>OU618543.1:11435000-16885915 GCA_914829495.1 Eilema sororculum | reverse complement strand
TCACAGGCTATCTTTTTGTCCAGGTTCATGTGAGTTGCGAATAGGCTAGGTTGAGTTTTGAACTTTTTTAAACTTTTTTTAGGGAATAATTTTCTATTTGTTATGAGAACGTGAAATAACATAACCTCAGCTATATAAAAATAAATGAAGGTCAAAACTGTCAGTAAATGAATGAATGTAGAATGAATGAATAATCCAATTATATAACCTCAGCCATATAAAAATAAATGAAGGTCAAAACTGTCAGTAAATGAATGAATGTAGAAAGAATGAATAATCCAATTAAATAACCTCAGCCATATAAAAATAAATGAAGGTCAAAACTGTCAATGAATGAATGATTGTAGAATGAATGAATGAATCCAAATTACGACAGTCAAAGTTGATTATTTCGGTTATTTGAAGAATTTATTTTCCGACCTGTTGTTGTTTGTGACTTCCGGGGATCAAACCCGGTTGTAATTTCCGGATGAACAGAATCGTGATTCACTAGCAGAAATACGAGTATATATAGGTGCATTAAATAGGCTCGCTGCCCATTATATAATACTAGCTGTTATCCGCGGCTTCAGTTGCGTCTATGAGAACCTCTACCAATGAAAAATAACATACTTGTATACTTAACTTTTCTTATTTTGCAAACTCATTTTTGTATCGAATACATAGGGAAAAAGAAGAATCATCTTAGTAAGAAAATCGGTAGATGATTCCAACGTCACCTTAAAGACGTATATGATGGGAAATTTGAATCACATCGGGCATGTCTCGGTAGCCGAATTGGTCAAGGCATTCCCCCTGTAAGGGAATGACTGCGGGTTCGAGTCCCGCCCGTGATGATTCTTCTTTTTCCTTATATATTCGATTTGTATAGTTAGCATACTTAATGCTGAGTATTTAGGTTCATTAAACAATATTCACCAAATTCAAATTGGAATTTCAATGGATATCACTTTGTCAAGGACATGATGTTTCGGTCCACTTGTATCTGTCCTTTGTGGATTTTGAAGGACCCTGCCTGTTCCGAGTCACTCGATCCCGTCATGTTAATTGTTTATTCTGTAAATTATCTTTTAATTATATCCCAAAATATTCAAGCCAAGGAGAAAAAAAGCTGTCTAAATTAATGTAAAATGATCCCACCAGACATCATTAGGAAAATTGTGTTTTCGGATTTTTTAAGCTTTATTAAAATGTAGAGCGGCTTTGGAATTTCATGAACAATAGACTTAAAAAAATAACAACGAAATGTTTTTACTTCACTAAATTGAAATTTTTAATTTTTCACAGCAACTCTATTGTATAGGGTGACAAGGAAATTTATAAATGGACCAAATTTTCGATGCGATACCGGCGGAAGGCAGTTGCAGGAACTGATCGTGATTTACGAATTTTATACCAATTTTATACCCATTTTTTCTGATTTAACAATCATTTGTATTTTTATATAAAATTTCATTAATTTGGACAATTATTATACAAATACAAATCCATAGATTTTCAGCATTTATACACAATATTTATCATAAGGTTTAATAGAAACACCGATTATTTAACTGCACTTTAATTACAATGTTTGGTCGTGACTTAAGGCACTGGAAGCGGACTTGACAATAGTTTCGAGACCGAGTGTGACCTAATTTCTGGTATTTGTATGTCATTTGGAATATTGGCATCGTATTTCGTCCAAATGCGCTTGCCGAGAAATGGCACAGTATTATGGAAGTGTTTATTGATTTTCAGTGAATAATAAATTGGAATATTAGATGCAAGTTAATTATTTCTTCATATATAAGAGATACAGTTCTCCTTTGTGTTACCATCAATATGCCAAAATCCTGATCCTGGCAAAAACCAGTCGAAGGATTGGTTGGATTACTGGAATTAATCGAATTTTAGATCAATTTTCATCTAGTTATAATTCAGAGAAAAACGGTCTGATCAGTTCTGAACAAAAGACACTTTTTTATATATATAGGACACGTCAATTTGACTTCACCTCGCCTGATTTTAAGCAAAGGCAAAGTCTCGGGAAGGGGGCCACCATCTTAAACATGTACCATGTTAACAGTCGTGGCACTCAGCTTGACGGCCTCATTAGATGCCTTTTCAAGCCCCGCTTAAAGGACCCGGGACTGTAGGAAGAAGGAAACTTGAATAATATTCTTTCCCAATCTGTAAATCAGTCAATCAATTAGCCTATAGCAGTCCCTTGCTGGACATATGTCTGTATTAAATTCAATTATAAAATATTTACAGTGTCTTTACTAGTCACTTAGAACACCATACCAATATCATTATAATTCATTGCGTTCTCGCCACAAACTTCTTCTGTAAAACGTAATGGATCGGCACGTGGCGAAGGAACGGTATGTCATTATTGCCGTGAAAAATGAGAGGGATTTCAGAAAGGTGACACGTGTGATGTTGATACATTACATCTCTAAGTACCACACTCTATATTACCTTCGTTGAATTGTATATTACCATAATGCCTGTTTTAAATTTTTTTACATAATTATTATATTCATCAAACTGACTTATTCAAAATAATTCTTACAATATTTACATATTAAGCTACAAAATAAATTTTGTTGTATTTATTGTCTCTATAGCATATTCTAGTTAATGTAGGATTCTAAGTATACTATCAGATCCTGTACTGTTATAAAACTATAAAAAAGGAATAATCTCCAAACAACGTACAAAAATAACCGAATCGATTAGCATGATTCTTTTGTCTTCAAAGTATGAGTATAAAACTTTTAATAAATCCAAAACTCAAAACATATTGACAACGGTGAAAGATTATTAAACGATGTTCTGTATCTACCGCTAAAACACAGCAATTAATTCATATTTTACTCTAAATCCTCTTTTTCTATCTTGATTTTACCGGACACTATCTTTTATATATCTTTTATCGCAGACTCTTCACGCCATTTTAGTCTAGGTCTATTCGAAAAGCATCCGCTTGGTTTCCAGCCCGTCCCGATCTAATCTACCGCAACGAGTTAAGTACCGTGTTACAAAATGTTAGCTTGAATATTTCCATCTAAAATCCAGCCAAACAAATGCTGACATAATATCAAATGCTCTATGTATGTAGTTTTTTGGTAATGTTCGTAACTTACCGCTGCGATAACCTGGAGAGCTGCTATAAAAGTATGCAAAATCTTTGGAATAATTATGCAAATGGTATATTTCCACGACCGCAATTCACATTCAAGCAGGTACTTAGGTGCCCAGCGTATTGCAAAGATTAAAGGAATGTAGGCACATGGACTGAGAATTAAGTAGTGCGTTTGACATTACGAGTATATTTCAAATTTTGTTTTAGCAAATAATGGTATTATGGGAACCTGTTTCGTATACTGGTATTATGAGGGACTGTTTTGGTATATTTTACGTCAATAAGAACTAAAGAGCTTGAAGAGAGAGTAGATTTTTGTGTGGGTAAATGCTAGGCAATTTAATTATAACGTTTAACAAATATTATACCATTTGCTTAACATTTATTTGAGGGTAAGGTGGATGTACGGTGTGACTTATGTTTAAACCTAATTAATGTGAAAAGGATTTTGATTTTATGTTTCTCAACCGAACTTCATCATCTCATTTATTACATTATAAATTACTTACAATTTATTATTTAAAAAAATTTTCGCAATTTCGGCCCTGACAACCGACCGCCTTTACAAATAAGTCCCTGATCAAGACTTCCCCCTCTTCCTGTTGGGGGTTAGACGAACATCGTTTACAGCATCAAATAAGTAAAAAATAAATTTGGGAGATCGTATCCCAGACTCCAAAGTTCAAGTCTTATAAACCGTGATTTACATTCCATTGAAATATTAATTTTCATTATGTAAAATATACCTAATTCACATGAGCTTCTAACAAGAACACAAGAAACAAACACGATTCGTAATAGCAGATATGATTTACCGCTTATTAATAATTTAAGTACTTGAATATTCAAACAATATTCACTAAATCAACCGCTCCAGTACGTCACCGAATCTCTCATAAACGAGCTCATTTATGAGTACGGCGATATTGATTTTCCGATTGAATAAGCGGCTCGTTGGCTCTGTAAAAATTCAACTTTTAATTCTCTATTGTCGGTCGGGCCGAGCACAGTAATGAAATCAAGCGGTCGGGTCACGTCTTGGACCCTCAAACGGCTGACTGTGGAAGATAAACCGTACCTTCATTGTCAATTTCCTTGAGTCTTGAGGTACTCCGCACGCCCGAAAACAATGAAAGAAAAGTACTTTGAACGAGTTTGTGTTGACTTTTTAAATGGTGCGTTAGGTTAGCGTAGTCTATTAAGTCGTTTCAATAGCGATAAAATCCAACTGATTTGTTTTAGGAGCTGTCTAACTAACTGTGGTATAGTTAGTACCAAAATCTGATTATTACTTACAATACAAAATTATCTTATACTAGATGAACCAAGATTTAATCAATATTTATCGATGCACGAGAAGTTACAATTTTGCTAACATTTTGCTATTGATTTACATTAGCAAAACATATACAACTGGTGAACATTTTGGACTGGACTTTATATTGAGTATTTTTTTATGAAGCATTAACAGTGTCACTACACCTTTAAGGAATCGAGACGACTTTTCCTGGGTCATTCATCAACTCGCGGGCAATAAACTTGCGGGAAACCGCGGGTTGGCATTTTTGAATTTTATTTTATTTTGCTGTCGTCAACTTGCGTGAATATTAAAGTACAGTCAGAAAAATGGATCGAAACCAAAAATTTAATATAAAACCAACTTTTATACTCACGCATTTATACACCCGCGTTGGTTAAAGTAACTGTTTACTTTTTTATATTAATTTATCTTAGATTTCGATATAGACGTGCAAAATGAGGTGAGGGGGAGACGGCCAATGATGCATATAACATGCTATTTGTTATGGTTATGACAACGATGTCATATGAATGAAACGTCGTAGGAATATCGTCTTTTTCTTGTGGTGATTAAATTTTATTGTAGGATAAGAGAAAGTACATTTTAAGCTAATGAAAAATAAGCTTAAATTTGAATAAGACCAAAATAGGATAAAACTAGGGGTAAAAAGTAATAGTGCTGTTAATTTTTTATACATTTAAGATTTCATCTAGTAAAAATGTGGAAGATTTTTGGGTTTTTATGTATTGTGAAGATTAGTTTATATTTTTTATATCACAGTGGCAGACAAGCGCAGGACCTTTTTTTTATCGTGCGAAAAATCCCCACGGAGCCGGTGGAGGCGGTTATGTCGGACTCGAACCGACCAAAACGCACACCGTCTTGGGTCCTTGGTTGCCGGAGGTGAGATTGCCGAAAGCATATCTCTCGCACCCCGGCAGACCCAAGACCATCTCGTTCGAGATGGCCCCCTTCGGGTTGTGGGGACCTTAGTGTCCCCATCTAGCCCCGGGTACAGGGAGGCGCACTTTGCGCCGCTGCCGCAGCCTGCTTCTGCTAGGGTGACCGGCGGCTCCACCGGTCACCCCCAGGTCAGCACTCATGGAGAACGGAAATCGTTATGTAACCTCCGACGTCCGGTTCGCCTTCGCTCTTCGCGGGCTTCCCGGGCCCGGAGTCTAGTCCGGACCCGACCGACCGCCTCCTTCTCGTCATTACTTGCTCGCAGAAGGAGACGGCCGCACCCCAAGCGTTCGCACATCGTATCATCGCTGTGAGCAATGTGGCGAGTGTGAGGACTCCCACCCCCAGAGCTGCCACTAGGACCCGCCTTGGCGTGTCCCACGCCGGGCAATCGGTCAGCATGTGCAGCTCTGTGTCCTCGCTCGCATCACTGTGATGGCACTCGGACGTTGGCTCCTTCCGGATCCGACACAGGTAACTAAGTTAATCACCTGCGTCAGCCGGTACGAGAAGCTGCCGTGTGGCATCTCTAGCCATTCCACTATGATGGGTCTTATCGCGGATATTACGGCATACTTACATATACTTGGTCGCCCAAGTCGTAGCTCCCACTCAGCTACCATATCCCGGTGGAGCTGGGACCTCACGGCCTGAATTTCTTCAGGCTCAGGATCCCGCCCCTGCTCCCGCGCCTCCTTTCGATACCGATATAGCATCGAAAGGGCTTTCGCATCTAGGTTCCACGGTAGGGATGCGGCAAGGAGACTCGCCGCCTCCAAGAATATCGTGCGGTACCCCCTAATGGCCCTGCTGGCCATTGCACGCTGCGGCCCACCCAGCAGATGCGCATTGTAGACTGTCAGGGTCTCCGCCCATATCGGGCACCCATATAGGGCCATGGCCCGCTCGACTCTCGCATAGTCTCCTGTAGGAGTCATCCAGCCCCCTCATGTTGGGCAGCAACCGCCCGAAAGCGGCAGCTGTGTTCTTCAATTTGGGGGCCAGTCATCGGAAATGCTCCCCGAAGCACGAGCCCCAGGTATTTCATCTGGGGCTTGAAGCTGATGGAAATGTCTCCCACTATGAGGCTGGAATCCTCCGGTGGCATGCTCCGAAGCCTATGAAAGAACATGGCCTCGGTTTTATGCAGAGCCACCACGAGACCGTTTCACAACTTGGGCAACCGCGGTCGTGGCCTTCAGAGTCACTTCGCGGTATGAAGCCCCGCACGCCGTCACCAGCGTGTCATCCGCATAACACGTGACGGCGGCACCGTCCGCGAGCTCACCGCGAAGCACCCAGACGTAACCGATGTTCCACAGTAGCGGTCCAAGTACCGATCCCTGCGGAACACCGCACGACATCTCTCTGATAGAACATGTTTATAATTATTATACATTTTGCTTAGTTATAATACCTATACAAATAAATAAAATTGGAGTGTCTGTTTATAACGTTAAAATAATAGCTTCTTAACTGGAAGTGTAAAGCCGACAGACGGATATACAGAGTTACTTTCGGATTTATAATACCTATAAATCACTACGGATACAAGATACTATAAAAAATAGCTTTTTTGGAAATTTTGTCAATCTGTCGGTCTGATATTCTATTTGTTTGCTAAGTATTACTTGAAAGGTAATTCTCGTAACAAAAATCTGTTCAAAATCTAATCCCGATCTAATCTCCCAAATGTGTACAATGGTATTCTCGTTACACACTTTTCAAGATCGAACGTTGACTGTAATGTTATTATATTGAACTAACATTTGAAAATGTGCAAATCGATCAAAAAATGGTACCTACTCTGCAAAACTTTGTAACTGATCTATTAATTATTCTAATCGATTACATAATAATTAAAGATGGATTTTTCTGATTCGAATGTGCGGGGTGGGAAAATGAAATCTGCGCGGGGGTGTGAGCTTCCATTCTGTACGCTAGTACTATTACCTATTCTGTGATATTACTTTGATCCTTTTTCGTAGTATGTCCATACCACGACAGTCACTCGCTTTTCTTTTTTCATTCCTTGATACCACTTACAAACTTCTTCTATTATACTATATTCTATAACATAGCCTAAAATATCTTACAAAGTACCTTCATTTTAAATAGATACCAAACTATATTAAATTTATTACAAAGTTTTCGTAACTGACTGTACACAAATACGTCAATTTTGTCAATCGCGCGAGTTGACGACAGGAAAATAATCAAAAATTTAAAGTTGCCAACTCGCGGTTTCCCGCAAGTTTATTGCCCGCGAGTTGATGAATGACTCCTTTTCCTGAGTAAACAATCAAAACTAATCTTGACTGGCATATACTCACGCTTATGTTAGAAAAAGTGGAAGACAGAGACATAGTCTCCGCCCTCGCTTCACCTCTGTCATTTACAGCAGTAAAAATATAATTACGGCGAATAATTCTAATATGAAATTAATAAACTAAGTTCAAACACCTATCCATTACATGTTATTTCTTCCAGTTGCGCTTTTAAAATTATAACGAAACGTTTGGCCAACCAACTAGAAGGATATAACTATTTTGAAACATAATTAGTACCTTTTCGCCACTCGTAAAGTTGGCATGAACTCACACCACTAATAACTTAATTAATATACAAGAGATTTTAACCTAATTGGAGGGTTACAACCTTAATTATAAGTTGGTGAGTATTTTGAAAATATATTCAGTAATATTTTTTATGTAGGGCATGTATGATGTTCAACTAAAAGGCAAGTCTGGTGAATGAGGGTCATCATTCCAGATACGAATATTGCTACAATGGTGGTCCCGGGTTCGACGGCCTTGTAAGAACTTTTTCACATCCTGCTTTGTAAAAATTAAATAGGTAAATATAAATAAAACATATTTTTTTTACATAGAACACGTCAATTTGACTTCACCTCGCCTGATGGTAAGCTAAAGGCAAAGGTCTCGGATTGTTTTAAATGCTTATGACTAAAAGGAGCCGGTATTGTAGGAATATAGAAAAAGTGTGTTGGTGAAGAAGGAAGAAAAAAAAAGGCAGTGCAAATATACTTATACCAGGGTAGGTATATCATGTCACGCGTAAGTTCAAAAGTTAGTCAGGCAGGGTAGATTGGTGAGAAGACCCGCATTAGAATGACCCTTGGGTGGAAAAAAATCACGGTAGGATTGTTCAATTCAAAATGTACTACTTAACTAGACAGTGAAACTACATTAGTACGAGTAGATACCTACAGCAGGAATACTCGGAGCGTAACATACTGTGCATACATCGTACTGTGCGAGTTCACACAATTTACCCTCGGTATTGTTAGAGTCAAACAGGTTTTCAGAGGCATAATGGGATTTCCCGCTCAAATTTGTAGGTATAATTCACTATTGTATCTATTATTCACTCCATTATATCAGCTTACTATTGGCAAAACGCTTTAAGCGACATTGCATTTTTAAAGAGATAAGACCCATAATAGCATCAAATAAATTTAAAGCGCAATGATATTCCTTTCAACTGTCTTCGTCCTTTCAACACTTTTGCCCTTCAATACTCGATTTCAAATTAGGAATGATACATTTTATTACCTAAAGCCTTTTTACCACCTTTCTCTCTGTTCATCCACGGATAAGTATCCTAAGATTTTAGGGGCTTTCAAGCTTTTCAATTAAAGGGCGGAGCCGGTGGAGGTGGTTATGTCGGACTCGAACCGACTAAAACGCATGCCGTCTTTGGGTCTTTGGATGCCGGAGGTGAGAATGCAGGACCATCTCTTTCGAGATGGAGCCCCCCTTCAGGAGATGGAGCCATGAAACCAATAAGAGATAATTAAGTACATATTCATTAAAAGTCTTTCCGAACTTGAAAATTGTATGATTTTATTGTTTGTGATGAGCAAGCTACTAATTCCATTTTGCGATATAATAAAAATACTCATTGTGCAGGTAATAAACTCTCCGTATAAACTGCCCAACACAAATATGATTTCATTATTATTATATTTGTATTTATTAAACTCTTCTTTTCAATAGGCTATTTGACTAAGTCGTTGATCCTTCTCAATACGGCTTACTGTTACATTGTTCTGAAAAAATATGCCTTGCAAAATAAAATATTGCATATCTAAACTGAAACTATGACTTTTCATTAGTTGAAATTCCTAAAAAAAGTCAAAATATAAGCAATCAATTCAATTCAAATACATAACTTTTTAGATTCCTCATTAAATTTTAAATAACTTTTATTAAGAACTATATATAATACGTGTAAACGCAACGTAGACCGAGATAAATGCGATATTCTCTTGCACTTCACACAATTGCACTACGCGCTACCGAAGCGTGACGTCACAATTTCGTACGATTTTGTATGGAGCGTTTTCAAGCGGCACAACAAATCGAATATTTCAAAAGCCAATATCTTGAAAACTATTTGTCGTAGGAACATTTTAATTTTACTGTTCATTATATTCTAACAAAGTGGTCATTTTTCTAAAGTAAAAAAAAATTGGTCTAATAGCTTATTGTGCTGTCAAATGAAATGATTAGTATAAATGCAATGATTAGGTTTTTTACATATAAAACTCGTTATTGAATGTCAAGATGTGAGCTGAAAATTACTCCTTTGTGTTTGAAGGAATTTGAATTTGAATACCAACTTCAACGCTTCGGTTTTATTACGAGAATGAAAGTCGGTTGAGACAATATTATTTCGGTTGTCAACACAGCTAAATCAATTTACATAAATTAATGCTTATCGATATTTGCTGTCCCAGATCGTTACAGACAAACACAATATTGAACTTTTAATTGAAAATTTTGAGTTACCACGTTAGTTGTTAAAATAAATGATTGATTTCGCAGCAAATCGAGCCACGTTATTACGCTGTTGGTTAACTTTTTTAACGAGGAGCGAAGATTTTTGACACCCCTTTCGACCTGTGAACAGTGAAGAGTGAGTACAATGTACATTTTGTTTTTCACCTTTTTGTGCACTATTACTTCTATTCCCCAAAGGTTTGCTGGGAGAAAATTCGATACTGAGTTAAGCTCGCTTTAGACATAGTAATATTGATTACCTTCCGTTTCTTTTCTATTCCTAATTTCACAATCATAGTCTCTCAATTTGACGATTTCCCTCTCCATCTTGTAGAATAAATTCTTTAAAACAGATAGTAAAATCTTCCCACTTCCTATCATTGTAAAATGCTAAAGTTTGGATGCGGGGACGAATATTATTTTGTTACTTAATCATGCTGAATATAGACCGTATGAAATTTATGGAATATATATTATCATTGATATAATTATATGGTCCTAAAGTATAGATTTTATAGTCTGGAATAGCATACATGTTACTTTATATCCCGGCAATGGGATCAGTATTTCATGCCGACCAAGCCGCAGGCAACAACTAATATAAATAACATCAATATTTAATTCTAAATACAATTTCCCGGCTCATGGAACACAAAATATAATATAATTGACTCACTATTCAATGTGGTTTTCTGGGAGTTTATGAGCGGCTCGATACATTGCATTCGGATAATCCCTGTTAATTTATTAATATTATACAGGCTGGTGATTGCATTGTTTATATAACGATATTGTAACTCTATTAATTCAAATGTTCATGATGTGTATGGAATGAGATTTACGTTTCGTGATTTTTATTATTAGTACATGGTAGCTATACTACCCTACTTTTATGTTTTTTTATTTGTAGACTAAATCCTTCACTTTTCTATGATTCGACATCAAAAGATCCATTCCTTAATAATATAGGGCACGCCGTAATAGCGGCAGTAAGAGCCATCATGGAGGACTGGCTAGAGAGGCCACACGGTAGCCTTTCGTACCGGCTGACGCAGGTGATCACCGGACACGGGTGTTTCGGGAAATACCTGCGTCAGATTCAGAACAAACCAACGTCCGAGTGCCATCACTGTGATGCGAGCGAGGACACGGATTTGCAAAAAATCCTTAGTAATATTTTAACCTTCCCTTATTTTAATAAGGCCTAATAATGATTGCTGAGTCAACTAGTATTCTATAAGCATAAATGGTTTTAACTACTCTATAAGGGTACCAAACTGTCAGTACGATATAACAGAGATGTAACTCAACAAAAAAGACAAACCCACTTTTCTTTCAGACGCTTCAGGAAGTAAACCCAACGTGCATACATCAAAAGTCGAGTACTGTAGTATATAACATTAAATTTGCATTTATCCATCTGTCATGTAAGTAAGTGAGTTTCAATCCGCAAGAAAAATACGTTCCTCAAAGAAAAACAAAATTAAATTTCAATCTCATGGGATGCAAACTGTAATAGGTTGTGATGCTCATTCCTAGGAAAGCGACTACTTACTCCAGTAAAAACTATCTTTGTACTAAAGTGGTTCGAGTTTACGTTAATCTTATTCTCTCGGGATACAAGTTAAGGCGATCCCCGGTCATGGAAAAAGGATAATTAAGTTTTATGTTAGATAAAAATCTCGTTCAGGACTGGAAGTGGATACTGTTAATGGCAATAGATTCGCACTTTTTATCGTAACGTCATTACAGTTCCTGTTTCTCCTGTTTTAGTACCTACCTGGAACTTTTTTGTTCAATAGCAGTCGTATCAAATCCATACTAATATTTTAAATGCGAAAGTAACTCTGTCTGTCTGTCTGTCTTTCTGTCTGTCTGTCTGTATGTTACGCTTTCACGCCTAAACCACTGAACCGATTTTTATGAAATTTGGTATAGGGATAGGTTAGACGTTTAAATAGGACATAGGCTATGTTTCGTCGCGATAACCGACATCCACGCGGGCGAAGCCGCGGGCAAAAGCTAGTATTTTATATTTTTGTTTGTTTCTAAGTTGGTTATAAAGTTAATACTTATGTATACATACATAAAATCACGCCTGTTTCCCATAGGGGTAGGCAGAGATCACGGATCTCAATTTGCTACGATCATGACATACTACTCTTGCTTCATTCACTCTCATTACATTCAATACTCAATACTTATGTATTGCAAAGTAATATGTAGTTTTACGTAACTTCCAGTTTCTTACCATCTAGCGTGGTGTACAGTCAGCATCAGAGAGATGTTGACGAACAGAGTACTCAAAATGATCTTAATTTCATTTATTGAACCCCTTCCCGTTGATCGATTGTTCTGATATTTGGTACACACATTTAGTTAGGTCAATAATACCAAAAAAAATAATAAAACTGTTTGATTTGCTCTTAATATAAGAGTTTTAAGATCATTCGTCAATATATTTATGACGCTGACTGTACCTAATAATATTGACATGCACTGAAAAAGTTTTGGGTTCAATATGACACAATATTTGCAATAATAAACGTTAAATCTAACTAACATATGTTCCACAAATAAATGATTATGATTTTTAATTGATCATGCCAATTCAATAAATCCTGCAGAAGGCCTCAAGCTCAAAGCTGAAAGAAATATATTGAAATGTTTTAATTTTTAAGTCCCAACTTAAGGTAACGGTAATTTCCCTTCAAGATATTTTATAGATTTTGAACAATGTGTCCTCTTTTCAAATATCTTTTCTTGGTAGATAAAATTTAATATCATGTCTCATCATAAGCTATACCGCTGTAGCGCCGAAGTTTGATCATGATTAAATATCGACCGATAATATCATAAGTACATGTATTTGTATATAGGTACTTAGGTCTCATGTCTAGTTTATGAAAGGAAATTTTAGGGCTTCATCCCATCATTTGCATGAAATACTGCACGTCAGTTTTCTGCTAGCAACAATAGGTTTGAAAATATAATATGTTAGAGAGACAATAATTTTAGTTATATGTCTAGTTACAAGTCCTGTCTTCGTGTTATTTTTTTATGGAATATGGAGGCAAACGTGCAGACGGATCGCCTGATGGTAAGCGATCACCGCCGCCCATGGACACCCGCAACACCAGAGGATTCACAAGTGTGTTGCCTTCCTTTCAAAAGTTCTTGTATTTGGTCTTGTTGCATTTTCCATTTCAAATGCGTAAGAAAACTTTGTCAACCGTTTAGTAGTACCTAATTCGTACGTATTTTCTGTAATTAAGGACCGGGTCCGCGGAGCGCACGACTCAAAATCTGTCAAAATACAGACGCAGCCGTGCACGCACACATCACCGAGATGCACAGTGGGCTGCAAGACGCTCTTTACCAGTCAAAATAATGGTGAAAATTGTCTTACCAATGATGAAAAAACTATTTTAAGCCCTGTGGTTAGAGTGCATTTTTGAGTAATATGATTTATTGTGACGTATTACGTCTGTCAATTACATTTCGTATATCTTTTCTTCTTATACATTCATCACTGTCATATTATGTTACGTGACGTCATTGGCATGTCTTTTGTTTCAGTGTCATACATAGCATGTTCAACTTTTCACAGAGATTATGAGATTTCGAACAAAATAAGGCTGGGGACATACCTACACCTAATTGTTGATATCTGGGGATACTGAAAATACTCATAAAATTAAAATGCCCACCGCTTAGACAGACCATACCTGCCAGTTACGTACAAAAGAAACGATATTTAAAAGCCCGAATTACAAAATTCCGAAGTTCAAACCTGTACGAAATATCAAACTACGAGATACCGAAGATCACATTAGTTTATATTTTATGTTTAGAGCGCGCATATTAATCTAAATGTATAGGAGCCGAGCACGACAATTTGACTTCTCGTCGCCTGACGGTAAGATAAAGGCAAAGTGTTAAGAAAGGGCCACCATTACAAACACGTACTTAGTTAACAATGGTGGCACTCAGCTTGACGACCTTACTAGATGCCGATCCGATTGTCGTTTAGTGGTAGTGGCGTGCTCTGAAGAGTGGAATGGTGTAAGAAAAGAAAATAGCTTTTTTTTTTATACAGGACACGTCAATTTGACTTCACCTCGCCTGATGTTAAGCTAAAGGCAAAGTCTTGGAAAGAGGGTCACCATCGTAAACATTTACAATGTTAACAGTGGTGGCACTCAGCTTGACGGCCTCATTAGATGCCTTTTCACGCCCCGCTTAAAGGACCCGGGACTGTAGGAAGAAGGAAACACGTAAGCTGGCAGGGAATTCCAGGTCTTAGTGGTGCGGCAGAGGAATGAATCACTGAAACGCTTGGTTCTAGCAGGTATACTCTGCACCGTAAATGGATGGCATCTTAGCCCTGCACGTGTCGTCCTGTGAAGGAAAGGGGAGGGTGGGACTAATTGGAAGAGCTCGTCAGAACATTCACCATGGTAGAGACGGTAGAAAACTGCCAAAGACGCAACATCTCTACGCATCTGCAAAGGCTCGAGGGTGTTCGTGACCTCAGGATTCCCAATAATGCGGACCGCACGTCGCTGCAACCTGTCGAGAGCATCTAATAAGTACTTTGCGGAGCCGTCCCACGCAGGAACGAATTTGGGTCTTGTATAGAAGACACCGCTGCTCCGGCGTGAAAAAACGTCTCACTCTGTTCAGGACTCCGAGTTTACGCGAGGCTGATTTGATGATACTCTCGATATAGTTTTTGTTATTCAGTTTGCAGCGAACATCCATACCGAGGATAGTGAGGTGATCCTGCAGTGGCAGTGGTGTGCTCTGAAGAGTGGGAAGGGAAAGGAAAGGAGATACCTTTGCTGTAAACGATCATGCCTGGGTCATCTTGGCATTGAACTCGACCAGGTTCCTAGCGCCCCATTGAGAAATGTGGTCCAGGATCCGGTCCAGCTCAGTGACAAGAAGCTGCCTTTTTTCCGCGATATCAGACTGCTTGGCCGCAGGATGTGCGTAATAACTCCCGTATAAGGTGCTGTCGTCTGCATAGCAGTGAATGTTTCCGTTACAGAGCATGTCATTGATATGCAGAAGAAAGAGAGTGGGAGATAAGACGGAACCCTGCGGCACGCCAGCATTTACCTTTGCTGTGCCTGCGTCTTCTTAGCATTGAACTCCACCAAGTTCTCAGAGCGCCATTGCAAAATGTGATCCACGATCCGGACAATCTCAGTGATAAGAAGCTACCCTTTTTCATCGATATCAGACTGTGTAGCCGCAGGATTTCCGTGATAACTCTCGTGTAAGGTGCTATCATCTGCATAGCAATGAAAGCTGAAGAAAGAGAGTGATAGGGAGAGAGGACACGAATACGGCGATCCTGCAGGCACCTAGCAACCCAATTGCACAGTTTCAGGGTCCGTCTTGCAGCTCTTCTTCCTACATTTCCTCCCCGGCTGGAGCCGGGTGGGGAGGTTATGTCGGACTTGAACCGACTAAAACCGCACGCCGACTGAGGGTCGTGGTGCTAGGCCGGAGGTGAGGTTGTCTTTGGCATATCCCTCGCACCCCGGCTAACCATCAGGGCCATCCCTTGCGGTCTGGCCCTCTTCGGGAGGAGGAAAACCAGGACTCG
This sequence comes from Eilema sororculum, assembly GCA_914829495.1. Taxonomy (NCBI): domain Eukaryota; kingdom Metazoa; phylum Arthropoda; class Insecta; order Lepidoptera; family Erebidae; genus Eilema; species Eilema sororculum. Next base: position 16,870,100 of record OU618543.1, on the reverse strand, counting down.
CCCTAGAGTGGGGAGGCGCGATTCTTAGCACGCCGCCGCCGTGGCTTGCTTCTGCTGGGGTGACAGGCGGCTCTATCCGTCAGAGTTGCCTTCGCACGCGGGTGGTGTGATCTGTAAGTCTCTCTCTCTCACGCCGCCACTCCCGTTCCGCCGTCTCCTTCACGACCATTAGAAAGAAAAAAAAAGGAGGACGCAGAAGGAGACGCTGGCCACCCACGCGTCCGCACAGCGGACCATCGCCGTGAGCGAGGTGGCGAGGATGAGAACTCTCACTCCCAGGGCCGCCACGAGCTCCCACCTTGCCGGCCACTCGGTGAGCGTGTGCAGTCCCGTGACGTCGCTCGCGTCGCAATGATGGCACTCGGACGTTCGCTCCTTATCGATCAGACGCAGATTGACGTGATCGTACCAACGAAGGCGGCTCTCTTGCGTATCTGCGACATTGCGATACATAAGGCTTCTAATCCAGTGCACCAGGTCTACTGGTGGTCGCACTAACTGATACCCGCGACTCCTGCGACTCTACTGATGCTGCTAAATATGAATCAGTATCTTTAATATAACATAAGCCAACGAAACTTTTTTTATTACTAATATGTACGGAAACAGCTACTTTACAATATACATATGTATATACCTACTTACCTATACAATCATATAAAATAGACCATGAAGTTAGTATCTAATTATAATTTCATTACAACAGAACCTAAAAATATTGTTTCTACAAAAAATATTTTAACTAGGTATATCCCCAACTTTACAGTTCAAACCTTAAATCAAGTATGTCAAAATCTGATACATTATGCTATAAATGTACCAACGAAAGTGTGAAATGGCTAAAATCGGAACTATGGTTGTCACTGTAAAATGCATACTATTTTATTGCCGTCCAAATGATTATGAAGACGGTGGCGCCATTTTTCATTTCATATATTTCTTGGTAGGCCTATTTGTGTATGCATGAACTGTCATCACGCGCCAAAGAGACGTGCTCCTGCTTCGAAGGCCCGTGGGCGACTGACGGGCGATGAGAATAAATATGGCAGAAAAAAGACACTATTTTACGCGTTTTTCAGTAACTTTGAATTGATTTTTTAGATTGATTACTAAATGTATCATAAAATAAGTTTTGTCTTCCCTATCAAGAAGTCTTTGACTTTCAAATGTATACCGGTTCATTGCTAAAATCACTCATTTTCAATATGAATTTACTCAAAAACTGGAGCCTATTTCACTTAGCCTGTATGGAGAATTTACGTAAAACATATCTAGATTTTAGGGCTTTAAAAGAGGAAGTCCTTGTTTGTAAAGGTACAAAAAACGTACACGCTATATTTTATTGGTTTCTTCAGTGTTCAAAAAGTGTTTCTTTTTATCAATTTGTGTTGATTTATTGGGTTAAATCTGAAAAATACGAAGGCATGTTTTTGCATTTTTTCTCAATTTTGTGCGTTTGTTGACGTTTATTATATAACAACTATTAGGTTTTAAGAGTTTAATATAAGCATACCATAATTTTTGGTCTTTGATTGTAATATATACAAAGTATCATTGATATCAATAATATCTAAATAGGTTAAATATGAAAAATTGTAACACTCTTTTCGGTGATTTTCACGATCTGGCCCCTTAAGAAAAAGTTCAAGAGACATATCTATGTAATGCTTGCAAACAAAGTAGGTATGCCTTTTCTCCTCTGGGATATACGGAGACAGCCCGTCATATGCTTCTATCCTTACAAATGTAATGGGCTTCCCCTACGACAGTATTAATGACAATTATAGTAGTATTAATTAAAGGTTTAATGATAATGAAACCTTGCATACTAGTCCACCGGTTTCAAATGCTTTTGGGCTGCTCTTTTTCAATGAGTACGTCATTAAAAAATGTATTTTAAAATGTATTTAAAAATGTTTCATTCAATGCTAGCAGTCATATCAAACGCTATGCCATATTTGGGTATAGATAGCAATGTGTAATATGTTCTATAATATTATAACCAGAGAGAGGACTATTCGTGTACTTTTACTATAACATTGTTCATTTTGGAATAATTGCCATACTTCCAAAATGAACCAAAAATAATAATATAGTAGTATTTTCAGAAGTTAATTATATTGTGGTACGTAAATATAAAAAATTTTTAATAATGACACACAGGATTATACGGATTGTTAGTATGTATGTCGAACCGATCAGCTAACACCTCTACCGATATAGTTACTTCGGTAGATCCACTAAAATGTTTTAACTTTCTATTTTCCCGAAGTTTACCTTTACAAAAAGCCTTCTGACTACCTAAGAGCTACGTCAACTAAAATTCCACCGAATTTCAGCAATATGGAGAAAATAAAGTTACAATATAAATAGGTTTAGAATGTTTGCTGTGTGCTTACATAAATGGAACAAAGATATACCAAAAGTTTTGTTTTTTCTACTTGTCAGTTATCAGTATATGCCGTGTTGGTTCAAGGTGGAATAGAATAGGGCCACCCCAGGTCTTCTATAGATAGAGGATAGGGCTATTCTACTTCGGACAGTAAATATACAGCCCAAGACAAAGGGCCCGCTAGACGGCAATAGGCTTGCCCCCTATTACGTCGTGGAACTGAAAATCATAATTGGCGAAGCATGGGTGCTAATAAAGCTCTGCCTACCCTTTCTTGATTAACAGGCGTGAGCATATGGATGGATGGAGTTATCAGTATAATATTTTTTCTGGTTTATACTTTCATAAAATTTTCTTGTGGTTGTTAGGATAAGAATGTTGATAGCAATGTGCACCTTCCTCTACCTCTGCGGTTATTAAAACTGGTCACCACACCGATCGTGCGCGCCTTCACGGCACGGCAATTCAGTTATGTGAGAATCTAATATCTCTTTGATCGTATCCGTAAACCTAATGTATATTCTATCGTATCGTATTGAAAACTAATCAAGTGAAGTGAAGTAATTTTAACGACATTTATCTATCACAAAGAAATCATGTACTTACATAACATAATATTTTAATTAACCTATAATTGATAAACTGATGCATTCCTCGAAAAGCTATTATTCGAATAGCAATGATTCGTATTTTAGATCATTGCTCTTCGCGGCATAAAAATTATCCAGCAAAATGGGAATATCATTTTTTAAACGTTATAACACAAATAATGTAGGTATAAATTTTTATCATTTATTTTTTTAACAAAATCAAGGCCAACCGTCTGCCTAGCCTCAAAGGAAATTATATGATTATGCAAATACACAAAAAAGGTCGAAAATTTCGAGCTGTTAAAAATATTGTGGAAATTTTTATTTGACAGGGACATAAAGAGCCCATTTGTAACAAGTGATACGTTGGGGGACACTTGTTTATGGCCGGTGCTAAACCGCTAGTAGCCTGATCCAACTTTTTTAGACATACATCCATACTAATATTATAAATGCGAAAGTAACTCTGTCTGTCTGTCTGTCTGTCTGTATGTTACGCTTTCACATCTAAACCACTGAACCGATTTTGATGAAATTTGGTATAGGGATAGGTTAGACCTTGAGAAAGGACACAGGCTATGTTTGGTCGCGATACCCGACATCCACGCGATCGGAGCCGCGGGCAAAAGCTAGTACAACATATATTTTTACATACACACACACGCATACACACACACACACGCATACACACATACACACACACACACACATACACACACATAAATGAATTACAAACTAATATCAGCATCATCTCAGTACTAATTGCGGTTGCATTCAAAGCTTAGACTGGGTTAGCGTCTGCCGTTTACCACTTACCTTCGAGACAAAACCTTAGAGCATTGACTTTTAATCAACTTTTAAACAGACCTGCAGATGAGATTAGCTAAGGCTCCGCAAATCGTGATAGTACGTCTATATTTTGGAAAGAATAGCGACCCCTAAACTTGAAATATTTTTGTGGTTTGTAAACAATTCGAACAATATCAATGTGGTTGTGCATTTCATTCTGACTATATCGTAAACATAGCGTCACCACAATAGATCACTGCAGAGCAATCGCGTATGTTACATATTGGTCCATATGTTAGCACGCCGCGAACAAAAACCAGTCTCACGTTCCATTATGTTAAACTACGAATTGATTTCCCGAACGAGTTTCTTTGAGATGGCTCTGTTTTTTAATGCCAGTTTCGCAAACATGTGCGTCCTGCGACATATTGCTTTTTTCATTCGTTTTCTATATCCCTGTGTCGTGTTTTCGCTTTGGTAGATGTCGATATTGGGCTTTTTTCGTGTTGTATGACGAATGCCGCACGTTTTTGTTCGTGTAATAAGAGATAAAATGCTTCGGTTAACTGGGCGTGAATGTGTTGCCTTTAATATCAATAATTACACCTTTTACGGTACAATATAAGGTTTTTGAGTGTTGTTTGAATTGTGTACTCTGTGGGTCTTCAATAAGTATTAGTAGTAAAATCCATGCAGGAAATATAAGCATGACGTTGATTAATTTGTTGATGGAAATTGGGTTCCCCTCCTTTCCAATAGCTTACGGGAGGGACTGCCGTTTGACCACCTACCGAGACCGAGAGAGATGCCTCTAGGAAGGAGATATATATTTGAGCTAAAAAAAATAAAGTTATTCACTTATTAGTTATTATATATATACAATAATTATATATATATATATAACTGTCCTCTCTGAGAAATGAACCACTGCAACTCTCTACAAGCAATAGCTTACTATAAAGAAGGTACTTTAAATACAACATTAGGTACTTAATATAAGTACTTCCACTCATATCATCGAATCAAATTAAAACCGTGACATGAAACTCATAATCTCGATGAAAAGTTGAGAGCGGTCTGAAAGAGCGATAAATCATTGAATGCGAGCCTTATTGACAGCCAACGTTACATTTAGGAGAACTCTTGAAATCAATTTCCTTGCTGAGTTTAAAAGAAAATCGGATATGCTACTGGCAGACGACTTTCGGCCCTCGGTAAAATCGGTTCTAGCCTTCGGCGCTCGGCCGCGCAAGAATCACTGCACTCTCCAACTGCAAGACCTCGGACAAGCTGAAAATTAGATTTTAGCTGCAGGTGACATATGCCCCGCTCAATACACTCTCTTCTGCTTTGAATAACGATTTCCATTTTCCGTATATTTGACCATGCAGTTCGAATTTTGGGTAAATGCGGTTTACGTTGAAATCATAATACCAATTTAGTGAAATAAAAAAAACTATTCATCATAATTTGTTTGACTCCTTAACATTTGGTTAGAAATAGCGCGAATCCTCACTAATATTTTAAATGCGAAAGTAACTCTGTCTGTCTGTCTGTCCGTCTGTGTGTCTGTATGTTACGCTTTCACGCCTAAACCACTGAACCGATTTTGATGAAATTTGGTTTAGGGGTAGATTAGACCATGAGAAAGGACATAGACTATGTTTGGTCGCGATAACCGACATCCACGCGGGCGGAGCCGCGGGCAAAAGCTAGTTATTACATAAATTATAAATTTTGATACACTATGATGAACTGGAGTAGCCTGAAAGAATTCAAATCATGGACGAATTATATCAGCATAGGTCAAATTCACATCTAACCAAATGCCGCGTCCGCACGCTTGCCGCTTGCCGCAAACTCCAAACCTCTACAAACGTTTGGCTTGATTTGACAGACCACCACACGCTTGCGAGTGCTTGCGAGTGAGACATTGTGTTCTGAAGAAGCAAGCATGACGGACGTTGAGATTGCGGCAATATAATTTGGCTGAAGTTATTTTTATTATAAATACAAGTATTTTCTTGAAAGGAAACTAAAAATAAAAAAAACCTTCTAAAGGTGACCATAAGAATTTCCTTCTTACTTTTCAGTTCCTTAACTGGCTTATTAAATACTAGCTTTTGCCCGCGGCTCCGCCCGCGTGGATATCGGTTATCGCGACTAAACATAGCCTATGTCCTTTCTTATGATCTAATCTACCTCTATACCAAATTTCATCAAAATCGGTGCAGTGGTTTAGGCGTGAAAGCGTAACATACAGACAGACAGGCAGACACAGACAGACAGAGTTACTTTCGCATTTATAATATTAGTAGGCGACACCATGCATCAGCTACTTTTTTTGTCCTTGTGATCAGTATTTCCCGGGTCCCAAATGCATGGTTCTGCCTGGTAACATTCCAGGAAGTTCAAAATGTTTTCATTTGACCATTTGACCAGTCACTCATATTTGTACTCAAGACGACCCATACGTCTGTACGCCGCCAGTACACAATCGAGACTGAGTGTACGCAAACGTGTGGACGAGTCGCAAGCGCTTGCGGCAAATTCCTTTGATTTGTGACAAAAAAACCGACACTTGGCGGATCGGCAACAAGCGCTTGCAAACCTACACAAACCAAATCAAACGCCTTATCCACACGTTTGAATTTGTGACGGCTTGTTTAGGTTTGGCAAGCGTGCGGACGCGGTTTTATATTTCTTACTCATCTCAACGTTAAATGCAAAGAGTTCATGATCCACATTAAATAAATCTGATAAGTAGAAACGTAACAATTCTGAAAAAGGAATTTCCTTATGGAAAACGACGCTTTAAAGGAAGATATTTTCGCCATGATGAGGTAATAATAACATCGCCCCTATCTTAAAAGAGATATAATGTGACATTTATTACGTGTACTTATACGTGTATAATCAGATAACAAATTCTCTAGGGTAGTTACATAATAATATATTGGAAGGGAGCAAATTTTTTAAACCTTAGAGCTTTTAGTAACTTGCATCCTAACAGCTGAAAAACATCAGATACAGGGGCTATATAGTGACTTAGCGCCTTAGGCTTAGTTGCATCATACTACCTGCTAAAGTAAGGGGTTTACGTCAAATTTAACATAAACAGTAACAATTACTTTAACGGTTTCTGCTAAATGTGTTGCACTAGTGCATTTAGTAGCTCAGTTAAAGTGACCTCATTACGTCAAATTCCTTATGGGTATTTTTTTTATTGTGGTAATATTACATGTTAACTGTCATTTGCTGTCAGTTCTTATTTCGATCAGTTGAGATATCAAAATTAAACTCCTTCGTTTTATACTTAAAATATAAACACCTTCTTTTTGACAGATTTTAACCAATTTTACCGCCGCTTACGGTTAGCGTCAAGTATCGAGGGCATATTAACTGATTTCAAATGGTGCAACCTATTTTGTAGCTGATCGGTACTTTAATAGCACTATTAAAGTTAAGATAAGATGGTGCAACGCAGCCTTAGACTAGAGACTCTATAGACGCAGCAAGTTTAGTGTCATTTCTACGCGGCGTGTAAAATGGCTACTAGTTACTTGAGTATAAGTTGCCATATATCCCATGCATGCATTGACAGTTTAAAGAACGATATGATATTAGCTTTTTACGCATATACATGCATTTTTCATGCCTTTTTTGCGTTACATTTTCTTAACAAAACTGTGTATATTTACTATATGGTCTTAGCTTAGTGCCTTGTTAATTACCAAACATAAACAAGGGTTCAATCAACACGTCTTTTGGTACAAATGGACTCTTTATGTCCCTGTCAAATATAAATTTCCAAGGCTTTTTTCGGCACTCGGAATTCGCGCCCTCGTCTGCGGATTTGCCTAATGATTATAGCTATTTCGTCAGTTATTGTGCACACATTCTGACCTTGGTTTACTGTAAGCTCTCTTCATTACACTTCTTTATGTTTGTACAAACAAATGTAGTACAAACATAAAAATTGGACTTCTAATGTGTCTTCTTTAAAAAAAAAAATGGAATTACCTTTAAAAATTAAAAGGTACATGTGCACTACTGATTTTTGCTGTCAGTAAAGTGGTCAAAACATACATCTCAAGAGTAATTTTTAGAACCTTTCTAGTCAATGAAAGCGTTAAAATGTGTTAACAGATACAATGTTAAAAAAAGGAAAAAATCAACTGTCGGTTTTTAACACCCGATTAGACAGTCTGCACCTTCATGACGGCAATTACTACACCAACTACTCTTTAGAACTAAAATTATGACACCCTAAAGTACTGAGATTTCACCGTGAAGCAGTCTTCTATGAGAGGAATTATATCACCTTCAAATTTTATTACAGGATCAGCTTCAGTGTCTTCTTCATTTCTAAACTTTCCAGAACTATGAAATTGAATTAATTTTATAGCGCATGACGAAGTTTTATACGTATACGCTACGTATACGTAATACGCTATCATTTTTATGAATATCAAATTGCTGTAAACTCTTTAAAGAGCCATAGCATCACAATCACCAACTATAAATCCTCAATAAATCTTACGCAGCCGAGATGGACACTAATAAATAAAAGGTATCTTTTACCTAAATCTGAGAGATCAGAGAAACAAATAGTTCATACTAAAGCTATCGTAAAATGTTATCGTACGAAAATTGAAACATTGTTTTACTCGTAACAATGAAAAGACTTTTTAAAGTTCACTGCACCGAACAATTCCAACATCATAGTTTGTTTTTGTCAGGCGCGATAGTTTTTGATATATGGACTGAATAAAAAATGCATAATAGACAAATGTTTGTACATTCTCGGTAGAGTGGAGGCGGGCCGAGTGGATGATAAAAATTCGTGGCAGTTTGTTAGGCGTTTTGGCGCGTGGGCGGCTTGTCAAGAAGTGCTGACAGCGTGCCGCGGCGAACTCACGCTGCGATGTTTCTGTGCTACGAGGCTCGCAACACATTTTTTCTTCCATCACTACACACCACACAGTGGTTTGCAATTCAATGCTCGTTTTTCGTTTACTTCCCTTCAACGTTTGCATTGTTTGGAATCGGACAGACGCTGCTTTGTAACACATGTGTGTTTGCGAGTGGTTTTTCGATTTGCTTAATGCTTTGTTGGACACAGTTTTGCTCGCTAACTTCAACCCGGTTTGCCCCTCGGATATCTATGTAAGAGGGCTTAAATTAGGGTAATTCATAAAGAAAATTAATGTATAAGTGGTTAAACTCAGCTATCATTCAAAATAAGTGGGGTCCATAAAACTCGTTTAATACTTTATTTCAGCTTAAACTTCCGTACCGTTTAAATTATTTGTCCGTGGAGGCTGGAGCCATTCCAAATTAAATTATACGCAGGAAATTTTCGGTCACATTGCAAAATTCATTATGATTTCTGTTCTGGGCGATACGTTTAGCGGAGTCGTTTTTACTTAATTCCTTGCCAAGTTGTCCGTTGTGGAGTAAGTGAAGCATTTAAATTGAATTCCGGGTGACAATTTGAATTCCTGTAATAACAGTTCGGTTGTTTGGAACAATTGTGCTAATCCGACAATAATTTGCGACACCGAAATTTCCTTCCGTCCTTGTTAGCAGATGTGTCAATATTGCTAAAATTCTGCGAACAACTACACAGTAAATACTAATAATGAATTGTTGTTTCTGTTTTATACACGGACCTGTTTCCTGAATAGGCGGATATAACGCTATCTGGATATACCTACTTAGTACGTATACGTATAATAAGCAGACACAAAGAAGAGATTTTTTTATATATTAATAAATGCCAAATATATAGGTTCTTCTCCATTATGAGCGGTAATGCATTAACAGCTAGCCTGGGTCTGTTCCTCTATTTCAACACGGTTGGGTTTATTTTGACATTGACAGGAGCGACTGCCATCTAATCAATTCATCGCGAGAGCAGTCAATTTATTATAACTGATGTCTCTATCTATTTCATTATCAAAACTATAATTATGTTCCTAAAATTATGTTTTGACAAAACATTTAATTTTTGTAGAAGATAATTCATTAGGCTACCTCTCATAGTTTAACTTTACAAACTGTAAAAACGCGAGTGTAACGCCCCTGGTGTTGCATACGTCTATAGGCCGTGGTAACCACTTTCCATCAGGTGGGCCGTGAGCTTGTCTGCCACCTAAGTGGTATAAAAAAAAATCGTCACTAATAGGTATACGTTTACACGTATTTCCTCTCTAATCTTCTCATCAACATTAAAGAATCAGGGTAACGTTTCACCAACTTCCTAAGACTTTAAGGAGAAGTACTCCATAAATTCCTAGAAAACTGAAATTTGGACCGCTGACGGGAATTTCACTTTTATTTTAATAGTCTATTTGTAGAACCTCCCTGTTTGTTCATAAACTGTGTTGTTTTATCTCTCAGTTTTAAATTACCCGTTTATAAAATTAAATATTTCATGATATTTTGTATAAAAACCTATACCTACCAACGAAAAAATTGTAAGATGTACCTATGCAATGCATATTTTAGAGCGGTCCACGAACACCAGGGTGTAGTGAAGGCCTAATGCAAGGTGAATAATAATTTTGGGCTATCTTACTTAGTACAGAAATTATTTGTTCGTAAGTAGGTATCTTAATGCATCGTTTGATTTCTTCCCTTAATTACGTAAAATGAATATTTAGTAGTCAAACTATAAATCATTTGTGTATCGATGCGACATGCAAACGGATGCAATCGTGCCCCCGTGTTTTGCTTCCACGACCAATGCAAGTGATTAGCATTTGCACGTGGTGCAACACTGAATGCCTAAATAATCTTGTTGCTTATTTTGAATATCGAGCGTTGTTTATAATGGGATAATAGTCCATCTGTAATTGTCCGGCGAATTCTTATAGTACATCTGTAAGATATATATCCATATACTCACGCCTGTACGTCCCTGAAGGGCTAGACAGAGGTATATTTACGCCCACATTTTTCACATTTTCGGTCGGCCTACTGCCGTTAAGCGGGTACTTAGTGTTATGAGCTATATGTTTACTGTTGCATGGAAAACAGCTCTATCCCTTAATCGCTTTCTACAACACCTACAAGAAGACATAACGTGGCACTGTTCTACTCCCCTGAGAACCAACACGAATATGATATTATAAGCTATCAATGTTGTGAACTTCATAAAATAAATTGTATATAAGCGATTTTATAAGGGGTATCCGTGACCGCGGTACCGATCCCGATAGCCTCCTTACCCATTTTGACATGATCATTTATACGACTATTATAATTATCAACGGGAAATTTACATGGTAAATACATGGTAAATATCCCGTCGACTCTTACAATTTTAGTTAGAAAAAATATAGTAATGGAGCAATAAAGTTCATAGGTTTATTACTACTGAGTAATCTAGATGGCATGGGCTTGGGTTGCCTGGCTAAACGCCAGCTCCAGAGCTCATTACGACTATTTTAATGATTTAATCTGGCATTTGGTTCAATTTTTCTTCTACAATCAGCCTCTGTTACAGTAGGAGGTAACAGTAAAAAAATGTATAGTGGTGGTTGGGTTTATTGTTTCGAAATTCCTGTGCTGTGACGAATATGTCAAATTACACTGTAAGCCGGTTCTTACAACCCCCAATTTACAAATCCTCACCAAGCTTGGGTATATTTCAATCATTACCACTGAAGAGCCTTAACAGGCCCCCTAGACAAGTGGCAATTCACCGGCCGGCGTATAGTGGAATAGGATGACTAATTTATGGGATTTACATGTAAGAATATGACAGTTGTCATCGAATATCATACGAGTATACGTCAAATCTGATATTCTACGATACACCGGTCAGCTGATTGCCACTTGTCTAGACAGGCATTTAAGGAATTCAGAGCTGCTAAGTAGAAGAACTCAGGAGCAGGCGCATTTTTATTTACACCCGACTTTAGGTTGAAGAGAAGGGATGAAATACATTGCATTAGTTCGAATAGTTCCGTTTTTCCTATTATATTATCATGGAAATAAGTCTTTGACGTTCAGGGATGCAATTCCAGTGAACATTCTACATAAAGAAACTTAAGGATATTTCGATGTATTTTATCCTATCGCAGTAAACTGTTGGACATTATAACTCCTCCAATATTCAACTTATCTGAAGTAGATAGGTACATTTATGATTATCATGCGCAAAAGTAATTTTAATTTTTGAATTAACTACATAGGTTGGAGAGTTCGCGTTACGGAACGGACGAACCACCGCCAACAACCGACCACAAGCGCTCGCGAACCCTCAAAGCTGCGGTCACAGATTGTTCCGTAACAGATAAATTTTATCATAATGAACAAATTTATCAACTGCGATAATTGTTCATGTTAATGTAAGGTATGTGGTTTTCGTCAAAAAGTTAGATTTGTCATCCCATTTTATCGGTTTCTCACAGATTCAGTAGCCATTTTATTTTCCTCTTCTCCTTCGAGTCAATGGCTCATAAAATTCTATAGATTTTGTAGGCCCATTACAGCTTTGTGCGTTGCCTTATAGGTATATATACCTACATGCTCTGTACAAGTGGATGGGCACAACGGGCATTTTATAAAAGCATATCTATGAGGGAAGTGTATCTAGTATGTACCTACAGGGAATGCACCCATTTCCCTATATCACTTTCAATATACTTCCAGGTTGTCAGTCAGCTCAATTTAATTGAATGTAATTTGATGTAAAACTTGTTTTTTATTATAAATTTTGGACTCATGACTAGGTCCTAGCAAGTACCAAAATATTCCTACCTGCCAAACTATTCATGAGGTACCGGTGCAGGTTTTCCTGACCGAGTTGGGTTACCAGTCACCCTCGTAATAGCTACGTGAGAAAGAACTAAGAAAATTAATTCAGAATCAAAAAGTGGAAATGATAACTGAACTAACAAATAACTGTTTTTCTTTTTACATAATAGAAAGTCAAACGAACTTACCTGTAAGTGAAGTTCGATGACTATTAAACGATGTGATTCGCCCGAGAGATTACATTTTAATTTACTTGTAGTAGCACGCGTGAGTGCTGCCATCGTACACAATTTTATAGCAACATTTAAAAAGAAAAAAATGTTAGCTAACTTGAGGGTATCTCATACACGTTTACCCCGTACAGGCCATCTGGGTTATGCGCTATTTCGTGGTCTAAAGGGAATCATCTGGACAAGGTCCAGATGGGGTCGGGGGGGTTGTAATCTCTCGGGCGAATCACATCGTTTAATAGTCATCGAACTTCACTTACAGGTAAGTTCGTTTGACTTTCTATTAAACTTCAGTGATTCGCCCTTCGAGATTACATTTTAATTTACTTGTAGGATGTTTAGAGTAAGAGACGAAATAGCATTAAGCAAATGATATAAAAAAGACGTCCGGCCATAACTCAATTATATTCTAAAAAGAACGAATAGATTACAGACCTGCATTACAAATGTAATGATTATTATTAAAAAATGGACAATAATCTTATTGTTAAACGATTAATCGAAGATACCCTGTAAAACGAGCGGGCGAATGTCTTATTAGAGTGCACCACCAAATCTCGATTATAGAATTTCGCGAAAACTTGGGAACTTCCAGACCAACCAGCGGTTTTCTTAATGGGGTCTATACTTACACCTAGCCTATTGGCTGGAGAAGTCGCTGTATGTCTCGTGCCATGCGCTATAATAACTGACGTGTCAATCCCGTTTTCTGCCAGGGTGACTTTGATCCATCGACTAATCGACTGCGAACATACCTTACGGAAAGGTTTGTTAAAACTAATCAAAAGAAAATCACAATTACTTGAATGAAAGAGGTAAATAATACTCCAGAGTCCTTGCTAGGCAAATAGAAGGACGTTCGTTGTAATAAGTTAGGTACAACGTGGGTCCACGACGTTTGATGTAATACTCTGGTTCATAAACGCCGTGCTGACAATACTCCGGCAACCAAGGTAAGACTCCGGTGTATCTTGTGCAGGGGTGAATAGTAAATTCGGATTAAGCTGGAATTCGATTCTATCTGAATTTAATAATTTTACATAGAAAGGAAACCAGGGTTGTGTAACAATACCCTCAGTATTATAGAAAGAAAGACAGAAAGAAATTTATTTGGCAATCAGTCACATACTTAAAATTAGATTACTATAACAGTAATAATTTTTTGTAACACCTTTTGTATCAGGCAGAAAGGTAACGCGTAGAAAAAATATTGTGGCTATGATATTGTGAACGCGTCGACCCTAAACGCGTCAGGATCGCAATGCCAAGACACTAATTTGGGACATCTTTTGTTTATTCGGCTCGCAAATAAGTCAATCTCAGGGTGTGAAAAAGAACCGCTAATTCGAAAATCTGCGCTGTCTGCAAGTTCCCATTCTATGTATGTCCGCATGCGTTCGACGAGACGCTTCGTCAGCCATGTAGTATATTAGAGCTTATATAAGAAGCGTATATAGACAGACCCCGGTCTTCCCACCACCGCCAGATTTGTCTACTTATGTTACTTAAATGAGGGATTTGAATGCCTCCCATTCTGTTGATGTATTGCTGTCGAATTGTCGATCCTTAAAATAATCTCTCAATTCCTGCAATCTTTTGCCAAAAATTTTAGAACTAAGAAGGCAGTGGTCAGTTTTAAAAACTTTATACGTTTGTTAACATCTTGTTCTGACCATCTTTATAGAAAAACTATAGTCTACCAGCCTGCGGTGTTGCATTCTAGTCACCCGGACCCGGAGTTCCCTAACTCCGCGAGCCCCGGCTGTGTACTGGCGGGGCTCAGCGGTCGCTCTGCCGGCGCGGCAGCGGCGGTCGCTTGTGCCCACCACGAATCGAGCTCGTCTTCGCTGGCGCTCGGTGAGATGGCGGCGGCTGGCCTCTCCAGTTTAAAAAACCCTCGATGTAGAAGGCTCTGATGGTCTACGTCTGGGTTGCACCCTCTGCTTAACAGGAGGAGGTCTCAACTCTGCGCCTGTTCTTGTAATGGCTGTCATCGAATTTATTGTAAATCGTTTCAAAAAAGTGAGTCATCTCACCTTTAGATCTTTAATGTTATCTTTGACATCTTTATTATGGCAATTCAACAAAAGAGCACGCCTAATTTGTGTTTCACAAAAATGAATGTGACATAGGTAAAAATCCGCCAGTGTCACTAAGATTCTTTAGGATTTAATTCTTATAATCATCATCTATGAGAGCTGAAGTTAATAGAGTTGATACAGTATTAGCTACGCCAGTTATAGCATTTGCAAATCTTTTTTTTTTTTTTTTTTTTGATGTGACAACTTCTTATAATTCGATGGAGCCGGCTGCACGCACGAAAAAACATGGCGTCATGCGGCGTTACCTCGCTTTGAGGCGTTCCATTTAAAGCTTGAAATGCAAGCGAGAGCGTGGAACGAGCGACAAATCAAACAAATAAAATTTAAATTTTCTTTTGAAAAATGAAACCATTCCATTAGTATTTTCTTATGACGTTGTCACGTAACTATCGTCAGTAAACCGACTTTAGAGATAACCAATTTTTTGTTTGGAAAAACGAAGGACTTAATGATGTCCCCTTTCACCTCGTCTTTCAAGCCATCAACCAAAATGTCAGACCACCGAGAGGCAACATCCTTATGTATACAAGGGCCAAATTTATTTTCCGTTGGGAGCTCTTCTCCCAATGAACATAATAATATATCTAGCTCTAATTCGATACTTAGCTCCGTAGAAGTCAGCGGCGCGAGCGTATCCGCAGAAAATTCCTGGCCAGTGGGTGTCAGCGCCGGCGCGCGCGGTCGTGGACATAGCTGCGGGCGCGGGCTGCGGAGCGGTTGGCCCCACACTGGTGGGCCGCAAGACCACAAACTGTAACGCGGCCCTTTTAGTTGGACTGTCATCCGCATCAGTAGTGCCGATCACGTCAATTCCGGGTGATGGACATGACTCAAAACACTCCAAAGTTAATCATAGTACTAGCCTCACGGACTTTAAGTACTCCAGATATGGATGTTATTATATTGATTATAGAATCAAAACACTCCAAAAATTAGCCACGGTACCAGCCTCACAGACTGGACTCCAGACATGGATGTTATTATATTGATCACCGATTCAAAACACTCCAAAGCTAGTCACGGTACCAGCCTCACGGACTGGACTCCAAACATGGATGTTATTATATTGATCACCGATTCAAAACACTCCAAAGTTAGTCACGGTACCGGCCTCACGGACTGGACTTCAGACGTGGGTGTTATTATATTGATCACCGATTCAAAACACTCCCAAGTTAGTCACTGCACCAGCCTCACAGACTGGACTTCAGACATGGATTTTATTATATTGATCACCGATTCAAAACACTCCAAAGTTAGTCACGGTACCAGCCTCACGGACTGGACTCCAGACATGGATGTTATTATATTGATTATAGAATCAAAACACTCCAAAAATTAGCCACGGTACCAGCCTCACAGACTGGACTCCAGACATGGATGTTATTATATTGATCACCGATTCAAAACACTCCAAAGTTAGTCACGGTACAGCCTCACGGACTGGACTCCAGACATGGATGTTATTATATTGATCACCGATTCAAAACACTCCAAAGTTAGTCACGGTACCAGCCTCACGGACTGGACTCCAGACATGGATGTTATTATATTGATCACCGATTCAAAACACTCCAAAATTAGTCACGGTACCAGCCTCACGGACTGGATTACAGACATGGATGTTATTATATTGAACACGATTCGAAACACTCCCAAGTTAGTCACGGTACAGCCTCACGGACTGGACTCCAGACATGGATGTTATTATATTGATCACCGATTCAAAGCACTTTAAAGTTAGTCATGGTACGAGCCTCGCGGGCTGTACTCCAGACATGGATGTTATTATATTGACTACCGACTTTTCATCACTTCATTTAGCAAATTCACCTTTTTTATATTTATTTATCGTTTATACAATTTGTATACAACAAATATACATAAGCATTACAGAAACCTATGCGGTTTATTATCTATGCTTAAGGAGTACGCTAGTACTATTATCTATTCTGTGCTTAAGGTGTTAAATAACAATAAACAAGTGAGTTTAAATAGCGTGATTTGAGTCTGTTTGTTGACACTAAGAGGCTTAATGTTAGGTATCTACATTGCGCAATTCCGAGGGCGGGCAGTGCGTTATTAAGTCGAGGAACCAGGTAGCCACTGCCCGCGTGTATACAGGACGGCATAGATTGTGCCGAAAATTTTGATTAGAAAAGATTTTTCTTAACTACCAAACGCTTAACTTGGGTGTGCACTCTTGCAATATTAAAACAGACTATTGTCATTATCATTGATCTGCTGTTTGATGTTTTTTGATACAATTTTGCGAAGAATTCTTCGCTGAAGAATAAAAATACTTTGCAGATATGTGTTATAGGTATGTACGACCGTAGCTGCTTAATCCGTATTGGAAATAAGATTCAGCTAGGGAGTTATACAACATCATTTTGACTTTATATGGAATGCGATTTTTTAGTAATGATATGTTAGCCAGGAACTAGCTGAGTTTATCGGAAACATACTCGATATGGACTCCAGTTCATTATGCTATCGCACCTGCAAAGGATGTTCGCCCACATATCATCATCACCACACATCGTCATCGTACTCACCATAATTCCAATCGGTTGATTTTGAATATTACTGGAAGTCGAATTGTACCTGCGGTGACGGCGCCTGCGACGAATCTTTGACTTTTGGCGTTTAGCTTCTTGAATTTTCGTTTTAAGTATTCCTCTTCATCACCATTGTAATGTTTACGCTTTCCCATCTTGTTCCGACACAAATCACATAAACTATCACTATAAATCTAATATATTTTAACAGACAAAAAAAAACAAGTGCACGATGGCCGCCACACAAAACGTGTATGGGATACCCTCAAGTTAGCTAACATTTTTTTCTTTTTAAATGTTGCTATAAAATTGTGTACGATGGCAGCACTCACGCGTGCTACTACAAGTAAATTAAAATGTAATCTCGAAGGGCGAATCACTGAAGTTTAATTTACCCTATCCTAACATGACTATTTAGCCGCTTAGTCCCATTGAGGGTAAAATACTCTGATGTAAATCCCCTTTGTAAGCCCTTTGCTATGTTAACGACTCCGCCTTTCCAACTAGTAATTACCTACATGTGTATGATTAAAAATAAATGTAGGTTTCGTTTATAAACATAACGACCCTGTATATCGATCGATGTAATAATTACTGTCATGTTGAAACTGATGATAGTTATTTATAAGTCAAAAATCTACGGTTTACATTTTGTTATATTACACAAATTGTTACCTATTACATTTCATGGTGTTACCTGCGGTAATTTAGAATACGGCTCTGTTTTATGAGTTGGGTATAATACAGGGTTATTGCTACATGCATGGAATTGCACATTATAACATAACACGTTAATAAATATTCCACAGTCATAATACTTTAATCAAACTAAATAAACACTCAAAACATATGGAAATTAACCAGATTGGTTGCCATTTGCTTACCTCCCTTTAGTTATAGTAGCGTATTTTTTAAAACCACTTAGGTTACATATAAGTACACGGCTCACTTGATGGAAAGTGCCGGCGTGATGCAAGAACTCAAGTCCTTTAAGTCATATAAGTCAGGACTAGACTCGATTTTAAAGAGACTCGACTCCAAAAATACAACTCAAGTCTTTTTATTAATCTGAAGGACTCCAGTTGTTTATAATACGACTCGGATATAAAACGACTCGAGTCTTTTATTAAAAGACTCACAACTTAGTCGCGAGTCTTTTATTAAAGGACTCGAGGCATACGATGAGCTGTTTAAAATTATAAAAATAATAAAGTGTATTTAATTCAGAATGAATTTTAAAGCATTTAGTATGCTAATTAATTCAAATTGATTTAGAAAGGATTTTTTTTAGTCAAAAAAGGATCGCAAGTTTGAATCCCGCCTGGACCGATCACAAAATTTTTCCTTTCTAAAACTATCTGAATGTATTTATGTCAGTTGAATTAAAAAGGAATACAAAGTTCATTAACACAAATATTTTCACAAACGCAGTGTTTACAGAAACGCCGACGTTGCAAGGAAATAGCTTTCTATTCTCTCGTACTTTTTTCTGCAAACAGAAGAAAAAGCATTTAACTTAACAAGTAAAAGTATTAATCACGAAGAGAAAAAGATATCGGGAACAAAAGTGAGTGCTTTTTCAAGGAAATCACGTAGAATCTACATAAAAAGTGGTTGAGAAAGGAAACGTAACCGCTTAACTTTTAAACCTAATACGTGATTCAATTTAGCAATTGTATCTCTTGACTCAGCAAATCCGAAAACTGTCACTAAACCCCATTCAAGGTGCCTTCATGTTTTAAAATAATGTTTTCTGTTTATGTGTGTTTGAAAAATATATGTTCTTTGAACTCAATTTGGATTTTCATGTAATTTTTGTAGTAGCTGTTTAGACTACTATGACTATGGTATATTTTGTTGTATTGTGACATGACCAAGACTTTTGTTGGCATCACTGATTATGTGATCTATAGATAGAATATGTAAAGTAAGTAATCTTAACTTTACATTGAATTACATTGGTATTTATTGATATTGTGAATTATTGAAATTGATATTTATTGACAAATTATTTGATTGATATGCGTGTTATAAGTAAGTAACTTTGGAAATTATTGATATAAAATGGATATTCTATGTTATTTTATTTTACTATTTTGAAGTTTGTGGTGTAAGTGATGTTCAGTCAGGTGTACATATTTTTTGTTGTTATCGCAGTCCCTATGATAATAATCTGGATACTTTTATGGACATGCTTGAGCGCTTACTGGAACACCTCTTCGATAGGAAGTGCTTTATTTGTGGAGATTTCAATATAGACCTCCTTACTGACGATAAGAAAAAAACTGACTTCATAAATATTCTGACGAGTTACAATTTTAGACCATTAGTCAATATAATTACTTTTAAACGGAAAGAACAAATTTCTTGCATAGATAACTTTTTGACAAATCTTGAAGAGGATAATGTAGTTGAGTGTCTAGTTGACCATAATGGATTAACCGATGGTCATGCAGGCCTAATTTGTAATTCAATATACAATAGTAATACCTTTAAGAACAAATATACTACATATAAAACTACTTATAGAAGAACTTTTAACGCAACGAATAATTGTAGATTTAGGGAATTATTACAGTCAAATAACTTGAATACAATGTATATCAATACATTTATCACAAAATTTACAGAAAATTTTCAAGTTAGTTTCAAAATGAAAAAAGTTAAAATACAACCTAAACAGGACTCTGGCTTAAATTGGGTCTCCAAAGGTATTAGGGTATCAAGTAGAATGAAGCGTTTTATCTGTGTTAAAGGTAATTTAGACATCTCCTGGAATAACTATAAAAACAAATATATCAACATATATAGGAGGGTAATAAGGAACGCAAAAAGATTGGCGGTACAGACGGCCTTGGCAAAATCAGACAATGTTTCTAGGGATGTTTGGCGCATTATCAATAAACATAGAAACATTAAATCACGGGATAAAATACCTCACTCCCTAATTATGGGTGACTCCATCATCTCTGATCCAAGGGATATTGTAAATTTATTTGCTACTGCTTTTGACTATGATTCCGGTATGAATGGTGTCGACTGTGGCCCAGCCCTTAAAATACTCAAACAAAATACTAAAAGAACAGAAAATGATATGGTCATTGACTTAGTTACTCCTAAGGAGGTTTTTGATGTTGTCAAGAAAATGAAAACCAAACTTTCGTGCGGCTATGACGGTGTACCCATTAATGTTATCAAGGAAAACATAGACATACTAGCTGAACCTTTGAGTAATTTTTTTAATCATTGTATACGGGGTGGCATTTTTCCAGATCAATTGAAAATTGCCAAAGTTGTTCCTATTTATAAAAAAGGTTCAAAACAGGATCCAAAAATGTATCGGCCGATTTCCCTGTTACCTACTAAATCTAAAATATTTGAAATTTTATTGAAGACTAGATTGCTTAGGCATCTCCGTGCTAATAAAATAATAAACCCCAGGCAGTTCGCTTACCTCAAAAACGTGGGAACGGTAGATGCAATCAATACTTTAATCAATGATATAGTCACTAGGCTAAATGAAAGGCAGAGAGTCGCAGGCATTTTTCTTGATTTGAGTTCCGCTTTCGATGCTGTCAGACATGACATTCTTATCGAAAAGTTAGAGCACTATGGAGTAAGGGGCGCAGCTAAACAGTTATTTACTTCCTATCTAAGCAACAGGTATATGTTTGTGGAGATCAGGGCAGAGAGTTACGAACGGTTGGGGACTGTTCACACTAAATGCGAGAAGACTTTCAAATCCAGACTTGTGAAAATTAAAACTGGGGTTTTTTATTTTATTTATTTATTCTTTATGCACAAATATAAAACTAAGTGTACAAAGGCGGACTTAATGCCGTGGGCATTTTCTGCCAGTCAACCTTAGGGTGATGCAGAGATTAGTCCAGGTAGGTGCTCGAAATATTGAACTAGTACGGGGTAAATAAGAAACAAAATTATATAATTATATATATATATATATATATATACATACACAAATACTTCATACTATATACAATTACATAAAATAAACATACTAACATATATATAAATATACTGATATATATATAAACCTACAATATATCAAATATATAGGTACATACGGAAAAATCGTAGTCCTGGTCACTTGAAATAAATGAATATTATTATTATTAAATATTATTCTGCCTAAGGTTCACTATAAATGAGTCGTACTCTGTTTTTGAATGTGGAGCGATTTGGGGACATTCTGACCTCTAAAGGAAGCGCATTCCAAAGTAGAATGGATTGCACAGAGAAAGAAGAGTGGACAAGGCTTGAGGTGTGAGTGGGACAGTGTAGAAGAAGATTGTTAGAAGATCGCAAATTTTTATCGTGGTTGGAACCGAGCAGGTGCAGATTTGATTTTAAGTAGGCTGGGGCGTTAGGCGAATTTAATAATGTGTAGACCAGAGTGACAGCACGTAGACTACGTCGCCGTCGTATCGGTAGCCAACCCAGCTCTGCGCGATGAGCCGAAATGTGGTCATACTTCCTAAGATTGTAGACGAATCGAATGCAATTGTTGAGAAGTCGGTCAAGTTTATTGAGCAGATCTGCATTCAGGTCGAAATAGCATACATCACCATAGTCGAAGAGAGGAAAGATTAAAGTCTGCATAAGCATTGTCTTGGTTTTAGGTGGAAGAAAGTTTTTGAGACGGTAGAGAGCTCTTAGTGTCCCAGTCACCCTCTGGCAAACATTGGTGACTTGAACCCGCCAACTCAGGGTTGAATCAAGGTGTAAACCCAGGTTTTTAACACTAAGTGTGACAGGAATGGTTTTCCCATCGAATATAATCACTGGCATGCTCACGTCCTTCAGTTTTCCTAGCATATGACTGCTGCCTATTATAATGCTCTGGCATTTGTCAGGGTTGACGGCCAGTCCAAACCTGTCACACCAGCCACGTATGAAACCCAAGTCTGCGTTTACTCTGTCAATTGCCGCTGAGATATCATCAACAGGGGCCTGACTATACAACTGCAGGTCATCGGCATACAGGTGATACGAACACTGAAGATCGGAGGTTATGAAATTAATAAAAATAGAGAAAAGAAGAGGAGAAAGTATACCGCCTTGAGGGACCCCAGAGTCAAGATTGCACCAGCTCGATGACATCTCGTCGGCACAAACCGCCTGCTGGCGCCCCTGAAGATACGAAGAGAACCAATCCAGATCATCGGATGAGATTTTGATATGGGCTAGAATTGACAAAAGTATGTCATGGTTCACACAGTTAAAAGCATTGGAAAAGTCTACTAGGACCATCACAGTAGCCATAGTTTTCTCCATACCCTCCCTGATGTCACCGGTTACTTTAAGAAGTGCAGAGGTAGTGCTGTGTCCTGGCCGGAATCCCGATTGCAGAGGACTCAGTATCTCATTGTGATGTACAAAATTAGATAGCTGTTTATGCACGCATACCTCCAACACTTTGGATAGGAAGGGTAGGATAGAGATCGGACGGAAGTGGTTTGGAAGAGAGGGATTTGAAATTTTGGGAAGAGGGCGGACGTATGCTTTCCGCCACGACTGAGGAAATTGTCCAGAATCTAATGAAAAGTTAATGATGTGGGAGATAGCCGGAAGTAGGTGGTCCAGGATACACGTGATCATACGACGACTAATATTGTCACAGCCCACTGCCTTAGATTTAATGGACAGGATAATTTTTTTGATCTCATCCGACGTGACTGGAGAAAACTGAAAGGGTGTATAACTGGGACTGGTCAATCCGGCTATGAAGTCTACCGTTTGACGCTTGGCTAGACCATCAATTGCTGGAGTGGTGGAGAAATGACGATTAATGGCGTCTAGCTCAATTGTTTTGGGTAGCTCCAGCTGCCTTGATTTACCGATTCCCAATGTCCCTAGAAATTTCCAAACATCAGCTGGTGATGAATGCGTTATGTTATCGAGGATATGTCGGCGTTTAGCGTTCCGTATCACCTGGTTACACCGATTCCTGGCAGTTTTGTAAGAGTCCCAATTAGCGTCTAAACGATTTTTTTTAAATTTAAGAAATGCCCTGTCTCTGCGTTTCATAGCCATTCGGACCTCGTTAGAAAGCCATGTGGCCGGGGGACGCTTCAACTTCACCTTCCTAACAGGGGCATGTATGTCAAATAGGTTATTTACCGATTTGGTAAAGAACATTACTTTATCGTCTACCGTGGTAGCCTCTGTTAAAGGCACCCAGTTGATCTCAGCGGCATCTGCACTCAATTTGTTGACATCCATGCGCCCAAAACAACGCCTATGCAGCACTTTAGGTTTAAGTTTAGGAGGTTTAAGATTAAAAGATACATATATTAGATCGTGATGGGAAAAAGCTGGCGCCAAATACTGACCGTGGTCTACACTTGGTCCCATTCTTTTCATAGTTTATATAAATGATCTGATAAATAGTGTAGTAAATCAGTTACCTGATCACCTGAAACTAACTGTATTCGCTGACGATACTAATGCAATTGTATCGGCAAATAACTTAGTAGATTTACATGAAAACGTAAATATAGCACTCAAATACCTCAATAATTGGTTCAAGTTAAATTACCTAAAAATAAATAGCAGCAAATCGAAGATCATATTATTTAAAACTACGAGCAATACTTCGGACAGGCTGGCTTGCGAACTCATGGGTGATAGGCTAGAAACAGTTGATGAAACTAAATTCTTAGGTGTACACGTCGACTGTCTCCTAAACTGGAAGTGTGAAGTAGCAAGTATAGAGGCTAGCATTCATTCAGCCTGTTACGTACTGAGAAGCCTTAGAGATGTTGTACACATGGATCAGCTCAGAAGTGTATATTTTGCGTTAGTTGAATCGAAATTGCGGTACAGCATTATTTTCTGGGGGGGCGGTTATGCATATAATGCTCAAAAGGCATTCGTTGCGCAGAAAAGAGCCATTAGAACCATGGTGCGTATAGACCAACAACAGTCCTGTAGGGAACATTTTAGGGAACTAAATATTTTAACAGTGCCCTGTTTATATATAATGGTTACATTGACTTTCTTTGCAAAAAACATACACACCTTCGAAAACAAAGAAGGCAGAGCATTGCGTGAAAGCACGAGACGGAAAGACATGTCTTCAATAATTGCACCGACTCTAAATGTAGTTAAACACAGCCCATTCTATAATGCAGTAAAACTTTTCAACAACCTCCCTTTGGATATAAAGAGCGCTGTGTATAAGAAGGAATTTGAAACCCTATTAAAGGCTTTTCTTATTGAGAGGTGTTACTATGCGGTTGACGATTTTGTAAAATGACATAGGTACTAATTGAGATGCATGCAAGGACATTTTTCTTTCTTATTTTGTTTTTTTGTCTTCAGTATTTTAATTAATTGTAATTTTGACATTTTTTGTGAATTTTTATTTGGACATGCGACTTTGATACATTAGTTATTTTATTATATCCTCTGATTTTTGTATTGTTGTAGCTTTTAAGATTTTCAATACAATGTAACATTGTTCGAGAAATAAATGAATATGAATATGAATACTTTATCTTTTTGCTCATTTCTTATTGTGTAGACGACAAGTGTGAGAAATTGTGAATACCACTGTGAATATGGAATTCCAATGTTCTGAAATAAACCATTATTATCCCGATGACATCCATAGCTAGCACTCTGGAGGCCCCCTAAATTTTCCCCTCTTGATATACCTAGCTTTGACATTTGCGGGGGCGACTGTCGTTTGACCTCTCAGCCCCTAAACGAAATCCCACATCAGAATCGCGAATATTTAGTTGTATTCATAAATTTCTTCATCTTAGCGTGTATCCCAGTCGCATCCGAACTTGGAGTTTGGGGTTCACTACCGCTACGCCCGCGCCACGGAGACTGTCGAATGTTATATTATACATTGGAAATTGTATTTTATAATCCTGGTTATTTGAGTCAGATACGGGCAAGTAAAAGACGAAGAATTTTATTATTCTTCACAAGTACCTAGGTAAGTTGCACAATTTTTACAGTATTTAATAGGTAATGATTCCAGTTAGAATCTACTTTCATAGAACCTCACTAATACTCGCTAATACTCACTATTTATATAAAGATCGATAGCACTATTCTCCACAGTACGAGCGTTCTGAGATATTGCCAAACGCGTAACAATTTGTAACAGGCTTCCGAAGCCGTTATGTCGTACATGAGTAGATTCATAAACTAATTTAATAAGCCATTAAAGCTATCTGGACCAGGAGTAACCATTGTGATTTATAGCAATATGAGAACATTAAAAACGCATTACGAAAACATGACTCTAGGCGGAAAATTTAACAGCGTCATATATAACGCGGAGCGGATGTTGTGTATTTGGCGGATATTAAAAAAATATATAATTAACAGCGCTTAGATTGCTTGCTCATTTTCATAGGAACAACTTTATTAAGTAATATCGGTGCAGAGCATTTCTGCATGAGATGTTTGATATTAATTTTTAGTCATAACTTGAGCTCCATGTCCCGTTCCTTTGATACTTTTTTGAAAGTAGTTGTAATAGTATTATATGATGTGGTGGAACTATAAATAAAATAGATTAAAGTAAGTGTGGTAAAAGTAAAAATTGTGTGTTTATTCAACTTTTTTCCATTGCGACATTCGTTTTAGAAAAAAATATGGCTCAACATAACATTAAAACATAACATAACATAAACTCACGCCTGTATTCCCCGAAGGGGTAGGCAGAGGTGCTAGCACCCACATTTCGCTTAAAACTTGCATGAATAATTGGTAAAACATATTTTAATAAAAGTGTTTTCTGGTACAAAAAATAAATGTCATTGTTTTTCCATAACTTGACCAAAAAATATAAACGCCAGTTTTTCTAAAACTTTGAGTTACTCGTGCTGTGTTTGTTATCTATTACATATTTTTTTATATAAAGCTAGTCTAACTTCATCTATGTAGCTTTAAATATAAGTATCTACCTATTATAAAATACAAGATTCTCATCAGAAATATATCCAAAAACCGAAATACGTGACAATTAGTCCCACCCTCTCCTTTCCTACACAGGACGACACGTGCAGGGCTAAGATGCCATCCGTATACGGTGCAGAGTATACTAGCTAGAACCAAGCGTTTCAGTGACTCATTCCTATGCCGCACCATTAAGACCTGCAGGCCTAAAATGGCCGTATTGGATGTTTCATCTAAAATGACATTCATTTGCAGATTAGTAGATGACATATTTCAAAAACCGTAAAATGGTCGCGTTTTAAAATATGTCATCTCAAATATGAAGGAAATTATGATCATATTCTAGTGACAATGTTACTATGAAGAAAAAATATAGAGACACACCGAATCGTACTTGTGCGATTTTTCCTAGATTAAGATTTTGCCATTAATACAGAGTAAAACGGTAGTAATTATGATCTATATACCAATAGATAATGATTTCCCATCTAATAAACATTAATTGAAGTAACAATAAAGCAAATACTACAAATATGATTTCTATTTTTATTTTTAGTGTGGCAATTTTTGCCTGACATAACTTTAAAAAAAATGTTGTCTTGTCAATTATCATTGTTTGTTGTTTGTTGTCAATAATAATTTATCAAGTTTGTTAGCTGCAAAAAACATTGAATGGGCAGCGCGAAAGCTGAGTGACGGCGATATAAATGAAAACATAGCACATTATAGCATTAACGATGGGTACGAAACAGGTGAAAAGCGGAGTGGGACAATGAAATTATCCACGAGCAGTGATGGAGCGGCAGCGATGAGAACAATCTACTAATTTTATTGATGTGAAACAGACGGATCTAGAAATAACACACGAATCTATACAGGACATACACACCAGGAGGAGCCTGTAGTTCACATTCAGAGGATTTCTGTGACACTTTCAAGTAATGAGCTAGAAAATCTTAGATCTGAGAGTAATGTGAACCAAGAGAATCGTGTGAAAGCCACCAGACATTTGTGAAGAAAATCTTACTTATGAATGGTACAGAGTGAGAAGAATGGCGATAATAGGAAGAAGAGTTAGACATAGTTATAATAGGGACATAGTGAACAAACCTCACTCTCATGCTCACACCAACATTCCTTGACTGCTTGCCTCTCTCTACAAAACTGTGTTGTGCAACTATGGAATAAATTACCCGAGGAAGTGGTGTCAGATGCGATGCTAACCACCTTCAAGTGTTGGTTACATAAATAACTAGTGAACAGTAAACAATAGTAGTGACATGTATGGACTGAACTATACTCCAACACCATGAAATCATCAATCAGCAAATTACTGCTCCTCCATTATTTAATTGTAATAGTAATATAACCCTAACCACTGGTAGCTTGGTCCCTTTAAGCAATACCGGTCGGTCGGATACTGTTTTTTATATTTCTAAATTATAAATAAATTTTAAAACAATGCATGTCATTCTTGGCTACATTTTACTTTTTCATTACAATCTATTTTTGGGAACTTGAAAATTTTTATATTGACATTATTAAATAATTGACATGAATAACATTTAAATATTTTTTGTGACTAATTGTAATGTTTTTAATTGTGACATAGCATGGCTCATAATTTAATGTAATGATTTTTTTTGTCCAACAATAAATTTTGTACGCCTCTCTGGGCAAAACATGTTGGCACCGTAACAAGCAATGACCATGTAACAACTTCCATGTAACCAATGTTTATGCAAATAAATGAATCTGAATCTGAATCTGAATAGATCTTTCTTATGTAATTTGTATAGAAAAATATAATTCGTAAGGTTTTTTAATTGTATAAAGAGTTTTTTTTAATTCTCCAACATAATAATAAACCTATACTCCGTTAAGATAGGCTAAATATAAACAATCTTGATTGTGTTCTCATGTTTTATTTAAAAACCCAGTATATGAATATTTTTCTGTTATTTGTTTTGTGTTTTAAATAAATGACTATCTGTTTAACATACTCCGTTTTAATACTTTTCACCCTCAAGGGAGTATTCGCCACGACCCCTGCCTCAAAGTTTGTACTTGGCTCTTGCAGAAGCAACTCTGACCTAACCTGTGATAAAACCTAGCGCCAAAACCTCGGCCGTTAATCAGCAGGTGTATGGACTGGCATGGTGAGGTTGGCCGCACTTACTCACGTATGGCAGTTGTTATTTTAGTGTGGTGAGAGCCCAACCGCGGCTTCCCCGAGCCCGCGGAATGTACATTTTTTCTTGCCTAAATAAAACAAAGGGTCCTAAACATCTCAGTGAGGTTTAATAATACAACCATGATTAATGAAAACACCAAAATGAAGAATAAATGTTAGTCCATAGTAACATCTAATACGTCACGAATTTGACACTTTGAATGGCTCATATATTTCGACCATTTTACTCATTTTCATACAAAACTGTCAAATAAGATGATGTTCATATATGAAACATAAATGAGCAACATTTATGGTTCATCAAAAGTGGGCATTTTACCATAAGTGAATTTTGACAGGTGATCGTCATATTATGATCATTTAATGAAACATCCACTACGGCCTTTTTAGCCTTGCTGGAACTCCCTGCCAGCTCACGTGTTTCCTTCTTCCTGCAGATCCGGGTCCTTTACGCGGGGCGTGAAAAGGCATCTAATGAGGCCGTCAAGCTGAGTGCCACCACTGTTAACATGGTACATGTTTACGATGGTGACCCTCTTTCCGAGACTTTGCTTTTACTTAACATTAGGCGAGGTGAAGTCAAATGGACGTGTCCTAAATATAAAAAAAAAGATTCACAGTATCTAATAATGAGCATCGGTATTGCACGTATATCAATAATGACACTTTACTATAACCAAATAAATAACAAGTTCTGCTAACAAGTTAAATTAATAATGTTTCAAACTAAACCAAACACAACTTGTTAAAATATTACGTGAGTTAATTCGAAGTTTGTCACAGCTTACTACATGTTTACCAGTTACCTGATGTTCATATAACGCGTTAGATAAGCGATGGTCTTTAATGGACTTTAAACAAGCTTTGAAGCTTTATGTAACTTATAAATTAGGTTTTAGGTGAGCACATCCACACGCATACCTCTTTCCTATTAGGTTTGCCAGAGACTACATATTTCCACATTACCTACTAACTTTGTTTTCACATGCTCGACGGTTGCAGGTACGCTGGACCGTTCTTTAGATTGATGTACAGTCGACAAAGGAGATATGGGTGCACTTCCTCATATAAAGTTGTATTTAAAGGTGCAACCGTATCTTCTTTGTTGACTGTACGTCGATGAAATCTTTATATCATTTTAAATCTGTCAATAATTTAGTCAATATACTCGTAACATCCTCTCTACGTGTTCAAAATTCGAACCATCTAGACATTCGTTTTTCTGTATTGTTCACTACTCTTCTCTTATCCCACTGTTGGTACATTGGTCATTCCAGTTAAGATATCCGTCGTTTCCAGACCTTTTATTTCCACAGCTGCTTTTTCTGCTGAAGTCTGAATCCAATTAGGTATTCACTATAATACTCATAATCTGAGTGGGCACACCTCTAAATGCAATCCATGAGTTAGGTGGAAATTGCGTAAATACAGCATATCGTAGAACTATTTGCTTTGGTCTAATGAAGAGATATATGGCCTCAATTAATTTTAATTGAAATTCAATATTCACTTTATGTCAATAGTTACTTCATAAGAATCGATTATATTGTTATTATATTCGTGGGTTTCGATTGTAATATAACCTCTTGTTCACTTATTATTGAAAATCCTAAGTCCGAAATGTAAGTATGTAGAGTAGGGTAATGGGAGTCAGCGGGCAATGGGAGTCACCCACTCCACCACGAAGCAATACATGAGACCGACGCGTAAACAGCGTCCTCAGCCCCCGCTTCGGGCCCCCGCGCAGCCACGAACAACTCGCGCCAGTCGACGCATGCGCCACTGAGAAACGACCGTCTTTTGTTTTTGCGCTCCGCTGATATAATTTTACGTAAATGCAAATTAGAAGGTAAGTGCCAAATATCTTGCAGTATGCGATTATGACATTAACACTTCCTTAGTTAGACGTTTCAAATTGTGATGTGCAGTTCAGATTATATCAGTGTATTAAAGATTTTTTTTATTTCTATTTTTTACTCATTAGTGTAGTTGTGGGAAATGAGAGTCAGGTGACTCCTATTACCCGCAAGTGATGTTGTACCACAAGTTCCTGGCACGCCTAACCAATATAGTATATTGCATGATTTAATAAAAATGCCAGAAAAAGCATCTGTTATTAAAACAAGACAGGGCCGAAAGAAGCAACACGCTACAATTTTAACTTCCACGCCACTCAAAGAAAATCTGCTAGAAGAGGAAATTAATAAAATGAAGAAAAAGGGAGGTAAAGGAAAAGAGAAGACATGGAAAGGCAAAGGAGAAGGAAAAAAGACTAAAGTACAGAAGAAGGGTCCTGAAAAGGCAAAGCGCCAAGTATTACAAGAACAGAACGAAACTTCTGTATCAGATGTTGGCACTGACGACTTATACCAGGACGATGAGGATGATGACGCAGAAGATGCTGGAAACAGATGCCTAGTATGCGACGAATTCGGAAGAAACAACGAGATGTGGTACAGGTGTACGTCGTGTGGACTATGGGCTCACGCAGAGTGCACTGAATGGGAGTCCGCTAAAGGTTATGTTTGCGATGTATGCTAGATTTTATTTGACTCCAATTGCCCCCAGGGTGATCACCATTACCCCTACGTTGGTGTAATGGGAGTCAAATCTGTTTTTTTTTTAAACTTTTATAATTTCCAAAGTTGATTGCCAAAGTGACTGAAATTGATCTCTAATGATAGTTTAATAAGTAAATTATGTTTACAGGCGGTTGCAATAAATACTTTCTTATTAATTAAAATTTTATTTGAGTTCTCGCTTAAGTGACCCCCATTACCCTCTTTTACTCTATCTTTCTTACTTATGAAAACAAAGATAATTGACTGACAAATATAGGTAAATAAGTGTTGAATTGTTTTATATTTTTACAGCAACACAACCTCATTGAGTATGGACTCATTTGAATCGTCTGCAGAGCGTGAAAAAGCATCTATCAAGGCCATATTTTAAAGCCAATACCTATCATACGATAGGATAGGATAGGATAGGGGACTCTTTTGTCCGCACTTAGCCTCTCTTTTGGGCCATTGTGCGTAGAGAGTGCTGGCTAGAGCAGCCAGCCTAGCTCCGCGCAGAAACGCAGAAGCTTACTGGGGGCTTCACAGGCTTCGCGGAGCGACCTCACTGTGCCGAGGATTTGGGATCGTTGGGCGGCCACTGCCTCGCAGTCCAGTATTACGTGGGCGGCCGTTTCCTCGGCGCTGAAGCACCTCCGCAAAGGGGGCTATCCGTGACACCGATGGTATGTAGGTGCTTGTTGAGGGGACAGTGAGTGAGTGAGTGAGTAGACTTGTTCTGTCTAGTCTTAGGAGACGTTTCGTTAGCCGTTTATTTATCGAAGGTACAGCCTGTTTTGATTGCCTGCAGTCGATGGTTTGTACCCATCTTTGGTTATGTAGTTCCACAGATTGCTGGCGTATCCAGGTACGGGTCTGTGAAAAAGGGATCGACAGTAGTGGTAGTGGGCCAGCAGTGGTCATATCGGAGCCCCTCCTCGCGAGTTCATCCGCAGCATCGTTTCCGTAGGACGCACTGTGCCCTTTTATCCACTGTAGCTTTACTACATTATGGGTGGATAGCTGGTTCAAAGCAGTTTGGCATTCTGCTTTTAGTGTGCTGTTGGTTGTTTGGTGGTTTAGCGCTTTTAGGACGGCTGTGCTGTCGGTTAGGAGCTTTATGTTAAAACCCTTAACCTACTTTTCTCTTATTGCCGTCGCTTCTGTTGTTATGGCGACACACTCGCATTGGAAGATCGAGCTTTGTTCGACTAGTGGAAGGTGGATATTCAAGCCTAGGTTCAAGGAGTGCACGCCGGCTCCTGAGTCATTCTTTGTTTTGGAGCCGTCAGTGTAAACGCGTACCTCTTTAGTACCAGAGTAGTCCTTTTCCTCGGCTTGCGTTGTTATCTGGTATTTTTTGTTGAAAAAGTGTTTTTTTGAAGGTTTTATCACAGGGAGCAGCTATTAGTATTTTGTATTCCATCGCCCGCCCAAGAATTGTGGTGTGGGGACTATTGTGGTTGTTTCCCTAGAGTCCCAGGTGCCACATTCTAATGGCGGTGATGGTGGCTTCCTGTTGGATGTATAGGTCAAGCGGCGTTAGGTTCAGAGTTACCTCCATAGCTGCAGTTGGAGTGGTTTTCATGCATCCACAAATTGATGAGCAGGCCAGCCTTTGGAAGGACTTTAATTTGGTAATCACGGTAGACAATTCCGTGCGGGTCCACCATACCAAAGCCCCGTAGGCTAGCATGGGCCTTATCACCGCTGTGTACAGCCACAATGCTATTTTTGGCGAGAGTCCCCATTTGCTTCCCATCATTCTTTTGCATTGGTAGAATGCGATTGTGCACTTGTTCAGTTTGTAGTCAAGGTGCTTGTTCCAAAGCAGCTTGCTGTCGAGAATTACACCTATGTATTTTACTTCTTCCTTAAGTGTTAATTCGGTTGCGAAGAGTTTCGGGAGCTTGTATGGGCCCGGTGCTCTTCGGTTTGTGAACATTACTAGTTCGGTTTTCTGGGGGTTGACCGAAAGTTCGTGCTTTGTGCACCAGGTTTCTATTATTTTGAAGGCCTGTCTCATTCGGTCGCAAATGGCATTTTCGAATAGTCCCGTTATTAAGATCGTGATGTCGTCCGCATAACCTATAGTAAAAAGGCTGTTTGCGTTCAGTTCTGTTATAAGCTCATTTACCACCAGGTTCCATAGTAGGGGAGAGAGTACCCCACCTTGTGGGCATCCTCTGCCCACAATGCCCCGAGTTGTGGTGTTGACTGTGAGTTCCACGGCCCTCTGTCTGAGCATGTTATCTATCCATTCGATAAGTGTTGAGGGCACGTCGTGTTCGAGCAGTGCTTTGTTGATGCTGTCAAAGTTGGTTTTGTCAAAGGCACCCTCTATATCAATGAAGGCACCAAGGGTTGGTTGCTTTGACTTTAGGGCTCCACCGATGCGGGACACCACATGGTGGAGTGCTGATTCTGTTGATTTGCCCTCACTGTAAGCGTGTTGATGGGGGTGTAGAGGTTTCAGTGCTAGTACTTGGGTTCTAATTACCCTATCCGGCTAGGCGATCAAGTGTTTTTAGCAGGAACGAGGTGGGGCTGATAGGCCTAAAAGATTTGGCCTGAGTGTATTCACTTCTACCTGGTTTGGGGATGAATATTATTTTGACTTCCCTCCATTTCAAGGGTATGTAGCGGTTTGCGAGACAGCCAGTCTATCATCAGGAATGGTGGTCCATATCTTCTGGATTGCACCTTAGCTTTTTACCATCTAGGTTTTTTTTCCGTGCGGAAATCCCCTCGGATACCCACCCTGCAGGAGCCAGAAGGGGAGGTTATGTCGAACTTGAACCCACTAAAACCGCACGCCGACTGTGGGTCGCGGTGCTAGGCTGGAGGTGTGGTTGTCATCGACATATCCCTCGCACCCCGGCTGACCCAGGGCCATCCCTTACGGTGTGGCCCTCCTCGGGGTCTGGCCCTCCTTGGGGTCTGGCCCTCCTCGGGTTTTACAATCTAGCAGGGTCCAGTTAATGAATGGACCGAATAAGAAAAAAACCAACAACGCTTTCTTTGCTCGATTGTGATTTGCATCAACCATATCTGATACCACCTTACAGTCACCGTCAATTATCTTGACAATTAAGTCTCAATATGATCTTAAAACTCTCGTATTAAGAGCAAATCATACTGTTTTATTGAATTATATGATACCTACTAGCTTTTGCCCGCGGCTCCGCCCGCGTGGATGTCGGTTATCGCAACCAAACATAGCCTATGTCCTTTCTCAAGGTCTAATCTACCCTTATACCAAATTTCATCAAAATCGGTTCAGTGGTTAAGGCGTGAAAGCGTAACATACAGACAGACAGACAGACAGACAGACAGACAGACAGACAGAGTTACTTTCGCATTTATAATACTAGCTTTTGCCCGCGGCTCCGCCCGCGTGGATGTCGGTTATCGCGACAAAACATAACCTATGTCCTTTCTCAAGGTCTAATCTACCCTTATACCAAATTTCATCAAAATCGGTTCAGTGGTTAAGGCGTGAAAGCGTAACATACAGACAGACAGACAGATAGACAGACAGACAGACAGACAGACAGACACAGACAGACAGAGTTACTTTCGCATTTATAATATTAGTATGGATATTAAGTATGGATTAGTATGGATATGGAATATAGAACTAAGATAATTGAACTAAAGGTGTGTACCGAAAATCACAACAATCAGTCAACTGGAAGGGGATAAAAAAACGAAATTAAGATTATTTTGAGTACTTAGTTCGTTAACACCTTTCTGATGCTGACTGTACATGCCTGATTTAATTCAAAAGATAGTATTAGTGTTCAATCGCGTGTTAAAATTAATATATTGGATAAAGGAAACAAGATAGCTCGGGCGACTACGTTCTACGTACCTACTGAATGTATAACTTCTTTGATGTATATGAAGCAAACAAGGGCTTAAGTTGGCAGGCTTCGTCTGACCGATAAAATTGGAAGTATGGTCTTATTATTTAAAAGGTATTTATTAAATAAGGTGAATCAGTTTCTTTTGGTTTCTGATATGCTGACGTTTTAGAAAAAGTGGTTCTGAATTAGTATTTGGTTTACCTTAGAGAGTCCGTATGTATCATGAATTAACATGTCATGCAACTTTGTTTTGTCCCTTGTGTAAGAATTTATCTTTTTATAAATCATTTTGTATAATATAATACATAGTTATTATTATTGGCAAACGTATAAGCTAAATTAATATAAAATAGAATTGTATTACTAATATTTAAAATATTTATAGTGAAGTGCTTTTTATTTAATATTGTTACTTCCGGTTAAAAATAAAAGTTGTGAAACGTAGGGTAGTCAATAAGTGGGAGGTAAAAGTGTAGCTAGGCGGTCTTGATGGAGATTTTGACGTGGAAAGTCGAATAAAGTGTTACTGTGTACTATTAAGTTGTTTCTTTGGAGGAAACTCTGCTCACCACCGTAGCTAATATCTGGTCAAGGTGTCTCGCTCGAGGAACCTCTACTCACAATCCTGCCGCAACTCCTTGGTGTTTATTATCAGAAGTGGAATGAACAGGTACGTTCACAGTGTTAATTTTTCATTTGTATTCCTTTCTGGGTCCCTTATTGTTTGATAATTAGTTTACAATAGCAAAAAAAAAAAAAAAAAACTATTACCTACATGTGTTTTGATCTTTTAAGTACAATTTTAAGTATTTTTTCCAAGCAGCTGTGTAATTCAATGGCATATTTAAAATAATTCGAAGCTTGAACTAGATTAAGGACAATTATTTCTTCACAAAACTTACATGAATCTATTTAAAATGTGAACATGCTAAAATAGCATACTCATACATAACTAATTATACAATACTGGTGACTCAAACAAATACTTTTCATGCTTTTCTTATTCTCTTCCTAAACACACATTAATTAAGCAGGTACCTACAATATATGGGCATATTGCCCTTTTCAACATGAAGTACCTCTAATAATTTAGCTAACAAATAAAGCAAATTTATATCTTAAAATATTTATCTGTGCTCGTGTTTTCATAAATTTATAAGTAATAGAACATTTCAATTTTTTTTTATACTTACCCACTTATTTTTTTAAACTTTATGCACACATTGTACAAATGTGGACTTAATGCCATAAGCATACTACTACTACTGCCTACTTATTTTTACTTAAATTATCGAACAATTATAACTTCTACCTAAAGTGTAACTTTCTTTACTTTTGAATTTAATGACATAAAAAATAGGTTTACAATAAAACAACGGAGAACACATGATGTCCGGTTTATTCATTTTCAGGATGGATGATCATGAGAGAGATGTCAACACGCCTTCTCCGAGTCGCCGGCACTCTCGCAGCTACGAGCGTAGCGATAGACGGCACAACCGGAGCAGACGGAGTCGATCCCGTTGCAGTCGAGGAAGACTTAGCAGAGCATGCGAGCGAAGCCGAAGCCCCATCCTGTCCTGTGTGGTCCCCACGCAACGTCACGAGTCACGCGCTGCTGAAGCGCTGCTACACAACATGAGCCATCATGGTCACTCTTCTCTCAGAGACTCTGATGAACATCGAGCATCCCGTCGCGAATCGCGCAGTCGCTCACGCCATAGTGAACGGTCGCAGCGAACGCACCGAGAATCGCCACGTCATGAAGGAAGATCAACGTGCCGCGGCTCTACCAGGCACCGTGAGGACAGCAACCGTCGGTACCACTGCGACCAACCTCGCAGTCGATCTTCAAATAACTACGATGGTATGTCGAAACTTTTTAGTAACTCGAACTCTAATGTGGATCTCGCAAACTTATTAACTTTTATGAACAATTTTATGAAATCAGACCAATCGCAAAAATTACATTTTGATAAAAATATTATTCCCGAATTTGATCCAACTATTAAGAACCATAGAATAGACAACTGGATTTCCAAAGTCAATGAGTGCGCCTTAATCTATAAGTGGACTGACCAACAGATTCCACATTTTGCTTTACCTCGCCTGGTAGGACATGCTAAGAAATGGTACGAAGGTTTGCAATCGATTAATCGTAGTTGGACGGAGTGGCAAGAATGTCTTAAAAGGGCCTTTCCTTCGGAATCTAATTATGGGGTTCTTTTATCTGATATGTTAGAAAGACGTTTTAAAATAGGTGAATCGTTAGACAATTACTATTATGAAAAAATGATACTTTTGAACTCCTGCGGTATTACAAACAAAAAGGCAGTGGACTGTATTATACATGGCCTCGAGGATAAAACTATTAGAGCCAGTGCATCTTCGGCACGATTTACCGAACCTGAGGAACTACTAGGATTTTTGAAAGACATTTGTAGCGAAAGGAATGACAATAAAATCTCTAAGACAAAACCACATAATCAAGGATCTGATATTACGACCTGTACTTTTTGTAAAAAGACCGGTCATAATATTAAACAATGTAGAGCTTTGTATTGTTATAATTGTAGACAAAATGGTCACAAAGTGAATCAGTGCAGTCAACCCTTGATAAAATGCGAAACGTGTCAAAAGGTAGGGCATAAAAGGGAAGATTGCTATAAAAATAAACCTAAAGTTAATTCTGAAAAACGCGTCATGACTATTGAAGTGGGGAAAAGTTGCAATTCTAAATTTTATAAGAAGGCATCGATCAATAATGGAGACAACGTAATTAATTGTTTCATTGATTTTGGGAGTGACTGTTCACTCATAAGAAAAGAGTTGGCTGAACAGTTTAATCTGAAAATAGAAGCTGATGGTGTGGCCTCGATAAAGGGTATAGGTGAAACCTGTATTTTACCGATAGGTAAAACTAGCTTTAGAGTTGAAATTGAGTCGGTTGATTCTGTGATCACCGCATATGTAGTGAATACTAATGAATTGCACGTTCCCCTTTTAATCGGTCAAAACTTTACTGAATTACCTCACATTTTGGTCATAAAAACAAACGAATCTCTAAAACTATTAAAAAGAGACACTATTTTTCCCGATTTGGAATTCGAAACGACCCCATTAGTAAAATTATATACTTCAGACGCGATGCTAATAAATAAAGTAGGCACGGTATTTTGTTACACTACCGACATTAGAGATGGGCCTATATTGGTTACAAATAGTTATCGTAATAGTTTAGGTACAGAATATTGGGTTCAAGAAGGTGTTTATCAAATAAAAGAAGGTAAAACATCAATATTAGTAATAACACCTTCTACATCATTACATATTAAACTTAACACATTACTAGTTAGGGCTGAAAGGTTAGATACGGAGGTTAAGAATATCGAAAGATGTTTAAGAGTCCAGAGTTCTTTTAATCCTATTGATATTAAAGATGTGAATATAAATGAACAACTGCCCTCACATGAAAAGGATAAAGTCTATGAATTAATCAAAGAGTATCGTAAAACGTTTGCACAAGATCTTTCAGAGCTAGGTTGTACTAATTTAACTGAGATGGACATAAAATTAACTGATACAACACCGGTAACCTACAGGCCATATAGGTTAAGTCATAAAGAGAGAGAAACGGTTCAAAGTATGGTTAGTGAACTTATGGAAAACGATATTATTGAAGAGTCTTGTTCATCGTATGCTAGCCCAATTATTTTAGTATCAAAAAAGACAGGTGGACAACGCCTATGTGTTGATTATAGAGCGTTGAACAGTCGAACAGTTAAGGACCATTATCCGCTGCCTCGCATTGAGGATCAAATTGATATGTTGGCTGGTTCTAGATATTTCACTAGTCTGGATTTAACAAGTGGATATTATCAAATACCTATTAACCAGCAATGTCGCTACTTAACAGCATTCGTTACTCCCAACGGTTTATATCAATTTAAAAGGATGCCCTTTGGACTGGTCAACGCTCCTGCCGTCTTTCAGCGGACGATTAACAAGGCTCTGGGATTAAGTAGTTCTGCATCTGATTCTACCAAAAGACCAGCATTGGCTTACATGGATGATCTTATAATAACATCCAAAGATTTTGAGCAAGGCATTAAGAAATTAGAAGCAACATTTAATTTACTTAACGAAGCTAATCTTACTTTGAATATTAAAAAATGTAACTTTTTCCAAACGTGCATTAATTATTTAGGATTTGAAATAACTTTGGAAGGTATAAGACCTGGCGAAAATAAGATAGCTGCCGTACAAAATTTTCCAACTCCCAAAAATGTCCACGAGGTAAGGCAGTTCATTGGATTAGCGAGTTATTTCCGTAGATTTATTAAAGATTTCTCGTTAATTGCGCGACCACTGACTGATTTGACTAAAAAGAACTTGACATGGAACTGGGGTGATGATGAAGTAAATGCGTTTAATAATTTAAAGGATAAGTTAATACAAAGACCTGTTTTAGCTTTGTACAACCCCAATTATTTAACAGAGCTACATACAGATGCCAGCAAAATGGGTTTGGCTGGCATTCTGTTACAAAAAGAGAACGAAAATACTCCTTTGCGACCCATAGCATTTTATAGTAGAAAGACTACTATAGATGAGCAAAAATTTCATGCCTATGATTTGGAAACTTTGGCAGTCATTACATCTTTGAATCGGTTCAGGGTGTATTTACTTGGCATCCCTTTTACTATCGTTACAGACTGTAACGCTTTACGTGCAACGTTTTCTAAAAGAGATATACTTCCTAGAATTGCCCGGTGGTGGTTATGTTTACAGGAATATGATTGTAATATCCTGTACAGGCCTAATCATAATATGACACATGTTGACGCTCTTAGTCGTAATCCTATAGAAGTCACATCACAGGAGTTTGATTGCGAAATACCTCGTGTGTTGGCTATTTCACAAAATGACTGGCTTTTAAGTTTGCAATTGACAGACCCCAAATTAAGTCACATACGGGAAGTATTGGAAGATCCTAAATATAATGAACTAGTTGACATCAAACAAAATTTTGTAATCAAAGATAATAAATTATTTAGAAAGTTAGAAGAAAATGATTTTAGGTGGGTTGTACCAAAGGGTGCCAGGTGGCAAATATGTACTCGGAACCACGATGACGTTGGTCATTTTTCTACAGAAAAGACTCTGTCTCGGATACAGAAAGATTTTTGGTTTCCAAAAATGAAAAAAATTATTACTAAATATGTAAATTCTTGTATTCATTGTGCTTATGGGAAAGATACCTGCAACAAGAAAGAAGGATATTTGCACCCTATACCGAAGATTAATATACCTTTTCATACGGTACATATAGACCACCTGGGACCCTTCGTTAAAAGTTCTCGCGGTAATATATACTTACTCGTACTAGTCGATGGTTATACAAAATTTTGCATTCTCAAACCACTTCGACATTTGAAGTCCACCCCTACTATTAAAGCTTTAGATGATATATTTTCTACCTTTGGTTTTCCTACAAGAGTGATTTCTGATAGGGGCACAAGCTTCACTTCTAAAGAATTCGAAAAATTCTGTGAAGATTCTCATATCAAACATATTTTAAATGCAGTGTCTTCGCCTAGATCCAATGGACAGGTGGAGCGCTATAATAGGACGGTGTTAGACGCATTAACTTCCTATACAAATAAAAATGGTGAATCTAAATGGGATCAGGAATTAGGAAAGATTCAATGGGGCCTAAATAATACACTGAACAAAGGTATAGGCAAAACACCATCCGAGGTGTTGTTTGGTCGTTCTCTGATACATGCCAGTGAGAACATGTTTAGTGAAATATTTGTTGATTCTCGAGCTCCTACTCAAAATATTGATGAACTACGTTCTGAAGTGACACATCACATAGAAAAAGATCAACAACAACAAAAGGAGAGGTTTGACAAAAGTAGGAAAAAGCCAAAGAACTACACATTAGGTGATTTAGTTAAAATTAAAAAACAAATAACGTCTAACGATGGCCACAGTAAAAAACTTCACCCTGTTTTCTCTGGTCCCTATAGGATCACTAAGATCCTTGATAATGATAGATACGAGGTATCTAGTATACCTGGCACTGATTTAGGAAAGAAAAAATATTGCAATGTGTGGGCTGTTGATCAAATACAGCCTTGGATTAGCAATCATTTAAACACTCCGAGCTCTGATAGCGAACTAGATGATTAGTTTGGTTGGATCATATTCACGTTTTACAGATACTAGTGCTTTATTTTTAAATTTATAATTATTGAGTTCATGATTTTACATAGCATAAAAGAAAGCTTGATGAATTTTCCAAGCCTATTTAATCAGATAAATTAAGTAGGTACTTGATGAATGTTTCCAAGTAACTTCCAATTGATTACTTGATGAATGTTTCCAAGTAACTGCCAATTGATTACTTGATGAATGTTTCCAAGTAATTATTGTGTTCTGTAAAATATATTATGTGTAAAAGAGTAATTGTTACTTGATGAATTTTTCCAAGTAACTGCCAATTGATTACTTGATGAATGTTTCCAAGTAACTTCCAGTAGATCACTTGATGAAGGTTTCCAAGTATTTATTGTGTTCTGTAAAATATATTATGTGTAAAAGAGTAATTTTTGTTACTTGATGAATTTTTCCAAGTAACTTCCAATTGATTACTTGATGAATGTTTCCAAGTAACTTCCAGTTGATTATTTGATGGATGTTTCCAAGTATTTGTTGTGTTCTGTTAAATATATTATGTGTAAAAGAGTAATTGTTACTTGATGAATTTTTCCAAGCCATTTCCAACCGTTAACTTGAAGTTTTCCAAGTTTTCATCTTGTATACTTGAATTGTTTTCTCTTAATAAATGTAAAGACTTTCTTAATCATTTTGTTTATATAAAATGTTAAGTTGTTTGTAGCAGTTACTCCATTGTAAATTTTATTATACTTATTTTGTTTAGTAGTTTAAGTTTGAGGACAAACTTTTTGTCAGGAAGGCCGATTGTAAGAATTTATCTTTTTATAAATAATTTTGTATAATATAATACATAGTTATTATTATTGGCAAACGTATAAGCTAAATTAATATAAAATAGAATTGTATTACTAATATTTAAAATATTTATAGTGAAGTGCTTTTTATTTAATATTGTTACTTCCGGTTAAAAATAAAAGTTGTGAAACGTAGGGTAGTCAATAAGTGGGAGGTAAAAGTGTAGCTAGGCGGTCTTGATGGAGATTTTGACGTGGAAAGTCGAATAAAGTGTTACTGTGTACTATTAAGTTGTTTCTTTGGAGGAAACTCTGCTCACCACCGTAGCTAATATCTGGTCAAGGTGTCTCGCTCGAGGAACCTCTACTCACAATCCTGCCGCAACTCCTTGGTGTTTATTACTTGTCAGCGGTTTTCTTAATGGGCATAAGAATAAGATAGTAAGAAGAAAAAAAGCTGGTTAAGTGTGAAATAGACTCGTACACCGTGAGTTCTGTACAAACTTAAAATTGTTTGAGCCAATGATGAGGGGAAAATGAGTTAGGATGGATATTTCATTGTTTTTTTTTTTACAACATTCCACACAACGCTATCTAGACCCATGGAAAGCATAGCTTATCTAGCTTGTGTTATGGAGTCTAGAATGCGGATAAACATACTTAGATACTAAACTTTTTTTCGTAAATACATACTATACATAGAAACACCCAGACCAATGCAAATAGCCATATTCATGCATACAAATATTTGCACTGAGCGGGAATCGAACCCGCGCCTCCTGCGTAGCAGTCGCGTTCACTACCGCCACGCCACGGAGGCTGTCAAAATCTATGTAGAAAACAAAATATTTTGATAAGCAACTGACGAAAAACGTATTTCTCTTTTTATACAATTTCCATAAAATTGTATAAAAACCTAGTAACCTAGTAACTGCGGTAACCTAGTGGTATGGGTAATGGACTGCTGAGACGAGGTCTCGGGTTCGATCCCAGGTTTACCATGGCACACACCACTGACTTTACGATTCTTTTCGAAGTTATGTGTGTATTTATCGCAGGTTTTAAAGTGCCCGGTTGATGGCAATAGGCTTTATAGGTTACATTGGGACCTGAACATAAACTGGCGAAATGTGGGTGCTAGCACCTCTGCCTACCCCTTCAGGGAATATAGGCGTGAGTTTATGTTATATGTTATGTTATGCCATAAACATTAAAACTCTGTTAATGAATAAAAAATCCATAAACGTTGGCACTTCTTAGTTGAGCGAAGTAAATTGCTCGAACAACTACGAATTGGCGGGAAACCGCAGTGAAAGGCTCACAACCGATCAATTGGGCGCTGTTAAATACCGAATTCCTTTGACATGAGCTTAAACGCTATTTGAATTGGATGAAATCCACTAATTTGATGACAAAGTCCAAAATGTACTACCACTAACGTTGAACTATAAACAACTTTTTGGCGTTGAAAATAGTTGTTTTGAAGTGAAAGAGCCCATGTTTTACCATCGTACATTCACTTCCATTTATGTACTATTTATCTGCATTACGCATACTAAATCTTTGTCAGTGAGCCTTGTAAACTAGTATAAAATATGAGCAATAAATACAGTAGAGCCGTCAGTAAATATTATTTAAAAAAATTCACTAACGTTTTTGCATAACATGTTAATTGTGGATCGCACTCTAGTAGTGCGAAAATACCCTCTTAAAATAAATTATTTCACCTTTCACCGAATAATATTTATCTTCAAAAAATAGTCTAACACTCTTTACCCTTTCTATTCGAATTAGTCAAATAGAAGGGTAAAGAGTGATGGATATTTTGTTATTCCAGAATTGAAACATTTTGTACTCATATCACAAATGGATATTTATGCTCACTTCACCCTTTCACTACAAACTTTCAGTGAAATTTTTATACTTGCCTGTGGATAGACTAATGTAATTTACATTTCAAGAGATTGATCTTCGTGCACAAAGATAAGAAGACGAAAATAGAAAAACGAGAGAAACTACTCATACATTTGTGCAAAACTATTTTTCTTTTGTACGCAGTTATCTGAGTACTCCAACACAAAACACTAAAGATGTGTCTACCACGGATAGAGCGGCTGTCAGTCTGAGAAGTTTATTATCCCTGTGTTTGTTCCTGTATTTCCTTTCCAAAATGCAGCTTTTAAATTTTCAAATGTATCTGAAAAGGTTATTTTTTTAATCACCGCCGTTGATTCGATGG
Source organism: Eilema sororculum (assembly GCA_914829495.1). Taxonomy (NCBI): domain Eukaryota; kingdom Metazoa; phylum Arthropoda; class Insecta; order Lepidoptera; family Erebidae; genus Eilema; species Eilema sororculum. Next base: position 16,825,887 of record OU618543.1, on the reverse strand, counting down.
TATATACCAACATCGTTTGGTCTTATCATTAATATAGGGTGTCCATGATTTAAGGAATACCTACTTAAGAAATCCAAACAAAATTACTTAATTCATTAATCTGACCAGACACTAAGCACATTCTAACATAGTCCACCATGGACTAAAACATTATCATGGTGTGACTATTCATGAAATACCTACAGCGGCTGATGACCATAATATTCACAGTAATATTATAAATGCGAAAGTAACTCTGTCTGTCTGTCTGTATGTTACGCTTTCACGCCTAAACCACAGAACCGATTTTGATGAAATTTGGCATAGGGGTAGATTAAACCCTGAAAAAGGACATAGGCTATGTTTGGTCGCGATAACCGACATTCACGCGGGCGGAGCCGCGGGCAAAAGCTAGTCCATACTAATATTATAAATGCGAAAGTAACTCTGTCTGTCTGTCGGTGTTTAGTACTGTAAGTTAAAAACTGTTTTGCTCGACGCTCGATAGATGGCGTTGACCTCAAATTAGATGTCGCTATGGTTTCGTTCACATGAACCATATATTATTGTACATTGTTGCATCAACGCTCAATAGATGGCGTTGAGGTCAAGTTAGATGGCACTATGGTTACGTTACCAATCATTGTATAAAAGGATCAAGTAAACCAATGTATTGTGAGCAATATTATTAGACTCAAGCACAGGTGAATTAGTTGCGTTTCATTTCATTGTTTCCAACCTTCATCACACCCCGAGATAAATAGTGTTGTTCCCCCGCTATCATCGGCACAAGGCTGGTGATTGTCCATGGTCCTATCGAGTCGGATCGGAGACTTCTTTTAGTACACCACCTCGTACTAGCAGTGGATCGCTGTGCAACGGTACGAGTAAACGCGCAAGGAAGTGCCGTGTTATTGGAAGTTCGCTGAAGATCAGTTCCGGTCCCAGCAGCAGTTCAAGAAAGCCTGAACGGAATCAAGAGTCAACCACAGAGGGCGCCACCTACACATCATCAGTTTGAATAGTGAGTGAAGTGCAACTGTGAGTACATTTTATTGTTTATATCATACGTAAGGCGAAAGACCTTCACCTATCAAGTTTGAAGTTGACATCTGTCAAGATTGTCACTTTCGGAAGTTTACGAAGTTCGCTTGAAAGCATCAACTTTGTTAGAACTATATCTGTCAAGATTATTCAAATAGAAGAGTTCAATGCAGTTTAGACTTAGAAAAATTAAGATTAGTTTGTAGTTAACTTGTAAAATATTAGTCTTAGTGCATGGTAGTTTAGACTTAGAATAATTTATAGAAAACGGGGGAACGGGGAGACTATGTCCGTTTACCGCCGACATTAAAGTATTTAAAATTAAAAGACTTGTAAAAATTTGTAGATTTTTTGACACTTAGAAAAATCACTCAAGTTTTACTACGCTTTTTTATGTTTGTTTTTGCCATATTTTGTAGTTATAGACTTTAATCAAATCTATTTTGTAGTTTGAAAAAACACACGTTGTAAAACGTGTCGCTTAGCACTTAGAATAGTCGCTTTTCGCTGGACTTAATTTTATTTTAAGACGCTTTTACTGTGTTTTAAGTAACAATCTGTAGCATTGCTAAGTCAAACAGTAGAAGATAAATTATAATACTAGTAATATTTATTTGCTTTGTTGCTGGCGTAGTAGTCTGATTCATTTAAACTTACAGATTACATTGCATTGTGTTATCCTCATATCATGGCGGAATTAGCCAACGTTGTAAATCATTTGCGTGCTACTATAGAAAAAGGATACACTAATTTTAGAAAGAGTTCGAAGGATAGAATCACGTTAGAATATGTACAAACTAGACAAGAACTTCTTGAAAATAATTGGAGTAAATTTCAGACTAATTATCTTAAACTTATTGAGCAACCTGAAAAGAGGGTGGATCAAACTGTGTTGGATAGTTACGATTCGACTGAAGAGGTTTACCTTAATTTCAAAACAATCTTAATGTCTACTTATAATAAATTATCACCGCCTAAACAGGCAGAATCAAGTAAGAGTTATTCATCAAAGTTTGTAAAGTTAGATAAAATAAGTATACCGACATTTTCTGGCGAATACAGTGAATGGACAACATTCAGTGACTTATTTAAATCATTAGTTCACAAAAATGAATCTCTCGATGATTGTCAAAAAATGCACTATTTAAAAAGTCATCTAACCGGAGAAGCTGCACAAATAATAAGACACACTCCGGTAAGCGATGCCAATTACGCTCAATGTTGGGCTGCTTTAGAACATCGGTACAGTAATAAAAAGTATCTAGCTCATTGCATTCTAAAACGGCTATTCAGCCAAAAACGTTTACATGTCGAGTCAGGGTCTGGTCTCAAGGAACTGTTTGATACCACCAATGACTGCTTACACGCGCTCGAGAATTTGAACATTGATGTGTCCACATGGGATGTCATCATTATTGAGATAGTGGCATTCAAGTTAGATTTTGAAACTCGCAAACAATGGGAGCTAAGTAGTAATCCTTCTGGAGTGAACGAATTGCCTACGCTTGACCAGTTTAGGTCATTCATTGAAACCCGTTTCCGCGCATTAGAAGCCATAGAGACTCCTAAGTCATCGGCTCGCCAGAACAAGTCTCAGGCTCATAATCCAAAAACAATGTTGGTCGCAAATTCATCATCTTTGAGCTGTAAATTTTGCCATGAATCTCACAAACTCTGTTACTGTAAACAGTTTGCCAAGCAACCCATTCAAAAGAGACGCGACTTCGCATCTAAAAACATGGTTTGTTTCAACTGTTTAGGCAACAACCACTCTGCTTCTGAGTGCAAAAAATTAACTTCGTGCAAAATATGTCACAAGCGTCACCACTCATTGCTACACTATGGAGAAGGCAACCATGTAATGGGTGAACCTTCTGCACAACCGTCCGCTTATCAACCAAGCTGCTCAAGTAGTCAGGCACCCGTGATTTCATGTCTATCTACAGGTACAGTCCCTAAACCGCGGAAAGTGTTGCTAGCAACCGCATTGGTAACAGCCAAGTCCAACTCTGGGCAACAGTTAACCATTCGAGCCTTACTGGATCAAGGTTCCCAGGCGTGCTTCATCACAGAAGCTGCAGTACAATTGCTTAGGCTGAAAAGAATTCCTATCCGAGGTACTATCACTGGTTTAGGTAATGATAGGTCAACTATTGCACGGCACATGGTTTATTTGTCAATACAGTCACGAACGGATCCAAATTTCAAACTCAGATTAAATGCATACGTGTTAACTAAAATAACGTCCTACTTACCCGATTGCAATATAAACATTACTAATTTTGATTGGCTAGACAAGAAAGGTCTATATCTAGCTGACCCAAACTTCAATACACCCAACAAGATAGACATTTTGTTGGGCGCTGATGTTTATAGTCGTATTTTACGGGAAGGTTTGGTAAAGAGCCCGTCAGGTACTCTCATAGCTCAATGCACTACCTTAGGTTGGATCCTGTCTGGTGAGATTAATTCTGTAAGTAATCACAAATCACAATCAAAAAACATTAGTGTCATGCATGCACAGATTCAAGAAGATAATATGCTTAAAAAGTTTTGGGAAATTGAGGAACAAATAACTAACAAGAAAATACTTACCGCTGAAGAAGAGAAAAGCGAAGAGCTTTACAAGCGGACCACTAAGCGTGACGAAGACGGCAGATATGTGGTTAAGTTACCTTTTCGTGAAGATGATCCTGCTTGTAAATACGGTAACTCTCGAGGCATAGCTGAAACACGATTCAAATCATTAGAAAAAAGATTAACAAAAAACATACAATTAAAAGAAGAATATAGCAAAGTAATAAATGAATACTTACAGCTAGGACATATGAAACCTGTAAACAAAAATGATACCAAAAGAGAAGAAGCAGTCTATCTCCCACATCACGCTGTGATCCGAGAAGACAAGGCCACTACCAAGGTAAGGGTGGTCTTTAATGCTTCACAAAAGAACAATAAAGGTGTCTCGCTGAATGACACTCTAATGGTCGGACCGACACTGCAAGCCGATCTTCGGAATACAATCCTCAAGTGGCGTCGACATCCTATCGGCCTTGTTGCAGACGTCATTAAGATGTATCGACAGGTAAAGGTAGCAGATGAGGATAGTATGTATCAGCGCATACTCTGGCGAGACAGCCCAGAAATGCCAATACAAGACTATGAACTTCTAACTGTCACGTTTGGCACCGCATCGGCACCATATCAAGCAGTTAGGACTTTACATCAAATCGCATATGATGGAGGACAAAACTATCCTTTGGCATCAGATAGGGTGCTGAATTCATTTTATGTTGATGATATGATGTCCGGTTGTGACAGCGTTGAAGAAGGCGCTGAAATTTACACACAAATGACGAAACTACTCGAAAAAGGGGGCTTCGCTTTACAAAAATGGAACAGCAATAATGAAAATATGTTAGAAGCAATGCAAAGAATCGAAATAAATAAAACAAAATTAGATAATATAAGCAAACAAGTAAAGCAACAAAACACAAAACACAAAACAAAACAGAAAATAATCAAAGACAATGTAAAACAAGTTAAGGAAGAAAAGAAAATAGAAATCAAAACAGACAATACACTAAAAATCTTAGGACTTACCTGGAACCGTCGCGAAGATGCTTTTCAGTATGGTGTGAGTCTTCCTCTGACATCTGCAGTTCCTATTAACAAACGAGCTGTTATATCAGAAATCGCAAGATTGTTTGACCCATTAGGATGGTTAGCTCCATGCGTAATAGTGGCAAAGGTCTTGATTCAGGAATTGTGGCTCGCCGATATACAGTGGGATGAAGAAATCCCTACCAAATTATGGGAATCGGGTGTAAAATCCACCAAATTTCACCTCAAACGTGTCGTTGGTGAATCAACGTTGACGTATGAGGAACTTAGTACGTTTTTAAGTCAAGTCGAAGCATGCTTGAATTCGCGACCAATTAGCATATTAAATAGTACAGAGCCTAGTGAACCGACACCGTTAACTCCGGGACACTTTTTAATTGGAGAACCAATTGTAAGTGTACCTGAGTATACATACGAAGGGTCCAGCGTAAACTGTTTAACCCGGTGGCAATTCGTTCAAAGAATGCTTCAGTCATTTTGGAAGCGATGGTCTACCGAATATTTGTCTAACCTAATGAATCGGTATAAGTGGTCTAATCGAGTTCCTGAACCTAAAATTGGTGACATTGTCCTAATAACGGAAGATGACTTGCCGCCAAGACGCTGGTTGTTAGGCAGGATAGAACTAAAACATCCTGGTAAAGATGACATCACCCGTGTGGTCACAATTCGTACCAAAACTTCAATGTTGAAGAGACCCACGTCCAAACTCTGTAATTTGCCAGTCGCTGATTGAATTTGATGAATTTATATATACATATACACACTTGTTAAATTACTTATTTTAAGATAAAATTATGCACTTGTTGGTTTACATTTTTATATTTTTACACTGTTATTTTTCATGTTTTACTAATGTTATTTATTGATTTTGCATGATTATAAGCTGCTGTAACCATTGATATTTCAGGTCTAAGGGTCCAGATACCACATAATTCAGAGCACATTGTACTTACAGTTCTGTTAAGCAGTAGTATTTTTAAATTTAATTTGTATTTATTTGTGATCTAGTTCTTGAAGGACATTTCTGCACTAAATGTCCTTGGTGGGCGGTATGTTTAGTACTGTAAGTTAAAAACTGTTTTGCTCGACGCTCGATAGATGGCGTTGACCTCAAATTAGATGTCGCTATGGTTTCGTTCACATGAACCACATATTATTGTACATTGTTGCATCAACGCTCAATAGATGGCGTTGAGGTCAAGTTAGATGGCACTATGGTTACGTTACCAATCATTGTATAAAAGGATCAAGTAAACCAATGTATTGTGAGCAATATTATTACACTTAAGCACAGTTGAAGTTTGAGTTTCATTATTTCCAACCTTCATCACACCCCGAGATAAATAGTGTTGTTCCACCGCTATCATCGGCACAAGGCTGGTGATTGTACAGTCGGTATGTTACGCTTTCACGACTAAACCAGTGAACCGATTTTGATGAAATTTGGTATAAGGGTAGATTACACCTTGAGAAAGGACATAGGCTATGTTTGGTCGCGATAACCGGCATCTACGCGGGCGGAGCGGGCAAAGGTAGTATATTTTTAAAACTCTGTACTTGGCTTTCATGTTGCCTTCTTGCTTTTGTCGGGCGGAGTTCAATAAGATTTGGCATTATTTAGAAATCAGAAATGATAATATTCAGTATTTTCCATACTACCCGTTTGAGTTACCACGGGGATTTGTTCTGCGCTGCTCTCCTGGTGCTCTTGAGACATTTATTAGGTAAAACCACGATCGATCAAAGTCTTTCTGGTTCATTAATCTTGCTCATCAACCAACACCACTGTACATATATTTTCTTCAAGGTATTCACATTTTCCCTATTTTGTTGATGTAATATTCTGTTTGTGAGTTACACATGTGACAACGTGTAAACATATAGTACATATAACTGTAAATGCGAAAGATACCGTCAAGAGGTTCTTGATTCGAATCCTGGCCCACTCCTAAAATTATACGATTTAGGTTAGTTGTAGAGATAAGGCGGAATATTAGTAATTCAAAATTTTTATATTCTTTAAAAAATATGGAAAACTGTAGTGCAAAAGGACACCGCCATCGACGATGACCGATTTTTATTTAGTGCATTGACTATTAGGAGAAAACCCCTGTTTGATACCCCATTACTCAAGGCCGGAGGCGGCTCCTTCACCCTCTCCCTTCCTTCCCTTCCCTTGAAACATTTAAACCTATAACCTAATGCATTACCTATCTACCTACTATGGTAAATACATCTTCTACATTAACGTCATTGCTATTTAATTGTGTTTAGACCACTATTTGTTCTATACACAATATCCCCCATGATACCTACATTACGTGCGTCTAATAAAGTGACATCAGAAACACAAATATTAACAAAAGGCCCTGAATATCACTGTACACTTTAAAAAGTTTTTCACGGGTCATTGACACCATGCACTTCTTTAAAAAGCTAAGGCTTCTAAAGGAAACCACTCACAGTAACCAAAAGGAGTCTCATTTTAAATAAAAACTGTTTTAACAGACTATTACAAACAACGAACAAATGAAATGAACAACGTTAAAAACTTGTTCATTTCATTTATTCGTTGTAATGAAATTTTTTATACGGTTTCCAATTTCAAATGTGGTCGGTAGTATGAAACAAACAAAACATAAACCAGTTATTGATAACCTTTTAATTTTGTAGGCTATTATTTTTAGTGCCTACTATTACCTGTACTATTATTACCACTGTTGAATAATAAATTGATTCTTCTTTTATGCTTTTGTTTCAAAACATTCGGTTTTTACAAAATATTATTGACGTCTGCGGTTCCAGCCGCGTACGTGAAACATTGATTAAGATAAAAGTAGGCAATAATTTATAATCTTTGCCACATTTGAGTATTTTACTGACTAGTCAAATTATTCACTTTTTACTAAACGTCAAAACGATAACTTGTATGAAAAAATATTTAATAACGTCATAAAATCTGATAGTCAAATCAGTTACTCTTTTACCATTCTTAATTTAATAAGCTCGGTTAGATAATTTTTAGATCTATTGAGCCCTTTTTTGCGTTAAAATGTCACGAGTATACAAACATTAATTATCATAAAATGTACTTAATACGTATAATAGTATAAGAAAAGAGTAACAGAATAATTTGTTGTGTGGAAATTATTAAAAAATAGAACCTATGTTATTAGAACAGTAACCCTGTTTATGTGTGTCGTGGTAAGGTAATGGAACAAACAGAACCAGAAATGAGTATCTACCTACTTTTTGAAGAATAAACAAATAAATTACCTTGGACGGAGTTGGCTTTAGTGGGTACTCTGAGAGTACACAAGAAGAAAAAGGACAACAATACATTTTAGTGTGACGATAAAAAAAAACATAATATATCCGAAAATTTGAAAATAAATTTTGTTTGCCCTTTAACTTTGATATACCTATTAATATTTTGTTTCAACCGTTACCATGTCAAGGGACCCTAACTGTTAAAGCCCTCCGTCATATTATCGGAACGATACATGGTCCCCCCGACATGGCAACGGTTAAAACAAAATATTAATAGGTATATCAAAGTTAAAGGGCAAACCATTGATGTACAAAAAACCCTAGATACACAGTCTCGAACTAAAGTAACATTCGAATCTGTCTCCAATCACACATAAGTAGTTATAGTTATGTTATAAAGACATTTTTTTGCAAATTCAACCTTATGCACATGACTTAAAGCTCTTACAACAAAGGAGTGTACAAAAAGCAATAAAATTTTACGACCGAAGTCTGTCCGTAGGACAAGGCACGGAATGGAGACTTCACATCTTTATAATTTTTAGTTTTTGTACTACGTTTAGTATTTTAGTTTATATTTTATTAGTATTTTAATAATTTATAAAAGTGTGTTCTCAACATATAATTATACTTTTATCTGAGGGTAAATATGTTTTGGGTAGAACATATTTTAATCAATGAAACCAATATTAGCTTATAAAAAACAGTTATTTATATATTTGGTTGAAAAGGTACCTATTGTACAAACTAAGTAAAAGCTTTTTGAATTTTGGTAACATGCATCATGAAAAAATCGGTACAAAATCGTTTTTTTTTAAATAGTCGATATGATTACCTCTTCAACTTTTGAAAGTAGATTCAAAACTATGTTATTTTATTGTTTGATATATAAATATTAGTTAAACATTGAACTCAACTAAAGTTATAACGTGAACAAACTTATTATCAAAAAATAAAAAGTCAATATTAAAAAATCGACTCCATTGAAAAAAGAACAGGGTCATTTGTAATATGCGACTAAAATTAAAGGACTTTGTAATGCGTTGTTTTTACACTGATACGCGCCTATTGAAATTTGCTGTACTATAATGGACCGTTGAGTGAAGATTTAAAAAAAAAAATCAAAATCACATAATACTTGCTATATTTAGTCATGAAAACCATAAAAGCAAATCAATAAACTATTTTACTTAACGAAAATAAGATATCCCATCCTTTTTTAAAGTTTTTGACGTATTATTTCTGCAATTTCTCATAGAACACTTTGGCATTTTTGACGTGCGTGCACACGGGCGATGCGAGACTATTTCAAATGAGCGCTAAATTTGGAATTAATTAATTTTCATTTTATACTTTTTAAATTAATCTACTAGTCAAGCCCTTTCATTTGATACCCATATTGAGGGACTTGTGAATTTTTTATGTACTCCGCCATTTTGTAGCGCCATTTTGGACCAATTTTTTTCAAACATAGCTAAGAACACTCCCGACTAATATACCTTTCAAACAAAAACTAAATTCAAATCGGTTCATCCGTGTAGGAGCTACGATGCCACAGACAGACACACACACACACACACACACACACACACACACACACACACACACACACACACACACACACACACACACACGCACACACACACACACACACACACACACACACAGACACGTCAAACTTATAACACCACGTCGTTTTTGCGTTGGGGGTTAAAAAAGGGAAAAGTCATCAACTTTGTCATTTCAGGATTTGTAGTGACCGACCTATTATGAGAGTTGACTGGTCGCCAAAAGCCCTTGAATCAATGCCAGTAAACTATTGAAAGTAGTGACAATTTCTACATTATGATGCTAAAATAATTGCCTTTCATTATATAAGCAGTTTGTGTTAACTGAATTAAATTATAAAGTAAAATAAGTTATTTACAATAATATTCATAAATTGGTTATTTTCACGGGTTTCGATTTACAGTAATATTTTATCTCACTCTTATGAGCCTTTTGCCATCTAATTAATAAGTTTTCCAAACTTTATGCTGCTGCTAGAAATTATATCTGAACCTATGTATATATAAAAATAAATCACTATTTCCCATGGTCACGAGATGATGTGTGAACGGCTGGACCAATTTCGCTAATTCTTTTTTTGTTAATTTCGTTATTGTCAGGAAGAAGGTTCTTATGAAAGAAAAAAATTAAGAAAATTGCGCGAAAAATTAGAAACTTTAAGAATACATAACCACCATATAAAATAGCTCACCCAAAAGACGCCATGTCTTAATTTTGAATATGGAATTCGAAATCTTAAAAAAAATGTGTTTATTATTTTAGAGCTGGCACTACACCTAGACAGATGCATCTACGGACGTCATAGGTATATGGGCCCTATTGACCTATGGGCTCTGTACGTGTATGGGCTCCGTAGGTGTATGGGCCCCTATGATTTATTGTTGGGAGCTCCGTGGGCGTATGTCGAAATACTTTCCATTCTCAATATAAGTAGGATAATTTGATATAGCTAATTGAGGTAAACGCAACATACCATTATTGATTCTAATTTCTAAGGTGAAACGAAGTTTGCCGGGTCAGCTAGTCTTATATATTCGAATATTAAACTCTGAATCTAACATTACCTGAAAAATTAAACGGAAACAAGTGCTACAAAAGTAATGAGGTTGTCAAGAGATCTAGGTTTTAATAAAATAATGTTACAGTTACATAATGTTATCCTGGTTTCAATTTACCATAATTGGCAATCCTGTCAACAGTAAATTGGGCGATACTCTCATTATATCATATTATTTGCACACATTTGTAGATAATTTAATCAAGTGAGCACATAATCCCGCTGTTAAATATAATTTTCACGTGTATTATAAATAAACATCATTAAACAACACAATCAACTCATATGTGAGGTAGACCAATTTGCAATATATTTCTGCAAACATTGTAGTGCATGATAGTATGATAAGATTTCGTTTTCAAAAGAAATTATTTATCTAATACATTTTCGCTCTTACGGAGATAGGCTAACACAACATTTACGCCTTTACAAACCTCGCCAAGTTTAAGGCCCTGATGCCTTTGATAGATGCCTCACACACACATGTTGTATGTTATGCTATGTGTAATCATTATTATCTTTTGCACCCAAACTTAGCGATGTGGAGGCCGGAATCTACTTTCCTACTTCTCTTTTTCTTCCTCTCTTGCTATTTATCTTAGATTTTTGGTCAAACTTCCCAGTACACAAGAAGAAAGGCGGCCAAGCAATCTTGTCCGTAAGTCAGCAGGTGTATACCAGCTCGAGGGTAAGGTTACCCCTGAAGATTTTAATGGAACCACATACAGTGGGCAAGTTATTAAAATGTAATAATACAAAAAGGTTATATAAGTCATACTCCTAAAATAAAGCACTTAAAAAAGAAATATAAAGTTTGTAAACATTAAGAACGAACTAATTAAATATTGGAGAAAGTAATTATCATACTCTAAGTATAACTGGCCTGTGTCGGGGGAAGTAAAAAAGTTTTGGCCCAAGAGTAAGTTTAACTCAAATAATGCGTGCCTGGCGAGGAAAGCTTGATTAAAAAACGTCCCCAGAGTTATGAGGCTTGTCTCCATTAGCCTCATAGCCGCCCAAAGGGACTTTTCTCTTTAGGTATCCTGAAATCCAATTAAAAAAAGAAAACAGCTGGGGCACTTGTAAGTCGCCTCTTTGTAGTCCGTTCCAAGTCTTAATATGACAACTGAAAGCAAATACTCCATTTGCAAATAATTATTATTTACACGGTTCTTACAACAACAAAGCCAGAAATTTAATTTAATATTTTATTCGAACAATTTAATTGATTACCGTAGTTTCCCCGTAGACGTTCCAAAAGGAACGCGGTCGCCTCGAGATATTTGAATTACGCCGCATATTGAAATCCTCAAGGCATCATATCGGACTAAAATGACCCGTGACGATCCCGGCCTCTTATTACGTGAGGATATTTAAAAAAATTCTCGAGAGTTCGTAGGTATTATTATTCCTTTATTAAAAATAGCCGAGATTGCGTTGAGTAAATTGTACAGGCAGTGCTATTTAATTTTCAGGACTGATATCATTTTGTACAAGCTTCTACAGTGAGTTTATCTAAATGAATTTTAGAACTTGGTTTAAAAGGGCAAGAACATTTTTCTTGACGCATTGAAACTGGTTTGTATTTTGAGGTATTGAACTAAGGATTTTAGGACGAATACGGCAATTTTGCACACACGTGTACAACTTTATAGAGAAAATTCTATGGGGGAGTAAAGAAGAATATAGGCTACTTTCTCAATCCCTGTGTATCGCAGAAATGGGACAAGTATTCTACGAGTGACACGACATAGGTATAGCTAGTAGGTACAATACATTTAGGAAGTGGTAGACAGAGGTATTCTGTGATTTATTATGCAAAAATTTCTAGATGATATTTTGAGTCTGATGTAATGTGAGTCGAGTCAGTTGTCGACATTTTTCAGACATCCGATATTGCTGCAAAAAATTTTGCTATAAAAAACCTATTAATGAATCCGAAACTTCATGCAGATGTTTTCACAATCACTGCGCTGCCAAGGTATATTAGAATACATAAAATCGAGTACAGCGATAAGTTAAGTGCTGCCAGAGTACAGTGGAGAGCGCCTCCAAGTGGCTCCGTGTGGCTTTAGTTAGTTCCAGTAAACAAACATACAAGTCGCTGCAATCGTGATGTGACCATCGCCCAGATGCTGCGCCCGTTGATAAAGGATATAGCATTTAGTGAGTACTAGAAGTGCTTCAATATTGCGGTGGAAGAATACGAGACATCCATGCTCAGATGGCAATCTTATTTTAAAACTTAGTAGACAAATAAGTTTTATTTTTGCAATTGTGTTTGCCTGAATAAATGTCTTTCTTTATTCTTAGTATGTAATTACGGAATCGAGAAAAATGTTTATATTTTTTTGTGAGCAAATTCTTGGTATGCACGCTCTATTCACACCTGATATTATGTAGCTGTTAAATATTCCTTAGTAGCAAGGGACCTTGCTACTGTATTCAAGGGTGAGAATTTTAGCTTTTATAAGAAAAGTATAGGTAAGAGTGATTAATGCGACAAATGAAGTGAGTACTCGTTTGTTTGCACTGGCATAGAAAGGAGGAGTGCTTTCAAGTGGCTTTATGTAAGATTAGTTTGTTTCAGTAAACAGACACACAAATCACTGCAATTGTGACGTGACCATCGTCCAGATGCTGCGCCCATTGTCGAAGGATATAGTTTTTAGTAATACTAGAAGTACCTCCATGGTGCAGCAGTCCTGAAAGATTATGTGCATGATGTTTTGGATTGTATTTCCGGTGTATACAGTACAGAGTTATTGAGTTTATAATGGTAGGAAATTTGTAAACAGCCTAGAAACACACCAGTTTGATGTCGATTGGGTTTGATTTATTCATGAGGCCACGCAGTGCATCCTGCCCAATGAAGACGGCAGCGCCTCTAATCCTAAGGGAGATGGTGTCACCTATTGGCGGTCCCGGACAAGGCGGGCGTAGCCTTGTAGAGGACTGTTTGGAAGTTCTCTACGTGTCCATTGATCGGTCTAGTACTACCTAAAACTTCTATAAATACTTTGAACACATACATCTTATTATATTTAGCTTCATTATATTTAAATACATTTTATTCAAATATATTTCTTGTGAGGAAAAATCTTCAAGTTGTCATATTCTTATTCAATGGCACGGAATACAGCGTTTCCATTCTTATAGTGCACTTCCCCAATTATTTCTTCTTAGAAGCAAAGCTCACATTCTATTCCTAGAACAGAATATTATTCCTTTGAAAATGCCAGGGGAAGAACGTATTGTCTCTTTAATTGGCTCTATATCTTTGCACTGACTGGTACAGTATCTTACACAATAAAATACCGTTTACATTTCTGCTCTGTTGTTCACTTGTTTGCAGGAAACGGACCAACTCGCTAGGGCACCCCTTATTTATTCAAGGAATTGTATATTTGCATACTTATTTAGATACATTGCAAAGTAAAATGCATGGATGGCACAAGGCTGTGTAGTCTTTGTTGTTGGGCAAACGAATGTGAAGTTAGATACAATTTTATAAACATAGAGACATTTTTATACCAAAATTGCAAAGGAACATACACTGTTTTATGAACCATACACTAAAACAGCGTAAAGAACAGATTAATTTGAAATATGGATAATTTATAGGTAATATACATAATTATATTATCATTAAGAAGAAATTATCGTTGGACGAAATAAATTACCTGTAAAGCGTGGAGGACAACTGGATCTACCTAATAAATGATGCGCCTATATTCTTAAATCTAAAAAAGTAGGGGTAAAAAGTAGGTAGGTACCTATTATTATTATTATTTACATTGAAATAAAACTAATGGTGTCACACTATCGTGGATATCCACAGACGAGTATGAACTGGATCCGTTTTCATTATTACGATTATGTTACGTAAGCTCTATATTTTATTTATATGCTTTCGAATACTGTGATAGTTTTGGGTAGGTCGTTAGTACTCGTAAATGAATAAGTTGCAAAACGCAAACAATTACAAATTAATTAAAGACGAATAGAGCTTATTACACGAAGCGCTTAACAAACTAAAGTTGGTTTCAACAATTTCATTCAACGTATTATGCTAGTTGCCAACTTCCAATGTAAATTCTTGGGTACGCCAACACGACTCAGCTGGTTTAAATGATACCATTCGATACATTGTAGGCACATAATGAGTTTTTGAGGCCTGCCTTATTAACAGTGTGGTCCTCTTCGGCATTTCTATTAAAAGGATGGCAATTTTACGGAATAATAAGCTTGCTTATGACCAGTGCTTTTAATAAGTTACATACCCTTTCTCACTAGTTCGATTGAGAAAAAAAGTATCAGTAGTTCGACGATCGAACTAATGAGAAAAAAGTTCTCTAGTTCGACGATCGAACTCATGAATCGAACTAGTGAGAACAAAAGTACGATACAGTTTTTTAAACTTACCTACTTAGATGGCAGACAAGCTGACTGGCAGCAAGTTTGAACGAATAGCTTTTTTTTTTTTTATCGTGCGAAAAATCCCCACGTATACCACCTCCACGGAGCCGGTGGAGGCGGTTATGTCGGACTCGAACCGACTAAAGTCTTGGGTCCTTGGCTGCCGGAGGTGAGATTGCCAAAAGCATATCTCTCGCACCCCGGCAGACCCAGGACCATCTCTTTCGAGATGGCCCCCTTCGGGTTGTGGGGACCAAAATGTCCCCATCTAGCCCCGGTTACGGGAAGGCGCACTTTGCGCCGCCGCCGCGGCCTGCTTCTGCTAGGGTGACAGGCGGCTCCACCGGTCACCCCCAGGCCAGCGCTCATGGAGGACGGAGGTCGTTCTGCGACCTCCGACGTCCGGTTCGCCTTCGCTCTGCACGGGCTTCCCGGGCCCGGAGTCTGGTCCGGACCCGACCAGCCGCCTCCTTCTCGAGCACTACTTGCTCGCAGAAGTAGGCGGCCGCACCCCAAGCGTTTGCGCATCGTACCATCGCTGTGAGCAATGTGACGAGTGTGAGGACTCCCACCCCTAGAGCCGCCACTAGGACCCGCCTCGGCGTGTCCCACGCCGGGCACTCGGTCAGCGTGTGCAGCTCTGTGTCCTCGCTCGCATCACAGTGATGGCACTCGGACGTTGGCTCCTTCCGGATCCGACACAGGTAACTCCCGAAACACCCGTGTCCGGTAATCACCTGCGTCAGCCGGTACGAGAGGCTGCCGTGTGACCTCTCTAGCCGCTCCTCCATGATGGGTCTTACCGCCGCTATTACGGCGTGCCCTGCGCTTGGTCACCCAAGTCGTAGCTCTCATTCCGCTACCATGTCTCTGTGGAGCTGAGATCTCACGGCCCGAATTTCTTCGGGCTCGGGTTCCCGTCCCTGCTCCCGCGCCTCCTTACGATACCGATATAGCATCGAAAGGGCTCTCGCATCCAGGTTCCATGGACCGCACGACTCCCGCGTTGAGTCTCCTGCAGGAGTCATCCGGCCCCCTCATGTTGGGCAGCAGCCGCCCCAAAGCGGCAGCTGTGTCCTTCAATTTGGGGGCCAGTCTTCGGAGATGCTCCCCGAAGTTCCACCGGCCATCGAGTACGAGCCCCAGATATTTCATCTGGGCCTTGATGCCGATGGAAATGTCTCCCACTATGAGGCTGGAATCCTCCGGTGGCACGCGCCGAGGCCCATGAAAGAACATGGCCTCGGTTTTATGCAGAGCCACCTCGAGACCCAGCTGCCGAATCCGTTCCACGCCTTGGGCAACCGCGGTCGTGGCCTTCAGGGTCGCTTCGCGGTATGTAGCCCCGCACGCCGTCACCAGCGTGTCGTCCGCATAACACGAGACGGCGGCACCGTCCGCGAGCTCACCGCGAAGCACCCAGTCGTAACCGATGTTCCACAGTAGCGGTCCCAGGACCGATCCCTGCGGAACACCGCACGACATCTCTCGCCGACCGAGCCCGGTCGCACTTGGGTAGACGACTGCTCTCTCCGACAGATACGCCCCGACTATGCGGCGAAGAACGAATAGCTTATGCTTCGGTCTAAAGTGAAAAAGTCCCAGCTTCGATAGATAGGTATTACTCATGGTCATAGTCTAGTGGACATTACGAACGTTCTTACTTCTACTGGGGTTCGGGTATTCCGTATGGATCCCCTATTTCGATCCCTCAAGGGATCGAAAAGGAATCGTTATTCCACTTCGATCCCCTGGGGATCGAAGTTGACTTTACTATTCCACTTAGATCCCCTAACCCTAGTTTAAGGGGATCGTATTGAGCAAAACTAAAATAATCACTCCTACATGGATGCCTTTTTAGTAAAATGATCAAGACAAGATAACATAGGACAAGATGAGATGTGGTGAGGTCAGGTGAGGTGAGGTGATACGAGATGAGATGAGATGAGGTGTGAGATGAGGTGAAGTGAGATGGAATGGAATGGAATTGAATGGGATGGGGTTGGATGGGACGGGATGGGATGGGATGGGATGGGATGGAATACTTAAGCTATAATTTATAAATATAAGAAGGGAATAGGAATAAAACGGTTAGCTAAATTCTCTAGTTATTAAGCCCAATTTAATAAGGTATAATTTTTGCATTAGGATAACAAAAGAAAACAATGAAAAGTAAATTATTTCAACATTTCTAGGAAGTGCCCTACATTTTTTTTATACAGGGCACGTCAATTTGACTTCACCTCGCCTTTATATTGCCGTGTAGTAATTGTGTTTGAGCATCTTGAATGAATAGGTCGTTCATTAAATGTTCATGCTTACGAGGTTTGGCTAGCGGCTGAGACTACATTTTAAGAGAATTTAAAAGGTTTGGTTAACGCTTGAAATTTCTATTGAGTTGAGAATGCCAATTTTCGGCAGAGTTGGTGGTGCGATGACGCTCGTCAAAAATTGACCACCTTTCAATGAACCCCTTACGCATCCAGAAATACATGTAGTTCTTCAGTTTCTTTAGGTTAGGTAGGTACATCCACTATGGCCATTCTACTTTAAATGTAAGAGCACCCTTCACTCATCATTTTATTAGGTAGTAAAGGTAATGTCCCACAAAACAATACGATTCCTCTCATAATTTTATATTTCATCAAACCAAGGGATTTTCCTTTCTATATTATAGTTTTTTTGATATGATAGTAACAAGTCTTTATTTCAGCGTCGGGAAAGTTTTTTCTCACGCATTCAATGCCGCAATGCAATTGCAATTGCAATTCCAAATCTGCGGTGAATTTAGATGGATCAAAATCGGTTGGCATAGTACGTCATAAGAGTTTTCAGTTTTATTTGTCATGAGAGCGTATATAAGCGGTGTCATATTTGTGTCATTCACATTCTCACTACTACCAACATCTCCATGCAGTACTACATAAAATTGTTAAAAAGGAGCCGGGCAAGCTTTAAATGTGCCATCTACAATTATGTGTTTGCACGTAGATAATATTTTCTTTTCTATTTCTGATGTAAATATTATGATTCTATTAGGCTTCATATTCTCGTACTGCAAATAGTCACTTAACACAAAATCAAGGTGGAAGTTGGGCACTTCCACTTCATCGACTTTCATAATATTATTTATGTATGTCTGCACTTTTTGCACGAAGTTTGTCATCCCATCTTATCTCATCTCATCCCATCCCATCCCATCCAATCCCATCCCATCCCATCCCATGCCATCCCATCTCATCTCATCTTATCTTATCTTAATCTTTTATTAAAAAGGAGTCCATGTGGAAGTGACATTTTAAATGATAATTTTAGTTTTGTTCGTAGTAGGTACAAGTACTGTACATGTACAGTGTGTGTCGTAATAAACGAGGGTTAAGGGATCCAAGTGGACGTCCACTTCGATCCCCAGGGGATTGAAGTGGAATCGCGATTCCTTTTGGATCCCCTGAGGGATCGAAATAGGGGATCCAAGCGGAATACCCGGGTTTAATCCAGTTCCAGAGATACATTTTTATTATTATTGGTATTTCGTACAACAATACTACAATGTTTAAATAAAAATATCTACGTTGGCGATTTCAGTACAAACGGGTCTAAAAGAGGGAAAGTCTGTTTAGTCAACAATTTGGAGTTAGATCGGCACATCAAAGGTTTTTTGAATTTCAAAGTCAGTTTCACGCTTCGGCTTTAGGTCGTTCTGTTTGACACTCGAATTTATTTTTTACTTTTATAGGTATGTTTTTGCCAAACATTTGCAAGTAAGGTTTTAGAGTAGAAAATATTTCAGTCGACAGTCATGTCTTTAATTTTTGACTTTAACCTATACACTAAGTTTTATAAAATAGTTACCTACAATGACAAAGACGGGGGCAACGAGGAAATGGATTTGAAAATAAAAGGTAAGGTGATAAAGCTTCTTGGCACAGAAATTTGGTGTAGAATTTTGCGGTCAATATAAGCACTGAACATACCGTCAATTTTTCACCATGAAAACACTAAATGAAATAGTAGCTGGTATCCGATACCGAGTTGAGAGAATGTCAATACAAAACAGTGCAAGTGCATAAGCTGAAATATTATTTATTCATAGCTTATAATGTTCGGGACTTCACGCGATATATAATGGATAAACTTACTTTTGCCAACGTTTCGGGTGCGTTATAGCACCCGTGGTCACGACTTGACTCGTATGTTTTTCCATTATATATCGCGTGAAGTCCCGAACATTATAAACTATGAGTAAACACCGCGATAGTTTAAAAGTTATTTTATTTATTGTTAGCTTTCAAATGGTGAAAACTATTAAAGATACCGCGCAATTCATGATTAATCGACCCGAATGATCGTGAGGAAGTTTCACTCTGATTTCTCTGCTGTATAATTATTATCCAATGCCTACGTTGATTTATTCTACGTCTGGTATTATTAAACTTAGTATTCATATTCTTTCTTTATTCCCAATCCACTACTATGTTTAATAATTTTGTATTGTTATAAATCGATCAAAATTTCTGATCGCGACATGAGAAATGTTATCGAGACTGCAAACTAATATGGACAAAATAGTCGACAGCCTCGGGCATCACGGCCCATCATGCGACAGGAGCACAGGACCGCATGTCAAGTCATGCACATTTCAACGACATTATCCGCTGAGCTCTTATCACCGCCGATGTCCCAACCATATTTGAACCAGTTGGTTTGGTGCACGACGATGGCAAGAGACTGGACGGTATGTCTTTGATGTCTTGAAAGATACTGTGCTTGTGCTCAAACGGCGAAAATATGACAATTTTTTTACCAAAGAGCTTCTTTTTTTCAAAACGTATTGGAATTGCCATCTAACGGGGCAATGTCGCCAGCCTCGTGGGCATATTACCAGTAGACATCGATGGGGAGAAATTTTTCGGCGCGTGAACTCTCCCTCCCCTTTTTTTTCGACCTCTTTTATATTTTTGTATTTTTTTTATTTACTAAGTTAGTTTTAAAATAATTTAAAAAAAATTTGTATTCAATCTCTGAATAAACATTTCTGTACCATAATATGAAGTTACATTCATTCTACACCCTTGATTGTCTATCATATTCTTGATATCTAAAAGTTTGATAATATTTTGAAGTAATTCCAACTGAATTCCTCTACCCAACATTGTAAACATCACGTTTCCAGTACTTGTGCATTCAATAAAATTGTATTCAACGAACAACGCACACAGGACATTTTGGCGACTGTACCTTCAAATAGCTGCAGCGAAAGCAGATTTAACGTGTTTCTGGGAACAAAGCGAATAAAACTATGGTCCCTGAGCATTGAGTGTTTCTGGCATAACGTGTTCATGTGTACGTTATTTTATTTTCATTCTACATGCATAATACCAAGAGCAATTAACACAGACTGTGCAAACTGCAAGGAAAAACCTTTTTAAAAATAAACTGTTTTAATATTTGAAATGAAACAGGGAATGCAGTGTTCCACTTTAAAAATAGTTAATATATCGTTCAACTCAAGTGTATTTACAAATAAATTTATGAACGTTTTTTATTCAAAATAATGTACTCTAATAGTGTATAAATAGCGAGATACAGATGTAGCCCAATAGAAAGGTTAAAATTTAATTGTAAAAGCTCTCTCTCACGTAAACTCCTATAGATAATGTACATACATGATACCTCCAGTAAGGTTCATTCAGCTGAGGGTGAATTTTAATTCATTTATAAACCTGTATAAGCAAAGGTTATTTCTGAAATCTCGCAGGTGCTGAACAAGACGATCTTTCAATTATTCAAGTGCAACTCGACCCCGCCCTGACGTTGCGAACACAAAATGGAGGTACGGATTTATTCTCCAAATTGCTAGAGCTCCAATACTGCAGCGTGATTTACGTTCTAAGATTTAGCACTTCCACTTGTATCGAAACGTTAAAACATTTGTTACTAACTCGAAATCTACAACCGTACTGTTTGGGAAGACGTCTATTTCGGCTCGATTTCTTACTCTCACGTCGCTACTGAAAATATGTCGGAAAGCGGGAAATGAGAATGTTTTCCACTTTTAATTAAGTCTTATTTTTGTTGCGACTTGCTCTCTTAATCTTGTGATTCGTGACCGACACACTAAGCAGCTGTTGAGCGTTGTTTTTATATTACTGGTACACCGGCTAAGTAATTTTGTAAGCAAATTGTTATCGTCGAAAGTTTTAACTATTTAGTTGCTCCGACGTGATTTACTAGTAGGTAACAAGTGTTCGTATATAAAAATACTAGCTTAAATAATATTATGTACTTATTACATTTTGTAAAAGGAGGATGGGCAGAATGTACGGACCCTGGGATCCGCTCCAATCAAAATGAGTGATACATCGTTAGAAAGTTGGACAGGGTCCACAATCTTCCTTCTTTGAACAGTCAAAGTCATTGAACGTAGTATTAGAAAATATAGTTCTAGTTAAATTATAACACAAACAAAATACATGAGATAAGTGCTCACTGCCTCTTACCAAATACGTGTTTATTTTATTTGAAGTGAAATGATTATACATATAAACTCTCTGTTTGAATAAAGCGTAGCCTCTATTTTATTGTAAAAGTAACCGGTTCATAAAATTTTATTTAATTCGTAAAGGTCGTCTATTATATTGCCTTTGCGTCTAACACAAACGATAATACTGTAAAGGTAGTATCGTATTATATTGTAGAGGAAATCCTTTATGCGGTTGAAGCTTTTATGGTGGTAAAATGTTAAGCAGACCTTTACTTTTATGTGAGTCGGCTATTCTATTATTTAAAGGACACGCCGCTAGCAAATTCGAAATCTGGCGGGATTCCAAATTGAATTAAACGTGAACGCGTGGCCGGCCTACGAGTGAACTTTGATCATAGCACAATGTGTCGGCGGTACCTCCATGTTCGTATTCCTTTAACGACTCAGCCAAAGAGGCCTCACTTTTGATGCTCAATGTGTTGCAATAACATTGTTAGTTAAGTTATTATCTAGGTTACCTTCATCCTTTTCATTCAAGCTCGAAGTTTGCACTAACACAGCACTAAACAGAAGTGAAAGCATGTGTACCGTGTGATAGTCCGATTTTTACGAAGTTTCATGTTTATGCTTCAAAAGATTTTTGGCAAGCACGATCTCTGGGCTATTATAGGCTAGCAAACCTCCTCGTTGGGCAGTCTAGGCAAAGTTCGTGCTTGCGTGGACCGGTTGGTTAGTTACTTGGCGTCGCTATGTATGTAATTGAAAAGCAAAGTCAATGCAGATACAGTCAAGAAAGGAAGCAAGTCAAGTCAAGAAGAGAGTCTTGGTTGGGCTACAAAACGTGAAGAGCGTGGTGTGCTTGTAGCCAACGTGAGCTCCTGGTAAAAGGTCTCCAACATACTCCCTATCCCTAGGTCCATAGGTTTCCTCACAAGAAAAAAATTGCATAATTTTTTTCTTTCTTTTACTAATTAACATACCTATTTAAAATTATGTCTCCAATGAAATCTCCTTTTCTAAGTTATCTCTACAGGGAATGTTAAATGTATGAACTTGTTTGCTGCTAAAAATACAGAAGAAAGATAATTACGAGAGGCGTTATGTTTACCCGAAGAAAACAAAAATCATATTTCTTTTATAATTAGAAAACTCGTGTTTCATTATCAGTGTTGACTTAATTAGTGAGGAAGAAATTTTATAACAAACAACATCAAAGAGCAGGGAATGATATTAGCTAATGAATTAAAGCAGATCGCAAAGTTTTCTTATTAATTTTTACCGATATAACAGAACCTTTGTTGGAGGCAAATGGATGTTAATTTAATAAATAGTCGTTCCGGAAAAATAAATTGCTGTAATTGTGAAAGACCGAGTACCCACTCGCGGGAGATTTGGCGCGTAGTTAACAAAAAAAATATAGATAAATTTATGAAATGATTTATTTTATCACAGTAATCCCAAAATAAATAGAATGACAGAAATTACTTTAAAAACTATGGGAAATAGACTGAGATTAACTATCATATTCAACTTTTTTTCTCCGCGCGGAAATCCCTTTGGATACCACCCCCGCCGGAGCCGGAAGAGGAGGTTATTTCGGACTCGAACCAACTAAAACCGTACGCCGACCAAGGGTCGTGGTGCTAGGCCGGAGGTGAGGTTGTCTTCGACATATCCCTCGCACCCCTGCTGACTCAGGGCCATCCCTTACGGTATGGCGCTCCTCGGGTGGGGGAACAACGGTGTCCCCGACTCGCCACGGAACGGGGTGGCGCGCTTATCAGTACGCCACCGCCGTGGCTTGCTTCTGCTGGGGTTACAGGTGGCCCCACAGCTCAACCCCAGTCCCACGCTCATAGGGGACGGAGGTCAGTCTGTGCCCTCCGAGGCCCGAGTTGCCTGCGCACGCGGGCGGCGCGATCTGCGAGTCTCTCTCGCTCACCCTGCCGCTCCCGTTCCACCGTCTCCTTCACGACCATTACTTGCTCGCAGAAAGAGACACCGCCCGCCCACGCGTCCGCACAGTGAACCATCGCCGTGAGCAGGGTGGTGAGGGTGAGAACTCTCACTCCCAGGGCCACTACCAGCTCCCGCCTCAGTCCGGCTGGCAGTGATGGCACTCGGACGTTGGCTCGCGTTTTCACATGTAAAATAGATACATATTTCGTATATTTTACTTCTTTTGATATTGGATCGGCGGCATCCGACACTGATATCAGATCGAATAATGTAAAAACGCTCTCACATATTGCCAAATCAATTTTATATAGTCCGTAGTATTAAAATGTGTACAACGCTTTCTTTTTTTTTTAGTACTTGTTGCATCCATAATTTTGAGCTATAGTTTATTTGCAAAGCAAGGTTAACAATAATTATTCGCACTGATGTTTATGTAATGGAATGTTTCTCTTTCTTTGAGGCATTCAATAAGTAGAAAAGACGCTACAATACTTCAGCCGTAAGGAATGTTACCAAAGCTGTAGGTATAACTGCTTATTATAGAAGAATATTATATTAACTGCTGAACGGGTCTAGCTGAAAATTTGGTAAAGGAATAGATTAGTCTGGAATAATTACAGTCTGTAGGTAAGTATAAAAAGTAGCCTATGTATGTGGAAGGAGCCACGTGCATCAGCTAGTTATCAAATAATGGTATCGCCCCACACGTCCCTGTTTATATTTCCTTTTAAAAATTCAACGCAAACTTCTATTAAACTCGTATTTTTCGCTGCCTGGTACGATTTAAAATCGTTCAATGTAATGTTTTACTCGAAGTACGGCACGTCGGGTTCGCTATCGCACCGGAATCAGTTGGCGGTAGTATGAAGAGTAACTTTCCTCATTTAAAAACCATAGGCGTTTATTTTGAAATATGTATTCACTTTTGGTACAAATTTCAACAAAATATCAGGCGATGACCCCGAATATTTTCGATCTTATTTCCAATATTTAGAAAGCATATTTGTATGTGAAATTCGTGAGTCTGAGTCTATTGGACTACAGACAATTTACCTCAAAGCCTTCCTAGCCTGCGGTCATTTTATTTCAATGGACGTTAAGCCTTGAACCTTAAATAACGGTATGACAAAGAGTTTTGTTGTCTATAAAAAGGGTATAAAATATTCTAGATATTACCAAGTTTGAACCTATTATACAAAACGTATGCGTATTTTGGTTAGAACCTGGTAAATAACATTCTCAAGTCTAACAACTTGGAAATGAACTGAATAGGTATCGTGTGCAATATATCTGGAAAGTTCCAATAAAATAAGAAGAACTTCAGACATGTAAGTACCGCGGTAAGACTGATTACTGATTTTCTTAAAACTTAAAACTTTTCAGTTTAAAAAAAATTGGAGAATAGTTAGTTCTTTTTTTAAACTCCGAAACATTTATCATATGCAATAGAATAATTATGCTTATCTTATCTCTTTCTTTGTCATCATCATCATAGCATTAGATAGAATTCAAAGCATGCACTTGGGCACCCCACTCTTCCAGTATTTTTTAAGCGTTGCGGGAGCCACTGTCGAATGAGTACCTAACTAAGAAATTCATCCTACTTCCCTATGTTCTCCATCTGATCAGTCACTCCTGTGAAATCTATAATAAACTAAATCCTAATTTGGAGTATGAGAGCGGTCCTCCTATCTTAAAATGCAACAGGGTTTAGAGATCAAATAATGATAAATGTGGATGTTGATCTATACATAATTATGCCACACGTACTCTTGATTTTATATTACACAATTACTACCCATTCAATTAAGATAATTCCTTCAAAGGTATTATATAAAACACAATTCATTAATGAATTGTTGCCTTCTCAGAAAATGCCTTTAATAAAATTTCTGAAGAAAGAAACATTGCAAATTGTTTATGCCAATCTCGACGTATTCATCAACACAACACGATGTAGATAAGTATACTTTAATTGCTACGGTTCGCACTCAACGTTTTGATAAAGATGAAAAATTATTTTCTCCAGCTTACAGGGCTTCTTTAGACGATTAATCTTTCTACAGAGCCATTGTTGCGCTCAGCGGGAGGAACTTTTGTGTCCGCACTCCAACTGAGATCAAAAGGTTGCGATGGTACAAACCGCTATGATTTTTAGAAACCGTTTCCATTTAAGCACAACTAAAGTTAGGGATCTCAAACCCGTTATGTTCGGAAGGTCGTTAAAATGTACATTGCTTTTAGTGGACTATTGATAGCAATGTACCTTTGATGGTCACTTTTTGGGATACATTTTGCACAATGAGCGCTGGGATTAAAATGAGTAGTTCGCCTTGGTACCACATGTACTACGAATGTGGTTATCGTACATAACATCTTGGATTCAATCCCCAGGCCAACCAAAGCCTTACTTCATTTTTAGTAGCATGGAGACTGAAAGCGTGAAAAAGAATCCCACGTTAGCCTACCCATAAGATTATATCATGAGATGTTGCTGGCTCACAGCACACACTCTCTATTTCTTAGAATAGCAAGATTCGGCATTGTGGATAGAGAACTCTTTTGTTCGCACTTAGCCTCTTTTTTGGGCCATTGTACGTGAAGAGTGCTCGCTAGAGTAGTCAGCCAAGCTCTACCCAGAAACACAGAAGCTAACTGGGAACTTCACAGGATTCGCGGAGGTTCCGTATTGTTTTAATGATAACAAAACGCAATCAATCAATCAATTAGCTTATGGCAGTCCACTGCAGGACATAAGCCTCTCCCAATTTTGGGAGTCTTTGGTAGTCCAAGTAGTTTCCACGTTGGTACAGGGCTTTGGTTTCTTTCGCAGTGATATCATCTGCGTATTTTGCCGTTAGTCGCCTCTTACGAGTTACGACACCCTCTAAATGAGAGGGGTGCTGACTTGTATTCTTTCTCCGTCACCACATGGATTTAGAATCAGCATATCGCATACCAATATTACATAATATGTATATCCCTATCAACCTACACGTACCTAAACTATGTAACATTTTTCAATGCTAATAGAATCAACAAACAACCAACCTGTAGGCACAGTGTAGAATGTTCCATTGAATAATTAAAACAACACTTTCGTTTCATACCTATTAAAATCAGTAAATATTAAACAGGCTCAAAAAATGTTCTATGAATATTTTACTCTTTATTTTCTGTTATTTTAATAAAATTACAACTAGTGTAACAATTTTATAAAAGCAGCTAAAGTTTTACGAATATAAACATAAAAAAATATACTTTTAAACTCTCTCGTTCCATGATATAACTACAATAATAATAACTGGAATTAACGCGATCATGGTATAGATATAGGATCGCGTTAATTCCTGTAATTTTTACTGTGCAAAAAAATGTGTTGGATACTCATAACACTTTTATAAATAGAACGATTTTTTAGATAGTCTGACAACGATATCGGAATGGATAATGTGAAAATGCTACAGCGATAACAACCGCGATAGCTTAGTACACCAGTGATCATTAAATCGCTTTTCATAAATTAGAGGATTTATAAACATATTCAATTCACAAACTAATGAATTCGTATTTACAGAGGGACAGTTGTGAACTGAATACGTCATCAGTTAAATTAGAGTGATCTAATATGGGCATTAAGTTGAGTAGATGTGATCATGTAATTTTACAAATACGCGTGCTAATTTACAAATTAACCCTTTATACAGTGAATATTTCAATGTACTGCTCTTGATGCGCCATATTAGTAAAATGAAGTGAGTTCATTAGCCGCTGCAGCTGCTCACAATATTTCACTGCTCTACAATTTCCGCACTGACATTTTTGCTGCATATGAAACATTTAAAAATGTCAACATTTATTTTAAAGTACGGGTGTGAACCGCAGTAGCCGTTATGCCTTCAGAATTAAATTCTGGAATAAATATTTAGTTTTATTAATAAAAATATGTTTCATTTCTTAACTTGTCTAGCATAAAATTAGTCTGCAAGCTATTTTTTTAAAGAATATATTATGATCCACTTATTCAATAAATAAAATAGCTACCTAAATGTAATATTGTTGTGTGAATGTACTGCGAGCTTATGCCCAAGAACTTTAAGAAATTAATAATGATAATATTTACATATCTCAGGCGATTTGCTCTTTAAAAGCTGTTTAATTAGGTACTTATAAGATTGATTGACGTGGTTCATTAAATTTAAGTATATTTCAACGTTATTTCAAAGATTTACAGAATATATCTAAATAAATCCAAACAAATGACATCTATTTCAGCTAAGCCTAAATACCTGCAAGCTATTTAGAACTTTATAGCAACTCATAATAAGGTTCTTTAATATTTTTGAATCATTTGTGGTGTGCGGCCTATTGTACAAATGAAGGGAAGATTAATGCTTCGCGACCCCTATATATTTGTGTAGGGACGTTTTAGCGAGATCCGCACATTGAAATTTATTTATAGGTTCATATAAATGACACACGTTTACGTGTTTCATTGGATACAAAATTTATGTTCACTGAAAATGACATATTGCAGCGAAAAATTTTTAATACGAATTCACGTCATCGCTATAGATTACACATTGTTTGGGACTTCTGCCATTTTGCGGGTAGCTGTCGAAAATGATGTGGTTTTAAAGCGACAGAATTCCTACCTACTGAAAGAATGTGATATAATACTAGCTGATGCCCGTGACTTCGTTTGCGGTAGATTCAAAATAGTTTAGAGGATTTGAGAAGTTTCGCTCCTATTTTCAGCAGGCGGACAAATAGAAAAAATAAATCTTCAGTATCGGTATTGCTCCTAGAACACCGATCATTTTCTAATATTCACTGTACAGTTTTTTCCACGTTACGGTTATACGTTTCAAATAAAACGTCATGTACGGTTCGAAGAATAATATTTTACGCGGGAGCTCAATAAAATACGCAAATGATTACAACATTTTTCAGTAACTGACCTTTTAAGTAGCAATTTCAACATTGTGTGCTACTTCATAAATATAAACTCGATGTCACCAACCCGTCACAGGCGTTCACCACTGCATTGGCGTATATATTTACATTCGTAATAATTAATGTAGGTACGTGTATTGTGAAGTAACATTTCATAAGGGTACATTCTCATTTACACAGAGTCGAAGCTAATTAAAGCTATATAAAAAATTCTAGATGATTCGACATGTGCAAAAAATTTATTCAAGTAAATGCGCTCAAAAGTATGAAGGTCGGCGAGGCGTTGTTCTTGAAGTGTCTTTG
The DNA here is from genome assembly GCA_914829495.1 of Eilema sororculum. Taxonomy (NCBI): domain Eukaryota; kingdom Metazoa; phylum Arthropoda; class Insecta; order Lepidoptera; family Erebidae; genus Eilema; species Eilema sororculum. The sequence goes on along the minus strand of OU618543.1, from coordinate 16,797,220 downwards.
TACGTATACGGTACAAGAATTTGGAGGCTCGTATCAATAAGGTTTAATTCTGTGTCGAGAATTAATCCTTGCACTGTGATATACAAGTATTAGATCGCAGCTATAATGTTGTGATGTAGTGCCATTTCCAGGAACTATGGGTCTATACGACCGCGGGAATACCTTCTTACCGAATATTGAAAATAAAGAGCAGTACAAGTATAGCGTTTAGCTCGCGAGATTTTATGTATTTTCACGTTGTGTCGATAAAGTTCAATCTTTTTAATAAAGCGTACCTCACTCTGAGACAAACGGTTGTTTTTTGGCGGGATAACAATACAAAAATTGTGCTGAGGCATGGTTTAGTAAAAAGCCGTCACCCTACAGAAGCAGGCCCAGGGTGGCGCGTTGTGTTCCACGCACGCATCTTTATAAGTGAGGGGGAAATTCTGGCGGTCAAGGCCGTCTGGGGTCTCAATAATTCCCTTAGTAAGGCGCACCCACTTCCCTGACTACTCAAGCAGACGTTAAGGAATACTGTGTGATTTTATATGCTCGATTCTGATATATCTTCCCTAATAGTAGGGATAGACAATTAATATTAGATAAATAAAGTTGACTTGAAGAGAAGAAAAATAATTTTGTGAAAGATCAAGTAACACGACTTAGATTATTAAAAGCACAAATAAAGCCTGTGTACTTTCATAACGTAACTTTAGGTATTAAGTTATGAAGGTTTTTTTCTTAATAATCAATAGGTAAAATAGATACCAAATGTATTTGTAAATCGTTATTTTGACCAATACCTAGGATGATGGCACTGAAGATATCAATATAACGCTATCATTATACAACAGAAGTATTGCAGAGAAAGAGGTAAACGAGAAAAAATATTGGAACTATTCTTAACGAACTGACCCATTCATGCTGTGCAAGTTACAAATGATATTCTCTTGTAATAGTCCGTTGACACTAAATACATAAGACCGTGTGCTTATATGGGTGAATATCTATTAAATATATGTACAGTTTTCGTTACCCAAGACTCTCCTTTGTGTTCGATTATTAATTATTACTCCCAAGTGGCCTTTGTTCCAGCCGGCTCTTTTATTCAGTCCTTGACTGAGTTCCCAAGTAGTTACCACTTTCGGAAAATTAAAGTTACCGCTGGCGTATCGAGAGCGACATTTTATATTGAAAACCTTTCACTATTCGAGACGGTATAAATGGTGTTATAAATCATTATTATATTTATAGGAGGGCGTAAAATCGTGGAGCACCCTTATCGTTTAAGTTGAAAAATTTCATGGAGCAGAAAGGAAAATCAGCTGGAAGAAGCCATCTATCATAGCGGTGGGCGAACCGCGCTTTGGTGCTTATACGCCTGAGATACCAAACTAACACTGCTAACATCTAAAGCAAAATATTAGGTAGTTACGAAATCAAAGCTAAAGAATAAAGCGTGGTAATATGTTTTTACAATATACTACTATAATATCCGACATTCAATGGAATGCCTCTTTTTTGTTAGTATCTTTTAAAGGTATTCGTAACAAAATGAATGGTAGGTGTATATATAAAGCATTTGCACCCCTTTTTCCAAAATAGCGGCCGTGAGACAAAGGCTGCATCTCCATAAACTCGGATTTAACTTTAAACTGACCCCTTCTGGTACCTAAAAAGAAAATTACATCCTCTAACAAATACAACCCCAAATGTACATTTTCAATGGACCACTCGAGAACTATGGAGATATTTAACGTGAAAAAAAATATCTTGTCAGTTTGAACTACTACAATGGAAACTTCTTTTTCATCACAAGATTACTGTTCGTACAATCAGTATGTTTATTACATCCTTAACGAAGAGTATGATTTTATACTAACATCTATTAGCCCACGCCAGGGACGTAATAACTTAATAATAAAATAAGCTACCTAACTATAACTTAAATCCAAAACTTGTACTTCGGAGCACGAGGTCCAATCTGCCACTCCAATTCTAAGTAACCAGGAGGGCAGCTCTATAGGTTTTCATTTGTGTCCCTTGCGAGTGCCAAAATATGGGGTCTTAAAGGCGTGCCTTTTGATTGCGTTCACTTTATTGAAAAAGTTTGATTTTTCACAGCTCCAAGGGATTACAGACCTGAGTATTAGATATTAATTCCAACTTGATCTATTTTCGCGTTCCTGAGAATAGTGTATTGGTAGATAAATTATTACACAGACTTAGAATAATAACTATATGGATTCCTTTTTCTTTTGGAAGTACGAATCCCTAACTACAACGATATGGATAATTTAGTCGGCTGTGATTACATTTTGTATATGTAACTAAATAAGACACTGTCTAGCGAAGCGTGTGTCAGAATGAGTCTACTCCCTACTTTTTTATAGATTATTAGAACCAAAATTACTAATATTCCCTCTAACCCCTCCAGCTAAGCTAAATGGCTTGAGTTAGGAGTGGGTTCACGTCGGGGACTTAACATTAACCTCTTGGCTCGGTAACAAAGTTCAATAGCCGGCCAATAAAATATTTTTATACAATACAATATCGCAAAATAGCAGTTCAACATAAGCACCATAGAAGCCAATCTATATAATAAGCGTTATATTTAAATTGAAACTTTTTCGTTCGAAATTCCCATTTCAGGAGCCATTACTCAAACGTGTAGGTACACTCACAAATGAGATTTCATAATTAACGTAAGCCAGGGTGGGCCGTCAAGTGCATGTGAAAATTTAACGAGAGGAGCCGGTGGAGCCGGTGGAGCCGGTCCGGTACTTCAGACCTATCTCAACCGTCACCCCTGCATACAGTCTGTGGTTTTGACATGAAAAACACTCGTAAAAATAAGCGATATGAGTGTTTTAGCATTAATTACTGCGATTAAATTAATGTCTATACTGCGATTTATTTTTTTCGGTTACTGAAATGAGAACTTGACAGCTAGGCCCTTCGTTTTTCAATTTATAGAAGATTTGTATGATGTTTTCTTTCAAAATTCCTTATGGCGGATTTTAATATTATAGGCACTACCATCATAGGACTATCACCATTTAAAGTGGGTAACTAACTAATTTAACTAATGGAGAAGCGATTGAATTTTGAATAAAATTTTATAGCATTTAATATGCTAACTTTTAAATTCAATATACATAGGGAAAAAGAAGCGCTCAAGTGGGACTTGAACCCACCATCAGTTCGTAAGAAAGTTAGTTCCACCGTCACCCTTAACCACGGATATAAAGAGAAAGGAAATTTGAAGTGATTCAGGTGTGGCTCAATAGCTCAGTTGGAAGAGCATTCTCCCTGTAAGGGAAAGGTCGTGGGTTCAAGTCCCACTAGAGCGCTTCTTTTTCCCGATGTATTTCGAAATTTGTTTCTGTTAAGAATTTAGATTATACACATTGTATGTACTGGTACTAGTCTTCTTATCATTTTACTACCTCTTTAGAGAGAGAGAGATAGAGAGAGAGAGAGAGAAGGAGAGAGACAGAGAGAGAGGTAAGTATACAATTGATAGTTGCCCAAATATGATTAAAATAAAATTGGATGTGTACGAACATTTTATAATGAATGATATAAACGACATCCCATTGTTCTCTCACGCGTCACAGCGTCACGCGGCTCGCTGGCCGCCTGTTAATTAATTTTTGCAAGATTAATCGATGTGTCATCTAATAGCCTTGTAAAGCGTATATCTATATACCTACATAATATAATACGTATAAGTGCAATCTGAATACGTATCCGTACATAGCTATATCTTCTACTATATCACACAACAAAAGTAATATAGCTGGTAAAACATGGATTTTATCAATCTAACTGAAACCCCCAAATGTATGTACGCGCATAACTTCTGAATGACAGCATCGAATTGGATATTAATGTTTTTATCATGTTCTTTATTGACAGGACAAGCTTTCTAAATAAGAAAAAAAAACATAATGGGCAGCGGGAACGGAAACCGAAATCCACGCGGGCGAGTAATTAACTATTTCAGACCAGATTTAACAGTAAAGGACATTGACAGGGTCTGGACCAAGTGCTGCCCAGACATGGGAAGAGTGTCCAATGATTTTTTTGATCAAATTCCTTACCAAAATAATATTTAAAAAATATTTATCTCAGGTTTTTTTTATGATTGATCTCTTCTTACATTGGACCCTCTCGAAGTGAGCCGAACAGGACAAACACCATTCAGAAAACTACCTAATGAAGCTACTGTTATTTGAGAACGACGAACGCGTCGCCTGCGCCTGCGCCGAGTCCGCAACCTCCTCCAGGTTTCGATTTCGGCGGCCTACCTAGCCGCTTGCTGGTGGGATACAGCCGCCTATCGGTGGGCCTCGGCTGCCTGTGGCGTGTCTCGGCCTGCTCCTAGCGGGCCCCGACCAGCTTTTTGGCGAGCGTCTCACTTGTAGCAGTGCTTTTATTCACGAGCCACGATTGTCAATGGCCTTTATTACATGATAGGTACTTCAAAACAAATGTAACATTATATTTTCATTCAAAGTCGTTTAATTTCTGTGAAATTATGTTTTATTCATCCACAAATGTTTAATTTATGTGGTCCATAATCATATGCTAGCTTTTGTAGACATATATTGCTTCAATGCTTTGCAAGACCAATTTAATTACCTACATGAATATTCATAATAAAAAAAAACAATCTATAATATTTTGGCTTATACCAGAGAATATCTGTACGTGTGGCGTATTTTTGTAATTTTGTGGTATATTATATAAGCGGTGTCATTGACATTTTGGCTAACTTGTCAAGTAAAATGGTGTTTTTTTTAGGAATATTATTAATTGCACATCAAATAAATAATCACATATCAATATATTTTTATCATTTATATGCTTTTTTAAATCAAATAAATTACTTTACTACAAATAAACTGAATGTTTAACAAAACTAGTACTACAGAAAAAAATAAAATATACATCAGCATGACATTACTTTTATCCTCATAATGCGATACAAATAAATTTATTTAAGTACAATAATTATAAATGTTTATCAAAAATACTAACTGCACAGCAAATTAACTTGTGCGCAAGTAGAAGATACTCATTGTCAAAGTAAAATATCTATCCGAGTAGCATGTATACTAAGTAATTAAGTTCAGAATGATCAGCACCCACCCCGAAATGGATGGGTTAGGTTAGAAGACTAGAGACTTATGCCTTCGTGGTTATTTTTTTATAAGCAAGTAAGTAGTTTGTTGGTGCTCAATCAGCATTTTTGATGTGAATTTGGATTATTTTGTCGTGCATTAGCAGCATTAGCAGTGCATTAATAAAACTGCTTTGCATTAAGATAAACAGCCGTACGTTACGAAAATTAATTGAAGTGTGTTTTCTAATACTTTTGAGTTAAGTATTCTGCTGTGCAATCAGTAATTTTGATGGAAATTTGGATTATTATTTCATAAAAAAAGTATTTTATTTGATTTGCGTTTAAATACCACCCTTTTTTATCGTGCGAAAAATCCCCACGGTTACCACCCCCACGGAGCCGGTGGAGGTGGTTATGTCGGACTCGAAACGACTAAAGCACACGCCATCTTGGGTCTTTGGTAGTCGGAGGTGAGATTGCCGAAAGCATTTCTCTCGCACCCCGGCAGACCCAGGACCATCTCATTCGAGATGGCCCCCTTCAGGTTGTGAGGACCATGGTGCCCCCATCTAGCCCCGGGAACGATAAGGTGCACTTTGCGCCGCCGCCGCGGCCTGCTTCTGTTAGGGTGACAGGCGGCTCCACCGATCACCCCCAGGCCAGCGCTCATGGAGGACGGAGGTCGTTCTGCGACCCGTTCCCGGGCTCGGAACCCAGTCCGGACCCAACCGGCCGCCTCCTTCTCGAGCATCACTTGCTCGCAGAAGGAGGCGGCCGCACCGCAACCGTTCGCGCATCGTACCATCGCTGTGAGCAAAGTGGCGAGTGTGAGGACTCCCACGCCCAGAGCCGCCACTAGGCCCTCTGTGTCCTCGCTCGCATCACAGTGATAAGTAAAATGGTGTAAATATTGCTATTGAATAATTATCAATTGATCTCATTAAATATAAACCTTTGAGAATGCCGTAAAGTGAAACCGGTCAGTTCAATAAAATACTGTGGAAAAGGTACAACTGTTCTCAATATATGTAGAATATTAGGTTTTTTATACCACTTAGTTCTGAGACAAGCGCACCTCAATGGAAGCGGTTACATTCACGTTGGTGACTCTGTAAGAATTTTTTAGTACTCTTTTTGAAGAACCTCATGATTATTATAGTCGCTTACCAATTATTAGCAGAATTTATAAAGTAAAAATACTAATTATAAGAAAAGTAAGCTTTATAACGGTTTTGAGTAGGTACTTTAGAAGATAAAATAATATTTTGAAGTCGAATGCTCATAATTGCCAATATTTCAATTAAACATTTTTTAAATGGAACATTGAATGGGCCCATCGCGATAAGTCTTCAAAATTGTGTGAGGGGCTCTTCCGCTAAATTTATGACGTTCATTAGTCTAGTTGAATACGACACTTCTTTGACAGACGCGAAGATGGCACTAATTGTAAGGATCCCCCAATTTGTCACAAAAATGTTTCCTCGTAATATCACCGTTGTACGAGCGTGCCAGACATTTTTCTAATAAAAGTCACTTCAATGTACATAGATAACTCTAATTATTTATTCCTTCTATTATATTATTCTTTTATCACATATTTTAAAAAGTCAACGTAGTCTCTTTAACTTGACATATACATGACAAATTTATGACAAAATCATAAAAGAAATAAGCACTGCTATTTGCTCTTAGAACACTGATAACTTCTATGGGAAATTAATTAAATTGGGCCATACTGGACAAGATAAAGAACCCGTTAGAAGGCAATAGTAATTGAGACCGAAAATATAATATACCTATAAAAATAGAACCACACGGTATGAAGAATGGAACAGTGTGATTCCATTCTGTTCAAATACGGTCAACTACGGTTATAATTTTTAATCCCCAAGATTTTTGAGATTAAAAAATCTAATTAAGCATAAGTGCCAACAACGTATCAAGAATAATGTACAACAAAACACATCTTGCTCTAAATGTGTAGCATTTAAAATATTTTTTGCCCAAAATTTACGTGAAGCTGGTTAATTAGCGGCTCCGTCGCATCTGCTGAAGAACATTAGTAATTGCGGCCGAGTTATGGCCCTCGTTTATTTTTAGCCAGAGAAAAATCCTGCCTTCATTTCTTTACGTTTATTTTGAAACAGCTTTTTACCTACGGCTTCGTCTGCGAAACTCACTTAAATTTTCCGGGATTTTATAAAAAAATAGGTTTATAATGCATGTTTTATGGGAATATAGATATTGAGCGAAATATTTTAGAAGTTTTCTACGTTGGCAATGTAACATAATGTAACATAATCTTGTAATGAACTCGTTGGTAATTAATTAGTTAAAAAAGTCAGTAAGTGCTCGAACTAACAATAGACGAACAGCTTGAATGAAATCATTGATTTCACCGTACAAAGGTAATCATTTTTAGCTTTTTTGTAAGTTCATTCATTTCAATGAACAGACAAACATTTTACTAACGAGACCCAAAGAAATACGCTTTAGTACAGTTCATTACGTTTTTGTGATTTACTGAAATGATAAATAATGTTCATGAAAGTGCTATTTCTGTACTTTTTTGATGTAATGATACCATTAAATTTTGTGTGTATAGCAAGTAGACAATAGCTATTATTCTGTAACGTTTTTTTTTGAAGTTACTCGTATAAAGGATAACACGTATAGAGATAGAATTACAAACACTTAAAATCACTGATAATAGGTCATCATCATCATCATATCAGCCACACATAGTCCACTGCTGAACATAGGCCTCTCCCATAGACCTCCAGAATGACCGATCTGAAGCAGCCCGCATCCAGCGCTTCCCCGCGACCTTGATGAGGTCGTCCTTCCACCTGGCCGTTGGGCGTCCCACACTACGTTTGCCCGTACGCGGTCGCCATTCCAGAACTTTTTTGCTCCATCGGCCATCTGTTCTGCGCGCTATGTGTCCCGCCCACTGCCACTTCAACGAGCTAATCCGCTGGGCTACGTCGGTTACTTTTGTTCTCCTACGGATATCATCATTTCTGACGCGATCACGTAGGGAAATACCGAGCATAGCCCTCTCCATAGCTCGTTGAGCGACTCTGAGCTTTTGTAGGAGACCTATAGTGAGGGACCACGTTTCAGATCCGTAAGTCATCACTGGTAACACACATTGGTTAAAGACTTTCGTCTTTAGGCACTGAGGTATGTCGGACGAGAAGACATCTCGTAGCTTCCCGAACGCTGCCCAGCCGAGTCGGATTCGTCGATTTACCTCGTCTTCGAAGCTGGAATTGCCTACCTGGATCAGTTGACCCAAGTAGACGTACTCGTCAACAGCTTCTAAGACTGAGTTCCCAACATGCACCGGTAGAGGCGCTACATGGACATTTGACATAACCTTCGTCTTGTCCATGTTCATCTTAAGGCCCACCTGTTGGGATACTCTATTGAGGTCTTCGAGCATGGTGTTTAAATCTTCCAGCGATTCTGCCATGATGACAATATCATCGGCAAACCGAAGGTGAGTGATATACTCGCCGTTTATGTTGATGCCACGTCCTTTCCAGTTCAGTAGCTTGAAGACGTCTTCCAAGGCAGCGGTAAACAGCTTCGGAGAGATAACGTCTCCCTGTCTAACGCCCCTTTTCAGTGGGATTGGCTTCGTGCTCTGTTCCTGTACTCGGACCGACATAGTGGCGTTCTGGTATAAACACTTCAAAACTTCGATATACCGGTGATCTATCCGGCACCGCTGGAGAGACTGCAACACGGCCCATATTTCGATCGAATCGAAGGCTTTCTCATAGTCCACGAATCCTAAGCAGAGAGGCCGGTTATACTCTTTGGTCTTCTGTATAACCTGTCGCAGCGTGTGGATGTGGTCTATGGTACTGTAGCCTTTTCGGAATCCGGCTTGTTCGGGAGGTTGGAAGTCATCGAGCCTGTTGGCGAGACGGTTCGTAATAACCCTCGAGAACAGCTTGTAAATGTGACTCAGGAGCGTGATGGGCCTATAATTCTTCAACAGGGTATTGTCGCCTTTCTTGAAGAAAAGGACCACCACGCCCCCGTTCCACGCTTCCGGCCCCTGAATGACCTTTAGTACCGGCGTTCCGCCCGCTTTCAGAAGCTCTGCAGTAATTCCATCCTCACCCGCCGCTTTGTTATTTTTTAGCTGTTTGAGGGCCATTCTAATCTCGTACAGGCTGATGTCCGGGATGTCTTCGGTATAATGTCGGGTAAGCTTGGCTCTAGGATCTTTAACCATGCCCACGGGCTGTTTAACCGATGTATATAGCTGCCCATAAAACCTTTCGACCTCCCTAAGTACCTCTACCGTTGTCGTTGCCATGCCGCCATCCTCCGTCTTCAGCTTCGTCAACCGGCTTTGTCCAACGGACGCATTCCTTGCAAACACTTTGGAGCCTTTGTTTCGCTCTATCGTCTCCTTAATATTTTTAGTATTATAGGATCGGATGTCATGTCGCAAGGATTTCTGTATGCGTCTGTTGAGCTGCCTATGTGCCTCAGCTTCAACGGAGGTCTGTAGGGGCATAGATCGACGTTTGGCCATGAGATCAAGGGTCTGGGTCGAGATCTTCTGAGGTTTTTGTTTAGAGCGAGACCTAAAGAATTTAGATCCCACCGTTTGGACAGCTTCTACCAGCGCGTTGTTTACCTCGTCCACTGAAACGGGATCCTGTAGACAATCGAAGCGATTGGATAGTTCAAGTTGAAAGCGCTCGGAGTCCTGGACATCGGCATGTGACGGTCTGAGTGTTGACTTCATCAGACTTGACCTTTCTAGTCTAGGGTTAATATTCAATGTACCCCTTACGATACGGTGATCGCTACCGGTTTTTACACTGCTGATCACAGAGACATCATTGAATATTTGCCTCTTTGTCGTCAAGATGTAGTCAATCTCATACGCCATGTTAGCGGGGCTTAGCCAGGTCCACTTTCTCTGGGGTGGCTTTTTGAAGAAAGAGTTCATCGCAAAGAGACTTTCTTTCTCCATAAAGTCCGCCAGCATGTGGCCCCGGTCATTCCGCTGCCCATATCCAAAAGGCCCCACTCTCAACTCCCCATCGCTTCGTTTGCCCAGTCTCGCGTTGAAGTCCCCCATAACAACAGTGAAATAGGTTTTGGAAGCATGTATGGCCCTACTTATGTCCTCATACACTTCCTCAACCTCTTCATCGGAGTATGACTTGGTGGGCATGTATACCTGGATGACCTTCAACGAGTATCTTTTGGATACTCTGAGTATCAGGTATACCACCCGACTCGAGATACTCTCGATGGATATGACGTTGTTAATAAGGGACCTGTGGACGAGGAACCCGACACCATGCAGTGACTTTCTGTCACCCTCCCGGTGGTAGAGTAGGTGGCCGGACTTTCGGGTTGTCGTGCCTTCCCCCGCTCTTCGCACTTCGGACAACCCCACAATGTCCCAGTGCAGCCTACTCATTTCCTCTTCCACCTCGAGCAGCTTCTCGTCAGTCCTCATCGTGCTAACGTTGTGCGTTACCAGGGCCAGTTTCCGTTTGGGGTGGTAGCCGAATCTCTGCCGGGGATTCTTCGCACCCCCTGCCCCGCCGTTACCATGACCGCTACCGGAGCCAGGAATAGCGGGACTGCCGGGGACTAGGGGCCTGGTCTTATTCTGTCTGTCCATTGGAGGTTTTGCCATACTCGCCACGCTTGGCAGACGGGTTGGCGAGCGCGGTATTAAGTGAGGATGTATCACAAAGGATGCCGCTGCCCATCCTTTGGTATCCCATAATAGGTATCCCATAATAGGTAAATATTGTTAACTAGAGCTTGAAATAGTATCACTTTACGACTTCTGTGGCGTGATGATTGATGTTAGTGCGTTCGACTGTTATATTGGAGGTTGCAGGTTTGATTCCAGTTACATTCAAATATTCTGTAATCTCAATTAGCTTAACGCCATCGCTGTACGTAGGCCTTTTTCAATACTTACTTACTTGCAAAAATTAGTTAGTGGAAGATAAAACACAATGTCTGTTGACGAAGCTTCACTGAACTTCATTTTAGGTTCACTATGTGAAACCATAAATCCCCTAATCATGAAGTTATTGTGCGTTTTTATTCATGCTTAAGCTGCTTTCACGCGTCATAAAGAACACCTACTTAAACACAAGCGCATTGAAATTCATAAAACCTTTTCATACATAAACAGCTTAACAATAGCGTATAATAAACTAGGCCCATTAATTGATTGCCGTATTAACAGCTAAACGTATTCATGAACTGATATTCTCAAAGCTTGGTGATATTATCATGCTAATACTAGCTAGTGAATTTAGTTTATTAAAATTGCATTTTTATCGCATTTAAAAGTAATCGCTTGATATTGTCGACCAATTAAAATTTTATTGTAAGATCTGGAAATCTCTTAAAACTAAAGAAGGATTTTGGAATGTTCCAGGCGTAGCTCAATAGCTCATTGGTTCTGACCAATGTAGCATTTCCCCTGAAAGGAACTGTTTTGGCTTCAAAATCTTTTTCAAGACAATTTTTCCAATCTTAATCTAAGTGAGAGCTTAGTTTAGGTGAATGAATTTCTACTGGTGAAATCCAGACTTAGTAACATTTTGATATATTCATAAACATAATGCACTAATGCATTACTGTAGGACATCGTACGTTAGTAGATAATGTGAACTGAATCAACACACCAGGTGTGTGAGGGTGATATACAGGCTGAATATTAATTTGTGTACCTTAGCGCCGTTATGTCCTATGTATTAAATAGATTGGAGGGAATATAGCTGTGTTGCTGACTAATTCTAGGAGTTTGGTCACGAGCTACTATACATATTTTATTACCCGACTGCCGAAGGAAAGAGGGTATTGTTTTTTAAATATTTAGTTTAGGTGGGTAACTTTGTAATAGTAAATTATTTTAAGTGCAACATACTCCAATATTACAAATTTCATGTGAGTCATTCGTAAGCCGCAACTATTATTTTGATTAGACAAGTATCTGGTTATTACTGAAACTAAGAGTATTAAGTAATTAGGTATACAAAAAATATTAAAGAACATTCCTATTAAATAGGCATGTACAATCGAGGAACTCAGAGTTCCTCTGAGCACGCCATCAAAGTGGCAGCATCATGTAAACCATTTTCAAAATAAATTAATTTGAACTTGATTCTATCTGATTCAGTTTGAAATAAAAAATAATAATATTTGAGGTGAAATATCGAATCGTTATACCTTTACTTTTCCATCTCTTATATTCTACTGTTCTACTGTATTATGTTCTACTGTAACGCTTCACGTAAATCACTAATATTCCCAAATTTACTATAGAGTCCATTAAGGAAAGTTTACTTTGAGCTTTACAGTCGATGATCGCCAATCGATAACCTTTCTGCACACTCACACCGCACACATTGTATGTACCTACAGTTGGCAAAGGAGAACCGTATACAACTTTATAGGAAAAGGTGTATACTCCTTTGAAGACTGTCCACACGTACAATAATTGCACATGGAAACTGGCCCCTAAAGATGGCCTCAACCAGCTTGGGGACCAATTTGCCACAAAATATATTAACGTTTCTATTTCAAATTTCTATTTTAAATAATGAATGATAAATATTAACAACACTCCTGGCAATGTCATGCCACGAGAAATGTATCATTGAAATGTCTGTAAATTATTCCTATATTGTAGAAATCATAACAAAAAGTGAATCTCGCAGCCGTCGTTTTGGTTTCGAGAGTAAAAACGCCGACACTGGTATAAGTCCGGACATTTGAACTGGAGCTTATAACACGCGAATTATCAGTTAATTTTGCTTTCAAGTTACTATTTTATAGTTTTATTTATTAAGTCATTCGTTTTATAATGGGATTAGTTTTAGTTAAGGCCAACTGAATGCTTTTATAGCCTTCTTTTATATTTGAGTCAGTTAATGTCGCAATAACAAATCACTAGACTTTCAGCCCTTGAGATTAGCGTTTTCCATAAAATATATTATTTTCATACTTATTTAAATCCATACTAATATTATAAATGCGAAAGTAACTCTGTCTGTCTGTCTGTATGTTACGTTTTAACGCCTAAACCACTGAACCGATTTTGATGAAATATAGGGTAGATTAGACCACGAGAAAGGACAAAGGCTATGTTTGGTCGCGTTAACCGACATCCACGATGGCGGAGCCGCAGGCCAAATCTAGTAAAATTATAATATTTCCTACCATACAATATCGAGGATAACGAAGTTTATCCAGAAGGACAATGCGTTATTTAAAAAAGGAAGAGATTGATATCACCTACTTGGCTGATCCGAATATCGCATTAACTACTCGTATAATCTAACATCCTGTATTTTCATGACATCGGCCGGTAGGATTAATCACAATATTGTGAATATATTTATACTAATTTATTATATAAGCAGGTGGTGGAAGTGGTTACCATGATATATTATGCATGTTTGTAACAGCAGATATATTACTTCACACTACCGGTATTACATATCTTCAGGCAAATAGTTCTGAAGTTACAGTCATCCTAAGATTTAGTTGGTTGAAGTTCTAGTTTATCACCGTCGTTGAGACACCAGGCAGGTTCTTATTTAAAAAAAACTAATGTAGATAACAGACAAATGCTTTTGTGATGAGTTTTAGAATACGTATGAACTTACGTACTCAAATACATTCATTTTAATACATACATAATGATTATATATAGAAATAAACATACCAGGGAAATCAAACTTGGGTTCCTGTATAAAATATTGCACCAAACCGCATAAAACTTAAATCGAAGTTCATGAATCGATATTTACGTCTCTAAATTTATTATATCAATCAATTATAGTTTTAATTAGAGAACTTTACGGTCTACATTTAATTAAAACTTTCTTGTAATAAATATAACTCAAAGAAACTACGTTCACTTAAACTCAATTTAGATAATTAAATGAAAATTAAATAAACGGTGACAATATTTGGGTGGCAGTGTCCGCTTCGGTCGCTTTCTAAGCCATTCGTCTCTTAGTATTATTATATTATGATACGCATAGCTAGAAAAAATAATATAAATGACGTTAAGAAAAGGATATTCCTATGGAACCACTTCGTTACGCTCACTAGAGTAACGGAGACACTTTTTGTATTATTCATTATTTTATTCTATATCACAAAAGCGTTGGTAGCTTAGAGGTTAAGGGACACTGCCACCGTTAACCACTCCGAGGTTAACGGTGTCAATATTAATAATTTTGGTTCCAATATTCTAAAAAAAACTATTCTTCTTTCTCATTTCAAATCTATCCATTCTCTAAAAGGTTTACATATTAATCGACTCATTTAAACACCAAATTAATAATATGTTCGTGAAATTAAACAAACGCTCGTGAAATATTGTCCCAGGACGTTTTGTTTTGTTCAAATTTGCGGAAAGAGCGGTCGCTTTAATTTGCGTCTTGAGATAAGGCATTCAACAATACAAGGTGTTTACTTCACGTACTTTCTTTGAAGAATGAGACGTTTTATGAGATGCCATTAAAGAGAAATATTGCTATTGTTGGAGATAAATATAACGGTTGAACTTCATTTTATACGAGCCCACAGCCCTGGAAGGGCCCGAGGTTTATTTTACTATCGGGTCTGATTAGTTGTTGGGCTTGTTAAGGCACCGTGGCTGAGTGATGTTATACAACATAGTGGTTTTGTACACACGTATACGAAGTATATAACTAACGAGGTTAGATAATTATAGAGTAGCTCAGTTGTTTTTGTTTATAAAAAGATAAGTTTTTGAATAGAAAATTATTTTTTCTGATGAAATACTCGAAATATTCAAGAAAACTCATACAAAGGTTTGTATGCGTTTTAAGGCTGTGTGACTCACTTGTTATGCTTGTACCACGAAGTGATATTTAATTTTGTGAAGTAGGTATCGAACAATGAGCAACATTGAAAAAAGCACTGTCTTGTCCTTAATTTTTTTAGTAAACATTTTACACCATAAGATGTATTATTGCGTCGTGTATGGGTTTGAAGGTAAAGTTAAATACAAATGTACAGTCAGCAACAAAAAGAACAAAGTACTCAAAATGATCTTAATTTAGTTTTTCTACCCCCTGTATATTTGGTATAAAACTATCAGTTCGGACAATAATACCATTTGAATTAATAAAACAGTTTGATTGGCTCTTAATACGGAAGTTTTAAGATCATTTTGAAACTTTGTAGTCAAGATATTTCTGACGCTGACTGAAGCTTAATACATTTCAATTTAGAGCACTTTAACTCTGAAACCTTTTCCTAAATATTGAACAGAACTGGGCATAAATTAACCTTGTCCTTTTGGGATTACTTAATTCTTTTAACATCAATTATTTATTGGTTAATTTTCATTTAATTGTAAGAGTAAGAAAATTAAATTCAGACTCCAGATTAAGGTCTCTGATGAACTGGGATCATCCAATCCCCTAAGATCTTTGTGGCAAAACCAAGCTCACCCTGTAAATTAATATACACAATATATTTTAGTACTGTTAATGTAACAAATGCCAACACTGTAAATCTACCACATTAATATGCGCCTACCTCGTACTAGCTCTGCACCACCCTATGGTAGACTGGCAGAGAATGCCTAAGGAATTAAGTCCACCTATGTAAAACGTGCATAAAGTGTAAATAAACTAATGCGAAATTTCGATACGTCAATATTTACATCCTATGAAACTATTTCGTTCAACAGTACAGTAAAGCTATAAAGCTGGAGTCACACGACTTAAACATCTGAATAGTTGTACCTCCACAGGTATTTTCTCATAGTCTTAGCGTTAATATCCGTGCTCTAGTAGTGATATACTCGCTGTGCATCGTAATCTGTTTCTAAGCGAAGCTGCACGTTAAGGGGCTTCGACAGAATTAGGTAATTTTGCCTAGAATACTCGTATTATGCTAAATATATGCTAATAGCAGCATCTCGAATAGAGTTTAAAATAAATTATTAACGGTATTGTCCTGAATTTCAGGGGTACTGAAGACAATAGTAGTGGTAGTTGTAGAAGTAGATAAAGTTTTGTTCTTTATCTCTCGCTTGTGGAACCTGTACGATTTTTTTTTGTATTTGATAGTTAATTTCAGTTGAAGGTTATAGTTTATTTAACATCACTATACGTTCTTTAAGAGCTTAG
The DNA here is from genome assembly GCA_914829495.1 of Eilema sororculum. Lineage (NCBI taxonomy): Eukaryota > Metazoa > Arthropoda > Insecta > Lepidoptera > Erebidae > Eilema > Eilema sororculum. The sequence goes on along the minus strand of OU618543.1, from coordinate 16,780,918 downwards.
CTATAACTTAAATATAATTAAAAAAAAAAATAGTATACACATTAATGGTAGAGTGGAACCCGTTAAGCACATTAACGGGTTCCACTCTACCATTAATGTGTATACTAATTTATTTAAATTTTTTATTATATTTAAGTTATAGCTAAGCTCTTAAAGAACGTATAGTGACATTAACTACGTAATTAGAATTTTTTGTTTAAAAAGCTCATTTTCGCACTTTACCTAGTTACTCTGCAGATTAACGGATAGTATCGTTAAAGAGCGACAGACAGTCAACCAAATTTTCTTTTCTATCTCCAATTCGGAGCGTGCGGTGTCCACGAGCTTACTTCGCTCGCACCCGTGTGCAGATGCATTATAATTTATGACTAAAAAGATTGATTTAAAATTAATTAAAAAAACTGTTTTATGCACTTTACCGTATGCCTGGTCGTTAATCTGCAGATTACCTAGTTAATGTAAAATCTCAAACAATTTTTCGCACTTTTACTGACGTGGGCAGGTAATCTGTAGAATACTTAGTTAATCTGTAGGTACTCTAACTGATTTTCGCCTTACTGTTTGACTTACTACAAAAGCTTAGATAATTGAATGCCTTGCAAATAGGTATTTCCAAAGTTTGACTGAAATTATGACATGTTCTTAAGAAACCTTCTGTAGCTACTTGACTAAAAAAAAAATCTTCTCATAAACTTTAAGGAAAAAGCATTTTTTTTAGGTACTTAATAAATTACAATTTTGTGTTATATACAACACTTTCAAGAGAACATACAAGTCTGCAAAATAATTATTTGGCAGCCAATGTTTGCAGCGTACTGTAATAAAACAGCACCTATTATTGACACTATGGTATTTTCCGTCAGTCCCCTCAAGCCTTAAACGAGCGCCTCGGGTTTGGCCATATTCCAACAGTTTTTGCTGGTGCTGTCTTTTGTGACCATTTTGTTGTTATACACTGAATTAATCAGTTTAATACATATTACAATTGCAAAGTTTATATTTGCCTGCTTTATATGCAAGTCGTGCATCTTCATTTGTTTTCAGTTTTGTGTATTCGTGCTCAGTTGGAATTATTTATTTGCCAGCTGACCAACTCTGACTTCGCACGGGTAAAGGACAGCAGACGGTAATTGTAATTAATCTCGGTCGTTGTTTGTGAACAAATGAAAATATTATGAATAGTATTTACGTTAAACTTTTATATACTTAGCATTGTTAAAGAATATGTATAAAATACATAACAGTTTTTTATTGATAGAACTAGTAGTAAGTAGTAAAAGTGAAAGCTTGTGTAGATGTTTGGATGTTTTTTCTTAATCACTATTTTCTTTAAGAGGCCGCGTCAATTTGACTTTACCTCGTCTTATGGTAAGCTAAAGGTAAAGTCTTGAAAAGGGGGTCACCAGCGTAAACATGTACAGTCAGCATCAGAAAAATGTTGACGAGTAGAGTACTCAAAATAATCTTAAAACCAAAATTTCAATATTATATTGATAATTAGAGTACTCAAAAAGTTGTAAGCATCCAGAGTAGTCAAACTATCTTAACAATCGATCTTCCAGAAACATGTTAGTAAGCAGAGTGTTCATTTTCATATACACAATCACGCTACTCAATGGTATCTAATCAAACAAAGTGTTCAAAATATCTGGACAATGTCATTTAATCGCATTTTGCATCCCTTTTTTACTTATGTAGCCATCCTTTACACATGATGATGGGATAATGTGAGATAGATGTATAAGTTAGAAAAGGATAGAAAATCTGTCAAATTAATGACAATTTCTTTTGTATTTTTTATAGTTGCCAGTTGCTTAAGCCATAAACTATCCACTTGAATTGGTGAGAAAAGAGTATGAATACTTACGTAAAAAATAAAGGGTCCTGCAACGCAAGATACACCTATGTACTCAAAAATTCACTTCGCATTATGACTACATCGACATGACATAGACGTAAAATGTCTACTCTTTGAAAATAGGTACAGTTAGATACGAAACTATTGTACAAACATATCATAATAGATTGTTTTTTTATAATAGATTATAATTTATAATAGAAGTTTTTTTATACGTCATAAACCGCAATTTTCACCTTCTTTTTCTTTTTCTTTCTCTCTGAAATAGTTATTAAAGTTAAACCTATTTTATTTTTACTTTTTGCCCGAAAAGAGACCAAAGCTGAAAAGATTTCGATGAAAGTGGTCACAAATAAAGGTATATAAGAGTGCATGAAATATAAATCGATACTAAACCGTGAATTTTTGGCGCTATATCTAATGGATTTTGTTATTTTTTAAATTAAATATAAATATAATAGAATACAAAAAAATACATAAAAAAGACCAAAAAAGCAGGCGGAGGTACCCATTTGTAATTCATAAATCCAATGATAAAGGTTCCGCCTGCTATCAAACTTATTTCGGTCTTTTCAGGAGCAGTCGTGTTTTTTATTTTTAATAATTATTCCATCGACAGAAAAAATTAGAAATACGGAACCCTATTCCATACTATGATTTATATTAATACTAGCTGTGCCTGCGACTTAGTCCGCGTGGACTTATATCTACTATGTAGGATTTTTTTTTTTTTATCTTGCGAAAAATCCCCACGGATACCACCTCCACGGAGCCGGTGGAGGCGGTTATGTCGGACTCGAACCGACTAAAACGCACGCCGTCTTTAAAGTAATTTACACATCATACGAGTATTTATTTCTTACGTATTCATACTCTTTTCTCACCAATGCAAGGGGATAGTTTATGGTTTACAACTGGCAACTATAAAAAATACAAAAGAAATTGTCATTAATTTGACAAATTTTCTATCCTGTTCTAACTTATACACCTATCTCATATCATCCCATCATCATGTGTAAAGGATGGCTACATAAGTAAAAAAGGGATGCAAATTGCGATTAAATGACATTGTCCAGATATTTTGAACACTTTGTTTGACTAGATACCATTGAGTAGCGTGATTGTGTATATGAAAATGAACATTCTGCTTACTAAAATGTTTCTGGCAGACCGGTTGTTAAGATAGTTTGACTACTCTGGATGCTTACAACTTTTTGAGTACTCTAATTATCAATATAATATTGAAATTTTGGTTTTAAGATTATTTTGAGTACTCTACTCGTCAACATTTTTCTGATGCTGACTGTACCATGTTAGCAATAGTGGCACTCAGCTTGACGGCCTCATCAGATGCCTTCTCACGCCCCGCTTCGTGAGTTTATAAAAACTAATCAAAATACAATCTAGGAAGTTATATGGAAATATTGATGAGGCCAATTCATAATGTTATTAGTAGAATGATGATCATAATAATTAAGTAAATAATTGAATAACTATACACAACGTTTACGCTTTGGCATATATATCACTATGCTGATTTTTAACCTAAAAAATTGACGACCAAATAACAGCAAGGGCTGCTTCATTGAGTCATCGTAAACCGAGTAGAGGACAGAGCCGACTTCGTGATGAGGCTGAGCTGTATACAAATGAGGTGAGGGTTTGTAGTAAGTGAATGAAGTCTAAACAAAGGTCATTATTAAAGACTAGTTAATGCTCGTGGCTCCACCCGTATGATGTCGGCTATCACGATCATAAACTCTGGTTCTACTGTTTAAAGACTACAGACCTTTCTAAAAATAAAAACTACGTAAAATCAGTCAGTATTAAATTTCTAGTGAACACAGATCTAGAGATTGTGAAAATATCAAACTTCTAAGTCAATGCGATTAAAATATGCAGCCATTTTTTTTATACAGGACACGTCAATTTGACTTCACCTCCCCTGATTTAACTTCACTATTCATATAACATGCTTACACGATCGCAAAGGAATCAAAACCTAGATATATTACCTATGTTATCTGTTGAGTTAGAAGGTCTTATAGCACACATAAAGGAAAACATTCGAAAATCAAAATATGACTGTTACACGAGAGAAAAGTGCGATTTTCATCGATCACTTAAGCCCAATTAATTACAGCACTGCGTGCATGAAAGTCCCTGTCATCTTCTTCCGCATCCTGTCAATCCAAACTACGGATTTCTGTGCGCCCCTGCAGAGTCCCAACTTCCCTTTGCCGATTCGCGTTCTCCACTGCAGGAATCGTTTGTGGCTATCAATACTTTAGTGAGGTATTGCTAGCAGCCCGTTGTTACTTCAGTTTGTTTAGTCAAACAACTTTCGTTCTTGGTCCGACTACCTCCTTTTGAGTTCTATGCTTCAAAGAAACTTCAAGGATAACTCGCTCTTAATCCCAAGTTTTAATCTGTTCATTTCCTCAGTCCATGTTTTGACATCTAAACGGTAAAACACAATAGCGGTAGAAACGAATTCAATCCTTTTGGCATTCGACGAGTCTGCCTCATATTTGACTTTATAAAGCTTACAATAAGTACAAAATTACAACAATATAATGTAATTTTATAAATGTTTACTTATTAACAAACATCACTCAAATATATTTCGGAAACAATTCGCATTTGGTGCAGAGTACTTAATTAACGAAAATATATGAATATAAAGTTGGATGCATCGAGTTTGAAGTAAATAATATACATGATATGAACACAATACCAATAATTCGTGCTCATTTCATGGTCATAAATGCATGTATGTTTGTGTTATATCAACGATACTATTCATTATATAAACTGACCGTAACAATAAATAGATCGTTGGTTAATTTTATGGAAAATTTATCAATCCTACTCATATTATTGTTAATGATGTAGTTTGAAATGTGGTTCAAGGAGAGATTATAGGCTAGGACCAGTAGAAGTACTACCTTACGCAGGCTCTATCTCAAGCTGGTCAAGCCTATTTCTATTCTATTATTACCATAGCCCTTGGTGGAATTTGATACACATATTGAGTACTTTGTACTCTGTACTTTTCCACTTGTTTGTACTTTGTACTTTTCCACTATTTTATTTTTACCTGACTGGTTTCGCTTCACGGCATTCTCAAAGGTTTACCTCATACATTTGAGAATGTCGTGAGGCGAAACCGGTCAGGTGAAAAATAAAATATATAGTGGAAAAGTACAAAGTGTCTTTATTCAAAATACAAATTCTTATTAGTAGCAAAAAATAATTCAAGGGCAAAAAAAATAATAGACAACTCATTCCATTTCTTTTTTCAACTTAATACTGCCCCCAACCAGAATTGCTTGCGATTAGCCCAAATTATTGTACAATTGAACTGAAATATTAATAATTCCGTTGTACAAGTGTAATGAACTCCAACCTTCATTATTTCACAGTTGGTTGACATTATAATTTCAAGAGGCAGTACGTTTCATGTAAAGGTACATTGAACTTTAACAAAGAAATAAGTAAGTGTTGTATTGTAACGTTTTGATAGAAGGAAAATATTTTTTATTATTGATACATATGGACTCAGCACTGTCATTGTAACCATGTCAGTTGTGTATAATATATATGACGACCTTTGCGGCATGACAATACTGCGTTCAACTGCTATTTTGGAGGTCACTGGTTCGATTCCCGTTCAGTCCATATATTTGGAGGTGCTCATGAATACGTCGCATTAGATACATTGTTCTGGCATATATATTTCATCAATTCATTATCATTATCATCTTAGCGTAGTTCTTGATGATATCGGAGGTTTTCATCTCGGAGACTGCGATCTGCTTACTCCTTTGAGTTAATGGTTCACTTACTTACTCTTTATCATCTGTTTACCTACAAACAACACATGTTTTTAATCCTTGGTGTACACAATAAAGAGATATTTTACTTTTACTTTACTTTACATTATTAAGCAGTACGTTTTTTGAAAAGCAACGCTTTTCTTCTTTTACTGCGCATCTGTATGATTTAACTGAAAATAATTTATTTCTGAATGAACAATTTGTATCAATATAGTTGCATTTTCGAACTGTAACTGATCATTCTGTGGTCTTTGTTATCTCGACGTGACGTGTCACTGAGAGCAATCAACGTCTAGACGCAAATGCTTACACAGCCGTCAATTAAATCGTTAACGGTAACATAGTTGTGGATAACTTTATCTCCCTGTCTGAGTTTGATGGCTTTGCTGCAGACAGACCACCGATCTGCAGATTTGTTTTCAGAAAAATATGATAGATTTAAGTTGAAATGCAGTGGATAAACATTTTCCTACCTTAGTTTGGGGTCGGTTTTCAAGTTTCCAGTCTAGCTGTGAGATGCACTTCGATATCTTCCACGTCCACGTTTCACGTTTCTAACGTCTATAACCAATTGACGATATCAAAGTGCTGTAGTTAGTGTAGGGCCTTTGAGGGCTCCAAAAAAAACCTTTAGCGTAAAACTAAACTTCAACTTATTTCCACCTCTTCGCGGCATACGTTCAACAAGTTCTATTAGTGCATCAAGTTAGTCAAATTTCCTAGCACTTTCGTCAAGGCGCATGTCGTACTAGTTTACAAGAGCTTACGACATACTTAGCTCAGTATACGCAAGTCGCAGAGCTGAGTCGCAGCAATTAGTCGTCGGCGTCAGTTGGTAAATATTAACACTGGTAATTGTACGGTGAACGGCAGCTCCCTCGATGTTCGTTACAGCGCCCACTGCTAGCGGAATACAAATGAATCCATTATACGAAAGTGCGGAGATAGCACATCGACTCGGATATCACGTAACATCGTGTATGGTAAATTACTAATGTGTTTTTGTAGTATCCTGATTCTTAATACAATATGCTACAATTGTCAGATATAAAACACTTGAGATTAACATGGTCATTAACATTAGTAGTGTATCACTCACTGGGATATTTACCATGTTCATTATTTTTTTATTTGGTAACCGATATTTCAGCGCCGTTTGGCAGATCACGGTGTACTAATCATGACCATGGCGCTTGAAACAGCGCCGAAATATCGGTTACAAAATAACAATAATGAACATGGTAAATAGCCCGGTGAGTGTTACACTATTAAGATATAAAACAGTATCTCGTTACTTCATTTTGCAATATTCCTCTATAGGATTACTCGTACAAAGTGATCAATACACTGGATAGTGACTTTAAGGTCGATAAGTCACAGACTTTTATGAATTCTTATGATCATAGACGATAACTAATAAAGCACACTGGCTTATTAGCTAGCCAGCGTTCGAGGACGTCGCACGGAGATGAAAATCCACGGCCCTTTTTACGCTGGTCTGTAAAGTAGCCACTACGCCTACTCGTACCAGCATATTATCATGTTACATAGTGTATACTAAATAATTAAAGTATTTTGATAGTATGCTGATTTTTAATACAATATACTACATATATATCGTCAGATATAAGGCAGTATCACATAACTTCATTTTCAGGCCTAAGTTTCAAGCTATTCCATTCGAAGTTTAGCCATACCGCAAAATCGAGTTATTGTTCGGCTTATAGCAAAATCAAGTTACACAATATTGCAGTATTATAGATAGTATAGAATAGTTGCAGTTAATAGTATTGAACTTCAGTGATGTATATGTTAGTTAACTACAATCTTTTTAGATCCGTTTCATTGTTTCTTGCAAATTATAAACAAAAAATTATTTAAAAAATCATTATAGCAATTTACACCGGGGAAAATACAAAAATGTTGACACCACTAGTGGCGTTGTCGTTTTCTAGCCCCTCGTGCTAGTATTTGCGATTAATATCAATCATGTTTAACGATAAAAGAACATCTTAATTAAGTTGTCCCTACCTAGCCAGGAGGTAGAAATTCGTGAGTATATAATTATATGTGTATGTGAGTATATTTATTCTGATACTGATGTCTCTTTTTTGAGTTAATGGTTTACAAATATCAAACAGAAATGGTAAACAAGATATTTTAAGAATAAACGTCTGTGTAACGATTTGTTGACAATTTTATTTCAATTTCCTTCTCCTCACTGTTTATGTTCTGTGTCCGTTGCTTTTCTTGGTATTTGATATCTAGTAATAAAATATAAAATGAAGAGTGCAATAAATTCAGCTGTCTTAAATTTTCTTACAGAAACCCCGAAAGAAATTCAAATTGTTCAACATTTTTCTATACCATTCCTTGTTATTTAATACTTATGAGTACCTTTTTATTGAAGTCCGGAGTCCGTGTACTCCTTTTTTGTATTTAGATTGTATTAGACGGTTTTTAGCTACCACCACCTGACTTACCAACTTCCATCAATCAGCAAATGTACCAGCTATGTGATAAATTCCTGGTTGTCACAACACTGTGACTTAGCAGGAATTTATTTTTTATTTTCCGGTGGGAGTCGACCCTCCGAGCATGTGAAGTTATGGACACGTCCGTTTGACTCCTCAGTCTCAGTATGAGGAAAGAATGCACCAGGACCTCGTCAGTTAAACAGCAGTTGTATTAGATAGCAAGTGAGATTGACCTTGGCAGTACAGATCTTGAAAGATCCCATACACCTGAACCAATACACAATGAACATTTAGAGGAACCTAAAGAACGTTTATCTTCTACTTTCATAAAATGAACGGTTATTATTTAAATAGAGAATGGTGGCTGAAGCAGTTTAATATATTCCTGTTTTCATCAATGTTAACGTAATATTTACAACATTTGTGTGATTCTGTGTCAGGTGTGAGTGTGCTTAATTTGCCATGACATAGTATCAATAGCAGTTTAATTGCAGTTTCTTAGTAGAAAAGCGGTTATAGTCCCAAAGTTGAAGTTACAGCATTAAAAAGGTCGTATAACGTAGAATTGGCATGAAGCCGAATCATTGCACCATCAGAATCTTTATAATTAATATAATTTCCTCTTTATACCAACCAATTTCAAACTCAGGCATTTATTTGTCCGCATAATTATCCCCAAATTACATTATATAACCGCAATGAACCCAATTATTAGTTGATAATGGGTCGACAGAAAATTATAATGTTATTATACATTACATATTCGATAACAAAGATCCGTCCCTACCCAGAGAGTAGTTATTTATTTCGAGAGCTGGATTTATTTGCGGAAATGGGTCTGACCCACATTACTCAAGGGAGATGATGCTGAATAGGATTGTAAAGTATGCTATTGGAATTGTGATAATTTATCGTATTTTGAACAGCGTCTGGCTTCCGATATATTTATGTTTTTCGTTGATAATTTATTGTAGGAATACATTGATTATCGAACTGTATATGTATAACTGAATACTGCTATCGATCCAACCACCATAGTTGGCAACCCCACTTTTTAGGGTACTGGACATCAAGAGGAGGAGGAGGAAGGAGTACCCTGAACCGACGAGCATGCATGAAGAATGTAATGAGAGTGAATGAAGCAAGAGTAGTATGTCAGGATCGTAGCAAATGGAGATCCGTGATCTCTGCCTACCCCTATGGGAAACAGGCGTGATTTTATGTATGTATGTATGGACATCAAGAGGTTACGTTGTCCGTCTGTCTCTCTCGGTCAAGACCTTTTTTCTCAGGACATCTTGGAGGTTAGCCTGGAGATTTAGCCTGTAGATGCATCTTGTAAACCGGTTTCATATGCGATGCGAGCTGATGCTCGGGCGATGACGTGGCCGCCCGGCACTATAAAAGACTATGAATGTAAATATGAACAGCAAAGTTTTTATATTGTTAACATAATTGTTTAGTTATAAGACGGAATGCATGGCACTCCGCACAAACCCTTTGTGGTTTTTGGTGTGCTACAATTAATATTATTTGTGTTTTGTATGATAATAAATAAAATAAAAAATTTTTACCACAGGCTAAGTCTATAACGTCCTGAAACTAGGCAAAAATCAAACTTCTAAGTTAACGAAATCAAAATATATTGTGATTATGCAGCTTAAGTTACATAACCCTCTGTGCGTGAGTCTGACTCGCACTTGGTCGACTTTTTTGTAGAGGAGCAAGTCCTCCTCCCCTTTCGAAAAGCATGAACTCTAGTTAGAAGTAACTATAGCTCTTTCAAAGGAAGAAAACGAGGTGTTATAACTACCGTTATCCAGGGTTTTCAAGGTTTCAGGGATATGAGAAGGTTTTCCTGCCCAGTACCCCATTGTGTAACTCTAGGATTTACTTACATTTTATGTTCAATGTTACAAGTAAAAGTATATCATATTAAATAATCTACTAGTAGAATGCTTTGTCCGTTGAAGTATGTTAAAATATGCAAATTTATATTGTGTTAGTATATTTATTTGTATTTATAATTTAGAGAAGATAAAGTAATAATATACCGGCACGAATAGGCTGGCAAAATTTAATATTAATAAATCAGTGACGTCTAGTATGAATAATTGACTTGGACATAATTAATTTATATTAATAAAATGAGCTGAAATATTTTTCTGTATTATATTTATATATAAGAATGAAGTTGAAGCAAACATTTTACCTGCTTGGTCTCGTGGCATACGTTGAGGAATATATAATTACGTGCAGCCATGACGTTCTGGGTTCGATTTCCATATGCGTGTTATAAAACCATTGGTGAATACAGCACAGCACGCAATATTTTACAATTTAACCCAAAATCATTGTGTGTTACGTTTTAGAAAGATTTTTATTGTACATACAGACATACTAATCACGCCTCTTATATATCGGGGTAAGCAAAGATACTTTACACCTTGCTACGCGTCTTTTGCTTCTTAATTTTTTGTTTAGATGCTTTAATTTTCTTTTATACCGAAATTATGCAACGCAGATGCATGTGATATAGTGTCATATCCTCTTTATGTCCGCATGATCTTCAGCATTCCTAACAGGGAGATTACTCCGTCCATGGTACGCATATGCCTGACGATATCAAGCCCGCATTTCTAGGGATTTCCCCTCTTACCGCCGCGATCTGGTGGAAGTGGCATGCACGTAGGACAGAATATGCGTCATGACTATAATATACTCGTTACACCTGCTCGTAGCTACACCGCATGGCTACGCGCGCCTGTTGCCGTAGCAGTTGTCGTAGAACGTAATCGTAGCAGTTGGCTTATAATAAGGTTAAATTTATGATGGGTGCATTTTGTATACTATTGATTCATACCTGCACCAGGTATACTGAAATCTTCCTCATCTGTCATTCAAGCCCATCAGTTTCGAGTGCTTCTGACAGCAATACCTCATTAATTTGGTCGGATTAATAGTAGTAAAGTAAAAAAAAATCTAACCTACCATATCATCATGTCATCAAAGGTTTTAACTTCTCCCCTATATGACTGTTACTCTAATTGCGAGAATATAGTGGGCAGTATGTATGTAGAACTCAGTATTCCACATTAACATGAAAGTTTAACTACCTCGAATTATAATTAGACATCAAACCAGCCCTTTAAGCAAAGCTTACCTCCGGCGGTTACTGAAACAGGTCAAGTATAGTTTTCATAACGCACTAGTAACACGCGACGAGCTCTGTATTTTAAGTTCACTCAGTAAAAAGAAATAATATTTCTTTCAACCTTTACTTAGAAAAACATTTTTCATAAAATAAATAGTGTCACAAAGTTAATGTACTTATGAAACATGAATAAGACTATTTATTAACAAAACTAGTCAATGCCCGCGGTTCCACTCCCACGGATGTCAGTAATAGCGTTTTATGCCCAATCTCCGGTATTACTCAAGCGATTGCAATCAAAAATGTGTAAAATTTTGAATCTGACTAAGACCTTTTACTGCGTTGGAATATTTTAGGTAGTTTTGCGTCCATCGTTAAGACAAACAGACAAGTATTCTTTAAAAAAAATATGTTTGTGTTCAGTTTCGTTACTAAAACATAACTCAAGCTTTTAGTTGTTGTCAGATTAGGACTTTTAATTAAGGTCAAATGTAAATCATTTGTTGAATTTAAGAAGTAAATAGGTATTTCAAATGTCACTGAGGAAATCTTCACAAGTCAGATTAAGTTGACTGTTAATTTATCAATTTTAATGAACGTTTTATGAAACGTCACAGTAAAATATATCCACTTTGTGTAGACATTTTTTGATCTTTTTATTTGAAAAATTATTGTAGTGTTTTGATTTCAAGTTCAACTTTACATAGGTTATGAGATTATGAGATTAAATTACTACACGATTGATATACGGTTAATGTAAACCCTATATATAATATTACTTAATAATATAATAATACAACCACCACCTACGTGATGTAAATTCATATCTGTCAAGTAATCTCTATGGATTTCGTTTTAGTGAGCGAATTAAACCCTTATGAATATTTCATTTAGGATTATGTGTTTTCCCAGAGAATATAAATAAACTCATATTTTGTGTCTGAATATAAGACCACTTATATTACGTCGGAATAATATTATTCGATCGAAAATACCATGTGTTCTTGCTACAAAATTAACTGAGTATCTCTCTATAAAACATAAAATTGTTGGTTGGTTCCCTGGAGATTAGAATAGGACCACCATCGCTATCAATGGATGTCGTAGAAGTTGACTGAGAGATAGAACTGTTCTTCATCCCACAGTAAACATTATAGCCCATGACAAAGTGCTCAAGTGATGGCAATAGAAGGCATCTTCTATGTTGACTTTAAGGGGTTCAGTTTGTTCTTAAAGGTTGCTTGTAAGATTGTCACTGTGCGATAAGGCCGCCTATTGTCTATACCTGCAATGTAACTACAAATAACACTTGTTTTATCCTTGGTATGTGTAAACCAAGGATAAAACAAGTGTTGTATTGTGTAATAAAGAGATACTTTACTTTTACTTTACTTCTTTTTACCCGACTGCCGAAGGAAGGATGGAGGAGGGTAATGTTTATCGAGACTATGGATGTCATTAATAAAATAAAAAAACGACCGCCACTGAAAAGATCGAAATAAGTTTGACAGCCTTTTTTTTTCGTGCGGAAATCCCCTCGGATACCCCCCCTGCCGGAGCCGGAAGGGGAGGTTATGTCGAACTCGAACCGACTAAAACCGCACGCCGACTGTGGGTCTTGGTGCTAGGCCGGAGGTGAGGTTGTCATAGACATATCCCTCGCACCCCGGCTGACCCAGGGCCATCTCTTACGGTCTGGCCCTCCTCAGGAGGGGGGACAACGGTGTCCCCAACTCGCCCCCGGAATGGGGAGGCGCGCTGTTTAGCGCGCCGCCGCCGTGGCCTGCTTCTGCTGGGGTGACAGACGGCTCCACCCGTCACCCCCAGGCCCGCGCTCATGGGGGACGGAGGTCAGTCAGTGCCCTAATAAGTTTGATAGCAGGCTTTCGGTTTATGATTGGCAAATGGGACCGCCTGCTATCAAACTTGTTTCGATCTTTTCAGTGGCAGTCGGATTTTTTTTCTTTTTTAATAATTATTATTTGACAAGCTATATAAAACCCATCCAAATATATAGCTTTTCTTAACATTGATAGGTCCAGCTCAACACTACCTCATATGCTCCTACATACAATATAGAAATAATATTTAAAATTTTATTTTGGTATCTCGGAGTCGTAATTATTTACGCCAAATTATAGTAAAATAGGAATCATAACACGAAGCGAATGAATCAACATTAGTCTTGTATAGTTTTGTATCCCGCAACGAAATGGAAGTCGGAAATAGCTGAATAGATAAATCCGGAAGCGGGTGAAACTGGAGTAAAAGTGAGTTTTGCATATAATTAACCACTTTCTAAATGAGATGTGGGTTCAAAAAACAAATAATGAGCGGATAAAATGAAATAAACATTACTTTGTTCTTTAACGTAAGTTAAGCCTTTGTGAATGTTTACACTCCGAATTTATTCCATCCATTTAACAGCTTTTCTGCTTTATCAAGATTACAACCACAACACGCAAATCCCGTTTCATTTACTTTTTTTCTAATTTTCTCTCCAATATTCATAATTTCACTCTTCGCATAAAGAGGTTTAAGAGAAAAATAATGGATTAATCTATTTTATTTTTCCATTTCTATATTCGAAAGCAACATCGAAAATAAGTACAGTCAGCATCAAATCGATCTTAATGAAAAAAGTGCTCAAAATGAACTTAACTCCTTGGTATTCCCCCTTATATGTTAAAGGATTGTTCTGATATTTGGTACACACCTTTGGTTTGGGCAATAATACAATTTAAATCAATAAAAAAGTTAGATTAGGTCTTAATACCTCGGTTTTGAGATCATTATCAGACTTTTCGGGTAAGATATTTCTGACGCTGACTGTACAGTTTGCTTACATCCATCAAAACTAATTACAGTTTGAGTGAAATCTCTGTATTTTGAAAGCCAAAGATAGATCGAGTTATCTAATCAAGGAACAAATTTACAAACGCAAGTTCGGTTGATTGTTGGTTGATTAGTTTACGCCTGTTTGAATTTGTGGAACTAGTGCCACGTTAATTTGTATACAGACTATTATCATGCGTACTACTGGCGATTACAATTCAAATATTGGGGTAATTTTAATATTCTCTTAATTTCTCACGTTGTTTAAGTGTATTTTTGAATAACGAAGTTGGCTAATTTTAAATGCACTCACATACTTCTACAACTTCATTTCAGTAAACTGTTAGGTACATTTTATCAATATTAACTTTTCCTAAGGAAAAGCAGACTGGATTTCAGTGCAAGATTTTGACTAGGATTGGCGCTCGGATAACTTTCTTCCGTAACTTCATATTTCTCTGGATATACAACTCTCATAATACCAACTTCTTTAGCGTGGCGGTAGTGAACGCGACTGCTACGGGTTCGATTCCCGTTCAGTGCAAATATGTGTATGCATGATTATGGCTATTTGCATTGGTCTGGGTGTTTCTATATATAATATGTATGTATTTACAAAAAAAGTATCTAAGTATGTTTATCCGCATTCTAGATTCCATAACACAAGCTATAAAAGCTTACCATGGGTCTAGATAGCGTTGTGTAGAACGTTGTAGAATATTTAATTATTTATTATTATTAATACCGTATTAAAAAAAGTAAAACATAGAAAGACGGTATTAGTAATTTCGGTTGCTAATATCCTTTTTATAAAAAAGACATGATAATAAAATTATGAAAGCTTAAGTTTTATACCAATCCAATTTACAACTTCAATTAGAAACTAAACAGTCATATGAAACATTCTTGAAACTATTGGCAAAATTTCGAAACCTAACTAATTTCTAAGTAATGTTTCAGTATCGTTTAGCCTTGACATTATAAACTAGAATAGTTAATATAGTTGACTTGAGCTGTTGAAAACGTAAGCCTACATTATTTTGTACTATTTCTACTTGTATTATTTCGAGTTGCTTAACTTTGAAGTAGGGATCTTCCTATTTAGTACGGTTTATAGTACTTACTAACAAGTACAGGATGTACCTGTTCCTCTGTTTAGATGCTCTGTGTTGTTTCTTTTTCTTTGTTGTTGTTAACTTTCATAGGTCATGCTAACCACCACCTTACCAAGTGTTATGTTAATTTCTTCTTCTTTCTTACCTTAGTTTTTACAATAAATTTATTTAAAAAGTTTAAAACATTATATTTCAAAGTTTTATTTATTTATATTGAAATATTGATAACTATAGTACTTACCTATTAACAATACAGTAATAAAAAAACGTAGATATGTAACTTATTACGTTTTTAATCCAAAACTGTAACTGTGGCATCCCTAGTCTGGCCCTGTGCTACTTACCGTTATGTCATTAGAGTACATATCAAACAACCCCCTCGGCACGTTTGAGAGGACACAACCGTCAATATTGTAGCGTACATTAGTTCATTTCTCCCGGGCACTTAGGAGACAATTAGTATAACAATCCGCCTAAGTGACGTGGACAATTCACTCATAGTAATAACATGTTAACGTGTCCGATTGTTGTATACTATAGGATTGATTATCTTTATTACATTTGGGAGATATAATTGTTTGATTTCGTTTTTCTATTTTTACTTATATTACTAATGCTTCGATAGCTCTGTTCTGGGCGCTGACGTTAAATCCAAAATACAAGAGAAAATAAAAATATTATTATGCAGACTGTAAACCAGACAGTCTGTATAATAATATTTAAAAAAAAGGTAAGTAATAAAATTTTGGAAAACACGTCCGTGTGATTTTAGGGTTTTATGGGAAGAGCGTTTGTGTTAATATCATAAAATAAAAGGTAAATATTAAAATATAAAAACTAAATGGAAAGGTGTTGCTAGCCGCAACAACTAATAAATGATCGATATCTTAGTATTTCAGATAGATATAAATCAATAAGGCGAATGTAACCTAGAAAGCGTAACATCCGCTCCGTCGCTGTATATCATATTCTCAAAAGACCACATTCGTAAAATATCATATTCGCAAAACATGATATTCGCAAAATATGATATTCTCATAATATCATATTCTGACAACATCATATTAGCAAAATATTATGTTCGTAAGAAACCATATTCGCTATAATATCATATTCTCAAATTACCACATTTTTAATCTAAAAGTAACATCAGGGAAAAAATCAAAAGGTAATTAATTTTATGTCTATATATGATACTGGCTGACCATGTATTTTCCTTTGAATAATAAAGACAGTATATATGCATCAGGTTTGATTTATTATGTTATTGCTTTGCGAGCTTAATGCAAATTAGGGTTAGTGGGTGAAAATGAACCAACCTAATTCGAATAACAACGAAATGAATCGAAAACATCGAAAAAAGTGAATCTTCTAGGGTGGGACTCGAACCCGCGATCTTACCTCCCTTACCTTACGGCTACCGAGACACGCCCGATGTGACTCAAATTTCCCTTCTATATTCATCCGTCTATAAGGCGACGGAGGAATTATTTATCGATGTTCTTACGAACTATCGGAACCAATGAATGATATAATCATTTTTAAACACGGATTTTCGTTTACTCCATTCAAATATTTGAATTAACTTTTTATACGATATATGTTGTTTTTTAGTTTTTCTGTTAGTGACAATAAATATTCTCAGACGATTTTATCTAGTTTGTTTATTTTTAATATGAATTAATATTCTATTTCATAATAATAAATGTTTAATTTCTCAAAAACATTAGAACTGTGGTGTGGTGTGTTTGTTGTTTACCTGACTGTACTCAGAATAGAGTCTTTTGCGTTTATCATGTTTCACGAATGTCGTATTTTGCTACTATGATGTTCTCAGAATATGATATTAAGAGAATATCATATTTTGCGAATATCATGTTTTGCGAATATGATCTTTTACGAATGTGGTCTTTTGAGAATATGATATACAGCGACGGAGCGAAAAAACCGATCGATTAAATTAGTTTGCTTTTTATAAATAACAGCAGGTCGGAAAATCGTGTATGAAAAAGGTATAAACTGGTAAATGTGTGTGAGGCAACTATCTGAATCTATAGAATAAGATGGTAATTTGCACTCAAACTTTTTAATTGTCAAGAGGTAAGTTGCAATTATTAATAATCAGCTACATAAATTATGGTTTGGTATCCTATTATTTTACAATTACCATCACTTGTGACCAATGAGTAAAAAATGAAAAATAAATGCATACAAAGTTAATCGAAAGAAAGAGCTTCCCGTTAACGTGAACATCGAGGAACCCATGGGACAAAGTTCGAATTCTATGCAACATCCTTTGATGGTTTGGATTCTCTTTACGAGAGGCAGATAATCTATTTTGTGATGCGTAAGATCGTAACAAACAAATGGAAAATAAAACTTTTCGGTTCATAAGTTTCTAGTGCGAATTAGATGATGGTTATTACTTGGTAGTAACTAATATCGTAAAACCAGATCGTCATGACGAATTTCGTTTTTGAATATATATACTTATTCGAATATTTAATTTTAAATAAGTAAGATTATCGTTTCCTAAGGAATATGTTTTATATGTGTGTAAGAGGGTGTAATTTTTCAAGAAAAATATGAAGATCTGCCAGGTATGCAACTATCCTTATAAAATCTCTTAAAAGTTAATTAAGTATGGTAGCTGTTTTTTTTAATATTTTGAGTACTATTGTATTATTAAGCTAAAAACTTTTACCGTTGAATCGTTACGATAAGTTGACTAAAAATCTGATGGCAATCAAATTAATCCTATCAAAAAGTTAAAATATATTTTTTTTTATTTGTATTAATGAAGTTTCTAACAATCACCGACGAAATATACACCAGAGAATTAAAGCACTGACCGAATTCATTATTTTCAAGTCGAATTCAGAATATTCCCAAAACTCCTTAGACTAGTAGTAAAAGTTTAGTACAGCGAAAGAAGTTCCCTAAATACACAAGGAATACTTTGACTAACTTGGTAACTAAAGATCTTGAGCTCTTTAAACGGCACAATTCTCTTTATTGTACTTGCGAGACGTTTGTAAAACTTATACATTTCTAATATAATTATATAATGTAATGTAAACGACGATGTGTAAAACGAATTTCACGATTTATCACAATTTAAATTTATGAAGGTCGTGATGGGAAATAAAAGTCATAAAATAACTGATAACCATGCCAACAGTTTTTATTTCATAATTTAGATTGTTTCTATTACTAATCTACCTACCTAATAAAATGTTAAAGTTACAATCGTCCTACTATGTAGGCACTACCATCTACATCTAAGTATTTTTTAGCTATCGTAAGCGAACAGTCGTAAATTTAAGCATCTATTAACAATTTAAACTTTTAACTAATTAATCCAAATTTAGAATTTTATTGTTCATTTCAATGGTATACTCTACCTACTTAAATCTATAAACTAAGATTACTTCAAATGATCTAATGAATGTTTACGATTCTTTGCCATACCTAGCAAAATATTGTCAGTAGAAGCTGTTGTAGAATGTTGTAAAATATCATCTTTACTTGCCATTGAGTGGTAATCGTTCATTTCGGACCACGCTGGGTCAGATTTTGCAATTCGTTTCCTTTCTTTAATCTTTGTATACAATAAAACTGAGACCATAATAAAAAATACAACAAACCCTAATGAGCATCCGACAATTAAACCCATGCGACGAGTAAAAAGTGTTGCGATTAAGAATTTTTTATTTTCCTTGGTTTTGGTTATCGATGGTTTTCTATATGTGTCAAATGAAACGCATTCATTTGATGGTGATCGCATTAGTATTGCTGCTGCCATATCTTGAGTAATCCTTGCTGTAGAATTTGAACTATCATCTATTGTTTTGTTGACTTCAGCTGTAATTTCGTCATCGTAGTCCACTGGATCCTCAGAAAGTGCAATAACGCACACCACATAGTTAAAATTTGGTTCTAAGTCGCGAATGTGAACAGAAACGTCACTTTTTTCCAAATACTTGGATTTCACCTGAAATGAATTTTTATTGAAATAATTCTTAAAAAACAGGGACTGATTTTACATTCTGTCAACGTGTACTTACGTCAGTATTTCCATTTTCCCCATAATATAAAATTTGTAAAGCTTTAATAGCTGTACGATTTCTTATAAACCATGACACAGATACTGAATTATCCTTATGTTTGTCGACTGATAGTTGAGAAATTACAGGAACGTCACATTTTTCTTTAGGATATACGTCGTTGTAACATATGACAGCATTCGATTTTACTATTTGAGGATGATCTTGAATCCAAACCCAAGCATTATCCTTTTGGCAACTGCATGTAATTATGTTATCTGTGAAGATAAAGTTAATTAAGTTGACGGGATTTCAAAGTTATTTATATTTATTATAAATTGAATACATAAATACCAACCTTTTATTGATATATCCTGTATGTGATTTTCGATAGATGTTAGCAATTCTATTGGTATGCTTGTAAGTTTATTGTGTTCCAAATCAATTTGTATTATCTTATTCAAATTTCTGAAGGCAGTTACTGATATATATTTAATATTATTGTAACTCAAGTACAACACCGTTAACTCCTTTAAGTTTATAAGATCTTCATTGAGAATATTTTGTAGCTTGTTGTGAGCAAGATCCAAAAGTTTTAAATTACTCAACTCTTCAGCGAAGGATTCCATTGATTCTATATTATTATTTGATAAACATAATGTCCTCAACTTAGTTAACCCACGGAAATTGCTCGTTTTGAGTTGGGAAATTCTATTATGGCTGAGATCTAAACTTTCTAAAAAAGATAACTTTGCAAATGGACTTACAGAAAGACGTCGTATTTTATTGAATTTGAGATAAAGGTGTTGTAAGCTCGTAAATAGTTCAAATGTTATATCGTCAATGTTTGTCATATTCGTGGCACCTATATGCAATTCATATAAATTAGCTATCAGTGTATTGTTATCGAATCTATTTGATGAAGACCAAGACACTACGGGATTTTTACTGAGATCAATGTTAATAAGCGAAGTACCAAACTTCTTATAAGTTAATAAAAAATCGAAACGTACTATATCATTATTAGATATATTAATATTTTGTATATTTGGAAATATATCGAATATAAAGAGTGGGAGGTTTTCTAATTTGTTATAGCTTATATCAAAGAGCATTAAATCTGGGAATTCAATTTTCTTGCTCACTGTAATTGTTTTAACTTCATTTTTCCTTAAAATTAAATATTTCAGTTTGGTTAATTTTTCAAAACCACTAAGCTCTACCCTTGGTATTAAATTATCTGCTAGATCTAAACTTTCAATCTGCGTCAAATTTTGAAAAGTATTGTATGGTACATAGTCTAAAAAGTTATTACTAATATTAAATTCAGCAACTAAATTTGGTAGTTCAAATAATGTAGAAGGAATACTACTTATAATATTTTGTGCCAAATTCAGTCTCAACAAATTTTTATTAAGCTTGAATGTGCTCTCAAAAATATGTTCAATATTGCAATGTTCCATATAAAGAACTTCTAAAAGAGGAAGTTGAGTAAAAGTTTCTAAAGGGAGATAGTCAAGAACGTTGAAAGATAGTGATAAATATTTTAGTCCGGGTATATTAATCGATAATAAGTCTACAGCTTTTAAGGAATTATTTTTAAGTGAAAGCGTTTTTAAATTGTTCAATCCTAAAAATGTGTCATTATCAATATGCTGCACCTCGCAATTATCTAAATATAGTGAACTGAGTGGTAATCCCTGTTGGAAAATATTTTTATGTAGTATTTTAAGGGGGTTGTGTGAAAGACTTAAACTTCTTAATTTTTTCAAAGTATCAAATGCCATGTCGAATATAAACTGAATTTTGTTATGTGAGATATCCAAATCCTCTATTTCCCCTAAACCAAAAAATGTATAGTTAGTAATGTTACTCAATAAATTGTACTGTAAGTCTATATATCGTGCAGAGTTTAAGTGTTGTAGAGAGAAATTTTCTATTACTGAAATATCATTATTATTTAATTCTAGTCTCGTTACAAGGCTTAGGTTGCGAAACGTGTTTTTTGTTAAAAATTTCAAGCGATTATTTTTTAAACTCAAGTGATTTAGTTTCTCTTGAGACTGCATAACGAAATTGCCTATTAAAGATAGTGAATTTGATTCCAAATGGAGTGTGACTAATTTTGAATTTAATTTTGGTAAAATATCATTTATTACTATGAGGTAATTATAATGTAGACTAAGATACCTCAAATCGGTCATTTCAAAAAATGTTCCAGTTTCTATAGCTGTAATCTCGTTGTGGTCCAAGTATACTTCTTCTAACTTGATAGAATTTATAAAATAATATTTAGTTATCACTTTAAGTTTGTTGTTATTTAATCTTATTTCTTTAACGTTCACTAAAGTTCCTAAAGTGTAGTTATTAAATTCTGAAAAATTATTATTGTCTAATCTTATTTTCAGTATATTCTTGTTACTTATAAAAATATTATGTGGCACTTGATTTAAATAATTAAATTCTAAACTAAGCTTACTAAGGTTTCCTAAGTTACTAAAGCTCTCACTATGAATGTTGCTTATACAATTCTTATCTAAATGTATTGCATTAATTTTATTCGAATTAATAAAAGAGTCTATTGGCACATCCAAAATATTATTATGACTTAAAATTACTTCAGTGAGAGATGGTAAATTACAAAATAACCCGTGTATGTGGTGCAAATGATTATGACTTAGATCTACATATTCGAGATAATTATTATTCTGAAAAATATTGGGGTTTAAAATTTTTATTCTATTGTGACTTAAATCAACAGACTGTAAATTAACTAAAGAATGGAAAGCCCTGTAATGTATATTGTTAATGAAATTAAAATGGAATGATAATGTTGTTAGGGACGGACAAAATTTAAGGCAGTCTTCTGAAATAAATTCAAAATTATTCGAACTTAGGTCTAAGTACTCAAGAGATATCAAATCAGAACTAACAACTGCAGGAAAAGAAGACATTTCATTCCAGGCAAGCCGTAAAGATCGAAGGTGCCTTAATTTTGCAAAAGCGTCAGTTGGGAATGTTGTAAGATTATTTTCACTCAAATCAATTTCAGAAAGAGTCAATTCTAGACTAGAAAAAGCAGATTCAGATATATCACGAATGACATTTCCTTTTATATCCAATTTCATAAGCGGAAGACCATAAAAACTGTAGCTCGGCACTTCTTCAATATAATTAGATGTAAAATCGATCGATATCAGTTTCAGCAAACCAGATAATGCTTTCTGAGGAATAATTTGAATTTTACTTGATACGATGCTTAACGTTTCAAGGCACTTTCTTAAAGGCATAAACGTATCATCGCCAATGTCTTTTATACTTGTTCTTGACATATGAATATGCTTTATGCAAACGCCTTGAGGTATAAAATGGGGTCCCAGAGCTTCTTCGTTGTCGTCGAGGTCGTAAACAGAAAGTGAATGTATGTCAGACACACTCTTAAGTGCATTTTTTATGTCTTTGGAGGCAGTATCTTGACAATCAAGAAACAAGCCTGAAAATAAATCCCTGATTAATTTTACGTTCGTATAACAAACGAGTCATAAACAAAGAACCTGTCTTACCGTCTTCAAATGTATAACAGGAGCATTTGTTAGTTTTTATTAAGTCCGGGCAACCCAAGGTATTTTGAGCTCGCAAAACGGAGGGTAGAACCAGAAGTAGTGAAACAATTTGCAAAACGTCATGGTCATTTTTCCTTGTCGTGAAGAGTAAAACTTTTTTCATAATTACATTATAATGTTTTTTTGTTACATTTTATCATTCCTTGTTACCTGAAACAAAGAAAGAGTTTTAGATTGTAACGGAGTTATTTTACCTTTAAGAAGATAATGAAGTACAACGAGGTACCTAATCAATACCATTCTAAAATATCTATATTTATAGCCGAAAGGAATACTGCAGTAAGCGAATATTACTATACTATATAAGTTAGTGACTGATGGTGTTACTGTGATAATGTATACCACTGTTTTTTTTTTTCAAACCAGTTAAACTGTAAAAAATATACTCATTAGAAGAGCATTTGCACTAGAAAAGTGTCCAGTCATACACTGGCCCCTATTATGTTGAGCTTAAAACCTATTTGACGCAATACGGATTTCGAAAAATTTTCGCTTACCTCTTCGTACATAGGTAAATATACATTACGATAGATAACAAAAACAATGTAGACAGCGGAATAAAACCTGATACATCAACCGTAATCGCAATGCTTGTATAAACTCGGAAGACATCAATATACAATTATGTGCTTAATTAAACTACAACCATATAGATATATATTATTATAAATTAGTTATTGGATACATCAAAGAGGAAATCCATGTATCCAACAATACGCATCCAGTGCTTAAGCGGAATATACAGATGTAATTACATTAGACCACAGTTTCGAATTCAGTGGATATTGTTCTATTCAGTAAATGGAGAGACTCTGCGTATCATGTAATACTGGGCTTATCAATAAACGTCTATGGAGATTATGTTCACAACAGTCTTGTACATGTAGTAATCCCCTGAACACTCAAACTAAAATTAATAAACGAATAAAAGGAAATGTTATTTGAGGAAATTAGTTCCAGTTTCTTTGTTAAAGGAACTGGAACCAATTTGTATTATGTAAATGAATGCCGCATAGTAACAGCAGTCAACATTCTCCCAAATAAACAAAAAGAATATAAACATACAACAATTTCATATAACTTAAAGATAACCATATAAAATATTATTTTACAGGCAATAACACACAGTATAAGCAATCATAAAATAATACGTATTGGTTAAATTATGTTACACATTTGATAAAAATTGCTATGATATATTTATGCACTCACCCAGTAAACTTTCCTTTGCGCTGACATACACAACTGGCAGCTAATTACAAAACGATGTTATCCTGGAGGACATAGAGTCCATTTTCGCGTCGATGCCCTCCGGTGAGGGGCCAGGGCCGAAGTGCGCCTGTCTCCGTCGTACAAACGTCCACAACGCGTGAATCAAGCTGAATTTCAATCACGTTTAAGTTTTTACCATTTCCTATGATTTTAAATGTGCCTTAACGCGCAACACAGAACGCCTGGGGTCATTAGAAAGCTCGACAGAAGACTGCCGCGGCGGCGCGCGCTGGGTAGGTCACCGCCGTTGTTGCGGCACCCCCGACCCACTATTATTATACTTTTATGACGAATCGGATTTTGCTACCGAACAACCGGCGTTTTGTACTGACGTGATCGCCAAAGTGTTTATCGTGAACGTCATGACGTGCACATTTTCTTATAGTGTGCCTCGCCACGTTTTTGTCCGAGTTTAAGAAGTTAGCAAATATTTTTATACACAATATTATTGTTCACCGGATTCATTGTTACAAAATAATTTCGAATACATCATTTTATCATGAGTAAGTTCCTCATTAACAATTTAATGAGTGGACGGAAATTGTCAAGTACTTGTATTTTCACTGACCTTTCGTGTTTGTAACAAAATGGAATTGTTCCAGTACAATAATTTGTAACGTGAGGGCCATAAAATGTCGGAGTTTCGAACTCAACCTTGAGATTTGACGTTGCACTGTCGAATAGTTGGCAGTAAATTCGCCGCTGTACACTGCCAAAACTTTTGTTCGAAATCTAGGTCACGGAGTAACTTATGAATATTCGAAAACACGAGAAATGTATTAGAGCCTAACCTAAACACATAACAAAGGGGAGAAAGCGTGTTCCAATATGAAATACAGTGTTCCTGAATTATTTTACATTTGTACGTTTTGGAGGTATTCGTTTGTGTAATATTTGTTTTTATAACAACGTGATAAGGTCTAATTCGGAATGAACGGAAGTACAACTTTCAGTTTGGTTTTTGGTCATGTGTGAATACTCTATGGAAGCGGTTGGTGGTCATTTTCTTTTGTTTTTTATTTACCTACCGTTATTTTGATACGCGCTTTACTCTATTATGTTTGCTCTTTACCCTACTATTGAATGTTTCGACACTGTTGACGAAGGAAGAAAAGCTTTTAGAGGCCCACTTTTTATATTATAAGTAATCACAGGTAGTATATAAGTAGGTATAATACAATATTTATGCTGCCTAACTTCGTTAACTGTTAAGGTTGGAAATGTACCTACAAACAACACATGTTCTTATTCCTTGGTGTACAAAATAAAGAGATACTTTACTTTACTTTTAACTTGGTAAACATTCGAACTTTTGGGTACATATGTACTTAGTAAAAGAATATTATTAGCTTTTCTGAACACTTATGTAAGACAGCCAATAAAACTCAATCAAGCGCCTAATTTATATCATTACATTTTCGTTGTGGATTTTATCTCGTCAATATTTAAGCAAATATTAGGTTGCTAGGGTAGTAGTATTCCACTAGTTCCTACTTTTACCGGGAAAACCACACAGACATTAATATGGCGTTAAGCAGCCGAATGCTGCATTTGCGCACTTCATAACTGGGAGGCTACGATTCCTGTTTTCCAATCTACACTCTTTTCTGTAGATACCAACATTCAAATTATCCCCACACCAAGAGGTATAAATAGTACGTCGCAAGCATGCATATCCCAAGGTTACAGATTTCAAATAGGTAATTTAAAATCTTAGTAATTGTAAAACGTAGTTGCCGTACATTTCTATCATCTGATAAATTTTATAGAGCATGGCATATAAAATACATATTGAAGCTTAGGAATACTTAGTATGAAAAAATATTCCTAAGTAAATATCACGAACAAGAATTTGTTTAGGTACGAAAATGGCTAGTAAGCATGGCCAGAACCTTACAAACAAATTACCGCATTATTTGCTTACATTGAGACTTAGAGTATAAAAAGCCTGTACGTTAGCACGATACATGGAATCACGTCAACAGAACCCATCTGCCATGAATATGATTATCCTCGTTTTACGAACTAAGTGGTTTATACACTGGGGGCAAGTAATTAGAGCGCTCCAGTTAGTGACGCTGCTTTGAACAGGAAAGTTAAAATCTACTGTACTACCGCAACTGTGCCATTGATTTCTCTTAAAATAGAAATTTAGCGATCGATACAGCCCAATTTAAGTGTTCTGTTTAGAGTCTGGCTCTGGTTTGTGATTTCTCGTTTTTTAATCCTCAGACGTAGCCATGCCGTCTTGGTTCCCAGTGGAGAAAAATAGAACCACACCAGCTCTTCCTGTGGGTGTCGTAAAAGGCAACTAAAGAATAGGGCTGTTCTCCATCCGATAGTAAACATACAGCCCAAGAAAAAGGGCCTGCGAGACGGCAATAGGCTCGCCCCCTTATTACGGCGTGGGACCGAAAATCATATGGAGAATGTCACTAGGTGTGCAAAATTACTTGAAAGTTTGTTACAGTATATCTCTTATTTGAATAAGTAAACCTGTTTTTGTTTCATATAAAAGTAGGTACCAAGTAGTGACCTATAATTTTACAGGCATCAAAGTTCTGAAAAATTTCGAGTTCCGAACCGGCTCGCGCTAGATGCGTGTGACGTCATGGTATGTAGCCTTACGTTTCATCAGAAATCTCAGAAACTACCGGTCTGATTTCAATAACTCTTTTTGTATTGAATAGACTGTTTATCAAGGAAGGTTATAGACTATATTCTTCATTTTCACGTTTTTACCCTATAACCTTCTTTGATAAACGGTCTCGAACGAAAAGATGTCGACGAGTAAAGTATTTTGCAAGCGTACATCAGAGAGTTATGGAAGTGTCACGGAGGTACTTATACTTATCTAGTCCTTTCTCTTAATGGTGAAGCGTAGAACATTGGTAAACGTTTGATCTGCTTTGCTACTTATACTCGTATTTGGATGTGTATTGCATGTATCTGTAAAATATTTTCGACTGTACTCATGATACCTATCGAGCGAATATTTCGTTTTGACTTCTACAAAAGGGCCAATGAAACTCGTGTAATAAGAAATGTGTTCGAATGTATCACGAACTATTGACTTCAATAATTTGAGTTTTCTGATTTGTCTGACCTCGATACTTCCTCTTAATCTGATTCTATTGACAAATACCTACTTCTGTTTTTATAACAAAATCAAAGTAGCGAGAAATTTTCCCTGTAGGGTATCTGAGTGGCCCGACTTGCAAACTTGGCGTTAGTCTGACACTTCGACGAAGCTTCTTGTAAATTTAGCTCGTTGCTTCAACCCTAGACAGCATTTAGGTCAACATTTATTAGTCTAGCGGCCGCCCAACGTTCCAAATATGCTGAGACATAAGCTTTCTTTACAACATATGAGGTACGAGACTCTTCCACAAAATATTTGTTTGCAGGAATACAGATTATGCTACTTACTTGAATACTTATTATTAGTATTTTGCTTTTCACCACTACATTTTTCAATGGCAAATAAGGCTAGCTTTAGGCATGAGCCCGAATAATAAAAGAGGTTTTTGTTCACAAGAGGGACAATGTGAGCTTACATCAGATTAGAATAGATGTTAACTGCTCATAATTCTCAGGATGGGGAAGAGGGTTTGGTTTATTTATGATGATTACGGTTTTGAACTTACATGTAATTACTTTTTATTACCACTTTGTACTGTACATTTATTTGCTCTTTGTTGCCAGGTTGTACTCTTGCAGATTTTACATTATGCTCTGAAAATCTGTTACTTATTTTAAATTCAAGATTCAAGATGTTACTTTATACTATGTAATTCATTTATAAGTGTAAAGAGTTGCGTAGTAATGTATTTTATCACTAATACCTAAAACATTTTCGTTTCGTACAATTTACTTGTATTCTGAATAAGTAAAAAAAAAAAGGTAGAATAAGAACAAAGAAACATTAGTGGTAATGTACCACTATGTTTTACTATGATATCCGTTGAATACTAAATAAGGCAGAACCCACATCCAAAATGGTTTTTCTAACGCTGCGTGACTGTAGTAAATACCTTCTACATCACACTACAAGGGTTGTCTGTCCGACATGTTGTTCTTATCACTTGAAAAACTAGGTTAAATACCACTGCTTATTTAGAAATGCTAATTATACTGCAACTTTTCCACTTTCTCTGACACGCGATGGTAATATTACTTACAGTTGTACGTGGAATTAATTTCATAAGTGGAAAGTGCTAAAAGTAATGTAAAAGTTTCGAAGTCGTTTTCAGTACTAATTATATTTTACTTCACTTTTTTATATAGTACACCTCAATTTGACTTCACCTCGCCTGATGTTAAGCAAAGGCAAAGTCTCGGAAAGAGGATCACCATCATAAACATGTACCACGTTAACAGTGGTGACACCCAGCTTGACGGCCTCATTAGATGCCTTTTCACGCCCCGCTTAAAGGACCCGGGACTGTAGGAAGAAGGAATCACATGAGCTGGTAGGGAGTTCCAGGTCTTAGTGGTGCGGCATGATGAATATGGTCCTAGTGTACGTTGTCCTTGACCCCGAATTTTATTTTATGCATTTTCTAAATAATTAGGTGGACTATAATTAAAAGTTAGAATTAACTAAAATTAAAATACCTTCTTTAAAAATTATAGCGAAATATTATTAACATATTATTTATTTTCATTATTAAATGGTGTTTAAATGCATGTATTATAATCAGTGATCGAAGTAGGTAGATTGATTTTTGCTACTTATATCAAAACTGGTCACTGAAAGAATAACATGGATAAGCACAATATAGGAATTTCTTCCGGTCTTCCGATTTCAAGTAGGTAACTAATTTTTTTCAAAACTATTTAAGCTTGTTTTCATTTACCACTGAAATAATAATAAATTGAAAGTTCCTGGCTTATGGACTGCTGAGACGAGGTCTCGGGTTCGATCCCAGGTTTACCATGGCACACACCAATGACTTTTCGATACTTTTCGAAGTTATGTGTGTATTTATCGCAGATTTATAAGTGCCCGGTTAATGGCAATAAGCTCGCCACCTATTACATTGGGACCTAAACATAAACTGGCGAAATATGGGTGTTAGCACCTCTGCCTATCCCTTCGGGGTATACAGGTGTGAGTTTATGTTATGTTATGTAAATTGAAATGAAGTGCACCTCCGCCCTCATCGTTATCTGTTCCGTATAATTTATGACTAGTATTTTACTTTACTTTATTGGGACTAGCTTTTGCAAATACTTAACAATAGCATGGTAGTCATTAAATTACGCGTTGAATAAAACCAACGTTTATCGTATATCGTATATAATTATATAAAATATACGTTTTTTAATATTAAGTAGAAGTATATACAATTCTGTGTTCAATACCGATGAAGATTGAAATCAAATTTTTAATCTTCATCGGTTACACTTTCAGCTACCTGGTAATCGTGTTCTATACAATTAAAATAAATAACCATGACTTTTTCTATATTTTCTTTTTTTTTATTTATTATTAGGGGCTTTTAAAAATACTTTTTTTACGTTTGATATTAAAATGTTGACATAGTGATATTCAGATCTAATTTGCTCAGATACTCGGTGGAGCGCGTGCGTCAAACATGTTACGTACTTATCGAATACATAGGGAAAAAGAATCTTCTCGGGCGGGACTCGAACCCGCAGTCTTTCCCTTACGGGGGGAATGCCTGACTAATTCGGCTACCGAGACACGCCCGATATGATTCAAATTTCCCATCTTATACGTCTTTAAGGCGACGTGGCGTCATCTACCGATTTTCTTACGAACTATCGGAATCAATGAATGATGTTACAATCGAAGGAATTTTTATAGCATTAAGTATGCTAACTATACAAATCGAATACATAGGGAAAAAGAATCTTCTCGGGCGGGACTCGAACCCGCAGTCTTTCCCTTACAGGGGGAATGCCTGACCAATTCGGCTACCGAGACACGCCCGATATGATTCAAATTTCCCACCTTATACGTCTTTGAGGCGACGTAGCGTCATCTACCGATTTTCTTACGAACTATCGGAATCAATGAATGATGTTACAATCATTTTTAAACATTGATTTTTTGATAACTGCGCCCAAACAATTGAAGGAATTTTTATAGCATTAAGTATGCTAACTATACAAATCGAATACATAGGGAAAAAGAATCTTCTCGGGCGGGACTCGAACCCGCAGTCTTTCCCTTACAGGGGGAATGCCTGACCAATTCGGCTACCGAGACACGCCCGATATGATTCAAATTTCCCACCTTATACGTCTTTGAGGCGACGTAGCGTCATCTACCGATTTTCTTACAAACTATCGGAATCAATGAATGATGTTACAATCATTTTTAAACATTGATTTTTTGATAACTGCGCCCAAACAATTGAAGGAATTTTTATAGCATTAAGTATGCTAACTATACAAATCGAATACATAGGGAAAAAGAATCTTCTCGGGCGGGACTCGAACCCGCAGTCTTTCCCTTACAGGGGGAATGCCTGACCAATTCGGCTACCGAGACACGCCCGATATGATTCAAATTTCCCACCTTATACGTCTTTGAGGCGACGTAGCGTCATCTACCGATTTTCTTACGAACTATCGGAATCAATGAATGATGTTACAATAATTTTTTTTTTTTTTTTTAAACATTGATTTTTTGATAACTGCGCCCAAACAATTGAAGGAATTTTTATAGCATTAAGTATGCTAACTATACAAATCGAATACATAGGGAAAAAGAATCTTCTCGGGCGGGACTCGAACCCGCAGTCTTTCCCTTACAGGGGGAATGCCTGACCAATTCGGCTACCGAGACACGCCCGATATGATTCAAATTTCCCACCTTATACGTCTTTGAGGCGACGTAGCGTCATCTACCGATTTTCTTACGAACTATCGGAATCAATGAATGATGTTACAATCATTTTTAAACATTGTTTTTTTTTTTGATTGTAACATCATTCATTGATTCCGATAGTTCGTAAGAAAATCGGTAGATGACGCTACGTCGCCTCAAAGACGTATAAGGTGGGAAATTTGAATCATATCGGGCGTGTCTCGGTAGCCGAATTGGTCAGGCATTCCCCCTGTAAGGGAAAGACTGCGGGTTCGAGTCCCGCCCGAGAAGATTCTTTTTCCCTATGTATTCGATTTGTATAGTTAGCATACTTAATGCTATAAAAATTCCTTCAATTGTTTGGGCGCAGTTATCAAAAAATCAATGTTTAAAAATGATTGTAACATCATTCATTGATTCCGATAGTTCGTAAGAAAATCGGTAGATGACGCTACGTCGCCTCAAAGACGTATAAGGTGGGAAATTTGAATCATATCGGGCGTGTCTCGGTAGCCGAATTGGTCAGGCATTCCCCCTGTAAGGGAAAGACTGCGGGTTCGAGTCCCGCCCGAGAAGATTCTTTTTCCCTATGTATTCGATGTTACAATCATTTTTAAACATTGATTTTTTGATAACTGCGCCCAAACAATTGAAGGAATTTTTACAGCATTAAGTATGCTAACTATACAAATAATAATAATAATAATTAATAACTTTATTGATGCCACATTCCTTATACAAACATGTCTTAGATGGTATAACCAATACAATTTAGCTAAGGTAATACAAAAAAATATAAACCCTGGCTCCCAAACTAGGTAATCCTGTGACTTGGGAGTCGAATCGAATACATAGGGAAAAAGAATCTTCTCGGGCGGGACTCGAACCCTTTTTCCCTATGTATTCGATTTGTATAGTTAGCATACTTAATGCTGTAAAAATTCCTTCAAATGTTACGTACTTTATTTGAAGTAAGTATTTTTTTTAAATTTCGTCCTGCAGCTAGCATATAGGCTACGCTATCGGTGCATAGGACAAGAACGTAATTTTACTCTCGATTCAAAAGAGTCTTCCCTTACATTTTATAAACATTCCAACACAAATTGCGTGATTGTTTATCCGTTATCTACAGCTGTTAGCACTTATGTAAAAGATGAAGACATAATTCTTCGTCGATATATTTATCTAATATCGATCAATAACATTTTTGCCACCTTATAATTCCTAATTCATAAAAAATAAACCAATTCCAATACTAAAAATCTAAGTACTACGAATTTTTAATTTCCGAAATAACCCCTTCCGGAATTCAGAAAGAATGTCCATATTAATATAGACGTTTTGATACAAGTAGCAAAAATCAATCTACCTACTCCGATCACTGATTATAATAGTACGGGACTTCAAGCGATAAATTTTGGAAAAGTTGTTTAAATTGTTATACTTCAATATTGGTATAACTTTATAATGATAAGACAGGAATAATTTCAAAATATCACGTGTATAATAATAAGTAAATATTTCTTTGTTTACTAAATCATTTTATAAATCCACGCAAAATCATTGTCAATATGATGCTGATATATTGGTAAATATGAGAAAATCAAAAAATCTAAAAAAACCCGATGTTTCGGCTACTTTTCATCACTTTGTCACCGCGACGTTCCGATATCCGTTAAAATGTGGTTTTATGTAAATTCGCACTCGTATTAATAAATTGGAAATCAACCAGATTCAACAAGAATTTCGTTTCATAGTTCTGTTATTTTATTTTAATTGAATTTTCTCGGAACTGAATTACGTTTAATTTATAGTGGTACTACCATGAAAGTTGAGTTTAAATAATTTTCATTAGTGGTTTGCGATCAGAAGTGATTGTCAAAACAAGTAGGTTGTAATAAAGTAGTGTTTTCACATTATTTCAATCAAGTAATCAATTAATTAGCCCATTGCAGTCCAAAATAATTATTATGTTACTACTAACTTTTACCTACTTATTTTGGAAAAAATATATACGGTTGGTATCAAGCAATGCTCTTCAGATGTCTTGAAGACAATTTTTAGGCAAAAATCATAATACTAATATGTTTTCTACACAAAACTAGG
Source organism: Eilema sororculum (assembly GCA_914829495.1). Classification (NCBI taxonomy): domain Eukaryota; kingdom Metazoa; phylum Arthropoda; class Insecta; order Lepidoptera; family Erebidae; genus Eilema; species Eilema sororculum. Next base: position 16,747,752 of record OU618543.1, on the reverse strand, counting down.
TAGGTAAAATAACAAATGAGGAGTTCCAATACTTCGCTAGGTCTGTTTTGTATCATAGTTTTGTATTTTCGTTCCGAGACATTTGTACAGGGGTCAGATTTTTATGTTTTCCTTGTTTTCCTCGTGCTGAGGTCGTGGAGGCCATTCTTATGAGGCGACGGCATTGCTGATATGCCACCATTTTCTTTTATTTACTGGTTCAGATTACGTTTTTCAACATTCTATGTTGAGCGGTTACAGTTCTTTTTTAAAGTGAGTAGCTACTGATATTTTTTATACTTACAAAGTATGAAACAAAGTGGAAGCCACCTGTATGTTTTATTGTTAGTAATATTAAAGTTATGTCTGGACCCTAAAATTCTTCATGATTATGATCTTGAGTTATTAGGTTAAAACAATAATGAATCGGTGAAATTTAAAGGCCTTCACAGTTCATATTCTAATTTAGGTACAGACATTTACATAATTTAATTATTATAAAATATCTACGACTTGTATGGCATAGCTTTGTAACGTTCGCCCGCTATAAACCATTTGCTATAAGTTTGCACCTGACGTCTATCACTGTCGCCAGGTCCAAAATAAACGGGCTGTCATGAATATGCATATTTTCATACAAACACATTTCATGCTACACTTTTTCTTGACTTCATGCTACTACCGAAAATTTGCAGAAAAATCTATAGAAAATAGCATTTTACCTGGTTCAGGATTAAAACCTGAGACATCAAGTACAACACTAACTCACTTTACAAACGTCCACTGCATAATGCAGCTAACTGAAATCGGTTTATCACAATCTTAAACGCAGCAAATCAGATTGGTAGATTTTATTTTAAACTAGATGATATACGTAAAATAAAACATTGTAGCATTTGCATCGCCAGTATTATCATTAAAAATGAAGTCAGCAGTTGAATTCTCAAGTTAGTCAGATAAGCGCTTTAAGCCGATTTTGCATTGACTAATTTATTAAATAAATTAAATAAATATCAACGGTGTCAGATTCCAGCTTTAAATTTAGCCAATAGTCTGGACAACTAGGGCACTAACTACTGCTAGGGAATCAGTGTAATTTTAAACTGAATATTTTAACTTTTAAAATATTCAGTCGAAAAAATATATTGAAGCAGAGGTTGATATTAGCCTGATCATCAATGAAAGAGTCCGGGGGCCCACTAAGATTTTCGGGGTCCAAGCCCACCTTAACCCACAACCGGTATACGGGCATACGTCTGGGTAGACGGACGAGGGTCTGGCTTGGATTTGAAACCAGGACCTCTCGATCGTAAGGCCGACTCCTTAACCACTAAGCTAGTGACGTTTCACATATGAAATTAAAATATTAATTTCACAAAATAGTTTATACAAAATATTGTTGGATTAAAAACCTAATTAAATTTTAACCTGATTGATGTCAGTCATAATGAAAAAAGTTACTCAGTATAAGTGCATTCAGTGATACTCGTACACTATTTAATTTTATGACTACTATGCACTTCGCTTATTAAAAAAAAGTTCTTAACAATATCGAAAAACATAGGAAAAAATGAAATGCTCAAGTGAGACTCGAACTCACGACCTTTCCCTTACAGGGGGAATGCTCTTCCAACTGAGCTATTGAGCCACACCTGAACCACTTGAAATTTTCCTTCTCTTTATACCCGTCTTTAAGGGCGACGGTGGAGCCATCTACCAACATTCTTACCAACTGTTGGAAACAATTAATGATTTTTCAACCATTTTTAATTTGAATTTTGATGACTCCGCCCAAATATTCCGCCGTTCTTTATATTTGCTAGAGAACTTGAAGCTGTAGCACTATTTAAGTTATCATGGTGTTGAATATTGGAGACCGAGTGCAGATAATGATAGTAGAGAACCGATTATGTGGACTACATATTGCGAAAATATTAAACTATGAACAGTATAATGCTATATTAATACCTTTCCAGAGAGAGAAAGGTAGATGGCCTAAAATCTATTTCAAAGATCTAAAGTTATGGGCTCGAATAATTAGAATACATAATAATCTTGTTGACCTCATCGAAGAAAATGATTAGGTATTACTGAGTAAATGCAAAACTGTATATTAATGAATGATATAATGAATTGAATGAATAGTGAAAACTGGGGTTGCCTCTTAATAAATGCAACGAAATGTGCTATAATTTTAGGTCATTCCTGTCCCATTACTATTCGGACCACCTCATCCTTTTAAATTAAGAACATCAGATACAAAGTGTCATTATTCTTTTACACAATCACATATCGACACCTGCTTAAGAATGATTCAAAATTATTTAAGCCCCCGATATGAAATATATAATGACCATAAAATTCGATTATGTTCATTTCGACATTATTGGGCTACAGCAGATTCAAAACGAAGATTGGTGATGAAAATGGCTGATGCAGGTTTTTTTTACTGTGGAAGTGGTTTTACCGATAAAGTTATGTGCTTTTCATGCGGAGGTGGCATCGAAGATTGGGAGGATTACGATGATCCTTGGATGCAGCATGCTATATTTTTTCCTGATTGCTTTTATTTAAATGCTGTAAAAGGAACAGACTATGTTGATAAATCAAAACGTCTGTGTTTAAAAGAAACACAAGTATAAGTGGATGAGTCAAATCTACCATTTGCATCGAGCTACAAACCACGCAGTGCACTACGTGCTTCAGAGGATTAAAAGGAAGACCCAAAATAAAAGCAATGTCATGTAAGTAATTACTTATATGTTAATTATTTGATATATAATTCCTTGTTAGTTTACCTACTAAATATCTAATTTATTAGGCGACGTAGTTTTCTATGGAAGTCCTTTAAATTTAATTTTATACGATTATCCTTAATTTTCGTACTTATAAAATTTAAGTTCTGTACAAAATTCAAAAAGTTGTAAACAAAATAATGAACGCTGAAATATTTAATCTCTTGCTAGCACTTAATTGTACATAAAGTAGAATATTTTATCAAATTTGAATAGGCTCTGGTGTCTCAATTAGAGTAGCTCCCGAAGAAGTTGTAGGTTCAACATATTCGAACTACATTTACCAATTTTCAATAATTAGACTTAAACCTATATTTAATTTTATTTTCAGATATTTTATCATCACGGAAGAAATTGACGGGGAATCCTCATGGGCTGAGCGGTGAACCACGTAATCAATTTGTAAGTAGATACCTATATATTTTAGTCATTCCTTAGTGTAAAATTAATGTAGCACGTAATTGTACATAACGTAAAATATTTTACCAAATTTGAATAGGCTTTGGTGACTCAATTAGAGTAGCTCCCAAAGAAGTTGTAGAATATAATATCATCAGTAAGGAATAATGTAGGTATTCTATAGAATAGCTGGAGAGTTTAGACAATACAAAATATGAAATATTAGGAATACTTATTGTAGTTCATTTCGTATGATACTAACTGTTAAGGTGCCTATAGGTATTTACTGGTTACCCGATTCTGTATTAGTATGTCGAATAAATTAAAATAAGCAATTACTAATTATTGTGTTTATATTATATTCGTTACCTGATATTGATAACGAAATACGTCATCATTCACGTTACAACACGTTTGAAATTCATAAGAATTTCACAACTAAGTATTAAGTAGGTACATAACAATAACATTATGCACCATACGAAATATTGAATGGTTGAATTTCAAGTTCTAACTTGATCATCATACCAATAAATACTTTATGTTAGCATTATTTGATATATCAACTGCGTTAGAAAAAATATTATTACCTAGTTCATTATTTATTAAACAGTCAAGACGAGCATATCTAACAACATGGTAGATATTTTATAACTTTCAATCTATTGGAAATTTCAATCTATTTACAAAATTCTTAGTATAATTTATTACTAATGTTTTAAATAATTTTCAGAATACCAACTTAAACAAATTTTCAAACGGAACAGAAGAGAGCTCTCCTGAATATCTTCCAAACCTGCAAGATCAGTTCGACTTGGACAACGCAATGAATAGACCTTGGATAATAACACCCAATGAAGAAGTAAAAACAAACAAAAAGAAAACTAATCGAAGAAGACCAATTACAAACAAACGCAGTGCATTGAATTCCTATATTATTAACAGTGAAAGAAGAAAAGGACGACGTTTAATAAAAATTACGATCAAGGAACTCAGTGAGTCAAGAGACAACGAAGATGAAGTTAAGGAGATAATCACTGCACAGTATATTGTACAAGATACGGTAGATGAGATATCGGATCAAGCTGAAAAATTAGTTCACAATATTTCCAAAAAATTGTGTGGCTACTCATATCATATTTTTTAATTAGGTAATAATTCATTAGTATAACTAGTAGATAAAGTGATGACATATTTAGATTTTATTTACTGTGAAAATATGTGTTAAAAAAAATTAATATAAAAAATGTGTGTTAAAAAATAAAAAACCATAGGTAATAATTGTATGGCTACTCATATCATGTTTTTTAATTAGGTAATAATTCATTAATGTAACTAGTAGATAAAGTGATGACATATTTAGATTTTATTATAATTTTATTTACTGTGAAAATATGTGTTAAAAATTATATATATTAAAAAAGTGTATTAAAAAATAAAAACCATAGGTAATAATTGTGGGGCTACTCAGATCATGTTTTTTAATTAGGTAATAATTCATTAATGTAACTAGTAGATAAAGTGATGACATATTTAGATTTTATTTACTGTGAAAATGTGTTAAAATATTATAAATATTAAAAATGTGGGTTAAAAAATAAAAAACCATTTACTTTAAAAAAATGTTTTATTTATTAAAACTGCGTATAGGTTGACTTTCTTGCTCTATTAAATTATTCTTTATACATAAAACATTTTTAAGTGCACATTGTTTAGTATGATTAATACAATTAAAACTGGTTTCATTATTTGAATATTTGTTATGCAACAGTGATAAATTTGGACATTTGTCTTCACCAAGATCTATACAAATACAATTCATACATAGATCTTGAATCCACTTAACTTTTTCTAAGCCCTTCACAATAATTTCTTTATTTTCTAAATAAGGAACAATTATACGTCGAAATTCTCTATAGTCGATATAACCTTCATTCCAGTAAATCCCCCTGTTTCTCTCCAACCACGTAACTTGTTTTTTTTCATTCGTAGTTAAGTATTTAAATAAGTATGGGGGCTTTATTAAGAACGTTTGGGTATAAACACGGGTGGCCAGAGCTAATTCCTTGACTATAAAGTTATTACAAGTGTCTTTAAACCCCTGGACATCCACTATAATTGTATTCGGATTCATGATAATTTTCTCACAGTGCTGCTTAATGGTTTATACTCAATTATACAGTCGTTCAATATAAGACAATATGCCGAAGTTTGATCTGGGATATCAATATCACTTTCAATTTCCACTCTTACGTCCACAACAGGACCTGACTTAAGATTATCTGGCTGTCTAGAACAGTCTATGACGAATAACGGAGCAACGTTTTTAAATTGTTCCTCACTTAATAAAGGCTCAGCGCGACGCCCATAATAAGACTGTTGAAATTTAGCATATTGTTCATATATTAAAGCAATTCGATTATTCGAGAAACTTGTATTTATATTTTCATATGGGAAGTAGGTGGAGTTAAGGTATACCTTAACATCACGAATCTCACAATGATCAAACTGAGACATATCAAGTCTAGCATTATTTTTTCTATTTGTCTGTAAACCAATAACGACAAATCTTGGTTTCTCTATTTGTGAAGATGTTTTTATTGACCAAGTATGTTTGGTGGTTTTAGGCAACATTGGATATTCATACAAATCCCAATTCCTGAATATCATCTGAAGTGGTCGATCTTTTTCTAACAATTTCAGAATGTTTATTTTTTCTTTATCAGATACTTTAACATGCGGTACACGCCATATTATTTTGTTTATGATAATATCTTCTACAATTTCACCAGAGTTGAGTTTTAATGCGTTCAGATTGGTATTACTTCGTAATAAGATTAGTTCATGTTTACTGTTTATTACTACTTTCTTAAAATCTTCTGCGAAACCAAGAATGTTGCGAAGTGGTATAGAAGCAGAAAAGCTACCTCCATTAGTACTTTTTATTCCGCCGATATTCCAACCCCAAGCATTAGATGTTTTAGCTTCGCTCTCATTCATTGATATAAATGATTTCATCGTGCTAGTTATACCAGCATTTTTTATTTTGTCTATCTCCACTCCATTTATCTCATACCTTATATCTTGAAACAAGTAAAGTAAACTATTGTTTGTGAAATGAACGCTACTGACTCTCTCTTTCGAATTGTCAGCCTTGTTTACAATAACAGTTCCTTCCAAAAATAAACTGCTTTCTGATGGTAATATATACAAGTCTTGCTGATTAATAGGTATCCTGATTTCATCGCTTCTATTAAAACTTGTTACGTAAGGCTTGTAAGAGTGAATTTCAATTCCTTCCACAGAGTTGTCGTAGGCTGGAGCGGATAAAACATCTAGGATATTCATTTTAACAAACCAATCGCCTTAAGAAATGCTTTATTGTTTTTATTCAACTTTATTCTCCTTTTACGTCGAGCTCTTACTTGATTGAGAGTTTGAGCAGAACTGCTATTTTGAATTGGAAGAAACATATTATATTTATTATAGTCAATCATTTTTTCTTTTGAGGTGTAGATACAACTGTACTTCTTCACCTCGCAAATTTATTAAGTTATTATTTATATCCAAAAGTCTGATTTGTATGCAGCTGATGTTGGTTTGGTTGATTGGAAAGTAAATTGCGTTTTTTGGTATTTCTATAATTCTGTATCCAGGTGGGACATTAAGTGCGAATTCATGTAGAATGTGACTGGATTGTCCGTTTATATAGGAACCGCTAACTATATCACATTCAACTCTTATCACGGTTGTAGGCAAAATGTTGACTGGAAACTCTGATACATGATATTTATTGGCTTCCAAGACTTGTTTTTTAAACCCCAACAAACCTCCGAACGAACAACCTTTAGTAAAATCTATAGTTGATGTACAAAATAACATAGTTTTTAAGGTGTTGTTATTGCAATGGAGTTTTATGGATGCATCCTTTACTTCAGATTTTAAATAATCACTGATATCTTGCAACTCATAAGTACCTTCAGGTATTTCAATAACATTATTTGAACCATAGTATAACTTATTATTTGTTTTATCAATATTTGGAATAGAATTATATGTGGATAAATGTAATAATGCACATTCATACTCTCCGATTAATTGTAACGTATTTGGATAGAAGGTAGTTAATACCGATGAGTTTCCAGTTATAGATAAGGTGAGTGTCATCTTGCAAATGACTAAAATTAAAGAACAGAATAAAATTTATAGTATTTATTCCAAAAAGATTGTAGATATTCTAAACACAAATGTCCACAAATTAGTGTGTCAAATTTTTGATATCTTGTATAGTTATAATTAATATTGCAGTTCTTAAAATATCGCATCAATTCGATTGGTGGTCTTAAATCACCAAAACTATCAAAATATTCACAATAATTATTTACCTTAACATAAGCTACCCAATGCGTTCCATCGTTTTCTGAATTATCTAGGTTAACTATACCACATTCAATTCCTTTAGGGATTTTTGGTAACTGATCCTTCATGTAAACTCCTCGAAAATAAGGAATACCATATGCGTAATTTTGAATATCAATATTAGTTAAGGCACGATTAGGTAGCTTATTACTTAGTTTTTTGACGATTTAATAAACAATCCTTTGCCTTTTTTGTGTGGTTTAATGTATAAACCGTTACCTAATGCTATAGCTTCCATAGTCTTATTATGACGTTCAGATTCTTGTAATTTTTTTTGACCTTCTCTATAATCATTCACTGTTTTTGCAATACCCGCTGCACCACCAGCCAAAGCTCCTAAAGCTGATAAACCAGCAAAAATCGGGATTAAAGGTAGAATGCCTCCTGTTTTGGGTAAAGGTATGACGCGTGGTACTCGAAGTTTTGGAGCGCACGGAACAATTTTTTTAGCAGCCCTATAAGCTGCATGTATTAAAGATTTACCATCTTTGGGTAAGCGTTTCTTGATTTTTCTTTTAATTTTTGTAACGAAATTATGAAATGTCTTAACACCAGCACCAGATTTGAGTTTAGTTTTCATAACTTTACTCACTACCCACGAACTAAGCTTTTCTCCTTTACTAGCATCTTTTGCTTTCATTCTTTGTTTGGCCATATTTAAAAGTTGTAAATCGGCTTTGTGACGATTAGACAAGTCTGTATAGTTTTCGTATGCAATGTCGTGATACATACAAGCTTCGTCTAGCTTATTTACACCTTTGTCACCACGCAGTAAACGTTTTGAAAGTTTTGTTCCAGGTCCGCAATAATTATAGCCAGGTAAGTGCAGTTCAAATGGCAAATGATTAATAACACTATTGAGTAGTCCACCACCTTGCATAGCTCAAAGTATAATGAACAAAATGTTGTAATTAATAACTATTATGTATACTTATTCTACTATTGCAGTCTTATCAATCCAACTATTCTCTTTATTACTTAAGCCCAACCATTTTACGAACAGTTTATTTCCTTTCCTTCGTAAAACTTTTTCTATCAAATAAACACCTGGACAAGATGACTTTTGAAGTTCGTGTTTGTAAAAGGTTCCTAATATAACTTGTTTGTGTTGATCTTCGATGTGATATGTTTCTGGTACAGTGTTATTGATATTTTTTATAGTAAATAGTTCCGTTGACCAATTAGGTGTATAACCTTTCTCAAATAGTTGTTTGTATTTACTAATTCTAACTCTATCACCAATCATAAACTTGGGCTTATGTTTATAGGATACCGTTTTCATTGAATTCTTAATATTATTTTTAACATCTACTTCATTCAATTTATTGACATCAACGGGTGCTAATTTAGTAGTGCTATGTTTTGTGTTGTTATATGTCTTTACAACACTCTCCAAACCAAAATCTATCCATTTATAGTGCCCGCTGAGACTAAAGTACTTATACAATTTATTTTTAATAGTTTTGATAACGCGTTCTACAATTGAAGCCTTTTTCGTTGAAAACGTTGAGTAGTGATTAATGTTATAGTTCTTTATAAGTTTTTGAAATGATGAATTATAGAACTCGGTACCCAAATCAGTTTGGAGATGAGCTGGTATCCGATGGTTAGTCGACATCAATTTCTCGAATGCGTTACAAACATCATGCTTATTTTTAGTTTTTAGTGATTCTATCCACACGTACTTTGAGAAGCAATCAATAACTATTAAAATATAGTTATAACCTTTATTAAATCTTTTCAAGTTTTGCATGTCGATTAAATCAGCTTGCCACAAATCATCAATGCCTTTTAAAATTACAGATCGACGAGGATAATTTTTTCGTGCAGCTTTATGTATTTCATTAACAACTTGTTGTTTTGTCATTTTGAGGAACTTTCAAGCTTATACTTTTGATCTAATACAAATTTAACTGCGTTTTCAACTATCTCATCAACTGCTTTTCGACTATAAAATTTGCTTTCCAAGTGAACCACTGCCTCAGATACTATTGTTTTTAAAGCTTTCTCCAGATCGTTCTGAACATCGTACACCAAAGTATTTTGCAATTTTTGTAAGTCGGTTATTAGTTTGGTTCTCAATTCATCTACATATGCTTTGTTTACTGCATCATCCGCATCTTGAGGAGGTTTGACCCCTGTTAGCTTCGATGTCTTCAAATCGTAATCACCATTTTCAGATTTTAGCAATGCATTATCATAAAATTCAAGCAATTCTGATATACGTAATCGCTTATGAATATAATGACCAAATTTGTCCACATTCATATTTAAGATGTATTGTGTTGAACGGTGTACAATAAAATGATACACATTTCTTATTAGTAAATCTATTTAATGATTTTGCTTTCACGTAGTTCTTCAACGATAGATATTATTTCATTATCTAGTCCTGTGTTGCCAGCATCTCGAGAAGCAATTAATAACTTTAATCTATCAACCAATTCATTTGGATCATCCCAATATACAAAATCTGTGTTTTTTTTCCACATTTTTGTTAAAGGTAATCCTTTTCCTACTTTCGGTTCAAAGCTTGGACTTTTACTTTGTTGATCGAAAAGAGGTTTAATAACTTGCATATATTTTTGTCCTTTATTACTTTTAATTGGTTTTCTTGAATCAAAATCTCGACGATGTGCATTTGTTACAAGTAACATCGACTTATAATTTTGCATGTCATAGTCTGTAACAAAGCTCAGATCAACGTCTTTTTTTAAGAGCATCTGTCGCAAGCCAGGTGTGCATTTGTATTTGTGTCCGGCTACAGTAATAACATCATCACCAATCGTTATACTAGAGGAACCTAACATTAACTTTCCACGTTCATTTCTTACACCAAATGGCACATCCGCTAATATTTCTGAAGATAATGACCAAGATGATACATCATGAACTGGATTAGTATCGACTAATGACTGAAATGAAGAGTCAGCTTCTGATTCATCACTGGTATCAATTGTTTCTTCTATATCTTGATCTTTCTGTAAGTCGTGGTTGGAAATTTGATCATGAAATTCTCCTTTTTCTTCATTTTTTGTTAGAGCTAGTTGGTTATTGGTGTTGGCTATTAAATTAAGAGATTCTGTAACAGGCTTAAAAACTGTATCAAGCACTTGTCTTTTATTATCTTCAAAATCCTTCATGTTACGTATTTTTTTCCTTACAGCTTGTGTTGCATCTACAATTTGTTTTTTCAATGATTTTTCCATTTTGTAAAATAGATGGTAATCCAATAAGAGCTGATTAAAGAATAACAAGAAACTGAAAGCAGTCTATTTAAATATTCAAATTTTATCTAATTCTACAAAAGTGTCAAACTTTTTTCTATAGCACCCATTGTTTTTAGGAGAGTCTTTATTAATCACAACATAGTCATAAGGCTCTTTCCATATTTGAGAACACATGTTACGAAATTCCAACCAGGTCATGTCAGTGTTAACATGTTCTTCATAAACATGTTTCAAATTAATTTCGTCTTGCTTAAAAAGCACAATTAAGTTAGCGTTATCTCTTATTAGTTGTTTAGGTATTTTGCTATATGTTTGATTTAAATAAAAACTGTCAATCAATTTATGTCTTCCCATGGCAAAATAATCACGCATATTACTTTGATTTTCACATGCTACATCGTCAAAAATAATCACTGAATTATGTTTTGCATCTGAAACTTTCATAACGTCATCATTTGCCTGATATTTCTGAAAACTGATTCCTGGTACTCCTCGTAAAACCTTTTCTAAAAAAATATACTTTGGTTGATATAGAGTTTTAGAATATACATAAACATTTTGAAATGTCAATCCATTTTCGTGCAAAAGGAGACCAATTAACAAATTGGTTTTTCCACAATTTGATGGTCCGCAAATGATGCAACGTACTGTATTCGGCAATAATTCTCCATGGCGTAACTTGATTTTTGGTAAATCATTACAGATTAAACTAATCTGTAACGACTTTGCTTGTTTAATGAATTTCATGTTTGATGCAATGCTGACGGACTGGTTATGAACAGATGTAATTATGAAATTATGTATTTATAACCGTAAATAGTTAAACCAAACTGCTTATAGACAACGCAATAGGCAAACGTAAGACTGTACTGTTTATGAAATAACTCTATCGCTAACTAACAGAGCATCTTTCAGCGCAATTACGACGCAGGGGATCGCAGAGAGCCGACGGAACGGTAGTGTAATGAACGGCATTAAAATGTGGAACGTTGGCTTAGGTAAATGATTTTACAAAGAGTTGTTGGGCATTCTATCCCACCGTGACTGAGGTTATCGAAGATAACCGAAGGAACTAAGGTGGGGTAGAATGCCCAATAACTCACTACTTATAGCATTTATTATGCTAACTTTTAAGTTCGAAAAACACTTTCGAAGTTCGAGTCTCACTTGAGCATTTCATTTTTTCCGATGTTTTTCGAACTTAAAAGTTAGCATAATAAATGCAAAAAAAAATTATTCAAATACTTAACAATATATTTGTTCATACTCTAGGCATATTTTATAACTGAATAAACTTTCATCCAATATAAAAAGTACGAAAGCTCCGAATTGACACTTACAAGAAGAATAGGAGAAAACCCTCACCCACGCAGGTTTCCCCGCGATATCATTATTCATGGTCACATAATTAATTTTCCCTTGATTTATTACTCGAACATATCCACGTCAACTGGAACGTTCCTATGCTAGTATCAATATGTATCATACTTCAACAGAAGAATACAATTTCAGTGCTGGTTAACAGAGTGAATAATAATGGGTACATTTTTTTTAAATATGAAGACTGCTAATGTTTTGATCAGATATCATGGTTTTTAGGAAAAAATAGGAAACTAAAAATTCACTACCGACTTTTCTTTTGATATGAGGACAAAGTCAATGGCTGGTAATAGATTTGAATGTGAATTTCAATCAAAACTGTAAAATTACTTTGTGATCGAAATAAATTAAGGACATAGAAATTCTATTTGAAACTATTCAGACATGAGTATTTTAATCATGTAACCCATTTCAATTAAATTACAAAGTGAGCTAGGGGAAGTTAGCACTTAGTACAAAAATGGTATTTGAGAGAACTAATAGAAAATCTGTTTTACGGAAATATTGCTCAGTAATCTTGCAAAATGACGGAACTTTAGAAACTGTAGAAAGTATACTAGAAACTTAAAAATCTCTTTAGACATTAGTCCTGGTAAGGTATATCAATGAGAATATAACACCCCGTCGTTTTTGCGTCGGGGGTTAAAAATAAACCAAATTGGGATCAAAAAGGAATACTCATTTGGGGTCAATTAAGAATGGGATCAATCTTCGTGGGATCAATACGGAACAACCCATTTCAGTCAAATCAAAGAGTGAATTCTTATTTTTATAGACATCATTACATTCCCAAACGAGTAGAAATTAGTACCTCTTAAGTAGGCGGTTACCATGGGTGGTTCACGAAGGCTTGCGACACAAAAGGGGTCACTCGAACGGTGTCATCTACAGAACCGAGTAAGAGGGAAAACCGTAAAGGAGAAGTAATTTAGTATATACTTTCTCAAATGCAAAAAGTTAGCAAATGACATTTAAACCATGATTTTTTCATATAATTTAGTAGACTTACAGAATACCAAGGGGCTTGGATGCCATAGGTATAGAGTTAATCTGCATCAATTATATTTAAGCTTGCATTTTGGAACTTGGGGTATAACTCTCTTCAAATTTTGCTTCAAAATCATGAAAAATAGTTATTTGGATTAGCTTAACTTTTATGGGACCAATTTCCGTTTGGCTGGAACTTCGTTCGTTAATCAGCGGTTGTGCCTCTGGTATCTACCTGATATACTTGGGCCCGAAATCCATGGCTCCAACCAAGGTATGGGGCTCATATTTAGTTAAAAATTAAGTAGACACTTTGAATTCACCCTATACAAACTCAAATGAAATTATTAAAATGGTTGTTTAAAACTTGTATGTAGTCTGTACAATGTTCCGGAGTCCGCATGTAGCCGCTTCTATTTTTATTTCATTTTGGTATCTGTTTTTGGGGTAACAAATTAACAGGCCTACATTACATAGTCCACGCATCGACTCTCTAGATACCCTTTAGCATGAACAAAATGTTTGTAAATGTTCATCGAATTACAATACTTTGTTGTATTTATGATTCTATCAATTTATTCACACCAGTAAATCCTCGAAGGGGTAAGCAGAAGTGTAACAATTCCCACATTTCTACAACTAGAGTTTCCGAACCCACTTTATATATAGGTGGCGGGCCAATTGCCTTCAAGTGGGCACAGTGTCATGGGCTTTTTTATATATTTTTATATAAGCCACGTCTGCATGTCTGAATGGTTCTGCAAATGTCATTAAAATTACATATTTTATGTCTAAATAGCGCTGTATAGAATATGGCAGAATATTTATAATTACGAACAATTCTTTCACAAAAGAGAAATCTGGATCCACAATCCTTCCCCAGTGGGATAGGTCTAAATTTGAACGAGACATCCCATTATTACCGTCATTTATATTTCATTCGGATCTCATTTCTAATGGTAAACTGAGCCATCTGTTCACCGGCACGTCTTGTAACGCATTTGTAAAATAACTCCTAATTACAATAAATATTTATGCGCGGCACCAAGCCATTCTCAATTCAAACAAGGTAGTTACACAGCCCAGATGTATCCGAGATGGCTCATCGATTGTTTATATAAACGACTTGTCGCGTTCGTTCTGAGTAAAAGGAGGTTGATATGTACGCGTTGTCACGGCCTCGGCATTAAAGAGATACTGCGCGGCATAAATTTACCAGTCGGATCTGTGAATTAAGTGGGGTTTTATTTGATGCGTCACGTGCCGTAGCAGGCCTTTAGATCCCACGGCTGTTTAGGCCAAAATAAACTTTTCAGGTTTCGGTCCCGAGCCGAAATGAGTCTAATAGGGCGTCGTTTTACCATGTCATGACATGAGATCGCTTAGAGTTTTTTGTACGTTAAAGATTAACTTTATATGTAACAAGATATTTTGCTCATTCAACATAATAATTAAATGTTGTAATCCAAAAAGATTCGTACGTAATTTTCATTTTACTTAATGATTAGGACTAACACAGTCACACACTTTGACAGCCTCTGTGGCGTGGCGGCAGCGCACGCGACTGCCACGCAGGAGGCGCAGGTTTGATCCCCGCTCAGTGCAAATATTTGTATGCTTAATATGGCTATTTGCATTGGTCTGGGTGTTTCTATGTATAATATGTATGTATTTACAAAAAAAAGTATATAAGTATGTTTATCCGCATTCTAGATTCCATAACACAAAGTATAAAAGCTTACCATGGGTCTAGATAGCGTTGTGTAGAATGTTGTGGAACATTTATTATTATTAACAACATTTTGCTTGCCAGTTAGTCAGCTGATGAAAATGTCATCCTGTTACTATAACGTTAGTATCCTTACACACTTCACAAGCTTTCTCTACCAATAAACATGAACATACTATTATAAAACGTGCCTTTCGAGAATTCCTATTAGAAGGATTAATAAAACTCATCGCGTTTTATCTCCGTCGGTTTTTCCGCAGGCCAGCGGCACTTTTCATTTCCCAGAAGCCGCAAGGTAAAGGGTTCACACGTTCTCGGTGCCGTGGTTGCAATTTCCTTTTGTGGCGGTCATTCGTTAAATTTTCATCGGTCGGCAGGGTCAAGTGCGTATATACGAACAGGTGGCTCGCTTGCTCGCTTTATAATTTAATTCCCGGATATTTCACGCTCATAAAGAAAACAAACCAAACTAAATTTGCGTTATATTTATAATTCACAACACACCGAAAGCGCGGTTCATAGTTAACAATTGAATACACTGTTTTGTTTTCATTATGCTAATATTTGCGGGATTCGAATGATTTTAACAGCCATTGTTTCATAAATC
The DNA here is from genome assembly GCA_914829495.1 of Eilema sororculum. Lineage (NCBI taxonomy): Eukaryota > Metazoa > Arthropoda > Insecta > Lepidoptera > Erebidae > Eilema > Eilema sororculum. The sequence continues at coordinate 16,732,227 of OU618543.1, read as the reverse complement.
AAGTTCTCGTGGCAATGATGGATTGGTTATTAATCGAGTTAAAGGAGCTTGCAGATGGCTTTTTATGTTGTTTGAACCAATATTTGGAGTTATTAACGAAGTTGAAGGCTGAAACATTTACCAAAATATATCTTTGAGCTCAACCGCTCCATAGAATCGTTATTTTTTAATATTATGATGAATATGAGAAATTTAAATAAAGTTGATGTAATATAATATTCTGTATTTGGTATCGATTGGTGGTTTAAATATATTCAAACACCAATCTTATAACCACACTTATACAAGTGTTTTGAAGTAATAAATTTACAAAGTGAGCAGACATAACTTAAAAATCTAATATTAAATGGAAATAGGGGAAAGGTTGACTGAAATTTTGAGAAATTCCGACTAAATATCTCAAGATGGGAGAGCTATATTTATTACAAAGTTAATTATACACATACCAACATAACAACAGTTTTAGAAACCATTTACACAAAGTATACCAACATCATCCTGAATACTACAAGACAATTTCAAAATGCGGAAACTAGAGATATGCCAACATATTTATGACGTGGAGTTTCAGTTATTTCACATATGATATGCGCTCCCGGTCAGAATTTAGAAACGGATTGTTTTGTACACGTTCCATAGCAATGCACGATAATATTCAAAATTCTCTTTTTCATGTAGGCAAGATTTCCTTTTCGTGGTCTTATTTTATTCAAGGGACAAATTACACACTTGGTCAATCCATATACTTATTCTAAAATTCCGAAGCCGACCGCAAACGACAAACTACCGCCGCATGCAGCACATACATTACTTGTTTAACTTCGATAGGAGTAAAGGTAACCATTGAGAAGCCGCAATGAATTACGCGTACATGCAGCGCAAGGTGTCGTATGCGGTCACATTCCTAATCTTAACGTGAACTCAATGTACGTTAAAATAATGAAATCTGGCTCATCGTATTTGAGTTTAGCCATCATTCTCTGAATTTTTTCTCAAGTCAGTTAGGGTCGGCTTTCCAGTCTAATTTTTATTGTGATGCGGTGTAACTTCTGTATTTTCCGTGCTACAGAAATCGTAACTGAAAAAAGAGGACGTTTGTACATTATCCAATTTATAAGTATAGACATAAATGAATAGGCCGAAAGTAAATAAATAAAATGAATTTTACCATTGGGAAGCATTCAATATTGACGGTGTACAAAAAATATATTTTTTTAATTCAGCAACATGCTCACCCAGTGGGATCGAATCAGTCATTCGTGTTCCAATTTGTTAACAGTAAATTCAGTTCATAATACTTTGTTTACCTTTAGTTTGGATCCGAATTGTTTGGCAATATAAGTTAGTTAGATGTGGTGTTTACGTACAAAGCTTGTTGTGTACATGGGTTAATCCGACGGTAGAAAAGGATTAAAATGAAATTACAGTATTAGAAAGCAGGGCGAGAGGGGCCGACGTTGATTGCTTCTCGTGTTGGTACACGAGTCACGTTAGGGGTGTAATTTTGCAAGAAGGGGTGATTGTAAAGTACTAGAGAGAATTTGGTCCGTCTGGTAGAGCCGAGATCGCAGCTCGCGGACGCGAAGGAGCTACTAAATGAGTTAACTTTTCCCATTTATACTCACATTATTCCTATTAAGTTCGTCGCCATTTAGAATATGTACCCACTTCTCGGGTGCCAGCGCTAATTACAGGTACTCCAATTAACGAGTTATATCGTTCACCTGTAATCTCATCAGGGAACTTGTTAAGGCAATCTTAAGAATTAAATAGCTGCTATTTAAAACAGTTTGATGTGAAGATCGCTTAGCCTACTTTCTTGAATGTTCTGATTAGGGTTGATGTGATGCTTAACGTAACTGTCGTCACAAAAGTAGTAAAAGTTAATTTGATTTATACCTTAACAACATGTGCCAGTATAGAGTAATACTTTTCCAGTTTCAGGTGTTATCCATGTGTAGTTGTATCTAAGAAAATTCATACAACTAAAGCGAACTCTCATTTATAGGTATTACTAGCTGTCCCGGCGAACTTCGTACCGCCAATTTTTTAGATCCCGTTCCCGCTGCACCATTTAGGGGGATGAAAAATAGATGTTAGCCGATTCTCAGACCTACTCAATATGCTCACAAAATTTCATGAGAATCGGTCAAGCCGTTTCGGAGGAGTATGGCAACAAAAACTGTGACACGAGAATTTTATATATTAGATTAAGAGATAGCTAATGTGGTAATAGATACTTAGGCAGATACTCGTAAATCATGTTATTACTTATTTACTTACCCAATATACAGAACTCAGAGAACTTTTGTATGAATGTATCAATGATAATAAAATGAACCGAAAAAGTATCTTTACAGTAAACATTCATGAGTTCTACTTTCCAGGAAATAATATTACCTACAATTAAAGTGGCTACGACGGGTGACGGCGTGGGTCAGCAAAAACATTCATCTAATTTTGCCACTCGTATTTGCGTTGATGGTTGGCATAAAAGACATGTGAAAATAACCTATGAATATTAATCATGTGAATGAAAAAGGGCAATAATGGTATACCTTTAGCCTTAATTATCACGTTGCGTGTTCCCCGGTATTGTACAAAAACCCTACCTTAATTTTGGTGGAGGAGAAATGACTAGCTTATTCCACAAGTAGGCTTAGATGTAATGAACACTCGACTCGACAGTTAGATGACATCTACTCACTCCTAATTTCAGGGAACGTTTTATTGTTTTTAGTGAATTCTAGACGTTTTGTGTTGCTCTAATTAAGTTTTATTGCACTAATTATCATATAACGTGCTCTTAATATTAATTAATTAGAGGTCATAATAAGAAATGTGGTTTCTTTCGATTCGAAAAACCTACTAAACACCTTGCACCTACTAAACAATGGACTTTAGTCTGTTGTCAGAAAAGCCCCTGAATAAACACAAAAAGAAGACCTTGGGCTCCAAATTTGCTAACTTTAGACGCAACTGAGAAATTTCTATGAGGATGATGATAGACAGTTAATAGTATTCTAACTAATTAATAACTTAATTAAAGACATTGAGTAATAATCTACTAAATAGCAAATAAATAATTGATTAGGATAGAAAAAAATGAATCGGTCCAGGGGGATTCCGACCTTTAACAACCCTATGTACTAAAGTTTAAGCTACATTAGAGTCTGAGCTGTCTATCTGCGCGATAAACTTGAATTGAATTATTTACTACCTTAGAATTCAAACAGCATCTAAGTATACCGCAAAGTGCTTCTCCGGGAGAAGTAAATGAAAAATGTAAACAAGCACAAAGGTGGCAGTGAGATGTCGAAACTGGCACGTGTCTACAACGAGACGGCAATGTAAAGTCTTACTTTACGACCACCTCCGAACTCACCGACGAAGCTAAATAGGCACTGCAGTCATAAAATCTTTTAGAACTCAACTGAACTATTTTATTCTTATTGTGTCTTTATCAGTGTTGTAATATTTTTTCTTTGCAGCTTATTAAACTGTGTGAATTCAATTCTAAAGAACTTTTGCGTTTTCTTTGCAGCTCGCTTTGCTGTTCTTTCGTTATTTTGTATCTAGTTTCACAGTAAGATTCAACGTTTTAAGAGAGATGATATTTAATATGATATTTTTTTATTTAAAGTATTCATTACAAAAATTACTGTAGTAAAATGAGCATTTTTTTTTGTAAATCTATAGATACGAGTATAAATAAAAAAACTAGCAGAACACCCTACAAAAAGAAACATGCACCGTTACGACTTTTTCAAACATGTTTTTTTAATTACGTACAGGGTGAGATTTTTTTTAACATTTACTGCATCAATGTATTCTAAAAGTATGGACATTCCCGCTCCTCGCAACAGCTCTGTGATGCCCCTAACGACTCCCGCGGGGCACACTGGGAGCCAGTAGACAAAATAAACGTAATTGCTATCGATTCACGTTATTTTATTAACCTTTACCAACTTTTATTCGGCAATTGAGTTATTAATTTAACTTTATCGTGAATGGAATGCCATTTATTGCGCTTTCATGATACCGCGGGATGGTATTTTTAAATGACTTAAAAAAGCCCAGAAACTCAATTTGCATGAATATTTTTTGTACCTTATTTTCATGGTTTATTTCTGTAATATTTAAGGTTTTTTTAGATACCGTTCCCCAATCATAATGAGAAAAACATATGAACTTAAATATATAAAAAATGAATTAGTACCATAACATTCAGCATATCTTCCGCTCACAATTTCAATCACTTAGTTTTATATACCTATTTCAGTCAGTCATAACCACAACATACTGTATATACTTAAGTAGTGAGTAGCAGCAAGTATTACGTAAGCTAGAAGCTCCAGTCATAAAATGTGTATCGTCTATATCTCTTCCCGCGGAAGTAAAAGTCAACTGAAGGAAACGAGCCTTCGCATCCACCGCGAGCGATAACAATAGGTCACCCACTACTGTCATTTTATTAATCCGGTGCTTATACCATTTTTATTTTTATATACACAAATAAATATGGGTTGATCCATATCTTAGCAATGATTTATTCAGACTGAGGAATCTTTCGTAAATCTGTCAGTGTCATACCGGATAGAAAATTGTAAAATACATTTTTCTGACCTTGAATTCCATTCAGGAAAAAATCCTGAATGGATTTACATTTACACGTAATCATCACACAGTAGTCACGATCGAGAGTTATCGAGAGGTAAGATCTCTGCGTATTGATCGGAATCAAAGCTTTTGAAAAGGACCGCATAGAAATACTGTTTACTTGTCGACAGATATTACCTGTCCAAAAAAATTGAGTAACTGTAATGATAGAGGTTAGCCAAAATAGTTGGTCGTCAGTAAAATCTCCTATTCGGTAGCACACGAGCCTGGTAATGGTACCAATTCTGTTGCGCATCTCACTTAACAAGATCATCAGTTATAGTGTTTTTGTTTACTTATTTATATTATTTTAAATATCTGCGGTAGCCTAGTGGTATGGGTAATGGAGTGCTGAGACGAAGTCTCGGGTTCGATCCCAGGTTTACCACGGCACACACCAATGAATTTTCGATACTTTTCGAAGTTATGTGTGTATTCATCGCAGGTTTATAAGTGCCCGGTTAATGGCGATAGGCTCGCCACCTATTACATTGGGACCCAAACATAAACTGCCGAAATGTGGGTGCTAGCACCTCTGCCTACCCCTTCGGGGAATACAGGCGTGAGTTTATGTTTTATTATGTATGTTATGTTATTTTTAAACTATCGCGGGGTGAACTCGTGGTTCTTTATAAAAGTTCGGGACTTCACGCGATAAAACTTTTTATTTATTTATTCTTAAAGAAGGCTTACAGACTAGTTTAATAACAATGTATACCAATATTGCTAACAACAAGCCTCCATAGCTTAATAACAAGAAAGTGTACACCCGCTATTTTATATTTTACTGAAAAGTAGCCTTTAAACTAAATGGAGACGTCGATTTACATGTCACTAAATTTTGTAACTGTTTCTTCGACTAACGCCATCATTTCTTTTTATTACTTACTAGCTTTTACCTGCAGCTCCGCCCGCGTGGATGTCGGTTATCGCGACCAAACATAGCCTTTGTCCTTTCTCATGGTCTAATCTACCCCTATACCAAATTTCATCAAAATCCGTTAGTGGTTTAGGCGTGAAAGCGGAACATACAGACAGACAGACAGAGTTACTTTCGCATTTATGATATTAGTATGGATACAGCCATATCACTACCACAGTACTGTTTCACTACTATTTCAGATATTTCAACAAAATACCAGAATGATCGCTTGGATTATTCATGCCCTTTATGGAATAAAAGCAGGATATAGTTATTAAAAATTGATTGTGCTTATTCGTCGGTCTAAAGCCCCTTGTGGCTGGAGGCCAGCCAAGTCAAAAATCTGGTTCAAATACCTGGCCAGTTTTAAAATTGAACGAGCGAGAAATTCCGATACATGTATTATTTATAACTGCATGGCCTTTATAATATTTTGCTTCAGAATTGGGTTCGAAAGTGTGGGTATTAATTTGGATATAAAGTTGTGAATAAAATTAACCTAACCTAACCTACCTAACTCTAGACAAAATAGCCGCTATTTATGATTATAGGAAACTAGCTAACCCGGCAAACTACTGCCATTTTTTTCCGCCCGCGTGGCGTCCAATTCCGTTCCCGGTACACCCTCTATTATATTAAGCACGTATTATACATATTAACCTTCATCTTCAATTATTCTATCTATTAAAAGAAACCGCAACAAAATCTGTTTTGAAAATATAAACATACATAGGGACGGACAGACACGGAAAGCGACTTAGCTTTATACTATGTAGTGATGAAAAGATTCTCATACCCTACCATATCCAGCTCGTACTTTGCCAAATTTTATCTGATTATTTTGGGTATACTGTGCGCCGGCGTACTAAACACAGCGGTTAGCTGCCACACAAAATACTGAGGGGCGACAGACGTGTGGACAGACGAGAGCGGGACGTATGAAGTGTGCGGGTGAAATCTGATTTTTTTCTAGCTTTATGCGCGCTCTTAAGATCAATCAGCCACCAGTGAATCGCCATTCGATACCATTCGAGCGCGAGATACCAGATTTTGTCAAACTTATTAAATTAACCTTCATTTAGAATAAGCAGAATCAACCCTTCATGTATTATACAATTACTTCTAATTTCAGTGATGGACCAAGTAATACGAATACCATTCACCTTGATTCGATTTCTGCTCAAATAATAAATAATATCTCGGCAGTGAACCTTGCGTTATATTGCATTTTATAAAACAATTTTCAATTTTAAAGTACTGTATAGATATTTTAAAATTCTCGTCTGAAATCCAGTCTGCTTTAGGTCCATATGTCTCATGAATAATTCAGCCTGAGCCACGGCTTGTCCCACCCGGTGACATGTATATATATTTATATATTATAGCTAACTGAACACCTACCGCTATATTTGCGTGTATAGGATATTATTCTAGAACAATAGATTTCATTAATTATGGTTAGTGTAGGTGATATTATTTTTCTTCGGCTTTATTTCATCACTTTTTCTTCCAGATACCACTATTCACCAAAAGTGGGCTAGTCGTAAATTTTATATTGTGTCCGTCTTCTTTGATTTTGTTAGAAATTATTACATTTAATAATTCCGAATTCTAAAAAACCTCCTGTATGTAAAATAAAAAGAACAATAAAAATCCGTCTTTTATTTATCTGTTTACGGCTTTCACAGTTAAATGGAAGCTTTATATTGCCCTAGGGAAGCAGACATCTGTATTTTGTAAGATGTTTAAGAAATTAGACACAAAATATGAATTTTATTTTGAAGACTAACGTAGAAGGAACTTGTTACGCAAAAGTTCTGTTTATAAAGTGTTAGGTTAATTGTAGGATCCCTGGTAGGGATAACGAAGGCTGGGCGAAATGGAACTGATCAAGTAGGAAAGTGAACCTCTTACTCTGAGGTTTTGGATGCAACCAAAACCATCATTAATATTACGTTGAGGTTAATTTGCAGGTTAATCCAAAGTTCCAACTTTAGATCCAGTGGTCCGCTTTTTCACTGCTCCTTTCTATAATTTATTTTAGTTTAACTTGTATGAGTATAACTGCCATATGACCCCCAACCCAGAAAAAGGCTGTGGTAAAGCCTCGTTCACCTAAAAGCGAGTTTACCAGCTAGCAGGTGAAGCTGGCTTAAGATACTCTACATAAAAGTTCGTTTTTACAGGTTTTAAAGGATCAATTTAAATTTTCAAGTTGCCAATAGTGTAAAACAGTCCTTTTTTCAGTTAGCACTGAAATATATGTTAACCATTTATTACATGGAGGAGTCTGCGGCTAATATATAGATTACAGTTAATTGATGGATTAAGCAAAGTGATTCACTAAAGCAATTTAGATGAATATCGTTGTCACAAGCATAGTGTCGGCGAATAACTGTAGAATAGAACAAAGGGACAAGATATTTTACAAGTCCTGTTGAATTTCCTTGAATTTAGTTCTGAATAATTTCTGTTTTCCGAGAAAGTTTTACTTACTTTGAGAACTGAGTTTTGTAGCTCGAAGATTTCCTGGTCTGGTCTGATCCTGGTCCAGAAGTTGCAGCTAAGTGAGAGGGTTATTACCGATAATCTATCCCTATACCAAATTTCAGCTAGATCTGTTCAGCCGTTAGAGCGTGATTGATCAACAAACATTCTAATATATTCACAAATTACCACATTTTATAATTTGAATGAATATTTTATAGCATTTATTATGCTTACTTTTAATTTTCTTTTTTTTGACTTTTTTTTAACCTAAGCTGTTAAGTTTAACTTTCGAACGTTTTATAATGTTAGTAGGATAGGAGTAAAATGTAGGATTTAACTAAACATTACACTTTTGTAGATATTGAGGTGGTACAAATTATGATAATAGTACAACTTAGGCAACTCGACCCTAGCTCAAATATTACACATGACATAGAATAATAATACAAGCCATTTAAACTTAGAATAAGTAATCCTGTGATTAACACTTCCAGTTTCAACATACTTAAGTCATAGTAGCGAGATGTTATTAGGATTTATAAGGAAATTGCTAGCCACCCTTTTTGGAATTAAGCCCCTCGTTGTCTTCCCTTATCGCCTGATGTCATACACAGGAAGTACGGGAGGTTTATTCATATTATGGAAAACAAGGACGAGGCATAATTGAAAATTTTGTGTCTCAGTTTGGTACAAAGAACTTTTTACAAAACAATTTTTAAGTATTTAGATCACGTCTCTATCGGTCGGTACGGTAGACTGGTTGTTTGCACTTAGTAATATACATGTAATAAACGTGGTACAATAGCGGCTCGATTTATTAAAAGGTATCAGGTACTATGCAACCTCCCGCCAATACCTAAAAAAAGTTAGTAGAAAAAGCAAAGTTATTAGGTTTTTTCAATTAAAGATTATAACATAAATTGCATTTTTAAATGAAATTTAGTCTAAACTTTTGGAATACTAATACTACGTATATGCGTAATACTCAAAGCACCCCAAGTCCAATAACGATGAAAAAAAAAAGGTTCTGAAGTCAAAATATCAACGACAAACGGTACATTAATGAAACAAAATGTATCAATATTTAAGTACACACTTTAAATATACTAAAAAAAATACAAATCTAATCTAAAAATAAGTCAGATCTACGAAAGTTATATGAAATATAATGTTAGAACAACAGTTTCCATACTAGAATACTCTACATCATTTGTGAAGCGTTCCAGCTGGGTAATTTACTATTACATTGTGTAATTTACTATGTAATTTGTTGCCGACATGCTTGTTAAGCAGGATAAAGGAGAATAATATATTTTGTATGAAAATTTCCTTTGAAAAATTTCCTAAAACCTAAATAACAGTTCTAAGTTCTTAGTCTTCTGTTCAATGAATATATAAACCAATGTATTAGATTAAAAATTACCTGTGCCGGAATCGTAAAGAAATAAAGTTTTAACATAAGAAAGAAAATATCTACATGAAATTCTTATCTCACAGTGACCAAACTCATCTGAAACGGCTTGAAATTTTAAGGTCTGAGATTAGCTCATAAACTCTACTTCTACCCATAAGTGATAAAGGGAACCCGATCGAGGGACAATTTATAATATAAAACAATGTTTGCTGGTTCAGTTAGTAATAATCCATACTTCCATACTAATATTATAAATGCGAAAGTGACTCTGTCTGTCTGTCTGTCTGTGTGTATGTTACGCTTTCACGTCTAAGCCACTGAACCGATTTTGATGAAATTTGGTATAGGGATAGATTAGACCATGAGAAAGGACGTAGGCTATGTTTGGTCGCGATAACCGACATCCACGCGGGCGGAGCCGCGGGAAAAAGCTAGTGTATAATATATTTAATTCGGATTTAAGCTATTCTATTAGCTCTGATTAGGTTATAATCGTGTTCATGTGCCAGTAAAAGGAAAAGGATGAAAAATTATAATTATCGATATTAAAAATGATAATCTTCATTTAAATTGTATCATAACAAACAAACCTCTTGGAAGAGTGTACTGTCAATTTTTGATGAGACAGCAAGATCGAGCCCAATGTGTTTTACCATGTATGTAACTTGTAAATTATGTATTATCAAGTCCACAGCGATACGTAACGTTGAAATTTTACAGCTTTTTTACTATGCTCGACCTAAACTGGGCTGTTTTAGTGGAAAAGTCCCTTATTATGAACCAATTTTGTAAGTTGTAAATTCCAGACGATGCATAAAGTAGCATATGTGTTAATAAAAAGATCAGGCAGGTAAGAGTTGAGTAGACCTCAAATAAAATAGTACTAGTGTTGGATGCTCAGGTTTTACGGTATATACTTACACAGTATTACAACAATCTCAAGATTTATTTGTAAAAGAATAGTTTTACTAGAACTTATTTTCATCTGCTGGTTATTCTGCCAGATGTTAATATTGCTGACTCTTTAGTCTCGCTGCCAGTTAAAAATTATATAAATTTGAGAAATTGGGTACCCAAAAATAGGTATAAGTAGGCATTATAGCATATTTTTTTTAAACAAGACACGTCAATTTGACTTCACCTCGCCTGATTCATCCTAAACATGTACCATGTTAACAGTGGTGGCACGCAGCTTGACGGCCTCGTTAGATGCCTTTTGACGCCCTGCTAAAAGGACCCGGGACTGTAGGAAGAACACGTGAGCTATCGTTAAGACATTATTTCGTGCCGACTGCTTACCATAGCTGCAAATACAGCGTACCGTGATATAGACATGAATGTGATAATATTGATTATTGTTTTAATTCATTGCGGCTTCTCAATGGGCCGTTTATCCGTATCGAAATTATCAAGTAATGTATATGAAAAAAAAGTAAAATGTATTGTTTTAAAGACAAATGAGGGGGTTTGTGCTTCTACAGACTATAATACATTCCTGTAGCAAATTTCAGCCAGAGTTGTACAGCCGTTGTACACGTCACAAAAAGTATCCCGAAATGAAACACCACACTCAGAATGGAATCTCAGTAGTTTATTAAACCTCTGACTATTTAAACACATGTACGAAAATCTTAATAGCGCGATTCAGACACTAGTTTCAAACGCCATCTATTGAGAAAGTGTAGAACTAAAGTTACAAAACATAATATCAAACAACGTACTTAGACATCCTGCCCACCATGGACAGCCATGTCCATCAACGAGAAAACATACAAAGGTCAATTTGACACATTCGAGAAAAAAAAATACGTTATTAACAATAACATAGGAGTAAGCAATTGTTACTCAAAATAAACATACAAGTTTTATAGGCAACAAAATATAGTACAAACAAGATAAAAGGAAATCACAAATAGTAACTTAACAAAGTTATGAACATGGTTGCAAAAAAGACTACATTATTATGTGGTTACAGGCAATAGAATTAATTTAGACACAGGTCTTTTGATTTCATTATTATTGCATTTAATGGAAACCACACGTGTAACCATGTCCAAACCTGGGTGCTTTTTAATAACTAGACCATATAGCCATCTAGCAGGTGGAAGACCATCCTCTTTAACTAGGACTACATCCCCGACATTAGGTTCAAGAGTACGATCAGTCCATTTATACCTATGTTGCAATTGAGTAAGGTATTCCAAATACCATCTACGCCAAAAATCTTGTACCATTCTCTGAGTGAGATGCCACCGTTTAAGACTACTAATAGTTGTGTTCTCGTAATTGAAATCAGGTACAGTAACCAACGGTTCACCCACTAAAAAATGACCTGGTGTCAATGGACACCCTTCCTCCGGATTATTAGGCAATTGTGATATGGGTCTGGAGTTTAGGCATGCCTCAATTTGGCTGAGCACAGTTATCATTTCTTCAAAGGTTAACGTACTGTTGCCTATCACTCTCTTTAAGTGGTGTTTTGTGGATTTAATACCTGCCTCCCATAACCCTCCAAAATTAGGAGCGTGGGGGGGTATGAAATGCCAATTAGTTCCATTGGTACTAAGAAAGTCCGCTATCTCTGGAGCAATAATCGACTTTTCGGCATCAAATAATATTTTTAATTCCTTAGCACTGCCAACAAATGTAGTGCCGTTGTCACTCCACAAATCTAGCACTCTACCGCGTCTGGCTACAAATCGTTTGAATGCAGCTAAAAAACTTTGAGCGGTCATGTCATTAACAACTTCAAGGTGGATGGCCCGAGTGGCCATACAAATAAACAGACAGATATACCCCTTTGTGGAATGATGACCGCGGCCCTTGGTAGCTCGGATATTTATTGGACCGGCATAGTCTACACCACTACTCTGGAAAGGTCTTCCAGCTGTAACTCTGGATTTAGGTAATTGTCCCATCAGTTGCTGATTTGGTTTCGCTGAATGCCGAATACAGATTACACACTTATGAACATATTGCCTCACGAGCGTCTTTGCATTTATAACCCAATATTTGGACCTCAAATAATTAAGCATTAATTGTGGTCCTCCATGTAAGGTTCGGTCGTGAGCTTCTCCAATCAACAGATTTGTAAAGTGAGATTTGTAAGGAATAAGAATAGGATGCTTCATGTCATCATTAACAGGAGCCTGTTGCAAGCGTCCACCTACTCTCAATATACCCTGATCGTCAAGGAAGGGACTCAACGAGGTAAGTTTGCTTGCTTTACTAGTTTTTCCTTTACATTTTAGCAAATTTATATCTTCACTAAAGCACTGATACTGGCAGAGTTTCACACAGGTGAGTATAGATTCATTTAGTTCCTTAGTAGTTAGCCAAGTAGTTTTGTGTTCTTCATCTTCTGATTTCCTTCTCTTCCTGACTCTTCTACAGTATGCTATTACTCTTACCAATCTGTTAAATTTCGAGAATTTTGTCAATATACTGTCATCCACTTCTTGAGTTTTAGTTACATGACAATTTATCTTAATTTTCCTTTCTTCCAAACTAGTCTCCTCTATCTTTCCCTTAATATAATTTATCCTTTCTTTTTGTAACCACACAGGGCCGTTCTTCCAGAGCTGTAAGCTATTACAGTCCGAAGGTTTTGTTCCTCTTGAAGCGCAATCTGCCGGGTTCTCCTTTGACGAGACGTACGCCCATTGACTTCGATCTACAATATTAAGTATTTCAGATACCCGGTTTGCAACAAATACCTTCCAACGACTGGGGTTACTTGCTAGCCAAGCTAATACAATCTCGGAATCTGTCCAGGCATGTAAATGCTGCTTCGGAACCTTTAAAATTGTAGCTGTTTCTTGCAGTAGTTTGGCCAGCAAAACCCCTCCACATAGCTCCAACCGGGGTATCGATACTTGTTTTATTGGTGCAATTTTTGTCTTCGACGTAATCAAGGTTACATATATTTTTCCATCTGGAGCTATTACACGGGAATATACGACCGCGGAATATGCCACCTTCGAGGCATCTGAAAAGCCATGCAGTTCCAAAAGATGACTATTGCTACATAAATGAATCCAACGTGGTATTCGAAAGTTGGTGAGCTTACATAGATCACTTCTGTATTCAATCCAGTCCTTGAGTAAGCTGGAAGGCAGTTCTTCATCCCATTCAATTCCTGCCAACCACAGTCTTTGGATGAAGTACTTCGCAGTGGTAATGGCGGGAGCGATCCATCCCAGAGGATCAAACAGACGCGCTATGTCCGATATCACCTTACGCTTGGTTATAGGTGGTTCCAACTCCGGAAGATGAACAGAGTACTCAAATTCATCAGTTTTCTTGTTCCACATTAGACCTAAAATTTTTGAAACTGTATCTGTCTTTATTTCCAAATTACCTTCTGATTCTAATTTTGCATCCTTAATAGATTCTAATAATTGTTCGCTACTACTAGACCACTTCTGAAGTTGGAATCCACCACGGTTTAGCATCTCGGTTAGCTGCCGATATATTTCCAACCCTTCTGCCACTGATTCACATCCCGACATGAGATCATCCATGTAGAAATCACTTAGTACCTTGTCTCTTACTAATGGAAATTCTGTTCCTTCATCTCTAGCTAACTGCTGTAGGGATCGAACTGCTAAATATGGAGCCGACGATGTACCAAACGTAACCCGCAAATGACGAAGATGTTGAATTGGCAAATCTGGGCTTTCTCGCCATAGTATTCGAAGATAGTCCACATCATCTTTGGATACCTTGACTTGCCGGTACATTTTAATGATGTCTGCCACTAGACAGATGGGATGGCAACGCCAACGCATAATGATGTGACGCAGGTCAGGTTGCAACGGGGGTCCTACCATTAAGTCACTATTTAAGGACTTGCCGTTTGTATTAACACAGGAAGCATCAAATACTATACGCAATTTAGTCGTACTTTTATCATTACGTACAACAGCGTGATGAGGTAAGTATACTGCGTCCTCCTTGTTGATATCCTGCACTACCTCCATGTGATTAAGTGATAAATATTCATTAATCACAGCTGAATACTGCTTCTTTAAATCGAGATTTTTCAATAGACGCCTTTCAAGCATGAAAAATCGTTTCAAGGCTATATCCCTTGAACCGCCGTATTTACAACTAGGATCGGATGACCTAAATGGTAATTTTACCACGTACCGACCAGATTCATCTCGTTTAGTTGTAGCTGAAAAAAGGGTTTCACATTGAGTTTCTTCTGGAGTTAACAGCTTGCTTCCGAACTCACAAGTAGGTTCCGACTCCAGTTCCCAAAACCTTTTTAGGAGATCAACTTCCTCCTGTTGTGAAGAATACAGGCTAATACAATTATGACTCGTCTCGTTATGGTTGAATTTACCGATATGGCCAGAAAGGATCCAGCCAAGTTTGGTATTTTGCGCAACCGCGTAACCTGGCGGACCTTTGACTAATCCTTCCAATATTATCTGGCCATAAACTTCAGCACCTAAAAGAAGATCTATCTTATTTGGGGTAGCAAATGACGGATCCGCTAGTTCCATAGCCGAGATCGTAGTTAAAACTTGAGTCCTTACCTTCTCCTGTGGTAAAAGAGTTGTTAACCCTTAACTACCTACCACCTATTTCTGGAACTTAACCACCTACGTGCGGTCCTGGAGACCGCTCATGAATAACCACCGTAAATTCGAGTTTATATAGTATGAAAAGGATTTAAATGAGTAAAATACTTGTTTATACTTTAATCTTTTATTTTAAACTTTCAATAATCATCAACTATAATTTAATCTTGAGATATATGTTACTAGCTTTCAAGAATAGTAATTTTAACATAAAAAATACTCTTCTTACGTAATGAGATCTGATTATTAAGAAACTTAAAATATCAACTACTTTTCATATATTTCTTTTAACTTAGGACTCTAACTAATAAATTAAATAAAAAAAATAAACATTAATCGTAAAAATCAACAAAATTGCAACCCTCCAACATTCACAATTTTTCGCGGCAGGTGCAGCATATTTTTTTGCATACTCCGGACAAATAGACACCTGGCACATAAGTAAGCAGTCTCGCGTTTCTATTGCGGATCACATGTGGAACATGTCTTGTGAACTTCAAGTTTCTCCACGTCAAATGTGCTCGGTAGTTCTTCACTTATCTGTAGAATACGACGAATTCTTGATTTCTCGTTGAATATGAACATTTTTCTGAGTGAGCTGAATGATATAATGCTGTGATGTTCTTCCTCGAGCGATATGAGGTACATATGCCCAGCGGAAACGATTAGGCACCAAAATAATTATGTTTTCTGGACCTACTCACTAAAACTAAAAAATCGTGTGAGCGAAAAAAATCACGTAACCACCTACGAGCGGTCACAGAGACCGCAGGCGAAATATTTTTACTTACCCTGGCAAAACGCGCGCACGTCTACACTCGCCAATTGCTAGCTAGGTACTGTTGGATGTGTCGAAAAGGTATAAAAACGCGCACTGTCCTACGACACATACAGATCGAAATATTTGAATTTAAAAATACGTCGCGGTCTCAAAGACCGGTGGTAGGTGGTTAAGGGTTAATCTTTTCAAAACGTAAGCCTTGACAGTAACGACAAAGCTGGGGTCAACTCGTGACTGAACGTGAATAACAACCATTGAATTAGAAGTTAGGGATTGACATTGATCACCACCAATGCCTGTAATTTTACCTCTAGTAGGTATTCTTTCAAGACCTAATAGCTGGACCATGGACTCCGTCACAAACGAAGCCTGAGATCCCTGATCTAACAAAGATCTTAGAACAAAAACGGTCCCGTTACGTGACTGTGCCTTTACCAGGGCAGTGGCTAATAGTACTTGACCTTGATTATTTGAGAAACAACTAACAATATCTGTGGACTCGCTCTGAGGTGGGTTGGTTAATAGGGCTGTAGTGACATCTTTCTCCATCGTCTGTACAGCCGTATTCTCTTCGTTAACTGATTTCGAGATATTTTTGGAATGTAGTAAACTATGATGCTTACGCTTACATAAACGACACCTTGTAGACTGGCGACATGAATATACTGAGTGACTAGCTCCTAAACAATTAAAGCACAAACCATTCGTTTGGACAAAATTACGTCGTGTATCAACGTCTTCTTGACAGAACTTCTTACAATTAGCTATTTTATGGTTATCCTGACAATACGAACAAGACAATGCTGTGGACACAGAGTGTGCCTTCACAGACGATACATTACGCTGCGATGTTACATTACGTTGATTCTTACTAGTATCTAGGAATTCGAGAGCTCTAAATCTTTGTTCAAGAAAACTTTGGAATTGTTTAAATGTAGGTAACTGATTGGACGTATCACTAATTTTCAATTCCCATTGTTTACGTGACTCATTGTCTAACTTTAAACTCAAAATATATATGAGTATTATGTCCCAATTTACAACACTAATCCCTAAATTAGTTAATGCATACAAACATTCATTAGATGTATCCAATAATTCCTTTAATGCGTGGGCTGATTCTGTTACAATATTCTTTTGGGTCATAAACCGCTTTAATATATTATTTGCCAAATATTTTGTGTTATTATATCTGTCTTCTAACTGTGACCAGCAAGTTAGGTAATTATTACTAGTAATAGGAATGTGCCGTAAAAGACTTTCAGCTTCGCCCGACAAATGAGTTTTCAAATAATGAAGTTTTTGCACATCATCCAATTTGCAGTTGCTATGTATTAAGGATATAAATAAATCTCGAAAACTTATCCACTCAGAATAATTTCCAGAAAACTTTGGCAAAGAAATTTTTGGTAATTTAATATCACATGACTTCTCCGAAGCTTCAGTAGTAGCACTCTGCAATGTTGATTTTTGTGGTTTTAATTTAGTAAACATTTCTTTAAGTTCTATTTTGTAATCAAAATATACTTCTTCTGTAGACTGATATAGACTAGTAGAATGATACTTAGATGCGGCATATGTGGTTTCTTCTACCTCTTGCAGGATCTTATAATGTGTATCATTAAACAATGTCCACTGCTTTTCTAAATTGTCCAATCTTACTTCTATGTAACTTTGTGTAATTCTCTCCTTTGGAGATTTTTTGAAGTTAGAACGTGCTCGAGTAATAGCCGTACTTGTGTTCAACTGAATTTTGTCGTACGCTTCCATGTTGTGCAAAACAAATAGTTTTACTTCCAATCACTGAGTTTTTATTGCACTAAGTCACTGAAGCACATATAAATTCTTCGAAAATTTTACAAGTCTTTTTCACAAAGTGTACTTCTAACCAAAATCGGGCATAGGTTCCCCGTCTCTTCACTTTTTTAGAAATTATTCTAAGTCCATGCACTAAACTTCAAATTTATCTAAGTCCAAACTGATACTAAATTTTCTAAGTCCAAACTAACACTTTAACTTTTGTATTTTAATTTAATAGTTTATCTAAAGTCAATAACTCCACTGATATAATAATTAAAAGTACTCACAGTTTATCTTCAATCACTTCATACACTGTCCACTCACGTGATACGTAGCTCGCCCAAGGGGTAGGAGGGGGTCAACTGTCCCTGTCCCCTCACACTGCGGATACTGCTTACTCCAACTTCACTGTGGCGCAGCTGATGCACAGTACAGCCCAATGTACGCGTGCCGGCACTTGCGCTGCTCCACTCTTCGCCCCTGTTGCGCCGCTGCAATAGCTCCACGGAGGACAATGCACTCCCAGTCCTTTATCGGCTCACGAAGGACCAAATGTACACGTCACAAAAAGTTTCCCGAAATGAAACACCACACTCAGAATGGAATCTCAGTAGTTTATTAAACCTCTGACTATTTAAACACATGTACGAAAATCTTAATAGCGCGATTCAGACACTAGTTTCAAACGCCATCTATTGAGAAAGTGTAGAACTAAAGTTACAAAACATAATTATCAAACAACGTACTTAGACAGCCGTTCATCGTCATTTCACATTTAAATTATAAGTAATAGTAGGAAATAGGATAAGTGGTGTAAGCTTAATAAGCAAATTTTAAAATAAATTCTCTCAAATATAATGTCACTCGATTATAGCGAGTTCGTAAGTTCGTTCCCAAACACATCAAAAGAAAAGAACGCAGAAAAAGCTGAACCTTTACCCAGAAAGATTAATGGCAGCTCGTCTCATCAAGTGAATCGCGAGTTTTAGCTTCATTCGGTAGGCACTGCATGAAATGGTAAAAATAAAGGCTTGTTTCTCTAATCAATACTCCTGGTACACAGAAATAATACATTTATTAATTCGAATGAAGATTGGATTGACTTAATTATAAATTGCGATACAAATCTAGAATAATCTAACTAAAGTGAAGCCAATAAGACGAGAGAAAAAAGATAAACAAAGCGACCATTGCTGAGTTACGTTGCGATAACTAGCGATTATTTTCTCTGTCCTTGTCGCACATGTCACACGTATGCGATAATGGCCGAGCGACAGCTGTCGTTGCGTGTTTCGTACTTAGTACAGGAAAGCCGTCAGCACAGCGGTTCTAAACTGTCAGATCCGCCATCTTATGAGCAATTTTATTCCTGCCTGGAATGCACCTGAAGTGATACATAATAATTTTCAAATAAAATGTTTGGAACCCCTGAAACTTTATTTACGTTTTTTTCTCGCTTCGTTGGCTTTAGTTTGATAGTTACTTGTTGCTGTGAGTACTTCGTGACTAGCCTTTGTTCGAACGATATGTTTATTGTTATAATTTATAATACTTAATAATTATTATAAATAAAAATCTAGAACAAGGTTATGTGCGAAACTGCAGGTTCAGGCGTCAAAGAATTCCTCCCCATCGACATCAACCGGGAGGGTGGCCAGAAGGCTGGCGGCATTGCCACGCTGAATGGCAATGCCAATCCTTTGCGCAAGGAATAAATCAGCCCTCTGGTCACGGGTAGTGTCTATTAAACGTTTTGTTAGACTTCGTGATATCAATTATTAAAATTGAAATTAACGAACTCATTTAAAAAAGTTATTTAGGTATATCATGTTATAAAATTATTATTTATTTTATAATATGATATACTATACTATATTATATAATATTCTGAGACGCCTGGGCAACGGAAGCAGGACGATAATCTTCTTTTTTACCCACGACGGAACGGAGACGGTATATGCGTTTGGGGTGAGAGGATGTTTGTGTGTTTGTTTGTTTGTTTGTTTGTGCAAATCCATGTTGCCATTTTCTCCGAAACTACCAATGAAATTTTGATGCAGTTTTCAGTTTTGGGTTCGGCTTTTATTGTAGCATGTTCATAGATAGGTGTTACAATGACAACTCAACAGGGGGCGCTAAAGCAAGCATTTTTAATGCAATTTAATGTTGCCAATTTTCTCCAAAAATAGTAGTCCGATTTTGATGCAGTTTTCAATTATTGGTTTGGGTTTGATTGGTGAATGTTCTTAGATAGGTGTGACGGTGACAACCCACTAGGGGACGCTGCAGTAAAAAAAAATTGAATTATTTTTTATACGTCGTTGGTTTTTTTCAAAATTTTTGATTTTATTACTTATCTTTGAAGGTCTTTCAGGCAGCTTTCGAGAGTGAAATACCAGGCTGTCTCTGGGTTCGTCAAGAAAATGTGGGCCAGTTGTAGACCTTTATCCTGCTATCCAGAGATTTTAGTTGAAGAAAACATAATAAAATGCTTGGCCCTTGATGAAGACAGTGTTAATATTTTATTTGTCTAATACGTCCCATATATGGCCGTGTCTGTGACTTTTCAGACGACGCGGCGGGTGACCTAATCAACTATTCTTGTGTATGGAGTCAACACACTGTCGTTCAACAGACTAAAGAAAACATGGCCTAAATGTTAATAACCGAGTCTTAGAAATCCATGTTTTAGAACAACCTATAATATTCAAGTATGTTTTTCTGTTCTTTTGGAACATGGTCAATGTTGGTTTTAGGAACATATTTTCTTTGTGTAGGTAAATAAATAATATATATTCTGACAATGAAATAATAAAAGATAAATGGGACAATAAACAGGGAAAACAAAGAAATCAGCCTGTGTTATTCTAATACAAACATAAGATACACAAACTCGACAGCAAAATAAGACGAGTTTCTGTAAACATTAAAAAGGACCCAATAAGGACCCAATAAAGGTGAAATATTCCAACATTAATTTTAGATTAACCATTTATGATGGCTATTAGAGATATCGGGACGTTTACTAAGTATTGTTTGAGTTTCCGATATCAGTCCGTTCGGAATATCGGAAACTCAAAACAATACACATGGTAAATGTAGCAGTACCTATATCTAATAGCAATGTGAGTGATTGCGCTAAAGCTATTTTTACCCGACTGCCTAAGGAAGGAGGGTAATGTTTTTCGAGACCATGTATGTATGTGTGTATGTCCATTTATTTGGCACGGATAGCTTGAACAGCTTGACGGATTTGGACATGTGAGGTGTCATTTGATACGCCATGATTGTGTGAGTGACATCAGGTATATTAAAATTTCGAGAAAATCAAATTGGCGGATTTCAGGTTTATGATTTGCAGATGGGTACCGCCTGCGATCAAAATTATTTTGATCTTTTCAGTGGCAGTCGGGTTTTTTTATTTTTTAATCATTTATTTTAGTAAACTACTACGAATTATATATCATGAAATATCCCTCAGACCTCATAAAAACTGAAAATAGTTGATTAATAGGGATATGTAAATCTCAAATCAAATCAAATATTTGTTCGGTAGAATATGGTACAGTCATACCTGTGATAATTTTATATGTGTACTCGCATTAACAACAGTTGCTTATTTTCAGCAAATTTTCAGATTATCTTCTGTTTATTTTCAAGAATTTAAAACATAATTGAATATTAAAAGCAAAACTTTGACACCTATACTAAAATACAGATACTTATACTGTCTGTAGATAAAATATAACAGGCTCATTATTGTTAAATTTTAATGAATCCTGCAACCGGGGGTTTAGAAGTGAACAATTACCTAATTAATATTATAAGGAATCGTTTTAGAGGGTATAATGAACACTGTTACGACATGAACAACTAAAATAATAGACTACGTGAATTTTTAAGCTTCATTCGTCAAAGTACGACGAATATAAAAGTGAACTCATAAAGTCTGTGACAGATGAAAATGTTTTTTTGGCAAAATCTCTGTACGACACCCTAGAGACAATCAAATACCTACTTGCTTTGTACGTTAATGCTAGGAATGAATCTCCATTATACATTTATGACATTTCGGCTTTATTATACAAGAAAACTAATAAAGAAAAGGATAACAATACCACGTTATATAATAGTAAGTTATTTTAGAAAGCACTTAAAATCTATTAACTCCTCTGCACACTTAAATATAATATCGATGATAAACAATCTGTCATCGTGTGAACATTATTATGAACATTGGATTACTTAACGAGGTTCGGCAGTTATTGATTAACGGCATATAGGCACGCAACAATTTAGGCAGGTGGTGGGTTTTCAGTAAATTGATAATTTAGTACGGCAGGTTGCCTTGGAGCGTATGAGTTTGTAGCAAGGCTCGGAAAGAGATATATGGCCGGATAAACTGTGCGTCTATGTTCAGAGATTACTGGTTGGACATATGGCGACATTTCAAATACTCAATACGGTCTGCGATTTGGTATGATGGATTTGGATACGCGACGAGAAATTATTTGGTGTGTTTCGAGTAGATTTATCTGTTTCTTATACAGTTTGGAATTGGATTGTGGTTAGATTAACTGTTCCATATTGTTAATAGAAACGATATTGTCTTTGCTTTGTTTTTTTAAAAGTTTAGTGGCTGATTACCCTATTCTTGTCCGCCGCAAAATGGTGTCTTAAAAAAGGTGTTAAACAGGAATGACAATAGTAAGAAATGGTAAAAAAAAATCTAATTATGATGATCATAATGGATGTTTAAAATTTTTAACTGGTTCACATTATTCTGTTAGTTCTATTATATGAAAGACAGATGCGTAGATAGAAACGCATTTTATTTTTTTAATAATTTCGTCAATAATACGGTCTATGTTTGTATTGTAATTGATTTGTGTCTGATACTGAGTATATATTTTTCTACTATTTCTTTTATTGAAGTTCAGTAGTTACTGTAGAAAAGATCGGCCTATAAATACTTATAATAGTGAGTTAAGTTAGAACATTTCAGTTGACCAGATTAGAAGAAATATATCGGTGTTCTCGATAAAATTATGAAATAGCACTATGCGTTTCCAGCTCAATAAACCATACCACAATTTGAAGAGAAACAAACGAAACGGATTGACTCCTTTATATGGTGACCGGAACTTTTTGTACGAAAATTGTACCAGATTTTATCCAACGCCACATAGTCGTAGCTATACCGAAAAATCTGGTAATAAATAGTCACATTTTTCATTATAAAAGTATATTGGGTTCCCACATTTGCGTATACACAAAATAGGCAGTACTTTGTGTGCATAAATCCTGTATAGGTGTGTACCTATGTGATAAAGAGATTATCCCTCCATGTGAAATTTCAAATATTGAATAGTAGATGTGTGTAAAATTCAATCCGCATTCACTCGACGTACTTTCTGTAACAGCTCGATTCGAAGCGATAAATTAGAATCCGCTGAATAAAGTGAGGTCATAAATAAATTATCCGTCGACTGTAAGATGTATGTTGAATAATATTTTATCTACTTAAACTTTTCTTACAAGTGAGCCCAAGAAATTTTCAAATAAATGAAAAGTAAAATTGTAAAAAGAGACAAGCTCTGGCCTGCGGCACTGTATCTGGCCCCAAACAGGGTCGTTACTCTTTGCCTCAAAGAGGTCGATACAAAAAGCCTCTCACAGGAAACTCTATTCCTTTCATTCCTTTATTAATAAGTTTGATAAAGTTGAAAAGTAGCATATAAGTAATGTTTTCATTTTAAATTGTTTTTGGAGTTAATACCTTTAATTTAAACCAGTTTATTATGCTGTTTTTTATTTAAACCCTCGAGCTCTTTTAGTTAATAAAGAGACTCAAGAGATATATTTATAGGATGATATAAAATATCATAGATCTGCGGTAGCCTAGTGGTATGGGTAATGGACTGCTGAGACGAGGTCTCGGGTTCGATCCCAGGTTTACCATGGCACACACCAATGACTTTGCGATGCTTTTCGAAGTTATGTGTGTATTTATCGCAGGTTAATAAGTGCCCGGTTAATGGCAATAGGATCGCCACCTATTACATTGGGACCTAAACATAAACTGGCGAAATGTGGGTGCTAGCACCTCTGCCTACCCCTTCGGAAATACAGGCGTGAGTTTATGTTATGTTATGTTATGTATAAAATATCATCCCGTAAAATAATATTATGTCTAGAAGAAAGTAATACTTGGATTATCTTTAGACAATAAGTACATACCTAATAGAAAACAAAGCACCGAGAAATAAGGTCTATCGGTTTATTTAGTAATAAATTGTTCTTAGTAAGTAATGGCCCATTACTCTCGGAAATGTTTATTTATACATGAACATACGGGTTACAAAATAGTTAATTCCATTAAGGAATTAGTGTAGGTATAGTGGCACTGTTTGGGTAATGAGGTGAATGTTAATCAGTTCATATCCTTATTTTAAATGTTGCAATAAAGTTTTCCGTATTTCTAACGGAGGTATAATCTTGCATAAATACATTGAAGATGGAAATGTTGAGATGTAAATAGAAGTAGTTTTGTAACTTTCCTTCCTTTCATGTAAACAAAGACTGATATTTATAAAAATATACACACAATACGAGAAAAAGTAATGAATTCTCTCGTATTGTCGCTGGAACCAAAACTAATTCTATGAAAAAGTAGAACTTTATAGTACAGTCAGTATCAGAAAAATGAAGGCGTACAAAGTACTCAAACTGATCTTAATTTCGTTTTGTTACCCCCTTCCAGTTCCAGTAGAGTGATTGTTCTGATTTTGTAGTTTGGACAATAATACCCTTTAAATCAATAAAACAGTTTGAGTTGCTGTTATACGAGAGTTTTAAGATCATTTTGACCGGGTCTGTACCGGGTCACTCAGAAAATAAAAATACCATCGTTCGAATTTTGAATTTCCTACATTTTTTTCGAGAGCCAAATCCGTCGAAGTGGTGCCGTGATATGATTAAAAATTTGAAGCAGGCTCGTAAGATCAGATCGATTGTGACAGTTGATGAATGCTGGATTTATCAATACGATTCAGAAACAAAGCGTCAGTCCATAGGTTGGCTGTTTCAACACGAACCAACGCCTACGAAAGTGAAACAATCGAGAAGCACAGAGAAAATTTTGTTCGCTAATTTCGTCACTTTGATGGGGTATCTGATTTCCACCATTATACCACCAATGCCTGTCAGAAGTTTTTTCTGTTAAGAGTAACAAGCTACCGAACACTGGGCTTCGCGGAGTACTGCCATTCTCAAAACTTTCTGAGTGTCTCACTTAACAGTCTTGAACCACAACATTAGGTATATGTATCTTATAAATTAACGTAACTTAATGCTCTCCATCTAACTTCAGCTACAACGTCACATTTATATTTTATAAATAAAATATTCTACTTAGCTAATAGCTTTAGATAATATCTCAATTCGTAGTTGTTGGTTGAATACGTTGAATGATGTAATTCATTATGTCTAATAATAAATAGCCTCTACACGAATTATACGAGGTTAATCAGTATCAAACATGTGTAAGCATTTATTACATTATAATTAAAATCTTTTAGAAAAATCTACATAAAAGTTAAAAAATTGTCGTCTGTTCCTAAAATGCGCGCTAAAATATTATTTTTACAATCACCAAAGACATTTTAAAAGAAAAGTTCCCTTTATGTTTAAAGCTTAAGTGAAAACTGCACAGACTTTTTCGGTCTCGCCATTATAACTATGAGCTAATATCGTCGACTTTATCTGCGTGGATGTCGGCTATTAGGCCGCGTCCTGGACGACGGCGGCTAGAGCGGGCGGCGCGGGCGACGGCACCCGCGTCTTTATCAAAGTCGTACATTTGTGTGAAGCTGTTCTCGACGACAGCGGTGCGGGCAGCGCGGCGTGGCGAAGGACACCGCGCACACCGCCCGCACCGCCCGCTCCGCCCGCTCCGCCCGCCGTCGTCCAGGACGCGGCCTTACGGAACCAGAATCAGAGCTGATTTCACTTAAATAGGAGCAGTGATCAATTTAAACTACTAGACTGGGTTGTGTAAAGAGTGGGTACTCTATATAATTGAAATTGAACGCAATTAATTTCACAGTAGAAATTCTACATATATATATTAGTAGTAGCAATAATAGTAGCTTAAATTAGTATATCAGTTTAGACACAATAGAAGGGCATGGACCCGTAGGTCTTTGGGAATCAAATCGTTTTATAGTAGTCTTACGCTGAGAGGCGACCGTTATTCTGCACAGTTGTGACGTGATATTTTATTTATTTTTTTATCATTTTCTGTGTGCGCTGAATAAACATATTTTCTTTCTTTTCTTTTGGTCTTATTGATATCTGTACGTAGACATATTTTTTCTTGGTTTACCTAATAGTTCCACAACGTTAATATGGCAGGATGCAAATATTTCAGCTCTTCGTTTATTCAACCAAAGTTCACTAACGCTTCAAGCTCAGCGTATGATAAACATTATCCTTCATATGACAATTTCCTCACAAACAGCTTGACAATGCGTTAGAATATTCCTCTTCGTCACATCGTGGGTGGCATGGACGAGAGACGGGAACTTTGAGAGTAATTCATGGTTTGCGGTTTCAATGAATAGCTGCATTCTCGGAGTGGTTTCCATAATACATTGTGCCGCGATCTGTAGGGCCCGAGATGTTCCGCAATGAAAAATGTTGTGCGAACGTCGTGTTTATTTAACAAGGTTCGGCCTACGCCTGCGTAATTTATCGGCACAGATAAATTTTAGCTCTAAACGGCGGTGGCGAGAGGGGCCGAAATGTATAGCCTCTATTGACGATAACGAAGTGGAAACTCCAACGCATTGAAACACGGTTTTATCAAATATCTGCAGATAGGTGCTAAGACTTTATTGAAAGAAATAAACAAAAGCACCTGTATATTATTGGCGTTTCGTGATTCGGTTTCAGTTTTCATATTGCGTGAATATCGTTTGCTCATGATACTAGGTATATTCCAACAATATCGCTCTTTTTGGGAATGTGATTTCCACAAAATTTAATTAAAAGTTTACTCTACTTGGTACCTAATCTGTAAATAAGAATTTAAAAAAGAACTTCCACCGGAGAAGGAAGGATTGTTTTTAATGAACCAGAAATGTACACCAAAAATATTACTTCATTAATTTATACTTTTAGTAAATTTTTCACAACTTAATCAACGTTGTACAAATAATCACCTAAACAAAGAATTAATATTCTTCAGATTGGACTCGACTATCATTTTTTGTTTTGTATAAAAATATTTGTGTAGGTAATATTAAAAAAGGTACTTAGTTATATTATTTGCAACATGGGATCCTACCAAAACCTTGCCAAGTATCTCTTTTCTTCTCAAGTAAGCCGGTGTGCTGATTGATTGACAGACGAGACACCGGTTTACCTCTTGAGTTTGGGAGGTCAGATGGCATTGGCTTCCATAAAAGTCGTATAACCCTAATCACAAGGAAGAGAAGGAGTAAGAGAGAAGTAAAAAACCCGACTACCGAAAAATCGGGTGCATCCTCGTGCTCCTACTAAATAATTCACGCTTTAAAAAGTGAAAAACAAGAAAATATCAAGGATAGCCGTGGTCGTATGCCACTTACTCTAACAAAACAATATATTCTAGGGAAAAGTGGCATACGACCACGGCTGTCCTTGATATTTTCTTGTTTTTCACTTTTTAAAGCGTGATTTTTCGGTAGTCGGGTTTTAGTTTAAACTTTATTTTTTATTTAAATTATTTTGAGGCAAAGTTAAGCTAATAATTTACACATATTTGAAATGTGCTCATTAAGCACTTTCATTTGATTTCAAACACGGCATATTTATCTCAAATTTATTCTTTAAGACAGTACCTTATGAGCGCTAGAGGGCGCCACATAAGATTGGGTGACACGTCATATAGCCTATAACCATCAGATGATCAAGCCGCTTGTAACGATACCTCATTTGTCCAGTTCTAATAAGTATTTGAGGAGCTATGAGGGAACAAATGAACATACATACATACATACATACATACATACATACATACATAGCCTGTCAAAATCATAACCCTCCTTTTGGCTTCGCCGTAGTCGGGTAAAAATAGAAAGCTCAGACGCAAACGAGAAAAATTAATTTGTTGTTGATTTACGATGATATAAGGCAGAAACTAGTTTTGTTAGATACACTATCTTACTTTATCATTAACAGTGCTGTTAAAATACCGATCATGTACAAAATACGTTGCACCATTTGATAACAGTTAATATGACGTCAATACTTGACGCTAACCGTAACCGGCCACGGTTGGCCGGTTATTTTCATTGTTAACGTTAAATTAGTAATTAGTGTCAAAAAGAAGGTGTCTACATTATAAGTCTAAAACGATTTGAACGAAAAATTTATTCTCAATCTTGAACAATAAAATTGTTTCTTATTGACATCAATTTACAATTATTAGTACTTTAAGGCTAAAATGTGGACGAATGTACATTTCGCGTCTCAATAAAACAATAAGTATATTAAACACTTAAGAGGGGGCATAAAGGAAAATTGCCGATCTTTGATTTGATTTTTATACCCTAAAGTGTGCCACAAATGAGCTTGTTTTTTAAAAATAATAAATACGTTATATCTGAAAGGTACTCAATTTGGTGAAAACATAAAATAATAATATTTTGTCGATAAAATAAGATCACAAAGTTAGGCCTAATTTTAGATTATAATTAATTTATTTTCAAGATTATTCATATAACTGAGTCAATTTTTATGTACAAAGTATAAAATTTTAAAATCTAGTGACTCAATTTTTCACTTTGTTAAAATTATCTGGAATTTACGAGTAATTAAAAAAAAACGAATTCGGCGCTTACGATGTTCTTATTCCGCGCATAACGGTCTCTAGCTATCGCACCTGACGCGAGGTGCCGGCCATCTGTTGTTTCATCAATTAGTCGGGGTCGCCCCGTTGAGACGAGAGCACTGTTTTTCTGTTTTCCGTCGAAAAAGTTCGTCGAAATTATGGGAAATAAAAAAAATCAAAAGATAAACTCTAAAAGAAAATATAAAAAACTAAGAATTCAACTCTTGGCTAATTGTCGAAAGTAATATTTCTTTATTTTCTTTAGTTTGTTACTAAGTACAATTTTTGTATCAACCGTTGCCAGGCAGTCCGGGTATAGTATATGAAAATCAAATAGATGTCTTAGACCACCTCGCGTTTGAAGTATGTAATTAATGTTATTTTTTATAGCAGTAATATAATTATATTTTGAGAAAGTACTTATACATTGTATTATCAATTTTAATGCTTTTCGGAGTTGCTTCAGCTCGTAATATAACATAAGCTGATGAATCCGATCCAGTCGCATCGCTTAGTAAAAACTGTAACTTGTAACTGTTTATACTGGAGATTGATGGCGCTTGGCGGAATCTGCTACACATATTGAATAACACACTTGTACTTTTCCACTGATTTTATTTCTAGACCTGACCGGCATTCTCAAAGGTTCACATTGATGTTTCAAAAATTATAATTCCGAAATACTACAATATTTGCATTTTTTCATGTGTGGGTAGTTTTAAAATTCGGTATACCAGTTAAAAAAAAAACCCCAAAATGTAAGGAAATAATTATAAGTTTGGCCTCACAATTTTTAAATGATCAATGTAATATATAAAGTTGCATTTGAATTATAATGTCAAGGAATAATTTTAAATGTCAAATGAAAATAATAATGTCGAATGGTAATGTCTAATTACAAATGATTAAAGGAAAATTCTATCGAAATGTCGAAATCATAATTAAATTGCATTGAATAAAGTTATTGTTTTAAAATTCGTCAAAAAGTACAAGTGTGTTATTCAATATGTGTAACTTGTAAGCTTATTGCAATTGTTTTTTCTCACATTCAGTAAACATTTAAGATCCTATTCACTAAATAGAATTAAAAAATATGCAACGTAGACACGCAGTAGCGTGTAAGAGAAGTAGGGTGTAATATAAACAAGTAGCATGGTATGGTTTGAGATTCACATGGTCATTCATATTAGTGATGTATGTAGTGTGATTACTCCCTGGGATATTTACCATGTTGTTTTATTTATTTTGAGTAACTGTTACTATGTTACGTTAAAATGATGGGAATGAAGTTATTAGAACCATGGCTATTTATTTTGCCTTTTTTTCAGATCATCTTCTAATGTAGAGAACATCCCGACTAGTACTGTTTATAAAAAAAAAAAATTAGATAAGTGAGTTTCACTACATAATAAGCCATTTCCTTTGCTTTGGTTAATTAAACATTCATTTATATAAATCAAGCAAATCAAATATAAAACAAGTAATAGAAAAATTCGACCACATGGAACACAGACGACCGCCCGTGGAAGGCTAGCTCAGAGTAAGAGCACTGGAACGCCAGGGTTCACGACTCTGGCGTTGAAGTCCCATTGTGGTTTGAATTTTTCGAAAAAAAATTCCACATTGAATATTTTTAGTTTCATATTCTGTATGAACTAGTTAAAAGTAAAACACTCAAGAAATAGTTTTCAGGAAAATACGTAGTAAGTTTTTCATACTCTTTAGCCGTCAAAACAATAATTGATAGGTCATTTCCTAAACCTTTTCCACAAAAATTCACAAATAGGCGTAGGTTTCAGGTAGAATAATCAAAATCATGTAATAAAAATAAGTAAATACCGTACCTAGCTCATTTACTCATTAGTATTTGAGATGATCTTTCTTATTTATTCATTTAAACTCGAATTAATGCAGTTTTTAACTATGAAATCACTTTTCTAAAATCACATCTTATGTCGAGCAAAATGACAAAATTTCGTAAACGGCCTCGTAATATCCACATTATTGATGTCATCTTTTTGTATTTCCAATTATAGATTAAAGAGAAAAAGATTTTTTCAAATTAAATTTCTAAAGTGATCGTAAAAAGTGGTTTTATTTCAATGCTTATGTTTATTTTACAAATCCCACTCATTTTATCTATCACCAAAAATATAATTATTGTGTGTTCCAAGTATACCTTATATAGATAATGATCCAGCTCGTACTTATCCAAATTTTATCTGATTATTTTGGGTATACTGTGCGCCTGCGTACCAAACACAGCGGTTAGCTGCCACACAAAATACTGCGAGACGACAGACGTGTGGACAGACGAGAGCGGGACGTATGAAGTGTGCGGGTGAAATCTGACTTTTTACTAGCTTTATGCGCGCTCTTAATAGCATTTTACGAGGGGTCATGCTCAAGCCAGACATTTTTATCTTTCAGGTAATCATCTGTCCTATAGTATGCTTTTTTAGATGAGGTGGTCTTTACAAAGGTTTTAAATTTATTGTCAGGCATACCAAGGATCGATTCTGGTAATTTATTATAAAAACGTATGCCATCCCCCTCAAAAGAATCACTAACCCTGCTAAGCCGGTAACATGGAACTAGAAGTCTACGTTTGTGTTTAGTTTATGTTAATAGAAAGTGAGCAGGTGGAATTCATTAATAAATGGAATAGCGGTCTACCACCATTCATTCCCGTTCCAATAACAAATCAACGAATATTGCACACATATTAGTGTCTCTAAACCCTATGAATAATTTATAATAGACTCGCTAATTACAATATCCACTGTACATACAATTTGGTATACTATTTAGCGGTTACTACTTAATTGGTCATAATTATACTCATATTTGTTACTATCAAGTATCAACCAACTAGATAACGAGTACTGCATTCGCGCGAAATGGTTAACGATGAAATATACTTTTTGGAATCGCAGC
Source organism: Eilema sororculum (assembly GCA_914829495.1). Classification (NCBI taxonomy): domain Eukaryota; kingdom Metazoa; phylum Arthropoda; class Insecta; order Lepidoptera; family Erebidae; genus Eilema; species Eilema sororculum. The sequence continues at coordinate 16,700,757 of OU618543.1, read as the reverse complement.
AAGTTCGCTACCTCAACTTTCTACGTTAACTCAACACAGCTCAACGTAAGTCAACGTAGCTCAACTTCCAAGTTACTTCGACGCCCTTACACTTTAAGGTATTTCAAGGTACCCGTGAAACGTGTTATGTTGCCATTTGAAACGACAGTATTACTTTTACTTTATAATTTTCTCTTGTCATACATATGCGTTGGTGCTTAAGTAATTTCGTACTCCTTTTATTGTTGCTCAACTTTGTACCACGTTGTTTACGTTTAAACGTTATTGTTGCTTTAAGAGGTACGCCGACGTATCTCTCGTTGCGAGATCGTCAACTTTATTACTGTTGCTTAAACATATAAGACAATCTAATCTACGAGTAAATAGCACTATGGAATATTAAATTGTCGACGGTAAACGGTACGATAAACTCGACAATTAACGGTAATGAGTGTGGATTGGTGTTGGATTGCAATTAGTATACTGGTTTTATTACAGCCTAAATATGCAGAGCGAGTGGGATCATATAATTTCCTTATACCACGCAATCTATTTACTCAGAGAATATTTTGGCATGAGTTTTTTCGGTCTCTACGATTTCGGGGTATAAAACTGATTTACCCGCAATGTGTAGTGTTTTTTGTTTTGCTTATGTAAAATAAGAGATAAACTCAAGTGTTTCAATTATTTAGAGTACTCAAACGGATGACAGACTTCGTGTTCCATGAGCTGATGTTATGCCAAACTCGATCGCTGATGAGTGTTAGGTAATGAATCTTCACACTTATGGCCATAATTATAATATGTATAGTAAAGTCTAGGATGGATATAATTATAAATATTTAGAAATGAATGACTCAATAATTTACAAAAAATGTTTTGTATTGTGTAAAATCGGCATAACTTTACTACTGAGTTCAGGACTGTGGAGATTATCAATAAATTCCGTTTATTCCGAACCTGACCCAAAAACATGACCCGGTCGCGGGTTAGGTTAAAAACTTGGTTTATTTTTGCGAACGTATCCCTCTTCCTAACCTGACCCGAAGCCTCGTTCCTATCGTAACCCGAATTGCGCAGATCTGGCGCGTTGTGGTCACAGTTCTAACCTAACCTACAGAAGTTGGAATTACCACACTTCGACTTTTAAAAGTAACAGAAATCTGCGCAATTCGGGTTATGATAGGAATGAGATGTCGGATCAGGTTAGAAAGAGGGTTACGTTCGGAACAAATATCACATTATTTTTCAAGTTCCTAACCTAACCCGCAACCGGGTCACGTTTTCGGGTCAGGTTCGGAATAAGCCATAAATTCTATGACCACGACATAATATTTATAATAATATGATATTTATAATAATAATATGTTATACTTAAAGTCAAAGTTTTGCCTAAGCACTCTTAATATTAAACTAAACAGTTTTCCAACATTTTCAGATTCGTTTCTAGGTTAATTGAGGTTATCTGAAAACGAAACCGCTTAATTTAACTTCCTAAAAACTAATTTACGCAGGCTAAACTAGTTTAACCTGGAATTGGGTTTAGGGTTTTATCCCATACCTTGTCACAGCTATTCTACCTGCGTACATTAGGTAGATGTAAAATTCTTTACCTGGATAAGGTATTCTGAAATATATTTTTCATTAAAATGCTTAAAGTATTAAAATTCAGCTGAAATTCGTATGGAAGTTCAGCTATGAATGAAATAGGATGGGCATACTGTGTACAAAGGGACCCTTTTAAACGAAAGTGAAGCATGCGAAAATGTAATTAAGAACAGTGGGTTAATTTCCCTTTCACGTGCCTATACGAATTAGCAGAGTTACGTTGCTGTATTAGAAGATTCGTATGTGGGTTCCACACCTAGCAAACAACAAAAAAAACAGGCTTTTTTAGGTGCTTGAAGCGTAAAAGCACGGTTGGATAAATTCATCCAGCATACGCATTCATAAATTCATCCAGCAAGCATTGGCACTCGGGTCAAAGAACACATAGCTGACATAAAACACCAACGCTCAACAAAGTCAGCTGTATGTGAACACGCGCAAAAAGGCACCAACCATTACCTAAGGTTTGATAAACCACAGATACTCGCCAAAGAACACCGATATATTCCTAGAATGATCCGCGAGGCTATTGAAATTAAAAAACACCCAAATTTTAATAGAGAGGATGGATGGACCGTACCACCAGCTTGGGATCCAGTCATCCACTTAATCAAACCCAGTAAGCAGCAAAATCCAGTAAGACTTAACAACACAGTGAGCTCATTCTGCGTAAATACGAATACCAATAATTCACCATGATTCGGGTATTTTGAGATAACTTATACTTCAAACTATGTGACAACTACCATCGTGAGTCACACCGCGAAAATGGCTGCTGCAAAGCAGCCGAAACGTCGGGTTAAAAAGTAATAATAACAAATAATATATCGCGATAGAATCCGTGAAAAGTGGTTTTATTTCAATGAGTGACATTCGCGTAAACTTCAGAAAATAACTAATTACAAACTAAGCCCGGCCATTTTCTTTCAAATCGAAGACTCTTTATATTTAGCCACTTAATTTTGTTGCCTTCCTTATCTATCTATATGTATTTCTAAGTAATTTTTCATAAACAGCTCTCACTTCAATCATTTAGGTGTCATTTAATTTCTTAAAAAAGCCTTTTGGAGCGAGCACGATGCCTTGCCTGTCTTTCTATCGCACTATACATGGAGTCGACATGGGCCCTGAAAGAGAAAGGTGTGCCAGTAAAGTATGTAGAGTTAATCCGGGCTATGTAGAGGCAATCCCACATGCGGGTCCGGTTGGCCGCGGGTAACAACGATGACTTTAGTGTGGCGGTAGGCTTAAACCAAGGGTCGGCTTTAAGTCCGTACTTCTTCCTGTTAGTAATGGATGTACTGACATTAGACATATAGGATGAGGCACCCTGGTGCATGCTTTTTGCCGACGACATTGTCCTTGTTGGGGAGGATGGAACCGAGGTCCAGGGTAGATTGGCAAAGTGGCAGCAAAGGCTAGGGAGTGTTGGCCTGAAAATTAGCAGAACCAAAACCGAATACATTTTCTGCGATTTCGGCGGTCTCTCTAGCCCCGCGGTCATAGCGCTTGACGGCGCCCCTATACCAACCTGCTCCGATTTTAGGTACCTTGGTTCACAACTGCAGAGCGATGGACAATTAGATCGAGCCGTAAAGCACCGGATTAACGTTGGTTGGATGAAATGGCGGCAGGTTACGGCAACTACTTATGACTCACGAATGCCCCTTCGACTTGAAGGAAAAATCTATAGGAGCATGATCCGGCCTGCTGTCCTGTATGGATCGTAAAGGTAGCTGACATGCGAATGTTGAGATTGATGTGTGGTGTGACAAGAATGGATAAGATTAGGAATTAATTTATTAGAGGAAGTTTGAAAGTTGCACCAATCACGGAAAAGCTATGGTGAAATAAATAGTTTGTCCTTGTTTGGACATGTAATGCGCAGGGATGAAAGTAATGTCGTAAGGAAGGTATTAGCTATGGCAGTGGAAGGCTACAAGGGGACAGGAATACCTAAAAGGAGGTGGAAGGACTGTGTGAAGGATGATGTGGTTAAGAAGGGAATGAATGTTGAAATGACTGCAACTAGAGATGAATGGAAGTAACACACATGTTGCGCCGCTCCCAAATAAACTTGGGATTAGGCAGATGATATGCATGGAGTCGACTTCCATATTAGAGTGACCACTCTCCAAATATTTTTGCTCAATGACTTTCAGCTGAGGAAGTTAAATGTTTAACGTAAAAATGAGAGTTAGTAAGTTGATAAGTACTATTAAAATCAAGCATAAACCAAACGCCTAAAAAACAACCTAAATAATTCTCCGGCCGCATAAAACTTACTAAGTCGCGAGCGAATAATACCTACAGTGTAACGATACGCGTCGAAGTTGTGGGAATAATAATTAAATGTTTTTAATCATTATTCGTAATAAATGCATTGTACCAATCATAATAGAAAAGGAATCACTAAAATAGTTTAATGATTTTTTACATTGGCGTAACCTTCAAAATTCTTAAAAAGTAATGTGTGAATAGTCACTGAATAGACTTAGTTAATTTTCGCTTACGTATGTTGTATCAAACTACAGATTTCGAAATTAACTAATTTAATTTAGTGATTTTAAGACTACTTATAAGATTAGTTATGCATCAATACTTTATAAGGAAAAATAATTAAGTCGTTTTAACTTCCAATTTCATAGTGTTTGCTATAGTGAACTATAATTAACTAAATTAGTGAATTCTCTCATTGTGAACCAGGTTCCAAAGGGTTGACTTAATTATTTTTCACATTTAATAAAACAAAAACTAAGGCAGCTTCTGAAATTTTGATTAGACAGATATTTAGAGAAAAAAAATGTGATTTTAATGACATTTATAACTCATTTTGGCCATAACTCGACTTAGTGACTTTTCGCTCTACGGGGACGATATTGCTACTTAAAGTGTCTATTAAGATGATTATACTTGCCGAGGCAGGTGTAAAATTTTGTTTAAAATCGTTTAGCAGTTACATCATCATGAGGTTTTTTTTTTTTTTAACCGTGGGGGAAAATCCTTCATGGATGTTATGCCGGACTCCTACCGACTAAAAACCCCCATGGTAACGCCCAGAAGCCTATGGATGGGAGCCCCGGGTAAGCCCTCGGAAGGATGTCCCAGGACTCCTATCAGACCTACACCTACAATTGCAGCCTCGTCTTGGGGGTGGTTCGGGTGCTATCCCGCGTCTATGGGGGGGTTTTCGGGTGTTATCCCGCTTCTTAGGGGGGGGGGGGGGGGTGCATGAATCCCTCACGTCACGCTGCCGTCATGGGCCTGCTTCTGTAAAGACGGTGAGCAGCCAACTCACCGTCCTCAGGCCCCCGGTCATGGAGGCCCATGTTCTTCGGCGAAGACACGTCGACTGCGGAACTCGGGTGGGAGAGTTTTGTCCCGCTCTCGCCCCGCCGCCTCTTTCACGAGCATGACCTGCTCACAGAAAGAGGCGGCGCAGTCCCACTTACTACCGCTGGAGACCATGGCTCGCACCATGCTCTCGAGCGAGAAGGTGCCGACGCCCAGACCCACCACGAGGACCTGGCGCTGTTGCGCCCACGCCGTGCACTCCACCAGCGTGTGGAGCGCTGTGTCATCGCTGCGGACCTCGCAGTGCTGACACTCGGCCGTGGTTTCCCGGTGTCTTCGCCACAGATACCTACCGAAGCTATCATGCCCGGTAAGTATCTGTGACAACCGGTAGGAGAGAGCACCGTGTCTCCTCTCCAGCCACTCGACCATGACCGGTCTGACGGCCACAATTGTGGTGAATCACCCCTTTGGTTGCTGAAGTCGCACCTAGAGATAATAAAACTTTGAAAATAATAGCTTACGTTCATCCCCTCATTATTGTGAAGTTTAAAAGTTCTTTATACGGATGTTATTTATATTGGTAAGTACTCACTTTTTTTTGTTTTTTTTTTTGTAGTATTCGTTATTAAACGGATACTCAGACAATTACAATCTAGACCTTAAGGCTAATAAGTAATTTAAATTTAACTTAATTTGCAAGCACTTACAAGTTAAGAATGTGTCCATTGGCACTTTTCTTATTGTCTCTATTGTTATTGATAGACACTTTGATCTTGTTCTTTGTTAATTAATTCACAAAACTAACTCTAAAGGTTTAGTTCTGTTTAGTTTTCTTACTATGTCCGTGTTGTCTAGTAGCTGGATAGCCTCGACGTTCACATGATGAAGAAACCTTTGTTCGTGTGCTTCGGCGTGTTTTTGTATAACGACAGTTACAAGATCCACTCCAAGGTCTCGGTGGATGTCATCATTTCTGACGTACCAGGGAGCATTAATTTAATTTTTAAAATTAAGTACCATATTTTGGAATCTTTGTATGTTTTGAACGTTAATCCGTTTGTACATCCCAAAATTGGATGCTTATCCTATCTTGGATCTTAAACTACATTAACGACTTACCAAAAACAATAGATGCTAGAATGTGCCTTGTTTGCTGACGACCTATCGGTGATATTACCTTGTGCTAACCTGTGTATGACCCACTCTGGCCTATATTAATGTCCATAAACGTATACAACAAAATACCGCATTAAAGGATTTAGATAGCGAGCATAAATTCAAAGAGAAATTATAAGAGTACCTATCACAAAAATGCTACTACACTTTACAGGATGTTTTTGATGACAAACATGATGTACTGTAAAGTGGACTAAGATGAACAATATTTAATGTATATTAATTAAGTTTAATAACAACAATGTTAATATTGCTGCGTGCTTAACTTATTTAGAAATATAAAGCAATTTTATTTTATTTTATAAATATAAATGTGCCCCAAAAGGTTCATGTTGAAACATAACATAATTATGGTGTAAGATCTGTACCTAGAACACATGAACGCAAAAAGAATTTGAGTTTCAGTATCTTATCCACGATTTTATTAGTATGAATTTCATATTGACAATTGACTGTTCTTCCACAAAAAAATATTAGGTGTGGTATATTATTATATAAGTACTTACCAAATTTTTTTCAACAGACTTTAAATGCTCGAAGCACCAAAAAAAAACACACTTTGCAAACATTCGCATTTATAAAATTTCCTGTAGCCTATACCAATTTCTACATATTATATAGGTAGCTCTCTGTAGGGAATTATCATAAATATATTTGAAATAAATGTTTGTCCCTTCTGCGTTATTATACCATACCATCCATCCAATTGTTATAACAATTTGATAAATTGTTATGTCCTTAAACATTCCCAAAAATAAAAATTGAGACATTGCAGCGATTGTGGTAACTAGAGTAATACATTTATCCTTCATAAAGGAAAACAAAATGTTTTACTCATGAGCGGCATAAACGGGAAATTTCTTCATTTTAAATCTCGGCTAAAAGTTTCATCGCATGAAGAACTGCATCGCAAGCGTAGAGCGAACTGTGGGCAAGGTAAAGGCTTCGTCATTTGCGGTGAAGCCTGACGTATGGAAGCATCGTCTAGTGCGGTCAAGTAGAATGTGTAAAAGTGACACTAAAACATTGAGCACTAATAGTGTTTTTAGAAACTTCAACTGAATCCTGCTTCCTGCTAATATTATAAAATAAAATCTGAAAGTTTATGAATATGTTTAGATTTGGATAATATATTTACATGGGTAGATTTTTAGCCTGGACTAAGTCATAGACTAGGTTTTATCCCCGGAATAGGGTCCCAAGAGTTGCGAAAGCAGGTCCAGATTTCCATGCGGTCCGAGTTGCGGGGAACAGTTAGTTTGAAATAATAATAAACAAAATAACAATAGAAATTAATGTCAATATAGCCAACAAGTTCATCAGCCTCAGGAACATTAGTTAAAATAAAAATGTTAACGATGACATAAAAAAGAATAACAGGGAAATCTGTTGCTCAAAATTCTCTCCGCACTCCTTTCTAACGGCTTACAATGAAACACTGGTGTTGGTGAGCATTTGGCTTTAATTGTTCCAAGCTAGGAACGACCCACAATCTGTTCCGAAGGGGTGTTCCGAGATCGTCGGGGCTGGTACAAACTTTCCTTGTCCACGAAATATCGTCTGTTTACTGCTGCCTCAAATCCTACGTGATCCGATTTCGAATTACACAATTAATGACACGTGACTTCCAATGTTCACAAATATTTCCAGTTGTAAGTACTAAATAGTGAAAGTTGTATATTTAAATGGCAGAGACCTATAATTTAGAAATCGATATCGGAACAGTCTGGTGTTAATAAGTCTCTAAATATTTTATTTTACAAATATAGGAATCGGTTTATGGTACCAGTAGATTTTAGCTTATGTGTGGGAATTAAGGGAAATACTTGGGCATTAGTAGTTTCGGATAACCATATCATGGCATACCAGTGCTCAAACAGGTAGCCATGCGCTACCTGACTTTATATTTTCAGAGAAAAAGGAACAAATAATAAGCGACAATTAATTGGATTAACCAATATAACCCGTACATCATCTGTATAACAATTAAATTACAAGGTATCACAGAGTTTAAAAAGATAAATTAGGGTGAAAATAGTTTATCGATTGTCCCACAATCATGTTCTTTAATATAACTTATATGAATAAAGTCAAATCATGAAAACATAAGTTCAAAAATGACATTATTCTCAATTAAAAAGTGATTGTCGGAAAAATTCTACTTAAAGTGCCTTAATTTGTGAATTTAAACTGTGATACTCCAGTTCGACAAAAATCCAATACCTTTGTATTTCCCATTCCCATGTATTTATTCGGCATTTTGCGACACCAATGAAAATAACGTATCTGACAAGGTAATACTGCGAATGGCTTATTCAAGTTCAGAAAAAATATGAATTATGCTTTATAAATGAAGCTAGGATTTTTCCCGGCAATATTCCGTCTAATAGTGGCAGCGACTGAAAACGGCGTAATCGAATATTATATTAAACGTGGCTACATTTACTCGTACGCGTATGTAAGTAATGAATCTCTGACTTTCGCGATACATTTCTTTATAAAAATATTCTCAGCAAAGGCAGCAGGTTTTTCTTTATTCACGGTGCGCACACCTGCCTCCGTCGAGATGCAATGAAAATTTGTCGTCTTCTTGCCAAATTTGAACTTATTCTTTGCAAAAGCAACGATGTTTTAGCTACTCTCTTTTGATGATGAGTACTTCAGAAGTGCTATTTCATAAAGTTTGTTAAGACCGAAATGAAACTGCACAAGCTACGTCGAATGACAAAGCAGCTTATAAGGAACTCTGTGTTGAGCAAATACATCTACATAATCTTAAAATTTAAGTTTGCGCAAGTTCTGATGGCATGCATCCAGTTTCGTAACAAATACTTTTTTCCATTATACTTATGAGAATTTTAACATCATAACGTAACTTTAGATGAGCTATTTCTTTTTATTAGATACTAACTGTAGCTGTTTATTATTACGCCTATATTTAACACTTTTTATAATCAGATCTATTTAAAGTTATTTTATTCACTGAGTCACATTAAAATAGTTTAAAGGTACCATTAAAACTAAAATAAGAATACCAGCAAATGTAAATCACGTGCCCAAGGTATACTTAACATAAATATTATAGGAAGCCTTATTTATTCACAAACGGTAACTCTAACACAGTCCACAAATCAAGAAACCTGTAAAAAAGAATTTGCCGTTATTGCAATGGGAACACGGCAAAGGCGGCGACGCTCTTGCGTTATTCATGAACGTGGACCCACACCTTGCCTCCTATCCGGAACTAACGCTGGCCATTTCTACCACAAATTTTTCCAACACTTACAAACTCTTAGGAAACTTTAATAGAATTGCGGCCGACTTTCTTTTTGTTTTAAATCTAGCTTACTTTGGCATTTCGAAATTCATATTTGATAACGCCATTTTGTCGAATGGAATATTTCATCTACTGAATAAAGAATTCGATTGAGCTGAATGTTTCAATTGTATGACAATAAACGAATTCCAATAGATATTTTCATCAAGTTATAGAAGCTCCATACGCTTTGATATATTTGTACGCCTCTATTGTGGAGACAGCTGATGTAGTATTTATACCAATAACTTTCGTATAATAGCAATGAAGTGGTTTTTGGGGCAATGTGAAAATAATATTTGTATTAAGTACGTTCGTTATGGAACAAACAATTGAAGCAGAAATGAAATGAAGTAAATCTTGATCACGTAGCTCCGATATCAAAGTCTGAGCCAAGAATCTGGATCTTAATGAGAATCCTGCACTAATTGGAATGCTCGTTTCATCCCGTCTTGTGATAGGGGACTAAAACTTTATTATTTACTGAACGATCCTTACGTGATATATAAACCGTCTTATTAAATGCATCACTTGCTAGGATGGTGCTGATGTAATCATTAAAAGGAATTTAAACACAGTTTCACAATATATTTGTAGGCACAAGCGTGATTATTATGTATCATTATCATATCATAGTCGTTTTTATAGGACCCAATAGGACTTTATGCCTTAACAACTTTATACCACAGTATCATCTAAGGGGTTTTCTCTTCATCTTAGCGTTAATCCCAGTGGCATCCGAAGCTTTCAGCTTTGAGTCTGGGGTCCGCTTTACCAGTCTAACTGCGGATTTGGTTAATATCGATATTTTCTGTGACGCGACTGCGGTAAAACCTCCACAACCCAAAGCCGATATCGATGTATTGCAATTATACCATATGTTAGACTTTTTATGGCTCCTACTACCCGTAACGACTGCCATAAATATTCGTATGTAGTCTCTGTGGCTTAGTGGTAGTCAAGAGGTCGCTACGCAGGAGGTGCAGATTTGATTCCCGCTCAGTGCAAATATTTGTATGCAAAAATATGGGTATTTGCATTGGTATGGTCGTACCTCGGAGAGCACCTTAAGCCGTCGGTCCCGGTTACCATACGAACATCTATGGCAGTCGTTACGGGTAGTTGGAGCCCTAAAAAATTCAACAACTGGTATAACTGCAATGCTTTTATATCATCTTTGGGTTATGAGATCAGGTAGCAGTCACTTGCCGGAAAACCAAGTTTAGCCAAATCCGCAGTTGGACTGGTAGAAGTGGACCCCAGACTTCAGGTTGAAAGCTTCAGACGTGACTGGGATAAACGGTAGGATGATGAAGAAAACATAAATTCTCTTTCAACCATTTACAATTAAATACTCGACTTTGGTTTGTATGCTTGTTGACATTACTTACTGAAACGTTCAATAAATTCTGGAAACCACATTATATACAAATTTGGATACATTACAGCTTTAATATCCCTGAGTAATAGCAGAATATAGCACTAAGATTTACCATTTTGAGGATCACCAACGCACCATTTTGCAGTCGCTACTACTTCAAATGTTAGGGAATCCTAGGGGAACTCATAACGTACATACCTACTAACTTGTTTGACTCCACTCGTCGTTCACGAAACTGTATGTCGCATGTAAATCTAATCTTGCAGTTAACCTCTAATCTTAGTGATTTGAGATTGACATGGTCATTAACATTAATAGTATAACACTCACCGGGATATTTACCATGTTTATAATTGGTATTTGGTAACCGATATTTCGGCGCTGTTTCAAGCGCCATGATCACGGTGTACTCGGTCACGGTCACGGTTACCAAATACCAATTATAAACATGGTAAATATCCCGGTGAGTGTTATACTATTAATCTAATCTTAGTGTTTGGTGGATGGTTCAAATGTAATTTGTAAGCTAACTGATTGCTGTAATTTGGTTCTGTGGTGAATTTGAATCTGGAACTTATAAAACGTCAAAATAAAATTTTTTTTAGCTCTCATTCCGCGATTGAGGGACATATTCTGTCTTTTCGCCTTCAACCCCAAGGATAAAGCCTGCACTAGAGCCTCAACGATCAATCAGCCTTGAAGTGTACAGGCATGCAGCCGAGGAAAAATATTTGGATACAAAATATCCTAATATATCCATATAGAATTATATAGTGCTGGCTAATCCCACAATTTAGTTATTACACAAGCCAGCAACCCATATACTGATATTATCATGTTGTCAGCCAAAACATACATTATTTTTCTAAGTCATAGTTATCCTAAACACTTGGAGTATTAATCATACACGCCAGACAACAGTTATGGATACTTATTTGGGTTGAATATAAATTCTAATCTCTAGTTTAAATATGAATACGATATTCAAAATATTATGCTAGGCTACAGTTAGGATATTGTGGATGGGCTTAATCATGATTCTGTATAATGTTGCAGATATTTGATTACATTAGGCAGAGCAAATTTGCGCATAGCATCCAATCAACACTGATTGAAGAACAACTTCATACAGGATCTGAAGAAACCTAATACGAAGGGTATGGCGCAGTTCTCGCAGAAACTTGTTTTGCTCGCTTCCGTGACTTTTAATAAACCGTTTAGTGGGGCCATACAACAGCTGCTTTTGCTGCTCAGTTGGCATATAGTAAATTGCCAAAAATACTTCTTGATGAGAGATATCAGATGTGAGAGAAGCAATTGCTGAGTAAATACAGGTTTTACTGCTTCAGTATGTAACCCAAATTACAACCAATTTTTTGCAACACAATACTCTAAACATCGTAGACCTACACGATTTTACACCTGGAACTTGTCCGCATTTCCTCAAAAACTTTCCATTCTTAAAATTAGATAGTCTCGTGATCTGCCCTTATTTAATGTATTCACCGTACAAAGAAACTTTAAATTGTATTTTCCAACTGAGAACATCCGGACTTTCATTGTGTCGGAGGATCGGACGTAAAAAGAGACCTCTTTCGTTCTCCGGTGCGCAAGTAAAGGGAGCATAATAAATTGTATACTTTTCTTTAAGCTAAAAATATGGTTACAAATTCTTTTCATAAAGACTGGTAAAGTTTAAATCGCGTCTTAAGTTAGTAGCAGTATTTTTTGCGGTAACAATATTCTTGTAATTGTTGATAAGTGTATTAAAATAAACTAATAGTGGGCCTCGTGGGCTTTGACCATAATTATTGAAATAAAACCTTTTTTTTACGGATTCTATCGCGATATATTTGTTATTATTAACTTTTAAACCGATGTTTCGGCGCTCTTCAGCAGCCATGATCGCGGTGTGGTTATATTTCAATGAGTTACATTTGCGTAAACTTTAGAAAATATCATGACCTTATTTAATTAAATAAATATAAGTTTGAACATCATTATAGGTCTATCAACAAGAGCGGTATTTCCACGGAGGACAGAATATGATTAAGTAATTTCGTTCTCCATAGGTATTTCAGTATGTAAGACCATAGACAAATAATTTCATTCTCAAGTTGACCACATACTTACAATATAGGTGTGGGTTTTAATTACCAGCTCCTGGTTAAACACGATAGTTTCTATTGTAAAACTTCATAATTTTTTGTATTGAAATCAAACAAGAATGAACGTAGTAGAAGAAATAAGGGACTTAAATTTTTTATCCTCAAGTTCTATATAATATTGGCTGACATATATAAGCATGATAAAAAGTATGTAGCTTAAGCCAGCCGTGATCGCCAGCAAAGCGGTATGTCAACGGCTCTGGCATCAATCACTTACGATGTCGGGGATTACTCAAACCGGAGCGTCATCCTCTGGCGCGCAGGCGACGCAAATTTACATAAATAAGCTCATCTGTATTCAACATGCAAGCCGAGAGGAGCCCATGCAACAACATGTGGCATTCAACTTGCGGACCTCTATTATTAATTGTGGACGACTGACGCGGGGGAACAGTTCTACCACTCTCGGTTGAAGCAGCCTTCGACGTCGTTGTTTCCAGTTTAATTGAAGTTCCCAACAGCTTTGAGTTCAACTTTGATTATTATCCTATTTTATACAGGTGTGCTACTTTTGTTTCTATTGCACTGCTGCTGGTTCAAATTTAGAGTCATACGACTTTGCAACTAGAAATAAAACTTCTGGTAGAATGTTCTAAAATATTTATATAAACAACAATTTTGATCGAAGACAACGTACACGATCATATCACCGTTTTTAGTGAAACGCTCTACGAAATGAAATATCTGGAGACAACCTGGATACCGACACCCTAAGACCCAAGAAAAGGTACGCAATATGCGATATAATGAATTGGAAGGGCTTGCGACTAAGTGCTGTGTAAGTTCTGTAGCTACCCGTAATGGATGCCACATATTTTCATATGACAACCGGGACCGATGCACGGTTCAAAATGATCTCAACTCTCAATTCATAGAGGAGCGGTCTCAACGTGTTAAATTGGTCACCCCTAAAGCTGACTTGGTCAATGTACTTACTAAAATTATTATGATAACAGGTAAAGTCCTCTTTACGTACTGCCATTACTTTACTATACTTATCATTTGTTTGCAGATATATTTTCTAGCCGATAGATCGTGCGCATATTGGGAGACGTCAATGTCTAACAGTGGACTGCAATAGTCTAAATAATTACTTTCAATCAAATGAAAATGTGATGTAAGATAGAACATTAAAAACCTCATTGTTGAGACTTGGCCCACCCAGGGTTGTTACAGGTTCTTTTATTATATTCCAAATACAAAGCTATAAACATAAAACATTTTAAATCGTTTGCAAATGCCGGCAAAGTTTACTTGTACTGGCAATTTACAAGTTGAAAACGCCGGAGTGTTATACAGGCGAAAGTAAATGTGTAAGAGCGCTTCATAACAATACAGTTTAACAACAGAATTAACCCCGAAGGTTGCTATTAAACAAGTTGGTCGTAGATTTAAATTTTGAGCTCGTAAATTAACCCTTCATCCTTTTGAAATAGCAAAGGGATTGGGACCTAATGGTCTATTTGTGAAGCGTAATGGTCCACCCTGGCCGAGCGTATTAGACAATTTGGACATATTCTGACTTCACTCTATTCACGTGAAGGCTTGCTTTATATAAATGGTCAGAGGATTAAAATAACTAGCTATTCAAATAAACTTTCTTTCATAGCTATTTTATTATTTTGTGTTTGAAGTTATAAGTTCTTGTCAGCATTTCAATAGTAATTAATTAATCTTAGCTTTTGGATTCATAACTTAAAGATAAATGCAAAATGTATTAAGTTACTTTATGAAGATTTGGATAACTCAAAAAGGTACCAGACGGTTAACGACCTAACTTTCATTAAAAGGATGATTTTAAGGTTACTAATATATAACTCAGAAAAGGAGAACAAAGCTCCGGTGCACTCTTTATGTCATTAGCTATAGAGCTAATTAAATATGATGGACAAGGGGATATCTTGGCACCGTCCGAGAGATTAAAGTAATACCTAGTTACTGATAACTACTTACTTACTGTCAGTTAACCTGTTAGCTTCGATATCAGCGTAAACCGACAAAAAAATAAGGAATATAGTGTTAAAATTAAATATAGTTCATACGCTATAAGCAATTTATGGATGATAAAAATTAAAGACGTAATAGATGACCCATATTTGCCAAGTAAAACTGTAAGCAACTTCACAGATGGTACATGACGGTGCGCGGTCGCAGTTGTCAGCGAAAATATACTAGGATTCTTACCGGACGGAAACTTGAATAATACTGACAACTAGTTTACGTAGGCTAGACGACAGTCGGTTCATGTAAATGCTGAAAGTCAAGCAAATCCTGTTACACTAGGAGTGAATTTATTTCAGAAGTGTGGAGAAATTCAGTGATATTTCCTGCTCTTACCATTTATATACTAAAGCAAAATACAAAATATTATTTTTTGTGTTCAGCAATACGTACAGTCAGGATCAGTTAGATGTTGACAAACAAAGTGCTGAAAATGATTTTAATTTTGTTTTTTTACCCCCTTTTAGTTGACCGATTCTGATATTTGGTACACACCTTTATTTGGGATAATGATACCATTTCAATCAATAAAACAGTTTGATTTGCTCTTAGTTATTATTTAGCTCTTTATTTATATACGAAGATATTTATGACGCTGACTGTACAGTAAAATAATTATGTAAAAATATCAATTGTAATAAATAAATATTATATTGTATAATAATTGTGAATTTACCCAACTTCTAAGTGACTGTGGTTAATAGGGATGGCATCAAAGTGTTGCCAGTCGTTAACCGTGTTTCATTTAAGTGCTTTTCCTCAAAAAAGTAATATTTTCTATTAAAAAAAGTATAAATCTTAATCCTGACATTAATAAGTATTTTCAACATCTTGTTTTGTTAACAGGTACATAATATTATACATAGAAACTTCAATGCTAATTGCACTGCATAGGAATCAAACTCGCGACCAGACAGATTCAACGCTATACCGCTAAGTATGCCACGGTGGCATACAATTTATAAGGTCACAATACAAAAATATCAATGAAAACAATAGCTTGTAAACAATGAACTCGGTAACGTCAAATAACCCACCTAGAATCGTTCCCTGCCCTAAGGTGCCCGTAATATTGGCAGTGTTACCTTGCTGAAATACGATGGCCATACTTTGCATCACGTAAATAACCGAAGCGACCTAAGAAAAATACTCAATAATAGTTTTGCGCCAATCGGTAATTGAACCTCAAACTAATGCATAGCAGTCATGCGAGCTACTGCTACTGCTGTGTCACCAAGGCAGTTAATATAGCTAGTACCTACATAATTTGCCAAAACTATGTAAATGAAATCAGTTCAGTGATAAATGTGATGAATATACGAAATTACTTATTACATATTTGAAAACTGTAAGCTTCGGTTGGCACACTTAATCGAGTTTCGTACGAGTTCACTTCAAGTATTTTCAATGAACATTTGATGACGTCATGTTTGTCTTGCGAAATGAAACGTTATTAAAAGCTAAGTATACTAACAGCTGGTTGGAGATAGTTTGAATAACCCTGGAACTTTAGTTTTTAAATTATGTGCATATAAATATGAGATTTTAATGGTATAAAATGCTTTCTTTAGAAGAGTTTCTATAAAAAGAACTTCATAAGCGAATCGCCAATCTAAATTGATTAGTCAATAGGCTATCGCAGCCAACTGCTGGACATAAGCCTCTCCCAATATGCCATAATACCATAATACCATACCACAATCCAAAATACCATAGCTCCCGATCCTTCATCTTCTGAATCTAGTCCATCAAATGGAGAAACTAAATATCGATCCGATCAAATAGGAGGCATTATACAATAATGTTAACGGGAATTAACGCGATCACGGTATAGGTTATTATAAAGTTATTATAGGAGGAATTACTTGAATTTATTTGCACCTTTTAGGTATATAACTTTTAGTTGTATGCTTTCTCATTCCTCATCTTTAGTAGAAGTTTTCTTTGCTTTGGTATTCGCTGTTAACAGAGAGTTAAGACTTCCTTTCACCCTAGCTGTGGTTATGCTACTAAAATACTTTAGTTTTCCAATCTAAAATTACTTTAAAGTTTCATTAAAAATGCTTTATTTTATACTTGTTATAAAAAAAAACAATTTAAGTAGGTATAGTACGGTGGGCAACTTACTGTGATTTGCAAGTAAATACGTACGAAACGTATACTATTTTCACGTGAATCTTTATTATCATAAAACGCAGTAAAATTCGTGAGTATTTTTATATTTCAAGCGTCTTAGTAAAATTACTAATAGGATTAGAGGAGGAGATTAGGAGGACAAACCCATTATGCAATTCATGAGTTAATTTAATCGATTTAACTCCCATTATGGAAGAAAAAGTGCTTGACTATTTAGTATTTATTTAGGTCCCAGGCTTCCTCGTCAAGTATCCTTACGTTTGTTTCAGAGACTTAACGTGAAAAAACAAAAAGACAGACTACACTAACTTTGCATTTAGAGTATAGTAGAAATAGGCCTCGCTTACTCCAATGGCTATCTATAGACCAATATGACCGTGTGATTTATTCATAATTCTTAATTCTTTATTGTACACAAACAATATAGAGATCATACATAAAACATTTCAAAGAATGTGTACAAAGGCGAGCTTAACTCAAAATGAGTTCTCTACCAGCAAACCTTTGAGTAGCAGAGAAGTTATGGTCGTGAAGGGGGATGTGAATTGTACATAAAAACAGATAAAAAATGAAAACATAAAAAAAAAACAAAAAAAAGAAACATGAATAAGAAAGTGTACCTAAACAGGTACATTATACACAATAGACACATATTATAGCATACATAATCATTTTCATACATACATACATACATACACCTAAACATAATTATACATACACACATATACATGTACCTACATATATACAAACTACACACATACATAGACATAGATAAATACGTAAATATATATAAATATATAGATATAAACAGACTACAATATTGTGATAGGAAATGTTCCCTAGTCCTTCTCCTGATTTATCATTACATTCGTTTAATATAAGTGAAATTATTTATTCTATTACTATAGCTATTATGTTTAACCAGATTTAAGATATTCTATTTTCTGAAGATAATTACCACAATCTGCCTAAAACTATGAGGAAAAAGAAACCAAATATCTTATCATCCATACATTTATATTAGATGATATCTCATTACTTTAAGCGGCTCCGTGAACACACGTCCCTAAGGGCAAACTTCGATTGAATGAAAATTGTTTATTGCCGAAATGAGCTGGAATTGTACCCCACGGAGAGATAAGCTTGCTGTAATAATAACTTCGGGTTTACAAAAATTGTACTCTAAATTTCAAAAAAATTGGTACAACCTCTGGCAGTTGGTAAAAGGTTAGCTGCGAACCTAATAAAATTAATATCATAATGCGAGTTGCTCATCACTATTTCAAGATATATTCAGCATCACAGCCTTAGGTTTCCCCCTTGTTTACGGATTGTTCTGATATTTTGTATACATACCTTTAATGTTGACAATGATACTTTAAATTTGATTTGTTGTTAACACCTTGGTATTAAGAATATTTTAAAACTTTATAGTCAAGATAGTTCTGACGCTGAATGTACATTAAGGACAAAAATGGTATTTCAATTCTCCGTTTTGAGATTTAAACCGTGCAGATAGTTGATGATGTAGCGTGTTATGATGAAATTATGTTGAACATAAGAAAAAGCAAAATTAAAAATTTTTAAAAACCCACGACGTATAAAAAAGTGATTAAAAAAATGTTTATTGTAGCGGCCCCTAGTAGGTTGTCACCATAACACCTATCAAAAAACAAGCACCAATCAAACCCAAACCAATAATTGAAAACTGCATCAAAATCGGACTAGTATATTTGGAGAAAATTGGCAACATTGATTTGCATTAAAATCTTGCCGTAGCGCCCCCCGTTAAGTTGTTATTGTAATACATATGAAAGAACATATTCAAATTAAAGCCGAACCCATAACTGAAAACTGCTTCAAAATTGGATCGGTAGTTTCGGAGAAAATGGCAACATGGAATTGCACAAACAAACATACAAACATCCTCTCACCCCAAACGCATCCTCTCACTTCGTTCCGTAGTGGGTAAAAACAAAATATGATCGTGTTAATTCCCGTTGACATTATTGTTTAAAAAAAAATTCATTCGCCTCTTTTCAAATGAACAGCAGAAGCTATTTACGCGATTTGCAAATTGAAATATACCATTCCATTAAAGTTTTATTGACAGTCAAAATATTTTCTTTCTCATTCAAAAACATCAGTGGATTGGTGTTAGTTTATTTGCCTATGAAAACATATATGTATGCTAAATTTGGCTACTCTATTTGCACCTGGTATTCGATGCACTTAAACCATTCGTATTTTTACCGCTTTTTGTATAAAATCGGGATACATATATCTACAACCCTTTAAATATAAAGCACTCCTACCTTGTGTGTTTCATTTCAAAATAATTTGTTATTTTAACCAAACGGTGTGGTGGTCATCCCCTAAACACATTTTGTAACCTGATCTAAATACGGTAAATTAGAAATGACAAACGCGATTATATGAACCGCCAGGTTCGGTAAAGCTTAATTAAGGATTATGTTACCCAAAAACGACACGTAAATTATACGTACCTGCGTTATGTTTTCAAAGGTCAACGCATTTGTATTTTGTACGCTGGAGGGTGAAATTTAAAAAAAAATGCTTTCATGTAATCATACACTTTATGTAAAGTGGAATTGAAACCGTTTGTAATGTTTGTACAGGTTGGGCTAACTCTATATTAGAGAAGGATAATAAATATTATGAGAAATATTCTAAAATGGCGTTAGTTCTCAATCAATCAATCTATTACGTCACTGCAGTCATTCATCCGAACCTCCGCCTTCTGCATCCAGTCTATATCAGCTACCTTATTCAGGTCGTCAGTACATCTGGCTAGGGAGTGTCCTCTCCCAGTGTATTAAGTCTACCAGGCCACAAAGGCTGCCGACTGACCTTCTGACCTCTATGGGTTTTAAAAACTAATTGATGTAGGGAAATAGTTGCAATTCCCCTCGATTAAATCTGATTTCGTTAACAATGTTAGGGTTGCGGTTGTGTGCGTGTCACCAAATATAAACGCGTAATGTTTAGACCGATATACTTTGGTTTTAGGCTTCATTTTCATTAGATCGTTTATCAAATAACTATTTTATTGTAAGCGTTATATTGCTAAATATAACGCTTACAATAATATAGTTGTCCGATAAACATAGCTGTAATGATATAACTAATTTAGTTTGTCATTAAGTTAGTTGTGTCATTGTTTATCAATTTTTTCCTGCAAGTTTACTCATGGTAATAAGGCTTCTCTAGTGCTAGCACCTCTGCCTACCCCTTCGGGAATACAGGCGTGAGTTTATGTTATGTTATGATGTAACAAGGCACATATAACTCAGACATGGTAATATATCAGTACTAACTAATATTCTCTTCTAGTCTATAACTATTCACCTTGACTTCAAAATTGTAATCAGTTTAGTAAAGGTATGTACATCGTACAGGATATGGCCTGCAATACGATCCGATTTGAGTCTCACCAAAAAAAAACTTTCGACGTCGACAACTTTCGATTCAATCAAACTTGATTGGCCGTGGAAATAGCAGGCCAAAGCCACCCAACTTTGGGAGAGGCATAGGCCTCTATCAATCAGCAATATCAATTATTATCAATCTAAAAATTATCAATTAGCCTCTGGCTGCCCACTGCTGGACGTAGGTCCAGCAGTGAGCTGGGCGAAAGATTCGAAACGAAATAGGTAATCTCATAAATTATTTAACAGATACATTATACTTCTTTAAAACTTGAAAGCCTTTTTAATTTTTAAAAATAGAACTTTTATCTAACCTTATTACAGTCAAAGTGAATACAGATAATTGAAATGAATTATACGTTCTCAAACAACTCTGTTAAAAAAAATATTATGGTGAGAATTTACTAATCTGTTTTTACACAACCGGGGTTGCTTTGAAAAATGATAAATGATAGAATTGTGGAAAGGAACGTGATAACTAAACAATTAAGTATATTTGATCGTAATTATTATTATTAAGTCAACCATGAACCGTCTAGGTGAGACCGATGGTATTTGAAACAGCCCCGATTTCTTGAAATTTAAAACCGTTAGTGAGATGGTAACATCGCATTTCAACCACTTTCCTATGCCTGCTGACGTCTCAGTTAGTGTCATAAGGCACATAGTTGTGTAGTTCTGAGTGTCATGTGAGAAAAATTATGAAAAGTAAGTTTTGCACGCTTTTTTACCATGTCTATATTTTGATAACAGTTTTGTACCTTGGTTTAAGTTATGCATGTTTCGAAAGCTCAATAATTGAAGACTTATTATGTGTACATAGTTGATACAAATGAATTCTGTGTATTTGCTACTTGATTGTGGATTAAATAAAAATTGGGAGCCTTTTTCTTACTGAGGAAATTTGAAACTGGCTGTTTCAACTCTCCTAATTTTAAATTTTTTATCAGCAGTAACGGGCATGTTGGTTTAATTTTTTTATTTAGATTGCCGAGTTGCTAAATAATAATATATGATTTCGCTGTAGAAGAAGTAACTTTGCGACAAAAAGTCTCCATGAGATGGAGAGAAAGGTCGCCTCTTAGATCCACGGTGGCCATCCAAAGAGGAGACTCACCACGTCGAAGGATATCGTGTGGTACCCCCACGACGGCCTTTGCACCGTCAGCTCCAGTTCCACCCAAGTGACATCGGGTACGTCGTCGTCAACCACGCTGGGCGCCATAGGCGACCGAGGTGGAGGAGACATCTGTGGGGAAACATGTTAAGCCGCTCGAGCCGGGATTCGGGAGTTAACTACTCCTCCGAGTATAGTTGACTTAAAGTTCATTTCATTTCGTATTTAATTTTTTTGCAAATAAATATCTTTGAATTATATCATCTTTTGTATTTAAATTTATTTGTTGAAAGTTTACTTCGATATGAGGGGTGTTGAAACAAGTTGACTTCTTACGGATACGTTGACTATTCACCACAAAATATTACACTTACTTACGATTTATTTATATAGTCATTCGCAAGCTTAAAATAATGGCGATAGGTACAGCTATCAATAGAAATCGTGTGTTATTAGTAACTAATATCACACGATTTCTATTGATAGTTTTGGGTGTATGAAAGAAAATGTCAAAATTGTTTCCAAGTCTCTGCCAAGCTCAAAAAGCGTGTCTATCTAACGTATTTTTAAATGCACACTGTTATTTATACAGCGTGTTATTTTTAATAAAGACTGTTATTACCAAATTTGTTTCAATAACATATCACGAATGGCTTGATAATCATCGACCAATATCTACCAAATATATACAATTTTACACGTAGATAGAAATCTGTTCAAGCATACGCTCGCAACGCTCGAGTCGCTTATGTAAATTCTGTTGTGCGTGCACATGTATTCACGCCTTCCGATTTTTATCTTTGAGTATTTGATTTACCGAGGTGTGTGATATATTTATATTTCATCTACTCATTTCATACATGATTTGAATGAAAAGAATCGGAATAGAAGAACGATTTACTGTCAAATGCTTTATTGATAGTGGAAAATCTTTTTATGATCATGAAGTGTGATGTATTTTTAGGAGCACATTGTATTTTATGTACATAATTTTGCCCTAAAGAGTTCTTACATAAAGATAAGATATGATTGATTCACTGTAGATATTATATTTTTTTATAAGGGAATGTTTAATATACTCCATATCACCCCGTTCATTAGAATAAGACATTAGCATTTTTAAAGAAAGTGGCGCACATTGGGGGAGCGTGTGTCAGGCTAAATTGATTGATTTTACGAAAGAAATAAAAAGTCGTTCATCGATCTCAAAAGTATTTTGTTAAATAAATGCACTTTAATAAAACCTAATATAATAAATAAATGATTTATTGTAAAAGTTCTAGTAAAGGTAGAGAGTATCTAATTTATTAAATTTTCTTTTCATCCTGTCCTCATAAATTGAATTCCCCAGAAATGGCGTTTGTAGTCGCCGCGGAAAGGAATAAAAACTCTATTGTTACATCTTCAAATAAAAGCCTCAAAGTTGACTTTGTAACAGCGGAGTAGGAAATGAAAAAGACATGTATTTATACATACATACTATAAGTAACTTATACTTGTAATGATGAAAGTTTAATAATAACGGATAACTTGCTTGACCTATAAATAAAAGAGTTATGCATAACTCCGAGATGGGTACAAATTGTACAAAGAAGTATTATTACTTCCCCCACCACAACATTATATCACATGTTTTGATTTTATGATCAAAACCATGTAATATAATGTTGTGGTTTTATTATAATTCATACGTATGTATTTCTATATATAGCAGGTTTTATCTTCTGCCACCTGGCAAATATATAATTGGGTAAATTTTACTAGATTGGCCTGCTATGTTTTTTCTGGTGGGGAAATTCCCACGGATACATCCCCGACCCGAAACCACCTACTCTCCCCGTCACCGCCGCTGGTCTTCAGATACCGGGATGTAGGATAGCTTCCGTCGTCCGTAGTCGCACCCCAGCTGTTTCGACAAAACTGCTTCTGCTAGGGTAACAGAAATCGTATTCCTGGGGGAAACCGCCCACCTGTCGCCCCTCGGTCTCCGCTCCTGGAGGACAACGCCGCTTAAAGACCTCCGACAACTGAGTCGCCTCCTCTGCGCTGATTTGCCTGACACCTGACATTAAACCTTTACACTACACAATAATTAGTTGTTCCTTAAAGACAGTATATTACTAAATATACACCAAAGTCATTGTTTCATGCCAACACTAATGAAGCTTTCACTACCGCATTTCATAGAGACAATAGCTAATCGCTGCGTAGTTCATTGTAATCAATATCAACAATTTTTATCGCATCATTTCATGACGCAACCTCAGCAAGTGATGCGTTTTTAATCACTAGCTCGCGCCTTGCGGCTGTAATGACTGATACCAGGTGATGATAAAAGCTCGGATATTCGACAGTTAAATAGCTTACAAAATTGTAGGTTACTGTTAATAAAATTTTTTTGTTATGTAATTTTTGTACCTAGCAAGTGAAGTGGTTTTCGATTTATTGTAGGCCGCCCGTGTGGATGTCGGTTATCGCGACCAAACTTAACCTATATCCTTCCCAAGCTTTAGTACAACTCTGTATCAAATATCATCCAAATCGGTTAAGTAACTTAGGTGAAGAGACCAACAGTCAGAGTTATGTATGATATTGATAAATATATTTCATTCATTTTATCTTCTTCCACTGTGGCGATGGCTCCTCGACCCTCAAATTGTGTTTTATCCCAGTATGCTTGGAGCTCCGGAGGATCTCACGTGCGCCTCTGGGAACGCCATAAAGCAGCACTCTGGGAAAATATATTTAAAGTACATTATCATAATTTTAGCGTTATCGAGGCATTCGTCTCGGAGTCCAGATCTCGCTTAGTCCTTCTCCTTCTTTAGGTTTACCATATAATTTTTTTATGGGAGTGTCTGCCGGCTGACAGCCTTTTTCCTACAATCAACAAGTGTACAGTTTTATAAGTAAGGTCGAATTACCGTAGAGAGGTGAAAAAGTGATCAAAATGTCATGAAATATGCACAAGGCAATTTTGTCAATATTTAACCATTTTACTTGCTGACTCTAGTCGGTTCCGGGCGGCGTCAGAAAGATCTTGACAACAGTCTCGAAATGATCTTAAAACACAGACAACAGAAAGCGAGGAAAAGAAAGTCATTAAGATCATTTTGAGTACTTTATTAGTCAAGATCGATATGATGCTGACTGTACATAACTACGCTTGAAGAAGAAAGTTCGTTAGAAGGTCATGTGAGGAACCTCGTGGCGTAATCTGTCTACTACCGATTAAACGCTTTGAAGTAAGTAAGTCATTTGAAAACATAATTTCATCGTTTGGCTATGGTTGTATATGTAGTTTAGACATCGTTTTATTACGCTAGAGAATAATATAAACTGCGATATATCGAGAGTGTAGTGGTACCATTTAGTTAGCGGCCCAGTAGATACAACTATATTCAATAAAACTTTGTAGCAACATTTTGATATCTATCCGTTTTTAACTTTCATTTTTTAGCAATAAGAGGTTGAAAGTATTTTAGATGCAAAATTATGTATTTAATTTTAGATTGGATTTATACCCTTCTATATCACTTAGATCGACACCATTGTTACACATCATACAATATTATGTTTAAATCTTTTGCCAGACAATTTTCGGTCTCATGCAAGAAATGTTCCACAACATTCTACCCAACGCTATCTAGACCCATGATAAGCTTAATTAGTTTGTGTTATGGAATTTAGAATGCGGAAAAACATACTTAGATCCTTTTTTTTTGTAAAACATATTATAATACAATGGTGAGCTCATTGCCATCAAACCGGTGTGGTGTATACTACAACTGTGCTTCTTATATTACCTCAAATTATTAAGAGAAAATAATTTATGCTCAGCCCGGGAATTGAGCACGATACCAGAGGCACACAAGTCACGCTCACTACTGCAGCAGTGTCGTGAATAAAAGTAACCTTAATGAAAAAAAAACTTCTATCATTTTTATTCAGCGTGGGTTGAAATTGTTTTAAAACGACATCCCTATTTTCCAAGGATTAAAGTTACAAGGGTCTTTCATTAACAAACTTGAGTTTTGTAAGAGAAGAAATATGATCTAAGTTGGATCATTGAATCGAAGACGCCCGAAAGTCGAATTTATATTGAAAAAGCCGTCAATGCGAGACGACGATGGTTGGGTTGTTCCGTGCTATAATACCAATATAAAACTGAATTATGAAAAGGTACAATATGCTATAAGCAGCTTCGGGTATTGTAATTGGATACGCTGGGTTTATGGTGCTATACAGTTACAGTGACCTCAATACCTCTATTGTAATCCCCTTGTTGCTTTTGGCAATAGAGGAAGTAAAAAGTGAATAAATGATTCGTGAAGTCAAACACTTTTTTGCTACGTCATTTACCAATAAATATGTAAACTCTGCCGTCACGCCGTCCTTTGGAACATCACGCACATGCCCTAGTATCGCGTAGTCATTCAGCAAAGATACATTATATTTTCAATAAAAAAAAACTTCTGTAAGCTGTTGTACAGCTAACCGAAGTTCACGGTTCACGTGTACAAACTAGAATACAAATATTGCCATGCAATTCTCAAGTTATTTGACGTAATGACATTCGAATTTTAAATCATAATTTGACATTTGTAACTAACGTCAAACCGATTGTGATCTCTATCTTCTTTGGTTTTTATACCTACTAAAAGATGAATAATGAGTGGTAATAATGGAAGCTTTCATAGTATTCAATAGGAATAGCGTATTCCAATAAGAGGGAATGAGATATTATAATATTCACGAATGAGTAATGCGAACATTAAGAAGACATAAGTTGAAGTAGAACATAACGTTGAAAATCGTTATTTCATCCGTACGAGAATCAATTTTAGAGCACTCTCAAGCATTTATTTTTCATCACATCATTGATTTTTCACTAAAAGCATTTCATTATCAAATAGCATACAATAAAACCAGCTCAATGTGTCTATAATTCTGTTGAGAACCATCCGTTTTACTGCTACATCACTTTTGAAGAACGGGAAATCAAATTGAACCCATGCAAAGCTGGGGTAGGTCCATAGTTTCATATTATATTATTTTTATTCATCGTACGGTAAATTTTAAATCTGAAAGTTTGTTTCTATTTGTGTCTGGTTGATAAGTTACAATACCGTAAAACTCAACAAATTAAATATAATTTGGTGTGGAGATAGTTTATAGCCTAGATTAGCTCCTTTTTAGCCCGAAAAAATAAACCGCGAATAAATTCTTATTTATTGCGGTGCCTATCGTATAAAATTCTCACAGCCTGCTCAACCATTTGCATATTGCTTTATGATAAAACTAGCTTTTGCCCGCGGCTCCACCCGCGTGGAAGTCGGTTATCGCGACCAAACATAGCCTATGTCCTTTCTCATGGTCTAATCTACCCCTATACCAAATTTCATCAAAATCGGTTCAGTGGTTAAGGCGTGAAAGCGTAACATACAGACAGACAGACAGACAGACAGAGTTACTTTCGCATTTATAATATTAGTATGGATTAGGTACTACTATTTTACCACACATCATACTAATATTATAAAAGCGAAAGTAACTCTGTCTGTCTGTATGTTATGTTTTCATGCCTAAACCAATGAACCGCTTTTGATCAGGTATAGGAGTAGATTAGACTTTGAGAAAGGGCATAGGCTATGTTTGGTCGCGATAACCAATATCCACACGGGCGAAGCCGTGGGCAAAATATAGTTTGATATAAAAACGAAAGTTGATGGACGGACGAATGGGGGATGATTTATGTTGATCAATCACGCTGGAATAACTGAATGAATCTGTTTAATATTTAGCACTGCGATGGCTACCAATAGCCTAGAACAGGATATAGGCTTTTTAACCCAGGGATATATATTATGTTCTAGTGGGTCACGCAATCGCGATCATTATCCTATGAAGGCCACAGTAACAGCAATTAGGTACCATTGTATTTGCAGTATGGGATCCAAAAATAAATTTGATTGTTAGTCTATGACTTAAGAGGAAGTCTAGGAAGTCCTAGCAACTGTTTCTCCATAGTACCGTTCTCCCCCTTTTCCTCCCTGAATATTGCTTCTAGAACAATATTTTTGTTTTTGTAAAATCAAGATCTTCTGTACGCATGTCCCTGTTATTTTATTTTTGTCGGCAGTCAATAAAATAAGAAAATATGATCGTCTATGATGATAAAAAATGACTAATTCTTACCGGCATGTTTGGAGGACTACCAGACAAATTCGAAAAGGTTTTAACGTTATAAAAAATTACAGGAACATGGATACGCTATTTCCTAATAAAACGGTGTCAAAAATATTTAAATTGGCGTAGTTTTCGCTGAAAAAAATGGGAAATACGAAACCTCGATTTTGCCGGATTTTGGCGGCTATCCTTATCGCACCCTACGGGGACAGGGGTGATGGCAATAGGATTATTCGCTAGCTAGGAAGTCCTCTTAGGCACTTTAAAGTATCAAAATTAGTTTATTCGATGCCATTACTAACGTGTTATTAAATTTCAATATCCTTTTATGTATAATCTTTGACTAGACTAGACTTTCAGGCAAGGGCAATATCTTGATTGAATTTAGAAATGTGTCTAGGGAGCTTGGGTAAATACATCGTATGATTAAGAAAATAATTCAACCTGAAAAGGCTGATAACCACTAATAGAAGGCGAATTAAGAGCATCAAACGAGTACGTCTCAGAACCTGAGTAACCATTGAGAATTCTCTTATAGCAAGCCAGTCCATTTAGGTAGGCCCGATTTCAAGAAAGAGGTCAGGCAGCGTTTTTTTTTTTTTTTTTTTTTTTTTTGTTTTTTTTATACAGGACTCGTCAATTTGACTTCACCTCGCCTGATGTTAAGCTAAAGGCAAAGTCTCGGAAAGAGGGTCACCATCGTAAACATTTACCATGTTAACAGTGGTGGCACTCAGCTTGACGGCCTCATTAGATGCCTTTTCACGCCCCGCTTAAAGGACCCAGGACTGTAGGAAGAAGGAAACACGTGAACTGGCAGGGAATTCCAGGCCTTAGTGGTGCGGCATAGGAATGAATCACTGAAACGCTTGGTTCTAGCAGGTATACTCTGCACCGTAAATGGATGACATCTTAGCCCTGCACGTGTCGTCCTGTGAAGGAAAGGGGAGGGTGGGACTAATTGGAAGAGCTCGTCAGAACATTCACCATGGTAGAGACGGTAGAAAACTGCCAAAGACGCAACATCTCTACGCATCTGCAAAGGCTCGAGGGTGTTCGTGACCTCAGGATCCCCAATAATGCGGACCGCACGTCGCTGCAGCCTGTCGAGAGCATCTAATAAGTACTTTGCGGAGCCGTCCCAGAGATGTGAGCAGTATTCCACGCAGGAACGAATTTGGGTCTTATATAGAAGACACCGCTGCTCCGGCGTGAAAAAACGTCTCACTCTGTTCAGGACTCCGAGTTTACGCGAGGCTGATTTGATGATACTCTCGATATAGTTTTTGTTATTCAGTTTGCAGCGAACATCCATACCGAGGATAGTGAGGTGATCCTGCAGTGGCAGTGGTGTGCTCTGAAGAGTGGGAAGGGGAAGGAAAGGAGATACCTTTGCTGTAAACGCACATGCCTGGGTCTTCTTGGCATTGAACTCGACCAGGTTCCTAGCGCCCCATTGAGAAATGTGGTCCAGGATCCGGTCCAGGTCAGTGACAAGAAGCTGCCTTTTTTCCGCGATATCAGACTGCTTGGCCGCAGGATGTGCGTAATAACTCCTGTGTAAGGTGCTGTCGTCTGCATAGCAGTGAATGTTTCCGTTACAGAGCATGTCATTGATATGCAGAAGAAAGAGAGTGGGAGATAAGACGGAACCCTGCGGCACGCCAGCATTTACCTGCAAGAACTCCGAAGCTCGTCCATCACAAAGGACGCGAATACGGCGCCCCTGCAGGAAGCTTGCAACCCAGTTACACAGTCTAGGAGGCAGGCCGAAGGCTGGTAGCTTGGAAAGAAGCGATTTGTGCCATACCCTATCGAAAGCTTTGGCGATGTCAAGACTAATTGCCAGTGACTCACCGTGCTTCTCCATAGCCTCACCCCAAAGGTGGGTCATGTACGCCAGAAGATCACCCGTTGACCGTTTCGGTCTGAAACCGTATTGCCGGTCACTAAGCAAGGAGTGATCCTCTAGGTGGCGCATGAGCTGTGTGTTAATTATGTGCTCGAACACCTTGCACAGCACTGAGGTGACGGCTATGGGTCGATAGTTGGCTGGGTCCGAGCGATCCCCCTTCTTGGGGATCGGCTGGACATTCGCCTCCTTCCAAGCCGAAGGCACTGTACCCGAACTGTAGGACAGTCGGTACAGTCGCGTTAGCATAGGAGATAACTCCGCTGCACATTTTTTAAGTACGACCGCTGGAATACCATCAGGACCACTGGCTTTCCGGACATTGAGTGATTGCAGTACTGCACGGACATCGCGTTGCCTGATACGTATATCAGGCATTGCGTGGTCACCAGTGGGCATTGTCCGTGGTTGCATACCACAATCATCGACTCGGGAGTTGGCCGCGAAGAGATTGACCAGCAAATTTGCTTTCTCTTGCGGCTCATGGGCCAGAGATCCATCGGGATTGCTCAGCGGGGGCAGCGAGGGCTGGCAGAAGTTGGCTTGCACGGCTTTGGCCAGTTGCCAGTAGCCACGGCTACCCGTGGGATGCGCCACTAGCTCTTGGCCCAGCCGTGCTATGCGCTGGGCATCCGCTCTAACGCATGCCCTCTTGCAGACCTTTGAAGAACTGCGTAAAGTCTTCTCACCCGACACACCTCAGTGCCTCAAGTCGAAAGTTTTCGACCAGTGTGTATTACCAGTGATGATCTATGGCACTGAAACGTGGTCCCTCACTATGGGCCTTATGAGTAAGCTCAAAGTAGCCCAACGAGCTATGGAGAGAGCTATGCTTGGAGTCTCTCTGCGAGATCGAATCAGAAATGAGGAAATCCGTAAAAGAACCAAGGTTACCGACTTAGCCTAGCGGATTAGCAAGTTGAAATGGCAGTGGGCAGGGCACATAGCACGGAGGACTGATGACCGATGAAGTTGAAAAGTTCTCGAGTGGAGGCCACGTATCGGCAAGCGCAGCGTAGGACGTCCACCCACAAGGTTGAAAGACGACCTCATTAAGGCCGCGGGAACGCACTGGATGCGAGCCGCTACCGACCGGTCTTATTGGAGATCTATAGGGGAGGCCTATGTCCAGCAATGGACTTCCTATGGCTGAAATGATGAAAATGATGAAGCTATGATAATACTACTAGCTGCTTCACCACCCGTAAAACATGGGTCACTACCACAAAGTTTCCTAATTATAGGGTCCATCCTTTTATAGTAACATCCGAGTGTTGGCTGTAGGAAGCTGACTTAGGAAGCTGACTTAAGAACCTAACTCTCTAACCGTCATTAATTAGCTGTTACTGCATCACTGAGATGAAACGAAATTTACCAGGTGTAGCTTTTAACTGAGCTGCTCTAACTATAAATAATGTCACACTTCTGCCTGTCTAAACACACGTAAGACCAAAAAGAAGTATAAAACAGCAAGTTAGTGGTTTTACAACGGTCGTAAACGTCAATAGTTCACGGCACATGCCGTAACCGTCGGTGCATGTCACAGATATTGAGTTCAATGGATATCCACAACACATATGTGCCATTTTAATATTATTATGTGAAAGTTTCTGGAAGGGTGTTAGTTAGTGTTTTCGAATAAACGGCTGAAAGAATGTAGAAGATATTTAGCGCATATATAATTATTATATGAATATAGTATAGGAATAGGATATGTCTTACTTTTTAACTCTTCTGTAAGATCCGTAGGTCACAACAGCTAGTACTTTACAAAAACATGCGTGGTTTGTAAATTATATATTTACCTTGTTTTTTTTTTTTTATAGGTACAGGACACGTCAGTTTGACTTCACCTCGCCTGATGTTAAGCTAAAGGCAAAGTCTTGGAAAGAGGGTCACCATCGTAAACATTTACCATGTTAACAGTGGTGGCTCTCAGCTTGACGGCCTCATTAGATGCCTTTTCACGCCCCGCTTAAAGAACCCGGGACTGTAGGAAGAAGGAAACACCTAGTATTTACGATATTGCTTAAAAAAAATAGCACAAAGGTAGACCACTAGAACTATGCATGTGTGTGCATTTACTCACACATTTAAACACAGTTTACACACGCATAACAAACATTTATTTTTTTACGCTTCTATGCTTAAACAGCTTAACAGATTTAGACCAAATCTTATACGAGGGCAAATTATGAATATAAAATTAGAAGGTGGATTAACACAAATGTGTGCTGTTTTTTATTCTCAAAATGATATTGGGCGTTTCATAAAGGAAATCCACCGTAAAATAGTAATTGAGGAAGAACCTACCACGCATTCCCGGCTTGCGGTCCCCACAAACGAGTACCCCACAAAGATATTACGATAATACTACTCTAAAT
Organism: Eilema sororculum; assembly: GCA_914829495.1. Taxonomy (NCBI): domain Eukaryota; kingdom Metazoa; phylum Arthropoda; class Insecta; order Lepidoptera; family Erebidae; genus Eilema; species Eilema sororculum. The sequence continues at coordinate 16,668,644 of OU618543.1, read as the reverse complement.
CTGTGAAAATGTCCATTTATAGACAGACAATCACATCGTTATAAGATGGGAAGTTTGAATCACATCGGGCGTGTCTCGGTAGCCGAATTGGTCAAGGTATTCCCCCTGTAAGGGAAAGACTGCGGGTTCGAGTAAATATCCATTTTTCCAATCAGTACAACCTGGAATATAAACAAAATATGATTAATTGAGATACTTGCGTATCTATTTAAATCAAAATCCATGTTGCATGCCGTTAAAAGTAAATAGTAAACTAACGTAAAGGTAAACACATGTGTGCAGTTTTGGCACCGACCACTGCAGATAAATCACTGGAACATTGACAAACACGACTGCGCTGCAATCGCGGATGTCCCTGTCTACACTTCCGCGTCGCGATGAGTAATATCCCTGTTCGTGTTTGAAACGTCTACACTTTGATATGAAGCTCTGTGTTTATATCAAACTTAACCGTGCAAAATTGTTTCTCTTTTCCAGGTTTATGCAGCTTTCAATATTTTGTTATAAGATTTCATAGGAGAGCAAAGCAATATCGAGAATGGAAAGATGAAAAACATAAATGAAATAAAGTAAACTTGGCTGATCCGGTAGCTCGCTTGCTCTTGCAAGCGAGCATGACTTTGACAGATACTATGACAAAGAAATACAGAATCTTAGTTAAAATCTGTTTTAATCATTGAGAACTAAATATAAATATAGGTGAAATTATAGGTCACTAGAGCAGAAGGCACATCGATAATAATAGTAAAGTATATAGGCAGAGTTTAAATATTTGGTACAATCCCCATGGTAAGATTCCTGAGATGGTACCCATGAGCGCGGGCCTGGGGGTGACGGGTGGAGCCGCCTGTCACCCCAGCAGAAGCAGGCCACGGCGGCGGCGCGCTGAATAGTGCGCCTCCCCATTCCGGGGGCGAGTTGGGGACACCGTTGTCCCCCCTCCTGAGGAGGGCCAGACCGTAAGGGATGGCCCTGGGTCAGCCGGGGTACGAGGGATATGTCTTTGACAACCTCACCTCCGGCCTAGCACCAAGACCCACAGTCGGCGTGCGGTTTTAGTCGGTCCGAGTCCGACATAACCTCCCCTTCCGGCTCCGGCAGGGGGGGTATCCGAGGGGATTTCCGCACGAAAAAAAAAAAAAAAGGTATTTCATATCAACCCATACACTTCACAGCGACTTACTGTTACAAATATAACAGATTCCATCCTCAATAGATTTTCCACGTGCCGACATACAGATTACATTCACATATCCATAAATGTAAAAATTATTTCATAGGTACGAGTACATCATAACCTACGAAAATTAATTATGCTAATTTAATTACTGCTATATTATCATTTTGGGCGTTGTCCTGTCCTGGCAAGTTTATACTCACCATGTGATGCATAGGCAGATCATATCTAAGCGAGGTCTTACTACTTGCAAGTAAAAATACCTGCTACAAAAACCACCATCACCTCATAGCCTGAGAATGCCAACAACGGCAGACCACTATCTTAAGGGGTTGAGACTCTATTCAACATAGAAAAACATTACATACTACCTGTAATAAAATCAGTTCGTCTGATAGGACCTTAGAAAAGATAACCACCTATACGTAAGCACTAGACAATCACAAAAGTAAATGCTCGAAACTTCTGTAACCTCTCTAGTTAGACCAAAACTAGAGGTAGAACTATGAGCTTTCGTAAAATTCCTGCCAACTGCCAAACGGGGAGTAAATTTTATTGATCGCTTAACTTCGGGCACAAATTGTGAACGTTAATTGGCGTGCTTGTTTTACCTGGTATTAACGAGTCTCGGTCGATCAATATTTTATGTGTGGTACGCCGTTTTGGACTTTGATCTATAAACTCATTAGGATAGAATCAGCACGGTGTTTGCAATGACCACTCGGGCTAATTTTGTTTGCATTTGCGTTTGAGGACAGAGCGGTGTGGATCAATTCGATTGTAGTGCCAATTATTTCTTAGTAACATACCGCATTTATGCGTTTAACCATGGATTCATTTGCTGTGTGTCAATTTCTGATAATTGATAAAAGATAAATGAAACAAAAATGTTTTTGTATTATTTTATTGAAAACAGTACTGTAGTCGTTGACATAATATAGTATGGTTAAGTGTTAAAAATACCTAAGTTTATATTTTTTAGAGAATCCCTAAAATTCTATTCAATAAGGCGTTAAAATAATAAAGTTTATATACCTGTATTAGATACTAACGGTAGCACGCAACCCCACCTGCGTTGAATACTTAAATGGTCGATTTTTTTTGAATTTTCTACCCAATTCTCTATATTTTTTATTTAACAAGAACCTGTTCAAGTATAAAAAACTTAAAAAAAGGTAAATCAATAATTTCATTCTCAAGATAAGTACGAGTATGTGTGTGATAACAAGAACTTATTTTATTCTTGAATAGTCTTCGTTTACACTATGTGGGTATTATTTTTAATATTCGCCCTAATTGAAAATAAAAGAAAATCACCAAAGGACGAAACTTGTAAAGGAAATAATATTAAAAGCTGGGTGAATGTGAGAATTAGTGTGGGCAACATTCCCTTACGAGTGGTAAGTCGGCGCCGAACGAGGTACACCTGGCGGCACATAATGGCGTGCTAATCCCCACTTCAACGTACGGTAGTGAGAGTTGGATATGGCAAAAAAAATTGCATACACACACGTTGGGATAAGATCACTACTCATGATATAAAGGACGAACACCAGATTAAACGAGACGAGTGTGGTTTTAAAGATAACTATCGTCCATTTTCTATGGTAATATTTTGTTTATCACCATCATCATCATAAAGACGTATTTTCCTGATACGTATTTATGATGATGAGGTGAACTCGGAGCCCAGGGTCTACCTTCCGACTTCTCCTCCTCCAATTCACACGATCTTAGGCAAAGGCATACATGGTGGTGAAACCATAGGCACGCATATCATTCTCTACGATCATCAAGCCAGGACTTCCAAGGACTACTCCTCCTTTTTTTTTTCGTGCGGAAATCCCCTCAGATACCCCCCCTTCCGGAGCCGGAAGGGGAGGTTATGTCGGACTCGAACCGACTAAAACCGCACGCCGACTGTGGGTCGTGGTGCTAGGCCGGAGGTGAGGTTGTCATCGACATATCCCTTGCACCCCGGCTGACCCAGGGCCATCCCTTACGGTCTGACCCTCCTCAGGAGGGGGGACATCGGTATCCCCAACTCGCCCCCGAAATGGGGAGGGGCGCTATCCAGCGCGCCGCCGCCGTGGCCTGCTTCTGCTGGGGTGACAGGCGGCTCCACCCGTCACCTCCAGGCCCGCGCTCATGCGGGATGGAGGTCTACTCCTCCTAGATATTTGAACTTACATTATGTCTGACAAATTTTGAAAAATGTCTTACTTATACTTACAGTACTTACTATACTTACTTCCTCACCATGATTTTCCAATGAGACAATATAATATGACCTTCTTCAAAAATATATAAAAGCACTGGGTCAGCAACACGCAATTTGAATAAGCTGTATAGAAAAAGAAGAACATAGACCCGAAGAGTGATTTTTAAAAGAAAAATTACACGTTTAAGATGTCGATATACCTATATCATCAAATTTATTTCTTTCTCTCCATATTTACTTATTTTGATAGTAATTTTCTTATATCGAGAAATTATTGATTACATAACACAGTTTTAAATAAAACTCACATGCATAAGTCACACATATCTAAGTTTCTACGTGTTCAGTATTTATGTAGCAGTGTTTATCCTTGTTTTACGTAACACCCAAGTTCTGCTCCAAGCAAATACTAGTAATTAGCCACATTAGGTTAGACTAGAAACCAACGCTAACGTATTCAGGACAAGGCCAGGTGAGACCCCTTAATGAATGTTTGGAATACTTTGGCAACATTAGATGTTGAAAGCTGGTGCAGTAATTTTCCGTGAATATATTAGGATTTGAATGTCTGAATGTTAAATATCTTTATTTGTTTATGTTTAATTGGTATTATTACTTACTATAGCTCTACCTGCGTGAATGTCGGTTATCATATTTCTGATTCTACTGAATTAATTATTGTAATCAAACTTACGTTGGATTTTTATAAAATATATTTTTATGAAATTTTTTATGTTGGCTCAATATTGTTTGTGAACAAGACCTTTTTAACAAAAAAGCCACATCAATATCTGTTCAGCAGATTTTCTTTTATCGTTTAGCACGTTAAATTACGTAATAGTATAGATTTTTATTTGTATTATATATAGTACTAGCTTTTGCCCGCGGCTCCCCCCGCATGGATGTCGGTTTTGGCGACCAAACATAGCCTATGTCCTTTCTCTAGGTCTAACCTATCCCTATACCATACCATGAAAGCGTAACATACAGACAGACAGACGGACAGAGTTACTTTGGCATGTATAATATTAGTATGGATGTTGGAGTTAAGAATAATTGGGAGAACCTAATGAAATCTAGAATGAAGATTTATATTTGAGTTGTATATACAAAATTGTTTAATTTGAAATGAGTTTCTACCTAATTAAATTCTTGAAGGATATTTTATGTGGAAAATAAATTTGATCATTACTGAAGTGTAGTAATTTTAATGTTGGATATTTTTGTTGTTCGATAGTTTTGTTTAGATACACTTTCCTGTAAAAACAGTTAAACTGATCTGAATGTATTTTGACACAAACATAGATCAATATGAGTCATTGTTACTTGAATAAATCAATATATTATTATTATTCTCTTTATTCAATCCTAAAACTTATCAATTACATTTTTAAATATATCGTAAAAAAAAATACAAAATATATTTAAAAATATAAAAAATAGTATCCCACCGGCATCGAGTACAGGGAGGGACCAAGCTACCGGTGGTTAGGGCTCCAGAGAAAGGAACTTCCTCACGATGCGCGCCGTATCAAGGAGTACTGCCTTCTGCATCTGGCCCTTGACCCAACCATCCAACCCGAGCCTCTTCAGATGTTGGTCGAGGCTCTTTGCTATAAGTCCGTTGACTGATACGACTATCGGTACAATGATTGCTGAGTCAACATTCCACATGTCGACAACCTCGTGGGCCAAGTCCAAGTATTTAACTTGTTTATCTTTCTCAGCCTTCACGAGATTCTCGTCATGAGGAATGGTGACATCAACAATCAATGCTCGGCGTTCGGATCGGTCTATCACCACAATGTCAGGCTTGTTAGCTACAACAGTCCTATCAGTGATGATAGATCGATCCATACCTATAGTACGGCACCTCAAATTCCACAAGGTTGTATTTCAGAGCAAGTCGCTGATGGATTATCCTGGCTACTTGATTATGTCTGTGCAAGTACTCGCCGTTAGCAAGACGAGAACAACCGGAAGTAATATGCCTGAGGGATTCACCAGGTTGGTGACACGCTCGACAAATGTCAATTGTACAATTATTTATTATTATTTTGTTTCTCTGATCCGTGACTCTCGGGACTATGGAGTCCCGGGCCTTTGGAAGGCGTGCGTCGGGCCGAAGCCAAGACGTAGAGACCCTTTTAAGAGAGTTTAATCTGCTAGGGATAGACACGCATGGCGGATACCACCCCCGAGCGCAAAATATGATACACCCGGGGATGGTCCCCGCCAGGTGCAGAGACTATTGGAATAATGGAAACTGGATTATGGGCTATGGGGTTGAGTATTGGATGGACTGGTGAATGGGCTATGGGGGGAGACTAACGGATGCCATGACAATAAGTCTCAATATTATTATTATATTATAGATGATAATGTAGCCTGACACAGGATTTATCCCGGGCATGAGTGCCTTTACATTTTTTTTACTAATTAAAATTCACACATTAGAAATGTTTTGTAAAGGGGGCACCCAAATGCGGGTTTGTGTAAAAGGTTTAATGATGGTAAAGGAAGCTTGTGAATTATGCAAGGATAGAAGCAAATAGCGGTGAGCTGTTGTCTTTGCTTGCGAAGGGAAAAAGGCTATGTTTTGTTTTGTATGTTGTCTGCGATATCCTTTTATGTCTGTCTGTTATGTTTGTCTATTTAATTCTTAACGAATTTCATAACCATTATTAAACATAAGTACTTTAATTGTTGATTATAGCTCAATATCTGTTTGTGTCTATACTTAAATATCTAAAAAACTCAGAGAAGAATGCGGGTCACCCCATCTCTTCCCATGCGGTGTCGTACAAGGTGACTAAGGGATAGGGCTGTTTAACATCAGACAGATATATGTACAGCCCCAACTCAGCCTCAGATATAGGCTCGAGTCAACAATAGTGCGCGGAATATATGACAATAGGCTCACCTCCTATTACATGGGACCGACTACAATTATTGGTGAAGTGTGGGTGTTAATTCACCTCTGCCTAACTTTCCGGGGATAAAGGCGTGATTATAAGTACCTAAAGAAATAAGTACAAATATTATATGAAGGCTCGTAAAGGAAAATAAATTTTCGTTAAGGCCAGGTAGGCCGCATTTTGAGTTTTTTAAAAGCATTTGAATCATAGGAAAAAGCGTTTTAAATTTCGAAAAAAAGATATATATTAGTTAAGGATCCAGTCTAGTCAAATTCGCATTCAGTTACCAGATCTGATGAACTTCACTCGATAGAAAAAAATCCCAAAGTTACCCCTTTTCGTTATTTTTTTTTGAATATTATGACTAAATTACTTATGCTTTCTATAAAATTTTTGTACTAAACTAAAGCCACTACATATGTCTAGACATTTTCGCAGATTTTGACTATATTATGAAATAATTTTTAAAGTTATATTTAAATACCTACTAAATTCGCGAGTGCTCGCGCCGCTGAGGCCCGAAAAGTTGCGCCAGTCGCGCGCTGGCGCTTACCGAAGTAGGGCCTGTGTCAGTTTTTGCGCGACAGTTTCGTGCACCAATCAATCGGTTTTACGTATTTATAATAAATTGTTGCAAGTCATTCAATATGGGCAATAAACAACGCAAGCTAAAGAAGTCGTGCAAAGCCATAAACTAAATTTCTAACTCTGATTGGTAATTTAAAAAATTATCATACCTAAATATTACGCTCATAGCGCCATAGTATAAGAATATCAGTATTACAACTGAAGATGCTACTTACGATTTTCTATAATTCATATTTTATCTATATCAGTACAGGGGTACCTAGTACCTACAATATTCGTACATTGTATATAATTTGTGTGTGTGTAAATAAATATAAATTTAGTTTTAGTTTAGGATAGAATAATTTTAATATTTAGGTAGGTTAGTTTAATTATTGGCCTTTTTTTATCGTGCGCAAAATCCTCGTGGATACCACCCCCACGAAGCCGGTGGAGGCGGTTATGTCGAACTCAAACCGACTAAAACGCACGCCGTCTTGGGTCCTTGGTTGCCGGAGGTGAGATTGCCGAAAGCATATCTCTCGCACCCCAGCAGACCCAGGAGAATTACTGGCCTTGGGTCAGCCGGGGTGCGAGGGATATTTCGATGACAACCTCACCTCAGGCCTAGCACCACGACCCACAGTCGGCGTGCCCACAGTTGGACTCGAACCGACTAAAAAGTCGGTTCGAGTCCGACATAACCTCCCCTTCCGGCTCCGGCAGGGGAGGTATTCGAGGGGATTTCCGCACGAAAAAAAGAAGGTACAGTGTAAATTTATATAAATACTTCATAAAAACTAGCACCACGACCCACAGTCGGACTCGAACCGACTAAAAAGTCGGTTCGAGTCCGACATAACCTCCCCTTCCGGCTCCGGCAGGGGAGGTATTCGAGGGGATTTCCGCACGAAAAAAAGAAGGTACAGTGTAAATTTATATAAATACTTCATAAAAACTAGCACCACGACCCACAGTCGGCGTGCCCACAGTCGGACTCGAACCGACTAAAAAGTCGGTTCGAGTCCGACATAACCTCCCCTTCCGGCTCCGGCAGGGGGGTATCCGAGGGGATTCCCGCACAAAAAAAGTTGTTGATCTCGTTAACTTTAGGTATTTAACTGCCCTGTCGACGACGAACGGATTATATAAAGTAACCGTTAGCATCAATTCAAACAAATGTTTGTAAAATGACAAGCATTATTATTACCCGACTGCGCGACGCAAAGGAGGGTTATGTGTTTATCAGTCTATGTATGTATGTATGTATGTATGTATGTATGTATGTATGTATGTTTGTTTCTATGTGGCGTTCTAGAGACGAAATGCGTAGGCCGATTTGTATAATTCTTACGTCAATCGATTCGTCTTAACCTTGCGAGTGTCACTAAAGACATGACAGTAATTAAAATTCACCACAGCGACAATAAGACGCCATATTGTCAAAATGAAAAAAAAAAAAGTCGGTGTATTATGTCAAGTGGGGTGTCGTTGAATAGGCATTTTAAAATAATCTTTAGGTTCCTTTTATCATTTTTCAATTTAAATAATAGTTTAGGATATATAACGATTTAAAGTTGTTTAACAAAACAATCATTCTCGCTAATTTTCTTACTTTTTGAATTTAGTTGTTATTTCAAGTATAAACGATATGAAGGAAATTACAAAAGATATACATGTCATATCATAACTAAAATGAGTAAAATAAAACAAATGATGAAAAAATAAAAAAACCCGACTGCCACTGAATGGGTAGCGCCTGCTATCAAACTTATTTCGGTCTTTTCAGTGGCAGTCGGGTTTTTTTATTTTTTCATCATTTGTTTTTTATTATAATGTAAGTTTTTTTCGCCCAAGCAACTAAACACATAGAACAAACAGTTCTCAAACTCATACAGTTTTTTTAATTTCGTATTTATTTATATATATATATATATATATATATATATAATCATATAACTAAATAAAGTTAAAAAACTGCATTTAATTTTCTAAGTCAAATCAAGTTTTCCTACTGCATATTTCTATACTGTGACGCTGGTGGGGTCATCGCCGAGTTCACCGTCACTGCGTTCGCGCGTAATAGGTATTTTACGAGCGGCCGGGATCGCTATAAATGCCTACTTTTGCAGGAATAGAGGGCCTTAAATAAAAATACAGACTGCAGTAGACTAAAAATATAGTTGCTAACCAAAGCCATAAAATAAATATAATACGAGTACTAAACGCGTGTGAAACTCGTTAACACACTGCGGCGACAGGTATTAACTAAAGTCATTGAACCTGAGACCATTCTTATGATTTTTATTTAGCACAACTGCTATGCAGCCATTTTGTTAGGGTATCCCATTACGCATACCGGGAAGTATGAGCGCACAAAGGGAATGAAGGAATGGCGTGGGATGGCCCTCTATTTATTTATTCAGGTCCTCGCGGAGGAGAGAGTAATTCATGCATGTTTATTAAAAAGCCGAGTGGTTTTATCGACGGAATAAATTAAAATGCAGTGTTATGTGATGCTTTTTACGGCAGTTTTTTCTTTAAAGTGATGAAGAAATCTTGTCATGTCTTACCTTTGTAAAAAGATCAAGGCATTCTTTAATGAAGGAGCATTAGAAATTGCGAGGAGACAAAATTTAAATTCTATAAAAATAGTAATTCTACTTGCGATAGAATTCATTAAAATTGTTTTAATTTAATATTAATAATAAGATACTAGGGTTAAGACAGTTTAGGAAAGAGAAAAATAAAAACGTTCTAATACGGTAACATCATAAGATTTTATTGAAATCATCTGCTAAACGCAAAGACTCGTGGCAGGCGGATTAAATGTAAGTACAGATATTCTCAGTAACGATCAATAATTTAATGAGCTCATGTTTTGTGTATCGATTAAGTATATGCATTCCATATTATCGATGGTCTATAAATAAGTAATTTGCACGTGCACATCTCTATTACAAAAGTGATTTATGGCCCCGACTGCCACGAGTCTTTGCGTTTAGTATAATTACAGTTGACGGTAACAGAAAGTGTATGGAGACCGATGGCATGCTGATTAATCATTATCATCTTTGTTGTCAATATCATCATCACTACATAGTAAAAAGCAAGGTCGCTTTCCACGTTTGTCCGTCCCTATGTATGCTTTTATCTTCAAAACTACGCTACAGATTTTGACGTGTTTTTTTAATAGATAGAATAATTCAAGTGGAAGATCTGTTATGTATAATACATACTTAATATAGTAGAGGATACAGCGGGAACAGGAACGGACGCCACGCGGGCGGAAAAAAATTGGCGGTACGAAGTTCGCCGGAGCAGCTAGTGTATCATAAACTAGCACTTTACAGAACGTGTTTATAATAGGTACAGAATGATATAACCGTTGAGGAGGTTTCATCATTTACAACAGCTGCTACTTGTACAGTCAGTATCAGATCAATCTTGATGAACAAAGTGCTCAAAACGATCTTAATTTCTTAGTTTCCCCCTTCTTGTTGTGGAATTGTTGTGATATTTGATACACACCTTTCGTTCGGACAAAAATACAAATAAAATCAATATAAAACAGTTTTATTTGCTCTTAATACCTTAGTTATAAGATCATTTTGAGACTTTCAAGTAAAGATATTTCTGACGCTGACTATACCCCTAACGTTTAATGAATATAATTTTCGATATAGACACGCTTTCCCTGTACATTACTGTGATAGACAAATGATTGAAGTTGGTAATAAATAATTTATCCAATAATATCTCCTTCGGATAAATTCCAAAAGGTCTATTCTGTCTACATAACATATCTTATAACCTAATATTTTTTTTTAGATAAAAACGCAACTTTACCGAAATTTCGCAACGTTCTTATATACATTTTTCATGGAACCGTTCAGTAATATATGCACGATGCTGAAAACGGACCCTATTACGTCCATTACTATAATAGGCGTCAAGAACACAGTGATCGTAGCAATTTCATAATAATTTCTTACTTGTAAATTATGTTAAATGATACAAGAAGTACAAATTTATTATTGAATAATTATGTGCTTATTATTATTGTTCTTTTGTTAGGTTAGGTCAGACGGATTTCGCACCCGTAATAGCCAAATAAAAAGCAAATGATCCTTTTTTTTCCATGCGGAAATCCCCTCGGATACCTCCCCTACCGCCCATCCCCTACAGCTGGAGGGGGAGGTTATGTCGGACTCGAACCGACTAAAACCGCACGCTGACTGTGGGTCGTGGTGCTAGGCCGGAGGGGAGGTTGTCATCGACATATCCCTCGCACATCGACTGACCCAGGGCCATCCCTTACGGTCTGGCCCTCCTCGGGAGGGGGGACAACGGTGTCCCCGACTCGCCCCCGGAATGGGGAGGCGCGCTTTTCAGCGCCCCGTCGCTATGGCCTGCTTCTGAGAGCAGATCCTGGGCTCCGAATTCTCAGATGCAACCAGGATCATTGCTCAAAAGATGATGAGGTTGATGAAGTCATGTCGTCTCCCGTGTGTCACCGAGAAACAATTAAATGACCTGCCTAATAAAGAAGGGTCAACGTTAGTGTGACTGTGAACGCTTATTAAATCATAGGTATTCGCATATTACCACCGAGTGAAACAAAGAAGGAAAAAGAGGTGATTTATTAAAAGAAAAGGAAAGAGATTTAAGGTCTTCTGCTATTTTTAACCGATAATAATATCTTGTTAGCAGGCTGGCTCATTCTTACTCAGAAAAGCATAGCTCTAGTCCTGCCAATACGCATTTGCAATCATATACCTACCAGTGCATTTATTATATTAGGGCACGGATATCATAAAAAGTAAATATATGTCTTCCGATATCGGGACATAAGTACCCGATGTCGTTACAAGGATATGGATAGCCATTTGTCATGATTTGCCATAACGTTGAATCGTTGGGAAAAATATAATGGATTCTAATCTTGTGGAATAATTGATAGGGATTTTATAACCTCAGTAGGTACTTAATTATTTGTTTAAACCCTGCTGTTTTCGCGAACTATGCAGATAATTTTGAATGATCTCGTCTGATGCAAAATGGACCCCATCCAAGAAGGGATTAATGATTGTGTTTATAAGCTGATGTAAACTGCAACAATTATAAACTGGCTATCTACATGTGCTGATGTAAAACTTCATATAGCTGATGTAGCGGTATACTATTAATATTTAAATCAACTACGTTAATAATTAAAATGATCCTGAAGAACAGAGTTTCTTTTTTTATATTATGTACTAATAAGTTAAGTTAAACTAATAATTTTTTTGAATGAATTTTTTATAGCATTTATTATGCTAACTTTTAAGTTCGAAAAACATTGGAAAAAATGAAATGCTCAAGTGAGACTCGCACTCACGACCTTTCCCTTACAGTCTTACTTACAGTACTTACAGTACTTTCCCCCTGTAAGGGAAAGGTCGTGAGTTCGAGTCTCACTTGAGCATTTCATTTTTTCCAATGTTTTTCGAACTTAAACTAATAAGTTTTTAAAATAAGATTTTTATTTAAATTGTTTTAGGAAGTAAATAAAGTATGTATATGAATTGAAAGCTAATTTAGTTTTCATCATTTTGTCACTCATTTACGTTGGCAAAAAGAATTAGTGCGAAATACCGATTCTCAAAATAATTGTTCAACAAATTTCCAACAATTGTGTAATTATGTTTTCAAAACAGTTAAAAAGGCAAATTACCAGTTCATTCCGAAAATATTTTCTCCTTTACTTTATACTGGAAACCAAATAAAAAATTCTTTAGATCGGTAAAGGAATTTTTAATTAGAGTAAGGAAATAAAATTAATTAGTAGGTATTTATCGGCGAGCCTTTGATTAAACTCTTCGTCTGGGATCCGCAGCGTTCCTTTAATTAATATTAAAAATGTTTTCACTCGAGTAATTAACAATGTTATAATTCTACTTTGTCGGTAACATGAAACCTTTCTATAGAGCTCAAACTATTACCATCTTGGTAATTAAAAAATTGCATTCATCCAATTTCGCATATTTTTAAACAATATTGCCAATGAATTAAGTATAGCAAAAGGCTTTACATCTTGGGTTGGAATTATAATAAAATTTTGATTTCGTGTATAGATATTAGGTTGTACAGCTATTCTACTGCCACCAAAATAATCGCTCAAGTATAACCTTTTCTCTTAATAAGTAGATCTACCGGATGATAAATTGTTTTGATATTGTTGGAAGTCTAAACTACATTAATAAACACACATTAAATAATACACATTGAAATAAATTCACCGCTCGCAAAGTTGTCGTTCCTATTATATGGGTAAAACTAAAATTTAACTAAACCAAATATAATTTGGAAGATGATACTCAGTCGTCAGATATTCTACCAATAAATTGTTTGTAATATTTATTAGTACAAATTTAATATTGATTAACGATAAAGTAGGAGATATTTTCTTCATAAAAATACGTATTTTCTAACTGTACCCATTTTTGGAGCCCATGCAACATAAAAAGTATAATAGGTAGGGTTTTCAAGGGACAACGCGAAAAAAATGAAGTGGAATGATGGTAGCGAAACTTACAACCGTACTCGAATAATTCAACTTCACCACAAACGATCCTCACTATAAGTAGAAGCACTTCAACTTAGTAAGATGACGCCCATTAGAGGAATAGGTGTACCTATTCTCAAATATAATAATACTTAACAGTATTCATTATGAGAGTAAATAGTGCTAGAACTCGGAGTAATAATAATAGGTATATCAATGGATATGTCTGCCACTTAAATGCTTTTTTTATTTATTTTTTTCGTGCGCAAAATCCCCACGGAGCCGGTGGAGGCGGTTATGTCGGACTCGAACCGACCAAAACGCACGCCGTCTTGGGTCTTTGGTTGCCGGAGGTGAGATTGCCGAAAGCATATCTCTCGCACCCCGGCAGACCCAGGACCATCTCTTTCGGGTTGTGGGGACCTCGGCATCCCCATCTGCCACCTAAATGGTATAAAGAAAATATAATCCTGTGAAATAATACCTACTACCACCAGATTATATTACAATATAAATTGTGGAAGTACTAGTGTAGATAGAGTTCAGTTAAATACTCAGTATCAAAAAATCTCACAGAGGAAAGGACGATAGTAATATAATATTCCAATTAGTTAAACTACCCTCTATTAACTTTTTAAAATAATTAATAAACTGTCGTACAGTACTGTAAATTGACACAATTTACTGGATATATAGTTAAAATAATTATAACAAAGTTTAATTTTACGCAAATATATTATTTTTACATTATAAAAAGCAGTTAAATAATCTTAAGTAAAGCCAACGAGATTAGAGAAAAATAGGAGAACAAAGTGACCATTACTGAGTTACGTTGCGATAACTAGCGATTATTGTCTCTGTCCTGGTCGCACATGTCACACGTACCCGACAATGGCCGAGCGACAGCTGTCGTTGCATGTTTCGTAGTACAGGAAAGCTGTCAACACAGCGGTTCTAAACTTTCAGATCCGCCATCTTCTGACCAATTTCATTCCTGTCTGGAATGTACTTGAAGTGATAAATGTTTGGAACCGCTGAAACTTGGTTTACCTTTTTTCTCTCGCTTCGTTGGCTTTACAATTATTACAAAAACACATCACAAATAATGAAAATCATGTTAATCATGATTTATGTCACGTCAAATAATCCATCGTTCCCGGCGCAAAGGCAACTATTAGGTTATCTGTGGCAATTAGGTAAGCTGTGGGGTTTTCCAACTATTAGGTAATCTGTGGAAAACGTGCCCATGATGCTGGCAGCATTGCCACGCGATGGCCATCCTTTGCCCCAGAAACGAACAAAGCTTATAAAAAGTAAGGTAATATAATAATAAAAAGATCCTGGAGGTCATTTGTACTAAACGGTCGTTGGAATAAGAATATTTTAAGATATTTCAATCGTAATAATGTACTTATCCAAAATGATGTTCGATTATACTATTAAATACTACATTCAGCATAGGTGTACTGCAAACCTAGCAGATAAAAAAATGTATAAACGAGGTCTTATGCGCTAAATTTTGAATAAACTATTGGCAAAATTTAAAAAACCCCCGTCACAAAAAACACTTCCAAAAAGTTGAAAATAAATGGAGTTTGCCTTTTAACTTTAACGGTTGCCATGTCGGGGGACCCTAATTGGTTAAGCACTCCGTTATATTATCGGAACAATTCAAGGTCCCCCGACATGGCAACCGTTAAAGTTAAAAGGCAAACTCCATTTATTTTCAACTTTTTGGAAGTGTTTTTTGTGACGGGGGTTTTTTAAATTTTTAATTTAATTTTTATTTTATACTTTTTAAAGTGATCTACTAGTCAAGCTCTTTCATTTGATACCCATATTGAGGGAGTGATGAAGAAATTCGTATTCCGATATGTTGTGGCGGCGGCCATCTTGGACCGATTTTTTCCAAACATAGCTAAGAACACTCCCGACTAATATACCTTTCAAACAAAAAAAACTACATCCAAATCGGTTCATCCGTTTGGGTGCTACGATGCCACAGACAGACACACACACACACACACACACACACACACACACACACACACACACACACACACACACACACACACACACACAGACACGTTAAACTTATAACACCCCGTCGTTTTTGCGTCGGGGGTTAAAAATGATTTAACTTGTCACCAGTCACGTGAAGTACAGATTCCAAGTAAGTTAAAGCTTCGTGTTATGGAACCAACACCGAACCCTTGTGAAGACTGGCGTGATTCTGCGTGATGATACTCAGCCTCCACTGGCTTGCACTAAGGAACTCATAAAACGAAACTTTTGTTTTGTGTTGACAAATTTAGAATTATATGGTACTAGCTTTCGGTCTACTAGATGTCGGTTATCGCGACCAAACATAGCCTATGTCCTTTCTCATGGTTTAATCTACCCCTATACCAAATATCATCAAAATCCGTTGAGTGGTTTAGGCGTGAAAGCGTAACATACAGACAGACAGACAGACAGAGTTACTTTCGCATGTATTTATATTAGTAAGTATCGAGTATGGATTAAAAAAATCTGATTTGACACTACCTCAATCGACGAAACGTAAAAAAATCTGCCTCGCCCCGCAGGCTACAAGCTGGCTACGCCCATGACATTCAGTCTAACTCTACTTAAGAGTATATTAATCTGTAAGATATGAAGAGGTACTTCTGATCGCAAACTTAAATACTGATTATTGAATGGGTATTTCGTAACAAAGCCTCGTCATAATTGAAGTCTTAGTATATCAATATTAATTATGATTTTGAATATTGATAATTAAATTCTAAGTGATAATTTTCTGTTCAAGTATTACATAAATGATTGAATACGAAGTTAAGTATGAAGACATTGTCTGTGTTATTATTACTAAAATTTACTTTCATAAGGTTATTAATTAAAGAGTGAATGAGGGTTTTAAAAATAATTATATTAGACATACCCTGTTTTTGATTACTTAGTCAGGGTTTTCGTTATTCCATAATAGTGAATAATAGTTTTAAGTTCTTGGTTCTTTACCCATTACCATCATCTTCATAACAATTTAACAAATGACAGCCTCTGTGTCGATCTCTGTGTCCGATCCCCGCTCAGTGCTAATATTTGTATGCATGAATATGACTATTTGCATTGGTGTGGGTGTTCCTAAGTATAATATGTATTTATTTACAAAAACAAAGTATAAAACTATGTTTATCCGCATTATAGATTCCATAACACAAGCTATAAAAGCTAACCATGAGTCTAGATAGGGTTGGGTAGAATGTTGTGGAATTTCCCGCAATATTAAGATAGTATATAACAATAAAGAAGTACGTATATTCGTTTTAGCCGCGTATGAACTCATCTGGCAAATCCGATATTATTATCGCTTTAGATTACCTACCTTCTTCACAACCCTTGTCGTGTGAAATTGACGTTTAATTTGAGAACACTGTGAATAAAATAGGTAAGTTGGGATTTATCAACAAATAACAATTATTATCCGCAAAATCAAAAGTTTAGCCACACAAAAAGTGAGTTTTGACTTAACATTTGTATTGATGTATGTTCGCTGTAAATTACGAATGGAAAAACAATGAAAATAGAATACCCTAATTTTCAAGGACCTATACCTACGTGTATTATGGAATTGTCCTTGTCAGCAAATTCAATATTCTAGATATCCGAGATTACCCCCTACAACGTCACAAACTTGACCTCTTCAAAAGCATCAATATAGTATTTGAATCATTCAGAAATATCGCTCTACATATTTCATTCGTGCCGATTTCTCTGGCTCTGCAGTCTGAACTGTTTCCACAGTCGAAATATTGATTGCAAAGGTCAGACAGTTCATTTGTTATTCCAGTGAATTCTACTCAATTGTAAACGATCTGCCAAAGGACAAATCGAATTGCAACTTTGTTACAAAACATCCAGTAGTTTTAGAATTTGTATGGGGTATCCACTGATATTCTTTGGATCTGTCTTCGGAAATTAAGTGCACTATCGTCTATAAAGAGATACGCCTGTTAATGTTGTAGTCTTTTGTATGATAAACATTAAACGTTCACGTTTAGGTTTCATGTTCCTTTTCCTCTAGCCATTATGATAATTGCTTTGTAGAAAATTAACTTCATTCATGTTTTGTTGGTTTCACATCCTAAGTTATACAATGATAAATTGAACTAGTGTTGAAGAACTCATGAGCTTGAGAATAATAATGTATATATTAATAACATAACACATAACATAACATAACATAAACTCACGCCTGTATTCCCCGAAGGGTGCTAGCACCCACATTTCGCCAGTTTATGTTTAGGTCCCAATGTAATAGGTGGCGAGCCTATTGCCATTAACCGGGCACTTATAAACCGGCGATAAATACACACATAACTTGGAAAAGCATCGAAAAGTCATTGGTGTGTGCCATGGTAAACCTGGGATCGAACCCGAGACCTCGTCTTAGCAGTCCATTACCCATACCACTAGGCTACCGCAGATATTAATAAATACAAACATATACCTACTCACGTCTGTACATCCCTGAAGGCACGGCACAGGTGTATTAACACCCACGTTTCGTTAACTATGATTTTCTGTTCCATGTTACAGTAGGCGAGCCTATTGCCGTCTAGCGGGCACTTTGTCTTGGGCTGTTGGTTTACAACATTCGCCTTTTACGACACCCATAGGCTCTTCATACAGATACGATAATAATATCATCATCATCTACCAAATTTCAGCCAGATACCTTCAGCATGATTACTCTATCATGCTGAAGGTATCTGGCTGAAGGTATATAACATCTTCATATATATCTTCATAAGCTTTCATATGTACGAGTATTATGTTAGTAGGATGATTCCACCGTTTTTTATAATAATTCAGTTAAATGATATTTTCTGAAGTTTACGCGAATGTCACTCATTGAAATAAAACCACTTTTTACGGATTCTATCGCGATATATTTGTTATTATCACTTTTAAACCCGACGTTTCGGCTGCTTTGCAGCAGCCATTTTCGCGGTGTGACTCACGATGATAGTTGTCACATAGTTTGAAGTATAAGTTATCTCAAAATACCCGAATCATGGTGAATTATTGGTGTTCGTATTTACGCAGAATGAGCTCACTGTGTTGTTAAGTCTTGCTGGATTTTGCTGCTTACCGGGTTTGATTAAGTGGATGACTGGGTCCCAAGCTGGTGGTACGGTCCATCCATCCTCTCTATTAAAATTTGGGTGTTTTTTAATTTCAATAGCCTCGCGGATCATTCTAGGAATATATCGGTGTTCTTTGGCGAGTATCTGTGGTTTATCAAACCTTAAGTAATGGTTGGCGCCTTCCTGCACGTGTTCACATACAGCTGACTTTGTTGAGCGTTGGTGTTTTATGTCAGCTATGTGTTCTTTGACCCGAGTGCCAATGCTTCGCTTGGTTTGACCAATATATGAGAGCCCACAGTCACAGTCTATTTTGTAGACCCCTGCATCTTGTAGAGGTAGTTGGCACTTGACAGATGGTAAAAATTGACTTATCTTCGTTGGCGGCTTGTAGTATGTGTTGATTGAAGCTCGCTTCAAGATGTAGCCAATCTTGTCAGTGACCCCTCGTACATACGGTAGTACAGCAGGCCGGCGTTCGACCGTGGTTGGTTTTTCTCGGGATCTGTGACTCAGGCGCGGTGGTTTGAGCTTGTTGTCTTGCAGTACTTGCTTGACATGTTGAAGCTCAGCGTTCAGGTGTTTCTTGTCACAGATCCCACGGGCTCTCTGAAACAAAGACATTCCTACGGTAGCTAACTGTTTAGGGTGGTGGTGAGATTCACCGTTTAAGTACCTATCAGTATGAGTCTTTTTCCTATACACAGTGTGGCTCAAGGTATTATTAGGATTTCTGATAACAAGAACATCTAGGAAAGCTAATGAATTATTTGCCTCTGATTCCATAGTGAATTGAATGTTGTTATTAATGGAATTAAGATGGTTCAGGAATGTATTTACACTATCTGTTGGTAGTATTGTGAAAGTGTCATCCACGTACCGTTTGTAAATCCGTGGTGTGAAAGCGGCCGTCTGCAAGGCTCGGGCCTCGAAGGCTTCCATATATTGATAATAACAAATATATCGCGATAGAATCCGTAAAAAGTGGTTTTATTTCAATTCAGTTAAAGTTTGTATGCAAATCCGTCATTTATTTAAATACTATACTACGAGCGTTATATGATGATCCCTATGACAGTTCGTTAGCGCTTAACATTGTACTGACGTCCTATCACATCAAATCCTTTAGAGGTCCATTAAAAAGACGAAAAAATCATAATTGTGTACAATTGTAAATTATAAAAATGAATATTAAGAAATTATTACGTAATGTTCGGAAATAATAGAAAAAAACTCAATGCAAATGTACATGGTACGTGCTGCAAAAGTTACGTCGTCAAGCTGTTATCGACTAAGAAGGGACACATCGATAAACAAAATATCGATAATTTGTTGGAAATATAAAACAAATGCTTTGAGTTTGTATTTTATTTATATCAATCTGAATCTGATACAGGGTCAATCGGATCTTCAAAATCTGAGTCTGAACTGCAGCTATCCGTGACGTTTATTATTAACGGTTGGTCAATGATATTGTCGTATTGTACATCTCGATCCCGGTCTTGTAAGCAAATTTTCTTCGTTCTTTCGACCACTTTTCGCCAATCGTCAGCTGTCACTTGAGCGCAAGCTTCTTCCAATAAAACCATCATTTTATTTGCCGTGAATGGCGGAGTTGTGTTATGCCTAGCTGCATGACCTGAAAATATTTGTACATTCAGTAATTATTTTTAGAAATATATGCATATACATAATATTATATAAATAAAAAATATAGATACCTTTGATCTGCGCCCATATCAACTCGATTGCATTATATTGGCAGTGATAGGGCGGTAACCGAATTACCGTGTGTCCATTTGATTTGGCCAATTCATCCAAAAAATATGATGGGTGCGTCTGTTGTTTGTGAAAGTTCAACAGTCTAACCAACTCTTTTTTTAACATCTGACTGTCAGTTTCCACACCATTGCCGTGTAACCACTCTATAATTTCAGCTTTTTTGTTATTGCTGCTGGGGGGTTTGTTAATTTGAACTGAGTGATATGAAGCATTGTCCATTAAAATATAGTGAGGCTCATTCAAATTTTCTAATAGTTTTATAAACCATGTCTTAAAGTTTTCGAAATTCATTTCCTCGTGGTACTCCGTTGTTTTCACTGACTTAAAAGCCCACAGGCAATTCACAGGCCCTTTCCTTCAGGAGTTTTTGTGCTGGATTTCGCTGTGTCATCCGTCCATGCCTTACCTACAGTATGATTGGCGTTCAGCCATGTCTTATCAAGGTATACTACCTTCTCCCAGTTATCAATTTGTTTGATTTTGCGAAGAAAATCGCATCGTAGTAAAGCTATGTCAGTACGCTCCATTAATATTTTTCTCTTGTCACACAAGTAGCACCGCCTTTGAAGAGTTCTGCAGCTTTTAATGAAGATAATAACTTCTGGCAGGTCGGTAGTTCACCTCGTAGGTAGTAACCATAAATATGATTGCGTATAGCATCTAAATCAAATTCATCAGGTTCTGTTATATGACATAACCTTTTCTTTTTCTTTGGTGTTAATAGTTTATTGTCCTCCATGGACGACTCCCCAAATTTTTCCTTTCTTATTCGAGAAACAGTAGCCTTTCCGATTCCTAGAGCATCGGCTACACGATCGCGAACATTTTCAAGCGGTAACAAGGGTCCGCCATTTTGTAGTTCACGAGCAAAATAGTCTCGCAAACGAACTACAAACTCGCGAACTTCACTGTTGAGAACAGTTTTCCGCTGTCTTTTCGGCATTTTGCAAAACCGAAAATCAACAAACAGGTAACAGAAAATCAACAAATAACACAAAACAGCGAAAACAGAAACAAAACTCAGCTAACAAAGAAAGACGTGGCGCATACAAGGCGTTAGAGCACTCGTATGACGCGATGTGATGCGGTGTGACAAGAAGACAAAACAGACTGACAAGACATGACATGACTGAATTAAAAAAATACGGTAGGTCTATGGCCTCCATTTAAATACTTTTCCATGTAATCCATAATTGCCAGCTAATTATGAATTCTTTAAAATTCAATTCAAAAAGAATTTTAAATTCTTTAAATTATGCAATTTGAATAAAAATTAAAGTATAGTAAAATAAAATATAATAAGGCTGTTACTTTTTTATCTAGTGTTTTATGTCCATCAATGCGCGTAGTCTTTTTTTCAAAATAAATAAATATTGCTTATCGCACCCCCAGTGGAAAATAGGCATGAGTGATCTTACTTTGATTCGTCGATTTTATCATATTTGAAAGGTACGTTTAAAGATACATATGCTAAATTTTTTTCATATTTTTCTTGTTAAATTTGACGAATTAAAACAAGAAATTCGTTTTGAGAATTTTGGTTCCATTACATTTTTTCTTACGGATTAGTAGATTATGTGTTATAACGCAAAGAATAAATTGAGAAATATGACGTATTACTTATTATTACGTTTATCCCTAATATTTTATGTAGAAAATTAAAAGTAACAATTATTATGATTTAAATGCGTTTGTTTTTTTTACATCGTTAGTCTTGTATACACGATTATTTTTTTATTTGTTATATTAACTAGCTAAGGAAATTATCTTAAATGCGCTTACTTAGCCTAAAAGATAAACTTAGAAAATAATAACAGCTGTATGACTGTTTACTTTTTATGAACATAAAATAAATTAGAATAAGAATAAATACTGCTTTCTTCCACTCAAAACTTTTCTATACGCCGAAACATAAGACTACATACTGCGGTGCGGCTGTAAAATAAGAACGATTACTTCTTTCTTTCACTAGAATATTTTCCTTTCACCGAGAAGTAAGAATAGATACTGCGGCGTAGGAGTAGACAGTGCTAACATAAGTGTGAATACATCGATGCGGGGGACGGGGCGGGTGCGTATCCACGCGCTTGACAGTCAGTGCCCGTTTCTAGGTCAAGGTAATACCTGCGTTAACGCATTTGCGAAAGCAAAACAACAACAATTGAGTGGTTTTTCTTCTTATTTTAAAGTAAAGTGACCTGAAATGTATAACCGGACGCAGCACAGTAAGGCGAGAAGAATTTTGAAGTTATTAGGTGAGTATAAGCTAAAAAGAGATTATGACACAATGTTTTTTTTATAGGACACGTCAATTTGACTTCACCTCGCCTGATGTTCAGCAAAGGCAAAGTGTCGGAAAGAGGGTCACCATCGGAAACATGTACCATGTTAACAGTGGTCGCACTCAGCTTGACGGCCTCATTAGATGCCTTTTCACGCCCCGCTTAAAGGACCCGGGACTGTAGGAAGAAGGAAACACGTGAGCTGGCAGGGAGTTCTAGGTCTTAATGGTGCGGCATAGGAATGAGTCTCTAAAACGCTTGGTTCTAGCTGGTATACTCTGCACCGTATATGGATGGCATCTTAGCCCTGCACGTCTCGTCCTGTGTAGCGATGGAGAGGGTGGGTGTAATTGCAAGAGCTTGTCAGAACATTCACCATAGTAGAGACGGTAGAATACTGCCAAAGACGCAACATCTCTACGCATCTGCAAAGGCTCGAGGGTGTTCATGACCTCAGGATTCCCAAAAATGCGGACTGCACGTCGCTGCAACCTGTCGAGAGCATCTAGTAAGTACTTTGCGGAGCTGCCCCAGAGATGTGAGCAGTATTCCACGCAGGAACGAATTTGGGTCTTGTATAAAAGACACCGCTGCTCCGGCGTGAAAAAACGTCTCACTCTGTTCAGGACTCCGAGTTTACGCGAGGCTGATTTGATGATACTTTCGATATAGTTGTTACTCAGTTTGCAGCGAACATGCATACCGAGGATACTGAGGTGATCCTGCAGTGGCAAAGGTGTGCACTGAAGAGTGGGAAGGGAAACGAAAGGAGATACCTTTGCTGTAAACGCACATGCCTGGGTCTTCTAGGCATTGAACTCGACCAGGTTCCTAGCGCCCCATTGAGAAATGTGGTCCAGGATCCGGTCCAGCTCAATGACAAGAAGCTGCCTTTTTTCCGCGATATCAGACTGCTTGGCCGCAGGATATGCGTAATAACTTCCGTGTAAGATGCTGTCGTCTGCATAGCAATGAATGCTACCGTTAGCATATCCAGCATTTACCTGCAAGAACTCCGAAGCTCGTCCATCACAAAGGACGCGAATACGGCGCCCCTGCAGGAAGGCAGGCAGGCAAGGGAGGTCTGGGAGGCAGGCCAAAGGCTGGTAGCTTAGAAAGAAGCGATTTATGCCATACCCTATCGAAAGCTTTGGCAATGTCAAGACTAATTGCCAGTGACTCGCCGTGCTTTTCCATAGCCTCACCCCAAAGGTGGGTCACGTACGCCAGAAGATCACCCGTTGACCGTTTCGGTCTAAAGCCGTATTGCCGGTCACTAAGCCAGGAGTGATCCTCTAGGTGGCGCATGAATTGTGGGCAGTGTCCGCCAGTGGGCATTGTCCGTGGTTGCATACCACAATCATCGACTCCGGAGTTGGCCGCGAAGAGATTGACCAGCAAATTTGCTTTCTCTTGCGGCTCATGGGCCAGAGATCCATCGGGGTTGCTCAGCGGGAGCAGCGAGGGCTGGCAGAAGTTGGCTTGCACGGCTTTGGCCAGTCGCCAGTAGCCACGGCACGTGAGATGCGCCACTAGCTCTTGGCCCAGCCGTGCTATGCGCTGGGCATCCGCCCTGACGTAAACCCTCTTGCAGACCTTTGTCGCTCTGTTGTACGCCGCCTTGGCCTTGTTGGGATCGCGTGTGACGCGCGCCCGCACCCAAGCGCGGTACGCAGACTGTTTATGCTCAACAGCCTCCGCACACTCGCACCCGAACCACTGACGCACTCTGCGGACTCCGGTGACATCGGTTTATGGGATATAGTATTCCATACCCAAACCGATCTCACCGGCGACAGCAGTAGCGCTCTCAGATGGGTTCTTACCCTCAAAGCAGCGTTCAACCCACGGGATGGACGCATAATAGTCGCGTAGTCCATCCCAGTCCGCTGACGAGTAGTGCCAAAGACGCTTCTTCCCCTGCACGGGTCGTGGGGGCGCTACAATGGGCACGGTGGAGCAGACCAGACAGTGGTCGGAGTTACCTAAAGCAGCACTCGAGACACTGTACTGGTCCCGGCGACTCGTCAATAGAAGGTCTAGCAGAGAGGGCTCTATGCCGGACTCTCTTAATATCCTGTAATGCTTGATGTTTGTTTTTCCTGTCTAATCCTCCTAGTGTTTTCCCGGCTGCTCTTGGGGAGTCCGGGGTCCGCTTAAACAATGATTTGTCTGGGTTTATATAGTCTGGTAATTACATTGAAGCGACTATCGTCTGACCTTCGTAACCGGAAAGGCGAACCTTAACAATATTCCACAATTCCACAACATTCTACACAACGCTATCTAGACCCATGGTAAGCTTTTATAGCTTGTGTTATGGAATCTAGAATGCGGATAAACATACTTATATACTTTTTTTTTGTAAATACGTACATATTATACATAGAAACACCCAGACCAGACCAATAGGATCCTGGTTACATATTAAATATGAATGAATGTGCAGTTTCCTCGCGATGTATTCGCTTACCGCCGAGCTAGTGGTACAAGTTTAGTATATCATAGCAATCGTTTGGTCTCCAAGTAGGGGAATCCCTGTAATATGAGTACAAGACGATGACTCGTACCACTAGGCTGATGAATGATTCGCAGTCTATTATCATAACATTACCTAATGTCTGTTACTAACGTGTAACATCCTTTTCTATTTTAACTTGTAAAGGGTTCACTATCTATTTGCATAAAAAAATAGCCATAACATAGGCTTATGTTAATTTATACTAATGATATTAATAAACTCTAAACTAAACTAAACTAGTAGGTGAAGGATAATGCCACCACTCGGGGTGCCTAGCCGTAATAATAACATGTGTAATAACAAAATATGTAATTTATAACTCGTTACCTTGATTTGTTAATAATTTTTGCTTGTTACCTTTGATTTTTATGGAGAGAACATAAACATTTTGTTGTACGGAGCCAATAAAAACTTATTTAAGTTTAGTCCTAACAAATTATCTACTGATTATTTAAGAGTTTATAAAAAAATCAATAGTGGTAGTAATCCTCACCGAAACTCTACAATTCTGAATATTATTGTGCAATTTTATTGTTGCTAGTACGAACTTTAATTGTTACCAAAATATAATTAGTATTTTGCCTGAAATAAAAAATAGTGAATAAAAAAAAAGGTATTGCCTTTTTTCCCTGTAGTCACAAATAATAACTCTAAGTAATATGTCTTAATATGCAGCTAACTTTTCTATAACATATAATGGAATAAGTAATTATTATTGTTTACTTAACTTATCTTAACAAGCCCTTAAATTGAAAAAAGGGGTAAGTATTGCTTGTGCATTTCAAACATAATTTTTATAAAGGAAATAATGCAGTAATCTTACTTATACTACCATAAATGTTCATATTCACAAGTTCATTACTGCTTTAATATAACATACTTTTTGAAATATATTTTACTTTTCTGGCAAAGTCTGGCATAAATTTTGATACTCAAAATCTTTTATTTTATTGTATTCTGAAAAATAGCATAATAATTTATTTTTACAATTCCTAATAAACTATAAACATTAGCACTAACTTAAATACAACACGAAGTGCAACATTTTTTTCTCCTTTTTTTGATATAAGAATAATTCTTCTACGTTTGGAAATAAAGTAAATATGCCCATAAATTCAGTTTTTTCACCATACTGAAAAATCAGCATTTTCGTCTTATGCCTTTTTTCCACTGAGGGTGCGTTATTATGTTGAATGACCTGGCTGAATGACATGACATTTGCCTGAAAAAACAGTATTTTATCGAAATTGTTTCGCATAACTAATACAACTGTCAGTTGAAACGTCATAGGGATCATCATTCGGCGTGCGGAGAATAGCTGTCCCGGCGAACTTCGTACCGCCAATTTTTTCCCGCCCCGCGATCTGCGTCAGATCCCGTCAATAAATTAAAATTGCGACTATAATTTGAGATTTAAACTATCCTATCTCTCAAGTTGGATCGAACTGCACATGGTGTGCGAATTTTATTATAATCGGTTAAGTGGTTTAGGAGTTCATTGAGGACAAACATTGTGACACGGGATTTATATATATTAAGATAAAAGTATACATTACGTCAAATAAAATAACACAGGGCACAGTTCACCTATGCTAATCAAACAACCCACCGAATATAAGTTTGTATTATAATTTACTACTCGTATTATGAATTTGTACCTACCTTTGTACCTTTGTGATATAACTTTTTTTTATTTCACTTACCTATTACTTACGAGTATACTTTGATATACGGAACCTCCATCAAATCGAATTTTCGGTCAGATCCTAATAAAGGAATAAATACGGTGCCTACAATTTGGACACATTTTTTTTAATAATTTTACATTTTCTTCACTTAGGACAATATCCTGAATCCTCTAGATAACTATCAGCTTCGCGTTCGGGTTATAAACGCATTTTTACCTACGTCCATACAATATTTTTCCAAAGATTTTTTCAGAGTTAATTTTATTTATGTACCTTGTATTGTTGAACCTGACAGTGTGTTAAAAGTAAATAGTTATATCAGTACTATCATCTATTCTGTGCAGTAGATTCTTTTTTCTTTTAAACGTAAGGGTTTGGTGCAATGTACACGAATATAGATTTTTATTCGAGACTATTTTGTAATCCAAGTCCGCAGAAAAGATTCCCACAGCGCCATTAATACCCAACGGTGAAGGTAATTACAGGAGGTGATCGCACGTGGACCATGGCCGCCAATCAACCGTATCAGGGTTCATATTACATTTATCAGTCTTGCTTCCGCTGATTGCTCGTTAAATGGATCACTAGGGAGGACTGTGGAATGGTACAATTTATCCATTTGTCGAAAGAATATAACTATAGAAATTGTTATATATCTCTTCGCTTCGGTGTATTCCAAAACAGTATTTACACTTGACATAATGTAATGTTATCGCTCGAGGGTCTGATATGGGTTTGTTTTATTTAATAGTTCTCTTAATTAATTGACGACGTGTCAGTTGTATTACGTAATGCAACATTATATAGCATATTATACAAGCATGAATGTGTATGTTTGTTTCAATTTATTGAAGTGAACACGAAGAGACCTTTAATTCACTGAGATGTACGTAGAGTGAGGTGTAAAGATCAAGACTTATGGGATCAAGTCAATATCACACTTGCAAGTGGAACCTACTGGTTGACAGACAGACAGACTAGACTCTGGGCTCTCCTTGCTAATTCAACACTTTAGGTACTGCTGCAGGGCACTCGTCAGTACTATGCGAATTTGTGTTCTAATTTACTACTCATATTATGATTTTGTACCTTTGTAACTTTTTTATTTCACTTACCTTTTACTCACGAATATACTGTGATATCCGGAACCTGCATCAAATCGAATTTTTGGTCAGATTCTAATAAAGAACTTTATAAGGTGCCTACAATTTGGTTACAAATTACAAAAATCTTTGCGTTATTTTACATTTTCTTCTCTTAGGACACTATCGTGAATCCTTTTTACTAGACTAACTATCAGCGTTCGTACAACATTTTTCCGAAGAACATTTTTTCAGAGCTTAACAGTTGTAATTTCCGTGAACGCATACTTGAAATTTAATTGCTGTGGTTTGTAATATAAACAGTTCGACTTCAATAACACGACCTAGATAAAGTCAGCTAAAGCCAGTTTACTGTAGCTTGCTAATGGAATCGTGTCGTCGGGCGCAACACCATTCCAGATTAACTTTAATTAAGTGGATGTTATTTGAAACTTCAGCCCGAGGAAATTTATCCTGCTACATAAACCTATGCACGGAATAGGTATGCTCACATTCTTATTTACGTATACATTGTTTGTATTTTATATTGCAGATGGTAATTAATTCTGGTAACGTTGTTAGAATCATGTTGGATCTGAAGGCGTTTGTCGTTTGCATTAATTTGTTGTTTGTTCTTTATTTTAGGAACTTGATACTTTTATTTACTTATTTCATTAATATCTTAGTAACCATTTTCCTTTAACAAGACGTTACAGTTCATACAAGAAATTCAAACAAGGTTCTCGTGAAGTTCTATTTCCACTTAAGCTTTTTGATTTTATCCCGCTTTGCAAAATGTCATGGCATCTGTTAGCCGTCATTGTATGATTAAGTACTAAATTTTCTTACTAGTAGTAGTTATGCTACAAGTAGTAAAACTTTAATCTAACCCATTCAAGGTAGCATAGGTATTGTTTGGATGCATTTTTGTAGTGTCATTATTCACACGATAAATAATATAATCTCTGTATCGAAAACCTTGTCATATAAATGTATGCTCATATTTAAGACTTCTTCTTCTTACTATCTAAATGAGTTTCCAAATTTATTTACTTTATACCTACACAAGACTAGAAGTATTAGTCAAATTTTGATTGAACTGGAATAATTATTCGTACCGTTAATTTATATAGTAAACGAGCGTTGCAAAGTTAAATTAATATGTAGAAACGAAATTGTGTACTTGCTTAAAAGTATCTTTAATATAATTTTCATACACGGTAAGTATTTTGAAATGAAAATCAACAGATTGTGAACGCTCTAATGGTTGAATGGGATCTAACTGAAATTTGGTACACACACGCTAGACCCGCGGGCAATAACTAGTAACAAAAAATGTTTGTGTAACTTGAAATACTTTTGCAAACTTTCTAATCTTATCTAAGATATAAATCCTTTATAATTCTTTTAATGTTGTAATATTTAAAAGATTGTAGATATTGCAGTGACAAAGCCATTACTAGGCTTATCTTAAACAATTATCAAGTTTCCGATAAGAGATAAAATTAATTTTATTGCACGTCCAAAACGAAACGTTCCAGGAAAGTTGTTTCTCGTAAATTACGGTTAGCCACATTAGATGTAAATTACTAACACGTTCGAGTTATCTGGGCCTGCAAATTCACTTTGGCTTGGGTCATAAAAATGATACATTGGCTTACTGCGAGCGGCTCGAGCTTCATACGCTCAGGACATCGTCCTGAAGGAACGCGTGTTCCATAAACATAATCGCTCTCATCAGCAGTGCCATATCGATGGGAGATCACGCCTACATTTTTATGGTGTCCCGTTTACGAGCTGCCAGAGAATTTGTTTTCATATAAACTTTTATGATCAGTTGATCGCGTTCTGCAATGAAGAATGTGTTCTAGCTGAAAGTTAGTAGCTGTAAAATAAATCGTATTATTTTGATTTTTCCGGTCTATGGGTTAGTTTAGATGGTGGCATAACGTTTTATTTGCGTCCGATACATCAAATCATCGTAATCATGGTTTTAAAGAGAGATTGAAAGTGCTTTGTTTTCCTAGTCTTGTTTGATTCTGTTTTAACCATTGTCAAAAAGTAGGTTTAAGCATGTTAAACATGTTTAATGGTTCTGTTAGTAAGATGATTAAAAAAAATTTTGGTTGTGGGTACTAGCTCTGAAACAATGTATTTATCAGAATCATAAGCTTAGCTGCTTCGTAATGTATACCAACCTCAAAATATAAAACTGTTAATAATAATAACACCATCTAGAAGTGATAAGAAGATGAGATGAGAGAATACATTTTCATCCAATCGTTACATGGATCATTGTTTTCGTAGCTCTTAGCGTGTTGACTTGTTCGTTTGAAGGCTTAAGAATCAAACGAACTTACCTAGTGATGTTTGATTCCAATTATACGAGGGTGTCAACCGAAGACGATTACATTATTTACTTGCAGCAGTACGTGAGTAGGCCATGCTTATCACACATTTAGAGGATCTTTGGATGTAACAAACCTAGAAAAAAAATGTATATCTCCCGTCTCGCTCGCTCCCTCCACCACGCGCTGTCAAGTGCATAAACGCGCAACTTCATTATTTCAGAGAAACAGGAGTAATGAATATTTTATTTCTATATTCTGTATTTGGGATTTCTTTGGGGGGGTTGGGACGATGTAATCGTCTTCGGTTGACACCCTCGTATAATTGGAATCAAACATCACTAGGTAAGTTCGTTTGATTCTTAATTATACTTCGGGTGTCAACCGAAGACGATTACATTATTTACTTGCAGATGTTTAGAGTAATTTAAATTTACTTAAACAGAACGGATAAGAATTTAACAAAGAATAAAATAAAATATTCAGATTAACAAAAGTTAACTTTTTATTTTCCCAGATAAACGAAGAGAAAAAACCAAATAAAAGGGGAAAGAAATTAAAAGTCACAATAACAGACGCAAAGGTTATTACACGTTTATCGACTATCGTCCGCTTACCGATTACGTTAGTAAAAATAAAGGTAAATATCCTGAGGTCTTTATGCGTTAATTAAATATTGAATTAAAGAAATCATCTTGACTTGTTTGTACAACATCGCTACAATAGTACTTAATGAAAACATTGGAAGTGTCACTCCAGCCTGCGGCCTTGCGAATCAACTCCAGACTCGCCCCGGATCTAAGTGCGGCGGATGTAGATGCCGACCTGGTGCTGTGAGCACCTATAGTGATGTCGATCCCACTGTCTTGTGAAATCTTTTTTACCCAACGCGCCAGGGTCTGCGATCCTACTTCATTGTAAGGTTTTCGTATACCTAGGACTAAATGCTCAACATGGCGGTTTTGTCGCAGATGTTGGCTTTTCTCTATGTAAGTTTTTGATGTGAGAGCCGGACAAATGCTTGGTTTTTCACGTATCAAAGGCAGTCTGATGAATGGTTGGAAGGCCCCAGGTCGGGAGGTTTTAATTAAATCGGTGATTTTAATAACAATCGCATCTTTCTCAAACATTGTTTTTTTTTTTTTAATTTGATTAGGCTAATAGTCTGCATCCGTTGGGCAGATGCTATACATAGCAGAGTACAGGTTTTAAATGTTAGGTTAGGTAATGAAATATTATCGTACGGGTACAAAACAGATAGATAGATTAACACGACGTTGTTGGTGTCCCATGTTGATTTATATTTGGGCTGAGGTGGATTAAGCCTATATATACCCTTCATAAATTGGTTAACACAATCATTTAATGTGACACTTGTCCCCAAAACAATCGATAAGGCTGATCTGTGAGTATTTAAGCTACTATAACTTGCACCCTGATTGAATTTTTGTGTTAGAAAGGATATCACGTTATAACTTTTAGCTTCCAAAGTATTCAAATTATTGTTTGTACAATACGATATCCATGACTTCACCGTGCTATTATATTGTTTTAATGATTTTGATGAAGTGGATGGCAGGCTCTGAAAGGGGAATATAAAAGGAATTTATTAGGTCTGAAGAAGTATTTTTCTGATACAACCAGTTTTGACCACAGAGGGTACCACGGCAGAGACGTCCAATAGGGTACGATTAAAATGCCTTTTGCTTTATCTGTTATAATTTTTTCCAAGACTCAAGAGATAAGGCTGAAAGGGGGAAATGCATAAAAAATATGTTATGCCCATTAAGGGTAAATGAGTCAACTACCTCTGAAAATGGATCTAGTTTCCATGAAGCATTCCTCGAACATTTGTAATTTTGGGCGCTTGCGAAGAGGTCGAATTCGGGTCTACCCAGTGATTTAGTTATTTGCGTAAAAACTTTTTCACAGATTTCCCATTCGGTATCTATATTTATTCGGCGGGACTCCCTATCAGCGATAAAATTTTCACTAGACTTTATGTAAGAGGCAAAAACACAGATATTCCTATCTTCACACCAAAGCCATATCTTTATATGAGGGTGTTGTACACCTCCCATACAGGGTTAATATAACTAATGGCGGTGGTATTGTCAATTCTTAATACATTTTCGCAATCTCTCATATCTTTAGAGATTATTTTTAAACATAAACATAACATAACATACGCCTGTATTCCCCGAAGGGGTAGGCAGAGGTGCTAGCACCCACATTTCGCCAGTTTATGTTTAGGTCCCAATGTAATAGGTGGCGAGCCTATTACCATCAACCGGGCACTTATAAACCTGCGATAAATACACACATAACTTCGAAAAGCATCGAGAAGTCATTGGTGTGTGCCATGGTAAACCTGGGATCGAACCCGAGACCTCGTCTCAGCAGTCCTTTACCCATACCACTAGGCTACCGCATTTTAGTCCATAGTAATTATATGAAGTATTTATTTATGAAGATTTAATTCTACTTCGGTCCAAGTACCATTTGCGCTGTGTCTTTGAGGCGTCGCTAAATATTTCCATACAATAAATATGTTTTCGAATTGGGCAAAAAGATGAGTCAATTTTTTCTGTCCACCATAAAAAATCATGTTTTAAATGAGATTTTATTTTCATTGTCATATTATAGTTCACACTACCCTTTAGTGCTAAAGATTTTTCCCGTTCAAAAAGCTTGGTGTTTAACCAGCCGTAACTCACGGCTGGGCATGCGGAGGTCAATAAACCTATGAATTCTGCGAATTTTCTAATTGAACAGTTGTTTTTTCGAAGCATTTCCAACGCTTTGTTTTTAATACGCGTCTTCTTTTCCGCTGGTAGTGTAATAATCATCTGTTTGGTGTCAAAAATAAATCCTAAGAACCTACAGGTATTATTTGGTGTTATGACGCTTTTCTCAATGTTTATTACAAAACCTAACGACTCCAAAACCTCCTTTGTTTTGGTGACGTTTTTTACGCATTCATTATACGATTAACCAATACAGAAAAAATCATCAATATATGCTACAGACAGAAGTCCTGACGAACGCAGGTATTGTAAGACAGGTTTAAGCAATTTCGTAAAGACATATGGTGCCGTGCAGAGGTCATTGACTGAAATTAAAGAATAAGCTTCCTTTAGATCGATTGTAGCCATGTAATAGTTATATTGTAATAGTTTTAGGGCCTTCCATCTTAAAGTGGTCCACATCAATGTATTTTTTCCATGTATAATATGTATGTATTTACAAAAAAAAAAGTATATAAGTATGTTTATCCGCATTCTAGATTCCATCACACAAGCTATAAAAGCTTACCATGGATCTAGATAGCGTTGTGTACAATTTTGTGGAATATTTATTTATTTATTTATTTATTTATTAAGCGTCTGTTTTTTTTTTGATGATATTAGATTCAATATGAATCTGTGTTTGCCATTAGGCTTCGGCACGGTAACAATAGGTGAAATGAAATTCTCCTTCACAAGATGTGCAAGGTGAAATAAATTTTTGACATTAATAGATAGTTCAGAAATGCAATCAGCAAGGATTTTCATTTGAAGATTAAGAATAATTACAGGCATACTTCTTTGCTCGATTTTTTGAGAAGGCACTTCCTTATTTAAAAGGTATTGTGTATCCTTCGACCCAATTTAAACAATATAATCGTCAGTAAGTTGTGTCCATTTATGGTAAAAGTATTTTAAACGTCCAGCAGTCGGTACCTGAGGTTCTTCTAACGTCTCTGTTGTCTCGAATATCCCGAGGCGCGCTGGTGCGGCGGCCCCGCAATATCTTAGGCGGCTGGCGGCGGCGGCGTAGTGGCTGGCGTCGCGGCGCAGGGGCAGTCCGCGACCCGATCGCCGCAGCGCGCGGATTCCCCCTCAAGTTTAAAGTCCCTCTCTGAGGCTAAGTGGCTGCCGATGCCTGGTATGGTGTACGAGAAGTCTTCACTTCTGAAGCAGCCCTTGTTATTGCTTTAGACGATTTTATATGATCGGATAAATTTGAGCCTAAGAGATTGTCGTCGATCTTTGTATCTTTAACAGTATCTCTAATGTTCCTATTGAGACAGTTCGAGATCGCATATCTACGTGACAATGACTCTCTATAGTGATTGTCGCATATAAGCCTCCCGGCATCGCTTAATGCTTTTAGTATATCTGGAGGCATACTATGTTTGGGTGCCAGGGCCCAATTTAATACCTGTCCAAGAGCCGCAAGACCGCTTCTAAGTTTGTTTTGTTTACCCTGGCAATATAGGTCCTGTTTTATATTTAAGTTAGAAAGCACCGCTTTTATTTCGGGGTTCAGTTTTGGCGCCGACATCCTAACACAGTTTTCAGGCGGCAAATATTGTTTAACGAGATCTACCTGAGTGTCTTTTGACAAACCATTGGTGAGGATATGCATCCACCTCGTGGCGATATCTTTATGTAAGTTTAAACCATAACTCTTTTTATTAGAGTGGTCTTCTCCTAATAGATTTAGGGTGTCGGGATCCAAATTGACCGTCGCGTCGTCGTCTTGAGCTTCAGGTGTCACGGCAGACGACGATGTGCCGGGCGTCACCTCTGGCTGTGGCACGGGAGGTGGTAGTGTGACCGGGCGGAGCCTGCGGCTCGGGTTCCTTAAGATGCATCTCGTTATCAATTCCCTCGTCCAAATTTATCACTGAGTCGGGAATATCTTCATCTAAAAGGTATGAGAAAAAGGCTGGGCCCAAGGTAGGTGCCCAATTTTAATATTGGGTCCAAGGTAGGCACCCTTGCACGTAGATGGGTCCAAGATAGGTACCCGTGCAGAAGTTTTATTAAAGTGGTGTGGTAATGTGAATATAAAATTATTCGTATACCTACGTCGCCACTTATCTACAAAATAGGCATTTGCATACTTTGCATAGGCGCTGATAGACCTTTTGCTCGTAACAGAACATCGAGTATCTACCTACATATTCGTTACAGTTCTTTAAATTTGCGTAAAATAATCCTAAAGACTTGTAAGGTTAAAGTCGGTAAAAATAATAAAAACCCGATTCAAATTAGGTAGGTACCTAAATAATTCCTTTCACGACAATCTTCGCTAGATTGCTCGCTAGAACACTTGATGGTACTACGAAAGAAATAGTCACACAGTTACTTTACCTGTGTATTCCGGTTCGGAGAACCTTGGAGAACTTTAGTGGAATGATGACGAACGTTCATGCCGTTTTTTCATAAGTTTTCTTTCTGATTTTTTCACTTTGCGGAGAATAGTGTCGTAGTCACTTTCTTTTGACTTTTCCGTTTAGGCATAATCGTAGATGATATACAAGCACAACACAATATACAAATAATTCACAATATAAAATTTACAAGTACCTACAAAGTTTTGTGTGCGATCTAGATGGCACAAAAACACGTAATGAAGTTGCGCGTTTATGCACTTGACAGCGCGTGGTGGAGGGAGCGAGCGAGACGGGAGATATACATTTTTTTTTCTAGGTTTGTTACATCCAAAGATCCTCTAAATGTGTGATAAGCATGGCCTACTCACGTACTGCTGCAAGTAAATAATGTAATCGTCTTCGGTTGACACCCGAAGTATAATTGGTTCCAAACTACTCTGCGTTTGATTTTTATTTTACTTTTTTTATTGTACTATTGAAATTACCCACAACAATCAAGTAAATTATTGTTTACAAAGTTGATTTGATTTGATTGAAAGAACCGTGTATGTTGACTTGACAATAATGACATTTTTTTGACATGTTACGTAAGTCGGAGCGCGAGTGAGAACCAATGGGAAGCAAGTTTTCTTTTTTGTTTGTTTCTTTATTTCCTTTCAGAACAGGCTAACGTACTATGACCATGCTGCCTTGTCATCAGTTTGAGAAGCAAGATTGGAACCAACCTTTTTAAACGTTCGGAAATGTCTAATTTTTCTTTCTCGATTCTTTCATTTTTGTTGTATAATGTACCTATGCTTAAGTTAATGTTTTAGTGACTTGTTGTTTGTGTGAATGCGGTTGCTGGTGGGTGGTGCAGAGACAAAAGTGCTACTGTACGTACATTGCATTATTATTTAAATTTAAACTTAAATCCCTATCTATATCTTTATCTTCATACATACGAGTATTTAAGTATAAGCGTATATTGTATGTTTATATATATATATATTATTTTATCTATATATTTTGTATTGTAGCATAACATGTGTACCGATGATGATCTATACGTTTCTGCCAACGAATCCTTAACGTCGTCCGGTGATGAAAGTTTTTCCTCAGCTGATGGTACACTTGGTGACTTTGTGCGAGAAACTTTCAACCACCAATCTCAACACCTTATTATTATTTTTTACCTTAATACGCAAAGCTTGCCGTACCATTACAGTCACTTTATGGAAGCCTATACGGACGCCGACGTTCATGCCATTCTGATTTCAGAGAGCTGGCTCAAACCTCACCATCTTTCCACCACCTACCCTCTCGACGGCTTCGTTCTTATCCGTAATGACCGAGTGGATGAGACCGAGAGGAGAGGGGGTGGTGTTGCTATCTATCTCCGCAGAGATTTTCCCTACAAAATTATCGCTTCTTCCCCTTCGACACTATCTACTACGGCAGAGTTTCTTTTCTTGGAGGTTAGTGTCAGAGGGGAGAAAATCATGCTGAGGGTTGTATACTGTCCCCCTGCAGTGAATTATTTCTCCAGCATAGAACCAGTCCTGGAAGCGTTGGGGTCGGAGTACAAGCACCACATAGTAATAGGTGATCTCAACACTGATCTGCTGGCCCTCCAGTCGCCGCGCTGCCGTAAGTTGCTTGAAATTGTCGAGTCTGTTAACTTGCACATCCTGCCTCTACAAGCTACCCATCATAACACCGATGTTGAGGACACATGGCTAGACTTAATCCTTACCTCCAACCCAGCGCTTGTCTCTCGTCACGGGCAACGCGAGGCGTCGGCTTTTTCACGACATGATTTTTTGTTCGTATCCTACGACCTTAAACCCCCTAAACCCAAACCTCGCGTACTGCTCATGCGTAGTTTCGGACGTATGCACGTGGAGCAACTATGTAGGGATGCCTCAGCAATAAACTGGGATCACGTAGGTGAGACCACATCAATTGACGAGAAAATCCGTATCTTTAATGATGAGGTCATTAGTCTCTACGATGCCCACGCGCCTATCAGGAGTGTAAAGCTGAAACGTACTCCAGCGCCCTGGATAACGGATTCGGATGGCAATGCGGCGTAGGGACCGGGCCTTTCACAGGTTTCGAAGGGATCGGCGGGATGAGACTTGGTCGCTTTTCAAGTCTGCTAGAAATCGGTGTAACCAGGTGATACGTAATACTAAACGCCGTTATATTCATGATAATATTACTTCTTCTTCTTCCGACAATATCTGGAAGTTCCTCGGAACACTGGGTATAGGTAAGCAACGGTATTCAGAAATACAGGAAAATATTGGTTTGGATGACATAAATCATTATTTCACCACAGTTACTCCTATGTGTCATCAAACCAGAAGTTGCACAATTGAATACGTGGCGAACCTGCCCCGTCCAGATATTGGTCTTTTTAACTTTTCTCCAGTTCAATCGAGTGAGATCAAAAAGATAATTCTTTCTATCTTTAAATCCAACGCCGTGGGATACGATGGTATTAGTCGTCGTATGATCACTACAATCATAGATTATCTCTTGGAGGTAATTACTCACATTATAAATTACTCCATGTACTCAGGCCAGTTCCCAGCTCTTTGGCGTAAGGCCTATGTTATACCTCTACCTAAAATATCAAACCCATCCCTTCCTAATCATTTCCGGCCAATTAGTATTCTACCTTTTCTGTCAAAAGTACTGGAGGCCTGTGTGCACAGACAGCTGTCCCCTTTTATCTATAGGAATAATTTATTAAGTCCCTTACAATCAGGATTTAGGCCCGGGCACAGCACAGTGTCCGCGCTGCTGAAGGTGACTGGCGACATTAGGCCTAGTATGGACGACACCAAGCTCACGGTATTGGCACTGGTAGATTTTTCAAACGCGTTTAACACTGTCAGCCACGACCTCCTTACAACCATTTTATCGTATTATATGATCTCACCGGATGTTCTGGATTGGTTCTCAAATTATCTTCAGGGGCGCCAGCAAGCTGTTCGCCTGCTCGAAAATGCTTCCTGCTGGTGTGACACGGACACTGGTGTCCCTCAAGGCGGTATACTGTCTCCATTATTATTTTCGTTATTCATTAACCTCTTAACCAAAAATCTTCGATGTGCGTATCATTTGTATGCCGATGATCTACAGGTCTACGCACAGGCGGGTGTGGGAGATATACATGATGCCATTAATAGCGTTAACCAGGACCTAGAGTCAATAAACAGCTGGGCAAGCAGATTTGGATTGACCGTGAACCCAACGAAGTGCCAGGCTATCATCATTGGAAGCCATTGGCTGACCAACCGAGTGGATACCCTGTCTCTTCCACCTGTCGTATTTGACGGATCGACGATACAATTGAGCAATGTAGTAAAAGACCTAGGTATTTTCATAGACTCGACCTTGAGCTGGCGAAAACAAGTGTCTAATGTTAGCCAGAGAGTAACTGAGACGCTTCGTGCATTTTATCCCCTACGGACCCTTCTACCAACCGAGACCAAGACTATGCTTGTTCAGGCTTTACTATTCCCTATATTCGACTATGGTGATGTTTGTTACTTCGACCTCAATGCGGAACATCTCGACAAATATGACAGACTTTTAAACAACTGCATTAGGTTCATTTTTAATCTCCGTAAGTATGACCATGTGTCTGCTTCTCGATCCTAACTAAACTGGCTGCCAATTCGTCAACGTCGAAACTTGCGGGCACTAACCACTCTCTTCTCTATACTCACATCTCCTACTACTCCTATCTATTTATCTCCTTTCTTTCAGTACCTTCACACCGTTCACAATAGAGATCTTCGGTCAAAAAATAACCTAACTTTGTCTTGTCCTACTCACAAGACTAATTTCGTGCACACTTCCTTTGCTGTCCAATCTGTTTTCTTATGGAATGCGCTACCTCTCGAAATCAGAAGGGCTCCCAGCCGACAGGTATTCAAGACGAAAGTTCGCCAACTACTGTTGGATAAATTGGCGGAATCATCGGAATAACATAAAGTCAGTTTTTTACTGTATATAACTATGTAATGTGTAATATGTACCTACTGTATTATGTTATATTATGTATAATATATATTATGTATATAATAAGTATATTTGTTGTATTTATGATAATTATGTATATTGTATCGTGTGTATATATGTAATATTATACTACTATTCATTAGTACCTATGTAAAGTTTATGTAAGTAAGTACACCTGTTTACTTATATGTATCCTATACCAGACATTATAGGTGCATGCCTGTCGTGAGGTATGTTGGTATACATGCCTCATGGCAGTGTACCTATAGTGTCACTCCCTAAAATTATTCGGTACGCTTTCTCAATACAAATGTTACTTTAATAATGCACCTACTGAGTCTTTCTCTGCACCACCTTTGGTTGACTGGTAGAGAATGCCCATGGCATTAAGTCCGCCTATGTACAGTCAACGCCAAAAGTTGATTAACACAAAAATATTTAAAATCCTTCTTACATTGGAGTGCATGTGCCCATACAGGTTTAGGTATATAGTTTTAAAATACCCTAAGGGCAAAGTTCTTATATTGCACGGTTTATTTATAATTTTATAATCAGTTTAACAGTTATGGTAATCAATAAATTACCATTTGTTAAGCTACTTATGGCGCTGACTGTACTTGTGCATGAAGTTTTATAAATAAATAAATAAATAAAAAAATAATTGCAAAAATGTTATGAACATAAAACTGCTTCTTAATTACATTGTCGTTACAGTTAAAGCCGTAGTTGATGCATTTTGTTTGTTCTGTTGTTTCAGGTAAAGGAAGCCTTTTAATAAAATATTGATCACGAACTTTTTACTTCGGCATTTTTTATTGAAATAACAAGTTTTAAAGGAAATTATGGAAAAACTTAAAATCTCGTAATAGTTCCTAACGTTTGAAAAAGGTGCATTGAAACGGTTGATTTTACAAGAGCAAACTCCTGTTTGGAAAACAGCTGAGCTAGCTATTAGCAGACTGATGTGACGGTGCGCAGATATTGTCCGAACTTTTTGACATACTCACATTCTTTGCTATATATTTTTCTTAGACAGAAAAAAATCACAGTAAACTCTCTCGGAAATTGAGCTCCTCGTACTTCCAACATATTATGCCTATAAATTTACCTGACATCCTCAATATTTCAGACGTTTTCACCAGCCTGACCTCTTTTAATAAATCTTTATTTATATGTAGTATAGTAGCAACTCTAAGCTTTTGTTCATATATTTATATTAGTGATAAGTAGAATCAAATTTGGTTTACATTATATTTTTAAACTATCATGACGACTTACTGTAGCCACGACGTGACCACGGTAAGACGTTATTTAGAAGGTGCGAGTTCCTCACACGTTTCGATAATCGTAGGCAACTATCGATAGCAATAATCGCCCTACGATCATCGTATCAAAATGTTTACACACATACAAGATTCGCAAGTGACGTATCGCCTTATGTCATGATACGATTATTGCTTTAAAATTATGTCTAAGCGGACACTATGCGAGGCAATTCTCGCCAGATGTGGACGAGTTAGCGGCAATTGTGTTAGCGAATGTTTAGACGAAGCAACTTTTTCTGTGCTTTCGACAATCATATCTTTGAGGCGAGAAACTCGCCCCGTCTAACTGACGCTTTAGTCGTTATGAAGAAAAAAAAAACAATACAATTCACAAATTTTATTATTGAGCTTTATCAGGAATGCAAACGCTCTCGCATATCTCTAGACTACGGAAATTATTCTCATTTCCTAGGCAACCTTCGTATATGAAGACCTTACATTTTCCATCAGCAGGTACATAACCCCACCTGGAATATTAGTTAAACAATACAATTATGAAAGAGAGGAAAGTTATTGTAATTCATAGAAAATTCACAGAAAATCCATACTAATATTATAAATGCGAAAGCAACTCTGTCTGTCTGTTTGTCTGTCTGTCTGTCTGTCTGTATGTTACGCTTTCACGCCTAAACCACTGAACCGATCTTGATGAAATTTGGTGTAAGAGTAGAATAGACTTTGAGAAAGGACATAGGCTATGTTTGGTTCGGATAACCGATATTCACGCGGGCGGAGCCGCGGGCAAAGGCTAGTGTAATATAAAGAATGTTAAAATAACATAAGCCGATGTCCGCGGATCCACCCATGTTGTTTTGATCCCGTTTACGTAACACAGAGGAGAGAGATAAAAAGTAGCCTATGGAATATGGTGTACTCAGTCAGCATCATAAGCAAAGTGCTCAAAATTATATTAATTCCTTGATTTCCCCCTTCCTGTTGACGGATTATTGTGATATTTAGTACCCATCTTTAGGTTGGACAATATTAATACCTCAGTTTTAAGATCAGTTGGAAGAGCATTCCCCCTGTAAAGGAAAGGTCGTGGGTTCAAGTTCCACTTGGGCATTTCATTTTCCCGTTTTTTTTCGAATCATTTTGAAACTTTGTTGTCAAGATATTTCTGACGCTGACTGTACCAAGTTTAAGCCATATCCGTTCAGCTGTTCAGTTGGAGCATGATTGAATAACAGAAATCCAAACATGTTCAAAAACTTTTATGTTTATAATATAGTAGGATTTTGTATATATAAACCATTATATCGAAGTTCCAACAACTTCGATATAATGGTTTGAGAATTTCAGATTGATATTATAAAGCGGAGTCCGGGCCTCCAATACGACCGAGGCAAAGGAAAGGAAAACAAATCCACTATCGTACCACAGCCACTGCAAAAATGGCATAACATGTTAGACTTTATTGCTACAGCCACAGGTT
The DNA here is from genome assembly GCA_914829495.1 of Eilema sororculum. Taxonomy (NCBI): domain Eukaryota; kingdom Metazoa; phylum Arthropoda; class Insecta; order Lepidoptera; family Erebidae; genus Eilema; species Eilema sororculum. The sequence continues at coordinate 16,626,420 of OU618543.1, read as the reverse complement.
TAAAGTCCAAAATTAAATGAAAAGAGTTACTGTATTCAACTTTACCATTTACTCCACAAAAAGCCACTTAATATTGGACTTAAAGTACAATATTAAAATATGTAAAAAATTAAAATAATTTGCAGTGTCCGTGGCACGACAATGGTTTTGCTTTAGCAGAATCGAAGCCCGGGACTAACGCAAAGATTATAATGATGAATAATATTCTGTATATGTATAATTACTATGAAAAATAAGTAATAAAAAAAAACTGGAATACCTTATCCTCACAATATCCTCTGTCCTACTGTCCAGGGTTCACGTTAGCGGTCGAGTCCGTCAAATTAGAGATCACGACTATTTTATGGACAGCACCTTTACTTACCATCAGGTAGGGTGCTGTAAAATTTTGGAAAAAAAAATGAATATAATTACCTTAAAAAATATCCAATAATACATTGTTCTCCAGGGTCCAATTCTAAAAAGCATTTTGCTGGGATTGTGTTTCTTGCCTCGCCTATAATTGAAATTTAAAAAAATTATATTTAATTTTATGTTCGTCAAAAAATTCTATACATAACATACACTTAGGTAAACAGGTAGGTACTGGCACCGGGGCCGGCATCTTCTCGGACGACCTCAATATACACATTTCGACACCGCTGGGGACCCATAACACAGTTTTCCAAGCGGAATGTATGGGGATCACCTTGGCAGCCTCAGCGGTAATGGCCAGCAAAGTGAAAGGTCACTCAATACGCATACTGTCAGATAGCCTGGCTGTACTACAAGGTTTAAACTGCCATACTATTAACTCAGGATTAATACTGGAGTGCCATCTCAAATTAAATCAAATAGGTCACACCAACAACATAACCCTGCTATGGATCAAAGGCCATAGCGGCTCGCGTGGTAATGATGCCGCGGACGAGCTTGCCAGGAGAGGATCAGACATGGTTGCAATGGGACCTGAACGCATAATACCGATCCCCTTTGCATACCTACGAACCATAGTGAACAAACGAACGAGAGATCAACACAACAGAGTTGATCAACAGAACCTCATAGCTAGACAATGATTGGAGATAGATACAAAGTGTAAAAGACGAAATTGTAGAGAATTTAATTAGCTTTTTTTATGTGTTATAGCACAATTTCGTACAAAGCACCGTTTTCAAGAAGTAAGCAAAAAACCAAAAAACGGGACCTTCTTTGTGCCCTCCCCCCTCGGGCTCACTTCGGAGGGGTCAGGAGTTTTAGTATGTTTATCTCTTTACTAGTCCAAACAAAGTTCCTAAGTCAAAGTTTCTGCTTCAGACTTTTCCATCCACACACCCCTTGTGAGCATTCATTTACTACACTAATTAATATTATTTTGTATGCATTTTAAGTACAGGGACGTAAAACGCATACCAACAGACCTACATGCAATTTACCTCCATGTACTCAAATAAAACAGATATAGGATATTTAACTATATTTTTTTTACTTTCGAAAAATGACCACTTTCTTATAATATAATGAACTGTAAAAGTAAAATTTTCGTACGACAAATAGACCGCCCGAAAACGCTCCATACAAAAGCCCACGAAATTGTGACGTCCCGTTTCGGTAGCGCGTAGTGCAAATGTATGGAGTGAAAGAGAATATCGCATTTATCTCGGTCTACGTTGCGTTTACACGTATATAGTTCATAATAAAAGTTATTTAAAATTTAATAAGGAATCTAAAAAGTTATATATTTGAATTGAATTAGATTGTTTATATTTTGACTTTTTTTGGGAATTTCAAGTAATGAAAAATCATAGTTTCAGTTTAGATATGCAATATTTTATTTTGCAAGGCATATTTTTTAAGAACAAGCTATCGTATTAAGCAGTATTGGGAAGAATCGACGACTTAGTCAAATAGCACATTATCATAAGATTTCATTTCTAATATAAATTGTTACATAATTATATTATTCATTTTAAAAAGATGTTGGGCTGCTGGAGTGTGGAGGATATTGGGCGCAGGTTGAGAGAGACAGGAGACTCCCGCGCCGGGTCGTACCTGGTGCAAACGCTGGCCAAAGCCATCCAAAGAGACAAGGCGACCAGCGTTATGGGCACCTATGTACCGGGTACAGGCCCGAGCGCATCGTAGGACAAACAAATAGGGGATACTTTAAGGTTGACATTGTTTGTAAAAATTGCATTTGTAATAAATAATATAATAATTTAGTTTATTGTTGAATTTATTTGACATTTTTGTTTGTGATTTGTTTGTTTATTGTATTGATGAAGTGATATTTATAATTTATCATATCCTAGTTTTTTTTTTAATAATGAAATAATAATATTAATTATTAATAAGTATAAAAGTTAATAAAATATTATTATTATTTTATTAACAAAGACGATATATACCTATGATGTGCTTATTGTTTTTAACAGTCGAGCCAAAGAAAAGACTAATATATAACCGAAAACGTCAAAAGTTGCAACACGTCCAAAGTCCTAAACCAAAGTAGAAATATTTGTATACCATTTAGAGTAGTACTCACCTTCAGCATTGCATGCAAGAATGGCGCTTCCAACAAATAAAACGAATATTGCTACATTCATTTTATGAATGTTTTGATGTATTTAAACTAATAAAACTAATGTACACTCCTTTTATACTATATTTGTGTACCTAAATGATTGGTTCTGTAAAATAGAATGACACGGAGGTTATTAGTAGTAGTACTTTAACTACAGGTATGATTTGTTTCTGACTGCACTAAAAAAATCTAATTACAATATTTGGACACAGTGATTTTTAATTGAGAAAATTGTAAATGTTATCGAGCTAACCGTAACACAAAACTACCTACGTACATAATTTATTTGTTAGTTCATAGATGGACTGTGACTTGCACCTGTATGCCAGAATATTTTCTCATGTCAATGATTTACTGTTGGTACTAAATGGTTCCAAAATAAAATTGTGCCATCTCAACGGCTTTGTCATTGGCTTTATTCAAACCGTCTTCAGTGCAGGAGGTAGGATATAAGGGACACGAAACCAAGTGCGCCATATACAGCACGGGGGCACCGCAGTCACACAATTTTGTCTCAACTGACCGACTGTGCATAGACGATTGAGAGACTTCACTATCGATTGACCATGGGAGGTCTCCAAAATCAATAGGGATGGCCCACGAATACACCGTGAATCACTCCGAAATTCCCAGTAAACGGTAAACGGTCTTGAAGTTCCCATGAAAATCAAATATATTAAACCTAAATTGAGCGTGACCATCATTATAATCCCAATCATATGATTCCAGCTACATCCAAAACACGCCCATTGATGTTAGCGATAAGGCTGCTAATCCTTGTATGCTTTAGTCCATCTTAGCTTATGTGAAAGTGACTGCCGTTTGCTCTCCAGCAGCGGGAGGACGGATGTCTCATCCATTTGTCTAAAATAAAGATTATTCTATTCTCCTGGTACACCGGTGTGCAGGTAAGATTTTGGTGTGATGACATTACACAATCTCTAGTTTACCAATCAAATGGACACGGCTATCATTCATATTTTCTTGGTTAATAGTTTTTACACCTCTCATGTTCGGTAAGTAGGTTTTTATTGCCTCCAAAAGGGGCTTGTAGGTGACTAATTCGCTAATTAGGTAGTTACGCTCTAGGGTACTAATAATAAAAAAAAATAGTAAGTAGATTATTAACCAAGGGGATAAAGTAGTATCTTCTATCGCGGATGACGATTTAAATCGCGAGCGTAACGAAGGACTCGAGGTTTACTCCCGAGCGTAGCGAGGGTGTTAAAAACTGAAATCACGAGCGAAGCGAGGGATTTAAGACAAGTCCTGAGTGTAGCGAGGAATTTAAGTTCACCCAAGACTAAGACAGCTTTATCACCGAGGAAAATACTCTACTTTTCGTACCATTTGCGAAAAAATTACCACTCTTCACTGTCACTGTCGCTTTGAGTTAACATCGTAACGTATTTTTAGAACATTAACTAATTTATAAAAATAAATTAAAATAAACTTAACGTTTATGTATTTGAAGTAAGCAAAACGCGGCAAATTCCTAGACTATTTATTTTTCCGAAAAGCAAAGGCATCAAACTCATACGGCCTCATAATAAAAGATGTATAATGCTTTATATACAAACTCAATGGTGTAAACACAGATGTAGTTCAGTATAAATTTCGGTAAGTATTCCAAATTTTAATCGCATTCTCCCCCTAGAGGATGAATGAAATTCAGTACAATTTTCTTTCCATGTTTTTAACAGATTAAAAATGACTATTGTTATAGGTATTCGCTTTTTGTGGCATAGAATGTCACTTTTTTGAGCAAGTGATACGAAAAACACATTTTTCTTTCAAAAAAATTCGCGTACATTTATCCATCTTACTGGCAATGACATGCATTCAGCCCAAGGACGCTTTGCTATTCAGCCTAGTCTTCGTGTGAGTATAATAGTCATCAATTTTAAATATCGAACGGCGATGCTCAAATTCGTTCTAGAAAAAAAAATTAAAGAGTTATTTAAATACTTGATCCTTTTTAATGAAAAAAGGCGGGTATAGAAAACTTTTACTTTAAATATAGTTTGTTTTTGGGATTTTCTTATAATTTCGTGCTAATTTCGAAAAAACATTTCAAACTATTAACATACCCAAAAAACACCCGTCCTGAAAATTTGAAAATTGTTCTCATTTCACTATAAATTTCAACAAATAAAATGTTTTATTCTTGTAATTGTCCACCTTTTTTCAAGCCGGTATTTTCTACTTACCTCACAATCGAGATGTAAAGCAGAATAGTTAGCTTGGGTGTAAGCACCAATTGCACCCTCGAACTATACCCTCGCTGCGCTCGTGCGCCTAAATATCTCGGGCTGCAATTGATGCCTTACAGCCCTCAGCTACTAATCTACTAATAGTGTGATTTTTCTTTAGTCGGGTTTTAGTTTATAAGTCGGTTAATAATACCTGCCTAAACCAGAGCAAATACAACACAAATATAAATACTAACTAGCTATTGCCCGCTGCTCCACCCTTGTGGATGTTGGTTATCACGATCAAAGATAGCCTATCTTTATACTTTCTCAAGGTCTAATCAACCCTTATATAAAATTTCATCAAAATCTGTTTAGAGGTGAGAGCGGCATGGACAGACAGATTTATTTTTTATATTACAATGGATACAACGACTGCACGTCTTCGAACTAGATTAGCAATACTCCTGTAGGACCGCCGCAGCTTCGACGCCGAGTGCCAGTTATCCAAATCATCATGTACAAGAATATCAACGAGATACGCTGATCTAGCTTTTTAATCTCTCGCGTTCCACGATACTCATATACAATAACAATAAAGGAAATTAACGCGATCATGGTATAGGTACATACATACCTTTGATTTGCCTGTGACCACGGCCGGTGTAACCTGGTCGAAACGTCAGGCAAATTAAAGGTAATATTTTTTTTTATACCACTTTGGTGGCAGACAAGCACACGGCCCATCTGGTGGAAAGTGATTACCGCGGCCTATGGACGTATGCAACACAAGGGGCGTTACACTCGCGCTGCCTACCCTTAAGAAACCTTCTAATGCCTCTCTTGAAGAACCCCATATTGTAGTCGCTTGGGAAATCACGTTTATTAAAAGTACTTGACCGTAATTCGAAGCTTATTATGAGATAGGCATATCCGTTTCCCGTAGTCTTTACCTCTTTTAGTTCCTTATGATGACGTATTTCCGTCTACTCAAAGGGCCGTGGCGCCATCTGTGAACTTATAAAACCTAGCTGGCGCCATTTTATCTTCATTGGCGTTTTGATTCCCGTAGCGTAAGGTTCTAACCTAAGCAATAAACTGTTACATTTTACATAATATAAAATAAAATACGTGTGTACTTAAATTAATTTCAATTTAAAGTGAAAGTTACAGTTGTTTGTGTAACAAGTGAATCAACTAACGAAGTTTTTAAAAAATGAGTGAAGTTAATCCCCCTCCCCTTGAGGAAGAGCCAGTTGCTGGACGAAGTGGTGTGGCTAGAAAACGCACTCGCAGCACCAGCAGCAGCTCGCAGAGCAGCTCGAGCTCTAGCTCATGCAGCTCAGGTGCTCGCAGGCGATCACGCCGCCATCGGAAGAGCAAGAGGAGCCGACATGCGGTGAAACAACTGAGGAAGGAGGTTAGTGAGTTGCGCAGCGCTATTTCTCAACCGTATTATAGCGATCAGAATGCAGATCAGGTGTCCATTTGCTCGAGAGTCAGTGGTGAGCTCTATAATAACGTAACAGTCACTGATACGGAGCCTCATTTCATGTTTGATTTAGGGACCAAACTAAAGGAACCTTCTGTTCCCAAGGCCCCTGAGCATTTTGTTAAGATGCTAGAAAACATACAACATTTGGGCAACCGTAACTGGACCGAGGTTAGGTATGCGGATGCCCAGAAACTGTACAATCACAGCCCAGGGTTCACAGACCTGGAGACGAACACTGAAATTCGACAATATGACACCTTGTCTCACTTGGCAAAGGCAGATAAGGCATTTGCCGCAATGACCTTTTTTTTTTTAAAGCAAAAAGAGTCCCTTGAAGACAATATCCGTAAACTCATATTGTGGTCAAAATCTGAAACAAGTTTTGAAAATATTCATGAAAAAATAGAAGAATTATTTTTAAAAGGTGATTTCCATAAAATATCTGGTGATCTCTTACAAATGGTATGTGGTCACAGGTCAGAGATTATCCAGGTCAAGCGAGACCTCATTCTCAAGAATGTGAAAGATGCCGCGGTGAAAATTTCTCTAAATAGAATACCGCCTTCTACTACCCACATTTTTGACGCTGATGCTTTTTCAGTCGCACCAGAAAAAGCAGGGGGGGGGTACGCAAAACCTTTTGGCCATTAAAAGCTGAAAAATCAAGTAAAGTGCACAGCCAGCCTTCGAGAGGCACAGGCTACAAAAAATTTGCGGGTCCATCGAGTGGAACCCAAATTCAGTACAATGTACCTGCACAGACTTTACCACCCTCGAAGGGTACTGGCCATCCTAAATATCTGCCCCACGACTATCATCAAAATACGTATTTTGATAATAGCGAAAGGGGGTCATTTCAGCACCGAGGCTCGAAGCCTCGCGGTGCACAACGAAGTGGGAGAGGACGATCTTCCTTTGGTCACGCTCCCAAAGGTAAGTCGAAACGGTATGAGCAATGACTCGGAAACATTCAAAGCCGGTCAGTTAGTGCAGCACTACAGACGCTGGAGAGACATGGGAGCCCCAGAAATCTGTTTAAAATTGATAAAAGGTTATCATATTCCCTTTATCCAGAGACCTCCTCTATCTGTTCCCAGCGCAAAGTGCCCATTCCAAACACCGGTTTCGCAGGAAATGACCATAATAGTTCAAAAAATGAAAGCTCAAGGCATTCTAAAATCAGTACATCGGTCACCAAGTTTCGTGTCTCCACTCTTTCTAGTGCCGAAAAACGACGGATCATACCGCCCTATCTTCAACCTAAAGGCGTTGAACGAGTTTGTGAAGACCGAGCATTTCAACCTCTTAAACATGTTTCGGGTGCCAGAGTTCCTTCAACCACGAGATTGGATGTGCAAAGTAGACCTCAGTCAAGCATACTTTCATCTGAAGGTCTCAGAAACGCACAGATGCTTTCTCAGAGTGCTATACAACAAGGAACTCTTGGAAATGACTTGTCTCCCGTTCGGATTAAGCACCGCTCCAAAAACATTCTCAATCCTCACCAATTGGGTGGTTCAAATATTACGTCAGAGAAATATACGTATTCTAGTATATCTAGACGATTTCCTGATTGTACATCAAAATCCTACGACTCTTTACAAACACGTACAAATAACTTTAGATACCCTCCGCACTCTGGGATGGCTAGTAAATCGGGAAAAATCTGTAATAGTTCCACAAAAGAGCCTTACCTATTTAGGTATAGAATGGAGGACATGGGACAATCTAAAGTCATTGCCGAAAGAAAAGGTGCTCACCTTAAAATCAAAGATTCAACAAATTTTAAGGCAAAAACATGTTACGCTAAAAGAAATTCAGAGCCTGGTAGGCCTGCTGAATTTCGCCAGTTTTGTTGTCCCACGAGGCCGATTACATCATCGCCACGTGTTGAAATTTCTGAACACATTACTGAACAAACCAGTAAAGACGATACTGCCCGAATCGGTTCTAACAGAATTAAAATGGTGGATGCACAGTTGCCATCTTTCTACGGATCTACAATTGGACAACATTCCTCTGAGAGGCTCTTGGTCACTAAAAGAGCAGAAATTGCACTGCAATCAGAAGGAAATGTTAGCTATCTTACACGTTGTTCAGAGTCATATCCATCTACTGAGGCACAGCTCTGTGCTGATACAGTGCGACAACAAAACTGTTGTAGCCCACCTTCGCCCAGAGGGAGGAACCAAGTCAGCCGCATTGATGGACATAACTCGGCAAGTTATAGAATTATTCGACCAACATCGAATCAGATTCGCTATCCATTACATTCCAGGACGGTACAACAACCATGCAGACCACCTATCAAGGTATCGACAGCCCCCCGAGTGGCACCTGAGACCAAATTGCCTGGAGGTAATATTTCTGAAATGGGGTACGCCTATGATAGACCTTTTTGCGTCGGAGAGAGCCCATGTGGTTTACAATTACGTGTCCCTAGACCTGAAAGACCCAAAAGCACTTTTTCACGATGCGTTCAGCATAGCCTGGCATTACCCTCTTGCGTGGTTGTTTCCTCCTCCGTGCCTAATACCCAAGGTTCTAGCACATCTCAATCAATCGACAGGAGTGTTCCTGCTAGTAGTGCCACGGTGGAACAAGGTATTTTGGCGAGCGGACCTCAAAGCGAGAGCTCTCGAAGCTCCATTTGTTCTGCAGAACCTGAGGGTCAACCTGATAGACACCTCGACAGGTGTCCCACCCCCCAACGTAGAGGAACTGACACTAGAAGTCTAGAAGTCTGGAAATGTGGGGGTGGACCGAGGAGATAGATAGCTGGAATTCTAGTCAGAAAATCTTGTTAAGAGATTCTTGGAGACCATCCACCTTAAAAACTTATAAGATAGCATGGGAGCGCTGGCTTTTATGGACAAAATCGAAAAATATAGATTTTAAAACACCTTCAGGGTCTCAACTTGAGCAATTCCTGGCTGATTTACACCTGATTCATGGATTAGCATACAATACTATTCTTCTACATAAATCTGTGGTATCGACACTCTGTAATGCAGAGACGGCAAACCATCTAAGTTCTCATGTCTTAGTTAAACATATTTTAAAAGCAATTTCGTTGAAAACCTTAAAAAACACTAAGCCTCCAATCTGGGATATCGACCTAGTGCATTATATATCCACATATTCAATAGATATGACTAATATTTTCCAAATTTCGTGTCATACTGCCATTTTGTTGCTGTTGTGTTCTGGACGTCGTGTCCATGATTTAACCTTGCTCAAAATTGATCCCAAACATTGTATCAAATCTCATGACTCCATAATTTTGTGGCCCGAGTTTGGCTCTAAAACGGATAATTCCGATTATAGACAATCTGGTTCGAAATTATTGATTAATAATGACAATGCTCAAATGAATCCCATATTTTGGATTGACACCATGTTAACAATGTTGAACGATCGGCGCGAGGCAGCTAAGTCCTGTAGTTTATTTATGACTGTTCGTGGACCTCCCAAACCCGCTTCGCGAACGGTCATAGCGGGCTGGATAAAACATTTATTTAAAAAGGCAAATATTCACTTCAGCCCTGGCAGCATCCGGTCAGCAGTGGCTTCAAAAAATTGGTTAAACTACTCTCTGGATGACATTCTTGCACGAGGAAATTGGCGTTCCGCCAATACCTTCCATAGGTTTTATAGACGCGAAATTATACCAGCTAGTACTAATTCAAATAATATAACTCGATTGTTTAACCCAATCAATTAATGTTTAGAAGGTGTAATTTTTGTTTTTGTTTGTTTTCGATTGATATTAAAATTTATTATATTCTGATTGTTTACATTTTCAGTTGATTGCCTAGATTAGACCGTAGATGGTCAATCTAAGGATGAATTTAATTATATGTATACCTGCTACATTAATAAATATTATAATCGTGTCACATTGGCGTTCTTTTCATAAACCTTTCCGTTCCTCACCAGGCGAAAACAGACACATCTCATAATAAGCTTCGAATTACGGTCAAGTACTTTTAATAGCAGCGTTTTCCCTGAAAGAAAACGCATATTAAAATACTTACCTAATTCGAAGCTTACTTTTTAACCCTGCCTGGCGAATAAAAGCCAATGAAGATAAAATGGTGCCAGCTAGGTTTTATAAGTTCACAGATGGCGCCACGGCCTGTTGAGTAGACGGAAATACGTCATCATAAGGAACTAAAAGAGGTAAAGACTACGGGAAACGGATATGCCTATCTCATAATAAGCTTCGAATTAGGTAAGTATTTTAATATGCGTTTTCTTTCAGGGAAAACGCTGCTATTCCTGTTATTGTTATTGTATGAGATACGCTGATACTTATACAACTTATATAAAACTAGTATCTAGTGTTCTCGAAACTTGGTGGGCACTCATATCGCCCTGCCTATAAAGCAAAGCTGCTAGTGGAAAACTTTTACTATTTACGAAATAACCACTTCTTGCAGAAATGAAGGAAAAGCTTTGTCTAACGCTAAGTCACAAAAATAAAATCGTCACTTATCGTTTATTGTTACCAGCTTAACTAATAAATAAGCTTTTAAATTAGCCAGTGATCATAATATTAAAACGTTTAAATAAAATTAAATTATGCATATTTAGATTATAATATAACATATTCTATATAAAATATATACAGGAATTATACTAATTTAGATTATAATTTAATCTAATTACGTATCCTTTGTTTCTATTGTAACTAATACTCTCATCAATGATACATTGTTGCGTTTTTAGTAAAACAGTATTGAAGCAAATAAATTAAACTATTTTAAATGTATTTATTAGATAACCGATATAACACAGAAAAGATAAATAATATTTGTGTACTGATAGTATTTTTCACATATTACTCTCCCGACCGACGACGTCTGTGAGGTCTCCTTCTTCTTGTTCAAAACCTAGATGTGTCCAGCCCAAAACTCAGCTCCTTTCTCGTCGGCACTTCTCGAGGCACAGCGGGCATGGCAGGAGGTGATCCATTAACAACAAAGTTACACCACAGTTACAGCCCCCGTGGTTTCATGTCCCTTATATTCTACATCCTACACTAAAGACGATTCGAATAAACCAACTGACAGCGCGGTTGAGATGGCATAAAAAATTTATTCAGTAACAATTAAGTGCCAACAGTGAATCATTGGCACGAGAAGAGGAAGACAGCGATGAAAATTATGTGTGTCGAACTGGACACCAGATAGGCCCTTCAAAGAATATTTTGAGACTCCTATCAGCCTTGACCGCTCCTATTAGCAACTCTGATTTATTATTGGGGCGAGTAAGATCATTCTACACCTTAAACTTGAGCTGAACCGTTTCCGATCATCATTAAAATGACATACAAACGTAACAATCTATATCTTATAAGCGATTCTTATGTCAATCTCTTTTTATCTTACCTACCTTCTTCAATTCGGTGAAGTAAATAATAAGTGGCTAATATAAGTCAATTTCAATAGAAATATAACAAAACTAAAGAAATTGCTTCTGAAAGGTTCGGAGATCGGGTCCGTGATAGATTGTATCTCTCCCGGGACATGGATGTCACTCGGTGACGTCAAACTTTCAACGCCGATTGTCTTTCTCATCTACGATATTATATATATTTATATACGATGTTTGTTAGATTTCTCACTGACTCAGCAGACTGGTATCTAATAGGATATTAGTTTGTAAAAAAGAAAACAATACATGTCAGTTTTTTTTTATTACTGAGTAGAATCAGGAATGCAAAAGCTCTCGCATAACTCTAAATTTTCAAAATTATTATTTTACGGAAAATTATTAGCATACATTTTCCATCAGCGGGAACATAACCCCACCTAGAAAATAAGTTAAAATATATATAAAAAATATTTATTTGCATTAAGTTATTGTCATTCGTAGAAATGAATGTAAGAATACCTTTAGCTACTGCCCTTGGCTTCGCCCATGCAGGATTTCGATCTCGTTCCCGTTATCAATGGGAGCCTATTCCCGGTATATTTTTACAAATTTAATAACTACTTCATTCGCAACACATTTTTTTTTCATTCATAATTCATTTATTTAGTCCTAAAATATTATACATGCTAACACAGTTTGTTATTGAGAATTTTACAGTATGCTTTGATAAATTTGTGTTCGGTTTTAGCATCTGCTGCTGAACTAGGCTTTCGACCTGTATCTCAGCAACAGCGCATCCACCCCACGGTGGATGTACATAATAAACAATTTAATTACAAGTTACATTTGGTACGTGATTCTCCTTAATTTACATATTAACCATAAAATATTTCAAAACGAAATTGCTTCATTACAAGATGATGACATTTACGTACTTTAACTAGGCCGTTGCAGTTGCAGATGAAAAAAGGCATATTAAAAGAAAGAAAATATAAAGAGCTGAAAGTTGTTACCCATTCGAAAGTTTCGGTGAAACATTGCTATGCCGCACCATTAAGACCTTGAACTCCCTGCCAGCTCATTAGTTTCCTTTTTCCTACAGTCCCGGGTCCTTTAAGTGGGGCGTGAAAAGGCATCTGATGAGGCCGTTAAGCTGAGTGCCACCATTTTTAACATGGTACATGTCTATAATGGTGACCCTCTTTACGAGACTTTGCCTTTAGTTTACCATCAGGCGAGGTGAAGTTAAATTGACGTGTCCTTTTATAAAAAAAACCACTTAGACATATTTTCTTCTTCCTACAATCCCGGGTTCTATAAACGAGGTATAAAACGTATCTGTCGAATTCGTCAAGTTATTAACCGCCATTCTAGGGACAGTATTTGGAATGGCAGCCTCTATTTTATGGACCAAACCTCATGCTTACCATCAGGCCAGGGCAGTAAATCGGACGAAAAAATGGTGAAAAAAAAATACAAAGTTATGTCAATATAATTACCTCGGCATTCTTGCGCGACACTCTCCGCGCTCCAAAGGTAAAAAACATATTGCTGGGATTGTATTTCTTAGCTCGGCTGAAATTGAGAAAAATATACATGATCATAATTAACATTAAGTTAACACTGATACAAATATGAAAGTTAAAAAAATGTTTACCTATTACCATATAATTGTGAGAGAAGGAAAACTGGAATTAAAACCCTGCACTAACCCGTCTAGCCAGTGTGGAAACAGTAGGTCAAAGCCTCCCAACACTGGGAGAGGCCTACGTCCAAAAGTCCGTTAATTAAGCTAAGTATACTTTTCCGGATGTTCTTGTTAACGATACATGTGTCTGGTCATTTTATCAATACAGACAAAGGAACACGTAGCTCATAAAATTAATGCAACAGTATAAGGCACCTGATTGTAGAATAATAATGCTTATATTCGTATTCAAATATTAAAAAATTGTGAGACCATAAGAAAAGTCACACTTTTAAGTTCGAAAAACATTGTAAAAAATGAAATGCTCAAGTGAGACTCGAACTTAAAAGTTAGCATAATAAATGCTATAAAAACTTCATTCAAATATTTGGGCGGAGTCATCAAAATTCAATGTTTAAAAATGGTTGAAAAATCATTCATTGTTTCCAACAGTTCGTAAGAATGTTGGTAGATGGCTGCACCGTCGCCCTTATAGACGGATATAAAGAGAAGGAAAATTTGGAATGATTCAATTGTGGCTCAATAGCTCAGTTGGAAGAGCAGTCCCCCTGTAAGGGAAAGGTCGTGAGTTCGAGTCTCACTTGAGCATTTCATTTTTTCCAATGTTTTTCGAACTTAAAAGTTAGCATAATAAATGCTATAAAAATTCATTCAAACGTCACACTGTTTGCAGAACATGTATCCGCTCCCCAAATTAGATCTCCACGCCTTCGCTTTCAAATATGGAACTACTATTCTACTTTTTTTGTTAGAACGCATCCAAGGCAAATAAAAACCGGTCAAGTGCGAGTTGGACTCGCACTCTGATGGTTCCGTACATAACTGAATTGTGGGACGAACTTTATTGAATAATAATTTTTTTTTAAGAGGTTGGTAACTTGAGTAGGTTTTCGGAATAAATTTCAGCTCACACATTCCCTACTAAAAGTTCTTGGCAGACAGATGGATAGAGCGGACAAAGAATTGATCCTATAAAGATTCCGTCTTTTTCCTTTGAAGGTACGGAACCTTAAAAAGTTGAAAATATATTCTTATATCATTTAGAGAGATTTAGTACTCACCTCCCGCATAGCACGCAAAAATGGCGCTACCGACAAATAAAAATAATATTGCTACCTTCATCTTTGAAAGTTTTGATATATTTAAAGTTATAACTAATTCAGCACCATTTATATAATTGTTTGTTGTGTACTTATATGATTAGTTCTGTAAATTAGATTAACACGGAGATTTACGACACTATGCCATTTTACGCAAAGGTATGATGCTGCACAGATTAACAAACATTTTCGTTCAAGCTAGGGAAATTGGTACGTAATTCGCCCAAATATATTACAGCCTTAGACATTTTATACTCTAAATAGTTTAAGGTTACAGCATTCATATTTATTTTGTTATTTATCCTTTGCAAGTTTAATTCTGGTTCCATCTGAACTCAGGACCTCTATATTTCGTCCCCATGTAACCGTTGGCACGGCAACCACCGATTTGGCCCTTGACATGTGGCAATGCCATATATGTATATAATGCATAATAAGCCATCTAGCGATAGCAAACGATGACTAACACATAGTTGCTAAGGGATCGGAATTATAATAAAGAGGATTCAGTAAGTCTGTAAGCCAGTACATTTGCACATCTGTAAGAAATTTGCCACAAATATAGATTATAGTCTGGTACATACATAGAATACTTTCATCCCGGGAATAGGTACTCGAGGGTGACAAGAATGGAATTAGTATTTACTGGATAATAATAATAAATTTGGCAATTTGTGAACATCTCCTTAATTTAAAAAAAATACAAAACCAAACCACAAATTTTATTTAATGACATTTGCAAACTCTCTCGCATTCCGCTGGAGTCGGGAAATTATTTTCATTGCCTTGGCAGCCTCCATATGTGAACATCACACATTTTTTATATTCAGGTACATAACCCCACCTAGAATATAAGTATGGTTATTATTAACACAATAAAAGATGCATCGATAGTTTTGTGACTAAGTTCAATTCTGTTAGTTGCTAGTTCAAAGTTCTATTATACCTAAACGTCTTTTATTTGCTGCTAAGTAATTTCAATGCTAACCTTAATAAAAATGCCACAACTAGGTATTTGACTTCACTCACTAGTGGCTCCAGGAGATCGCGAAAACAAAATGTAAGCATTTACCAAGAAAAAATATTTTACATGTACATGTAGTCTGTACATGGCCCGCGATCTAAAGGTTCAAAGCATTCTGTTAGAAGGCAGTTGTCTGAAATGTAGAGGAAAATCTATAAGTACATTTATAAAGACTACCCCAACCTGACGGATTCTTCAACGCAGAGCTTATACTTATCACTTCCACATGGAGCACTTCGAATTAATAATATGTTTACATGGTGTATCAGGGTTTCTCAAATTACAAATAAGGAACGAGTGTTGTGCTATGGAACGTGCTACACTTTTTAATTACTTAAGAAGAAGAAGTATGATATTCAATATTCAAGCTTGTTTTCGTTTACATTTACAATTGGATTTAGACCGCTAGTATCAGTATTCCTCCACGGTACTAGCTATCCACTGATATAAGGATCTCGATTAGTTTTTTACAATTTCTTTATTTTTGCGTACCCAATACCAATTAACGGTGCAATGCAACTTTTGCATTAATTTAAATTATTCTACTTCATTTGACATTGTCAAAAGTACCTACAGATTGATATTTGTACATCATTCAGTACTCACCTTGCGCATTGCACGTAAAAATGACGCCTACTTAAAACAAGACAAATTCTGCTATATTCATTTTTAAAAGTGTTGATGTATTTAAAGTAGTAAGCTCTATGCGCTCAAAGCATTATTTCGGAATTGGAGTGCGTCTGAAATGTAGAGAAATATAAATATAAATGTGACATTTGTGTGTCGTTTGTTTTCAGTTGTGGCCTTCAATTAACAGTAGACTGTGAATAATGATTATAAACCTAGTTCACTAGAGTTAAATGCAATGAAGGAAGAATAATATAATAAGTGCATAATATGGTTCATCGAAATATATTTTGTATTATTTTTTTTCAGAGGCCGCCATTTTTTATTTCATATCGGGCAAACTATGCGTACCTTTGCGTTGCACAGCAAATTCGTAAACTTTCTTTTTGTACAAGGTGACTTTAGTCGTAGAACCAAACAGCAAAATTATTAGGATTGCGACAGTAGATTCAACTTTAGGGCCCAATATTCATACAATAAAATTATAAAATTGTATTATTTTTACAGTCTTATTATACACCCTATGAGGGCCTATCACATATCGGGGCCCAATTCAACATCACTAGTAAACCGGTATACCTGCTGATTGTTGGACGAGGCTCTGGCGAAGTTTTTCTTTCGAGGTTTTTCTTTCTAATAATATCGGGGTATAGTAATAACTCCCCCATGTTTTTAGAAAATGACAATTGAAATATCTAGCAATCACCTTGAGCAGGGCTTGGCAAAATGGCGCTTCCAATGAACTTACTATATTCATTTACCAATGTTTTATTGTATTTCAAGTATCAAGTGTATGTGACTTTTATAGCATGTGTGCTCACGGACATTAGTTGCGTTATTTATACATTCCAAACTCAGCAGCAGCTTTGTCACGGTGGGTACAGTGGTTTTAAAATTTTTGTAAAACTTATGAGTCTAATAGTAGTTGTTCCATCAGCAGGTTTCATCTCATTTATGATTATACATTGCATTATATATTACTATAGGACATCCTCTGTAGGGTGGTGGTAGTGAACGCGACTGCTCGCGGAGGCGCGGGTTCGATCGGTCGATGCCCGCTCAGTGCAAATATTTGTAAGCATGAGTATAGCTATTGGCACTGCTCCGGGTGTTTCTCTGTATAACATGTATGTATTTACAAAAAAAAGTATCGAAGTATGTTTATCCGCATTCTAGATTCCATAACAAAAGCTAATTACACTTACCATGGGTCTAGAAAGCGTTGTGTAGAATGTTATGGAATATATATTATTATTATTACTAGTGTAAATAATTATAATAATTATTTCGTATATTATGTACATAAAAGGCAGTTCTTGTAAAAAAAAAAAAAAATTATTCTTAAAATATAACCATAATGTAAGTTTAAATCGACATAATAATATGCTAGTACTCGAGTCGTAACATCTAGTTAAGTACTCAGAGGTTATCCGTTGATTTCTTAACTATGTGATTAGAAACCAGTCCAATTTACGAAGTAACTATTATCTCATGTGTGGTATGGTTTACAGCTTATTTTATTCTATTGACTGCTGCAATCTATATAAAACTTCTAAAAAATATTATGCAGAGCCATCTCAGTAGAAAGGTCACTTATGTTATGGCATGCATGATACAGCTGGTTTGATCTTGGGGGTGTCAGCACCGCCGTGGTTGCTTTCTCATTGCAAACTACAGTGCGAATTAAGCAGCACCCAGGATGAGAAAGCATGATAGGCAGCAGTACGTAGAGTACGCCGGATTCGTATCACAGCCGTATAATACCTGGTCTGGCGTGAGTCAGGGCAGTAACCTTGGACCTTTGGAGTTCATCATTATGATTAACGATTTACCCAAGGTGATAAGGGACTCTAAATGTTTATTGTTTGCGGACGACTTGAAGCTTTACTTAGATATCAGAAGTGAGGATGACTGCGACAAATTGCAGAATGATATTAATAGGATAGTGTCTTGGAGTAAGGAGAATAGTCTGCAATTTAACACCTCAAAGTGTGTTGCAATTACATTCTCTCGCGCGCATGCTCCAGTACTACACAACTACAGTATAGAGGGAGACCCACTGGCACGGGTTACAGAGGTACGGGATCTAGGGGTTCAATTCGACATGCGGCTAACGTTTCATGATCATATTGTCAAAATTTGTAAAAAAGCATTTAGGAATATGGGATTTTTGCTACGGACCGTTCGTGAATTTACTAGCATCAGAGCAATAATTACGCTATACAATACATTAGTTAGAAGTCAGTTGGAATGCAATGCAGTCATCTGGTGCCCACATGAAATTAAATATAATCTCATGTTGGAGCGCGTTCAAAACAAATTCATAAGGTATTTATACTTAAAGTATTATGGCGTTTACCCTTTTTATCCGTTATTGTATCCAACACAATTTATACTGGGTATGGTTGGGTACAATGAACTGAGGGTAAGGAGGGAGCTCGCAGTGGCCATGTACCTTTTTAAGGTTATCCGCGGCAAGGTCCAAAATGCGGCCATACTGGAGCGGATAGGTTTATGCGTCCCGGACGGGTATGTGGGGAGGCACCGGAGGCCGCAGCTGCTGCAGGTGCCGAGTGCGCGTACTAACCTGCTGAAGGAGGCACCGATAACGCGAGCTCTTCGGACGCTTAACTCAGTTTCGCTTAATGTCGACCTATTTTGTTGCTCTCTGAGTGAATTCACAGTACACACATTATCAGTAATATTTTTTTTTATTTATTTAACTTCATGCACAAAGTACATTGGCGGACTTAATGCCGTAGGCATTCTCTACCAGTCAACCATAGGGTGGTGCAGAGCTAACGAGGCAGGCACAAAAGAAGTTTACGTAATGTTTAAACAATATCAAAATTAATTATTTACATGCACTGAAGCAATACGTACAATAATACATACAGATCAATAAATGACATCCATAATAGATATACCTACATATATACACACACACATACATATATATATATATATATATATATATATAAACAATATACTATATAAAAACATATATAAACAATATAATATACCTACTTATATCAATCGATATGAACATAATACACATTTAATACACATATACATTACAAACATAATATATATAACTACATATTAACTTTGAGGTGACTCAGCTATCTGTTTGAAAAGCCAAAGCCGAACTTTTGACTTGAACGTATCCCGGGTCGTGCACATCCTGATCTCAGAAGGCAGTGCGTTCCATAGAAGGACAGACTGAACAAAGAAAGAGGAGCCCAGGAAGTTAGTTCTGTGGGATGGACATGAGAGGAGACGGTTATAAGAAGAGCGGAGATTTTTGTTGTGATTTGCACATAACAGTTGGAAGGAAGAAGTTAGGTAAGTAGGAGACGTAGGAGAGTAAAGAATGTTGTAAAGAGTTGTAAGGCAGCGCATCTTACGGCGATGACGGATAGGTAACCAATTAAGTTGGGAACGGAAGGCGGACACATGGTCATATTTACGAAGGTTAAAGATGAATCGAATGCAGTTATTAAGAAGACGGTCTAACTTGTTAAGAAGGTCTGCATTCAGGTCAAAGTAGCACACATCACCATAGTCGATCAGCGGATATATCAGTGTTTGCACCAAAGTTACTTTCGTCTTCCTAGGTAAAAAGTTCTTCATGCGGTACATAACTCGAAGTCTATTAGTAACTGTCTGACTCAAGTTCGTGACTTGTACTCGCCAGTCGAGGGAGGAATCGAGATGAAGCCCCAGATCCTTAACTGATGCACTAAACGGTATTATTGTGCCGTTATATACTACTGGTGGAAGGCTCGCAATATCAATTTTGCTGGCTATAAAATTACTGCCCACCATGAGAGCCTGACACTTGGTTGGGTTTACTGTCAAACCGAATTTAGCCGACCAGTTTTTTAAGGTTTCTAGATCCCCATTCACATCTTGGATCGCTGCTGTTATACCTTCTGCAGGTGCTTGTGCATACAGTTGCAAATCATCCGCATACAGATGATACGCACATCGAAGATTGTAAGTCACGAGATTAATGAAAATAGAAAATAATAAGGGAGAAAGAATACCGCCTTGAGGGACACCAGAGTCCAGACCGCACCAGCTCGATGAGGAATCGTCACCGCGTACAGACTGCTGGCGCCCCTGAAGATAACTTGAGAAAAAGTCCAGTGCTTCCGGTGAGATCTTAAGGTAAGAAAGGATGGATAGTAGGATATCGTGGCTGACTGTATTGAACGCATTGGAGAAATCCACTAGAGCAAGCACGGTCACCTTAGTAGCCTCCATCCCACTCCTTATGTCCCCGGTCACTTTTAGCAGGGCAGTTGTGGTGCTATGGCCCGGTCTGAAACCTGAGTGCAAGGGACTCAACAATTTGTTTCGATGTATAAACGACGCAAGTTGTGTTTGCACGCAGGCCTCGAGTACTTTTGATAAGAACGGGAGTATAGAAATAGGTCGAAAGTGGTTAGGAAGTGTAGGATTGCTTATTTTAGGTAAGGGAATCACGTAGGCCTTGCGCCAAACAGATGGAAACGTTCCAGAATAGAGGCTATAATTAATGATGTGTGAGATTGCCGGGAGCAATAGATCGATAATCGTCACTATCATACGTCGGCTTATGTTGTCACATCCGACTGCGTTGGATTTAATTGCAAGAATTTTCTTTTTGATCTCATCGGTTGCAACTGGAGAAAACTTGAAAGTATCTATATCGGGACTGATTAGGCCAGCTATGTAATTCAGTGTTTGACTTTTGGTTTGATGATCAAGAGGAGTTGTAGTGGAGAAATGTCGGTTTAGATCATCCAACCCAACCGTCAATCGCGTATCAATGTTATGCTGTTTACCAAAGCCCAATGTGCCCAAAAACTTCCATATATTTGTAGGTGAGGAAGAACTAATACTATCATGGATATGTCGGCGTTTAGCGTTGCGTATCATCTGGTTGCAGTAATTTCTTGCTGCTTTGAAGCAATTCCAGTTGTCTTCTGTGCGATTTTTTCTAAATTTGTTGAAAGCCCGGTCCCTTCGCCGCATTGACATTCGAACGTCCGTCGTAATCCACGGAGCCGGTGTTCGCTTAAGTTTTACCTTTCTAATGGGAGCATGTACATCGTAGAGGTTAAGTACCAGGTTATTAAACACCGTAACCTTTCCATCAGCGGTGGGTGCTGCATCTAAAGCATCCCAATTCAGCAATGAGGCATCATGGCGCAGCTTTTCCACATCCATACTCCCAAAACAGCGCATGGACACTACCTTGGGAGATGATTTAGGGGGTTTTAGCACGTATGATAGAAAGATAAGGTCATTGTGTGAAAATGCCGGTGCAGGCATTTGTCCGTGGTGGGAAACGTGCGCCTTCGACGACACTAATATTTGGTCAAGCCAAGTGTCCTCAACCTCCGTGTTGTGATGAGTGGCTTGCAAGGGTAAAATATGTAGGCTGGCAGATTCAACAATGCGGCGAAGTTTACGGGTTCCTAGTAACTGGGGATCTAGAAGATTCGGGTTGAGATCGCCCATAATGATGTGATGCATGTACGTTGACCCTAAAGATTCCAGAACTGTTTCCAGACTGGAGAAGTAGTTTACCGTGGGAGGACAATATACAACTCCGAGAACCAGTTTGACTCCCCTGACACAAACCTCAAGAAATAAGTATTCTGCGTCAGCAGTGTAGTTTGAACCTGAAGAAGCCAGAATTTTATAGGGAAAGAAACTACGTAAGTAAATGGCAACACCACCTCCACCCTTACCAGTACGGTCGTTACGTATAAGAATAAAGCCAGGAAGAGAGTAGGAAGTAGACAGTAACTCAGGTTTAAGCATACTCTCCGAGACCAGGACGGCATGGATGTTCCTATTTGTAAAAGCCTCCACCAGGTCAGTGTAATGACAAGGTATGCTCTGTGCATTTATGTGACACACATTAAGTAAGTTCGAACTCACGTCTGAAAAGGTATGTCGAAGGAAATCACTAAGAACGGGTGTTATCGAGCTATCATCGTCGGTTGAGAGACATTCGTTTGCAGAGTGAAAAGAATCGTCATCTTCGGATATCATGAATACAATATGCAGGTATATAATACAAAAGTATAGATATTAGTATATTGGAAAAAGTATAAAATAATTATAATATAATTAATAAATATAATATATATATATATATAATAAATATGTTTAAAAAAAATACAAAATTTCCAGCAAAACGTAAGCGGCGTTGCGTCTCTGCACCACCCGCCAGCCAACAACACACAATAAATATTACACACTGAAAGTCAACACAAAAAAAAAGCTATATACGGTACATAGTCAAAAGAAAAAAAAAAAAAGGAAGAAAAATAGAAAAGAAAAGTAGAACAAGACTACGTACGACTACGTACTAAGACCTAGGTAGGTACAAAAAGTAATATGAAGTGCTACGGAACGCAACCAAACGCAACCCTCACCGTCACTCAAGTCACATCTGTCACGTCACATTGACATTTGTGACATTTGTCAATTTGAACTTGATGCAATTTCTGAGACAAGACAAGCAATGTTTATTTGTTTAAATTAATTAATAATAGTGGGTATTAAGTTATTGAATAAGTGATGTAATTGAATAATAATATAAGTACCTTAATGTGTCGTGCTACTTGAGTGCTATTTCATCGGGCAACGGGTTACGTGAAACAAATAGATGACAATAAATTATGATTACACTTTCTGTAATGCGGTCTTGTTTACACCGGGTTGAGAGGCACCAGGAGGCCTGGGGTGCGCCTTAGTTAGGGACTGCAGCTCTTCGATAGTGGTTATCTTGTGCCTACTGCCATCAGGAACCTTGACCACCACTACGCCGTCCTGCGTCCAACAAGCTCGAGTGCCGAAATGAAGCCTTGCTCGGTTGAAGATTGCTTGCCTTGTCCTAGTCAGGAACTCCCTTACTGAGATGGATGAACCCTTTAAGGCTGTCTGAGCTAAGACAGACGGCCGACCTAATCTGCAAACTGGAAAAACGCACTACAGTCCGTCAAATCTAAGAAGTACCGTTTGACAGTTCTGACAATTGAATGATAGGGATGGGATGAAAAAATCGATTACTATAATATCCGAACTTTAAGAGATCGATTACTATAATATCCGAATTTTAAGAAATCAATTGTTATAATTAAATAAAAGAAATGTTTAGGATATTTTTTTATTCACTACTAGTACTAGTATCGTCGCCTTCGTCATCATCGTCATTTAAATTAATGACCAGTTGATTGTCCATTACATTATCAAAGTGTACGTCTCTTTCGAAGTCGTCCATTATTATTTTCTTTGTTTTTTGTACTACTTTACTCCAATCTTCCTGTGTAACTTGGGCACATGCTTCCTTTAATAAACCTTCCATTTTCTTGACACTGAAGGGTGGTTTTGTGTTGTGTCTTGCTGCATAACCTGTAAAACAATAATGTAACTATTTGATAGCAGACGAAAACCATTGTTTAAATTATAAATGTTAGAAGTACTCGTGTTATTATTATAATATTATAAAATATTACCTTTAACTTGGGCCCAAATCAGTTCAATGGCATTATATTGGCAATGGTACGGAGGAAGTCGTATGACTTTGTGCCCGTGCTCTTCGGCCAATTGGTCAATTACATATGTCGGTTTTGGTGGTTTATGCAATTTCACTAACTGTAATAATTCAGCTTTTAATAGTGACATGTCGGCATCCACTCCTTTTCTTTGCAGCCATGCCACCAAATCTGCTTTCTTATTGGCTGACGTAGGTGCTTTATCAATTTGCACAGAGTGGTATGGGGCATTATCCATTATAATTGTGCTGTTAGGAGGGATATTCTGTAATAAATTTAAGAACCACTCTCGGAACCTTACTGCGTCCATTTCTTCATGATACTCTTTAGTGCTTTTGGATTGGAAAGCTAATAAAGAGTTTTCCACGAAGCCTGTAGACGCTGACCCAGCATGGCATATTATGAGGCGTCCACCTTTTCCTATCGGCACCTTCGAGCACGAAGCTTCAGAATCATCAGTCCATGTTTTCGGCACAGAATGGTTGGAATTTAGCCAAGTTTCGTCCAAAAATATTACATTATCCCAGTTTATAATTTGTTTAACTTCGCGCAGGAATGTTAGTCGCTGCATAATTATGTCATGTCGCTCCATAACAATTTTTCGTTTGTCAACTTTTTTGTATCTGAAGCCAATTCCTGTTATTACCGTTCTCAACGACTCTATGCTTCCCTTATACAGCCCGGCATCTTTTAAAGTTGCACATAACTTTGCCAATGTTGGAAATTCGCCTCTTGTAAAATACCCGTATATATGGTTTCTAATAGCATGACTATCGAATTCATCGATGCCTGTCACAGGTTTATTTCTTTTTCGTTTTTTCGGTGTGTGAAGTACGTTACTGTCACTCCCCGAAGGCCCATATTTTTCACTTAATATTTTGCCAACGGTGCGGCTACCAATACCGAGAGCTTCACCGACGCGATCCCGAACTTGTGTAACTGGCAGTAGAAGTCCACCATTTTGAGATTCACGCTCAAAATACTCGTGTAATTTCACCACCAATTCACGAGCCTGGCTGTTCAAAGTACGTCCTCTTTTCGACATTATTAATAAACACTTGCTTAGTTCGGAGTCCAGTATAAATATTGCCAAGGTAAACGGATAAAGAATGATCAGTCCAGAAAAGTAATAGCCAAGTCACAAATTGTAAAACACAAACGAGAAAGCAAGTACGCGCACAGTCAGCTTCCAAGATGGCGAGAGACTGCTGACGCCGAACCGACCGAGCGGACCGCGTGCGCTTGTAGTTGGCAGTGTTGCCAGAAAAAAAAAATTGTAGAGACTTGGAAACCTGCGATTTTGCCTATTGACCTAAAAATAATTAAATTAATTTATTTTAGGGTATCTGTGTATTCAGTGCATTATGCGGTCGCGCAGTAACGTCGTTAATTTATAACATCAGGCAACAACATTTTTGTGAATGGGTTCTACATACCTTATTTTTATTAGTTTTAGACGTAGAAATAAGACTTAGAAGAAAAAATTGTAATTGTAAAATCAATGGATGTGCTTGTTAAAAATTTGTTTATTTCTCTGTAATATGCAAACCCATACTATCATACACAAAAATAAATGTAAAAAACACTATCCCTGACTCCATTTACTATTTCGACAGCGTTAGCGCGAGAAACCCCGACTTATTTGGGCGCGAAAATCAAAAATCGACAAATCGCTTCCGACAACTTTTTAAAGAAGCAAATATATTTGATTTATAAATACGTATTTTTGGTGAATGGGTTTTATCTCACATATGTGAGATAAATCCCATTCACATGAAAAAATATTTGTTTGGTTGTCAAGTGTAATTTGTAAATAATACATTCGATTTTTCGTATATGTAAACGATTTTTTTGCATACAAGTGTATCCGAAGAGTCGCAACACTACGTGCAGTGACCTAACTACGTAACTTTGTAATGAGGTCAAGAATATAACTATTAGAAATTATTTACTGTGTAAATATGTGTTATTTTGCTTTGTTTGAAAGTTTTCAATTACATTTAGATATTAAGAATTGTACATTTTTAGATACAATAATGAAATCTTTCTAAATTCATGGTTTTATGAAAAAGGTTATCGAAACTGAATAATGTACGTATGAACAAAGTTGTTTCGGTTTGAAAAATATGAAACGTCAAACGGTACCTCTTAGATTTGATGGACTGTAGGACCGGCCGATGGTGCTCACTACTAACCGATCCCAGCCTGTGACATGTGACAATTGACGCCGCAGTGCAATCGTTCACTGCGAGTTTTCCTTGAAGAATGTCAACTATGGCCTTCTTGCAGTCTTCATTTTCCACTTCGGCAACCCCCAGGAACAGCAGTGCCTTACGCCGGTGTCTTACGTAGCAAACCGAGCATGCTATACATGAGCTCCCTAAACGTCCGGAACTCTCGCCACTGTGTCTTTAGCCGGACCGCCACTCTGTAACTGTGCCTCCAACTGCTCCATCCGTCTTGTGAAACTCTCCTCCAAGGACTTTTGTGCTGATACAATGCTGCTCAGTTGAGACATGATGAAATGTGTTGTTGATGTGCTGGCAGGTGGTGTATTGTAGTTTTATGTCACATAAAGTTTTGCCAACGTAAGTAACAGTTATTTAAACTATATGCTACTTGTTTCACTAAAAAAATTGGAATTAATTCGTCTTTATATAATTAAAATGATATTTTAATTTTGGTGAGTTGTGTTCCCTTTTTTACACCTACCGCCCAAAAAAAGATGTTATAGATTATAATAAAACATTAGGTTAGTTATGTTAGTGCATGCTTAGATTGCCTACTCTGTCGTGTTAGGGTCTACCCTGTAAAGATGGATGTAGAAGAAGATAATAAATAAATAAATAAATAAATAAATAAAAATAAATAAATATTTTGAAATATCCAAAAGTAGCGTTTATATAATATTCAGGACATACCTTGAGCATGACACGCAAAAATTACGCTTCCAAAAAACAAATGAATGCTACTTTCATTTCTGATACACATCGATTGTGATATATTTACAGTAATAAGTCATTTACATTCCTTTTATATTTCTATGTGCACCTAAATGATTATTTCCAATAAAATGGAATGACACGGAGATTAGCAGCTAGCGGCACTACTAATCTCTAAATAAGTAGAGCATTCAAATCGGCATTCAAGCCTAGTTGCTAAGGCCTCGCATTTGTAAACGAGAGGGCGTAAAAAAAGTGTGTGCATTCATCTTAGATTCTCGAATATTTTATGTCTTTTACTCTCAGCACTTTAATCAAAGCTTAAGTTGATAGTTTTTTCTTGATTCAGAGTAAATTTGCCTTAAGTGGGCCTGACAATAAATGACGACACCTTTTTTTAAGAAATATCTAAATAAAATGTGAAGATATCTTGCGTTGCATCGTCGACAATTTCTAATACTACTAAATGAATGAGGCATAGAAGTAAGGGGCACGGGAATAAGAATAAGTATTTTACATGAGCTTAGCCGATGGTAACAGTTATTTTATTAGGACTAGTCTGACTATGAAATAAAAACGAATCTAAGTCACAAATTAAATTTATCAACATTTGCACATGCTCTGGCATAACTCTTGAGTTGGGAAATTATTGCGATTTCCTCCGCAGCCACCGTATATGAACATCACACATCTTTGATATGCAGCGACATAACCCCACCTAGAAAATAAGTAACGAGGTATTTTAATATTGTTTTCAATGGAGATTGGTCTACTACTTTTCTGCTCCGTGTAAAAGTACAAGTGTGTTATTCAATATGTATTTTACTATTACTTACTGTGGTTGACACAGAATTAGTTGTGATGTTAAAAAAACCTTCTTGAGAAAAGATACATCAATACTCGTATCTCCAGACCACAGAATAGATAATAGTACTAGCGTACTGTGTCGACTAATTTTTATAGGAGATTTAAAATTCGGTACTGTAAGCATTTTACAGGTATTCTCTCATCATCATCATCTTTGCTGTAGTCCTGGTTGCATCCGAAGCCTTTACCTCGAAATTCGAGGTCCGTTTACAGCTTTTCCTTCACTTAGTCACACGGTCTTCTTCTTCTTCTTCTGCTTCTTTTTCCAAGATTTAAAGAGTTAAATCATGGAAAAAGAAAGGTATACATGTGAAAAAAAAGAAACATTTTACTTGAATATAGTTTTCCCACATGGACCATGATCTAGTGGCTCAAAACATTTTGGCGGGATTGGGCAACGCTCTGAAATAAAGTGGTTAATATTTTTAGGTACCTAAATGTAACATTACCTATTGTGTTTTTCGTAACGTCACTTTTGACAATCGCGCGAGTTGACGACACGAAAATAATCAAAAATTGAAAGTTGCCAACTCGCGGTTTCACGCAAGTTTATTGCCCGCGAGTTGATGAATGACTCAGTTTATCTTTAGTAAAGTAAGGTCCTACAGTTATTTATTAATACAATCAACAAAAGCTTAGTCCATAGGCCCCGGTAAGCACTTTCCATCAGGTGGGCCGTGTGCTTGTGTGCCACCTAAGTGGTATAAAAAAAAGCTTTTCAAGAAATGTTATAGTCATTGTCATTTATTTTTCAATATTGAACTATAAAATTGTTTCTTATTGACGTCAATTTTAATTCTACTTAATCTAAGTTTACCACAACTTCCAAGGTGCTGGTGGAGAAGAAACGGCGCAACAAACTCCACTGCGGCATTTTTTAGACGTCAATTCGCAATATTTATTTTCTTAAAGCTAAATGTGGACGAATGTACATTTCGCGTCTGGATAAACAATACATCACAACAAGTATATAAAACACTTTATAATTAAGAAATTAAACCAAAGTCACATAATGTAACAAATAAGTCACGTAACTAATACAGTACCTACCATGCTGTAATTATAGCATTTTACGAGGGGCCTGCACCATGGTGCAGCATGCTCAAGCCAGACATTTTTATCTTTCAAGTAATCCTCTATGCTATAGTATGCTTTTTTGGATAAGGTGGTAGTTCTATAATAATTTATAGCAAAAAAAAGAATACAGAAAAGATATGAGTAAGGACATAATAGTCCATTGAAATGTCAAAATGTTATAATTTTCGCGTTGGCATCCAACTTAATTTAATTTTTTGGCTGTCCAGAGGCGGTTAGTGTAAAGTTAAATCATGGGTCACAACCCTTGCCCAGCGGGCGCCACCTTGAAAAAGGGATGGGAATGGTTTTACTTTATATCGGACAAACTAGGCGTTGAACAGAAAAAAAACAAGAGCAGTTTTATTGTAAATTTAATTTAATATGACTTTAGTTTTGTGACTGTGAGTCGTAGAATCATAGAATCAGCTTTGAGAGTTCCAATAGCAGCCATTCCTGTACAGTCGACAAAGGAGATACGGTCGCACTTTTCCATTTAAAGGTGCAAAGGTGTAACCTCATCTCCTTTGTCAACTATACATTATCATTTGTCCAAAGTAGTTGTCTTTTTATAACATTCAGCACTCACCTTGAGCATCGCATGCCAAAATGGCGCTTCCAATAATCAAAGCGAATATTGCTATATTATTCAATTTCAAACGTTTTAATGTATTTCAAGTAATAAGTCGTTTGTGTTTCTTTTTACTAACTATGAGTACTTACGTGAAGGATTAGTTCTAAATAATAGATAGACACGGGGATTAGTAACACTACTTAAGATTCTAAACTTAGTAACACCACTCAGTGATTGCAAATTGAGAAATATGCTACTTAGTTGTAAAAAAAAATCTGCGGTAGCCTAGTGGTATGGGTAATGGACTGCTGAGACGAGGTCTCGGGTTCGATGCCAGGTTTACCATCGCAGACACCAATGACTTTTCGATGCTTTTCGAAAATATGTGTGTCAATAGGCTCACCACAGGTGGTAGAAATTTGATGGCACAAATTTGACACTTATTTCGACCGGGTTGGTACCACCGTGCACAAGTGCGAAAAACCCTCCATAGTAATCCAATCTCGGTTGGATTGCGTTCAGGGATCAGCAAGTGCATAGCCGGGCCGAGGTGATGGTAGTCGCAGCACTAGTGGGACCGGTGGGTTTTGGCGTAGTCTAGTGGGGTGTGACGCGGGGCGCCGCGCCGGGCAGGGAGACCCGTAGAAACGGTGGTGCCGCTGGCCGCCCGCGGCATAGTACAGGGGCCCAACTGGGACTAACCACCCTGGGAGGCTGCCCCACCAGGTCGCGCATAATCCCGATATGGCTCGTCGTGCCGGTTGGCGACCGGACGGGAGCCCGGCGACCATATTCGGGAGGGTACGGGGGCCCTTCCGTTCGGCGCGTCGGCTCTCGTCACGCCTCACATTCATAGATAAAACCAATCTCCCATGTTTTGTCACGCGGTGCTACGGCGACAATCACCTCTTTTTCACGCCTTCCCTTACCCTTCACCTCATGGCAGCGCACACAACCAAAACTGTTGAAACAGCGTCTAGGGACTCTCCCACAAAAACTCTATTTGAGGTGGAGTCCACGAACATCTGTGGGCTCCATAAGAACCTCAACGCCGTCCACCAACACCTGGAGACGGCGAAACCAGCTATGCTGTTTCTAACGGAGACACAAATACGCCGCCCTGACGACACGACCTACCTGCTTTACCCCGGCTATGTTATCGAGGAAAATTTCCGAGCAAAAGCCGGGGTGTGCGTGTTTGTTAGGGCGGATATTTGTTGTCGCCGTTTGCGCTGTCTAGAGGACCCATCCTTTTCCATCCTTTGGGTACACGTAGACCATGGCTCCACGAGTCAGATCTATGTGTGCCTTTACCGTTCCCATACAGGAGATGCGAAGATAGCTCGACTATTCGAATACCTGAGTCAGGCGGCAGATGATGCGCAGGAGCGGTTTCCGAACGCCGAATTGGTGTTTTTGGGGGACTTTAACGCCCACCACAAGATCTGGTTGGGCTCCGCCATAACAGACCATGCGGGAAGAGCCACTCACGCATTTGCCCTGGCGCATAACTTGACTCAATTGGTACACAAGGTCACGAGGATACCAAGAGAGTCCGGCCTAGAGCCCTCTCTGCTAGACCTTCTGTTGACGAGTCACCCGGACCAGTACAGTGTCTCAGTGATTGCTGCTTTAGGTAACTCCGACCACTGTCTGGTCCGCTCCACCGTGCCCATTGTAGCGCCCCCACGACCCGTGCAGGGGAAGAGGCGGCTATGGCACTACTCGTCAGCGGACTGGGATGGATTGCGCGATTATTATGCGTCCATCCCGTGGGTTGAACGCTGCTTTGAGGGTAAGAACCCATCTGAGAGCGCTACTGCCGTCACCGGTGAGATCGGTCTAGGTATGGAATACTATATCCCATACACCGATGTCACCGGAGTCCGCGGAGCGCGTCCGTGGTTCGGGCGCGAGTGCGCGGAGGCTGTTGAGCATAAACAGTTTGCGTACCGCGCCTGGGTGCGGGCGCGCGCCACGCGCGATCCCAACGTGGGTCACTTCAAGGCGGCGTACAACTGAGCCACAAAGGTCTGCAAGAGGGCATGCGTCAGGGCGGATGCCCAGCGCATAGCACGGCTGGGCCAAGAGCTAGTGGCGCATCCCACGGGTAGCCGTGGCTACTGGCAACTGGCCAAAGCCGTGCAAGCCAACTTCTGCCAGCCCTCGCTGCCCCCGCTGAGCAATCCCGATGGATCTCTGGCCCATGAGCCGCAAGAGAAAGCAAATTTGCTGGTCAATCTCTTCGCGGCCAACTCCCGAGTCGATGATTGTGGTATGCAACCACGGACAATGCCCACTGGTGACCACGCAATGCCTGATATACGTATCAGGCAACGCGATGTCCGTGCAGTACTGCAATCACTCGATGTCCGGAAAGCCAGTGGTCCTGATGGTATTCCAGCGGTTGTACTTAAAAAATGTGCAGCGGAGTTATCTCCTATGCTAACGCGGCTGTACCGACTGTCCTACAGTTCGGGTACAGTGCCCTCGGCTTGGAAGGAGGCGAATGTCCAGCCGATCCCCAAGAAGGGGGATCGCTCGGACCCAGCCAACTATCGACCAATAGCCGTCACCTCAGTGCTGTGCAAGGTGTTCGAGCACATAATTAACACACAGCTCATGCGCCACCTAGAGGATAACTCCTTGCTTAGTGACCGGCAATACGGTTTCAGACCGAAACGGTCAACGGGTGATCTTCTGGCGTACATGACCCACCTTTGGGGTGAGGCTATGGAGAAGCACGGTGAGTCACTGGCAATTAGTCTTGACATCGCTAAAGCTTTCGATAGGGTATGGCACAAATCGCTTCTTTCCAAGCTACCAGCCTTCGGCCTGCCTCCTAGACTGTGTAACTGGGTTGCAAGCTTCCTGCAGGGGCGCCGTATTCGCGTCCTTTGTGATGGACGAGCTTCGGAGTTCTTGCAGGTAAATGCTGGCGTGCCGCAGGGTTCCGTTTTATCTCCCACTCTCTTTCTTCTGCATATCAATGACATGCTCTGTAACGGAAACATTCACTGCTATGCAGACGACAGCACCTTACACGGGAGTTATCACATCCTGCGACCAAGCAGTCTGATATCGCGGAAAAAAGGCAGCTTCTTGTCACTGAGCTGGACCGGATCCTGGACCACATTTCTCAATGGGGCGCTAGGAACCTGGTCGAGTTCAATGCCAAGAAGACCCAGGCATGTGCGTTTACAGCAAAGGTATCTCCTTTCCTTCCCCTTCCCACTCTTCAGAGCACACCACTGCCACTGCAGGATCACCTCACTATCCTCGGTATGGATGTTCGCTGCAAACTGAATAACAAAAACTATATCGAGAGTATCATCAAATC
This sequence comes from Eilema sororculum, assembly GCA_914829495.1. Classification (NCBI taxonomy): domain Eukaryota; kingdom Metazoa; phylum Arthropoda; class Insecta; order Lepidoptera; family Erebidae; genus Eilema; species Eilema sororculum. Next base: position 16,593,976 of record OU618543.1, on the reverse strand, counting down.
AGCATCGCGTAAACTCGGAGTCCTGAACAGAGTGAGACGTTTTTTCACGCCGGAGCAGCGGTGTCTTCTATACAAGACCCAAATTCGTTCCTGCGTGGAATACTGCTCACATCTCTGGGACGGTTCCGCAAAGTACTTATTAGATGCTCTCGACAGGTTGCAGCGACGTGCGGTCCGCATTATTGGGGATCCTGAGGTCACGAACACCCTCGAGCCTTTGCAGATGCGTAGAGATGTTGCGTCTTTGGCAGTTTTCTACCGTCTCTACCATGGTGAATGTTCTGACGAGCTCTTCCAATTAGTCCCACCCTCCCCTTTCCTTCACAGGACGACACGTGCAGGGCTAAGATGTCATCCATTTACGGTGCAGAGTATACCTGCTAGAACCAAGCGTTTCAGTGATTCATTCCTATGCCGCACCACTAAGACCTGGAATTCCCTGCCAGCTCACGTGTTTCCTTCTTCCTACAGTCCCGGGTCCTTTAAGCGGGGCGTGAAAAGGCATCTAATGAGGCCGTCAAGCTGAGTGCCACCACTGTTAACATGGTAAATGTTTACGATGGTGACCCTCTTTCCGAGACTTTGCCTTTAGCTTAACATCAGGCGAGGTGAAGTCAAATTGACGTGTCCTGTGTTAAAAAAAAAAAAAAACCACCTATTACATTGGGAACTAAACATAAACTGGCGAAATGTGGGTGTTAGCACCTCTGCCTACCCTTTCGGGGAATACAGGCGTGAGTTTATGTTAAGTTATGTAGTTGTGCCGTTTTGACTTCAAATCAGCAGTTTTTCATCTCATTTCATTTATCTCAAGTATATAATACTTGAGATAAATGCACAGACCAAATTCAACAGAAAATTCTAACGCTTTTTCTTTTTGTTTTGAGTTCTAGTTCTTTGATCTGTAAATAAGTTATTTTTCTTGCCTGATATAATGTTAGGCGTCTTTTGCTACAATAATGCAAAACGTTTATCGTACTAACTTATCAATAGCTATTTTGAAGGCTGCCAATTCTTGACGCTGTTAATCATCAACTATCAAATCACGGGTAGGTATGGCACCAGTAAGTTTCGAAATTGTACGAAATTACAGTCAATCTGAAGAAAATCCTTGTAAAATGCGAGGTACTACTGGTTTTCTTTCTTTGAGAGGACAAAAAATGTTCAAAACCTTCATGTATATTAAGCATCATATAAGTGAACGATGATCGGTCAGAAAATAAAATCTGAATAAAATTCTAAATAAAAAAAGAGTCACTTTTTTATCCTAAAAATGTTAATTACTATACTACCTAAATATATATGTAAGCACACGAGAGATACTTCGAGTCTTGGACATCTTGGTGACAATCCGCGTGGGTAAACGGGCGAGGAGAAGGCACAACCAAATACACGAATCACAATATTTCCAATGACGTCCATCGTTGATTATCAAAGTATATTCAACTGGGATTAATAGCGTTCTACATGACACGCTAATGCTTGGTTGAGGGGCGAAGCGATTCCCCAGATATTCCGATAACGCCTGTGCCAGTGCTTCCCACGTACCGCACACACTGTCCGCCATTTTTTCAAACTCAAAAGTGACAGTTCGAAATTCGAATGTCGCCGCTCAACCATCAAGCACCAGTGTCATGTATTACGCCATAGTAAACCTCATTCACTCTAATCTCACACAATTTATTAACGCACCGTCACGGCCAGACGACATGTCGCTCGTCCTCGTGCGACTAATGCCAGAGATCCATCTGTAAGCACATGCACAAAGCTCTAGTTGTTCTTGTAAAAACCCGCTCGTTCATCACTGACTCTGCGACAAACCGGACTAGATTCAAATCTCAACGACTAAACACACTACAAAAGCTACCACTCTTTGGGGGCCCTACGGCTATTCACAGGCAAGTCACTCACTACCACTCGTTACAAAACTTACGATGATGAACTTGTCAAACCTGGCTACCACTCATTGGCACTCTAACAATCACATACTAATCAGACAGGGCGACCACTCATTGGTGACCTTACGACCACCTGCACTACACTCCATGGCTTGCAACATTACATTACTTGAATATCAACCCTCGTGGAGTCAGTCCGACCGAACATGAACGTGAGATTGAACCTACCTATTTACAATATGCATCAGGTTTTTTTTCTCTTTTTTTTTTGTTCTTTTATTTCTTTTCTTTTTTTTTCTTTTTTTCTTTTTTTTTCTTTTTTTTTGACCATGAACCGCCGTCTTGGCCAGCTCATGGTTGATTTAAACTGCTACTGTGCTACGACTTCTATCGAAATGGTATTGGAGCACTGGAGATTCGAAGCTAAGGGGCGAAATGACCTGGAGACTTGTAAGGGTACAGACTGCTACTGGGCTGTAAACTGTTCTAGATTGTAGGCATAGCACTTAGTAGGTACGAAGTTAGCACAATACACTGAAGATGCAAGTGCGCCGCGCTGCGTCAGTTGCTACCCACAGACGCACTTACCCGCTAGTGTTCCCGTTTCAATCCTCTCATGATTACATGGACAAAAATCGAAGCTGTGCGTCCCTTCGACCAAGCAAGGACCGGACGGCACTTTTCTCACAAATCATCACATACAGATTTACTCTAGTATGTCCCTACGACCAACCGCTCGGGTCTGGCCCGGACGATACTGTTATCTGGGTACAATCAACAAACATCGCATACAGATTTACACTAGTATGTCCCTTCGACCAACCACTCGGGTCTGGACCGGACGATACTGTTATCTGGGTACAATCAACAAACATCGCATACAGATTTACACTAGTATGTCCCTTCGACCAACCACTCGGGTCTGGACCGGACGATACTGTTATCTGGGTACAATCAACAAACATCGCATACAGATTTACACTAGTATGTCCTTTCGACCAACCACTCGGGACTGGACCGGACGATGCTGTTATCTGGGTACGATCAACCTGACTGGACCGGATGGGTGTGTCCTTTCGACCAGCCACAAGTACATGGCCCGGACGACACTGTCCTTTCGACCAGTTTAACTTACCAACGACCTGACTGGACCGGACGGGTGTGTCCTTTCGACCAGCCGCAAGTGCATGGCCCGGACGACACTGTCCTTCCGACCAGTTTAACTTACCAACAACCTGACTGGACCGGACGGGTGTTTCCTTTCGACCAGCCGCAAGTACATGGCCCGGAAGACACTGTCCTTTCGACCATTTTAACTTACCAACAACCTGACTGGACCGGGCGGGTGTGTCCTTTCGACCAGCCGCAAGTGCATGGCCCAGACGACACTGTCCTTTCGACCAGTGTAACTTACCAACCCGTAATACATCATGATATAATCTGAAATGTCCGTCATTAATTTTCATTAAAAACTACTAAGTAATACGTAATTTATGTCGCTTGAATAAAATGATAACCTGCAGAGCTGATTAATTTTTGTTTCACTCCACCTCACTCAGTGGGTGACAACCCAACACAAGCCTCTGCACTATGGTGACATGGCATCTGCGTATGTAAGTATACTGAAGAACTTACTTTTGCTAATATATGATAGTTTTGTTAAAACCTATCGTTCTGACGAACTGCTTATTTCTTGTACTTTACTGATTGTGTCATTACACATTATACTAAACAATCACAGTAACTTATTTTCAGCGTACCCTATTCCATTCGAATTAGTCTTCACCAAGTACCGATAGTAGAAATAAAACAAAACTTGCATGGTTAGGTATTCGGGAGATAACGAAACTCTCTTGTGTAATGACAATTTAACTTAGCCACTTTACAGTTAGGTGTGAACTCTGCTAGCTAATAAATCGCTGCCCATGTAATACCAGAACTGTAGAGATAGGAAAAGATTCAAATACGAATTTGTACTGGCGAGTTAAAGCATCACAGTACCTTTCCCTGGAGGGTGGAATAGGATTATACGCTTCCAAGAAATTCTTTGGTTATGCCACTCATCATTCAGAATAAACGGACCCACTGTCTACGATAAAAAAAGGAACGAGCTCACCGGGTTTCGCAGTCGGGATGCAGCCGAGAATCAGGACCGCCACAGTTTCACATTATTTCACGTAAATCCGACTAGCAAGTCTTTTGGTTGCCACTACTATTCTCCTCAGCTTGTTGCCCTGAGATACCACTTCTGATGTAAGCACACGAGAGATACTTCGAGTCTTGGACATCTTTGTGACCTTATTGTCAGCTAGCACTCACAATCCGCGTGGGTAAACGGGCGAGGAGAAGGCACAACCAAATACACGAATCACAATATTTCCAATGACATCAATCGTTGATTATCAAAGTATATTCAACCGGGATTAATAGCGTTCTACATGACACGCTAATGCTTGGTTGAGGGGCGAAGCGATTCCCCAGATATTCCGATAACGCCTGTGCCAGTGCTTCCCGCGCGCCGCACACACTGTCCGCCATATTTTCCAACTCAAAAGTGACAGTTCGAAATTCGAATGTCGCCGCTCAACCATCAAGCACCAGTGTCCTGTATTACACCAGAGTAAACCTCATTCACTCTAATCTCACACAATTTATTAACATGCCGTCATATATATATTATATACTAGCTGTTGCCCGCGACTTCGTCCGCGTTAAGTTCGGAATAGCTCAAACTCATTATTATACATATACATGGTGGAAGATTTTCATCATAACTGGAACGGAAGTACTCGAAATACTGGAAATAGTGAATTTTACACAAAGGAAACATTCTTTTATTTAAAAAAAGAAACAAAACATTTCGTCAAAATTCAACAAAATTCAACATTTTGCTAACGAAATCATTATAAAGTATGTGGATGAACATTGCTAAATGTGGACATAACAATGTGCATCAGTTTTAATGGTTTAAAGATTCTTCCCTCCTCCCCTAATTCTTAAAACATGCTGCCACCACTTATGAACTGAACAAATTAAAATACATTAAGTATCACACAAATTAGTTTCAAGAAAATCCGGAGACTTGCACGCACTGAGCAGTGACCAGTGATCCTCTTCTTTGCAGAGCCAATGGTGGGTAGTCCCAGCTTTATGATAAATTCCATCGACCACAGTCACATCGTTGTTCGTTGCCTTACACAAAGGCAGAGAAGAGGGTGCCCAGTGAGCAAGCGAGAAAATACAGCATTAACTGGGATGGGGTCATATAGCCTCATTGTGCTATAAATTCATTGTATTGGTAAGCTTGTGTCCAGCAGATGATGTAGATACTTCCAAATTGACACTGGAGTTGATGTCCACGCGGCGGATTTTTTTGTCTGATGAAATTTACAGGAACTGAGTGTTTTTCTGCCCACATTCGGTCTCTTTTAAAAAATAGGAGCAGCGGTATCTTTTGTATACCAACTACATAGGTTGGCTTCTCCTGGCATACTGTTATCATTTCTGGGATAGATTTACGTATTTACTATTAGATACTTATTAGACGGAATCGATAAGATCGCAGCAGCGTGCGTTAATAGACATCAGGTCACTAACATTGTATAATGTCTGCAGTTGCATAGGGACGTTGTCTCTCTGGCTGTATTTTACCATTTCTACCGCACCACGGCGAGTGGAAGAGCTTATTAGGAGTCTTTCAACTAATCTCTCCTTCCTCCGGTACTCACATACGGTAGAAATAATGCCATCTCGAACCAAGTGGTTTGGAACTTCATTTCATTATCAGACGGTTAAGAACTGTATTGCTCTTCCCACACATGGGTTTTCTTCTTTTTAAGATCCGGAGTTTTTTTTATATAGGTCACGTCAATTTAACTTCACCTCGCCTGATGGTTAGCTAAAGGCAAAGACTTGGAAATAGGGTCACCATTATAAACATGTACCATCTTAACAATGGTGGCACTCAGCTTGATGGCATCATCAGAAGCCTTTTCACGCCCGCTTAAAGGACCCGGGACTGTAGGAAGAAGTAAACACGTGAGCTGGCAGGGATTTTCGGGTCTTAATGGTGTGGCATAGGAATGAGTCACCAAACCGTTTGGTTCTTGGTGGAATATTCTGATCCGTATGCGGGGGACATCTGAGCCCCGCCCGCGTTGGCCTGTGTAGGAAAGGAGAAGGTGGAACTAATTGGAAGATCTCATCAGAACATTCACCATGGTAGAGACGGTAATACGATAGGGACAACTATCTCCCAGAATACGTGCTTCAGAGAAGGTGCAATGATTTACTTATTTACCAAGGCCGGTATACTGGGGAACCTAACCCCAGAAAACCCCCCCTTTTTTATAGTGCGGAAATCCCCTCGGATACCCCCCTGCCGGAGCCGGAAGGGGAGGTTATGTCGGACTCGAACCGACTAAAACAGCACGCCGACTGTGGGTCGTGGTGCTAGGCTGGAGGAGAGGTTGTCCCAGAATACCCCCAATGCCCCATCTCCTCTGTTAAAATTTAAACGGTTTGATTCCAATATTGCACTTGCCCCGATATGGTGGAATTGGTATCAATGGGGGATACCAGTTTCAGTTTTATGACTTCTCAGGCTGGTGGGACCACCTTTTCATTATCCGAAATGAAGAATTTTGTAAAGATCTAAGAATATTATATAATAATTGAATGAATTTTTACAGCATTAAGTATGTAATGTATGTAAGTAGCCGAATTGGTCAAGGCATTCCCCCTGTAAGGGAAAGACTGCGGGTTCGAGTCCCGCCCGAGATGATTCTTCTTATTCCCTATATATTCGAATTATATAATAAGTTCTACTATTACTGTCACACAGCCTAGTTTTATGTACTACCTATAGGTTAATAAGCATAGAATTTATATTTTACTTCAAATAAAACTATAAATACAATAAAATACAACAAATACACAATAAAATAAAAATGTTAAACAAAAGTAAATAAAAAAGAAAAATTACATATGATGGATTCGAACGCGACTCAGCTAAGTTAGAAGTCCACCGCAGACGTATTGAGCCACAGTTACCATGAAATCATTGTGTGAAATAGACGTTTACATATTATGTCATAAAACATTCTGTCCCATTCCTTATTATAATAGCGTGATGATATTAATTATGAAAGCCAGGAGTCTTTTTACCGAACCAGCTGCTTACTAATTTGTTGGATTCGAGAGAAAATCGTTCGAGAACAATGTGAATTCTATCGAGACACTTGCTGTGCCGAAGATTCTGCAGTAACCTGACCTGACTTGGCTGAGATGTAGAACTCTGGCCTCTCGAAGTTCTTCAGATTCCTATGACCGAAATAATATCTTCTTGTAAGCATTGTTGCTTCTTTCTTGTTTCGATCTATTCACACAATCACAAATTGTTAGCCGTGATATGCTATTATTGACATAACTTTTTTATTTATTAACCGATTTCAATAAAACAAACATTAAATGTTAAGTGAAGCCTACCACAATATATTAGTGAAAACTGCAACCTAATCCGTTCAGCCGATTCTGAGATTAGCGTGCACAAACTCACAGACAAACAGAGAAACAGAGAAACAGAGAAACAGAGAAACAGAGAAACAGAGAAACAGATAAACAGACAAACAGACAAAAATCCTAAAAAACGTTGATTTGGCTTCTATTACGTTCATATAGTCCCCCTATAACAATTTTTCTCATTTCCTTTCCATGTACAGACATCGATCGTTTACAGATTTATTATATGTATAGATAATTAGTCTAATTAAGTCTGGAACTATTTGCGGAAATCTAAAAACGATCCTTTATTTTGGAGCTGGTTGGTAAATTAATAGTTTCAGTTCATTTATGGTTGTCATAATTTTGTGATTGAACAGGCTCATTTGCTAATATAGGTAAATATGAAGTAAAAATTTAAAACGGTAATTATATTTATACTGTTACAAATGAGTAAGCAATGACACACATTTTAGATACAGCATAAGTATTACAGAATCTAATTATGATAAAGTAAAGAATTTCAAAATTTAATTAGTTCTGTTTATTGAGGTTTAAGTAAACAACAAAATATTCCATGACACCCACACTGGTACTTATCTATAAGTATACTATAAAATTTCTTAAGTATCCCGCCTGACTAATTTAATAATGCTGAACCTAAATTACTGGACCAACAATCTTAAAATTCAGGCAGGTGATGCCTTTTATGGTGAATTAAACGTTTGCCTAGCATCTATTATAAAAAAAATAAATGCAAAGTGAACCCCTGTTTGGTCTCTCAAACAAATAGATAGAAAGAAATAAATAAAAAGTATTATGCAGAGCCATCCCAGTAGACAGATCTGCCGTGGCCATGATGGAGCTATGCATTATCGGCGTCTTGCACATAGATGGGAGTATGAGGAGCGCCGTGATTGATATTGCATTGCAACCAGGATAACAAAGCAGGCCCTATTTTGAAATATTCAAAAGTAGTGTTTATATAATATTCAGGACATACTTTGAGCATGACTATGCTGCCAAAAAACAATATTAATACTGCCTTCATTTCTGATACCAAAAAAAAACTCTGGAGGTCATTTACATTCCTTCCTCTTTTTTGTATGTAATATCATTGCATTCCTTTTTAAAAAGTATTTCACATGAGCTTAGCCGATGGTAACACCTAGTTTATTTACTCATGACTAGTCTCATTAAGAAAAAAACTGATCTAATTCACAAATAACAATAAACAATAAAATAAGTTATTTTCCCATATTGCCATCTTCAATCAATCATTCAAATCAAATCAAATCATCTTTCAATTAACTCATGAAATAGCTTAATTTTTTTCTATATCTTACAAACAAACTTAAAAATGAAGTGACTGCGCAGAAAATAAAATATTTGGGTTTTTTGGATTCCTCACACTCACGCTGCCGAATATGACCAGTACCAGGGTTTGCAGCGTGTAGCTTTCCGCTCTAACGGCTGCTTGGAGGCCGCGGCACAGCTCTATCCTCTCTGAACGTTCTACCAGCTTGCGATGCGACGTGTCTGCGGAGCCCCGGCATTGGTGGCATTCGGATATCGGCTATCGGCTTATACGATGCAGATACTTACTGAAATAGCCATGTCCAGTGTGAACCTGCGGCAACTGGTAGAAGAGGCTACCGTGGCGCCTCTCCAGCCATTCGTCTGTGACAGGTCCTACCACCACAATCGTGGCGTGCCTAGTGCTTGGTTGCCTACATAGTTATTGCTATCACTTAATTAAAAGTATTTTATATAAACACCAGAACAACTGAACAACATAAACAACATTACATACCTACACTTGGCCATTGGTCACGGTCGTGATAATTGAATATTATTAGAAGTTTTACAAAACGCTTTAAATATTGGCTGAGTTCCAGCTCCAGATTATGAATTACCTAATAATCCTTTCTAATTTTAACCCCAGTTTGTATTAAATAAGGATAGCACTTTGATATGACTTTGACAATTGATATTTGATAACACATTTGGACAAATTCACTTTTAGTTTCATGGTTGCCATGCAACGATATTGTTATCAAAAATTACGCCCTGATAACTCAATACCTCATAACTTGTTTTACTTATTATCGATAGTTTCAGTTAGTATCCTATCTCTATTCGAAAGTTAATAAGGTGCGCTTCGAGGAATAAAAAGTCAATATTTTTAATTGTTATCGGGAGCGCTACTAAAAGGTGCGCTCCGAGGAATAATAAAGGTGTGCCTCATTAGGTGCGTCTCAAAACGGTAGCGCTTCGAGGAATACCTCCAGTCTACTTGTTACACAATAATAGTCTAATATTAGTCACTGTTTATAAATAGGCTGGCATTTTTTTATGTATTTTTTGTGAATTGAATAAAAGGGTGACGGGATGTCGTTAAAATATTTTTTTGAGAAGAAACATACATACAATCACGTCTTTATCCCCGGAGGGTTAGGCAGAGATGAATTAACACCCACATTCCACCTATCATTGTATTTGGACCCACGTAACGTAATAGGTGGTGAGCATATTGCTGTATTCCGGGCACTATTATTGACTCGAGCCATGCTTCTGAGGCTGAGTCAGGGCTGTATACCTATATATCTGTCTGATGTTAAACTACTCTACCCTTAGTCGACTTATACGACACCGCATGGGAAGAGATGGGGTGGCCCAAATTATACTCTACCGAGAATCACGGGATAAAATTTGACAATTAAGTTAAAGTGAAACAAATGATGCGAGTACTTATATCTATTGAATCCATACTAATATTATAAATGCGAAAGTAACTCTGTCTGTCTGTCTGCCTGTCTGTCTGTCTGTCTGTCTGTCTGTATGTTACGCTTTCACGCCTTAACTACTGAACTGATTTTGATGAAATTTGATATAGGGGTAGATTAGACCATAAGAAAGGCCATAGGCTATGTTTGGTCGCGATAACCGACATCCACGCGGGCGGAGCCGCAGGCAAAAGCTAGTATTATATAACTCTCAAATGGACCAGATAATCACCGATTCCTTACTTTTATATCATTATTTATACAAATTTTCAATTATTCAATATTATGTAGAAATCAAACAGTCATTAACTTTTCCTTCAAGACTGCAAGAGGTAGACCTCAGACTGCAAAGTATGGCCTCTGATGCAATCGGACTTAACTCAATGATGATATTTTGCAGTATAATATTATATCATGTCTTTCAGGGCACGATCGTAGTTGATGGTAAGCTTTTTAGGTACTTTTTACGGTGTTCAGTTCATTACTAAAGGCACAGATAAAATATAGCAGGGACATACTAAACATTTTCTTACTTAAAGTGCAAAGCAGATTCTCCTAACTCCATATTTTCTTGACATATACATTACATAAACTCACGCCTGTATTCCCCGAAGGGGTAGGCAGAGGTGCTAGCACCCACATTTCGCCAGTTTATGTTTAGGTCCCAATGTAATATTTTCTTGACTAATGATTTAATTAGTTTTAGTAGTTTATTCATCAATAATACCAGTACTGTTAAACGATAGAATAATAAAAAGTCAATAGTCAAACAGATCAATGGATATATTCATGTCAGGTGTTCAGGTCATGTGATGGTTCTTTAATTGATTAACAATGGCACGTGGGTTTATTCCCGTCCGCTCCACGATTTTGTTCCCAAGCGCTCCAAGACTAAAATTAAATATTATTATTTTATAAAATCGTTCCCTAGAGCTCCAAAAACTTATGTAAGCTTTTTTCTTCAAAACTTCTTATCTCTATACATCAATTCCCAGGAGCTCCAAATTATACTATTTTAAGTAAAAAAGACTCATATAATACTGTGTTCCCAACAGCTCCAAAACAAAGTGTACGGTTAGCAGAATTAAAACATTTAATACTATAATACGATAGTAGGAAGTCAATAGGTTAACAGGAAGTAGTGTCTATTAGCCAAGTCTTGTGCGCGTTAAGTTTCGAATAGCTCAAACTCATCATTATTTATGGTGGAAGATTTTCATCCCAACCAAATCATTATCAAGTATGTGGATAAACATTGCTAAACGTGGACTTAGCAATGTTCATCAGTTATAATGATTTAAATATTCTTCTTCCTTCTTCCTAAATTCTTAAAACATGCTTCTACAGCTTACGAACTGAACAAATTATAAATAATTTAAAAAAAAATGAACCGACTCCAAAACCAAATAGGAAAAAATATTTAAAATAACAGGATTTACAGATTTTCAATCTGTTAAAAGTCGGTGCCAACTTTGTTGAGCGGCTTGAGCGAGAGAGACTCGCAGATCGCGCCGCCCGCGTGCGCATGCGCCTTGGGCGTCGGAGGGCACAGACTGACCTCCGTCCCCCATGAGTGCAGGCCTGGGGGTGACGTGTGGAGCCGCCTATCACCTCAGCAGAAGCAGGCCACGGTGGCAACGCGCGTAGGACAATGGTGTCAACGACTCGCCCCCGGAATGGGGAGCCATTCCGGGGGCGAGTCGTTGACACTGTTGTCCCCTCTCCCGTGGAGGGCCAGACCGTAAGGGATGGCCCTGGGCCAGCCAGGGTGCAAGGGATATGTCGTAAACAACCTCACCTCCGGCACCACGGAATTTTAAACAGTGCCTGATGATAGTCTAGGATAACACAGAATGATTTCTGGGTATAGGGTCCGCGAGCTGAGCCGACGAGCAGGCCACAGCTAATTTGATTTAAAAAAAAAAAGAACAAATACTGGTCACAAATTTTATTTCTTAATAAGGTTTACAAGTGCTCATACATAATTGTTCAGATGAGAAATTATTCCCATTTCCTCCACAGCCTGTATATACAAACATTACACATCTCTGTAGTTCAGGTAGATAACCCCATCTAGAATATAAGTGACAAGTTATATGTATGTTTTTTCAAACTAAAAGTATTTTAAGTATGTTTATCCGCATTCTAATTTCCTTAAGACAAGCTAGTTAAACTATGCTTACCATGGGTCTAGATAGCGTTGTGTGGAATGTTGTGGAATATATATCATTTATTTATTATTTATTATTCATCATTATAAAAATACGTATCTTTGGGGATTTTGCACACGTTAGGAAAATGGTCGCTGTCCTCATCAATGGATGCAGCCAGCGGGTTAAAGAGTCAAGCTCTCTTTAAAGCATGTATTTTTTATGTGATGAAAAAGAAAGGTATACATTTGAAGATAAATATATATTATTACCTGTATAAAGTTTGGGTACATCCACCCTGATCCAGTGGCAAAAAACATTTTTGTGGGATCGGCCAGCGCGCTGAAACATAGTGGTAAATAAATTTAATGTATGCATAACACTTCGGTATTTTTACTTCCTGAAGGTTCGTCTTTAAATTTTTAGGGTCCTACAGTCATTTATTGAGATAATTAATAATAGATAACTGATCAACAACAATAATAATAGCTAATTCTAGTTCTAAAAAATAACAGATAATTTAAAAGCAGTATTGTTTCAAATTAAATTTAATATGACTTCAGTTTTTATTTTTATCTATTAGTCGATGAGCCAAAGAATCATAGAATCAGCTTTGAGGGTTCCAATGGCAGCCACTCCTGTACATTCGAAAAAGGAAATACGGTTGTACTTTTCCAATATAAAGTTATAGGTAAAGGTGCAACCGTATCTCCTTTGTCGACTGTACAAGACTGCCTGCCTTATTATTATAATATAATATTATATTCAGCACTCACGTTCAGCATCGCACGCCAAAATGGCGCTTCCCATAATCAAAGCGAATATTACGATATTATTCATTTTCAAACGGTTTAATGTATTTTAAGTAATAAGTCGGTTGTGTTCCTTTTATACTAGCTATAATTACGTGAAGGATTAGTTTTAAACAATAGATAGACACGGGGATTAGTAACAGTACTTATGATTCTAAATTCAGTAACACCTTCGACACAGTGATTGTATAATGAGGAAAATGCTTATTATATTAGTAATGGCGCCATGACTTCAATCAGCAGTTTTTACCTCATTTTATTTATCTGTATTATTATAATGGTTTTCTATAGTATATAATAGAATATTTCAGGAACCAAGTTCAACAGAAATTTTTACCTCGAATTCATATTCTTTTGAGTTAAATCATTAGATCACTTTTTGTTGCATGCTTTTCATAAAAAAATCGTTCGTCATTATGATGCTAACGACTGTTATAATGTTAGAGCTTTATTGCTAATCTAATTTTATAATAAAAAAATAATTACTTTTCTTTCGGTTTATGATTGGTGGTGTATGGGTACTGCTATTAAACGTATTTCGATCTTTTCAGTGGCAGTCGGTTTTTATTTTTTAATCATTTGTTTTATTTTATACTTTTCAGTTATGATATGACATGTACCTATATTTTTTTGTAATCTGTTTCTAATTTCCTTCATTTTGATACCCTACTCGATAAGTTTGAGTCAAAAATATTTTTGACAACATATACGTTTTGTCGCAAAAAATCTACCATTTTGATTTTCTAGAAATTTTTATATACCTACCTGATGTCACTCACACAATCACGACGAATCAAATGACACCTCGCATATCAAAATCCGACAAGCTGTTCAGACCGTAAGGCGTGCCATATAAATGGACATACATACATAGGTACATACAATTCTCGAAAAACATTACCCTCCTTTCTTCGGCAGCCGGGTAAAAATTATGCAGATCGTTTATTGTACTTATCAGAGTATCTACGAAAAAAATCCCTGTAAAATGAGGACAAAAAAGTGTTCAAAAGGTTTATGTATAGTTAGCATCATAAGTGAACAATGATTGGACAGACATTAAAATATTAATAGTTTCAATTTATAGTTTTGTTTGTAATAATTTTGTAATTGAACAGCCTCAATTGCAAATTTAGATACCTAAATAATCAAGTACTAATTTAAAGCGGTACCTAATTATATTTATAAATACTGTTACAAATGAGTGAGCAATGATACACATTTACGTGTGCGGCATAAGTGTGACTGTATCTAATTTTTAAAGTAAAGAATGAAAAAAATAAATGAGTTATATTTATTGAGGTTTAAGTAGGCAGCAAAATATTCCATGACAACCACACACCTTTCTTCTTCTTATTTTTTTTTTATTTCTTTGGGACACAAAACAGTTATAATTTGGTAAATATAATAAAAGAGTTAAAATTGTGCTAATCCCGTGCCATATTAACTCTGAAGTGAAGATACTCGTATAGCTTGCATTTTAAATTCATTGTGCGAAAGTGCGAAAATATCCAGGTGAACAAAGTGCGTGTTATAGTTGTCTTAAAGGCGACGCAGAGGCGCGCGTGCCCCGGCGTTGGTTCTACACTTCGCAGTGTGGAAGAGCCGGGGCACACGCACCTCTTGCCGGTTTACAGTTCTAGGTACGATGTAGCATATATTGTTACATATATTAGAGCAATCGAATCTGTTGTTACACATTCCATGCAGCATCATGACTTTTAGAAGATTACGTCTAGACTCCAGGCTAAGAAGTTTGTAATGGTCAAGGGTCTCAGGATAGGACAGTGTCAATCTTGAGCGGCAACATCTGTAATGCATCGATTTCTTCTTTCTAGCATAAGCAGCAAGCTAAATATACGTGTAAACTTACTTCTCCTGACTGTCTGATTCATTAACGCAGAGCCTAAAGGTATGATTCTGAAGCCGACTGCATACGACAACTGCAGACGCATGCAGCAGAGTACATACGTGTACATTACTTGTTAAACTCCGATATGGATAAAGAGGACTATTAAGAACCCGCAATGAATTAAGCGTTATTTTACAAATTCAAAATTTATGGAGGTGATGCCTTTTAATATTTGTTATATAATATATAACATTGGATGCAAAAAACACCCGTTTTACTATTTCTATGTAAAAAATGTTCATATCATATGATTTGTTTTCAGGTTTTATACCAAATAGCTGTGTGGTGCAGTAAAGAAGCAATTTCACGCAGGACCGCACCTTGCTCAGTGTACTTTGTCACATATAGTTATGAAATTCCATTCTACTAGGCTCGTCACACCTCACTGGCTTCAATATATGAAGCTTTCATAAGCAATAAATTTATAATTTGAAACCAAGTATCGGATTCTTTTACTATTGCCTGCGGGCACTTATTTTGAGTTTACTTTATATGTGATAGAAAAGTACACGGGCCATAATTAGGTGATGAAAAGTGGTTATCGTGGGCTATGGACGCGTGCAACACCACGCCCACGATTCTGCGAAAGTTAAAATATTTGGGGCCGCACTCACTGCTAAAATTTACAATAAATTTCAGACTTTATTTCTATACACCTAAAGTCCAAAATGAAATAAAACAGTTTCATTACACTTTTTCAATTACTCTGCAATAAAAACCCCCGTCACAAAAAACACTTCCAAAAAGTTGAAAATAAATTAATAAATTTTGATTCAACGGTTACCATGTCGGGGGACCCTAACTGGTTAAGCTTTCCGTTATATTATTGGAACAATTCAAGGTCCCCCGACATGGCAACCGTTGAATCAAAATTTATTAATTTATTTTCAACTTTTTGGAAGTGTTTTTTGTGACGGGGGTTTTTTAAATTTTTAATTTAATTTTTATTTTATACTTTTTAAATGTATCTACTAGTCAAGCTCTTTCATTTGATACCCATATTGAGGGAGTTATGAAGAAATATGTATTCCGACATGTTGTGGCGGCGGCCATCTTGGACCGATTTTTTTCAAACATAGCTAAGAACACTCCCGACTAATATACCTTTCAAACAAAAAAAACTAAATCCAAATCGGTTCATCCGTTTGGGCGCTACGATGCCACAGACAGACACACACACACACACACACACATACACACACACACACAGACACGTCAAACTTATAACACCCCGTCGTTTTTGCGTCGGGGGTTAAAAATCATTTAATTTTGAACTGTGAAGGCATTCCTTTAAAGTCTATTATTTATTGCCGTTTTTTACATCGACGGTGGCACCACTGTGATTTGGCTTTAGCAGAACCGAGGCCCAGGAGCGTCACAATACAGGAAACCTCTAAAGCCCTTCTTGAAAAAGCGCTTGGATAAGCAGACTCATTTATTCAAGTGCGTTTTTATTTATATAAAAAGCTATTAGTTACTGTATGTTTCATTGACTCATTCAGCTAAACTCAATTGCTTATTTGAGGGAGTAGGTAGGTAAAATTTAATTAGCAACATACATGAAAATTAATTGATATTTTTTCCATTCGTCAAGCTAATCGTACCTGCAAACCGGCACAGTGTTCACTCGCTGATTTTTAGACGAGTCTAGGACGCACGCATTCCTTTTGACTTTAGGGGGTCAGTTGGCTGTCATTCCCTTAGAACTCTGGACCCCTGGGTAGAAACGTCGAATGCGACGACTTTAATGTAATGTAATTGGTATGTAAATAAACAATACCTACGATAAGAATACAAAATATAGAATAAAGTAAATACGAGTACATACAAAACCCTAATAACCATTAATTTATATTGTTACTAAAGTGAATCTCATTGCTAACAACTATCTGTATTCTTGGATAAATGTTGATTATACTTTTGCATTTGAAAAGAAAATAACAAACAATCTTAAGAATTCATGAACACAGATTTTATTACGTGAACGAATTTCGAAATAGATTTACCAAAAGTCTGGGCAGGCAATCATTACTGTAATGGGTCATGCCGGAACCAAATCAATCACAATAAGATTATTCAATTAAAATGTCGGAAGCACCTCATTCATTATTATTTTATGAACGAGTTAAGCCCCTGTTATTTTTATGTCACATCACCATGACGAGGATAAAATATTGACCTGCCTGTAGTTATTATTTTAATGTATAAGTAATTTACAAGGTATTGCTTCTAAGATATAGTTTATTTGTTTAATTTTATATATTGGTTTTCAGTTCTTTCCTACCTATAACATACTCGTGTTCTGTTCTATATCCATCAACTTTATTTTTATGTAATCCTCTAAAAGTGTAGCCAAATATTATCTCACCAATTTTATAGGAATGCTTTTGTGTAAACTTGCTAGTCACAAAAACAAGAGGTAAATGTATTTACTTACGTATGTTGGTACTACGTAAGAGTCAAATTACTGGCAACAAACACACGGGTCCACATACTCACACATAATTTATGTTATCACTTATCTCTAGTTTTAGGCTCTTACTTACCTAAGGTATCTACTTCTTACTTACCTAGGTGCCTCAGTCTGGAATGGTCCGGATTAGAATTTTAGTAGTACAATCTCTAAGTAAACATAGAATTGCGGTAGTATTGTAATTTTGGAACGTTAATGCAGTTTAGGCATAGTTATTTGCTCATTGTGATCGTATAGAGGCTATTCATATATTTTTTTAGATCTGTGGTCTATAGGGCTCCATCAAGATATCCAGGGACTTAGTCAATCTCACCTTCAAACCGGTTTACGTATTGATGTACTACGTAAAAACAATATTATACAAAATTATGTATAAGTTTCTACTTGTTAATAATTTAATCACCCTTACTACTTTAGCTCTATACAAAATCTAGTCATATTCCCACTTAAAGATACGTAAGTACTTGTATCACGTAATTTATGAGCAAATCGAATAAGGAAAACAGTGAATTTTCACTGTATTTCAATAAGATTGACTTTGGCGGAAGAATTGATTCGATGCGTACCGATGCCTACACTTTTTAACGAGTGAATCAATCACTGCGCCAGAAATGTAATATATCATTTGAACAGGGACGGTAATCAGTCTATTTCCACTGTTTACTTTTTATTTTCTGATCAGGATTAATGCTGAATGTTCAAACTGTTACTTACTAAAAGTATAATTAAGAACAAAGTATGATTTGAAATAAATAAATAAAATTAAAAAAAAAAAACATTTTTAGAGCTTTAAACCCACTGGGTCTATAGAAATCTGCATCATTTGGTGTTGCCCAAAATAATTAATATTTTCGCATTATATAATTTTGTACTCGAAAATCGATATTCACTTGGTTAAAAATTAAAAATACCATGTTTCTTCCCAGATATTGGTAGTCTTACCTATTCATGTAGAAAGACAAATCAATTAATTAAAATTATTGATATATCTTAACCGTAGAAGTAGACAAATAGCATTGTAGTACGTACGTCTATCCTACTTCTAATACCGGCTGTTAAAGCAAAAGCCTCGTAGTATTTTTCAAACCACTTACCCAGTAAGGACTCCAGCGTCTGTCTTTATTGACACATTATACGAGGATTATCGCTATGCTGCCGATGGTTTGCAAGGTAAGCTGGGATATTAAACTAAAGAGAGGCTCTCGATGTGTGTTCTGAATAACTTCTTTTATACGTTCTGTATATCGTAGTGCTGAGACATGAAACAGTGAGGTGTAACAATTTCCTATAAACACAGGTTCTTTAGCAGGGCGTGAAAAAGCATTTGTGGAGGCCGCAAATCAAGTACCTACCATCTTTTTATTATAAATGATAAGATAACTGTGTAATTAAACATGTTGAAGAAACTCGTGAAGTACCTATATAACCTATATATATAAGGATGTTCAATTCTATGTTTTTTTTTATGAAAATAATAATACGTGAACCAAATAGTTACTTACTAACTTATGTGTACATGTAATAATGTACTGTTATCATCTATAGAACTTCTCTTTTCTTTGATGCGTACAATTTAGAGCAAAACAAAAATAAACAAGTAGGTACAAATAGAAAATAAAGACTAAGCGAACAATATTTCTATCCACTTACTAGATATAATCCCATTGTCAAAGGAGACCTTACGAAATATAGAATCCACTGGCACAAAGAATGTCCAAACTCAGCACAATTATCTGAGTTGGTAACACAAATTGGTGTGAAAACCGAAACTATTCAAACAATTCTCTACGTTAAAGTAAGGCACTATAGTATACTATTCTGTAACATTTTTGTTTCAGAGTTGGAACATCATTGTTGATAAGAAGTTTCAGCTTCTAAAGTTTTACAAAAAAAAATTGGGAAAGATAAATGCCCAGGTGGTGAACATTGACCAATGCGTGTACGGTGGACAAGGCCTCCTTTCGATTTGTTGTTATTGTCTTTGTGTAGGGGAAAGTGTCCAATTTTTGCTAATAAGTTCACTCTCTTTCTGAAAAACAAGAATATGGATTCAAATCACATTTAGCCAATAAATAATGCTTTTGGAAATAAACAGACCCACGTCTGTTTATTAAACATACTAATTATACACAGGCATTACATCAAACTAATGCATTCTTATTTTTAAAGCCATGAATGTAATAATCCATCCTATTCCTGAACATGTGCCTCCCTTGAGAGCGTAGTAGTGTATTGCAGAGCTTCGGTCAGGTTAACTTACGTATGCACACATCCAGCTTGAGAGACACGGTGCCAAGCCATAAATATGAAAGTGGGTGTCAGTCTCTCGTGAGCAGTTTATCTCGAACAAATTTTAATATTTTGCTGATTCGACTGATAATTGGCAAACCTAATGTTGAAACTCGTGGTTCTTCTTCAATGCAATGCAAGGTTGGCTGTTGGAGTATTCAAGTGGTTAATTAAGTGAAGGTCATTAATTCATTCAAGATCAAGGTGTCAAAGTCATTTTTCTGGATAATATTATGAGCTCCTTAGAACCGTCATATATTGCGGTGCCAAGAAGCAATTTGCACTTTTTACAGCAAGTTAAGAAAATTTAGATGTTTCTGTCTATGTGCTCTAGCAAAAGCACATGCCTGCAAACCTTTTCTAGAATTCTGTAACCGAAAAGTAATTTTAACAAGTGTATATCTATAAGGAAGGGGGTACCTACTACCTACTCCTGGCAAGATAACAGATACACATAATCTCGATCTTGTAGGATGGTTTAAAGGTACGAGTATGATGGTACCACCTCAGTAGCATAAAAAACAGGTTTTTAAAGTTCTTATTTAAGTATATTCATTATTTAGCTTTTCATTAGCGGGCCAAAGCTAAAATACAAATATGACCAAACTTAATTTTAAAGGAGCCTACATTGTTACCTAATGCAGACAAAACAAACAGCAAAGAGATTATCTTTTTTTTAAAGTAACCTCTATGGACCCGCTAGAAAACATTTTAAAAGATTTTATCTATTTATTTTGATCTACTAGTCAAGCTCTTTCATTTGATACCCATATTGAGGTAGTTATGAAGAAATATGTATTCCAACATGTTGTGACGGCGGCCATCTTGGGTCGATTTTTTTCAAACATAACTAAGAACACTCCCGACTAATATACCTTTCAAACAAAAAAACTACATCCAAATCGGTTCATCCGTTTGGGAGCTACGATGCCACAGACAGACACACACACACACACACACACACACACACACACACACACACACACACACACACACACACACACACACACACACACACACACACACACACACACACACACACACACACACACACACACACACACACACACATACAGACACGTCAAACTTATAACATCCCGTCGTTTTTGCGTCGGGGGTTAAAAATACTAAATACTCCACAACATTCTAATTCTACACAACGCTAATACATAAATACTATACATAGACCAATGCAAATAGCCATATTCATGCAGACAAATATTTGCATTGAAATGGGAATTAACCCGCGCCTCCTGCGTAGCAGTTAGCAGTCGTGTTCACTACCGCCACGCCACAGAGCCACAGAGGTATCTGTTTTGTGGAATATGGATGGATGGAAGATGTTTTGTATTAGATTTTTATAGTTGTAAGCGTTTTACTGGTTTTCATCATCATCTTTGCGGTAGTCCGTGCCGCAGTCTGGGGTCACAGTTTTTATTTCAGCACTTCGCACAGGCTTCTGAGACCACCATGACGCGAAGCTGGCGCTCTTTGTACGGTACCGAGGCCCAGCGAATACAGCATGGAGAACAATTTTTTACACACCTTGTCTGACACTCTCTACAGAACGTGGCACCACGGAATATTAAACAGTGCTTGATGATAGTCTAGGATAACACAGAATGATTTCTGGGTATAGGGTCCGCGAGCTGAGCCGACGAGCAGGCCACAGCTAATTTGATTTTCAAATAAAAAGAACAAATACTGGTCACAAATTTTATTTCTTAATAAGGTTTACAAGTGCTCATACATAATTGTTCAGATAAGAAATTATTCCCATTTCCTCCACAGCCTGTATATACAAACATTACACATCTCTGTAGTTCAGGTAGATAACCCCATCTAGAATATAAGTGACAAGTTATATGTATGTTTTTTCAAACTAAAAGTATTTTAAGTATGTTTATCCGCATTCTAATTTCCTTAAGACAAGCTAGTTAAACTATGCTTACCATGGGTCTAGATAGCGTTGTGTGGAATGTTGTGGAATATATATCATTTATTTATTATTTATTATTCATCATTATAAAAATACGTATCTTTGGGGATTTTGCACACGTTAGGAAAATGGTCGCTGTCCTCATCAATGGATGCAGCCAGCGGGTTAAAGAGTCAAGCTCTCTTTAAAGCATGCATTTTTTTATGTGATGAAAAAGAAAGGTATACATTTGAAGATAAATATATATTATTACCTGTATAAAGTTCGGGTACATCCACCGTGATCCAGTGGCAAAAAACATTTTTGTGGGATCGGGCAGCGCGCTGAAACACAGTGGTAAATAAATTTAATGTATGCATAACACTTCGGTATTTTTCCTTCCTGAAGGTTTGTCTTTAAATTTTTAGGGTCCTACAGTCATCTATTGAGATAATTAATAATAGATCAACAACAATAATAATAGCTAATTCTAGTTCTAAAAAATAGCAGATAATTTAAAAGCAGTATTGTTTCAAATTAAATTTAATATGACTTCAGTTTTTATTTTTATCTATTAGTCGTTGAGCCAAAGAATCATAGAATCAGCTTTGAGGGTTCCAATGGCAGCCACTCCTGTACATTCGAAAAAGGAAATACGGTTGTACTTTTCCAATATAAAGTTATAGGTAAAGGTGCAACCGTATCTCCTTTGTCGACTGTACAGGACTGCCTGCCTTATTATTATAATATAATATTATATTCAGCACTCACGTTCAGCATCGCACGCCAAAATGGCGCTTCCCATAATCAAAGCGAATATTACGATATTATTCATTTTCAAACGGTTTAATGTATTTTAAGTAATAAGTCGGTTGTGTTCCTTTTATACTAGCTATAATTACATGAAGGATTAGTTTTAAACAATAGATAGACACGGGGATTAGTAACAGTACCTACTTATGATTCTAAATTCAGTAACACCTTCGACACAGTGATTGTATAATGAGGAAAATGCTTATTATATTAGTAATGGCGCCATGGCTTCAATCAGCAGTTTTTACCTCATTTTATTTATCTGTATTATTATAATGGTTTTCTATAGTATTTAATAGAATATTACAGGAACCAAGTTCAACAGAAATTTTTACCTCGAATTCATATTCTTTTGAGTTAAATCATTAGATCACTTTTTGTTGCATGCTTTTCATAAAAAAATCGTTTATGAAATCGGTTTTTTTTTTTTCATCATGATGCTAACGACTGTTATAATGTTAGAGCTTTATTGCTAATCTAATTTTATAATAAAAACTAATTACTTTTCTTTCGGTTTATGATTGGTGGTGTATGGGTACTGTTATACATAACGTTAACATAAAGTTGTGGTATATAATTAAACAGGTAAATTAAACAGGTAATATTTTGTGCATTACCTTACAGTAAATCATTCACAGCTAGTGAAAACAACATTAGATATAATATAAATAGAAAATTACATACCTTGACTACATACAGTAGGACCATAGATTTATTTGACTGTAATTTTGTATTACAGAACAATTTTATTTTGACAATAGATAGTTTTTCACTATCAAAATATTTGCAACGACAGGTTGCGCTCCTATTAGGAAACTTTTTAAATAATACATTAGCCAAACTGGCTATTAACAAAACTCTTATTGAGTTGAACAATACTGACATTACTGACACAGTGGATAATGTTATCCAAAAAAAAAACTAAAACATTCGACAACAGATAATAAATCTAGCAAAGTTTCTCACACTATGTCCGACTTTAGCGGCCATAGCCATACGGCTTTTGAGACAGTTCAGTCTCCTATATGTAATTTAAATTCTAAAACTAGTAGATTAAACCTGGTGCATCAAAATGTGGAAGGATTGATAAATGGTAAAGAATTGGAATTGGAGTTGCACATGACCCTGAATAATATTGATATTTTCTGTGTAACTGAACATTGGTTGAAAGACCATCAGGTCATGTTCAACTTCAAAAATCACCAGGTGGCTAGCTCGTTCAGTAGAAAAAATTTGGATCATGGAGGCTCCCTAATTATTATTAATAAGAATATAAAATTTAAAGAGCGTAAAGACTTAGTAAGCCTCTCTATTGAGCGAGTTATTGAGATAGCTAGTATTGAGTTTGAGCAGTTCATTGTATTAAGCGTATACAGTCCCCCGGCTGCGCCCTTTGCAAGATTTGAAGAAACGATGGAAGAAGCGCTTTTTAAATGCCGTTCCTCCAATAAGGCAATAATAGTTTGTGGAGATTTCAATGTAAATATTTTAGAAAACACTAAAGTGCCAGCAGAGAGAAAAAAAATGTTAAATCTGTTCAAGTCCTTTAATCTTATTAATATGTTTTCAGAAGCTACTCGAATAACTGCACATAGTGCCACTGGTATTGATAATATTTACACGAATATTAATCCAATCAACAAATGTCTTGTGGATGCTGTACACTCGGATCACCGTGGCCAATTAATAACCATTGAAAGAAATAATTGTAAAAATGTTAAAAAAGAAATTAAATTTGTACCGATTAACCAGTACCGTTTAGACGCTTTCAGGGCAAGTATTGTGAGTAAAATACCTGATTTGCCCTTGTACACTTGTGTAGAAGAATCTTACGCAGAACTAACCAACCTGATCGATACTGAGTTTGGGAGAATTTTTACCTCAAAAACATTATCGGTTGGCGGCCGCCCTGTATTCAGTGACTGGGCAACATCGGGGATTTATAGGAGCAGGAGGAGATTGTATGAGCTGTATTCTGAAAAGTCATACAATTTCAACCCTGCTTTTCAGAACTATGTTAAAAATTACTCAAAAGTATTTAAGCGAGCCTGTTCCTTTGCGAAATCAAACTTCATTAGGAAGAAAATAACCAATTCTGTTAATAAAATTAAGACTACTTGGAATATAATAAATTCCGAATGTGGGAAATCTTCATCAACTGTAAGAGATTTCCATTTAAAAATAGAAGATCGCCATGTCACGGAGGATTTGGAGGTTGCGACAGAGTTTGAACATTTCTTCGCAAATATAGCTTCCACTACAACCAAAACTCTTCAGTCGTCTTCCATTTCCGCTGAGGCATTGCTTGTAGAATCAACAAACAGGTGTCAGAACACGTTCGTATTCACGGTTGTTAATAGCAAGGACATCGTTAAAGCGTTTAAAACAATTGATGTTAAAAAGACCGCGGATCTATGGGGATTATCAGTCAAAACTGTGGCAAGTATAATTGATGTCATTGTTCCCCATCTAGCAACTGTGTTTAATGACTGTGTCAACAGTGGTACATTTCCTGATTTAATGAAATATAGCAAAGTCATACCTTGTTATTTGCTCATTGTGATCGTATAGAGGCTATTCATATATTTTTTTAGATCTGTGGTCTATAGGGCTCCATCAAGATATCCAGGGACTAAGTCAATCTCACCTTCAAACCGGTTTACGTATTGATGTACTACGTAAAAACAATATTATACAAAATTATGTATAAGTTTCTACTTGTACATAATTTAATCGCCTTTACAGCGTTTACTCTATACAAACTCTTTGACACTTTAGCTCTATACAAACTCTAGTCATATTCCCAGTTAAAGATACGTAAATACTTGCATCACGTAATTTATGAGCAAATCGAAAAAGGAAAACAGTGAATTTTCACTTTATTTCAGTAAGATTGCCTTTGGCGGAAGAATTGATTCGATGCGTACCGATGCCTACACTTTTTAACGAGTGAATCAATCACTGCGTCAGAAATGTAATATATCATTTGAACAGGACGGTAATCAGTCTATTTCCACTGTTTATTTTTTATTTTCTGATCAGAATTAATGTTGAATGTTCAAACTGTTACTTACTAAGAGTATAATTAAAAACAATGTATGATTTGAAATCTTCTAATATATAAAATTCTCGTGTCACAGTTTTCGTTGCCATACTCCTCCGAAACGGCTAGACCGATTCTCATGAAATTTTGTGAGCATATTGAGTAGGTCTGAGAATCGGCCAAGATCTATTTTTCATCCCCCTAAATGATGCAGCGGGAACGGGATCTAAAAAATTGGCGGTACGAAGTTCGCCGGGACAGCTAGTAAATAAATAAAATTTAAAAATAAAACATTTTTATAGCTTTAAACCCACTGGGTTTATAGAAATCTGCATCATTTAGTCTTGTCCAAACTATCCATATCCATACTAATATTATAAATGCGAAAGTAACTCTGTCTGTCTGTCTGTCTGTCTGTCTGTCTGTCTGTATGTTACGCTTTTACGCCTTAACTACTGAACCGATTTTGATGAAATTTGATATAGGGGTAGATTAGACCATAAGAAAGGCCATAGGCTATGTTTGGTCGCGATAACCGACATCCACGCGGGCGGAGCCGCGGGCAAAAGCTAGTATTATATAACTCTCAAATGGACCAGATAATCACCAATTCCTTACTTTTATATCATTATTTATACAAATTTTCAATTATTCAATATTATGTAGAAATCAAACAGTCATTAACTTTTCCTTCAAGACTGCAAGAGGTAGACCTCAGACTGCAAACTATGGCCTCTGATGCAATCGGACTTAACTCAATGATGATATTTTGCAGTATAATATTATATCATGTCTTTCAGGGCACGATCGTAGTTGATGGTAAGCTTTTTAGGTACTTTTTACGGTGTTCAGTTCATTACTAAAGGCACAGATAAAATATAGCAGGGACATACTAAACATTTTCTTACTTAAAGTGCAAAGCAGATTCTCCTAACTCCATATTTTCTTGACTAATGATTTAATTAGTTTTAGTAGTTTATTCATCAATAATACCAGTACTGTTAAACGATAGAATAATAAAAAGTCAATGGTCAAACAGATCAATGGATATATTCATGTCAGGTGTTCAGGTAATGTGATGGTTCTTTAATTGATTAACAATGGCACGTGCTGCGGCATAAATCTGCAGTTGGGAAATTATTCTCATTTCCTCCGCAGCCACTGTATATGAACATCATACATTGTTGATATGCAGGCACATAACCCCATCTAGAACATGAATGACGAGCTATTTTTATTAAACAATAATGATGACATATAACATGATGACACTGAATAAGTTGTGAAAAATTAAATTAAAAATTTAAAAAACCCCCCGTCACAAAAAACACCTCCAAAAAGTTGAAAATAAATAAAGTTTGGCTTTTAACTTTAACGGTTGCCATGTCGGGGGACCCTTACTAATTCAGCACTCCGTTATATTATCGGAACAATTTAAGGTCCCCCGACATGGCAACCGTTAAAGTTAAAAGCCAAACTTTATTTATTTTCAACTTTTTGGAGGTGTTTTTTGTGACGGGGGGTTTTTTAAATTTTTAATTTAATTTTTATTTTATACTTTTTAAAGTGATCTACTAGTCAAGCTCTTTCATTTGATACCCATATTGAGGTAGTTATGAAGAAATATGTATTCCAACATGTTGTGACGGCGGCCATCTTGGGTCGATTTTTTCAAACATAACTAAGAACACTCCCGACTAATATACCTTTCAAACAAAAAAACTACATCCAAATCGGTTCATCCGTTTGGGAGCTACGATGCCACAGACAGACACACACACACACACACACACACACACACACACACACACACACACACACACACACACACACACACACACACACACACACACACACACACACACACACACACACACACACACACACACACACACACACACACACACACATACAGACACGTCAAACTTATAACATCCCGTCGTTTTTGCGTCGGGGGTTAAAAATACTAAATACTCCACAACATTCTAATTCTACACAACGCTAATACATAAATACTATACATAGACCAATGCAAATAGCCATATTCATGCAGACAAATATTTGCATTGAAATGGGAATTAACCCGCGCCTCCTGCGTAGCAGTTAGCAGTCGTGTTCACTACCGCCACGCCACAGAGCCACAGAGGTATCTGTTTTGTGGAATATGGATGGATGGAAGATGTTTTGTATTAGATTTTTATAGTTGTAAGCGTTTTACTGGTTTTCATCATCATCTTTGCGGTAGTCCGTGCCGCAGTCTGGGGTCACAGTTTTTATTTCAGCACTTCGCACAGGCTTCTGAGACCACCATGACGCGAAGCTGGCGCTCTTTGTACGGTACCGAGGCCCAGCGAATACAGCATGGAGAACAATTTTTTACACACCTTGTCTGACACTCTCTACAGAACGTGGCACCACGGAATATTAAACAGTGCTTGATGATAGTCTAGGATAACACAGAATGATTTCTGGGTATAGGGTCCGCGAGCTGAGCCGACGAGCAGGCCACAGCTAATTTGATTTTCAAATAAAAAGAACAAATACTGGTCACAAATTTTATTTCTTAATAAGGTTTACAAGTGCTCATACATAATTGTTCAGATAAGAAATTATTCCCATTTCCTCCACAGCCTGTATATACAAACATTACACATCTCTGTAGTTCAGGTAGATAACCCCA
This sequence comes from Eilema sororculum, assembly GCA_914829495.1. Lineage (NCBI taxonomy): Eukaryota > Metazoa > Arthropoda > Insecta > Lepidoptera > Erebidae > Eilema > Eilema sororculum. Next base: position 16,565,706 of record OU618543.1, on the reverse strand, counting down.
TCTAGAATATAAGTGACAAGTTATATGTATGTTTTTTCAAACTAAAAGTATTTTAAGTATGTTTATCCGCATTCTAATTTCCTTAAGACAAGCTAGTTAAACTATGCTTACCATGGGTCTAGATAGCGTTGTGTGGAATGTTGTGGAATATATATCATTTATTTATTATTTATTATTCATCATTATAAAAATACGTATCTTTGGGGATTTTGCACACGTTAGGAAAATGGTCGCTGTCCTCATCAATGGATGCAGCCAGCGGGTTAAAGAGTCAAGCTCTCTTTAAAGCATGCATTTTTTTATGTGATGAAAAAGAAAGGTATACATTTGAAGATAAATATATATTATTACCTGTATAAAGTTCGGGTACATCCACCGTGATCCAGTGGCAAAAAACATTTTTGTGGGATCGGGCAGCGCGCTGAAACACAGTGGTAAATAAATTTAATGTATGCATAACACTTCGGTATTTTTCCTTCCTGAAGGTTTGTCTTTAAATTTTTAGGGTCCTACAGTCATCTATTGAGATAATTAATAATAGATCAACAACAATAATAATAGCTAATTCTAGTTCTAAAAAATAGCAGATAATTTAAAAGCAGTATTGTTTCAAATTAAATTTAATATGACTTCAGTTTTTATTTTTATCTATTAGTCGTTGAGCCAAAGAATCATAGAATCAGCTTTGAGGGTTCCAATGGCAGCCACTCCTGTACATTCGAAAAAGGAAATACGGTTGTACTTTTCCAATATAAAGTTATAGGTAAAGGTGCAACCGTATCTCCTTTGTCGACTGTACAGGACTGCCTGCCTTATTATTATAATATAATATTATATTCAGCACTCACGTTCAGCATCGCACGCCAAAATGGCGCTTCCCATAATCAAAGCGAATATTACGATATTATTCATTTTCAAACGGTTTAATGTATTTTAAGTAATAAGTCGGTTGTGTTCCTTTTATACTAGCTATAATTACATGAAGGATTAGTTTTAAACAATAGATAGACACGGGGATTAGTAACAGTACCTACTTATGATTCTAAATTCAGTAACACCTTCGACACAGTGATTGTATAATGAGGAAAATGCTTATTATATTAGTAATGGCGCCATGGCTTCAATCAGCAGTTTTTACCTCATTTTATTTATCTGTATTATTATAATGGTTTTCTATAGTATTTAATAGAATATTACAGGAACCAAGTTCAACAGAAATTTTTACCTCGAATTCATATTCTTTTGAGTTAAATCATTAGATCACTTTTTGTTGCATGCTTTTCATAAAAAAATCGTTTATGAAATCGGTTTTTTTTTTTCATCATGATGCTAACGACTGTTATAATGTTAGAGCTTTATTGCTAATCTAATTTTATAATAAAAACTAATTACTTTTCTTTCGGTTTATGATTGGTGGTGTATGGGTACTGTTATACATAACGTTAACATAAAGTTGTGGTATATAATTAAACAGGTAAATTAAACAGGTAATATTTTGTGCATTACCTTACAGTAAATCATTCACAGCTAGTGAAAACAACATTAGATATAATATAAATAGAAAATTACATACCTTGACTACATACAGTAGGACCATAGATTTATTTGACTGTAATTTTGTATTACAGAACAATTTTATTTTGACAATAGATAGTTTTTCACTATCAAAATATTTGCAACGACAGGTTGCGCTCCTATTAGGAAACTTTTTAAATAATACATTAGCCAAACTGGCTATTAACAAAACTCTTATTGAGTTGAACAATACTGACATTACTGACACAGTGGATAATGTTATCCAAAAAAAAAACTAAAACATTCGACAACAGATAATAAATCTAGCAAAGTTTCTCACACTATGTCCGACTTTAGCGGCCATAGCCATACGGCTTTTGAGACAGTTCAGTCTCCTATATGTAATTTAAATTCTAAAACTAGTAGATTAAACCTGGTGCATCAAAATGTGGAAGGATTGATAAATGGTAAAGAATTGGAATTGGAGTTGCACATGACCCTGAATAATATTGATATTTTCTGTGTAACTGAACATTGGTTGAAAGACCATCAGGTCATGTTCAACTTCAAAAATCACCAGGTGGCTAGCTCGTTCAGTAGAAAAAATTTGGATCATGGAGGCTCCCTAATTATTATTAATAAGAATATAAAATTTAAAGAGCGTAAAGACTTAGTAAGCCTCTCTATTGAGCGAGTTATTGAGATAGCTAGTATTGAGTTTGAGCAGTTCATTGTATTAAGCGTATACAGTCCCCCGGCTGCGCCCTTTGCAAGATTTGAAGAAACGATGGAAGAAGCGCTTTTTAAATGCCGTTCCTCCAATAAGGCAATAATAGTTTGTGGAGATTTCAATGTAAATATTTTAGAAAACACTAAAGTGCCAGCAGAGAGAAAAAAAATGTTAAATCTGTTCAAGTCCTTTAATCTTATTAATATGTTTTCAGAAGCTACTCGAATAACTGCACATAGTGCCACTGGTATTGATAATATTTACACGAATATTAATCCAATCAACAAATGTCTTGTGGATGCTGTACACTCGGATCACCGTGGCCAATTAATAACCATTGAAAGAAATAATTGTAAAAATGTTAAAAAAGAAATTAAATTTGTACCGATTAACCAGTACCGTTTAGACGCTTTCAGGGCAAGTATTGTGAGTAAAATACCTGATTTGCCCTTGTACACTTGTGTAGAAGAATCTTACGCAGAACTAACCAACCTGATCGATACTGAGTTTGGGAGAATTTTTACCTCAAAAACATTATCGGTTGGCGGCCGCCCTGTATTCAGTGACTGGGCAACATCGGGGATTTATAGGAGCAGGAGGAGATTGTATGAGCTGTATTCTGAAAAGTCATACAATTTCAACCCTGCTTTTCAGAACTATGTTAAAAATTACTCAAAAGTATTTAAGCGAGCCTGTTCCTTTGCGAAATCAAACTTCATTAGGAAGAAAATAACCAATTCTGTTAATAAAATTAAGACTACTTGGAATATAATAAATTCCGAATGTGGGAAATCTTCATCAACTGTAAGAGATTTCCATTTAAAAATAGAAGATCGCCATGTCACGGAGGATTTGGAGGTTGCGACAGAGTTTGAACATTTCTTCGCAAATATAGCTTCCACTACAACCAAAACTCTTCAGTCGTCTTCCATTTCCGCTGAGGCATTGCTTGTAGAATCAACAAACAGGTGTCAGAACACGTTCGTATTCACGGTTGTTAATAGCAAGGACATCGTTAAAGCGTTTAAAACAATTGATGTTAAAAAGACCGCGGATCTATGGGGATTATCAGTCAAAACTGTGGCAAGTATAATTGATGTCATTGTTCCCCATCTAGCAACTGTGTTTAATGACTGTGTCAACAGTGGTACATTTCCTGATTTAATGAAATATAGCAAAGTCATACCTTGTTATTTGCTCATTGTGATCGTATAGAGGCTATTCATATATTTTTTTAGATCTGTGGTCTATAGGGCTCCATCAAGATATCCAGGGACTAAGTCAATCTCACCTTCAAACCGGTTTACGTATTGATGTACTACGTAAAAACAATATTATACAAAATTATGTATAAGTTTCTACTTGTACATAATTTAATCGCCTTTACAGCGTTTACTCTATACAAACTCTTTGACACTTTAGCTCTATACAAACTCTAGTCATATTCCCAGTTAAAGATACGTAAATACTTGCATCACGTAATTTATGAGCAAATCGAAAAAGGAAAACAGTGAATTTTCACTTTATTTCAGTAAGATTGCCTTTGGCGGAAGAATTGATTCGATGCGTACCGATGCCTACACTTTTTAACGAGTGAATCAATCACTGCGTCAGAAATGTAATATATCATTTGAACAGGACGGTAATCAGTCTATTTCCACTGTTTATTTTTTATTTTCTGATCAGAATTAATGTTGAATGTTCAAACTGTTACTTACTAAGAGTATAATTAAAAACAATGTATGATTTGAAATCTTCTAATATATAAAATTCTCGTGTCACAGTTTTCGTTGCCATACTCCTCCGAAACGGCTAGACCGATTCTCATGAAATTTTGTGAGCATATTGAGTAGGTCTGAGAATCGGCCAAGATCTATTTTTCATCCCCCTAAATGATGCAGCGGGAACGGGATCTAAAAAATTGGCGGTACGAAGTTCGCCGGGACAGCTAGTAAATAAATAAAATTTAAAAATAAAACATTTTTATAGCTTTAAACCCACTGGGTTTATAGAAATCTGCATCATTTAGTCTTGTCCAAACTATCCATATCCATACTAATATTATAAATGCGAAAGTAACTCTGTCTGTCTGTCTGTCTGTCTGTCTGTCTGTCTGTATGTTACGCTTTTACGCCTTAACTACTGAACCGATTTTGATGAAATTTGATATAGGGGTAGATTAGACCATAAGAAAGGCCATAGGCTATGTTTGGTCGCGATAACCGACATCCACGCGGGCGGAGCCGCGGGCAAAAGCTAGTATTATATAACTCTCAAATGGACCAGATAATCACCAATTCCTTACTTTTATATCATTATTTATACAAATTTTCAATTATTCAATATTATGTAGAAATCAAACAGTCATTAACTTTTCCTTCAAGACTGCAAGAGGTAGACCTCAGACTGCAAACTATGGCCTCTGATGCAATCGGACTTAACTCAATGATGATATTTTGCAGTATAATATTATATCATGTCTTTCAGGGCACGATCGTAGTTGATGGTAAGCTTTTTAGGTACTTTTTACGGTGTTCAGTTCATTACTAAAGGCACAGATAAAATATAGCAGGGACATACTAAACATTTTCTTACTTAAAGTGCAAAGCAGATTCTCCTAACTCCATATTTTCTTGACTAATGATTTAATTAGTTTTAGTAGTTTATTCATCAATAATACCAGTACTGTTAAACGATAGAATAATAAAAAGTCAATGGTCAAACAGATCAATGGATATATTCATGTCAGGTGTTCAGGTAATGTGATGGTTCTTTAATTGATTAACAATGGCACGTGCTGCGGCATAAATCTGCAGTTGGGAAATTATTCTCATTTCCTCCGCAGCCACTGTATATGAACATCATACATTGTTGATATGCAGGCACATAACCCCATCTAGAACATGAATGACGAGCTATTTTTATTAAACAATAATGATGACATATAACATGATGACACTGAATAAGTTGTGAAAAATTAAATTAAAAATTTAAAAAACCCCCCGTCACAAAAAACACCTCCAAAAAGTTGAAAATAAATAAAGTTTGGCTTTTAACTTTAACGGTTGCCATGTCGGGGGACCCTTACTAATTCAGCACTCCGTTATATTATCGGAACAATTTAAGGTCCCCCGACATGGCAACCGTTAAAGTTAAAAGCCAAACTTTATTTATTTTCAACTTTTTGGAGGTGTTTTTTGTGACGGGGGGTTTTTTAAATTTTTAATTTAATTTTTATTTTATACTTTTTAAAGTGATCTACTAGTCAAGCTCTTTCATTTGATACCCATATTGAGGTAGTTATGAAGAAATATGTATTCCAACATGTTGTGACGGCGGCCATCTTGGGTCGATTTTTTTCAAACACAACTAAGAACACTCCCGACTAATATACCTTTCAAACAAAAAAAACTACATCCAAATCGGTTCATCCGTTTGGGAGCTACGATGCCACAGACAGACACACACACACACACACACACACACACACACACACACACACACACACATACAGACACGTCAAACTTATAACACCCCGTCGTTTTTGCGTCGGGGGTTAAAAATACTAAACACTCCACAACATTCTACACAACGCTATCTAGACCCATGTTAAGCTTTTATAGCTTCTAGAATGCAGATAATCATGCTTATATACTTTTTTTGTTGTAAATACATAAATACTATACATAGACCAATGCAAATAGCCATATTCATGCAGACAAATATTTGCATTGAGCGGGGATTTAACCCGCGCCTCCTGCGTAGCAGTTAGCAGTCGTGTTCACTACCGCCACGCCACAGAGCCACAGAGGTATCTGTTTTGTGGAATATGGATGGATGGAAGATGTTTTGTATTAGATTTTTATTAGTTGTAAGCGTTTTACTGGTATTCATCATCATCTTTGCGGTAGTCCGTGCCGCAGTCTGGGGTCACAGCTTTTATTTCAGCACTTCGCACAGGCTTCTGAGACCACCATGACGCGAAGCTGGCGCTCTTTGTACGGTACCGAGGCCCAGCGAATACAGCATGGAGAAAATTTTTTTAAGCACCTTGTCTGACACTCTCTACAGAACGTGGCACCACGGAATTTTAAACAGTGCTTGATGATAGTCTAGGATAACACAGAATGATTTCTGGGTATAGGGTCCGCGAGCTGAGCCGACGAGCAGGCCACAGCTAATTTGACTTTCAAATAAAAAGAACAAATACTGGTCACAAATTTTATTTCTTAATAAGGTTTACAAGTGCTCATACATAATTGTTCAGATAAGAAATTATTCCCATTTCCTCCACAGCCTGTATATACAAACATTACACATCTCTGTAGTTCAGGTAGATAACCCCATCTAGAATATAAGTGACAAGTTATATGTATGTTTTTTCAAACTAAAAGTATTTTAAGTATGTTTATCCCCATTCTAATTTCCTTAAGACAAGCTAGTTAAACTATGCTTACCATGGGTCTAGATAGCGTTGTGTGGAATGTTGTGGAATATATATCATTTATTTATTATTTATTATTCATCATTATAAAAATACGTATCTTTGGGGATTTTGCACACGTTAGGAAAATGGTCGCTGTCCTCATCAATGGATGCAGACAGCGGGTTAAAGAGTCAAGCTCTCTTTAAAGCATGCATTTTTTTATGTGATGAAAAAGAAAGGTATACATTTGAAGATAAATATATATTATTACCTGTATAAAGTTTGGGTACATCCACCCTGATCCAGTGGCAAAAAACATTTTTGTGGGATCGGCCAGCGCGCTGAAACATAGTGGTAAATAAATTTAATGTATGCATAACACTTCGGTATTTTTACTTCCTGAAGGTTTGTCTTTAAATTTTTAGGGTCCTACAGTCATCTATTGAGATAATTAATAATAGATAACTGATCAAAAACAATAATAATAGCTAATTCTAGTTCTAAAAAATTACAGATAATTTAAAAGCAGTATTGTTTCAAATTAAATTTAATATGACTTCAGTTTTTATTTTTATCTATTAGTCGTTGAGCCAAAGAATCATAGAATCAGCTTTGAGGGTTCCAATGGCAGCCACTCCTGTACATTCGAAAAAGGAAATACGGTTGTACTTTTACAATATAAAGTTATAGGTAAAGGTGCAACATTATCTCCTTTGTCGACTGTACAGGACTGCCTGCCTTATTATTATAATATAATATTATATTCAGCACTCACGTTCAGCATTGCACGCCAAAATGGCGCTTCCCATAATCAAAGCGAATATTACGATATTATTCATTTTCAAACGGTTTAATGTATTTTAAGTAATAAGTCGGTTGTGTTCCTTTTATACTAGCTATAATTACGTGAAGGATTAGTTTTAAGCAATAGATAGACACGGGGATTAGTAACAGTACTTATGATTCTAAATTCAGTAACACCTTCGACACAGTGATTGTATAATGAAGAAAATGCTTATTATATTAGTAATGGCGCGTTGACTTCAATAAGCAGTTTTTACCTCATTTTATTTATCTGTATTATTATAATGGTTTTCTATAGTATATAATAGAATATTTCAGGAACCAAGTTCAACAGAAATGTTTACCTCGAATTCATATTCTTTTGAGTTAAATCATTAGATCACTTTTTGTTGCATGCTTTTCATAAAAAAAATCGTTCGTCATTATGATGCTAACGACTGTTATAATGTTAGAGCTTTATAGCCTAGTGGTATGGGTAATGGACTGCTGAGACGAGGTCTCGGGTTCGATCCCAGGTTTACCATGGCACACACCAATGACTTTTCGATGCTTTTCGAAGTTATGTGTGTATTTATCGCAGGTTTATAAGTGTCCGGTTAATGGCAATAGGCTCGCCACCTATTACATTGGGACCTAAACATAAACTGGCGAAATGTGGGTGCTAGCACCTCTGCCTACCCCTTCGGAGAATACAGGCGTGAGTTTATGTTAATGTTATGTTATGTAATTTTATAATAAAAAATAATTACTTTTCTTTCGGTTTATGATTGGTGGTGTATGGGTACTGTTATTAAACTTATTTCGATCTTTTCAGTGGCAGTCGGTTTTTATTTTTTAATCAATTGTTTTATTTTATACTTTTCAGTTATGGTATGACATGTACCTATATTTTTTTGTAATCTGTTTCTAATTTCCTTCATTTTGATACCCTACTCGATAAGTTTGAGTCAAAAATATTTTTGACAACATACGTTTTGTCGCAAAAAATCTACCATTTTGATTTTCTAGAAATTTTTATATACCTACCTGATGTCACTCACACAATCACGACGAATCAAATGACACCTCGCATATCAAAATCCGACAAGCTGTTCAGACCGTAAGGCGTGCCATATAAATGGACATACATACATAGGTACATACAATTCTCAAAAAACATTACCCTCCTTTCTTCGGCAGTCGGGTAAAAATTATGCAGATCGTTTATCGTACTTATCAGAGTATCTACGAAAAAAATCCCTGTAAAATGAGGACAAAAAAGTGTTCAAAAGGTTTATGTATAGTTAGCATCATAAGTGAACAATGATTGGACAGACATTAAAATATTAATAGTTTCAATTTATAGTTTTGTTTGTAATAATTTTGTAATTGAACAGCCTCAATTGCAAATTTAGATACCTAAATAATCAAGTACTAATTTAAAGCGGTACCTAATTATATTTATAAATACTGTTACAAATGAGTGAGCAATGATACACATTTACGTGTGCGGCATAAGTGTGACTGTATCTAATTTTTATAAAGTAAAGAATGAAAAAAATAAATGAGTTATATTTATTGAGGTTTAAGTAGGCAGCAAAATATTCCATGACAACCACACACCATTCTTCTTCTTATTTTTTTTTTATTTCTTTGGGACACAAAACAGTTATAAATTGGTAAATGTATAACCCACACTATGTCCGCAAAGTAATGCTAAAAGTAAAAGAGTTAAAATTGTGCTAATCCCGTGCCATATTAACTCTGAAGTGAAGATATAGCTTGCATTTTAAATTCATTGTGCGAAAGTGCGAAAATATCCAGGTGAACAAAGTGCGTGTTATAGTTGTCTAAAAGGCGACGCAGAGGCGCGCGTGCCCCGGCGTTGGTTCTACACTTCGCAGTGTGGAAGAGCCGGGGCACACGCACCTCTTGCCGGTTTACAGTTCTAGGTACGATGTAGCATATATTGTTACATATATTAGAGCAATCGAATCTGTTGTTACACATTCCATGCAGCATCATGACTTTTAGAAGATTACGTCTAGACTCCAGGCTAAGACCGGCCGGCTACAAAACAGTGACCCACCTAAAGTCTGGAAATTCCTGAGGTCGCTAGGGGTTGGAAAGCAACGACAGGAACTACTTCCAACACGTTTGGATATTAATGCCCTTAACCAGCATTTCACTGCTTCGTCTAATTTCAGCTGGACAGCTAAAATTACCACACTAAATCATCTCTCATCGCTTCCAACTCCTGACTACTCTCCATTTGGTTTCAATCAATTGTCCGTTTGTGATGTTGAGAAGAGTATTCTATCTATATCATCGAATGCAGTTGGCTCTGATTCTATCAGTCGAAAGATGGTGCTCCCCATCCTTGGCGACATTCTACCCATTATCACCCATATAATGATTCACTCCATTACCAACGGTACATTTCCTACAACGTGGAAAGATGCTCAAATCATCCCGTTACCCAAAAATCCTAAACCTACATCCTTTACCGATTACCGTCCTATCTCTATCCTACCTTTCCTATCTAAAGTCCTCGAACGCCTCATCCAAAACCAACTTAGTACATTCATACGCGAAAACAATCTACTAAACCCGTTACAATCCGGATTCCGTCCGGGCCCATAGCACCACAACCTCCCTTATCAACATTACTGACGACATAAGGCTCGGTATGGAGAACGGAAATCTCACAATACTCTGCCTACTTGATTTTAGCAACGCATTCAATACAGTGGATTTCGATGTCCTACTAGCCATATTATGCTCTCTCAACATATCTCCATCGGCTATTGACTTTTTTCGTAGTTACCTGTCTGGTCGCCGGCAGCGGGTCCGACTGGATGATACCTATTCATCATGGTCTGACACCGCTGCGGGTGTGCCGCAGGGTGGCGTTTTATCTCCCTTACTCTTTTCATTATTTATTAACTCTATCTCTAGTCAACTTCTCTCTTCCTACCACCTTTATGCAGATGATTTACAAATCTACTGCCAGACAGATGTGGATGGACTGTCTCAGGGTATTGCCACTATTAACACCGATCTGGCGTATCTTAGTACTTGGACTGCAATGTATGGGCTCAAGATTAACCCCAGTAAGACTCAGGTCACCGTAATTGGTAGCTCAAGACTTTTACCAAAAGTTGACTGGTCGGCTCTACCTCAAATTCACTTTGATGGTACTACCATTCCCATAAGTGATACAGTGAAAAACTTGGGCATATACCTTGACAAGACCATGTCATGGTCAGCTCAGGTGAAAAACATCAGCCGCAAAATATTCGCCGCCGGTGGTACTCTGAGGAGATTACGTAATTTTCTCCCCACCGAAACCAAAATTGCGCTAGCGCAATCGATACTTCTCCCTATTTTAGATTATGCCGATGTCAGCTATCTCGAACTTAATGAGGACCAACTTGATAAACTTGAGCGACTCCAAAACTTCTGTATACGATTCATTTCTGGCTTGCGCAAATATGATCATGTTTCCGAATTTCGTAAAAAACTCAAGTGGTTACCAATCCGTCTTCGCCGGAATACTCATATACTCTCTCTTCTTTTTAGTATTTTGTTTAATCCAACGACTCCTCTCTATCTAAAAAAGCGTTTTCGATTTCTGCACGAGAATAATACAAGAAATTTAAGATCCACGGAAAACTTAATCCTGGCAATGGTGACGCATTCTACAAGCTTCTACGACAAGTCTTTCACAGTACAAGCTGCACGAGTATTTGTATATTAAGTATTATTTATGTATATGCATGTATGTATATATGTATGTATGCATTTATGTTTATATGTATGTATGTCCGTATGTATGTATGTGTATGTAGGTTTTTTTTAATGAAATAACTATTTTCTTCCTTATTTTTGTTATCTAAATGCCTACGTAATAAATTAGTAATAGTTTTAGTGTACACCACAAACTACCTGTTCTTGCAGTTCAGTCCATCCAAACTGGTTGTCTGGAAGAAATCGCAGATCGCGATAAGGCCGCCCATTGTACAACTTTCTTTCATTTATGTATCCTCTGCATATATTCTATGTTTGGAGTGCAATAAAGAGTATTCTATTCTATTCTATTCTACTCTATTCTAAGAAGTTTGTAATGGTCAAGGGTCTCAGGATAGGACAGTGTCAATCTTGAGCGGCAACATCTGTAATGCATCGATTTCTTCTTTCTAGCATAGTAGTTCATCGCGTTTGATGTTTGCGGAAATGCCGCCTTTTGCAGTTTTGTCAGGGTTGTCACTTCAGTTTTTATATATAATTTTTCTGTAATATTCTATATATATAACCCCTATTCGTTCTCTTTGTTCTGTCAAGGCACATCAACTCACGCTAATTTATATTACTAGGTGATGCCCGCGGCTCCGCTCGCATGGATGTCGGCTATTGCGACTTTTGGTTATATCTCCGGTTCTACTCAACCAATTATGATCAAGCAAACGTAATATTTTAAGTCTGAGTTTTTGGATTTTGGTTTCGATTTCGATTTCGTTTTCGATTTCGAATTTCTATTTCGATTCCGACTTGAATTTGGATGTTGATTCGGGTTCGGGTTCGGGGTTGGATTTGGATTCGAATTCAAATTTCGCTAATCGCCGGGATCGCTAAATTGATGATATCGCACCCCCAGTGGAAAATAGGCATAAGTGATCTTACTTTGATTCGTCGATTTTATCATATTTGAAAGGTACGTTTAAAGATACATATATGCTAAATTTTTTTCATATTTTTCTTGTTAAATTTGACGAATTAAAACAAGAAATTCGTTTTGAGAATTTTGGTTCCATTACATTTTTTCTTACGGATTAGTAGATTATGTGATATAACGCAAAGAATAAATTGAGAAATATGACGTATTACTTATTATTACGTTTATCCCTAATATTTTATGTAGAAAATTAAAAGTAACAATTATTATGATTTAAATGCGTTTGTTTTTTTTACATCGTTAGTCTTGTATACACGATTATTTTTTTATTTGTTATATTAACTAGATAAGGAAATTATCTTAAATGCGCTTACTTAGTCTAAAAGATAATCTTAGAAAATAATAACAGCTGTATGACTGTTTACTTTTTATGAACATAAAATAAATTAGAATAAGAATAAATACTGCTTTCTTCCACTCAAAACTTTTCTATACGCCTAAACATAAGACTACATACTGCGGCGCGGCTGTAAAATAAGAACGATTACTTCTTTCTTTCACTAGAATATTTTCCTTTCACCGAGAAGTAAGAATAGATACTGCGGCGTGGGAGTAGACAGTGCTAACATAAGTGTGAATACATCGATGCGGGGGACGGGGCGAGTGCGTATCCACGCGCTTGACAGTCAGTGCCCATTTCTAGGTCAAGGTAATACCTGCGTTAACGCATTTTCGAAAGCAAAACAACAACAATTGAGTGGTTTTTCTTCTTATTTTAAAGTAAAGTGACCTGAAATGTATAACCGGACGCAGCACAGTAGGGCGAGAAGAATTTTGAAGTTATTAGGTGAGTATAAGCTAAAAAGAGATTATGACACAATGTTTTTTTTTATAGGATACGTCAATTTGACTTCACCTCGCCTGATGTTCAGCAAAGGCAAAGTGTCGGAAAGAGGGTCACCATCGGAAACATGTACCATGTTAACAGTGGTCGCACTCAGCTTGACGGCCTCATTAGATGCCTTTTCACGCCCCGCTTAAAGGACCCGGGACTGTAGGAAGAAGGAAACACGTGAGCTGGCAGGGAGTTCTAGGTCTTAATGGTGCGGCATTGGAATGAGTGTCTAAAACGCTTGGTTCTAGCTGGTATACTCTGCACCGTATATGGATGGCATCTTAGCCCTGCACGTCTCGTCCTGTGTAGCAATGAAGAGGGTGGGTGTAATTGGAAGAGCTTGTCGGAACATTCACCATAGTAGAGACGGTAGAATACTGCCAAAGACGCAACATCTCTACGCATCTGCAAAGGCTCCAGGGTGTTCATGACCTCAGGATTCCCAAAAATGCGGACTGCACGTCGCTGCAACCTGTCGAGAGCATCTAGTAAGTACTTTGCAGAGTTGCCCCAGAGATGTGAGCAGTATTCCACGCAGGAACGAATTTGGGTCTTGTATAAAAGACACCGCTGCTCCGGCGTGAAAAAACGTCTCACTCTGTTCAGGACTCCGAGTTTACGCGAGGCTGATTTGATGATACTTTCGATATAGTTGTTAATCAGTTTGCAGCGAACATCCATACCGAGGATACTGAGGTGATCCTGCAGTGGCAATGGTGTGCTCTGAAGAGTGGGAAGGGGAACGAAAGGAGATGCCTTTGCTGTAAACGCACATGCCTGGGTCTTCTAGGCATTGAACTCGACCAGGTTCCTAGCGCCCCATTGAGAAATGTGGTCCAGGATCCGGTCCAGCTCAGTGACAAGAAGCTGCCTTTTTTCCGCGATATCAGACTGCTTGGCCGCAGGATATGCGTAATAACTCCCGTGTAAGATGCTGTCGTCTGCATAGCAATAAATGCTACCGTTAGCATATCCAGCATTTACCTGCAAGAAGTCCGAAGCTCGTCCATCACGAAGGACGCGAATACGGCGCCCCTGCAGGAAGGCAGGCAGGCAAGGGAGGTCTGGGAGGCAGGCCAAAGGCTGGTAGCTTAGAAAGAAGCGATTTATGCCATACCCTATCGAAAGCTTTGGCAATGTCAAGACTAATTGCCAGTGACTCGCCGTACTTTTCCATAGCCTCACCCCAAAGGTGGGTCACGTACGCCAGAAGATCACCCGTTGACCGTTTCGGTCTAAAGCCGTATTGCCGGTCACTAAGCAAGAAGTGATCCTCTAGGTGGCGCATGAATTGTTTGTTAATAATGTTCTCGAAAACCTTGCACAGCACTGAGGTGACGGCTATGGGTTGTTCCGAGTTGGCTGGGTCCGAGCGATCCCCCTTCTTGGGGATCGGCTGGACATTCGCCTCCTTCCAAGCCGAGGGCACTGTACCTGAACTGTGGGACAGTCGGTACAGCCGCGTTAGCATAGGAGATAGCTCCGCTGCACATTTTTTAAGTACGACTGCTGGAATACCATCAGGACCACTGGTTTTCCGGACATCGAGTGATTGTAGTACGGACATCGTGTTACCTGATATGGATATCAGACATTGCGTGGTCACCAGTGGGCATTGTCCGTAGTTGCATACCACAATCATCGACTCGGGAGTTGGCCGCGAAGAGATTGATCAGCAAATTTGCTTACTCTTGCGGCTCATGGGCTAGAGATCCATCGGGGTTGCTCAGCGGGAGCAGCGAGGGCTGGCAGAAGTTGGCTTGCACGGCTTTGGCTAGTCGCCAGTAGCCACAGCTACCCGTGAGATGCGCCACTAGCTCTTGGCCCAGCCGTGCTATGCGCTGGGCATCCGCCCTGACGTAAACCCTCTTGCAGACCTTTGTGGCTCTGTTGTACGCCGCCTTGGCCTTGTTGGGATCGCGTGTGACGCGCGCCCGGCCCAAGCGCGGTACGCAGACTGTTTATGCTCAACAGCCTCCGCACACGCGCACCCGAACCACTGACGCGCTCTGCGGACTCCGGTGACATCGGTTTATGGGATATAGTATTCCACACCCAAACCGATCTCACCGGCGACAGCAGTAGCGCTCTCAGATGGGTTCTTACCCTCAAAGCAGCGTTCAACCCACGGGATGGACGCATAATAGTCGCGTAGTCCATCCCAGTCCGCTGATGAGTAGTGCCAAAGACGCCTCTTCCCCTGCACGGGTCGTGGGAACGCTACAATGGGCACGGTGGAGCGGACCAGACAGTGGTCGGAGTTACCTAAAGTAGCACTCACCGAGACACTGTACTGGTCCAGGCGCCTCGTCAATAGAAGGTCTAGCAGAGAGGGCTCTATGCCGGACTCTCTTGATATCCTGTAATGCTTGATGTTTGTTTTTCCTGTCTAATCCTCCTAGTGTTTTCCCGGCTGCTCTTGGGGAGTCCGGGGTCCGCTTAAACAATGATTTTTCTGGGTTTATATAGTCTGGTAATTACATTGAAGCGACTATCGTCTGACCTTCGTAACCGGAAAGGCGAACCTTAACAATATTCCACGATTTCACAACATTCTACACAACGCTATCTAGACCCATGGTAAGCTTTTATAGTTTGTGTTATGGAATCTAGAATGCGGTTACATATTAAATATGAATGAATGTGCAGTTTCCTCGCGATGTTTTCGCTTACCGCCGAGCTAGTTTTTTTTTTTTTTTATACAGGACACGTCAAGTTGACTTCACCTCGCCTGATGTTAAGCTAAAGGCAAAGTCTCGGAAAGAGGGTCACCATCGTAAACATTTACCATGTTAACAGTGGTGGCACTCAGCTTGACGGCCTCATTAGATGCCTTTTCACGCCCCGCTTAAAGGACCCAGGACTGTAGGAAGAAGGAAACACGTGAACTGGCAGGGAATTCCAGGCCTTAGTGGTGCGGCATAGGAATGAATCACTGAAACGCTTGGTTCTAGCAGGTATACTCTGCACCGTAAATGGATGACATCTTAGCCCTGCACGTGTCGTCCTGTGAAGGAAAGGGGAGGGTGGGACTAATTGGAAGAGCTCGTCAGAACATTCACCATGGTAGAGACGGTAGAAAACTGCCAAAGACGCAACATCTCTACGCATCTGCTAAGGCTCGAGGGTGTTCGTGACCTCAGGATCCCCAATAATGCGGACCGCACGTCGCTGCAACCTGTCGAGAGCATCTAATAAGTACTTTGCGGAGCCGTCCCAGAGATGTGAGCAGTATTCCACGCAGGAACGAATTTGGGTCTTGTATAGAAGACACCGCTGCTCCGGCGTGAAAAAACGTCTCACTCTGTTCAGGACTCCGAGTTTACGCGAGGCTGATTTGATGATACAATCTTAGTATATCATAGCAACAAATTTAGTATATCATAGCAATCGTTTGGTCTCCAAGTAGGGGAACCCCTGTATAATACTCATGTACAAGACGATGACTCGTACCACTAGGCTGATGAATGATTCGCAGTCTATTATCATAACATTACCTAATGTCTGTTACTAACGTGAAACATCCTTTTCTATTTTAACTTGTAAAGGGTTCACTATCTATTTGCATAAAAAAATAGCCATAACATAGGCTTATGTTAATTTATACTAATGATATTAATAAACTGTAAACTAAACTAAACTAGTAGGTGAAGGATAATGCCACCACTCGGGGTGCCTAGCCGTAATAATAACATGTGTAATAACAAAATATGTATTATAACTCGTTACCTTGATTTGTTAATATTTTTTGCTTGTTACCTTTGATTTTTATTGAGAGAACATAAACATTTTGTTGTACGGAGCCAATAAAAACTTATTTAAGTTTAGTCCTAACAAATTATCTTCTGATTATTTAAGAGTTTATAAAAAAATCAATAGTGGTAGTAATCCTCACCGAAACTCTACAATTCTGAATATTATTGTGCAATTTTATTGTTGCTAGTACGAACTTTAATTGTTACCAAAATATAATTAGTATTTTGCCTGAAATAAAAAATAGTGAATAAAAAAAAAGGCATTTCCTTTTTTCCCTGTAGTCATAAATAATAACTCTAAGTAATATGTCTTAATATGCAGCTAACTTTTCTATAACATATAATGGAATAAGTAATTATTATTGTTTACTTAAGTTATCTTAACAAGCCCTTAAATTGAAAAAAGGGGTAAGTATTGCTTGTGCATTTCAAACATAATTTTTATAAAGGAAATAATGCAGTAATCTTACTTATACTACCATAAATGTTTATTTTCACAAGTTCATTACTGCTTTAATATAACATACTTTTTGAAATATATTTTACTTTTCTGGCAAAGTCTGGCATAAATTTTGATACTCAAAATCTTTTATTTTATTGTATTCTGAAAAATAGCATAATAATTTATTTTTACAATTCCTAATAAACTATAAACATTAGCACTAACTTAAATACAACACGAAGTGCAACATTTTTTTCTCCTTTTTTTGATATAAGAATAATTCTTCTACGTTTGGAAATAAAGTAAATATGCCCATAAATTCAGTTTTCACCATACTGAAAAATCAGCATTTTCGTCTTATGCCTTTTTTCCACTGAGGGTGCGATATAGCTCTTAAGGAGCCTATCCACGATCAGTTCGCCTGCAGTTTCAAATCGTATGGGGTGGCCTGCAGTCCTAAGTCGACAGCGCCCACACACGAAAGCGATTTTGGAATGCCGGCCATTCCCTGCTGTTAGTTTTGCGGCTACACGCGATCAGTTGGGAGTCGACAGTTTCCCATCGTATGATTGCCTGCGGGCATTTGTCTGATATCGGAATGGACAACCATTTTAACGACGATCAAAGATGTTGGACTTGAAATTAAAAAAAATGTCTAAGTTTTCGGGGTGATTAATAATAAAATCCATTTAGTGATCCAAGATGGCGGACTTGAAATTTCCCAAAAAGTCAACATGAGCATCGTTTTGGAGGTTTTCAGAGTTGCTAATTACGAACATATCATCCATCCAGTCATCTTGCATTGCTACATGAATAACATATTCGTGATCAGCAACCCCGAAAACCTTGAAAACGATACCCGTATCGATTTTAGTAAAAATTTCGAGTCCGCCATCTTTTTTTTTTTTTTTTTTGACCGTGGGGGAAATCCTTCATGGATGTTATGCCGGACTCCTACCGACTAAAACCCCCACGGTATCGCCCAGCAGCCTATAGTTGGGAGCCCCGGGTAAGCCCTCGGAAGGATGTCCCAGGGCTCTCAACAGACCTACCGCTTTAATGCGGCCTCGTCTAGGGGGTGGTTCGGGTGCTATCCCGCGTCTATGGGGGGTTTTCGGGTATTATCCCGCTTCATAGGAGGGGGGAGGCGTGCGTGAGTCCGTCACGTCACGCTGCCGTCATGGGCCTGCTTCTGTAAGGACGATGAGCAGCCAACTCACCGTCCTCAGGCCCCCGGTCATGGAGGCCGATGGTCTTCGGCGAAGACACGTCGGCGGCGTCCAAGCCGCCGACTGCGGAACTCTGGTGGGAGAGTTCTCTCCCGCTCCCGCCCCGCCGCCTCCTTCACGAGCATGACCTGCTCGCAGAAAGAGGCGGCGCAGTCCCACTTACTCCCGCTGGAGACCATGGCTCCCACCAGTGTCCACGCCCAAACCCACCACGAGGACCTGGCGCTGTTGCGCCCACGCCGTGCACTCCACCAGCGTGTGGAGCGCTGTGTCATCGCTGCGGTCCCCGCAGTGCTGACAACCGGCCGTGGTTTCCCGGTGTCTTCGCCACAGATACCTACCGAAGCTACCGTGCCCGGTAAGCATCTGTGACAACCGGTAGGAGAGAGCACCATGTCTCCTCTCCAGCCACTCGTCCATGACCGGTCTGACGGCCGCGATTGTGGCGAATCCCCCCTTTGGTTGCTCAAGTCGCACCTTCCATGTCTCCACGGTTTCCTGGTGGAGCTGGGACCGCTGGGCCTCGATTTCTCGAGACGCAGGCCATTGGCCCCGCTCCAGCGCCTCCTTGCGCCATTTAAATAGAGACGCAAGGGCTCTCGCTTCCAGGTCCCATGGAGGGGTCCCGGCTAAGAGACATGCCGCCTCACCTGAGATCGTGCGGTATCCCCTTATCACCCTGACGGCCATCGCCCTCTGTGGGCTCAGCAATCTAGCCACATTACTGGCCGTCAGGGTCTCCGCCCATACGGGGGCCCCGTATAGGGCCATACTTCGCACGATCCCCAGGTACAGTCTCCTGCAGGGAGCGTTGGGTCCCCTGATGTTGGGCATCAGCCGTGCGAGTGCAGCTGACACCCCCCTCAGTTTTGGGACCAAACTTCGGAAGTGATGTCCGAAGTTCCACCGGCCATCGAGTACTAGCCCCAGATACTTCATCGAGGGCTCGATGCCGATGCTGACGCCCCCTACTTGTAGGCTGGATCCCGCAGGTGGCCCCATCCGAGGTCCGTGGAAGCACAGAGCCTCGGACTTGTGAAGGGCGACCTCGAGACCCAGCCGCCGAACAGACCCAGCCGCCGTGAGTCCGCCATCTTGGATCGCGAAATGGATGTTATATTCGCAATCAGCAACCCCAAAAACCCTGAAAACGATACCCATATCGATTTTAGTGAAAATTTCAAGTCCGCCATCTTGGATCACCAAATGGATGTTATGTATGCAATCAGCGACCCCAAAAACCCTGAAAACGATACCCATATCGATTTTGGTACAAATTTCGAGTCCGCCATCTTGGATCGCGAAATGGATGTTATATTCGCAATCAGCGACCCCAAAAACCCTGAAAACGATACCCATATCGATTTTAGTGAAAATTTCAGTCCGCCATCTTGGATCACCAAATGGATGTTATATTCGCAATCGGCGACCCCAAAAACCCTGAAAACGATACCCATATCGATTTTGGTAAAAATTTCGAGTCCGCCATCTTGGATCGCGAAATGGATGTTATATTCGCAATCAGCGACCCCAAAAACCCTGAAAACGATACCCATATCGATTTTTGTGAAAATTTCGTGTCCGCCATCTTGGATAGCTAAATATAGAAAACGAAAAAAAAAACAATTTTAACAAACAAAACGAGCCTTGAAAAAAAAAATCACGTGATTAGTGTGATTACAAAAATGAGACAGCCCTGAATCCTTAGTACCGAGTAAAATGTATGGGCGTACCGAGTAATACCCCGTCCTCCATCACCCCTCTCCCCCCGCACGATTGCTCTGTCTAGACGGCTTCGTTGACCGACTGTATGTAGTATGAATCGTTAGACTGTGCTAAAGGTATGATTCTGAAGCCGACTGCATATGACAACTGCAGACGCATGCAGCAGAGTACCTACATACATGTACATTACTTGTTAAACTCCGATATGGATAAAGAGGACTATTAAGAACCCGCAATGACTTAAGCGTTATTTTACAAATTAACAATTTATGGAGGTGATGCCTTTTAATATTTGTTATATAATATATAACATTGAATGCAAAATACACCCGTTTTACTATTTCAATGTAAAAAATGTTCATACCATATGATTTGTTTTCAGGTTTTATACCAAATAGCTGTGTGGTGCAGTAAAGAAGCAATTTCACGCAGGACCGCACCTTGCTCAGTGTACTTTGTCACATATAGTTATGAAATTCCATTCTACTAGGCTCGTCACACCTCACTGGCTTCAATATATGAAGCAATAAATTTATAATTTGAAACCAAGTATCGAATTCTTTTACTATTGCCCGCGGGCACTTATTTTGAGTTTACTTTATATGTGATAGAAAAGTACACGGGCCATAATTAGGTGATGAAAAGTGGTTATCGTGGGCTATAGACGCGTGCAACACCACGCCCTCGATTCTGCTAAAGGTAAAATATTTGGGGCCGCACTCACTGCAAAAATTTACATTAAATTTCAGACTTTATTTCCATACACTTAAAGTTCAAAATGAAATAAAATAGTTTCATTACACTTTTTCAAATACTCTGCATAAAATAATTTAATTTTGAACTGTGAAGGCATTCCTTTAAAGTCTATTATTTATTGCCGTTTTTACATCGGCGGTGGCACCACTGTGGTTTGGCTTTAGAAGAACCGAGGCCCAGGAGCGTCACAATACAGGAACCCTCTAAAGCCCTTCTTGAAAAAACGCTTGGATAACCAGACTAATTTATTCAAGTGCATTTTTATTTATATAAGAAGCTATTAGTTACTGTATGTTTCCTTGACTCATTCAGCTAAACTCAATTGCTTATTTGAGGGAGTAGGTAGGTAAAATTTAATTAGCAATCTATATGAAAATTAATTGTTATTTTTTCCATTCGTCAAGCTAATCGTACCTGCAAACCGGCACAGAGTTCACTCGCTGATTTTTGGACGAGTCTAGGACGCACGCATTCCTTTTGACTTTAGGGGGTCAGTTGGCTGTCATTCCCTTAGAACTCTGGACCCCTGGGTAGAAACGTCGAATGCGACTGAGATGTATTTGGGTAGTCTGGAGCAATGAGACAACGGCTTATCATCAGGACGTATATTCGCAGACTGGTTCAACGTATTACATTGTCTTAACATAACTTATAAGTACCCACTTATTTGCATACATCACACCTCCACCACTGTTCTATAAATATATTTTAATTGTAATCTTAACAATTCAATATCCTTAACAGTACTAATTATTCTATCTTAAATCTATCAACAGGTTTCCTTATACGCCGAGGACATCGATGCACAGGTGACGCAGGTGGAGTTGTAACCGTAGGTGAATGTTCTGAAGGAACAACACCTACACTATCTTGTACTTCCATTTCTTTATTGGTGTCTACTATCCCGTTTTCGGGCAGTGCCCCCTCTATCCCCTTACTTAGCGGCTCGACAACATTCTCCTCAATACTCTGTTGATTATCATTTCCCTCTGGACAGGTAACATCCGAAAAGCGCGGTCGATGACGCATTTGGTCAATGTGCCTTTTATAGAATTGACCGCTATCCGCCTTTACCGAATACCTACGCATACTGTCTACCCCCTGAACAGTACCCTTCACCCATTTGTCTCGCGCACCGTACTCACGTGCCCAAACTAAATCTCCCTCTCGAAAATTCCGCGGGGTACCGCCTGTATATTCGACCTGACGCCGCTGGGCGTCGTGAACCCTGTTTGCTACGACCCGATCAGTTCGTAACAAATCTAGTCTCGACCTTAGCGAACGTCTTTGCAGTAACATGGCCGGGGTCTCACCGGTTGTACTGTGAACAGTATTACGGTATGCTAGTAGAAATGTTTGTAATGCCGTGTCAATATCTACCTTATCCCTATCAGCTTTCTTAATCGCTCGTTTGCACAACTTAACGGCGTTCTCAGCAGCCCCGTTTGAGCATGGATGATAGGCTGGTGAGAAAAACTGTTGTATACCATTATTTTTTAAGAAATTTTTGAATTCTGAACTGGTGAACGGTGGCCCTTGATCGGAAACTACTTGTTCCGGCAACCCGTACCTAGCAAACGTCGATCTTAACTTTTTTATAACCTTTGACGCATTAGTGCCTGTCATTTCGAAAACTTCTATCCACTTCGAAGTAGAATCAACTATTACGAAAAATGTCAAGCCTTTGTATGGGCCTAGAAAATCAATGTGCAGCCGGCTCCAAGGGCGAGTGTGATAAGGCCAAGGGTGTATGGGAACCCGCCGGGGCGCGTCGGCCTCTGCCGCACACGTCTCGCACTGCTTGCACATGGCTTCTACCGACGCGTCAACATTAGGCCACCACACATAGCTACGCGCTAAACTTTTGGTCTTCACTATTCCCATATGACTACTGTGAAGTTGCTTTAAAACTTTATTTTGCAAGCAAGAAGGTATAACCATGCGATATCCCCACATTACACACCCGTATTCCGTATATAATTCATTACGTCTAATGAAGAACGGTTGGATTTCATCGTCTGTACAAGTTACAGGCCAACCGGATTGTATATATTTCAAAATTCTACTTAGAACCTTGTCACTGTTTGTTGCTTCCTTAACGTCTTTACTGGTAACGGGTAAAAAATTCTCGACGAAGTTAACGTACGTACTTTCCTTCTGTATTTCTACACTATTCCTGTCTTTGCATGGTAGCCGCGACAAGGCATCAGCACAGTTCTTACTTGATGAAACATACTCTATATCATAGGTATAGCCTGCTAACAGTACCGCCCAACGTTGTAGCCTAGACGCGGCCATTACTGGAATGCCTACCTTATTACCTAAGATGTAGGTCAAAGGTTTATGATCCGTTTTAAGAATAAATTTACGTCCATATAGGTACTGATGGAATTTACGAACTCCGAAAACGATAGCGAGTGCCTCCCGATCTATTTGCGAGTAAGCACGCTCTGCCTGGGTCAACGAGCGTGACGCATATGCGACCGGCCGTTCGCCATTCGCGGTCGAATGCGATATCACTGCACCAATACCTACACTACTCGCATCCGTTGTCAAAATAATAGGCAACTCTGGGTCATAGTGTATTAGAACTTCGCTACTAGTCAGTAAATGTTTAACGTAACTGAAAGAGTCTTGACATTTTTGGTTCCAACTGTACCGAACACCTGCCTTAAGTAAGTGATATAAGGGAGCTAACACTGTACTAATATTCTTTATAAACTTGCCATAATACATGACCATTCCAATGAATGCTCGCAACTCAGAAACATTTCTAGGGACTGGTGTCTTAATTATAGCTTTAACCTTGTCGGGACACGTGTGAACGCCGTCTTTACTAATAGTGTAACCCAAATAATTAACTGATTTCGCAAAGAATACACATTTATCCTTCTTTAATCTAAGACCGTATTTTTTTAAGCGATCAAATACTTCGCATAGGTTACGCATATGGCTTTCCCTGCTGGACCCTGTAATAATTATATCGTCCAAAAATACTCCAACTTGAGGTAAATCCACAAATAATTGCTCGAGACGTTTTTGGAAAATACCTGGACTCGATGAAAGTCCATATACTAGCCTATTATACATAAACAAACCCTTATGGGTATTTATCACCGTGTACTTTTTGGTGTCGTCTAGTTCAAATTGCGCGTAGGCCTGAGACAAATCGATTTTACTAAAATGTTCGCCACCTCTCAACCGGAGCAGCAGTTCCTCCACCCTCGGCAGCGGATAACGGTCAACTTCTATAACTTTATTGAGAGTTAACTTGTAATCTGCACATATTCTAATGTTACCGTCCTTCTTGACGACCGGCACGATCGGTGTCGCCCAGTCCGACCGCTCGACTGGAGTGAGAATGCCGTCGAGCTGCAGCTGAGCAAGCGCGCGCTCCACGGGCTCGCGCAGCGCGTAGGCCAGAGGCCGCGCGCGCATGAACACGGGCTGCGCCCCGTCCCGCACGTGTACGCTCACCTTGCCACCCGTGAATCGACCCAGGCCGTCAGCGAATACCTCAGAGTATTTGGTGCTGAAAGAAGACATATCAAATAGAGAATCTTTGGACATAATCATGTTATTACATTCATACTTTACTATGGGTAACTGTATTTTTAATTCGGCCATCCATTGCCGACCTAAAAGAATAGTTTTGCCGTTTTCTATAACAAACAATTCCAGTGTTTTACATCGGTTTTTGTATTTTACTACTGGCAGTATCACTCCTAGGGGTTTAACGGACTCCCCCGTATAATATCTGAGCGTTAATTTACAAGGATTGAGACTTAAATCTTTAAACATTCTAACATAACATTCTCTGCTTATGCACGAAATAGCACTGCCGGTGTCACATTCCATTTGAATATCTTTTCCATTAACGTTCAAATTCACACACACCGGCTTACATTCTACAGCCGTTAATCTACCGACATCAACATAAATTACCTCGTCACTCTCCGTACCATCGCTGTCGTTATTTATTTGCTCGACGTTGACGTTGAAATGTCCTGCCAAGTTCGGACACATGCGTCGCAGGTGCCCCGGCCGGTTGCAGACTCGGCAAACATAGCGCATAAACTTGCAAGTGGCTGCGTCATGTCGGGCGCCGCACACCTGACACTGCTGCTGCGCACGCTCACCCAGCTTAGCGGGCGCGAGCGCTGCCGGTGCGCGCGGGCCGCGCCCCCGCGCCGCGTGCGGAGTGGCCTCCCGCGCCGCTCCACTGACGTCACGCGCAACGCCGCGCACCGCCGCCCCCTTCCCCCGTGGTAACCTGGTCGCACCCATGGCTTGATACGACACCTGCACGGGCGTCGTCGAAGGTTCGCATGCCGATGCCCTGCGCCCAACAACCTCTGCCGCGTCTTTTTCCGCCGCCTCCATACTCACTGCCAACCTATATGCCTTGCCAAAGTCTAACTTACTTTCGGCAAATAACCGTTGTCGTATAATCTCATTACTTATCCCACATACTAACTGGTCTCTCAAACTTTCTTCCAACCAAGCCCCAAAGCCACAGGTCTTCGACATTTTTTTCAATATGGCGGTATATTCCGAAATAGTTTCGCCCTCCCCTTGTTTGCGGTGCCGAAACTTGTACCGCTCGGCTAACTCACTGGGCTTCGGTTGTAAATGTTTCTCCATAATTACCGTGATCTGCTCGAAGGTTTTGTCTTTAGGCTTATCCGGCGTACACAGGTTGACTAAAAGTTCATAACACTCTGCTCCCATTACCGTTATCAACGTAGGCACTTGTAACTCACTCGTTATTTTATTCACTACGAAATACTGTTCTAAACGTTCCACATATAATCTCCAATCGTCCGTGTTTACTTTAAATTCCGCAATTTTGCCGACCGACATCTTTTACCAATTGGAATCTTATAACTTTTATTTTATTTCTTACGTAGGTAAGTTCGTATACTCGTCGCCACTGAGATGTATTTGGGTAGTCTGGAGCAATGAGACAACGGCTTATCATCAGGACGTATATTCGCAGACTGGTTCAACGTATTACATTGTCTTAACATAACTTATAAGTACCCACTTATTTGCATACATCACAGCGACGAATGTAATTGGTATGTAAATAAACAATACCTACAATGAGAATACAAAATATAGAATAAAGTAAATACGAGTACATACAAAACCCTAATAACCATTAATTTATATTGTTACTAAAGTGAATCTCATTGCTAACAACTATCTGTATTCTTGGATAAACGTTGATTATACTTTTGCATTTGAAAAGAAAATAACAAACAACCTTAAGAATTCATGAACACAGATTTTATTACGTGAACGAATTTCAAAATAGATTTACCAAAAGTCTGGGCAGGCAATCATTACTGTAATGGGTCGTGCCGGAACCAAATCAATCACAATAAGATTATTCAATTAAAATGTCGGAAGCACCTCATTCATTATTATTTTATGAACGAGTTAAGCCCCTGTTATTTTTATGTCACATCACCATGACGAGGATAAAATATTGACCTGCCTGTAGTTATTACTTTAATGTATAAGTAATTTACAAGGTATTGCTTCTAAGATATAGTTTATTTGTTTAATTTTATATATTGGTTTTCAGTTCTTTCCTATCTATAACATACTCGTGTTCTGTTCTATATCCATCAACTTTATTTTTATGTAATCCTCTAAAAGTGTAGCCAAATATTATCTCACCAATTTTATAGGAATGCTTTTGTGTAAAGTTGCTAGTCACAAAAACAAGAGGTAAATGTATTTACTTACGTATGTTGGTACTACGTAAGAGCCAAATTACTGGCAACAAACACACGGGTCCACATACTCACACATAATTTATGTTATCACTTATCTCTAGTTTTAGGCTCTTACTTACCTAAGGTATCTACTTCTTACTTACCTAGGTGCCTCAGTCTGGAATGGTCCGGATTAGAATTTTAGTAGTACAATCTCTAAGTAAACGTAGAATTGTGGTAGTATTGTAATTTTGGAACGTTAATGCAGTTTAGGCATAGTTATTTGCTCATTGTGATCGTATAGAGGCTATTCATATATTTTTTTAGATCTGTGGTCTATAGGGCTCCATCAAGATATCCAGGGACTAAGTCAATCTCACCTTCAAACCGGTTTACGTATTGATGTACTACGTAAAAACAATATTATACAAAATTATGTATAAGTTTCTACTTGTACATAATTTAATCGCCTTTACTACTTTAGCTCTATACAAACTCTAGTCATATTCCCACTTAAAGATACGTAAATACTTGCATCACGTAATTTATGAGCAAATTGAAAAAGGAAAACAGTGAATTTTCACTTTATTTCAGTAAGATTGCCTTTGGCGGAAGAATTGATTCGATGCGTACCGATGCCTACACTTTTTAACGAGTGAATCAATCACTGCGTCAGAAATGTAATATATCATTTGAACAGGACGGTAATCAGTCTATTTCCACTGTTAATTTTTTATTTTCTGATCAGAATTAATGTTGAATGTTCAAACTGTTACTTACTAAGAGTGTAATTAAAAACAATGTATGATTTGAAATCTTCTAATATATAAAATTCTCGTGTCACAGTTTTCATTGCCATACTCCTCCGAAACGGCTTGACCGATTCTCATGAAATTTTGTGAGCATATTGAGTAGGTCTGAGAATCGGCCAAGATCTATTTTTCATCCCCCTAAATGGTGCAGCGGGAACGGGATCTAAAAAATTGGCGGTACGAAGTTCGCCGGGACAGCTAGTAAATAAATAAAATTAAAAAAAAAACATTTTTATAGCTTTAAACCCACTGGGTTTATAGAAATCTGCATCATTTAGTCTTGTCCAAACTATTATATATTTTTTTGCATTATATAATTTTGTACTCGAAAATCGAAGCGCTCGGACATTCACTTGGTTAAAAATGAAAAAAATATTTCTATACCATGTTTCTTCCCACATATTGGTAGTCTTACCTACTCATGTAGAAAGATATATCAATTAATTCAAATTAATGATATATCTTAACCGTAGAAGTTGACAAATAGCATTGTAGTACGAGTACGTCTATCCTACTTCTAATACGGACCGTTAAAGCAAAACCCTCGTAGTATTTTTCAAACCACTTACCCACCTAGCACCAAGACCCACAGTCGGCGTGCGGTTTTAGTCGGTTCGAGTCCGACATAACCTCCCCTTCCGGCTCCGGCAGGGGGGTATCCGAGGGGATTTCCGCACGAAAAAAAAAAAAAAAAAAAAAAAGTAAGGACTCCAGCGTCTGTCTTTATTGACACATTATACGAGGATTATCGCTATGCTGCCGATGGTTTGCAAGGTAAGCTGGGATATTAAACTAAAGAGAGGCTCTCGATGTGTGTTCTTAATAACTTCTTTTATACGTTCTTTATATCATAGTGCTGTGACACGAAACAGTTATGTAACAGTGATTACATACATTGAAAAGTAATGGTGTAACAATTTCCTAAACACAGGTTCTTTAGCAGGGCGTGAAAAAGCATCTGTGGAGGCCGGCAAATCAAGTAGATACCTACCATATTTTTATTATAAATGTTGAGGAAACTCGTGAAGTAACTATATAAGGATGTTCAATTCTATGTTTTTTTATTAAAATAATATTACGTAAACCAAATAGTTACTAACATATGTGTACATGTAATAATGTACTGTTATCATCTATAGAACTTCCCTTTTCTTTGATGCGTACAATTTAGAGCAAAAAAAAAAAGAAACAAGTAGGTACAAATAGAAAATAAAGACTAAGCGAACAATATTTCTATCCACTTACTAGATATAATCCCATTGTCAAAGGAGACCTTACCAAATATAGAATCCACTGGCACAAAGAATGTCCAAACTCAGCTCAATTATCTGAGTTGGTAACACAAATTGGTGTGGAAACCGAAACTATTGCAAACGATTCTGTGCGTTAAAGTAAGGCACTATAGTATACTATTCTGTAACATTTTTGTTTCAGAGTTGAAACATCATTGTTGATAAGAAGTTTCAGCTTCTAAAGTTTTACAAAAAATAGGAAAAGAAAAATGCCCAGGTGGCGAACATTGACCAATGCGTGTATAGTGTACAAGGCCTCGTTTCGATTTGCTCTTGTGGTAATGTTATTATTGTCTTGGTGTAAAGCATCCAGTTGACGTCAATAAGTTCTCCCCTTTATGAGAAATCAGGGACTGCAATATGGATTGAAATCACCTTTGGCCAATAAATAATGCTTTTGGAAATAAACAGACGTGGATATAATATTCTAGAACATTCTAATTATACACAGGCAGCTAATGCATTTATATTTTAAAGCCATGATTTTAATAATTCATCCTATTCCTGAACATGTGCCTCCCTTGAGAGCGTAATAGTGTATTGCAGAGCTTCGGTCAGGTAAACTTACGTATGCACACATCCAGCTTGAGAGACACGGTGCCAAGCCATAAATATAAAAGTGGGTGTCAGTCTCACGCGAGCAGTTTATCACGAACAAATTTTATTACTTTGCTGATTCAACTAATAATTGGCAAATCTAGAGGTGGAACTCGTGGTTCTTCTTCACTGCAATGCAAGGTTGGCTGTTGGAGTATTTACGGGGTTAGTTAAGTGAAAGTCATTAATTCATTCAAGATCAAGTGTCAAAGTAATTTTTCTGGATAATATTATGAGCTCCTTAGAACCGTCGTATATTGCGGTGCCAAGAAGCGATTTGCACTTTTTACAGCAAGTTAAGAAAATAAAGATGTTTCTGTCTAGCAAAAGGACATGTCTGAAAATCTTTTCTAGTATTCTGTAACCGAAAAGTAATTTTAACAAGTGTATATCTTTATGGAAGAGGGTCCTACCTACGCCTGGCAAGATTACAGAAATACATAATCACGATCTTGTAGGATGGTTTAAAGGAACAAGTATGATAAAAAACAGGTTTTTAAAGTTCTTATTTTACATTCATTATTTTTTTTATATATTTTTTTTTCATTAGCGGGCCAAAAACAAACCTAAAATACAAATATGACCAAACTTAATTTTAAAGGAGCCTACATTGTTACCTAATGCAGACAAAACAAATAGCAAAGAGATTATCTTTTTTTGTACGGTACCGAGGCCCAGCGAATACAGCATGGAGAACAAGTTTTTACGCACCTTGTCTGACACTTTCTACAGAACGTGGCACCACGGAATTTTAAACAGTGCTTGATGATAGTCTAGGATAACACAGAATGATTTCTGGGTATAGGGTCCGCGAGCTGAGCCGACGAGCAGGCCACAGCTAATTTGATTTTCAAAAAAAAAGAACAAATACTGGTCACAAATTTTATTTCTTAATAAGGTTTACAAGTGCTCATACATAATTGTTCAGATAAGAAATTATTCCCATTTCCTCCACAGCCTGTATATAGAAACATTACACATCTCTGTAGTTCAGGTAGATAACCCCATCTAGAATATAAGTGACAAGTTATATGTATGTTTTTTCAAACTAAAAGTATTTTAAGTATGTTTATCCGCATTCTAATTTCCTTAAGACAAGCTAGTTAAACTATGCTTACCATGGGTCTAGATAGCGTTGTGTGGGATGTTGTGGAATATATATCATTTATTTATTATTTATTATTCATCATTATAAAAATACGTATCTTTGGGGATTTTGCACACGTTAGGAAAATGGTCGCTGTCCTCATCAATGGATGCAGCCAGCGGGTTAAAGAGTCAAGCTCTCTTTAAAGCATGTATTTTTTTATGTGATGAAAAAGAAAGGTATACATTTGAAGATAAATATATATTATTACCTGTATAAAGTTTGGGTACATCCACCCTGATCCAGTGGCAAAAAACATTTTTGTGGGATCGGCCAGCGCGCTGAAACATAGTGGTAAATAAATTTAATGTATGCATAACACTTCGGTATTTTTACTTCCTGAAGGTTTGTCTTTAAATTTTTAGGGTCCAACAGTCATCTATTGAGATAATTAATAATAGATAACTGATCAACAACAATAATAATAGCTAATTCTAGTTCTAAAAGATAACAGATAATTTAAAAGCAGTATTGTTTCAAATTAAATTTAATATGACTTCAGTTTTTATTTTTATCTATTAGTCGATGAGCCAAAGAATCATAGAATCAGCTTTGAGGGTTCCAATGGCAGCCACTCCTGTACATTCGAAAAAGGAAATACGGTTGTACTTTTCCAATATAAAGTTATAGGTAAAGGTGCAACCGTATCTCCTTTGTCGACTGTACAAGACTGCCTGCCTTATTATTATAATATAATATTATATTCAGCACTCACGTTCAGCATCGCACGCCAAAATGGCGCTTCCCATAATCAAAGCGAATATTACGATATTATTCATTTTCAAACGGTTTAATGTATTTTAAGTAATAAGTCGGTTGTGTTCCTTTTATACTAACTATAATTACGTGAAGGATTAGTTTTAAACAATAGATAGACACGGGAATTAGTAACAGTACTTAAGATTCTAAATTCAGTAACACCTTCGACACAGTGATTGTATAATGAAGAAAATGCTTATTATATTAGTAATGGCGCCATGACTTCAATCAACAGTTTTTACCTCATTTTATTTATCTGTATTATTATAATGGTTTTCTATAGTATATAATAGAATATTACAGGAACCAAGTTCAACAGAAATTTTTACCTCGAATTCATATTCTTTTGAGTTAAATCATTAGATCACTTTTTGTTGCATGCTTTTCATAAAAAAATCGTTTATGAAATCGGTTTCTTTTTCATTATGATGCTAACGACTGTTAAAATGTTAGAGCTTTATTGCTAATCTAATTTTATAATAAAACTAATTACTTTTCTTTCGGTTTATGATTGGTGGTGTATGGGTACTGTTATTAAACTTATTTCGATCTTTTCAGTGGCAGTCGTTTTTTTATTTTTAATCATTTGTTTTATTTTATAATTTTCAGTTATGATATGACATGTACCTATATTTTTTTGTAATCTGTTTCTAATTTCCTTCATTTTGATACCCTACTCGATAAGTTTGAGTCAAAAATATTTTTGACAATATACGTTTTGTCGCAAAAAATCTACCATTTTGATGTTCTAGAAATTTTTATATACCTACCTGATGTCACTCACACAATCACGACGAATCAAATGACACCTCGCATATCAAAATCCGACAAGCTGTTCAGGCCGTAAGGCGTGCCATATAAATGGACATACATACATAGGTACATACAAGTCTCGAAAAACATTACCCTCCTTTCTTCGGCAGTCGGGTAAAAATTATGCAGATCGTTTAACGTACTTATCAGAGTATAATTATTTTGAAGATTACTAATTCTGTATGCTGCTAATCATCAACTATGAAATCACAGGTATGGCACCAATACCGCGGGATTGGGCGAAATACGTACAGTTTATCTACAAAAAAAATCCCTGTAAAATGAGGACAAAAAAGTGTTCAAAAGGTCTATGTATAGTTAGCATCATAAGTGAACAATGATTGGACAGACATTAAAATATTAATAGTTTCAATTTATAGTTTTGTTTGTCACAATTTTGTAATTGAACAGCCTCAATTGCAAATTTAGATACCTAAATAATCAAGTAGGTACTAATTTAAAGCGGTACCTAATTATATTTATAAATACTGTTACAAATGAGTGAGCAATGATACACATTTACGTGTGCGGCATAAGTGTGACTGTATCTAATTTTTATAAAGTAAAGAATGAAAAAAATAAATGAGTTATATTTATTGAGGTTTAAGTAGGCAGCAAAATATTCCATGACAACCACACACCATTCTTCTTCTTATTTTTTTTTTTTGTATTTCTTTGGGACACAAAACAGTTATACATTATATTTTACAATACGATAGTTACATTATTAAATTTGGTAAATGTATAACCCACACAGTGTCCGCAAAGTAATGCTAAAAGTAAAAGAGTTAAAATTGTGCTAATCCCGTGCCATATTAACTCTGAAGTGAAGATATAGCTTGCATTTTAAATTCATTGTGCGAAAGTGCGAAAATATCCAGGTGAACAAAGTGCGTGTTATAGTTGTCTAAAAGGCAACGCAGAGGCGCGCGTGCCCCGGCGTTGGTTCTACACATCGCAGTGTGGAAGAGCCGGGGCACACGCACCTCTCGCCGCGCGCCGGTTTACAGTTCTAGATACGATGTAGCATATATTGTTACATACATTAGAGCAATCGAATCTGTTGTTACACATTCCATGCAGCATCATGACTTTTAGAAGATTACGTCTAGACTCCAGGCTAAGAAGTTTGTAATGGTCAAGGGTCTCAGGATAGGACAGTGTCAATCTTGAGCGGCAACATCTGTAATGCATCGATTTCTTCTTTCTAGCATAAGCAGCAAGCTAAATATACATGTAAATTTACTTCTCCTGACTGTCTGATTCATTAATGCAGAGCCTAAAGGTATGATTCTGAAGCCGACTGCATACGACAACTGCAGACGCATGCAGCAGAGTACATACGTGTACATTACTTGTTAAACTCCGATATAGATAAAGAGGACTATTAAGAACCCGCAATGAATTAAGCGTTATTTTACAAATTTAAAATTTATGGAGGTGATGCCTTTTAATATTTGTTATATAATATATAACATTGGATGCAAAATACACCCGTTTTAATATTTCAATGTAAAAAATGTTCATATCATATGATTTGTTTTCAGGTTTTATACCAAATAGCTGTGTGGTGCAGTAAAGAAGCAATTTCACGCAGGACCGCACCTTGCTCAGTGTACTTTGTCACATATAGTTATGAAATTCCATTCTACTAGGCTCGTCACACCTCACTGGCTTCAATATATGAAGCTTTCATAAGCAATAAATTTATAATTTGAAACCAAGTATCGGATTCTTTTACTATTGCCTGCGGGCACTTATTTTGAGTTTACTTTATATGTGGTAGAAAAGTACACGGGACATAATTAGGTGATGAAAAGTGGTTATCGTGGGCTATGGACGCGTGCAACACCACGCCCTCGATTCTGCTAAAGCTAAAATATTTGGGGCTGTGCTCACTGCAAAAATTTACATTAAATTTCAGACTTTATATTCTATACGCCTAAAGTTCAAAATGAAATAAAATAGTTTCATTACACTTTTTCAAATACTCTGCAGAAAATCATTTAATTTTGAACTTTAAAGTCCCTTTAAAGTCTATAATTTACTGCCGTTTTTTACATTGGCGGTGGCACCACTGTGGTTTGGCTTTAGAAGAACCGAGGCCCAGGAGCGTAACAATACAGGAACCCTCTAAAGCCCATCTTGAGAAAACGGTTGGGTAACCAGACTAATTTATTCAGGTGCATTTTTACTTATATAAAAAGCTATTAGTTACTGTATATTCATTGACCCATTCAGCTAAACTCAATTGCTTGTTTGAGGGAGTAGGTAGGTAAAATTCTGTAAGGGAAAAACTGCGGGTTCGAGTCCCGCCCGAGAAGATTCTTTTTCCCTATGTATTTGATGAGGTAAAATTCAATTAGCAACATACATGAAAATTAATTGTTATTTTTTCCATTCGTCAAGCTAATCGTACCTGCAAACCGGTGCAGTGTTCACTCGCTGATTTTTGGACGAGTCTAGGACGCACGCTTTCCTCCTGACTATAAGGGGTCAGCGGGCTATTATTCCCTTAGAGCTCTGGACCCCTGGGTAGAAACGTCGAATGCGACGACTTTAATGTAATGTAATTGGTATGTAAATAAACAATACCTACGATGAGAATACAAAATATAGAATAAAGTAAATACGAGTACAAAACCCTAATAACCATTAATTTGTATTGTTACTAAAGAATCTCATTGCTAACAACTATCTGTATTCTTGGATAAACGTTGATTATACTTTTGCATTTGAAAAGAAAATAACAAACAACCTTAAGAATTCATGAACACAGATTTTATTACGTGAACGAATTTCGAAATAGATTTACCAAAAGTCTGGACAGGCTATCATTACTGTAATGGGTCGTGCCGGAACGAAATCAATCACAATAAGGTTATTCAATTAAAATGTCGGAAGCACCTCATTCATTATTATTTTATGAACGAGTTAAGCCCCTGTTATTTTTATGTCACATCACCATGACGAGGATAAAATATTGACGTACCTGTAGTTATTATTTTAATGTATAAGTAATTTACAAGGCATTGCTTCTAAGATATAGTTTATTTGTTTAATTTTATATATTGGTTTCCAGTTTTTTCTTATCTATAACATACTCGTGTTCTGTTCTATATCCATCAACTTTATTTTTATGTAATCCTCTAAAAGTGTAGCCAAATATTTTCTCACCAATTTTATAGGAATGCTTTTGTGTAAAGTTGCTAGTCACAAAAACAAGAGGTAAATGTATTTACTTACGTATGTTGGTACTACGTAAGAGCCAAATTACTGGCAACAAACACACGGGTCCACATACTCACACATAATTTATGTTATCACTTATCTCTAGTTTTAGGCTCTTACTTACCTAAGGTATCTACTTCTTACTTACCTAGGTGCCTTAGTCTGGAATGGTCCGGATTAGAATTTTAGTAGTACAATCTCTAAGTAAACGTAGAATTGTGGTAGTATTGTAATTTTGGAACGTTAATGCAGTTTAGGCATAGTTATTTGCTCATTGTGATCGTATAGAGGCTATTCATATATTTTTTTAGATCTGTGGTCTATAGGGCTCCATCAAGATATCCAGGGACTAAGTCAATCTCACCTTCAAACCGGTTTACGTATTGATGTACTACGCAAAAACAATATTATACAAAATTATGTATAAGTTTCTACTTGTACATAATTTAATCGCCTTTACAGCGTTTACTCTATACAAACTATTTGACACTTTAGCTCTATACAAACTCTAGTCATATTCCCACTTAAAGATACGTAAATACTTGCATCACGTAATTTATGAGCAAATCGAAAAAGGAAAACAGTGAATTTTCACTTTATTTCAGTAAGATTGCCTTTGGCGGAAGAATTGATTCGATGCGTACCGATGCCTACACTTTTTAACGAGTGAATCAATCACTGCGTCAGAAATGTAATATATCATTTGAACAGGACGGTAATCAGTCTATTTCCACTGTTTATTTTTTATTTTCTGATCAGAATTAATGTTGAATGTTCAAACTGTTACTTACTAAGAGTATAATTAAAAACAATGTATGATTTGAAATCTTCTAATATATAAAATTCTCGTGTCACAGTTTTCGTTGCCACACTCCTCCGAAACGGCTAGACCGATTCTCATGAAATTTTGTGAGCATATTGAGTAGGTCTGAGAATCGGCCAAGATCTATTTTTCATCCCCCTAAATGGTGCAGCGGGAACGGGATCTAAAAAATTGGCGGTACGAAGTTCGCCGGGACAGCTAGTAAATAAATAAAATTTAAAAATAAAACATTTTTATAGCTTTAAACCCACTGGGTTTATAGAAATCTGCATCATTTAGTCTTGTCCAAACTATCCATATCCATACTAATATTATAAATGCGAAAGTAACTCTGTCTGTCTGTCTGTCTGTCTGTCTATCTGTATGTTACGCTTTTACGCCTTAACTACTGAACCGATTTTGATGAAATTTGATATAGGGGTAGATTAGACCATAAGAAAGGCCATAGGCTATGTTTGGTCGCGATAACCGACATCCACGCGGGTGGAGCCGCGGGCAAAAGCTAGTATTATATAACTCTCAAATGGACCAGATAATCACCGATTCCTTACTTTTATATCATTATTTATACAAATTTTCAATTATTCAATATTATGTAGAAATCAAACAGTCATTAACTTTTCCTTCAAGACTGCAAGAGGTAGACCTCAGACTGCAAACTATGGCCTCTGATGCAATCGGACTTAACTCAATGATGATATTTCGCAGTATAATATTATATCATGTCTTTCAGGGCACGATCGTAGTTGATGGTAAGCTTTTTAGGTACTTTTAACGGTGTTCAGTTCATTACTAAAGGCACAGATAAAATATAGCAGGGACATACTAAACATTTTCTTACTTAAAGTGCAAAGCAGATTCTCCTAACTCCATATTTTCTTGACTAATGATTTAATTAGTTTTAGTAGTTTATTCATCAATAATACCAGTACTGTTAAACGATAGAATAATAAAAAGTCAATGGTCAAACAGATCAATGGATATATTCATGTCAGGTGTTCAGGTCATGTGATGGTTCTTTAATTGATTAACAATGGCACGTGCTGCGGCATAAATCTGCAGTTGGGAAATTATTCTCATTTCCTCCGCAGCCACTGTATATGAACATCATACATTGTTGATATGCAGGCACATAACCCCATCTAGAACATGAATGACGAGCTATTTTTATTAAACAATAATGATGACATATAACATGATGACACTGAATAAGTTATGAAAAATTAAATTAAAAACCCCCCGTCACAAAAAACACCTCCAAAAAGTTGAAAATAAATAAAGTTTGGCTTTTAACTTTAACGGTTGCCATGTCTAATTCAGCACTCCGTTATATTATCGGAACAATTCAAGGTCCCCCGACATGGCAACCGTTAAAGTTAAAAGCCAATTTTTATTTATTTTCAACTTTTTGGAGGTGTTTTTTGTGACGGGGGGTTTTTAAATTTTTAATTTAATTTTTATTTTAAAATTTTTAAAGTGATCTACTAGTCAAGCTCTTTCATTTGATACCCATATTGAGGTAGTTATGAAGAAATATGTATTCCAACATGTTGTGACGGCGGCCATCTTGGGTCGATTTTTTTCAAACACAACTAAGAACACTCCCGACTAATATACCTTTCAAACAAAAAAAACTACATCCAAGTCGGTTCATCCGTTTGGGAGCTACGATGCCACAGACAGACACACACACACACACACACACACACACACACACACACACACACACACACACACACATACAGACACGTCAAACTTATAACACCCCGTCGTTTTTGCGTCGGGGGTTAAAAATACTAAATACTCCACAACATTCTACACAACGCTATCTAGACCCATGTTAAGCTTTTATAGCTTCTAGAATGCAGATAAACATGCTTATATACTTTTTTTGTTGTAAATACATAAATACTATACATAGACCAATGCAAATAGCCATATTCATGCAGACAAATATTTGCATTGAGCGGGGATTTAACCCGCGCCTCCTGCGTAGCAGTGCGTAGCAGTTAGCAGTCGTGTTCACTACCGCCACGCCACAGAGCCACAGAGGTATCTGTTTTGTGGAATATGGATGGATGGAAGATGTTTTGTATTAGATTTTTATTAGTTTTAAGCATTTTACTGGTATTCATCATCATCTTTGCGGTAGTCCGTGCCGCAGTCTGGGGTCACAGTTTTTATTTCAGCACTTCGCACAGGCTTCTGAGACCACCATGACGCGAAGCTGGCGCTCTTTGTACGGTACCGAGGCCCAGCGAATACAGCATGGAGAACAATTTTTTACGCACCTTGTCTGACACTCTCTACAGAACGTGGCACCACGGAATTTTAAACAGTGCTTGATGATAGTCTAGGATAACACAGAATGATTTCTGGGTATAGGGTCCGCGAGCTGAGCCGACGAGCAGGCCACAGCTAATTTGATTTTTTAAAAAAAAGAACAAATACTGGTCACAAATTTTATTTCTTAATAAGGTTTACAAGTGCTCATACATAATTGCTCAGATAAGAAATTATTCCCATTTCCTCCACAGCCTGTATATACAAACATTACACATCTCTGTAGTCCAGGTAGATAACCCCATCTAGAATATAAGTGACGAGTTATCGTAAGCATTTGATAGGTATTCATTCTATGTATAATTCTATATATAACATGTATGGGTTTACAAAAAAAAAA
Source organism: Eilema sororculum (assembly GCA_914829495.1). Lineage (NCBI taxonomy): Eukaryota > Metazoa > Arthropoda > Insecta > Lepidoptera > Erebidae > Eilema > Eilema sororculum. The sequence continues at coordinate 16,526,892 of OU618543.1, read as the reverse complement.
GTATTTTAAGTATGTTTATCCGCATTCTAAATTCCTTAACACAAGCTGGTGAAACTATGCTTACCATGGGTATAGATAGCGTTGTGTGGAATGTTGTGGAATATTTATTACTAGCTGTCCCGGCAAACTTCGTTTCACCTTAGAAATTAGAATCAATTAACTGTATCAAATTCTCCTAATTATTTTGAGAACGGAAAGCATTTCGATTCGGGCCCCATACGCCCACGGAGCTCCCGACACTAATAGGTCACCGGGGCCCATACTTACACCTACGGAGCCTATATACCTATGGGACCCTAACAACCATATACCACTACGCTCAAGGGCGTTCATACTACCATAAACCATCAATTTTTCGACTTATATAATAAAATAGCCACCATAAATATTTTCGCGGGCCAAGCAACGGGCATTTTATTAATTCAGAAGAATGTCTACTAATCACCCTCTGAAGATATTTGCACGCATTATATCAATTCTATATCAAACGTCAGATAACATAGAAGAATATCGTACAGTAGTATTAGAATAATAAACACATTTTTTTTCCAGTTCGTATTCCAAATTCAAACTTTAGACATGGCGTATGTCGGATCAGCTATTTTATATGGTGGTTATGTATTCTTAAATTTTCTAATTTTCCGCGTAATTTTCTTCATTTTTTTTCTTTCATAAGAACCTTCTCCTAACAATAACGAATACAACAAAAAAAGAATTAGCGAAATCGGTTCAGCCGTTCAGGCGCCATCTCGTGACCAAGGGAAAAAGGGGTTCATTTTTATATATATAGATTTGTTTATTATTTATTATTTATCATTATAAAAATAGGTATCTTTGGGGATTTTGCGCACATTAAGAAAAAGCCGTCGTCATCAATGGATGCAGCCAGCGGGTTAAGGAGTCGTGCTCTCTTTAAAGCAAGTTTTTTTTTATGTGATGAAAAAGAAAGGTATACATTTGAAGAGAAATATATATTATTACCTGTATATAGTACCGTGACATGCACCCTGATCCAGTGGCAAAAAACATTTTTGTGGGATCGGGCAGCGCGCTGAAACACAGTGGTAAATAAATTTAATGTATGCATAACACTTCGGTATTTTTCCTTCCTGAAGGTTTGTCTTTAAATTTTTAGGGTCCTACAGTCATCTATTGAGATAATTAATAATAGATCAACAACAATAATAATAGCTAATTCTAGTTCTAAAAAATAACAGATAATTTAAAAGCAGTATTGTTTCAAATTAAATTTAATATGACTTCAGTTTTTATTTTTATCTATTAGTCGTTGAGCCAAAGAATCATAGAATCAGCTTTGAGGGTTCCAATGGCAGCCACTCCTGTACATTCGAAAAAGGAAATACGGTTGTACTTTTCCAATATAAAGTTATAGGTAAAGGTGCAACCGTATCTCCTTTGTCGACTGTACAGGACTGCCTGCCTTATTATTATAATATAATATTATATTCAGCACTCACGTTCAGCATCGCACGCCAAAATGGCGCTTCCCATAATCAAAGCGAATATTACGATATTATTCATTTTCAAACGGTTTAATGTATTTTAAGTAATAAGTCGGTTGTGTTCCTTTTATACTAGCTATAATAACGTGAAGGATTAGTTTTAAACAATAGATAGACACGGGGATTAGTAACAGTACTTATGATTCTAAATTCAGTAACACCTTCGACACAGTGATTGTATAATGAGGAAAATGCTTATTATATTAGTAATGGCGCCATGGCTTCAATCAGCAGTTTTTACCTCATTTTATTTATCTGTAGGTATTATTATAATGGTTTTCTATAGTATTTAATAGAATATTACAGGAACCAAGTTCAACAGAAATTTTTACCTCGAATTAATATTCTTTTGAGTTAAATCATTAGATCACTTTTTGTTGCATGCTTTTCATAAAAAAATCGTTTATGAAATCGGTTTTTTTTTTCATCATGATGCTAACGACTGTTATAATGTTAGAGCTTTATTGCTAATCTAATTTTATAATAAAAAATAATTACTTTTCTTTCGGTTTATGATTGGTGGTGTATGGGTACTGTTATTAAACTTATTTCGATCTTTTCAGTGGCAGTCGTTTTTTTATTTTTAATCATTTGTTTTATTTTATAATTTTCAGTTATGATATGACATGTACCTATATTTTTTTGTAATCTGTTTCTAATTTCCTTCATTTTGATACCCTACTCGATAAGTTTGAGTCAAAAATATTTTTGACAATATACGTTTTGTCGCAAAAAATCTACCATTTTGATGTTCTAGAAATTTTTATATACCTACCTGATGTCACTCACACAATCACGACGAATCAAATGACACCTCGCATATCAAAATCCGACAGGCTGTTCAGGCCGTAAGGCGTGCCATATAAATGGACATACATACATAGGTACATACAAGTCTCGAAAAACATTACCCTCCTTTCTTCGGCAGTCGGGTAAAAATTATGCAGATCGTTTAACGTACTTATCAGAGTATAATTATTTTGAAGATTACTAATTCTGTATGCTGCTAATCATCAACTATGAAATCACAGGTATGGCACCAATACCGCGGGATTGGGCGAAATACGTACAGTTTATCTACAAAAAAAATCCCTGTAAAATGAGGACAAAAAAGTGTTCAAAAGGTCTATGTATAGTTAGCATCATAAGTGAACAATGATTGGACAGACATTAAAATATTAATAGTTTCAATTTATAGTTTTCTTTGTCACAATTTTGTAATTGAACAGCCTCAATTGCAAATTTAGATACCTAAATAATCAAGTAGGTACTAATTTAAAGCGGTACCTAATTATATTTATAAATACTGTTACAAATGAGTGAGCAATGATACACATTTACGTGTGCGGCATAAGTGTGACTGTATCTAATTTTTATAAAGTAAAGAATGAAAAAAATAAATGAGTTATATTTATTGAGGTTTAAGTAGGCAGCAAAATATTCCATGACAACCACACACCATTCTTCTTCTTATTTTTTTTTTGTATTTCTTTGGGACACAAAACAGTTATACATTATATTTTACAATACGATAGTTACATTATTAAATTTGGTAAATGTATAACCCACACAGTGTCCGCAAAGTAATGCTAAAAGTAAAAGAGTTAAAATTGTGCTAATCCCGTGCCATATTAACTCTGAAGTGAAGATATAGCTTGCATTTTAAATTCATTGTGCGAAAGTGCGAAAATATCCAGGTGAACAAAGTGCGTGTTATAGTTGTCTAAAAGGCAACGCAGAGGCGCGCGTGCCCCGGCGTTGGTTCTACACATCGCAGTGTGGAAGAGCCGGGGCACACGCACCTCTCGCCGCGCGCCGGTTTACAGTTCTAGATACGATGTAGCATATATTGTTACATACATTAGAGCAATCGAATCTGTTGTTACACATTCCATGCAGCATCATGACTTTTAGAAGATTACGTCTAGACTCCAGGCTAAGAAGTTTGTAATGGTCAAGGGTCTCAGGATAGGACAGTGTCAATCTTGAGCGGCAACATCTGTAATGCATCGATTTCTTCTTTCTAGCATAAGCAGCAAGCTAAATATACGTGTAAACTTACTTCTCCTGACTGTCTGATTCATTAACGCAGAGCCTAAAGGTATGATTCTGAAGCCGACTGCATACGACAACTGCAGACGCATGCAGCAGAGTACATACGTGTACATTACTTGTTAAACTCCGATATGGATAAAGAGGACTATTAAGAACCCGCAATGAATTAAGCGTTATTTTACAAATTCAAAATTTATGGAGGTGATGCCTTTTAATATTTGTTATATAATATATAACATTGGATGCAAAATACACCCGTTTTAATATTTCAATGTAAAAAATGTTCATATCATATGATTTGTTTTCAGGTTTTATACCAAATAGCTGTGTGGTGCAGTAAAGAAGCAATTTCACGCAGGACCGCACCTTGCTCAGTGTACTTTGTCACATATAGTTATGAAATTCCATTCTACTAGGCTCGTCACACCTCACTGGCTTCAATATATGAAGCTTTCATAAGCAATAAATTTATAATTTGAAACCAAGTATCGGATTCTTTTACTATTGCCTGCGGGCACTTATTTTGAGTTTACTTTATATGTGGTAGAAAAGTACACGGGACATAATTAGGTGATGAAAAGTAGTTATCGTGGGCTATGGACGCGTGCAACACCACGCCCACGATTCTGCGAAAGCTAAAATATTTGGGGCCGCACTCACTGCAAAAATTTACATTAAATTTCAGAGTTTATTTCTATACACCTAAAGTTCAAAATGAAATTAAAACAGTTTCATTACACTTTTTCAATTACTCTGCAAAAAATAATTTAATTTTGAACTGTAAAGGCATCCCTTTAAAGTCTATTATTTATTGCCGTTTTTTACATTGGCGGTGGCACCACTGTGGTTTGGCTTTAGAAGAACCGAGGCCCAGGAGCGTCACAATACAGGAACCCTCTGAAGCCCTTCTTGAAAAAACGCTTGGATAACCAGACTAATTTATTCAAGTGCATTTTTATTTGTATAAAAAGCTATTAGTTACTGTATGTTTCATTGACTCATTCAGCTAAACTCAATTGCTTGTTTGAGGGAGTAGGTAGGTAAAATTCAATTAGCAAACATACATGAAAATTAATTGTTATTTTTTCCATTCGTAATCGTACCTGCAAACCGGTGCAGTGTACACTCGCTGATTTTTGGACGAGTCTAGGACGCACGCTTTCCTCCTGACTATAGGGGGTCAGCGGGCTATCATTCCCTTAGAGCTCTGGACCCCTGGGTAGAAACGTCGAATGTGACGAGAGATCTGGTTCTTAGCATTCCATGGATTCACCGTGCGGTCGCCGGGTCCATGGCGTGGTACAGAGAGGAACACTGTGACGGCGCCTGGGACTTGCGACCCAGGTGTAGGTTTAGGGTGGCCACCTTGTGATGCATCAGCGCTCACCTCCACCGTCAGTCGTGTTCCCCCCTCTACCTATCCAAATTTAGTAAGATCCTATCAACGCCGTTTTAGATATTCGTTTGAGTAAAGAGCTTACTGAAGCTCTTGGCAATCCGAGGTCTTTAAATAAGTTATACAGGGATTTAGCTGGAATTCCCCTTGCTCCTACTTCCACGGCGTAGAGTTTAACCACATAGCCATTTTTGGTTTACTCGTTGGTCAGGTCAAAGTATTTGTTTATTTTTATAGCGTGGTCTTTAGGTATGTTAGTTTCCCACGGTATTGTGAGTTCTACTAGTACTGCACGCTTTTGCTGTTTTGAAAATAGGAATATATCGGGTCTGGATGACGAGGCACAAACATCCTCCGGTATTTTATAGTGTTTCTCATACGAATCTGCGAGTAATGTCCAATCAGCGGCTGCTATCAAAATTGAGTACGGCTTTTGATTTGTCTTTTTTGAGTAGCCTTCCTTTACAAACGCGACGTCATTTCTTTGGTTTGTGGTTAAACCCTTTTTCGCTCTAGCTACCGCCAAACTTACCGCCTCACGTACGATTTCTAATACCTTATCATGTCGGCGCGAGTAATGACCACGGTCTAATAGCTTCCTACAACCCACCAGTAGGTGCCTAGCAGTACCAATTGCTTCACCACATGAGTTACATGTTTTATCTGTGGCTTTTCCCCATCTGACAAGATTGCTTTGGTCGGGGAGGGTCATCTGGAATGCATTGAGATAGAATTTAAGCAGAGCCGGTGACCAGTCGTATATTAAGGTACGCCATTTTAAGGCTAAGGGAATACAAAATTCACCTAGTGTTAACCATTCGTTTTGTATTTCTAGGTTCATTGCGTGCACTTTGTAGGTATTATTTTCATCTACTTGAAGAAAAGATTTTGTTATGTCTTTGTCTGACTGCCTCCTAGTATTACCCAAACCTACCCTACCAGTCTGCGAGCCTATCATGTTTTTTTTATGGAATTGGAGGCGCGACTCGAGCTCTTTAGTACTATGGTCTTTTGGAAGAGCTTGCACGATTTCGTCTTTTGATTTCGCTAGGACGTGCATTTTGGTTACTCTTAGATGTTTATAGAGTTCCGATGGTTTCTTGAACGTCATTCCAAAGTTATTTGAGGCTCTATATAATGTCGATGGGTCTGCCGACTGAGCTAGCCCCAGCCACGACTTCAATGTCTTCGTAACATTCGCATCTAGTTTTTTGAGGAGGCTCTGGCTTATATCATAAACAAGAAACGGCCAGTTAAGACGCGAGGTTAAATAGTTGTCGTAAATCCACGCTTTTTTAACATTACTTAATGTAGTTGGTATGTAAATAAACAATACCTACGATGAGAACACAAGATATAGAATAAAGTAAATACGAGTACAAAACCCTAATAACCATTAATTTATATTGTTACTAAAGTGAATCTCATTGCTAACAATTATCTGTATTCTTGGATAAATGTTGATTATACTTTTGCATTTGAAAAGAAAATAACAAACAACCTTAAGAATTCATGAACACAGATTTTATTACGTGAACGAATTTCGAAATAGATTTACCAAAAGTCTGGGCAGGCAATCATTACTGTAATGGGTCGTGCCGGAACCAAATCAATCACAATAAGATTATTCAATTAAAATGTCGGAAGCACCTCATTCATTATTATTTTATGAACGAGTTAAGCCCCTGTTATTTTATGTCACATCACCATGACGAGGATAAAATATTGACCTGCCCGTAGTTATTATTTTAATGTATAAGTAATTTACAAGGTATTGCTTCTAAGATATAGTTTATTTGTTTAATTTTATATATTGGTTTTCAGTTCTTTCCTATCTATAACATACTCGTGTTCTGTTCTATATCCATCAACTTTATTTTTATGTAATCCTCTAAAAGTGTAGCCAAATATTATCTCACCAATTTTATAGGAATGCTTTTGTGTAAAGTTGCTAGTCACAAAAACAAGAGGTAAATGTATTTACTTACGTATGTTGGTACTACGTAAGAGCCAAATTACTGGCAACAAACACACGGGTCCACATACTCACACATAATTTATGTTATCACTTATCTCTAGTTTTAGGCTCTTACTTACCTAAGGTATCTACTTCTTACTTACCTAGGTGCCTTAGTCTGGAATGGTCCGGATTAGAATTTTAGTAGTACAATCTCTAAGTAAACGTAGAATTGTGGTAGTATTGTAATTTTAGAACGTTAATGCAGTTTAGGCATAGTTATTTGCTCATTATGATCGTATAGAGGCTATTCATATATTTTTTTAGATCTGTGGTCTATAGGGCTCCATCAAGATATCCAGGGACTAAGTCAATCTCACCTTCAAACCGGTTTACGTATTGATGTACTACGTAAAAACAATATTATACAAAATTATGTATAAGTTTCTACTTGTACATAATTTAATCGCCTTTACTACTTTAGCTCTATATAAACTCTAGTCATATTCCCACTTAAAGATACGTAAATACTTGTATCACGTAATTTATAAGCAAATCGAATAAGGAAAACAGTGAATTTTCACTTTATTTCAATAAGATTGCCTTTGGCGGAAGAATTGATTCAATGCGTACCGATGCCTACACTTTTTAACGAGTGAATCAATCACTGCGCCAGAAATGTGATATATCATTTGAACAGGGACGGTAATCAGTCTATTTCCACTGTTTATTTTTTATTTTCTGACCAGAATTAATGCTGAATGTTCAAAGTGTTACTTACTAACAGTATAATTAAAAACAAAATATGATTTGAAATAAATAAATAAAATTTAAAAAAAATACATTTTAGAGCTTTGAACCCACTGGGTTTATAGACATCTGCATCGTTTGGTGTTACCCAAAGTAATAAATAATTTCGCATTATATAATTTTGTACACGAAAATCGAAGCGCTCGGATATTCACCTGGTTAAAAATGTAACACTTATTTCTATACCATCTTTCTTCCCACATAATTATATTGGTAGTCTTACCTACTTATGTAGAAAGACATGCCAATTAATTCTATTTTTTCTTATATCTCAACCGTAGAAGTAGACAAATAGCATTGTAGTACGTACGTCTATCCTACTTCTAATACGGGCCGTTAAAGCAAAACCCTCGTAGTATTTTTCAAACCACTTACCCAGTAAGGACTCCAGCGTCTGTCTTTATTGACACATTATACGAGGATTATCGCTATGCTGCCGATGGTTTGCAAGGTAAGCTGGGATATTAAACTAAAGAGAGGCTCTCGATGTGTGTTCTGAATAACTTCTTTTATACGTAACAGTGATTACATACATTGTAAAGTAATGGTGTAACAATTTCCTAAACACAGGTTCTTTAGCAGGGCGTGAAAAAGCATCTGTGGAGGCCGGCAAATCAAGTAGATACCTACCATATTTTTATTATAAATGTTGAGGAAACTCGTGAAGTAACTATATAAGGATGTTCAATTCTATGTTTTTTTATTAAAATAATATTACGTAAACCAAATAGTTACTAACATATGTGTACATGTAATAATGTACTGTTATCATCTATAGAACTTCCCTTTTCTTTGATGCGTACAATTTAGAGCAAAAAAAAAAGAAACAAGTAGGTACAAATAGAAAATAAAGACTAAGCGAACAATATTTCTATCCACTTACTAGATATAATCCCATTGTCAAAGGAGACCTTACCAAATATAGAATCCACTGGCACAAAGAATGTCCAAACTCAGCTCAATTATCTGAGTTGGTAACACAAATTGGTGTGGAAACCGAAACTATTGCAAACGATTCTGTGCGTTAAAGTAAGGCACTATAGTATACTATTCTGTAACATTTTTGTTTCAGAGTTGAAACATCATTGTTGATAAGAAGTTTCAGCTTCTAAAGTTTTACAAAAAATAGGAAAAGAAAAATGCCCAGGTGGCGAACATTGACCAATGCGTGTATAGTGTTCAAGGCCTCGTTTCGATTTGCTCTTGTGGTAATGTTATTATTGTCTTGGTGTAAAGCATCCAGTTGACGTCAATAAGTTCTCCCCTTTATGAGAAATCAGGGACTGCAATATGGATTGAAATCACCTTTGGCCAATAAATAATGCTTTTGGAAATAAACAGACGTGGATATAATATTCTAGAACATTCTAATTATACACAGGCAGCTAATGCATTTATATTTTAAAGCCATGATTTTAATAATTCATCCTATTCCTGAACATGTGCCTCCCTTGAGAGCGTAATAGTGTATTGCAGAGCTTCGGTCAGGTAAACTTACGTATGCACACATCCAGCTTGAGAGACACGGTGCCAAGCCATAAATATAAAAGTGGGTGTCAGTCTCACGCGAGCAGTTTATCACGAACAAATTTTATTACTTTGCTGATTCAACTAATAATTGGCAAATCTAGAGGTGGAACTCGTGGTTCTTCTTCACTGCAATGCAAGGTTGGCTGTTGGAGTATTTACGGGGTTAGTTAAGTGAAAGTCATTAATTCATTCAAGATCAAGTGTCAAAGTAATTTTTCTGGATAATATTATGAGCTCCTTAGAACCGTCGTATATTGCGGTGCCAAGAAGCGATTTGCACTTTTTACAGCAAGTTAAGAAAATTAAGATGTTTCTGTCTAGCAAAAGGACATGTCTGAAAATCTTTTCTAGTATTCTGTAACCGAAAAGTAATTTTAACAAGTGTACATCTTTATGGAAGAGGGTCCTACCTATGCCTGGCAAGATTACAGAAATACATAATCACGATCTTGTAGGATGGTTTAAAGGTACGAGTATGATAAAAAACAGGTTTTTAAAGTTCTTATTTTACATTCATTATTTTTTTATATATTTTTTTTTCATTAGCGGGCCAAAAACAAACCTAAAATACAAATATGACCAAACTTAATTTTAAAGGAGCCTACATTGTTACCTAATGCAGACAAAACAAATAGCAAAGAGATTATCTTTTTTTGTACGGTACCGAGGCCCAGCGAATACAGCATGGAGAACAATTTTTTACGCACCTTGTCTGACACTCTCTACAGAACGTGGCACCACGGAATTTTAAACAGTGCTTGATGATAGTCTAGGATAACACAGAATGATTTCTGGGTATAGGGTCCGCGAGCTGAGCCGACGAGCAGGCCACAGCTAATTTGATTTTCAAAAAAAAAGAACAAATACTGGTCACAAATTTTATTTCTTAATAAGGTTTACAAGTGCTCATACATAATTGTTCAGATAAGAAATTATTCCCATTTCCTCCACAGCCTGTATATAGAAACATTACACATCTCTGTAGTTCAGGTAGATAACCCCATCTAGAATATAAGTGACAAGTTATATGTATGTTTTTTCAAACTAAAAGTATTTTAAGTATGTTTATCCGCATTCTAATTTCCTTAAGACAAGCTAGTTAAACTATGCTTACCATGGGTCTAGATAGCGTTGTGTGGGATGTTGTGGAATATATATCATTTATTTATTATTTATTATTCATCATTATAAAAATACGTATCTTTGGGGATTTTGCACACGTTAGGAAAATGGTCGCTGTCCTCATCAATGGATGCAGCCAGCGGGTTAAAGAGTCAAGCTCTCTTTAAAGCATGTATTTTTTTATGTGATGAAAAAGAAAGGTATACATTTGAAGATAAATATATATTATTACCTGTATAAAGTTTGGCTACATCCACCCTGATCCAGTGGCAAAAAACATTTTGGTGGGATCGGCCAGCGCGCTGAAACATAGTGGTAAATAAATTTAATGTATGCATAACGCTTCGGTATTTTTACTTCCTGAAGGTTTGTCTTTAAATTTTTAGGGTCCTACAGTCATCTATTGAGATAATTAATAATAGATAACTGATCAACAACAATAATAATAGCTAATTCTAGTTCTAAAAAATAACAGATAATTTAAAAGCAGTATTGTTTCAAATTAAATTTAATATGACTTCAGTTTTTATTTTTATCTATTAGTCGTTGAGCCAAAGAATCATAGAATCAGCTTTGAGGGTTCCAATGGCAGCCACTCCTGTACATTCGAAAAAGGAAATACGGTTGTACTTTTCCAATATAAAGTTATAGGTAAAGGTGCAACCGTATCTCCTTTGTCGACTGTACAGGACTGCCTGCCTTATTATTATAATATAATATTATATTCAGCACTCACGTTCAGCATCGCACGCCAAAATGGCGCTTCCCATAATCAAAGCGAATATTACGATATTATTCATTTTCAAACGGTTTAATGTATTTTAAGTAATAAGTCGGTTGTGTTCCTTTTATACTAGCTATAATTACGTGAAGGATTAGTTTTAAACAATAGATAGACACGGGGATTAGTAACAGTACTTATGATTCTAAATTCAGTAACACCTTCGACACAGTGATTGCAGTGATTGTATAATGAGGAAAATGCTTATTATATTAGTAATGGCGCCATGACTTCAATCAGCAGTTTTTTTACCTCATTTTATTTATCTGTATTATTATAATGGTTTTCTATAGTATTTAATAGAATATTACAGGAACCAAGTTCAACAGAAATTTTTACCTCGAATTCATATTCTTTTGAGTTAAATCATTAAATCACTTTTTGTTGCATGCTTTTCATAAAAAATCGTTCGTCATTATGATGCTAACGACTGTTATAATGTTAGAGCTTTATTGCTAATCTAATTTTATTATAAAAAATAATTACTTTTCTTTCGGTTTATGATTGGTGGTGTATGGGTACTGCTATTAAACTTATTTCGATCTTTTCAGTGGCAGTCGGTTTTTATTTTTTAATCATTTGTTTTATTTTATACTTTTCAGTTATGATATGACATGTACCTATATTTTTTTGTAATCTGTTTCTAATTTCCTTCATTTTGTTACCCTACTCGATAAGTTTGAGTCAAAAATATTTTTGACAACATATACGTTTTGTCGCAAAAAATCTACCATTTTGATTTTCTAGAAATTTTTATATACCTACCTGATGTCACTCACACAATCACGACGAATCAAATGACACCTCGCATATCAAAATCCGACAAGCTGTTCAGGCCGTAAGGCGTGCCATATAAATGGACATACATACATAGGTACATACAAGTCTCGAAAAACATTACCCTCCTTTCTTCGGCAGTCGGGTAAAAATTATGAAGATCGTTTATAGTACTTATCAGAGTATAATTATTTTGAAGATTACTAATTCTGTATGCTGCTAATCATCAACTCTGAAATCACAGGTATGGCACCAGTACCGCGGGATTGGGCGAAATACGTACAGTTTATCTACAAAAAAAATCCCTGTAAAATGAGGACAAAAACGTGTTCAAAAGGTTTATGTATAGTTAGCATCATAAGTGAACAATGATTGGACAGACATTAAAATATTAATAGTTTCAATTTATAGTTTTGTTTGTCATAATTTTGTAATTGAACAGCCTCAATTGCAAATTTAGATACCTAAATAATCAAGTACTAATTTAAAGCGGTACCTAATTATATTTATAAATACTGTTACAAATGAGTGAGCAATGATACACATTTACGTGTGCGGCATAAGTGTGACTGTATCTAATTTTTATAAAGTAACGAATGAAAAAAATAAATTAGTTATATTTATTGCGGTTTAAGTAGGCAGCAAAATATTCCATGACAACGACACACCATTCTCAGTTATACATTATATATTATCATACAATACGATACTTACATTATAAAATTTGGTAAATGTATAACCCACACTATGTCCGCAAAGTAATGCTAAAAGTAAAAGAGTTAAAATTGTGCTAATCCTGTGCCATATTTACTCTGAAGTGAAGATATAGCTTGCATTTTAAATTCATTGTGCGAAAGTGCGAAAACATCCAGGTGAACAAAGTGCGTGTTAAAGTTGTCTAAAAGGCGACGCAGAGGCGCGCGTGCCCCGGCGTTGGTTCTACACATCGCAGTGTGGAAGAGCCGGGGCACACGCACCTCTCGCCTGTTTACAGTTCTAGGTACGATGTAGCATATATTGTTACATATATTAGAGCAATCGAATCTGTTGTTACACATTCCATGCAGCATCATGACTTTTAGAAGATTACGTCTAGACTCCAGGCTAAGAAGTTTGTAATGGTCAAGGGTCTCAGGATAGGACAGTGTCAATCTTGAGCGGCAACATCTGTAATGCATCGATTTCTTCTTTCTAGCATAAGCAGCAAGCTAAATATACATGTAAACTTACTTCTCCTGACTGTATGATTCATTAACGCAGAGCCTAAAGGTATGATTCTGAAGCCGACTGCATATGACAACTGCAGACGCATGCAGCAGAGTACATACGTGTACATTACTTGTTAAACTCCGATATGGATAAAGAGGACTAATTAAGAACCCGCAATGAATTAAGCATTATTTTACAAATTCAAAATTTATGGAGGTGATGCCTTTTAATATTTGTTATGATATAATATATAACATTGGATGCAAAATACACCCGTTTTACTATTTCAATGTAAAAAATGTTCATATCATATGATTTGTTTTCAGGTTTTATACCAAATAGCTGTGTGGTGCAGTAAAGAAGCAATTTCACGCAGGACCGCACCTTGCTCAGTGTACTTTGTCACATATAGTTATGAAATTCCATTCTACTAGGCTCGTCACACCTCACTGGCTTCAATATATGAAGCTTTCATAAGCAATAAATTTATAATTTGAAACCAAGTATCGGATTCTTTTACTATTGCCTGCGGGCACTTATTTTGAGTTTACTTTATATGTGATAGAAAAGTACACGGGCCATAATTAGGTGATGAAAAGTGGTTATCGTGGGCTATGGACGCGTGCAACACCACGCCCTCGATTCTGCTAAAGCTAAAATATTTGGGGCCGCACTCACTGCAAAAATTTACATTAAATTTCAGAGTTTATTTCTATACACCTAAAGTTCAAAATGAAATTAAAACAGTTTCATTACACTTTTTCAATTACTCTGCAAAAAATAATTTAATTTTGAACTGTAAAGGCATCCCTTTAAAGTCTATTATTTATTGCCGTTTTTTACATTGGCGGTGGCACCACTGTGGTTTGGCTTTAGAAGAACCGAGGCCCAGGAGCGTCACAATACAGGAACCCTCTGAAGCCCTTCTTGAAAAAACGCTTGGATAACCAGACTAATTTATTCAAGTGCATTTTTATTTGTATAAAAAGCTATTAGTTACTGTATGTTTCATTGACTCATTCAGCTAAACTCAATTGCTTGTTTGAGGGAGTAGGTAGGTAAAATTCAATTAGCAAACATACATGAAAATTAATTGTTATTTTTTCCATTCGTAATCGTACCTGCAAACCGGTGCAGTGTACACTCGCTGATTTTTGGACGAGTCTAGGACGCACGCTTTCCTCCTGACTATAGGGGGTCAGCGGGCTATCATTCCCTTAGAGCTCTGGACCCCTGGGTAGAAACGTCGAATGTGACGAGAGATCCGGTTCTTAGCATTCCATGGATTCACCGTGCGGTCGCCGGGTCCATGGCGTGGTACAGAGAGGAACACTGTGACGGCGCCTGGGACTTGCGACCCAGGTGTAGGTTTAGGGTGGCCACCTTGTGATGCATCAGCGCTCACCTCCACCGTCAGTCGTGTTCCCCCCTCTACCTATCCAAATTTAGTAAGATCCTATCAACGCCGTTTTAGATATTCGTTTGAGTAAAGAGCTTACTGAAGCTCTTGGCAATCCGAGGTCTTTAAATAAGTTAAACAGGGATTTAGCTGGAATTCCCCTTGCTCCTACTTCCACGGCGTAGAGTTTAACCACATAGCCATTTTTGGTTAACTCGTTGGTCAGGTCAAAGTATTTGTTTATTTTTATAGCGTGGTCTTTAGGTATGTTAGTTTCCCACGGTACTGTGAGTTCTACTAGTACTGCACGCTTTTGCTGTTTTGAAAATAGGAATATATCGGGTCTGGATGACGAGGCACAAACATCCTCCGGTATTTTATAGTGTTTCTCATACGAATCTGCGAGTAATGTCCAATCAGCGGCTGCTATCAAAATTGAGTACGGCTTTTGATTTGTCTTTTTTGAGTAGCCTTCCTTTACAAACGCGACGTCATTTCTTTGGTTTGTGGTTAAACCCTTTTTCGCTCTAGCTACCGCCAAACTTACCGCCTCACGTACGATTTCTAATACCTTATCATGTCGGCGCGAGTAATGACCACGGTCTAATAGCTTCCTACAACCCACCAGTAGGTGCCTAGCAGTACCAATTGCTTCACCACATGAGTTACATGTTTTATCTGTGGCTTTTCCCCATCTGACAAGATTGCTTTGGTCGGGGAGGGTCATCTGGAATGCATTGAGATAGAATTTAAGGAGAGCCGGTGACCAGTCGTATATTAAGGTACGCCATTTTAAGGCTAAGGGAATACAAAATTCACCTAGTGTTAACCATTCGTTTTGTATTTCTAGGTTCATTGCGTGCACTTTGTAGGTATTATTTTCATCTACTTGAAGAAAAGATTTTGTTATGTCTTTGTCTGACTGCCTCCTAGTATTACCCAAACCTACCCTACCAGTCTGCGAGCCTATCATGATTTTTTTATGGAATTGGAGGCGCGACTCGAGCTCTTTAGTACTATGGTCTTTTGGAAGAGCTTGCACGATTTCGTCTTTTGATTTCGCTAGGACGTGCATTTTGGTTACTCTTAGATGTTTATAGAGTTCCGATGGTTTCTTGAACGTCATTCCAAAGTTATTTGAGGCTCTATATAATGTCGATGGGTCTGCCGACTGAGCTAGCCCCAGCCACGACTTCAATGTCTTCGTAACATTCGCATCTAGTTTTTTGAGGAGGCTCTGGCTTATATCATAAACAAGAAACGGCCAGTTAAGACGCGAGGGGAGATCCGGTTCTTAGCATTCCATGGATTCACCGTGCGGTCGCCGGGTCCATGGCGTGGTACAGAGAGGAACACTGTGACGGCGCCTGGGACTTGCGACCCAGGTGTAGGTTTAGGGTGGCCACCTTGTGATGCATCAGCGCTCACCTCCACCGTCAGTCGTGTTCCCCCCTCTACCTATCCAAATTTGGTAAGATCCTATCAACGCCGTTTTAGATATTCGTTTGAGTAAAGAACTTACTGAAGCTCTTGGCAATCCGAGGTCTTTAAATAAGTTATACAGGGATTTAGCTGGAATTCCCCTTGCTCCTACTTCCACGGCGTAGAGTTTAACCACATAGCCATTTTTGGTTAACTCGTTGGTCAGGTCAAAGTATTTGTTTATTTTTATAGCGTGGTCTTTAGGTATGTTAGTTTCCCACGGTACTGTGAGTTCTACTAGTACTGCACGCTTTTGCTGTTTTGAAAATAGGAATATATCGGGTCTGGATGACGAGGCACAAACATCCTCCGGTATTTTATAGTGTTTCTCATACGAATCTGCGAGTAATGTCCAGTCAGCGGCTGCTATCAAAATTGAGTACGGCTTTTGATTTGTCTTTTTTGAGCAGCCTTCCTTTACAAACGCGACGTCATTTCTTTGGTTTGTGGTTAAACCCTTTTTCGCTCTAGCTACCGCCAAACTTACCGCCTCACGTACGATTTCTAATACCTTATCATGTCGGCGCGAGTAATGACCCCGGTCTAATAGCGTCCTACAACCCACCAGTAGGTGCCTAGCAGTCCCAATTGCTTCACCACATGAGTTACATGTTTTATCTGTGGCTTTTCCCCATCTGACAAGATTGCTTTGGTCGGGGAGGGTCAACTGGAATGCATTGAGATAGAATTTAAGGAGAGCCGGTGACCAGTCGTATATTAAGGTACGCCATTTTAAGGCTATGGGAATACAAAATTCACCTAGTGTTAACCATTCGTTTTGTACTTCTAGGTTCATTGCGTGCACTTTGTAGGTATTATTTTCATCTACTTGAAGAAAAGATTTTGTTATGTCTTTGTCTGACTGCCTCCTAGTATTACCCAAACCTACCCTACCAGTCTGCGAGCCTATCATGAATTTTTTATGGAATTGGAGGCGCGACTCGAGCTCTTTAGTACTTAGGTCTTTTGGAAGAGCTTGCACGATTTCGTCTTTTGATTTCGCTAGGACGTGCATTTTGGTTACTCTTAGATGTTTATATAGTTCCGATGGTTTCTTGAACGTCATTCCAAAGTTATTTGAGGCTCTATATAATGTCGATGGGTCTGCCGACTGAGCTAGCCCCAGCCACGACTTCAATGTCTTCGTAACATTCGCATCTAGTTTTTTGAGAAGGCTCTGGCTTATATCATAAACAAGAAACGGCCAGTTAAGACGCGAGGTTAAATAGTTTTTAACATTACTTAATGTAGTTGGTATGTAAATAAACAATACCTACGATGAGAACACAAGATATAGAATAAAGTAAATACGAGTACAAAACCCTAATAACCATTAATTTATATTGTTACTAAAGTGAATCTCATTGCTAACAATTATCTGTATTCTTGGATAAATGTTGATTATACTTTTGCATTTGAAAAGAAAATAACAAACAACCTTAAGAATTCATGAACACAGATTTTATTACGTCTTTCACGTAATTTTAATTTCGAAATAGATTTACCAAAAGTCTGGGCAGGCAATCATTACTGTAATGGGTCGTGCCGGAACCAAATCAATCACAATAAGATTATTCAATTAAAATGTCGGAAGCACCTCATTCATTATTATTTTATGAACGAGTTAAGCCCCTGTTATTTTTATGTCACATCACCATGACGAGGATAAAATATTGACCTGCCCGTAGTTATTATTTTAATGTATAAGTAATTTACAAGGTATTGCTTCTAAGATATAGTTTATTTGTTTAATTTTATATATTGGTTTTCAGTTCTTTCCTATCTATAACATACTCGTGTTCTGTTCTATATCCATCAACTTTATTTTTATGTAATCCTCTAAAAGTGTAGCCAAATATTATCTCACCAATTTTATAGGAATGCTTTTGTGTAAAGTTGCTAGTCACAAAAACAAGAGGTAAATGTATTTACTTACGTATGTTGGTACTACGTAAGAGCCAAATTACTGGCAACAAACACACGGGTCCACATACTCACACATAATTTATGTTATCACTTATCTCTAGTTTTAGGCTCTTACTTACCTAAGGTATCTACTTCTTACTTACCTAGGTGCCTTAGTCTGGAATGGTCCGGATTAGAATTTTAGTAGTACAATCTCTAAGTAAACGTAGAATTGTGGTAGTATTGTAATTTTGGAACGTTAATGCAGTTTAGGCATAGTTATTTGCTCATTATGATCGTATAGAGGCTATTCATATATTTTTTTAGATCTGTGGTCTATAGGGCTCCATCAAGATATCCAGGGACTAAGTCAATCTCACCTTCAAACCGGTTTACGTATTGATGTACTACGTAAAAACAATATTATACAAAATTATGTATAAGTTTCTACTTGTACATAATTTAATCGCCTTTACTACTTTAGCTCTATATAAACTCTAGTCATATTCCCACTTAAAGATACGTAAATACTTGTATCACGTAATTTATAAGCAAATCGAATAAGGAAAACAGTACATTTTCACTTTATTTCAATAAGATTGCCTTTGGCGGAAGAATTGATTCAATGCGTACCGATGCCTACACTTTTTAACGAGTGAATCAATCACTGCGCCAGAAATGTGATATATCATTTGAACAGGGACGGTAATCAGTCTATTTCCACTGTTTATTTTTTATTTTCTGATCAGAATTAATGCTGAATGTTCAAAGTGTTACTTACTAACAGTATAATTAAAAACAAAATATGATTTGAAATAAATAAATAAAATTTAAGAAAAATACATTTTAGAGCTTTGAACCCACTGGGTTTATAGACATCTGCATCGTTTGGTGTTACCCAAAGTAATAAATAATTTCGCATTATATAATTTTGTACACGAAAATCGAAGCGCTCGGATATTCACCTGGTTAAAAATGTAACACTTATTTCTATACCATCTTTCTTCCCACATAATTATATTGGTAGTCTTACCTACTTATGTAGAAAGACATGCCAATTAATTCTATTTTTTCTTATATCTCAACCGTAGAAGTAGACAAATAGCATTGTAGTACGTACGTCTATCCTACTTCTAATACGGGCCGTTAAAGCAAAACCCTCGTAGTATTTTTCAAACCACTTACCCAGTAAGGACTCCAGCGTCTGTCTTTATTGACACATTATACAAGGATTATCGCTATGCTGCCGATGGTTTGCAAGGTAAGCTGGGATATTAAACTAAAGAGAGGCTCTCGATGTGTGTTCTGAATAACTTCTTTTATACGTTTAGTATATCGTAGTGCTGAGACATGAAACAGTGATGTAACAGTGATACATACATTGAAAAGTAATGGTGTAACAATTTCCTATAAACACAGGTTCTTTAGCAGGGCGTGAAAAAGCATCTGTTGAGGCCGTCAAACCAAGTACGATCTTTTTATTATAAATGATAAGATAACTACATTTTAACATGTTGAGGAAACACGTGAAGTATTTAGCGATATTCAATTCTATGTTTTATTTATTTTATTAAAATAATATTACGTGAACCAAATAGTTACTTACTAACTTATGTTATCATCTATAGAACTTCCCTTTTCTTTGATGCGTACAATTTAGAGCAAAACAAAAATAAACAAGTAGGTACAAATAGAAAATAAAGACTAAGCGAACAATATTTCTATCCACTTACTAGATATAATCCCATTGTCAAAGGAGACCTTACGAAATATAGAATCCACTGGCACAAAGAATGTCCAAACTCAGCTCAATTATCTGAGTTGGTAACACAAATTGGTGTGGAAACCGAAACTATTTCAAACGATTCTGTACGTTAAAGTAAGGCACTATAGTATACTATTCTGTAACATTTTTGTTTCAGAGTTGGAACATCATTGTTGATAAGAAGTTTCAGCTTCTATAGTTTTACGAAAAAAAAATTGGGAAAGATAAATGCCCAGGTGGTGAACATTGACCAATGCGTGTACGATGTACAAGGTCTCGTTTCGATTTGTTGTTATTGTCTTTGTGTAGGGGAAAGTGTCCAATTTTTGCTAATAAGTTCACTCTCTTTCTGAAAAACAAGAATATGGATTCAAATCACATTTAGCCAATAAATAATGCTTTTGGAAATAAACAGACCCACGTCTGTTTATTAAACATACTAATTATACACAGGCATTACATCAAACTAATGCATTCTTATTTTTAAAGCCATTAATTTAATAATCCATCCTATTCCTGAACATGTGCCTCCCTTGAGAGCGTAGTAGTGTATTGCAGAGCTTCGGTCAGGTTAACTTACGTATGCACACATCCAGCTTGAGAGACACGGTGCCAAGCCATAAATATGAAAGTGGGTGTCAGTCTCTCGCGAGCAGTTTATCTCGAATAAATTTTATTATTTTGCTGATTCGACTGATAATTGGCAAACCTAATGTTGAAACTCGTGGTTCTTCTTCACTGCAATGCAAGGTTGGCTGTTGGAGTATTCAAGTGGTGTGGTTAATTAAGTGAAGGTCATTAATTCATTCAAGATCAAGTGTCAAAGTCATTTTTCTGGATAATATTATGAGCTCCTTAGAACCGTCATATATTGCGGTGCCAAGAAGCGATTTGCACTTTTTACAGCAAGTTAAGAAAATTTAGATGTTTCTGTCTATGTGCTCTAGCAAAAGCACATGCCTGCAAACCTTTTCTAGAATTCTGTAACCGAAAAGTAATTTTAACAAGTGTATTATCTTTATGGAAGGGGGTACCAACTACCTTCCCCTGGCAAGATAACAGAAATACATAATCTCGATCTTGTAAGATGGTTTAAAGGTACGAGTATGATGGTACCACCTCAGTGGCATAAAAAAACAGGTTTTTAAAGTTATTATTTACTAAAATACAAATATGAGCAAACTTAATTTTAAAGGAGCCTACATTGTTACCTAATGCAGACAAAACAAACAGCAAGAGATTATCTTTTTTTAAAGTAACCTCTATGGACCCGCTAGAAAACATTTTAAAAGATTTTATTGCATAACATATGACAATGAACAATACTGTACTCAACGTAAACAAACGTAGGTACATAAATATTTAAACACTAGCTTTAGCCCGTGGCTCCACTCATGAGGCCTCTGGGATCGACAAAATGTTTACTGCTTGTTCTGCAACCGTATTATGTATTCTGTTGGCTACCTGACTCTTTCATTTTGTAACAGTACAATGAGAGTGAAATAAGTAGTATTTTACGAATTGGGAATAATTTATGAGCATTTTAATAGGCTATTAAAATGGGTACCTGCATACATTTTACATCCTTGTTTAATAAATCAGTAGTGTACTGAATGAGAATCTGCCGTGATTCCTTAATGTTATTACTATAATAATCTATTCTATATAGCAACTAATAGCCTGCCCAAGAACTGGCTAAAAGAGACATTTTTTTTAAAGAATGTTAGAAACGAAGTTACTAATATTCCCTCTAACCCCTCCAGCTAAGCTAAATTTCTTGTTTGAATGAATTTTTTTATAGCATTTATTATGCTAACTGTTAAGTTCGAAAAACATTGGAAAAAATGAAATGCTCAAGTGAGACTCGAACTTACGACCTTTCGCTTACAGGGCGACTGCTCTGCCAACTGAGCTATTGAGCACCACCTGAATCATTCCAAATTTTCCTTCTCTTTATATCCGTCTATAAGGGCGACGGTGCAGCCATCTACCAACATTCTTACGAACTGTTATTTGGAATGATTCAGGTGGTGCTCAATAGCTCAGTTGGCAGAGCAGTCGCCCTGTAAGCGAAAGGTCGTGAGTTCGAGTCTCACTTGAGCATTTCATTTTTTCCAATGTTTTTCGAACTTAACAGTTAGCATAATAAATGCTATAAAAAAATTCATTCAAATATTTGGGCGCAGTCATCAAAATTCAATGTTTAAAAATGGTTGAAAAATCATTCATTGTTTCCAACAGTTCGTAAGAATGTTGGTAGATGGCTGCACCGTCGCCCTTATAGACGGATATAAAGAGAAGGAAAATTTGGAATGATTCAGGTGGTGCTCAATAGCTCAGTTGGCAGAGCAGTCGCCCTGTAAGCGAAAGGTCGTGAGTTCGAGTCTCACTTGAGCATTTCATTTTTTCCAATGTTTTTAAATTTCTTGTGTTAGGAGTGGGTTTCGAACCCGGGACTTCTCGATCGTAAGGCCGACTCCTTAACCTCTAAGCTACCGACGGATGATTATCTTATTGTCATCATTATCGCAGTACTAGTACCAGTTTAGAACCCATGGTCAGTCCTCTTCGGCGTTCTTGTGATTTGGCTTATATTAAATTTGTTATTGCGGCAGTAACTTCATTTAATTCCACAAACCAGAGAGGTAAGGTTTCGCCAGATTTTGATCCACTTTTCGTCAGGTTTACCAGCAAGCAAGTGACATTGGCTTGAGCTCGCCATTTAATAAAGTAAAGTAAGAACTATGTATCCTAATTTAACCCATTACATAATTTTTAAGGGTAATATTTTACTCAAAAGCGTAATTACAAGTGCCACATAACCACAAGATTGATTTTCAATTAGAATTCAAAATTTTATAATCGGGCAAATCCGTTTCACAAAAGCGACCCCTAACATTATAATTATCCAGTAATTTGTTTAAAGAGGCAAATAAAACATATTACGATCAATTAAGAGGGTTAATGAAATAAACGGTCCCCAACGAGATATTTTACATTTTCTGCTAACCAACATATGCCAACATGTCGTGTTGATCAACATTCTTTATACAAAATTGGACCCAATTACTTAAGAGAAAATTGTTTCGGCCAGAAAAATAATTCATCGATCTCCGGTAATCGCTTAAAAAAATTCTGTCTGAAATGAATAACGAAAAGTCTAAATATACCGTTTTCAAATTTCTTTTTTTTATACCACATAGGTGGCAGACAAGCACATGATGGAAAGTGGTTACCGTGACCTATGGACGTATGCAACACCAGGAATGTTATTGTAAATAAAAGAAGAACTTTAATTAGAATATTAAAATCAACTTTTCATTGTGGTTTTGTATGTTTAATTTATATCTGAGTCAGCGGATTCAGATATAAAAAATAACACCATTATCATTCTCAGGAGCGACTAAGAATAATAATTCAGATATTTCATTAAAAATATGCAGTAACTGCTTCCTAGATAAGCTATTATGCTTGTTTGCCACCACATCAGTATTAGAACAATTGAAATCTTTTGTACTTAAAAATAACACCGTGAAAATGAAAATACAAAGGAACAAACCGTTGCTTTGTCCGCTCACTTCCTACAGCAAAGCCCTCTTAAATTCCTTTTATCCTAGAACGAAATTAATATTGTTATTAAGAGGTTGTAAAATGATACTTTAGAGAAAATAGTAAAGCTATTCTGGCGTAATGGTTCAGGGCTAAAATCTTCACACCTGTAAAACCCTGTAGTTAGGCAGAGATTTATTAAACACCTTTATTTCATCAACAGCACCATTGCAGCTCTCCTGATCAGAAGTTCTAAGTAGCTGAATGACCAACATAGCGAAACGTCTAAGGAGCATTAGTCCATATAGCAAAACGTCCAACTAATCAGTTTTTCTCTGATTAGTGGGATTATTTACATGGGACATGCGCAGATAATTTTATTTTGTATTTTGAAGAAATAAATCGATTTAAGTGAAATTGTTAACGCAACAACACGTTTAAACCAACACATTATTTGACCAGCATATCTGACAAATTATTTGATCTTTCACCGCTTTATTCAATAACTCCATCCATTATCCACTCACTTAGGTGCTAAGTTAACAAGAACAAAAAATGAATGAAATAGCTACAGTATACAGAGCATAGACGAAAGTCTAGAGGTCGAAGTGACGTGAACGTGTACAGGTCAATCCCAATGCCAAGCTGCTAAGGATGATTAATCGCCCTGGAGAGTCCTCTAGAAGAAAATAACTATTTCTCAATTTTTTTCAAATGGCTGTTCAATCGAAAGTGCCACACTCAGCCATGTACCCCTAAGTGCTTACACGTTGATCCTTGAATGCTGATTTTATTACATATGTTATGTTTTGACGTGCGTTCTGGACGTTTATATTGTAAAGTTTTTATTGTAGAGGCGTCTGAAAAAGTTTTGACGTAAGCTTATTTTTTGTTGAGCACATTTTGTATACAATTTTTATGGATGACCATGAAAAAATGTGATTTTCTTAAAAATTAAACCACCATTTTCAAAGTGGAAAATGGACTCTATTTAAATAGCAGGAGTTCTCACTAAAATATATAGAAAACTATTTTTTTATCAATTAAAAAAAATCTTTTTTTAATGGTTTTTTATTTGTCGTTTTTGTATATATTGTATATTTAGTTAGCATTATACTGTAATTATCTGGTGTGGTTGTAAAATGAGGAATTTTATTTAACAACAATGAATTAAATAAGCTCAGTTGGAAGGGCATTCCCCCTGTAAGGGAAAAATCGTGAGTTAAATCCCCACCTGAGTAATTCAGTTTTCTTGATGTAATAGATTTTTTCTATAATACGAAAAAACTAGTACATAGCGTAACTTATTTAAAAGGACAAAATGTTTCGATTTCATTTTTATTGTAGATCATCCCTGAATATCAAGAAAAATGCTGTAGGAGTAATAAAATTTTATCTCGAAAGACATAAAAAAGGCCAGATTGCAGTATATTGATGTCGTATAATCGCATCGACTACCGTAAAAAAGCGATCAATCGCTAAAATATGCATCGAAGATAACAATATTTTCTTCGGTGCTCATCGATTTTATTCAACTTCGATACTATAAAGAGGGATTTGTAATGAGCATTTGGGATTTGTTCTTTAAGTGAAAATTGATGTGAAGACAGAGTTATCTATACCGCTTATGTAAGTAAGAAGGACATCACTAATAACATTTTTTTTATTGAACTAGTTAAGTAATTTCGGAACTTCTCTACAGAAAATCAGAACTAACCAGCACTATTTTCATAGCATTATATTTTGGATGGCAATTTTTAAAGATGAGTACAGGGTTATTCAATGTTGAACCAAATAATTTGGCCGATTTGACCTTTACTTGTCGTACTCTATGTGTTCCAAGTGCTCTTTAAAAAAACTGTTGCTATTTTTTGCCAAAATATAGATAGACTGGTAAACCAATATTAATTCACAA
Organism: Eilema sororculum; assembly: GCA_914829495.1. Classification (NCBI taxonomy): domain Eukaryota; kingdom Metazoa; phylum Arthropoda; class Insecta; order Lepidoptera; family Erebidae; genus Eilema; species Eilema sororculum. The sequence goes on along the minus strand of OU618543.1, from coordinate 16,501,717 downwards.
TATTTTAAATTCAAAACACCAGATGTAACAAAATATTCATACATATTTCGTGTCTAGTGAATAGTGTATAAATTAATAGCATTGTTCCCTATTCTTACTACTACAGGTTTTCATATTAGTTATAAAACGATACAGTCAGCCTCATAAATATTCTGACGACGAAGTCTCAAAATGATCTGAAAAGTCTCGTATTATGAGCAAATCAAACTGTTTTATAGATTCATATGGTACAATTGTCCGAACTTAATATAATAACCATAGGTTAACTGGAAGGGGGTAGAAAAACTAAATTAAGATCATTTTGTAATGACTGCAATTTCACACTTAATTGTGCTACAGCTAATTATCCTACTGTGCAATAATATACAATTTTATTTCAATGGTAAACCCGTTATACGAAAATTAGTGCAATAAGTTATGCAAAACCTTTGAATTGAATGCCGCGGAGTAAATCGGCTTATTCGGAAGGCGCTCGCCAACACGCGCTTAGTGAATCTACAAGCAAATAACATGCAAGCTTTGCAGCTGCGCGACTAATTCTGAATAGACAAGTTCAATAAGACCCACCAGATGTGATACTAGTGTTATTAAAATATAGCAGTCTGTGCATAAATGCAAAATCATGGAAATTCATCCTCTAATTGAGTAGGTCTTCCTTCACGACAAGGTTGTTATTATGACTCATTTTTTGAATTAGAGATAGGTGTGTTAGATTTTCTTATGAAATTCACTATATTTGGCATCGCTTTACAATTTTATTTCATTCATTTAAGTAGAAATGAAATGTAATGTATATTCTTCAGGTATAAAAGTTTCGCCTGACATCTCGTTTGTTTAGCATGTCATCCCCAGATGGTAATGTATCATCCATTTTTTTAATATCCTGTGACAAACTATACATCACTGTCTCTATAAGAAGTAAAAATAGTTTAATGATCTGTGAATAATCATACAGGTGTAAAATCACTGTTAGGTACTTATTTGACACGCCATTAACACAAATAGTGCACTGTATTATGCAAGAGGAAACCTTTCAGATAAACTGTGATGATTTTACAGTTTCACAATATTGTTATTTTCTAAATTGGAACGCATAATATTTCAATGCACTAGTATAGCGCTGGAACAATCTAGAGTTTAAAATATTCAACCCTAATTTCACAGATAGATAACATTGAAACAAAATTGTAAAAGTTTCGAACAATTTTGTAAATATGCCAAAACATAGAACGCAAACATGTCAAACTTTCATATTCCCGAAGTAATTCCATTTTAGTTCACTTTTCACCAAAGTACGTAGATGTGTGCAATATCGCGACCCGAGGATATATTTCAGAGTTTTTATATTCTGGTACCGCATGCGCGCATGTACATACATGTCGTTGTCACTTTTTTATTTACGAGATGAACGGTGTCCCTGTAGACTCGACACGAAGTGAATTGGCATCGTATAGAGGGACGTGCAGTCGTAACATGTTGAATTTAGTGCATAAATACTAAATCCTTTGCAGGCTACTCCCACAAACAGGTTAATTTATCAGTATGCTGCCTCTGTGACGTAGCGATAGCGAGTGTGATTGCTGTGCATGAGGTTCCGGGTCGAGCGGTTTCTCACTGACATTTGAAATTACGCGATTCATGATATTTTATAAGTTTAATTTGAGAAGAAATAATTAAAGTATTCTGTGGTTATCTCTAACATGTAACTTGGATGCATTATATTATAAATGAAGTAAATTTAAGCGGTCCACTGAGCCCAAGAATCATGATTGGCAGTCGAATTGACCATGGAACAAGTCAAGCATCAAAAACCTAACTGTGGTCAACTGAGTCTGCTGAGTTGCTTGTGGCCTCAGTTGACCACGTAGTGAGTTAAATAGGCTTCTATATTATTTGATATTTTAAATTAAGTTTGACTAGCTAACATTTAATCATACCACTGCAAAAATACGTTCAATAATACAATCTAAATTATTTTTAGGCTACATATGGGTAACCCACAAAATTTTCTTGATACTTATTAGGCTAGAAAAAATATCTTGGACATCACCCAAGGCGACCCACGAAAGGAAGTTACGCCCAAATAAATTTAACAATTGGAGTCCTTGCCCGGTTTTTGTAGAATTAAGTAAAGTAGCAGATATGTGACTCTTTAGTAGTTGCCAAGATTAAATAAGGTTGGATTACTTATTGAAAAGATTAATAACAGTGGAGGTAACTCGTGAAGTATATACGGATAGAGTCAAATGGTGGGCAATTGTCTCTGCCTAACCCAGAGGGAAATAGGCATGAGCTTATGGATGAATGGATGATAGACTAGATAATACTATCTAGTTACTTATTTATCTTTATTTACCACCATTGTTAACATGTTAAATGTTTACGATGTTGACCCTCTTTCCGAGACTTTGCCTTTAGCTTACTATCAAGCGAGGTGAAGTTTGATTTATGTGTCCTTTTATTAAAAAAAATCCGTAGCACTCGAACATATAACATAATAGCTTTTGCCCGCGGCTCCGCCCGCGTGGATGTCGGTTATCGCGACCAAACATAGCCTATGTCCTTTCTCAAGGTCTAACCTATACCGATACCAAATTTCATCAAAATCGGTTCAGTGGTTTAGGCGTGAAAGCGTAACATACAGACAGACAGACAGACAGACTGAGTTATTTTCGCATTTATAATATTAGTATGGAAGTATGGATTAAGGGAAAAATTACTAAATTGTGTAACGATTAAATTCGTGTTATGCTAAACCAAAAAAAATCACAAGGTTTTTAAGGATCAAAAGGTTCTTTTTATTATGTCACATCTAGTTAGAACTATTTCTTAACAATGCGTTTATTTAATAAAATAACAAAGCTTTTGCATTCGTCTGCGTATCGAGATGCGTCTATGTTATTTATTTGCCCCATCACACTGACACTACGTAATAAGAATGAGTTCTTAATTCAAATAATGTACATAAAAATAATATATATAGGTATGTCCCTTATAGCCTTCATTGAAGCACTGAACTCACATAAAGCATGTCTACATACCTATAGATATTATAAAATACACGTTGAACTAAAAGCTAAGCCACGAGCAAGCCACGACACTGCAAATAATGCCAGTGCACTGGACTTGGAATCACAATAAATTTGTTCTGGCTACCTGTCAATTCCGAAAAGAATAACACGCACATCTTACGCCATTTTCGATTTTTTTTCTCGATATTTAAATATTTCTAAGAAGTAATAGTAAATAATTGAGTTGCAAATAAACAAAGACTAGGTATGTGAATAATTGTCACAACTGATATATATATGTCATCATCATAAAATGATGATGAATGATGATATCCTGGAAGTTAACGACAGTATCTCTGAAATTCTTTTTTCAAATTTAGTATTGCACTCGAACTTTCTTACATAATATTGATGTGCACTAAGTTGAGCAGTTGACTTCATGTCATATTTTTTACCACTAATGAGTAAGATACGATATCGCTGAATAATAAATAGTTCAGTTATAATCAAATTAATCTAAAAACAATTTTTATAAACCATATAAATGATATTTTCTAAAGTTTACGCGAATGTCACTCATTGAAATAAAACCACTTTTTACGGATTCTATCGCGATATATTTGTTATTTACTTTTAGCGATATATTTGTTATTTATTTATACTTTTAAACCTACTAACAAATATATCGCGATAGAATCCGTAAAAAGTGGTTTTATATTCTAATATATAAAATTCTCGTGTCACAGTTTTCGTTGCCATACTCCTCCGAAACGGCTTGACCGATTTTGATGAAATTTTTTGTGCTAATCCGGTATCTATGAGAATTGGCCAACATCTATTTTTCATCCCTCTAAATGGTGCAGCGGGAACGGGATCTGACGCGGATCGCGGGGCGGGAAAAAATTGGCGGTACGAAGTTCGCCGGGACAGCTAGTATTACATATAAATACTGAAAAAAAAAGTGAAAAAGCGTGACTGTATGTATGTAGGTATGTATGTACATATAAGTACCATACCTAAAAAAGCAGCATAAAAAAGCACGAAGATCGTTTTTCGGCTTCTTATGATGAAACAATAATACACATTGTATAATAGAATGTGGGATTTACCTCACATGTCTAATTTTCTCCGAGAACGTACTGCTTGATATTGGTTCTAACGTTCCCGTTGCTTCCTTGGCATCTATTAACTTGTAAAGTCACATTAACTTGTTTAACTTGTGTCGCGGTATAACAAATTTCTCACTTTGACACATTCAATGTGTATCTGTTGAATTGTCTGTACAAGTATGAAGTCATTACGTAAAGTTTTGATCGTAGGCATGTTACAAACATTATTATCACTGTCTGGTATACAATTGTATGTTGCTTTTAGGAGACATGATATTTTGTGTTACCATTCGATCATTTAAGTTCGCATACATTTTATACATAATAGATAACGGAAATAAATAACAAATAAATTTAAACATCATTATTTTATGACACTTTTAAATGATAAGTATTTATCCTCCCAGGTTTTTCCTAACTCGAATGACTGACTTTATTGATCAGACGTATTAGAACCTCAAAAAAAAAAAATTCATGCATATAAACACTGATAGGAAAAATATTTAAAATGCATTTTCTAACGTTTTTTTATGAATGGCATGCAAAATGAAACAACATTGATCAACGTTCCATATTTAAACTTTCATAACATTCCCAACGAGAGCATTAAACTATAAACAAAGTGCGCTGGGTCGTGTAATTACTACGTCTCCCGTACATTCGTGATATTTAAATGTAATTTACTCGCAATAACAAGCGCTCTCAGGATCTTGTGAAAGCCAATAAGGGGCCAACTTCATGTAGAAGCTACTGAAAAGTACATGAAATGATGAAGACTGAAATAGGGAATAAAGTTAAATTGTGATTTTTTTGTATTAGTATAATGAAAATATTTTTGCATGCATTTGTTTCAAATTGTTATATCAAAAGTTTAATCTGCCTACTATTCTTCATCGCCATTAGCTCTGTTCCCGGTTTGAGTGCAACGTCTCAAACTTCACCTCGGAATCTGGGTTCACTTACTCCTTCTTTCGCCTCATTTCATCTATTGGAAGGCATAATAACAGATATTAACGATTATTTGATTGAATTCAAATTAAATTCAATTACCAAATAAGACATTGACATCAATCAAATAAATGTTTCGAATCTTAAATATTTCATGCAATTCAATTAAATTTAGAGATTTAAGACAATTCTGTCACTGTCACATGTGTACTTTTTCATATTATAGTTATAAATAACAATCCTTTTAGCTAAACTACTAATTAAATAGGTACCTGTCAATAAAAAAAAAACCTTTGCTTTTGGGAGCTCTTTCTGAATATTACGTAACTACGAATGATACTGGTTAGAATTTTTAAGAATAAAATATGTACCGTTTTCGTCAAATTCCATTATATTAATAAAGTTGATTAAATTTTACGGCCTGTCTTTCTTTTATTTTTTAATTTGAATTTAGAATACCGAAGAGAAATGTGGCAAGAATAAACTGACGTTTAATTCTTTTATGTACAACCAGTACACTTATAATCAACCTATGACCACAATTAACACCCACATTTCACCAATAATTTGTAGTCGGTCCCATGTAATAGGGGGTGAGCCATTGCCATAACGGGCACTATTGTTGACTCGAGCCTATATCTGAGGCTGATTCTGGGCTGTATATATCAGCCTGAATATGTTAAACAGCCCTATCCGTTAGTCGCCTTGTACGACACCGCATGTGACGAGAAAGGGTGGCCCAAATTCTTCTCGGCCAGGAACCACGCGGTGAACCACTAAATATATTGTAGATAGGGTATACCTATGTGAGACAAACAGGATTTCATACAATTAACTTTGTGTTGCATTGAGTGTTGATTGAATAATTATATATCTTTTTTCTCAAGATTCGACGAGTTTTTACATTAAAATAAAATTCAGTGGTAGCCTTGTTTAGCTCGACCCATATATTTTGGACCTAAAATATGCTCAAAATGGGCACTATACACGTTTCTTGGATGTATTTTGAAGATAGCAAGGGGTGTGGTGGACGAGCTCGAATTTACCAAACATAGATTATTACAAAACAATCCGCGCGCGCGAGAACCTTTTATATCTTGCGATTTAGGTCAAAGATATATGGTTCGAGCTGTATCATCTGCTTAATGGTAAACATAAGAATATCCGATACCCCACTATATGAAAAGCGGTCCTATTGGTAAAGCTGTTATCTTGGATATATTTATTTTATACCGATTTTGAATAATACCTAATAGGTTAAATAGCTGTAGCTAATATTTTTTATTATTTTTGAGAATAAACTCAGTTGAATTATATTATATTACATTGTAAGTTCAATTTGGTATTTAAGATGATACCTAGATCAAACCTCAAGAAAAACCCTGTGCCAAAGCTTTGTCCTCTTTTCACCAGATGTAGCGGCAGGCAGGTGAATTTATACTTGTGACAAATAGATCTGATTGACAGCCTCTGTGGCGTGGCGGTAGTGACCGCGACTGCTATGCAGGAGGCGCGGGTTTGATCCCCGCTCAGTGCAAATGCACTCGAATAAACATCGAACCCAACACAAATATTTATTAGTGTGCATGAATATGGCTATTTGCATTGGTCCGGTTGTTTCTATGTATAAATATATAGGCGTGGGACACGCCGAGGCCGGTCCTAGTGGCGGCTCTGGGGGTGGGAGTCCTCACACACGCCACGTTGCTCACAGCGATGGTACGATGCGCGAACGCTTGGGGTGCGGCCGCCTCCTTCTGCGAGCAAGTACCTAATGCTCGAGAAGGAGGCGGCCGGTCGGGTCCGGTCAAGACTTCGGGCCCGAGAAGCCCGCGCAGAGCGAAGGCAAACTGGTCGTCGGAGGTCGCAGAACGACCTCCGTCCTCCATGAGCGCTGGCCTGGGGGTGACCGGTGGAGCCGCCTGTCACCCTAGTAGAAGCAGGCCGCGGCGGCGGTGCCAAGTGTGCCTCCCCGTAACCGGGGCTAAATGGGGACACTGCGCTCCCCACAACCCGAAGGGGGCCATCTCGAAAAAGATGGTCCTGGGTCTGCCGGGGTGCGAGAGATATGCTTTTGGCAATCTCACCTCCGGCAACTAAGGACCCAAGACGGCTTGCGTTTTAGTCGGTTCGAGTCCGACATAACCATCTCCACGGGCTTCGTGGGGGTGGCATCCGTGGGGATTTATCGCACGATAAAAAAAAAGCATAAATATATGTATGTATTTACAAAAACAGTATCTAAGTATGTTTATCCGCATTCTAGAATCCATAACGCAAGCAAGTTAAGCTTACCATGGGTTTAGATAGCGTTGTGTAGAATGTTGTGGAAAATTTATTTATTTATTATTATGTTCGTACGGCCAAAACTCATACATAACAAACATTTCTAAACTCGTTGAACTTCGATACGGATAAAGGGGATGATTGCGTATCTGCTGCGTGCGTCTGCACTTGTAGTATGTGACCAATGTTATATTTGAAGTTGTTAAATTAACATTTCAATCCATCCCCTATATTTTAAAGTTATAGTATCATAAATATCTGTTGCACATCTTACAAAAATTTCTACGAATACGTTATTTTTATCAACCTAAGCATCGATTACAAAAAAAAGAAAAATCCAACCGAATGATTCTGCCACAAACTCAGCTGTGTGTTGTGTTCCTAAGATTTATATTATAGGGTTTCCTTTTGTTCTTTAATGTTGTTTCAGTTATACACCGATATTCTCTTTGTACTGGATTTCGGTTGTATGGGTTATGACGGGTACGGTCTGACACAATTTCCGAATTTCGTTTTCTTTTCACATCGATATTACCTAAATATAGATGGTCCGGTACGGCTCCCTTTTGCGACACATAAGACTACCTTAGTACTTCCTATGTATCGTAAGTTTGTAAAGGTCGAACGTGAAATAGGTTTTCTGAATAAAAAAGTGTTTATCAAAGTGACACTTGACTTGGTACGAATATTTTCTAAAGTAAAATAATATTATCATCCGCCTGTATGCGGTAGCCTAGTGGTATGGGTAATGGACTGCTGAGACGAGGTCTCGGGTTCGATCCCAGGTTTACCATGGCACACACCAATGACTTTTCGATGCTTTTCGAAGTTATGTGTGTATTTATCGCAGGTTTATAAGTGCCCGGTTAATGGCAATAGGCTCATACATTGGGACCTAAACATAAACTGGCGAAATGTGGGTGCTAGCACCTCTGCCTACCCCTTCGGGGAATACAGGCGTGAGTTTATGTTATGTAAAATAATATTTTGGTTTTGTTAGTTTTTACCTTACCTATAAAGTTATAAGAAGGAATAAGTAGATTTAATTTTGCGTTTCACTCCTTGCTTTATGCATAGCTTTCTTCTTATCATCATGGCTGTTGCAGTAGCTGGGTTGATGATAGGTAAGAAGCTTAGCTTGCCTTTTGCGCTCTTAAGCTTTTTTCTGATGTGGCTTATCGTAACTCGGAGGTGAGGTTGACTTGGGACATTATTTTTTTATGTAACACAAGTCAATATGACTTCAAATCACCTGATGTAAGCTGTAGATAAAGTCTCAGAAAATAGGGCCACTATTACAAATACGTACCATTTTAACAATGGTGACAATCAGCTAGACGGCCTCATCCGATGCTTTTTCATGCCCCTCCCTCAAACCTCTATATTAAATGGTTTTATATATTTGCTTCAACATTGTTTTATTGAAATCACTGAATAATTTATCACTAATGGAAGTATTAATTACAATAGGAACAAGGCAGGGGCGCCGTATTCGCGTCCTTTGTGATGGACGAGCTTCGGAGTTCTTGCAGGTAAATGCTGGCGCGCCGCAGGGTTCCGTCTTATCTCCCACTTTCTTTCTTCTGCATATCAATGATAATATGCTCTCTAACAGTAGCATTCAATGCTATGTAGACGACAGTACAGTCAACTACAACAGTAGCTTAACAAATTCTAATTTATTGAACACTGTGGCCCCTAAACCTTACATAAAATTGTGAAAAAAAAAACATTGAATATGTAAATTAAGTTTGTCTTCTAGGAATCATAACACAACATTTACTATAGACAGATGCATTCCAATATAAAAAAGATTTGTTAAATATTTTAGTGTTAATCAACTTATGGCGTTGACTGTACCTTACACGGGAGTTAATACGCACATCCTGCTGCCAACCAGTCTGATATCGCGGAAAAAAGGCAGCTTCTTGGACCACATTTCTCAATGGGGCGCTAGGAACCCAGGTTCCTAGTTCAATGCCAAGAAGACAGGCATATTATGCGTTTACAGCAAAGGTATCTCCTTTCCTTCCCCTTTCCACTCTTCAGAGCACACCACTGCCACTGCAGGATCACCTCAATATCCTCGGTATGGATGTTCGCTGCAAACTGAATTACAAAAACTATATAAATATTCCACAACATACCACACAACGCTATCTAGACCCATGGTAAGCTAGCTTAACAAGCTTGTGTTATGGAATCTAGAATGCGGATAAACATACTTAGATACTTTTTTTTTGTAAATACATACATACTATACATAGAAACACCACACCAATGCAAATAGCCATATTCATGCATACAAATATTTGCACTGAGCGGGAATCGAACCCGCGCCTCCTGCGTCGCGTTCACTATCACCACGCCACGGAGGCTGTCTATATATCGAGAGTATCATCAAATCAGCCTCCCGTAAACTCGGAGTCCTGAACAGAGTGAGACGTTTTTTCACGCCGGAGCAGCGGTGTCTTCAATACAAGACCCAAATTCGTTCCTGCATGGAATACTGCTCACATCTCCGGGATGGCTGTGCAAAGTACTTACTAGATGCTCTCGACAGGTTGCAGCGACGTGCGGTCCGCATTATTGGGAATCCTGAGGTCACGAACCAATCATCTCTTTGCAGATGCGTAGAGATGTTGCGTCTTTGGCAGTATTCTACCGTCTCTACCATGGTGAATGTTCTGACGAGCTCTTCCAATAAGTCCCACCCTCTCCTTTCCTACACAGGACGACACGTCCAGGTCTAAGAAGCCGCGTATGTATATACAAAACCTCGAATTGTAGAAAGCAGCCCTTACGTCTATCATAGACATGATTAACTTGAACCGATAATGCACTCCACATACCTAAGTGGAGCTATGTGTGAATATCGTAGAACAAGGACCGTTGTGCACATGCTCCGCTTTGTCGCTTTGTTACGTACGACATGAACGTACGTACCAGCGATGAGCCCGCAACTACAAGAGCACCTTAATACAAGTACCTGCACTACACAGCCGCAGCTCCTGTTGAGCCTTGTACCCAATTTGTGGTTTTAAATTAGCATATCTTAGTTGCAACATAACATAGCACTAATGAGGGAAACGATGTTGACAAATTGAACGTGGCGCAAGGACATCGTGGCAAATAATGTTGGATGAATGATTTGCGTAAAATAAGTTACTGTTTTTAGGGTTATGTATCTCAAGAGTAACAATCGGAACCCGTAAAGGATCGCTTGATTGTCCGTCTGTCTGTCTAGATCTATTAGTTACATAGGTTACTAACTGCCGCATTGGAGCCACCTGTAATGGTAGCTAAATAATTAAAATAAATAAATAAAAAGAAAAAAAAAAAGATTTTTCCCAGAAATGCGTGGAGGCATCAAGTTAAAATTCATGTAAGCTGTTAAACAAAAATCAAAATTTTAAGTTGATGCCATGAAAATATACAGCTGTTTATGTAGCATGAGCCCGTTTATCCGTTTTTGCACAAAACTCGCAGTTGGACGTTTTTTTTATTGTATTTCCACGTGCCCATTCAATTGCCACGATGAAGTAGCCTATTGTTGTCAGTCTCAATTTTTTTAGATTTCCAGCAATGCTGAGAATTTTCAAACTTGAATTCCATTGCCAACTCTCCAATTAAACACTTGTCAGATATTATTGCAAGTTTATATCACAAGTACAAATTCAAAATTGCACCATTCGGACACCAACTAAAAGTAATAAGGGGATTCCTCGAATTTGCGCAAACTTTACAAAAATTTCAATATGTTGAATAGAAAATGGCAATTTGTTATAAGTGTCAGCGTGTAAAGTTGTGCAGTTTATGTGGAAAGTTGAAGATATGCTATAGAACTCCAGTGCTTGGCAAACTTGAAGACAAGTGCTGGCAACGTGACGTCCTCCATTTAGTGCCTTGAAATCTTAGCTAGACAAATACACTTCACGTTTCGCTGAAACAGGATTTCCTTATTTGTAATATTATGAACTATGTTCATTATTATGTAAAATTATACATTTGGTAAACTGCATCTTAACTTTATGCGACTGTGGAGCGAAATGTAAACTTTCAGTGTTCTTTGTAATAAGGATCGGTTTACACAGGCCAACAATATTAACTTTCAGAATTAATAAGCGTTTCTTGTTAACATTTTGCTTAAATAATACTTCCAAGATTGTCTTTATACAGTGAGTTTTGGACGTTATGTGTTTATGAATATCAATTTAAAGTTTTATATTGAGTTTATTCAATCAAGCTACAAACTGCAGACCCTTCCTAACGATGGGGAAGGGAGCGATCAAAGTACCAACATCGACGGTGGTAAACACAAAAGTTTTTGACATAAACATTTAAAATTTCCATCGACTTCCCTCTGACCATGGAGGCTATAAAGGGATCTTAAATAAATATGTAATCAACCTTAACGTTCGCATAATTTCATTTAAAGTTTTAAACAATATCAGGAGTGGTATGCAAACGATAAACTTAGTCTTAAAATGAAATTACTTTGTGACTATGTTTTCCCAAGATATATATTCATATCTATATAATACCTAAAGGAGTATTTCTGACAGCCTCTGTGGCGTAGCGGTACTGAACGCGACCGCTACGCAGAAGGCACGGGTTTGATCCCCACTCAGTGCAAATATTTGTATACATGAATATGGGTATTTGTATTGGTCTGGTCGTGCCTCGAAGGGCACGTTAATAGCGTTGGTTCCGGTTGCCAGGACATCTATGGCAGTCGTTACGGGTAGTTACAGTCCTCAAATCCAACAACTGGTCAATCTGCAATACATCGTTATCGTCTTTGGGTCGTAGAGGTCAGATGGCAGTCGCTTCAGGGAAAATATCGAAGTCCAGCCAAATCAGTAGTTAGACTGATAAAGCCGATTCCAGACTCCAAGCTAAAAGCTTCGGATACGACTGGGATTAAGTCTAAGAGGAATAAGAAGAAGGAGCATTTCAAAATATCTAATACGCGGTTTCTGAAGTTACCAGTTAACATTCCAATAGCTATTGATTCAATTAAGATAAGTTTAAGTTAAACTTCAGCCAATTGTCATTGCGTTTCTGATACGGCTCTACAACTAACGAACAAATAGGTAGTTGGTATTGTTACCACTAGATGGTGTTATGTAAAGAATTTACGAAATTTATTTAGATTTATCTTCATAAACCTAGTGTCAGAGATTATTTCTATTGGTAAAATTTATACCTATATCACTGGCGACCTTGTGGTGAGGCCATCCTCAAAACAGATTCTGTAGAACTGCTCATATTCTAATCCGTTGTTAAAATACCTGCTAGATATTACTTACATATTACTGCGCTTATTATAGTAAAAAAAAAATTGACAGGCAGAAATATCTACAATTATCTTTTTTTTTTGTTTTTCTGGCTTCTTGCTGAGCATTTAGCCAATCTCAAGTATATGATCTTATAACTTCAGTTAAAATGATTAATGACGATGAATGAAATGATTGCTGCCTCAGTAAAGTTGTGGGGACTTTACTAAAAGCTTCGATTGAAAACGTGGAGTCACAATTCACTGTAATATGCCACTTTCCTACACGCGTGTGAGTTGTTCAAGACGTTATGTCTCAAAATCCACCATTTTTATACATAAAAACTCGAATTCACACCAATTTCGGAAAATAAAATAATACCGCAATAACGTCCTCTACGCTTTCCCGCCAAAACTCCAATTATCTTTTTTATACATAAAATGTCAAACAGTGAATCGGCAGAAACACCTAAAATTGTTTTTTTTTAAATAAAACCTGTTTTTAAACCTAGTGTCAGAGATTATTTCTATTGGTAAAATTTATACCTATATCACTGGCGACCTTGTGGTGAGGCCATCCTCAAAACAGATTCTGTAGAACTGCTCATATTCTAATCCGTTGTTAAAATACCTGCTAGATATTACTTACATATTACTGCGCTTATTATAGTAAAAAAAAAATTACAGGCAGAAATATCTACAATTATCTTTTTTTTTTTGTTTTTCTGGCTTCTTGCTGAGCATTTAGCCAATCTCAAGTATATGATCTTATAACTTCAGTTAAAATGATTAATGACGATGAATGAGATGATTGCTGCCTCAGTAAAGTTGTGGGGACTTTACTAAAAGCTTCGATTGAAAACGTGGAGTCACAATTCACTGTAATATGCCACTTTCCTACACGCGTGTGAGTTGTTCAAGACGTTATGTCTCAAAATCCACCATTTTTATACATAAAAACTCGAATTCACACCAATTTCGGAAAATAAAATAATACCGCGATACGTCCTCTACGCTTTCCCGCCAAAACTCCAATTATCTTTTTTATACATAAAATGTCAAACAGTGAATCGGCAGAAACACCTAAAATTGTTTTTTTTTTAAATAAAACCTATTTTTTGAAATGTCAATCAGTTATGGAATCGATAAACGGTTAGGTTGCGGTGTTCAGAAACGTACTTTCGCCAGTTACCGAAACGATAGCGCTGTCAAATAGATAAACTATGGTTATAGTATGGTTTTATGAATTCTCAATATGAGTAATACGAGTACCATGGAATATGTACAATTTGAATTGGTCTGGGGCCCGATTCACTATCGCCACGTATCACGTATTTGTGAGTTTGTGAGATTCGTTTCGATAACCTGGTATTCTGTACGATCTGTCAAAGCATAAGTTTACAAATACTTAGGTTTTTATAATTTTGACAACTGACGTCACCCATACAAATGGCTCAAACGTCATAATATACTACCAACACGTATCGCATACTTGTGATTTCCATTTCGATAACTTAATAACCTGGTATTCAGTAACATCTGTCAAAGTCGAAATTATGGTTTAGGCGTTAAATCATGGTTTTGAACTCGATGACAATGTTCTGCTCGATTTATAAATGTTTTTAATCATAGGAAAATCATTCGGTAAGTAGTTATTTACATTTGAATTACAATGATTGCTAAAATTTGTCGTTGAATAAATCCATACTAATATTATAAATGCGAAAGTAACTCTGTCGGTCTGTCTATCTGTATGTTACGGTTTCACGCCTAAACCACTGAACCGATTTTGATGAAATTTGGTATGAGGGTAGATTAAACCTTGAGAAAGGACTTAGGCTATGTTTGGTCGCGATAACCGACATCCACGCGGGCGGAGCCGCGGGCAAAAGCTAGTTCACGATAAATATTATACGTCAGTCTTCATTGCGCTATCCAGACCTAAAGAAAACATGGATTTACTAACTTGTGGTTCGTGATTTAGAAGGCGGATAATCCAAGATTGAGGGTCCAATTCTAACATGGAGGTCCAGTGGATCATATTTATAGATGAGGTGGAATTTTGAGGGTCCAGTGGGTACGTAGCCGGATAAACATAGTATTTAACTTTTTTCATAAATCAATACCACCTTTTTTATCCTGCGAAAACCTCGGATACCTCTCCCGCCGGAGCCGGAAGGTGGGGTTATTGGGGACCCGAACCGACTAAAACCGCACGCCGACAGAGGGAGGTGAGGTTGTCATCGACATATCCCTCGCACCACGGCTGACCCAGGGCCATCCCTTACGGTCTGGCCTTCCTCGGGAGTAGTGACTGACTTCTTACAGTGAGCATGCAAGGTGCACAAAATGGTCATAATATCAAGGTATAGCTCGGGCCATATATCTTGGACCAATTTGTTTTATAAAGGACATGTCAAATTCACTTCACCTCGCCTGATGGTAAGCTAAAAGCAAAGTCTCGGAAAGAGGGTCACCATCGTAAACATGTACCATGTAAACAGTGGTGGCACTCAGCTTGACGGCCTTGTCAGATGCCTTTTCAAGCCCCGCTTAAAGGCCCCGGGACTGTAGGATCCTGTGAAGGAAAGGAGAGGGTGGGACTAATTAGAAGAGCTCATCAGAATATTCAACGTGGTAGAGACGGTAGAATACTGCCAAACATTTCTACGCATCTGCAAAAGCTCGAGGAAGTTCGTGACCTCAGGATTCCCAATGATGCGGACCGCACGTTGCAGCGACCTGTCGAGAGCATCTATCAGAGATGCGAGCAGTATTTCACGTAGCAATGAATTTGAGTCTTGTATGAAGACGCCGCAGCTCCGAGCTCCGAGCTTACGTTAGGCTGTTTTGATGATGCTCTCGATATAGATTTTGTTATTCAGTTTGCAGTAAACATCTATACCGAGGATATTGAGGTTATCCTGCAGTGGCAGTGGTGTACTCTGAGTCCAGCTTAGTGACAAGAAGCTGCCTTTTTCCGCGATTTCACACTGCTTGGCCGCAGGTTGTGCGTGATAACTCTCGTGTAAGGTGCTGTCGTTTGCATAGCAATTAATGCTACCGTTAGAAAGCATGTCGTTGATGTGCAGAAGAAAGAGAGTGGGAGATAAGACGGAACCCTGCGGCGCGCCAGCATTCACCTGCAAGAACTCCGAAGCTCGTCCATCACAAGGACGCGAATACGGTGCCCCTGAAGGTCGCTTGCAACCCAGTTGCACGATCTGGGAGGCAGGCCAAAGGTTGGTAGCTTGGAAAGAAGCGATGTGTGCTATAGTATGCCCTATCGAACCCTAAGCTGTGGCGATGTCAATACTAATTGCCAGTGACTCAAATCGTGAGATATAAAAGGCCCTGGGGCGTGCGGATTATTTTGTAATAATATATACTTCTCTTAGTGAACAGAAGCTCGTCTACCGTAGCAGCACCCCGTGCTATCATCAAAATTCTTCCAAGAAACATGTACTACGTGTATAGAGCACATTTTAGGTCCCAGATATATGTCTCAAGCAATAATGAGATCATTTTGAGTACTTTGCTACTCAATGTCGATCTGTGCGCTTCGCATTGGCATCCCCGGCCCGCTTTTCTACAATGGTGACAGCCGGATACCATTGTCTCCCACCAAGCCTACGGTCCTGCAGGATAGCGGTCATTGAGCTACCTCCTATGTTACGCCGTGCGCCGCCTGAGTCCTCGATCGCATCACAGTGATAGCACTAAGTCGGCTCCTTCTGTACCAGAACCAGGTGATCCCCCAAACGTCATTTTGCGGAGATCACCGGTGTCATCAGTACGTCAAACATAATCTTTTCACATGGAGTGCTCGCATGATAAGTCTGCGCGTGAATGTTTATAGTGAAATGAGAACAATTTTCAAATTTTAAGGACAGGTGTTTTTTGGGTATATTAATAGTTAGAGATCTTTTAAAAAAAAAGCCAAAAACAAACAATATTTAAAATAGAAGTTTTCTATTCCCGTCTTTTTTCATTAAAAAGTATCAAGTAAAGAACTTTTCAATTTTTTTTTCAAGAACTAAATTTGAGCTTCGCTATTCGATATTTAAAATTGATGACTATTATACTCACACGAAGACAAGGCTGAATAGCAAAGCGACCTCTTTGGTATTTGGGCTGAATGCATGATATCTATTGCCAGTATGAAGGTTAGATGTACGCGAACTTTTTTAAAGAAAGAAGTGTTTTTTTGTAATTACTTACAGCCTAGCTACATTATTACCCTAAAGCGCTAATAAGTCACCCACAAGCCCCATTTGGAGGTAATAAGAACCTACTTATCGAATATGAGAGATGTAAAAATATTATAAACTTAACCATATTTAAAAAACCCTACTTATGCTGAAAATATCGAAACAACTTTGATAGCAGGTCGTACCCATTTGCAAACCATAAACTGGAAACCTGGAGGACAGGTTCATGCCCCTGCTGCGTACGCCGCAGCAGATGATGGCTACCAGGGCCATTAGGTACTGCCCGATAACCTTCGTCGTGGCGAGTCTTCTGGCCGGATCGCCACCGTGGATCCTACAATCTAGGGCCCTTTCAGTGCTATATCGGTTCCAAAAGGAGGCGCGGATGCGGGGATACGATCCCGAGCCTGAATATATTAGGGCCAAGAAATCCCGGCCTCACAGGGATATGGTGGCGGAGTGGGAGCGACGACTTAATTAATCACGTGCAGGGCACGCTGTCGTAGCGGCCATACCAATCATGGGGGGAGAGACTAGAGAGGCCACATGACAGCCCCTCGTATCGACTGACGCAAATTATCACTGGGCACGGGTGCTTCGGGTGGGATCTGCGTCTGATCGTTAACCGGAGCCATCGTCCGGGTGCTATCACTGCGACACAAGCGAGGACTCAGGGCTGCACACGCTCCCCGAGTATCCGGCGTGGGAGACGTATTATCTTATTATAGTATATTATGTTCCATGACGGGCCTAACCCGCGCCATCTGCGTAACTGTCGAACGATATACCCAGCGAGCGCTATGCCGCACAGACCACCAAGCATACAATACTCTTTGATAATATTGTAGGTACAGTTAAAAACTTGGTTAAAAATAATTTAGATTTTAAATTTAGACCCACGTTCCGCCAGATGTGCACCGAACCCAAGGAGTATTTTATTGAGAAGGAAAAATAGATTCATTGTTTCATTTTGTTTAAAACCTTTGGACCTCCATTCATATATTGAAATTATACCGCTTTGTACTAGAACCAAAATTTCAAGATTATTCAGTTGAAATATTACAGGGATACCAGATCAATCGTAGCCATAGAGTATATTGAATAAATAAAGAGAATCGTAGCAGCGCCACCCTCAATCAACACGAGTTTCTTGACTGAATTACATATTACATATATATATATATACCTATATATATAATATATATATTGTAGAAAAAGCCGAACAAATAGTACAACCAAAATTTGTTTCGAGGATTACTAATATGTACAACAATAGGAATATTTATTAAAAGTTTTTAATGAATGTTTTGAAAGTTGGAAAATTGATTATCATAGGTACCATAGACCACAAAACAACTTCGTTTTTTTTAGGTTTTTTAAGGTGTTCTTATTTCTTCTTGGATATTATCACTATTCGATCAGTTAGTATTATAATGTTGCCATTTTAGCAGCCTGCTGTGTATAGCTGTAGGTATAACTTATTTCTTAGGTCAAATAAAAATACAAATGACTTATGCATTACAATAATTGTATTTTATTAAACTGTAGTGCAATGATGATAAAAAATATATCCCATATTCATCTAAACATAAATAGATTTTTTTGAAGCAGTAAAATTTTGAAGAAGTTAAGTATAAGTACTAATATTATGACCGCGCGATTAAGAGGCATAATTCTATTCCCGAATAGTGTAATTATTCATAAAAGTGAATCGTTGACACGAAAAGAAGAAGAAGACTAATATTAATTAAATTATAGTTCATAACAATTCCATACATAAGAGTTTATGTATGAGATTGAAAAAAATTATAATAAGAATTTTAGAAATAACTTGAATTTATTGAAAAAAAATTGGCAATTCAAGTTATATTTTTAGTCTGGCATTATTTTCATAAATATGTCATATGTCATATGTCATATGACATAATATGTCACGTATATTTACTTGGTATTCTTTACCGGAAACTCACATAGGTTACTCACCGAAATTGCACGTTGCGTATATTTACGTCAGTAAAATCATAAGTAAATTTACGCAACTAAGTACGTAAGTTAGTGAATCGAGCCCCTGGGTGTTTCCATGTATAATAATGTATGTACCTTCTTGCAAAATACAAGGTATAAGTACTATATTTTTATCCTCAATCTGTACCTTTTAACACAAACAAGTTAACTTGTTGCTAACTTTAGGTCTAGGTAACTCATACATATTGAAATAAATAAAGATATTTTATTTATATAATCCAATAATACGTGTTGCAAAATGCAAAAGTAGGTATAATATAAAAATATTTATGCATTTTAGCCACTTTTGGCATTGGACTCGATTTTAAATCCTGTCAAAAACACTGGCGGCTGGCGGCACGATCGGAGACGGCTAAAATAAGAAATTAGGCAAATATGAAAATCCTGTACGTGTATTAGAGAAAATGCGCCGGTTATTTTAGTAAAACTATTTCGTTAAAATGTTTTATGTTAAGGGATTCTTATATTTTCATGATTCATTTTGTTGAATAAATTATATGGGAGTTTATTAATATTACTTCTCTTTATTTACTAACCGCCTTTAAATCCTGTCAAATAGACTAGCTACACAATCGGAAATGGTTGAGAGTAGAATTAAATAATAATATGAAAATATGTATCTTTGAGAAAACCCTCTACTTATTTCGTTTTGAGGTAAATATTTTTTTTAACTTACATTTTGATGACACCTGCAGATAAGTCAGATATATAAATTAATATGTTAACTATTTACGTATAAGTACTCTTAACTTGATCTGTCTTTATTTTTCATAAAATAATCAACTTTATACCACAACAAAGAACCTACGTTCAGAATATCCACAATCACAATCACAAAGCTAGGAAAGCCAACGCTTCGGATACGGTTTGTAGTTGAAATCACATCCACATCTCTACTGGTTCAATTAGTATCTTCCGCGTTCACTTCCATTGGTTTTGCTTTGCAGAATGTACGTTTGAGTATCTACCACATGTTGGGGTTACTGAACTTCGTTACCATTTGTTTACGTTACGTTTCTGTTACAGATTCTAACAATTTTATCTGTCACATTTGTCATAAGGACATCACAATTATGTGTATATAATGTCTTTATTCAAAATATGGTTTTAATTTATTCATTTTATTGTTGTTGTATTAAGTTGGAAATATTTTTTTATGATAAAAACACATCCTCTTATAAATTGGTAGGTAAGTTAGAACACAGCGCACAATAATCGCTTACCCGTATTATCTATTGATTATCTCGAAATGTAGGTATAAAATCTTGCGTTGTCAAGTGAATTTACAATATTTCGCTAAACAGTATACCTCCAGTCTATAACCAGTCTACTCACCTACCCAACTCACCACACCACACGAATTTTTTTTTATATTATTTCAGGCCACCAACAAAAATTACTATATTTGGATCCGTAAACATATTTCCCTTATTATAATTTGATATAAAACATCCTTCTATATTCGTGTTACTAAGAAACTGCTCCTTCGTTTACTTAACGCGCCAGTTGCACCAGTAGTAGGGCTCTCGTTCCAAAAATAATTAGACACGAGATCTTCGCTCCAATACAGGAAAGCATTTATGAGTGTACGCGATGTGTACACTATAACGCGTACACCTTTAATGACTGTTTATATTTAGATATTTGTTATTTTAGGTGCAACCGATCGGTTGCCGAATAACCCATAGTTATGTGATGTGTTAATGTTGGTAAACACTGGCGTATTGATTTGTGACTGCAGTTATACATACAAGATTGACGAGACGTGGGTAATGACATATCAGTCACTCTTAACGACGGATAGCAGTGTTGAGGAATAAATGGATTATTTCTTGATACTACAAGTAAGTAATTAAGGTGTTTGGAGCGGTATTAAAATCTTTGGAACCTCAATCTCGTCAGAAAGTTATTGATACAAACTAAATAACAGGAAGAAGGAAGAAAGAGTAGAAGAACCGTCCCTGGGTCTAAATGGAACCGGGATTGTATTTGATTATGGAAAATACATAAATAAGGCAAACTATGTGACATTTCGCTATTAGTCACAAAAAATATATAATGTAAATTTACCTACAGATTTACCTTCAAAAGATCGAACATGGATTATAATATAAAATTTCATCTATGTTTTTTTTTAATGTGAGACTAACGATAACGTGTAAAAGTAAATTCCTACATATCCAATCTGACTCCTTGAATACATAAAAACGATGAAGTGTGTGAACGCTGTGACAAAATTCAAATTTATCGTTCTCACTATACATATTCGGAAAAAGAATGGTAATGTTCTCATATTATGATAATAATTCTTATAAATAAGGCTACATATTAACATAAAATGAAGAAAGAGTGAAGGGACGTTAAGTGATGCGGTTCCGAATCTTAAGATACAATTTTCCCTGTGGTTTTGTTGTGACACCGAGTGTTCCGATTTTTAAATCTAATAAAATGTAAAATATCTGGTATCGTTTAGTGGTAGCTACTGTAGGAAAAGACTCGTCGTATTCTGGTCCAAAACAATTTTGTAATACGAAAGTCAGATTATGGAATTTTAATGAGATTTTAATGAAGTTTTCTGAATATTTTGTGTCTTGTCTTTGTACATAAACAAGGTATCTTCTCATAGAATACAGAATCACGGATTATGTTGACAAGATAAAAATGCTTTCACGCCTTTATCCCTGCCACCTCCAAAGGGGTAGGCAAATGTAAATTAAAGTCGTTTTGATTGGTGCTATATAATACCTAGTTTTCCGTGAAATAAACTCACGTTCACATATAAAACATTATTTAGGACTCACACATGAAACAATATAAGTTTACATCTAAACAAAGACACTTAAATAAACACCAGGAAGTAGTAGCAACCATAAAATTGTTCGTCGTTTCTTTGTAATAGCTTGTTGTTGTTTACAATGAATGCTTTATTTCATGTATGATATTTTATAAACATTTTGTGTAGATATACAGCAATGTATAGTATGTCGTGTATGTATATACTTGAAGGGTCTGGCCTCTCTAGGCAGTCCCAACAGGCTAAGTGAAGACCATATGTTTGACTACTGTTTGGTTTTAACACACTTCTTACTCACGTTTCTGTGTATCATTTAATTTTTATGTAAATATTCTTAAAAAAATATATCTACGAGTACCTAAGTAGGTAATTAGGTATGTTTATCCGCATTACAAGCCAGTTAAACTATGTAAAATTTAAGCATAATATATATGTATAATGTCATAGCAAATATAAGAGTACTAGCTTTTGCCTGCGGCTCCGCCCGCGTGGATATCAGTTATCGCGACCAAATATAGCCTATGTCCTTTCTCATGGTCTAATCGACCCCTATACCAAGTTTCATCAAAATCGGTTTAGTGATTTAGGCGTGAAAGTGGAATATACAGACAGACCCACAGACAGAGTTACTTTCGCATATAAAATACTAGCTTTTGCCCGCGGCTCCGCCCGCGCGGATGTCGGTTATCGCAACTAAACATAGCCCATGTCCTTTCTCAAGGTCTGACCTATCCCTATACCAAATTTCATCAAAATCAGTTTAGTGGTTTAGGCGTGAAAGCGTAACATAAAGACAGACAGACAGAAAGACAGACAGACAGATAGACAGACAGACAGACAGAGTTACTTTCGCATTTATAATATTAGTATGGATTAGTATGGATCCATTTTTGCCCATCCGTCTGGCCAGCGTGGAAACATTACGCCAAAGCCTTCCAACATTGGGAGAAGCATTGGACTGCGATAGGCTAATAATTGTTTTATTGTATCCATTTATTGTGTATGTGTACGATTCATACCAGTGATAGTCATAACCAGTTTTCATCAAATCAAACAGATCGCCTTTAAAAAATCAAAGAGTATTAAAAGTAGACTTTGATAACAGGTAACGCGCACTGAATAAAACATTGAATGTTGAATAATGGCGACTGCATTATGTATTATCTGTGGTGTGCTTCGACCACAGGCTGCCACGTGCTAATGGCCGATTAGAACCGTTTACACACAAATGAAACGGTGGTGACCAATATGAACAGATAGTGATGATCGATAGCGCAAACATGACTGATTTAGGCATAACTTGCTTAGATTTCAAAGGACGAAATTACAAATGACAGATAGGAAGGAACCAATACGAATCCATTTCGATACTTTCATACTAGTATTATAAATGTGAAAGTAACTTTATCTGTCTGCCTGTCTGTCTATCTGTTTGTCTGTCTATCTATTTGTATGTTACGCTTTTACGCCCAAACCACTAAACCGATTTTGATGAAATTTGGTATAGGGGTAGATTAGACCATGAGAAAGGACATAGTCTATGTTTGGTCGTGATAACCGACATCCATGCGGGCGGAACCGCGGGCAAAAGCTAGTTTATTATAAACGAACGAATAAAGGAATGCTGTGGTTTTCCCAAGCAACTAGTGTATGCGGTCTTTCAATCAGGACATGATAAGTTGTAGCGATAAGGCCGCCATTTGTACATTTCTTATTATGTTGTCCGTACATGTACTAAAATTTATAAGTGTACAATAAAGAATTTTCTTATCTTATCTTATCTTACGATCGGTAGCACGACACCCCTGCAGGCCTGATATTGCACACGTTCATATAAGGCCACGGTACCCACTTTCCATTAAATGGACCGTGTGCCTGTAAAAAAATCTCAAATTATTTATTATTATTATTATCTATGACTTTTACTTAATGAATATCACAAAATGTAATTTGAGAACTCATTTTACTTCTGCTGCGAGAATCATTATTAACAATTCTAAGTCTCCTACTACGATACGAAACTCTTTCTGATATCCAAACTCCTATAACGTTTTATTCGACCTGAGATCAGTTAAAGAAAGCTGCAAAGTTTTTTGAATAATCACTTTTTATAACAAAGCCGAAAGCCGCTGGCAAAGTTGCCAGTAAGGCTCCGCCAATGTCATTTAGTATGTTTAAGTAATCTTATGTTTGCAAGCATGTGTATTCATAGCCAAACTTTTCTATTATATTTCGGCATACAATGTTTGTTCGTAACATGGCATTATTAAACATATGAATACTTAGGCATACATTACGTGGTTCAATTGTTATGGAAATGTTTTGTTGAGGACAAAACAATGTGTTATATTTTCGATGTGGTCTTTAAGGGTGACATTTATAAGGTTCACAACTTAGAACATATTGCATAGAACTTAGTGGTAGCTTGGACTTGCATTCTTGAGTTTATGGGTTAAAAACCTTGTATGCTGCTGAAGGAAAGATAGTCCTGACTGACGAGGCGAAAATAGGTCAATGTTTTGGGTAAGTAAGCATGTATGTATTTAATTTTTTGAAGCGTCTCGGTAGCTTAGTGGTTAAGGAGTCGGCCTTACGATTGAGAGATCCCGGATTCGATCCGGGCCATTACACTACCGACGTGAACCCACTCCTAGCACAAGCAATTTAGCTTAGTTGGAGGGGTTAGAGGGAATATTAGTAACTTCGGTTCTAATATTTATATTTGTATTTAATTAAATACATATATGCGTTCACGCCTATTTCCCTATGGGGTAAGCAGAGACAACAGACTGCTATTAGACTCTATCCTTACATACTTCTCGAGCTAAGTACATAATATATAATACAGGAGGTAGGTACTGTCAAGAATCCTTTCATAATTATGTACTATATTGCATCTACTCGCTAGCGTTGGGCTTGTTAATGATGGTCGATGAATTGAACTGTACAAGGATAGTAGCTGCAGATGACGGGCTGCCTATACCAGAGAGAATAAGAGTTTGGTAACACCGAATGTGTCACGTCACGTGGTACAATACTTATGAAAACTAGGCGAACTTGCTTCGAAAGTTTAATTAACATCTTCAGATTAAGTACTTCCCATGGGATTACGTCATGTCGTACTTACGTAAAATTGGCAAACCTTCGATGCTGAAGTCATCGAAGTCAATACTTTTGCATTATTTGCAGATTATATTAGTGTAAAATATATTCTAGCTATTTCATGAGATTGGATAAAGTTGTGTATGAAACCGCGCATAATTTGGTCTCAAGACACTGGTGTGCTACTATGAAATAACTCAATAACGTGTCGTTTTGTTTGACTCTTAATCGTATTTTACTAAGAAACAGTTTCATAAACTACTACTTATTATTAAAATATTTTCAAATAAAGAATAATATTTTTTATACACATCATTTTGGGTAAAATGTAATCTGTTCTCTAGACCTTTATAGCAATTTGAAGCATGAAATATTAAGCCCATCATTTCCTTGTATTAATCTTAAGACTATATTTCCTGAAACATGAACGAATTTCCCACCTCGATAAGAAGCGAACAAATAAGCCAAAAACAAATCCATTACACTTATTAGAAAGACAATACTTATTATCCCATTACAAAAGTAAATGAAGAAATTTGAAGATTCCCTTCCAATCATTTGTTCCTCCTCTTCCAATTACAAAAAGGAATTAAAGTATCAAAGTACAAAATGTCTCAAGAACAAAAAGTCTTAAATAAACTTGGATTATATTTTTCCACTTTATTTCCTCTTTGCGTAAATTGACATAATTAAGCGTAAAAGTTATGACGTAGTCGTGTTACCAATTATGTAATACCGTGATTAGAGTTTTAATTTGGTAAAGTGTTCCTAAAGTAATTATGATGCACTGTTATTTCTCAAATGAATTCGTACGTTAAGATAATTTATTGTAAATGAAACAACTTATGCTTCTTCTTTTATTTCTTAATATATTTATTAAGTATTAAGAAGATAGGACAGTAGTCATCAACGTTTGAGTTTGGAGATATTCAACTGTAGGATCTTCACATGAACGTAATTATTTTACAGAACACAGCAGCTAAAAAATACACCGATTATTGTGATATTGTGATCTTAAAATTTGAGTCAAAACTCTTTTTTGTGATATTACCTATATGAAGTAGCGATTATTTGAAGACACTTGTAGCCACTTCACGTCATGTCTGGCCGTCTCGACTGCATTTTACCGTGTCAGATATTATATTTAGAGTTAGAGTATAAAATCGGTAAAAGTAGGGATTTGAAAGTTCAGAAACATGCAAAACGTTTTTCAGTTAAAGTGAATGTGCTAATCTCAAATAATTAGGTAAATGAGTGTGTAGGCAAGTATGGTAGTACAAAAAAATGGGTCCTATATAATAACAAGAAAAAAAAATCACTTTTTCAAACTTGATGTAGACTAAACAACCACATCTCGTTTCAGATAAACTATGGGAATTTTATTTGTTGTGAAAATAATTCACGAACAGCGCGCGCTCGTGACATATGGCCACACTTCCTCTTCAGATCTATTTTCAGAATATTACACGTATTGACCATTACGCCAACAACGTGTATCTGTTCGAGATTACAGTAATCCATTAACATACACACGGTTTCCAATACCTCAGAATTTATTGGCTTGCATATGATATTTATGGCAGTTTCCTTATCCAGCTTAATTGTATAATAAATTTATGGGAGGAATTAATCATTGAAGTGTTCCTACAAAATATGAACACAAAACTTTCGTCTTTACGTCTTTATTCACAGGTTTAAAAAGTTTTTAGACTGGACCATGTGCGCACCTAGGGGGTCATAATTAAGGCGTTCTTTTATATTTTGACTGTTGAACTTTGTCTTTGTTGACTGTTGTTAAGAGGGGCTAAGTAACATCGAGTGTTCAAATAAAAATGTTCTTAAGTCACAATAAAGAACTTTGGAACGCAGCGACATTACTTTTCGCTGTTGAAGTTTCTGAAAGCTATCATGCCCTCAAACGCCAATATATTAAAAATATGAACGGTACTTTGTACTACTTGTAGCATAGATAGAATAAAGTCTACATCCTTTATCTTAAAACCCAATCACATAGGAATTATCAAAATGCTTATGTCCAGCAGGTAGTATTTTCTAAAAGTAGGTAAAGTTAGCAGCTATTCCATTGTGTAGATAAAAACTTTTTAGCAAGTATCTCTTTGTAAAGAAGTTGCAGTTAAGAAGTGCCAAATCAAGTTTTTTAAGTTCTTTTCACAATAACTTTTTCCGACGACTCGTTCGGGAAAGTCCCGCTAACTTAAAATCGACGGTAAGTATGATGCATTTCAGTGTGGTGCAGAGAGTGCCAGAGCTTTTAACTCATATTCTTTACTTATACTTTTAGCTCCTAATTGCAGGTGGTCCTCTATACGTCTATAATCTATAGGTAGTAATAATTGCAAGGAGTTTGTTTTTTTGACGCTCTTATCTCTGAAAATACCTGAACCATTTGAAAAAAAAAAGGAAACTGTAATTTTTGGAGAAGATAGTTTAGACATTGGTGCAGTGCGTCTATGCAGAGGGTTCGAACCAAGTACAGTTGGAAAACTACAGGACAAATGTACTTAGTTTGATACTATATAATTTCTATACGATACTATTATGTAAGTGCCTAAGAATGGTCACACATGAAGATTTCTACATTTTTTATTTGTCAAATTATAACAACCTCGCCACAAGTATTTCTTAACCTACTGGGGTTTGTCTCAATATATGGATGTTATAACAATGTATGAGTTGAGACAATAAAAACTTATTATAAAAAAACAGAGTAATAGTATTACATTGCTATATTAACTATTTAATTTCAAAACACTACGTTTAATAACTCCAAATCCCAATTCAATAAAAATCTATACGGACATATTTTATGCTCCTACAGGCTGCAAACACGGTCACATATGTAAGGGAGGATGTGGTATAACAAAGTTGCGCAATTACTGAAGTCCACAGATTTGGGTTTTGTCCCAAGCCGCAGGTACCCGCCGCCCTAGTTCCATCTATGCGTTCATATTTACTCACATCATTACGTAGTTGCTCACTAAAGTTGATAGTTAACGACACAATATTATCTACACCTAGTAGAATGAGAGAATAATCTATATCTGTAGGTGCTTCAAGTTAAGTATTGTAAAAACTTTTGAGAAAACTCATCGCCAATTGGCAAGAAAATATTCATAGAATAGTGGTTTTTTTATATAGGACACGTCAACTTGACTCCACCTGCCTGATGGTAAGCTGAAGGTAGTCTCAGGAAAGAGGGCCACCATTACAGAAACGCAGTATGTTATAATGGTGGCACTTAGCTTGACGGTCTCTTCAGATACTTTTTCACGCCCTGCTTAAAGGACCCAATAGGTCTTTAAGGGCCTCAGCAAAAGCCCATCTCGAAAGCCGGTACATCGGTGCACCTTGATACACGTGGTTCTCGTGTAAACTTAGTGATGTAAGTACTTGTATGTAAGTTCAAGATTGGAGGTGTCAAACGGCAGTCGCTCCGATGAAGACCAAGATAAGCCGCTTCAGGAGCAGTAAGTGTAAAAGAGAAGTACAGAAGTGTAGGCTTTGGTTACAGCCGTGATACACATTGGCATAATGATGATCAAATATTACTATGAATAACACTTCTGACGTTTACGGCAAGATATTTTACTAGTTTTAATTAGACGAAAATACTTCCTAGCTATAAAAATAATCCATACTAATATTATAAATGCGAAAGTAACTCTGTCTGTCTGTCTGTCTGTCTGTATGTTACGCTTTCACGCCTAAACCACTGAACCGATTTTGATAAAATTTGGTGTAGGGGTAGATTAGACCTTGAGAAAGGACATAGGCTATGTTTGGTCGCGATAACCGACATTCACGCGGGCGGAGCCGCGGGCAAAAGCTAGTAGGCTATATTTGGTCGCGATAACCGACATCCAAGCGGGCGGAGTCGCGGGCAAAAGCTAGTAAGATATATTTGCCATTTCAGTTTACGATATTGTGAAACAAAATATCGATTATAGGATCTATAAGTAAACAACACAATAACAAAGAGTAGATCAGGAAGTAAACCATTTAACCTTCTTCGGATATCGTATTTAATTACTTTCTTGAGGTTAAAACTAATTTGCGGAAAACGTAACATGATATCGCTATTATACACAATTTAGTAGCTCAAATTAAGGCAAGAAAATAGCTATTGCCCAGTTGCGTCCAAAGTTTGTTTCTTGGAACCCAAGAATATTGTTTTTGATTGGTAGGCATGTATTTATGGGAGTAACTGCAGTTTGGCGTCTTAGCCCTAAGAGGAACCTTTGCCAGTACCATTTCTATTGATTAGCAGGTGCATTAACTTGCAAGTAACGTTGGATAGGGTCTCAAAATGTTTATACTTTGCAGCCTGCCACTGCCACTGCCACTTTTCCACTCTGCAGCCCTTTCTTTGAATGATATGTCTTACTCAGTGTAGTATGACCTCATAACCCTAAAGTCAGTCAGTCAGTGCCATATCCGTTGTTTAAGAGGTGCCTGGTGCAACGCAACCTCACCTGGAGTCGGTCCATGTGAGATTAAGTTGGGTCTCATAAATTGTTGTAATAGTTTTATACTGTCGCTTTTGTATCCAGGTAATTAGAACAATTAGAAGTGAATTTATGGAATAGTTGTATACTTTAATAATAAAGTTGTTGCCTGCAAGAACTGGAACCTTTTAAAAAGCTTTTACCTTTGGAGGTAATTCAGTACGAGTGCGTATTATGTATGTAGTTACTGAAATACGTACCGACGTAATTGTAATTTGTGCCTAAGCGGCTAACACGTAAAATAATTTGTACCTTTATATACAGTCTGCTTTTGTATTGTAAGAAGAGATCGTGCCATACAAAAATTATTATTATCCTTGATTATTATTCCCGACGTTTCAGTTGCTTTTCAGTAGCCATGGTCACGGGGAGAACTAGATTTTTAAAATACATAAAACTACCAAGAGGGCTAAATAGATGTATCATACACTTATATTTTGTTTCTTCTTTGACAGCACTTAAACATTTACACTATTAAAAGTACCTAATACAAAATATCCGACTACTATTCAACAAAAAAACTTGTTACACAGATCATTTCAAAAATGTAAAACTATTCCTGGCAGCAGAAGTATAAAAAATAAATAAGCAGATATACTCATAAGTTTTATCTCTCGAAAGTTCTTATGTAAAGAAAGTCACGCGTCGGTTGCCCGCTCGTAGTAAGAACAAACTTGAGCAAAAGGATTTTCTACAAAGCTAGGTAAGTCAACCTACAGCTGTTTACCATGCTGTGAAGTTGGGTTTCATTAGTATCTACGTTCACATATTTATTTCAAAGACTCGTCTTCTTAGAACTAACGGGCCCGTTTAATCCATTCGGTAGTGGTTTTAAGCTCGTTTTTAAGATACGATTCACTTACTGTTCCATATTATGAATGCTTGCAGTATGAGAGATGTTACAACTTGCAAAGGAGAAAGGGCGAGGGAGTGAGAGACAAAAATTGGAGAAAAAAAACACAAATTCTCTTGAAAAATGGCAAAAATGCAGTCGAAAAGACTGAGGTGTATGAATGTCAAAAATCTAAACGGATCCGATTACATCAGGAAAAGTGAATTGCGTAGGCAGGGCTTGAACCCGCGACCTTTCCATTAAAGGGGGAATGCTTTACCAACTGAGCCACTGCGCCACGCCTGAAGCAATTCAAATTTTCCATCTCTACATATTCCTCTTCATGGGCGACACTGTGTAGTTAGCATACTAAATATTTAAAAATTTCATTCAAATCTAGAAGAAGTCTGTACGTATGTTTATTAGTACCTTTTTCTCAAGAAGCACAAAAGTGATATGAAAGGTATCTTCATGACCAAAAAACAATAAAATTTTAGTTAACCTTCTGAGATAACTCCAAATCCCAATTCAATAAAAATCTATACAGACATATTTTATGCTCCTACAAGCTGCAAACACGGTCACATATGTAAGGGAGGATGTGGTATAACAAAGTTGCGCAATTACTGAAGTCCACAGATTTGGGTTTTGTCCCAAGCCGCAGGTACCCGCCGCCCTAGTTCCACCTATGCGTTCATATTTACTCACATCATTACGTAGTTGCTCACTAAAGTTGATAGTTAACGACACCTATTAGAATTAGAGAATAATATATATCTGTGTAGGTGCTTCAAGGTAAATCTTAAGTATTGTAAAAACTTTTGAGAAAACTCATCTGCAATTGGCAAGAAAATATTCATAGAATAGTGGTTTCTTTTATATAGGACTCGTCAATTTGACTCCACCTGCCTGATGGTAAACTGAAGGTAGTCTCAGGAAAGAGAGTCACCATTACAGACAGGCAGTATGTTATAATGGGGGCACACAGCTTGACGGCCTCATCAGATACTTTTTCACGCCCTGCTTAAAGGCCTCAATATGCGTTTATGGGGCCTCAGCAAAAGACCACCTGATAAGCTGGTAGGTACATCAGTGCACCTTAATAGACGTGGCTCTGGTGTAGACTTACTCAGGTAGGTATTTATCAAGATTGGAGGGTCTGACGTCAGTCACTCCGATGAAGACCAAGATAAGCCACTCCAGGAGCAGTAAGTGTAGAAGAGAAGTCCAAAAGTGCAGGCTTTGGTTGCAGACGTGATACACATTGGCATAATGATGATCAGATATTACCTATAATTCACACTTCTGACGTTTACGTCAAAATATTTTTACTAGTTTTAATTAGAGGAAAAAATTCCTAGCTATAAAAATAATAAGATATAATTACCATTTCACTTTACAATATTGTAAAACAAAATATCGATTATAGTATCATTCTATGTATTCTATTATCGAGTTACAAATGTATGCCTGGTGTGCGGCCCGACTAAGTAAACAACACAATAACAAAGAGTAGATCAGGAAGTAAACAATTTAACCTTCTTCGGATATTGTATTTAATTACTTTCTTGAGGTTAAAACTAATTTGCGGAAAACGTAACATGATATCGCTTATTATACACAATTTAGTAGCTCAAATTAAGGCAAGAAAATAGCTATTTCCCAGTTGCGTCCAAAGTTTGTTTCTTGGAACCCAAAAATATTGTTTTTGATTGGTAGGCATGTCTTTCTAGAGGTAACTGCAGTTTAGCCTCTTAACCCTAAGAGGAACCTTTGCCAGTACCATTTATATTGATTAGCAGGTGCATTAACTTGCAGGTAACGTTGGATTGGTTCTCAAAAAGTTTATACTTTGCAGCCTGCCACTGCCACTGCCACTTTGCCACTCTGCAGCCCTTTCTTTGAATGATATGTCTTACTCAGTGTAGTATGACCTCTTAACCCTGAAGTCAGTCAGTCAGTGCCATATCCGTTGTTTAAGAGGTGCCTGGTGCAACGCAACCTCATCTGGAGTCGGTCCAGGTGAGATTAAGTTAGGTCTCATAAATTGTTGTAATAGTTTTATACTGTCGCTTTTGTATCCAGGTAATTAGAACAATTAGAAGTGAATTTATGGAATAGTTGTATACTTTAATAATAAAGTTGTTGCCTGCAAGAACTGGAACCTTTTAAAAAGCTTTTACCTTTGGAGGTAATTCAGTACGAGTGCGTATTATGTATGTAGTTACTGAAATACGTACCGACCTAATTGTAATTTGTGCTTAGGTGGTTAACACGTAAAACAATCGTACCTTTAGATACAGTCTGCATTTGTATTGTAAGAATCGAATTAAAGAGATCGTGCCATACAAAAAATATTATTATCGTTGATTATTATTCCCGACGTTTCAGTTGCTTTTCAGTAGCCACGGTCACAGAGAGAACTAGATTTTTTTAAATACATATAATTAACAAGAGGGGTAAATAGATGTATCATACACTTATATTTTGTTTCTTCTTTGACAGCACTTAAACATTTGCTCTATTTAAAATAATACGAAATATCCGATTATTCAACAAAAAACTTGTTAGACATATCATTTCAAAAATGTAAAACTATTCCTGGCAGCACAAGTATAAAAAATAAATAAGCAGAGATACTCATAAGTTTTATCTCTCGAAAGTTCTTATGTAAAGAAAGTCACGCGTCGGTTGCCCGCTCGTAGTAAGAACAAACTTGAGCAAAAGGATTTTCTACAAAGCTAGGTAAGTCAACCTACAGCTGTTTACCATGCTGTGAAGTTGGGTTTCATTAGTATCTACGTTCACATATTTATTTCAAAGACTCGTCTTCTTAGAATTAACGGGCCCGTTCATTCCATACGGTAGTGGTTTTAAGCTCGTTTTTAAGAAACGATTTACTTACTGTTCCATGTGAATGCTTCCAGTACCAGAGATGTTACAACTTGCAAAGGAGAAAGGGCGAGGGAGTGAGAGACGAAAATTGGAGAAATGGAACACTAATTCTCTTGAAAAACGTCATAAATGCAGTCGAAAAGACTGAGGTGTAGGAATGTCAAAAATCTAAACGGATCCGATTACATCAGGAAAGTGAATTGCGTAGGCAGGGCTTGAACCCGCGACCTTTCCCTTACAGGGGGAATGCTTTACCAACTGAGCCACTGCGCCACGCCTGAAGCAATTCAAATGTCCCTTCTCTATATATAAATTTTTAATGTGCGATACTGTATAGTTAGCATTCTAAATCCATACTAATATTATAAATGTGAAAGTAACTCTGTCTGTCTGTCTGTCTGTCTGTCTGTCTGTCTGTCTGTCTGTATGTTACGCTTTCACGCCTCAACCACTGAACCGATTTTGATGAAATTGGTATAGGGGTAGATTAGACCATGAGAAAGGACATAGGCTATGTTTGGTCGCGATAACCGACATCCACGCGGGCGGAGCCGCGGGAAAAAGCTAGTGTTTAATAATGTCATTCTAAATCTAGAAGAAGAGTGTATGTATGTTTATGAGTACCTTTTTCTCAAGAAGCACAAAAGTGGCATGAAAGGTATCTTCATAACCAAAAAACAATTAAAATTTAGCTTACCTTCTGAGTGAAATTACCTGGTGAACTATCTATGGACCCAATACCTACCTAAGATAACATGTATTGTATCTAAACATTTAATATAAAGAAAATATAAATAAATACGCACTTGTGTACCTACAAATGGAGCGGAAAAGTAGAATCATCCTTTCTTTAAGTCCGTTAAAAGTTAATGTATATAAGAATAGCCGTAACAAGGTCATTAAACATTCACTAAGTGAGGGTTTGGTGCAAATATAGAGCAATTCAACCGTTGGCTGTTTCACGGAACATAAGAAGTCAACCGAGCGTATACTATTGTTCTATTGAGTTCGCTATCTTGTTGCTGAGCGAAAAATTTCATTATCAAATTATTGCTCAAAATATTTAACGCTGTTTATAATTTCTTTTATAAACTTCGAGATTATGTTGAGCTAACACCACTTAGCAAGTACTAAACCCGGTTTAATTCGGCTAGGTAAAAAAAGTGAGTATTCGGTTAGAATTGACTTGCTTTAGTTTTAGTAATACTAGTTTTTTTTTCGAATACATAGGGAAAAAGAATCTTCTCGGACAGACCAAAAAAACTAAAAAAAATTACAAAAAAATTCCTTCAATAGTTTTTTTTTGTTTGTTTTTTTTTTTTAACATTTAATATAAATAAATACGCACTTGTGTACCGACAAATGTAGAGGAAAAGTAGAATCAGTAGTTGACCCAGCTTCGTACCAACAATTATTTTCCACCCGCGTGGCGTCCGATCCCGTTCCCAATGCACCCTGTTATACAATGATATAGTTATTTATGCCGATGCCGGCCGAATTCGTTGACTTTAAATATTATCACTGCTGCATTCCCTTGAGTAGTAGCGTGATGATATATATAGCCTATGTGTTATTGCGATGTATAAGCTATATTACTGTAAAGTTTCATGAAAATCTATTCGGTAGTTTTTACGTGAAAGAGTAACAAACATTCCTCCATCCATACTCTCAAACTTTGTCGTTTATAATATTAGTAGGATAAATAGGACATAGGATGCACAAATCGTCGTCAAGATATTTATGACGCTGACTGTACCTACTGTTATGGAGATGTTAAAATGATAGTGTTTATAAAATAGCATTGATCAAACTATCAGATTATTTTTTATTTGAAAGTTCTTATGTCTGACTGAAATTATAAGAAAAGATAATTTCAGAACTTAAGAACTTTGAAATAAAAATAATCTGATAGTTTTTTTTTTAAACTGGTGCTATAATTTCGTAAAGTATTTATTAAAAATAACACAATCCATACTAATATTATAAATGCGAAAGTAACTCTGTCTGTCTGTCTGTCTGTCTGTATGTTACGCTTTCACGCCTAAACCACTGAACCGATTTTGATGAAATTTGGTATAGGGGTAGATTAGACCTTGGGAAAGGATATAGGCTATGTTGTGTCGCGATAACCAACATCCACGCGGGCTGAGCCACGGGCAAAAGTTAGTACTACATATTTCATAAGTAACTAATTCAATCATCTTCATAAACTTTGACTCTTCTGTCATCTTCTAATATTAATAGGAGTAGAAAACAAAACCATATCAATTTGTTACACACGAAAAAGTACTTCCGTAAAGTTTAAAAATAATGGTGAAATGGTATACGATAAACATCATGCCAAGGCGTGCAACATTGCAAGGATCTCGTTGGTGATTAATTATGTAAAGCCGCCGCGTCAAACAGCACCCCTGACGGCCCTGACACTGCCTTAAAAATATATAGCAATGTTATTTCCTGGTACCCAGCTTTTTTGTTGTTGGGAAGTCAGCTATCTAGGGTTAACCCGATATATCTCTGAGCTGCACTCAATCTTTTATTCCATGTTACTACTGTTGTAAAGGCGAATGTTTCGGATGGACGTGTGTGAATGGTTAAAATCATTCATGCCAAATAGTCGCACGGATTTGAGCGGAACTTGCTACTGAGCTAGATTTTAGTCTTGTTTACATTCTTTTTACGTGCCGGTGAGGGAGGTTATATCGGACTTGACCCGAGTAAAACCGCACACCGACTGTGGTTCATCGTGCTAGGCCGAAGGTAAGGTTGTCTTTGATGTATCCCTCGCACCTCGGCTGACCCAGAGTCTAGTATACCAGCCTTTTACTACTGTGCTGGGTCTACCAACACCCTCGGGTCTAACATTACTTAACCTACAAGGCTTGTTAAGCTGGACAAACTTTCCTCTCAGGTTTGGGAAGTCAGATCTTGAATACATCAGTAAATACCCTAAAAGCGAAAGCAAATAAATAAAAGAAAGAATTGGAGAGTGGACTCCCAGCACCAGGATGATGGAGAAGAAAAGTATTTTACTTAAACGCCTGCAATTTTTTTAAAAATTAATCTAAGGAAGGTGTCTAGGTGTTTATACCTACGTATCTGGTTTCAGATAAAGTTTTTAATAGCAGTACTCAGAAGCTTATCGTGGACGAGACCAAGCTGAGGAAAGGCACATTGTCACCATCCTAAAACACAAAGTAAGTTTTCTAAAGTTTGTTCATGCTACTTCGCGGCAATAAAAGGAGTCGGATCTGTCACTATCTCATATACTTTTACAACATGTAGTGGTATTATGGCTGTTGTTTTTTCTAATAGTTTAGATACTAGTGATAGGCAAATGTAATTTGAATATTTATTTTGTTTATAAGGTTTAGAACAGAAAATAGAACCTTTAGTTATTTAATATAATGACACATTTGGGTTGTTGCTGCAAACGTCCACCTTCTTCCTATTTGTCATCTTACAAAAGTATGGACGTCAAACCAAGAGATTGAAGCCCAAAATACTTCAGGCTTTTAGGGGAAAAATACGCCGAAGAACATGAGTGAATGATCACGTCGGCGTTGTTAGTTACTTAACATAGACGGAAAACTTATTGACAATTAGATAGTTTTTCTAAGCTTCCTGCTGCTACTTGATACATCACAACTGAAAGCTCAATAACACATTACCCAAAGCAGGTATTGAACCTGGAACCTCTTAGCGTGACTGCAAGCCACGCTCCTTACTCCATTCCCCTCTATAAAGGAAAGATCGTGGGTTCAAGTCCCACTTGAGCATTTCATTTTTCGTCATGTACTTATTCGAATCAACAAACATCTTCACGGAGTAGACTCAAACGCCAGTACTGGAAAATATCTAGAAATATGTTCGATTCGTATTCACGTTACAGTCGGTTTGCAAATTGCCGACGTATCATGCTACCCAGCTTGATTGGACCGTGAATGCTAACAACACAGAGCACGTCATTTGGACATGGATTCATAGCACTGGCTGTTATCGCATCATTTACCTAACTAGTTACAATTTTTGGCTTTATGTACATTGTTTTTATAATTATAAAAACACAACTACCTAAATATTTGTTAACTACATATTTATAACCTATATACTTTTTATATGGAGTACTAGTTACCAAAATTAGTAGTATTCCCGTTAAACTTCTCAAGCTAAGACGAATAAAATTGCTTGTTAGAAGCTTTCCTGATCATATTACATAAAAAGCAAATTGCCACCAAGAAAGAGTGACTAATTACCCGACTACGGCGAAGCCAAAAGGAGGGTTATTTTTAATTTGCCAATGAAAACGCGCAAACGCTAAACGACTTATTTTCAGAATGCCGTTAGAGTAAATAAACTAGCCTACTAGAAATACTAAAACTTGAAATGACTATGTTATAAAATGGCTTAAACGTAAAATTACCACTTTTTAGACATTTTACTTTAGAGACAATTTAATTCGCATTGGGAGTGTAATGACCAGGATTTAAACCCGAGCAAGACTTTTATATTTCTCAATTCCATTGAAATCAAATGAGAAGTCACTCGGATGTTGCACATGATTTTTTACTGACGTAGGGTCGTCGAATTATTATTATTAAAAAAACGTACAAGTAGACAGTAGCTTAGTACTTATTACAAATTATTAATTAATCGAAGTGATTTCTCTCTTAATGTTAATTAATAGCCTAAAATTATTCAAATATTAAAGAAAGAAAAACTTTCTGAATACTTTTTTTGTAAAAGTTGATGGAATTCGATTAAGCTCGATTAGTCGAAAACTTCAACACTGCTGAAGAAAAATCCTTTTTATGGAGGCGGCATTATAAGAAGCGTAGGTGAAAAGAGTAAATGGTGCGAAATAATCTGAACTCTTAGTTCTGTTGAAAACGAATTTATTGCCCGTCTGTACTCGTGCAGACGAGCTTTATTGATACCTATAATAACATACCTACAACGTAATCCGATTATACATACTTTCAAATTCGATTCATTTTATTTTTCTTGGTGATCGATCACCATGATATTCTTTAAATGAGAATATTTTTTTAAAATAACTACGGTTTGAATGATTTTTTAAAGGCATTTAGTACACTAAAGTGTAATTCCGCCTGGATATCCGCCATATCTTAAATCAATAACTACGATATTCCACGAAGCGATATCTTAGCGGCTAAGCAAGTATAGTTAATTAATCATGTTGTATTTAGATAATGTGTGATATATTTCTATCATGAGGACGTACTTAAATAAAATTAGTGAGATAGAAATAATAAATACACATACCTACCTACTAATACATATAATAATAATAAATATTCCACAACATTCTACACAACGCTATCTAGACCCATGGTAAGCTTAATTAGCTTGTGTTATGGAATCTAGAATGCGGATATACATATTTAATACTTTTTTTGTAAATACTTACATATAATACATAGGAAACACCCAGACCAATGCAAATAGCCATATTCATGCATACAAATATTTGCACTGAGCGGGAATCGAACCCGCGCCTCCTGCGTGGCAGTCGCGCTCACTACCGGCACGCCACGGAGACTGTCAAATATGTAAGTAACGTAAGCATAAAATAAATCGACTTAACTGTGATCAAGGTAATATGCATAGGTACTAACTTGTGCATAAAAAATAATAATAATAATATATATTTTTAAATAGATGTTTATTTTATATGTATTTAAAAATATAATTTATAAGTAATTTTAAATGAATAAAGAGAACATAATAATATTATTGTTCAAGGTTAACCTGAAATTATATTCATAATAATAATAATAATCACCCCGCAGGGGCAGCTTGTGGCGAGCTGTTGGTGAGTGGCGACACCACGAACCCTGATTCTCCCGAGGGTTGGAATTCATTCCGCCCCGCCTCTTGTGCTTGCCTTTACTGGCCGGCCAAGAGTGGAGTCGCAAGAGCGGAACCTATGCTCCAGGTTGGAAGTGTAAAATGTCATAACGCCGGGGGCCTGCTGACCGACTTCTGTATCGCGATCTTGCACCCCGCAGACTCACCTCTCGACAACCTTAGCCGCTCAACGGGTGTTGCTCCATGGCCGCATTATGCGTGGCTATTTTAATGGGGCCCATGCAATGAGTTGGCGAGTCACCACCTGCCTTTATAACAATTTTGAGACTTATTGTCATGGCAGGCGTCCGTTAGTCTCCCCCCATAGCCCATTCACCAGTCCATCCAATACTCAACCCCATAGCCCATAATCTAGTTTCCATTATTCCAATAGTCTCTGCACCTGGCGGGGACCATCCCCTGGTGTATCATATTTTGCGCTCGGGGGTGGTATCCGCCATGTGTGTGTCTATCCCTAGCATATTAAACTCTCTTAAAAGGGCCTCTACGTCTTGGCTTCGGCCCGACGCACGCCTTCCAAAGGCCCGGGACTCCATAGTCCCGAGAGTCACGGATCAGAGAAACATAATAATAATAATTGTTATGTAGTATCATAATTTTCTGAAAGTAAGCACTAATATTTTTTGAAGTAAAGAGGAAAATTTTTATCCCAATCAATATCGTAAAAACTCAACGTAGCAAAAATTTTATAACGTAAAAAGTTCTTACCTCAAAATCGTAGTAGTTTGATATACGCAGCTGTAGCAGAATTGAAATTTAGCAAAAGCTTACGTTATTGGCAAACCGTTAACGAATTCACCAAAAGTTCATCTAGTTTTACGTGCAACGTTTAACAACTGGCAACTTTTTTATATTGATTTGCCGATTTCAGAACGTGAAGCGCTCTGACAGAACAAAAATCTGGTCAAACTAGTTTTAGTTTGGGTTTCGCATGTTCTATGTTCGTTTTGTCTAAACCGCGTAAAAGTAGTTTTAGTTTTGATATGTACAATTGTATTATTTGTGATGAAAATTCTTTACCTTTCGTCATATTCTTATACTAGTAGATTGATTATAGAGGTTCTATTGCAAAGTGAAATAACTGGTATGTATAGGCTCATTGATGATAAGGGGAATATTTTTTTTTTAAAGAATATTAGAACCGAAGTTACTAATATTCCCTCTAACCCCTCCAACTAAGCTAAATTGCTTGTGCTAGGAGTGGGTTCACGTCGGTAGTGTAATGGCCAGGATCGAACCCGGGACCTCTCGATCGTAAGGCCGACTCCTTAACCACTAAGCTACCGACGGTTTTCTTGGGTATTCTACTGCCTAGTTAAATTAGTAACTTTTTACTAAACGTCAAAACGATAAGTTATAAGGTAACTTTTATGAGAAGGATTTAGTGATGTCATAAAATTGTATAGTCAAATCAGTTACTATTATAGGTTGAGTGTATGATTAAAAATAAATAAGAACGATAAAATAAGATCCAACGCAATTTTTACCGCTCTTTTACGATTCCTAATTTAATAAGCTCGATTAGATAATTTATTTTAACTATCGGATGGCTATACCCAATTTTAGACA
This sequence comes from Eilema sororculum, assembly GCA_914829495.1. Classification (NCBI taxonomy): domain Eukaryota; kingdom Metazoa; phylum Arthropoda; class Insecta; order Lepidoptera; family Erebidae; genus Eilema; species Eilema sororculum. The sequence continues at coordinate 16,461,239 of OU618543.1, read as the reverse complement.
ACGGCAAAAATATATTCTATAAGTAAATAATCCTTCTTTTTTTCTTTTGCCTTGCAGAGTCACTTTCCGAGTAAAAGTGTTGGCAAACATGCAAGTACCCTTACGAGGAACTTGAGCAAGCACCATAAAAATGGGTAAATATAGGGGATATACTTACTTTCTTATGCATAAAAATATAAAGTCTGCTTTAGCTAAGGAATTTTACACCTTTTCTGTGTTTTATGTAACATTTAATAACAAAACACAAAATTTTTAGTTGACTCACTGATGATAATAATGACTTAACAATACGTACATACAGAGTGAAGCGTATCATGATATTTGACATAAAAAATAAAATAAAATGTGATTAGTATACTTACATCGTTATCGTCTGTGGTAATCGTTCACTCAATTCTTTGTATTTATAAAAAATGCTATTCGGCGTTATTAACCATGCCAGTCGCATCGTAGCTCAAAAATAACAATCTTATTAATTTCACACTAACAACATCCATGACGATTTAAAAAATATTTGCAAGTGAAGATTAGTGCTACAATATACCTGCATTTGAAAACTGATTTTACAGTTTTTATACTTAAAAGAAAATAAGAAATACTTAAACATAATAGCTTTCAGTGCTCTTGTAAGTGTCTTAGATAAATTGGAACCATTTTCAAATAACAAACGGGCGATAGAATACTCCTGTTATTTTTATTTCCTTATTTTCAGATGGGGAACGAAAAAAGAATCCGACGAAAATCGTACCGGTTAAAGATAATGAGCTTCTCAAGGACCTGTAGTTTTTTGTATTGAATTGACGACGCACTCCGCAATAGTTATATAAAATTCATGTGTTCTTCTCACAGTAGTTTTCTCCTCACTTCCAATTGGTTTCAACGTTTCTATGAGTATAGTCATTCTTTGGATACTTTTACGAGGATACTATTACGATAATATTTCTTTTTAGTTGAACACTATCCAAACCATTCGTTGTTCAAAGACTTTTGATACGGTCCCTGTTAAAGTTTATACGGGTGACAAATTTTTCGTAAAAATAAATACATATCGAGGTTACTTTTAATTAATAAACTTATTACGAATATATTAATACATAAAACCATCATTATCATCGTGAAGGGATTGCCAACTTGCCTCCACAATCCATTATCAAAATTCTATATTTGTCCGGTTCTTGGACCTGGTTCCAACTACCCGTAACCCGTAGATATTCTTATACGGCAACCCGGACTGTGTTCCTCCGAGGTGCGAAGGGGTCGATTGATTGATTGTTTGAAAATAGTTTCATTTTAAAATGTTTATTAAAGGCAAATTACTATGTTGTACAAGCACTTTAAAAAAATGTTTTATTCAACAGAAGAGAGTTTAGGTAGTGGCAAACGTTTCATTATTCTAATGCCTGCGGTGGGCGGTGCCTAGATAGGCCAGGTGTTGCGAAGTAAATGTAAATATTTTATTGTGGGGGCACAAACAGCGCCTGAGAGATCAATAAAATTTGTTTGTTTTGTAAAATGCTCTCCGTTGTCTGCTATATAGATTGTGAACATGAATAATTCAAACTAACAAATGGAAGAGTACGAACCACCACCATTTGTTTTAATGTTTTTGAACTGATGAAACGTATAACTTTCAGACCTTATCGAGTGCAATGTGATTAAATTGGTCATCGGATCATCAATCACTCAGATACACATGACTTGCTGGTTAGACTATACGCGGGGTGAGTTTTTAAATTTGGTGTTATTTCAAACTTTAAGCTTCATTACGGATATAAATGAAATCGGGCTGATGTTTTTCAAAATAGCACGTGAAGATTAAATTTTGAAAGTCGGTACAGTAACTTCCTAAGGTGCCCCGATGAACATACTAAAAGTTCCCGGCTGTGGGACACGAGCCACATGATGGGGGAGGTGAAGAAACGTCCTTTTCAGTATTTTGCTTGTATGCTGAAAACTACACTATTAATTACTTCTACCCACATTAATTGTTTACAATAAAACTACAGATGATGTCTAGACATTTTTACTGACTCTTTAATATTATATACGAGAGGTCAAATGTAAAGAAATTTATAATTCCACCAAATCAACTCGGCTTGGCCATTGAGAGATTATCGGTGCTTATTTCTGTATTTTTTGGGTGAAAAGAAAGTTTCTTCAAGTATTGCAATAGACGTGGCTATCAACAAACCTCGCTGAAGTTGACGAAAATAGCTGAAAGTATTCTCTATAGAGGTCTTAGAGCAATTTAGGATAAGTATATAAGTAAGTACATCGTAAAGATCAACTATCGACACGCAGAAAAATAAACTACAGTGTCTCTAGCATTGACAGCGTCTTTAATCTGACTAAGTTCTTATTCGTGTACTATTCATATCAAAAAGAAAATAAATGAAAAGAGCTACTCGTTCTATATATCACATCACTCGAGTACATTCTGATAATTTTCGCATGAACATAGAACCTCAAATAACGAAATCAAATCTAGACAGACGGCTGTGAAAAATTTTGCTGAAACTCTCTGCTCGAGTTGATGGGCTCTTAATCGAACTGTTATGGTTAATCGGGGTACGTCGAGCGGATTACAAGCAACTTACAGGCGTGCTTAGGTACCTCGAGCAAACATTACCGCTCGTGAGCTCGAAAACTCAATTACCGACGCCGTTACGAACATTACCGGTCTACTTTATATATAGCGCTGTCTTGAATATCTTAAAGGGATTTGTCATCAGCGCAACGTTATATTGTAGTTAGGATTAGCTTTATGGATTAATTTCTAGAGTCTATGAAACCATAGACAATGTATTTTATGATACATCTACTTTTGGCCGTATCATAATCATGTTTGCGTTAGTCCCGATCGCTTTCAACGACCTTTTTTTTCTATTCAGTGAAGAAATTCTCGCTGGCTGGGTGGTTATGTTAGAATTAAACCTACTAAAACCACACGCTGTTTGTTTCGGGTCGCAGCTCCCACATTAGCCTTCGTGCTTATTCTTTTTATTATCACCCATATATTCCCGGTAGAATTTGGGCCATGCGGTGTCGTACAAGGCGACTAAGGGATAGGGCTATTTAACATCAGACAAATATATAAAGCTTAGACTCAGCCTTGGATGCACGACTTGAGTCAATAATTAGTGCCCGGAATACAGCAATAGGCTCACCCACTATGACGTGGGACAGAGTCCAATGATTGCTGAAATGAGGGTGTTAATTCACCTGTTCCTAACCCCCTAGGGATAAATACAAGAACCGTAGGTGATTTGTCTATTAGTTTAAATAAAAAATATCTTAAACAACCATTCGGTGAATCCTCCAATAGTGCAATCAAACATAGTTCGATCAAATGTAAGTGAATGAAACAGCAGTCGAATTGTTCAATAGGTATGGGATTAAAACGTAGATGTATCTTTTTTATTTATTTATTTCATTTGATACACAAGAAAACTTATGATGTAAACAGATTATTCATTATCAACCGTAGTTAAGTCAACCGTAGTTGTAAGGAACTTCGATGAATTGATAAGTAACCTTATCTATCTATATAGTTTTTTAGCGCTTCTGTTTTGTACAGATGTTATTCTAACTAAATAATATTATTTTAATAATCACGATATCATACCAATTTTAAGTAGGCGTGATGTTATAGATAGCTATCGCGCAGAAAGTTTGCCACAGATCATGATGATATTGTTAACTGAAAAAATAATATTTATATCCCTAGAGGAAGTTACTAGGTGAAAAAAAAAATATTAAGCCAAACAGTCTTCGACAAGAAGTCGACCCCAATTTTCTTGACATAATAAAAAGGCTAACAAAAAATTATAAATAGTATTATTCAATATGACAGCGTAACGTCAGCTGTGACGTTTGGAATTCACTAAAACATTTCTCGGTATATTTGTTAAATTTTTCATAATGGTTTCTGAAATTTAAATCGGAATCTGAAAATTTAATCAGATCACGTTTTAGATCGAAAGATTCTATCATTAATATTTGGTTGCTTTAGACCTAATGGAGTCATAGCATTATTAAATCTTTAATGCTTTGTACTGATATCCCCCGTGTGGAACACAATTGGTGGTTATGTCGGATTCGAGCCGACTAAAACCGCATATTCTCTTATCTCTCAATTGCCTGGGTTTAAGGTTACCTATTAGAGCATTTTCCTTGCACACTGACTGACCCTGGGCCACCTTCTGTTTTGAGATGGCCCCATATTACCCGGAAAAGGGGGGGCTTTGTGGCATTGAGCATGGCTGCCTCTGCTAGGTAGACAGGCGACCAGATCGACCAGTTAGGCTTCAATAAGACAATTTTTTTTTATCGTGCCAAAAGTTCCCACGGATACCACCCCCCGGAGCCGGTGGAGGTGGTTATGTCGGACTTGAACCGACTAAAACGCACGCCGTCTTGGGTCTTTGGTTGCCATGTGTTAATCCAGGGTGCCTATCTCCATACCAAATTTCATTAAAATTCAATGACATATGAATGCAGTTTGACATATTATACGTTACCGTTCTTCTTACAGCTCCCGTCCCGTCCCGTCGTCATAACAACAATCTTGTTACCAATAATGGCGTCCTAGTCAATGATATTACATTTAAAAACGAGGTAGATATGTTATTAGACTGCGCCTGGTGAAGACGCGAAAACGTCCCAATTGGGACGTATCGCATTTAGTATATGTCTGGCAAACGCCGAGTTGTCACGTATGTAAGCGCATAATAAAATTGCAAAAAAATGCCATCGTGTGTTTTTAAAAAATGTACAAATTACGACATTAAATTAATAAAACACGAGGGATCTCCTATCACATGTAAGTACATACAATATTACTGATTTATTAGTGTATTTCATTAAAATTAGTTTAATGATATTTTTAAAATAATGGCGGCAAAGAAAAAAGACAGAAACACATTTTGATATGAGTAGGACAAGGACACAACAACACTGCTTGCATAGATTATCAGTACAGATGCGACATAGGGTAATTTTCACTTTACTGCCTACTAAAGTAATAATTGACCTGTTGTTCAGTTTTAATTGTCAGACAGACAGACAGAGTTACTTTCGCATTTATAATATTAGTATGGAAGTATGGATTTAAAATTCAGGAACAAAATTGTTGTTTTATTTATTTGTTATCCTTTAAATAATTGTAATAAAATAACTTTTTTTTTTTCAAGGTTTCCGACTATTGAAGTTCGACTTCAAGAGTGGATTGCAATTGTTAGGGAACAACGAAATGAGTTTGACTAGACACCTTCAAAAAGCAGCAGAATTTGTAGCAATCACTTTGAAGCCATTGAATCTCTCACCTACCTACTTCGAAATAAGGTCGAACATTGCTCAGGAAGAATTTAATAATTGACGAATACCACTGTTCAGCTTCATTCTGCTCATAAAAATAATCTCGAAATAAAAAAAAACTTTCCAAGAGGCAGAATAGAACTAAATTAAATTCATTTGAAGGCGATTAATGTTTTATTATAACGTCATTGCGTCAGTATGGTTTTATTTTCGAGAAGTTTCTTATTTATCTTTTTGAATTGTTATCATTTTCAGAAGTAAATAATGACGTATTATTTTTTCATCGGATTTCATTTCTTGCCTACCAACGAAATTCCCCTTCTGTTCAACAAAATCATAATCTATGCTTCGAAGTGCAATCGTCCGAATCATTCCGAATTAGTTCCAATTTATAGCCATCTTTTTTACTCACGTGCTTATCCCATCTTTCGTACTACTTTAACGCTAATAATTGTCAACTATTGTGCACTGACAGACTGCCGGATCAGATTTGAGGAGTCAGTTACTATGAACGTAACATATCTTGTATAAAATATCATTGGTCCTAGTACATCGTATTTTCATAAATATTACATTATTTTGTGAATTTAACACATTTTAATTGTCAACTTTAGTCTATGTTGTGTCAATCTAAGGCGTCAGCGAACTTTCAACATACAAAATTTTATTAAAATCTATTCTGTAGTTTTTACGTGAAGGAGTAACAAACATCCAACCATCCATCCATCCATCCATACATTCATCCATCCATACTTACAAACTTTCACGGTCACGTTCCAAATTCAAGCATTATTTAACTTATTCTGAATATTGAGACATTAAATTGTGAACTAAATTTAGCAATTTTCCCTAACTGGATAATATATTACATAGATAAAAATGCTTATTTGGATGTCTGTGATCAGCAGCAACCTGAAGAAAGTCCAACTAGACGATACGATGACTCAAAACCGACAAGTATGGCGAAGAATGACGAGAAGAGCCGGACCCAAAGAAATGGGATAAGGCTAGGCCTAGAGATAAAAATGCTTATTTCGTAGCAATGTGACCACAAAATATGTCTATCTCTACTATAATATTTGTACTCGTAAATAATCTTATTAAGAGGTAATGATGCAAAGATAAGGCTCTGAAATAAATGAATTATCTTTCTTTAAAATATCTAAACACGTATTTTTCAACTTACCATGTAATACGCAATTTATAGTGTTAGCGTTAACTCCTTAAACATGTATTATTATACCTTTCACATGCTTAGCATCACACGGCATTGTCTTTAGGTGAGTAAACTATTATTATGCTAATATGTTTAGATGTGAACCTTTATGGGTGTAAAGTCGACACACTGTGTAAACTCATCTTGGACACATAAACTGTAATATATTATGTTGCTGTATTTCTTGATAATTGCTAAATTACACATTTTTATCATAATACTTATAGTCATTAGGGAAATTATTATTGAAACTTGCAATCCTAATAAGGATCTTTTCGGAAACTCTCGAGTCTAATTTTAAACAATCTTGAGAGAATCGTTCCAGTTCAGTATTATAATTAAGAAGTCAATTTACACAAGGCCCCATAATCGTTCAACCCTTTATATGACGCCTAGGTGGGATGGTCTTATTCTTAGACAGAAGTCTTTATCTTTTATTTAGATTTCATTATAAATTTCACGTAAGTTATATGTGTAACATAGATTCCTATTGGTTGTGGGAATAGATTCAAATTACACGCAGGTGAAGCCACGGGCAACAGCTAGTTTATCGAGTTCATATCCTTCATTTATTAAATGGTTATGTTATCGAACCATTAGAAACACAAAGCAAATTATTATGTCCTTTGCAATACGATTGTCAATGGTTCATTAAGGGTCCGTACTACCTCAAATGACATAGCATAAACGTGTATAATATCAAAAGTTCTAAAGCATGGACTTTTTAATTCATTTGTGGTAAAGTTGAGGATATATACTAATGTTTATGTGTGGCAAAAACACGATTACGTAAAATTTTCTTGATAGAAAACCATTGCAAAGTTACCTCTAAACCGTACAAATAAAACGATATTATGGATTAATTACGCAAAATAGAATCACTTAACTTACACAATAAATTGCAGTTTAGTGGTTAAGAGACATTATGTGTTTCAAATTTTACAAATATACATTGGTTTCTGCGTAACGAGCAAATATCTAAATTTTTACTCAAGCGATACCATTAAACTTAGAACCGCCCTGCCGCCCGGCCTCCTCCTCAGTGTTGCTTCGGCTATCATACGGGGAACTTGTGTCGCACGCGCTCTGCGCAGACGATTACGATAGACGATACGAAAGTATTCAAGTACCTATCTTTTGACAGGCGAAATGGGTAATAAAGTAAACTGAAAGAGGAAAAGTGTATGTTGGCGTAAAAAAATATTAAAACATATGAATGATGTATTATGTAGACAGCCTCTGTGGCGTGGTGGTAGTGCACGCGACTGCCACGCAAGAGGCGCGGGTTCGATTCCCGCTCAGTGCAAATATTTGTATGCATGAATATGGCTATTTGCATTGATCTGGGTGTTTCTATGTATAATATGTATGTATTGATGATGATTCCGTGATGGTGGTATCCGTAGGGATTTTACGCACGATAAAAAAAATAGCGTTAGTGAACGCGACTGCTACGCAGGAGGCGCGGTTTCGATCCCCGCTCAGTGCAAATATTTGTATGCATGAATATGGCTATTTGCATTGGTCTGAGTGTTTCTATGTATAATATTTATGTACATACAAAAAAGTATCTAAGTATGTTTATCCGCATTCTAGATTCCATAACACAAGCTAATTAAGCTTACCATGGGTCTAGATAGCGCTGTGTAGAATGTTGTGGAATATTTATTTATTTATTATTATAGTAAGTATCTAATCAACCTACCTAAGTAGCTTATACTGTACATAACAATTTGCAATAGGTACTATATTAGTAGAAAGTAATAAATAGGTCAGTAAAAACCTACCTATTTCAAAAATTTGGATTGAAATAGGCATACCTGCCTATGTATCGACAAAAATAATCTTGCAGTAGCAGCCCAAGTCTTTCAGGCAGGTCCTGGCTACTACAGGTCGCTCACTGCGACGACGCGACGGACGACGCGGTTGGGCGACTCAGAGCCGAAAGTCGAAGTGCGGTAACTCCAACTTCTGTAGGTTAGGTTAGAACTGTGACCCCAACGCATGAGCCGAGCGAGCGTAGCGAGCGTGCCGCAGCAGCGGACGGCGAAGTGCCAGATCGGGTTATGATAGGAACGAGACCGTCGGGTCAGGTTAGGAAGAGGGTTACGTTCGGAACAAATTTTTAAAGTTTCTACCTAACCCGCGACCGGCTCAAGTTTTCGGGTCAGTTTCGGAATAAACGGAATATTTCTGTAAATACATGAGTACCTACCAACCCGAATGATCATAATATAAATATAGCAGTGGTTAGGTACTACTACCATACGTATTCCTATATTTATTATAGACAGTACGTAATTATGAATTTCCATTCATCTGTTTCTATTGAAGGGTCATCGCCCTCTGTGGGCTCAACAATCTAGCCACATTACTGGCTGTCAGATTCTCTGCCCATACGGGGGCCCCGTATAGGGCCATACTTCGCGCGATCCCCAGGTACAGTCTCCTGCAGGGAGCGTTGGGTCTCCTGATGTTGGGCATCAGCCGCGCGAGTGCGGCTGATGCCCCCCTCAGTTTTGGGACCAAACTTCGGAAGTGATGTCCGAAGTTCCACCGGCCATCGAGCCCCAGATACTTCATCGAGGGCTCGATGCCGATGCTGACACCCCCTATCTGTAGGCTGGATCCCGCAGGTGGCTCCATCCGAGGTCCGTGGAAGCACCGAGCCTCGGACTTGTGAAGAGCGACCTCGAGACCCAGCCGCCGTGTCTGACCCACGACTTGAGCAACCCCTGCCGTGGCCTTTAGTGCTGCGTCTCGGTGCGCTGCTCCCCGCGCCGTAATGATGGTGTCATGCGAACCGGACGTCGGAGGTCGCAGAACGACCTCCGTCCTCTATGAGCGCTGGCCTTAGGGTGACCGGTGGAGCCGCCTGTCACCCTAGCAGAAGCAGGCCGCGGCGGCGGCGCAAGGTGCGCCTCCCCGTAACCGGGGCTAGATGGGGACACTGTGGTCCCCCCAACTCGAAGGGGGCCATCTCGAAAGGAATGGTCCTCCTGGGTCTGCCGGGGTGCGAGAGATATGCTTTTGGCAATCTCACCTCCGGCAACCAAGGACTTGGGACGGCGTGCGTTTTAGTTCGAGTTCGACATAACCACCTCCACCGGCTCCGTGGGGATTTATCGCACGATAAAAAAAAACGAGGGTGTCAACGTGTTCCACGTTACGCTGACCCCTCTGAGCAACGTACCACGCAGCATCCAATCGTAGCCGATGTTCCTCACCCTCGGTAACTACGGGCACGTCGTTCTCCACCACCTCCCCTAGGTGCCGTCTTCTTAGGGGCGGAGGCCTTGGCTTGGGACCAGGAGCACCACTGGGTGCAGCCGTCGTCGCTCAAGACCTGACGACGGGTGCCGCCAGCGGTGGGCGGTATGCCCGGTCCTCGGACGCCGAGGCGTCGCTCGATGACCTCCAGCAGCTGGACCACCATTGGTGTCACCTTAGATGGAGCACGGAGAGCGGGGGTTTTCACACCCCGAGCCTCCCCGGTGGGTACAAGGAGGCCAAGAGGGCCCTCCATACGGCCATCAAGCGGTCCAAAAAGTTGGGCCGCGAGGAGCTGATAGAGACTCTGGAGCGCAACCCGTGGGGGCGCCCGTACCTTATGGTAAGGGGCAAATTACGCGCTAAGGCGCCCCCACTGACCCAGAGTCTCCAGCCGGAGCAGCTGGAGGTGGTCCTGGACTCCTTGTTTCCATCAAGAGCGGAGGAACACATTCCTCCGCGCATGGCTCCGTCTCAGGCGCCCAGCGCGGAAGGCAGTGAGAACAACGTGCCCGTAGTCACGGAGGGTGAGCTAGGGGCGGCTGTACTGCGGCTTAAATCCCGCAGAAACACCGCCCCTGGACCCGACGGCATTCCAGGCTGAGCGTGGGTCCTGGCTCTTGAGGAGCTTGGGCCTCGACTTCTAGGGCTCTTTAGCGCATGCCTCGAAAAAGGCCAGTTTCCCAAGGTCTGGAAGACAGGAAAACTGGTCTTGATCCGAAAGGCGGGGCGGCCGGCAAATTCTCCATCAGGGTACCGGCCGATCGTGTTGCTTGACGAGGTGTGCAAGCTCTTTGAGCGCATTATTGCACAACGCCTCGTCAGGCATCTCACACGCGTGGGGCCTGATCTGGCGGATAGCCAGTTTGGCTTCCGTCAGGGGCGCTCCACGGTGGATGCGATCATGCGCATTAGAGGCCTGACGGAGGAAGCAGTCTCACAGGGTGAGGTGATAGTGGCGGTGTCTCTTGACATCGCCAACGCCTTCAACACCTTGCCCTGGAGCTGCGTTAGGGAGGCGCTTATCTACCATGGAGTGCCTCCCTACCTCCGTCGAATTGTCGGGGCCTATCTCTCCGAGAGGGCCATTACTTACCCGAGTTGGCTAGGGCCGGGTCGGCGGGATGTGTCGTGCGGTGTTCCGCAGGGATCGGTATTAGGGCCACTCCTGTGGAACATCGGTTACGATTGGGTGCTGCGTGGTCCGTTGCTCAGGGGGGTGAACGTAACGTGTTACGCCGACGACACCCTCGTTACGGCGCGGGGAGCAACGCACCGAGACGCAGCACTAAAGGCCACGGCAGGGGTTGCTCAAGTCGTGGGTCGGATACGGCGGCTGGGTCTCGAGGTCACCCTTCACAAGTCCGAGGCTCTGTGCTTCCACGGACCTCGGATGGGGCCACCTGCGGGATCCAGCCTACAGGTAGGGGGCGTGAGCATCGGCATCGAGCCCTCGATGAAGTATCTGGGGCTCGTACTCGATGGCCGGTGGAACTTCGGACATCACTTCCGAAGTTTGGTCCCAAAACTGAGGGGGGTGTCAGCTGCACTCGCACGGCTGATGCCCAACATCAGGGGACCCAACGCTCCCTGCAGGAGACTGTACCTGGGGATCGTGCGAAGTATGGCCCTATACGGGGCCCCCGTATGGGCGGAGACCCTGACGGCCAGTAATGTGGCTAGATTGCTGAGCCCACAGAGGGCGATGGCCGTCAGGGTGATAAGGGGATACCGCACGATCTCAGGTGAGGCGGCATGTCTCTTAGCCGGGACCCCTCCATGGGACCTGGAAGCGAGAGCCCTTGCGTCTCTATTTAAATGGCGCAAGGAGGCGCTGGAGCGGGGCCAATGGCCTGCGTCTCGAGAAATCGAGGCCCAGCGGTCCCAGCTCCACCAGGAAACCGTGGAGACATGGAAGGTGCGACTTGAGCAACCAAAGGGGGGATTCGCCACAATCGCGGCCGTCAGACCGGTCATGGACGAGTGGCTGGAGAGGAGACATGGTGCTCTCTCCTACCGGTTGTCACAGATGCTTACCGGGCACGGTAGCTTCGGTAGGTATCTGTGGCGAAGACACCGGGAAACCACGGCCGGTTGTCAGCACTGCGGGGACCGCAGCGATGACACAGCGCTCCACACGCTGGTGGAGTGCACGGCGTGGGCGCAACAGCGCCAGGTCCTCGTGGTGGGTTTGGGCGTGGACACTCTCTCGCTCGAGACCATGGTGGGAGCCATGGTCTCCAGCGGGAGTAAGTGGGACTGCGCCGCCTCTTTCTGCGAGCAGGTCATGCTCGTGAAGGAGGCGGCGGGGCGGGAGCGGGAGAGAACTCTCCCACCCGAGTTCCGCAGTCGGCGGCTTGGACGCCGCCGACGTGTCTTCGCCGAAGACCATCGGCCTCCATGACCGGGGGCCTGAGGACGGTGAGTTGGCTGCTCATCGTCCTTACAGAAGCAGGCCCATGACGGCAGCATGACGTGACGGACTCACGCACGCCTCCCCCCTCCTATGAAGCGGGATGATACCCGAAAACCCCCCATAGACGCGGGATAGCACCTGAACCACCCCCTAGACGAGTTGGTTGTTGGGAGCCCTGGGACATCCTTCCGAGGGCTTACCCGGGGCTCCCAACTATAGGCTGCTGGGCGATACCGTGGGGGTTTTAGTCGGTAGGAGTCCGGCATAACATCCATGAAGGATTTCCCCCACGGTCAAAAAAAAAAAAAAAAAGCTGCTGCCCGTAGCTTCGCCCGCGTGAAGTTTTGTTCCCGTTCCTGCAACCCATGGGAACCTTAACCCGGAATAAAAAGCAACTTATGTGTTATTCCAGGTTCTAATTTACCCCTGTATAAAATTTCAGCCAGATCCATTTAGTAGTTTTTGCGTGAAAGAGTAACAAACATCCATACATACAGCGATACATACTCACAAACTTTCGCATTTATAATATTAATAGGATAAGTAAGTATAAATATATTATAAGTTTTATGTAAATTATCATTACAATATGCACACTTTTCTCAAAAGTTTGTTTATTGCCATAACTTTCTTGATGTCTAAATTACTAGCTACTTTACCCTATCGATTGATAACGCGTGAACTTGGCGGCCGAGCCTCGCGTCGGCCGGCCCGGGGTCATCGCGGGAGTGAGATAGATGCATCTGCGCGCGAGCAGTACCGGCGCGAGTGCGTTGTTGAGGCGCGCGGGGGTAAAATTTCAATTCGAGCTGGAGTGGTACGGACTCTTAAGCACAGAATGCTTAATCAACTGCCCGTTAATAATTAAGGTTCAACTGATTTCCATAATAACCACCCTTTGTGCATTTACAGTCAAAATCACAGTGTTTAATTAAGAACAAAACCACTTATATCATACTCAGCGTGGCCCGATTTTGCACATTAATATTCCATTTAAAAAAATATCGAAAACCCATAAGCAGTGCTACCTATCGGGTAAAGAAATAAAAAGAAGAAAATCGCCACGAGGTTTTTTTTATAACCTTCGCATTGTTTGATGTTAAGCTAAAGGTGTAGTCTCGTAAATTGGGAGTCACCATTTTAGTTACCAATAAATACTACAATGTATCAATGCTATTAAATATATTCACACCCTTAGATATAATCCGCTCCGTAAGACGGAAGACCTCTCTTATTTTTCTTTGAGGGAAAACTCCTGAGCTACCAAGTTTGCTATTTTGAATCTTACCCAGCAGTAGGCAAATAACTTCTCGACAGCGAGAAGAACTCATTGCTAGCATTCATTCTATAAAAAACCAACATCAAATACACGAACTAAAATCACAAATATGATTCTCTGTGTAATTCATTTAGGTGCAAACTTGTTTACGCAGAAATTAAAACCGCAGAGCTAACCGCGTACTACCGTTATACTAAATGGGTTAGTTAGTTTCAGTATATCTATGTACCAATTTGTTCTGCTATATGGAAATATTTTGTATACTGCAATAGGCGCTTAGTTTAGCGCTTTGTATTACGTAGGTAAACATTTTGATATTAACTGCAAACATGTTTGAAACCATTGTTCACTTTAACCTGTGAGATAATTGTTTTTAGTTTACCAAAAGCAAATAATCTTGTATTTCAGTTTGTATAGAGTATTTATTTTGTCTTATTAATTAAGAGTAATATTTTTGTGTCAAAGTTAACTACCCTTTGAGGTTTTCGTCAAATGGATATAAAAGTATTACTCCTAATCTAAAAAAATGGATATAAAACTCTTTTAGAGTAAATAAAATTTCTTAAATATCAATTTTATACCAAAATTGTATTTTTTTTTATAATAGAGTCGGATGGAACGAGAATTGCAGTTAGGTATTAGTGATGTGTTGCTATGCCAACTACCTGAGCACAAGTTATATCAGTTAAAAATTGGTTTTAAACTATAAAATTGCGTTATTTTGGTACCAAAAGATGCTTGTCCGTGACGAAGATTTCACATGCCCGTTGCGAACATAGACAAACGTAAAATGTTTTAAAAGAGTTATTGCAGCTTCAGTGTCAGTCAGGAAGGCAGTGGTACCGAATTTTTTAGGAAAGCTCTGGAGATTTACATTCAGATTACTCTTGTATTCAAATATATTAAGAACTGTTTAAAAACATTACGTTTCACGTGAAGTCACACCGCTGAATTTTCTTAAAATTTAACTTTTGGCTCGCCAGTCCAGGCGTTCTGGTAGGATGACGTTGCATTATGCATTTTGCTAACGAACGCGTGCACGAGGGCCTCGTGCTGAAAATTTGAATGGAAAATGTTAAACTGTGGAAAACTTTCCATCGTTTTACTTATAAAACTGCCAAAAGAAACAAATCCAACCTTCAGTACCTCGCAACTTTTATAAACAATTTTATGTTTCATGTAACTGTTTCTCTATCAAGCAATTTCCTATTTTTGATTTCTAATTCCTAAGTGATGTGGATAAAAAGAAATAAGATAGATATTTTTTTATTTTATTTGTTTGAAGTGGTTTTATTAAGAAGTAATATGAATATTATAAGCCTACATTTATGGAAACTAACTTTTTACTTAAAGTCAGTAAAACATTAATGATTTTAGATCATTGCTTCGATTCGAATGCTTCGATTTATTTGTTTGAACCGGGACCTATCTACCGCTGCGCCATCGACGTGCTTAAAGTATGCTCAAACAAAACGCAGGAAGTCTATCCGAAAGCATCATCTGATTTTATAGAAATAGTTTCAGCACAAACTATTTCCAGTAGTTTATGCAAATAGTTATAACTCAAATATTATGTTAATCAAAATGTTTGAAAAAATTAGTTGTCTTCTAGTACAAAGTAAGTTTTTAATGAAGTTGGCATGATTCAATGATTGCCGATCTTAGCAAGATTACATTGTTAAGTGAATCACATTTGACTTTCAATAGGAAATATTTTTCAATGACATCACGACTTTTTTGTATACAAGCTGTTCGATGTAAATAAATTCATACTTCGCTAATTACTAGATTTGCACGCGGAAATCGCGATAAAGATTTTTTGCAAAAAGTTTATGTTTAGAGTATCGAACGCTAAAGACGTAATTATTATTAAGAGGATAATATACAGTATTCTCTACGACCATATTGCTTTTGAATACATAAAAGCAACCATGATTGTATGTACCTTCTAACTGCTACAGAAAACAGCAGGTGCAAATATTTATATGCATGAATATGGCTATTTGCATTGGTCTGGTGTTTCTATATATAATGATAGTATGTATTTCCAAAAAAAAAGTATCTAAGTATCTGCATTCTAGATTCCATATAACACAAGTTAATCTTACCATGCGTTGTGCAGCATGTTGTGGAATTCGAAAAACATCGGAAAAAAGAGCGTTTCATTTTTTCCGATGTTTTTCGAACTTTAAAGTAAGCATTAAAAATGCTATAAAGAATTCAGTCAAATGTTGTGGAATATTATACAAACACAACATAAATAATTATCATATGCAAGTAAAGTATATAATATATTGTTACACATAGAAAAGTCAGCAGTGACAAACGATTCCCACTTAAGGCCTGCTTCTTTTTTTAAATCGCCTTAAAAAACTGTCACTTGTGACAGATTAATTACTGAACCAATGTTACTTGACGTTTCTGAATAAGTTTTCTTGAGTCGATGTGAAGGAAAATACATTACATTAGGCTGCCAATATACCAACGGCTCTAGTTCTTAAGCACTGAATAAGATTTATGAAGTTCAGAAGACCTACGATGTATAAAGACAATGTCGAACAAACGTTTATCGGACATTTATAATAGCTTTTTATTCTATTATTCATTGTTTGCGTTAGAAAAATCTAGTCAACTGGCCAAATATTCAACTGTTATCAACTAAGTCAGTACCATGATTGAATTTTCATGACCATTTATTGCGTTATCTTTTATAGTTTTGGGACGTGAATAACGTGGTATCAATAAGAAAGTTATTGATGATACATAGTGGTATGGTTTAACTCTTTGGGTAGCTAGTTTAACTTTCTGTAAAATGGAAGTAATTTCGCCAACATTAGTTTAAAAAAACCATTGATATTAAACTGAGGTACATACTACAACCACCAAATTACGTTTTTTTTTGTTGAAACTTTGACTTCTTTTCTGTGATCTTTTTTGTCGGTGTCAATAGGAAAAGTCAAAATGCTAGTACCGGAGATAAATTCCCAGTGATGCAGCTGCAATACCTTACATAATTTTCTACGCTTAATTTTTTTACTGGCTCCTCCAATCTATTTTTGGAGTTCTTAGCTACGTTTCTCTGTATGTCTTTTTTTCATGACTGAATGAAAGAAAGACATACAGAATGAAAGTGCGAGCACACGTTACAGGAGTTACACGAACACGAACTGGAATTATGGGATTACTATTCCAGGATAGCTCACTAGACACTCGCAAGTAAATCTTAAAATCATAGTTAGGTTATAACCACTGGCTTATTAGCTGCCACTGATGCTGAAGAACTATAACTACTACTACTAAGTATATTCGACCATATAAATAGCTTTGTTGTACACGATTGACGTTTTATACTTTCATAAATTACCAGCCTTATTACCAGTACAGGCGCAAGTACCGGTTACTAAACTCCACCTTGAGCTCAATCACCCGACAGTAATTCCAAACGACAGTGTAATTACACCAAAGATTGGATAAATGTTAGTGCTCTCTAGAATAGGTCCATCGGTCAAGACTATGAGCAAATGATAGATGAAACTGATATATTAAGTCTTCACGTAGACAGGCACTTTGAGCAATTCGATTACGTAGACAGACCAAGTATCGAATTACTAGTTGTAATTGATGTATTCGTTCGACGGAATTTAACAAAATTAATCAAAAATGTTTGAAGGGTACACATTACTTATTGTATTGAGTAACACACTTATACTTTTCCACTGAGTTTATTTTGATTCGGGTCAGGTTCAGAATCAAAATAAACTCAGTGGAAAAGTACAAGTGTGTTATTCAATATGTGTAGCAGATTCCACCAAGCGCCAACAGTCTCCAGTATAAACATTACTTATTGGTTTAGGTATAAATTAGAACTGGTAAAGATTGCCAGACTAGATAAAGATTCATAGAAATAAATGTTTAATATGGAACGCAAACCTATTAGACTACTAGTCTTTTGATCGCAACTATATGTTCGGAATAATTGAATTGATCGCAACTATATTATGTTCGGAATAATTGAATTGAATTGCTCATAATGTACAAAGGGTAAAGCTTAAATTATGGAAAAGTGCAACCGTGTCTTCTTTGTCGACTGTATTATTGAAGAATTGAACCAATCAAATGCTAAAATGCCTATAGGCAATATTAGCAAGAATAAGATTACAAAGAATCCGAAAAAGGAAAAAAATTGCACCTACTATATAGACATTTTATATTTTATTCATATTGAAACAGTGTTTCATAAACGTCCATCAGAAATAAGATCACGGGATAATAGGTATGTACAAATAAGTAAAATTAAATTTCTCCTTGGAAGTGAACGTCGTGGGATAAGTGGGTAGTATCGGTTTCAGCGTCACCGAAGCCTTTGACTATTGACGTTCAATAAGAATAACATTGCTGTTAGAGTTGTATTACATCTTAATGTGAACAGAATAATATTGTGTTACCCTCTATTTTGGTGTACACAATCAGCGGAGTACATTTGTTGAGTTTTTTTTATCTTTACTTTTTTAAAGATTACATTATAATAGGTCGCTTTATGTATAGTATCTATTCTGGGGTAATGTATTGTGGTTGTATTGTTGTCCAAATCTTCAGCTGTGTTTCTCTCCGTTGTTTATAATATAAATGAAATAGCAATTTAAGCTACCTTGCATTTTTTTAGATGCTTAATATTCAAGCTATCTCTGTAGTCTTATATTTATACAACATAATAAAGTCCAACAAAATTTTTAAAATGCAACGATGATCTCATAAAAGGTATAGCAAATCAGTTATTTCATTGTCTTCGACAAGAAATAATGATGTTACAGTCAATAAAATTATGAAAGGAGCGAAATTAACTCATCCACTTCACTTTTACATAAGCATCATTTTATCGACGTCACGCTATTTTCTTCAAGAAGGTTTACCTGTTTCGAGGACACTTCAAACAGCTCGTCCCAATATTTTCTTGCTACAGAATATTCGTGTATTCCTTCAGTCGTTCCTTTCCTTGACTTGTATGACCGGCATCACTACCTCAATTGATTTGAGGTCTGACGTACAAATTTACTTTTAATAATGTAGGTGTTTATCACATCTTTAAACGTTTCCAGATAGCAAATTCTGGAATTCTACAAAAAAGCTTTATCTAAAAGAGAGGAAAATATTACATAACATGAACCATTTGCTGTAGCAAAGATGTATCTTACGTCACTAATTAAATCATTCAATTATCCTAATTGCATTGTTGGCTCTCCCAATGTAGCGCACATTATTTGCTCACTATATTAATAATATTGAGCAATTACGTATTGTTTGCAACATGATTGTCAAATAAAGTATTAATCCATAGTTAGAATTATAATGCAAATGATTTAACAAAAATCAATGAAATTTAATCACAATTGCTGTTGTATCAGCTGAGTTATTCCACGAGGACACATTTATGCGCAAAGCGAAGCCTATACTGCGTATTAGGTTTGTAGATATCATATTATGTCAGTTGATGTTCAAACAGGAAATGGCACATTTCTCACAGGGTGCCCGAGTAAGCGACAAATGCGATGCAAAATGATACCACGTCACGCAACACACATACAGTTAGAGATAAAAATGAATTATTGAAGAGTGACCTTGTAAGATAGTGGTGATTCCCGTACATATATGAACATTTTAAATACTATGTAATCATATTATTAAGGCTATTACATTGCTCAATGACCTTGAGGATTTGAGTTCTGAGTTAGTATTGTCACTGTTTGGCGCCATCTACTGGCATATAATAAAAGGTATTAAACGGTTAGCCACGGTAACAGACGTGCCGCAATTTTGCTCAACGTTTTTGCCTATCTTCATTCCAATTCTAAGATTTCAACTAGAATTTATTCTTCTTGTACGTTATCTACTTGAAGTAAGTTACAGTTTTAGATATAGTTCTAGATTTTGTCTCGAACCAACTATATCCTAAGGTTTTAGAGTGAATATATCAATACCCCTAAATAAAATTGAAGTATCTGTGTGTAAGCAAATTTTTTTATACTAGGTACATCATACATTTTGAGGATCTGGTGATGACTGTAAGTACTTAGCGGTTCTCTGTAATGGAAATGTTAGGATATTCTAGCTTAATGAAAGAGAATATGGTATTAAATTTTGTTTAATGTTACATTTCACGACAGAAGAAGGAAATTCAGAAATCCAATCTAAATACCGTGAACATGTAAGTTGGTCACTAAGTAGGTTTGAAATTGACGTTGATGTACCTTGTGTGGTTTCTTCAAGCACGCGGATATTTTCCTTGTCTAGTTGTTGGACGTTATGTACCTTTTTGAACTGGCGTAGAATCAATTCAATACAATACAATCAGTGGATAGTAGACCGGGCCGAACAAATTGGAACCAACGTACACAATATAGCCAACTGTGAAGTGGTACAGAACTATATTTACCTCGGTTCTACTATATCAAGTGCTGGAGGCTGTGGGGACGAGATCGGACGACGGTGTGCCATCACCAGGTCTGCAGTGGAACGACTGGGAAAGATTTGGGGGGACAGGAGGATTACTAAGAAGACTAAAGTCAGATTGATGAAATGCCTTGTGTTTCCAATCTTTCTCTATGGAGCTGAAACTTGGTCTCTGAGACTGCAGGATCGCCGTAAAATCGATGCATTGGAGATGTGGTGCTGGAGGCGCCTTCTAAAGATCCCGTGGACGGCATTTCGCACCAATGTATCAATCCTCAAAGAGCTTCACGTTAAAGACAGACTATCGTCTACTGTGCAACTACGAATACTGAAGTTCTTTGGTCACGTCTCAAGAAATGAGAACTCGATGGAGAGACTGGTAGTTCAGGGCCAGGTGGAAGGCAAAAGAGCACGCGGTCGATCACCAACCCGCTGGATAGACGCCATCAAAAAGGCTACTGAATCCACCATGACCCAGTGCACTCGCGACGCCTCTAACCGTCAGAAATGGAAGCACATCGCCAGAAGAGCTACCCTCGGAAAAGACATCGACCCAACGAACACCCCACCATGTATCTCGTCAGCGCAACCACGACCACTCTGACAAGAGTGTCCGACTGAGAAGAAGAAGAAGAATCAATTCTAATTTTGTAGAGCATTTGTTTTACTATACTGGCACAACTAGTATCAGGTCTCATTTTAATAACTGTTCCAAAGTTTGAAGCTGTCAATAAAGAGCGCCGGAGTTTGAGCCATTCACTCGACTCACTTTGTAAAACTGTTTGTCTCTCTATTTGTTTTCTTTCTTCTTTAGTTTTATTTAAATTGGTTAGAAAGTTCTTCTTCATTTCTTCTAAATTCTAATTAATTCTTGATATTAGTAAAAGAAAACTTTTTATTGCACATCAAACATTGTACGGTAAAATAAGACACAAGTCCTACACGTTTCTCTCTTACTGGTTTCATACTTTGTATACCATAGTTAACAGGCCCATGACTACCTATTTTTGTATTTTCGAGAAAAAATAAGCCATATCAATAATTCGTCTGCTAGATATACTCTGAGTTTCTACTTCTGATACTCCTTCTTCCATAGTTAAATCTGGTAAATTTTCCTCATTACCACGCACATCTACAACTGCCAGTTAATGAGGATTAACTGCCATTTTAAGAATACCGGAGGTTTCTGTTAAATTACCAGACTGAGGTGTGCCACTTTCTGTTATTGGCTGTTCTGTAAATTGTTCTTGATTTAGTAATTGACAGTTCCGCTCATTTCACGTTTGCCTGAAATCATGAATGTACTGAGTACCAAATTTTGTAACTGTGCTATCAACTTTTGTACTAAGTATTATACTGTATCTACGTGCATTTATGATACAAGTAGCAAATTTTCATAAATAATCATCCAGTAGCCAGAGGTGATTGATGAGATGGGACGATCTCATCAATCACCTCTGGCTACACCACAAGGGAGGTTGTACAACTTAATTTACCATACTATAATTTAAATAATAACAGTAAGTATTTCTCTTATGTAGATAGGTAGGTAGGACCAGGTACAAAGAAACTTACCAATAATTTTGACGTGCTCGGCCACGCTTCACTTTACTTTTGGCTTTATTTTTAGGCATAATACTTGGTTGCTATTTACGACTTACTCTTTGAACAAAGCGAAACATAGACGAAATTTACAAACTACTTTTAATATATTTACGAACTGAAAATTTATTTTTAATATACGCTTTGTATATAACGTTATTATTTACAATATAGTTTAATACATCGTTTTAAAAAAATATTAAATTATGAAATTTATTCGTTAGAAATAACGTCACAACAATCTACCCCTGACAACAGCCCACAGGACACTAATCTATTGAGTCGCGGGCGGCGGCATGGGCCCAGCGGGGGAGCTTCTCGCGGGGGGTATTCAGATTTCAGTATTTTCTTAATTATTTCAAAATAGTCAAAGTAACTATAAAAATAAAACAATACAAATTGTTAGAAATGTAGTAAGCTATTTTTTAGTATAAAAATCATGCCAAACTATTTATTCAATAATGAGAAAATTTACATTTTATGTTAGAAATTACCTGTTTTCCTCCATTTTTTTTATAAATATAGAATGAAGTTATTAAAATTTAAAACAATACGATTTGTTTATGATGACCTTAAGTTTATTATATATTTTTAATACGTCCATTGTATGTAGGGATTCGTGAACAAATTTAATTGAACCCAGCGTATTTTTAAGATTTGAGCAATTTAATCCCCTTAAACTAAGTGAACAAGCTTGTGAAAAATTCGCAATCAAAAACCTCGATGCTGCCTCACAACTATAACTTTCACGCAAGAGCTAACTAGAAGTTGACAGAGCTTTATCGCAATTGCAGAAACGGTTTGACAGCGTATACGAACAAGCAATATTTTATTATACTGATAGCTTTTTCTGCACTGGCCTTCGAACATCTTAATGAAGATGGGACTTATTGATGATGATGGTTATATATACTCTGTATAGTAAACTTTTTTTTTTTATACCACTTAGGTGGCAGACAAGCACACGGTGGTCACAAGGTGGACAGGCACAAAGTGGTTACCGCGGCCTATGGACGTATGCAACACCAGGGGCGTTACACTCGCGCTGCCTACCCTAAAGAAACCTTCTAATGCCCCTCTTGAAGAACCCCATATTGTAGTCGCTTGGGAAAACCATGGCAGGGAGTTCATTCCACAGCTTGAGCGTACGTGGGATGAAGTTCCTTTCATACCGCACGGTGCGCACCGTATTCGGATGCAATGTGTGGGGATGAATTCCCTGTCTATGGCGAGCGGTGCGATGATAGAAAGAAACTAAAACCAATTGTCTGTTTAAATTTTAAAATATATTTAGTTAGACAGGTAGGAATATACTCTTGTTAACAAAAGAAAATTGACTCACAGGGAGGTGTCCTTTCTCCTCTCTTATTTTCCATCTTCATCAACTCTGTCACAGGTCTAATTTCATCCAACTATCATCTTTATGCCGATGACTTGCAGCTATACCATCATTTTGCAGTGACTGACGCCTCCTCGGCAGTTTCTGCCATGAACCACGACCTGCATCGTATTAGCAACTGGGCCAAATCATTCGGACTATGTATCAACCCAACTAAATCGCAGGCAATGATCATTGGTAGCACTCAGATGCGCAGGCAGCTTGACTTCTCCACATTACCTCATGTAACGCTGGACGGAACTCGGATACCCTACTCGGATACCGCCAAGAACTTGGGTGTACTCTTTGATGCTAACCTATCTTGGAGTCCTCACATCAGTGAGGTTAGTAAAAAGGTACATTACAGCTTTCACTCCCTGAGGTGTCTCCAGAGTTTTCTACCTTTAAAAACTAAAATCTCTCTCGCCCGAACCCTTATCCAACCTATTATCGACTACGCTGATGCCTGTTTCCTAGATGCCACTGAGGAACTTTTAAACAAATTGGAGAGACTGCAAAACTTGTGTATTCGGTTCGTATTCAATCTGAGGAAGTACGACCACGTCTCGCAGTTTCGTAAAGAACTCAAGTGGCTCCCTATCCGCCACCGTAGAAACACTCGAATTCTATTTCTACTTTTTAATATTCTGCACAACCCCTCTGCACCATCTTACCTGAGGGAGCGTTTCTCATTTGTTCGTGCCTCCGATGCTCCGTGCAGATCAAGCCTCCGATTTCTCCTTAAATTCCCATCCCACAAAACTGATTTCTGCTCTTACTCCTTCACCGTGCAAGCGGTCAGACTGTGGAACTCGCTACCGTCTGACATCAGAGCCAGCAACACGCTGTCTGTATTTAAAAGCAAAGTTCGCAGTCATTATCTCTCTTCTGTTCAGTGACGCCAAGTCGTGGGCGGAGGAGGGTTTTTTTTTTTTTATCGTGCGAAAAATCCCCACGAATACCACCCCCACGGAGCCGGTGGAGGCGGTTATGTCGGACTCGAACCGACTAAAACGCACGCCGTCTTGGGTCCTTGGCTGCCGGAGGTGAGATTGCCAAAAGCATATCTCTCGCACCCCGGCAGACCCAGGACCATCTCTTCCGAGATGGCCCCCTTCGGGTTGTGGGGACCAAAATGTCCCCATCTAGCCCCGGTTACGGGGAGGCGCACTTTGCGCCGCCGCCGCGGCCTGCTTGTGCTAGGGTGACAGGCGGCTCCACCGGTCACCCCCAGGCCAGCGCTCATGGAGGACGGAGGTCGTTCTACGACCTCCGACGTCCGGTTCGCCTTCGCTCTGCACGGGCTTCCCGGGCCCGGAGTCTGGTCCGGACCCGACCGGCCGCCTCCTTCTCGAGCATTACTTGCTCGCAGAAGGAGGCGGCCGCACCCCAAGCGTTTGCGCATCGTACCATCGCTGTGAGCAATGTGACGAGTGTGAGGACTCCCACCCCTAGAGCCGCCACTAGGACCCGCCTCGGCGTGTCCCACGCCGGGCACTCGGTCAGCGTGTGCAGTTCTGTGTCCTCGCTCGCATCACAGTGATGGCACTCGGACGTTGGCTCCTTCCGGATCCGACACAGGTAACTCCCGAAACACCCGTGTCCGGTAATCACCTGCGTCAGCCGGTACGAGAGGCTGCCGTGTGGCCTCTCTAGCCACTCCTCCATGATGGGTCTTACCGCCGCTATTACGGCGTGCCCTGGCGGAGGAGGGATGGTGATTCTCCTATTTATGCATAAATGTTTGCTTATTTATTGTTCTGTGTATGTTTATGTATATTTGATATTATTTAGGTTTATGTAGAATATATTTAGTATATCATTTTTAGTTAGTATAAAATATATATGGTACTTAATATAGTATATTTATTTAGATACTAAGTACTACTGTACCTTTTATAATGTTAAGCGTGTGTGTGCACTTATAGTTTTTCTCTCTAATTACTATACACACAATCACACCAATTTTTCGTATGTGTCACGATCTCCTCTCGCCGGTCTGCTGGGAGAAATTTCTTATAGAAATAAGCAGTACCAATGTACTAACTTTTCAACATCCATTGTATGTTATGTATTCGCTCTGTGTGTGCATGAATGTTAAATAAATAAAAAAATAAATAAATAAAATTTACAAAAATACAACTAACACTCATAGTACAAGAAAGCATTACAAAGCATTATTTACAAGTATATACAAGCAACCAACCTAAACGTTAATTAAAATCTCGTATCCGTGATCTCATCGCATTAATTGGATTTTGTATTCTACCGTAGGTACAGTGTAATCAGTTTAGTGCATACCAGTGCAACATAACCTAACCCTTCGTTCGGTAAACATAACTGTCCCGTCTCATAACCCGCGGCCGCCGATCCTAAAATTATTTACCTTACATTCCGTTCACTAAATGAGTAGGTTTATTGGATTAAGTCCAGAAAGCTTTGCCCTTAATTGGGGCTTTCCGACAAATAACTTTTCTGTTTTCTCAAACTCGGACAGCCCTTAAATAATACTCTTAATTAAATTTGTGTACAAATGAAATAGGTTCCGTGATTACAGTTTTAAAAGTAGTTTTGTGAACTTTATTAGACGTCATGCTTGCAATTTAGTTTATTAATTAATTAATAAACTTGAGCGTTCATATAATTTGCTTAAACACGAACATTTTTAATTACACAGTTCAGTTGGCAAAAAGTTCAAATAGACTTCCTATTCTAATTTCAAATTAGTGGTAATCTGTCCACTTAGGCTGTCTTGAAATAAACCATTTACTAACCGAAATTAGGTTACACTAAGAATTATTCAATTGTCTATAGAATTGCTTACTTCCTTTTTCTAATAGTGAGTGACAAGCGACATGAACTACTGCCAATAGAATAATTATATTATTATATAAAGATGCTATGACGTCTATAGCCGTCATGTAATGTATAACCATTGCTATGTCGATAAGCGATATATATCTAATTGATATAATATTTACACTTTGAAGTTTCGGATGAGGTATTAATTGTTATTGCGTTGGTTTCATTACATATTAAAGTGATACGACAGCAACAGCTCTAGACGTAATAACACTATACAGTACACAAAAGAGTAATGCAATTACTGCTGTAATTGAATACTACAAGTGTGGTGGCAATTCGGGTCTTACGAAAAGCTTTTAGTACGTACACACTAACTTAACTTACCTTGTCCACGAAATGAATTTTATTGAGTTACCCCACTAAAAGGTTACGACAAATTTAATCATTTATTTATTTGTGAAACTTAAAATGTTACTTACCGTAAAATTCGATTTTAGTTTGAAAGTGTTTACTATATATACTTTCATTTGTATATACTGGCTCCGTCAATGTCAGGTCATATACTGAATCCATACTTCCATACTAATATTATAAATGCGAAAGTAACTCTGTCTGTCTGTCTGTCGTTCTGTCTGTATGTATGTTACGCTATCACGCCTAAACCACTGAACCGATTTTGATGAAATTTGGTATAGGGGTAGATTAGACCATGAGCAAGGACATAGGCTATGTTTGGTCGCGATAACCGACATCCACGCGGGCGGAGCCGCGGGCAGAAGCTAGTTGTTCATATTTTTATCGGGGTATAGCTAGTTTAAAAAAAAATATAGATAATTATTTTAAATAAAATGTAACTTACATACGTAATGTTGACTTCTTTATTATTTTATTGTAGTAGATCTACTTTCTTTAAAGTAAATACCTACCATAATAATTGCTTAGGTTTGTGAAGGTTTTTCATATGGTGTGGTTTTGTCGATACTATCTGAGGGTAATGTAACTCAATCTAAAGATTCAATTCGGATTCAAGAACCTTTTCAGCTATAAACTCACACAAAGTTTTGTGTATCAGGGATTGAATCGACGTTCGATTAACGTATGTAACAGTGGAAGTAAGTATAAGATGTTGCCTAAAGCTTAATATATTAATATTTGTTTACACTATAATATACATATTTTATTATTAAAGTGTAGGCATTAAAAAAGTAGGGGTAAGGACTTTTTATACGTAATTCTAAACACCTGGAGCGAAGTCAAACCCGAAGCTCAAAACCGTACGGGATGGAAACTCACTGTAGACGCCCTCTGCCCCAGCTAGGGGCCAAAGGACCTTAAGTCAAGTCAAGTAAGTCAAGGATTTTTTATGCGAAATTCTAAACTCCTATTTATCGAATTTCACATTCAACGGATGTCTCATCACGAAGCTGCTATCGCTTTGTTTTTTTTAGAGAAACAAATAAAAAATATGGTCATAATATGTACTTTTTATAAATACAGCCCGTAAATTGACTATAACCGGCTTTAAAGCTAGAAGTTATGATGATAAGGACCACCATACCCGATACTGAGACACACAAATTGCTGGTCCTTACCTTCGCGTCTTATTATTTTTAAATTGAAAACGTTTAAATTCAAATTATTCTTCATACTAGATTCTAAAATCACAAACTTTACCATTTATAATTGCAAATAACATAACATTGCTTTTTAATACCAATTTTAAGTAGTATCCATAGTTGCTACACAAACGTTTTTATAAAACCTTTTGTGAAGTGTGGTGAAGTGGGTACAAAGAATACGGAGGGTAGTTGCACGGACATACGGTGCAGTTAGCGCG
This sequence comes from Eilema sororculum, assembly GCA_914829495.1. Taxonomy (NCBI): domain Eukaryota; kingdom Metazoa; phylum Arthropoda; class Insecta; order Lepidoptera; family Erebidae; genus Eilema; species Eilema sororculum. The sequence goes on along the minus strand of OU618543.1, from coordinate 16,433,673 downwards.
ACACTAGAGCGCCAATCGTCGCTGATAAAAACTTGTTCCAAGCAACGCAAACATCCTGGCACGGCGCACTCAATTACCAGTTTGTTGCACAACGAGTTTCCCACATTCACGTTTTTTCTCGTTTCACTACCCTCCGTAACAGCTTATTAACCTCCTTCCAAGATTGAAACTAATATTAGTTTAAAGTAAACGACACTTCACGGTGAGTTTTGAAAATAAAAGACGTAGAAGAATTTTTAATTATGGAGTGACTGTAAAAATATCACTGAATTAGTTTAGAGTTTGATACTAAAATAATTGTTTCAAGTTGTGTTGAGTTGAAGTCGGAGGACCGGCAGAAATGTCGTACATTGGGAGAGGCCTATGTCCAATAGTGGACTGCGGTAGGTTAATTAATTGATTGATTGATTGATTTTGTTGAGTTTGAACCAACTAATACACTACCAAACCAACCACTGAAAACAAGTAATAAATACTAATAAACAAAACAAAGTAAAAAAAATCTAATAATGTGACTCAATTATCTGTAATAACAACTATAGAAAGATAGTTCGGCCCTATACCTAGCAGAATCCCGATAAAGATAATTACAATAGTACTTGATTTTAATGACTGAATCAGAAACCTAAACAAACGTCAATTGATAATGTCATAAAATAAACTTATTAAATCGGGAAATAATTTATTTATAATTATTACAACAAACGAAATATTTCCTTTACTTGAGAAACCCCATCAGCCCGACGGACTTGTGGTGTTTCTCAAATAAACGAAATATTTTACCTGTCATAATTTTCTTTCTATTGCATTGACTTGTGTGGTTTTTCTGTATAATGTGTGTTTACACATTTTAGACCTATCCCCGCAGAAAAGTGGTTTTGCCCAAAAACGTGACTTATGGAGTTTCTCAAATAAACGATTCAATTGTAGTCGCATGCAATGCTTTCATCAATTATTATCAAACTAATATGGGTGAATTTCAACAAGTCCATTAAAATCTTCATTTCCGTGGATTTTTTTATCTTAAGTGTTATAATAAAACAACATCGCGTTAATTAAAGATTTTGATACTGTATGTATTCTCGCTTAATATCTAGCAGATAACTAAAGAAACTAACGAGATATACATGATTAAAAATTACATGCCACGGCGATGAAACATGTGTGTACGGCAATGAAACAAACGTCCACGGCAATGAAAGAATTATGCCAAGGGAATGAAAGAATCAACCACAGAAATGAAAATCCATATAAAACATAATACTTATACCTACTTACATACAATAATTACAAATTTCATAGGTTAAAAATCTGTAAAAGGAGTAGGTAGGGTACAATTAAACAAATATAATAGAATCAAAGAATTGTCCAATCATTTATTTAAATTCTTTCAAACAAAAAATAAATTTACAATACATATAATATGAATAAAACAAATAATATGGTATACTTTTGTTAATTATGCAAAAGTAAATGCAAACAACATACATAGTACACCATACATAGTAAGTACAAGTTTTTAATTTACGTATCAATATTTAATGTGAAGCGAAACAATAACATTTTTATAAAATCTATAGACAAATTAATCACAGCCCACACCGGATAAGGTTCTTCTTCATAGTCTTGGCAAAATAAACAATCCATTATTAAAATCAAACTATTTATAATTGATTGTACAGTAAAAAACTCATCAAATCTTTCATCTTATTTTAGAAAGTTTTCGAATCCTCTAATGTCAGTATTTGGTGCTACCTATAATAATGTAATACCTAATCATACTATGGCGATGATAACATAAGTCACGGAAATGAAACATCAGGCCACAGCAATGAAACTAAATCGTTTTACAATGCATGGCAATGATTTTTTTTTCATTGCCGTGTTTTTTTTTTCATTGCCATAGCAAATTTTGACCACGGAAACTACGGCAATGAAAGCACGGCAATGAAAATCAAGACAAAAATATAAAATAACAAAAAATCTAATAATTATTCGAAGTATTAATCACTTCACAAAAATAAACAAGAGAAATGGCGTTCTATTGAATGTTTAATCAAGAGGATAACTTATTAAAATAGAAAGTTATACCTATCCACGGCGATGAAAGAAAAAATGTCCAGTAACATAAAAATGGTATACTTACATCTATGGTGCCAAAACGCAGGTACGTGTGTACGTTCTTCCGCGTCGAGCACTTAGGCGGCACCAATATGCAACGTTTAGCGCATATAAGGGAGGACGCAAGTCGTTAGATAAAACAATATTCTAAAATATGTTTAGAACACGGCGATGACAGGCAGTTCTGGGACAAATGTATTTTTTTTAACCATTCGTTGTATTGTTTAAATATTTGAATAAATGTATTTCCTAACAATACTTTAACTATTCACGTATCAATTAAAAATAGGTATTAATAAAAATAACCAATAGATTTTTATCAATGAGGTATCACGACACAGTAGGTGACGTGTGGACAAACACGGCAATGAAAGATTTCGGTGTATTTTGTTTTTTTTTGGAGTACCTATAATCCTATTTAATAGAATATTTAGTGCCCCACATAGATCGCTATTTCACCTAACTAGCAAAAAATGTTAGAGCATTATAACTATGATTTTTAGTACCGATTTCATCGATGCCGCGCAATTCTTGGTCCCGGGAAATTCACCCATATATACTACCTATGGTCGTACTCGTATCTGCCTAAGATTAGAAACCTCTAGACGAAGTAGCCTGCGATATAGACAACGACCAACGTAACTCCAGTCTGGCCCCAATACTATTTTGATCGACTAATCGATATTTCTAGCATACACCACCGCAGCAGTTACTAACGGTATCTTTCTTATCATAACAATAACTCAACTAAAAGCACACCTGCCATGTAAACACTTACCTGATAAGTTTATAGCGAGGGATTAATCTTAATCTGAAAATCACTAACATTATAATTAGATTTCGAAGCAATATCATAGCATCAGTGAGGATAACAGGGATAAAATTAATAGACTACGTGGTTAGACCTTGAAGCCATCAATTCTTGTAACTTTGTCATTGTTGATAATAAACTTCTAAATCCATGTATATGTAGATTTTAATGTCGATAGGATTACTAATTAAATTACGTGCTGGATTAGTCAAAAACCCAATTTAATTTAGAATATTATTTTATTGTGGTGGGTGATTAAGTTAAATATTATTTTAGTTCTATGTAATGGGGACCTCTCTCCATTACCCTATTGTCTTTACCTCAGTGAATAGTTATTTTAATGTCATAATTTGTAGAGGTAAACTATCAAGCAGACTATAGGTACTATTTGTCCGATTAATTTGTCGGTATAATAGAACGTTCGATGCTACGCAAGGGGCGCGAGTTTGATGACCGCTCAATGCAAATATTTGTATACAAGAATGTGCATTGGTCTGGGTATTTTCATGTATGATATGTATGTATGAATATCTGCATTCTAGATTGTTCTTCTGTGATTCTAGAAGAACACAAGTTAGTTAAGCTACGCTTACCACGGGTCTTGATACTGCTGCGTAGAATGTAGTAAAATATTTGTTATTATTTATAATTACATAAACCAGAACAAGTGCCTCGGAGAGCACGTTAAGCCGTCGTCGGTCCCGGTTGCCATACGAACATCTATGGCAGTCGTTACGGGTAGTTATGAGCTCTTAAAAGTCCAACAACTGGTCTAGCTGCAATGTTTCGATATCACCTTTGGGTTGTGTAGGTCAGATGGCCATCGCTGCAAAGAAAATATCGAAATTTAGCCAAATCTGCAGTTAGTTTGGTGAAGCGGACCCCAGACTCCAAGCTGAAAGCTTCGGAGGGCACTGACTGACCTCCGTCCCCCATGAGCGCGAGCCTGGGGGTGACGGGTGGAGCCGCCCGTCACCCCAGCAGAAGCAGGCTACAGGCAAGGCTGTTCAGCGCGCCTCCCCATTCCAGGGGCGAGTTGGGGACACCGTTGTCCCCCCTCCTGAGGAGGGCCAGACCGTAAGGGATGGCCCTGGGTCAGCCGGGGTGCAAGGGATATGTCGATGACAACCTCACCTCTGGCCTAGCACCACGACCGACAGTCGGCGTGCGGTTTTAGTCGGTTCGAGTCCGACATAACCTCCCCTTCCGGCTCCGGAAGGGGGGGTATCCGAAGGGATTTCCGCAAGAAAAAAAAAAGCTGAAAGCTTCGGATGCAACTGGGATTAACGCTAGGACGAAGAAGAAGAAGAAATTATTGAAGTACAGTGCATGAATGATAAATACAGAGACATTTTTGCACAAGCTCTGAGGCGTATTGCATTCCTTCGTTTATTTCCCTTGAGATGAGTCCAGTTATAGAGAACATAAGTTTATACCAATATCGATGAAGTTCGCAGTCCTGAAACTGTATCTACTCTTTTAGAGAGTTTCAGATTAAAAATATATAGATAAAATAAACCTGTGTAAGTTTTTAAATTGGCATGTAGATTGTAAAAATCTAGTTTCAAGCCTCACATATCATACGATCCAAACATATCTCTCATCAACCAATTAATAAGTTTAGAGTGTGAAATCTGTCTCGTCTCGGTGAAGGTAATGAAAAATTACTCAAAAGACGGCCTCTGTGGCGTGGTGGTAGTGAAAGCAACTGCAACGCAGGAGGTGCGGGTTCGAGCCTCCCTCAGTGCAATTATTTGTATGCATGAATATCTATGGCTATTTGCATTGGTCTGGGTGTTTCTATGTATAATATGTATGTATTTACAAAAAAAGTATCTAAGTTTGTTAATCCTCATTCTAAATTCCATAACACAAGCTAGTTAAGCTTACCATAGGTCTAGATAGCGGTATGTAGACTGTTGTGGAATATTTTATTTATTTATAATTTTATCAAAAAGTAAACGCAAATCTTTACCGACCACGAACGAAGGAGGATCATTCTGGCCATTCTTTAATGACATTTAAAAAACGTTTCAAGTGCTCTAAATTATTTCCTTACTAGCTTTTGCCCGCGGTCCGCCCGCGTGGATATCAGTTATCGAGACCATACATAGCCTATGTATTAATCCAGGGTGTCAGCTAACTCCATACCAAATTTTTACTATAACCTCTCTAGCCAGCCGTTTAGACGTGAAAGAGTAACAAACATAAATACTAGTAGGATTTTTATCATTGAGTCTTATCGAGTCCTTTTTTTATGAAAATCAGGTTTCTCTTTTAAATTGATACTTGAGCCTAAGGTCGTCTTAACATAGGGGATTACTTAACCGTCATCCTAGTCGCTTAAAAAGATGAAACAGAAAAGAAAAATGTAATGAAAACATTGCGTCCCAGGCTTAGGTAGCACCTTCATTTAACAAAAGCAATTATAATAGGTACCCTTTATAATATTTCTCGTGGTGAGTAGGGCCTTCAAAGGGGCGCTGTAGCGTCGGCAATGAAACTATTCAAGTTAGTACTGCTAATTTTAGCTTCAAAGTGTATGGAATCCGTACTAATATTATAAATGTGAAAGTAACTCTGTCTGTCTTTCTGTATGTTACGCTTTCACGCCTAAACCGCTGAACCAATTTTGATGAAATCCATACTAATATTATAAATGTGAAAGTAACTGTGTCCGTCTGTCTGTATGTTACGCTTTCACGCCTAAACCGCTGAACCAATTTTGATGAAATTTGGTATAAAGGTAGATTAGACCTAGAGAAAGGACATAGGCTATGTTTGGTCGCGATAATCGATATCCACGCGGGCCGAGCCGCGGGCAAAAGCTAGTTTTTTATAACCGGTAAAAACATAACTTTAATTTGTTGTGTATCTAAACATTTACATTTGCTTTCAATCAGTCGCAAATTTGAAGTTTGTCGCATTTTAGTTTGAAAATTATGAACTTCCCTACACTAAGGCATGATATTATTCAGTAGAGAATAAATACGTAACCCAAACCGTATAGGCATCATGATGCATGATCGGTGATCACTAATCAGTCTATCTATCTGGATAACTGATTATATACTTATACATAGCTATAGATACTCGTAATTAATTTAAACTTGTACCATAAAGGGTGATGTGGTAGCAAAGCGAAAAATTTCTTCCATAACAAACAGGACTCGTAAAAAATACTTCTAGTAATATGTGCACATATAACAAGTACCGATTCTCAATAACCCCGACAAACAAAGCTAATTTGCATGTGTTAGGAGTGGGTTTACGGCGCCCCGTGGTGTGTATAATGGGTAGGGTTTGAAACCGCAGTATCACGATCGTTGTTCCACAGCTTTTTGTACCGTGTTTGGTATACATGCAGCTCTGTTTTCAAACTATCACTAGTAATCACCTTCTCTCATCTATTATTAGTAAACATAAAAAAAAAAACTACACTCATAATTTCCGCTAGTTCGATATAATATTTGGTAGATTGTTTCAACGCCGAGAAGAAAAAACTTTTTCGCACCAGTAGGTTGGTTATATTACAATCAATCAATGAATTAGACCATCGCGGTCCACTGCTGCACATAGGCCTCTCCCAATGTGTGCCATTTCACCCGATCCTCCGCCATCCGCATCCAGTCTATCTCAGCTACCTTTTTCAGGTCATCAGTCTATATGGTTAGGGGGTGTCCTGTCCTACCGCTTGCCTTCTCGCGGTCTCCACTCTAGGACTCCTACAGCCATCGGTCCTTCGAGAGACATGGCCAGCCCGTTGTCACTTAGGTTATATTTAGTTACATTTATATTTCACTAGGATATCTTTATTAAACGGAATATAGGGTTCTGCCGATTTTAACTGATAAAAAATAGTCAATTTTGTGTATCAGTGAATAGGTGTTTTAATATTTTTGTTCGCAAGCGTTCAGTAATGAAATTCAGGACCGACTACCCGAAGCCACTAATCCAAGATTTACTGTAAAGAAAGCGGCTTACGTAATTGAGTTCCTCAAACACTTTCGAACCCTTCACCGTTTTGATCGAGTACTCCTCTATCCACAACATAATTTTGTCTTCAATTTATAGGAAGGCGCATTCTTTGCTGACGGTCTTAACCCTTTTCTGGCGCTCGTTCATCTCGCTTGGAGTAGGGGTTAATAGAGCCGTGTCATCCGTGTTACGTTAACTATTTTATTTTCACATGGCAGGGTTTACAATATACTGAAGGTTTTGAAAAAATAGTACTTTTATGTAAAAATTCGTCTTCACTCATGTGCAGTAAACGCTATTACTGCACATTTTACTTGTTTTGATTACCTAATATTTTTAATATTGCCCATTTGAAGGGATAGGCAAGGTTCTTGAAGAAGTTTCTTACAGAGTCGGCATCATGGTAACCACCTGCAATCAAGTGGGCCGTGTTCTTGTCTGTCACGTAAGTGGTATAAAAAGGCTGGATAATTTTCACTTACTAAAGTACTTATTATGAATACACTCACAGGATACGTGGGCTGCGATCCTTTGATTACTGTTCAGTTGGTGGTTAAATAAACGAAACAAAGTGAGAAAAGTGAAACAAATTCCTCTGGAAACTAACTTCAAATCTCTTGAGAGCTTCGCTCTCAAATTCAATCAAAGTAGGCTGAAATATAACAATATTTAAATCAGAATAACCAAATTTCATCGATCTCCTCGTACAATCTGAGTTTTGCTAACAGCTTCGTGCTAAAATATTTTATACTAATCCTATCGATTCCAATCATGAAAGAAGAACAAATATAAGTTTAACAGACTGATTAGAAAACGACGGTGAAGCCATATATATAATCAGCAAAGATGTCAAAGAACTTCTTAATCGGTAAACTCCTGACTAAGCTGTGATAGTAACCGACCTCGGAAGCCGGCGCTGAACTTGAGACAAATTATCGGCACGTGCTCCTCGCTCAAATGTGATTTCACCATTTGTTGACTTGCTTGTATTTGATCTGATTTTTATTATAAGGACTTGGTTGGTATTTGTATACGTATACAAAATAATAATGGAGGTTTTACTTCATATCTAGTAAACTTTATGTAGAAGGCGTACTCTGGTAGCTTCCGTTAAATTGTCCTTTTAAACACCTGCCTTGATGAAAGGTATCTTGATTTCTAAATACTTATATCTTGGTATCTTTTCAAACTAGATGGCACAAATTTGACACTTATTTCGACCGGGTTGGTACCACCGTGCACAAGTGCGAAAAACCCTCCATAGTAATCCAATCTCGGTTGGATTGCGTTCAGGGATCAGCAAGTGCATAGCCGGGCCGAGGTGATGGTAGTCGCAGCACTAGTGGGACCGGTGGGTTTTGGCGTAGTCTAGTGGGGTGTGACGCGGGGCGCCGCGCCGGGCAGGGAGACCCGTAGAAACGGTGGTGCCGCTGGCCGCCCGCGGCATAGTACAGGGGCCCAACTGGGACTAACCACCCTGGGAGGCTGCCCCACCAGGTCGCGCATAATCCCGATATGGCTCGTCGTGCCGGTTGGCGACCGGACGGGAGCCCGGCGACCATATTCGGGAAGGTACGGGGGCCCTTCCGTTCGGCGCGTCGGCTCTCGTCACGCCTCACATTCATAGATGAAACCAATCTCCCATGTTTTGTCACTCGGTGCTGCGGCGACAATCACCTCTTTTTCACGCCTTCCCTTACCCTTCACCTCATGGCAGCGCACACAACCAAAACTGTTGAAACAGCGGCTACGGACTCTCCCACAAAAACTCTATTTGAGGTGGAGTCCACGAACATCTGTGGGCTCCATAAGAACCTCAACGCCGTCCACCAACACCTGGAGACGGCGAAACCAGCTATGCTGTTTCTAACGGAGACACAAATACGCCACCCTGACGACACGACCTACCTGCTTTACCCCGGCTATGTTATCGAGGAAAATTTCCGAGCAAAAGCCGGGGTGTGCGTGTTTGTTAGGGCGGATATTTGTTGTCGCCGTTTGCGCTGTCTAGAGGACCCATCCTTTTCCATCCTTTGGGTACACGTAGACCATGGCTCCACGAGTCAGATCTATGTGTGCCTTTACCGTTCCCATACAGGAGATGCGGAGATAACTCGACTATTCGAATACCTGAGTCAGGCGGCAGATGATGCGCAGGAGCGGTTTCCGAACGCCGAATTGGTGTTTTTGGGGGACTTTAACGCCCACCACAAGATCTGGTTGGGCTCCGCCATAACAGACCATGCGGGAAGAGCCACTCACGCATTTGCCCTGGCCCCGAGGTCACGAGGATACCAAGAGAGTGCGGCCTAGAGCCCTCTCTGCTAGACCTTCTGTTGACGAGTCACCCGGACCAGCACAGTGTCTCGGTGATTGCTGCTTTAGGTAACTCCGACCACTGTCTGGTCCGCTCCACCGTGCCCATTGTAGCGCCCCCACGACCCGTGCAGGGGAAGAGGCGGCTATGGCACTACTCGTCAGCGGACTGGGCTGGATTGCGCGATTATTATGCGTCCATCCCGTGGGTTGAACGCTGCTTTGAGGGTAAGAACCCATCTGAGAGCGCTACTGCCGTCGCCGGTGAGATCGGTCTAGGTATGGAATACTATATCCCATACACCGATGTCACCGGAGTCCGCGGAGCGCATCCGTGGTTCGGGCGCGAGTGCGCGGAGGCTGTTGAGCATAAACAGTTTGCGTACCGCGCCTGGGTGCGGGCGCGCGCCACGCGCGATCCCAACGTGGGTCACTTCAAGGCGGCGTACAACAGAGCCACAAAGGTCTGCAAGAGGGCATGCGTCAGGGCGGATGCCCAGCGCATAGCACGGCTGGGCCAAGAGCTAGTGGCGCATCCCACGGGTAGCCGTGGCTACTGGCAACTGGCCAAAGCCGTGCAAGCCAACTTCTGCCAGCCCTCGCTGCCCCCGCTGAGCAATCCGGATGGATCTCTGGCCCATGAGCCGCAAGAGAAAGCAAATTTGCTGGTCAATCTCTTCGCGGCCAACTCCCGAGTCGATGATTGTGGTATGCAACCACGGACAATGCCCACTGGTGACCACGCAATGCCTGATATACGTATCAGGCAACGCTATGTCCGTGCAGTACTGCAATCACTCGATGTCCGGAAAGCCAGTGGTCCTGATGGTATTCCAGCGGTTGTACTTAAAAAATGTGCAGCGGAGTTATCTCCTATGCTAACGCGGCTGTACCGACTGTCCTACAGTTCGGGTACAGTGCCTTCGGGTGATCTTCTGGTGTACATGACCCACCTTTGGGGTGAGGCTATGGAGAAGCACGGTGAGTCACTGGCAATTAGTCTTGACATCGCCAAAGCTTTCGATAGGGTATGGCACAAATCGCTTCTTTCCAAGCTACCAGCCTTCGGCCTGCCTCCTAGACTGTGTAACTGGGTTGCAAGCTTCCTGCAGGGGCGCCGTATTCGCGTCCTTTGTGATGGACGAGCTTCGGAGTCCTTGCAGGTAAATGATGGCGTGCCGCAGGGTTCCGTTTTATCTCCCACTCTCTTTTATTTATTTTTTATTTATTTATTCTTTATGCACAAATATAAAATTAAGTGTACAAAGGCGGACTTAATGCCGTGGGCATTTTCTACCAGTCGACCTTAGGGTGATGCAGAGATTAGTCCAGGTAGGTGCTCGAAATATTGAACTAGTACGGGGTAAATAAGAAACAAAATTATATAATTATATATATATATACATATACGTACACAAATACTTCACACTATATACAATTACATAAAATAAACATAGTAACATATATATAAATATACTAATATATATAAACCTACAATATATCAAATATATAGGTACATACGGAAAAATCGTAGTCCTGGTCACTTGAAATAAATGAATATTATTATTATTAAATATTATTCTGCCTAGGGTTCACTATAAATGAGTCGTACTCTGTTTTTTAATGTGGAGCGATTTGGGGACATTCTGACCTCTAAAGGAAGCGCATTCCAAAGTAGAATGGATTGCACAGAGAAAGAAGAGTGGACAAGGCTTGAGGTGTGAGTGGGACAGTGTAGAAGAAGATTGTTAGAAGATCGCAAATTTTTATCGTGGTTGGAACCGAGCAGGTGCAGATTTGATTTTAAGTAGGCTGGGGCGTTAGGCGAATTTAATAATGTGTAGACCAGAGTGACAGCACGTAGACTACGTCGCCGTCGTATCGGTAGCCAACCCAGCTCTGCGCGATGAGCCGAAACGTGGTCATACTTCCTACTTCCGGTTACTTTAAGAAGTGCAGAGGTAGTGCTGTGTCCTGGCCGGAATCCCGATTGCAGAGGACTCAGTATCTCATTGTGATGTACAAAATTAGATAGCTATTTATGCACGCATACCTCCAACACTTTGGATAGGAAGGGTCTGCATATCAATGACATGCTCTGTAACGGAAACATTCACTGCTATGCAGACGACAGCACCTTACACGGGAGTTATTACGCACATCCTGCGGCCAAGCAGTCTGATATCGCGGAAAAAAGGCAGCTTCTTGGCACTGAGCTGGACCGGATCCTGGACCACATTTCTCAATGGGGCGCTAGGAACCTGGTCGAGTTCAATGCCAAGAAGACCCAGGCATGTGCGTTTACAGCAAAGGTATCTCCTTTCCTTCCCCTTCCCACTCTTCAGAGCACACCACTGCCACTGCAGGATCACCTCACTATCCTGTATCCTCGGTATGGATGTTCGCTGCAAACTGAATAACAAAAACTATATCGAGAGTATCATCAAATCAGCCTCGCGTAAACTCTCGTAAGCAGAGTGAGACGTTTTTTCACACCGGAGCAGCGGTGTCTTCTATACAAGACCCAAATTCGTTCCTGCGTGGAATACTGCTCACATCTCTGGGACGGCTCCGCAAAGTACTTATTAGATGCTCTCGACAGGTTGCAGCGACGTGCGGTCCGCATTATTGGGGATCCTGAGGTCACGAACACCCTCGAGCCTTTGCAGATGCGTAGAGATGTTGCGTCTTTGGCAGTTTTCTACCGTCTCTACCATGGTGAATGTTCTGACGAGCTCTTCCAATTAGTCCCACCCTCCCCTTTCCTTCACAGGACGACACGTGCAGGGCTAAGATGCCATCCATTTACGGTGCAGAGTATACCTGCTAGAACCAAGCGTTTCAGTGATTCATTCCTATGCCGCACCACTAAGACCTGGAATTCCCTGCCAGCTCACGTGTTTCCTTCTTCCTACAGTCCCGGGTCCTTTAAGCGGGGCGTGAAAAGGCATCTAATGAGGCCGTCAAGCTGAGTGCCACCACTGTTAACATGGTAAATGTCTACGATGGTGACCCTCTTTCCGAGACTTTGCCTTTAGCTTAACATCAGGCGAGGTGAAGTCAAATTGACGTGTCCTATGTAAAAAAAAAAAAAAAAAAAACAATTTTTGATTTGGCGCATCGTTAACGTAGAATCCTCCAGGTAGAAGAGTATCTTTTTTTTTTTTTTTTTTTTTTTTTTAACCGTGGGGGAAAATCCTTCATGGATGTTATGCCGGACTCCTACCGACTAAAAACCCCCACGGTAACGCCCAGAAGCCTATGGATGGGAGCCCCGGGTAAGCCCTCGGAAGGATGTCCCAGGACTCCCATCAGACCCACGGCTACAATTGCGGCCTCGTCTCGGGGGTGGTTCGGGTGCTATCCCGCGTCTATGGGGGGGGTTTTCGGGTGTTACCCCGCTTCTTAGGGGGGGGGGGGGGGCGTGCGTGAATCCCTCACGTCACGCTGCCGTCATGGGCCTGCTTCTGTAAAGACGGTGAGCAGCCAACTCACCGTCCTCAGGCCCCCGGTCATGGAGGCCGATGGTCTTCGGCGAGGTAGAAGAGTATCTGGTTTGAGATCGGTTTGCTTCGGTTTCGTATTAATTACATTTCATTATTGTTTAGCAACATTGTGATGAAATTTTGAGTCCCTGAAACCCTTTACTTCTCATGAGAATCTTCTTGCATTCTGTCAATGCAAAATATAATTGGCCACATCTACCCCTGTCATTATTTTGTTTAAATGTTATTAATAATGGCTGCTTTTGTCGTTATGAGTTCTGTAAACACACGTAAAATGTTTTAATGTCTTTTAATATATAATGCTTGAACGTGTATCACATTCAAATGATCTTTTTATGTCCGTATACCTACCACCTTTTCGTACAAAGGTGTATACTTATATCCTGCCCGAAGTAATAGTCTTATAATTTACTAATAATCACATAGTAATCTAAAAGCCCACCCTTAAGATTGATTAGTGTGTGAAATAATTCTGCAAGGTTATGGCATTCCCCCTGTAATGGAAATATCGCGGGTTCAAGTCCCGCCCGAGCGATTCAGTTTTCCTGATGTATTAGATTTACCGTCTTGGGTCGTGTGTGGTAAAATATTGAGCTCAGAAAAAGTATTGAAGCGAGAATGTTTGGTTGACTTTTGGTTGAAGTTTGTATTCAAAGGGATAAGTACTTCTAGACGAGCATATATTTTTATGAATCTTGTCAGGTAGGTAATAAGGCCAGAATCACATCTTTTGGGTCATCGGCCCTACTCCTAGCACAATCGATTTAGCTTAGTTGGAGGAGTGAGAAGGCAAGTTCTGTTGCTATTATACATAAAAAAAAAGTTATATTTATCGACTGGATTCACCTCTAACTCTATTCTCGCTTTATATTCTGTTTGAGAGAAAACCAAGAGTAGCCATAGTTCCTAAGTAAACTGTGCTGATACATTGAACGTGTTGAAAGACTTTACACCTCCTAACTTGGTTTGCAGAATTCTCAGTTCAACATGTGCGTCCATTAGTGTAATGTGTTTATGTTGATAAAATGTTTGAAACTTGTCTTAAATTAGTTAATGTATCATAAAATCCATATCCATACATTGTTCACATTCTAATGTTCTGCAATTATTAATTTACTAGCCTTTGACCGCGGCTCCGCCCGCGTGGATGTCGGTTATCGTGACCAAACATAGCCTATGTCCTTTCTCATGGTCTAATCTACCCCTATACCTTATTTCATCAAAATCCGTTAGGTAGTTTAGGCGTGAAAGCGTAACATACAAACAGACAGAGTTACTTTCGCATTTATAATATTAGTATGGATATGGATTTATGTTATGATAGAAACCTCATAATCAATATCTGAAACATACATACTTACGCTCACGCCCATTTCCCTCCAGGGTAGGCAGAGACAACAAACGGCAATTGTGACTCTATCCTTACATTCCTCTACTGTCATTAATCCCTTCATGCAAGTCCGCCGGTTTCAATCTCTTCTGATTGCCCTTTTTACCCGACTGCGAAAAAAGGAGAGTAATGTTTTTTTCAAAATTTTATTAATTTGGCCAATGTGTGACTACGAGGTCGGCCGCGAATAGTCTGCCCATTCCAGTGCTTTACATTTGGTCAACCTATTCCGCCATTTGAGCTTACTTCACGTACTAAAATTCTGTGCAGTGTATTTACTCGTACGTTGAAAATACCTTATAATGTATGACATTCTCTAAATGAAATATGTCTACTAATACCTGTCCCAGATCCATTTCATTACACGTTCTAATGTTACACAAAAATATTACTTACATTGTTTGGCTGCTATGAAAAATATTTTGCTATTCTACTTATATTAAAGTACACAAAACATAAGCTACATAGGCTACATCGACTAAGAAAATAGCAAACATTTACGTGTTATGAATGTGCAAATCATTCATTACGAACAGAAGTTTCATAAGCAATGCTTACGTAACCAAGCTAATGGGCAGTCAAAGGGCTCATTCATAGCCCAGTCAGCTACACATACCGAGACTTTAGGCTGTGTTCACAGGTGACATCACTACCATGACTATGAAATAGTAGGGACCCCTTTCTATTAAAATAAATAGAGCAGCCTTGTACGTCCCATTGATTTAAAGCGTTTTTTGTTAAAATATCACGTTAATTTACGATGAAATACATTTTCATAATCATATTTTATACAACATACAGTGCCAGCGGTAGGTACAATGATAAAAGTGGTGAAAATTAAAAATATCCAAGTTGAATACATAGTGAAAAATGAAACTTCTCGGGCGGGACTCGTACCCGCGATCTTTCTCTTACAGGGGGTATGCCTTGACCAACTCGACTACCGAGACACGCCCGATGTGATTCAAGTTTCCCTTCTACTCGTATTTTTTTATTCATCCTTATGGCGACGATGGAGTCATCTACCGATAGTCTTACGAACTATATTATATGTATAGTTAGCATATAATGCTGTAAAATTCATTCGAATATCCAAGTTCTTACTTGTGTTATGTTCTCATACACATCGTAAAACCATGATTGTGTAAAAATAGTCTTATTGCCAGAATACTGAAAGGCGAAGCGGAAAAGGAAAAGCCGAAAAGCCGCTCTCGGGCTATAACTGCTATAAGGCGAAAACCTTAAATGTAGCCGGGATTTAATTTCGAGTCAGAAAAAGAGGTTCAATCATTTTTCACATTGTTTCGCATGTATAATTGACAAAATGAATTGTGTCATGCATTTTATGTTTATTTTTCGAGTAATTCAAAACGGATGGTACTTACCTATTATTAGATCGTGAGTCACTTTACATGGCCAGTGGATCCAGTATTGCAGAATGAATAACCCAACACGTATCTACTAAGATTTACTGGCTGACGAAACAGATACTTAAATAAAATTGTCATTGCAGACAAGGGACCCCTTAAATTTAAAAGTGTTCCATAGAACGTTCCCCGGACAGCAATGACCACTAACTAATACCTACAACTTTTTTTTACTCTTTGGTACTTTTTGGAGGTCAAACGTGTTTGTTAATTTTTAATTTAATTTCTATTCAGTGCTTTTTTTTAAGTAAATGTACATTTAAAATTTAATAAAGTTAACTTTAAGGTTAAAAGCCGTCCTTTACTTATTTCGCATCTAGTCCAATTCGATTATCTCTTTCAGGGCGTCAGTTTATTCTGCATCTATTTGAAAGAAGGTTCCAGAACCAACTGAATATCTTTTCAGTCTCATTTTTTTTACAGTAATCGCTTCACTTCACTTCACTGCAATATGTAATCGCCACTACACGTTAAACCACTGTATGCAGTATGCCTAAATACCCAAGCCGTCGGCAAATGACGCGATAAAAGAAACTTCTTGTTGAACCGCAACTAACGCTGCGCGTCGACCGCCGGCCCGCGAGCCGGAAGAGCAACGCAAATAACCCATTTTGCATTATGAAAATAGAATAGATGAAACATAAATATGAACCCAAATGTTTGTACAAAACCGTTTCATTCATAAGAACGGTTATTCTGCTTTAACGTTACATATACGGCAATTGTGATTCATTCTGTGTTTCTGTTCAGCGCTAACTTGTTGAAAATGTGAAGTTCGTTGACTTCTAGTCTATCATCAATTTATTACTAATAGGTATCTTACAATATCTATGAGTATTATGTTTCAATGAGTATTATGTTAACTCACAGTACTAGATACTTAGTATTTTATATTCAGTTGAGAAACTGTAATTTACTTGTTCATTTAATTTGATGTAAGAGTTTCGCATACAGATATCCGTGGTATCCCACAAGATTTTCCAAATCGAATTTAACGGACGGCATATTTTGTTTCGGTAGGACAATAAAATTCCGAACAGTTGGTACTTGTCAGGAGATTTTGATAAAACGGTTGTCTCAGAGTCAAAATCGATCTCTGGCTCGCGGGTTCGTTTCCTGCTCAGTGTATTTTTGCTTTGGTCTGGGTGTTTCTATTCATAATACGTTTGGAGGTATTTACAAAAGAAAATGTATCTAAATTTGTTTATCTGCATTTATGAGGAAATTTCTGAAAAACCGTATGGTTTTTCAGAAATTTCCTCATAAATGGGTATCCATTTTTCTAAAAACAGTATCATCCCTAATCATATGGATTTACACACGAGGTACTAGAGCGAAATAAAATTAAAATGCAGCATATTGAAACGGATATCATAAAAACAATATTAGCGTGGCATCTGCTTATGGGATTAGTCCGGACTTGACCAGAGTAACCCAGATTGTTTCAATTTTAAATTAATTAAATCCCGGAAAAAGTCATAGAGACCATAATATAAATTGAACAATTCTACCAAAAAGGAAAATTCTTGATTTTATAGTCGTTTCGTAACCAAAGATTTAAAGCACACATATTGAATAACACACTTGTACTTTTCCACTGAATTTATTTATAGACCTAAGTGTTATTCAATATGTGTAGCAGATTCCACCAAGCGCCATCAATCTACAGTATAAACAGTCATTTAAAGCACAGTTTATATAGCACTGATCGTATTGATTTGAAAAAGAACCCACACATTATTTGGTTTACCTTTTAAAAATGATTACAAAATTAACCGGTATTTTACGGTACCCAGAATTGTAGGGACCGTTTAGAGGATGTGACGCAATACCACTCGTAGTAGAAGTTTTAATTGGGAGAGGTTCATGTTTAGCAATTCTTGTCCCTTGAGTAAGATAATGATGATGAAGATAATAATAGCGAAAATAAATTTGCAAGGAATTTGCTTTACTAGTTTCAGGTATATAAACACTTTATTGGGTAAATTGTTTCGAAAGTTACCCGAGTGATGAATAAAATATCTTTCCTGCTAGTATATTATTTCAATGATACTGATTATTATGACACATTGAAGTAAATAAATATTTGGATAGATTCTATTATGAGTAATTTTATGTTATATCATTATTTAGTGAAGTGGCACACGTATTTTAGTATCTGTGATCATAGGGAGAGATAATAATCAGAATTAAGTGGTAAGGAAAAATATACCTAATAAGTACATAAAATTAGAATTCAATAACCTTATAAAATAAGGCAGCAATTGATTTAGATCTAACGACCAAAATCTATTATGTGCTAATGGTGTTCATAAATTAGTTTCAACAATCGGTTATCTCATCTTGTAGATCTTCATTCGTTATCGAATCGTTAATTAGTAATGTTATTAATTTGATACCTTATATTATTACCTAACCTAACTTATTACCTACCTGTATAATATTTGCTTTCTTACAGAACAAATCCCTGGAATCAGAAAGAAGCTTACACACTAACCGACCAAGTAGTGTGTATTAAATGCAAACCATTTTAGCAATTGTATTAGTCGTAGTATCTATGAATATCATCAATATATTCAGTTGTACTACGTTCAATACATTAACAAAGAAAAAATCATTTAGAAAATATTGCAAAATAAAGTATTTATAGCAGCCTAATTACATTTCAATCACCATAAATTAATGGCATGGCATTCGTGTCTGTACGACACGGAATAAATCCGTCTAATCTCTGCCGCACACGTCCGGCAATTCCGGACCAGATTTCCTCCTCGCACCGCCACCGCTGCCCTCGATACATCTTGTGCTGATTTTCTGTGACAAACTCGACTTTATGACATTTTTATATGTGGTACATTAAACAGTCGTAAGGTAGATATGGTTTATAAAACAAAATATTTATAAAATTGTAGTTGCATGCCACTTTAACCTAGACTTTTATATACATTGAGGTTAGTAAAGGTTTTGCACTGTAGTTTTGCAGTTCACGGATCGCTTCGCAGAGCAATTGCAATATTAAAAACTATAGGTACTATACATATTATAGTATACTATACTGTTTTAAATAGATAAAAAATATATGTATAACTTTTAAAAATAATACAACGAGTCTTCCGATTTTAACGGAGTCTCAAGGAGTGCTACGAACCAACAAACTTCTCACCTTAGAATAGCACTTAATTTGCTTACGTTATTTCTTTACGTACACCCCACAAAATAAAAAGAACGCATAAACGTGTCAAAAGACCGGCTCTACTAAACGGTGAATGTTGAAAAGCTGCGGTATACATGTCCAACACATTAGCGGGTGACTTCAAACTAATCAAGAACACAGAGCTGTTCGCGTTACGCGTATACGATGTTCGTAATTTATTAGCGTTTATTCCCATATAGCAATCTGTAGGGATGCCGTTCTATTACGCAGACTCCGTCGAGATCCCTGCTCCAGTCGGTTACGAGAGTGGGGACGTAGTGGTCGCTCCCGGCGTTTTCTCGCGGACTATCTGCAACTGTACCGAACTCATCTCGCGTATATTATTCACAGATCATACAGTGTGTTTACTTATAAAGTTACCGATTTGTTCGGCGAGTTAATTGCGTTACGAGGCACGGATTTAGTGTGTGTTTATGGAACAATGGATATTGAGATAACTTGAAAGTTTTGAATTTTTCAAGTGGTGAGTATGATTTTAGTACCTAATATATTATGCTGAAATGCAAATTTTTTGATCAATTACTTATAAAAAGTTAAATCAGATATAATAATTAAAACTGGTTGTCGAAGTTACTTACCTGTTCGTGAACGGTAATGAATCCTCGCCCAGCGTCCATTCAGTTTAGGTCGGCGAAGGCAAACTTTTCATCCGCTATTTAACTAAAGTTTCTCGCAATCGATATCCGTTAGACATTTACTTTTTGGGTTAATGGAAGTTTCAGCTTTAAAATGAATCGTAAAACTGGAATACTGTAAACCTTCGT
Organism: Eilema sororculum; assembly: GCA_914829495.1. Classification (NCBI taxonomy): domain Eukaryota; kingdom Metazoa; phylum Arthropoda; class Insecta; order Lepidoptera; family Erebidae; genus Eilema; species Eilema sororculum. Next base: position 16,414,146 of record OU618543.1, on the reverse strand, counting down.
GTTCTTTCAAAATTACATAAATCCTGTAAGACTTACTGAAATTATATTGATGTTAATTGAATATTAAAATCTTTCCAAACTTTGTTCGCTTAAAATCAATCTCTTTCAAGTGCAAACAAAACCGTTTCTTTTGTTAATTACTCAACGAAGTTTTTGTATTACCTGTCGAGGAGTAAGAAGGGACGAACTTTATGAATTCTATTTTTGATATGAAATAACGAACCCTGTTGGTTTTGTACTGCGTTCGAATACGTATAGCGCTGCGATTGTGGCGATAGTCTAAAATAAATTGTCGTAAAGTTCAACACTGTAAAGAGCAACTGGCGTTGAACACGATAGGTGTGACGTAGCTGATCGCGTAGTTGGATGGAGCTTTGACACCCGACACTCGTCGGCGCGGTCGTATCTCGAGAGTGACAGATAAGAACCATTTGTTGGCCCAAATGCGGGAAGCGCTGAAACCAGTAAAAATCGCCTTCAAAGGTGTTATTATTGAGGAAATGAATTCTTAAATACCTACTTGCTTTACACTACCATAGTTTCATTAATTTGTTTTAAGATTTTTCTGTTTTATTTTTGTACTACTTCGATGTGTTTTAATTACTACTCTGGCTTGTTAAATGTCAAGTGAAATATAGTTGTTGTATTTTTACATTTTAAATTAGTTTTTCATAAAAATTTGGTAGAAAATGGTGCGGAGTTATTACCGACACTTAATCAAACTACATAATTGGACGGCACTGAAACACTTATTCAGTTTTTAATTTCTACTAAGGCAAAGACATTGAGAAATCAAGAATAGCGAATGTAATTGTCGGACTAGTCTGGCTATGATTTTGATACAATTTCACCGTAATCTACACCAACACCAATAAAAGCTCTTAAAGTAACTACTAACATTCAAGCTAGTTAAAGTATAATTTCATCAACAATCTTCACCGTGATCAGGACAAAGATCCCTCTTTCCGAGACTTTGCCTTTAGCTTAACATCAAGCGAGAAGTCAAATTGACGTGTCCTTTATGAAAAAAAATTTAGAAATAGTCAAGAAGTATAGTTGCAAAAAAAAATCGTTGTTACAACACTTCGTAATGCAACTACCTAAAGACTATTGATAAATAAATAAATAAATACTGTAGGAATGCATAGCGTCATTTACGTAAAAATGTAGGAATGCTCAGCGTCAATTAAGGATGCCTCACAACAAGAGTTCTAGAATGCGAAACAACTTACTTCAGTACATTTTTGAAACAGACACATACGCATAGAAACACCAAGACTAAAGCAAATATTCATGCATATAAATATTTGCACTGAGCGGGTATCAAACCCACGAATATTAGTAAATGAAATGACTATTATTTACTAACCCCTCCAGCTGATCTTAATCACTTAGGAGAGGGTGCAAACACTACTTTACAAATTTGATTTATATTTTTTTTTTAATATGATTCCACCTTGCCTTGACCTGAACGCAAAGTCACAGGAAAGAGGGTTATCATTACAGACATTAGCTATTTTTTTGACCATAAATTTATTAACCTTTTAAAGTTTCAAAAAACCCCGTAGCCGTCAAACGCTTTACCGCCACACCCGCCACGAGGTTTGTCGAACAGGTTAATTATTCAAAGACATGTTCGTCTATTTGATATCGCAAAACCACATTAATATACACATACAAAAAATTCTAACGCATATTGTGTAACAATGAATTCCACAAAGTGCCATCAATCAAAAGTATAAATAGTACAAAAACTTCTCCTCTATAATCATGCCCAATATTATGACGAAATACTTTTTTTCAATCTTAATAATGGGGCATTAATTTCTATCCTCTTGAATTAATAAAAAGTTCTGACGAAAGTGGTGAAGTCTGCATACATTATGAGTAGGTATCAGTCTGAGCTTGACAGTTATATGCAATGTATTATATTGATATTAAGCCGAACGACCTAATAAAATGAGGAATTCTAATCATAACTTGCTGATATTCATTTTTAAATTAGTAACGTGTGCAGAATTTTTAATGCTTGTGACAAACGAACATAACAAGATTATATGATCGGTTCTTGCTTGTGATACTTAATTAGTATTAAATACATAGATATACTCACGTCTGTAAATCCCCGAAGGGGTAGGCAGAGGTGTATTAGCACCCACGTTTCGCCTGTTTACGGTCCCAAAGACATAACAGGGGGCGAGCCTATTGCCGTCTAGCGGGTCCTTTGTCTTAGGCTGTATGTTTACTGTTGGATGGAGAACATTCCTATCCCTTAGTCGCCTTTTATGACACTCACAGGCAAAACTGGGGTGATCCTATTCTACTTCACCACCAACACGGCATAGCTTTAGCATGAATAAAGCAATGATATATTGTTTTTGACGTATTTTGGAAAGGGGCCCTTAAACCTATAGCCGTGACACAAATCTTGGAATATCCTTAGAGTTTATCTCTCTGCCACACGACAGGCTAGGAATGAATGCTAAGCAGTTCGGCTTATAATACTCCAAATAATAATAAATTGCGTCTTCGAGCTACGATATCCCCTTTCTCTCCCTCCTTTCCTATACAGAAAAACACGTGAAGGGCTTAGATATCACCCGCATATGGTGCAAAAATTCCATCAAGAATCAAGCGATTTGGTGACTTATTTTACCGCACGTGCGTTGGTAAAGACTTTCAAGACAGTATTCTTGGAATTCTTTAGCAGCGCACGTGTTTCCTCTACTTACATTCGCGACTTCGTGAGTCTTTTAACGGGGCGTGAAAAAGCATCTGATGTGGCTGTCAAGCTGGGAGCCACCATTGTGACAGTAACTGTGGCCCTCTTTCTGAGTTGAGCCTACTATCACGCATGATGAAGCCATATTAACGTGTTCTATATAAATCGTAAGATTAATTAATTAATAACAACATAATTAAGCTCTAATTAATATGTTATGTCAACAACACATGTCGTTTCGTAAAATATATGAAGATACTTTTCATAAAATGTTAGTACATAGTTTACGTTTAGCAGTTATTATGAACATACAATCTAGTTTCAGTAATTGTGAGCAGAGGCAACACAAGTTAGTAATTTAATGTACAATTAAACTTAGCGCATGATTGCATTGCAAAAGCTGTGGTTCGCTGTATGCATAATTTTAAAAGGCCCTAGTTAGACACGTATAGCCTTCAATTTGGATAAATAATTGTACTGAATTTGACCATTATAAATACTATTTTATAAATATATCTGCGGTAGCCTAGTGGTATGGGTAATGGACTGCTGAGACGAGGTCTCGGGTTCGATCCCAGGTTTACCATGGCACACACCAATGACTTTAGGATGCTTTTCGAAGCTAAGTGTGTTTTTATCGCTGCTTTATAAGTGCCCGGTTAATGGTAATAGGCTCGCCACCTAAACATAAACTGGGACATTGGGACCTAAACATAAACTGGTGAAATGTGGGTGCTAACACCTCTGCATACCCCTTCGGGGAATACAGGCGTGAGTTTATGTAAAAGAATAAAATGGTCTCGATCTAGAACATTGAATAAAGCAAACAACGAATTCCGAAAAACTGTATCCTAGCTGATACGAAGAAGGATGTGTTTATCGAATATATCATCGTAAACAAAACTGTTTACTTAGGATCTAGATAACCGATTCTAATATTTTTCTACATAATATATTTTATGTTTTAATAGCCCAATAATTTATTCCTATGCTTATTTTATTTTATAATAATAAATACTTTCTATTTAACAAATACAAAGGTCACTGTATCGTGATTCGTGATATTAAAAAAGAAAATGGAAAACAGAATGAATGCGTTTGCATGAATGGTTAAATGACGGTATATACTACTTTTACAAACTTCCTCCAAGTTTGTAAAGGTAGTACATACGGTAAGGATACAAGCAAATAATGGAGAGATCACACTTGAGTGTAATCTCGATATATGTATGCAACATATACCTATATCTTCTGTACTTTGTGTAATATTTGCTTTTTTTACATAAAATAATATATCATACATGTTATAAACTGTACAACAGCTAGTGTAGTAATTTAGTAAGGTAAATAGGTATTAGGGAGGCATCAAAAATACCGAAGCGAGGGCGAGTTGCTAGTTTATTCTACGAAGGAGCGAGCATGCAAGTGGTTTAATTATTATCCACGTCTCGCACGGATGGTTGAAGTTTTCGAGAAGTTTTCGAAGTTCATGTGCATATCACAAATGGTTATAACTTACTTTAGCCGTGAAGGGAACACATGTTTTATAGTGTTTCGAGGGTTTTGTATATAGTTATATTTTTTAATATACAGTCAGCATCAGAAAGATGTTGGCGAACAAAGTACTCAAAATGATCTTAATTTCGTTTTTCACCCCCTTCCGGTTGACTGATTGTTCTGAATATTTGGTTTACACCTTTAGTTCGGACAATAATGTCTAGCATAATAGGTCAATAAAACAGTTTGATTTGCTCTTAATACGAGAGCTTTCAGTTAATTTTGAGACTTCGTCTTTAAGATATTTATAACGCTGACGGTACCTATAAGATTTATGTATATATGATGCATTGTTATAAAAATATCACCACATAAGCTTATTCGAATTTTAACTTACACACGTCCAAAGAAATATGTAAATAACTTTACGTCCGCACTAGCATGTGAAGGCTCGCATTCTTCAGTGATGATTAATTACGTTAATTATCAACCAAAATTATATTATAAACATAGCTAATAACAATAAGCTAAGCTGGCGATAGACTTTGAAAATGATCTAGTGGGTATCAGTGGCCACGACAATTTAACGCAGCCGTGAAAATGAATACATTTTAAACAAAACCTGCTTTACAATTAACGCGAAAATAATACTTCATAAACAAGTATATTTACATGAAAGCATGTGTGAAATTTGCAGGGGTGAGCCAATCTCAAAGCGCCACCGCGTGCCGTGGCGCGTAAAAGAGTCAGATCAGTCAGGAGTAAATTCTTGTTCATATTTAGTAGATGAGATTTGAATCCGAATTTCAACCTATTAAATAATTATATAATTGATATTGCTATATAAATACATTTATACATCTCATGGAGGGGGCGGCTAGTTCTATAGTTTACCTCAGTATTTGGGACTCTAAATTATTGTCATCAACAAAGACGTTACTTTAGAATTTAAACATAAAGAAAAGCTCGAAGTATGCTGCATGGAAAAAGTAAGAAAACGCATTAATTGGAGCATGTCTGTGAGCCTGCAGTCCTCGAAAAAGTAGTAGACATATCAAATAAATAGGGAAAAATGAATCTTCTTGGGTGGGACTGCAACCCGCGATCTTTCCCTTATTTTCGTAAGAACATCGGTGGATGACTCCACCGTTGCCTTAAAGACGGATAAAAATAGAAGGGAAATTTGAATTACATCATGCGTGTCTCGGTAGCCGAGTTGGTCAAGGCGTTCCCCCTGTTAGGGAAAGAACGCGGGTTCTAGCCCCGCCCGAGAAGTTTCATTTTTCCCTATGTATTCGATTTGTATAGTTAGCGTACTTAATGCTGTAAAAGTCATTTAAGTAGACATAGTCCTCCAACTCATATTATAATTAATTACTTTATAATATATCAACATCTGTATTTACCCGACTTTCGAAAAGGGTAATGTTCTTCTATGATCGAATAGTTGTCGTTGAAATCAAGTTTTGTCATCAAGACTAGGTATCTAAGTTTAGATAACTGAGCAATTAAGCTCATTCAACGTATTAATAGCAAATTTGTGGATTCAAGTAACGTAATTCATTCTGTTAAAACGCGACAAGAATACTAATAGTAGTAAACGTTCAAATATAACATAACTATCTGGTAAAAACGAGATAAAAGTAAATCTACTGGGGAAATTTGCTTTATCTGTACCCTTTTTTGTCTTTGTTGAATCCTTCCAAGATCCCTTTTAATGGTTTTGGGGTTGTAAGCAGAGAGTAAAAAAAAACAATGTTTTATTGTAACTAAGCAAGACATTTTGTCAGTATTTGCCAAAGGGTACCTAGGATTTTTGTAAGTGCATCCAATCCCTTTAATTGAAAAAAAAAACATAACTGTTCTTGGTAGTCGGGTAAATGTAAATAATTCTGGATACGTCTGTTTGATTCACATTCAATAATAACAACAAGTATAAAAATCTTAACGAATATGGGTAGATATATTTTAATTCTATTCATTTTAGACACTCATAATCCCTGATAATAATAATCCTCTTTTCATTAAAATAACACCCTGTCAGTTCTACGTCGGGGGTTAAAAAGATAACTGACATGTTCTGCAAATCTGAATTGTCGTTACTTTGAGGTCCGCTCCTAAAAAAAAGTGTGACTTCTTTTTTCAAAATCAACTTGTATCTAATATTTCTATAAAACTTATGCGATTGGCACACTGCGACGCGCGACGCGGCGTCGAGCGTTGTTGCGTCGACGCGGCGCACACTGTGTAATTTTAGCAATCTAGGGGAACTTTATTCTAACTCTTGATAAATGTAGAGGCTATAGCGTAAAATGATGATGTATGATGAAATTTTCATTTTTATAAAAAAAAATAAGTATGAGATATAATATTTATTTTAAAAAGTTATCAAAGAAAAAAAAATAATGTAAGAAATATTATAATTTAGTTTTTAACCTTCATCTTGTTCTGATGAGGTATTTTCCGAGTCCTTACTTACACTAGGAGATTTTAACAGAAGAAGAATTTCTTTAGGTAGTTTATGTCGATGTTTTTTTTAAAAATTAAAAATTATTTAATTAAAATTGAAAATAGAAAAAAAATATTGTTGAGCAAAAACGAGCATGAGTAAAGAACTTGACTTTGTTATTTATTAATTGCAGAATGATTTAAGAATGATTTCAAGACGGATACATTGGGATATTTTTTTAAAAGTCAACGCAAACTCACTGATGTTAAAACTAAAGCATGATTATACTGTGACTCAAAAGAAAGCATTTTTATTTTGAATTTAGTTGTGAAATCATGTCAAAACTTACTTTTCCCAGTAGACAAGACTCCAAATTATCAAATACAGTTATAAAAAAATCACTTAGGTAATATACAACTGCACAACAAGTACCGATATAAGCTATTATGAATTGCGTGTAAGTTTCACTCAACGTGACTACGTGCGTAGGTCAAGTTTGACGACGTACCCTCCAATCATTTATCAAGTCAACTTTTTAAATCGTATTAAAATAGATGCTCGGTTTATATAGCTATCATATAATAAATGTTTCCTGTCTGTCTGATAAACTTAAGATTTTGAATTAAGTTCCCCTAGATTGCTAATTTAACACAATGTGCGGCGTCGCGCTCGTCCCCTCTACGGAGCTCATTTTGTATAGAAAAACGCGGGGTCCCACACACTGACAACGCAATCACGCGCGTTGCCGCAGAATACGCGCGTACAAGCAGAAAACGCGAGGTATGGCACACTGAAATCTGCATTCACGCGCGTGTTTTTCGAGGGATTTTTAGTCCGAGAGCTGTTAGAAATTTCTGTGTAGGTAATTGAGACGAATTTTAAATTAATATTATTGCAATGCAACATGACAAATTTAGAGCGCTTTCACATCAACTGACGTTCGATATCCAATATCCGATATCCGAGATCGGAGGAAGTCAAATATCGATGCCCAATATCGGGTATTGGAGGCGACACCACTGTTTTGGCTCGTTATCGGAACACGCAGAGACTGCAAGCGACTTTCAAACTAAATGGCATTTTCTTAGTTACGTCTCTTTTCGCGTTAAAAGATGACGCTGATCACGAATATAAGAAAAAAAAATTAGTTACTATGTCATGTCAATAAGTCGAAAATAGCTTGCACTTCTAATCATTTTCTTTTCATCTCTAGCGTTCTTAATATAGTCTGGGCTATCGAGCTAATGGTCGGATGGCTTTACTTTACTTTTCTCAAAATTTTAGATTATTTCACACACCTACCAACCAAAAAAATTCTAATACCTTTTGGACTATACTAGCTCTCTCGCGTCCACGCGCGTCGACGAACGACGCCGCGTCGAGCGTTGCAGTGTGCCAATCGCCTTACTCATAAAAGTTATGAGCCTAATACAGTTGTGTTAGTAATTTATGAGTCTAATCTAAGTTTGAAGTATCTACAGGAAGTATGAGTTGTAGTTTCCTATTATAAGTTTGTGGCTAGAAATGCCACAGTTTCTAACAGGTCACACGAACTAGCAATATCCAATTATTGTGGTCTGCAATACAATTTCGGCATTAACACTTTGTCGGTAGCCTGAATCGTATTTTTCAATATAGATTACGTAAAACAGAAGAAAGATTGTATTCATTCAATTTATTTTTAACTGCTTCTAAAATAGAAAAACTTTACAAATTGGTTAGTTTGTATATATGTTATCTTATTTTGTTTATTTATATATCTTTCTCTCCCAGATCTATAAGTAAGGATTACTCCTTTTCTTCCAGAGGTTTTCACTTGCTGACTATACCTCGTACCAAATAGATTAAGAAGAAAGTTTGTTGACCGAGAGTGACCTCGCGATCAGTTTGAAACGGTTACTTAGTGGTTGTAAACATTTTTCACACTATAGCAAAAACCGCCCGCGTGAACCTTTATTTTTGTCACACAAAAATCACTAGGTACTTAAAATACAATATTTACTGTGTACTTTCTTCTCAATCGATTTGGCAAGGCCTATAATGACAATTATTCCTATTCGACAGCAAACGTAAATATCTAACCCATGAAAATGTCCGGTTGGCGGCTATAGTTCCGCTTTCTATTATGTAGAACGCCAGTGTGGGCAATATGAAAGGAAAGATAATGCATCAAAAGGTTGATGGATGTAAGAGAATCAAGAGACTACTGAGAATAGTACAAAGTGGCGTTCTATTGTCTTTGTCTGCTCCTGCGGGGATATGATGAGAGACAATGGTGTTGATTCTGTTGCGCATCTCTCTAAACTATCTCTGAACTGTTTTGAATTTGAATTTCGAATTCCTTCATATTTGGAATCGAATTATATTTAGACTTTAGAGATAGTACTGTATGTTGTTGATGTATTTATACTTATACTAGCTCATTGGAGGATGAGACTCTGTTACAGGCTTTCTTCTGGTGGTTGCAAGCGCAGGCGGTTAACACTCTTATAAAAACTGCATAATTATATCAAATCAAAAGGAGTAAAAGCAATGAATCTTATCCGTCAATCAACAGGTTCTTTTTGCAGGTGAGATTGATTTGGGTCCTGAAGATCTTAAGATCTTGTTGATATTAATATTTCGCTATCTCCTCCAGTTAAGCTAAATTATTTTTGTTGGGTTGGCTTTACGTTGCGTCGGTGGTACATTAGATCCTATTCAAACCATTACCATAAAAGCTGGCTTTATTTTTTCTGACAATATTGTATTGACTAGTTCATTAACTACTAGGCTGATTCAATTTATTTTACTAAATGAAGAGCCAACTCGGTATAAAACTCGATATTCAGCATATTGAAAAAAAAAACCATTTTCCATTTGCGTGTGCAGTGCTATCAATCGATATCTCTGCATCAAACGCAGATGTTATCAATGGGCACACTGTTAACTTTGAAATTAAAAATGTATTTTTATGAACACACTTTAAGGTTCAGTGAGGTTGCACTAAAATTAAATACTAAGCACTTTTGTTTTTAATTAAACCGCTGTTTTTATAAGTTGCAGTTGTAATGGTACAAATACAGTTAAGCATATTCAGCCGCAACTTTCAGGAGTTCATAGACAATGTAATCGCCCTCTATTACGTGCGACCGATAACAGTTTAAAAAATATGATTGTTTAGGAGACTAAACAATCATATTTTTTAAACTGTTATCGGTCGATCGATTGAGAAATCGCGGTTACTATCATTGATGTATCCTGAATGATCCTCTTGGGTTCCATGTATCCTGAATGCGACTGCAACACATTCCAATTACTGCAGCTATGATGTTGTCGTTAGGGAGTCGAATTAAAGACGTCCATCACTTGTGAAATCCCGTTTATTTCTATCTAATAAGGTGTCACCAACAAGTACTTATACTAGGAACTTACAACTATAGTGTTTAAGACACACATACTTAACATTAAGCTTATACCACTCCATATGCCCTTTCCACAAGAAAAAAAAATAGAATTAAGTATTTTTTTTAACAATAAAACGGTTTCGTGCGATTTTTATGTATAATTTCAATTTTTCCATTTCTATCTATTTTTACATTACAATTCAAATCTTCAATTACTTCAAAAGGTCCTAAGTACACTGGTTCAAATTTGTTATCCTTTTCACTTTTTACTAATAACATATCACCAACATCGTATATTACTGGTTTTGTGTACATATCATAAACTGACTTACGTTTCATTTTACTACTAATTAAATTACATTTTGCATCATTTTGGGAAACCTGTAATCTATACTTTAATTGTTTAACATAATCGTGATCATTATACAAAGGTTCTACAATTCCTGAATTCAAATTACTCGGAATGTTACATTTTTTACCAAAAACAAGTTCAAACGGTGTGTACTTCGTTTCAGAGTGGACAGTTGTATTATAAGCAAAACAAAAATATGGTAACCATGTACTCCAATATCTAGGATTATTATCAGTTTGGATTCTCAAATAAGCATTCAAGGATTTGTGTGTATTTTCTAAAGCGCCAATTGATTGGTGATGGTATGCTGTGGAAGATATTTGATTTATATTTAACAGTTTACATACCTCTTTCATAGTAGTTGATAAAAACTCCGTCCCACGATCCGAAGCTATTTCTCGGGGTATACCATACCTTAAGATAAAATTATCAACTAAAGACTTCGCAACACTAACACTATCCTTGTTTTCTAAAGGATAAGCTTCTATATACTTACTTAGTTCACACTGTAGGGTGAGTATATATGAATAATTATAATAATCCTTACTTAAGGGCCCAACTATATCTAAATATATCTTATCTAAAGCTAACTGCGCAGTGGTTGAAATCTCCATTGGCTGTTTGGTAGGTAAAGAATGTTTTTGTCTTTGACATTTTACACATTTCTTTACGTACTTTTTAACATCGTCCTCCATATTTGGCCAAAAATAATATCTTTTGATATTATTTAGCATCCGTCTTATCCCAGCATGGCCGCTTGTCGGCAATAAATGAAAATCATTGAGAATTACTAGTTTATCATCGTCATTATTTACCCATATCGCTCCTTTTATAACACAAACTCGTGGTCCGGTCCACTTTTTATTAGTATTGGTTAACCATGTAATATATTTCATTGTATCATTATTTATTGTTACAAATACTTCTTTAATATTATTCTCATTACAAAACTTTCCAAAATCTCTCACGAAAACGTCTCGCGCTTGACATGATCGAGAATTCGGATTAATGCATATGATACATCTTTCTTTAAAATAAACATAATCTCCTTTCAAATAATTTTTTACTATCAATTCTATGCGATTATTAGGTTTTTTAAGCATCTCCACGACATCCGGGTGATCAATCCGATTGTCAATAGAAACCTTATCGACCAAGGAAAGGTCAGTCATATCTTGATTCAACGTTCTTGTCATACTTCTAGTCATTACATTCACAGATTGCACACTCATTTCTTTCAAATCCTCTGACGAAATAACTATACGAGACAATGCATCGGCCGCCACATTACTCGCACCTCTAACATACTCAATCTCATAATCATACTCTTCTAAAATTAATCTAAACTTGAAAAGTCTGCTAGAAGGATTACTCATAGAAAATAAATAGACAAGTGGTTTATGATCCGTAAATATTTTGAATTTTTTACCATACAAATATGGTCGAAAGTATCGGACAGCCCATACTATGGCTAAAAGTTCCTTCTCTATAGTGGGATAGTTAATTTCACTTTTATTTAAAGTACGACTTGCATACGCAATAGGTAAATCATTTTTGTTACATAATACAGCACCAATAGCCTTACCAGAGGCATCAGTACGCAAAATAAACTCATTTTCAGTTGAAAAATCGGGATATTGTAATATAGGGGGTTTACATAACAACTTTTTCAGATGATTAAAAGCATTTTCACATTCATTCGTCCATTCAAATTTAACTGTTTTTCGGCATAATTTATTGAGTGGTATTGTGATCTCAGCAAAATTAGGTACAAATTTTCGATAATAATTAGAAAAAGCTTCGAAGCGTTTGACTTCGTCACCAGACTGAGGTCTTGGATATTTTTATATAACTTTAGTTTTTTCTGGAACTGGTTGTACACCATTTGATGATACTACATGTCCTAAATATAATAGTTCTTTTTTTCAAAAATTGGCACTTACTAGGGTTTACTTTCAAATTGACTTTTCTTAATCTCTCAAATATCTCTACTAGATTTTTGGTATGAATATCTAGGTTGCGTCCATAGCAAATTAAATCGTCTAAATAAACTAAAGCTTTTTCATAATTTAAACCAGCCATAGCGACTGTCATTAAACGACTAAAAGCATTTGGACTAATTTTTAAACCCATAGGTAATCTCTTAAGTTGATACTGTTTATCTGTAGTAAAAGCTGTATATTTTCTGCTTTCAGGCTCTAATAATAATTGGTAGTATGATTGTGATAAATCTAGATGACTGAAATATATTGCACCAGACAGAGAATCTAAAATTTCAGTTATGTTCGGAAGAGGGAATTTGTCATCCATAATCCTTTCATTTAACTTTCGATAATCTACCACTAAACGCCATTTCTTACTAGAGTCCGCACTCTTCTTTGGTACGAGTAAGATAGGACTATTCCATTCACTCTGACTTTCTTCTACAATATCATCTTTCACCATTTGTTGTATTTGCTTTTCTATTTCCTGTTTTTGTGACCTAGGTAATCTATACGGTTTAACATAAGATGGTGTAACATTTTCCTTTAAATAAATTTTTTGCTTATATAAATTTGTAACACCTAACTTATCACCTGATAGCAAAAATATGTCTGAATATTTTGCACAAATATTTTCTATAGATATATGTTCCTCAGAATTTAAAATGACTCATATTTAGCATGGAAAACAAATTCTTTACTCTGTCAGAATTATTTAATTCCTTTTCAAAACTACAAATAGAATAATCGTCTAAACTTAGTAATTCCGGAATAAAATAACTGAGTCGAACTTCGTCGTCTCTAGTATTTAATATCTTAATAGGTATTTTACCTTCACGAGGACTTACTAGTACACTAGCAAGAAAGATTCCTTCACACAACTCACTGGGAGCGATTATACACTCCTTATTAATGCTTAAATCTATAAAATGAATCGATTCACACCTGGGTTGTAAAGTAATATAGTTATTCGGACCTATTTGTCCCATTTGTAATGGCAATGAAAAAGTTTCCTGGTGATTCACAGTAAGAATATTTTTTTCAAAGTTTAAAATACAGTTAAATTTACTAATAAAGTCTTGTCCCAATATACCATCCGAACGGAAAGGTAAATTCTTAAACACATAAAATTTATGACTTAATACTTTTTGCTTACAACAAAGATCTAAAATTACAAATCCTTCAGATACTACATCACCTCCTATGCCTTTGATTTTGATTTTCTCAGCATGATAAGGGATTTGGTCTCTGACCACCACTTCGTATCTAATGAGAGATATCGATGCTCCAGTATCGAGTAACCAAGAATAACTAACATCATGAACGTTAAATATAACAGAATTAATATTAGCATAATAACAAACTAAATTATTAGGCTCGAAAAAAATAATTAGGTATTTCTAATTTTTTCTGACTACCGTTACCATTGTTTGCCTGTGTGTGTGTGTGGATTTATCGTCGTCGTTACTAGCTGATTGTGCCATATTAGCACGATGACCACGGGAACCCCTAGAGTTCTGAAATTGACGTCCCCCAAATCTAACATTATTTTGGTGTTGTTGTCTGTAACCACCTCGGCCTCGGTAATTTTGAGAATTACCTCTATAATTTTGGGAATGACCTTGATAATTAAGGGGATGACCTCGATAATTTTGTGAGTTGTAATAATTACGCTTACCTCGGTTACCATAACCACGGTAATTGTTATGAGGCGAAAAATTATTTGACCTACCTCTATTTTGGTGAACATACATCACTCTGGCACCATTGTCGGATGACAACGATAATTCTTCGTCCAATGCACCCCGGACAGCGTCATTCAAAGTAGTATAATTTCTCGCTGCTATAATAGTACTGATTCGACTATTTCTCAGACCATCGGAAAAACGTTTAATAGCATTCTTTTCGTTCACAGTTTTCAATATTTCATATTTATTCGAGTCTCCACCCGCTTGAGAAATAGTTAAATCAACAAATAATTGTTCTATTTGCTTACCGAAGTCTGCTACTGTTTTGTCATTTTGCCTAGAGCATTGTAGTTGCTGTTGCAGTGAAGTGTCAGATTTTTTACTTAGAAGTCGGTCCTTCATGTCCTTCACCAGATCTGAAACTGTGGCATAAGTTTCGTGCAACCTTAGTTTTGCACCTTCGGACAACCTTGACCTTAAAACAAAAGTTATTAGCTTATTTCGCTCCTCGACTTCCAACATATCAGAGTACATTTCAATATTAGAAATTAATTGCTTTGTTACAGATTCAGTTTTATCCATAATCGGTAAAAGACTGACAGCGGTTTTTAATTGAAATTTTTCCATTATTACTAAATTATCTGTACCTGTCCCTTTAGAAACAGAACTTATCGCAGTACACAATTCACTTATTTTAATATAATATTTATTGATACTGTCACATAAATTATCAATTTCCTCTGCTTCTAATTTAGATATTTTTTCAGTTTCTAACAATACTTTTACACTGTCCAATACAAAATCAAATTGCCTCTTTAAGTTTTCTAATTCAACGCTTTTCTCATACCTTATTTTAGCTGTCCTTCTACTAGGGCCTAATTTAGATAGATAGTCTTTAACATACTTGAATTTTTCAAATAGCTCTTTAAGCTCATCTGCCATTTAATTAAAATCAAGCAAGATTTATAACATAAAACATAATACAAAATAACTTATCTACAAGGAAAAAAAAATCGTAAAATACACGGAAATAATAGTAGGGATTTCACTGTCTAAAAGAAAAAATAATAAAAATTAAATTTTATCGATACCAGTTCAGTCCAAGGTCATCTTGTTCGACGTATTTTTCAAACACTCGCGCACATTTTTCGCGCTTTTACACTTTTACCAATATTAATGTTTGTTTTCGTAGTAGCGAACATATTTTTAGAGGGAACGTAGGTTACAGGAACATGGTTCATTAAACAGTTGCCTCACCTAAAGGCTGACTCTGGAGCCTTCTAAAATAACTTGCCGATCGCTTCAGCGCGAATTCGCGTATTTGTTGTTCCATCCAATCGCGATGACATTTCCAGTACAATTTGTGCCCCAAAAATAAAAGACCAACGCCCAGAAAAACACAAATGGTCACAAGTATATAGTTGGTATTGGCTGCATGTTATTGTAGCTGGTCGACAGCCCCCGAATTTGTGCCTGCACCGGCAGCAGTTTGTGGCACCACTATTTGTTCCTTTTCTACGGATTGTTTGTTCCCCATTTTCGACAAAAAAAACTCAACTTGGATACACAGTACCGTTACACACGAAAGCACCAAAGATTTTTTACACGTTGTCTCTACGCAGAACGATGCACAGGGCCACAAGGTTCACACGAAATTGTCCACGCTGCAAAAATTGCACCTGCATCGGTTCTAGTTACCGGCGCCGAAGCGATGCGCCGCCGTAACGTGATAGCGTGTCGCTGGCAGGGTCGCCATATGATGTTGTCGTTAGGGAGTCGAATTAAAGACGTCCATCACTTGTGAAATCCCGTTTATTTCTATCTAATAAGGTGTCACCAACAAGTACTTATACTAGGAACTTACAACTATAGTGTTTAAGACACACATACTTAACATTAAGCTTATACCACTCCATACAGCAATCAACCTCCTATACCTAAAATATACTACTGAAAGTATCCACAACAGTTTTACCTGCAGTAAAGTCGGTGATCTTCCGATTGCCTACCTAATACGATTCCTACAAAAATGTAATGTCTTCCTATTTGAATACAGACGGCAGGTTCACGATATCTACATATTAATAAACCTTGCAAATGAATCTTGAGCTTGTCGCATAATTTACATTTACATGCTAATCCTGTAGGTTATCGATGTCATTAATGAACGTGCCCTCCTCTAGAACTTACAACAGAGGTAATGGGATTCTGATGCTAAGTCCAAACAGTTTAAATAGAATTCCAATAGAGTTACATCACGTTTCTGAAAGGCTGGTGAATGCCAAGATCTACCAATCAGATGTCAAACACGGGAATGCTCAACTGTACGCTCATTGGTTAAAGTTGATCAATGCTCGACATGCATTAGCGTTGTATTTTGACGTGTTAAATTCATATGAGTTTGACAAACAGATACCAGTTATCAGCCCAAAACAATCATAAGAAAATCCTACGTACTAAAGCATTACCTAAGTTATTTTGATTATTCTTGCTTCATGCTTTCACAAATTGTTTACTTTCTTAGATATATAAAGAAAAATGAACGATACAAAAAGCATTTTTTTAACAAATGTAAGTCTGTTACGGTATCATAAGTAAGAAGTAGTTTCCAGATTTCACTTAAGGCACTTTTCATTCAGAGAAAACATACATTTCCCAAGAGAAAGCGACAAGAAAGTAAAGCCTCCAGCGAATATATACAAAGCGATGATGATATCAAAAGAGACTAAGCTGCTATTTTCTGATATATTATATACATTTTTATAAACTTTCACCTGAATATTCGCGACCAGAGCTAGAAAATAAAATTTAATAATTTTTTTGTTCCACTTAATTAGTGACGGGTGCGTGGAGCCCCACTAATACCTTCGAAGCACAAAGCAGCTTCACCTGCTAGCAAGTGTATGGTATTGTTTAACAGACGAGAACTTGCTAGAGAATTGTCTATCAGGATTACGGGATTACGAGGTCAATAGAGCTGTTCCCGTAAAACAAAAAATAAAGCAAATCAATGATGGAGAGAACGAGAAGTAGGGGATAGGGTGCCGGGCTTCATTGATTGATTTCTATTCTGGCAAAATATAGGGTTCGATATAACCCCGCCCAAAATTTCATTATGTAATCTTAGTGGTATGTCATGTAAAAAATAGCTGTATTGAAATTATTTATTGATAGCTTTCAACCTAATTTCATTTTTAATGCGGCAAGTAGGCGGTAAAGAGAAAAAGTAAAAGCAAGTATTTACTAATAAGAAGGCCAAAATGGCTCACTGCCAGGAGTAATAAAATAAAGTAGTATAAAATAAGAATGAAACGGAGGTTCAGCGCTTCATCAGCTGTTTACGCGCGAAAAGATTGCTGACGTCGTTGTTATTCTGTCTTTGTTGTCTTGTCTTGGAAAAATATGCTTGGACTTGAAAATTCGAGATACCTAGCTTTTAGCATGCTTTGCATCTTAGTCACCGTTACTTGAATGAATATCTATCTATATTTATAGATACTTTTTTCTGGCACTAGAGTGCAGAAAATTTTGTATGTAATCTTTAAGACTTAAATCTTTTCAAACTACTGAAACGGTTTGAATAAAATCTGTATGGTTTAAAAATACAATATGATCCGGTAGATCTGCTGTCGGCGTTTACCTACACTACATTTTCGGGCATGACTTCTACCGGGTCTGCTTGTCTGGTATATAATGTATGTGATTTTTTAAAAATATCTGACAAAAAATCGAGTCCTGAATGAAGTTAGTTTGCGATATTCAGCAATGGACAAGTGTCGAATCGAATCACTCAATTCAACGACGTCAATAAGATTATTAACGTCAATTAGATTCAGACATTGCAATTATATCGCAAATCTTATGTAAATTAACACAAAAGTATTTGTTTTATAGCAAGCTTAAAAATTAGGCTGGGTATAAAAATACGCAGATATTTATGATATTCCCACAGATAATATAACAAAGAATCCAATACTAGATACTGATGTGATAAGGTCATATTATTCTCTGGTCATATTCGTTTAGCAAGAAAAGCTGTAGAAATGATTCGAACATTAATATAGGAGACAATTAATAGGTCTACATTCGCTAGTAGATTAGAGACCTCGGTCCTCTTGGGATAGCCCATTTGTCATCGTAATCATCTTTTCATGGCGAATAGTGAGGGACTATCGCAAGCACACGATTCTGTAATCGCACTATTAAACAAAATTGTGAAGGCCTTTGTCGCAAAATTGGATCGACTGAACGATGGCACTATTATTACCTATAGGAGGTTTATTTTTCGAATATGCGGCGAACGATCAAAGATTTACTTTGAATATATTGGAAGCTATTTATCGGTTTGCCATCTTTTACGAAGGGTTTATCAATAACATGCATGTTAATATTCAATATTTATGTTTAGTCAGTTAACGAAATACACAAAATATGATACATTTTAATCATCGTTCGCAAAGCGATTTCTTAGTTACGATCAAAGTTTACACTTTGATGTCCAAGGGCATTGTTTTTGTTTGATGTACTCGTACTAAGGTTTTTTCGGGAACTACTGCTGTCTGATCTCCCAACCCTGAAAGGAAAGCCTTCGCCTGAGGGTCGTTAGTTAGTTAGCAAGAACGCTTATTAGTAAGTGAAGTTTGGTTGATAGATGTTTGTAGGGATGATGAATTCTACGATTTTTTTTTTTTATATAGGACACGTCAATTTGACTTCACCTCGCCTGATGTTAAGCTAAAGGCGAAGTCTCGGAAAGAGGGTCACCATCGGAAACATGTACCATGTTAACAGTGGTGGCACTCAGCTTGACGGCCTCATTAGATGCCATTTCACGCCCCGCTTAAAGGACCCGGGACTGTAGGAAGAGGGAAACACGTGAGCTGGCAGGGAGTTCCAGGTCTTAATGGTGCGACATAGGAATGAGTCACTAAAACGCTTGGTCGCTTGGTTCTAGCAGGTATACTCTGCACCGTAAATGAATGGCATCTTAGCCCTGCACGTGTCGTCCTGTGTAGGAAAGGAGAGGGTGGGACTAATTGGAAGAGCTCGTCAGAACATTCACCATGGTAGAGACGGTAGAAAACTGCCAAAGACGCAACATCTCTACGCATCTGCAAAGGCTCGAGGGTGTTCGTGACCTCAGGATTCCCAATAATGCGGACCGCACGTCGCTGCAACCTGTCGAGAGCATCTAGTAAGTGCTTTGCGGAGCCGCCAGAAATGTGAGCAGTATTCCACGCAGGAACGAATTTGGGTTTTGTATAGAAGACACCGCTGTTCCGGCGTGAAAAAACGTCTTACTCTGTTCAGGACTCCGAGTTTACGCGAGGCTGATTTGATGATACTCTCGATATAGTTTTTGTTATTTAGTTTGCAGCGAACATCCATACCGAGGATATTGAGGTGATCCTGCAGTGGCAGTGGTGTGTTCTGAAGAGTGGGAAGGGGTAGGAAAGGAGATACTTTTGCTGTAAACGCACATGCCTGGGTCTTCTTGGCATTGAACTCGACCAGGTACCTAGCGCCTAATGAGAAATGTGGTCCAGAATCCGGTCCAGCTCAGTGACAAGAAGCTGCCTTTTTTCCGCGATATCAGACTGCTTGGCCACAGGATTTGCGTAATAACTCCCGTGCAAGGTGCTGTCGTCTGCATAGCAATGAATGCTACCGTTAAGAGAGCATAAATCATTGATATGCAGAAGAAAGAGAGTGGGAGATAAGACGGAACCCTGCGGCACGCCAGCATTTACCTGCAAGAACTCCGAAGCTCGTCCATCACAAAGGACGCGAATACGGCGCCCCCGCAGGAAGCTTGCACAACCCAGTTGCACAGTCTGGGAGGCAAGCCAAAGGCTGGTAGCTTGGAAAGAAGCGATTTGTGCCATACCCTATCGAAAGCCTTGGCAATGTCAAGACTAATTGCCAGTGACTCGCCGTGCTTTTCCATAGCCTCACCCCAAAGGTGGGTCACGTACGCCAGAAGGTCCGTTTCGGTCTAAAACCGTATTGCCGGTCACTAAGCAAGGAGTGATCCTCTAGGTGGCGCATGAGCTGTGTGTTAATAATGTGCTCGAACACCTTGCACAGCACTGAGGTGACGGCTATGGGTCGATAGTTGGCTGGGTCCGAGCGATCCCCCTTCTTGGCGATCGGCTGGACATTCGCCTCCTTCCAAGCCGAAGGCACTATACCCGAACTGTAGGTAGACATATCCAACTATCTATCAATCAATTTGCCTATTGCAGTTTACTGCTGGACAAGGATATTAGCCTCTCCCAATGTACGTCTTTGCTTCCGATTATCTGCCTTCCACACCCAGTCTGTCTCAGCCATCTTTTTACTATATCCTATTATATCCTATAGAAATCATTAGGTACCTTCAATTTTTTATGATAAATTATGATTGGAAAAGGTATTGAACAGCCGTCTGTTGCACATGTAAATATTGTTTTCTCCATGATACGACAGCAAATATTATCAGACAATTTTTCATTTTTTTTTCCGGTATTCGATTCGATACTTCGTATATATTTCGGTATATGTGAAACTACAGAATGACGTCAAAACTGCGAGACTGGATATTGCGTAAATAAGAGGGAAGGGCAAATTGTGCTCTATTTTTGTCGTCAAGACAAAGCGGTATAACAATCTACCTATAAATCTACCTACAAACATCTGGTTGGTAATTCTATTGACAATTTTGGTTTCAATTCGCTTCTTATATTACTAATAGTTTTATCACTATTAGATTGAGCTTGTATAGGGCCGTTCTGATACCTTTCAGGATCAAGCCTACAACCCGCAAGTCTATCTAAAAACTTCTAGTCATAACTTGCTAAACAACGAGCGGGGCTCTGGTGCAGATTTTCCTCTTAGGGTTGGGAGGTTATACAGCAGTTGCTCCTGGGAAAGTCGAACCATGAGGAGATCCTAAGCACCACTGAGAATCCCAATACATCGGGAAAAATGAAATGCTCTAGTGGGACTTGTACCCACGACCTGCCCCTTATAGGGGGAATGCTCTTCCAACTGAGCTATTGAACAACACCTGAACCACACTTCAAATTTTCCTTCTCCTTATATCCGTTTTTAACCAACGTTTTTAGCCATCTACCAACTATCTTACGAACCGTTGGAACATTTTTAAACATTGAGTCATCAAAAATCAAAAATGTATTCTAACACCACTGGGAAATCACTTTCGACAATGATCTACATTCATTTATATAACAAAAGAAATGTAGATATTTCTAGTATAGGTATAAAAAGTACAACGTATTTTTCATGTACGTGAATAGTCTTTAGCACCCTTATTCCGATTGACCAACCATAACGCGAACTCGCGCGTACAGAGCATAGTGCAAGATACTCGTAATTATAGTTTTACGCCAGCTCTTCCTTGTATGTTAACTAATAAAACCGAGACTTTGCCTTTAGCTTAACATCGGGCGAGGTGAAGTCAAATTGACGTGTCCGGTATAAAAAAAAAAATTGAAATTCATTCATGTTATGAATGTGGTTAAAAAATATTTCCAAATAGAATAATATCTACTCATGAGAGCAAACAAATTGTAATATCTTTTTTATCTGTGTTAGTGAGTAAATTAATCATTTTTACTTTTTATAGGTTGCGGGGCTTACAAAAAGTAAGCCTGCTAAACGATAAAAAGGTGTGTTAACTTACCAAACGTTCATTAAGTAGAGATGATGATGAATAAGTAATGTTCATTTACAGCTTCTATTCGCTTTTTTTAGAATACTTATTTAAAACAGTCGGTTAACAAAATTAGCTGTATTCGTGTAATTTTATATTGGAGTTAATTATTTTCAAAGCTTGAATAAATACGTATATAATAATATGTATGCTCACACCTTCTTCAATGGCTCGTCATCTGCCATTATTATCATTACATATTAAATTTAATAAACTTCCTCTACAATCATAAAGGAAGTTTTATTATTATAACAATCCTTTATTTCTCGCGAGGAAATCATTTTAAATAACCAACTGTCCCTATTTTCCGGTTTCGTAGATATTATCGAACCCTTCACTGGCATTGAGTATTAGTAGTATATATTTGGAAACTGAAATACATGATATTCACGACATGATGTACGTTTGATATTGGTATAGTGCCAGAAAACAAAATCTCCAGTCATTACTATTGTTATTTGAATAAGCAAACAGGGGGCCTACCACAACCGTTTACAAAACAGTCTTATTGCAGGAGAGTTTTGTGTCAAGCTTAAAGTAATCTTGCTTATATTCGTACCACAACCGTACATTGTGCATGTCATGTATTCCTGCTTAGTGCTTTTGTGACGTCAAATTAATTTTAGTTCATTCAATCCGTACCATGACGAGATTTTAGAGCAGTATTGTATTTAACATTATTGTTTTTATGTCAAATTTAGCCGTTTTAAAAAAGTTGCTAGGTAGCAACTTTTTTATTATTGTTTTGCAAAATACTGCTCAAAAAATCATTTTCGTAACCCAAAAAGCAAGTAAACCGTATTTATATACATAAACTTAAACAAGAAATGGTCAAGCTGACTATTATAACGGTTTAAAAGTACTTTTTATTGTGTTCCACGGATAACTCCCTGTTTGGCCAACACGGCCATTATATCTAACTCAAACCGACTAAAACCGCACGCAGTTTCAATTAGGTGGATCAATAAGGCATTTTCGTCACCCACGCTCAGTCTTCTCCGGTTTTTAGCTAGCATGGTGCCCAGTGAGAAGACTCGCATCCCGGGAAACGCCTATAATTACAAGTATAAATTGTATAGAAGAATGCATAGAAATTGCTTAGATATTAAGCAAACAAATACAATTCTAAAAATTACAAGTATTTTACTTCAAAGTAAAAACTTCTTTTTAAAAATCCTTTTTGAATAAAAGAACTCTATGGTCTCTAAAAAATTCACTGACATTAGGCGTAGGGCTTGACTCCAGGGAAGATATCAGTATCCGGTGATTTTTCTCTAGGTTTAATAAATCTTCGAAAAGCCTCCGGACATTCTTCGATTACGCGGAAATATATTTAGTCAGTGTCGTAATTTTTTTAAATACCTACCCATTTGAGACATTGTATTACTATTATTATCATAATCCTCTTATTAAAACATTATGAAAACGTCCAATTTGTAGACTAATGAAATCAACTTATTACCGAATTTGTGACCGGAATACGGCAATAGGTGGACCGACCGAATGCAATGATTGATGAAATGTGGGTGTTGATTTTAATTCGCCTCTGCCAAAACACTCCGGGGATATAGGCGTGATTATATGTATATATTACCTACTTTTTAATAAATGCACGAACATCTATACATCATATACTTCGATAAAATCGTATCGCTATGGAATCTAATCATATAATCAAAAATATATAGTAAAATAGTGTTCATGAAAAAAGGCGAATATTTAACTCTATATAAAATCTCCGGAGTTTTTGAGAAAGATAACCGGTTGTTTGCAAAAATCTCCAGAGGTGCTCCGGTCTTTTTGTCTCCGGAGTACAGCCCTAATGCGAATGAATTATTGCAAGGAATACATAACTCTTTCTAAATAGTTCATTCATTTCCGTCAATAAGCAGGAATAAAATAAAACATTATTGTACGCTCATGGTACGAATTTGAGTAAGGTTGTTTTTGTGCCTGCAACAAGCCTGCAAACAAGGAAAAGAGAGATCGCTGTACGTTCTGTCATACTGTGTAGCGCCATCTCTTTCTCACACAAAACGGAACAACATTCACGTAATTTGTAAAACGTTTTTGATATAAATACTCTTTTATGTAACTGGCAGGATATTGAAAGAAAAAAAAAGAAAACTATCTGTCATCTGACATTAAAATAATTTTATTATGACATTTTATTTTACACCTACACCGCAAATAATATGTAAAGCCTTGTAAAGCCATTAATAATTTTATAGTTTAAATTGCCTGGGCATTTTGATCAAATCATGCAAATAATCTATTTATATTTTATATGTACTATTTAAAGTGGTAGTAGAGCGGGGTTGTAACTTGTAAGCTGGGAGTCCGAAGCAACGAGCATCTACTATGTTAACTGCTTATGCTGAATGAAGAATATAATTATTATTATGTCGCTATCCGAAGCTGAGAAAGAGCTCTCCGTCTAAGGCTACTGCTGAAAGACGCCAGTGTTCGATGAATGTGAATGATTTTCAGTGATAACCAAGTGGCATTGAAGCTATGTGAAAATGCTCTATCCTAAGTAGCAAATTAAAACACATCGACCTAAGAAAGCATTTCTTTGTTATACAACGTGGAATAATTAGTGTGCGATACAAAGAATCTTCAAATGCCTCAACATCTAAACCTAAGTAAACGCAGTAGGAGTGTTGTTTTGAACCCTCTTTGTGACAAGCATGCAAACTTAAGAACAAAATACAATTCATTCATATTCAATGTCTTCATAACAATCGTGAATTTTGTATTGTAGGAACCTACTTATGTAAAATTTTATTTTCTACCGCAAATATAAAGCCGTAATAATTTTATATGTTTTTAATTGTCTGGGCATTCATGATCACATCATACAATTATAACAGGTGCAAGGGGTGCGAGACAACGGGTCCTAGGGTCAAGTTTTATTTCAGCACATCGATAGCACCGTTTCGAGTGCGATACGTGTGACGGAGTGGCACCCGAATTAAGAATACTGCTTGAACTTGACGACATTCAAGGCTCTCGAGTCCCAAGGTTAGATAGAGCTTTTTAGTGCATTCCACAATGGGACAAATTTTCATTATCTACCCATTTATCTTGGGCGCCGCCGGCGTGTCTTCGCCGAAGACCATCGGCCTCCATGACCGGGGGCCTGAGGACGATGAGTTGGCTGCTCATCGTCCTTACAGAAGCAGGCCCATGACGGCAGCGTGACGTGACGGACTCACGCACGCCTCCCCCCTCCTATGAAGCGGGATGATACCCGAAAGCCCCCCATAGACGCGGGATAGCACCCGAACCACCCCCTAGACGGGGCCGCATTAAAGCCGTGGGTCTGTTGGGAGCCCTGGGACATCCTTCCGAGGGCTTACATAAATGGTCCTGGGTCTGCCGGGGTGCGAGAGATATGCTTTTGGCAATCTCACCTCCGGCAATCAAGGACCCAAGACGGCGTGCGTTTTGGTCGGTTCGAGTCCGACATAACCGGCTCCACCGGCTCCGTGGGAGTGGAATCCGTGGGGATTTTCCACACTATAAAAAAAGGCTTTGTCACAAGAAAGAGTACATTTTTGTAAAATGCACACTGCACATCCTTTTGTCTTTTAGTTGGCTTCTATTATCTAGATCTCCGCGCCACCCGCTCTAATAGCTCAAATTCTAATTAAATAATGCTTGATACTCGCAGCTTGATAGATATTTACACTTAACGGTCATCACCTCATCGACATCATTACAATCGACTCTCGCTCCGGATCGTTTTTGGTGCTGAGGCTGGCCATCGCAATCCAGCTTGGAAACGCGGCAAGTGTGATGGTGGAAGCAAGCGTACAAAGATGGTTATTCGATTAATATAGACACCATATTATTTATTTAGTAGGTATTACATGGAATAATTTATAAAAGCAATTATATTTGTAAAATAGTTATTATTATAACTGGATCTTAATGCGGCCTTTCGAGCAACCGTTGAACTCTTGAAATAGCCATCATGCATGTTATTATTTGTGCGTGGTTGTTCACTCAGCTTATGCTATGGCTCTCGCATCAGTTGCCTATAAAATGGTAATGCAATGAACAACTAGAAAAAAACAAGTATGTTAAGAACATGACATATTTACGAAACTAATAGTGGTCAATCACACATTACAATACATTAGCGTGTACTTAATTCAATATAAATATAGGCTTACCTTAGTCTTTACAGAGAACTCTGTAGATAGGGATTTTCAACAGTGTAGACTCTATTCATCACTCTGTGGGAGTCTCTTTCGCTTATTGAACCAATTTCATATAGGTAATGGAAAGGGTCTCATTTTAATCGCGACTGCATTCGATGACGATTTCGTGAATAAGCAATATTAGCATAGCTTTTAGAAGCTGATAAACTCCTCGAATATTGTTTTTTCAATCGTTGTTTGTAACTATTGACTTTATTAAGGATGTCATATTTGACGCTGAACGAACAAAAAGAACGAAAACTATGGGTGACGTCCCAAAACTGCTAATTTAAACAACATTATTGTAATATTGCTTTAAGAGGTCATGGTACCAAAACACGAAGTAAGATTGAAATAATACTGCTTTAAGAGGTTGTGGTTGGCCCCCAGTAGTAATCAAAATTCTACTGCTCCTGTTCAAAAACTTCTCTACTTTTTCGTTCGATTCAATAAATGTTTATAGTTTGAAAATAGTTTATTATCAAAAACTATAATTAACTGAATAAATTTTATAGCATTAGTTATGACTCCACGGTCGCCTTAAAGATGGATAAGAAGGGAAATTTGAATTACATCGGGCGTGTCTCGGTGGCCGGTTGGTCAAGGCATTCCCCCTGTAAGCGAATGATCGCGGGTTCAAGTCCCGCCCGAGAAGATTCTTTTTCCCTATGTATTCGATATTATTTACTGAGACACACTTTACGAAAATATTAACCATCATTTCGGCTCTGTCAGTCGCCAAGCGTAGTATGCCGTTGATCCCGGTGCCCGAAATGTAAACATCGTAAATACAGCATAATTAATGGGAATCAGAAGATGAATATTTTGTAGTGATTGACAGTGCCTACCAACAGTATCCAGAAAATTTTGGTTTATCTATCCGATATTAGATATCATTTGTTATTAGTACCGTAAATAGCTATGGCAATTACGTGCCAAATTAGATCTAATAACAGCTGAATGACCATTCGCACAATTTATCTAATATTGATATTGTAACGTATTATTTATATCGAATTCATATATTCGTACTCTAAGCGAATGCCTACTTTAGGAATCTTCTTACTTCTTCGTTATTGAACCGATTTTATTTCATTCATTTATTTAATTTTTGCACAATTTTAGATATTAGTTTTAGTTCAAAAAAAATTAAACTGTTATCAATTTGGTTTCCTAAATAACAGAAACTAAAATGATAACAGTTTCTTTTTTTTTTTCAATTTGATAAATGTTTTCTTCAAATTTTCATTAATGACTGTGGTCAAATGTCATGCAATAGGCGAAAGTCTAACTGTTTGAACGAAAATTATCCTAACAATTCGATTATACTCACATATTCAATAACTTAACTCCTATCTCGACGATCCCTAGACCAAAAGCCTGAATCGCAATTTTCCCAAGAGAACTAATTCCCCTTAAGAAGCTCATATTACATTTATGCGATATGTGATTAACGCTGGCAACTAAGAAACAGTTTAATCTACCTACATGTAATATTCTACTGTTTATTAGGATTAGCATATATAGGCACTGTTCATAGCCTACTTATACCATATAATAATACTACAGCAAAATTATAGCTAGAGTGACGTTGATAGACTAAGTTAAATATAGAGAAAGGGTTGCTTAGATGGTTCAGATATAAGAGAGGACGGACTAAAGCAGATTGACGAAGCACATTTATGAGGTGAGGGTAAATGGGCAATATGGCAGCTGTGAATTTAGGGGTATGTAGGTATGTCAATCAGATTGAGAATTTCTGAAAATAGAAGGTGTATGATGCCGGAATCGTAACGTAGAAAAGGCGTAGTTGCCGAATGTTATTACTGTGTAAAAAGTAGTCTAAATAATACTGTCCTCTAAAAATACTTTTCATTCATCCTTGATAAATGAAAAGTATTTTTATACTTGATAAATGAAAAGTGTTTTTATACTCGATAAATGAAAAGTAGTTTACATTTATTTTCATTTGTCCTTGATAAATGAAAAGTACTTTTTTATATTTCTTGGGTGGCAGATAAGCACACGGCCCACCCGATAAAAATTAGTTAGCGTGGCCTATGAACGTATGCAACACCATGTGTGTTACACTCGTGTTGACGACCCTGAAGAAACCTTCTAATACTTTTATATTTTTATTTATTTATTAGTACTTAGAAGTAGTAGCAGGAAAAGTATTAGGTACTATTAAATCTGGATTAAAAATATAACAATTATAAATTTCGCACGCTTCTATTTCAGTATTACCACGAACTTAATTAACAAACATCTCTACATCCATCTGTACGTACCCTATAAATTAGTAGGATGGGCCATAATTACTCAGGGCAAGACTATGAATAAATTAAGAAGGGCGCCAAAAGAAAAAGCTGTTTTCGTTTAAAAACAATGAGTGAATTGAAGTGAAATTTTGTAATTATAATTACCTCTTGACTGAGGGATCAAAGTGGAAGACTAAGATAAGATAAGATAAGATAAGATAAGAAAATTCTTTATTGTACACTTATAAATTTTAGTACATGTACGGACAACATAATAAGAAATGTACAAATGGCGGCCTTATCGCTACAAGCGATCTCTTACAGGCAACCAACTAAGACCGGTGGGAATATTCAGCATACTTGCGGTTAAACTTAGGTGCTAGATCTACTACTGACTTGAAAGGAGATTGGTTTGGGTTCCGAAGATTACAGTGGGGCCTTTATACACTCAGATTGGGTAGTTGCCCACACGGATTGGATAGTCACTGTAAAATGTTAAAGATTAACTTGAATTGTATAGCTTGTGGTTAGTTGCGATTGTGTTAGTTTGCGATGGAGTAGCCACCCCACCTCTTCCCGTCGAAGTCGTAGAAGGCGATTAAGGCTATATATAGCGGCTGTTCTCCATCAGACAGTAAACATACAGCCCATGATAATTTCCCAGTTGAACAATACCCCCTTTTACGTAGTAGCGTTTTTTTTATTGTACTAAAAATGCCCACGGATACCACCCCCGCCCCCCACACCCTGAGCCGGTGGAAATGGTTATGCTGGACTCAAACCGACTAAACCGCACACCGTCTTGGGTGTTTGGTTGCCGGAGATGAGATTGCCGAGAGCATATCTCTCACAGCCCGACAGATTACGTAGTAGTGTGCGGCGTTAAGTTGGCGAAAGCTGAGTGAGAGATAATACTTCTCTGCCTACCCCTTCGCAGATTGACAGGCATGTATTATATATATGTTCTCTTTCTTCCCCTAGAAACAATATGGGTGAATTTGTTTTTAAAAACGTGATTCTAAAACATCCCACGTACTAACCAAATACTTGTTAAAAGAATGAGCTTCAAATATTATGATTCATGAAAGATCAACTAATTTACAAAATCCTCTTTATCCTCGGGGTCAATGTGTAAATTAATAATGTTCTCTTCGTAAGCCCGCCAAACCATAAAAAGGTATTTGGGTTTACCAAATGTTCATTAGGAAGAGAAGCCGAATAATAATTATGATTCATTCTGAGCCTACATTTTATTTGACTTTTGTTTCGTGGGATTTGAAATTATTATCGGTTATAACAAAGTACGGAATACGGTTGTATGGGACTGGCATATTTTATATAAAAAGAAGTTTGAAATAGGAATTTAATTAGGTTCAATGCCTGAACTAGACATTGGACAGCATCAGATCAATCTTGACGAACAAATTATACAAAATGATCTTACTGCCTTCCTGTTAACTTATTGTTCTAATATTTGACCTTTAGTTCGGACAATAATACAATTTAAATAAAGAAAACAAAACAGTTTGATTTGCTCGCAATACCTTGGTATTAAGATCATTACTGACGGTGACTGTACACTCAATACTAGGTATCGTAGCGGTATAACCCCTGAGGCTGTATGAATACTGATAAACCCGCAATTGGCCAGTCGGATGAACAAAGGCCTTTATGCCAGTATGTGTAGGCACCGGAATGACGAACCTCGTTCAAAGTTACCCATACCCAACTACTATGGTAATGTCTATTCATATCAAACAAGATTATTTTTTATCTCCAGTGATATGAACTCCTGAGACATCTACTCTTGTTTTTATTTTCGTTTTAGTTTTTTATAAAACCTAAGCCCTGCTCGCAAGTACTTTTTATATGCCTATGTCGTCCAGTCGAGCTTCGACCCATAGCCATGCTTCCACTGGCTAATGTGTGACGAATTGCGTAATATGATACCGGTTTGATTCCACAGAGAATACTTGGATTACTTTTGCATTGGTTTCTGTGTTTTATTTATATTTTAACATAAAAAAATATATTTAATTATAGTTATCCGCATTCTATGTTTAGTGAAGATGGCTCTGTGGTTGGTTAAAATAATAAATGGAGTCTAGTATCACACACATCGTTATATATTTAGGGTTTACCAATAAAACCTATTTATTCGAGCCGTCTATATCTAACTACCAAAATCGGTGTTATGTTCAAGTAGAACCGAATATAACGTTACGGTGTCCTAGAAACAGCTCTATTGGCGGAAGTTGCGGTTATACGGCGCAGTCGTGTATCGATATAGACAGAAACTTTGTTATAAAAAATCAGCTTGCCACAGATATTAAATTTAAAGGAACATAGTGAACTTTTGGTTTTTTCTACTACCGTAGATCTTAAAGTCAAAAGTAGTTAGAGCGTCAAAACATTAATAGTAAAATAAGATTCTTGTACATTTCTACATACGCCTTTATAAGCGTACAGGTGGGACTATAACCATCAATAATAATATTCCTTAATTCATTAGTATACGGGAATATAATCTAATCTGCTGTAACTAGACCTGTAGTAGACTAGTGATTTGGCAAATATCACAAGATTCGGGACAAATAATTCTCACTCTCTAGAATTTTTCCTCGCCTATAAAACCTAAAATTAATTATTTTAAATTAAACCCATGGGTGCGCTCCGTGGCATACTTTAGGTGTGCTTCGTCTGGGTGAGCTACGTTTGGGTGCGCTTCGTGGAATACCTCACTCTGTCATCGTAAAGTCGGATTTGAACTGACTAACACGAATAATTTCACCGAAGTGTCGAAGGGTAGTCTTGTTAAACTACCCGTGAATAAAATCTGAAAAAGTAGAACGCGAATTGTCCCCCATGAGCGCGGGCCTGGGGGTGACGGGTGGAGCCGCCTGTCACCCCAGCAGAAGCAGGCCACGGCGGCGGCGCGCTGAATAGTGCGCCTCCCCATTCCGGGGGCGAGTTGGGGACACCGTTGTCCCCCCTCCTAAGGAGGGCCAGACCGTAAGGGATGGCCCTGGGTCAGCCGGGGTGCGAGGGATATGTCTTTGACAACCTCACCTCCGGCCTAGCACCAAGACCCACAGTCGGCGTGCGGTTTTAGTCGGTTCGAGTCCGACATAACCTCCCCTTCCGGCTCCGGCAGGGGGGGGTATCCGAGGGGATTTCCGCACGAAAAAAAAAAAAAAAAAAGCTATCATTGAGTCGATGAATGAATGAATGAAAATTTGAAGCAATTAGCATGCTAACTTTTCTTATAAATTTTAATCGGCAAAATTCAACATTTAAGACGAGACTTGGACCCGCGAGTCCCTTTCTGTTGACTTAAATGAATAAGAACAGTTAACTTACAAATTGCATAAAAATTCCAAACTACCTGTTTGTTAAAAAACTAATAAGTAATTCGTATTAAAATAATGTCTAATAAGTCGTATTTAAATAATGAAAGTTAAAAGATTTATCATAATGTACCTATAACGTTTTCTAAAATGTCCTAGATATTTTCGTAAATGCTCCATTCTCTTGAAATGAATCGATGTAAGATGTAGGGTAGGGTAAAAAGTTTGCCTCTATTTTCGTACGTAAAACTTTATCTTATGAAGGTTCCATCATGGAGGTATTCATAAGTATACCCACGCTTATAGACTTGCGGTGGTTATAAATATCCCTAATATAATATCCAAAGATTTCAACAATGAGGTCTGGAATTTCATTTGAAATATCTTTATAAGTTTAGTATGCTATAATGATACTGTTATAATGTTATAAGACATGTTTAATTTCCTTTTAAAACAAGTAAATTAAGTTAATACTAGTAATTACTTTAAACTAAAACTAAACCAGGTGGAAGGACGACCTCATCAAGGTCGCCGTGAAGCGCTGGATGCGGGCTGCTTCAGATCGGTCATTCTGGAGGTCTATGGGAGAGGCCTATGTTCAGCAGTGGACTATGTGTGGCTGATATGATATATGATGACTTTAAACTATCATGGTCACATTACTATCAGAGATATTGTATTGTTTCGAGGGTCCGAGAGTCCCTCCATGATCATGGTGCTGGCAACAGCTCCGAAATATTTGATACTCTAAACTATACATGCTGAATATACCGATATCTGTAATAGTAATAACTCACAAAGTTATATTAATCTGCAATTTTAGACCTCACACTGAATTAATCATAGTATGAATCAATTTAATTACCTCATATTCCGAATTTCACGCAAGACATGAATATTATATACCCAACTCATACACCATACCCTTTAGATCGATCACTGTCAATTGAAAAACATATCAATAGTCTCGAGATGGTTTTTGGCTGTTTTTGGACTATAATCCATAGTTGAGCCAGTGTAAAGTTATGTTTGTTCAGTAAAGTCACAATAGTGAAAAAATAATACACTATTTTTAATAACATAATACTCGTATGTATTGAAGTAGCGGAGGTTTTCATAATATTTCTAAGAAGCTACCTTGTACACCAATTCAAAGAATTCAATTTTTTTTCTAATCCGTACATAGGTGTAGATTAAAATAATTACTTTGTGCATTAAGTATGTAAATAGACGGTTGCAAGGGTAGAGAAAGATCTAAGATAGCTTAGAGGTTAAAGAGTCGGGGTTATGATCGAGAGGTCCCAGGTTCCATCATGCCAATTACACTACCAACGTGAACCCACTCCTAGCACAAGTAATTTAGCTTAGTAATTTCGATTGCGCGAAAATGCTGAGGCAATATCTATCTATACATATAATAAATCTGTAAACGATCGATGTCTATACATGAAAAAGAAATGAGAAAAAATGTTATAAGGGGACTTTATAAACGTAATAGAAGCCAAATCAACGTTTTTTGGAATTTTTGTCTGTTTGTCTGTTTATCTGTTTCTCTGTTTATCTGTGAGTTTGTGCACGCTAATCTCAGAATCGGTTGTTCGGATTTGGTTGCGGTTTTCACTAATATATTGTGGTAGGCTTCACTTAACATTTAGTGTTTGTTTTATTGAAATCGGTTCATAAATAAAAAAGTTATGTCAATAATAGCATATCACGGCTAACAATTTGTTATTTTGTGAATAGATCGAACCAATAAAGAAGCAACAATGCTTACAAGAAGATATTATTTCGGTGATAGGAATCTGTAGAACTCCGAGAGGCCAGAGTTCTACATCTCAGCCAAGTCAGGTCAGGTTACTGCAGAGTCTTCGGCACAGCAAGTGTCTCGATAGAATTCACATTGTTCTCGAACGATTTTCTCTCGAATCCAACAAATTAGTAAGCAGCTGGTTCGGTAAAAAGACTCCTGGCTTTCATAATTAATATCATCACGCTATTATAATAAGGAATGGGACAGAATGTTTTTATGACATAATATGTAAACGTCTATTTCACACTATGATTTCATGGTAACTGTGGCGCAATACGTCTGCGGTGGACTTATAACTTAGCTGAGTCGCTTTCGAATCCGTCTAAAATGTAATTTTCCTTTTTTATGGTTTTTTATTTACTTTTGTTTAACTATTTTATTTTTGAAGGTTTTTTTTTTAACAGCGTTAAGTATACTAACTATACAAATCAAATACATAGGGAAAAAGAATCTTCTCGGGCGGGACTCGAACCCGCAGTCTTTCCCTTACAGGGGGAATGCCTGACCAATTCGGCTACCGAGACACGCCCGATATGATTCAAATTTCCCATCTTATCGGGCGTGTCTCGGTAGCCGAATTGGTCAGGCATTCCCCCTGTAAGGGAAAGACTGCGGGTTCGACTACCGCCCGAGAAGATTCTTTTCCCTATGTATTTGACTATTTTATTTTATTGTGTATTTGTTGTATTTTATTGAATTTACTAGCTGTCTCAGCGAACTTCGTACCGCCAATTTTTCCCTGCACCCGTGGCGTCAGATCCCGTTCCCGCTGCACCATTTAGGGGGATGAAAAATAAATGTTGGCCGATTCTCATAGATACCGGATAAGCACAAAAAATTTCATCAAAATCGGTCAAGCCGTTTCGGAGGAGTATGGCAACGAAAACTGTGACACGAGAATTTTATATATTAGATAGTTTTATTTGAAGTAAAATATAAATTCTATGCTTAGTATTCTATAGGTAGTACATAAAACTAGGCTGTCTGACAGTAATAGTAGAACTTATTATATAATATTCTTAGATCTATACAAAATTCTTCATTTCGGAGAATGAAAATGTGGTCCCACCCGCCTGAGAAGTCATAAAACTGAAACTGGTATCCCCCATGGATACCGATTCCACCACATCGGGGCAAGCGCAATATTGGAATCAAACCGATTAAAATTTAACAGAGGAATGGGGCATTGGGGGTATTCTGGGGTTAGGTACCCTTTTTTTTTTTTTTGTTTTTTTTTTCGTGCGGAAATCCCCACGGATACCCCCCCTGCCGGAGCCGGAAGGGGAGGTTATGTCGGACTCGAACCGACTAAAACCGCACGCCGACTGTGGGTCTTGGTGCTAGGCCGGAGGTGAGGTTGTCAAAGACATATCCCTCGCACCCCGGCTGACCCAGGGCCATCCCTTACGGTCTGGCCCTCCTCAGGAGGGGGGACAACGGTGTCCCCAACTCGCCCCCGGAATGGGGAGGCGCGCTGTTCAGCGCGCCGCCACCGTGGCCTGCTTCTGCTGGGGTGACAGGCGGCTCCACCCGTCACCCCCAGGCCCGCGCTCATGGGGGACGGAGGTTAGTCAGTGCCCTCCGACGCCCGAGTTGCCTGCGCGCGCGGGCGGCGCGATCCGCGAGTCTTTCTCGCTCGCGCCGCCTCTCCCGCTCCGCCGTCTCCTTCACGACCATTACCTGCTCGCTGAAGGAGACGCCGGCCGCCCACGCATCCGCGCAGCGGACCATTGCTGTGAGCAGGGTGGCGAGGGTGAGAACTCTCACTCCCAGGGCCGCCACTAGCTCCCGCCTCGGTCCGGCCCATGCCGGGCACTCGGTGAGCGTGTGCAGCCCCGTGTCCTCGCTCGCGTCGC
Source organism: Eilema sororculum (assembly GCA_914829495.1). Lineage (NCBI taxonomy): Eukaryota > Metazoa > Arthropoda > Insecta > Lepidoptera > Erebidae > Eilema > Eilema sororculum. The sequence goes on along the minus strand of OU618543.1, from coordinate 16,378,874 downwards.
AGTGATGGCACTCGGACGTTGGCTCCTTTTCGATCCGACACAGATATCGCCCGAAGCACCCGTGCCCGGTGATAATCTGCGTCAGTCGATACGAGAGGCTGCCATGTGGCCTCTCGAGCCATTCCCCCATGATGGGCCTTACCGCCTCTATGACGGCATGCCCTGCGCGTCGTTGCTCAAGTCGTCGCTCCCACTCCGCCACCATGATCCCGTGGAGCTGGGACCTCTCGGCCCGAATGTCTTCGGGCTCGGGATCGTAGCCCCGCTCCCGCGCCTCCTTACGGAACCGATACAGTGCCGCAAGGGATCTCGCTTCCAGGATCCACGGTGGCGATCCGGCTAGGAGACTCGCCGCTTCAAAGGATATCGTGCGGTACCCCCTAATGGCCCTGCAGGCCATCGTCTGCTGCGGCGCATGCAGCAGTTGCACGAACCTGGCCTGCAGGGCGTCCGCCCACACGGGGCATCCGTACAGGGCCATGGACCGCACGACACCCGCGTAGAGTCTCCTGCAGGAGTCCTCTGGGCCCCTCAAGTTGGGCAGCAGCCGCATCAGCGCGTTAGCTGACACCAACAGTTTGGGGCGCAGACTTCGGAAGTGCTCTCCGAAGTCCCACCGACCGTCCAGTACGAGCCCCAGGTATTTCAACCGGGGCTTGATGTCGATGGGAGTACCTCCTACTGTCAAGCTGGATCCCGGGGGTGGCCTGCGCCGAGGACCATGAAAGAACAAGGCCTCGGATTTGTGCAGAGCCACCTCGAGACCCAGCCGCCGGATCCGATCCACGACTTGAGCAACAGCGGTCGTGGCCCTCTGGGTCGCCTCGCGGTGTGTAGCGCCACTCACCGTCACTAGCGTGTCGTCCGCGTAGCACGTGACGGTGGCCCCGAACGCAAGCTCACCGCGAAGCACCCAGTCGTATCCGATGTTCCACAGGAGCGGCCCCAGGACCGATCCCTGTGGGACACCGCACGACATCTCACGCCTACCGACGCCGGTCGCACTTGGGTAGATGACGGCCCTCTCCGTCAGGTACGCCCCGACTATGCGGCGGAGGTAGAGAGGCACATCGTGGTACACGAGCGCCTCCCTGATGCAACTCCAGGGCAAGGTGTTGAACGCGTTGGAGATGTCCAAGGACACCGCCAACATCACCTCGCCCCGGGCAACCGCATCCTCCGCCAGACTCCTCACGCGCATGATGGCATCCACAGTGGAACGCCACCGGCGGAAGCCGTACTGCGTGTCCGCTAGGTCCGGCCCCACTCTAGAGAGGTGCTCGACGAGGCGCTTGGCAATCACTCTTTCGAAGAGCTTGCCCACCTCGTCGAGCAACACTATGGGCCGGTACCCGGACGGCTCGTCCGCCGGGCGTCCGTCCTTGCGGATGAGGACCAGCTTCCCCGTCTTCCACATCTTCGGAAACTGGCCCCGCTCCAAGCATGCGCTGAGAAACCCTCGCAGTCGGGGTTCGAGACCGTCTTCTCCTAGAGCTAGGACCCACGCACGGCCTGGAATGCCGTCGGGTCCCGGGGCGGTGTTCTTCTTGGCTCTAAGCCGTCGCACCGCCAGCTCAAGTTCTACCCAAGTGACCTCGGGCACGTCGTCGTCAATAACCACGCCGGGCGCATCAGGCGACCGAGGTGGCGGAGTCATCTGCGGCGGAACGTGTTCCGCCCGCGCCGGGAACAGGGATGCCACCACTCCTCCAAGCAGAGCCGGCTCGAGAACCTGGGTCAGGGGAGGGGCCCGGGGGCGCAGCTTTCCATGGGTCCCGCTCCAGTGTCTCCAGCAGCTCTCTATAGGAAGCTGCCTTGGACCGCTTGATCTCCGCTCGGAGGGCATTCCTGGCCTCCCTGTATCCCTCTTGCAACTCCGCCACTAGGGGATCTGTGTCTGCGGGACGGCTACGCCTCCTACGGAGCCTGGCCCACCGGCGGTGCGCGATCACGCAGGCTTGACGCAGCCTCGCGATCTCCGCAGTCCACCAGTAGACCCGGCGCCTCGGACTATAGGCTGGAGCCCTAGACATACCCGCATCGCAGACAACAGTCATGGCCTCCCGGAACCACGCCGCCTCGTCATCAATGTCGTCAGGCCTGTCCGGCACCATGGCCCAGGCCTGCACGGAGGCGGCTTCCAGGAGAGCATCCCTATTCAGTCCCCTAAGCACCCAGCGCGGCTCGCGTGGGGCCGGTGTGACCGGCGCATCACTCTCGGGAGGGGAGACATCAAACCGAACGTATCGGTGATCCGACAGTGTCTCCACCTCCACGACAACACGCCAGTCCCGCACACGTTGCGACAGCGAAGCGCTCGCGAATGAGAGATCAACGATCGAACTCGCCCCGCGCTCCGCCACCCAGAACGTGGCTTCGGCCCCGCGATTCTGGAGAACCAGACCGAGAGTAGCGGCCCAGCTCTCCAGAGCCCTACCTCGCGGGTTCGTGTGCCGGGACCCCCAAGCCTCGGACCAGGCATTGAAGTCCCCAAGCACAAGAACCGGGCGAGGGTGACAGGCATTGACGACGTCGGTCAGCCGCTCCAGCGACTGCCGATACTGCCCTATGCGTCGGTGTGATGCCGGCGTGAAGTAGACGGCCACGACCGCAATCTCCCCCACACGCGCCGCTACGATGCCATGCTCCCTTGCAATCACCACAAAGGGAGGGGCACCCGCAGCGGCGTTACGCACCAGTGCCGCCGATCCATCCAGGTCGACCACCCAGGCAGGCCCGGGGGGCCGGTGGGTGTACGAATCGGCGACAGCGGCGACGTGTATGGACCACTGTGCCATGCTCTGGAGCAGAAGAGCCTGAGCATCGACACCGTGGCCCACGTTCGCCTGCAGGATGCGGAGCTGGGGATCCATTATGGAACCATCTCCACATCCCGCTGCGAACTATCGGCGGAACGCCCGCCTCGTGGCTTCGGCTCCCCTCCGGTGGGGGTTAGGTACCCAGGTATACCGGCCTTGATTACCTATCATAAATAGGCGGTCTCAACGTGAAGAGCAGGGATTGCTTCGGCTAGGGCGATGGGTAGCCTAAGCTATCACCATCAAAGCCGCGCTCATGGAGGAAGTAAATCGTTGCACCTTCTTCTATCGATTCCGTCTAATAAGTAGGTATCTAATAGTAAATACGTAAATCTATCCCAGAAATGATAACAGTAGGCCAGGAGAAGCCAACCTATGTATTAGGTATATAAAAGATACCGTGTCCGGCATGGGCTGGTCCGAGGCGGCAGCTAGTGGCGGCCCTGGGAGTGAGAGTTCTCACCCTCGCCATCCTGCTCACAGCAATGGTCCGCTGCGCGGACGCGTGGGCGGCCGGCGTCTCCTTCAGCGAGCAGGTAATGGTCGTGAAGGAGAGGCGGAACGGGAGAGGCGGCGCGAGCGAGAAAGTCTCAGGGATTGCGCCGCCCGCGCGCGCAGGCAACTCGGGCGTCAGAGGGCGCTGACTGACCTCCGTCCCCCATGAACGCGGGCCTGGGGGTGACCGGTGGAGCCGCCTGTCACCCCAGCAGAAGCAGGCCACGGCGGCAGCGCGCTGAATAGCGCGCCTCCCCATTCCGGGGTCGAGTTGTGGACACCGTTGTCCCCCCTCCTGAGGAGGGCCAGACCGTAAGGGATGGCCCTGGGTCAGCCGGGGTGCGAGGGATATGTCGATGACAACCTCACCTCCGGCTTAGCACCAAGACCCACAGTCGGTGTGCGGTTTTAGTCGGTTCGAGTCCGACATAACTTCCCCTTCCGGCTCCGGCAGGGGAGGTATCCGAGGGGATTTCCGCACGAAAAAAAAAGGTATATAAAAGATACCGCTGCTAATATTATATAAAAGAGACTGAATGTGGGCAGAGAAACACTCAGTTCCGGTAAATTTCATCAGACCAAAAAAATCCGCCACGAGGACATCAACTCCAGTATCAATTTGGAAGTATCTACATCTTCTGCTGGAAACAAGCTTACCAATACAAGGAATATATAGCAAAATGAGGCTATATGACCCCATCCCAGTCAATGCTGTATTTGCTCTCTTGCCCACTGCGCCCCTCTTCTCTACCTGTGTGTAAAGCAATGAACAACGATGTGATTGGTCGATGGAATTTATCATAAAACTGGAACTACCCACCATTGGCTCGGCAAAGAAGAGAACCACTGCTCACTACTCAGGGCATGCAAGGCACCGGGTTTTCTTGAAACTATTTTGTGTGACACACTCTGTAAATTTTCGTAGTTTTCAGTAGTTTAGCCCTGTATTTATAAGTTAGTCACTCAAAAGACTGTCTTCATGATATTTAATTTAAAAATACAAGGTGGAAGATGTCAAGCGAGTTTTCGAAATGATTTGAATACAGTTTTGTTACTTTTTTTAAATAAAGAAATGTTTCCTTTGCGTAAAATTCACTATTTCCAGTATTTCGAGTACTTCCGTTCCAGTTGGGATGAAAATCTTCCACCATGTTTAATAATGAGTTTGAGCTATTCCGAACTAAACGCGGACGAAGTCGCGGGTAACAGCTAGTCCATACTAATATTATAAATGCGAAAGTAACTCTGTCTGTACGTTACGCTTTCACGCCTAAACCACTGAACCGATTTTGATGAAATTTGGTATAGTGGTAGAATAGACCATGAGAAAGAACATAGGCTATGTTTTGCCGCGAAAACCGACATGCACATGAGCGGAGCTCCGGGCAAAAGCTTGTCAGCCCATAAGCTGGAAATAAATTATGATTAAATAGATACTAACCTACTAATGCAACATTGTTTTGATGACACTACTAAGTTTTCTTCTAGCTAGTAGGGCTGATGATTACCGTATCATATTTTATTTAATATTCCAATCCAATCTTTCCGGATCAGTATATTTTGAGACTAATTACAATAAACTTCTGTACGTTAAAAATTTGACCTGAATATAACAGTAGAATCGTAGCAAGATAAATAACAGCCGTCATGAATCTTGTGCTCAAATCTAATGTCATTTTATTTCACAATTTTTACAGTTTATTTCAAACATACGAGTATTTGAGTTGATTGTCACGATTCTCGACATAAATAGTTTGAGTTCTTTCTTGTAGAGCTATTGCTTTTCACAACCAAAACTTTCAATACGAGCATTATTCCTCTTTTTTTCAAATTCAGTTTCTTTTTTTTTTCTTTTTTTTAAATGACAAAGTATCCGATTGAAGACTATAGAACCTCATAATATGTATATATTAGCTGGTGAATAGCGGAAATATGATTTACGTAAATAAAATGAACTACATATTTCTAGGAATTGTAAACCAGCCGGATAGCCCACTTTTATCATGTTTTATAAATGAGTAAAAATAAATAATTATAGATATTATCACTCACATGTCCCTATTTAAAGTACTTTAAAAGATTTTTTTATTCAACGATCAATAACCATTAATGCGTTACAAATGCTAGGTTAAAACTATTTTGGAAGCTAAGTTACTGATTGTTAACAACGAAACATAAGTGGGTCATTTCAATTAACTTGGGACCCTAAACTACTTATTCAATGAAAACTAAAATCATCTACTTTATATATGACTAATAAAATTTAATTAGGAAACATTAACAAAGATAAATCGCCCCCTGCTCGGGGCATTAGCGTAAATTATATTGTGATATCAGAATAAACGCTTGATAAATGGTCAGAGCAACTTCTGCTTTTAAATTAACTGTGGTGTAAAATATTATCAAAATTTAATCCAGTGAAAGAGATTTGAGAAATGCACTGATTTTCTACAAGACTTCATTTTACTGTAATGCCACAATTCATGGATATAAAAATGAATTAATTGGTATTGGAAGTTTCTTCAAACCTTCAACTGATATGGTTGATTTAAACTTATCGAAGTATGTATTTGTCTCATAAACTACATTTTTTACATTCTATATATTTTTAATAGGAAGTTTGAGTTAAAAAGAGAAGAAAGGGAAAATGAAAGGAAGAGTGGTAAAATACATGAAACAAAATGCAGTATAAAACAGTTCGAAGTCGATAAGTATTGATAATTCTCTACTCGAACCGGCTACAATATTGGATTTGAACGACTCAAGTCATTTTACTAGATGCTACTAACGTTGCTGATAAAGCACAAGCTTATGACGTAGTGAAAAATCGAACAATTAAGACCATTTATCTCACCAAAAATTCACTCACAATTTCAAGGAAATCTCGATCATAATTTGTTTATCTTGGCTTTTACATACTTCTGTCTCCTTACGTATTTTGGTTAACTATCAGTTTTCAGGTAACGATTATAACTTTAAGGATTTCAAGAGATCATAATAACTTTTCCAGGAAATAAAGATTTTTGCAATTGCAAAATTGTAATATATAAAGTTCGAAAGTTTGTTAGTTTGTTGACAGTTCTTTTGCAATTTTGAGTAAGTTTGATACCGTCTACGCTATGGGCAAAGGAATAAAAGAGCATACTTTCCTCTATGAAATTGAGACGAAAAGCTAGTTAAATTATAAAATTCGTGCCCATAATATACTTTCTTTTGGCGAAGTTGTAAGCGTGGGATTGGCTTTGAGAAAAGTTAAGCTGGCAAGGTAATTTCACTCTTTATTATTTTTCACAGTACGCCACAGAGACGCTTTATCTAAAATAAACGTTAACATAGCAAATCGATTTTTAATTTAGTCCGTTACAGATAGTCTTTGTTTGTGTAGTAACTGTATTTTACGTATAAACTAGCTTGTGACAATACATTCGATCAATACAATCTCAGCAATCTATATCATTGTATTAACTGAAAAGATCATCATTCAACTTGCTCATTAGACCCTGGGGTCCATTTCTTGATTCATTATGATTCTATCAGCCTTATCAAGTGCCTGCTAACCTCCCTATACCGGGAAAAAGTTTGTGCCAGAACCTAGTCTATTGAATAGCAGGTGCACCTACTACCATTTTAAGTTGATCTAGACCCCAAAAGCTCTAGCGAATCTCACATCAAACAGATCGAGAAGACAAGATATAACAATGCCAATAGATTCAGGGTAACAGATTGTAACTGTTATAGAATTATGAATAAACGTTAGTTATCGTTGTCGGGGATTTAGGTGAAATGGCCCAACCAATGGCCAAACCGCGTGACAACCATAATCATATTCTGATATCTGATTTAACTTTTTTTAGTTTTGTTTATACGTTCTATGTTCGATTTTGGATTGAATTTAATATACGTTTTCTGATGTCAATAAAGAAATACGAAGATATTTTGTTAGCTACCTGACATTTTTTTTTATTCATGTGACATTCACATGAATAAAAAAAATGTCAGGTAGCTAATAAAATATCTTTTGTTAGCTAAATAACACGATTCGGGTCGTATCAAAGGAGCCTAGGACACTGACCGCATTTCCATGCTGGATTGCAATAGCTAATCTTTGCCCTAGGTACGAGCCTGAGCTAGAGTCACCAGTTTTCTCCTTTATTCTTAGGCCTATATTTGCCACAAGTTTTTGCAATGCCACAATATTTTATATTAAACTACACTGTGATGCAATACGAAAGGATCTTAGTGCTTTTTTAACGTTGATGTATTTCAATTGTTTTAGAAAAAAGGACCCTATATCCAGAACTACGAATGCACAATGCTATTGAAATGACGTCACAACAACATGGGCATTATTACTCCGCTGTCTCGCCTGAAATGTGGCGTATATGCATTTCTCATCATCATTCATATACAAATTCTACAAGGAGAAGAGCAATCTCAATGTCCAAGCCTTGCAGAAAATCCAATTTGTCCATGTTATAATTTTAAAGAAGGTAAGATAATTTTATAGAAGGCACCACATTTCTGAAAGCTTGAGTACAAACTAACAGATATATTTGTTACAGGATTATTTTTGGAGTGTCCCAGCGCAACCCCTAGTGTTGTAAAAAATGTGCTCTCCAAGATAAGAGGAACTGTCCAATCTTTATCCATATATGATTTAGAAAGTTCAACAACAGAACTAAAGACAGATATATTTCCATCAAAAATAAGGATAATAAATCTACAGATCTCACAATCAGGAATACAGAAAATAAATTCTAATGCTTTTACGTCGCTACGTGACTCGTTAGGATCTTTGAGCATAATTTCCAGTAAATTAAGCAGAATTCCGCATGAATCGTTCTTGGAACTCTACAACATTGAGGCACTTGATCTACAACTTAACGATATCAAAGATGTTCAAGCAAACACCTTCAAAAATCTTAAATTGAAAAAAATCAATCTGAAGGGAAATAAAATAGGCAATATATCAGAAAATGCATTTTTCAGCTTAGAAGAATCTTTGACTGAACTGGATATAAGTGAAAATTTTCTTGATGTTTTTCCTTTGAAGTCTTTGGGAAAATTGAATAAACTGACTAATTTGAGACTGGCGTGGAATAAGATAAATTCAATACCGAATGATATAAATGTTACGATTTCCAACTTGTTAACTTTAGATTTAAATTCCAATTCGTTTACAAAAATTGAGAAACGCTGGTTCAGTTGTATGCCTAAAATAAAAACGTTGACATTTTTTAGTAATCAAATACAGCAAATAGATGAAGAATCATTTTATTCTCTAGAAGAATTAGAAACTGTGGATTTGAGTCGAAATAAAATAAAGATGCTAGCAAAGAACGTTTTCCAAAAAAATCGTAATATTCGCACAATTGACTTAAGTCATAACCATCTCCATCACATCAATGGTGTGTTTTCAAATCTCCGCAAACTTTCAGAAATATTCTTGTCGGAAAATAATATTCTTGAAATTTTGGATGACGCGTTTGGAAACGCATTCGGATTAACTGTTCTTAATTTAGAACATAATGCCATTCAAAAATTACAGTCAAATTGCTTTGCATCCTTGCTAAATTTAACTCAACTACATATGGGAACAAACTTTTTAAAGAAACTTCCGCGAAACGTATTTCAAACTAATCGTAAACTAGTAACCTTAAGCTTAGATAATAATGAAATTAACGAATTAGATGAATTAATATTTGAAAAACTTGATGAGTTAAAAGAAATTCGATTACAAAATAATAAGTTGAGTCAAATTAAAAGAAACGTATTTAGTCCCTTGCCGGGACTTTTGGAATTGCATTTGCAGAATAATGTCATCCAAACTATAGACTCACATGCATTTATTACCCTTAAAAGTCTTCAACACATTAATTTGCAAGGTAATCGATTATCCACAATTGGTGATGTGTTCCCAAATAGAAATTCATCGTTGGTTTCAATACAACTTGGTGTAAATTATTTATCAATGTTGAAAAATAGCTCTCTGAGAGGGCAAGTGAATGTGCAAATAATGTGGCTCAGCCAGAATAATATTAAGTTATTAACATCTAATCTTTTTAATGATTTGTTAAATATTCAAAGGCTGTATTTAAAAAATAATAGTATTGTACATATAGAAAATAGAACTTTTATGCACTTGAGTAAAATCAAATTCTTAGAGTTAAGTAACAATAAGCTTAATAAATTAGGTAACGAGACCTTTTATAAACTTGTAACGTTAGAAGAACTATATCTGCAGAATAATCATATAAACCAAGTCGCCAAAGACACGTTTCAATACTTAACTAAACTAAAAATTCTTGATTTATCACAGAACGATATTATTATATTTAATTTTGATATTTCTTCCCTGCCGATCAAACAACTCCGATTCAATAAAAATTCGATCGCAATCATCGAAGTAGATTCTCTCAAAAGTTTACCAAACTTAAGTGACTTAGATATGAATAACAATGATTTGACTTGGGAAGATATCATTCAAATACAGATACCCGGGCTTAAGTCATTAATAATATCAGAAAATAACTTCACTCTGTTGGAGAATAAGACTTTTGCACACTTACCTTCATTACAGACTTTGTCACTAGAACTATCAAATATATCACAACTACCACCCACGATATTTATTAAAAATCAGAATTTGTTGCGAATTAATTTAGCTTTTAATAACTTGAGAGATTTGCATAAAGACGTATTTGCGTACACAACAATATTACAAGAGCTTAATTTAAAAAGTAACAATTTCACCGATTTTCCACACCATGCTCTATTCAACGTGACTTCATTAGAAATTTTAGATTTATGTAGCAACCAGTTACATAGTGTTGACTTTTTTAAGTTCATTGGCTTACAGAATTTGAGAACTCTTAATTTATGTAACAATCGGATCTCCATGTTAAATGGATTTAACTCTCCTTCGTTAAAAAATTTAGTGACGTTAAATTTATCAAATAATATGTTAACAGTTCTTCCACCAAACTTTTTCCAACATTCTTTGGGTTTGAAAGAAATTGATTTATCTCAAAACCTTTTCAAAAATATACCTAGTAATGGTTTATCAGAATCTGTACTTCCTGCACTCACGACACTAAATATGTCCTCTAATTCATTAGTGCAATTACTACAAACATATCCATCAAAACTGTTTCCTCTCCTAGAAGAATTAGTTGTTACGAACACAAACCTAACAATCATAACCAGCAAAGACTTTGAGAATTTTCCGTCGCTAAAACGATTAAAACTGTGTCAGAATGCCATAATTCGTCTATCACCAGGAGCATTCTCTAAGCTTCACAACTTAGAAATACTGGATTTAAGTCAAAATAAATTAGAAAACGTTCCCAGGGAAAGACTTCAAGGATTGTATTCTACACGCTTGCTGAATTTGTCTCAAAATGTCATAAGGGAACTAGAAGATTTTACATCAGACTTACAAAGTCTACAGAAGTTAGACATTTCGTTGAACCATTTGACTAAAATTCACAAAGATGTATTCAGAGGGCTTCAGAGTCTCACAGAATTGTATTTGAGTGGAAATTGGTTGTCAATAATATCTGCAGACGCATTTCGAAATTTAAATAAGATTACATTCATTGACTTGAGTCGAAATTACTTCGAAGTCATACAAACTAAAATTCTGACAGCATTGGAAACACAAGTTAAGGGTCTATCTTTCAATGGTAAGTCAAAGTTGTTTATTCAGTTGGTGTTGTGATGAATCTTTTTTTCTATAGTAATTATCATGTTTTAATATTTTCAGAGAATCCATTGACATGTAATTGTGAAACTCAAGAGGTTTGGCGATGGATGAAAGATCACTATAAAATAATTTATAAAGGCAGTCGTAATCTGCGATGTGAGCATCCGGAAGATCTTCATGGTTATAGTTTTATTGAATTAACTTCACAGAAACTTTGTGATATACCAATTGTTATTCGTATAGCAATACAAGATATTCAGACATATTCGATCGTCGTATCTTGGCAGAGTCGCAACCAAACTGGCTTAAATGCATATCAAGTAGCTTATTTTAGCGAGGAACATCTGACACCGGTGAGTAAAATGTCATTGCAATAATTAATTATTCAACAATAGGTTGAAGATTTTTGAAAATATTTCACCTGTATGAACTAAAAGCTTATAATTTTGAGTAAAACGCTGAACAAAACGTGCACGGTAACCGCTACAACAAACATTTGAATACAAAGGCTGTGTATCACTTCAATGGACCATAAAAAATATTTATGTTTCTCGCCTGTGTATGTCTGGATGTGTTGTGAATCCATTTAAATGTTCCTTTTTATCATGGTTCATAAGTACTTGAAAAGCTTCAAAATTTTCGATTTTTACCAGCAGGAGTCTGACGTAAGGTTAAATTCCATTATTTTGTCATAGATACGAGGTAAAATACTCAACGCTACCGCCAGGTCGACGAGATTGAATCATTTGACACCGGGATCCCGATACACAGTTTGTGTGATAGCAGTCGGTAACTTCGGATCGTTGTCGTCTACGGATTCTTCAGTACCAGACGCTCGAATAGCTCTTGCGCCTGAAAATTCAAGCACAAACTTATACGGAGATGAACAAATTTTCAACCATCTTAGGCCTTATATGATTGATTCTCTCAACAGCAAATGTACTAGTGTTAGTACTATAGAAATCTTTGGAGCATCGGTAGACAGTCCTTTTTCTAATACGTACATGGATATTGCAGATATATTAACAAGAAGACTTAGTCTGGTTGTGGGCTGTTGTATTGGGTTTATTGTTTTTGTGGTTTTAGTTTCTGCATTAGGGTATATCAAAACAAAGAAACGTCAGGTAATAGCCAAAGCTGACGTTCAACAAGCCCCTCAATATATATCATATGACAATTTTAATACTCCAGGTATAGATGTTCAAACTACAGATATGGACATAAACACTATTACAAATAAAACCAAAGCGCAAAGCAAACATGATTGAAATTTGATCGAATCATATGTAGGTATTATGTCCAAGTTTGTGAACTTAAAGTGCGGTAAGGTATTGTTTTTTTCCAATTTAATTCCCTTATGAATAAGATACCACTCATGTTGAAATAGAACTTCTCATACCTTTATCGTCTCTGAAGCCTCTTCAGGAAGTTTGGCAGGCAGGAATGAATTATTACAACTACGAGCTATCAATAACGAAATGTGTGATAATCGAAAAAGTTTCATGTCATCAGGGTACTTTTTTCTTTCAATATAATTTATGTTTTGTCCTTGGAAAAACTCCTTACATTTTCTTCTAATTATTGTTGCTCCTATGTATGGGTAGTTCTCAGACACAGTCTTTGTTGGGCCACTCAGTGAGTTATCTATAAAATTTGATTGACATAAGACATGACGACATTAACAAATTATTTGTTTTGTAAAAACCTTTTATGATCGTATTGTGAACCTTGAGTTCAGAAATTGTAAAAATATTATATTAACGTGCAGTCAAGAACGTTAAACGTTACGTTATTTGATCATGTATGTATACAGTTTCTATTGTGATTATTATCATAGAACTAAGTGTAATATAATAAAAAATAGAATACATTTTAAAATATGTTGTGTATAATATATTTAAAATAGGTAACTATGTACTGCTCTGCTAGGTATAATTGAAAGAAATTGTATCATAAAAACAATTAAACGGTCTCAGCGATTTAATAAGTGAAAAAGAATATTTATACTCAACAATTTCTAAGTACCTACGTTTAAATATAATAATTAGTCCTATACCAATAGATTTATAAAATAACTCTGTAACAAATGAACGTAAATATCAAGTACATACCTACATTTTAGTGTAATCAATAAAAACTGTACCAATTTCCGTTGATGTCTGTTTTATATCTATCACAATCCATTTGAAACTAGAATAAAGACTGTAGAATTGGTAATAAAACCTTAAAAATATTATTAATAATGTGTTTTTCTTCTCAGTCTTAATAGCTTTTCATTGAATATACATTTACGGTACTTTACACAATCATCAAAAATGTTAACATTGCTATAATGAATATCACAAGTAAGTATATTTATAATATGAAAAATATTGACAGATTGAAGAATTATACTTATATCTTGTGTTATTTGGTGACATAGGACAGATTTCTCACTATCTTCTTCTACCTATGTTTTATTATTAACAAGTACATTAGGTTATTTTTCTATTTTAATTCGATTTGACATATAACTGACATACTTGACAATAACCTCCTTCACTGCTAGATCCGCATGACTGGCCGCTTAGTCACTTTATTGAGCATCCATATCCATACTAATATTATAAATGAAAGTAACTCTGTCTGTCTGTCTGTCTGTCTGTATGTTACGCTTTCACGCCTAAACTACTGAAACGATTTTGATGAAATTTGGTATAGGGATAGGTTAGACCTTGAGAAAGGACATAGGCTATGTTTGGTTGCGATAACCGACATCCACGCGGGCGGAGCCGCGGGCAAAAGCTAGTACAAAATAAATATTCTAAAGCCAGCTATTTAATCTTCTTCAGAATTCACATAATATTTAAATTTCAACGATATGTATTTTTTTACTAAAGGCTTTTAGTATTTTTTATTTACTATTTGATATATTGGATTAACTATTTATTTATTTATTATTAAAAAAATGTTACTCATAAAACATAGGTAAGTTTTAAAAGCAAATAAAATGTTCAATGAATCAGTTATGTCGAATTAATTTATTTTTCAATTAAAATAAAAAGGCGGTATCAAAAATGGTACAAATATTTGAATCCGTTCACGTCATATTGTATCAGGTGCAAGGTTTACCCAATGTTAGCAATCGATATCAAACGACTTGTCTTTTGCGGAGCAATCTTTTAACGAAACGTTGAGTGGATTTGGTACTTCACATTTGGAAAATATATTTTTCATGCATTTCATTATATGAAATGCATCGTCAGTAATAACAACAAAATATACGCAGTTTCCTTCCTACTAAGGATTGTGTATTTTTGTGTCATAAAAATCTAAGCTAAGGAAGAACCAGACCATCAAAATCCGTAAAACGTAAATTTAAATATTTTCCAAATGAATTGGAATTGAACAATATTTTGAGTTGTTACTAGGGTAGATTATTTCATGGTAGGTATAGTATATAGTATATTTTATCGTTGATATATTTTCAGACTTTCAGACAGAAATGAACAACTGATTCCTCTCAGCTCTGATTGTATCCTATACATGAGAAGGCACTCTAATCTTGTGATAGTTTTTCACGAGTAAATAAATCTAGTTATTGACAGCTATTGGACACAATTCGAATCTTTTTTATTGTGTAATAGAATACAATGTAAATCTTGTAGAAGGAGTTGACTGTCGGCGTCCACCTCCAATGTTCTGTCCCTATTAAATGGATTAAATGAATTATTCAGTAACAAGAGTTGCGAACAAGCGATTCTTAGTGGGACTTTTGCCCTGGCCTACTTAGCGGCATTTAAATGATACTGAATACTTTTGACAACAAAATCGTTTTTTGTACGTTAATTGAAATTTCTCATTCATTAACCCTGAAATTTCTTAGATATTAAACTAATTTGGTGTTTAACAAGTAGATAATAGTAAAGTACTTGCTAAATAAAATATTACGTACAATGTTGACGAAGTTTTTGGTTTCACTAGCAATAGGTAGATATGGAGAATATTTTGCAATTTAGTTAAAGTTGCGTATTTTTTTCTGTAATGAAACTAATGATCGATATTACAGGAAATGATTGAAGATTATTGTAAAAAAAGAAACTGGCGTTTGGAATGAGATCGGATGCTGAAGAATAATTATAAGTATGTGACCTGCACAGAATATAATAATTACATACCTCTTTAAATAAATAAGCAGAGCCTCTGTACAACTGTACAACTTATTTGGTTCAATTTATTATATATATATTTATGCGAGCAACGTTCATCTGCCCCTTCAACCCCGAGAGGAAAGCCAGCGCCTCGTGTGTCAATTTGCCCGTGCACCGGGTAGCTTTCAGGTAAGGTTCGCTTAATCTTCGAAGATTTTCGTGGAGTTCAATTTAATTGAATGAATGTTTTAAAAATACAAACAAGCCAAAGCTAGTCTAACAAATGCATGATGATTCAACAATGAGCCAGAGAGGGAGTTTGGCATAGGACACTTCAATATGAGTTCACTTCGCTTGATGGTAGGTAAGCTCTATTACAGACTCCAACAATGTTACGATTGGATCAGGTTGATGACCTCATCAGATGCTTTTTGATGCCCCTTTTTTGTTTGATGCACGATGATGGAGGTCAGTCAGTACCCTCCGATGCCCGAGTTGCATGCGCGCGTGGGCGGCGTGATCCGCGAGTCTCTCTCGCTCGCGCCGCCTCTCCCGTTCCGCCGTCTCCTTCACGACCATTACCTGCTCGCTGAAGGAGACGCCGGCCGCCCACGCGTCCGCACAGTGGACCATTGCTGTGAGCAGGGTGGCGAGGGTGAGAACTCTCACTCCCAGGGCACTAGCTCCCGCCTCGGTCCGGCCCATGCTGGACACTCAGTGAACGTGTGCAGCCCCATGTCCTCGCTCGCATCGCAATGATGGCACTCAGACATTGGCTCCTTTTCGATACGACACAGATACCGCCCGAAGCACCCATGCCCGGTGATAATTTGCGTCAGTCGATACGAGAGGCTGCCATGTGGCCTCTCTAGCCACTCCCCCATGATGGGCCTTACCGCCTCTATGACGGCATGCCCTGCGCGTGGTTGCTCAAGTCGTTGCTCCCACTCCGCCACCATGATCCCGTGGAGCCGGGATCTCCCAGCCCGAATATCTTCGGGCTCGGGCTCGTATCCCCGCTCCCGCGTTTCCTTACGGAACCGATACAGTGCCGCAAGGGATCTCGCTTCCAGGATCCACGGTGGCGATCCGGCTAGGAGACTCGCCGCTTCAAAGGATAGCTTTTGATGCCCCGTTTAAAGTACCTGGGGCTGTAGATAGAAGAAAATACAAGAAATTTCAAGACCTTATAGTGCAAAGAAAAGAGGTGCAAAATCACTAGGAATTTGAATGTGGTGAATTTGATTTATTTCTTCAGCTATTAGTTGAGAGTGAACGATAAGAGTGATTAGAATATTATTTAGCACCATAAAATAAGGAGATTACTTATGAAATACAATTTTGTATTAAGAGCATAAAAGATAAAAATATGAGGTCTAATGTATTTATAATGAGCAAATTATGTTTGTAATTTTCCTCCCGAGCTGAACTGCTCTAACATCCGCTATCCATTAGCTTCACATTAAATCACTTACTTATGGAGTATATAAGCCTTGAATAAAAGTACCTGTAATGACGATATAACTATTTTATTGCTTGATATTTACGCGGAGCATATACATGAAAAATATTTATTGAGTAATAAGAACCTTTTGTAAGAGAATTTGAGTAAATAATGTTTACTGTATTCAGAGCAACAGTTCAAATCAAAAAATGTGTCCCAAATCACAATATCATATTGAAATAGACATTTGACTTATTTTATTTTATTATATTAGGAAACTTACAGCTAAAAGATGACATGAGGTAAATTCATATAACATATTGAACGCCATTTAAAATTCTTCACCGATAACAATAAACGGAAATTATCATTTATTTTGACTTTTACGGGAGCTACTGAGCCTACAACTCCGAGAAAAAGACTTGCAGGTGCAGTCGGGGTGCGAAGGAAAATGTGAAAATCGGAAAAAGCGACTCCGCACGAAATAAAGGACTCTATTATTTCAGTTAACAATAAAATAGCAGTACACTCTAAACTAAATTTATCCTTCAAAATCTTTCAATAATTTGTTCTATGCTATGCAGATACCAAAAATATGCCACCATTATTAAAATAACTTCAGTGTATTCGGGAATAATTTTAATGGTGGTTGACTTTTGTGTGGTTCGATATGTCCATGCACGGCTAAATGCAGATGAAATTCTCTGTTCGGCATTCACTTTGAACTATATCCGACTGTAGTGTTTATGTATTTGGAATCAAACCACCAAAGATTTCTTTATAATTACCATCGAAACTCCCGTTACATACTTACACGTAGTTTCCGAGGTACTACAAAGTATTTTAAACAATTATGGCGAAGTGTTCTTGAAATAGTTAGATAGAACGCTTCGAATTGATGACATACCATTAATACAAAGTGTTTTCAAACTACCATTCAATAAGGCTCAAATTGATTACATTTTAGCTCCTTGTTGTGGATCCGCCAGACCTCTATTTTAACTATCCTTAGTTTAATTGCCAGGTTGTAATGGCTATTAATATCTATAATAAGCTAATTTTACATCTGCTTCCAACACAATTTATATTGCTGTAGTCTGTTAATCAGCTAAATTCCCTACTGACATTGGAAATATAAAAACAAAATATTTCATATTCATTGCAGACTCATTTTCCTCATAAAACACTGCTCGGACACGTCATTGATCCCTGTTACAAAATAATGATGATTCTTTGAAGAAAGCAAAACAATATCTAGATCTAAAACATACATAAAGAATAAGTTAGTACAAATCACACAGTACAGAAACTCATAATTCAGTACAAAATAAGAATAACAAATAATAAGAAATGAAACCAAAAGCAAAAGTAGTCGAGTGTACTTGCCATCTGCACACGCTTTACTCCGCTTACTTTACGCAGAACAATGGCACGCATTATTGAAACAAAGACGCATTCAGCCCGACCCGAATCACGCCCAGAGTGACCTAAGCTTTCGTTCCGTTGACTGCAGAGCTTTAGTAATTATTACATTGTTGGTTACTGTGCTTGCATTCGATGCGTAAGTAACATTACGGCACAGAACGTTATTACAAGCTTTATCAGCTTTGGTATCCGAACTACTATATCAGATTTGAAACTTTTGTACAGTCAGCGTCAGAAACATCTTGACTTACACAGTCTCAAAATGATCTTAAAATTTATTTTAGGATTAGGAGCAAATCAAACGGTTTTATTGATTTATCACAACAATCAGTCAATAGTAAGAGGAAAACCAAGGAATTAACATCATTTGCGTCGGTAACTTAGTGGTTAAAGAGTCGGCCTTACGATCGAGAGGTCCCGGGTTCGATCCTGGCCTTTACACTACCGACGGCTTAGTTGGAGGGGTTAGAGGGAATATTAGTAACTTCGGTTATAATATTTTGATCACTTTGTACATTAATATCTTTCTGATGCTGACTCTACTTACATATGTTTTTTTTTTTCATTTATTTTTTATCATTTATATTTATATTTATTATATATCATATATTTTTTAAGTACCAGTAAACTGAAAGGGTTTGTATCGGTATAATGTGGCATTTAATATGTCAAGATAAGACTCTATAATGCTTTGTTAACCTTAAGCTTTGTTAACAGAAATTAACTTGGGCTATAACCACAGGGGTATGGAGTCCTAAGAAGATTTTCGGAGAATTGCTTGATATATTGCCAGTTCACAGACGATATCTTAATTACGTATTATATTATCAAACAGGCGCACTGTAATTCTATATCACCATCAATCAAAGGTATTTTACTGCCTCAAATACACATCAAACACACTCAAGGCCAGTTCTATTGTATGAAATGTGTACAACAAAGGCAAAAGCTCAAATTTACATAATATCCAGTTTGAAGCTATCATTCAATGAAATTACCTACGTAAATATGTGAATGAAATTTTGAAGCAATTAATATGATAAATTTTACTGTAAATTTAAGTCAGAAAGTCAAAATCCAGGACAGGATTTGACTTTCGTGATCAGTACCTTTCTCGGAGAAAAACTCTGTCCAACTATTGCTACCCATCATGTTATATATTTCTAATACTTTCTTCTACACACTATAGGAATCATTTACGCAAAAGGCCACCGGGAACCAATATTTTTAGTAAGTTATGCACTTACGAAAAGTATTGTTTCCCAGTGGCCACCCTCATCTCTTTCTGTACACCTATTATATGCATGTAAACACGCCACCAGCTGCTTGGGTATGCTCTAAACAAATACTATACATAAAAGGCGTTATTTACCATGAACAATCGTATTGTACCTAAAAACAAAAGCATAATAAAATTGTAATGAACGAACGCATTCTCAGACGCTTCCATCTTTTATGAAAACAAAAGCGTCTCAAAGTACCAGGAGCAAAGAGATGCAGGAGAGGTTGAATTAGGCACGACATTTGCATGCGCCCGATGAGCTGAATGCGGCTAATGGAACACATCGCGCCGTTTACCTACTCACTCTTGCTCTCGTAATACAATATGAATCTCATCGCTATATAGGTCAAGTGTCTACTGATGATGTCAGAATATTATATTAGAGGTCTGCAGTTTTACTGTCCTATCTAGTATTCTACTTTAAATTAAATGTTAGCTTGTCAGTCTTGGATCCTACAGTTTGATAGAATTGGATAGAATTGTATTAAAGAACAGGATTGAAACTACTATTAAAAACATGCGAGGCAGTATTTGGGTGTATTAATAGAAGTAAAAACAGTTTGTTTAAAACACGTAATTATAATACTTTGTGAACAGTGAACACTATGTATTATATACTATGGAAAAGTATATAAGTACTCTATTATTATTAATTATTAGGTTGGGGAAAAAGTTTTTTCGCATTATAGTATGTATGAACTTGTAATAAAATCTCTTTGGCTATACCACTTTGCATCTGGCTGGTTTTGGTATCATTAAAAGTTAAAACTTTATAGAACATAATTCCAAATTAAAATTAGGAAAATGTGTGATTTTCATTTGTTTTTCGTACTGTCAAGATGAGTGAATCGAATGAAGAAATTCGATACATTTTAAAATTTTATTACAAAAAAGGTAAAAATGCAACGCAAGCCTAGGTCCATAAACATCGCAAATTTTTTCGCGGCTTGCAGTATCTGTGAGAGTAGCACAAATTTGGTTTAAGCGTTTTCATTCCGGAAATTTTGATGTCAAAGATGCACGTCGCTCTGGTTTATACCTATTACGGATAAAATGCATGCCATTTTTGAAAAAGTTGAGCAAGATCGGCATATCAGTAGTTACGACTTAGCTGAAGAACTGGGAATTGACCACAAAACAGTTTTGGCGCATTTGAAAAAAACTGGATGCACAAAAAATTTGATATTTGGGTACCTCACGACCTCACTGAAAGAAACCTAATGAACCGTGTACTCATTTGTGATTTTTTATTACTACTTAATAAAACCGAACCATTTTTGAAGAAGCTGATAACTGGAGATGAAAAGTAGATCACGTACGACAAGAACGTGCAAAAAAGGTCGTGGTCAAAGGCCGGTCAAGCTTCACAGACTGTGGCGAAACCCGGGTTAACTCGCAACAAGGTGTTGCTGTGTGTGTGGTGGGATTGGAAAGGCATTATTCTTTATGAGCTGTTACCACCATGCAGGACCATCGATTTTGAACTCCACTGCGAACAACTGATGAGATTATAGCAAGAAGTTGAGAGAAAGCGGCCGGAATTAATCAACAAAAGGGGTGTGGTTTTTCATCATGATAACGCTAGACCTCACACATCTTTAGCCACTCAGCAAAAATTAAGAGAGTTTGGCTGGGAGGTGTTAATGCATCCGCTGTATAGTCCTGATCTTGCACCTTCAGATTGACGCCTGACGTGAGCGTTAGGTGATGATGACGCAAGTTCCATCATTTTTGCTCACGCAAAAAGTGCTCAACGCGCATAAAGAGATTTTAGCTTCAAGAACATTGTTATGTTTTTCTGAATTAAATTACTTAATATTAACGAACTTAACATAAAAAATATGGATCATACGTATTTCACAACCTTATACCTCTTGATGACATAACTGCACGATTGGCTTCGAAATTTATGTGATGAACTCGCGAAATGCGACAGCTGTACCCGAACAATGTAGGTATGTATGAGTTAATTCTCCTAACATTGCTTTAATGCATATTTGGGTGCTATAAATCTCCGGCGTGCTGGCTACAGCTTTAGGTTCAAGTTCTTCAACAAGTGTTAGCGGTACAATAAGGCACAGTGTCAGTACAATAACTGTTGTTTCCAAAGCATAAGGTTCTAACGGCAACTTGGGATCTGTTGCACTTGACGGCTGACCTGATTAAATACATTAAGGAGTCCAAACTTGTCCAGGGCAATAAGTTGCTTTAATTATTTACTTTTATGGAATGTAATTTATGAGTCTTTTCATAAATATTCAGATGGGGCATATTTTTGTTGTGTTGAATTAATATTCTTTTGTTTTTAGGCACAGAGTTGGTATATGTGAATTCAGGCGGAATTGGCCAATAGCTACAGTGTATTTTGTATTTTTAATGGTCTGCTCACGAGCACGTACAATAGTATTTATTTTATTACGAGTAGGTACATATATAGTCATTGAATTCTGGAATCGATTATGCATCCTCATGGCAACTTCAACTGTTGCTATCATGGGAAAGGATAAATAAATAAACTAAGGATGCATTTTATCAATTCTCCTTCACATCTATTATTTTAGAGGGCAATAGGTTCGCATTATGTTGGTCCAAAAATATTCTCTGCGATCTGATTCTGTCCTTAATGAATTGTTTAATATAATGAGAATGACAGCAGAGGGATCTTGTTAAATATGAAAGGACAAAAGTAGATGGCGGGTTGTCTGCTTACCCTGAAGGTAGAAAGCCTCGAGTACATAATATTCATGTATAAATAGTTAGTACATATAAACTTGCTTACCTACAGGAAGGTTAGCAAGTTTATAGGTGGCAGGTACAGACATCTACAAAAGTTATTAAACCTTAAATATGTAGGGGAGTATAAGTATTTTATCTGGTCCTTCGAGGACAAGGTTTATCCATTTAGTTTATTACTTTATGAAAAGTTTTAGGCTTAATGTACCGAAGCTTCCTGTACCTACAAAACATTTATAACATGTGATTTTCTACAAGCAAGAAGTCAAACTTCGCTATGCGTACCTGCGCGCAATGGTAAGTATGGATGTGGGTATCGTAGAAGGTGACTAGTGTGGTCTACATCCGACAATAAACATACACAGCCCATGTCTAACTGTCCGCTTGACGACAATATGCTCGCCCCCTATTACTTCTTCTTCTTTCTTTTGCCTGGCCATATCCAATTTTATTTGGGGTTGGCCCTCCGTATCATGTTCGTCCAGGCAACTCGGTCCTGGGTCGTCTCTTTGTTGACTTGGGCTTCTTTGAGATTCTTGTTTACTATGGACATCCATGTAATTTGGGGTCTTCCTCGTCCTCGGCACTTTCCTGGTCATGTGTTCGGGTGGTCGCTTCATTAAGTGTCCGTACCACCTTAGACGGCTCTCCTGTACTTTGTTTGGGATAGGTCTCACTTACCACGGACTCTAGTAACACTTACTTATGTGTGTGTTTCTGACATGGTCCAGCCTAGTTACACCCCCTGCCCACCTGAGCATCTTCGTCTCTGTACAGTGTAATTTCTTTTCCTGCAGCTTTTTGACTGGCCAGCATTCGGCTCCGTAAGTCATGGCTGGTCGAATTACTCGAAATACTCGTCCCTTTATGCGCACGGGCATTCGACTGTCGCATAGCACACCTGAAAGTTCTCTCTATTTCATCCATCCGGTGTTTATGCGATGGGTGATATCAGTGGCTATTGACCCATCTTTACTGATGACTGACCCTAGGTACTTGAAATGGTCCACTTCTTTTAATGGCGTGTTCTACAGACAGATGGTGTGTTTTCTGTTACCTCCACTAAAGTTACAATGCATGTACTCGGTCTTCTCTCTGCTTATTCGTAGGCCGGATGATACCAAAGCTTCCCTCCACTTTTGTAAAATCTGCTGCAAGTTGTTCGCATCTTCACTGATGATGACGACGTCGTCCGCATACAAGATGTCCAATGGCTGCTCTCGTTGCAGATTTGATGTGAGATGGTTCATTACAATATGCGGAGCCTTGGTGCACACCAACCTTCACATCAAACTTATCGCCCCCTATTACGTGGGACCAAAAATCATAGTTGGTGAATTGGTACTACCTGCGCGCAATGGTAAGTATATATTGTGAGTATCGTAATAGGTGATTCAGATGGTCTCCATCCGACAATAAACATACAAAGCCCATGACTAACTGCCTGGTTGACGGCAATATGCTCACCATCTATTACGTGGGACCAAAAATCATAGTTAAATATGGATGTTAATACACCTCTGCCTACCCCTTCGGTCATTTACATGCATAAATATATGTATGTAGTAACACTGTTAAGCATTTCTTAACAAAAAAGCTACATCAGAATCTCTAGGAGCCAAAAAGGGGTAGATTTCGAATGTCTTTATTTTAACCTGTTTAAATAAACTTGAAGGAGATGGGACTTGAGAGGGATTCCCGTTCAAATCGTGAGCCAGCTATTTGAAAACCATAGCTACACAGCACTAATTGCATAGTGTTGTACTCTTACTGCTGAGTACGATCGTCGGAGCCGCTTGTGCAACCTCAACGGATTTCATCGAACGTTGATTTGCAATTTGTTTTTAAATAAAGTTTTATATTTTGAATACTGAGAATTTATTTGTGAAAATGAACTGTGAATAAAAGTAATAATGATACCTTGCCCTGTTTGTCAAATGCCAATTGTTAGTGTTTATACGTGCATCTGCATGCAATCATGTGGTCATGGGTTCGGTTCCTAGGATTCAGGGTCTATGAGAATTTGCTTACAAAAAACCAGTTTCTGCTAGCAAATTCTCACAAACTGATAAAAGTTTGGTTGGGGTGACGGGTGGAGCCGCCTGTACCCCAGCAGAAGCAGGTCACGGCGGCGGCGCCCTGAGAAGCGTGCCTCCCCATCGGGGGGCGAGTCGGGGAAACCGTTTTCCCCCCTCCGAGGAGGGCCAGACAGCAAGAGATGGCCCTGGGTCAGCCGGGGTGCGAGGGATATGTCGAAGACAACCTCACCTACGGCCTAGCACCACGACCCACAGTCGGCGTGCGGTTTTAGTCGGTTCGAGTCCGACATGACCTCCCCTTCCGGCTTCGGCGGGGGAGGCATCCGAGGGGATTTCTGCACGAAAAAAAAAGGTTACCTGTATTTAAAAATATACTTTTAACGACGAATCGCTACAGGAATGTGAGCAAAATACCTATCTCTCTGGAGACACACAGGTATGAATATTATTATATTACAGATTTAACTTCCAGTGAATGAAATTTTGAAGTATTTAGTATGCTACTATCCCGCCTGTACCAATTCAGTTTATTCTATCTTAATCAATTTAATTTCCAGTGTTGAGAAAAACAAGCAATTTAGAAATGAGGAACAGAGTGATTAAGCTTATTAGAAATAACACGTGTTCCAAGAAACTTGATGAACGTCTCGTTCAAATTACAAAGTTCAGCAATTTATGAACGCGCGTAATGGTTGCATGTTGTCAATTAATCTATGTATTGAATTCATTTTAATTTCTGTTAGCATGCCAACTTTTATTGTACATTGACCTGCCGTTTAACTAATACAGCTTTAAATATATTTTATAAAGGGCATGCTTTTTGAATCGAAGTATATTGTTGTAATACATGCTACGTCAAATTATTATCGCTCTGCACTGTTTAAACTGCACCAATAAATAGATGCTTGTATGCTGGCTACAACTGAAAACTGTATTATCTATCACACACACGCATCAATTATTTGACTGAGTCTGACCCCTTAACCCTGCAGTGTTATTAGACCAAGAGTTCAGTTAAAACAACCAGCTGAATAGCATCTAGTTCAATCCATGAAGGGCAATAGGGCAAGGGCATTATCAAAACTTTTTGCAGGTGATATTCGTGGATACATCTTTATTCTTACATTTTGTCCATGAAGAGTGCCTGCAAGTCAGCAGCTTAGCTCTGACCTATATAGGTTGCATTCTGACTGCTGATATTATATGTTGTGAGCCCAATTTAGAATATAACTGATGTTGCCTGTCGTTATTTTTTTATATCACTTAAGTAGCAGACCACCAATAGAAAGTGGTCACCGTGCCGACCCTGAAAATTTTAAGCATATATGAATTACTAGCTTATGGCCGCGGCTCCGCCCGCGTGAATGTCGGATATCGCGACAAAACATAGCCTATGTAATTCTCAAGGTCTAATCTACCCCTATACCAAATTTCATCAAAATCGGTTCAGTGGTTTAGGCGTGAAAGACGCACATACCGACATACAGACAGACAGAGTTACTTTCGCATTTATAATATTAAGTATGGAAGTATGGATTGTTTTGTGCGTTATTGTATGCCAATATGAGCTTAGTGGAGGTCCCATATGCTATGGTTGATACTCATACTACCTTAGCTTGCTAAAAAAACATTAATAACTACATGATTAGCAAATACATCACCGAATTTGCACACAACAACCGCTTTGCTACAAAAACGATGCAACAGGCGTTTCGGTAAAAGCTGTCTGAATCGATAAAATGTATTGGCAATTTAAAGCGATTAGTTCCATAAATTGGAGTGGCCAGTCCAGTCTCCGGATCTAATTGTAAAGTTTAGCAGGACCCTGGGGCAATACCACATTAATAGCCTGAGTTTATTAGAGTAATGTAGAATTGGTAATATTTGTTGCAATCTCTATATTGAAGCGAGATTAATGTAATATTTGTTTATACCGTATAATAAATAGCAAGTACCCTCCCGATTTTAAGCGTAGTTATCTCCATCACAAAAATATCACTGAATATAATTCAGCGGTTTCCGCGTAACTCACTCGACACACCTCAAAAACCTCCACATTTATAATATTAGTGAGTTTATTATAGTCTGTATAATATATTTTCAACCGTTATATAATATAACAGAAAATCAAAGCATAAAATAAGCAACCATAATGAGATTTCGTCCGCAAAATGTGATGCCTGTGATGGCGTACCCTCATCGTGCACAGTACACGCATGACGCTATCTAAAATGTTAAAATACGTTCTGGAATCACATTTACATACATATCGTATATTTTAATCTCAGCATAAAACCATGTACACAGGAATAAATCAACTTAAGCTGTACGTAAGTAGGAGTGTAAGAGTAAAAAAAACATTATGTTAAACAGAGTTTTATATGCTTGTGCAGATTTTTAATTGGGTGGGTTAGAACACTAAAGCCTTCAAACGAGGAAAGGTACGCCATTATTTTCCGTTTTGTGTTATGTGTATTATTTTCAATATGGAATATCGATTACCGTTTCTCTCAGTTCGTTCGTGACGTTTGAAAACACAAAAAATTACAAAAAGATGTCTAATTTACTTATGAAGTTATGATTTAAAAATCAAACGAGATGTTCGATTTATGAAATGGTATTTTTCATTTCTATTTTTTTGTATACTGTCTTTTCATTTTTTTTCCTCTTCTTCTCGGCAGATCGAATACATAAGATGCATTTCTTTGATACCACCGGATCTCATATTAGTTTGATAGTAAACAAATAATATCAGTAGGAAAATGAAATGTAATGATTGTGATTGATTTTATACAATTCTTTATTATTCTGAACAATTCATTACTTTCAATTAATCAGCCTATTGCAATCAGTCTAACGTAAACCTCTCGCAATATTTGTAACAACGCCCGGTTCTCCGCTTAATTACATTCAGGGTTTTTTGTAAATTGTTCCTATTGAAAGTAATATCATTTTTGTATAATGATATAGCTTCATATGAATGTTTATGAAAATGAATTAATAATGAAATAGTATTTTAGCGTACAGCAATATCTAGATCCTAACTACCTAATCAAAAGTAGCTTGTAATTATGAGTTCTGTCTGCGGATACTTATGCAGGTACATAATATGGAAGTGACTATTATAGATTGTTTGTTTTCGTACAAATAATATATTTATTTATTTATTATTGAATTCTCTTACCTTATAAATATTACCAGTCATGTTTCGTATTTTTAAAGCAAATCTTCTTTTAAGCGGTGCGTGAAAAGGCATCTAATGAGGCGTCAAGCTGAGTGCCACCATTGTTAACATGGTACATTTTTACGATGGTGACCCTCTTTCCCAGACTTTGCCTTTAGCTTGCCATCAGGCGAGGTGAAGTCAAATTGACAGTCCTTTTATACAAAAAAAAAACACTGATATATATAACTAATCACCAACTTAGTTTTATCTTTGATCACTAAGTTACGCAAGACTTGCAGCATATCAGAAAACGGAACATTGTAGGATATTATAGAAACTTTTCTACTTTGACGTTAACGCTAAATTTAGCTTCCAATCATTAATATCGACAAAGTTTCTCTAGCACTGTAAGAGGTACTGAAGTTCATGGGTCAGGTGTTTCGATTTTTGGTCATACCTGTGCCGGTCAGATAATTAAGATAATATAACAAACAATGTGCTGTTCATATCCAAAATAAGACTTCAACATAGTTATTTAGACGTTGTCCTGATTGCATTCGAGGCCAAGATGCTCTCGGAGCTCAGGGTCCGGCTAAAATAAGATTTTTAATGTTATATCTCTACTAGTATTTTTATATATTTTAGTCCATCATCAATTGACTTACTCCGTTAGATAGTAGCTAGATAGAAGCGTGGATATGACTAAGGAAGTATAGGTACACCAAAGACTAGTTTTTTAAGGAGAGAGCAGTGCGAGCACGTTGTAGTTTTATAGTTGATAAGTCTTCTTCATTATTCTATTTAAAATTCAAAACGTTATCTGTAACAACTATTGAAAAAACTATCAAATCAAATGAGCGTTAAATACTTTAGAAATAATTAAAGTCTAAATGAAGAAGATACCTAAGCGCCAGAAGCAAATTTCATTAAGGTCTTAATTATACTCAAAAAAGTACCAAAAACATTAAAATTATAGACGAAACATTTTCCAGAAATGTTTAGGTATCTATTATGACGTGTATTCGTTCAAAGTTCCGCAGTGTCAAATGTCATCAGTATAATATTTAGGTGCATACGCGAACACGAATACTCATCGCTAATATCCTTGTCATTTGGCCGATTTCCGTGTAATGTACGGATCTTATTGCTCTAGCATCTGCGCTTTCCCCGTTTATACTATAATTTGCGTCGAGTTGGGAAACACATCACACTAATAGCCCATATTTTATTAAGGCTATTACATAAATTTTATTTAGGTTTGCATCAAATTAATTTATAGGTCGTAATTTTAACGCTGTGTTGAGATTGTTAAAATTCTTGAACTGGTTCTAATAAAACTTTGCAATTACACTAGGTTTATTGTAAATAAAAACTATATGGGTACTCGTTTTTAAATTACACGTACTTACAATTTTTTTTATATAGGATAGGACACGTCAATTTGACTTCACCTCACCTTTATGCAAAGTCTTGGAAAGAGGGTCACCATCGTAAGCAAGCGGAATGGGAGCTACGACTTAGGCGACCAAGCGCAGGGCACGCCGTAATAGCGGCGGTAAGACACATCCACCGGCTCCGTGGGGGTGGTATCCGTGGGGATTTATCGCACGATAAAAAAACCATCGTAAACAAGTACCATGTTAACTGGTGGCACTCAGCTTGACGGCCTCATTAGATGCCTTTTCACGCCCCACTTAAAGGACCCGGGACTGTAGGAATCTTCAGAACTCCTGTTAATAATACCTAGTCGTGTGGTCACTATATGTGAATTTAAATAACATTTCCGATTGAAGTGAAAACTAGGTACCAAACTTGTGATGCGGTCAGTGACGATGACGTGAGTTCAATTATTTTGTTTACACAAAATGTACTCGGCGCGCCTAAAGAAGTTCTCATTTCAAAAAAATACATTTTATAAGATTTAAATGAACTGAACTCTAATAAATATAAAGCACAAAAATTAATCTTGACTCCGATTTCACTGTATAAATTGGAAGTCGGTACTTCTTTATTTCGGTAACTGAAGTAGCGTTTCCAACCTACGCTGAATAGTAATAACAACAATAATATTTGTGTTGTGTTCTTCTTTTATTATGATACATGTTAAGTACGGATCCCTAAAGGAGAGTGCTGACGCCGCAAGCGCACGACGTCCAAGGGACATAGCAACGACAACGGAAACGCCGACGCAGCGATCACGCCACCGCGCCGATGACGCCCGTTCGAGCTTCAAAATGCTGACACCGCGAATCGATGTCTTGTGTTTTATTAAAATTATGTGCATTCCTAATTCTAGCATCGAATAGGTTTCATTACTTTATATTACTGTAATTTTCATTTAATTAAAATAATTATAAGTAACTTTGGTTTTTTTTCGACACTTTGGCTGCAGAACTCATAATTGGCGCAGTCGGTAGGATTCTCGCGGGCCGGTTCGCGAGCACTTAGGACTATCTAGCATCGATAATTCGCGTTCGCGAGTCGCCCGGGCGGCTATCAAGCCACGGTACGAGAATCCTGAATCTACTGAGCTGCAGCACCGAGTGAAGGATCCAGACTTCGATCTACGGAGAAGAACCAGAGATGATATATTTAATGTAAGTACACTTGAATCTTTCTCGTGTTGCTTCCCGTCTTATCCTAAGCATTTCCAAAATTTTTCGCCCAGAAAAATCGTATATCCGGGACCCTGCATCGCGTCAGGCTCGCCGGCAACTAGCAGATAGATCTAGACATTTAGATAGTGATTTTGATTTTAATTTAAGCATTTTATTTGAACCAAATATGCCTTATGACCCCGATGTTATCTTCAAGGCCTTACGCCTGGTGCCGGAGTTCGACGGTAACCATAATGTGTTAACGAGATTCATTAATATTTGTGATAGAATCGTTACCCAATATGCTAGCCTTGAGCCAGGCAACGAGCTTGCCAATATATGTCTGTTAAATGGCATATTAAACAAAATCACAGGGTCTGCCGCTTCAACTATCAATGCGAACGGCATCCCAGAAACCTGGGCAGGCATCAGAGCCGCCCTAATCAATAACTTTTCTGACCAAAGGGATGAAACTGCGTTATACAATGACCTCTCTTTAGCTAGACAGGATAATAGGTCCCCACAGGAGTTCTACGACCAGTGCCAGACATTATTTAGTACTATAATGACATACGTGACGTTACATGAGACATTACAGACGACTATAGACGCTAAACGAACCCTCTATAAGAAAGTAGCTATGCAGGCTTTTGTACGTGGGTTAAAGGAACCCTTGGGATCGCGTATACGATGCATGCGCCCAGATTCGATTGAAAAGGCTCTTGAGTATGTGCAGGAAGAGCTAAACGTTATGTACCTGCAACAGCGCAATGACGGTCCAAAGACACATAGCGCCCCTAAGCCTGCTACGCCATTCCATATACCGTTAAGTACGCCAAGTGTTCCGCGTCCCCCTGTTGCTAACTGGCCAGCCCCTATGGCACAACGGCCTTATCAAAATCCAAACCCAGCTTTTAAATTCCAACAAAACCGGTTTCCTACAAGAACACAGCAGATGTTCCGTTCACAACCGACCAATTACCACCCACAGAGCAATTTGTTCAGGTTACCACCTAGGAATAACGCCCCGCCACAAGCCGGTGGTGCTAGTGTGAAACCCATGAGTGGTGTCCAACATTTTACCCCTAGGCCATTACCGATGTCGTCAAGTCACGATTGGCGAAAATCTGGTAACCCACCACCTACTAATTATTTCAAGACCCGTGAAGTTAATCTCAACGAATATCTGTTGCCCGATGATGTCTATTATTCGAACGAGTATTACTGTGCACCCGAATTTGAATATTATACAGACTTTAATAATTACAATCACCCTTACAGCTATGACTATAACACTGACATGACTTTTACTGAACCGACTTATGATAATAATCAAGTAGTACAAGAGATAGAACCGCAACCTGGGCCCAGCCAGACAGGTCCAACTCAGGATTTTCAGTTGAACACGAAGTCAAAGGAGTCAGGATAGATATTAACTTGCAAACCCAGCGACAGTTACCATACATAGAAATTGGTTCTCCCCCTTTAAAATTTTTGATAGACACTGGCGCGAACCAGTCATTTATAAGCCCCGAGGCTGTACAAGAATTTTTCTCAGACTATCCCCTTAATTTTGACCCTTTCGAAGTAACAAATATACATGGTGTTAGCCGAAGCGATTATTCTATATCTTTACCAAATTTTACTGAATTTAATGAGAGTGATAGTATTAAGTTATTCGTATACCGTTTTCACGATTATTTTGATGGTTTACTAGGTTTAGATATATTATCTCAATTGGAAGCTAATATAAATCTAAAAGACTTCAACTTAGTTACGGGAAATGCTACGAACCCGATTAAACTATATAACTCCCGTAATGTAAATTTATATGAAGACATTATTCCAGCCAAAAGCTCAAAAATAATCAAGGTACCCATAAATGCCCCAGATGGCGATGTTTTTATTGAGGAACAAATTTTTTGCAATTGTATTTTACATGAATGCCTGACTACTGTAACTAATAGCCGAGGTTACGTAGAGATAGAAAACCCAACTTCTAATGACCTTATATTCTCTTTAGACCAGCCCGCTAGTGCAGATGTATTCAATTTTAATTGCACGCCGACTGAGAATTCAAACCGTGTAAATGATGTGCTATCGCGATTACGTACAGACCATCTTAATGAGGAAGAAAAGGCTAATCTTTTAACACTCTGTAGCCGCTATGCCGATGTATTCTATATAGATGGCGAACCGTTGACTTTTACTAATAAGATCAAACATAGAATTCGTACGACTGACGAGGTACCCGTGTACACCAAAAGTTATCGTTATCCTTTCGTTCATAGACAGGAAGTCAGAGACCAAATTACAAAAATGTTACAGCAGGGTATAATCAGACCTTCTGACTCTGCATGGAGTTCACCCATTTGGGTTGTACCCAAGAAAATGGATGCTTCCGGAAAACAGAAGTGGCGTCTCGTAGTTGACTTTCGTAAATTGAATGAAAAGACAATAGACGACAAGTACCCCATACCAAATATCACCGATGTTCTGGACAAGTTAGGTAGATGCCAATACTTTACAACCTTAGATCTAGCAAGTGGATTTTACCAGGTGGAAATGGATCCCCAGGATATATCCAAGACCGCGTTCAATGTAGAGCATGGGCATTTCGAGTATACTCGTATGCCAATGGGTCTCAAAAATTCTCCATCCACGTTCCAGAGAGTCATGGATAATGTCCTCAGAGGTCTCCAGAATAGCATTTGTCTGGTATACCTAGACGACATCATTGTATTCAGTTCTTCACTCCAGGAACACTTAGAAAACCTGGAAAGAGTTTTCCAAAGGCTTAAAGAATCCAATTTCAAAATCCAGATGGATAAATCAGAATTCTTAAAGTTAGAGACCGCTTACCTTGGTCACATAATAAGTAGAGATGGCATTAAGCCTAATCCCGACAAAATTTCAGCCATCCAAAAGTATCCCATTCCGAACACCCCCAAGGAGATTAAACAGTTTTTAGGTCTTCTCGGTTATTACCGAAAATTTATCCCGGACTTCGCACGCATCACGAAACCTCTCACCCATTGTCTCAAGAAAGGTAACAAAGTGGTCCATAGCCCCGAGTATGTTAATTCCTTCAATAAATGCAAAACTTTGCTAACTAATGATCCCATTCTACAGTACCCAGATTTTAATAGAGAGTTTAATCTTACCACAGACGCTTCGAATGTCGCTATAGGAGCAGTTTTATCACAAGGACCTGTAGGTTCTGATAAACCAGTCTGTTACGCTTCTCGTACATTAAACGAAAGCGAAATAAACTACAGCACAATAGAAAAAGAACTGTTAGCCATAGTATGGGCTACCAAGTACTTTAGGCCATATCTATTTGGTAGAAAATTCAAGATACTGACTGACCACAAACCGTTACAATGGATAATGAACTTGAAAGAGCCAAACTCACGATTGACAAGATGGAGACTTAAACTGAGCGAATACGACTTTACTGTAATTTATAAGAAAGGAAAATTTAACACCAATGCAGATGCCCTTTCTCGCGTAGAGATACACAATAACGAGACTGACGAGATTAATTCGGTAATTAACAGTATCAACGACTTGAGTTCAATGATAAATAACCCCTCGATACCACCAATCCAACGTGCCAACTCTCTGACTGACACTATAGTTATTAATAACGATGATCCTGTGACAGAAGACTCTAACCCAGTAAACGTACCCGCTGACCAGACTAATTCCTCGACTGACACTGTACATACCAGTAACGAACATCCCATTTTGGAAGTCCCTATCACTGACGAGCCCATTAACAAATTTCATAGACAGATCCACTTTACAATAGTTGGTGACATAAAACGAAGACCCATAGTGACTAAGCCCTTCGAAGGTCACACAAGAACAGCAATCCAGATTTCTGAAACCAATTTAGAGTCAGATATTATTAATGCTATCAAGGAATACGTTAACCCAAAGGTTAAGACAGCTATACTAATAAATCCACCATTAGCCATGTATTCCATAGTACCTATTATACAAGACAAATTTAAAAGCTCTGCCCTTAAACTAGTATTAACTAAGACAGAATTAGAGAACGTTAAAGAGTATCTGAGACAGCAGGAAATCATTAAGCACTATCACGATGGTAAAACAAACCACCGTGGTATAACCGAATGCCATTTAGCCCTTTCGCGAAAATATTACTGGCCAAAAATGAAGGAACAGATTGCCAAATTTATTAACGAATGTACCATCTGTGGACAGGCTAAATACGATAGAAATCCAATCAGACCACATTTTAATATAGTACCACCAGCTACAAAACCACTAGAAATTATTCACATGGACCTTTTCACAGTAGAATCAGAGAAATACGCGACCTTCATAGACGTTTTCACAAAATATGGTCAAGCTTATCACTTGCGAGACGGCACAGCCATTAGCATAATCCAATCACTATTAAAATTTTGTACTCACCACGGGTTACCCATGACTATTATTACTGACAATGGCCCTGAATTTACAAACCAATTGTTCTCAGAGATAACGCGTATTCATAAAATAGTTCACCATAAAACCTTACCCCATAGTCCCAACGATAATGGTAACATAGAACGCTTTCACTCGACATTATTAGAGCATATTAGAATTCTTAAGCTACAGCATAAAAGTGAACCTGTAGTTAATCTTGTCCCATACGCCTTAATAGCATACAATAGCTCTATACACAGTTTTACCAAGTGTAGACCGTTTGACTTATTGAATGGACACTTTGACCCCAGAGACCCAATCGACATTGACTTTACTGAACACATCTTACAGCAATACGCGCAGAATCATAGACAGCAGATGAAACAGGTATATGAGATAATCAACGAATCCTCTCTCGCTAATCGGACATCCCTAATCGAAAATAGGAATAAAACCCGTGAGCCTGAAATAGAGTACTTACCCCAGCAACAAGTCTTTATAAGAAACCCCCTCGCTAGTCGCCAGAAAGTTGCCCCACGCTTCACACAGGATACAGTCCTAGCCGACTTGCCCATTCACATTTACACGTCGAAAAAACGTGGCCCTGTTGCTAAATCGCGACTAAAAAGATTACCTAAAGGGAACCAAGTGTTACAAGAGTCTGCTACTACTGATCGACGCATCCAGAAGACAACAGACTTGAGACCTTAGCTGACAGACCAGGACTTTTACTATACAAACTAGGACCGACTAGATTAACTACACATTACCATTCCTTTAGCCAAGACTAAGTAATCAGTTTAGAATTATGAGAATACTATAATTTGATCAAACCAGGTTCATACTTTGATGAGAAAAGAATAGTAATAGTTTATAAATTTCCTAAAGACTCCCGAGAGATGGATATACGATTTATAAAAATTATCCACTGTCCCTAATAAAGAAAAAAAACCAATTAGCCCTTGTACTTCCTACTCCTTATATAGCAACAATCGAGAAATCATTCGTGTACATAGAGGCTGAATGCCCGAAGTACAGCACCAAATATCTCTGTGAAAAAAGGATAATTCTTCTAGTACGCAGTGAAACCGATTATATCCAGGCACTTGTAAGCCGCCATCATTTGAAAAACGCCTACCAAAAGATCCCCTTATCTACAGAAGCCATAGAGAAAACTCATTCGCCTGTCCTATACCATACAACGATACCTCTTTAAACTATCGTTGCGTGTGCAGCTATCATTGTCATATTTGTAATAAGCCGCAGATACAGATGCTGGAATATCTGTTCAGGAAACAAGGAAAAGCAGCAAACTCTCAAGATCCCTGCTTACGAAGAAGTAACCAAGAAACGCAACGAGGTCCCAGCAACATTTTCCCTTAATATGACAAAATAGTTGCTGTTCTGGGGATGGAGGTGTTAAGTACGGATCCCTAAAGGAGAGTGCTGACGCCGCAAGCGCACGACGTCCAAGGGACATAGCAACGACAACGGAAACGCCGACGCAGCGATCACGCCACCGCGCCGATGACGCCCGTTCGAGCTTCAAAATGCTGACACCGCGAATCGATGTCTTGTGTTTTATTAAAATTATGTGCATTCCTAATTCTAGCATCGAATAGGTTTCATTACTTTATATTACTGTAATTTTCATTTAATTAAAATAATTATAAGTAACTTTGGTTTTTTTTCGACACTTTGGCTGCAGAACTCATAATTTACATGATTTCCCGCTAAAAGTACCGTAGTTACCTAACATCTTACTTTTGTGACTATGGTTTGACAATCTGAGCGCTAATCCCCGTTTTCATTCCAAGCTTGAAATTTGAATCCCAGATTCCACTCTCCTGTATTCCATAATTTGGTATAGTTGACCTTTTTCGTCAACCCTGAAAGAAGAGGCTGCGCTGGAGCCTCTTTGGCCTTTGATACCCGTAGTGATCACACGCAAAAAATTGTATTATACCACCTTGCAGGTATAATTAACTGGAGCTCTGAAGATTCCCACCCACTCTAAAATGTTACATAATACAAATTAACAATAATATGGTTTCCTATAGTAATGAAACTGGTTTCATTTTTATTATTATACTAGCTGTTGCCCGCGACTACGCCCGCCTGAATGTCGGTTATCGCTTAATGTTGCTGTCATAGTAGCTTTATGCATGCAAAGTCTGAGCCCGATCGGTTTTAAATTGACAAAGTTTCATACAAACTTTCATCCCCTATTTTATCCCCTCGGGGGTAGAATTAATCAAAATCTTTTCTTAGTGGATGCCTACGTCCTAACATCTAACTGCACGCCAAATTTCAGCCCGTTTTATCCAGTGGTTTGGGCTGTGAGTTGATAGTCAGTCAGTCAGTCACCTTTGAGTTATATATACATAGTTATTATTATTATTATTATTATTATTATTAGGTTATCAGGCAGGCAGTCGTAGGCAACTGATAATGCCTGTATCCAGTTTCCATTTTCATTTTTTACTTCTCATTTAGTTTGAGGTAATATGTGTCAAGTCTGTTTTTGAACTGGTTGATACTGTCAGCTGATATCACATGTTCTGGGAGTTTGTTCCACGCTCTGACTACTCTGTTAGTGATGAAGTGTTTGTGGGGATTGTTGTTAGAGAAGCTAGTACACAACTTTAGATGGTGCCCTCTTAGGTGTGCATTCTCGTTACGAATAAATAGGGTATCAAAGTTCTTTATATCATAGTGCCCATTCAAGATTTTAAATGTTTCTATAAGGTCGCCGCGGTCCCTGCGTTCCTTCAGAGTTGTGAGTTTCAGCATTGACAAACGCTCTTCATACGTCCGCTGTTTGAGATTCCTAGGGACTTTCGTAAATCTTCGCTGCACTCTCTCTAGGAGATCAATATCCTTGACGAAGTAGGGACTGCAGACTTGAAATGCATACTCCAGGATAGGCCTTATGAAAGTTTTGTGGATCTTCAGCATCATTTCTGGAGTTAAGGTTCCAAAAGCTTTTCTGGTGAGGTAGATTAGGCTGTTGGCCTTCTTGGTAACTGCTGTTATATGGGCCTCCCACTTCAGGTCTTCGGTAATCTTCACGCCTAGATCTGTCTGAACTTTGATTTCCATGAGTTGTGTGTCGTTTAGTGTGTATGCATGATGAGGATTCCGATTTCCTATGTGTAGTACCGTGCATTTCGACGCATTTAGATTAAGGAGCCATTCCTTTGACCAGTCTGCTATTCTGTCTAGGTCTGCTTGAAGATCTTCATAATTGATCAGTGGATTTGCATAGAGTTTGGTGTCATCGGCAAAGATACTGACATTGCATTCCAAGCAGTATGGTAGGTCAAAAGTGTAGATAATGTACAGCACTGGGCCTAAGACGGAGCCCTGCGGCACGCCACTGGTTATCATTCGTTGATCTGAAAGGCTTTCCCCCACTCTCACACGAAAGGATCTTTGTTGTAGGAATGCACTGATCCAGGCTAGCAACTTTCCACGAATTCCTACAAATTCTAGTTTATAAAGAAGTCTCTTAATCGGGACCTTATCGAAGGCCTTTTCGTAGTCTAAGTAGATTACGTCTGTCGGCTCTCTAAAATTAAAATCATTCGTCCACCGCGACAAACACGACAGCAGGCTGGATATAGTGGAGCGGTGTGGGCAAAAACCATGTTGCTGGTCGGGGATTATAAGATGATTGGTAAAGAAGTCCCTTATATGTTTCACAATTATTTTTTCCATGGCCTTGCAAGCTACACATGTCAGGCTAATGGGTCTGTAGTTAGAGGGCTCCAGTTTACTTCCCTTTTTAAATATCGGTGTTACATTTGCAGTCTTCCACAAGTCAGGCAAGACCCCCGTGTCATATGATGTTTGCATAATGGTTGCTAAGTGATCTATAAGTTAGATTTAGATTACTTCATGTGAGTTGAACTAAACTAACTCGAGAAGATTATTCGACGTTCTACCAAAGTATAAGAAAATGTATTCAATTACTTGAATGTAGACAGTAATGAACTGCAGTGTATTGTGCAGTAGATAAAATAAACAACTATTAACTATCGCACAATGCAATAGCAAACATCGCGAAGTCAGAGTAGCACTTTCTTTGTTGTTTTGAGCAGAGATAAAAACAATTGTAGGAAAAACAAAGGTGTGTGTAACAAAGGGTAGACGGTTAAAAGCAAAGCCAAAGCGAACACATCTCTCAGGTACTTCCTCATCTAAATAAAAGGTGGTGTGAAAATGGTTATCCTGGAAACGTAGCTCTTTTTGACATCAGCCGAAAACAAATAAATCACTGGCTATTTTGCTTACCGAAGCTACTACAAAATATATTCCACTCGATCCGACGAATACTAAAATACATTTTATTTTCAATAATTTATAACATAAACTCACGCCTATATTCCCCGAAGGGGTAGGCAGAGGTGCTAGCACCCACATTTCGCCAGTTTATGTTTAGGTTCCAATGTAATAGGTGGCGAGCCCATTGCCATTAACCGGGCCTTATAAACCTGCGATAAATACACACATAACTTCGAAAAGCATCGAAAAGTTATTGGTGTGTGCCATGGTAAACCTGGGATCGAACCCGAGATCTCGTCTCAGCAGTCCATTACCCATACCACTAGGCTACCGCTCAATAATTTGCTATTGAAAATAAACTGTATTTTAGGTTCTTTGCAATCGAACCTAAATAATTTCGTATTTTAAAACAAATAGCTACGAAAAGTTTGTGGAGAACCGCTTATATTATGTTATTTTAGGTGACCGCAATTTAAAGTTTTAATGAGTTAGTTACCCTTAACGCGAAGACGGGATACTGTCGGCATATTAATCATGTTTATTTGGGAAACATGTAGGCACAATGTTACAACCCAATAACTTTTGAGTTTTTTTATTTGTGTTACTATTTGGTTAGGTTGTTTTCTATTGTCTGTTAGGGATAAATGAAATTCAATGGTAGAACCTGCTTTGTTTGATTAAGTTTATTGTTAATTACAAGAAGTTCATCGGTGTGTTTGTCTGCCTTTGAAGCTTTTGGACACTCGGATACGTATCTTATATATTTCATAATGACTAACACTGCATCTAAACTTTAATGCCTAAAAAATATTATTAAAGTATTCTATTCTCTGAAACATTTGAAAATGTATCGAAGCTTTACCTATGGTCTCCTTGGAATAGGTTATTATGAAAATTGTCACAAATTCTCTTAATTATCTCAATTAAGTTCTCACATTACTTCAAATTTTATTGCTTTCCTTTATGAAATCAATTTATAGTGTTTAAACTATAAATTGATTTTAGATGTTCAATTTCAAGTTCAAAAGAATTCAGAGGTACATAGACCAAATTCAATTATACTAAAAAACCAATAGAAACATTATCATGTATCTATTGGTTTTTAGTACATAAGCGTTTTATCCTATCATAATACGAGAGCTTGCAACCAATTAAAACTATGCTTTATTTTTAAGAAAACCGTATTAAACCAAATAACATCATGCTTAATTTTGAACACCGTATTATTTTCGCACAAAACACAATGTAATTTATACATTAAAATAGTATTATTTCAATCTATTTTAGGATGAAATTGGTTGTATTTTACTAACACTTGTACTCCCTAAATATTTGCGATTGAAGTGAGTTTACGTCAATATTGAAATGGGTGATATTCGTAGCCGCAAATTCGATTGATCGGCATGTGCCGCTTAAATTACGAAATGGTTCAACAAACCCGAATCACACAGGGAATACTGACCCTTAGTTTATAAATACTTACGTTATAGTTTTTGATTCTGATTATATAAATCGAGATAATAAACAATTCTGATTGTTTTTACATACACACATAACATAAACTCACGCCTGTATTCCCCGATCTACGCGGGAGTCGTGCGGTCCATGGCCCTATATGGGTGCCCAATATGGGCGGACACCCTGATGGTCCACAATGCGCGTCTGCTGCGTGGACCGCAGCGTGCAATGGCCAGCAGGGCCATTAGGGGGTACCGCACGATATCCTTCGAGGCGGCGAGTCTCCTTGCCGGATCCCTACCGTGGAACCGGGATGCGAGAGCCCTTTCGATGCTATATCGGTATCGTAAGGAGGCGCGGGAGCAGGGACGGGAACCCGAGCCCGAAGAAATTCGGGCCGTGAGGTCTCAGCTCCACAGGGACATGGTAGCGGAATGGGAGCTACGACTTGGGCGACCAAGCGCAGGGCACGCCGTAATAGCGGCGGTAAGACCCATCATGGAGGAATGGCTAGAGAGGCCACACGGCAGCCTCTCGTACCGGCTGACGCAGGTGATTACCGGACACGGGTGTTTCGGGAGTTACCTGTGTCGGATCCGGAAGGTGCCAACGTCCGAGTGCCATCACTGTGATGCGAGCGAGGACACAGAGCTGCACACGCTAACCGAGTGCCCAGCGTGGGACACGCCGAGGCGGGTCCTAGTGGCGGCTCTAGGGGTGGGAGTCCTCACACTCGTCACATTGCTCACAGCGATGGTACGATGCGCAAACGCTTGGGCTGCGGCCGCCTCCTTCTGCGAGCAAGTAATGCTCGAGAAGGAGGCGGCCGGTCGGGTCCGGACCAGACTCCGGGCCCGGGAAGCCCGTGCAGAGCGAAGGCGAACCAGACGTCGGAGGTCGCAGAACGACCTCCGTCCTCCATGAGCGCTGGCCTGGGGGTGACCGGTGGAGCCGCCTGTCACCCTAGCAGAAGCAGGCCGCGGCGGCGGCGCAAAGTGCGCCTCCCCGTAACCGGGGCTAGATGGGGACATTTTGGTCCCCACAACCCGAAGGGGGCCATCTCGAAAGAGATGGTCCTGAGTCTGTCGGGGTGCGAGAGATATGCTTTTGGCAATCTCACCTCCGGCAACCAAGGACCCAAGATGGCGTGCGTTTTAGTCGGTTCGAGTCCGACATAACCACCTCCACCGGCTCTGTGGGGGTGGTATCCGTGGGGATTTATCGCACGATAAAAAAAAAACGCCTGTATTCCCCGAAGGGGTAGGCAGAGGTGCTAGCACCCACATTTTGCCTGTTTATGTTTAGGTCCCAATGTAATAGCTGGTGAGCCTATTGCAATTAGCCTATTGCCATTAAATTAATTATAAACCTGCAATAAATACACACATAACTTCGAAAAGCATCGAAAAGTCATTGGTGTGTGCCATGGTAAACCTGGGATCGAACCCGAGACCTCGTCTCAGCAGTCCATTACCCATACCAATAGGCTACCGCAGATTTTACACATACCATAATAATATATGGTATATGTAAAGGTTGTATTGTATAGGAGTATTTGTGTAAGGGTGTTTTTAGGGCTACACTACAATTTCTGAGGACCTTTGTAACGTCACTTGCTGTACTTGCTGATTGATCGACTAATCTCCGCTGCGAGGTCAGATGGCAATTGATAATGGCATGATGGTAACTTGACCAAAAAGTGCTGAAAGAAAACTTAACAAGATAATGTATAGAATTTGACGTTTGTGACAGTTGTCACAAACGTCAAATTCTAATGTTGAATGTTGAATGTCATAAACGTCAAATCCCATACATTCTATTCTATAATACGCCGGCCAGCGAATTGCCACTTGTCTAGAGAGAATAACGCAAAGAAGACGATATTAGCATACAAAGAAGTTTCGTTCTTACTCCCACATCTAATAGAAACAAACAAATTAATTGACTTCACGTCGCCCGCCTCGGAAGAAACGCAGGGATGCGTTTCGTGTTTACGACGCTGAGGCGTGGTACACTAATTGCTCAATTCGAGACAAAACATCTCCGCTCTGCTCCGTACGTATCTGCCACCATGTAGACAAAATCTTAGTCAGTAATAAACACCACAGATTTATACCCAAACTAACTTTTGCCCGCAGCCCCGCCCGCGTGGATGTTGGTTATCGCGACCAAACATAGCCTATGTCCTTTCTCAAGGTCTAATCTACACCTATGCCAAATTTCATGAAAATCGGTTCAGTGGTTTAGGTGTGAAAAAGTAACAGACAGACAGACAGAGTTACTTTCGCATTTATAATATTAGTATGGATTCATAAATTCCTTATATAAATCAACTCCACTCCACCTTACAATATTAATTACATGCTATACATAAACATGTACATGGTATAAATATTTAAATTATGTCAACTTTCAATCGAAGGTGATCGAACGAACTCGAACGAAAGTTATAATAATATATGTAGGTAGGTATGTATGTATTTTGTTTTGCTACAAATAAATCTATACAAGTATGAAAAAAGTAAGTAAAGTTTATTTTCACACTTTAAAAGTGTACCAATTTGAACGATTTACAAAACAATAAAGCAGGTACTCGAAACTAAAAAACGTGTACTGCTGTAAGAAAAGAGTTTTCTTCTTTACATACGTACATATACTTACGTCTGTTTATTGCCGAAGGGATAGGCAGAGGTGTATTACCCAGGTTTCGCCAATTATGATTTTCGGTCCCACGATGTAATAGCGGGCGAGCCTATTGCCGTCTAGCAGACCATTTGTTTAAGGCTGTATGTTTACTGTCTGATGGAGAACAGCCCATTCGCCCAGTCGCTATTTACGGCATCCACAGGAAGAGCTGGGGTGGTCAGTGGTTAAATTCCACTCCACTTTTTTATCACTTAAAAAATCGCGCCATGAGTTTCGAGTAAAGTGCTTCAATTTCAGACTGCACAAACATACATTGCGTACTATTTAAATTGTATTATTCAGCTTTTTTATAAATGACTAGCTTTTGCCCGCGGCTCCACCCGCGTGGATGTCGGTTATCGCGACCAAACATAGCCTATGTCCTTTCTCAAGGTCTAACCTATCCCTCTACCAAATTTCATCAAAATCGGTTCAGTGGTTTAGGCGTGAAAGCGTAACATACAGACAGACAGACAGACAGGCAGACAGACAGACAGACACACAGAGTTACTTTCGCATTTATAATATTAGTATGGATATTACCATGCACAAAATAGCATCCAAGTAAATGTCAAACCATTTTATTCAAAGCAGGCTTTGATTGTGTCAACGCGGCTTAGGTGTTCGATTATTTTGTCGAACGGTGGATTGCGATAGGCTGCTTGATTGATTGATTGAATCTGTAATATATCAGTAAAGAAAATCCTAA
Source organism: Eilema sororculum (assembly GCA_914829495.1). NCBI lineage: Eukaryota > Metazoa > Arthropoda > Insecta > Lepidoptera > Erebidae > Eilema > Eilema sororculum. Next base: position 16,335,460 of record OU618543.1, on the reverse strand, counting down.
ATACAATATTTGATTTATGAAAAAAATTACAGTAGATTACACAACTCCCGCACTAAAATACCTATGTCTTGTTCAGAAATTTATTTTAATGCTCACAGATTGGCAGTTCGTAAAATTAACTACTATTAATGGCTAAAAAATGTATTCACTGACATGATTATAGCTTATCATAGTTAACCATTGATTTACCGAGCTAAATTGTGATTTATACAAACCATTATCGACGGAAAAAACTTTTCCTGAAATATTGTAAACAGCCAAACATTTATAGTTAATACCGTACGGGGTAGTATATCCTTCAATGTTCACCCACCGCGACGTTCGATACCGAAGGCCCTCGTATTTTAACTATCCCCAAGGACAAGAACATCAAAGTTGAAACTAGAGGCAAAAACTCGTTACATAAACTACCAAAAACCGAAAGCAGTAGAAATAGGTGTAATCAAATTTTGATCGCCGTTAGAGGAATGATTCTGTGTATAAATAGGTAAGAGGCCTGCAATTATACCACAAGTTTGTGCTCAGATGAATTGTTTGACATGATGCCATTCATTATGAAATTCTATCATCGCACTACTCGCCATAGGCAGGGATTCATCCTAACATGGTATGAAAGGAACTTCATCCCACGTACGCTCAGGCTGTGAAATGAACTCCCTGGTGTGTTTTTTCCAAACAACTACAATATGGGGTTCTTCAAGAGGGGCATTAGAAGGTTTCTCCAGGGTTGGCAGCGCGAGTGTAACGCCCCTAGTGTTGCATACGTCCATAGACCACGGCAACCACTTTCCATCAGGTGGGCCGTGTGCTTATCTGCCACCTAAGCGGTATAAAAAAATACATGGAGTATATGGCTAAGTCATTAATAACTTTTTTTTGTCGTATCCAAGGCCAGTGGAACCGCTAATTGACTCCGCTTACCACTTCTCCTACTTTTGGTTTATCTTTAATGGGAGGGATTGCCAACCGACACCCAACTTCGAGAAGGAAACCTGCGCCAGAGTTTCGTTCGTTAATTAGCAGGTTTGCTGAAATAAGATCTCAAAGAGTCGACCAAATATACTAGCTTATCATTACTCTATGCACGTACCCTTAATTTTATCACCGTAACTCACTGTAACATGCTTAATATGTTAGGATAGCTATTAACAAACATCAAAATAGTAGTAATGCTTCACAAATTGTAATATGTGATAGTATCAGCAAAATTAGGTATGGGGGTGGCCATTTCCTGCTATCATTTATCATGTTTACCACACAATGTATAGTGCCAATGTGTATAACGTAGTGAACCTATATAGTGTATACTACTGGTACATACTATGTGAACACACGTTCGTAGTGAAGATAAAGTGGTTAAGCTATAGAACTGGAAGCAAGCTCAACAGGGAGGTAACATCGTATCTTATCTAGTTGAGTGTGTTGAAAGTTTACATGAATATTATGTTTAAGTACCTACTATAGGTACGTATACTATATAATGTACATAGAATTAAATATGTTTAACTTTTTACAAGCTTTTATTAGCTTGCAATGTATGTATGTATATAACAGCCTCTGTGGTGTGGCGGTAGTGAACGCGACTGCTACGCAGGAGGCGCGGGTTCGATCCCCGCTCAGTGCAAATAGTTGTATGCATGAATATGGCTATTTGCATTGGTCTGGGTGTTTCTATGTATAATATGTATTAATTTACAAAAAAGTATCTTCCGTATTCTTGATTCCATTACACAAGCTAGTTAAGCTTACCATGGGTCTAGAAAGCGTTGTGTAGAATGTTGTCAATTTAGAGCAGAAAATATTTTGTTGACATTTTCCATACACGTTTAGTTTGAATGACAAGGAATTGATATGATACTCGTACTATAAAGCTGTTCTGAGGATATAGTAGGATAGGAAGGTTATGGTCGCCGGTATGAACTTCTAAATGAGATAACAAACAGATCAAGTTTAGGCGAACAGAAAACAGAGGAAGAGTTTGCGCAATACAATCTTTTGAAATCAGCACAACCATGTCATAAAATAATTATTTTAGTTTTATTACAACTACTAACCAACTGAATGGCAAGCTTTTCTTCAAAAAAACATTGAAGAAAAGTTTGCTATTCAGTATAATACTATAAACAAGATGAAGTTCTTTAAGTTTCTTGCCTGAAATTTCAGTGTATGCTACCGGGATCTAACAGAATTAATTCATTCAGCTAGGTTCATTGAACGTGTACCATTACCGTCTTCCCACCTGGGAGTTTTAATTCATGCTATGCTCTCTGGAATATTTCCCAATCATTGTAATTGCCAGCATGAAATGTATTATTAACTGCGATTTGGCTTCCTACTCGTAAACAAAGTAAAATTTGGTACAAGTATATTTATACATATTGAGAACACTTGTACTTTTTCCACAGTATTTATTATATTGAACCTGACCGGTTTCGCCTTACGGCATTTTCAATGGTTTACGTTTAGCAAAGGTTTTGAATGTTCTAATTACTAAAAACTACGATATTGACACAGGTGTGAAAAATGTTGCTAAATGTAAGCCTTTGAGAATGCCGTAAGGCGAAACCGGTCAGGTTCAATATAATAAATACCTACTGTGGAAAATGTACAAGTGTTCTCAATGTGTGTAACAATGGATTCCACCAAGTGCCATCAATCAACAGTATAAAATGGTATAATTATAATTAGTTTGAATGAATTTTACAGTATTAAGCATGCTAACTATACAAATCGAATACATAGGGAAAAATGAAACTTTTCGGGCGGGACTCGAACTCGCGATCTTTCCCTTACAGGGGGAATGCCTTCACCAACTCGGCTACCGAGACGCCCGATGTGATTCAAATTTCCCTTCTTTTTTTATCTGTCCCGCCCAAGAAGTTTCATTTTTCCCTATGTATTCGATTTATAATTGGTTATTTAAATAAATAACTTATACCGGTTTTATTCAAAGCCATATCCATTCTCCTATGCTTTCCCCAACTGTTCGATTTTTACGGGAGCGGCTATCGTCTGTGCAAGTAGTACATAAGAGAATTTTGACGAAGTGCCAACAATTGGAAAAAAATAAAGGTTTTTATAAAATAAGAATGAAATCATTAATAACAATTTGTCAATGCCTACCATGCTAATTTTAATAGCATACTAACAAAATTAACAGGTTTTTATTAACGGTTGAGGCAGATCGTGAGGTTTTTAAAGAGACTGTTATCCCTCTACCGTGGAGTAGCAAGGTAATTATCTGATAATACGATTGTTTGTCTGTAATAATATACAATTAAGAGTACTACTCGTACGTATTTTGCCTAAAAGTTGTTTTCATTACTAATAGGGAACCGTTTTCAATTTCGTCGTAAACATCAACGTTGTAAATTCATTTCAATTTAAGTCAGAAATGATGTTAAGTTGGTATTTTGCGTGAGCGATGACGTAATTTGCATAAACAATAAATTATTGGCGTTATTATACCAAGCTAAGGCAATAACGCCAGTATGCCTGTGCTTCATTACGAACACATTTTCGATCTTGTTTTGGCGTGGGGGAGCTTGCAGTTACGTACAATGAAATTTATCAAATATCTCCGTACCTTTTTGCCTTTATTGTAATATTACTGAAAATCAACAAAATTGAGGAATGTTTGGAAACTCATAACATAAATAATATTATTCGCTTCTTGTTTTTCCTTGAAACCAACAGGCTGATAATAGAGAAAGCGGGTAATATTTGTAGGGAAAGAAGCAAATTGCGGGTTATCTCAGGATCTGCCAACCCTGGAGGCGTTAGTGTAATACATTATCTGAGTCAAAGCTCTGTAGTAATAAGTTTGCAATAGTTGAAAATTATTAAAAAGGTTTCTTTTACGGATTCATAACCATACATACTACAAAATGCATTTATCTTTTACTTTCTAGTGTTGGAAATTCCAATAGTTTCTACGTACCTGTCTTATACGTTCGCAAAACTATGTCACTAACTGAATACAGCTTCAACGGCACAACTAGTCAAGTTTTGTCTCTCTCGCGTCAGTAAATGTCCCCTCGCTAACTGAATAACATCAATAAGAGAGGGAGTCCTCTTAGACTCGATGAAAGCGGAACTAACTACACAACAATCTAATAAGAAATCGGGCGATAAGGAAAACGTTTCATTGACAAAGAATAAATAGACTGCTCAGTTTTCACCGCCATAAACATATTATGTAGTTAGGCATTATTAGCATTATATTTTATGTCGTTTCGTATGCTGCTATGGCATTGTACAACTACTTTAGAACTTTGGAAGAAAGTTATCTATTTAAATAAAAATAAATTGCTGTTCGTTAGTCTGGCTAAAACTCGAGAACGTCTGAACGGATTTATCTTATATTGGTCTTGAAATCTTCGTGGAGGTTTAGGGAAGGTTTAACAGGTGAGAAAAATTCGAATAATTGCCGGGAACCGACATCCACGCGTACATAATTTTTCACAATACTTTCAAATAACCTTTATTGCTTCCTATATGATTACAGATTGACATGAAATGGTCTACATACATAATAATTATATGAATCAACGAGATGTTTACTATGTTTATTTATTGTTTTGACTATCCGATATTTGGGCACTGTTGCAAGATCACGCATGTATTGATGTACCTACGTCTAGTTAAGTTGTTACTTGACAACAACTAGCTCGGCGCTTATCATTACATAGTTGATTATTATAAGTACATAAAAAACCCGACTGCCACTGAAAAGATTGAAACAAGTTTGATAGCAAGCGGTACCCATTTGCCAATCATAAACCGAAAGAAAATTAATGGGTACCGCCTGCTATCAAACTTATTTCGATCTTTTCAGTGGCAGTCGGGATTTTTTATTTTTTTATCATTTGTTTTATTTTATACTTTTTAGTTATGATATGACATGTATATCTTTTTGTAATCTCCTTCTAATTTCCTTCATTTTGATACCCTATTCGCTAAGTTTAAGTTAAAAATATTTTTGCCAACATACGTTTTGGCGCCAAAAATTCACCATTTTGATTTTCTAGAAATTTTAATGTAACTGGTGTCACTCACACAATCACGGCGAATCAAATGACACCTCACATGTCCAAATCCGTCAAGCCGTTCAAGCTGTAAGCCGTGCCAAGTAAATGAACATACATACATACATACATACATACATACATACATACATAGACTATGTATGTATAGGAAGGAGGTTAATGTTTTTAGAGACTTCTAAAAACATTACCCTCCTTCCTTCAGTAGACGGGTTAAAACCTCACCATTTTATGACAAGTATGTCAGTCACACGTAAAACATATGTTTATTAAATACGAAGTCATAAATTGAAATCATAAAAACTCCCCTTTAAAAATTTTCAATATGAATTCTCAACATAATTAGAAGACGTATAATACAAACCACAAAACCAAACTTTCAGAGACTATTAATTACGACTGCTTCTGTAAACACGTCACTGCAAAGTATCAGGGCAGACATCAAAATATTTTCCTACTTTCATAAATTATCGAGTTTTACACTCACCACGCTACAAAATATGCACGAAAGAGTTTGAAACTTAAACGATTTTCAAGTATTTGGCGTAAATCTAATAAAAGGGGTTGAAACGAAGATGTGTTTTGATCCTTCAAAGCCTGAGGTTACCGCACAAGATCCCGTGAGCACGGCCAATCGAATTTTGTAATAAAATGTGCCCATTACACTCCACGCCCTCTAAGCCCGCTATTTGGTTAATCGTGCATATGGGCTTTTACAATAGGCTTATGTCTCTGGTTTATTTCTATCATGTGTGATTTGTTTTTCATTTTTTTTTTCAAATCTCCTAAACTCTTTAGTAACCGACTTTAAAGGAAGAAGAAAGTTTTTAGTAGGTTGGAATCTTTTTTGTGTGGGAAACCGGATCGATTCAGAAAATATTTTTCAATAAAAATAATATACTAAAATATTTTCAATTAAATAAAATATTTTCCGAAATATTTTAGGTTAGCTGCGGTTCAAGGGGGTGTAGAAACTGGATTTGCCAATGTCGAGTAATGCATGCAGCACAAGGATTTATTAGTCAGTTCACAGTTTAAAAACTGATTGAATAGAGCCTCTCTCATAATGCTATCTTGATGTCTCTGCATCATATCACGCATATTCTACATCCCCACATTTTGTTCTGTGGATCTCCAAACGGATCAGCCCAGTTTGTAAACAAGGTCAAAAAATGTTGCAGTATTTTTCAGTAGCAGCACAGAGTATAACTTGGGCTTAAAAAGATAACATACCATACAATAAACGTGTTATAAGTGAAATAAAAAAAGTACTTATTAGATGCTCTCGACAGGTTGCAGCGACGTGCGGTCCGCATTATTGGGGATCCTGAGGTCACGAACACCCTCGAGCCTTTGCAGATGCGTAGAGATGTTGCGTCTTTGGCAGTTTTCTACCGTCTCTACCATGGTGAATGTTCTGACGAGCTCTTCCAATTAGTCCCACCCTCCCCTTTCCTTCACAGGACGACACGTGCAGGGCTAAGATGTCATCCATTTACGGTGCAGAGTATACCTGCTAGAACCAAGCGTTTCAGTGATTCATTCCTATGCCGCACCACTAAGACCTGGAATTCCCTGCCAGCTCACGTGTTTCCTTCTTCCTACAGTCCCGGGTCCTTTAAGCGGGGCGTGAAAAGGCATCTAATGAGGCCGTCAAGCTGAGTGCCACCACTGTTAACATGGTAAATGTTTACGATGGTGACCCTCTTTCCGAGACTTTGCCTTTAGCTTAACATCAGGCGAGGTGAAGTCAAATTGACGTGACCTGTATGAAAAAAAATTAAAAAAAGTTGAAAGCCTCTGATGCAACCTGGTACAAAACTGAGACAATGACGATCAGTTCTGAGTACATAGTTAAAAATTCAATCAGTTATTTGGTCCCTTAATTTAAAACACCTTATTCTTCATCTCCATTTTCCTTTTCATGGTCATCAGCACAAAGGAAACCGCTTGAATAAAGAAAACAATTTCATTCAACATCTTAATCGAATCTATACAGAAACTCGTTTACGATTCAAAATTGACTTTTTTCTGTTCTAATGGAATGCTTGACTGCTACGCTATGAGCGTAGCCGTTTAGTGATTTAATTCCATTAACCCTTATCATCCCAGTATGTTTTTGTAACGTAACTGCCCAGTAGTGACCAGCAGACACATTTTATAATGTAAGGTATAGTTTTTGCGTTTATGTTGGCATAAAAAAGACAGTTTTTTATGAATCAGCCTTTCACCTAATATACCACCAAAGTTTTATAAAGCGAAATGTGAAATGAAAATATTGGTAACATATATTATTATGTATCATCAACCTAGAAGTGTTCGACAGACACAAAATCATTTTTTAAATTCAAGTGTGAAGGCAGATTGTTATTTTATAAATTTAGTTATAATCTTGGGTAGGCAATAGCGATCACCAGACCTTTGTTTATGTTATAATCGTATCACGTACATACTTGAATAAAAAAATAAATTTGTGTCTCTTGAACACTTGTGGGTTGATGAGTACTTCATCTTATTTTCATTTTCATTCATATTTTCGTTAATTAGTAATAATAAATAAATAATACTTCCATGTTACAAATATTTTCATTGCGCATTTAAATCCGTAAAACATGACAATAAATTATATAAAAGGTCGATTCACAAAAATAAATATTTTAGTTTTTATGATAACATAAACGCAAAATTGTATCCGCGAGACACTTGCGGGATGTTAAGGGTTAAATGTGTACTGAAGTACTTCGGCGTGGAAGCCAATCAAGCGAGGGTGTTTCTGAACGCTGTTGATTTGGTTATTGTCGACAATGGGTTTACAACGGACCGGCGACGACTGCACTAACCGAGTTAGCGATAGCGATAAAAGTCGTTCGTCAAATAGAACTAGATCGCATTTAATTTTCTACTTCGTAATAGCGTTTGCTTTAAAATGCAATTTGTCTTATTTACTGACAGAGCTAAGAGGTTTTTTTTTATCTTGCTATAACATTTATTAGATTGGATCTTGGTTAGTAGTATTGACTCAATTTTACATTGAAAAGTCATGCTATTCATAGTAAAACGGATTATTTTTACCCACGACGAAACTGATTCGGTAAATGCGTTTGGAGTGAGAGAATGTTTGTGTGTTTGTTTGTTTGTTTGTTTGTTTATGAAAATCTATGTCTCCGAAACTTGATTAAATTTGATGCGGTTTTCAGTTATGGGTTCGGCTTTAATTGGAACATGTTCTTAGATAGGTGTTACAATGATAACTCAACAGGGGGCGCTACAGCAAGCATTTTTAATGCAAATCAATGATGCCAATTTTCTCGAAAAATACTAGTCCGATTGTAATGCAGTTTTCAATTACTGGTTAGGGAGCGGGAGTAAGTGGGACTGCGCCGCCTCTTTCTGCGAGCAGGTCATGCTCGTGAATGAGGCGGCGGGGCGGGAGCGGGAGAGAACTCTCCCACCCGAGTTCCGCAGTCGGCGGCTTGGGCGCCGCCGACGTGTCTTCGCCGAAGACCATCGGCCTCCATGACCGGGGGCCTGAGGACGGTGAGTTGGCTGCTCATCGTCCTTACAGAAGCAGGCCCATGACGGCAGCGTGACGTGACGGACTCACGCACGCCTTCCCCCTCCTATGAAGCGGGATGATACCCGAAAACCCCCCATAGACGCGGGATAGCACCCGAACCACCCCCTAGACGAGGCCGCATTAAAGCCGTGGGTCTGTTGGGAGCCCTGGGACATCCTTCCGAGGGCTTACCCGGGGCTCCCAACTATAGGCTGCTGGGCGATACCGTGGGGGTTTTAGTCGGTAGGAGTCCGGCATAACATCCATGAAGGATTTCCCCCACGGTCAAAAGAAAAAAGGGTTTGATTAGTGCATGTTCTTATATGTTAAGTACCATTAATATAGGTATGCATCGTCCAGAAGTACACTGAAAGCAAGAGGTTAATGTTAGGATAGCCTAGTGAGTAAGACGTGAGACTCAAGGATCTTGATATGTGATTCGAACCAATAACAAACGATTTCTATCACAATCTAAATGTTTATGTTAAAATTCGGTTGAATTTTATTAGAGTAGCTTAGCTGGAGGGATTAAACAGAATATAATATCAGTAACTATAAAATTAAAAAGTGTCTCCCCTCTACTACATAAGTAAAGTGTGATTTATGAATGAATTTTTTATAGCATTTATTATGCTAACTTTTAAGTTCGAAAAACATCGGAAAAAATTAAACGCTCAAGTAAGACTTGAACTCACGACCTTTCCCTTACAGGGGGAATGCTCTTCCAACTGATCTATTGAGCCACACGTGAATCATTCCAAATTTTCCTTCTCTTTATATCCATCTTTAAGGGCGACGGTGGAGCCATCTACCAACTGTTGGAAACAATGAAAGATTTTTCAACCATTTTTAAACATTGTATTTTGATGACTCCGCCCAAATATATAAAGAAAAGGAAGGAAATAAAGAGAAGGAAAATTCGGAATGATTCAGGTGTGGCTCAATAGCTCAGTTGGAAGAGCATTCACCCTGTAAGGGAAAGGTCGTGAGTTCAAGGCTTACTTGAGCGTTTCATTTTTACCGATGTTTTTCGAAAGTGTGATTTTTCAAGTTCCATATTTTGACTATGTTCTTATTCACATAATAGCCTTGTATATTTTGTTAATGAAAATAAAATGAAATTATGCCAAATGGAACATAACTGAAACAAAACAACAACAATGAACATAACAAAACCGAACCGAAAGCTAACCGGGCTGGTAAACTTTACTTTCATGTGATTATTTATTTATGTTAAATGAAATGAAGTATTTCTGAATCAGAATATGATTTATTTTGCTTTTTGTTATTGTGTTCAGAGAAAAACTAATCAATTCGTAAAAAGCCGCAAATATCCTATAAGTATAAATTAATTACTCCTACAGTTCAATACTTAGTTTTTACGCAAAGTTCAACTTCGTAAAAAATTACAACGCGGTGCCTCCTCCCTTTCAGTGTTGGGATGGGAATACCATGGTTCCCCCATACGATGGAGCGATGTCAAAACCGTCGACGGCCCAAGGTCAACCAATGGTGTGTGGGAATTGCTGAGACGGCGTGCGATTTTAGTCGGCGTGAGCTTTTTTTTTTTTTATCGTGCGTTAAATCCCCACGGATACCACCCCCACGGAGCCGGTGGAGGTGGTTATGTCGGACTCGAACCGACTAAAACGTACGCCGTCTTGGGTCCTTGGTTGCCGGAGGTGAGATTGCCAAAAGCATATCTCTCGCACCCCGGCAGTCGGCGTGAGTTGGACATAATCACCCCTGAATAGTTTATTTTAATACGAATTTCACCTTTCATCTTCTACTAGCCATAACAACTCGTATCTAATAAATATAAGTGATACGATAAAAATATTGACTTAATAGCAATAGCGGTATTATAGGCAGCCTCATTTCGTCACTTTACAGCCGCAAACCAAAAGGTCTGATTACAGACGTCGGGAACAGACATTTAGGCCACTTTTCTACGAAACTATTTTAATACGGCCCGGCTTTACGGTGTACCTAGTGAGCCGATGCCAGTGTTAGGATCGTGTAAATGGCTCTATAGTGTGTCATACAAGGCTAACGACCAGACCCAGTGGACCTGACAAGGAACTTATGGAATTATCTTATGGATTTTTAGCCATATGCCCGGTTCACATTTCTTCCAGTAACAATCCAGTACAGCGACAATGCATAAATGCTACTGGAATAATAGGCTACTGCACTGGTACGTTTATATTCTAGAAGTAATTCAGTCCAATAACTGGATACTTGCACATTTCAGCGTCATTGGAAAAATGCGAAAACGCCCGCAAAGTGAAAACGCATTATTTTCTTGGGTTATATTTTGTTCCAAAAATTGAGTATCCAGATGCTTTATAGATGAATATTGTTGACTTGAGATCCAGTCCAGTGTGGGACAACATTGATTAGTAGGATTATTACAATGGAATATTTTGAACCGAGCAATGCCTACAGCTGGGAATGAGTTACCGTGCGGCACCCCTCTACCGCAGCATTACTACTTTGTTACGAGTATGTGTACGGCTCCGTTTGCTCACGTTTTAACGCTATCTCTTCTAGCTGAGAATGGACTTACTAGAGCTGCTAATTATCCTGTCTTAAGACGCAGCTGAACCTATAACTAATGTAGGATATCAGTATCCTTCTAAGTTCATGCCAGAAATATAGTACGGCCGTACCGTACAGACTTGTTAATAGATTTAATTCTGCCACTTTTAGTGCCTCTAAACACATCCCTCCGTAAATAATGTTAGTAGCTAGCAGTCAGTGGTACATTTACGGGTAATATATTAGGATTGCCAATCGGATGCGTGGCGCGGTGATTTGGCAGTTTTCTCTCAGAGTCGTTAATTGCAGCGCTCTGTGGGGAAAAGGATTCATTTTACTGGGGGTTAGAAGTAGTTAGATCGTGATGATGATTAAGAAAATTAATTACGTACGAGAAAAAAGAAATACGAAAATGGTTCGAAAATTAGAGACGTAGTTCGATCGGATAAGGCTACTCTTTTAGATGGAACTCCACATTTATACTTTCAATTTTTGAAGAGATAAGTGTCAAATGCCTTAAGAAGCAATACAAATGCAGCGATAAATATAATTTATGCGTTATATCACTCTTTTAAACTAAGTTAAGCATGAGTTTCGGCCAAATTGAGTTCTCTTCAATTTAATCAAAAGTGAATTTGAGAAGTTGGAAATATAATAAAAACAAATTAATAACTAAAAGTTCGACTTTTTGTCTTTGACGGTAAGGTCAACAGCTTTAAAGCTTTCTTGCTGATAAAATTTGTATTAGCGCATAGTTTAAAATAATTACAAAATATTTCAATTTGGAACCTGGTTCACCTGCAGATTGATCGACAAGACCTTGCTTCAGTTTCCTTTTTTGGGTTGGGGTTAGAATGTAGAACTGTTAGACTGAGGAAGAGAGCAAAAGTGGGATGCGATTTAGATAGACAGTATTTTATTTTATAGCACTTAGGAGGTATAGCGGAAAGGCAATAATGTAATAGGCTTCATTACAACAGTGTGAGGTAGCTACGCGCTACGAGAATGTGTAGAACTTGTAACACTAAGCTACAGAGTTTTGCAAGAATTCGTAGCATATTATTTATCAGTCAAGCATCGTAGTTGTTTATATCGTTTTACACATTTATCGATTATTGGAAATTCAACCATAATCATTATTCAAAATATGATAAAAACTTGAGATATGGTGTAGAAAGAAAAACTAATATCAATTTTAATTATATCAGCTCATTCATATCTGTGAAACCATAAAAGTCTGTTGACAAATAAAATTAAAAGATACCTATGCAAAGTTTTCGCTAGCGTATTATCACAGTGGATTTTTTTTTATTGTTGTGTTAAAATTCTCTACTGGGTCTCTCGGTCACAATTATCTTTGTTGCCCTTGCTCCGACAACAATACTAGTCAAATTAAGTAATACTATCGATAAATATTATCGTCACCACACCACCTAGCTACCTCACACATCTATGGTAGAAACGCAGCCTCCGAATTCTATTCAGATCTTTTTATTATTTTTACTCTCCGAATATGTAAACAGTTTTTTATCAAAGGATAATATTCCCATAGCGTATTGAGATTTTACAAATACATTTTAAATGTAAAAATAAATTCAACATGCGGTATTGGTGGAAACTTTGCAAGGATAAAGTAGGTGAATAATTACCGAGCAGGGATTTCAAAAATATCTCAAAGCGTTCCTCCTCATTGAAATTGAACTGAAACACTCTTCAATTAACTTGATGTTACCTATTTTATTCGCGATTTATTAACTTAATGAAACTAAGAATTTCTTTAAGGATATGAATCCATACTAATATTATAAATGCGAAAGTAACTCTGTCTGCCCATAACATGTAAACCACTGAAAGGATTTTAATGAAATTGAGAGTAGGGGTAGATTAGACCATGAGAAATATGTTTGGTCGCGATAACCGACATCCACGCGGCCGGAGCCGCGCGCAAAGATAGTATGTGCTAATGATTAAGGAAGGAAGAAGTGTGAAAATAAAAGATATCGTATTCGTTCCCGGTGGTGGTTCAATTTAACACCAACCCATCTCTTTTCTTTCTTGATTGTCGTAGAAGGTGACTAAGGGATAAAGCTTTTCTCTATTCCGACAGTAAACATAGAGCCCATGACAAGGTATTCACTTGACGGCAACAGGCTCACCTCCTATTACTGTTATTTTAGCAAACAAATTTAAATCGACATTAAATTACTAAACCAATTTGGGTCGGTACTAATCGTCCTACTAATCCTATGATTGGACGATTACAGATAATTTTCTTGTATCTGTGAAGGCCATTGGATTATACTTTTTATGAGGTAGTATAAAACTACAAAGGAGGGTAAAATCCAGTCAATATTTTGGAATAACAACTTTAGAGTGAGATGTTAGTGATTATGTATTTATTGTTAAAAATCATATATCATATACCTACTTATTATAGATGATTTTCTTTGGTCACATAAAAATATTTAAGTACTACTTTTTGCTTCATAATAACAAAACGAAAGTATAAATACATTAATTTGGTAATAGGAATCAAAAAATGCGACTTGTAAAATTTATACAAATGGTAACATCGTATCTCATGGGGCAATAATAAAGGAAAACCAAAGTAGGGTAAAGCCATCCAATCCCTAATAACAAACTCATAAATTATTACCTTATACAGGTAAATATACCCAAGACTCTTCAAGAAACTACCTACTAAAAGTATTTTGGATGAAAGAGAAACAAAATAAATAACAGAAGGCCAAAACAAACTAAAAGATTAACTCTTCTACAGGACGGTGGAAGTATAAAAGCGAATAATACCTCTCCTTTAATTACAAACAAACCACGGTAGCATTTAATTAAATACAAACGTGTTCGTGTACTGCACCTTTGTAAACAAACAAAAAAAAGATGCGCGTACTGGGTGTCAACGCTCTAAACTTTGTTCGTGCCAATCCCTGTGTGATCGTTGTTTGATCTCAAACCGTGTAAATTCACATTGCAAAGTGTGCGAAGCCCGGCACCGAAGCGCAGTAGGTAATCCATTGTTGCCTACCGGCCGACAATGGATTCAAGTTTAGTCGATTAAACCCAGCACCAAACACTCACCACCTACAGAAAAATGTGCCCGCGCACAATAGAAATGCTATGCGAGGATTTGTGAGAGCAAAAGGAATTGTTGCCAGCACTTTGAGTTGCCATTGTAACGTGTTTATTTATTACGTATTCCGCACTCGATTCAAATAACGGAATACTATCGCACAGGATTAATGCCTGATGCATTTCATGAACTAGTTTCGCAACCAATATTCATTTTTTGAATAGTTGTTTATATCTGGTATTTTCCACGCTGCAGTTTAGTATAGTTTTTCGATTTACCGAAAACACACATTCTTTTTAGCAAATCTATTATGTATTCCATAAATATTTGTTCTAAAATTGGGTTTATATTCCTCGGATTTATGCCTAACCAACAGGTTCGGGGTTTCAAATCTACTTCACCTGTAAGTCAGCGGTCAGTACATCTATTAAACAACAGATGAGGCTCTACCGTAGGTGTTCCTCTCAGAATTGGTTGATCACTTAACTTTTAAACTCTCGCGTTCCATAATTACACCAGGTTACACCGGCCGTGGTCATACGACGGTCGAAAAGTCAGGCAAATCAATGGTACGTATGTACCTATACCATGATCGCGTTATTTCCCGTTATTATTATTGTATATTATTATGGAACGCGAGAGTTTGTGTACCTATACCTATACCACTCAAAAGATGACGATGAAGTAACAGATATCATTGTGGCTACCAGGCATCATTGAAGCTGATGCAGGCATTCCTCTTGGCATTGGGAAGTCAATCAAAAACTGGGCTCCAAAGTGAAAACTTTGGACGCAACCGGAAAATCGCTAAGGGGAAAACGAGGGACTAATGGACAGTATTATAACTACGAAGGACTCTCACTTTTTTATAAATATTCTGTAATCACAATTTCCAAATTTTTCGTTTGATTTTGAAATATACTTTCGTAAAAAGTACATACGCTATTCTTTCACAAGAAAGTGTTGTATTGTTGAGTTAATTTACAAATGCGGCAGATCCAGGGAGGTTTGTTCATAATTAAAGACTCTTATTCATTCTCTTACAAAGGCCATAAAATTAAAGCTGCATATTCGTATACGTCCCCTATTTTTACACGGTACGTGCTCCATGTCATAAATTAGGTCTACAAAAAGGGAACATTATGAGCTGCGACGCCAGAGGCTCTCCTTTTCTCATTATTCTACATTGTCATTCTCGAAAACGAATAGAAAATTGGACTTTGTAAAAAACAACTTATTAGTATGCATTCACTTATAACATTGACATAATGGAATATGCAACAGTAAGGTGGAAAAATAAAACCTTGGTAGATTTAATTTAGCACGCAATAGTATTATACTAATTGGTCCGTGACTATAATTGAGTTGAATACGATAACACAATTTGATGAAGTTTGGTCGATTCAGTCGATTCCACTGGTGAAATTCAACTTGAATCTAAAAACGGTAACTCTTACCCAACAACAGCAGAAGTTAGGTTAGGTTAGTAAAGTATATGTAACGTCACAACTGTTTATTGCCACCGGTAACCGCTTATCATACGATGGACTAGGCCTCTGTGTACTGCTTTAGTACAAGATGTGTAATAAAGTGTCACAAACTTTTTTAACAAGGTGAAAAATAAGTTGCTTAGTGCTACATTTTTATAATGATGATAAATAATGATAAACTGGATGTTTGATTTTAATGAATTCATTCAAATAAGAAAGCATTTTATAGAATTCCCAGGCTATCTTTTATATGCAAAAAATTTTCATTAAAAACATTTGATGATTGATATGTTGTTTTGTTTCTTGGGTATGGAGGACTCTACCAACACCTTTGGGACTCAAGCCAACAAAATTTTTGGTCAGTGCACCTGTCCCTTTAAACCAGTGGCAATTCAGCTGGCCGGCGAATCATGGAATAGAATGACTAATGTATGGGATTTGATAAATATGACAGACGTCAACGAATATTTATTTATTTTAATATCATGTAATATAATATACATATTATATAGTAAATAAATAAAGGAAAGGATACAAGTCGCATCGGAGGTCAAAAGATTGGCGGAGGAGAGTGAGGTCAAATCTCATACATTCGTCATTCTATTCTACGATATACCGTCCAACGAAAGTCTTGGCGGGCTGAGTTAAACAATGAATGAGACTCTGATGCAGGCCGTAGCTGACATTTTCATGATATCACTCAAAAACAGCAAACGGGTCTGACATAAAATCAGAGGTTTGTGTCTGTTGCAAAAAATCTGTGGCTTAAATTATGTCTCCCATTGTCAATGAAGTAATTGATTAGTCCATCGCTGTCCACTACTGGACATAGGCCACTCCCAATGTGCGCCGTTTCATTCCATCCTCCGTTTCCCACTTAAATTGCTTTACAATGTGAAAAAAACTATTTCTTATCGTATCTATTATTTTCAACTCCGTTGCTACTTTTGTTTCACATAATATTAATGTGATGGTAATGCAAATTGCTTGTACACAAAATTGTACGTAAAAGTAACCTTTAATCATTACGAAGAAAAGAGCACTTTCTATAAGAAAACGTCTTTCATAAACTGCTACACAATTCCGCACATTCCTTTTGTAGGCAAGTATGGGCTTGTACCATAAAAAATATTGCAAAGGAAATTATGAATAGCAATAAAAATAATAATAGCTGATACCGACCAACCGACCTTACCGTTTACCGGCTAAAACCGTTATGAAATAACAAAGACTTAACCTTATCTTAAAATGGAGTCTGGATTAAAAAGCTCATGAGATAAAAAAGCAACGTTTTAATAAGCTGAAAACAAAGTTTCGGTATTAAAATTTCTTCGCTTAAGCAACGCCAGTTAATTCCTGAGATTATTCCGGTGGGGGAAGAAAAAGTTTGCGGTGTCCGTATCTCTACCGGCCGTTGCATCTGCTTACCAAAGGTAACATACTATTATAACTTTGAAACTACTTACTCACCCTAATGTGATTTTCTTTTCACAAATATTCCATCCGCACCCACCAACTTCAATACAAAAATTTGACGCATATTTATGTCTTTTGAATTGAATCTCTAATTCAGTTACTTTTTACTTTTCAGCACCCTCTCGGTTTTTGAAGTCCTTTTATTTCCTTTTCTAAAAATTAATCTCATTTTACACAAATAAATATTATCGTCGTTGCATTTTTATTATTTCCTACCTTGATAATCCAAATTACCAAGTAAATTAAAAACTAAATAAAAGTATTAAGAACTCATAGAGCAATTTTCAACCGCGTCCGCCGCGGTTGCGAGCGATTCTCAGATTTTTCTGGGCCCACGGCGGCGGAGAACATAGGAGAAGCAGCCGAAGCGGACGCGGTTAAAAACCGCTCTATGAGTTCTAAGCCTTAGGAAAGCTACCCAGTACCTGTAATCTAAACCAGCAAACTTGAACACTATGCGCGAGAAAATTGTCTGCACGTGGATTGGAAGTTTCCTCCCTTAGATGTTTGCTGTGTTGCGTTTGTCTAAAAGTAAAGGACCATTTATACAGGATATCCTTATCACTATGTCAAAATAACGCAAAATTATGGTTGAAAACTAGTTCTTTTGTAATTTCACAGTTTATAATAATGGGACAGGTTTAATGGTTTACACCTAAAATTGAATAAAACCATGCAATACTTAAGTACCTACCATCTTCGATAGTTTGTAATGTTTCAATCAATAATTATATTTTTAAGGTCAAATCGGAACCACGGGTGCTGTAACGTACCCGAAACGTCGGCAAAAGTAAACTATTAAAAACCATGAGTATACGCCGCGATAGCTTAAAAATATTTTTTGAGCCCTTTGATCTCAAAACAATACGTTCCTTGGACATTGGTAGTCGTCGTATTTATTGTAAATATTTCCGTTTATAACGGTGTTTGTTATTAATGAATTCAAAATTTTGTAATTTAAAAGAAATCCATACTAATATCATAAATGCGAAAGTAACTCTGTCTGTCTGTCTGTCTGTCTGCATGTTACGCTTTCACGCCTAAACTACTCGATCGATTTTGATGAAATTTGGCATATAGGGGTAGATTAGACCTTGAGAAAGGACATAGGCTTGTTTGCTCGCGATTACCGACATCCCGGGCAAAAGCTAGTATAATTATATTTTGTAGACTTTTACGGAAGTTAAACTTTTATTTTATTTATGTAAGAAAGATAAAAGGCGCTGTCAAAGGTAAGCCCAAGATTCGATTAAATTAATATTGAGGAAATTTCTTGAGGTCGGCAAACATCTAAGTTTAAAGTATGTTGTTTTCAATATTATTGTTACACCAAATTCTATGACACAATATTTTTCTAATAAATCTCACACTTTTCCATACAAGTGCCACCTACTTTCACCCTGAGCTTATATCCTTAGGGTGTATACTCTGCCTTTTAAGATTGTGTTTTTATACCGTCCGCCACATAAATACGACCCCTGACAATCTAGTTTATTTTATACTGAATTCAGTGAAATTGAATTCTACGCTATATCGATAAAACCAATGCATAAAGTCTATTTGAATTTCTAATAAAAATGTTTACCGAAAACGGATTTCGGCTATTTGCGCTCCTTGCTATAGAAACCTATATACCGTGTTATATTTTTATTAAACTCTATAGGCAGTTGTATGGATTCATCGTGAACATTTTTTTTCATCAAATTATTTTTATTATTATGTAGTACTCGTTATTAAAAGGATACTCAGACAATTACAATCTAGTCCTTGAGGCTAGTAAATAATTTAAATTTAACTTAATTTGCTAACACTTACCAGTTAAGAATGTGTCCATTGGCACTTTTCGTATAGTCTCTATTGTAATTGAATGAAATGTAAGTGAATTAGATATTAACATACCTACTGGCCACCAAATTATTACGGGCTAAGTAATTGTTACCTGTGGATTCAAGAACCTATAATAATAATAGCTAAACTTTAAAAATAAAATAAAATATAACCTACCTACGGCATATTATGTAGCCTACGTAAAATTCCAGATTATTTAGATTTGTTCAGACGTTCTCATGTGATTCATCTAAACTACCATAATCCATACCAATATAATAAATGCGAAAGTAGCTCTGTCTGTCTGTCTTTTATGCTTCACGCCTAACAGTGGTTGAGGCGTATTATAGGTTCTTGAATAATTATTGATCAAATTTGACATATAGATAGATTAAACCATGAGACATATTATATACTATACCCATACTATGTTTGATTAAGATTACCAAAATCCACACGGGTGGAGCCACAGGCCCATAGCCTGTTAATTATCGATACAACACAATTTTTCCAAGTAGTGATAGTTTAAATAATTGTCAGAAGATCTTTGTGTTATAACAAAGATCTAGTTTCTTAGAAAAGAAAATTATTTTGTATTAAATTACCAAAATTATGGAATATTAATTTTGAGACACATAAATGTGGAATTGAAAATTATTAATCAAAAGGCCTCCGCTAATATTATATCCAGAACCCTTAAGGCATTTAATGAATAACAAGGCGACTATTCAAACGTGGTGGTCATTATGAATTGTTGAAAGGCCTCATTATTCGTTAAGAATCGATGACGCCAATGGAAGGGAACCTGCACAATAGACATCGCAGCCAGAACTTCATAATAATGCTGGCGACGCAATCTGTGAGTTGCTCAATAGATTTTGTTGTGATATCTTTTCTGTACGTCTTGTTAATATTTTATGCTTTCGCAGTTAGTAATAGGTATATTGTTCAAGTTAATAGCAGTATACTTTCGTAATCCTAGCGTTAATCCCAGTCCAAAAAACTAACCTCGGAATCTAGGGTTCGCTTTTACCAGTCTAACTGTGGGTTTGGCTGATTTTCGATATTTTCTGTGAAGCAACTGGCATCTGACCTCCACAATCCAGTGAAGATATCGAAGTATTGCAATCAGATCAGCTGTTATACTTTTTATGGCTCCAGGTAACTGCCATAGTAGTTGATATGATATGTCTTAACCTGCTCTTCGAGAGGAAGTACGACTAGGCCAGTGCAAATGGCCTAATTATGCGTAAAAATATTTTCACTAAGCTGGAAAAAAGTCTTCACTACCGCCACACCACAGAGGCAGTCGTGTGAATCTTGCCTATGAAAATCCTTTTTGGTGCATCCAATTGGACATTGTAGATAGATCTTAGATAATACCTTAAAACACTTTTCAATTGATGCAACAAATCAACAAACATGAATTAAAATGACAATATAAAATGTAAATAATCAAAAAATGTGTTTCCTAAAGTTTACGCGAATGTCACCAACTGAAATAAAACCACTTTTTAACTGTTTAATTCGTATTATTTACGTGTAGCCCGAAAATTCCGAAACTCTGAAATACATTCCATAATCTGAATTCATTAAAAAGTGGTTTTATTTCGATTAACAAAAAGTTCCACATCTCCTGAGGTGCTCTGAAACAAAAACAAATGAACTAATTAAACGAACAAGAATGACCCAATTTAATTGCCAGGAATATCGACCTTCCTCGTGTCTTCCGTAATCACTCCAATTTCTTACTAGTCTAATAAAAGACTCAGTTTATTTTTTAAAGGAAAAATTATTTCCAGTTTGATAAAGAATAAAGCCCAAGGCTTTTATGTCGCTGGGGACCGAACGTTCAATCTAAATTTGACATTGAAGTAGTTATTTGTTTTGCTATATTTCTGCTAAATGAAATTACGTCGGTCTTTGTTTCCAGATCTAACCAAATTAAAGATTGGAATTGTTATTTTTATACTCGTATTTAATAAAAAGAGTTCTATTTCATAAAAATAACATTGGTGTTTTATGTTATACCTATAGAAAGTAATATTGTTACGTTTATATTGTCATCTTTCGTAATTTACATGAAGGCTTGTCTCATAAAACAAAAAAATATATGATTATATGACGTTCTAGGTACAGATATTTATAACATTCATCCTCGCTTTTTAACCCCCGACGCAAAAACGACGGGGTGTTTTAAGTTTGACGTGTCTCTGTGTGTGTGTGTGTGTCTGTCTGTGGCATCGTAGCGCCCAAACGGTTGAACCGATTTGGATTTATTTTTTTTTGTTTGAAAGGTATATTAGTCGGGCGTGTTCTTAGCTATGTTTGAAAAAAAATCGGTCCAAGATGGCCGCCGCAACAACATGTTGGACTACATATTTCTTCATAACTCCCTCAATATGGGTATAAAATGAAAGAGCTTGACTAGTAGATCAATTTAAAAAGTATAAAATAAAAATTAAATTAAAAATTTAAAAAACCCCGTCACAAAAGACACCTCCAAAAATTGAAAATAAATGGATAAATTTTGATTCAACGGTTGCCATGTCGGGGGACCTTGAATTGTCCCGATAATATAACAGAATGCTTAACCAGCTAGGGTCCCCCTAAAGTGACAAAACATTTTTTTTAAGATATTATGATTTTTGTACTTTAAAACTACCATACCGATAGGTACTGAGATTACCTTAATCAGGAACGGAACCCAGGGCTTCAGACACAACAGTCAAACTCTCTACTGCTGGGTCCCCGCTGCTGGGTACCGTTAATTTTCTTTATAAAAAAATATGAATTAATGCCTGCATACCAATGACAATCTTTACAGCCTGGTTCCTAATTGACTTCAAACATTATGTAGAACAGAAGACAAATTCTTACACCAACAATATTGAACGCAGATAGATATTTATGAAGCCATCAGTCAAATAGAGCTTTAAACAGAAACTATTATTGCAATTGACGTGAAGAGCTCAGAGCCAATTGATTGTAGTGATCTGTCGGCGGACTGAAGATGAGGGTACTGGCCCGGCAGGCCGACGACGTACCGCCCACGCTCAGATTACTAGCTCAACCGAAAATATTGTTATTGGTAAAACAGGGGAATTGGAGATGACATAACTTTGTTCTGTACAAATAATTGTGAAAGCTTGACACTAAACTGGTAAGAGGCTTTTTAGATGTGTAGTATAAATAACCCAGGATATAATTGCTTACTATCGGATATCGGGACTTTTGATCATACCTTTAGTTCTATTCAATCAATTTCTATGAAATAAAAGTCAGATATTAAGTTTTAGGGGTCTTTCATTCTGCAGATTATCGATAAACACGACCTTAAAACCCCGCCTACTATAAGTTTGTAAAGAAACGGAGCGGTGAGTGCGCGCCGCCCATGACACGTTACGGTATGAAAGTAGCCTACCAAGACCTTTCAAACAAAATAATTGCATCAAAATCTATTCAATGGTTTTTGTGTTCGGCATTGGTAATATAAAATAACCCAAGTTTTGTTTTGAATATCCCCAATGTATATCCAAATTTATGTGCTACTCTGTACTATTTTAAATATATTTTACACATCCATAAATAAATTAAAAAACAAATGATTAAAAAATAAAAAAAACCCGACTGCCACTGAAAAGACCGAAATAAGTCTGGTAGCAGGCGGTACCCATTAATTTTCTTTCGGTTTATGATTGACATAATGGGTTGGCCTGATAAACACATTACCCTACTTTGCGTCGCGCAATCGGATAAAAAAATGGTACGACAAATTTGTATTTATATTTATACCTTCATATAGGTAATGTAAATAATACTAATAATAAAACGTTACCTGTTATGACGTATACATAAGAAGTTATCTCCCTCTAACTTGATAACATTTGAATAGATAACTCCATAGAAAACAGCTGTTAAATTGTGAGCATAGATCGGTAATATACACGTCTCTGAAGTAGCGAATGTTTTAAGATACTGGTAACTGCTTACCTTCCCTTGAGCCATGAGAAATCGTACTTATGGCACCGTTACGTTATACAAAAATATGGTATTTTATACACATATTGGGGTGCGTTTTATATATATTTCATATACGTATACATATGGTTTAGTTTGGGAAGATACAGAGTATTATAGATATGAGATAGTAATATCGATCGAAATTACTTAGAAATGTATTCGATGATTGGTAAAAGTTATATTTATATCAATTGTTTGAGTTGAACTATCTATATTATAACTTCGATATCCATACTTAATATTGTAAATGCGTGCAGGGCTAAGATGCCATCCATATACGGTGCAGAGTATACCAGCAAGAACCAAGCGTTTCAGCGACTCATTCCTATGCCGCACCATTAAGACCTGGAACGCCCTGCCAGCTCACGTGTTTCCTTCTGTCCCGGGTCCTTTAAGCGGGGCGTGAAAAGGCATCTAACGAGGCCGTCAAGCTGAGTGCCACCACTGTTAACATGGTACATGTTTCCGATGGTGACCCTTTTTCCGAGACTTTGCCTTTAGCTTAACATCAAGCGCGGTGAAGTCAAATTGACGTGTCCTATATAAAAAAAAAGAAAGTAACTCAGTCTTTCTGTATGTTACGCTTTTACGCCTAAGCCTAAGGCTATGTTTATCGCGTTGACCGACATCCACGCGGGCAGAGCCGCGGGCAAAAGCTAGTGTTTTATAATATAAACGCAATTCCGTGAAAAAGTATCGGATGAGGCCGTCAAGCTAAGTGTCACAATTGTTAATATGGTACGTGTTTGTAACGGTGACCATCTTTCTTGAGACTTTGCCTTCAGCTTACCATCAAGCAGGTGGTGAAGTGAATTGACGTGCCCTAAATAAAAAAATAATAATTTCATTGACACAAAAGCAGGATTAACGTACCTAGTGTTTATTTTTGCAATGTACAAAATACAAACGTGACAAAAATACAAATTATCGGCTTTGGACAGCCACAAAATTTGTTCAGTTTTAACGAAATTTCGACGTGGATTCACAACACCGCGGTGGGTGTGGTTAGCATCCGTAGCTCCCGATTAGAATGCCGATGATTTACACATAACGCTGCCGCTCAACATGTAAATGTACTTTATTTCATGAATATATTAACTACTTAGGATATTTCACAGAAGTAGCCCATATAGTGGAAGCCTCTGTGGAACGCCCCAAAGAAGAAGTACTTTGCCCGTACAAAATTTCGTGAAATGTCGTTTGTGTTTTTGCAGTTAGTAAGCTTCATAGCGGAACGGAAAAGAAATAGTACACCCCTATTTATCTAGATGAAAAACTGCATTATGTATTCTAATGAATGTTTTAAAGGCTTACAGATTGCTTTCAAATTCTTTTCTCGAAGACTGAACTCAATCGTTGTTGAAGACCTGAATGCAGATCTGCTCAATAAACTTGACCGACTTCTCAACAATTGCATTCGATTCGTCTACAATCTTAGGAAGTATGACCATGTTTCGGCTCATCGCGCAGAGCTGGGTTGGCTACCGATACGACGGCGACGTAGTCTACGTGCTGTCACTCTGGTCTACACATTATTAAATTCGCACAACACCCCAGCCTACTTAAATTTCAAATCTGCACCTGCTCTGTTCCAACCACGATAAAAATTTGCTATCTTCTAACAATCTTCTTCTTCACTGTCACACCTCAAGCCTTGTCCACTCTTCTTTCTCTGTGCAATTCATTCTACTTTGGAATGCGCTTCCTTTAGAGGTCAGAATTTCCCCAAATCGCTCCACATTCAAAAACAGAGTACGACTCATTTATAGAGCGAACCCTAGGCAGAATAATATTTAAGTATACGATTTTTTCGTATGTACCTATATATTTGACTAGCTGTTGCCCGCGGCTCCGCCCGCGTGGATGTCGCTTATTGCGTAGTGCTGTAAATTTTAGCGCTGAGAGTCGAGTGTTGAGCGCTGATACTCTACTCGCCTCTCTACTCACCTTTCTATTCGTATTTCTACTCAACTCTCTACTCGCCTTTCTATTCAACTCTCTACTTGACTCCGTATTCCACTCTGTACTCGACTCTATATTTGGTCCTATAATCATCTCCAGTCCTGTTCCAGTCTCTTCTCGACACTTTACTCAACTCGGTGCTTATTTCTCTACTTAACAGTCTACTCGCCTCTCTACTTAACACTCAAGGAATAATGCAATCCAACCTCACATCTCAAATGCGATGTCTGGTAACTTCTACGTTGGCTTCCCTATTTCTTTTCCCTTTGAACCTCGGTAGAACAGTAGAAGCGAGGGGCAGGTGCACCATGCACAACGGTTAATAGACTCGAGAGATAATGTCTGACAGCCCAAGTAGCCCTGGTATTAATCACTCGTAGATCCTTCACATGTCCCTCTAATTGCAGAGGGTTTAGTGGGGGGCTTACTGGGTGTATGAGTTCTTCGCCTTTGGCTTCGTTCAGAAGTAGAAACTACGATCTGATTAGACCAACGTTTGGCCAAGCCGCAAGCCTAAACCAGGACAGGAACGGTGACTCCTAAGGAAGAAAACCTCTAAATTCTTTCTAAATCTTCTCTTTCTAAATTTCACTACTAAGGGGGCAAAATAGGTGATTAACCGTTGTATTTTTACATCGCAATTTGTAAAGTGGATTTTTATGATCTTTATTTTGTTGGAAAGGGAATGGTCCAGGGAGTCGAAATCGGATTCGAATGACAGGATTCTATGGACATCCTTAAAACGTAGGCAAAGATACTGTTTCTGTTGCTTTCACATAATTTAATGTGAATTTTTGATTCTGAAAATCATATTGTTAAACTACTGATAAAAACCTAGGCAAATGATGAACGATGAATCTGTCATAAACTTAGACTAAAAGGAATAAATAAATAAAATTTACTTCAAGTAAAACCTAGTTCAAGAAAAAAGAGAGACACTCAAAAGAGAAAAAGAACGGAAAATAACGAAGAATAACGAAACTTACAGATTTATTGTATTTACTTAATATATTATTCAGCATGGCTCTACTGGGGAATATACTCCCTATCAGAGCCACTTTAAACACGTAGTTGCGTAAGACTAATAAAAGTTATTGTGTTCTTATGAAAGCCGTTGTACGAAACAACGGCTTTCATAACAACACAACATATATTGATTAATACGTTTGTGCTGTAAAATATAATTACTCGGCTGTATTTTATAAAATTTTACTATACTGAAATGTTAATAGATAGCGCCTGGGCATTTGCTTTTATTTGAAAACGAAACGACATTATACAAATGATTGCTAACATAACTAAGTAGGCGCGTAGCCAGGCACATTTTCCTGTAATTTTCAGGTTTTCCCTCGATTTCTCCAGGTTCTCAGCATCAGATCCGGACTTCTGGGATATGGGACCACTCTGACATACGCAAGAATAATAAAATTCTTTAGTATGTATGAATATGGGTATTTGGATTAGTCTGGTCGTGCCTCGGAGAGCACGTTAAGCCGTCAGTCCCGGTTGCCATACAAACATCTATGGCAGTCGTTACGGGTAGTTGGAGCCCTAAAAAGTCTAACAACTGGTCTAGCTGCAATGCTTCGATATCGCCTTTGGGTTTTTTAGGTCAGATGGCAGTCGCTTCACAGTAAATATCGAAATTTAGCCAAATCCGCAGTTAGACTTGAAAAAGCGGACCTCGGGGACCAAGTTGCAAACGTTAGGATGAAGAAGAGAATTGATCTAGAAAATCTCTCATGTCTAGGCAGCATTTCGCCCAAATCCTTTCTTTTAATACCCTTTCATCAAAAGTTCTTCCAAAATGGCAATCTATATTAAAAGTAGCCCATGTACGTTTTTTGCTCAGATGCATTGGGATCATGTCAAACATCATCACACCGCTCGTCATAGGCAAGAAATTCATCCTCACACAGTTCGACCGGAAACGTTGAACATTGTGCGGTAAGCGGTTAGAAAGGAACTTCACCCAAAACACGCTCAAGCTGTGGAATAAATTCCCTGCTCTGGCCTGGTTTTCCCAAGCAACTACAGTGTGGGGGTTTTGAAGAAGGGCATAAGATTAGAAGGTTTGCTCAGGGTCGGCAGCATGAGTGTGACGCCCGTGGTGTTGAATACGTCCATAGGCCACGGTAACCATTTTTCCATCGGTTAGGTCGTTCGATGAAAGTATGTAAGTCAAAAGATTTTTTTACAAATCGATATATACAGAAACAGTACGACATAAACTTATTCATTTTCATGATTTGCCAGACAATTATCACCTCTACCGTAGGGCTATTATACTTCAGCTGTGAACGAAACCATACCTTGTTTAAAACCGCGATATCGCCATCTAGTTGTTATTTTGTAACTAAATTATAGAATTTAAAATTTTAATGCCATGCTTGATTACTATTTTTTTTTCATGATTGTGCATGCAAAAATTAAGTTTATTTATTTACATACTTATTTGGAAGTAAAATTCAACCTTAAGAATAATCTCAAGTAATAAGCGACATCTATAATCTTAGTAAAATTATGATAATTATATATTATTGCTCACATCTCTGGTTCTACTCAACCGATTGCAATCAAACAAATGTAAGATTTTAAGTCTGAGCAAGCCCTTTCTAACAAAGAAAACCGCATCAAAATCCGTTCAGTGGTTTTTGCGTCCATCGCGAACAAACAGACAAACAGACAGGAAATGAAAAAAAAAATATTTTCGTGTTCAGTATCGTTCATATAACATAATGCAAGTATTTTTTTTTAAATATCTCCAATGTACAGACACAACCCCTTTACAATTATATAATAGTATAGAATAGAAGATATATTGTATCTTTATATATATTAGTATATTTATATATGTGTTAGTATGTTTATTGTAAGTAATTGTATTTATAGTATGAAGTATTTGTGTATGTATTTATTTATTTATTTATTTATTTATTTAACATTTATGCACACACAAAGCGAATACAAAATATACAATGGATGTTGAAAAGTTAGTACATTGGTACTGCTTATTTCTATAAGAAATTTCTCCCAGCAGACCGGCGAGAGGAGATCGTGACACATAAGAAAATATGTGTAATTGTGTGTACAGTAATTGGAGAGGAAAAGTATAAGTACACACACACGCTTAACATTATAAAATATACAGTAGTACTTAATATCTACATAAACATACTATACCATGTATCATATATATTAACTCACTAAAAATAATAATATACATATATATATACTAACTAAAAATGATATACTAAACATATTCTACATAAACCTAAATAATATCAAATATACATAAACTTAGTACAATAAATAAGCAAACATCTATGCACAAATAGGAAAATCACCATCCCTCCTCCGCTCACGACTTAGCGTCACTGAACAGAAGAGAGATAATGACTGCAAACTTTGCTTTTAAATACAGACAGCGTGTTGCTAGCTCTGATATCAGGCGGTAGCGAATTCCACAGTCTGACCGCTTGCACGGTGAAGGAGTAAGAGTAGAAATCAGTTTTGTGGGAAGGAAATTTAAGGAGAAGTCGGAGGCTTGATCTGCACGGAGCATCAGAGGCGCGAACAAATGAGAAACGCTCCCTCAGGTAAGATGGTGCAGAGGGGTTGTGCAGAATATTAAAAAGGAGACAGAGAATTCGAGTGTTTCTGCGGTGGCGGATAGGGAGCCACTTGAGTTCTTTACGAAACTGCGAGACGTGGTCGTATTTCCTCAGATTGAATACGAACCGGATACACAAGTTTTGCAGTCTCTCCAATTTGTTTAAAAGTTCCTCGGTGGCATCTAAGAAACAGGCATCAGCGTAGTCGATAATAGGTTGGATAAGGGTTCGAGCGAGAGAGATTTTAGTTTTTAAAGGTAGAAAACTCTGGAGACACCTCAGGGAGTGAAAGCTGTAATGTACCTTTTTACTAACCTCATTGATGTGAGGTCTCCAAGATAGGTTAGCATCAAAGAGTACACCCAAGTTCTTAGCGGTATCCGAGTAGGGTATCCGAGTTCCGTCCAGCGTTACAGGAGGTAATGTGGAGAAGTCAAGCTGCCTGCGCATCTGAGTGCCGCCAATGATCATTGCCTGCGATTTAGTTGGGTTGATACGTAGTCCGAATGATTTGGCCCAGTTGCTAATACGATGCAGGTCGTGATTCATGGCAGAAACTGCCGAGGAGGCGTCAGTCACTGCAAAATGATGGTATAGCTGCAAGTCATCGGCATAAAGGTGATAGCTGGATGAAATTAGACCTGTAACAGAGTTGATGAAGATGGAAAATAAGAGAGGTGAAAGGACACCTCCCTGGGGTACACCCGCAGCCAGTCCACACCAATCCGAGGACTCCTGTTCCAGGTGAACGCACTGCGACCGCCCCCGGAGATAGGAATCAAACCAAGAAATAGCATTAGAGGAGACGTTAATGCTCTTCAAGGTGCCAAGCAGTATGTCAAAATCGACGGAGTTGAAAGCGCTACTGAAATCCAGCAATATTAGCAGAGTTAGTTCTTTCCTTTCCATAGCCCAGCGAATATCGTCGGTTACTTTAACGAGAGCCGTTACTGTGCTGTGACCTTTACGGAATCCAGATTGGAAAGAGCTGAGAAGGTTAGAGGAAGATATAAATAAGGACAGTTGTCGGTGAACAATATGCTCAAGAACTTTTGAAAGAAACGGAAGAATGGAAATTGGCCGATAATCGGTCACTGAGGAAGGATTGGCCGATTTGGGTAACGGGATGATAAAAGCAGGTTTCCAGGAGTCAGGAAAAATACCAGAGAATAGGGAATAATTGAAAATATGAGTTATAACAGGAAGTGTGAAAGGAAGAAGAGGAAGAATCATATTTGAGCAGATATGATCAGAACCAGCAGCAGACGAAGAAATAGACAAGAGAGATTTTTGAACTTCTGCTTCAGATACAGGGTTCAAGTGAAAAGGTGGAGTCTGCGGCGTGGGCACACAAGAGACAGCATCCAGAGCGCTCTGCTTGGAAGCTGCATCCAGCGAGACCGGTGGTATAGAGAAATGATAATTTAGAGCGCACAAGTCTATATCCTTGGGGTTGGAATCAGGTGACTTACCAATACCAACAGACCTGAGGAATCTCCAAGTGTCCGAGGAGTTTCGGTTATTGAGAGAGTTATGAAAATAACTTCGCTTTACATCTCTACACATACGACTGCAGCGGTTACGTAGGGTCTTGAAAGCGAGCAAGTTATGATCGGAGGGACTACTCCTGTAACGCCTCTTGGCTCGGTCCCTGCGAGCCATAAGGGTTTTGATCGCAGCATTGAGCCAAGGCGCTGGGTTGTGTCTAACCTTGATGCGTCTCATGGGGGCGTGTTGGTCAAATAATTCTACGACCCTTGAACCAAAAACGTCCACCATTTCATTGACGTCTGTGGAATTGAATATGGGCGTCCAGTCGGTGCTACTGACGTCACAGTGTAATGCATTTAGGTCAATGCCCCTAAAATTGCGAAGGTAGCGGTATCGTATCTTACGTTTGGAAGGTCTAGTCCGATATGAGAGGTATAACAGGTCATGATGAGAGAAAGGGGCAGATAATTGGCCATGCATATCTACGTCGTCAGAGGAGGACACTATGAGGAGATCAAGTAAGGTGGAGGGATGGCCAGGAGGATGGTGAGTGGCAGAGAGTGGCAAAGCTTTAAGGTTGTAGGAGGATAGAACACCTAAAAGTTGACGAGACCGGTTGTCATCCTTCAACAAGCAGGTATTGAAGTCACCCATTATGACTACGTGATCACAAGAGGGAGAGTGATGGTGAAGAAGGCACTCAAAGTTATTGAAATAATCAATATACATGTTCGGACTATAGAATACCCCGAGCAGAACCATAGTGTGAACCAACTTAATTTCTAAGAACAGGTGCTCGGCTGACTTGTCAGTATAAGGAGAGGATGATGCACTAACAATTTTGTAGGGAATATTATCACGTAGGTATATGGCTACACCACCGCATCCTTGTATGTATTATTGTATATATTATTTTATATATATATTTGTATATATATATTATTTGCTACATTTTAGTACACAAAACCTTTCTGTACCTATCGCAAACTGCTCAATAAACACGATAAGTACTAGCATTCCGGAACCGATAAATAATTGGCATTTTTATCACGATACCGCTCTTGCATATAGATCGAATCTTATAATATCACATATTTTACGAAGGGTGAGGATAAGGGAACTCGATTTTTTTTTGGAATAATGGAAATGCCAAGGTCCTTAATATAAAACACTACTGCGGCAGACACTTATACCATACGCACCATTTTTTTATCAAATAGCCTACTGCAATCCTTTGCTGCACAGGGATATAGGACTTTTACAATATGCACCATAGCAGACGATTCACCACCAGTCAAAATCCAGTGTAAAAAAAAATAATCTTAACATGTAATATTTTTTATTAGGTCATAATATCAAATGGTTTAGCAATATAACTACTAACGTTTCACACCAGGCGTTTCAAACTAATCCTTGCAATTTCGAACAAGTTCACTGCATAATAGAAATTAATTAGCACCGTGGAGAAACTTGTATACCTACCTACTACTTTAGAGTTCTCTATTACAATATCGAGAGTACTTGCATGTGTAATCAGCCAATCTACTATTATGTTATGAACGGTTATGCATGCAGCCTCTGTGGCGTGGCGGTAGTGAACGCGACTGCCACGCAGGAGGTGCGGGTTCTATCCCCGCTCAGTGCAAATGTTTGTATGCATGAATAGGGCTATTTGCATTGGTCTGGGTGTTTCTATGTATACCATGGGTCTAAATAGCGTTGTGTAGAATGTTATGTTGTAAAAAAAAAAGTCATAGATACGGTTTTCATTTACGTGCGGAAAATCCCCGCAGATACCTCGCCGGACTTCTTATGACATAGGTCCTAGTTCCTAGTAGCGAAATTTTAAATAATCTACTATAACCAGAGCCCAGACTCAGCCTCAGATATAGGCTCGAGTCAACAATAGTGCCCGGAATATTATGGCAATAGGCTCACCACCTATTAAATGGGACCGACTGTAATTATTGGTGAAATGTGGGTGTTAATTCACCTCTGCCTAACCGGTGTGATTGTATGTATGTATTTATGAACTATGCCAGCGTAGCTATAGCCTATGAATTACCTATTCAAGATTTATACCTGTACCTATCAGCTTTCCGCCAAATCCGTTAGGCCGTTTTATTTTGACTCCAAATATCTTCATAATCTTTCATATCTATTACATTGGGAGGATTAAACTGTTCCAATGGGTTCACCACAGCCCACAATATGCGCGTCTTTATGATGAAACTAAACATCGTTTGCCGGTCGCCGATTATACCTAAATTATATTTACATTCATGGTTATTCAGGAATAATCTTACTTACAAATATTTGAATAGGAGTTCTGTCCCTAAATCCCAGAACATACATAAAATAAATTCCTTTTGTTCTAGTGTAACGTTAAATTTTGTTATAACTTTGTTTAGCTTTGACCGTTATGTTTGGAATTGAAAATTCCTTACCGCATACTACTCTTATGAAACTTGAAATTGGCATAGTGTTTTGCGACACAACGAACTGTAGTTTGTACAACATATAGGTGGAATTGAATTTTTATAGTCGACACAAAAACTTGTTTTACGTAAAATATGTATCCGTGATTTTTATTTTTAAGTTGGTTTACTTAAACATAATTAAGGTTAAGATAAACAATATTATATAAATATATAAGCATTAATGAACTCTCCAGACATGCTTCGAATTTTAGAAACAGTATGCCAGAAATCGCATTTAGAAATTATAACTGTTTGAACTAGGTATTTACCTACAAAAGAATTCCCATATATAATAATTAAATTTTTTGATTACATTTACTAGGAATAAAACAAATAAGAGTATTTCAACGGTTTTACGTTAGACCTGTCGCTGGGGGTATAAAAGTTTTTATTCTTTATCAAATTGGTAATATTTTTCTTTTAAGTACAAAAACTAAGTCCAATTTCAAACTAGTAAGTAAGTAAGTAGATTAATTGAATTATATTACGGAGGAAAGTATTTGAACATCAACTTCTGTAATAAAGATTTTTTTTCTGTTCTAGAAAGGGATTTAGAACATTATGAATATAATATTAATATTTATTTTTACACCCGTCTTCTTAGGGACATGAAGTAACTCTTTCATCGAAATTAAGTATTTTTCATTTCAATTTGTTTACGACAACAGTTCTATAAATGTACTTATTAAACTCGTTTTGAGTTTAACGCCTCAAACTCAAAAACAAATTACAATCAGTAATTTCACTTGAAACATTAAATATTGACAAGATAATCAGTCTAAGTATAATTTCTGGTCCGGGTCTGCGTAGTCAACAACTCGTTAAATTTGGATCAGATCGGGAATTAAGTGGAACTCACCCTCAATGTAAATGAAACCATCTCAGCGAATGTTGCAACGGAAGCTAGATGATTTATTCTTGGACGTTCAGAACATAATAGCTTTTTAATTTCCTCCAGTTTGTATACAATATAGCGGACTGCGTTGCGTCAGTACCTGAATATCTGTGTTAATAATTCATTTTCTTAC
Organism: Eilema sororculum; assembly: GCA_914829495.1. NCBI lineage: Eukaryota > Metazoa > Arthropoda > Insecta > Lepidoptera > Erebidae > Eilema > Eilema sororculum. The sequence goes on along the minus strand of OU618543.1, from coordinate 16,301,839 downwards.
TGAAGCTAGATGCTGCTCAATTGATGTCCGTGATCCACTAGTATATTTCATTTTTATCTTAACAATTTGGTCCGAAGAAAAGGAAAGCCTGCTGTAGAGTCCCGTCTGTAGTTTGGCAGGTCCAGCGACTAGCAAATAAGATTGCCTTGGGCCTCAGGGATGTTGGTAAGGTACTCTACACCCATATGTTATGTTTTATTTATGCAAATATTTGAATTATTAAATCTAGTCTAACAAGTTAGGCAGGTAAAATTCATCTAGAGCAAAAACTAGAAGTGTTATGTACTACCTTCCTATTTAAACAAGCACTGGCTTTTCTACTGTTTGTTCCAAGGGCAATAATGAATAGATATCTATAGCGTTTTTACTATTTGATCTCTTCTTGGTACACCACTAATCTAATCAAACATACCTTCTAAATTTCAAGTATATACGACCAGCTTTAGGCAGTGCGTTGTCGTTGAGTCAGGACTTTTTTTGTTATAAAGTATAACTAAGTGGATAAACCCGTTCGGTAGGGTAGGTATACCTTTAAATAAGCTGTAAGATGGAAGGCATCCTATATTTATTTCACAAACTAATTTCATTAAATCATTCATAATAAATCAATGATAAACTAAACAAAAACACAGTATTGGTAAGTTAAAACCGTTGAAACCATTCTGTAGATAATTTTATTGGTTATTTAAAGAAAGCCCCTGAGAGTGACAGGCCCCTTTTCTTTGATAACATTGGCGTGCGACTCCAATTTTCGTCTATGCTCGTTCAAGTCAAAGCAATATCCACACAATACATACCAAAGAAATATTTCAATTGAAAACGAATTATTAAGTTATATCCTCAATAGAATATTTTCTCGTTACATCTTGTTTTTGGAGCAGTGGAGAGGAATACTTACAAACAAATGTTCAATCGATTTACCCGTATAAATCAAAGTAAACGGGAAAACGCTAAACGCAAATTGACAACTCAACTGTCGTCTTGGTCGCGATGAGGGTCACGCTGCGCTCGTATGAGGGAAGCCCTCGTTCTCACCTACTTATCACGTGGGAGTTTCTTTTCATAGTGTAAAGTTTGATAACATGTTGTTATATTTTCATAATTTCACTTCAATAGGGTATTTATTCGTTCGTTCGATCTATTTTTAATCGATCCTATCCTATCTATCCTACTAATACTTTTTCTACTAATATTTTAAATGTGAAAGTTTGCGAAGATGTTTCGATGTTTTGATTTTTGTTATTCAATCAAGCTTTAACGACTGACCGAATCTTCCAAAAAAAATCATATGGATAGATAGTATAACACATATTATGCCTTTTTCCGGGAACAAGTTTCCTTGGACTGCGTGTCCAGGATTCAACGCAAGTGAAGCCGCAGACAACAGCTAGTGCTTTGTAAAAGTTCAACTTTATTAAAGATGATACAAATATAGCACCAAGTTTCAAAATAAGAAAGAGGAATGTCATAACGTCCAGGCTGAAGAATAAATGTATCAATAAGATCTTCTAATAAGAAACTGAATTGTGAAAATCCTTCGGAGTATTTATAAGATAACATGTCATAGCAAAATGAGGATTTAGTACGTACTACACACGCCATTCTATTACAATAAATATACGATGGCTCCACATCCCGCCTATAAGCAAACAGTGTCGTGCTTCGAGGTTATATACATTTAACCAGTCAGTCAATATCAAGACGTCGGAGCCGAAAGTAGTATTGACCTATTTACTCGGGAAAAATATCCGATACACTTGTCTATGTAGGTAAAGTTATATGTATTTGGGGCTACGGAAGTGGCCCCGCCGAGTAAAGCTCTAAAGACCCGTTATCTTCTGAGTATTTCTGAATTTTCTTCTTCGGTTGGTATAAGTTTTCAGCTTTAACTTTGAAGTACGTGGTTGTCACTGACGTTCAACTTCTTTTAGCAAACATTTTAATAATATCAGTAAGATTTCAGAAAACATATTAATGTACTAAATATTAATATGTTTCATTATTTCTCCATGTCTTAACAGTTAGTAGAAAACAGATTGCGACAGATCCGGTACGGAAATCGAGTTACCCAAGTATTTAAAAATGAAAAAAAATCAGAAATGAGGCACAAAGTACATAAAAAATAATGCGTTACCAAAAAGAAAATCCTAATTAGTCATAAATACCCTTCAGCTTTTGCGGATGCTTAGTGAGAAACTGGTACTATTTTGCCTGCTTTCTCCGCTCCTATGACACGAGATTCTTTGATGCGTGATGCTCAACTTTATGCAACCATAGAAAAAATATCTCTAGAGGTAGTAAAACTGAAATACCGGCCTTTGATAAATTTGTTGTGAAGTCAATTTGATGAGTCAAAGAAACTTTGATTTGTATCGCTGAAATTCTGAATGCAATAAATAGTAAACATCTATCTATGATAATCGAAATCTCTAGAGTGCCTCTCCTCGTCCAAGAAGGAAAAATTTTGTATTCAGGCTGGGTTTAGAATACAAATAACGAGAATATTCCATTGGGACGGCCCAGTCACATTTGACTTGGCATCTATATAGATCTCCTAACGTTTTACCGGCTAGAGACTGCGAGACTTGGCTTTACTTTAACAAAAATCGTTTCGAGTTATTGTATATTTTGGCGAAAATATCCGCAACTATCTCATTACGATACAACTTATGACTGAAGTAGGGCTGAATATACGATATACGTAGGTACTTATAGATCTCATCGTGAGTTATATAATAGTAGAAGGGTAGGAATGGTAGCAATATAATATAGATGACTGAATACATAAAGAATGATTGATTGATCTGCAACTCATGAATGCCCATCATTAAACAAGTTTATGCAATTTTTAAGTTTTTTTTTTTATCTAGGACACGTCACAAAATTCGGAACTAAAAATGACCGCCATACTAATTGTTGATTGGTTGGAGTCATGACCGGTTGATTTAAAGTTGCCAGTGCTTTTTTTATTGTACTAGGATACGGGACTCTTGGGGTCGGTAACGTTCCGCATGGCGCAGGTCCTTTCGGGGCATCGATGCTTCGGAAGCTACCTGTGCCGGGTGGGACGAGAGCCGACCAGTGGGTGCCACCACTGTGGCGGCGATGATGACACGGCGCAGCACACCCTAGAGGAGTGCCCCGCGTGGGCTGGGGAGCGCCGTGCTCTCATCGCCGAAGTGGGGACGGACCTCTCGCTGCCGGCCGTAGTTCTGTCTATGGTCGACGGCGGCGATGAGGCGTGGGCAGCGGTTCAGCGTCCTTCTGCGAGATAACCGTCTCGCAGAAGGAGGCGGCGGAGAGGGAGAGGGAATGTGACCCCCTTTCCCTCCCACAGCGCCGCAAGAGAACCGGGGCTCGGAGGAGGCGGTACCACCAACTCCTCCCCCCCTAACCGGGCCGGGCAGTAGACGCGGGGGCGTCTGCTGGCCTCGAGGTTGAAGGCGCACGTCGTGTCGCGTGTGCCTTGCCTAGGCGCGTGGCAGAAGGACTCCTCTTCTGCCGCACCAGAGATGGGCCTGCCGTAGATAAGCGGCGGGCGACCCACACGACGATGGCGGAAGATGTTGTTCCCGCCATCGTCGATATGTGGTGACGACGGACACCGTGGTGGTTTAGTGGGTAGTCTGGCCTCCTTCGAGGCTAGGAGTCCCACACGAAGCCCGCTCCCTGCCCCCGTGGGGGGTGAGCGAAGTGCTTAAAAGCATTCCACCACGAAAAAAAAAAAAAAAAAAAAGGGATAGGGGACTCTTTTACCCGCACTTAGCCTCTTTTTTTGGGACATTGTACGTAATTTTGTTGTACTAGTAGGAACTATAGGTGTCGGTATACAAATATAAGATCACAACATGTTGGTACTCTATATGTAGTGTCGTTTTTTTTTTCATCAGGAAGGAGGAGTTCTCACATCGCTGTCGCTATTTTCAGTGTCACAGACGTAATCAGATTCTAAACTGTCACTCTCTTTTGATATGATGAACATATCCACTGTTGCATCTATTAATCCATCTTTTCTAAAATATTCATCTTCTAAGTGGTTTACATGATTAGAACCCAACGCTCTAACGTTGGGAACGCGCAAATATAACTGCTTAAGTTCTGCTGTTTAACTACTATTATATTCATATCTGGACAGTTAAAGATCTGGCAAAACAAAACGACGATGCTGGCAACATTACATGTTGTGAATGCCACGCCACCTCCAAGGAACTTATTTCGTGACGCATACTCTAGTATATATTTTTCGTGGTTGACGTTTACGCATAAAAGTGGTGCATATTACTATTTATACCATGATAAACTTGAAAGCCTCTTAACAGAAGATAATTAAATTAATCATATCTTATATTTTAAACCAAATTGTATCAAAAAATATTGGGTCAAAATGAAACGCACCTCCTTTTTTAAATTCGGTTAATAACCTCCATGTAATTGGTAAGCTCATTGCCTTATAACCAACCACAAGCCTGATTACACATGTAAGCTATCAGCTTCCACATATAATAGAACGAAAGGGAACGACCCAGCCAACAAAATTAATAAACATATCCTTGGGCCACAATTAAAGGCTACGTAGAGCAAGAACCAGTCATATAACCACTCATATATGGTAATTCTTGACGTTGAGAGAGATCTCCATAATTGTATATTCCAGAATTACAGTTGTGTATTACTATTCCTATTTCCAAGAAACGATGATATTCAGCCGAGTGAATTGTTCGATATGCAGATTATAGAGTGTAAGTAATTTGTTTTGATCCTTATTGCATGACAGTAATTTTGAGTACTAAAATCAGGTGCTAAAAGCTAGTTATCAAGTGTCGCAAACAATTCTGTTGTCTGTGATTTTCATGCGGGTGCAAATGATATTATCTGATGTCTATGATTGTGACGCGGTTACGTTTTAGCTTATAAATTACGATTAAATTCTGTAGATTACAGAGATTACAGGACTACATATTCTGTATATGAAATAAAATTAGATTGGTTTTATAATAGGACTAGTAGTCCTATTATAAAACCAATCTCCTCCACCAAACTCCTCCAACAATAATTTAATTTAACAAACTGAACTAGCAGGAACGAATCTTTTATTCTTTTATTTTGTTTATGTCAAAGTAACCACCCCCTTTTCAACAGCAAATATAAATCAAAAGAAAACAAATAAATAAGGTTGTTCTTGGAAACGAAATTAACTCCTACACGAGCACGATTGAAATTCCTTCATTTTATTTTATTTCTGCCGTCATTCCAGATTATATATTTACGTCGTGATTTTAAATACTTTAAGTATTTAAAATCACAAGAATATTATCGCTGATATTTGACATGTATCACATGTCTGAACGTGAGAATATATATTATGATTTGACAGACACCAGTTCGTTTGCTACGGGCCATTAGCTTCAACGATAGCTTATCGTGCCTTACAACCACCGTTCGGCTCATAATACATCATCCGTGATAAGAATGACGTCAGTTCTTAGAACATCCACTGCTCTTGATGCCTCTCTGTCGCGTCTAGTCATTAAAACAATTGTAATTAAGTCTCTAATTTACGACTCGTTGCGAGTTGACGTTAATTTTATCTCATACAATGACAAGTGATTCCGGCGTGTAATTATGCTTAAGGTTTGTATTTTATGTATTTGTTTTATTTAAAGCAAACTCATAATGCTTTAAAGTCAAACTCATAATGCTTAAGACTTGATTCAAATGATCAAAACTGTAACAAGAGATTTCAATTAACATAAACATTTTAGTGCCTTTACTAAAATAAGATCTAATTTAACACTGTCGAACCTAGATAAAATCGCAAATTTTACTCCTTATTACACATAAACTTTAAAATTTTTAGTGCTGTTGTTTTTAATAGTACCTACACACTTATTTTTTTAAATTCACTCGTGTTTTCGTTGCAAATCTTAATCAATCATAATCATCTACTCTAAATCTTAATCAATAATTACTACATTCACACTTGATTCACTTAAAAACAATTTACTATTGTGCACAACCTCAAAAGTCTTATAATAATTATTACCTACGTAATAATAAGACACGCGATAATTGGATGACAACGTGAAAAGCATGTTGTCACGTTCTGAGGCGAATTCTTACGACACGTAATGAGGTAACGCTCGGGGGCCCACCACTACTTCTGCTGAGTCATTCCACCAAATGTCACGCCAATGACAAAGCTGCTTTGGAGACAACAGTGTGCACTTTACTTATCCAGCATAATATCAGCATTGTTATTAAATATTTACGATTTCACAGATGAAGAATCCTCTATTGTTTGTTTTCTTAGGAATTTAAAATAATAGGTCATCAGAATAAAAAAGTACTAAAAAAGTTAAACCGACTTCAAGAAACCAAAAAGAGACACTGATACGTGAATAACTGAAATTACAGATTTACTGGTCTGTTAAAATGAGGTGCCTAGTCCACTATACTGATTGTATCATAGTAGCTTAGGCACAGCAATCAAGTCTTGCACTGATTCTTATTTCTTCCCCTTAACTTAAACTTTCTTAAGTTAATATTATATCAATAATATCAATACTAGATATCTTGTGTAGTTATGTCCTACAATATTTCCTATTAGCATTGGGAACAAAGATAAATAAAGACAAATATTCGAACAAGTTTATGTTAATCCCGTAAAGGGTCGAGCGAGATAAAGTCCTCGGGGATTACAGTGTCGTAACTCGGCTTAGAACGGACGCTCTTGACACTATCAGCCGCAATATTCCGCAGATTACAACAGGCTTACTATTAGCCAGTGCATATATGACCAGCCCTAATTAATATTCTCTCGCAGAAAGTTTTGGTGAAGCGAACTGCGCTCTTAAACTTGAGTTATGCGAGCGGATTGTGATCAGATGAGATCGATCGTAACCAATTAATTTTGGAACTCGTAATTAATGTTCTAAGCTTGAATTATTATTTGTTACTTTACCTTCCTTAGGGTAATTATTGCGGTATGACTGTGTCAATTTCCTGGTTGCGGTGGAATAGGTAACATTGAAAGTGGGTAACATTTAAATTAAGGAATATTTCTTGAACTAAAATATAATAATTTTATCATTAGTACCCACGTCACCCGCGTAAGGGCGCACATTTTGTCGCAGGTACGGTGAGGGGCGGATGATTATTAGTTAATAAAAACATCCAATGTAGAAAGAATCAAGGGATAAAAGTTTGAAATTTCTAACAATTGCAAAGGGAAGAGTGTGAATAGGCTATGATTGACATTATAATATTAATATTACCAATTTTGAACCTAAGATCAATATCTGAGTAAGATAAATTCACACAACCTCAGGCGCAAATTTTCTTCTTAGAGTTTATAAGTCAGTCGCTCTTGTAAAAGTCAATCAAAGTAATAAACCCACATCTGGCACCAAAGTGTAAACTTTAACGGTAACCGAGAAATCGCTAGTGTAAACGAGATGTAAATCAGTTGGCAACATTATCTATTCACTGAAAATTGTAAAACCTCTAGCAAAATGGATCACACTAAAGTGTGCATTTGCATCTTCTCAACATTCCTTTCAGTATAATCTTTTTAAATCGTACATTTCATAGAAGACACATCTCGCCTGGATGTCATGTATTTATTTTTTCTTAAAAAATAAATAATGTATGTGCATTTTAACGATACTTTGACTGAAAGTCGGCATGAATGAGGCAAGCCAGAGACGTTCGCGACTTTTAGCGCTGAATTATTCATTTAATCCTTTCAATATCGCCGTCTGTACGTAGCTAAGTATGAACGAGCTTTGGCTGTTTTTTGTCATTCTTGTTGTATTGGTTATGCTGGTATAACAAGATTATACAAGCGACTTTTTCAATTTACTTTCAGTTTATTTTCCGTGCGAGAATTTTCTTGTGTTTTTCCGATACAACATCTTTGTTGGGGAAAAAGTTGCAACAAAAATTAATGAAAGCTTTGAAAAATTTACGTAATACTCAGTACGTAAGCTTTTTAGCTAGTTACTTATAACTGTAATAATTACATTAAAACAATATCAAAGTCAACGTAGTTGAGATTGAAGGAAGTGGGAACTCATTAGTGCATTAAGCTATCAAGGTGACTGCACATTGGATAAGCAGAATCTGACAAATGATATGTCCTCGACACGACAGAAATGACGACATGAAAGGAGTATTTTTATAAAAATTGAATAAGGTACCTTGAAGCATTCATTGTCATAAACTATTACCGTGTACCTGGCACATTGTCTTAGTTCAATAAAATCAACGGATCTTTGTGTTGGTAGAAGGAGTAGACTAAAGAAGTCCTCGCTTGATATCGTGGAGGATGACAAGCGTGCCAATGGTCTGACTACCATGGACGCCCAAGATCGTGCGATGTGGAGGAAGAAGAGCTGAAAGGCAGACTCTGAGCTTCGAAGGCATCCTGGCCTCGGAAGCAATCAGTAAAACGTCTAAATGTAGATGATGACGACATCTTTGTGTACTAAATTCTAACATTATTCTTTAAAATGTAAACACGTTGCAAATACAAAGACGTTTAACATTTTTGAACCCAAAATATTCTGTGAGGCGTCTCTGTTTACGATTCAATGCACATATTTATTTTATTGGATGTGTAAACTCCGTTATCTTTGAGATTTTATTTATGGTCCTCTTTTATCTATAATTTTATTTGATGGTAATGGAAAACGAGCTCTCACTGTTCCAATATTTGACCATACATTGCAAATATAAAATCATAATAACAACTTTTATTAAAACTGTTACCCGCGACTCCATCTGCGTACAATTCTTAGTCCATTACCACAAACCATGGAAACCTAATCTAGGGAAGTCAATATAGGAAAGTCTTGCACAGTTTTGGGTCTCGTTTACTCATTTAATTTTCATAATAATAATTAGGAGATTTTGAAAAAGCCCACTGATCCATCGCAGAAATGAGCGCAGTATTCATGCAAGAACCAATTTATATCTAGTACAGAAGACATCATTATTCCGGCGGGTAAAACTGTCTCGTCTTGTTCAGAACTCCTCAGACCATCTCAGTTGAATCACCTGAAGTGACTCACCATCCTCATCACCATCAATATTTTGAAGCCATCTTGATTTGACCCGCCTTGGTTTTTACGGAAATGACTCTAGTTGTCGCCACAGAGATCAACTCCATGAAAAGAAAAAATAGCAGCGTTAAAATCTATCCAGAACCGATCCTAAAATATTTATGTAAAATTATGTTATTAACTTTTACGCAGGTATCTTCCGTTCGTTGGACATTAGGTTCCGTCTACATCAATCGATTCACTGTATTTGCACGAAACGGTTGCCATCTCACGTCTACAATTCAACTAGTGTGTGTTTAGTTAATCTGTGGTTAGCCCAATTGGCACACTGTTCAGGCTTCTCACTGCCTTAGGCGATGGTTACACACGTTTGGCCCATTCAAACGTAACGGACAAGACATCGAGTATTGTTATGACCAGATTATTCCTGAATATTCTAATATCATTTGAAATATTGATACAATATCGCCGAAAGAAATTAAAGCTACCTGGTACATGAAACATTGATTATTTCAAAATCATAAAATCGAAAACGCTAAAAGCTGGTTACTGTTTTTACACTCGTAGGTAGGTACGTTAAAAAGTCTGTGTGCGAAACAAAGCAAATTTGTTTGCATTGTTATTTGCGCGTACAAGTATTGTTTGAATGTTATTTATAGGTATAATTAGAAGATGATTGGATTATTTCTTTCAGAGTAGTTCCTAGTATTTACTAAGAACAAGGCTCTTTAGGCAGGTACTATAAAATAGGAAAATAATCTCTTAAGCCCCCGTAACAGACAGAGTCCTAATAGTAAGTATAAAAGAAGGGTAGAAATAAAAACTTATTAGAAGTACCCACAGCAATTTTCCAACATCATATCTGACATTAATTTGGCACGGACTGCTTATCAAAAAGAATTACGGGAGATTTGGCAAACAGGAAACGGTTTATCTAAAAAGACAGACGCGTGGCTGACGTAGCCTTAAGCAAAAATAAAAAATAAGGGGCGTCTTAAGCTTCGATTGTATTATTACGATAACGAGAAACCTTTTCTGAATGATGAACTAGAAAAGCGTTTTCAGGTGACGTATTTTTTTTTTCATCTTGTACCGAGCATTATTTTCATACTCTTATTATGTTCTACTAGATGCTCGTGATTCCTATTGTCAGCCTTTAGGGATACAATTTGTAACCTATTTTCTGGATAAAAGTAGCATGTATGTTATTCTGGAATATAATAATATATATTATTTTTGTGCCGAAATTTCAACCAGATCAGAAAAAGAAAAGAACTGAGCTGTAAAAAATGATTGAATAACAATTATATCATCACAAACTTGATAAATAACCATCTGACTATGTGATAGTTTGATAGCCTGCTACCTTTTTTTTTTCGTGCGGAAATCCCCTCGGATACCCCCCTTCCAGAGCCGGAAGGGGAGGTTATGTCGGACTCGAACCGACTAAAACCGCACGCTGACTGTGGGTCGTGGTGCTAGGCCGGAGGTGAGGTTGTCATCGACATATCCCTCGCACCCCGGCTGACCCAGGGCCATCCCTTACGGTCTGGCCCTCCTCAGTTTGATAGCCTGCTACCAACTAACCATAGAAATACATCGCTTTGTCAAAGAAATACTAATGCCATTGCTACAGGTATGATGAGTGCTTCTTCTTCTATCGTGGCGATGGCGCCTCGGCCGTCAAATTATCTTCTCCCAGTGTGCTGCCACCTGTATGGCGTACTCGGAGGGATGATGAGTTAGTAGTGAGTTTCAGATTGTTGTGATGAATTTCAAGGACAGTTTTCTTCATGTGCTACCAAGGCTAAAATTAATAGTACAAAAGATATCTTATTAAAGTCAGCATCAAATCTATCTTGTCCAGCAAACTACTCAAATGATCTCTATACCTTTGAGTACTTAGCATTGTTGCATCGATTCGATCGACTGTACAAGTTTACTCGATGAGTATACCACGGAAAACAGATCTAATATCAGAGATATCGGATTTCTCAGACGGTTTTACTCTGACATAACCAATTTCATCGTTAGTACGGTGAAACTTAGATGGACAACCTTCTACGAAGTCACGCCACTCCTTCTAAAAGGACGTAAGCTTCTAATATCTGCGTCCTTTGATCTTGTTTGTAATTGTTTCCCTTGACTGGTTTATTATTATAAAAAGACATCAAAGGGAAGGGTTTCTGAAACAATAATTTACTGTCAGTTCATCAAACTTCACTGTTGTTAATTAAATAAATTACTCAGTCGCTGTTTGGTCCACTTTGTTTGTTAATTTATATGATTGAATTAATTCATCTTTTGGATCAAGAGACTGCCTATGAATTGTGGAACCTTGCTTATAAATGGCATGAAATAGTCAATTTGCAGTTCCGTTTTCAGGATAATCTGGTTCCAAATTTAATCTTTTCGATATCACAAAATGTACGCGTCAACAAATGTGTACGATATTCATGATTTCAGCATACTAAGACCTACGTTAGGCACGGGAGCAGGGACGGGAACCCAAGCCCAAAGAAATTCGGGCCGTGAGGCCTCAGTTCCACAGGGACATGGTAGCGCAATGGGAGCTACGACTTGGGCGACCAAGCGCAAGGCACGCCGTAATAGCGGCGGTAAGACCCATCATGGAGGAGTGGCTAGAGAGGCCACACGGCAGCCTCTCGTACCGGCTGACGCAGGTGATTACCGGACACGGATGTTTCGGGAGTTACCTGTGTCGGATCTGGAAGGAGCCAACGTCCGTTGCCATCACTGTGATGCTAGCGAGGACACAGAGCTGCACACGCTGACCGAGTGCCCGGCGTGGGACACGCCGAGGCGGGTCCTAGTGGCGGCTCTGGGGGTGGGAGTCCTCACACTCGCCACATTGCTCATAGCGATACACATATGTATCTATCCGAGACGAGGTATGTAACGGAAGTTTAACCCCAGCCTCTAAGTTGAATGGGATGCACCCTAGGATGAAGAAAAGGTAAAAAAGGCAAAAACACTGAGTTGGATCGAACTCAAAACGTGGTATTTGAATGAACTCATAAATTTATGTTAAGTGAAAACGAAGCCACTTTTCGTTTTAATTTTAATTTCAAGGTCAATCCGTCTAATTTAATGAAAGAGTAAAAGGGGGAAATTATTTATTTTCTTGTAAAGAACTAGAGTTAATTAAAATGTACAAATACCAAAACAGTAAAAGAGGGTCGAATACAAACAGGACTCATAGCATTAATGAATTTCGTAGTTTTTTGTGAGTTTCAAGCAAGAGCATGATTCAGTTACGCCACGTTTTCTATAATATCGATATTAATTAGATTAGAAAAAAAAATCAAAAAACAAATTACGTATGATATTTGAATGAATTTTTATAGCATTTATTATGCTAACTTTTAAATTAAAAATACATCGGGATAAAAAAGAACTCAAGCGGGACTTGAACCCATGACCTTTTTACCGATGTATTTCGAAATTCGTATGATATGTCAAAAAACTTCCTTTTTTAAACATTAATTTCGTTTATAATTACAGCTTACACAGGCTTTCCTTTTCGTCGTTAGAAAGTAGTCGGACCCCGAAAAGCCGTAATATCAACAAAAAATAAAAAGCTAACCTTGAGCTCCAAAGTGTAAACTTTGAACGCAACTGGAAAATTATTTCAACGTTAAATTAAGTGAGCAACTATAAAAATCAAAAAGTATTGATTTTGTTGCACCAACCACCAAGCGTTAGGACTTTTGGTACGAAAATACATAAAAGAACCCTTTTCATTTAAGGAGCTAAAGTAACCACTTTATGTTTCACAGTAATACAAAGCTTAATTTTATGCCTTTAACCGTTCTTATAAGTGTTTAGGCACAACCCAAAAAGTTATCAAGTAAAGTAAATTGAGTGAAGTATATTGTGCTGATGCTTGCCTGGTGTTTAGAAACTTGTGGGTACTTATACTGGTAAGGCAGTTCTGTTGGGAACATGGGCTCATAATGCTTTATTTACTTTAAGTTGTTGTGTAAGTGATACTATTACTACCTTTTTTACTTGTGACGTATATTTTGTGGGTGTACAGGGCCCTACCAACATCTTTAGGGTTCAAGTTAGCCTCAGTAGATTGTTGGTGCAAGTGCTGAAGGCAATAAGGTATGATTCCGAGGCCGACTGCATACGACAACTGCAGACACATGCAGCAAATATGCATATCCATTACTTGTTAAACTCCGATACGGATAAAGAGGACCATTGAGAGACTGTAATTAATTACGTGTATCTGCTGCGTGCTTCAGCAGTTGTGGTACGTGGTCTGGCTCTTGGGGTTGGAACATCCAATGAGTGAATTTGTTCTCGTCCCATTAAACTAAAATTCCTTCCAATCCCTAAGCATTATACGTATAATGCTTACGGATTAAAAGTATTTTTTTATGATGATTACTGCTGACTAGTAGAGGTATTCACACGAATAACGTAACAAGTCAGTTATCAGATGGACCTTATAAAAGTGCTTTACTAATTCAAATTGAATTAATAAATTTCAGGGATTTTTTTTTCATTTATTTTACCAAGTTTGTTAGAGAGATTTGATCCTTAAGATTGCCGCTATCAATTGAAGCCATAAAAATACAGGATGTGATTTTTTTGGGTCTTAGTCGGTTCGATTACCCTGGTGTGACAAGCGAGTTTACGAAAATCTTTAAAAGCAGTTTCCTTTCAAAATAAAGGAATGTTGTTCTTCCTATTTCGAGTACCACCTTTCTCCCCAGGGGCATGAGAATCTTTCACCCTGTATATTTAAATATTATCCAATAATTGACTTACATAGCGACAGGTTGACGGGTAAAAAGGCCAATCAGGATGCACAATCAAGCGCTTACCTATCTCTGATTGACCGATATTTGATTAGACTATTCAGATAATCGGGCGCTTATGCGGTTCATTAAACGCTGCGAGCAAAATGACGTCGTGGACACCACGTGCCCCAAACTGAAAGAATAGGTTTGAATGGGTATGGTGGACGTCTTGGAAATGATCTGGCTATATCGAAGTATCACTAAAGACAGCTAGTAAATGAAGTTAAAACAACATTTCTATAAAAAATGCTTTTTAAATTATTGTAATGTCATCGATCCATACTCCTAGTTCAAAACTTCAATTTAATTTTGAACTACCTATTCCAAAATTGAGTTGAAAGATAGGCACATAATACAAACATACAATCAATCAATTAACTCACCGCAGTTCACTTCAGGACATAGGCCTCACCCAATGTCCGACCATTTCGTTCGATCCTCCTCCGCAACATAATGAAGCTAATAAAAGCGTATTTAAAAGAGAAAAAAACTCTCCTGACAAAGAGAACTAAACTAAAAGTTATCTACTTTTAAAGAAGCTATTTTCTCTAGTATATTTGTGAATGCGATACTATAACTTCAAGCTGACAAGTTCTTCAGTCTCGAGCTAAATACTCTAGAGACATTTAAATCTAACTGAAGTTTTTTCTTCTACTACGAACAGTTCAACTCCGACTGTCCCGGAACGAAAAAGTTTGTGTAATTGATGTTATTAATGTTATTTATTTTGCTCGTGTTGGTTATTTTAGTTTCGTTAGAGATAAGATTTCACAGCATTGTATCTAGTAGACAAATTACTACTTGCAAACAGACTTCAAAAGACCAGTAGTTAATTTGGAAGGTAATAGTGCCAGTAACTACGAGAATTCTCTTAGTTACTGGCAAAGTTACTATAGAAAACATAATTTTGTTTTTAGGTCAGCTAACCCTCGAAAGCAAACTCAGCAGTAAGTTCAAGATGAAGACCCCGGGTGCAAACGGCAACATCGCTCGCATGACGAGCAAGACCAACTTACAGAAAATTAATAAAAAAAAGTAAAAATTAAATCATTAGTTTGTTTTATAACGTATTGTAGTATGTTACAAACAATCTAGTTTGTTTAAAACTAAATCAGCAAGATCAACTGCTGTAGTTGACACAAAAAAAATGTCTAAGAATATAATCAATGTACTAGTATTAATCTAGTAGGTACTATACTGGTACTTAAAACTTGCAGACAACTGTACAGACCTACATGTGCAGGGGGTGTGACTATCACTTTCTTTACAAAGTAGTATTTCTGTTTGTATACATTTTTACTTACTACTTTCTTCCCTTTAAATGATATCTCCATTTCAGGCAGATTGATTTTTTCCTCTCCACTCTACATCTTTACCCAAATAAAAAAATGCAGCTAAAAATGCATTACACTTAAAAAGGAATATCCCTGATTTTTTCGCGATCATCTGAATTAGTGATAAAATTATGCTGCTCGGCTAAAAGGTGACAAGCGCCCCTCATTCCTCCTTAGACTGTAGAATCTCCAGATGTAAATGAACATGAAAACTACGTACAAATATATATAAAACAACAAATATTTATTTTTAAACCTCGTCCATTACCCACCTTTCAGAATATCTTATTAATATGTATTGGAAGTATAACAGAGTGCGCGGAAAATGCTGATCACGTGCGTATACGTGTATATATACATCGTTATATGACCCAGATGTATGTGTATGAAGTAAAATATCAAGGTAAATAAATGTATATTTGGGCATTAAGAACATTATATAAAGAAAAAGGCTTAGTTATCTTTCGGTACGACAATTAGATACAGGTGTTTGATTTGTTTATTCATTTTGACATCAGTTATACCGGTGACATCCTTTTTTCCACTATTGCTTTATGTTTGATTTTAAGGGATTATGACTTGGATAAATTCGAATACCTTTTTGAAATACAATATCAAATACCAATTTTATTTATTTGACAAGTGACAAAACTGACAATAGTTGTAGGTCTTCCAAACTGTCCAAGGAAGAAAATGCGTAGCTCAACAATTTAGTAAAAAACAAACTCAGCGCTTGCCAACTACTACATGAACTACGAAATCCCATACAAAACAACAAGACCAAGTTACGTGGCGTGAAGTACGTCCCCTAGGACATATCCGCTAACAAAAGTCTAAAATCGCGTCGATATCTTTGAGTAAAAACAAACCCGCCGGGCAGAGGCGGGAGTTGTCATGGAGCCGCGTAGTCAGCGAGAAATGGAGTAACCTATTTTAAACTAGAATGAATTGCACGTCGTGGACTGCAGGTTCGCTGGAATGCTGCCCACTGACAATGCTTTACATATTGCCATTGAAGTTGGACAACTTGCTGGCGTTTGCCTGAACTACTAAAGCAAACTATTTTATTCATGACAATTGAATAAGTTCTCTTATTCTAACTTTGAAAGTTCTACGTTTTTCAAAATTATGTTTACGGGAAATAACGTGATTCCAGTGTCTGTAAATAATATCAAGATTCTTGATCGGTATAAAGTACTTTTGACCGAAAGATTAGTCAGAACTTGATCACAGGCTATTAGTACATTTAACTTCAAATTACAATTACAAGTGAATTTGACCAATAATACTGGTTAAGAGTAGTACTGATCGGAGTTCAACTTGGATAGATTAGGTAAGACGGTTAAGATAGAAACCTAGTAGTGCGTAGTGGGTCGTAGCAGATCGTAGTGTAGCGTAGTAGAGTATAGTGATGCGTAGCAGAGCGCAAGGTAGTAAAGCGTAGCAGCAAGTAGCGGAGCTGGATCTTTATCACTAAGCCAGACCTTAGTTCTGCAGAGCGCGCTCTTAGTGCGAAAGTTTATCAAGATAATTTCCAATTGTATTACATTTAAATATAATATTTCTTGAATCCAAATTCTTAGCAGCTGAATTTATAAAAACAAATATAATATTCTTAGGCTTTATCTGTATACAAACCATTTCCTCCAACTTTATATCCAGATAGAAACATAATCCAAGACATAATATTTACTTCTGAAATATACAAACCCGTTCAGCCGTTACAGCGTCACTGCGTAAGAAACTTTCACTTTTGTAATATCATTCGGAAGTGGGCTGAATTTCCCTTTTCAAAAGCCATTATTTACATAAGTTTGAGATATGTTCTATCAGTGTGTGTGTTATAAAACGCGAGCAGACACGCCCCGGTAACTGGGCACAAACTACCGCACTAATATTGACTTTTGCTCCTTCCTTCCTCATTGTGTCCCTAATTAATATTTTTATTCAACTTTTTCATTGCATTCTTTTCTTAGGTCTGCATTTTGAAACGATCTTATTCATAAATCTCAACTTAAGACTAGCGAATGGGAGATTTTATGAGCGCTCAGATGTTTATGTTCTAAAAATCTCCACTCAAGTTAGTTCTAAAATATGGACGGGCCTTGAACTTTAACGCATATTAGAAGCATTTAATTTATGTTAGAATCCACCTTGGGTGAGAGGCGCTGCTATCTCTGTTGCCCCGGAATTCCTGATCAAGCACCCCATACTTGAAAATCCCTACTATAAATATGCAACCATATTAAATAATTTTCTTTCAGCATTATATTTTTAGTTTCCCTCTGCTGTTATTGGTTTATTCATGAAGTTACGAAGCGTGTGGTACAGTTTGGAGACTAACAAATTAGCATTTCTGAAACAAAAGTTCTTGTATTTTATGGAAGTTGTTGTCAATACATTTAAGTAACTAGATGCCAAGCAGCAAGCAAGCTGTTATTTTGCTAAGGGAATCTTTTCATTTGTATATTTATTAAGTATTCCAAAATCTCCTTTAGTGAATATGACTACAGTTCTTCTAGTCTAATTTATTTTTGAAGTTACCCTTATATTTGTATAATTGGCGAAGGGAATCGTCACCTACCAGGACTTTGTTAATAGCTTAGATTAGCTACAGAAAGAATAAAGTCTTCATTCACTTTTTAACTCACTCGTGTTATATTAAAAAATAATACTGTCAGACTAGTCATAAAAGTTATAGTGCTCTAATATGGAGAATTCAATCTGAATCTCATTTAAAGTCAGTAAAAAAAATCAATTGACGTAAAATCATAATAGTTAATAATCATATTTTATTTTTATTATTTTATACAGGGCACTCTTAACACCTAAAAAACAAATCAGAATAATAGAAGAATATCTATCTAGTTACATTCTGCCCAAAGTAACAAAATCAAATCATGTGATAACGTCTATCTCTTGTAGTGAGTAACAATCACTCCAGAAGTCCATTTGATTGATCCTCACTGAATGGGTATCCGGCTTGAGCCAATAAAGATCTTTTTGCCAATTGGATAGGATCAAGGAGCGACCGGGACTTCGGTGGCGGCTGACAACATCGAATGCTACCATCGGATTTTGATTATTATAGTACTTTCAAATTGAGAATGCGCTCTGGATCTTTATCTACAATGTTCCTATAGAAAACGGACTATGTATCGAGACGAGGACGAATATGTTATCTGGCATTATGACGGCATTATGATATTGACAGCCTCTTTGACGTGGCGGTAGTGAACGCGACTGCTATGCAGGAGGCGCGGGTTCTATCCCCGCTCAGTGCAAATATTTGTATGCATAAATATGGCTATTTGCATCGGTCTGGGTGTTTCTATGTATAATATGTACGTATTTACAAAAAAAAAAAGAATGTTTATCCGCATTCTAGATTGAATAACACAAGCTATAAAAGCTTACCATGAGCTTAGATAGCGTTGTGTAGAATGTTGTGAATATTTATTTATTTATTATGCGTTCCTCTAATGATACCTATAGCTATTCATTAAAAAAAAGCGTATATCTATACATTTATGAATTGCATTTCTATGAAGGTTTATAATCGTGCTCGGGTTTCTTCTTCTTGGATAACTCAAACCCTTGACACAGCAGTTCTAAATAAGTTTTTCATTGACATCATCATCTTTCATTCTATCTTTTTTTTTTTTTCGTGCGGAAATCCCCTAGAAACACAAAATTTGTCTTGTGCTCTAACTTGAATTGTTAGCTGTAAGAACTTTCTACTGTTCACTTTAACCAGGTAACAATGATTAATGATACTATGATAGTTCAAAGTTCCTTAACTATTAGAGTGCAGTATACCTTCTATAAAACATGAACACTTCTAAATGGAAATTCCAGAGTACGTTCGTTAACAATCCAACTTTATTCATTAGCGTGTATTGTCTACTGAATTTATTCGTCAGGTCGAACAAGGCCAACTCTGACAACATTTTCTGCTCCTTGAGACTTCACTAAATATTTTCACCGTATTTTGTTTATCTTGCAGACACAGAATGGAAACTTTTCTCGTAATTTAACGAGAGTTTAATAACTTGTTCGTGTACGATCAACTCACGATCTGTTGAACTAACTTTTATTTATTGATGTTGCAATTGAATTAACTTGTATGTTGTGTATGCTGTTATGAAAGACTAATTTGCTTCATTATTTATACTTAATCGTTATATTAGTTATAACGATTAAGTATGCATATATGAATTAGCCCACCGCAGTCCACTGCTGGACATAAGCTTCTTCCAATGTGCGCTATTTCACCCGATCCTCCGTCTTCTGCATCCAATTTGTCCCAGCCAACTTTTTCAGGTCGTCAGTCTATCTGGCTGGGGGCGTCCTACCTTACGTTTGCCTTGCCGTGGTTTAATTCTTGTTTTATTACGTTAAGATTATGTTTAAATGAAACAACACCCGCACTCTTTAACTTTGTAAGCATTTGTCATCATACGAGTATATCGATAACCACTTAATAACAGTGCTTGATGTACAAGTTTACTACCACTGAAGTTGAAAAATAAATCAATGTATAGGTTAAAATTCATGATTAAACCGTTTTTACATCACTTCGCTGTTATTATTTTATATTCTGTAACTGTAGTGTCATTAACGACGAAGATATATGTGACTTATGAGTAAGTAATTGGCCACTAAACAACAAAACCTTTAATGGATTTTCTTAGTTACCAGCTGTGACCATGAATCCATTCATCTTGGATAATCTATAATTGTAGTACAGTAAAAAGTTTTGCGCCATTTATCAGAGTATCTTAATAATAAGGAAAAATTGGCTAATTGCGAACTCAAATTCGCACACTAAGAGTAACTAAAGTAACATAAGACATTGTTTGTTTACTTTACTTATGATATTTGATCCATTTTCATTTGCTCTCTCCTATTATTGTTATTTAATGGTTTACCTTGACTTAAAATTTACCAGATAGACTACCGTTTGAGACTCACCAACCTTGAGTAAAAAACTTGCACCAGAATCTTTCCTAAACGTTCTAGTTCAATAGATATCTAACCCTGTGATTAACTAGAGTTCTCCTCGTGTATCTGTCGTTTCGTATTACAAGTATACTTCTGATCTGTACCAGAAATTATTTATTTATGCCCGGTAACTACTCCGGCCAGAAGTATTATTTGCTATAGAAGTTCGATTTTTAACCGAAAAACTATCATAATTTAATTAAATTAACTACCTTGGTGGAATTCAATGCAGAATGATGTGTTTGTGACATAAAATTATTTTATGGTTATGTGTATGAAGCCGTAAAATTATAAGTGACCCGTGGATAAACTGAGTGGAATATTTTTCACTTACTTTTACTACGATTCAGTTATGGTAGTTTTATGATAATAAAATTTTCATAATAATTAAATAAATAAAATAATTATTAGTGTAAAATGCGCGACTGTACGCAAGACAGCGACTCTTTCTATATAAAGCGCAGATTCGGCCTTACATGGAGTAGGTACTGTTGTCACCTGCATGCCAGCTAAACCCCTTCGACTCGGTACAAAGACGGGCATTGTAGCTCGTTGATAATCCCATACTCGTAGGCGATGTGGAACCCCACAGCCTTAGGAGGGACCTTGCCTCGCTGTGTATATTCTATCGTCTATACAATGGTTTGTGCTCAGATGAATTATTCGTCATGATACCCACAGCTACATTCTATCGTCGCACCGCTCACCATAGGCAGGGAATTCACCCCCACACACTGCGATCGGAAACGGTGCGCACTGTGCGGTATGAAAGAAATTTCGTCCCACGCACGCTCAAGCTGTGGAATGAACTACCTGCCGTGGTTTTCCCAAGCGACTACAATATGGGGTCCTTCAAGAAGGGCAGTTTCTTCAGGATAGGCAGCACGTGTAACGCCTCTGGTGTTGCATACGTCTATAGGCCACGGTAACCACTCTCCATCAAGTGAGCCGTGTACTTGTCTTTTTTTTATAAAGGGCAAGTCAATTTGTCTTCACCTTATCTGATGGTAAGTTATTGATGTTGCAATTGAATTAACTTGTATGTTGTGTATGCTGTTATGAAAGACTAATTTGCTTCATTATTTATACTTAATCGTTATATTAGTTATAACGATTAAGTATGCATATATGAATTAACCCACCGCAGTCCACTGCTGGACATAAGCTTCTTCCAATGTGCGCTATTTCACCCGATCCTCCGTCTTCTGCATCCAATTTGTCCCAGCCAACTTTTTCAGGTCGTCAGTCTATCTGGCTGGGGGCGTCCTACCTTACGTTTGCCTTGCCGTGGTTTAATTCTTGTTTTATTACCTACGTTAAGATTATGTTTAAATGAAACAACACCCGCACTCTTTAACTTTGTAAGCATTTGTCATCATACGAGTATATCGATAACCACTTAATAACAGTGCTTGATGTACAAGTTTACTACCACTGAAGTTGAAAAATAAATCAATGTATAGGTTAAAATTCATGATTAAACCGTTTTTACATCACTTCGCTGTTATTATTTTATATTCTGTAACTGTAGTGTCATTAACGACGAAGATATATGTGACTTATGAGTAAGTAATTGGCCACTAAACAACAAAACCTTTAATGGATTTTCTTAGTTACCAGCTGTGACCATGAATCCATTCATCTTGGATAATCTTTATTTGTAGTACAGTAAAAAGTTTTGCGCCATTTATCAGAGTATCTTAATAATAAGGAAAAATTGGCTAATTGCGAACTCAAATTCGCACACTAAGAGTAACTAAAGTAACATAAGACATTGTTTGTTTACTTTACTTATGATATTTGATCCATTTTCATTTGCTCTCTCCTATTATTGTTATTTAATGGTTTACCTTGACTTAAAATTTACCAGATAGACTACCGTTTGAGACTCACCAACCTTGAGTAAAAAACTTGCACCAGAATCTTTCCTAAACGTTCTAGTTCAATAGATATCTAACCCTGTGATTAACTAGAGTTCTCCTCGTGTATCTGTCGTTTCGTATTACAAGTATACTTCTGATCTGTACCAGAAATTATTTATTTATGCCCGGTAACTACTCCGGCCAGAAGTATTATTTGCTATAGAAGTTCGATTTTTAACCGAAAAACTATCATAATTTAATTAAATTAACTACCTTGGTGGAATTCAATGCAGAATGATGTGTTTGTGACATAAAATTATTTTATGGTTATGTGTATGAAGCCGTAAAATTATAAGTGACCCGTGGATAAACTGAGTGGAATATTTTTCACTTACTTTTACTACG
Source organism: Eilema sororculum (assembly GCA_914829495.1). Taxonomy (NCBI): domain Eukaryota; kingdom Metazoa; phylum Arthropoda; class Insecta; order Lepidoptera; family Erebidae; genus Eilema; species Eilema sororculum. The sequence goes on along the minus strand of OU618543.1, from coordinate 16,279,337 downwards.
ATTCAGTTATGGTAGTTTTATGATAATAAAATTTTCATAATAATTAAATAAATAAAATAATTATTAGTGTAAAATGCGCGACTGTACGCAAGACAGCGACTCTTTCTATATAAAGCGCAGATTCGGCCTTACATGGAGTAGGTACTGTTGTCACCTGCATGCCAGCTAAACCCCTTCGACTCGGTACAAAGACGGGCATTGTAGCTCGTTGATAATCCCATACTCGTAGGCGATGTGGAACCCCACAGCCTTAGGAGGGACCTTGCCTCGCTGTGTATATTCTATCGTCTATACAATGGTTTGTGCTCAGATGAATTATTCGTCATGATACCCACAGCTACATTCTATCGTCGCACCGCTCACCATAGGCAGGGAATTCACCCCCACACACTGCGATCGGAAACGGTGCGCACTGTGCGGTATGAAAGAAATTTCGTCCCACGCACGCTCAAGCTGTGGAATGAACTACCTGCCGTGGTTTTCCCAAGCGACTACAATATGGGGTCCTTCAAGAAGGGCAGTTTCTTCAGGATAGGCAGCACGTGTAACGCCTCTGGTGTTGCATACGTCTATAGGCCACGGTAACCACTCTCCATCAAGTGAGCCGTGTACTTGTCTTTTTTTTATAAAGGGCAAGTCAATTTGTCTTCACCTTATCTGATGGTAAGTTAATGGCAAAGTCTCGGAAAGAGGGTCACCATCGTAAACATGTATCATGTTAACAGTTGTGGCACTCAGCTTGACGGCGTCATTAGATCCCTTTTCACGCCCCGCTTAAAGGTCCCGGGACTGTAGTAAGAAGGAAACACGTGAGCTGGCAGGAAGTTCCAGGTCTTAATGGTGCGGCATAACAATGAGTCACTGAAACGCTGAAACACTTGTCTGTTTTAAAAAATCAATTTAAAAAATACAAAAATTTCACTGTAGATTTAAGCTTTGATTATGACAAGCGTCTGTGGCGAGGGGTCCCTACAACACGATTCTTGCTTGTTTGCTCTGCAAAGGGAAGCTGTGGTAGACATTTTTACATTTACAGAACAATATTTCCAGCAGCTTGCCTTTTGAAAATTTTCACTCTACGCCACTGACAAGCGTAGGTGCTAGTAATACAGATAACGAATTCAGTTCACCCTGTGTGTTCTCATATATGAACTCAACTAGTGTGTGCACCCAGAAAGTGTCTATAGAATAGTCCACGTAGTATTGGCACACAGTATTAGATTTTAACCCCCTAATCTTGATTAAATAATCAGACGAAGCAGACTAAACCTAGTCAATGTCAAATAAAGTCAAATAAATGTGAATGACTACACATTAGAACAAGTCTCAAACATCGAAGTACAAATAAGGTGTGCGATTTAACACGTCATGTCGTATCCGATGATATATCGAAAAAGTTCGGGATGTCGAGGCTGGTTCACTTTAACTCCGTGTAATGTTCAAGGGCTTTTCTTCAATGCGTCTCGAAACTTAACAAATGACACCACGTAAAAGTTTTAAAGCCTGAATTATTCATTATCTTTCGTCAACAGTATCACTGAATATATAATATTAATGTTTTTCTCTCTTGCCTTTTGAAACGGCTGGACTAACTCCTACAAATAGATTGAATTTTAAGAACTTTTATTGAAATCATTTTGAATATAATAATTGGTTGAATAATTTTAAGATTTTCCAAGAAGCCAATAATTATCTTTCGTTGAGACAATTATTAGTTATTAACACTGCTGTCAAAGAGTTGTAATAGATTTGAAATACTTAAACAAAAGATCTAAAACTTTATTTAGTTGGAAAATTTATCGGCATTGTTTCAATATTAGTTATAAAAGAATAATCACTGAAAGCCTATATAACTTTTAGTTTTAAGGCGAATGAAAAGGCGTTCAAAATTAAAGCGAGATTCTTTGACGAGCGCCGGATCTGTCGCAGCTCATTGCACAATATTCTGACAAGTGAAGCGTGAAAAGCAGCTACCATTTAAAATGTTCAGATGCGCTTTTCTTAAAATGTTATTATTAAATGTGATTTTTAACCTATTCAATAAAAAAAATTCAATTGTATAAGAATTTTAGATGCAGGCATATTAGGTGCATAAGTGTAATCTGAACTGAATCTGTAAAATGAACTCTATCTATGATGGAAATCTTAAATTCAAACAAAAAAAAAAACACTTCAGAAAGTTTGGGTCTAGATGTTCTAAAATATTATTCGGTTATCCTCTTTATTCATTTAAATAAAACTTATACCTAAATTATATTTTTAAATACATATAAAAAAACATCTATTTAAAAATATTAAAAACCCTAACCCTAACCACACCGGTAGCTTGACCCCCGTACCCGATGCCGCTGGGGTCACCGGCATCGGGTACAGGGACCAAGCTACCGGTGTGGTTAGGGCTCCATGGAGAGGAACCTCCTCACAATGCGTGCCGTGTCGGTTATTATTATTACGGTAATGGCAAACAATCCTGAATCTTTACACTGCGACAAATAAAGAAGGTATTTGTTTAGTCTTACATGTAATTGTGAGACACCTTAGTACCTCAAGGTGTGAGTAAGTGAATTAGATTTATTAGAATACTCACCGTGGTCGAGCTGGTAAATATTACCAAAGACGCACAGCATCACTGGATTTAACCCAATGAAAGTAATTTCAATACAATTAAATTTCAAGTAATCGTAAAGTAACCTCAGTACATTACGATCGTGAATATAAAGCTAAGCTTTGTAGGGTTAAACGTGAATAGTAGTAATATAGTAATTATTTTGATGTTTTATTGAAATGGACCCACTTTCTTTGCGCTATCCTGTTATTTGCATATATTCATCTGATAGGGGCCTGGTGATCTGTGTGACAGGTTTTCCCACAAATGATTTAATTATATACCATATATACTTTGTGCCATACCATACCATACTTTGTGGAAGAGAAATAAATAAATATTACTATTACTATATCACCCCTAATCGTGATGCCCACGATCTTTAAATAAAAAATATAGAAAAGTAAATTCACGCTAGTGAAAGGATAACTAAAAAAAAACTATTTTACCACTGGTAAAAAGTACGGACCGATCATAATTTAGCTCGTTGAATATAAGCTGTGTAAAGCATGTAGTTTACTGGCACAAAAACACACATTTCTTGTGTATTCACCCACAAGAAAGACCATATCATTAATATCAAGACGTAAAACTGTCAAGTGCAGAATATGACAAACAACATTAAATAAAATTTGGGATCGCAATTTTTGGTAGCATTATAATTGGAAATTGTGGACGAGGTTAAGACCTTATTGCACTAATTTCAAATATAATAGATTAGTTTAAAGTTTCAAAATAGCTGTTCTGCCTTCAGTTTTCTACTACGTAGAAAGGTTTCACATACAGTCGTTAGCATTTATTTTGTGAGACTATCGGTAAATGTATTTAACTTTGTAAATTACAATAATGACCGTCTTTCAATTGTGTGAATACGATTCATAGATGATACATATGCTACATGACATTGAAGTCTATATTATATCTAGTCATCATGATCCAATATTTTTGACCATCCGCCCCGTTGCCAGGTTAATGAATATTTTTATTATGTGGATAATACTTTTAGCTTAAAACTAGGTAATGATAGAGTATGATGATTGGCCCTGTAAGATGTCCACTGTTCAAGCATTTCACTAGTTAGCCAGTACCGGTACAGTAGCCAGTAATAAGCAGTTATTAACGAAGGTATACAATACACAATACACAATGCACATAAAATGTATGAGCTAATACAAAACATGATTAATTTATGTTCCAAGTTTTTCGGAATCCTGTCAACAGACAACGCGTGATTAAGCAGCAGACGTACAAACATCAAAATATTTTCACAAACTTTTACATTTATATTATTAGTATGATTGTGATATTAACTTTGATATTAATCTTACTTAGAAAGTGAACGAACTCAAGAAGGTGTATAGCATAGAGAGATGGAGTAAATTATGTATAGTTTATGCTCTTAGTAAACGAAACTTATTAGAATTAGGCAACTACGCAAGAAAAAAAATATCGGATTGGATAATCTGAAAAAGCTCCAAGTTAGGTTAGTTAGGTGGCAGTGGTTCGTGTAATAGTTACGCCTAACCTAACAACACGTCATTAACTTTAAGTTGAAGACTAAATTTAAAATAGTTCATCAATTTATTTGTGCCTATCAATATGGTCAATAGCATGCCTACTGTTAATAACACCTCCAAGTATTTGAAAACAATGATCTATAAGCTTATAAAATTACATCTTAAACACTTACAATAGGATTATAAGCACCCTAGAAAAGTGAAGGGCAAGACAAGAGTGATCGGAAAGTGGCCATTGATGTCTTTATAACGCGTTCTAATGGCCTTATCATTTAAGGAATAGAGTAGGTAGGTACATAACATATTTTAGGTAGGGTAAGATTATAATATTGCTGTCAACTTCACGACTTTAAAACGCAGTGCCCCATGTACATAAATATTGCCTGAATGTTGTTACTACTACCTGTGAAATAGAAGCATCGGGCAAAAAGGAGATTATTAAAAAATAATAAAAGGGAGACTGACACGGTCACAAACCATTCGAAACTAAAGCTTAGTAAGTTCTACCACATAATGTTTATAATTCGAAATCTTAGGCGAATAAGCTAAACAAACCAGAAAATACTACACAACACAATTTTATTTACAAGCAAGAATTATTAATCAGATCGACCCACACTCTAAGTGCTCCTTACTTCTGTAAACGCGAACCGGTATAAACTAGAGAAGAACAAAGAAACTACAAAACCGTAACATCCTTCTATAAATATATATCAATACAATGACGAGGATGATCGTAAAAATATAACCTTAATAATAACCCCAGCCGCAACCCGCCATATAATTTTATTAGCACATTATTTATATAGGTACAATTTATTGTTAGAAAACACCATTGTGCTACAAATTTAAACTATTGTCTTTCGTTGGGTACTCTTTTGTTCTTTGAATTGTAAACTAAGATAGTAGCTACTTACAATAGTACCGTAATAACTGCATACAGACTATTGTGAAAAGTAAGTGTAGTTACATCTCGGCATCTAGATAGATCTTTGTAGTACGGAAAAAGGATTTATTAGATCATGGTGGAAGAATTTTCTAATAAAGTTGAATGTACGTGAATGTGTAGTGAATATTAAAATTTACATTACCATCGTTTGCTTCAAAAGAGCATTAATGTAACAACGCTATATAAATAGTTGATAATATTTTTATTTACTTGTATGATACGACCCAACTGACCCAAGTCAACATCCGAGGTCAATTTAATATTTCCATAAATGAAGTAAAAGTTTTATGGGATAAAGAAGTAGTAGTTTTTTTTATCTTTAATCTAAACTTTTGAGAATATCGTGAGGTGAAACTGATCAGGGCTCGAAAGTAAAATTAAACTCTATAGAAATGTACAAGGTGTATTATTCAATTTAAGTAGGTTTTTATAATGCTGCCTTAAAATATTATCAGTACAGCAAGTGTGTCTTAAATATCATAGTTATGTTAATGTCTTCAATTTTGTTGATTAATTTGTAACATTTCATGTATTCGGCTTTTCTCGTCACTTCCTCGAACCAACAAAGAAACAATCTTTTAGTCCGAACGATTGCTCCCAAATCTACCAGATGGAACAAATTTTTCTTTGTTTACACAGAGAACGCTGACGATTGTCCTGAAAATGTACTACTAACAGTCAACTTTTATAAGATAACTTCTGCAACTGTCCTAATTGAAGAATATAATATGTACACGTTTAGTTGTTATTTGTACAGGTATAGATTTTCATTCTGTATCACACAGTAAACAGCATAATTGGTAGCGCTACTAATTTCTTGACCCTTGAGTGTAGCCAATAGAATCTTTATTCTTATTTATCTGTATATCATCAGAAGGCCGTAGAAATTTTTCTTCATTTTTTATAATTTTTCTTGACAAATGTTTTTTTTTTTAAATGTGGTCTGGCTTGACGAAACATTTGTCAAGTGAACAACAGATGAATAGTCACGGAACCGCACTGATATCAATGCGGTTACGTGACTCTTCATCTGTTATTTATTTGTGCTCAGATTTTTAACTTCCTTCATTTTATTACTATTTAATGAATAAGTGGATAATATTTTAGTTAAAACTGAATTGAATTGAAAATACGAATTCAAACTCATTATTTTGTAAAATAAAGAAATTACGCTTATTTTGATCCCTTCCTTGATTCCCACATATTAATGTTATGACTTACATTTGATTGATTGACTGATTTAGAACATCCATCGTCACGATGTCAATTCGCACTCTGACTTCGAAGGTCGTTAAGCAAAGATTGAACTAATGACTTACTTGAAGAAATAACTACGTTCAACATTATAAACAAGCCAAGAATTCAAGGTCAAATGTAGCATTTGAATATTGTGTCAACTCACCGTTGATGCCTGCATTGCGCACTCAATAGCTGAAAGTAGCTTTTTCGTCTCTATTTAATATTCAAGATGGACGAATTTTCTCCAAATTCGCGTTCACCTCAATGTATTTTGTATGATGCACCCAATAGCAAAGGCGCTCATATTTAGGGTTCCATACCTCAAATAGAAAACACGCGCCCAGACATTAAGATCAAATACTCAAGCGGTAACATTTTGAAACTGTGAGTTGTTCACACTTCTAAATTAACACCATCAATAGACAGCTGTTTTTCTAGCATATTTAGACAATCGTAAGGGAATCAAAACCAAAGAATGAGTTTTGAATCTAAAATCTAATATAGCCAATTTTTTTTCACTCTGTAATGTACATATACCTATCATACCTATGTCATTATACATACACAACCAATTTTCAATATCACATAGCATAGACATTTTCTCCAGCAAATTGTTCAAAACATCTTATCAACGTATATTATTGTATCTGTACTTTCATATTCTCGGAATGGTTATGAACTTTCTTCGTAACTAAGCATTTGTTAGAAAACAATTTGACTTTCCTTTTTCTAGAATCGCTGAGGAAGAAAACAAAGAGTTTCCTTTGCGACTGTTACATAAAACTTGTATTTCAAAGAATTTCGTCATTATTACCTGTCAGTGTACCTACATCCTGATTTTGAGATAAAACATTATTGAGACATTTTGTACACACAACAGTGCCCACAGATGTACGTTATAGGTATGTCTGTACTAAAACCGTACAAACCCAGTTTAGTTACCTTGAGACAAACGCATTTTTTTATATATAGGACACGTCAACTTCACTTCACCTCGCCTGATGTTAAGCAAAGGCAAAGTCTCAGAAAGAGGGTCACCATCGGAAACATGTACCTACATGTTAACAGTGGTGGCACTCACCTTGACAGCCTCATTAGATGCCTTTTCACGCCCCGCATAAAGGACCTATATTATATATAAAGGATATATTTCTATGGTATACCATATTCTTTGAATTCAAATTACAACAAGTGAAGATGGCCCACTGCTCAATAAGCAACATTGAAGTTTCCTCAAATTCAAAAGGTTCGTCATGAAAACACATAAAATATATACCTCATTTACGTGCAGTCAGAGTGTGTCTAGAGCTTTACTCTTCACGTAAATAAGACAGTCAAAATACAAGCTGAACATCTAAGTGCATTAGGTACGTATATTTGGCTATAGAGTATAAGTAAGTTTAAGTAAACAGCGCTATTTTGAGGAGAGTACCTTCAATTTGCAGCGCGCAGCCGCCCCAGGTTGACAACTAGGTAAGCACTTTCTGAGAGTTGAAGATTAACTCAACAATACAACACGTGTCAGCTTATGGAAATATACAACTTTAGACCATTGTGTGGATTACAAACAGAATTATGGGGCGTAATTTTATGAATCACAGGTGAGAGATACAGAAACATCTTTTTTTGTTGCACAACTAAACTTGGAATCCCTCATGTTATTTTATAAACTTTACGCGAATGTCAAAGAATATCGATATACTATATATACAGAGAATGATCCGCGAGGCTATTGAAATTCAAAAGCACCCAAATTTTAATAGAAAGGACGGATGGAGCCACCAGCTTGGGACCCAGTCATCCACTTAATCAAACAAAGTAAGCAGCAAAATACAGCAAGACTTAACGACCCAGTGAGCTCATTCTGCGTAAATAGTACCACCAACAATTCTTCATGATTCAAGTACTTTAAGATAACATTTACTTAAAACTAAAGTAGAGCCAACGAGATGAGAGAAAAAAGGTAAACGAAGCGACCATTACTGAGTTACGTTGCGATAACTAGCGATTAATTTTCTCTGTCGCACATGTCACACGTACGCGACAATGGCCAAGTGACAGCTGTTGTTGCGTGTTTCGTAGTACAGGAAAGCTGTCAGCACAGCAGCCGGCGGTTCTAAACTGTTAGATCCACCATCTTATGAGCAATTTCATTCCTGTCTGGAATGCGCTTGAAGTGATACTGATAATTTTCAAAAAAAACCGCTGAAACTTTGTTTACCTTTTTTCTCTCGCTTCGTTGGCTTTGCTTTATGTGACAACTACCATCATGAGTCACTCCGCGAACATGGTTGCTGAAATGTGGCATAGTAAATAATATCAAATATACTGGCGAAATGTGGGTGCTAGCACCTCTGCCTACCCCTTCGGGGAATACAGGCGTGAGTTTATGTATGTATGTATACATACATACATATAGGAGTCGATATGCACGAAACGTGCGAGTTCAATTCGTGCGAATCGTCCAATAAGCCTATCAAATATATCGCGATAATATCCTTAAAAAGTGGTTTTATTTCAATTGTAAATTTTAAAGCTGAGCGTGAAATGTATTGAGATAGACAAGGTAAACTGAATATTCTATCATTGATCATAAACGTTTGCGTTTAAAACGGCAGTTTTCACTGTTGCATATTTTTAAATAACATAACATAACATAAACTCACGCCTGTATTCCCCGTAGGGGTAGGCAGAGGTGCTAGCACCCACATTTCGCCAGTTTATGTTTAGGTGGCGAGCCTATTGCCATTAACCGGGCACTTATAAACCTGCGATAAATACACACATAACTTCGAAAAGCATCATCAGGTGTGTGCCATGGTAAACCTGGGATCGAACCCGAGACCTCGTCTCAGCAGTCCATTACCCATACCACTAGGCTACCGTCATTATAATCACATCACATTTTTTAAATGATACTTTCGAACACCGTGCCGTATTGATTCACGGTGGAGTAGAATAGGACCACCCCAGCTCTTCCTGTGGGTGTCGTAAAAGGCGACTAAGGGATATGGCTGTCCTCCATCCGACAGTAAACATACAAAGTGCCCGCTTAACGGCAATAAGGTCCCTCATAATAGTTGGACCGAAAATCAAAGTTACGGCGACACGTGGGTGTTAATATACCTCTGCCTACCCCTTCGGGGATTAACATGCGTGAGTATATGGATGGATGTACTTTCGAAAACATTAAAAAAGCTATTTTACTATTACAAATTTGATATAAGATTCATATCGATAGTATAAATTAATATCGAAACAAAAATACTTATATTACTTTCTGTGTATATCACTCACCCACATTTCCGTGAACTCGACCCTTCGACCTCGCCGCCAATAGGTACTTAATCGATTAAGGCCATTGTACAGCCGCGGCGAAATTCACTTAGGCACTGAGAAAAATATAAATGTGTTGTAAGTACATTACAAGTCCAATATTTCTTAATAAATATTGTATTCCTATAATAATGAAATTTATATGTTTTAGATCCTCAAAAACATCATAATGTGTAGATATGTGTCTGGTCTTAATGTTATGAAAGAAGCAACTGTTACAAGAACTGTTATATATAATTGATTCGTTCGTATGTATAATCGGGGGATCCTAACTGGTAAAGCACTGCGTCATATTACAAGACCCAAATTCATTCCTGCGTGGAATACTGCTCACATCTCTGGGATGACTCCGCAAAGTACTTACTAGATGCTCTCGACCGGTTGCAGCGACGTGCGGTCCGCATTATTGGGAATCCTTACGGGAAACGACGTCCTTGAGCCTTTGCAGATACGTAGAGATGTTGCGTCTTTGGCTGTATTCTACCGTCTCTACCATGGTGAATGTTCTGATGAGCTCTTCCAATTAGTCCCACCCTCTCCTTTCCTTCACAGGAAAACACGTGCAGGGCTAAGATGCCATCCGTATACGGTGCAGAATATACCTGCTAGAACCAAACGTTTCAATGACTCATTCCTATAGTATTCTCCCTGCCAGCTCACGTGTTTCCTTCTTCCTGCAGTCCCGGATCCTTTAGCGGGGCGTGAAAAGGCATCTGATGAGGCTGTCAAGCAGAGTGCCACCACTGTTAACATGGTACATGTTTACGATGGTGACCCTCTTTCCGAGACTTTGCCTTTAACTTAACATCAGGCGAGGTGAAGTCAAATTGACGTGTCCTTTATAAAAGAAAATCAGAACGATGCAAAGTTCCAAGTCAAAATATTAGATCTTAGGTAGGTATATAAAAGATACAGAGCTAACCAACACCATTTATTTTCTACTTTCTGGAGGTTTTTTTAATGACAGGTTTTTTATATTTAGGAATGTCAAAAAATTTGTTAGCTAAATAACCCGACTCGTATCAGATGCGAAGGAGCCCAGGACACTGGCCGCATTTCCGCGCTGGATCACAACACAAGTATTTTTGCTTCTATGCCCTAACTGCTCGACCGCGACCGGCACATCAATATATCGCGATTCCAAGGCTGCAGACTTATCATGCTTTTTGCAAGCTGCATCTTTGGCCGCAGCTGCAGGGGAAAGAGCTGTGCGACCCAGGTGACTCGCAGCCACAGTACTAACACAGGTCGCATCCCAAACTAAGCACCTTCCCCTCCTCCACACCCTAGCCTCTGGCTGGGACACAGCGTGTAGTCTCGCCCAATCCACCCCAACCGCATTTCCCAAACGCCTGGCGTGAGCCAGTCTTACTCCCACCTCATCCCAAGACCTGGATATGGGGAGCCGTTGAATCCTGCGCGTCATTATTGAGTGCCGACGAGAACTTCCGTGCCTCAGACGCAAAGGGTATGTTAGGCCCGGCACTGTCAGAGTGAAGTATAACAGCGACAAGGCCCGCAACCCCATGCACTGACGCAAGGAATGCGGCAAGCCAACATCCTTCGTATCCCAAGGCCCCTAAATCTGATTGGTTGAGAGGCTAAGCCCCACTGGGACTCAGTAAGAGAGACTTTTTTGAACTGACTCCACGAGGGATTTCAATGCGTCATCAAAGGATGAGGTCTCCGCCACGCACATCGCATTTTGTATTTTAGAAAATACGTATTAGGGTTCCGCGTAAAAATAAAAACCCAAATCTACGCCACGCGAATGAAGTCACTTACAGCTGGTAAGAAATATAAATGAGAGATTTAAATCAAATGAAATGGTAACATTCATTATAACCCGCAGCACTTAGTTGCTTTGTTGGGAGTATTTTCTGTTATTTCTGTAATAGTAACGAGAAAGCTGACAGGACCCGACACTGGCCATTAAAACGTTTCACGACTATTCAAACGCTCATTTAGGAGTTTCACAAAAAGGTAACACAGATATTAATCATAGTACCTACGTGCTTACGTACTATAACTAATTGTAAGAATCCATATCGATACTAATATTTATACATGCGAAAGTAACTCTGCCTGTCTGTTTGTCTGTATGATACACTTTCACGCCTAAACCGCTGAACCGATTTTGATGAAATTTGGTATAGGGGTAGATTAGACCGCCAGAGGCCTCATAGATATGAGGTCTCTTAAACTGGCGAAGCCCCTCCGAGTCACGGAGACCCGGACGGGTGCCCGCCTCATACAGGTCCCTGGCGCTTCCAGCGCTCCCCAGGCCGATGCCATAGCGGCTCAGCTAAGGGAGACGCTGGACGCAGCCGACGTCCGGGTGTCCAGGCCCACAAAGTGCGCAGAACTGCGTATTTCGGGCCTGGACGACTCCATCACGGCCGAAGAGATTCGGGCCACCGTGGCGGAGGCCGGGGGCTGCCCCCTGGAGGCGGTTAAGGTCGGAGCGATTCGCTACGGCCGTCGCGGACAGGGGGCGGCAGTTGTCGGCTGCCCCATCGCAGCAGCTCAAAAGGCTGCCGATCGGCGGGTCCTCGTGGTGGACGGCGTTGTTGGGGTGCGGGCTCAGCTCCTGCAGGCTCGACCGGCCAGGTGCTTTAGGTGCCTGGCGGTCGGGCACGTGGGGGTGCAGTGCACGGCGGAGGTGACGGTCGGTGACCGGTGCTTCCGCTGTGGCCAACCCGGTCATAGGGCCGGTGGTTGCGAGGCTCCGCTGCACTGTTTCAGGTGTGCAGCGGGGGGCAAACCGGCCGACCATCGGGTTGGTAGTAAGGCCTGCACCGGAGGGGAGCCGAAGCCACGAGGCGGGCGTTCCGCAAACTGTTCGCAGCGGGATGCGGAGATGGTTCCATAATGGATCCCCAGCTCCGCATCCTGCAGGCGAACGTGGGCCACGGTGTCGATGCTCAGGCACTTCTGCTCCAGAGCATGGCACAGTGGTCCATACACGTCGCCGCTGTCGCCGATCCGTACACCCACCGCCCCCCCGGGCCTGCCTGGGTGGTCGACCTGGATGGATCGGCGGCACTGGTGCGTAACGCCGCTGCGGGTGCCCCTCCCTTTGTGGTGATCGCAAGGGAGCATGGCATCGTAGCGGCGCGTGTGGGGGAGATTGCGGTCGTGGCCGTCTACTTCACGCCGGCATCACACCGACGCATAGGGCAGTATCGGCAGTCGCTGGAGCGGCTGACCGACGTCGTCAATGCTTGTCACCCTCGCCCGGTTCTTGTGCTTGGGGACTTCAATGCCTGGTCTGAGGCTTGGGGGTCCCGGCACACGAACCCGCGAGGTAGGGCTCTGGAGAGCTGGGCCGCTACTCTCGGTCTGGTTCTCCAGAATCGCGGGGCCGAAGCCACGTTCTGGGTGGCGGAGCGCGGGGCGAGTTCGATCGTCGATCTCTCATTCGCGAGCGCTTCGCTGTCGCAACGTGTGCGGGACTGGCGTGTTGTCGTGGAGGTGGAGACACTGTCGGATCACCGATACGTTCGGTTTGATGTCTCCCCTCCCGAGAGTGATGCGCTGGTCACACCGGCCCCACGCGAGCCGCGCTGGGTGCTTAGGGGACTGAATAGGGATGCTCTCCTGGAAGCCGCCTCCGTGCAGGCCTGGGCCATGGTGCCGGACAGGCCTGATGACACCGATGACGAGGCGGCGTGGTTCCGGGAGGCCATGACTGTTGTCTGCGATGCGGGTATGTCTAGGGCTCCAGCCTATAGTCCGAGGCGCCGGGTCTACTGGTGGACTGCGGAGATCGCGAGGCTGCGTCAAGCCTGCGTGATCGCGCACCGCCGGTGGGCCAGGCTCCGTAGGAGGCGTAGCCGCCCCGCAGACACAGATCCCCTAGTGGCGGAGTTGCAAGAGGGATACAGGGAAGCCAGGAATGCCCTCCGAGCGGAGATCAAGCGGTCCAAGGCAGCTTCCTATAGGGAGCTGCTGGAGACACTGGAGCGGGACCCATGGGGGCGGCCTTACCGCTTGGTAAGAGGAAAGCTGCGCCCCCGGGCCCCTCCCCTGACCCAGGTTCTCGAGCCGGCTCTGCTTGGAGGAGTGGTGGCATCCCTGTTCCCGGCGCGGGCGGAACACGTTCCGCCGCAGATGACTCCGCCACCTCGGTCGCCTGATGCGCCCGGCGTGGTTATTGACGACGACGTGCCCGAGGTCACTTGGGTAGAACTAGAGCTGGCGGTGCGACGGCTTAGAGCCAAGAAGAACACCGCCCCGGGACCCGACGGCATTCCAGGCCGTGCGTGGGTCCTAGCTCTAGGAGAAGACGGTCTCGAACCCCGACTGCGAAGGTTCCTCAGCGCATGCTTGGAGCGGGGCCAGTTTCCGAAGATGTGGAAGACGGGGAAACTGGTCCTCATCCGCAAGGACGGACGCCCGGCGGACGAGCCGTCCGGGTACCGGCCCATAGTGTTGCTCGACGAGGTGGGCAAGCTCTTCGAAAGAGTGATTGCCAAGCGCCTCGTCGAGCACCTCTCTAGAGTAGGGCCGGACCTAGCGGACACGCAATACGGCTTCCGCCGGTGGCGTTCCACTGTGGATGCCATCATGCGCGTGAGGACTCTGGCGGAGGATGCGGTTGCCCGGGGCGAGGTGATGTTGGCGGTGTCTTTGGACATCTCCAACGCGTTTAACACCTTGCCCTGGAGTTGCATCAGGGAGGCGCTCGTGTACCACGATGTGCCTCTCTACCTCCGCCGCATAGTCGGGGCGTACCTGACGGAGAGGGCCGTCATCTACCCAAGTGCGACCGGCGTCGGTAGGCGTGAGATGTCGTGCGGTGTCCCACAGGGATCGGTCCTGGGGCCGCTCCTGTGGAACATCGGATACGACTGGGTGCTTCGCGGTGAGCTCGCGTTCGGGGCCACCGTCACGTGCTACGCGGACGACACGCTAGTGACGGTGAGTGGCGCTACACACCGCGAGGCGACCCAGAGGGCCACCACCGCTGTTGCTCAAGTCGTGGATCGGATCCGGCGGCTGGGTCTCGAGGTGGCTCTGCACAAATCCGAGGCCTTGTTCTTTCATGGTCCTCGGCGCAGGCCACCCCCGGGATCCAGCTTGACAGTAGGAGGTACTCCCATCGACATCAAGCCCCGGTTGAAATACCTGGGGCTCGTACTTGACGGTCGGTGGGACTTCGGAGAGCACTTCCGAAGTCTGCGCCCCAAACTGTTGGTGTCAGCTAACGCGCTGATGCGGCTGCTGCCCAACTTGAGGGGCCCAGAGGACTCCTGCAGGAGACTCTACGCGGGTGTCGTGCGGTCCATGGCCCTGTACGGGTGCCCCGTGTGGGCGGACGCCCTGCAGGCCAGGTTCGTGCAACTGCTGCATGCACCGCAGCAGACGATGGCCTGCAGGGCCATTAGGGGGTACCGCACGATATCCTTTGAAGCGGCGAGTCTCCTAGCCGGATCGCCACCGTGGATCCTGGAAGCGAGATCCCTTGCGGCACTGTATCGGTTCCGTAAGGAGGCGCGGGAGCGGGGATTCGATCCCGAGCCCGAAGACATTCGGGCCGAGAGGTCCCGGCTCCACGGGATCATGGTGGCGGAGTGGGAGCGACGACTTGAGCAACGACGCGCAGGGCATGCCGTCATAGAGGCGGTAAGGCCCATCATGGGGGAATGGCTCGAGAGGCCACATGGCAGCCTCTCGTATCGACTGACGCAGATTATCACCGGGCACGGGTGCTTCGGGAGATATCTGTGTCGGATCGAAAAGGAGCCAACGTCCGAGTGCCATCACTGCGACGCGAGCGAGGACACGGGGCTGCACACGCTCACCGAGTGCCCGGCATGGGCCGAACCGAGGCGGGAGCTAGTGGCGGCCCTGGGAGTGAGAGTTCTCACCCTCGCCACCCTGCTCACAGCAATGGTCCGCTGCGCGGACGCGTGGGCGGCCGGCGTCTCCTTCAGCGAGCAGGTAATGGTCGTGAAGGAGACGGCGGAGCGGGAGAGGCGGCGCGAGCGAGAAAGACTCGCGGATCGCGCCGCCCGCGCACGCAGGCAACTCGGGCGTCGGAGGGCACTGACTGACCTCCGTCCCCCATGAGCGCGGGCCTGGGGGTGACGGGTGGAGCCGCCTGTCACCCCAGCAGAAGCAGGCCACGGTGGCGGCGCGCTGAACAGCGCGCCTCCCCATTCCGGGGGCGAGCTGGGGACACCGTTGTCCCCCCTCCTGAGGAGGGCCAGACCGTAAGGGATGGCCCTGGGTCAGCCGGGGTGCGAGGGATATGTCTTTGACAACCTCACCTCCGGCCTAGCACCAAGACCCACAGTCGGCGTGCGGTTTTAGTCGGTTCGAGTCCGACATAACCTCCCCTTCCGGCTCCGGCAGGGGGGGTATCCGTGGGGATTTCCGCACGAAAAAAAAAAAAAAAAAAAAGGGGTAGATTAGACCATAAGAAAGGACATAGGCTAGATTTGGTCGCAATAACCGACATCCACGTGGGCGGAGCCGCGGGTAAAAGTTAGTATTATTATATGTTACATCGGGCACGTCTCGGTAGCCGAGTTGGTCAAGGCATTCACCCTGTAAGGGAAAGATCGCAGGTTCGAGTCCCGCCCGAGAAGATTCTTTTTCCCTATGTATTCGATCTAATTACATTTCACACCAAAACAATTCTTGTTACCTTACAATACCTTGATGACATTGATAAGTGTACAAAATAACAAAGATGGCGGCTTACTTCTGTTTGAATTCGTATAATCCATTTCAATATATTTTCAGAGAAATTTATTGTTGTAATTAATCAATTAAGAATTCTTCAGCCGTCTGCGGCCCAGCAACTTTGCACAATGAGTTTATCGAGTGGGTTTGCTCCAATGACTTTATATCAATATAAAATTATGTCGATATCAGATTACGTCCGATAGGTATTTTAGGATTAAATGAGCTATTGAATTTGATATGAAGTCCTAGATTAATATAGAAATTTAGCTTCATGCAGTCAAAAGAGCACATCAAGTCATGGGTTAATGTGGTAAAATATATATATATTTTTTTTTTTATATTTGGTCCGTCAATTGACTGCACCCCGCTAGATGGCAATAAAGCTGACGTGCAGTCCAGAAGATACAGACCACCATTCTCGATGCCATTGGACGTAAAATGGTGGTCCCTAACTTGACGGCTTTGATAGATGCCTTTTCACGCTCCACTTGAAGAACCCGGGACTGTAAGAGGAGGGAAACACGTATGCGGGCAGAGCATTCCAGCTCTTTATCGTGCGGCAGAGGAAAGAGCCCCCAAACCGTTTAGTGCGAGTTGGTATGGATTCTGCCGTGTGTGGATTGCATATATATCTAATACGGGTATGTAAACGAGTACAACTGATACGGGTGTGGTCCCTCTATAAATTCCGGAGTCAGACGGTGATAAGAGATATTAGGAGATAATCAGTAGTAAAACAAGATCTGGAAAAGTGCCCAATTGATAGCAACAATCTCGATCCTCTCTTCCTTTAATGTGGATCGAAAATATAATTGACGAAAGGTCTATACCTACTCCTACGTCAGTTCTAATTTTCCCAATAGTTAAAAGCTTCCAATTTCAAATAAAGGATTAAAAATAAAAATTCTGACGTGATACGCTTAAAACGTTTTGTATTTTGTTTCTACATATTTCATTCAGTCATTTGTACCGATACCGCTGTCATACGAATAAACTCTAAAAGCACAAAAAATACAAAACAACTTTTACATATTTCTGTCGGTTCTATATTGCTAGTTTTGTGTCTATTATGTTTGTAAATTCGACGTGATGAAATATTCATGTCACATTTGCACGCAGATCTGAGCGATCAGTCAACTGTGAAACTAATGCAAATACGATAAAGATATGACCGTTTTAGTGCTACGGATAAGACTGTACGTACTACCGTTTGTTTAGTAATATTTCTTTATCCTTACTACAATGAACTACTATCCTGAAATCAGTGAGCATTTTACAAGGTGATAGAGCTTTATTTTACTATCACAAATATGATAATAGGGGCGTGTAGTTTTCGAGTTCGCTTCACCCGCTCCTGAAGCAAGTCAAAATTATTCTCCCTTTCATGTTCAAAGCGTCGATAGCTTAGTGGTTAAGGAGTCAGCCTTACGATCGAGAGGTCCCGGGTTCTATCCTGACCATTACACTACCGACGTGAACCCACTCCTAGCACAAGCAATTTAGCTTAGTTGGAGGGGTTAGAGGGTATATTAGTAACTTCGGTTCTAATATTCTTTAAAAAAAACATATTACTATGTTATTTGTGATAATAACAAGCTTTCACTGAAGTAAAATTTAGTCACAGCCAATTTTAATCGATTTATAAGTTAGGTTTTTGTTCAAATATATTTATATGGATAACGTTCCCTAAGTCTCTTATGTGACATAGTAACGTATTGCACTTGCAACAGGCGTATCTCAAGTAGCATACAATAATAAATCATGGTACGTATCTGGACAGCAAGTGGAACAAAACGGATAATTTATACTGACCGTCATTTGACTTCAATAAAAATGTCAATTGAACGGTTCTTATTCCGTTGTTTTCTGTTTTGGCAGTAAACCAAGTATACCTATTGTATTATTGTAAATAAACTTCGCAAAATGTCATCTATTAAAATCTTGGTACAGTACTAAGCATCTTCAGTAAATTTAAAGTATATTAATGGGTCGAATACTTAAAAAACTCACGTCTGTAAATCCCTGGAGGGGTAGGCAGAGGTGTACTAGCACCCACCCCCTATATGAAAAAAAGACGGAAGTTACAACGCTTTAGTGAAGATGGTTGTTAGGATATAGTCAGAACGTGCAAAAATCGATTCCGGGACAAGGGTCCCTATACTAACTCGTCATATCCTACAAGTATAGGACAATATGTCCCCAGGTGACGGGAATTTCTTTTTATATAGGACATTTTGACTTTACCTCGCCTGGTGGTAAACTGAAGGCAAAGTCTCAGGAAACTTGCCTGTCCTGGTACTGAATCCATGTTGAAAATAATCCAAAACTTACAACAGCCTTCTACCCATCCCCAGTTTCTCACATTCAAGGCTATCAGAGTGAGTAAAAAATGTAACTCAAGATATTTTGCATGTTATATAGACTGACTGGCGTATGTATGTAACATACAAAATATTGCTACATAAAAGAGTACGGTCTATTAAACTTCAAGAGCTATATTTTCAGGAGAAAAATCGTAAAATAAATTACATTTGCGCTCAAGTGGCAATTGGGATAATTGATTTCTAAGTGGAAGACAGGCAATTATTCCAAATATACCTATATAATTATCATCTACTCCGTCGAACCGAATTCATACATCTTGGATGTAATATAATATAAACAGACTGGACAGGTTATTATTTCAGGTTATTCGCGATTCTCCTTCTCGATTATGCACGAAAATTGTTCTGATATAAAAAAGGCGTTTTATCACGCTATTATAAAATTACTAAACCGGCCAAATGCGAGCGAACTCACCCATAAAGTTAAAAAAAATGTTTTTTTTTTAATTATTGAGATAATTGAAGGCGAAAATTGCGGTTTATGACATATTAAAAAAAAACTATTTACTAGATCTCGTTCAAACCAATTTCCCGTGACAGTTTGCATGGCAATGTACATCATATATTTTTTTTAGATTTATCATTCTCTTATTTTAGAAGTCACAGTGGAAAAATGTGGGGGACACATTTTTCCACCTTGGAAGTGTCTGTCGCGCAAACTATTCAGTTTAGAAAAAATGTTGTTAGAAACCTCAATAGTGTTTTTGAAGACCTATCTATAAACACCCCACACGCATGGGTTGAATGAAAATCATTTTTTGACTTTCAGTTCTAAGTATGAAAATTTATTGTTTTTTTTTTCTATTTTTGTGTGTAATTCTTAATTTGATTCACAGAATACATTTACTTACCTACGGAAACCTAAAAATCGAAGGGAATTGTGACTAACCCGTTATTTTTACATAAAGTTGGGCCTAGTGGGTTTTCTTTTCTTTCACCTTCTCGAATATTGTCATAGACTTTAAAATGCCTTCCATTCTCTATTGAGGTTACTAGATTTTCTGAGTTATATCAGCTTATCAGCTTAATATATTTATGAAGAAAAGAGAACACATCGCTAGGCTGGTATACGATTATATTATCATTGTATAGAGAGACGAAACAGTAATGCCAGCAGTATATAATAAAATAATGATATAAAACAATTTCTTTAATACGAAAAGGTCCAATTTTGTCCTTTTCAACATTATTTAGTCCAATGCCATCAATCATACTTCTATGTCAGGTAGATTATAAAAAGCGCTGTGTCGTACAGAAACGTTTCCCCATTTCTTAAGTTAGTTTCCTTTTTACGGAAATACAAGACGTGATCTGTTTGGCCTTAATCCAGTTCTTGCCTTTGGGAGAAACTGTTGTTTTTCCTTGTACAATACCCATAGAGGTTTAAAAGGATCTTATATAGTTTGCTGTTTTCTTTGCGTGACTGAATTTATAACCTGTTTCAATCGACTTTCAGTATGATTTGTATATTTTCTTTAAAACTAAAAGTGATAATTACCCAATACATACAATGGACACTAAATTACTTAACTATTCATCATCTAATTTAGCTTTTAATCAGTGCGTAATTTTATTTTGGCGAATTTTATTTTACATGAGCGACTGATTTTTGAACTCCCAACCCTGAGAGAAAGCCAGTCAGACAGTCAAGCTGAGTGCCTCCACTGGTGGTTCATGTTTATGATGGTGACCCTCTTTCCGAGACTTTGCCTTTAACTTAACATCAGGCGAGTTGAAGTCAAATTGACGTGTCCTGTATTAAAAAAAACAGCAGACGTTAGTCAGTTGCTTTTGCTTAGTAGGAGGATTACATTAACATAAAATACATACATACTTTACCTCAGGGGGGTTAGGCAGAGGTGAATTAACACCTACATTTCACCAATCAATGTATTCGGCCCCACCTAATATTAGGTGAGCTTTTTAATACACCTGTGCCGTGCCTTCAGGGATATACAGACGTGAGTAGGTATATGTTTGTATTTATTAATATCTGCGGTAGTCTAGTGGTATGGGTAATGGACTGCTGAGACGAGGTCTCGGGTTCGATCCCAGGTTTGCCATGGCACACACCAATGACTTTTCGATGCTTTTCGAAGTTATGTGTGTATTTATCGCAGGTTTATAAGTGCCCGGTTAATGGCAATAGGCTCGCCACCTATTACATTGGGACCTAAACATAAACTGGCGAAATGTGGGTGCTAGCACCTCTGCCTACCCCTTCGGGGAATACAGGCGTGAGTTTATGTTATGTTATGTATGTATTAAATAACAGAATATTGTAAATAACAGAAATCTTGACTAGTCCATTAGTCTATAGTGGGTGTGTGGGTATGGGTAATATGACATGGGTAATACAACATAAAATGAGCTGCCATTATTCTGGAAAATACTTAACTTAATTGCTTGATAATTGTTCAGGCCGCTAAAGAAGAAGACTTAAATCAAACAAGTGAGTGAACAAACATACTTTTATAAGAACATATATTTTATGTTTAAGTAAATAATGGCAAATATTAAGTGCTGAATATTTTTAGAATATGAAGTACGTACCGACAAGCGTAGGCGAGCGAATCGAATACTAATAATTCACGAAAACGATTTTCTCGCAATTTATTATTCGGGCAGGATATTTTACTTTACTCCCATTCAAATATAAATAGGTACAGTCACCAACAAAAGTAGTTAAACATTTCTATGGATACCAAACAATCTCAGTCAGTGATTGTTATTTCAACCCTTACAATACAATAATGTACTATTGTACTATTGAGGACAATTTATTATGTGATCAAAGTATACTTTGTAGTGGTTTGATTGAATTTTAATACCTTACGAATTTGATAAAGGTTACTCAAACGGTTAACGTTTGAAATTTTCTCTTAAATCAGAAGAATTTTTGGGAAGACTGAATACATAGATAGCCCTTTTGAAGTGATTATCTTCTACTAGTTTCTTCTTCTTCGGCTTCTTCTAATGTATTTAAATGTGGTCAAGTTATTTTGACGAATTTGAAATAAATAAAACAACCCATAAGTC
Organism: Eilema sororculum; assembly: GCA_914829495.1. Taxonomy (NCBI): domain Eukaryota; kingdom Metazoa; phylum Arthropoda; class Insecta; order Lepidoptera; family Erebidae; genus Eilema; species Eilema sororculum. The sequence continues at coordinate 16,257,572 of OU618543.1, read as the reverse complement.
AAGGAGTAGAAAAGAGCGGTTCCAAGGTGCTAGTATTGGCAGCAACTGGGATTGAGGCGCGGAATAACTTTGGTAAACGAAGTAAGGGCCAAACCACATCAGTGCATTGCGACAACGTATCGCAAAATGGCGCTGAGCAAGTACTAAACTTTTTACGACGCGACACCGCGCCGCAGTGTTGTGGCTGAGCCCTAAGTTGATATAACCCTTTGATAAAAATGAAAATATGCTAACTGGGAAGAAGTCAATTCAAGAGAGTTGAGAGATACAGTATATTAATGTAGATTGAATTGGAAAGTTATGCATGAAATTCTAGAATTAGGTAAGAAAGATAGTTTTACCCTGAAGAAGTTCCACACAGCAGAAATTCCATATAGATTGATGCCAAATCTTGATAGCAAGATTTGGAGCAGACTAATCTCGGCGCGCTTAGTCATAGATATAAGAATATGATTCTGAAAATGGAGTCTCGACTCGACTATTTAATTTTAGACACAAAGTGAACCAATGTTTAGCAAACGTAACTGAGCAACAAGTGCAGGCACTAGGTATTTACTTTGACAGGTTGTTAGGTATGTTACAAATATGTAATTCTAGATTTTGACCACGTCTCCGCCCGCGGGGATGTCGGTTATCGCGACCAAACATAACATAGCCTATGTCCTTTCTTAAGATCTAATCTACCCCTATACCAAATTTCATCAAAATCTATTCAGTGTTTCAGGCGTGAAAGAGTAGACAGACAGAGTTATTTTCACATTTATAATATTAACTAGCTTTTGCCCGCAGCTCCGCCCGTGTGGATGTCGGTTATCGCGACACAACATAGCATATGTCCTATCTCAAGGTCTAATCTACCCCTATACGAAATTTTATCAATGTCGGTTCTGTGGCTTGGGCGTGAAAGCGTAACATACAGATAGACAGACAGAGTTACTTTCGCGTTTATAATATTAGTACGGATGTGGAAATGTGGATCATACTATTATCGTCCATTGTGAATATATAAAATAACCACAGAAGTTACACCTTTGATAGTAGAAGTTCGAGTAAATCTACTAATCAAGCCATCTGATCAATTTATATCCTAACTTCACAATAAAATTCTTGCTACCCCACATTTATTCTACAAGCATCGTACATTGCATACAAATTCAGGTTCCCATTATTTCGAAGCTCTGTACCATGAAATAATAATGTCAAAGGTACATACTTGAGTAGAACGTGAGATCTGGGTAGCAACAATGATTTCCGCCTCCCTATCAAACGCGACATCGTTGCCAACCATTTCAACCAATCTAAATTAACGCTTAGTTTCGTAGCTAACTAATTAGCTTTACTGCCTGTAACTTCGTCCCTCCGTCGGTAACGACTGTTGTAATTTAATTTTTACCATGATAGCTACAGCGTAAATCGTTTAGTCTCCTGGAGTTTATAAAAAAGTTTCAACGTTAATTTAGGTCAGCTCAATGTTTAAATGACGTCCTTGAAATAAATGTTATCGTTTTTAGATACTTGATGGCATTGTCAAACAATACGACATGTCAAAATTATGATACGCGATTCTGAACTTTTGTCGTTTGTACTTGTTTGGTGAAATTTATTGAAACAGTCGAAGGGACAAATTGATCATTAATGTAGTTAGATAAACCCTTGTTTGTCTATTTCATATTTTATTTACGTATGGTATGTTGTATGAATGTAATGATGATTATTTTCAATTCATACGAATGCATTAAAATTCTTCGATATCGCTTCACACTGTTACTCAAAAAAATATATAAGTAGGTTTTTTTAACAATGAGAACCTATGTCATGAGCAGCAGTTGCCCTTACTAGTCTTGCTTCCAGTCGGTTATCTTATGTATTCTCTACCAATTAAATTTCAATCCGGTATCCGCAATAATTTGAAATTGAAAAGAGATAAACCTTACTATTTTATGATTTATTTTGTAAAACGTGTAGTCCGAGATCTCTTATGCATCCACATTACATCCATACTAATATTATAAATGCGAAAGTAACTCTGTCTGTCTGTCTGTCTGTCTGTCTGTATGTTACGCTTTCACGCCTTAACTACTGAACCGATTTTGATGAAATTTGGTATAGGGGTAGATTAGACAATGAGAAAAGACATAGGCTATGTTTGGTCGCGATAACCGACATCCACGCGGGCGGAGCCACGAGCAAAAGCTAGTCAACTATAATTATTGACTGCATAATATTAGGTACATTCTTCCTTGACGACTGAAAAAGTGCCCTCTTTTTGGCACTGAAAGTCATAATTCGCTAAATGTGGAAGTTAAAACACCTCTGTCGTACAAAGCAAGTCCCTGAAGTATCAAAGAGTTACTTCGTAGATTTACATGCGTGAATATTTATGTATGTAAGTATTTATCCTTGACCTGGTTACCTAGGGATTACGATATAAAAAATAGTAGTACTTACGTTGAAAAGGAAAATATTATTTGCAAATTTTCTGCTAAAGGTACCGCTTTAATGGTAGGATTTGGAAGTGCAAAAGCTTGAAAAGTCAGGGTAGCATCCCTTTATGTCGTACTGGCTAAAAAATGATAAATGAACGTAAACATAAACATAACGTGGACATTTTTTACTTACACTGAGTGATCGAGCACCCTAGGCCGCTCTTTGCGTTTTTGTAAAGATTAATTGAAGCGTGTTTTTTACATATTTAATACTAGCAATTGAAGTTTTGGAGATACTTTTATTATGTTTGAGTTCTAGAGAAAATAGTTTGTAATAGTTTGGGACTTCACGCGATAAATTTTGGAAAACTTACTTTTGCCGACGTTTCGAGTGCGTTACAGCACCCATACGAGCGTCGCAGGCTAGTCAAGTCTAGAGATAAGTCATCTTAGAAAGCGGTCAAAAATGAATTTGAAGAATATTTTAAATAATTTCAAGTTTGTATTATCTTATTAACGATCCATAAACGACCATCGAATAAAATAGCTTAAAAAAAGCATTTTAAACTTTTAAGCACACGGCCCATCTGATAGAGAGTACTCACAGTGGACGTGTGCAACTAAGGGGCGTCACACTTAAGCTACAGATCCTTTAGCAACCTTCTAATGCCATTCTTGAACGACCTTAAAGAAAAGCAAGAAGTAAACTAAATTAATAAACATGAAATCTCCAATCAGGAGAATTCTCTTAAAGGAAAAATATTCAGAATGAATTTACTTACAGAGAAACCAACGGCATCCCTCATTCATTGACATGCGTGACAATAAGGGATAAGACAAATTAGTGTTGGGAAGGATCGGACCGTAATGGATGGTAAAGGCGCCATTCTCATGCAGGTTGCGACGCTAAAGCTCCTTGTTAATTTTCCACGTTCCCTTAATGGTAAAGTAACACACAAAGTTTCCCGCTTGAATCAAAGACGGCAACACTGATTGGGCCGAGGCAGCCGAGCGCATTACATTCTAAACATTGGTATGTCTTTGTCTTGCTGATTAAATGAAAATAATTAAGGGAGTTCTTTGCCTTTATTTAGTCCTGGGGCGTACGCCTTCGCAATCCCGACTTGGTGAACTAGATATATAATTTATTGTTTTCGGATTGAGCCTCGTAATTTCGTGAACTCGAGTAGACTTAAATAAATATTAAATACATTGTCTAGATGTTAATGAAAACAAACTTACAATCTTAAGATTTTAAGTAATTACTTTTGATTGTAAATGTTGAAAGTAATTAAGTTTTTTGACATGAAAGCAGTGACTGAAAGCTTATATAAAGTTTGACTACTTAAAGTTGCATTATCCTAAATTAATCCCAAAAGAATCGTTTTACATAATTGCACAAAACATTCGGGCATTTTCAAGCATACCCAAAGTCTTTAAACTAAAGTTGATAATTAAACAAGCTGTTGCCCGCGACTCCCGCCGCCCGCGCCATGTCAAAACATATTCTTTGTCATTTTCCAAGGTTTCAATTATATCCAACTTATCACAATCGGTTCAATGGTTTAGATGTGAAAGCATAACAGACAGACCGACAGACCGACAGACAGACAAAGTGACTTTCACTTTTATTATTAGTAAAGGTACTCGTTTCGCCAAAAACTATTTCTTTACTTTATAAGATTTATATTGAACTCATTAAAATCAACTAACATATTTTCAAATTCAAACAGGAAATCTCAAAAAGACAAGTAATTAAATACCCACTTATACCTACCAATTCTACATTTCATTAAAGTTGTTTATCTACTTTGACTAAATAACTTCAGCAAACAGTTATGGGGTTAAAAATATTTTATTAGATTTTCTACACATACTCGTATTTAAGTTTAGTTAGACAACTTTTTGCTGCAAACTGAATCTATACAAAAATATAGAAAAGAAAAGTCATTACTTATTACCTTTTCTCATTTGCTAGTCTGAAGTACGTACAACTTATTTTAATTTGAAAACTTGATGAAGCTCGAACTACAGGTTAGTTAATTTTATTTAATTAAATTACTTATTTTCAACTTAAAATTCGATTTAGTCTGATAAATTAAAAGATTGTTACTCAAAGAAATCCCTAAGCTTAGTTATATTTGATCCATTATAAAACTTTTGTGATGAAAGAACTTTCTAAGTGAGTCGAAGGTTTTTTGTTTATCGACCTGTTTTCTAGACGACATTCAATATATCTGGCGTTGAGAGCTTGCTTTTCCTAAATTCATGAAATACAAGGAAATTTGATTTGAATGGCCCGTTATCCGCCTACAGAGCGTAAAGATTTATGAATAATAAACTAGACTGCAGCCCTTCGACGCTACCCATAGAATTTATTTCACTGCTTAAGTCCGGCCGTAGCTCGACTATCAAACAAAACGACTGCCAGATTGCCTTTATAAACAAATTCAGTGAGCTGTATTAATTTTCGAAAGACTCGCAAACTGTCTCTGTTACTCGTATTTAGGCAACCGAATCCGGCAAGTTTCGTCTTTGTAAAACAAGCCCAATGTACCATATTTACATTGAAAGTTTCGAAATTACAATATCCCAAGCGAACTTTGCTTAAATTATAAATTGGGACAGAAATAATGTAAAACCGATCGCGATAAAGGCAAAACTTTGAAATGACACGCACACGTGTCTGATTGGGAATTTACCAACAATTTTGAATGTTAGGATTCGTTTGTTGAATAATAATTGTCGCTATATTTCTGTTAACTGATTCACAACTAGATTATTACTTACATTTTAATTAGAGCAACTTTCATTTATTAATAACAAGTAATGAAGAACTGAGGTTTCGTTTATTATACTAACTATACAAATCGATTACATCAGGAGAAATTAATTACTCAGGTGTGGGTCAGTAGCTCAGTTGGAAGAGCATTTTCCCTGTAAGGAAAGGTCGTGGGTTCAAGCCCCACCTGAGTAATTTCATTAGTCACAGCAATCGAATTGTATAGACCAATTATTTTCTTCTGTAGCCAATAAACTGTGATTTTTTAAGTTAGCATAGGATTGTGTATTTGTATAAGTCTAGCCTTGAAAGTCTTGACACATGGTTTGAATAAAAAGGAAATCATATAAGTAACTAATATAATTTATAGTAATGACATTTATTGCATTTGATTTAATCCAATAGTAAAATGGTCCTTGTCATGGTCATAGAATAGATAATAGTATTAGCGTGCCATGGTTATAACATTGCTTCGTCTGTCGAACGAAGTATTTGGCAATAATACAGATTTCAATTTCAGATAACGCTAGAAGTACTTGTAATTGTATATAAAATGTATATGTAGGACAATATCTGGCAGAGCCATTGTACCGTAAAATTTCAATTCCTGAGTTTTTGCCCAAACTCCTTAAATAAATACCGAACATTGAGCAGGATGAAAAAACTTCATAATGAAACTTTTAGTTACAGAAAGTTCGCAGTTACATAATATTATGTGAGTAACAATTACATTGGCTTATCATACTAATAAAAGGTATTACTTTGAACTTTGTTTGGTAGGGTTGGAACATTGCGTTATAAGTATACAAATAAATAAATAAAAGAAGACCACACAATCACATGGTCAATCTAGTCTTGCATGATAACAGAAGTAACGGCCCTTTTTTAGTCTTAACTTTCAACGTGGCAATGCAGCCAGCCTTCTGGGTACGTTACCGGTCGGTGACGATGCGGAGGAATTCCACGACGCATTATGTATGTAAATATTTTATTAATATCCTTATTTTCTTTAGTTTATTTTGTCTCTAGCACCTTTATAATAATAATATTAAAATTTAAAGAAATAACTTTTCATGAAGAAATTAAATGAATTTGTAAAGTAGCTGAATGTGAGCTTCATTTAACATTTTTTGTTCTTACATACATAATATAATGGTGGTGCAGAATATGCCGAGAATATACCGTGCCGAATATATGCTAGAACCAAGCATTTCAGTGACTCATACCTATGCTACGCTCGTGTGTTTCCTTCTTCTTACAGTCCCGGGTCCTTTAAGCGGGGCGTGAAAAGGTATCTGGTGAGGCCGTCAAGCTGAGTGTGAGTGACTGTTAACATGGTATATGTTTACGATGGTGATCCTCTTTCCGAGACTTTGCCTTTAGCTTACCATCAGGCGAGGTGAAGTCAGATTAACGTGTCCTTTATAAGGAAAAACATACAGGCCAGTTTCTGGTACTACTTATCAACTATTTTTTTTATAACAGTAGTTGTTCGATGTGTGTTATTAAGATCAACTACAATATTATTATTGAGCTCACTTTTATTTGCTCTTTTTTTATACCTATTTGATTATTCGTAGGGTAATAATGTCCAAAAAATCACTATTTATTCCTCCTTAATTGACTTTAAAAAAGGAGGCCTGAGGGAACAGAAGGTAAAGGGGCACAAGTCCACAAGGCTTAGGTCCCAAATATCTTGGTCCCTTGCAGGCAATATCCCTACTGATTAATGAGATTCTGGTGCAGGCTTCCCTCTCAGGATTCAGGGAGTCAGATAATTTCTAAACTTGAAGTTTAAAACCTTGAACTCATCCCTAAATTATAACATAATGATCGTAGATAGAATAGAAAAATAAATGTAGTATAATATCACGTTTCCTTTTTTTTTCTAAACTTGAAGTTTCAAACCTTGAACTCATCCCTAAATTATAACATAATTATCTTAGATAGAATATAAAAATAAATGTAGTATAATATCACGTTTCCTTTTTTTTCTAAACTTGAAGTTTCCAACCTTGAACTCATCCCTAAATTATAACATAATGATCTTAGATAGAAAAGAAAAATAAATGTAGTATAATATCACGTTTCCTTTTTTTTTCTAGACTTGAAGTTTCCAACCTTGAACTCATCCCTAAATTATAACATAATGATCTTAGATAGAAAAGAAAAATAAATGTAGTATAATATCACGTTTCCTTTTTTTTCTAAACTTGAAGTTTCCAACCTTGAACTCATCCCTAAATTATAACATAATTATCTTAGATAGAATAGAAAAATAGATGTAGTATAATATCACGTTTCCTTTTTTCCACCATATCGGCAGACTTTGCATAAACAACCTCGACGAGATTACAGAGATACCATATTGGAAGGGGAGTCGAAACTAACTATTACGGTGAATTGAGAGTTTATAGGTTAATTATGATTTTATCGATAACATGTACCTCTATAGTTCCTCACTGTTCTAAAAAAGGTTGAGGGCCTTGTCACTAATGATAGGTTTCATGATCAAGGCGATATAATCTGTGTTACCAAAATGTATATGTTACCGATAATGTGTATAATCCGGTATTCTATACAAGGCCTAGGCATTCTATACAATGCCGAGTGCGCAGCAGGTAATGTATGAAATGGTATCAAAGAATATTGATGGTGGTTATAAAAAATGCAACCACTTAGGCTAATGCTGGAGCTTCGCTTTCGCTTCAGTCTTCTAACCTTTAATATATCCAGGTCGGAGCGCAGTGTCCACACAACGCAATTTAACTTGGATAAATTAGGTTATATTATCAATAACCCATTTATTTCACACATTACCGGTAGAACTGCAAGCATTCTATGTATTAACACACATTGCCTAGGCATTGTATAGAATGCCTGCATTATACACATTGCCGGTAAGATATACGTGTTTCTTCGTAAATCACATGTTTTGCCAGTGGCTACAGCTTTTCACTTAGCAATTCACTAGAAAGTTAATATACATAGGCAATTAGGTAGCTATAATACCTCAGATACGAATATGGAAGAGCTAAAAAACTTTGTGAATTACGTGTAGAAACCTTTATTGGCAATCTCATTTTAATCCTTCTCCAAATACGTCCTGTACGAGCAGTTTCGCACTTGATCCATCAAACGATACACCGCCACCGTAATCAATCGAAATAACTGGACAATGGAAGCCTATAAAAGTAGAAATACCATAAAGGCCTGTTTAAATGAATTGCCCAAAAATCTATTCTACCTAAACGTTTCGTAATAAGTTGAAGTTTCCTCGATCCAGAATGAAGCTATAAAGCTTTAGCGGTAGATAGGTGATTAGATTAGGTGTGGAGCGAATGAACACATAAGAAGTAATGACATCAGCCCTTCCGTCCAACCCACTTTGCACTTAGCTGGATTCGATTCATTACTCAGTTTCATTTCTCTCCGTTTCATTCTACTGCACACTTGCAGTTTTAAGGTATTCATTTTGAGTAAACTCGATTTGCATCTATTACTTGAGGTATAAATTTGTCGATTTTGGTATAACTATTTAGAAGATGTTATTCATTACTGGTTTCTTAATGACGTCTGACCAGTATAAAACCAATTAAATTATACTTTAATTAAAATTATCTTTGGTACCAAACCTCGGTGTGTATGCTCATGGAACTATGATATTCTCACGCCTGCTTATTTCTGAATGCTTATTCTCGGCAGATTAGCAGATGTTTATTAACACCTCAATTGCGTCAACTGTTTTCCAGTCTCACGTAATGAAGAGTGAGCCGAATAGCAGTCTGCCGTGCGCTTTTGTACAGACTGTTTGTCAACAGTCGGGAAAATACTCTTATAATTGTTTTTAATTTTCACGGGAAGAGGTGGTATGTTCAATTCTTCGTAGTAGATTGAGTTCATATGCAGATCCCGTCTGGAATTCCACAAAGTATGATGTTAGGTAATAATAATTTTGACAAAACCTACTCATTTCAGAATACTATTACTGAAATATTTTGCCTAATTGTTCCAGCAATATGGGTACAAGATTCTTACATTACTACGCTTCCCGCATACAGAATTTTGTCAATATCATAATTACGTGACCTCGATACTTCGACTGGCTGAAAAGATATTCAATAAAAATAGTACTTACCTAAAGCATTTCCTCTGTAAATTGTAGCTTAATTTGCGATGACTGACTCATTATTTGAAGGTATCACATTCGGTGTAGCATTTGAAACAACAATGTTCATTTTCGTGTTTGATTAGTATCTGAATAATTTTACTGTACGCCTCAAATTAATAAGTGCTTAAGTTACTGCGGCTAGATCGGAATCTTGTACTGATCTTCATGGTTGCTTGCTTTGCTTGCCTTGCAGGCATTTTTAATTATTCTCTGTGAATCTTGACTCATATATAAATAATATGTGGTTGTGAATATATGTACTTAGACATATAACCATTTTTTATCAGTCTACATGGGTAACTAATTTTTGGCCAATTTTCGTCTAAAAAGATGTCATGCGTGCCAATAGTTTCCCTACTGCTCTCTCTCCCTGATGCTCAAGGCCAAACGAAGTGGAGAAGTAAATGCATGAAAGCGGACCCCGGACTCCAAGATGAGAGACTCGGATGCGACTGACACAAATACGAAGATGATGATGATCTAACTGTACCATAAAAGACAACACCGAAGCAAATGTAAAAAAATGATGACGTGATTTAAAGTAAAAGATACCTACGCATTATTACTATCTCCTGTTACATCTAGCCCTCTACTTAAAGCAGTAGCTTTTAAAGCTCTAGAGTACGTCATAAGTGCTGTGCATTAGTCAGGATAAAATAATGTTGGCTGCATAAACCTGAACATTATTAATGTTCGTAACATCACAGTACACACTCAGCACTGTCTCAAATTACTGCCGGATATTGTTGCCAAAAGTTAGCATTTTATTCGTACACAGTAAATATTTAAGAGCATTGCTTCGGAATGAATGCGTGCATTTATATTTTTTGCAAGATACGCCTGTATTACTTATAATTTGGCTGAATGGATACAATTTTGCCAAATTATTTTGTGTTCTTGCCTTTTCTGAGCGTTTTGTAGACGTGTTAATCCTCATTACGGAGTAAATGACACATTTAGGTTATATACTCGTGCAACTAACGTCAACTCGCCTGGGAATTTTCAAATTTGTTAGTATGGTAGGCACACTAAGCGCAAACTAAAATGTTTGAACACATTATTTGAAAAAATATTATTGTTAATTTTATAAACTAACACCTGTTATGAGTTCAGTCGCTTTATAAGGACAAGACACCAGTGTATTGAATTATAATTACTAAATCATGTCATATTAATTAGTGCGCCTTGGTAACACATTTTAGGTCTGTTCATTATAATGGACATATTATTACCAGCTTGTTAGTGATTTTACACATAATTGATGTAGGTGTGGAATTGACAAGTCATGTTAATTCTACAAATAAGACGTTGATTTCTGCCCACACTGTTGAATATTTCATGGCGTTTTGTATTTTTATGTATAAATCGCAAATACATGAATAGCAACGTAGCAACTGCACATAGAGACTACAGAAATATTTCTATTATATCATTCGATAGCTATTACTAGATTATGTAACACTACTACAATTTTTTGACAAAAAGCTCTAAAAAACATTACCCTCCTTCCTTCGGCAGTCGAGTAAAAACTAAGATACCCTAATCACACGCAATACGTTTAGGTAACCCATAAATACTTATTAAAAACTCTACAACATAAAACATTGACTTACACAATCTTTCAATTTAATTTATAATAACAAATGCCTGTAACCTTTCTGTCTCCACAAATTTGAAAGTTCACTGAATCCTGGCTGATTTACTTCTTGTCTTCTTTACTTTTCGTAAATTTTCTCTACCTTTCAAGATATTCGCTCAGTCATCCGAAAGATAATCCCTGTTTAGTAAATCCAAAGTAGCTTTGCACTACGGTAACATTTGACATCAGTTTAATCAACTTAAAATTTGCAATCCAAGGCTTCCTACAACACCTCAAATCTAACTTTAAGGAGATGGGCCTACCTAGGGCCCTTCTTCAGAGTAGGTATGATCCTCAGTGAAAAATTGTATGTAAAATCGATGAAAATTTAGAGTATAAACGGTCACATGAAACCTTTTAGCATGATATCTTTCCAAATACAAGAGAATTACTGTCAATATTAATTCTAAATTTAATCACTTTAGGTATAAACAAATAACTTTACCATTGCTAAAATTCTCTAACTTAAGCCGACGTAACAATATTGGAAAGTTGCAAAATAAATAAACCACTCAGAATGCACATGCTGCGAAGTTTTGCATAATATCAGAACGAACTATGAGTGGAATTTTGTTCATGCGGAACTAGTGAACGAACAAAGAACGAATGATACGGCGCCGGTTTCACAGGAAACATGCCAACACTTCACAGCAAACTGTGAACACGACGTGCGCATTGATAAAGACTCCTGCGCTTGCCTGCGCTGTATTAAGAACTTCTTACAATAGCTTAACTATTTGTCATTCTATTGAAATGTGTTAAGTGAGAATTTGCTTTTCAATTATTTTAGTACCTTCTCTATTTGTGAGTTGGAACTACGTTGACGGTTCTGCTTTTTAATTTTCTATCAGATAAACCGGGGTTTTACCCATTTTCTATTGTTTTCGTGCGGAACTCCCCTTGGATTTCACTGCACCGAAACTAATGATAAGGTGGATATATCAAAATGGCATCGACTAAGGTGTATCTTCACGTCTGCGTACAATAGCCACTCGTGTTTGGCTTTATAATGAAAACCCAACGGATACCACCATCAAAAGACCAACGAGTACACAAAACTAAATTATTACTATTCTTGTATAGTAGTATTACTAACGCACATTGTTGCTTCGATCGGCGTTAAATCCAAACATAGGAGCTGGTTTACAGTATATAATATTTAAAAAAAGGGTACAATAAGATTTTGGGAGAACACGTCCGTACAATTTTGAGGTTTTAGGGAAAGAAAGCGTTTGTGTTGCTAGCACAAAATAAAAAGGTAAAGATATATAAGATATATAAGAAATTAAATGAAAAGGTGTTGCTGTCCGCAACACTATTATTATGACAAATTCACTACCATTATTTTCATTTTTGCCCCGCGTCTTATCAACTTCTCTATTCTAACAAATAAAGCGTCCGTAGGTATTTCATTCACAAATAATGATAAGATCTTCACTTACAAAAAGCATTTTATTGAAACTTGTGCAGTCACGTTTCACTCTATGTTCTTCGTTCATAATATATTTCATTCACTGTCTCCAGGTACACGAATAACCTTTTACATTCACCTTTTTCTTAAATCCGTTTATTTTTACTTGACATGAGTGTTATATTTATCTTATCATTTGAATTCTCCGTGTTTAAAAATAAATTTGAAGAACAGAAAATAAATATTGTTTAAAATTTTAAAATATTGTTTTCGTTATTTTTCTTTCTATATAGAATATATATTCTATACAGAATATTATATTCTACAGCATTGTACACAATGCTATCTAGAACCATATGTATTCTTAGAATATTATATTCTACAATGTTGTCCACAATGCTAAAACAATGCTTAACTAGGTTGTGTTATGGAATCTAGAATGCTGATAAATAAATATACTTAGATACTTTTTTACCCGACTACGCGACGCAAAGGAGGGTAATGTGTTTATCAGTCTATGTATGTATGTATGTTTGTTTCTACGTGGCGTTCTAGAGACCAAATGCATAGGCCGATTTTGACAATTCTACGTCAATCGATTCGTCTTAACCATGCGACTGTAACTGAAGACATGACAGTAATTAAAATTCACCACAGCGACTCCAGACGCCATACTGTCAAAATGAAATAAAAAGAAAGTCGATGAACTATGTCAGGTGGGGTGTCGTTGAATAGGTATTTTAAAATCAGGTTTAGGTTCCTTTTATCATTTTTCATTTTAAATAATAGTTTAGGATATATAACGATTTAAAGTTGTTTCACAAAATAATCATTCTCGCTAATTTTCTTACTTACTGATTTAAGTTTTGATTTTGAGTATGAAGGAAATTAGAAGGAGATTACAAAAAGATATACATGTCATATCATAACTAAAAAGTATAAAATAAAACAATGATAAAAAATAAAAAACCCGACTGCCACTGAAAAGACTTTTTTATTTTTTGTAAATGCACTCATATTGTACCTACATAAAAACACCCAGATCAATGCAAATATCAATATGCATACAAATATGTGCACTGAACGGGAATCTAACCCGCGCCTCCTGCGTAGCAGTCGTACGCTCTGCCGCTACGCCACAGAGGGCACTAGAAAACAAACCATTTACCGAAAAACATATTTATTTAAATGTATTAACTCGTCAGTGTATGGTGCACACGCCGGGTACAAACTGACAACATGTTAAAATGAGGTTTCAGGCGACTGGGACCACTACACAACTGGAACCGCGGTGTCAGTTGCCTGATAACATTTTTGAATCGGTCGACTGGGACCATTATCTAATTTGCTTTAATGTACAGATAGCAGAAAAATCCAGTTAAATTAACTCAAGATTCTACAGTGAAGTATTTTTAGTAGGTGTAAAAATGTACTCCGCACTCCGCGTTGCAGCGTCGAGCAGGCCCCGGGAGTATACACGCTGCGATGATTGAGGTCCAGGGGCGCCTAAAAGTGTGCACATAAAGTGTGAAGCTTGTGGCTCAGCTATTAGAAGGGCTGCAAAAGGATGTGCAATACTACTCTGCAGCATTGGAAAGTCCAACCAGCATCCAAATATCAAAAAGGAAGCCGGAAACCATAGCAAGACATAAAAGAATTACATCTGCTATAAACGATCTGCTAAGTGGTCAAATAAGCATCAGCCTCTGTTTGGAGAAACTGAAATTTTAATAAGTAATTTGAATTGCATAGTATGAAGACTTGCTTTTTCTGTTTTTTTTTTTGTGTTTTTGTATTTGTTGATTTTTAATATTGTTAAATGAAATGAAATTTATTTATTTGCAGAAACATGGTAGGCACATGGTTGTAAACATGAGTGTTTGAATCACATATTTCGTCAGTCAATGTTCTGACATGCAAAAATACAGTGTACATGCATCATTAAATTTATCTAAATTTGATCAAAGTGTCATGTCAAATGTCTTGATAAATTGTTGTCAAATAAAATAATTTAAAGACTTCTCAATTAATAAGATTGAACCCAAAATAAATACAAATCAATTAAAAACACAACTAATTATGCAATAAAATATTAACAAATAAAATTAATTAATTAGTTCGGAATCATTAGGATCCAATTCTAAATAAATAATGAATCAATCAATGTCATAATGAAAATAAAATCAACAATGTCGCAAATTTAAATAATCCTTCAACGAATAGATCGAGTAACCATAATCTTAACCTTTTTTTAAACTTAGTTGTCGGCAATTCTCTAATTGATGATGGCATCTTATTAAAAATTTTGATACACATGGCGTAACAGTTTTTTTGGAATAGTGTAGTTCTAGGAACAAAATCTAGAACCAATCTTGCACTATCACGGGTGCTACGTGGGTACATATCCTTAGCCGTTTTAAAAAGGTTAGGGTTATTTTTAACAAATACACAGATTTCAAAGATGTACATGGATGGCAGTGGCAGTATTTTGAATTTCCTAAAATATGATTTACATGATTCATAGGGAGGGACACCTGCCATAGCCCGGATGCATTTTTTCTGGGCTAAAAAAGCTCGAGTAGCATCTGCTGAATTTCCCCACAACAACAAACCGTATCTCAATACAGAGCTCTATACAGAGAATTATTAGCGTTTCTTGTTTAAAGTTAAGAACATTTTATAACTTAGGCTTATTATGATACGGTGATTTTCCTGCGATTGTTGAATGTTTTTTATTTGTTAATAGTGAAGATACTTTATTTATAGAGAATGTTAGAAACTTACGAGATACCTAAATCGATGTGAAGACTGATTTCCAAATACCTATTGTTAGGTGGTATTAGAACCTAAGGTTAATTATTATATTTTTTTGCACAATAAGACAATTATATCTTTGGGTAAAATAATACTGTGATTTTCTATTTGTAACACTTTTTCTGCTAACTACTAACACTAAATTTGGTATTTAAACAATGGATTTGTAGTTAAAATTACGAGTGGTCCGACTTGCCTGACGAAATAAAATAAATAAAACTAATCAGGCAAGTGACACCGCGGTCCTAGTTATGTAGTGGTCCCAGTCGCCTGAAACCTCGTTAAAATGTCTCACACGATCTTCGATAAAAGAAAAATATTTTTTAATAGTTACTGTAACTCAGATCACGTTTGGCAAAAATGTGTTGATACAATAAAATATATGTTTTTTATTTACTTTACAATTTTTATTCAAAATTATATAAAAATCAATTAAATTCACAAAAAGTTTACCGTAAACAATTAGAAAAAAACATCATAGACAATAAATCACAAACTATATCTCAAAATCCATGCAGCAAAACTCTGTACTCCGTGAGCAAAACTAAGGTAGACAATTTTCGGTCGGTTCAGTGGAATCGAATGCTTGATTCAGTGATACCGATAAAAAAGCTTGCAAATAAAAGCAATCAGTACCGTGTATTCCCGGACATAGATGAAAGGGCAATAGGTCTTTTGATAGGTTATGTATTCAGAGTTTTTGTAAACTGCACGACTGCACGTATTCATAACGTCTATCATTTTCCTTTCCCATCAACGTCTTTTTCCTTTCCCTGGATCTTCACGTTACGGTAACCACTTACCATCAGATAGTTTGTATGCTACATAGATTGTTTGTCATTTGATTATAAGAAAGTCAGAGAGTAAGATTCTCCATGTTGCAGATATTTGTCCAAAATTTTCTGTAATTAGTAAAGGTAGGGTTATATGTGCACTTCTGGCACGTAATCTAAAAACAGCCATTTTGAAATGATGCTAGCAACAAATACTACTGAAAGAAGCTGATGATTAGCTTACACGACTAACAAGCTTTTAAGGCCCTGTATTCCTGCAAAAGTAGGCATTTATAGCGATCCCGGACACTCGTAAAATATTACGCGCGAACGCAGTGACGGTGAACTCGGCGATGACCCCGCCAGCATCACAGTATAGAAATATGCAGTAGGAAGACTTGATTTGACTTCGAAAATTAAATGCAGTTTTTTTAACTTTATTTAGTTATATGATTATATTAAGTAAGAAATAAATACGAAATTAAAAAAACTGTATGAGTTTGAGAACTGTTTGTTCTATGTGTTTAGTTGCTTGGGCGAAAAAAACTTACATTATAATAATAATAATGCTTGTAATTTTAAAAACATTTGTTTGAATTGATGCTAACGGTTACTTTATATAATCGCACCGTTCGTCGTCGACAGGGCAGTTAAATACCTAAAGTTAACGAGATTAACAACTTTTTTCGTGCGGGAATCCCCTCGGATACCCCCCTGCCGGAGCCGGAAGGGGAGGTTATGTCGGACTCGAACCGACTTTTTAGTCGGTTCGAGTCCGACTGTGGGCACGCCGACTGTGGGTCGTGGTGCTAGTTTTTATGAAGTATTTATATAAATTTACACTGTACCTTCTTTTTTTCGTGCGGAAATCCCCTCGAATACCTCCCCTGCCGGAGCCGGAAGGGGAGGTTATGTCGGACTCGAACCGACTTTTTAGTCGGTTCGAGTCCGACTGTATGCACGCCGACTGTGGGTCGTGGTGCTAGGCCTGAGGTGAGGTTGTCATCGAAATATCCCTCGCACCCCGGCTGACCCAAGGCCAGTAATTCTCCTAGGTCTGGTGGGGTGCGAGAGATATGCTTTCGGCAATCTCACCTCCGGCAACCAAGGACCCAAGACGGCGTGCGTTTTAGTCGGTTTGAATCCGACATAACCGCCTCCACCGGCTCCGTGGGGGTGGTATCCGCGAGGATTTTGCGCACGATAAAAAAAGGCCAATAATTAAACTAACCTACCTAAATATTAAAATTATTCTATCCTAAACTAAAACTAAATTTATATTTATTTACACACACACACAAATTATATATAATGTACGAAGATTGTAGGTACCCCTGCACTGATATAGATAAAATATGAATTATAGAAAATCGTAAGTAGCATCTTCAGTAGTAATACTGATATTCTTATACTATGGCGCTATGAGCGTAATATTTAGGTATGATAATTTTTTAAATTACCAATCGGAGTTAGAAATTTAGTTTATGGCTTTGCACGACTTCTTTAGCTTGCGTTGTTTATTGCCCATATTGAATGACTTGCAACAATTCATTATAAATACGTAAAACCGATTGATTGGTGCACGAAACTGTCGCGCAAAAACTGACACAAGTCCTACTTCGGTAAGCGCTAGCGCGCGACTGGCGCAACTTTTCGGGCCTCAGCGGCGCGAGCACTCGCGAATTTAGTAGGTATTTAAATATAACTTTAAAAATTATTTCATAATATAGTCAAAATCTGCGAAAATGTCTAGACATATGTAGTGGCTTTAGTTTAGTACAAAAATTTTATAGAAAGCATAAGTAATTTAGTCATAATATTAAAAAAAAAAATAACGAAAAGGGGTAACTTTGGGATTTTTTTCTATCGAGTGAAGTTCATCAGATCTGGTAACTGAATGCGAATTTGACTAGACTGGATCCTTAACTAATATATATCTTTTTTTCGAAATTTAAAACGCTTTTTCCTATGATTCAAATGCTTTTAAAAAACTCAAAATGCGGCCTACCTGGCCTTAATTATTGCTTACGTTAAGCACACAAATATGATTTACACAGAAATATTATTTTTAATACTTTAAGATATGAGTAAGTATGTGAATTAATTGATATTATATTCCAAGTTGACATTTAACCGTTCCTGAAAAAAGCCGAATAAAAAAATGATCTTTCAGTCCAGGTTTTAAAAAAATGTAGATTTTTAAAACTTCTGTTTTTAGAGACCTCATTCGTTATTTTTAACTACCCAGTTACATTATAACTATCAGCTGACGAAATAATAACACCACATGTCTGCTACTCTTGAAGAAGAGAGATTGTATTCGTGAAATTACCTAAAGATGGATGAAAGCACGTCCGTACACTAAGCAACACATAAGCACATTTATACGATGTACGGATATTCGCTGATAACAGAAATCACTTCCATTTCGCAAAACGAGCAAGCGATCATTGTACAAAACGAAGGCAATAGAAACATCATTGTTTATTCCATTTACGATACTGGGATTTTTCTATTTATTTATTCATCACGACCATTTTTCACATTGTGTAGGATAACATGCGAACATAATAAAACCAAAACATTAAAGGATACAAGTACAACTATAGGTAATACAGTATCTAATTAATGTTAAAATCTCAAAAGTCATCAATAAATCCAAATGTTTCATTTCTGTTCAAGTACTTCTATTCTATTCTCTATTCTAGCTTTCAATTCAACACAACTATCTTATTAAACAAGTCTATCCGGATATGTTCTAGAAACTTCAAATATATAGCTCCATCGTCAATGGAGTATTATAACTTTACACCACTTTTTACTGTATACGCCAGTTTTCGTCCTTTATCTAACAGATGGCACTATTATCTGCGTAACAATTATCAAATTCCTAGAGTTGTTCAACTCTAGCATGCCCGAATTCACAAATAGATGGACTATTTGTGAATTCGGGCATACAGATCATTTGTACATTCCTCACATTCAACAAAGCAATTTAAAACACATAACACAGTCAGCTACAAAGGGAAACGATCTGCACTCCGATCTTTATTCAGTGAACAAAATCCGTAATTCGTGTAGCAAAAACTAACAGCATATTGTGATATAAGTCCTTATCTGTGATCTAGTTGTGTGTTATTCAAGGCCGTTCTGGGGCAAAAGGATTTTACGATCCGACGGGCTACGTGGGCCGCGTACTAAAGAATAAAGACATACAGGATTTTGTACTATCCACATTACGCTAAATGAGAAGGGATGATACGACTACTTTCTGTAACTGACAAGATGAGGATCATCACTTGATTTATAGTTCCAAACGTTGAGTATCCACTGCAGTGTCTTTGGTTTGTTTAACTTCACATAATATGATTACAATGTTTCATGCAAATAAAGATTCTATTCTATTCTATTCTATTCTATTCTATTCTATTCTATTCTATTCTATTCTATTCTATTCTATTCTATTCTATTCTATTCTATTCTATTCTATTCTATTCTATTCTATTCTATGTGTGCATAAACTAATGCGTTTCATATACCTGATACAGAATAGGTAAATAGACGCTTATAGTAAGCGGTTACGATGAGAACGTTGAAGCTGCAGAACTGGGGAAAACGAGCTTTCTTATTAACATTGTATGCAGTGTATGCCTGCACTGTTTTTTAAATAATCTCAGTAATAATTACAAATTCAATTAAAAATATGTTGCTAAAGGAACTATTTTTTTACTTATACTACGTTGAAATTACTCAACCACAAAGTTGTGAGCTTAAGAATCGTGTGGTGGATACATCACATCAAAATGTTGGAACGATTTGCCTCAGCCGATTAGCATCTCAATTCGCGTTCTAATTATTATATCGTCATTTTCGCTCATGTATTTCTATAGTCGTGTTTGGTTTGTTTTTTATTTATTTTTTTATTTATTAACGTGTTTTGAAATACATTTAAAATTGTACAGAGTAGCACAAAAAAAACACAAAGGTTTATCCTTATGCTAACAATAAAACATGTTTTTATTTTTTACAATGAGCAATATAAGACAGAAGCAGTTCGACGACAACTATACTCCATCCGGTCAGGCCTCCAACCAAAGGTAAACAATGTTGTAGCGACTCCATAAGCAAACACATATTTATCAAATATATTAGGTTAACTAAATGACTAACTAGTAGTTCAATTTTGGTTTATTAGTCTTTAAAATGAATTTCTAAGCAGAAAAACATTAATAAACCGGGTTTTAAAGTAAAACATATTAAAAGACACATTAAGACTATCAAACACCTAACCTAATGGAGTACAGTTATAGTCGAGGTAGGTAATTACATACACAAACGATTAAATAGAAAACCATAACAATACAAGAGGACACTTAGTTTGTAGGTAGGCGTCAAATACAAGTAAGACCAAATAGGTAATAATCCCTATGAAACATTAAATATAAAATTGTGTTAGTATTTAAATATGTCAGCATTGTTTGTAAAGAATATTTTTAGTACTGATTTAATACCTTTTTTGGTCATATTATTTCGCACATCTGAAGGTAGTTTATTCACCAAGCGAGGCACCAGGTATCGAGTAGTTCTTTCACCGAACGTGTTATCAGCGTGCATTGTACAAAACTTGTTTTGTGCAATACTTCTCGTATATACAGAGTGCTCCACTTTGGTGAATGAACTGAGATTAAAAAATTGTTCTTTAATTAAATTAAATTTAAATTGGAGCTGAACGAGTAATGTATTGCAATGTTTATAAAGGCCTAATTCATCGCTTTTGGTACTGTGATTTGGTTTTCGGTGATACTATTGTCTTCAATATTCGTAACTGCAAATTGTAAATTCTTTTTAAGTGTGTTTTATACGTGCGACCATAGCTACTGAGGCAGTATTGGACATGGGATTCGGCTAGTGAATTATATCTGCGACGCGAGCGAGGACACGGCGCTGCACACGCTCACCGAGTGTCCGGCATGGGCCGGACCGAGGCGGGAGCTAGTGGCGGCCCTGGGAGTGAGAGTTCTCACCCTCGCCACCCTGCTCACAGCAATGGTCCGTTGCGCGGACGCGTGGGCGGCCGGCGTCTCCTTCAGCGAGCAGGTAATGGTCGTGAAGGAGACGGCAGAGCGGGAGAGGCGGCGCGAGCGAGAAAGACTCGCGATGCAGGCAACTCGGGCGTCGAAGGGCACTGACTGACCTCCGTCCCCCATGAGCGCGGGCCTGGGGGTGACGGGTGGAGCCGCCTGTCACCCCAGCAGAAGCAGGCCACGGCGGCGGCGTGCTAAATAGCGCGCCTCCCCATTCCGGGGGCGAGTTCGGGACACCGTTGTCCCCCCTCCTGAGGAGGGCCAGACCGGGTGCGAGGGATATGTCTATAACAACCTCACCTCCGGCCTAGCACCAAGACCCACAGTCGGCGTGCGGTTTTAGTCGGTTCGAGTCCGACATAACCTCCCCTTCCGGCTCCGGCAGGGGGGGTATCCGAGGGGATTTCAGCACGAAAAAAAAAAAAAAAAAAAGGCTAGTGAATTATATAACATAAGCCTGACCTTATACGGTATACGGTTTTTCAACAAAGTAATATTAGCCAGGAACTTCTCAATTTGTTGCAAACGTGTTCAATATGATGTGTCCAATTTAACTTGGTGTCAATTTTGAGACCCAAGTATGTATGGGAGTCAGTGAGTTGGATAGCAGGGCAACAGCAGGAAGAGGCGTTGTTCAGACCGCGGTGGAGGCATGTGTGATTGTGTGCCGTTATTGTGCTGATTAACGGAGACTTAAGGTAGGGTGACTTAATGTGCATGAGTTACCGATCCCTGTGCCGTTCACTCAGTAGTGGTTACCGTTTCGCTACGCGTGTCGTTGATTCTGACTTGGAATGTTCGGATGCTTAAGTAATTTTGGCACCAGCCAAGTAGGGGGCCACGTATACCGCATGTTTCAAGCTTGTTTACAAGCTGCCTATGATTTAGGGTATCAAACGCACGGGAGAAGTCGACAAATAGGGCCAATACGTGTCTTTTGTCGTTTAAGTGGACATTAACTTCATCCGTAAAATTCGACATGAGTTCTGTTGTACCTTTACCACGTTGAAAACCAAATTGATTGGAGTATAGAACTGCATGTTTGTTGTAAAAATTTTGCATTTGTTCACACACGTACCTTTCAACAATTTTGTCCACTGTAGAAAGAAGGGTTATCGGTCTATAGTTGTCAAAGTCATTGCGCTTCCCTTTTTTAAAAATAGGTCTTACACAGCCCCTTTTCAATGCGTCCGGATAGACTCCGGATCTAACACTGGTATTGATAAGGTTTGCTATAGCAATTGATATATCTTTTTTTATTATTTTGACATCGGAAATTTTAATGGTGTCGTCACCAGGGGCTTTATTGGTATCAAGGTCTTTAATAACGTTTTGAATGTTTTTTGCAGTAGCTTGTTGGTATAGTATCGACGAATTCAGAGATTTACTGTTGCTTGCTGAGTCTAACAGCTTTCGACTACAGTTGGGAATTATTTTTTTGACTGTATTGTTAAAGCTATCTGCGAAGTTGTTGGCGAGTGTCTTAATACTATATCCCTGATTATCGAAGGCCTTCATAATTACTTCGTCAACTGTTAATGTCACACGCCCTAGCATTTCATTAATAATTTGGTACACCTTTTTGTATTTTTAAAGTTATTTTCAATATGTTTAATGTAATACAGATTTCTACTTTTTTCCAATAGGCTGTGCACTTTATTCCTAGTTTTATTATAGTCTAATTTTAGTGTTAGGTTAGTTGGATTTTTTTCCATAGACGAAAAAGCTCATCACGTTTATCGCATAGTTGTATTATGTTATTGTTCATCCATGGTACTCGGAATATTTTTCGACGTTTCATATAATTACTCTCTTTGCTTGCCTCTTTACGCGCTTGGGTAAAAGATTCGTATATGAAGTTATATAATTATATCATCTGGGGAAGTCATTTTGTTCGTTTGGTTCCATTCAATTTTATTGAGTTGTTTAATAAAAGTTTGGTAGTCAACATTTATTTTTGAAACACGCTGTATATGTTGTTGCTCGTAGTCATCAACGCAGGTGAGGATGACGGCCCGGTGGTCCGCCAGTACAATATTGAGCGCTGCCGTGTACGGATCTAATGTGGGGAGACGAGCAAAAATATGATCTATACAGCTTTTCGTGACGAGATTTAGTTTTTTTTCGATCCTAGTGTAATCCGTAATGCCACACATCAATCCGCGCCCGTGCATTTCCTCTAAATACAAATTTCTATGTGATGTTATGCTTTTTAGATCGATATTGGTGTCTCCAACAAGAAGAATATTGGGCTCGGAGTCAAATTTGGACATGTATTTACCTATTTCCTTGATAAACATGGTCTTGTTAGTAGCTGATGGTCTGTAAATAGAACATATTATAACAGCTTGGTTACTTCCAATTTTTAAAATACCCGACAAATTTTCGAATGTATTAGTATTTTGTGGAACAGGGGTAAATTTTAAATCGTTTTTTACATACAATATTATGCCGCTACCTTTTTTATTAATGCGAAGTTCTGAGAACTGGGAATAAGTGGGGATGTTGTACAGCTGAGCAATATTGTTCGATATACCTACCTCGGTGAGTACAATGATATCTATAGGAATTGGACAGCTATGAATGACTTGTAGTAATTTTACAAAGTTTTTGATTATTGATCGTATATTAATGTGAATACATGATAATTTTATATTCTTAGTAGAAGGTAACTGTTCCAAATAATAGTCTAACGAATTACAATCAAGTATTTCTTTAATATGAGATTCTTCCATGAGTATTTCTTTTAATTAATGATAGTGTAACTGTTTGAATATTTAATTAATAAGATTTAGTAGGTAGGTCAACTAGGTAAAGATGTTAGAGTATTTTATATTTATAACTTATTTTCTTTTTTAATTTGATTGATATCGTCTATGGATTTAATGAAATAGGTTTTACTGTTTGTTGATTTTTTTGCGCATACCTTTCCATCTTTGCACCATATATACTGGAAGGAGTCCCGTAGCTGCATTTTAGTGTTCTATAAAAGTGTCTTGTAACGCTTGGGGCTTCTCTGATATAGATGCGATTTTCTGCTTTATTTAATGGAACATCCGGGCATATTTGGCCAGCTGTGATGGTTTTCGTTTTATGTGCAGCAATCCATTTGTTTCGAGCCTGTTCCGATTTCATTTTAGCAACTATAGTACACGATTTGTCCTTTGTTCCTGGTATACGGTAAGAAGACTGGATATCTGAGACATCTACTTGGAGTTTGGAGGCAACTGTTGTCAGGACTACCTGGACTTCGGGCGGTGCTATTTCCGGCAAGCCAGCTACTTCTAGTGTTGATGAGAGAGTGTTTTGTTCCACTTGATCCATACCTTGTTCCAGTATAGCCACTCGAAGCTCCAGATTCTTGTTTTTGCTTTGAAGGTCTACAGTTTTATTCTCCAATTCTTTTATACGAGTATCTTGGTGTTTGACGGACGTCTCCATGGCATCAATTTGCTCACTCAAAAATTGAAGAGATGCCTGAAGGCTGCCAAGCTCTTCTCGGAAAGTTTTTTTAATCTCGCGCGATATGTCTTGGACAAGTTTATGAGTGTCGATAGGGGTCTTCGCATGAAGGACGTACCCTGCATCTGAGTCATCGTCGCATTCGTCTCCAGGAGTAAAAAAGGATGACCTGCGTGATATATTGGCCATACAATCCTCGCAGCTCCACTCTATACCCGTAGCGTTGCGAAGGGAGTTCAGCTGCTTGTTCGATAGCTTTGCACACACTGGGTCAGCATGTATAGTTTTATTGCATCTGCTGCACTCCAATCCTGGGGTTTTTTTGGTAATATTTTTTTTACACACTACACATTTGCTTAAGACCATTGTAAGTGGGTATAACAATAATTTATATGGCACGACACGACACGTCTTTACGATTGTTTGTGGGTGGTTTTTATACAATCAATGAATTATATTCGCTTCACGAATATGATTTAATACAAAATGCGATACCAAAGAATCTTTTATAAAACATACAATAATTTTGTGTAAATACGTCTCCTCAACATGCATTGAATAAGGCATAAATTGCGGTGCTTTGTTTGAAAACCATTTCATGGGCACTAAGGTTACGCAAGTGACTACGCCTCTCTTATGTTCTTTGGGCAACGGAATTCAGTCGGGCGGATCTGCTACCTGTGATTCATTTTGGCGTTCTGTACATCTGTGGGTGAGGCTCTATTTATACGTTCCGTTGGATCGAAGCTGTTTCATTCTTAAAAATTGAAAAGAATTTGTCTCATTGGTATCATTTTAATTGGTCATAAATTTCTAAGAAGACGCGTCGGATCAGGCCGTTGCGACGACGCGACGCACGGAATACGAACGCACAAATGAAGCCTCACCCTAAGGGAATAAACGATCCTCCTTACAAAATCATTTTGTAGTCCGTCTGTCTGTACATCTGTCAGTCATATCCAATCCTTGATCTAAGAAAGCGTAATTAATATCAACTGAGATAAATTTGGACAGTGAAAATCAGATGAAATGAAGGTTTTTATGGACACCTAATTGAAGGAAAAAGTCTGGATTAACAGATTTGTCTGACCAAAATCTAATTGTCTTTTTTTGGTCAATTTATTGTACTACTTATCGTACTTACTCCAACTTTGAACTATTCATTCCACATCCAACTACGTTTTTCATTTTGCCAGTTCATATAGCTGGAAGCATCTTGCCTTTTATTTGCCGATTGCGACCTCATCTTTAGTCTTCCGCCATTGGTGCTTTGGTAAATGTGGCTAGCCCATTGTCACATCAGTTTGTTTATTCTTCGATTATATTGGTGTTTTGGTTTGACTCATAAAGCGATAAATATTTCTCCATTGTATCTAACTGTTACCGTAATAACGAGCTAACCATAATGATCTATCAAATATTTACAATTCAAAACACAATACTTGTTAACACGTTTATGAAAAGAAGATAAATGGAAAAAGTAACCCGAAGTAATGATTGTGGCACACCGGGAATGCCGACTGAAGTGAATCAGTCTGTTTTAAAATTAAAAAGTATTTAAAATAAGTAACCTTTCTCGAAAAAAGTGGTGTCACATGTTATCACAATTTTATCAAATAGGTACTACGGGACGTATACAACCGTTCGCAAGCGTTCGTAATGTTCAGATAGAGGCATTCAGTTCCTAAGTCAAGCATGCCTAAAGAAGTTTTCACTTCAATAAACAGTGCAACAAAAAGAAAATATAACTACACTCTGTCTTTTATTTCCCACGCGATCACAAAATCTTGCCGGAACAATGAACTTCTGAGATAGTACTAGATAGTAAGTGTGATATAAAAAGTTAAGACTCACGTAAGTAAGTGTTCGTGTATATAACACGTGGCTCTCCGACATCGCGTAAACATGAAGCTAATCGTTGTCACGTACATGTGACTAGGCACATGGACACTGATCGTAGGGATAGTGTAGCCATCGGGATAGTGAAGAAAATTAGCGTGAAATTCATTCGAGACTATCAGAGCGGATAACTATAGATGATTAACATAACTATTATAATATCTATGTTTTCGACATTTTAAATATATCATCAGTTTACTATACCCATATTTTGCAAATCATGAATAAATGAAATGAAAATGATCTCAAAAGGAAGGGGCAAATCTCAAAAGGCTGTAGGTTAAAGAATACCTACACAATAATATAAACCTTTTTAATTACCCACTTATGTCGTTATCATGTTTTTGTTTTTCAAAGACAATATTTAATTATTTCAGATTAATTTCGGTGTTTAAATAAAAAAGTACAGAAATAAGAATCTGTGTAGCTCAAAAAGAGAATAACAATCTGATACAATTAAACAAAACCTTTTGATGGCGTCAAAAGTTGAAGTCTGTGTCTGAAAAGTAACCTTTGTATTTAAAATACGACCGTCCAGAGCAAGTCAAATCGTTTAGCATTTAAAAAATCAGTTACAGTTTTCAGTAAATAAAATCTCAACAATAATACTTAATGACAGTCACAGACTTAATGTCAGTCATTCTTCTGTTTGTTTTTTATTCCCGGAGTGGAAATGCACGCGCCCCAATTGATTGATGGGAAGATACATTATGAATAAATTATCATCTACCAGGGTCTATGGATCTGAAAAAAAGAAACTACCACGATCATCAAAGTTACAACCAAAACGTGTACCTTTGCTAAATTTAAAATAAAAAGGTCGCGAAAAGTCATATTATGAACTGAAAAACAGCTCTTGGAACAGAGGATACTCCAACAGCAATTGGAGATTACAGATGCTTCTTTTTAGTGATACTGTATTTACAAAAGAAAACTTTACGAAGGTACTTATATCATAATGAAAGAAAAGTTTTATAGTTCCTTACTTCATTGAAAAACAATTTTATCCAGCAAAAAACCTAAATGAAACATAAAATGACATCTTCATTGTTTCAAACTGATTTATAAAAACAAAATCATAAAGCTACATCAGAACTGACATCGTTTAATTCAAAATTAATACGAATTACGTAATAAGTATTCATCTTGTTATAACATCGGATAATTCAAAATGAGTTATGTTCAATTTCCTACCGCCTGAGTTAACTGAGCATCGCATATGAATACCAGCATCTACCCGTGAAATTTATCTTCTAATTAGGAGTGTTTGCTCGTATTTTCATAATTACAAAAAGAGAATATATCTCTGCATCTGATGAGTACATCTCGTAACAAACGCCTAATTGTGCGTTACGGTAAATTATGTTTATGAATTATAATGAATAGTGAGACCTAAAAAAAATACTTGACTTTTTTTTACTTGCACTTTTGAATGCGAATTTACATAGGCAAAATATTGAAGCTTCCAAAGCAATAGAAGACCATTATTATTTTGGTAAACATTAACAAACATTGTACAATTATTAGAAAATTACATCTTGGTGGTGTTGATTGATGAACGATTGATAATAGTGGAGGTTGGTTAACACGAATTTTGGTCATAAAAACCTTTCTTATGAAGAATACATCAAAACTCGAGTAGCTTTTGCGATCCTCGCGAATAAACAGACAAGAATTCTAAGAAAAAGTATTTTTGGTTCAATACTGTTAATTTCAAATAACCAATGTTTCTAGACGTAAGCGCTTCAGACCGTTAGTAAGATTACGAAATCAATAGATGACCTCTATGACAGACTCAGAGGAAAGTCTTCGCAAAATGTAAGGCTGGCTACCAACCACATCGCCCCTCAATGGCGCACTCATCGTTGCGTAAGTAAAGTGTGGACACACAGAGGTCGGTCACTTAATAAGTCGTTTTCGAGGTATCTCAGGAGCCGCGTATTAATTATACGCTCCATTACCTTTAAGAGAAGGGAGGTGATAAGGCCTGTAATTAGACGAGTCAAATCTATTGCCCTAGGGAATTGGGTGCACATATACGGTCTTCCATTCATAGGGTAATTTTTGTTTGCTCGGTCGGTTTATCAGATTACACCAATCGTGATTGGTTCGAATCCCGATTTATATTTAACACTAGCTTTTGCCCGCGGCTCCGCCCGCGTGGAAGTCGGTTATCGCGACCAAACATAGCCTATGTTCTTTCTCAAGGTCCAATTTATCCCTATACCAAATTTCATCCAAATCGGTTCAGTGGTTTAGGCGTGAAAGCGTAACATACAGACAGACAGACAGAGTTACTTTCGCAACTATAATATTAGTATGGATACAAGTTGTTAACTTTAGTTAAGTGTTAAGACAATTGCTGCGAGAAGCTTTAGAAGCAATGATACCTTGTTAACACATAATTGAAAAAGTGTATTTATCCACAATTTTATATAAGTCAAAATGTAACGATACAACTATGACCGATCAGACACTTTCTAAAAAAGGAAAGTTTTGTTACAACTATTGCTGGATTAAAGTAAGGATCAATTTCAGTAGGAAAAGTTTCACATTCCGAAACACGGCAAAGTTCCTGACTCGGAGAAGTCGGTAGATAATAGTTCAGTAGCAAGTTTAATTACTTCCGGTTTTCAAGAGCTACCACTGACAGGGCCCCGTCGAGCTCGGCACGCCACCACCGCGATGCCCGCAGGTTGTGAAACGCACATCACACGAGATCCGGTCAGAACTACAATCTCCTAGTTTGTGCAACATCCAGCGGCTGACCTGCGACTTAGATACTGTTAATATTAGGATAGTACAACTTTACTTTTAGTTCTATCAGAACAAAAAGTGGATAACTTTTTAATAAAACTCTCAGTAATGTGAGCGGAAAAAACTACATAATTTGTATTAGGACATGGTATTCAGTTACTTACTGAGTATATAACATAGCATATACATAACAGAAAAATATTATTATGGCCAGCACGCACCTGACCTCCGTCCCCCATGAGCGCGGGTCTAGGGGTGACGGGTGGAGCCGCCTGTCACCCCAGCAGAAGCAGGCCACGGCGACGGCGCGCTAAAAAGCGACACCGTTGTCCCCCCTTCCGAGGAGGGCCAGACTATAAGGGATGGCCCTGGGTTAGCCGGAGTGCGAGGGATATGTCGATGACAACCTCACCTCCGGCCTAGCACCACGACCCACAGTTGGCGTGCGGTTTTAGTCGGTTCGAGTCTGACATAACCTCCCCTTCTGGCTTCGGCAGGGGAGGTACCTATCCGAGGGGACTTCCGCACGGAAAAAAAAGCCCAGCACGCACAGATTGTTATGAAATCTCTTTTGGATCATAATTACCCATTATTATATAAGTGCAGAAGTAGACCCAAGAAAATATGTATGGATTGCGTGAAAGACGATATGACAAGGAAGGGAGTGACTGGGGAAATGACTTCTGACAGGAATGCATGGAGAATAACATATTGCGCCGACCCTAAATAATTGGAACAAAGCCACGTAGATCTGATAAGCATACCTATAGAAGTAATTGTTAATTTTAAGAGCTATCACTGCTTAATTCACCAATAAAATGATCTATCACTTCATTAAATTTGGCTACTCTCTAAATTAAGCAATTCCTATTCTGATGTAGTCGTAGGTCGCGGTCAATTTGCGCTACAAATTCAATGGTTAGTGGGGACGCGTAGCCTAATTCAATACAAATAGCGTACAAAATTCGTTAGATTGGCCATATTTACAGTGAAGGCCATGTTTACTTGTTGTGTTTTGTTTAATTAATTACGAACAGAAAATTGAACTATTACTTTATTATTTATTCAGGGATAAAACACAAGGTTTTTTTAAATATTAAACTCAAACTAATTTAGTAAACTAAAATATTTACAAGATGAAAATCTGTAATGAGTGATTTTTTTAATGTGTACATTGCATTTAGGATTTATAAATTAACAGGATATTGTACCTACCCAAATTAATTTGATTAGCTCAAATGCTAATATTACATTAAATACCAGGAATATACTATTCAAATATATCCGTGGTTACTAATGAATTATACTGCAGTGTGCATAGTTCGTGGATGTATATTCAGTGCAAATATCAATGCTAATCTGAAATTGAGAAATATTCAATGGACCAGTCGATTATTCACATCACATAACTGATGTGATTATCTGATGAGCTCAAAGGTGATTTCTGAGAAATTAAGATATTCCTCGATTGCTCGTATTGTTGATATTGGAAAATTAGATAAGTAAACGTAATCGATGACGATTTTTATTTTAATAATTGTATAAGGACTAAAACTGCTAAAAAAATATGTCTAATTTATTAAATAAACGAAGATTAATTAATATTTTTGATAAATAAAATTAAGAAATTACGGCCATCGACGCATGACATTAAACGCCAATCGAGGCGCATGATCTCATAGTTTGTAAAACAACATAAACGTCATTTAAAAACTTGTTAGTACACTAGGCGCACTGGTTGTTTGTTTACATTATTTGAGAAGCCATGACTGACAGTTTAAAACGTTTTAGTGGGGAAATGTCAAAAGTTTCGAAAATTGTAAAATACAATAGGATAATGTTTGTTTTCTATTGAAATATTAATATTTTGGGTAAAATAGACTATAAGACAAAATATAGACCGGTTTCTGAAAAATTGTCAACTAGGTACCCTATTATCTATGCTCCTCTTCTTCTCTTTCTCGCTCCTCTTCTCTCTTACTTGCCTTGATATGCCTTAGCAAAGAATGTATAATAATACTCACAACCAATAACAAATTTTCTCTAAAGTTGTAGTTAAAAGACGATTGTTTCATACATTTTTCGAGCGGTCCCGAAGTGCCTCATTGACTGCTTCTAAAATCATGCTATCTTAGATATTAAAAAAAGCCTTTATTAATGCAGTTATAAAAATATGAACGACGAATTGGGTACACACAAATATTTCAGACGTGCGGTAGAGCCCTTTCAGAGAAAAAACATCTCAAGCTTTATTTCTTATGTGAAAGTAGTTAAAAGACGATTGTTTCATACATTTTTCGAGCGGTCCCGAAGTGCCTCATTGACTGCTTCTAAAATCATGCTATCTTAGATATTAAAAAAAGCATTTATTAATGCAGTTATAAAAATATGAATGACGAATTGGGTACACACAAATATTTCAGAGGTATCAGGCGACTGGGACCACTGCACAACTGGAACCGCGGTGTCAGTTGCCTGATAACATTTTTGAATCGGTCGACTGGGACCATTATCTAATTTGCTTTAATGTACAGATAGCAGAAAAATCAAGTTATTAACTCAGGATTTTACAGTGAAGTATTTTTAGTAGGTGTAAAAATGTTAAAGAAACTACATGCGGCAGATTCCCAAAGTCAATGTAAAGTCTTTCGCATTCGTTTCTGTTTCTATTTTTGCATTCCGTTTCTATATCGAATCTAAGTCGAAAAGCTTATCAGGCTCAGTAATTTTTAATGTCAGTTAGACATTATTAGTTGCAACAAGTATAGTGTGTGTTGACGAGTGGTACCTGTTTAAACTATCTGGTTGTGTATGAAGCTGCTGCATTAAGTATACTGAGTAAGTACACGTTATTACTACTTAGCTATCTATCATTTAATTAACTTGTTTACTACATTTAAAAGGAAGAAAGAAACATTTTAAGTAAATTTATTAAATAAATTGCAAGTGCATTCCCCCTGTAAGGGAAAGGCTGCGGGTTCGAGTCCCACCCGAGATGATTCTTCTTTTTCTCTATGTATTCGAGAAGTAAGGTCATTTGATGACTATTTTGTTCGTACATGGTTTGAAAATTCAACTCTCGCAGGTACTTGGTGCACATTTGGTGAACCACCTAAAATTAATAATGCTGTCGAGCAGTGGAATAGTTACATAAATAAGGAAGCTTATAAAAATACAGCCAAATATTGCTCAGCTATTAGAAGGGCTGCGATAAGATGTGCAATACTACTCTGCAGCATTGGAAAGTCCAACCAGCATTCAAATATCCAAAAGGAAGCCGGAAACCATCGCAAGACATAAAATAATTACATCTGCTAAGTGGTCAAATAAGCATCGGCCCCTGTTTGGAGAAACTGAGATTTTAATAAGTACTTAATTTGAATTGCATAATAAGAAGGCTTGCTTTTTCATGTTTTTTTGTGTTTTTGTATTTGTTGATTTTTAATATTGTTTCATTATTGGCGTTTCTTGTTTAAAATTAAGAACATTTTATAACTTAGGCTTATTATGATATGGTGATTTTCCTGTGATTGTTGAATGTTTTTTTATTTATTAATAGTGAAGATACCTTATTTATAGAGAATGTTAGAAACTTACGAGATACCTAAATCTATGTGAAGACTGATTTTTAAATTCCTATTGTTAGGTGGTATTAGAACCTCAGGTTATTCATTATATTTTTTGCACAATAAAATAACACAATTATATCTTTGGGTAAAATAATACTGTGATTTTTAGTGATCTTTGTATGTTCTTTTTTATTTGATAATTGTGACAAATTTTATATACGAGTACTACTTTATGGTGTACAAAGATAAGACACATATACCGACATTAAGACTGATTTGAATGAATTTTTTATAGCATTTATCATGCTAACTTTTAAGTTCGAAAAACATTGGAAAAAATGAAATGCTCAAGTGAGACTCGAACTCACGACCTTTCCCTTACAGGGGGACTGCTCTTCCAACTGAACCATTGAGCCACACTTGAATCATTCCAAATTTTCCTTCTCTTTATATCCGTCTATGAGGGCGACGTCACCACTTAATTTTTAAATTAAGACTGATTTTTAGATATTGTTTTCAGATATTGTTTTGAGGCGATTCACCAGTTAATTAAGCATAATAGCCAACATGATTTTTAAAACATAATTAAAAGTGTTATACTTTTTAGTAGTACAATAAAGTAAATTAAATTTTAAACTAATGAAAAACATTGTTTTATTTGTAACACTTTTTCTGCTAACTACACTAAATTTGGTACTCAAACAATGGATTTGCAGTTAAAATTACGAGTGGTCCGACTCGTCTGACGAAATAAAATAAATAAATACTAATCAGGCAAGTGACACCACGGTCCCAGTTATGTAGTGGTCCCAGTCGCCTGAAACCTCATATTTCAGACGTGCGGTAGAACCCTTTCAGAGAAAAAACATCTCAAGCTTTATTTCTTATGTGAAACTTTTCTCATTTAAGATCGTTGGTTTTTAATGCTTATTATAATGAATTTACATTCATGTTGATATTACTGATGTAATTGGAAGACGTAGATATGAAGTATATACGGTTTTTTTTTCTCTTTTTGCTTTTAGTTATGGCACTTGAATTTTTGTATTTACGCCTACAGACTGTAAGTTTCCAGTAGCCGTTGTTATATGTTAAAGCAGTATGGCTGAAACAAGGCCATAATCCAGAACAACGTCAGTTGTCAATCGACTCTCACAATGGCATTGTAAATGTCTTCTGGAATACAATCTGTCCTCAAATCTAGTTATAAATCGAGATTCAGGCCTAGCTTATCGTACTTGAATACCGTTTTTAATAAATACGCAATTTTCAATCTACTACAATCGATAAACAATCCCTGAACACTCAATCATCCGTTATCTGCTAATTTCCAAAAACGACACAGCGAAGGTAATAAATGACTTTATTTCGCAAAAAGTTCCCGATCTAATTAAGTAAATTAATCGATATAGTTAGCTTTATTCTATTATCTATACTGTGCTTTACTGAAGACACAATAGCCACAAGAATGTAAAATTTCATAAGTCTTTCAAACATTCGATATTCAAAAATAAGTCCATTCGTCACCATCCTAATGCGTCCGAAGATTACACTATGGAGCCCGGATTTCCACTCCACGTTTTGCTTTTGATTGGTATGTTGGCTTTTCTGGGAGCGACTGTCGCCTAACCTCCTAATCCCGAGAGATAAGTCTGCAACAGATTCTGGTTCATTGTTTTGGAGGTGCACAGATGTTGATACGGCCCTTTATACTCCTAAATAGCACCTTCCATCACGATGTAAAAAAATATTAAGACTATTTAGACATATGTCAAATACTTAATCTTAATATATATTAATCTCGTGTCACAATGTTTGTCCTCAATGGACTCCTAAACCACTTAACCGATTATAATAAAATTCGCACACCATGTGCAGTTCGATCCAACTTGAGAGATAGGATAGTTTAAATCTTAATTTAGCGATAAGTGACAACCACGCAGGCGGAGCCGCGGGCAACAGCTAGTACTAATATATGTATACAGTACATTATAGTAATTATAGCCGAATGAATTATTTCCGAAATCCATGTTAGCGAGGCCGCGGGCAAGAGCTATTTATTGATATTTACACACGAGAAGAGGAAACCAGCTCATTTAATTACATAACCTAATTAAATAACAACAGAATCAATTGTGAAACCATAAAATGACTATTCGGAATGCAAAAAGAGTATTATTCTCTATACAGATTTATTAATAACCCAACTATACTTGAAATCTGTTGTACACTATAAAAAAAAATATGCACATACGAAGACAACCTATCATATATAAAAAGTATGGTTTACCGATAATATATCAAATAGATCTAGATTCACATTGCATGGGGTGCGGGTTGGGTAACCTCCACGTTGGCCTTTCCGTTTCTTCCCCCTTTGGACTGCGGTCCTGGGGAGCGGAAGCGGAGGGGCTGGTGCATCCTGGACAACGGCTAACAGACTCCCACCTTGGGAGTTCTGTTGGCCGTTGACGAATAACCCAAC
Source organism: Eilema sororculum (assembly GCA_914829495.1). Lineage (NCBI taxonomy): Eukaryota > Metazoa > Arthropoda > Insecta > Lepidoptera > Erebidae > Eilema > Eilema sororculum. The sequence goes on along the minus strand of OU618543.1, from coordinate 16,222,300 downwards.
GGCCGACCTCATTGTACGAGGAGGTCGTGGGATGGCGGGCCTGCAAGGCTCGCGGGAAGGGATCCGTAGGATCCCTTCTATTCAAACAGCCCTTTTGAGGGCTAGCTGACCCAGAGGGGGTCGTGGGATGGCGGGCCTGCAAGGCCCGCGGGAAGGGATCCGTAGGATTCCTTCCATTCAAACAGCCCTTTTCAGGGCTAGCTGACCCAGAGGGGGTCGTGGTATGGCGGGCCTGCAAGGCCCGCGGGAAGGGATCCGTAGGATTCCTTCCATTCAAACAGCCCTTTTGAGGGCTAGCCGACCCAGACGGGGTCGCGGTGTGGCGGGGCTTCAAGGCCCGCGGAGAGAGATCCGGTTCCCGCTAGTCGCTCCCAGTATCCCTCTGCTCTCAGAGGGGACAGGGGAGAGGCAAGGGTTCCGTGAGATCTAGGGACGGGTTGGCCCACTGCTCGCGCAGGGGCTGACAGGCACTCGTGCCACCGTCGGTGTTGGGAGAGTTGGCTGCTCCCCCGCGTCGCGTAACCTCCTAGATATCGACAACGACCTGAGTGCTAGCCACACTCGGTACGCCGGTATCCTGGAGGCCGCGGGGCTTGCCTTAATTGGCCGGCCCGCGACAAGAAAAAGTCTTAAAAACCCGACAGCGAAGTCGTTTAAAACCTGTGGACACCAGGGGACCTCCACAGTATGTACCCCGCTTCTCGGAAAGAGCGTCACCCGGGAAGTGTAACCCTTCGTCTCATACTCGTGGGAACCTTATGAACTCTTCTATATTTCATAAAAACCCCCCCCTACCTAGTGAAACAGACTGCGCGGAGGTCGCGCAGCGCCACGACGCGGAGGTCGCGTCACCAACTGCGGCGGTGTCGGAAAATTTCGACACCGCCACCGAGAAGAGCAGGGCGAACAGCCCGGTGGGTCTGCAGACCCGAAAATCTGCACGGAGGAGGAACGGCGGTAGGAAGGTTCCTCCTCCACCGAGGACTGAGTCGGACGCAGTCACCTTGACCGACTCGTCCTCCAACGAGGAGAACATCCAGGGCAGTGAGGATTCCCCCCCGCCCAAGGTTGCGATGGTCGGCCGGGGGAAGACGCGGGGTGGCAAGAGGCCCATTCCCCAAACGCCCTCCTCTCGGGTCCCGGACCTGAGAGATGCTGTGGCGCCGCCGAGGCCCTCCACCTCGGCGGCGCCCACGCCCATGCCGCGTACCGACCCTACGTCTAGGGAGGTACTGCAGGCCCTGGAGGACGTAATAGGGACCCGTGCTGGGTCTATGGGGCCGGAGGAAGTCCGGCTGCGACGGGCGACGACGCGCCTTGTTGAGGAGTTCGGCCTGCTCAGAGCGGAGCTGGCTGACTCGCGGAACGAGCGGGCTCAGCTAGGCAGACGGCAGGTCGAGCTCATCGAGGCCTCGGAGCGGCAGGCGGCCGAATACAGGAAGGAGATGGGCAAAATGGCGGCCGACTTTGCCGATCTCCAGAAGGTCGTTGCCGGGCTGCCGGAGGGGCGCGTCACGCGGTCGGCGCGGCGGAAGCCGGTCGCGCAGCCGGCAGCGCCGAAACCGTCGGCTCGGCCGGCTTTGCCGGCGCGGTCACCGGTGCGGTCGAGGTCACCGCTGCGGCTGGAGGCACCGGTGGTGCAGCCGGAGTCGCCACCGCTGGCGCCTGTCCGGCCACAGTCACCGGTGCTTGTACCGGCCCGGCCCGCGGACCCGTTGGCGGCCTGCATGGCGACTTTGGCCGCCATGGAAAAGCGTATGGAGGCGGCTCAGGCTGCGCAGGAAGCGCGGCAGGCTGCCCACGAGAAGCACACACGGCGCTGCTTGGAAGCCGTGATGGACTCCTTCCGCCGTCCGCCCCTGGCGACCCCGACTGGGAGTGGGTATGCCGGAGCACTCAAAAGGGGCCGCCCGGTAGCGACGCGGACCCCACAGGAGTCGGCCAGCAGCCCATCCGCTGTGCCATCCGCTCCGGCCGCTGCTGCGCAGGGCGCTCAGCCCAAGGGCAAGGGAAAGGGGAAGGGCAAGGGGAAGACGTCCTCTGCCCCAGCCCCATCCCCAGCCCTGGCTCCAGCCTCGACCTCGGCTCCGGGCCCGATCGCCTCCACAAGCTCCGCACCGGCAGGGGGCTGGGAGGTAGTCGGTGAGTCAAGGAGAAAGCGGAACGCCAAAAGAAAGGCAGCCAAAAAGGCCAGAAAGGCTGAGGCTGCTGCGAAGGGAGCGCCGGGAAGGTTGCGCATCCCCCGCACAACGGCCGTCGTCCTAACGTTGACGCCGGAGGCTGCGGAGAGGGGTGTGCAATACCCGGATCTGGTGAGGCGGGCCAGAGGCCTCATAGATATGAGGTCTCTTAAACTGGCGAAGCCCCTCCGAGTCACGGAGACCCGGACGGGTGCCCGCCTCATACAGGTCCCTGGCGCTTCCAGCGCTCCCCAGGCTGATGCCATAGCGGCTCAGCTAAGGGAGACGCTGGACGCAGCCGACGTCCGGGTGTCCAGGCCCACAAAGTGCGCAGAACTGCGTATTTCGGGCCTGGACGACTCCATCACGGCCGAAGAGATTCGGGCCACCGTGGCGGAGGCCGGGGGCTGCCCCCTGGAGGCGGTTAAGGTCGGAGCGATTCGCTACGGCCGTCGCGGACAGGGGGCGGCAGTTGTCGGCTGCCCCATCGCAGCAGCTCAAAAGGCTGCCGATCGGCGGGTCCTCGTGGTGGACGGCGTTGTTGGGGTGCGGGCTCAGCTCCTGCAGGCTCGACCGGCCAGGTGCTTTAGGTGCCTGGCGGTCGGGCACGTGGGGGTGCAGTGCACGGCGGAGGTGACGGTCGGTGACCGGTGCTTCCGCTGTGGCCAACCCGGTCATAGGGCCGGTGGTTGCGAGGCTCCGCTGCACTGTTTCAGGTGTGCAGCGGGGGGCAAACCGGCCGACCATCGGGTTGGTAGTAAGGCCTGCACCGGAGGGGAGCCGAAGCCACGAGGCGGGCGTTCCGCAAACTGTTCGCAGCGGGATGCGGAGATGGTTCCATAATGGATCCCCAGCTCCGCATCCTGCAGGCGAACGTGGGCCACGGTGTCGATGCTCAGGCACTTCTGCTCCAGAGCATGGCACAGTGGTCCATACACGTCGCCGCTGTCGCCGATCCGTACACCCACCGCCCCCCCGGGCCTGCCTGGGTGGTCGACCTGGATGGATCGGCGGCACTGGTGCGTAACGCCGCTGCGGGTGCCCCTCCCTTTGTGGTGATCGCAAGGGAGCATGGCATCGTAGCGGCGCGTGTGGGGGAGATTGCGGTCGTGGCCGTCTACTTCACGCCGGCATCACACCGACGCATAGGGCAGTATCGGCAGTCGCTGGAGCGGCTGACCGACGTCGTCAATGCCTGTCACCCTCGCCCGGTTCTTGTGCTTGGGGACTTCAATGCCTGGTCTGAGGCTTGGGGGTCCCGGCACACGAACCCGCGAGGTAGGGCTCTGGAGAGCTGGGCCGCTACTCTCGGTCTGGTTCTCCAGAATCGCGGGGCCGAAGCCACGTTCTGGGTGGCGGAGCGCGGGGCGAGTTCGATCGTCGATCTCTCATTCGCGAGCGCTTCGCTGTCGCAACGTGTGCGGGACTGGCGTGTTGTCGTGGAGGTGGAGACACTGTCGGATCACCGATACGTTCGGTTTGATGTCTCCCCTCCCGAGAGTGATGCGCTGGTCACACCGGCCCCACGCGAGCCGCGCTGGGTGCTTAGGGGACTGAATAGGGATGCTCTCCTGGAAGCCGCCTCCGTGCAGGCCTGGGCCATGGTGCCGGACAGGCCTGATGACACCGATGACGAGGCGGCGTGGTTCCGGGAGGCCATGACTGTTGTCTGCGATGCGGGTATGTCTAGGGCTCCAGCCTATAGTCCGAGGCGCCGGGTCTACTGGTGGACTGCGGAGATCGCGAGGCTGCGTCAAGCCTGCGTGATCGCGCACCGCCGGTGGGCCAGGCTCCGTAGGAGGCGTAGCCGCCCCGCAGACACAGATCCCCTAGTGGCGGAGTTGCAAGAGGGATACAGGGAAGCCAGGAATGCCCTCCGAGCGGAGATCAAGCGGTCCAAGGCAGCTTCCTATAGGGAGCTGCTGGAGACACTGGAGCGGGACCCATGGGGGCGGCCTTACCGCTTGGTAAGAGGAAAGCTGCGCCCCCGGGCCCCTCCCCTGACCCAGGTTCTCGAGCCAGCTCTGCTTGGAGGAGTGGTGGCATCCCTGTTCCCGGCGCGGGCGGAACACGTTCCGCCGCAGATGACTCCGCCACCTCGGTCGCCTGATGCGCCCGGCGTGGTTATTGACGACGACGTGCCCGAGGTCACTTGGGTAGAACTAGAGCTGGCGGTGCGACGGCTTAGAGCCAAGAAGAACACCGCCCCGGGACCCGACGGCATTCCAGGCCGTGCGTGGGTCCTAGCTCTAGGAGAAGACGGTCTCGAACCCCGACTGCGAGGGTTCCTCAGCGCATGCTTGGAGCGGGGCCAGTTTCCGAAGATGTGGAAGACGGGGAAACTGGTCCTCATCCGCAAGGAAAGCAAGCTCTTCGAAAGAGTGATTGCCAAGCGCCTCGTCGAGCACCTCTCTAGAGTAGGGCCGGACCTAGCGGACACGCAATACGGCTTCCGCCGGTGGCGTTCCACTGTGGATGCCATCATGCGCGTGAGGACTCTGGCGGAGGATGCGGTTGCCCGGGGCGAGGTGATGTTGGCGGTGTCTTTGGACATCTCCAACGCGTTTAACACCTTGCCCTGGAGTTGCATCAGGGAGGCGCTCGTGTACCACGATGTGCCTCTCTACCTCCGCCACATAGTCGGGGCGTACCTGACGGAGAGGGCCGTCATCTACCCAAGTGCGACCGGCGTCGGTAGGCGTGAGATGTCGTGCGGTGTCCCACAGGGATCGGTCCTGGGGCCGCTCCTGTGGAACATCGGATACGACTGGGTGCTTCGCGGTGAGCTCGCGTTCGGGGCCACCGTCACGTGCTACGCGGACGACACGCTAGTGACGGTGAGTGGCGCTACACACCGCGAGGCGACCCAGAGGGCCACGACCGCTGTTGCTCAAGTCGTGGATCGGATCCGGCGGCTGGGTCTCGAGGTGGCTCTGCACAAATCCGAGGCCTTGTTCTTTCATGGTCCTCGGCGCAGGCCACCCCCGGGATCCAGCTTGACAGTAGGAGGTACTCCCATCGACATCAAGCCCCGGTTGAAATACCTGGGGCTCGTACTTGACGGTCGGTGGGACTTCGGAGAGCACTTCCGAAGTCTGCGCCCCAAACTGTTGGTGTCAGCTAACGCGCTGATGCGGCTGCTGCCCAACTTGAGGGGCCCAGAGGACTCCTGCAGGAGACTCTACGCGGGTGTCGTGCGGTCCATGGCCCTGTACGGGTGCCCCGTGTGGGCAGACGCCCTGCAGGCCAGGTTCGTGCAACTGCTGCATGCACCGCAGCAGACGATGGCCTGCAGGGCCATTAGGGGGTACCGCACGATATCCTTTGAAGCGGCGAGTCTCCTAGCCGGATCGCCACCGTGGATCCTGGAAGCGAGATCCCTTGCGGCACTGTATCGGTTCCGTAAGGAGGCGCGGGAGCGGGGATTCGATCCCGAGCCCGAAGACATTCGGGCCGAGAGGTCCCGGCTCCACGGGATCATGGTGGCGGAGTGGGAGCGACGACTTGAGCAACGACGCGCAGGGCATGCCGTCATAGAGGCGGTAAGGCCCATCATGGGGGAATGGCTCGAGAGGCCACATGGCAGCCTCTCGTATCGACTGACGCAGATTATCACCGGGCACGGGTGCTTCGGGAGATATCTGTGTCGGATCGAAAAGGAGCCAACGTCCGAGTGCCATCACTGCGACGCGAGCGAGGACACGGGGCTGCACACGCTCACCGAGTGCCCGGCATGGGCCGAACCGAGGCGGGAGCTAGTGGCGGCCCTGGGAGTGAGAGTTCTCACCCTCGCCACCCTGCTCACAGCAATGGTCCGCTGCGCGGACGCGTGGGCGGCCGGCGTCTCCTTCAGCGAGCAGGTAATGGTCGTGAAGGAGACGGCGGAGCGGGAGAGGCGGCGCGAGCGAGAAAGACTCGCGGATCGCGCCGCCCGCGCACGCAGGCAACTCGAGCGTCGGAGGGCACTGACTGACCTCCGTCCCCCATGAGCGCGGGCCTGGGGGTGACGGGTGGAGCCGCCTGTCACCCCAGCAGAAGCAGGCCACGGTGGCGGCGCGCTGAACAGCGCGCCTCCCCATTCCGGGGGCGAGTTGGGGACACCGTTGTCCCCCCTCCTGAGGAGGGCCAGACCGTAAGGGATGGCCCTGGGTCAGCCGGGGTGCGAGGGATATGTCTTTGACAACCTCACCTCCGGCCTAGCACCAAGACCCACAGTCGGCGTGCGGTTTTAGTCGGTTCGAGTCCGACATAACCTCCCCTTCCGGCTCCGGCAGGGGGGGTATCCGTGGGGATTTCCGCACGAAAAAAAAAAAAAAAAAAAAAAAAAAGATTCACATTGCATTTTTTCATAATTTTGAATTAAAATAAATAATAATAATAAATAATAAAAACTTTATTTCATAAAAAAACTATTACATCATTTAGCACAAACTGGTTTGCCGTTATTTAATGGTTACGTAGGTAAGAATACTCTGAAATTCCAGACTAGGTATTAACCTGTATTCTGGAATTCAGTGGATTGCTGGGAATTTTGTGTTTTACATTTCAATGGTATTTAACATTTAAAGTGACAATAATATTACATGATACAGAAATGCGAAGTTGACAATTTTCTAATTCATATTTGCATTTTTGATTGATGGGTAGACGTAAGTTTGGGGCATATTTGTGTCTGTGAGTGCATGTGTGCGTCTGTGTGTGTGCGTGTGTGTATTTTTGTGTGTGTGTGTGTGTGTGTGTGTGTGTGTGTGTGTGTGTGTGTGTGTGTGTGTGTGTGTGTGTGTGTGTCATGTTTTAATTTGTAATTCATATTAATTTAGTGCTGCTCAAGACAGCTGTTTTAAAATACGTAAACGGTTTTAACTCTTATTACTCAAGTCATCCTATTCTCCCAATGTTCATCTTCCGCATACCAAGTTCCGTTATTTAATGAGAGACACAACAATTCTATTACAACAAGTTTGACCATTATTATCTATATATAAAATTGTTGTCTATATCTTTATACAAATATACTAGCACTTCTAAAAATAAACATGCATAAAAAAAAAGATAAACGTTTGAAAATCGGACTATTCAATGCAGGGTCTCTCGGCACGGGGCATGATGAGTTTATTGTAGCCATGGAAGATCTTGCAGTCGACATAATGGCAATTAACGAAACGTGGATCAGGGAGGGCGCCGAGTGTCACGCGCCAAAAGTACCCCACTACAGGCTCCGCTTCTCGCCGCGTCCGGCTCACATCTGCCAAGGACGGGGTGGAGGGGTCGGCTTTTATGTGCGGCAGGGTATACACGTGCGCGCTCAGTCACACCCGGCTTCCTGTAATGTAGAACAGATGTGGTTAAGACTCAGCCGAAACTCACAGTCTATAATAATTGGCACAGCTTATAGACCCCCCAGGCTTAACGTAAACACATTTTTAGATGCACTAACCGACTCTGTTACTTCCTTCTCAGGAGTGGATAAGATACTCCTACTGGGTGACTTCAATATCGACCTTTTAGATGTGGGAGACTACAAAACTAAGCTGTTTAACTCTTTTCTAGTGAGCACGAGCTTAATTAATTATGTGAGTGAACCTACACATTTTACAGATCACAGTGAGACACTAATTGACTTGATCTGCACGGATGCTCAGACAAGCAATGTTTCTGTTCTACATATACCCGAGCTTGGTCGACATGCCCTGATCTCTGCAGAGATTAATTTCAAAATAGAGAAACCTGCCCCACAGTGGATAATATACAGACCACTCCGGGACATCTTACTAGACAAATTTGAACAGGACCTTAACAATATTAACTGGGACTCTATACGTGATCTAACACATGTTGATTGCATGGTCCATTCTTTTAATACCCATATCACTGCACTTTTTGACTTGCATGCTCCGATAAAGAGAATTTTAATAAAAAATAAAAGCTATCCCTGGATCACCAGCACAATTAGAGACATGATGCATCTTAGAAATAAATATCACAAAAAGGCAAAATCAACCAACCAAGAAGTACATTACAAATTGTACCATGACATGAAATACACAGTGCGAAATGCCATAGAAAAAGAGAAACATGCATATTTCACGACTCATGTCAATAGTAACATTCACCACCCAAAACAACTATGGGGTCATCTCAAATCAAGCGTGTTACCTCGAAAAAATAATAATAATGAGATACCTTATTTCTGTGGTAGCCCAGATGCACTAAATCAGCACTTTCTCGACATACCAGGCAGTAATAAGGTGACTATATCAGATCTCACCTTTTTTGAATTTAGTCGCTTTGGACAAAGTAGCTTTAAGGTGGAGCCAGCTGATGAGAATGATGTGATGAAGATCTTTAGAGCAATGAAGTCAAATGCGACGGGTATTGACGACATCTCTTTGGATATGTTGTTAATGACTCTCCCGCAAACTCTCCCCATTATAACGCATATTATAAATACATCCATCACCACAGCAACCTTCCCCAGCTCATGGAAAACTGCGAAAGTGAGACCAATACCTAAAGTGCCCAACCCGTCATGCCTAAAGGACCTTCGACCAATCAGTTTGCTGCCATGCCTGTCAAAGATCCTGGAAAGAATTGTCAGCAATCAACTGACAAAATACCTTGAGGACTCAGAAATACTTCCTGCATTGCAGTCTGGCTTCCGTAAAGGTCATAGCACAGCAACAGCACTATTGGATGTAGTAGACAATGTACTACATGCCCGGGACCAGGGTAAGGGCACTGTGCTCACGCTGCTCGATTTTTCACGTGCCTTTGATGGCATAAATGTCTCGCTTCTACTGTCAAAGCTTGCTCACTATGGATGCGACATAGACGCAGTAAATTGGTTCCACAGTTATCTCACAAAAAGATACCAATTTGTTCAGGTGAAGAATAACAGAACAGGATACATGGTAGAGTCCGCACATCGCCAGGTAACTAGAGGTGTTCCGCAGGGTTCGATCCTTGGTCCATTGCTCTTTATTCTGTATAGTGCAGATATTGTTAACTCAATCACTAACTGCAGGTTCCATCTTTATGCTGACGATGTCCAGCTTTATTTATCATTCTCTCCTTCTGATTGTTTGGTGTCTGTTAATAAAGTGAATGAGGACTTAAAAAACATTGCTGACTGGTCACAAAGGAACTCTCTTACTCTTAATCCAGATAAGTCCAAATTCATTATTATGGGTACTGGGCAGACAGTGGAACAGATATGTCAACAACTACCGGACATACAGGTGGATAGCTGCAGGATAAAGCGGGTATCAGAGGCAAGAAACCTGGGAGTTGTTTTTGATGAAAAGCTACAATTTGAAACGCACATAGCACAAGCTGCCCGGAATTGCTTCTACAGGCTGAGAGTTCTGTACCGAATAAGACCCTATATTAGTGCACACATTAGAATTCTGTTGTGTGAGTCTCTCATTCTCTCCAAGTTAAATTACTGTGACACCTTGTATGGAAGCTGCCTCTTGAAGAGAACTGGGCGACTCATACAGCGTGTACAAAATGCCTGTGCACGTTTCTGTTTTCACATACCACCACGAACACATGTAACCCCTTTCCTTAACAAGGGCAACATTTTAAAAATGTCAGAGAGAAGAGAGTTACACCTTGCCACGCTACTCTTCGGTGTTATATTAACAAAGAAGCCCAAATACCTCTATGATAGATTGTCATGGTCAAGAGATATAAATAAACATAGTACGAGGGCATCCTCTTACCTCATGCTAACACCAAGTCACAGGACCACATCATATAGAGGTAGTTTTAAATTCGCTGCAAGCCGCGTCTGGAATGACCTCCCGCCACCTTTTCGTACTCTGAAAACAATAAACGCATTCAGAACTAGATACAAACTATACCTCTTAAATAAACAAAAAAATAGTTAGACTCACCTTTGGGATGCACTCCGGACGCGACAAGCTGTTTGAATTTGTGTGGTAACGAGTATGAATTGTATGCTTTTATAAGATTTCATTAGTATTCATCATTATTGCTGTAACTTTGATAGCACATGAACTTAGCACATAACTGATACTTCACCTCAACACAGGTATAGGAAAATACTTGCATCACAAGGACAACGAATTACACTGCACATCAAATCAAACACACACAACACTATATTCACTTAATAAATAATAAACTAATCTAAAAAACTTTATCACATGAACTTATAACTGAGTGTTTGACAGTACTTTACGCACAATTTTGACATACAATGTGTCAATGTACTCTGTCAATCTTTAGCGTCACTTTTGCGCGGGAGCACTTCAGTTACTGACACAGAGTATATTGTACCTAAGCATAGACAAGTTAGTACATTCTTTGCACCTCTGTCTGTGGCGTTACATAGGGTGCCATCTGAAAACCAGCGCTGCGCAACTTTTGGTTGTGCAGCTTTATGCTGAGATGGTGACCTATTTGGCACTCACGCAATTTTTAGTTTTAAGTTACCTAATTAATCATTAGTCTAATTTTAAGTATGTGAGTGATTGCCAAATAAATTTCTTTCTTTCTTTCTTTCTTCTTTCTAATTAAATTGTGAGGTAATTCTCTGTTGTCCTACACATATGGTACCTATATGATACCGGTCCTACTATTACAGGAATCGAACTTGAATAAATCCAATCCCCCTGTAAGGGAAAGGTCGTGAGTTCGAGTCTCACTTGAGCATTACATTTTTTCCAATGTTTTTCGAACTTGAATAAAATGATTCAAATTAAAGCCATAGGCCATAACATTGCATGTTAAACCGTTCTCAAAGTTCATATACCACAACAACACCATAGTTAGATCGTTAAACGCGTACAACAGCTACTATCACATAAAACGCAAATACGCACTTCAGAATCAATATTATTTTGTGCAAATTACACCACAGTCCTAATATTTGGTCGTTGGGGCAGTAAGAGAACGAGTCGCAATGAAGTTGGGGCGTCCAATTGGTTAGCATATTTTAATAGCGTCTGGCGACGAGCCACTGTCGACAACACGCCTTAATGTTTTCCTGTTTCCCCCAAACGTGCCTACTTAACGAACTAAACTTTCTTATCGAGCAAACCGACAACTCTCTGCGGAGTTACCAACTTTGTAAAATATCTATGACGTTCTATTAAACTGTAATTGTGATGCACCAATATGTAGAAATTATAGAACGGAAAATATATTTTGAGATCGTGATATTCTTTTTTCTTTTTTTTTAATGAATTTTTTATAGCATTTATTATGCTAACTTTTAAGTTCGAAAAACATTGGAAATAATGAAATGCTCAAGTGAGACTCGAACTTACGACCTTTCCCTTACAGGGGGTAACGGTTGAAAAATCATTCATTGTTTCCAACAGTTCGTAAGAATGTTGGTAGATGGCTGCACCGTCGCCCTTATAGACGGATATAAGGAGAAGGAAAATTTGGAATGATTCAAGTGTGGCTCAATAGCTCAGTTGGAAGAGCATTCCCCCTGTAAGGGAAAGGTCGTGAGTTCGAGTCTCACTTGAGCATTTCATTTTTTCCAATGTTTTTCGAATTCTTTTTTCTTTCATTTATTTATTTTATATACTTAGAGATCTTATCACTTTTATACAATTCAATGTTCATCATCTTACGTCAAAGAAAATCGTGTTCGTCTGTTATGACAAACACTGTAGTTTCAACCATTTGAAACTAAGTTAAATTTTGTCTTTTTTTTCATCCACCCACCATCCTTCTCTTCCTGTGAGTGTCATAGAATGTGAGTAAGTTCCCGCTTGACGGCAATATATAGTGAAATGTGGATGTTAATACACCTCTGCCTACCCTTTTAGGGATTTACAGGCGTGAGTATATGTATATAATGTATGATATTTTACAAATTATCTATATATATAAAAATGAATCCCTATTTCCCTTGGTCACGATATCACGCGTGAACGGCTGAACCGATTTAGCTAATTCTTTTTTTATTGTGTTCGTTATTGTTAGAAGGTTCTTATGAAAGAAAAAATGAAGAAAATTGCGCGGAAAATTAGACAATTTAAGAATACATAACCCACCATATAAAATAGCTGATCCGACATACGCCATGTCTAAATATTGAATTTGGAATACGAATTCGAAAAAAATGTGATTATTATCCTAATACTGCTGTATGATATTCTTCTATGTTATCTGACGTTTGATATAGAATTGACATAATGCGTGAAAATATCGTCAGAGGGTGATTAGTAGACATTCTTCTGTATTAACAAAATGCCCGTTGCTTGGGCCGCGAAAATATTTATGGTGGCTATTTTTTTATTTAGGTCGAAAAATTTATGGTTTATGGTAGTATGAACGCCCTTGAGCGTAGAGGTACCTATATGGTAGTATGGGTCCCACAGGTATATAGGCTCCGTAGGTGGAAGTATAGGCCCCGGTGACCTATTAGTGTCGGGAGCTTCGTGGGCATATGGGACCCGAATCGAAATGCTTTCCGTTCTCAAAATAATTAGGAGAATTTGATACAGCTAATTGAATTTATTTTCTAAGGCGAAACGAAGTTTGCCGGGACAGCTAGTCTTAAATAAACTGCATCAAATCGTTCATATTACCTACTTGATGTAAATATTAGTAAGTATGAGTTAATTATAACTCACTGGTCTATTATTAAAGGGATAATCAGCCAATAATTGAGCACCAACAGATGACAACTTGAGACTGCTGTTGTCAATCAATAGCTCTTCACACACATAGGTATACGATATTATTTATACCGAAAGACCGTGTAGTTATGTATAAATAACGTTGGTATAAATAATGTGTCTTGTAACAATATGAAAAGGGACATTAATCTCAAATTCCTTCATTCTTTTTATTCGTTTTGTCCGATTATTATCTTCAATTTTAGAGAAGACCGAGATAGGTAGGAATCACCACTTACGTAAAGTGCATTCACCTTATTCTCCGTCAAAAAAAGTAAAAATAAAAGACGCTTTCTAACAGAAGACAGCGATTAACAAAATATATAGTTCCCAGCTTCTATACCAGTTGCTTTAATCGCCTAAACTTCCCTTCTTAATTTTTTACGGTAGATATAAAAACGAAAGTTCGTTGATTCATTACGAGCATGGAGATTTAAAGGCATTTCGCATAATAAAAACCCATCCTACTTACAGCATCGACCGACCCCCGTCTATACAATACGACAGGTTGATGGATGTGCCCACGATGTTTTGTTCAACTCCAACAACCTAACGACCAAGGGCATTTTATTTATTAAAGGAATAAAAAATCAACAGAATTATTTTGATACGAGTTGATACACCTAAAATCACACAGTAGTAATACTAACATAGATCATAAGGCCTTCAGTAACTAACACTTATGGGCAATACCTGAATTAAACTTATATTATTATATATATTTATTTTTATTTTTTCTATAATGTTTTCCGTTACTAGATTAGATACGATTCCCGGTTATGTATGAGAGTTTGAAAAAAATTTTGAATGTCATTATTATTCGATCTAAAATCGAGGCCATGGTTCCTAAGAACAGATTTCGCTATCTCTCATAGTTTTTGACTATTCCTTACCGATCCATTTGGGTTGATCACTCTGTATATTGTTATCTACTGTTTTAGGTCTTGCAAAACCTTTGAACACTAATGATTTATTCAATGATTGAATTGCAGATAAAATATGACTTACGTAAAATATTAATGACTAATTGATTGACTTCACATATTTGAATCCTCAACTGACTCTTATCTATGATGACGAAAAAGATACTCAAAAATTTCTATTAAGTATCTACTTAGGAGCATCATTCAGGTTCTGCACATTACGCCAAAGATCATAATATTAAATATCTCCAACGAAAAAGTGACATTTTAATTTTAAATTACACTGGGCAATCGCGCTTTAATAATGTGGTGACATTATCAACTCTATCAGCATTAAAAAGCATTTAAGCTTTAATTAAATCCGCAAATAGCGGCATGACGTTAACTGCTATCTCATAATAGCATTAACCGATAACAGTTAAACGTTACAGAGTATAAAGATAATTGAGCGCCAACAGCTACATTACCAAATTAGCAAAACTTACACTGAATTGCATAAAACAAACAAGTTACGAGTGTTAGCGATGCTTATCATTGCTACATTGTGCCAGGCAATTTTCTGAGCCGCTTATATCACCGAGTTACGAGTGTGTTATTCAGTAATATATGACTTTCATTTGGTTAAAAGCTTTATACATTTGCCGTTCCAAATGCATTTTCAGTGGTGATGGCGCCATCATTAAAATTATTCTGTCATGACCAATAAAATTATCAATAAAATCCTGCTTGAATAAATGCGATTAAGCGACGAATGCTTTTAAAATATTAAAGTGAAATTCAATTCGTCTCTCGCATGTCTTCTGCAATTGCGACAGTGCAATGTTATTGGTGTGTTTCTAATATTATGCGTTACTATAGGTAGAAACAAATACTTTTATGGTTTTGCAGAGTTTAATAATACTTTATAGTACAATTTCACAATTTTGCATAATCAATAAATCTAAGCAATATCATCTGGATTAAAGTCTCAAGTACATTCATATTTAGTACAATGTTGCAGGTCACAAAGAACGCACCTAGGTTGTTGGAATAATTTCTAACATTAATTTTATTTATGGCAACATTTAGATGTAAGATTAATGCAACTGCCCCTCTCTTCTTTAACTCGGTGCTTCAACCAGTAATAAATGTACGTAAATTACTGCGTGTTGTAGCACTTGTACACTGCATTTTTTGCTAAACCACCTTCTAAGAGCCCAATTATGTCCATTGAAGATCACAGCCAAAATGAACTCGCATTTTATCCCCCGTAAGCTGTAGCTTAAGGTAAGAACTGTACCATCAACGGGGTATTTTGTTCTTGTCCCGTGTAATAAGAGTGGCCATGTGTGGATAACGTTTATTTTGCCAGTATACAATGAACCGTACGATGTACCTACTTAATAACTAAGTAAAGGTGATCGGGGTTGCAAAGTCTCCCCTCACTAAGATGGAATACCTTACCTACACTATTAAGGGGGCAAACTCTTGTGTAGGTACATGATAATGGTACAGTTGCTAGAATTGTAGTGTCATGTAACTTTTTTAGATGTAACCAATAATGGGACACTGCATTTCATCATGGGGGTACATTTTCAGCTATATGACATAGCTTATATTGCTTTGGAAAATGAAATGTGTGTGAAATGAAATGTGAAAAGAAATATTAAGTGTATTCTAATTACACTTAATTTTTCAACTGCTTACTCGTGTGTGTAGTATAAACTACACACAAAAAGGCAACTATAAAGTAACATTCGATATTTCGTGTGTGATTTGCACGTTGTTTTCATATTTTCAAATAACTCGAACTGTTAACAGACTGTGATTTTATCTCTTGAACCTAATAAATGCTTTAACAATATTGCTTCTCCATGATATTGTGCTATCGTACTGGACCTCCATATTACCTGGGCATTGGGAATTTTATTGAAAACCCCTTTGATTGACGACGTTGCAGTGTGGTCTCCACACTGCAACGTCGTCAATGACGGATATGGATATGATGTGACACACTCGGATTTACTCAGTTGTGAATCGACTCTCGCAATGCCATTAGAACTGGAATTCAATCTGTCCTCAGATCTTGTGATAAATTGATATTCAGGCCTGCCTGAGTATCGTCACAGAATAGATAATAGTACTAGCGGTATCGTTCTGGAATACGAGCCTAAGTGTCAATATCTACAGACTGCTGATGAACGCTATGGAACTGATTTCAACAATAATTTTTATAATGACCGTATTGGGTACCTACTACCTACATCGACCTGCAATTTGTTAGTCAACGAATGTAAACTATGTACAAGGATGTGATCACACGTTAAGTTTTCTATCCGATTATCAAATTTTACCCTTTTAAAAAATGTTTATATAAGATCGAATTAAAAAAACAATGTGGTTGAGCATACTTAGTGCAAAAAGGTGACAACAAAGTAGATGTGGAAAGCGGAGGATCGGGAGCAGCGGTGCGTAGTGGAAGAAGCCTATGTTCAGTAGTGAACAAGCTAATTAATTTATTGAATTAAAAGCAAGCAGTGTCTTTAGTTATACTTAAAAATACTTCTCTTGGACTAGTCACTAATATATTGTCTTTTATGATTCGTGACATAGTATAATCATATAACTGGTGGCCTTAATTTTTTTAATAACTTTTACCTTTAATCTGCCATTAGGTGGCCTATGACTTTAGGATGTACCTGTAATAAAAAAAGCTATCACAAAATCGAAACTGTTCTAATATTTACATTAACTGTATTCTGCTATTGCTGCACGAATGTGTATGAATGTTTATTTGACACGACAATTGAGCGATTAAAAGGAGTAACTCCCCTAATTGCAGGAATGATATTCGTACAATCATTTTCATGTCGCAAGAGTTGATTACTAGGCCGGACCGATTTGATAGTCCGTTGTACTGATAACCTAACTTCCGATCAGCTATCAATACTAGCAGTTCGGCTGAAATCAAAGCTCAACACTTAAACTAATTACAGAGAAATGCTTTGGCTGTAACTTCGGTTCGATCGTTACAATATTGAAATTGTGAGAATACGGATCTGACTTGCGAAACGAGCTAACTTCGATCTGGATAATATTCTTCTTCTCAGTCGGACACTCTTGTCAGAGTGGTCGTGGTTGCGCTGACGAGATACATGGTGGGGTGTTCATTGGGTCGATGTCTTTTCCGAGGGTAGCTCTTCTGGCGATGTGCTTCCATTTC
The DNA here is from genome assembly GCA_914829495.1 of Eilema sororculum. Taxonomy (NCBI): domain Eukaryota; kingdom Metazoa; phylum Arthropoda; class Insecta; order Lepidoptera; family Erebidae; genus Eilema; species Eilema sororculum. The sequence goes on along the minus strand of OU618543.1, from coordinate 16,205,331 downwards.
TGACGGTTAGAGGCGTCGCGAGTGCACTGGGTCATGGTGGATTCAGTAGCCTTTTTGATGGCATCTATCCAGCGGGTTGGTGATCGACCGCGTGCTCTTTTGCCTTCCACCTGGCCCTGAACTACCAGTCTCTCCATCGAGTTCTCATTTCTTGAGACGTGACCAAAGAACTTCAGTATTCGTAGTTGCACAGTTGACGATAGTCTGTCTTTAATGTGAAGCTCTTTGAGGATTGATACATCGGTGCGAAATGCCGTCCACGGGATCTTTAGAAGGCGCCTCCAGCACCACATCTCCAATGCATCGATTTTACGGCGATTCTGCAGTCAGATAATATTACATAAAGTATATAAGGAGATTAAATAAACATTCAAAATATGAATCCAAACTTAACGCATAGATTCGGTTTAATTTATTGATAGGTAGGTGGTGAAGAGATGAAGAGCACCTATACTGTAATGCCAATGAGAGTAGGTATCTATTGAAAGCCGTTCTCTTGTCTTCCTATTTGCCCCATTTTCCTTACCTCTTTCAGTTAATTTAAATGAAAACCTGCAATAAAATACCAGTTTGTTTACTTATTACATATTTAAATACTTTTAACAGTAGCACAAAAACTAGGTATTATTTTTACTTGGAATAAAGTCAAGCTGGGCGACTGAACTAATTCACAGCATTTGGAAATAATAGATGTGGGTATTATGTGGGTAGACACGGGTATACTGAGATACTATCTGGAATGGTTACTTTACAATATAATTAGAGTAGAATAACCATTATAAAGCTCAAAAGCTCAAAGAAATGACGGTAAAATAAGAAAAATAATATATGTTTCATTAATTTTTTTTCCCTGGAACTTGAAAACGTCTATAAGGTTCTTGTTTTATAATAGGTCGGGACTTCACGCGAAACATTTTGGAAAACTTACTTTTACCGTATGAGTATACCCCGCGATAGTTTAAAAATAACATCTATAAGGTTTTTTACCCAATAAATCTGCAGGGTGAAACTCAGTTTTAGAACAATTATGATGAGCTATGTAAGCCGTCTGCAAAGGTGCTTTTCATATCAAAGGTGCTTATTCATAGGCGCTTATTACACTTTAACAAAAAATTACTGAAAAACACTTACTAATGAAAAATTTCAATTTGACTGTTGTGAATTATGATAACATCTTCTACTCGTAAGCTTATCTCTGAGGCAGTATCAATAATCTGGTCTAAAAAACTGTCTATAAAGCGAATAATGTATACTTTAGGAACAATATATCAACGCTAAGAATAATTAAAAGTACACTGCATACGAGAGTATAAAAATGATTGTGAATATACGGAAAAATGAGCGATATAAATATGCCATTTAATATTTCGTTCTGATATCTGAACAACCATTTTGAGTGTGTCACCCACATATGCGCCGTGATTGACGTGCAGCACACTGCAAACACAAATATTGAATATCGCCGATAATTTTTAAATTCAATGCATGGTTGCTTGTGAAAAAAAGTAACTGTTTCCATACGTGTCTTTGTTATATAAATTGCACGTTTCAATCGTTATCGACATTCATACCGGATTCAATTTGAATGAAATGTTAAATCATTTAGTACTAGCTTTTGCCCGCGGCTCCACCCGCGTGGATGTCAGTTATCGCGACCAAACATAGCCTATGTCCTTTCTCAAGGACTCACCAACCTATCCTTATACCAAATTTCATCAAAATCAGTTCAGTGGTTTAGGCGTGAAAGCGTAACATACAGACAGACAGACAGACAGAGTTACTTTCGCATTTATAATATTAGTATGGATGCTATTCAAATCGATTAAAATAGAAAAAACTGTAAGGGAAAGATCGCTGGTGCCAATCCCGCCTGAGCCGATTAAATTTTTACCATCTTATTTGAATGAATTAATGAAGTAAATGTCTGTCAAGTTTTTGTACCTCATGATGATTTTAGCCAGATTCATATATATTTAGGACCTGAAATGTGCTAAAAATGTGTTCTATACGCGCGGTACCTACACGTTTCTTGAATGTATTGTAAGTATAGCACGGGGCACTACTGCGGTGGACGAACTCAAATTCACCCAGCATAGATTAGATTATTACAAAACAAATCCAAACAATATCCTTTTATATCTTGCGATTTAGGTCCAAAATATATGAATCAAGCTGTATCTAAAATAGAGACGCGTATGTTCTGGATTTACTCTAGCTTCTTATCATCCAACGGGGTGCAGTCTGAATAAAAAAGTTCTTTTGAAGCTTATAAATATAATTTATTATGAAACATGACGTGTGTGAATTGTCTACTAAATTACTAACTTTAATTACCTCTCTCCATTCTTTTAATAAACTCTAAAACAAGGAATATCTCCCCAATTACACACAACTCACTGCTAATTTAATAATTAAATGATAAATAAAAAGAATTAAATTCGAATTCTCGAAGATCATAAAATAATGATGCTGGGTTGAAAATATCAAGTTCCAAAATCAATGACAGTAAATAATTTGACAAACAGACGCCATCTTTAGATGTCAGATTTTTTATTAATTTTCATCGCCAGTCATTTAATGGGCGACGATCTCAGAGCAAAGCTAATAGTAGACGAAATATTAAAATCCCTCTATATTAAAATTTGAAAGGTCGGAAAGACAGAAGCTGATAATAATAGGACCGCAGAATGATCTACTGACAGTGACAAGTAAATAGATAGGGCGTGTTGCTTTCGAAGGGGGCCATCTTGAAGGAGATGGTCCTGGGTCTGCCGGGGTGCGAGAGATATGCTTTTGGCAATCTCACCTCCGGCAACCAAAGACCCAAGACGGCGTGCGTTTTAGTCGGTTCGAGTCCGACATAACCGCCTTCACCGGCTCCGTGGGGGTGGTATCCGTGGGGATTTTTCGCACAATAAAAAAAAAACAGCGAAAGATCGTATTATTAGCTATGGCTTCTTTATAGCTTTAATCCCAGTCGCATCCGAAGCTTTCAGTTTGGTGTCTGGGGCCCGCTTCACCAGTCTAACTGCGAATTTGGCCAAACTTCGATTTTTTCTGTGAAGCGATTGTCATCTGACCTCTTACCCAAAGGCGATATCGAAGCACTGCAGCTAGACCAGTTGTTAGACTTTTGAGGGCTCCAACTACCTGTAACGACGGCCATAGATGTTTCTTATGGCAACCAGGAACAATGGCTTAACGTGCTCTCCTAGGTACGACCAGACCAATGCACATATTCATGCATATAAATATTTGCACTGAGCGAGGATCATACCCGCACCTCCTGCATAGCGGCCGCGTTCACTACCGTTACGCCACGACGCTCTCAATTAATAGCCATGGCTAGCTATTTTTAATGATAATTATAATATCTCTGTCTGTCTGACCAAGTACATAACATTACAACATACAATAAATATTTATGTACTGCTAGTATAATATTCATACAAAATCCCTTCTAAGTTAGCCTAGATAATTTGAAAAGTATCTACAGGAGTACATAATGCATAGCTCTGCAGAACTGCAAATCCAATTTCCATTCAGGGTGCTGGGGAATCGAATCTAGACGCCGATTGCGGCCAGGTAAAGTAAAAGCGATTTAAATCTGATTTTCACTTTACTTACATTCTTCTGAACTAGATAAATTATTACATTCATTTTATACATACTTTCACGATGACGACATTTTTATAAACGCTTCATATTCTCGATTTGGTACTGAAACGGACTGGATTATCAAGAGTTTCCTATTCTTTGTGTTTCAATGCATAAAAACGGTACATAATCCTAATGTGTATACATATTCACACATAGTGCATCTTTATATATGCCTTAAGGGTAGCTAATCCTCCAAAACGATTCTTTAATAAGCTTCAAAGAAGTTTCTCTTTTAAGAGGCCGTTCGTTAAATGAATCTGACTTTCTTTGTGGCAAGAAAAAGGGAATCCCAAAAAATTCTCGGCCATTCACTACGGTTGGTTTACTCTTGGGAGCCAAAAAGATACTCACGGCCCGAAGCCTTCAAGTAGTCATGGAAAAAGCACCTAAATTCGATTTCTATCTTTATGAAAATAGCTGATTCAATTTCAATGCACGACTAAAGTTTTTCAACGTGAACGTATTCATTCGAGAAGGAGGCTTTAAAGGCAATTTCCATACGGACGACGCGACGGTGGTATAAAAGCTTCTTTGTGTTGTACTTAATTAACAAAGACAGCTCAATGCTTAGCTAGTTCTCTGTTAGAGCAATAATCAAATATTAAATGCAACTATTGAACAATTTGGATGTTATACCAACCAACCTGAAGTTATAGTTCAACAAAAAGGTATTAAAAATTTTTTTTAGGTAACTTATATTGATTTACTAACCTTACAACCTCCGATGTAGCCGTCGAACGCTACCTACCTTACCGAGGTCGGTGGAGAAGATTTTAAGCACAGCCCAAAATCGGCTGGAACTATTAATTGAACGAAAAAAATATATTTTTACAATCCCATGAATTATTCCTTTCATCTGTATCTGTAGTGGTATAATATCCCATAGGTGTGGTTATAGCTATATTATTTGAAGAACTTTTTTTTCACCACACGATTTTGCTATTTAAACTGCACCCAAAATCTTTCGCTCTGACACGACTATAAAAATCAGGGTATGTATAGATACGTGTACCCATTTTTTTGTGAATCCTAATACAAATCGTAAATTTAATACATTGCGCAGCATATGTTCGGTGCTCACAAATAAAACAATTTTGAACAAAAAATCTGTATGAGAAAAAGCGGTGAGATTGTCCGCACGTTTTACCATAATTTCTAAACTTGTCTCATTCTCTGAAAATGCGTATAACCCACACTGTTCTCACTATGGTTTCTTTATTTTTATGCATATTTCTCTGTATGTGCTATCGATCTGTAAACTTGAGCTTAGTTTTATTTATTTATTAAAACATTTTGATTCTACAGGATACAACAACATCAATCATTTGACTTTGGAACCGTTTAGTTTATACATTCGATTTTTTAACAAATTTAAAGATACCTATTGCAAAATTTTAAACTGATACGATATCTGCATTGCATTCCATAATGCTTAAATGCCATAAAAAATATCGCCGTGTGCACACAATTTTCCGCAAGATATATCTTAATACATTTATGGTGACAGTTCCAACAAACTACATACATACTTACCTACGTTTTGGAGGTTTGTACTGATAACAGTGGTAACAGACCGTTGCTCAATGTTGCTTGATTACATCTCTGCAGTCTCCATTAAACTTAACATCAATTTCAATTCAATTCGATGTACTATGAATATATTGGTTTACTTTGGCCCTTACTAATAAAAAATTACGCAGGGTATCGGTATTTTTTTTACAACTAAAAAATTGTATGTAAGTTTTTACATAACCGCTGTTTATATACACTGAGTATTTGAATGAATTTTTTATAGCATTTATTATGATAACTTTTAAGTTCGAAAAACATTGGAAAAAATGAAATGCTCAAGTGAGATTCGAACGCACGACCTTTCCCTTACAGGGGGACTGCTCTTCCAACTGAGCTACACCACACTGAGTATCTTATTTTTGTAAGATTTTTCTACTATTTCAAGTAATTATTTATTAGAAACTGCTAACTTGATGTGCACGCATTGCTTTCACTGAATATTCTTCGTATTTCATGTAGTTCAGTAAAAATTTAAAATATACCGCTTCCGTTAGCTGGAAATGATGTTTATTCCAATTAAAAAGCACGTCAGTAAAATTCGGGCAACTGAAAAATAACAGACAGACATGTATATATCTTTATATATGTATATATATTAATATATATATTTTATTCAGACAAAATGGTGAAGTTATACAAATTAAGCAATGTCATAAATCTTTTTATTACAACGACGCCAAACATCTACCTTTTAGAAAGATTTTTCTTGTAACACTTTTGCTGATATGACGGCTAGGGGCGTGTTTTGATATCGTTACGGCAATAGGCGGTTAACTTTATCGAGTTATAACTGATTAACTGCCTAGAGCCACGTCAATTGACGTAGTTTACTCACCTGCATTTTTCTTCTAACACTTTTGCCGAAATGATGTTAGACGTGTTTCCATATCATTGCCGCCATAGGCGGTTCTTTTTCTTACTTACTCTTAAGTAACTTGGAGAAGAAGAAGAAGAAGAAAATTATGCTTAGGGTTATCAAATGCATTTTACTTGTGTCAAGATTATTTATTATTATGAGTAACAAAAAGTTAAATACACGTAATTTAACTATAGTGATTCGTTTCTTCACGCAGCCGCCATTTTCGCAGTAAACGGAGTCGATGTCTTTTTTTCATCGTCTAGACTAGAGCGTCGTGGTTTGCAATCAACGGGGCTAAAGAGATAAATATCTTGCTTATATTATGTATGTTCATATTCTTATCTTTTATCCTCAATCTTGATGAATAAATTCAGGAAGAATATTTTAAAGTTATATAGTTTTATGACTCTGAAATCTATTACATAGATAATATGCCAATGCTTGTAATCTAGCGGGTTACGTACTTAACACCTACGTGTATATTAAATACATAAAATGTCAAAATGGTAGATAAAAAATGCATTGCGGCAGGTAGACATAGACTTCCTTTTACTTAAAGCTTTTTTAGTAATCACGAATACTCAGTAAAATAATTATATAGCCTCTAAAAAATCAGCACGGCATTCTTTTACATTAAGTCATAATAAATTCTTACCAAATTCTAAAACTTAATTATTCTTTTTACAGTCTTATAAAACAAACTTTGACATTTAAGTCTATATCACCGTAAACGTGCTTAAAAAGTAAAGTCGTTCTGTCAACCAAGAAAACATTTTATAAGGTCGTTTTACGAGTGAGTAAAGTAGATAAAGTGGAATGGGTATCTATCTCGTTCGGAGGCGTCGAAAGGGTTTAATCAAAGCGAGGCTGCCCTTACGAGCGAGGATATAGTAAATAGTCTATACAGGAATCCACACCCGAGTCTAGGGATTTTTGTTCAATTGAGAACGATTTAAGAAACTCAATGGTCTTGACAAAACCCAAATACGTTGCCTTTGTAGCTATGCTTTTAGGCAATTAAATAAAGGAATGAGGTTTTTTTTAGAATATGTAATTAGATTATTGGGCCCAGGCGGAGGTTCAGGCATAGACTTTCCGCCTCTTTTTTCTATCTTCGGGGTTCATCAGTCGTTTCTGCAAAAATTAAGGAATCCTATTCTACTTCGTACTATACTACTCCTACTAATATTATAAATATGAAAGTTTGTGAAGGTGTTGGGAAGTTCGTTTGAATAGCTGAACGAATCTGACTGTGGCACAGGAATAGATTGGGTACACTACATATATACGAAAAACTTTATTCCGAAAGTTGACAATCACGAATTTTAATATTCAGAATTTCATAATTAATGATTCGAAATTCCGAAGGTCAGAAATCCGATGTGTCATAAATCGTATTTATTGTAATCCCTAATTACCAAATTCCTAATGTTTTAAAACTACGAATGTCAGAATTCCGAATTTCAATATACCGAACCATTAAAATTTCGAATTAATTTTTGCTTTATTATTTTACTATTGAAGTAACGAAGCCGCAGGCTACAGCTGGCCAATAATAATCAAGGTATATCACTGTCATACTTACTACAGACATTGCAAAGAAATGCCATTTAGTTTTAAACTATATCTACTGTTATGGCTCTATAGTCTAAAATTAAATGACATCGATGTAGAGGAAATGAAAAAATGTAATGAACACTTCTTCAGTTAATTTTGGCCATTAAGCTATATCAATAAACTTTAAAATTAAATGGCATTTCTGCAGTGTCAGTGGCATGACAGTAGTGGTTCTCTATTTTTATTCCTACGATTTTATGTCATAATTTAACATTGCATTATGTTACTTGTCCTAACATTATTTACGCATAATACTCATTTGTCATAACTTTTTAATCATAATTTTTTTAAACCTATTTACTATAAGCATAATATTTCATAAGCATACTATCCCAAAGCATAAGTTTAGTTAAGCATAACGACGCGTAACCATAACTATTTTAAGCATACAATGGCGTCTACTAACTAAGCTCGACGGAGCCCCGCTTCGCGAGGCTCCTACTTCAGGATGGTTTTAAAAAAAATCCACGAAGACTAACCTAACCTATCAGAGTCGGATTGCACTGAGTCGGGGTGTTAAAATAACCATTAGACAAATAAACAATATGCTTTACAACTTTATGCATATCAAAGTTATGAATAAAAACATTAGGATATACAATATTTATGCTTAATAACACAGTATACTAAAAACCAATTATGGCACACTATTATTATGACAAAGAAAATTATGCCGAACTTATTATGACAATTTAAATTAGGACAAAACCATTAGGAGAAAAAATGGTATCCCGATATTAGTTGATCAATTAGCAAAATCTAAGGCAGTTGTTACGTGTAGTTGAAGCCTTAAAAAGTTCAACAACTGGTCTAACTGCTGCGATATCGCTTTCAGGTTGTAGAGGTCAGACGACAGTCAAGCAGTGGCTTCACGAAAAATATCGAAGTTTAAGCCAAATCCGCAGTTAGACTGGTAAAACGGACCCCAGACTCCGAGGTTAAGGCTTCAGATGTGACTGGGATTAACACAAGGATGAACAAGTGGTATGACAGACAATTAGCAAAATCGGGGTCCTCATGTTTGATACCATAACAATAGTTTTATTCAATTGTGTTCTGTACACCGCAACTATATATTCAAATCCCCGCGAGGGCTGTTAAAGCCTATAAATATTTACATCTATAGGCAATGGATCCCATAAATCTGGTACGTTAATCCTCTATCCCTATGCAACGATTCATTTATATCCAATAAGTCTTTAACCGCGATTGAATGTCGAACACAACCATTTCAATTTTCGTTGGCTATGTAATATTGGTTCAACAATTATTGCTCTGTAGGTGGAACATAATGGAATTTTCCCACGAAGAAAATATACTGTGGCGATGGAATGTGTCCATACTGCGTGAGTCGGCTATAAGGTCAGAATCATAACCTTTCTTTGACTTCGTCGAAGTCGAGTAGTAAGTGATACATATTCGGCAATTGTTTCGAGGTGCTTGAGTCATTGAGTTTCAAGTAACATACATAACGTAGGTTTCAAGTCTGAACAAATCCTTTCTCACTAAACTACTAACCACATCAAAATCTGTTCAGTAGTTTTTGCGTCGATCGCAAACAAACAGACAGCCAAAGGAAATAGTAATTATTTTGTGACGCGTACCTAATTGCACATAGATCTTTTGGAAAATCTTGTTAAATTGACAATAAATAAATAATTGACAATTAAGGAATAAACTAACAACAAAGAAAACGACTTATTTTGCATATATTTCTTACGAAAAAAAACCCTTATGAAATAGAGTAGAGTAATATGCAATATACCTATATAACAACAAAAAATAAATCAAGAATATATAGCAACGGTACTAAAGTATGTAACTTCGGTTCCTCGTAGTCAATAGGTCATTGCCTCAGTTCAACAAAAACTTGCATTATGATATCCATACTTCCATGCTAATATTATAAATGCGAATATAACTCTGTCTGTTTTTCTGTCTGTATGTTACGCTTTCACGCCTAGACCACTGAACCGATTTTGATAAAATTTGGTATAACGGTAGATTAGACCTTCAGAAAGGACATAGGTTTGGTCGCGATAACCGACATCCACGCGGGCGGAGCCGCGGGCCAAAGCTAGTACTTATATAATATCTAGGCTTATCATACGCCCTTTTCATGTTTTTATGAAAAATGTAATCATATTATCCGTATACCGTATATCTCGGGTAAGCTTTGTTGTTATCTGAGTCTTGTGTAACCTACCTTATAAGTTCTACAATCTCCTAAAATCACCATCAGATGGAATTATACAGAAACGATGCGTCACGGACAAATACAGACGCGATTACGTGATAACATTTTTAAATAAAAATAATAATAAGAAAATTTTGATAAATTGAATTGTTATAAAAAGCAAACTAGTGAAATTGTTGACCAGATAATTATAAAACTGTATGTTATAAAGAAAAAGCTATAACAAAAAATATGAACCCAGAATGTTCTAGTAAATAATGGAATTATATGAAACAGAATTTTTAGAGATACTTTACTAGGTAGGCAAATCCTCAGATCCCAGTTTGGTGGCGATGGCAAAACCACCTCGAAAATATATTCTTCCAAATAAAATAATATTTTTTAATCGGTTCACACATGACGGAGAAATCGATTGCCATACATCGTCGATGGTTGTTCTATTTCGTCGAATATAAATATTATAACCTCCTTATTGATGTCGGTAAAGAAAGAGTATGCCCTTAAATAATGCACTTGAATGGGCACATTCTTCTGAGTTAGGAATTCACCCAACTAAACGCTGGCGAACTGAAAGAAGTGAACAATAAAACCTTATCGTATTCTAGTGCGGTTGTCAACGCAATCAGTAAAGTGTCAGTCTTGAAGTGAAGAGCAGTAAGAACACAGACTTTCATACAATATACAATGTATCGAGTAAGTGCGTCATCACATAGCTCTACGGCTTTAATGTGCTTATGTATTCTATATACTGCACTATGTTATTGAATTGCCTTGCTTCCCCCGAATTCGTTACACAGTCTTCCCAAAGGGGCCCCGCTTGTGCAAATCTTGGCACATTTCGTCGAGTCTTTTTGACAGAAAGACGTTTTTATGTTCAATCGGTGAGAACGTATTTGAAGGGAAGCGTAAAGATGTTGTATAAGCAGCTATAAAATGCGATAGCTATGTACGTGTGATAGCGGAGTCGAGAGTAATCTACATTACATAACATGTGTTTTCTCATTTATGCAAACATCACTTTATGGCAACTGTTCATTTATGATCGCGTATAAAATATATTGATGTGTGAATACAAAATCAACATAATAATAAATGTAAGGTAAAGAAAACCTCTAAACGTTTGAGGTTTCGTAAATGGTTTGACAGAGCCGTAAACGTTTTGTTTCTAAGAATTCATTTGTATTTTATATGATTTTTACGTGTGAGTACAGTTGGTGCCAAAGTGATTTTATTTATTTTCCTTGAAGTGATCTAACCATCAAACATTTAGAAGAAGGATAAATGTTGTGAAAGAAAAAATACAATTAAAAAAATTCTCTTCTTCTTTTAATTTCACGACCACTGCCAATTAATTAGATAAACCTTTTAATATAAAATCTAAAGTACATTTTCCGTAGACCGCTGAAAACCTTCACAAATTCGCAAAAACGAATAATCCATATCCATACTAATATTATAAATGCGAAAGTAACTCTGTCTGTCTGTCTGTCTGTCTGTATGTTACGCTTTCACGCCAAAACCACTGAACGGATTTTGATGAAATTTGGTATGGGGATAGGTTAGACCTTGAGAAAGGACATAGGCATTTGGTCGCGAAAACCGACATCCACGCGGGTGGAGTCGCGGGCAAAAGCTAGTTGGTTCTTACTTATTGGCGGGGAGTTAATCTATTTTTTTTATATCGGACGAGTTAATATGACTTCACTTCGCCATAAACCGGTAGTTTCTCGTGGGCTGCTTACAGTAAAATGTTAATAGTCATGCATGTGTGAATGTGTGTAGATCTCACACCTACAGAAACTGGTGGGGCGACCCTTGTATTCACCGAGAAGAGAAAATACAGTAAAAAAAATCTCTTCTTTTTAATTTCACGACCACTGCCAATTACTTAGATAAACCTGTTAATATAAAAGCTTATATAAATTTTCCGTAGACCGATGCCACTAAGGTATCGTCTGTTTGTAGTAATAAATCATCAGCCCGAAATAATTTTAAGCCGATTGGATGGAAGTGGCTGTTCTGTTTACACATGAAATTGAGTTTTTCGACGAATAAAATTCATCTGTTTATTAATTAACTCAGGTAGGTTTGTAAAACACCAAGCTTTCATCTAGCCTGGGGTTGTTGTTTAACAAAATTGCTCACTTTTTAACAAGTTTTTTTTACAACTAGCTCATAAATTTTGATAGAAGTGAGTCGAAAACTCAAGAACGTGAATGGAATAAATTCATAGAGTCTGCGAACACAAACATAATCCCTAAAGTTGAGCTGAGTCTACTTTTATGTAAATCCATGTTAATATTATAAATGCCAAAGTAACTCTGTCTGCCTGTCTGTCTGTATGTTACGCTTTCACGCCTAAACCACTGAACCGATTTTGATGCAATTTGGTATAGGGGTAGATAAGACCACGAGAAAGGACATAGGCTATGTTTGGTCGCAATAACCGCCATCCACGCGGGTGGAGCCGCGAGCAAAAGCTAGTACTATGTAAATACGGGCTTCTGTTGCATAGTAATGGGTATGAATGTAGCAGAGCCAACATCTTTCCACTTTATTCTAACCTGGTATACTACAAAATATAGAATTTTATTGTTAATACGATAAAAAATCTGCGGTAGCCTAGTAGTATGGGTAATGGACTGCTGCGACGAGGTCTCGGGTTCGATCCCAGGTTTACCATGGCACACACCAATGACTTTTCGATGCTTTTCGAAGTTATGTGTGTATTTATCGCAGGTTTATAAGTGCCCGGTTAATGGCAATAGGCTCGCCACCTATTAAATTGGGACCTAAACATAAACTGGCGAAATGTGGGTGCTAGCACCTCTGCCTACCCCTTCGGGGATGACAGGCGTGAGTTTATGTTATGTTTATGTTACGATATCAGATGGACCTTTGAAATAAAGAGCTGTAATTAGTCAAATTCAATTTATAAGTTGAGATTTCAGCGATGTGGTTTCATTTAATTTAACATGTTTGTTAGAAAGATTATTAGATCGATTGAAGACATAAAAATACCGGATATAATTTTTACGAGTTTTAGTAGGTTCGATTACCGGATGTATCAAAAAAGTTTTCGAAAATCTTTGAATGCAGTTTTGTTTCTTTTTTAAATAAAGGAATGTTTCCTTTGAATGCAATTCTCTATCTCCAGTATTTCATTTTCGAGTAATTCCCCTCCATGGGGCATTATAGATTTTCATCTTCCACTCATGTCGGCGCAAATCAACTGTAGATATGTAGGTATGTGCAGGCAACAGTACTTCTGTATCAAAATATAAAAAAAGAACTTGACAATTTTGAAACTTCCAGTTCATCTCAAAGTTTAAATATCTTAATTAAAAATGGGTATTTTGAGGTCTGCGAATAAAAAAATAGAGGACCTTTAAATATCCACTTTGTTAATCAAAAACAACAAAATTAAGTATGTATTTACGGTCAGAGTTTGCGAGAATCAATTTCGTAGGCGCACCGTGTTTTGTTTTGCCCCTCGGCGGTTTTATAACATTGTTTTCTTTTCACTTATTCTTTAGCGATTTTTTTATTAAGGTCCATTTTATTTTGTTTGTAAACTTAAGAACAAAAAATAGAGAGAAAATGAGATTATTCAGATATCAAAATATTTCATCTATTGCGTTGCTTTCTATTCTAAAGTAAAAAAAAAACAACTTTTTTAAATTGTTTTCTTAACAAGTGACGTGGGTCACGTACTGAGTACCTATTCATTGTTAATCCCTTGCAGAGAAAGTCGATTTTATTTTTGATTAGCTTTTGCCCGCGGCTTCACCCGCGTGGATTTCGCTTAGCCTATGTCCTTTCTCAAGGTCTAACCTATCCCTATACCAAATTTCATCAAAATCGGTTCGGTGGTTTAGGCGTGAAAGCGTAACATACAGACAGACAGATAGACAGAGTTACTTTTGCATTTATAATATTAAAAAGTATCTTAAACCACCTTACAGTTTGTCCTTGTAAAACAACAGATGGTATCTAACTTATACAACTTTACGACTTTGGATTTGGAAATTGAATATCATCAAGATGAGTGAAAATGATTGCAATAGAAAGCATATTCTAGCCCAATTATCTGTTAGCCTATAACATAGGATTTAACGACATTCTACTAAAAACTGACATAAAAACTTCTACTGTCAATGTGCTATAAAATAACAGTATACTTCGACTGTTTCCTTTCATACTTAATGGTCTTTCACAACAATGAAAATGGGAAAGCTGGCCGCACGGACATTCTGTTTGTATCTGAATTCGAATATTGGATGTCTAATTTTTTTAAAGAATTTTAGAGAGTTTTTTTTCTAACCTAACCTAACTTCTTCACTTCTTTTGTATACTATCATTATTTATGTTGGTCTTATTCGTGTGTTTTTTTTTTTGCACAGGACACGTCAACTTGACTTCACCTCGCCTGATGTTAAGCTAAAGGCGAAGTCTCGGAAAGAGGGTCACCATCGGAAACATGTACCATGTTAACAGTGGTGGCACTCAGCTTGACGGCCTCATTAGATGCCTTTTCATGTCCCGCTTAAAGGACCCGGGACTGTAGGAAGAGGGAAACACGTGAGCTGGCAGGGAGTTCCAGGTCTTAATGGTGCGACATAGGAATGAGTCACTGAAACACTTGGTTCTAGCAGGTATACTCTGCACCGTAAATGAATGCATCTTAGCCCTGCACGTGTCGTCCTGTGTAGGAAAGGAGAGGGTGGGACTAATTGGAAGAGCTCGTCAGAACATTCACCATGGTAGAGACAGTAGAAAACTGGGTGTTGATACAATTCTGCCTACCCCTGATTGTTATCAGAACTCTCAACTCCGAGAGATATACTTCCATCAGAGCCTAGTCCCCTTTTCTGTCTAGTGACCTACATTTTATGAAGTCATAACTCATTGGCAGCGGCTGACAATGACGAAATCATTTTCAGTTTGTAAGCGATTAGGTATTATTAAAATTCCAAGCTATCATGGTAGGTGATGGAAAGGAAAGAACGCACGTGGATAATTGATTACGTCTTAATAGTTAAGCTGAAATTTCCCGGGACCCTCTTATCACCCGCCCTTCACCCTCGTCTGCATCTCTACAACACCCGGCCCAAGAGATTAAACTGATCTGTTATTCTTTTCTCGACAGTTTTCACTTAGTCCGGTACTACGTTTTATTTTTTGTATATGTATTACAATTTGCACCTTTATATATTTATATAGGTATGTAAATATAAAAAATAATAAACAAATTATTAGTTTTCTTGTAACCTCTACAGTTAAACTAAACTGCTCATTAGGACGAACATTGTACATACGTCGGTAGTGTGATGGCCGGTGTTCGAACGCACACCTCTCGACCACAAATCCGAATATTCAAATAAAAGACAACATCTGCTATTTACAGTAAAAACCCATCGGCCCAGCCGTTTCGGAGATGACCCGTACATACTGACAGATGCAGAGAATTTTCTTATTTAAAGATTTAGTTTTTATGTTAGGCATGTATCGTTAAGCTGTACCTTTCCTCCAATTGTATTAATTTATATACATATAGAAATAGATAACATTGGTTGAATTTTTTTTTAATAAAACAATATTGGTAGGAACATAAAATGGCCACTAGTCCATCCCAAACTAAGCCAGCCAATCAGTTGTACTGAATGGAGCTCGAGGTGTCATTTTGTTCCAAACGAACCAATTTATCAAAGGGAATTACTCTCAAGTCTATACCTAAAGTGTGTTATGTTTGTTTTTTTATATTTAAACGGAAGGATCCTCAATTTTTTTATTATAAAGTAAGTACAGTCGGAGTCAGAACGATGTTAACTACAAAGTCTCAAAATGATCTTAATACCAAGGCAATAAGAGCAAATCGAACTGTTTTATTGAATTAAATTGTATTATTGTCATAGCTAAAGGAGTGTCCTAAATAGCAGAGAACAATCAGTCAACAGGAAGGGGGGAAAACCAGGGCATTAAGTGCATTTTGAGTAGGCAGTCTGTTCGTCAAGATCCGATGCTTACTGTACAAGTTGATTTTGGTTTTATGTAAAGGTGTATATTATTATAGAAAATAGTTTTAATGGTCTAAGACCATCAAAACAATAAGCGTTTTTACCTTTTTACACCTGAAGCTAAACGAAGCTAAGCGAACTATTTAAATGGTCTGTGCCAGAAGTACTTATTAAAATGGGGTGTATTATGAAGGCTACCATTAATAGTTTAACATATATTAAAAAAAAAATTCCTTTAGAGACCAAACCAATCTCATTTGCAATCCAGGCCCTGGGCCTCATCGGGTGAGGTTTTGGTGTAAGATTTCCTCTCGAAGTTGGGAAATAGGGCGGTAGTCACTCCCATAAAAGCTTAAACCAACGTTGTCTGATGTTGTACTAGTCAATATTCTACGGGAACTACTTCCGATCAGGGGTGCCGACTGCTTATCTGCCACCTAAGTAAGTGAGTAAAGACGAGTGCAGCGACAAAATTTGTAGTGATCAGTAAGTGCGAACGAAAATCGGCTGTGATTTTGCAGAGATTAGTCAAGTCAAACAGACAGATAAAACATTTTAAAATTGTCAAGATTGTGAAGATCTTTGTTAACCAATCAAAAACACTACGCTCTATTGATTTGACTAACGAAGACAATATATATAACTCTAATAGAACATTTCAATTATTGAAAAACGTTTATATTA
Source organism: Eilema sororculum (assembly GCA_914829495.1). NCBI lineage: Eukaryota > Metazoa > Arthropoda > Insecta > Lepidoptera > Erebidae > Eilema > Eilema sororculum. Next base: position 16,188,725 of record OU618543.1, on the reverse strand, counting down.
GATATATTTTTCCAATATAGAAAAATGTGGAAAAATATGGAAAATGCCCATCACACAAACACTACCTTAAATAGGTATTTACCTATCGAAAAAGTGTTCATAAGAATGGTTAAGAATATCTGTAAATGTTCAATAACATTGAACCCCTAAAGGTTCGGACAGCCAGCCTATTGCGCATGAGTCGGCGGAAACTGTCTGTAATTAATTATTTGGACACCTAAAGACCCGTACGCACTTACCTACAGACTGTAGAACTAAAAATCCCCCAATGAACGTGTTTATTATAAAATTTTAGACATGATAAGGTAATCCTAACGTATTTATAAATCTATTCATTCCATCTCTTAAAACTAAATTAGAATTCTAGCCATAGGAAACAGAAAAAGAAAAATATCTTAAATAAATCACAATATTTATACCATACATTTTTTTTCCATTATTCCCATCTATCCTGTTGAGTTGTTCTGTTGACAGGACTAGTGGGACTTTTTATTCCCATTAGTTCTGTTGATAAATAAACACACCATATACAACTCAGTAGTGATGGCATCGAATTTCTGGGAAAAGTCGAAATCAGTCGAATCTGATAATTCTTCACCTCACTGTGGTCGTGACTCGTGTTTGTTAAAATAAAAGTAAATAAGTAAAAGCAATGTACCATGTATGTATCTACGGTAAAGTATTTTTGGGCAAGAAAGAAGTAATTATTTGACATTATAGACGGTAGTCATTCGGAGTACGACATTTTTTTTAGATCTTTTTTAAAATTCTAATTGTAACTACGGTGTCAATAGTTCAAAAAAGGGTTAGGGGACATTCGGCCCACTATGGAAGTAGCCCGAGGACCAGTTGCCCCTCTTAAAATTTGATAATGGATAACTGGGCCCACATCTGTTTTGGTTTCAACCAAGCGAAGAGTGGCTTATATATCATTTACTTCGTCCGCGTTAAATTTGTAATATAAAGGTATAGGACACACTACTTCTGTTCCTGCGACTACTATAACAGTTGTGGGCCCAGTTATCCATTATCAAATTTTGAGAAGGGCTACTGGTTCTCGAGCCAGTTCCATAGTGGGCCGAATATCCCCTAACCCTCAAAAAATACAAAATAATATACCTACTTGAAATACTTTGATTCACAGTGATTTGTATGGTGATTTATATTTGTGTATTTTGGAGAATGGAAGTCTCCCCACAGGAAATATCTAAATTCAGCTGTATCACAGGTAGAATGGAAAACCCGACCTCCACAGAGTTGAGAAAAAACTCGGAGATTGATGATGAGACATTTTGTCTTCAATTTTTGTCTCTTATTTGAAGTTATGTTTATACCTATTTTATACAGCACCTTCGAAGCGGTAGGATTTATTTAGGTATTTGTGCTGTACGTAGACGCTTGTAGAAACTGATAAAGTGCTCTTCGTAAAATGTCCATCCTGGAAATGCCCGAAGTGTTGGGCAGAGGTGTACTAGCACCCACGTTTCGCCAATCATGATTTTCGGTCACATGATGTAATAGGGGGCGAGCCTTAATTGCCATCCAGCAGGCCCTTTGGTATACTGTCGGATAGAGAGCCGCCCTATCCGTTAGTCGCTTTTTATGCCACCCACAGGAAGAGCTGGGGATTTTCTTCTTTTCTACCTTCCTCACTCGCTAGTGAAGTTTGCTAATCATCTGTAATTTTAGTCTGGGTTCATAAAATATCCGTCTATCGCATATCTAACATGGTATACATAAAAGTATCTAAATATCCTTTTTGCCTTCATAATAATATGAAATCCAACGGGATATTTACCATGTTTGTAGTTGTTTGAGTTTATTTGATATTTAAGCGCTGCTTGATCATGGACAATAGCAGTTTAAAATGATCACATCAATCTAAAAAAAAAACTAACCCAATAATCATTTACTTATATAATTTCAGGTTAAGTAATTTGTTGAACTTTGGGTCATTCAACAAAACAAGTAAGTAGTTTTTGTAATCAAAGATTTGGTACAATAATGGGTTATAACTAACTTTACATTTGTAGAAGGACACAATTGTCCTGCGGTTTCACCCGCCATATTTGGTTCTGTTTGAACGGCCACTCGCCGTTTCTATTTACACAGTGATGCCCGTGTCTTCATAACAATTTCTCTTCTTCTTAGCTGGTAATGGTCATGGTAAATTTCAACAAATCAAATGCAAAAAAATGTATCAAATAACACAGATTGTTCAGAAGTACAGCGCATCTAAACAAATAAAATTTAAAATTACAAGACTTTTTGACCAATTTCTGTCAGCAGGTTATCGAATTTCTCGATCAAACCTTTCAACAGATGCTCCATAAATACTCGATATATTCAAGCGTATCTGATTTTGTATGAGTTGATTTATATTTGTGACGATACATCCTCAAAAGAATATTTTAATGTTTTATCCTTCTAAGGTTCAAACAAAAATTGTCGTAGCTGAAATATAAACGAAAGATCCTTTTTTTAAAGGATTAACATTAACAGTCGTTAGCATAAGAAACGGGGCTTTTACTAGCAGATTAGTAGTCCAGCTCTTTTTATAATACAGTTGAAAATCAGCAGATTAACAAAATAAATTTCGAAACAACAGGATAGTGTGTACGTAACCTTACGTCCCTGTAACCACCGACCGACAGGCCACGATAATGCCCCGACAAACTTACTGATTAAATTTCCGCACTAACCGATTTCAACTATAAATACCCAAATATATTACGGCGACCCTAACAACAAATTTCACAAATAAAATCAACTATGTAACTATACTGTACAAATACACGAACTGGACTAACGTGTGTAATAAATTACTGAAATTTCTTTTAAAAAATTGTGCCTACTTGGCATTAGTAATTTTTTAAATAGTTTGTAATTAAATCAGGCAATAATGATGACCTATGATGACCTGTTTGGGTTAGAGGTGAAGCGGTCATAGCTTCAATTAATCGTTCTCGTAGCCGTTAGAGGTCCACAGGTTTGATTTCTGTTCGATGTAAGGCAACTATTTGTTGCATTTTGGTTTTAGTGTTTCTATGTAAAATGTGTACTTATTTAGAGTCTAGGAGATTTGAATCACGTTTTTTATCATCCACCGTCTATTGCACCGACTGTGGACAGTATGGCAAATACTGGCAGCTCCTTAAATATTAATTTTATTCCATTTTTAGTAAGTATGTGTTGTAATAGCGGCAGCAAAAATACTTCCATCATCTGAAATTTTAGCTGATTGGCTTTCACGGTTCATGAAATAAAGCCTGGTAACAGACAGACGGATAGCGGAGTCTTAGTAATAAGGTACCGTTCTACTATTTCATAGCAGTGTTAGCTCTCTTATTGTGATCGATAAATAATTATTGGCGCATAAGTGGAGAATTAACGACTGTGACCGTGTTTTTCTTTTTTCTTTTAATACTATACTTACGTTGGAGTGGATAACTGCAAAATAGCTTAGCCGGTATGGTTTTACTTTAATATCTGCAAAATTCATTGCATTTTTTGCACTGAATCATCCACTGTTTAATTAGTGGATCAACTTTTATGTTTCAAAAGTATTGGTGGGCCCTATACCTCCTGGAGTTATAGTTCAGTTCTTACTGTGAAATGGGAAATACCTATACGGACGGCTTCCTTCTTTCACAAAAAAATCTCTCAATGCATGAACTTTAATCATTATTATTCTTATTGTCCAAAACTTCAACGATATAAAATGCTTCCAGAATTTTTGTTGTGTTCAGAATCGTTAATCTGACATAACCTAAGTATTTTTTTAAATATGTCCAATATACCTGACATGACATGCATTTTTACGTAAAAAATCACTAGTCTGTTTTTTATAATCACCAAAGACAATTATGAATTACTGTAGGTAGCTTAAATTTTAAATAATTGGGTATTAATTTAAACTAATAGGATATAACTGAATAAAGGATACACATCAACTATCAACTCCTGCGCCATGTAGCAACTTGCAAGCTCGTTAACGTTCAACGTGTGACCGATTAGAATTGTCTTTTTATCGTGCACAGAATCCCCACAGATACTCCCCCATGGGAGATGGTAGGGAATAGGAATTGTGTCTGTTCCCACAAAGCTGAGAACTTTGTTCTTGGTTTCACAACAGTCTTGTTTGAGAAGTAGACTACTATGCTATACTACTAATTAACTAATGATTAATTAGAATTACTACATGCAAATTTATACAGATTCATATAATTATCATATAATTATCTTCTATTATAAAACAACATTTAGCAGCCGTCCACTTGTACATCTCAAGATGGCGCGTTCAGAAACGGAAAAAGGGGGAAGTTTGCTGTCGTTAATTACGTACGGATCTTGATGATTTTTGGCTGATACATCAAGCGCATGATTCCTCACAGATTATTGTGAAAAACTTCATGGCCATGCCTGAAGTTCGTTATAAAAAACCAGATGAGCAAAACGGGGGATTAGTCGATAAACTGAAATATTTTTGCTTTGAACGTACTCGTACCTTGGTACCTACCCCAGTATGTCCTTACGCGAGATGTAGATGATAAAAAATCTCTTGTTAACAATTTATGAATAAATGATCATGAATATCATAAACATGCAAATTTTCATCTCTCATCTTTGTTCATTTCTCAACTATTCAGTTCTGTCAAAACCACTATAATTAATATCTCTTTGATCAAGCAAGCCCGTCCATGTCATCTAACTTACGATGGTTGTAATGCTTACATTGAAATACAATAATTTGTAAGATTTTATTTCAACATTTATACAGGTAATAAACTGAAGTAGTTTTGAAACATAATATTAATTATATAAAACATAACGTTCTTATTTTAACGAGATGACTTTTATTTAATCAGATTTGTTAATTCATATCACCTCCCTATGAGCTGAGCTGTAAACTAATCTACATACAGCAAATAAAAGACTCAGACTCCTTCGGCCTCTACTTGAAAAATGAATTACCCATTATTTATTGATATAATCTGCGGTAGCCTAGTGGTATGGGTAATGGACTGCTGAGATGAGGTCTCGGGTTCGATCCTAGGTTTACCATGGCACACACCAATGACTTTTCGATGCCTTTCGAAGTTATATGTGTATTTCTTGCAGGTTTATAAGTACCCGGTTAATGGCACTAGGCCCGCCACCTATTACATTGGGACCTAAACATAAACTGGCGAAATGTGGGTGCTAGCACCTCTGCCTACCCCTTCGGGGAATATAGGCGTGAGTTTATGTTATGATGTTATGATATTTTATTGACATAAACAATGTGAGTGTCAGATAATGTACATTTAAAGAATACTCGGCAGTTTAGTATTAGCATGTGTGACTTCTTTATACATTACAAGCTTAAGTAACTTGGAGTGAAAACAGATGGAGATCGGTGGCAGTGGTCTCACGGAAAATAGCGAAGTTCAGCCACGTCACAGTAAGACTGGAAAGCGGTGGTACCCGTGGGGATTTCCACACGAAAAAACACCCATCCTATCACCCCCAAATCTACGCTCGGAGATCCAGTCCGCCCCTTGCCTGCTCTCCCCGCCGCCCTCTGCTGACCAGCATCCCCGCTAGAGCGTTGGCTGAGGTTTACCTTAGGCAACAGTGATTCCCCTGTGATATTGAGGTGCAACCATCTCCATTGCCCGCACCGCGTGGACCACGTTCTGGATCACGCACGCGATGTTCTTGTTCACTCATCCTAAAGCTAACCTAGCTAGTATTGCTTAAACTCCTATTGTTTGTTAAGAATTGTCACGCATCCTAGGCTAGCATTACTTGACCTTTTAATCTTAGTTAAGAATGGTCACCCATCCTAAAACTGACTTGGCTAGAATTGCTTAAGATTGTAACGTGTCTATCTTTTGAATGAAATTAAGCATTTAGTATGCTAACTATTCAAACTGAATAAGACAGAAAATCAACACGAGAGTAGTGAGTTATTGGGCATTCTACCCCACCTTAGTTCCTTCGGTTATCTTCGATAACCTCAGTCACGGTGGGATAGAATGCCCAATAACTCTTTGTAAAATCATTTACCTAAGCCAACGTTTCACATTTTAATGTTGTTCAATACACTACCGTTCCGTCGGCTCTCTGCGATCCCCTGCGTCGTAATTGCGTTGAAAGATGCTCTGTTAGTTAGCGATAAAGTTATTTCATAAACAGTACAGTCTTACGTTTGCCTATTGCATTGTCTGTAAGCAGTTTGGTTTAACTATTTACGGTTATAAATACATAATGTCACAATTACATCTGTTCATAACCAGTCCGTCAGCATTGCATCAAACATGAAATTCATTAAACAAGCAAAGTCGTTACAGATTAGTTTAATCTGTAATGATTTACCAAAAATCAAGTTACGCCATGGAGAATTATTACCGAATACAGTACGTTGCATCATTTGCGGACCATCAAATTGTGGAAAAACCAATTTGTTAATTGGTCTCCTTTTGCACGAAAATGGATTGACATTTCAAAATGTTTATGTATATTCTAAAACTCTATATCAACCAAAGTACATTTTTTTAGAAAAGGTTTTACGAGGAGTACCAGGAATCAGTTTTCAGAAATATCAGGCAAATGATGACGTTATGAAAGTTTCAGATGCAAAACCTAATTCAGTGATTATTTTTGACGATGTAGCATGTGAAAATCAAAGTAATATGCGTGATTATTTTGCCATGGGAAGACATAAATTGATTGACAGTTTTTATTTAAATCAAACATATAGCAAAATACCTAAACAACTAATAAGAGATAACGCTAACTTAATTGTGCTTTTTAAGCAAGACGAAATTAATTTGAAACATGTTTATGAAGAACATGTTAACACTGACATGACGTGGCTGGAATTTCGTAACATGTGTTCTCAAATATGGAAAGAGCCTTATGACTATGTTGTGATTAATAAAGACTGTCCTAAAAACAATGGGTGCTATAGAAAAAAGTTTGACACTTTTGTAGAATTAGATAAAATTTGAATATTTAAATAGACTGCTTTCAGTTTCTTGTTATTCTTTAATGAGCTCTTATTGGATTACCATCTATTTTAAATAATGGAAAAATCATTGAAAAAACAAATTGTAGATGCAACACAAGCTGTAAGGAAAAAAATACGTAACATAAAGGATTTTGAAGATAATAACAGACAAGTGCTTGATACAGTTTTTAAGCCTGTTACAGAATCTCTTAATTTAATAGCCAACACCAACAACCAACTAGCTCTAACAAAAAATGAAGAAAAAGGAGAATTTCATGATCAAATTTCCAACCACGACTTACAGAAAGATCAAGATATAGAAGAAACAAATGATACCAGTGATGAATCAGAAGCCGACTCTTCATTTCAGTCATTAGTCGATACTAATCCAGTTCATGATGTATCATCTTGGTCATTATCTTCAGAAATATTAGCGGATGTGCCATTTGGTGTAAGAAATGAACGTGGAAAGTTAATGTTAGGTTCCTCTAGTATAACGATTGGTGATGACGTTATTACTGTAGCCGGACACAAATACAAATGCACACCTGGCTTGCGACAGTTGCTTTTAAAAAAAGACGTTGATCTGAGCTTTGTTACAGACTATGACATGCAAAATTATAAGTCGATTTTACTTGTAACAAATGCACATCGTCGAGATTTTGATTCAAGAAAACCAATTAAAAGTAATAAAGGACAAAAATATATGCAAGTTATTAAACCTCTTTTCGATCAACAAAGTAAAAGTCCAAGCTGTGAACCGAAAGTAGGAAAAGGATTACCTTTAACAAAAATGTGGAAAAAAAACACAGATTTTGTATATTGGGATGATCCAAATGAATTGGTTGATAGATTAAAGTTATTAATTGCTTCTCGAGATGCTGGCAACACAGGACTAGATAATGAAATAATATCTATCGTTGAAGAACTACGTGAAAGCAAAATCATTAAATAGATTTACTAATAAGAAATGTGTATCATTTTATAGTACACCGTTCAACACAATACATCTTAAATATGAATGTGGACAAATTTGGTCATTATATTCATAAGCGATTACGTATATCAGAATTGCTTGAATTTTATGATAATGCATTGCTAAAATCTGAAAATGGTGATTACGATTTGAAGACATCGAAGCTAACAGGGGTCAAACCTCCTCAAGATGCGGATGATGCAGTAAACAAAGCATATGTAGATGAATTGAGAACCAAACTAATAACCGACTTACAAAAATTGCAAAATACTTTGGTGTACGATGTTCAGAACGAGCTGGAGAAAGCTTTAAAAACAATAGTATCTGAGGCAGTGGTTCACTTGGAAAGCAAATTTTATAGTCGAAAAGCAGTTGATGAGATAGTTGAAAACGCAGTTAAATTTGTATTAGATCAAAAGTATAAGCTTGAAAGTTCCTCAAAATGACAAAACAACAAGTTGTTAATGAAATACATAAAGCTGCACGAAAAAATTATCCTCGTCGATCTGTAATTTTAAAAGGCATTGATGATTTGTGGCAAGCTGATTTAATCGACATGCAAAACTTGAAAAGATTTAATAAAGGTTATAACTATATTTTAATAGTTATTGATTGCTTCTCAAAGTACGTGTGGGTAGAACCACTAAAAACTAAAAATAAGCATGATGTTTCTAACGCATTCGAGAAATTGATGTCGACTAACCATCGGATACCAGCTCTTCTCCAAACTGATTTGGGTACCGAGTTCTATAATTCATCATTTCAAAAACTTATAAAGAACTATAACATTAATCACTACTCAACGTTTTCAACGAAAAAGGCTTCAATTGTAGAACGCGTTATCAAAACTATTAAAAATAAATTGTATAAGTACTTTAGTCTCAGCGGGCACTATAAATGGATAGATTTTGGTTTGGAGAGTGTTGTAAAGACATATAACAACACAAAACATAGCACTATTAAATTAGCACCCGTTGATGTCAATAAATTGAATGAAGCAGATGTTAAAAATAATATTAAGAACTCAATGAAAACGGTATCCTATAAACATAAGCCCAAGTTTATGATTGGTGATAGAGTTAGAATTAGTAAATACAAACAACTATTTGAGAAAGGTTATACACCTAATTGGTCAACGGAACTATTTACTATAAAAAATATCAATAACACTGTACCAGAAACATATCACATCGAAGATCAACACAAACAAGTTATATTAGGAACCTTTTACAAACACGAACTTCAAAAGTCATCTTGTCCAGGTGTCTATTTGATAGAAAAAGTTTTACGAAGGAAAGGAAATAAACTGTTCGTAAAATGGTTGGGCTTAAGTAATAAAGAGAATTGTTGGATTGATAAGACTGCAATAGTAGAATAAATATACATAATAGTTATTAATTACAACATTTTGTTCATTATACTTTGAGCTATGCAAGGTGGTGGACTACTCAATAGTGTTATTAATCATTTGCCATTTGAACTGCACTTACCTGGCTATAATTATTGCGGACCTGGAACAAAACTTTCAAAACGTTTACTGCGTGGTGACAAAGGTGTAAATAAGCTAGACGAAGCTTGTATGTATCACGACATTGCATACGAAAACTATACAGACTTGTCTAATCGTCACAAAGCCGATTTACAACTTTTAAATATGGCCAAACAAAGAATGAAAGCAAAAGATGCTAGTAAAGGAGAAAAGCTTAGTTCGTGGGTAGTGAGTAAAGTTATGAAAACTAAACTCAAATCTGGTGCTGGTGTTAAGACATTTCATAATTTCGTTACAAAAATTAAAAGAAAAATCAAGAAACGCTTACCCAAAGATGGTAAATCTTTAATACATGCAGCTTATATGGCTGCTAAAAAAATTGTTCCGTGCGCTCCAAAACTTCGAGTACCACGAGTCATACCTTTACCCAAAACAGGAGGCATTCTACCTTTAATCCCGATTTTTGCTGGTTTATCAGCTTTAGGAGCTTTGGCTGGTGGTGCAGCGGGTATTGCAAAAACAGTGAATGATTATAGAGAAGGTCAAAAAAAATTACAAGAATCTGAACGTCATAATAAGACTATGGAAGCTATAGCATTAGGTAACGGTTTATACATTAAACCACACAAAAAAGGCAAAGGATTGTTTATAAAATCGTCAAAAAACTAAGTAATAAGCTACCTAATCGTGCCTTAACTAATATTGATATTCAAAATTACGCATATGGCATTCCTTATTTTCGAGGAGTTTACATGAAGGATCAGTTACCAAAAATCCCTAAACGAATTGAATGTGGTATAGTTAACCTAGATAATTCAGAAAACGATGGAACGCATTGGGTAGCTTATGTTAAGGTAAATAATTATTGTGAATATTTTGATAGTTTTGGTGATTTAAGACCACCAATCGAATTGATGCGATATTTTAAGAACTGCAATATTAATTATAACTATACAAGTTATCAAAAATTTGACACACTAATTTGTGGACATTTGTGTTTAGAATATCTGCAATCTTTTTGGAATAAATACTATAAATTTTATTCTGTTCTTTAATTTTAGTCATTTGCAAGATGACACTCACCTTATCTATAACTGGAAACTCATCGGTATTAACTACCTTCTATCCAAATACGTTACAATTAATCGGAGAGTATGAATGTGCATTATTACATTTATCCACATATAATTCTATTCCAAATATTGATAAAACAAATAATAAGTTATACTATGGTTCAAATAATGTTATTGAAATACCTGAAGGTACTTATGAGTTGCAAGATATCAGTGATTATTTAAAATCTGAAGTAAAGGATGCATCCATAAAACTCCATTGCAATAACAACACCTTAAAAACTATGTTATTTTGTACATCAACCATAGATTTTACTAAAGATTGTTCGTTCGGAGGTTTGTTGGGGTTTAAAAAACAAGTCTTGGAAGCCAATAAATATCATGTATCAGAGTTTCCAGTCAACATTTTGCCTACAACCGTGATAAGAGTTGAATGTGATATAGTTAGCGGTTCCTATATAAACGGACAATCCAGTCACATTCTACATGAATTCGCACTTAATGTCCCACCTGGATACAGAATTATAGAAATACCAAAAAACGCAATTTACTTTCCAATCAACCAAACCAACATCAGCTGCATACAGATCAGACTTTTGGATATAAATAATAACTTAATAAATTTGCGAGGTGAAGAAGTACAGTTGTATCTACACCTCAAAAGAAAAAATGATTGACTATAATAAATATAATATGTTTCTTCCAATTCAAAATAGCAGTTCTGCTCAAACTCTCAATCAAGTAAGAGCTCGACGTAAAAGGAGAATAAAGTTGAATAAAAACAATAAAGCATTTCTTAAGGCGATTGGTTTGTTAAAATGAATATCCTAGATGTTTTATCCGCTCCAGCCTACGACAACTCTGTGGAAGGAATTGAAATTCACTCTTACAAGCCTTACGTAACAAGTTTTAATAGAAGCGATGAAATCAGGATACCTATTAATCAGCAAGACTTGTATATATTACCATCAGAAAGCAGTTTATTTTTGGAAGGAACTGTTATTGTAAACAAGGCTGACAATTCGAAAGAGAGAGTCAGTAGCGTTCATTTCACAAACAATAGTTTACTTTACTTGTTTCAAGATATAAGGTATGAGATAAATGGAGTAGAGATAGATAAAATAAAAAATGCTGGTATAACTAGCACGATGAAATCATTTATATCAATGAATGAGAGCGAAGCTAAAACATCAAATGCTTGGGGTTGGAATATCGGCGGAATAAAAAGTACTAATGGAGGTAGCTTTTCTGCTTCTATACCACTTCGCAACATTCTTGGTTTCGCAGAAGATTTTAAGAAAGTAGTAATAAACAGTAAACATGAACTAATCTTATTACGAAGTAATACCAATCTGAACGCATTAAAACTCAACTCTGGTGAAATTGTAGAAGATATTATCATAAACAAAATAATATGGCGTGTACCGCATGTTAAAGTATCTGATAAAGAAAAAATAAACATTCTAAAATTGTTAGAAAAAGATCGACCACTTCAGATGATATTCAGGAATTGGGATTTGTATGAATATCCAATGTTGCCTAAAACCACCAAACATACTTGGTCAATAAAAACATCTTCACAAATAGAGAAACCAAGATTTGTCGTTATTGGTTTACAGACAAATAGAAAAAATAATGCTAGACTTGATATGTCTCAGTTTGATCATTGTGAGATTCGTGATGTTAAGGTATACCTTAACTCCACCTACTTCCCATATGAAAATATAAATACAAGTTTCTCGAATAATCGAATTGCTTTAATATATGAACAATATGCTAAATTTCAACAGTCTTATTATGGGCGTCGCGCTGAGCCTTTATTAAGTGAGGAACAATTTAAAAACGTTGCTCCGTTATTCGTCATAGACTGTTCTAGACAGCCAGATAATCTTAAGTCAGGTCCTGTTGTGGACGTAAGAGTGGAAATTGAAAGTGATATTGATATCCCAGATCAAACTTCGGCATATTGTCTTATATTAAACGACTGTATAATTGAGTATAAACCATTAAGCAGCACTGTGAGAAAATTATCATGAACCCGAATACAATTATAGTGGATGTCCAGGGGTTTAAAGACACTTGTAATAACTTTATAGTCAAGGAATTAGCTCTGGCCACCCGTGTTTATACCCAAACGTTCTTAATAAAGCCCCCATACTTATTTAAATACTTAACTACGAATGAAAAAAAACAAGTTACGTGGTTGGAGAGAAACAGGGGGATTTACTGGAATGAAGGTTATATCGACTATAGAGAATTTCGACGTATAATTGTTCCTTATCTAGAAAATAAAGAAATTATTGTGAAGGGCTTAGAAAAAGTTAAGTGGATTCAAGATCTATGTATGAATTGTATTTGTATAGATCTTGGTGAAGACAAATGTCCAAATTTATCACTGTTGCATAACAAAATATATTCAAATAATGAAACCAGTTTTAATTGTATTAATCATATTAAACAATGTGCACTTAAAAATGTTTTATGTATAAAGAATTATTTAATAGAGCAAGAAAGTCAACCTATACGCAGTTTTAATAAATAAAACATTTTTTTAAAGTAAATGGTTTTTTATTTTTTAACACACCTTTTTAATATTTTATAATATTTTAACACATTTTCACAGTAAATAAAATCTAAATATGTCATCACTTTATCTACTAGTTACATTAATGAATTATTATCTAATTAAAAAACATGATATGAGTAGCCCCACAATTATTACCTATGGTTTTTTATTGTTTAATACACTTTTTTAATATTTATAATTTTTAACACATATTTTCACAGTAAATAAAATTTTACTAAAATCTAATTATGTCATCACTTTATCTACTAGTTACATTAATGAATTATTACCTAATTAAAAAACATGATATGAGTAGCCACACAATTATTACCTATGGTTTTTTATTTTATAACACACATTTTTAATATTAATTTTTTTTTAACACATATTTTCACAGTATATAAAATTTTAATAAAATCTAAATATTATGTCCTCACTTTATCTACTAGTTACACTAATGAATTATTACCTAATTAAAAAATATGATATGAGTAGCCACACAATTTTTTGGAAATATTGTGAACTAAATTTTCAGCTTGATCCGATATCTCATCTACCGTATCTTGTACAATATACTGTGCAGTGATTATCTCCTTAACTTCATCTTCGTCGTCTCTTGACTCACTGAGTTCCTTGATCGTAATTTTTATTAAACGTCGTCCTTTTCTTCTTTCACTGTTAATAATATAGGAATTCAATGCACTGCGTTTGTTTGTAATTGGTCTTCTTCGACTAGTTTTCTTTTTGTTTGTTTTTACTTCTTCATTGGGTGTTATTATCCAAGGTCTATTCATTGCGTTGTCCAAGTCGAACTGATCTTGCAGGTTTGGAAGATATTCAGGAGAGCTCTCTTCTGTTCCGTTTGAAAATTTGTTTAAGTTGGTATTCTGAAAATTATTTAAAACATTAGTAATAAATTATACTAAGAATTTTGTAAATAGATTGAAATTTCCAATAGATTGAAAGTTATAAAATATCTACCATGTTGTTAGATATGCTCGTCTTGACTGTTTAATAAAGAATGAACTAGGTAATAATATTTTTTCTAACGCAGTTGATATATCAAATAATGCTAACATAAAGTATTTATTGGTATGATGATCAAGTTAGAACTTGAAATTCAACCATTCAATAATTCGTATGGTGCATAATGTTATTGTTATGTACCTACTTAATAGTTGTGAAATTCTTATGAATTTCAAACGTGTTGTAACGTGAATGATGACGTATTTCTTTATCAATATCAGGTAACGAATATAATAAAAACACAATAATTATGTAATTTCTTATTTCAATTTATTCGACATACTAATACAGAATCGGGTAACCAGTTAAATACCTATAGGCACCTTAACAGTTAGTATCATACGAAATGAACTACAATAGGTATTCCTAATATTTCATATTTTGTATTGTCTAAACTCTCCAGCTATTCTATAGAATACCTACATTATTCCTTACTGATGATATTATATTCTACAACTTCTTTGGGAGCTACTCTAATTGAGTCACTAAACCCTATTCAAATTTGGTAAAATATTTTACGTTATGTACAATTACGTGCTACTTTAATTTTACACTAAGGAATGACCAAAATATATAGGTATCTACTTACAAATTGATTACGTGGTTCACCGCTCAGCCCATGAGGATTCCCCGTCAATTTCTTCCGTGATGATAAAATAATATCTGAAAATAAAATTAAATATAGGTTTAAGTCTAATTATTGAAAATTGGTAAATGTAGTTCGAATATGTTGAACCTACAACTTCTTCGGGAGCTACTCTAATTGAGACACCAGAGCCTATTCAAATTTGGTAAAATATTCTACTTTATGTACAATTAAGTGCTAGCAAGAGATTAAGTATTTCAGCGTTCATTATATTGTTTACAACTTTTTGAATTTTGTACAGAACTTAAATTTTATACGAAAATTAAGGATAATCGTATAAAATTAAATTTACAGGACTTCCATAGAAAACTACGTCGCCTAATAAATTAGATATTTAGTAGGTAAACTAACAAAGAATTATATATCAAATAATTAACATATAAGTAATTACTTACATGACTTTTATTTTGGGTCTTCCTTTTAATCCTCTGAAGGACGTAGTGCACTGCGTGGTTGGTAGCTCGATGCAAATGGTAGATTTGACTCATCCACTTATACTCGTGTTTCTTTTAAAAACAGACGTTTTGATTTATCAACATAGTCTGTTCCTTTTACAGCATTTAAATAAAAGCAATCAGGAAAAAATATAGCATGCTGCATCCAAGGATCATCGTAATCCTCCCAATCTTCGATGCCACCTCCGCATGAAAAGCACATAACTTTGTCGGTAAAACCACTTCCACAGTAAAAAAAACCTGCATCAGCCATTTTCATCACCAATCTTCGTTTTGAATCTGCTGTAGCCCAATAATGTCGAAATGAACATAATCGAATTTTATGGTCATTATATATTTCATATCGGGGGCTTAAATAATTTTGAATCATTCTTAAGCAGGTGTCGATATGTGATTGTGTAAAAGAATAATGAAACTTTGTATCTGATGTTCTTAATTTAAAAGGGTGAGGTGGTCCGAATAGTAATGGGACAGGAATGACCTAAAATTATAGCACATTTCGTTGTGGTATTGCATTTATTAAGAGGCAACCCCAATTTTCCCTATTCATTCAATTTATTATATCATTCATTAATATACAGTTTTGCATTTACTCAGTAATACCTAATCATTTTCTTCGATGAGGTCAACAAGATTATTATGTATTCTAATTATTCGAGCCCATAACTTTAGATCTTTGAAATAGATTTTA
This sequence comes from Eilema sororculum, assembly GCA_914829495.1. Lineage (NCBI taxonomy): Eukaryota > Metazoa > Arthropoda > Insecta > Lepidoptera > Erebidae > Eilema > Eilema sororculum. The sequence goes on along the minus strand of OU618543.1, from coordinate 16,172,809 downwards.
GGCCATCTACCTTTCTCTCTCTGGAAAGGTATTAATACTGTTCATAGTTTAATACTTTCGCAATATGTAGTCCACATAATCGGTTCTCTACTATCATTATCTGCACTCGGTCTCCAATATTCAACACCATGATAACTTAAATAGTGCTACAGCTTCAAGTTCTCTAGCAAATATAAAGAACGGCACTTTTCATACATTAGGGTTGGGATAGTAAAATAAAATAGGTTTTTTTTTAATTTTTATGTCAGAATAATTTTATTATCAAGACACCAATTATTTAAACATAATACATTTTTTAAAGCACATGCAGAGCTATGATAAATACAATGATAAAAATCTTGAGAATATTTATAATAATCACATAGACTTATCAAACTAGGACAACCTTTATCTTCTAAATTAAATATATTACTATTTTCTAAAATGTGCTTCAACCATACAACTTTTTCTGAACCTTTAACGTAAATATATTTGTCTCTTAATATATCTGAAACCAAAGTTTGGTATTCGGAATATGGCACAAATCCTTCATCCCAATGTATCTTTCTGTTACGTTCAATCCAACTAACTTGCTTTTTCTCTGTTTTCGTTAGTTTTTTAAATGGAAATGGTATATGTGTATGTATGGTATTTTGCTATATGTTTGATTTAAATAAAAACTGTCAATCAATTTATGTCTCCCCATGGCAAAATAATCACGCATATTACTTTGATTTTCGCATGCTACAACGTCAAAAATAATCACTGAATTAGGTTTTGCATCTGACACTTTCATAACGTCATCATTTGCCTGATATTTCTGAAAACTGATTCCTGGTACTCCTCGTAAAACCTTTTCTAAAAACATGTACTTTGGTTGATATAGAGTTTTAAAATATACATAAACATTTTGAAATATCAATCCATTTTCGTGCAAAGGAAACCAATTAACAAATTGGTTTTTCCACAATTTGATGGTCCGCAATTATGCAACGTACTGTATTCGGCAATAATTCTCTATGGCGTAACTTGATTTTTGGTAAATCATTACAGATTAAACTAATCTGTAACGACTTTGCTTGTTTAATGAATTTCATGTTTGATGCAATGCTGACGGACTGGTTATGAACAGATGTAATTATGACATTATGTATTTATAACCGTAAATAGTTAAACCAAACTGCTTACCTTACAGACAACGCAATAGGTAAACGTAAGACTGTACTGTTTATGAAATAACTCTATCGCTAACTAACAGAGCATCTTTCAACGCAATTACGAGGCACGTAGTGTATTGAACGGCATTAAAATGTGGAACGTTGACTTAGGTAAATGATTTTACAAAGAGTTATTGGGCATTCTATCCCACCGTGACTGAGGTTATCGAAGATAACCGATGGAACTAAGATGGAACTTGATTTTTGGTAAATCATTACAGATTAAACTAATCTGTAACGACTTTGCTTGTTTAATGAATTTCATGTTTGATGCAATGCTGACGGACTGGTTATGAACAGATGTAATTATGACATTATGTATTTATAACCGTAAATAGTTAAACCAAACTGCTTACAGACAACGCAATAGGTAAACGTAAGACTGTACTGTTTATGAAATAACTCTATCGCTAACTAACAGAGCATCTTTCAACGCAATTACGACGCAGGGGATCGCAGAGAGCCGACGGAACGGTAGTGTATTGAACGACATTAAAATGTGAAACGTTGGCTTAGGTAAATGATTTTACAAAGAGTTATTGGGCATTCTATCCCACCGTGACTGAGGTTATCGAAGATAACCGAAGGAACTAAGGTGGGGTAGAATGCCCAATAACTCACTACTCACGAGTCCTATCTTTTCTACTGACAGTACTTTGGTATTCATTTGTTTGGTATTAGTTTCAGAAATGGAATTCTTTCGGAACAGATTATAAATTAGATAAAAAAGATGACACGCGGTATTATTTTTAATACCGCGTGTCATCTTTTTTATCTAATTTATAATCTGTTTATCATTGTAGTAGTATCATTGGCGCCCGAACAAAAAGAGTGTCTGTAGGGTATACGTCCACGTCGATTACTGTGAGCGGTTGCGCTACTTTGTATGTGTGTAAGGGTACTGTCTTTTGTGCTCACTCCTGTACTGGATCGGGAGTGTAAAAACAGCTTAGAAAGCATCCAGTTGCCTCTCGTTGGGTTAGGCAGGTGGTAGGAGCCCACCAAAAACCAAGGGTCCTTAGCGACCCACCTTCCAAATTTTGATGTTCATTTTCTAGAGGAGATTCGATCGCGAGACTCCGCGGCGGAACGTGCAGCCATAATCTTAAAACCTAGATAACATATAGTCTAGATTCTGCCAGTTACTAGTATATTATATTATATTAGTGTAGTCTACTAGTCTAACATACGAAGGCTAGTTAATATAATAGCTGTTCCCAACATAAGGGAACTTGGTACCGGCTGGAATACCGGTCCACTTCCTACCGGTTGTAATATCAGCACCGCACCGTACCGGCCCGCCTCCGAACCAGCTGAGGTTGCCTGCCTGCTCCGTACCGTCTTGAGGACGGCCTTGGCGACGACCCCGCGGACCGAACTAGCAGCTGCGAAGCCTGGTGACCTTGAGGGGAAGACAACGTCACACTCGCACGGGGCCAGCCCGGAACCCCAAGTTGAGTACATTACTCAGCCTGCCGTTTATAGTGACGTGAACTTGTACCCGAACCGACACTCGACCTTGAATTAGAGTATTTTTATTATTGTATAGCAGGACCTACGGATTAAAGTTGTAGATCTCGTACCAATCGTTTTCTTCATCCTTGACCCCGTAGGGCCCCGTATCATTGGCGTACTACTACTGTTTCAAGAATAAGTATTTTCACTGTATCTATATCTTCATCCTTATCTTCGTACATACGGCAACTTCTTATACCTACGTACTAAGGTACGTATAAGAAGTTGCCGTATGTAGGAATATGTACAATATAGCAGATGATAATGTCAGTGCCAAAAATGCTGCTATAAATTCTTCAGTTGACATTTTTTGCGGTGGTGACAATGGCAGGCTGTCAACGTTATCAATAATCAAATGGTATTCTATAGTTTTCGCAGGCACCCATTGAGGTTGTGACAATATTCGTCATTAGGGTAATATATAATGGCGGTTTGCGTTTCTATCGTGAAACCATAAATACCCTACAACATTCAATAGTGTAGGTCCGTCGGTAGGTAAATAAGTGGTAAGAACGAACAACATTTTTAGAAATATAAATCGAGAGGAATAGTGTTTGGTTGTTTTGGTTGAGCGGACCCCAGACGCTCAAAGCTCCGAATGTGACTGAAAAAGGAATAGTATTTGGTGGAAGAATATTCTGTGAGAATGCAAAAAACCTTTACTTGTATTGTTAGGAATCTAGTGGCATTCCGTGTCTGGACAGAACTATACGTCAAAATAAATGTGAATAACATGTCGTCACATATGGTTTGGATACGTGCACTACGAATCCAGCTTTATGAACATTTTCATCATTATCATTACCATGATATTTCATCATTATAAATCATTAACTTCTGAACAATTATTAAAATAGAATTAAATGCTATCAGAATAAAATAAATGAAATCGTTATCGGTAACTAATGAAGCATGAAATTTAGTGATCTTTAAACAAATGAAATGTTCCCCGGTATTCATAAAACAACATGAGTGCCTCTGAGAGCCTTCAGAGTGGCTGCAGACTACCGTGGGGGTTTTAATCGGTAGGCGTCCGGCATAACATCAATGAAGGATTTCCCCCACGGTCAAAAAAAAAAAAAGAGTGGCAGACTGGGCAAACAACATTTGACATGACATGCCGTCGACTCAGAAGAGAATAACATATTTATATTCAATGTTATAATAAAATTACAAAATATAAAGCTACGTATCTAGTATACGTAGCTATAATATATATAAACTATAGCTGTAAACGTATAACATACTTAAATAAGTAAACATCCCTTATAAACAACTACTAATAGTAGGTATGTCATGAAAATATATTCCATCTGCTCTACGGATCAGTTACTCATTCCTATTCATTATCATCCCAGCCTTTTTCCCGGAATATTGGACGACTGGCGTAATTGGGGTTAGTGGATTGTAGAAGGGCAGACCCCTGCAACTAATGGGTATCTCGATATGGTTAGGCCACTTGTCAAAATGATTCCCTGACAAGCGAGGTCGTTGCTTCGATACGCAAAAAAATTTGATTTAGTGATATTATAATTTTGGCTACATTACAAGGACTAAGATTGTACAATTAAATAAAAATTAGACTGTCTAAAGATATTAAAGATATTTTTTTTTATTGGGTGATGTGGGTTCATTCGAACCAAGAACTATGATGGTTGATATAATACATACTAATATAATCAGCTAAAATAATTTTAACAACACTGAATTCACAACGTAATGCGTAAGTTTGCAATAAAATTCCAAAAAATATATGATTGCTGTTTTAGATTTTGCTATAGCTAATAATTCTCTTTTAGAATTTGAAATGTGAAGATTTAGAAACTTGACTTTGCTACCCTTTATTTTCTTACTCGTAATAGTTGTCAGAAAAACTTGTCTAATGAAAAACCACCTGAAGTAGTGCTCTTCACAGTGAACAATTTATTGCGAGCACTTAGAATCCTCCGCGAACACATGCGTTAAGTCGGATAGTAAAGTGGCCTCTTGCTTCAACAAACACTTAAAATATTTCCTCTCAGGCCGATAAACACTTCAAGTGTAATGATGTTCCCATCTAACTTTAAAATCTGAGTATGAATTTTAACTAGAACTTATCAAGTCAAAGAATCAAAGAATCAAAGAATCAATTTCATTTATTCAGTTTAGGCACATAAAGAGCACATATGAACGTCAGAATTTTACAAGTAATGTCAATCACAGAAAAAATAAATAAAATAAATCATTGGAAAATGATTTTTTCTTTGGTTAGGTAGGTGGTTCTACTGAGAAGAGACCAGCAAGAAACTCACTGAACTCGATTATCCTTTTTTTTTAATATGGTTTTATTTATCGCAAATTTTTATGAGAGAGAGAGAGATGAGATTAGGATGATCATGCATCTTTATCATTTAAGTAATCGTCTAATTTATAATAACCTTTTTTTATTAAGCATAAAATATAGCTCAGTAATTCAAACATTGACCAAGAAATCAATTTAGAAGTTGAAGCCTAAAAAAACCCTAAAACGTAAAGCAGGCAAGCTAGGCATGGTCGCTGAGACCACATGTACAGAACTTTTAGTAGAATTTGTAGAATTGACACAAAGCTTACAAAAGACCGTGAACAAAAATATAATGCAATATAAATAGCATAATTTACTTAGAATTATATCTACATTATCTCAAATGAAGGAAGAGTAGGACAAGAGAGAGATTTTTTTATACTACTTAGGCGGCAGATAAAGACTCAGCCCACCTGATGGTAAGTGTTTACCATAGCTTGTAGACCACGAGAGCGAGTGCCTGTAGAGAAAGATTCATACCCAATAACATTATATGTACTATAGAACACAAAATTTATAGGCAATGCCATAGAAAAAATAACTTACTAACATTTTAATTAAATTACCTTCGTCAAAAAATCTCTGGCAGCTATGAGTCAAAAATGCAATGAACATTCTTGAATCAATTTACATAATACACGTAGCCTGTACTTGAATTTAAAATCAGCGACGCAAGAAGGGATTGCGAGATAAAGTTATCCGGGGTTTTATCCTACATTCGCCCCCACTCCTCATATGCAAAGTGACGGCCAACCGGAGCCTGAATCTGACATAAAATGCACGCTAAAGGGCGCGCACTAGCAAATATTGTACTCACCTATTCACAAAGACAACGTGTTTGCATTTCTACCATTTCCCGTCTTAAATATTCTTTCTAAGTGTATTTTACTATCTTCGAAGTTATACTTCTGAGGAAGTAAGATTTTATTTCTGCAATTCTTACTTAAGCCATGAAGTGCAGTACCTATGTTGTTTAATATTAAATTTGAACATTTATGTATATAGAATAGTATTACGAAAAAAATGTATTGGTCTATGCAGGAGTTGAACCCGCGATCCTTCTCTTACAGAGAGAATGTTTAAAAAATACAGTAAGACATAAGAAAACAGAATCATTTAAATAAGGAATATTTAGTATTTTTGACATAGACTGAAAAATAAATAAAGCTTTCCACTTGTTTGGAAAGTCTTCGAACTTTGTCCAATAAATCGAAGTTCGAGTTGAAGCATCTGATTTGGATGGACTAATCACTTCTTCGGGCAATCCTGGTTTTTTCTTCGATGCCAACCGATTTTCTTTGAAGCAATCTAGCCATTCGATGCGGGAACTTAGCCAGTTCGAATTATTCCTGATGAATTTGTCAACATTTCAACGAGATTGGTTCCGTTCAGTAAAAATTCGATAGCAAAATTTACGACTTCATCTCGAAACTCTTAACTAAATATTTAAGTGTAAGGTTGAAATACACTAAAATTAATATTACCAACATTACTGTTTGCCTTATAATTCTTTAAAAACCTTTGAGTATATAACATTCGCGTAAACTGTGGACAATATTAGGTGATTAAAAATTTCTTAGTTGTTGAACTACCTGCCCACACACACAATCACAATACATCCATACTAATATTATAAATGCGAAAGTAACTCTGTCTGTCTGTCTGTCTGTATGTTACGCTTTCACGCCTAAACCACTGAACCGATTTTGATGAAATTTGGTATAGGGATAGGTTAGACCTAGAGAAAGGACATAGGTTATGTTTGGTCGCGATAACCGACATCCACGCGGGCGGAGTTACTGATGGTGTACTTAAAACTAATTCTAGATTTAAACTTTTTGGACTTTTCAGGGAGTCTGAAAACAGTTCAACAATAGCAATTGACTCTAAACGTTCTATATTTTCTTTCGCGTCCCGATGCAACAAGGAAGCAATATAGTGTACGTGTAATTACAGCTTGCAAAGTAACGTGTCTACGTAGTGTCTACGTTGCGAGTGAGTTGTGTTTTCCGCCGACGAATGCGGTTAGTCGAAATTATGTGTTGAACGTGGCACGCTCCGTGTCGCCTAGACAGAACTAATTCCAGATATCCGTTTTTGCTGCTTTGTGTAAACAATAACTCTTTACTCAAACAGTATTGTTTCCTACAAACTTGCTGAATAATTTTAGTGTAGACATTGAACACTATTGGCGTTCTTGTAACTTCCGATACGATACAGAGTCTGAAAAATACAAGTAGCGTTGGATATGATGATATATCCACAAAAGTAATAAAATTCGTTGCACCTGAAATAAGTGGACACCTGTGTCATATTATCAATCTAAGTATAATGACAGGCATATTTCCAGAAGCACTTAAATTAGCAGTAGTAAAACCTATACTAAAAAAAGATGACCGAGAGATAACGAAAAATTATAGACCAATCTCTCCCCAGCATTCTCAAAGATTATTGATAAATATATTCACAAACAAATCTATGACTATCTAGAGAAAAATGAATTAATATGTAAGGAACAATACGGGTTCTGTAAAGATAAAAACATCAACTTAGCAATATATAATTTTCTCCACGAGATCATGAATAATGTTGATAAAAGAACGAGCGTAGCCGCTATCTTTTGTGATATGACAAAGGCGTTTGACTATGTTCGGCACAGCATTCTTATTGAAAAACTCAATGCATATGGCATAAGAGGTAACGTGTTGGACTAGTTGAGTCATATTTGAAGAATAGAAAACAACGGACAGAAATAAATAGAATCAACATCAATACAAAACGGGAGGCTAACTATAAATCTAACGAACGACAAGTGCTAAACGGTGTCCCCCAAGGCAGCGTATTGGGACCGCTACTTTTCAATTTATACATAAATGACCTACCCAAATCTACCCCGTACCCTATGACGCTATTTGCAGACGACAGCACCGTAATATTTCCATGTGAAAGTAATGACAAAAATAAACACAAAATTGACATATATAATACATTGAAATCCATCACACAATGGCTCGAAAAGAATAGTTTATTAATAAATCTAGAAAAAACTAAAATCATACACTTTAGCCAACGTCCAAAGACTTATACGAGTATCACTTTTAACAGCAAAACGATCGAAAATGTAAAAACTACCAAGTTTCTTGGCCTAGACATAGACCAAAAACTGAACTGGAAAATACATATTGAAAATCTCAGTAAAAAAGTATATAAATGTGCATATGCGTTACATTCACTATCGACCACAGTAAACACAAAAGCTCTGGTGACTGCATATCATGGACTTGCAGCATCCGTCTTGCGAAATGGTATTATATTTTGGGGAAACTCAACGAATTTCAATATAGCATTTAAAGCGCAGAAAAGATGTATTCGGTCTATGTTTCGTATAAAAACGACAGACAGCTGCATACCTCATTTTAAAAAACATAATATTTTAACTTTGCCAAGCATGTACATCCTTGAGGTTGCAATATTTGTTAAGACTAACCTTACCTTATTCCCGCGGCTCCAGGACACCGTTGCGCGAAATAGACGCGACAACAGTCGACTTCGGCTCCACAAAGCCCACACGACACTTATGCACAAAAGCATCTTTTGCATGGCACCAATAATATATAATAAATTGCCTAAGCACTGGAAGGAACTAAACACCAAAGCATTTAAGAAAGAAATCGAAACATTTCTTCTGCAAAAGACGTATTACAGCATAACTGACTTTCTGGTTGATAGCATACAGTGACAATTATTAGCTTAGTTATTTTATAACCTACTTCTTGACGTTTTACTTTTTGCTTCTTTATTGACATTATTAGTTGACTATGTATCTATTTGTATAATTAACACTATTGACATTTTAATTGTACCTATTGTAATTTGTGATTATTAATTTTGTAATGTAAAGCCATAACGCAGACTACATGAATGAGCGATTCTATACGCACAATATACATATTTGTACGCCACTATGTGAGGCAAAACATGATTGGACTGTGAATATTCGACACGATTTTTCTATATTGCATGCTTTTGTATGTACACACATGTTTTTGAACAAATAAAAGATATTATTATTATTATTATGTTTCTCTGATCCGTGACTCTCGGGACTATGGAGTCCCGGGCCTTTGGAAGGCGTGCGTCGGGCCGAAGCCAAGACGTAGAGGCCCTTTTAAGAGAGTTTAATATGCTAGGGATAGACACAGATGGCGGATACCACCCCCGAGCGCACAATATGATACACCCGGGGATGGTCCCCGCCAGGTGCAGAGACTATTGGAATAATGGAAACTAGATTATGGGCTATGGGGTTGAGTATTGGATGGACTGGTGAATGGGCTATAGGGGGAGACTAACGGACGCCTACCATGACAATAAGTCTCAAAATTGTTAAAAAGGCAGGTGGTGACTCGCCAACTCATTGCATGGGCCCCATTAAAATAGCCACGCATAATGCGGCCATGGAGCAACACCCGTTGAGCGGCTAAGGTTGTCGAGAGGTGAGTCTGCGGGGTGCAAGATCGCTATACAGAAGTCGGTCAGCAGGCCCCCGGCGTTATGACATTTTACACTTCCAACCTGGAGCATAGGTTCCGCTCTTGCGACTCCACTCTTGGCCGGCCAATAAAGGCAAGCACAAGAGGCGGGGCGGAATAAATTCCAACCCTCGGGAGAATCAGGGTACGTGGTGTCGCCACTCACCAACAGCTCGCCACAAGCTATTATTATTATTATTATTCCTTGTAATAGTATTGAGGAACCTATAATCGTAATTTGTTAATAATAACAAATTTCATTTAGTACTGTAATTAAGTTGGTATTTATTAATGAATAAATTCTAGCATTTAAATATAAGGGGCCCCTCTATCTGGCAGGAACTTAATGCTCCGAAATTCATTTGACATAATATATTTAGCAAATTTTTATTCGAATATTGTCTTGAAAAGTCAAATCTTAAAAGTTAGTGATAGAACTGAATCGCGGCAAATCCGATCGTTTCCTCTATTATCTAAGGTTTTGTATATTATTCTTATGGTGCGTCCGCACTTGTGACACGGACAACGGACCGGACATCGTGACATCGCTACAGTACATGTACGCTAAATGTGGACGGGTGAACGGCTCGACCCGTGACACCGTGACCGTGTCAGTACCATAAACTTAAACATGAGTACGTTTTAGGTGCCAATGCATGAAGGCTGCATCGCGATAGGTACTATATTATTTTTCAAAACCGGTGTAAAATCAAGTTTTTATGTATAAAAAAAAGGTGCATTTTTAGACTTATCGCACAAGTCCAATCTCCCTAGGGAGCTTCTGGTAAAGTCCCCATAACTTTGTTGAGGCAGCAATCATCTCATTCATCGTCATCATCATCATCAACTGACAGCTTCTGTGGCGTGGCGGTAGTGAACGCAACTGCTACACAGGAGGCGCGGGTTTGACTCACGCCTCATCATCCATTTGGCGATCCAAGATGGCGGACTCGAAATTTTCACGAAAATTGATATGGGTGTCGCTTTCAGGGTTTTTGTGGTCGCTTATTACGAATATATTATCTATTTAGCAATGCGAGATGGCGGACTCGAAATTTTCACGAAAATCGATATGGTATCGTTTTCAGGGTTTTTGGGGTCGCTCATTACGAATATATCATCTATTTAGCAATCCAAGACGGCGGACTCGGAATTTTCACCAAAGTCGATATGGGTATCGCTTCTAGGATTTTTGGGGTCACTTATTACGAATATATTATCTACTAGCTTTTGCCCGCGGCTCGGCCCGCGTGGATGTCTGTTATCGCCACCAAACATAGCCTATGTCCTTTCTCAAGGTCTAATCTACCCCTATACCAAATTTCATCAAAATCGGTTCAGTGGTTAAAGCGTGTAAAAGTAACAGACAGACAGACAGACAGAGGCGGGAGGCGGGAGGCGGGAGGCGGGAGGCAGGAGGCGGGAGGCGGGAGGCGGGAGGCGGGAGGCGGGAGGCGAGAGGCGGGAGGCGGGAGGCGGGAGGCGGGAGGCGGGAGGCGGGAGGCGGGTGGCGGGAGGCGGGAGGCGGTAGGCGGGAGGCGGGAGGCCGGAGGCGGGAGGCGGGAGCCGGGAGGCGGGAGTCGGAGTCGGAGTCGAAGTCGAAGAGGAACTCAGACTTACAATATTACGTTTGTTTGATCATAATTGGTTGAGTACAACCGGAGATATAACTAAAAGTCCCAATAGCCGACATCCATGCGAGCGGAGCTGTGGGCATCAGCAAGTTATTTATATTAGCGTGAGTTGATGTGCCTTAACAGAAAAAGAGACCGGTTTGGATTTGAATTTGATTATTGATTCAGGTTCGGGTGCAGATTCAGATTCAAATTAGAGTTCGTTTTTCGATGAAATTTCGCTAATCGCCGGGTTCGCTAAATTGATGATATATTCTTAAGGAGCCCATTCACGATCAGTCCGCCTGCAGTTTCAGATAGTTTTGGGTAGTCTGCAGTCTTAGGCCGACACACGAAAGTGATTTTGGCCTACCGGCCATTCCCTGCTATCAGTTTTGCGACTACACACGATCAGTTGGGAGTCGACAGTTTCTCATCGTACGATTGCCTGCCGGCAATTGTCTGATATCGGTATTGACGACCATTTTAACGACGATCAAAGATGGCGGACGAGAAATTTCCAATAAAGTCAATATGGGTATCGTTTTCGAAGTTTCCGGGGTTACTGATTGCGAATATATCATCCATTTAGAAATCCAAGATGGCGGACTCGAATTTTTCAACAAATTCTATATGGTTGTGGTTTACGAGGTTTTTAGAATTGTTAATTAAATTACAAATATTTCATCCATTTAGCCATCTAAGATGGCGAACTTGGAATATCCTACAAAGTCAATAAAAGTATAGTTTTCGAAGTTTTCGGGATTGCTAATTACGAATATATTATCCATCCAGTCATCTCGGATCGCTAAATGAATAGTATATATTCCCTGCCAGCTCACGTGTTTCCTTCTTCCTACAGTCCCGGGTCCTTTAAGCGGGGCGTGAAAAGGCATCTAATGAGGCCGTCAAGCGGAGTGCCACCACTGTTAACATGATAAATGTTTACGATGGTGACCCTCTTTCCGAGACTTTGCCTTTAGCTTAACATCAGGCGAGGTGAAGTCAAATTGACGTGTACAATATAAAAAAAAAAAAAAAAAAATCAGCAACCCCAAAAACCCCGAAAACTATACCCATATAGCTTTTGGTGAAAATGTCGAGTCCGCAATTTTGGATCGCTAAATGGATGATATATTCGTAATTAGCGACCCCAAAAACCCTGGAACCGATTCCCATATCGATTTTGGTGTAAATTTCGTGTCCACCATCTCGGATCGCTAAATGGATGATATATTCGCAATCGGCGACCCCAAAAACTCTGAAATAAATAAATAAATAAAAATAAATATTCCACAACATTTGGTAGGACGTGTAAATAGTCCGACCACTGGTGTGTTTGCACACAGAGCGTATAAGTACCTATGACCTGCAGTTAGGTTGTAATGAAAAGAAAATACACATGTGACCGCTTCTATGAATGAAAACGCAAGAGAACCGGCACTGACCTGGGTTCCACCTCGTGAGGATTCAGCTGCAGACAGGCGTGGTTCCTGGCACGTGCTGGTGGGTAGGTAGGTTTCGACGGGCCGGTGATTTTCTTGAGTTAGTCGTTTTCTTCCGATACACTTCACTTATACTGACTTGAGAATGTGGCCAAAGGAACTTATAGAATTACACAGAAAAAGAAACGAGGAGTTGAATTACTCAACTTCCGTTTGGTGCGGTGGCGAGTCAGAGACTAATAAAAAATGCGAGCGGGTAGATAGTCCGCCGTGACGCTTGAGAGTCTCGCTCGTAGAAACTTCATTCTCAAAGCATAGTTCGAAAAATCCGTGCACAGCGCCATCTATTGGCCTTCTTCAACACTAAGTGGTCAACAAATGAGCGCCAATACTCAAACATTATTCTATCACAGAAGCGGTCCCTTTAAATTACAAAAATTGAAATACAATTAAATTATGTGGGAAATAATTAAGAAAGTACATAAGCGCTCCACCAACATTCTACACAACGCTATCTAGTCCCATGGTAAGCTTTTATAGCTTGTGTTATGGAATCTAGAATGCGGATAAACATACTTATATACTTTTTTTTGTAAATACCTACATATTATACATAGAAACACCCAGACCAATGCAAATAGCCATATTCATGCATACAAATATTTGCACTGAGCGGGAATCGAACCCGCACCTCCTGCGTGGCAGTCACGTGCACTACCACCACGCCACAGAGGCTGTCAAAGTATACAGAGTATAAATATATTATTATTGAATTGACGTACCGAGACAAGTCACGACACGACGTGATCCACTACGCACCCCGTGTCAATATCAATGCGTGTCCGCGTGGCTGCTACGCGTGTCATTCATAAATGCAGTGTGGACGTCATTTGTCAAGTAGACAACACCGAACATCCTTTGAAAAAATCCGGCTCCGATGGATCACCTCGTGACACGTAACTTTGATCCGTGACAGTACACAAATCAGCGTCCACCCGAACAGTCCTAGACCCGAACAGTACATCGTAACACCGTACATTGTCTTGACGTTTGTTCCGTGTCTTTTGTGTTTGACATTTCCTTTGTATGTCAGTAGCCTGAGACATTGTCCGCGTGACAAAAACCCGTCCACACTAACGAACTGACACGCGTGTCTGACACGGTCACGGAGTACTGTACGGCGTAAATGTCACAAGTGTGGACGCACCATTACGTTACAATGAATACTTCTTGTTCCATTTCATTTCACAGAACCAATCATATTTATCACCAAATGGTTAAACTATTTTAAACTTAAATCCACTTATGCTTGATACAAACACTTTTAAATTACTTGGAATTTTCCATATCTAGAACTAGGTATTTTTTGCTCAATACTTCGCCACTATGGCAAAAGTATTTTGTTATTTATTTCCAGCTATCGATGCGGGACATAGCTGCTGTATTTCGAGGCACTCGCACGGTACAGAAGGTATCCACCTTCGCCGAGCACGGACTTTTTCCGGATAAACATTTTATTTCTCCGCTTCGCTGTTATATCGAGGATAAGCCCTGTTTCTAGAACATTTATTTCAGTATAATATAGAAGAAACTATGATTGCAATTTCGAAATACTGAATAAACTCAATATCAAGAAGCATATAAATGTAACGTTAATAATGGTGTTTTAACACACGTCCTTAACTAAATATTATTGCAGAAAAGATAATATCATATTAAGTAAAAGGTCTGACTGTCCCCTAATAAATATCATTCTTATAGACAAATTGTAAGCAACCTAGGTACATGCCTTGCGTACATCATAACATTTTGAAAAAAGTGATATATCCAGTGCTAAATGAAAACAGTGAACCATAAACTCTTAATACGTCATATGCTTATGTGAGTAACTAAAAAGTTGATTATATTAACGCCCATAAATAGAAATTCAAGATTTCAAGACGGTTAATTTTCAGAAATTCAAATTTAGTGCCAAATCCGCTTTCAGGGCCATCTAGGGGCGAGTAGGTAAACTACGTACTGACGTTGCCATCGACTAATGTCCAGAACTACAAGTTACCAATATAAAATCCTAGATGACGCTACAATACACATTGCCATCGATTAGTATCCAGAACTATAAGTTACTAATATAAAACCCTAGATGACGCTATAATACACATATTTATTGAATGAATGTCAATGATTTATAATAAAAATAGTACTGATAAAAAAAAAAAAATTACACAGTTACCTAAGATGGGGAGTGAGAATGTAACATTTCGTAGTAAAAACAAAGGCAACAACAACTCATTTGACGAACACCTACCGCAGAGCAACATAACGGTCCGTCGTACGCGAATTCGCACATTTTCAGAATCGGAAGACGCAAACACTTCCAACGACACTTTGTTTGAAGATACAATAGATGATATGGCTAGTTTACCTGACCTCTCACAGCGACAACAACATGAGCTAATAATATCATTAAGAGAACGAGTCCATAAACTAGAAAATGAGCTGTGTAGTGCCCATCTTAAGATAGAAATTTTATCTCATGAAAATACAAACTTAAAGAAAACAAGTGAAGAATTAATTACGGATATTGATATTTGCAAAACCATTTCAAATAGTCCTATTAAATCTGTGATACCCAACAGAGAGACACAAAAAAAGAAAACACAAACTGAAGTATGTGAATCACCTAATAATGACTCAAAGCACTGCCATCTGAACTCAACACTCAAATCTCAACCACAAATATACAATGAGGAAACTGTCAAAAGTAAAATTTGCATAATAAGCAGTAATACCTACAATAAAATCACACCAATTGCATTGGATGTATTTGGAGGAACTCGTGACACACTATGCCATTACTTGTTGAAACATCACAATACAGAACAAACACTACGGCACTTTACGGACAAGTTATACGATTTCACAATGAATGATTATTGTATTATTTTTGTTGGCGAAGAAGACTTTTATTCCACCTGTAATTACTTTGACCTGGTTGTTTATATCCGAGATACTCTAAAAAGCATTAACCATACCAATATTATAATTTGTACTCCAACCTATAAATATGGAAATCACTACAACATGTATAATTCTAGAATAGATCACTTTAATAATTTATTGTATTTAGACATAGTAACTCATGAACACGCTTATTTCCTCGACTCAAATAAGAATCTTTCCTGTAGTTTTCGAATGTTTAATAAATACACAGGAAGACTTAACAACTATGGCATGCTTACCATTTTTGAAGATATTTTTAAGTTAATAACTGACATTAAAAAATATGATTTGCACGATAGCGACATGTTTAATAATGAAAATAACAAGATTCTAGATAACCTAGAATATGTCGAGTCAAATGAGCTTTTTCGTTAATACCTACATTAGTGTATTGCACCAAAATATTGCTGGATTAATCACAAAATCCAGTACACTGACATTAAAACTAAGTGAATTTTCAGAAAAACACTTAGACATTGATATAATCTGTATTACAGAACACTTTATGCTGTCGGGTCATGAACACTATCTTTCAATACTGAATTACACACTAGCAACAAGTTTTTGTCGGAATGACCGACAACGAGGTGGAGCTTGCATCTTAATTAAAAACAAACACCGATGGAGAGAATTATTGCAAATTCGAAATTTATCCATAAGTCATTCCATAGAATGTTGTGCAATTGAACTTGTTGATTATAGGGTTTCTGTAGTGTGTTTGTATAGACTGCCATCGCGATCAAATTTATTAAAATTTTTTGAATGTTTGAATCAAATCTTGAAAATTTTAAATGGTAAAAAAGTAATAATTTGTGGTGATTTCAATATAAATACTTTGGAAAATAGCTCAGAATCGGTTCAGTTTCAGGAAATCTGTACCAGTAACAATTTGAATATAGCTATCCAAGAACCTACAAGAATAGCAAGTGGAAGGTGCATTGACAATGTGTTATATAACATTGATGACTGTAAGGGAAAAAATGTAGAATTAGAAATGTCTGATCATACAGCACAGATATTGCAATGTCCAGTAGATCGAGTTTACGGTATTGATTGGTGGTATGAGTTAAAACGTGACTATTGTGAAGATAATATTACTATATTTACTAAATATCTCAAACAACTTTGTTTTAGTGAAGTATACGGTGCTGATGATGTTGATGTGGCATTTGATGCCTTTCATGACAGCTTCACACTAATATACAATTTATGTTTTTCTACAATGAAAATAAAAAGATTCAGCAAAAAGCGGCCTAATTGGATTTCAAAGGGAATTAAATTGTGCAGCAAGCGTAAAAGGTCACTCTTGTGGCAATATAGAAAGGAACAGACGTTAGCTAATAAGATCTTGTTTAAAAACTATGCAAAAAGACTAAGATTGATTATAAAGTTGACACAAAGAGCACAGAACATACATGCCATTAAAAAGTCTAACAACAAATCTAAAACAACGTGGAGAATAATCAATGAACATAAATACAATAAACCAGAACAACATATAGCTAATATTAAATATAAAGATAAAATGATAACCGAGCCAGACCACATAGCGAAACACTTTAACGACTTTTTTATCGATCAGGTTGGGTCAGGGATAAATCATAATGTACCAAAATCTAAAAGTCCAGCATACTATAGTAACTCTTTATTTATGCAACCCACTACACCTGATGATATTAATAAAATAATAATGTCACTTAAAATTACCCGTAGTGTAGGATATGATGGTATTGACACGCATATTATAAAGAAGGTGAGTCACATAGTTGCACCCGTACTATCGCACATAAGTAATTTATCCATAGAAAAAGGAACCTTTCCAAAATCTCTCAAATTGTCGATTATTAAACCGCTTCATAAACGAGGTGATAAGGACGACATAAATAACTACCGACCGATAGCATTGCTTTCCATTTTTTCCAAGATTTTTGAAAAAGTTATTTATAATAATCTGTACACCTTTTTTGAAAGTAAAGAACTCTTTGCTAATGAACAAATGGGATTTAGAAAAAACAAATCAATAAATATGGCATTATACAAATTTTGTGATAAAGTCTTAACGAATATGGATAATAGGTGTCCTACTGTTGCTCTATTTATGGATTTAACTAAAGCATTTGACCACGTAAAATTTGACATACTGCTAGACAAATTAAGTAGATATGGTGTTAGAGGTAACATTCTTCAATTAATTGAATCATATTTAACGGACAGACAACAAAGGACTGATATAAGTAGGATATGTTATAAAACAAACACTTTGACGACCTACTCATCGGACTTAAGACATATTCGATGGGGCGTGCCCCAAGGAAGTGTTTTGGGGCCTTTATTGTTTTTAATATATATTAATGACTTTCCAACAGTTACAACTAATTCTATGACTCTTTTTGCCGATGACAGTACTATTCTTTTTGACAAATGTAAAACTTATGATATTCATGACAATATTAATCTGACATTAGAAAATACAATTAATTGGTTAAACAGTAATAACCTAAAATTAAATATTGGCAAGACCAAAGCTATTCAATTTCAGCAGAGACAATCGCCCCTACACTTAAATCTAAACTATAAAGAGGAAGTAATACAAGAAGTGCAATGTACAAAATTTTTAGGTATTTACATTGATAATAAAATGTCATGGAAGCAACATACGGGTCATGTATGTAAAAAATTAAACAGTTATTCGTTTGCCCTTAGAAATCTTATTAGAGTTTCCAATATTTCTACAGCATTAACATCGTACCACGGATACGTATCGTCGACTCTTCGCTACGGCATTATATTTTGGGGCAACTCCACTAATATAGACTGTGTGTTTAGAGCACAAAAACGATGCGTTAGAGCTATTTCCTGCTTAAAGCAAATAGATTCGTGCAAACCATATTTTAAAAAATTCAATCTTCTAACTCTACCATGTTTATATATTTACGAAACAGCTCTTTTTGTAAAATGTAATCTACATTTATTTGAGCATTGCAAAAGACAGCGTCACATAGGGAAATTGTGCATTAAACCCTCTAAAACTGCTTTACTTCATAAAAGTGTCTTCTGCATGGGTCCTAAAATATATAATAAGCTTCCACTAGCCTTACGAAATGAAAGTCACCTAAATAAATTCAAAAAAGATTTACATGCTATCCTGGTAGAAAAGACATACTATTCAGTAAAAGAATACCTGGAAGAATCTGAAGGCAGGCGATATAATATATGATTGAATATTGTAATGATTATTGTCGCTTATAATTGTTATTTTCTATTTTACCTATGTTTGCTTTTCCTATGTTATCTGTAATATTGATTGCATGTAACACTAATCTTACTTGTGAAAGTTGTAAACCATAAATAATAATTTGCACGCCGTATGTGGCAGGATATGTAGTAACATAACAATAATGTAACATCTTAACTTGTACCATATTCATGCAAATAAATAAATTGAATTGAATTGAATTGAATTGAATTATATATTATAGAAACCCTTTAAGACAAAAATGGAGGCAAAAACACGTAGAGTCATAAATATGTGCGGGCAGTGTCCGGCTGTTGTTGAAAGTTACTGCGAGACCAGAAACATAATTATTAAGTTGGAAGTACAGTTCTTAGGTAAGGGCCGCGAGTGGGACGAAATCTTCAAAGCAATAAAGATATCTGGCCTGAGGAAAGCATCGTAACGACTTAAAAACTATGTACAGTAAACATTTAGTCTTAATTTAAATAAACAGTCTAGAGAGTTCGAGTGAAATTACTTTGAATAATATAACAGTACCTAATTATTTTAGGCTCAAGAAAACCGTCTATTCACTTGTAATTTTGCTGGATAATAATTTAATTTCATTTGTTTAGTTAAGTTTTTTTCTTTATGTTGCCAAACTTTGCTGTATTGTTAAGTTCATTGTTTTAAACAAATTAATGTAGCTGTACAATTAATTTGGTAGACTTGAATCTATTTGATAACTTAGTTCATTAAAGTAACTTAATAACGGTACTATGATTAACAATAGATAATGGAGCGTAAATTTCATACATGAATGGTGGAGTTTTTTATTATGGTATAAACAATATCGTTATACAATATTCAATAATTAACAGTATCATGGAAAAAACAACATAATGAGTATAAAATAAATTTATGGATAGAAGTAATCAAACTTTTTAGCAGAACTATCTAATACAATGTAAGTAAATACTATACCAATATAAAATTATTTGGGCATATACATTTCTTCTTTTTTCAAATAGAAGGGATTAGTATATTATTTACCCTGAAGCTTCTTAAATAAAACATTTTACCTAGGTTACATTTAATGTTCGTAATAAAATAAAGCATTTGACGTCTTATCTGCTTTAGCCTTTCTTAGCCAAAATAGAAATCATGAGAGTAAATTCTACTATAAAATACGTACTTACCTATATCATCTTTATATAATTATAAAGTCTTTAAAATTATAACATGTAGGTTAACTTAGTAACAGAAAGACCGACGACAGCAAAAAAGCAGCAGCTTTGTCTTGTCTGAATGAAGAAAAATATAAAAAAGATTATCTGCATGTGACACGAGAATTGTTGTAGCAGTGAAAATGTATATTCACTCTGTGAGTTCACTGCATCGCGCAAGAAGAGATGCTTTTATATTTTTTCAGAAAGGTGGCCGATTTACAGACATGGGTAGAGGATTTTGTTGAAGCGAGAGGACAAATATACAGGGTTTCTTTGGAGCAAAAAGAGGTTCAAATGTATGCAGATATTTCCTGTAGCAAATCTAAAATACAGAAAATGGTCAGTCAAAACTACTTGCATTGTGTATTGGGGCATAACTGCATTCATTTCAACCAATCTAGGATACGCCTTGTTGTTATATCAATGGATAGATCTTGATGATTAGTTGGTTTATCTTAATTAAAACTTTTTGGCAAGGGACTTCTTGCTCATAATATATATTTTTTTATATAGGACACGTCAATTTGACTTCACCTCGCCTGATGTTAAGCAAAGGCAAAGTCTCGGAAAGAGGGTCACCATCGGAGACATGTACCATGTTAACAGTGGTGGCACTCAACTTGACGGCCTCATTAGATGCCTTTTCACGCCCCGCGGACCAGGAATACGCCTAAAAGACCTTTTTCCATTTGAAACCATTTTCGTAATGTCGATTTTTATCCCTTGCGCAGTAACAAAAAAAAAAAAAATTATCATCTTAAATATACTTAAAAGAAATCATAAACATAAAGTACAAATGTTCGTTATTTCATCCAAATCATTATGCAAAGGTTTTAATTTGTATCCACAGAATTCATTGCTACAAACTCAACAAAACGAAAATGATGAACCTATTGTTCAAAATAAAGCATTACAAATTCATCTAAATTCCAGTACCGAAGTTTTTCGACCAGCGTAGCCTGTGTGGCGTTCATTTATCGGAAACATTTTTGAGTGATAGGAAACTCTATGTCAATCGGGAGTACATTGGCGATGATATTTTGTTTTTATCCAGTGACCAAATAAAAGGTATTGCAGAATAACAAAAACCTTTTTTTATTACTGTGCAGAAAGCTCACTTTATGACCGTATTTAAAGTGACTGTGCAACTGCGCAATAAAGTTCAATCTAGTTTGTACAGGGATATATCGATGTTCCAGGGAAAACCAATCATTACTATTTTCTATATCATATGCACCCAGCACCATCCAGTGTAAGCTACACCGCTAATAGATAAGCTAATCCTACATCGTGCCATTGATTTCCAACCCAACGCGTACGGTTGTAGGTCAACGAAAACAAAAAATACACACATATAATCACGTTTTATCCCTGGAGGGTTAGGCAGAGATGAAACAGAAAAGCAGTGTACTATTTCACTACTAAATAATCAAGGAAATGAACAGAAAACTTCTTAGCTATTGTTTTGTGTCACGTCTTTTGTTATACATTTTTTATTCTTGATATTGATACACAAAAAATCTTTTCTATATCAATGACTTTAGAACTAAATTTTTAAATCATAACCCGGACGAAAATTAATTGAATTGAAAATTAGTTAAATCATAACCCGGATGAAAAAATCCACCTGCTATAAATTTTTGATTTTCGATTTCGATCTTCAACATCATACAAGTTTTTTTTATTCATTACGTATTTCACATGTTTTGTTTATTGCATGAACCTGGAAGTGTTACTTCTCGTAGCTGTATCGGATAGTCTAATTTGTCAGATGGAGTAGCGCAAGCGCTTCACTTCATGTAGGAATTCTAATTAAACTTACACAACATTTAGACGAACTTACATAGTGAGGCACGATGAGCTCGCTGAAGTTTGACTGGGTTACTTCATGGATGGATTTTACTGGTAGATATTATAGTGTCAATAAACCAAATATTACATTGCCGTGTTTGGAATTAGGATTTAGTTCTCTCCTTTTTGGGTTGAGTTGGATATTTTCCGAAAACAGTTAGTAAAAGTTTTGAAAACTAAAACAGTTGATGATATACTGTGAACTTTATCCTTTACCGTAAAGGTGATGTAGGTAAATAGATGTTTTTTAGTCAACCACGCCAGAAAAGCTGAACAGAACGGGATAAAATTTTGACACCGATATTTTTCCCCTGTGTGCAAGGGATGACAGGCGATTAGAAAAGCTACCAATTTAAGATGGTTTTTGAGTAGAAAATCCTCATCCTCTGTTTTTGTTTGTATTGATTACATACAGTGAGTAGACGGTGCAGAACAATACAATTTAATAAAACAGGACATGGTTTAGTAGCACAAAATACGCAGGGTGGAAGATTTTCATGCCCCCTGGAGGGGAAGTACTCGAAATACTAAAGATAGATAATTTTACTCAAAGGAAACATTCCTTTATTCTGAAAAGGAAACAAGACTGCATTTAAACATCATAACATAAACTCACGCCTGTATTCCCCGAAGGGGTAGGCAGAGGTGCTAGCGCCCACATTTCGCCAGTTTATGTTTAGGTCCCAATGTAATAGGTGGCGAGCCTATTGCCATTAACCGGGCACTTATAAACCTGCGATAAATACACACATAACTTCGAAAAGCATCGAAAAGTCATTGGTGTGTGCCATGGTAAACCTGGGATCGAACCCGAGACCTCGTCTCAGCAGTCCATTACCCATATCACTAGGCTACCGCAGATCTACATTGCATTTGCATATAAGTATGCATTTAAATATTTTCGAAAACTTGCTTGACACATCCGGTAATCGAACCGACTAAAACCCGAAATTATATCATGTATTTTTCTCTTACAGGGACAGATTGTCGCTATTGACTGAAGCCATAGGCTTCAGTCAATAGCGACAATAGCGACAATCATAAAAATCAAATCTCTCTAACAAACATGGTAAATTAAATGAAAGGAAATACCTGAAAACTAAACTTTTTGCTTTTTTAATGCCAACATAGACAGCAGGATATTTATTTTATATATTAATTAATATGTATATTTATAGGGGTGTTTACTCTGTATGTATGTGTACTGACTGTATGTGTTATGTTTTGGTTAATCTCGATCATAAAAATATTAGAATGCATTTTTAAGCATTTAGTTAACTATATAAATCGAATACATCAGGAAAAAGTAAATGGCTCAGGCGGGAATCGAACCCGCTACCTTCTTCTTACAGGGAGAATGCTCTAACTGAGCCACTCCCTGTAAGAAAAAAATCACGGATTCAAGTCCCCGTCTGATGTATTCGATTATACATTAGCTAATCATCACGCATCAAAAATAGACTTTTTTTATTTATTTATGTATTTATTTATGTAGTATTTTGTGGAACATAGGTATTTCAAAAGATCTTTCATTAAATATCAGTGCACTATGTCCTACCATATAACATGGTGTACAAAATTAAATAGGTATAACATTTTTAAATATGGTTAGTTCTTCACTTAAGGAATATTGTTAGTAGACATATTTCATGAAGTCACTTATCAATTCAATTATCATTTATACCGCTATTCATAATTATTAATAATCTTTATACATATTTTAACTTGTGTGATCTAATGTCATGAGATATTTTTATAATATAATAAAACTTTAGACTTGGCTAGACCGTAAGGGATGGCCCTGGGTCAGCCGGGGTGCGAGGTATATGTCGATGACAACCTCACCTCCGGCCTAGCACCACGATCCACAGTCGGCGTGCGGTTTTAGTCGGTTCCAGTCCGACATAACCTCGCCTTCCGGCTCCGGTAGGGGAGGTATCCGAGGGGATTTCCGCACGAAAAAAAGGCATCAAAAATGAAGCAAACAATAAAATACACTGTATAATGCAAAACTTGGCAAATTTGTTTTGTAAAAATTCGTAACTTATCAGTCACTTTCACATCATTGGACGGAATAGCCTTCATCTTGCGGTTGATTTTCCTCTTGGCTAGAGCGGAAATCGAAAAGAGTAAAATGCTTATCATATTCACACTGTCCATATGACTTCATTTTATTTTACTGGCATGTTTACTGGTAAGTAAAATTTTATAACAAAACCTAACTGGATATGAGTTTTTTTTTTCACCTGTGTACGACTAGTGATTAAGGTGCTACTTAAAAGAACCCCACAACTTTTATTTTCATACTCGTTACTAAATCTAGCTCTAAACAAACAACTATCGAATATGTTCCATGATGGCAACACGCCGTGATGTGCGTAAAAATAATATAGGTAACAGCTTAATATTTGAAATGTTCTATTTAGGTTTTAATAGGTTTAATAGTACCTAATTATAATATCAGTTCGCTCCCAAGATACTACAATATAGGGTTCTTCTTAGAATGTTCTGACATGGTTGGTAGCAAGATGGTGGCGACTCTGATGCTAAACACGTCAATAGGCAACCACTTCTCATCTGGTGGGTCGTATGCTTGTCTGCCATCTCAGTGGTATATAACGTGGTCAATTGATGATACTATATAATTCTTCTTCTTTTCATGGGTGATGTTATGAGATATATCTTTAGATACTTATTTAAATTTAATTTTACCACAAGTCTAAACTTTACAAGGTATCGCTCTGAAGTGCAAAAACTTGTCCGTACCACAATGTCACTATATGCAAATCCAAAAGTATTGCAAAACAGAAGCAAAGCTGAACATGATCGCTATTCATGCTATAACACAACTCCTCGGGGAGCATGTGAACAACAATGAAAGCCGCTTAGAGCTGTAAGAACCTGTTAACTGGTCTCATCTTACTTTGCCGCAGTGTATTAGGAGGGAGATATTGACTGTATCAATATTATGCGGGCTGTTTCTGTTATATTTCTGACAACAAATTTAAAAATAGTCACTTATCGTTACTAAACAGTTACATAATTTTTATAATATACCTACAATATAACATAACATAACATAAACTCACGCCTATATTCCCCGAAGGGGTAGGCAGAGGTGCTAGCACCCACATTTCGCCAGTTTATGTTTAGGTCCCAATGTAATAGGTGGCGAGCCTATTGCCATTAACCGGGCACTTAATTAAACCTGCGATAAATACACACATAACTTCGAAAAGCATCGAAAATTATTGGTGTGTGCCATGGTAAACCTGGGATCAAACCCGAGACCTCGTCTCAGCAGTCCATTACCACTAGGCTAGACATATACATCCTATAAAAACAACAATACTCGTCAATAATACCAAGTTATTTATTCTACCGTAAAAAGTTGTGAGATCCATGTAATACCAAGTTGGTTAATAATTTATTCAGTCCCTAGTTATGGGACCTTCTGTCATAAGTTGGCCGAGTATATAGTAATTTAGAATTTTAAAGATTTTTAATATCGATATGGTCACTATAAGGTGTTGTTAGGTAAGGTAATTGCTTGATAACTTAAGACGACATAAAGCTCAACCTACTGTACAGAATCCCCATGATGGTATTAGTGCAGTTTTCCTTGTCGACTTATGGAGCGCCGCAAAGCCATCATAGTTTCTATGATGGCTTTGCGGCGCTGCCATGTATCAACGGAGTCTGTTGAGATGATACACTCTGATATTTGTCTCCGGAGCAGCCCGATGATGTTGAACATTAGCTACCTAAAGGTGCGGAATCCATCAGCAACTCTGGCCACTGTGTCCTTGGCTGCACCTCCACCTTGCAGTTGTGCTTGCTGTTCATCCATTTACGCGAATTATATTTTTTTGACAAAACTCTCCTTAGGTTTTGCAAAAGTGTTACTGTGAATTGTGTGAAGTTGGCAGGTGTGTGTGGGCAGGTTAAGTTTTCGTTACACGTCCACATATAATATCTCAAACATAAGTAAGTAATGTAATACTTCTCCAGTGGTTGATGAAAATAAATTTCGCAAAATAAGTGTATAATTTAAATAATACGTAGTTTAATTGATTGGTGCAAATTCGGACTCTTGTTTTCAAATTTTTTCACTATAAGTGAATGCACAAATGACATCCAAGCACTATGCAGTATATGGTGCCGATGGAAATAATTAGGATGGTACTGACTAAGCACTGAGATGTGACGACGCGAGTGTTTTTGAGATATTTTTTCATGGAATCACAATTTTGCCGTGGCAACTCTTACTCTTACAACAGGTCAAATACCTACTGTTCTCTGGACATTTACTGCCATGTTATTTACGCTACGTTACGCTCTTAAAATCCATATCCATACTTCCATACTAATATTATAAATGCGAAAGTAACTCTGTCTGTCTGTATGTCTGTCTGTCTGTCTGTATGTTACGCTTTCACGCCTAAACCACTGAACCGATTTTGATGAAATTTGGTTCATGGGTAGATTAGATCTTGAGAAAGGACATAGGCTATGTTTGGTCGCGATAATCGACATCCACGCGGGCGGACCCGTGGGCAAAAGCTAGTCATCCATAAAATAATACCGTAGCTCTACACATTTAAAAGCAATATCTTACAACAATTTTCCGCATTTATACATATTTATGTACTGTTGTAATGTTAATATATTCGCTATAGAATCGTATTTTCCCTGTTCCCGTTAAAATTCGTTGCATGAATAAAGCTGCGTATCCCGCGGGACAGTCATCGGATTCGGTTTCTAAATTGGATCGGAGTTTTCTTATAGTAGCGATACTTCACCGTCTTCCTCGATACGATGTGAGTGGCGTGATACGCGCCGCTTGCGTATCTACTATCTACTCATATTGCGCCTATAACCACAAAACCACATAATATTTACTCGTTTGTGCACTAACCGTGAATTTTCTCTGATTGGTACGATATTTTGGATATGAAACAAACAATAACAAACAAAATGATTGTGTTGAATACAAGCGATGTTTATTTGGTAGCACATGAATTATTTTTATAAGTCAGTTCAAACGAGAATGCATAAAATTATATGGCACTTGGTCAATCTACAACGAATAATATTTAAACTAAAATGTATATTATTATAGATATTTTTTTTGTATACAGGACACGTCAATTTGCAAAAGGCAAAGTCTCGGAAAGAGGGTCACCATCGTAAACATTTACCATGTTAACAGTGGTGGCACTCAGCTTGACGGCCTCATTAGATGCCTCACGCCCCGCTTAAAGGACCCGGGACTGTAGGAAAAAGGAAACACGTGAGCTGGCAGGGAGTTCCAGGTCTTAGTGGTGCGGCATGGGAATGAGTCACTGAAACTCTTGGTTCTAGCAGGTATACTCTGCACCGTATATGGATGGCATCTTAGCCCTGCACGTGTCATACTGTGAAGGAAAGGAGAGGGCGGGACTAATTGGCAGAACTCGTCAGAACATTCACCATGGTAGAGACGGTAGAATACTGCCAAAGACGCTACATCTCTACGCATCTGCAAAGGCTCGAGGGTGTTCGTGACCTCAGGATTCCCAATAATGCGGACCGCACATCGCTGCAACCTGTCGAGGGCATCTAGTAAGTACTTTGCGGAGCCGTCCCAGAGATGTGAGCAGTATTCCACGCAGGAACGAATTTGGGTCTTGTATAGAAGACACCGCTGCTCCGGCGTGAAAAATCGTCTTAATCTGTTCAGGACTCCGAGTTTACGCGAGTCTGATTAGATGATGCTCTCGATATAGTTTTTGTTATTCAGTTTGCAGCGAACATCCATACCGAAGATTTTCTTTTTTTATGTTATTAGATAATATATTTATATTATTATGGGCCATTTTCACTTAAACATACATTTCCACAGCGTTATCAAGCATCGTCTTCAAGCAATTTGTGACCCGAGTTTCTTTTATCTATCAAAAGCGTACTTGTAGTTTCTAAGAAGGTATCACCTACTCTCCCTTAACTATTTTGGAACTCCGGAAGTGAATATATCTACTCACAGAAGCTTTAAGTAGGTCGCTACTCAACTTTTAATTAAACTAAGCACTTGATGTAAGAGGTTTGCAGGTATAATCGCAAGCCAGAAACTTATACGTATTTTAAGGGTTTGTTCCACTACGCACGATCCCAAATTTCAATTTGAAAAACAATACGCCAAATATTTTCTATAAATATTTATCATTATATATATATTATATAATGATAAATATATACATTATACATATATATAATAAGGACATTAACTAGCTCTTCTACTTATAGCCTAGATACCTATAAAAAAAACATAAAAAGATACCTATAACACCGTACAGTCAGCATCAGGATCGATCTGAATCAGCAAAGTGCTCAAAATGATCAATGATCTTTAATACCATGGTATTATGATCATTTAGAGTATTCGTGTAGTAAGATCATATTGAATGCTTTGCTAGTCACGATCAATATAATGTTGTACCACAGCGATAGTCACTTGCATTATGGGTTATCGTTCGGGTTAAAAATTTAGCAAAAGTTGAGGATCGAAAAACATCGGAAAAAATGAAATGCTCAAGTGAGACTTGAACTCACGGCCTTTCCTTTACAGGTGGAATGCTCTTCCAACTGAGCTATTGAGCCACACCTGAATCACTTTAAATAAAAATAAAAAATAGTTGATGAGTTAATGGTATAAAGCTTTTGTTGACTTTACTATCATAAGTACGTTCACCTACCTATTATGTAGCCCAGTGATACAATTTATGTGTTATTTTTAAATTATCGCGGTGTAATCTCATCAAACGTGGGATTATTATTTATGTTCACCTCCTAAACTTTCAACTCTAATTTTTTTAGAGATTGTTTTGTTTTCATGGTCATAGGTATTTGCCAGTAAAAGTATTGCACGCAGTAGAATAACCCCTTTAAAGAAAGCAAATCTAATAGGGAGGGAAGATTTCTTTCTTTGTTTACTTTCTTTCCTGTTATCAAACCTTTTGTTATTTTTCTTCCAAAGTCCTGCCTTTTATACGTAGATAAACTTGTGTATTGTGTAACCAAAGCTTAGAGATTGTCTTAATGAAATGGTGGAGTATATAGCGTAGCATTCAGCTATATCCCAAAGCAAACACAATAAGTATTCCAGAGATAAGGCTAATAACTGGATTTTCCGTTCGATTTTGGAGCTACTGGGAAAGTATCTCGATCCTCGACAAAACCGCAGCCAAACAATATCATTTGCATTTTGAATATTGAAGAACTGTTAGAATCTGACGGAGTCTCACAGTATGATAAACATATACAGATGATGAAAAAGTAAAATTACATGGTTCAAGAAAAAAATCTTTACTGAATCCATACTAATATTATAAATGTGGAAGTAACTCTATTTGTCTGTATGTTACGCTCTCACAACTAAACCACTGAACCGATTTTGATGAAATTTGGCAGGGGTAGATTAGACCTTGAGAAAGGACATAGGCTAAGTTTCGTCGCGATAACCGACATCCACGCGGGCGGAGCCGCGGGCAAAAGCTAGTTCTATGTAATACTCATATTTACTGATTCCATCTTACCTAAAAATTACATTACTAATTATGCTGGATGCTCTAGTTGTGAGAAATGTTATGGATTTCATGTTATGTTGTCTTACGGCTGTCGAAAGCCACAAGGTAAAAACAATTTGGAGTTTTATGGAAAAGTTTTAAAATGTAGTACCTAATAATGAAACGTGAAATGGCTTGAAACGTATGTTGACCAGAATTTGAACAAGGAACGTAGGACAGAGTATTTTCATTGCACTCACTCTTGCAAAACGAAAGAGCCATGGTCCTCATATATCGTGGGTCATCTCATATCATGCATGACCCTATAGATATTCAAACAATCCAAAAATGTGTCTGATGATTTGATATAGAATTCAGCTAGAATTTATTTTCTATTTCTGTAAGGCATTTGACGAAGCGCTTTGCATAATACCTACTCTCAAAGAGCTAGTACACCTTGCCGAGACACATAAATGCATTGATACACCTAACAGCTTAGGTATAAAGCGATCAGCTAAGACCTGTAGATATTCAATACAACTTGTGAGTTCTTAAATACACAGATGAAAATAGAACGGTAACATTACTCCATTAAAAAGAGCAAAGGACACTTTATTTAATGAGAATTTTTAAGCGACCCTTGATCCATCGCATCTTCTTTGGTAAACCGACCTTTTGCCGCCAAATCCACCTTTTGAAATGAAAGTACTCGTAGGTACAAATAAAAGATCAAGTGAATAAAAGATTTGTGATGCGATGTCAAAAGAGTATTACTATACAACTGAGGTAAAGGGTTTCATGTGTGGTTCATGAAAAACAATTCCTTTCGGTAACCCAGTATTCATAGAGCAAGTTTATGACATCTATTACCTAAATGTAATATTGAGCTTTTAAATATATAACAGAATATTCAATTTTCCTTTCCATGTAAAACAATTATGTATTTACTGATATGGCATATCGTTTATCACTTTCTATACATTGATATATATTGTTACTGTTACTTAAGTCTTTAATAGCTATAAGTTACCCTTACGCAATAAAGCATGCTATATTTTTACATCCAGAACATGTAAATTCTTATATCATTTCGGCTTTTGCCAACCGCAAAATCAGTAAGTCCCCAATGGATACCACAGTTGAGGACTATAATCTTGGAACCCATTGTTCGCTTACTCCTCTTTTATTTTGGCTATAGGTTTTATTATGAGAGCGACTGCGCAGAGATCTATCAACCTCAAGAGAAAAGGCTCTAGAACCCCGTCTGTTGGTCTGGCGAAGTTGACTTGGCTCATGTGATATCATATATTAATACGTAAAACGAAAAATTTGGATCCTTTTTTACAAAAATTGCGCGGTAGTCCGTTGGTCAACTCGAGATTACCGGTATGTGAAATTTCGTACCTACGTGCAACCTACCCCCCGAGGTTTCGTAGGTACGAAATTTCACACACTGCTATTGTTAGTCTGTGGTCAACTTGAGAGTAATATTATTTAAACTAAATGTTCAGACAACAGGAGTGCCTGAGCTTAAGATAGCTAATCAAAACATACAAGGCCTTCCCGGCAAGGAATTAATAGTAGAATTATTCCTAGAGGAATTAAATGTGGATGTTTTGTGTTTGACTGAACATTGGCTCAAGGAGAGTGAGATGATGTTTAGTATAAACAATAACGATATTGTAAGTTGCATAAACAGAAAGTCTGCTATTAGAGGTGGCTCCATGGTTCTTATAAAAAATGGTCTCCGCAGTAAAGAGCGGGTTGAAATTGTTAGACTTTCTGTTGAGCGCTGCGCTGAGGTGGCCTGTGCCGAGCTTGATAGTTGTATAGTAGTCTGCGTATACAGTCCACTCAACAGTTATTTTCGAGCTTTTATTAGGGTCATGGATCAAGTTCTGGGGATTGCATCAAGTAGTAGGAAAAATCTTATTGTGTGCGGTGACTTTAATGTAAACATCTTACAAAAGTCTAGGGAAAGTACGCAATTTCTAAACATGTTCAGAAGTTATAATCTTGAGAATATTTTCTGTGAGCCGACTAGAAACACTGCTACGAGTGCCAAATGCTTGGATAATTATTTTAGTGATAGTGGATACTTAAGCAAGTCTCTAATTAGTAAGTTGCCCTCAGATCACCAGGGTCAAATAATATCCTTTTACAAGGGTATTAATAGTCAACATAAGGAGAAAACTATGTGTAGGCCCAGAACATCTAGTAAAATTAAAAAGTTCAAAGATATTGTGTTAGAGGATAAACTTGATTCTTTAGCTTATATGGGTAATAATCCTGAGGCTCATTATAATAGTCTATTTACTTACTTTATTTAAACATGGTAAACTAATACCATTATTTAAGAAGGGATCCAAGTCAGAACTTGGAAACTATCGCCCCATTTCTATTTTGCCAGTTCTGAGTAAGGTGTTTGAGAGAGTGATGCTCAATCAAATGCAACTGTACTTCAAGACAACAATCTTTTCCACAGCCAACAATATGGATTTACTGGCGGGAAATCAACCACCGATGCGGGAGTGGCCCTAGTTAGCCTAATTTACGACGCCTGGGAGGGATCGCAGGATGCCATTGGGGTATTCTGTGATCTTTCCAAAGCATTTGATTGTGTTGACCATCAAACACTCTTACTCAAGCTACGTCGATATGGTTTTGATAAGAAATCAATAGCACTATTAGAGTCGTACTTAACGGATAGGCTTCAGACTGTTAATATGAATAACGTAAAGTCAAATGGGTCAAATGTCAAAATAGGTGTACCCCAAGGATCAATCCTAGGACCATTTGTGTTCCTGGTATATGTCAATGACTTGCCTTATATGGTCGAGGCACAAGCTGGCATAGTACTGTTTGCAGATGATACATCGTTAATATTCAAAGCAAGTAGGTATAGTACAGATGCAAATAATGTTAATAATATTCTGAATGCCATGTCAAATTGGTTTTCTGCAAACAACCTATTGTTGAATGCAGAAAAGACCAAATGTATGAAGTTTACACTACCCAATGTGAGGCAAATAGACGTTGATGTTGTGCTGGGGGGGAAGGGGTTAGAATTCGTAAACACCACTACCTTTCTAGGAATTACTGGTGGAGCGCTTATGTATTTTCTTAATTATTTCCCACATAATTTAATTGTGTTTCAATTTGTAATTTAAGAAACCGCTTCTATGTATCGAATAATGTTTGAATATTGGCGCTCATTTGTTGACCACTTAGTGTTGGAGGAGGCCAATGAATGGCGCTGTGAATGGATCTGTTCGAACTATATTTTGAGAACGAAGTTTCTATGAGCGGGACTCTCAAGCACCACGGCGGATCATCTACCCGCTCGCATTTTTTTAATTAGTCACTAACTCGCCGCTAGCACCGTAAGGTGTCCTTTTTTGACTCCGCTAACGCATAAAACGGAAGTTTGATTAATTCAACTCCTCGTTTCTTTCTGTGTAATTCTATAAGTTCCTTGGCCACATTCTCAAGTCAGTATAAGTGAAGTGTATCGGAAGAAAACGACAAATTCAAGAAAGTCACCGGCCGGTCGAAATATACCTACCCACCAACACGTGCCAGGAACCACGCCTGTCTGCAGCTGAATCCTCACGAGGTGGAACACAGGTCAGTGCCGATTTTCTTACGTTTTCATTCATAGAAGCGGTCACATGAGTATTTCCTTTCTTACAACCAAACGCCAGGTCAGAGGTTCTTATACGCTTTGTGTGCAAACACACCACATGGTCAGGACTATTTACACGTCCTACCATAATTTATGGTCCTTACGAGTCGGATAGGCCAGTAAATAACATATTCACGTAATTATTGGTGAATAATATTTCTTTCCTATTCATTTAATTAAAAGATTCACGTAATTTTGGTGAATTCTTTCCGCCATCTTAGTTTCATTACTTTCTTTCGCTAACAGATTTACGTAAATTATTTGGTAAATTCTGCATTTAAAACGCTAAATCTACGTAATAATTGGTAGATGAGATCCGGTTCTTAGCATTCCATGGATTCACCGTGCGGTCGCCGGGTCCATGGCGTGGTACAGAGAGGAACACTGCGACGGCGCCTGGGACTTGCGACCCAGGTGTAGGTTTAGGGTGGCCACCTTGTGATGCATCAGCGCTCACCTCCACCGTCAGTCGTGTTCCCCCCTCTACCTATCCAAATTTGGTAAGATCCTATCAACGCCGTTTTAGATATTCGTTTGAGTAAAGAGCTTACTGAAGCTCTTGGCAATCCGAGGTCTTTAAATAAGTTATACAGGGATTTAGCTGGAATTCCCCTTGCTCCCACTTCCACGGCGTAGAGTTTAACCACATAGCCATTTTTGGTTAACTCGTTGGTCAAGTCAAAGTATTTGTTTATTTTTATAGCGTGGTCTTTAGGTATGTTAGTTTCCCACGGTACTGTGAGTTCTACTAGTACTGCACGCTTTTGCTGTTTTGAAAATAGGAATATATCGGGTCTGGATGACGAGGCACAAACATCCTCCGGTATTTTATAGTGTTTCTCATACGAATCTGCGAGTAATGTCCAATCAGCGGCTGCTATCAAAATTGAGTACGGCTTTTGATTTGTCTTTTTTGAGCAGCCTTCCTTTACAAACGCGACGTCATTTCTTTGGTTTGTGGTTAAACCCTTTTTCGCTCTAGCTACCGCCAAACTTACCGCCTCACGTACGATTTCTAATACCTTATCATGTCGGCGCGAGTAATGACCCCGGTCTAATAGCGTCCTACAACCCACCAGTAGGTGCCTAGCAGTACCAATTGCTTCACCACATGAGTTACATGTTTTATCTGTGGCTTTTCCCCATCTGACAAGATTGCTTTGGTCGGGGAGGGTCAACTGGAATGCATTGAGATAGAATTTAAGGAGAGCCGGTGACCAGTCGTATATTAAGGTACGCCATTTTAAGGCTATGGGAATACAAAATTCACCTAGTGTTAACCATTCGTTTTGTATTTCTAGGTTCATTGCGTGCACTTTGTAGGTATTATTTTCATCTACTTGAAGAAAAGATTTTGTTATGTCTTTGTCTGACTGCCTCCTAGTATTACCCAAACCTACCCTACCAGTCTGCGAGCCTATCATGAATTTTTTATGGAATTGGAGGCGCGACTCGAGCTCTTTAGTACTTTGGTCTTTTGGAAGAGCTTGCACGATTTCGTCTTTTGATTTCGCTAGGACGTGCATTTTGGTTACTCTTAGATGTTTATATAGTTCCGATGGTTTCTTGAACGTCATTCCAAAGTTATTTGAGGCTCTATATAATGTCGATGGGTCTGCCGACTGAGCTAGCCCCAGCCACGACTTCAATGTCTTCGTAACATTCGCATCTAGTTTTTTGAGAAGGCTCTGGCTTATATCATAAACAAGAAACGGCCAGTTAAGACGCGAGGTTAAATAGTTGTCGTAAATCCACGCTTTTTTGACATTACTTAGTGGCTGCTGGTCTACCTTTTGTATATCGATAATGAAGTTATTAATTACTTCTTCTAAAGCTGGAGTGCAACCTCTGTTATCTATTTGTCTTCCGAGAAATTTAAAAGGCACGGTTTCGGATATAGTCGAAACGTTTTCCCCGCCTATACTAAGCCCTGGATCATATGAGGTATATCTGGTACCCCGCCTACCCAGACATAGACAATAGCATTTGCTAGGTTTTGTTTTCATTCCTTCTGTCCATGTACAGAATTCATCCACTTTACGCAACAGGTCTTGGCACTGCTTTGGGCTGCGAGTAAGTATTGCGAGATCATCTGCAAATGCGAGGATGGATTCCGTGTATTTACCGTTTAGTTTAAACCGATAGCCCCACTTTCTCTCATGTGTGGTAATACTATCTATTAAAATATTTATTACTATATTGAAAACTATAGGTGACAGACAGCAACCTTGGAACAGACCTACATTATAATTTAAAGGTTGCGTGTGGCCATCCTTGGTGTTTATAACAAATTTTAATTTATCGTAATAAGAGGCTATTATTTCCCGGATGATCGACGGAAAGTTATACCATTTTAATGCAAACAACATAAGCTGGTGGTGTACTGAGCCAAAAGCGTTTTCTAAATCTATCCAACAAACTGTTATTTGCCTTTCATTTAATCTGGCATCTTTGAGGCTTTCCGCCAGTAGTGAATTGTGTTCCAGGCATCCAGAAATTCCGGGTAGGAACCCTTTCTGGTGATTTGGCCTGAAATAGTTGTTATTGATCATGAAATTAGTCATTTTTAATTGGAGCCATGAGAAGAAGATTTTTGAGATTGTGTTAGTTAATGCTATCGGTCTAGCGTCTTTAGGACTAGTTACTATTTCTTTCTTTGGAATGAGCACAAAGTTAGCCCTGCCGAAGGCTGCTGGAATTTCTTTACTCGACCAGATCCTATTGAATATGCTTAGAACATGTTTACGTACCGATGGGCATTTTTTATAAATAATGTACGGTATGCCATCAGGCCCTGGGGCGGTTTTTGTTGGTTTTTTCTTAATTTGATGTTCAATTTCTTCTAAGCTTGGTGGATTACAGTTAAATGTGAAATGAGGGTTTGATGGTTTTTGCGCTTTAGGTTCACCGTATGGTTTTTCGTGTTTAGGCACCTCATAATTATTTTTGTAGTAGCTATAGATCTGGTCGTTATTTAGTAGCAGCCTATCTTGCTTTTTGTCACTGAAAATATTCCTTGAGTATTTGAAAGGGTCCTTATCAAATTCGACTTCATGTTTTGCTCTATTGAGGTTATTATTTTCATTTATTATTTGGGCTGAGATTCCTTGGATTAATTTTAGTATAGCCCGTAAAGCTCTGGCCAGTTGATGACTAAGTTGGTTGTCGCCCATAGCTTTAGCAATGCGTAGCCGTTTGATTAGGTCCCGCTTTCTTTTTCTCATTTTAATTTTGAACGCGTTTTCTCGGTTTTTTCGCGCGTGATTTGGTGGTGGTGGATAATACTCATGTAGATATGAGTAGATGCTAACCTGGAAAGATTCTACCTGGTCGTTTAAATCTTGTTTTGTTCCGGGATGTTCTAACAGGATGGCCAAGTTCTGATCGTGTGCTTTCCAGGTGGATGATTTTAAAGAGGGAATGCTAAGACGGGCCCGGATGTTAATGGGCTCCTGGTTTGATTTACAGTCCGGCTTACCTTGGGATATGTGAGGGTCAACTCTATCCGTGGTAATAGTTGAAGAACTTACAGACGACTGTCTTGCTCCAACACCATCGTGTAACTTTAGATGCTTTAGAAACCAGGCTCTCTTCTTGTAAATTTTCCCGCATGTTTTGCACGTTAAGTCCGAGTTCTCGCCGTGGTCGTTTGGTTTTATCCTCGATGGACAATTCTTCCGCCCCCCCTCTCGGATTGTCCTAGGGGTATTTTTCTTTATGGGACTTTTAGCAAGATTTAAAAACTGGGGCCTGGCTTGCTAGGCCCTGCCCCCGGCTGTCTTTCCAGCAGTCAATTGTCTTTCCAATTGTCATCTGTCTTTCCAGAGTCAACTGTCTTTCCAGTAGTCATCCCGTCTCTCCGGGCTGTCAGATTTTGAAGAGATCCGGTTCTTAGCATTCCATGGATTCACCGTGCGGTCGCCGGGTCCATGGCGTGGTACAGAGAGGAACACTGCGACGGCGCCTGGGACTTGCGACCCAGGTGTAGGTTTAGGGTGGCCACCTTGTGATGCATCAGCGCTCACCTCCACCGTCAGTCGTGTTCCCCCCTCTACCTATCCAAATTTGGTAAGATCCTATCAACGCCGTTTTAGATATTCGTTTGAGTAAAGAGCTTACTGAAGCTCTTGGCAATCCGAGGTCTTTAAATAAGTTATACAGGGATTTAGCTGGAATTCCCCTTGCTCCCACTTCCACGGCGTAGAGTTTAACCACATAGCCATTTTTGGTTAACTCGTTGGTCAAGTCAAAGTATTTGTTTATTTTTATAGCGTGGTCTTTAGGTATGTTAGTTTCCCACGGTACTGTGAGTTCTACTAGTACTGCACGCTTTTGCTGTTTTGAAAATAGGAATATATCGGGTCTGGATGACGAGGCACAAACATCCTCCGGTATTTTATAGTGTTTCTCATACGAATCTGCGAGTAATGTCCAATCAGCGGCTGCTATCAAAATTGAGTACGGCTTTTGATTTGTCTTTTTTGAGCAGCCTTCCTTTACAAACGCGACGTCATTTCTTTGGTTTGTGGTTAAACCCTTTTTCGCTCTAGCTACCGCCAAACTTACCGCCTCACGTACGATTTCTAATACCTTATCATGTCGGCGCGAGTAATGACCCCGGTCTAATAGCGTCCTACAACCCACCAGTAGGTGCCTAGCAGTACCAATTGCTTCACCACATGAGTTACATGTTTTATCTGTGGCTTTTCCCCATCTGACAAGATTGCTTTGGTCGGGGAGGGTCAACTGGAATGCATTGAGATAGAATTTAAGGAGAGCCGGTGACCAGTCGTATATTAAGGTACGCCATTTTAAGGCTATGGGAATACAAAATTCACCTAGTGTTAACCATTCGTTTTGTATTTCTAGGTTCATTGCGTGCACTTTGTAGGTATTATTTTCATCTACTTGAAGAAAAGATTTTGTTATGTCTTTGTCTGACTGCCTCCTAGTATTACCCAAACCTACCCTACCAGTCTGCGAGCCTATCATGAATTTTTTATGGAATTGGAGGCGCGACTCGAGCTCTTTAGTACTTTGGTCTTTTGGAAGAGCTTGCACGATTTCGTCTTTTGATTTCGCTAGGACGTGCATTTTGGTTACTCTTAGATGTTTATATAGTTCCGATGGTTTCTTGAACGTCATTCCAAAGTTATTTGAGGCTCTATATAATGTCGATGGGTCTGCCGACTGAGCTAGCCCCAGCCACGACTTCAATGTCTTCGTAACATTCGCATCTAGTTTTTTGAGAAGGCTCTGGCTTATATCATAAACAAGAAACGGCCAGTTAAGACGCGAGGTTAAATAGTTGTCGTAAATCCACGCTTTTTTGACATTACTTAGTGGCTGCTGGTCTACCTTTTGTATATCGATAATGAAGTTATTAATTACTTCTTCTAAAGCTGGAGTGCAACCTCTGTTATCTATTTGTCTTCCGAGAAATTTAAAAGGCACGGTTTCGGATATAGTCGAAACGTTTTCCCCGCCTATACTAAGCCCTGGATCATATGAGGTATATCTGGTACCCCGCCTACCCAGACATAGACAATAGCATTTGCTAGGTTTTGTTTTCATTCCTTCTGTCCATGTACAGAATTCATCCACTTTACGCAACAGGTCTTGGCACTGCTTTGGGCTGCGAGTAAGTATTGCGAGATCATCTGCAAATGCGAGGATGGATTCCGTGTATTTACCGTTTAGTTTAAACCGATAGCCCCACTTTCTCTCATGTGTGGTAATACTATCTATTAAAATATTTATTACTATATTGAAAACTATAGGTGACAGACAGCAACCTTGGAACAGACCTACATTATAATTTAAAGGTTGCGTGTGGCCATCCTTGGTGTTTATAACAAATTTTAATTTATCGTAATAAGAGGCTATTATTTCCCGGATGATCGACGGAAAGTTATACCATTTTAATGCAAACAACATAAGCTGGTGGTGTACTGAGCCAAAAGCGTTTTCTAAATCTATCCAACAAACTGTTATTTGCCTTTCATTTAATCTGGCATCTTTGAGGCTTTCCGCCAGTAGTGAATTGTGTTCCAGGCATCCAGAAATTCCGGGTAGGAACCCTTTCTGGTGATTTGGCCTGAAATAGTTGTTATTGATCATGAAATTAGTCATTTTTAATTGGAGCCATGAGAAGAAGATTTTTGAGATTGTGTTAGTTAATGCTATCGGTCTAGCGTCTTTAGGACTAGTTACTATTTCTTTCTTTGGAATGAGCACAAAGTTAGCCCTGCCGAAGGCTGCTGGAATTTCTTTACTCGACCAGATCCTATTGAATATGCTTAGAACATGTTTACGTACCGATGGGCATTTTTTATAAATAATGTACGGTATGCCATCAGGCCCTGGGGCGGTTTTTGTTGGTTTTTTCTTAATTTGATGTTCAATTTCTTCTAAGCTTGGTGGATTACAGTTAAATGTGAAATGAGGGTTTGATGGTTTTTGCGCTTTAGGTTCACCGTATGGTTTTTCGTGTTTAGGCACCTCATAATTATTTTTGTAGTAGCTATAGATCTGGTCGTTATTTAGTAGCAGCCTATCTTGCTTTTTGTCACTGAAAATATTCCTTGAGTATTTGAAAGGGTCCTTATCAAATTCGACTTCATGTTTTGCTCTATTGAGGTTATTATTTTCATTTATTATTTGGGCTGAGATTCCTTGGATTAATTTTAGTATAGCCCGTAAAGCTCTGGCCAGTTGATGACTAAGTTGGTTGTCGCCCATAGCTTTAGCAATGCGTAGCCGTTTGATTAGGTCCCGCTTTCTTTTTCTCATTTTAATTTTGAACGCGTTTTCTCGGTTTTTTCGCGCGGGATTTGGTGGTGGTGGATAATACTCATGTAGATATGAGTAGATGCTAACCTGGAAAGATTCTACCTGGTCGTTTAAATCTTGTTTTGTTCCGGGATGTTCTAACAGGATGGCCAAGTTCTGATCGTGTGCTTTCCAGGTGGATGATTTTAAAGAGGGAATGCTAAGACGGGCCCGGATGTTAATGGGCTCCTGGTTTGATTTACAGTCCGGCTTACCTTGGGATATGTGAGGGTCAACTCTATCCGTGGTAATAGTTGAAGAACTTACAGACGACTGTCTTGCTCCAACACCATCGTGTAACTTTAGATGCTTTAGAAACCAGGCTCTCTTCTTGTAAATTTTCCCGCATGTTTTGCACGTTAAGTCCGAGTTCCCGCCGTGGTCGTTTGGTTTTATCCTCGATGGACAATTCTTCCGCCCCCCCTCTCGGATTGTCCTAGGGGTATTTTTCTTTATGGGACTTTTAGCAAGATTTAAAAACTGGGGCCTGGCTTGCTAGGCCCTGCCCCCGGCTGTCTTTCCAGCAGTCAATTGTCTTTCCAATTGTCATCTGTCTTTCCAGAGTCAACTGTCTTTCCAGTAGTCATCCCGTCTCTCCGGGCTGTCAGATTTTGAAGAGATCCGGTTCTTAGCATTCCATGGATTCACCGTGCGGTCGCCGGGTCCATGGCGTGGTACAGAGAGGAACACTGCGACGGCGCCTGGGACTTGCGACCCAGGTGTAGGTTTAGGGTGGCCACCTTGTGATGCATCAGCGCTCACCTCCACCGTCAGTCGTGTTCCCCCCTCTACCTATCCAAATTTGGTAAGATCCTATCAACGCCGTTTTAGATATTCGTTTGAGTAAAGAGCTTACTGAAGCTCTTGGCAATCCGAGGTCTTTAAATAAGTTATACAGGGATTTAGCTGGAATTCCCCTTGCTCCCACTTCCACGGCGTAGAGTTTAACCACATAGCCATTTTTGGTTAACTCGTTGGTCAAGTCAAAGTATTTGTTTATTTTTATAGCGTGGTCTTTAGGTATGTTAGTTTCCCACGGTACTGTGAGTTCTACTAGTACTGCACGCTTTTGCTGTTTTGAAAATAGGAATATATCGGGTCTGGATGACGAGGCACAAACATCCTCCGGTATTTTATAGTGTTTCTCATACGAATCTGCGAGTAATGTCCAATCAGCGGCTGCTATCAAAATTGAGTACGGCTTTTGATTTGTCTTTTTTGAGCAGCCTTCCTTTACAAACGCGACGTCATTTCTTTGGTTTGTGGTTAAACCCTTTTTCGCTCTAGCTACCGCCAAACTTACCGCCTCACGTACGATTTCTAATACCTTATCATGTCGGCGCGAGTAATGACCCCGGTCTAATAGCGTCCTACAACCCACCAGTAGGTGCCTAGCAGTACCAATTGCTTCACCACATGAGTTACATGTTTTATCTGTGGCTTTTCCCCATCTGACAAGATTGCTTTGGTCGGGGAGGGTCAACTGGAATGCATTGAGATAGAATTTAAGGAGAGCCGGTGACCAGTCGTATATTAAGGTACGCCATTTTAAGGCTATGGGAATACAAAATTCACCTAGTGTTAACCATTCGTTTTGTATTTCTAGGTTCATTGCGTGCACTTTGTAGGTATTATTTTCATCTACTTGAAGAAAAGATTTTGTTATGTCTTTGTCTGACTGCCTCCTAGTATTACCCAAACCTACCCTACCAGTCTGCGAGCCTATCATGAATTTTTTATGGAATTGGAGGCGCGACTCGAGCTCTTTAGTACTTTGGTCTTTTGGAAGAGCTTGCACGATTTCGTCTTTTGATTTCGCTAGGACGTGCATTTTGGTTACTCTTAGATGTTTATATAGTTCCGATGGTTTCTTGAACGTCATTCCAAAGTTATTTGAGGCTCTATATAATGTCGATGGGTCTGCCGACTGAGCTAGCCCCAGCCACGACTTCCATGTCTTCGTAACATTCGCATCTAGTTTTTTGAGAAGGCTCTGGCTTATATCATAAACAAGAAACGGCCAGTTAAGACGCGAGGTTAAATAGTTGTCGTAAATCCACGCTTTTTTGACATTACTTAGTGGCTGCTGGTCTACCTTTTGTATATCGATAATGAAGTTATTAATTACTTCTTCTAAAGCTGGAGTGCAACCTCTGTTATCTATTTGTCTTCCGAGAAATTTAAAAGGCACGGTTTCGGATATAGTCGAAACGTTTTCCCCGCCTATACTAAGCCCTGGATCATATGAGGTATATCTGGTACCCCGCCTACCCAGACATAGACAATAGCATTTGCTAGGTTTTGTTTTCATTCCTTCTGTCCATGTACAGAATTCATCCACTTTACGCAACAGGTCTTGGCACTGCTTTGGGCTGCGAGTAAGTATTGCGAGATCATCTGCAAATGCGAGGATGGATTCCGTGTATTTACCGTTTAGTTTAAACCGATAGCCCCACTTTCTCTCATGTGTGGTAATACTATCTATTAAAATATTTATTACTATATTGAAAACTATAGGTGACAGACAGCAACCTTGGAACAGACCTACATTATAATTTAAAGGTTGCGTGTGGCCATCCTTGGTGTTTATAACAAATTTTAATTTATCGTAATAAGAGGCTATTATTTCCCGGATGATCGACGGAAAGTTATACCATTTTAATGCAAACAACATAAGCTGGTGGTGTACTGAGCCAAAAGCGTTTTCTAAATCTATCCAACAAACTGTTATTTGCCTTTCATTTAATCTGGCATCTTTGAGGCTTTCCGCCAGTAGTGAATTGTGTTCCAGGCATCCAGAAATTCCGGGTAGGAACCCTTTCTGGTGATTTGGCCTGAAATAGTTGTTATTGATCATGAAATTAGTCATTTTTAATTGGAGCCATGAGAAGAAGATTTTTGAGATTGTGTTAGTTAATGCTATCGGTCTAGCGTCTTTAGGACTAGTTA
Source organism: Eilema sororculum (assembly GCA_914829495.1). Lineage (NCBI taxonomy): Eukaryota > Metazoa > Arthropoda > Insecta > Lepidoptera > Erebidae > Eilema > Eilema sororculum. The sequence goes on along the minus strand of OU618543.1, from coordinate 16,129,879 downwards.
CTATTTCTTTCTTTGGAATGAGCACAAAGTTAGCCCTGCCGAAGGCTGCTGGAATTTCTTTACTCGACCAGATCCTATTGAATATGCTTAGAACATGTTTACGTACCGATGGGCATTTTTTATAAATAATGTACGGTATGCCATCAGGCCCTGGGGCGGTTTTTGTTGGTTTTTTCTTAATTTGATGTTCAATTTCTTCTAAGCTTGGTGGATTACAGTTAAATGTGAAATGAGGGTTTGATGGTTTTTGCGCTTTAGGTTCACCGTATGGTTTTTCGTGTTTAGGCACCTCATAATTATTTTTGTAGTAGCTATAGATCTGGTCGTTATTTAGTAGCAGCCTATCTTGCTTTTTGTCACTGAAAATATTCCTTGAGTATTTGAAAGGGTCCTTATCAAATTCGACTTCATGTTTTGCTCTATTGAGGTTATTATTTTCATTTATTATTTGGGCTGAGATTCCTTGGATTAATTTTAGTATAGCCCGTAAAGCTCTGGCCAGTTGATGACTAAGTTGGTTGTCGCCCATAGCTTTAGCAATGCGTAGCCGTTTGATTAGGTCCCGCTTTCTTTTTCTCATTTTAATTTTGAACGCGTTTTCTCGGTTTTTTCGCGCGTGATTTGGTGGTGGTGGATAATACTCATGTAGATATGAGTAGATGCTAACCTGGAAAGATTCTACCTGGTCGTTTAAATCTTGTTTTGTTCCGGGATGTTCTAACAGGATGGCCAAGTTCTGATCGTGTGCTTTCCAGGTGGATGATTTTAAAGAGGGAATGCTAAGACGGGCCCGGATGTTAATGGGCTCCTGGTTTGATTTACAGTCCGGCTTACCTTGGGATATGTGAGGGTCAACTCTATCCGTGGTAATAGTTGAAGAACTTACAGACGACTGTCTTGCTCCAACACCATCGTGTAACTTTAGATGCTTTAGAAACCAGGCTCTCTTCTTGTAAATTTTCCCGCATGTTTTGCACGTTAAGTCCGAGTTCTCGCCGTGGTCGTTTGGTTTTATCCTCGATGGACAATTCTTCCGCCCCCCCCTCTCGGATTGTCCTAGGGGTATTTTTCTTTATGGGACTTTTAGCAAGATTTAAAAACTGGGGCCTGGCTTGCTAGGCCCTGCCCCCGGCTGTCTTTCCAGCAGTCAATTGTCTTTCCAATTGTCATCTGTCTTTCCAGAGTCAACTGTCTTTCCAGTAGTCATCCCGTCTCTCCGGGCTGTCAGATTTTGAAGAGATCCGGTTCTTAGCATTCCATGGATTCACCGTGCGGTCGCCGGGTCCATGGCGTGGTACAGAGAGGAACACTGCGACGGCGCCTGGGACTTGCGACCCAGGTGTAGGTTTAGGGTGGCCACCTTGTGATGCATCAGCGCTCACCTCCACCGTCAGTCGTGTTCCCCCCTCTACCTATCCAAATTTGGTAAGATCCTATCAACGCCGTTTTAGATATTCGTTTGAGTAAAGAGCTTACTGAAGCTCTTGGCAATCCGAGGTCTTTAAATAAGTTATACAGGGATTTAGCTGGAATTCCCCTTGCTCCCACTTCCACGGCGTAGAGTTTAACCACATAGCCATTTTTGGTTAACTCGTTGGTCAAGTCAAAGTATTTGTTTATTTTTATAGCGTGGTCTTTAGGTATGTTAGTTTCCCACGGTACTGTGAGTTCTACTAGTACTGCACGCTTTTGCTGTTTTGAAAATAGGAATATATCGGGTCTGGATGACGAGGCACAAACATCCTCCGGTATTTTATAGTGTTTCTCATACGAATCTGCGAGTAATGTCCAATCAGCGGCTGCTATCAAAATTGAGTACGGCTTTTGTTTGCACGCATCAATCGTTGGTATAAATCGTCGAAATCAGTTGTGTGTTTTGACATAACGACGCGAGCCAATGAAGATTTTCTGGCTGAGACCGAGACCATCGATGACGTTCGCGATAAATTCGAGTCGATTGTGGATCAAATAAATAGCTTAAATTTATCATTAGAACCCCCTGTGGAGCCCGACTATTCTTGCCTTGACTCATTCGATGAATTGTATTCGAGAATAAAACGCATTAGAAATAAATTATCTACGCTCAAGGTCAAGGAGGTCGCATCACACGGGCCGAGTAATTCAAGCGCGTCTGTAGTGAAATTGGAAATGCTTGTTATTCCGAGTTTTGACGGACGCCCTGAAAACTGGAATACATTTTATCAGTCCTTTAAGGCCAATATTCATTCGAACACACAATTGTCTGATTCGCAACGTGTGCAATACCTATTCTCAAAATTAACCAAAGACGCATTAAAGTTCACTGCCGGTATTGTTCCGTCAAGTGAGACCTACAGTATAGTGTGGGACGCCTTGGTCAAGAAATACCAAGATAAACGCTCATTAGGTTCATATTATCTTAATAATATATTAGACTTAAAGAATTGTTCACCTAGTGTGAACTCACTTGATTCATTTATAGGTATATATTCCTCCTCTATCGCCGCGCTTAAAGAGTTAGGTATAAATGATTTAATGGACTTCACGTTTCTACAATGTGCCTTGAGGAAAATGGACACTCTAACCATCCAAGCCTTCGAACTTTCTGTTCGAGGTGTCGATATACCTACGACGCAACAGCTGATCGACTTTGTACAAGATCATGCTAAGATGATGGAACGGTCAAACCCGCGGTCTTCGTCATATGCGAAGTCGTCCACTGCTGGGACGCCACAGTCTAATGATAGGCGTGTACAGCGTAATTCTAAGTCGTTTGTTGTCAGTGAGCCGATTAATAATAAGTCGAATGCGCCCGCCGCAGGTAACGCGCCCTGTTGTTTATGTGGCGGCCGCGACCACCGACACCTGTATAACTGCGCTCAGTTTAAAAATATGCAAAATGCAAAGGCTAGATATGAGTTTATTAAATCTAAGCGTGGTTGCGTGAATTGTCTAAGCACATTACATAATCTCCCGCGATGTAAAAGTACGTCAGTTTGTTTCTGTCAGAAAAAACATCATAAATTATTGCATTTTGATAATAATGTAAATAATTCGCACTCGCATGCGACGAGTGCTGTCCCTTTCTCGCCGCCCCAGTGCGACAATATTAGTCCCATTCCTGAGTCACCGCTCGCTTCAAGCACTGTGCATTCGTATGCCTCTAGCCATAAGGGTGATATTCTCTTGGCAACCGCTCAGGTGTATGCTCGCCCTAAAGGTAGCACTGTAAATAAATCTGTAGTCAGATGTCTAATTGATAATGGCTCACAGAATAACTTAATAACATTGTCCTGTTGTCGTTTATTAAATTTACCAATAATACCAATGAGTAATTCTGTTGTCAAAGGTGTTGGCTCCACTTCGCACACGATAATAGGCTATGTGTATTTGGACATTGAATCTCGTATTTATGCAGATCATAAGTATACTATACATGCGTTAGTTATGAATAGCCTTACGGATCAATTGCCCTCGCAATTAATTAAGTGTGATCGCGAATTAAATCTTCGCGATTTACCGCTTGCTGACTTAAGCTGGAACATTCCAGGAAACATTGATATTGTATTAGGTGCACAGCTCTTCCCGTATATTTACTTAGGAAATAGAGTCGAGTGTGGTCCCAGTGCCCCTTGTGTACTATCAACCGCGTTTGGGTATGTACTTATGGGTGATTACCCACGTAAAGTTGTTGTGCCTACAACCGCATCCTTTTCTGCGCTAGCACTAAATGATTTAGTGCAAAAATTTTGGGAACTTGAGGAAGTTCCTGTGAAGCGCCTATTGTCTCCAGAAGAAACCGAGTGCGAGAATATTTTCACATCTACTGTGACTCGCGATGACGTAGGTCGCTATTCTGTTGCGCTGCCGTTCTGCAAGGATCCCTCTGAACTAGGGAACTCGCGCGGCGTCGCTCACCGCCGGTTTTTGTCGCTCGAGCGTAAACTTCGTCAATCACCAACCGTACGCGAAAATTACAATAAGGTTATTCGGGATTGTTTGGATAACGGTTGTCTTGGTCTCGTTGATGACTCTAAGTTGTCTATGGATGGTTATTACATACCACATCACGCAGTAGTTCGACATGACAAACCGATGCCGCGTATTGTGTTAGACGCGAGCGCTAAAACCCACACTTGTCTTTCGCTCAATGATATTTTACATATTGGTCCCAATTTACAGGCAGACCTGTTTTTATTATTATTAAATTTTAGGTTATTTCCTATCGCAATGAACGCTGACATAAATACTCACCGCAAATCGCTTGAGTTTGATGTTGGCAGTCATGTCGCAAAGGTTTTAGGTCTCTCGTGGGAGCCGTGTGGAGATAATTTTTATTTCACATCCACCTTGGTAGTTGAGAAGTGCACTAAGAGAAATATACTCCCTATAGTTGCACGACTATTTGACGTGCTCGGGTTGGTGGCACCTGTGATACTCTACGCCAAGTTGTTAATTAAGGAACTTTGGCTTAGTAAGAGTGATTGGGATGACCCTGCTCCAGAGCATATACGCTCACGCTTTTCCGCTCTCGTTCAAGAATTAAAATTGCTTGACACTTTAAAAATTCCGCGACATATAGGTGTCGAAGTTGATTGCAAATTACGTCTTGTCGCATTTTGTGATGCCAGCCTGAATGGCATGGGATGTGTTATTTATGCACATTGTACCCACCCATCTGGCATTCAAACTCGCATTTTGTGTGCGAAATCAAAGGTCACTCCGACAAAGATTACTACGCTTGCTCGATTAGAGTTATGTGCTATTTTGCTTATGTCAAAGTTAATAAGAACTGTACGTGATTCTTATGCATTACGCATTCCCGTTACTGACATTTACGCCTTTTCTGATTCCACGATTGCCTTATCATGGGTTCACTCGTCACCACATCGGTGGTCGATTTTTGTTAGCAACCGGGTCGCTCAGTGTCAAGAAAACTTGAACGCTGAACATTTTTATCACGTCGCCGGAGACATTAATCCGAGTGATTGTCTATCACGCGGCATGCTCCCCTCGCAACTTTTGGCTTATGATTTGTGGTGGAACGGTCCAGCATGGATCCGCGGCCCCCCTGATGAATGGCCTATTAAGTCATTCTCTCCCGCCAACTGTTCTGACTTACCTGAGCATAAGGCAAATGTGTTGAGTGTGACAACGAAACACACAGAGTCGCCATTGTTATGTACATTAGCACAACGTGTTTCTTCTTGGCAGAAACTACTACGTATCATTACATACGTTTTAAAATTCGCACGATTTAAATTTAAGATCGAACCTCATTCTGTATCAGGATTACATCCTGTCCTTCTCTCTAAACGCGATCACGTTGTTGATCTAATAAGTCAGCATTTTCACGTTGTCAATTGTCATACTGGACCTGGACTCCTCATGTCTATCATAATATATAAAACGCGTATTGGTACTTACAAACGCGCTGTAACCAAATTGTATCCTATCCCAACGCAATAACTTACAACGCTAAATAGAATCTTAAACTTTAATTTTTAACTCAAACTTTAAACATACTTTAGATAGAATATTGTTAGTCTAAGTTGTTATTTTCGCTATGTGTATTATTATGTTATACAAATTCACTATGGGCTCTAATCAGCCAGTGTTCGCTTGTTTGTTTCGTAACGTCTTGCGACGTTCCAAAGCCGGGTGCATGGTGGAGCGCTTATGTATTTTCTTAATTATTTCCCACATAATTTAATTGTGTTTCAATTTGTAATTTAAGAAACCGCTTCTATGTATCGAATAATGTTTGAATATTGGCGCTCATTTGTTGACCACTTAGTGTTGGAGGAGGCCAATGAATGGCGCTGTGAATGGATCTGTTCGAACTATATTTTGAGAACGAAGTTTCTATGAGCGGGACTCTCAAGCACCACGGCGGATCATCTACCCGCTCGCATTTTTTTAATTAGTCACTAACTCGCCGCTAGCACCGTAAGGTGTCCTTTTTTGACTCCGCTAACGCATAAAACGGAAGTTTGATTAATTCAACTCCTCGTTTCTTTCTGTGTAATTCTATAAGTTCCTTGGCCACATTCTCAAGTCAGTATAAGTGAAGTGTATCGGAAGAAAACGACAAATTCAAGAAAGTCACCGGCCGGTCGAAATATACCTACCCACCAACACGTGCCAGGAACCACGCCTGTCTGCAGCTGAATCCTCACGAGGTGGAACACAGGTCAGTGCCGATTTTCTTACGTTTTCATTCATAGAAGCGGTCACATGAGTATTTCCTTTCTTACAACCAAACGCCAGGTCAGAGGTTCTTAAACGCTTTGTGTGCAAACACACCACATGGTCAGGACTATTTACACGTCCTACCAATTACAATAGATTCTAAATTACAATGGGGTGACCATATCACTATTCTGGCCAATAAACTTAGCTCTTGAAGGAATTTTTATAGCATTAAGTATGCTAACTATACAAATCGAATTGGTAGCCTCGGTAGCCGAATTGGTCAGGCATTCCCCCTGTAAGGGAAAGACTGCGGGTTCGAGTCCCGCCCGAGAAGATTATTTTTCCCTATGTATTCGATTTGTATAGTTAGCATACTTAATGCTATAAAAATTCCTTCAATTGTTTGGGCGCAGTTATCAAAAATCAATGTTTAAAAATGATTGTAACATCATTCATTGATTCCGATAGTTCGTAAGAAAATCGGTAGATGACGCCACGTCGCCTCAAAGACGTATGAGATGGGAAATTTGAATCATATCGGGCGTGTCTCGGTAGCCGAATTGGTCAGGCATTCCCCCTGTAAGGGAAAGACTGCGGGTTCGAGTCCCGCCCGAGAAGAAACTTAGCTCTGCTGCCTATACTGTGAGACGGATTAGGCAGTTGACTGATGTAGCTACTGCTAGGCTCGTATACTTTAGTTACTTCCATAGCTTGATGTCCTATGGAATACTATTTGGGGGAAATGCAGCAGATTTAGAAACTATATTTATATTGCAAAAGAGGGCAGTTCGTGCCATTTATTGCTTAAGCAAGAGAGACTCCCTCAGGGAAAGATTTAAGGATATTGACATTTTAACTGTAGCTTCCCAATATGTATTTGAAAACATAATGTATGTCAGGAAAAATATATCTCATTACACAAAAGTAAGTGACATTACAGACAGAAATCTGCGTAACAAACATAGACTTCTACTTCCATGTTATCGGCTTAGCAGGGTTAGTGATTCTTTTAAGGGGGATGGTATACGTTTTTATAACAAACTGCCAGAATCGATCCTTGGTATGCCTGACGATAAATTCAAAACCTTTGTAAAGACCACCTTATCCAAAAAGGCATACTATAGGATAGATGATTACTTGAAAGATAAAAATGTCTGGCTTGAGCATGATGCAGGCCCTTCGTAATTAATTACGTGACTTATTTGTTACATTATGTAACTTTGTTTTTATTTGAATGATTTTTTTTTATAGCATTTATTATGCTAACTGTTTTTTTTACTTTTACATTTAGACATTTAGCTTTAAGAAAATAAATATTGTAAATTGACGTCCAAAAATGCCGCAGTGGAGTTTGTTGCGCCGTTTCTTCTCCACCAGCGCCTTGGAAGCGGTGGTAAACTTAGATTAAGTAGAATTAAAATTGACGTCAATAAGAAACAATTTTATTGTTCTATATTGAAAAATAAATGACTATGACTATGACTATTTGTCTATAGTGTTTCTATACTGAAATACCGCTCTTTTTTTAAATGAAATCTCAAGATGTAGAAAACTTTAATAATGTTTAAACTTAGGTATATTTTTCAATTCATTATGGTCGTATTTCGACCACTAGTACTTATAAATAGTCATTTTAATATTAAATCTATATCTATATTCTATAAGAATATGACACGGTTATTGATATTATAACATTCCAGTAATGCTAACAGCAAGTTACAGCAAAAAATGTTTATCGTTTGTAATCACAGGAGCGCCTGACTTGTGATCTAATATCCGATGTCAGATAATTACCGTTGATGATGATTATGTAATAAAAAAAAACAATGTACAAAACTTTTGTAAATAGGGAGACCCGATAATAACAGTAAAAGGTCGCATAGCTTATCTAGATGGCATATTTGGAGGATATCCAAGCCATTTAGCACAACGCGACAGAAATACCACTTTAGACCCAAAAGCAAATGATGTGAAAACACAGATATTTATGTCCGTCCGTCCGTCCGTAGATTACTGAGGACCCACTGGACTCGTTAAACCTATATTTTAAAAATGAATCTTTAAAATTATAGCAAATATTTGTGTTATAAACATTATTCTGTATTCAACACCACCTTTATTATTAAGTAATATCGACCGGATTAAACGTCTTATTTAAAGAAGTTTTTTTTTATTGAGCGCGCTATAGAAATCGTTTTTGTCTATGCTTATGGCGGACGATGTGGATGATGGTGTACGGACTTTAGTATTGAAGTGCGAGGTAATGGTTTCTTGTGAGTTTTTAATCTAGTTCTAAGACTCGTTTTGCTATCTCTGTGAGCACAAATCTGACGACGTTTTCAAAGCTATCATTTTCATCATCCTTTCCTTTCAAGATTTCTGCACTCTGTCTCTAGACTTTTATTAGCTTACCATGGGTCTAGATAGCGCTGTGTAGTTTTTTTCGTGCGGAAATCCCCTCGGATACCCCCCCTGCCGGAGCAGGAAGGGGAGGTTATGTCGGACTCGAACCGACTAAAACCGCACGCCGACTGTGGGTCGTGTGGTGCTAGACCGAAGGTGAGGTTGTCATCGAAATATCCCTCGCACCCCGGCTGACCCAGGGCCATCCCTTACGGCCCTCCTCGGGAGGGGGGACAACGATGTCCCCGACTCGCCCCCGGAATGGGGAGGCGCGCTTTTCAGCGCGCCGTCGCCGTGGCCTGCTTCTGCTGGGGCGACAGGCGGCTCCACCCGTCACCCCCAGGCCCGTGCTCATGGTGGACGGAGGTCAGTCAGTGCCCTCCGACGCCCGAGTTGCCTGCGCGCGCGGGCGGTGTGAACTCTGTCTCTAGACTATGCAGGTAGGTTCGTTTCGGTTAACATGCTCTCTGGTTTGGATGGAGTTGAGATCTACCTTTAACAATTGTTTCTCGTATTATTCTGCCCAGGGTTTCTCTTTTATCGTCTTGCCAGGTTTTAGGAGGCAAACTAGTCTTAATCCTTGGTCTGGAAGTAGTGTTTAAACATAAAATATAATTTATTGGATATGGTCATTAGTCTGATGGTTGCAAGATCTAAGAAATTAAACTTCACTAACAACATAATTAAAACGGTATATTAATATGTTCCGTCTCGTAAAAATATATGAAGTAATATATCAAACGAAAAGGTCGGCGCTCGTGTCTCCCCAGCTTGATTAGTTGTTGGGGACCACCTGACGAGATTAGCATACTAAAATTATACGGAAACCTTTAACATGAAAATTCGGTAATAACATTATAGGTCTATCTTAAATCCAATGTTCTAGTGGGTAATTTAGAAAGCCGTTTACACAGCTCTGAACATAATTATTCTAGAACATACTTTGAACATAACATAAACTCACGCCTATATTCCCCGAAGGGGTAGGCAGAGGTGCTAGCACCCACATTTCGCCAGTTTATGTTTAGGTCCCAATGTAATAGGTGGCGAGCCTATTGCCATTAACCAGGCACTTATAAACCTGCGATAAATACACACATAACTTCGAAAAGCATTGAAAAGTCATTGGTGTGTGCCATGGTAAACCTGGGATAAACTAGGCTACAGAAAAACTAACGAAAACCTAATATTGCATTGGCTTCTTAATTGTCAATTCGTTATATTTACTCTATCATTAATCTGTACCTAAGAAGATACCACTGAACACTTCTACAATTTAAGTGTTTTTTTTATTTACCCCGGAATACCAAGAAAATATATCTAAAATATTATCGAGATGCAACCACTACAAAAAAATATCCCTAGTACAACTAAAACTATACGATGCCATTACTTACATAAATATAATACACACATGTACAAACTTTCTGTACAGACATATAGTTTTTATATGTGTGTATTATATTTATTTATACAGGTATTATATAATAAACATAAATATAATACACAGACAGAAAATGATTTGAACCCCTTTTATAAAAAGTATAATAGGTTTGGCAGACAGCCAATCTTTTTAAAAACAATTCAAAAATCAGAAAGTAAATGTGAAGGTGTTCAAACATTAATAACATAACGGAAACACAAGTTACTAAACGTCTCATGATATCGAGATCGGCGTAAGTTACACCGAAATCTTCGAATCCCCCGTAGGCGCGAACTCGATCCCGAAAACGATAAACTTTGCTATATGTATGATCCTTCATAATTCAGATATGGCAAATACTTGTTAAGTATTCAGAAGGTAATCCGTCTAACCTCATTTTATAAGCGCTCGACTATGTACGTGATCGTATAATCTTCTAACAGCTCAAATTTTGTAGTCGGTAGGTATAGACGAGGAGTTTAAGATCAATATAAGTTAGTTTGAGCTATAACGATAGGTAAATGTAATGCGGATAGCATGTGAAATACATTTTTGCATTGAGTCACAAGGCAAAATATTTAAAAAATCTTAACATATAGTAGGTAAACCTAGAATTGTTCAGTATTTTTATTTTAATCACAGCATGTTATGTTATGTATGTTATGTCGGTGCCGGTGTCGGTTCCAATAAAAATTTATTCAGTAAAGATAATCTGGTAGTAACTATCAATTATTCTAACAAGACTATGGCCTGTTGGTTCCTAACTTGGGTTGTTCATATTACAGGAGTTGGGACAGACAAACCAATTGTGTAGTATGTAATATGGTAATGGGTATTCCCGATTTCTCCTGTTGATTTAATCTCACGGCAAATTCGCATGTAGCTGATGAATATGCAGAAGTATTCACAAAGGTTTTTTCTTTTATTAAGACTAATACAGACTATGTTTGCACTACTGTAACTCCCCAGAAGGTTCAGCAGGGACTCACAATCACACAAAATACTCCATAATAAATATGGGACAATTCTTCGTTCATGTTTATTTACGCCCTTAGTGGAAACACGTAAATAAAATGAAACGTAAAGGATACTTGTGTTTTTTTTTATTTTTAATTGTAAGGGTGTACAGGACAATTTGCAAATACCTTTACATCCATATTTTTGAGGTGAATTAAAGGGAGTATAAGACAATTGAAAATTTTAATGTATTTTACACCCAAAAGTTTATTTATACTTTCCTTCACTAAGTCCTAAGTGAGTCTAATTGATCTCAATAATAGGATTTATTCCCGCGAGGTCGAGTCCCATTATGTCGAGTTCCCGCTACGTCTACTTTGAAAACTCTCGCCTTTATTCCCACCTAGTCGAGTCGTTCAAAAAGTCGATTTAAGTACCGCCACGTCGACTTACAAATTCTAATTGTACAGTCGCCCGCGTTAACACTTTGATTGAAAGGTGTTACCGGAGTTTCTTGTCATTTCTTCTTCGGCTTTACTTAGTCATCTGCGAAGTGGACGGTAGGGTGTGGCATAATTATGTTTGTTTGTTTAAAGGAATAAATGAAGTCTAGTCTTTTTCAATACTAATAGTTGTTATTTGGAATCATAGACCAACACGGAGGGGGGACACCTTAGCGTGTTATCCCAGTAGGTACGAAAGAAATAAAAAAAAGAAAATAGAGAGATCGTAATGAGATAGTAGAGTGTTTTCAATAAAAATACAGGGATTGTCCAAAAAATGCAGTGTGAGACCATGCTTGGGACTCCATTATCTTCGAGAAAAGGGAGGTAATGGCTATTGGTTTGTAGTTTGATGGACTTGAGCGGTCGTCTTTTTTAGGGGTCGGGTGGACCACCGCTGGAATATCGGGACTACGCCAGAAGAGTAAGTCAACCGGAAAAAACGCGTTAAGACCGATGCCATCTCTGGGAGCACACATCTTCAACACTATGGGAGGGATTCCATCAGGCCCGTTCGAGGAGGACGAGGGACGTAAGTGCTAAACGCCCTGAGTGCTGGTGAAAACGGATACCCGGCATACAGCTATCGCACCGCGGTGTAGTTGGCGGTTCCTGTCCCTCGTCATCCAAGGTCGAGTTAGACGCGAAGAGTGTGCCCAGAAGATCGCCTTTCTCCTTTGCTTTGTGGGCCAACGAATCATTTTCCATGTACAGAGGCGGAAATGCAGGTTTGCAGAAATTCCCTTCGATAACTTTGGGAAGAGACCAGACGCACGAGTTCCCGAAGGTAGACACTCGAGCCTCTCGCCAATTCTACCGATCTGCTCCGACTTCGCCCATGCTATGTCTCTTTTGTAGGACCTGGAGGCAAAGTTATGATGCTTTCTTAGTACGCTGGTATTTTGGTCCTGTGCGGTCACCGCATTGGCCCAGGCTTGGTAAGCTTCGTAATTTCTGCGACAAGCCGTTTTGGAAGATTGACCAAACCAAGGCCGAAATCTTTTTTTTTATACCACTTAGGTGGCAGACAAGCACACGGCCCACCTGGTGGAGAGTGCTTACCGCGGCCTATGGACATATGCAACACCAGGGGCGTTACAATCGTGCTGCCTACGCTGAAGAAACCTTCTAATGAACCCCATATTGTAGTCGCTTAGGTAAACCATGGCAGGGAGTTCATTCCGCAGCTTGAGCGTGCGTGGGATAAAGTTCCTTTCATACCGCACGGTTCGCACCGTTTTCGGATGCAGTGTGTGGGGATGAATTCCCTGCCTATGGCGAGCGGTGCGATGATAGAATGTAGCTGTGTGCATCATGTCAAATAATTCATATGAGCACAGACCATTATATAAGCGGTAGAAAACACACAGTGAGGCAAAGTCCCTCCTGAGGCTGAGAGGTTCCACATCGCCTGCGAGTATGGGACTGTCGACGAGCCTCAACGCACATTTTTGCACCGAGTCGAAAGGGTTAAGCTGACGTGCGGGGGGCGCTCCGGCAAAAAGATGACAGCAGTACTCCATGTGGGGCCGAACCTGCGCCTTATGAAGAAGGAGTCGCTGCCCCGCAGTGAAGTACTGCTTCGCCCTGTTAAGAACTCCAAGTTTCTTTGATGCCAGCTTGACCTTGCCCTCTAAATGACTGCGGTACTGGATGTCACTTGAAATGTCGACGCTTAGGATCCCGATACTCGGGGCAGTGGTAAGCCGTGTGCCCAGGAATTACGGCGCCACAATAAATGGGGGTTTTCTTAGCGGTGAATACACATACTTGTCTTGGTGGGGTTGAATTGGACCAGGTTTATTCGACCTCAATCGGATACTCCCGAGAGAGTAGTCTCGATTTCGGACACAAGTTGTTCGCCACTTCTCTCCACCTAGAACTGGAGGATGTTTGCACGGCCCGTGTAACATGCGTCTCCAGTACTATCGTCCGCATAGCAATGAATGGAGTCATCGGACAGCATGTCATTAATATGCAGCAGAAACAGGGTCGGAGACAACACGGAACCTTGTGGGACACCAGCGTTTATGTCCATGCGGTCCGAGCGGCTGCCGTCCACGACGGCTTGGATGTTTCTGTTGGACAAAAAGCTGGAAATCCAATTACACAGCCCCTCAGGCAGTCCATAAGATGGTAGCTTCACAAGAAGACCTTTGTGCCATACGCGATCGAAGGCCTTTGCTATATCTAGGCTGACCGCTAGTGCCTCACCTTGGCTCTCAATGGCTTGCACCCAACGGTTTGTGAGATACACAAGAAGGTCACCGGTTGAGCGACGCTGGCGGAAGCCGTACTGTCGGTCGCTCAGTAGATCGTTACCCTCAAGTTAACCCAGGAGCTGTGTATTAATAACACGCTCCATAACCGCTCGAGAGGAGGGAGGTGATAGCGATAGGCCTGTAATTGGACGGGTCTGTCCTGTCGCCTTTCTTAGGCCAGTCGGCGTGGCGGGCGTTAAAATCGCCAAGTATGACTATCTCTGTGGATGGGATCTGCTGCTGCACGAGGTCTGAGGCCATTTGGATATGCTCCATGAGTCGGTCTGTTTCAGTATCACCGCTGTGGGATCTACAGAGGGACGCGTAGACGCGGGGATGGTCGTCGCTGTCTACACGGAGCCATAGAATGGAGAGGACCTTCAAGATTGCTGAGGTGACGAGAACTGATATCGTCTCTGACGTACACACACACACACACACACACACGCCAGCATTAGACAGAAAGGAGTGTTGTAGTCCGTGCCCAGGATGGATGAGGTAGAATGTGCCCGCCGGAGACGATATCTTCTCAAGGTGGTGGTGGACAGCATTTAGGTTAGTGTGTAATTACAAAAGTCCACGGTTGGCGTGGCAGGAGGTGTCCTTGAGTTTTTGCTCTTGCCTCGAGCATTCCTTCGCGCAGTTCCCCCCCAGAATACGAGAAGCAACCTGGGCGTTCACACTCAGGTGCGTTGTGTAACTTAGTTTTTTGTAACGAGTGATTTTTTAAAGAATGTCATATTTGACGCTGAACGAATAAAAAGAACGAAAACTATGGCCCAAAACTGCTAATTAAACAACATTATTGTAATATTGCTTGAATAGGTCGTGGTACCAAAACACGAAGCCAGATTGAAGTAATACTGCTTCAACAGGTTGTGGTTGTTCGAACGGCTGTAGCCTAGAGGTATGGGTATGGGTGGATTGCTGAGACGAGGTCTCAGGTTCGATCCCAGGTTTACCATGGCACACACCAATGACTTTTCGATGCTTTTCGAAGTTATGTGTGTATTTATCGCAGGTTTATAAGTGCCCGGTTAATGGCAATAGGCTCGCCACCTATTACATTGGGACCGAAACATAAACTGGTGAAATGTGGGTGCTAGCACCTCTACCTATCCCTTCGTGGAATACAGGCGTGAGTTTATGTTATGTATGTTATGGTTGTTCGAACGGCCGCATTAAGGTCCAGATAAAATAATAACTACGAGTTAAATAATAAAGCGAGTATCAAGCATTATTTAATGAGCATTCGAGCTATCAGAGCAGCGGTCAAGATAATAGATGCCAATTAAAAGACAAAATGAAGTCCCAAGCATGGTCTCACACTGCATTTTTTTGGAAAATTCCCGATTTTTATTGCAAACACTCTACTATCTCATGACGATCTCTCTATTTTATTTTTTCTATTTCTTTTGTACCTGTTCAGTACAGGAACATAAGAAATAATAGGCGACTCAAACGATAGAAAAAACAGTATATTAAAAATAATAAATTGACAAAACAAATGTTTATATGAAGGCGATCTATCGCAGAGTGGCCGAGCGCCCGCGATTGTACGAACAGTAGGGCCCTCGACCGTATCGACACCCCTCTTCGCCGCACAGTCCCCGCAGACATGGTCGCGCTATTCTAGAAGCGTCGACATATTCCCGGCCCTGGAAAGCTTAGCGGCTTTCAAGATTTGCTTCATCATCCGGCCGTGGGAGCAGACAGATTCTGTTGAGGGCGCGTCTGACGGTCCCTCGTGCTGTATTAACGTCGGCGACGCGTGTTACACCATCAGATCCCGGGAACAACCGCTTGATACGTCCGAGACGCCAGTACAACGGTGGAGCATTGTCTTCCTTTAGTATTACCAAGTCGTCTAATTGTAGGCCCTCTGCAGATTTAGTGCGCCACTTGGTCCTCGTCTGGAGTTCAGCGATGTATTCCTGGCTCCAGCGCTGCCAGAAGTGTTGTCTTATCTGCTCAAGGCGCTTAAACCTGTCAAGACGATTGGCATTAGAAGCTTGTAGACACGGAGATGGCAGTGACTCGAGGGGTCTACCAATCAAAAAGTGGCCCGGGGTCAAGGGATAGAAATCAGTAGGGGAGGAGCTTAAAGGACATATAGGTCGGCTATTGAGGATACTCTCTATTTGAGCGAACAGAGTAGACAATTCCTCGAAGGTTAGGTGAGCAGTCCCTAATATCCTAGCCAAATGGAACTTGGCAGATTTCACACCGGCCTCCATTAAGCCATTGAAGTGAGGAGCGTATGCAGGTGAGAAGCGAAATTCGAATTCCCTCGCTAACGGCAAAATCAGTGATGGAATTGGCGTTACTGTCAATAAATTCTTTGAGCTCCTTGGAAGCGGCAACAAAGTTTCCACCATTGTCACAAAATATTTGATTTGGCAGGCCTCTCCGAGAAACAAACCGTCTTAAACTTAAAATAAAAGCATCTTTGGAGAGTTCGCTTACTGCTTCCAAATGAATGCACTTATATCTAAAACATATAAAAATACATAGATAACACTTCGTTATTTTACAACCACGACCTTTGCGATCCGTAATCATAAACGGGCCAGCAAAATCAGTCCCCACAGTGCGAAAGGGAAAATCAGGAACAAGTCTTTCGGCAGGTAGGTTTCCCATTATATTTTCCATCGTTTTACCTTTAAAACGCCTACAAATGTTACAACTACGCGCTGTTCGCCGAGCTAAATTCCTTCCACCGATAGGCCAAAAACGAGTTCGAATAGAAGCTAGCAAAGCCTGTGGACCTATGTGCAAAAGTCGTCTGTGTTCTTGTTGGAATAAAAGATGGGTGAAATGGTGTTTGTGGCTTAATAGCATGGGATGTTTCATATCAAAACTATATTCCGATGCCTGTATTCGACCGCCTACTCTAATGATTCCTTCATGTAAAAAGGGATTGAGCGCGGCAATGTGCGATTTAGAATTAAGTGATCTTCCTTTGACTAGTAAATCAAATTCTTTAGGGAATGATTCTGTTTGGGATATATAAACTAATGTGTTGAGAGACTTATAAAGCTCAACAACAGTCAGAGAACCTGTATATTTACTACTAGGATTTTTGCAATTGTTAACAAACCTGTTTATGTAACAGAAAATGTGTTGTAGACTTTTTAAATTAGAGAATTTATTTAGTTGAAAAAATGTGTCTGTGTTTACGATAGCAGTGGAATGTACCTTAATTTCGGGTAAGCCGTTTGTCTCAATATTGGTTTCAGACTGTGCCATTGGCCAATCAGACTCGGGTACTAACAAGAACTTGGGCCCATACCACCACAAGTCACATACAGCGACATCTTGTGGGTTTACGCCACGGGACAGTAAGTCAGCTGGATTGTGATCTGTGGAAACGTGGCGCCATGAAGTGGTATCAGTCAGTTCCCTGATTGTGGCAACTCTATTGGCGACAAACGTTTTTAAATTAGATGAACCGATACGTAACCAACTAAGTACGATATTCGAGTCGGTCCAATAAACATGTCTTGCTATGTTACGTCGCAAGGCCTTTGTCACAGAAGAGCACATTTCAGCCGCCAGTAGAGCGCCTGAGAGTTCGAGTCGAGGAATGGTAATTGAGTTTGAGGCGGGTGCAACGCGAGATTTGGCACATAATAACTGGACATGTACTTGTCCTCCCTTACTTATGGACCGTAGGTATAAGCAGGCACCGTAAGCACGCTGAGATGCGTCACAAAAACAGTGCATTTCAATAAATTCTGGCTCAGCAATGGATATCCATCTTGGTACAGACAAATTAGAAATTGACGCAAGGCCTTCACTAAAGGCTTTCCATGCCTTTACCACTTTCTCAGGTGCAGGATCGTCCCAGTCAAGCTTTAGGGACCATAAGGTTTGTATTAAAATTTTGGGAACGATAGTGCACAAGGATAGGAGGCCCAGGGGATCGAAGATTTTGAATGTTGAAGATAGGATGCTACGCTTAGTAATAACAGAAGAACGATCTATTACGATAGGAAAATGAAGACTGTCTGATGAAGGATTCCAGTCCAGGCCTAAAGTATTAGTTGAATGACTTAGTTTAAGGTTTTCGCCCGGCTGGACCTCACCTAAAGGCAGTATAGAAGGTAAATTAGATCGGTATTTTCGAAGATTAAAGCCAGCGCTAAGAAGAACTGTAGACGTTAATTGTTGAATAGAACGAAGCTGATATTCATCATCATCACTAGTCAACAAATCATCGACATAAGTATCATGCTGAATAACAGTCTTGATCACATCATCATTGCATGCTTCAGCTACTTGCCAGAGACACTTTGTGGCTAGGTAACTTGCGCTAGCATATCCGTAGGTAACCGTATTAAGCCTGAGGGTTTGCAATGGTTTATCTTCCTCATCACGCCACAAAATCAGCTGCAAATTACGGTCAGACTCATCTATTAATACCTGGCGGTACATTTTTTCAATATCCGCTGACAATACATAACGATATTGACGGAATCGAATAAGGATATTGAAAAGAGAATCTTGAACAGTGGGGCCTATCATTTGAATGTCATATAGAGACAAACCAGATGTAGTGCGGGCTGACGCGTCAAAAACAACGCGAAGGCGCGTGGATTCACTGTCCTCGCGAATTACCGGGTGATGGGGAACAAAATAAGCTCTCTCGGGTCGGTCTTCCTGGGAGATTGACAGATGACCTAGTTTATGGTACTCGTGTATGAATTCTACATAAGCAGACTTAAGCTCAGGCTGCTTGCGAAATCTGCGCTCTAAATTAAGAAATCTACGTTTAGCTATAAAATAAGATTCACCTAGGCAGTCTGGCTCATCGATGAGTGGCAGCTTGACACAAAAACGACCCTGTTTTGTTCGTTTAGTATGCTGCAAAAAATGAAGTTCACAAGCCTTTTGTTGGTCAGTAAAAAGGGGTTTTTGTGGGAGGCTTTCCAGCTCCCAGAATCTTTCCAAATCATTGTGAATTTCAATTAATTTATTATTATTTTCTAAACTAGCTAAGTTGCATTTGATCTCTGTATTGTTATTACGATTATTATAGTGCAAGGGACCTGCGATGAGCCATCCTAGCTTCGAATCATGTAAGTTAGGGTTGCCTTTTCCTAAAGAGTGCTGCTTGGTACCTATCAAGTCCCAAAATAAGTCTGCACCTATTAGCAATCCTATTTCAGAAGGCTCATAAAAGCTGGGGTCTGCTAACTCGAATGATTTTAAGTTTAAATGTGTAATGCTTAAAGTAGTCTTAGGTATTTTTCCTGTAATTTGGGGTATGATTAAACATGACGTAATGACGCTGTATGAGCGCACCTTTGATTGTATGCGTATATTACAACGCTCAGCAATAATTTTGTGTACAGTGTTACCTATCCCAATAACATTCTTTATGTTTGAACTCAACGCAGTCAAATTTAATTGCTCCTTTAAGCGCTCTGTGATGAACGAAGATTGACTGCCGTTGTCTAATAGAGCTTTGGTAGTAACCACTTTATTATTGAGAGGATTAATTGTGTCAACCAACGCAGTACATAATAATGTCTCAGAGTGTGTTTGTGAAGAATGTGTGTATGAAACAGCAGGCATAGAAACAGGCATAGAATCTGTATTACTAGTGTTAGGTTCTGCTGCATCCTTATGTAGACTAGTGTTGTGACGTTTTTTGCATGTTCTACATGTTCCTGGTAGTCTACACGCACGCTTATTGTGACCTTTACGCAAACAGTTTGTACATAATTTTAATTTCGTTACGAATGCTAGTCTGTCATCAATTGCTTTGGACTTAAATTGTGGACATTCATAAATGTAATGAGTGTCACTATTACAGAAGACACATTTATTAATACTTTGTGACGATTGGTCAGGTTGCTCAGCAGCCATAAACGACTTTGTGTGAGAAGTGGGTGTTTGCTTAGAGCTTTGAGTGTGATTGGGTGATGATTTAATGCCCCTATCTTGCTTACTGCGATAAACGGACTCAAGAACATCTGCTCGACCCCTAATAAACGACAAAAAATCATCTAGAGTAGGCATTTCCAAAGCACTAACATTACTATAGATATATTCTTCCCATTTAAGATGCGTATTACTGTCTAATTTTGCTGCGAATATGTATATGATTATGGTATCCCAATGGTCGGTTGGCTGTTTCAAACTATTTAAAGCGCGTAAATTTTTGGTAATGTGGTCTACAAGAAACCTTAAAGATTTATCTGACTCGCGCAGCTGTTCAATGGTAAACAAAATCTTTAAATGATTATTTATCAACTGACGAACATTATTGTATCGATTGCAAAGAATGCCCCATGCCTCAGGATAATTATTGTCTGTAACTTCAAGGTTACTAATCACACGAGCAGCTTCACCCTCTAAATAGGAATTTAAATAGTAAAATTTGTGTACTTTTTTAATTTTAGAATTATTATGTATTAGTGAGCTAAATGTATCACGAAATTCCAACCATTTGTAGAAAGTGCCATCAAAGTTGCTTATCTTAATAACTGGCAAGCGAAACCCGATAACCTCATTATCCTCTTCATCAGCAGTGGTGCTGCTGTGTTCAATTGAAGACTTTTTTGTCGAACCATTTTGCGTAATAATTTCCTGTGCCTTTGCGATGGAATTGTGGAAAGTTTGTTCAATCAATTCTCTTGTATCTAATTCTGTACTTAAACTTTTTTCATCTATCCCCTCGATTTGATTTTGCACGCCATCGAATTCGACAAATAACGTCTCAATTTTAACAAGTTTTTGTGTAAGTACGTTAACTTCAGTAGGAGTAAGTTTTTTCCCTTGAAAATCTTCTAATTGATTAGTAAACTTAGTGACACGCCCTTTTATTGAAGCGCGTTTTAAATTTAACGTTTTATATGTAGTCTCCATACTAATGAGGTCAACGCACAAACCAAACAAAGTGATTAGTCAACAATAATAATTATAAATGCATACGATACGCTCCTCACTTCAATAACCGTTGACTCGGAAACCGGTCTGGATCTGGTGTGGCGGCGCGGGAGCACCCGTGCTGCAGCACCACTCGATCGGCGGCCGCAGTGCGCGCGAGGTGTCAGTGCGCGACGTTGGTGTAGAAGCGAAGGAAGCACGGCGGCTGGAATAGATTGTTGGAATGCTTTGTATATTTATGCAATGATAAACACTAGGAAGTCTAAGCAGGCAAGAATATAAGTGCTTAGCGGTGAAATTAAGCAAACTATTGCTTAATGAAGTGATATGTGACTGTAGGCATAGGCTAGGTAAATTAATAAATAACAATTGCTTTGTTTTTATGATCGCTGTTTAGATAGTGATTACGTGCTTGTATGTATAAAGCAACAGAGAAATATACGCGTTAATGACGTAGCATATTAACTAAGCATTGCATGTACAGAATAGGTTTAGCTAGTATGATTTTAATTGTATGTAGTAGCAGCTTGTAGGCAATATTTTATTATTGCAATGTAGACTTTCAAGTCAAAAAGGATGCATATTATTGCGATGATAGGTAACTTGACATTAGCTACTTATTTATAGTATTACGTATAGGTGTAATAAGCGATAGAATTGTCGATAAGTGACAGCAATTATGAAGTAGGTATATAGTTTAGGAAATAAGACTTAGGTAAGCGATAGTAGTTAAATTGACGTTGATTTGCTAATAGGGTATGAGCTTAACCTAAAAAATTGGGTTGCTATTTAGCAAAATAATGATTCCTTATCTCTCTGCTCACACAAATAAAGAAAAGGATAAATAGTAATGTGGAGATTAAAGGATTAATTATGGAACGGGCTCACTTTTGGCTGGCAAAAACCGCTGCTGTGGCGCGTGGACACCGATGACGTCAGCTTGGCCGGCTTGCGATGGCTGCAAAAGTGGTGTTCTCGATATTTCTTGACCGTATGCTGTCCTTGTGCTTCGCTGGGTGGCTCGCTGCAATTGTAGTCCGTCTTCTCTGTTTCGTAGAATGCAAAACAAGATTGGCTGCTACGACCTTTGTCCCGGCGACACGCGGCGCGGTATCGGCACTGTCCGATGATGCGACAGTAATTGTTGTTACGGAATAATTTTCACGGTCGCCACTTTATGTTCAGTACAGGAACATAAGAAATAATAGGCGACTCAAACGATAGAAAAACAGTATATTAAAATAATAAATTGACAAAATAAATGTTTATATGAAGGCGATCTATCGCAGAGTGGCCGAGCGCCCGCGTTTGTACGAACAGTAGGGCCCTCGACCGTATCGACCCCCCTCTTCGCCGCACAGTCCCCGCAGACATGGTCGCGCTATTCTAGAAGCGTCGACAGTACCTACTGGGATAACGCGCTATACTTTCAACCCGCCGTGTTGGTCTATGATTCCAAATAACAACTATTAGTATTGATAAAGACAAACTCAAAATCATTTATTCCTTTAAACAAACAAATATAATAATTATGCCACACCCTACCGTCCACTTCGCCCATGACTAAGTAAAGCCAAGCCGAAGAAGAAATGACAAGAAATTCCGGTAACACCTTTGAATCGAAGTATTGACGCGGACGACTGTACAATTATTTGTAAAGTCGACGTGGCGGTACTCAAGACTAGGTGGGAATAAAAGCTGAGTTTTCAAAGTAGACGTAGCGGGAACTCGACATAATGGGACTCGACCTCGCGGGAACAAATCATAATAGGTAGGTATCAATACTATCAATACTAGTTAACACAAGAGGCGCATACAACAATTTAAAAAGAAATTATATGACGACGCGTTATCTACAAAATTCAGAATATTAAAGATTAAAATATATGTAACGCAAAGATTGAACGCGTATTACCTACGCGATATTAATATTAGATACGCATGACAAGGACGCGCATTAATGCAAAGCTCCACACGATTACATCACGACACTTTTGCGGAAAATGGTGGAATAATCGAAAATATTTTCACAACAGATTGAGTTAAACTGATTGTAAACGAATAAAGCCGTAGCGAGGCGTTCTCAAATTTAAGAATAACATGTATAGTATGAAATTTATTTCTGTTTTTATATCTGGTAAATGTTTGTGGGCAAACATTTCTGACTAGTTATATAAAATAACTACCAAACACCTAAGACCATATTCTTTCCTCCGTGCCTAAGACCAATCAATACGAATCACAGTGCAAATGCAGTCAGAGGGTATGGTAATTTTGGAATTGCATGCTGAGAAACTATAATGGAAGATCAATCTCACTTCAATCAAATCGGTGAAGTACTTACTTCTTTTTTTTTTCATTTGTAATTATGTTACCTCGATATTATATTCTTTTCTAAGTATATCATAAATCTCTGAGTCTTTTCCCAATTCAGTTGGAGTCGGCTTTATAGTCTAAGATGCGGATGAACTTCGAAATGCTGCAATCTGACCTCCACTCCACAACCAGATTGGCGATATCACCAACTAAAATATGATACATAACCGAGCTTATTATAATTCTTTCTTTCTTTTTAGTCTTTTAGGTACCTACCTATTATAGGTACATATAAAGTGGGAAGATCTAAAAAATTAGGCCAAATAATTCGTGTTGATTTGAAATTTGATACAGTTATTTTATACGTACGTACGGTACGAAACATACTAAAAGTCCCTGAGTATACGACATGTACCAGTGGTGGGGGAGGGCGGGAAAGGTCTCTTTTTTCAGTCCTGCTTGTATATTGAAAACTATTAATAATATCTAATTCGTTACTTCTACATTATTTATCCACATTAAATTTCCTATAAATTATCTAATATATAAAATTCTCGTGTCACAGTTTTCGTTGCCATACTCCTCCGAAACGGCTTGACCGATTCTCATGAAATTTTGTGAGCATATTGAGTAGGTCTGAGAATCGGCCAACATCTATTTTTCATCCCCCTAAATGGTGCAGTAGGAACGGGATCTAAAAAATTATCGGTACGAAGTTCGCCGGGACAGCTTTATATTATTACTGTAGAATCAATACTTGAATAAATACTAATATAATAATCAATAATATAATAAGAGAGCTTATAACACGCTACTAATAGATAAAAATAGATCCTTCGTAGATACGGATTTATAGCATTTTTTTTTGCTTTTCTATGTTGTGAACCAAAAAAGTGGAACTTCAAAAACATTATTACTTAACTATGTATAATTAGTTGAATTCTGTTTCGTACTTTTAATAAGAAACTTTCCAACTGTCGCTCTTAGTTGTTATAATAATTTGAAGCGTTTCCCCGTTAAATATGACTCGCTCACTTTTCAAAGGAAGCTATTAACCAACTTCTGATAGCGAACATAATTTAACACTTTGATTGGTTTTACCATTATATTTTTTAAATATTATCACTAAAACTTTCGGAAATATTTGAAAAAGACCGACAAAATAAAACCAAATCGATATAATAAAAATCTTTCATGTGCTCCAGATTATCATGAAATGTGTTAACGATAATGAGAAAAAGTGATTAATAAATTCTTAAACTAGAGAGATAAAAGAAAATTAAAATTCTTTTAATAACTAAATGTAATGGAGATGACAAGAATTTAAATGTATTATCTTTTTCGTTCCTGTATTTAAAATATTATTGAAAATTAATTCTAATCGCAATGATATTTTTCGATGCCACAGAATAGATAATAGTACTAGATAATAGGGCACAAGTCTGTTAAATACCGCTGGTTGGGCACGTTTTCATAAGGGATGTATCGCATTAGACTATTTTACTTTTTTATATTTGGTCTGTTATTTGACTGTACCCCGCTAGATGGTAAAGGCTACAAGGTGCAATCCAGAAGATAGAAGGACTGATGGATCGAATGTCGACTGTCGCAAACTACCCTACCCAAATAGTAATCGTCTGGTGTGACAACCAAGGCAAGAGTTATCGTGGCTCTTTAATAACCTAAACTCTACTACAGAAGACAGACTTCGTTAGGTACTCCGCAGCGGTAAAATAGTCACACGTAAAATTATGAGCAATTAGGTATACCGTTCAACGTCGTTTACAATTATTTTCATACCCTGACAAACATTTGCTATTCATATTCACTAATTGAAATAGAAGATGAAAGTATCAAACAATTAGAATGAGTTCAGTTCGTAGATCATTGACCTAGCACAGGACTATACCACTGTTAAAAGTATGGTACAAATGTTAACTTTTTCTAATGTAAACAAAGTCTATTCTTTCGAAGTTAGCGTAGTTAAAACTTCAAAAACCAAGTGATCAACCCTAGTTTGAGTATTAAATTGTTATGGGACAAACCAGTAGGTTAACACATTGCAAAGTTAAATAATACTCAAACTAATGACAAAAGAAGTTCAAATCTTGGGATTGGTGACCATTCTTATACCGTCGCTCCCTGTTAAGAATATCTGTGGCAATCGTTAGGGGTAGTTGGAGCCCTAAAATGTCCAACAAGCTAGTCTCATGACATAACTTTAATATTACCACAAACGGTCGGAAAGAAGCGGCTTCACGAAAAATATCGTAGTTTAGCCGTAGACTTTGGGGACAAAGAATTTGGATTCATTGTCCTGAAACATCTGACTGTGTGACTAGATGTTATTTTTCAGTTGGCAGTCAGATTGGTCTCTCCTGTCGAGAGCCAAAATAAAACAAATAATGAAAAGGAAGAGTGTAAGAATCTTGAATGTTACCGGGATTTGTGCTCGATAGAAAAGTGACAGAATACTTCATTTTGAATGGTATCAAAAAAAAAATTTCATCATCATCATTGCCAAATGTCTTCATTATTAACAAGTTTCACAGTAGCTACAAACTTGTCCTCATACTTTGACATTCTGTGACCCAAAAATGTGCTTCGTTAATAAAAAATGAAAACGTAATATTAATACTTGAGCGGTAATTTGGGGGCCAAAACAGAGTTACTCCCTCGACTGATATCAGAACTTGCATAATGAACATTCTATTTTATGCTTTGCTTCCTTCGAGACACTAGTATTTTATGGCAATCACCAAAGCAAAACTTGGTAAATTGTTAAACAGCAAATTGAATCGGTAGGCGGTTCAGGCTGAGCATCACATTAAATCACACGTCACTAAATGCTTTCATTTTTATTACTAGCAAGCTCTACGTTATGTAAAGCTATTTCTATATAGGTCACGTCAATTTGACTCTACATCACCTGATGGTAAGCTGAAGGCAAAGTCTAGGAAAGAGGATCACCATTACAGACACAAATCATGTTACAGTAGTGGTTACTCAGTTTGACGATCTCATCAGATGCTTTTTCAGGGACTGTAGGAAGAAGGTAACAAATGAGCTGATAAAGAATTTCAGCTCTTAATGAAGCGGCAAAGAAAATAGCCATTTCCCGACGTATTATACTTAAAGTTTACGTACCTCATTGAGAAAACCATTTACGTTATAAAATATTTGAAATTAAAGACGTTACACGAAAATGACTTCCATATTCTACAAAATCACACCATCTAATTGGAAAGTCACAGCAGAAACTGGCGTTGCTATTTAATAAGGCATCAAAATAGGCTGTAGTTTCATGCACGGAGGCTTTATGCTCATATTGAGTTTAACGGTTGCTCGTTAACATCGCATTAACCCATGAAATACAGCCTTCATTACGATGAGATCTACCGATCTTTGTACCCTACTTTGTGTTTCGTCACCAGTATTGCCACTTAATACAAAAATGTCCTAAGCCTGGATAATTTTTATGAATTGCAAGTCTTTTATTTATAAACAAAAGAATCTACGTTTAAAAAAACCGTCTTCGAAAACTGAAAAGTATAAAATAGGTAACTTAACAAAAATAAGAGAAAAATAACTGAATTTACTCGCTCGAATACGCACTCTTTAATATAGGTGTTCCAAGGTTGCTGTCTGTCACCTATAGTTTTCAATATAGTAATAAATATTTTAATAGATAGTATTACCACACATGAGAGAAAGTGGGGCTATCGGTTTAAACTAAACGGTAAATACACGGAATCCATCCTCGCATTTGCAGATGATCTCGCAATACTTACTCGCAGCCCAAAGCAGTGCCAAGACCTGTTGCGTAAAGTGGATGAATTCTGTACATGGACAGAAGGAATGAAAACAAAACCTAGCAAATGCTATTGTCTATGTCTGGGTAGGCGGGGTACCAGATATACCTCATATGATCCAGGGCTTAGTATAGGCGGGGAAAACGTTTCGACTATATCCGAAACCGTGCCTTTTAAATTTCTCGGAAGACAAATAGATAACAGAGGTTGCACTCCAGCTTTAGAAGAAGTAATTAATAACTTCATTATCGATATACAAAAGGTAGACCAGCAGCCACTAAGTAATGTCAAAAAAGCGTGGATTTACGACAACTATTTAACCTCGCGTCTTAACTGGCCGTTTCTTGTTTATGATATAAGCCAGAGCCTTCTCAAAAAACTAGATGCGAATGTTACGAAGACATTGAAGTCGTGGCTGGGGCTAGCTCAGTCGGCAGACCCATCGACATTATATAGAGCCTCAAATAACTTTGGAATGACGTTCAAGAAACCATCGGAACTATATAAACATCTAAGAGTAACCAAAATGCACGTCCTAGCGAAATCAAAAGACGAAATCGTGCAAGCTCTTCCAAAAGACCAAAGTACTAAAGAGCTCGAGTCGCGCCTCCAATTCCATAAAAAATTCATGATAGGCTCGCAGACTGGTAGGGTAGGTTTGGGTAATACTAGGAGGCAGTCAGACAAAGACATAACAAAATCTTTTCTTCAAGTAGATGAAAATAATACCTACAAAGTGCACGCAATGAACCTAGAAATACAAAACGAATGGTTAACACTAGGTGAATTTTGTATTCCCATAGCCTTAAAATGGCGTACCTTAATATACGACTGGTCACCGGCTCTCCTTAAATTCTATCTCAATGCATTCCAGTTGACCCTCCCCGACCAAAGCAATCTTGTCAGATGGGGAAAAGCCACAGATAAAACATGTAACTCATGTGGTGAAGCAATTGGTACTGCTAGGCACCTACTGGTGGGTTGTAGGACGCTATTAGACCGGGGTCATTACTCGCGCCGACATGATAAGGTATTAGAAATCGTACGTGAGGCGGTAAGTTTGGCGGTAGCTAGAGCGAAAAAGGGTTTAACCACAAACCAAAGAAATGACGTCGCGTTTGTAAAGGAAGGCTGCTCAAAAAAGACAAATCAAAAGCCGTACTCAATTTTGATAGCAGCCGCTGATTGGACATTACTCGCAGATTCGTATGAGAAACACTATAAAATACCGGAGGATGTTTGTGCCTCGTCATCCAGACCCGATATATTCCTATTTTCAAAACAGCAAAAGCGTGCAGTACTAGTAGAACTCACAGTACCGTGGGAAACTAACATACCTAAAGACCACGCTATAAAAATAAACAAATACTTTGACTTGACCAACGAGTTAACCAAAAATGGCTATGTGGTTAAACTCTACGCCGTGGAAGTGGGAGCAAGGGGAATTCCAGCTAAATCCCTGTATAACTTATTTAAAGACCTCGGATTGCCAAGAGCTTCAGTAAGCTCTTTACTCAAACGAATATCTAAAACGGCGTTGATAGGATCTTACCAAATTTGGATAGGTAGAGGGGGGAACACGACTGACGGTGGAGGTGAGCGCTGATGCATCACAAGGTGGCCACCCTAAACCTACACCTGGGTCGCAAGTCCCAGGCGCCGTCGCAGTGTTCCTCTCTGTACCACGCCATGGACCCGGCGACCGCACGGTGAATCCATGGAATGCTAAGAACCGGATCTCATTACATTGGTTTCTAGTAATTTTTAATTTATACGTGTGATGTTTTCTACCCGGACTTAAATATATCTGGGCTTCGATTCTGCTCAAGCCAAACCACACAATTCGCTTCACACAAAACAAATGATTAAAAAATAAAAAAAAACCGGCTGCCACTGAGAAGATCGAAATAAGTTTAATAGCAGTCGGTACCCATTAATTTTTACCCATTAGTTTATGATTGGTAAATAGGTACCGCCTGCTATCAAACTTATTTCGATCTTTTCAGTGGCAGTAGGGTTTTTTTTATTTTTTAATAATTTTTGGCAATGGAGTTAATCGGGGTGAGATACTGACACCTAACTGAGAGGTCTGTATCTCATGATTTAAACCATAGGTAGCTGCCTACCACACCAGAAACAAAACAGTTCTGGACATACAGAGTAATAAACCTGAGATGCTTAGGTCTAACCGAGGCCACGGCGGCGGCGCGCTGAATAGCACGCCTCCCCATTCCGGGGGCGAGTCGGGGACACCGTTGTCCCCCATCCCGAGGAGGGCCAAACCGTAAGAGATGGCCCTGGGTCACCCGGGGTGCAAGGGATATGTCGAAGACAATCTCACCTCGGCCTAGCACCACGACCCACAGTCGGCGTGCGGTTTTAGTCGGTTCGAGTCCGACAAAACCTCCCCTTCCGGCTCCGGCAGAAAAAAGCACGGAAAAGAAGAAGGGTGTCTAACCGGGAGCTATCAGTCGAAAGTTGTGTTTTTGGCGATGGAGTTAAACAAGGGTGAGATGCTAACACCTAACTAAGAGTTCTGTGTCTCATGAAGATTTTAAATCATAGGTAGTGGTCTACCAAATCATTAACAATATGAATACTACAGGTGGAATGATGAGATATTGAAAGAAACGCCACTTTTATAGGCTCCCTGTATCGATATCCCGTACAACATTTATGAGCTCTATAATTAGTTAATACGTTTTG
Organism: Eilema sororculum; assembly: GCA_914829495.1. NCBI lineage: Eukaryota > Metazoa > Arthropoda > Insecta > Lepidoptera > Erebidae > Eilema > Eilema sororculum. The sequence goes on along the minus strand of OU618543.1, from coordinate 16,100,427 downwards.
CAAAGGTTTAAACTTTTCCGGATACATTCCGAACGATTTACCCGTTATAACATCAAGTAATTATTAGTAGGAAAAATATAATACCTACTCATAGTTCAGATATTTCAATTGCGTAAGGGCTCCACAGAATGAGCAACATTATCGACATAGCTACTTCTTTGCGAAAGCTCATTTGGACATTAAGTACTTTGTAACTTTTTAACTAAGTAGTTGACTCTAAAGTATGTCCCATTTTTCGTCTTGTCATGGGACCTGGTGCTATGGTTCGATACCCCCTCAGCATGCGCCTTTTATGCTTTCAATACGCGGGCGGTAACGTCTCGGCTAGTTCGAATCAGCGCAGCGGGTAAACCCGTTCACCGGTTTCTGATACCCGCAGCCGAGATCCGCGCTATTCATTTGTGCCGTGATAGTCTCACAATGATTGCAGCGAATGATTAGATCTATACCAGCTGAAACGGTTAAAAAACAGCAATTTCGTTATTCCAAATGGGATATTTGATAGTATTATGAGAATTCATTCTGTAAATACCGTCTCAAATTCTTCCCATTCCGGTACCTTCTTCAAATTTTCGATGAAACTACTCGCAATCGAGTGTCATTTTCGGGTCACTTACCCATAAGGATAACACAGTTACGTTCGGATTGAAGTCGCCACTACAGCCAGAACCGAACGTAACTAATCCCAGGGTGCCACAGTATGGCATCCTGGGATTGGTTACTGGGGAATGTGGAATGTGATTTTCGCAGAGTTCAAAGGTAAACCTATATACTTCTACTTCTACGCAGTAGCTTCGTAGCAGTTCTGTCATTCAGTGCAGGTCGGAAATAACCATTCACCGTCCAGTGCTGAGGAAATGCCAACGCATGTGAAATGGTACCACTGCAGAGAGCATTTTGGGTTATCACACCCTATCATCTGTGACTCAGCTATATACTTCCCGTAATAGCAGAAGTCGGCTACTCTCTCGGAATCCAAGCTGACATCTTCTAAGTGTATGTGGTCATATATTGGCAAAACATGACACACATGAGTGGCGTAGTGCTAACGTTTCAGCAAGCACTTTTCACACTGACTGCTCTCGGTTCCATGGCGCCAATAAAGGTGCTCCAACAAATGCTTGTACTCGTAGTACTCCATGGAAAATTGGCTGCACGGGAACGTGGCTTCTGGTGAAGAGCTTCTGCAAGTATCCATGGCAAAACTAACTGCAGGCCAAAGTAATGTGGAAGCAGTAGTTATCAATATGATCACTACAGGTAGAATGATTAGATACTGAAGGAAACGCCACTTTTATAGGTTCCCTGTGTCGATAGCCCGTACAACAGCTAATGAGCTCTATAATTAGTTAATGTGTTTTTCAAAGCTATGGATTTTTCCGAATACATTCCGAATTTTTTACGCGTTATATCATTAAGTAACTATTAGTAGGAAAAATAAAATAGTGGTCTGCTGCACCATAAACGTAACAGTTCTGGACATACAGAGTAGAAAAAACATGAGATGTGGGGTCTTACCGAGAGCCTACAGTCGAAAATTGTGTTTTTAGCAATGGAGTTAAACAAGGGTAAGATGCTGACACTGAACTAAGAGTTCTGTGTCTCATAAAGCTTTCAAATCATAGGTAGTGGTTTATCACACCAGAAATAAGACAGTTCTGGACGCGCAAAGTGGAAAAAATATGAGATGCTTTGGTCTAACAGAGAGCTCTGAGTAAAATCAAAGTATTTGTTTATTTTTATAGCGTGGTCTTTAGGTATGTTAGTTTCCCACGGTACTGTGAGTTCTACTAGTACTGCACGCTTTTGCTGTTTTGAAAATAGGAATATATCGGGTCTGGATGACAAGGCAGAAACATCCTCCGGTATTTTATAGTGTTTCTCATACGAATCTGCGAGTAATGTCCAATCAGCGGCTGCTATCAAAATTGAGTACGGCTTTTGATTTGTCTTTTTTGAGCAGCCTTCCTTTACAAACGCGACGTCATTTCTTTGGTTTGTGGTTAGACCCTTTTTCGCTCTAGCTACCGCCAAACTTACCGCCTCACGTACGATTTATAATACCTTATCATGTCGGCGCGAGTAATGACCCCGGTCTAATAGCGTCCTACAACCCACAAGTAGGTGCCTAGCAGTACCAATTGCTTCACCACATCAGTTACATGTTTTATCTGTGGCTTTTCCCCATCTGACAAGATTGCTTTGGTCGGGGAGGGTCAACTGGAATGCATTGGGATAGGATTTAAGGAGAGCCGGTGACCAATCGTATATTAAGGTACGCCATTTTAAGGCTATGGGAATACAAAATTCACCTAGTGTCAACCATTCGTTTTGTATTTCCAGGTTCATTGCATGCACTTTGTAGGTATTATTTTCATCTACTTGAATAAAAGATTTTGTTATGTCTTTGTCTGACTGCCTCCTAGTATTACCCAAACCTACCCTACCAGTCTGCGAGCCCATCATGTTTTTTTTATGGAATTGGAGGCGCGACTCGAGCTCTTTAGTACTTTGGTCTTTTGGAAGAGCTTGCACGATTTCGTCTGCGAGGCGAGATGCTGACACCTAACTAAGAGTTCTGTGTCTCATAAAGCTTTTAAATCATAGGTCATAGGTGAAATAATGAGATATTGAAAGAAACGCCACTTTTATAGGCTCCCTGTGTCGATAGCCCGTACAACATTTTTATGAGCTCTATAATTAGTTAATGTGTTTTACAAAGGTTTCAACTTTTCTGGATACATTCCGAACGATTTACCCGTTAAAACATTAAGTAATTATTAGTAGGAAAAATATAATACGTACCTACTCATAGTTCAGATATTTCAATTGCGTAAGCGCTCTACAGCATGAGCAATTTCATTAACATAGCTACTTCCTTGCGAAAGCTCATTTGGACATTAAGTACTTTGTGACTTTACAACTAAGTAGTTGACTCTAAAGTATGTCACATTTTCGTCTTGCCATGGGGCCTGTTGCTATGGTTCAATACCCCCTCAGCATGCGCCTTTTATACTTTCAATTAGGAGGCATACAATACAATACGTGGACGTCACTCCATCTCAGCTAGTTCGAATCAGCGGGTAAATCCGGTTAATAAATAAATAAATAAACCCATTCACCGGTTTCTCATACCCGCAGCCAAGATCCGCGCTATCCATCTGTGATGTGATAGTCTTACAATGATTGCAGCAAATGACTAGATCCAAATAGGACTTTCGATAGTATTATGAGAATGCATTCTGTAAATACCGTCTCAAATTCTTCCCATTCCGGTACCTTCTTCAAATTTACGATGAAACTACTCGCAATCGAGTGTCATTTTCGGGTTACTTTTTTTTTATTTTTATTTATTTAACTTATTAAAAAAATACATATAAAAACATGGCATTAACCGCGTGCATAAAAAAAAAACCACTGAGGTTTGTGAAGAATGCAGCACATTCTAGTGCATATACGTATGCATTACATTCAAAAATAGCTCGATCCGTACATCCTGGACCCAGCTTGTGCTCAAAAGTACTCTTTACGTGCAGTAGTTATCAAAATGAATACTACAGGTAGAATGATTAGATACTGAAGGAAACGCCACTTTTATAAGTTCCCTGTGTCGATAGCCCGTACAACAGCTAATGAGCTCTCTAATTAGTTAATGCGTTTTTCAAAGGTATAGATTTTTCCGAATACATTCCGAATGATTTACGCGTTATATCATTAAGTAACTATTAGTAGGAAAAATAATTGGATATACAGAGTGTTACAAACATCAGATGCTGGGGTCTAACCGAGGGGCGTCGGAGGGCACTGACTGACTCCATCCCCCATGAGCGCGGGCTGGGGGGTGGAGCCGCCTGTCACCCCAGCAGAAGCAGGCCCCGGCGGCGGCGCGCTGAAAAGCGCGCCTCCCCATTCCGGGAGCGAGTCGGGGACACCGTTGTCCCCCCTCCCGAGTAGGGCCAGACATGAGATGCTGGGGTCTAACCAAGAGCTATCAGTCGAAAATTGTGTTTTTGGCAATGGAGTTAACCAAGATGCTGACACCTAACTAAGCGTTTTGTGTCTCATGATGCTCTTAAATTATAAGTAATAGTCTGCAACACTATAAACGAGAGAGTTTTGGACATACAGAGTGGTACAAACATGAGTTGCTGAGGTCTCACCGAGAGCTATCAGTCGAAAATTGTGTTTCTAGTAATTGATTTAAACAAAATGCTGACACCTAACTAAGGCGGCGCGAGCGAAAAAGACTCGCGGATCGCACCGCCCGCGCGCGCAGGCAACTCGGGCGTCAGAGGGCACTGACTGACCTCCGTCCCCCATGAGCGCGGGCCTGGGGGTCATGGGTGGAGCCGCCTGTCACCCCAGCAGAAGCAGGCCACGGCGGCGGCGCTATGAAAAGCGCGCCTCCCCATTCCGGGGTCGAGTTGGGGACACCGTTGTCCCCCCTCCTGAGGAGGGCCAGACCGTAAGGGATGGCCCTGGGTCAGCCGGGGTGCGAGGGATATGTCGATGATAACCTCACCTCCGGCCTAGCACCACGACCCACAGTCGGCGTGTGGTTTTAGTCGGTTCGAGTCCGACATAACCTCCCCTTCCGGCTCCGGAAGGAGGGGTATCCGAGGGGAATTCCGCACGAAAAAAAAAAAAGACACCTAACTAAGAGTTCTGTGTCTCATGAAGCTTATAAATCATAGGTAGTGGTCTACCACACCATTAACAATACGAATACTACAGGTGGAATGATGAGATCATAAAGAAACACCACTCTTATAGGCTGCCTGTGTCGATAGCCCGTACAACATTTATGAGCTCTATAATTAGATAATGTGTTTTGCATAGCTTTAAACTTTTCCGGATATAATATATTCCGAACGATTTACCCGTTATAACATTAAGTAATTATTAATAGGAAAAATATAATACCCACTCATAGTTCAGATATATAGCTGAGTCACAGATGATAGGGTGTGATAACCCAAAATGCTCTCTGCAGTGGTACCATTTCACATGCGTTGGCATTTCCTCAGCACCGGACGGTGAATGGTTATGTCCGACCTGCACTGAATGACAGAACTGCTACGAAGCCACTGCGTAGAAGTAGAAGTATATAGGCTTACCTTTGAACTCTGCAAAAATCACATTCCACATTCCCCAGTAACCAATCCTAGGATGCCACACTGTGGCACCCTGGGATTAGTTACGTTCGGTTCTGGCTGAAGTGGCGACTTCAACCGAACGTAACTGTGTTATCGTCATGGGTAAGTGACCCGAAAATGACACTCCATTCATCGTAAATTTGAAGAAGGTACCGGAATGGGAAGAATTTGAGACGGTATTTACAGAATATACATCGAAATCCTATTTGGAATAAATTTCTGTTTTTTAACCGTTTCAGCTGGTATAGATCTAATCTTTCGCTGCAATCATTGTAAGACTATCACATCACAGATGGATAGCGCGGATCTTGGCTGCGGGTATGAGAAACCGGTGAACGGGTTTATTTATTTATTTATTTGTTTATTTATTGACCGGGTTTACCCTCTGATTCGAACTAGCCGAGATGGAGTGACACCACATTTTGTATTGTACGCCTCCTAATTGAAAGTATAAAAGGCGTATGCTGAGGGGGTATCGAACCATAGCACCAGGCTCTGCGGCAAAACGAAAAATGTGACATACTTTAGAGTCATTTACTTGTTAAAAAGTCGCAAAGTGCTTAATGTCCAAATGAGCTTTCGCAAGGAAGTACCTATGTCGATGAAGTTGCTCATTCTGTGAAATGGTACCACTGCAGAGAGCATTTTGGGTTATCACACCCTATCATCTGTGACTCAGCTATATACTTCCCGCAATAGCAGTAGTCGGCTACTCTCTCCGAATCCAAGCTGACGTCTTCTAAGTGTATGTGGTCATATATTGGCAAAACATGACACACATGAGTGGCGTAGTGCCAACGTTTCAGCGAGCACTTTTCACACTGACTGCTCTCGGTTCCATGCCGCCAATAAAGGTGCTCCAACAAATGCTTGTACTCGTAGTACTCCATGGACCATTGGCTGCACGGGAACGTGGTTTCTGGTGACGAGCTTCTGCAAGTATCCATGGCAAAACTAGCTGCAGGTCAAAGTTGTGTGGAAGCAGTAGTTATCAATATGAACGCTACAGGTAGAATGATTAGATACTGAAGGAAACGCCGCTTTTATAGGTTCCCTGTGTCGATAGCCCGTACAACAGCTAATGAGCTCTATAATTAGTTAATGTGTTTTCAAAGGTTTAAACTTTTCCGGATACAATCCGAACGATTTACCCGTTAAAACATTAAGTAATTATTAGTAGGACAAATATAATACCTACTCATAGTTCAAATATTTCAATTGCGTAAGCGCTCCACAGAATGAGCAACTTCATCGACATGGCTACTTCCTTGCGAAAGCTCATCTGGACATTGAGTACCTTGTGACTTTTTAACTAAGTGGTTGACTCTAAAGTATGTCGCCACTTCAGCCAGAACCGAACGTAACTAATCCCAGGGTGCCACAGTGTGGCATCCCGGGATTGGTTACTGGGGAATGTGGAATGTGATTTTTGCAGATTTCAAAGGTAAGCCTATATACTTCTACTTCTACGCAGTGGCTTCGTAGCAGTTCTGTCATTCAGTGCAGGTCGGACATAACCATTCACCGTCCGGTGCTGAGGAAATGCCAACGCATGTGAAATGGTACCACTGCAGAGAGCATTTTGGGTTATCACACCCTATCATCTGTGACTCGGCTATATACTTCCCGCAATAGCAGTAGTCGGCTACTCTCTCCGAATTCAAGCTGACGTCTTCTAAGTGTATGTGGTCATATATTGGCAAAACATGACACACATGAGTGGCGTAGTGCCAACGTTTCAGCGAGCACTTTTCACACTGACTGCTCTCGGTTCCATGCCGCCAATAAAGGTGCTCCAACAAATGCTTGTACTCGTAGTACTCCATGGAACATTGGCTGCACGGGAACGTGGCTTCTGGTGACGAGCTTCTGCAAGTATCCATGGCAAAACTAGCTGCAGGTCAAAGTTGTGTGGAAGTAGTAGTTATCAATATGAACGCTACAGGTAGAATGATTAGATACTGAAGGAAACGCCGCTTTTATAGGTTCCCTGTGTCGATAGCCCGTACAACAGCTAATGAGCTCTATAATTAGTTAATGTGTTTTCAAAGGTTTAAACTTTTCCGGATACAATCCGAACGATTTACCCATTAAAACATTAAGTAATTATTAGTAGGACAAATATAATACCTACTCATAGTTCAAATATTTCAATTGCGTAAGCGCTCCACAGAATGAGCAACTTCATCGACATGGCTACTTCCTTGCGAAAGCTCATCTGGACATTGAGTACCTTGTGACTTTTTAACTAAGTGGTTGACTCTAAAGTATGTCACATTTTCGTCTTGCCATAAATAAATAAATAAACCCGTTCACCAGTTTCTCATACCCACAGCCACGATCCGCGCTATCCATCTGTGATGTGATAGTCTTACAACGATTGCAGCGAATGATTAGATCTATACCAGCTGAAAGGGTTAAAAAACAGCAATTTCGTTATTGAAGGAATTTTCACAGCATTAAGTATGCTAACTATACTAATTTCGTTATTCCAAATAAGATATTCAATAGTATTATGAGAATTCATTCTGTAAATACCGTCTCAAATACTTCCCATTCCGGTACCTTCTTCAAATTTACGATGAAACTACTCGCAATCGAGTGTCATTTTCGGGTCACTTACCCATGAGGATAACACAGTTACGTTCGGTTGAAGTCGCCACTTCAGCCAGAACCGAACGTAACTAATCCCAGGGTGCCACAGTGTGGCATCCTGGGATTGGTTACTGGGGAATGTGGAATGTGATTTTTGCAGAGTTCAAAGGTAAGCCTATATACTTCTACTTCTACGCAGTGGCTTCGTAGCAGTTCTGTCATTCAGTACAGGTCGGACATAACCATTCACCGTCCGGTGCTGAGGAAATACCAACGCATGTGAAATGGTACTACTGCAGAGAGCATTTTGGGTTATCACACCCTATCATCTGTGACTCAGCTATATACTTCCCCCAATAGCAGTAGTCGGCTACTCTCTCCGAATCCAAGCTGACGTCTTCTAAGTGTATGTGGTCATATATTGGCAAAACATAACACACATGAGTGGCGTAGTGCCAACGTTTCAGCGAGCAATTTTCACACTGACTGCTCTCAGTCCCATGCCGCCAATAAAGGTGCTCCAACAAATGCTTGTACTCGTAGTACTCCATGGAACATTGGCTGCACGGGAACGTGGCTTCAGGTGACGAGCTTCTGCAAGTATCCATGGCAAAACTAACTGCAGGTCAAAGTTATGTGGAAGCAGTATTAACAATATGAACGCTACTGGTAGAATGATTAGATACTGAGGGAAACGCAGCTTTTATAGTCTCCCTGTGTCGATAGCCCGTATAACAGCTAATGAGCTCTATAATTAGTTAATGTGTTTTCTAAGGTTTAAACTTTTCCGGATACATTCCGATCGATTTACCCGTTAAAACATTAAGTAATTATTAGTAGGAAAAATATAATACCTACTCATAGTTCAAATATTTCAATTGCGTAAGCGCTCCACAGAATGAGCAACTTCATCGACATAGCTACTTCCTTGCGAAAGCTCATTTGGACATTGAGTACTTTGTGACTTTTTAACTAAGTGGTTGACTCTAAAGTATGTCACATTTTCGTCTTGCCATGGGGCATGTTGCTATGGTTCGATACCCCCTCAGCATGCGCCTTTTATACTTTCAATTAGGAGGCGTACAATACAATACGTGGACGTCACTCCATCTCGGCTAGTTCGAATCAGCAAGTAAATCCGGTTAATAAATAAATAAATAAATAAACCCGTTCACCGGTTTCTCATACCCGCAGCCACGATCCGCGCTATCCATCTGTGATGTGATAGTCTTACAATGATTGCAGCGAATGATTAGATCTATACCAGCAGAAAGGGTTAAAAACAGCAATTTCGTTATTCCAAATAGGATATTCAATAGTATTATGAGAATTCATTCTGTAAATACCGTCTCAAATTCTTCCCATTCCGGTACCTTCTTCAAATTTACGATGAAACTACTCGCAATCGAGTGTCATTTTCGGGTCACTTACCCATGAGGATAACACAGTTACGTTCGGTTGAAGTCGCCACTTCAGCCAGAACCGAACGTAACTAATCCCAGGGTGCCACAGTGTGGCATCCTGGGATTGGTTACTGGGGAATGTGGAATGTGATTTTTGCAGAGTTCAAAGGTAAGCCTATATACTTCTACTTCTACGCAGTGGCTTCGTAGCAGTTCTGTCATTCAGTGCAGGTCGGACATAACCATTCACCGTCCGGTGCTGAGGAAATGCCAACGCATATGAAATGGTACCACTGCAGAGAGCATTTTGGGTTATCACACCCTATCATCTGTGACTCAGCTATATACTTCCCGCAATAGCAGTAGTCGGCTACTCTCTCCGAATCCAAGCTGACGTCTTCTAAGTGTATGTGGTCATATATTGGCAAAACATGACACACATGAGTGGCGTAGTGCCAACGTTTCAGCGAGCACTTTTCACACTGACTGCTCTCGGTTCCATGCCGCCATCTGCCCGGATGCTCAAAGGGACTACAGTCCCTTTGCGCATTTTGGCAGTTGGCGGGAAAATTGCCATTCGCACAAGTTCTTTTTTTTTCTTTTTAACGCGTGACTTAGTATCGGTTTTAGTAATTTTATTCGATTAAATATAGATCCCTTCGTCCCAAAAATACGTTATACAGTACGGCACTAGTTCATTCGATTAAAAAAAAAAATTGAATGTTTATGGTTCTAAAGTTTTGTTTAGTTTTCTTTTGCGCGTGTTAGTTTGTCAGACGTGTAAAAATTTAAATGCTGTTTATTGTAAAATAAGTACATGTTATAAGTGAAGTATGTGTATGTGATAAAAGGTTTACGATAGGTTTAAGTAAGGTTCGTATATACTTTTTAAATAAACACGAGATTCAAGATAAAATAGTCATTTTTCACTATCGCCAATGTTTACAGTTGCTTATAATAAATCCAGTGATAACTATCAACAAGATTCTTATAAGAATTTAAAGAATGACTCATATCCTTTATAAAAAATAACACTTCAGCTTATAAAGTTGTGAAGTGTTCGTCAAATGATTTGTTTATCTAAACTCCGACGGTCGGGATTTGAATTACGTCGTCGTCGGCGTTCAAGGTCAAATTCGCCGCGCGTCCGGGCTGTAAGGTGCTCCAACAAATGCTTGTACTCGTAGTACTCCATGGAACATTGGCTGCACGGGAACGTGGCTTCTGGTGACGAGCTTCTGCAAGTATCCATGGCAAAACTAGCTGCAGGTCAAAGTTGTGTGGAAGCAGTAGTTATCAATATGAACGCTACAGGTAGAATGATTAGATACTGAAGGAAACGCCGCTTTTATAGGTTCCCTGTGTCGATAGCCCGTACAACAGCTAATGAGCTCTATAATTAGTTAATGTGTTTTCAAAGGTTTAAACTTTTCCGGATACATTCCGAACGATTTACCCGTTAAAACATTAAGTAATTATTAGTAGGAAAAATATAATACCTACTCATAGTTCAAATATATTATTGCAATTGCGTAAGCGCTCCACAGAATGAGCAACTTCATCAGCTACTTCCTTGCGAAAGCTCATTTGGACATTGAGTACTTTGTGACTTTTTAACTAAGTGGTTGACTCTAAAGTATGTCACATTTTCGTCTTGCCATGGGGCATGTTGCTATGGTTCGATACCCCCTCAGCATGCGCCTTTTATACTTTCAATTAGGAGGCGTACAATACAATACGTGGACGTCACTCCATCTCGGCTAGTTCGAATCAGCAAGTAAATCCGGTTAATAAATAAATAAATAAATAAACCCGTTCACCGGTTTCTCATACCCGCAGCCACGATCCGCGCTATCCATCTGTGATGTGATAGTCTTACAATGATTGCAGCGAATGATTAGATCTATACCAGCAGAAAGGGTTAAAAACAGCAATTTCGTTATTCCAAATAGGATATTCAATAGTATTATGAGAATTCATTCTGTAAATACCGTCTCAAATTCTTCCCATTCCGGTACCTTCTTCAAATTTACGATGAAACTACTCGCAATCGAGTGTCATTTTCGGGTCACTTACCCATGAGGATAACACAGTTACGTTCGGTTGAAGTCGCCACTTCAGCCAGAACCGAACGTAACTAATCCCAGGGTGCCACAGTGTGGCATCCTGGGATTGGTTACTGGGGAATGTGGAATGTGATTTTTGCAGAGTTCAAAGGTAAGCCTATATACTTCTACTTCTACGCAGTGGCTTCGTAGCAGTTCTGTCATTCAGTGCAGGTCGGACATAACCATTCACCGTCCGGTGCTGAGGAAATGCCAACGCATATGAAATGGTACCACTGCAGAGAGCATTTTGGGTTATCACACCCTATCATCTGTGACTCAGCTATATACTTCCCGCAATAGCAGTAGTCGGCTACTCTCTCCGAATCCAAGCTGACGTCTTCTAAGTGTATGTGGTCATATATTGGCAAAACATGACACACATGAGTGGCGTAGTGCCAACGTTTCAGCGAGCACTTTTCACACTGACTGCTCTCGGTTCCATGCCGCCATCTGCCCGGATGCTCAAAGGGACTACAGTCCCTTTGCGCATTTTGGCAGTTGGCGGGAAAATTGCCATTCGCACAAGTTCTTTTTTTTTCTTTTTAACGCGTGACTTAGTATCGGTTTTAGTAATTTTATTCGATTAAATATAGATCCCTTCGTCCCAAAAATACGTTATACAGTACGGCACTAGTTCATTCGATTAAAAAAAAAATTGAATGTTTATGGTTCTAAAGTTTTGTTTAGTTTTCTTTTGCGCGTGTTAGTTTGTCAGACGTGTAAAAATTTAAATGCTGTTTATTGTAAAATAAGTACATGTTATAAGTGAAGTATGTGTATGTGATAAAAGGTTTACGATAGGTTTAAGTAAGGTTCGTATATACTTTTTAAATAAACACGAGATTCAAGATAAAATAGTCATTTTTCACTATCGCCAATGTTTACAGTTGCTTATAATAAATCCAGTGATAACTATCAACAAGATTCTTATAAGAATTTAAAGAATGACTCATATCCTTTATAAAAAATAACACTTCAGCTTATAAAGTTGTGAAGTGTTCGTCAAATGATTTGTTTATCTAAACTCCGACGGTCGGGATTTGAATTACGTCGTCGTCGGCGTTCAAGGTCAAATTCGCCGCGCGTCCGGGCTGTAAGGTGCTCCAACAAATGCTTGTACTCGTAGTACTCCATGGAACATTGGCTGCACGGGAACGTGGCTTCTGGTGACGAGCTTCTGCAAGTATCCATGGCAAAACTAGCTGCAGGTCAAAGTTGTGTGGAAGCAGTAGTTATCAATATGAACGCTACAGGTAGAATGATTAGATACTGAAGGAAACGCCGCTTTTATAGGTTCCCTGTGTCGATAGCCCGTACAACAGCTAATGAGCTCTATAATTAGTTAATGTGTTTTCAAAGGTTTAAACTTTTCCGGATACATTCCGAACGATTTACCCGTTAAAACATTAAGTAATTATTAGTAGGAAAAATATAATACCTACTCATAGTTCAAATATATTATTGCAATTGCGTAAGCGCTCCACAGAATGAGCAACTTCATCAGCTACTTCCTTGCGAAAGCTCATTTGGACATTGAGTACTTTGTGACTTTTTAACTAAGTGGTTGACTCTAAAGTATTTCACATTTTCGTCTTGCCATGGGGCCTGTTGCTATGGTTCGATACCCCCTCAGCATGCGCCTTTTATACTTTCAATTAGGAGGCGTACAATACAATACGTGGACGTCACTCCATCTCCGCTAGTTCGAATCAGCGGGTAAATCCGGTTAATAAATAAATAAATAAATAAACCCGTTCACCGGTTTCTCATACCCGCAGCCACGATCCGCGCTATCCATCTGTGATGTGATAGTCTTACAATGATTGCAGCGAATGATTAGATCTATACCAGCTGAAAGGGTTAAAAAACAGCAATTTCGTTATTCCAAATAGGATATTCGATAGTATTATGAGAATTCATTCTGTAAATACCGTCTCAAATTCTTCCCATTCCGGTACCTTCTTCAAATTTACGATGAAACTACTCGCAATCGAGTGTCATTTTCGGGTCACTTACCCATGAGGATAACACAGTTACGTTCGGTTGAAGTCGCCACTTCAGCCAGAACCGAACGTAACTAATCCCAGGGTGCCACAGTGTGGCATCCTGGGATTGGTTACTGGGGAATGTGGAATGTGATTTTTGCAGATTTCAAAGGTAAGCCTATATACTTCTACTTCTACGCAGTGGCTTCGTAGCAGTTCTGTCATTCAGTGCAGGTCGGGCATAACCATTCACCGTCCGGTGCTGAGGAAATGCCAACGCATGTGAAATGGTACCACTGCAGAGAGCATTTTGGGTTATCACACCCTATCATCTGTGACTCAGCTATATACTTCCCGCAATAGCAGTAGTCGGCTACTCTCTCCGAATCCAAGCTGACGTCTTCTAAGTGTATGTGGTCATATATTGGCAAAACATGACACACATGAGTAGCATAGTGCCAACGTTTCAGCGAGCACTTTTCACACTGACTGCTCTCAGTTCCATGCCGCCAATAAAGGTGCTCCAACAAATGCTTGTACTCGTAGTACTCCATGGAACATTGGCTGCACGGGAACGTGGCTTCTGGTGACGAGCTTCTGCAAGTATCCATGGCAAAACTAGCTGCAGGTCAAAGTTGTGTGGAAGCAGTAGTTATCAATATGAACGCTACAGGTAGAATGAGTAGATACTGAAGGAAACGCCGCTTTTATAGGTTCCCTGTGTCGATAGCCCGTACAACAGCTAATGAGCTCTATAATTAGTTAATGTGTTTTCAAAGGTTTAAACTTTTCCGGATACAATCCGAACGATTTACCCGTTAAAACATTAAGTAATTATTAGTAGGAAAAATATAATACCTACTCATAGTTCAAATATTTCAATTGCGTAAGCGCTCCACAGAATGAGCAACTTCATCGACATGGCTACTTCCTTGCGAAAGCTCATTTGGACATTGAGTACCTTGTGACTTTTTAACTAAGTGGTTGACTCTAAAGTATGTCACATTTTCGTCTTGCCAGAAATAAATAAATAAACCCGTTCACCGGTTTCTCATACCCGCAGCCACGATCCGCGCTATCCATCTGTGATGTGATAGTCTTACAATGATTGCAGCGAATGATTAGATCTATACCAGCTGAAAGGGTTAAAAAACAGCAATTTCGTTATTCCAAATAGGATATTCGATAGTATTATGAGAATTCATTCTGTAAATACCGTCTCAAATTCTTCCCATTCCGGTACCTTCTTTAAATTTACGATGAAACTACTCGCAATCGAGTGTCATTTTCGGGTCACTTACCCATGAGGATAACACAGTTACGTTCGGTTGAAGTCGCCACTTCAGCCAGAACCGAACGTAACTAATCCCAGGGTGCCACAGTGTGGCATCCTGGGATTGGTTACTGGGGAATGTGGAATGTGATTTTTGCAGAGTTCAAAGGTAAGCCTATATACTTCTACTTCTACGCAGTGGCTTCGTAGCAGTTCTGTCATTCAGTGCAGGTCGGGCATAACCATTCACCGTCCGGAGCTGAGGAAATGCCAACGCATGTGAAATGGTACCACTGCAGAGAGCATTTTGGGTTATCACACCCTATCATCTGTGACTCAGCTATATACTTCCCGCAATAGCAGTAGTCGGCTACTCTCTCCGAATCCAAGCTGACGTCTTCTAAGTGTATGTGGTCATATATTGGCAAAACATGACACACATGAGTAGCATAGTGCCAACGTTTCAGCGAGCACTTTTCACACTGACTGCTCTCAGTTCCATGCCGCCAATAAAGGTGCTCCAACAAATGCTTGTACTCGTAGTACTCCATGGAACATTGGCTGCACGGGAACGTGGCTTCTGGTGACGAGCTTCTGCAAGTATCCATGGCAAAACTAGCTGCAGGTCAAAGTTGTGTGGAAGCAGTAGTTATCAATATGAACGCTACAGGTAGAATGATTAGATACTGAAGGAAACGCCGCTTTTATAGGTTCCCTGTGTCGATAGCCCGTACAACAGCTAATGAGCTCTATAATTAGTTAATGTGTTTTCAAAGGTTTAAACTTTTCCGGATACAATCCGAACGATTTACCCGTTAAAACATTAAGTAATTATTAGTAGGAAAAATATAATACCTACTCATAGTTCAAATATTTCAATTGCGTAAGCGCTCCACAGAATGAGCAACTTCATCGACATGGCTACTTCCTCGCGAAAGCTCATTTGGACATTGAGTACCTTGTGACTTTTTAACTAAGTGGTTGACTCTAAAGTATGTCACATTTTCGTCTTGCCATAAATAAATAAATAAACCCGTTCACCGGTTTCTCATACCCGCAGCCACGATCCGCGCTATCCATCTGTGATGTGATAGTCTTACAATGATTGCAGTGAATGATTAGATCTATACCAGCTGAAAGGGTTAAAAAACAGCAATTTCGTTATTCCAAATAGGATATTCGATAGTATTATGAGAATTCATTCTGTAAATACCGTCTCAAATTCGTCCCATTCCGGTACCTCCTTCAAATTTACGATGAAACTACTCGCAATCGAGTGTCATTTTCGGGTCACTTACCCATGAGGATAACACAGTTACGTTCGGTTGAAGTCGCCACTTCAGCCAGAACCGAACGTAACTAATCCCAGGGTGCCACAGTGTGGCATCCTGGGATTGGTTACTGGGGAATGTGGAATGTGATTTTTGCAGAGTTCAAAGGTAAGCCTATATACTTCTACTTCTACGCAGTGGCTTCGTAGCAGTTCTGTCATTCAGTGCAGGTCGGGCATAACCATTCACCGTCCGGAGCTGAGGAAATGCCAACGCATGTGAAATGGTACCACTGCAGAGAGCATTTTGGGTTATCACACCCTATCATCTGTGACTCAGCTATATACTTCCCGCAATAGCAGTAGTCGGCTACTCTCTCCGAATCCAAGCTGACGTCTTCTAAGTGTATGTGGTCATATATTGGCAAAACATGACACACATGAGTAGCATAGTGCCAACGTTTCAGCGAGCACTTTTCACACTGACTGCTCTCAGTTCCATGCCGCCAATAAAGGTGCTCCAACAAATGCTTGTACTCGTAGTACTCCATGGAACATTGGCTGCACGGGAACGTGGCTTCTGGTGACGAGCTTCTGCAAGTATCCATGGCAAAACTAGCTGCAGGTCAAAGTTGTGTGGAAGCAGTAGTTATCAATATGAACGCTACAGGTAGAATGATTAGATACTGAAGGAAACGCCGCTTTTATAGGTTCCCTGTGTCGATAGCCCGTACAACAGCTAATGAGCTCTATAATTAGTTAATGTGTTTTCAAAGGTTTAAACTTTTCCGGATACAATCCGAACGATTTACCCGTTAAAATATTAAGTAATTATTAGTAGGAAAAATATAATACCTACTCATAGTTCAAATATTTCAATTGCGTAAGCGCTCCACAGAATGAGCAACTTCATCGACATGGCTACTTCCTCGCGAAAGCTCATTTGGACATTGAGTACCTTGTGACTTTTTAACTAAGTGGTTGACTCTAAAGTATGTCACATTTTCGTCTTGCCATAAATAAATAAATAAACCCGTTCACCGGTTTCTCATACCCGCAGCCACGATCCGCGCTATCCATCTGTGATGTGATAGTCTTACAATGATTGCAGTGAATGATTAGATCTATACCAGCTGAAAGGGTTAAAAAACAGCAATTTCGTTATTCCAAATAGGATATTCGATAGTATTATGAGAATTCATTCTGTAAATACCGTCTCAAATTCGTCCCATTCCGGTACCTCCTTCAAATTTACGATGAAACTACTCGCAATCGAGTGTCATTTTCGGGTCACTTACCCATGAGGATAACACAGTTACGTTCGGTTGAAGTCGCCACTTCAGCCAGAACCGAACGTAACTAATCCCAGGGTGCCACAGTGTGGCATCCTGGGATTGGTTACTGGGGAATGTGGAATGTGATTTTTGCAGAGTTCAAAGGTAAGCCTATATACTTCTACTTCTACGCAGTGGCTTCGTAGCAGTTCTGTCATTCAGTGCAGGTCGGGCATAACCATTCACCGTCCGGTGCTGAGGAAATGCCAACGCATGTGAAATGGTACCACTGCAGAGAGCATTTTGGGTTATCACACCCTATCATCTGTGACTCAGCTATATACTTCCCGCAATAGCAGTAGTCGGCTACTCTCTCCGAATCCAAGCTGACGTCTTCTAAGTGTATGTGGTCATATATTGGCAAAACATGACACACATGAGTAGCATAGTGCCAACGTTTCAGCGAGCACTTTTCACACTGACTACTCTCAGTTCCATGCCGCCAATAAAGGTGCTCCAACAAATGCTTGTACTCGTAGTACTCCATGGAACATTGGCTGCACGGGAACGTGGCTTCTGGTGACGAGCTTCTGCAAGTATCCATGGCAAAACTAGCTGCAGGTCAAAGTTGTGTGGAAGCAGTAGTTATCAATATGAACGCTACAGGTAGAATGATTAGATACTGAAGGAAACGCCGCTTTTATAGGTTCCCTGTGTCGATAGCCCGTACAACAGCTAATGAGCTCTATAATTAGTTAATGTGTTTTCAAAGGTTTAAACTTTTCCGGATACAATCCGAACGATTTACCCGTTAAAACATTAAGTAATTATTAGTAGGAAAAATATAATACCTACTCATAGTTCAAATATTTCAATTGCGTAAGCGCTCCACAGAATGAGCAACTTCATCGACATGGCTACTTCCTCGCGAAAGCTCATTTGGACATTGAGTACCTTGTGACTTTTTAACTAAGTGGTTGACTCTAAAGTATGTCACATTTTCGTCTTGCCAGAAATAAATTAATAAACCCGTTCACCGGTTTCTCATACCCGCAGCCACGATCCGCGCTATCCATCTGTGATGTGATAGTCTTACAATGATTGCAGCGAATGATTAGATCTATACCAGCTGAAAGGGTTAAAAAACAGCAATTTCGTTATTCCAAATAGGATATTCGATAGTATTATGAGAATTCATTCTGTAAATACCGTCTCAAATTCTTCCCATTCCGGTACCTTCTTCAAATTTACGATGAAACTACTCGCAATCGAGTGTCATTTTCGGGTCACTTACCCATGAGGATAACACAGTTACGTTCGGTTGAAGTCGCCACTTCAGCCAGAACCGAACGTAACTAATCCCAGGGTGCCACAGTGTGGCATCCTGGGATTGGTTACTGGGGAATGTGGAATGTGATTTTTGCAGAGTTCAAAGGTAAGCCTATATACTTCTACTTCTACGCAGTGGCTTCGTAGCAGTTCTGTCATTCAGTGCAGGTCGGGCATAACCATTCACCGTCCGGTGCTGAGGAAATGCCAACGCATGTGAAATGGTACCACTGCAGAGAGCATTTTGGGTTATCACACCCTATCATCTGTGACTCAGCTATATACTTCCCGCAATAGCAGTAGTCGGCTACTCTCTCCGAATCCAAGCTGACGTCTTCTAAGTGTATGTGGTCATATATTGGCAAAACATGACACACATGAGTAGCATAGTGCCAACGTTTCAGCGAGCACTTTTCACACTGACTGCTCTCAGTTCCATGCCGCCAATAAAGGTGCTCCAACAAATGCTTGTACTCGTAGTACTCCATGGAACATTGGCTGCACGGGAACGTGGCTTCTGGTGACGAGCTTCTGCAAGTATCCATGGCAAAACTAGCTGCAGGTCAAAGTTGTGTGGAAGCAGTAGTTATTAATATGAACGCTACAGGTAGAATGATTAGATACTAAAGGAAACGCCGCTTTTATAGGTTCCCTGTGTCGATAGCCCGTACAACAGCTAATGAGCTCTATAATTAGTTAATGTGTTTTCAAAGGTTTAAACTTTTCCGGATACAATCCGAACGATTTACCCGTTAAAACATTAAGTAATTATTAGTAGGAAAAATATAATACCTACTCATAGTTCAAATATTTCAATTGCGTAAGCGCTCCACAGAATGAGCAACTTCATCGACATGGCTACTTCCTCGCGAAAGCTCATTTGGACATTGAGTACCTTGTGACTTTTTAACTAAGTGGTTGACTCTAAAGTATGTCACATTTTCGTCTTGCCAGAAATAAATAAATAAACCCGTTCACCGGTTTCTCATACCCGCAGCCACGATCCGCGCTATCCATCTGTGATGTGATAGTCTTACAATGATTGCAGCGAATGATTAGATCTATACCAGCTGAAAGGGTTAAAAAACAGCAATTTCGTTATTCCAAATAGGATATTCGATAGTATTATGAGAATTCATTCTGTAAATACCGTCTCAAATTCTTCCCATTCCGGTACCTTCTTCAAATTTACGATGAAACTACTCGCAATCGAGTGTCATTTTCGGGTCACTTACCCATGAGGATAACACAGTTACGTTCGGTTGAAGTCGCCACTTCAGCCAGAACCGAACGTAACTAATCCCAGGGTGCCACAGTGTGGCATCCTGGGATTGGTTACTGGGGAATGTGGAATGTGATTTTTGCAGAGTTCAAAGGTAAGCCTATATACTTCTACTTCTACGCAGTGGCTTCGTAGCAGTTCTGTCATTCAGTGCAGGTCGGGCATAACCATTCACCGTCCGGTGCTGAGGAAATGCCAACGCATGTGAAATGGTACCACTGCAGAGAGCATTTTGGCTTATCACACCCTATCATCTGTGACTCAGCTATATACTTCCCGCAATAGCAGTAGTCGGCTACTCTCTCCGAATCCAAGCTGACGTCTTCTAAGTGTATGTGGTCATATATTGGCAAAACATGACACACATGAGTAGCATAGTGCCAACGTTTCAGCGAGCACTTTTCACACTGACTACTCTCAGTTCCATGCCGCCAATAAAGGTGCTCCAACAAATGCTTGTACTCGTAGTACTCCATGGAACATTGGCTGCACGGGAACGTGGCTTCTGGTGACGAGCTTCTGCAAGTATCCATGGCAAAACTAGCTGCAGGTCAAAGTTGTGTGGAAGCGGTAGTTATCAATATGAACGCTACAGGTAGAATGATTAGATACTGAAGGAAACGCCGCTTTTATAGGTTCCCTGTGTCGATAGCCCGTACAACAGCTAATGAGCTCTATAATTAGTTAATGTGTTTTCAAAGGTTTAAACTTTTCCGGATACAATCCGAACGATTTACCCGTTAAAACATTAAGTAATTATTAGTAGGAAAAATATAATACCTACTCATAGTTCAAATATTTCAATTGCGTAAGCGCTCCACAGAATGAGCAACTTCATCGACATGGCTACTTCCTTGCGAAAGCTCATTTGGACATTGAGTACCTTGTGACTTTTTAACTAAGTGGTTGACTCTAAAGTATGTCACATTTTCGTCTTGCCAGAAATAAATAAATAAACCCGTTCACCGGTTTCTCATACCCGCAGCCACGATCCGCGCTATCCATCTGTGATGTGATAGTCTTACAATGATTGCAGCGAATGATTAGATCTATACCAGCTGAAAGGGTTAAAAAACAGCAATTTCGTTATTCCAAATAGGATATTCGATAGTATTATGAGAATTCATTCTGTAAATACCGTCTCAAATTCTTCCCATTCCGGTACCTTCTTCAAATTTACGATGAAACTACTCGCAATCGAGTGTCATTTTCGGGTCACTTACCCATGAGGATAACACAGTTACGTTCGGTTGAAGTCGCCACTTCAGCCAGAACCGAACGTAACTAATCCCAGGGTGCCACAGTGTGGCATCCTGGGATTGGTTACTGGGGAATGTGGAATGTGATTTTTGCAGAGTTCAAAGGTAAGCCTATATACTTCTACTTCTACGCAGTGGCTTCGTAGCAGTTCTGTCATTCAGTGCAGGGCGGACATAACCATTCACCGTCCGGTGCTGAGGAAATGCCAACGCATGTGAAATGGTACCATTGCAGAGAGCATTTTGGGTTATCACACCCTATCATCTGTGACTCAGCTATATACTTCCCGCAATAGCAGTAGTCGGCTACTCTCTCCGAATCCAAGCTGACGTCTTCTAAGTGTATGTGGTCATATATTGGCAAAACATGACACACATGAGTAGCATAGTGCCAACGTTTCAGCGAGCACTTTTCACACTGACTGCTCTCAGTTCCATGCCGCCAATAAAGGTGCTCCAACAAATGCTTGTACTCGTAGTACTCCATGGAACATTGGCTGCACGGGAACGTGGCTTCTGGTGACGAGCTTCTGCAAGTATCCATGGCAAAACTAGCTGCAGGTCAAAGTTGTGTGGAAGCAGTAGTTATCAATATGAACGCTACAGGTAGAATGATTAGATACTGAAGGAAACGCCGCTTTTATAGGTTCCCTGTGTCGATAGCCCGTACAACAGCTAATGAGCTCTATAATTAGTTAATGTGTTTTAAAAGGTTTAAACTTTTCCGGATACAATCCGAACGATTTACCCGTTAAAACATTAAGTAATTATTAGTAGGAAAAATATAATACCTACTCATAGTTCAAATATTTCAATTGCGTAAGCGCTCCACAGAATGAGCAACTTCATCGACATGGCTACTTCCTTGCGAAAGCTCATTTGGACATTGAGTACCTTGTGACTTTTTAACTAAGTGGTTGACTCTAAAGTATGTCACATTTTCGTCTTGCCAGAAATAAATAAATAAACCCGTTCACCGGTTTCTCATACCCGCAGCCACGATCCGCGCTATCCACCTGTGATGTGATAGTCTTACAATGATTGCAGCGAATGATTAGATCTATACCAGCTGAAAGGGTTAAAAAACAGCAATTTCGTTATTCCAAATAGGATATTCGATAGTATTATGAGAATTCATTCTGTAAATACCGTCTCAAATTCTTCCCATTCCGGTACCTTCTTCAAATTTACGATGAAACTACTCGCAATCGAGTGTCATTTTCGGGTCACTTACCCATGAGGATAACACAGTTACGTTCGGTTGAAGTCGCCACTTCAGCCAGAACCGAACGTAACTAATCCCAGGGTGCCACAGTGTGGCATCCTGGGATTGGTTGCTGGGGAATGTGGAATGTGATTTTTGCAGAGTTCAAAGGTAAGCCTATATACTTCTACTTCTACGCAGTGGCTTCGTAGCAGTTCTGTCATTCAGTGCAGGTCGGACATAACCATTCACCGTCCGGTGCTGAGGAAATGCCAACGCATGTGAAATGGTACCATTGCAGAGAGCATTTTGGGTTATCACACCCTATCATCTGTGACTCAGCTATATACTTCCCGCAATAGCAGAAGTCGGCTACTCTCTCCGAATCTAAGCTGACGTCTTCTAAGTGTATGTGGTCATATATTGGCAAAACATGACACACATGAGTAGCATAGTGCCAACGTTTCAGCGAGCACTTTTCACACTGACTGCTCTCAGTTCCATGCCGCCAATAAAGGTGCTCCAACAAATGCTTGTACTCGTAGTACTCCATGGAACATTGGCTGCACGGGAACGTGGCTTCTGGTGACGAGCTTCTGCAAGTATCCATGGCAAAACTAGCTGCAGGTCAAAGTTGTGTGGAAGCAGTAGTTATCAATATGAACGCTACAGGTAGAATGATTAGATACTGAAGGAAACGCCGCTTTTATAGGTTCCCTGTGTCGATAGCCCGTACAACAGCTAATGAGCTCTATAATTAGTTAATGTGTTTTCAAAGGTTTAAACTTTTCCGGATACAATCCGAACGATTTACCCGTTAAAACATTAAGTAATTATTAGTAGGAAAAATATAATACCTACTCATAGTTCAAATATTTCAATTGCGTAAGCGCTCCACAGAATGAGCAACTTCATCGACATGGCTACTTCCTCGCGAAAGCTCATTTGGACATTGAGTACCTTGTGACTTTTTAACTAAGTGGTTGACTCTAAAGTATGTCACATTTTCGTCTTGCCAGAAATAAATAAATAAACCCGTTCACCGGTTTCTCATACCCGCAGCCACGATCCGCGCTATCCATCTGTGATGTGATAGTCTTACAATGATTGCAGCGAATGATTAGATCTATACCAGCTGAAAGGGTTAAAAAACAGCAATTTCGTTATTCCAAATAGGATATTCGATAGTATTATGAGAATTCATTCTGTAAATACCGTCTCAAATTCTTCCCATTCCGGTACCTTCTTCAAATTTACGATGAAACTACTCGCAATCGAGTGTCATTTTCGGGTCACTTACCCATGAGGATAACACAGTTACGTTCGGTTGAAGTCGCCACTTCAGCCAGAACCGAACGTAACTAATCCCAGGGTGCCACAGTGTGGCATCCTGGGATTGGTTACTGGGGAATGTGGAATGTGATTTTTGCAGAGTTCAAAGGTAAGCCTATATACTTCTACTTCTACGCAGTGGCTTCGTAGCAGTTCTGTCATTCAGTGCAGGTCGGGCATAACCATTCACCGTCCGGTGCTGAGGAAATGCCAACGCATGTGAAATGGTACCACTGCAGAGAGCATTTTGGCTTATCACACCCTATCATCTGTGACTCAGCTATATACTTCCCGCAATAGCAGTAGTCGGCTACTCTCTCCGAATCCAAGCTGACGTCTTCTAAGTGTATGTGGTCATATATTGGCAAAACATGACACACATGAGTAGCATAGTGCCAACGTTTCAGCGAGCACTTTTCACACTGACTGCTCTCAGTTCCATGCCGCCAATAAAGGTGCTCCAACAAATGCTTGTACTCGTAGTACTCCATGGAACATTGGCTGCACGGGAACGTGGCTTCTGGTGACGAGCTTCTGCAAGTATCCATGGCAAAACTAGCTGCAGGTCAAAGTTGTGTGGAAGCAGTAGTTATCAATATGAACGCTACAGGTAGAATGATTAGATACTGAAAGAAACGCCGCTTTTATAGGTTCCCTGTGTCGATAGCCCGTACAACAGCTAATGAGCTCTATAATTAGTTAATGTGTTTTCAAAGGTTTAAACTTTTCCGGATACATCCGAACGATTTACCCGTTAAAACATTAAGTAATTATTAGTAGGAAAAATATAATACCTACTCATAGTTCAAATATTTCAATTGCGTAAGCGCTCCACAGAATGAGCAACTTCATCGACATGGCTACTTCCTCGCGAAAGCTCATTTGGACATTGAGTACCTTGTGACTTTTTAACTAAGTGGTTGACTCTAAAGTATGTCACATTTTCGTCTTGCCAGAAATAAATAAATAAACCCGTTCACCGGTTTCTCATACCCGCAGCCACGATCCGCGCTATCCATCTGTGATGTGATAGTCTTACAATGATTGCAGCGAATGATTAGATCTATACCAGCTGAAAGGGTTAAAAAACAGCAATTTCGTTATTCCAAATAGGATATTCGATAGTATTATGAGAATTCATTCTGTAAACACCGTCTCAAATTCTTCCCATTCCGGTACCTTCTTCAAATTTACGATGAAACTACTCGCAATCGAGTGTCATTTTCGGGTCACTTACCCATGAGGATAACACAGTTACGTTCGGTTGAAGTCGCCACTTCAGCCAGAACCGAACGTAACTAATCCCAGGGTGCCACAGTGTGGCATCCTGGGATTGGTTACTGGGGAATGTGGAATGTGATTTTTGCAGAGTTCAAAGGTAAGCCTATATACTTCTACTTCTACGCAGTGGCTTCGTAGCAGTTCTGTCATTCAGTGCAGGTCGGGCATAACCATTCACCGTCCGGTGCTGAGGAAATGCCAACGCATGTGAAATGGTACCACTGCAGAGAGCATTTTGGCTTATCACACCCTATCATCTGTGACTCAGCTATATACTTCCCGCAATAGCAGTAGTCGGCTACTCTCTCCGAATCCAAGCTGACGTCTTCTAAGTGTATGTGGTCATATATTGGCAAAACATGACACACATGAGTAGCATAGTGCCAACGTTTCAGCGAGCACTTTTCACACTGACTGCTCTCAGTTCCATGCCGCCAATAAAGGTGCTCCAACAAATGCTTGTACTCGTAGTACTCCATGGAACATTGGCTGCACGGGAACGTGGCTTCTGGTGACGAGCTTCTGCAAGTATCCATGGCAAAACTAGCTGCAGGTCAAAGTTGTGTGGAAGCAGTAGTTATCAATATGAACGCTACAGGTAGAATGATTAGATACTGAAGGAAACGCCGCTTTTATAGGTTCCCTGTGTCGATAGCCCGTACAACAGCTAATGAGCTCTATAATTAGTTAATGTGTTTTCAAAGGTTTAAACTTTTCCGGATACAATCCGAACGATTTACCCGTTAAAACATTAAGTAATTATTAGTAGGCAAAATATAATACCTACTCATAGTTCAAATATTTCAATTGCGTAAGCGCTCCACAGAATGAGCAACTTCATCGACATGGCTACTTCCTCGCGAAAGCTCATTTGGACATTGAGTACCTTGTGACTTTTTAACTAAGTGGTTGACTCTAAAGTATGTCACATTTTCGTCTTGCCAGAAATAAATAAATAAACCCGTTCACCGGTTTCTCATACCCGCAGCCACGATCCGCGCTATCCATCTGTGATGTGATAGTCTTACAATGATTGCAGCGAATGATTAGATCTATACCAGCTGAAAGGGTTAAAAAACAGCAATTTCGTTATTCCAAATAGGATATTCGATAGTATTATGAGAATTCATTCTGTAAATACCGTCTCAAATTCTTCCCATTCCGGTACCTTCTTCAAATTTACGATGAAACTACTCGCAATCGAGTGTCATTTTCGGGTCACTTACCCATGAGGATAACACAGTTACGTTCGGTTGAAGTCGCCACTTCAGCCAGAACCGAACGTAACTAATCCCAGGGTGCCACAGTGTGGTATCCTGGGATTGGTTACTGGGGAATGTGGAATGTGATTTTTGCAGAGTTCAAAGGTAAGCCTATACACTTCTACTTCTACGCAGTGGCTTCGTAGCAGTTCTGTCATTCAGTGCAGGGCGGACATAATCATTCACCGTCCGGTGCTGAGGAAATGCCAACGCATGTGAAATGGTACCATTGCAGAGAGCATTTTGGGTTATCACACCCTATCATCTGTGACTCAGCTATATACTTCCCGCAATAGCAGTAGTCGGCTACTCTCTCCGAATCCAAGCTGACGTCTTCTAAGTGTATGTGGTCATATATTGGCAAAACATGACACACATGAGTAGCATAGTGCCAACGTTTCAGCGAGCACTTTTCACACTGACTGCTCTCAGTTCCATGCCGCCAATAAAGGTGCTCCAACAAATGCTTGTACTCGTAGTACTCCATGGAACATTGGCTGCACGGGAACGTGGCTTCTGGTGACGAGCTTCTGCAAGTATCCATGGCAAAACTAGCTGCAGGTCAAAGTTGTGTGGAAGCAGTAGTTATCAATATGAACGCTACAGGTAGAATGATTAGATACTGAAGGAAACGCCGCTTTTATAGGTTCCCTGTGTCGATAGCCCGTACAACAGCTAATGAGCTCTATAATTAGTTAATGTGTTTTAAAAGGTTTAAACTTTTCCGGATACAATCCGAACGATTTACCCGTTAAAACATTAAGTAATTATTAGTAGGAAAAATATAATACCTACTCATAGTTCAAATATTTCAATTGCGTAAGCGCTCCACAGAATGAGCAACTTCATCGACATGGCTACTTCCTTGCGAAAGCTCATTTGGACATTGAGTACCTTGTGACTTTTTAACTAAGTGGTTGACTCTAAAGTATGTCACATTTTCGTCTTGCCAGAAATAAATAAATAAACCCGTTCACCGGTTTCTCATACCCGCAGCCACGATCCGCGCTATCCATCTGTGATGTGATAGTCTTACAATGATTGCAGCGAATGATTTGATCTATACCAGCTGAAAGGGTTAAAAAACAGCAATTTCGTTATTCCAAATAGGATATTCGATAGTATTATGAGAATTCATTCTGTAAATACTGTCTCAAATTCTTCCCATTCCGGTACCTTCTTCAAATTTACGATGAAACTACTCGCAATCGAGTGTCATTTTCGGGTCACTTACCCATGAGGATAACACAGTTACGTTCGGTTGAAGTCGCCACTTCAGCCAGAACCGAACGTAACTAATCCCAGGGTGCCACAGTGTGGCATCCTGGGATTCGTTACTGGGGAATGTGGAATGTGATTTTTGCAGAGTTCAAAGGTAAGCCTATATACTTCTACTTCTACGCAGTGGCTTCGTAGCAGTTCTGTCATTCAGTGCAGGTCGGGCATAACCATTCACCGTCCGGTGCTGAGGAAATGCCAACGCATGTGAAATGGTACCACTGCAGAGAGCATTTTGGGTTATCACACCCTATCATCTGTGACTCAGCTATATACTTCCCGCAATAGCAGTAGTCGGCTACTCTCTCCGAATCCAAGCTGACGTCTTCTAAGTGTATGTGGTCATATATTTGCAAAACATGACACACATGAGTAGCATAGTGCCAACGTTTCAGCGAGCACTTTTCACACTGACTGCTCTCAGTTCCATGCCGCCAATAAAGGTGCTCCAACAAATGCTTGTACTCGTAGTACTCCATGGAACATTGGCTGCACGGGAACGTGGCTTCTGGTGACGAGCTTCTGCAAGTATCCATGGCAAAACTAGCTGCAGGTCAAAGTTGTGTGGAAGCAGTAGTTATCAATATGAACGCTACAGGTAGAATGATTAGATACTGAAGGAAACGCCGCTTTTATAGGTTCCCTGTGTCGATAGCCCGTACAACAGCTAATGAGCTCTATAATTAGTTAATGTGTTTTCAAAGGTTTAAACTTTTCCGGATACAATCCGAACGATTTACCCGTTAAAACATTAAGTAATTATTAGTAGGCAAAATATAATACCTACTCATAGTTCAAATATTTCAATTGCGTAAGCGCTCCACAGAATGAGCAACTTCATCGACATGGCTACTTCCTCGCGAAAGCTCATTTGGACATTGAGTACCTTGTGACTTTTTAACTAAGTGGTTGACTCTAAAGTATGTCACATTTTCGTCTTGCCAGAAATAAATAAATAAACCCGTTCACCGGTTTCTCATACCCGCAGCCACGATCCGCGCTATCCATCTGTGATGTGATAGTCTTACAATGATTGCAGCGAATGATTAGATCTATACCAGCTGAAAGGGTTAAAAAACAGCAATTTCGTTATTCCAAATAGGATATTCGATAGTATTATGAGAATTCATTCTGTAAATACCGTCTCAAATTCTTCCCATTCCGGTACCTTCTTCAAATTTACGATGAAACTACTCGCAATCGAGTGTCATTTTCGGGTCACTTACCCATGAGGATAACACAGTTACGTTCGGTTGAAGTCGCCACTTCAGCCAGAACCGAACGTAACTAATCCCAGGGTGCCACAGTGTGGCATCCTGGGATTGGTTGCTGGGGAATGTGGAATGTGATTTTTGCAGAGTTCAAAGGTAAGCCTATATACTTCTACTTCTACGCAGTGGCTTCGTAGCAGTTCTGTCATTCAGTGCAGGTCGGACATAACCATTCACCGTCCGGTGCTGAGGAAATGCCAACGCATGTGAAATGGTACCATTGCAGAGAGCATTTTGGGTTATCACACCCTATCATCTGTGACTCAGCTATATACTTCCCGCAATAGCAGTAGTCGGCTACTCTCTCCGAATCTAAGCTGACGTCTTCTAAGTGTATGTGGTCATATATTGGCAAAACATGACACACATGAGTAGCATAGTGCCAACGTTTCAGCGAGCACTTTTCACACTGACTGCTCTCAGTTCCATGCCGCCAATAAAGGTGCTCCAACAAATGCTTGTACTCGTAGTACTCCATGGAACATTGGCTGCACGGGAACGTGGCTTCTGGTGACGAGCTTCTGCAAGTATCCATGGCAAAACTAGCTGCAGGTCAAAGTTGTGTGGAAGCAGTAGTTATCAATATGAACGCTACAGGTAGAATGATTAGATACTGAAGGAAACGCCGCTTTTATAGGTTCCCTGTGTCGATAGCCCGTACAACAGCTAATGAGCTCTATAATTAGTTAATGTGTTTTCAAAGGTTTAAACTTTTCCGGATACAATCCGAACGATTTACCCGTTAAAACATTAAGTAATTATTAGTAGGAAAAATATAATACCTACTCATAGTTCAAATATTTCAATTGCGTAAGCGCTCCACAGAATGAGCAACTTCATCGACATGGCTACTTCCTCGCGAAAGCTCATTTGGACATTGAGTACCTTGTGACTTTTTAACTAAGTGGTTGACTCTAAAGTATGTCACATTTTCGTCTTGCCAGAAATAAATAAATAAACCCGTTCACCGGTTTCTCATACCCGCAGCCACAATCCGCGCTATCCATCTGTGATGTGATAGTCTTACAATGATTGCAGCGAATGATTAGATCTATACCAGCTGAAAGGGTTAAAAAACAGCAATTTCGTTATTCCAAATAGGATATTCGATAGTATTATGAGAATTCATTCTGTAAATACCGTCTCAAATTCTTCCCATTCCGGTACCTTCTTCAAATTTACGATGAAACTACTCGCAATCGAGTGTCATTTTCGGGTCACTTACCCATGAGGATAACACAGTTACGTTCGGTTGAAGTCGCCACTTCAGCCAGAACCGAACGTAACTAATCCCAGGGTGCCACAGTGTGGCATCCTGGGATTGGTTACTGGGGAATGTGGAATGTGATTTTTGCAGAGTTCAAAGGTAAGCCTATATACTTCTACTTCTACGCAGTGGCTTCGTAGCAGTTCTGTCATTCAGTGCAGGTCGGACATAACCATTCACCGTCCGGTGCTGAGGAAATGCCAACGCATGTGAAATGGTACCACTGCAGAGAGCATTTTGGGTTATCACACCCTATCATCTGTGACTCAGCTATATACTTCCCGCAATAGCAGTAGTCGGCTACTCTCTCCGAATCCAAGCTGACGTCTTCTAAGTGTATGTGGTCATATATTGGCAAAACATGACACACATGAGTAGCATAGTGCCAACGTTTCAGCGAGCACTTTTCACACTGACTGCTCTCAGTTCCATGCCGCCAATAAAGGTGCTCCAACAAATGCTTGTACTCGTAGTACTCCATGGAACATTGGCTGCACGGGAACGTGGCTTCTGGTGACGAGCTTCTGCAAGTATCCATGGCAAAACTAGCTGCAGGTCAAAGTTGTGTGGAAGTAGTAGTTATCAATATGAACGCTACAGGTAGAATGATTAGATACTGAAGGAAACGCCGCTTTTATAGGTTCCCTGTGTCGATAGCCCGTACAACAGCTAATGAGCTCTATAATTAGTTAATGTGTTTTCAAAGGTTTAAACTTTTCCGGATACAATCCGAACGATTTACCCGTTAAAACATTAAGTAATTATTAGTAGGAAAAATATAATACCTACTCATAGTTCAAATATTTCAATTGCGTAAGCGCTCCACAGAATGAGCAACTTCATCGACATGGCTACTTCCTTGCGAAAGCTCATTTGGACATTGAGTACCTTGTGACTTTTTAACTAAGTGGTTGACTCTAAAGTATGTCACATTTTCGTCTTGCCAGAAATAAATAAATAAACCCGTTCACCGGTTTCTCATACCCGCAGCCACGATCCGCGCTATCCATCTGTGATGTGATAGTCTTACAATGATTGCAGCGAATGATTAGATCTATACCAGCTGAAAGGGTTAAAAAACAGCAATTTCGTTATTCCAAATAGGATATTCGATAGTATTATGAGAATTCATTCTGTAAATACCGTCTCAAATTCTTCCCATTCCGGTACCTTCTTCAAATTTACTATGAAACTACTCGCAATCGAGTGTCATTTTCGGGTCACTTACCCATGAGGATAACACAGTTACGTTCGGTTGAAGTCGCCACTTCAGCCAGAACCGAACGTAACTAATCCCAGGGTGCCACAGTGTGGCATCCTGGGATTGGTTACTGGGGAATGTGGAATGTAATTTTTGCAGAGTTCAAAGGTAAGCCTATATACTTCTACTTCTACGCAGTGGCTTCGTAGCAGTTCTGTCATTCAGTGCAGGTCGGACATAACCATTCACCGTCCGGTGCTGAGGAAATGCCAACGCATGTGAAATGGTACCACTGCAGAGAGCATTTTGGGTTATCACACCCTATCATCTGTGACTCAGCTATATACTTCCCGCAATAGCAGTAGTCGGCTACTCTCTCCGAATCCAAGCTGACGTCTTCTAAGTGTATGTGGTCATATATTGGCAAAACATGACACACATGAGTAGCATAGTGCCAACGTTTCAGCGAGCACTTTTCACACTGACTGCTCTCAGTTCCATGCCGCCAATAAAGGTGCTCCAACAAATGCTTGTACTCGTAGTACTCCATGGAACATTGGCTGCACGGGAACGTGGCTTCTGGTGACGAGCTTCTGCAAGTATCCATGGCAAAACTAGCTGCAGGTCAAAGTTGTGTGGAAGTAGTAGTTATCAATATGAACGCTACAGGTAGAATGATTAGATACTGAAGGAAACGCCGCTTTTATAGGTTCCCTGTGTCGATAGCCCGTACAACAGCTAATGAGCTCTATAATTAGTTAATGTGTTTTCAAAGGTTTAAACTTTTCCGGATACAATCCGAACGATTTACCCGTTAAAACATTAAGTAATTATTAGTAGGAAAAATATAATACCTACTCATAGTTCAAATATTTCAATTGCGTAAGCGCTCCACAGAATGAGCAACTTCATCGACATGGCTACTTCCTTGCGAAAGCTCATTTGGACATTGAGTACCTTGTGACTTTTTAACTAAGTGGTTGACTCTAAAGTATGTCACATTTTCGTCTTGCCAGAAATAAATAAATAAACCCGTTCACCGGTTTCTCATACCCGCAGCCACGATCCGCGCTATCCATCTGTGATGTGATAGTCTTACAATGATTGCAGCGAATGATTAGATCTATACCAGCTGAAAGGGTTAAAAAACAGCAATTTCGTTATTCCAAATAGGATATTCGATAGTATTATGAGAATTCATTCTGTAAATACCGTCTCAAATTCTTCCCATTCCGGTACCTTCTTCAAATTTACGATGAAACTACTCGCAATCGAGTGTCATTTTCGGGTCACTTACCCATGAGGATAACACAGTTACGTTCGGTTGAAGTCGCCACTTCAGCCAGAACCGAACGTAACTAATCCCAGGGTGCCACAGTGTGGCATCCTGGGATTGGTTACTGGGGAATGTGGAATGTGATTTTTGCAGAGTTCAAAGGTAAGCCTATATACTTCTACTTCTACGCAGTGGCTTCGTAGCAGTTCTGTCATTCAGTGCAGGTCGGACATAACCATTCACCGTCCGGTGCTGAGGAAATGCCAACGCATGTGAAATGGTACCACTGCAGATAGCATTTTGGGTTATCACACCCTATCATCTGTGACTCAGCTATATACTTCCCGCAATAGCAGTAGTCGGCTACTCTCTCCGAATCCAAGCTGACGTCTTCTAAGTGTATGTGGTCATATATTGGCAAAACATGACACACATGAGTAGCATAGTGCCAACGTTTCAGCGAGCACTTTTCACACTGACTGCTCTCAGTTCCATGCCGCCAATAAAGGTGCTCCAACAAATGCTTGTACTCGTAGTACTCCATGGAACATTGGCTGCACGGGAACGTGGCTTCTGGTGACGAGCTTCTGCAAGTATCCATGGCAAAACTAGCTGCAGGTCAAAGTTGTGTGGAAGCAGTAGTTATCAATATGAACGCTACAGGTAGAATGATTAGATACTGAAAGAAACGCCGCTTTTATAGGTTCCCTGTGTCGATAGCCCGTACAACAGCTAATGAGCTCTATAATTAGTTAATGTGTTTTCAAAGGTTTAAACTTTTCCGGATACATCCGAACGATTTACCCGTTAAAACATTAAGTAATTATTAGTAGGAAAAATATAATACCTACTCATAGTTCAAATATTTCAATTGCGTAAGCGCTCCACAGAATGAGCAACTTCATCGACATGGCTACTTCCTCGCGAAAGCTCATTTGGACATTGAGTACCTTGTGACTTTTTAACTAAGTGGTTGACTCTAAAGTATGTCACATTTTCGTCTTGCCAGAAATAAATAAATAAACCCGTTCACCGGTTTCTCATACCCGCAGCCACGATCCGCGCTATCCATCTGTGATGTGATAGTCTTACAATGATTGCAGCGAATGATTAGATCTATACCAGCTGAAAGGGTTAAAAAACAGCAATTTCGTTATTCCAAATAGGATATTCGATAGTATTATGAGAATTCATTCTGTAAATACCGTCTCAAATTCTTCCCATTCCGGTACCTTCTTCAAATTTACGATGAAACTACTCGCAATCGAGTGTCATTTTCGGGTCACTTACCCATGAGGATAACACAGTTACGTTCGGTTGAAGTCGCCACTTCAGCCAGAACCGAACGTAACTAATCCCAGGGTGCCACAGTGTGGCATCCTGGGATTGGTTACTGGGGAATGTGGAATGTGATTTTTGCAGAGTTCAAAGGTAAGCCTATATACTTCTACTTCTACGCAGTGGCTTCGTAGCAGTTCTGTCATTCAGTGCAGGTCGGGCATAACCATTCACCGTCCGGTGCTGAGGAAATGCCAACGCATGTGAAATGGTACCACTGCAGAGAGCATTTTGGCTTATCACACCCTATCATCTGTGACTCAGCTATATACTTCCCGCAATAGCAGTAGTCGGCTACTCTCTCCGAATCCAAGCTGACGTCTTCTAAGTGTATGTGGTCATATATTGGCAAAACATGACACACATGAGTAGCATAGTGCCAACGTTTCAGCGAGCACTTTTCACACTGACTGCTCTCAGTTCCATGCCGCCAATAAAGGTGCTCCAACAAATGCTTGTACTCGTAGTACTCCATGGAACATTGGCTGCACGGGAACGTGGCTTCTGGTGACGAGCTTCTGCAAGTATCCATGGCAAAACTAGCTGCAGGTCAAAGTTGTGTGGAAGCAGTAGTTATCAATATGAACGCTACAGGTAGAATGATTAGATACTGAAGGAAACGCCGCTTTTATAGGTTCCCTGTGTCGATAGCCCGTACAACAGCTAATGAGCTCTATAATTAGTTAATGTGTTTTCAAAGGTTTAAACTTTTCCGGATACAATCCGAACGATTTACCCGTTAAAACATTAAGTAATTATTAGTAGGAAAAATATAATACCTACTCATAGTTCAAATATTTCAATTGCGTAAGCGCTCCACAGAATGAGCAACTTCATCGACATGGCTACTTCCTTGCGAAAGCTCATTTGGACATTGAGTACCTTGTGACTTTTTAACTAAGTGGTTGACTCTAAAGTATGTCACATTTTCGTCTTGCCAGAAATAAATAAATAAACCCGTTCACCGGTTTCTCATACCCGCAGCCACGATCCGCGCTATCCATCTGTGATGTGATAGTCTTACAATGATTGCAGCGAATGATTAGATCTATACCAGCTGAAAGGGTTAAAAAACAGCAATTTCGTTATTCCAAATAGGATATTCGATGGTATTATGAGAATTCATTCTGTAAATACCGTCTCAAATTCTTCCCATTCCGGTACCTTCTTCAAATTTACGATGAAACTACTCGCAATCGAGTGTCATTTTCGGGTCACTTACCCATGAGGATAACACAGTTACGTTCGGTTGAAGTCGCCACTTCAGCCAGAACCGAACGTAACTAATCCCAGGGTGCCACAGTGTGGTATCCTGGGATTGGTTACTGGGGAATGTGGAATGTGATTTTTGCAGAGTTCAAAGGTAAGCCTATACACTTCTACTTCTACGCAGTGGCTTCGTAGCAGTTCTGTCATTCAGTGCAGGGCGGACATAATCATTCACCGTCCGGTGCTGAGGAAATGCCAACGCATGTGAAATGGTACCATTGCAGAGAGCATTTTGGGTTATCACACCCTATCATCTGTGACTCAGCTATATACTTCCCGCAATAGCAGTAGTCGGCTACTCTCTCCGAATCCAAGCTGACGTCTTCTAAGTGTATGTGGTCATATATTGGCAAAACATGACACACATGAGTAGCATAGTGCCAACGTTTCAGCGAGCACTTTTCACACTGACTGCTCTCAGTTCCATGCCGCCAATAAAGGTGCTCCAACAAATGCTTGTACTCGTAGTACTCCATGGAACATTGGCTGCACGGGAACGTGGCTTCTGGTGACGAGCTTCTGCAAGTATCCATGGCAAAACTAGCTGCAGGTCAAAGTTGTGTGGAAGCAGTAGTTATCAATATGAACGCTACAGGTAGAATGATTAGATACTGAAGGAAACGCCGCTTTTATAGGTTCCCTGTGTCGATAGCCCGTACAACAGCTAATGAGCTCTATAATTAGTTAATGTGTTTTAAAAGGTTTAAACTTTTCCGGATACAATCCGAACGATTTACCCGTTAAAACATTAAGTAATTATTAGTAGGAAAAATATAATACCTACTCATAGTTCAAATATTTCAATTGCGTAAGCGCTCCACAGAATGAGCAACTTCATCGACATGGCTACTTCCTTGCAAAAGCTCATTTGGACATTGAGTACCTTGTGACTTTTTAACTAAGTGGTTGACTCTAAAGTATGTCACATTTTCGTCTTGCCAGAAATAAATAAATAAACCCGTTCACCGGTTTCTCATACCTGCAGCCACGATCCGCGCTATCCATCTGTGATGTGATAGTCTTACAATGATTGCAGCGAATGATTTGATCTATACCAGCTGAAAGGGTTAAAAAACAGCAATTTCGTTATTCCAAATAGGATATTCGATAGTATTATGAGAATTCATTCTGTAAATACCGTCTCAAATTCTTCCCATTCCGGTACCTTCTTCAAATTTACGATGAAACTACTCGCAATCGAGTGTCATTTTCGGGTCACTTACCCATGAGGATAACACAGTTACGTTCGGTTGAAGTCGCCACTTCAGCCAGAACCGAACGTAACTAATCCCAGGGTGCCACAGTGTGGCATCCTGGGATTGGTTACTGGGGAATGTGGAATGTGATTTTTGCAGAGTTCAAAGGTAAGCCTATATACTTCTACTTCTACGCAGTGGCTTCGTAGCAGTTCTGTCATTCAGTGCAGGTCGGGCATAACCATTCACCGTCCGGTGCTGAGGAAATGCCAACGCATGTGAAATGGTACCACTGCAGAGAGCATTTTGGGTTATCACACCCTATCATCTGTGACTCAGCTATATACTTCCCGCAATAGCAGTAGTCGGCTACTCTCTCCGAATCCAAGCTGACGTCTTCTAAGTGTATGTGCTCATATATTTGCAAAACATGACACACATGAGTAGCATAGTGCCAACGTTTCAGCGAGCACTTTTCACACTGACTGCTCTCAGTTCCATGCCGCCAATAAAGGTGCTCCAACAAATGCTTGTACTCGTAGTACTCCATGGAACATTGGCTGCACGGGAACGTGGCTTCTGGTGACGAGCTTCTGCAAGTATCCATGGCAAAACTAGCTGCAGGTCAAAGTTGTGTGGAAGCAGTAGTTATCAATATGAACGCTACAGGTAGAATGATTAGATACTGAAGGAAACGCCGCTTTTATAGGTTCCCTGTGTCGATAGCCCGTACAACAGCTAATGAGCTCTATAATTAGTTAATGTGTTTTCAAAGGTTTAAACTTTTCCGGATACAATCCGAACGATTTACCCGTTAAAACATTAAGTAATTATTAGTAGGCAAAATATAATACCTACTCATAGTTCAAATATTTCAATTGCGTAAGCGCTCCACAGAATGAGCAACTTCATCGACATGGCTACTTCCTCGCGAAAGCTCATTTGGACATTGAGTACCTTGTGACTTTTTAACTAAGTGGTTGACTCTAAAGTATGTCACATTTTCGTCTTGCCAGAAATAAATAAATAAACCCGTTCACCGGTTTCTCATACCCGCAGCCACGATCCGCGCTATCCATCTGTGATGTGATAGTCTTACAATGATTGCAGCGAATGATTAGATCTATACCAGCTGAAAGGGTTAAAAAACAGCAATTTCGTTATTCCAAATAGGATATTCGATAGTATTATGAGAATTCATTCTGTAAATACCGTCTCAAATTCTTCCCATTCCGGTACCTTCTTCAAATTTACGATGAAACTACTCGCAATCGAGTGTCATTTTCGGGTCACTTACCCATGAGGATTACACAGTTACGTTCGGTTGAAGTCGCCACTTCAGCCAGAACCGAACGTAACTAATCCCAGGGTGCCACAGTGTGGCATCCTGGGATTGGTTGCTGGGGAATGTGGAATGTGATTTTTGCAGAGTTCAAAGGTAAGCCTATATACTTCTACTTCTACGCAGTGGCTTCGTAGCAGTTCTGTCATTCAGTGCAGGTCGGACATAACCATTCACCGTCCGGTGCTGAGGAAATGCCAACGCATGTGAAATGGTACCATTGCAGAGAGCATTTTGGGTTATCACACCCTATCATCTGTGACTCAGCTATATACTTCCCGCAATAGCAGTAGTCGGCTACTCTCTCCGAATCCAAGCTGACGTCTTCTAAGTGTATGTGGTCATATATTGGCAAAACATGACACACATGAGTAGCATAGTGCCAACGTTTCAGCGAGCACTTTTCACACTGACTGCTCTCAGTTCCATGCCGCCAATAAAGGTGCTCCAACAAATGCTTGTACTCGTAGTACTCCATGGAACATTGGCTGCACGGGAACGTGGCTTCTGGTGACGAGCTTCTGCAAGTATCCATGGCAAAACTAGCTGCAGGTCAAAGTTGTGTGGAAGCAGTAGTTATCAATATGAACGCTACAGGTAGAATGATTAGATACTGAAGGAAACGCCGCTTTTATAGGTTCCCTGTGTCGATAGCCCGTACAACAGCTAATGAGCTCTATAATTAGTTAATGTGTTTTCAAAGGTTTAAACTTTTCCGGATACAATCCGAACGATTTACCCGTTAAAACATTAAGTAATTATTAGTAGGAAAAATATAATACCTACTCATAGTTCAAATATTTCAATTGCGTAAGCGCTCCACAGAATGAGCAACTTCATCGACATGGCTACTTCCTTGCGAAAGCTCATTTGGACATTGAATACCTTGTGACTTTTTAACTAAGTGGTTGACTCTAAAGTATGTCACATTTTCGTCTTGCCAGAAATAAATAAATAAACCCGTTCACCGGTTTCTCATACCCGCAGCCACGATCCGCGCTATCCATCTGTGATGTGATAGTCTTACAATGATTGCAGCGAATGATTAGATCTATACCAGCTGAAAGGGTTAAAAAACAGCAATTTCGTTATTCCAAATAGGATATTCGATAGCATTATGAGAATTCATTCTGTAAATACCGTCTCAAATTCTTCCCATTCCGGTACCTTCTTCAAATTTACGATGAAACTACTCGCAATCGAGTGTCATTTTCGGGTCACTTACCCATGAGGATAACACAGTTACGTTCGGTTGAAGTCGCCACTTCAGCCAGAACCGAACGTAACTAATCCCAGGGTGCCACAGTGTGGCATCCTGGGATTGGTTACTGGGGAATGTGGAATGTGATTTTTGCAGAGTTCAAAGGTAAGCCTATATACTTCTACTTCTACGCAGTGGCTTCGTAGCAGTTCTGTCATTCAGTGCAGGTCGGACATAATCATTCACCGTCCGGTGCTGAGGAAATGCCAACGCATGTGAAATGGTACCACTGCAGAGAGCATTTTGGGTTATCACACCCTATCATCTGTGACTCAGCTATATACTTCCCGCAATAGCAGTAGTCGGCTACTCTCTCCGAATCCAAGCTGACGTCTTCTAAGTGTATGTGGTCATATATTGGCAAAACATGACACACATGAGTGGCGTAGTGCCAACGTCTCAGCGAGCACTTTTCACACTGACTGCTCTCGGTTCCATGCCGCCAATAAAGGTTCTCCAACAAATGCTTGTACTCGTAGTACTCCATGGAACATTGGCTGCACGGGAACGTGGCTTCTGGTGACGAGCTTCTGCAAGTATCCATGGCAAAACTAGCTGCAGGTCAAAGTTGTGTGGAAGCAGTAGTTATCAATATGAACGCTACAGGTAGAATGAGTAGATACTGAAGGAAACGCCGCTTTTATAGGTTCCCTGTGTCGATAGCCCGTACAACAGCTAATGAGCTCTATAATTAGTTAATGTGTTTTCAAAGGTTTAAACTTTTCCGGATACATTCCGAACGATTAACCCGTTAAAACATTAAGTAATTATTAGTAGGAAAAATATAATACCTACTCTTAGTTCAAATATTTCAGTTGCGTAAGCGCTCCACAGAATGAGCAACTTCATCGACATAGCTACTTCCTTGCGAAAGCTCATTTGGACATTGAGTACTTTGTGACTTTTTAACTAAGTGGTTGACTCTAAAGTATGTCACATTTTCGTCTTGCCAGAAATAAATAAATAAACCCGTTCACCGGTTTCTCATACCCGCAGCCACGATCCGCGCTATCCATCTGTGATGTGATAGTCTTACAATGATTGCAGCGAATGATTAGATCTATACCAGCTGAAAGGGTTAAAAAACAGCAATTTCGTTATTCCAAATAGGATATTCGATAGTATTATGAGAATTCATTCTGTAAATACCGTCTCAAATTCTTCCCATTCCGGTACCTTCTTCAAATTTACGATGAAACTACTCGCAATCGAGTGTCATTTTCGGGTCACTTACCCATGAGGATAACACAGTTACGTTCGGTTGAAGTCGCCACTTCAGCCAGAACCGAACGTAACTAATCCCAGGATGCCACACTGTGGCACCCTGGGATTGGTTACTGGGGAATGTGGAATGTGATTTTTGCAGAGTTCAAAGGTAAGCCTATATACTTCTACTTCTACGCAGTGGCTTCGTAGCAGTTCTGTCATTCAGTGCAGGTCGGACATAACCATTCACCGTCCGGTGCTGAGGAAATGCCAACGCATGTGAAATGGTACCACTGCAGAGAGCATTTTGGGTTATCACACCCTATCATCTGTGACTCAGCTATATACTTCCCGCAATAGCAGTAGTCGGCTACTCTCTCCGAATCCAAGCTGACGTCTTCTAAGTGTATGTGGTCATATATTGGCAAAACATGACACACATGAGTGGCGTAGTGCCAACGTCTCAGCGAGCACTTTTCACACTGACTGCTCTCGGTTCCATGCCGCCAATAAAGGTTCTCCAACAAATGCTTGTACTCGTAGTACTCCATGGAACATTGGCTGCACGGGAACGTGGCTTCTGGTGACGAGCTTCTGCAAGTATCCATGGCAAAACTAGCTGCAGGTCAAAGTTGTGTGGAAGCAGTAGTTATCAATATGAACGCTATAGGTAGAATGATTAGATACTGAAGGAAACGCCGCTTTTATAGGTTCCCTGTGTCGATAGCCCGTACAACAGCTAATGAGCTCTATAATTAGTTAATGTGTTTTCAAAGGTTTAAACTTTTCCGGATACATTCCGAACGATTTACCCGTTAAAACATTAAGTAATTATTAGTAGGAAAAATATAATACCTACTCATAGTTTAAATATTTCAATTGCGTAAGCGCTTCATAGAATAAGCAACTTCATCGACATAGCTACTTCCTTGCGAAAGCTCATTTGGACATTGAGTACTTTGTGACTTTTTAACTAAGTGGTTGACTCTAAAGTATGTCACATTTTCGTCTTGCCAGAAATAAATAAATAAACCCGTTCACCGGTTTCTCATACCCGCAGCCACGATCCGCGCTATCCATCTGTGATGTGATAGTCTTACAATGATTGCAGCGAATGATTAGATCTATACCAGCTGAAAGGGTTAAACAACAGCAATTTCGTTATTCCAAATAGGATATTCGATAGCATTATGAGAATTCATTCTGTAAATACCGTCTCAAATTCTTCCCATTCCGGTACCTTCTTCAAATTTACGATGAAACTACTCGCAATCGAGTGTCATTTTCGGGTCACTTACCCATGAGGATAACACAGTTACGTTCGGTTGAAGTCGCCACTTCAGCCAGAACCGAACGTAACTAATCCCAGGGTGCCACAGTGTGGCATCCTGGGATTGGTTACTGGGGAATGTGGAATGTGATTTTTGCAGAGTTCAAAGGTAAGCCTATATACTTCTACTTCTACGCAGTGGCTTCGTAGCAGTTCTGTCATTCAGTGCAGGTCGGACATAACCATTCACCGTCCGGTGCTGAGGAAATGCCAACGCATGTGAAATGGTACCACTGCAGAGAGCATTTTGGGTTATCACACCCTATCATCTGTGACTCAGCTATATACTTCCCGCAATAGCAGTAGTCGGCTACTCTCTCCGAATCCAAGCTGACGTCTTCTAAGTGTATGTGGTCATATATTGGCAAAACATGACACACATGAGTAGCATAGTGCCAACGTTTCAGCGAGCACTTTTCACACTGACTGCTCTCGGTTCCATGCCGCCATTAAAGGTGCTCCAACAAATGCTTGTACTCGTAGTACTCCATGGAACATTGGCTGCACGGGAACGTGGCTTCTGGTGACGAGCTTCTGCAAGTATCCATGGCAAAACTAGCTGCAGGTCAAAGTTGTGTGGAAGCAGTAGTTATCAATATGAACGCTATAGGTAGAATGATTAGATACTGAAGGAAACGCCGCTTTTATAGGTTCCCTGTGTCGATAGCCCGTACAACAGCTAATGAGCTCTATAATTAGTTAATGTGTTTTCAAAGGTTTAAACTTTTCCGGATACAATCCGAACGATTTACCCGTTAAAACATTAAGTAATTATTAGTAGGAAAAATATAATACCTACTCATAGTTCAAATATTTCAATTGCGTAAGCGCTCCACAGAATGAGCAACTTCATCGACATGGCTACTTCCTTGCGAAAGCTCATTTGGACATTGAGTACCTTGTGACTTTTTAACTAAGTGGTTGACTCTAAAGTATGTCACATTTTCGTCTTGCCAGAAATAAATAAATAAACCCGTTCACCGGTTTCTCATACCCGCAGCCACGATCCGCGCTATCCATCTGTGATGTGATAGTCTTACAATGATTGCAGCGAATGATTAGATCTATACCAGCTGAAAGGGTTAAAAAACAGCAATTTCGTTATTCCAAATAGGATATTCGATGGTATTATGAGAATTCATTCTGTAAATACCGTCTCAAATTCTTCCCATTCCGGTACCTTCTTCAAATTTACGATGAAACTACTCGCAATCGAGTGTCATTTTCGGGTCACTTACCCATGAGGATAACACAGTTACGTTCGGTTGAAGTCGCCACTTCAGCCAGAACCGAACGTAACTAATCCCAGGGTGCCACAGTGTGGTATCCTGGGATTGGTTACTGGGGAATGTGGAATGTGATTTTTGCAGAGTTCAAAGGTAAGCCTATACACTTCTACTTCTACGCAGTGGCTTCGTAGCAGTTCTGTCATTCAGTGCAGGGCGGACATAACCATTCACCGTCCGGTGCTGAGGAAATGCCAACGCATGTGAAATGGTACCATTGCAGAGAGCATTTTGGGTTATCACACCCTATCATCTGTGACTCAGCTATATACTTCCCGCAATAGCAGTAGTCGGCTACTCTCTCCGAATCCAAGCTGACGTCTTCTAAGTGTATGTGGTCATATATTGGCAAAACATGACACACATGAGTAGCATAGTGCCAACGTTTCAGCGAGCACTTTTCACACTGACTGCTCTCAGTTCCATGCCGCCAATAAAGGTGCTCCAACAAATGCTTGTACTCGTAGTACTCCATGGAACATTGGCTGCACGGGAACGTGGCTTCTGGTGACGAGCTTCTTCAAGTATCCATGGCAAAACTAGCTGCAGGTCAAAGTTGTGTGGAAGCAGTAGTTATCAATATGAACGCTACAGGTAGAATGATTAGATACTGAAGGAAACGCCGCTTTTATAGGTTCCCTGTGTCGATAGCCCGTACAACAGCTAATGAGCTCTATAATTAGTTAATATGTTTTCAAAGGTTTAAACTTTTCCGGATACAATCCGAACGATTTACCCGTTAAAACATTAAGTAATTATTAGTAGGAAAAATATAATACCTACTCATAGTTCAAATATTTCAATTGCGTAAGCGCTCCACAGAATGAGCAACTTCATCGACATGGCTACTTCCTTGCGAAAGCTCATTTGGACATTGAGTACCTTGTGACTTTTTAACTAAGTGGTTGACTCTAAAGTATGTCACATTTTCATCTTGCCAGAAATAAATAAATAAACCCGTTCACCGGTTTTTCATACCCGCAGCCACGATCCGCGCTATCCGTCTGTGATGTGATAGTCTTACAATGATTGCAGCGAATGATTAGATCTATACCAGCTGAAAGGGTTAAAAAACAGCAATTTCGTTATTCCAAATAGGATATTCGATAGTATTATGAGAATTCATTCTGTAAATACCGTCTCAAATTCTTCCCATTCCGGTACCTTCTTCAAATTTACGATGAAACTACTCGCAATCGAGTGTCATTTTCGGGTCACTTACCCATGAGGATAACACAGTTACGTTCGGTTGAAGTCGCCACTTCAGCCAGAACCGAACGTAACTAATCCCAGGGTGCCACAGTGTGGCATCCTGGGATTGGTTACTGGGGAATGTGGAATGTGATTTTTGCAGAGTTCAAAGGTAAGCCTATATACTTCTACTTCTACGCAGTGGCTTCGTAGCAGTTCTGTCATTCAGTGCAGGTCGGGCATAACCATTCACCGTCCGGTGCTGAGGAAATGCCAACGCATGTGAAATGGTACCACTGCAGAGAGCATTTTGGGTTATCACACCCTATCATCTGTGACTCAGCTATATACTTCCCGCAATAGCAGTAGTCGGCTACTCTCTCCGAATCCAAGCTGACGTCTTCTAAGTGTATGTGGTCATATATTTGCAAAACATGACACACATGAGTAGCATAGTGCCAACGTTTCAGCGAGCACTTTTCACACTGACTGCTCTCAGTTCCATGCCGCCAATAAAGGTGCTCCAACAAATGCTTGTACTCGTAGAACTCCATGGAACATTGGCTGC
This sequence comes from Eilema sororculum, assembly GCA_914829495.1. Taxonomy (NCBI): domain Eukaryota; kingdom Metazoa; phylum Arthropoda; class Insecta; order Lepidoptera; family Erebidae; genus Eilema; species Eilema sororculum. The sequence goes on along the minus strand of OU618543.1, from coordinate 16,056,134 downwards.
ACGGGAACGTGGCTTCAGGTGACGAGCTTCTGCAAGTATCCATGGCAAAACTAGCTGCAGGTCAAAGTTGTGTGGAAGCAGTAGTTATCAATATGAACGCTACAGGTAGAATGATTAGATACTGAAGGAAACGCCGCTTTTATAGGTTCCCTGTGTCGATAGCCCGTACAACAGCTAATGAGCTCTATAATTAGTTAATGTGTTTTCAAAGGTTTAAACTTTTCCGGATACATTCCGAACGATTTACCCGTTAAAACATTAAGTAATTATTAGTAGGAAAAATATAATACCTACTCATAGTTTAAATATTTCAATTGCGTAAGCGCTCCACAGAATAAGCAACTTCATCGACATAGCTACTTCCTTGCGAAAGCTCATTTGGACATTCAGTACTTTGTGACTTTTTAACTAAGTGGTTGACTCTAAAGTATATCACATTTTCGTCTTGCCAGAAATAAATAAATAAACCCGTTCACCGGTTTCTCATACCCGCAGCCACGATCCGCGCTATCCATCTGTGATGTGATAGTCTTACAATGATTGCAGCGAATGATTAGATCTATACCAGCTGAAAGGGTTAAAAAACAGCAATTTCGTTATTCCAAATAGGATATTCGATAGTATTATGAGAATTCATTCTGTAAATACCGTCTCAAATTCTTCCCATTCCGGTACCTTCTTCAAATTTACGATGAAACTACTCGCAATCGAGTGTCATTTTCGGGTCACTTACCCATGAGGATAACACAGTTACGTTCGGTTGAAGTCGCCACTTCAGCCAGAACCGAACGTAACTAATCCCAGGGTGCCACAGTGTGGCATCCTGGGATTGGTTACTGGGGAATGTGGAATGTGATTTTTGCAGAGTTCAAAGGTAAGCCTATATACTTCTACTTCTACGCAGTGGCTTTGTAGCAGTTCTGTCATTCAGTGCAGGTCGGGCATAACCATTCACCGTCCGGTGCTGAGGAAATGCCAACGCATGTGAAATGGTACCACTGCAGAGAGCATTTTGGGTTATCACACCCTATCATCTGTGACTCAGCTATATACTTCCCGCAATAGCAGTAGTCGGCTACTCTCTCCGAATCCAAGCTGACGTCTTCTAAGTGTATGTGGTCATATATTGGCAAAACATGACACACATGAGTGGCGTAGTGCCAACGTCTCAGCGAGCACTTTTCACACTGACTGCTCTCGGTTCCATGCCGCCAATAAAGGTTCTCCAACAAATGCTTGTACTCGTAGTACTCCATGGAACATTGGCTGCACGGGAACGTGGCTTCTGGTGACGAGCTTCTGCAAGTATCCATGGCAAAACTAGCTGCAGGTCAAAGTTGTGTGGAAGCAGTAGTTATCAATATGAACGCTACAGGTAGAATGAGTAGATACTGAAGGAAACGCCGCTTTTATAGGTTCCCTGTGTCGATAGCCCGTACAACAGCTAATGAGCTCTATAATTAGTTAATGTGTTTTCAAAGGTTTAAACTTTTCCGGATACATTCCGAACGATTAACCCGTTAAAACATTAAGTAATTATTAGTAGGAAAAATATAATACCTACTCTTAGTTCAAATATTTCAGTTGCGTAAGCGCTCCACAGAATGAGCAACTTCATCGACATAGCTACTTCCTTGCGAAAGCTCATTTGGACATTGAGTACTTTGTGACTTTTTAACTAAGTGGTTGACTCTAAAGTATGTCACATTTTCGTCTTGCCAGAAATAAATAAATAAACCCGTTCACCGGTTTCTCATACCCGCAGCCACGATCCGCGCTATCCATCTGTGATGTGATAGTCTTACAATGATTGCAGCGAATGATTAGATCTATACCAGCTGAAAGGGTTAAAAAACAGCAATTTCGTTATTCCAAATAGGATATTCGATAGTATTATGAGAATTCATTCTGTAAATACCGTCTCAAATTCTTCCCATTCCGGTACCTTCTTCAAATTTACGATGAAACTACTCGCAATCGAGTGTCATTTTCGGGTCACTTACCCATGAGGATAACACAGTTACGTTCGGTTGAAGTCGCCACTTCAGCCAGAACCGAACGTAACTAATCCCAGGGTGCCACAGTGTGGCATCCTGGGATTGGTTACTGGGGAATGTGGAATGTGATTTTTGCAGAGTTCAAAGGTAAGCCTATATACTTCTACTTCTACGCAGTGGCTTCGTAGCAGTTCTGTCATTCAGTGCAGGTCGGACATAACCATTCACCGTCCGGTGCTGAGGAAATGCCAACGCATGTGAAATGGTACCACTGCAGAGAGCATTTTGGGTTATCACACCCTATCATCTGTGACTCAGCTATATACTTCCCGCAATAGCAGTAGTCGGCTACTCTCTCCGAATCCAAGCTGACGTCTTCTAAGTGTATGTGGTCATATATTGGCAAAACATGACACACATGAGTAGCATAGTGCCAACGTTTCAGCGAGCACTTTTCACACTGACTGCTCTCAGTTCCATGCCGCCAATAAAGGTGCTCCAACAAATGCTTGTACTCGTAGTACTCCATGGAACATTGGCTGCACGGGAACGTGGCTTCTGGTGACGAGCTTCTGCAAGTATCCATGGCAAAACTAGCTGCAGGTCAAAGTTGTGTGGAAGCAGTAGTTATCAATATGAACGCTACAGGTAGAATGATTAGATACTGAAGGAAACGCCGCTTTTATAGGTTCCCTGTGTCGATAGCCCGTACAACAGCTAATGAGCTCTATAATTAGTTAATGTGTTTTCAAAGGTTTAAACTTTTCCGGATACAATCCGAACGATTTACCCGTTAAAACATTAAGTAATTATTAGTAGGAAAAATATAATACCTACTCATAGTTCAAATATTTCAATTGCGTAAGCGCTCCACAGAATGAGCAACTTCATCGACATGGCTACTTCCTCGCGAAAGCTCATTTGGACATTGAGTACCTTGTGACTTTTTAACTAAGTGGTTGACTCTAAAGTATGTCACATTTTCGTCTTGCCAGAAATAAATAAATAAACCCGTTCACCGGTTTCTCATACCCGCAGCCACGATCCGCGCTATCCATCTGTGATGTGATAGTCTTACAATGATTGCAGCGAATGATTAGATCTATACCAGCTGAAAGGGTTAAAAAACAGCAATTTCGTTATTCCAAATAGGATATTCGATAGTATTATGAGAATTCATTCTGTAAATACCGTCTCAAATTCTTCCCATTCCGGTACCTTCTTCAAATTTACGATGAAACTACTCGCAATCGAGTGTCATTTTCGGGTCACTTACCCATGAGGATAACACAGTTACGTTCGGTTGAAGTCGCCACTTCAGCCAGAACCGAACGTAACTAATCCCAGGGTGCCACAGTGTGGCATCCTGGGATTGGTTACTGGGGAATGTGGAATGTGATTTTTGCAGAGTTCAAAGGTAAGCCTATATACTTCTACTTCTACGCAGTGGCTTCGTAGCAGTTCTGTCATTCAGTGCAGGTCGGGCATAACCATTCACCGTCCGGTGCTGAGGAAATGCCAACGCATGTGAAATGGTACCACTGCAGAGAGCATTTTGGCTTATCACACCCTATCATCTGTGACTCAGCTATATACTTCCCGCAATAGCAGTAGTCGGCTACTCTCTCCGAATCCAAGCTGACGTCTTCTAAGTGTATGTGGTCATATATTGGCAAAACATGACACACATGAGTAGCATAGTGCCAACGTTTCAGCGAGCACTTTTCACACTGACTGCTCTCAGTTCCATGCCGCCAATAAAGGTGCTCCAACAAATGCTTGTACTCGTAGTACTCCATGGAACATTGGCTGCACGGGAACGTGGCTTCTGGTGACGAGCTTCTGCAAGTATCCATGGCAAAACTAGCTGCAGGTCAAAGTTGTGTGGAAGCAGTAGTTATCAATATGAACGCTACAGGTAGAATGATTAGATACTGAAGGAAACGCCGCTTTTATAGGTTCCCTGTGTCGATAGCCCGTACAACAGCTAATGAGCTCTATAATTAGTTAATGTGTTTTCAAAGGTTTAAACTTTTCCGGATACAATCCGAACGATTTACCCGTTAAAACATTAAGTAATTATTAGTAGGAAAAATATAATACCTACTCATAGTTCAAATATTTCAATTGCGTAAGCGCTCCACAGAATGAGCAACTTCATCGACATGGCTACTTCCTTGCGAAAGCTCATTTGGACATTGAGTACCTTGTGACTTTTTAACTAAGTGGTTGACTCTAAAGTATGTCACATTTTCGTCTCGCCAGAAATAAATAAATAAACCCGTTCACCGGTTTCTCATACCCGCAGCCACGATCCGCGCTATCCATCTGTGATGTGATAGTCTTACAATGATTGCAGCGAATGATTTGATCTATACCAGCTGAAAGGGTTAAAAAACAGCAATTTCGTTATTCCAAATAGGATATTCGATAGTATTATGAGAATTCATTCTGTAAATACCGTCTCAAATTCTTCCCATTCCGGTACCTTCTTCAAATTTACGATGAAACTACTCGCAATCGAGTGTCATTTTCGGGTCACTTACCCATGAGGATAACACAGTTACGTTCGGTTGAAGTCGCCACTTCAGCCAGAACCGAACGTAACTAATCCCAGGGTGCCACAGTGTGGCATCCTGGGATTGGTTACTGGGGAATGTGGAATGTGATTTTTGCAGAGTTCAAAGGTAAGCCTATATACTTCTACTTCTACGCAGTGGCTTCGTAGCAGTTCTGTCATTCAGTGCAGGTCGGACATAACCATTCACCGTCCGGTGCTGAGGAAATGCCAACGCATGTGAAATGGTACCATTGCAGAGAGCATTTTGGGTTATCACACCCTATCATCTGTGACTCAGCTATATACTTCCCGCAATAGCAGTAGTCGGCTACTCTCTCCGAATCCAAGCTGACGTCTTCTAAGTGTATGTGGTCATATATTGGCAAAACATGACACACATGAGTAGCATAGTGCCAACGTTTCAGCGAGCACTTTTCACACTGACTGCTCTCAGTTCCATGCCGCCAATAAAGGTGCTCCAACAAATGCTTGTACTCGTAGTACTCCATGGAACATTGGCTGCACGGGAACGTGGCTTCTGGTGACGAGCTTCTGCAAGTATCCATGGCAAAACTAGCTGCAGGTCAAAGTTGTGTGGAAGCAGTAGTTATCAATATGAACGCTACAGGTAGAATGATTAGATACTGAAGGAAACGCCGCTTTTATAGGTTCCCTGTGTCGATAGCCCGTACAACAGCTAATGAGCTCTATAATTAGTTAATGTGTTTTCAAAGGTTTAAACTTTTCCGGATACATTCCGAACGATTTACCCGTTAAAACATTAAGTAATTATTAGTAGGAAAAATATAATACCTACTCATAGTTTAAATATTTCAATTGCGTAAGCGCTTCATAGAATAAGCAACTTCATCGACATAGCTACTTCCTTGCGAAAGCTCATTTGGACATTGAGTACTTTGTGACTTTTTAACTAAGTGGTTGACTCTAAAGTATGTCACATTTTCGTCTTGCCAGAAATAAATAAATAAACCCGTTCACCGGTTTCTCATACCCGCAGCCACGATCCGCGCTATCCATCTGTGATGTGATAGTCTTACAATGATTGCAGCGAATGATTAGATCTATACCAGCTGAAAGGGTTAAACAACAGCAATTTCGTTATTCCAAATAGGATATTCGATAGCATTATGAGAATTCATTCTGTAAATACCGTCTCAAATTCTTCCCATTCCGGTACCTTCTTCAAATTTACGATGAAACTACTCGCAATCGAGTGTCATTTTCGGGTCACTTACCCATGAGGATAACACAGTTACGTTCGGTTGAAGTCGCCACTTCAGCCAGAACCGAACGTAACTAATCCCAGGGTGCCACAGTGTGGCATCCTGGGATTGGTTACTGGGGAATGTGGAATGTGATTTTTGCAGAGTTCAAAGGTAAGCCTATATACTTCTACTTCTACGCAGTGGCTTCGTAGCAGTTCTGTCATTCAGTGCAGGTCGGACATAACCATTCACCGTCCGGTGCTGAGGAAATGCCAACGCATGTGAAATGGTACCACTGCAGAGAGCATTTTGGGTTATCACACCCTATCATCTGTGACTCAGCTATATACTTCCCGCAATAGCAGTAGTCGGCTACTCTCTCCGAATCCAAGCTGACGTCTTCTAAGTGTATGTGGTCATATATTGGCAAAACATGACACACATGAGTAGCATAGTGCCAACGTTTCAGCGAGCACTTTTCACACCGACTGCTCTCGGTTCCATGCCGCCATTAAAGGTGCTCCAACAAATGCTTGTACTCGTAGTACTCCATGGAACATTGGCTGCACGGGAACGTGGCTTCTGGTGACGAGCTTCTGCAAGTATCCATGGCAAAACTAGCTGCAGGTCAAAGTTGTGTGGAAGCAGTAGTTATCAATATGAACGCTATAGGTAGAATGATTAGATACTGAAGGAAACGCCGCTTTTATAGGTTCCCTGTGTCGATAGCCCGTACAACAGCTAATGAGCTCTATAATTAGTTAATGTGTTTTCAAAGGTTTAAACTTTTCCGGATACAATCCGAACGATTTACCCGTTAAAACATTAAGTAATTATTAGTAGGCAAAATATAATACCTACTCATAGTTCAAATATTTCAATTGCGTAAGCGCTCCACAGAATGAGCAACTTCATCGACATGGCTACTTCCTCGCGAAAGCTCATTTGGACATTGAGTACCTTGTGACTTTTTAACTAAGTGGTTGACTCTACAGTATGTCACATTTTTGTCTTGCCAGAAATAAATAAATAAACCCGTTCACCGGTTTCTCATACCCGCAGCCACGATCCGCGCTATCCATCTGTGATGTGATGGTCTTACAATGATTGCAGCGAATGATTAGATCTATACCAGCTGAAAGGGTTAAAAAACAGTAATTTCGTTATTCCAAATAGGATATTCGATAGTATTATGAGAATTCATTCTGTAAATACCGTCTCAAATTCTTCCCATTCCGGTACCTTCTTCAAATTTACGATGAAACTACTCGCAATCGAGTGTCATTTTCGGGTCACTTACCCATGAGGATAACACAGTTACGTTCGGTTGAAGTCGCCACTTCAGCCAGAACCGAACGTAACTAATCCCAGGGAGCCACAGTGTGGCATCCTGGGATTGGTTACTGGGGAATGTGGAATGTGATTTTTGCAGAGTTCAAAGGTAAGCCTATATACTTCTACTTCTACGCAGTGGCTTCGTAGCAGTTCTGTCATTCAGTGCAGGTCGGGCATAACCATTCACCGTCCGCTGCTGAGGAAATGCCAACGCATGTGAAATGGTACCACTGCAGAGAGCATTTTGGGTTATCACACCCTATCATCTGTGACTCAGCTATATACTTCCCGCAATAGCAGTAGTCGGCTACTCTCTCCGAATCCAAGCTGACGTCTTCTAAGTGTATGTGGTCATATATTGGCAAAACATGACACACATGAGTAGCATAGTGCCAACGTTTCAGCGAGCACTTTTCACACTGACTGCTCTCAGTTCCATGCCGCCAATAAAGGTGCTCCAACAAATGCTTGTACTCGTAGTACTCCATGGAACATTGGCTGCACGGGAACGTGGCTTCTGGTGACGAGCTTCTGCAAGTATCCATGGCAAAACTAGCTGCAGGTCAAAGTTGTGTGGAAGCAGTAGTTATCAATATGAACGCTACAGGTAGAATGATTAGATACTGAAGGAAACGCCGCTTTTATAGGTTCCCTGTGTCGATAGCCCGTACAACAGCTAATGAGCTCTATAATTAGTTAATGTGTTTTCAAAGGTTTAAACTTTTCCGGATACAATCCGAACGATTTACCCGTTAAAACATTAAGTAATTATTAGTAGGAAAAATATAATACCTACTCATAGTTCAAATATTTCAATTGCGTAAGCGCTCCACAGAATGAGCAACTTCATCGACATGGCTACTTCCTTGCGAAAGCTCATTTGGACATTGAGTACCTTGTGACTTTTTAACTAAGTGGTTGACTCTAAAGTCATTTTCGTCTTGCCAGAAATAAATAAATAAACCCGTTCACCGGTTTCTCATACCCGCAGCCACGATCCGCGCTATCCATCTGTGATGTGATAGTCTTACAATGATTGCAGCGAATGATTAGATCTATACCAGCTGAAAGGGTTAAAAAACAGCAATTTCGTTATTCCAAATAGGATATTCGATAGTATTATGAGAATTCATTCTGTAAATACCGTCTCAAATTCTTCCCATTCCGGTACCTTCTTCAAATTTACGATGAAACTACTCGCAATCGAGTGTCATTTTCGGGTCACTTACCCATGAGGATAACACAGTTACGTTCGGTTGAAGTCGCCACTTCAGCCAGAACCGAACGTAACTAATCCCAGGGTGCCACAGTGTGGCATCCTGGGATTGGTTACTGGGGAATGTGGAATGTGATTTTTGCAGAGTTCAAAGGTAAGACTATATACTTCTACTTCTACGCAGTGGCTTCGTAGCAGTTCTGTCATTCAGTGCAGGTCGGACATAACCATTCACCGTCCGGTGCTGAGGAAATGCCAACGCATGTGAAATGGTACCATTGCAGAGAGCATTTTGGGTTATCACACCCTATCATCTGTGACTCAGCTATATACTTCCCGCAATAGCAGTAGTCGGCTACTCTCTCCGAATCCAAGCTGACGTCTTCTAAGTGTATGTGGTCATATATTGGCAAAACATGACACACATGAGTAGCATAGTGCCAACGTTTCAGCGAGCACTTTTCACACTGACTGCTCTCAGTTCCATGCCGCCAATAAAGGTGCTCCAACAAATGCTTGTACTCGTAGTACTCCATGGAACATTGGCTGCACGGGAACGTGGCTTCTGGTGACGAGCTTCTGCAAGTATCCATGGCAAAACTAGCTGCAGGTCAAAGTTGTGTGGAAGCAGTAGTTATCAATATGAACGCTACAGGTAGAATGATTAGATACTGAAGGAAACGCCGCTTTTATAGGTTCCCTGTGTCGATAGCCCGTACAACAGCTAATGAGCTCTATAATTAGTTAATGTGTTTTCAAAGGTTTAAACTTTTCCGGATACAATCCGAACGATTTACCCGTTAAAACATTAAGTAATTATTAGTAGGAAAAATATAATACCTACTCATAGTTCAAATATTTCAATTGCGTAAGCGCTCCACAGAATGAGCAACTTCATCGACATGGCTACTTCCTTGCGAAAGCTCATTTGGACATTGAGTACCTTGTGACTTTTTAACTAAGTGGTTGACTCTAAAGTATGTCACATTTTCGTCTTGCCAGAAATAAATAAATAAACCCATTCACCGGTTTCTCATACCCGCAGCCACGATCCGCGCTATCCATCTGTGATGTGATAGTCTTACAATGATTGCAGCGAATGATTAGATCTATACCAGCTGAAAGGGTTAAAAAACAGCAATTTCGTTATTCCAAATAGGATATTCGATAGTATTATGAGAATTCATTCTGTAAATACCGTCTCAAATTCTTCCCATTCCGGTACCTTCTTCAAATTTACGATGAAACTACTCGCAATCGAGTGTCATTTTCGGGTCACTTACCCATGAGGATAACACAGTTACGTTCGGTTGAAGTCGCCACTTCAGCCAGAACCGAACGTAACTAATCCCAGGGTGCCACAGTGTGGCATCCTGGGATTGGTTACTGGGGAATGTGGAATGTGATTTTTGCAGAGTTCAAAGGTAAGACTATATACTTCTACTTCTACGCAGTGGCTTCGTAGCAGTTCTGTCATTCAGTGCAGGTCGGACATAACCATTCACCGTCCGGTGCTGAGGAAATGCCAACGCATGTGAAATGGTACCATTGCAGAGAGCATTTTGGGTTATCACACCCTATCATCTGTGACTCAGCTATATACTTCCCGCAATAGCAGTAGTCGGCTACTCTCTCCGAATCCAAGCTGACGTCTTCTAAGTGTATGTGGTCATATATTGGCAAAACATGACACACATGAGTAGCATAGTGCCAACGTTTCAGCGAGCACTTTTCACACTGACTGCTCTCAGTTCCATGCCGCCAATAAAGGTGCTCCAACAAATGCTTGTACTCGTAGTACTCCATGGAACATTGGCTGCACGGGAACGTGGCTTCTGGTGACGAGCTTCTGCAAGTATCCATGGCAAAACTAGCTGCAGGTCAAAGTTGTGTGGAAGCAGTAGTTATCAATATGAACGCTACAGGTAGAATGATTAGATACTGAAGGAAACGCCGCTTTTATAGGTTCCCTGTGTCGATAGCCCGTACAACAGCTAATGAGCTCTATAATTAGTTAATGTGTTTTCAAAGGTTTAAACTTTTCCGGATACATTCCGAACGATTTACCCGTTAAAACATTAAGTAATTATTAGTAGGAAAAATATAATACCTACTCATAGTTCAAATATTTCAATTGCGTAAGCGCTTCATAGAATAAGCAACTTCATCGACATAGCTACTTCCTTGCGAAAGCTCATTTGGACATTGAGTACTTTGTGACTTTTTAACTAAGTGGTTGACTCTAAAGTATGTCACATTTTCGTCTTGCCAGAAATAAATAAATAAACCCGTTCACCGGTTTCTCATACCCGCAGCCACGATCCGCGCTATCCATCTGTGATGTGATAGTCTTACAATGATTGCAGCGAATGATTAGATCTATACCAGCTGAAAGGGTTAAAAAACAGCAATTTCGTTATTCCAAATAGGATATTCGATAGTATTATGAGAATTCATTCTGTAAATACCGTCTCAAATTCTTCCCATTCCGGTACCTTCTTCAAATTTACGATGAAACTACTCGCAATCGAGTGTCATTTTCGGGTCACTTACCCATGAGGATAACACAGTTACGTTCGGTTGAAGTCGCCACTTCAGCCAGAACCGAACGTAACTAATCCCAGGGTGCCACAGTGTGGCATCCTGGGATTGGTTACTGGGGAATGTGGAATGTGATTTTTGCAGAGTTCAAAGGTAAGACTATATACTTCTACTTCTACGCAGTGGCTTCGTAGCAGTTCTGTCATTCAGTGCAGGTCGGACATAACCATTCACCGTCCGGTGCTGAGGAAATGCCAACGCATGTGAAATGGTACCATTGCAGAGAGCATTTTGGGTTATCACACCCTATCATCTGTGACTCAGCTATATACTTCCCGCAATAGCAGTAGTCGGCTACTCTCTCCGAATCCAAGCTGACGTCTTCTAAGTGTATGTGGTCATATATTGGCAAAACATGACACACATGAGTAGCATAGTGCCAACGTTTCAGCGAGCACTTTTCACACTGACTGCTCTCAGTTCCATGCCGCCAATAAAGGTGCTCCAACAAATGCTTGTACTCGTAGTACTCCATGGAACATTGGCTGCACGGGAACGTGGCTTCTGGTGACGAGCTTCTGCAAGTATCCATGGCAAAACTAGCTGCAGGTCAAAGTTGTGTGGAAGCAGTAGTTATCAATATGAACGCTACAGGTAGAATGATTAGATACTGAAGGAAACGCCGCTTTTATAGGTTCCCTGTGTCGATAGCCCGTACAACAGCTAATGAGCTCTATAATTAGTTAATGTGTTTTCAAAGGTTTAAACTTTTCCGGAACTTGACTATGCTGATGCCAGCTATCTTGATCTCACTGAGGAGCAACTTGATAAGCTTGAGCGCCTTCAAAATTTCTGTATCAGATTTATATTTGGTCTTCGCAAATATGATCACGTATCACAATTCCGCAACTTGCTCAAGTGGCTCCCAATTCGACTTCGACGGAATGCTCATATTCTTTCCATACTTTACAGTATTCTCTTCAATCCCCGTACTCCTATTTACTTAAAAGAACGTTTTGTGTTCCTCAATGACACACATTCGAGATCCTTGAGGTCGTCAGTAACATTACAACTGTCCACGCCTTCTCATTCCACAACATTTTATGACAAGTCGTTTACTGTCCAGGCTGTAAGGTTGTGGAATGCGCTGCCTATATCCATCAGACGTGCACAATCCCTGGCCATTTTCAAAAAAATGGTAAAAGAACACTATCTGGGTTCTTAGTTACCTTATCATGTGAGTTTGAGTGGGTATGTGCTCGCTGTATATATAAGTAGATATTTATCTTGTATAATAAATATATATGCGTGTATCTAATGTAGGTATGTATGTTTATGTAAATATGATAGACATTCAATGTATGTAATTAGGTTTATTTAGTGGAGTATTTAATAATTAATAATGTATATTGTGTATGTATGTGTATATGCGTGTGTGTGTGTGTGTGTGTGTGTGTGTGTGTGTGTGTGTGTGTGTAATGTATATATTTGTGATATATGTGTATATGTGTGTATGTGTTTATGACTACACTAATAACTACCCATAGTTATTGCTGTTAATATTTAAAACATGTCCATCCAAAGGTTGCCTGTAAGAGATCGCTCTTAGCGATAAGGCCGCCATTTGTACATAATGTCATCTATTGTCCATACATTTACTGTATTACTGGTGTACAATAAAGATTTATCTATCTATCTATCTATCTAACGATTTACCCGTTAAAACATTAAGTAATTATTAGTAGGAAAAATATAATACCTACTCATAGTTCAAATATTTCAATTGCGTAAGCGCTCCACAGAATGAGCAACTTCATCGACATGGCTACTTCCTTGCGAAAGCTCATTTGGACATTGAGTACCTTGTGACTTTTTAACTAAGTGGTTGACTCTAAAGTATGTCACATTTTCGTCTTGCCAGAAATAAATAAATAAACCCATTCACCGGTTTCTCATACCCGCAGCCACGATCCGCGCTATCCATCTGTGATGTGACAGTCTTACAATGATTGCAGCGAATGATTAGATCTATACCAGCTGAAAGGGTTAAAAAACAGCAATTTCGTTATTCCAAATAGGATATTCGATAGTATTATGAGAATTCATTCTGTAAATACCGTCTCAAATTCTTCCCATTCCGGTACCTTCTTCAAATTTACGATGAAACTACTCGCAATCGAGTGTCATTTTCGGGTCACTTACCCATGAGGATAACACAGTTACGTTCGGTTGAAGTCGCCACTTCAGCCAGAACCGAACGTAACTAATCCCAGGGTGCCACAGTGTGGCATCCTGGGATTGGTTACTGGGGAATGTGGAATGTGATTTTTGCAGAGTTCAAAGGTAAGACTATATACTTCTACTTCTACGCAGTGGCTTCGTAGCAGTTCTGTCATTCAGTGCAGGTCGGACATAACCATTCACCGTCCGGTGCTGAGGAAATGCCAACGCATGTGAAATGGTACCATTGCAGAGAGCATTTTGGGTTATCACACCCTATCATCTGTGACTCAGCTATATACTTCCCGCAATAGCAGTAGTCGGCTACTCTCTCCGAATCCAAGCTGACGTCTTCTAAGTGTATGTGGTCATATATTGGCAAAACATGACACACATGAGTAGCATAGTGCCAACGTTTCAGCGAGCACTTTTCACAGTGACTGCTCTCAGTTCCATGCCGCCAATAAAGGTGCTCCAACAAATGCTTGTACTCGTAGTACTCCATGGAACATTGGCTGCACGGGAACGTGGCTTCTGGTGACGAGCTTCTGCAAGTATCCATGGCAAAACTAGCTGCAGGTCAAAGTTGTGTGGAATCAGTAGTTATCAATATGAACGCTACAGGTAGAATGATTAGATACTGAAGGAAACGCCGCTTTTATAGGTTCCCTGTGTCGATAGCCCGTACAACAGCTAATGAGCTCTATAATTAGTTAATGTGTTTTCAAAGGTTTAAACTTTTCCGGATACATTCCGAACGATTTACCCGTTAAAACATTAAGTAATTATTAGTAGGAAAAATATAATACCTACTCATAGTTCAAATATTTCAATTGCGTAAGCGCTTCATAGAATAAGCAACTTCATCGACATAGCTACTTCCTTGCGAAAGCTCATTTGGACATTGAGTACTTTGTGACTTTTTAACTAAGTGGTTGACTCTAAAGTATGTCACATTTTCGTCTTGCCAGAAATAAATAAATAAACCCGTTCACCGGTTTCTCATACCCGCAGCCACGATCCGCGCTATCCATCTGTGATGTGATAGTCTTACAATGATTGCAGCGAATGATTAGATCTATACCAGCTGAAAGGGTTAAACAACAGCAATTTCGTTATTCCAAATAGGATATTCGATAGCATTATGAGAATTCATTCTGTAAATACCGTCTCAAATTCTTCCCATTCCGGTACCTTCTTCAAATTTACGATGAAACTACTCGCAATCGAGTGTCATTTTCGGGTCACTTACCCATGAGGATAACACAGTTACGTTCGGTTGAAGTCGCCACTTCAGCCAGAACCGAACGTAACTAATCCCAGGGTGCCACAGTGTGGCATCCTGGGATTGGTTACTGGGGAATGTGGAATGTGATTTTTGCAGAGTTCAAAGGTAAGCCTATATACTTCTACTTCTACGCAGTGGCTTCGTAGCAGTTCTGTCATTCAGTGCAGGTCGGACATAACCATTCACCGTCCGGTGCTGAGGAAATGCCAACGCATGTGAAATGGTACCACTGCAGAGAGCATTTTGGGTTATCACACCCTATCATCTGTGACTCAGCTATATACTTCCCGCAATAGCAGTAGTCGGCTACTCTCTCCGAATCCAAGCTGACGTCTTCTAAGTGTATGTGGTCATATATTGGCAAAACATGACACACATGAGTAGCATAGTGCCAACGTTTCAGCGAGCACTTTTCACACTGACTGCTCTCGGTTCCATGCCGCCATTAAAGGTGCTCCAACAAATGCTTGTACTCGTAGTACTCCATGGAACATTGGCTGCACGGGAACGTGGCTTCTGGTGACGAGCTTCTGCAAGTATCCATGGCAAAACTAGCTGCAGGTCAAAGTTGTGTGGAAGCAGTAGTTATCAATATGAACGCTACAGGTAGAATGATTAGATACTGAAGGAAACGCCGCTTTTATAGGTTCCCTGTGTCGATAGCCCGTACAACAGCTAATGAGCTCTATAATTAGTTAATGTGTTTTCAAAGGTTTAAACTTTTCCGGATACAATCCGAACGATTTACCCGTTAAAACATTAAGTAATTATTAGTAGGAAAAATATAATACCTACTCATAGTTCAAATATTTCAGTTGCGTAAGCGCTCCACAGAATGAGCAACTTCATCGACATAGCTACTTCCTTGCGAAAGCTCATTTGGACATTGAGTACTTTGTGACTTTTTAACTAAGTGGTTGACTCTAAAGTATGTCACATTTTCGTCTTGCCAGAAATAAATAAATAAACCCGTTCACCGGTTTCTCATACCCGCAGCCACGATCCGCGCTATCCATCTGTGATGTGATAGTCTTACAATGATTGCAGCGAATGATTAGATCTATACCAGCTGAAAGGGTTAAAAAACAGCAATTTCGTTATTCCAAATAGGATATTCGATAGTATTATGAGAATTCATTCTGTAAATACCGTCTCAAATTCTTCCCATTCCGGTACCTTCTTCAAATTTACGATGAAACTACTCGCAATCGAGTGTCATTTTCGGGTCACTTACCCATGAGGATAACACAGTTACGTTCGGTTGAAGTCGCCACTTCAGCCAGAACCGAACGTAACTAATCCCAGGGTGCCACAGTGTGGCATCCTGGGATTGGTTACTGGGGAATGTGGAATGTGATTTTTGCAGAGTTCAAAGGTAAGACTATATACTTCTACTTCTACGCAGTGGCTTCGTAGCAGTTCTGTCATTCAGTGCAGGTCGGACATAACCATTCACCGTCCGGTGCTGAGGAAATGCCAACGCATGTGAAATGGTACCATTGCAGAGAGCATTTTGGGTTATCACACCCTATCATCTGTGACTCAGCTATATACTTCCCGCAATAGCAGTAGTCGGCTACTCTCTCCGAATCCAAGCTGACGTCTTCTAAGTGTATGTGGTCATATATTGGCAAAACATGACACACATGAGTAGCATAGTGCCAACGTTTCAGCGAGCACTTTTCACACTGACTGCTCTCAGTTCCATGCCGCCAATAAAGGTGCTCCAACAAATGCTTGTACTCGTAGTACTCCATGGAACATTGGCTGCACGGGAACGTGGCTTCTGGTGACGAGCTTCTGCAAGTATCCATGGCAAAACTAGCTGCAGGTCAAAGTTGTGTGGAAGCAGTAGTTATCAATATGAACGCTACAGGTAGAATGATTAGATACTGAAGGAAACGCCGCTTTTATAGGTTCCCTGTGTCGATAGCCCGTACAACAGCTAATGAGCTCTATAATTAGTTAATGTGTTTTCAAAGGTTTAAACTTTTCCGGATACAATCCGAACGATTTACCCGTTAAAACATTAAGTAATTATTAGTAGGAAAAATATAATACCTACTCATAGTTCAAATATTTCAATTGCGTAAGCGCTCCACAGAATGAGCAACTTCATCGACATGGCTACTTCCTTGCGAAAGCTCATTTGGACATTGAGTACCTTGTGACTTTTTAACTAAGTGGTTGACTCTAAAGTATGTCACATTTTCGTCTTGCCAGAAATAAATAAATAAACCCATTCACCGGTTTCTCATACCCGCAGCCACGATCCGCGCTATCCATCTGTGATGTGATAGTCTTACAATGATTGCAGCGAATGATTAGATCTATACCAGCTGAAAGGGTTAAAAAACAGCAATTTCGTTATTCCAAATAGGATATTCGATAGTATTATGAGAATTCATTCTGTAAATACCGTCTCAAATTCTTCCCATTCCGGTACCTTCTTCAAATTTACGATGAAACTACTCGCAATCGAGTGTCATTTTCGGGTCACTTACCCATGAGGATAACACAGTTACGTTCGGTTGAAGTCGCCACTTCAGCCAGAACCGAACGTAACTAATCCCAGGGTGCCACAGTGTGGCATCCTGGGATTGGTTACTGGGGAATGTGGAATGTGATTTTTGCAGAGTTCAAAGGTAAGACTATATACTTCTACTTCTACGCAGTGGCTTCGTAGCAGTTCTGTCATTCAGTGCAGGTCGGACATAACCATTCACCGTCCGGTGCTGAGGAAATGCCAACGCATGTGAAATGGTACCATTGCAGAGAGCATTTTGGGTTATCACACCCTATCATCTGTGACTCAGCTATATACTTCCCGCAATAGCAGTAGTCGGCTACTCTCTCCGAATCCAAGCTGACGTCTTCTAAGTGTATGTGGTCATATATTGGCAAAACATGACACACATGAGTAGCATAGTGCCAACGTTTCAGCGAGCACTTTTCACACTGACTGCTCTCAGTTCCATGCCGCCAATAAAGGTGCTCCAACAAATGCTTGTACTCGTAGTACTCCATGGAACATTGGCTGCACGGGAACGTGGCTTCTGGTGACGAGCTTCTGCAAGTATCCATGGCAAAACTAGCTGCAGGTCAAAGTTGTGTGGAAGCAGTAGTTATCAATATGAACGCTACAGGTAGAATGATTAGATACTGAAGGAAACGCCGCTTTTATAGGTTCCCTGTGTCGATAGCCCGTACAACAGCTAATGAGCTCTATAATTAGTTAATGTGTTTTCAAAGGTTTAAACTTTTCCGGATACAATCCGAACGATTTACCCGTTAAAACATTAAGTAATTATTAGTAGGAAAAATATAATACCTACTCATAGTTCAAATATTTCAATTGCGTAAGCGCTCCACAGAATGAGCAACTTCATCGACATGGCTACTTCCTTGCGAAAGCTCATTTGGACATTGAGTACCTTGTGACTTTTTAACTAAGTGGTTGACTCTAAAGTATGTCACATTTTCGTCTTGCCAGAAATAAATAAATAAACCCATTCACCGGTTTCTCATACCCGCAGCCACGATCCGCGCTATCCATCTGTGATGTGATAGTCTTACAATGATTGCAGCGAATGATTAGATCTATACCAGCTGAAAGGGTTAAAAAACAGCAATTTCGTTATTCCAAATAGGATATTCGATAGTATTATGAGAATTCATTCTGTAAATACCGTCTCAAATTCTTCCCATTCCGGTACCTTCTTCAAATTTACGATGAAACTACTCGCAATCGAGTGTCATTTTCGGGTCACTTACCCATGAGGATAACACAGTTACGTTCGGTTGAAGTCGCCACTTCAGCCAGAACCGAACGTAACTAATCCCAGGGTGCCACAGTGTGGCATCCTGGGATTGGTTACTGGGGAATGTGGAATGTGATTTTTGCAGAGTTCAAAGGTAAGCCTATATACTTCTACTTCTACGCAGTGGCTTCGTAGCAGTTCTGTCAGTCAGTACAGGTCGGGCATAACCATTCACCGTCCGGTGCTGAGGAAATGCCAACGCATGTGAAATGGTACCACTGCAGAGAGCATTTTGGGTTATCACACCCTATCATCTGTGACTCAGCTATATACTTCCCGCAATAGCAGTAGTCGGCTACTCTCTCCGAATCCAAGCTGACGTCTTCTAAGTGTATGTGGTCATATATTGGCAAAACATGACACACATGAGTAGCATAGTGCCAACGTTTCAGCGAGCACTTTTCACACTGACTGCTCTCAGTTCCATGCCGCCAATAAAGGTGCTCCAACAAATGCTTGTACTCGTAGTACTCCATGGAACATTGGCTGCACGGGAACGTGGCTTCTGGTGACGAGCTTCTGCAAGTATCCATGGCAAAACTAGCTGCAGGTCAAAGTTGTGTGGAAGCAGTAGTTATCAATATGAACGCTACAGGTAGAATGATTAGATACTGAAGGAAACGCCGCTTTTATAGGTTCCCTGTGTCGATAGCCCGTACAACAGCTAATGAGCTCTATAATTAGTTAATGTGTTTTCAAAGGTTTAAACTTTTCCGGATACATTCCGAACGATTTACCCGTTAAAACATTAAGTAATTATTAGTAGGAAAAATATAATACCTACTCATAGTTCAAATATTTCAATTGCGTAAGCGCTCCACAGAATGAGCAACTTCATCGACATGGCTACTTCCTTGCGAAAGCTCATTTGGACATTGAGTACCTTGTGACTTTTTAACTAAGTGGTTGACTCTAAAGTATGTCACATTTTCGTCTTGCCAGAAATAAATAAATAAACCCGTTCACCGGTTTCTCATACCCGCAGCCACGATCCGCGCTATCCATCTGTGATGTGATAGTCTTACAATGATTGCAGCGAATGATTAGATCTATACCAGCTGAAAGGGTTAAAAAATAGCAATTTCGTTATTCCAAATAGGATATTCGATAGTATTATGAGAATTCATTCTGTAAATACCGTCTCAAATTCTTCCCATTCCGGTACCTTCTTCAAATTTACGATGAAACTACTCGCAATCGAGTGTCATTTTCGGGTCACTTACCCATGAGGATAACACAGTTACGTTCGGTTGAAGTCGCCACTTCAGCCAGAACCGAACGTAACTAATCCCAGGGTGCCACAGTGTGGCATCCTGGGATTGGTTACTGGGGAATGTGGAATGTGATTTTTGCAGATTTCAAAGGTAAGCCTATATACTTCTACTTCTACGCAGTGGCTTCGTAGCAGTTCTGTCATTCAGTGCAGGTCGGACATAACCATTCACCGTCCGGTGCTGAGGAAATGCCAACGCATGTGAAATGGTACCACTGCAGAGAGCATTTTGGGTTATCACACCCTATCATCTGTGACTCAGCTATATACTTCCCGCAATAGCAGTAGTCGGCTACTCTCTCCGAATCCAAGCTGACGTCTTCTAAGTGTATGTGGTCATATATTGGCAAAACATGACACACATGAGTGGCGTAGTGCCAACGTTTCAGCGAGCACTTTTCACACTGACTGCTCTCGGTTCCATGCCGCCAATAAAGGTGCTCCAACAAATGCTTGTACTCGTAGTACTCCATGGAACATTGGCTGCACGGGAACGTGGCTTCTGGTGACGAGCTTCTGCAAGTATCCATGGCAAAACTAGCTGCAGGTCAAAGTTGTGTGGAAGCAGTAGTTATCAATATGAACGCTACAGGTAGAATGAGTAGATACTGAAGGAAACGCCGCTTTTATGGGTTCCCTGTGTCGATAGCCCGTACAACAGCTAATGAGCTCTATAATTAGTTAATGTGTTTTCAAAGTTTTAAACTTTTCCGGATACATTCCGAACGATTTACCCGTTAAAACATTAAGTAATTATTAGTAGGAAAAATATAATACCTACTCATAGTTCAAATATTTCAGTTGCGTAAGCGCTCCACAGAATGAGCAACTTCATCGACATAGCTACTTCCTTGCGAAAGCTCATTTGGACATTGAGTACTTTGTGACTTTTTAACTAAGTGGTTGACTCTAAAGTATGTCACATTTTCGTCTTGCCAGAAATAAATAAATAAACCCGTTCACCGGTTTCTCATACCCGCAGCCACGATCCGCGCTATCCATCTGTGATGTGATAGTCTTACAATGATTGCAGCGAATGATTAGATCTATACCAGCTGAAAGGGTTAAAAAACAGCAATTTCGTTATTCCAAATAGGATATTCGATAGTATTATGAGAATTCATTCTGTGAATACCGTCTCAAATTCTTCCCATTCCGGTACCTTCTTCAAATTTACGATGAAACTACTCGCAATCGAGTGTCATTTTCGGGTCACTTACCCATGAGGATAACACAGTTACGTTCGGTTGAAGTCGCCACTTCAGCCAGAACCGAACGTAACTAATCCCAGGGTGCCACAGTGTGGCATCCTGGGATTGGTTACTGGGGAATGTGGAATGTGATTTTTGCAGAGTTCAAAGGTAAGACTATATACTTCTACTTCTACGCAGTGGCTTCGTAGCAGTTCTGTCATTCAGTGCAGGTCGGACATAACCATTCACCGTCCGGTGCTGAGGAAATGCCAACGCATGTGAAATGGTACCATTGCAGAGAGCATTTTGGGTTATCACACCCTATCATCTGTGACTCAGCTATATACTTCCCGCAATAGCAGTAGTCGGCTACTCTCTCCGAATCCAAGCTGACGTCTTCTAAGTGTATGTGGTCATATATTGGCAAAACATGACACACATGAGTAGCATAGTGCCAACGTTTCAGCGAGCACTTTTCACACTGACTGCTCTCAGTTCCATGCCGCCAATAAAGGTGCTCCAACAAATGCTTGTACTCGTAGTACTCCATGGAACATTGGCTGCACGGGAACGTGGCTTCTGGTGACGAGCTTCTGCAAGTATCCATGGCAAAACTAGCTGCAGGTCAAAGTTGTGTGGAAGCAGTAGTTATCAATATGAACGCTACAGGTAGAATGATTAGATACTGAAGGAAACGCCGCTTTTATAGGTTCCCTGTGTCGATAGCCCGTACAACAGCTAATGAGCTCTATAATTAGTTAATGTGTTTTCAAAGGTTTAAACTTTTCCGGATACAATCCGAACGATTTACCCGTTAAAACATTAAGTAATTATTAGTAGGAAAAATATAATACCTACTCATAGTTCAAATATTTCAATTGCGTAAGCGCTCCACAGAATGAGCAACTTCATCGACATGGCTACTTCCTTGCGAAAGCTCATTTGGACATTGAGTACCTTGTGACTTTTTAACTAAGTGGTTGACTCTAAAGTATGTCACATTTTCGTCTTGCCAGAAATAAATAAATAAACCCATTCACCGGTTTCTCATACCCGCAGCCACGATCCGCGCTATCCATCTGTGATGTGATAGTCTTACAATGATTGCAGCGAATGATTAGATCTATACCAGCTGAAAGGGTTAAAAAACAGCAATTTCGTTATTCCAAATAGGATATTCGATAGTATTATGAGAATTCATTCTGTAAATAGCGTCTCAAATTCTTCCCATTCCGGTACCTTCTTCAAATTTACGATGAAACTACTCGCAATCGAGTGTCATTTTCGGGTCACTTACCCATGAGGATAACACAGTTACGTTCGGTTGAAGTCGCCACTTCAGCCAGAACCGAACGTAACTAATCCCAGGGTGCCACAGTGTGGCATCCTGGGATTGGTTACTGGGGAATGTGGAATGTGATTTTTGCAGAGTTCAAAGGTAAGACTATATACTTCTACTTCTACGCAGTGGCTTCGTAGCAGTTCTGTCATTCAGTGCAGGTCGGACATAACCATTCACCGTCCGGTGCTGAGGAAATGCCAACGCATGTGAAATGGTACCATTGCAGAGAGCATTTTGGGTTATCACACCCTATCATCTGTGACTCAGCTATATACTTCCCGCAATAGCAGTAGTCGGCTACTCTCTCCGAATCCAAGCTGACGTCTTCTAAGTGTATGTGGTCATATATTGGCAAAACATGACACACATGAGTAGCATAGTGCCAACGTTTCAGCGAGCACTTTTCACACTGACTGCTCTCAGTTCCATGCCGCCAATAAAGGTGCTCCAACAAATGCTTGTACTCGTAGTACTCCATGGAACATTGGCTGCACGGGAACGTGGCTTCTGGTGACGAGCTTCTGCAAGTATCCATGGCAAAACTAGCTGCAGGTCAAAGTTGTGTGGAAGCAGTAGTTATCAATATGAACGCTACAGGTAGAATGATTAGATACTGAAGGAAACGCCGCTTTTATAGGTTCCCTGTGTCGATAGCCCGTACAACAGCTAATGAGCTCTATAATTAGTTAATGTGTTTTCAAAGGTTTAAACTTTTCCGGATACATTCCGAACGATTAACCCGTTAAAACATTAAGTAATTATTAGTAGGAAAAATATAATACCTACTCATAGTTCAAATATTTCAATTGCGTAAGCGCTTCATAGAATAAGCAACTTCATCGACATAGCTACTTCCTTGCGAAAGCTCATTTGGACATTGAGTACTTTGTGACTTTTTAACTAAGTGGTTGACTCTAAAGTATGTCACATTTTCGTCTTGCCAGAAATAAATAAATAAACCCGTTCACCGGTTTCTCATACCCGCAGCCACGATCCGCGCTATCCATCTGTGATGTGATAGTCTTACAATGATTGCAGCGAATGATTAGATCTATACCAGCTGAAAGGGTTAAACAACAGCAATTTCGTTATTCCAAATAGGATATTCGATAGCATTATGAGAATTCATTCTGTAAATACCGTCTCAAATTCTTCCCATTCCGGTACCTTCTTCAAATTTACGATGAAACTACTCGCAATCGAGTGTCATTTTCGGGTCACTTACCCAAGAGGATAACACAGTTACGTTCGGTTGAAGTCGCCACTTCAGCCAGAACCGAACGTAACTAATCCCAGGGTGCCACAGTGTGGCATCCTGGGATTGGTTACTGGGGAATGTGGAATGTGATTTTTGCAGAGTTCAAAGGTAAGCCTATATACTTCTACTTCTACGCAGTGGCTTCGTAGCAGTTCTGTCATTCAGTGCAGGTCGGACATAACCATTCACCGTCCGGTGCTGAGGAAATGCCAACGCATGTGAAATGGTACCACTGCAGAGAGCATTTTGGGTTATCACACCCTATCATCTGTGACTCAGCTATATACTTCCCGCAATAGCAGTAGTCGGCTACTCTCTCCGAATCCAAGCTGACGTCTTCTAAGTGTATGTGGTCATATATTGGCAAAACATGACACACATGAGTAGCATAGTGCCAACGTTTCAGCGAGCACTTTTCACACTGACTGCTCTCGGTTCCATGCCGCCATTAAAGGTGCTCCAACAAATGCTTGTACTCGTAGTACTCCATGGAACATTGGCTGCACGGGAACGTGGCTTCTGGTGACGAGCTTCTGCAAGTATCCATGGCAAAACTAGCTGCAGGTCAAAGTTGTGTGGAAGCAGTAGTTATCAATATGAACGCTACAGGTAGAATGATTAGATACTGAAGGAAACGCCGCTTTTATAGGTTCCCTGTGTCGATAGCCCGTACAACAGCTAATGAGCTCTATAATTAGTTAATGTGTTTTCAAAGGTTTAAACTTTTCCGGATACAATCCGAACGATTTACCCGTTAAAACATTAAGTAATTATTAGTAGGAAAAATATAATACCTACTCATAGTTCAAATATTTCAATTGCGTAAGCGCTCCACAGAATGAGCAACTTCATCGACATGGCTACTTCCTCGCGAAAGCTCATTTGGACATTGAGTACGTTGTGACTTTTTAACTAAGTGGTTGACTCTAAAGTATGTCACATTTTCGTCTTGCCAGAAATAAATAAATAAACCCGTTCACCGGTTTCTCATACCCGCAGCCACGATCCGCGCTATCCATCTGTGATGTGATAGTCTTACAATGATTGCAGCGAATGATTAGATCTATACCAGCTGAAAGGGTTAAAAACAGCAATTTCGTTATTCAAAATAGGATATTCGATAGTATTATGAGAATTCATTCTGTAAATACCGTCTCAAATTCTTCCCATTCCGGTACCTTCTTCAAATTTACGATGAAACTACTCGCAATCGAGTGTCATTTTCGGGTCACTTACCCATGAGGATAACATAGTTACGTTCGGTTGAAGTCGCCACTTCAGCCAGAACCGAACGTAACTAATCCCAGGGTGCCACAGTGTGGCATCCTGGGATTGGTTACTGGGGAATGTGGAATGTGATTTTTGCAGAGTTCAAAGGTAAGCCTATATACTTCTACTTCTACGCAGTGGCTTCGTAGCAGTTCTGTCATTCAGTGCAGGTCGGACATAACCATTCACCGTCCGGTGCTGAGGAAATGCCAACGCATGTGAAATGGTACCACTGCAGAGAGCATTTTGGGTTATCACACCCTATCATCTGTGACTCAGCTATATACTTCCCGCAATAGCAGTAGTCGGCTACTCTCTCCGAATCCAAGCTGACGTCTTCTAAGTGTATGTGGTCATATATTGGCAAAACATGACACACATGAGTGGCGTAGTGCCAACGTTTCAGCGAGCACTTTTCACACTGACTGCTCTCGGTTCCATGCCGCCAATAAAGGTGCTCCAACAAATGCTTGTACTCGTAGTACTCCATGGAACATTGGCTGCACGGGAACGTGGCTTCTGGTGACGAGCTTCTGCAAGTATCCATGGCAAAACTAGCTGCAGGTCAAAGTTGTGTGGAAGCAGTAGTTATCAATATGAACGCTACAGGTAGAATGAGTAGATACTGAAGGAAACGCCGCTTTTATGGGTTCCCTGTGTCGATAGCCCGTACAACAGCTAATGAGCTCTATAATTAGTTAATGTGTTTTCAAAGGTTTAAACTTTTCCGGATACATTCCGAACGATTTACCCGTTAAAACATTAAGTAATTATTAGTACGAAAAATATAATACCTACTCATAGTTCAAATATTTCAGTTGCGTAAGCGCTCCACAGAATGAGCAACTTCATCGACATAGCTACTTCCTTGCGAAAGCTCATTTGGACATTGAGTACTTTGTGACTTTTTAACTAAGTGGTTGACTCTAAAGTATGTCACATTTTCGTCTTGCCAGAAATAAATAAATAAACCCGTTCACCGGTTTCTCATACCCGCAGCCACGATCCGCGCTATCCATCTGTGATGTGATAGTCTTACAATGATTGCAGCGAATGATTAGATCTATACCAGCTGAAAGGGTTAAAAACAGCAATTTCGTTATTCAAAATAGGATATTCGATAGTATTATGAGAATTCATTCTGTAAATACCGTCTCAAATTCTTCCCATTCCGGTACCTTCTTCAAATTTACGATGAAACTACTCGCAATCGAGTGTCATTTTCGGGTCACTTACCCATGAGGATAACACAGTTACGTTCGGTTGAAGTCGCCACTTCAGCCAGAACCGAACGTAACTAATCCCAGGGTGCCACAGTGTGGCATCCTGGGATTGGTTACTGGGGAATGTGGAATGTGATTTTTGCAGAGTTCAAAGGTAAGCCTATATACTTCTACTTCTACGCAGTGGCTTCGTAGCAGTTCTGTCATTCAGTGCAGGTCGGACATAACCATTCACCGTCCGGTGCTGAGGAAATGCCAACGCATGTGAAATGGTACCACTGCAGAGAGCATTTTGGGTTATCACACCCTATCATCTGTGACTCAGCTATATACTTCCCGCAATAGCAGTAGTCGGCTACTCTCTCCGAATCCAAGCTGACGTCTTCTAAGTGTATGTGGTCATATATTGGCAAAACATGACACACATGAGTAGCATAGTGCCAACGTTTCAGCGAGCACTTTTCACACTGACTGCTCTCAGTTCCATGCCGCCAATAAAGGTGCTCCAACAAATGCTTGTACTCGTAGTACTCCATGGAACATTGGCTGCACGGGAACGTGGCTTCTGGTGACGAGCTTCTGCAAGTATCCATGGCAAAACTAGCTGCAGGTCAAAGTTGTGTGGAAGCAGTAGTTATCAATATGAACGCTACAGGTAGAATGAGTAGATACTGAAGGAAACGCCGCTTTTATGGGTTCCCTGTGTCGATAGCCCGTACAACAGCTAATGAGCTCTATAATTAGTTAATGTGTTTTCAAAGGTTTAAACTTTTCCGGATACATTCCGAACGATTTACCCGTTAAAACATTAAGTAATTATTAGTACGAAAAATATAATACCTACTCATAGTTCAAATATTTCAGTTGCGTAAGCGCTCCACAGAATGAGCAACTTCATCGACATAGCTACTTCCTTGCGAAAGCTCATTTGGACATTGAGTACTTTGTGACTTTTTAACTAAGTGGTTGACTCTAAAGTATGTCACATTTTCGTCTTGCCAGAAATAAATAAATAAACCCGTTCACCGGTTTCTTATACCCGCAGCCACGATCCGCGCTATCCATCTGTGATGTGATAGTCTTACAATGATTGCAGCGAATGATTAGATCTATACCAGCTGAAAGGGTTAAAAACAGCAATTTCGTTATTCAAAATAGGATATTCGATAGTATTATGAGAATTCATTCTGTAAATACCGTCTCAAATTCTTCCCATTCCGGTACCTTCTTCAAATTTACGATGAAACTACTCGCAATCGAGTGTCATTTTCGGGTCACTTACCCATGAGGATAACACAGTTACGTTCGGTTGAAGTCGCCACTTCAGCCAGAACCGAACGTAACTAATCCCAGGGTGCCACAGTGTGGCATCCTGGGATTGGTTACTGGGGAATGTGGAATGTGATTTTTGCAGAGTTCAAAGGTAAGCCTATATACTTCTACTTCTACGCAGTGGCTTCGTAGCAGTTCTGTCAGTCAGTACAGGTCGGGCATAACCATTCACCGTCCGGTGCTGAGGAAATGCCAACGCATGTGAAATGGTACCACTGCAGAGAGCATTTTGGGTTATCACACCCTATCATCTGTGACTCAGCTATATACTTCCCGCAATAGCAGTAGTCGGCTACTCTCTCCGAATCCAAGCTGACGTCTTCTAAGTGTATGTGGTCATATATTGGCAAAACATGACACACATGAGTAGCATAGTGCCAACGTTTCAGCGAGCACTTTTCACACTGACTGCTCTCAGTTCCATGCCGCCAATAAAGGTGCTCCAACAAATGCTTGTACTCGTAGTACTCCATGGAACATTGGCTGCACGGGAACGTGGCTTCTGGTGACGAGCTTCTGCAAGTATCCATGGCAAAACTAGCTGCAGGTCAAAGTTGTGTGGAAGCAGTAGTTATCAATATGAACGCTACAGGTAGAATGAGTAGATACTGAAGGAAACGCCGCTTTTATAGGTTCTCTGTGTCGATAGCCCGTACAACAGCTAATGAGCTCTATAATTAGTTAATGTGTTTTCAAAGGTTTAAACTTTTCCGGATACAATCCGAACGATTTACCCGTTAAA
The DNA here is from genome assembly GCA_914829495.1 of Eilema sororculum. NCBI lineage: Eukaryota > Metazoa > Arthropoda > Insecta > Lepidoptera > Erebidae > Eilema > Eilema sororculum. The sequence goes on along the minus strand of OU618543.1, from coordinate 16,028,298 downwards.
ACATTAAGTAATTATTAGTACGAAAAATATAATACCTACTCATAGTTCAAATATTTCAATTGCGTAAGCGCTCCACAGAATAAGCAACTTCATCGACATAGCTACTTCCTTGCGAAAGCTCATTTGGACATTGAGTACTTTGTGACTTTTTAACTAAGTGGTTGACTCTAAAGTATGTCACATTTTCGTCTTGCCAGAAATAAATAAATAAACCCGTTCACCGGTTTCTCATACCCGCAGCCACGATCCGCGCTATCCATCTGTGATGTGATAGTCTTACAATGATTGCAGCGAATGATTAGATCTATACCAGCTGAAAGGGTTAAAAAATAGCAATTTCGTTATTCCAAATAGGATATTCGATAGTATTATGAGAATTCATTCTGTAAATACCGTCTCAAATTCTTCCCATTCCGGTACCTTCTTCAAATTTACGATGAAACTACTCGCAATCGAGTGTCATTTTCGGGTCACTTACCCATGAGGATAACACAGTTACGTTCGGTTGAAGTCGCCACTTCAGCCAGAACCGAACGTAACTAATCCCAGGGTGCCACAGTGTGGCATCCTGGGATTGGTTACTGGGGAATGTGGAATGTGATTTTTGCAGAGTTCAAAGGTAAGCCTATATACTTCTACTTCTACGCAGTGGCTTCGTAGCAGTTCTGTCATTCAGTGCAGGTCGGACATAACCATTCACCATCCGGTGCTGAGGAAATGCCAACGCATGTGAAATGGTACCACTGCAGAGAGCATTTTGGGTTATCACACCCTATCATCTGTGACTCAGCTATATACTTCCCGCAATAGCAGTAGTCGGCTACTCTCTCCGAATCCAAGCTGACGTCTTCTAAGTGTATGTGGTCATATATTGGCAAAACATGACACACATGAGTGGCGTAGTGCCAACGTTTCAGCGAGCACTTTTCACACTGACTGCTCTCGGTTCCATGCCGCCAATAAAGGTGCTCCAACAAATGCTTGTACTCGTAGTACTCCATGGAACATTGGCTGCACGGGAACGTGGCTTCTGGTGACGAGCTTCTGCAAGTATCCATGGCAAAACTAGCTGCAGGTCAAAGTTGTGTGGAAGCAGTAGTTATCAATATGAACGCTACAGGTAGAATGAGTAGATACTGAAGGAAACGCCGCTTTTATGGGTTCCCTGTGTCGATAGCCCGTACAACAGCTAATGAGCTCTATAATTAGTTAATGTGTTTTCAAAGTTTTAAACTTTTCCGGATACATTCCGAACGATTTACCCGTTAAAACATTAAGTAATTATTAGTAGGAAAAATATAATACCTACTCATAGTTCAAATATTTCAGTTGCGTAAGCGCTCCACAGAATGAGCAACTTCATCGACATAGCTACTTCCTTGCGAAAGCTCATTTGGACATTGAGTACTTTGTGACTTTTTAACTAAGTGGTTGACTCTAAAGTATGTCACATTTTCGTCTTGCCAGAAATAAATAAATAAACCCGTTCACCGGTTTCTCATACCCGCAGCCACGATCCGCGCTATCCATCTGTGATGTGATAGTCTTACAATGATTGCAGCGAATGATTAGATCTATACCAGCTGAAAGGGTTAAAAAACAGCAATTTCGTTATTCCAAATAGGATATTCGATAGTATTATGAGAATTCATTCTGTAAATACCGTCTCAAATTCTTCCCATTCCGGTACCTTCTTCAAATTTACGATGAAACTACTCGCAATCGAGTGTCATTTTCGGGTCACTTACCCATGAGGATAACACAGTTACGTTCGGTTGAAGTCGCCACTTCAGCCAGAACCGAACGTAACTAATCCCAGGGTGCCACAGTGTGGCATCCTGGGATTGGTTACTGGGGAATGTGGAATGTGATTTTTGCAGAGTTCAAAGGTAAGCCTATATACTTCTACTTCTACGCAGTGGCTTCGTAGCAGTTCTGTCATTCAGTGCAGGTCGGGCATAACCATTCACCGTCCGGTGCTGAGGAAATGCCAACGCATGTGAAATGGTACCACTGCAGAGAGCATTTTGGGTTATCACACCCTATCATCTGTGACTCAGCTATATACTTCCCGCAATAGCAGTAGTCGGCTACTCTCTCCGAATCCAAGCTGACGTCTTCTAAGTGTATGTGGTCATATATTGGCAAAACATGACACACATGAGTAGCATAGTGCCAACGTTTCAGCGAGCACTTTTCACACTGACTGCTCTCAGTTCCATGCCGCCAATAAAGGTGCTCCAACAAATGCTTGTACTCGTAGTACTCCATGGAACATTGGCTGCACGGGAACGTGGCTTCTGGTGACGAGCTTCTGCAAGTATCCATGGCAAAACTAGCTGCAGGTCAAAGTTGTGTGGAAGCAGTAGTTATCAATATGAACGCTACAGGTAGAATGATTAGATACTGAAGGAAACGCCGCTTTTATAGGTTCCCTGTGTCGATAGCCCGTACAACAGCTAATGAGCTCTATAATTAGTTAATGTGTTTTCAAAGGTTTAAACTTTTCCGGATACAATCCGAACGATTTACCCGTTAAAACATTAAGTAATTATTAGTAGGAAAAATATAATACCTACTCATAGTTCAAATATTTCAATTGCGTAAGCGCTCCACAGAATGAGCAACTTCATCGACATGGCTACTTCCTTGCGAAAGCTCATTTGGACATTGAGTACCTTGTGACTTTTTAACTAAGTGGTTGACTCTAAAGTATGTCACATTTTCGTCTTGCCAGAAATAAATAAATAAACCCGTTCACCGGTTTCTCATACCCGCAGCCACGATCCGCGCTATCCATCTGTGATGTGATAGTCTTACAATGATTGCAGCGAATGATTAGATCTATACCAGCTGAAAGGGTTAAAAAACAGCAATTTCGTTATTCCAAATAGGATATTCGATAGTATTATGAGAATTCATTCTGTAAATACCGTCTCAAATTCTTCCCATTCCGGTACCTTCTTCAAATTTACGATGAAACTACTCGCAATCGAGTGTCATTTTCGGGTCACTTACCCATGAGGATAACACAGTTACGTTCGGTTGAAGTCGCCACTTCAGCCAGAACCGAACGTAACTAATCCCAGGGTGCCACAGTGTGGCATCCTGGGATTGGTTACTGGGGAAAGTGGAATGTGATTTTTGCAGAGTTCAAAGGTAAGCCTATATACTTCTACTTCTACGCAGTGGCTTCGTAGCAGTTCTGTCATTCAGTGCAGGTCGGACATAACCATTCACCGTCCGGTGCTGAGGAAATGCCAACGCATGTGAAATGGTACCACTGCAGAGAGCATTTTGGGTTATCACACCCTATCATCTGTGACTCAGCTATATACTTCCCGCAATAGCAGTAGTCGGCTACTCTCTCCGAATCCAAGCTGACGTCTTCTAAGTGTATGTGGTCATATATTGGCAAAACATGACACACATGAGTAGCATAGTGCCAACGTTTCAGCGAGCACTTTTCACACTGACTGCTCTCAGTTCCATGCCGCCAATAAAGGTGCTCCAACAAATGCTTGTACTCGTAGTACTCCATGGAACATTGGCTGCACGGGAACGTGGCTTCTGGTGACGAGCTTCTGCAAGTATCCATGGCAAAACTAGCTGCAGGTCAAAGTTGTGTGGAAGCAGTAGTTATCAATATGAACGCTACAGGTAGAATGATTAGATACTGAAGGAAACGCCGCTTTTATAGGTTCCCTGTGTCGATAGCCCGTACAACAGCTAATGAGCTCTATAATTAGTTAATGTGTTTTCAAAGGTTTAAACTTTTCCGGATACAATCCGAACGATTTACCCGTTAAAACATTAAGTAATTATTAGTAGGAAAAATATAATACCTACTCATAGTTCAAATATTTCAATTGCGTAAGCGCTCCACAGAATGAGCAACTTCATCGACATGGCTACTTCCTTGCGAAAGCTCATTTGGACATTGAGTACCTTGTGACTTTTTAACTAAGTGGTTGACTCTAAAGTATGTCACATTTTCGTCTTGCCAGAAATAAATAAATAAACCCGTTCACCGGTTTCTCATACCCGCAGTCACGATCCGCGCTATCCATCTGTGATGTGATAGTCTTACAATGATTGCAGCGAATGATTAGATCTATACCAGCTGAAAGGGTTAAAAAACAGCAATTTCGTTATTCCAAATAGGATATTCGATAGTATTATGAGAATTCATTCTGTAAATACCGTCTCAAATTCTTCCCATTCCGGTACCTTCTTCAAATTTACGATGAAACTACTCGCAATCGAGTGTCATTTTCGGGTCACTTACCCATGAGGATAACACAGTTACGTTCGGTTGAAGTCGCCACTTCAGCCAGAACCGAACGTAACTAATCCCAGGGTGCCACAGTGTGGCATCCTGGGATTGGTTACTGGGGAATGTGGAATGTGATTTTTGCAGAGTTCAAAGGTAAGCCTATATACTTCTACTTCTACGCAGTGGCTTCGTAGCAGTTCTGTCATTCAGTGCAGGTCGGACATAACCATTCACCGTCCGGTGCTGAGGAAATGCCAACGCATGTGAAATGGTACCACTGCAGAGAGCATTTTGGGTTATCACACCCTATCATCTGTGACTCAGCTATATACTTCCCGCAATAGCAGTAGTCGGCTACTCTCTCCGAATCCAAGCTGACGTCTTCTAAGTGTATGTGGTCATATATTGGCAAAACATGACACACATGAGTAGCATAGTGCCAACGTTTCAGCGAGCACTTTTCACACTGACTGCTCTCAGTTCCATGCCGCCAATAAAGGTGCTCCAACAAATGCTTGTACTCGTAGTACTCCATGGAACATTGGCTGCACGGGAACGTGGCTTCTGGTGACGAGCTTCTGCAAGTATCCATGGCAAAACTAGCTGCAGGTCAAAGTTGTGTGGAAGCAGTAGTTATCAATATGAACGCTACAGGTAGAATGATTAGATACTGAAGGAAACGCCGCTTTTATAGGTTCCCTGTGTCGATAGCCCGTACAACAGCTAATGAGCTCTATAATTAGTTAATGTGTTTTCAAAGGTTTAAACTTTTCCGGATACAATCCGAACGATTTACCCGTTAAAACATTAAGTAATTATTAGTAGGAAAAATATAATACCTACTCATAGTTCAAATATTTCAATTGCGTAAGCGCTCCACAGAATGAGCAACTTCATCGACATGGCTACTTCCTCGCGAAAGCTCATTTGGACATTGAGTACCTTGTGACTTTTTAACTAAGTGGTTGACTCTAAAGTATGTCACATTTTCGTCTTGCCAGAAATAAATAAATAAACCCGTTCACCGGTTTCTCATACCCGCAGCCACGATCCGCGCTATCCATCTGTGATGTGATAGTCTTACAATGATTGCAGCGAATGATTAGATCTATACCAGCTGAAAGGGTTAAAAACAGCAATTTCGTTATTCAAAATAGGATATTCGATAGTATTATGAGAATTCATTCTGTAAATACCGTCTCAAATTCTTCCCATTCCGGTACCTTCTTCAAATTTACGATGAAACTACTCGCAATCGAGTGTCATTTTCGGGTCACTTACCCATGAGGATAACACAGTTACGTTCGGTTGAAGTCGCCACTTCAGCCAAAACCGAACGTAACTAATCCCAGGGTGCCACAGTGTGGCATCCTGGGATTGGTTACTGGGGAATGTGGAATGTGATTTTTGCAGAGTTCAAAGGTAAGCCTATATACTTCTACTTCTACGCAGTGGCTTCGTAGCAGTTCTGTCATTCAGTGCAGGTCGGGCATAACCATTCACCGTCCGGTGCTGAGGAAATGCCACAGCATGTGAAATGGTACCACTGCAGAGAGCATTTTGGGTTTTCACACCCTATCATCTGTGACTCAGCTATATACTTCCCGCAATAGCAGTAGTCGGCTACTCTCTCCGAATCCAAGCTGACGTCTTCTAAGTGTATGTGGTCATATATTGGTAAAACATGACACACATGAGTAGCATAGTGCCAACGTTTCAGCGAGCACTTTTCACACTGACTGCTCTCAGTTCCATGCCGCCAATAAAGGTGCTCCAACAAATGCTTGTACTCGTAGTACTCCATGGAACATTGGCTGCACGGGAACATGGCTTCTGGTGACGAGCTTCTGCAAGTATCCATGGCAAAACTAGCTGCAGGTCAAAGTTGTGTGGAAGCAGTAGTTATCAATATGAACGCTACAGGTAGAATGAGTAGATACACTCACTTCTGGTCCTCACAGCAAGCCGCAAGGCCTGCGTGGTTTCCTTATTGGGTTATATGAGTAGATACTGAAGGAAACGCCGCTTTTATAGGTTCCCTGTGTCGATAGCCCGTACAACAGCTAATGAGCTCTATAATTAGTTAATGTGTTTTCAAAGGTTTAAACTTTTCCGGATACATTCCGAACGATTTACCCGTTAAAACATTAAGTAATTATTAGTAGGAAAAATATAATACCTACTCATAGTTTAAATATTTCAATTGCGTAAGCGCTCCACAGAATAAGCAACTTCATCGACATAGCTACTTCCTTGCGAAAGCTCATTTGGACATTCAGTACTTTGTGACTTTTTAACTAAGTGGTTGACTCTAAAGTATATCACATTTTCGTCTTGCCAGAAATAAATAAATAAACCCGTTCACCGGTTTCTCATACCCGCAGCCACGATCCGCGCTATCCATCTGTGATGTGATAGTCTTACAATGATTGCAGCGAATGATTAGATCTATACCAGCTGAAAGGGTTAAAAAACAGCAATTTCGTTATTCCAAATAGGATATTCGATAGTATTATGAGAATTCATTCTGTAAATACCGTCTCAAATTCTTCCCATTCCGGTACCTTCTTCAAATTTACGATGAAACTACTCGCAATCGAGTGTCATTTTCGGGTCACTTACCCATGAGGATAACACAGTTACGTTCGGTTGAAGTCGCCACTTCAGCCAGAACCGAACGTAACTAATCCCAGGGTGCCACAGTGTGGCATCCTGGGATTGGTTACTGGGGAATGTGGAATGTGATTTTTGCAGAGTTCAAAGGTAAGCCTATATACTTCTACTTCTACGCAGTGGCTTCGTAGCAGTTCTGTTATTCAGTGCAGGGCGGACATAACCATTCACCGTCCGGTGCTGAGGAAATGCCAACGCATGTGAAATGGTACCATTGCAGAGAGCATTTTGGGTTATCACACCCTATCATCTGTGACTCAGCTATATACTTCCCGCAATAGCAGTAGTCGGCTACTCTCTCCGAATCCAAGCTGACGTCTTCTAAGTGTATGTGGTCATATATTGGCAAAACATGACACACATGAGTAGCATAGTGCCAACGTTTCAGCGAGCACTTTTCACACTGACTGCTCTCAGTTCCATGCCGCCAATAAAGGTGCTCCAACAAATGCTTGTACTCGTAGTACTCCATGGAACATTGGCTGCACGGGAACGTGGCTTCTGGTGACGAGCTTCTGCAAGTATCCATGGCAAAACTAACTGCAGGTCAAAGTTGTGTGGAAGCAGTAGTTATCAATATGAACGCTACAGGTAGAATGATTAGATACTGAAGGAAACGCCGCTTTTATAGGTTCCCTGTGTCGATAGCCCGTACAACAGCTAATGAGCTCTATAATTAGTTAATGTGTTTTCAAAGGTTTAAACTTTTCCGAATACAATCCGAACGATTTACCCGTTAAAACATTAAGTAATTATTAGTAAGAAAAATATAATACCTACTCATAGTTCAAATATTTCAATTGCGTAAGCGCTCCACAGAATGAGCAACTTCATCGACATGGCTACTTCCTCGCGAAAGCTCATTTGGACATTGAGTACCTTGTGACTTTTTAACTAAGTGGTTGACTCTAAAGTATGTCACATTTTCGTCTTGCCAGAAATAAATAAATAAACCCGTTCACCGGTTTCTCATACCCGCAGCCACGATCCGCGCTATCCGTCTGTGATGTGATAGTCTTACAATGATTGCAGCGAATGATACGATCTATACCAGCTGAAAGGGTTAAAAAACAGCAATTTCGTTATTCCAAATAGGATATTCGATAGTATTATGAGAATTCATTCTGTAAATACCGTCTCAAATTCTTCCCATTCCGGTACCTTCTTCAAATTTACGATGAAACTACTCGCAATCGAGTGTCATTTTCGGGTCACTTACCCATGAGGATAACACAGTTACGTTCGGTTGAAGTCGCCACTTCAGCCAGAACCGAACGTAACTAATCCCAGGGTGCCACAGTGTGGCATCCTGGGATTGGTTACTGGGGAATGTGGAATGTGATTTTTGCAGAGTTCAAAGGTAAGCCTATATACTTCTACTTCTACGCAGTGGCTTCGTAGCAGTTCTGTCATTCAGTGCAGGTCGGGCATAACCATTCACCGTCCGGTGCTGAGGAAATGCCAACGCATGTGAAATGGTACCACTGCAGAGAGCATTTTGGGTTATCACACCCTATCATCTGTGACTCAGCTATATACTTCCCGCAATAGCAGTAGTCGGCTACTCTCTCCGAATCCAAGCTGACGTCTTCTAAGTGTATGTGGTCATATATTGGCAAAACATGACACACATGAGTAGCATAGTGCCAACGTTTCAGCGAGCACTTTTCACACTGACTGCTCTCAGTTCCATGCCGCCAATAAAGGTGCTCCAACAAATGCTTGTACTCGTAGAACTCCATGGAACATTGGCTGCACGGGAACGTGGCTTCAGGTGACGAGCTTCTGCAAGTATCCATGGCAAAACTAGCTGCAGGTCAAAGTTGTGTGGAAGCAGTAGTTATCAATATGAACGCTACAGGTAGAATGATTAGATACTGAAGGAAACGCCGCTTTTATAGGTTCCCTGTGTCGATAGCCCGTACAACAGCTAATGAGCTCTATAATTAGTTAATGTGTTTTCAAAGGTTTAAACTTTTCCGGATACATTCCGAACGATTTACCCGTTAAAACATTAAGTAATTATTAGTAGGAAAAATATAATACCTACTCATAGTTCAAATATTTCAATTGCGTAAGCGCTCCATAGAATAAGCAACTTCATCGACATAGCTACTTCCTTGCGAAAGCTCATTTGGACATTGAGTACTTTGTGACTTTTTAACTAAGTGGTTGACTCTAAAGTATGTCACATTTTCGTCTTGCCAGAAATAAATAAATAAACCCGTTCACCGGTTTCTCATACCCGCAGCCACGATCCGCGCTATCCATCTGTGATGTGATAGTCTTACAATGATTGCAGCGAATGATTAGATCTATACCAGCTGAAAGGGTTAAAAAACAGCAATTTCGTTATTCCAAATAGGATATTCGATAGTATTATGAGAATTCATTCTGTAAATACCGTCTCAAATTCTTCCCATTCCGGTACCTTCTTCAAATTTACGATGAAACTACTCGCAATCGAGTGTCATTTTCGGGTCACTTACCCATGAGGATAACACAGTTACGTTCGGTTGAAGTCGCCACTTCAGCCAGAACCGAACGTAACTAATCCCAGGGTGCCACAGTGTGGCATCCTGGGATTGGTTACTGGGGAATGTGGAATGTGATTTTTGCAGAGTTCAAAGGTAAGCCTATATACTTCTACTTCTACGCAGTGGCTTCGTAGCAGTTCTGTCATTCAGTGCAGGTCGGGCATAACCATTCACCGTCCGGTGCTGAGGAAATGCCAACGCATGTGAAATGGTACCACTGCAGAGAGCATTTTGGGTTATCACACCCTATCATCTGTGACTCAGCTATATACTTCCCGCAATAGCAGTAGTCGGCTACTCTCTCCGAATCCAAGCTGACGTCTTCTAAGTGTATGTGGTCATATATTGGCAAAACATGACACACATGAGTAGCATAGTGCCAACGTTTCAGCGAGCACTTTTCACACTGACTGCTCTCAGTTCCATGCCGCCAATAAAGGTGCTCCAACAAATGCTTGTACTCGTAGTACTCCATGGAACATTGGCTGCACGGGAACGTGGCTTCTGGTGACGAGCTTCTGCAAGTATCCATGGCAAAACTAGCTGCAGGTCAAAGTTGTGTGGAAGCAGTAGTTATCAATATGAACGCTACAGGTAGAATGATTAGATACTGAAGGAAACGCCGCTTTTATAGGTTCCCTGTGTCGATAGCCCGTACAACAGCTAATGAGCTCTATAATTAGTTAATGTGTTTTCAAAGGTTTAAACTTTTCCGGATACAATCCGAACGATTTACCCGTTAAAACATTAAGTAATTATTAGTAGGAAAAATATAATACCTACTCATAGTTCAAATATTTCAATTGCGTAAGCGCTCCACAGAATGAGCAACTTCATCGACATGGCTACTTCCTTGCGAAAGCTCATTTGGACATTGAGTACCTTGTGACTTTTTAACTAAGTGGTTGACTCTAAAGTATGTCACATTTTCGTCTTGCCAGAAATAAATAAATTAATTAAATTAAATTAAATAAATTAAATAATCATTTATTTCAGACCATAGTTTTAGTCCATAGGGTTAATATATTAGTAACAATTTGCTTAAAATTATTTTAGTATTGTTAGTATTAAAGAAATACAAATTCATACATTGCCGTTTACAACCCTTACCCAATGTTTTTGGATAGGGCAGTCAAACCTATGAGCAATGACTTTCAGAATGCTGTTGTTCGTGCTGCGCAAGCGCTGCAGCAGGGAAGCAGCTTTTTTGCGGATCATCGCCTTAAACCCGTCTGTTTGCATTTCGGCAAACATTCCGGAGGCACTGCAGCGCCGCGGCAGCCCCAACAACATTCTGAAAGCATTGTTGTACTGGACACGCAGGGTGTTGTAGGATCGCTGCGTGTAACTCACCCACAGGCCACTCGAGTAAAAAGATTGACAATATGCCTTAAAAAGCGATATCTTAACTGGTACTGTGCATCGAGTGAACCTGCGAGCCAGCATATTGCTTCTCACCGCCAACGCCCTGCGCTCTCTCTCTATGTCCTCATCATCTTTGAGGTCATTAGTCAGTATATGACCTAGATATTTAAATTTGTCAACCAGCTTCAGGGCAACGCCGTTAAGGTATACAGGAGGCACCGATTGACGTTGGCCTAGCTGAAATACAAGTAATTCACTTTTCTTCGAATTATACTGAAGACCATGCGTCTCCGCGTATGCCTCACATACACTCAACAGCATCCTCAACGCATTAATCGAGGGAGCCAACAGCACCATGTCATCTGCATAACTAAAATTGTTGACACAGTGTAACACCCTCCTAACCTATACCATCCCCTACCTATTTTCGACTTCCGATTTATTATAAAAACATACTTATACTCAAACGTTTCCGATTTCCTACCTACTTAGTAACTAGTTTGGCCAATGATCGTTCTAGTGGGAACTAGGACTCTTATTATGATCCAGTAGTCCCCCTCGTTCTATAGAGGTAGCTTGTGCTGTTGTCCTAAATTAAGTCCCTACTTATCCAATTCACCTTCCTAACATAATTCTGTACCTACTTAATTTACTTAATTATCGCAACATATAACCTATCGTGATTATTTGGAAAACAGAATGTAATGAACTGTTAATAAGATTACCTACCTAAATTTCTAGGCTAACCTACTTTTAGGTTACTAATTTAAATTTAGAATATGATAATGAATAAACTTTCTATCGACGTAATGTAAGCGTAAAATAAGACTTATTTCGAGGATCAAAGCAACAGAGTATGTAAGTGAAGCGAACAGTAATAATACATAAATATTTTTATTTCCCCCCCGAGGTCAAGGCTCCTCCAATTCGCCATGACAGTGAGTTGCACCAACACAGATCAACTCCCCTCTGCCTTATAAATATAGCAGACGCCACTTGGCCTAGTCCACTTTGTTCAAGTTATACCGCGGCAGCCGGTATAACCCTTTATCCCAAATCCATAACTGGATTACACTTGTATTATATAAATACAAAATCGTGACATTCAATTACAAGAATGTTAATATTCGTTAATGATAATTTCTCTCACTTATTACAACCGAATAAGCTCAATTGAATACGAAGGTTCAGGCATCACTGTGCATATAGTATAATATACTGATAGTTGCGATCAAGACCAACTCATTAGAAGCCGTAGATTTCAATATAGAATAGATAGGTATTTCATACAGTAGTCTACACTTGCTACACTTCTGATTGAAACTTATATAGAAATTACATCTTCTATTGAAGACATTCTTATACAAGAACTTCCGTCTAGGTTACCGGACAATAGAACATAGGTCCATAATTGGACGGTTCTCAACTACCGTGAGAATGCTCCACTAATATCCATTCAACCCAATTCAATCAAATAAATGCACCAAGTATTATATTTGGTAATATAAATAATATATTGAATAATGACATTCATAATCAATCGGTCTATGGTACCCAATAGCCAAATGACTTAACTGAATCTTACTAGATTACATGTAGATAGGTGAGTATTTAACCACCTTCTGATATTCGTCACAATGATAACCAAGCCTTTCACATTCAACTGGTATTATGTAAGATCTATTTCACATTTTATTACGAAGGTAGTCAACACTGAGGATACACTTTAGATAATCGTTGTTAAATGCCTGGATTCCAACCCGAAATCCCCCAGTATTCATTCACACCAAAATAGTAGCCTAATAACTTCATTATAATGAGAACCGTTCACATAACTTAAACGCAATTAACTGACTATCAAAAACCTATACAAATTCGATTCTACCTACATAGCCGACGCCCTATATTACCGCGAGAAGAATGTGTACCTGTTCCTTCTACCTATAAAGACTATATATGTGTTTTAACCCCAATAAACTCCTCCCTTTAGTTAATTCTAAACGTGTGGTGTGTAATGTACCTACTCCTATTCTGTAAGGGAACAAGCTAGTCAGACTTGATTTTGTATGACCTATGACTGTGTGCTTGCCTTAGTTAACGGCCGAAGCCAGGGATGTTAACTAAAGCCCTAACGAGATATATAATTGTGTGTATAAATAAATATATAAATAAAGACTGAGCTATCAGCTCCAACGACACCGATACTTCGGGCCACTGGTCACCGATACCCAGAAGGCTTTATTCGACCCTGAGACAGGTAAAATCGAATAGCTGCTCGCCTTAACTTGATCAGCTCCCTAGCTAGACAGAGGACAAGGGCTTCGTTGGCACCGTTAGGTGTTCCACCCAAGACCGATCACTTCGATTGGCTTTCCTAAGGGACTCCTAGCTAAAAACCCCCCCATCACTGCTGCTTGTATGTTATCTACTGATTCTACCCACTTCAGAATCCCTAATCTCCATTCCCATCCTGCCTTGATTCATGAAGTCACGGGGAAGACTCTCCCAAGCGTGAGTAACTACTCCATATGAGCCCTTTAGCCCATACTTCGCAGTCACAGAATTGGTGTCCTATCTCAGCATAAATCGAGGCGGGTTTATATAATATTCACTAATACCCCAATTCGATATTCAAAATCCTAACAATCCACTCGACAGGTAGATTTCCAAATCTCCGTTCCCATCCTGCATTGTTTCATGAAGTCACGGGGAAGACTCTCCCAGGCGTGAGTAACTACTCCATATGAGCCCTTGAGCCCATACTTCGCAATTACAGAAATGGTGTCCTATCTCAGCATGAAACGATGCGAGTTTTATATATTCTCAACACTTGAAGTTACGTTAAGATTCTCAAATAATTTCAAACGCGAATAAAATTAATGTACAACGGAATTTTAACATAGTAACCTCCCAGTACCCTCTTAACACAATTTATAAAACGCGAAATGACCCACCAGACTTTCTACTCCTGACCACCTCTCTCCAGCAGCTCCCAACAATTAATGAATAATCTTTTCCCTGTCCTCAACTATCCTCACCCCAACCGCAATGATCCCTACTTCTCGAAACAAAATATCGTACGATTCCAACCAGCCAATCGTAGCGCTGTTTGAAATCATTGTCAAATCAATATATCCACAAATAATTCTAATTTGGATTTATCTTCCTAGAAATCGTTCAAACTATAACTTAAAATTATTGTATTTATTTTCAAATTAACTGCGATCAATTAATATCGACAAAATCTTATCCATTTAGTATTTTTGCTTAAATATGTAACGTATATCTCTGATATTCGACCAGAACTTCCTTCACATACGAATTTCGTTCAAAAACTTAAAGTTTAATAAAACACGGCATTTGAATATTCAAATAAATAACTGATTTATAAATGTCCTTATTTGTTTAATTAATCTTTAAAACCAAATTATTGTAATAAATTATCACGTAATTTTATATTCAAAATTGCTATTCTTCATATCTCATATAAATAAACATAATTTATATTAGCGCCATCTGTGTGATTAAGAATGTACTTCTACTACAACAGATGACAGATTTCGTTCCGTTACAACAGGTACCGTCAATATAGCAGCCGACACGAGTGCAGCTGAGTCGCTCGACAAGCTGGTTGACATACAAATTAAATAACAGTGGCGAGGTTAACCCCCCCTGTCTGACGCCGCATTCCAACCTGTATTCATCCGACAACGTACCGGCCCATCTCACGTGGTTTTTCTGGTTTGAGTACCAATACTTGAGGAGGGAGACAGTGTCCGCCGGCACACCCGCACCAGATAGTTTCTCCCACAGAAGGTCGTACACTACACAGTCAAAAGCCCTTGACAGGTCTAGGAAGCACGCGTATACCGGCGTCCTCCTATCAGTATAGTACCTGACGGTATGCTTTAAGCTCAAAATAGCACTTTCCGTCGATAAGCTAGGTTTAAAGCCGAACTGGGCATCATGTAAGTGCACATGATCTTCGAGAATACCATTTAGCAAACCGTCAAGCACCTTCGCCGTAGTAGTTGCAAGTGAGATGGGCCGATAATTACTTTTGTCGGATGAGTCACCCGTTCTGTTTTTAATTATCGGTACTACTATGGTACGCATAAGTGATTCGGGTAAGTAAGAGTGACCCATGCACAGATTAAAAAGCATTGCCAGCACTCTTGGCAGGTGTACACCAGCATATTTAAAGTGTTCCATGCTGAGGCCGTCGTGACCGGGCGATTTGCCCCTTTGCATGTTACTTATAACTCGAGTCACGCTTTTTACGGAAAATAAATTGAGTTTTTTAGTCACACCGGCCCCATCATCAAACCCCCCACAGGATGTTGAGTTCACGGGAGACTGCACCGTAAACTGTTCTCTAAACATATTAGAAATAATTTTATGATCATAAGCGCCGCCAACGCTCACGGGAAGACTTGTCTTGTCATTTAGTTTCCTGGTATTTTTCCAGAATTTACTAAAATCTTTCGCGGTGTGATTTGAAGCAAGTATGTCCATTTTTATCTGTTCCTGTCTGTTTTGACACCATCTCAATTTAGATTTGAATATCTTACGTGATTCAGACATTTCATTATAAATAACACCACTACTCGGTTTCCCTGCTAGTACCCATATGTGAAACTTAGATCTCGCCTCCCCGTGAGCGCTCGCGACGTACTTATTCCACCCGGTAACATGTTTCCGTTTACAGATACATTTTTCTACATAGCTTTGTAAAGCAGCCTCAGCAAGCAAACCGGTTATGTCATTATATAATTTATCAATTATTATACGATGATCAGTATTTTATAAATATAATAAATAAATAAAAAATAAACCCGTTCACCGGTTTCTCATACCCGCAGCCACGATCCGCGCTATCCATCTGTGATGTGATAGTCTTACAATGATTGCAGCGAATGATTAGATCTATACCAGCTGAAAGGGTTAAAAAACAGCAATTTCGTTATTCCAAATAGGATATTCGATAGTATTATGAGAATTCATTCTGTAAATACCGTCTCAAATTCTTCCCATTCCGGTACCTTCTTCAAATTTACGATGAAACTACTCGCAATCGAGTGTCATTTTCGGGTCACTTACCCATGAGGATAACACAGTTACGTTCGGTTGAAGTCGCCACTTCAGCCAGAACCGAACGTAACTAATCCCAGGGTGCCACAGTGTGGCATCCTGGGATTGGTTACTGGGGAATGTGGAATGTGATTTTTGCAGAGTTCAAAGGTAAGCCTATATACTTCTACTTCTACGCAGTGGCTTCGTAGCAGTTCTGTCATTCAGTGCAGGTCGGACATAACCATTCACCGTCCGGTGCTGAGGAAATGCCAACGCATGTGAAATGGTACCACTGCAGAGAGCATTTTGGGTTATCACACCCTATCATCTGTGACTCAGCTATATACTTCCCGCAATAGCAGTAGTCGGCTACTCTCTCCGAATCCAAGCTGACGTCTTCTAAGTGTATGTGGTCATATATTGGCAAAACATGACACACATGAGTAGTATAGTGCCAACGTTTCAGCGAGCACTTTTCACACTGACTGCTCTCAGTTCCATGCCGCCAATAAAGGTGCTCCAACAAATGCTTGTACTCGTAGTACTCCATGGAACATTGGCTGCACGGGAACGTGGCTTCTGGTGACGAGCTTCTGCAAGTATCCATGGCAAAACTAGCTGCAGGTCAAAGTTGTGTGGAAGCAGTAGTTATCAATATGAACGCTACAGGTAGAATGAGTAGATACTGAAGGAAACGCCGCTTTTATAGGTTCCCTGTGTCGATAGCCCGTACAACAGCTAATGAGCTCTATAATTAGTTAATGTGTTTTCAAAGGTTTAAACTTTTCCGGAAACATTCCGAACGATTTACCCGTTAAAACATTAAGTAATTATTAGTAGGAAAAATATAATACCTACTCTTAGTTCAAATATTTCAGTTGCGTAAGCGCTCCACAGAATGAGCAACTTCATCGACATAGCTACTTCCTTGCGAAAGCTCATTTGGACATTGAGTACCTTGTGACTTTTTAACTAAGTGGTTGACTCTAAAGTATGTCACATTTTCGTCTTGCCAGAAATAAATAAATAAACCCGTTCACCGGTTTCTCATACCCGCAGCCACGATCCGCGCTATCCATCTGTGATGTGATAGTCTTACAATGATTGCAGCGAATGATTAGATCTATACCAGCTGAAAGGGTTAAAAAACAGCAATTTCGTTATTCCAAATAGGATATTCGATAGTATTATGAGAATTCATTCTGTAAATACCGTCTCAAATTCTTCCCATTCCGGTACCTTCTTCAAATTTACGATGAAACTACTCGCAATCGAGTGTCATTTTCGGGTCACTTACCCATGAGGATAACACAGTTACGTTCGGTTGAAGTCGCCACTTCAGCCAGAACCGAACGTAACTAATCCCAGGGTGCCACAGTGTGGCACCCTGGGATTGGTTACTGGGGAATGTGGAATGTGATTTTTGCAGAGTTCAAAGGTAAGCCTATATACTTCTACTTCTACGCAGTGGCTTCGTAGCAGTTCTGTCATTCAGTGCAGGTCGGACATAACCATTCACCGTCCGGTGCTGAGGAAATGCCAACGCATGTGAAATGGTACCACTGCAGAGAGCATTTTGGGTTATCACACCCTATCATCTGTGACTCAGCTATATACTTCCCGCAATAGCAGTAGTCGGCTACTCTCTCCGAATCCAAGCTGACGTCTTCTAAGTGTATGTGGTCATATATTGGCAAAACATGACACACATGAGTGGCGTAGTGCCAACGTCTCAGCGAGCACTTTTCACACTGACTGCTCTCGGTTCCATGCCGCCAATAAAGGTTCTCCAACAAACGCTTGTACTCGTAGTACTCCATGGAACATATATGTTAGATTAACATAAATTACCATAGATGTGAAAGTAGAAAAGTGAATCTAACAGTGTATCTCAATTTGTCAATCTAACTATGTATATATTAGAATATAGATATATAACCATTAGAATATATATCTATCGATAATAGGATATGTCAGGATCTTGCGTAGCAACCACATATACTTTATAGTGCTAGAGGTTCACTATGGTCCCAGAAACCAAGTTTAACTATTGATCTGTACTAGGGGAATACAAAGGGGAATACTTAGTTGTGTCATACGATTAATAAAACAACAATCATGACTATATCGTTCTCGTTTATTCTTTTACACTACGTTAGTTCCCAAAAGGCTTTTATAGACAGGAAAGAACTAACAAGAAAACCTGTCTGCCTTCCAACCAAGATATAGTCTTTCTATAACAATTCATAATTACAATCTAGGCTTATAACCAAACATTACTATAATAGTTACACAATATAACAATATTAGACTCTTGTATCAAAGGTTATCAGGCTTGTAGCCAGTTAATACACAATAGATCTCATCAAGTAATATCATTATAGGGACTATATCCAACCATATCGATATCGTGAGGCACAATATAACATACCTTGCATAATTTACATCATACCCGTGAAGGGTATAATCCAGTAATCCATATTTGCATCTACTAGACAGATAATATATCTATCTGCAGATATTACCATTTACCAAATTATAACAACAATTATAGATCAAGTAAGTACATCTTACATAGCCAACACGATATGGTCAAATAGTACAGCACAGCATAATAATATTACACAGTAACAGTATAAACATATCAGAATTATATCGTACCTTACACTTCGACGTCTCGGGATAAACTGTCCCGATTTCATTCGGTGTCTCCTTTTTATATCATTTGATACGTCACATTGCATCGAATGATTTTCACCTACCCACTTATAAAAATAGTTTATAAAATGGTTCTAAAATTATTCAATAACATTTCATCGTAGTATATTATCTATAAATTGGTCACATAATCTATACATTATAATTAATATATCTATCACGACCATACTGATAAGAACTTCGCTCTCGAAGTTCAAAAATGGTTCTAAAATTATTGAATAACATTTCATCGTAATATATTATCTATAAATTGGTCACATAATCTATACATTATAATTAATATATCTATCACGACCATACTGATAAGAACTTCGCTCTCGAAGTTCAATTAATTGCAAACTGTGACTCGTCAATAAAATAAATATGTTCAACATATTATATAAATATCTATCACGGCCATACTGACAAGTACTTCGCTCTCGAAGTACAATTAATTGCAAATTGTGACTTAGTAAATATGCTCAACATATTATATAAATATCTATCACGGCCATACTGACCAAGTACTTCGCTCTCGAAGTACAATTAATTGCAAATTGTGACTGTTAGTAAATATGCTCAACATATCATATAAATATCTATCACGGCCATACTGACCAAGTACTTCGCTCTCGAAGTACAATTAATTGCAAGATGTGACTGCCAATATCATATGCCCAAAATATATCATATCAATATTATCTATCACGGCCAAACTGCCAGATACTTAGCTCACGAAGTACCATCAAACCAGTACTTTCTCTCAAAGTATCTACATACAAGTTGCAAGTTGTGACTACCGGTATCTCAAAGTCAAAAGTCGTCATTTCTATATTCTACCAACTTGCTACCCCGTGTCTAGTCCGCTCCACCCGCTGCAAATGGCAAGGACTGCACGAGCAAAAGGTCAAACAGCGGAAATATAGGTCTGTCATAAATCGGCAATATCTATGTATCCCCAAACTGCTCAATCGCATTGAAGCAAATGGCGGTCTACACAGTCTTTGCACTTCCACTATACCTCAGCAATCACACACTTACACTACGGCCTCCGATATACTCGCCACATAGGCCTCCGATATATTCGCCACATAGGCCTCCGATATATTCGCCACATAGGCCACCGATATATTCGCCACATAGGCCACCGATATATTCGCCACATAGGCCACCGATATATTCGCCACATAGGCCACTGATATATTCGCCTCATAGGCCACCGATATATTCGCCACATAGGCCTCCGATATATTCGCCACATACATATTTATTCCTGTTACATATTGGCTTCCATATTAGCAATCACATTCTGCACCCTATATTTACATATCAATTATACGAGTATATTGTTAGAGTGA
Source organism: Eilema sororculum (assembly GCA_914829495.1). Lineage (NCBI taxonomy): Eukaryota > Metazoa > Arthropoda > Insecta > Lepidoptera > Erebidae > Eilema > Eilema sororculum. Next base: position 16,008,319 of record OU618543.1, on the reverse strand, counting down.
GTAGACCTCTAAGGTAAAAGAAGCATCGAAAGTACAATACTGAACAAGTTGAAAATAAATTAAAAAAAAAAAAAACTGATTTTGAAATGATGATCACCACTGACGATTGATCGAAGTTCGCATGGGCCAATCCATATCGTTCACTCGCTGCTAATGAACCGGATCGGACACCCAAACTACGTCGCAGCATGTTACTTATTTGGGTCATCAAAATTTCAAAACCAACACCCATAAAACAACAATGAACACTAGTGTTAAATGTTAAAGCAATAAGAAAAAGTAATTAGTACTTCCAACTCTTCAGTCACCTGTACCTGTATCATATTTACATTCAAGAACCGTTCGGTCAACCTGATACTCATCTGATACTATAGTATCATAATTTTGTTCACAACAAAACAATTCAGATGCCATTACTTTCAATTTATGTAGGTATTATCTTTATAGTCCTAGTTCCGTTTCTAGTTAATAGTTTTTACGCATCTTATGATGTAAATCAAGTTTATAAAATTTGCGAAACTTTGCCAAATTACGTGTAAAGAAAGCAGAATTATTAGACAATATTCATCGTTCAGTTATTAACTTATTAACAATTTAATTGACTATTAAAATTGTTTTCACAATCTAGAATCATTAATTAATACGACTTAATCATTATTCCGAGTTTGAAAAATAGAAATAATTATAATGCAAGTAGGTACCCTCCATAAGGTAATGAAATTTATCTACTATCCAAACGGTACTTTGTTATTTAATTTGAATCCGAATGAATAAGCAAATCTGAACCATAGAACCGATTTAGTTCCCAAAACACTGGACCAGGAACTATTCAAACAAGTTAATTTGATCCCCCCTTTTTTGTATATTGTGAGGAAAAATTACTTGTTATAAATTTTTTAATTAAAATTTATCATTACTTTTAGGAACGAACGGAATGTACTCTTTGACGATCTGACCGTTTTTTATATGATTGAATTGGAGATCTTTTTGAATATTGTTTACTATTTTATTATATTTTTAAATGTGATGGTACCTACAGTACCCACTATAAATTTTGTAAGAGGTTGAAACCAAACCACATTAACATTCAAGAATGGAAGTTATTATCGGAATTATGGAAAGATACTTATCACCCGAACTTGAAAATGTAAATACTAATGTCAGGGGTTACTGTCTGGACTGAATTTTATCCTATTTAGATTCATAATCTTATTCACCCCAAAAAAAAATTTAGTTAGTGGTTTCGTTGGACAACAAGTGCATTTTATAAACTGATCAGATAAAATACTGTGCACCTACCTAAAGTGAAAATCCACTAAAATCATTATTAACGAACTTGTCTGACAACACTAAAAGACTGAGACGACGATGCCTCCTTTCAGTTTATACAATTGTTAAAAAGACCTTTCTAAATCTTTCTCTTTACACCAATAAACAAAATATAGTCGGTTATCATCATAATGCCTATTAATTATCACATTTATCACAACATTACCATATGGTAAAAAAAGTCACAATACCGTCTTTTTGCACATTTTCTTGTATCACCGCAATCCTTGATATTCCTGAGGTAGGAAGCGAAAGGCGATCGCTTTGGTGGACACGGTGTGAACACTACGTAGCCTCGCCAGTTGCTACGGCAGCTGATTGCTCTGCAAACTGATGCTGGAGCTAGCTTCTTTACCCGATGATGAAGCCGGTATTCAATGGGCAAGCAATATTGTGCAAGGCCTGTGGTAGCCTCGCAGAGGTGGATCCAAGCTGAAACTTGTACAATATGTATTAGAATAAGATTCTTTATCCCGCTTCTGATGTTAGATTAACTAAATTAATAACATAAATCTAACAGAAATATGTTAGATTAACATAAATTACCATAGATGTGAAAGTAGAAAAGTGAATCTAACAGTGTATCTCAATTTGTCAATCTAACTATGTATATATTAGAATATAGATATATAACCATTAGAATATATATCTATCGATAATAGGATATGTCAGGATCTTGCGTAGCAACCACATATACTTTATAGTGCTAGAGGTTCACTATGGTCCCAGAAACCAAGTTTAACTATTGATCTGTACTAGGGGAATACAAAGGGGAATACTTAGTTGTGTCATACGATTAATAAAACAACAATCATGACTATATCGTTCTCGTTTATTCTTTTACACTACGTTAGTTCCCAAAAGGCTTTTATAGACAGGAAAGAACTAACAAGAAAACCTGTCTGCCTTCCAACCAAGATATAGTCTTTCTATAACAATTCATAATTACAATCTAGGCTTATAACCAAACATTACTATAATAGTTACACAATATAACAATATTAGACTCTTGTATCAAAGGTTATCAGGCTTGTAGCCAGTTAATACACAATAGATCTCATCAAGTAATATCATTATAGGGACTATATCCAACCATATCGATATCGTGAGGCACAATATAACATACCTTGCATAATTTACATCATACCCGTGAAGGGTATAATCCAGTAATCCATATTTGCATCTACTAGACAGATAATATATCTATCTGCAGATATTACCATTTACCAAATTATAACAACAATTATAGATCAAGTAAGTACATCTTACATAGCCAACACGATATGGTCAAATAGTACAGCACAGCATAATAATATTACACAGTAACAGTATAAACATATCAGAATTATATCGTACCTTACACTTCGACGTCTCGGGATAAACTGTCCCGATTTCATTCGGTGTCTCCTTTTTATATCATTTGATACGTCACATTGCATCGAATGATTTTCACCTACCCACTTATAAAAATAGTTTATAAAATGGTTCTAAAATTATTCAATAACATTTCATCGTAGTATATTATCTATAAATTGGTCACATAATCTATACATTATAATTAATATATCTATCACGACCATACTGATAAGAACTTCGCTCTCGAAGTTCAAAAATGGTTCTAAAATTATTGAATAACATTTCATCGTAATATATTATCTATAAATTGGTCACATAATCTATACATTATAATTAATATATCTATCACGACCATACTGATAAGAACTTCGCTCTCGAAGTTCAATTAATTGCAAACTGTGACTCGTCAATAAAATAAATATGTTCAACATATTATATAAATATCTATCACGGCCATACTGACAAGTACTTCGCTCTCGAAGTACAATTAATTGCAAATTGTGACTTAGTAAATATGCTCAACATATTATATAAATATCTATCAAACGCTACAGGTAGAATGATTAGATACTGAAGGAAACGCCGCTTTTATAGGTTCCCTGTGTCGATAGCCCGTACAACAGCTAATGAGCTCTATAATTAGTTAATGTGTTTTCAAAGGTTTAAACTTTTCCGGATACAATCCGAACGATTTACCCGTTAAAACATTAAGTAATTATTAGTAGGAAAAATATAATACCTACTCATAGTTCAAATATTTCAATTGCGTAAGCGCTCCACAGAATGAGCAACTTCATCGACATGGCTACTTCCTTGCGAAAGCTCATTTGGACATTGAGTACCTTGTGACTTTTTAACTAAGTGGTTGACTCTAAAGTATGTCACATTTTCGTCTTGCCAGAAATAAATAAATAAACCCGTTCACCGGTTTCTCATACCCGCAGCCACGATCCGCGCTATCCATCTGTGATGTGATAGTCTTACAATGATTGCAGCGAATGATTAGATCTATACCAGCTGAAAGGGTTAAAAAACAGCAATTTCGTTATTCCAAATAGGATATTCGATAGTATTATGAGAATTCATTCTGTAAATACCGTCTCAAATTCTTCCCATTCCGGTACCTTCTTCAAATTTACGATGAAACTACTCGCAATCGAGTGTCATTTTCGGGTCACTTACCCATGAGGATAACACATTTACGTTCGGTTGAAGTCGCCACTTCAGCCAGAACCGAACGTAACTAATCCCAGGGTGCCACAGTGTGGCATCCTGGGATTGGTTACTGGGGAATGTGGAATGTGATTTTTGCAGAGTTCAAAGGTAAGCCTATATACTTCTACTTCTACGCAGTGGCTTCGTAGCAGTTCTGTCATTCAGTGCAGGTCGGACATAACCATTCACCGTCCGGTGCTGAGGAAATGCCAACGCATGTGAAATGGTACCACTGCAGAGAGCATTTTGGGTTATCACACCCTATCATCTGTGACTCAGCTATATACTTCCCGCAATAGCAGTAGTCGGCTACTCTCTCCGAATCCAAGCTGACGTCTTCTAAGTGTATGTGGTCATATATTGGCAAAACATGACACACATGAGTAGTATAGTGCCAACGTTTCAGCGAGCACTTTTCACACTGACTGCTCTCAGTTCCATGCCGCCAATAAAGGTGCTCCAACAAATGCTTGTACTCGTAGTACTCCATGGAACATTGGCTGCACGGGAACGTGGCTTCTGGTGACGAGCTTCTGCAAGTATCCATGGCAAAACTAGCTGCAGGTCAAAGTTGTGTGGAAGCAGTAGTTATCAATATGAACGCTACAGGTAGAATGAGTAGATACTGAAGGAAACGCCGCTTTTATAGGTTCCCTGTGTCGATAGCCCGTACAACAGCTAATGAGCTCTATAATTAGTTAATGTGTTTTCAAAGGTTTAAACTTTTCCGGAAACATTCCGAACGATTTACCCGTTAAAACATTAAGTAATTATTAGTAGGAAAAATATAATACCTACTCTTAGTTCAAATATTTCAGTTGCGTAAGCGCTCCACAGAATGAGCAACTTCATCGACATAGCTACTTCCTTGCGAAAGCTCATTTGGACATTGAGTACCTTGTGACTTTTTAACTAAGTGGTTGACTCTAAAGTATGTCACATTTTCGTCTTGCCAGAAATAAATAAATAAACCCGTTCACCGGTTTCTCATACCCGCAGCCACGATCCGCGCTATCCATCTGTGATGTGATAGTCTTACAATGATTGCAGCGAATGATTAGATCTATACCAGCTGAAAGGGTTAAAAAACAGCAATTTCGTTATTCCAAATAGGATATTCGATAGTATTATGAGAATTCATTCTGTAAATACCGTCTCAAATTCTTCCCATTCCGGTACCTTCTTCAAATTTACGATGAAACTACTCGCAATCGAGTGTCATTTTCGGGTCACTTACCCATGAGGATAACACAGTTACGTTCGGTTGAAGTCGCCACTTCAGCCAGAACCGAACGTAACTAATCCCAGGGTGCCACAGTGTGGCATCCTGGGATTGGTTACTGGGGAATGTGGAATGTGATTTTTGCAGAGTTCAAAGGTAAGCCTATATACTTCTACTTCTACGCAGTGGCTTCGTAGCAGTTCTGTCATTCAGTGCAGGTCGGACATAACCATTCACCGTCCGGTGCTGAGGAAATGCCAACGCATGTGAAATGGTACCACTGCAGAGAGCATTTTGGGTTATCACACCCTATCATCTGTGACTCAGCTATATACTTCCCGCAATAGCAGTAGTCGGCTACTCTCTCCGAATCCAAGCTGACGTCTTCTAAGTGTATGTGGTCATATATTGGCAAAACATGACACACATGAGTGGCGTAGTGCCAACGTCTCAGCGAGCACTTTTCACACTGACTGCTCTCGGTTCCATGCCGCCAATAAAGGTTCTCCAACAAACGCTTGTACTCGTAGTACTCCATGGAACATTGGCTGCACGGGAAAGTGGCTTCTGGTGACGAGCTTCTGCAAGTATCCATGGCAAAACTAGCTGCAGGTCAAAGTTGTGTGGAAGCAGTAGTTATCAATATGAACGCTACAGGTAGAATGATTAGATACTGAAGGAAACGCCGCTTTTATAGGTTCCCTGTGTCGATAGCCCGTACAACAGCTAATGAGCTCTATAATTAGTTAATGTGTTTTCAAAGGTTTAAACTTTTCCGGATACAATCCGAACGATTTACCCGTTAAAACATTAAGTAATTATTAGTAGGAAAAATATAATACCTACTCATAGTTCAAATATTTCAATTGCGTAAGCGCTCCACAGAATGAGCAACTTCATCGACATGGCTACTTCCTTGCGAAAGCTCATTTGGACATTGAGTACCTTGTGACTTTTTAACTAAGTGGTTGACTCTAAAGTATGTCACATTTTCGTCTTGCCAGAAATAAATAAATAAACCCGTTCACCGGTTTCTCATACCCGCAGCCACGATCCGCGCTATCCATCTGTGATGTGATAGTCTTACAATGATTGCAGCGAATGATTAGATCTATACCAGCTGAAAGGGTTAAAAAACAGCAATTTCGTTATTCCAAATAGGATATTCGATAGTATTATGAGAATTCATTCTGTAAATACCGTCTCAAATTCTTCCCATTCCGGTACCTTCTTCAAATTTACGATGAAACTACTCGCAATCGAGTGTCATTTTCGGGTCACTTACCCATGAGGATAACACAGTTACGTTCGGTTGAAGTCGCCACTTCAGCCAGAACCGAACGTAACTAATCCCAGGGTGCCACAGTGTGGCATCCTGGGATTGGTTACTGGGGAATGTGGAATGTGATTTTTGCAGAGTTCAAAGGTAAGCCTATATACTTCTACTTCTACGCAGTGGCTTCGTAGCAGTTCTGTCATTCAGTGCAGGTCGGACATGACCATTCACCGTCCGGTGCTGAGGAAATGCCAACGCATGTGAAATGGTACCACTGCAGAGAGCATTTTGGGTTATCACACCCTATCATCTGTGACTCAGCTATATACTTCCCGCAATAGCAGTAGTCGGCTACTCTCTCCGAATCCAAGCTGACGTCTTCTAAGTGTATGTGGTCATATATTGGCAAAACATGACACACATGAGTAGCATAGTGCCAACGTTTCAGCGAGCACTTTTCACACTGACTGCTCTCAGTTCCATGCCGCCAATAAAGGTGCTCCAACAAATGCTTGTACTCGTAGTACTCCATGGAACATTGGCTGCACGGGAACGTGGCTTCTGGTGACGAGCTTCTGCAAGTATCCATGGCAAAACTAGCTGCAGGTCAAAGTTGTGTGGAAGCAGTAGTTATCAATATGAACGCTACAGGTAGAATGATTAGATACTGAAGGAAACGCCGCTTTTATAGGTTCCCTGTGTCGATAGCCCGTACAACAGCTAATGAGCTCTATAATTAGTTAATGTGTTTTCAAAGGTTTAAACTTTTCCGGATACAATCCGAACGATTTACCCGTTAAAACATTAAGTAATTATTAGTAGGAAAAATATAATACCTACTCATAGTTCAAATATTTCAATTGCGTAAGCGCTCCACAGAATGAGCAACTTCATCGACATGGCTACTTCCTTGCGAAAGCTCATTTGGACATTGAGTACCTTGTGACTTTTTAACTAAGTGGTTGACTCTAAAGTATGTCACATTTTCGTCTTGCCAGAAATAAATAAATAAACCCGTTCACCGGTTTCTCATACCCGCAGCCACGATCCGCGCTATCCATCTGTGATGTGATAGTCTTACAATGATTGCAGCGAATGATTAGATCTATACCAGCTGAAAGGGTTAAAAAACAGCAATTCCAAATAGGATATTCGATAGTATTATGAGAATTCATTCTGTAAATACCGTCTCAAATTCTTCCCATTCCGGTACCTTCTTCAAATTTACGATGAAACTACTCGCAATCGAGTGTCATTTTCGGGTCACTTACCCATGAGGATAACACAGTTACGTTCGGTTGAAGTCGCCACTTCAGCCAGAACCGAACGTAACTAATCCCAGGGTGCCACAGTGTGGCATCCTGGGATTGGTTACTGGGGAATGTGGAATGTGATTTTTGCAGAGTTCAAAGGTAAGCCTATATACTTCTACTTCTACGCAGTGGCTTCGTAGCAGTTCTGTCATTCAGTGCAGGTCGGACATAACCATTCACCGTCCGGTGCTGAGGAAATGCCAACGCATGTGAAATGGTACCACTGCAGAGAGCATTTTGGGTTATCACACCCTATCATCTGTGACTCAGCTATATACTTCCCGCAATAGCAGTAGTCGGCTACTCTCTCCGAATCCAAGCTGACGTCTTCTAAGTGTATGTGGTCATATATTGGCAAAACATGACACACATGAGTAGCATAGTGCCAACGTTTCAGCGAGCACTTTTCACACTGACTGCTCTCAGTTCCATGCCGCCAATAAAGGTGCTCCAACAAATGCTTGTACTCGTAGTACTCCATGGAACATTGGCTGCACGGGAACGTGGCTTCTGGTGACGAGCTTCTGCAAGTATCCATGGCAAAACTAGCTGCAGGTCAAAGTTGTGTGGAAGCAGTAGTTATCAATATGAACGCTACAGGTAGAATGATTAGATACTGAAGGAAACGCCGCTTTTATAGGTTCCCTGTGTCGATAGCCCGTACAACAGCTAATGAGCTCTATAATTAGTTAATGTGTTTTCAAAGGTTTAAACTTTTCCGGATACAATCCGAACGATTTACCCGTTAAAACATTAAGTAATTATTAGTAGGAAAAATATAATACCTACTCATAGTTCAAATATTTCAATTGCGTAAGCGCTCCACAGAATGAGCAACTTCATCGACATGGCTACTTCCTTGCGAAAGCTCATTTGGACATTGAGTACCTTGTGACTTTTTAACTAAGTGGTTGACTCTAAAGTATGTCACATTTTCGTCTTGCCAGAAATAAATAAATAAACCCGTTCACCGGTTTCTCATACCCGCAGCCACGATCCGCGCTATCCATCTGTGATGTGATAGTCTTACAATGATTGCAGCGAATGATTAGATCTATACCAGCTGAAAGGGTTAAAAAACAGCAATTTCGTTATTCCAAATAGGATATTCGATAGTATTATGAGAATTCATTCTGTAAATACCGTCTCAAATTCTTCCCATTCCGGTACCTTCTTCAAATTTACGATGAAACTACTCGCAATCGAGTGTCATTTTCGGGTCACTTACCCATGAGGATAACACAGTTACGTTCGGTTGAAGTCGCCACTTCAGCCAGAACCGAACGTAACTAATCCCAGGGTGCCACAGTGTGGCATCCTGGGATTGGTTACTGGGGAATGTGGAATGTGATTTTTGCAGAGTTCAAAGGTAAGCCTATATACTTCTACTTCTACGCAGTGGCTTCGTAGCATTAAACTTGCTGATTTGGCCGGCGGCGCCGTTGTTTCACTGTATGGCTGGTGGCAGGTGTGGAGGATGTAGGTGCTAGTACCTATTGTTGTGGCTGGGCCAGCGATTCCGTGAACTTAGCAATGCTTCCATCGGTCGTCACTTCCAAATTGTTGAATTCTGCCCAATTCACGGGGTCGTTGGGTCATCTGGGTGTAGTTAGGTGCTATGCAGGCGCATGGTACCTGCCTATGCCTGTCGTACGCGCTCTGCCTGCGCCCGCGATGGCTCGATCTGTGATTTGTGGCGCGTGCGTCCCGTGGGTATAATCGGGGGACACTGATCGACCCGTGCGTGCCGCGCGCTCGCGTTACACAGTTGAAGTGATGAGTCATGGCGGCGCGTAGCGAACTGTACGCGTTTTATCAATATTATTGTATGTTTTATTTCGTATTTTTGTGGGTGTTATTTCTTATATTGTATTTATGTGTGTGTGTGTGTGTGTTTAATAAACGCATTTTCTTTCTTTCTTTCTTTCTGTCATTCAGTGCAGGTCGGACATAACCATTCACCGTCCGGTGCTGAGGAAATGCCAACGCATGTGAAATGGTACCATTGCAGAGAGCATTTTGGGTTATCACACCCTATCATCTGTGACTCAGCTATATACTTCCCGCAATAGCAGTAGTCGGCTACTCTCTCCGAATCCAAGCTGACGTCTTCTAAGTGTATGTGGTCATATATTGGCAAAACATGACACACATGAGTAGCATAGTGCCAACGTTTCAGCGAGCACTTTTCACATTGACTGCTCTCAGTTCCATGCCGCCGATTAAGGTGCTCCAACAAATGCTTGTACTCGTAGTACTCCATGGAACATTGGCTGCACGGGAACGTGGCTTCTGGTGACGAGCTTCTGCAAGTATCCATGGCAAAACTAGCTGCAGGTCAAAGTTGTGTGGAAGCAGTAGTTATCAATATGAACGCTACTGGTAGAATGATTAGATACTGAAGGAAACGCCGCTTTTATAGGTTCCCTGTGTCGATAGCCCGTACAACAGCTAATGAGCTCTATAATTAGTTAATGTGTTTTCAAAGGTTTAAACTTTTCCGGATACAATCCGAACGATTTACCCGTTAAAACATTAAGTAATTATTAGTAGGAAAAATATAATACCTACTCATAGTTCAAATATTTCAATTGCGTAAGCGCTCCACAGAATGAGCAACTTCATCGACATGGCTACTTCCTCGCGAAAGCTCATTTGGACATTGAGTACCTTGTGACTTTTTAACTAAGTGGTTGACTCTAAAGTATGTCACATTTTCGTCTTGCCAGAAATAAATAAATAAACCCGTTCACCGGTTTCTCATACCCGCAGCCACGATCCGCGCTATCCATCTGTGATGTGATAGTCTTACAATGATTGCAGCGAATGATTAGATCTATACCAGCTGAAAGGGTTAAAAAACAGCAATGTCGTTATTCCAAATAGGATATTCGATAGTATTATGAGAATTCATTCTGTAAATACCGTCTCAAATTCTTCCCATTCCGGTACCTTCTTCAAATTTACGATGAAACTACTCGCAATCGAGTGTAATTTTCGGGTCACTTACCCATGAGGATAACACAGTTACGTTCGGTTGAAGTCGCCACTTCAGCCAGAACCGAACGTAACTAATCCCAGGGTGCCACAGTGTGGCATCCTGGGATTGGTTACTGGGGAATGTGGAATGTGATTTTTGCAGAGTTCAAAGGTAAGCCTATATACTTCTACTTCTACGCAGTGGCTTCGTAGCAGTTCTGTCATTCAGTGCAGGTCGGGCATAACCATTCACCGTCCGGTGCTGAGGAAATGCCAACGCATGTGAAATGGTACCACTGCAGAGAGCATTTTGGGTTATCACACCCTATCATCTGTGACTCAGCTATATACTTCCCGCAATAGCAGTAGTCGGCTACTCTCTCCGAATCCAAGCTGACGTCTTCTAAGTGTATGTGGTCATATATTGGCAAAACATGACACACATGAGTAGCATAGTGCCAACGTTTCAGCGAGCACTTTTCACACTGACTGCTCTCAGTTCCATGCCGCCAATAAAGGTGCTCCAACAAATGCTTGTACTCGTAGTACTCCATGGAACATTGGCTGCACGGGAACGTGGCTTCTGGTGACGAGCTTCTGCAAGTATCCATGGCAAAACTAGCTGCAGGTCAAAGTTGTGTGGAAGCAGTAGTTATCAATATGAACGCTACAGGTAGAATGATTAGATACTGAAGGAAACGCCGCTTTTATAGGTTCCCTGTGTCGATAGCCCGTACAACAGCTAATGAGCTCTATAATTAGTTAATGTGTTTTCAAAGGTTTAAACTTTTCCGGATACAATCCGAACGATTTACCCGTTAAAACATTAAGTAATTATTAGTAGGAAAAATATAATACCTACTCATAGTTCAAATATTTCAATTGCGTAAGCGCTCCACAGAATGAGCAACTTCATCGACATGGCTACTTCCTTGCGAAAGCTCATTTGGACATTGAGTACCTTGTGACTTTTTAACTAAGTGGTTGACTCTAAAGTATGTCACATTTTCGTCTTGCCAGAAATAAATAAATAAACCCGTTCACCGGTTTCTCATACCCGCAGCCACGATCCGCGCTATCCATCTGTGATGTGATAGTCTTACAATGATTGCAGCGAATGATTAGATCTATACCAGCTGAAAGGGTTAAAAAACAGCAATTTCGTTATTCCAAATAGGATATTCGATAGTATTATGAGAATTCATTCTGTAAATACCGTCTCAAATTCTTCCCATTCCGGTACCTTCTTCAAATTTACGATGAAACTACTCGCAATCGAGTGTCATTTTCGGGTCACTTACCCATGAGGATAACACAGTTACGTTCGGTTGAAGTCGCCACTTCAGCCAGAACCGAACGTAACTAATCCCAGGGTGCCACAGTGTGGCATCCTGGGATTGGTTACTGGGGAATGTGGAATGTGATTTTTGCAGAGTTCAAAGGTAAGCCTATATACTTCTACTTCTACGCAATGGCTTCGTAGCAGTTCTGTCATTCAGTGCAGGTCGGACATAACCATTCACCGTCCGGTGCTGAGGAAATGCAACGCATGTGAAATGGTACCACTGCAGAGAGCATTTTGGGTTATCACACCCTATCATCTGTGACTCAGCTATATACTTCCCGCAATAGCAGTAGTCGGCTACTCTCTCCGAATCCAAGCTGACGTCTTCTAAGTGTATGTGGTCATATATTGGCAAAACATGACACACATGAGTGGCGTAGTGCCAACGTTTCAGCGAGCACTTTTCACACTGACTGCTCTCGGTGCCATGCCGCCAATAAAGGTGCTCCAACAAATGCTTGTACTCGTAGTACTCCATGGAACATTGGCTGCACGGGAACGTGGCTTCTGGTGACGAGCTTCTGCAAGTATCCATGGCAAAACTAACTGCAGGCCAAAGTTATGTGGAAGCAGTAGTTATCAATATAAACGCTACAGGTAGAATGATTAGATACGCTTCGCTTCTGGGTCCTCACAGCAAGCCGCAAGGCCTGCGTGGATTCCTTTTTGGGTTTATCCCCTTATGGAGGCAGCTTCTCAGTACCCGGAGGGGCACCCGTCCTGGGTTTCGGGCGGCCCGTGAGCCCTGTGGAAATGGGACGCCGATGATGCCGCGTCTTCACGTCGCCCGGCGGTCTGCCCGAGCCGGGTGAGATCACTGGTTACCCAGTGAAGGCGCAGCTCCGAGCGACCAGCCACAGGCGACGGCTAGTCGCAGCTTCTCGGCGTCTTGGCATCCGGACTCACTCCGGGTTCTATGGCTGGTGGTGCTGCGCCTCCCGAGGGAAGCGGCGGTGGGTGCACTGCAGCGTGTTGAGCGCGGCCGCTAGGGACACGCGGGCGAGATCGTCCATCGGCATATGCTCCTGGGTGGTCTGCACGAGGGAGATGGCTGTTTGCAGCCTGTCCAGACATGGCATATCCATCTCGTTGATGAAGTCCAACGCCATGTCTGGTCCTGCTCCCTCGTACAGGGACTGCTCATCTGTCTGCACCGCCTTGTCTTTCGTCGCTGGGGCGGTTGCCGGCGACGTTGGGGGCGGGACCTGCGTCGAGGGGGCGGGGCTTGGCTCCTCCTCCTCGTTCGCTGGGGTGGTCTTGTGTTTTCGGGTTCTCTGGCGGCGTCTCCTTCGTCGGGAGGGCTGGCTGGCCCCTCGGGAGGTGGGCGCGTTCCGTTCCGCCATGAGCGACGCGCCCGAGGTCATCTCACCGAGGGGGTTTAGGTTCACCGGCGCGGGCGCGGTAGGCGCGGCCCTGCGTCTGGTGACGGCAGCTGGGCCCGCCTTCTTGTTCCGGGCCTCGCGTCTAAAGACGGGGCACCGGAAAAAGTTGGCGGGGTGGTTGCCCCTGCAGTTTGCGCAAGTGGCGGGCTGATCTCGGGGGCGGGGGCAGTCGCCCGCGCGGTGTTCGCCGCCGCACTGCACGCAGGCCTGCGTGCGGTGGCAGTTGCGGCTGGAGTGCCGAAACTGCTGGCAGCGATGGCACTGCGCGGGCTTTCACTTCCCCCGCCAGGCCTCGACGATGACCCCCGGCATGCCGAGGAGCTCGACGACCTGGTAGATCTCGTATGCGTGTCGGATCTTCTTCACAACGGCCAGGAAGATGCAGCCGGGACGTCCGCTGCGGCCTCGAATAGCGCGAACGTATTCGGGCTCGTGCCTCAGCTCGCGTAGTTCAGCCGCAATCTCCTCTGGCTCGGCGTTCGTGGGTAGCCCTCGGATGGCCACCTTCAGGCCTAGGTCCGAGGGGCGCGAGTACAAGTACCAGGAGACCCCCTCCTGGTCCTCGAGCCTGCTGAAATAGTCCTGTAACAGGCGATACTCAGTTTCATCAGCCGGGAGGAACCGCAATCCATTTGCGGTCCTTCCCAGCTGGGCTTTCAGTTCCCTCAGGTGATGAGGGAAGTTGGGCAGCTCCTCCACTGTGATGGGTGGGTACCTCAGCTTCTTCCTGCTGCATTCGTCCTCCTCGCCGGCGGCTTGGGGCGCTGCTGCAGCTCGAGGAATCTTGGGGCGCTTGGCTGTCTGATCCTTGCTGGCCGAGTCGGGACTGCGCTGGCGGCGCGATGGTCCTGGTGGCAGCATTGGGAGGTCGTCCATCGGCGTGTCCAGGACAGGCATGTCCCGGGCGGCCGAAGTGGAGGGCATCGGGGAGTCGTACGAGGACGTCTCCAGCTCAGTGCACGGCGCATTGCGCCATGCGGCCGGGGCCGGGGACTCATACGCGTCTACCCGGGGCGAATCGACGTGCTTGACTTTCGACACCGGCGTGCGGATCGCCTTGGACGTCGACGCTGTCACAGACGGCGGAGTCGCGACAGGCGAGGCGCGCGGTGTCGATGAGGCTGGGCTTGCACGTGTAGCAGGCGCCGCCGCCGGCACGGCGCGAGGGGCGCTCGACCCACCCGGCCGCGCGCGGGTGGGGAACGGAGGTCTCGCTGCCGGCGCCGACGTCGTCGCGCTTGCTGGCACATGCGGTGGGTTCACCGTCTCTTTGGGGCTGGTTACAGACCCCTTGGAGGCGGTTTGGTCCTTAGAAGGACCTTTTGGAGGGGGCCGGGGGTCCTTGGGGGGACTCCGGCCCTGGGGGGGCTTCTTGCTAGCGGACGTCTTGGGTTTGACGGTCTGCCAACCGCGACCTGACATGGTGGTGGGATGCTGGAGTGCGCGCGACACGATCCGGCGACTACGGTGGCGTCGTAATACAGACGCAACCGCATGCGCCGGCAGTCAGCGCGTAGGAGTAGGTCCAAGCGGTGTAGTCGAGGAGATTCTATGCTTGCACACGTCTACACTCGACGGCTACCGTGGCGATCCTCTGATTAGATACTGAAGGAAACGCCGCTTTTATAGGTTCCATGTGTCGATAGCCCGTACGACAGCTAATGAGCTGTATAATTAGTTAATGTGTTTTACAAAGGTTTAAACTTTTCCGGATACATTCCGAACGATTTACCCGTTAAAACATTAAGTAATTATTAGTAGGAAAAATATAATATCTACTCATAGTTCAAATATTTCAATTGCGTAAGCGGTCCACAGAATGAGCAACTTCATAGACATAGCTTCTTCCTTGCGAAAGCTCATTTGGACATTGAGTACTTTGTGACTTTTTAACTAAGTGGTTGACTCTAAAGTATGTCACATTTTCGTCTTGCCATGGGGCCTGTTGCTATGGTTCGATACCCCCTCAGCATGCGCCTTTTATACTTTCAATTAGGAGGCGTACAATACAATACGTGGACGTCACTCCATCTCGGCTAGTTCGAATCAGCGGGTAAATCCGGTTAATAAATAAATAAATAAATAAACCTGTTCACCGGTTTCTCATACCCGCAGCCAAGATCCGCGCTATCCATCTGTGATGTGATAGTCTTACAATGATTGCAGCGAATGATTAGATCTATACCAGCTGAAAGAGTTAAAAAACAGCAATTTCGTTATTGAAGGAATTTTTACAGCATTAAGTATGCTAACTATACTAATTTCGTTATTCCAAATAGGATATTCAATAGTATTATGAGAATTCATTCTGTAAATACCGTCTCAAATTCTTCCCATTCCGGTACCTTCTTCAAATTTACGATGAAACTACTCGCAATCGAGTGTCATTTTCGGGTCACTTACCCATGAGGATAACACAGTTACGTTCGGTTGAAGTCGCCACTTCAGCCAGAACCGAACGTAACTAATCCCAGGGTGCCACAGTGTGGCATCCTGGGATTGGTTACTGGGGAATGTGGAATGTAATTTTTGCAGAGTTCAAAGGTAAGCCTATATACTTCTACTTCTACGCAGTGGCTTCGTAGCAGTTCTGTCATTCAGTGCAGGTCGGACATAACCATTCACCGTCCGGTGCTGAGGAAATGCCAACGCATGTGAAATGGTACCACTGCAGAGAGCATTTTGGGTTATCACACCCTATCATCTGTGACTCAGCTATATACTTCCCGCAATAGCAGTAGTCGGCTACTCTCTCCGAATCCAAGCTGACGTCTTCTAAGTGTATGTGGTCATATATTGGCAAAACATGACACACATGAGTGGCGTAGTGCCAACGTTTCAGCGAGCACTTTTCACACTGACTGCTCTCGGTTCCATGCCGCCAATAAAGGTGCTCCAACAAATGCTTGTACTCGTAGTACTCCATGGAACATTGGCTGCACGGGAACGTGGCTTCTGGTGACGAGCTTCTGCAAGTATCCATGGCAAAACTAACTGCAGGCCAAAGTTATGTGGAAGAAGTAGTTATCAATATGAATGCTACAGGTAGAATGATTAGATATTGAAGGAAACGCCACTTTTATAGGTTCCCTGTGTCGATAGCCCGTACAACAGCTAATGAGCTCTATAGTTAGTTAATGTGTTTTTCAAAGCTTTACACTTTGCCGAATACATTCCAAATGGTTTACCCGTTATATCATTAGGTTATAATTAGTTGGAAAATACCTATTCATAGTTTAGATATTACAACTTGTACCTACCACTTGTATGCAGATGATTTACAGATATACAGCCAGGCCCCACTTAACCAGCTATCAGAGGCACTAGACACAATGAACCTGGATCTAGCGCATATTAGTGAATGGAGTAAAAATTACGGCTTAAAGATTAATCCATCAAAGACTTAGTTAATTGTTGTCGGTAGTTCCAGAATGATCTCTAATATAGATTGGTCCGCTATGCCACTGATACAATTTGAAGGTACAGTAGTGCCTATATCTGATTGTGTGAAAGACCTGGGGATCTACCTTGACAAAACGTTGTCCTGGGATCGCCAGCTGCAAGAGGTAAGCCGCAAGCTATTTGCCTCAGGGGGCTCCTTACGAAGGTTACGAAACTTTCTGCCCACGGCAACAAAGACTGCGCTTGCACAGGCCCTCCTTCTACCAATTCTCGACTAGCCCGATGTCAGCTATCTAAATCTCACAGAAGCACAATTAGATAAACTTGAGCGGCTTCAAAATTTCTGTATAAGATTCATATTTGGCCTACGCAAATACGATCATGTTTCAGAATACCGTATAAAACTCAAGTAGCTTCCAATTCGCCTTCGCCGGAATACTCATATTCTAACGTTTCTTTACTATATCCTTTTTAACCTCAAAGCACCCCCTTACTTTAAAGAACGTTTTAGGTACTTACATGAGACACATTCGAGGTCCCTACGGTCGTCGGAGAACTTCACACTGAAAATGCCGACGCATTCCACAAATTACTTTGGTCGATCCTTCACCGTAGAAGCGGTTCGTCTGTGGAATGAGTTGCCGGTTGGTATCAGACGAGCACAATCTATTACAAGCTTTAAAAAGCTTTTACATGAGCATTTTATGTCACTGTAGTACGTATATATCTATATATCCGGAGAGACATTTAAATTTTTCACTATGTCACTTTGCTGTACATTTGAATAATGTATGTATGTATGAGTGTATGTATGTATATATGTGTGTATGTATGTTATATAGATGTATATATGTACGTATATGAATATATATGTATATATGTGTATATAGTTTGAGTATTCATATATAATTTTTGTCATTCCCAGTCACACCAACTACCACCTGTTCTTACACGTAACTCTAGTCCATCCAAAGGTTGCCTGGAAGATATTGCCTATTATGGCGATAAGGCCGCCCTTTGTACAACAATTGTATAAAAAAATATATATTTCGCACTTAAATTATTATGTAAATGGTGTACAAATAAAGTATTATTCTATTCTATTCTATTCTACAATTGCGTAAGCGCTCGACAGTATAAGTAACTTTATCTACAGCTATAGCTACTTCTTTGCGAAGGCGCATTTGAACATTAAGAGTCCATACCACTCCAGCTCGAATTCAAATTTTACCCCCGCGCGCTTCATCAACGCACACGCGCCGGCACTGCTCGCGCGCAGATGCAGCTATCTCACTCCCACGATGACCCCGGGCCGCAGAGTTCACGCGTGTATCAATCGATAGGGTAAAGTAGCTAGTAATTCTTAGAGTATTAGTAATTAGACATCAAGAAAGTTATAGCAATAAACTAACTTTTGAGAAAAGTGTGCATAGTGTAATGATAAATTTACATAAAACTTACAATATATTTATACTTATCCTATTAATATTATAAATGCGAAAGTTTGTAAGTATGTATCGCTGTATGTATGGATGTTTGTTACTCTTTCACGCAAAAACTACTAAATGGATCTGGCTGAAATTTGATACAGGGGTAGATTCGAACCTGGAATAACACATAGGTTGCTTTTTATACCGGGTTAAGGTTCCCATGGGTTGCGGGAACGGGAACAAAACTCCACGCGGGCGAAGCTACGGGCAGCAGCTAGTATAATATAATAATAGCAGCCCTTTCAATGTCTAACTGCTGGGCACTGCTCTCTCACCTGAAGGTACAATAAAATACTCCACCACGCGAACCCAATGCATATTGGTAGGGGTGCTGGGTAGGACAACCTCCGCGCTGTGCACCCTGGTAACGTTAGGCGCACGTCGTCGCCCATGGCCAATAGTCCACCAAGGAGGAGGGGCCTTTATGGTCGGTTTCGAGTTCTCCGCACGCGCTCTGCTAAGCCTAGCGGAGAACTCTAAGGGCGATGAGTACTTTGCCACTGAGCGATCAGTGGTGAAATACACGGTCCCATGGGGACCATCGATCGGCCGAGCCGTACCACCGTCAGGCAACAGAAGGGCATGGTAGCTCTTAGGAGTAGCGAGGAAGAAAACCTCTATAAAAAATCACCCCGAACCCCACGCCTGGCAATGGGATGCATCACTGGGGGGAACTCAGTGCCTAGGGCGTCACTCACTCACTCCCACCTTTCCCATCCTCACATACACTCCCAACCTCTCTACTTCCACCTCAATGTCGGTGGACATTAACCGTAAAACAAAATATGTCTATGGAAACGATAACGGATAAATCTACCCATGAGGGTATCCGGACTCCGTCTGGGGAATCCCTAGCTGTGACTGGTGATCGAATGGACACCCATTCGGTGACTAGCCATGGCGACCCCTGCCCAGGGTCTGAATCATCGAACAGCGAGGAAGACCTTCCTAGTATGGCTACGCTAGACGGCTAGGCGCGGGTAGAAGTCGAAAGCCGGCCTCTACAGAGCGAAAGAGAGAGTAGCCGAGCCGCCAGCGATTGTGTCCCTGCTACCAAGGGAGGTCACGGAGGTGCAGAACATCCTGGCGGCTCTTTCCCGCATTTCTGGCGCCGTAAAAGGCCAGAAAAATATTACGGGAAAGAAGAGGGTCGTCGCGGATGCGATAAAAGGTGCCGCCAAAGCGCTGGAGGAGCTCCTGGAAAGGAACGTCTCCAGCGAGGAGGAGAAACTCCGGGCTCGGGTTGCGAGCCTGGAGACGGAGATTGCTCACTCCCACAAGCAGCAACGGCTGATGCGGGAGGAGATCGGTCAGCTGACGCAGCTGGTCCAGGGGGCCGGGGAGGCTCGGGGTGTGAAAACCCCCGCTCCCCGTGTTCCATCTAAGGTGACACCAACGGTGGTCCAGCTGCTGGAGGTCATCAAGCGACGCCTCGGCGTCCTCGAGGACGCCACCGTCACGTGCTACGCGGACGACACGCTATTGACGGTGAGTGGCGCTACACACCGCGAGGCGACCCAGAGGGCCACGACCGCTGTTGCTCAAGTCGTGGATCGGATCCGGCAGCTGGGTCTCGAGGTGGCTCTGCACAAATCCGAGGCCTTGTTCTTTCATGGCCCTCGGCGCAGGCCACCCCCGGGATCCACCCTGACAGTAGGAGGTACTCCCATCGACATCAAGCCCCGGTTGAAATACCTGGGGCTCGTACTCGACGGTCGGTGGGACTTCGGAGAGCACTTCCGAAGTCTGCGCTCCACACTGTTTGTGACAGCTAACGCGCTGGTGCGGCTGCTGCCCAACTTGAGGGGCCCGGAGGACTCCTGCAGGAGACTCTACGCGGGTGTCGTGCGGTCCATGGCCTTATACGGGTGTCCCGTGTGGGCGGACACCCTGGAGACCAGATTCATACCCCTGTTGCGTGCGCCGCAGCAGAGGATGGCCTCCAGGGCAATTAGGGGATACCGCACGATATCCTTTGAAGCGGCGAGTCTCCTAGCCGGATCGTCACCGTGGATCCTGGAAGCGAGATCCCTTGCGGCACTCTATCGGTTCCGTAAGGAGGCGCGGGAGCGGGGATACGATCCCGAGCCCGAAGACATTCGGGCCGAGAGATCCCGGCTCCACAGGATCATGGTGGCGGAGTGGGAGCGACGACTTGAGCAACCACGCGCAGGGCATGCCGTCATAGAGGCGGTAAGGCCCATCTAGGGGGAATGGCTAGAGAGGCCACATGGCAGCCTCTCATATCGACTGACGCAGATTATCATCGGGCACGGGTGCTTTGGGCGGTATCTGCGTCGGATCGAAAAGGAGCCAACGTCCGAGTGCCATCATTGCGACGCGAGCGAGGACACAGAGCTGCACACGCTCACCGAGTGTCCGGTATGGGCCGGACCGAGGCGGGAGCTAGTGGCGGCCCTGGGAGTGAGTGTTCTTATCTTATTTTTTATCGTGCGATAAATCCCCACAGAGCCGGTGGAGGTGGTTATGTCGAACTCGAACCGACTAAAACGCACGCCGTCCCAAGTCCTTGGTTGCCGGAGGTGAGATTGCCGAAAGCATATCTCTCACACCCCGGCAGACCCAGGACCATCCCTTTCGAGATGGCCCCCTTCGGGTTGGGGGGACCACAAGGTCTCCATCTAGCCCCGGTTACGGGGAGGCGCACCTTGCGCCGCCGCTACTGACAGGCGGCTCCACCGGTCACCCTCAGGCCAGCGCTCAAAGAGAACGACCTCCGACGTCCGGTTCGCATTACACCATCATTACGGCGCGGGGAGCAGCGCACCGAGACGCAGCACTAAAGGCCACGGCAGGGGTTGCTCAAGTTGTGGGTCAGACACGGCGGCTGGGTCTCGAGGTCGCCCTTCACAAGTCCGAGGCTCTGTGCTTCCACGGACCTCGGATGGAGCCACCTGCGGGATCCAGCCTACAGGTAGGGGGCGTTAGCATCGGCATCGAGCCCTCGATGAAGTATCTGGGGCTCGATGGCCGGTGGAACTTCGGACATCACTTCCGAAGTTTGGTCCCAAAACTGAGGGGGGCATCAGCCGCACTCGCGCGGCTGATGCCCAACATCAGGGGACCCAACGCTCCCTGCAGGAGACTGAACCTGGGGATCGTGCGAAGTATGGGCAGAGAATCTGACGGCCAGTAATGTGGCTAGATTGCTGAGCCCACAGAGGGCGATGACCCTACAATAGAAACAGATGAATGGAAATTCATAATTACGTACTGTCCATAATAAATATAGGAATACGTATGGTAGTAGTACCTAACTACTGCTATATTTATATTATGATCATTCGGGTTGGTAGGTTACTAGCTACTCATGTATCTACAGAAATATTCCGTTTATTCCGAACCTGACCCGAAAACTTGACCCGGTCGCGGGTTAGGTAGAAACTTTAAAAATTTGTTCCGAACGTAACACTCTTCCTAACCTGACCCGATGGTCTCGTCCCTATCATAACCCGATCTGGCACTTCGCCGGCCGCTGCTAAGGCACGCTCGCTACGCTCGCTCGGCTCATGCGTTGGGGTCACAGTTCTAACCTAACCTAACCTACAGAAGTTGGAGTTACCGCACTTCGACTTTCGGCTCTGAATCGCCCAACCGCGTCGTCCGTCGCGTCGTCGCAGTGAGCGACCTGTAGTAGGCAGGACCTGCCTGAAAGACTTGAGCTGCTACTGCAAGATTATTTTTGTCGATACATAGGCAGGTATGCCTATGTCAATCCAAATTTTTGAAATAGGTAGGTATTTTACTGACCTATTTAATACTTTCTACTAATATAGTACCTATTGCAAATTTTTATGTACAGTAGGTATAAGCTACTTAGGTAGGTAGATTAGATACTTGCTATAATAATAAATAAATAAATATTCCACAACATTCTACACAGCGCTATCTAGACCCATGGTAAGCTTAATTAGCTTGTGTTATGGAATCTAGAATGCGGATAAACATACTTTGATACTTTTTTTTTGTAAATATATACATATTATACATAGAAACACCCAGATCAATGCAAATAGCCATATTCATGCATACAAATATTTGCACTGAGCGGGAATCGAACCCGCGCCTCTTGCGTGGCAGTCGCGTGCACTACCACCACGCCACAGAGGCTGTCTACATAATACATCATTCATATGTTTTAATGTTTTTTTACGCCAACACACACTTTTCCTCTTTCGGTTTACTTTATTACCCATTTCGCCTGTCAAAAGGTAGGTACTTGAATACTTTCGTATCGTCTATCGTAATCGTCTGCGCAGAGCGCGTGCGACACAAGTTCCCCGTATGATAGCCGAAGCAACACTGAGGAGGAGGCCGGGCGGCAGGGCGGTTCTAAGTTTAATGGTATCGCTTGAGTAAAAATTTAGATATTTGCTAGTTACGCAGAAACCAATGTATATTTGTAAAATTTGAAACACATAATGTATCTTAACCACTAAACTGCAGTTATTGTGTAAGTTTAGTGATCCTATTTTGCGTAATTAATCCATAATATCGTTTTATTTGTACGGTTTAGAGGTAACTTTGCAATGGTTTTCTATCAAGAAAATTTTACGTAGTCGTGTTTTTGCCACACATAATAATCAGTATTTATCCTCAACTTTACCATAAATGAATTAAAAAGTCCATGCTTTAGAACTTTTGATATTATACACGTTTATGCTATGTCATTTGAGGTAGTACGGACTCTTAAGTACTTTGTTACTTTTTAACTAAGCAGTAAAGTATGCCATCACTTTTACAGGTTTATATTTACCCTGTCAATACCACCTTCATAATGATCACATACGCTCCCGGCTAACCCTTAGAGGGTTAACCGGGCATAAGTTTAGAATATATTCTGAAAAATTTCCCATACTCGCAGGCGATGTGGAACCTCTCAGCCTCAGAAGGGATTTTGCCTCACTGTGTGTTTTCTACCGCCTATATAATGGTTTGTGCTCAGATGAATTATTTGACATGATGCCCACAGCTACATTCTATCATCGCACCGCTCGCCATAGACAGGGAATTCATCCCCACACATTGCATCCGAATACGGTGCGGACCGTGCGGTATGAAAGAACCTTCATCCCACGTACGCTCAAGCTGTGGAATGAACTCCCTGCCATGGTTTTCCCAAGCGACTACAATAGGGGGTTCTTCAAGAGGGGCATTAGAAGGTTTCTTCAGGGTAGGCAGCGCGAGTGTAACGCCCCTGGTGTTGCATACGTCCATAGGCTGCGGTAACCGCTTCCCATCAGGTGGGCCGTGTGCTTGTTTTTGTTGTTTTTTTTTATGCCACCTAAGTGGTATAAAAAAAAATTAACGGTTACATTTGTATTCCCACCCTTCTACACATATTATCATTGCGGCTAGAGCGAGAGCTTACCTAACCGATAAGTTATCTTCTTTTTATTTATTTTCGTTTTACAAGTTGTTTTTAACAAGCTTTTTTTTTCTTTCTCAGTCTATATTCAGTTTTGAAAGGCGGTAAGACCAGCATCAAATTAATTGTATTTATAGTGCTTTTAGAAATAGCAGATATATTAAATTTTTTTTTTTTTACCCTCTAAAACGTTTTTTTTTGTATGTTGAATGTTAATGTTCGTATGATCTTTATGTTTCTTTTTTTTAAAGAAAATTAGAGCCGAAGTTACTAATAAACCCTCTAACTTATCCAACTAAGCTAAAATGCTTGTGCTAGGAGTGGGCTCACGTCGCTTGTGTAATGACCAGGATTAGAACCCGGGACCTTTCGATCATAAGGCCGACTCCTTAACCATTAAGCTACCAACGCTTTATTAAATTAACTTAGTGAAAAAAACATTACACAGTTTTCGCTCCATCCGGATTCTAATCTGTATTGACGACTGTAATCTGCTAGGAAACAGTCTGTTTAGTCTCTATATATATATATATAAATATTAAAAATTTATACAGTGACTACCTAGGCACGTTATTCTGGGGGCTCGATTCACTAACTTACGTACTTAGTTGCGTAAATTTACTTATGATTTTACTGACGTAAATATACGCAACGTGCAATTTCGGTGAGTAACCTATGTGAGTTTCCGGTAAAGAATACCAAGTAAATATACGTGACATATTATGTCATATGACATATGACATATTTATGAAAATAATGCCAGACTAAAAATATTACTTGAATTGCCAATTTTTTTTCAATAAATTCAAGTTATTTCTAAAATTCTTATTATTAATTTTTTCAACCTCATACATAAACTCTTATGTATGGAATTGTTATGAACTATAATTTAATTAATATTAGTCTTCTTCTTCTTTTCGTGTCAACGATTCACTTTTATGAATAATTACACTATTCGGGAATAGAATTATGCCTCTTAATCGCGCGGTCATAATATTAGTACTTATACTTAACTATTATTATTATTTATCTGCTTCAAAAAAAACTATTTATGTTTAGATGAATATGGGATATATTTTTTATCATCATTGCACTACAGTTTAATAAAATACAATTATTGTAATGCATAAGTCATTTGTATTTTTATTTGACCTAAGAAATAAGTTTATACAACTATACTCAGCAGGCTGCTAAAATGGCAACATTATAATACTAACTGATCGAATAGTGATAATATCCAAGAAGAAATAAGAAAACCTTAAAAAACCTAAAAAAAACGAAGTTGTTTTGTGGTCTATGGTACCTATGATGATAATCAATTTTCCTACGTTCTGAACATTCATTAAAAACTTTTAATAAATATTCCTATTGTTGTACATATTAGTCATCCTCGAAACAAAGGAGATGGAAAATCGTGGGCCCAAATGTAATAAGTTGAGATATGATCTAAAAAATTAGTCATACTTTTCTATCTTAGAATATGAAAAATCACCTCAATTCTCAATCTGGATGCGGAGAAATATGAGAAAATAGTTTTCCTGAGATTATCAATTGAGTAATCGATTACACTAAAACATTTGCAGTAAATAATTAACTCAAAGTAATTAAATGCACTATATACTTACAAGCAATGTAGTGCATATAATTACAGTCATATTATTAAATCAAATATCAATTAATTACTGAAAAACTAATATTAATGATTATCGATTTCATATCGATTCAAATCTCTCTTATATTTGTAGTCTATGTCACTGACATGACAGCTGACTAACATTGACACTAGACAGTTGCTGACTGTTTTTGTTTGCTCACTCGTTTCGTGTTTTCCGATGAGTTTTGAATGCTTTCCCGATTATTCGTCATTTTTTACGACAACTGCTTTGTTGTTTCACGGATTCTGACCCTGCATACCTTGTACGACCCTTGCTTTCACCTTGGACACCGAAGATCGCTCACACGTTTGACTTGGAATTGTTATTTTGGATTTTACCGCCGGCTTGTGGATTGGATATTATTGAAACTATGGATCGCTGTGTGAATTGTGGGATATCCACTGGTCACTGCAATACACTGGACCGACGGCCCTTACACGATGAAACAATTCTGTCAGTGATTCGGCAATGGCTTGCACCTCAGTCTGTAAGTAAATACCTATAACCTCATCTAACCAGCTACCATCCTGGCAGGTTTAAAATGTATAATGTGTATAATAGAAGGCAAATAAAACGGCTACTATATTAAATGATTTTTTATTTTATTTTAGACATCCTTTCCCTATCTCCTTACCTATTACTCACCTATCGCTTGAAGTCGTTTACTTTAATTCATATGATTTTTCAAACATTTTCTAGTAAATATAATAACTATTAGTGCAAAAGAACACATTTTGCACTTCAGGAATCAGCTGTTAGATAAATATTGTAACATAACCTCACTTTTACATAATCTCTTATATCTCTGTTCTCAGATTGACAAAATCCGCAGAATTTTCAGTGAATGGTTGATAATACATAAGCTATTAATTGACACCACTTTCATCTTCTTACAACTAGGCCCAAGATTGTATGTAATCATTTCAGTCTCCTTTTGGTTGTACTATTTGTTCGGCTTTTTCTACAATATATATATTATATATGTCGGAGGGAGTGCGCCGCACTCAAGTTTATAACAGAAGAGACGAAACTATGGACTTGAAGACCTTTAATCATAATTTAATCTAATATGATTTCTTAAAATGTATCTAGTCCAAATGCAAGGTTATTAATTATCATCATAAAATAGCAATTGCTTTGTATAACTAAACGAATCTATCCACTCGCAGTCATAAAAGTACTTTGTTTATGATATTATCTAAGAACTAAGCTAAATTAACAATGAAAAGGTATTGTAAAATCATTATTCACTTTAAATTCATTTATCACATTTGAACATCACATCAAAATTGTTTATCATAATTAAAACGTAATTATATTGAGCCGAGAGAATAACTCCGGAGTGAGCTCGTGGACGCCATGTTAGAATTGCGCGCTGGAAAAGCAGAACAGAGAAAAATGGGAGATCGAGGAAGGTTCGATCAATGTGAGGATAAGTCCTTTTTACCAGACTATTCTAAGGAGAAACGATAACGAATAAGTTGGAGTATGATGAGGTGATGGTAATCTTTGTGGAGTGCGCGAACTCACTACTCAAGATACGTTATGTTTAGTTTCATCATCTTTGTTCTATTAAGTTGAAGACTCGAGTGTTTGCTAAAATTGTGAAACAAAAAGTAAATGTGTGAAGCAACAATCAATGGTTTTGTGTTGGCATTTCACCCTAATCGCCCACGATACGTAGGATCATCTCGAAGAAGGCTGATGATCTACTCCCTTCTCCGACATCAGAAGCTGGGAACGGTGCTGGCGCAAAACCAAGATACCTGATTAATAGCGGGAAAACTTCGGCATCATCCATATACTGAAAAGTGCACAGTACCTACCTATCATGCCTGTCGTCGCAAACAAGAATTGGGCCGCTCTTACTTGCCCAGCGGCTGGTGGAATGTAGATAGCTGGATAAAGATTATACAAAACAGGGAAGACTGGAAGCCATTGTCATATATCAGTAGTAACAATGTTATTTTGCTTTAAAAAAAACAGGTTCAACAGTAAAATGAAACATTCATGTGGCACGTTTGCCAACATACCTACAGGGAAGTATATTAGTATCCCATTTTTTTTTTACTTGTTATTGGTTATCCAAATTCAATCTAATGCCTATACACACAACTACTTAAAATTCTGTTATTGTTCTTACTCAGTGGCTGAGAACTGTAATGCATTAGCAAGAGCAATTCCATATAATAGCCTGTGTCTGTTTAGAAGATATTAAACATATTCAGTCTGAGCTGTGTATGTTTTACAATTAATGCACAGTTGAAGTAAAAATACACACTACTTTTTCAGGAGTGTATTCATGGAATCTATTGTCTTACAAAGCTTTGACATGATTACCTATATTGAATTAATAATATTGATTTGTATTGAGATTAATATTGATCTTCGAAGGTAAATAAGGAAACTTAATGATTGTTGTGTTGAACATAAGCACCTGCAAAAAAACAGTGGAAAAGCAAAGGTAGCTCATAATCATTAATTTCATTTTAAGCACAAGTACTTCCACAAATACATAGTCACACAGGAACAGTTTCAGTAATGCTGGCTCATATAAAAACTATCTGAACTACGATTAACAAAAAAAAAAAAAATACTATAAGTACCCGCAGTGAAGTTACATAGTGCTTAGAGACTACAATTTATTTTGAATGTTTCAGCAATAGAGAAGGTGCTTGGCTACATGGCAGAGGCTGTCATGAGGTGCTAGTGTGATGTATGCCTCTCAGTGCAGGGCAGCAGCCAAAGTGGACAAGAGATACAACGTGGTGACTGTTCACTGGAATCCATTTGCCTACATGGCAGAGGCTGTCAGGAGGTGCTAATGTGCTGTATGCCTCTCAGTGCAGCGGAGCAGCATGACCGATCGTTGGAATCTATTTGGTGAGCAGCTTTCATTTTGTTTGGTGATCGTTGTAGATCAGTTAAAGTAAGGTCACTGCCCCTTCTTGATCAGACAGGAAAACTGCTGTATGATATCAAGTTTTACCTAAAGTAGAACATCAAATTATTAACTAGGGTTCGATCTTAAGAATAGGACTTAAGGAGACAACACACATTTTGTACACCTCTGGCTTGCTTGCAATCTTCTTCTTCTGTCGAATCGAAGGCGCCTCAACTCAAACTCAAACTCAAATTCTGTGTTCCCAGTGTGCGGCCACCTGGATTGCATTTTTGGAGGCGGTCATAAGTTCCTCCGCGGTACAAGTGGACGGGCACGCAGCACATGTCAGCAGGTGGGACATGGTCTGTGGAGTAACTCCACACTCACACCGCAGGTCCGCGCCGTCCGAGAAACCCCATCTTGACCGATTCTCCTTGCTTCGACCGACCTGTGTCCGAAGTCTATTTAGGGACTTCCACCTGATCCAGGAGAGGTCGTGCCCAGGTGGCAAACTCTCCGACAGCGGAACGAATGGGGCTGGTGGCGAGCTCCGCGCTCTCCATAGGTCCACCCTGGCCGGGGAGGGATCGCCATCGGCGGCTGCAACGCACGCCCAAAAACTCTTTCGGCTTTTCAGCCTTTTTGGCACGTGATGGTGGCCGTGCATGGGGTGTCGCTGATCCCGTTCCAGCTTACCCCTCTCCATGGATGACGCCACGTCTCTACGTACGCTGGGAGGTGCTATACCGGCTAGTGGATATAGCATCTGTACTGGAGTTGGTTTGAGACAACCTGTTATTATGCGGCAGGTCTCATTTAGTGCTACATCCACTAGCCCAGCATGTGCAGAACGGCCCCATGTTGGACACGCATATTCACCCGCAGAATAACACAAAGCCAGCCCCGTCGTTCGCAGCACCGGCGGTGCGGCCCCCCAGGTTGTGCTCGTCAGCCTTTTTAAGATGTTGTTGCGTGCCGAGACCTTGTGTTTAAGTATCTCGCAGTTCTTTTAAAGGTAAGGGACCTGTCCAGGGTAACTCCCAGGTATTTGGGGTGTGAGCAGTGTGAAATTTCGACATCGCGCCACCGGATTTTCAGCTCTCGCTTTGCCTGCCCGTTACTGAGGTGGAAGGCGCACGACTGCGTTTTTGCTGGGTTGGGCTTCAGGGCGTTACTGTCGTAGTAGCGACTCAGCTCCTCGAGTGCGTCATTCAGGTTTTCCTCTACCTCCTCAAAGGATCCCTGTGACGTGAGAGCCAGGTCGTCAGCGTAGAGGAAACGTGTCGTGCGTGGGCTAAGGGGTTGGTCGTTGGTGTAGACGTTGAAGAGCAACGGAGCCAGAACACTCCCTTGAGGTAGGCCATTCTTCAGAACTCTCCAGCGGCTTTTTTCGGAGCGCAAGTGCACCTGAAAGCGTCGGTTCCGGAGGAGTTCCCCTAAGACTGTCGCAAGTTTGCGATCCCCAGTGATTTTCTCCATCTTCCAGAGCAAGAGCTTGATGTTCACAGTGTCGTAGGCTGAAGACAGGTCAACAAAAACTGCGCCAGTCACTTTACGTGACTCAAAGCCATCCTCGATGTGTTGCGTAAGGTTGAGGATCTGACTACAGCAGGACTTTCCTGGGCGAAAGCCAGCCTGCTCTGGGATCAACTTGGGGTCTACGATGTTAATTAGACGATTAAGGAGCATCCTCTCGAAGTGTTTCATGGTTTGGCACAGGAGAGAAATTGGTCTAAAACTTTTGGGGTCGTCAATAGGTTTTCCCGGCCTCGGAATGGCGATTACTTTGGCCTTTCTCCAGAGACGTGGGATCTTAACAGAAGCAATACAGTCATTAAAGAGAGTAAGGAGCCATGACACGGCAAGAGGACCGAGGTGTTGTATTTGCTCCACTGAGATATTGTCGACTCCAGGGGCTTTCCCCTGTTTAAGATCCCTGATTCCGGTGGTGATGTCGGACAGTCCAAAAGGTTGGCAAATAGAGGATTCACATACGGTCTCCGGGTGTGCATCCCTCGGCACTCTTTCGAGTCG
This sequence comes from Eilema sororculum, assembly GCA_914829495.1. Taxonomy (NCBI): domain Eukaryota; kingdom Metazoa; phylum Arthropoda; class Insecta; order Lepidoptera; family Erebidae; genus Eilema; species Eilema sororculum. Next base: position 15,978,048 of record OU618543.1, on the reverse strand, counting down.
TTGAGTGGGTTTGCTGTTGACCAGAAGTTGGTGGGCCACTTGGTTTGCTGTTACACAGCCCGGTGGCTCTGCTCGCGGAGCATCGCTTGTGAGCTTCCGAATGGTATTCCAGGCTTTCCTACTGCTATGTGTCAGGTTTATCCCGTTAACAGTGTCCATCCATTTCCCGCGACGGCTCTCACTCACCTCAGTAAGCAGTCTCTCACCAGCCTCCAAGGTGTCAGCAGAGAATGGGTCGCTGTCGTACAGTTTCTCGTATTCCTTCAATAGTTGAACAGAGGAATTAGAGAGACCCGGAACATAGAGGGTACGGCAACCTCTGGGAATACACCTACGAGATATACGCGCAACAGTATCAGCAAATTGGTCGTAGTTTTGCGGCACTGGTGATACATTTGAGAGAGCATCGTCAATTTCCGCTGCGAATCTTTCCCAGTCTGCTTTCCCGTAATTGAAACGGCGCTTGAAAGGAACAGCAACGGGGCGCACGATCGGCTCAAGGCTACACATCATAGGTCTGTGTTGTGTCCGAGGAATTGGTGGGCACATCGTTTTCTTACACAGCCCACTTATGTTCGCACTGACGAAGACCAGGTCCGGATTGTAACCCCGCTGCCAGCGTCCACTGTTGAAAGATGGTGGGTCTTTTGGGCTATGGATTAACACCAGGTCGTTAGCCTCCGCCCATTCCTCCACTGCGTGACCATCCGCGTTCGCGCTAGAGTAACCCCAGTTTTCGCTATGGCTGTTAAAGTCGCCAATGATCACCCTGCTCCTTTGGTTGTTCAAGTTACTAGGGGCATTGAACTGGAAAGCCGAGCCCGGGGGCTTATATACTGAGCTCACCGTGCAAGAACCAGTGTCCACTGTGACGATTTCTACGTCATCGACAGATGTACACTGAGCCGATGTTATGCTTACGCCGGGAGCAACAAACACTGCGTTACCGTGCTTTGGGTGACAGATCTCGGCGACAAGCGACAGTCCAGGGATGTATGGTCTGCTCTGACTATCATCTCGATGGGTCTCCTGCACACACAGGATATCGCAGCGGGTAGTTTGGCAGAGATTGGAAAGTATCTCTGCCTTGTCCTGTGAAAAACCTTCGATGTTAATGGAGATGATACGCAGAGCTGACTTTGAGGCTGGACCGTCAGAGTGGCAGAATTGGTTTCGAGTTGCCATCGTGGTGTAGTAATTAGTTTCGCGGCAGCGCCGCTACTCACGGAGAGGGCCCGAGCATAGGTATGTTAATGATGCAATGATGCATGTTAATATCATGAACTATTCAAGTGGTGCATTTGTGACCAAACCACTTGTTGATATTTTAAACTATTCATATAGTAGGAAGTGATTGGAAATGTAAAGAACTGTTGGTTCTATGTATGTCTCGCCTAATAATTCAACAATCAAACTGAAACATACATTTAGATTTTACCTGTCAGCTTAGACAACATAAATTCATCAACAAATATCCACTTAACATAATTTCACTATATCATGTTAATGGTGATTAGTGCTAAGACCAACTAAAGTGCTAAGAAAAGAAGAAAATAAAACCGTATAAGGGTGAATTTCTCAAACGTAAAATTTTCGCGGCGTGACTGAAAATCATACCTTAAAGTTAACATATAGTAATGATTATTTTTTGTAAGAAAGATATCGTTTTTCTCTATATGCACGTATAAATTATATTATTGAAACTATTTTTGTGAGTGTGTAAAAAATGTATTTTCACCTAAATTCTAAGCTTGGTGGCGCGTCCACAACCTGTTTTCTTGGGAATGATCACAGTTTAATCAAAACTTCATTAGTTTACTGAGTATACTTAATAATAATTCGATTCGGCATTATTTTAGCTATCTTCGATACTGTCATTCGTAGTATTTAGTACTATACTTTATCTTAAAAATAATTTATAAGATGCGTCCGCGGCAAATGTAAAATTTTGGTGGGATTTATAAAATCATCGAAGGAGTCGTATTGAAAGTACCTATAAGGACGACACTATCATCATTGGAAACGTTCAGTTGGGTGTTAATGAGCACCAGTGCCAGTTGTCCCCAGTCCCGTTTCGTTTTTCTGCCAAACACGTAAGTAGGTCGTTTCATAAGCATCGGACAAAAATATTGTAATTTTTGTGTTGATTATTTAAAACGGTTTATTCTCATTGTATGTTTTAATATTTAAGTATTATATATTTAAGCAGGTTCAGTATGTGTATTAAATTTTGGTAATGTAACCACTATATTCTAAATCCATTAATATTATTGTAAATATTTTCTCTTTGTAATATTCGTTTAATCTTTATTGTCAATTAACATTAATTATATATAAATCATGTCACCTTAATACTAAATAAATACTACACAGTATTAGTCGAATAACCCGCCCCTGATCGCTCCCGGTGCAAAGGTGCCCATCACACTAACAGCATTTCCACGCTGGATTGCAACGGCCATCCTCTGCACCAGGAACGACCCGGAACGGGAGTCACCAGTAGCCTCTATGAGCCTCTGCCCAATCGCCTTTATAAGGCTTTTCGCGTCTCTGCCCCAGCTCCCCAGGGTCTCCACCGCTATTGGCACGAAGTAGTATTGCGGCTCCAACTCAGCGTACTTGAGTCTCTTCCTCGAGCTGGCGTCATCCGCGGCGGCCGACGGGGAGTGGATGGTGCGACTAAGGTGGCTGGCGGCTACAGTGCTGACACAAGTTGCGTCCCACAGCAGGCACTTACCGTTCTTCCAGGGCACCAAAGTCAGCCCGTCCGGTCTCTTACCGTCCGACCTACTCAGACCCGGAGGCTCAAGCACGCAGGGTACGTTCGCCGATATAAGGGCTCTGCGGACGATATCGTTCAGAGCGTGGTGTCGCGGAAACCTTCCAGTGCACCGCCGACAACTCAAAGCGTGATGGCCATCCGCTTCCACCATGGAACCGCAGGTGCATATGTGGGGTTCACACACCTTACAGCCCAGGCGTAAAGCCACTGCCACCCGCAGAGAGTCGCCGTCAAGCAGGGTACCCAGATGAGGAGAAGGTAGCGCCTGCAACCACGCTCCCGATTCCGGCTGTGACACAGCCCGCAGTCGAGCCTTATCGACCCCCGCAGCCCCGAAGCACATGCGGAGCAAGACAATTGCAACCCCAACAAGCAAATTAGTCATATAAGGTTGAGTTTATTCAGCTATTCGGTGATATAAAAGTCGAGTAAGTGTGAATTATTCAGCACGTGTCGTATAAAAGCATCTTATATAGCATTTTAGTTATTCAGCATTTCGGTCACATAATGATGCTGAGTAAACGTTTACTCTGCATACTAATATGACTAAAGTGTCGTATAAGATTTGCTGTATAAGTCGCTAGTATACGACGCTTATGTCACTATTTCGTCGAGTAATAGCACATTATATAGCTTTCTTGTGACCAGTCGAATAAAAGCTACATCGTTGCTTTTATACTGCTATTATGTTGTATAAGTTGCATTCATACGACTATTACAAGCCTAGTGCCAAGTGTCGTATAATTGCTTGTACTGCTCAATTATCACTTGTCTTAGTTTTCTTGTGTACAGTAAGTGGTTGATTGAATAAATAAATAAACAAAAGATCTTTTTTAGAAAACTTTTTAGGAAGGTCTAAGGAACCCTAAAATATAATCAGCGTGGTATCATGGCGCTTATACTGCTAATTTGCTGTATAAGAAGCTATTATACGACCTGTAAATGAATATTGATATAAAAAATATTTGTTATTATATTCATATTACTAAGAATTGAAGGGGGGCGTTAAATATTTATGATAAAACCTAGTATATTTCGTCAGAAAACTTACCTTCGCAATACTTTGCAAACCTATGCGTGAGTTTACGAACCTACATTTGGTGCAACCTACAAATTAACATGTCTGCTAAATAAATTGTACTTATAATTTTTTATAATTTTTAAAACACAACACGACGCACTTGCTTAATTTAACAAACAAACGTAACATAAAAGTCATATAAGTTACAGTTATAGCGCAACTTAAGCTTGTAACAGTCACTCCGTTACCTTTATACGATGTCTATGTGACTGAATTGCTGAATAAAATGGGCCCAAATCGCGTTGTATAAACGTTTTCATTACGTTTATACGACTTCTATTAGGAGCCAAAATATTGAATAATTTACGTTGCCGCGACTACTACACGACATATTTTTGCTAGTTGGGACGTGCGCGGAAAGACCCTTTAGACGTTCGTGAGCGGCCAGAAGAAGATGCTTTCGAACGGAAATGGCTTTAGGAACAGCAGAGAGAAAAATTGGTGAGCCCAACAGGTAGAAGTCCGAAGGAGAAAGCTCCTTGAGGCCAGGTAGGATGGTACTTAGACGAGAAAAGCATGTGCGAGCCTCAGTGCCGCAGGAGAAAAACTCGCACTTCGAAGGGTTCACCTCCAGACCCAGGTCTCTGAGGCTAGGAACTAAGGCCTCCAGATCCTGTACAACGTCTTCCGGTTTGCCTCCGATTGTGCCATCGTCCAAGTACCAAACGTTTAGGGCAGATTTGAGACTTTGGACCGCCTTATGTATAGCTAGGCTAAACTAAATAGTATTTTTATAAATATTCTATATATATATATATATATAAATATTTTTTTTAGACGTGAAACTAATTTTGGTGGAGCAATTTTGGTGAATTTGGTGGGGTTTTACTAATCATCAAAATTGTATGTTTACACCAAAATTTGTTTTCATAGTTATTTGATTAAGCTCCTACGTAGTCCGACGGGCTACTAGGTCAGGTGACCTCTACGTAGTATACCCTGGGCAATGGAGAAAGCACCACCTCTCTTCCTAGGTGGGAAAGAGGTTGTTGGCTGTTGAGGGTTGTTCGGAAGCTTTCCTAATTTTCTCTCAGATTAACCATTAGCATATGGACTACCCATACAAAAGACGGGCGAGTAGTTGGGTGAAGTCAGCTGATGCCGCAGTAGGGACAGGCCCGGCCGGTGTGGTGGAGCATCGTGCGCTCTTTCCGTCACCTGCTTCTACTGGCGTGAAAGGCGACCTCACTCTTTACTATTAAGCCTACGCCGTTAAAACCTGCCCACCTTTCTTCCCTCCTCTCCACTGTCAACATCATTTGGCTTTTCTTCCTCTGCTTTCTCACTTACATGAAAGCTACCGTGGATGCAAGAGTGACTCATGCAATCTTTTGCACGTAACTCCACGCAACAAAGCGATGAAGTCGAAGATGTAGGTGACACGCAACTCCTGCTTATGTTGCTCCAGCAGCTAGCACTTTGCTATCGTGTAAAAGGTACTCAATCTTCTCCACAGAAGGCTTCTGACCTCTACCGTCCTCAAGCTCCTACATCCACATCCTCACATGTTGCACCAATCTATCGGCGTCCACCACCGATATTAACAGCATACATGGGCAGTTATGGAGTGATTGTCTTTTGCTATCCGACCAAAATACCACGCTGATTGGGAATGGACTAAGGACAGATCACAGATCACAGAGACAGTGATAAGGAAGATTCTCATATTGCCAACAGCGGTTCGAACAACGGAATCAGAATCGTGGTACATGTCTCGGATGGTGTAAACCTCTGGAACCCTTTTGAACCGCAATGCCCATCAGCTCACCGCGTGAGAAACTTAGTTGAAGGACTCCTGTAAGTTCAGAAATAGACATCACACTACCAACTTGTCTTGCCACTACCAAGTGTCCATGGCATATCTTCCGTCCACCCTTAGGCATACCGAGTACCATATTATGTTGCTCCAGCAGCTAGCACTTTGCTATCGTGTAAAAGGTACTCAATCTTCTCCACAAAAGGCTACTGACCTCTACCGTCCTCAAGCTCCTACATCCACATCCTCACATGTTGCACCAATCTATCGGCGTCCACCACCGATATTAACAGCATACATGGGCAGTTATGGAGTGATTGTCTGATGCTATCCGACCAAAATACCACGCTGATTGGGAATGGACTAAGGACAGATCACAGATCACAGAGACAGTGATAAGGAAGATTCTCATATTGCCAACAGCGGTTCGAACAACGGAATCAGAATCGTGGTACATGTCTTGGATGGTGTAAACCTCTGGAACCCTTTTGAACCGCAATCCCATCAGCTCACCGCGTGAGAAACTTAGTTGAAGGACTCCTGTAAGTTCAGAAATAGACATCACACTACCAACTTGTCTTGCCACTACCAAGTGTCCATGGCATATCTTCCGTCCACCCTTAGGCATACCGAGTACCACCTCTCCCACTTTAAGAATAACTGCCTAAATCTTTTCCCAGCAATCTTGAATAAGTTCGTCGATAATATTGGCGCCATTAGAGTAAAATATAATCCTTGCTAGAAGTAAGGATAGATAGAACAATCAAATGTTTTGCTTTTATACTGATACTACTAACAACTAAAGTGGTTTTGCCATATAAAAATGAAGTTGGTGATAAAAGGGTAAAAATTAAGGGTTATATGTAACTATTAAGTGCCAAATTCTAGAAAAAAAACAAAGAAATAGTATAAGTAATAATAAATAAAAAATAAAAATAAGTTGATATGCAATTTTGGTGTTAGACACCAATTTCGGTGTATTGAAAATTCAGGTGTATAAAATAAACAAGTAATTCCCAGGGCTAATTAGACTATTCAAACATAATAGGCATAAAATATGTATTTCTAGCTAAATATTGAAAGAGATTACCTAAATACCTAGAGATAAAAAAAACACCAAAATTAGCTAAAAATTCATAGATGTTGAAATTCACCCATAAATCACCTAATAATACAATAATAATGTGTACATAATATCACATAGTTAGAGATGGCTTCCTGAATTATTTCTTTGTAGTCAATAGATGAAGATTGTTGCCGGGAGTTGCAGAAGATAAACATATTTTTGAAACATATTTCCTTGCAACATAAGTAAGTCTCATGACAAGAAGTCTAAGTCTGATAAGTCCTTTAGACATGATACCTGAGATTTTGAAATTGTGACATGTACAGCATATTATGTTCAATAGTTAAAGTTTGTTGACAATACAAAAATGTCATCTTGAAACTGGATATCAAAAAAAAAAAAATTGTGATTCATGTACTCTATCTACTGCATAAATAAATTAAGCATAATAATAATTACTAGGCATAGGCATAGGTACTGCATTTAAATCTAATGCTACCTATTATCATATTGAATGTTTAAAAACTGATAATTAAGCATTCATATTTAGTTGACAGATGCACTAATTGTGTGTTTCTGATACTTATTTAATATTCCTAAGAATATATGAGTTATGAGTTTCATAATATACCTGCAGTGATTCAATAATATTGGATATAGGATTTAAATACAGTAAATTAAAATATAGTGAAAAACAAGTTCAAATTCTTGTATTATCATGTCTTCATGGTATAATATAACTGATGGTCATTGTTATAATCAAATAACAGATGAGGGTATGAATTTCCCATTGTAATCAATAATCATAGGCCATAATTCTATTTACATAAGGCTGGCAGACGCAACATTGTTACATGCATAGGTGGGAAGTACTTCCAAATGTTTATAAAATTACATTTAGATACTTCTACACAGATTTGCACGTGGCTCCGCCCGCCCGGATGTCGGTGGTCGCGGCCAAACATGGCCTATGTCTTTTCTCCAAATCTAATCTGCCCCTACGCCAGATTGAAGGTGTAACATACAGACAGACAGACAGCGTTCCGTTCGCGTTTATAACATTAGTATGGATCTCTAATACAAACAGTCAGATCGATTCGAGTCCCTTTTTGCTTCACTTCGAGGTGATTCATTACTTACAGAGTCTGAAACACCGTTTAAGCGTATGCTAAGTACAAAACTTCTTGAGACGACATGTCAGACTTTAGGTCTTAGTAGCTAAAACAATTGGTATTATAATCTCAATACAAGATTCTCAGACGTCAAAGATGGTAAGACTGGTCTGTAAAGTAAGTAATTTTTGTCTTTGAGTGACCGAGTGTGTGTTCAAGAGATGCAATGAACATAATGGTAATCAGTCTGAATGTAACGGTGTCAGTGGTCTGGACTATTTTTATTTATTTTATTTATGTAATTATTTATGTACATACATTCTGGACTGGACTGTGTGACTTGCCCAATAAGTATGGTGGCTCGGTGGAGCTAGATTATGGTGGCTCGGTGGAGCGAGATTATGGTGGCTCAGTGGAGCAAGATTATGGTGGCTCGGTGGAGCAAGATTATGGTGGCTCGGTGGAGCGAGATCATGGTGGCTCGGTGGAGCAAGATTATGGTAGCTCGGTGGAGCGAGATCATGGTGGCCGTCGTGGACGGCGTTGACATTAGGTGTTCAATAGGCAGGTGGCCTCTGGACCTCGTCAACTGGAAACTAACCGATAGACAGGGTAGTCTACGTTAGATCATATTATTGGGACAGGTTGTACTTGACTTGTGACTTACTTTTATTAATGAAAGAATGAATGATAATGATAATGTATCCGCACGAAATACGGTACATTATAGTTACAATGGTATTCAGTTCACAATAGGTAGCATATCGTATTTCACTAAAATTTACTGGGCTTTTTAGAGGAGTGTGCGTATCCTTTATCGTGAGTTGGCCGTTGCAGACGGCGTTGACACTCAGATTGGCGGGTGGCCTCTGAGCAGATCATGTTGTTGGGACAAGCTGTCCTTGAATTATGAGAAATGTGCGAGTTGAACGCAGACAGTTGTAATGAGTTGCCATAAGCTGTTGATGGCGTGCTTTGAAGGATGTGATGACCAATTTGACAGTACGGTTAATGGTGATATCGCTTAAAAGAGTTAATGATGATGAATATAGAGGTAGCTACTTAATAATAAGTACAGAACAAATTAAAGGTGCATGATGATTGTTTGTAAGGAAGCAACGATGTCCCTATTTATCGGTTATGGTCAGGAATGACCGAACGGTGTCATCCAAGATCTTTTTCTTTTTACAGATCACACGAGGACGTGTGAATGTCAGGAGGGCCGTGCCGGAGGGAGTGCGCCGCACTCAAGTTTATAACAGAAGAGACGAAACTATGGACTTGAAGACCTTTAATCATAATTTAATCTAATATGATTTCTTAAAATGTATCTAGTCCAAATGCAAGGTTATTAATTATCATCATAAAATAGCAATTGCTTTGTATAACTAAACGAATCTATCCACTCGCAGTCATAAAAGTACTTTGTTTATGATATTATCTAAGAACTAAGCTAAATTAACAATTAAAAGGTATTGTAAAATCATTATTCACTTTAAATTCATTTATCACATTTGAACATCACATCAAAATTGTTTATCATAATTAAAACGTAATTATATTGAGCCGAGAGAATAACTCCGGAGTGAGCTCGTGGACGCCATGTTAGAATTGCGTGCTGGAAAAGCAGAACAGAGAAAAATGGGAGATCGAGGAAGGTTCGATCAATGTGAGGATAAGTCCTTTTTACCCGACTATTCTAAGGAGAAACGATAACGAATAAGTTGGAGTATGATGAGGTGATGGTAATCTTTGTGGAGTGCGCGAACTCACTACTCAAGATACGTTATGTTTAGTTTCATCATCTTTGTTCTATTAAGTTGAAGACTCGAGTGTTTGTTAAAATTGTGAAACAAAAAGTAAATGTTTGAAGCAACAATCAATGGTTTTGTGTTGGCATTTCACCCTAATCGCCCACGATACGTAGGATCATCTCGAAGAAGGCTGATGATCTACTCCCTTCTCCGACATATATATATGTAATATGTAATTCAGTCAAGAAACTCGTGTTGATTGAGGGTGGCGCTGCTACGATTGTCTTTATTTATTCAATATACTCTATGGCTACGATTGATCTGGTATCTCTGTAATATTTCAACTGAATAATCTTGAAATTTTGGTTCTAATACAAAGCGGTATAATTTCAATATATGAATGGAGGTCCAAAGGTTTTAAACAAAATGAAACAATGAATCTATTTTCCCTTTTCAATAAAATACTCCTTGGGTTCGGTGCACATCTGGCGGAACGTGGGTCTAAATTTAAAATCTAAATTATTTTTAACCAAGTTTTTAACTGTACCTACAATATTATCAAAGAGTATTGTATGCTTGGTGGTCTGTGCGGCATAGCGCTCGTTGGGTATATCGTTCGACAGTTACGCAGATGGCGCGGGTTAGGCCCGTCATGAAACATAATAAAAAAAGAAGAACCAAAGAATGAATTTCCTTTATTCAGTTCAGGCACTTACAGAGCACATTTGAATGTCTTTTTTTCTTCTTTTTTTTCGTGCGGAAATCCCCACGAAAACCCGCCAGAGCCGGAGGGGGAGGTTATGTCGGATTCAAACTGACTAAAATCGCACGCCGTCTGTGGGTCACAGTGCTAGGCCGAAGGTGAGGTTGTCATCGATAACCCTTGCACCTCGGCTGACCCAGGGTCTTCTCAAGAAGGAGGGACGACGGTGTCCCTAACTCGCCCCCGGTATGGGGAGCCACGCTTCTTAGCGCCCTGCCGCCTTGGCCTGCTTCTGTTAGGGTGACAAGCAGCGCGGGCCTAGGAGGTCAATTTTGTGCATCCGACGTCCATGTTGCCTGCTCCCGCGGGTAGCGCGGTTTGCGAGTCTATCTCGGTCACGATGCCACTCCCTTTCCGCCGTCTCCTTCTCGAGCATTACTTGCTCCCAGGAGGCGCCGGCCTTTCATGCATCCGTGCAGCGGAACATCGCCGCGAGTAAGGTGGCGAGCGTGAAAACTCTCACTCCCAAGGCCGCCACCAGCTCCCGTCTTGGCGTCTCCCACGCCGGATACTCGGGGAGCGTGTGCAGCCCTGAGTCCTCGCTTGTGTCGCAGTGATAGCACCTGGACGATGGTTCCTTAACGATCAGACGTAGATCCCACCCGAAGCACCCGTGCCCAGTGATAATTTGCGTCAGTCGATACGAGGGGCTGCCATGTGGCATCTCTAGTCTCTCCCCTCATGATTGGTATGGCTGCTACGACAGCGTGCCCTGCACGTGATTACTTAAGTCGTCGCTCTCACTCCGCCACCTGTGAGGCCGGGATTTCTCGGCCCGAATATATTCAGGCTCGGGATCGTATACCCGCATCCGCGCCTCCTTTCGGAACCGATATAGCACTGAAAGGGCCCTAGATTGTAGGATCCACGGTGGCGATCCTGCCAGAAGACTCGCCACGACGAAGGTTATCGGGCAGTACCTAATGGCCCTGGTAGCCATCGTCTGCTGCGGCGTACGCAGTAGGGGCATGAAACTGTCCTCTAGGTTTCCAGTTTATGGTTTGCAAATGGGTACGACCTGCTATCAAAGTTGTTTCGATATTTTCAGCATAAGTAGAGTTTTTTAAATATGATTAAGTTTATAATATTTTTACATCTCTCATGTTCGATAAGTAGGTTCTTATTACCTCCAAATGGGGCTTGTAGGTGACTTATTAGCGCTCTAGGGTAATAATGTAGCTAGAAAAGCCCTAGGGCTGTAAGTAATTACAAAAAAACACTTCTTTCTTTAAAAAAGTTCGCGTACATCTAACCTTCATACTGGCAATAGACATCATGCATTCAGCCCAAAGACCAAAGAGGTCGCTTTGCTATTCAGCCTTGTCTTCGTGTGAGTATAATAGTCATCAATTTTAAATATTGAATGGCGAAGCTCAAATTTCGTTCTTGAAAAAAAAACATTAAACATCTCTAACTATTAATATACCCAAAAAACACCTGTCCTTAAAATTTGAAAATTGTTCTCATTTCACTATAAACATTCATGCGCAGACTTATCATGCGAGCACTCCATGTGAAAAGATTATGTTTGACGTACTGATGACACCGGTGATCACCTGGTTCTGGTACAGAAGGAGCCGACTTAGTGCTATCACTGTGATGCGATCGAGGACTCAGGCGGCGCACGGCGTAACATAGGAGGTATACTGCAGGACCGTAGGCTTGGTGGGTGACAATGGTATCCGGCTGTCACCATAGTAGAAAAGCGGGCCAGAGATGCCAATGCGATGCGCACAGATCGACCTTGAGTAGCAAAGTACTCAAAATGATCTCATTATTGCTTGAGACATATATCTGGGACCTAAAATGCTCTATACACGCAGTACACGATTTTTGACGATAGCACTGCTATCTGCTACTGCGGTAGACGAGCTTCAGTTCACTAAGACAAGTATATATACTATTACAAAATAACCCGCACGCCCCAGGGCCTTTTATATCTCACGATTTGAGTCACTGGCAATTAGTATTGACATCGCCACAGCTTAGGGTTCGATAGGTTATGGCACACATCGCTTCTTTCCAAGCTACCAACCTTTGACCTGCCTCCCAGATCGTGCAACTGGGTTGCAAGCGACCTTCAGGGGCACCGTATTCGCGTCTTTTGTGATGGACGAGCTTCGGAGTTCTTGCAGGTGAATGCTGGCGCGCCGCAGGGTTCCGTCTTATCTCCCACTCTCTTTCTTCTGCACATCAATGACATGCTTTCTAACGGTAGCATTAATTGCTATGCAAACGACAGCACCTTACACGGGAATTATCACGCACATCCTGCGGCCAAGCAGTGTGAAATCGCGGAAAAAAGCAGCTTCTTGTCACTGAGCTGGACTCAGAGTACACCACTGCCACTGCAGGATAACCTCTATATCCTCGGTATAGATGTTTACTGCAAACTGAATAACAAAAACTATATCGAGAGCATCATCAAAACAGCCTAACGTAAGCTCGGAGCTCGGAGCAGCGGCGTCTTCATACAAGACTCAAATTCATTCCTACGTGAAATACTGCTCGCATCTCTGATAGATGCTCTCGACAGGTCGCTGCAACGTGCGGTCCGCATCATTGGGAATCCTGAGGTCACGAACTTCCTCGAGCTTTTGCAGATGCGTAGAGATGTTGCGTCTTTGGCAGTATTCTACCGTCTCTATGACGTTGAATATTCTGATGAGCTCTTCTAATTAGTCCCACCCTCTCCTTTCCTTCACAGGATCCTACAGTCCCGGGGTCTTTAAGCGGGGCTTGAAAAGGCATCTGACAAGGCCGTCAAGCTGAGTGCCACCACTGTTTACATGGTACATGTTTACGATGGTGACCCTCTTTCCGAGACTTTGCTTTTAGTTTACCATCAGGCGAGGTGAAGTGAAATTGACATGTCCTTTATAAAACAAATTGGTCCAAGATATATGGCCCGAGCTATACCTTGATATTATGACCATTTTGTGCACCTTGCATGCTCACTGTACATACATGGTGGTATTGATTTACGGCGGCGGCGCGCTAGAAAGCGCGCCTCCCCATTCCTGGGGGGAGTTTGGGACACCGTTGTTCCCCCTCCCGGGATGGTGCGAGGGATATGTCGATGACAACCTCACCTCCCTCAGTCGGCGTGCGGTTTTAGTCGGTTTGGGTCCCCAATAACCCCACATTCCGGCTCCGGCGGGGGAGGTATCCGAGGTTTTTGCAGGATAAAAAAAAGGTGGTATTGATTTATGAAAAATTTTAAATAGTGTTTATCCGCCTTCTAAATCACGAAACACAAGTTAGTTAATCCATGTTTTCTTTAGGTCTGGATAGCGCAATGAAGACTGACGTATAATATTTATCGTGAACTAGCTTTTGCCCGCGGCTCCGCCCGTGTGGATGTCGGTTATCGCGACCAAACATAGCCTATGTCCTTTCTCAAGGTTTAATCTACCCTCATACCAAATTTCATCAAAATCGGTTCAGTGGTTTAGGCGTGAAAGCGTAACATACAGACAGGCAGACAGACAGAGTTACTTTCGCATTTATAATATTAGTATGGATTTATTCAACGACAAATTTTAGCAATCATTGTAATTCAAATGTAAATAAATACTTACCGAATGATTTTCCTATGATTAAAAACATTTAAACTTTTATAATTTTTGTTAACGTATCTACGTACACAAATCGAGCAGAACATTGTCATCGAGTTCAAAACCATGATTTAACGCCTAAACCATAATTTCGACTTTGACAGATGTTACTGAATACCAGGTTATTAAGTTATCGAAATGGAAATCACAAGTATGCGATACGTGTTGTTAGTATATTATGACGTTTGAGCCATTTGTATGGGTGACGGCAGTTGTCAAAATTATAAAAACCTAAGTATTTGTAAACTTATGCTTTGACAGATCGTACAGAATACCAGGTTATCGAAACGAATCTCACAAACTCACAAATACGTGATACGTGGCGATAGTGAATCGGGCCCCGACTAGAATAAAAAACTATAAAAAAATATTGTCCTATCACAAACCTTATTTACGTCAATAAATAAACATAACAAAGAAAAGTACAGTATTTCTACAAATATAATTTAATCGTCTGATCTAATTAATATCTTATTCATTTCATTGACTGCCCGTTAGAGATGAGATCCCAGCCCGGCGATGAGCTGTAACTGTGGAACAATTTGAATTATCTCGCTTTTTCCTAAGCAGTGTGGATGAAGAGTGGACTCTCCCACCCGGATGGTAGGCGGCAGACCTCGATAGACGGCAAATAAGTAGATCACGCACGTAGGTATATACTCCTTTAGTCAGCCGTGTTCACAGAAGTTGTAATAAAGCTGCGGCTGCAGACATTAGTGACATTCAGGAGCTCACTCCAAAAGCGCCCCAAAATGAAGCTCAGTTCAAGCAGCTTGTATGAGAATAGAAGCTGCGTTGTCTTCAGTAGCTTTAGGGTGATCCTGAGATTTCACGCAGGTAGGACACAACCATTCTCCGTCTGGTGCCGCGGAAATTCCAACGCATTTGAAGTGGTACCACTGAAGAGAACAGTTCGTGTTATCACACGCTATCATCTGCGACTCAGCGATGAACTTCCCGCAATAGCAGAAATCGGTATCTTTCTCGGGTTCAATGCTGATATCTTCTGTGTTCGTGATGTCATTGTTGTCATATATTGGTAGAATGTGGCACACATGAACGGCATAGTGCCAGCGTTTCAACAAACACTTATTACACCAAATGCTTTCGGTGCCATGACGCCAATATAGGTGCTCCAACAGATGCTTGTACTCGTAGTACTCCAAGGAACATTGGTTGCACGGGAACGTAGTGTATAATGAACTTTTGCAGCTGTCCATTGTTACGTAGAACAAGGTTACGTAGAAGTAGTTAACTCTTTGAAAACTGCAGGTACAATAATTGGGTATTGAAGGGACCATCACTTTTATAGGTATCTGTGTCCATTACTATAATTTGTTTAGGTTAAATGACTTACAATCCCCATAATGACCCCTAATGCTAATTGGTTCAATAATTACTTAATATCGTTTTCAGAAAGTGAGGTTTTCAATAAGTTCTGGATAATTAGCCGGTCATTAAGTATAAAAAATATCACTAATAGTTTCCATTCAAAATTCGTCTTACGTACCCTTTTTGATCCGAAGCGCACTTGATAGAAAGGGTCATTATAATTACATTCTTTACATTTTCTTGTGGTGACATTTTTCTAATGTACTAATGCTAATTGGCTCAAT
This sequence comes from Eilema sororculum, assembly GCA_914829495.1. NCBI lineage: Eukaryota > Metazoa > Arthropoda > Insecta > Lepidoptera > Erebidae > Eilema > Eilema sororculum. The sequence goes on along the minus strand of OU618543.1, from coordinate 15,962,501 downwards.
AATTACTTAATATAGTTTTCAGAGAGTAGGGTTTTCAATAAGTTCTGGATAATTAAGCGGTTATTAAGTATAAAAAATATCACTAATAGTTGCCAGTACAATTTTATTCGTCTTATGTTTTTTTTTTAGCGTGTGATGTGTGATCATGTGATGTGATATGATGTGAATACCCTTTTTGATCGGAAGAGCATTGATAGAAAGGGTCATTATAATTAAATTCGGTACATTGACAGACAAGCACACGGCACACCTGATGAAAAGTGGTTTACGTGGCCTATTGATGTGTGCAACACCAGGGGAGTCAAACTCGTGCTAGAGTTTCCGCTTTTTCAGTGCAGAAGACAAAACAGAACAAGTCTTTGTCTTCCCACAGATGGCACAATAACTCTACAGTGAGCTCTGGCTGCCCTACTCTGAATCGCCGGGAACACAACACAAGGCATACTTGAACATTAACGCTGTACTTCTTAACCAATCTATTATTTTGTGTAAACATGAAATAATGATGTATATTTTTTAAATTGTTATTATTTGTTTAAGTTAAGTAGGTAATCTCTTTGTTGTAAGTACGCGCTTATAGATGTCATGTATTATGCTGGAATATACTTATAATTTTGATCTCTAGTGAAGTTGATCTCTATTCCGAATACGTCTGAGTATCCTACATAAGGTTTAAGTAATCTCTTTGTTATGGATATAGTGCTTATACCTAGCTACATATATGCCTGGGTAAGCAAGCAGTGATGGATAGACATGGGATGTTGGATTTTTGATATTTCTGATGATTTTAGTTCACTTTATTGATGACAGATGTTTGATATGAAATTCTGTATCAATCACTGTTCTGAATTATAGGAATGTAGCCTCACTATAGTTATTTTTATGTGTTCATCATGTTTCATCCATCATGTAATTATCGGTAATAATCCAGAGTTTAGAAATATTGTCAGATTGACTGCACTGGTTCCCTTCCCAATAAACTTAATTACGTCATGTAAATGTTGTAAAAATCGTTTATATTCCTAGTAGCCTGTATCATGGAAAATTGGCTGCACGTGTACGCGGTTTTACTGAAAAACTTTCGGAAGTTTCCATTTTAAAACTTTTACTTTACAGTAAAAGTTTAATAATCTTGAAACTAGCTGCCCGCTGACTGAAGTTACACCTACCTACGTACTAAATTGTACCTGCCTTTTTGCTATAACATGGAGCGCTATGGAAAAAGAAATCAGGAAAAGACGGCCACTTCAAAAGGTTTAACAATTTAATGTACCTATTGAAATAAAACTAACTTTTTAACGGATTCTATCACAGGATAGATAATAGTAGTAGCGTACTAAAAGATTAACATTATAATTAAAAACTAATAGTGGCAAAGGCAGGAGGCGCGGTTCGATCCCCGCTCAGTGCAAATCTTTGTATGCATGAATATGGCTATCTGCATTGGTCTGGGTGTTTCTATGTATAACATGTATGTATTTACAAAAAAAATAATCTTCTAGATTCCATGACACAAGCTAGTTAAGCTTACCACGGGTCAAGCTAGATAGTGTTGTGTGGAATGTTGTGGAATTTGGAACATTTTCAAAGGTAAGCCGGTGGAAATTTTGGAGTATAACTGTAAACTTCTGTACCAAAGCTTCCCTTTGCAGAGCAAGTCGGTAGGAATCGTGTTGTAGGGACGCCTTGCTACTGGAGGGGTCATAACTAAATATTAACCGAGCATATTTGGACATTTAAATATTAAGCAATTATAGCCAGCTCATTTTTTTCTAAAATCTTTGACAGATTCAAAGCTTTTTCTTTTCCATTGTAATCTACCGGGTAAGGGGCTAATTTAATTTTCACCATAAGTTGACAAAAAATTCTATTATAAATCGAAGTGCGAAGTCGCTTTTGTGGGAGGTCCCCAAAAAAGCGACGTCGCACTCCCAGAGATCATTAGGCCGACCGCAAATGAAATTATCTTCATTAATATATTGCTCCTTGATTGGTAATTTGTGTGTGAAAAATGAAGCTCAGTTAATTATTTACCTATTAATATATAATTATACATCTTATACTGTTCCTACAGTAATGATTAAACTATTATTAAATTACCTACTACTAGTTTTATAATGACCCTAACAGTTTATTAATTAAACATTCAAGACTTACACCATACATACATTGATTTAGCTTATACAACTTTTATGGGTGCGACTGACTGCCAACCTTATTGGACCGTTTATAAATTATCCGATCCGATATGTGATGAAGTCAAATATACAATAATAATAACGGGAATTAACGCGATGATGGTATAGGTACATACGTGTTACGCGGTATAGGGACTGTGACCACGGCCCGTGTAACCTGGTCGAAACGTCAGGCAAATCAAAGGTACGTATGTACCTATACCATGATCGCGGCAATTCCCGTCATTATATTGTATATCATGGAACATGAGAGTATAAAAATTAGTGAAGTCAAATATTTGAAATACGTATCTGTATTTCATATCGTCCGACCCGAAATCGGATATCAGAGTTGACATCGTGGTGTTGGCGGCTATCGTCGTCCGACACCGATATCGGATCGGATAATGTGAAAACACTCATACAATCTTCTACCGCTAGAGTCATAAGATAAAACACAATGAGAATCACCGAAGATGTCTTGTCCAAATATCGGTAGAATAACGACAGGACATATCGTTGGTTGTGTTAAAACAGTGCGCAAACGGCTGTCCTCGCCACGCCTCGACATTTGCCTTGAATACGAATATATCTGCGTCTGACCTCATTCAATATCCTTTTTCCAAGCGAACAGTTTTATCGTCTTTGTTATTTCCACCCAATGAACACCAATCCCTCGAAGGGAATTATACTGACATGCACACAAAATCTTACTTCTTAAACTTTCGGATATACCTATTCTCACGTAGAGTTAAAATCTCAGTTGACATTAGAGTATCTATACTATTATAAAATTGTAAATAATTTTATTTTATAGTTTTCAAAGATCCACAAAAGGCGCCCTATTTTGTGATTAATGACAACAATTGTTATTGATTATGATATCCAGCAGTATTGAAATCCTCTTCTTTTTTAACACTATGTCGCCAGTAGTTGAAATTCGACCAATTAATTAACAAATTTGAAGTTTGAGCATTATTAAAAATCAATTGTCATACATGCATATAATCACGCCTTTATCCCAGGAGGGTTAGGCAAAGGTGTTTTAATACCCACATTACATCGAACATTATATTCGGTCCCACGTAATAATAAGGTGGTGAACTTATTGCCGTATTAGTGTATGCATCAGATGCTGAGTCTGGGCGTATATATTGTGTCTGATGCTAAACAGCCATTAGTCGCCTTGTACGACCCGGAATGGGAAGAAATGGGGTGGCCTGAATTCTACTCTGCCGGGAACCACGCTATGGTCACAAACTACTATAATGAGTAATAGTTGACCATAGACTTACAACAAATATAGCTTTGGGAAATTTCATACTCCTCCACCCGCGTAAAAAGAGATGCCAAATCACACCCTGCTGCGCACCCGCGGTTTTCGTAAAAAGAGATCCAAAATATTAGCTTCACGTATTTACAATTGTAAATATAGATTAAAATAAAAACCTCTAAATTTTTTCATTCACTTGAAAGTCAAATATTATTGTAACAATGCCGTGTTTCGTTCTAATAAAAATACAAACTCTTATAGCGTTATAAATGAGAATAAAATGAACCTCGATGGCAGTGACGTGATCGGATTCGCAATATGAAACTATGAGCAGCGAATTTCTTTACAGCGAACTGCAGCGATTCGGGCACGTAACTCAATATTATCCTCTTAAAACGATATACTAGCTTTATTCTTTGAACCACATTTTAGCACTTATTATTATAGACAGTCCCTTTTACAAGATTCGGGCAGTCGATCAACATTTATATTCATATAAAATATGCACAAATACATTGTGGTTACTACTACTACTTCCAGTGGGGACGCCGTTTGACCAGATGGGTGATCAGCCCTTCTATTTGGGACAATTTCACCTATTTCGCCTATACCGACTGTCATACATGATCGTATGGCAACATCTCCGAAGCAAGACTAGACCAATGCAAATAAAAAATACTCATATTCATACATACAAATAGGTGATCGAACTGAGGGGGATCGAACCCGCGCCTCCTGAATGGCTGCATTCACTACCGCCATGCCACGGAGGCTGTCACATCACATGACACGCGAGTGCCCATACCGGAGCCGGTGCAAAGGCGAATGTGAGGTGGTTGGACATATCCTTCGCACTTCAGTGGATCCAGGGCCATCTATATTGGTCTGGCCCTCCTTGGGAAGGAGAACCACGGAGACCATAACTCGTCCCCGGAAACGGGGAGGCATGCCAAGCGCGACACAGATACCGACCGAAGCACGCGGGTGATGATCTGTGTTAGCCGGCACAAGAGGCTGCTGTGCGGCCTCTCTAGCCACTCCCCCTTGATGGGTCCTACCGCCGCTACTAGAGCGTGCCCTTCGTGTGCTTGCTCAAGTCGTCGATCTCATGCTAACTGTGCAAGGAATGGTGAATATATTATTTACTTCGCTAGGATAGTTTTCTCAGATTCTTTATGAAATTAGGCTTTGGCAGCGATTTCGTTATTTAGTACCTTCTTCATTCCTTCTTTCAAAATATTTACCATCCCAATCAATACAGAAACCAATATAACTGAGAACTGTAAATAAATATATTTAAAACTGCTGTGATAATGTTTTTATTTGAACAATTGACATATTCAACACCAACATGTTTATTGTTTTACCCACATGTTTATGGTTCTGTTTACATCTTTCTCCTCTCTGAATATTCAGTATTCTAAAAATCGAACTATCTGTGATATGTTTATGAGAGCGGCGTGCAAGTCTAGCGAGCACAGCCAGCAATAAATCACGCATCGAACGGGTAACATAAAATTTTAGAAAACTTAATCCAAAGTAAGGCGAAGTGATGCCGACGAATTGTGTTGAACTCTCAAAGTTTTCCTGAACTACGTCGAGGAATGCCCATACTACACCGCTGCTACAGCAAAAGAGCAGCCAACTGTTAAATAACTAAAACATGTTTCATTTACTGCCAGGAAGAGCTGATATTTTGTTTTCTATCAATGAAACTACTTTCCCTAACTAGCTGTTCAATACTGCGAATGGCTGGAAAAAATATTCTTTGAGTGCAACTTGAATGTCGATTGCAGTGTACCTCCCGAACTACTTATTAAGTGCGCAGTTTTTTCCAGATGTAATATTTAGTTAGAATGCCAGATAGGGTTAAGTGTTCGATTAAACGGTAATAGATCCTTACAATCGGTAGTTTTTGCGTGAAAGAATAATAAGTATCTATATCCAAATCTAAATATAATGCAAACAAATTTTCACATTTGTAATATTAGATAGGATGACATTTCAATCATTCATTTGAACAATTCAATTAGATTCATAATTATTAAATAATCAGCAGTTTGTTCGTGATACCGTCATTAATTAGGTTAACTATTGTTATGGCTTTACTTGGAATTCACAATGTATGATGACTCATTTCTGATTATGGTTGGTGGAGCGCTTATGTACTTTCTTAATTATTTCCCACATAATTTAATTGTATTTCAATTTTTGTAATTTAAAAAACCGCTTCTGTGAACGAAATAATGTTTGAGTATTGGCGCTCATTTGTTGACCACTTAGTGTTGAAGAAGGCCAATAGATGGCGCTGCGCACAGATTTTTCGAACTATATTTTGAGAATGAAGTTTCTACGAGCGAGACTCTCAAGCTTCGGCGGATGATCTCCCCGCCCGCATTTTTTAATTAGTCGCTAACTCGCCGCTGCACCGAACGGTGCCTCTATGACTCCGCCGCCGCACCAAACGGAAGTTGAGTAATTCAACTCCTCGTTTCTTTTTCTGTGTAATTCTATAAGTTCCTTTGGCCACATTCTCAAGTCAGTATAAGTGAAGTGTATCGGAAGAAAACGACAAACTCAAGAAAATAACCGGCCGGTCGAAACTTACCTACCCACCAGCACGTGCCAGGAACCACGCCTGTCTGAATCCTCACGAGGTGGAACTCAGGTCAGTGCCGGTTCTCTTACGTTTTCATTCATAGAAGCGGTCACATGTGTATTTTCTTTTCATTACAACCTAACTGCAGGTCATAGGTACTTATACGCTCTGTGTGCAAACACACCATTTGGTAGGACTATTTACACGTCCTACCATAATTTATGGTCCTTACGAGTCGGATAGGCCAGTAAATAACATATTCACGTAATTATTGGTGAATAATATTTCTTTCCTATTCATTTTTTTTTTTTTTACACAGGACACGTCAATTTGACTTCACCTCGCCTGATGTTAAGCTAAAGGCAAAGTCTCGGAAAGAGGGTCACCATCGTAAACATTTACCATGTTAACAGTGGTGGCACTCAGCTTGACGGCCTCATTAGAAGCCTTTTCACGCCCCGCTTAAAGGACCCGGGACTGTAGGAAGAAGGAAACACGTGAGCTGGCAGGGAATTCCAGGTCTTAGTGGTGCGGCATAGGAATGAATGACTGAAACGCTTGGTTCTTGGACTTGAAACGCATCTTAGCCCTGCACGTGTCGTCCTGTGAAGGAAAGGGGAGGGTGGGACTAATTGGAAGAGCTCGTCAGAACATTCACCATGGTAGAGACGGTAGAAAACTGCCAAAGACGCAACATCTCTACGCATCTGCAAAGGCTCGAGGGTGTTCGTGACCTCAGGATCCCCAATAATGCGAACCGCACGTCGCTGCAACCTGTCGAGAGCATCTAATAAGTACTTTGCGGAGCCGTCCCAGAGATGTGAGCAGTATTCCACGCAGGAACGAATTTGGGTCTTGTATAGAAGACACCGCTGCTCCGGCGTGAAAAAACGTCTCACTCTGTTCAGGACTCCGAGTTTACGCGAGGCTGATTTGATGATACTCTCGATATAGTTTTTGTTGTTCAGTTTGCAGCGAACATCCATGCCGAGGATAGTGAGGTGATCCTGCAGTGGCAGTGGTGTGCTCTGAAGAGTGGGAAGGGGAAGGAAAGGAGATACTTTTGCTGTAAACGCACATGCCTGGGTCTTCTTGGCATTGAACTCGACCAGGTTCCTAGCGCCCCATAGAGAAATGTGGTCCAGGATCCGGTCCAGCTCAGTGACAAGAAGCTACCTTTTTTCCGCGATATCAGACTGCTTGGCCGCAGGATGTGCGTAATAACTCCCGTGTAAGGTGCTGTCGTCTGCATAGCAGTGAATGTTTCCGTTACAGAGCATGTCATTGATATGCAGAAGAAAGAGAGTGGGAGATAAAACGGAACCCTGCGGCACGCCAGCATTTACCTGCAAGAACTCCGAAGCTCGTCCATCACAAAGGACGCGAATACGGCGCCCCTGCAGGAAGCTTGCAACCCAGTTACACAGTCTAGGAGGCAGGCCGAAGGCTGGTAGCTTGGAAAGAAGCGATTTGTGCCATACCCTATCGAAAGCTTTGGCGATGTCAAGACTAATTGCCAGTGACTCACCGTGCTTCTCCATAGCCTCACCCCAAAGGTGGGTCATGTACGCCAGAAGATCACCCGTTGACCGTTTCGGTCTGAAACCGTATTGCCGGTCACTAAGCAAGGAGTGATCCTCTAGGTGGCGCATGAGCTGTGTGTTAATTATGTGCTCAAACACCTTGCACAGCACTGAGGTGACGGCTATGGGTCGATAGTTGGCTGGGTCCGAGCGATCCCCCTTCTTGGGGATCGGCTGGACATTCGCCTCCTTCCAAGCCGAGGGCACTGTACCCGAACTGTAGGACAGTCGGTACAGCCGCGTTAGCATAGGAGATAACTCCGCTGCACATTTTTTAAGTACAACCGCTGGAATACCATCAGGACCACTGGCTTTCCGGACATCGAGTGATTGCAGTACTGCACGGACATCGCGTTGCCTGATACGTATATCAGGCATTGCGTGGTCACCAGTGGGCATTGTCCGTGGTTGCATACCACAATCATCGACTCGGGAGTTGGCCGCGAAGAGATTGACCAGCAAATTTGCTTTCTCTTGCGGCTCATGGGCCAGAGATCCATCCGGATTGCTCAGCGGGGGCAGCGAGGGCTGGCAGAAGTTGGCTTGCACGGCCTTGGCCAGTTGCCAGTAGCCACGGCTACCCGTGGGATGCGCCACTAGCTCTTGGCCCAGCCGTGCTATGCGCTGGGCATCCGCCCTGATGCATGCCCTCTTGCAGACCTTTGTGGCTCTGTTGTACGCCGCCTTGAAGTGACCCACGTTGGGATCGCGCGTGGCGCGCGCCCGCACCCAGGCGCGGTACGCAAACTGTTTATGCTCAACAGCCTCCGCGCACTCTCGCCCGAACCACGGCCGCGCTCCGCGGACTCCGGTGACATCGGTGTATGGGATATAATATTCCATACCTAGACCGATCTCACCGGCGACGGCAGTAGCGCTCTCAGATGGGTTCTTACCCTCAAAGCAGCGTTCAACCCACGGGATGGACGCATAATACTCGCGCAATCCATCCCAGTCCGCTGACGAGTAGTGCCATAGCCGCCTCTTCCCCTGCACGGGTCGTGGGGGCGCTACAATGGGCACGGTGGAGCGGACCAGACAGTGGTCGGAGTTACCTAAAGCAGCAATCACCGAGACACTGTACTGGTCCGGGTGACTCGTCAACAGAAGGTCTAGCAGAGAGGGCTCTAGGCCGGACTCTCTTGGTATCCTCGTGACCTTGTGCACCAATTGAGTCAAGTCATGCGCCAGGGCAAATGCGTGAGTGGCTCTTCCCGCATGGTTTGTTATGGCGGAGCCCAACCAGATCTTGTGGTGGGCGTTAAAGTCCCCCAAAAACACCAATTCGGCGTTCGGAAACCGCTCCTGCGCATCATCTGCCGCCTGACTCAGGTATTCGAATAGTCGAGTTACCTCCGCATCTCCTGTATGGGAACGGTAAAGGCACACATAGATCTGACTCGTGGAGCCATGGTCTACGTGTACCCAAAGGATGGAAAAGGATGGGTCCTCTAGACAGCGCAAACGGCGACAACAAATATCCGCCCTAACAAACACGCACACCCCGGCTTCACGTAATTTTGGTGAATTCTTTCCGCCATCTTAGTTTCATTACTTTCATTCGCTAACAGATTTACGTAAATTATTTGGTAAATTCTGTATTTAAAACGCTAAATCTACGTAATAATTGGTAGATATTTATAATAGTTGGCGATTTACGTATTATTTGGTAAATACTCATCATTCTATTCACATACGCGTAACTTTGTAGGTACCTATCTAGGTACGTAGCTAGTTACATTCCCGCTCCGCAGTGCTACTTGCGCTATTATATAATAAGCCGTAGTACAATTTTCAATAAAAAGTATATCTAAACTGTTTGTGTTAGATAATCTTCTTGTTATATTTCAATAGGTAGGTCTTACCTATCGTTAATTTGCAAACATGTCGTCAGATCTCGAAACGAAGCTTATTCTGTTGAATCAAAAGAAGGAATTATTGTTTGCACGCATTACTCGTTGGTATAAATCGTCGAAATCCATTGTTTGTTTTGACATAACGACGCGATCCAATGAGGAATTTTTGGCCGAGACCGAGAACATCGATGACGTTCGCGATAAGTTCGAGTCGATTGTGGATCAAATAAATAGCTTAAATTTATCATTAGAATCCCCTGTGGAATCCGACTATTCTTGCCTTGACTCATTTGATGAATTGTATTCGAGAATAAAACGCATTAGAAATAAATTATCTACGCCCAAGGTCAAGGAGGTCGCCTCACACGGGTCGAGTAATTCGAACGCGTCTGTAGTGAAATTGGAAATGCTTGTTGTTCCGAGTTTTGACGGACGCCCTGAAAACTGGAATACATTCTGGTGGGACGTGTAAATAGTCCTGCCATGTGGTGTGTTTGCACACAGAGCGTATAAGCTCCTATGACCAGCAGTTAGGTAGTAATGAAAAGAAAATGCACATGTGACCGCTTCTATGAATGAAAACGTAAGAGAACCGGCACTGACCTGAGTTCCACCTCGTGAGGATTCAGCTGTAGACAGGCGTGGTTCCTGGCACGTGCTGGTGGGTAGGTAATTTTCGACCGGCCGGTGATTGTCTTGAGTGAGTCGTTTTCTTCCGATACACTTCCCTTATACTGACTTGAGAATGTGGCCAAAGGAACTTATAGAATTACACAGAAAAAGAAACGAGGAGTTGAATTACTCAAACTTCCGTTTGGTGCGGAGCGGAGTCATAGACACCATTCGGTGCTACTGCGCGTTAGTGACTGATTAAAAAATGAACGGGATCCGTTCACAGCGCCTCTATTGGCCTTCTTCAACACTAAGTGGTCAACAAATGAGCGCCAATATTCAAACATTATTCGTTCATAAAAGCGGTTTCTTAAATTACAAAATTGAAACACAATTAAATTATGTGGGAAATAATTAAGAAAGTACATAAGCGCTCCACCATGCACCCGGCTTTGGAACGTCGCAAGACGTTACGAAACAAACAAGCGAACACTGGCTGATTAGAGCCCATAGTGAATTTGTATAACATAATAATACACATAGCTAAAATAACAACTTAGACTAACAATATTCTATCTAAAGTATGTTTAAAGTTTGAGTTAAAATTAAAGTTTAAGATTCTATTTAGCGTTGTAAATTATTGCGTTGGGATAGGATACAATTTGGTTACAGCGCGTTTGTAAGTACCAGTATGCGTTTTATATATTATGATAGACATGAGGAGTCCAGGTCCAGTATGACAATTGACACCGTGAAAATGCTGAATTATTAGATCAACAACGTGATCGCGTTTAGGGAGAAGGACAGGATGTAATCCTGATACAGAATGAGGTTCGATCTTAAATTTAAATCGTGCGAATTTTAATACGTATGTAATGATACGTAGTAGTTTCTGCCAAGAATAAACACGTTGTGCTAATGTACATAACAATGGCGACTCTGTGTGTTTTGTTGTCACACTCAACACATTTGCCTTATGCTCAGGTAAGTCAGAACAGTTGGCGGGAGAGAATGACCTAATAGGCCATTCATCAGGGGGGCCGCGGATCCATGCTGGACCGTTCCACCACAAATCATAAGTCAAAAGTTGCGAGGGGAGCATGCCGCGTGATAGACAATCACTCGGGTTAATGTCTCCGGCGACGTGATAAAAATGTTTAGCGTTCAAGTTTTCTTGACACTGAGCGACCCGGTTGCTAACAAAAATCGACCACCGATGTGGTGACGAGTGAACCCATGATAAGGCAATCGTGGAATCAGAAAAGGCGTAAATGTCAGTAATGGGAATGCGTAATGCATAAGAATCACGTACAGTTCTTATTAACTTTGACATAAGCAAGAGAGCACATAACTCTAATCGAGCAAGCGTAGTAATCTTTGTCGGAGTGACCTTTGATTTCGCACACAAAATGCGAGTTTGAATGCCAGATGGGTAGGTACAATGTGCATAAATAACACATACCATGCCATTCAGGCTGGCATCACAAAATGCGACAAGACGTAATTCGCCATCAACTTCGACACCTATATATCGCGGAATTTTTAAAGTGTCAAGCAATTTTAATTCTTGAACGAGAGCGGAAAAGCGTGAGCGTATATGCTCTGGAGCAGGGTCATCCCAATCACTCTTACTAAGCCAAAGTTCCTTAATTAACAACTTGGCGTAGAGTATCACAGGTGTCACCAACCCGAGCACGTCAAATAGTCGCGCAACTATAGAGAGTATATTTCTCTTAGTGCACTTCTCATCTACCAAGGTGGATATGAAATAAAAATTATCTCCACACGGCTCCCACGAGAGACCTAAAACCTTTGCGACATGACTGCCAACATCAAACTCAAGCGATTTGCGGTGAGTATTTATGTCAGCGTTCATTGCGATAGGAAATAGCCTAAAATTTAATAATAATAAAAACAGGTCTGCCTGTAAATTGGGACCAATATGTAAAATATTATTGAGCGAAAGACCAGTGTGGGTTTTAGCGCTCGCGTCTAACACAATACGCGGCATCGGTTTGTCATGTCCAACTACTGCGTGATGAGGTATGTAATAACCATCCATAGACAAATTAGAGTCATCAACGAGACCAAGACAACCGTTATCCAAACAATCCCGAATAACCTTATTGTAATTTTCGCGTACGGTTGGTGATTGACGAAGTTTACGCTCGAGCGACAAAAACCGGGGGTGAGCGACGCCGCGCGAGTTCCCTAGTTCAGAGGGATCCTTGCAGAACGGCAGCGCAACTGTATAACGACCTACGTCATCGCGAGTCACAGTAGATGTGAAAATATTCTCGCACTCGGTTTCTTCTGGAGACAATAGGCGCTTCACAGGAACTTCCTCAAGTTCCCAAAAATTTTGCACTAAATCATTTAGTGCTAGCGCAGAAAAGGATGTGGTTGTAGGCACAACAACTTTACGTGGGTAATCACCCATAAGTACATACCCAAACGCGGTTGATAGTACACAAGGGGCACTGGGACCACACTCGACTCTATTACCTAAGTAAATATACGGGAAGAGCTGTGCACCTAATACTATATCAATGTTTCCTGGAATGTTCCAGCTTAAGTCAGCAAGCGGTAAATCGCGAAGATTTAACTCGCGATCACACTTAATTAATTGCGAGGGCAATTGATCCGTAAGGCTATACATAACTAACGCATGTATAGTATACTTATGATCTGCATAAATACGAGATTCAATGTCCAAATACACATAGCCTATTATCGTGTGCGAAGTGGAGCCAACACCTTTGACAACAGAATTACTCATTGGTATTATTGGTAAATTTAATAAACGACAACAGGACAATGTTATTAAGTTATTCTGTGAGCCATTATCAATTAGACATCTGACTACAGATTTATTTCCAGTGCTACCTTTAGGGCGAGCATACACCTGAGCGGTTGCCAAGAGAATATCACCCTTATGGCTAGAGGCATACGAATGCACAGTGCTTGAAGCGAGCGGTGACTCAGGAGTGGGACTAACAAGGTCGCACTGGGGCGGCGGGGATGCGGCAACAGTCGTCGCATGCGAGTCCGAATTATTAACATTATTATAAAAATGCAATAATTTATGATGTTTTTTCTGACAGAAACAAACTGACGTACTTTTACATTGCGGGAGATTATGTAATGTGCTTAGACAATTCACGCAACCACGCTTAGATTTAATAAACTCATATCTAGCCTTTGCATTTTGCATATTTTTAAACTGAGCGCAGTTATACAGGTGTCGGTGGTCGCGGCCGCCACATAAACAACATGACGCGTCAACTGCGGCGGGCGCATTCGACTTATTATTAATCGGCACACTGACAACAAACGACTTAGAATTACGCTGTACACGCCTATCATTAGACTGTGGCGTCCCAGCAGTGGACGACTTCGCATATGACGAAGACCGCGGGCTTGACCGTTCAATCATCTTAGCATAATCTTGTACAAAGTCGATCAGCTGTTGCGTCGTAGGTATATCGACACCTCGAACAGAAAGTTCGAAGGCTTGGATGGTTAGCGTGTCCATTTTCCTCAAGGCACATTGTAGAAACATGAAGTCCGTTAAATCATTTATACCTAACTCTTTAAGCGCGGCGATAGAGGAGGAATATATACCTATAAATGAATCAAGTGAGTTCACACTAGGTGAACAATTCTTTAAGTCTAATATATTATTAAGATAATATGAACCTAATGAGCGTTTATCTTGGTATTTCTTGACCAAGGCGTCCCACACTATACTGTAGGTCTCACTTGACGGAACAATACCGGCTGTGAACTTTAATGCGTCATTGTTTAGTTTTGAGAATAGGTATTGCACACGTTGCGAATCAGACAATTGTTTGTTCGAATGAATATTGGCCTTAAAGGACTGATAAAATGTATTCCAGTTTTCAGGGCGTCCGTCAAAACTCGGAATAACAAGCATTTCCAATTTCACTACAGACGCGTTTGAATTACTCGACCCGTGTGAGGCGACCTCCTTGACCTTGGGCGTAGATAATTTATTTCTAATGCGTTTTATTCTCGAATACAATTCATCAAATGAGTCAAGGCAAGAATAGTCGGATTCCACAGGGGGTTCCAATGATAAATTTAAGCTATTTATTTGATCTACAATCGACTCGAACATATCGCGAACGACATCGATGTTCTCGGTCTCAGACAGAAAATCTTCATTCGCTCGCGTCGTTATGTCAAAACACACAACTGATTTCGACGATTTATACCAACGATTAATGCGTGCAAACAATAATTCCTTTTTTTGATTCAACATAATAAGCTTCGTCTCGAGATCTGACGACATGTTTGCAAATTAACGATAGGTAGGACCTACCTATTGAAATATAACAAGAAGATTATCTGTAAGGTACCTACTATAATATAATAGTAATTCAACACAGACAGTTTAGATATACCTACTTTTTATTGAAAATTGTACTACGGCTTCTTATATAATAGCGCAAGTAGCACAGCGGAGCGGGAATGTAACTAACTACGTACCTAGATAGGTACCTACAAAGTTACGCGTATGCGAATAGAATGATGATTATTTACCAATTAATACGTAAATCACCAACTATTATAAATATCTAAAAATTATTACGTAGATTTAGCGTTTTAAATGCAGAATTTACCAAATAATTTACGTAAATCTGTTAGCGAATGAAAGTAATGAAACTAAGATGGCGGAAAGAATTCACCAAAATTACGTGAATCTTTTAATTAAATGAATAGGAAAGAAATATTATTCACCAATAATTACGTGAATATGTTATTTACTGGCCTATCCGGCTCGAAGGACCATAAATTATGGTGGGACGTGTAAATAGTCCTGCCATGTGGTGTGTTTGCACACAGAGCGTATAAGCTCCTATGACCAGCAGTTAGGTAGTAATGAAAAGAAAATGCACATGTGACCGCTTCTATGAATGAAAACGTAAGAGAACCGGCACTGACCTGAGTTCCACCTCGTGAGGATTCAGCTGTAGACAGGCGTGGTTCCTGGCACGTGCTGGTGGGTAGGTAATTTTCGACCGGCCGGTGATTGTCTTGAGTGAGTCGTTTTCTTCCGATACACTTCCCTTATACTGACTTGAGAATGTGGCCAAAGGAACTTATAGAATTACACAGAAAAAGAAACGAGGAGTTGAATTACTCAAACTTCCGTTTGGTGCGGAGCGGAGTCATAGACACCATTCGGTGCTACTGCGCGTTAGTGACTGATTAAAAAATGAACGGGATCCGTTCACAGCGCCTCTATTGGCCTTCTTCAACACTAAGTGGTCAACAAATGAGCGCCAATATTCAAACATTATTCGTTCATAAAAGCGGTTTCTTAAATTACAAAATTGAAACACAATTAAATTATGTGGGAAATAATTAAGAAAGTACATAAGCGCTCCACCACATTCTATCAGTCCTTTAAGGCCAATATTCATTCAAACAAACAATTGTCTGATTCGCAACGTGTGCAATACCTATTCTCGAAACTAACCAATGACGCATTGAAGTTCACTGCCGGTATTGTTCCGTCAAGTGAGACCTACAGTATAGTTTGGGACGCCTTGGTCAAGAAATACCAAGATAAACGTTCATTAGGTTCATATTATCTTAATAATATATTAGACTTAAAGAATTGTTCACCTAGTGTGAACTCACTTGATTCATTTATAGGTATATATTCCTCCTCTATCGCCGCGCTTAAAGAGTTAGGTATAAATGATTTAACGGACTTCATGTTTCTACAATGTGCCTTGAGGAAAATGGACACTCTAACCATCCAAGCCTTCGAACTTTCTGTTCGAGGTGTCGATATACCTACGACGCAACAGCTGATCGACTTTGTACAAGATTATGCTAAGATGATTGAACGGTCAAACCCGCGGTCTTCGTCATATGCGAAGTCGTCCACTGCTGGGACGCCACAGTCTAATGATAGGCGTGTACAGCGTAATTCTAAGTCGTTTGTTGTCAGTGTGCCGATTAATAATAAGTCGAATGCGCCCGCCGCAGTTGACGCGTCCTGTTGTTTATGTGGCGGCCGCGACCACCGACACCTGTATAACTGCGCTCAGTTTAAAAATATGCAAAATGCAAAGGCTAGATATGAGTTTATTAAATCTAAGCGTGGTTGCGTGAATTGTCTAAGCACATTACATAATCTCCCGCAATGTAAAAGTACGTCAGTTTGTATCTGTCAGAAAAAACATCATAAATTATTGCATTTTGAGAATAATGTTAATAATTCGCACTCGCATGCGACGACTGTTGCCGCATCCCCGCCGCCCCAGTGCCACCATGTTGGTCCCACTCCTGAGTCACCGCTCGCTTCAAGCACTGTGCATTCGTATGCCTCTAGCCATAAGGGTGATATTCTCTTGGCAACCGCTCAGGTGTATGCTCACCCTAAAGGTAGCACTGGAAATAAATCTGTAGTCAGATGTCTAATTGATAATGGCTCACAGAATAACTTAATCACATTGTCCTGTTGTCGTTTATTGCATTTACCAATAATACCAATGAGTAATTCTGTTGTCAAAGGTGTTGGCTCCACTTCGCACACGATAATAGGCTATGTGTATTTGGACATTGAATCTCGTATTTATGCAGATCATAAGTATACTATACATGCGTTAGTTATGAATAGCCTTACGGATCAATTGCCCTCGCAATTAATTAAGTGTGATCGCGAGTTAAATCTTCGCGATTTACCGCTTGCTGACTTAAGCTGGAACATTCCAGGAAACATTGATATAGTATTAGGTGCACAGCTCTTCCCGTATATCTACTTAGGAAATAGAGTCGAGTGTGGTCCCAGTGCCCCTTGTGTACTATCAACCGCGTTTGGGTATGTACTTATGGGTGATTACCCACGTAAAGATGTTGTGCCTACAACCGCATCCTTTTCTGCGCTAGCACTAAATGATTTAGTGCAAAAACCATGGGAACTTGAGGAAGTTCCTGTGAAGCGCCTATTGTCTCCAGAAGAAACCCAGTGCGAGAATATTTTCACATCTACTGTGACTCGCGATGACGTAGGTCGTTATACTGTTACGCTGCCGTTCTGCAAGGATCCCTCTGAACTAGGGAACTCGCGCGGCGTCGCTCACCGCCGGTTTTTGTCGCTCGAGCGTAAACTTCGTCAATCACCAACCGTACGCGAAAATTACAATAGGGTTATTCAGGATTATTTAGATAACGGTTATCTTAGTCTCGTTGATGACTCTAATTTGTCTATGGATGGTTATTACATACCACATCACGCAGTAGTTCGACATGACAAACCGATGCCGCGTATTGTGTTAGACGCGAGCGCTAAAACCCACACTGGTCTTTCGCTCAATGATATTTTACATATTGGTCCCAATTTACAGGCAGACCTGTTTTTATTATTATTAAATTTTAGGCTATTTCCTGTCGCAATGAACGCTGACATAAATACTCACCGCAAATCGCTTGAGTTTGATGTTGGCAGTCATGTCGCAAAGGTTTTAGGTCTCTCGTGGGAGCCGTGTGGAGATAATTTTTATTTCACATCCACCTTGGTAGATGAGAAGTGCACTAAGAGAAATATACTCTCTATAGTTGCGCGACTATTTGACGTGCTCGGGTTGGTGGCACCTGTGATACTCTACGCCAAGTTGTTAATTAAGGAACTTTGGCTTAGTAAGAGTGATTGGGATGTCCCTGCTCCAGAGCATATACGCTCACGCTTTTCCGCTCTCGTTCAAGAATAAAAATTGCTTGACACATTAAAAATTCCGCGATATATAGGTGTCGAAGTTGATTGCGAATTACGTCTTGTCGCATTTTGTGATGCCAGCCTGAATGGCATGGGATGTGTTATTTATGCACATTGTACCTACCCATCTAGCATTCAAACTCGCATTTTGTGTGCGAAATCAAAGGTCACTCCGACAAAGATTACTACGCTTGCTCGATTAGAGTTATGTGCTATTTTGCTTATGTCAAGGTTAATAAGAACTGTACGTGATTCGTATGCATTACGCATTCCCGTTACTGACATTTACGCCTTTTCTGATTCCACAATTGCCTTATCATGGGTTCACTCGTCACCACATCGGTGGTCGATTTTTGTTAGCAACCGGGTCGCTCAGTGTCAAGAAAACTTGAACGCTAAACATTTTTATCACGTCGCCGGAGCCATTAACCCGAGTGATTGTCTATCACTCGGCATGCTCCCCTCGCAACTTTTGACTTATGATTTGTGGTGGAACGGTCCAGCATGGATCCGCGGCCCCCCTGATGAATGGCCTATTAAGTCATTCTCTCCCGCCAACTGTTCTGACTTACCTGAGCATAAGGCAAATGTGTTAAGTGTGACAACAAAACACACAGAGTCGCCATTGTTATGTACATTAGCACAACGTGTTTCTTCTTGGCAGAAACTACTACGCATCATTACATACGTTTTAAAATTCGCACGATTTAA
Organism: Eilema sororculum; assembly: GCA_914829495.1. Classification (NCBI taxonomy): domain Eukaryota; kingdom Metazoa; phylum Arthropoda; class Insecta; order Lepidoptera; family Erebidae; genus Eilema; species Eilema sororculum. The sequence goes on along the minus strand of OU618543.1, from coordinate 15,943,937 downwards.
ATTTAAGATCGAACCTCATTCTGTATCAGGATTACATCCTGTCCTTCTCCCTAAACGCGATCACGTTGTTGATCTAATAATTCAGCATTTTCACGTTGTCAATTGTCATACTGGACCTGGACTCCTCATGTCTATCATAATATATAAAACGCGTACTGGTACTTACAAACGCGCTGTAACCAAATTGTATCCTATCCCAACGCAATAACTTACAACGCTAAATAGAATCTTAAACTTTAATTTTTAACTCAAACTTTAAACATACTTTAGATAGAATATTGTTAGTCTAAGTTGTTATTTTAGCTATGTGTATTATTATGTTATACAAATTCACTATGGGCTCTAATCAGCCAGTGTTCGCTTGTTTGTTTCGTAACATCTTGCGACGTTCCAAAGCCGGGTGCATGGTGGACCGCTTATGTACTTTCTTAATTATTTCCCACATAATTTAATTGTATTTCAATTTTTGTAATTTAAAAAACCGCTTCTGTGAACGAAATAATGTTTGAGTATTGGCGCTCATTTGTTGACCACTTAGTGTTGAAGAAGGCCAATAGATGGCGCTGCGCACAGATTTTTCGAACTATATTTTGAGAATGAAGTTTCTACGAGCGAGACTCTCAAGCTTCGGCGGATGATCTCCCCGCCCGCATTTTTTAATTAGTCGCTAACTCGCCGCTGCACCGAACGGTGCCTCTATGACTCCGCCGCCGCACCAAACGGAAGTTGAGTAATTCAACTCCTCGTTTCTTTTTCTGTGTAATTCTATAAGTTCCTTTGGCCACATTCTCAAGTCAGTATAAGTGAAGTGTATCGGAAGAAAACGACAAACTCAAGAAAATAACCGGCCGGTCGAAACTTACCTACCCACCAGCACGTGCCAGGAACCACGCCTGTCTGCAGCTGAATCCTCACGAGGTGGAACTCAGGTCAGTGCCGGTTCTCTTACGTTTTCATTCATAGAAGCGGTCACATGTGTATTTTCTTTTCATTACAACCTAACTGCAGGTCATAGGTACTTATACGCTCTGTGTGCAAACACACCATTTGGTAGGACTATTTACACGTCCTACCAATGGTATTATGATTAAATACATACACTTATCAAATTCTTCAAATCAATGTAAAAGGGAGCTCTGTTCCCTTATCCTTAAACATAGTACAAGTGAGATTAACTCGCTAGTGCGCTAAGGTGTCGTGGCAAAGCCCGGAGCACTGAAATCACAAATTTATGTTGTGCTGAAATCTCCGCCGCGCCGGCATCGCATAAACGGCATATAAATATAATTTTATGACATATTAAATTCCGCTAAACGTTAAATATGCCATTTTCATTTTTGAAGTGTTTTCAGCGGAACATATTAATTCCTTATGCATGATAACACACGAATGGAAGTGGAATGGTTTTCCAGTAAATATATTATGATACAATACAAATATTTTCTTTTACTTACGGTAGCCTAGTGGTATGGGTAATGGACTGCTGAGACGAGGTCTCGGGTTCGATCCCAGGTTTACTATGGCACACACCAATGACTTTCCGATGCTTTTCGAAGTTATGTGTGTATTTATCGCAGGTTTATAAGTACCCGGTTAATGGCAATAGGCTCGCCACCTATTACATTGGGACCTAAACATAAACTGGCGAAATGTGGGTGCTAGCACCTCTGCCTACCCCTTCGGGGAATACTGGCGTGAGTTTATGTTATGTTATGTATGTTCTTTTACTTATTATGAAGACACCTAAAAGTCTTCATCCGTCTACAATTATAACTGAAGTAGCTTTTCCCCGCGGCTCCGCCCACGTGGATGTCGATTATCGCGATCCAACAAAGCTTATGTCTTTTCTTAAGGTCTAATCTACCCCTATACCAAATTTCATTAAAAACGTTTCAGTGGTTTAGGCGTGAAAGCGTAATATATAGACAGACAGACAGAGTTACTTTCGCATTTATAATACCCGCACGAATGTGTATTTTATATGTGGTGCTCAGTATAATAGAACACTAAGGTCATCCCATCTCTTCCTGAGTGTATCTGCCCCTCTAAACAAGTGTCATCAAAGACTGTCATATACGCCAACGAATATACAATACGCCCGCCAGCGAATTGCCACTAGTCTAAAGAAACTGGGTGTCATCCGATACGTAGGTACAGTTCTCGAAAAAGTACCTAAATAATAGCAATAATCATATCCCTTGTTACGCAATCCCGAGATAATTGCCGTCAATAGACGTTCATAGACCTTTACCTACGGGAATATTCAGTTAGATTAGTTCACTCGTTTGAACGTGATTGGGTAACAAACAAAAGTATCAAAGCATCCAAACATCATCACAAACTTTCACATTTATAATATTAGAAGGAAGTTGCGAGTAGTTTGCTTATAGCTTACTAGCTTTTGCCTGCGACTTCGTCCGCGTTAAGTACGGAACAGACTGTCCAATTTTCAGCTAAATCGGTACAGCCGTTCTCGAGTCATAAATAGTGTAACTAACACGACTCTCTTTTATATATAGATTGAAATAGGAGAATCACATACACCCTGTTGAACACTGATTGAAATTATATCATAGAATTATTAAAGTCTTTTTAATCTGTATAAATTATCATAAATAGGTACATACTTATATATACTTATACTTATACATACTTCAGAATCCATATCCATACTAATATTATAAATGCGAAAGTAACTCTGTCTGTCTGTCTGTCTGTCTGTATGTTACGCTTTCACGCCTAAACCACTGAACCGATTTTGATGAAATTTGGTATAGGGGTAGATTAGACCTTGAGAAAGGACATAGGCAATGTTTGGTCGCGATAACCGACATCCACGCGGGCGGAGCCGCGGGCAAAAGCTAGTGAGTTTATAATTGAGCGTTATGGAGAGGATATTGGTGATTTTATGCACTCAAGAGGATATTACCGTCAGTGCACTTCATACAAACGAGTTACGCTACGAGTTCTAAACCTATCTATTGTGATGTTTTAGTAACCTATTAAATAATTAATTGCAGAGTATAAATAATGTACGTAGGTACATTCAGCGTCATAAATATCTTGACGACGAAGTCTCGAAACGATCTGGAAACTCTCATATCAAATCAAACTGTTTTATTGATTTCAATGGTATTATTGTCAAAATTAAAGGTGTGTACCAAATATCAGATCAATTAGTCAACTGGAAGGGGATAAAAAAAACGAAATTAATATAATTTTGACTACTGTGTATGTAAACATCTTTCTTACGCTGACTGTACACAAACCCTTCACTTACATCTTCAAAATAATGTTGATGAAACTACGAGAATTGTGATAATTACTATATTCATCGTGATCTTATCTCAATCTCCGCTCACTCCATCTCGTCTATTTTTTAACTTGTACGGCTTCTTTGGCAAGAGCAGCAGAGTACTCAAGCCAGAAAGTAAACGTAACTCAAGAGCCTCATTAATTAGCAGGTCCGGTACCGGCCTGAAGGTGAGGTTGGATGGCCAACCTCACCCGAAAGTTCTGGTAGAACCCCTTGAAATCCCCCCTTCTACGATCCTCCCTTGTAATTAATAATCATAGAAAACAGAAGAATTGGGCCAACAGCGATTGAGTGTTTTATGTCAATGAATATTGTTTAGCGAAAAATATAGAAACTTTTAAGTAATTTACTTGAGTGCCGCTTAAACATCAAACAGACGATAATATCAGTATTCTATGAAGCAAAACAATCTTTTCAAAACTAAATCTTAACACTATCTTACTATTATTAGAGTTTTAATATATGAGAGGATGTTTGTTACTTAATCACACTAGAACGGCTGAACGAATCTAGATGACACTTGGCACAGAAATAGATTATAGTCTAGAATAACACTATTTTTTATTGCAGGAATAAGTTCCTGTAGAGCAACGCAAGAATTTCATTCAGGAAGAACACCGTGCAAACGCTATTCTTCAATAAGTCAGATCTAGGCCCCATTTAAGGGATCTACACACTCTCAACATGTATAATACACAATTACGATGTGATAACACACGTCTGAACCATTGTTATGCAGAATACCATACGACTACACACTAAAAATCTCATTAAAGTGTGATCTCAGTAACATTCGCTCGTCTAGCATATGTAGACGGTATAATCTAATAGGCACTTACCTCATACGATGGCTCACAATTCCCTTTTTTCATACCTGTAAAGGGAAATTTTCAACATTGGGTATGGAAAATCTCTCAAGTACCTATATGTTATTCTTAACATCGAATCAAAAATCCTTAAAACGCTCTTCGCTATAACAATTTTTATGATGCTGCACTTTTATTGATATTACAGATACTTCAAGATAAATTGGTTTTGTGTATAAATATTTATCTTAACCTTGCAGCTAAACCAACTTTGGTAAATTGATTAAAATTAGTACTTTTTCGGATAAAAATGGTTGTTTTTTTTCCGAAAAAGTGCTTTAACCCAACCAACCAGAAAAAATACAAGGAAACAAACTTGCTTGTAATTCTTCTAGTTGTAAAAAATATATTTTCTAGACTTCATATACATACTACACCACTAACAACCACTACTACCTGCTGACTGAAGAGAGAAGGAAAATATAAAAATGAGAAAGGAAAGGCCTCCAGTAATAATTTCTCTACTCTGCTCTCGTTGCAGGCCATTAAAATGTCTTATATAATATAATACTCGTATCTAATTGTAATGTCAATTTTTACAATCGTTGCTTCTCGTGATGATTTGATAATTTCATTAGGACTACGCCTAATACCAGATGAACATCAAGCAAATGAAGGCGTCCAAGTGAGCCAGTATGGACGTTACATCGCGTCCGTATGCTTTTGTGTGGCCAGTGTGTACACAACATTAACTGGCCATACGGTAGTTGCAGATAAGGCCCGTTAATGTTTACACTTACGCTTAAGTGCTTCTCAGGTCGACACGGCGTATTTTTGTTGGGAAAAGCATGGCTCTACTATTTTTAATGGGAATAGCCGCTATTTCCATTAAAGTTCCCCTGAACCCAGCAGTTTTATCTATCTATCTATTAGCATCTCGTCTCACCTCATCCAGAGACAGAGAAATACTTATTGACGATCTACTCTCTTTATATCCCTCTAAATCATAGTTCTTGCTACAAAAGTACTCAAGATCGTCCTAACCTAAAGTATAGGCTCGTAATCACTTGCTATCAGGCAGGCAGCGTCTTTTCTCACAGGAAACGTATCTAATCTCAGTCTCATATAGGTAACAAATTGTTTGACGTACAAAAAACGAAAGTATAACAATGCCACTTTAAAATGTGCAGCGATAAAGCGTGCGATCAATTACGTTCACGCTACGGATAGTAACAGCGAATAAGGGCCCAGGTAAAACCATATTTCACAACAATTTTATTTTCATCCACGTCATCGGTATAGAGAAGATGAAAATCCGGCAAAATCCGCCAGGGACGCCGACATTAGCATATTTATTAGTATCATCCGAGCCGAGTCCATGCCTCCCCGTTATCAATAATGACTTACGCGGAATTACAATAAAATTTATATTGACTAGACATTATTAAAGCTTCTTCGACTTGGCCCACTTATATACAAATTTCGCTTAAGTCAGCAAAGATATGGAGCACGCTCCTAATTTAATTATTTTAGTAAAATGATTTATTGACATAAATACGGTACGATATTCAACTATACTGTAGTAAATCTCTTTTAGGTAATACAAATAACCTCTCCGCTAGACGGCTCAAGAACGTCTTCTTATAAAATATAGGAGAGGCATTACTAAATAATTTGCATTCACTGGTACAAGGAGTGACATTGTCCCGGCTCTAACAAAGACATATAGCAAGCAGTCGAGACGTCGCTCCTGAGTCGAGGCACGTAACGCCATAGAAGCAGATATATTATTTTACATCGGTCTCGACTACTTCGTACTGTGAGTGTAGGTACGTACCTAACACTGCAAATTATTTACTGCACAGTTTTAAAATAATAAAGTTAAGAATAAGTCTATAAATTGAAGACCTTGTAAATGTAACTGTCAACATTTGTTCTAAGGTATCAAAAATATATAGTAACTCTTAGTTTTGACCCTTCTACTACAAAGTCCATTTTTAATGGCGGCAATACAACGTTTGCTGGGTTTGCTAGTAAGATAATACATTTATTGTCCACTAGCTTTTACATGTGGCTCCGCCCGCATGGATGTCGGTCATCTAGACCAAACATAGCCAGTGTAAATTGGGTATTCTTCTGAATAGTCAAATTAGTTACTTTTAACTAAACGTCAAAACGGTAAGTTATAAGGCAACTTGTACAATTTTTTTTGGTGACGGCATAAAATTTAATAGTCAAATCATTTACTATTATAGATTGGGTGGACTATTAAAAATAAATAATAACGATAAAATAAGAAACGACGAAACTTTTACCACACTTTTACAACTTTTAATTTAATGAGCTCGGGTAGATAATTTATTTTACCTACAAGAAAATACCCAATTCAGGGTGTCAGCTAACTCCACATCAAATTTTATTAAAATCGCTCCAGCCGTTTAGACGTGAAGAAGTTACAAAATACACACTCACAAATTTTCGCCTTTATAATATTAGTGTGCCACCCTAAACCTACACCTGGGTCGCAAGTCCCAGGCGCCGTCGCAGTGTTCCTCTCTGTACCACGCCATGGACCCGGCGACCGCACGGTGAATCCATGGAATGCTAAGAACCGGATCTCAACTCAAACATCTCACAGCCCTTATATTTCCATAAGCTGCCTGTCTCATTTCCTAATGCGTACTTAATAAATATATCAAGTTAGTGATTAAACTTGGAGAGGCGGCACCAAATTCCTACTTTCACACTCCATAGCAACAACACATTACGTCAATAGCTAATCCGCTTACGAACCATACTAATTACATAATAACCCTTACATAGGATGTACTTCATATTCGTAGCTGTGAGCTACGATTATGACGTAGGTAGATCATAATTTGACTGAGGTATAGCTGTTTTATGTACAGAATAATCCTATAAGCCATACGTGCTGAAGGTGTTATGCTAATATCGAGAGCCGGAACAACGGCAGTCTATATTATCCAGATTTATGCTTAGAATATTTTTATGTCGGGTTAAAAGTTTTCTTTATTTTTTTAATTTTTGTACATTGTACTATATTTCATACTAGCAGTCCCGGCAAACTTCGTTTCGCCTTAGAAATTAGAATCAATTAGCTGTTGATTCTAAATAGTTTCGGCAGCGCATTCGACGAAAGACATTTTAAGACTCATTTTTCTACACCTTCGGTTACATTGTTCAAATTTTACCAAGGATCCCTAATTTTTTTCAAAATGAAATGTAACCTATGTCAAATTGGAAGAATGTAGCATTCTATTGGTGAAAGAATTTTTTAAATCGGCCCAGTACTTTTTGAGCCTATTCATTACAAACATACAAAAATAGGTACAAATCTTTCCTCTTTATAATATTAGTGTAGATGTAGATTTGCATCAAATACCAACCTATCTCCAGTCAGTAATCGACTTTCGACTTCTGCCAAATTTTGTGTTCGTATCGTAGCCAGTTTAGGAATATACATACCTAGACGTAATTGGTACCAAATTATCTGATAGCTATACAATATATAAAGGGTGGAAGATTTTTATGCCCCCTGGACAAAAAGTACCTACTCGAAATGCTGGAGATAGAAAATTTCACTGAAACACGCTTGACAGACCCGGTAATCGAACCGACTATAACCTGATAGATCACATCCTGTATTTATTTTTTATGACTTTAATTGATGTTGCAATCATAACGATCAAATCTGTCTAAGAAACATTCAATGAAATGAAAGAATTCCAACCTGTATACCTACATATTGTGGTATGCTTATTCCTGTCCCCTGCAATTTGTCGTACTTTCTTCCCTTTCAAAAACGATCACTTCCGTGTTATTTTCACATTCACTTCCATGCCTTTGCTTTTTGGGAACCATGCATAATGCATACACCTAATATTATATGTGAGACACATTCAACAATATCCAGGATTCTGTTCGGTTTTATTTTCATTTGTTCTTCAGTTACAAATAAATGTAGAAATGAAGAATTTAGATGTGGATAATAGGAGTCCTCATAATGGAGAATGTTCACTAATTTTGTAATCTAGCTTATTATATTCTGTGTTGATAATAGAAAATACATGTGAAGGAATTATTTTGATATATCAACTAGTTCCTAGATATGGACTTAGTGACCAGCTCGCACTAGGTGCGGGTGACGTCATATTATTAGCCCAATCGTTTTAGTTGACGCGGCCTTACGTTTCACCAGAAATCTCAGGAACTACTTGGTCTGATTTCAAAAAATATTTTTAAGGTAAGGCAGCGCTAACTAAAGCGACTGGGCTACATAACATGACATCACACGCATCTAGCGCGAGCCGGTCGCTGAGTCCATATCTTGGAAACTTTCAAGTAATTTTGCACACCTAGTAATATTCTCCATTTCAGCGTTAATCCTGGTTGCATCACAATTCGCAATTCCCCCTGAAAATGTTTGTTAGATAATAGCATGATAAACCCTTTATGACTCGAGGTATCGGGATATGTACCATGTTGTATTGTTTCAAATGATAAACCCTATTTTAGAACCGAGAAAGTATTGGGGGAAATCGCGACTAGATTTTGGATCCCCGTGCCTTCTTTCCTGAGCTATCCTCCTGGGTAGAGGTTCTAAAATAGGTAGATATCATTTCTGACAGACGGTAGTCACTCTTCCAGATACATCTGGAGAATCTGGCAGAGTGACTACCGTCTGTTAGAAATGATATTAATTATTTTCACTAGCTGTATACCCACGTGCATATGGGCCCTTAGTAAGGTCTTCGGGGCTCTAGCCAACCTCACCTACTCTAACATCGGTTAATTAAAGGTATGATTCCGAAACCAACTGCATATTATGACAACTACCGACGCACCAGCACATACATTGCATACATGACTTATCAATCTTCGATACGGATTCGGACGTCTGAAGTTGTCGTATGCTCTTACTTTTTCTTTTTTTACGTGTGTAAAATCCCCACGGTTAGCCCCCCCCCCCCCCCTGCCAGAACCGGTGGGGGAGGTTATATCGGGCTCGAACCGACTAAAACGCACGCAATCTGTTTGTCGAAGTGCAAAGCCAAAGGTGAGGATGTTGGACATATTCCTCGCACCTCGGCGGACCAAAGGCCCCAACCTATCCCCGGAGAAGGGGAAGCCTGCTTCTGCTAGGGTGACAGGTAGCTCCACCCGTTACCCTCAGGCCCGTGCTCATGGGGGACGGGGGTCAATTAGTGACAACGACGCCCATGGGTAATAATGATCACAATTTGATATTTTTCTTTACATCCATCGACTGAATATCGATATCGGTAGATACCGACGCATGATCTCCATTACCCGATATTGCCTCTTAACAACAAAAGTCCCAACAATTAAACTTTCTAAACTACCCCAAAACATCTTAAGCCCTCTCGAACTTCTCTAAAATCCCCAAAATACACAACATCTTTCAAATTAGTGAAGGTAAAGTTTTGTGTTCAATGTGGAACCTCCATAAATATTCTTTTTCATCCGAACATCTATTTTACCAGCTTTGTCAGTTTTTTTATAGGTTATACCATGATGACCTGTTTTTTTTTCTGAGAGAGAAAGAGTAATTGAGCTATACACACAACCTATGTAGTTCCATCGTCTCTTCTCGCCCAGTAGGACAAGCTCACAGCTCTTAAAAAATATTAATAATTGTACACAAAAATACATCAGTGGTTATATTAGTCCAGTTAAACATACACTCAACGAAATACAACACAAAGCTTACTCAATCTAATAAATATTTGCGAATCACACTAGCAACCATAACAATAACGCGCACAGCTAATCCAATACACCAATTTCCATTAGCTAAGTGACAAATCCGTTATATTCGACACCACAAACCCATCAAACGTTGATACCATCAAATCGAATAAAGTCGTATCAAGCTCTACCAAGTGATGTCCTGTGTGTAGCTTTGATATCACCCACTCATTCCATCAGCCGATTTAGAGCTCTAAAGTAAACACCATTGACTTTACCTTTTGTCCAGTTGTCGGTATCATTGTGAGCCGACAAGAGATGGTCGTATGCAAATATAATTGCGGGCCGGTGCAACGGTCGGGCGCGCATTAGCAGCGCTTTGTGCGAGACTGACTCAGTCCATTTCACACAGCTCTGCAAATTAGCCGCTTTCGACTCTACTGTGATACGCATATCAGGATTTCTCTCAGCTCTCAACGCAAAATATATGTCAGTTAATTTTCAAATTTGCGTAAAAGAAAACTCGTTTAATTTTATGCCTATGACAATTTTATTGTAGCGTTGATATGTTTTTTATTTGTTCATTGAAGACGTTATGAAGTGTAATAAAAAGTCATACCTATATTTGAATATTATTTTCTTTGAATATATATTTAAAGAACATATCTGAAGATTTTCACCTACCTATATGTCTATAGGGAACTACAGGGACCGACTTCATCTGAGTAGCGCAAAGAGAAAGTATTTATACGAGAAAAAGTAAGTAAGTAATGGCAATCAGAACAAACTAAACTGAACTTATCACTTTCAGTCAATGAGATGTATTAAGTGGAATTGCTCAGTGTAGTTTAAATTGCGAACAAATTAAAATGTACGTCATTAACTACTCTTAATGATGCAAGCCTAGTCCTTCGACTATTTAGTCTACATTTACATATTTAGTCTACATGTACAAAGTTGTCGTCTCTGTACATTGGAGATACTTAAAAAAATCTTTAGTTACGTTATATTAATGATACTGAACACGAAAATATTATATAATAATAATAACTTTTATTTCAGAATTTCTTCCATACGTTTGTTAGTAAATATGTAACTTACAATTAATATTAGTATACAATACAATTAAATTCAAATAGATGGAGTCCGCCACCCCGAACCGGGGGCGGTGTCAAACTTTATTGCATGCAATTATTTCGACCATCCAGGATCGGGGAGTCCCTAAGCCAGGAATGCCCTCCGAGCGGAGATCAAGCGGTCCAAGGCAGCTTCCTACAAGGAGCTGCTGGAGACACTGGAACGGGACCCATGGGGGCGGCCTTACCACTTGGTGAGAGGAAAGCTGCGCCCCCGGGCCCCTCCCCTGACCCAGGTTCTCGAGCCGGCTCTGCTTGGAGGAGAGGTGGAATCCCTGTTCCCGGCGCGGGCGGAACACGTTCCGCCGCAGATGACTCCGCCACCTGGGTCGCCTGATGCGCCCGGTGTGGTTATTGACGACGACGTGCCCGAGGTCACTTGGGTAGAACTAGAGCTGGCGGTGCGACGGCTTAAAGCCAAGAAGAACACCGCCCCGGGACCCGACGGCATTCCAGGCCGTGCGTGGGTCCTAGCTCTAGGAGAAGACGGTCTCGAACCCCGACTGCGAGGGTTCCTCAGCGCATGCTTGGAGCGGGGCCAGTTTCCGAAGATGTGGAAGACGGGGAAACCGGTCCTCATCCGCAAGGACGGACGCCCGGCGGACGAGCCGTCCGGGTACCGGCCCATAGTGTTGCTCGACGAGGTGGGCAAGCTCTTCGAAAGAGTGGTTGCCAAGCGCCTCGCCGAGCACCTCTCTAGAGTGGGGCCGGACCTAGCGGACACGCAGTACGGCTTCCACCGGTGGCGTTCCACTGTGGATGCCATCATGCGCGTGAGGACTCTGGCGGAGGATGCGGTTGCCCGGGGCGAGGTGATGTTGGCGGTGTCCTTGGACATCTCCAACGCGTTCAACACCTTGCCCTGGAGTTGCATCAGGGAGGCGCTCGTGTACCACGATGTGCCTCTCTACCTCCGCCGCATAGTCGAGGCGTACCTGACGGAGAGGGCCGTCATCTACCCAAGTGCGACCGGCGTCGGTAGGCGTGAGATGTCGTGCGGTGTCCCACAGGGATCGGTCCTGGGGCCGCTCCTGTGGAACATCGGATACGACTGGGTGCTTCGCGGTGAGCTCGCGTTCGGGGCCACCGTCACGTGCTACGCGGACGACACGCTAGTGACGGTGAGTGGCGCTACACACCGCGAGGCGACCCAGAGGGCCACGACCGCTGTTGCTCAAGTCGTGGATCGGATCCGGCGACTGGGTCTCGAGGTGACTCTGCACAAATCCGAGGCCTTGTTCTTTCATGGTCCTCGGCGCAGGCCACCCCCGGGATCCAGCTTGACAGTAGGAGGTACTCCCATCGACATCAAGCCCCGGTTGAAATACCTGGGGCTCGTACTCGACGGTCGGTGGGACTTCGGAGAGCACTTCCGAAGTCTGCGCCCCAAACTGTTGGTGTCAGCTAACGCGCTGATGCGGCTGCTGCCCAACTTGAGGGGCCCAGAGGACTCCTGCAGGAGACTCTACGCGGGTGTCGTGCGGTCCATGGCCCTGTACGGGTGCCCCGTGTGGGCGGACGCCCTGCAGGCCAGGTTCGTGCAACTGCTGCATGCGCCGCAGCAGACGATGGCCTGCAGGGCCATTAGGGGGTACCGCACGATATCCTTTGAAGCGGCGAGTCTCCTAGCCGGATCGCCACCGTGGATCCTGGAAGCGAGATCCCTTGCGGCACTGTATCGGTTCCGTAAGGAGGCGCGGGAGCGGGGATACGATTCCGAGCCCGAAGACATTCGGGCCGAGAGGTCCCGGCTCCACGGGATCATGGTGGCGGAGTGGGAGCGACGACTTGAGCAACGACGCGCAGGGCATGCCGTCATAGAGGCGGTAAGGCCCATCATGGGGGAATGGCTCGAGAGGCCACATGGCAGCCTCTCGTATCGACTGACGCAGATTATCACCGAGCACGGATGCTTCGGGAGATATCTGTGTCGGATCGAAAAGGAGCCAACGTCCGAGTGCCATCACTGCGACGCGAGCGAGGACACGGGGCTGCACACGCTCACCGAGTGTCCGGCATGGGCCGGACCGAGGCGGGAGCTAGTGGCGGCCCTGGGAGTGAGAGTTCTCACCCTCGCCACCCTGCTCACAGCAATGGTCCGCTGCGCGGACGCGTGGGCGGCCGGCATCTCCTTCAGCGAGCAGGTAATGGTCGTGAAGGAGACGGCGGAGCGGGAAAGGCGGCGCTAGCAAGAAAGACTCGCGGTTCGCGCCGCCCGCGCGCGCAGGCAACTCGGGCGTCGGAGGGCACTGACTGACCTCCGTCCCCCATGAGCGCGGGCCTGGGGGTGACGGGTGGAGTCGCCTGTGACCCCAGCAGAAGCAGGCCACGGCGGCGGCTCGCTAAACAGCGCGCCTCCCCATTCCGGGGGCGAGTTGGGGACACCGTTGTCCCCCCTCCTGAGGAGGGCCAGACCGTAAGGGATAGCCCTGGGTCAGCCGGGGTGCGAGGGATATGTCTATGACAACCTCACCTCCGGCCTAGCACCAAGACCCACAGTCGGCGTGCGGTTTTAGTCGGTTCGAGTCCGACATAACCTCCCCTTCCGGCTCCGGCAGGGGGGGTATCCGAGGGGATGTCCGCACGGAAAAAAAAAAAAGGATCGGGGAGTCCCACCAATCAGCCAACGCTCTAAGGATGGTATTGGAACTCTCGCAGCTACGTCTTAAAAGTGATGCGCTTTTTTGCGCATGATCGCCGAAATACTATCCATGTTTGCCTCATCAAACAGCAGATGCGCTACTAAAACGCGGCAGTCTTAAAAGTGAGGCGCTTTTTTGCGCATGATCGCCGAAAAACTGTCTGCCTCTGCAAACATGGCAGATGCGCTACAGAAACGCGGCAGCCCAATTAGCACCCGGAACTCGTTGTTGTATTGTATACGCAGATCGTTGTATACCTTTTGCGTAAAGCCCACCCACAGGCTGCACGTATAAAAGCACTGACAGAAAGCTTTGAAGAGCGTCAGCTTTACGATCCTGTAACAGTGTGTAAACCTGTGGGCCAGCATGCCACATCAGACAGCCAACGACCGGCGCTCCCGCTCAATGTCAGCTTTATGTTTTAGCTCCGAGACCCAATGGCCCAAATAGGTACTTAAATTTTGCAACTCTTTACAGCGGTGTACCAAATATTATTTTTAGAATTCTTGTCTGTTCGTCCGCGATGGATGCAAACTACAGAACGAATTTCTTTTTGAAAGGTCTTAGTTAGACTTCAAATCTTACGTTTGTTTGATTGCAATCGGTTGTGTAGAACCGGAGGTATGATCAAAAAATTAACCGATATCCACGCGGGCGGAGCCCCGGCAAGACCCTAATCTAATATATAAAATTCTCGTGTCACAGTTTTCGTTGCCATACTCCTCCGAAACGGCTTCACCGATTTTGATGAAATTTTTTGTGCTTATCCGGTATCTATGAGAATCGGCCAACATCTATTTTTCATCCCCCTAAATGGTGCAGCGGGAACGGGATCTGACGCCACGGGTGCAGGGAAAAATTGGCGGTACGAAGTTCGCCGGGACAGCTAGTGTTATATAAAAATAAAACAGGATATAATATAATTTTGATTAAGTTTATACGTAGGTATTTAAATTAAGGATCATTAAAACGTTTGTGAGAGTAATTCGTTCTAAATATCATTAACGCTTATGCGAGTCAAAGGCGGATCAATTTCCGCGCGGGCGACTTTCGGTGCATACAAACAGAATCACAGGCTGAGCGCTTATACACCCGTGCTCCAATTAACGAGGTAGTAGAAAAAATGCAGAATTAGGGTCGCCACTCTCTTTGCATTCAACAGAATGTGAACGCAACCATGCGAGTGTCACTGCGCGATTTCCGAACAAACTTAGTTTAAAATTTTGTTCTAAATTCAGACAAAGTCGGTCTTTGTAGATCCCTATGGATGCCAGATAATGCCATTTCAGAGGCAAATTTTGTACTCATATAAGTATCGCTTCATTGATTTTAAATTAGAGATACCAATTCCAATCCCAAAATTGTTTTGGGAAGGGACGTTGTCGTTGGAATCAAGGTATGAACAGAACAAACTTCAGCAAAGTTTATTAAATGAAAAACAAAATTGAAAACTTTTGCAAGTTTAATCTGAAAAGCATTCATATTACTTACACCTCACGAAATTGCAGAGAATCCTGGTAAATCCTTTTGAATTAAATGCTAAGATACATAGTTTAAGCGTTTAAAGTGTTTCTTTTAAAGATTTTAGGTGCAGTTTATCTTAACTGGAGCAAGAATTAAGTAAATATTTAGCGAAACCTTGTAATCCTTAGGGTTTTTACTCAAATCGGGTTACAGGGTGAGCACCTCAAAACGGCGCGTGTCTCTACCCGCGCCATTCCTTTGTCCTACTCTGATGGCGAGCCCTCTTATCAGCACGCTTTGTACGAAATGATAAATTGTTACCGCGCCTCTTGCTATTTAGATCTCTTTGTATGATATTAAAATAATACCTAAGATTTTTTACTGAATCTTAGCATTACCGAGGTGAGCCTCAAATTGTATCGTTATCATTTCAAAACAATTCAGCGCGGTTAAACTGCCATTATCTGGGGTTACGCACCATAACATTTTTAACAGAATTTAATTTATTTTTTTAATTTTAAATATTTTATTTGTATGTCTGTCTATGTTTGAGCTGCATTTTTGAGTGTAGGTATAATTATGTATTTTTAGTGATATTTTATTGTTTATGCCGATCCCGGTGTTTAAGTTGCATTTGAGTAGCCTTGATCACGGAAAGGACTTTGACGTTGCGTTGTGATGGATAAAATCTTTCCTGATCATATTACCTAAAAAGCAAATTGACACCAAGAAAGAGTGGCTAATTTTTAATTCGCCTATGAAGCAAAATGCCTAAATCGCTAAACGACTTATTTTAAGAATGCCGTTAGAGTAAATAGACTAGCTTACTAGAAAGACTAAAACTTGAAATGACTACGTTATAAAATGACTTAAACGTAAAATGACCACTTTTTTAAATGTATGACGAGCAATAAAATATTCTATCTTAAGATGAGATTATATCTTAATATACATATACATATTCCATAGTCAAAAGCCGACTTCCTTATTATTTTAGGCATTTTTCTAGGTAGGCTTTCTGGTTCTTAGACATGTTTAGATATGATTAATTTTAGGCAATTTGCTTCGTAAGCTTTTTGCTTTATAGGCTTCATAATTTTTAACCAACTTGCTGTTTGGGCATACTGAGTTTTAGGTAATTTGCTTCATAGGGATTTAGCTTTTAGACTTGACCTTTAGGCATTTTGCTTCATAGTCAATTTGATTTTTAGGCAACAAGATCAGGACTCGATAAAATTAATTTAAGCGTATTAAAATTATCCACTTTTTCCAATTCATAGGTATTATGTATATTTATTTGACAAAAAAAGACAGTTTTACTAGGTGTATTACCAAAAACCAAAGAAGCCTTTTTTATATAATAATTTAAATACTGATCAAAGTCAGAGTGAGCTTAAAGTGGTATCAATAAAAGAGCATAAAACATTTACTTTGTTAACCTTATTCTGATAAATGTGAATATAACTAAAATGGAACTCAACTCTGTTGAGTTTGATAACCCTAAAACAGGCAATCAAGTGAATTGGGGCTGTATAAAATATGCCTAATGCCAGTCATAAAATATTATAAGGCAACCGCACCAATCTGCCAATGTTACGAAGTTTCATTAATTAGCTGAACCCAACTAGGTCAAACGATATATTATATTATCTCGATTTTATCTGTTATCTTGCATGCGGAATACCTATATCTTAAATCAAGATTGAAAAAATATGCTATTGGTATCGATAGCCTTATATTTACCAATTTAAAAGAAAATATAATTTCCAAAATATTAAAATCCATACTTTCATCTATACAAATAAATAAAATTGGAGTGTCTGTTTGTAATGTTAAAATAACCGCTTTCTACTACATGCATATGAATGTATATACGGTACACATACCAAAATATATATTTTTAAATTTTTTGTCTGTCTGTCTGTCTGTCTGTCTGTCTGTCTGTTTGTTTTGGCTAATCTCTGGAACGGCTGGACCGATTTGGACGGGACTTTCACTGGCAGATAGCTTATGTAATAAGGAGTAACTTAGGCTAAAAAAAAAATGCCAAAAACAAAAAAAAACTGATTTTTTTTATTAAGTACATTCCACGCGGACGAAGTCGCGGGCACAGCTAGTACTTAATATGATAAATGCAAAAGTAACTCTGTCTGTATGCTTTCACGCCTAAACCACTGAAGAGGTTTTAATGAAAGGTTGGTATAGTGTAGACTAGACCATGATAAAGGACATAGGCTATGTTTGGTCTCGATGACCGACATCTACGCGGGTGGAGCTGCGTGTAAAAGCTAGTTAAATATAAATGTAAACTGTTTAAACTATTATGATATCAATTGATTGCTTGCATGAAATAAAGGCGAGACTTAACGACATTAAGCGTTTAAGCAGTTAATCATCGGAATGGGTCGGATGAGCAGACAAACTATACAGTTATTTGGGTAAAATCAAGTAGCATATCAAAAAGAGGTACGGGAATTGTTGTGCAAAAGTGAAAATTTATCCGGTGCGATATCAAAAGCGCCTTTATCTCGCGATGACGTAACATTATCGCAATATCCGTGCGTCGTCGGCTGTCCCGCGCCCTGAGAATATCAAGAAGATATATTTTCACGGAACAATGCCTCGCCGGTATCTCAATTTTCATTTCCCCTCGGCGGGACATCCGGTGTGATTTGTAGCACGAGATAATATACAAAACGGTGGCTTCGCGGGACTCCCCGCCGCAGCGTCAGCGGAAAGCTAGACCCTAACTTTATCTATGATGCTTTTACCAGTAAGTTTTTCTTCGACTTGATCCTTTTAGCCCTTTGAAGATACGTATCGATAGTTTCAATTCTCATAAAGTAACGTCACGACAATATTATGTCCCTTCTTAGAGATACCTATGTAGATATGTGTAGGTATACCTAGATATTTTATATATATTTGACCAGTATGTAGTGATTGATCTATCATAAGCCTTATTTGAAGAGAAATATGTAAGTTGTAACGTAAGCATATTCATCAGCACATCCTCTAGTCCTGGTTGAATGTAAAGTTTTTATTCTAATATTCTTTCTCTTGATTTTGTATATATTGATTTTTGCCGGAGCTACTGCTATCTGACCTTCCAACCTGGAGACTTGAGCCAAAACTTCATCCATTAATCAGCAGATGTACATGTGAGGTTTGATTAGGCCTTGAAAATCTCCGTCCCCACGAATCCATACACCCTGAAAACAGTTTCTAACAATCACTACCTAGCTAATTAATATTATATAGAATTGAAATTAAAGAAAGTTTCAATGTTCAAGTCTCGTTTATGGGCATCTTTACAAGCAACGATGTCTCTTTTATATTTCATCTGTTTAATAAACTTTCTTTACAAATGCTTTGTTCAAAATTAACTAGAGGTTCATTTATAAATTACGAACTTGGAAACATTGGCTTTGTAAAAAGATTAAGAGCTTAAATTACATAATTACATTAACCTTGCCTTAAATTTCACAAAAGTTCCCAATAAAGGTCTATTGTTATCGTTACCTTACTCCGAGATTTTTTATAAAATATATTTTTGTTTGAATCAATTCGCTAGAGCGTTTTTATACGTATTGACAATAATTTCAAGTCAGTTCCTCTTAGCTGACTGGTTCGTGGTTATACGGAAGTCAGTTTTTCCTAATGACTGATTCGTGGGTACTTGCAGCGTGACCAAGATGTTTTGGGCAAACCCGTATACCCGTTGATTGTTGGAAGAGGATCTGGTGCAGGAGATCTATTTGAGTTCCGGGTTATACGGAAGTCGGCCCCGTAGAGGTCACAATAAACGAAATGAAGAAAAGAGAGGCTGGAAACGGAACACCCGAAAAGCTTGAGAGGCAGCCGGGATTAACGGTCGGTAAAGAAGAAGATAGTGTGTTGGACAGCCTCCGTGGTGTGGTGGTAGTGAACGCGACTGCCACGCAGAAGGCGCGGGTTCGATTCCCGCTCAGTGTAAATATTTTTATGCATGAATATGGCTATTTGCATTGGTCTGGGTGTTACTATGTATAATATGTATGTATTTACAAAAAAAAATGTATTTAAGTATGTTTATCCGCATTCTAGATTCCATAACACAAGCTAGTTAAGCTATGCTTACCATGGGTCTAGATAGCGTTGTGTAGAATGTTAGGAAATATTTATTTATAAATTGTTCTCATGAAAATACTCAATGAACGCTTGAGGTTGTTGAAATCAAATACAGCAGTGTACCAAACCAAAATCAGTTTTATTTACAAGTCAGGTTTACATTAACGTTGTATATTAGACGACAAATGTTATCAACTAGAAAACTGTATTCCAAGTGATAATTATTCTAAAACTTACTATTAAACGAACAACATTATTATAACATTCCAATTCTTACTTAAAAATAAAACCTACCTATCCATACTTCCATACTAATAGTCTGTCTGTCTGTCTGTATGTTACGCTTTCACACCTAAACCACTGAACCGATTTTGATAAACTTTGGTATAGGGGTATATTAGACTATGAGAAAGGACATAGGCTATGTTTGGTCACGATAACCGACATCCACGCGAGTGGAGCCGCGGGCAAAGGCTAGTAAATATATAATATATGAAAAAGTAAGCTAAAATGGCAATGGTCTAGCCACATCTGCCGAAGTACTGATGGCCGCTGGAGTGGACGAGTCTTAGAGTAAAGACCGTGAATCGGCAAAATGAAGGTAGGACCCAGCAAGGTTGATTGGGACAGACTGCATGCGCAAAGTAGAAGATCGGGTTCTATGCTATGGCGCACATTGGCAGAGGATAGTGTCCAGTAGTGAACTGCAATTGACTATTTTACTAACATTTACTCTCTATCTTATTGTACTTATTTTTCATCATCAAGGTCTTCAATATTATAAACGCTATACTTCCGTAATGTCTTCACCGCATAACCTTCAATGTAAACCTTTTTCTTTTTCGCCTTTGTAAGTTAGGTGGAAATGCTAACAAGACAATATGGGCTTAGCAACGGTTACGTTATTACATCGCAAACAACTCTTCATTTCACCAGTTTCAAGTTACATATTTACAGCATACAGGATACCGCATGTCTTTGTATCTGTGTAGAAAATGTCTATAAAAATATTTTCGTTGGTCGTAAACAGGATAATAAACTTTAGTGGCCACTTACGAGTATTATGAACGTTACTGGCTACCCTATTCTGTCGTACAATACAACTATAACGATACTTTTATTAATTTATCTAATATTAGATACTATTATAACTAATAATATGGTTTTAACATGTCATTGTCCACATACAAACAAAGTGGGCATCCTAATGATGCCTCATTAGGATATTTTGAACTTCGAAATTCAGTGTGACATTCGATCTCATGTGCAGGCCAGCAAACCTTCCGACTACTGATCGGCATAATAGTTTATGTTCCCTTTAGATCTATAAAAAGAAGACTCGTATTTTCAACCCGTACTTTAAAAAATATCAAATATCGATTTTTTGGCACTTTATTTTTGATCTCATTTATTGTGTGACTATTTTATAGAACTAGACTGGTAAAATGGGGTTACCTAGACGTGGAGGGTGGTGGCGCACCCTGGTGACTGTGGCACCACAGTCACCAGGCATTCGATGGACCACCTTCTGTCATGCCCGCTGTGCCCCTATACCTATACTATTGCTGTTTAAGCGATCAATGTAACTGGAGATTGCTGCCATTGACACGGTGCGAGGGATATGTCGAAAACAACCTCACCTTCGGCTTATCACAACGACCCTCAGCCGGCGGCGTGCGCTTTGAGTCCGATATAAACTCATCTTCCGGCTCCGGCGGGGGAGGTATCAGTGGGGATTTCCGCACGAAAAAAATACCATTGACACGAGAAGAAGAACTTAAAATAGTCACACACCCAAAATCAACAACTTACTATCCAAACTTTAATCTTTAATCACTTTGCTTTAATCTTTCGTTCAGTAATCATCTTATATTATTATAAAACCAAATCAGTAGATATTATCCAATTTCCCCTCTCTACTCTCAGAAAACTGTCGTATCTCGTCAATTCTTCCGCATCACATTCTGTCTGTAATTGGATGTGTGCGAACATATCTCACTGCCAACATTCATATTTCATCTGTAATATACATAAATGTACATAAAACATACATTATGAGCGCTCGCCATGTCCCCAACGTGGAGCTATCTCGAATAAATCTTTGTATTAACGATAAGAGTTATCATTTATCTCGTAATTTATCGTCAGCTAATAAGGAATATAGTATAACCAAAATCAAATATGTATGATCCAATTTGGAGATTGAAGTGCTGGTTAAGTTACGATAAGACCGAGCATAAGAAAACTTCATCTGAATACTGTACGCAAAAATGCACTAAGTATTATCAAAAGGGGTTGACGACCCTATGGCGACAAGAATTTAATAATTAGCAAAGAAATTAAAAACGATGATAATGTAATTAAAAAGCCCATGGATGTTAGGGACGCTAGATAGGATCGTTTTAGTGTTCCACTTGTAGAGTCCTTAGGTACAACTTATTCTTCTTTATATATCTACATACGATACGGCAATAAGACTTTACCTCGCTCAAAGGTAAGCAGTAAACAAAGTCGCAGGCAAGAGGTTCACCATGACACCAACAATCTTACAATGGTGGTTCTCAACTTGAAGGCCTTTTTTTCGAGCCATAGTGGTGAAAGATTGGTCAGCCTAGATTGGTCAGTTGCGCCGCGGGGAGGCTCCTTCTTGCAACCACTTGAAGGCCTCATCAGATGCTTTTACACGTCCGGCTTAAAGGACCCGGGACTGTAGAAAGAAGGAAACACGTGCGCTGGCAAATCCAAAATTTTATGGCGTGGCAAAGAATTCACTCCTATTTTGACTCAAAACATCTTTGCAAATTATCCAATACAAAAATTCAATCATAACATAGCTTTATTCAGCGGCCCGCTATTTGAAACCAACCCGTATCTGCCCGCAATCTAAGTTTCAATTCTATATCAGCACCGATCTGAATATAAATTGAATTCGCAGCCACAATGGCTCGAGCATATTGTCCTCCATAGGACTTGTACGGTGAGAACGTTTGTACTCGACAAATTGATTTATTAACCTGAACCAAAATTGTGCACGAAAACTCTGTTCATTTAGCGGTAACTAGAAAACTAGTGGACTGCAAATTGGAGATTTTAATTTTGGCAGTATCAAATCCTGTGTTAGATTTATACTTTTCATAAGTACGGGCCATTTTAGCCTATGTCGGTCCAATCCCTGTATATCGTTGAGCGTTTGTAATTCTGCCTGTTCTAGAAAATATTTAACCGGGATAGGCACACGAATCACGAAGTTAAATTTGAAAAATTATTCACATTATGCACATCTTTATATACACATAGGTATGTTACATATAAACTTTGTACAATCGTTAAAAAATAAGAGATAAAAGAATATGATTCACAAAAATCATAACCGATATGTATTGCAATTAACCCAACGTTCATAACAACACAATTTACGTTATAAGAATACAAGAAAAATCTAAAAAATATATAACCGAAAACAGACGGAGTAAGTGAATAAAATAAGAGAAGAATACGCAATTTCAATACAGAGAGAATTCAAGTCGGCCTTATGAGTTGCGCAGAAATCATTCATGGGCAATAACACCCATTTCTGCTGGGCGCCACCTCAGTTATTGCCCCGGGATAGGATTATTGGCAAATTGTTCCGTTCGCATTCCGGCCCGACTCGCACATGAAATATTAAGCACCTATGTACCGATATCGAAGGCCTACGTATGAAGCACACGCCCGATCTATGCACCTATAAATATGTAGTAAATTATGTCGACCTTGTTTAACAAGAATTTTGGAAGGCTTTTGTTCTCACAGCACTTCGGCGTTTCGTATTAATGTACATCCACTTAGTATCTACTTTTTGTTCAACTAGGTTTTTCGAGTAGGTACTAACAGTTCAAGATATCAGTTGCCTACTGAATTCATTAGTACTTTGATTTACGACTAAGTTTCCAGCTACTGAAGCTACCAATAATCCTTTCCTACGAATCGAATAAATATACGTTTGTGACATTATTGCAAGTTTATGCGAACCTGGCTCATGGAAAGCCATCGAAACTTTGGAATCAGTTAAAATAACACCAAATAAGTCGCGCTAGAATTAATATAGTTCTTCTTACAGTATACAGTTATAAATACGCCATTTGAATATCACAAATTGATACTTGTATAAATATAAAATCTTTTTTTTTTTGTTTTGTTTAGATAATAGTTAAACCAATCTTTGAAGCTAAGTACTATTTATTTCTAAATAATCCCACTTTTACAATATCCATAACTACGTATCCATTCCTACTGAATCCTGTAAACAGTATTTCCAGGAAAATTAAATGCTGTAGTGACCCATTAAGATACAAAAGAAAATTGCTAGCTTAAAAAGGATTTTAAACGTTCATTTTGTTCATATCTATCTCTTTTACTACAATGAAAGAGGAGTCTCTGTTTGTAGCATTAATATTATTATTTCTTTCTTATACAATCATAACTATTGGGGCTAGTTTTAAAATAATAACGTACCTACATACGATAAGTACATATCTCTAACATAAACATTTTATTTTCTGTCTGTTTAATTTGAGTGATCTCCGTAATTGCTGAGCCAATTTGACGGGATTATAACTGTGGATAGCCAATGTTATAAGGTGTAACTTACGCTAATTTTATTTTCGAAGAAGTATTAGGGTTCCGTTAAGAAATCTTCGCCTGTAAAGCTGTAAACTTAGGTACTTCCTGATTGAAGGACGAGGCTCTAGCGCGGACTTTTCTTGTAATTTGTCGTCTTATTATTACCCCTTATTTTTTCAATGCAACCAAAGCTATCATTCTAATAAAAAATACACGAATCTTACGGTGAAAGTGAAAAAAAAAAACAACCTAATTCAAAGAATTGAATGTCCACTGCTGTCGTTATGTGCTTTAGCGGGCAGGACGACATCAGCCGTATTTGATATCTTTAAATAATGTCTCCTGGAGATACGGGTATTTCTCCTCCTAAGCGGCTTGACCCATTGGTTTTGTGTGTAAATTTCTGATTTCCTGATTTTTTTGAAAACACAATGGGACCCAATAGGTGTTTTAAAATGGTGCTTTTAATAGGCGCACTACGACATCCGTCGGGACTGCTAGTATTGCTATAAAATTCAAACGTAATCCATAGTAACAATATCAGGACAAGAAGGTACTAAAAATAAAACACAGGTAACAGAAGGTACACATCCAATTGTAGATAAAGCCAATCACAGTTTTCGTTCATGTACGAATACTCCAGATATTTAAATACGAGCTGAATATTTGCTCTTAACTAGGTTGTAACGGGCGATTCGTGCCTCGCAAACGGATGTTAGAACCCATAAACTGAAAGATAAGGCTCAAAACGCGGATGCTCAACAGTACCTATACACTAACTGACACATTAATGTATGAAAACCAATTTTCATATGTATATTTCAGTACAGGTATTGTGGTGTCCGTTTTGTAATAACGCAAGCATGAATTGTTTTTCATAACCAATTATAGTTTTTGGCGTTGTGGTGTTTCTTTATTATGTATTGTAGCTTACCTTTTCTATAATAACACGTCAAATTGACTTCACATTGCCCCCATGGTAAGCTAATAGCAAAGTTCCAGAAAAGGGGGTCACCATTACAAAGACGTAGTATTACATTGTTAAAAAAATACTCAGCATGTCGGCCTCATCAGATGCTTTTTGACGCCCCGCTTAAAGGACCCGGGTCTGTATGAAGAAGGAAACATGTGAGCTGGTACCTTATATATTGATAGATACAAACTCTATCCTCGTATCAATATACTTTCAATCCCACAAATATTAAACGTGAAAACTTGTGAAGATGTTTGATATTTGTTATTCAATCAAGCTCTATAGGTTTAACAGACTTGTTTGAAACTTGGTACAAGGATAGATTATAGTCTAACACATAGGCTTTGATATGCATTGAGTATAATATGAATACGGGTGTCGGGAACAGGGTAAAAATTTCACGCGAACGAAGCATTTTTGAAAGTTTAACTTGTACGGCTGGCAACCTCACACTACGGCCGTTCCCAATAACATACTTACAGTTTAAATTTGACGTATCGGCTGTTTAAATTCAAAACATGGTAACTGATTTTTTGCGGGAAAGCGCATCGCGGTATAATTTTATTTTCCGAAATTGGTGTGAAATAGGAGTTACTATGTTTTGAATTTAAACAGCCGAGCACTTTATCCATAGATGCGATCTATCTTTAACTGAGTATGTTATTGGGAACGGCGGAAAGAATAAAATAGACGGAGTGTATAGAACTAGCAAGTAAAGCCACAAAAAGGAATACTAAAGAAGTGCCATCTCGCTCACACTCGTGCGTGCTCACAGAGTGCGAACAAAATAACACTACTTTAGTACTTCTTTTTGCAGCTTCACTTGCTAGTTCTATACGCTCCGACTCCTACTATTATTATTATTATTATTTCCTTTATTTCAGTATAAGACATATAGATTACATTTTTAAATATATCCTAAAAAAAATACAAAATATATTTAAAAATATAAAAATAGTATCCCACCGGCATCGAGTACAGGGACCAAGCTACCGGTGGTCAGGGCTCCAGAGAGAGGAACTTCCTCACGATGCGCGCCGTATCAAGGAGTACTGCCTTCTGCATCTGGCCCTTGACCCAACCATCCAACCCGAGCCTCTTTAGATGTTGGTTATTATTATTATTATTACTACTATTATTCTTTTAGTCTGAGCTGGCAACATGTACCTAGGTATAAGCTTGCAAGATACTACCCACTTATTTATAGGTACTATACCTACTATAAGTTTGTTGGTTGGTCTGTCCTTACCCACAATTTTATCTTTAACAAAATTATAAAGAATAACCTCAGGAGTCTACAACTGCAGTAAAAATTTGAATTTTTCCGCTTTTTACGGTCGTCCAATATTATTTTACTAAGGAACTTGTTTCAGAAAAAAAAATCTTAGAAATTACGGTACCTACTCATATTTTATAGCTACAGGCATTTAATGATAAATAAGTACCTATATTAACTTAACCAGTAACAAGTTCAAGTAGGTACTTAAACAGTAAACGACGAATAAACTCTAGACTTAAAACCAGTGATTACTTGCAAGCATAATCGGAATAGAGGTCTGTGGGGTTCCACCATGCACTTATAATCCGATACACCTGCTGATTGATGACAAGGGGCTGGATGAACCCAGGGTTGAAACTCAGGTGAGGATGACGTCAATCGTAATCATCACCATCATCTAAGAATCATTCCCATTCACATTCGAGGCTTACAATTTTGAGCAAGAGGTCTATTTATTCCTTATCCTCCTTTAGGTTTGAGAAATATCTGTGGTTTGAATTATGAGAGCAAGTACCATAATCTGACTTCTTGGATGACTCAGATGTACCAGGTTTATGAGCAAATAAATTTCTATTTCTATTTCAGGTTGCAAGTGAGGTTTTTCTTCAAAGGTTTTGTTGGGGTCCGATACACCGAACAAAATAACCGTAATAGGGGTATTATTTATTAATTACTGGCCTTTACTGAACTTGTACCAAAAAAAAAGACTACATTTACATATAGAAGCACAACACACAATATTTTTTAAATAAATATCAATTCCGTTAGGGCTTTTATTTAAAAGACATCTTTGTATGTAACCAATAACTGTTTACCCTTATTATAGTTTTATTATGATATAACATAACAATTACAAACAAATACCTAATACAACTAAACAAACATCCCCTGGAAATACACAAACACATATAATATCGATCACAATCTGTTCTGATTAATTGTGCCTCGACAGAACAATGTACGAGTAGCTTTCAACATTGCTATGACATACGTACACTAAAATGAAATGAGAAGGAAACCAGACATAATTTCCTAAACAGATATTGTATACAGGCTGGTTTATTATAGTAGTTTGTATGTTTAGTTGTACCTAACCATATAACAAATACATACAGAATATCAGCTTCGAGCATTGATTGAAGACACTGGGGGGCGCATACTTCGATACTTACGTGAATTCTAACTCGTTTCGGAAGCTGCGTGACCAAAGGCCACCAACGAGACGTTTGAAAGTAAAAACCAAGACGCTTAATAATTACGGCTCGACCGTTTGAGATGTGGGTTATGTCTAATAATAATCAGGACAAGGTTATCTAATATATAAAATTCTCGTGTCACAGTTTTCGTTGCCATACTCCTCCGAAACGGCTTGACCGATTTTGTTGAAATTTTGTGAGCATATTGAGTAGGTCTGAGAATCGGCCAACATCTATTTTTCATCCCCCTATATGGTGCAGCGGGAACGGGATCTAAAAAATTGGCGGTACGAAGTTCGCCGGGACAGCTAGTATATTATAGAAAATTCACGGAAAGAGTAGGTATACGGGTGACAATATAGCTAGTTTCAAGTACAGTCACCATCAGAAAGATGTTGACGAATAAAGTACTCAAAATGATCATAATTTCGTTTTTTTTATCCCGTTCCAGTTGACCGATAGCTCTGATATTTAGTACACACCTTTAGTTCGGACAATAATATCATATGAATCAATAAAACAGTTTGATTTTCTCTTAATACGAGAGCTTTACGATCATTTTGAGACTTCGTCGTCAAGATATTTATGACGCTGATTGTATGACCTACGTGGCGGGAAGAGCGTTCGACTGCTATGTCGGTGGTAGCTAGTTCGATTCTCGCGCAATGCAAATATTTGTGTATTATAGGTATTGGTCTAGATGTACCTATGTCTACGTATTTATAAAAAAAATGTATCGAAGTATTTTTTAAGTATGCTAAAATTTGTATCATTGTGTTCTAGAACACTAACTTTGGGTCTAGAGAGCACTCAGCAATGTACTAGAATATTTATTTATATTACCTACATATATTTGTCCAATGAAAACCAAACCAATCCGCCGTATAACCAAATATCAATTGCGGTTCTAAGGTACACAGACTAAATATTCAACCTGTATGTACATTATCAGCTATACAAAAGCAGTAAACCAAAAATATAGACAATAGGTACAGAGAACAGCTTCCATTGTGGGCTCACGTCTTTGTTCAGCTATCTATGAGTCCTATCGACTCTCCTTATTACATTCTGCGGATTCAATGGACGCATTTTGGCGGGGTTTGTACTCAATACAAAATATGCCTTTACCCTTACTCGGATACGGTTTTTATGATTTAGAACGTATTGAGCAGACTTTTTTAAATATATAACACAGTTTCGGAAGGTTAAATGGTTATCGAAGTTCATTATGTCGTAATGGCGAAAGGTTGACGTTTTAAGAAAGGAAAACTTGTCGGCTGATAAGGTTTTAGGTACCTATATTAGGCTCATTCTTTTTTTTTCATTATATACCTAATTGGAATTAAGTACCTAATCTAAATTTAATTTATATTTAAAAAGTTAACACTCAGAAAGAACTGCTAATATACTAATAGTACCTAGTACAGTCAGCGTCAGAAATATCTTGACTATAAAGTCTCAAAATGATCTTAAAACTAAAGTATTAAGAGCAAACATTTCTCTAACAAATATTGAGTTTCATTTGAGCCACTTATTCATCTACTAAAACTACTCGTTATACTTACGTAGGTAGATACTCGTTCATGAAATCGAAACCTTGAGACGAGGTTAACAAAACTACTCCTTCGTCTGGAAGCACTAATTATAACTTTCATCAATGTTTACGAACATACCTACCTACCAGCAATGTTCATAAAAAGAAATTTGATTATCCTTTAGGAAGAGACGTACGAGTACCTATAATTATTATCGTAGCACTCACTGATTAGTTATTTCCTGTTGCAGTGAAATTAATTTACATGTATTCACATCATAAATCTTAACATACGTGATATTCTATTTTATACCGTTGATTGATGGTACTTGGTGGAATTCGTTGCTACACGTATTGAGAACACTTTGTACTTTTTCCACTGTTCTTTTCTTTTCTTTGTACTTTTTCGGTTTACATTTAGCAAAGGTTTTGGATGTTCTAATTCCTAAAAACTACGATATACTAGAAAATATCGTAGTTTTTAGGAATTAGAGCCTAATTATAATAAAAATATTAAACCTTTGAGAATGACGTAATGTGAAACCGGTCAGGTTCAATATAATAAATACTGTGGAAAAAGTACAAGTATTCTCAATATGTGTTACGTGATATTACTAAACGTTACAAAATTAAGATTTTTTCCTATTTGTAACATAACACATACATAACATAAACTCACGCCTGTATTCCCCGAAGGGGTAGGCAGAGGTGCTAGCACCCACATTTCGCCAGTTTATGTTTAGGTCCCAATGTAATAGGCACAATAAAATAAACAAACAACTCCCAATAAAACAACTTTAAGAAAAACAGCAAATCTCAGCTTTGAATACACATTGTGTGGGAGCTAGTACACACTAAAATTGAGAACATAACATAGAAGGAAATGAAAGCCGTAAGTCGAGCCATACGAGTGAGAGTTCGTTACAGGGACCCATCAGTTCCGGCCATGTTACGAGCCTTCGAATTTGCGTGCAAATAAAATTGCTGCCGCATCGGTACAACACTGGACTCCCCAGGAGACGAGAGTGAAGTGGGGTGGGTCGGGATATAAAATGTGGACTGCCCGAGTCATCTCCTGCGGATGTTTGCAAGTAGGGACGTGTCCGAATAAACAACCTTATATACTGTAAGAGCCGAGATTTTCGTAAATAGTTTTGTGTACAAAAACTTATTATAACAGTGTACGAGTACTAGGTACTTACTCGAGTTTCTTGTTATATTTTTAGCATTGGCGATTCAGCAGTTAGATTGTTAGTGTTGTGACGCATATACTTAATTTCCGTCACTTTAGTTCACAGAGTATTATACCTACCTACTGATTTATATATGCATTGCACACTTGCACATAATTACTTACTATAAAGACTTACGATGGTATTATACCGGGTGTACGGGAACGCTCCCGAATCCGAAAACCCCTAGTAGTAGGTACTCCAGGTATATCCATACTAATATTATAAATGC
Organism: Eilema sororculum; assembly: GCA_914829495.1. Classification (NCBI taxonomy): domain Eukaryota; kingdom Metazoa; phylum Arthropoda; class Insecta; order Lepidoptera; family Erebidae; genus Eilema; species Eilema sororculum. Next base: position 15,913,685 of record OU618543.1, on the reverse strand, counting down.
GAAAGTAACTCTGTCTGTCTGTCTGTCTGTCTGTCTGTCTGTCTGTCTGTCTGTATGTTACGCTTTCACGCCTAAACCACTGAACCGATTTTGATGAAAATTGGTATAGGGGTAGACTAGACCATGAGAAAGGACATAGGCTATCTTTGGTCGCGATAACCGACAACCACGCGCTAGTACAATATAAATACCACTACAAAAAAGCACGCGCTTGGTGCTAGTTGTTTTTTTGTAGTGATGATTTTTAATAAAATTACCGTTTCATTAGTAAGTACTTAATCATATTCTGTCCTCCGTGATTCTATTTGAATTAATGACTAAACATCATAAGTGACAAAGAATGAATCACTCACTACACAGCGTTTTACACGTATCAGCAAAAAAAATACTCGTCGTCAGTTTTAGGTAAAATTTTATTAAATTGCTGCATAAAGGTGTATGAACTATGTTTCTGTACTAACAAATTGCTGGACCGAGTTCAAAAATCCTTCGACCATTAGAATGCTACATTATACCAGAGTAACATACCAAAGTATTTGGTTCCTGATGTGATAATGTGTGTGATGTGAACAAGCGTCGATAGCTTAATGGTTAAGGATTCGGCCTTATGATCGAGATGTCCCTGGTTCGAATCCTGGCCATTACACTATCGACGTGAACCCACTCCTAGCGCAAGCAATTTAATTTAGTTGGAAGGGTAATAGGGCATAAGTATTAGTAATTTCGGTCCTAATATTCTTTTCAAAGAAATAAAAATCACGTTCAACAAGATATTTTTTTTAAAGAATATTATTAGTAATTGAATTGAAATTACAAATATTCCCTCTAAGCCATCCAGCTAAGCTAAATTGCTTGTGTTAGGAGAGTTCACGTCGGTATTATAATGGCCAGAATTCGAACCCGGGGCCTTTTGATCGTATGGCCGACTCCTTACCCACTAAACTACCAACGCTGTCTTTTATTATACCTAATAGGTATCATATTTTTATATCAGGTAGGTATATAATTCTATCCAAACCCTACACGTAACCATAAACTCCAAGTTTAACAAAGACTCAAACTTAATACCCACTGAAATTCAACGCTTAAACTTTTCACACTATCTACAAACAAACCAAGTCGTAAACTCTTCAATAGCTTGCAGAACGGCAAACAAAATGAAGTCTCGAAGCACAAGCTGTTCGCCATTGAACAATACTACCCACCAATTGCGATAATATCTGTTCGCCAGTCATACTTTTAGCTCGCGGCGATTCTCTTTGGTCGCGGTACCAGATTTTATAAGGCATAAACCCTGAGATAGCGGCAGTTAAACTTGGAACAGAGGCAATATGCCAGCTCCCTATTGCTGGTTCCATTGCTTTGTTTTAAACTGACTAGGAGGGCGATACCTAGAATCCCGCCCGGTATGAATAATTCTCTGTAAACTCGCCTATAACTGAATACATGGAGCTACATTGTGTAATAGAAATGGTGGATATACCTTAATGTGTACGCACGTGTAATTTATATTTAATAGCTATTCATAATACAATGTTAGAAATATTTATTCAGTGAATTACCTACCTACGCTATTGTAACAAAATTCAGGCGTTCGTTCATTATAACAAACATCAACCTTTACTCGATGGTATTCAACATTTTTTGAAGATTTTAAAAATTTTCGACGGTCAATAACGGTAAGTGTTGCCAAGTCAATTGTTGTTTCCCATCTCAAAAGCGTCTATGGAAGTTTTCACTTCAAATTTTAAAATCCAAACTGATCTATACTCCATTATCTACTAATATTATAAATGGGAATAAACTCTGTCTGTCCTATTTGAAGTTAAAATCAGCCAAACAGCATAAAAAACTAATGACTTAGGTATATAAATACTTTGTCGCTGTCGACGGCTTATAAGCGCATTCGTGTAGAACCAAGCTGCTGTCCTGTACCTATTTACACAATCCAAACAAATACCGTATCTAGGCAATGGACTACAAAACTATTGCATCTAATATGTGTAAGAATCAATGTTTATTTATTTGATCGTACTTTTATGCGCTGCCGTTCTGCCGTACTGTTCATTCAATATCGATAAAATAAAACTTTGTACCTACTATTACCTACTGCTTGCACTTGCATAAAGGTACATTACACAAGGTACAATATTTTGCACTTAATAGGGACAGTCTTACAAAAGAGATACGGTTGTACCTACTTAATAATATACCTAAAGATGTATGTAAAAGTGCAAACATATTTCCTTTGTCAACTTGACAAAAAATATTTTATCGTTGCTTTGGCATTTTTTTGGCAAGGCATTATTTAGAAAGAAGTGCTGTCTCTTGTTTGATAATAAAAAATAAAAAACCCGACTGCCACTAAAAAGACCGAAATAAGTTTGATAGCAGGCGGTACCCATTAATTTTGTTTCGGTTTATGATTGGCAAATGGGTACCGCCTGCTATCAAACTTATTTCGGTCTTTTCAGTGGCAGTCGGGTTTTTTATTTTTTAATCATTTGTTTTATTTTATACTTTTTAGTTATGCTATGACATGTATATCTTTTTGTAATTTACATATCGTTTATACTTGAAATAAAAACTTAAATCAATAAGTAAGAACATTAGCGAGAATGATTGTTTTGTTAAACAACTTTAAATCGTTATATATCCTAAACTATTATTTAAAATGCAAAATGATAAAAGGAACCTAAAGATGATTTTAAAATACCTATTCAACGACACCCCACTTGACATAGTTCATCGACTTTTATTTTTTTCATTTTGACAATATGGCTTCTGGTTGTCGCTGTGGTGGATTTTGATTACAGTCATGTCTTTAGTGACACTCGCAAGGTTAAGACGAATCGATTGACGTATGAATTATCAAAATCGGCCCATGCATTTGGTCTCTAGAACGCCACATAGAAACAAACATACATACATACATACATACATACATACATACATACATACATAGACTGATAAACACATTACCCTCCTTTGCGTCGCACAGTCGGGTAAAAAGGGCAGTGAATTTGTTAAATTTCTGACTACTCCAATTTACTTCCGAAACATTTCGATGCGTGTTCAAACACAGTTTGACTTTCCTTGAGTGTCATTACTCCACGGAACATTGCATTAATCGGTATTCCGTGGGTCACTGCTAGTTATTCTGGTGTACAGTGGGCTGCAGTAGTTCAATAATATGCTAACTAAAATACTAACTGTACAATATGTACCTATACAACAATGAAAAAAAAAAAAGAAGAGAGAGAGTCTAACTTTAGGCATCGTAGAATTCCTCCCCTATATATCCCTAGAAATGGGTATACAATATGAAACTAAAATTGAATGAAGTGACAAATCTTAAGCTGTATATATTGATCGAACCATATATCTTGGACCTAAATCGCGAAATATAAAAGGCCCTGGCGCGCTGGTATTGTTTTATAATAACCTATTATTAATGAATTTGAGATCATCCACCGCAGTAGCACCCCATGCTATCTTCAAAATACATTCAAGATCTGTACTGCGCGTATGGAGCATATTTTGAGCACATTTTAGGTCCAAGGTTCGAGCTATACGGACTTTTGCAGCCCAGTAGCGGGAATGCAAATGAGATTATTCCCAAAAAACCACTGCTATCAAGACATTTTTTTTACATGCGAACGGCTTTTGTTAACTAGTAGATAATGAAAAATAACGAATTACGATTAGCTTTGATGACAGTTCAGTGAGAAAATCTAGAGATTTTTTTTCGTAATATTTTGATACCACAAATATGATACTATAACTTTTTATGGCATAACCGAATAGTGTCATCAGTTTCCCGAATGGGCCTAAAGAAGTATCACTCTATTAGGAGGAAATAATGGCAGCCCTCCCAAATCCGTTTATCGTCCAGACTCGGAGAGGTTTTGAATGCTTAGATAGACATTGTAATTCGATTTGAGGATTTCGGATAGAAATTTTTTAAGTTTTTTTTTTAAATAAACTATGCCGACATTTTAGGACTATTTGTACCTACTTTAGACGGTGCACAGGAACTCGTTATCAGGCATGTGTAACGACCCTTAATTATGACCGCACCTTTCTGTAACACCCTGTATAGCTCGATCTTCCCATCGATTTGAGGATTTTGGATCGTAACGTGGGTTACAAAAAACGAACACAGTAAATAACGTCATCTAAAATTTCGAAACTGTAGGGTAAATTGTAGTAGGTACCAATACAACGGGTGATTTTTTTATTTAGAAGACTCGAATTTCACTGTATCAGCCAGTTCGTGCTGCTTCTGCACTGCCGAATCCATCCGTAAGCGATATCTCCCTCATATATTTTCTTTTCAGTAGCCTCCCAATTTTACTGAAAGTGCCAGAAATCGGCAATAGGTTTGTCGACTAGGACATAATATATAAGACCAAAATATGGACTTTTAATGTTAACGCTGAACATCCATTGTTTAGTAGGAGCACCTGCTAGTTACTCCACCTGCTGAACAGTGGAAGAGGCTCAAGGGCAGGTTTTTATCCTGGGATTGGGAGGTGAGACAGCAGTCACTCTCATAAAACCCGACATATCAATCAAAATAGTAAGCTAAGGTTCCCTGGGCTCCAATTGCAAGCTTTTGGGTGACTGGGAAATGGCCATTAGGATGATAATTTTTAAGATCTTAATTACACAAATACCTACCTCATATTTTCTTCTCATATATTTTACACGGTTTTTTTAAAGGATATTAGAACCGAAGTTACTAATATTCCCTCTAACCCCTCCAACTAAGCTAAATTGCTTGTGATAGGAGTGGGTTCATGTCGGTAGTGTAATGGCCAGGATTCGACCCGGGACCCCTCGATCGTAACTCCTTAACCACTAAGCTCATCCCTCATGTCTCGCGCCCTCTGATCTTACATCTAAATACAAAGCCATTAGAAAATTAACTGCCAATTCGCAAGTATAAATAAAAAGAACAGAGTTGTTTGGTCTAACAAACAGTAAGTAATGTGTATTGGTTGAAATATAAATGCAGGGTATACGAACCATGACGACAACGCGCAGCGATACTAACTCCGAAACTCCGAACCGAATCATGGACGCCCGTAAATTGAGGAAGTAACCAACCTCTAGCGTTCGAACCGCGTCGTGGGTCTTCTCATTTGCGTATAAATAAAACGGTGATTTTATCAACCGCTAACTAGAACAACAAAAGATATTAGCAACAAAGGTAAATTACTTTGGAGCATTTTAGTAGATAAAGGAGAAAAGCATACCTCCAAATCTTCTGGATCCCGTCGGCGTACCATGACCTGCTAAAATGTACCTAAGTTCGGACGAGAAAAAGAGATGAACCTGTATAGGATATATAGCTCCATCCCTTTTTCTCGCTCGAACAAATAAGTTTTAACACACATGGTAAGCTTTATGGTGTTTACTGAATCAAAGTACTTTCTTCGATATAATTTACAATATCAAGTATACAATATTTTGTAGGTTTTAACATGTATATTTATGTAAAATCATGATCGTGTTGGTTTCCCTTTCCGGTGGAGTAGAATAGGGCCAACCCATCTCTTCGTCTGGGTGTCGTAGAAGGCTCCTAAGGGGTAGGGCTGTTCTCCATCTAACAGTAAACATACAGCCCAAGATAAGGGCCCGCTTGACGGCAATAGGCTCGCCCCCTATTACGTCGTGGGACCGAAAATCATAATTGGCGAAATGTCGGTGCTAATACACCCCTGCCTACCCCTTCGAGGATTTACAGACGTGAGTATATGGTCAGGGGACCTTCAATCGGTCCGATAATATAACGGAGTGCTTAACCAGTTAGAGTCCCCCGATATGGCAACCGTTGAATCAAAATATTACTAGGTATATCAAAAGTTAAAAGGCAAACACAATTTATTTTCAACTTTTTCGAGGTGTTTTTGTGAAGAGGGTTTTTTTAATTTTTTAATGTAATTTCGAAAAACATCGGAAAAAATTAAACGCTCAAGTGAGACTTGAACTCATATAATATACTAGCTGTTGCCCGCGGCTCCGCCCGCGTGGATGTCGCTTATTGCGTAGTGCTGTAAATTTTAGCGCTGTAAGTCGAGTGTTGAGCGCTGATACTCTACTCGCCTCTCTACTCATCTTTCTATTCTTATTTTTACTCAACTCTCTACTCGTATAATATATATCTATAGTAAAAACTCAAATAATATATAATAATAAATAAATCAACCATTGTCATCTTAGCGTAGCCTATATTTCGGAGCCCGGGGTTCCTGGTCTTCTCGGTATGACTAATACCTACGGCTCTTCTGGGAGAGACTGCCGCGTGACCTCCCAACCCCGAGAGAAAAGCCCGCAACAGCTGTCAATCAATACATGTAAGTACCAGCTTGGAGATAAGGTTGTCTTGGGCCACGAAGGTCTTGGTGGGACCCCAAAAAACTCATATTCTATAATTTATAGGTGAATACATATAGCGCCTAGATATTTTTTCACAAAGAAAACAAATGAGATAATGATAACAGTTTGCCTTCATAGGCTTCTCCTTTTTCACAAGATATATTCGCAAAAAATCAACATAAAACTGCTTCAGTACGAATACACAACGGAGTAATTTAGAAGAAAAATCTTCATACACTTATCACATCTCAAAAAAATAATTTTGTACTTCATCCCCATTTATTATATAAATTCATATCATAAACTCCATTCACAATATAAATTGGGTTTGAGACCGTACGTTTTTTGGCTCATAAACTTAAAGGATTTCAGCAGTAAAACTTATAGAATATCGAACAAATTCTCCCACAGAGATACAATACCAATAGTGATACCCATATCGCTGGTTTCAAAATCGAGATATTGAATGAAATTAACAACAACAGCCTTTGTTTGAGAGGCTGAACTTAATTTTCGAAATTCAAAAATCGTTCAGTGTTTCAGATCATGGGTTTTGTTCTGATAACTTATTTATTACTAGCTTTTGCCCGCGGCTCCGCCCGCGTGGATGTCGGTTATCGCGACCAAACATAGCCTATGTCCTTTCTCAAGGTCTAATCTACCCTTATACCAAATTTCATCAAAATCGGTTCAGTGGTTAAGGCGTGAAAGCGTAACATACAGACAGACAGACAGACAGAGTTACTTTCGCATTTATAATACACTGACGGACTCATAAACTGCATCAAAGTTCAGGTTTACTCTAAAAGGATTTTTTATAATAAGTATGCAAACTTTTTAGATTAAATTATATAAATATGGAAAGACTGGCTCTTAATCTTAAAAAAAAATTAAATTTAAAAATAGAACTGCAGTAAAACAAATGAATATAGCCGGGAAAAGAAAATTTACTTGTAGTATCAGATTTGCGTGTTATTTATAGCTAAGTTTTAAATTGATTCTCATTGATTTTTTTTGTTTTGTCAATTGAATTATTGTTACCAGCATAATTGTTGGGTTAGTTTTTTAACACATCGAGAGTTTTTGAACCATAATATGGATACTTCGTCCGAACAAGCGGCACAAATTGTAGCATTGGTGCGGGAGGGCTTGGATCAACGAACAATTGGTAGAAATTTAAATTTAAACCAGTCTACGGTTTCTAGAATATACAGAAGGTTTGTAGAGACAGGTTCTTACAGGAGGAGACGTGGTACAGGCAGAACTCGAGCAACCACAGGTCGTGATGACCGATTTATTGTTATAACTTCCCTGCGAAATCGTTTCCTCACGTCAGTTAACATCAAAACCGAGCTTAATGAAGTGCGTGGAGTAAACGTGTGTGCACGAACAATAAGAAGAAGGTTAAAGGAAGCGGATATCACCCCTTTTAGACCAGCAAATGGTCCAAAGTTGTCTACAGCTCACAGACAAGCTCGCTTAAGATTTGCGCGTCATCACCTGAATTGGACAGAAGAGCAGTGGGCCTCTGTATTGTTCACGGACGAGTGTAGGACATGTTTATATGGTGCAGATGGTTGCAGAAGAGTCTATCGTCGACGTGGGGAGCAATATGCTCAAAGTTGCATTGAGGAGCGTGTTCCTTTTGGAGGCGGTTCATGTATGGTCTGGGGTGGCATATCGATGAACGGGCGAACAGAACTTGTGTTCATAGACATGGTCCGTCAAAACAGTAATAGAGGGGGTTTGATAGCACATCGCTACATAACAGAGATATTAGAAGATCACGTGGTGCCTTACATGGGATTCATAGGCGAAAATTTTACTTTAATGCAGGATAATGCCCGGCCGCATGCAGCTGCACAAGTTCAACATTATTGCGAAGAGGTTGGGATACGTACAATGAATTGGCCAGCACGCAGCCCGGATCTTAATCCCATCGAGCATGTTTGGGACAATTTAAAAAGAGCTGTATATGCGAGAAACCCTTCGCCCACGACAGTGGCAGCACTAAGAACAGCACTTTCAGAAGAATGGGACAGTATTCCGCAAGATCTTTTAAAAACCCTTATAAAATCTATGCGGAACCGATTAGAATCCGTAATAAGGGCACGTGGGGGAAATACACCTTATTAAAACACAAATAAACCCTTGCATAAAGTTTGTGTCTATTGTTAAAACCAATTTTTTAATTGAACCAATTTTTCTTAAATTTCTGTTTTTTCTTCAAAAAAAGTCTTAAGGTCCTTTCCAGTACATAAACTTAAACATAAAGATATGAGCCTACGCTGTTTTAAAGTTCACGAACCAATCTAGAGGTTTCAATTTAAATCTGTATAGAAAGTATGCATACTTGGTTAAAATATTTATTTCAAAGTCGTCTATTACTTTGATGCAGTTTATGAGTCCGTCAGTGTATTAGTATGGATGTTATACCAAACCTAAAGAATAAATAAAGTAATGGCTACTGACTAATGTTTTGTTCCATTAGGCAGTCTAATTAGTAGCCTGTGGTTTAGGTACGAAGTCATTGCTAAATTATCATTTATTATGGTTATAGACATGGTACAAAACGAAAATCAAAAACCTAAGAATGTCCGGCGATTTTTGAAATAGGAAATTGAGTATAGAATACTGATAAATAAATTAGTCATAAAAATATAATGTTATTTATGGAATAAAGAATGTGCCATTTATAAGTAACTGGTAAGGCTTCATGATAAAACATTCCGAAACCTTTTCGATACATATTTTATTACATTTTCTGATAGACAGGATCAATATTGTTGAAGACAGACGAACTGAAGAAGAAATAGATAAACTCTTATTTTTATTATGTATGAAGGTTGTGTATTATGTACTTATGTGTTAAAATGTTGATATGAGTAGGTATTTTATTTAGTTTAGCTGCCGTGTGTATAACCACAGCCATTTTCTTTAACCCTAATTCGAGAAAAGCGAGCGGAAATTGTATTAAAAAAATAATTAGGATCTTTTTTGAAGTTTGAAATTTTCACGAGAATATTAGTATATTAATTACTGCAGAATTTTATTATTTACTATACTTATATAACTACTAAAACGTACTTTTGCTTCAGAACTGTTAGTATACCTAGTAGGTAGGTACTATTGAACATAATAGGCAGACTGAACCCGATAAGATAGCCTAAGAAAGAACCTCGTCCACTAAACAGCAGGTATACCGTATTGCAGATGAGGTTGGTTTAACCCCAAATGTCTTGTCAAAACCCCAAACACCCTTATATCAATCAATCAACCAGCCCACCGCAGTCCACTACTAGACATAAGCCTCAATGTCCGCCATTTCGTCCGAACCTCAGCCTTCCGCATCCAGTCTATCCCAGCAACCTTTTCCAGGTCGTATTATAGATATTATCTTTTAATAATTATCTAATCCTTTATCCAGCAGTGGACTGCGGTGTGCTAATTGATTGATTGTCCTAACCCTAACCTAAATAGGTACTATTGTTAAACAAGATAACAAAGTAAGTACCTAGTAAATGAACGAGACGTGAAGTGGCGAATTACGCGATCGTTGAACGTATTATAAGCTCGATTACTTTTATGATATTACGGAATATGATTTATTCCTCAATAAGTTGTTCGACTTATCTAACTATTTCCCCCGGCCGCTAGAGCCCACTTTACTTCCACGTAAAACTGGGATCTATACGATTAAAGATTTCATCCTCCGATATTGGACGATCGTAATATTTTAACGATATCCCAACCCTGCAGCGACTCCTTTGTTTTACTGCCCTTATTTTATTATTTATCGAAACATTTGATATAAAAGAGCCATTATCTACAACTTTATGTGATAATTTATCGTTAAACCTGGAAATAACAGTTACAATGTTGTTTTTTTTAAATAGAACAAACCAGTAGTTAACTTTGTAAATTGCCTATGACGCGCAAGAGCAGTCTTCACGGGCTGACCTATGAGCACGGGCCTGGGGGTGACGGATGGAGCCGCCAGTCACCCCAGCAAAAGCAGGTCACGGCGGCGGCGCGCTAAATAGCGCGCCTCCCTATTCCGGGGGCGAGTCGGGGTCACCGTTGTCCCCCTCCTGGGGAAGACCAGACTACCTCACCTCCGGCCTAACACTACGACCCTCAGTCGGCATGCGGTTTTAGTCGGTTCCAGTTCGACATAACCTACCCTCCCGGCTCCGGCGGGGCAGGTACACGTGGGGCTTTCTGTACGAAAAAAAAGCGCTCTTAAAACGGTAACAAGCGGGCCTCAACTGGCTTCCTGTTCCCAACGACTCATCCTATCTTAATCTTCCCTCCATGGTGTTTTCTCAAACCGCGCTGCGTACTGGAGAGCTGCTACCATCAAATTCAAATTCAATTTTTTTTTTATTTTTTGTTACTTTTATATTGTGAATTGGACTGTCAGCGTCCGTCTGCATAGGAGGGTTACTATCTATAGCAGTATTATTTTAATCTTACTTTGTTACTTTTGTAGTGTGAATGGACCATCAGTGTCCGTCAGGATACTTAGGTTGACCCACCCAGTTTGATCACATAACACTCTTTACTGTACAGTAGTGGATAGGTATATTTATTTATTTGTTGTATTTATTAAATTTCACATTCTTGTCTTACAAGTTACAGTAAGTACCTACTCAAATATCGACAAACAAGAAAACCGGGCCCGAAAACCTAAAGTAAGATTGAAATAACAATACTTTTAACAAATGGAGATAAAGTCCCTGTATACATGTATGTTTATTAAAATAATAAATTTGTAAGATAACTGCTGCGGTATAATATTATAGTAATATTGTAACTCATCATAACATCAAATAGCCGTACGTGCTCTGCGAGACAAATTCCATAAGAAAGCGGAAGAAATAAATAGGTACCTACGACACGACACGAGACATTGATTGTGAGTCAGTATGTGCACGTTTCCTTTATACTACGATAAAGGTATGTGGTATGTATTTCACTGACGGGATTACTGTGGCCGCCGAGTAATGCTCGAGAAGGAGGCAGCCAGTCGGGTCCGGACTATACTCCGGGCCCGGGCAGCCCGCGAAGAGCGAAGGCGAACCGCAGGTCGTAGAACGACCCCCATCCGCCATGAGCGCTGGCCTGGGGGTGATCGGTGGAGCCACCTGTCGCCCTAGCAGAGGCAAGCGGCGGCGGCGGCGCACAGTGAGGCTCTCCGTACCCGAGGCTAGGTGGTCTATATATGGTCTAAGGACTATGGTCGCCACAACCCGTAGGGGAACACAACGGCGTGCGTTTTCGTCGGTTCGCGTCCGACATAACCACCGATTTTCGGGGAAACAGTTTCAGCCGCAAAGATCCTAGTGAGATTAAGTCAAACCAAACTCAGCTGCAAGCCAGTAACTTATTTAGTAGTTGACGGAGGAGGTTCTGGCGCAAGTCAGATGGCAGTCACTCCCGTAAAAGTTAACCGAACAAAATTAGGTTTAGTAGGTCGGACTTTGGACCCCAAAGTGCCATTTGATGCTATTGTATGTAAAAGGGAAGATATCAGCAGGTTACTGGTTGGAATTAAAAACGAAATAAAAAGGATCGCTGTTGCGTAAACTTCTTCATCTTCCCGGTTGCATCCGAAGCGTTCACCTTGGAGTCCGGAGATTGTTTTGTTCTATCTAATTTATGAGTTTGGCTAAATTTCGACCTCCACAACCCATTGGCGTACTTCCGAACGATTGCACCAAATAGTTTTTTTTTCTGTTCGTTATTTTCAGGACAAGGTTTGTATAACATGAATAAAAACTTTTAGAAAGACATAGCCTAATAAATAGTACTCCACAGGTAAGGTGTTATAATTGCACCAAGGCGAAACCAAGGCACACAGTTAGTTTAAATTAAAATTAATCACCGCAATCTGCGTACAATGGAAACGTACAAATATTTTGCACATACAAGCTAAATGCAACCTCAGCATTTTATACCGAAGTTTATAAATATGACTTCTTTTAACGCGATTAACGGAGTTGTTACATCACACGAGATAAAAATGTCACAAAATGGAAATCCACCGATGGCTTTGCATTATATTTGTTAACTGTACTTTGATACCATGTGAGTGTTTTTTTTTTTCTTTTTTGTGCAATGACGAGTCAGTTTTGTGAATTACTCCTTGTGATTTTGTGAAGATCATAGCGTGAAATACACCAAATTACTGCTAATCAACATGTGTGATAACGCTCTGATGATCTCATCTTACCTATCCTCAGTGGTTTAGTGGTAAAGCGTTAGACTGACGACGTCACAGGTTCGACTCCCGTTCAGTGCAAATATTTTTATGCGTGAATATGACAATTTATATCTGTCTGGGTATTTCTATGCATATTATTATTTACAACAGCTATGTTTAGTTTTAGGTAGGGCTGTATGTATTTACAAGAAATCAAGAATTATGGATTTTTTGTAATACATAGATACATAAATAATACATTATAATAAATATTATAACAAAGAAAGATAGATATATAAAATAAATAAATAAAATATCCCACAACATTCTACAACTACAACTAGCTGTGTTTTATGGAATCTAGAATGCGGATAAACATACTTAAATACTTTTTGTAAATACATACATATTATGCATAGAAACATCTAGACCGTTGCAAATACTTAGACATAGGTATTTATGCTAACAAATATTTGCACTGAGCGGGATTTGAACCCGCAACCTCCGACGTAGTAGTTCAACGAATTATAGCTGAGTAGGCCCCATAAAAATTATGCAGAGTTTGGCACTAAATAGTATACCTACCTAATATTTCTTAGAATAATATTATATTATTATTTTGTATTGACAATCAAGGCCAACGTGTTTTTGATATTTGTTTTTTTTACAGACCTAGGAGCAAAGACTGTTTCATTGAATGAATTAATTGCAGCAGATTCGAAGACAAATCAAGCTACAGCGGAACAGTCGTCAAAATTTACAGGTAAGAGACATTTATTTGCTGGTAAGAAACACTTATTTGCAGGTAAGAAGCACTTATTTCGATAGGTCTTATTTCCCGTAAGCCTAAGACTGTAGTACCTACTCCTACCGGGATCGACAAACAAAGTAATGACACTCGGGATGTCTCAGAAAAGTTACATTCGAAGTGAAATTAATCAAAAGTGAATTGAAGAAATTGCAAATATGACAAACTAGCTTTTGCCCTTCCGTGGCTCGGCCCGCGCGTGGCAGTTGGTTATCGCGACCTAACATAGCCTAGTCCTTCCTCAAGGTCTAACCTAAATTATAAATCAAAGTTTCATCAAAATCTGTTCAGGTTTAGGCGTGAAAGCGTAACAAACAAAGAGACAGACAGATAGAGTTCATTTCGCATTTATAATAATAGTAAGTATCAAGATCCATACCATACCAAGATCCATCCATATCTTAATCCATCTCGAATAGGTACATCCGGAAAAATGAATCTTCTCAAGCGGGACTCGAACCCGCGATCTTTCTTTTAACCAATTAGCCACTGAGACACGCCCAATGTGATTAATCCATCTTGAATAGGTACATCAGGAAAAATTAATCTTCTCAAGAGGGACTCGAACCCGCGATCTTTCCCTTAACCAACTAGACCACCGAGACACGCCCGATGTGATTAAAATTTCCCTTCTAATTTTATCCGTCTTTTATTTCCGTACCTATTCATATATCTTGGACCATGTTCATATATAAATTACTAGCTTTTACCCGCGGCTCCGCTCGCGTGGATGTCGGTTATCGCGACCAAACATAGCCTATGTCCTTTCTCATGGTCTAATCTACCCCTATACCAAATTTCATCAAAATCGGTTCAGTGGTTTAGGCGTGAAAGCGTAACATACAGACAGACAGACAGACAGAGTTACTTTCACATTTATTATATTAGTATGGATATGGATAAGGCCCTGGCGCGCGCGGATTGTTTTGTACTAATTTATGCTTAGTGAATTTAAGAGCGTCCACGCAATACTTAGAACCCTGTGCTATATTCAAAATACCTACATTTAAGAAAAGTGTAATGCGCGTTTAGAGCACGTTTTGAGCACATTTTAGGGCCAAGGTACCTACAGCGTAAGTATTTCGCGAGCCATTTTGCAAGTAAGTACCTACCTATACATAAGCCAACATTATTTTGACTCGTCAGTTATAAAATGTCAATAACGCATTAAAAACCACTCGGTTTCTTACCTTGGAGATGGGATTCGCTCGCTTAATGCCAAACTCAATGTTTTTCGATAGAATCTGAAATCTTGAAATTAAAAGAGCGATCCTGGATTTCGGAGTGACATGTCGATTTGGCTGTAATTTATGGAAGCTTATTTTTGTAGGTAGCTATTTGTATAAGTACCTATATAGACACAGTTATGTATAACATTAAGGTTTTGATCAAGAAGATAGGTATATTATTGGGATAGGTTTTATTGATTTTGATCTTGATGCTTGATGATGATCTGGGCCTTGATTCTGCTAAAGACAAAGCACAGTGGTGCCACCGCCACTGCAAAAACCTTCACTACGTAATAAGCTTTAAAACAATGCAATTTAAGTTCAAAATTAAATGACTTTTTGCAGAGTAATTGAAAAAGTGTAATGAAACTGTTTTCATTTCATTTCGAACTTTAGATTTATACTAGTAAAGTCTAAAATTTAATGCCATTTCTTGCTGTGACTGCGGCACCATTGTGTTAGAAAAGAGGGTCTTCGGAAGGCTTAAAGATAAAGTCATTTTAAAGTATCTAATACTGTAAATTTAATAAATTTATGTTTTAAATCGAGTAAAGGCATCAATCAAAGTTCGAATAAAGAAAAGGACTGCCTTTTTTTTCGTGCGGAAATCCCCTCCGATATCCCCCTGCCGGAACCGGAAGAGGTTATGTCGGATTCGAACCGACTAAAACCGCACGCCGACTGTGGGTCGTGGTGCTAGGCCGGAGGTGAGGTTGTCATCGACATATCCCTCGCACCCCGGCTGACCCAGGAGGACTGCCTAGATGTAGGCACGATTTGATTTTATACCTACTTTTGCAACAACTAGGGGTAAAAAATTAGCTGATCATATATTTTGAAACTTCACTTAAATAACCACTAAAAACTATTTAAACCCCGTTACATATGTATACCTATTTCTATATATTGTTAGGTACCTATATTCTATTATGTTCTTATTAAGTAGGTACATAGATCTTTTGTCACCAGATCGTGAAGAAGAACTAAATACATCTGACGAAATCCATACAGCAGAAACCAAGATAAAACGGTTGCCAAAGAAAATACCTCCTCTAATATTGCCAGGTGAGTTCATTACAGTTAAAATGAAGCTTCGTATTGAAACCGCATAAGTACCTATTAGAAGTCCAGTCCTAATTCCCTAGTAGTGTAAGTAGTTTGCAAAATATGCAAACCGCAGTAGCCTTTTCAGGCTAAAAATGTAACCATGGATGAAAATGGGAAAAAACTTACAGGAGGTAATAGTAAAAAACCTCCGGCTCTCACACAATTAGTACAAGCGGGACATTTAAGAATTTTCCTTCCACATACCGAGGGATGATTCGATACTGCAGATAAAGGCGTCAGATACTACGCAACTATCATATAGGAGATTTGGCTAATAAAACGTACTTAGCGACGTTGCAGCGTTGCCCGCAGTTGTAATGCAACATTTTTCAAAAAAATTACGATATGCGTTTTGAAGAGGCGCCGTACGTACGAACATAGCAGCAGTAGTAGATATCTATTGCATTTTAGAATTAAATCTATGCAAAACTTCCTTATTTTAATGCCTAAAAATAGATTACTTCCTCTTCCTACTACTTCAACAAATGCAATGGATGAGTCCGTATTTTTCATTTATAAATTAATTATTGATTCAGGTCATAAAGGTCGTCCAATGTCTCCCACGGGTGCCGTAAAACGGGGCATAGAAGAAATGCCAACACCCTGCAAAATGAATAATAAATAGATCAGGGGTCATATATTTTTAAGATTCGCTATTTCTGTAGAGGTACCTACCTATCCATAACACTACAAAGCAAAATTTGATTTATTATAACTAGAACACTTTTTTTTTCAGGTCTTCTCAAACGTTCCTTTTTATTGAAGCGTTTAGTATCCGACGCCAAAAGAAGAAAACGCAAGTTAGGTGCGTATATTTTTCATAATACATCCTTTATTTTATGATATTATCTATCCAAAAAAAAAATAACAATATTTTATTTTCCAGCTAATAAAATATCAGGAATCGAAAATTTATCACCTCTAAAATTAAAAAAAGCATTTGAAATTAAAAGCCCTTTGAAACCAAAGAAATTAAAAGGAGCCAGAAGATCAAGACTTAAACGAAAAAATCTATCGAGAAAACGTGAGGTCAGTGGGAATGATGCTACACACAAACAGATTCCAGTACTTAAGAACCTTCGTAGGTTATTCGATAATTTTCTCGATCCTGATACAAGCAACTCATACGAAGTCAAACCTAAAAAGTACAGACGCAATCGATTACACTCTGAAGAACGATTTGAGCTCCCTCACGATCAATCGAATGAAGCCAGTTCTAGGCTTACCAAATTTAAATCGCGTGAAAAGACAACTACTCCTTCCTCGTCTGTCTCCATTGACGTATCGTCGGATACCAAGAGTCTCACCCCTAACAAGGATTATGACCACAGCACTCACAGACCGGATAAGAGCATACCCATACTACTTTCAAGAAATACCATTAGCAGTCGGCGAGACAATAATGGACCAAGTGAGAGAAGCAGCACCACATTTCACGGAGACGTTAAAAGAAATATCACCAGGGATTATGGAAATCATGAATATAATACCGGATGCGGAAGGAATGAATCCTGTACGAAAGGTGATGAAAACAATACCTTCAATGCTACACGAAATGACTCAAGTGGCGTTAGATACTCAGGAAGAAACCGATTTAATGCCAGAGATTCCAAGGGTAGAGAAACACTCGATGGTAATAAATCGAAGAACGAAAATGCCAATGACAACATTGGAGAAAATCAACTCGAGACTGGAAGAAACAAAATTGAGAGCAAAGTCTCTGTACGAGAACCTATTCGAGGATTACGAGGATTTGTACCAGGACACAAAAACCCAGATGAAGAAAGAGTCCTACCAGAACCCATACAGCTCAAAGAAATACATGAAGAAAGCATTCTCAGTGCCTCAAACAATAGCACCGGTAATAAACGAATCGTTGACAAAAGTGGCCCAATTGCCACAGAAGATGAAAAAATTCGTAAAAGAAATGAAACAGTGATAGTTATCGAAAGAAATTCTCAAATTAGTCATACTGACAAAGGAACAGGTAAAAAAGTTCCTGTTGTTATGATCTTTGATGGGTATAGTGTTACAAGAGATAAAAATGGTGAAAATAAAGTTTTAGGAAAAACTATTCATGTCCAAACGTAAAGAGGTGGATGATTTAAAATCATTTTTAATTTATAAAACTGTATATTAGAAATAGATAAGAATTTGTAATATTGAAAATAAAAGAATAATTTTGTACATCAATGTTTATCGGCGTCCTTTCTTTCCCTTTGTCTTGTTAGTAGCTTGTGCGGCTTGCGGCTGTTGGTCTGCAGGTCTACAACAAAAAATAATATTACTCACATAGCACCAAAGAATAAATAGGCCCACTATTCAGTAAATGATTCAGTTCGTTTAGTGGTTATGGAGTTGACATTATAATCGAGATTCGCCCTAACACCTCCAGCTAAGCTAAATCGCTTGTTAGGAGTGGGTTCACCTGGGTAGTGTAATGGCCAGGATTTGAACCTGGGACCATTCGATTGTAAGGTCAATTGCTTTACAAATAAGCTACCTACATTTCTGAAACATTTACATAATGGAAACAAAAAAAAATATTGTAATAAATTTTATTATGACTTATTTGGATTATTTTTAACTGTTTACATATATTTTTACAATCTTTATTTTTGGCTGCAGACCACCAAAAAGTCAGAAAAGATTATATTACAAAAAATATCCTAATTAACATTACATTACATAAACTCACGCCTGTATTCCCCGAAGGGGTAGGCAGAGGTGCTAACACCCAGATTTCACCAGTTTATGTTTAGGTCCCAATGTAATAGGTGGCGAGCCTATTGCCATTATCCGGGCACTTATAAACCTGCGATAAATACACACATAACTTCGAAAAGCATCGAAAAGTCATTGGTGTGTGCCATGGTAAACCTGGGATCGATTCCGAGACCTGGTCTCAGCAGTCCATTACCCATACTACAGATTTTTTAATTTCTTTAATTCATGATAAAATAGCAGAACATTAGTGACTCTACATACTCTTTACCTGGAGCTTTCATGACGCATATACGTATTTTGATGATAATTCCAATTATAAATGAAATTTTAAAGCATGTACCTACCACATTTAGTAAGCTTACAATTCAATTTGACTAAGATAGAAAAAAAATTGTTTGGTCCTGGCGGGATTCGAAGTCACCATCTTTTACAGGGTGAATGTTCTGACCACTGAGCTACTGGAGTCCAGGACTAGAGTGGTCAAGGCGGGGTCCAGTAACTGGACCTTGCCTTGACTAGTCAAAAAATGTCCAATTCCAATATTATGAGTTTTCCTCGATAAATTGCCCATTACAAACTTACTCTGCTTATTTACTGCCAGCAGGGGACTCCACAGCCAGACAGGTGATCTCCCCTCTAGTGTAGGCCCATTTCACCCATTTCTTCTAAACTTTTCTCTCTGCTTACCCATTTACATAAAAAAAGAAGTAATAGCTACCTGATGTTTTGTCTAGTTTTTAGTTTAGGAATTTGATCACCAATATGCTTCATGACTGCATCTCGAGTTGGCAATTCAGACTTAACTGGGGAGCCATCATCATTCTTGAGCTGCACTCTGATTCTACCTCTATACAAGATTTCCTGTAACAGAAATAAATGGGACAGTTAGAATTTGATAATTAAGAATTAAAACAAGGCTTAAAGGTAGGTATGCAGGCACATAATTCTTCAAAAAAAAAACTTTGAACTCACAATAAAATGGTTTTTTTTTTGAGTCAGTTGTAAGCATGAAATTACTACTTCCTACCCTAGGGCACACCAGGGTAAATGGCTGGAATGGCCTCCAGTTGCAGTCATCCCCAGTGGAAGAAAGAAGTAAGTAACCATGTAAGTATATTTTTTTTACTGGAACTCAATAAGCATCAGAACATGTCTATTACGGTAGTAGTAGTAGGGGTTATTGGACCCCACCAAAAACTTTGGAGCGCAAGCTAACCATACTAAGATGACAATGATGAGGTCTATTATAGTAGTATTATTATAGAACTAAGCCCACTGCAATGACAGCCTCCATTTGCGTAGCGGCAGTGAAGGCGCAGGTTCGATCTCCGCTCGGTGCAAATATTTGTACACTTAAATATGAGTATTTGCCATGGTCTGGTCGCGCCTCAAAAAGTATGTTAAGCCATCGGTCCCAATTGCCATGCAAACATGTATGACAGTCATTTTAGGCAAAATGTTTGAAATGGCCTCACATGAAAGGGCTGATTACCTGTCTCTTCAAACGGAGTCTCCACTGGCAATAGTAGTAGTATTAAATCCATAGCAATTAAAAGTATATCAAATCATAAATTGTTGAAATGGTTAATACCTTGCTGGGCTCCCTCGGATACAACTTGTTCTCTACTCCAACTCGCAATCCCGCAGCCACTAGCACATCTCTAATCTCCTGGTGAGTTGGGTTCTCCACACAACAAGCCTTGGGAAGTTTGCGTCCTTGGGCCAATGTCTTTTTGCTATTTAAATATGCTGGGTAAATGCAAATCCACCTTGAATTTAAAAAAAAAAAATAATTTTATTACTTTAAGAATTTGGTGATAGCGTCCGGCTGAGTAGAAATATTATTTTATCACAAACTAGTTGACCCGGCGAACTTCGTACCGCCAATTTTTATCCGCCCGCGTGGCATCAGATCCTGTACCCGCTACACCCTCTACTATATTAAGCCTTGTGTATGTAAACCCTCTCCTTGAATTACTCTATCTATTAAAAGAACCCGCTTCAAAATCCGTTGCGTAGTTTTAAAGATTTAGGCATACATAGGGACGAACAGACAGCGAGCCTATTGCAGACCACTGCTGGATCACTTCATCATAAGTCGCTGTCGCTGTCTGTCTGTCCCTATGTATGCTGAAATCTTCAAAAGTACGCAACGGATTTTGAAGCTGGTTTTTTAATAGATAGAGTGATTCAAGAGGAAGGTTTATATGTATAATACATGCATAATATTGTAGAGAAACACTGCTAAATTTAGAGGTTTCTAATGTCAATCGGGATTTCTGCTTGAATTTATTTTGCCGTGCGTTAATTGTATATTGCGATAGCTTCCAAAGTATACATTATAATTATATAGTGTGAATGGCAATTTTGATCTACATTAAATGTACAACGTATCTAAAGTATTTAATTGGATAAGGAATAACAATATATTGTTAAAATAGCTTCCAAAATGACACATAAAAAAATTATAATTTGTAAAAGATAAAAATGGTTACTGTGGGCTACCCATAATAGATAGACATATGCTATCGCGGACTTTTATGTAGGCCTTTTTGAGGTGTACAATACTATAGTACATCGTTTTGATTTATCTCTTGGGGTTCAGCCAGCGTTTGCAATGTAAGCGCAAAAAAATGTGCTTTTTTACGACATGACATTAGAAACCTCTAAATTTAGCAATGTTGCTCTACTATATTATGCATGTATTATACATATAAACCTTCCTCTTGAATCACTCTATCTATTAAAAAAAACCGCTTCAAAATCCGTTGCGTAGTTTTGAAGATTTAAGCATACATAGGGACAGACAGACAGCGACAGTGACTTTGTTTTATAATATGTAGTGATACATCTGTTATGGGATTTATAACTAAACAAAAAAGTTGCATACCTCTCCACGTCGCTATGTTTTTTTTCGGAGTTCCATGAACTTATCATAGCAGCCATAGCTTATGTTTTAATATTACACTGAATTAAATTCTTAATATTATAAAAACTACTCAACAAATCCTTAGAGATAATAAAATATCAATACTTCATGGAAAGCAAGTGATTTTTTGCGAAGTTTTTCAGATTTTTGTTGTAAATTGTAAATGACTTGACACTGATGACACTACACTTGACACACGGCATTGACAGCTCATAGAATGTCAAAAGGCATTAGGAGTTTGGGCCTTTCGCAAGAAAGCCTGCAGAGGCCGCTAGTGAGGTAGGGTGCCATCTGACATTTGACAGTAAAATTGTCACTCAGCGTTCAGTTGACGTTCAGTATTGTTTGAATTTTATCATATATTTTACTATTAATTTCCGTTCCGCTTATCCTCTCAATATCTCAAACTGTGCTTATACGCTCTCTAAATTGTATCTGCCTGTTTGCTCTGCAATTTTTACTTTGAAAATGCCGTTCATTGAATGTTGTGTACTGTCGTGTCGGAAGACCAAGTACGATGAAACTTTGTATCGATTACCTCGAAATGAAACATTACAACGCAAGTGGCTCAATCAGCTCGCACCATATTGCCCAGGACTTGTACAGTTGACTTAGAGAAAGGAAGATTTGTTCAAGACAATTTGAACCAAAATGTCTCATTGGCAAGAAAAGACTTTATAATGCTAGACATGGCAGGTTAGTTGTTTGAATAACCTATACAACTCACTAGAGTTAGGTAGGTACTAACCTACCTCTTGTAATAATACTTTTTACAATTTTTGTATTGTTGGCTTGTCACAAATTAAAGCACTGATTGTTATAATTGTTAAATTTCAGTTGAAACTGATCACACTTGTGTGAAAATGTCAACAATGTTAGATCACACATATTGCAAGAGGCCGTCATCGAGTGATTCTTACCCACAACCTGCAAAAATTCCCAAAATAACAAATGTTTCAGAACAAGACTGTACCTTGCCCTCTACATCAGTATGTATGCTCTATTCACTTCTTGTCGTTATTATATATATATGAATGAATTCCGAGACTTTGCCTTTAGCTTAACATCAGGCGAGGTGAAGATTGACGTGTCCAGTATAAAATAAAGTTTTTGGTTAATTTTTGGTTAATTTTTCGTTACGTCGTTACCTCGTTAAGCTACATGCAAAGTCTGGAAAAAAGGGTCACTATCGTAAACATGTACCATGTTAACAGTGGTGACACTCAGCTTGACTGCCTGATCCATATACGGATGGCATCTTCATCTTATCAGCATATCTATGGTCTACCATAGGTAAAGTTGTTACTACTACTACCATTATACATGTTCGTATGGCGACCGGGACCGACGGCTTAACGTGCTTTCCGAGGCACGACTAGACCAATGCAAATAGTCAAATATAAGCATACAAATATTTGCACTGAGCGAGGATCGAACCCGCGCCTCCTGCGTAGCGGCCGCGTTCACTACCGCCACGTCACGGAGGCTGTAGGTAAAGTGGTTACTACAACCAAAGATTCTTGATATTTATTTATCTTCAGTTTAACAATTACGATATGGATGTATTATAATTAAAATAACATTAAAAAGCTGAATGGAGAAATTGCTTTACATGGATATTGTAAAGCAATTTCTCCTATAACCTCCCTAAATTAATGAGTTATCAAAAGCAGAACAATGATAGAATGTCTTGGAACATAAGTAAAATCACATAGAATAAATTGTTTATAATTTGTGCAATATTTGTACTACATTTATCAACGTACATAATATTACTGACATGAGATTGTTCATAAATTTTGATTGTTTTTATTATAACTTGTTAATCTTCTATTAGGTACATGTTATCTTACTGCACTGCTTAAGGGTAATAATTATATATCTCTACCTACTAATCTCCGTCCCGTCCCATGTTGTGAAAGATATTCCAAGAGATTGCCTAGTGTGATAAGGCCACCAATTGAGTCATTAAAGTGTGGTGAAATATTATATTACTAAAGCTAAACTTTTTTCAGCTGTGAAGTCTTGAAGTGCGTTTGACAAGCAGTATTAAATGTCTGTCCCCAAAAGGCAGATTATTGAAAAAAATGAAAAAATGTCTGGGTTGAGCATGGTGCAGGCCCCTCCTAAATTGCTGTAATTACGGCATAGTGCTTAATTATGATCTTAGTCTTTATTTTTTGTTAAGGTTAATTATTTTGTTATTAGTTTTTTTATATACTTTAATTATCTTAACACGAGACAAATGTACATTCGTCCATATTTAGTGTTAAGATATCACTTTTTGTAAATTGATGTCTGTAAAATGCTAGTGTGTTTCTTGCGCCGTTTCTTCTCCAAATATAGAATTAATAAAAAATAAACTATTGTTTCATTCTGTGTCTAGTACCAAATATAAAAATATAAATCATACAACACCCCAACATAGAATGGGCTATCGACTAACGACATCACTATTATCGATATCGTTATTAGGTAAAAATATGAATATGGCCTGCCCTACACGCAGCTCACTTTTTTTTTTAATCTACGTCACGTCACGTCAATATGACATGATGGTATGCGATGCGGACCCGCTCCTTACGATTCAGTTTTTGTTCAGAGACTGTCTTATCTGTACGTAGTACATATCTTCTAATCTGTGACTTGACAGAATCTAATGACGTTTGTAATATGAAAATCGCTATGAGGAAAATTTAAATGATATCCAATGGACGCGATTTTCGTATTTTTAGGCAAAATTATAATGCATTAGGCATGTCATTTCAACTTTCCATCGAGATCGTTTATAATTTTCAACGAAAGTGAAAGAAGAATAACACGCAATAACGCTAAGATTGTGATTAATTTAATTTAAAACGAACCTCATTATTATTTATTCTTTAAGGGTCTGTATCAATGATATTTTATACAAGATATGTTACGTTCATAGTAACTGACTTCTCAAATCTGATCCAGCAGTCTGTCAGTGCACAATAGTTGTCAATTAGCGTTAAAGTAGTACGAAAGATGGGATAAGCACGTGAGTAAAAAAGATAGCTATAATTCGGAATGATTCGGACGATTGCACTTGTATGATCGCTTCGAAGCATAGATTATGATTTTGTTGAACAGAAGGGGGTATTTCGTTGGTAGGCAAGAAATTAAATTCGATGAAAAAATAATAAGTCATTATTCATTTCGGAAAATGATAATAATTCAAAAAGATAATTAGGAAACTTCTCGAAAATAAAACCATAGTGCCGTACTGACGTTATAATCAAAAATTAAACTCCTTCAAATAAATTTAATTTATTTCTTTTCTGCCTCTTAGAAAGTTTTTTATTTTGGGATTATTTTTATGAGCAGAATGAAGCCGAACAGTGGTATATTTGTCAGTTATTTATATTCTTCCTGAGCAATGTTCCTTTTTTCGAAGTATACAATATGGATACGACATATAGGCATTAATTGAAACCATATACTTGGTACCCCCATAGCTTCAAATAGGAAAAATTTGAACAAAATCGGCCCAGTATTAAGGGCAGAAACTAAGGTTTTAATATTACAAAATTTTGAACAACTTTAAACACTCCGTAGAATCGCAGTTATCAATGAACTCTAAATTGCACGAAAATACTACCATTAGGGTTACCATCCGTCCGAGTTTCCCCGGATTTGTAGCCACGTAGCACCCGAGAGCACTATACCCACTCCGACCTGCCCATGTGGTGCATGTGAGACCATCACCAGGTAGATGTCCCCAATGAGCTTAGAGTAACAGCCGCCGGCCGTCACGGCCACCGTCCGCCTGGATAGTACATACGGCGTGCCGATGTTCCACGTTACCTCCACTTGCCTACTTGGTTCTTCTTTAGCCATGTCCGGCTCCGGTACACTAGTGAACGAGCGAACCTCTTGGGAAAGTGGGGTATGCATGCACGAAATCCCGGATACGATTTCATATCGTATCTGGTGGTTTTGACTTTTCCGGAGATGACTGGCGTCCGACGTTTTTACAGGCTCGGCAGCCCAACTGTAACACCCCTGGGGTGGCATACGTCCATAGGCCACGTTAACCACTTTCCATCATGTGTGCCGTAGGCTTATCTGCCACCTTAGTAGTATAAAAAAAACTTCTTGTCCTGGTTTACGGATTTTGCAGATGGAAACCCTTATTACTATTAAAATTGCACGATGCGACGTTGCCGTTCTGTGTATTCATTCAATTTCCATTCATCAATTTCGTAAAAATACGATTGTAATGAGAGAGACATAATACCTCAAAGGGTGCCGCCGGTAGGGTAAATTTCTGATTAACGGCAGTCTGTTACTCGTACAGAGAATAATGGTTGTTTTGATTACACATAAAACTTTTTGATTTGATAAGTAGGTACCTACTTATCAATGATTAACTTTGATTACTTACACTTTGTATTTGATTTCTTTATAATTTTTCCATAACAAATTCAATAATTAAGAGTATTAATATCTACGTAATGAAGAATTTAAAGCTCATAATTTCAGTGTTAATCCCGGTTGCATCCATAGGTATCTTGTACTTTGGTGCCTGAAGGCTGCTTTTCTAATCTTTATTTTCATTTGGTTTATCTTGGCTTTTGTGGGAGCGACTACCGGGCTACCCTCCAACTCTGTCAGGAAAACTACGCACGATGACATGATAATGAACACCATGAAAATTGACAATAAATACCTTCCAACTATTCGTCAATCAGGTTAATAATAAATAAAATATTCTAAAATAAACATATTCAAAGATGGATATTGGTGCCTTTACCTTATTAACCTAGGTATGATTTTATGTTTCGATAATTTCTGGAATGTTGTCAGTAACCGCGACGTCACTGGGGACCGCGTGTCGTTCTTTGATCCTCTCGGTTTATTTCCTCGTTTTAATTTGTTTTTAAAGTGAAATTGACACTAATCTATTCTTTTTGTGTTTGTGAATTGTGTTTATTTTTTGTTTAGCTATTCTATCCTTAATTTAAACGGTGAAAGTGAGTCTAAATACCTACCTAGTAAATTTGTTGTGCGAGTTTTGTTACGTATTCTTTTTTTGAAAAAAACAACGAAGTGTATAGTGTACCTAACGTGTTTCTGAAAGTGACTCGCAGCCGTATTATTGAGGCATTTGATAAATTGAAAGCAAGGTAGGTACCTAACCGAAATCTGTTGAACAGTTAGTTTGGCGCTATCATTTTATGTTTTCAAGTTAGTGGAGGGCATTTCTGAAATTTAGATTCACATTTTTAAGCACTGCCGTGAAAAAGTGGTGTTTATAAAGTTAAGTGAACTTTCGTGATAGGTGCCTAATCTTACCTTAGTAGGTAGGTCACGAGCGCGCGTCAGCTGGCGGCACGTTGCCGCTTTGAGCTGTACCTATAGTAAGTAGTTGTGCAAATTCTAAGCGTGTGTATTTTTGTGAATGAATCAATGACTTATAAAAGTGGTTACATTTTCTACATTTATTTTAATAATTACTTTGTTAGGAAATTTAGTTTTTTTTAAATCTGCGAATTTGAGTTTAAATTTAATTTTGTTTCATTCCTATGGACCAGGACGCTTCACTGTTTCCGTAAATGCCTATATGTCGTATCCATACTGTATCTCTCAGTGGCTTCAAAATTATTTCTACAAATTCTGCTACTTTTTGAAGGTGTCCAGTCAAACTCATTTCGTTGTTCTTTAACAATTGCAATCCACTCTTGAAGACGAACTTCATTAGTCGGAAACCTTGAAAAAAAATTTAGGTTATTACAATTATTTAAAGGACAACAAATAAATAAAACAAAAATTATGTTACTCAATTTTAAATAACAAATAAAACTGAACAGCAGGTCAAAATTATTACTTTAGTAGGCAGTAAACTGAAAATTACCCTATGTCGCATCTGTACTGATAATCTATGCAAGCAGTGTTGTTGTGTCCTTGTCGTGCTCATATCAAAAGTATTTCTGTCCTTTTTCTTTGCCGCCATTATTTTAAAAATATTAATAAACTAATTTTAATGAAATACACTAAAAAATCGGTAACATTGTATGTACTTACATGTGATAGAAGGTCCTTCGTGTTTTATTGATTTTAGTGTCGTAATTTGTACATTTTAAAAATACACGGTGGCATGTTTTTTGTCATTTTATTATGCGCTTACATACGTGACAACTCGGCGTTTGCCAGACATATACTAAATGCGATACGTCCCAATTGGGACGTTTTCGCGTCTTCACCAGGCGCAGTCTAATAACATATCTGCCTCTTTTTTGTATGTAATATCATTGGTCTGTATCCACAGTTGTAAAAAGATAATTAAAAAGTAAACATAACCTCAATCACAACCTGACATGAGTGACATGACTGACATGTGAGTTTGTTTGAATGCGAATTGCGAATTGCTGTGCTGCAGCCACTGCACTGCATTCAGTTTCCTTTTATACTAGGTATTATTGATAATTTAGCACAATTGTGAATTACTAAACAGTGAAAGTGTACATAATGGCTCTTATGTTAGCAACGGACAAATACATTGTTATAGCAAAAGAACTTCATGTTGACATATTTAATTACTTGGACCATAAAACTATTGATATTCCTATAAAAACTAAACCAAATGAAAATGATGTTATATCAGATATAGCAGTTTCAAACGACGGCAAACTATTAGCATTAGTTACAGTAGTATCTAAGAAACTAATGGTGTATGACCTACAAGTAATGGAACAACTAAGATCCTACGATATACCAAGGAGTGCCAGTAGAATAAGATTCACAGTAGACGATTCAAAAATATTAGTTGCAGATAAAAGTGGTGATATTCTTATTTATGACATTAAAACAGAGAATCAAGGAATTAAACTTCTAGGACATCTAAGTTTGCTATTAGATGTTTTACAAACCAGTGATTCGAAATACATTATATCCAGTGACAGGGATGAAAAAATCAAAGTATCTTGTTATCCTAATACCTACAACATTCAAACTTATTGCTTAGGACATAAAGAGTTTGTTAATCACATAGAACTCTTGCCACACAATAACAACTACTTGACCAGTTCTTCTGGTGATGGTACTATTAAAATTTGGGATTACGTTAAGGGTAAGGTCTGTTATACAATTGATACTTCCCTTGATGTCAGTGATGACCAGTTGAAGCAGAATTTCATAAACATGATGGATGAAGGTGGTATTGAAGTATCGACATTGCCAATAGTACATTATACTACTTCTACTATAAGTAAAAACTTAAGTATTATGGCTGTAACTCTTCATGATCATAAAAAAATACTTATTTACAGTCTGAGCAATGAAGTTGACCAGTTTGAGCATAAATTAAAGCACCAACTGGTGTTGGAAAATTTCCCGAGTGCAATAAAGCTTTATGAGAATACATTATTTGTATATGATGATGTAGAGAACTATGTTCATATTTACAAGTTAACAGATGCTGATAATATTACTGTTGAAGCTAACAGTAAAGTTAAGATGTTTGAGAGCAAAACTGCAGATGCAGATAGCACAGAAAGCCAATTAGAAGCCATCAAAGTATTGTATAAAAGGAAGTTTGATAATGTTCAAGAATACCAAGAAAGAAAAAAGCAAAGACTAGAAAAATCCTTGAAATAAATTAACCATGAAAATAACTTTGTTTTTCTAGACCTTATTAACCTTTCCTAATTTATTAGAATCAGTTAATTCTGTTAATGTAATACTACTTAGACTGGCTGTATGAATGTAAAAAAATATTTTGCGACCCAAAAAAGCCTTTGAAAACGAAAAAATAAAATGTGTTGGTTAGCTTAACGTTTTAATCGAAATATTACCCTATACTAGCTTTTGCCCGCGGCTCCGCTCGCGTGGATGTCGGTTATCGTGACCAAACATAGGCTATGTCCTTTCTCAAGTTCTAATCTACTCCAATACCAAATTTCATCAAAATCGGTTGAATAGTTAAGGCGTAAAAGCTAACATACAGACACACAGTTACTTTCGTAATTATAATGTTAGTAGGTAGGTATGGATTATACAGGGGGCGAGTCGGGACACCGTTGTCCCCCCTCCTGATGAGGGCCAGACCGTAAGGGATGGCCCTGGATCAGCCGGGGTGCGAGGGATATGTCGATAACCTCACCTCCGGCCTAGCTCCACGACCCACAGTCGGCGTGCGGTATTAGTCGGTTCGTGTCCGACATAACCTCCCCTTCCGGCTCTGGCAGGGGGGGTATCCGAGGGGATTTCCGCACAATAAAAAAAAGGTAGGATTATACAGGGTGGAACGCTTTGATGCTCTCTGGACGGGACTTCAATCAATAGTGGCAATTACGCATAATTAGTTTCATCCGCCCCCTTCATAGTTATTACCTAATAATTAAGAAATATATGTGATATGGGTTATAAAAAAAAAGGACACTGCTCACCCCGACTCGGATAGATTAGGTAAGAAGGCTAAGGCGCATTAGCCTCCGTGGTTATTTTTTTATAACCACGCATGCGGACTTTCCACTCCGCTATAGCTTCAAATATTTAGTTAATATATTTTAATTCACATTACCTACGTCCTATTGTAGGATATGAAAATAGACCCTATAACTATGAAGAGGGCGGATGAAACTATGTGCCATTGACCACTGGGGTGCTAAACGCCACCTAATTAGTGCCAAACACCACCCCGGTGACAAGTCTAGGGGTGACAGATGGGAATAAACCATCAAATGGTTCTGTGTACCAAACATGGTAAAATAATGAAAGGAAATGTCACGTGTCAAGCGAGTTTTCGAAAGCGGTTGTTTCTTTTTAAAATTAAAGGAATGTTTCCTTTGAGTGAAATTCTTTATCTCCAGTATTTCGAGTACTTCCGCATGAAAATCTTCTACCCTGTATAATGTAGGTAGGTAGGTATACCTAAAAACACAATACCCTCGCTGGCGCAGTCGGGTAATTAAAGGGCTAAACCATGCAAGAATTTTCCTTGTCCATGGGCTTAAACAACATGTTTTACTTTTAATTGTTTGGTGTTTCTAAATTTTATTTACTTATGCCTAACTATACGATTACTGTTTGATAGTCCTACTCATTAGGACGATCCTTTTTACCCGACTGCGCGAACGAGGGTAATGTGTTACGCGCGTATGATGTAGGTATGTAGTTTTCTTTGT
Organism: Eilema sororculum; assembly: GCA_914829495.1. Taxonomy (NCBI): domain Eukaryota; kingdom Metazoa; phylum Arthropoda; class Insecta; order Lepidoptera; family Erebidae; genus Eilema; species Eilema sororculum. Next base: position 15,883,147 of record OU618543.1, on the reverse strand, counting down.
TCCCCTCTATAGGCCTAATAGCTTGACAGTTTTCGAAATGGAAATTTCCCTTGGGTAATGATTGGCAAATGGGTACCGCCTGCTATCAAACTCGTTTCGATCTTTTAAACAACAGGCGTGTATTTTAAATTTTATAATAAGTTATTTTTATTTGCATAGATCAATAGACTGATTAGATTGATCACTTGATGCTGAAGGAAACTTATGGGAGTAAGATCCCTATTATAAATGACTGCTATAAAGAAGTGGCATCATTGTCTTTTTTTTTTATCGTGCGATAAATCCCCACGGATACCACCCCCACGGAGCCGGTGGAGGTGGTTATGTCGGACTCGACGTCTTGTGTCCTTGGTTGCCGGAGGTGAGATTGCCAAAAGCATATCTCTCGCACCCCGGCGGCATCATTGTCATGTGTCGTCCTATTCCAATACTTTACACTTAAGTCGACATGCATCAATTGTAACTTCAAAGAACCTTTAGCTCCTGTACAGAGCTTCATAATTTATAGCCAAGAACCTTCCAAGACCCATCTCAATCACGTTTGCTTTCTAAAAAAATCTACCCTAAAGTCAGTCCACCTTTTTAGGAGATATATTATAATGCCACAGATAAACTTTTTAACCCCCTTTTTATCGAGTTGTGCTACTGCCATACAAAAGGCGGCGATACTCATTACATAATGGTGAAACTTACAGCAGTGTAACTTTACGCACTTTTGGACAAATTCCAATAGTCAGAGTGCTAAAGAATGACGTCATAAATAAAACAATATTTAACCAGGTAATTATTTATTATCTTTGTTACAATTCAAACAAGAAATGTGAAATGTGCAAGTCTTATGGGTTGTACAAAAATAAATGGAACCTAAGTATATTTCAACATTAGTTAAGCTAACAAGTTAATCTAAGCCAATTTCAATACACAAACAAAAAACCTAAAATCACAATATCACATTTTAACTAAACACAACAAGGCATGTTATTATAACTAAGTTATAGATTCTGGTATTTTTAATACTTTATTGCTTTTGAGAATAGCAGTTGACCTGGCGAAAAATTCAAGAAGTTCACTGAACTTTGATATTGTAACACTATATTAATACATATTAAATAGGTATCTAGTTTTTACAATCGCCATTATTAACTAAATGCAATAAATACATACAATCCGGGGTGTTTACGTTCTTTACCTAGATTTAAGCACGTTAGCGAAGTTGCGGAGCTGGGGGCTAAGATTGTCGATTTCGATCAGTACACTGTCCACTTCTTGCTTAAGCTCCATTAAATCAGGTAAATTATTGCAGTCCGGAACATTCAGGAGCGTTGTAAATATTTTATCCCATAAACTGACTTTCATGTATCTGAGAATGAAATAGAAATGTTTAATATGAGTGAGGCACAAAATGATATTTTTTTTTATAAAGAATATTAGAACCGAAGTTACTAATATTCTCTCTAACCCCTCCAACTAAGCTAAGTATCCCTAACTCATTTAATATAAATCTGTCTTATCTGCGGTAGCCTGGTAATGGACTGCTGAGACAATGTCTCGGGTTCGATGACTTCACACACCAATGACTTTTCGAAGTTATGTGTGTATTTATAGCAGGTTTATAAGTGCCCGGTTAATGGCAATAGGCCTTTTACATTGGGACCTAAACATAAACTGGTGAAATGTGGGTACTAGCACCTCTGTCTACCCCTTCGGGGAATACAGGCGTGAGTTTATGTTATGTATGCTGTCTTCTCCTATCTTTCCTTCCATCATTCACCAGTGGATAGATTCCGTTTCAATGTTGCAAACATTGATAGAACTTGTTTGATACCAATAGCATCATAAATTCTAAAACATCACTGATGACTATCAAAGTGTATAACCTGAACGGGCTGTTATCACTTTATCAGCCATGAAGTGAGGTGAAACATTCATCAAAAGGCTAGTCACTCTTACCTGGGAAGTTTCTTATCAATATTCCATTGTCCTAAACGATTAGACACTTTCATGTAACTACCCATCAATATTACATGTATGGTGCCAGCTAAACAGTATAAGTCAGTTTGATAAGTCCAAGGTTTCCCTTCTCTCATCTCAGTGCAAGTAAAGCCCTCTGTTGCAATCAGCTGGAACAGAAAATTATGATCATGAAGGGTCAACTTGCACTCAAAAAGAGGCTGCTGGAATTTGTTACAAAAATAGTTAGAAGAAGGAATCCGCTACAGCTCGCGTCCCTCCCCCTAGAACTGAATATGAACTTTTTTTCCAGTAGATATGATTCAAAATAGTAGGTATGTAATACTTTGCATCAAAAAGCTACTGCTGGTTGGTGCTCCTTCAGTGGGAATTGAACTACTTGTGTAGTCTGATAAAATAAGTGCATTGATTTATCTTATATCACCTTTACGCTATGCGCTACCTTTTGCGTGTGCACGCATGCGGGTGCTAGTTTTGCAAATAATATTTTGTAAGTTTAGTAAAAATGATTTGCACGAAACTGGCGTGTTCGCATGCGTGTACACGTGTCAAGCAGTGGAAGCTGTTAGTGTATATTTTAAATGTCTTAGTTTCATCCATCATAGTAGATTCTGAACTTACCTCTCTAAATGTAGTAGCTTTTGGAAATAGGGACATATCTATAGCGCAACCCAGATCAATCAGCTGTAAGGATGGAGTTCTCCATTCTTGAGTAGGTCTGTAGAAAAATAATGATGCATTAGCATTCAAGTAAACATAGAATTACCAAAACGACACTCGCAATATAAAACAATAATTCTGTACTGTTGTGCTCAACTTACGTTTTCATTAACAAGAAATTGTCAGGTTTAATGTCAGCGTGAATGATCTGTGCTTTATGTAGATAATGGATTATAGATAGCATCTCTGCAGTTAGCAAAATGACAATAAACTCATTAATACATTTAGAAGTAGCAGCTCTAATTTTATTTGCGACGTCTAAAAGAGACCCATATTTTGAATATTCCGAGACAAATAAACTGGCATTGTCTCCTAGGAATGCCGTCGTGATATCCATGTAACCTGGTAACTGTAAACATAAATAAAATTTGTAGAATACGCATAATAAACTAGCTAAAGTATTTAAAATAAATAAGATATTGTACCATGAAGGGATCCTTTATTCTTGCTTTTATTTCTTGGCAAATGTAGAATTCCCAAGGACGACTTGGTTTCTGATATTTGACAGCTACTGATTTATTACTATGCAGGTCCAGGCAAAGGAACACGGCACCATAATTCCCTTTACCGAGTTGCTTATCAACTGACAACTTAGTATGACCGACACTTATTACTGTAGCCAGCTGCAACTTAGGAACAGATCTCACTTCCACATACCCATCGGCGTGCGTCTTGTTTGGGAATTTCACGTAATCTAACAAAGAATCTAGAAGTTTCTTATTGAATGGATCAATAAGTTTCGGGAATTCAATTTCAGCAGGTCTGGGTATGTCACTGGTTTCTACCAATGAAATAGAATGGGTGGATTTAAATGCTCCACACTCCATTGAATTTTCACTATCCACATCCATACCATAACCATCAGAGTGTAAGTCAGAAGGACGTGAATATACTGATGAAATTCTACCGTCTTTACTGACTGAGTCTCTGCTGTCCTCAGATTGTAAGTCTGCTCTATGTTCAAAGTCCAGCTGCCTCTTTGATATATCTTTTTGTTTTTCAATAGAGTGGGATACCTTGGCAGACTGTATAGGAGTACCAGTTTGCGCTGTCATACCATCTTTGCTATCAGAGTCGGACATTCCAGATGAGGGAGGTATCTGAGCCTGCTCTGGACTAGACACATACAGATTTTTATGCATTTTCTGAGATATACTTGGACTATTCGTAAATTTGGGTGTATTAGCATTATCTTTAGGCTCATTTCTATTAGAAATAAAATTAAGATACTGGTTCGAGAAACCAATATCTGGTGAGTTTTGGCCAAGTTTCACATTGGGCTGGTCATGTCTAACGTTTCTTAATGCAGAAGTAGGACTCTTATGGGCTTGCGTATTTTTAGGTGTACCGATTGATTTATTCGAGGCGCTCGCTCCCGCAGCCTCAGATTCATGTGATTCTGGTCTCAATTGCATCTCACTATGCTCAGGTGCGACATTAGCAGAAGACGCAGGATTAGGCCTTTGATAGTACTGAGGGCTTTGGTAGTGTGGTTGATGAGGAGGACTTTGAAAGACAGCTGGTTGTTGCTGCTGTTGTTGCTGTTGATGTTGCTGATTCACATAAATATGTTGTCTATCAGTTTGACGTCCAGCATAACCTTGTTGAGGACTCATCATAGGGTGTCCAGGGCTATGGTAACCTAATGGATTACTGTAAGTCGGACTTTGAAATCCTGATGGACCATTTGCCCCCATTGCATGCGGACTTTGCATACCAGTATCTTGAGGACTGTGATATGGGTTAGAATTAGGACTAGCGTAGCCTTGTGCCTGCTGCTGATTCATCATTTGATTGTTAGGATAGTTTTGTGGATGTTGATAGTTATAATTTTGTTGATAGTGTGGATGCATTGGCCTTTGTTGAGAGTAGCCATTATAATTCTGGGGCATAGGCTTTTGGTATTGATGGTCATGCGAATTACTTTCTTGACGTCCAGCATAACCTTGTTGAGAACTCATCATAGGGTGTCCAGGGCTCTGGTAACCAACTTGATTATTGTAAGTTGGACTTTGAAATCCTGGTGGAACATTTCCACCCATTGCGTGCGGACTTTGAACACCAGGATGTTGAGGACTATGGTATGGGTTAGAATTAGGACTAGCGTAACCCTGTGCCTGCTGCTGATTCAACATTTGATTGTTAGGATAGTTTTGTGGATGTTGATAGTTATAATTTTGTTGATAGTGTGGATGCATTTGCCTTTGTGGAGAGTAGCCATTATAATTCTGGGGCATAGGTTTTTGGTACTGATGATCATGCGAAAGATAAGGCACTGAGGTAGATGGTGCAGCGGCTTTGGATTCAATCTCGCGCTTCTGTGGAGGGATTCTAGCAAACTGCCCGTTTATCAGTCTCGGTTGTGCAGGCAAAGAGCTTCTCTTTGATGTTGTTGGTTGTGCTGGATCGTTATTGTTATACATAGAGTCATAATTCGTAGTATAAGCAGTAAAATTTGTCCTTGTTGATTGTCCCGAGGAGCTAGAGCCCGATTTACTGAAATATTTACAAATTTAAAATTATTAGCATGACATAATAATGTACCTGATTAAAATAAAAGATCATTTGGGCGTAACTATATTAAACATTTCTAAAATATTTCGTTCCAAATTATTCATACCTGTTATACTCTCTTGTGGCTTCCATTATAACTGATAATGCGGTGCCCTGATTGTCGACAGTAGCATGTTGATCAGTAGCGTGCCTAGAACTTTCTTCCCTTTTCGTCATGCCCGCATCATGATGTTCAATAACACTCTCGTCCATACTAAATTTTGGTATTGACGTGTATTTACTTTGATCAATGCAAGATGTGGGTTTTTTGAACTGTGACATATTTGGGGTACTGGCATCCTTGATGTTGAAATTAAAAACTTGGGTACAGGAAGGCTCTTCATAATAGGCAGTTTTGTTCACCTGTTAGAAAATAGGGTGGACTATTATTTATACTTGTGATTGTTGGCACTTGGTGGAATTCACTGTTACACATATTGAGAACACTTGTACTTTTTCCACTGTATTTATTGTAAAAACTACAATCCAAATGACAACATTTTGGATGTTGTAATTTGGATTGTAGTTTTTAGGAATTACAACATCCAAAACCTTCGGTAAATATAAACCTTTCAGAATGCCGTAAGGCGAAACCGGTCAGGTGTAATACAATAAATACAGTGGAAACAGTACAAGTGTTCTCAATATGTGTAATATGGTGGACAAACACAATAGTGTAATATTTGAGGGCAAACTGTGTGGAGAGGGATGGATTCATAACATAACATAAAAACATAAACTCACGCCTGTATTCCCCGAAGGGGTAGGCACAGGTGCTAGCACCCACATTTCGCCAGTTTATGTTTAGGTCCCAATGTAATAGGTGGCGAGCCTATTGCCATTAACCGGGCACTTATAAACCTGCGATAAATACACACATAACTTCGAAAAGCATCGAAGTCATTGGTGCGTGCCATGGTAAACCTGGGGTCGAACCCGAGACCTCGTCTCAGAAGTCCATTACCCATACCACTAGGCTACCGCAGATCTCTTGTATAATTCTATACAATGCCTATGGAATGTATAGAGTACTGAGTGCTCAGCCGGCAATGTATGAAATGGTTTCGAAAAACAAATATTATTGTTCTGCCACAAATTTTGACAACAGAAATTGGAATTAACACACTTAAGCTATAACCGTAACAGAAATCTGCGCAATTCGGGTGCGCAATGATAGGAACGAGACGTCGGGTAAGGTTAGGTAGAGGGTTACATTCAGAAAAAATATAACATTTTTTTTTTTCAACTTTCTAACCTAACCCGCAACTGGGTCAGGTTCGGAATAATACCAAATTTCCGATGTGTATGATGATTGCATGATATGGACAAAGTTGATGAGGTTGTGAGATCTTATATCAGCCCATACCCTGTGACGCCAGTAATAACAAGTGTGTTACTAGCAGTATTTATAAAAAAACTTACATTTTGCTGTTGGTGCGGTACCCCAACCGGAGCAGGGAATTTGCTAGCATTTTCTTTTTCTTGTGGCATATTTCTCATATCAGTCAGTTCCGGTTTTTTCTTGGTATTAATCGCCATAGTGATGGACCTATCTTCATGGATATCGAACATGGGGACCTCAAACTGCTGTACAACTGGTTGCACTATCGACGGCTCTACAAAATATCAGTCAGCATCAGTACTATTTTTTTTTTTTTATCGTGCGAAAAATCCCCACGGATACCACCCCCACGGAGCCGGTGGAGGCAGTTATGTCGGACTCGAACCGACTAAAACGCACTCCGTCTTGGGTCCTTGGTTGCCGGGGGTGAGATTGCCAAAAGCATATCTCTCGCACCCCGGCAGACCCAGGCCCATCTCTTTCGAGATGGCCCCCTTCGGGTTGTGGGGACCACAGTGTCCCCATCTAGCCCCGGTTACGGGGAGGCGCATTTGGCGCCGCCGCCGCGGCCTGCTTCTGCTAGGGTGACAGGCGGCTCCACCGGTCACCCCCAGGCCAGCGCTCATGGAGGACGGAGGTCGTTCTGCGACCTCCGACGTCCGGTTCGCCTTCGCTCTGCGCGGGCTTCCCGGGCCCGGAGTCTTGTCCGCACCCGACCGGCCGCTTCCTTCTCGAGCATTACTTGCTCGCAGAAGGAGACAGCCGCAGCCCAAGCGTTCGCGCATCTTACCATCGCTGTGAGCAACGTGGCGAGTGTGAGGACTCCCACCCCCAGAGCCGCCACTAGGACCCACCTCGGCGTGTCCCACGCCGGGCACTCGGTCAGCGTGTGCAGCTCTGTGTCCTCGCTCGCATCACAGTGATGGCACTCGGACGTTGGCTCCTTCCGGATCCGACACAGGTAACTCCCGAAACACCCGTGTCCGGTAATCACCTACGTCAGCCGGTACGAGAGGCTGCCGTGTGGCCAGCATCAGTACTATTAGTTGGTATGCATAATCTGTATCACCCATAATTACCAAGATGGAATTCTGGAAGATATGGTTCAAGAGACAGTTCTCTTACACCATATTTTTCAGACATCCACCATAAACTGAAGTGCATCATGATGAATTTTAGATTTAAATCGAAGTTACCATTACTTACTTGGAGTAAGGGGTTGGTTTTGATGCAAAATATCAAAACCAGTTTGCATAAGGATGTAAAGATTTCATCAGATCAGAATATCAACAGATGCAGATCAGATTGTGTGCCAACTTGATTTCAGTTCATTATTGTTCAAATAATTTGATATTAGATTAGATTGCAGTTATTACATTTTTCAGTTATCAAAAGTGTATCAATTATCAAAAACCATCATATCAATATTAGATAATGGGGGTTTCGACTAATATTTATCTAATTTATCACTGTCAGCTGCCGCTAACGTTGTTGACTGAATTCGGCAGTAGCGTAAGAATCTAAAAATTTGTAATGGTCTTTTGCAAGCTGGTTTATATTTGTAATATTTTTTTATTTGTATCTCTTTTTATAGCTATTATTTTTATATTTTTACTACCTTTCTTTTTACTTAATAAGGAAAAATAGGAATGAACGTCCATATAAAGTGAAATCTAGAAAATTCTTACCATTATCATTAAAGAGATTTCGTAACTCCCATCGTGCTTCCTTAGTATTAACAGTAACAGAATCCCCAAGAAGGTTGCCCATTAAGCTTCTGTTAAATTCTTCCATGAGATTGTTTTTGCCATAGTTCGGCACTGCATTCTCGTTACCGTAGCTATTATTCTGATGAAGATCACCCATTTGATTCTCTTTGTCAGATGGTTTATAACTATCGTCACTTCTTTTAGCTGAGAGTTCGCTAAACTCCTTTGAATCCAAGTTTACGAGGACTTTAGGTTCACCAGGCGAATGCATGTTGGTTACCTTGGTAATATTTTGCAGGGTGGGAATAGCCAGAGGCATCAATTGTCCTAAATGATCTTGTTCCGAGTCCAAAGCACAATTCGCTAAAGTTTCTAAAGCACTGCACTGGGCGAGTGTTTCATTTATATTTTGATAATTTTGTGGAATTTGAATATTTTCGATAATTTCAGTCTTAGCTTTCCTTTTTAAATTATATTTTCTAGACCTTATTTCTTCTAAACTGTATTCTTGGTCATTAACATAGACCTAAATTATAAAATTTCGTGTTAATAACATAATAAATACATAAAGATTACGCAATTAAAGTGTGCCTGTATGCAATACAGATTTTGTACTCCTTTCTGAAAGACATATTTACAAAGCAAATGTTTGCGAGGCCAAATCGTTGAACAGTTAATTAACCGATAGGTTATTTGATAGATGAGCAATTTCATTGCATTCACATGCACAAACTCCCCTGCCACCCTGATTAATTCAGTAATCATCTAACTTTAGATAACCACATGAAGAAATTGGAGGTTATCAACAAACTTACTGGGTAGGTATAGTTGATATGGGAGATTGTATAAATTGATTAGTAATAAAAAGATTGTAGGCCTCCGTTAAAATGACTTTCGAAATAAGTGGGCATTAAAACTAGACAGAATAATGAGTTAAAACATTCTATGAGCTATGGTCCCTTTATGATTTCTTACCTGAGTCTTATTATAACAAGGTATTTTTGTAGGGTCCGGCGGATCAGGTACACATAGAGTCACAGTGAATGACAAGTCATCCAAACAATAAGGCAAATGGTTTGGTGGAAGTCTTAAACTGTCGTCTTTATCTTCATAGGCTAAAAGCATATAAAATCAATGTTAGTTCACACTTATGAAGTAAAATATCACATTAGGAGGATATTCACACAAACCCACTTTAAATATTCAAACAGACACAGAAAGATAAGCATATTATATACTTACGCGTAAAAGGCAGTGGCTGATGCGGGACGACATTAGAATGCACCATTTTCGTTTTTGGATTAGTCCACATACCTACTTCCTTTTGGTTTTCTACATTACTGCAAGATTGTACTAAAGAGGCAGGGCCAGGGTCCTCACCAACAGGCATTGCTGCTTGAGAGGTTGATGGAGCATCCTATGAAGAATTAAAAATAGGTATTCATCAAATTATAATGACAACAAATTGTATGGTAACAATATAGGTGCCATAGGGGCAAACATACTTATCGGGTGGTTGCGTATTACATTACCTTAGGTAACTTATATTTCGCAAACTAATTATCGCCAGGACTACGGTCCGGGTACTCCTGAACTAACTAACTACTATAACAGGAGACAGGAGACTGGACAGGCATAAAAACGATTTCAATTGTCTGGATGGCATGGCTGACGAATAAACCAGAGTCCACCTACTCGCCGAGTACCCCAATCATTAGTGAGAACTATTTAGAATGGGTTTAACGCTCTACCAGTCTGGCACTTTACCAGTCTAGCTGCGGATTTGACCCTCCATAACCCAAAGGCGATATCGAAGCATTCGAGAACTAAAGGAGTCAAACACTCGATAATATAGAGAAATACTTATATTCTATTTAAAATATCTAAGTATATAATTATTATCTAGAGGATCGCTAGATTTTATAAGGGACTGGGCGCCGGGCACTGCAAAAGCTATAACGTCGCGGTTGGATTCACCTGGCTACCGATGTGGATAATAATTATTATGATAAGGACACGACAGGGCAGAGAGTGAGCAGGAAATACGTGCTCTAAGAGTGAGGCAGTTCCAGATGAATTTCAATTTTTTTTAACTCCAACAACTCTGTCTAGCTTTCGGCTTATTTTTTTTTTTTATTTTTTTTTTTATACAGGACACGTCAATTATTATCTTGTGAGCTCTCGAGTTACTGTCGACTAGGGTTGTAAAATGTTAAGGGTACTGTCTCCGGTATACGCCATCGGCCGTTTACAACGATATACCACAATATGTCGAACCCAATATAGAAATATACCTACATCAACGTGCAGCCGTATCAAGGAGACCACCATGAGCGTACCAAGTGAGGCGCATGTTTTTTATTAAATTTACCTCAGGTCAGAGAGCAGGGTGGTCCTACCCACGTACCATGCCGTACCCACGAGGGCGGCCTTACCTTATGGTAAGAAGCAAGCTGCGCCCCCGGGCTCCACCGTGGATCCGGTATCCTCAACCGGAATTGCTCAGATCCCTAACGAAGCGAGTCCAGTTACCGAAACTGTGGAAGACGGGGATCTAGTTCTCATCCAAAAGCGAGGGACACCCAGCGGACTCGCCATCTCCCTACTGACCCATAGCATTGCCCGACGACGTGTACAAACTTTTTGGAAGGGTCGTTGAGAACCTCTCTAGAGTGAGGCTAGATCCCTAGGCCAAATGGCTTCCGCCAGAGGTGCTCCGCCGTGGATGCCACCATGCGCGTGAAGACTCTGGCGAGGGAATCGGTTGCCTGGGGCGAGGTGATATTCTCAGTTTGCCTGGACATCGCCAAACGGTTCTCTATTTTTATTCCTACGATTTTATGTCATAATTTAACATTGCATAATGTTACTTGTCCTAACATTATTTACGCATAATACTCATTTTCCATAACTTTTTAATCATTATTTTTAAAATCCTATTTACTTTAATCATAATATTTTATAAGCATACTATCCCAAAGCATAAGTTTGCTTAAGCACAACGACGCGTAACCATAACTATTTTAAGCATACAATGGCGTCTACTAACTAAGCTCGACGGAGCCCCGCTTCGCGGGGCTCCTACTTCTGGGTGGTTTTTTTTTGTCTTCTAACCTAACCTATCCGAGTCGGATTGCACTGAGTCGGGGTGGTAAAATAACTATTAGACAAATAAACAAAATGCTTTACAACTTTATGCATATCAAAGTTATGAATAAAAACATTAGGATATACAATATTTAGGTATGCTTAATAACACAGTACCTATGCTAAAAACCAATTATGGCACACTATTATTATGACAAAGAATATTATGCGTAATGCAAAAAACGCGAAATAAAAAAAAAAAATTAGGACAAAAACCATTATGAGAAAAAATGGGATCCCTCGCCAAACCCTTCAGCTAAGCTAAAATGCTTGTGTTAGGAGTGGGTTCACGTCTGTAGTGTAATGGCCAGGCCAGTATTGGATTAGGGAGACGCTCGTATACCACGAACTACCCCTCTACCTTCGCCGCATAGTCGAGGTGTATTTGAAGGAGAGGGTCGTCATCTACCCAACCATGACCGTCTCGGTCGTGAGATGTCGTACGGTATTTCGCAGCGATCGGTCCTGGGGCTGCTCCTGTGGGACATCTGATACGACTGGGCGCTTCGCGGCGAGCTCGCAATCTGTGCAACCGTCGCATGTTATGCATATACACGCTGTGAAGCGACCCTGAATGCCACAACTGCCGTTGCCTAAGACGTGGAATAGATCCGGCATCTCGAGGTGATTTTGCACGAAATAGAGGCCGTGTTCTTTCACTTTTCAATGGTTTCAACCTTCAGTAACCAGTGAGAAAATAGTGAGAATGGAAATCCTATCGGCATTAAGTCCCAAATGAAATAATTAGGGCTCATGCTCGGTGGCCAGTGGGACTTTGGGGAGCATCTCCGAAATCTGGCCCCCAAATTGAACGCCACCGCTTTGGCGTGACTGCTGCCAAACAAGAAGGGGCCGGATGACCGTAGAAGACTTTACGAGGAGATGTGTGCGGTTCCTGGGCCTATATGGGTGAAGACCCCGTAAGTCTACAAAGCGCGACAGCTGCGGGAACCACAACGGGTGTTGGCCAACGGGACATTTTGGGGGTATCCTTAGATATCATTCGAGGTGGCAAGACTCCTTGAGATCTTTCTGACACATCACTTACAGAAAGCTGAGTAATCAATCAATGGTATCTATAGGAGACTATAGGCCTTAGTGTTGAAGGCAGCCGCGTCTGATAGCTTCGAAAGGAGCGTGAGACACTCAGTTCGACATTCGTACGAGTGGGCGTCTTATCCTGTAGACTCTTTGTTTGCGAACCCATAAGCAAGTAACCCTCCCAAAGGACAACAGCGGTTCTTTGGGGGCTTCGGGTTCCCGAACAATTGTGAATGAACGGCGATCGGTTGCGGTAATAAAAAGGAGGTTGTCCAAAATATTATAAGATGATATTATTCTGTCAAAGCAAAATGCGCATTTTTATTTGTACCTCCTCTACTAGTTCTACTATCAATGTGAATTTGGCATAACAGATTTAGAGAGAGATTTTAGACAGGATCAAACTGGTAATAAAATTGTTAGTCATTTGATATTGTTTGATTCATATATCTTGGACCTAAAGTGTGCTTTATACCGTTTATTCCGAACCTGACCCGAAAACTTGACCCAGTTGTGGGTTAGGTTAGAAACTTGGAAATTTGTTCCTAACCTGACCCGACGTCTCGTTCCTATCATAACCCGAATTGCGCAGGTCTGGCACTTCGCCGGCCGCTGCCGCAGCACGCTCGATTCGCTCGCTCGGCTCGTAGGTTGTGGTCACAGTTCTAACCTAACCTAACCTAACTAACATAAGTTGGAATTACCGCACTTCGGCTATTAAAATTTTTAATAGGAAAAAGTTTTGATAGGAACGAGATGTCGGGTCATGTTAGAAAGAGGGTTACGTTCGAAACAAATTTCACATATTTTTTCAAGTTTCTAACCTAACCCGCAACTGGGTCAGGTTTTTAAGTCAGGTTCGGAATAATCACTTTATTACACTAAAACATCGCATCGTCAAACTATCACATCACACTAATATAAAAAATGCGAAAGATTGGAAAGATTGTTTGGATGCGAGTTTGTTATGCTTACACACAGAGATAGATTATGGTCTGAAATACGACACAGGCTACATTTCATCCTGTGAATAGATTCCTGCAGGTCGTGGCCAAAAACTCACGCGGGCGGGCGGAGCCGTAGGCAATAGTTAGTTTTTAATATCTAGTAGGAATTTGTGTATTTCCTAGTGTATTCAGAGTATACGATCTAAGAACTTGATACGGAACAATTTGAATAGAATCAAATAAAAATCAATGCAGAAATATTGATGACCTAGAAGAAAAACATGCTAAGTGAAAAATTTTGCATGTTCAATTATGAACCCTATGTTGATGGCAAAGAAGAAAAATATCACAAGAAGACCCAACATATTTGCTCTTCTAGATTATCAATATTGATAACTCTTACCTCATACACATTGACCATAACGTTGGAATTTGGTAGCCTGTTATCAAAGCCTGCTTGCTGCCTCACCACTCCAGGAACAACACTCCTAACACTGTCACCAACTCTCTGTACCGGTACATTGGCTATGTTTCGTCTTTTAAATGACTTTAGTGATGTTAAAGCCATTCTTGTTTCTGCTAATGCAGATGCTGCCTTCCTTTTAGTTGGTGAGTCATCATGTAACATTCTTTGAGCAAAAAATAATTGGAAGTTCCTAAAAATAATGGTTTTGTGAGTATGCTGAGAATGTGAAGGCACTAGCTAGTAAGCTTGATATTATAATTCAATATTATAAACTGTTTTATATTTGTTGTTCTTGATATGAAAGAAAAATAATTATTGTAAGTTCTATTGGCCACTGTTTAGAATATGAAATTAACTAGTTCCTTTTTTATCAAACATAATTTTAAAGTTAGGTTAGGTATAAGTTCAGTACAAAGATGTTAAAACATAAGTGGTTTTTAGAAATAATAACCATTTTTTCATTTATATTTAGTACCTACAAAATAGTTTTGTGATAAATTAAGAACTCATACTTAAAATTTCCTTCTAGAATTTGATACCCTATCATAATTCTTATTATTTACCATTGACCTATGTAATCAATAGAATTATTCTTCTTCACTCAATAGAATTATTCTTAAAAAGACATATTATTATATATTTCACTGATAAAGAAGTCCTCTAGAATGGTTTTAGCCATAAATAATTCATGAATATACAGAGAGAGTAACCAAGAATATACATCGAGTTACAAGTACTAGACTGCAAACAGAAGTTTATTGTGTTACGAAATTTTAAATATCCCAAAAGTACTTACATATGCGCCTGTTCTAGTTCATCAATGGGCTGTGCTTTGGCCTGGATCCCTAACATATACACCTGATTTGCTTTCTTATAATCCCCAGACTCTTCACAATAGCACGCCCAGGCACGATAGAATTCTGAACATTCCACACCAATACCAGTGCTGTGCAACCTCTGGTATATTTCCAGAGGGTTAGATAGACAGTCAACCTACAAATTAATTATGAAATCAGAATTGGTTATTGCATAACTGTGAAGGACCAATAACATCCATATAGTACAGTAGAAACTCATAGCAGAGAGTTAGTCTGCATATTAGCAGTTACAGAGGCATATAGTGCAGTAATATAACCAAATATTACATTATTCCACTAATTGGGCCTCAAAATATAACATCAAGAAAATTTTATGAAGAACACACTCACATATTTTATCCATAATTTTACAAATCTTCTGTCTTGATAATATTTCTTTTCATTTTCAAACAACTGTAAGCAGTCTTTTATTAACTTATCAATATGTCCTTCATGCCCATGTTTAGGATATGACTGCTCAATCCACTGGATGTAGTTGAACCAGGGATCCAGAGGATCAGTACCTTGATAGTGTCTAATAGCTGATTCATGTTCCCTAAAGAAAAAATAAATACGTTAACACTTTTTGTTTATTGACAGACCTCTATAGACCTAATCTTTACCAAACATCAACAGAAATAAGCCAAAACACAAGCAAATTGACACTATTAACAATATACTGATTACTCCTCAGAATCAACTATTCTACAGCTGTAAGTGACCTCGATTTCTTTAAAAAGCAAGCAGGGAATATAGTGATGAAAAAACTTTACTCTTTCTGCATCTGCAGCTGCCTGTGAGCCTCGGCATCCGACTGGGCTTGCAATGCTGTGCCAAGTTGCACTAGGTTTCTACCACCTCTAAGTGGTTGTATATTTTCCTTACTAACGTCGATATCCATCGTAGATCTTTAAAAATGCTGAAATATCACGGCATGAGGGATAAACACAGCACACAGGACCACAAATAAGAGATGGCAGAAAATGAAGTTTTCTGCATAATTTAACAGTTGCAAATAATGTACCGTGTAGATGTTTTGAGTAAACTTAATTTAGGAACAGATTAACATTTTACATAAAGCAATAGCACGTTATTCAAAGTTTTAAGCTTTGAAAATCCGAAAAAAATTGGCGACAACCAACTGAAGCACCAAAAACTAACCCAAAGTTGACAATAGTCTATAGAGTTGCTTGATCTATGGCCAGATTTAAAATATCTCAAAAGTGTCCGTTACGGAACTTTGCATGCAATCAGAGATTTTGTAACGATATTATTTTTATTTTGTTATTGACCAAATTTATGCATAAGTTTAATAAAAATATGCATGTCTTTTAGAAAATAGCAGGCTTAGTCCAAACGGCCACCACTAAGATGACTACTTGATAGAAGCCGTTCGATTTGTCCGTGGTCCCCAACCAACCACCCCAGAGGTTTGCGTGAAAAATAAATTAGAGCTTCTTCCCAACCCAACAGCCACGGGCACGGGGCAACCGGGGCAACAAATCACTAATCTGTCGCTACTGGTGCTCGTCGTTGGAGCAACATTTTACGTTTTTTCTTCATAAATCTCACTTCATATTAGAAATCATAATTTACTATTAAATGTTTATTATTAAATGTCTGTGATCATAATCAGCGCTGCAGGTACTCAAACAGTTGAATCGTGTCCAAGTCACTGCGATGAGACCTTAATGAAGCCACTGTAGACAGTTCCAATTTCCTGAGTGATTTTTATTTATTTATTTTTTATTTAATTATTTCGTACACACAAGAAAAAAAAAACACAGAAATACATAGGTGGAAACAGTTGTACATGTGATATCGGGGTAGCGAAAGAAAAATCTTCCCTCGTAACTGGTTAGGTAAATCTAGTTACCAACATGGACGAAGGGGGTTAGTAGCTTGCATGTTGTACGTCCAGAACATGCAAATCTCGTAAACTTAAGCAAACGCAATACCGTGAGATACTTGATCGGGTAAATGGAAAAATAGAGAACTGTAAGATGAGGTGGGATAGCATAGTCACCATGTACTAGTGAGCCTCCTTGTAGCTTGAAGCGGTGAATCATAACCGTGTTGGTTTTTCCTTATTTTACATTATAAAATTTACTTGAACAAATTACTTTCGTTAGTCAGACTAAAACGCATAGACAGTGTCTGTCTATGTTAAAACGACTCTCTAGAACAAAACAGAATTAAAATTCTCTGACTTCTGTGGAACAAAATGTCAATGTCACAGATGTCAAGTCAAGTTCGAAGAATATTTACGGGAGATATTCTTATTATTTCAATAATTTTACTATTGTAAAATTGAAAATATTAAAATAAGGTCAATTTGTGACTTGTACGTGTGGTAACTCTCGCCCTTATAATCCACTGGCCCTACTATCTGGTCTCGGTTCTGGGCAGTATCGAATAAGAAATTTACTAACAATAAACTTACACTGATATATTGGATACTTCTTGCTTTATATATCTCGACAATGGCTCTCCGAATGCAAGTGAAGAAGCAAAAGGCACAAGAAGAAATGCGCCGACTAATGGCTGAGCGAAAAAAGAAAAAAATAACAATTACTCAAATAGATAACCCTCTGGCAAAATACAACAGCAGTGGACAGCTGATGTGTATACTTTGTAATTCAGTAGTGCGATCAGAGCAGGTGTGGCCAGTTCACATAAACAGCAAACAACACAGAGAAAATGTAGAGAAGGCCAAAAAATTGAAAGAATTGACAAACAACTTTACAGTTGGAAAGATCAAACATAAAAGTTCTAGCCAGCCAGATGATGCTCCTCCTGAAAAGAAAGTGAAAGGCATATTGAAGAATGCTACAGTCATACCTGTGGCTGTACAAGCCCAAAAAAACAATGCACCACAAGTCATTTCATACCACAATGAAGAAATAAAAAGGAAGCCATTAAATACGGATGTATTGGCACAAATAGAAGGTAATGTTGAGTAAGATGATAGTTTGCTTCTACTCTTTTGCTAATTGTAAAGATACCAAGTTAGCTAAGATTCAGTAAACAAGTACTAAAGACAGTGCCTAATATGTAATACATTTCATCAGGATTTTTATAAAAAACTGGTATTACTTTGTGGTCACCTTAATAACTTTAATAACCTTTGAGCAGTTGCTATCACTGTGAAGGAAGGAAAAGAGAATGGGGGAAAATGTACAGAAGGGAGTGAGAAAAAAATCTAGTATATTCCTTTATACTACATTCATACATCAAGAATGGTACCACACTCCAAAAATCAATAATTTGTTTTGCAATATTCAGTAGGTTTATAATAAACATTCTATCATTGATATATTTCTGCTGTGAATGTTGTACACACCTAATTACATACGTATTATGCTCGTACCTATTTCCCTCAGTAGGCAGAGACAACAACTCACCATCAGCACCACTTACACACTTCATATTATCTTCCTCTTCTGACTTTCGACATACTTAATTATTATTTTCTAAAGAATATTAGAACCGCAGTTACTAATATTCTCTCTAACCCCTCCAACTAAGCTAAATTGCTTGTGCTAGGAGTGGGTTAATGTCAGTAGTGTAATGGCCACAATTCATACCCGGGATCTCTAGTCATAGTCATAGTCATTTATTTTTCAATATAGAACAATAAAATTGTTTCTTATTGACCTCAATTTTATCTCTCAATCATAAGGCCGAGTCCTTAACCACTAAGCTACCGACGCTTCATAATATTCATGAATAATAATAAAGAATTTAAAATCAATAAATCTGGCTACATACTATTCATCTCTCAGACTGATAGCTTATACAGAGTAAATTGAAAAACATCATCATCTTTCTATTAGTTCTAATTCCAGCCAAGGCATAGCCTATGTCCTTTCTCATGGTCTAATCTACCCCTATACCAAATTGCATCAAAATCAGTTCAGTGGTTTAGGCGTGAAAGTGTAACATTCAGACAGACAGAGTTACTTTCACATTCATAATATTAGTATGGATTAAATGAGAGCTTTGGTTTTAACTACAATACTATATAATTTAAATACAATATTGTATCAAAGGGAACCATTAGATTGGCCAGACTTGGTTCATCTAAACATGCCAAGTCAAAGGCTGGCTATTGTACCTGCAAAGTTTATGTGCCAATATAAATATGTATTGTTATACAACTGCTGATGTGAGAAAATAAATTATCTGTTTTAGAAATAAAGGCTACATCTTCTACTAGTGATGATACAGCAGTTGCAGCGGCAGAGCAACCTATACCTGAAGGGTTCTTTGATGATCCTATCTTAGATGCCAAGGTAAGTCTCAATAAGGATTGCAAGGTTTTTAGTCTTTATTGACTCTTGTTGCAAGTCTGTGACAGAGCTTGCATGTGAGGTTGGCTGGAGCCCCAGACACACAATTTGGTATTGAAATATACATACAACCCTAAGTTTCTCAATGAAAATCATCAAAATAACCATTTTAATTTGACACAACAATATAGTAATAAAGAAAGAAAACTGAAGTATTTGAAATTGTTTATTAAAGTACCATTTTGTAAGATCTTCTTAACATAGTGTTGATTGTTTAAACATTATATTATATTTATAATTAAGTACTATGTACAAGAAAAACCCACTTAAATAATATATGAAGTTAATGAAAACACCTTAAAAACCATTTACATTTTAATACAAGAGTTAGTAATTGAATTGACTGAAACAGGTAAAGTCAAATTGACACATTCATTTATAAAAAAAAAATGTATGTTTATATAATCTTAGTATCAAATAAGTTACTTCCCAAAAAGTTCTTCAAAGCTTTCATGAATATAATCTATCATATCAGAAGCTAACATGCTTCGGCCCTTCACTCGAAATGCTTTTTCATTGCAACGTCTTATCAATAGACTCGCAGCATAACATGAGATTGATGCAGCTGCCACACTTGTTTCTATACACATACATGTATCAATTTTATTTTGATTAGCTAATGTCCAATTTAAAAATGTACCAATAGAGCCTGACAATAAGTCACCTTGCCCACCACATCTTCTGCCAGAACCACCTGAATTAGATTGCCAGTTCAATTTATTTTCTGGACTGAACAATTCATCTGTTTCCCCTTTCTTAAGAATAGTTACATATTTACCTAATTTTGTTATACCGTCTTGAGGGATGCCTCCAACTTTTTCAGAAAGCCTCTCGAATTCAACTTTATTTGGTGTTAATATCACAGGGGACATAAATTCCTTGAGTAAGTGTGGTTTTTCAGTAATCATGAACAACCCATCAGCATCTATTACTAAAGGAATTCTTTTCTCTCTTATTATCTCAATTAATTCAGTGACCACAGAAAATGTTTCTGGTTCTCTTCCTAATCCAGGTCCTATGACTATAACATGTAATCTCTCAAACCATTGTGATATCTCTTCTGTTGCATTTGGCCAGTCAAGAAGTGGATGAACTATTAGTTCTGGACTATAGGATTTAATGACAGGAGCTGCACTTTGAGCACAGAATATATGAACTAAATCGGCCCCAACCTGTAAAAAGAACATTTAACTATGTAGGTACCTAAAGCTAAGTTATTAAAGAAAGTAATGTTCGTAAATGCTTACTAACTCTGAGTGCACTAATTCCCGCAAAGTAAGGTGCGCCTGTGTATTCTAATGAGCCACCAATTATTCCGATTCGGCCAGCTTGACCTTTATGGGCGGTGTTAATAAGAGGAGGAATGCATGCTATCACATTTAGTTTTTTGTTGTCTGTTGTCATTTTAGTTCTTGAATGGGCTGATTTGTGAAAAATTCTTGATATATATTTGATTAATTTTGATTGTAAACCCGTTGTTATGAGCATTGAATAATAGTAATTGTAAATTTATTGTAGTATTTCTTTTCAAGTCAAGTATCGGATGGAACTGTCAAAAGTGTCAAAAACAGAAAGTAAACAAAAACAAACTTCAAACTCAATAGCGTAACTATTTGCCTTTTTGCTTTCTGTCAGTAGAATTTATCAAAGTACATCATGGCAACATTACGTCACCTCCCAACATCGTAATTTTCAATAGAGTATGTATTCGTTTGTATTTTACATTTAATACAATTTTGAAGCAATTAGTATGTTAACTGTTCAAATCGATTTAGATTGGAAAAAGTGAAAAGCAGAACATTAATTCCGTTGTAAGTGAAATAGCAACGCTAGAACTATAAAGACTTGAACCCACGATCAGTCCCTTACAGGGGGAATGCTCGACCATTGTTCTACTGAGTAGCGCCTTGAGCGCTCCAAATTCTTATTTAAAACAGACAAATCGATTTAGATTAAAAAGAGAATGCTCAGCTTGACATCTGAATATTCACTTTTTCTAGGGATCTGAGGGTCAAAGGACTGGTCGTGGGTGCAAGTCTCGCCTGAACATAGCAAGGGGGTTGATTTTGTGGAACCTAGTTGTAGTATTGTTGTTAACAGAATTAATGGTCTGCGTTGAAATTTTTAGGCTGTGTATTTTTAATACAACTTTTCAGTCCTATCGGAAGTTCGGAAATATTTATCATAATAATAATCACTCCTCACAACAAAAAAAATCTAAAAAAAGTCATTTTTCGACTCATAATCATCACAATTCATTCACCATGCGAATGATACACCATGATGTGTACTAATATCAATTTTCTAGTATCTCACAATATCATAAGTGTTATGGTTTGTAGTTGGGTGAAAAGAAGGGAAGCGGGCTCATGGATACCTTATGCCCCGACAGGACACGGTATCGTGTTAGGTTACTGGTGATTATGCACGAAAAAATAATACCCTGGAATTCATAATGGTTTGTTTAAGTCGTATTTTTTTCCAGGTGCGGAATATTGAATACAAAGACCCAGTTGAAGAAGAATGGGAAAAGTTTCAAAAGGAGATAAAGGAAGAAGCTACGGCATCTGCCGAAATTATAGCTGGTGAACAGGAAGAGGCAACGGCAGAACGACAAATTGATGAAATCGACGAGCAAATAAGAATTTGGTCGAAGTAAGTGTAAAAGAAACCCGCCATAAACTAAAATAATATTCAAGTCTAAATAATTCTATGATCTATTTTGTTTTACACAACGAACAATAGGTACTGCTATGGTGTAGCATATGATTAAAGTAAAAATGTAAAGCGTCAGCAGTTTAGTGATTAAGAAAGTGACCTGATCGAGAGATTCTGGGTTCTAATCCTGGCCATCACAGTAGCGTACCGGTGCGAAACAATCTAACTTTACAGAATAAAACAAGTCCAAAACATATTATAAACCGTATATTTTTGTTCTTCTCTGTTGTTCAAGCTGCAGTGCCTTTAAACTGTCGCTAAACTTATTTGTAGAACTTGTTATGCGCCATGAGTAATATCAATGAGTGCGCCATGGGTAACCTGAGACTGTCTGCGGTCTACACGGACGTATCACAAGTAAAAAATAAAAGAGATTATTTACATCGAATTGGTTCAAATCAGCTATTCACTACCAACTTAATTATTTTCAGAGTATTGGATTTTGAATTAAAAAAGGAAGAAACTAAAAAAACCAAACAAGATACGGAACAAATGAGTGAAGACGAAGAAGGCGAATCAGAGAATGAAGATGACATTGATGAGTTTTTGGATTGGCGGGCGAAGAAATCATATTCATAACCATTATCATTTAATTTTATTAACATTAAAGCTATATTTGAGAAATTTTATTGTTTTATTAGTATTACTTTATGTAGTAAATATGTATTAACTTATAGATTAGAAAAGGACTTGATCACATCATACGATATTATATACTATATGACAAAAAGTATTATAGGTATAATACTATCATTTTAAATCGATTGGCTAGACCGATAGTCAACGTTTAAGAAGTTCGTAATTTCACAAGTGTTTCACTTCGTATAGGTATAGGCATATAGTTTAGTAAAGTTCAAGTGTTCTATAGCGAGAGTCATTGTCAAACTGACCGGCTAAGTGACCGATTTGTATGATGTTTTCCAGACTCCGAATTCCATCGTAATTCGGCCGAAGATTATAATAGAGGAGTATTCATTGATGAGACGAGATTCTACAGATGATCACCCAATTTTTTACTATTATTATACAGTTTTTTTAAATAGGACACGTCAATTTGACTTCACCTCGACCGATGTTAAGCAAAGGCTGTCTCGCAAAGAGGGTCACCATCGGAAACATTGCCAACAGTGGTGGCACTCAGCTTGACGGCCTCATTAGATGCCTCTTCACGTCCCGCTTAAAGGACCCGGGACTGTAGGAAGAAGGTAACACGTGAGCTGGCAGGGAGTTCTAGGTCTTAATGGTGCGGAATAGGAATAAGTCACTGAAACGCTCGGTTCTAGATGGTATACTAGTTACTGGTTAAAATGGAATATACTATATTCAATGTTCAACGCGTATAGGACTGAGCTATTGTAGATCCCTCATACAGCGCAACCTGTAGCATTATTAAAGATTTGGAAGTCTCTGCTAGCCCTCATGTTTACTTCTTCTCACAATCCTGGGTCCTTTAAGTAATAGTTTAAGTAAGTAGGTAGTAGTTTGAGACAGTATCTGATGAGGGTCTGGAAGAGGTATAAAAAAAATTGTAGCTCATAGTGACAAGTCACAAAAATCGTATTTTTTAATGGTAGCTTTACAAGAATCAAACATTGCCAATAAGGCAAAAAGACTTTATTCCAGGACTGTAACATGACGGATCAGTTTTTGATTGACACTAATGACATTTCATTTTCATATCAAAATATCATAAATATAAATAAAAAAATTGTTTGGTTGATTTCATTTGGTTCAAACCGGGTAAATAATAAATGCATTGTGAATATAGTGGTATCAATTATTATACGTAGTCAAGGAATTAGCACTTTGTCAATTCATAAGATTTTATAATAATCAGAATACATATTTTGAGTAGTTAACACTATGTCGAATCAAGACTCAGAGCAAATTCGGCAATTTATTGCTAAACTTGAGAGAGACGAGCAACGACAGGCTGCTTTAAATGATATAAAAAACCTAATTGCATTTAAACCGGCCAATGAAGCTATTGCTACAATAAGAGATGTCGGAATATCGCAAATAGTTCAGTGTCTGAATGTCGCAGATAAGTATGTGCCCAAAATTATATTAACATAACTTTCGAGTAGTATAATAAACTAATTGTTTTTGTTTACTTGCAGGTCCCATGTTGATCTAACTTGTGAAGTGCTGAAAACGTGTTTCGATAAATTTCAAGCCGGGGAGGTTGTGAAAAATTATATTAGCCATATCATGTATTTACTCCGACATGATAAAAGTTGTGTGCGCAGGG
Source organism: Eilema sororculum (assembly GCA_914829495.1). Classification (NCBI taxonomy): domain Eukaryota; kingdom Metazoa; phylum Arthropoda; class Insecta; order Lepidoptera; family Erebidae; genus Eilema; species Eilema sororculum. The sequence continues at coordinate 15,859,073 of OU618543.1, read as the reverse complement.
TTGCTATAGACGAGGTATTAATGATTTATCCTTCTTAAAATGATAAACCATGATATGGGATTTTCAAGACCTAGGCAGTATAATTATATCTAACATTAATCTACTTTATTATACTATTTCAGGTGTATAAAGCAGTAGGTGCGAGTGCCTTATTACCTATGTCTGAATACATAGATGTGTTTGTAGCAACATCCCAGATGGTCTACGATGCAGATGTAGGAGTTGCTAACAGAGCTATATTGATCACTTCAAATCTACCTATTGAGGTATATCCCAAAGTACTAGATGAAATGAAAATGGGACTACTAAACAATACAAGTAGTAAATGTAATGTGTTGGAGGTGAGTTACACATCAAATTGCAATAATACAATAAAGTCCTTATTCCAGAAGCATACTCTGCTAACAATCACGACATCCTAGTTGCATCCGAGTCTTTCACCTCATGAGTGGACTCCACTGAGTCTGGACCCTGGGGTCCACTTTTATCAATCTATATATTTTTATGTACAGATTGTGTTCTAGAAATACCTATTAATGAAGATTACATGAATTGTCAGGTGTTTTTTTAAAGGCTTTTTTTTCATTTATTATTTGCAATGTGTGTGTAAATATTTGCGAACCTGTTTTTTTTTTATATACCACAACATTCTACACAATGCCATCTAGACCCATGGTAAGCTTTTATAGCTTGTGTTATGGAATCTAGAATGCAGATAAACATACATAAATACTTTTTTTTGTAAATACATACATATTATATATAGAAACACCCAGACCAATGCAAATAGCCATATTCATGCATACAAATATTTGCACTGAGCGGGAATCGAACCCTGCCTCCCTAATAATAATTTTTCCTTGTGTTTCTTGCTATTGTTACTTTGTTTGTTAGTTCTTATTTCTTGACTCTCATTCTGGATCTCTTAATTCCTTATGATGCAGTGTGCGTAGAACATAGTGCAAACATTTTTAAACATAGATATTTTTTAGATAATTTATTATTTTCCAATTTAACTGCTGCATGTATTATGTTTTGGTTATTTCAGGTTGTGGTAAACATCTCATGCAAATCCAGCGATCATTTCAAATTGTGTGTTGATAAGGAGTACATTGATTTCATGCTAGGAGAGCTACAAACAGATGATGTCCTATACCAACTCAATATTTTAGAGCTGTTATCAAGATTGGTGCTCAAACCACAAGGCATTAATTATCTTGCTAAGAATGGAGGTTTAAAATTGATATCTGATAATGCAACATCATTGAAAGATAATCCTCTCAAAGGATTATTAGTTCCAGGTACTTTACAAATACTTTGTTAGATGAAGACTGTTTTCTTGGTTTAAGTCTAATAGAATTACATTCTTATTTAAAAAAAAGTTTGTATAAAATTCATAAGAGTAGAAATCCGAAAACGTCAACATCTGCCAGATGGCTGCATGTTATCTTAAAAAAAGGACTGTCATATAGTGTGCACATTTGAATTATTTATTCAATCAATTTTTTTTTCTGGAATTTTCAGGTTATATGAAGTTTTTCGGAACAATAGCCCACAACTATCCAAAAGAGATATTTGAAAAACATAATGTAATGCTATCATGTTTATTTGAAGCATTTGATTCACGTGATCCCAGCGTGTTACCAGTGGCCTTAGATACACTAGGGTTTATTGGTTCCACAGTTGAAGGCAAATTATGTTTAGCTGCTTTAGGTGAGTCCAGGCCAAGTAGTACAACTATACTTCTTTTGGTATTAATCGGTAAGCTTACCTGTATACATGGCTATTATGAGGTTGCTTTGCAGTGTATATTATGGACCCTTGTGTAACTCTTTCAGGTAGTGGAAAGGTGTTATTCATTGTTTTTTTTTTTGCAGGCAGCAGATACACACAAACTGTTGAAAGTTGTTCAGGACTAATAAGAGATAGTCCGTCTGAAATAAAGATTAGTGCCTTGCACTGTTTAGCTGGTCTTATAAGCATAGATAAAGATCCTACTGTCCCCAAAGGTGGTCCTGTTGATCACAGAGTTACATTAATGACAAGAGAATGGTTCAGAACATTGAAAGAACCACCTATGGTAACTTTGATGGAGTTGTGTAATAATCCATTTTCTGATATAAGACAGGCTGCTTTTGTATTATTGGATGCTGTTTGCCAACATCAATGGGGTGAAGAATTAGTAGCTAGGACTGCAGGTAAATTATTCAATCAACTTTTACATAGAGTGAGAAAAGTATATTTAATCTAATTAACAAACAATGTCATGATAACAGATATCAAATTGGTATCAAAAATCAAAATATATATTATGTAAAACCAAAAACTTTAAATTTGATTGAAGATATCCATATTTTACTAATACTGAAATGTTATATTGCAGGTTTTGTAGAATTTCTTTTGGATAGATCCATTGTTTACACTAAAGAAACAAATGAAGCAAAGTACGACATCATAAAAAGACTAGCAAGATCACCTGCATTTGATATCAACACTATTTCTAGACTGCAAATGTATGTTGAACAAGGTCCTTTCTATTCTGAGAGTGTCCTGGAAGTGGCTATGGAGGAGGGAGAAAATTAAATTATTTAAATGATATACTGTTCATGTTGAATGTGAGATCTATTAGATGCAATAATAAAAATTATTGTTATTGGCGATTTTTATAATAAACCATGCATTTATTCATCTCCTTCTTTTACTTTTTGTAGTGGTTTCTGGCTTAGCAGCTGTTTTTCGCTTACTGGTTCTTTTATTGCCAGCTCCATACTTAGCTGCCAAATTGTCAATGAAGTTATCCAGTTGTGCTGCTCGGTTTTCTTGTTTTTGTCTTATCATTAGTTCTAAACTGTTTGGTTCTGTAAGCACACAAATTTTTTATCAAAAGGATTGTCTGAGAATAGTCTGTTGACAGGTGCACATACTTGCAGATGAGATTGGCTTAGCGCCAAGGGTCTTTGTAGGGCCACTGATAAGTACCTAGGCTACCTAGGCTAGAGATTTTTTAAAATGCATATCTAAATAAAAATACTTGCAACTATTATGTTCAATTGTATTTATCAAGAACAATGTTATCAATCAAGTGATAAGATTTAAATAAAGTATCATTGATGATATGGTATGGTAATTACAGTAACAAACCAAAGGAATAAAAAATAAGTACCTGAACCTACTCCTAAATCTTCTTTCATCTCTTCTGCCTCTTTAGCCTCTCTGTTCTCTTTAGCAAGCCTTCTCAGACGCTTTTTAGCTGGTTCATGAGTGAATATTTTGTAAGCAGGTATTTCACCATTCTCTATCATTTCCTGAAAGGTAGATTTTTTACTTTTATAAATATTCCACAACATTCTACACAATGCTATCTAGACCCATGGTAAGCTTAACTAGTTTGTGTTGTGGAATCTAGAATGCGGATAAACATTCATAGATACTTTTTTTTTGTAAATACATACATATTAAACATATAAACACCCAGACCAATGCAAATAGCCATATTCATGCATACAAATATTTGCACTGAGCGGGGATCGAACCCCTACAAATGCAAATAAATTCAAAGTGTGTTCATTTGTATATTATAAGTCAGTTGTTAAATAACTGCACTATAATATTATAGATAGAATATGGATAAGATGATATATTACATGGAGAATTTGTTTGATCCTCGGTTCCTGTTCTGATCTGGCAAATTGCACATGGTCCACAATATAATCCATGTCACCCTTGCCGTTTATATAGGCTTGTTTAATTTCCTGTTTTTCTAAATCAGATCCTGTAAATAATCAAAACAAGAATATAAGAATGAAATACTAAGTGGAATGGGGTGAATAGAGATCAATGGGTGAATATATTTTTTAATACATAATTTATTTTACAAAATTTCAAGCAAGTATATACCCAGATATTTGATCATTCTGTTCATCATTACATTGGTATGTTATTGTATGAATGCAGTTCATGCCAAGTTTATACTAATTTGGCATGAACTACATTCATATGTTAAATTATGTATATAATTATATATTGACAATAAAATTTATTCACTAGTAGGTATCATTCATGTCAATATTATACAGTAATATCTTCAATTTCATATTTAGAATAATGAAGCTGTTATAAAATTTGTAAGCATAATAAAATAGATTATCATCATTGGCACCCTCGATATTACTCGTTCAATTGACCGAATTTCCAATTTTTTTAAAACTTTTTACTTACCAACATATTCTTTTTCATAAGCCCTGATATCTTCATCGGTGATCTTCTTAAATAATAGTCTCCAGTATACACTCCAATCACGGTCCACAATCACATTGTAGTCATCATCATCTACACTCTTGGTCTCATCATAAAGAGCTCTCTTGTTTGTATCAGTTAGAATTGCATGGATACTGCCCAGTACCTTAAACTTTTCAGTGGCTTCAAGCTTATCTTCTTCAGCAACTCTGTCAGGGTGTACTTTTAGGGAGAGTTTGTGGTATGCTTTTTTTACTGAAAATATAGATAAATAGTGTAAATTATTTAAGGCCAGGTATTACGAATTTAAAACAAGAGCAATGAATTGAAACCGAAGTTAAAATGGGTATGGCAGTGGCATAAACAGTTTTATTACGAAGTTCATTCTCATTATAATGTGAATAATGACAAGTCAGTGAATTTCTGGAATATAAATTTTAATATAGTAACAGGTTAAGTAACCGTTCTTTTAATTAATTAAAAGTAGATTTAGTTAGTATTAATGTACTATACCTTCTTTGTCGGTAGCTTTTTCCGAAATTTGTAGAACTTCGTAGAGATTAGAGGTTTCAAAATACTTCGCGCATAATTCTAAGAGACCCATTTTTCAATAATCTTTATTTAAATCAAAAACACTTTAAATACTATCAGCTTTTGAGAATTATTATGAATATGGAATTAAAAATATACCTATTACACAGCTAACTGACAACAATCTAAACGCGCCAAAAGTACTGTCAATGTGTCAATAGTGTCAACTGTCAAAACAGTCATTCTGTCATCCATTATGTCTGGCATGTTCATGTCAAAAAGCTTTTAAAATTATATTTACGTTGGCAAGAATTTATATTTGCTGCATTCACAATTTCACATCATCTTTTAATATTATGAACACCTGCATAAGCTGCATTGGTTGCATGGATTGCTTGCATTAGTATGCTTTTAATAAAGTAAAACTTTGTGACGATTTAATTTTCTATGCAATTATAAAAATAACTGCATATATTATTAATATTTATTAAGTAATTTGATTCTTTTATTAATTTGAGTTTATTAATATATTTGAAGTTTTTTATATTTTACAGTAAGTACCTACTTATTTTATGAAGTTTATTTTCAACTACTAAGTATGTAGTTTTTATTTCCCATAATAGAAATATTATCCAAACCCTCGATACCATTACCTTGTAAAATTTACTTTTCTATTAGGTCCATGGATAATATATTATTTTCGTTGACAGAGAAAACGTAGTCTACTAGCTGAACCCGAACCATGCGAACTTTGTACCGCCAATTATTTTCCACCCGCGTGGCGTCCGATCTAGTTCCCGCTGCACCCTCTTACACAATGATATGGCTTATTCCACTTTTCCCCGTTGACAATCCCCGGAGGAAAAGTGGAATAAGCCAATGATATAGTTATCTAAACAGCAACAGAAATAACCACACTGTCACTTCTGCGTATATGCCGATGCCGGCCGAATTTGTTGACATTAATGATCACTGCTCCGTTCCCATAAGTGTAGTCGCGTGATGATATGTATGTGTGGTACAGTTTCATGAAAATCCATTCAGTTTTTTTACATGGAAGAGTAACAGACATCCATCAATCCATTATCGTATAACTACATCCATCCGTACTCACAAACTTTCGCGTTTATAAATTTAGTAGGATGATTATTTTAAACCGTTTTAAATTTTTGACAAGTTTTTGACAAATTTTTGAAAAAGCAAGAATTGCTGATGAATGCAATATTGAACAATCGATATTATTTTCCAAAAACTAGGAAACGATTGTTATATACCCACATTGTTATATTCCATGCTGTAATTAGGGATATAAAATATACCGTAGTTATATTTACCTAGGTACTACAATTTTTTTAAATATTTAATCTAAAATATTTAAATAAAATATTTAAATACTAGCTTTTGCCCGCGGCTCCACCCGCGTGGATGTCGGTTATCGCGCCGAAACATAGCCTATGTCCTTTCTCAAGGTCTAATATACCCCTATACCAAATTTCATCAAAATCGGTTCAGTGGTTAGGGCGTGAAAGCGTAGCATACAGACAGACAGACAGACAGAGTTACTTTCGCATTTATAATATTAGTATGGATACCAAATTTCATCAAAATCGGTTCAGTGGTTAGGGCGTGAAAGCGTAACATACAGACAGACAGACAGAGTTACTTTCGCATTTATAATATTAGTATGGATTTAATACAACAGTAAAAGCCCTCCTACGGCGACAATTTCGACTCAGCTTTTTTTTGCAGTCAGTCTATTCATTTCCATTAATTTCACCATATTTTTAGGATTAGCGTGTCAAAGTCAAAGAACGCAATAAGTACTTAGGTCAAGAGGTGGTTAGCGTAGGAAAGTTAAATTCAAGTTTGTGGGGTCACAGCCACAGCCCTTGGTTCCATCGTCATGTTGAAAATGGGGTGTTATATAATGGATTTAACGCTACATTGGGCAAACCATTTATTGCAGTTTTGTAACAGTTTTGTTGCGAATTTAATTCTTTATAGTCTTTGGTTACAAAGTTATTAGGTATAGAAAAAAATAATGACAAAAAATTAAATTTGAACTACATAATCCTTCAATCAGTTCAAATTGCCGTGTTGATTCCCGGTGGAGAAGAATAGGATCACCCGACCAACCAAGCTCTTCCTATGCTGTAGGCTTCCTAGGCTGTTCTCCATCCGATAGTACCTAGACATACCCGATATAGTCATAGATAGTCAGTCGAGTACATACATTGTCCGAGACAAAGTGCCCGCTAGACGGCAATAGGCTCGTCTTTTATTACGTGTGACCGAAAATCATAGTTGGCGACACGTGGGTGTTAATACACATCTGCTTGAGTATTATATTATATACGTACCTATGAATGTATGCAGCTAAATATTATTATTTTAAAATTTTATTTACTTGTTTGGTTTTTCTAGTGTGCATGTAGGAGGCACGATCAAGATTATCTAGGAAACTGGTTTGCAACCTCATCTACAAGCAGGTATAAATAAATAAATATTGTAAGTACCTACTTAGTATATTATACACAATGTTATATAGACCCAAATATATTTTACAAAAAATTATGTAGGTACATACTTAAAAAGCCGCCTGGTGGGAAAGACTGGATGGGGAAAGCGGACGATCGGGTGAAATGGCGTACATTGGGAGAGGCCTATGGCCAGCAGACTGCCGTGGGCTAATTGATTGATTTTTGACATACTTAGAAATACCCAGACCAATACAAATAAATTAAAAATAATTATACTTACGTTACGTGCATGAAAATTTTGAGCGAGAATCGAACCTTGACGAAGCAGTCGATCGAACGCATTACCGGCATTACCACTGCGCATCAGTTGTCACCATGTACGGATGTATATAGGTACCTACCTGTTGGTCGGAGAAACTATGACGCTGCCTTTCCTCGGTTTCTTCTAGTATCACAGCCTCCGTGGCGTGGCGGTAGGGTACGCGACTGCTACGCAGGAGGCGCGGGTTCGATTCCAGCTCAGTGAAAATATTTGTATGCATGAATATGGCTATTTGCATTGGTCTGGGTGTTTCTATGTATAGTATGTACGCATTTACAAAAAAAAACTATCTAAGTATGTTTATCCGCATTCTGGATTCCATAACACAAGCTACGAGTAGTTACGCTATGCTTACCATGGGTCTAGATAGCGTTGTGTGGAATGTTGTGAAATATTTATTTATTTATTTATCATTACCCGACTTCCAAGAAACCACTGTATGGATTACAATATTTGACATCTAAAATGAAAGGTACTCTTCTCCCAAGTCTTCTTGGGTAGTTGAATCAATTTTATAGTATTAAGTATGATAACTTTACAAAACGAATACTAAGGGAAATATGAAATATCTCGGGCGGGACTCGAACCCGCGATCTTTCCCTTACAGGGGGAATGCCTTGGCCAACTCGGCTACCGAGACACGCCCGATGTGGTTCCAATTTCCCTTCTATTTTTATCCGTCTTTAAGGCGACGGTGGAGTCTTTATGGGCACTTCATTTTTCTTTTGGTAATGTATCCCCGGATATATTATGAATCCGCGGTAGCCTAGTGGTATGGGTAATGGGCTGCTGAGACTAGGTCTCGGGTTCGATCCCAGGTTTACCATGGCACACACCAATGACTTTTCGATGCTTTTCGAAGTTATGTGTGTATTTATCGCAGGTTTATAAGTGCCCGGTTAATGGCAATAGGCTCGCCACCTATTACATAGGAACCAAAACATAAACTGGCGAAACGTGGGTGCTAGCACCTCTGCCTACTCCTTCGAGGAATACGGGCGTGAGTTTATGTCCACAGAATCCAACCACCCAACAATCTTATTTTTATTTATAAACTAGCTTTTGCCCGCGGCTCCGCCTACGTGGATGTCGGTTCCCGGCAATTATTCGAACTTTGCTCGCCGTAAAATCCATCCTTGAACTTCAACGAACATTTAAAATGAGGAATTGGCCAAATTGGTACACCAGGCGTTTACCAACACATTTAGCGATGCATTTTTATATTATAGACTATGGTGTCCCTAAGAAGGTTATAGTGCCAAAGGCCAAACAGTTTCTGATTACAAATAAACAAGCTTTGTCAAAATTCGTTTGTTTCTACATGCTGACATTACATAATTTTTGCACTAAAAATATACTAAAGTTTCATAATTTATATTTTCATTCTGCTGTTTGCTGAAATAGTAATTTCAACATTTTGCTACGTTATCTACAATATGGATCCCATAAAACTTGGGTCAGGTGATAATACAATTGCTCCGCCAGCTTCTTTGAAATATGTAGACCAAGTAAAGTCAGATGATGAAGGCGATGAAAGTAACACTTCGAAATGTGAAGATGTAGAAGATTTAAATGCAAATATAGGGCTAAATGATCTAACGCCGCAAATGATAGATGACAATGAAGCGAAATTGAAAGATAGAATTGCTCAATGTAGAAATATAATTGAATCATTAAAACTGGAATTGAATGAAGAAAAATCAAGATTGGAGAAACAAAACAAACCTACAACGCCCCGTTCAACTGAAAGTCATGTGAAATCTACAACAAGCCATTATGTTCCTACTTCTAATTCGTTCTTAGAGGAAATATCATACACCTCTGGAATATATAGCAACAGTGTCGATAATAAACTTAACTGTGACGAGAACTTAATAGAATACGAAAAACAGCTTCAAAAGTATCAGAATACATTGAATATGGCACAGATTGAAAAGAAAAATGCAATTAGGAAACAGATGTTAGCTAAAGCTTACAAGTTGAAACTGTTAGAAGTGGAAAATCAATGCAACATAGAGTTACTCCGGGTTAAACAAAGCTTACAATGCTTGGAACCATTGCAAATGATAGCAAGTAAATGGAAATCTAGCACCGATGCAAATGATGGAAATAGTTATGAATTAATTCCCAGATACCCCGAACTTAGTGCAAATGCAGCTAGTGATTTCAACAACTGTATGAATACTCTGGATCTTAAAACATGCCATGAACTTGAAGTTGTTAAAGATGACTCTCTATCACCAGATTAAAGTAACAAGGTTTAATAATTGAATTTTAATATATTTGTACATGAATATCACGAGTTTTTTTAGGTACCTATAGGCACGTTTACCTGTTATGTTTTACAATAGAACGATTTCTATTTATGATTTCTTCATCCTTTCGATCCTTCATCTCTATCTAATTTACAGTTATTTAATAATCCACCCTTGTCATCATCATTTCGTATGGCCTCTGCTCGAGTCCTCATATGTCGACGTCCAGTTGGCGAAGCCAGTCTATTGCTGCCGGTGTGAGGTCATGAAGCTCACGCATTCCTCCAGGGAAACGACGGAGTGGACACTCCTCTGCTATATGCATCGTTGTCTGCTTTGGAGCTCCACAATCACAGTCCGGCGCATCTTTAAGTCCCCACTTGTGAAGATGGTAGTTGCATCTTCCGTGGCCAGTTCTGAACCGGTTGACCCTTGACCACACCGTACGACAACTGTCAAAACCGGGCGGTTTAGTGGTGGGGTCAGGTACCAGGTCCTTCCAGGGATAGTGCTGAAATGCCTCCCACGACGCCCGCCACTGCTCTCCAAGGTCGTATTCCTCCATAAGGGCCCTATCGGACCAGATTGGGGACCTTGAGATCAGGCGGTCACGCGGCAGGTCCTTGTGCCTTTTGCCAACCCTATTGGGGTCAGCTTTTCAGTCTAACTGCGAAGTGATTTCCAGCTCAATCTTCCGATATTTGAAGCAACTATCATCTGTCTTACATTTAGAATTTGTAACAGTTTTATCAATTGTTTGCCCTTCATGTAAATAAGGATAATCATAATCAGCAATTACTTCTTGCATGTCGTTATAATTGTATTAGGAATTTATGACCTTAACAAAACCCAAGCGTAAGTAGATATTTACCTATTTTGAAGGTATACCTACCTATTTAGCATTGATATAGTATATGTTCCTAAAGTATTTAGGGTACCTACAAGGCTTGTAGATTGTTCTGTACTCGTAGATATTATCATTAGGTATGTGAAAGCCACGCGGAAAATCTAAACAATTAAGTTAACTGATAATGTCGGCAAAAACAATACCAAACGATACCCAAGCCATGTCCGCACCTTACACTACTATACCCCGTCCATCATATGATTGTATTTTAGACAGATGGAAGTAGTGATTGCATGAAAATTTAAAATATCGACAAAGTTAAAAACCTCGATTAAAAAAATATTAATCGATAAAATAAAATATTATGATAAATATATGATTTCATGTGGAATTATAATCTATTATCTTTCTGTTCATAATAATAAAGCAGTAGATATTTCGTGTCTATACTTACAATTTACAAATGTAATAGAAAACGATTGTGGGACATAACGCACACGTTAATCTCCAAAACAAAACAACTGACTTCTAGAATAATATTCCTACATGCTGATTTCCTGGTATTTATTGCAGAACTCCGTGGTCTGTCTCTATAACCCATCATCAGATCTTTATGCAATTTAAATGGGACCATTTTGGAATAAACCTCTTTCAAATAAAAAAGAATTCTGACAATTCGTCTACATATGACGGAGTTACAAAAATCGTTTTCCGTACAAAATCATACAAATATAAAAAAATATAAATATTCGAATTGTTGTTTAGAATTCGAATAAAAACCGCCAGTTATGTAATATTTTTAGAAAAATTATTTTCTGTAGTCGATATCGATTGTGACATTTTCAAGTTACTATAATGAAAACCCAGTCGATAGACTAACTACATCCCTAAAATTGCTTTCTGGCTGACGTGACGTTGTCAATAAAAATAACGTATTGGCGCCAAATTTTTGTTAGGATTTTCAGGTGTTGACGCTAGAACAAAGTTATACCGACCACTGTCAGTGAGCTGTCTAAAATACAATAATATAATGGACGGAGTATAGTTACCATATATTTTGGTTTCTAAAACTTTTCCATTATTTTCAATGAATTTATCTAATAATGATTCTATCATAATTTATGATACCTATTTAAATTAAAATCGATAGGTAAGTAGATAATGCACTGTTGTTGTTACCCGACTACGGCGAAGCCAAAAGGAGGGTTATGATTTTGACAGGCTATGTATGTATGTATGTATGTATGTATATATGTTCATTTGTTCCCTCATAGCTCCTCAACTACTTATTAGAACTAGACTAATGAGGTATCGTTACAAGCGGCTTTATCGTCCGATGGTTATAGGCTATATGATGTGTTATCCTTTGAAGCGGCGAGTCTCCTAGCCGGATCGCCACCGTGGATCCTGGAAGCGAGATCCCTTGCGGCACTGTATCGGTACCGTAAGGAGGCGCGGGAGCGGGGATACGATCTCGAGCCCGAAGACATTCGGGCCGAGAGGTCCCGGCTCCACGGGATCATGGTGGCGGAGTGGGAGCGACGACTTGAGCAACGACGCGCAGGGCATGCCGTCATAGAGGCGGTACGGCCCATCATGGGGGAATGGCTCGAGAGGCCACATGGCAGCCTCTCGTATCGACTGACGCAGATTATCACCGGGCACGGGTGCTTCGAGAGATATCTGTGTCGGATCGAAAAGGAGCCAACGTCCGAGTGCCATCACTGCGACGCGAGCGAGGACACGGGGCTGCACACGCTCACCGAGTGCCCGGCATGGGCCGAACCGAGACGGGAGCTAGTGGCAGCCCTGGGAGTGAGAGTTCTCACCCTCGCCACCCTGCTCACAGCAATGGTCCGCTGCGCGGACGCGTGGGCGGCCGGCGTCTCCTTCAGCGAGCAGGTAATGGTCGTGAAGGAGACGGCGGAGCGGGAGAGGCGGCGCGAGCGAGAAAGACTCGCGGATCGCGCCGCCCGCGCGCGCAGGCAACTCGGGCGTCGGAGGGCACTGACTGACCTCCGTCCCCCATGAGCGCGGGCCTGGGGGTGACGGGTGGAGCCGCCTGTCACCCCAGCAGAAGCAGGCCACGGCGGCGGCGTGCTGAATAGCGCACCTCCCCATTCCGGGGGCGAGTTGGGGACACCGTTGTCCCCCCTCCTGAGGAGGGCCAGACCGTAAGGGATGGCCCTGGGTCAGCTGGGGTGCGAGGGATATGTCTTTGACAACCTCACCTCCGGCCTAGCACCAAGACCCACAGTCGGCGTGCGGTTTTAGTCGGTTCGAGTCCGACATAACCTCCCCTTCCGGCTCCGGCAGTGGGGGTATCCGAGGGGATTTCCGCACGGAAAAAAAAAAAAAAAAAAAAAAAGGCTATATGATGTGTCACTCAATCTTGTGTGGCGCCCTCTAGCGCTCATAAGGTACTGTGTTAAAAAATAAATTTGAGTTAAATATGCCGTATTTGGTATCAAATGAAAGGGCTTAAGAAGCACATTTCAAATATGTATAAATTATTAGCTTTACTTTGCCCCAAAATAATGTAAATAAAAAATAAAGTTTATAACTAAAACCCGACTACCGGAAAATCACACTCTAAAATGTAACAAACAAGAAAATATCAAGGATAGCCGTGGTCGTATGCCACTTACTCTAACAAAACAATATATTCTAGGGTAAAGTGGCATAAGACCACGGCTATCCTTGATATTTTCTTGTTTGTTACATTTTAGAGTGTGATTTTTCGGTAGTCGGGTTTTAGTTATTGCATACCCTGAAGGCATTTGTTAAAATCAATCAACTAATGGATAAGAGAAGTAGGAGAGCCGACTGCTTTGGATGCAACCGGGATAGGCGCGCCGATGGGAAATAGGGAGTTCTTACTCATTATTTGCCATGATAAGAATCTCGTGAAAGCAGAAAATAATAAACATTAGAGTACTTTCATTAATTATTATGACGCACGAGTGATGAGACTATCGATATATGGGAAATTGATTTAGCTGTTATTGTATCGATTATCAGAGACTAAAGACGTGAGACAATGATTTGGAGACCCGTAGGTATTCTAGAATGACCCTGAGCCTGAATCACGATTTGTCAAATGACCTGTCTATCCTCAGATAAATCGAAATACAGGCTGAGCGTCATTCTAGCCGTGACAGAAAAGCTGTCGGGATCAGTCTAAATAAGAAAATACCACAAAATAAATTGTGATAGAATTCTTTATATCTACCCACTTAATAAAAGACAAATGACGAAACTAATAAAAGTCTACAAGACATAATAAAACTTATATCTACAAACACTAAAACTAAATACATCGCATTAAAAAAATCCGCACATAACCAATCAAATCAATTACCGAAAACGGGTGTGAAAATCTGATTTCAATAAATCAAAAGTCGAGGAGGACCTCCGTAGTGGACCACACACATCGAGGCACGCGCTTCGAATGCTGCTGACTTTTTATGCTCGCCGCTTGAGGCTCGATCGTGTTCATTCGGCGTTCGTCGGCACCCGATCGGCAGTCTCCTATACTGACATCACACACGTCTGCGTGCGCCTGCGCCTGTTCGGTTAGGAACTTGAACTTTATTTTAATAAGATTCCAATTTGTCAATTAGAGGGCATCGCATGAACCAAACAGGTTTGACTCCTTTACACCTTGCATCTTTATGAGGTTCATTTAAAAAGTGCTTTTGAATACCTAACTTGTTGAAGTGGATAAACTCAAAAAATAAATAGACTGCCATAATGATATTGCTCAGTCAGCCAATCTATAGATATATCTAACTGTAATCGTATAGGAATTATCTACATTAGTAAAAATGAAGATGAATGCCTACATATTCCAATAGCTATAAATGAAAGTATGCAATTTCAATTATTAGATAGCAATGTAACCATTGGCCTCTTCCAATGGTTGATTAATTTATTGAGAGCTCATCAAATAAATAGGTCAGTCGAAATAGATTACACGGTTCCATCTGTACCCTTCTATTTTCTCCAATGGCTATATTATTACATCTATAAAACAGAGAAATTGTTATTAGCTTCCATGTTATTCCATGTTATTGGTATATATACCTAGACACCTAGTAAGCTTCGATCAACTTCTGCCATTTACGCCTTATGGATTATGCTTTTACAATATTTAAAGTAAGGTATAACAAAATACTATTAAATACACTGGGTTACGGTAGCTACGACCTAAGAAAAGTATGCAAAGTATTTTGGCCGAGCAAGTTTCGGGTTCTGCATCTCTCCAACCTTTAAACTTTGCTTTTTTTACCTTTAGAGTCTGGCATTTAAACGAATTCCATGTCTGGAAAGATACCGTAAATAATTGAATCCATGGCTGACTAATTGAAAATTATTTAGATAAGGTTTTAACTGCAAAATGTGGACTTTACTCAACACGAATCCTTTTTAATATGCAGTGGTTACCGCGTACCAGGAAACCTTGTTTGCTGACGGTGTGGGGAGATATCTCATTTTATCCACGGCGTCGGGCGACACGGCACCCGTCTTGTGTGTACGAGCTCGAGAGTTTTATGGAAGAGTAAACAATTTAAAACACTACAAACCGGGCGTATTGGTCCAGCACTCTCCTCCATTAGCCTGAACCGACACCTCGACACGCCGGTCCTTTGACCAAAATGATGTTTGTTCACAAGCGCAGTGACGGAGGTGCGTGTGCGACACTCACTCACCACTTCGTACAGTTTACTTTAGCTGCCTTAGAGAGGCTGGTAATCGGCTTGTCGATCTTGTTTGGTTTATGTCAGGTTCTTTTGTTTCATACAATAAATACTTATTCATTAATGTACTGGAATTACCAGTACACATACAATATTTAGGTATACATTTACATAATATATTGTATTTGTTATACGTGTTTGGTTTTGTTTTAATAACCTCCCTGACATGGTTCTCAATAAATGACTATCGTATGAGCTTTTTCATTAAATTGTTAAACGCACGTGTGTTGTACATATATCCGTAGGCTAAGTATATACGGTAACTGCTTATGATTAAACATAAGCCAGACACGGTTTGCTGCCTTTAGGAGTTTCAAAAATATCCATCCTATCCTCGATACTCGAAATGGCTATACGAATTTGCCACATGGGTATTTAGAGCCCAAAAAAATCCGACTACAGAACTTTAATATCGCCAGTGGATTGTGGGTGTCAAATTATGGTACCTAGTCTAATCGTCTCATCACACCAGGGCCGCTGAAAACCAACCCCAACTGAGTTCGGGGTCGGTTCATCTGATGACACTTAGTAACGATTTAATCTAATCCGTGCCCATACACCTAATTAGCTATCTAACCGTCCGCGTGGAATTGTTTTCTTGCGCCCCAATGTAAGTAACCAATGTGATACTTGGGCCCATTACCTATCTTATCGAGTTAGAAACCTCGGTGTCCCGTTGTTGCATGAAAGATAAGCAAACCAATAAACACATTTTTACGTTTATATTAATAGTCAGGATAACTTAAAAGAATTCTTCCAATGCACCATTCGATTAGTCAGCGTTCAAACTGAGCGGAAGGGGAGATATTTTTTCATTCAAAGGTAAACTACTTGACAGCTTTTCGAGATTTCAAATTGTAAAACCGCACTATTGAATGATAAATACAGCGTGAGTTATGTTTACAAAACGAAATTCTTGACGATAGTAATTCTTAGTTTTGTGAATGAGCGGTAGACAATTTTAGCACCCTTGTTTATTGGGTTAGTGTATTGTACGCCTTGTACGCAAGAGATAATTTGTAGTTGCTTGTAAGACTGTCCGCTATCAGTGCAAGCCGTTGGCGCCATCAAGCGATTAACATTTTATTGTGCTATTTCCTCCAGGTATGTAAGGTGAGCATATAATATTGTGTAACTATTTATATCAGGCCACCGATTAGGTACTGTTGCCTCTATACACTGTACAGCTCTATATTTTTGTTGAATTTTCTTCTTGCTTAATCGTTGATACGTGGAATGAGATTAGGGTTTTCTTTTTACTAATTTTTTAATTAATTATTTCTCTAAATTAAAAGTAATCTAAGTTATTATATCCAGTGAAAGATCCTTCAAAAATATCTTTTCAGAGATTATTTCAGTCAAGTCGAACAGAATGACAGACAAACAAAAACTTTAAAACTATAGTTTTCTGTTATAAAAAGCTGTTAATATAATAAACTATACTCCGTCCATTATATTATTGTATTTTAGACAGCTCACTGACAGTGGTCGATATAACTTTGTCCTAGCGTCAACACCCAAAAATGCGAACTAAAATTAGGCGCCAATACGTCATATTTCATTGACAACGTCACGTCAGTCAGAAATCAAATTTAGGGATGTAGTAAGTTCGATCGACTGTGTTTTTATTTTATAATTTGAAAATGTCACAATCGATATCGACTACAGTAAATAAAATTAAAAAATATATTACTGGTGGTTTTTAATGACTTCAAAACAAGGAGGAGTAGCTGTTGCAACCTTTGCTGACGACACAGCCCTACTCGCCTCGGATAGGTGCCCTATTAAAGCTTCAGAGATGTTACAAAATAGCCTGAATGAAGTCGACAAATGGCTGGGCAAATGGCGAATTGCCGTTAGCGTGTCGAAATCAGTTCACATAACTTTCACGCTCCGAAAAGAAAATTGTTCCCCAGTTTACTTAAACGGTATGCAGCTACCCCATCAACAGACAGTAAGATACCTAGGCATGCACCTGGACCGTAGACTCACATGGAGAAAACACGTCCAAACAAAACGAGAGGAAATTAACCTGAAATACAGAGGTCTCTATTGGCTGCTAGGACGTAATTCAAAATTATCCATGGATAATAAACTGCTCATATATAAGTCGATCCTAAAACCCATCTGGACATACGGTATTCAGCTGTGGGGCACCGCCAGCGCCTCCAACATAATGATCATACAGAGAGCTCAAAACAACATAATTAAACAGATTTCAAATGCGCCCTGGTTTGTAAGAACACCAGTGGTTCATGAAGCTTTGGATATACCAACAGTCAAGGAGGAAATAGAAGCCCATGGAGTTAACTACAAGTTAAGGCTATCAAAGCATCCGAACCAGCTAGCGGGACAGCTTACTATACCCGAAACCATACGTCGGCTTAAAAAGCGGCGTGATATATTCGACGTCTAGAGGATTGTAAAATCCAGGCATATAAAAGGATAGGGCAAGCTCCATTGGGCGCGAGACCCTAAACGCCACCAGTGCCCTCATCTCATCTGCTTATAGTCACAATATGACTGATTGCAAGATACAATTATAAAGAAAAAAAAAAAAAAAAACAAGGAGGAGATTCTCAATTCGGATGTGAATAACTAATTTTTTAATATTTGAACGCACATGGCTCCGTCATATGTAGAAGGATTTACAAAATTCTTTTTTTGTTTAAAAGAAGTTTATTCCGAAATGCTTCCATTTTTAATTTCATAAAGATCTGATGATGGGTTTCAGAGACAGACCACGAAACGCTTCAATAAATACTAAGCAATCAGCTGTTATTCTAGAAGTCTTTTTTTTTGTTTTCAGGATTAGCGTGTGCGTTATGGCTCGCAATTATTATACAAATATTTCATTTATCGATTAATGATTTTTTAATCGAACATTTGTACTTTATTGATATTTAAATTGTTTATGCAATCACTATTTCCATCTGTCTAAAATACAATAATATAATGGACGGGGTATAGTAATTTTACTTATTTCTATTGCTAATTGGCGCACTGTGAAGTGGCTAAAACTGAACTGAAGCCACTAATTTTTCCGCTTTTTATTCAGCCGCTTTTTTAATTTTAAATTTATCCGCTAAATGAACTGAAAAAGACGGTAGATAATGTAGGTATATATTGCATTTCAGGAGTATGAGGCCCAAATATGACTTAGGAAGGATATTGCTGACCGCTGTGTAGGATTTTTTTTACTCCTTTTCAATTTTCCTGGTTCAGTGACGTAGATTAACGACTAAAACTGCAGTAGAGACTCAGATAGGTAGGAAAATACTGATCACTATCCGGATTCATTTAGGCCCGATCTACGCGAATTTACGAGACGATATTTACGATAACTTATGAGGGCTTTTTTCAGTATTAGTATTTGTTAACATTGTGGCCATTGTTATATATAACCAAATCAGATAAGAGTAAATATATTTCCTAAGGGAATCTTAGACTAATGAGCGTCATCGGCATCTTTTGACAAGTGTTTTAGTGTGAAAAAGTATAACTTTCCCACGCTTTTTAAATGACCTTTTGATTTTCAGGTAGGCGATATTTGCCAATGAGTTATCAGAACTATAATTTGCAAAACGTTCGAATAACACCAAGACAAAAGGCTTAAGATGTTCCCGTCGTTTAAGGTGTGTGAATGACGTCATTGGCTGTGAACAGGGAAATTACTTATCGTCACCTATCTTATCAGCATTAGACTCAAAAGCTTTGTGAGCTGACTATGAGCACGTCGTGTTCGCACCCTTTTTGTTTGAATATTCTCATGGATCTTTTCTGGGTAACATCGATAAGGAAGTGTTAGGACCGGTCTGTTACCGACCACTGTTTGCTTTTTATTTGCGGAATTTCTGGTTACTTTTATATGTAGGTATAGGTAATATGATGACGTGAAATTAATCTTTACGATTACGCATGTGTTTTGGTTTAAAAAAGATTAATTAACGTAAGGTAAATCCTAAAATAAAGTAGGTACCTATTACTGAGTAACACAAAATAATGTTTAACAATTTTGAATGAGCTGGGTAGTTAGGTACCTAATCTCCGAAGGGGTTGGGTTGATTTTGACGGGATTTTTACCATAGCTTTCTGATGTTCTAACAGTGTTACTTAGGTGTTATTTAAAAAAAAGTATGTATTATTACCTATTAGGGTTCAATGCAAAAAAAACACTACTAAGGTCGGTACTCGTATTCTAGAATGACACTCAGCCTGCATCTCGATTTATCAGAGAACAGATTGTATTAGCAATATGTCAAATCTAGCAATCTTTCATTACAATCTGTCCTCAGATAAATCGCGATTCAGGCTGAGTATTATTCTAGAATACGGGCCTTAGATCTAAGTCGACTCGAATGATGTCGCGTGCGCAGCACATAATAAACTATTTAAGTCTTTTGTCAGTGCCTTCTACACTTGGCTTTATAAGCTGTAAGCTAGATTGTGAATAGGTTGGCTAGTCTAGAACTCTTGACTACCTTTTGTGCGGTATGAAATATTCCTTTGATGTTTACCCGTTTGGATTTATTTTCGGTGAAATAAAAAGGAACAATATGATTTATTTCTCATAAGTTAATGCTAACTGATAAAGTTATTAATCCCGTAAAATACTGGATAGATGTAGCGTACCTAATTAGCCAATATTGTCGACATGGAAAATAACTTTAAGTTTTCCTAGAGAACTTCATGTGTGTAATGTGTGATATGTCAGATGGCAGGATTCCCCATCCTGTGATCACCTCGGCTCAGTGTACAATATTATGTACTAAAATAATATAGTACAGTAATCAAACGCGATAGAATCAGTACAAATTAGCTTTATCTAAATGTTTAATTCTAGAAAGTTTAACAAGAGAGCAAGTAAGTACATAGAGTTATCTATTTAGTAATTTACACCTCTTGAATACCATTTTTGTAAAGAATGTCCATTCATTCACATTTCCGGTCTAAAATGGGGCAACCCAATTGCGGCAGAGAAAAGAAATAAATATTTTTATTTCGTTCGTGAGTCAGCCTCTGGGGTTTGCAACTGGGGTTGAGATATCGACAGACATTACACTATATGCCTTAACTACCTGAAAGATAAGCTCAAGCTTTTGCAAAAGCGAGTTATTGCTGTGTTGGTTACCCTATTTCTTCCTGTGGGTGTCGTAAAAGGCGACTAAGGGCTAGAGTTGTTTTCCATCCGACAACAAACATACAGCCCAAGACATAGTGCTCGCTAGACGGCAACAGGCTCCCCTCTATTACGTGGGATCAAAAATCATAGTTGGCGAAACTTGGGTGTTTATACACCTCTGCCCAACCCCTTCGGGGAGTTACAGGCGTGAGTATATGTATAGTAAGTTAAGTAAGTTAAGCCGTCCCCTATTGGTTTTTTTGAAATAACTAACTAGCTTAGAACTCTAGTTACTTTCTTTTCAGGCTTTACCTATTGCCTAGCGAATCTGGCAATAAATGTAAAAATGTGTAAGCAAATACGTACCAGATACTAGTGGTTTTCAAAAATGTAACATATCATGGCATTTATTATGCTAACTTAAAAATACGAATACATTGGGAAAAATTTCAATTACCTATGTACACAACAATAATACCTACTTGATAATTATTATAAATAAAAATATAGAACAAGATAATATGTGCAAAACTGCGACGCCTGAGTCAAAGAATTCCGCGTCAACGCCCATCGACGTCAACCGGGAGGGTGGCCAGAAGGCTGGCGGCATTATATTAATTATTCTATTTATTACAATATTGTAACCTATATAATTTAACCTAAAACCTAAGTTAATACATACAAATAAATGATTAAGTACACTACCAACATAAGTTTAGAGCACATAAAATAGTGAACATTCCTTAGTAGCCAAGATTACACTTTGTAGCATAGGATTAGAATAAGTAAAATAAATAGTATAAACCTTATCAACGTTTTTTGTCAAATATAAAGCTTCGTAGTCTTTCTGTTCTTGTGTAAGTAATTAAGAGCATATATGACCGGCAGTGCGCTCTATAAAGAGTGTAGATTACGTAATACTTCAGTCAATGGGTTATATAAATGACAAGACATAAATACCTGGAGTCTTGTATTTACACAGAAAAATCACGAAGTGTGTAAGGACAAATGCAGAGAGCGGTGCTGTCTCTGTCTATCCCTTAGAGGAAAAAAGCATTAGTATGTAGGTATTTAAAATTGTATGACTCCCCCTCCCCGGCTAAGGCGGGGAAGGTATTCGAGGGGATTTCCGCACGAAAAAAAAGGGATGTAAAAAAGACCCAACTTTAAGTATAATTTTCATGAAAGTGCTTTGTGTATACGTTTTCATCTGCGAATCTTTCCAAGACTGCTTTTAGCATATCATCAAGTAAAGTGAAGACAAATTGACGTTTCCTTTATTAAAAAAAAATATCTGCAACAATTCAATTTCAAATTATTGACCAGATGCTAAAATAAATGTTTTAGGACGTTTCCGTAGATTGGAATTCAATGAAAATCTTCAACTTGAAAAAGAAAATAGAAAAGACCATCCTGTTTTCATATGTCCACATGCTACGGTTGGCACAATAATGTTAGATGATATTTTTTTTTACTCTTACTTTTCTATATTTATCTAATTTTGCCGCCAAAAGTAACTTGCTAGAGCGATAAACTGACAGTTCGAGTGCCAAGCCAATGTATTGTTAAAAGTCCTAACAATAGATATGCGATTAAGATTGTAAAAAAAAAAAAAACTTAACCAAGTTAAAAATGCGTTGATAGTACCATCAATACAATAGTTATGAACTGTGACGTACATAACAACGCCCTGTCCCAATTACCCATAAGTTTCCAGAAATTCCTCCCCTAATATTATACCATGACATTCATTCCTCCGTCTTGTGCATCCCATCTATTCCAGTAATATTTTCAGGCAGATTAGTCCACACTGCTTGATCTTACTGTAGGATCTCTTCACTCTAGGACTCGCTTGCTCGGGGTGCGGGTTGGGTAACCTCCACGCTGGCCTTTCCGTTTCTTCCCCCTTTGGACTGCGGTCCTGGGGAGCGGAAGCGGAGTGCACCCTGGACAACGGCTAACAGGCTCCCACCTTAGGAGCTCTGTTGGCCGTTGACGAATAACCCAACGGCCGACCTCATTGCACGAGGAGGTCGTGGGATGGCGGGCCTGCAAGGCCCGCGGGAAGGGATCCGTAGGATCCCTTCCATTTAAACAGCCCTTTTGAGGGCTAGCTGACCCAGAGGGGGTCGTGGTATGGCGGGCCTGCAAGGCCCGCGGGAAGGGATCCGTAGGATTCCTTCCATTCAAACAGCCCTTTTGAGGGCTAGCTGACCCAGAGGGGGTCGTGGTATGGCAGGCCTGCAAGGCCCGCGGGAAGGGATCCGTAGGATTCCTTCCATTCAAACAGCTCTTTTGAGGGCTAGTCGACCCAGAGGGGGTCGTGGTGTGGCGGGGCTTCAAGGCCCGCGGAGAGAGATCCGGTTCCCGCTAGTCGCTCCCAGTATCCCTCTGCTCTCAGAGGGGACAGGGGAGAGGCAAGGGTTCCGCGAGATCCAGGGACGGGTTGGCCCACTGCTCGCGCAGGGGCTGACAGGCACTCGTGCCACCGTCGGTGTTGGGAGAGTTGGCTGCTCCCCCGCGTCGCGTAACCTCCTAGTTATCGACAACGATCTGAGTGCTAGCCACACTCAGTATGCCGGTAACCTGGAGGCCGCGGGGCTTGCCTTAATTGGCCGGCCCGCGACAAGGAAAAGTCTTAAAAACCCGACAGCGAAGTCGATTAAAACCTGTGGACACCAGGGGACCTCCACAGTATGTACCCCGCTTCTCGGAAAGAGCGTCACCCGGGAAGTGTAACCTTTCGTCTCATGCTCGTGGGAACATTTATGAAACCTGATACACATAAAAACCCCCCCCTACCTAGTGAAACAGACTGCGCGGAGGTCGCGCAGCGCCACGACGCGGAGGTCGCGTCACCAACTGCGGCGGTGTCGGAAAACTTCAACACCGCCACCGAGAAGAGCAGGGCGAACAGCCCGGTGGGTCTGCAGACCCGAAAATCTGCACGGAGGAGGAACGGCGGAAAGAAGGCTGCTCCTCCTCCACGGAGGACTGAGTCGGACGCAGCCGTCACCTTGACCGACTCGTCCTCAAACGAGGAGCCAAACAACGGCAGCGAGGACTCCCCCCCGCCCAAGTTTGCCATGGTCGGTCGGGGGAAGACGCGGGGTGGCAAGAGGGCCATCCCCCAAACGCCCTCCTCTCGGGCCCCGGCCCTGAGAGATGCCGTAGCGCCACCGAGTCCCTCCACCTCGGCGGCGCCCACGCCCATGCCCCGTACCGACCCTACTTCTAGGGAGGTACTGCAGGCCCTGGAGGAAGTGATAGGGACCCGTGCGGGGTCTATGGGGCCGGAGGAAGTCCGGCTGCGACGGGCGACGACGCGCCTTATCGATGAGTTCGGCCTGCTCAGAGCGGAGCTGGCTGAGTCGCGGGACGAGCGGGCTCAGCTAGGCAGACGACAGGTCGAGCTAATCGATGCCTCGGAGCGGCAGGCGGCAGAGTACCGCAAAGAGATGGCCAAGATGGCGGCCGAGTTTGCGGACCTGCAGAAGGTCGTCGCCGGGCTGCCGGAGGGGCGCGTCACGCGGTCGGCGCGGCGGAAGCCAGTCGCGCAGTCGGCAGCGCCGAAGGCGTCGGCTCGGCCGTCTTCTCCGGTGCGGTCGGTGTCGCCGGTGCGGTCGGTGTCGCCGGTGCGGTCGGTGTCGCCGGTGCGGTCGAGGTCGCCGCTGCGGCTGGAGGCACTGGTGCAGCCGGAATTGCCACCGACACCGCCTGTCCGACCGCTGCCGCCGGTGCCGATGCCGGTGCAGCCTACAGACCCACTGGCGGCAGTCGTAGCGGCTCTGGCCGCCATGGAAAGGCGGCTGGAGGCGGCGCAGGCGGTGCAAGAGGCGCGGCAGGCGGCGCACGAGGAGCGGACAAAGCGCGGATTGGAGTCCATCATGGACTCTATCCGCCGTCCGCCCCTGGCGTCGCCTACAGGGTATGCCGGAGCAGTGAAAAGGGGTCGCCCAGCAGCTACGGGGACCCCGCAGGAGTCGGCCAGCAGCCCATCCGCTGTGTCATCTGCTCCGGCCGCTGCCGCGCAGGGCGCCCAGTCCAAGGGCAAGGGAAAGGGGAAGGGCAAGGGGAAGACGTCCTCTGCCCCAGCCCCAGCCCTGGCCCCAGGTTCGATTCCGGCCCCGACTGCCTCTACAAGCGCCTCACCGGCAGGAGGTTGGGAGGTAGTCGGCGAAACCCGGAAGAGGCGGAACGCTAAGAGGAGGGCAGCCAAAAAGGCCAAGAAGGCCGAGGCTGCCACGAAGGGAGCGCCGGGAAGGCTGCGCGTCCCCCGCACCACGGCTGTCGTCTTGACGATGACGCCGGAGGCCGCGGAGAGGGGCGTGCAATACCCCGACCTGGTGAGGCGGGCCAGAGGCCTCATAGATATGAGGTCTCTTAAGCTGGCGAAGCCCCTCCGAGTCACGGAGACTCGGACGGGGGCCCGCCTCATCCAGGTCCCTGGTGCCTCCAGCGGTCCCCAGGCTGATGCCATAGCGGCTCAGCTAAGGGAGACGCTGGACGCAGCCGACGTCCGGGTGTCCAGGCCCATCAAGTGCGCAGAACTGCGTATTTCGGGCCTGGACGACTCCATCACGGCCGAAGAAATTCGGGCCACCGTGGCGGAGGCCGGGGGCTGCCCCCTGGAGGCGGTTAAGGTCGGAGCAATACGCTACGGCCGTCGCGGACAGGGGGCGGCAGTTGTCGGCTGCCCCATCGCGGCAGCTCAAAAGGCTGCTGATCAGCGGGTCCTCGTGGTGGACGGCGTTGTTGGGGTGCGGGCACAGCTCCTGCAGGCTCGACCGGCTAGGTGCTTTAGGTGCCTGTCGGTCGGACACGTGGGGGTGCAGTGCACGGCGGAGGTGACGGTCGGCGACCGCTGCTTCCGCTGTGGCCAGCCCGGTCACAAGGCCGGTGGTTGCGAGGCTCCGCTGCACTGTTTTAGGTGTGCAGCGGGGGGCAAACCGGCCGACCATCGGGTTGGCAGCAAGGCCTGCACCGGAGGGGAGCCGAAGCCACGAGGTGGGCGTTCCGCCGATAGTTCGCAGCGGGATGCGGAGATGGTTCCATAATGGATCCCCAACTCCGCATCCTGCAGGCGAACGTGGGCCACGGTGTCGATGCTCAGGCTCTTCTGCTCCAGAGCATGGCACAGTGGTCCATACACGTCGCCGCTGTCGCCGATCCGTACACCCACCGGCCCCCCGGGCCTGCCTGGGTGGTCGACCTGGATGGATCGGCGGCACTGGTGCGTAACGCCGCTGCGGGTGCCCCTCCCTTTGTGGTGATCGCAAGGGAGCATGGCATCGTAGCGGCGCGTGTGGGGGAGATTGCGGTCGTGGCCGTCTACTTCACGCCGGCATCACACCGACGCATAGGGCAGTATCGGCAGTCGCTGGAGCGGCTGACCGACGTCGTCAATGCCTGTCACCCTCGCCCGGTTCTTGTGCTTGGGGACTTCAATGCCTGGTCTGAGGCTTGGGGGTCCCGGCACACGAACCCGCGAGGTAGGGCTCTGGAGAGCTGGGCCGCTACTCTCGGTCTGGTTCTCCAGAATCGCGGGGCCGAAGCCACGTTCTGGGTGGCGGAGCGCGGGGCGAGTTCGATCGTTGATCTCTCATTCGCGAGCGCTCCGCTGTCGCAACGTGTGCGGGGCTGGCGTGTTGTCGTGGAGGTGGAGACACTGTCGGATCACCGATACGTTCGGTTTGATGTCTCCCCTCCCGAGAGTGATGCGCCGGTCACACCGGCCCCACGCGAGCCGCGCTGGGTGCTTAGGGGACTGAATAGGGATGCTCTCCTGGAAGCCGCCTCCGTGCAGGCCTGGGCCATGGTGCCGGACAGGCCTGACGACATCGATGACGAGGCGGCGTGGTTCCGGGAGGCCATGACTGTTGTCTGCGATGCGGGTATGTCTAGGGCTCCAGCCTATAGTCCGAGGCGCCGGGTCTACTGGTGGACTGCGGAGATCGCGAGGCTGCGTCAAGCCTGCGTGATCGCGCACCGCCGGTGGGCCAGGCTCCGTAGGAGGCGTAGCCGCCCCGCAGACACAGATCCCCTAGTGGCGGAGTTGCAAGAGGGATACAGGGAAGCCAGGAATGCCCTCCGAGCGGAGATCAAGCGGTCCAAGGCAGCTTCCTATAGGGAGCTGCTGGAGACACTGGAGCGGGACCCATGGGGGCGGCCTTACCGCTTGGTAAGAGGAAAGCTGCGCCCCCGGGCCCCTCCCCTGACCCAGGTTCTCGAGCCGGCTCTGCTTGGAGGAGTGGTGGCATCCCTGTTCCCGGCGCGGGCGGAACACGTTCCGCCGCAGATGACTCCGCCACCTCGGTCGCCTGATGCGCCCGGCGTGGTTATTGACGACGACGTGCCCGAGGTCACTTGGGTAGAACTAGAGCTGGCGGTGCGACGGCTTAGAGCCAAGAAGAACACCGCCCCGGGACCCGACGGCATTCCAGGCCGTGCGTGGGTCCTAGCTCTAGGAGAAGACGGTCTCGAACCCCGACTGCGAGGGTTCCTCAGCGCATGCCTGGAGCGGGGCCAGTTTCCGAAGATGTGGAAGACGGGGAAACTGGTCCTCATCCGCAAGGACGGACGCCCGGCGGACGAGCCGTCCGGGTACCGGCCCATAGTGTTGCTCGACGAGGTGGGCAAGCTCTTCGAAAGAGTGATTGCCAAGCGCCTCGTCGAGCACCTCTCTAGAGTAGGGCCGGACCTAGCGGATACGCAGTACGGCTTCCGCCGGTGGCGTTCCACTGTGGATGCCATCATGCGCGTGAGGACTCTGGCGGAGGATGCGGTTGCCCGGGGCGAGGTGATGTTGGCGGTGTCTTTGGACATCTCCAACGCGTTTAACACCTTGCCCTGGAGTTGCATCAGGGAGGCGCTCGTGTACCACGATGTGCCTCTCTACCTCCGCCGCATAGTCGGGGCGTACCTGACGGAGAGGGCCGTCATCTACCCAAGTACGACCGGCGTCGGTAGGCGTGAGATGTCGTGCGGTGTCCCACAGGGATCGGTCCTGGGGCCGCTCCTGTGGAACATCGGATACGACTGGGTGCTTCGCGGTGAGCTCGCGTTCGGGGCCACCGTCACGTGCTACGCGGACGACACGCTAGTGACGGTGAGTGGCGCTACACACCGCGAGGCGACCCAGAGGGCCACGACCGCTGTTGCTCAAGTCGTGGATCGGATCCGGCGGCTGGGTCTCGAGGTGGCTCTGCACAAATCCGAGGCCTTGTTCTTTCACGGTCCTCGGCGCGGGCCACCCCCGGGATCCAGCTTGACAGTAGGAGGTACTCCCATCGACATCAAGCCCCGGTTGAAATACCTGGGGCTCGTACTTGACGGTCGGTGGGACTTCGGAGAGCCCTTCCGAAGTCTGCGCCCCAAACTGTTGGTGTCAGCTAACGCGCTGGTGCGGCTGCTGCCCAACTTGAGGGGCCCAGAGGACTCCTGCAGGAGACTCTACGCGGGTGTCGTGCGGTCCATGGCCCTGTACGGGTGTCCCGTATGGGCGGACGCGCTGCGGGCCAGATTCGTGCAACTGCTGCATGCTCCGCAGCAGACGATGGCCTGCAGGGCCATTAGGGGGAACCGCACGATATCCTTTGAAGCGGCGAGTCTCCTAGCCGGATCGCCACCGTGGATCCTGGAAGCGAGATCCCTTGCGGCACTGTATCGGTTCCGTAAGGAGGCGCGGGAGCGGGGATTCGATCCCGAGCCCGAAGACATTCGGGCCGAGAGGTCCCGGCTCCACGGGATCATGGTGGCGGAGTGGGAGCGACGACTTGAGCAACGACGCGCAGGGCATGCCGTCATAGAGGCGGTAAGGCCCATCATGGGGGAATGGCTCGAGAGGCCACATGGCAGCCTCTCGTATCGACTGACGCAGATTATCACCGGGCACGGGTGCTTCGGGAGGTATCTGTGTCGGATCGAAAAAGAGCCAACGTCCGAGTGCCATCACTGCGACGCGAGCGAGGATACGGGGCTGCACACGCTCACCGAGTGCCCGGCATGGGCCGAACCGAGGCGGGAGCTAGTGGCGGCCCTGGGAGTGAGAGTTCTCACCCTCGCCACCCTGCTCACAGCAATGGTCCGCTGCGCGGACGCGTGGGCGGCCGGCGTCTCCTTCAGCGAGCAGGTAATGGTCGTGAAGGAGACGGCGGAGCGGGAGAGGCGGCGCGAGCGAGAAAGACTCGCGGATCGCGCCGCCCGCGCGCGCAGGCAACTCGGGCGTCGGAGGGCACTGACTGACCTCCGTCCCCCATGAGCGCGGGTCTGGGGGTGACGGGTGGAGCCGCCTGTCACCCTAGCAGAAGCAGGCCACGGCGGCGGCGCGCTGAACAGCGCGCCTCCCCATTCCGGGGGCGAGTTGGGGACACCGTTGTCCCCCCTCCTGAGGAGGGCCAGACCGTAAGGGATGGCCCTGGGTCAGCCGGGGTGCGAGGGATATGTCTTTGACAACCTCACCTCCGGCCTAGCACCAAGACCCACAGTCGGCGTGCGGTTTTAGTCGGTTCGAGTCCGACATAACCTCCCCTTCCGGCTCCGGCAGGGGGGGTATCCGTGGGGATTTCCGCACGAAAAAAAAAAAAAAAAAAAAAAAAGGACTCGCTTGCTCCAACGGTTATATACCTGCAGCAGATGTGGCTAGCTACTCTTTTCGGTTATTGACACTAAGTAAAAGCTATAAGAAAAATACAGAACCTACATTTCTCAATATCACCCATTTGGAGTCATAAAAAAACAATAACCTGATTCTCTATTAATCAAGGTAGCAATTCTGTCCAGCAATTTATATCTTGACTTAGCAATTAATCTTTGATCAATGAGTGTTGAGCTAATACGAGAATATTGGCGATATCTCCTTGAGGCAGTAACACAGCAATAAAGTGATTAGTATCTACCTATACATCGTCGCGTCATTTTGTGTCAACCTCTAGCTTAAAGATGAATATAACAACTATTCTAACAAGTATTCTTAGAATATATACAAACTTTATCATATACCTATTACTAGACTATCGATTGTTGTGGAAATAGGGCTTTAAAAAACTGTAAGTGCTCTAATTGCCTAATTTTAGTACTGTATTATCATCAAGTTAATGTAAGGAATCGGGTTTCTTCTTTATTTATTATTTTAAGTCCCACTATTGTGATAGTGTGTCTAGTTGTCTATGAGGGAATCCGCTTGACAAGAAGCCAGTTATAGACGTTGCGTTGAGTTGGACGTAACACGTTCGACTCTCGCTCGCTGTTAATATTTGTATGCATGAATATGTCCATTTGCATTGGATCAGGCATTTCTATGTAGATATTGCTTACCTTGTATTTAAGGCGCATTGTACTCGTAGAATAGAATTATAAACTATGTGTAGACTGCATGCACTGCCCAGTGCAATCTAGACCCAATTTATTTTATAGATTTGTTTAAAAAACCATTTTCCATCCGAGTTGTTGACAGCCAGGCGATATCTAATCTACCCACTAATGAGGTACCTTGAGAGTTTATAGACACATTAAAAGTAGGTGTACATAATGCCAAAATATATTGTTACATTTTAGCTTTTTGGCATGTGTTTATATTCCCATCAATCACAGTTTCACACGGTAAAATTGGTTTTCAATGTCATTTACAAAACGTATTAGATTTAATGTTTTTTTTCTATTTGAACTTTATAGAGAGCATCTTACTTTCTGACTTCATAAGAGTTTGAACTCAGAATCAAATAGATAAGTCATAATATCTTTGGCTATTCCCAATAACATTCTTACAGTTGAAGATAGATTGCAGCAGTCAAATTTGACGTATCGGCTGTTTAAATTGAAAACATAGTAACTGATTTTTTGCGGGAAAGCGCATCGCGGATTCGCGGTATAATTTTATTTTCCGAAATTGGTGTGAAATAGGAGTTACTATGTTTTGAATTTAAACAGCCGAGCACTTTATCTGTAGATGCGATCCATCTTTAACTGTCAGTATGGTACCTATTGAGAACGGCCGTTTTTTAAACAATAAGTAGGTACCTACGTCAGCACCGCTTTACACCTATTAAAACCATAGATAATAAAAAACTTAATTTAGGTTATACATTTTTAATTATTAATGCATAGTGATTATACCATAAAAAATGATTTCACGTATTTTTTTAATTGTAATTAATTGTCAATTTTCATTCGTAATTTTAATTCTTATTTTCTTATAGGTACTTAGTTTCCATGTGGGAAAATCTTAAGTCAAGTTTTCAATCTTTTCGACTGCATATTGAATGCATATTTCACCAGTTCATTTGTTCCTACGTAATAAAGGCCTATTGTAGTAAACTGGGCCTCATAGGTGCATATTGAAACAGAAATGTAAGGCATTCGGGATTATTTGGGAGTATGAAGCTCGCGTGATTGCGTACCTGAAACTCGAACTGACTGATGCGAGGGAAGTCCAAGTCTCTCAAATCTGTGATTTTAGTGTTTAGTACATAATTCTAAATATTCAGAGACTATTAATAGGAATGAATAAACATACATTGGTATTTACGACTATTTGAATGTCCATCACCGGAATAACTTTCCCTTGTTGTTGTTTTGCATGTGCTGGTACGTAGTTATGACTTTTGTTACAGATGAACTAAGACAAAGCGCCATTACCAACTCAATAAGTCACTTCGGCGTGACATCATAGGTAATACGAAGCCAAGACGCAGTTTAATTCTGATTGAGTTACACTCACATCTGTCACTACGAGGTCAGGTTTAGTATCAACAGCCTAACATTGTGTCATTATGGTTTATATCTGCTTACCTTTGTTAATAATGTACGATATTATAATAATTATTATTATTATGTTTTACGACGCACTATCTAGAGCATCAATACCCAAAGTATGCTTGTATTATAGATCCTAAAACCTAGAGATATAAAACATGCAGGTCAATGTAAGTAGGTAGACATTATTGTTGCATACAAATATTGGCACTCAGTGGAAATCGAACCCCTGATCTCCGACACAGTAACAGTTGGACGCAGTTGATCGCCACCGGCGCCACGCCACGCCGGTTGTCAGGGATATAATACCTACCTATTACTTCATTGTAATCAAAACGAAGTGCTAACAATTTTTTTCTAACGTTACCTTTGATGACACCAAATCAAGGCGTGTCGGCTAGTGTGTCGGATAGTGAACAATAGGTATAAAGTGACAATCGCATTTTCCTGTAAGTCGAAAGCGAGATGAGTGAATGCCGTGCGCCGCGGGTAGCGTATACGGCGGTGGTGGTGGCGGGCCGTCGTACCTACGGGCGGCTCGGGCGGTTACAATTAACAAGGGATGCAGGCCGGGCTCGGTGGTGGACGGCCGATCGGATCGGGCTACGGCAGCCGGCTCTCAGTGTCGCTCAGATCGCGGCGCGCGTTGGTCGTGCGTCGAGCGCGTGTGGAGTGATGTCTGCGAGATGAGGCTGTCGCTGGTGCTACTGTGGCTGGGCGCGGCGGCGGCTTGCGGCCCGAGCCGCGGCTACACTCGCCGTCAGGGCGTACGCCGCATTACGCCCCTAATCATAGGCCAGCACGATCCGAACATAAGCGAGAATAAGATCGCCGCAAGTGGCCCTCCAGAGGGTCGTATCACCAGAGAAGACGAGAGGTTCAAAGACTTAGTGCCGAATTATAATCCGGATATCGACTTTAGGGATGACGAGGGAACAGGAGCTGATCGCCTCATGACACAGGTGAGGTTTCACAGTTTTCCTTGAATTTTCTTTTGCGCAATGATGTGTTGTTTAAGTTTCGCGCCTTAGTCCGGCGCAAAGATTTGAAACTTTGGTTCCGAAAGCTTAATGGGAAGTGCAGCAATATTCAGCCCGTTATAGTCTTTGGTTGTCTTGCGGAACAATGGCTTTCATGAAGTGTCCGCTGTTTTGAAAACAGCTCCTTAGTGCGCGGGCAGGGACAATCGCCGGTGTAAACATTACGCGCGTGGAACAATAGGGACAAATTGCGGGCGTTACGGTAGCTTCGTAGCGAGTGTTCCGATTGTAGCATTGCAATTACGCAGGCTTTGTCAACAAATATTTTGACTCTGTGACTAATGGATGAATGATGAATTCTTTACAATTCTGATGCCAGTTTTGGTGAATATATGGCCGTCATAAAAGTTGGTGTCGAAGGCATTCAGTATCTTGCGTTGTCATTCACGTTGCTTTGTGTAAACATAAAGATAACTTACGGGAAATTTATTGTTGAGGGTTGCTGTTTTACATTCTGTCACATTACACATCACAATATAGTAAATTGGTCTTTACTACATTGACATAACATTTTTAATTCATTTGTTACGCACCTGAGTCTCGTAGAGATTTTTTCAACTACCTACATACAATTTTATACTTTATATCTCATAGCAATGTTGTCAAAAGTTTTTAAAAACTATCGGCAAACGAATAAAGTAGGACTATTTTGTTTATTGTACTGTTTCTACTTTTAAACTGAACAAAAATATATTTGAAGGAATTAATTTCCGGACATTAAGAACACTGGTCGACTGTTTACCATAGAATGTTTATAGAACTCAGTACTGTTTGTAATCGCGCCGATAGAATTATTTCGTAGTACTATTGACTCATTTATTATTGAAAAATTCGTTTTTGGTAATGACTATAAAGTATTTATTGTATCTATAAGAACTGTGTTACCTATTTTTATGAATCATTCCATTTTGCGTCTAACCAGACTATTTTTTTACCTATATATAACGCCTATATATTCCAGAAGTGGAAGGCACATGCATGCGCCCGTTAAATTGTCAATAGTTTTTGATGTTGATAAACGGGAGCTTTTCCTATACATACATTCCTCAATTGTAAATTTAACATTACTAAATAACGAATAATAATACTATATTTAATAATTAATTGTAAAAACCTAATGAGATTTTTAGTGATATGAAATTTTCGATAAACTATTTTGTCAAACTAACAATTAACATTAGTTACGGCTATGTTAAACAAATGAAATTTTAAAACTACATCTAGAAATATAGTTATCTTCTAAAAATGTATGTTACCAAAGAAGTGGTGGAGAATCGAATAAAGCTAGACTGTGGAATTACAAGATGTTCAAATTGTTCAATTGACCCGTGAGGCGTGGCTGCAAACCTGTGCCCACGTGTGGCAATAAAAATCGGCTTAAAAGATTGCACTATAGTTGTACCAGTACCATAGCTTGTATTTGTCGCCTACGAACAACACAGTAACCCATTTACCTCAGTTCTCTAACAGCCCGCAGTGCCTTAGATAAGCGAAAGTCAGTGCCTACTTGGGTATAAACTTACAAAATAATCTAGATAATAAAATATTACTTTTATATATTATTTACATGATTATTCTAAATTTGAATTGACAAATGAAATTTCTATTCTAAAATATGCGTTTTGATCTCAATTTTGAACAATAAAAGGAATCGCAAGCAAGGTGTAGGTACCAAACTGCATTTCATATTTTACATACTGAATTTCATTTTGCAGGATTTTACCACTAACTGGAATTTTGTTCAGCCAGGATTATACCACTAAATTGCAATAGCAATTATAGCACCTTACTACTAATTTGCAATAGCAATAATATTTTACATCAGAGTAAACCGGAAAATTCAGTTAAACGGATTTGCGATAGTGAAATCCAATCTGAACAAAATGTGAAAAATTAGTTAACTTGAACGGAATTAAACTCTGTGAAATCTAGCCATAGTCACAAATGAAAACTGACATTTCACTTTCCCATTACTGTTTTGTCATCATTATTTTACCGTTGTTCTTGATTCCATCTGAGGTTTAGCTACACGTCGGAGCCTAGGTTCTGCTAACTCCTACTTTCGTTTTGAAGGACTTCCCTCCAATTTCCAACCTTGAGAGGAAATCTTGCACAGCACCAGAGCTTCGTTTTCACACTGCCTTGTAGTTTCCTTATCTTTTTCTCATGATAACTTTGCGGCATATTTTAGTCTCATCATAGACATGACAACCAAGTTATTGAACTGACATAGATACACGTATGTACAGAATACATGTTATTAATTATTTGAATAATATATTTGTACTAGTAAACGAGAATTGCGGTGAGTAAATAAGTACATTATGCGTATCGTCAAAGCGGCCGCTGAAGGATGACTGAACCTTATGTACACTTTAGTTACATGCAATGTGGAAATCTCTGATCTAAGTATGTTAATCTTTTGAGTCACAAGCTGAAACAATCATGCTGCAATACTTGCAATATACTTATCGTTAATTTACAATCCTTTTATATAAGAACAAATTTTATTAGTATCTACCTATTCTTCAATTACCTTTATTCATATATGTATTTCAGATTTTATTCAATTTATCAATAAAATTTTCATTTCTAAATAAACCGTTTTCGTTAAACAAAATGGTATTATATTAATAGGTATATCTAAATTTTCTCTCTCCTATTGCTATGAGGAAAAATTTAATTAAAATCTATGATAGCAGTCTAAAATGGAAACTATAGAAGTTTGTAGTTAAATAATTTATTCTACCTATTTAATATAAACAGTGGTCTAATCTAGATAATTTTAAACTTAAATTATTACTAGACTTTATTTTTCAGTCCTTAACTGACATTTTAACTATTTAGTACTTATATGGATAAACTGTGTTTCTCAAAATTTGGCCGTTCACACATCGGTAAGGCTTTAGTCAGAAGCACAGAGTAAGGCCAGAGTAACATTTTCTCCATTTCCTTCAAAGAATAAGAAGGGGCATAGGTTGCAATACCGTCAAGTATTCTGACCCATCAATCTTAAACCTTCCTATATGATAGGTTAGCAAGGCAGTTTCAGTTTCATAATAATACAAAAAGTGGGTGTGAACATAAATATGAGTAGATAAATATATGTTGTGTTTTTTAGGGTTTCGTACCTCAAAAGGCAAAGAACTAAACCTTTATAGGATCAATTCGTTGTTCATCTGTCTGTCTGTCCGTCTTCTGTTTGTCAAGTCCTTTTTCTCGAGTTGAGATTAGCATTAAACAGCTTGAATAACATAACATAACATAATATAAACTCACACCTATATTCCCAGAAGGGGTAGGCAGAGGTGCTAGCACCCACATTTCGCCAGTTTATGTTTAGGTAGGTGGCGAGCCTATTGCCATTAACCGGGCACTTATAAACCTGCGAATACACACATAACTTCGAAAAGCATCGAAAAGTCATTGGTGTGTGCCATGGTAAACCTGGGATCCAACCCGAGACCTCGTTTCAGCAGTCCATTACCCATACCACTAGGCTACCGCAGATAGCTTGAATACATTGGCAAAAATGAAATGCTCAAGTGGGACTTTAATCAACGACCTTTCCCTTACATGGGAATGCTCTTCCAACTGAGCTATTGCGCCAAACCTAAATCACTTTAAATTTACCTTCTCTTTAAGTCCGTCTTTGAGGGCGACGGTGGAGCCATCTACCAACTTTCTTACGAACTGTTGGAAGTCACGCTTGAGATGATGTATTCTAATTTTAAAGTGAGCATAATAAATGCTATAAAAAATCATGTAAACCTCTTAAAGCTGTTAAAAAAGGACGGGTGTAGGTCAAAGCAATAAAAATATCTCTTCTTCATCCTAGCGTTAATCACAGTCACATCCGAAGCATTCAGCTTGGAGTCTGGGGTCTACTTTACCAGTCTAACTGCGGATTTGGCTGAACTTCGATATTTAAGCTAAGCAATATAAATATACTAGCTTTAGCCCACGGCTCCGCCCGCGTGGATGTCGGTTATCGCGACCAAACATAGCCTATGTCCTTTCTCATGGTCTAATCTACCCCTATACCAAATTTCATCAAAATCGATTCAGTGGTTTAGACGTGAAAGCGTAACATACAGACAGACAGACAGAGCTACTATTGCATTCATAATATTACTAGCTTTTGCCCGCGGCTCCGCCCGCGTGGAAGTCGGTTATCGCGACCAAACATAGCCTATGTCCTTTCTCATGGTCTAATCTACCCCTATACCAAATTTCATCAAAATCGGTTCAATGGTTAGGGCGTGAAAGCGTAACATACAGACAGACAGACAGAGTTACTTTCGCATTTATAATATTAGTATGGATAGTATGGATTGCCGTTTATGTAACATAAGTTTATCCATCGATTCAGTTTTGCATGGAACCCTCAGTTCGCGAGTCCGACTCTCACTTGCCTCGTTATTATACAACTTAAACATTATACTTCTTATGTCTAGTCATGTCTAATTATAGCTCTCATCTTCTTATGTTCATATTTACAAACAAAAGCAATTTGTAGTTTTACTACTCTCTAAGAGCTAAGACACGTGCTATAATTTGTTTGTCCAATGAATCGTTTTGCATTTTTTTGTTGTAATAACGTAGATTGGATAGATTTATGTTTTGATTGTAAGTAGGTCTTGGGTGCGGTTGAACCACGCAACACCGCGATACTGGCCTGACTTTAGTATCGCCATCTTGATTAAACACAGTTTTTAATTACTTAATTTTGAGTTATTTGAGATCTAACAGGCAGATCCAAACTTAGATAAGCAGACAGCTTCCGTGGCGTGGCGGTAGAAAACGCGGCCGCTACGCAGGAGGCGCGGGTTCGATCCCCGCTCAGTGCAAATATTTTTATGCTTATAATATGAGTATTTGCATTGGTCTGGTCGTGTCTTGGTGAGCACGTTAAGCTGTCAGTCCCGGTTGCCATATGAACATGTATGGCAGTCGTTACAGGAGAATTTGGTGAAATAGCTCACATAGAAGGGCTGATCACCCGTTCGGTCAAAGGGCGTCCCCACTGGCAGTAGTGGTAGTGGATAAGCAGTAGGTACCAACAGTTATATTTGAGAGCGAATCTAAACCATTTTTGGATTGAAAAAAATATTCAAAAGCATTAGCCTATTATCTGGATTAACAAACCTATCTCATCTTTTTGCATCAACTGTACCTACTAAGTATATCTATGTACTTTATTAATCTGCCAATAAAATAATAATCTATTTTTTTTAAATATATAATAGGTAGTAATACACAACAAATTATTGCATATTTAAAATGCAGAAAGTGGATTTACAGTAAGAATTTTGATTTGGTACCTACTTGTTGACTACCAAGTAGAAATAAAATTACCTACCATAAAAAGT
This sequence comes from Eilema sororculum, assembly GCA_914829495.1. Lineage (NCBI taxonomy): Eukaryota > Metazoa > Arthropoda > Insecta > Lepidoptera > Erebidae > Eilema > Eilema sororculum. The sequence goes on along the minus strand of OU618543.1, from coordinate 15,821,356 downwards.
TCAAATGACATACTAAGTAATTATTTATTGGCTAAAAATGTCGACCAAAAAAAAAATGCACAGATTTTCCGCCAGATGGCATTGATTTAGTTTTATAAATCTTGTTATATGGCAAGCATAGGCATACAGTTCGCATTGGGGTCTATCAGTGTTGCCAAAATTCGATTGACTTCTTAAAATATCAGTACTTTTTTATACATTTTACACATTCTTAAACTGCTACAATAGCAGTTGGGATTGACATACGTTTACGACTACCAGAAATGTCATAAACGTCAAAATATGTATCAATCGCAAAAAAATCATCATTCTATTCTAAAATACTCCCATCTCATCTCTTGGTATATATCAGCTATAAATGATATTGAATAGTACATACCTACGTAGGTACTTACTATTTGTTTAGCAATCCACCTGTTGCAGCTTGTCGAAGGAGCAACAGGTATTAAAACTACTACTACACATTAACCACTTGTACTACAACAACGGTCGTATTCTTTAACAGTTGATCAAGAGCCGATTTCATCAATGATAGTAATCGCATTCTATAAAATAGTGTCTAAAGCGGATTTTCGCTAATGAATTTGGTTTAACTATTTTTTTTCATAAGTTCAGGTTAAGATTTACAACAGGTTAAAACTATAATTAAGATTTAAGATAGGATAGGAAAAGATTTGAGAATTTTGTTTCTCATTTAAATAAACAGATAAATGGGTTCTTTTTGTCTATATTGTAATTCAAAAATAGATGATTTGCTTTGTGGTAAGCAGTTTCAATTGATACCTCGTCGCACCAGCAAAGGGCGTTGAAACACGTTGAATTATTTTTAACGGTTAATCGGTTAACGTAAGGTGCATACTATCTGCCGTAAATTTTCTTACAAGCCGATAATTTTCCACAATATAAGAAATATGGATGTCACCAAGTGCATAACTTCAGAACGGCTCGACAGATTCAGCTCTTATCATCCGTACGTTGGAAAATTTCCACGGAAGGTAAAAGAAACGTTCCAATAGGTCACGGAAACGGGAACAGAATTTCACGCGGCTGAATCCACGGGCACCAGCTACTATCTATACATACAAATAAATAAAATTGGAGTGTCTGTTTGTAATATTAAAATAACCGCTTTCTACTACATGCATATGAATATATATACGGTACACATACCAAAATATATATTTTTAAATTTTTTGTCTGTCTGTCTGTCTGTCTGTCTGTCTGTCTGTTTGTTTTGGCTAATTTCTGGAACGGCTGGACCGATTTGGACGGGACTTTCACTGGCAGATAGCTTATGTAATAAGGAGTAACTTAGGCTAAAAAAAAAAAAACTCATTTTTTTTATTAAGTACATTCCACGCGGACGAAGTCGCGGGCACAGCTAGTATAATATATGTACTGTTACAATAGTTACCTTGTTACCTACATCAAGTTTGATAAAACCAGTCACTTATTGCATGACTTATGGTTTGTTATTTTGACTGTTATAAAACACCAATGTATGTTTTCTCAGCGGCTAAAGAAGGAAAATCGGTCGTTATTTGGAAAATATCCTTCAGCAAAGTTGATGGACAAGTGCTTGTTTAACCTCGCTCTAATGGCTTGTCAAACACTAGGACGTGTTGACAAACAATAATACCGTATATTTGCAGTTAGGTATATGTACTACGAATAGACTGCGGCTCCACCTGGATGGATGTTGGCTATAGCGACTTTTAGCCATATCTCCAGTCCAACTCAATCGCAATGAAATATACGGCAGTATTGAAGTTTGACAAAGACCTTTTTAATAAAAAAACACGGCATAGAAATCCATTTAGTTTTGCAAACATCGCAAATAAACAGGCAAATGAACATAAAATATATATAATTTATTTTAAACCAGCTTTTGCCCGCCGTTCTGCCCGCGTGGATGTCGGTTATCGCGACTAAACTTACCAAAATTTCCTCGAAATCGAATCAGTGGTTTAGATGCTTTTATAATATTAGTATGAATCTTCCTTATGGAATTTTGAGACTACATATTTGTATGTTCAAAATTGGTCAGAAATTTTCGTATGGTATTTATTTATTGTTTACAATTGTATTTTTACTATAGTTCTATATGTACCTACTTCAATAGGGTTATTTTTATGCCCCCCCCCCCCCTAAGTCCTACCTAAGTCACACGCAAATTACGTGTGACTGACCTAATTGTAAATTGCGTGACGCAACGTTCGTTGAATGCACACAAGCCTGATTCGCAGACTCAAAGTCACATAATAAATTAATAACACATAAATATTTTTTTTACGCAGTTTCATAAAATCAATATATATTCTTGTAACTTAATAAAAATGGAATAAATAGACTGTAGTGTCAATAGAATGTAGTCATGTAATTTTTTTTTGAACAATACATAAGTAAACATGGAAAATATTACGTTGTAATAATAAATGTTTAAAGGTATGTTAATATTGGTTTGAGTCATATACCTTCGTACCTATATGTAAGAAGTGATTATTTCTGATAAAAAACTCCTAAGTTTATAATTATAATTCATAGTATAATATTGCACATACTACATATGAACATTATAACTATGATCAGAATACATCGATATAATTATGGAGAGATCGATGGTAAAGACATTAAAGGTAGTAAAGAGATTCTTAACAGTTCCTTGCGCAATACAAGGAAATGATTGTTAAATTATAAAGTAAAAGAAACCTGGCTCAAAAACGTGGAGGTGGGTCAAGCAGGAATACGATATTTTTCACCGTATTTCAGTGTTAGTACATAAAATTGGAAACTCATATCCCATCCACTTTAAGCGACATGAACTACGACTTGTTTAATATTTCTGCTATTCCTGAACAGCAGTTTGATGCAATGTCAATCGGTCGATTGTAATTAGGACGTTACGCAGTTCCAGACAAGGTGTTTACAGACGCTGCCATAACACAAACTACGTCATCACGCATTAATTCAGTCTAACTCAACCCAAATCCTGAAATAGTGTCGAGGTGTTCAAGGATACTTGGTTTTGCCGGATATTTGTGAATAATGGACTCAAATACGAACTGATTGCATAGCAAATATGTTAATGAACGTAGGTATCTTTAGGAAGAATCCAGTTATATGCAGATAATAATCGGCCGAAGGAATGTACGGACGATGGCGTGAGTGTGTGCGTGGAAGAAAGGCCGCGGCCGGCGCGAATCCACCGTCGGCCGTCGGTCATGTTATGTGCTCGCCGCGGGCAGCACATAGTCGGAGTCGAGCTCAGCAGCCTTGCATTCGTAAAAATCTCCAAACCGGTTCGATGCGCCTCCATTACTTTCTTTCTGCCTCCACTGAGCCTCCCATTTAACTCGGGCCCACTTTTTATCAGGAATCGGTATCTCCGTCTAATAGTATTATTTATTTCTCATAAATAAGAGGGAATATAAGTAAAGTTAATGCGCACGGGAAGCGGTACATTACATGCCAGATGCTTCAGAGATAAATGCGTTATGCTCTTTCTGTTGGTTGTTGTGTTGCGTAATGTGCGCGGTGACAGCTCGGGATTTATGCTACAGCTCTCACTACTTGGTAATCTTTATTTACAAACAATTGCTTGGATTTACATTACCTATCTGCACAAAATTTAACTTAGTGAAGTCGGTACAAGTACCTATACTTATAATGACTATTTGTTGTACGCATTGCATGTTCCAAATGGTCAGTATAAAACATTCACCTTCCTCTAGAGCCTAAAGCTACTATCATACTTTACGACCTCTGATTTAAATGAAAAACTCCAGCTTCAAAAGAAACATGAATAGCATTTCCAGTGTAAGATTGATTAGCAATTGGTCGGCTGGCGAGAAACCGCGGAATAGATGCAGAACCACATCGTTTGCTCTTCTCAGATTCCAATTGGAATTACTTCCCATTTTATGTAAGTTTTTATTTAATATTTTATATCCTTGGACGCGAATAAAGCAAAGGAGCGCGAAGGGGTGCGGCCGCGGTGCGGGGGTTGAGGGACATAAATATCTCGGTGATTTATGAGCAAGGCGGTCGCGGGATAGGTCAGCATTATTCAATTTCGTATTTGAGGCTCGAGTTACAATGAGCTTTTACTGCGGCGCGGCGCGCGCGCAGATAGCGTAGCAATCCCGACAACCGACCGCCACACTCACTTTTGTTATCTATTTTTTAAACCCTATTGTAATCTGGAGATTAGCCTCGTGTTTGACATTCTCTCAAATGACGAAAACATTAATTAAAACTCGTATTTTATATTTGTAGAACTGTTTGGAATTAGCCGTAATTTTAAAAGCTTGTTCCTAAAGCGAGTGGTAATTAAGTAGGTGAGTCAATAGATGGGCAAATCAAATAAACGTTTTATATGATGGCACCGTCTTTAACTTACTTAATTATCGATTGTTAATATTGATTTAATTTCATTGCCTGATACGCTAAAGTGGTTTAATTTGTTAGCAGCAAAGACACCGCCGTCTAAATTAGATACTTTTGGGCTTATTAGCGCAGGATAAAAAACGGAACGGAGCCCAATCGCTTTGTGAATAATTGACCATAATCAAATTAATCCTAAAATTCTACGGTGGGTTTACAACGCTGTAAAAAGTTATAAAGACGTCTTAACAGTTTATACCATTGCGTTTTATCGACCGAACAGTTAGGTACAAGTTACACTGACTTCAAAGACTCCAGCAAGAGCCTTCGGGCCACCTATAAAAAGAAGAGACGCAGATGAAACGTTCGAAGTTGAAGTGTAAAATTGGTACGAAAGTAGGTAGGTTATTTTAGGGCTTTCGCCTCTATTGAGCGATGCTGTTTGCTATCTTTTAAAAAGTCCCCATGTTGTTGGTACTGTATACCTACCTATTCCTTAGACTTGATGACCTTCATGAATAAGACGGTGATAAAAGAGTAGCTTTGTTCAGTGTGCGTTTGTGGTCTTGTACATAACACTATGTTATTGTAAAGAATGTTTACAAAAACATAAATCGTTTTTGACACAAGTTTGGTCAAGGGTTGCGGTCGATGTCTCGTAGGTAATATTGGTTTATGCTGATCATCAAATCATAGTGCATTCTAAGTTAAGTCTGGATAAGGATATTATGTTGTTAGACTTAGTCGAGGGGCAGATTGACGGTGAGTTGTTATTGCCGTTACTTTCAAAGCTTTCTATTCTTTTTCCTTCTGGGTCGAATGTCCAATAGACGATACACAGTCGAAATATTTTATAGATCAAAGACTTCACAATTAAAAAAGTAAATACAAACCCTTAAACAGTTAATACAACTGCATGTTCTTGTGCAAATTCATATCTGGGAAGCTATTAAAATTTATAAAATAAACATTTTATTTTAAACATATTTATTGACCAAGATATTAGGCAAGATTATTCGGCATCGTAACCTACAAGAAATTGGGATATGTCCACCGCAAATTGCTTTTTTACGACTCACGTTATATTCCAGTCTTACACAAACTTAAATTCATTGAACTTTATAAAATCTCATCATGAACACTTACATTTTACAATAAATCTTTTTGAAATATTGTTTGGGTATTTACTTGATATTTGACAATGTATTTCTAAACAATACTGATATAAATATCGGTGAATATAGATATTTACCGATATTTATATATTTTTATGATAGGTCATTGGACATCTCTGTAATATTGATTTTATTAACTATTGTCAACGTACGAGGTACTGCAGAAAAACTATTGACACTCAAAACTTCGTCTTGCTAAATTAATATATAAATAATAAATATATTTATAACTTTTCAGTTTTTGTTCCAATATATTCTTCCTTTTTAATGGTTGAACACTAAAGAGTAATGACACGTGGAGTTATGTATTTTAGACGTCATAAACATAGCCTTTTGATAAAAGTCTATTGTAAGGACCTTGTAATCAATAGTAATGATCGCTAAATGTATGGACATTCTTATTTATACTAAGTTTAAGTCTATACCTATGTGTAAATCAATATTAATGGGAAGGTGTAGGTAGAGTTAGGTATATTAACACCTACATTTAATTATAGTATGTTTTTGGGTCCCTCATACGAGCGGTTAGCCTATTGCTATTACCTGGGGGATTTTCTGTTGACTATGTTTGCTTACGATTGAAAAACCTATGGCACATTTTAGAATTATGTTTTTATTTATACTAGGTTTTGCCCGCGGCCCCGCCCGCGTGGATGTCGCGTCCAAACATAGCCTATGTCCTTTCTCATGGTCTAATCTACCCTTAAACCAAATTTCATCAAAATCCGTTCAGTAGTTTAGGCGTGAAAGCGTAACATACAGACAGACAGACAGAGTTACTTTCGCATTTATAATATTAGTATGGATTCATATATCTTTGATCATTGTTTTTACATCCATGTTCACCTCTGGTTACATCCTGATTTGTTAATAAAAAGGACGAAAGGTAGTTGAAATTCATATTCTCTGTATCATCAGCTAAGTTATTATGATAAATTGTATATACCTCTTGATTGTAAAAGCATAACATTTGTATTCTCGGTAAGCTGCTGCTGAAAGATCAGTGTACAATTTTGCTTTGTGCATTAGAGACATGAGTGATGTGAGTTTTCGCGGTATTACAAAGAACATTAAGTAAATTATAATCGTTCATGTGGTAGCCTTTAACGTTTGCAACTTGTCGGCGGACACTTGTTCAAACACACGCCAAACTGTTCAAGTGATAGGTCTTTGAACCTCACCCATGTTTGCGGTTTGTTTTATATAGTTGCTTCTTAAGGTGGTGATAAATTAACGATTTGCATTTCTCTTACAAACGTAAACAGTCGTGATGTATGTAAACACAAGTGTGCTAATACCTTAACATAAATCAGGCGTTTAGTGAGCACTGCACATTGTATAGGTAGTTGCGGCTCGCTCTGGAGAGCACTTAGATAAACAAAACTCCGACAAAATGTGCTCGGTGCATTCGGTACGAGATCACAGTTTGTTATATAACAACTTCGGATCAAGCGATTTTAGTATCTAACTTTTTTTTAACATTTAAAAAAAAATCTTAAAGTTACTAATATTCACTCTAACCCCACCAGCTAGGCTAATTGTTCATCAGTAGTGTAATGGCCAGGATTTTAACCCGAGACCTCTCGATCGTAATGCGGACTCCTTAACCACTAAGTTTCTGACGCTTTTTCAGTGACTTAGAAAGGAAATATGCATACATTTAGATACGAATATGACAATATCCTTTACATAATAAATCATCGTGTAGTGGGTTTGAATTATGAAGTGGACGCATGAAATGGTAGTTGCTAAAAAGTCCAATAGAAATATTGTTGTGTAGTGCGATTATATTAGGTATTTATGACCAAGCTTTATACGAGTTAGACGAATTATAATCTTGTTGACTTGTTATCTTTACAATAAAAGATCGAATAGGATTATTATCTAGACAGCAATAATTTGCATACCTACGAAAATCATACTGGCATGTATGAAATATCTTTACTTAGACGATATTATTATCTTTTAAAATATTGTCTTATGGTTCAACTTGAGTCATAATTATCTTATTATTTTCCAGGCTGATACTGTTACAGTTAATTAACACTAAGAGGTATGTTCCTCTTCCGCTTTTACTCTTTAGGTCTAAAACTGAACGTCAGCTTGGTAAAGAACGAGTCGGATTGAACACTAAACCAATCGAAAATAATTACTCAATTCATTTGGTTTTTCTCTTCTGTGATCTTATTACGTCATTAAGATACATCGATTAGCCAATACAAGCATTTTGTCGAATGTCGAATCATATCCACAAGACCTTGGCTGCGGGAGAGCGGTGCAAAACTAAAAGCTCAAAACTGAAAAAATATAACATGTTTGCTGCCAATAAATTCAATTCTTATTTTAATAATTTCTGCTTATGTGATACTGATACATGATAGTGAAATTTAAATTATATTGCAATAGGAGTATTGGTATGATATGGCCAATTCATGATTCATAATTTAATATCAGCTCATTCATTCGTGACTGTTTGTGATATACCTATTGTAACATTTTGTACATACCTTGTCAGAGGAAATCTTCATAGACATTTTACACATTTGTCATGTTCACCTGTCCAAAGAATAGACTTAATCTATTTCTATTTTAACTTTATCTCCTGTAAGGCTGCTCATCTAATCATTATAATGATTTGTTCATTCATTCATTTCATAATCTCGTCATACCCATAAGTGGTGTGATGTGATGAGATACATACAGAACAAAGAAATTGCAAAGGAGTTCTAGCTTTGTGCTTTTTGTTGTTTTTTTCGTGTCTTATAATATTGTTTGCTAATTTTATTATCATGCAAATTTTGATAAAGAATATTACTAAAAACTAATAAGTTTAAAATATCTTGTATCAAATAAAAACTCAATTCTCACAATACCTTAATGGAACGCATAGATTTGTTGAATGCTTGGCTAACTTTCCTTTTTTATTTTTTCGACTCAACCAAAAGAAAAGAAAACGAGTGGGTCTCGTCGCAAAAAGCGGCCCCTAGTGTTTGCTTGAGTGTCGTGTGTCTCAGACGTTGGTTTATTTTAATTACTGCAGCAAATATTTGTCAACCAGCTGTTTGTGGTTATCTTAGTCTTTCTTATCTGTCAAACCTCAGTCAATGCTAAGCAGCACGGGCCGCCGTACTATAAACATAATGTACCTACCTACGTCGTATATTTTATGATTGTTCCGCTTTCCTTCTATATAATCTTAAACAAATACTCTCTGTGTGCACCTGTTAGTTTTGTAATAAAAAACAAGTGTTGTATAAAATACATCATTTCGTTTATAATTTTTTTTATTCTAGTATTAAATCACTTAGTTTTCGTCCAAAAACTTTGAAAGTAGTACTTGCGTTAGTAACAATTTCGCCATGTATTTTACCACTATTTAAGACGTTTATGATTTTACTTGTAGATGATGTTGCTGCCACTAAGTAAGTTATTGATATCTGGTTAAATACCTGAATAAAAAACATGCACCAGTAGGCGATTCATTGACGGATATTCATGAAGACTACGATTATGGCTGAACTGAAGTCACCCGAAAGCTATAGACTAAAAGGCAGGGTATAATGTAAAAAAGAAATATTACTCGGCTGATCAACTAACAATGGTTCCACTATACGACTCTTATGCCAATATTTAGGTAGTCTACGTATTTATTGTACTCACTATAGAGCCTTTTGTTCAACGGCTAGTGCCAATATTTAAGAATGAACATATTAAACTGAGCAGGTATTTCTTGCACAACTCAATTCAATGTGTGATTTAGCATTTGTTTGTTTGTAACTTTAAAACAATTGACATCACCTAAAGTCAAAATCTACGAGTATCTTAAACTGATTGAATGGAACGGAATAGATAGATCTATTATTAAAAGTAACATCCCTTCGTCACTCGACACGAAATCGTCATCGGTATCGGTTTCCACAAACACTTTAACAGTAGATATGGGTGTGGTAGAAGGTACCGTTAAATATCCTTATCGTAAATAACTAGCTTTGATATCTACTTGGGGTATAGTACAGGTAAATAGTTTCTCACAAACTTTTACTTAAAGTTTCGTATTAGTCTTGATGATTTGATGAACAATTGATGAACAATTTATTTCAAAATGTCTTTATGTATTTCAACCTGGTACGTTGAGTTTTCCGCCTTTGAAGTTCTTAACTATATAGTTTTTAATCTATAATTGAAATATGTTAAAGTAGAAACTTGCTCAAATATAGATTGTATGGCCTATAATTCAGTATATTCAGATTTTAATAGTGATAATATATCATGTAGATAATACAACTCAAATTTCGCAAGAGTTCCACTTTCGAAAAGCTTCAACGTGTAAATATACTCACATCAAACTACAACCGTGTTTTAAAAGCTTATATTAAAGTTCATAATATGTTTTAACAAGTTACCAGTTCCGTATCCATAACTACTTGCGTGATGAAACATGATCTCGCTACAATTTATACATGATTACTTTGGCTCATGGGTATAGTTTTGATACATCCCGTTCGATCGTAAATCTAAGGAGATTTTCTTTGGAAATGTAGAGAAATGGGGCAATGCTAAACATAAACTTGTTGCACATTGTGTAATATTTGAAAAGAAATTTACTCAAAATAGGCGAAAATATTTTGTGTTATATCAGAATCAATATAATTCGTAATAAAGCTAAATTATACCAGTGGACAGAAGTAGCTTAAGGAAAAAAAGTAATTACTATATTCATCAAGGAATAAATACTTACTAGTAAAGAGGTCAATATTTTACGTAATATAACATGTGAAGTTTCAAACCTATACCATATAAAGTGACTAATTCGAGGATAGTGTAAATAGAGAAACCTACAAATAGGAAATTACGTAACTATACTGTTATTTTACCTAGGTAGTAATATTAATCTATTAATATTACGAATGGGAGAAACCGGTGGGTAAGCACACATTAATGAAATAATGAATATATACGTAGGACATTCATTTTGCACAATAGAAAATAATTTTGTAAAGCCTTATGGCAATTCTTAAGATTTGGGCGTGAAATTATATGTTATTCTGTAGTTCTCTGTTACCTTGAAGCCCTTTACCTTGGAAACATTCTTATACTTCATTGTAGTTCATCTGACTCAGTTAAAGCTTCAATTTTTAATGTTTGATGATTTAGAAGCGTTTAAGAAAAAAAAATGATGTAATACTAAATATTGTTTATAATATTGTAATATTGGAGATTTACGCGCAACCTATTTGTCGTTTATAGGTGATTTATTACTCATCATTTCTACTCATTCGACTCTAAAAGTTAGAATCTTTCAGTTCTTTTTTTACTCGTATATAGACTTTTGAAGTATTAAGTATTTGACATTTGTCCTACTTCACTTTATGGTTTAAAAGGGTCTTCCTTCCTGACCATCCTTATTATCTGTCTTAGATTACTGTTCTCAGATTTATTAGGGTCGTTTATAGTTAGTTTATTACTATTTAATTTTCATCAACCTAAGAGATATTACATTCATTTTTGGATTACTGACTAGATAAGCACTGTTTGGATTAGATTCGAACCAAATGCTTGAAAAGTCAAATTTTCTGTGGACTTTATATTATACACTAGGTTTTGCCCGCGGCTCTGCCCGCGTGGATGTCGCAACCAAACATAGCCTATGTCCTAATTTCATCAAAATCGGTTCAGTGGTTTAGGCGTAAATGCGTAACATACGGACAGACAGACAGACAGAGTTACTTTCGCATTTCTGGTTGTACACATTTTGGGCTCATAACTCTCATTTACTTACTATCATTTTATTTCTATTCAATTTCATTTTCAATTAAATCATCACAAATCGTTGTATCATTTGCGAATTTAATTACTACATCGAAATCAATAATGATAGACAGCGATTAATGTGCTTGAATTTTGAGTAAAAACGATCCGTAAAGGCTTAAGTGGCCGTAAAAATCAGGCAGGGCCAGTACTCAGCGTGTCGATTGGCACTTAAATCTTACACCCAATAAAAGTGCACGTTGGACGGCCAGCCCCGTAATTGGTCCTGCTGAACACGGCCACGCTCAAGCCTCAAGCGCATGGACAATACATTTACGACTCTCATTGGTCTCATTTAATGTCGTGTGACAAGCACATGTGAGAACAATGGATTTATAATTGAATTTTTACAATGTAGAAAATTTTTCTTATGTCTCGCTCGAAATGAGTTTGTGTGGTGGGGTTAATGGGAAATATTTTGTTTTGGTCAAGAGTTGTATGAGAAGAAAATTAATAAAAAGGGAACTAGAGAACTTAAAAGCATATTACACTTTCAATTAAAGTACCTCTTTAATAACTCCACGCGCGGCGCACAGTATTTAAGTCTCTGGATTTAAAAGATAAGAGAAGAATCTTTGAATTCCATAGAAAACAAACTATTTAATGAGTTCATGTTTAGCATTGTTAACGGTATTAAAAGGTGATTGTGACGATGTAAAGCTATTCGGCCGTTGAGAGGTGAAGCGCGTCGCGCGCGCTGTCTACGTCGTACAGCGGGATGCGCAGGCGCCGCGGGAACCCGACCCGCCCCCCGCACCCCTGCCACCATCACCTTTATTTATATTTATTTACCTTCCCTTCATTCAACGAGGGCCGCCCTTTCGGCCCTTTTTGTCGCGCCGTAATACGCCCGATACAAATATTGTGAAAGAGCCTGCGGTTTGGGTGAATTTATTGTGCTACGATTTGATGTAGCACTGATGAAGGCCCACATTCTTAAGAAAAAAAAATCGTTAGATGGTAGGTACGTTTAAGATACATAATTTTGTGTTCTTGGCACCTTTACTTGTTACCTATGAACTTATAGTTGTTAACAAATTAACAATTAAACATTTGATAATTGGCTAGCACAGCGCCTCACCTTTGTTCTGTTTCTTTCAAGACCAAATGTTGCATGACTTGCATGCACATTTTATTGCATACCTACATATCGTAACGTTACAGCACTGAAAAACATAACTACTACTTATACCACATAATTCAATAAATTATACTTAAATATTACTCATTCTAACGTTAATGTCGATGTCCATAATTTATAGGAATATTACGACAAAACAATGCAAAGATAAATCACAACAAATTGTTTGGACTAAAGATCAAATCTACACTCCATCTGTGATGCGGCGGCGACGTTCACGTGCATCGGTTATCTATCATGATAAATGGCGTATTTATTTATCCGACGAGCCTAAATAGCTATGGTAATATTGGCCCTACAACAGCACAAAAGGTAACAAAACACAAAAGTTGAAAAAGGTAAACCGCACTATTTACAAAGTGGCTAGCAGGACCACACAGCCACAATCGAGCCGCGCGTGCGACTCAGCCGCTTCACAATAAAAAAACGTTCCCAGCATAGATCTTTTTCGGTTATACATCTCGCATTTTGGTGGTGTGATTTGTGACGTTCGGAAATGTTAATGGCACGTCCTGTTGATTTCCTTTTGCGGTGCTGTTATTTCTCAAGTTTCTGTAGTTTGGAAAGTAGACAAATATTGCCATCCTTTGTTTAAGTGGTCTACTTTGACTCTGTTTCGTATTCAGTCTAATTAGACACACGTTTATTCATTCATTTATTAAATTAAACACATTGATTTCCCATCTATAAAGTCAATTTGCACAACCACAATTGAAAACTGGTCGTCTCTTGTGATTGCAATTCCAATAGACAGAACTTTTCTTTAATTCCAAATGAATGATATTTGTTTCGTTGAGCGTTTCATAAGCTGTTATTGTGATTTGTCTCGTTAAGAAAATCTCGGGTACTTGTAGAAAACGCGAATCGTTTCGTCTCGCCGGCGCACGGTGGCGTTGTTTACGCGATCGGCAACAGCTTGGCGGCGCGCTCGGCGCATGCGCTGACGGACGTTTAACAGAACCGGCCAGTCTTTGACACCGCACCCGGCCTCCAACTCTGCTCAAACTATTTTTAGACCAATTTTTGGTTAATAGTCATATGTATTGTTTACGTAGTTCAATTTGGATTAATAATCGTTTGCGGTTTATGGTTTAATTTTACGATGTGTTGAGAGATTATAAATGAATATTTTAGTAGTAGCTATAATATGGCTTTTGATCCACTAGAATATACAACTTGATCTTCTCTACATAAGTCGTCTTGTTCTACCGCGGTGGCAGACTAGCTTTTTCGATTTTAACAGATACCAATTTTACTCCCACACTATAATTATCCATTATCTGCCTGACCTTCTTATTTTTTTGTCTTCTATTTGCCAGATTTCATCTCTTCGGTTACTCCTTTAATTGTCTTCCTTCACGCAATACGTTTATCTTTCCTGCGCCAACCTTTATTCCAAAAGCCATTTAGGATATAGCCTTGTCGAATGTCTAAAACTATTTTCAAATGGGATATTTTTCAGCTTCCACTTTCTTCTTCTACGTCTTTTCAGTTTTCAGTCTACCTCCGCTAACCTTTTCAGTTCGTCATGAACAATATATTTAATACATATGTTGTAACATACATACTGACACCTGACAATATACGTAGCATTAGTGTAGTCATTTAAGTACTTTTCTTCTATACATGTACTTTGGTTCAATCTACAGCACACACATTCATTAAGTTTGCTTCGCATAACTTCCTCGTTCAGCTCATTATGTTCCTATTCGGCAGGCATACGTTATTAGATGCGTTTACACACACGCGCTAGTTTAGGGCTCGTCTAATTGAATGTAGGCGCGGCGGCGGCGGCCTAACCTAATTTACATTAATGCAAACGAGGAGCATTGTTCAGGTGTGAAACGCCAGTGTCAACACGAGGCTTCTACTCAAATAGTTTATTAGCTCCACCCAGCCCCGTTCAGGCGGACGGACCTTTGTGATACTGACAGCCCTCTAAAGACACGCATACTTAACGCTTAAATATGACTATTCAACATGTCGCAGCCGTTTACATACAGACATATCTAAATAACACACATACATACACACAAAAATGTTAAATATTTAACTTAAGAAAGTATTAGATTCCTGACTCTGATATTACACTCAATGCACGTATCGATTTTCACGTCTTTTGAACAAAGGCATTTAATTAAAGGCCAATATAAATATACACTTGAATACTTTGATATATTAAGAGCGTGCTCAAGGTCCGCCAATATCTTGGGGGCCCAAGATAACCTCACCAGCAAGGTTCGCATCCTGATTGATGAATGACTCTGGGTCGCTTTCCTTTTAGAGGTTGGAGTCAGATGACACTCGCTACTGTGACAATACAAATTTTAGGAAATCGGACCACAACAACAATACCGGTTACTGGGATTGGCGGGCGGTTTGTTTTTATTATGAGCATCGACGGAATCTATGTATTCTAGCTATCCTGGCTCGATACTGTACCACTTTTGTAGTGGTGAAATTAAATAAACTAAATAGTGAGTAGAAGCGCTCTGTGCAGGCGGATTTGTATAAAAGTTTTAATGACAGCGGAGGCAGCTCGTGAAGTGTGCAAGGTCAGAAACAAATCGACATACCCAGAAGAGAAAATGGCAAGAGTAGAAAATAGTATTAACAATATAACAAAGATGTACCTACCTACCTACCTGTATTATTGTGCTAACATAGTTCACGACTTTCTTTCTTCTCAAAGGAAGTCTGACGTACCTATATCCAACCTAGAGACGTACGCCTATAGTAGGTATATTTAATTAATAATCAGAGGTATTAAGAAATAGGCAAATTATTTCATTCCCTAGCAAGTTATACGCTTTAAACTATGACAATTCTACAAAGTGCACTAACGATTTTACGATCGCTTTACATCTGCTTTATAGGACCGTTTAAAAGACGATTTAACGCCTATAAATGTTTTTGATTGTATGCGACAAATTGTGATGGGTAGGGTGTGTCGGGGTCATTGACTGAGGGTGCCCGGCTCCGCGAGCTGCGGTCAGCTGAAACACAAGAAGATCGCAGTGGTCAGCACTCGCTGGCACCACTCGCTGGTCACTGGTGCCGTACGCGCAGTGCAACCGATCGCTTTGCGGTCTACGCTGTCGCCGTCTTGGCATACATTCTTCTTACGATTTCGCTTTCAAAATAAGATAAGATGCTTAGTATCTGAAAGGGCAAATAAAACTTTGCATATTTACTACACCAGGTACTCTTTTATCTATAAAAATCTTAACAATAAGTGACTATTATAAAAAAATTATTTAGCAAATAATCCAAATAATACATTTGGCACACTCACGCAACAATAACGAATCTACCGACAACATACATATTCTGATATATTATATATAATCTGCCTTCTTGACTTCGCCGCAGTCGGGTTAAAAATATTATCTCGCAACATAGGTAATTGTTAAGCTGAAATTAGTTCTGTTAAGTGCGAAAGCAAGCGCATAATATTAGCTCGGTTAAGGTGTTAAATATCGTATCGTGCTTCAAGGCTTCCACATTTTTTGCAGATAATTTCAAAGATAATAACAAATGAAATGCATATTCATTTCAAGCTAGAGAACTTAGAAAATTCCTGATATTATAATAAATATTCATCGCTAAAACTCATCTGACAATATATTTGACAGTGTGAGTTAATTCAATCAGATGGCAGCGTCGTGCATAAAATGACGTCACTTAGGAGACAATGGCCGATCATAAATTAAAGTGACAATCTGGCACATCGGAAATTAATCTCGCCATGTCGAGTGTCATGTATATCGTGGTTATCCGTTCGTAATAACACATAAAAAATTACCGATTGAGACCTCGTCCGAAGGTAAAGTGCATTCTTGTGTAAGTTGGTTGAAGTCAATTCGCGGGAATGTGCGAATATGAGTGAACACATTGAGTATTATTGTTGTTATACCTGTAGTTATAGCATCGCTTATGAATCATGCATGTCTCAAACACAAATTTATCTTCTACTGCATATTACTGTACCAGTATTGTAATGAACTGTTCTTAATATGTAAAACTGTGCCGATTCTTTCAAATTCGCTTCTGCAGATTTGGCGCCTTTACTTTAATGAAAGCACAAGGTGTTTACGCAATCGAATTTTATTTGTAATTTGGGTAACGCTGGCGTTCGGATGATAGTAATAGCTGTTAAAATACAGGCGGGTGTCATTATTTTGTGTGACGTTGTAGTAGTCTAGAAGACAGACGTCAAAGAACGTTGACGTCAGTAAATACCAAGTTGGTAGCTAGTATTATAATATATATTATTATGGTATCTTTCCACATTAAAGCTAAAATAAGTCTTATGATTATATAGACACATAAATAACATAAAATTAAGCCAAATACAGTCAGTTTTCATTATCGTTTCGAGATGCATTCTCCTCTATAGAATGCCAGTTTGTTTACTATGTTATCCAAAGCATAAAGTAAATGTATAATGAATATATAATCGTCCACAAGTATGTAAGTAAGTCAGCTACAGTGTATCAAGACTGTCAAGGCATTGTTTAGTAAATGACTCGCAAAAAATAGATGTCCACTTTCACTGTCGTTGTTTATGTTTGATGTAACAATTTAAATGCGGAACAGATATGGAAATGAAGTATTCAGAATGTCATTGAGCCATGTCAAAGTCGTAATGCCGTTAGAATGTAGTAGGTGTGTGTAGCTTTGATCGTAAAATAAATATATCTCTTAGGGACTGAATACATGATCACGCTTTGTGCAACAATTTATAGATTTTTAAAACTGCTGTTGAGTTTTGCCTCTACATTAAAACATAGAACAAATATGATTATGAAGATACTGTTAAGAGGCATTTATGTAAAAAATTCTGCTGCACAGGCACTCCCTTGGCGCTTCCAAAAATTTTGGTGCCTAAGCTGACCTCAATTGCTAGTTGGCGTGTCTGCTTACGGACGAGAGTTTGGCACAGGCTTCATTTCAGGGTGGGGAGTCAGATAGGTAGTAGACGGAAACTCCCACTCTTGAAAAAGGTTGGAAATTGTTAAGCAAAGGGCTTAACGATTAGGTATAGCTAAAACGTGGAAACGAATGGGATAAAAGAAACTATGTGATTTCATTTAAGGCCTGCTAAGGTAAAAATTGCCGTAGTACAGGTTAAATGTATTTTTTTTTAAATGAACTGAGCTCCAAATATATCCATTAAAGCAAAACCACGAACTGCCAAACATAAGTTGAATTTTAAAAACAATATTGCACCTACCTCTAGATAGGAGAGAGTTCTAGAAGAACTCGGTAAAAACATTTGAATAGTTTATTTTTTTTCTCACCAAAATATATACGTTGGCAATAAGTCTTTTAATTACATTACCCAATTCGCCAGTACGCAGTTAACACGTAATGTTGGAAGTGTTTTTCCAGACATAAATAACCTACTTAAAAAGAGTTATTGACAATGAAAAAACATCTTCAAACCAAACCAGATGTCTAGGATCGTACGTAGCATCATTACAATGAATGTTTATCTGATAATAGGTATCGGAATATTAGTTGTTTTACTACAAGCGTTTATGCTTAAGTGCAGTCGTATGGCCGTGAACGGTACACGCGGCTGCGGTCGAGTTCAAGGGAAATAGACGAAGGAGAACGTTTTATAGATAATATTTGCTGACGATCTATCCCGATAGCGATTGTTCAACTCGTTGTCCCCCCACGCACTACCGGTCGTTCTACAGTAAAAATACAATGTAAACGCACGCCGGTATTAGTTTTCGCTAATGTTTTACACATATCAGATGTTACAATACGACATATGTATCTAATCACTCTTATGTCTTCACATCTCTTGGCTACACTTTCTTCTTTGAAAATGCTTTTCAATTGGAATTCAATCGTTACATCATAATGCTTGTAAGCACATTAAAAACTATAAATTCAATTATCATAAAATCATTCAATTATAGTTTAAACATTTTCGTTTGTTGTTAAAATGACTTCACAAGCATGTAATTGGTTTTCTTTATGGGTTGGTTGTTTATATGGGAATGCATTGATGCGAGGGCTTGTATGTGTACGTGCGTTTATGATCCGCTACCACTTTGAAGAATGCTTGGAACTTCGAAAACAATTGTACTGCGACATCTCTAAACATAAGACGGAATGTGTATGTGTAATGTTTTGTAAAGGCAGATATTTGCAATTTCAAATACCGTGGACATATAGTATGACGAGTCAATCCAAGCTCAGTCTGAAATGATTGTGGCGTTATTAGAAAGAAACAAGTCGTTACATTCATTTATTCTTTTATGTATTATGATAACTTAAGATATGAAATATTAATGCGTAGAAAAAGAGTTGTACGCTACAGTACAAATGTTATATTGATACTTGATAGGGTAGGTTAGAGGATACACAATAATTCATCAGCAGTTACTTACGAAGCTTAGTAATTTTTGAGATCTGTTTGAAGTTCAGCTATTCTGGCGCTAAGAGTACCTTACAGTCATCCATACATTTATAAATCCATAAATTTAATGAAAATATGCGATGTATTGATTTTGTCCAAAGTCGTCTGTATTAGCCATCGCTGCGAACAGTTAATAGCGGAGCGGTGGTTTTCAGTTTATTTAGATCTCGGGTATCTGAAGATTCCATGGAGAACCGATATTCAGCGGAATATGTTTATATTAGAAACCGTAAAATATATGGTATATTTTCATTCCGAATACATAGGGAAAAATGAAACTTCTCGGGTGGGACTCGAACCCGCGATCTTTCCCTTACAGGGGGAACGCCTTGACCAACTTGGCGAATCCCAGAGTTCGCTCTCCCGTTGGTCGCTTCCATAATATAATAATTATTATATATAAATTAAACATATAGTTTATCTCACTTTTAAACTCTCGCGTTCCATGATATACAATAATTATAACGGGAATTAACACGATCATGGTATAGGTACATACCTTTGATTTGCCTGACGTTTCTACCAGGTTACACCGCCCGTGGTCACAGGCTGACTGGCTCAGTAGTGCACGCCCGCCGTCTTCGAGTCCACGAGGTAGTAGGCTCTTCATCTACCCGCATAATCTCTTAATTTATTTCCGCTTTTACCGAAGCTTCTCCATCTACTTCCCAACCTCGAAAGGCAAACCTGCGCCAGTTCATCAATCAACACACACACGTAAGGATGAGAGAATATCTTTACGAAACTTTATATACCTTGGTACAATGTTATGTTGTAATAGGCACATACCTGGCCACCACATAAATTTATCACCTACGACAAATTGTAAATGAACTCACGTTATTATGTGGTAATGTGTAATCTCAGATTACTTACAGCTGTAAATTATTCGCAAGTGTTGAAAGTTACGAAAGATTTTGTTATCTATAATAATTAATTATTAAATGGCATATTAGGAAGCTTACACATACTGTAGTACTGTACTGTAGTTTAGATTCTTTAATATTTTAATGATGATCAAACGGGCTTAAAGTTACGTTTATTGCTAGCAAGATTGAAACAAATTATTATCTGTGCGTATTTCTGTTTGTGCATAAATATCGCGAGTATACTGTATAGATACTGTATAGATTTCTACTTCTTCTCTCTAGAAAATTATCAGCCACTTCCTTCCTTTCTTGGAGACCAGGTCTACATTTTCTAATTTCCGTTGCATTGCTCTGCACAGATAGGTGGTTCATCGTCAAAACCAGTAAAGCCAAGAATTTTATCTCAGTCTCTTGAATTATTGAATGAAAGACCTGCCATTTATGGCCAAATCTACACAGTGAGGTTCTTAAAATGGGCATGAAAAAGTTTTCACATCGATCGGCAGTGACGCGCAAATTACACCCATCAAGTAGACTATATGCATATATTAGGAGTAAAATAAATAGATGGTGGTGTTCATGAAAAATCACCGTAGTTTCCGCCCATCTCTGCGTGAATTGAAAAAGATTTTCTCATTATGGAAATGCTGAACTTTCGATTTATTTCCAAACATCATCCGCATCATTGTATAATGCTGTCTTTTATTTCAGGCTTTGAGCTTATTAACCTTTGATGGTATGTATATCATAAATCCTAGAGTGAGGAGATTAACGAGAAAGTATTGATAAAATACAGCATCTTTGACATAACGCTTATTTACGAACTACCGTGCAATAGAAAGGCATTCCGTATTGTAACGTTGCCTATATTTATAGGTTCGTGGTTACGGTCGGCGCATGTGAAGCCTCAACCGCATGCGATTTGTTCTCACGCGGTTTATATTTACATCCCACTCACTCTTTTCAAAAATATGCTTCTGTGTCTCACTCGTTTTGAGATTCGAGTCTCGCATTCTTTGTTTTTGATTTACATTATTTACATCTTGCGTTTCTACTTTAGAATCTTTCAATGTATTAAGTATTCTTTGGTGTGGTTTGTTAGATAGATAAAAGGCGTTCTTTTGTATACGTAGCACATGATACTGCCGGTTTTATACTGAAAAGAGTTACCTGACCCCACTCCTACAATAATTTCTCGTGTGTCTTAGGGAAATGATTCCGCTTTGTTTTATTTGATCACGCGTTTGTTTATTGTTTACTCGGATATATTTTAATTGTAACAACAAAGTCTATTACGTTTTTTTTAGAAGGTTGCCTCCGGATGTTGCCTGGAACGTAAGTGGTTGTTCTAAAAATATCAATAGTGGAGGTGTAGAATGATTTAATTGCAACAAAATTCGGCAGAGAGGAACAACGTTAGTCGCAGATCATCAAAGGATGTTTAATCATTAATCACCTCGGCCGTCAGCTAATCACACCTATAACTCTGAAACGTAATACTTGTTCTTTGCTTTTGTTTTTTTCTCAGTGTTGATGTATTTAGGTAAGCAGAGCCGAGGTTATTTGGTCTAGCAACGATTGTCCCCAGCAGAACAATGCTTCGGGTCGTTCGCGATTAATAAACTAATGGGTATAATTGTTACCCCGTGGCGGTTGCGTTCGCGTCATTATTTTGACTATGAACGATCGACTTCGTGCCTCCGATAAGGCACACACGACTCTCAGTCGTGATTGTTTTATTGTTATTGAAACTGTCGCATGTAAGTTGTGCTTCCTTTTTGCCAATGATAACATCAATTGAAAATCGTACTTGACCTCTTGTTACTTATGTTTCTTTAACACGTTTTTATTTTCTTATCATACGTTCCTTGTTAACTTGAAGGTATACTTAGTCTTGCCACCAAACATTAGTCGTCCTTCATGCTTAGAACTGATGTCAAAACCACTGATGGTTAGTAAATGAGTACAAGTTGTCACATTCGCTCGTGCTTTCACAAGTGCCTAAAATCTGTAATACAGCAGCTCATATAGCAAGTTTGGTTGATAGTGACACAGCTCATCTTTACGCCATGCATATAATGCCCCGGAAAACTTCATCTAATAACGGCTAAAAACATAACGAGAAAAGCGCCTAAGGCATCCGAAGTATGTCTAGCCTAAGAGATTGTGACTGTAGTTCTGTGAGATACGTCTTGCAGATTTAAATTATTTATTAAAAACGGAAGATGAACCGTATAGCAATGTAGATAAAACCGTGCAGATACAAGTTAAGTCTACTTCCCAATGAGACATAAACACAAAGTTATTGGTCATTGTTTTAATACAACGGCCGGCGCACAGCTCATAACTATTAAACAAGCGAGATGCGTTGACCTGAAACACGCTCAGATGTCTGGAAAAGACCAGAGGGTAGCCGACTTGTAAGTTATTTGACGTAGCATATTGATAATTAAGGATTCTTGTTGTTTTTTGATGACATGCTCTTTGCATAACAATACAAGCTGGGAGCCAGTTATGTGCGCACAGAGAATATATTGAAGGTGCTGGTAGATTGTATTGGAAATATGCTAACGACTAATGATGTTATGCGATACGACGACGGTCCCGGGCTTACAATGTTTTTTTCTTTTAAAGGAAAGGAGATTAAGTAAAGCATCTTGTATAAGTCTTTCTACGTTCAATATCTTGATATTGACTTTAGTCACAGTGAACAATCTTGATTGAGGTAGTAGATTTCATAATTTTCATCACATCAGAAATGAAGGTGGTGTCATACCCATATTCAATAATATTATTTTGACTTTGACAATTTAACTATCTTTTCTACTTATTGATACCTCTAAAGAAACTGGCATTTTTGAGAAAGTGACATTGTGCTAAAGTGACCAAATTTTTCACGAAGACATTTTGCGAAAGTGACGTTCTGCGTCAAGACCAAATAGTGCAATATGGTGTACTCTGGGTGAAAACTGTACACTGTCTACAGGGCTCTATGAAAACCCTTGAGGATTAAACCAATTCAGCTGCTAGTCAGTGAACCTTGTAAACCACAGCCGAGGCTCTGGAACATATTACCTGTACGAGATTGCCGTCTTATTCTTGCCTCTGAGCGGAGTCATCGCTACCGTAAAAGTCGACTTCAAAAGAATTCAAAAGTGAGAAAGCAACTGGGAACTCTTTATGAGAATGATGGCGAGTAATATTATAGGCTGTGTATTCTAATACTTAACTAGTTGTGTCCAAAAACCTGTTATAAGCACAAACATTAGGAGATTGTTCAGTTAACTCTTCAGATTTCATCAGATTTGTCTATGTTTAGCAGTAAAATAGTACATGGTTTTACAATATAATATGTACTTCAAGTTCTAAAACTAAATTACCTAATTAGCACGACCATAAAACATTTGCGTAACCGCAAATAATGTTCTGGTACCCTTCGTACCGTAAAGTATTGGCATTTTACATTTGTTAGGTAACACTAAGTATTTTGTGAACAGAATTGTTACAACAACGAACTGTCTACCAATACCTACATATATTTATATTAGTTGTGTACTTACTTGCTATTATGTGGTTAAGGACATGTTATGTGTTGACCAATGTAATTGCTTTTAGTATTTAGGCAAGGTTTTCGCGGAGACTGGTCGAAGATACACAATAATGTTGATTGTTGTGTGAACAAACTACACAATTTACTATAAACTTGTGGCATTTACAATAGTGTGAATACACTAAAATAGTTTTGTAAGGCTTTAGTTATGATTTATACTCATTTATACTCGACCGGGAAAACAAACGTGATATTTTCAAGTTTTCATAAACGAAAATTAAAATGGGCATCCAATCAACGTCCAGGTCAATTTTAATTTACCTATAGTAAAAGTTATCATATCTACTACTAATTGCTTCAAAATTCAATTCGTTTCAAGTTTTGTTTTAATTTTTAAATTGAGTACCTAATCATCTGAGAAAAATAACAAGTAGGTAGGATATCTCTAAAAAAAGTGAAAAATCAATAAAGTACTTAAGATAAATTCTATATTTATTGACACTAATGACCAAATTCGTGAAACTAAATTCGCATAAATTTAGAAAAAGGGTTCCAAATCAAGTGCTCTATAAGGCGTGATCGAATTAAATATGAAATCGCAGAATAATCTCGGACGGTTTGTAAGCGCAGTGTTTGGGTGCAATAAATTATCGTGTCGGAACACAAAAGATGGCATTGTGAAGTCGACACGGCGACGTCTGATAACGATCTCACGCCCGGGCCCGACCAGCGACGAGCGCGCGCTCCCCGCTCCTGCAATATTGTTGCGCTTGCGCATGATCCTACAGATCACGTTAAATTAATTATTGGTATCATTTTCTTAGTTCTAGATACTAGAAACGGCAAGTCATGGCTGAATGACTAAAATATGTATTAGGCTTTATTATTATTTTCATATAGGGGACATATTAATATCAACCAGCCACGCGGATGGGTAGTAGGTATATTATGCGGTAAGATCAATCTTTTTACATGTTAAATTTAAAAAGATATTCAAATATGTATTTAGATTACGTTTACAAATACATCATACGAATAACTAAGACAAAGCTATAAATATAACGACTTGTTTTATATGAAACAACGTACGGCATGATCATGAAAAACTTAATGGTGAATGTTTGATTTATCACGCGGAGGTGCGTGAGCGCCGCGGTCCGCGACCCGCCTGCGCCTGCGCCTTTATAGGCGACACGCTTTGTGTTCGGCGTCCTCGTTTTATGTCCAATTAATTTAAATAATAGCTGCCTCCCGACCTACCTGAGGCTACGACACTACCGCAACGGGCGTTCTCGTGACGTCAACACTTGCTAAGTAAATTCGTGTTATTTAGAAACGACATTTGGATGGTCCTTCGAGCCTACCCCTACAGAAGTATGTTATGTTAAGAGGTAGTATGCTTGTCATGTCTAACAGTTGTTTTGACTATCGGAAGCCTTTTATTCGTTTCCATTTTTTTAAATCTAGTAAGTAGTGACAGATGCGCTTACGTCAATGGTCTGTGGTCAGTGGTCACCGTAGTCTATGGACGTTGTAAAACCCTTTCTACTCTTTCTGAATGACGTCATATACCAAGGAAAATGCGGGATCCCTAAAGAAAAACTATCACATTCGCCTCCTTATTTATCCTCCCTTTAAATAATGGGTCAGACTTCCTACCCACAACCTTACTCTGTCTTACACATGATCTTCGGTTTCCATTTTAGAATTAGGTATTTATTCATGGCGCTTATGTAGGTAAGTGTGAAGATGTAAGTGCCAAAACAATCTTATATCAATAAATAGGTTTATAAATGTTTACATTTACATCACATTTACATAGTTTGATAAACTGTTCAGTCATATATTTACATCGTTTATTTTACTGTTCAATTTTATATTCTGGACTTCTACCTGTTGGGCTCACCAATTTTTCTCTCTGCTGTTCCTAAAGCCATCTCCGTTCGAAAGCATCTTCTTCTGACCGCTCACGAACGTCTAAAGGGTCTTTCCGCGCACGTTGCGATTGTCTTGCTTGCTTGCTTGATTGCTTGCACCCCGCTTGACGGCGACTCTCTGCGGGTGGCAGCGGCTTTACGCCTGGGCTGTAAGGTGTGTGAACCCCACATATGCACCTGCGGTTCCATGGTGGAAGCGGATGGCCATCACGCTTTGAGTTGTCGGCGGTACACTGGAAGGTTTCCGCGACACCACGCTCTGAACGATATCGTCCGCAGAGCCCTTATATCGGCGAACGTACCCTGCGTGCTTGAGCCTTCGGGTCTGAGTAGGTCGGACGGTAAGAGACCGGACGGGCTGACTTTGGTGCCCTGGAAGAACGGTAAGTGCCTGCTGTGGGACGCAACTTGTGTCAGCACTGTAGCCGCCAGCCACCTTAGTCGCACCATCCACTCCCCGTCGGCCGCCGCGGATGACGCCAGCTCGAGGAAGAGACTCAAGTACGCTGAGTTGGAGCCGCAATACTACTTCGTGCCAATAGCGGTGGAGACCCTGGGGAGCTGGGGCAGAGACGCGAAAAGCCTTGTAAAGGCGATTGGGCAGAGGCTCATAGAGGCTACTGGTGACTCCCGTTCCGGGTCGTTCCTGGTGCAGAGGATGGCCGTTGCAATCCAGCGTGGAAATGCTGCTAGTGTGATGGGCACCTTTGCACCGGGAGCGATCAGGGGCGGGTTATTCGACTAATACTGTGTAGTATTAATTTAGTATTAAGGTGACATGATTTATATATAATTAATGTTAATTGATCTACTATATTAAACATTTAATATTAGATACGTTTACAGGAAATAACGTGATGGTGTATGACTGTTTCTGGTCAAAAGCTTCAAAACTATGTACAGTGAACGACCAAAATTGCTTCACCTTAAAACATTGACAACTTTTTTGATTGAAATACATACACTAATTTAGTATATGTAATGTTTTAATCACTATCAACAAAGTAAATATTTTTCATGTTTTTTTTATTATTTTATGACAGTCTTAATAATTAACTTCTGGTCGAATGATCTATATAGGATTAAAGCCATAAATTCCATACTAGCATTTCCTGAATTTAAATTAGAATTTATCTACTTACTTTTGTCATTAACTGTACATCTATTTAACATGATCGCGTTAAATTCCGTTACTATAAATTACATTTAATTTAAACATAGAGAACAATAAATTGTACAGAAGTTTATAAACTTCTCTTTTGATTAAGATCATCGTTTGTCACTGGTGTGTTGCTGCACTGTTATTTTGGCAAGATTTCGGTGCGTTCAGCAACTTACACTGGCAACTGTCTAGCCGTTGTTTTGTCTTGCATCCATTATAAATTCAACACAAGTATTTCAAGGCTATTTTTAACTTAAACGGTAAAATATGTTCTTTTTTAGGACTAACAGATTCTTATTCATATATGCAAACCATTATAGCCCTAAACAGTTATAAAGCGCTCTAGACTTTCAAATTAGCATGTCTTAAAAGTGGATTGATCGCTTAAAAGTCGTTCATTGTGTTCTGTGAGAGGGACATTTGTCTACTATTATACGGGGCCGGTTTTTTCGTACGTACCTGCCTACATGGCGCCTAACTATTCATATTCAAATTGGTATTTCTTGTTGGGTAATTTTTAACATTTATTTACAATTGTGTAATCCGATCACTTGGAAGATAAATTGAATGAGGCGGTGTAAGTGAGATAAATTGATGCTTTCCATGTCACAATTAGGCGTTAATAATGATATTGGGTTCCGTATAGAATAGGGTGAAAAGTCGAGGTTGTGATTATTTGACGATTCTATGTCATCAAAAGTTTATACAAGGTTGATATAATTTGATTTGATTAATCTGAAGGCTATAAGTATTTGTTTGAACCTTAGTTGTTGGATTCATGAAATTTGGGACTAGCCTTGGCTATTAATATCTCGGATAGGTTTCAGTATTTCGTTGGAATGGGATTACTATTTAATGTGAGTGATACTGCTGGCAATAGTTAGTATATTTATGTTATAATATTTACCTGTCAATAGAAGCATGAAAATGAAGTTAGGCGGGTTTTCCCGATAATCATAGTGGTGAGCTCGCTTCGCACTGGCTGTTCGGGTCAAGCAGTTTATTCATTAATTCACTGTTCCTCCCACCGGCCGTCGGTCATTTTGCTTTATTTATGACCGCCGACTGAGGTGGGACCCCAATTTCGCATGCGCCCATGGATTGATAATTATACCCTAGCCAGAGCTGAAGAAGGTTGTTCTTTTAAATTGAATATATGAATAAATTCACGGTATCTTTGCAAAACTTTACATGAGCCTCACTTGCAACATTGTATTGACTGAAAAATTGATTTGATGCTAAGTACCAAGTAACCTACAACTTGAGATTATTGCTTTTCAGACGATGTTTTAAGACTACTTTGGAATATTTTAAGTACTAGCTTTAGTGTGGATGTCGATTATCGCGA
The DNA here is from genome assembly GCA_914829495.1 of Eilema sororculum. Lineage (NCBI taxonomy): Eukaryota > Metazoa > Arthropoda > Insecta > Lepidoptera > Erebidae > Eilema > Eilema sororculum. The sequence continues at coordinate 15,793,544 of OU618543.1, read as the reverse complement.
CCAAACATAGCCTATGTCCTCTCTCATGGTCTAATCTACCCCTATAACCAATTTCGGCTCATCTAAATCGGTTGAGTGGTTTAGGCTTAAAAGCGTAACATACAGACAGGCAGACAGACAGACAGAGTTACTTTCGGATTTATAATATTAGTATGGAAGTATGGATTAGTATGAATTTCCAAATTACAATTTCCAACCTTAGTCTCTGTGTGTTTTCCGAATTCATAGTTACACCATAAGGCGAACGATTATCTAAATATTACACTAAGGGCCGTTTCGATCAAACGCGAATAAAATTTATTCCTAAAATAAACAGCCAATATGTGGGTGATATTGCTTTTTTAATTTAGGAAAAAGCTTTACTTACGTTTGGTCGAATGTACCATAAATGAAACTAATTGTTAAAGATTCTATAACAAGTCATGATTACAGGCCCCGTGGCTTTTGAAAAGTGACCGAAATATCAGGGCAGTGACGTTTCGGTTATTTTTCAGCAGCTTTAGGGACGGACAGTGAATAAATCACAATAGAATCAAACAATCATTAAAAATATCAGCAATTTCTGTTGCTTACGGTCATCTAAAGTTGCAATTTTTTAAATTCAACCGAACAATAACAAGTTCATCATTATTTCTTCTAAGGTTATTTGCTGTTGTTATTAAGAAAATTGTGGCATTAGCCCTATTATTGCCTAATGTATTGAGTGCGATATAATTATCTCACGCCTTTCTCCCCTCGGGGTAGGCAGTAATAACTACTATGTAGGTATTAATCTGCTATAAAATTACATATACATACACAACAACAATAACATTTTTCAAACAATACAGGTATTCGAACAACTTTGTTGTACTTTGTTGTTGTGATCGATCTGGAAAAGCTATTATTTTTTAAGAATATTAATAGTATAATAGTATTAATAATTTCTAGTGACCGGAAAACTCTAGATCCGATTGGAGCTTCACCTACCATGTCCATTTACTAATCTATTTGAGCACACACACGCATGAAATTCTTCATCATCAGTGCTGCCGTTTTGGAGGAGTTCAGTGACATACACACATAGGAGATTTAAATTGCAACCAAGTTGTCCGCAGCCACTGGCACGTCCAACTAATCCTACTAATATTATAAACGCGAAATTTTGTGAGTATAGATGGATGAATGTATGGATGGATGTTTGTTCCTCTTTCACGTAAAAACTACTGAATGTATTTTCATAAAACTTTACAATAATATAACTTATACATCAGAATAACACATGGACTATATATCTCTATACTCAAGGGAACGGAGCAGTGATCACGCGGGCGGAACTGCGACCAAAAGCTAATCCATATCCATACTTCCATACTATAATATTATAAATGCGAAAGTAACTCTGTCTGTCTGTCTGTCTGTCTGTCTGTCTGTATGTTACGCTTTCACGCCTAAACCACTGAACCGATTTTGATGAAATTTGGTATAGGGATAGGTTAGATCTTGAGAAAGGACATAGGCTATGTTTAGTCGCGATGACCGACATCCACGCGGGCGAAGCCGCGGGCAAAAGCTAGTTTTATATAAATTCTCATCCTTTGACACCTCGCACTGGTTATATTACGGTGCATATATCTACAACCGGTTTACATATATGCAATTTTTTATTCCTATAAAGTCTTCGCCTTAAAGCCTCACAGGTAATCGTTTATCGTAGGGTATGAATACTTAAACATTCTATTTATTACTAATAATAAAATGAGTTTTATCGAACGAGACTGTGAAAAGTGTATTATAATTTTATAGTTGATACTTGAATAGATAAGTTAAATGGCTTTTTATGGTGCCCATGATGCTCACTGTATATTTTATGGTGAAAGCTCTTACTTAGATTCAATTAAATCGTAGTGATATTACAGGCTACATTATGTTAACTCCTTACAAGTAACTTCAACTATCATCACTTGTAAAAGTTTATTATGTACCTACTACATTAAAAATGCGAAAGATTTGAATAAATGATAGATCAATCACAGCAGAAAGGTTAAATTGATTTGAATTAAATTAGGCACGGAGATAGATTCGATATTATTATGCTCTCGATTGCATCAGAAACTTTAACCTTGGAATCAAGGGACCAATTTCCGACTTTTCCTTCTCCAATTCGCACAATTTATATATATATATAGTAGGCTCATTACGTTAAATATGACTCGTCAGATGACTCAACGGTAACCGCAATTTCATCAATGCATGGTTATAGTATAGTTAATGAAATACCAAATTTACGTATATAACTAAAAGTTTATGACTGTTATAGGTACACGATGTGGGTTATCAATTTATGTTAGAGAATGCGTAGGTGAACCCACAAGTGGTACACGCGTTAAACTATAGGTAAGGAAAACCAAACAAATGTTTTAATTAACATGCCTTTATTAACTTGACCTGTAGGTAAAATAGGTATGTAAGTGAGAATGTAATGATTTTTTCCCATACACGTCATAGTTATTCATATTATGTATGATAGCTGTTGCCCACTGCCTACGGCTCGGCCTACGTGACGAAAGTAGCCTATGTCCTTTCCCAAGGTCTAATTTATCCCTGTGCTAAAATATTTCAAAATCGGTTTAGTTATTTAGACATGAAAGCGTTACTTTTGCATTTGTAATATTATATTAGTTCTGAAAAAATCGCAAAAAAACTAAAAAAAAGAACTAAGTGACTATAAGTAGCTACTATGGTTATCCTTATAGATGGGCAATTGGATAATAACAAGAAGTCCTTATTTATGTGTCTGAAGAACTTTCTCCCTTTATGTCAGTCTCCCCCGCGTCATGTTAGTGTCATGTCTTAAATTGGAATTACATAAAACAAGCCCTTCAGTTGTGTACCTACTGAGTTTTTGCTGTAAGAGCTACGCTGTCGAAAGGTATTGCGAAAGTCCTGCGTTGTGTCAGCGTCGCCGTCGTCGGTATCTTAAGCTGGTGCAAATTTAGTGCCACGAATAAATTAAATAAGGAGTAAATAAACATTGTATTTGATGAGCATCTGGTTCAGGTTATGTGATGTCCCCCTAAAGTCAGCATTATAGTTTTATTAAATAATCATTATCAGTGAGTACGTACCTATTTGATGAGCATCTGGTTCAGGTTATGTGATGTCCCCCTAAAGTCAGCATTATAGTTTTATTAAATAATCATTATCAGTGAGTACGTACCTAGTAGGTAAACATCTTAGTACATATTATGATTCAAATAAAAAAACTTAATTGAATATATAAAACATACCTACAACACGTCAGTATAAAAACAAAGTAAATAAAGTCACAAATGAAACAAATATATATCTTCTTACACAAGCATGAATTTATTAAAGATATCGAAGGTCCAAATGCAAGAAGGTCGAAGGATGTGGTGGCAAAAAGCTCTCTCATGTCCGCGATGCCGAGATAACGTTAAACTGAGCATTTGTTATCCTTATCTCATGTTGGAGCGTGGCTAATGTGGCTGCAGGCAGACAAACCCGATCGATTTATGTCGCCCTGGCACCCACGACAAATTGATAATTAATTTTCCAACAATGCGTTTGATGGTGCCGAATTATTTTTGCGAGCTCGTTCCGTTCGCTTTATTTTGATTTGTGATTAGCATTAAACGAGTTTACAAAACGAAAACGGTTGTATCTATTAAATTAATAAATCGGTCGCGCTTATTTGACAACGATGTTTGACTCATGTTTCATTTTTTTAAATGCATTTTGTATGAGATAAAGTGGTTAAGTATAACCTTATCACTTTTAGTCTATAGAATAAAATAAGTCTTGTTATAGGTGTCAAAATTGTATAGGTTAGTTTAGTCTAAATATGGCAAAACTTATTGTAAATTACTGCTGACTTGCTTGTGATGTGTAATGGATTTGTTTCATTATTGTTAACTGACGCTAACGATAATGAAACAAATGTTTATGTTTGTACCTATAATTTACTAATTGCCATACTAAAACAACTAAATAATACATACCTAATAACACTAAAAGTATAATGCTCCATATTCGCGCTGTTGAAGTTTCACCAAACGTATCTAAATGACACATTAAAAAGGTTACATGGGTTCAAAAGGTAATATTCCGGCGCAGCTATTCTCACGCCCTCGCGCAAGCGCACACAAAAGCTTCATCTAATGGACACCCATTGATAAAAACAGTTACTACCTCAAAATAAATAACAACAGCCAGTTGAGAACGAATTATCTCTCGATCTTTACGATAAGTCCTGCTAAAAAAACAAATGAATCAGGTAACAATAATGCGTCATGAATTAGAATAATTTTGTAATAATGTTGGCTTTAATCTTTCAAACATGTCTAATAAAATCTTTTACGAACCTTGTCGCTAAATTCCACGTGACCGTTGAGGCGGCAATAACCACAACATCTTAGTCCCACGTCAAATTGTCTCTTCAATAAATCACCAATAGGTTTGATGCGCGTTACTATAATGTAAACCAATATTCCATGAAATTCTGCCAACGTATCTTTTACAAATTGAGAAGACAGATTGAAATCCTTTTGTTTATATTTAAGGTTTGGAATTGTAGCTACAGGTTAGATTAACGTTACCAGGTGAGGATGAAAAAAAAACTGTCTGTCATCGAATAATTTTGTAAAATTGGTGGAGACATCGGTTTTTATTTCGGCTCCAAAACAATCTAAAAACGTTTGATCGTTTGTGTAATACGACACTAACCGCGGACGCCAGCTTGACACGACAGCGGTCAAAGTGCCCATGTGTAGACATATAGGTATGCTATTTTGTATAACTCCAGCTCACACGGTACTGTAAGTAAAAAACAAGCTATGTCGCCTAACAAGTTTTTCAAAAGCAAAAAATGTAAGGTTATCTGTGTCTTCGACACAGTAGTCGTTTCACACTGATTATTTGAAACAAAAAGGACATGTGTCATAAAAATATGTGTGTCACCCCACGGCGCGTCTCCTAAACGTCCCTCTAATCCTTTAAAACAATGCTAATGGATCTACGTGAAGTCCACCGCTCTAAGTCCTGTCAACGCATTTAAACATTCGACTGATCGCCTTAACGCTTCGCTCGTCACCAATAAAGTTGACACTAAATTAGAACTTTTATTTCTTTTCTACCCGAAAGCACAAATTGTAAATAAATATTTTATTATACTTGTTCACTGGACGCATTTTAGTGTGAGCGATGAACACGGGTTCACGTCAAAACATCTTTATCGGGTTATTTGTCTTATAGAATATTATCAAGAGGCTCCTTGGGACCGTCAGCAAAAGAGGACTTATAGTATGATACGTGCGGTGTTGACTTTACACCCACGTGAGGTGATCACTTCGCTTTGGGGCGAGGGATAAACAATGAGAGCGGTGATTGCTCGTCAGAGGTGTAACAAAGATGGTTTATTTTTCTTTTATCATAAGATATCGATGAGAATAGGTTGTTAGGTGTGAATCACGCCGGCAGACCGTACCGCGGAGATTAGTGCGTGAGCTGCGCAACAGTGCGTACCAAATCCGACGCGACAAGCAGAATTATTAAGTTTTGACATGCTGATAAATCAATAACTCATTATACGACAACAAAGAAGCGCCATGACTTTTTGTATTTTATCATTAGTTGGTAATGTGTGATCATAAAGTTTGACGGGGATTTAGTGAATATTAAGATAGAGAGATACCTGTTTTGATTTAATAGAATTTTGATGTGTATTATGCAGATTTATCTATTAGACCTCTGACAGCGATCATGATAGTTGAAGTATATGTCGGGCGGTGCGCCCGCGCCGGCGCGCTGCTAAGTAAAAGCCTACAACCGGTCGCGTCGGAAGGGGCGGTTCTCGGCTCCCGCAATCACGTACTTGTCGCGTTTTCATCACCTGCTTGCTAAAAGTGACGTAATTACGGATGCAAATCGATCAACAGCAGTTATCGACTCGACGAGGGTTGACGCTGGGAATTAGCGCGATACGCGCCGGTTAATGTTTATAGCCTTCCGCTATTTAGCGAATATGGTATTTACGACGTGTTCGCGCAAGTCGACCAGTCTTCAGTCACTTTTAGCCCTTTAATATGCTTTGAAGTCATTATGTTTTATAAAGTTAAGCTAACGCATATTACGGTATTGTAATTCATTTTTCAGTTTATCTAACATTAATAAATAGCTCCAGATATGATGGTAAGAAGGTATACCTAAGTATCACAATAGGAACCGTATTGCAAAATATCAAGTATCAAACTCATATAGGTACTGTAACTAAGACTGAAAACGGTGAAGTATCAAAATCATAGTGCAAAGAGAATAATAATAAACAAAGAAAACACGCAGTTGATCGATGTCGGAAGCGTGGATTCCATCGTTCATTCGAATGACTTGCAACTATGTGGTAAGCATGCTCTCATTGACTCCGCCATTGACCTCGCATCACCCAGACTAGCTATCACAATAATATAAATAATGGAATTACATCCGTCTCGCGGGTATTAACAACTGAAGACCTACAGTAAACCATTGTAAAACGAGATTTAAACCGATCGGTCCCTTGGGTGAACAAGACAACAAGCAAAACTGGAACAAATTGTTTGTAAACGATACAAGTCATTGTTACCAACACTTGCCAAACGTTTGCTTTGACATTTAAGGAATGTGTGTTTAAATGGATTGTTGCATTATTTTAATCACAATAAGTCACGTGGGTACATTCTTATTGCTATAACATTTCTTGTTTATTCATTTTATGTTGGGTTTCTGGATAATTATGATTATGATGATGATTAGTGTAGTAGGTTGGGGTAGAACCGATGCGGAAAACGGAGTACTAGGTGCTATAGTACACATTGGACGAAGTCCATGTCAAGAAGTAGCTACTAACCATACCATACCATGAGTAGGAACGCACTTACTTATATCTAGAGAATGTAGCTTTAAAATATACTTCCGAAACCGTTTTTATAGTCTAAAAATCAATATCTTATGTATCTAATCTAATCACTATTCCTCAAGGTACCATATTTTTGATAACTTTTGAATTAATTTTTGGCATTTGTGTGTGTAAGTATTTACTAAAACAGTAGGTATTTATTCAAAGATGGATGATTTCTGAATAGGTAAAATATACCGACCGAAGTTAACAGTCTAAGTGGCGATAAATTAATTGGGTTAGAATTGATCTTCAAAAAAAAATGTGCCATACTGTCATTCAGTTTACCTAAGAAACAACCTCCACGCACAAATGTAAAGGGATACGTCTGATGACTGATGAGTGCATGCTCCAGTTGAGTGAATGAAGTGTAACGTGGCATTAACAGAGGTTCGTGGCCCGAACAAACACCGCATATCGGTGTCTTGTTTCAATTTTTTTTGGACATAGTGAAAGGCGCCCGCGTCTCCTTAAAAGCCTTGTGGACTGTACTCGTTAGCGCACCTTTACATACGAAATATAGCCCTCAATGGGAAAAAAGTTCTCGGCAAACGATCTCGTGTGTCTACTAACTAAGACTGTATGAATTACAAATTGACTACGAGTGATGTTTGTCTTATAGTTTATTGTGTGTTGCTCTTTGTCTCAGCTGAGGAGTGCCATCTCTCTATCATTTAATTTCGATGTGTGTACCCAATGGGGTCTATGGGGTCTATAAATTCCTATCTTTGAGACCCAAGTCAACCCTCACCTGCAAGCGACTAGGACGACTTCACTGCTGGCTTTTTTTTCGAGAATTCAGGCAGCAAAGTCATTATATAGCTGATGATGTATAGCGAGTGTATGTTACATTTCGTAGGGATTGCACAATTGTCTGTAGCCACTTCTTTACTTGAACCTTTTCCCATTTTTCTTCTATGCCCTATCCGTAAGCTTCTGCAGGATACAAGGATCAAAGAACCTATGATGTTACACCACTATACTGCTTACCATAAGGAAAAACTTGGGCTGGCTATTGAAGTAATAAAGAACAATTTAAATGTCAAACTCACTTTGCATTGTTTTAATACATTGTAAAGTTAATATATCACAACAAGAAGTAAGTAATTGCAAATAAAGACTAAGCGAAGAATAAACGAATAAATATTACCCGTCTACACGTAAATTGCTTTAACACATTTAATGTATTCAATTGCAATATTCTGTAAAAGTAATGAAGTATTTCGCCTAAAGGTTCCAATGTACAAGAAACTCTCATGATGATTACTTGCTCACTAATAGAATTTGCTAACGAGTTAAGGCGATTACCGCTGGTAACATTTCATAGTATATTAGACACAAGTGTCTGGGAGTGAATGTATGTGTTAGCGAGCCTTGGTCCGACATTGGACTGTCGACAGCCGCATTAAGACAACAAAGGGTGATATTTTTCGTGGACAAACATTACAGGGCTTTGAACATCACAGACGCAGGTGATGCACCCACACTATGCATATTTATGGTGTGTTCGACAGCCAAGGAATTATGGTCGGCAAATATTTATACTATTTACTTACATACATCTAATGAATAGCTATGAGACATAATATTCTTTGTATATGAAGATTGCTATATGAAATTGTAATTAAGCTGTTCATTAAAAGAATTTACTAAAGAACGTATCCATTGAAGGGATTTAATACTAGTAGTAAATAAATAGTGTCTTATGGTTGCCACGTATAGACAAACAGATGACAGAAGGGACAAAGGGATGAAACGCGGCTGGCACAAATGGAACAGAATTGCATACTTCGTGAAGATGATATTGAGTGAGAGGCCATCTACAAGTTTCTGGAAACGATGCATTATTTAGTGGTTAAATAGTTCTAGATTAGAATTTTCAGATATTTTTTTGTTTGTTTGATTTTCTCGACTTTTTTTAAAAGTAATGAGCATCTAGTTCTAGAAGATTGAAAAAGTGTAGGCAGACATAACTGACATAAGATTACGTATAAATTAAGTAAGTACTACGATTGTCTAATGGTAAACGATTACTGGTGCTAGTTAACACTTGTGGCACCAGAGCTGTCACTCTCTAATACTGCCTCTGGCGATCCAACTCAGTTACAGGAAAGCTTTCTATATGGCAGACGTAACTTCCTTAGGCCCCTAAGGATTTTCCATCAAGTTACGAAAATCCCGTTACACCATACTAATCAACAAATCAAATCCAGCAACACTATGTTAGTCTACAATATCGTACCGTGTTTGTTGCTTTATAATTACGTAGTCAATCTAATACAGGTTATAAAGAAAAAAGTAAAAAGAAAATGGCCGCCAGGGCCAGTGATTCACACGTTGCGGTTTCTACAACTATTTGTGACTGAACAAAACGATCTGTGAGAACCATTCATGGTCCCTCCCAATATTTCCATCAACCAATCCGAAAAAAATATTTCATTGCCATAAAGACAAGGTGTTAGCCTGATACAGGGGATATTATGCCGCCTAATTTGTACTTTGCGCTGTCGAAAGCGTTATTTAGCTTTGACTCAACCATACGTTTTTGGAACGCGTCATTTTTGCAGGTACCTAAGTATGATGGGAAATAAGGCGGGCTATAAAAATCAAGCATTAAGTGGTCTTATTTTAGTTTAAATCGTTTTGTGTGCCGTTTACGTTGTTGGACGGTCTAAACAGACTTGCAACAATAAATGTACTCCGTCCGTCACTAAATTTGAATGTTTACACGTTTAAAATGTTTACTTTGTTCACATTTTTGGTTAATATGGGCTATAAAATTATTGAATTATCGTTTGTGGTTTTAAAAAAGGATTTGCTGATATATGCGAAAAATAAGTTGCGAGATAGGGTTATTTTGAGCCCTGTTGCACGCTTGCATATTGAACTCTGTCTTGCATACTTGCATGCGATATGTAACCGGCACAGGTAACTCATCTACAGTGTCTTAGCGAACCCTTACCCGAAACGAGAGCTTCGTGTGGATATCTTGTGGGTTCGCGTGAACAAAATGAACGGTCGGCATTAAAAAAAATGCCTTTAAACTATTTGTTGTGGTTTCCACAAAAAGACAAAAAACGGGATATCAAAAACCAGTCGGCATTGGTCGGTGCTTTTCGACTCAGTGGCCTTGTAAAAAAAGTCATGTGTTAAGGAATGTAAAGAGCCATTTAATTATCCTAATATATTGTTATGGTCGCGGAGGGAGGTGGTTATAAATTTACGGCGCGTTGGAGCTAGGCCGAGGTGGCGAATGGTGCCCGTGTACACCGACTTCTAGCGTTTTGTTTTTTCTCTCTCGTAAGATAGGAATGCCATTAAGGCAAGCATAATTGATGTACATTATGAATTAGTTGGTTTATGTAGTGTTTAGTTGTTAGGCACATGGCTGCATCTAATAATTCTCGTGCGTGCGAGTGTGGAGAGCGGCGCAGACAGCACTCGGCATTCTCACGTTACTGCAGCCGTTGGTTCAGTGCGATGATCCTTAGTTTTTATTCCATTTTTACCTCAGTTCCATCGAGGCGGCCTTCATTATGCGTCCGCAAGTGCTTCGGTCGCCACCGGTTCAGGTAGCGCAAAGTTTCGCTTCAAAACTTGACCTTAGGTATTCGATACGCTTGTTATATTTTTTGTTAATCAATATAATTGAATATGAGCTTTTGATGTGGTGTAATTTGATAATTTGCGAAAATAAATTTACGTAAATTGACTTGGCTGTAAAAACTGGTTTAATGTTCGATTCTTACTGGGCGTATGCAGATATGTACATGTCGCATACCGAGTTGATGATAATCGTGATATTAGGGTATGTAGGTACCTATCGTGAGCGGGACGGGAGGTGTCGGGGGCAAGGCTTCCCGCGGCGCGTGAGCATTGTGATCGACAGCTTGTTTACTAAAAATATGCATAATGAATTTATAATAGCCTATCGGGCCTGCCACGACGCCTCGCCCCTCCGTGTTCGTACGAGTCTTTCGTCATCGGCCTCTTCACAAATGGTGCAAGGTGAATCAAAACTTACGTTTAGGAAAATAATTATACTCGTTACAATTCGATATTAAAAAAAATCGAAGAGGCTTTCATTACACAGTAAAATGCTCTTATAAATTACCTATTCATGATTATCAACGAAAGAATGTTTATGGACACGACGGGTGAAAGATTCTTAATTGCGCCACCGATGTGTTCCCACGTTTAAATGCAGCCAGTGTTTGTGTTAGCATTTAGCATTCGATTGTTTTAGTGCGGACCGAGACGTCTGCGGAGAAGCAAACATTGAGCTTCCTGACCGCACACCCCGTCCCTCGGTACCCCCGCGAATACTTCACACACCATATTCGTTTCTCAGATTACACACATACATCACAAAAGATAAGCTTATTAACAGTTACAATTATCTTATAAAATACTTGCGGTTTTAAAAAAAACCGATTACGTACGGAATTTGGATGCACCGAGATTCAAAAAATAAAATCACTACCGATGTTAAGCATGTCCCAGTTCTCGTAACTCTTTATTAGGCGGTTGAAACGTTCGTAGAAGTAATTATATACGGTGCTCCAAACTATCTGTCGCATGAATGTGGCCGAATACACCGGCCAGGCGGGGCGCCCGAGCTTGTTTCTAGCTTCGATTCGTTACGTCAATCTCCAAATTTTTTCAAAACGAAATCTGCATAGAGTGAGTTGACATCGCGCCACAAAGCCGACACGCGGTGCGTCGAGTATTGTCTGCATTTCTTTATAAATATTTTGACATTTCCTTGATTCGTCCCGCGCAGCTATTCCACAAACAAATTCGTGTGGATCCTTTTGTGTAGCGTGTGTAATTTGATTTATTCTTTCACGACAAACGCCTGACATCCTGCAATGTGTTGTCCGGCGCGGGCGGCGACGTTTGTCGATTTGTTAGCACGTCTATTGGTATTTTCTTTAGCTGATGCAAACAAAAGTTCGCATGTTTTTAGAGTATCGAAATTCTTTCTTAAAGGACCATTGATAGGGCGCACTACTTGCGGAGCTTTTAGGTGTTCAACGCAAATTGCGATGCAAATATTAGGTACATATCATGATGTTTGTTCGGAGCCGGTTGCGTATATAGTACGAACTATAAATGAGTTGTCTGGCACGTTGTGGAATAATTGTTTATGTCTACGTGTCTGTTAGAAGCTCGGGATGAACGTAGCAAAACATTTACCTGAGCTTATAGTTTGACGTAAGAATAATAGTAGACGTTTTTTATATTAGCGAACGAGCACATGGACCTGATGTTAAGCGATTATCATGAACTATGAAAGCTTGCAACACTTAATGATATATCTCCCAAACATTAACACAACAATGGTGTATACTGGACCCTACTATTGCCTTCGGAGCCCAAGGCAATCTTACTAGCTGGCACTTACACTTCTTGATAGAGAGATAAGGCTATGGCGAAGGCTTGCTTCTCGATGTGTGGGGTCAGATGGCAGTCCCTCCCGTAAAAGCAATTATAAATCTGGATAATGATGATGATTGAAAAGACGGCGTGCATTGTGAGGATACCAATAGTAGCTAGCCAATACCGATAGTAGTTCTTACCTTTTTAATGAGTCAGGGAATCACGTCACGAGAAGAGAAGAAGGATTTATTCTCCTTCAAAAGGTGGAGTCACCAGCAATAGTAGCCAAGCCCCGTTGTAGGCTAATGGGGAAAGCACCAACCTGGCTAAAAAAATATCCTTCGAGCTTTTTCATAACTCAGTTAAAAATGGCCGTACTTTCATATTTTCTATGAAGCGACTCCCATCTAATTTTCCATTTAACAGGCGATATCATAGTAACCAAGTATAACAGCCTCAGTGGCGTGGCAGTAGTGAACGCGACTGCCACGCAGGAGGCGCGGGTTCGATCCCCGCTCAGTGCAAATATTTGTATGCATGAATATGGCTATTTGCACTGGTCTGGATGTTTCTATGTATAATATGTATGTATTTACAAAAAAAGTATCTAAGTATGTATATCCTCATTCTAGATTCCATAACACTAGCTAGTCAAGCTTAGCGTGGAACGTTGTAGAATATTTATATATATTATTATCGGACTTTAAAGAGATCCAACTAACGAATACCAAAGCTGTCAACGTGTGGTACCAAAGCTAAAATATTAACATATCAAGTTGTAATATTTCAGAGATGCAAGGAGAAGCTGAATACATTGGCGATCAGCGTCATGAACCAGTGGCCGGGCGTGCGGCTAAAGGTCGTGGAGGGGTGGAACGAGGAGAACTCCCACATAGCGCACTCCCTGCACTACGAGGGGCGAGCAGTGGACATCACTACTAGCGACCGAGATCGGAGCAAGTACGGGATGCTCGCGAGACTCGCCGTGGAAGCGGGGTTCGACTGGGTCTTCTATGAGACCCGCTCCTACGTGCATTGTTCTGTCAGGACAGGTACGGATTGTATTAATACTTACTGTAGATATAGATTTATTTATTTGGTTGTTTTTAATAACGAAAAAATATTTCTACTACTACTATTACTTGGGACCAAAAACAAACTGGCGAAATGTGAGTGCTAGCACCTCTGCCTACCCCTTCGGGGAATACAGGCGTGAGTTTATGTTTATGTTATGTTAATTCTGCTAATAATTCTACGACGCGTTTTAATTTTAGTCTCAGTTTTAGTTTTTAAATGGTTTCTTTTATTTTATTTGTAATTGGTAGTTTCAAAATATTCATGAATAAATAAATTAAATAACTCTCTTTAAATACATAACGATAATATACCACCAGTTAATTTGAGGAGACTTGTGAAGATGGGGATAACATTTTATTAGTTTATTTTTGTTAGAAAACACTAAACAAAAAGAAAGAAACAGGATATAAAAACAAACATACAGTACATTGTCAATTGTAAACGTGCAAATTTGATAGTTTATTTGTTATTTTATATATATATAGCACTCAAAAACTTTTGCACATATTTGATTGTAAAAAAAGTAAACCATGACCTGGTCAAGAAAATAGGATACATTTTATTCCGTTAGTACACGACTTACACAAGAAAAATGCGAATAAAACCTACGAATAAACGGCCTTACCCGACTTTGTTTACCGGCGCAGTCGAAGCTAATAGCTCGCACTATTTAAATAGACTTATTCTATTTACGTAACACGAGGTCTTATAAAAATAAGCTCGTACAACGTAAAAGCTACGAGTATGAACAAATTAATTGAAAACTACATATTTATAAGCGTTTGTTCTGCGTTTAGCATGATTTTGCTCTGAATAATTTTAAAAGATTATTTATTACTATAGTAAAAAATAAGCTACAATAGTTTATAATAACAGATAATGTCATTACTTTGCAGAAGTGCGTATGTATGTTTTTTATACGCTTTGTTGTCGCCTCGTTGACAAACAAGCATCCGTGCGTTGAAGTCTTTTGTATGGACGCACTGTCTTGTCGTTAAATTTATTTGAATAACCTCTTATATCTATTGTTTCATACTTGTTTTTTATTAAATTATATACCAACTTAAATTTCGGGTTATTACAGGATGAAATTTTGTGTGAATGAATGGATAAATTTTCACACTTTCACCTGGAAACGGCTCATTAGATCTGGATAAAAATTAGCACAGAGGTATATTACATTAAAGTCTAGAATAGCACATAATCTAATTTTTATTACGGTGTCGATTTAAAAAGATTACGGGAACGGGATCTCTATTTCACGCAGAACCGCAGGTAACAGCTGTGTTTCACTGAGAAAAACGTGTTTTATATAACACCTATATATGTTAGATAAATATCCGTAATAGTATAATCACGATCAACGCTAGATCTCCAACATAAAATATTCAAGATCTACCGTTGAGATATCAACAATTACCATTTACGTTATTTGATGCCTAAACATAGAAAATACTTCAATTGGAACTTAAAAACATCAACTTAATTAATCATCAACTTGAAAACGGTTCCCGGTTGATTAGTTAACCCCATCCGAGACTCTTGGAGTCTAGATCCCACTTTTACTCTCTTTTGGTTTGACTTCTACGGCTTTAATGGGAGCAACTGCTGTCTGACGGCCAATCCCCAGAGGGTAACCTGCGCCGGAGTCTCGACCGGTAATCATGAGATGTGGCTAGTAGGTAAGGTTGGCTTGGATCCTGAAGATCTCGGCGGGGCCGAAGTAGTTAGTAGCAATAAGGAAAAAGTGCCCAGTTGACGGCAATAGGCTCGTCCCTAGTACGTAAAACTCTAAAATATAGATGTCGGCATATGGATCTAAATACACCTCTGCACCTATAAAAATATAAACGTGGGTTTTACTATCTACAGAAAGGTAATAAATCTATAATTTGATTCTCATTATATCATTTCAATGAAAATGGCATTCCGGGAAAACCCGTGCACGTTTATAGGTACATAACCATACGGCGGACAGACTCCGGGATGGACCAAATATATAGTGGAACTTTACAAGAAGAATGCATCTCAGACAGCTTCCCGCGCCCGCGCCCCGGCGGTGTCGATCAAACGGACGAACGAGCCTCTTGTTAACGGCCCTCTCGCTCGCACTCGCGCACACCGCTATCTCTGTCTGCTGCGCACGCGGCCGCATCGCAGCCAATCCCCCACTTCTATAATTACACCGGTGATTCAATGGCTACTTATATCTATATATGTGTATACGGTATAACGATGAGAGAAGCACGTATATGTATGCTTGTGTTTTTAGATATTATGGAGGCATTCCGACGCTTGCGCATAGTTCCAATTAATTTTGCCGATCGGTCTATAAGTGGTATATTAAAATGTAAGAGTAAGCCCGTAAAATATAGGTATATAGTCTGTGCACCAATAACACTGAGATGTAATTAGTATTCACATCACTAAGCAACTTAAGAAATCCAGTTCTGGCATACTATGTTGCAATTTTTTTTCTAAAATTGTACAGTGCCATAAGACTGCGCTGATAATTTGCGTGAAATTGAGAAGTTCTAGGTTAGAATACAGTGTTGAAAATTATCAGAACAATCTCTGTACTAACACGAAGTTAGAAATCGCAATAAGAAGGAGATGCTTTGGCTTAGGTGGAGAATCTCACAGCTACGTGCATATCCTATACTCGTGAATCAAAGTTCATTAAATCAAACTAACTATATATAAAAATGAATAACGTTTCACTGATGACTAGCGCCTCAGATATATAATTATGTTTAAGGTAATTAACCCGATCATAACCATAGTCTAACTTTTCGTTATGAATGGGCCGATTATATCCGGGGAAATACTACCCTCTGTATGAATCACATGATTGGATCTTTATATTGTTTTTTGTGATCACCAAAAATACGGATGACTAACATTTTCTGAACAATATACCTATTAAATGCATAACTGTAGTTAGATTTTGTCATGGTATGGGAACCGTATATCGTTTTAGTACTATAAACAAATAATAACAAGGATATTTTATGTTACAATCGATATTCACCATCCAAATTCAAATCACGGCAATAAAAATATCAGACACTTTTAATACGCATTATATTTGATAATAAATAAAACCTTATCACATACAATGCCAACGTTTTATAAGAATCTCTTTTGCGGTATGAATAAATATCATAAAAATAACCTAAAATAATCATGAATCGATAAAGAGCCACTCATTGTTTCCCAAGAGCCTGCAGCTGAAATGCTGATAGCGCCGCGGAGCCTCTCGCAGTCGCAGGCAATTTGTTTCGATGTTTATTCATTTATTCCGGCGTTTTGTACGATCCGAGTCTTTTAGTATTAATTTGGATCTTATAAATAATTAATGTGCTTTGTGTAGGTATGTGTGTTGCGGTCGTGGCTCTTTGTTGGTCGCGGTCAAGGACGGATCGCGCACGACCATCCTCTGCCTGTGCTCCTCCCTACAATTTCAAATTTCTTTAACTTGTTTGGAGTAAATAGAAACTCAACGTTACTACCTGTTTTAAGACTTAATTTACGACGCGCTTAGGTATTATTATCGATTCTATTTCCTTTTTAAAACCTCAACGGTCTTGATTTTATTACGCATAAGACCAGTCAATCTGACTATATTTCCTTTTTATAGACCACACTTCATCAAAAATTTAAGTTTTATTATTGTGAACGTATTGGAATTTAATCAAAAATATTTAAAATCAGTAGTTGCCCTTTTCCTTCTATCGCGCGGGATATAAAAGAGACAGATTAAAACAGGCCCATTATATGCTCCTATTAAATTAAAGTATCCAGTGATCGCCTCGGCGCCAATAAAACTATGTCGAGCGTTAATTTTTTGTATTGGACCCGATTAATTGGTTACCATTGGTCGGCGATGATTGTTTTTTTATTAAGAGCATTGACTCATGGTATTTAGACTAACGTCATCATAAGATTAGGCATACACTTAAACAAATTATATAGGGTAGATAATGCTTAAGAGGCCAAAATAGTCGCCTACATCATCACTTTATATAGAAGTAGGTACCTAATATATAGGCGTTAGACAGTTCCGCGATTGATTAACTGGTGGAGAGACAAGACAAATAGCAAATAACTACAAATATAGACAGTGGCTTTTAATTGTATTGTTGTAGGTATATAAAAAGTTGTAGTGATTCGAATGAAAGACCACTGACACGAAGTCTATAAACCAATCGATGAACTGTGGAAGTAATCAATTATGTCTACTATTGATACATATTTTGGTAGCTACTTTTTGTATCTACTGATTTAATTTTTCTATACGGTAACAATGATTAGATATAAAACGCAAAAGGATATTTAGATTTACTGAAGCTTAATCAATTAAATAATGAGAAAGTTTACAACGCAAGGAAACAATTAGATTTAGGTAAAATTAATCAAGCAAATGATGAAAAGTTTTTCGATCTCAAAACCTGAAAATGTGGGTGTAGAAGTTTTATTTAATATCAGTAGGTATACACCTCGATATACCGCCATACAAACTAAATAGTGAAATATTTAAACAGTTGTTGCCTGCTTTATAAAATACCCATTAATATATTTCAATTAGCAATAAAATTATCATTAAATACCTGAATGAAATTTCTTACGATAAAATCAAATTTATCTTTGAAATAGTTATTGCAATAAAATGTGCTTTACTTCGTTGAAATGATAACTAAGTAAGACATTAATACAGCAATGTCTTATATTCCAAACCCGTTGAGTTGCTTGAAGTAGCTTTTTGCGACTATCAAGAATTCTTTGAAGCTAGCGTCGGAATAAAAAATGTATTAAATTATGATTATTGACGTGTTTATCTACTGTTACATAACTATATTATGTAAGTTTATGTATTTCATTGTCAAATAATACATACTAATCGGAATATATTTATTTTTAAAGTAAATTAAGCAAATAAGCAAATGTGATAACGTCAAGTTTACAAACAAAAGTTAACTTTTGCCATGAGTTTGATTTTCAAGTTTGACAAAATGTTACTGGGTTTTCTTGTTAGATAATTTTTAGTAATATCACAGAGTCAGGCAAAAGTGCCTGGTTGATGTTTTCCTTTTATCACGTGGGTCTCAAAATACTTGGCAAAATATGGCTGAACATATTAAATCAATCTTTTAAATACTACATCTTCCAACAAATTCTTGTAATAACAAAATGTTGGAGGTCATCTTGTTGTGTTTTTTCTATTTATAGGTAGGTGATTTGCCTAGGGGCCTTCCAATTAGATACGACACAACCGACTGCCTATGACACGCTATCAATCTAGAAAAACTTAACACTAAATTATTTTTATGCTGTTTCATTCAATAATTTACTAGCTGTGAAGAAACAGATGATTTAGTTGTAGTTTTAAATGCGCTATTCTGAAATCCAATGCCTTTTTCATTATAGTTTTGAGTGGATTCACTAAGTTATTTTTGTACCTCAATCAATGAATGTGATTAAGATCTAGAATCTCCCATTTCATGAGCTTAAACAAAATTCTTTTACCGAGTATGTATAAAAAGAGAAGCAAAATGTTTGGGGTACATAAAAATGAATGTAGATTTCCGTTGCGACAAGTGCTTAATGGTACAAAATGTGTTCTACGAAGAGAAACAATGCGATAGGCAGTTGACAGTTAAGTAAATTCGACAGCGAGGCTCTCGGTAAATGGGGCGTGACCGGTGGTGACCGACTGTGACCGAGACGTGGCGGTGACCGGTTGGGTCACGATTCACTTCACCACTCTCCGTCACTAGACATAACCCTTTAGTGGTTCACATAGGGACGTTTTAATATCTTGTCACGGATATGTAGTTTTGTGGGAATCCACCTCTCAAGCATATGTAAATGAACGGTCGAATTCTGTATGTCGAAATAACATTATGAGTTTATTGCTTGAGGAAATAAAACTTCGTAGTATGTTGGTAAGAATGTTTATCTCGTAATAGTTTGTTGATATAAGAGGGACACCTTATTTTATTAAGGAGACTCTAGTTACTTTAAATTCCATTGATGAATTTGCAGTATTATATTTAACTAAAACCTTTTTTTTAAATCGTAATATATACAATGTCTTCTTTCATAGATATTCGTATTAGAAGTCAGCTGTACTTAAAAGTGTATTTTTATCAATAGACATTCGGTTAATCCTTCAGTAAATCATGAATGTGTTTGTACTAAAAATATATCTAAATTACTTTGATTTTGTTCTGAACGTACAGATTGTCTCAAATCGTAGACTTGTACCCAAAAATGATGATGATAACGAATTATATTCACACATTTGAATGAAATTTTAAAGCATTTAGTATGCAAACTATACTTTAATCGATACATCCACACATTCTTTTACTAAACTCGATTCTTGTAATAGAAATGGATTCATATCACTTGGTAGTATACTGTTAGCGACCAAACCTCTCGGTTTCGAGGCCAATGATCTATACATTAGCTATGTTACCGCATCTTAATAAGGAATATATCATTTGCCGATCTAATCGCGCTATGATGACATTTTATTGATGGCTCTGTGAATAAATCTTCTACGGAACACATTATAAAAGTGGCCGGAATACATTTTTATGGGAATATGGGTAGGAGGCCGAGGAGGATAGAAGCGTGAGTGAGCGATGTTGATCGGTCGAGCGGGCGCGGGGCATGCGTGCGAAAGGCTCCGGAGGGCACGACACCCGAGACGCTACATCCCGGAAGGCTGCGGCTGCGCCCCAAGAAATTCCCACACCCGCGGCTTGAACCAATTTTATCTCCTATCGTCTGAATGAAACAAAGATTTATGCTTTTGTATTCAATTATTAAAAGTAAGGATTAAATACACATACGGCACTTAATCCTTACTTTCATTTCCGTACAAGAGTGTAAGTAATAAGCATAAGATTTATCTTATATTTGTTACTTGTATCTTCGGTGATCCTTTGATATATAGGGAGATATTATTGTAGATTTTCACCAATGAATCTTTATGTAAATATTAACACAAGTGCACAAATAAATAAATAAATAATTATTCTACAACATAATATCTACACAACGCTATCTAGACTCATGGTAACTATAGTTTACAAGTTCTTAGACATCAAATATTTTTAGATTTGACATAATATTTCGATTTCAAAGTCGGTATTTATTTATCGACTTAGCATTTCTACTATTGAATACGATGCTATTGTTACTTTGGCTCTGGCTGTAATACCGCATGCTCGACTCACTGAAATTGGATTTTCGTTTACTCGCATAAATTATACTATCCCAAATACTTGAACCACGTGCCTACGAGTTACGTAAACTATAAATTCCCGTTGCTCTTAATCACGAACATCTCTATCTGTAAATCATTCTGTGACGAAACCACACTACCTGCCTACACATGATATGTACTTATAAATACACCAGCAGTATAGTTGGCTGCGAATTTGGAAGTTGTAGTAGATAGATAAGTAGATATAAAATAAATAAAATTATAATCATTATTTACCTTCCTTATTGGTAGAGGAATCGGATATTTGTGGATACAATATTTTTGTAGTTTTCATTAACATAATGAGTTGAAAGAAAAAAGAAGTATCGGATAAAATCTATTCTTGTCCAATATTTAAATTAGTGGGAATATCTCAAAGGCGGTAAGGCTGTCTAATGTCATGAAAAGCAAAATCAAATATTAAAATGGAATTATCTGTCAGATCTTCAGAGGTTTATAATTTGCACCTCAAATTTCACTAACTGTTACCTGCAGTTCCGCCTATAGGAACCAAAGTATCCCGGAAAAAGTAGTCTATGTGTTGTTCATTGCTGAGCCAAGTTTCGGCTTATTCCTTCTTTTACCGATTTTCCTTTTTTTGGTCATTCAAAATTAAAATTATTCAAAATTATTTGGTCCTAGAAATTTAAAAACTCATACAGTCAGGCAGATTTTCCATTTTCACCCAGATCCGATCTATCGTTTTAGGGCGAAAGAGTTATGTGAAACATCAACGCATTCATAAATCTAAATATAGGTACATTAGGTACCTATATAATGTCCATCCATTCTCACAAACTTCCACATTTATAATATTAGTGGGATAAAATTCCTGCTCCATTCACTTTTCTCTTATACTTACATATCTCAAAGCTGCTGCATCGTCAATTCTGTTCAGGTGTGCAATAAATTCAAACGTTAAGATCAGCAATGCATTACAATTCGAGACTACACATTGCATCAGTGTGGATTACTCAGCCTGTAAATCATTTTGTGCCGATCTTGTCCTCAAAGCAGTACGTGTATAATGAATTGATTAAATTGGACATTTATGACGTCCATAAATATTTAGTTATTAATATGAATTTATGCGTTTCTTTATCTATTAGTGAAATCAAATATAGGAACATAAACACATCAAGACGGATGTGTATGGGACCTCACTAAGATCTTTGGGGCTAACCAGCCCGCCAGTTGGTAATGGTACACCTGATGGTTAATGGATGAAGTCCTGATGTAGGCTTTCCCCTTGGGGTTTGATCTTACCTGCTGACAGACGGTAGTAGTAAAAACTAATAAAAAGACGAGAAGTAGAGTGGGAGTTCGGATTCCAAAACACGCGCTTTGGATGCGATAGGGATTAGCGCTAGTATGAAGATGATTTAGATATAACCTACTAGTGAATCGAGTTTTAAATACATCTCCTATTGAATTATACTTGACATTACAAATGTTTACAATATACTCAAAAACGATTCGGCGAGACGAAATCAAATAGTACGAAGTTGCAGTTATACAAAAATGTTTTTACCTTCACAGATTGGCAAGCTTGTGGGAATCTCTTTACTTCTATTTTTAAACGTTTCTCACGTTTTCCGAGTACGATGTTCCTATTCCGGCAGATAAAATAAACCTATCCATATTTATTTATTTTCATTTTACGCTGTAAGATGCGGCAAGTGTTCGGCGCGGACGCATGAATCATAACTGGCGTGCTATGGCATTTGCATGACCATGCTTCGGTTAATTGCTATTTTATGCATACTTATCCGTTTCGATAAGAGATCTTGATATTTTTACATCGATTTCGATTTCGAGCCTTACAACAATGTTATCAGTAGAACTTACCAACATTTAAAATAGGTGACTGAGAGTCTCATAAATATTTAAGTTTCCCCGAAAAAGTCTGAAAAAGCATGACATTTTGTTCATACACACATGACAACCATTGAAGAAATAAATTATGAATAGTGTCACGTGCGTACATTTGTCGAGTTGGTAATGTATGGTGAGCGCCGGGCCGCGGCGGCCGCGGCGGGACCGGCGCGCGCGCCGCCTAGCTCTCCCGGTGGTCCCCGCGGGGCGGGGTCTGCGCGGCCACTCGCTGCGCCGCCGCGCCGCGCCCCGCGCGCCCCTGCGCCCCCCGCACACCCGCGCCGCTTATCGCCGCATCTTCAGCCTAATGTTACTTACGTCACTATGAAATCGCATTGTGACTGGTTTTAAGGCCTTGGATTCGTTAACTTTCAAGCTGAATAAGGTCGGAATGAAAGTTCGATAAAATCGTTTAAAAAGCTATTGGAAGAAAACTTATTGTGTATTGTGTAGCTATATTTTAAGCTATCTAGGTTCTACGTAAATTACTTAATACTTGTAGAATATGTAACAACCTATGTAGGAAAGAAAATTTATTAAATCGAATTTGCCCTGTTAAACCACATTATTGCAATCCCACATGAATGGAAAACTACTAAATCTATACTTACCTAACTGTTTACATAAAAATGATATTACCTACCTAAATGGTGAATAATATGGCACCCCAACCGCTCAAAGTCATTTGTACAAAAACGCAAAGGCGTCCGACATCGATTCAATGAATCGTATGATGCGTTCAGCGGACAACAAACGGATGTTGACAATAAGCGCTTGACTTTGAGCAAAATCTAATTTGTATAGTTATTGTGTAATGCGATCCGCCCCAGCCTATCTACCGCTTTGAGAATAGTTTGTTAACGAGGATCGACTAAATTTATCGGTCGGTTACACAACAAATCAAAATTTAACGAGTTCGCACAAACCGAGGGTTTTGTAGTGTATCTTTAGCCGTGCTCATTTGCGCGTGTAATTGCACCACCCACTGTATCTGTAGCTAAACTTTAAATTCCACCTGGTAAACTTTGTACTTCTGTTCCTCGTATTTGCACTTTTACATGTAATACAATTGTTGCTAGTAACTACAAATAGTTGTGGCTGTACACGTTCTTACTTGCGGTTCGTTTTATATTTATCTCTTGGATACCATTAGGTTGCACGTAAATAGTCAACTTTTTGCCACGCTTAGGACCATAACGAATTAAAAGATTACGCACAGGTACAGGTTAAGAAGGATGAACATTTAAATAAATACCATTAGATAATATGCAAACAAAGTTTAGTAAGTCTCTGCGATCTTTTTGGATACAGCTTTTTCGGACAAACAATGGATGAAAGGCATTCGTAAAACGGATTGAATTAGCTTATCTAAAACTTAAAAAGTTTGTTCTGGGGATTATCTGTCCTACTTCGTAGAAAACCTTACTCCATTGTAAATTGGCAGATGGATAAAATGTCCGTTAGATTGTTCTGAGCGAGCTGAAAACTGCGTGTTTGAGTAAAAGGCGTCCTCGAAGTCCTCAATTCAGTGTAACCCTTGTCGATTGCCCGTACCTACACAGTGGGAATCCGTTCGCGATTCTCTTTTGTTTCGTATCTTATCCGATTTTAATTACGAGCGTAGAGAAATCTTGTTATTCCTTAAAGGGATATGACTGCTTCGAGCGCTAATTTACTATCGTCCCTTGCACGATTTTATGTTTTCAATTTTATTTTATTGCTTTAGGTCCGTGGCATGTAGACGTAGCACGGAGCTACTCGTAGCGTACCTGCACCATGTAACAAATTGTTTTCCTGTATTCAATGTTTTCCGAATTTCTATTCATAATTATATCCCCGCTATAAAATATATGATATAGTTTGATAGAGGAGACACGAGTATTAATTCATTTGTTTTTAAATTTCAGAATCATCTGTGGGAACTGGAGCCGGGTGCTTCCCCGAAGGTTCAATGGTGTACACAGAAAATGGTCCACGCAATATTGCCACCCTGCAAAAGGGAGATAAAGTGTTGGCTGCCGCAGATAATGGCAAAATGATATATTCAGAGGTAAGTACTAAGCGACTCTTTGAATGCAGTTTAGATCAAATGGACTAAAGTATCTTAGCAAGTTTGGCAATATTATGATCTGTAATAGGTATCTTATCTATATCTAACATAAAAGTGACTCCACTTGACTCCACTTTAAGGTGCATAGTAGCAGGGGCAACAGTTACCGCTGCGGAATGGAAAGTAGGGTATTTTAGGTCTTGGAAATTGAAGGCCATGTGTTCAAACAATTTAGCCTCATGAAAATGTATAGTAATCGTAACGTATTACTCCTACGTTGCTACCTTCAGGGGGAATATTAAAGTACACGAGGTTTAAGGTCACAAAATTTAGAAATTATAATTTGTGCTCCGTGGACTACCGAAATTAATAAACTTCTTATTTATTCCAGGTTGTGGCATTTATGGATAGAAATCCGAACGTTACGCGGCAGTTCATGGAAGTTACTGCTGAGAATGGCGTAACAATCACGACGACGCCGTCACATCTTCTCTTGCTGGCGGCGGCCGACGGTTGGCGGGAGTCATTCGCAGCCAACATACAAATCGGCGATGTTCTCCTCACACGAGGACCAGCTGACGTCATGAGGCCATCAAGAGTTGTGACAACTCGCATGGTGGCCAAGCATGGTGTGTACGCTCCACTGACTAGAGCGGGCACAATCATAGTGGACGATGCGTTAGCGTCGTGCTATGCGCTGGTCCGGAGTCATTCTTTGGCGCACGCGGCGATGGCGCCGCTGCGATGGATGTCGTGGTGGGGTACTTCCAACGAGATTCCACGTGGCGTCCACTGGTACGCCCAAGCCCTGTACTCAGTTGGGGACTTCGTGCTACCGACCTCTTACAGGTATCGCTAGTGATGTGTTTGTGCTGACATTGAGAAGTAGTGAGGGTCTTAACCGCGCGCAGGACGTGCATTGGACGCATTTGTAAATATCTTTCGTGTAAATAGTACTGTGAGTAGGACGACTTGTAAATAATTAGCTCGTGAACATTAAAATGTTTCATATTATATAATATGCTCGTCGTTAACGAGTTATACTTACCCTCACGGAATTTATTTATTAAGTAGTTTTAGGAACCATTTGCAAATTTTGCATATTATTTAGTTAACTTACGAATATTTGTAAATTGTGTCGGTATTGTTATTCTGCACAATGCAGAAATACTTAAATGTATGCGCTTATGTTATTTTAAGTTACTGTATAAAAATTATTAATAAAATTAATTCACTTCTTTAGCGAATCTGAAGGGAATATTTCTGAGATGAAATGTTTTGATTGGAACAGTGTACATTATTCGTTATGTGTCGATATATTCAGCTGTAACTAGACATTCCATAACTCTAATCCTTTGTCTACACACATTAGAAATGATGAAATTGTGATCTTGGTACCTAAAAAAGTGCCTTAAGATTTTTATTTATTGTTATTTATAAGCTAGGTGTCTATTTATGAATTGAGGAAAGTATTTAGGTCTAACTTATTCTATTGTGACCGAGCCCGTCTTTACAAATAAGTGCTTTAACTATTTATTTATTAGATGCCCTCTAATCTTGGAGGTTTTCTTTTCAACGCCTGACATCGTTATATTTCTATTATAACCAATTTCTCGAACTGTCTATTATAATATCCTCTGAACTTTTTTAAAATCAATCCAATAGAAGATACTTGCAAGAAAGTATCTACTGCGTATTTTTATGACGACTTTACACATCCGATTGTACACTTCACAGCTAATGGCGACGTATATAGGTAGATCATAATGTTAGATGTTGAACTGAAGTATGGGTTCCTATAGATTGAATTTAGTGGAGTGTTGTAAGACTTGTGAGTGCAACGATATTTTTAGAAATAATTACTAGGACGAAATTTTTGCATTATTTATTTAACATTCACATTAATATTTAACGATAGATGTCAGTGACGAACATTAACTAAAATTCTATATTATAAAATAGTGATTAGTGCTTATGTAGATGATACTAACAAATTTTATAGTTACATACATAAATCGGAAAGCTTTAACTGTTTGGACAATACACTTATGCCATTATGATTGCCATATTAATAATATAACTTAGTTTAAAAAACTAAACGCTACAAACAAATGTACCAGTGCCGCTCTTTTATTGTTTCAACGTGAGGATTTTATTTATAATTTGATATGATAATATACATTGAGATTCACTGTGGCATAAAGTGTGTGAAGATATTTTGGGAGTTGTTAAAGACTTACGTGTGCTATGTACAGTCGACAAAGAAGGTACGGTCGCATTGTTCATATGACGTTGTATGTCTTTACATACCGCATCCGTATCTCCTTTGTCGACTGTACATAATTATGGACAGTCAAGGACAAAAGAAGATTAACACATTCTAATTTACAGACCTTTCATAAAATATAAGCATGAAATATTGTCTGGACTTTATCTCTAGAGAAATTAAACTACTTTTGCATTAAATATTGTTACATACATACATATAATCACGCCTTTATCCCCGGAGGGTTAGGCAGAGGTGAATTAACACCCACTTTTCACCAATAATTGTAATCCATCCCACGTAATCATTATCAACACATCCATAAAACCCTTCATCTTATTAAGAATTCTATCATTGCTACATAGCAGGCACTGGCGCTCTCCTAACTTTTCTCTTGATTCTACTTATCTTTTGTATTGTTAGTGATTATTATCATTGAGTATGTCAGTGAACCTAAAAGGTTTGAAAATATGCAGGTGTTAATCAACTTTTGTCGTTGACAGTACGTACATATAAGTAGGATTCCGGATCCCAGTTGCTTTACACTCGTTGTTAACTTGCCCTTTGTAAAGTACATAACACCCGAAATAGAAACATTGCAAGTGATGCATTACCTTGACACTTTCTTCTTTTGAATGGGGAAAGTACTATCTCTGTCGCATATTATTTACTTTAAATATGAGAGAAAGATTATTTAGGTTTTTAATTTCAAATAACGCAGACAGCAAAGGCAGCCTATAAGTCAATATTTAAGAAATTTAACGTGCATATCTTTGTGAAGATTTGTGAAAAACAGCTAAGTACTGAAAAAACTAAACAGCGGGGCTAAAAACACCACATTTAGCGATTCTGCTAAGAACGAGAACTTTGAATTACCAGTAAATCTCAATAAATTTCGCAAATCATAATATAGTCTATATATGAGTTGAATCACAGCAATTCATTTGCTAAGTATCGTATTCCCTAAGAATTTCTTAAGAAACGTATTTCCTAATACGATTCCAATTAAGTGGCCTTTTTAAACGTGCTGAACTAACACAATCAAATTCATTGTGTAGAACGTGATACGCCACATAGCTCAATTTACTTCGCTATCACCTATCACTGCTGAAATCCAATCTTAATGTCTTCAAGTCTACCTATACTTATCCGAGTTATTTCTGTTTAAATTATAACGTGGTTTGTTAGAAACAATTTTTGAAACAATAATTAATAACTTATGTACTTTTGTATCTACTACTTATGTTGATGGAGGGTCCAATACTGATATCAAATTTAAGAAGAACAATTTTGGTGTGCATGAATAAAACATAATATTTTCAGATCTATTATCTGTTCTCTTAAGAAATCAACGAAAACAATTATTTTTATTACATTGACCCAGTGGAACAAAAGCCTAAATCTAACGATACCAGTGTATAATTTGGTAATATTGATAAATGTCCAATTTCATATTAGTACCATTGTAAAGTGTATCTTCACATTGTACTTAGGTATACATAAATGTTATATAAAATCATTTATTGGTGGTAAAGATTTAGCCAGTACTTTTGTTTTTATGTCGGTTCTGGTTGAAATCAAAGGGCATGTAAATAAAAATAATACGTAATTATCGTACTTTTACACCTATTTATTTATTGACGTTATATTTACTATAATATAAAAGTCTTGTCTCCACAACGTGATGGTGTGGACAGTAATCTATTATATATTTTAGAGCTTCTTCTAAAGAAAAATGTTGAGGACATTATTTGATGTACCGACTAACCACTGTCGTGTTATCAAAATGTATTATAATATCAAAATAAATAAAATGTTGGCTTTGTGGACATAGATTTTGTTTTATTTTATTGAACTTTTCAGTAAAACGTTTTTAAAACGTACGATAATTTATTAAATATTGAAAGATTTCTGTATCCAGCAGTTTTCTATAATAAGCTAGGTCGAAAACCAACCCCCCCTAACTATCGTGATTTATGGGAGCTTGTAACACTAGAGATGACAGGAAAGCGGAAGGAAAGAAGAGAGGAGGTTCAGGAAATGTCCAAGGTGGGGAAAAGCCTTACACACCGCAAAAATACTTATTAGAATCATTATAGATGCAGAATTACGTATCACCTTTCAAAATATGCATAGGTAAGTATAGCAATTTACAATATTTGTTTCATTATCAACATTAATTTAATTAGTAGGTAATGTATTAATTTCATTAATACATCAACGTGTAGGCACGATCACTAATGAGTTTGCTTATCTATCTATATCTAGTTAGTAGGTAGTGCAGATACCTAGGCAAATATTTGCCAGATCTGATTTAGCATAAACACTACGATTATAAATTTTACGCCTCTCGAAACGAATTGCAAACTGTTAGTCATTCACTCACGGTACGGTAAGTTAAAGGACTCTATAAGTTCTGCGGTCAACTCTCCAGTTACTTAGATAATAAATAAATAAGCCAATTGTTATCATTATGATTAACTTTTACACTGTCAATATATGGATCTTTGAAATACATATTTTTACCATCTAGATAATAATATGCTTAAAGTTATTCTAAGTAACATGTATATGTACATTATGGTACAAGTGTGTAAAGTTAGTGATTACCGCTGAGGCGCGTTTTCAACATGACTGTGATTAAAGAATACAACAAATATTAATTTTATATGGTATTCAAAAGTTTATTTTGAGAAACAATAAGTAAAAGTGCAGTTAGTAAATTAACTGTTTTTAATGGCATAGTAGTTTCATTGAATAAATTTAATCTTTTATACATTTTTCAATATCGTCAAACGATAAAACCTTTGTCTTTTCTTTTTTATCCACCGGACAGTCTCAAGCTGACAAATTAGAGTATGTTTCTAAGTCCACTCCATTCTTTGTTTAACACTGAGCATAGGTGAGAAGAGCAAGAATGTTGAAAATTAAAATCAAATTTTAACCCAAAATTGAAATAAATGAAAACAGTTATTGTCGAAATAAGTTGTATAAATAGCCCTGCATTTTTTGGCTTATCCGTAAGTAAAATAAGAAAGCAGTCTAAGATTAGATATTACTAATTAATTAAGAAAATAACGAATTATATAAAACAAAAACTATTTCTTGGCAAGTTTTTTTTTTATTTTTTAACATTCTACACAACGCCATCTAGACCCATTGTAAGCTTTTTTTTTATAGCTTGTGTTATGGAATCTAGAATGCGGATAAACATACTTATATACTTTTTTTTTGTAAATACATACATATTATACATAGAAACACCCAGACCAATGCAAATAGCCATATTCATGCATACAAATATTCGCACTGAGCGGTAATCGAACCCGCGCCTCCTGCGTGGCAGTCGCGTGCACTACCGCCACGCCACAGAGGTTGTCGAAGTTGCAAAAAAGGATGTGAATTGTGCCAAACAAAATGTGTTCATCCAACGATTGTTACGTGTTACCTATTTAAGATAATAAAAGTAGGCTTCTCGCTACAAATTCCAACAAACTTTGTTATGTATGAAAAGGCTTAATCTGTTTTAAATAGTTCATTCTACATTCACTAGATGGCGCTACTCACCTTATGCGAGAGGACGCAAACTTCCTTGCGATGCGATATGGATGGAAGACACTGAAATCTCGGCTATAAGTCTGTACGCCCCGTATAAATCCAAAATCGGTTATTTATAAACGCAGAAAAGGTTATTTATTGTTATATTATAGATTGTGAGTCACATTGGATACCTGCATAGAAAGGTTACAGAATATGGTTACTTGTATTAGGAATACCTATACAAAAATACTGCTTTAGATGAGACTTAATTCTTACTAGAAACCTTTCAATGGTGTATGGGACTACGTACTAAATTAAGAGTTTGGGGATCTAAGCCAACCTTACCACGCAGTCCAGTGAGTACAGGCTCTCCTTTCGGGTTCGTCCATTTTCGTATTCAGGTTTCCACGGACTGGCGGTAGTCGCTCCCGTAAAATCTGTATAAACAAAATCAAAGGGAGGAGAAATAAAAAAGATTAAAAAATAAAAAAAACCCGACTGCCACTGCAAAGACTGAAATAAGTTTGATAGCAGGCGGTACCCATTAATTTTCTTTCGGTTTATGATTGGCATATGGGTACCGCCTGCTATCAAACTTATTTCAGTCTTTGCAGTGGCAGTCGGGTTTTTTTTATTTTTTAATCTTTTGTTTTATTTCATACTTTTTAGTTATGATATGAGTAAGATATAAGTAAGAAAATTAGCAAGAATGACTGTTTTGTTAAACAACTTTAAATCGTTATATATCCTAAACTATTATTTAAAATGAAAAATGATAAAATGAACCTAAAGATGATTTTAAAATACATATTCAACGACACCCCACTTGACATAAGTCCATGTTATCGGCTTAGCAAGGTTAGTGATTCTTTTAAGGGGGATGGTATACGTTTTTATAACAAACTGCCAGAATCGATCCTTGGTATGCCTGACGATAAATTCAAATCTTTGTAAAAACCACCTTATCCATAAAGGCATACTATAGGATAGATGATTACTTGAAAGATAAAAATGTCTGGCTTGAGCATGGTGCAGGCCCCTCGTAAATTGCTATAATTACAGCATGGTACTGTATTAGTTACGTGACTTATTTGTTACATTATGTAACTTTGTTTTAATTCTTAATTATAAAGAGTTTCATATACTTGTTGACATTTAGATTTAAGAAAATAAATTATTGTAAATTGACGTCCAAAAAATGCCGAAGTGGAGTTTGTTGCGCCGTTTCTTCTCCACCAGCGCCTTGGAAGCGGTGGTAAACTTAGATTAAGTAGAATTAAAATTGACGTCAATAAGAAACAATTTTATTGTTCTATATTGAAAAATAAATGACTATGACTATGACATAGTTCATCGACTTATTTTTTTCATTTTGACAATATGGCGTCTGGTTGTCGCTGTGGTGAATTTTGATTACTGTCATGTCTTTAGTGACACTCGCAAGGTTAAGACGAATCGATTGACGTAAGAATTATCAAAATCGGCTTACGCATTTGCTCTCTAGAACGCCACATAGAAACAAACATACATACATACATACATACATACATAGACTGATAAACACATAACCCTCCTTTGCGTAGCGCAGTCGGGTAAAAAGTAGATTCTACGCTCCAAAGTGAAAGCTTCGGATACAACTAGGAAAAACGATAAGATGATTGTGACTTTGTTACAGTATCAAACAGTATGTTAATAATCATCATAACTATCACTATATAGTCGATTCCCGTTCAGTTCAAATATTTGTATGCATGAATATGGCTATTTGCATCGGTCTGGGTGTTTATATATATAATACATATGTATTTACAAAAAAAAAGTATATAAGTATGTTTATCGGCATTCTAGATTCGATAACACATGCTATAAAAGCTTGGATCTAGATAGCGTTGTGTAGAATGTTGTGGAATATTTATTTATTATTTATTATTATTATTATAGTATAAAGCAGAGTGGCTTTCCGCGTTCGTATGCCCCTATGTATGCTTATTTCTTCAAAACTACGCTACAGATTTTGATGCGGTTTCTTTTAATAGATAGAGTAATTCAAGAAGAAGGTTTATATGTATAATACATGCTTAATATAGTAGAGGGTGCAGCGAGAACGGAATCGGATGCCACGCGGGAGGAAAAAATTGGCGGTGCGAAGTTCCCCGGGTCAGGTAGTAAGTAGGTAATAGATATAATATGAAGTTTGCTGCATCTGCAAACTGCAAACTAGAGATGTTCCTTCCTTAGCAGTAGGTATTTTACCGTCTCTACCATGGTGAATGTTCTGATGAGCTCCTCTGATTGGTCGCACCCTCTCCTTTCCTACACAGGACAACACGTGCAGAGCCTAGATGTCACACGGGAGGTGAAATCAAATTGATGTGTCCTATATAAAAATATTAAATGTAGTTTTTTTTATAAGGACACCTCAATTTCACTCCACCTAAAGCACAGGATAGATAATGGTACTGTACTAGCGTACTTAAAGGCAAAGTCTCAGAAAAAGGGGGCCCAATTATAAACATTGTACCATGTCAATAATAGTGGCACTCAGCTTGACGGCCTCATCAGATGCCCTTTCACGCCCCGCTTAGAGGACCCGGGACGATTTGTTCCCACAAGGTCGAGTCCCATTATGTCGAGATCCCGCTACGTCTACTTGAAAACTCAGCTTTTATTCCCACCTAGTCGAGTCGTTGAAAAAGTCGACTTGAGTACCGTCACGTCAACTTTACAAATAATTGTACAGTCGTCCGCGTTAACACTTTGATTCAAAGGTGTTACCGGAGTTTCTTGTCATTTCTTCTTCGGCTTGGCTTTACTTAGTCATCTGCGAATTATATATTTATGGCATAATTATTATATTTGTTTGTTTAAAGGAATAAATGATTTTGACTTTGTCTTTATCAATACTAATAGTTGTTATTTGGAATCATAGACCAACACGGCGAGTGAAAGTATAGCGCGTTATCCCAGTAGGTATGAAAGAAATAGAAAAAAGAAAATAGGGAGATCGTCATGAGATAGTAGAGTGTTTGCAATAAAAATCGGGAATTTTCCAAAAAAATGCAGTCTGAGACCATGCTTGGGATTTCATTTTGTCTTTTAATTGGCATCTATTATCTAGACCGCTGCTCTGATAGCTCATTAAATAATGCTTGATACTCGCTTTATTATTTAACTCGTAGTTATTATTTTATCTGGATCTTAATGCAGCCGTTTGAACAACCATAACATACATAACATAAACTCACGCCTGTATTCCACGAAGAGGTAGGTAGAGGTGCTAGCACCCACATTTCGCCAGTTTATGTTTAGATCCAATGTAATAGGTGGCGAGCCTATTGCCATTAACCGGGCACTTATAAACCTGCGATAAATACACACATAACTTCGAAAAGCATCGAAAAGTCTTTGGTGTGTGCCATGGTAAACCTGGGATCGAACCTGAGACCTCGTCTCCGCAATCCATTACCCATACCTCTAGGCTACCGCCGTTCGAACAACCACAACCTCTTCAAGCAATATTACAATAATGTTGTTTAATTAGCAGTTTTGGGCCATAGTTTTCGTTCTTTTTATTCGTTCAGCGTCAAATATGACATTAGAATACATAGGGAAAAATAATCTTCTCGGGCGGGACTCGAACCCGCAGTCTTTCCCTTACAGGGGGAATGCCTGACCAATTCGGCTACCGAGACACGCCCGATATGATTCAAATTTCCCATCTTATACGTCTTTAAGGCGACGTGGCGTCATCTACCGATTTTTTTTTCTTTACGAACTATCGGAATCAATGAATGACGCCACGTCATACTTAATGCTGTAAAAAATCCTTCAAATATAACATTCTTTAAAAAATCACTCGTTACAAAAAACTAAGTTACACAACGCACCTAAGTGTGGACGCCCAGGTTGCTTCTCGTATTCTGGCGGGGAACTGCGCGAAGGAATGCTCGAGGCAAGAGCAAAAACTCAAGGGCACCTCCTGCCACGCCAACCGTGGACTTTTGTAATTACACACTAACCTAAATGCTGTCCACCACCACCTTGAGAAGATATCGTCTCCGGCGGACACATCCTACCTCATCTATCCTGGGTACGGACTACAACACTCCTTTCTGTCTAATGCTGGAGTGTGTGTGTGTACGTCAGAGACGATATCAGTTCTCGTCACCTCAGCAATCTTGAAGGTAGGGTAACCTCTCCATTCTATGGCTCCGTGTAGACAGCCACGACCATCCCCGCGTCTACGCGTCCCTCTGTAGAGCCCACAGCGGTGATACTGAAACAGACCGACTCATGCCGCATATCCAAATGGCCTCAGACCTCGTGCAGCAGCAGATCCCATCCACAGAGATAGTCATACTTGGCGATATTAACGCCCGCCACGCCGACTGGCCTAAGAAAGGCGACAGGACAGACCCGTCCAATTACAGGCCTATCGCTATCACCTCCCTCCTCTCGAGCGGTTATGAAGCGTGTTATTAATACAGAGCTCCTGGGTTAACTTGAGGATAACGATCTACTGAGCGACCGACAGTACGGCTTCCGCCAGCGTCGCTCAACCGGTGACCTTCTTGTGTATCTCACAAACCGTTGGGTGCAAGCCTTTGAGAGCCAAGGTGAGGCACTAGCGGTCAGCCTGGATATAGCAAAGGCCTTCGATCGGGTATGGCACAAAGGTCTTCTTGCGAAGCTACCATCTTATGGACTGCCTGAGGGGCTGTATAATTGGATTTCCAGCTTTTTGTCCAACAGAAACATCCAAGCCGTCGTGGACGGCAGCCGCTCGGACCGCATGGACATAAACGCTGGTGTCCCACAAGGTTCCGTGTTGTCTCCGACCCTGTTTCTGCTGCATATTAATGACATGCTGTCGGATGACTCCATTCATTGCTATGCGGACGACAGTTGTACTGGAGACGCATGTTACACGGGCCGTGCAAACATCCTCCAGTTCTAGGTGGAGGGAAGTGGCGAACAACTTGTGTCCGAAATCGAGACTACTCTCTCGGGAGTATCCGATTGAGGTCGACTAAACCTGGTCCAGTTCAACCCCACCAAGACACAAGTATGTGTATTCACCGCTAAGAAAACCCCATTTATTGTAGCGCCTTAATTCCTGGGCACACGGCTTACCACTGCCCCGAGTATCGGGATCCTAAGCGTCGACATTTCAAGTGACGTCCAGTACCGCAGTCATTTAGAGGGCAAGGTCAAGCTGGCATCAAAGAAACTGGGAGTTCTTAACAGGGCGAAGCAGTTTTTCACTGCGGGGCAGCGACTTCTTCTTCATAAGACGCAGGTTCGGCCCCACATGGAGTACTGCTGTCATCTTTTTGCCGGAGCGCCCGCACGTCAGCTTAACCCTTTCGACTCGGTGCAAAAACGTGCGTTGAGGCTCGTCGACAGTCCCATACTCGCAGGCGATGTGGAACCTCTCAGCCTCACTTTGCCTGACTGTGGGTTTTCTACCGCCTATATGTGCTCATATGAATTATTTGACATGATGCCCACAGCTACATTCTATCATCGCACCGCTCGCCATAGGCAGGGAATTCATCCCCACACACTGCATCCGAAAACGGTGCGGACCGTGTGGTATGAAAGGAACTTCATCCCACGCACGCTCAAGCTGCGGAATGAACTCCCTGCCGTGGTTTACCTAAGCGACTACAATATGGGGTTCATTAAGAGGGGCATTAGAAGGTTTCTTCAAGGTAGGCAGCACGAGTGTAACGCCGCTGGTGTTGCATACGTCCATAGGCCGCGGTAAGCACTCTCCACCAGGTGGGCAGTGTGCTTATCTGCCACCTAAGTGGTATAAAAAAAAAAGATTTCGGCCTTGGTTTGGTCAATCTTCCAAAACGGCTTGTCGCAGGAATTACGAAGCTTACCAAGCCTGGGCCAATGCGGTGACCGCTCGGGACCAAAATACCAGCGTACTAAGAAAGCATTATAACTTTGCCTCCAGGTCCTTCAAAAGAGACATAGCATGGGCGAAGTCGGAGCAGATAGGTAGAATTGGCGAGAGGCTCAAGTTTCTACCTTCGGGACCTCATGCGTTCTGGTCTCTTCCCAAAATTATCGAAGGGAATTTCTGCAAGCCTGCATTTCCGCCTCTGTACATGGAAAATGATTCGTTGGCCCACAAAGCAAAGGAGAAAGGCGATCTTCTGGGCACACTCTTCCCGTCTAACTCGACCTTGGATGACGAGGGACAGGAACCGCCAACTACACCGCGGTGCGATAGCTGTATGCCGGGTATCCGTTTTCACCAGCGCTCAGGGCGTTTAGCACTTACGTCCCTCGTCCTCCTCGAACGGGCCTGATGGAATCCCTCCCATAGTGTTGAAGATGTGCGCTCCCAGAGATGGCATCGCGTCTTAACGCGTTTTTTCCGGTTGTCTTACTCTTCTGGCGTAGTCCCGACATTATGGAAGACAGCGGTGGTCCACCCGACCCCTAAAAAAGACGACCGCTCAAGTCCATCAAACTACAAACCAATAGCCATTACGGGAGCTTTCTCGAAGATAATGGAGTCCCAAGCATGGTCTCACACTGCATTTTTTGGACAATCCCTGTATTTTTATTGAAAACACTCTACTATCTCATGATTATCTCTCTATTTTCTTTTTTTATTTCTTTCGTACCTACTGGGATAACACGCTAAGGTGTCCCCCCTCCGTGTTGGTCTGTGATTCCAAATAACAACTATTAATATTGATAAAGACAAAGTCAAAATCATTTATTCATATAAACAAACACACATAATTATGCCACACCCTACCGTCCACTTCGCAAGTAAAGCCGAAGAAGAAATGACACCTTTCAATCAAAGTGTTAACGCGGGCGACTGTACAATTAGAATTTGTAAGTCGACGTGGCGGTACTTAAATCGACTTTTTCAACGACTCGACTAGGTGGGAATAAAGGCAAGAGTTTTCAAAGTAGACGCAGCGGGAACTCGACATAGTGGGACTCGACCTCGCGGGAATAAATCCCCGGGACTGTAGAAAAAGGAAAAAGTGACCTATACGTGTAGTGTTAGGTAATAGAATTATCCTTAACTACTTAATTGTTCTATAATCTGTTAGTATGTGCCTCCACATCACATGTCATGTCTATGGTCTAAGAAATATAATTATACAGAAGTCTCCTCAGTTAATCTTAGTGACAGGTTACATAATAAAGTTATCTAAGTCTCAAGTTTCTAGCAAAAGCAGCTTGTTTTGTCCTATCAACGTCAAAGTCGATGAATTTGGAAGAGTCACTTGTTTTGTAAGTACCGTAAATATTACCTCAACTGAATAAATTAGATTTGACGTGACTTAGAACGGATTATACGTGAATTTAGTACTTTAGTTTATCTCTGATAGCAATTTACCCTTAGTCACTAGTAGACTGTGTATAGCTGATGAGATTACCCATGATCACGGTATTCAATAGACCAGTTTATTTGTGATGACGAGTAGGTTGAGAACGACTGACCAGTCTACGCGTGATCACTGGCAGACTGAGTATCTACAGCTGATCAATTTCACTGATTAACAACGGTTGACCACGGTATCTGGGAATAAATGACAAGTAAATTTTGGTAAATTTGGTAATTTTTATTTTTTTAGTCTGTATCCATGATGGTTATGAGTTTATGAGTCATAATTGCGTATGATTGAATAGTGGCAAAGTTAAAATAAACCTACGAATATTACAATTTCCCAGCATAGAACTCTTGAAACTTCTTAAAAGTAAAAATAATCTGCCTTTACTTATATAATATGATCCTATATTTTAAGTAACCCTCACCCTCAGCGTAATTAGAATAATAAATTTGAATTAAGTGACATTTACTAAGGGCTCTTGGCCCCGTCGAATAATTAGGTAAATCTGTATTTCCATTAAATATAATAAACTTAAAAGGAAAAAAAAACAGTTTTAAGAGCTTTTTGAGCATTTGGTAGAGTAATCTCCCAGACGGGACTCGAATCCGTGATCTTTCCCTTACAGGGGGAATGCCTTGACCAACTCGGCTACCGAGACACGCTCAATGTGATTCAAATTTTCCTTCTTATTCGTCTTTAGGCGACGGTCATTGAGCTGTTAAATAGTTGTTACCAAATCTGTCTTAATATATTATTTTTTGTCGATTGTTTCTTGTCGTTCTCTTTTTCCTCGTCTATGTTCAGTGTAAGGCCAGAATGTTCTGAACTTCAGACCATTCTGGCCTTACACTGAACAGGCTCTGAAGGCTTGAACATTCGAGGAGTAGTAGGAATATTAAATAATTATTGTAAGAAAACACAACAAAAAGAAAAATACGAAAGAAATAATTCCGCCGAATCTAAAAGGATTTGCGGCATAGCGGGATTTTGATACTTTCACTGCAGAGAAATCTACACTTAAATAGAACTTGAGATAATTTGACCCGTCTTTTTTATTGTACTAGAATATTAGGTAAGTACTTTGTCTTCACCAAAATCCTCTTTTTCAGCTGTACAGGATTCGGCGGGATACTTTTGAACATTTTTATAGATTAAATCAAGTATATTTTTTTATTCGAACGAATACTATTTTCTGGAAAATCTTTTTTTGATTTTCCTTACATATTCTTTTAGGACTTTTGCCATGATTAAAGGTTAGGTAAGCTTGTACTTTATATATTCTGTGGATTCGGTATGTCTGTGGTGTCAAGGTAAAAAGAGATGATCTCAGAAAAACTATTTTTGTTAGACTTGCACGCCGCTTATATGCGGAATTATGTACCTTACACATACGGAAGTCAATTCCCACTTATTATACAGGAAAACCTTCTCAGGGATTTAAATTCAGGACTTTTTTTAATAAACAAAATACAGCTATTTTAAGTAGGTTGTAAAATATCAATCTATCACTTGCGTCTGTGTGTAATTATCAGGCTACCAAGCTCAATAAACACGGATACCTAATTGATGGTTTTTATAGGATATATTACGTCATAACAAGTTCAACAGACTAGAGTGCCTATTGTGAGTTCTATAAAAATGGTTTAATTACTTCAACATCGCGTTAACGAGTGTATAATTAACGTAGGCATAAAGTTTAATCAATATGCCACCAGATCATCATCCTTCTCTGAACCTTGAGGTCGGATTTAGTCTTCTTTTTACATAGGATCTATATGACTTCACCTAGCCTGATAGTAAGCTAAAGGCAAAGTCTTAGGTAAAGGGTCACTATTACAGACACGTACTCTTACCATGTTAGAATGGTTGCCACTTGACTCAGCTTGACGGCCCCGTCAGATGCTTTCACGTCCCACCTTTTTTTTCCTTTTTACTTACGGAAATCCCATCGGATACCTCCTCCACCGGAGCCGGAAGGGGGGTTATGTCAGACTCGAACCGACTAAAACCACACGCCGTCTGTGATCGTCGTGCTAGGCTGAAGGTGAGGTTGTCTTCGACATATCCCTCGCACCTCGGCTGACCCAGGGCCATCAGTATCTCCAACTCGCACCTGGTATGAGGAGGCGCACATACGCGCGCCGCCGCAGTGTCTAGCTGGGATGCGGTAAAAATTCTAAATACCAGATCGAATAGATCAAACTTTTACTAAACTTTTAATTACCCTAGTGGAACCGTGAACATCGGCGCATACTACAAGCCGCCAACGAAGATAAGTCAATTTTTACCATCTGTCAAGTGCCAACTACCTCTACAAGATGTAGAGGTCTACAAAATAGACTGTGACTGTGGGCTCTCATATATTGGTCAAACCCAGCGAAGCATTGGCACTCGGGTCAAACAACACATAGCTGACATAAAACACCAACGCTCAACAAAGTCAGCTGTATGTGAACACGCGCAAAAAGGCACCAACCATTACCTAAGGTTTGATAAACCATAGATACTCGCCAAAGAACATCGATATATTCCTAGAATGATCCCAGTCATCCACTTAATCAAACCCAGTAAGCAGCAAAATCCAGCAAGACTTAACAACACAGTGAGCTAATTCTGCGTAAATAGGAACAACAATAATTCACCATGATTCGGGTATTTTGAGATAACTTATACTTCAAACTATGTGACTACTACCATCATGAGTCACACCGCGATCATGGCTGCTGCAAAGCAGCCGAAACGTCAATATATCGCGATAGAATCCGTAAAAAGTGGTTTTATTTCAATGAAGATCATCTTATTTCTTCCGGTGGGTGTCGAATACATATCTTTCTGTACAAACTGAATTCATTAAAAAAAAAAAGTCTAATCACAATGAATATACGATGTTAGTCCCTTTCATGCAAAATTGCCATTAGGAATTCAGATGCACCCTTCCTTTTACATCTTCGCTGGGTAGGATCAATCGTTCTTGAGATTTTTATCACTAATTTCGACGGAGACAGTTCGTGAGATATAATCTCCTTTGGTAGCAATGAGCTAATAACGATTCTTACAAACAGATAAACTTGTGACTGATGTCCTTTTGATGTTTCCAAAACTTCGATATTGCTCAAGAAGAAGGTTCAATCGTACCCTCTGTATCTGGGGTCCAATTAATAACTATTATACCATGTTTTATTGTTTGCATCGGGCAAAATCCTGATAGCTCTCATACTCTTACTAATCAGTAAGTGTTATGTTAACTTAATAACCAGCTTGGGTAAACAAAGGTTAGTTACATAAATACACATACATAGGTATAACTAATAGTGAATGAAATTACTCTTCTTTTGAATTGGAGTAGGCAGAGGCTTTACTACAATCCCGTCATATAGGAAATGAAAGTAACTACCTTACGGTTTTAAAATGTGGACAATGCAGATGGGGTTAGGCCAAAACTGAAAAAATCACTCAGTGGCCCATTGAAGAATCTTTGATAAATGAAAATCGTCAATCATTCGACGACAAAGTAGTTGAATATGCGAGCAGAATTAGCAATAGGCAGACCACATCTACCGAAGGAGTGATTTCCGTTGGAGCAAACGAGATCTTGAGTGGAGATTGCGAATTGATGATGAAAATTAAAACTGATGCCCAGCCAGATAAACTGGTGACTTGTAAGAGGTAGCTGCGGTTAGCTTATGTAATAAGTATTTCATCCAGCACAAATTGCCGTCCGGGTACCTACCGAGGCCAGCAATCAATCCGACAAACAAATTAAGCTCAAAGGTATTGAAACAGTTGCTAAGGCTATTTATCTTAGACTTAGCAGATTATTGAAAGGAAATGCAAATTAGACAATCGCTTTTCGACCCTCTCAAGAGAATTGCGTATGATATTAGTTTCCAATACCAACTTACTAAGGCTTTGTTTGTGGTTTCGTTTACCGTTGAGTAAGGTCATCGAGGCTAAAAAAAATACTTATAAGTAATTTGTGACTATATTCAGCCTGAAGCTAATGTGAAACCTTAGTCTTATATATTAATTTTACCTCTGAAATTGTATAAAAATCAATGCCACTTTTCGTTGTAATGTTATAACTCAACAACGCCTTTACCGATTTGGCTAATTTTGGTCTTGACTTATTCGTGGAAGTCTAGGGAAGGTTTGCACGTAGAGAAAATTCGAATTATTGCCGGGAACCGACATCCACGCGGGCGGAGCTGCGGGCAAAAGCTAGTATTAAATAAAAGAAAACTAATTAAGTACAGCAAATTATTTACGAATGTATATATTTTTTGCAATGCTCATTTACAAGTATGTTGATGCTTACCCTCTTTTATAAACGACTATTATGAATATTATATCTTCTTCATCTTAGCGTTAATCCCAGTGGCATCCGAAGCTTTCAGCTTAGAGTCTGGGGTCCGCTTTACCAGCCAACTGCGGATTTGGCTGAACTTTGATATTTTCTGTGAAGCGATTGCCATCTGACCTCCACAACTCAAAGACGATATCGAAGTATTGCAGCTAGTTGTTGAACTATTGAGGGCTCCAACTGCCCTGACTGCCATAAATGTTCGTGTGGTAACCAGGACCGACGCGACGGCTTAACGTGGCTTAACGACCAGACCAATGCAAATGCCCATATTCATGCATACAAATTGAGCAAGGATCAAACCGATCAGGCCGCGTGCACTTAGAAGCACCTAGAAGTAGGTAGGTACTATCACGCTCTATATTATATTCCATAACAGTAAAATATTTTATGCTAGTCGAAATAAGAAAAGAGAGAATAACATATAAGAAAATAAATTATCGAATTAGGCATAGGTATGTACTATCACGCTCGTAACACTAACAGAGATAATATATTCCATGCTAGTAAAATATTCTATGCTAGTCGAGATAAAAAAGAGAGAAGAAAATAAATTATCGAA
This sequence comes from Eilema sororculum, assembly GCA_914829495.1. Classification (NCBI taxonomy): domain Eukaryota; kingdom Metazoa; phylum Arthropoda; class Insecta; order Lepidoptera; family Erebidae; genus Eilema; species Eilema sororculum. The sequence continues at coordinate 15,750,849 of OU618543.1, read as the reverse complement.
TTAGGCATAGGTACCTAATGACTTCCAATCACTGAAAGTTTCACGCTGAGGCCAAAAGTAGCTTTGACATATATACACACAATGATGAATACCATAATAAAACGATGTCGCATATAAAAAAATAACGATGTCAGAAACGTATATCCTACATCTATATAAATAAAAATGAATTGCTGTAACGTATGTAAGTACGCGCATAACTTCCGAACGAGATCAACAAAATAGATAATTCATTTTTTATGTTCGATATTGTCATGATAATGTATGCTATAATTGCATAGGGCGAAACCAGGGCGCTTAGTTAGTAATATATATTTTTGCACTTATGACTGTGATACACTAAACAGAATTTTGTAGTGAGGACACTCTCTCGAAAACCTGTAGCGGGTTCCATGGGGAAACTTTTTCACTTTTGTCGCAGCTTCTTTAGCGTAACGAGACGAGATTTCCCATACGAACGTGATCATGCTATGAAAAAACTACGCAAAAGAATGCTTGTTCTAAGATTATTGTCATGCAGACTATAAAAATATACAAGCAATGCTTATATTTCCTATGTAAACCGAAAAAAGTAAAAGTTCCAGATCTTGAACATCTCTTTCTAGTCTACCTTAATTACTTTGGCTAACTAAGCCACTGGGACACGATCTGTAAATTCGAGATTCTCCTTTAAATACGCCTTAGAGCGACGCTGCAGATATCTATAGAAAATTCTTGCGAACTAATGGAAACAATAAACGCGGAATATTTTTAATACCTCCACCACATTAAATGAATGACTGTTTTAATTCGATTGCCAATCTCAATTGCACATGTAGCCTATACTTTGAAGTCCAGGTTCCACTCTCATCATTACTATGATTTGGTTGAGTTGTCTTTTACGGGAGCGACTGAATACCTCAACTCTTGAGTCTAGAGGAAAGCCTGCACCAGAGCTTCTTCCGTCAGTCAGTACCTAGGTACAGTCAGCTTCAGAAATATCTTGACGACATTGTCCCAAAATGATCTTAAAACTATCGTATTAAGAACAAAACAGACTATTTCATTGATTTAAATGGTATAATTGTCCAAAATAAAAGTGTGTGCCAAATATCAGAGCAATCAGTCAACTGGAAGGGGTTAAAGAAACGAAATTAAGATCATTTTGAGTATTTTGTACGTCAATGTCTTTCTGAAGCTGCCTGTACATACACTGGTTCGCAGGTGGACTAGGACCCCCTATTCTCACCGTGTAATAATGTTCTAGACTATTTATTTATTTAATAAATAAAGGAAAGCCTTCGTGCGGTCTATGAATCTCGTTTTTTATAGAATAAATATTTCACGAAACATGAAGTTACTCGTTCAAAGCTTTGAAGGTTTCAGTCTCAAAGCTAATTCATCATCATCATCATCAGCCCGCGGCAGTCCACTGCTGGACATAGGCCTCTCCCATGACACGCCACTTAGCCCGGTCTTCGGCTGTCCTCCTCCACTCTCCACCAGCCACTCTGCGTATATCGTCGCTCCATCTAGTCGCAGGGCGCCCCACACTACGTTTGCCGGTTCGCGGTCTCCACTCAAGGACTCGTTTACCCCAACGGTTATCGGTCCTACGGCAGATATGGCCAGCCCACTGCCACTTCAGCTTGCTAATTCGTTGAGCTATGTCGATAAGTTTAGTTCTCTGCCGAATTACTTCGTTCCGGATTCGATCCCTCAGAGATATACCGAGCATAGCTCTTTCCATAGCACGCTGAGCGACCTTGAATTGGTGGACCAACCGTACCGTAAGTGTCCACGTCTCGGCTCCGTATGTCATTACAGGTAGAACGCACTGGTTATAGACTTTTGTCTTAAGACATTGTGGGATGGGCGACGAGAATACCTGACGAAGCTTTCTAAATGCAGCCCAGCCCAACTGTATTCTTCTTTTAACCTCACCCTCAAAGTTGTTTCTCCCTAGTTGGAGCATCTGCCCTAGGTATACATACTCCGAAACAATCTCGAGGGGAGTTCCGTTCACAGCAATCGGCTGCCGGTCAACGTGCTCGTTGAACATGACCTTGGTTTTATCCAGGTTCATCCGGAGGCCGATGCGTTCAGAAGAACAAGCTAGGCCGTCCAACATTTGTTGTAGGTCCTGCAGCGTCTCTGCCATTATGACAATGTCGTCGGCAAATCGTAGATGAGAGATGTACTCGCCATTGATGTTGATGCCCCGATCTTTCCAGTCCAAGGTTCTGAACATATCCTCCAAGGCGCCAGTGAACAGTTTCGGAGATATGACGTCTCCCTGTCTCACTCCTCGGCGCAGGTGGATATGTTCCGTTTGTCCATTCTGTACTTGAACGGCCATCGTAGCTGCGTCGTATAGACATCTCATCACCTCGACATACCGCCAATCGACTTGGCACCGCTGCAGGGACTCTAGAACAAAGCTAATTAGTTTGTTAAAATTTGAATTTATACCTGATAAACATTTTTAACAAGCCAAAACAAAATAATGCTAAGGAAATAGGGTTTATCAATATGAAAGGATCGTCTTGACTTCTCCATGGGAATAATTTTGAGGTTCTTTTCAACTTAACCTCGAACGACGTTATATAATGTGATATCCTAAGCTGTTTTAACAATGCATAATTATTTTCTTTGAGGTATGTTACAACTACGTACACTCGTTCAGTACGGAACAGACACATATCTTTTTTTTTTTTTCCGTGCGGAAATCCCCTCGGATACCCCCCTGCCGGAGCCGGAAGGGGAGGTTATGTCGGACTCGAACCGACTTTTTAGACCCACAGTCCAGACCCACAGTCGGCGTGCGGTTTTCCGCACGCCGACTGTGGGTCTTGGTGCTAGGCCGGAGGTGAGGTTGTCAAAGACATATCCCTCGCACCCCGGCTGACCCAGGGCCATCCCTTACGGTCTGGCCCTCCTCAGGAGGGGGGACAACGGTGTCCCCAACTCGCCCCCGGAATGGGAAGGCGCACTATTCAGCGCGCCGCCGCCGTGGCCTGCTTCTGCTGGGGTGACAGGCGGCTCCACCCGTCACCCCCAGGCCCGCGCTCATGGGGGACGGAGGTCAGTCAGTGCCCTCCGACGCCCGAGTTGCCTGCGCGCGCGGGCGGCGCGATCCGCGAGTCTTTCTCGCTCGCGCCGCCTCTCCCGCTCCGCCGTCTCCTTCACGACCATTACCTGCTCGCTGAAGGAGACGCCGGCCGCCCACGCGTCCGCGCAGCGGACCATTGCTGTGAGCAGGGTGGCGAGGGTGAGAACTCTCACTCCCAGGGCCGCCACTAGCTCCCGCCTCGGTCCGGCCCATGCCGGGCACTCGGTGAGCGTGTGCAGCCCCGTGTCCTCGCTCGCGTCGCAGTGATGGCACTCGGACGTTGGCTCCTTTTCGATCCGACACAGATATCTCCCGAAGCACCCGTGCCCGGTGATAATCTGCGTCAGTCGATACGAGAGGCTGCCATGTGGCCTCTCGAGCCATTCCCCCATGATGGGCCTTACCGCCTCTATGACGGCATGCCCTGCGCGTCGTTGCTCAAGTCGTCGCTCCCACTCCGCCACCATGATCCCGTGGAGCCGGGACCTGTCGGCCCGAATGTCTTCGGGCTCGGGATCGTATCCCCGCTCCCGCGCCTCCTTACGGAACCGATACAGTGCCGCAAGGGATCTCGCTTCCAGGATCCACGGTGGCGATCCGGCTAGGAGACTCGCCGCTTCAAAGGATATCGTGCGGTACCCCCTAATAGCCCTGCAGGCCATCGTCTGCTGCGGCGCATGCAGCAGTTGCACGAACCTGGCCTGCAGGGCGTCCGCCCACTCGGGGCACCCGTACAGGGCCATGGACCGCACGACACCCGCGTAGAGTCTCCTGCAGGAGTCCTCTGGGCCCCTCAAGTTGGGCAGCAGCCGCATCAGCGCGTTAGCTGACACCAACAGTTTGGGGCGCAGACTTCGGAAGTGCTCTCCGAAGTCCCACCGACCGTCGAGTACGAGCCCCAGGTATTTCAACCGGGGCTTGATGTCGAGACAGACACATATCAGTAATTGATTATTTGTTTCCTGATTTAAATTTTAATAGTTCGCCTTTAAGTTCGTATAAAGTTGTATACAAATACAGTGTACAGCTAATTCCGCGCAGAAAAGAAGAATAGGTCCATTTGTACCCTGATCGTTGCCAATAAATGTTTTAACTGACATCGATAAGGACAATACTCAAAGTTAATATCTTTTCTAAGGCCCTTAATCATAAAAAGCTGTATTGAGTGTTAAGCGTATTGAGTGTTAAGAATATAATATAATCGAATGGACATGAATACAAAAACAGAATGTACTTAATTAAGTACTATGGTTTTCGAATATAGAGTAACTTCAATTAAATACATTTTTGTAAGGAAAATTGCAGGTTATACTATTATACCTATAAAATTTTCCTTCCAAAAAATATCGTATTTTAACCATATAAATATGCTAAATAATATTTTAAGAAGGAAGGGCTTTTGTTTTCAAATGAGCCCTGCGGTCGGCTGTTTTGAAAACAAGATTGCCCTTTTCCCCCTCTGTCATCCTCTCTTCCATCAATCTGTGTGCGAGATGCCTGAAAATTTTATTGTATTTTTATTTATGAAAATGTTTATATGTTTGGGAGTTTGTTACTGAATCACGCTCAAACGGCGAACAGATCTGGCTAATCTGACGAATTTGCTATAGGGATAGATTGTATATATTCTAAAATAATAATTTTTATGCCTGAAATAGATCCTAATATAAACTTCTGGTCTTTACCTGAATAGTATAAAAAGTATAATTATGAAAAAGGCATAGCACTCAAATCGTTTACGGGGAGCTTTATTCTTGTCACATTTGCCCGATGACCAAGTCTAGTTTATGTATACTTTACGGCTTCTGTTTCCTGTTATTAATTTTATTTTACTTCAAGTAGCTAAAAAAATCTTTATTTCCAGTGCTGTTTCCACTCTAAAGTATTTTTAAGATTAGAGTTTTTACAACGCAATGGAAAACTCTATCTCGAAATAGTCGCTAGCGATATATTGGTAAACGTAACGTGGTAGAGATTTTGTTCTATGGGAACATCCATCAGTATTATTTCAGCAACGAGTGAGAGCGCACGTTTGTTTGCTAAAAAAGATCTGGAAACATTATTAAATGTTGAACACTTTTTAATATTTACGGTGTCTGAAGTGTTAAAGAATCACATTACGAGATTTAAATATTTTATTGGCACCATAGTTTTTATTTCAAGTTCAAGCAACATACTATTACGAACTTTTGGTCTACGTAAAGTTTCAACGAAGTGGAAATTGAAGAAAAGCGGATGATAATTTGAGTGGGGCGATAATAAAATGTTGAATTTCACATTCTTAGTGTATTTAAGGTAAGTTTCCTACATTTCTTAAAAGTCTCTTTATAAATAAGTACTTAGTCAATATTTCACGTTCCGAATCAATTTCCACTTTGATAACGGATAAGCTTTAGCTGTGTCCAAATATATGATAATGTGAACGTGTTGAAAAACGTTTACGTAGGTACATACTCTTGATGAAAGGTTTACTGCGAGAGGTATTATATATTTTAAACAATTTTCGCCATAAAGTATAATCGTTTTATCACTGGACTTTATTACCTTTAAAATGACGACAGTAAAGTTCACCCGGACAAGGATAACCCTGACGTGATTCCACTTTATCTGGGCGTGTATATATCTTACGATCTGTGCGGGAATCAAACCTATTCCGTCTTATTAGAAATCGTGAACTAAAAAACGCTTGGTTTAATTTAAACTACTTATTTATGGACTTGCGATATTTTTATGTTAGTTTGTGTAGGTCAGATTTTGTAAACTCCTCTCATCTACCTATCTGTAAATCTGGGTTCAGTTCTGATGGCAGTGCATTTTCATAGAAAGCAGATCTGAATCGACATTCTTTCAGATAGGTAATGGAACTCTTCGTCGGTCAACGGTACGGACAACAAATTTTATGTCGGCATATTAAAAGCTTGTTTTAAAACCCCTATTCTTAAACGCAATTATATTATTTTAAAATCTACAACTTACTATCGTATCGTTCATTATGGCGACGTCATTTACATGAAGTGTGGCGTCGCTGATATTTTATGTTGTATTTTTATTATTTTATACGTTCTTTGATAATAATTTATATGACAGAACAAAGTTTACTTGGACACACTCTACTCTCTTCCACTACTAACAAAGTAATGTATTAACGCTATTTTTACATATTATAAAGCTGTTTACCGTTTTATGTAACACATCCCCTAACAATTAAGTATCTCTACAAGGATAGATATCAGATGCATTATTATAGGTTTTGGCATTTATAAGCTTAATAGCTAGGTATAAAAAATCAAAATTTACATGGTTATTCACATTAATAGTGTAATGCACCCGGTTACTCGAAACAAATAAAAAACAGTGTAAATATCCCAACTAATGTTACACTATTAAATATTGATTTGTAGTACCTACATATTTTAACGTTTTTTTAATCAATCGGAAGAAAACAAAAGTGATTACTTGAAATAGTGTACATAGTGGTGTCAATCATATCCCGAGGAGGGCCAGACCGTTAGGGATGGTCCTGGGTCAGCCGGGGTGCGAGGGGTATGTCGAAGACAACCTCACCTTCGGCCTAGCACGACGACTCACAGACGGCGTGCGGTATAAGTCGGTTCGAGTACAACATAACCTCCCTCTTCCTCGGCTACGGTGGGGGAGCACTACGAGGGGATTTCCACACGGAAAAAAAGGTTCACCAAAGAACACTACAGAAGGGTAAGTAAAGGGATAGCAGAAGGTAACCTTTTTTCACCATTCTGTAAGCGGGGCGAATGGTGAAAAGAAATGACAAAGAACCATGACTCCAGCGGACATTAAGATAGAAAGAAAGAAAATTCGTTTATTAAACACTTACACTACACACTGAACAAAAGAAAATATTCCTAGAAAAAAATAAAAATAACAACAAAACAAACAAAATAAAAGAACTTCAAATTTATTAATGAGTTCACTAAAAATCTTCAAAACCTGCCCATAGACGGATAAGACTCTGGCACAGACTTCCTTTTTCTCTTAGGGTTAACGAGGTCAGACGGGACTCGATCCTATAAAATTCATACACCACGGTTCATAAACATATGGGGTTAAAACTTTATTAATTTTACACTGTATACTTCGTTTCTATATGGTTAATATTGAAGTAATATCACGGTTTCATAATTTCAGTCCCGAGAAGTATAAAAGTAAACAAGAATATCGTTTGTTGTTCCCCTGGGAGGCAGGCGGTTACTTAATTAAGTGTCAACCGTTCACTGAAGCAGTTCTTGTGTATTCAATTCATTCCTGTTGCACTGTCCTCCGTTAATGATCACGCTCTGTTATTCTGTTATAAACCTATTTAATAGAGAAATAATAATGATATGTATGTTGATATTATAAATATGCATGTTTGGAGATATGAATGTTTGTTTGTGACTTTTTCATACAAACCAGCTGGAAGAATGTAGCTGGAACTTGGTACAGAGATTGATTTCTTAACTAGGTTATTATTATATCCCACAAATTTACAGCTTACCTTCAGGCATGAAGACGTATAAAAAATAATAAATTCCTGTTCAACAGAAACACGAATCCTGACGATTTGCATTTTCAGATTAATTGACAAAGAGCCTGTCTCACCTGTCAAACTCCGTTTAATTAAAATGAGTTCTCACGGTTTCCTGAATTTAATTTGAAGTTAAGAGTTTGGTGTTGAAAGAATTGAAGGGACCACCATTCAGTATCGGTGATGGTGGCCACCATTCTTTAGATTACACCCCAGCGTACCACTAGGCTGGGCGCAGTCAAGTCAACGACCGAAAAATATAAAAGAAATCATTGCAGCTTTTTTAACAAAATTCGATAAACATATTTAAATAATCCTATCAGCTGTAAATGCCTACGCCTAGCTACATCGGTGCTAAATTACCTTTAACAATTATAATATTTAAGAACCTTTAGTAAAGGCGAAAGGTGAGCATTTAACGATAAGGTAATAAGTCTTTTACAATCAGGTATTATTATATAGACATGCAGACACGTCTTGCAGGAACATGGTGGCTTTCAAAAATGGTGCAAGTATGAAAAAATAGCTTACTCACATTATTAATTTATGTGAATTATATTTTTTTTGTATAATTTTTTTTTAAACGTAGCGCTCTGTCGCGTCTCTAATTGGTGCACAAAATGAGGATATTTGTTATCATTTTTAATTTGTTGCCATATTAGAGAGCGGAGAACGTATGTATAGTTTATAATAATAATAAAATACATTATTGTAAGTTACACATTAGCAGCTCGTTATACCTAATTCTTGTTATACCTAAGCGTATTGGTTCCATTGAAATAAAACATAGCGGATTAGGTAGGTTCGCGATTTATTACATGCTATTTTTATATCTACGTTAGCTAAATACGATATTTCGGTTGCTTTTCAGCAGCCGTTAAAACGAGTTATTATTTGCAATGTGTGTATAATAGTCTCGTAAGCAACATCGTTTTTATGCATGTTTTAATTATGTCCTCATGCCTATTTAGCCCTGATGGAGTAGAGTGTCCTGTGTAATAAAAAATTAAAAAAAACGACGGATCTTTTCACAGACTAAGAACATTTCTGTGTCTTTCAGTATTCAAAAGTTCAAATTACTTCTATACTCAGCGGACTTCGATGCAAATATTAAACCCATATTTTATTCTCTTAGGGAAGAAATTTAAAAAAATGCTGATACATATATTTACAGTACATGTACAGTGTACAGCATCCGGTTTGAAAAGGCTACCCCCTCAATCTCCTATTCTATGTCACCGAGAAACATAGTTGAGTTGATGAAATGTAGGTATGTGTTAGCATATTATTGATGCTATACATTTTTAACACAAGATTCGCTTAAGTGAATATCGAGTGATACGGTACTGACGCAAATCACGATTCACGATACGGCCTTAGCTCAGACACGTTACGGCAAAAACGTTAATAATCAAAGTTTTCACTTTGATCCCAAGGCACGCACTGCTGACTTCGATACCATATTAGTTTTAACTATCACTGTTGTTCATCGTAAGATATCTGACACATCTGTAGTTTTCGTTAATTCATGAGGTAATTTTTAGATTACATTCGCCGGTTAAAGTGAATGCCTGAACGTCTACAGTAATTTCCCGAAACAACACATGGTACAATTTGTAAATTATGGGTATATGTTGTAGCGGTTGGCTGCGGTTCGATTCACGTAAAACAATGTTTAGTTCCCAGAAATCAGATACACCTAAAGAATGATACTTATGTGCTATTCCAGGCATCTACGAGGGCTTAATTTCGTCCAGGAATCTGATTCAGTAACGTTTTGAAAACGCGTGATTTCAATTCGATTAGTTTACGAAGGCGCGCATTCCAGTATACAGTCCGTCAATTCAAATAAGAGGGCTGATGGTGTCATTGAATTACACAAATTCATCCATCTACGGAAACTATCGCATTTCTAATAAAAGTGCGATAGCAGTGGGCGTGCTTTCATCTTTGGTCAATGTTAAAGATTACCCTGGTCGCAGATAGATCAGAACCCGCCTCGTAAAAGTCGTCCTTTATCTTTATGTGTCACCAGTGATTGGCCCTTTTGCTCACCGTGCGATCAATTGCTCAAAGTAAAGTCAGCATTTTGAGTTATTAAGAAATACCTATTCATGAGGACACAACTCATATAGTACGAAAAAGAAAGGATATTATATCAGGTACCATTAACGAATTTAGTGTCTAATGAAAATACGACTTCTACTAAACTTCGTTTTCAACTTTAAATACCTACTTTGTTTTATATAAAAAATATATATTCAATACAAAATAAGCATAGTAAATGTTCCAATATATTTAAAATTAAATCAAAGACGAATTTGTGCTTGTGCAGTCGTTATAACCAGGCACAAATATATAATCAACAAGCTTTTGCCCACGGCTCCGCCCGCGTGAATGTCGGTTATCGCGACCAAACATAGCCTATGTCCTTTCTCATGATCTGATCTACCCCTATACCAAATTTCATCAAAATCGGTTCAGTAGTTTAGGCGTGAAAGCGTAACATACAGACAGACAGACAGACAGAGTTACTTTCGCATTTATAATATTACTATGGCTTAATTATTTGAAATCACATAACTTCTCAAACGTTTCGGTATAACGCGTGAGACGTTACGTGATTTCAAATATAGAGCAAACCAGGCAGTCGTCCCTCGCCAATCGCAGAATGTTATTTAAATGTAAAATGTAAAATGTTTAATTAAGTAATTAGTCGTAACCTCTGACTCAATTTGCATTACAAAAACTAAAAAAAAACCTATGTATATTGTAATTCAAACAGCTGATATCAACGATTTCCTAATGTCTAAAAGGTGGGGCACATAACACGGATACATCAGTCATATGTGCCCCAGTAATACTTTTTGTTTTTTCATCGTTTTTTCTTTTCCTTTCCCTATATTATTGCCTTTGCACTTGTTGCATTTCTTTGAATAACTTGAACAGTCTTCAAATAAGCAGCCATTACACCTCAAACAATGAACGTTATTATTTCGTAGCTCTGGCTAGCCGCATTCACTTCCAGTTTTTAGCTTGTGACATTTTCTATCACTTGTACCACATTTTCGTCTGTCCATATCCTGGGATCTGCATGGCTTCCTTCCCATGTTCTGAAATATAATGATTGATCGACAATACCTCAAAATACTGACACATAGGAATACAGAAATGGGGCACATTACCCAAGACAAATCAGGGCAGTTGGCCATTTTTCGGGGTAACGTGTCCCACTTGTCTTCGATAGATAAGTTTGCCTAAAACGAAATTTAATTGTAACAAGAGTTCAGAGAGGTTAGCTTTAGAATAAAATGAAGCAAATAATGTACCTAATAATAAGTATAAAACAAATTCAGACTTACCGTTTTGTCACCTTTTCACACTTGAAGCAAATGAAAATTAGCACAGTGTTAATGACATCGCCGGTATACTTGTCTGACTTTCCCATTCGGATCAAATTGACGCAAAATTCAAAATGCATCTGTGAGTTTGCAGTAGGGCACGTTACCAACTGGGGCACATATGCCTTGTTTACCCTTTGTGTTCATCTATTTTTTAAATATAGTTTAAAATATAACAATTGCAGTTCATTTTGGCCTTACAAGAACAAAAGACCGAGAAGCACGGTAACGGACGTGAAACGTAGAAACTACCCAATATACTATATAACTGGAAAGTAGCTACTAATCAGTTTTCAATGAGGATAATATATTCGCACCTATCAATACTTCTGCTATGTGTGTCTGACTGTGTAAGGTATGCTTATTTTTCGTATTCAATTTCGTTTAAAAAACCTTTTCACTCCAACCTCTGTTGAACTCGCAACCCGATAATTCATCTCGTTCGTTTAAGGACTCTCATTATCTCTGTGAACCGGGTTTGTTACTGACAGTTTGAATAGGTCAAACCACCCAGTGAACTACGTTGTATGTAATAATATAAATAGACGAAGAGCAATGTTCTCAAGTCTTAACACAGATTAGTTTATTTTCAAAGATTCCTTTTAACTACTACTCTTAACGGATTTTATCGTGTTTTATTTGGTGCTACTATATATACTGATTCCGACGTTTTTAGCAGCCATGATCACGGGAATATTGTTCGTTCTTGGTACATATCAAATCAAGTTGTGATCAACTGTTAAAATTGAAAACATTGTACAGTCAACGCCATAAGTTGATTAACATTAAAATATTTTACAAATCTTTTTTATATTGGAATGCATCTGTCTATAGTAAATGTAGTGTTATGATTCGCAGAAGACAAACTTAATTTACATATTCAATGTTTTTTTTTCACAATTTTATGTAAGGTTGTGTGGCCCCTACCACAGTGTTCAATAAATTAGAATTTGTTAAGCTACTTTTGTAGTTGACTGTACCTATGCAAGTTCTATTCCTTCTATTAGTGACGGTGAAACACCACCTCATTTCATTCAAAGGGTGTCGTAAGAGGCGATTCATGGAAAAAATATGCGAACTATATTACGTCGAGAGAAGGAAAACTCGAAATATACCCTGTAGCCGGCCTGGCCACAGCCTCCCAACATTGGGCTAGGCCTATGTCCAGCAGTGGACTGCGATAGGCTAATTGATTGATTGATTGTACAGTCAACTACAAAAGTAGCTTAACAAATTCCCTGTTTCTGCTGCATATCAATGACATGCTGTCGGACGACTCCATTCATTGCTATGCGGACGACAGTACTGGAGACGCATGTTACACGGGCCGTGCAAACATCCCCCAGTCCGAGGTGGAGGGGAGTCGCGAACAACTTGTGTCAGAAATCGAGACTACTCTCTCGGGAGTATCCGATTGGGGTCGACTAAACCTGGTCCAGTTCAACCCCACCAAGACACAAGTATGTGTATTCACCGCTAAGAAAACCCCATATATTGTAGCGCCGCAATTCCTGGGCACACGGCTTACCATTGCCCCGAGTATCGGGATCCTAGGCGTCGACATTTCAAGTGACGTCCAGTACCGCAGTCATTTAGAGGACAAGGTTAAGCTGGCATCAAAGAAACTTGGAGTTCTTAACAGGGCGAAGCAGTACTTCACTGCGGGGCAGCGACTCCTTCTTTATAAGGCACAGGTTCGACCCCACATGGAGTACTGCTGTCATCTTTTTGCCGGGGCGCCCGCACGCCAGCTTAACCCTTTCGACTCGGTGCAAAGACGTGCGTTGAGGCTCGTCGACAGTCCCATACTCGCAGGCGATGTGGAACCTCTCAGCCTCAGGAGGGACTTTGCCTCACTGTGTGTTTTCTACCGCCTATATAATGGTTTGTGCTCAGATGAATTATTTGACATAATGCCCACAGCTACATTCTATCATCGCACCGCTCGCCATAGACAGGGAATTCATCCCCACACATTGCATCCGAATACGGTACGCACCGTGCGGTATGAAAGGAACTTCATCCCACGTACGCTCAAGCTGTGGAATGAACTCCCTGCCACGGTTTTCCCAAGCGACTACAATATGGGGTTCTTCAAGAGGGGCATTAGAAGGTTTCTTCAGGGTAGGCAGCGCGAGTGTAACGCCCCTGGTGTTGCATACGTCCATAGGCCACGGTAACCACTTTCCATCAGGTGGGCCGTGTGCTTGTCTGCCACCTAAGTGGTATAAAAAAAAAAAAAAAAAAAAGACAGATGCATTCCATTATAAAAAGATTTGTAAAATATTTTAGTGTTAATCAACTTATGGCGTTGACTGTACCTATGCATCACGTCGTCTGACGTCACACCGCATATCTTATTTGTGATTATATATTTATACTGTTTGAATACAAAGCACAAGGATAACAAGGTTTATGCATTCGCAAACTTTATAGGGAGAATATGTCGAAGCGAATGATCGATGCTCCTCTTAGACAGGGTGGTAAACTATTTCCCTTCCTTTCAACATGATAAAGCTATACATATATTTTCAATTTATAGAGCAAACTGACATTCCTCATATACATAACTACTTAAGTATTTTTTAAAGACCGAAAGAGCAAGAGAGGGAACGACCTAGAATTAGAGAAATCAGAGTTTGAGAGACAATTTATCCATTTGTGATAATTGAATAACAAATATTTAATCATCTTTACAAACTTTCACATCCATACTAATATTATAAATGCGAAAGTAACTCTGTCTGTCTGTCTGTATTTTACACTTTCACGCCTAAACCGCTGAACCGATTTTGATGAACACATATTTTGATGGTACATGGGTAGATTAGACCTTGAGAAAGGATATTGGCTATGTTTAGTCGCGATAATCGACATCCACGCGGGTGGAGCCGCGGGCAAAAGCTAGTTTAAAATATTTGTTGGCAGGCAGAATTGATGCCCTAGTTTGGTATGACTGCAATGATGATACGGTGTGTGTGTGGTAAATGTAATTTTATTAAAGCTATACTAAACACATAAATACAGTATATAAGAAACGCCCGTTCAAGAAATCTATACAAGATTACTATTTTCATCTAAAAGAATCAAGTACCAATTTAGGCACTGAAGTGTATGTTGGAAGGTTGAAATTTCAATAATCGTTGTAAGTAAACTATTAGTATTATTGACTAAACCGATAAACGATAGCTGAATAAAATATTATATCGGTCAGTCAACATAATAACATTTCGTACTTGTGAAAATAGTATGAGCAAACGGAAATAGTACATATTTTTTTCCTTTATATTTTACGAAAGTGCTTGAACGTTGCGAAAGTCACGTTTTTGGGTACACTGAGTGTGGCTACTTTTAATGGCTACAATAAGTATGTGTAAATATAACAAAACATAACTCAACTTGTGTTAAGAAGTGTTCTTAGACTTTCAGTTAAGGCGCCTACTATACTAGATAATTAAAATTATACCATCATTACAGATACAAAGACCTTTAGTTTGACGGCTTCATCAGATGCTTTTTCACGTCCCGCTTAAGGTTTCGACTTTGTAGCAAGAAGGAAAGACGGGTGTTGGTAAAGAACTATTATACAAGTCTTTATGGTTGATAAATAACGTAACGTAACGTTAACGTTGATTCCAGAGTAGAATACCATTTAACAAATTATTACGAAGATATTTTGACGATATTGGTTTGCAGACTACCAATTTTTATAATTAACCACAATGATCCTAAGATCACGTGTTGCAAAATGCTAAAAGTGTAAAATTATTCCGACGATACACCATGCTGATACTAAAATAGTAACAGACATGGCCCCATTTGGATTACAAGACCACAACGACGCCATGCTCATGCTGACCACCGACAAACCATCGTTCTTAAATAGCGGAATACGAAAAGGGCAAAATTATTTCGACAATATACCATCGAAACAGTACTTAAATAGCAGATATCATATGATCTGGCCCCCAGGGGATCGACCACAGGTCATATGACATGGTGACAGTGGAAACACATAGTACCTGTACATACGTAGGTATACATATAAGTCTACAAGTGCCTAAGTTCAGACCTTGGAAAATATGATTATATATTTTTATCGCTTTGTTCCTAAGTAAACTTATAAGAATTTCGATACGAAAGATTGAAGTTGATCCAATGTGAATACATTTGCCTTTGTAGTATTAGTTTTGAGCGAGAATCACTCCAGCAAACACTAACTTTATAGGCGACGCAAACTTACTTTCTCTTTTTGAATTCAATATTCAGTAGTAGTTAAATTGTGCTGTATTTTTACTATGTCCAAGTATTTTGATGTAAACATATTACTGCCACCTAATTATTCGCAATTGTTAACAAAACGGATTACAGTAAATACAAGTGTATACAACCCCAAGTGTATCGGAGTTTAAGCATATCGGAGAAGTCTAAAGTGTATCGGACACTTACTGAATATCGGACATGGCTTTGTCGCTGGCTAATCCATTACATATCTCGGAATAAAGAGCTCTTTTTAGATAAAAATGTCTTCCAATTTTCTGTTAAATTGTTCTACGTAATCATTCCACTAGAGTTACGTGATAGCGACTATCAGCTTTCGATCGTAAAACAATATTAAGGAACTTGATACTCGCAATCAATTGCGTCAAAATTGAAGTCAGGAGATGGAACGGGTGGCAACAGTAACAAAGGGTATTATAAAAACCTTGTACTTAATTTGAAAAGTAGAGCTACTCTTGTTACACTAATTGATTCGTGTGATAAGTAAAGGTCAACTACGATGGCCCTAACATACTGCCCTGTAGGACACCACATTTAATGTACTAACATCAGTCTATTATTTCATTTCAGTAACTATTTGTCATGTAACAAAATATTTTCATCGTATCAACTTGCTTCCTTATTATGTAGTCTTATATTCCAGTTTATTGTTTGAATACGCTTTTGTGTAGACACCAGATTCACAACTAAAAAAGGATAAAATATTTATTCAAAGGCTTTAACCTCTATTGTATCCTTATTGTCCAAAATATATAGTCGGTTTATTTCAATAATAGAAAGTAAATACTGTATACAAAAGAGAAAAAGGTACGTACAGTTACTGAAATCATTAGCCTTGCCTTATTTCAAAGCTCCATACATTTAAGCGGCGATCGCTGGCGGATTTATGGCGAAGTGACGTGCTAGCGTGATAGCTGTTAGCTTTCCGGGTGGTTAGTTGGCCCAACCATACGTTCAGATGAAATATATTGCTGCTCTATGGCGTGGGTATACACTATACAATGACGATAGCCATACGTATAATGAGAAATAGTCAATGTGTAAACAGCTATACGATGTTTTGTATACATCTCTATCGTGAGACGAATTAAACTAGCATCTTGGAACTGTCTTATGGTATTAGTAGTAAAACACTCGCCGGGATATTTACCACGTTTTTTATTTTCCTCAAGTATCCGATATTTCAGCACTATTACAAGTCTTATAGTAGCACATTAATTGTTGTTTTTCAAAATAATGTACTATTCGTAACTTTGTTCAGTTTGAACTTATTTTTTTTTTTATTAATACTTTATGCACGAAGTACATAGGCGGACTTAATGCCGTAGGCATTCTCTGCCAGTCTACCATAGGGTGGTGCAGAGCTATTACGAGATAGGCGCATATAAATGTGGGAGGATATATATAATATATATATATATATATATATATATATATATATATATATATATATATATATATATATATATATATATATATGTATATATATATATATATATATATATATATATATATATATATATATATATATATATGTATATATCATTATCGTTGTTGTTGTATTTATATATATAAAAAGAACACCGATATATTCCTAGAATGATCCGCGAGGCTATTGAAATTAAAAAACACCCAAATTTTAATAGAGAGGATGGATGGACCGTACCACCAGCTTGGGACCCAGTCATCCACTTAATCAAACCCAGTAAGCAGCAAAATCCAGCAAGACTTAACAACACAGTGAGCTCATTCTGCGTAAATACGAACACCAATAATTCACCATGATTCGGGTATTTTGAGATAACTTGTACTTCAAACTATGTGACAACTACCATCGTGAGTCACACCGCGAAAATGGCTGCTGCAAAGCAGCCGAAACGTCGGGTTAAAAAGTAATAATAACAAATATACCGCGATAGAATCCGTAAAAAGTGGTTTTATTTCAATGAGTGACATTCGCGTAAACTTCAGAAAATATCATATAAATAAGAGTATAAATATAATTATCGTTGAGACGATGATTCTGCCAATTCCGTGGTGATCAAGTGCCGTACCCTGGACTTGAACACATCGCGGCTCGTGCTCTTCCTGATCTCCAGAGGGAGTGCGTTCCATAGACGAACAGCCTAAACAAAGAAAGAAGAGCCTAAAAAGTTAGTTTTATGAGAGGGAAATGCGAGTAGCCGGTTATCAGCAGAGCGAAGATTTTTAACGTTGTTTAAATCCCTTGTCTTCAATTTATTCATCAATGTTTTTGTAAATTATATTTTTATCTACTTTCCGAGAACATGGGCAATTAGATCCGTAAATGTTGTTTTAGGGAGCTCAATTTGCACACATCGTTCTTCATAATTAATTAGTATTAAAATATTATGAGTACCCCACCCACCGAGTATACAACAATAGGTATCTAAAATATCTAAGAAGGCAGTCAAACGGAGTCACGACAAACGTGTTGGCGTTTGATTACTTATCAAAATGGCGATATGTTGGAGAAATGGCAGTTCAGAAATTCTCACAACACAACAACACAACAAAATGATAGTGTAGGTAGCTCGTTAAGTATTTAAGTACAGAAACTGTTAGCTTATCTGCTTGACTCGGATTGATAGATTAAATCATACAAAATAATTTCGACCTTAAAATAACAGTCGATACAAAAACAGGTACTGCAATGACGACCTCATTCTTATTGTCGCATGTAGATCTTCGTTTTATGTTTATATTCATAGAGCTATTTTAACTTTACGCTTTAGAAATTGGATGCTCTAATAGCGTCCTATAAACGGACCATCTATTTAATTGGTGGTTAGTATTTCAATGTATATCCTGTTTGTGATACTTGTAGAACACGTCATTACTTTTACATTGGTTGTGTGTGTTTGCTAAACGTATTTTTTATACACTATCATCTAGGTTATGAATGATGGGTATCAGACATCTATATTGAAATATATCAGGCATTGCATATTATGACGAGTAAAAGCGAATTAAATCCGCGATTAGTCACTTTCTGGGAGAATACTCTGACCAACTGAGCTAGTTGGACACGTCCTACATATTTGAAATTTACCCATACGTCTTAGGGTGACCTTAGAGCATTCCCTTCATCCTCCCATGATCATTCCTGCCTCACGGTGTACCGGTGACCGAATCACGGGAGAGTGCCGGGTACGGTTTGCTAAGTAGCTTCTCCGCGGGCACAGTTCTTGACTCCCTACAAAATCTTGATCCGTCCCCAGCCGTATTCTCCCCCTACGGGGCTGGCTTTCTACTTTAGTGAAACCCCCCTAATGGGGTAAACATGCACAGTAACGGACATACATTTAGTGATGAATGTAAGGGATCGATACGTATTTTGATATTTATGACAGTGACAATTTAAATATCTGACCTTGGAGCAATCGAGATATTATTTATATTATCACGGTCATAAATATCTAAATACGTATCGACCCCTTACATTCAGCATTATATGTATTTTACAATACATATAATGATGGCAACGAAGTTTCACTTTTCTGGGGGGGTTGATTGGATGTTCCTATTACTTTTCTAACGGTTGAATTCTCAAGACAAACATGTAAAGGCAACGTTTAATTTGATAACGTTTTAATCACAAAACAACTAAGTAATTCAAAATAATTCACATATTAGCCCCACAATTAATCACAATAACATCAATGTTATGGCAATAATTGTGAGGCTGATATGTTGACCTTTTAGTTGAGGCAGATTGTTTAGAATAACATACTCAGTTTACAAACACTCGCCGTATGTTTTGAATACTATCTAAGGCTTGACATACATCTAATGTAAGTAATAGTAAGTATCCTTGATCATATGTTTTGGGAATATTTTTCGCATCTCGCATCGTATGTATTACATTAATAGCGGTAGGCGTATTTTGAACTTTATAATAACATAAATTAAAATTTAAAAAACTCTCGATACTCCCCATCCTCACTTTAACCCCCATAACTTTTAAATAGCTCAATTGATTTTCATCAAAGATAATAATAATAAAAATAAAATTTATTTATTGACAATTGTCCAAGAACACTTACACACAGCACATAAGTCACCTTTAATATAAAAAAAACACTAAATTGAAATCGCTTCATCCGTTCGGGAGCTATGATGCCACCGACAGACAGACACAATTTTAGTTGTAACAGCATATTTAAGGATGCCACGTAAAAGGATTAATTATTTTGCAATTTTTCCAGTATGAGTTGATTACTATTTTAATTTATAATAGACGTTTGTTTGTTTGTTGCCGTGTCATCTGCGGTACGAATATATCACTAACTGACCTCTGTCCCTCCGTCCCCCATGAGCGCGGGCCTGGGGGTGACGGGTGGAGCCGCCTGTCACCCCAGCAGGAGCAGGCCACGGTGGCGGCGCGCTGAGAAGTGCGCCTCCCCATCCCGGGGGCGAGTCGGGGACACCGTTGTCCCTCCTCCCGAGTAGGGCCAGACCGTAAGGGATGGCCCTGGGTCAGCCGGGGTGCGAGGGATATGTCGAGGACAACCTCACGTTCGGCCTAGCACCACGACCTTCAGTCGGCGTGCGGTTTTAGTCGGTTTGAGTCCGACATAACCTCCCCTTCCGGCTCCGGCGAGGGAGGTATCCGAGGGAATTTCCACACGAAAAAAAAGCGGTAAGTACGAATATAAAGTCTCCCATCATTAACGTATGTACGTCACGTCATACGTGCCATGAAAATACCGAGTAGACGACAACTGGATCACCGCGCCTTGCGTTGGAGTGATAAACATACAAGTAGTTAGTGGAATGTAGATGCTAATTAATACACCTCGGCATATCCTCTGTACGCATTAATTGAGTTTCTAATTTCAAAGACCCAATCGAAATCGATTGAAGGCCAATTAAGTTACGTAGGCACGATCGTTTAACATGATTAAAACCTTTACATCTTACGATAGAATCTACATTATGTATCAATTTTATTCAGTGAAAATATAATCTTTTTTTTTCAATATCGAATACATACAAGTAAATGAAAATTTGTAGTATTCTGTCTTCAATATTCTACAATTCTTTTGAAGCTGTAAACTTCTGCTTACGTAGTTCGTTACTAGGCTTGGTCCCAGTCGCCATATGTAGGATCTTCTACTCGAGAACTTCACAATGCGCTCGATTCTAATAAGCGTTTGTTCAATTTGTTGGTAGATTGGAACTTCATAACAGAGTTATAAAAGATGGTCGTTGGAAATCTTGTTCTTGGAGTCCTCCGTAAACTGGGTAGTAAATTGTTATTGTCATCTACAATGTTATTGTCACCTAAAACAAAGATTTACAAGCCCCTGTAGTTCATAGGAGATGGACTTTGTAAAATTTCGTATTGGTCTAAATAATCGATCGGTGTTTTCTTACGTGTCAACATAGGTGACAGCTGAGATGTTTGAAGCTGCTTTTGCTGTGACAAAGATTGTCAATAAATTATTAATTTTTCGGTTTCCGACGCTTACTATTAGGCAAATAATATAATAGTAATATAATGATAAAAAAGCAAACACGTAAGCGATTTACGACCCCTTTATATAGTGAGTGGAGCCATAATATGCCTTCCGAAAATTTATTCAAAGAGTATCACATAATCATGATGTGGGCAGAATATTTTCTATATCACCGAAACTGTTAAGTGGATATTCGTGTAACTAAGCATGTTAAACCTACTTGAAAAAAACGTTCTGTGAGCATAATATTAAGCCCGCAGCTCAGCTGACTTCAAATTTTGATCCCGTTCTCGATACTCAAAAACATTAGCGTATGTTTCATACCAAACTATAATATATGCATGTAACAATTTTTGGTCAGATCCGTTCAGTCAGAATTGGCGCCAAAAAAGCGTATTTATTTATTTTCGCAAATGCTCTTTGAGCGTTTGACTCCGTCTGTCGTCGGCTTCGTAGCCCTTAGTAGGTTACGTGCTACGAAAGGCTACGAAAGCAATTATGTATGTGAATACTCCGCTTAGTAAAACGTTCTGAGTTCGATTCTGGGGTGATGTGATTTTTAATTGCCTTTTAATGAAAAAAAAAGTAGATTCTTTCAACTTTTCAATGTAGGTAAAAATATACAAATAAGAAACCGCAATGTATTAGGTTCAACAATGTATATCTTATATGTAATTGGTATCAACTCGTACTCCTGTATAATCAAGTAGAAAAAGCCAGAATTTCCTTCGGTCCCTCGCAACAATTGTTCGCATGGTCTTAAGGGATAAAAGGGTCAAAGCACTCGAAATTCAAGCTATTCACTTGTCTTCTTATCCGTACTACCGACATAATTCACTATTTTCTGAAAGAAGAAAATGGAATTATAGGAAAACATGGAATTTCTTATATTGCCGTTGTGACTTGGAAACTTTCTCCAATTGTGTGAATATAATTAAAGAGCTTACTTATTTTCTTTTTTTCAATTCAATTCAATTCAATTCAATTTTTGCGTAGCTTGCGTACTTCAGCGAGGGAATATTAAGCTGTGAATCCTCTTTCATAATTTAGTTTATTCTGAATTTTACTGAGACACTCAACTCCAAAACGAAAACCTGCACCAGAGCCTCTTTCATCAGTATTTTGTTTTCGTTTTGGAATTTGGAATATTTAAAATTTTAAAGATTTTTAATATTGTTTATGGTCACTATGAGATGTTGTTAGGTTAGATAATTACCATGGATCATGGATCTCACAATAACATGGATCTCACAACTTTTCACAGTAGAACAAATAAGTTGCGAAGAATTGGTATTTTTTACAAGTATTGTTGTTTTTATGGAATATGTATATTCTATTATCTGTTCTCTTTCTTTTGAGTGTTAAAGTAGCCTTTAGGCCTCTCAATCCGATGATACTCAGTCTCATATGGATGCCTATAGTATTTAGTATTTAGTAATTTATGTACATATTATTCTAAATTAGCACTGAACCAGCTGTTCTAAAAGTTTAGAACATCACGTTTCCCAGTTTAAAGTTATGCGTTCACTCGAATATAAGCTAATGCTAAATTCTTGACACGCTGAAATAATTATACCGCGAAGTGTAAGTAAAGGGAATGCGGAACTTAAAACTTGGAACTTTAGGCAGACTGTTGGGCCTTGTAAGACACCCACATTGACACTGAAATATCACCTGTTGGGACCGCTTAAGAATGTAAACATACCTATGTACAGTTAGTTACAAAAGTAGAACGCTATTGTATTTTATAGAATGTTTTTTACTAACTGCCGCGTGGTTCCCGGCAGAATAGTATTTGGGCCACCCAACTCTTCTCATGCAGTTTCAACTAAGGTGACTAAGGAATAAGACTGTTTAATATATATACAGCCCAGACTGAACCTCAGATATAGACTCGAATCGACAGTAGTGTCCGGAATATGGCAATGGGCTCGCCCTCTATTATGTGGGACCGAATAAAATGATTGATGAAATGATGATGAATGTTAATTCATGTCTGCCTTACCCGCTCGGGGTAAAGGCGTGATTATATCTATATGTATGTTTTTTACTAATGATTTTAATTCAACGCTTTAGCTCCGAAATCTTTGAACAATAATTAACTTGTGCTCTGAGGATGACTAGATACTACCTACTAATACAAAATATTTATTAATGTGTCGCTGTTATACACGGCACGGCTAGGCACATCCGCGATTCACAGAAAGCCAATGTACAAAGTAGCATATGTACTATTTCAGACCATTTTATCTCTGTAAGTACCCAATTTTTGCCGATATCGTTTAGTCACTCTGGCATGATTGAACATAAAACATCCATTCATCTAAACTTTCTCATTTATAACAGTAATTCTTAGTATTAGGTGAGCAGTAAGATTTCAATATTCTGATAATTTAAATAAATATGTAATACAACTTTTACCCTTGACTGTACCTGAACAGAGCCAAATTGTTCAAGTTTTTAAAGTGACGCCTACAAAATAGCAAGTTTTTAGACCTGAATAAAAGTTTAGAGAAAAAGTTGGAAGTTGAGACACTCTCGGTTCCGGGGTTTGGAAAAGTTATATAGATTTTCCTGTTAGAAATATGTGGCATGAACCCTGGAAAGAGTATCCAATGTTCCGGAGAACCACGTAGAACCGACTTGGGGAAACGTGAATTTCTGACTCATTCTTCGGGACTATGTATTAATCATTTGGTAGTTCACAGTTCACAGAATCACGCAATAGCTCCCTATCCTTGCGCCAACTAGTCTTCGGTAACATCCGTTCAGTTCGTTCGTCCCTTAGCCAATTTCCCGGTCATCACTTCCGGGCTTTTGAAGTACATCAAATTGTATTTATATAATATTCACATCAATACACATTCAAAATTGATTTTAGAGAAAGTTCCCAGATTATGATAAAGCAATATCCGTTCCACTTTACATTCTCTGAACGTTAATAAAATACAAGAATGCTATACAAAATATTGGTATCTAATATTTTCGCTGGATTCTGTTTATATTCATCCCTTAGGGTTTTTACATACGGTTCCGTGTGTTGGTGCCACGCCATTACTCTTGTAAATACACCTATTTAAATAGATGAAGTTGAAGGTTATTCAGCCTCTGCACAGGTTCATCGCGGAAATGAGGCTAGAAAGTTACCGTTTCAAGGGCCATAGTGCTATAAAGATGTTTAAAATAATTCGCAGTCGTGATTGCTTCCTAACATTTGATAATGTGGGCAATGATTTTTGGCATAATATATTTTATACTGTCGTGGGGACTATAGCAAACTAAAGGTGTATTGTGGATTTACCTTCTAAGTTATTATTTTACACTAGCTACTCGTACATCACTTGCACTTGACAACGTAATATAATTTCTGCTGTGGTAAAAGTTATACGGAATTCACAACTCGTATCCCTTTCAAAGATGAATTCAATTTGTCAATTCAAAAATGTCGAAGTAATATATTTGGAAGTTGAAGCACGTGCGAATCATGGCCCACATATCCTCACTGGATCTGCCATTGATCGCTTTTCATAGTGTTTGAATCGAATCCAATCAAATGAAATGAAATCTCTCTCTTCACTCTTCCTAAATCACTCTTACCAATAAGGTGGCATTATAAAACTTATTGGAAATGAGTGTTCAAGTTTCACCTTGTTAGATAATAAGAGAATTTAAAATTTAAAAACGCAGTGAATCTACGCATTGCACAGTATGATAGTCACCTAAAAAGGTCTACGT
The DNA here is from genome assembly GCA_914829495.1 of Eilema sororculum. Lineage (NCBI taxonomy): Eukaryota > Metazoa > Arthropoda > Insecta > Lepidoptera > Erebidae > Eilema > Eilema sororculum. Next base: position 15,726,315 of record OU618543.1, on the reverse strand, counting down.
AGGTACTGTGAAAATCACCACATTCCTTCCGTGTCACGTATGTAAACAAGTATTTTATTTACGATCCTCAAACTGAACTAACATAAAATTTTCTCTGAAATAACACTCTCGTTCCAACGGATTTACTGTAAGGGCCATAGTGAATTTGAATCCGTGTATTTCCATCATAATACGTGCTCTGCTTCTAATATGGAAGGGACCAATGTTTTGTGAGATTGGTTTCGCTTTTATCAAAAAATTCGCCAAGTATCGATTGTGGCTCTGAGTGTTGTTTACGGAAATTAACTCGATCATGGTATAGGTATAAATATACCTTTGAACTGTTTGATATTTTGATCAGGTTGCACTGGGCGTGGTCATGAGTGACTCAACTGTGGTTGGGAAATTGTAAATATATTTTTATTCAGTGCTTTATTCAATTTCGTGATACTGGATCGAAAGTTCTGCAGGTCTAAAAAGGTTACTTTATTGGAATCGTATTAGTATATTTCGTCTTTTACACGAAATTAGAGTCTGCTAAGTAAATAAATGATTGTGATTCTGTTCATATAAGTGACCATTTTACGAATTTTAAAGGTATCTATTGAGAGTTACTAGAAAATTTAAAGTAGATCGTTTTTAACGACTCAATGTACCGTTTTTAGCCCCGCTGTAGTAGTTCAGCTTCACACGCAGTGAAGGTGAACTACTATAGCATTAGGTACACATGGCACATGTGGTATCGCCATACAAGCATTGCAATGTCAGAGTTGCCTGAGTTAAACACCAGCTGAAGAAAACTTAATGAAAATTATAAGTTTAATGTTTAATCATCATCACTTCAAAACTAAGGTGAATTTTATTTCCTTTCATGCCATGTAAAAATCAAAAAGATCAACGTTACTTAGGATCAAATTCAACAAAAAATACACAATACGAGTGGGAAAAAAACTATTGCAGCATTTCGAAATGATAAGAATTAATTAATTAAACTAGTTCACTGCGTCTGTGTCTCGAGCTTGGAAAGACGTCATCCATTCCTTTGCAACCCATTGAATCGGAAACTCGTGCTTGAACGGATGTCATCACCGCATTGTCTATCTGTATTGTTCAAACTAGTAATTGCAGAGTGCACGCTATCATTAAGGATCCACACATAAAGTCTAGTGCCATTAGCTTGGAAGGGTCCGTACACACGGTTTCCAAACATAAACTCTGAATTTGTTTTTTGTGATCGCAATTATGTAAAAATGCTTACGGAGAAATTAACTCTTCATCGTGATATACGATGCCATCTGTTTTCTAAGTCAGTTGTAAAGAAATATTTATGACATTAAAGTAGAAATATATGTTTGATCTCACGGAATGAAGATACTCTTAGAAATTCAGGATGAATAATGATTTCTGTATTTGCGAGGTACGTTTTATTTATTTACCTTTGTAGCTTTCAAGATGTGACTGTATGTAGAACACGTTTGAGTACTTGAGGCAGATATTGAGGTAAATATTCAGGAGCGGATTGCTTACCGGCTAGGCATCCAAATATTAGGGCTGGCTAATGATTTTATTTCTAGTTTGTTACATCTCCATAATGTCACTGAAATGGTTTCGATAGAAGTAGATAAGTAAGTTCATATATTACTAGAATGCGGAAATGTATTTGGATGGATAGATAGATGGATGATTAGAGGACTTATTTCTTGATCCCTTGCCGTCAACATGGGTTATATGGAAAGACAATTTCTATAGGAGGTATGTCCCCTAACCATGATAACCTTTAAGTATGTAGATATCTGAAATACTACCTTACCTTTACTTAGAAATGTAATATGTACTTAATAGCATAGCTCTTCTAATCTAGAAAAAGAAGCTGTCTTTGAAGAGTACATTTTAAGCAATAAAGTCGAAGCCGGTGCGACATTCCGAACTAATCATCATTAATCACAGTCTCGCGGCACAGTTGAGGCTCTCTTTGTTCTTGCCACTTTTTACGACACTGTATTAGTCGCGTCCACGTATATGATCTCCAATTCTCACAATGTTTTCGGTCAATTTGGCTACCAAACCTCTCAGTTACGCTTTACGACTCACTTAAAGCAATTCTATGGAGAATCAAGTCCGTCGCTTATTCTGCCTGTACCAATTTTCCTTCTCAACAATATTTCCAGCGTTCTTTATTGTCTGAACAAATAGTGTGGCAGCTTCCGATCATTTTATTACAGTAACCGGAATCTCTGGAGCGAAGTTACGCTTTGTTAAGTTATTAGCACGATAGAGTGTATCGCTATAATCTGCAAGAACAAAGTTTGTAGAAATTGGATTTATAGTACGCCAGTTGCGATTTGTGGTTTTCTCTGTGGAGTTATTATTTCAAGAAATAGGTTGTTAGACGTTTCACATTTACAGGGTTAAAAAAAAGGATGTTATTAATTGGTTACCGAATCGAAGTATTAAGTACTGTACATCAGCAAATAATAGTTGGTACCTAGACCATAGACTTGAATTACGAGCGTAGAAACCCTCCGGATGTTTAGACAACAGCTTGAGCTCTAGGAGATAGCAGTTATTTTTCATTTAGACAAGTCGTCTCATAGATACTCTTCTTTCTTTCTACATAAAACTTACTTCATAAAACTGCACAATTTAGTTACATAAGTGCGTCAGTTCCATTTCTTGGAGCAATCGGCATAAATCACAACTCAATTTTAAACATACAGTACTTATTTACTATATTATGTCTTGTAACTTATAACACGCACTGCACATTTAATCACCCCCATATAATGGGTCTTATAACACGCGCTGCACTTTTACTCACACTGTATTTCGTCCTTCACTCACCATCACTAAAGACAGTAGCACTGGTGCGAACGAACCGCATGCATTGCTGTGATTAGTTAAGCAAATGAACCACAATTTAACTTCAAAAATGATGTAACACGCATGAGATTACATCTACTTGTCAACACGTAATGTAGGTAATAATGCATCTGACGCGACGCGAGCTACGTTATGCAATAAGTATGCGGGCGGTGACAGCGGGGCAGTGGGCATATTTATGCGCGGAAGATATGTAGTAAATTTTAACTACAAACAAAGTTTAACACACCACTTATTTACCTACGTATAGTAATATCGTACAATACCATGTTACATTGCCCTGACGTTGCAAATTGCTACTGAGTTTTTTACTATATGATTATGAATAATATACCTATGTATGGACATGTAGGTATAAGAACGAAACAATAATAAATAAAATGTAAATATGTTGTGCCTACCCGCCTGTGTACCAATTAGCAGCGACAGCGCAGCGACGTAAAAGCGGGTCGTAAGTCCTTTGATATTAAGTTAATATTAAGGAAAATTCCATCTTGGTGATGGACGTCGTCTGATATTTGCTACACGGGTGATGTGGTTGCAGGGATTATTGTTTTTGACACGTAGGTACCTACTTCATACAATAATTCGATTCGTATCGTACCTGCAGTACCTGCTTGCTTAATTATAGAATCGAACACTGTACCTATAAAAGGATGCGTGGCGTCAGCGCTACCTAGTGGCCCATCTGAAAACCAGCGCTGTGCATACTCAACGCAAGGGTGTGCGCAGCATTAAATGCTGAGATGGGGCCCTATTTAGGTTCGCACGGTGTCTAAATATATAAAATAAATATAGTATTTGTACATTATGTTTACATAAGTAATTTTAATAATATTATTTGTAACTATACACTGTGAGGACCGAAAATAAAATATTTTTCTTTCTTTCTTTCTTTCTTTCTAATTACATAATCAGAGATAAAATAGTCGAAAAATTACCGCACGCTTCAGTATTGAAAGTTACTTCACATAAGTTGTGAAATTTAGATTATGTTGCAAAGAGCTTTATTGAATTTGTTGGCAAGTTGGAGTGAAACGGTCAATTTAATATGATCGGTCTACATTTAAGCCTTAACTAAAACGTGAAGTCTTAGTAAAGTTTCACTACATGGCTATGGTAACTAGTAACTATGCTAAGGCTATCTTATCATCCAAATAGATGGGTAAATGTTTTGATGATTGTTACATAATATTGCAGAAATACCTTAACAGATTTGAATGAAACTTTTCACTTTATTCCACATTCATTTCACTTTATTGCCCTAAATTCCTAAAATTTTGTTATTCGTTCCTGTTTCGACCTAGATTTTTCACTGGACCCAATCCTGAAATACAGGCAGGTACAATTACTGGCTGAAATCAGGGAGTAGTTAGATATATTTGTGAATTACTCTGTGCCTTCTCTGCGCCCTCTCTTTATGAAACAATCTTATTAGTATAACATTAAAAACGACTGACCCAAATATTTCTCACTGAAATTTACATATTTACTGAACCGGAAAACGATTCAATGCTAATTAACTTCCATCTACATATTTACTTCGCCAGTATAGGCAGTGAACGCTTGACGTGCTGGCTCTTTGATTACATCATTTTTAATAAAGAAGCCTTTCCACCCGAGGCGTACAGGGAAATGTAGATTTTATATATTATGTCAGAAGAGGAGCTTTTTTGCAGCATATTGCCCTGAGCACAGAAGCCCTGGGAATTACACTTATGTGTTATAAAAAAATTAGACAAAAATGCTGCAGTTTTTTTATCTATAAGTAGATTTGAAATCTACAGAATTAACGTAGCTAGGTATCCCTTTTTTGTTTAGGTTTTATGAACATACATTTTTTTAACGGGACGTGATTTTGTATTGTATGGGATGTATGTACGCGCAGGGCACACCGTCGTCGTAGCGGCGGTAAGACCCACAGAACAGTTAAAGGAGGTAACCTCCTTTAACTGTTCTGTGGTAAGACCCATCATGGGGGAATGGTTATAATGGGGGCGAGTCGGGGACACCGTTGTCCCCCCTCGGTACCGGTACCGGTGCAAGGGAAATGTCGAAGACAACCTCACTTCCGGCCTAGCACCACGACCCTTAGACGGCGTGCAGTTTTAGTCGGTTCGAGTTCGACATTCTGGCTCTGGCGGGAGAGGTATCCGTGGGGATTTTCGTTATTTGGTCCGTCAATTGACTGCACCCCGCTAGATAGTATGAAGGAATTTCTCAAAGTCTCACCCTCATATTAATTGCTAATCTAGTATTTTATGAAGTTATCCTGAAATTCAAACTGCCCTGATTTTACTGCATATACCTTACCATTTTTTTTATTTATTGGCTGTGATTATATTGGCATTCACATTAAAGCCCGCATATAATCATCTTTTAGCTGCGCCTGAGTATGGTAAAAAGTAGATGTAAGAAGAAATCGATCTTTATCAAAAACTTGTTGAAAGACCATCTTCAAATTAGATTTTTTATTACCTTAAGTCATCGGGAATTCAATTTCAATTTCACGTTGAGCAGTCATGGAGGCAAGTTGATTGGCTTCACAAAGATCAGTGTACAAAACCGTATCTTTATCTCATACCAATATGTTTTAATTGATTTGCCCCTGTGAAATCTTTCTTAACTTTTTTGCAGAATAATGTATTGTAATTCTATGATAAGCCATTTTAGTGAGGTCATTCTGCAATTAGAGAATGAATGAATTAATGCTTAGGTTTAGGGTGAAAGTCGGATTATCAATACCCCGGGTATTAATGATCCGACTTTCAACCAGACTTCAACCAGAGCACTTATGTAAATTTTTTAGGAACCTCTTATGCTTGTAGTCTAGAAACATGTCCAGTAGGTTATCTTCTATTACGTCTAAATAAAAATAATTGTCAAAAAATACAATTACAATTACAAGCTGAAGCACATAAATTGCACGTTCCATTAAAAATATTAAAAGTATTGTACATTTGATATGCTATGTCACAAACACAGTGCTCATTCTGATACGATATCAAGCATTTGCCAAAATTAATATGCTTATCGCACGAAATTAAATACTTATGTATACATAAGCGTTTCATTAGATAAGTATTTGTATCTAAAAGTAGTGTGTGTGTGTGTGTGTATGTGATACATAATATCTACTTCAATTTTTTTACACCTATGTTTTCAAAAGGAGAATGGGCACTTTTGTATGAGTAGTCCCAACCCTTTTAACAAGTGGCGACTTATATAAATATGTTCATTTTAGTCTATTTATAAGTACCTAAAAATGATTTTTTTTACCAGAAATTCGTGCAGGTCCAGAGTTATAAGGGTGTAAGTGAAAAAATCTCGATACATAATAGGAATACTTACTTAAAATTCTCGAGATAGTGACTATCATTCAAAGGAAACATTACCTTATTTTTAAAAAGAAACAAATCTGCATTCATAGATTTTCGAGAACTTGCTTGCTACGCTACATCCAGTAATCGAACCGACTAAAATCCGAAAAGATAACATCCTGTATTTTTATGGCAACAATCGATAGCGTAAATCATATTAATGAAATCTCTCTAACAGACATGGTAAATTAAATGAAAGTAAGTTCATAAAATCTTAATTTATAAATTCAACACTAACAGACACTCCACTTTTCCCTACTCAAGGAACCATCAGATACCTTATCAACGATAAAGTTATCTGTGTCATCATTTATTTATTAAAATGAGTAGGTTTAATGAATGAACTTTGCTGTCAGTTTAGAATATAACCTTATTGGGTAACTGCATGAGGTAGGTGCAAGTAATTTGGGGTACTTGTCTAGAACCTCTACGCGGTATTGACTCTTGAAATTAAGATGGCATGTGGTTGTTTCAGTCAGTTGGAGTCCGAAATAAATACAGGCCAGCGAGGGCTTCCGAAAGAAAATGGGAGAAGTAATTCAAATAGGAAACTTTATTATTAATAATGATATTTGATGGCTCTTTAAATTAAATTGCTTTATGGTAATTACTAAAAAAACCATAACTTTTACCCTGCATGAGATACAGATTTATGTCCATATTTAAAGTAATACCTACACTTATTGTGACCTTTCATTTGATATATGTCTAAAAGTATTACAACATATGGGACGAAACCGCTCATTCTCCTTTGTGTACAATTTATTGAAAAATTTCCAGTTTAGTGGCCTGTCAAGTACCAATATCGAAAAATAGCAAAGGAAATCCAAATGGAACACCCGCAAATATCAAAGTATAGGATAAATATAAATAGGTACTTAGAATAAAACTGAACAAAGATGAAGCCTATTAATGCATTTATTAAGTAAATTGCTTTCAATCATATTTAACTACCTCATTTGGTAAACAAATTGACCATTAAAACATTAAAAAACAATTAATGATAAAAATAACACCCCCGGCACGCTTCAAAGTAAACAAACTGCATTGAATTGGAGATTTGCGAACTCCTTTTGTTCATCGGGCTTAATGCGGACAAGAATGAAAAAATATAATCCAATAACTACTCCTGAACACTCCCAATTATTACAAGAACCAAAAGAAAAAATAGTAGGTATAATGATGGCATCAGAAATGAATAATGTAATTACGAAATAAGATGGAAATAAAGAAGCTGCACCTACCTATAGAAACGCGAACTCAGAAACCTTACTCTAATACGGTTAATCGATTACCACCGTTCATGAATATTGTTAACTATCAACAGGAACTAATTCAAGTTATCAAGAATTATAAACAGGTTTTGATTACTAAATTGTATTTTTTTAAATATCCAATTGGTGTCCTTGGTCCCTGTAGTGAAATAAGGATTAATCTACTACAGGACAATAACAGAACTTTTAACTACTGTAATACGTTTTCATGTCTAGACTTTTTAATTTTATACCTGGTAAGCCTACACAAGAGATTAAGCACTGGGTAGATAATGGATTATACAATTCAAGAGACCGTGAAGAATGACGTAATCACTAGGCTAGGAGAATAGAGGCTCAGATAAGATAACGAGTATCTACGAGCAATTGACGATGAGTAACAAAGTGACCAGGCTTACAGCATTGTAGAAATTATAAGCTTTTTGTGACTGCTAAGACGTTATGAACTACAAAGAATTTGTGCTAGTGATATTTCTGAAATTTTCGATATCGTAACTTAGCTGCCTGTATCGTCTTAGTCTAAGTCTGCTCTGCTGCTAGCCCTGTTTAGGGTGTTACTTATATTAGGAGACGAGTTGTGAACACACTTGCCCTGTAAACACAAACTCTATCCCATCGGCCAGCAGCATCTGTCAAAACATTTTGATAAGTGCCCTTTGTGAACTATTTGGCAGCCCATAGCCTAATGATATTACTGGTAGTGTCATGAGTTATATATACCCATAACACCACCGGTAGTGCTAGGTGCTATTCGACTGGGTGCTCTTATTGGACTACACCCATATACAGCAGCAATAACATTCACGTTCTCAAATGGGATTATCGGTGTTGAATAGCAAAAGCATGGCTGTACCTGTAGTTTCAACTCTATCGCCATTTCTTAGAGAAATTTCGTTTTATACACATTTCATTCAAATAGTTTTAGATCTTGAAGTATGAATTATGAGCTTGTGCTCATTCCCATAATTTATAGTATACTGTCTGAAGCGTTTCAATGCCGTTTGTGAAATGGTTCGTTTAAAATAGCTCTATTTGCTTACCGAATACATTTTATGAAGTCGACCAAATAAAAATCAAAGGTAGCGACTTTTTATACCTACAGTATAAATTAAATTAAATCGTAAAATTAATATTCCAGATACTGGAACGCCACTCTAATACCGGCAATGCCTGTTATAGTTTCAAGAATCTTTTGCTTATTGATAGGTTTTCTATGTTATTAATAAACTAAGTTTGGCAATGTATTGTTAGCGTTATAGCCTCTTAAAATAGATATATTATGCTGTTAGAAGTTATGTAATTTAAGCCACGTCATCAATAGCAGTATGTGCCCTTCTTGTTTTGACAACTTTTTGTTTTAGGAGCATTAGTTAGGAAGAAATAATAATAAAAGACTATCACAGAATGTAATCATTATATTGTCGATCGCACTTGTTCATGGTAATATAATACTTTATACAGTAATTATCATTTTCTTACTTACTTAACAAAGAGAATGGGAATTAAATTACGAATGGTTTTGACAAAGACCTAGCTACTCTATTTTTGTCCTTTGATGTGTGTCCAGTCAAGTCAAAGGCAAATTGAATTACGAAACAAACTTTGACAGTTACTTCTCCCATTGTGTTTGATGTACGAATGTTGTGAATATGATGACTAAAAATAGATTCGAAAATAAACTCATATCAACCATATTGAAGTTTATACTGTGGTCTGTGCTGTGGTGCTTTGCTTGATTTGAACGCTTGAACCGGGAACGGTTGTGTCCGAGACTTTTTCATCGGAGCCGACGCTCCGTTTGCTTCTTCTATCACTTTTGATTTGGTTTATACGGCTTTTATGGAAGTGAGTGCAGTCTGAACTCTCAACCTCTACAGGAAAACCTGCACCAGAGCCACGTCCATCGAGTGTACCTCTAGTGAGGTTGACTTTTGCTTCGGAGGGGGCCCCATACACCTAATTATCTAGTACCATTATCATCTGTAATATGTTTTATGTATAACCACCATCATTTTTTTTTTTTTTTTTTAAATATTTATTAATTCCTTTATTCATGAATGTGTAAACCAGAAATCTGTATTTCACCACAATACCAGCACAAAAACCACATCAAACGAGTCATTAATTATATCAAAATGTCAATAGTACTCGTTTTTGTAGTAGGTATACCGTAATCGCATTAATTCTCATTTATTGTTTAGTAATAGGTACTTATCGTTTATAATCGTTTATAATCGTTTATTTATTAAAAATCCTAGTTTATACATTGTTGGGGCTTCCCAGTAAGTAGTCATGGACACTTGTGATGGGAATGCCTCGCTCTTCCTGCGTAACATATTCTTGGATTTATTACAAGTTTTAGCTTAATCTAGACAGATGTGGAGTCAGTATGTGAATACATATTTATATGTGTATTTATTTATCTATCGTTATTGATATTATTATTATATATATATATATATATATATATATATATATATATATATATATATATATATATATATATATATATATATGTACGTTTATTATATGTATGTGTTGGTGGGTGTGTGTGTGCGTATGCGTATGCGTGAGTGTGTGAATAAGTCTTTGTGTGCATGTGTGTGTGTGTGTGTGTATGTGTGTATACGTGCAAATGTGTTTTTACAAATAGAAAATTAGCCATTTTACCTAAGTAAATCTTGTTAAAAGTTCTTCAACATTTTCATAAGTAAGCGTGTTTAGCCATTTTGTAATGGAGACCTTACAATCATGAAGTAACATGGGGTATAACTGAAGAATTTTATTTATTTTATTATATAAGTATGGGGCTTGGGCAACATACTGTCGTTGTGCAAACGCTGTACGTGTGGGGCAAGTGGTGGCTACCAGATAATTTCGTCTTTTCTTTAAAACATTATGGTCGTAAGGTAGGTGTTTGTGGTAGTTTAAAATTATGCATTGAATATATAGTTTACGAACTGATACTAAATTACTAATAGTGTACAATTCAGTAGTAGGAAACCTGTATGGTTTGGAGAGCATAACTTTGATTAAAGATCTTTGAGCCCTCTCAAGCTCCAAAAAGTTAGTTTTACTTGCCCCACCCCATACTGGGATGCAGTATATTATCACTGATTGTACCATAGCTACATAAATATTTTTTAGTACGTCTATACTCATCAATTGTCTTAGTGATTTAAAAATCCAAATGAGTTTCCTAACTCTGCTCATGGTTAGTTCTAGATGTGCGTGCCAGGTCAATTTCTGGTCTATTATAATCCCTAGATATTTTACACTATCAACCTTTTGTATGAGTGGACAGTTACAGTTTGTGGAGCTTGAATGTTGGTGATTGTGTAGTGAAATACTGAAACCAGGACGTGGCTGGGAGTTTAGGTAAGGGCCGAAACAGATATAATTTGTTTTGAGGATATTAAGGGTTAGGAGGTTATTGTTTAGCCAGTCTGAGACCTTCATCAGTCCATCTTCTGCTAATTTTCTTGCCTCATCCCAAGTTTTACCAGAGAACACAATTGCCGTGTCATCAGCATAGGAGACTATCCTTCCTCCAACGCCACGGAGATTACATAGCTCGTTTATATACACTAGAAATAGCGTTGGACCAAGGACACTCCCCTGTGGGACACCAAATATTACTTGCTCTTCTTCACTGGAATAACCATCAATTTTAACTGTCTGTTTTCTATTTGAGAGGTAGCTAGTGAACAAGGACAGGGCTATGCCGCGTATACCAAGCGATTCCAGCCTGTCCACAAGGATAGGCACAGAGACGGTATCAAATGCCTTTTTGAGGTCTAAAAAGACTATCAAGCATTTAAAACCCTTATCAGTCTCCCCAGTAATATATGAGGTAAGTTCTATGATGGCATCTTGAGTGGAGCGGCCTACTCTAAATCCATATTGCCTTTCGGAAATAATTTTGTATTGGTTTAAGTAGTTAATTAGTCTGGAATTCAGTAACTTCTCAATTATTTTGGAAATAGAGGGTAAAACAGAAATAGGCCGGAAATTATTAAGATCGTCTCTGTTCCCACCCTTATGGACAGGAGTAATTATGGATCGCTTAAGTACGTCAGGAAAGACTCCAGTCTGGAAACACAAATTTGCTAAATTACAAATTAATGGTACCAAAAAGTTTTTGGATGTCTTCAAAAAGTAAGTAGAAATACCGTCCCAACCCGGTGCGCTGTTGGAGTCTAAATTTAGGAGAATGGATTCAACTTCTTGAGAACAGGTTTCAAGTAAGACAAATGAAGTCAATTGTGAGTGAGAATGTACAATACATGAGGAGGGACTAAGGGATTTTATATTTTCAGCAAGAGTTTGGCCTATTTTAACAAAGTATTTATTAATATGGTTTACAGATAGTTGGGGACTTGGTTGTATATGAAGAAGGTCAGTGTTTGGGGTCTTGGGTGGTTTATATTGGGTAACTTCATTGACAGTGGACCAAAGTTTTTTAGGATATTTAATATATTTAGTAATTTTATTTTTCAGGTAAGTCCTTTTTACTTTTTTAATTAAATTACAGCAAAAGTTTCTATAACGTTTATAGGTGATAGCTAATATTTGATTTTGTGGGTCTAATTTTAGTTTCCTTTGCATATTATTTCGTAGAAGTATACATTTTAAGATCCCCGAACTAATCCAAGGCTTAATTGCTCTTTTACATTTAGAAGTTGGATCATCATCATCATTATCATTACATTAATCCCGATCTAATTCGAAGCCCCCACTTCGGAGTCCAGGATCATCTAGTCTTAATAGTTAATAATTGTTAACTACATCTAACAAATTGGAAAAATCTGAAATTCTTTAGGCGATATTAAAAAAAATAGTAGCAATAGATGTGTATATAGGCCGATTGAGGTAAACCGTAACAATATTGTCTTCTGTTTTCAGTATTCCATTGTGTGTATTCATCGCTCGTAAGTGTCTCTAACTATCATACTTATGTAGTTACAGAGTCCTTAGTGAGCGATAAACAATAATAATACTGTCTACTAGTCACTTACATAATGGAAAGCAAATTTAGATTTAATGTAAGCAGCGTCTACAGCGGAAACCAATTTATATGTACCTTGTCCCCTTTGTGATAGTACAAGAAAATGGACGATGAAAAATATAGGTTTCTTGTTGATCCCTTTAAGGAATAGATAAATTTTAATAATTGCTCTGTTATTATGTTTACGATCTTTCGAGTGAAAACAAAATACCTAAATCTTTTCATGGCATTAGCGATCCTAATATATATATATATTATACCATCACAAAGCATCGTCGTGCACTATTTATTATTCGTTAAAAACTGAAAAAAATAAGTAACAAAAATAGATTGAGAAAGATAAATTGCAGCATATTTTGAACTTCAAAAATCGTCGGGTTCCCAAACCAACCTCACCTTAAGCCAATGCACCGGCTAATGAACAAACGAAACTCTGGTGCAGACTTTCTTCTCGGGATTGGGAGGTCTGACAGAACTTGCCAGCACAAAGGCCGTATCAGTTAAACCAAGAGAAGAAGAAGGAGTACTTAGGTAGACCTTGGTCCACTAATTGTAAGCCTAATTGATATAGGTACACAAGATGTACACTTACAGTCGACAAAGGGGATATGGTTGCAATTTTACATACAATTTTAATAAAATAGTGCGACAGTATCTTCTTTGTCGACTGTACAAATTACAAAATGTCCCTCCCTTTGAACAAAACAAGAATGAGTTCACATCTCTGCCGTACAACATTAACGTATGTCACTTCATAAATAATTCACCCTCATTTGCTTACCCTCGCACTTCATTCTCGTTGTCAAACGGCTATTAAGATAAGTAGTCGTTGGTTCTGGAAGACAATTTCTTCTGCAGAAATAATTCAAAGTCACTAGCTGTAATATGAAGCAAAGTGGAGCAAACTCATAAAGCTTTCGACTACGATATGATATATACGGACGTGAAAACAAATTACGAAATTATACATTTTTCCTTACATGCCGAATGGCTATTAATGTAATCAAGTTTTCCATTAACTTAAATAATATTTTCGCTATTCGTACACATTAGCTCAAACAAGGGGAATTGTGGACAAAAAGTATTCAAAATACTCAAAATATGCAATTTTAGTCAATGGAAGCATTCCTGTATAGGTAATATATTCCTTTTTTCAAGATTGATTTTCTTTTATTTGTACCAAGTCTAAATATTTAGGCTCAAAAGATATCTGCCAATCTGTTAGCATGTTGTAGTCTGCTACTGGCAATAGGTCTCTCCCATTACCTAGACTTTTCCTTCCCCAGCTAGCTACACTGTTCATCTTGCTTTAACCTTCCATATCGGCTCGTGCGTTTAAATAAACTTCTTAAGGATTCGACTTTATATATAGTTTTATAATTTTAATTATTAAAAAATAAAAACACAACTGCCGATTGAAACAAGTTTGATAGCAGGCGGTAGTAATTTTTTTTCATTCAGTTCATAAGGTATTTACATGTACATTCCTATTGAAAATGAAAATAATTTATTGCCAAAAAACACAAAAGTTACATTCATTGCCGGTGACCCCACACTAGGCAAGCCTGTCCTGTGGGTGCCGAATACGTTGGTACATTATGGGTAATAACAATTTGTTCGGTATATTCATGTTGCTGACGTTATTTACAGTTGATGTTACAGTTTTACATATTTATATAAACTATAAATTAAATTTAAAATGGTACGGTATGAACTTATTATTTAAAATGTTATGTAACACAGGTAGGTAATAAAACGGAAAATCTAAGTCTAATGTAGTGTAATTTAGTGTAGTGTAAGTAGTGTTGAGCGGTGTGGTGGAGGGAAGAGAAGTGTAGTGCAGTGTAGTGTAGTGTTGATATTATGTGATATGTTATCATGATTTTGTCCTGATATTGTTGTGTGAAAATTATTTTTTTCACTGAAGAATATGTTCCCAAAGCTGAGTACATTGATTTCAGACTAAGTGTACTATAAGGTCTTCTGTATCGTCGTACGTAAGAGTGAGCAACCATTGTATGGTAGTTAATTTAGCCTCCCTAACGGAACATAACTTTATGTCGCACCGCTTTGCTATTTTGTTGTAAATGTATATGTCCATGTAGGGGCTGAACCGTCTAGCAAAACTGGTTTTGATGGTTGGTAAGGGTAACTTGTAAACGCGACGCTCAAGCAGTTTACTGTGTTCCTCGGTGTTAATAATTGTGCGATGAACTCTCAGTGTTGTTTTGAGGAAACACAGTTGACGCACAGTTAATACATTACTTTCTTTGTAAAGCTCAGTTGTTGGGTACATGAAGGGTCTTCTGAGCATGGTTTTCAAAACACATCGTTGTGCTATTTCTGCCCGCTTTATGAGGGTTTTATGTGCACTACCCCAGCAAATTACGCAGTAAGATAGGAGTGATTGTGTCAGGGCAAAATAAACCTGTTTTAAAACTGCTGGTGATGCAGAAGACCGTAGAAGTTTCATAATGTTAGCAGTTTTCCTTACTCGAGTTGATATTGAATTTATGTGTGTTTCAAAGCTAAGGCGTTCATCAAGCAGTATTCCAAGATACCTAATGGTGTCAGTTTTTAGAAGCTCTTCACAGCTGCAGCATGCCTGGTTCAAACACGTGTGTAGTTTTATTATCGGTTTTTGTTTTGGGGCTGATGCCTTGGTTTTGTGAAAACATACGTACTTGGTTTTCCTAGCATTTAATGTTAATAAGTTATGCTGCAACCATGTTGAGATCTGTGCCATTCCTGTTTCAGCCTTTGAGAACGCCTCAGCCCAAGATGAGCCCTCATAGATGATAACTGTGTCGTCGGCATAACAAATAATTTCTGCGTCCACTCCCTCGTGTATATCATTCATATACATGATGAAAAGGGTCGGGCCCAAGATACTACCCTGAGGAACACCGAAATTAACAGTGAGAAGTCCGCTATTTTGGCCTCCAACTTTGACACATTGCTTTCTTTCGGTCAGATAGGTCTTAAACCAGTTTAGAGCCAATCCTCTCACCCCAAAGTGATTTTCGAGTTTACGCAACAGGATTGGCGTCGAGACGGTATCAAAGGCTTTGGCTAGATCCAGGAAGATGCCTATGCTAGCCTTCTTGCTGTCAAGATGAGACGCTACCGTGGAAGTAAGTAAAGTTATTGCATCCTCCGTGGATCTCCCCTGCCTGAAGCCAAACTGTCTGTCGGACAGCAGTTTATTCGATTCAATGTAACGTACAAGTCTGTTGTTTACTATTTTCTCTAGAAGTTTAGAGAATACAGTCAGAAGAGATATTGGTCGGTAGTTTGCAATACAGTCTTTAGGCCCATCCTTATGAATCGGTGTAATAGATACTGTCTTCCAAGCTTCGGGGAAGACACCCGATTGTAAACTGTGGTTCATAATTGCTGTAAGTGGTTGTAAGACTGTCTTCCGTATCTCCTTCAGCATTGTGTTAGTGATACCGTCAACACCGGGCGCCTTGCCATTTGCCAAGGATAGTATAAGGGACTCAACTTCATGTTCGTCTGTCGGCTGCAGAAAGAAAGAGTCTTTGATGAGTTTATTTTTAACTTTGTGTGACAAATTCTCCTGACTTTGGTTAAGTCGACCTAAAATATCGGCAGCTAGCTTTCCTCCGATTGTTGAGAAATATTTATTACATATGTCAAGAGAAGCTCTGTGATTAGTAATACCCTCCAGTGTTAAGAGCTCTTGTGGGTCTTTCTTAGTTTTTGACATGTGACATATAGATCTAATAGTTTTCCAGAGAGTTTTAGTGTTTTTTGTACTGTTGGAAAGTTCTCGATTTTCATATTCAGTTTTGAGCTTCCGGAGCAGGTTATTGCAGAAATTTCTGTACCGTGAGTAAATTACACGTAGGAGTTGGTCATCAGGAAACTTTCGTGTGCGTAGATGAAGACGGTCGCGATGTTCCATGCAACGAATTAATCCTGGAGTAATCCATGGCTTAATATTATATTTGGAGTGACTAATTTTTGCTGTTCTGGAGTTCGAATTCACAATTTCAGTTAGTCGGCTGCAGAAGGAATTCACTGCCTGGTTTATGTCTACGGTGTTAAGTAGGGCAGTCCAATCCTCATTTTCAAGCTCTGTTTTTATTGTTTCCATGTCGTGTTTAAGGATGGTTCTGCTGCAGTTTATTCTAATATTTTTAGTAGTAACCATTCCTAGCATTACTATGTAATGGTCGGTTAAATTAGAGCGGCACACTACGCCTGTAACGTCCTGGCTGGTGTTTACAAAAATATGATCCAAGCATCTCTCCTCTCTTGTAGGAATTGTTATTGCAGGCAAGAGTCCATGTTCTGAGGTAAGACATTGATACTCTAGTTCCTGAGCAGTTTTTGCCAAGAGCAAGTTTATGTTGATATCGCCTATCAAGATCAATCTGGTGTGCCTGTTTGACTTACCTTTTAAAATAGAATCCAGGGACCTAAAGAAGTTACTAAAATTTGGGAATGATGGTGGGCGGTATACACCGAGGATTGTGATTCCGTTATCTAGTATCAGTTGTAAACAATTGGCATCCTGACATTCCGGTTCCGAGACACTGACGCTGAGGGTATCTTTCACGTATGCTACAACACCAGTATTTTGATTAATTTGTTTATTTGTAAAATATGAGGTGTACGATGGTAAGTGAGGGATTACAGTGTTCTCATCTAGCCAACATTCTGTGAGAACTATCACATCAAAGGAAGTCCTCATTCTGTGTAACGTCACCATAAAAGCGTTAAAATTTTTGTTTATACTCCGAATGTTGTAAGAAATAATTTTAAAATTGTAATTATCAGGGAATGATTTACGACATTGTGCAGGCATATCTATTAAATGACAGTTTATACCAATCGAGTCCAACTGAGCTACTGTATAATCATTAGCCATGGTGAATGTTGTTATCAGGTAGTTGCTTTTTGAGTGAATGTACAATTTGATTGGTAAAACCTTTACATGATACAATGTCATAGGTATATGGTTTAATTATTATTTTTAGTTTTATAGTTATGTGGGAATAAGTTAGTTGCAAATAACATTCTTTGAGGGACTTGCTAGACGGTGTTATTCTGTTACACACAGTGTTTTTTGTGTAAGTGTAATTTTGTGATAGTAACAGGTGTATGTTACGTGATTGCTTGTCATAGGTGTAAGACAATATGAGATAGTAGTAGTGTAATGTTATAAAAATGTTTAAATACGCCATAAGAAAATGTAATATGCTATAATAATAATAATACTTAGTGATATAAGCAATTAACTCTAAATTATAATTGATACTTATTGTAGGGAACTTATTTGCTACCGTAGTGTTTGCAGACTCAGTTTTCGCTGGGAGTAGCGAATATACGCAGGAGGTCACTATGCGTACGGACAGGCAGGGATGGTTTGCCTTCCCGCTGCTTGACAAAAATGTTTCCCTGAGTGACCCAGCAGAAGGTGTATCCGTGTTCCTTGGACTTCGCTCGTACCGCTCGAAAAAGCAATCTGTTTTCTTTCGTTAACCGCTCATTGTAATATATTCTCTGTGAGTTCCCAGATACGCCGAGGCCAAAATCAGTGGCAGTAACGTCTTTTCTGGATTTTGCCGCTTTTAATATTTCATCTCGTTTGTTACGTCGTAGGAGACGAACTACTATCGGTCTCGGGAACTTGGCGCCGTCGTTGGAAGTAGCAGCAGATTTCACTCGAGGTCCAACTCTGGCCACCCAGTCAATATCACAGTCCTCTAGACCGACACCAACCTTCCTTGCGGCTAGAAGTGCAACATGATGAAGGCTTTCGTTGTTATTTTCTGGAATACCAGCTAGCTCCAGCTCGTTCCGCAGGTGGTGTTGCGCTTGTGTATTTAATTCTTGTTGAAGCTCCGATACTTGTACCCCTAACATCTTTGCCTCGCGGTCGCGAGTTTCAAGATGCCTAATACGCGCATCATTAGATGTAACACTGTGGGTCAATTCTTCTAGTGCCGAATGACAACTGGATAGTGACAACGTAGCATCCTCTAAACGTTGCTTGAGTAAAGAAATTTCCCGAGTCAGGCAACGAACTTCTTCTACCAGCTCTTTCACGTCGGTGTTTAGACCAGCATCCACACTGATTTCAGTTTTCTTTCTCAAGGTTATGTTCTCATCTAAAGTTCGCACCGGGGTGGAGCTATTGTCTCCCCCCTTTTTTTGGCTAGCACAACAATCTGGGCATTTCCAAGTTTTCTTCTTGTCCGTTGGCATCGTAGATATATTGAGACACAATAAACAAAAATTCTTGTCACACGTAGAAGCAGAGCATTTTATACAATTTGCGTCCTTTGTGTTTTTCAAACATCCGTAACATTTCATCATGTTCAATGAAAAATTATATCAGAATAAATGACAAAAAGAAAAACAAATCACAAAAAGTGCAAAAGTGCCGTCGCTCAGGTTCGAACCGAGTACCATCCAGAACCGGCAAGCGTTTAAAGTCGACTTACTTCCCGCTAAGCTACGAAGCTTCTTAGGGCGCTTAGCAAAATAAACAATCTTCAGCAAGGTGATAAAAGTGTATCCAAGTTGCTGTATGACCTTTCTTTTGTTTTTGAAAGTCAAAGCCACAACACAACACACCCGAGCGGAATATTTTAAGCACTTTATTGTTGATAGCTTTGTCAATAATAGTTGTATCGACTGAATATTTGCACTGTTTTGTTTGTCTTCTTGTTGTCCACACACCGGTAGTAATTTTAAGCAGGTTAAGACAGATTATACCATTATTTGGAAATAAAATGTGTTGAAGCAAACAGTAACACGACCACTTATGACAACAACCGAACGACGATCCGAAGAAATATTTTCATTACTCTTGATATTTTCATCGCCTATCATTTTTTGTGGCCTTTTAAGTATTATGTAGATCTAAACAATTTTATCAAAAGGGCCGTTAACAAAACACAACCTTCCAAAAAGCCTTTCAGCCAGTTTGATTTTATAACATTTTAAGTATCTATTCACTGTGTTCGTTCACAAAGATCTCAAGAACATTTTTATTTAATTAATAATTATCTGCGTAACCTTTAATGTTACAAAAATAATTAAGTAAATTACGCAAGGGCGTTGGAAAGAAGAATTCTTGAAAGGAAATGACACCTGAACTGAATTAATTTTGAAACCCACTTAGCGAAGTATGCTCGCCATGAAGTAATTGGCAGGTTAAAATTAGTTCGCTTTGTTTCAACATAAGGATATACGGTGATTTTATTATACTAGTTGAGTAACCAAGCTTCACTCGGTATATTTTGTACTTACAAAATTACAAAAGTAAAATTGTTTGTTCAGGAATACCACTTATACTTGGGTATATTTTTAGCCTTAGTTCTATGAAAAATCTGTTCAACAAGAATGAGTTCGCAGTTGAACTGAATAAAAGTCATTGAACAAGTGGGGTAACACTATTTAGTCCACCGATCGTTGGTGAAATCAAACATAAAACACGGTAAATTGAAACAGCAGCACTGGTCCGGATATTTTTAGATAACTTAGTCTTGTATGTTTCGATTTATATCAAAAAATATAAAACGATGTATTCGAAAACGTTATTTCTGTGTTCCGTTATAATTTACGGGGCACGTAAATTTTAACGGAACGGCGCACCCACTGTGCAATGTTAAGCCCGTATGATATAAAATAGACCAGAAGTATCTTACTTTCCTATTTGAAAGATAAAATAAGTATTTGTCATACCTTTTCTAAATTGTGATTTAGATTGTGTTCAGGCGCGGATCCAGGGGGGGGGGGTGTCATGGGGGTCATGACCCCCCCCCCCCCCCCTGGCCAGATCGACTTCTGATTATTTTCTTAATCTCATATAGGTCAGTCATACATAAATTGAACAAAATAAAATAATGTATAAATACCTACTTATGACTATCACACTCTCCACATATCCAGCCCGCGCCCCTCGCGTGAAGTGCCCTTTCACTCCGTTCAAAAAATGAACGAAATTCCTACCCGCGACGCACCCGAACTGTGCCAAAACGACGAGCTTCGAGCTGATCATTGCATTGCAACTCATGCGGTTCTAGCGGTCTGACGTAAGACGTAACTATCGTGAACGCAAAATTTTGTGAGGGCGTAATTAATTATAATACCGGGTGTAAGGGGAACGCCCCCGAAGCTGAAAGCCCCTAGTAGTAATACTCCAGTTACATAACACATTGGCATAAAAAAAACAATTTGGACAATTTTTCGTTTTTTTTTTATTTTTTTTATTTTGCATTATTTACTCTCCATCGTGTTAGGAAAGCTGTCTGAGAACCCAACCTTGACCGATTCTCCTTGCTTCGACCGACCTGTGTCCGAAGTCTGTTTATGGACTTCCACTTGATCCAGAAGAGGTCGTGCTCAGGGGGCAAACTCTCCGACAGCGGAATGAAAGGGAATGATAGCGAGCTCCGCGCTCTCCATAGTTCCACCCTGGCCAGGGAGGGGCGATCGGCGGGTGCAACGCATGCCCAGAAACTCATTCGGCTTTTCAGGTTTTTAGGCACGTGATGTGGCCGTGCATGGGGTGTCGCTGATCCCGTTCCAGCTTGCCCCTCTCCATGGATGACGCCACGTCTCTGCGTACGCTTGGGGGTGCTATGCCGGCTAAAGAATACAGCATCTGTTACGGAGTCGGTTTGAGACAACCTGTTATTGTAGGTCTCATTTAGTGCTACATCCTACATTTAGTCCTACAGCTACAAACTGAGTGTCCTAGATAAAAAAAAAAACCAATAGCCCAGCATGTGCAGAACGACCCCATACGGGGCACGCATATTCACCCACAGAATAACACAAAGCTAGCCCTGTTGTTCGCAGCACCTGCGGTGCGGCCCCCCAGGTTGTGCTCGTCAGCCTTTTTAAGAGGTTGTTGCGTGCCGAGACCTTCTGTTTGAGGATCTTACGGTTCTTTTTCAAGGTCAGGGACCTGTCCATGTATTTGGGGTGTGAGCAGTGTTCACTTTCAACTTCGCGCCACTGTATTGTCAGCTCTCACTTTGCCAGCCCATTGCTGAGGCGCACGACTGCGTTTTTGCTCGTTTGGGCTTCAGGGCATTACTGATGTAGTGGCGGCAAGCGTTTGATGTTCACAGTGTCGTAGGCTGAAGACAGGTCAACAAAAACTGCGCCAATCACTTTGCGTGTCTGAAAGCCATTCACGATATTTTGCGTGAGGTTGAGGAGCCAGCCTGTTCTGGGATCAGCTTGGGGTCTATGATGTTAGCTAGACGATTAAGAAGCACCCTCTCGAAGAGTTTCAAGGTTTGGCACAGGAGAGAAATTTGAAACTTTTGGGGTCGTCCATAGGTTTCCCCGGCATCGGTATGGCGTTTACTTTGGCCTTTCTCTAGAGACGTGGGACACTAACAGAAGCAATGCAGTCATTGAAGAGAGTTAGGAGCCATGACACGGCAGCAGGACCGAGGTTTTGTACTTGCTCCACTGAAATATTGTCTCTTTGCGAATGTATTCCGGGCGAAGTCGGGTCCCAGGCCACATATTGCTTGTACATATAACATCGTACATATAACGTATTTTATTTTTAAGTATCGTTTCAAAATATTAATAACAGAACTTACTTCACCTATATATATTATTTAAACTTAAAGTAGGTACATATTGTAAATGAATTCGAGTCTTGACCTCGACTATGACCCCCCCCCCCCTGGCTGGAAAGCTGGATCCGCCCCTGATTGTGTTACCATAAATAATGCACAATTTACGTATGCATCTACTTTATAGTGTTACTTATTGGTGTATAAAAATAATGGCAATCTGAAAAGAAAAGTGGTCACTTTTTTCATTTCAATTAAACTTTTAATTGCCTGTCTCGCAGGCTCTTTCTAACATCGCGATGAAATTGTAAGACTATTCATGTCATATTATCCAGTATTGGAAATCTGTTATCAAATTATCGGAAAATAATAAAAAGATTTGAATAAGACTGGTTCTTTTCTTTCCTGATATAATAAGAAATATTGAGCTAAATTTAGTTGGATTGGCAAATATGCTATGGCATAGACCTCCATCCGAGCAAGCTCATAACCTTATTCGAGTAGTTAAATCGGTAACCATTACAAACAGTTATGACGGGACCGAACTAATCCTTTGTAGGGAGAATGCTCTGGCCAACTGAGCTAATTGGACACATCATGGAGAGGTATTCAAAATTATCCTATACAAGCGGCTTGGGGTGACCGTGGAGCCAGCTACGATATTCTTTTGTTGTATTGAGAACGCAGGTTCATGTGGCGTGTTGAACGTTCACTTTTTCCAAAAATCGATAGGATTATTTAACATACTAATTGATTTTAAAGTTTCAATAATTAGAGAGATGAACCCACAAAACCAAACTAACAATCTTACCCGAACTCTAGCTTTTTGTCCCGACTTGCCATACCAAAAAGCCTATTTTTCGTTAACCGTAAAGGGTATTTGTACGTTACGACGCTGGTTCTGCCAATACCCGTAGCTTATTTTACTTTTCAAACAGGAAATTAACAACATTTATCTTATTTCCTGCTGCTATCAATATTTTTCTTTCACGAATAAAGAGCGTCTAAAGCTGACGTGTATAATTAATTTCCCTCTGTGCAAGTCGAGCTGTATTAGGACGGATGTATGGATTTATAGTGTTTTTCATTAGACTGCCAGTAATGTAGCCTTTTATTGCGTTTCGAAATAGATTGTAGTCTACAAACCATTAAAGCGGTTTGGTGATTACACCATGTTGTTGATTGCGAAGCGTGTGGTTGTGAAGCGCTGTCGAACCGCAGCCCACGGCAACATCACGCAACGGGAAAATGCAATTATCCGAGCACTTTGTCTTAGACGAGTCTCTAAGTGTCTATTAGCTTTCGTTGAATTGAAATGAGGGCGAGAATCTGTGATAGTATTTTATCCTAGAGCATCGATATTTCAACCATAATGGTGAAAGAAATTTTCCGAAGAAAATCATAGCCGTAAGCTATAAATTCTTTTGAGCTCAAATAGAAGCCCTACGTTTACCTCAAAAGTAAATATTGAGTACTTACGAAGATAAATAGTGAGAAACTTTTCCAAATGGAGCATAAAGTATCTATACCTAGAAGACTTAAGTAGAGGTTATTGTTTTGTGCCCTTTTTAACCAACTTCGACAAAGGAGGAGGTTCTCAATTCGTCTGTATACATATTTTTTTTTTATGTATGTTCACTACATACTACAAAAAATAGTTTGGATAGGGTTTACTTCTGAGGTGGTCCCATTTTCACCAGGTCAGAATCTGATGATGGGATCCAGGAGAAATCGAGGGCAACCTTCGAAAATTGTATGGTCGTATGGTACTTTTGTTACGTAATCATGTCTTACTCAGGTATATGCTTCAGGGTGTCAACATCTGATGCTGCTGTGCTGATGATGAAGCTACTGAACTCCTTTACGGTTAAGAGTTGGGAGACAGTACTGCCATTGGTGGATGATAAATATTTAGTAGTATGTAAGGCTAACGTGTTGCTTGTGAGATATGCTCGAATCAATTTCTGATGCTGCTGTGTTGATAGTGAAGCTACAGAACTCCTTAACGGTTGCGTATGGTGCTTTTGTTACATAATAATGTCTTACTCAGGTATATGCTTCAGGGTGTCAACATCTGATGCTGCTGTGGTGATGATGAAGCTACTGAACTCCTTAACGGTTAGGAGTTGGGAGACAGTACTGCCATTGGTGGATGATAAATATTTAGAATACTACTAAATAGGGCTAATGTGTTGCTTGGGAGATATGCTTGAATCAACTTCTGATGCTGCTGTGTTGATAGTGAAGCTATAGAACTCCTTAACGGTTAGGAGTAGGGGACAGTACTGCAATAGATCGATGGAAACTAGGTAGTGGTATGTAGGGCTGACGTGTTATTCGTAAGGGTTGGTGCTACTCCTGAGATAATCACGAAATTTCAGAGTGAAACCGAGATAATTCCTCAATGAATAATAATAATAAATATGTTTATAAAAGGGCATATCTACTCCTGAGGTGGTCTTTTTTATTGTGCGGAAATACCCTCGGATTCCCCCTCCGCGCCGGAGCCGGAAGGGAACGGTTTATATCGGACTCGAACCGACTAAAACCGTACGCCGACTGAGAATCGTAGTGCTAAGACGGAGCTGAGGTTGTCTTCGACATATCCCTTGCATCCCGGCGGCCCAGGGCCATCCCTTACGGTCTGGCACTCCTCGGCAGGGGGCTCGCCCCCGGAATGGGGAGGCGTGCTTACGCGCGTGTTAGATTAACATAAATATAAACAGTATCTAACATAAATATGTTAGATTAACATAGATATGACAAGTAGTAAAGTGAATCTAACAGTGTATCTCAATTTGTCAATCTAACTATGTATATATTAGAATATAGATATATAACCATTAGAATATATATCTATCGATAATAGGATATGTCAGGATCTTGCGTAGCAACCACAAATACTTTATAGTGCTAGAGGTTCACTATGGTCCACTTGTATATCCCAGACACCAAGTTTAACTATTGATCTGTACTAGGAAAATACAAAGGGGAATACTTAGTTGTGTCATACGATTAATAAAACAACAATCATGACTATATCGTTCTCTTTTATTCTTTTACACTACGTTAGTTCCCAAAAGGCTTTTATAGACAGGAAAGAACTAACAAGAAAACCTGTCTGCCTTCCAACCATGATTATAGTCTTTCTATAACAATTCATAATGACAATCTAGCTAGGCTTATAACCAAACATTACTATAATAGTTACACAATATAACAATATTAGACTCTTGTATCAAAGGTTATCAGGCTTGTAGCCAGTTAATACATATCCAACCATATCGATATCTTGAGGCACAATATAACATACTTTGCATAATTATATCATACCCGTGAAGAGCATGATCCAGTAATCAATATTTGCATCTACTGGACAGACAACAACAATTATAGATTAAGTAAGTACATCTTACATACCCAACACGATATGGTCAAATAGTTACAGTACAGCACAATAATATTACACAGTAAACAGTATAAACGTATCAGAATTATATCGTACCTTGCACTTCGACGCCTCGGGATAAACTGCCCCGATTTCATTCGGCGTCTCCTTTTTATATCATTTGATACGTCACATTGCATCGAATGATTTTCATCTACCCACTTATAAAAATAGTTTACAAAATGGTTCTAAAATTATTCAATTATATTTCATCGTAATATATTATCTATAAATTGGTCACATAATCTATACATTATAAATAATATATCTATCACGACTATACTGATAAGAACTTCGCTCTCGAAGTTCAATTAATTGCAAATTGTGACTCGTCAATAAAATAAATATGTTCAACATATTATATAAATATCTATCACGGCCATACTGACAAGTACTTCGCTCTCGAAGTACAATTAATTGCAAATTGTGACTGCTAGTAAATATGCTCAACATATTATATAAATATCTATCACGGCCATACTGACCAATTACTTCGCTCTCGAAGTACAATTAATTGCAAGATGTGACTGTTAGTAAATATGCTCAACATATCATATAAATATCTATCACGGCCATACTGACCAAGTACTTCGCTCTCGAAGTACAATTAATTGCAAAAGTGACTGTTGGTAAATATGCTCAACATATTATATAAATATCTCTCACGCGCTGCTGCCGTGGCCAGCTTCTGCTGGGTGACAGGTGGCTCCACTTGTATGTCTTGCCCACTTAAAGCAACATAAAGTGTATGTTGCTTTAAGTGACCTTTATTAAAAAATATATTTTCTAAGTCATTTACCACTTTATTTAATATGGTGCCCTGAAGCTTATGAACCGTTCTAGCCCAGCTCAAGATTTTTGTTGCAATTGCAACTAAGCTGTCACTACCTTTCAATCTAGTGCCAATAGTATCATCGTCGCATTTAATAAACACTGCATCAGGTAACTCTACGGATTCTGGGCGATCGCGACGCAGAGCAGACCACCTAAACGTACACACAATCCGCATTGCACCGTTGACAAGACCCTCAGTAAAATAGTTGAGCTATCATCTTAGAGTTGATGTCATTCACCAATTTGATCGTTGGTAAAATTCTAACTGCAGCCCCATCTGCGAAATCACCAACCTGTTCAACTCGCCGTCTTTCATAATAAAAGTTCCAGTTCCCTTAACTTATTGGGAGTATAATGCTCCCAAAAGACGAAAACTGTGGTTAATGGCATGCTGGACTGGATTAAACTAGGATTACGAACGTAAAACTTGGCCCACTAAAAAGGGAAAATAAATGATTTAAAAAAAATTGAACCGACTTCAAAACCAAATAGGAAAAAAATGTTTAAAATAACAGTCAAGGGTCAATAACAACTGTCTGTATGTTACGCTTTCACGTCTCAACCACTGAACCGATTTTGATGAAATTTGGTATAGGGGTAGATTAGACCATGAGAAAGGACAGAGGTCACATGTTTGGTCGCGATAACCGACATCCACGCGGGCGGAGCCGCGGGCAAAAGCTAGTAATATATATATATATATATATATATATATATATATATATATATATATATATATATACATCTTGAAGGACATGTTGCGTCTTACATGGCGTTATTTACCGATGATGCTGCGTCCGACTGACTTTGTGCGTCCGGAATACGGACGCAAGATTGACCGACCCTCATTTTTAGCCCAATGCTCCCTTATGATCCTTAGAATGCAATGGCGAAAAATTGGCATGGACGTAATTCCATCACTACAATGCCTTTTAGCGTATAATATAGTTCCGCCATCGTCCGACTGAAATTTGGAGGACACTAGTGTTCAGCGTATAATTTACCACGTATACTTTGAGTTCAGTTCACCGATCTTATCGTGTCCATTGAATATCGTATTTGTAAAGTTTTTATCATGTTGTCGTGACAACAATCTTGCGTCTCTTAAACATCCTTAAACGGGCACTAGGTACGGTGTCTGAGGGGCCTCCTCGGGGTTCACGAGGGAAGCATGGTGCGGGGCGCGGAGCGGCAAGCTTCAGCGCGCTCGCGTACCGAAGTTTGTAAACCAACAGACATGTGCCGGCCGTGGATGAGCCCTTTGCGCTATGTATGTCTAATACACAGTTCACCTAGCTCGCGTTATGACTAGTCAAAAGGATAAGTAGGCATAAAGCTAGTTAGACCTACTGCAATATAGGTTAGAACAGAGGAAGACAAAAAGAGTCATAGACCTACTGCATTATAGTTCAACAGCAAGGAAAGGAAGGCGATCGGAAAGTAAAACGACAAGTTCGGTGTTTCGTCCTATAAAGGTTCGGCCCAATGGGACGAATCACGGAAATTAAACACTACTTCAACACCATTTGAATAAAATACTTCAAATTTGTAAATGGTCAGATCAGATAAGAACTACTAAAAAGTTTTTACTTCCTATATCAACCTGTATAATGTTATGCGTAAAGCGATGTTGATCAAGGAAGATTTAGGCATTTATGTCGAAAAAGTCCTTATGCGAAATTGGCAAACAGCGCTATAGGTATACGTCCACTTAGGCTAAAAGCTATTGAAAATTACAAGCAATTTAGCTTAGCTGGAGGGGTTAGAGGGAATATTAGTAACTACGGTTCTAATATTCTTTTAAAAAAAAAAAAGAAAAAAAAAAAAAAAAAAGAAAAAAAAAAAAGACATCACGCGAGCTAGGTGAACTGCGTATTAGACATACTTAGCGCAAAGGTCTATCTGTTCACACCAGCCTGTGCCTCTGAGCTTACCTGTTTTTATAATTTTTTTTTATAGTGCGCTAAATCTCCACGGATACCACCCCCACGGAGCCGGTGGAGGTGGTTATGTCCGACTCGAACCGACTAAAACGCACGCCGTCTTGGGTCCTTGGTTGCCGGAGGTGAGATTGCCGAAAGCATATCTCTCGCACCCCGGCAGACCCTTCGGGTTGTGTGACCCATCTAGCCCCGGGTACGGGGAGGTAAACTTGACGGCACCGCCGCGGCCTGCTTCTGCTAGGGTGACAGGAGACTCCGCCGTTCACCCCTAGGCCAGCGCTCATGGAGGATGGAGGTCGTTCCGCGACGACCGGTTCGCCTTCGCTCTTCGCGGGCTTCCCGGGCCCGTAGTCTAGTCCGGACCCGACCGGCCGCCTCCTTCTCGAGCATTAATTGCTCGCAGAAGGAGGCGGCCGCAGCCCAAGCGTTTGCGCATCGTACCATCGCTGTGAGCAATGTGGCGAGTGTGAGGACTCCCACCCCTAGAGCCGCCACTAGGACCTGCCTGGGCGTGTCCCACGCCGGGCACTCGGTCAGCGTGTGCAGCTCTATGTCCTCGCTCGCATCACAGTGATGGCACTCGCACGTTGGCTCCTTCCGCATCCGACACAGGTAGCTCCCGAAACACCCGTACCCGGTAATTACCTGCGTCAGCCGGTACGTGAGGCTGCCGTGTGGCATCTCTAGCTATTGCTCCATGATGAGTCTTACCACCGCTATTACGGCGTGCCCTGCGCTTGGTCACCCAAGTCGTAGCTCCCACTCAGGGTGGAGCTGGGACCTCACGACCCGAATTTCTTCAGGCTCGAGTTCCCGTCTCAGTACCGAAAGGGCTCTCGCATCCAAGTTCCACGATAGAGATCCGGCAAGGAGATTCGCCGCCTCCAAGGATATCGTGCGGTATCCCCTAATGTCCCTGCTGGCCATTGCACGCTGCGGCCCACGCAACAGACGCGCATTGTGGATCGTCAGGGTCTCCGCCCATATCCGGCACCCATATAGGGCAATGGACCGCAGGACTCCTGCGTAGAGTCTCCTGCAGGAATCATCCGGCCCCCTCATGTTGGGCAGGAGCAGTCCCAAAGTGGCAGCTGTGTCCTTCAATTTGGGGACCAGTCTTCGGAGATGCTCCCCGAAGATCCACCGGCCGTCGAGCACGAGCCCCAGATAGTTCATCTGGGGCTTGATGCCGATGGAAATGTCTCTCACTATGAGGCTGGAATCCTCCGGTGGTACGCGCCGAGGCCCATGAAAGAACATGGTCTCGGTTTTATACGGAGCCACCTCCAGACCCAGCCGCCGGATCCGCTCCACTACTTGGGCAACCGCGGTCGTGGCCTTCAGGGTCGCTTCGCGGTATGTAGCCCCGCACGCCGTCACCAGCGTGTCATCCGCATAACACGTGACGGCTGCACGTTCCACAGTAGCGGTCCCAGGACCGATCCCCGCACGACATCTCTCGCCGACCGAGCCCGGTCGCATTTGGGTAGACGACTGCTCTCTCCCCCACAAGTGCCGCCACGCAGCCATGCCTCCTTGTCACGACAACAGGGGGGGGGGGGGGGGGGGCTGCCGGCAGCGGCGTTGTGCACCAGTGCCACCGATTCGTCCAGGTCGGTTTCTCAGGCAGGCCACCGGTGAGTGTACGGCTCGGCGACAGTGGCGATATTAATACCTCACTGTGCCATGCTCTGGAGCAAAAGTGCCTGAGCAACAACACAGTGGTTCGCATTCGTCTGCAGGACGCGGAGCTGAGGATCCATTATGGAACTGCCAACCGGCTTCGGCCTCCCCGCGGTGCAGGCCTTGGCACCAGCCCTATGGTCGGCCGGCTTGCCCTCTGCTGCACACCTGAAGCAGTGCAACGGAGCTTCGCAACTACCGGCCTTATGACCGGGTTGGCTACAGCGGAAGCAACGGTCACCGACCGTTACCTTCGGAAACTGGCCTCCGCCGTGCACTGCACCCCCACGTGGCTCACCGACAGGCACCGGAAGCACCGTGCTGGTCGGGCCTGCAGGAGCCGTACCTGCACCATCTGGAAGCCGCCAATAAGCAGGCCCCGCCCATCGGCAACCTTTGGGGCTGCCGCGATGGGGCTCTCCGACGCCTCCGCCGTCAACGTAATGACGACGGCCGTCAATCGTGGGGCGCGGAGCTCCTCGGCGCTGTTGCCATCGCGGCAGCCTTGGCCCTTCTGGCCATTTTGGCTGCCTTTTGGCGGCGTTCCGTCTCTGCTTGGCGGCTCCAGCTACCTCCCAGCCCCCTCACGGGGGGCTCGGGGATTCACCCAGAGCCGGGCCGGGGTCAGGAGTAAAGCCCGGGCCGGGGGCGGGGCTGAGGCCAGGGCTGGGGACTTCTTCCCCTTGCCCTTCCCCTTATCCTTGCCCTGAGCGCGACCCACGACTCTGGCTCTGCTGGTCGAGTTGGCGGCTACACCGGTTGCGCTGTTTGCGGTGGCCGCTCCGGCTGCACCGGCCGCCCCGCCAGAGCAGGGTGCGCCGACCGCTCCGGCTGCGCCTTCCGCATTGACCGAGTCGCCACTCCCGGCAACTCGGTCCCTTCTCTTGAGGGCCTCCAGCTCCGCCGTAACTTTTTGGAGTTGGCATCGGGACTCGGCCCCCCGCCGCTGTGCCTCAGCCTCCCTCCTCGCCTGTTTTGCCATCTGGGTGGCCAGACCCTCACCGGCAGCTGCGATCTGCTCTACGCATAAGCAGAACCTACAAAACTTCGAGCTAGCGTTGAATGGTGTTGCAATAAGCAGGGACAGTCATACTCGCTTCCTGGGTCTCATATTAGATGAACACTGTAACTGGAAGCTGCATGTAGGTAGATGCAGTATGCAAGAGAGTAAATAGATTCGTGTTTGCTCTACGCCAGCTTAGAAATACAACTTGCGAAAAAACAGCTCTTATGGCGTACCACGGTCATGTTGGCTCAATCTTAAATTATGGCATATTACTGTGGGGTAACTCAACCGACGTAGACAGAGCCTTCATAAAACAAAAACTCGTCAAAAATGATTATATTGCTTTTTAAGATTTCGTTGACCACCAAAGTGAAAATACCTACGCTATACATAGGTATTATCACTTTTGTATGCTAACTATTAATTATATTTATTATCTATGCCTGGAGTCATTATAAACCCTTATATAGGTGGAAGCCTCTTGGCTGATAAGCTGGATACAATTATTCAAAAACAGTATTCGGAACCAATCTGTATTCAATAGTAGATGGATGTCATTTAGTTATTATAATCATTATGATATATGCAGAGCATTATACGGAATTGATTTAAACATACATTCGGATGGAGGCGGGAATGTGCATGCAGTGTTTAGTAGGTATACGCAGGTATTCAGTGTGCAAGAAAAATTTAAGAGTGAACGGACGCACAAATTCAGCTAGAAATATTTAATTTGAATATCACCATTTAATGTTTAAATGAAATTTGACGTCGACTACTGATATGATACTGATGAAAACATCTTACATACGCATTGAAAACATTAAAAATCTCACTACATTCAGTGGACGCCGCAGGGTGGTAGTTTGTAAAGACGCAAGAAGTCCTTCGCGATTTATATATATATATATATAATACATAACAACTCTAGAGATGTATATAGGTGGCGGCGACTTTAATAACTTTTATAACTCTTTGAATCGGTATATCTCAGTAACGGTGGCTCGTAGGAAAAAAATATTCATGCAGTTTTTATAGATAATTTTACAATCTACAATTTTTGTTTGAGGTGCTTTTATGATAAACTTACCGTTTTGCTGAAAATCGCGAAATACTATTTTTTTTGACCTTTTACCTTGAAAAATTTTTTTCCTTAACGAGAATGATGGGGAACTTTCAGGTATTGTTTATAATTATGTTTTCAACAATTTTACTCATTTTCAGCTTGTTGGGAGTTTATGTACCTTCGAATGTTTAAATTGACCGGGTTATTATTTCATCTCATTATATGATTTTATCTTAAAAAATAAATAACATTTGTAGATTCAATTCAGTCTTTACTCCTTCAAGAAATCTTTGAACCTTCACAAATATGACGAATTTTGCTGAGTAATAAAGAAAGTTTTGAAAAATACAGAGATTTTGAAACTCGTGAGACATTCTGAGATATAAAAGAATTTAATTATAATGATAGTTGAAGACTTCTTTCAACTTTGAAATGACAAAACTTAGAGAAAAAATTTTAGCCAAGCGTATTTTATTGCAGGGAAGGAAGTTAAACTGCAAACGTAGAGAGTGTCATTCAACAAATAGAGTTGCAATTTGTTTCTAGGGATACAGTCACCCTCTGAAATGCTATTATATACAAATAGCACTTCAGCACTTTACAAACTTATATTGAAAATTTATCCATCCATATAATATTATAAATGCGAAAGTAACTCTGTCTGTCTGTCTGTCTGTCTGTCTGTATGTTACGCTTTCACGCCTAAACCACTGAACCGATTTTGATCAAATTTGGTATAGGGGTAGATTAGACCATGAGGAAGGACATAGGCTATGTTTGGTCGCGATAACCGACATCCACGCGGGCGGAGCCGCGGGCAAAAGCTGGTATTGAAATAAATCAATAAACAAATTGACGTTATACTAATCTGTAATTTTCAGAGGGAAATTTAATATAAAATAGTGAATCGTTTAGGCGACTACTTTCAGGAAAAATAGATAAAAACTATCTTTGAAACGGATATTTTATACATCAGCGGAGCCGTATATTTTACAGTTTCTCAAATAACCTACTCTTTTAATTGGTTATTTCATTGCTGTCATGTATTTCATGCATCTAGAAAAACCCATTAAATTGTAGATACTTTCACTTATCTATTATCGTAAACATAACAGTACACCCCACTAGGGATTAGCTCAACCTTGCCATTGGAATTAGATAAGTAATACCTAAACATATTTCATCGGCATAATGAAATCTAATCTCATATTTTAGTAGGTATGAGTAAACATTGAGAGAGATATCCGAAAAAAAACCTAGCTGTATTCTTTGCACGTTTCATATCAGCGTCTTAATTTCTTTGATTGAAAGTTGTCTAAGATAATGGAATATCGACGAACAATTATTGTGTGCTCAAATATATTCGTTCGTCCTTTTCCAAAAGAAAACATATTTTTTAATTGCCACCGTGTCTATTTCGCGCTATCATGGCTTATTGGCAGCTTTATTGGGCGGTTATTTTTAATGGTATTTTATCGAAATATTATTATTTGGTCATGGTATGTATTTCGTTTATAGTATACCGGGTGTAAGGGGAACGCGAACCCCTAATCGATTTGGAGAAAAAAATATTTTTTCGTCCAAATCCTGACCTGATTTTATTTTTATGCCAATGTGTTATTACTTGGAGTATTACCTGGAGTACTACTAGGGGTTTTCAGCTTCGGGAGCGTTCCCCTTACACCCGGTATGTACCACCAGGTACGAAAATTGCTACTCACCTAAGATCAGGCCTAGTTATGGTTTTAAGGTTTGAAGCATATACAAGCCAACATAACATTTTCGTATATCTAGATGGACGTATTTCACCCAACTTTAACACTAATAGATAGGTAATATTCGTATCTACCGGTAGCCGATCCTGTGCAAATTTACAAAAACATGAAACAGTGTAGCAACATTCCTTTTCCCCGAATAGCTTCATAGCATACTAAACTTTTACTGTTTATATTGTTCATAGGTGCTAGAGTTGATCTACGCATTCTTTTATAAGTCCTACAAACATTCTGTAACCATAACATCACACACGAAGTTTCCCAGGGGAACATCCGTGCGTACTGTTTTCCATTACAGTAGACCCTGCTTATTTTCATTTCATCAGAGAAACAACATTTTTCCAATGTACCGAATTACAAATCAACAACACGGAGTGCCTACTTCCTGCTTACTCACTAGGGACGACATCCAATTACATGAATTGTTGTATGAATATGTTGTAAATTACACCTTTACAGCTTTTTTATGCAGGACAAGTCAATTTGACTTCACCTTACCTGATAGTAAGTAAGATAGGCAAAGTCTGATTGAAGACCTTTTTATAGCAACTAACCATTCACGAGTTGCTTCTTCCATTTTTAATATATAACTACATTTAATAGTCCATGTAGGCAGGTACTTTATACTTAAGGAACATAGTATTTACCTATTTTACAAGCAACTTTTGATTTCGTTTATAGTTACCAAGCATCGAATTATTCAAAATTCAATATAAATGTCTGAAATTAGAAGAGTATAATTTTAAGAAAATTAGAACTGAAATGACTAATATTCCCTCTAACCCCTCCAACTAAGCTAAATTGATTGTGTAGTTGGTAGTGTAATGGACAGATTCGAACCCGGGACTTCTCGATCGTAAGGCCGACTCCTTAACCAATAAGCTACCGACGCTTCAGGTAGGGACATAATTGCTGTATAAGAATACAATTTTAGCAGAGGATATATTTATAGAATATTTTGGTCACAATGCATAGGTAATTATATTAATCACTACCTAGGAAATAAACGTGGACTGGAATTTGAGAGGCCACCAAGATCTTCAGGGCCCGAACAAACCTCCCTGCTGGCACTTGTTCATCAACAGACGAAGCTCTTGCGCTAGCTTTTCTTTGGCATTGGAGGATCAGATGACCTCGTGTCTCATAAAAACTAACAAAAGCCAAATTTATAGCTGTGCCCAAAGTTCAGGCTTTGGGTTTTACTGTGACTAACACTATTTAGAATTCATACCAAAACGAAGTCAACTATAATAAACCAATAAATATTGGTAACATATTAAAACTTTTCAAACATATTTTGATGCTATAAGTATTCACCAAATCAAACCCTCGTCAGCCTATTTTAATCAACTAAATATTAGATATTAATACGGAGACCTTCCTCAATATAAAGCATCCCTATCCAATATTTAATAATGAAATTATGTACCAGAACATGACCTTATTGAAGGAGGGCAGATTTCGACATTCCTACGTATTCAGACATGTGTCATAAATATTTATTGGGACTATATAGGAACTCAGTTTCGTGTCACTGGTGGGATCGTCAGCTATCTTACTAATAAAAGGAATCTGGCCTTTTGAACTGGTAAAAGTCGGAAGCCAATGAGGTTACATCTTATCCTCACTTAATACAGTTAAGTCTGTGTAACTCGAATCTGAAGGGCCTTATATTTTTATCACTTATGGAGGGTTTTTATTCATATAGTTTTCAAAACTAACCCGACAGTTTTCTGTTTTATAGATGGATGACAAAAAGTTGTTTATTCGTAAACAATCGTGTTACTCGTTTATTATTTTTTAAGAGTCATTAGTATTCCGCCTATTGCCCCAGAAGTCAGTAACAAAAAAATTAAATTACTTTCGAAAGGTTCATTCTTTTACATTGTTACATTTGAGGTGTAGAGAAATAGTCTTCCGTCAGTCCGCTTGTTTCCTTAGATTTTAGCGCCAGCACGGATCCAACTTTGTAAAAAAATAAATCGACTAGATACTTTCGAAAATCTGAAAATTGGATTGCGAGCTCTAAAATTGTTTAAGCACAGTCAGCCTCAAAAATTGTGTGGCCTTTAGAACGTGGTTGCATTTTTTGTCGATGACGTCTTTACTATATAATAGCATTAATTGTGTGATATTTTACTGAATCTTGACGTAGTGGATCCGATATCGATGCCTTTTTTTTTTGTTTTCGTGCGGAAATCCCCTCGGATACCCCCCCTTCCGGAGGCGGAAGGGGAGGTTATGTCGGACTCGAACCGACTAAAACCGCACGCCGACTGTGGGTCGTGGTGCTAGGCCGGAGGTGAGGTTGTCATCGACATATCCCTCGCACCCCGGCTGACCCAGGATATCGATGCCACATGCCATACTTACTGAACAACGATATGAAATAGGCACCCTTCAATTTTAAAGTAGGTACGTTTATTAGGGCAATTGAAACCCGAAAAGTCATTTGGACGGTTTCAGACTCATTGATAGAGGTACCCATTCCAATCGCGTCGTTTGACTATCTATCATTATAAATTATATTATTCGCTGAATACGTTGTGTCGCAGAAACATTGCAAATCAAATCAAGAATATTCTTCATAGAAATATTACTGTCCAAATTTTAGCGTAGGGTAAGTATGCGAACAAGAAATCCTACAATTGCAGGTAGTGGTGAAAGAACTTGAAGAAGAGCTTCGGGACTTGTACTGAAAATGATACCTAAAGACAGCGTCTTTAATACCCTTAAAACTCAACCGCACAACTCATATCTCCAAACGACAATTTATGAGTTTCGAACTTTGTTCAAGATGCCTTGTTAATTATTAATTTCAAGACTACAAATAGGTGTCAAACGCTAGGAAGTATGACGACTTATTTATAGGAGTTACAAGATAGTTATAGACCTCTTAATACTATGATATAGTGACTGGGTGTAATGATTTTAATTTAACTTATACCATTTTGAGTCTTATTTAGACTTATTCAAGGAAGTTCCTTTAGAAGGAACTCTTCTTAATAACTTCTCATAAATATATATATTTTTATATATAATTATATATAAAAAGTAGGCCCATAAAAATCGAGGATTTTACTGAAGGACCTGCAAAGGAATGAACAATCAGATCAATCGAGAATCGATGGATTCTAATCATTTGGAGTAATTAGGCTTACAGTCAGAGATCGATTGCCTACCTTGCCTAGCTAAAAGATCACCTAATTGCTAAGACAAGCTAAATATTAGGGGCGCTTAAAATTTGTTATATTCAATACGTCTTACTTATTTATCACCTAATTACTAAAGAGCTCATCTTTAGTAATTAGTTACAATAATAAACTTTTAGCTAGTCCAAGGTCAATCAACACTATCTTATCAAGTTCAATTAATCGTATTCTCATAATAAACTTTTAGCAAAAAAAATTGCTGAACCACACTCATAAGGAAGAAACACTGGGGGTGCCGCCGCCTCCTTCTGCGAGCAAGTAATGCTCAAGAAGGAGGCGGCCGGTCGGGTCCGGACTAGACTTCGGGCCCGGGAAGCCCGCGCAGAGCGAAGGCGAACCGGACGTCGGAGGTCGCAGAACGACCTCCGTCCTCCATGAGCGCTGGCCTGGGGGTGACCGGTGGAGCTGCCTGTCACCCTAGCAGAAGCAGGCCGCGGCGGCAGCGCCAAGTGCGCTTCCCCGTAACCGGGGCTAGATGGGGACCCTGTGGTCCCCACAACCCGAAGGGGGCCATCTCGAAAGAGATGGTCCTGGGTCTGCCGGGGTGCGAGAGATATGCTTTTGGCAATCTCACCTCCGGCAACCAAGGACCCAAGACGGCGTGCGTTTTAGTCGGTTCGAGTCCGACATAACCACCTCCACCGGCTCCGTGGGGGTGGTATCCGCGGGGATTTATCGCACGATAAAAAAAAAGGAAGAAACAAACTTTTAGTAGAGCGATGAATAACTTTGTACCTATATCACAGAACAGATAAATACCTAGTACCAGCATCCCTACATACATTACATGGTATGCAACTTTTATATTTCAGTGTATAGAACTACTTCAAAGTAATTAATAGTTTACAACTTTGTTTCCGCATAGTGCTTTCTAGCTCAACCAACGATACATAGTAGCTCTTATATTTGTAGATATACGTTTATGTTATACTAGCTTTTGCCCGCGGCTCCGCCCGCATGGACGTCGGTTATCGCGACCAAACATAGCCTATGTCCTTTCTCATGGTCTAATCTACCCCTATACCAAATTTCATCAAAATTGGTGCAGTGGTTTAGGCGTGAATATACATACAGACAGACAGACAAAGTTACTTTCGCATTAATAATATTAGTATGGATTAATTGCTTTGAATATCATGAGCAGTTATGCAATCCTCATTTGCTTATACGTACTAGAAGGTTCCATAATAATGGAAATCATTCTTTAGGAGTATCGTAGCTACCCTAAATATGACCTTCTAAAGGCTGCGGTAACTAAAAAGGATTTTTCATGTTTTCCAAACTTCAGAAAATTAAAGAAAGTTTGTTTATTGCCTGACCATGGCAGTTTTATTGATATTGCTTATTTATTTGTGGTATTAATTACAGGATTGGATAGGTAGTTTTTCAATTTTTGATAAAAGTACCTAATAATCTCTAATTTTGTAATAGTCTCTAAGAAGCAAGTTATAAAATTACCGACGACGGCAACACATCCCACGACATGATGTAGGGACATACGACAGACGCTACACTTATAAATGGTTTTCATTCCGTAACAAAGGAGACGGACGTACTTTTAATCATAACAGACGTGGTAGTAAATTCATCTTGCTCACAAAATGTAATTTATATCTAAACTTCCACCGCACACACAGGTTAGCGAATTATTCGCTGAAAATTTAATTACCCGCGGTGATTTTGCGCAAAAAAAAAATTTACAAATTATATAGAGCCGCTTGCTATTTGGAGTATTCGGGGACAATGTCTGCGGTAGCCTACTGGTATGGGTAATGGGACTGCTGAGACGAGGTCTCGGGTTCGATCCCAGGTTTACCATGGCACACACCAATGACTTTTCGATGCTTTTCGAAGTTATGTGTGTATTTATCGCAGCTTTATAAGTGCCCGGTTAATGGCAATAGGCAAAGTAAGTACATTGGGACCTAAACATAAACTGGCGAAATGTGGGTGCTAGAACCTCTGCCTACCCCTTCGGGGAATACAGGCGTGAGTTTATGTTATGTTATAGA
Source organism: Eilema sororculum (assembly GCA_914829495.1). Lineage (NCBI taxonomy): Eukaryota > Metazoa > Arthropoda > Insecta > Lepidoptera > Erebidae > Eilema > Eilema sororculum. The sequence goes on along the minus strand of OU618543.1, from coordinate 15,687,237 downwards.
ATAGAATAGAATAGAATAATACTTTATTTGTACACCATTTACATAAGAATTTAAGTGCGAAATACATATTTTTTATACAATTGTTGTACAAAGGGCGGCCTTATCGCCATAATAGGCAATATCTTCCAGGCAACCTTTGGATGGACTAGAGTTACGTGTAAGAACAGGTGGTAGTTGGTGTGACTGGGAATGACAAAAATGATATATGAATACTCAAACTATATACACACATATACATATATACTCATATACGTACATATATACATCTATATAACATACATACACACATACATACATACACACATACATACATACATACATACATACATACATACATACATATTCAAATGTACAGCAAAGTGACATAGTGAAAAATTTAAATGTCTCTCCGGATATATAGTTATATACGTACTACAGTGACATAAAATGCTCATATAAAAGCTTATTAAAGCTTGTAATAGATTGTGCTCGTCTGATACCAACCGGCAACTCATTCCACAGACGAACCGCTTCTACGGTGAAAGATCGCCCAAAGTAATTTGTGGAATGCGTCGGAATTTTCAGTGTCAAGTTCTCCGACGACCGTAGGGACCTCGAATGTGTCTCATGTAAGAACCTAAAACGTTCTTTAAGGTAAGGGGGTGCTTTGGGGTTAAAAAGGATATTGTAAAGAAACGTTAGAATATGAGTATTCCGGCGAAGGCGAATTGGAAGCCACTTGAGTTTTATACGGTATTCGGAAACATGATCGTATTTGCGTAGGCCAAATATGAATCTTATACAGAAATTTTGAAGCCGCTCAAGTTTATCTAATTGTGCTTCTGTGAGATTTAGATAGCTGACATCGGCATAGTCGAGAATTGGTAGAAGGAGGGCCTGTGCAAGCGCAGTCTTTGTTGCCGTGGGCAGAAAGTTTCGTAACCTTCGTAAGGAGCCCCCTGAGGCAAATAGCTTGCGGCTTACCTCTTGCAGCTGGCGATCCCAGGACAACGTTTTGTCAAGGTAGATCCCCAGGTCTTTCACACAATCAGATAAAGGCACTACTGTACCTTCAAATTGTATCAGTGGCATAGCGGACCAATCTATATTAGAGATCACTCTGGGATTACCGACAACAATTAACTGAGTCTTTGATGGATTAATCTTTAAGCCGTAATTTTTACTCCATTCACTAATATGCGCTAGATCCAGGTTCATTGTGTCTAGTGCCTCTGATAGCTGGTTAAGTGGGGCCTGGCTGTATATCTGTAAATCATCTGCATACAAGTGGTAGGATGAAACTAGTTTCTGGGAAATAGAATTGATAAAAATCGCGAAGAGTAGTGGGGATAAAACGCCGCGCTGCGGTACGCCAACTGTTGTATTGCACCATGAAGAGAATGACTCTTCTATGCGTATACGTTGTCGACGACCAGACAGGTTACTTTGAAACCAATCAACTGCCGTTGGAGATATGTTAATAGAGCGAAGTATACTCACCAGGACGTTGAAATCTACAGTGTTGAATGCATTGCTAAAATCCAGGAGCGAAAGAACTGTCATGTGTCCTCGATCCATGGCTAGCCTTATGTCATCTGTGATGTGTACCAAAGCAGAAACAGTGCTGTGCCCAGGTCGAAAGCCGGATTGAAATGGATTTAGTATGCTGTTTCTACTAAGGAAGGAGCTAAGTTGGGTATGGATTAGGCGCTCAAAGACTTTGGAGAGGAATGGTAGAATAGAAATAGGTCGATAATCAGAAAATGTGGAGGGCTTGGATTTTTTTGGAAGGGGACTAATTTGCGCTTCTTTCCACGCAGATGGGAATTTGCCACAGGATATAGAGTGATTGAGTATATGACACAAGATGGGTAGGATTTGGTCGAGGATAGGGAGTATCATATTCCGACTGACACAGTCACTGCCTACTGCGCTGGATGTTATTGACGTTATGCTCTGCTTAACACCACAAACCGTAAATTGATCAAAGACAAAAGTTGGATATTGAGGAGTTGGAAGAGATGAAAGATAGTTAAGTGTGTTTGCTTTAGTTGTCCCGTCAATATTGGACGAAGATGAGAAGTGATGATTCAGTGAATCGAGATTTATATCTTTAGGAATTGAGTCATGGCGAGATTTTCCAACTCCTAGTGTTCTCAGGAACTTCCAAACCTTAGCTGGTTCTCCATTTTCCACAGAGGTATGAATATGCTGGCGTTGTGCGTTCCTACACATCTATTTTGTTATTTGTTATGTATATGTTAAAACCATTTGAACATTTTTGACGTGACAACGTCTTATAATTTGATGGAGCCGGCTGCACGCACGAAAAAACATGACGTCATGCGGCGTTACCTCGCTCTGAGGCGTTCCATTTAAGGCTTGAAGTGCAAGCGAGAGCGCGGAACGAGCGACAAATCAAACAAATAAAATTTTCTTTTGAAAAATGAAAACATTCCATCAGTATTGTCTTATGACGTTGTCACGTTCAACTATCTGCAGTAAACCTACTTTACTGACAACCGATTTTTCCTAGATGGCAGCCGTGGATTATGGGTCAACCCCACAAACTTGGATTTAAATTTAAGCTGAACCGATTTATACATTAAATTCAAGCAGATATTGATAATCTCTGACAAATACAACCCTGAATGTTTTTTTAATGGACTATATTTCTGCGTATTTTGACCTATCATACGTGGAGACGAGACCACATGCCAGAATATTGCGCAGTGATCTCATCTACATGTTCTTTTTTGTCCTTCTCAACTACAACTACTAGGCACCAACTCAGACAATGGAAAACAAGGGTTTGCTCCGACTAGGGGTACTTATATTATTAATCGTAAAGAGTTAAGATGAGAAGGTGGCACCATTCGTGAATCCATACTAATATTATAAATAGTATGCTAACTATACAAATCGAATACATAGGGAAAAAAGAATGTTCTCGGGCGGGACTCGAACCCGCGATATTTCCTTTACAGGGGGAATACCTTGACCAACTCGGCTACCGAGACACGCCCGATGTGATTCAAATTTTTCCCTTCTTATCCGTCTTTAAGTCTGTCTCTAGGTATGTTACGCTTTCACGCCTAAACCACTGAACCGATTTTTATGAAATTTGGAATATGGATAGATAAGACTTTGAGAAAGGATATAGGCTATGGTCGCGATTAACCGACTCCACGCGTGCGGAGCCGCGGGCAAGACCTAGTTAAATATAATGAAAACACGATTATCAAAATGATCGAAAATATTTTCGATTTGTTTTTCGGTTTGCAGTGATTTATACCTTTAGGTAATACTGAGAAAAATATGTGAGATCAGTATAAACGAGTTTAATATTCATTATTCATTACATATTGTCCACTATAAATCTTAGATTTACATTATTTTTAACACCCATTATTTATTTATATCATGAATTTTTATGACAATAATAAAATATTAGTAGTTACACAAAATATATCAGTGTTATGTAATTGGTTCTGGCCATACATTTTGCTTATGGTAATTATACGTGTAGTTCTTTTACCTCCAAATTCACTTACTAGTACTTTTAGTTTTCTTAGGTGGAATAGTACCTGCCTTATTCAAATTCAAATTCAAATGCTTTATTGTGAAACATAGGTAGGTACAAAGATGGTCTTTTACATAATTTGATCAGCTATGTTCAGCCATATTGGCATACAATATTTTGTGACAGAATTATTAATAATTAATTACAAATTATCATACATTAAATTTAAATTACATTATTCGTTACTTACTACTACTATATTTATGTTATTTGTACTATTTATTTGTGACTCCAAATGATTTCAAATATATACAGTTTAAAAAGCAAGACCTTACTCCACCTAGTTCTCTTAATATAATATGTTATGATGTCATTGCATATTGCTACTTATTTAGGAATTAATTTTCTTTTCTACGAAATTACAAAACAAAGTCACCAACATAATTTAGAAGCTACTGTTTTTACTACTGTTGTAATTTTGTATGAATATCGTGTAAAAGACGTAGTATTATCCTAATACGATTCCAATAAAGTGGCCTTTTTAGACCTGCTGGACTTTGTCTATTATGGTCATGATTTGTATCAAAAATATAATTTAGGAATTCCAATTAAGTAACACATTCAGGTATAGGTATTCATGAATATTTTTACACAACTAATTTACAAATGAAATAAAAGAAACCATTTAAAAACTAAAACTAAGACTAAAAAGCAAGACTTTACTCCACCTAGTTTTAACAGTCTTAATATAATATTTTGAGGTATTATGTCACAAAGGCGCTACATACTTTAAGTATTGAACGCGAAATAGTCAATTCCACACCTAAACCAAGTGTTTCAAATTTATTTCTATTGAAATCTGTGGGTAAGTGGGTAGGTATAGGTAGGAGTAGTTACTCATTATTAGACCTTTTAACAGTTCATATAACACTGAAAATACGTATATACGCAGGTACATAAATCCCTTTCATTTGTACCCTCGTCTCTTTATGAAAAGGTAAGCAATCTGTGGTTGCCTTAAATTTCGTTGACGCAAAAATATGCTAATGGAAGATTTGTCAACTATACCCCGTCCATCATAATATTATTGTATTTTAGACAGATGAAAGTAGTGATTGCATGAAAATTTAAAATATCGACAAAGTTAACAAACTCGATAAAAAAAATCGATATATGAAAATATTATGATAAATGTTATAAATGATTTCATGTGGAACTAAAATCTATTATCTTTCTAAACATAATAATAAAGTAGTACTTCTATATTTATTTCGTGTCTGTACAGTTTACAAATGTACGAGTAATAGAAAACGATTGTGGGCCATAACGCATACGCTAATCTCCAAAACAAAACAACTGACTTCTAGAAGAATATTCCAGCATGCTGATTTCCTGGTATTTATTGAAGAGTTCCGTGGCCTGTCTTTGAAATCCATCATCAGATCTTTATGAAATTTAAATGGGACCATTTTGGAATAAACCTCTTTCAAACAATAAAAGAATTTTGACAATCCGTCCACAAGTGACGGAGTTACAAAAAACATTTTTCCGTAAAAATCATACAAATATAAATAATTATAAACATCCGAATTGTTGTTTAGAAATTGGTTAAAAATCGCCAGTTATGTAATATTTAAAAAAATATTTTTTCTGTAGTCGATATCAATTGTGACATTTTCAAGTTATTATGATAAAAACACTGTCGATTGACTAACTACATCCCTAAAATTGCTTTCTGGCTGACGTGACGATGTCAATGAAAAATGACGTATTGGCGCCTAATTTTTGTTAGGATTTTCAGGTGCTGACGCTAGAACAAAGTTATACCGACCACTGTCAGTGAGCTGTCTAAAATACAATTATATAATGGACGGAGTATAATATGGCGTCCTCCGTAGGACGGTAAAAAATATCGAAAGGGGTACATTTTACATTGATTTCTTGACAAAAAATATTATTTGGTTATCGAAATTAGTGGATAGTGTATCCTCCGAACCTTATCATTTATACAAAAGAATAACGATATATCGATGGGTTCTACGTATAAGGGCCAAACTAAAAATTTGGTCATTTTGTATTTTTTGTGGTAAACGCCAATCAGCCAGTTTGACCCTTATACGTTTCAGAGTTTGCTAACCTACTAATTATATTTCAGTTAGATGTTTTAAATAATTGAGAAAACACACAATGATTTCATATAATGAAATAAAATTTTAGTTAGCCTTAATACTAAAATTTTAGACCGTATTCAATGCTTCTGGTATTCTTCGGGGAAAAACAATATTTCACACAAATAATAAGGAAATACACGTAGCCGATGTGACACATTGGCCCTTTTATGGTGTTTATTAAAGAAAATAATTTTAGCAAAAATCCAATGTGCAGTGACAAAGATACTAAATATGTATAAGACTGATATATGTATATAAATATATATATTATATACCACTGTCATGTATATAAGGAAAATAGTTGTCTTAACATACAAGCAAAATTTATTATAGCAAATTCAAACTTTGGAAGGCTCTCCTGTAAAGTTGTCATTATTCACTTTGGCCCTTATACATAGAACCCATCGATATGTTACATCTAAACTAGAGAAACGCCTCTTTAGTTTTTGCGAAAAATCCTCACGCTTCTTTCTTTTTTTTTTTTTTTTTTTTTTTACACAGGACACGTCAATTTGACTTCACCTCGCCTGATGTTAAGCTAAAGGCAAAGTCTCGGAAAGAGTGTCACCATCGTAAACATTTACCATGTTAACAGTGGTGGCACTCAGCTTGACGGCCTCATTAGATGCCTTTTCACGCCCCGCTTAAAGGACCCGGGACTGTAGGAAGAAGGAAACACGTGAGCTGGCAGGGAATTCCAGGTCTTAGTGGTGCGGCATAGGAATGAATCACTGAAACGCTTGGTTCTAGCAGGTATACTCTGCACCGTAAATGGATGACATCTTAGCCCTGCACGTGTCGTCCTGTGAAGGAAAGGGAGAGTCTTTTCTGCGACGCGACGCTTCGAAGCTCTGTCACCCACCAATTCATTGTAGGTTATCGTAATCTTCATCTTTTATGAGTTGGCAAAAAGAAATAATAAATAAACGCTCCGAATCTCAATTTCCTCTCATCGGAACATATATAATCAATCTTGAAAAATCAACTTTATCAAACTTATGAAATACTAATTGACCTATTTCGAGAGTTGGATTTATTCTGTCGTAAAAATTTTATTCCTTTTTGCGAATAATGGGGACTTAATATTGAATCATAAATATTGATATCAGGAGTCGAGCCGTTACGACTATCGACTATTATAGTGATTGTTATGGTTGGTTGGTTCGCTCGTAGCGATGGTGTGAGACTCATAACTTTCGGTATGATGCATGACGTTGATAGATTAATGAATGCTGTACATAACCAATATTGAAATATTTACGAATTCAAGTGCTCAATCGTCGTTCCTATGTTTGCCAGCTATTCAACAACTCATTTATACTTTACTGCTTTCGCGCATTGAGAGACGAGCATGACACAATTGATAAGCCCGACATTAGTATGACTTAATGACCAATTATTATTGCATCAAATCATGTCAATCCTATGTAATTTAGAAACCAAAAAAAAACATTTTTATGGCTTAAATGGTAAAGTCAATTAGTTAGTAGAAATTTTGGGAATATTGTACCTCTCTGTTTAGTGGGCCTCTACTGTTGATCCTATATAAGAATGATAGGTATAAGAATTATAATAGGTAGTGAGGAAGAGGGTGGGGTTAATCAAATTAAAATAGGTAGTTACCAATCGAATACATAGGGAAAAATTAATCTTCTCAGGCGGGACTCGAACCCGCGATCTTTTTTCCCTATGTATTCGATTTGTATAGTTAGCATACTTAATGCTCTAAAATTCATTCAATTCTGCTAATACCACTAGGAGCTACCTAAAAGATATTAACTTTATGGTCACCCATAGAGTAAGAATAAAAATATTTTTTAAATTTCGTCATTAACGTTTTATATGAAAGTATTCTACTGAGATAATTTCCAGTATGACGGCAAAAGATAGTTATATTGTTAATTACATCACTGAGCTTTGGTTGCATACCTACTTCTCCAGTTGGTGCGTTTCTCGTTAACACGGCTTAATCAGCCGTTCAATTAACTGTCTGGGCTGTTAACTAAACCGTTCAATTAGCGGCCTGAATTATATTCAGTAGTATCCTATGTTAAAATATTTAACTAACTGGCTGGCTAATGCTTAGGCCATTCGTGGAGTACCCCCCAGAAATAAAACAGAAATTTAGTGATATGTTTATTGAGAACTGTAGCGCAATCCGACTTGACAAGTTAGGAGAGGAGGGGAGGGAAGAGGAGCTTCGTTCCACTCCGCTCCGCATTCTGACGAACCTCTTCCGGAAATCTGACGAACATAATTTTAACACTAGAAATAAAAATAAACTTGCAGTGCCAAAACTCTGGCTTCGTAAAGTTGGTAACTCGTTTGTAGGCAACTGTATAAAAATATTAAATAAACTTCCTCAGGATTTGGTTGACATGCCACTTATTAAGTTTGAAAATTAAAGTGAAATATTATATAATTAAGAAAGGTCATTAAAAAGTAGAGGAATATCTAAATGATAAGAATGCATGTTCAACCTAACCCCCTTCTCGCTCGCACAATATAATTTTTTATTGTAAACTAAACCATATTTAAAAAAAGATAATCATCATCATCTACCAACATTCGCAAGAATGTTGGTAGATGGCTGCACTGTCGCCCTTATAGACGGATATAAAGAGAAGGAAAATTTGGAATGATTCAAGTGGTGCTCAAGTGCCCTGTAAGCGAAAGGTCGTGAGTTCGAGTCTCACTTGAGCATTTCATTTTTTCCAATGTTTTTCGAACTTAACAGTTAGCATAATAAATGCTATAAAAAATTCATTCAAAGATAATCTAGTTCTAATATAGTTCACTGAGTTTGTTGCTGGTATCTTCTCAGAAGAAACAACCTACCGAACCATCGAAAGAATCATTTTCCAATGATTTATCTTATTTCATATTTTTTATATTTCTTGACTTCAGTAAATAATATGTCATTTGTAAAATTTTGACATTCATATTGTGCTCTTTACGTGCCTAAACGAAATTGACTTTAATTGATTCTTGATTTTTTAAGCCATGCAGAAATAAGTGATTTGCCTAGCTGTCTCATTAAATGGCTGGATATCATTCAAGCCGTTAATTGACTTGCACCGTTTAATTAACAACATAGACAGTTAATTGAACATTTTATTAAGCTAGTTGGCAGCGACATTAACACCATCAGAAAAACAATCAGAATTGCACAGGTGAAAATGTTTGTCATGAGAAAAAATCAAATCGACGAATTTTATAGCAATTTTTTTGCTTTGTACTTTAGGCCCCGAAGTCTGCTCTCCTGTCAGGAGTTCAGATAAGGACTACGTGAACGAATTTACCCCATATGTGTATAAAGTCAGACAGATCGAAATATTGTTGTAGTGAATGTGACCATAAAATACAGAAAAGTGATGAATCTTCTTTTATCCTGAGATTTATTAGGTATAAATCATGAGACGCGGGTCCAGATGTCAAGCTTTGTTATTAATATAATAAGTTTAGGACATAACTCATCATTTGCGCGCAAGGGAACACACCCAACTACTTACTTACGACTTAGACCAATTGGCTTACTTTTGTACACACGTAGAAGTAGCTTGCATAGTTCAATGATAATAATATACCCATTACCAAGTGTAATCCATCAAATCATTTCTATATTATTATCATTATATAATCACGCATTTATCCCCGAAGGGTTAGGTAGAGGTTAATTAACACCAACGTTTTACCAATCAATTAAAGTATTCGGTCCCACGTGATTGGGTGTGAGCCTATTGCCGTATTCCTGGCACTATTGTTGACATGAGCCATGCATATGAGACTGTGTCTGGGCGCATATATATTATATCTGTCTGATGTTAAACAGGCCTATCCCTCAGTCGCCTTGTACGACACCACATGGGAAGAGATGGGGTGGCCCAAATTCTTCTCTGCCGGGAACCACGCAGTATTTATAATCCATTATATAATTTCTATATATCTAAATGTTAAATGATAATAATATACCTATCCATTACCTAGTGTAATTCATTATATAATTTCTATATGCCAGATTGCTCCCCGGTGGGGTAGAATATGTCCATCTCTTCCTGTGGGTGTCGTAGTTGGCGATTAAGAGATAGGGGTGCTCTCCATCCGACATTAACATACAGTCCATGACTAACTACTATTTTATGTTTGACTGTTAGCATTTTTATGCTAACTTTAAAGTTCGAAAAACATCGGGAAAAATGAAACGCTCAAGTGAGACTTGAACTCACGACCTTTCCTTTCAACCACCGTGAGTTCAAGTCTCACTTGAGCGTTTCATTTTTTCCGATGTTTTTCTTATGTTATGCTTGTAAATATATAAATCTGAATAGATAGTTAATAATATAATTTTGTTGAATGCTAGTAGGAACATTTATCTCGCCCAATAGAATATATAATGTATTTTGCTCTATGATCAATAGGATTATTTTATTGTTATATTAATTGTAATTCTTTATTCAATTCTCTTCCAAATTCAATTTGGAAAACAAGGCTTATTTTCTTAGGTATCGTATTATGAGTAAATTCATAAGGAGATTAAAATCGTCGCGCACATTTCAAAGCTGCATCTTTGAAATGAAATGATTAAATCATATTATTCACAACGTGACGCTTGTTAATGTTGTATTTAAACGCGTTGAGTGTCGTAATGAATAGCTGATATACTTACATACCGTCTTTCTTCATATGTCTTAGAAGGTCCTCAATATTTGGAAATAAGCACATGTCACTTTATGGCAAGCCAATATCGGTGCCTCACCTTCGATACCAAAAGCGGCCGGCTACGGGAAATTTGGAAAATTCTAGAGGTGTTATAATATATCACTCACACTTTCAAGATCCTACACTCCTTTCCAAAGTTCTCTGGCTAGAAAGAGTAATGGCCTCCATTGTATTGGGTAGGTTGTACTCTCTCTCGAACGGCCGGTAGTGAATGCCAAAGATTTTTTTAACCAAGCAATCCTAGTTGTATTGAAAACATACTCACTGAACTTACGAACATAATAAGTTCTAGGAAATCATGGTTTCATATTATTAGGTACGTTGATTTTTAAATACTTGATATATAGATATTGTAGATATCTAGGTAAGGTACAGTCAGCGTCATAAATATCTTGACGACGAAGTCTCAAAATGATGATAAAACTCTCGTATTAGGAAAAAATCAAACTGTATTATTGATTTATATGGTACTAGCTTTTGCCCACGGCTTCGCCCGCGTGGATGTCGGTTATTGCGACGAAACATAGCCTATGTCCTTTCTCATGGTCTAATCTACCCCTATACCAAATTTCATTAAAATCGGTTCAGTGGTTTAGGCGTAAAATCGTGATATACAGACAGAAAGACAGAGAGACAGACAGACAGAGTTACTTTCACATTTATAATGTTAAGTAGTATGGATATGGATTATTGTCTGGTGTGTACCAAATAGCAGGACAATCGGTCAACTGGAACGGGGCAAAAAACGTAATTAAGATCATGTTGAGCACTCTGTTCGTCAGCATTTTTTTATTGCTGACTACTTCGATAGTGACTGAAGAAAAATTACATATGGCCTACTTATACTTACGTTGTTTACTATTGAACTGTTGGGTAAACGATCTGTAGGAATAGCTGTAAGAAATCCTATCCTGAACGACTCACAAATCACACAGAAACTGTACTCACATTGTGTCCCCCGTCGAAGTAAGTACTAAATCTTATAACAGATGTTCAGTAGGACAAAAATCTAATGTAAAAAGGGTTCCTGAAAGGCAAATGATATCTAACATACTTATAATATTTTCGTGATTTTTTTATTAGGGATATTATGAATTTTTAATTGGTTCCTTTTATTTTTTACTTGTAATAAAAAGTACAATAAATAAATGACAATAGTTATTCTATGACCAAAAAATTATTACTAGTGCCTAATTTGTGAAGTTGAAAAATTTGGGAATTTTGACAATTTTTGATTATTTATCTGAAACTTTATATGAAGAGTATACCTACCCTTGTTCTACCGAACAAGAACTAATACCTACGGTTTTACTATGATGCCTTTAAATTTTCTTCTCTTTAGTACGGGATTTACCCCTACCTATAAATTCGCTAGGTATTCGCAGTTATTTCTAATTCTATCGTATTTGTAAATGTTTCAGAGTTGGCAACGTTACTGTATAGCTGGTGTTACAAGAGTCAATAGATTACGGCCGATCCAGGCAGACCGCAATACTCCCTAAGTGTTATAACGTATAAAACGGGTTCTTCAATATTTCACAAAGATAAATCTTAACATCAATGAAACTGACGAAACATCAAAGTGTACTTCTCGCAAGCTTGTAAAGAAAGTACTTAAAACGTTTGTGGTGTAAGTAGAAGTATAGAAGTATTGTTACAGGCTTAGGTACAGCTGGACTTATGTGAGGAGAAACGCCCTAGCCTTTGACCTACAATAGACCATAAAACAAGATATCAAAGTAGCCGTTATAAAAAGTTGTCAGTATTGCGGACATTGACTTTTATTCCATGGATTACTTCGTAATCTCCTTTTAAGATAGAAGTGAGCCTGAAAATATTTTATGGAATCATAACTTATAGTACACTTTTATTAGGAAATCCTAATAAAAATGTACTTTGAGCGTATTATTTTCACGCTTTTGTGTTGTTCCAAATGAAAGAAATGATTGCTGTATTCGCGTCAAATTCCTGCGTTTCCTATATGTAGATTAGGTCTGTATAAGTACACTATTTCTACTTTATGATACATACTATTTATAAACCTAGATTTATTTTAGTAAGTACCTACTCAATAGGTGGTATGGCATAGGTTAATAACATATCTGCCTCTGTCATGACAATGACAGCCTCTGTGGCGTGGCGGTAGTGCACGCGACTGCCACGCAGGAGGCGCGGGTTCGATTCCAGCTCAGTGCAAATATTTGTATGCATGAATATGGCTATTTGCATTGGTCTGGGTGTTTCTTTGTATAATATGTATGTATTTACAAAAAAAAAGTATATAAGTATGTTTATCCGCATTCTAGATTCCATAACACAAGCTATAAAAGCTTACCATGGGTCTAGATGGCGTTGTGTAGAATGTTGTGGAATATTTATTTATTATTATTTATATACTTACCCCCATTGTGGTTCTATAACAAACGAAAACTACCTAGAGATCCGGTTCTTAGCATTCCATGGATTCACCGTGCGGTCGCCGGGTCCATGGCGTGGTACAGAGAGAGACACTATGACGGCGCCTGGGACTTGCGACCCAGGTGTAGGTTTAGGGTGGCCACCTTGTGATGAATATCTACAATGTAGGTTCCTATAACTACACAAAACACAATCAACTTTTTATCGGGGAGAATTCCTTGACCTTCTTTGACTATAACTACCAGACCACGCCAAAACTAATCCATTCTACTAATACTACTAATGTAATGATTGAAATGCTTTAAAAATTCATTCAAACGTTTTTATGGTTGTTAAGCTCGCGTTTCGACCACTCACCTGTTGGTAAGTGACGATGTTGTCGAGGGTGGAGCACGCTTGCCTAGAAGTAAGCTATTCACTATCTATTCTTGAAGCCTGGAAACACAGATTCAGGCAAGGCATTCCTTCTTGGCAGTAGGTACGCATGATTAACGTATATCGCCAAATCGTTATAAATATAAATAAATAAATATTCCACAATATTCTACACAACGCTATCTAGACCCATGGTAAGCTGAACTAGCCTATGTTATGGAATCTAGAATGCGGATAAACATACTTAGATACTTTTTTTATAAATACATACATATTATACATAGAAACACCCAGACCAATGCAAATAGCCATATTCATACACACATATATTTGCACTGAGCGGGGATCGAACCCGCGCCTCCTGCGTGGCAGTCGCATTCACTACCGCCACGCCACAGAGGCTAATCGTTAAGTACGTACAAGTATAGATGTTCGTATGGTAACCGGGACCGACGGCTTAACGTGCTCTCCAAGGCACGATCAGACCAATGCAAATATGTACCCATATTTATGCATACATATATGTACCCATATTCATGCATACATATATGTACCCATATTCATGCATACATATATGTACCCATATTCATGCATACATATATGTACCCATATTCATGCATACAAATATGTACCCATATTCATGCATACATATATGTACCCATATTCATGCATACATATATGTACCCATATTCATGCATACATATATGTACCCATATTCATGCATACATATATGTACCCATATTCATGCATACAAATATGTACCCATATTCATGCATACATATATGTACCCATATTCATGCATACATATATGTACCCATATTCATGCATACATATATGTACCCATATTCATGCATACATATATGTACCCATATTCATGCATACAAATATGTACCCATATTCATGCATACATATATGTACCCATATTCATGCATACATATATGTACCCATATTCATGCATACAAATATGTACCCATATTCATGCATACATATATTTGCAATGAGCGGGGATCGAAGCCGAGGAGGGGAAAGAATTATTATGTATATATATCTTGATTCTTTGATTGATCTTGATATTTATCTTTAGAGTTCAACAATGTAGGTATTTACCGTTGTCACAAAGACAGCAGATGTATATAAAATATTTAATCAAGTTTATTATATAGGTACTTATTAAATGTTCTTTCTACAGCCACTGAAGTAAAAGAAACATACGACGGAACCTCTCCAGTTATTATCTATCCATAAGAATGCTTCAAGCCAATTCTCCGTAGCACAAAAGTAATTGATACTTCAAAACATTCCTTTTTTTATCCACTCTATTAATTCTAGAGAAGCTTTTGAGTACCTACGATTTTGTATTGTAAGTAAGACTGACACTTGGGATTTACGAAATTACGTTACTTCGCACCTAGTTATTTAACTTCGTTTAGTTATTTCGCACCTAGTTATTTAACTTCGTTTACTTAACACTACTGGGTTGATAAGGGTCAAACTCATTTTCTCAGACTCATTTTATGATTTTCAGTTCAACGTGAGTAATTTACTGTGTTAATCAGTACGCATGAGAAATTAATCATTAAATTTAATGTTATTGAAACATTACGTATAATATGGACTATAGCTAGTACCTACCTACTACATATTTATCGAATCTTTTTTAAATCCTTGTGAAATAAACAAATTCATAATGAATTGAAGGAATAAGAACAAAACCCTTAAAGATGGATGATTATTGATATAAAGAGAAGGGAAAGTGATTCAGGTGCGGCTCAATAGCTCAGTTGGAAGAGCATTGCGCCTGTAAGGGAAAGGTCGTGGGTTCAAGTCCCACTTGAGCGCTTCTTTTTCCCGACGTATTTCGAATTTAAGAGCAAACCCTTAGAACGCGCGTCTCGCTGCTCTGTATAACGCCAACAAGGTTTTGGTGATCTTCCAAGAGCATAAAAATTTGTTCCACTATTGGAAAGACATAAAACACTGCCCTCAATGGACCCCAATAAATCTAAATATACATTTCCTTTGAAGTTTGGGAAATTATCACCAAGCTTTGTTGGTAGATAATCATGTTTATCTACTATTCTCAATACCAAATAAGTATCTATTTGATGTTATTCCATAATTCTGGAGTTCTTGATGACAAGATGTTTAGGCAGATATTATAATTGTGTGTGTTCATTATGTACTACCACATTATGTACCATAATATATGTAATATATATACTCTCACCTTTCTCTCTCCGGAGTATGTACAGTCAACTACAAAGAGATGTATCCAATTTAATCTTCCAAAGTTATGTACCCCTGCGAGTGCCACTATGAACTAACCAAAGATTGTGACAAACATGGTATCCACTGAACTTGACAATAACATGTATGCGTGTAAAGCGCAATAATTATGTATCCCACTACATTTCCTGTGATATATACACTTACAATCTTAATTAAAAATATATCCAAATAATGTGAAAGAAAATTGTATACATTTAATGTTCCAAAGAAATGTAACCATAATAAAAAGGATGTGAAAAAAGTTTCTTTGAGAATGCCATTTAAAAATAAATTCTTTATATTGCACATTTATAGAGTTTGACTTAGCTGTTTGATACTTCATATTATCTAAAACTAGCTTTTGCCTGCGACTTCGTCTCCTGGTTCTGAGCTACATCTCCGCCAATTTTCAGCCAAAAGCCAAAAGTTCTTGAGTTATAAATAGTGTAACTAACACGACTTATAATATCTTCTATCCCTTATTTTAATAATAAGTATCGCGAATATAATATATATTCGCGATACTTATTATTAAAATAAGGGCAGTATAATTATTATTAATCAGTTTTTGCAGTTTTTTGTCATCTTAAGTGTAAGTTCTTCACTACATAATTAAAATAAATGATAAACAGTCTTTTTTTTCTTTTATCAGTCATCCAATACATAATAATTATGTTATGTATGAATAATGTTTTGCCATCGGTTTCATTCGGAAAAGTTCGTATTTATCATACTTGCTTTCTATTCTAAATGTGTAATATTATGAATTTATTTTTAAATGGCATTCTCAAAGAAACTTTTTTGTTTTCGCTAGCACTTCGAAATTCATACATCCTTTTCATTATGGTTACATTTCTTTGGAACATTAAATATATACAATTTTCTTTCACAGTATTTGGATTTATTTTTAATTAAGATTGTAAGTGTACATATCACAGGAAATGTAGTGGGATACATAATTATTGCGCTTTACACGCATACATGTTATTGTCAAGTTCAGTGGGTACCATGTTTGTCACAATCTTTGGTTAGTTCATAGTGGCACTCGCAGGGGTACATAATTTTGGAAGATTAAAATGGATACATCTCTTTGTAGTTGACTGTACATACAAGAGCCCGCTTCTGTTACCGCTCACACATGTAAGCTTCTTCCACTTCCTGGGTCCACCTTGGTGCGAGAGATATACCTGATAACCTCACCTACGGCTTTGCACTACGACCCACTACTACTACTACTACAACTACTACTGCCAGTGGGGACGACATTTGACCGAACGGGCTGCTATGTGGAATCATTTCACCCAATTCCCTATAGCGACTGCCATACACGTTTGTATGGCAACCGGGACCAACGGCTTAACGTGCTCTCCGAGGCACGACCAGACCAATGCAAATACTCATATTCATGCATACAAATATTTGCACTGAGCGGGGATCGAACACGGAGCTCCTGCGTAGCGGCCGCGTTCACTACCGCTACGCCACGGAGGCTGCCCACTGCGACACACAGACGGCGTGCGTTTTAATCGGCTCGAGTCCGATATAAACTCCCCCACCGGCTCCTTCCGCACGTAAAGGAAAAAGTGTCCTCTACTAACGATAAGCTTAAAGTACTAAGATCTTCAGGTATAAAAATAACTTCACCTGCAAACCGGTAGCAAGGCTCTGGCGCAAATTTTCCGCTTAGCATTGGAATTCAGTCACCGGACAGTCCCTTTACCGAAATTTTCTTTCAAAACGAGCCCTCTCTTCCAGTGAGAGGGGACAGATTGTTAATGACGAATATTTTTCTAGTTTGAAGACACTGCATTTATATGTTTTTTTTTTCTATTACAGATGAGGCCCCGGTGAGATTCAGAGATGAGCCGAAGCAGCAGTGGCGGCGGCAGCGTCGCGGAGGCCAATGGCGAACTGAGAATATTACTAGTAGTGACCGTAGTCATCGGTCTGCTTCTCATGTTCTCCCTTCTTATGTGTTATGCGTGTGTGCTTAAACGGCTCTGCTGTGGCACTCCAAGAGAAAGAGCAAAGCATGTGGCGTGTGCTAGGAGAACTGAAAGCTATCCAATGGGTGACGTCACGTTACTCTCACAACCGACGGAGAGCGAACGGGTTTAAAATGAAATGTCCGTAAAATGAAATAGAACGAATAAATGTGTAATATAAGTTACCCATCTATATTCCAGAATGATACTCAGTTCTAAATCTCTCAATGAAAGTCAAGATTCAAGACTGAGTAGGTACCTAAAGTAAAGCCAATGAGACGAGAGAAAAAAGGTAAACAAAGCGACCATTACTGAGTTACGTTACGATAGCTACCTAGTACATTATACTATCTTCGTCGCACATATTACACGTACGCGACAATGGCCGAACGACAGCTGTCGTTGCCATAGTCATAGTCATAGTCATAGTCATTTATTTTTCAATATTGAACAATAAAATTATTTCTTATTGACGTCAATTTTAATTCTACGCTTCCAAGGCGCTGGTGGAGAAGAAACGGCGCAACAAACTCCACTGCGGCATTTTTTAGACGTCAATTTACAATATTCATTTTCTTAAAGCTAAATGTATTATATAAAACACTTTTTAATTAAGAATTATAAACCAAAGTTACATAAAGTTACAAATAAGTCACGTAACTAATACAGTACCATGCTGTAATTAGAGCATTTTACGAGGGGCCTGCACCATGCTCAAGCCAGACATTTTTATCTTTCAAGTAATCATCTATCCTATAGTATGCCTTTTTGGATAAGGTGGTTTTTACAAAGGTTTTGAATTTATCGTCAGGCATACCAAGGATCGATTCTGGCAGTTTGTTATAAAAACGTATACCATCCCCCTTAAAAGAATCACTAACCCTGCTAAACCGATAACATGGAAGTAGAAGTCTATGTTTGTTACGCAGATTTCTGTCTGTAATGTCACTTACTTTTGTGTAATGAGATATATTTTTCCTGACATACATTATGTTTTCAAATACATATTGGGAAGCTACAGTTAAAATGTCAATATCCTTAAATCGTTCCCTGAGGGAGTCTCTCTTGCCTAAGCAATAAATGGCACCCTCTTTTGCAATATAAATATAGTTTCTAAATCTGCTGCATTTCCCCAAAGTAGTAGTATTCCATAGGACATCAAGCTATGGAAGTAACTAAAGTATACGAGCCTAGCAGTAGCTACATCAGTCAACTGCCTAATCCGTTTCACAGCACTTATGCTGTGAGACGGATACTGGCCAATAAACTTAGCTCTGCTGCTTACAGCAGAGCTAAGTTTGTTGGCAAGAATAGTGATATGGTCACCCCATTGTAATTAAGAATCTATTGTAATTCCTAGAAAGGTAGTGGTGTTTACGTATTCTAACCCTTTCCCCCCTAGCACAACATCAACGTCCTACGTCGTTGCGTAGGTATTTCATAGTAGGTACCTACCTACAGGAAAGCTGTCCGCACAGATGTTCTAAACTGTCAGATCCGCCATCTTATGAGCAATTTCATTCCTGTCTGGAACGCGCTTGAAGTGATACATACTCATTTTCAAATAAAAAAGTTTGGAACTGCTGAAACACTGTCTACCTTTTTTACCCGACTGCGCGACGCAAAGGAGGGTAATGTGTTTATCAGTCTATGTATGTATGTATGTATGTATGTATGTTTGTTTCTATGTGGCGTTCTAGAGACCAAATGCATGGGCCGATTTTGATAATTCATACGTCAATCGATTCGTCTTAACCTTGCGAGTGTCACTAAAGACATGACAGTAATCAAAATCCACCACAGCGACAACCAGACGCCATATTGTCAAAATGCAAAAAATAAAAGTCGATGAACTATGTCAAGTGGGGTGTCGTTGAATAGGTATTTTAAAATCATCTTTAGGTTCCTTTTATCATTGTTCATTTTAAATAATCGTTTAGGATATATAACGATTTAAAGTTGTTTAACAAAACAATCATTCTCGCTAATGTTCTTACTTATTGATTTAAGTTTTTATTTCAAGTATAAACGATATGTAAATTACAAAAAGATATACATGTCATATCATAACTAAAAAGTATAAAATAAAACAAATGATTAAAAAATAAAAAAACCCGACTGCCACTGAAAAGACCGAAATAAGTTTGATAGCAGGCGGTACCCATTTGCCAATCATAAACCGAAAGAAAATTAATGGGTACCGCCTGCTATCAAACTTATTTCGGTCTTTTCAGTGGCAGTCGGGTTTTTTTATTTTTTAATCATTTGTTTTATTCTCTCGCTTCGTTGGCTTTACTTTACCTATTGATCTGGAATATGGGCCTAAGTTTAGGATTAAGTGATTATAAACACATTGTTTGAAAACTGTAACTTCTGATTAAGCAGTAGGTATGTAACTTATTATAAGTATCTATTATTATCACATATCTAGTCTAGGGCATTATTTTTAGTAGGTGTGTAAATCCAAGGCATTTAATAAAAATTATGTTCGCATAAAGGTTGAATTTCATTCTTGTACCTAATTATTGTAACTTATTTAAAGCCGCTATCGATACTTAGGTAAGTACTTAAATTAGTCCACCACGACCCACAGTCGGCGTGCGGTTTTAGTCGGTTCTAGTCCGACATAACCTTCCCTTCCGGCTCCGGAAGGGGGGGTATCCGAGGGGATTTCCGCACGGAAAAAAAAGTACTTAAATTAGTTGAACACTGATGATTAATAGTAGATTAGTAGCCGAGGGCTGTAAGACATCAATTGCAGCCCGAGATATTTGCGCCTATAGTTCGAGGGTGCAATTGGTGCTTACACCCGAGCTAACTAGAATTCTGCTTTACATCTCGATTGTGAGGTAAGTGGAAAAAACCGGCATTACAAGATTAAAACATTTTATTTGTTGAAATTTATAGTGAAATGAGAACAATTTTCAAAGTTTAAGGATCGGTATTTCTTGGGTATGTTAATAGTTTGAGATGTTTTTTGATGATGTCTATTGCCAGTATGATGGTTAGATGTACCTACGCGAACTTTTTGAATATAGAATAATTACATACCTACCGCCCTAAGGCTTTTCTAGCTACAATATTACCCTAGAGCGCTAAGTAGTCACCTACAAGCCCCATTTGGAGGTAATAAGAACCTACTTACCGAACATGAGAGCTGTAAACCATTTACAGGTGTCATTGACCCATTACCATTGAACCATTGTTTGTACCCGCCAACTATGATGAACACACATGAAAAAATGCAAATATTGTAGTGTTTCGGAATTAGAATACTTGAAACATCAATGTAACCCTTTGAGAATGCCGTAAGGCGAAACCGGTCAGGTTTAGAAATAAAATAAACTCAGTGGAAAAGTACAAGTGTGTTATTCAATATGTGTAGCAGATTCCACCAAGCGCCATCAATCTCCAGTATAAACAGTATGATGATAATTTTATTGATAACTGTAGCTATACCGTACTTAGTTCCTACCTATACATTTACCTACATACTTTTGTGGTAAGTATACTTTCTTAACAGTATACTTATTTTAAATAGGTACCTACCTACTTAGGTAGGTATCTATATAAAATAGTACTATGAATATCCACTATATCTAAGCTTTCCTGGTAAGTAGGCACGATTGATCAAGCATCAGATAATATAGGTACATACTTATTTGAATTATAATAGAAATAAATACCTAAACCTATATTAACCTATATAATAAACCTATATAATAACCTATAAATGATACCTACTCAAACGGGTACTACTTCAAAGTAGTTGTTTAATTTGTGGTCCAAGTTTTAAACCCCATACTTAGAGCTTAGTAAGGGTTTAGGGCAATTAGGTAGTTTAAGAATTAGTCAAACCTCTAAATCAGGCTATTACGAGTTTTAAACTAAAATCTCACCCACACTCCCAGTGTAAGTTAGTTATCTGACGAATAATTCCTCGCGAAGTTAAATAGAAGACTGGACGAAATCCGAGTAACTAGATAGCGTTTACAAACAAGGCACACCCGCTCATGTCGAGTAGCACTAGCACATTAATTCATCAGCCGCCATTGCCAAAGCAATCTGTGGTTTGAAAAGTTTGGAGAACTACTCTAAACAACGAATCGTAGAGATTATGAGTAGGTATATATAGTATAGTCAGTTATAATTATAGTTATAGTTGTAAATTTAGTTATAATTCTGTAATTAATTAGTCAGATGATTTCAATAAAATACTATTTGACAAAATAAAGCACGTCTAGTCAGTGAAAAAAATTTGTTTCGTGAAGTGTGAAGATTTGGTAACTGATTAGATTAGTGATTAACTACTTATATATTGTGAAAAGTTAATCCCAAACCCAACAAACATTGAAATAATATAAGTAGGTATAGGTATCGCGTTAAAAGATGCGTGATACTTATAAGTAGGCAGGAGAATTTTGTGAAAGACAGAAGTTTGTTTGACGTCACGCTGTTATGACGTTGACGAATGACTAATTAAGGTTGGCTCGTTCTCTCACTTCAGACTGAGCCTCGATTCTGCTAAGGCCAAAACATTGTGGTGCCACCGCCACTGCAAAAAATGGTATTAAAGAATAGACCTTAACCGATGCAGTTAAAGTGCAAAATTAAATGACTTTTGTAGAGTAATTGAAAAATTGTAACGAAACTTTTCATTTCATTTTGCACTTTAGGCGTATGACGTATGTGGGCTATAAAGAGTAGATCAAACCGTTATTTTAATTTAAAAAATTGGAACATTACATAAGTACATACCCTCAGTTTTCAATAAAGCTCCTGCTGCCTTGCAGTGCATATTATTACTATTGCTAGCGATTATCGCATACGATTTTATCAAACCGAAAATTCGAGAACCTCGCACCGCCCGTCTAAATGAAGCCTAAGCCGTCGTCGGTCTCAGTTGCCAGCATTAAAGGTGTATGGCAAGGAGTTATGTTAAAGTGTCAAAATAGCTAAATCCCTATTTCCCTTGGTCACGACACGACATCACGCGTGAACGGTTAGTCCGATTTCACTAATTCTTTTTTTGTTGTGTTCGTTATTATTAGGAGAAGGTTCTTATGAAAGAAAAATGAAGAAAATTGCGCGGGAAATTAGAAAATTTAAGAATACATAACCACCATATAAAATAGCTGATCCGACATACGCCATGTATAAATTTTGAATTTGGAATACGAATTGGAAAAAAATGTGTTTATTATTCTAATACTGCTGTATGATATTCTTCTATGTTATCTGACGTTTGATATAGAATTGACACAATACGTGCAAATATCGTCAGAGGGTGATTAGTAGACATTCTTCTGAATTAACAAAATGCCCGTTGCTTGGGCCGCGAAAATATTTATGGTGGCAATTTTTTTAATTAGGTCGAAAAATTTATGGTTTATGGTAAGTAGTATGAACGCTCTTGAGCGTAGAGGTATATGGTTGTATGGGTCCCATAGGTATATAGGCTCCGTAGGTGTAAGTATGGGCCCCGGTGACCTATTGGTGTCGGGAGCTCCGTGGGCGTATAGGAATCGAAACGCTTTCCGTTCTCAAAATAATTAGAATTTGATACAGCTAATTGATTCTAATTTCTAAGGCGAAACAAATTTCGCCGGGACAGCTAGTAATTTGATAAAAAAGTTTTTTTTACATCTTTAGTACCGTTTATCTGCCAAAGTCGCTATGACCCAAACTTCATTATTAAAAAATATTGGTTCTGTGTGTTAAACATGTTAAATATTAATTCTATGTTATGCATGTTAAATTCTGAATAACTGATCCTGGGCCTTTAAGTAGGTAAGAACTTAGTTAGTAAGTTAGAAATATTTATTATTGTATGCCCAATTGGCGAATCATAGCTGACTTTATTATTATGTGAACATCCTATGTACCTATGGTTTACAATATACATACTTTGAGTTTGAGTTTGAGTTTGAAAAATTGGCCATCGTTCTTACCTGTGTGTTGGGAGCATGCGCTGGTAAAGTTGCAACTTTTATAAAATGACGTAAGTCTGGCGTTCACGGGCTCTTAGTACAGTACGGGCAATTTTATAGCAGTGCTGAGCAGAACGTCCTCGAAGCTGAACGTCTTTTGAATGAGTTAGTCCACTAGTCAAAACGTCTATCGAATAATGTGACCTCAACGTGAAAACGGCCAAGGAGCAAGTCGTCTTCAATTCATGTAGTCCTTAGTGCAAACGGTCTTCAACGGAAAATAACATAAAATCATATACTTTGAGGTTAACGCATAATGAGCTTTCCATCAAATGTACCTTTTTTTGCAACTTATGAAACCTATTTAGATAAAATCTCTTCTACGTCCTTGAAAACTTTATTCTTAGGTATAGAAGTAATAAGATGAAGTATATTTTTCGAAAAGTTATTTTGTGCTGTGATATAAAATTGAAAATAATGCTGGAACTTCTGATCAAATTTCAGAAAACAAGCTGGTTTTCATTCAGAGTCAAAAGAAAACCCTGTTTTGTTGATTGATGGTTTTTTTTTTTTTTATCTTGCGAAAAATCCCCACGGATACCACCCCCACGGAGCCGGTGGAGGCGGTTATGTCGGACTCGAACCGACTAAAACGCACGCCGTCTTGGGTCCTTGGCTGCCGGAGGTGAGATTGCCAAAAGCATATCTCTCGCACCCCGGCAGACCCAGGACCATCTCTTTCGAGATGGCCCCCTTCGGTTTGTGGGGACCAAAATCACAGATTAGAAGATAAAATGTCCCCATCTATAAAAAAATAGATGTAGCCCCGGTTACGGGGAGGCGCACTTTGCGCCGCCGCCGCGGCCTGCTTTTGCTAGGGTGACAGGCGGCTCCACCGGTCACCCCCAGGCCAGCGCTCATGGAGGACGGAGGTCGTTCTGCGACCTCCGACGTCCGGTTCGCCTTCGCTCTGCACGGGCTTCCCGGGCCCGGAGTCTGGTCCGGACCCGACCGGCCGCCTCCTTCTCGAGCATTACTTGCTCGCAGAAGGAGGCGGCCGCACCCCAAGCGTTTGCGCATCGTACCATCGCTGTGAGCAATGTGACGAGTGTGAGGACTCCCATCCCTAGAGCCGCCACTAGGACCCGCCTCGGCGTGTCCCACGCCGGGCACTCGGTCAGCGTGTGCAGCTCTGTGTCCTCGCTCGCATCACAGTGATGGCACTCGGACGTTGGCTCCTTCCGGATCCGACACAGGTAACTCCCGTAACACCCGTGTCCGGTAATCACCTGCGTCAGCCGGTACGAGAGGCTGCCGTGTGGCCTCTCTAGCCACTCCTCCATGATGGGTCTTACCACCGCTATTACGGCGTGCCCTTTGTTGATTGATGGTTACAGATTCTTAAGGCCAGGTAGGCCGCATTTTGAGTTTTTTAAAAGCATTTGAATCATAGGAAAAAGCGTTTTAAATTTCGAAAAAAAGATATATATTAGTTAAGGATCCAGTCTAGTCAAATTCGCATTCAGTTACCAGATCTGATGAACTTCACTCGATAGAAAAAAATCCCAAAGTTACCCCTTTTCGTTATTTTTTTTTGAATATTATGACTAAATTACTTATGCTTTCTATAAAATTTTTGTACTAAACTAAAGCCACTACATATGTCTAGACATTTTCGCAGATTTTGACTATATTATGAAATAATTTTTAAAGTTATATTTAAATACCTACTAAATTCGCGAGTGCTCGCTAGGAGTGTTCGTTATAATACGTAACTGTTAAAATAGCATGTTCTTAAAAAATAGCAATAGCAACTGTTATATATTCAATCAGGCAAACGTTAAATTATTTGATATGTTATTTAACCATCGCGTCGGACAAGTACTTGCCAACAATGTATTGGCGAGCGGCGACAAGCTTCGAGAATTTTATGACGCGAGTGTAGTTCATGCGAAATTGTTCTTTATATATGAGCGTTTAGGATTCATATTGCAATAAATATCTAGTAGGTATGTTTTCGATGCACGAAACGATTCTGCCAAATTAAGCTTTACAGTAAGCAAATAAGAGCTATATTTCCAAATCGAAGTTAATGCTATTTTTCTAATATGTTCTTTTGTTCTGTTATAATATTGAAAAGTGAAATTAAAATGCTATTTTTCTAATATGTTCTTTTGTTCTGCTATAATATTGAAAAGTTAAATTTAAAATGTTATTTTTCTAATATGTTCTTTTGTTCTGTTATAATATTGAAAATTTAAAGTTAAATATTGTTTTGAAATAATCTATGGAGTCCGACATAACCTCCCCTTCCGGCTCCGGCAGGGGAGGTATTCGAGGGGATTTCCGCACGAAAAACAGAAGGTACAGTGTAAATTTATGTAAATACTTCATAAAAACTAGCACCACGACCCACAGTCGGCGTGCCCATAGTCGGACTCGAACCGACTAAAAAGTCGGTTCGAGTCCGACATAACCTCCCTTCCGGCTCCGGCAGGGGAGGTATTCGAGGGGATTGGCGCACGAAAAAAAAGAAGGTACAGTGTAAATTTATATAAATACTTCATAAAAACCAGCACCACGACCCACAGTCGGCGTGCCCACAGTCGGACTCGAACCGACTTTAAGTCGGTTCGAGTCCGACATAACCTCCCCTTCCGGCTCCGGCAGGGGAGGTATTCGAGGGGATTGCCGCACGAAAAAAAAGAAGGTACAGTGTAAATTTATATAAATACTTCATAAAAACTAGCACCAAGATCCACAGTCGGCGTGACCACAGTCGGACTCGAACCGACTTTAAGTCGGTTCGAGTCCGACATAACCTTCCATTCCGGCTCCGGCAGGGGAGGTATTGGAGAGGATTTCCGCACGAAAAAAAAGAAGGTACAGTGTAAATTTATACAAATATGGCGTGAGTGTAGTTTGTGCGAAATTATTTATTTTATTTATTTATTTTTTTTACATAGGAAAACATACAGCTTATTTAAACTAAAAAAAACATCTAAACGTAACTACTAAAAGCCATTTAATTGTTTTCACACATGGGTTTCTACTTAACGCTTAGTTAGGTTAACAACCATAAACAAGATAAAATAAAATAGGGTCATCACTATAAATTATATAAACTATAGGTATTTAATAAGGCATGCATATAAAACAAAGTTAATATAATATAATACTGGCAACATTTTAAGAACCAGGCTGGCTGTTAAAATACAGGTCGGCCATCAACCGCCTGATCGTGATTGGCCTGGTATTAAACACGTCAAGTGACTGGTCATTAAGGAGCAATGAATTAAACTCTGCGCTAGCTCGGCAAATGAACGAATTTTGGCGATAATTGGTATTGCAAGCGGGGACATGAAAAGGCAGATATCGCCGAGGATGATGATTAGGTGGAACACAGAATTTGATCTCATTTAATAGCTGAGGACAGTCCACGTAATTATTAATGATTTTACTTAGGTATACAATGTCAGCTATAATTCGACGATTTTTTAGAGGAAGAAAGTGAAACTTTTTGCATCTGGCGTCGTAATCATGAAGAAAGGTGTTTGACTTGAACTGTAAGTATTTTAAAAAACGCCTCTGAATTGTCTCTATTTTATTAATATACACGTCGTACCTTGGATTCCACACTTCAGAAGCATACTCAAGGATACTACGTACAAAGGAACAGTAAATAATCTTAATAGGCTTTAAATTTTTAAATTTTGCTGACGATCTAATCACAAAACCTAGTGCTTTCGATGCTCTGCCTACAATATTGTTCACATGTTCATCAAAAATTATTTTTGAGTCAATTATAACTCCAAGGTCTCTCATCCTATTAGTTTTACTTAGTGACTGATTTTGAAGAGTATAGTCATAATGTATTACATTAGTTTTACGAGTAATAGACATGACACAACACTTCAATACATTCAAATCCAATCTATTTAACCGGCAATAGCTCTGAAATCTCTCAAGATCAGCTTGCAGATGGAGATTATCATCAATAGATTCTATTTGTTTGAATATTTTGGTATCATCAGCATATAATAGAAATGACGAGAATATAAAACATGACGTTATGTCATTAAGAAATACAGCAAAGAGAAGGGGACCGAGCAAGGAACCCTGGGGCACGCCAGATGGTACTGCGTTCCAACCAGATACATAACCGTTCAGGGCTATGGCTTGGGAGCGGTTGTCTATATATGAAGAGAACCAACGATAAAGACTCCCATGGATGCCCGCAGAGTACAACTTATGCAGCAAGATGGAATGATCAATACGATCAAACGCTTTGCTGAAATCGGTGAAGACCATATCCACTTGAGCACCCGAGTCCATTACAGACGTGACAAAGTTATTTGAAAGCACCAGATTTGACACTGTCGATCGCGCCTTCAGAAAACCATGCTGCTCCGGAATGAACCACGACGATAAAGCCGCATAAACCTGCTTATGCACTATCTTTTCAAAAATTTTGGCAAATATACACAGCTTAGATATTGGTCTGTAATTTTTAATTTCATTCTTATTGCCGCCCTTATGAATGGGTGTTATAAATGCAGATTTCCAAATTGTAGGCATGTACCCCTCATCTAGAGATCGTCTAAAGAGAATACAGAGAGGAACAACTAAACTTCTCGCACACTTTGAAATTAACAAAGGGGATATGTTATCAGGCCCAGCACTTTTAGTCAGGCAAACAGTTTTGAGTAACTTCAGGACCTCCGCATCACTAATGTAAATATCTCCAATACTGATCAGATTCTGTCTGATAGCATTAGAGTTAACGTCTTTATTATTAGCATCAGGTATCTGAAAGTTTGACTGAAAATACTCGGCAAACAAAGCGCAGACCTTTTCCCCCGTATCTGCTGTTATATTCTGATATTTCATTGTCAAAGGAAACTTACCAGACGATTTACTAGAATACTTAATGTACGACCAAAATGATTTAGGGTTCTTGGTAATACCCTCTTCAATTTTTTTAATGTATTCCTCATAACAGCATTTTTCCAAACATTTGGCTTTTTTTCTGAGAAAAGAAAAGGTTAAATAGTCTTCACGATTGCCATAAACTTTATACTTGCGTAAAAATTTAAATTTTTCTTTTAAAACCTTTTTGAGGGCTGAGTTAAACCAAGGAGGAAATGAGCCAGTGGACACCAATTTATGGGGTATGTAAGTGTCACGCCTTTCATAAAGGGCATCATAAAAAAGCTTAATACTATCTTCATAAGAACTTTGGTTTAAATTTTGGTACCAATCTACTTTATCTAATGACGAACATATGGCACCGAAGTCACCAGAGTTGTAGTAATATTTAATAATTTTATTTACTTCAAGAGACTTAATGGGAGTAAAAGATACCTCAATAATCATGGACTTATGGTGAGGTTTATCCTCAGGCACTAACGAGTCCGCGCTGTGATCAATTTTTAAAATATTATTTGAAAAAACCAAATCTAATTGCCTATTATTTTGATTGCAAATATGACTACGCTGATATAAATTACACTGTGTCATGGTGTCAAAAAAGTCCTGTTGATTCCTATCAATCGTTCCAGCTGGTACAAGGTGATCATCTTGAGGATGCCATTCTACAAAAGGGAAGTTAAAATCCCCCATTATAATAAACATGTCCTCCGGACATGAGCTAACATTTTCAAATAATTTATTAGAATAATTTTCTAATTGGGAACTTCGTGAATTACCTTCCCCTTCGTCGCAGAGGTAAATGGTACACAGGTGAATCTTAGATGTATGTCTATTATTTCCTGACATCAAACTGACAGTAACCCAAAGGTCCTCCGCAGAAGAATGCCACTCTGGGCGTTCTATGGCCGCTATGTCCCGACGTACTGCCAGTAGCACCCCACCCCCATAGATCTGATTCGTCGCGCTATAATCTCGGTCTCTTCTCCAGACAATGTATCGATCATCAAAAATTTCCTGATCGCGTATCCCCTCCAACAGCCAGGTCTCTGTAATCGAGACTATATCATAACAATTAAGACATAGGTTCCGTTTAAAAGTACTTGTCTTAGTGCGCAGCCCCCGAGCATTTTGGTAGTATATATTCAGATTAGACGCCATTGGATCGAGAAAAAGTATAATAGCAAAATTGCATCAAAATGTTCATAAATTTTAAACCTACCGCAGAGTTCATCAACATAGTCTGTTGAACCGAGTCGAGCTTAATTGGTAAACAAACAAATATACAATTATGCATACAAACATTCTTGTACCTATGAAATATGAAATTTCGTATATATTTTTATTATGTCGGTGTCAAAACAATAAAGTTTCATGCACCGTGTATATAAAAGTATGAACACTTTCAACGGCGCGGAATATCTTTTATCGACCACTAAACCAAATGTAAACAAAGTGCCGCTGCCGCTCGGTTCAGCTCCACATAGTATTAAAATATCGCCAGTCAGTAACGAACCAAATTCTGATGAAAAATAACAGTAACAGTTGTGTACAATAATACCCTCAACATAACTAATATTAACATAACAATAATATAATAGTAGCAGTAACAAATAAGCCCCGCCCGTGATAAATAATGATTTAAATTTAATTGCAAGAAGTGAGTAAAAATACAACTTTTCTGTAAACACCGTAAACAAAGATTTCGATATCTTGCATTCATGCCATTGTAAAATGTATCTAATTAACAAAGCAATGCACAACAGAATTGCATAATACCGCATACAAGCAGGCCCAAACCGGTTTCTCAGTCGATGTAAATACAAAGCGTCGACGACGACGGGCAATAAACAGCCAGGGGCGACCAACTTGAGGTCGCCTATAAGCAAATTATACGTAATAAGAAAATAGAATATAAAATTAAAAACAAATGATGGATACTTATTATAACGACAATTTAAATTATCTTTTGTAAATCCGCTTCTGACCTTATAACAAACGGCTTCGTAGTCGGAGATTTTCTGGCCAATATCTTGCAGTGCTTCACCCATATAAATTGAAAATTTCTTTCTTTCGCTAAAGATTTAGCACTTGCTAATAATTTCTTATTGAATACAGTAAGGTGATCATTAACATACATCAGGCCGTCCTCACTATATCCCAAGTTCAAGTCCTTTAGGAATAATTGTTTACGCTCACGGGCCGCTGCAACGAAGTCCTCCTTCTTATATCTGTTGTTCAACGACACAATGATAGGTTTAGACGTTTTAGATTGTTGAGAAGGAACTCTAGCAATAAAATTAATGTCCTCTTTTTTGATAGGACAAGCAGTTACTTCACTGATTTTCAGAACAATATTGTAAAGGTTTTCATTATTCCGCAGTGGAACGCCTCTTATTTCAACATTATTAGCGCGGGACCATTGTTCTCTGTCATGTAGTTCCTGCTGAATCCTAGAAAGGTCCGCCTGGATATCAGGGATGGCGGTAGTTCGTACTTCCACTTCTTTCACCCTCGATTCCAAAGAGCTCATGGCTTCAGCGTAATTCTTTATTGATTCATGGGCAAATTCGATAGATTTTTGCAAACTCACCATTTCGTTCTTTATAGACCTTACATCTTCTGCCAGAACTTTCAATGGCGCCAACTGCTCCATAATACTTTTTAGAGAGGTCTGCATATTGTGCCAGTGCATTGGGGAGACCGGTTCCTGTGTTACTTTTGATGATGATGACCCAGATCCGCTCTTACATTCCGGACAGCGCCATGTATTTTTCCTGTCACCGAGTTTGCGATATCCGGCTTCGGTTATACCCGCACACGCGAAATCAAACTGACGTTTGCAAAGGGTACAGTTCACGCCGTCGGAGCTATCAACGTTACAACTAGCGCAAGTAAACATTGTTTATTTTTATTTATTTTTTAAATAGGAAAGCGGGCCGGAGTTGGTAAAACCTTACGAACCACACAAAGCGTCTAACTTAGAATGAACGCAGAACGCGACTGAATTCTCTATATGTGAGCGTTTAGGATTTATATTGCAATAAATATCTCGTATGTTTTCGATGCACGAAACGATTCTGCCAAATTATGCTTTACTGTAAGCAAATAAGAGCTGCATTTCCAATTCCAACAATAGTTTAGAATCGAAGTTAAGTTAATTATTTTTCTGCTATGTTCTTTCGTTCCGTTCTTTTGTTCCGTTCTTTAACAGTAGTAGAACGTCTCGTTAACGTTCTGCTACTGTTATATTTTTTAACGGAGCGTATAAAAATAACGTTATTTCTTTTTAACGTATCGTTTTAACATGTTATCAAAATGTAGCCGTTCCGAACACTACTAGTGCTCGCGCCGCTGAGGCCCGAAAAGTTGCGCCAGTCGCGCGCTGGCGCTTACCGAAGTAGGACCTGTGTCAGTTTTTGCGCGACAGTTTCGTGCACCAATCAATCGGTTTTACGTATTTATAATAAATTGTTGCAAGTCATTCAATATGGGCAATAAACAACGCAAGCTAAAGAAGTCGTGCAAAGCCATAAACTAAATTTCTAACTCCGATTGGTAATTTAAAAAAATATCATACCTAAATATTACGCTCATAGCGCCATAGTATAAGAATATCAGTATTACTACTGAAGATGCTACTTACGATTTTCTATAATTCATATTTTATCTATATCAGTACAGGGGTACCTAGTACCTACAATATTCGTACATTGTATATAATTTGTGTGTGTGTAAATAAATAGAAATTTAGTTTTAGTTTAGGATAGAATAATTTTAATATTTAGGTAGGTTAGTTTAATTATTGGCCTTTTTTTATCGTGCGCAAAATCCTCGCGGATACCACCCCCACGGAGCCGGTGGAGGCGGTTATGTCGGACTCAAACCGACTAAAACGCACGCCGTCTTGGGTCCTTGGCTGCCGGAGGTGAGATTGCCGAAAGCATATCTCTCGCACGCCAGCAGACCCAGGAGAATTACTGGCCTTGGGTCAGCCGGGGTGCGAGGGATATTTCGATGGCAACCTCACCTCAGGCCTAGCACCACGACCCACAGTCGGCGTGCCCACAGTCGGACTCGAACCGACTAAAAAGTCGGTTCGAGTCCGACATAACCTCCCCTTCCGGCTCCGGCAGGGGGGTATCCCAGGGGATTCCCGCACGAAAAAAGTTGTTAATATCGTTAACTTTAGGTATTTAACTGCCCTGTCGACGACGAACGGTGCGATTATATAAAGTAACCGTTAGCATCAATTCAAACAAATGTTTGTAAAATTACAAGCATTATTATTATTATAATGTAAGTTTTTTTCGCCCAAGCAACTAAACACATAGAACAAACAGTTCTCAAACTCATACAGTTTTTTTAATTTCGTATTTATTTCTTACTTAATATAATCATATAACTAAATAAAGTTAAAAAAACTGCATTTAATTTTCTAAGTCAAATCAAGTTTTCCTACTGCATATTTCTATACTGTGACGCTGGCGGGGTCATCGCCGAGTTCACCGTCACTGCGTTCGCGCGTAATATTTTACGAGCGGCCGGGATCGCTATAAATGCCTACTTTTGCAGGAATACAGGGCCTTAACTCTATTAGCTCAAGTATAATTTTTTATTAAACAGGAACATAATTT
Source organism: Eilema sororculum (assembly GCA_914829495.1). Classification (NCBI taxonomy): domain Eukaryota; kingdom Metazoa; phylum Arthropoda; class Insecta; order Lepidoptera; family Erebidae; genus Eilema; species Eilema sororculum. Next base: position 15,654,303 of record OU618543.1, on the reverse strand, counting down.
AAGCATAAATAAATAATTACAATACCTAAATAAAATATTTTGACCCTGATTTTTTTAATTATCCGAACGTTGAAACAAGTCGGTGTGAGCCCATGTTTCAATTCAACGTCCAACGACACAAAATTGAGGACGTTTAGCTCTCAGTAGTGTTTACTTTGCGTACATACAAATCGAGGACGTTTTGCTCTCAGTACGTTTTACATTGCGAACATTAAGCAACAATAACATTTTGCTTCGAAAACTAGCAAACTATTTCAATTGTGGACGTTTTGCTCTTAGGGCATTTTATATAGCGGTTAATATGACATCATGAACGTTTAGCTTCGAAGACCTTCTGCTCAGCACAGTTTTGTAGATATATTACTATATAAAATATAGTAATAATATATTATACTTACATACCTAATTTTATACCTACCTAATTTGTTTATATGGTTTTTGTTACCTATTTAAATACAATACTTGATACCTAGGACTGAATCTGTAACATTGCAGCATAAAGTTTGTAACATAAAGTTTAACTATATAACCATTTTAGTAAAGTAGTACCGATTACTTTTTCGTACTGAAATCCTCCAATAACACATTACCCCCGCACCCCGCCCTTCGCCGGATGCTACCTTCGGCTGACAGAGACTAAATCCTTGAAATATAACCTAACAAGTTAGCAAACGAGACTCGCGGAGATCGCTGCCCGTGAAAGGCAACTCTTGAAGGTCGCTGAATGACCTTCGTCCCCCATGAGCGCAGGCCTGAAGATGGCAGGTGGTGCCGCTTCCCCATGTACGTGGACGAGTTGGGGACTCCGTGGTCTCCCTCCCGAGGGCCAGATCGATAGGGATGGCCCTAGGCTAGCCAGGGTGCGAGGGATATGCCCGACACTCACCTTCGGCTTTGCACTTTGACTCACTGACGGCGTGCGTTTTAGATGGTTCGAGTATGTACTCGAACCGACTAAAATGCTAAAGGGAAATGTTGTCATTTCCCACACGGTATAAAAGAGGGCAAAGCGGTGTGATTATTTGAGCGGTATGATATAATCCATACTTCCATACTTAATATTATAAATGCGTCTGTATGTTACGCTTACACGCAAAAACCACTGAACCGATTTTGATGAAATTTGGTATAGGGGTAGATTACACCATGAGGAAGGACATAGGCTATGTTTGGTCGCGATAACCGTCATCCACGCGGGCGGAGCCGCGGGCAAAAGCTAGTATATAATATATATTATACATACCTAGCATCGCCTAGCGGTTTCATCCGCATAAGTAGGTACTATTCTGTGGGAACTAGATATAGCACGAGTTATACAGTATTTTGGGACAACCAAAGTGAGCAGGCACTATCAATAAGTAGTAATGTATATTAAAATCACATTTACGGAAACATCATTTTATTTTAAAATTAAGAAGACAACCGTTGAAGGCACTCATTATTGACATTTTATTATTATAAATGTAACGGCATTTACTTTATCACAATTTGCGGCTTTTGAATTATATAACTCTACCCATATTACTTAACAAAAATAATGAACCCCAAAAACGTAAATATGTACATTAAAAATAGGTATTTTGCTTAAAAATCATCTACTATTGTTAGAAGTTTGAAATTACATTTAATTTTTAGAACTATGTATAAAAATATTGATAATCAACACTCGACTCGACTCACATAAAATACAATTTAAACAAATGTATACGTTTTTAACAATAATCCATTAATAGGAATATAAAATATCGATGTACAAAATAGTAGGTGCTGTACACTCAAGTAAATTTCTACTTAATTAAATTACATATTGCATTGGACCAGCAAAACTAATGCCTCATTTTCGAGCACGAATGTCTGATAATATTTATTACACGTAGCTAGCATTACTTAGCAAATTTTAAAGAATTCTCGAGATCTTATCAAATTTTATAGAGGAAGATTGGTAGATGTTACATAGCATCGTTTAGATAACATAGCAGTAATACATTAGACCTACTTGAGTTTCTATGGCGTTGCGACGAAATAAATATTTTAAGATTTTTGACAAACAGACTAAAATGAAGCAAAGGAATTCAATAATATATTAAAGAAATAAACACCCTTATGACAATACAGAAAATAATCATAATCACATATTTTATACTTTTAAACTTGAAGACTTTTCTATAAAAATAGTAATCGCATTACACTGCCTTGCCAAAAATAATGAAGGTATTTTATTTTTAAACATTGATGTGTTTAATTAATTAAAAAAATATATTGACTTAGATTGCACGTTTACATTTCAATATGATATAAATGGCTTAACCAAAAAAATAAATTATATCGCATTATACTACTATGGATGTAAATTTATTTCAATTTTGAAGTTTATAATATCTCTATCCCTCCACCTATTCGCCCTTGATGTGTAAGCACCTAATAAAAATTTTACACGTGAAAAAATTGTTGTCTATGGAGTGTAGTTTTGTTCTCTCAGTACACCGTGAACCATGGTTCTAAGTGACTGAGGTTTGCAGTACTCTTCGAGCCAATTGAACACACCTGCTGAAAACTCCGCAAAGTTGTTTGTTGGAACCGACTCGAAAGACTCGAATAGTTTATCCATTATACCCTGAAACTGAAAGAAAAAACACTTTGAAATATAAGGCATGTACTTAAGGGCTTGTATTAATAGTTTAATGACCTTAGAGGAAACTCGTGAAGTATATAAGGAAAGAAGCAGATGATTAGTTGTTGTCTGCGCTTATGCGTTGTATGTACTACGTGAGCGAAAACGCGACGTTGCGCGTAAGCGACGCCATGCGTGACATTACGTTCCATACTTCAAGCTTCAAGTGACATTTTGACGCGACACTATAGTCTGATTTTTAATTCGAGTCAGTAAAATGACAAGTGCAACTGTCACTGATACAAAAAGGGATACCCGCTACAATAGTGATGTTCGACAATCAATAGACTAAGATATTTTAGTCATACTTTAGTTCTTCTTTAGTTTTTTAGGTATGAAAGCGTTCTTTTATTGTAAATATGTAATAGGTACATATCTATTAAACAATATTATTGGAGAAGTATGGATCTTACCATCTTATTATAAAAGCTGGGATAAACGTTTCAAAAGCTAGTATGTAATAATACTAATAATATTCCACAACACAAGACTCTACACGACCCTATGGTATATATGGTAAGCATAGCTTAACTAGCTTGCGTTATGGAATCTAGAATGCGGATAAACATACATAGTTTTTTTTTCGTAAATACATATAGTACATATTATATTATACATAGAAACACTCAGACCCAACCAAATAGCCATATTCATACATATAAATATTGAAATTGAGCGGGGATCTAACCCACGCCTCCTGCGTAGCAGTCGCATTCACTACCGCCACGCCACGGAGGCTGTCGATGCGATGTAATGTTATGGACCAAGTGATAAATTAGTTATTATGATAAATATGAGAGAACACTGCGCGCCTCGACATCGATAGTTATAGATTAGAAGGCTAAGCGGAGCCTTCGTGGTTATTTTTTCATAACCACCAATCCATACATGAACCGTAGTTGCGTCGTCATGGTTTTTTTGATATATTCCCTTTATGTCGATTCCCGTTATGTCGAGCCAAAAACCTTATCTCGCTTCTATTACCTCTATGTCGAGTCTACGTTTTCTGTCCCATTTCTATTCCCTTTATGTCGAGCTTATGTACCACGCTTCTATTACCTTTATGTCGAGTTTACAATATCAGTACAGTCAGATTAAAAATACCCTTTTTACTGAAAAGTTCATTTAATAAACGTCACGGTCAGACGGCCTCATCAGATGCCTTTTCACGCCCCATTTAAAGGACCCGGGACTGTAGGAAGAAGGAAACACGTGAGCTGGCAGGGAGTTCCATGTCTTAGTGATGTGGCATAAGAATGAGTCACTAAAACGCTTTGTTCTAGCAGGTATATTTTGCACCGTATACGGATGGCATCTTAGCCCTGCACATGTCATCCTGTGAAGGGAAGCAGACGGTGGGACTAATTGGAAGAGCTCATCAGAACATTCACCATGTAGAGATGGTAGAATTAAAAAAAAAACATCTCTACGCATCTGCAAAGGCTCGAGGGTGTTCGTGACCTCAGGATTCCCATTGCGGACCGAACGTCGCTGCAACCTGTCGAGAGCATCTAGTAAGTACTTTGCGGAGCCATCCCAGAGATGTGAGCAGTAATCTACTCAGGAACGAATTTGGTTCTTGTATAGAAGACACCGCTGCTCCGGCGTGAAAAAACGTCTCACTCTGTTCAGGACTCTAGAGTTTACGCGAGGCTGATTTGATGATGCTCTCGATGTAGTTTTTGTTATTCAGTTTGAAGTGAACATCCATACCGAGGATACTGAGGTGATCCTGCAGGGGCCGTGGCATGGTCTGAAGAGTGGGAAGGGTAAGAAACCTACCTTTGCTGTAAACGTGCATGCGTGGCATTAAACTCGACTAGGTTCTCAGCGCCCCATTGAGAAATGTGGTCCACGATCCGGTCCAGCTCAGTGACAAGATGCTGCCTTTTTTCCGCGATATCTTGGCCGCAGGATGTACGTAATAACTCGCATGTAAGGTGCTGTCGTACCGTTAGAAAGCATGTCATTGATATGCAGAAGAAAGAGAGTGGAAGATAAGACGGAACCCTGCGGCACGCGAGCATTTACCTGCAAGAACTCTGAAGCTCGTCCATCACAAAGGACGCGAATACGGTGCCTCTGCAGGAAGCTTGCAACCCAGTTGCACAGTCTGGGAGGCAGGCGAAAGGCTGGTAGCTTGGAAAAAAGCGATTTGTGCCATACCCTATGGAAAGCTTTGGCGATATCAAGACTAATTGTCAGTGACTCGCCGTGCTTTTCCACAGCCTCACGGTACGTGGTACGTGACCCACCTTTGGGGTGAGGCTGACCGTTTCGGTCTGAAACCGTATTGTCGGTCACTAAGCAAGAAGTTATCTTCTAGGTGGCGCATGAGCTGTGTGTTAATGATGTGCTCGAACACCTTGCACAGCACTGAGGTGACGGTTATGGGTCGATAGTTGGCTGGACATTCGCCTCCTTCCAAGCCGAAGGCATTGTACCCGAACTGTAGGACAGTTGGAACAGCCGCGTTAGCATATGAGACAACTCCGCTGCACATTTTTTAAGTACAACCGCTGGAATACCATCAGGACCACTGGCATTCCGGACATCGAGTGATTGCATTACTGCACGGACATCGCGTTGCCTGATACGGATATCACGCATTGCGTGGTCACCAGTGGGCAGTGTCCGTGGTTGCATACCACAATCATCGACTCGGGAGTTGAACGCGAAGAGATTAATCAGCAAATTGGCTTTCTCTTGCGGTTCATGGGCCAGAGATCCATCGGGGTTTCTCAGCGGGGGCAGCGAGGGCTGGTAGAAGTTGGCTTGCACGGCTTTGGCCAGTCACCAGTAGCCACGGCTGCCCGTGGGATGCGCCACTAGCTCTTGGCCCAGCCGTACTATGCGTTAGGCATCCGCCCTGACGTAAGCCCTCTTGCAGACCTTTGTGGCTACAATGGGCACGGTGGAGCGGACCAGACAATGGTCGGAGTTACCTAAAGCAGCACTCACCGAGACACTGTACTGGTCCGGGCGACTCGTCAACAGAAGGTCTAGCAGAAAAAACACCTCTTCCCAAAAATTTCATCTCAGAAGCATGGTTGTCATTATAAGAAAGTACACCTGAAGGCATTACCAAATATTCAATGAATAAGTAAAATCGCAGTGGATTATGAATAATATTGATTTTTTTTTGGGGCATCTGAAGGAAATGAAGTTTTGGTCGTAAAACAACATGGACACGGCATAAGAAATTATAGAGGCCAGAGACTCGTAAACTTTGCGTTCGAACAGAAGCTCACAGACAATAATAAATACCTGCTTTAAGAAAAAACCAAACCGAAAGCATTTGGAAGACGCCGGACGAGCTTCACAAAAACGAAATTGACTACATCCTCAAAAACCACCCAAAATTATATACAAACCTCGAAATTTTGAACCTGAACTACCCGTCTGACCATCGTGCAGTCAGAGGAACACTAAAGCTCTCCAAACACAAACTAAGCAGAGCCAGATTTACCAGTAAAGGATGCCAACTTAAGAGTAAAGAAGAAATAGAAAAGTATAAGGACAACATTAAATTAAAACTATCTGAACCAGCAAACTGGCAAGTAAACAAAACGGTACAAAATTGTTATGGTTAAATTAGCAATGCTATTTCTGAAAGCCTAAAATCCGCACAAATAAAAAAGAAAAATCAAAAACATAAAATACTAGAAGTTAATACAGAAAAATTGCTACAAAGAAGAAAAGTACTACAGTCAATCAAAAACAAAACTCGTCCCATGAAAAACGAACTCTCTGCCTTATACAAAATCGTCCATATACCTACATAAAACAAGATTAAGACACTATAATGAGACACCTACAGCTTTGCAGTAGCACGAAAAAACCATTTCAGGAACTTCGAAGAAACAACTGCTGGATAAAAAAATTGAAAAACCTGAATAAAGATATACACAAACGAAGCGACATTGTACATACGGCCAAGGGGTTTTATAGAAATCTATACAGTGACAACGATAACAACATAATATAAAATAACAACAAGGAAGGCCAATTTAAAGATTTTATAGAGATCAATTAAACCAAAGTCTTAGAAACATTAAAAAAGCTTAAAATAGAAAAAAGCCCAGGCTCCGACAACATAACAAACGAAGCACTGAAAGATGTGCAGTTAATTCTAGCTGCACCGATGGCCAAACTGTTCAACTTGATACTCCAACACTCAGTAATACCCACTCAATGGTCGGAAGCAAACATCACATTATTATATAAAAAAGGAGACCCCAAAAATATTGGCAATTACAAACCAATCAGACTATTACCCAGCCTCTACAAATTGTTCTCTAAAATTATTAACAAAAGAATAAGCACAACACTACAAACAAAGCAACCCGTAGAACGAGTTGGCTTCAGGAAAGGTTTCTCAATAACTGACCACATCCACACAATGAAGTTAATCATAGAAAAGTATCAAGAACAACAAAGGACTCTATATATAAGCTTTATCGACTACCATAAAGCTTTCGACTCCGTTTCACACAACAGCATATGGGAAAGCTTGGCAGAGCAAGAAGTGGAAGAAGTATACATAAAAACTATCCAAAGTATATAATAATAAAGGAAGGATCAAACTCGGGTCCATCGGCCCCTGCTTCCCCATAAAAAGAGGAGTGAGACAGACCCCCATCTCTCCAACACCATTCATATCAATCCTGGAAAACATCATTGGCAAGTTGGACTGGTGCAGACTAGGAATCTATATAAAAGGTGAATATCTAAGCCATCTTAGGTTCGCTGACGACCTAGTAATTCTATCAGAGACGGCCAGCTAGATGCAACGCATGATTGAGTCTCTGCATAATGCTAGTGTTAAGGTGGGTCTGGAGATGAACCTAACTAAAACCAAGATAATGACCAACACCAGCTGAAAAAAACCCATAACAATCAACGCAGAGCCACTAGAATATGTCGAAAAATATGTATATACTTGGGAAAATTGTTAAGTTTTGACAAAAACAACAACATACTAGAAATAGAAAGAAGGGTAAAATCAACATGGAACAAAATATATTGGAACCAAAAAGAAATTTTCAAGAGTAATATGCCGACAGATATCAAAACAAAAGTCATGAACTCAAGTCTCTTACCATGCCTGACGTATGGGTGCCAGACGTGGAAGTTCACCTCTAAAGCCACCAATAAAATTAGGACCTATCAAAGGGGGCTAGGAGAATGCTCCTCCTAGCCCCCTTTGATAGGTCCTAATTTTCAACATACGAAAGATAGACAAAATGAGGCATAATAAGATAAGAAAAATCATCAAAGCGATCGACGCCCTAACGTATTCACTAAAACAAAACTGGAAATGGGCTGGTCATATCGCGAGATGTACAGACCATAGATGGACCACGAGAGTAACTTCGTGGAGCGGCCCAACAGGAAAGAGAAGCCGAGGAAGACCACTAACCAGATGGGAAGATGACCTCAGAAGGACAGCTGGTCCAAACTGGAGAGACTTAGCCCAAGATAGAGACGCATGGGCGTCTTTGGAGGAGGCCTTTACCCAATCAGGGGTTCTTGCTGGCAAAACCCACTCGTAATAACCATTTTTTTTAAATATTAAAAAAAGTATAAAAAAATCTAGCTACATACTTACATACATTTATTATAGATTTAGTTCTTTTTTAATACTTTACAGGGTAAGACACGAAACCTGGTAAAAGCAAGAAATAAATGGCTTATTTATTTATTTATTTCTTGTTACAACGAACGCCACAGGACCGTAAACCCAGTAGAAGGGTGTGGCATAAAAGCCTAAATGAAAAGCTCAATTAAAGACCACCTCTATATACTATTGAAAGAAAGAAAAATATTTTATTTAAGTACCTCACGGTGTACATTTCGCTAAAGCACACTAAGAGATGAGGCTAAAGAAGCTAGGTTTAAGGTAGAGCAGGTAAACGTCTATAATGAGTATAATGACGACAATCAGAAGCAAAGAAAAAAACAGCTTGGCAATTTTGACATGCGTATAAATAAAATAGTTGAAGATTTTACAAGTAACAAAATTGTATGATTTATCTTAATCGCCTATCCACTATAAGATTTGCTAAGTGATCATTTTTTTAATTTTAGGTTGATAACGTAAATAACTTGAAAAAAAAAATATTTACTGTAAAACTTTACCCTGTACATTTACACTACTAGTGATTATACTCGTAGGTACTGTGGTTCCGCGCAATTTTCTTCATTTTTTCTTTCATAAGAACCTTCTCCTAACAATAACGAACACAACTCGGTCCAGCCGTTCAGGCGCTATCTCGTGACTAAAGGAAATAGGGGTTCATTTTTATATACATTGACTTTTAATTTATATTCTGACTGTACTCGACATGACGGTAATAGGAAGCGTAAAATATTAATACTTTGGAGAACAATAGACTCCCAGACTCGACATAACGGGACTCGACATAAAGGGAACAAACCGTTTTTTTTATATAGGACACGTCAATTTAGAAAGAAAGAAAGAAAGAAAGAAAAAAGATTTATTCACTGACGTTTAAGGTACACTGTATAAAATAAGAAGAAATGAAGATGCGTAGAGATGTTGCGTCTTTGGCAGTATTCTACTGTCTCTATCATGGTGAATGTTCTGATGAGCTCTTCCAATAAGTCCCACCCTCTCCCTTCCTTCACAGGACAACACGTGCAGGGCTATGATGCCATCCGTATACGGTGCAGAATATACCTGCTAGAACCAAGCGTTTCAATGACTCATTCCTATGCCGCACCATTATGATCAAGAACTCTCTACCAGCTCACGTGTTTCCTTCTTCCTACAGTCCCGGGTCCTTTAAGCGGAGAGTGAAAAGCCTTTGAAAGTCCTTTAAGCGGAGGTCGTCAAGCTGAGTGCCACCACTGTTAACATGGTACATGTTTATAATAGTGACCCTCTTTCCGAGATTTCGCCTTTCGTTTACCATCAGGCGAGGTGAAGTCAAATTGACGTGACTTTATAAAAAAATATAATCTCGACTATCTTTTAATTGTAAAACTCGATTCAACCACATCACTATTTATTTGAGACAAAAAACCTGCAACACTGGAAATGTCATTTTACTGACTCGAATTAAAAATCATAGTATACGTAGGATACCTACAATAAAGGAATGCCTTCATTTGATATTTACGCATGGTGTCGAAACGTATCGTGTTAGCGCGTATGACGCTCACGTAGTACAATGCCTTTAGTCTCGAAGGAAAATAAGCGTGAACATATGTATCTGCGGTGCCAAATCAATATGTATGATTAATTAAAAAAAATAAAGCGCGTAGCAAAGTTAATAATAGGTTGGTAGTTACAGTGAAGGAAAATTTTAAGCAGGAAGGTAGCGACTAACAAGCTTTGTTTTCATTCTAACTAGTATTGATTGACCCCGTTATATCTCACGTCAAAAAATATACCTTCATTTAAGTATATAAACAAAAAATATAATATTATATAGAATACTGACCACTTGGAACTTATCCTGATCTGTAAGCCTCTGTTCGTTATGGCCCGGGACCGAATGCTGCGCTTTGACAATCTGTTCATAGTTGGCCTGCATGATGCGAAGTGCAACCACGTCCTTGCGAAGAGCATTACGTTCTTCCTCCTGGCGTCTGCGTTGCTGAAGTAAGTACTGGATGTAGTCTATTGATTTTTGAAGAACCTGTAACAGTCGACAACAAAATATTTTTAATAAATGGACAATTTTAAATTCGAGATTGAAGCTGGAGATGAAACGTACAAGGGTTCCTATCCTTACTTTGCCGTTGACAGCCTCCGTGGCGTGGCGGTAGTGAACGCGGCTGCTACGCAAGAGGCGCGGGCGCGGGTCCCCACTCAGTGCAAATAATTGTATGCTTACATAGTATTTGCTTTGGTCTGGTCATGACCAGACCAATGCAAATGCAAATGCGAGGCATGCCTCGGGGAGCACGTTAAGCTGTCGGTCCCGGTTGCCATACGAACTTGTATGGCAGTCGTTACAGGGGAATTGGGTGAAATGGCCCACATAGAAGGGCTGATCACCCATTCGGTTAACCGGCGTCCCCACTGGCAATAGTGGTAGTAGCCTTACTTCGTTACTTTCATAGTGGAGACTGGTAATATTGTTAATTAGCCCTAAGCCCCCTGCCTCGGGTGCCATGGACACGTCGCCAGCCCCGTGTCCAAGCAATTTGTATTGGAATGTACGGTGGCCAAGCCGTCGCTAAGTTAGTGAGGTGCTACGAGGGTCAAACTGAAAGTTCTTAGAAAATCAAAAACTGATTACATTAGCCAGTTATTAGTTTTATTATATCTTTTCAAAATATTGTCCATTCACGTCAATACACCGCTGCATGTGATGGAACCACTGGGAAAAGCACTTTGCCCACTCGTCCTTTGGGGTCTCTTCAATGGCATCGCGATACGCAGCCACCGCTTCTTCAGCATTCATAAACCGCTTTCCTTTAAGTTTTCCTTTAATTTTTGGAAATAAATAAAAATCACAAGGCAGGTCCGGGCTATACGGCGGGTGACCCAGTAATTCAACGTTTGATGTCGCCAAATAGTCGATCGTTCGTTTGGCGGTGTGCGACGAGGCGTTGTCGTGGTGAAGGAGGATCCTACTGCGAGGTCGTTTCTCTCGAACTTTTTCCAAGACAAGTGGCAAACAATTGGTAGTGTACCATTCTGCAGAAACTGTTTTTTGATCCTCTAACACAATTGTTGCGAAATGACCTATCCTTCCAAAGAACGAGGCCACCATTTTTTTTCCCGCACTTCGATCTCTCTTCACTTTAGTTGGCAACTCCTCGAAAGGAAACACCCACTGAGCAGATTGTCTTTTGGTTTCAGGATCATAACAGTAAATCCAGCTTTCGTCACCTGTTAGTATGTCGAACACAGCATTAGAGTCACCTCCGTTAAATCTTTCAATCATTTTACGGCACCAATCCACAAGATGGAGTTTTTGAGACTCAGTCAAATTATGAGGTATCCACCGGGCGCAAAGCTTCCTGACCGCTAAATGTTCGTGGAGGATTTTGTGCACTTGACTCATACCGATGCCTAAGCTTGTCCGAATCTGCTGATAGGTCACTCTTTTGTCAGTCTCTATCACACGCCGCACAACACAGATGTTATTTTCAGTCGTCGCCGTAGAAGGCCGTCCCTCACGTAAATCATCAGTGAGATTAGTGCGACCACGTTTAAACTCATTAAACCAGTTGTAAACAGTCGCACGAGATGGGGCTTCATCGTGAAAGGCCAATCGTAGTCTATCATAACTTTCTTGTTGACTTAAATGACATCGAAAGTCATAAAAAATTATTGCACGAAAATTTTCTCGTGTTATATTCATGTTAACGTGACACAGACAATTTTCAATTTGCCGCCAAATCGTAAAACAAATGATAAATGAATGAAATATATACTCAGTAATATTAGCAAAGAGTTCTAATTTCAAATTTTAGAATTATTTTTTTATTATATTGTTTATAAGTGGCCAGTTCTAAGAACTTTCAGTTTGACCCTCGTATACATTTCAATACTAACTGCTTGAACGCTGTGGCTGGCGACGTAGACAGGACGTCCTAGTGAAGCAGGGGACGAAAGGTTTCATACTAGCGGAGGTCCAATCTGGTGGAGGTCCAATCTGGTGTAGATACACCAGATCAAATACATGTACTTAACCTATTGGCACCGTATCCGCACGTCCCTCATATTAAAACCCATTTATAGTAATTGTGGTTCAAAATTTGAGGTTATAGGTACGTAGCCATCCTATTTATGTGGAGTGTCTAGACTTGGTGAATATCTACGGACTGCAACATTAGATAATAAACCATCCACAATTAGGTAGCTACGTCCGATTTGATTAAATTTGGTATAAGGGTAGATTAGACCTTGAAAAAGGACATAGGCTATGTTTGGTCGCGTTATATTTGCCAAATAAATTTCTTTCTTTCTTTCTTTCTTTCTATTTTACAGAATTACATCGTACTTATTTCTAAAATAAACTGTACCTAATCAGAAGTCATGAAAACTTGACTATCATGTAAGTATATGTCATCATGAATTGTTTCATTTATATCGACATTATTTATAGCTCGATTCATATATCTTGGACCTAAATTGCGAAATATAAAAGGCCCTTGCGCACGCAGATTTTTTTGTAATAATCTACCTATACTTACTTGGTAAATTTGAGATCGTCCACCGCAGTAGCTTTTTTTTTTCGTGCGGAAATTCCCTCGGATACCCCCCTGCCGGAACCGGAAGGGGAGGTTATGTCGGACTCGAACCGACTAAAACCGCACGCCGACTGTGGGTGGTGGTGCTAGGCCGGAGGTGAGGTTGTCATCGACATATCCCTCGCACCCCGGCTGACCCAGGGCCATCCCTTACGGTCTAGCCCTCCCGCAGTAGCACCCCGTGCTATCTTCAAAATACTCCCAAGAAACGTGTACTATCCGAATAGAGCACATTTTGTACACATTAAAATTTTAGGTCCAACATACATGAATCGAGTTTTTTTTTTTTTTTTTTTTTATTTATTTACAGTAAGTACATATACATCTTATGAACTAATACATTGTCCCACAAAACCGTACAAACGGTTTGACTGTGGGATCAGGAAAAATATTTAGGTATTTACTTATGGCTTAAGGACAATATTTACTTATGGCTTATGGAGTTTAAATAGGTGCGTGAGTATACATTTCTGGTGTCACGTTATGGTAGTGAGTCGATTAGGTGGTTTTTTAATTTAATTTTAAACAAGTTTGTTCTATTTTCTCTCCTTATGTCTACAGGCAAGCTATTTAATATGTAAGGAATTCTTTTATTTAAGGTCCTATCACCATACATATTATGAACCCTGGGGACTACAAATTTGCCCGCTGACATTGCTCGTGTCTTGTATCTGTTGTCTAGATAACAGGTCCGCGCTGGATCATGCTCCCGACTGCCATGGTTGTTGGTAGCAAGTAGGTATTTATGTGTCACACTGACTGGTAATATTTTACATAATTTAAACAACTTATTGTAATCGTTTTTATACTTATTTTTAATTTTATTATCTACTAATAATTTAATAAATCTCAATTGGATATTTTCTAACTTATGTAAATGTGTTTTATACGTGAGTCCATAACAGTCGAGTGCATAGTCCAGGATAGACTCCACCATGCTTGTATATAATAGTTTTAGAGTACCACGGGGAATTTTATAACTTAAATGGGTGAATTTACCTAATATAACTCTAAGCTTGTTACATATAAAGTCAATGTGTTCTGACCAAGAAAAGTGTTCGTCAATTTTCATTCCCAAGTAGGTTACACACTTCACTCTCTCTATCGGTTACTTAGGTATATGTTTATTTATTTAGCGTAGTCACCTCAGCTAACACAAGAGAGGAAAATATAGAAGTTCAGCCAAATCCGCAGTTAGAAAGGTAAAGCGATGCGTCTGGATTAACGCTAAGAGGAAGAAGGTGTCGGCTAACACAGTCGGCTAAAGCAGTAGTCGTCAGTCAAAGAACTGTGTTCTTGTATATATGTATATAACCCTAACAACCAACCAACTCGAGCGAGGCAGTGCGTAATGTTCCTTAAATATCGCCGTCTAAAGATCAAAGTGTAAATTTTACCCATTCGTTGAACCCGTTATCGATAACGTGTTCATTTTATGTTAATCATGCTTGTGTAGTATAGACTGTAGACCGTTACTTAGAAATGACTGCTCGTTAGAGAGTAAGGGCCCGATTATCAAGAGTATCAAAACGGTGCGATAAGCATCCGTGTCGAGTAGTAATTTTGTATAAAAATATGACTTTTGTTTGTTATAGATTTCAAGGTTAAGTAAGAGAAGAAATTTTAAATTATGTGAATTTAAGCGGTGATAGCGAAACGTAAAGCATCTCCATGAATTAAGGTGTGCATCTCATTTTTTTTTCCTTAACCATTGGGCTACCGACGCGCGACGCTTAAAGATGTTGAAGCATGTTTCTAAATACTTTTTTTTTTTTTCTTGCGAGTTGTGAATTCACTTTTAGCCTGGCCGCACACACACGGTTTTCCGATTCTGTTTTCTAATCGGAAATTTAGATTGTTGAACATTTTGTATGTTAATGAAGCAATCGGGTTTCCGAATCTAATCTAAACCAAATTGGAAACTGTGCGTGTGCGGCCGGGCTTACACATAGTTGTCAGACTCGGTCTTTAAACTACAGAACAGAAACACTGATCTCATTTGGTGTTTTTAGTTACCTACTAGTAGTTTATTAGTAACAATGTCATTACATAGTAGTTTCCCTACTAGTTACTAGAAGTTCACTAGTTATTTTGTTACTAGTAGTTCACTAGTTGTAAGTAGTTTACTAGTTTTGTTAGAACTTTTGCAGAAATATAACTATATATTTCTGCAATACCTATGTTATTAGGGAGATATGTTCAATACACACGCAACGTTACAGAGACACGCATTTTCGCCATGCTCAGTAGGTATTATTACAGTGTTATTGATTACGCCAAGGCCGGTATAGCAAAATTGAGATAACCTCCATCATCGCAGATATATTACTGATAATAAAACTTACGGCTGCTTTACTTGGCTTGTATCCGGATGCGTCTGTTTGCTGGCACGTGGGCACCAACTCCTGAAGTGAATCGTAGCCCTTTTTTATTGCATCTCTTCTCTTCTGTTCCGCCTGGTGAGGTAATAGGAATAAAATATGAATTAAGTAGAAACTATAGGTATGCTAGAACTTCGAACTTTTTGTGTGTATGTAGCACAGAACAGTTAAAGGAGGTGTTCTGTGGTATGTAGGCATGTAAGTACAGTCACATAAGTACACCATCGATATTAGCTAAATATATTAAGTTGCAGTCTGTAAGTGGGAGGTCTAGAATGGCTATGTGGTCTGTGACTTACAGGTCAAAAATGAACATTTTTTTTTAAATTTGTTCTCCAAAGAATGTATGCATCAAATATGAAGGTACATAGAGATATTTCTATGTATAGATCTTTTGTAAGATGTAAATCAATGTTTAGCCACATCTGTGGGCAACTGCACCGCACTATAGAAGTGTATTTTTTTAAATGTATGCTTTCAGGGAGACAAACTTTTTAGGGTAGGTATGACTTGTATGAATTTTCATGAAAGCTCTTGATGGAGCATGCAATTTCGTAACAACGAAGTAGGTACTACTAGAAAGTTCATTAAAAAAAAAGGGCGTAAGGTCAGCAACGCATGTCTCCACAAACTAGATACATTATTTATCTGAAGTACAACCAAGATAATGTGCCACGTGACGGAGTAATGCGTTGTTTTTTTTTTTGATGTAGACGCCGCACATAGGGGTATTTAATATGAAATTATGGTCAAAACTCATTATGTATGTTTCTGCTGTTGAAATCTTAATGTGTCTTCGCGGAGAGTCGTTACCAGAAGAATCATTAAGTTAGGGACATCATTACACAAAAAATTGATACTAAACGTGTTTTTTTTTATTTTGATTCTACAAAGAATTATTCAAATTCGTCACATGAGCTACCCTCATGTGAATGTGGCTCTTCACAATCACTTTCACGTGGTAAACTTTGAGAAGATACTGTTGGAAGAAGAAGGTCTACAGTTTCTTTTGAAAATGGTTTCGTTGATTTTCTTGGCAATGGGCGTATACTTGATAAAAAAGGATCCGAACTCAACAGTAATCTGTTTAAAATATCTTTATTACATACCTCTCGGGAAAATTTTCTTGCAAACCCTTGTCTATATGTGCGGAAGTGTTTGTTTCTGGCTTCCGCAGCCTCTTCTGATAATTGTCCAATCGGCAATATTGCATGTGTGATAATTTCACCACCATGAATTAAAAGTTTATGCATCGTGGGTGTCATAGGATGCCAGCTGTATAAACTTACATACAGTTGAGCAGTCTCATTTGCATATTTCTCAAACTTGTTCACATCAATCTCATGTCCACTTGATATTGTCTCTAATATAATCTTTAACCTGTAAATTAAGACTTCGTCAACCCCAGTAATATCGCTTGCCAATTTTGGGTCTTGGAAAAATCTTCTAGCTGTGTTTCCGTCATTTGTATTTCCAAAGCCAGCCTTTGGAATATCTATTAAGAGACCCATTTCATATCTGAACCTCTCCTGAATTCGCTTTTTTGTCACCGCGACGATCTCTTTATCTTCTTTACACCTGGCTTGCCATTTTCCTATAGGAATTTTGTAAGCCAGATGGAGAACTGATTCAAACAGACGTATTTTTGCATGAAGAACAGATATTCCTAATGATAGTGATTCTGGGTTCACGGCTGTGGTCTCTGATAATGATAAATCATTGAAACTTTTTGAAGTCAAACCACATAGGTAGCACCGCATTGTTGATGCTGTGTTAGTTGCAGCATTACATATTTTCCCATCAACCATAGTGAATAAAAGTTTGTGTTCAATTTGAACATTAGATCCACTTTTTAAATGTATTGTGGTTTTTTGTAGAACTTTTATTTGCCTTTCTACATACGATATTTCATCCTTAGTTACGTCATTGGATTCATGAATAAACCTAATTCGTATAGGCCTACAATATCTGGGGGATGATGGTACTGGATTTTGCCACAATATTTTGTCCTTTTTAGTTCTTAATCTAATTGGAACAAATGAACTTTGGAAGATATTTGCATCCGAATCTGATGTATTTTCAAATTTTTGTTTGAACTGACTTTGCTGGGATCCGTCACATCCCCATTTGTAAATTAATTCTAAATTAGACTGCTCTTCTACACTGCATGTTTCAAGCACTTCATCCAGATACTGGCATAAACGCAAACAAGTGTGATCTAATATATCTTGTAGTTTTATCTCCGCACATGTGGCAGTAACACGAAATGCCTCAGGTTTTGGATAGCACTCTTTTTTTGCCTTTTGTAACACTGAGTAACATGGAAAGCGTTTTTTGTCAGCATTTCTTACTATATTGTATTGTCTCCTTGTAAAATCCCCTTCCACAAACATGCATAACGCTTCTGTAGATGAGAGTTGCTGAATAGGAACATGATGTGCCTTGGTAATTAATTTTCGGAGTTTAGGCGCACTTGATGGCGATTTGGTAATACTCTTTAAAATATCGGATGCACTTACATTGCCTGTGGCTCTTAAGCTCATCTGTGTTGCAAACGTTAATACATCTGTATCCAAATTCTCCCTTAAGTCTTTTGTTTTTCTTCTTTTAGAGCGGTCACTTGATTCCAAAAATGTTTTTTGTGGTCGACCACCAGTACGCGCTAAAGATGTCGTCATTGTGGGGAAAATGATAATACCGTGCAACCAATTAACGTTCTTCTTTTCAAAAACTTCTCTTTTCTTGTAAGAAGCCGTCCATTTAGTCTTGAAATCTGATTTAAAATGAGATAACTTATGTTTCAGTATATTACGTTCACAGTTGGTGATTTCATATAAATGTTCTTCCAAATATTCAAACTTCTTGTCAAATTGCTTATAAGGACATTTCAGCCAGACATCATATAAATATTGTTTGGTAAAGGTTTTAATGTCTTTCGAATAATCTACAATAAAGTAAAACATAATATTTAGAGATATCCATACTTGATGAGACCTTGTTAAAAAAAATCATAAAAAATAAACCGCCGAATTTCCGTTACTTTTTTTTAATATAACGACATCCTAAGATAGGCTATATTAATATTCAATTAAAATATTTGCTCGGACGCACTCGGAAATATAACTAAATCACTAATTTATAGGAATATTTTAGTCAAGAAATAACATTTTATCGTTATAAATGCCAAGTCATAAAAGGTTCAAAATTGTTTAACTAATCATTATATAAGCATTAATAAAAGACTACATACCTTCATTTTCAAGATCCATATCGAAATTATTTTTGTAATTAAGAATATCACTTAGTAATACGTATAAATATAAACAACTGTTGCTTTAAATCTAGAACTGCAGAGAGTAATATAAACTTAGATAATATTCCACCTACCCTCTTCACCAATAACGAGCTACGGGTCAAGAAGTCAAGAGCCTATTCGTTGCGCCATCTACTGTAGTATTCGGGAAACTAATCACACTTGTCATATTGTTTAATTCGAAAATAGGGGTTTTGGCCAGTTTTCTTCGTAGAAGTACCCCTATGTGCGCCGCCGCGCCGCGCCCTTTGGCTTTCTACGATTGCGAACTTAAAAGAATAATAACAATGATATTGGGAGAGGTTCGTGGCTAAATGGTAGGTATTGCTTGAGCCATATATCTTGAACCTAAAATGTGCTCTATACGCGCCGTACACGTTTCTTGGATGCGTTTCGTCGCATTTGGTCCATTTCGCATTTGGTCCACTTGGAGCACGCCGCACGGGGTGCTACCGTGCTACTGCAGACTGCAGTGGACGAGCTCCAATTCATTAAGGATATATTATTAAAAAACAATCCGCGCAAGCCAGGGCCTTTTGTATCTCGCGATTTAGGTTCAAGTTATACATATAGCCCGACTAAGAACTGAGTAGGTTAGCTAATTGCAATATTCAGTGATAGTAGCAAGTAGGTTACCTATTTATTTAGACTTATTCTTCATGTGTACTACCAACTATCCCATCCATAAATAGTTGAGCACTTTATGAGCCAAGAGCCACTGAAAGAACTTTCCAGGACCTAAAGACCCAAATAGTAAGGAAGCAGAAGATAGGTAATCAAAGTTAGTATCACACCTGTGTATGAGCCTCCCTTCTTCTTTCTTTAAAGCTGAGAGCAGATGCCTTGTTGTCTCCACTGTCATCTTCGTCTTCTGTAATAGTACACACAACATATCTCAGTTTTTGAAAGTACAATTTTTGTAACTACTAAACATGAATGTTTGAAGTCTATGTTCTACAATATAGATATAAAGTCATCATATATATTCCATAACCAAGATATATATTACTCCGTATTATATAAGTTAGCTGCAAAAGGGACTGGTGATGATATAGGAAAGTTATACTTTTTAACACTTCTGTTATTTCACAGTCTTCTTAATTTGAACTTAACCACTTGAGCTGATGTCAGACAATTCCTGATTTTTTTTATTTTTAGTGGCCATCAAAGCCAGTAAAACTTCATCTTCATCTTTTAAACAATAGTAGATAGATTTGGAAAAGACTGTTCAAGAAAAGACTAGTATGTAAAAAAGTATATGGAAGGACAACCTCATCAAGGTCACCGGGAAGTGCTGGGTGCGGGCTGCTTTAGATCGGTCATTCTGGAGGTCTATGGGAGAGGCCTATGTTCAGCAGTGGACTATGTGTAGCTGATATGATGATGATGATGATATAAAAAAATGAAAAAAAAACCAGAGAGATATAAAAAGTACTGGAGGAGGCCTTTGCAAAGTGGTAAACCGATATTGAAACTACATATAATACCCTAAAAAAAATTGTCTAAAATGTTATCTCTATAAGAGATAGAGGCTATCATTATTATTATACCAGGCTCTGTCTGCATGCATGTTTATTATTGCTACTTTTGGTCATATCTCTGGTTCTACTCAACCTATTATGATCACAGCAGATTTTAAGTCTGATCAAAACCTTTCTAATAGCAAAAACTGTAGATAAAGGCTATCATTATAATTGTTCATGCCAGGCTCTGGCCGCATGTATGTTTATTATTGCTACTTTTGGTCATATCTCTGGTTCTACTCAACCAATTATGATCAGAACAGACTTAAAGTTTGATCAAAACCTTTCTATTAGCAAAAATTGTATCAAATCCATTCTGCAGATTTTGCAACTATCAAATGCAGTGCAAATGGATAAACAAACAATAATGAAAAATGGGTTTAGAATATCATAATACAAGCAACCTCTCTTTTTTGTGTTTTGTTATAACAAGATTATGTTATATGGCAATAAACCAACTAATGGTTTTTTGTTGTGGCTTAAGACCGTTGTATACAATAATGTATACAAGAATGTTGTATACAATAAATATACACAGACTTTTTAAACTTTATCACAGTTACAAAATTTTAAGTATCTAGCAAGTAGCAAGAGAAGATTCTAATTTCTAGTTTCACTTGAAAGAAGACAACTGCTAAGTTTGTGGGACTACTTTATTCCTATTCACCCCTTCATCTTTACCTCTTTCATGATAGTCTTACAATAATTATTGAGTTGTTTACTTGAGTTATTATTTAATGTTATTGCAATGCAATTTATTTCAGCATATTGCTTACGTTTATAAATTAGCAATGTGTGTTTCCACATAAACATCCAACACCGTTCAACAAAATAATAGGGTTTTTTTTACAGTTGCTACCGAGTATTATCAAGAGCCTAACTTGATATTAAGTACTGGTAGCAATCAATAAATGTTCATGTTAACAATGAAAAACAAAACAATTACCTGTATTTTGATTTGACGACGAAGGCGTCTGATGTATGTTCTGAATAGATCCATTACTACCACATCGTTGATACATTTTTATAAATTTATTAACTGATTATATCCCGTAAGTAAAGAATCTTGGTGACTGTTGTTATCTCTAAAGTAACTTAATATAATTTAATGATAAACTTAACTATGTTAGTAATTCAAACAAATAATGTAATGTCAACATGATGACACTGTAAATATAATTTACACTTAAAAATAACTAAGCAATTTTCTATTTGCAAATAATTACGCACTACAACATCATAAATTATCACTTCATTTTTATTACATAAATGTCAAGCAAACGTCACTTTCAAAATCGAACCTTACCACAGACTTGGTAAATCATTCTATTCATTCGCTGTAACAATTTAATGACCCTCTAAAATTCCAAATAGTTATCCCAGTCGCATCCCAAACTTTCACCTCGGAGTCCCCGGACTCTGATGTCCATATTTCCCCGTCTAATTGCGTGTTTGGCTGAGCTATCCACAACACAACCCATGGGCAAAAAAAAAAAAAAATTGCAGTACGAGGAATCTGGAATAGGTAACTAAAAAAAAGATGTATATTGCAACATATATAGATTCATTATATAGTTGGATGGAAGTAGCAGTACTAGCAGTCACATTCATTACCGTTATGCCCGTTATGCCACAGAAACAGTCATAACATAGTATAATACCTATGTGTGACACTGATAAGTTTCTGTTCTGTCTCTCGGCATACTTTTTAGTGTATTTTTTGTTCTATGATATCGTGAAATTATATACCTAAAACAATCATTTTTATATTATAACATTTAACAATATTATTTTTTAGCTATCGCGGCGTATACTCATGTTTTATAATAGTTCGGGACTTCACGTGATTCATGCTATTAAACTAAATGAATATTTAACAATATTTTGGCGATATGTAAATCACACCCTTTTATTTTTACTGGTACATATAATTTACAGTTATCTTTGCAATGCTTTTAATCAGGGACTTGAAACGAAAAGAGAAATAGTTCCGTCTCGATAATGATCTCTCTTAACGTTCCAATTGCAAAACGAAATTTATGAAGGGACTTGAAACGATATGAATATATGAAAATAACGTTACACAATACGGCCTGACCGCTATTTCATTACATTTCCCAAATATCGGTACAGAACTTCCAGTTTAACCATGAAGCTATAGATAAGTTTAACGTTATCATGAACTGGAAAGGGATTATTTTCGCATTTCGGTATAAGAACGTAACGTAAAAAAAGTTGCGAAATAAATCAGAAAACACAAAATTTTAATTCGTTATGCAACATTGTTAAGCCCATGGCATTAAAATTCAATTATTTTGTAAGAATAAGATAGTTGATGGATTATTTAAGTAAGTAGATTAAGCGAGGCCTGAAAAAGCATCGGATGAGGCCGTCTAGCTGATGAGGCAGTCACTTTATCTGTAGCTTACCATCAGGCGGGGTGAAGTCACAATGAGGTGTCCTTTTATAAAAAAAGGTTTATGTTGTATCGAAGTTCCGAGACCTGATCGTAGACTGTCTCGTGTCATAGGGTCATGAAAATGTCGGGGATTTGGGGATAGTCAACTCTGACTGTATACCGTTGACTAATAACAATACTATTTCGGTCTGCTGGACAGAAATAGTACCCTTTTAAGAAATATTACGGTATTAATCATACTTTCATACCGAAGTTCTTATATCCGGTCCAGTAATGATAAGCAATTTTGGAACGTTATGATAGAACATTATTGAGAACGGAACGATATTTTGTTTTCGTTTCAAGTCCCTGAATAAAGTATTCCGGTTTCTGATATAAATCATATCTTTACATTACATTCTTATACCAAAATGCTAATTCTGTTCCGGTTGGTCATAAAGTTAAACTGGAAGGGAAAATTCTGTACCGGTATCTGGGAAAGGAGATGAGATCCGGTTCTTAGCATTCCATGGATTCACCGTGCGGTCGCCGGGTCCATGGCGTGATTCAGAGAGGAACACTGTGACGGCGCCTGGGACTTGCGACCCAGGTGTAGGTTTAGGGTGGCCACCTTGTGATGCATCAGCGCTCACCTCCACCGTCAGTCGTGTTCCCCCCTCTACCTATCCAAATTTGGTAAGATCCTATCAACGCCGTTTTAGATATTCGTTTGAGTAAAGAGCTTACTGAAGCTCTTGGCAATCCGAGGTCTTTAAATAAGTTATACAGGGATTTAGCTGGAATTCCCCTTGCTCCTACTTCCATGGCGTAGAGTTTAACCACATAGCCATTTTTGGTTAACTCGTTGGTCAGGTCAAAGTATTTGTTTATTTTTATAGCGTGGTCTTTAGGTATGTTAGTTTCCCACGGTACTGTGAGTTCTACTGGTACTGCACGCTTTTGCTGTTTTGAAAATAGGAATATATCGGGTCTGGATGACGAGGCACAAACATCCTCCGGTATTTTATAGTGTTTCTCATACGAATCTGCGAGTAATGTCCAATCAGCTGCTGCTATCAAAATTGAGTACGGCTTTTGATTTGTCTTTTTTGAGCAGCCTTCCTTTACAAACGCGACGTCATTTCTTTGGTTTGTGGTTAAACCCTTTTTCGCTCTAGCTACCGCCAAACTAACCGCCTCACGTACGATTTCTAATACCTTATCATGTCGGCGCGAGTAATGACCTCGGTCTAATAGCGTCCTACAACCCACCAGTAGGTGCCTAGCAGTACCAATTGCTTCACCACATGAGTTACATGTTTTATCTGTGGCTTTTCCCCATCTGACAAGATTGCTTTGGTCGGGGAGGGTCAACTGGAATGCATTGAGATAGAATTTAAGGAGAGCCGGTGACCAGTCGTATATTAAGGTACGCCATTTTAAGGCTATGGGAATTCAAAATTCACCTAGTGTTAACCATTCGTTTTGTATTTCTAGGTTCATTGCGTGCACTTTGTAGGTATTATTTTCATCTACTTCAAGAAAAGATTTTGTTATGTCTTTGTCTGACTGCCTCCTAGTATTACCCAAACCTACCCTACCAGTCTGCGAGCCTATCATGAATTTTTTTATGGAATTGGAGGCGCGACTCGAGCTCTTTAGTACTTTGGTCTTTTGGAAGAGCTTGCACGATTTCGTCTTTTGATTTCGCTAGGACGTGCATTTTGGTTACTCTTAGATGTTTATAGAGTTCCGATGGTTTCTTGAACGTCATTCCAAAGTTATTTGAGGCTCTATATAATGTCGATGGGTCTGCCGATTGAGCTAGCCCCAGCCACGACTTCAATGTCTTCGTAACATTCGCATCTAGTTTTTTGAGGAGGCTCTGGCTTATATCATAAGCAAGAAACGGCCAATTAAGACGCGAGGTTAAAATTACGCGTAATAAAATAACGGTAAGACCGTAATAATAATACAACTCTATGTACCTTCTTAAGGTCGTGTATGGTGCAATGGAGGACGGTCCTTTTTTTTATATCCAGGGTGTCAGGCTTTGGGTGGCGGCGTGCCGATAACAATAGAGCGGGGTATTTTTCAGGGGGATAGTCTGAGTCCCCTTTGGTTCTGCTTAGTCCTGAATCCACTTAGTACTTTACTAGTGAATTCAGGGTTAGGTTATAGGCTACGAAGAGAGGGTCAGATGGTATCCCACCTCTGTTACATGGATGATTTAAAGCTATTTGCCCACACCAATCCTCAATTAATAGCTTTACTGAAGGTAACTAAAACATTCAGTAATTCTATTAAAATGGCGTTTGGTGTAGACAAATGTGCAGTCATTCATGTAAAGCGAGGGCGGGTGGTAGAGTCGGAGGGTATACAGCTCTCTGATTCCACTAACCTAAGATCACTCCTCGTAACTGAGACCTATAAATACTTGGGTATGTCACAGGCGTTATGCATCAATTAGGTCGACATGAAACAAATGTTACAGGAACGTTTCTTTGGCTGCCTGAAAAAGGTACTCTACAGTCTCTTGTCAGGTGGTAACAAAGTGCGTGCCTGTAACAGTTGGGTCATGCCACTCTTGATGTACTCTTTTGGCATACTCAAGTGGACTCAGACTGAACTCGATACCATCGATAGGAAAGTCCGGACTCAGTTGACTGCATTCCGAATGCACCACCCACGGTCGTCAGTCATGAGATTGTACATCCCGCGGAAATGTGGGGGTCGAGGTTTTTTAAATGCTAAGACCCTTCATAATCGCGAGGTGTGCAATCTCATCTCAGACTACTTTCTTAAGTCGAACGTGGACATGCATCGTGATGTAGTCAACGTAAATAGCGGACTCACCCCGCTCGGCACTGACAGCCGCAGGGAGGTATGGTATGGTATAGAGTAAGGAGCTACATGGCAGTTTCTATCGGGCCCTACACAGGCCCGAAGTAGATCTACTGGCGTCTGTGTCCTGGCTACGTTTCAGTGACCTTTTTGGGGAAACTGAAGGTTTTGTCTTTGCAATTGCAGACGAAGTTGACGAATAACTACCGGAAGTATATCATGAGGGATGGCACAATTGACATTTGTCGAGCGTGTCACCAACCTGGTGAATCCCTCAGGCATATTACTTCCGGTTGTTCTCGTCTTGCTAACGGCGAGTACTTGCACAGACATAATCAAGTAGCCAGGATAATCCATCAGCGACTTGCTCTGAAATACAAACTTGTGGTACCGTACTATAGGTATGTTCCTGAGCCAGTTCTAGAAAATAGCCATATCACATTGTACTGGGATCGATCTATCATCACTGATAGGAATATATCTAAAAAAAATATATTAGTAAAAATTCTGATTGTAATTAATTATATTATTATTGTGAAATGTCAAAATAGAGGAATAAAAGTAATGTCACACAGTAAAAATCTAATCTTAATTTCTATACCGTTAAATTCATGTGTAAGTCAATTGTAATTTAATTAATTAATAGAATAAATGTATGTAGAATAAAAGTAATGTGTAACGTTATTTTCATATCGTTTCGAGTCCCTGATTTTGATAGAACGATTACCTATTCCAGTCCAGTCATTCCATTCCATTCACTCATAGCTTCCAAGTCCGCTCCGTGTCCATGTACTGTACATTCTGTACAACGACAACCAGCTAAAAAAAAGAATATTTTTTGTGAAAGCGTATCGCGTTTGTAACTACTGCGTCTAATTACCATTTTGTTTTTAAAGAAAATCACGTTGTAATTAACAAAAAATGTGCATGAATTCTTCAGTGAGTGAATTATTTGCATTATAGTATAAGCTAGAACCAGAAATGCGTTAAAATCATTCTTAATTTCTCAAGCGATTAGGTACGATCTAGTCATCCATGGCCACCATTTTAGAATTTGCTCGGTGGTGCTCCGAAGTAATTTATTTTTGTTGTATGAGAAAGATGAACAGTTTTTGTTGGAAACTTGACTAATAACGTCTTCATTTCTTTAACTTCATTGTATAATATAATAGGGATCACATTTAAATATAGAAAATGCTTATTTTTATGAATGTATGTGAGTGACTCCATAGACTAGTTTAGATTTCAGAAACATCGAAGTAAAGAATAAATTGGTGGCGAAATGGTGTCGACGAGACAAATGAGTAGCGTTGGGGGTACCAGTGGAAGCGATGGAGCTGGTCCCTCTCACACAGAGCCTGTGGCGGTGTCTCGCGTCACTCGCCACTCAAGCGCTTTGATGCCGGGGGGTTCATCACCACACGCTAGTACCTCCAAATGCACAGCTCTGGTGCCCGCCCCGAAAACCCACACAACCAACTTACTTGATCTACCAGTTGAAGTTATGGAGAAGATTTTTTCCTATTTGGGATTCAAAAGTGTTTCACAATGTCGAATGGTTAATATTTTTCTATATACTTTTGTATTCTCATTGCTTACCTACATCTATCAGGATTTAGACATCTGTTCTAATTAACTTACATAAATATTTTAATGATGCCTCTTTTTTATCCAGCTTAATAATAAGTACATAACTGCTTATTATAAGGTTCCAGTATTGGTGTACTACATTTCATATTTTAATTTAACATTTTTGATTGCATAATCTCCCTATTAGAATAGAGCTTCATTATGTGTTATATTATGCCTTTTATTTAGTGACTAAAGCTTATACTATAACTAAGAAGCGGCAAACAAGTGACCTTTGAATTTTACACACAGTTAATTAGAAGAGCTAGTTCCACAATTCCTTTCCTATTTGCTATAAAGCAACAATTACACAAAGGCTTAGTAATGTAGTAAGGTTTCACTTAACTTATAGCTTTATTTTGATATTTTTAGTTTTATTGAAGATTTTTTCATCACCATTATTAACTTATGAGTTTGTTTGCAGGTTAATCGGCAATTTAATTCAACATGTAGCACTATACTGAATTCTACATTTCAACGACTACAAAATCAGATGTTGCATAGATTCCAATCTATCAAGGCTAAGATGCCCAGGCGTGAGTCTGCCCGGAGGAGTCATCCTTTGGCTTGTGAATCAGACATCATTGAAACGCTGCATATGAGGTTGAGTCTGTTACAGATGACTTTTGGTAAACATATTGAAAGGAAACATTGCTGTTTCTTCCCAGGAGAGGTGAGTAGTTTTTATTTTTAATATGTTTGAGACATCATAAATTGGCACTTAGCAGTAGCATACTTTAAGTTTTACACAATATTCTGGCTAGACATATTTAATAGGTTGGTTTTCATGGTAGCTTTTTCCTTGCGGAAAGGCCCTTCATATACTCCATGTTTCCCAACATGTACAAAGTTTAACTTGAAACTACATGCACATTATATCTTTTTTTGTGGAGTCCACCTCTGCCATGGTAGCCCTTGATTCATGTATTGGTCTTATACTTGGTATAATCCTTGTTTTTTCTTTTGACACATCTTTACAAGAGCAACTGCTGTCTCAATTTCCCAACGCCTATGTGAGAGTTATATAGAACAGGCAATGTGCAGACATGATTCCACATAAAAAAAAATTCTTACCAAATATACGAAACCGAGTGGGTTGATGAATGGCGCAAGGCCTTTCAATGCCAATTCCTCATTGCTAGAAGGCGTGACTGCGGGCACGACGCTTAGTGCACAAATTAAGCACAATTTACGAACATGTATCTGTATTCTAGACCCATAATCCAAGCTGGTTAAGCTTTACTCACTTTGGGTCCAAGTAATGAACTGGAATTTGTTATCTTCATCTTTTAAAAAATAAACATGCTAACAAAATTATCATGTATTTATGGCGCATCGTAGCATCCCATGGCCTCTCCTAAACATATTTTCATGGCATTTGTGCCTTATGCTTTCCATGCTTGATCCGCGCCAGCCCCTTGCTTTTACTCCCGGATGTATTCCGAAAATCACAATCACGTATTTATAAATTCCGAAAGTCAGAAGTCCGATGTAAATCCTTTTCCCTAATTCAGAACCTGATATTTGAAAATTCCTAATGCTTGTAATTGCGTATGTCAGAAGTCAGAACACCGAATTTGAAGATACTGAACCATTACAAATACTAATTCCGAAATGGTTCACCCTTAATTCGCAGAACTTTTCATGACATAATTTTGTTTTTGTTGGATCTCGTGCCGTTATAAAAAAATAACCACGAAGGCCGATGCATGAATGCTAATTGCTAATGCAATTCCAACCTAACCTACCCAAGTCGGATCACGCTGTTTTTGGACTTTTTTGTTCCAAAAACAGCGTAAACCTCTACTAGGGGTAGGGTAGGCACTGAGTAAGTCCAGTCAAGACTACGGGGATGTCCTATTTCTGGGAGGGTTTAAAAAACTACGAAAGGTTATGCAGGAGCGGGGCGTGGCGACGCAGAGCTAACCTATATCTATTCGTGTTCGTGTCCATGAGCTCAGTTTAGATTGCTCATGGATTGTAGCTACTCTAACTCCTCATGCATGACATGGGCAGTCAATTTTAACCTTTTTCAATTCTAAAAATGAATTTTCGGAAATTTGTTATTCGGGTAGACGTTTTTCGCATCAATAAAACTACGGACTTAATTACCCGTGCTAACGAAATTCGAAGGAATGAAAATAGTATTTAAGACTCGAAAAATAAATATCTTGTTTTTCAATACCTACTAAGTCGGAGTTTAGATTTTTAGGTATTTAAAAATTCGGAATTTTGCAAATCGCGCTACCTACTGAAATTCGGATATAGGTATATTTCGGGTGTTCCTTATATTTTTTGGGTGTTCCTCAATACTGCTCCTAATCCACTCCGAAAATGGTCCTGCTGGATTGTCTTCCATGCATCCATCTTTCAAACTCAATCGTCTATTATTTACGAATTCGGCTGCTTCTTGCTATTCTTTGCCGTAGTTCGAATTTGCTTTCGATTGCCTGTTTATTCAGTGTTTTTATGATAGACAAGCACAGGTGAGTTAAATTTATTCAGCATTGGCAAAACGGCTCTTAAATACAAAAAAAAAAAAAATTGCCCACGATAGCAGCAACAACTTCCAATAATTATACCATTTTATAATCCTTACTAAATGCGCCAACTTTTACATAACTTGCCAAATTTGCGTCGTACATTTTTTTTAATACAGTCGGTTACAACTAGGCAATGTTTTATTTTTCTTTTTTTTTCTAAGAAATAAGTCCTATGGTTATGAAAGATAGAGCAGCTGGTTTATTTTTATTACAGTTTAGAGAGACCTTATTCAGGGTTACACAGCAAAAAAAATTGTTGGAAAAAGTTAAGATTTGTCAAGACAGGAGTGAAAAGACTCACAGGGTGCGAAATTTTGCGTTTCTTTCCTAAAATGCGTGTAATTTTAAAATCATGCAACTGAGAATTTTTTATTTATTTTTCTGACAACCAGCATGACTTGCCTTTTCACCCGGTTCCGGGTTGACGTCGAGTTTCGGGACACCCTGAATAATCCACTAGCTTTTGCCTGCGGCTCTGCCCGCGTGGATGTCGGTTATCACGACCAAACATGTGTTAATCCAGGGTGCCAGCTAACTCCATACCAAATTTTATTAAAATCGCTCCAGCCGGCTGCAGCCGAGTAACAAACATCCATCTATACATATTACAAAATTTCGCGTTTATGATATTTGTAAGATAGTCAATGAAATATTTATTTATTTGTAGGCATTCTATACACACCGTTTGCGCACTCGCTTAATGTATGAAATGTTATCAAAAAACACACATGGTGCTAATAAAAAAAAGTCATGAAGGGCGCAAGGCGTCGCGAAGCTAACCTATACGGGGTGTAGTGTCAACACACTCAACACCTCGCAATTTGACTTCGATAAATTAAGTTATAAGGTTAATTTATGGGAACAGGGCTCTCGCATTTAGCCTTCGTGGTTATTATTTTATAACCGTTCAGAAATAGTAGTTCCGCAAAGTTATCTTTATCTTGTTAAAAAGGCTGGTGAACAAATCTATGCCTGTTACACAGGAACACTGTGGAACAGCAGGCATTCTATGCAATTCCCAGACATATACATTGTCAGGGCGAAGTACAATAATGTCATCATTACATTGTATAAAACAAAGTCGCTTTTGTCTGTCTATCCCTATGTATGCTTATATCTTTGAAACTACGCTACGGATATTGATGGGGTTTCATTTAATAGATACAGTAATTCAAGAGGCAGCTTTATATGGTATAATACATGCATAATATAGTAGAGGGTGCAGCGGGAACGGGATCTGACGTCACGCAATCGGTAAACAATTGGTGGTACGAAGTTCGTCGGGACAGCTAGTTCATAATGTTTCACACATTGCCTGAATGCACCTGGTATTGTATACAATACCTAGGCATTGTATAGAATACCTGGATTATACATATTGCCGGTAACATATGCACAGGTAAAAAAAGACATGCGTCAGCAAAAACACGTAAAGTATGTTGAAGCCCCACCCTAGTACGGCTAGTACATACCTATTTACATCGCACACGTGTACATATCTTATGTGTGAAACCGCACACGCAGCATGCAGTTAAAATTAAAACACACCCATACATTTTTGCAATCTGTTATAATTATTAGTTACATGATATAACGTGAATACAAGAATAACTCAAAATGAATAGCGACAGAATCCATTTAAATTAGTTACCTACATTTCAAGCATTTTTATCACCTGTTGTTGTTATGACCTCATTGTGTACTACAATGAAGATGAAGAAAATAAGTATTGTTAGAAATACGAAATTCAAATTCAAATTACAATAAAAGGGTTCCGTTTATAACCTTTGGGTACGGAACTCTAAAAAGAAGGCGAATACTTTTACGTTTCGCGACGCTTACGGATTAAAGGGTTCTCTATTCTCAGTAGCCTTATGTTATACATAGGATACTGAGAGTAAAGTTGGATTTCACTGATTACATTTATCAGCTACCCATTTAGTTCGTTTATTCCGAACCTGACCCGAAAACTTGACCCCGAGTTAGGTTAGAAACTTGAAAAATTTGTTCCGAACGTAACTCTCTTCCTACCCTGACCCGACGACGGGCTCGTTCCTATCATAACCTGATCTGCGACTTCGCCGCCGCTCCATGGCACGCTCGCTTCGCTCGCTCGGCTCGCTTCGCTCGCTCGGCTCGCGCGTTGGGGTCACAGTTCTAACCTAACCTAACCTACAGAAGTTGGAATTACCGCACTTCGGCTATTAAAAGTAACAGATGTCGGCGCAATTCGGGTTATGATAGGAACGAGATTTCGGGTCAGGTTAGGAAGAGGGTTACGTTCGGAACAAATATCACATTTCAAGTTATTAACCTAACCCGCAATTGGGTCGGGTTTTCGGGTCAGGTTTGGAATAATCAATTTAGTTTTATTTGAACTGTGTTAGACCATTTTAATCAAAGAAGATTGAGATTTTCACTTGCGAAATATCTGGCCTAAAACTTCCATATCTCACGGAATTAATAATTTCGTGAGAGATGGAAGTTTTTGGCTGTCACATAGCATGGGTGCCAAGAGGGTAATACAATGGATCAAGCTATAAAACATGATCCATGTCATAAACGCAACAAGACGTTGACGGATATCTTATCTATTCTTGGACTAAACATGACATTTTGTTAGATATTAGTTTGAACAAAAATGGTTTATGGAAAATTGACAACTATTGGGAAAAGACCAACAACATATTGGAAAATGCAGAAGCCGTTTATTCTTGATGCCAAAAAGCCCCAGCAATTTTAATATAAACAATCTAGTTTAGATAAATATCACATTCTATAAATTGTTGTCTCTATCTTTGTATTTTATATTGTTTTAGATATTAGATGAAGTATACAGTATTTTATCTTACTTGAAAACAACAACAAAACTAGCAAGACCCTACAAAGTGACCGATGAACTCTTTGATTTAACTACAATGGCCATGGAATATTTCAAAGAGCATATTGAACCAAACTTGCCAGAGATTACCTATTTTGGTACAGACTTTTTCGACATCACCACTGCATTCTCACGTAAGTTTATTTCTAATGAAATTTAAAAAATGATTTGAAGAAATTATTTAATAGCAGAATTTATTCAATTAATTAAGAGTTATTATGTTATTGCCAACGGGTATGCCGGCAATCGCGGGGAGGATCTACTCTTCAGTCGTGGGCCATTTCATCTATTTCTTCAGGTTCCAGTAGTTATAGGTGGTCTAACCTTGGATCTTTGTTCGTGAGATGAATATGGATTGAGCGATCATCGAGTGCTATGGAGTTGGGGTCTGGCCTTCATGAGCATATTTTACAGTTTATGTGGGGAATCAATGTCTTCGAGATGCTGGCAATTTATCTAACCATTAGGTTAACATTGTTACATCTTCGAGTTGTGTGATCTGTTAGTATGGCAGGTGGTAACCTACATATGTTCATTGTTTATGACTCAAAATACATGAGGTAAGATGTAAAGTTTGTAACTTTATTAAATCTAAATAGGTATCAATGCCTGGCAACATCAGATTAGAAATATAGTGTCAACAATGAGTTCTCTTCTGAATGTTTCTTATTTAGTATATGGCTCTTAATTTGAGTACTGTTCGTATAATGTTAATGTACTACTATTTGCTAAATACATAACCCTAATATCTTTTCGTAACTGTTTCATAATAGGGTATGTATCTATTATAACATAAATTTATTAATTTGCAGCTGGTGAGAGCAGTAAATCCTACATATGCCTGGATTCGCCACCGCCTAGTGGCTTTGAGTCCTCTTCATCGCAGCAGGCCGGCGCTTGCAGTGTATCGGACCGCCGCGTCTCGTCACTCAATATGTATATGGAGGAGAGCCTCCCGCCGTCCCCACCGCCGCCGCAGAGCAACATGGTGCTCAGGAAACGGATACATCGTATCAAACAGGGAATGAAGAAGTAAGAATTTTACTTTTCAGGACATTTTTATTTATTTAATTTCTGAACATAATATTTTAATCCAAAATGTGGGTTTTCAAAGATTACAAGTCAAAGACTGGTTATTCTGTATACACCATATTGACATTAATCGTAAATAAAACAAGAACTTGGCTAAAATAAACTTCGAAATACATTGGGAAAAATTAAGCGCTCAAGTGAGACTTGAGCCTAACCTAAAATAAACTTGCAGGCACATAGCATTTAGCAAGATGTACTCTATTCTAACCTGGGTCATAACCATAACACAGGCTCAAAATCATAACCACGTTCACATTCAATGTTAATGTGTTTGTTGACTTACCTAATATCTGACAAATGGTTCTGTCTCGACCTTATACACCCATGCTCATAATAACCTTGTTTCATCAGGTACAATGATCAGCTATCAGCGTTACGTAGCGATCTTCGCAGTTGTAAACGCAAGACCGCTCTACAGCAGAAGCAGATTGCTGAACAGCAAAAGCAAATAGCGGAGCAGCAGAAACAGACATTGGAATATGCGAATCGTCTCGACGATTATGATAAGAAGAATGAAGAAACAAGTCGCAAATTTCAAACTTTGCTACAGGTAATTTCGATGTTTTAGATGTATATCTAATAAATCTGCATCCTCTAGGATAGTAGTTTTTACTACATTATCTAATTTGATAGTAAGTAACGCTAAAGCTACATTGAACTTAGACATAATACGAATTCTACATCAAGAATACCACCACCACACCAGAACCTTATCCATTGTTTAGTAGGTGCATGCATGTGAGGTTGGCTTAGTCCTCAAGGATGTTGATAAGGCCTTGTAAACCCATTGTCTACATTTAGATATTATCCTGATTGCATCCCAGGTCTAGATGCCCTCGGAGCTCAGGGTCCGCTTTTCGGCTCTTCCTCCTCCACTTGGCACGATCTTGGGCGTCCATGGTTATGGGAACTTGACGTCAAGCTCGGATCTGTTGGGTACAGCACTGTTGGATAGTAAAATATTAATTGTCGTCTCTGTTGCAGGAGCTAAACAAGTGCAAGACGGAGCTGCAGTACTGGCGCTCGCGCTCGCCCGCCGTGCCGCCGCTGTGCGCGGAGTGCGGCGCCTCGCTGCGCCTGTCGCCCTCGTCCTCGCTCGCGCAGGTATGTTCTCTAACTATATTTTTCGACCCTTATATCTTGGATCTAATTGTGAGATATAAAGGGCCCTGCCACTCGCGGATTTTTTTGTATCAATGTATACTTGGTTGGTCAAAATACATACAAGTAACGTACACGGTGCGTATTGATCACATTTTAGGTCCAGAGATATGCATTGATTTATATATTAGTCTATTTAAATCTAATGATTAGAATGGGGATAAACAAATTTAGATACTTTCTTTTTGGAAAAACGTACATATTATACATAGAAACTATTTATGTATAAGACTGCAGCACTACCGCTCCAGTTCGTCTACTCGTAGCTCGCGTAGGTTCACTGCATCTCAAGTTCTCAGAGCAAGTACAAGACGATATTACAATACGTGCGCTCGCGTTAATCCGCCGTGCTCCCGCTTTTACATAAATTATGTACTTATTTGTTCTATTATTTCTTCCAGTGGGCTGCCGGCACCAGTTCGGAGCCCACCGAGGCCGAGCCGAGTATGGTCGAACTCGAGGTTGTGGCCGCCGCGAGTTCCGTGCCCGACACACCCACTGATCTATCTCGTCCCGACCTCAAGCCGGAAACGAAGACGAAACCGGAACCCAAAGTGGAGACCAAGGCGAAACCGGAGCTCAAGGTCGAGACGAAACCTAAACCGGAGGTGAAACCGGAAGTGAAGTGTAAACCAGAGTTAAAGATGGATGTGACGACAGAGTGTGTGACGTCGAGTCCGCCGTCCCGCCGCCGCGCCTCGGCTGATGCCAGCGGCAGCACGCCCGAGCGCAAGAAGCGTCGCCTCACGCGTCCGCGCAAGCTCTGAGTGCCCCACTCGCCCCACTCGCCCCACTCGCCCCACTCGCCCCACTCGTCCCACTCGTCCCACTCGCCCCACTCGCCCCGCATGTCCCGGACGACCCACGCGCTCCTTACTCGTCGCTAATAAGCCTGAAATATCGACTTTCAACAGTTGAAGACACGGTGCAGACAACTACAGTAAGGTCATTGAGATGTGATTATGCAAATACTACAACGACAGAAAGAGGTACATTTAACATTTACTCTCTCGCGCAATAATGCAAGGCGGTCACAGTTCAAAAGGAACGTGCGAAACTACAGCTGTTAGTCGTGAGTTCTCGTCAAACTTTGCCTGCAGAAATGAAGATTGCCTTAAATTCAGTAGTGGTAGTAATGCCACCCATCTCACACCATTGGAGTACCTGAGTAAAGGTATTTATTCTTTGCCTGACTCAATGCCCTTACTATAGTCAAAAACATCTTTGCTCGTCTTATTTTATGACGAATAACGCCAGCACGTAACCATACACAAGCGAGCAATTCAGACTTATTTTATCCGTGATGTCATTTTCTGTCGAGCGCTCACGTAACTACGGTGGGACATCGCTATAAACAATAGGATGTCATGTTCGGAAATGTTGAAGGAAGAAAGAAAGAAACCTTCGTTGCCGGGTTGAGTATTATTTGTTACATTGATACTATCATTTGTCGCCGTATCGTGCCGTAAAACGGTGTCATACATAAACGGTAGTGGTGCGATACCGTGGGGTACAAGGATCTTATTATACCACGATGGAACTATCTCGAATCTTTGATGAGTTATCATTATTATAGATCTGTGGTCGATTTTGTGACGGTCAGACAGGACCCTGATCATCATCGCATTATGCCTATGTTAAAGGTATACGAGGACGTATATTTATCTTCCTAAGGATACTAGCACTTTGTGCTATATTTATGTGTTTTGTTTTTATTTTGAGGTTCAGTGTGTCCCTTAATTTATATTTCAAGATATTGTGGTCGTTCTTTCTGTTTCTATACTTGCAAATATCAATTTATTTTGATTACTCTTTTTTTATAACGACTTGTTATATTTATAGGCGTCTAGTGCTAGATGCGATTATTCGGGGTCCATGATATCGCTAAATGAACTGAATAGGGTGTACCTATTCTTTACGGTTTTTCGCTTTGCATGGTTTTAACGTGAATGCGACTGCATGCAGTTGTGTTTGTGTTCAATTCCATAAACAATTGGATTGGTTTAAATGTTTATTAGAATGTTAGATTTGGAGCGGAGTCTACTTTAAACCCGCTTGTGACACGGGCGTAGGACTTGTTAAGTAATAATATAAATTTTTATGTACGTACGACGATCCGCAGCCAATTAACATTAATTCAGGAGTCCATTGTAAAAAAAATACATTCGCTCATAGTAAATATAAATTAACATTTTATAGGTTTATTAAATAGTAGTATTTAAAATTGGTTACTTTTGCGGAAAATGAAAAACTTGCTATGCATTAAATATTTTAGTTACTGACTAAAAAATGACTTGCGTCGAATTTGTGATTAGATAAACAAAAATGAACACAGAATGAATCAAATGAATATTTTTGTTTAATTAATTGCAATAATATAGTATAAAGTATTTCCACACTTATAGGTATAATAGTTTTGATTGATATACAATATACTGCTGGGTTAACATTGATATTAGGATAACCATAAACAAACCAAAAAATAAAATAAAAATCTTCAGCTCCTTAATATTGCAGTTGCTAATAACAAATTTAAAAAAAATGCTTACAAATTACAATAATAGTTGTATACAGATGTGGGTTGCAATGCCTACAATATCTTTATATGATGCAATTTATATATTCATTCAAATTGTATGTGGTTTGTCAAATGGTAATTAGAGGTTACATTAGAAACTTCTAATTCTATAAATATTTTAACCACTCATAACTCTTTTGTACTAATTAAGTGACGAGTTCTATAATATCCTAGGTGATAGGAACATAAAAGTGCTATTCGTGATACAGTGAGCCCATTTGATAATGTATTGTTTTCATTTGAGACAAGTCTCCTACAATCATTTTGTACAGTATGCTTTCGTCATACTTATTTTTTGGTTTGTTTGTGATGTCTAAATCAGATTGCTATGCAGATGTTGTTCAGGGCAGTATTCATATACCAAATGGCTAAATAGACTCTTATGATGAGGTATGATATGATACATAGTTTGATAAATTATAAATTATTTATCATTTAGTATCAGTTGAATGCCTATCGTGACTTTGAGGTGAAGAAAAGAAATTTTATTGTGATTGTTGCTATATCTAAATGATGTATTGTTCTACATGACTATGAGTACAACACATCCAGTAAAATGTTATTAATGCTGTACTATTTCCGCCTACGATTTTATATCAAAGTTCACGAGAGCAACTTGTCTTGACTTCGCCTCAAAGATATCACTATTCTGTTTAAATTATGTTCGAATAAAAGTGCACTAATTCCAATTAGCAGTCACTACATTATCTAACGTTATTAGTAACATGAGTAAATGCTGTGAGCTATTCGGATTAGTGTGTTTAGTTTTAGTTTATAGGTTTTACAGCCCTGATAATTTTAATTTAGTATTCTAGGTTTTAAAGATTGTGAATAGTGGTGATGGTTGAAATGTTGTGTTTATTTGTAAATATACTAAAAATAAAATCACACGTGTAATGTACAAATGAATATATTTATGACTATAAATATACAACAGTGTAAAGGAAATATTTTTGTGACATGGTGTATAAGTAGGTGACTAGTTGTGGCATAAAGCTATTTTCCGTACATTGTGTTTTACGAATTGTGCTCATGGGGCTTCACACAGTTCTTGCATCATGTCACTCACAATTTACGAACATATCAACCAAATTCATCGAGTCATCATTGTTCAGGTTACCCAAACTATAGGCACTTAGTTCACTATTATATACATATATGTATTCTATATCAAATACGCACAATTATTGTATTTATTCCACATTGGAGAGATTGAGTAGACAGATTCGATAAGATTGTTTGCTGTTTGTGAGTCATTCACCTTTAATTTCATTCGTGGTTACGATACTGCTTTACTATGTACATATTATACTTAGTGCATATAGTATATAAATATTTTCTAAAAATGTTGTGTGCAGATATTGCATGAGTACAAATACTTTTCGTTGTAACGCCTTTGGGGTTTCTGTCATATTTACAGTAATGGAGGTCCTTTTAATGATAACACTAGTGCTATTATGAACAATACAAAGCTGTAACAGAGTACTGGTATAAAATATATGTAATATCGAGCATATTATTATGTTGGTGATAGAAATATATTGCTACACATATTTGGACAATAAGAATTGTTAGTTACCAATTCTCTGCCAGGTCGGCCATTGAATATTCAATAGCTTTTATCTTCTCGATATATAATGGACAAATTTGTCAGCTCCCGATCGTTTATCATTGTCGTCGCCCTGTTTCAGAAGGCCACATGCCATTATTGTTGAAGCTTCTAGGACAGGGCCTCTGTGTAAGTTGTACGTGGTAGGTAAACGCTAGGGTGTGTTCAAACTGGCGATGCTGCCCCCGCTCGGAATCTTTGCCATGTTATATTTGTGTATATAGTTACGATTGTACATACTATGTATGCTGTGTGTAGAACTGTAGATTGTTTCACATTCTTAGAGTTGTAATACAAGTTTTATAGAATAAAAAAGAAGTACACAGATTATTTTTAATATAATAATTCTCATTTGTGAAGAAATCAGCTGTACGTATGTCAGCAGTGTGAATGGTTGGAACGTATGTGCATTCTCTCGTATGTTCGAGCATATTGAAGCCTGTCGGCGGTGCAATTGTGTACATTTAGATGTATCTATGTCTATTCATTCGATATCATCTCGGCTATGATATTTCAACGACTTAAAAACGAAGTATATATAAAAATACCTATCATTGTCAGAAACTCGTATACATATAATTATTGGTTTTTTTATAATTTATTTTTAAATATTAATTTTCTATTAAAGGTGAATGTTACAAATGAGTTTATTATCATTTAGCCAATTTATTACACTGTGTACATAATAACATACGTAGGTTTAAGTAGTCCACTTGAAATCATTTACAACGTGCATGTAATGACGACAGGCGATCTATAGATAACGTTGTGCCCCTGCGACTGGTTCGTGTCATGTTACTATTGATTTAAATGTATTTTATCACTGAATTCAAATTTTATTATATTTTTTCACGCCATTCGCAATAGTCTCGGAAAATATTCTATCTTTTTTAAGTGAGTTTGCACGGAAAGTCACCGAATTGTGACGATAACAAACGTATAACATATATTGTAATGTACCTACCTTCGTGGTAAAAATGTATGTGTTGTAGAGCTTAATGAATTTAAATTTTAGAATGTTATTTTAGATGAGAAAACGATTCAAAATGAACGTAATTGTGCCTAAATCAGTTAAGTACTTAATGCCATTGTGGGAATTTGTTAAAATTGATGTGTGGACCGAAATATGGTCTAGTATTATATCGATATTTTACATTTAACTTCTACAATTGACGCCGGGTCCTTAAATAAACTTACAATGTATTTTTGTCTGAATAACAGTTGTGAACAGTTATTGCTATTCATATGATACACTAACAAGACATTTTCTATAAATAAATGTGTATCGTGACAACTCTGCTGGATTATCAGAGATTAGCCGTCAGATCTGATGTTTAGTTCTTGGCTTTTGGTTTGGGATATAGGGAAGAGGAGAGTCTGGTTGTAATCTCGGCTTTATGCTTCGGATTTTTTTAACGTAAGTTTTTAAACAAACATTAATCTTCATATGTAAGTACCAAACTGACAGTTCAATGTGCGACAGAGAAAATGCTCTACAAAACCGAAGCAAGGTCCCTCTTCTTCCAGACATGTGAAATCAAAAGCCGGGTACTATAGATACTATGTGTCCTCTTTTCATTTTTGTGGAAGTACTAATTTATCTATTGCAATATTCTTATAGATTCACTGTTTCTTATATTCTTCTCCCAATAGTGCAATACATGAATATATCCATTCGATGGTGTTATTTTGGCAAATGTGCAGTTTTATTCTTTGAAATTTAGGAGCGATAGGGCTGTAAATTAAGATTAAAAATAATTTTGTTAGAGAAGAATATCCTGTCAGTGCACTAAATGCATTATGGGAATATTATGTTGTGCTCTGGCGAGTGTGTACAACCAGCAAGACTGTCAATTGCTGTAGATATTCTCTTTATGATAGTTATATGATATAGTATTTTTATTAGACAAAAATACAATAAATGTGTGAAGTCCAAATTATATTGTTTTCTTTATTTCGTTTCAAATTATTTTCACTTCCGATACCTACCTCAACGAAGTTGGTCCGCAGTGATATTGCTGCTAATTCTGTTGTTACATCTCTAAACTTAAAATTCTCTAAAATTTTCTAATTGCATCTGTTTCTTTCATTATCAGATAGAAAAGGACAGATGATTTATTTTAGTGAACACCTGTCAAATTAAGTCGGCGCCATGACGGTACGCTTCAATTTTAGTTGACATCTACGAACATGCGACTTAACCATGACTTAACTTACTACGCACCAACAAGGCGCTGTCTTAATTTGACAGGTCTTAACTTGAATAAAATCATCTGTCCTTTTTTATCTGATCATGAAAGAAAGAGATGCAATTAGATTTTTTTAGAGAAATTTAAGTTCAGAATTGGGAGCATTGTGTCACTATGCATGGTTCTCAAAAATTTGAAATCCGACAACACTAAGGCCCGTATTCTATAACGACGCTTGGTTCTGAATCTCGATTCATAATTTAGCTGAGGACAGTTTGTATACGATCGTCGATCACCTGAATCGCGTCATTCCTGAACAACGCTTAATTGTGAATCGACCGTCAAACTGACATAATAACTGTAACCAGCTGAATGACGTCTAGACGTCAGACTTGAATAGAGATTATTTTCATTTATGTTATCATGGATATTTTTGATGAAATTTATTACTATCAGGCAGTTTTTCCATATAATAGAAATAGGTTAATTCCAAGGCGACAGTTACGCGATGCGCAAGACCCGTACGCAATAGATGGAAATCAGTTCAAAATAAAATATCGGTTTTCAATCAAAATTGTGAAAAATAATTATAATATTGCTCCTGGTTAGGAGTGAGCCAGTTGAGCCTGACCAACGGGGATTCTCGTTATCCCCAGCCAGAGTTAGAAATTTTTGTGTGTCTAGGATTTAGGATTCTACGCCACAGGATCGTATCAAGTAAGTAAGCAGTGAGCACTGGACATAGTTTTATGTTATTTACTTTTATGCACTATGCAGGTTATGCAGGAAGGTTCTACAGTAATTTGCCGCCTAAGTGACTAGCCCCTTTGTCTGATTAGTGATAGTTCACCACAGATATGCAACGAGTCTGGCAGACAAGGCAAGGCAAAGTAAACAGTCCAGGGTAACGGTAGAGGGCAAAAGAAACCGACGCCAGACAACATCAGATTCTACCTCTAGTCGTAGCGGATATCTACTCCACTACACTCCACACAAATCCATACTTCCATACTAATATTATAAATGCGAAAGTAACTCTGTCTGTCTGTATGTTACGCTTTCACGCCTAAACTACTGAACCGATTTTGATGAAATTTGGTAGAGGTAGATTATACCTTCAGAAAGGCTATGTTTTGTCGCGATAACCGACATCCACGCGGATGCAGCCGCGGGCAATAGCTAGTAAATAAATAAAAACGATGCGCACCTGACAACTTCCATAATGTATCTGGACAGGCAGTCCTGGCGCGGTTAGATAAGGTAGAAAGGTTCAACTTGATATAAACTGGACTTGGTCTGAATATTGCGTATGGCTGACTTCGGGGATTCACACTATCTACGAGTACTACAAGAATCAATATTGAAAAAAATAGCTGTGAGACATCATCATCCATATCCATACTAATATTATAAATGCGAAAGTAACTCTGTCTGTCTGTTACGCTTTCACGCCTAAACCACTGAACCTATTTTGATGAAATTTGGTATAAGGGTAGATTAGGACATGAGAAAGGACATAGGCTATGTTTGGTCACGATAACCGACATCCACGCGGGCGGAGCCGCGGGGCAAAAGCTAGTAGTTTGATATTTTTGCTCTAACAAGTTAACTCTATATTTTGTTTGAAGTCTATATATTTTACCTTCACAGTTACTCTGTAGAAAATTACTGCACGTGTGCCAGCCAGCAGTGCCGAGGACTGTGGCTAAACTGTCATACAAACTAGCGACACAAAATAGAAGATATTTAAAATATCACACGAATATGTCTGCACATAGTCATCAACAAAACGCGTAGAAGGGAAAGATTTATACCAGGATCGTGACCTGTAGTCTCTGCCTACCACGTTGGGAAAAAGGCGTGACTGTATGTATGTATCGCCATCAATTTTGTAGAATTGGCCAAACGAGAGGTCTTCCTGGCTTGCAACGTGTAGATTTGTATATTATGGTACTATAGACTCCGCCTATATAAAATTGTTGTCACCATCAGGGGTTCAACACCATGAGGCTTACAGAAAGAGAAAACCTTATCCATACTTCCAACTCTACTTCCATACTAATATTATAAATGCGAAAATAACTCTGTCTGCATGTCTGTCTATCTGTATGTATGTTAGCTTTCAAGCCTAAACCACTGAACCGATTTTGATGAAATTTGGTATAGGGGTAGATTAGAAATTGAAATAGGATTAGGCTATGTTCGGTTTCGATAACCGTCATCTACGTGGGTGGAGCCTCGGGCAAAAGCTCGTTTTTCTATAAACGTACAAGTAAGGAACGATTTGCAGATCTGTTATATACCTAGCTGTAATGCGTTGATGAAGCTGATGGCGATAATTATGAAGTTATTGACGACGGAGATGATACTGGTGATGATTATATTTGATATTATGACTTTGATGATGATGATTAAGAACAAGATGATGATGTTTATGGTGACGTTGATAAAGCTGATGATGAAGAAGATAACAAAAAAAAATATTTTGACAATGACGATGGTAAAGCTAATGATGATGATGATGACGGCAGCATACAGAAATATAAAATCTTATTTTCCTATTAATTTCCAAGTAAGTGACATTTTGCTGACTTATTGTGTAGCGGTAATGTTGATGGAGCTGCTGATGATGATGATGATGAAGATGACGAAGATTATAATGATGATGTTATTGATGATGGTGATGATAGTTAAGACGAAGATGATGAGGATGACCTTGATCAAGCTGATGTTGAAGAAAACGATGAGGATGATCTTTATGATGATGATGATTATCAATATGAAGAAGATGAGGATGATGCTTAAGTTGACGTTGATGATGAAAAAGCCGATAACATTTTGATGATGCTTATGATGAAGCTAATGATGATGATGGTGATGATGGTGGTGGTTGCAGTGATGAAAATGAATTATAGAGATATCATGACCTTACACGTAAAGATCAGCTTTTGACATGAAAAAGAAGGCATGGTCTACGTAAAATGAAACACATTATATTATCTGAACAAGAAAGAGCACTTTTGGTATTAGAAAAATAAGATTTCCTATTATTTCCCATCCCCTAG
This sequence comes from Eilema sororculum, assembly GCA_914829495.1. Lineage (NCBI taxonomy): Eukaryota > Metazoa > Arthropoda > Insecta > Lepidoptera > Erebidae > Eilema > Eilema sororculum. The sequence continues at coordinate 15,610,190 of OU618543.1, read as the reverse complement.
ATTTTCAATACAGCAGGCAATCATACTCGTCAAATATAGATTGAACAACATTATTGTCTGTTAAGATTAGCAAATAGTAATTAGAGATAAAATATAAATTTATTAAAAGTACAAATTAGTTTTATTCATTCTTATTTTCTATAATTTCCAATTTTCTTATAATTATATTATGTTCATACTGTTTCTGCATCTCTTTTATCTCCTTTACCCTCAGCCTACGGTGGTGTTCGAACTTCTCTTTCTCATCCTCTAAATTATGTTCTGAGACGCTTGCGTTGTAGTAGTGTAGTTCAACCAACTAAAGTTTTCTGCAACTGTTTGCTTTGTAGGTGTTTCTAGCTCCAGCTTTCCAGTTTTTATAAACCTGTTACAGACTTCTGAGAGTCCTGGTACAGCCACTCGTACTTGAACTAAACATTTTCACTACCTGGAGCCAAGCTCGTGTTTTTCGTGAAGCTTGGCTCCATCGGTTTTTGTAAACAATATACGTTTGTGAATTTGTTTGCTAGGTACTTATTATATACTAAATAGCAGTACATTTTCAGCTGCCATGAAATTAGACGCTTGTAATCACCAAAGCACCAATTTCAATAAATACCAACTTTTATATCAACAATCAGACATGTCAGTCATCAGTCAACATGACAGCGAGGAAAATGCAGTATAAATAAAACGTCCTCAACTTTCATCCAATTGTTAGCACATAAATAGCATGCTTAATGGTCGGGTTATAATAAACACCCATAGATATTTTCATGTTCCCAGATAATAAAACATCAGGTTACGTGTGAGTTTGGTAGCCTTTTTATTTGGTGGTGCAAGAGAAGGAATAATGCCCGTTTTCACCAACTATACTTAAATCACCTCCTAACTAAGAGTCCCCTAACGTAGGTAGCCCTTAAATATTTTACTTACCTAACTTCGTTTTCACCACCTTAAGTGACACCTAACTAAGGGACACCTATTTTATAGTGCTGGCGAAAACCGTAACTGGTTTCAAAATATGTTTTATACAAAATTTAAGCTTTGTGTGTTATGTGAATTTCTTTGCTAGAAAATGTCAAACTGACAACTGTCAAATAAAAAACACGCTGACAAATCATCATAATAATATGTTTGTGTTCAATACTACGAATTCCTCAAATAAAGTTGCTATCGCTTCAGATACTCTCATAATAATACGACTGTGCAGTGCTGACACTTATGCCGCCCATATGAGATACTTTTTGTAAATGACTACCTGAGGCATAGAACCTCAAGGCACAAAGTACTACGTAACTGTTTTATAGGTGGACCCCTATAAAACAGTTACTTTGTGCTTTTACAGAAATAAATCGGTACCAGGTACTGATTTATTTCTAGTTTTATTACTTACTGCAGTATTATAATTGTTAACATATGATTTTTTTTTTCAATTCATAAGGTAACAAATAATACATAACCTAAAATCTAGTTGCACGTGGACATGTAGTAAAATTTGACCAATAAAACATATGTAATTGTTCAATTTTACTTAGTAAAAAGATAACGGTCTCCTTAGTTCTGAATCTTACGAGAAAATGTTTATCGTTTATCGTCATATTTTGTAAATAAATGTGGTCTATTGTGGTAAATTTTCGGTCTATTAAATAAACCAGTATTATTTATCATCTCAGCAGTATTTAAAAAATCCCATAAATCCTCCTCCATTTTAATAATTTTAAGAGTATGTAGGTAAGTAAATATGCGCACAGTTATTCTGTCACTTAGTTAGGGGATAGTTAGGGGGTGAACATTCGGGCCCCTAAATTTTAAGTGTCACCTAAGCAGTTAGGTGTTACCTAACGTTTGGTGAAAACGAAAATGTCACTAAGGGTTACCTAACTTGCGTTAGGTGGCCCCTAAAATTTAGGGGATGTTGGTGAAAACGGCCATAAGACAAGTTATAACATCTTAAATATCTGACCCAGAGTTTTCATTTTTTTTTAACACGAGCATTTTAAAAGATGTTAACTCTTGGTGAAGGGGCCGGATAGATTGCAATGACTATGAAACATACTCGTTCATCCTTTATTTTAATTATGAGACGGTACGGCTACATCCATGAAAACACAGTTTCTCTACTACCGTGTTCAGCGCCTCTAGCCAAGTGGCAATTACGTTTCTATTAGATTCTTCAATGTATGGGATTGACAGGTATCGTCACTTCAATCCCATACATTCATCATTCTATTGCACAGTACGCAGGCCAACAAATTGCCACTTGTCTAGGGGAGCAGGTTATTCGATATAGAAGTGTGCAATACCAGGGGACCCATAAAGTTAATATATAACTGGGGGCACCAGACTCGTGCATTCGCGCTGCTGACCCTGTAAAATCTTATATATTATTGTAGGTACATCATATTGTAGATGTTTGGAAAAGAGAATGGATAAAAAATCTTCTTTCGTATAAATTTTTTCGTAGATAGTTATCAAACTAGATAAATTCGTTGTACGTAGCTGTCTATCAAATATCTTTAAAGCAGTGGATGAACCTGAAATTTTAGGTACGTAGGTAGGTTTTACCCCCTAAGAACCTGCTCCCGGATGCATTGCAACCCTTGCACGCCAGACGAGCCAGCCCTGCTAATATACGCGTAAGTAAAGCCAACAATTTCGTGAACTAAAGTGTAGGTCGTCTCTCTATTCAATTTTGTCATATTGTCTTTGATTTGCAATGAACATGAATAAAACCTTCCATAGTAGAACCTATTTTCGCCATTTATTTCACGCAATGGTTGTTTCCTATTTCACAATAAAAGTCAAAACAAACAAGGCAGACTCCGTCTTGATTGGACAAATACGTTTAGACGTTCCGTTTTATATATATCACTTTACCACTTATTTGCCGTAAAATGCATTCAGTAAATTCTATTATTTTAAAACACCAGTTATAAGGCAAGTTTTGGGGGCTTCTCCCCAAAACTTTTCTTATCAAGTAGTTTCTGCCTAAATGATTCAAAATATTCCTCATTATTGATTATTTTCCAATTTCTATATTTTTTAAATTATGCGTAAAGCGGAACAAAATTGCCCAATAAATAAAGAATGTAAACGAGAACAGCTGATTTAAAATGTTGATTCCATTATCTATGCTCTATCTGAGACTCGATTCAGGCGAATTGTGTTTTAGTCAGTGTTGCCAACTTAGCAACTTTATAGCTAGATCTAGCAATTTTTTGATGTCAGGCAGCTACAATTTTTTAAAACTTGTAGCTAAATTTTTTAGCTACTTTTTCTAGCAACTATTGGTTTAGAGATGTTTTGTTAGTACAGTAGTAATAAAAACTAAAACCCGACTACCGAAAAATCACGCTCTAAAAGTAACAAACAAGAAAATATCAAGGATAGCCGTGGTCGTATGCCACTTTTCCCTAGAATTTATTGTTTTGTTAGAGTAAGTGGCATACGACTACGGCTATCCTTGATATTTTCTTGTTTGTTACTTTTAGAGCGTGATTTTTCGGTAGTCGGGTTTTAGTTTTAAACTTTATTTTTCATTTATATTATTTTGGGGCCAAGTAAAGCTAATAATTTATACATATTTGAAATGTGCTTATTACGCCCTTTCATTTGATACCAAACACGGCATATTTATCTCAAATTTATTTTTTAACACAGTACCTTATGAGCGCTAGAGGGCGCCACACAAGATTGAGTGACACGTCATATAGCCTATAACCATCGGACGATCAAGCCGCTTGTAACGATACCTCATTTGTCCAGTTCTAATAAGTAGTTGAGGAGCTATGAGGGAACAAATGAACATACATACATACATACATACATACATACATACATACATAGCCTGTCAAAATCATAACCCTCCTTTTGGCTTCGCCGTAGTCGGGTAATTAAAAATAAAGTGATGGTGACGAAATCCCTGGCAAACAAACGTCGTTTTTCGCAACAAAACACACAACGAACACGAAATCTATTTTTTTTTCTGTTTTATACCATACATTTTGCTTTTTTCACAACTTTTTTTATGATGTTTGGCTCTTCTACTATGTGATTGAGATTGTGATTATTGTTTAATGTTTTGTACCTATCTGAACAAGATTTATCTTTATTTTCCCAGTGTTCCCAACCTTCTACATTTTCTCTTGTTGAATATTATCCATACTAATATTAATGCGAAAGTAACTCTGTCTGTGTCTATTACGCTTTCATGCCTAAACGACTGAACCAATTTCAGTGAAATTTAATGTAGGTGTAGATTAGACCTTAAGAATACACATAAGCTATGATTGGTTGCGATAATCGACATCCACGCGGGCGGAGCCGCCGGCAAGAGCTAGTTTAATATATTCAATGTTCAGAATATTATCTTGTTAATTAAAATGGAATAATTCATGGCGACAAAAGTTTGAGTAATCTATAATATAATTTAATTAAAGTATAAAGCTGATTCATTAGCTATAGTGTTTTATTTCGTTAGTTTAAAATGGTCTTCATTTTCATAGCTACTTCTAGCTACTTTTCAGGGAGGTAAAAATTCCAAATCTAGCAACTTTTCGTTAAATCCTAGCTACAAGCCTTGAGTAGCAGTTGGCAACACTGGTTTTAGTGCAGATTGTGAACTGCGTAAATAAAGATTCCCACTCAAGTAATGACTAGGCGATCTGTGTTTAAATCCAGTTTGAGTGTCATTCTAGAATACGGGCCTAAATCTTTTTCTTCATCCCAGCGTTAATCTCGGTCGCATCCGAAGCTTTCAGCTTAAAGCCTGGGGTCCGCTTTACCAGTCTAACTGCGCATTTCGATATTGTCTGTGAATCGATCTGACCTCCACAACCCAAAGGCGATATCGAAGCATTGCAGCTAAACCAGTTGGACTTTTTAGGGCTCCAACTACCCGTAACGACCATAGATGTTCATATGGCAGCCGGGACCGACGGCTTAACGTGCTCTCTGAGACACTACCATACCAATGCAAATACCCATATTCATGCATAGACTTGCATGGTGATTACAGAGGTGATTGTGAATTACCCCTCCACCCACCAGTGGGAAAATCCTGTGGGTGGACGGGTCGTGACCCAAATATTTGGACAGCGGGGATGAGCCCGCGCCTCCTGCATAGCGACCGTGTTCACTCCCCCTACGCCATAGAGGCTGACTACCTACTGTACACAACTTAGTAAAAAACCTAGTAAGTAAAAAGGGAGTCTCCTTATACAAACCCTCCAGGAACCTACAGAAAGATGAATTCCTAAAATAACATCTTGCGTCTAGAGTACCCTCAAACTTAGTCTGCGTCTTAGTTTTTTTTAATATGTTGCAAATCGTTTGCCGGATTGAGCCTAGCCGTAGCCTTACGATCCATCACTGAGATAGAGCGAGTGGAACGGTCGCTCAAGTAGTCAAGCGACAAAAAGCAAAAATCTAGCGCAAAAAAATGTTAGCCTTTTTCAGAGACGCTGTAATAGTAATGAAAAAAAAATCTTACTCTCATATGTAACAGTAAACAAAATTATTATGTACCTACCTATCTTAAAAGTAGAATATCTGCTGTATATACCTCTGCGGTTACGTGGAGACAGACGTTGGCTCTCGAGCTGTTCTAACCGGTTTCTGCCACGGGAAGTGCTTTGATGAGTTCTTTCAAGTACCTAGTCTTAGTCTGTTTCCCAGTTTCCCTTAACCAGAACAACACATGCTGGACAATATATATCCATACTATATTCTATATCCATTCTAATATTATAAATGCGAAAGTAATTCTATCTGTCTGTCTGTAGGTTACGCTTTCACGCCTAAATCACTGAACCGATTTTGACGAAATTTGATAGGTGTATAAGGGTAGATAAGACCTTGAGAAAGGAGGCTATGTTTGGTCGCGATAACCGAAATCCACGCGAGTGGAGTCGAGGGCAAAAGCTAGTATTAATCATGTGCTGGTCTGCTATGTCACCGAGATGCTGTACCCGCATGTTTCCATCTTTTTACAATCCGTTGAAACGGGTCTGAAAAACTATTTGTCAAGGCCTTCAAGGTATTGGCTTCCTAGCATATATAATTTGTGGTCCGTGGGTATGTTCTGAACTTTACTCTAATTTTACTACCATCCAGTGGGGCGCAGTCAATTGAGGGACAAAGAATATTCAAAAAAGGGTGCGAAAAGCCAGTCTCTAGAACCGGTGCTGTTGATTTACTTTGAGTTACTTCATCAGCAACGGGACACAATACGTGACGTCACCGTTTATGTAAGTGGTGGGTTGTGCAATGGCCAGGATTCGAACCCGGGACCCCTCGACTTTACGAATACTCAGTGTAAATCCGGTGTGAAATGTACCTAGGTAGGTATTTGTGTAGTGCATTATAATTGAAGTTTAACATTTTGTACATTCCTTTCCCTGTAGCTAATAATATTTAACTTACCTGCATCCTCGATTTATCATCAATACCTACTTATACCTTTATACTTACTTAACTGTTGTTTACACGCATGTTGTGTTCACGTATTTTTTTCTTTAGCTTTACAAAGAGTTCATTAACATAATGCATTGGTAGGTAGGAATATCTATTTGATCATTACCGATCACTGATAAAGGTATTTTTTATAAATAGGCTGGATTAGACTGTTATTAGAATCTGACCTAAATATAGAGATAATTTGCGCCGATTAGGTAGGTAGATATAGGTACCTACCTATGATTACCAGATATACCTACTTAGGATATTGCATTATTCGTATTCCTAATCAATGAACAGAACTGAATCATACTCAAGTATTTATTCATACTTAATCTTTGCCGATAATCTCATAATTCGTCGGAAATAATGTTGCAACTTTGTAGGGAAGTACCTACCTACTTAATGACTGATCTCGAGTAGGTCTTGGTAGGCAGGTACTTATGTCTTTATCTAAAGAAAGACGACTGAAGTGGTTTCAGAAGCAAATCCCAACTTCCTTCAACTAACATGACGCACTACCTATATCGTCATTATTATCATATTAGGGTGTTTTCCGATTGCATCCAACTCTTTCAAACCGAAGACCGGGGGTCAGGTTATTCGTCCTCGTTATCAGCCTCTGTGGCGTAGCGGTAGTAAACGTGGCCGCTTCACTATTTGCCATACCTTTTTTATTTTTATTTTTTTTTTCGTGCGGAAATCCCCTCGGATACCCCCCCTGCCGGAGCCGGAAGGGGAGGTTATGTCGGACTCGAACCGACTAAAACCGCACGCCGACTGTGGGTCTTGGTGCTAGGCCGGAGGTGAGGTTGTCATAGACATATCCCTCGCACCCCGGCTGACCCAGGGCCATCTCTTACGGTCTGGCCCTCCTCAGGAGGGGGGACAACGGTGTCCCCAACTCGCCCCCGGAATGGGGAGGCGCGCTATTTAGCGCGCCGCCGCCATGGCCTGCTTCTGCTGGGGTGACAGGCGGCTCCACCCGTCACCCCCAGGCCCGCGCTCATGGGGGACGGAGGTCAGTCAGTGCCCTCCGACGCCCGAGTTGCCTGCGCGCGCGGGCGGCGCGATCCGCGAGTCTTTCCCGCTCGCGCCGCCTCTCCCGCTGACTATTTGCCATACCAACATCTACGGCAGTCGTTAAGGGTAGTTGGTGCAATGCTTCGATATCACCTTTATCGGCTGTGGAGGTCAAATGGCAGTCGCTTCATTTAAAATAACGAAGTTCAGCCAAAACCGCAGTTAGACTGGTAAAAGCGGACCCCAGACTCCAAGTTGAAAGCTTCGGATGCGACTGGGATTAGAAATAGGTTTATACGGGAGGATTTCTAAGGGAACGACTATCATCTGATCGCCTTACCCTGAGAGGAACGCCTGCGCTAGAGCCTCGTCTATCAGTCAGCAGGCATATCGGCTTGTAGGGGTTCAGATCAGGTTGACTTGAGCCCCGAAGATCTTCCGCGCGGGTAATAGCAGTCGGTTACCGCCCAAGAGGTCTGTGCGAGATGCCGTCTGCCAAGCTGTCATGGCTCAGGGCGCCCCCGGTCATCGCACCGTGGTGAGTGGATGGTAATACAGGACGGGGCCTTGCGACAAACTCAGATGCTTTCCGCTCGAAATTTCAAACAGAAAACAGCGTGATTCAGGTAGTTAACGATATCTTCACGAGCGCGTACCTATGTCAGATTTAAGTATTGGGGCTTTGAAACAAACATTTATGTAGGTATCCACATTTCGTTAACAATATTATGATTTAGTTTGATTTCTAAGTTGCTAATTGGTAGGTATCCTCTACCATAACATTTGATGAATAGAACATTCTATGAATGTTCTGACGAGCTCTTCCAATTAGTCCCACCCTTTCCTTTCCTACACAGGACGACACGTGCAGGGCTAAGATGCCATCCATATACGGTGCAGAGTATACCAGCTAGAACCAAGCGTTTCAGTGACTCATTCCTATGCCACACCATTAAGACGTGGAACTCCCTGCCAGCTCACGTGTTTCCTTCTTCCTGTTCCTACAGTCCCGGATCTTTTAAGCGGGGCGTGAAAAGGCATCTAATGAGGCTGTCAAGCTGAGTGCCACCACTGTTAACATGGTACATGTTTCCTATGGTGACCCTCTTTCCGAGACTTTGCCTTTGCTTAACATCAGGCGAGGTGAAGTCAAATTGACGTGTCCTTTATAAAAAAAAAGCATACCTAGTTCATGCACGAGCATTCACCCTTTTAAATGGAATGAAATTATGAACTTAGGTAGGCAGCACTGGCGAAGGGTGATTTTTTTTAAAAAGCCGTTAGAAAAATCTTACCTCGATTTAATTTGTCACGCACCATGTGACCCATTGGGAAAACGGCATGAATCGGGTTATAGGGATCGGGTTATCGCCCGTGCTAGCAGGTACCTATACTAGTATACACTATACCTAACTAGTTATATGGAATTGGGGTCTTATGATTAGCTTAATTCTGTTGAAGTTCTCATGACAGTACGATATACCTACTTAATACCTATTTATAGAAAATATTTGCGGCGCTATTGTGCATCAGCATCTAGTAGCTGCGATCAGATGACACGGATTACGGCAGTATGTCGATAGGCACTTCATAACTATATCTCGGGACATATATCTTTGACCTAAGTCGTAAGACAAATGACAATCCTTGCTTGGTGAATTAGAGCTCGCATCTACCACCAGGGTTTGACGCATTTGGTGCACATCTCAACATCATCACCCCGTGCTATCCTCAAAAGAAACCCATGAAACGTGTACTGCGTTTACCTATTGTTTAAAGCACATTTTGAATACATTTTATGTTCAAGATATATTTCCCGAGGTAGTGCAGCTCTGTTGATAGGAGTGCAATCATATCATCCACTTATTGTGACATTTACGACAGAAATAACAAAATAACAAGACTTAAAGTGTACTCATGCGGATTAGGTGTCTACTCATGTGCTTATGATTCAGAAGTTTGAAACTACTACTTACTATGTCAAAATACGTCATTCATACGTCATACGTTAAGCAATGACGACAACATCTAATATTTAAGTAGGTAGATATTATAGGTACTTATATGTATACATTTTGGATTCTTCTTTTGTGCTATATCCAGGGTTTCCTTAGAGGTGCTCGTAGTAGATAAGTAGGTATAGATATTTTCGTAGGTTTACTTTTCCGATACAAAATAGTAAGCTAGGATCACTGGATTTTATACGTACCTACTCAAATGTTTTTTCATCCCTTCTATTCGAAAAATGTCACTTTACTGTCACTGTAGCGGGGCGCAAAATAGCTCTTTTCTGTTCAGAGCCAAGCAACGGGCCGGCAAAGTGATTTGAATTTGGGACATTATCATTCATAGAAATCGAACACAAATTGTACGGATTACTGGCTGGTACGTGCTGGCTGCATAGCGCGGGGTGACCTGTGCTAACTATGAAAAAAACAAAGAGCGCCAATTACTTCTCTGTTCAGGATGCGCCCTCGCCGTAAAAATACTACTTTGCTCCCTTGTTATACAATCTACTATTTCATCCCTTCTAATCGAAAAATGTCACTTTATTGTTACTGTAGCGAGGAGCAATATAGCTCTTTTCTGTTCAGAGCCAAACAGCGGGCCGGCAAAGTGATTAGAATTTGGAACATTAACATTCATAGAAATCGAACACAAATTGCACGGATTACTGGCTTGTACGTGCTGTCTGCATAGCGCGGGGTGACCTGTGCTAACGAAAAAAAACAAAGAGCGCTAATTACCTCTCTGTTCTTGTAATTAGTAATCTATTTAAGTTGTATTTTGCAAAATAAAGTATGAGTTCTACGTCGAGTTAGGGAAGTGACAATGCATTAACTCCTGAAACAATTATTATAGAAGCTAACAACGCCCTAGAAAACTTGTTACCCACGAAATCTCGGGAGAAATATTTTCTCATAGAACGGTGATGAAAAGTAGAGTACCTATATAACTCGGGAGCAAATTATTTTTCTCTCGGGCGGTGTACTTTGAATCCCTCGCTGCCCTCAGGATTCTACGTTAGAATCCCTTGCTGCGGCCGGGATTCTATTCTAGAATCCTTCGCTTCGCTCTTGATTCAAAGTAGCGCCCTCGCCTTGAAAATACTAGTTCGCTCCCTTGTTATACAATCTACTATTAAGGACTATCCAAGCCCAGACCTGAAATTGCATTTTCTCCTTTCCTAAACTATTATTTTTTTATGCTAATTAAGGGGGCTAGATAATGGTACGGCTTCCTTCGTGCGGGAGTTCGACTCTTACTTGGCCGGGTTTTTTCTTTTTAAAAAATCCATTTCTTTGATTTATTTTGCAATTTTAAAACATCGTAGAATTGGACGTCTATGCCAGTCCTCTTTGATCTAAGCTGTGTTGATTAACTGCCGGCATCCAATCAAATATCCGAAGAACCATAGACAGAAGGTACCTGCCTAACTACTTACCTATTAAAAGTTAGCTGACAAGTTTAACCAAGTAGCTGCGGCCGTGAACATAATAAGTATGGTACTTATACAGATTTATGGCTGAGGCAGGCTGCGCCATAATATTTATCAGTTCTCATTGGTGAAATCTTTTTTAAATTTCACCAATGAGAACTGATAAATACCACATTCGGTTTTAAACAGGCATTTAAGTAATATTTATAGCCCGCTTGACCGTCTTATTTCAAGATTCGTGGCCCCAAAAGACATTATTGGATTTATGCTGAAGTAAACCAAAGAATGCTGATGTAATTGCTCAAGGGAGAAACTGTCAAGTGTAATTTTTTATCTGCTGTCCCAAAAGGTCCTAAAAAGGAAGTTTGTAAGGTTATCCTTTTGTACATCCATAAATGGCTCGTGTAGCCTTCACGAATCATCTTGCAAATAAAATTATGTTATTTTGAAATTTTCGGCAACACGTGTCCCGGTGTCCCTAAAACAATGATTTAACTACCCAATAGATACTTACCTGCCTATTTATAGACACATTTTTCAGTAGGTAACTGTAGTTTTAAACATAACATAACATAACATAAACTCACGCCTGTATTCCCCGAAGGGGTAGGCAGAGGTGCTAGCACCCACATTTCGCCAGTTTATATTTGGGTCCCAATGGCGAGCCTATTGCCATTAACCAGGCATTTATAAACCTGCGATAAATACACACATAACTTTGAAAAGCATCGACAAGTCATTGGTGTGTGCCATGGTAAACCTGGGATCGAACCCGAGACCTCGTCTCAGCAGTCCATTACCCATACCACTAGGCTACCGCAGACTCCTACCTACCTACTTACCTACCGTAGTTTTAACAATTTGAAAAGAAAATATTCCAAGGTTTCGTATCGCATGGGTCTTGTCCGACATACTCACCTCACCGTTAGCCCCCTTGGGTGATGTCCGAGGAAGCTACCGTACGTAAAAACTAAATAACTTACTAGAAGGAATCTAAATTTACCCGTCTGTTACACTTTTATGACCAAACTACTGAACTGATTTTAATGTACTTTGGTACAAAGATAGGCTATGTTTGGTCGCGATAACTGACATCCACGCGGTGGAGCTGCATTCGAACAGGCTCTAGATGCTACTAAGCTAAACCACTGTGGTGGCGCTATCACTGCAAAAAGTGACATTTTTTTTATGTAGGACACGTCAATTTGACTTCACCTCGCCTGATGTTAAGCAAAGGCAAAGTCTCGGAAAGAGGGTCACCATCGGAAACATGTACCATGTTAACAGTGGTGGCCCTCAGCCTGACGGTCTCATTAGATGCCTTTTCACGCCCCGCTTAAAGGACCCGGGACTGTAGGAAGAAGGAAACACGTGAGCTGGCAGGGAGTTCCAGGTCTTAATGGTGCGGGATAGGAATGAGTCACTGAAACGTTTGGTTCTAGCTGGTATATTCTGCACCGTATATGGCATTAAATTAATGATATTAAATATATGTTATTCAATTTTAGACTTCATTTCCATACGCCTAAAGTTCAAAATGAAATGAAAACAGGTTCATTATACTTTTCATTTAATTTTGAACTTTAATTTCATCTCTTTAAAGTATATTATTTAATACCGTTTTTGCAATGGCTGTGGAACCACTGTAGCTTTAGCAGAATCGAGGCCCAGAACAATACTTATCTATTTCTAGTACCATTGTTATTTCATTGCCCGAGTCATAGAAAATATTAAATTGGGTTTTATATCAGTAAATTTTACAGTACCTACCTGGGAGTTTCTTTGTTTCTGTAAATATGTGTTTATGTATGTTAGTATGTTGTGTTTTTGATCCCACGTAAGAAGTTCGGCCTTTCCAAAAGATGTGGATCGAACTCGGAGATTATATTGAGACTTTCTTTCGCATATTTTTTAGTTGGCTGATGTTAAATTTCGCATTAATTTCAGCAAAATGTTTACAAACATATAAAATTGGAGATTCTGTATTTATTGGTAAAATAACAGCTTTTTAATTAATACATATGAACATGAATGTATCATCAATCAGTCAATCATTAGCATATTGTAGTCCACTGCTGGACAAAGGCCTCTCCCAATGTGCGCCTCCACCTTCCGCATCCAGTCTGTCCCAGCCATCTTTTCAGGTCGTCAGTCCATCTGGCTAGGGGGTTCCCTACATATGAATGTATACACGATACAACTGAGTTAACAAAATAGCAATCAACCAGACCCTCGATTCTACTACTTCACTTTTATACCACAGGCATTGCAAAAAAAGTAATTAAATTTTAGACTTTATTTCTATTCATATACAGTCCAAAATTAAATGAAAAGAGTTTCATAAAACGTTTTCATTCACTCTACAAAAAACCATTTAATTTTTGACTTTAGATGCATTGTTTTAAAGTCTAATATTTAATGCCACTTATTTGCAGTGGCTGTGGTCGGTAAGACAGTGGTTTTGCTTTAGTAGAATCGAGGCCCAGATACATTGCGTCTTCTTATGATTGGCACCATTTTCAGTGGCATGTGAACACGTTCTTGCGTTGCAGCATGGTATCTCAAATGCCTGCAGGTGTCAGGCGTAGTATCGTCTGCGTGAAGATAACATGGGGTCAAGACTCGAGGCAGCAGAAAATATACCTTGATCAATATGAAACTTAGCTCAGGCGAGCTCGCAGGCAACAGTTAGTAGAACAATAAAAGAGTAGTGCAACATTCTTATAGTGCCAACTGACATGATATATTGTCAGTCAAGCGCATTGCTCACTGGCGCCTCAACCAGAATAGATACACGAATAGACATATCTATTTGTATTTTACCTATATGCTACACACAGCTACAGAATGCATACATATTATCACACCTTGGAGGGTTAAGAAGCAGAGATGAAATTACAACCCACATTTCGCCATTTATTGACATAGCAATTTTTCGGACTCATGCATCTGAGGCTGAGTCTGGGCTGTATAAATCTGTCTGATGATGATGAGAATGCTGATAGGTATACGGCTACACTTTATCCAAATCATCGGGGTCAAAGACAATCCTATCTGCGAACCGACACACTGCTGGTGCTGATTTACAGACGAGGCTTTAACCTAAACTTAGTTCTCGGAGTTACGAACGTAATCAGACGATCCCGTGACCGAAAAATAATTAAACTATGGATAGGACGAGCTTTGGAATTTACCGGGATTGACACTCACATCACAATAGGAAACTAAGGGTACCTGAGCTAGGTCGTAACACAGTAGTGCTATTCAGACCCGGTACCCAATACCCATAGACCAACTTGATCGCGCAACTAGTTCTGTTGTACGATCGGGACATGCTTGTTTTTTATCGTGCGAAAAATCCCCAAACCCCACGGAGCCTTTGGAGGCGGTTATGTCGGACTCGAACCGATCAAAACGCACGCCGTCTATAATATTTTTCACGTAGCATGGGTACGGTGACATTTGACTAATTCCATTTCATGCATGATTCATTTCGAAACAATTTACCTAACGCGGAATACAGGAAACAACACTTAATACGAAGATAAAAAGAAAACTGTTTTATTTTGCATTTTTAACTTAAAACTATTTTTATTTCTCCGTAATTATTTAAACTTTAAATATAAACATTCCAAATACATAATTCTTAATGCGTGAATCGGAACAGGTTGCGTTAGAGATTGACATAGTAAAATCGTTATAATCGATAAATTGTCGAATAAAGTATCATAAATCGTTAGTTGTATTTTTAACTAAAATACGATTATAAATAAAATATAATTATGTAATAATAAACTTTAAACAAAGCATTTTTGTCTTTGTGGAGCTTTATTATAATATAGCAACACTGCTTAAGCATGAGCTGGCAGCCATCTTGTTATATCAACTCAGTACGAGTGCGTCTGCCTTGTATGCGGTCTGTTTTCTTTGTTTTGAGCTTGCGTGGTGTTTTTGTTACTTGTTTTTGTTATTGACTATCGTTGTGCTTTGTTGTTTTCGTTACCGTTTTTTGTTATTGACTTTTGTTTTGTTGTTTTTTTTGGCAAAATGCCAAAAAGAACGAAAAAGACTGTGCTTGGTAGTCAAGCCCGTGAATTTGTAGTTCGATTGCGGGATTACTTTGAGCGGGAACGTGAGAATGGCGGAACGCTATTGCCTGTGTCCAACGTTTTGGATCGAGTGGCAGATGCGTTAGACATTGGGCGGAACACGGTTTCTCGAATCACTCGAGAAAAATAGGGTGCTCACGATACAGAAGAAAATAAGTTGTCCACCCCTAATAAAAAGCGAACCAAAAAGGCATCTGTAACAGATGTAGACAGTTTTGCGGCCGATGCTATACGGAGCCACATTTATAACTATTACCAGAATAAAGAATTACCGACGCTTCTAAAGCTGGTCAAGTCTTTAAAAGATGCTGATTTGTTTACTGGAAGTCCTACATCCTTGTGGCGCGTATTGAAGGACATTGGTTTCCAATTCAAAAAAGTAAACAAAAGAAAAATTGTCATGGAGAGGGGCGATATAGCACTTGCGCGGGTTACCTTTTTGAAAAAGGCTAAAGCGATTACCGATTGGAGCAATGTCGTCTTCCTGGATGAAACTTGGCTGAATGCCAATCATACGGTCGGTAAAATGTGGACTGACGATACACCTCATGCCTCGACCAAAGTGCCAGAAGGAAAAGGGGAGAGATTGATTATTTGTCACGCAGGCACATCGAAAGGATTTGTAGACAATGGGCTACTTGCTTTTAAATCGAAAAAGACGGGAGAATATCACGAAGATATGAATGCGGAAGTATTCACGGAGTGGTTTCAAAACATGCTTAGCAATTTAGAAGAACCCAGCACAATTATTATGGACAATGCCCCATATCACTCCGTTCAATTGAACAAACCGCCGACTTCTTCCAATAAGAAGAGCGAGTTGATCGAGTGTCTCCAAGCCAATAATGTGGAAGCCGATGAGACGAAATTAAAGGTGGAGCTAGTGAAGCTCGTAAAAATGCACAAGCCCCAAACGACATACAAATTAGATATGATGGCAAACGAATATGGTCACGAAGTCCTGAGGCTTCCACCGTACCACTGTCAGTACAATGCCATTGAATTAATTTGGGCCCAAATCAAAGGTAACTTGTTTAACCATAGTCTATTTACATACTGACAAAAATGTGATTATGTTTATTACTTGAATTCTATGACTCAAATTGTTTTTTATCTTGTTTCAGGATACGCTGCACGAAAAAATACAGCTCCGCCTTTTACAGCCACAAAAATGATGGGGTTATTGAAAGAGGGATGCAAAAATGTCACTGGCGATGACTGGAAGAAAGTAGTGGAGAAAACCAAAAATCTAATCTTACATGACTGGGAGCGAGACATTAGAATAGACTGCATAATTGATTCCCAAATAATTATTCACGTCGACGAGTCAGATGACGATGATGATGATGATGATGATGATGAAGATGATGAACATGTTTGATTTTTAATAAATATTTAAACAGGTTATCAATTTTGTTTTACTTTTTTTCTTCAAAATTATTAGTTAATAGAATCGATTTCTTCTTCATTAATAAATGATCTCGATAAGATATATAATCGATTTTATTTCATGCGATTTTCTTGACTAGATCTCTAGTAACTTCAAATCCCAAACGTCACCGTACCCATGCTACGTGAAAAATATTGTAGGTCCGAAAGCATATCTCTCGCACCCCGGCAGACCGAGACCGAGATGGCCCCCTTCGGGTTGTGGGGACCTTAGTGTCCCCATCTAGCCCCGGATACGGGGAGGTGCACTTTGCGCCGCCGCCGCGGCCTGCTTCTGCTAGGGTGACAGGCGGCTCCACCGGTCACCCCCGGGCCAGCGCTCATGGAGACGGAGGTCGTTCTGCGACCTCCGACGTCCAGTTCGCCTTCGCTCTTCGCGGGTTTCCCGGGCCCGGAGTCTAGTCTGGATCCGACCGGCCACCTCCTTCTCGAGCATTACTTGCTCGCAGAAGGAGGCGGCTGCACCCCAAGCGTTCGCGCATCGTACCATCGCTGTGAGCAAATTGGATCGGGACGTGCTTATTTTTTTTAATAGTTGGATTTGTATCCGTGACACGACTGAATAATTTGGTCAATGGGTACATACAATTTTTAAATACTTTTCAGTACCTACCTGTAACACAGCAGTAATTTTAGAATGAGTGACAATTCCTATCTCAAAAACCTCTATGTGATCTTACTACCTGCGATAATCTTACTATATTACTACTTATTATAATAAGTCAGTGGCGATGGGTTATAACCCGATTCCTGCCGGCTTGCTGTGCAAAGGCAAACTGCGGTCAATAGTTTTAATTAATTTATACTGATTTAGTAACTGAATCCATATACATAATATGGATTCAGTAAATATCTGAAATTAAAACACCCTAGAATTCCTTACAGCATTGCTATGTTGATGTGGTTCTGATCCAACAATTCGTAAGAAAGTTGGTAGATGGCTCCACCGTCACCCTTAAAGACGGATATAAAGAGAAGGGAAATTTGAAGTGATTCAGGTGTGGCTCAATAGCACAGTTGGAAGAGACATTCCTCCTGAGCATTTCATTTTTCCCGATGTATTCAAGATTTCTTTTTCACCGGCTTCCCTCTTGAAAATTCTCACCCTTCCCACTCATAAGTATACCTTCGACGGATTGGTGGATTGAATGTAGGTATGTAGGAACGTAGTCCGTAAAAAAAAAAAAAAAAAAAAAAAAAGTTCAGTAAAACGCGAGGGCGATTGTACGGATCTACATCAAATTATACTTGATTATTATAATCAGGAACAGCAAATAGGCTACTATTTATTCCGGGCATAAATTCCTCTAGGCTTCGCGGGAACGGATACATGGATATTTCAAGCGTGTAGAGTCGCAGATAACAGCTACCTAGTAAGTAACATATTGTTTCCTTATTATTTCCCTGGCTGTGTTCGTTACCGTTCTAAGAAAGAAGATAACCTAGTATTCTATTGCCGACTTATAATTTCCACAATAAAAAGAAATACTCAGAATGATTTCAAGCGAAGTGACTCCTTAATAAATAAATGTACTTACCTATCAACCTATTTTATTAGTGAAATGAAATGAATGAAATATGGTTTATGTAAGTAACCTACCTACAGTACTACCTACCTATGTAACAAAAAAGATTTCAGTTTTTCAAAGTGATACTGAATGTCATACTGTTTTATTAATATAAACGGTATATGTAATATTTCTTAGGGGAAGGCAGGGTAATTACGAACACCTAAGGGAGTTTTGAAATAAATCAAAAGATAGTGTTTGTAAGTAAACTTTAATAGCTTCTTTTTAAAGGTAAATTAATATACTTTAAGCTTCTGCAATCAACAATATGAATTTATTTTTATTTCATCAACTTTTGTAACAAAAACAAAACCTCTAGTGTTCGTGTTTACCCGACACTGGTCGGGCAATCACGGACACTTATTGGGGTAATTACGATCGTTCGCAATTGACCCAGACTAGCCTAAAAATGAGGTCATAATACGACCGATTAATCAGGATTAAACTAAGATTTCAACCTTTGAAACAGTTATTGCCCGGCAAAAATTAACGGCAACTTTTTGCTTTTGACATCGTCAATCGGTTTATTCAAATCTTCAACATTATATTTCATCTCAGTTTTCCTTTTATAATTTCGCGGCATCTAAAATAATAAAAAACAAAATAGAGAATTACTCTTAATTTCCATTAGATAGCTAAACATTTTTACTGCAACAAAACATCTAACTTAATAACCGATTTTTATTCTTTATGGGGAAATGCCGAACGTTCGTAATTGACCCACTCAATTCGTTCGCGAATACCCACCAAGACAATAAAACAAAAACAAAGTTTTAATTTTAGGCTATGTTTGTCCCCGGCCACATGTAATTCTCTTAATAGAATCCGCAAATACTAATTAGTTATTCAAATAAATGTCATGTTACAACCATCATTATTTTATAAGTCACACTGAGTTTAATTTATAGGCAAATTGCAACGAATGTGAGTAAATATTTGAATTAAATTTACCTTGTATCCTGTGTGCACCCTTAACTCTCCACCGGTTGCTTGGCACTAATGATGGCGTAATTTTTAAGATGGCGACGAGTCAAATCGTGATATCTCTTTCTAAGGTAGTGAAACAGCTGTGTTCGCGATTACCCAGCGTTCGCAATTACCCGGCCTTCCCCTATTCTTTACTAGTAGGGTACTGTAACTGTAAAAGAAAACGGAACGTATATAGGATTGTTTCCGTCTGTCTGTCATGCATGATATTCAGGGTGTCCACGGACCTGGAAGGTCAGGGAAAGTCAGGGAAAAGTCAGGGAAGCTATTGTGGGTCAGGGAAAGTCAGGGAAATGACTTCTCTACCTGGAAAAGTCAGGGAAAACAAGGACTTTTTGATGATTGATCTTTAAAATTAATGTAAAAGTCTAAAAAAGTATAGAATAAATAAAAATAATACTATCTTATCAGTCATCAGTACTTCTTATATATATATTTATACTCGAACAGCTAATTAGAGAGAGGAAAATGACAGTTCTTTTATAATAGATTAAGTAAAAAAATAAAAACAAATACTTTTTTTTACTTAATCTGTTATAAAAACTGCTGTCATTTTCCTCTCTCTAATTAGCTGGGGTTTCTTACATAATACCGAAAGTTAAATAATCGAATAACAATAGGTCGACAACGATTGGTCGGACGATCAAATCATCGCTGGTACGTTAGGTCGAAACGTTAATACGTCGAGGTATCATTACGTGGAAAATGCAATTGGTCGAAAGATCAAATCGTCGCTTGTATATCAGGTCGAAATATGAATACGTCGACGTATTACTACGAAAAAATGCAAACGGTCTATTGTCCCCTCCCCATAAAGTTGAAATTCTCAAAAAGCCTGTCTTTGCGGAATCTATGAAATAAACCTATGTTATAAGTTTATAACATTGGGGCCATCCATCGAAACTTGTAGCAGTCTTTTTCTATCTAAATCAGAGATAGAAAAAGACTGCTACAAGTTTCGATGGATGGCCCCAATGTGAACATTAGTTTTCTGAAAAAATTGAAAAATGTTCTTTCTTCCGAGGAAACAAAAAGTCCCTTATTGGACAAAGGTGTGTGTGGATTACACACTGTCAATGGTGCTTTCAAAACAGGTCATCAAAAAGTAAATTGGAAGACTTTTGAAGTACTAAAAACTATGTACAATCTCTTTAAAGATAGTCCAGCACGACGAGCTTTATACACACAAATCACAGAAGGGACTGTATTTCCACAAAAATTCACATCTATTAGATGGTTAGAAAATGGTCCTTGCATTGAAAGAGCTATCAAAATGTATGACAAGGTCAACCAATTTGTCAATGATCGTACAGTCCCTGAAAACCATAATCAAAAAATCTTAAAAGACATAATGAAGAATCCCTTGGTAAAAGTCCACCTATCAACTGTAAAAAGTTTGACTAACGAATTCGAACCTTTTTTGCGCCGATTCCAAAGCGAGAAACCTATGGCTCCGTTTCTCTACACTGCCCTCCTAGAGTTACTTCACAATCTCATGGCGAAGATTGTAAAGCCATCCAAACTAGAAACGGCTTCGAGTCATAATATTATTAACCTTGATTTAGACGATAAAGAGAACCTGCTGCCGCCGTTAGAAAAGACAGATATCGGATATGAAGCAAAGCGCAGGAGGCGCTTTGCTTATAAAGATGCAAAATGCAGTCCGCAAGTCGAGCTAGCGTTTAAACCTGACTTTCAAAAACGAATTGTTCAAACAAAAATGTTGTGAAACTGTTGGATAAAAGTCCCATTAAGATTCGTTTTGTTCGTGGTTTGACTTGTTTCGATCCACGAGTTATTATGAATTACTCCGAAATAGCATCGAATCGCGTCGACATAGTGCTTGAAACGTTACATGGATAAGACAAGATTCAAGGAGAGGTGGCCGACAGAGCCAAAAAACAATACAAAAAAAAATGTTATCTGAAGCTCGTGGAACTTGGAGACAAAAGTTCAAGACTTCAATGAGGATGCGGTTGGTTTGGACTAGTTTTACCATCTACTCATAGGTGGAGTTAAACAGTATGAAGACATATGGAAAGACATGAAAATTTGTTTCATCATTTCTCACGGTAATGTGAGGGCGGGTTTTCTGTCAACAAATCGCTGTTGGTAGAAAATTTGACAGAAGAGTCACTGATTGCACAAAATACTGTTTATGATTACCTTAAAACCATTGATGGCCCTGAAAACCACATCATGAGTAAGGGATGTTACTCGTGATATGGTTTTCAGGTGTCTGTCAAAAGTGCTAGGAAGAAATATCACGCGCGTCTAGAAAAAGGAAAGAAAATGAGTCTAAACAACAGCAGAAACAAGCTGAAAAACGCAAAATCGAAAAGAAAATACGAGAAGTATAGGAGAAAAAGAAGAAACTGGAACTACAAAGAGAAAGAAAAAATGTAGAGCTGCAATTTTTTACTTTAAAAAATTACAGCTAAAAAGGTCAGGGAAAATTTTAGAAATGGTCAGGGAAAGTCAGGGAAAAGTCAGGGAAATGTTTTGACGATTTAGAGTGGACACCCTGATATTATTATGTTGCCGTTGTAGCATGCATAAGTTCATCTATACGTGCATTAAGATGTCTTATTGTCTCATGACTATGAGCTAGTACTGCCTATTACTTATTCTGTGCTATGGGGTAGGTATTCTATTTTTAACCCTCGACGCAAAGAGAGGGGTGTTATAAGTTGACGTGTCTGTCTGTATGTCTGTGGCATCATAACTCCCGAACGGATGAAGCGATTTCAATTTAGTTTTTTTTTGTATAAAGGTGACTTATGTGCGAGTGTTCATCTTGAAGGAATTTTTACAGCATTAAGTATGCTATGTATGTATAGTTAGCATACTTAATGCTGTAAAAATTCCTTCAATTGTTTGGGCGCAGTTATCAAAATATCAATGTTTAAAAATGATTGTAACATCATTCATTGATTCCGATAGTTCGTAAGAAAATCTGTAGATGACACCACGTCGCCTTAAAGACGTATAAGATGGGAAATTTGAATCACATCGGGCGTGTCTCGGTAGCCGAATTGGTCAGGCATTCCCCCTGTAAGGGAAAGACTGCGGGTTCGAGTCCCGCCCGAGAAGATTCTTTTTCCCTATGTATTCGAGTGTTCATCTTTTCATCAAACATGATGAAAATCGGTTGAGCTGTTTAAAAGTTATGGGGATAAAAGTGGGGATGGGGAGCGTTGGGAGTATTTTAAATTTATTAATCCCCGACGCAAAAACGACGGGGTGTTATAAGTTTAGGGCCGGACCTAGCGGACACGCAGTACGGCTTCCGCCGGTGGCGTTCCACTGTGGATGCCATCATGCGCGTGAGGACTCTGGCGGAGGATGCGGTTGCCCGGGGCGAGGTGATGTTGGCGGTGTCCTTGGACATCTCCAACGCGTTTAACACCTTGCCCTGGAGTTGCATCAGGGAGGCGCTCGTGTACCACGATGTGCCTCTCTACCTCCGCCGCATAGTCGGGGCGTACCTGACGGAGAGGGCCGTCATCTACCCAAGTGCGACCGGCGTCGGTAGGCGTGAGATGTCGTGCGGTGTCCCACAGGGATCGGTCCTGGGGCCGCTCCTGTGGAACATCGGATACGACTGGGTGCTTCGCGGTGAGCTCGCGTTCGGGGCCACCGTCACGTGCTACGCGGACGACACGCTAGTGACGGTGAGTGGCGCTACACACCGCGAGGCGACCCAGAGGGCCACGACCGCTGTTGCTCAAGTCGTGGATCGGATCCGGCGGCTGGGTCTCGAGGTGGCTCTGCACAAATCCGAGGCCTTGTTCTTTCATGGTCCTCGGCGCGGGCCACCCCCGGGATCCAGCTTAACAGTAGGAGGTACTCCCATCGACATCAAGCCCCGGTTGAAATACCTGGGGCTCGTACTCGACGGTCGGTGGGACTTCGGAGAGCACTTCCGAAGTCTGCGCCCCAAACTGTTGGTGTCAGCTAACGCGCTGATGCGGCTGCTGCCCAACTTGAGGGGCCCAGAGGACTCCTGCAGGAGACTCTACGCGGGTGTCGTGCGGTCCATGGCCCTGTACGGGTGCCCCGTGTGGGCGGACGCCCTGCAGGCCAGGTTCGTGCAACTGCTGCATGCACCGCAGCAGACGATGGCCTGCAGGGCCATTAGGGGGTACCGCACGATATCCTTTGAAGCGGCGAGTCTCCTAGCCGGATCGCCACCGTGGATCCTGGAAGCGAGATCCCTTGCGGCACTGTATCGGTTCCGTAAGGAGGCGCGGGAGCGGGGATACGATCCCGAGCCCGAAGACATTCGGGCCAAGAGGTCCCGGCTCCACGGGATCATGGTGGCGGAGTGGGAGCGACGACTTGAGCAACGACGCGCAGGGCATGCCGTCATAGAGGCGGTAAGGCCCATCATGGGGGAATGGCTCGAGAGGCCACATGGCAGCCTCTCGTATCGACTGACGCAGATTATCACCGGGCACGGGTGCTTCGGGAGATATCTGTGTCGGATCGAAAAGGAGCCAACGTCCGAGTGCCATCACTGCGACGCGAGCGAGGACACGGGGCTGCACACGCTCACCGAGTGCCCGGCATGGGCCGAACCGAGGCGGGAGCTAGTGGCGGCCCTGGGAGTGAGAGTTCTCACCCTCGCCACCCTGCTCACAGCAATGGTCCGCTGCGCGGACGCGTGGGCGGCCGGCGTCTCCTTCAGCGAGCAAGTAATGGTCGTGAAGGAGACGGCGGAGCGGGAGAGGCGGCGCGAGCGAGAAAGACTCGCGGATCGCGCCGCCCGCGCGCGCAGGCAACTCGGGCGTCGGAGGGCACTGACTGACCTCCGTCCCCCATGAGCGCGGGCCTGGGGGTGACGGGTGGAGCCGCCTGTCACCCCAGCAGAAGCAGGCCACGGCGGCGGCGCGCTAAATAGCGCGCCTCCCCATTCCGGGGGCGAGTTGGGGACACCGTTGTCCCCCCTCCTGAGGAGGGCCAGACCGTAAGGGATGGCCCTGGGTCAGCCGGGGTGCGAGGGATATGTCTTTGACAACCTCACCTCCGGCCTAGCACCAAGACCCACAGTCGGCGTGCGGTTTTAGTCGGTTCGAGTCCGACATAACCTCCCCTTCCGGCTCCGGCAGGGGGGGTATCCGTGGGGATTTCCGCACGAAAAAAAAAAAAAAAAAAAAAAAGGGGTGTTATAAGTTTAACGTGTCTGTTGTGTGTGTGTGTGTGTCTGTCTGTGGCATCGTAGCACTCAAACGGATGAACCGATTTGGATGTAGTTTTTTTTTGTTTCAAAGGTATTGTTCCGATAATATAACGGAGTGCTTAACCAATTAGGGTCCCCCGACATGGCAACCGTTAAAGTTAAAAGGCAAACTCCATTTATTTTAAACTTTTTGGAAGTGATTTTTGTGACGGGGGTTTTTTAAATTTTTAATTATAATTTATATTATTAACAGGGAACCTTTATAGGTTCGCGCTATGAGTCTGGGATTCTATATCACTGATCGCCGAAAGAGAGGTATAGGTTGTACTTCCACATTTCGCCAGTTAGATAACTATATTTTTTCTTCCCCTTCTTCAACCTAGCGCCATAACTCCATTAAGGATTCCGAAACTCCAACCGTATGCCAGGGATTTGTAAGGAGGAACTTTCACCGAATTTGTGTATTCAGTCTACATTGCAGATTTGACAGCCCTAAAAACAAGTTTTTGTCATCAAAATCGGTATAGCCTTCAAAACGAATTTTTGTGACATTCATAGAGCCTACTTTTAAAAGTACTTTAAAATAGACATTATCTAAACCTTTCTATGTCCAATACTATATCATTATAATAAAACAACGAATGGTTCAAAGACTTAAGTCTCAAGGACGTGAACCTAAGTCCTCTGCCTTATCAATAAAGCCCGGAAAAACTGACACCTGAAACAGCTGTCGTGCTTTGATTATATACCTAGAAGGGAATTTATAACCGAGGGAAATTGGTGGTGGCGCACAGTTGTCTGTTCATACCGCAGTGCACCGGTGATGAGGCCGCACTGACGTTCTGTCGGTAGCGTGATTTGTTCAACGCCGATCGCGCGTTCATTGTCCGCGTATTATTTTGTAAACAATACAGAACTTTTTTGAATTGAACAATTCTTAAAAAAAGAACGAATAAAAAATTGATTCCAGTGATTTTGTGTAGTGGCCAGTATGAAATTTTTAGCTCCGTTAGTGTTGGTGTTCGCGGTTTTTCAAGGTATGTCTATATTTTTAATTACGATAAATGTGTAAATGATAGTTTTAATAATACATAAATATTTTAAACTTGTTAAATAATTGAATATTTTTTTATTATTACAATAGTTTAATTCATAATTATCAGCACAAGTGGAGCGTGGTTGCGTTATTGTTTTGAAATTGTAGTTATCAAGTCGCGGATTTCTATTATATCGTTACCCCAAAATAGTATTAGTTCCACTACCAAAATAAGCAATTTAGTTTAGTTGAAATTGATAGACAACAATACTAAACTTCAGTGTGGCTCGCTGTACAATAAATTACTGAAAACAAAAAAATAATTAACCGCGAAACAACTAGTAAAATTAGTTTTATATCAATCTTCTATCGTGTTATTAATGAGTGCCCATTTCTAACCCCAATCTCGATCCTGCAGCAGAGCCTCGCCATCAATTAGTAGATGTACCGGTGGGCCACAATGATCCTAGTTAGAAGGGCCCCATACCCTATATTAGAATAGATTACCTTAAATAAAAAAAAACGATTGACATGGAACAGAATCTGGATTAGGTTTAAATTAGAGAAAAGGTACTGCGGCTGATGTCACTCGTAACGCCTTTATCGCCTATGAAGGCGTTACGAGTGACATCAGCCGCAGAACCCTAGGTGGCCTAGGCTCTACATTAGTAGAGTAGGACGCTCTGCTATTAAGCTGAGCAACCCGCTTCACTAGTTAGCAGAGCCGTTCTAAAAAGGAGACAGGGCTAAGGATACAATTGAATATTTTGTAGGGAGTAAAGAAAGTGCACACGTAAATACGATGCACATTTCCTGCGATCCATTTCGCTAGGCCGACTGGAAGAAAATTTCCTGTTTCATAACCAAAGGTCCAGGTCGACAATAGTAGCCCTACCCGCCAGTGACGAAGGGTGAACATTTTGAAAAGCCTATATAAAAAAGCCTTACCTCGATCTAGTTCATTATACACCATGCGACTCATTGGGAAGCCGGGAGGAATCGGTTTATAGGGACCCCTTATTTATATGGATAAAAGCTAAAAACTTGAATGACAATACTAGAATATCTGTAATACCTAGTTGCATTGCATGTTGGTTCCAACTTCTAAGCAATAAGGCATATTATAGAAACAATCAATACTTATTAGAATAATTTGCTTTGAAACTTGCATGACTGACAGGCCTATTATTTATAGTAGATAGTAGTGACCGAGCTTCGATCTTATTTTTAGTTCTGGGCGATACTTTATATGTATGACTAGCTTTTGCCCGCGGCTCCGCCCGCGTGGATGTCGGTTATCGCGACAAAACATAGCCTGTGTCCTTTCTCAAGGTCTAATCTACCCCTATACCAAATTTCATCAAAATCGGTTCAGTGGTTTAGGCGTGAAAGCGTAACATACAGACAGACAGACAGAGTTACTTTCGCATTTATAATATTAGTATGGATGTAATGAAACACCTAATTACGTACCTACCTCTAACGTAAAGGGCTTTCGTCCCGGCTTCGTCCGAGTATAAATTCGTCGAAAAAACCTTCCATCTACCGACGCGTAAAAATAATAAATAAATAAAAAACCATCTTTGAAAAGGGTTGGCTCAAGGCAATCAAGGCTGTTTCATCGTTGTATAATGTAGGTATATTGGGTACAAATTTGAGGTCAATCGATGAACTCTTTGAACTTTTGAAGCTTACACAAACCGACTTAACATTTTTCCCCCGAAGTTTTTGGGGGACTCGTGACTCTATAGATTTTTTGGTAAAATTGCATATGTTCGAGGTAGATTTTCGTTCCGAGGAAGGCCAGACCGTAAGGGATGGCCCTGGGTCAGCCGGGGTGCGAAGGATATGTCGATGACAACCTCACCTCCGGCCTAGCACCACGACCCACAGTCGGCGTGCGGTTTTAGTCGGTTCGAGTCCGACATAACCTCCTCTTCCGGCTCCGGCAGGGGGGTTATCCGAGGGGATAGCACGAAAAAAAAAATTAAAAGGGTTAGATCGGTTACCGAGATACTAGTAATAGTACTCGTTTCATTCTTATTCTACCATCCTCCGTCCATATAAACCTTCATCCCTTAATTACCATACCATGCAGTTAAGCCGTTTGAGCGTGTTAGCAACAAACAACCTAACATTTTCACAAACTCTCACGTTTATAATATTAAAAGGATTATACTTACGTGCCTGTATTATGAATGAACCAACGTCGCGATTGTGTTATCTCGTCCATAATACGTTTTCTTTTAACTGCGGTGTCACAATATCTGTACTGACAGATATTTATCCCAAAGACACAATTACGCAAGATAAGCCCCACGTATTATGTGTGCGATGACGTGGAAGCCCTTGGAAGATCTCCTGTATTAAACTGACATATTGCATAATTCTGAAGATACTGTCCTCAGGTACAGTCATTAACAAAAGTAGATTAACATCTCTAAGTTTATGTAATGACTGCGTACTGAGCCGAATAAAAAGTGTACATCTGTGTCCATGACTTCAACCGCTCAGATGTAGATCCGGGTTATAATTTTTTACAAGGAAACCTAATTCTTTTTTTAAATATATATATGGCAACATGCTGATATTGTATGGTGTAACGTAGGCGAAATTACGTCTTATAACATCAGCTTACTGCCAGTTTAAATCTTGTCAAAATTAAATTACCCATTTCAGAGACGAACCAAATTTATTCATACATTTTTTTTTGTATTATCATCTATATAATCACTAACGCTGTTAATTTTATTAATAAACATATAAGTATTTACTACTTAATAACCTTAGTCATTTTGTATAAAGTAGAGATCTCATAGATAAGTAGATAACCTTCTAAAAGGTTTGCGAAGTCAGCTACCGTATTAGGTCAGTGAGGCAGACGACTTACATGTTATGATCACGCTTCATTCTGAGACATAAACAGAACTGCACATCACATACCTAGCGCAACAACACACCTTTGTCCTAGTGTAGTATCATACTGTCATATCTACACATACTTGTCTTATCACACGACTAGTAGGTACAATACACATCTGATTATTATCATCATCTTCATCATCAACTTGATAATAAGTCAGCTGTAGTATAGTGTTAAATCTGATGACCTCTGTGGTGTGAGTGTACGACTGCTACGTCAGATATAGCGGGTTTGATACGTGCTCAATGCAAAAAAATGTATGCATGAATTCTCTTTGCATTGGTCTGGGTGTTTCTATGTATTTCTGGCTGTCTAACAAAATGGACCCTGAACTTCGAGGTAAATGCGGCCGGGGTTAACGCAAGGATGATGATGACTAACAAATTGGACCTTAATTTGAACAAATATGATAATCAATATAAAGTTTTATTAGTTCTGCGTTTTAGCATTAAATTGTTCGATTGCCCTCAAAAGTTACTCAATACATATTAACAAAACACACGATTCGATCTTTATTTACATTGAATTAAACAAATACATAATTGATGTATCATCACTCATCAGAGAACCTTTTGTTTTGTTCATTATTTAATGAAAGGTTTTAGAACTTAGGTGATCGCTATTTATAGGACACGTCAATTAGACTTCGCCTCGCCTGATGTTAATTTGGATTTGTTCCACTTCTGGGGACGAATGTACATTGTAGCTAATGCGTAACTTATAATAAACAGCTAACCGACTACAATGTCGTCAGAGCCTTCGTAATATTCAAAAAAGAGTAAAAACATTGGTTATGACGTATTTACGTCATTTCTGAACATTCGTATGTATATAATGTTTACTATCACTTAACTAAAGGCCGTGTTAAACGTACGAAATACAAGAGAATGAAAGTGCATATTAGTATTAATTTAGAGACGACACAAAATGGGGTGAAAGTGTTGTATTATATTTACTTTTTTCATTTACTCCTCGCATTGTGCACTGTGCAGTTTCATACATACTAATATTATACATGCGAAAGTAACACTGTCTGTCTGTCTGTATGTTACACTTTCACGCCATAACCACTGAACGGATTTTGATGACATTTGGTATAGGGGTAGATTAGACCATGCGAAAGGACATAGGCATGTTTGGTCGGGATAACCAACATCCACGCGGGCGGAGCCGCTGGCAAAAGCTAGTTTGATATAATTATCAGACCGCGGACGTTTCTCAGGAGAGAGGTAGGTAGGTACTATGAACCTAGGCTCAAAAGTACTCCTACAAGCTTTGGACATAACCAGGATTAGCGGTGTGATGACGATTAAGATGATGAAATTAGATAATTCCTAATGATATAAATGTGAAAATTTCGATATCTGTTATCTAATCACGCTCTAACGGCTCACCAGATCTGGCTGAAATTTGGTGCAGGGATAGACTGCAGTTTGGAATAACAGATAATATGGGTTATTCCTTCTTTGTACCATGAAAACTCATACCATTTTAAAAATTTATTAACTCATACTGATTTTCATTTATTTTTATTCTTAAATCGTGCCACTGCATTTTAATCAACTCATGTCATTTTTTATACTTTACTATGCTTAATTCATGCCATATCCTATTTTTCTTATAAAAACACGTTTTGAAGCTAAACTACGGTTTACAAATAATGTAATTCAAATAACTGACAAGGCTTAATGAAGGTATGGATTTCTTGTATTGATATTGTGATCTCATGTAGATATTATGAAGATAAATATAATAAAAATAACATAGGCTTTCCTTGTGATATGTGAAAGAGACAATGGTATCGTGCTATCACAACTAATAACGGGCAAAGATTCTATGCAATTTATTTTCGACTAGCTTTTGCCCGCGGCTCCGCCCGCGTGGATGTCGGTTATCGCGGCCAAACATAGCCTATGTCCTTTCTTATACCAAATTTGACCCTTATACCAAATTTGATCAAAATCGGTTCAGTGGTTTGGGCGTGAGAGCGTATCATACAGACAGACAGATAGACAGAGTTACTTTCGCTATTAAGTATGGATGTTCGACCATCTGAAACGACACTATGACTTTTGTTTCAGCTTTAACGAAATCAGTGGGAACTATAAGTAATTTTAGCAAACCTATTCATACCATTTTGGCCTCTATGCAATGGGGGCGATCTTCAACTTTCTTTCATATAAAGTAGCAAGGACACTACGTGACCACATTGTTATAGCACCAGTATCAAAATTGCATACAAATACCTACTTAAATATTACTATTTCAAGTTCATCCAAAAAGGAGAGCCACACCTAAAACCACATACAACACCACACCATACTATACCTGTACATACTTAATGTAATAAAGTACCTACTTAGGTACTAGTAACGTGATTAATGAGAAAAGAGTGGATAAACCCTGAGATGATGATGGAAATATTTTGAAAAGCAAAGCAAAGCTAAAGAAAGACAGAAAGGATTTTGGAGAGTTGATGGAAGTATTGGCTCGAGTAGCCAGGGAATAATCCATATCCATACTAATATTATAAATACGAAAGTAACTCTGTCTGTCTGTCTGTCTGTATGTTACGCTTTCATGCCTAAACCACTGCACCGATATAGATGAAATTTGGTATAGGGGTACATTAGACCATGAGAAAGGACATAGTCTATTTTTGGTCGCGATAACCGACATCCATGCGGGCGGAGCCGCGGGCAAAAGCTAGTAAATAATAAATATTCTACAACATTCTACACAACCCTATCTAGACCCATGGTGAGCTTTTATAGCTTGTGTTATAGAATCTAGAATGCGGATAAACATACTTATATACTTTTTTTGTAAATACATACATATTATACATAGAAACACCCAGACCAATGCAAATAGCCAAATTCATGCTTACAAATATTTGCACTGAGCGGGGATCGAACCCGCGCCTCCTGTGTGGCAGTCGCGTACACTACCGCCACGCCACAGAGGCTGTCAAGGGAATCGATATGCGAAGCCTCATTGACCTTGGTATACCCCTGTTGTTCCTTAATCTTTTAACTAAAAATGTTGATATAAAAAGTTGATACAAGTGAGGGACATTCATTGAAACCTCGCATACAATGTAGAATTTTATAGGTATAAGTATTGTCTACTTAAACAATACCTCTTAAAATATCAAACTTATATATTGTCTAGAGAGAAAGTCCGGATAAGAAATTCTAACCACTACCTAGTAGGTGCTATTATCCGGGAGGCCATGACTGTTGTCTGCGATGCGGGTATGTCTAGGGCTCCAGCCTATAGTCCGAGGCGCCGGGTCTACTGGTGGACTGCGGAGATCGCGAGGCTGCGTCAAGCCTGCGTGATCGCGCACCGCCGGTGGGCCAGGCTCCGTAGGAGGCGTAGCCGCCCCGCAGACACAGATCCCCTAGTGGCGGAGTTGCAAGAGGGATACAGGGAGGCCAGGAATGCCCTCCGAGCGGAGATCAAGCGGTCCAAGGCAGCTTCCTATAGGGAGCTGCTGGAGACACTGGAGCGGGACCCATGGGGGCGGCCTTACCGCTTGGTAAGAGGAAAGCTGCGCCCCCGGGCCCCTCCCCTGACCCAGGTTCTCGAGCCGGCTCTGCTTGGAGGAGTGGTGGCATCCCTGTTCCCGGCGCGGGCGGAACACGTTCCGCCGCAGATGACTCCGCCACCTCGGTCGCCTGATGCGCCCGGCGTGATTATTGACGACGACGTGCCCGAGGTCACTTGGGTAGAACTAGAGCTGGCGGTGCGACGGCTTAGAGCTAAGAAGAACACCGCCCCGGGACCCGACGGCATTCCAGGCCGTGCGTGGGTCCTAGCTCTAGGAGAAGACGGTCTCGAACCCCGACTGCGAGGGTTCCTCAGCGCATGCTTGGAGCGGGGCCAGTTTCCGAAGATGTGGAAGACGGGGAAACTGGTCCTCATCCGCAAGGACGGACGCCCGGCGGACGAACCGTCCGGGTACCGGCCCATAGTGTTGCTCGACGAGGTGGGCAAGCTCTTCGAAAGAGTGATTGCCAAGCGCCTCGTCGAGCACCTCTCTAGAGTGGGGCCGGACCTAGCGGACACTCAGTACGGCTTCCGCCGGTGGCGTTCCACTGTGGATGCCATCATGCGCGTGAGGACTCTGGCGGAGGATGCGGTTGCCCGGGGCGAGGTGATGTTGGCGGTGTCCTTGGACATCTCCAACGCGTTCAACACCTTGCCCTGGAGTTGCATCAGGGAGGCGCTCGTGTACCACGATGTGCCTCTCTACCTCCGCCGCATAGTCGGGGCGTACCTGACGGAGAGGGCCGTCATCTACCCAAGTGTGACCGGCGTCGGTAGGCGTGAGATGTCGTGCGGTGTCCCACAGGGATCGGTCCTGGGGCCGCTCCTGTGGAACATCGGATACGACTGGGTGCTTCGCGGTGAGCTCGCGTTCGGGGCCACCGTCACGTGCTACGCGGACGACACGCTAGTGACGGTGAGTGGCGCTACGCACCGCGAGGCGACCCAGAGGGCCACGACCGCTGTTGCTCAAGTCGTGGATCGGATCCGGCGGCTGGGTCTCGAGGTGGCTCTGCACAAATCCGAGGCCTTGTTCTTTCATGGTCCTCGGCGCGGGCCACCACCGGGATCCAGCTTGACAGTAGGAGGTACTCCCATCGACATCAAGCCCCGGTTGAAATACCTGGGGCTCGTACTCGACGGTCGGTGGGACTTCGGAGAGCACTTCCGAAGTCTGCGCCCCAAACTGTTGGTGTCAGCTAACGCGCTGATGCGGCTGCTGCCCAACTTGCGGGGCCCAGAGGACTCCTGCAGGAGACTCTACGCGGGTGTCGTGCGGTCCATGGCCCTGTACGGGTGCCCCGTGTGGGCGGACGCCCTGCAGGCCAGGTTCGTGCAACTGCTGCATGCGCCGCAGCAGACGATGGCCTGCAGGGCAATTAGGGGGTACCGCACGATATCCTTTGAAGCGGCGAGTCTCCTAGCCGGATCGCCACCGTGGATCCTGGAAGCGAGATCCCTTGCGGCACTGTATCGGTTCCGTAAGGAGGCGCGGGAGCGGGGATACGATCCCGAGCCCGAAGACATTCGGGCCGAGAGGTCACGGCTCCACGGGATCATGGTGGCGGAGTGGGAGCGACGACTTGAGCAACGACGCGCAGGGCATGCCGTCATAGAGGCGGTAAGGCCCATCATGGGGGAATGGCTCGAGAGGCCACATGGCAGCCTCTCGTATCGACTGACGCAGATCATCACCGGGCACGGGTGCTTCGGGAGATATCTGTGTCGGATCGAAAAGGAGCCAACGTCCGAGTGCCATCACTGCGACGCGAGCGAGGACACGGGGCTGCACACGCTCACCGAGTGCCCGGCATGGGCCGAACCGAGGCGGGAGCTAGTGGCGGCCCTGGGAGTGAGAGTTCTCACCCTCGCCACCCTGCTCACAGCAATGGTCCGCTGCGCGGACGCGTGGGCGGCCGGCGTCTCCTTCAGCGAGCAGGTAATGGTCGTGAAGGAGACGGCGGAGCGGGAGAGGCGGCGCGAGCGAGAAAGACTCGCGGATCGCGCCGCCCGCGCGCGCAAGCAACTCGGGCGTCGGAGGGCACTGACTGACCTCCGTCCCCCATGAGCGCGGGCCTGGGGGTGACGGGTGGAGCCGCCTGTCACCCCAGCAGAAGCAGGCCACGGCGGCGGCGCGCTAAATAGCGCGCCTCCCCATTCCGGGGGCGAGTTGGGGACACCGTTGTCCCCCCTCCTGAGGAGGGCCAGACCGTAAGGGATGGCCCTGGGTCAGCCGGGGTGCGAGGGATATGTCTTTGACAACCTCACCTCCGGCCTAGCACCAAGACCCACAGTCGGCGTGCGGTTTTAGTCGGTTCGAGTCCGACATAACCTCCCCTTCCGGCTCCGGCAGGGGGGGTATCCGAGGGGATTTCCCCACCAAAAAAAAAAAAAAAAAAAAAAAAAAAAAGTAGGTGCTATTATCTGTTGTGTGGTACCTATTACCTATATAACCGAACAATATGGTGTTCACTGTTGTGTAAACTCCGAGTGGCATTAATTGGTTGTATACTAGTAACTATTACTCGTTCTATAATAAATCCGTATCTGATCTGTTACTAATCTGATAAGCTGGGTTGAATAGCTTATGTAACATCGATTTATATGAATCAAAAGGAACAGGTAATTAATAACAAGTGCTTGCACACACTTAGTCACCTATTCTATTGAATTACTGTGACATACTCCAAATAACTGTCACTTATAAGTACCTATTTATAAGCGTTATAGCATAGTGTGATGTTTGTTTAAATGTCTATACACTTTGGTAACATGCGGCCCCACCTGTTACAACCAGGCATTCGCTTGAAGAATCGACCCAGTCCCTTGCCTGCTCCTCATTCTGCCATTTGCTAATCCAAGTGACATGTAGAGAGCTTCCGAGGAACCAGGTCGCTCCTGCCTCGGTCAGAGTTGGATAACTTTGTAGAGAGGCATTGCCTTTGTCCAGAGTGTAACAAATGAGGGTTCCCGACCAAGTACCCTAATCTCTCTGATGCCTACGAATATTCCTGAATAGAGGCTAACCTTAGAACTTGTACAGTCAGCGTCATAAATATCTTGACGACGATGTCTCAAAATGATCTTAAAACCCTCGTATTAAGACCAAATCAAACTGTTTTATTGATTTAAATGGTATTATTGTCCAAAATAAAAGTGTATAGCACATATCAGAACAACAAGTCAACTGGAAGGGGGTAAAAAAACGAAATTAAGATCATTTTGAGTGCTTTGTATGTCAACATCTTTCTGATGCTGCTATACGTGTAAAATACATTGCTTCTACTTTCGCTTTGTAACTACTACAATGATTTCTCAAGTTATAGTGTCACTTGCAATAATATCTATACGCTATGTAGGTACTATACGCTGTCTAGATTAGAATGATTGAGTACGGCCCGCAGTTGTGGATACATAGGTATAAGAAACAGAGTAGCGCAGACCGGAACGGTCCTTTCTAATTATGTCGCCATTGTATCCTACGGCTGCACGGGGTGCACCCACATAGGCCTAACTTTCTTCTTTATTTTAATCGATACATTTCTGGTAGTGACCCTATAATTTACACATCCTTATCGCACTAACTCTAAAACATTGAAAAGTCGATTTATCTAATTTCGACACTGCAAAACAACTAATTTACACGCAGTCGAAACACTGGTTATCGCTACCAGCATTAACCAGCGTTTCTGTGTTTATTGAATTCGTATTTGCTGTAATACTTATGTAGGATCTTTTTCTGTAGTCTGTACCTTCTTCATTCGGTGTTAAGATGCCTTATACTAAACCTTGGTTAAGGCTTGACCTACCTGGATAACTTTTGAGACGCATTATTCAATCAGAACTTAAGTCTTTCAATGTCTCTTCCGGTGCGATAAACATCAAGTGGAATTTGAATTATTTTGCAATATATATGCAACTATTCTTCGTCCGAAGATTTGAAGAATTTCATCAATAAATTAGCCTGATTTCCTGAAACGGGAAGCGGGATGCAGAAAACTTAGGACCGGGTGCTATCGTGTACTTTTGAGAGGCCTATGTCTAGTAGTGGTCTGCAATAGCTGCAATAGCAAAATCTATTGCAAACTGAGCACAGCTAGAAATTCGATTATTAAATAGAATCTGTTTTAGACTGTTTGCAAAATTAGGAAGTAAAAACAAAACCAAGATCCGATAATAGATATTAATTAGGTTTTGTTTGGCCGTGAGTCTATGTTAATAGATATAAATTACGTAATCTAGCTTTATGTCATTAACCACTTTATTAACCTTGTGGGTATTATTATACTTCTCTCAAAATCAGTGTGAAGAACCCTTGATTGTTTCGTCACGATATTTGCCTGCATCGTTAATGCCCAACTTCCACTTCTCATGCGAAGGTCCCGTGCCCAGTAGTGGAACAGTTTGTAATAAAACGGTTGAAAAGCACCCATGCGTAATATGCGTATGCGCGGTTTACACATGCTTTAATGTAGTAAAGATGCGTGAGGCAGATACAAAGGAAGCGAGGACGTGCAAGATATGTGGATACCAAGCAATGAAAGAAGAATCTTGGCTTTACACTACTCCTTCCGTCTGTAATAGAATCAATCATCCCAAAATCTATAAACTACAGTTTTCTTGGGAATAATCATTATTACCAAGTACCTATTTTCATTATTTAAAAAAAGAAGAAAATAATTACAGGTACCTAAAAACCTTGTTAGGTTTTAAGTAAATTTTATGCAGTACTAGTAGAACTCACAGTACCGTGGGAAACTAACATACCTAAAGACCACGCTATAAAAATAAACAAATACTTTGACCTGACCAACGAGTTAACCAAAAATGGCTATGTGGTTAAACTCTACGCCGTGGAAGTAGGAGCAAGGGGAATTCCAGCTAAATCCCTGTATAACTTATTTAAAGACTTCGGATTGCCAAGAGCTTCAGTAAGCTCTTTACTCAAACGAATATCTAAAACGGCGTTGATAGGATCTTACAAAATTTGGATAGGTAGAGGGGTGAACACGATTGACGGTGGAGGTGAGCGCCACCCTAAACCTACACCTGGGTCGCAAGTCCCAGGCGCCGTCACAGTGTTCCTCTCTGTACCACGCCATGGACCCGGCGACCGCACGGTGAATCCATGGAATGCAAAGAACCGGATCTCAGTATAGATATAATATATGATTGTCGTTTATAGGATTTAGGCTCATTGAAACTAGTTAGGTAAGTACACATTTTTCTACTAAGTATATCGTGGTTTCATAAAATTAATCATTATTTTATAAATGCCATCTATACCTACTGTCCGCATGTCGTACACCCATACCGTGAACTCGTGACGTGCGGTGTCCGGATGAATAAATAAAGACAATTTTTTGCCACTTTAGAGTGAGTATTGATTTGGATATTTGCTTGTTCAAGTTCTAACCAACTCATTAGTCGATGAGTGGTCAATTTTTTTCGCACAAAAAATATAACGATCACCGGTTTCAGTGGATAAGGTATTTAACCTGTGCAACATCCGGACCACGACATAATCGAAACCCACAACAAACAGTACAGTGGTAGGTGGTGAAATGACCACTTAATATACTAGATTCTGCAATTTCGGTGCAATATACCTTCGTTACAAATAACTTCAAGGTATTCCTCCGAGTTGAGCATTATTTAACTAGATTCTTGGCGAAGTTGAGCTCTCAGTTCCCTCTTCAACGTTGCAACCTTCTTCCGTCCAGCCCCCTAGACTAATGGGCTGATCTGGATTGATCCGAGTTCCGGCTAGACACCCTGCTTCTTGCTCTTTTTATATTATACTGCAGGCTTACATAACATTGAGGAATCTGGATTCACTTTCTTTTTATAAAAGGACATCTCAATTTGACTTCACCTCGCCTGTAAGCTAAATGCAAAGTCTCGGAAAGGAGTCTCCATCATAAACATGTTTTATGATACTTCTCTGATAAACTAAACAAAATGTTAAGCAGGCATCCATCATTTTTATTATATGCGTGTATGGGTGAGGCCTACTCACAGTTTCTTTTGTACTCATCGATTGTCAAATGATATCATTCAGTACCTACATGTCATTGTAGTTTGCATGAACTCCTAATAAAATCCACTTGCAATTACTCTGTTATGTAATGGTAAGGTTGATAAAATAAATGGTCAGTTTCCGACCATTAAGCCGAGCACGTTAAGTTCTCAATTACATCATGAATTTGATTGTTATTGTACTTAAACCAGTATTGTGCAAACTTAAGATCCAGGTCGGCGAAATCGCGTGAATCTCAGAGCGGTTGGAATATACTCTACCAACGGAGAAATTACCGAATATGTATAGTCAACGACATAAGACTTAAAGCTTACAATAACTGAAAAAAGCCTCATCCATCACGCAATGTATCTAATGGGGTACATTAGATACATTGCGTGATGGATGAGGCTTTTTTGCATGGTTTTTAGGACGCGGTTAACTTGGGTCCCGTAAGTTTTGGTGGGCCCATACACTTTTTGATTTGTCTGTTACTCTTATTTTAAAGAAAACTTACAATAAGTACTTGTAAGCATAGTAACTCTGTAAGCATACTAACTTACCTAGCTTAATTACTTAACTAGCTTGTAAACGTACGGTAGTTTTTTACATCATTAGTACGGTATATAATATATGTGTTTACAACCAAATAACGTGTTAGTTCCGTCACGACAGTCATTAGATTCGACAAAAATAAGTAACTATAATTTTTTTAATACCAAAACCAGAATAATTTTATTAAAAAATAATGATTACAAGAAAACTGAAGAAAAAATTGACACTGTGGGTACCTATTTTCAGACAGTTTGTTATACTTAACCTTATTAGAAGTTTTTTGTGGTTAAAGCATGGGAAATCTTGATGACGACTTCTAGTGGTATCCGGACATTGAATGAGTCGTTCTGCCACTTCATGGTCATTAACAAATGATGTTCTATTTAAGCATTGAATTTATAGATGAGT
Source organism: Eilema sororculum (assembly GCA_914829495.1). Classification (NCBI taxonomy): domain Eukaryota; kingdom Metazoa; phylum Arthropoda; class Insecta; order Lepidoptera; family Erebidae; genus Eilema; species Eilema sororculum. The sequence continues at coordinate 15,571,499 of OU618543.1, read as the reverse complement.
AGGTTGTATTAGGACAGTCATTCAAGTGAAATTCACGCTTACTACGTTTGTCGTGGGTCTTCTGTAAACAAAGCTTTTTCCGCATTTTCCGCAAGCAGATAAGCGGTCGCTAGCCGATGCGGATGATTTGCGTATTGGACTAAAACTAAAAATTATCAAGAATTTCCACCTGCTGCGTGCGGATAGAACTCAAGCAGCTTGCCATCGGTCAAGCTGAAGTCATATTAATAGGTATAAAAAATATTAATGTGTCAGATGATTATAATTTATGCGATAAAACTAACTGATATTCTTGTGTCATGGAATATTATAATTATGCAAATGTTACATTTTTACTTTTTCTATTTATTTATGAAATCATTACAAATATTGTAATACTAAATAAAGATTAAAGAAGATCTGTATACTTACTTTAAAAAAAATCATGTGGGGCTCATGACCTTTTGCAAGATGATTCTCACAAGAAAGACCGTTAGAAATTTATATTGTGTTGTTGACTGCCTATCCGATGTGCCTAGTGCATAAGCTTTGTGGAAAGCGCATGAACAGGGCAAGATTAAAAATATTTTTAAAATAATAGCAACAATTAACGCATAGCATAAAAAGAAAATCGCGACTTCTTGATGTTCCCACGCTAAATTCCAACTAAGTATGTTTAAAATTATTTTCTAATTAGTGTCCGTAGAGATTTTAATGTACCTACCTACCTACCTAGTAGATAATAATACGGCCATTAAACGAAGTTAACTTATTCAATACTAGCTTTTGCCCGCGGCTCCGCCCGCGTGGATGTCGGTTATCGCGACCAAACATAGCCTATGTCCTTTCTCATGGTCTAATCTACCCCTATACCAAATTTCATTAAAATCGGTTCGATGGTTTAGGCGTGAAAGCGTAACATACCGATAGACAGACAGACAGACAGAGTTACTTTCACATTTATAATATTAGTATGGAAGTATGGAAGTATGGACTAGTAGGAATACCAAAATTCAAAAGAACTAAGTATGGACAATACTTACTTTCTTTGAGGGGTGAGTGAAGCTGGTGATTGGCCTTCTTGAACAATCAGCATTAGAAAGAAGTCGATCAACAAAGTGCTCGATCTCGATCAAAGTGATCTTAATTCCTTGGTTTTCCTCTCTTCCTTTCGACGAATTGTTCTCATATTTGGCAGCTACGTACATTTACTTCAGACAATAGTACAATAAGTATAAATCAATAAAGCAGAGTGATTTGCTCTTTTTGAAGGCTTAAGATCATTTTGAGACTTTGTAGTTAGATATTTAGGATGCTGACTGCACGTATTAGATATAAGTATAAGTAAGTAAGTATGTTGGTTGACTGTTTTTCACTGTAATAGCTGTGAGTTCTTTTTTGAAAAGAAAAAAAATAAATTAAAAATGTAATAAAATTGCACACATTATACACCTACACGTACATGAACTCATTAATTTAAATGATTCTTAGTCTTCAAGATTTTTTTATAGTGCTCATTTATTTACTTATTTTAAGTATACTTAATTCAAACAATATATAGTGGGCACTGACCTCTAAAATACACCTAAGTGGTATAAAAAAAGACTAGTATGTAAATCCTTAAGATCAAAGTTTTTGATACCCGCACATCTAGGTATACTCGACTATGAAATGCTAAACTTTGTCTATCAAAAACTAAACCTATTGCATAAAGTGTTACCATTTTTTACAATAAAATTCAAAAGGTTTTCATCTTGCTCTCACTGAAATTGAATAGCTAGCAGGTGATGTTCATTTGAGTCCCGAAGATTTAATTGAAGCGTATGGAACTCCAATTAAATCTTCGGGATCCCTCACTTGATTCACTTTTACATAATCCTGACAATTTTTTTTTATTATTATGGTTGGATCTTAATCAAGCTGTAGATATTTTGCTGCCAGAGGCAAAGGGAAAATCTTTTTGTTTATTTTTTACTACTTAATACCTAGCTCTACTTGTTAGCTAGATGGAGGCTGCACAGCCCACTTCTTATTTAAATTAGCACTGAATATGGATGGCGTGAGCCGTTAATCCTGTCTGCAATATTCCTTACAAAGTGTTACCCTTAGCGTTATTGCAACAGTGTTACCTAATAGTGTATAGTGTATGATGTGAGTAGAGTGGAACAATGAAGTTTGTTAGGTTTTCATTTTAATTGGAAGTATTACTTTACCTGCTGAAGATCTTTACGATAAACAAATTCACGTCAGTTCTACAACGTGGTTCACTTTTATATAAAATCCAACTTTATGTAAAACGTTAGTAGAATATTCCACAACATTCTATACAACGTTATCTAGATCCATGGTAAACTGAACTAGTTAGGAATCTAGAATGCGGATAAACATACTTAGATATTTTTGGAAATACATACATAATAGATAGAAACACCATTCACATTAGACCAATGTAAATAGCCATATTCATGCATACAAATATTTGCCCTGAGCGGGGATCGAACCAGCGCCTCCTGCGTAGCAGTCGTGTTCACTACCGCCAGGCCACAGAGACTGTCAAAAAAGTGTGTAGCTTAAAACTTAATATTCATTAAAAGATGAAGAAAGTTTTCGATTATATGTACCTGTATATAATGTCCACAAATTATTTGGCGATCGTATGGTTAGTAAATTTCAGACACCTTGAAAAGAAGCTCTCCTTAAAACAAACAGAAATTTCAGCGAATATCTAATGATAAATGAAATTCATAAAACATGATATATGTCCCTACAGCAAACTTACCCAGTCTCTAAGTATCTAGTATCTAAGTAAAACCAAGTCAACTATTAGCTTTATCTACTAGTGATATCGGCAAACACTATTAGAATGAATGGATCGAATGTTTTCCACTGATCTACCTTTCCAGTATTTCTACTGAAACTGCGCATGTGTGAAACGATTATGAAAGGTATATGCCATTGTCAAGATCGTAGCTCATCGCAAGTGGAAAGATGTTGCTTCCATTTAATGCCTACTGCTATTGGAAAGAGGCGTACAAAACGTGCGAATTGACTCCTTTAAATATTATTTTTTTCTACAGGCAATTCGCATTATGTTAAGTTATAAGTAGGTATGTGTGCACCTTTAGGCGTGTCGTTTTAATTTTTTTATTGCGTGGTTATTATAAACATGTAATATTAGCACAGATAATAATATAATGTTGTTTTACTATTAGGTAAAAACAATGTTTTCAAAGATTTTGCGTAAGATTAGGTACGTGCAACTAAAAGATCATTCCCAGAAAACACAATGGGCAAATTGATTAGGTATAGTTTGAAACAGGTAGCTATAGAAACTTGACATTGATATTAGTGTAATTCAATTAACATAAATTATGCTAAAACGCCACATTAAGCAACGCTGCTAAAAACGAGCTAGTTTTGAAGTTTCAGTAAGTACCTAAATCATAATAGATTTGTAAGATGGTCATTTATGTGAGCTGAATGACAGCAAATCATTTATTAAGCAGATTCTAATTTCGTGTAAAAGACCAAATATTATCTTTATACGATTCCCATGAAGTGGCCTTTTTAGACCTACTGGTCTATCTTCTTAAAGCTATGTAATGAGACATACAAACCACACACGTAAGGAATTATAACTATCCGCCTTCTGGAATTTTTATGTGCTATTTAACGATAAAAACTATAATTATATTTTTTTTATTGAAGTCTACATTGAACTTAATTTTAATTATAGTGACATGAGGCACGAACGTGACGGTAACCGTGTGAGTATTATTTTAAGTTAGCTGAGCTATTAACGAATGCATTTTAGGTGTCATTAACATTCAATCATTTTATTATCTATAGAATCTGTACATGTGACACGCACAGAATACATATTTATTACTTGTAATAAATTAAAGTGCTCGCAAGATAACTTTGCGCGTCGAAGAAATCCGAACTATTAATTTTATATTCTATTGTCTTCGATTAATAAATAATACAAAAACTTTGGGTAAATGACGTAAATATTTACATTTATTAAATCAGATTATAGACAAGAAATGCACGTTACTAACACAACAATTTACAATTACAACAATATTAAATACACTAGCGCCACCATTCGCGCGCAGACTTATCGTGCGTGCGTGCGAGCAGCGAGCACTTTATCATAAATATTGTGACGTCAGATACCATGTTCGGTAACTGTCAAATTATGATTATGAATTCATGACATGACTATGAGTAATATTTTTTAAATTATGAAATGAAGTACTTAATGAATGATTTAATAAAAAACAACAATTTTCCGATTTTGAACCGTCAAATCGAAAGTCTAGTTTATGTACTACTTCTAAATTTAATATTAGTCAAACATTTAGGTTTCATAAGAGACGTTTGTTAATATTTTTTATAAATAAGTAGGTATTACAGCAGGTTAAGTAAAGTAGTCTATGCAAATGCTCTCACTCGATTTGTTTACCTAATGTATGCAATGATGACCTACACTTTATCTGATTTCTAACAATCACTATATTTTTTAATAACATATACCTAACTAATTATTTACCAACTTAGGTTCTGATGTAAACCGAATTTCACACTGTGCAGACGAGTACAAACTCTTTTTTTAATATAAAATCATAGTTGAATGAATTTTTTATAGCATTTATTATGCTAACTGTTAAGTTCGAAAAACATTGGAAAAAATGAAATGCTCAAGTGAGACTCGAACTCACGACCTTTCGCTTACAGGGCGACTGCTCTGCCAACTGAGCTATTGAGCACCACTTGAATCATTCCAAATTTTCCTTCTCTTTATATCCGTCTATAAGGGCGACGGTGCAGCCATCTACCAACATTCTTACGAACTGTTGGAAACAATGAATGATTTTTCAACCATTTTTAAACATTGAATTTTGTTGACTGCGCCCAAATATTTGAATGAATTTTTTATAGCATTTATTATGCTAACTGTTAAGTTCGAAAAACATTGGAAAAAATGAAATGCTCAAGTGAGTGGTGCTCAATAGCTCAGTTGGCAGAGCAGTCGCCCTGTAAGCGAAAGGTCGTGAGTTCGAGTCTCACTTGAGCATTTCATTTTTTCCAATGTTTTTCGAATAAAATCATAGGCTGAAAAATTATGATATTTTTAGGGAATGTGTTTTTTTAATGTTTGGTATTTACATAAGGATTCGAAGAGTTAGTAAGTACAATACAAGGAGAACACCACTCTTCTAAGGACCAACTTTTTTTGAAATTGTTAAATATTATCGACTGTCACCCTGTACGTACTTATGCCCTCTGTGGCGTGGCGGTAGTGCACGCGACTGCCACGCAAGAGGCGCGGGTTCGATCCCCGCTCAGTGCAAATATTTTTATGCGTGAATATGGCTGTTTGCATTGGTCTGGGTGTTTCTATGTATAATATGTATGAATTTACAACAAAAAAAGTATATAAGTATGTTTATCCGAATTCTAGATTCCATAACACAAGCTATAAAAGCTTACCATGGGTCTAGATCGCGTTGTGTAGAATGTTGTGGAAAAAAAATGAAACTTTAATGGTAGTCATCTCTCGAAACTGAGAACCTTCTCCTAGTAATGTCGGAAAAAGGACGATTACCTACACATTTCTACAATTTATTTTTCCTAGTAAGCCGCTGATGGGCTTACAGTCTATTTGTTATACACATTCATATTTACCTTGTTAATGCCTACGAAATGTATTTATTACTTAGTACAAAGGACACATTATTTCCTGTATAACATGTATTCTGTAAATACCTAGTGCCTCTATAATTATTATGAGTATAATCATATTATTTATGTACTTATTGTGTTTATAAAAGTAGGTCAAAGGCAAAAATTGTAAAGTGGCCTCTGCTTTTTGATATGGATTTTAGCAAGCAATTACAAATGTATACATACTTTGTTTGTCTAGTTAGTAATTACTTCTTTATTTATTATTATTAGAACAACAGCTAATGCTAATGACTGCAACTACAGTTTTAAAATAAACTAACTGCAGTTCGTAGCATATAATGTTCCGGTATACATTTTAAAGGAAGCTGCCAATTCAGTAGGTACACGTATTGGTTTTTTGTTTCTTTTTTGTTTTTTTTTTTAAAGAATGTAGACATATTGGTATGTATATTATGTTCTTGAATCCGTCAATAGTTGGATTCCTTACAAAGTCCAGATCTGCTTTGTAGCAGTTTATCGTCTCGGGGTTGGATGGAGCCGGATTCTATAATACCCACAGAACTTATAATATACCTACCTTACCATTACTTTTTTTTTTACCAATAATACCAAAAATACCAAAAAAAAAAATTACCAATACTTATGTGGTAATACCCAATGGTCATGCCCATTTTTAATCAAATAAATGGTTCTAAGGACTCCCAGCTCCAAAATAATAAATAGCCTTGGGTCCGAAAAAATCCATACTAATATTATAAATGCGAAAGTAACTTTGTCTGTCTGTATGTTACGCTTTCACGCCTAAACCACTGAACCGATTTTGATGAAATTTGGTATAAAGGTAGATTACACCTTGAGAAAGGACATATAATATGTTTGGTCGCGATAACCGACATCCACGCGGGCGGAGCCGCGGGCAAAAGCTAGTACTTTATAATATCCTCCATGTGAGATGTACTCGTAGTAGTTCATTGTAGAGTTTCCTTTGATATCCGTTTCCATTTCAATCCTATTGCAACAACAACAACATGTATCCAAAGCTTATTGTATCAAATATGAAGACGTCCGTCCCTCGGTGTTTATCTTGTAAATACTTTATGAGTTCCTCGTATATCAGCTATTGAATAATACACATAACCTATCACGGCTATCACTCGAGCGTTGTTTGACTATCTAGGTTTACTTAGAAACAATAACTGTGTAGCTAAAATTAATAATTTAGTTATAGCATAACAGTAGTATTTACCTAGTAACTAAAATCAATACCGGTTTTATTTACCTTACCTTAAAATACCTATGATATGTTATCATTATCATTTACTTTATTACTCTAGTCTCCATGACCCGTGTCACTCGGAAGCTGACTCATTTAAATAAGTTGTCTCAATAATAATAAACACAACAAAAATAATATCATGCATCGAGACAGGTTTAACCATTCTCAAGTTATGCGCTTAGCAACAAATTTAAATTTTGTTTATACTGGAGATTGATGGCACTTGGTGGACTCTACTACACATATTGAATAATACACTTGTAAGGCGAAACCGGTCAGGTTCAGAAATAAAATTAAAATCAGTGGAAAAGTACAAGTGTATTATTCAAATTTAAATTTTATTCGAAAAACATTGGAAAAAATGAAATGCTCAAGTGAGACTCGAACTCACGACCTTTCGCTTACAGGGCGACTGCTCTGCCAACTGAGCTATTGAGCACCACTTGAATCATTCCAAATTTTCCTTCTCTTTATATCCGTCTATAAGGGCTATAATATATAATATTAGCATAATAAATGCTATAAAAAATTCATTCAAAAAAAAAAAATTAAATTTTATTTTTCGGTCATGTGCCTACATTTCATATTCATACACATTCTGAAAAAAAATCTGTTCTTCAATGTAATTATTGTACTAACTCAACATTGAATATAGCAATAATTGTGTTTATTATGTTTCATGTCAAACACTTGAATTATCCCAAACAAAATTACTGCGTAACAAAATTACTGAACAACATAATTACATAAATGTGTCGTAATTGTCTTCTAATACTCATACTTAATTTTTTTTCGAGTGACAGGAAATAGGTTGGTATACCTATAATATACAGTTAGAAAACAGTTTTGATTGAATAGATAGGTAGGCGAATACTCTGGACTTTAAAGAATCCAAAGTTAAGTAAAGTAGGTACCTACCTAATGCAAAAGTAATTGCACTGTGGGTATTCCTTGGTTAAACCGCACAAGAAAGAAAAAAAATGTCCATCAAACTGAAGAAAATATCTATTTTTGCAAAAATAAAAATTCTATTTCGAATAAAAGTTTTTATTTATTTATTTCATACATACTATGTCATTACAGGCTAACCCAATGCGACAAAGTAGCAACATACTTAATTATAATTATTACATTCACAATTCATCATGCTTCAAATATATTCTATAATAAATAATAATTCTCACACAATATTTATACTGAAAAATTAATAAAAGTACATATAATTGTCATTTTAAATTAATGATGTCAAAATAATAATTCAATATATCATGTCCAAACAATAATTAAATTAATAATATGAAATATAATAATATATAATAGTAATGGTGTCAAATTTAATAATTCAATAAATCATGTCAAAACAATAATTCCAATAATAATGTCAAAACAATAATTCCAATAATAATGTCAAAATAATAATTCAAATAATAATGTCACAATAATCATTCAATTCAATTCAATTAAATTGTCAAAATTACATACATAATGTCAAGAATTCACAATAATTTAATGTCGAAAGATTATATTAATTTCACCTAGAATCCTTCGCTCAAAATACAGTAACTGGCCCTTGTGAATTCATTCAGGGAGCATGAAAACAAGCACATATCCAATCTGTCAGCCATCATATTAAGCGCACGCAGCGCCCTCGTCAGCGGTGCCCTCTGCAGCAAGTTGGTACGCGCGTGGCACACCTGCATCAGCGGGGGGCGCCGCCGCCTCATCACGTAGCCCTCTGGTACACACAGCCCAACTTCCTGTAGGATAGCTGGGTTGTGTATTAGCCCACGAAACACTTTAATCAAGTAGGTGACTAAAGCCACCTCCCTCCTAACTTCCAACTTATAGTATCCTGTCATACCCAAGATAAACAATGTGGGATACAACAGTGGGTAGCCCGGGTAGACACCAAATTGTTTCGAATATATAAATCGAAGGAACTTATTCTGTATTCTCTCCAACATTAATTTATATTTGTCTTCGTGTGGAGACCATACTACTGCATTAAATTCCAAGTGACTTTTTACGAGTGCCTCATACAACGCCCTCAATGCGTCGATGTTGGAAAATTCGTTTGCTTGACGCAAGACAAACCCTAAATTTCGGTACGCTTTTTTACAGGCATCGGTGATATGGTCTCGGAAATGCAAATCTGTGCTAAAGCGAACGCCTAAATCCTTAACCTCCGTTACTCGTTGCAAAGGAGCCCCCTCCATCTGGTATTGGTAGTGACTGGGATTGTGGGCACGGCTAAACGATATCACGGAGCACTTAGCTACATTAAAATACAGCTTATTGCGTAGGCTCCAATCCACCATCCTATTTATGTCTTGCTGTAGTTCATCTTGATCTACGTGGTCTTTAATAACCCGTACCAATTTCAGATCATCCGCGAAAAGCAAAGGCACTGAGCACTGGACCTCTTCCGGTAAGCTATTAATCATTAATATGAACAGAAGAGGCCCTAAGTTGCTACCTTGACTCACTCCTGAACTTGTGAAATAGGGCTCGGAAAGGTGTCCGCCACAGTCAACGTACTGACATCTGTCCCGCAGGTAGCTGGAAAAGAAAGACAGCGTATGCGGTGTACACCCCACGCTGGCTAGTCGCGATAGAAGTACGTCATTATCGACCGTATCGAACGCCTTCTTGAAGTCAAAATAGGCGACATCCACCTGTAAACCAGCATCCACAGCCGGCACTACACACGACATTAGATGCAGAAGATTTCCAGTCGTCCCCCGTCCGGGGCGGAAGCCATGTTGCGCATCGGCTAACTGGGAGCTAATTTGTCCGTACAGGCAGCCGTAAACTGTTGCCTCGAACACCTTCGCCGGAGTACTAAGCACTGCCACGGGCCTATAGTTACTTGGGTTTGGACCCCCACTACCTTTCGGTACGGGTATAACTCGAGTGAGTTTCCAGCGTTCAGGAAATTTTGCGGTCTCGATGCAGGTGTTGAATAAGTGCAACAAAGGTTCAGCCAGCACCAAGCGACAGTCTCTGAAAATGAACGCTGGTATGCCGTCCGGTCCCATGGAGCGCTTGGGAGGCAGACGAGCCAGCGCGGTCTTCACATCTCCCAAGCGCAAGCTAGTAAGTTTCACCCACGCCCCCGGTGCCGGTGTCCCCACTGAGCTTGCCGCCGCAACGTTTAATTCAGCGGGCTCCTGGTTGTACACAGAGTGGAAAAACTGAGCGAATTCATTTGCACATTCCAACTCTGACAAAGTGCGGTCATCTTTCACTAACCTGGGTTTACCTGTGTTGCCCTTTCTACCTCTCATGTAATTCCAGAAGGCTCGTGGGTCCTCCACCAGGTGACTCTGTACGCGCTCGCGGTACTGGTCGTGAGCTCGCACAGTCTCCACCTTCACTGCTGCCCTACACCTGCTAAAAGCCTCATAATCACTACGAGATCCGGTTTTTTTATATATTTTATGTAATGCATGCTTATGTCATAATTCCCTAATAATATGAGGTGTATACCATACCGGATATATATACCTACCTATTCCTGTTTATTGTGTTAATATTTTTATAAGGAATACATAGATCAAATATTTCGTAAATCTTTTCATAAAACAAATCTAAAATATTTCTGTGTCACTAAAAGAGTATAAATCGCTCCAATCTATTCTCGTAAACAAATCATATAAATGGTTAAAGTTAGCTTTATTAAAATTCCATTGTTTACGTGGTAACGGACTCGGTGTGCGCTGCATGGGAGTTGCATAATAATACTTATCAAACTTTGTTGAAATATGTAGTGCCAGTAGATATAGGTTAAATTAATGTTAAGTCACCTTCACGTCCTTCACTTCGTGCAATATTTTTTTCAGAATTCAGATAATAATAATTACATGGCTCGTCTTGATTTAAAAAAATACATTCAAAGATAAATTTAGTGTACATCCTGACCTGGGAGCTTCCCATAGAAGTCACGTTAACTATCTGTACGTGCGTTACACTTCAATTTTTTACTTCCTCTATTATTTTTAATTTTTGCACTTTCGAAATACATTACCCGTTAGATAGGTTACTTGAAACCTTGAAAAAGTATCAGCAACTACATTTCTAGTTCGGTAATTAAGTAGACAAAAATTGCAACCTTGCTAAAGAACTCGTTATTTACCAAGAATTTCGCGTTGCATTAATTGGCTGCAGTTTCGACACAATTTGGTGAAATTAATTGATTGATTCGCGTCTGTCCTATCGTTTAGTGTCTCGTGCGTGTGGGATCTAAAAGTTATAATTAAATTGAATGTTGGCGAAGCCCACTGATATGCATCTCACATAAAGGAATTTATGTCAGTTGGAATTGAACCAACAAAATTAATTACCAACTTATTACTGCCTCTATAGTTCCGTCTGTGATGTTGAAATAAACAACAGAGTTTGATTTACGGGAGTATTTTTGTTCAAACAATAATCGCACTCAAGGTCGATGACGGTGCATTCAATGCTTGACATCAAATAAATCGGTAACTCCTTGCAAAATTCATCACCGTGACGTAGGTAGAGGTATACGTACAATTACAAATACAATTCGTAGGAAGTAGTCCTACAAATTGTATAAAAATATGAAATGTAATTCATGATTATGTAATATTCTTGTCATTGTTTCAACATTAACATCGATGTCAACGTTACTTTGTATATACTATCGATAACAGTTTCACTTTTTAAAACAGCACCAAAACTCATACCTGCGTTAAAAGTAGTGTATTGTTATACATGTACATTTCCTCAGCTACTTATCATATTTTTTAGTCCTACATTACAATCGCTTTTGCCTCTTATCGGGGACGTTCCCAGAATTTCAAACTAACTACTTGTAATTTCCTGAAAAGAAAAAATAATAGTTTTTCTCTGAGCCGGAAATCGAACTAGAGAGGCAAAACTATACATTAAACTTTTTTCTAAATGTCATAGACCGAGATCCCTTCTGTCGGATTGGTAATATTTATGCTACCTACATCTAGTGAGTTAAGTTTGGTCTAGTCTGAAGAGACGTCACATACCTACTCTGATTTTTCAATTTTTCGTCGCTTTTTCTCCCGCCTATGTAGAACCTTGTCGGTCGATTCTCAACATAAAAATATCGAAGTTCGCCTTATTTGCGATTAAACGATTTGGCAGTTGAAGAAGCGATGAAACATTAGTTGGAGATTGCAAGTATCTATTGCTATAACACATAATACATTTTATATAAATCTATGTCAGGAAGGCCGCCCAATTAGGAATCGAAGGCTGTTGGTCTTACGATAAATTAACTACTTACTTACATAACCATGAGCTAGTTATCTAACCATAGTCTGCTGTTGTAAGATGTGGGTAAGTATATGGGACTCCACCATTACCCCAAAGGTCTCAACCAACAGTCCAAAAAGGACCCAAACCAACAAAGAAAACTGAAGAAGACTGTATAGAAGTAGGTTGTCTACTTATCTGCAGGGTATGATGATGGGGACTTTGTATGGTACCTTTTTCTTGATATACATACATACAGATCTATTTCCCTTCAGGGTAGGCAGAAATATCAGCCCGCCATCGGCTTCAGTCCTTACATACTCGTACTTCAAAAGCTTCCTCTACTGACAAGCCCACCGGTGTCGAGGACGTACTTTCTCTTAAGAAAGGAACTAAAGCTGTAATGGCTTCATTAATTTATTAATGAGTAGGTAGTTATTCCTGGCATAGTAGAATTTGGGCCACCCCATCTCTTCCCATGCGTTGTCGTACAAGGCGACTAAGGGATAGCGCTGTTTGCATCAGACAGATATATACAGCCCAGACTCAGACTCAAGAATAATGCCGGCAATAGGCTCACCCCTTATTACGTGTGACGAAATACAATGATTGATGGAATGTAGGTGTTAATTCACCTCTGCCTCACCCTCTTGGGATAAAGGCGTGATTATATGTATGTAGTTGTTACACGGATGATAGGTCCCACCTATGTCTATTTTATAAATAAAGTATAAAACGAAAATGAAATTCATTTATAACCCCAACGTTTTATTTTTCACTTTCTTCTGGCATTGATATACAAAAGATCCTTATTTGATTTGATATTGATTTACAATGTTGATATACAAAAAAACACAGGGTTTTTCTATATCAATGCTTTTTGGTATTGCAAGTTATGGCGAGTTATTCGTCAACTCCCTCGCAATAAACTCGTCCGATCGAGGGAGACAGCACATTTTTGAATTTACCTATTAAAGGGCATCTACTTAAAACAATTCTCTTTGTTATATAGTATTACATTTCTGTATCTAATGAAATAATTCATGTGATTCACACATTATTTCCCGAAGTCAAATAAGTGGTCGATATGGAATAGGCACAATAGTCACGTATACCTACATAAATGCACAGTGTAAAATGTTATAATTATCTGAAGTGCAGTACATACGAGTACGTTGCTTGCACTTGATAATGTCAATACTGCCTTATCAGACGTAACAAGCTTGATGATACATTGTATAATGTACGCACACCTGTGAGCAAGCAAGAGTTACTCAACATTTCAATTTCGATGCCATTGATGTCAGATGACAGCCTCTGTGGCGTGGTGGTAGTGAACACGACTTCCACGCAGGAGGCGCGGGTTCAATCTCTTTTTTTTAATAAAGGACACCTCAACTTGACTTATGCGGAATTTGCAGCAGATCAGCTACATAAGAATCTCTGTTTATCTCTATAGGAATATAAACTTATAATGAAAGACTTATACCTAAACTAGCTTTTGCACGCGGCTCCGCCCGCGTGGATGTCGGTTATCGCGACCAAACATAGCCTATGTCCTTTCTCATGGTCTAATCTACCCCTATACCAAATTTCATCAAAATCGGTTCAGTGGTTTAGGCGTGAAAGAGTAACATACAGACAGACAGAGTTACTTTCGCTTATATAATATTAAGTATGGATAAAAATCGGTTCGAGGTGCAAGTGTTAATACCTATAGGCATACTTATCTGGCGTGTTAGCACAGCTAGCTAATGCACTTCTCTTAGATATTACGCCTTAATGTTTACAAAAAATGCCGCTTCATTATTTTTTGTCGCAGTCCACCACACGTGTTCGAATGATGATGCCGTCAAAAGTACCGTTTCGTCACGACCACGGTCGAACAACAGGAATTGTGTCTGCATTAGTATGCAGGATGGAAGTTTGTATACAATTGTATGTGGTGCAGTGATTGTTCACCACTGAGGTCGTTGCCAGCTGAACTTGACTAATGGAGCTTTACGGAAACGATTACGTAAAACTGCGTAAGGTTTATGACGTAAATTAAGTGATATTCGATCAATTATATTAGATGTTAATTACGTAACGATATTATTACGAAGTTTATTATGTCGGTTATTAACAACGGATGGAGTCAAATTGACTACCTATTCGACTTTCTGAAGCCAATTTGGTTGCCAATATATTATGGGCCCAAGCTGGTATACTTGCAGATTGAAGGAAGAGGCTCAGGCGCAGGATCTGTCCGGCCTAGCACCACGACCCACAGTCGGCGTGCGGTTTTACTCGGTTCGAGTCCGACATAACCTCCCCTTCCGGCTTCGGCGGGGGAGGTACCCGAGGGAATTTCCGCACGAAAAACAAAAAAAAAGAGGTGGAGGTTCGTCACTCGCTCCCGTAAAATCAAATAGTTGAGAACAACTCCATTAGTAGCCACTGATATTGTCCCTCGAATGAAGAGAGACTGATTATAATTTTTCAGGGGTGTATTTCTCAAACGTAATTCGCGTTGTGGCCGAAAATCATACCTTCTAATTCGAAACCTACCTCTCAATCGTAAAACCGTCTCCTTAACCACTCAGCAACCGAAGCTTAAAATCATCTGGTATTTTTGACTAATAATTGCTGTTTAAAGACTTTTACAAACAATATGATGTAAGTATCCACCAAAAACGACATCTTGAAGGAAATTTTTGTCACACTCACGATTCACGATCGTTCCAGCCATCGTTTATGGGCTGCCATCTTCACGAGCGTAAATAATTGTCTTAAAATGTTCTCAGTTCGTGCCACACGACGATTACTTTTACTTTTGGTATATTTAATTCCTGTTTACGGTTTGAAACAGTCAACTACCTGGTTTTGCAGACGCGTCGACGTTTTGCCTTGATTTGAATGGCTTCTAGACTCTTTTTCATTTGTCGGAGGTTTTAGATCATCGGGACCCAAGAAAACCTCATCTGCAAGCTGTTAAACCTACTCTGATACCGGTTTTCCGATCGCGTTTGGGGGTTACTGAACAATATTACAGGCAACAAATTGTTCCTTTTTGGACTTTTTTTAGAAATTGCCCTATATACTTAGCAAAAGGTGCAAATGCTTAAGTAGATGCTATATAGGTATCAACTTCTACAAATGTTTCAAAGACGTGCAGCGACAATTATGAATAAATTACATTATTAGAGGGTTAGTAAATTTAATCATAGAGTTCCTTGAAATTCTAACAATATCTACCTAAGTATTGAATAAAGACAGCATTAGCAAGGGAAGGAAATAATAGACTAAAGGTAGAACATAATGACACCATTATATCTAGCTTTTTGAATTGCAATGTTTTTAAACGGACACTTGGACTTTTTTAACCCTTGGGCTCGACGACCTGCGAAGCTATCATCATTTATAAATAACTCATGAATGTCGGCCTACATGACTGCAGGATGCCTGTGATACTGCCATGCAAAGTGATATCTTCTGCAAGCAAATATAGCAATTTATGTTGCCAACCGACAACAGGGCACTGATATGCAGAAAAAAGAAATTGAGTGATAACACACATCCATTTAATTGCAAGAACTTCGAAACCCGATCATTAAAAGGACTAAAATCTTTTTACTGGAAGTATTGGAGAGGCATATACTTACCATATTTTACGAGAGCGAGGATTTGAATTTGGATTAGAGAATACTTCCTGTAAAATAACCACACAAGGTTTTTTTATTCAGGCCGGCTTACTTGACATTGACGGTGACAAATGAAGTTCTGTCGTAGGCCTTCCTCAAGTTAGGGTGACAAACGGCGTCACTTCTGTAAAAGCCAATCAGAAGTATGGAAATAAAAAGCAGAAGATGCCAACCCAGGATTTCAAAGTGCAAGTTATGGATCCACTTTTGATACCTATGCGCTTGGATTAAGAAGCAGAGGAGATTGTTTGAATCGGTACTTTTTAGAATTTTTTCACACAGTAAAGGCCTACTCAGAATTGATATACGGCGTGATTCCTACAATCATTTCTTTGTTTCATCGGTAACACATAACATTTCGTTTTGATTGTTTTGACGACAGAATCTTTTAACAATAGAAAAAGAAAACATTTTGTTTGTGAGCGTAATAAATGAGGAGAGATTTTCAGGACCTGAAACCCAAATTCATAACTTTTTAAACGATATTAAGTTAACCTACCTCCAATACCCTAATTCTACAAAATTTTACACAGATATCAGAATTAAAACTGTCATCTTTTTCTGTCTTAACCACGGATAGTCAGAATAGCCTAACACATTTTAAGAACTTGCTCTTTCTTCTACTGACATTAAACCTTGGTTAACTGATTTATAAATAGAATCATACCCAAAATGTGCACTAAATACTATAATTAGGTATAACGTCTACAAATCTGTATTCAGTTTAAGTGCGTTTAACACCGTAGATAATAATTGGCTGCCCCCCACATAATAAATAAGACTTAGTTGCTAAGTATAACAAATTACAATATATTGTAATAAGGGGAGCCAACTACTGCAAGACTGCAACTACCGGCGCTAGATAAATGTACTGCAACTGCCAACTTTTCTGTACGTGGAGAAGCTATATCTTTAATAGATCGTTATCACCTGGTGGAATATTGGAGCGGTGTTGTTACGGAATCAACAAATAAGGAATAGATTTTACAAGCGTCTGCTGCCAACTGGAACCACTTATTATAATAAAATTTATAGATAATTCGACCAGGGCGCCATCTTTCCATTTGGCACTAATGCCTATAAGTAATTTTATTGTTTCAAAAGGTAATTGTGAACGAAACTACCACTAAGAGAAATACGTAAACTTGGCAATTTATCAATAAGTTTGAATTGGCGTCTAATCGCAGTGCATTATTTGTTTTGTGGCGCAATGTTTAGTATCGTGGCAATCTTGGAGAGTTCCCGAGCCTCACCTCGTTCCTTGATAAAACATAATTATTTCAGAGACGATATGCATGAGAGGAGGATGGAGGTCCCACAATGATCATCGGGGCCTTCTGCATTTCGTGGCCTCGGGGAAGCCGCGCAGGTATGTCTCACTGCACTAAAACAACATGCCGTGTGGATGTGCCTATGTCGCGACGTAGTCTCTCGTCAACGGATAAGTTCACCGAGGCCCAAGTCAACCCCACCTGGTACGCGGTATACATCCACTGATTAATGATGAACGAGGCTCTGGTACATAGGTATTTTAATGGAAAAATGTACACCAGAGTGATTAATATCCGTGAATAACATGAACTGATCGAAATCAAATTTGAACCTCATCTCTTGACCATTTTTTATTACGACAACGCGAAATGATTGAGTTTACGAGATGAATTGATTGAAGGAAGCCAACAAAAAGAGCTACGTAAAAGTAAACGAAACAGGTTGTGTTGACGAGGTTCAATATTTTGTAAGCATCTGCGTCGGTAGCTTAGTGATTAAGAAAGATAAATCGAGAGGTCCTGGATTCGAATCATGGTGTAATACCACCGTGAACCCACTCTTAACACAAGCAATAAGGTTGGTTAGGAGGAGCTAGGGCGGGAAAGCAGGAAAACTATAAGTAGGGTGTAGTTACTTTATGACATGCTTTGATTATGGGTGTGGGTGATATTATGAGCAAAGGTGACGTTGCTTTTGCTGAGAATTTATTTCAACTGTCAAACAGTACTTATTTAAAAAAATGGCGGCGATAAAATTATAAATCGCGTGACATTTATCGCTGCAAACAAAGGTGAGATATTTAATTCACGACATACTCGTGTTGTATCGATTGATTCTTGGGACTGCATTCATGCACGTCACTATTACTAATTAATACCTAATGTACTCTCGTCCGTCAATTAAGCACCTGCCTCGAAAATTTCGGTAGGTCACCATTGGTCATTGCGTAATTTTGTTATGAATATATCGCACGCCTAGATAAAGACTAACACAACTCAAAATATCACTTTTTTCAGAAAACGAAAAAAACGTTTAATTATATTTGTAGTAATTTTTTTGGAAAACTTTAAATGTATAATGGTGTGTAAATATACAATTAATTATGTTATTGATAAACGGTTTGTTCTGAAAAAGCACAATTACTCCAATCATCTAATTTTTGAATTACACTAGTAATCATGACTAAATATTTGTTCAATTATTTTACTAACTCAAATTATGTCGATGTTATTGATTTATTTTTTATTAATGCAGTCTTATTCTGTTTATTTTCTATCTAATCTCTATCAATATTAGTAGTGTATATCTATTATAACGTATGGTAACAGAACGTAAACAGTGTTTCATTAATTGATTTCACAAAATGGTCGCAAATCAGGAACTAAATAAAAGTACCTACATTGTATTATCAAATTCGATCAGGCGTTACATCCTTGAGATGTCTCGTGCAGAGGCGCTCGAGTAGTGCTGAAGTTTGGCTTCACGCCGGTGAGTAGTGATATACGAGTAGTCGTCAATAGAAAGGATTTATATACTCGCACGGGCAAATCCTATAATCCAATAACTGCAGTGGGTTCACTTACAGGCCAGACCGAATTAATATACTTAGTTTTTTTTGCTAAACTAAATATGTGTGCGTACTTTATACAAACCTATGATTTTTGTGTCTATTTGGTCTGAAAAAGGAACAGGCGTAGTTTATGTAATAACCATAATTCGTTTATATTTCAATCATTCACCAGGAAAGAGCAAATAAAATTGTCTAAGTTGTAATCAAATACAATTACCATTGAAGTTATAAGGTCAATTTGTAAACACAGTCGTAGAGAACAGAACATAATCATACAGTATTCCTTGCTAAGTATGCTTGTATAAATAGTATTTTAATCGGTATATGTAAGGATTTGATTGATATGTACCTAGTATTGTAAGTTTATAGATTAAACTTTCACGTTCATATAGGTATAATACATTTATAATTGCGGGTATGCAATGGTAACCAGTGTTTCGTAACCAGTTGCAAATTAATGGTTGAAATTTTCGAGGCTCTGGCGGACGTTTATCTTTCAGGGGTGGGAGGGCAGATTCCAGTCGCCCCACTATTATTTCAACCCAGAAAGTTTGTTAGCTTGGATACTTACGAGTATAAAATTATGATGCGGAAAATGTATCGTCCAATGTCGGCCCTTTGTCTGAAGGTACCATGTTCTTGTTGCGCGGCAAGACTTTTTCGCTTCGTGGTGAGGTTATTATGTCAAACGCGAATCTACTAAAGCAGCATGGTGTTTTGTGACTTCTCATGTTTAACTGAGTAACCAAGTAAGCCTTAGAAGGGATGATATTCCTGAGAATCCGTAATTGGTACCATATCTAATTAAAAATTAATGCATGCATACAGTTTTAAATTGGTGTAGCGTAGCGTTATCAAAAGATCTTCAAATACATTCATGAATGGTGTTTATAATGTGTTCTCAACAGTAAATTGTTCACACGCTTTTGCTTAGCAACGCGCGAAGATTGCCATCTTTGCTTTGCTTTAGAATATCTGCCTATATTTCAATTATATCATATTATATTAGGTAGATATATATGTTCTATGATCTTGGCCTGTTTACACGCAAATTTTAAGACTGACAGAGATATTCATGATTACCCTTATGTATGCAAATTGTAGATACAGATTTCCTTACCGTTACAACATAATTGTACAATGTTTATTGTGTCAAGATCTCTGTTCCTATTATCCTTTGAACTTTAATAAAAAGATAAAATTATATGCGGTATATATACCAACTCACGATATCGTACCGCATCGCGTGCGGTCATTGCGACATTTTGAACACTTTGGGCTCCGTTGAACTTACAATGGAAAAATACATAAATAGCAAAACATCGCCACTGTATCGATAAATCGATAATAGCGAAAATATAACACACGATTTTTGTACATTGAATGAATTCTATTATACATTTTCATAAAGCTAACATTATTGTTATTTTATCTGATATTATTATATTATATTAGACATCAATATTGCATTATCTTTCATGCCATTAACTTTGCCAATATGAAGCTCATTGTGAACAGGAGGTTCTCGTTTACTTACTATTCTTATCGGG
Source organism: Eilema sororculum (assembly GCA_914829495.1). Lineage (NCBI taxonomy): Eukaryota > Metazoa > Arthropoda > Insecta > Lepidoptera > Erebidae > Eilema > Eilema sororculum. The sequence continues at coordinate 15,551,225 of OU618543.1, read as the reverse complement.
ATATTTACGATATTTACCATGTTGTATTGTTAAGAGTTTGCGATATCTCGGCACATGAGACTCTCGATTTTGCAGTTTTGCTAGGTCGTAAACCTCCAAAATGTACCTACAGTATGTTTGGTGTTTATGAAAATATCGAGATACGTTCGTGTTCGAGAAAGATACGTTCCATGAAAACTTTTACGCAGCTAAACCATTTTCTTCATTTGTAATTCAAGTTTCTATGGGTTGCAGTAATGGGACCAGAATCCGACGTGACGGCTACTTAGGCATTATATGTATAAAAAAGCTCATAGTGTAATCGAATTATGTATGTACTAAATATTTTTTTAGTGTAATTTACCAACAAACATTCACACATCTTTATACACTTTCACATATTTGTTATATCCGTAGGATAAGGTAAGTGGTTTTTGGATCGCCTGATTATGAAGTCCAAAATTAAATAAGGTCTCTCCTTTCACACAATTGATTAAGCAATATTACATGTTAGTATTCTTGATCTTGAACTAGCCTCTAAAAATTGGGACACTGACAATTTCAAGTGCAACAGTGGCTATTACCAATTTGTTCTTAGAAGATAAAGACAAACATTGGGCGTCAAGGTAAGCCTATAAAAACCATAGAACCGGTCGTAACACAATAGAACAAAACTTATTTTCTTTCGGCATGGCATACCAAGACGGTGTGGACCTTCAACCTTTTGATGACAATTAGCGAGTAAAGACAATGTGAAGCTACACAGTGTTTTACATAACGTCATATTATCTCAAAACAATTGCCTTTTATATCCGTCGGTGGAACAATGTTCATCCTTTGAATTGGACACACTTGAAATAATAAAATAGTTTGTCATTGTATGGATATTCGGACTTTCGAAAACTGACTAGGTTAGTGAAAGCATGCTTTAAAATCTATCCTGTCAACAACCTATTGACGATTTCTAAGTTCTGCACTCTGCAGTTAAACCATTGTTGGATTTTTAAAAGCTCCGGCACCTAACGTCTGCCTTAATTATTCGTATGGCAATCGGGACCGACAGCTTCGGTCCCGACGTGATCTTTGGGACACGGAGCGGTCTCAATATCTTAAGAATGGCTATCGTAATATCTATCCGACCTGGCAATTGGCTAGTGCAGCTTATCCTTGCGATACGTTGAAGTACTTGGTCTCTCGGTTACCATTTATACCGACCCTATCAACTCACACAAGGTAAGAGATGGTTTGGTTTTTGTATTCAATATTATATATTTCTAATGTAAATCATCTTTTGTTGAGACCACAATGTCCAGCCTATTCTAAATCGTAAGGCATATGAGGCATACATAGAGTTGTGGAATCAGTTTTTCTTACTGTAACAGTATCTATCCACAGCACAGAATACATATCCGAGCAACATTCTACTCTGCGTGATTAAATTACTCGTGCTTTCTCGTGTTACTTAATTGCACGAGTAGTAAGTACCTACTTACATAACAATGAGTTATCTCAGATTCCTTTCACGCCCATGGAATTTTCAGTATTTATGTAAATAAGGTCGTTTGTTCTATTATTATCTCATAGAACTTACTTTTATCAATGAATTTACACGCGTCAGTGGTCGTTACGGTACAATTTTAGCTGCATAGATCGTAATTGTTTGAGCCTTTGTGATAAATTAGCGTGAATATTATTTGTAGGTATGTCTATTTATAGTTGATAACTGGACATCTGGATAGTTTTGATTATTGCTGATATTTTACAACAGTGGCCTTCGTATTGTGGACTTGACTTGAATATCATATCATATACTTAGGTATCATTATCATTATCAAGCAGGGTTAATTTATGCGTATAAACGTCCTCGTGAGGAGTTCCCATTATCCGCCACCAACTTAACTCTTACACTGGTGGAAACCTTGAACCTTGAATTAATTTGAAGTGAGGTACAAAAGCCGGATTTGAATGGGCATATCGGAAACAAGAATGAAAGTTCATCTAAGACAGGCGGGTTTCGAATTCATAGAGCATCCCCTTTCCCAAAATTCTTGGTAAGTATTTGGTGTCCCTACTGCCACTCCTGGCAGGATAGATTTACTTCAATCAAAAAATTAAAAGAAAATTGTCACACAAGTGTACAATTCAATTGCTCCCTGGATCCCACACTAGGATTCCCTGTGTCGTGGTACCCAGCTCCCTTCATCAATTAGTCTATCGCATATGTGTCGATATGTGCGCCATTTCCGCGTCCAGTCTGTTCTACTTAGGTATATTATAATATTGATGAATTTTGTACATACTTACAGTCACGCCTTTTTCCCAGTGGGATATGCAGAGGCTACGTATTTGTATGGATTTCAATTACAAGATTTGTGGTTGGTGACGTTTATACTGTTCATTTTCGTTTCAATCAAATTGCACCGATAGCGGTCACGGTTGGACAGTGGAAGGGTCCACCCGTGAACACAATCGGCGTAACTTAACTATGCGTAACCTTGCGTAAACAAAAGGTATCGGATCTTATATTTTAGCGATTTATATTATCATTTACTTCAGATTAGTTACTGTCCTTCTTCAAACCCTGGGTTAATTCATTGTCAAGGTTAGTTACGATTTGTGAACCGGTGATGAACAGACAGACAAAGCTATTGGTTGATAATCATCATTTTCGTTGTTTTTATATTCGTAGTAGTTGAAGCATCCTTAATTAGAATTCAGGCACTATAGGGGCCATACTAATTATTTTAGTTAGTAATACATATTCTTAAAAAAATACTAGCCATAGACCTACCTAATATGGCGTTGCGATGCTCCTCTTAAGATTCGTCTCTTCTTTAAGTTGGTAAGTTTAGATCAGGATATAATAAACAAACGTTATTCTTTCTAAAGATGCATTTAAGACCTACGGCCTACTGAAGTTGCGTACTCGCGTACATCTTATGGTCGCGAAAAAAATATGCTAATAAAAAAAGATTGATTAAAAACCTTGGGCCACTGTCACAAGGTGACTGAGAAGACGTTGTACTCCTCAAGGCGACACCTTACTTAACTTCGGTGACATTATATTACTCTACATCCTTTTATAAATTTGGTGAACTTTTAACGTCATTCCTTATTGAAGAGTAGTTAAATAAGGAATATTATGTAGTAGGTAGATACTGAAGGCCAATGCTGCTAATTTACAAAGATTCGATTTCGATTCGATTGGTTATCAAAATCAAATTAAATGTCAAATACGATCAAGAGGTCAATGTTCTTTCCTAAAAATTGATTCGAAAATTAGGTTTTTGACATTTGTGAGTAAGTATGAGCTAAAATCGAAACTGAATTTAACCATTTTATAAATTAGAAGAATTGACCTTCTAGTATTATTATAGGGGGCATTACCTACTGAATATACAAAATGTTAACGGGAATTAACGCGATCATGGTTTATATACATATCATGGACTATGATTAGCCATTTTTGTATATCATGGAACGCGACATCAGTGTAGGGGTTATTGTAGGCATATAATACCGGAAGATACCGGTAGATATTTTATACAGTTTTGCTATATTACCTACCTGAAAAATAAGTAGGTATTTTGGCTTCGCCGGGAAAATAAAAGTGGGAACTATGACTTTTCTGGCCGAGCCAACCTTACTGGCAAGGCACTAGACGAGGCACTGGCCCAGGCTTTCCTCTCGGGGTTGAGGAGTTCTTAACTTTGAGAGAGAATGAAAAGGGTTGGCCAAATCAAAAGGAGTTGACGGTGTAAGCGGACCTTGCACTCTGAGGTGAAAAACCATAGAGATGCAGCTTGAAACGGTTTGTTCCCTTTATGTCGAGTCCCGTTATGTCGAGTCTGGGAGTCTATTGTTCTCCAAAGTATTAATATTTTACGCTTCCTATTACCGTCATGGAGTACAGTGAGAATATAAATTAAAAGCCAATCTATATAAAAATGAACCCCTATTTCCCTTGGTCACGAGGTAGCGCCTGAACGGCTGGACCGATTTCGCTTATTCTTTTTTTGTTGTGTTCGTTATTGTTAGGAGAAGGTTCTTATGAAAGAAAAAATGAAGAAATTGCGCGGAATCACAGTACCTATAATCACTAGTAGTGTAAATGTACAGGGTCTTGAAACACAACTATACGTAGTCTTTACACATATGACACAATGCTAAAATGATAATGATACATGATGACATGCTAATCCAGGATTAATCTCCTCTTCTTCTTTAGGGTTTTGCTTATCCCGGTCGTAAACGATGTTTTAAACTTATAGTCTGTGGCATACTTTATACCATGTTTGGGCTGAGGACCGCATTTTCCAGCTTAAAGTGCGTGGCAATTTCAATTTGATGACATACTAATCCAGGATTAATTTCTTCTTATTAATTATTATTTTATGAATTGATTACTGTTTAGTTTCGGTTTGAATTAGTTAATGTCGAATATCGATTATTACTTTTTTGGGATCATTGCCACTACTATTGTGTTCACTAAAATGGTAGTTCTACTTTCAAATATTTAATTGGGTAATTTGCATTTTATGTATGTGTAAACTGTTAAATAGATGTCTATTGATAGGATAGCATAAACTGATATATGCCGTTGCAGTGATAAAACACATTTGCGATGCCGGCATTGTTTTAGAATACAAACGTACCTATATACCTAGTGTCTACTAACTAGCACGTCTTAATAACTTTAGGAAATTATCCATCACATTGTAATCGTACGTGGAATCACAGAGCCCTAGCACACGTTGGAATCGTGTTTATGCATCAGCATCACGGTTATACATTAAACCACGTGGCTCAATTGATAATATAATGATAATCTTCCGTTGTTGTACAAAGGCACATACAAAGCCCATCCACTATTCAACGTTGGCATAACTGTGTTGTTATGACATTTAACACTGCTGTACCTACTTTTCCATCGTATGTTATGAAAAAAAAAAAGATTATCAATTTTATGATGCCTACCTAGTATACTTTTGAAATCATGATAGTATAGAGATAACCTATTTCGGAGTACGGAGACGTTTCTTCGGAAGTTAGTCACTATATAGCGTAAGTTTGCGCGTGATTCCCGGGTCGTGCAACTTCGAAGGGTGTAACCTACTTATTTCTTTATCACGGATTTATTTAAGAATTTTAGGATTCACTTTTTTGATTTCACTACCCTTTCGATAACATCGTATTTTATTGTTACAGAAATCACAGTGGGTGAAGAATTTGGCTACGATGGAAACATTGGTAAGTCATATTAACTACAGACCTATATCAGTTCTACCAGCTTTGTCCAAAATAATTGAAAAATTGATGAATAATAGGCTAATCAAGTATTTAAACGAATATAATATATTATCTTCCTCTCAATTTGGTTTTCGACAGGGTATGTCAACTGAAGATGCAGTTACTACACTAAGCTCTATCGTGACTGAAAATCTGCATAAAGGAAATAGGTGTTTAGCTGCATTCATTGACTTAAAAAAGGCTTTTGATACTGTATCTGTCCCAATCCTGCTTAAAAAACTAGAAAAAGTTGGAATCCGGGATAATGAGTTGAACCTTTTTGAAGACTATGTATCGATGCGAAGTCAAAGAGTAAAAGTGGGTAATTGCATCAGCAATGAGGCAGGCATATCATACGGCGTCCCACAGGGTAGTGTACTCGGACCTACACTATTCCTAATTTATATCAACGAGCTCTGCAGTCTGAAAATCCCCAACGCGAGAATCCTTTCTTATGCCGATGATACTGCTCTGGTCTGCTATGGTAGTACGTGGGAAAATGTTAAGCGCATTGCTGAAGTGGGCATGTCAAAAATAGCTCAGTGGCTAAATTTTAACCTGCTTACACTTAACACACAAAAAACTAATTTCTTGTGCTTCAGCATCCGTAAATGCACGCAGCCGAGAGGGGATTTTAAAGTCAGTATACACTCATGTGGCGATATACTAAACTTAGACTGTGGATGCCCTAGCATTAGCAAAGTCTCTCAAGTCAAGTATTTAGGTATTGTTATAGATCAGAGATTATCCTGGTATCCTCAGCTTGAGCAAGTCTCAAATAGGATTAGAAAATTGAGCTGGATCTTCAAAACATTAAGATATGTAGTACCAAAAGGTGATACTACTAAAAGTCTTCTTAATAATATATATTTAGCACTAGTACAATCTGTCCTCAAATATTGCATTCCTGTATGGGGGAGCGCTGGTAAGACTAAATTCACTGAAGTAGAGCGAGCACAACGATCACTCATAAAAATTATGTATTTTAAGAAAACAAGATTTTCTACAGAAGCACTTTATGGCATTAGCAACTTACTCTCGGTCAGAAAACTCTATATTATCCAAACAATACTCAAGAAACATAAATCCCTACCTTATAATGCAGAAATTGAACTTAAGAGAAGGAAAGATATAGTAGCCAAATCAGTTCAAATCCGTACCTCGTTTCCTCGTTCTCAATACGAATGGAGTGCAACACATTTATATAATAAAATAAATAAAAAATTATCAATTTTCTCAAACACCAATTATGAATGCAAATCCAGACTGACTGAGTGGATTAAGGACCTTTCCTACGACGATACCGAAGCATTGTTGCAATGTAATATATAATATCACTACATAACACACACACACACACACACACACACACACACACCACACACACACACACACATCACAAAAACATACGAGCTCATACACACTCATGCTAACCTAAACAACATTTACTATGTTTACTTTGTTACTTTTGAATTATTTTTACTCTTAAAGCCAAATGGCAATATGTTAAACATTCTAAATACATTTAAGCCAAAATTTATGTAGTAGAAGAGCGGAGTCTCCTGACACAGGCATTTATTTGCTTAAAAGGAGGTTCCATTCATTATTTAAGTAAAAATGTATTTTTATATCAATAAAGTTTATTATTATTATTATTATATTTGCCATAATATTATATTTCTTTATATAAATACATAAGCATATGCGTAAAAATGAATGGGTACCTACCTAAGTATATTCCACACTTTGTCGTATGTGACCATAATATTATTATCTATATATTAATTTTATTATTATATTGATGTAGCGAAGTGTGTGATTAAGGAAGAAGTAAAATCGTTACTTACTTTTCATTTTTTTTAAATATTCTTTGCACTTTGCAGGTAATGGTTGTGTGAATTTTATTATGGGAAACGAAATATTATACCAACTTTAAGTAATTAACTTCTCATTCGCTTCAACATGAGAAAAGACAACGTTATAAAAACTTCAAACATTTCATTTTTTTTACACAAATAATGAGTACCTAGGTAATTAGAGATCCGGTTCTTAGCATTCCATGGATTCACTGTGCGGTCGCCGGGTCCATGGCGTGGTACAGAGAGGAACACTGTGACGGCGCCTGGGACTTGCGACTCAGGTGTAGGTTTAGGGTGGCCACCTTGTGATGCATCAGCGCTCACCTCCACCGTCAGTCGTGTTCCCCTCTCTACCTATCCAAATTTGGTAAGATCCTATCAACGCCGTTTTAGATATTCGTTTGAATAAAGAGCTAACTGAAGTTCTTGGCAATCCGAGGTCTTTAAATAACTTATACAGGGATTTAGCTGGAATTATCCCTTGCTCCTACTTCTACGGCGTAGAGTTTAACCACATAGCCATTTTTGGTTAACTCGTTGGTCAAGTCAAAGTATTTGTTTATTTTTATGGCGTGGTCTTTAGGTATGTTAGTTTCCCACGGTACTGTAAGTTCTACTAGTACTGTACGCTTTTGCTGTTTTGAAAATATAAATATATCGGGGCTGGATGACGAGGCATAAACATCCTCCGGTATTTTATAGTGTTTCTCATAAGAATCTGCGAGTAATGTCCAATCAGCGGCTGCCATCAAAATTTCTTTTGATTTGTCTTTTTTGAGCAGCCTTCCTTTTCAAACGCGACAGCCATTTCTTTGGTTTGTGGTTAAAGCCTTTTTCGCTCTAGCTACGGCCAAACTTACCGCCTCACGTACGATTTCTAATACCTTATCATGTCGGCGCGAGTAATGACCCCAGTCTAATAGCGTCCTACAACCCACCAGTAGGTGCCTAGCAGTACCAATTGCTTCACCACATGAGTTACATGTTTTATATGTGGCTTTTCCCCATCTGACAATATTGCTTTGGTCGGGGAGGGTCAACTGGAATGCATTGAGATAGAATTTAAGGAGAGCCGGTGACCAGTCGTATATTAAGGTACGCCATTTTAAGGCTATGGGAATACAAAATTCACCTAGTGTTAACCATTCGTTTTGTATTTCTAGGTTCATTGCGTGCACTTTGTAGGTATTATTTACATCTACTTGAAGAAAAGATTTTGTTATCTCTTTGTCTGACTGCCTCCTAGTATTACCCAAACCTACCCTACCAGTCTGCGAGCCTATCATGATTTTTTTATGGAATTGGAGGCGCGACTCGAGCTCAGAAGTACTTTGGTCTTTCGGAAGAGCTTGCACGATTTCGTCTTTTGATTTCGCTAGAACGTGCATTTTGGTTACTCTTAGATGTTTATAGAGTTCCGATAGTTTCTTAAACGCCATTCCAAAGTTATTTGAGGCTCTATATAAAGTCGATGGGTCAGCCGACTGAGCTAGCCCCAGCCACGACTTCAATGTCTTCGTAACATTCGCATCTAGTTTTTTGAGGAGGCCCTGGCTTATATCATAAACAAGAAACGGCCAGTTAAGACGCGAGCTTAAATAGTTTTCTACCTTTATTATATCGATAATGAAGTTATTAATTACTTCTTCTAAAGCTGGAGTGCAAGCTCTGTTATCTATTTTTCTTCCGGGAAATTTAAAAGGCACGGTTTCGGATATAGTCGAAACGTTTTCCCCGCCTATACTAAGCCCTGGATCATATGAGATGAGGTATATCTGGTACCCCGCCTACCCAGACATAGACAGTAGCATTTGTTAGGGTTTGTTTTCATTCCATCTGTCCATGTACAGAATTCATCCACTTTACGCAACAGGTCTTGGCACTGCTTTGGGCTGCGAGTAAGTATTGCGAGATCATCTGCAAATGCGAGGATGGATTCCGTGTATTTACCGTTTAGTTTAAACCGATAGCCCCATTTTCTCTCATGTGTGGTAATAGGTACTATCTATTAAAATATTACTATATTGAAGACTATAGGTGACAGACAGTAACCTTGGAACAGACCTACATTATAATTTAAAGGTTGCGTATGGGCATTCTTGGTGTTTATAACAAATTTTAATTTATCGTAATAAGAGGCTATTATTTCCCGGATGATCGACGGAAAGTTATACCATTTTAATGCAAACAACATAAGCTGATGATGTACTGAGCCAAAGGCGTTTTCTTAATCTATCCAACAAACTGTTATTTGCCTTTCATTTAATCTGGCATCTTTGAGGCTTTCCGGTCCCCTTTCTGGTTCTATACTTAAATTGTACCTACGTAAATCATATTAAAACATGTGTGTTGCTTATAATTTTAAGGATCTACATAAAGTAAATTGATAATACAGATACGAACATATTACATTTAAAATTATGCATGTAATTACCTTACCGTAGTTAAATCTTGATATAAGTGCAGGTTTAATTATAGGTTAAGAAGTATTATCATGGAATTACATCTAAAGTACAGGTAGTCTACATATTTTTTTACACCATAAAATCTACCGAATTTAGCCTAGCTGGTTGAGATTTTGTAAAGTAATCCTCTACCGGTGCACGTAGGCTAGGTAATAAGTATTAGACTTTATTGTACAGGTATTAAGTGGTATAACACGTTCTTTAAATCACTCCATCTCCTCATCCTTGCGTTAAACCCGGTCGCATCAGAGGTTTTCACGTCCAAATACGAGGTCCACATTTTCCAGCCTAACTGCGCTGCAGTTGGAATTCGATATTTTTCCGTGAAGCGACTGCTATCTGACCGCCACAACCAATTGGCGATATCGAAGTAAGTATTGGAGTTAGTCACTCTAGATGTTTATTTAGTCGACCAGGTACTAATTAAGTAGATGGGTAGTAAGTAGGTACACCTTATAGGTATAAACTTTGGATACAGCCGGAAAAGCGCTGTCAAGCTGTAATCACGTAGGTACGTGATGACAGCTTGACAGCGCTTTTCCGGCTGTATCCAAAGTTTCCAACTTGGATTGGTTCCAACAGTTTGTAAGAAAATTGAAGAATTGAAAATTGAATTTATTCAGGTGTGGCTCAGTAGCTCAGTTGGAAGAGCATTCCCTCTATAAGGGAAAGATCTTGGGTTCAAGCCTCACCTGAGCATTTGATTTTTCCTGATGTACTTAATCGAATTTACAACTTGGAGTTTAGGGTTCGCTTATTATTTTAGATGGGTTTGTTCCGTTTTACGAGAACGAATACCATCTGACCTCTCAACGATGAGGCTTTTCTACCTGCGCTAGTGCTTAGGCCGTTATTTTGCTGATGCAGACACCTCTATTTTTTATTTTTTACTAAAAATATATTAGCAATCAAAATTACTAATATTTTCTCTAACCCCTCCAGCTAAGCTAAATTGCTTGTGCTTGGAGTGAGTTCGCGTCATTAGTGTAATAGTACCTACTTAGTACCTAATTCTTCAAAAATTCAAAAATTCAAATTTCAAAAATAATTTATTTTGCATAGACCATTAAATCGGCACTTACAAAACGTCAACATAAAGTAAATATTAAATACTAACTAATATTAGTAAATGGACCACCGACGGGTTCGAAACGCGGCCCAGACCTGAGAAGACTCCGGCAAGAAACTCAGCGGGCATTTTTTTTTTTGGTCTATTTACAAAACATTTACTTACTTAGCCTAAAACTTATGGTCTAGATACCATGTTTTGCTTGAGCAGCATAGCTGAGCGAACAGCTCATTTCCAAGCTTGTATATCGTTTAAATATTCTTGGATTTTATAATATTCTATAAATAGATATAGGTACTTAGGAACATATTCTAAAGTATTGTTTCTACAATTAACAGAGGTAGGTTTCTAACATTTGAACAACGAATTATAAATTATAATTTAAGTACGTACCTATATCTAAAATGATTACCTACGTTTAAATTTATTTTGTCGACAACTTTTGTCTGATAATAATGTCAATTTTATACATTCTATTATATTCTCACGTTATCTTGTTTTCAGCTCGCTTCTACGTAAGTGGCACCTGTTTTAACACTAGCAAAAACAAACGTTTATACCTATTCATATTTATTACGTTAAAGTAACAATTAATTACCTAGTAGGTAGGTTGTTTGAAGTTATTTTCTTTTTCCAAGATGCATCCAAAACCTACATCTTGGAACTCGGAATTCGGGGGACTTAAAGGCGTAAGCGTAAGTAGAAAATGTCAACTTTACAGGAGAGCAAAAATCTGTATAACCAGATGTACTTCTACTTTGACGAAAATAATGTATTTTTGGTATGGATCCTTCATTTTACGTCAGAATATTACGAAAAAACTTGTACTATACAAAACTGCAAGAACAAAATGACGTATTGTACGGCTTTGTTTCCCTTTTTTTTTTCGTGCGGAAATCCCCTCGGATCCCCCCTTCCGGAGCCGGAAGGAGAGGTTATGTCGGACTCGAACCGACTAAAACCGCACGCCGACTGTGGGTCGTGGTGCTAGGCCGGAGGTGAGGTTGTCATCGACATACCCTCGCACCCCGGCTGACCCAGGGCCATCCCTTACGGTCTGGCCCTCCTCAGGAGGGGGGACAACGGTGTCCCCAACTCGCCCCCGGAATGGGGAGGCGCGCTATTCAGCGCACCGCCGCCGTGGCCTGCTTCTGCTGGGGTGACAGGCGGCTCCACCCTTCACCCCCAGGCCCGCGCTCATGGGGGACGGAGGTCAGTCAGTGCCCTAAGGCTTTGTTTCCCTGGAAGTGCGAATTGTGTAAAAACTACTTGACTGTCTAGTTAAATAAGATACTTTTTATGTCTAATCAACGCATAGAGGAAAGGCAGGCATGTAGCATTGTAGCATGTAGGCATTTAGCTAGGGATTACATAGGTCTTTTATGGAGCCCACGGGCACATAATAATAGTACTAGCGTGCCACGGGGGTGAAATCAAGCCGATATTATGCAAATTAGGTCCCATGAAGTTCAATTTATTTGCTACGTACCTACTTACTTACCACGTACCGAAAAAAATATCGGTAATGTTCTATCCACAATTATTTTAATCGCGTTCTTGAATTTGCCTACCCATGAAAACGAAACCACAATAACTTTACTGTGACGAAACTATCAATTTTATTGTAATAGAATGTACAAGACAAGGTTAGGTATTATAGGATAGTGAATATACCTAATAGGTATCCACTAGCACTAGCTGATACCTGCGGCTTCACACAACGTGGAAATGTTGCCGATCTTTGATTTTAAAGCATTCCCTAAACTTTAGTTTATACCTAAACTAGCTTTTGCTCGCAGCTCCGCCCGCGTGGACGTCGGTTATCGCGATCAAACATATCCGATATCCTTTCTCAAGGTCTAATTTCATCAAAATCAGTTCAGTGGTTTAGGTGTGAAAGCGTAACATACAGATAGACAGACAGACAGATAGTTACTTTGGTATTCATAATATTAGTATAGATACTTAAATACCTAATACCTAAATACTTAGTGCCAACCTACATAACTATTTTGAATAAAGTTGAAAACTAAAACCCGACTACCGAAAAATCACGCTCTAAAAGTAACAAACAAGAAAATAGCCGTGGTCGTATGCCACTTTTCCCTAGAATGTATTGTTTTGTCAGAGTAAGTGACATACGACCACGGCTATTTTCTTGTTTGTTACTTTTAGAGCGTGATTTTTCGGTAGTCGGGTTTTAGTTTTCAACTTTCTTTTTTATTTATATTATTTTGGGGCAAGGTAAAGTTAATAATTTATACATATTTGAAATGTACTTATTAAGCCCTTTCATTTGATACTAAACACGGCATATTTATCTCAAATTTATTCTTTAACATAGTATCTTATGAGCGCCAGAGGGCGCCACACAAGATTGAGTGACACGTCTTATAGCCTATAACCATCGGACGATCAAGCCGCTTGTAACGATACCTCATATGTCCAGTTCTAATCAGTAGTTGAGGTGCTATGAGGGAACAAATGAACATACATACATACATACATACATACATAGCCTGTCAAAATCATAACACTCCTTCACCCATTTTTTCCTCCATTACCCATTTTTTTGGCTTACATTGTACTTTGTTCAACAGGACCATTACACTGGGGTGAGCGGTACCGCGAGTGCGCCGGCAAGCATCAAAGCCCAATCAACATCAACGTACTCCGCGTGAAACAGGTCACGCTGCCGGACCTCGTGCTCGTCGGCTTCGATGACTCCATAGATAATGTCCACGTTACCAACAATGGGCACACAGGTTCGTATCCGCTTTCAACTGAATTTAATGATGCATGAATTCTGTATGCATTTTATTCTTGTGGTTTATTTGAGTATAGTATTCTAAACAGCCGGATACCTATATCGTGTAGATATTTAGGTATTGCAGTTCGGTTGAGCGTAGATATTGGAATTAAAGTTTAACTTATGAACATAGAAAGTAAAAAGTGTCAAAATGTTAGCGTGGTAAAAAAAGGGGAGCTAAAAGTAGGTATTTAGGTATAGTCGCTTTCAGAAGTAGCTAAACCAGTAGGTACCTGCATTCTAAATTACTAGATACCGTAGCTGCAAAACCTTTAATACCTAAAAGTACTTACTACATATTTTTCTATAATTTTACGGATGTCTACGGCAGAAAAAATCACCGAATTAATGTCTTTTTATTTATCGATGTCGAAGTTTCTCATAAAATTGTCATTATTATCATTGGACAATGTCGATGCAGACAGTTTTCTGATTATGTAGAATTTACGTTCTCAAGCATTAATTAATATTATCTACTTACCTACCTACTACTTATGTAATTTTAGTTGTATTTAACTCTTCTCAAATTAAGTATCTACAATGAAGATTTAATGCACTTGACATTCACAAAAGATTACCGAACAAAGATATTTTTGTCTTTAGTGACTCGGTTCCATCACACATTAGCGAGGAAATAATAACTTATGTTTTATCGTTATCGTTCATAATGTAAGAATAATAAATCTATCTAGGTACTCATAAGCTAATTTGAATTAGTAGGTAGATGAAATGCAGCCCATACCCCAAACAAAGGGCTAATGGGGATTAGGTAGGTAAAATAATTTTAGAAGACTATTTTTAAAGCACCTAGTCATGCTTCAGAGTATGTACATATTTCTCTGGTAGAACCTTCTGAATCCTAAGAGTATGGAATGTTGAGAAATATATAAAACTAACTTTTGCCCGCGGCTCCGCCCGCGTGGAAGTCGGTTATCGCGACCAAACATAGCCTATGTCCTTTCTCATAGTCTAATCTACCCCTATACCAAATTTCATCAAAATCGGTTCAGTGGTTAAGGCGTCAAAGCGTAACATACAGACAGACAGACAGAGTTACTTTCGCATTTATAATATTAGTATGGAAGTATGGATGCATAATCAATATTGATGTTGGCCTTCCAGTGCTGATAGAAGTGAAGAATGAACCGCATCCACGAGTCAGGGGCGGTCCTCTGGATGGTGACTACATTTTCAGTCAGATGCACTTCCATTGGGGCGACAACGACACTATTGGATCAGAAGACAAGATCAATCATAGAAGGTAAGGTTCCGTGATGTTCCTAATTAGCCCGTTATCCTAATAATCAGTTCACATTTTTATTCCAGTAGCATTCCAGTCGGGAAAGGGAATTCAGCTCTGAAATAATTTAAATTAAAAAAAATGTTTTTGTACTGTACTGTATCAATCGATTTTATAATGTTTGCAATTCACTTGTAAGGGGCGCTGACACCTGTCATACTAGGTATTCGGTTAAGATCTTCGTTTAGGTGTTAGCTGAAGGGTCTTTTTGTACTTATAAAAAACAGCGAAGCGAAGCAAACAGCTATGATATAGTTTACAACGTTTACATAAATAGTAGGTATTGAAATTATTTGTATGCAATACCTATCTACTAGGTAGGTACCTATTTATTTATGGCTCAGGCTGTAACCAATTAAAACTAGGCATGTAATCAAGACACGGATACCTACAAGTAAACATAATTATACTACGAATCATATGCAAGAGTATGCAAGTAATTAATTGAAAATATGTATAGGTAGGTCCTAGCATACATTATTCACCAAGTTCTAATTATTGCTTAGGTATACGTTTATTCTTAGATATTTGTTGCTCTGTCGTACATGTGGGCATGTGGGCCCTTTAATGGATAAGTATTTGTACAAACTTGCAGGATTTAACTTATTAGAAATGTATATAATTTTCCCCTTTTGTGTTCAGCAACTTTTGACAGTAAGCACCTACCTACTGTACAAAAGTCAAATAGAATTTAGTACAGTCACTCTCAAAAACAGCTCTTGTCAATTTTCATCACTCTTTCCTACTCAATCATCGAGCAATGACAATGACCATTTGATTTGACAGAGTGTGAAGCGTTCATAGACCTCGGTAACCGCGGATGCGGTAGTAGGTATAGGTACCTACCTAGATAGGCAGGTACATTAAGCTGTACCTAATAAAAAATATATGATTAACAGTTTGGCACTAATATACAGTGTAAAACAAAATAACTAACGATTTCGTTATTCCTGAGGTCATGTGGGGGTAAGTAAACTATAGACACCGCTTATTTTCATGGGAGAGTACAGGTATGAACTCTGTACCTACCCATTAAACAGGTAACCTATAGAAAATAATACGACATAATGACTTCCTATAATACAATTTCCATTGACAGAAAATTATAAATAGGTTTGTATAGGTATTAACTAGAAAACTTCATGAGTCAGCTGATTTATCAAAATGTTTGGTTTAAATTTTCAGTTTCCCCATGGAACTACACATGGTGTTCTTCAAAGAAGAATATAATTCAGTTGGCGAGGCCGTGAAACACTCAGATGGCTTGACTGTGCTTGCGTTCTTTTATGAGGTGAGATATTACACTATATTCCAATCTGTTTATTGTATACATCCTACTAATATAAATGTGAAAGTTAGTGAAGATTGTCACTTCTTAATCACGCGAGAACCATTGAATAGATTTAGACAAAAAAACTATGTATAAAAATAGAACCCACTCAGGGGTAGCACATAGGATAATTTTCTTCCCAGGAACGGAAAACTACACAACGCGGTCGGAGCCGCGGGCGATTATCTGTGATTTGATTAGATAAGTGTGAAATCTGTACCTAACGAAGAGTGAGATTTAGCAATGCTATCATAATTAAGTGGGCGCCAGTGCCAGGCACCAATTCGCTTCCTGGCAGTGCCAGGGTACAAACTTAAACAGACCTACATTTAGATCAGTTTGCTTTCTGTATAAATTATGTAAAACAACCGTAGATATTGTTCGATACTAGGTTGTTACTCCAAAGGTGAAGGCCATAGATACTTAAATGCATAGAAACCTACCTTCTTATAAAACAAAAGCTAGGGCAGTTTTAGTAGGTAATTTTGTAACTTTCTCAATATAGTGCAAAAACGTGATTAGATCATAAGGCAGCATCGATAATAAATTAACACACAAAATTGAAACAATTACCTATTTAAGACGAGTCCAGGTACCTTCGATAAGACAGGTCATCTTCGCCATGCCCTTGCGTTAAGAATTCATTAATCAATCATTAGATAATATTATTTCGTCTCTCTCTACGTCTATGTGTGCGTAGAATGTACATTCTCCACCTACTGTCCAAACCAAACCATCTTTTTATTTTTCTCGTGCGGAAATCCCCTCGGATATTCCTGCCGGAGCCGGAAGTGGAGGTTATGTCGGACTCAAACCGACTAAAACCGCACGCCGACTGTGGGTCGTGGTGCTGGGCCGAAGGTGAGGTTGTCATCGACATATCCCTCGCACCCCGGCTGACCCGTGGCCATCCCTTACGGTCTGACCCCCCTCGGGAGGGCAAACCAAACCATCTAAGCATCCCCTTCTCTAAGTTGTTTTAGGTGTTAATATTCTACTTTCGATGGTGAGTAGGTAGTTATTTGGGAATACCTCATGCTATAATTATGTGTTAGGTTTATGAGTGACAACAGTGACAGTACCTAAAGTACCTACGTCAACACAAGTTTTGCCAGAACAAAGGCAGATGATCACATCACCGATATTGTTAGTTTGACGAGTGTGCAATAAATAAGAAGAGACAATAAATAAAAGTTACGACCTATTAGATATTATAAAATATGTTAAAGTCAGTTTTACCTGACTGCTAAGGAAAGGTTATTTAGATAAAAAGGATACCTAATCGAGTTCACTGAGTTTCTTTCTGGTATCTTCTCAGTAGAACCAACCTAACGAACCAGCGAAAGAATCATTTTCCAATGATTTATTTTATTTACTTTTTCCGTGATTGACATTATTGAAAAATTCTGACGTTCATATGTGCTCTTTATGTGTCTAAACTGAATAAATGAAATTGATTCTTTGATTCTAAGAGCACCTAGGTGGCAGAAAAGTAGACGGCTCACCTGAAGGAAAGCATTGTGAGTGAATAATATGGAACTGAACACTCTGTATTCAATCAATCACGACATAGTATAAAACAAAGACGCTGTCGCTATCTGTCCGTCCCTATATGTATACTTAAATCTTTGAAACTACGCAACGGATTTTGAAGCGTTTTTTTAATAGATAGAAGAGTGATTCAAGAGGAAGGTTTATATGTATAATACACGCTCAATATAGTAGAGAACGGGATCAAGCGCCACGGGGGTGGAATAAAATTGGCGGTACGAAGTTCGCCGAGTCAGCTAGTGCAATATAAAAAGTAATATACCTACCAACGTAATAAGGTAGATATAAATAAGATGAAACAGAAACAGTAGGCCGACATCTGCCAACACTGGGGGAGGCCTATGTCCAGCAGTGGACTGTAATAGGCTTATTGATTGATTCATTTATTGAAATAAGATGAATGTAGGTATTACTTGGAGCAGAAGACTCAAATATCTCAAGAGAGAAGGATATTTCATATTTTTTAAAGAATATTAGCGACTCTTAGACGTTGCTAGTAATAATGATTACCAAACTCAATTTAAATAGGTGCTTATCATTAAAAATTATCCGATTACAGTTGGACCGCCACCAGCATCCTGCCTACGACGACATCACATCAGCCCTCGTCAACGTGACAGAACCACACACCAGCGTGGTGATGAGCAACCCTTTCTCGTTCCTCAACATATTGCCATACGATCTCAAGAGGTACTTCACGTACCGGGGCTCGCTGACAACGCCGCCATGTTCCGAAGTCGTCATCTGGCTGGACTTCGAACAGCCCATCAGGCTTGAACACGCACAGGTAAGATGTTATTATTGGCAAGCCTGGCCTGGAACAGGTAGCTGGGATAGTCTGAATACGTAAGGTGGATGACCGGGTGTTATGACGCACATCAAAGGTATGATTCAGAACTCTGCAGCACGCAACAGTGTACCCATATATTCTCTATGAGTACCTACTTATATATGAGATTACATTCCGAACTACGCAATACCTACTGCTGCATGCAAATGAATGAATAAATAGTATATTACCACGAACAGCTCAACACTGCTACTGCTGCGTGCTGCAGTGTTAGAAAGCATACATAAGTGTCCAGTAACCCTATATTCAGTAGGTACTAACTGATTGACTGATTGAAGGTAGCAAAAACCAGCACACGCGCCAACTAATAGTAGGTGTGACGTAGACACTTGACCGCTCACACTCAACCGATGCTACGTTAGTGCGTCGAGTGTGAACGGTCAAGTGTTTTTCTATACATTTGTCTGTTCTGGCGTTACGCAACCGATAATACGCGACGCATGTTCCGTCAGATATTAACCTTCCCCGCTCATACAGCATACCTACTTAGGTTACTAAACGACGGTGTCGATCACATCGTCAGAATACTTACGCTACGTTACTTATGCCAAAGACTACTATGACATTGTCATCGCACTCCTAGATCTATCCCGATATTAAGTCATCCATGATCATTATCGCAAGGATGCGGCAAGGGACCGGGACTATTCCCGGTCCCATCCGAGGCCTTCACCTCTAATTCCGAACTCCGCTATAAACAATTCCGAAGCGAGGTAGTCATCGTCTATCTAGTACATAATAGTCTATAGTCACTTAAAACTAACCAACTTCCTAATTAATTATCCCTTGTCGTCTCTCTTGAACTATTTTGAATCCGATTTCTCTCATGTCTGAACAAAAAAGGTCCGGTGCATTTTTGTAATATTGAGCAATATTAGATATTTTAGCAAAAAGTTGTCTATCTGCGTAATAAAATAACCTTGTATTTAATGTTCCAGATTGAAGCATTCCGAGAGATAAGATCGACGCACGGCAAGATCACACACAACTTCAGACCAATTCAGCCTATAGGTGACCGGGTAGTTTTCTACAATATTGATAGCAATTACTATGTGTACAACGAAATTGATGATCCTGAAGATCCCACGCATAGTCCGTCTAAAAGAAAAAGGTATAGAGGTGCGGCTTTCGCAGTAGGACCATCACCGCTGTATACACTTGCCCTGTTATTCATCTTGTCCTACGCATTGTGATAATACTTTACAGCTTTTTACACAGGCTTACATTTAGTTTTGCGAGGCAGGAAGGTACTGTTTAAAAAGTCAAATAGATGCCTCGTAAGTAGGTAGAGTGGCCCAAATTATTGTTGACGTATGTAAATACTTAGGGTAGTTCCAATACCTATGTAATCTAATATTTAGTTCGCTACTTACCTACATCTTATCTTACGTTTCATACTCGGTTATAAATTAAGTAAATAGGTATTACATTGACAAAATTTTCCTAGATTTTCCTTAACTTTGCCTTAAGTAGGTAGTTAATTGGTATCAAGTTAGTTCTAATTGAACTACTTAAGTACCTAATTGAAGATATTATTGTGATAAAATTATGAGCCTGACTCAATTCGAAATATTAGGTATTTACACACCTAAAATGACGTTAAGTATATAAATAGGTAATATGTTATAATGTTTATAGATATGTAGGTATAATATTGCATATATGTAACACTGCATGAAATTATTGTAGCCAATGTATAGGTACAGTTGACCAAGGAGATACAGCCTCACTCTTAAGTTGTATGTAAAGTTGCAACCGTATCTCCTTTGTCGATTGTACATTAGTTAGTGTAAATTGGTGTAGATACCTATTAAAATAATGCTGTTCATTATGAATTTCGTACAAGGCTGGTTCACATAATATACTGATCTCATTACTTTTATAATAAATCTACTCCACCTACCACCTGAAAAAATGAGGAAAACGAACCATTTTCAGCATCAATTCGAGATAGTTAATTTAATCTTGAAAGTAAGAAATCAGCCCAGAATCATAACATGAACAACAGTAGGTACCTACTACCTACCTAATGAATTATTAAAATTAATTTAATTATCCTTAAGGGATCATCTATAAATTATATCACACATTAAGGGGTAGACTGTATCACAAAAACATCATGCTAACATCTAATACAAAATATATTTGATTCATTTTTTTTTAATAATTTAAATTAATAAAGCTTTTAAAGGGCCCATCCCTTTAAAAGGGATGGGGATGGGGCTCAAAAAACATGAAGTTGTGTGACGTAACTTATAGATGGCGCCTAATATCTAGGCAATTTTACCTGCCAGTAAGTGCGCTAAAGATTCCGCCGTTCCCAATACCATACTGACAGTTAAAGACAGATCGCATCTACGGATAAAGTGCTCGGCTGTTTAAATTCCAAACATAGTAACTGCTATTTCACACCAATTTCGGAAAATAAAATAATACCGCGATTCGCTTTCCCGAAAAAAAATCAGTTACCCTGTTTTTAATTTAAACAGCCGATACGTCAAATTTGATTGTTGCGATCTATCATCAACTGTAAGTATGTTATTGGGAACGGCCGTAGAAATTATAATCATCTAATAATAAGATATTTATTGTAAGTGTTGATGACTGAGATAATTGTTTACAAGAAAAATAGATAATAACAATATAAGAACACTATTAATTGTATTCTGTGATATTAAACTAATTATTCGTGTGAAAATAAACCATGTGCAATAGATCTTACTAATAAACTATAAATTTCTTTTTTATTCCTATAACCTCTTATGCAGGGCTCGGGTCAACAATACTGCCCGAAATACGGCAATAGGCTCACCCCCTATTACGTGGGACTGAATACAATGATTGGTGAAATGTGGGTATCAATATTCATCTCTGCCTTTTCCTCCAGGGATAAAGGCGTGTTTATATGAATGTTCTTCTATAAGGGCCTGACTGAGGGTTGATAAATAGTTACTAGTACTACTGCCAGTGGGGACGGCGTTTGACCGGACGGGTGATCAGCCCTTCTGTGTGGGGCCATTTCACCCATTTTCCCACGACTGCCATACTTATTCGTATGGTAACCGGGACTGACAGCTTAAGGTACCCTCCGAGGCACGACCAGACCAATGCAAATACTCATATTCATGCATACAAATATTTGCAGATCCCCGCAATCGAAACCGCGCCTCCCGCTTAGCGGGCGCGTTCACTACCGCAACGCCACAGAGGCTTTCTGGTAAATAGTTAACTCCACTGTGGTTTTGACACTTTGAGAGCCACAAAAAAGCACTTGACACTGGCCGTAATGCAACTAATCCGATGGAATGGGATGGGATGGACATGAAACAGTCAAAAGTTTATTATGTAAAATAATAAAAGCAGTCAGGAGTCTAGAATGGCAGACTTTAGGGGCAGAAAAATTGGAATCGTTGAAAAAAAATAGTCATACACATAGAGAAATACCTGTAGCCTACTAGTGGCATAGATTAAAACACTACAAAATGTAATCATTAGTAGGTATTAGAAAATTACTTCCCAATAATTTACCCATTGGAAAACTAGCTTTTTACCATAAGTATAAATGCCTCCTTCGTGAAATAAAACCTCTGTGTCTGTGTCTTTTGCTTACAATATTTATATTTAAAAAAGTAAAAAAAAATATCAGTCATCCTCTGTAGGTCTATTATCTGTCATTGAAACCATGGCTCCCAAATTATCTTCATTACCTTGTTTTAATCTCTCCCATATCAATTCAGCAATAGCTTTCTGTGTCCTCCTTTCTAATTTTTCTAATTTCTTAGCAACATCCCTTTTTAGATCCCAGTCTGGTTTTCTTGGTGCTAAACTAGAAATGTCTAAGTCTTGCAAGACTACCTGTAATTAGAAAGAATATCTACAGGTCAATATCAACAGTAATGAGATGCTGTATGGTTAATCTTATAGAAAGTATATGCATTACCTTAGACCATATTAATATTTTGTACAGACACAGCTTTGCTAAGAAAATTCATCACATAACACAGAGTGAAAAATCAGTTTTGTGTAAGCTAATGTCAATATTGTTATTTAAACTGTGCACACACACATGACTGTAGTTCACATTTTTTATGTTGTTTTGAAAAGACACTTGCAGCGTCTATAGGTTTGTAAATAGTCTAAGTATATTACAACATTTTTCTTTCGCACTTTCCTCACAAACCAAAATAGGATAAATATTTCATAAGATTTGAAATTGTACTACATGAAATGTTTATTATTGACTGACCTTTTCTTTACCAGCCTCAAGTAAATCTTTGACTTCATCTTCCACTGCAGCAGGTAAAGCATCATCTAACTTTGATTCCTTTAGAGATTCATCTTGTGGTTTGTAGCTCCGAAATTTAGGTCTAAAACATTAATAGTATGTTAACTCATTAGTAATATACCGCTAGAAGAATCTAGATGACATTTAGCACAGAGATAATTTGGTTTGGAATAGCATAAATTATAGGCTTGCAGAACATGGACCAGGTTTTTTTGTATACCACTTAGGTGGACTAGCACTGGGCCCGGCTGATGGAAAGTGGCCTATGGACGTGGTCAACACCAGGGGAGTCGCACTCGTGCTGACGACCCTGTAAGAACAAAGTTTCTGTGCCATCAGTGCAGAAGACAGAGTAGGACAAGCCTTTGGTGGAAGACTAGTGTGACTGATAGTATAAAAACTCTCCAGTGAGCTCCCTCTCACTATGTTCCTGTGGGTCATGGGCACGGAATCAATATTCCACGCGAGTGTAACAGTACAGATAGTCAAACGGTAACAAAACAAGGAAATAATAACCTCAATTTTAGAACTTACTTTGGAAGTGGTACGACTTCACCAGCATTGTCATTTGTTGTATTTTCTCCGCTGGGATTCTTACGTTTTAGGTTTTTCAGCCTTTCTTTCCTCTTGTGTGCTTGTTCTTCTAAACTACCAACACCCTCTGTGGTATCCATGATAACCATAACGTACGCACAACCAAACTATTATGAGACAAATATAGGTAGGTAGAAACTGTATAAAGGTAAGATTTTTTTATAATACAAAATGTAATAAAATTTTTTGTAAGTAAATACTAAGATTCAAGAAATATATTCCCGTATCTTTTGTTGTGACTTGTGACATAAATTGACATTAGTGACATTGACATATGTTTCCAAAGACAAAAGAGTCTATGTTTTTTTTATTTCTTTAACGGTAATGAATATAGCTCCTTGAAGCCATGTGATATGGACAATGGACAGACATCAGTATTCCTCCTACACTACAATTTTATAACTTTATACTTTGCAAAACAAAAAGCACATCAATATGACAATTTAAAAAACCGCTACTGATAAGACCGAAAGTTTGATAGCAGGCGAAATATTTTCCTGTTCTGTGGGCGGAACCGTGTAAGCTTTGCAATAAAATAAAAATATAGTTTTTCTTTGTAAAGTAATAGCTACCTATAGCTTGTTTACCAATGTATATTTCTAATAAAATAATTTTTCTAGTAGAGTATAAGAACATATTTTGTCTTTGTCATTATTTCTGGTCCATGGTTTTATAATTTGACACCCAGAGGTGATGGCGGGAATTACAGACAGTTTAGTAAAATAACAAACAGATTTCTCTAAAATGTGAATACTTACTTACAATTTACCGACACGAGTGTAATCAATATTGAGCGCATCATCTTTCCTTCTAAGCAAGGTGAGTTTAGATAGTTTATGTAGGTATAAATTGTCTATCATCAATAACCTCATCTAGGTTACAAAAGTATAACTATAGGACAAAGAACTTCGTTAATATCGCCAGTGGTTCACTCACGGCCATTGATCAAAATTTGGGCTATTTCAAAGTTCAACTGAAAGCCGACCCCAACTTGGTTCGATAAAGGCTCGGCAGAGGAGTAGGTAACAGAATAGTAGCTATATTTGGCTATGGCCTGCCATGGCTTGCTAGACGAAGTAGGTATTTATAGGTACAGTCAACTTGACGTGCTACTTTACACTTTTTTTTAATTTGGCGCCCCTCATCATCAATTCTCTAGAGTCCTTTGAAAAATGTAACTAGTATTAGGTAGGTCGGTCCCACGTAATAGCCTATTGCCATATTCTGGGCACTATTATTGACTAAAGCCATGCATCTGAGACTGACTTTGGGTCTGGGCTGTATTTATCTGTCTGATGTTAAACAGCCATAGCCCATAGTCGCCTTGTACGAAACCGACACTGCATGGAAAGAGATGGGATGGCCCAAATTCTACTCTGCCGGGAGCCACGCTGAAATGTACCTAACAATAGGTAAACCGTGTGGACACACACAGTTTACAGATATATAGCTCGTGCGAGTTAACATGGCACCTGCCTCGAAGACATCCTCCTCCCGCTTCCCTGCGCGCGACCCCGCTCTCGCCGTGCGAGGCTAGTAGCGTCAGCGTACACGCCTCCCGCTCACCCGCGCAAAGCCCCGAGCCAGGTGCCATGTTAACTCGCACGAGTTGTACATACATATACCTGTAAACACTCACTATGTATTGAAGCTTCCTTCGTACATGAACCCAAATAATCATGTCTTAATATTGTAATTACTTAAGTATTCAATTATTTAGGCTGCTCTATATCATCTTGCTTGAAGACATAAATTTACATGGTTTGACTGCTGAGGACAAAATGTTATGTAAGTAGGCATAATGGTGCTACAAATAAAACTCGTAATTATTGATTTGTGTACAGTATTATATTTACACGTTACATTTAATTGAGAGGTGCTTACAAGAATGGATGACTCTATTCATAAATAATTTATATTTTAATGGACGACATAAAACACTATAGGTACGTGTTTTAATGATAGATAGATACACGCAGTTGATAGGCTTTATACTTAGGTCTAATAAATTCAACGTACCTAATAAGTGTGTAACTGAACTCAATTTATTTAACTATAATCGAATATTTTAAAAGTAGATCTCTACGAATAACTAGATGCACATTGATAGCAAATAGTCGTTCTACACTTTAGTTTCAAAAAGCTGAATTTTAAAACAAAACATATTGGTGCTAGGGAGTGTCTGTATATTACCAAATTCTGATGCTAATTCTGTATTTTAAATCTAACTAAAATACGCTAAATATCTCTAAAATGGTATTCTACACCCAAATTGTATAATCGTTTCATAAAAATAGATTTTGGACATAGTTTCGATAACAAAATCGTTAGGTGTAACTATAAGGGATGTTATGTGGGACTCGAACCGACTACAAAGTCTAATAAGAACAGAAAAACGATTTTCAACATTTTTTTTTTTCACCCTGGTTTGATGACAAAGCCCTATGTAGAAGGTATGTTAAACATTTTCTTAATAACATGTAATTTCGCATAAATAGATGCTGCTAATCATGAATTATAGGAAAAAATACTTTGTTCTATGTGATGTCGAAAATTGCTTACACTAGTCTGGCGGCCGGCTGCCTGCTAATAGTGTGTACATTTGCCTCACGACCATAGACTTTCCGCCCAAGATCTGTCGGCGCTGACTGGAATCGACCACACGCTATAATAATCTTATTCTACGAAACGACTATACAATCTGGGTGTATAATAAATTTTAGAAAATTTTAGTGTATTTTAGTTAGTTTTAACAATACAGAATTAGCATCACTAGAATGGATTATTTTGTACAACAGTAAATAGAAAAAGCAGATTTGACGTAATCTTGTAACCACTAATAAATACCTACTTCGTTGTAGCGTATGTAGGTAGATATGTAAACTACGTATAGTATATTTATATCTAAGTATGTTTAATTACATAAGTTCAGTACATACAGTTATTGTCAGTTAATCATTATGATAAGTACCTACATCATACTATACTCTCTTAATCATAAATTTATCTACGGTGCATATACCTTAAAGAAACATTTAAAATCTTTTATGTACTTAACTATTTTTATGAACTAACGAACCCTAATATCTATTAAATAGGTTTTCTGATGAATACCAATGAAATCATTGGTAGTGGCGGTGCCATGGCGCGACTAATATTATTATAATCGTTACTGCATCTTTTACTTCATCACCCTGTAGGTTACTATAAATTTAATAACAAAACGTTTTTCTGGGTACATAGTTTAAAGCATATAAGAGCCGGACACATCAAATAAAAGATCATATATTGTAGACTCTTTAAATTGTAGACTTTTAGACCATTTTCAGTTCAGCTAAATATTTCACATTCTGCAAAAATGATACTATTAACTCAGGTACAGTTTGCTGCCAGCAGTTACGCATGTTATGCTTGACATTAGTGGGATATTATATATAATACCTTTAATTAATATTAATAAAAGTATTATAAAGTCTTCATAATCCTTTTAGGTCTAGACCATTTAGTATTTGTCTGAAATGACCGGCCATAAAACGAATCTTTTAATGAGGCATTCTTCTGTCGAATCGACGCACGGCGCTCTCAGATTCTGTTCCCAGTGTGCTGCTACCTGGATTGCGTTCTCGGAGGCCTCAAAAGTGAGGCATTAACGTTACGTCACATTTGGAGGATAAAATCTAAGTTTTAGCCGCCCCATTAGTCTCATCGTTATCTTAATTACACTACTTATGGCAGTTCGTAAACGTTATAGTAAAATAAATAAATATTATTATAACTAATACTATCTTAATACATTTATATGGAATACAAAATAGAGGGAGATGTTTCTCTTCGAAAGATGATTTTTTCTTTACTTCTTTGGTTTTTTACATTTAACAGAATATTGTTTAAGGTATTTGTATTATTATTACACGTATAGCTGTCTTATTCATCCTTGATACAAAATCAGAACCTGCTATGACAATATTAACATTTTGAATTCAACATTTTACCAAAGTAGTATTTTACTGACCATAAAGTTAGTAAGAGACTTATATAAGCGGCCTTATATGTCTTCGGCTATCAAAGGGCGCTCTACCGTTAGAAATATGATTATTAAGCGCCACACCGTGATTTAATGATAATACTTTTGAAACAATATTTATGTCTTCTTGATTTCTTCCGTTCAATCCGTTTTGTACCAGCAATTGTTTTAATTCAGCATCGACGTTGTAAGGATTTTGTACATTCAGTGGAAAAAAGCGGTTGTTGTGAATCGGAGTGAATGTATTAAATGTATTGTAATTTTGATTATTTAGTCCAAAATTTCCAACACCGTTTTCTTGCCGAAAAACACGGTGATGTTGTTTTTGTTGTCCAAATTGATCATTTATAGGTCTTATTTGATTGAAATTATTACCTTGTTGGAAATTGGAGTTAGTGTTTGGTTGGAGGAAATTACTTATTCCTTGTGGTAGGTGGTTGTCTTGCAATGGAAATTGACCAGATTGTTGGCTACGTAAGTGTATCAAAAAGTCCACAGCCTCACGACTCGGCAGCTGCTGATTCGTTATTGTGGTGCTCGCTTCAAGTGGTACACTTGGCAGAATTGACACTTGCCCATTATTGTTTCGGAAAGGTGCATTTTGTTGATTTATAAATTGGTTCTGGGGAATATTTTTCTGAATTTGAAAATTATTTACAGAACTTTGTCCTTGAAACTTAGCAGTGTTAGACAGGAATTGTTGCCTTTGAGCCTCCTTCTGTTGCAAGAGAAATTGTTGTTTTCGCAGTAGCTCCTCTTGTTGTCTTTGTTGAAGTTGCAAAAGACGGAGTTGTTCTTCGAGAATTCGTTGTTTTTCTTCTAGTTGTTTTTGTAACGCTAACTGTTGATTAATAAAATCATTTTGAGGAAGTTGTTGATTTATTATCTGCCCTGTAGATACAGAAGGTATAATTCCTGAACTTAAATTGTTTATCACAGTTTGTTGCTGCGGGCGTAGAAAGTTTTGACTAGTTGTTTGTTGATAAATAGGTATAACTTTTTTCGGTAATCCTTGCGAATCTTGTTGCACAGTAAAAGCCGCAACTAAAGGTGCTTGAAATACTTGAACGTCGCTTTTATCAACTTCTTCTATGTTTTCTCCATCATCATTATGTGTGGGTTTTGGTGTGGTGGTAGTTGTTGTAGTCGTAGTAGTTGTTGTAGTTGTGGTAGGTAACGGCTTGAATGTAGTTTTTTTAGGAGCAATACTGTTATCTTTACTAGACTTAACAGTACTGCCAATGCTTCTCGTCTGGGGGAAATTTACTCCACTTTCTTTAGATTGAAATATTTCAGGGAACGTGGCTGATGTTGGAAGTGTTGCTGTGATTTGATTTTCAACATTACCAGCAGTGGTGCTCAATATAGAAATATTGTTATCTATTATTGTAGGCGTATTCGTAGTATTGGCAAAAGCAGACTGTCCATTAACTACGAATGAATGTATTTGAACCTCATTTTTATCCGTGTTAGGTGAAAGAATATCATCGCTAGCTGTTGTATAGGAATCTAATTCATAGGCAGTGGTGCCATCTGTGGAGTCGGAGCCTGTTGTAGCGTTATCACTTTCTTCAAGTTCTGTTAACGCCTTAAGTAGAGCTTTTCTTATATATGGATCTAATCGTACCGAGGGCTTAGGTTCAATAGTATTTAACCTGTCACTGTATCTTTCCGTAGTAGTGTCATCTGCCAAACTCGACGCGACTAGGCAAATAGTCACCAACGCCAACATCTGAAATGAAAAACAGAAATATTTGAAATATACCGGCATGGAAGATATCACTATTTGTACAGAAATATCGTGACTACAAAGTCGCAAAACTATCTTAAAACTCTCGTATTAGGAGCAAATCAAAAATTTAATATCATTTTTTTCTTAATTTTTAATTAATATTTCAAATTTTATTATTGTCGGAAATAAAGTTGTGTACCAAATATACAACAACATGCTTTGTTCATCAAGACCGATCTGTTGCTGATTGGATTTACCGACCTGACCTGAAGACAGATAATTATTGATTGTTAAACATGCATTACAATAAGGTCAGCCTTGCTTGGAAAAATTATAAAGATCTCCCAAAACAAAACCTATATAATAGGTACATAAATTCACATGATCGGATCACACGAATACAATACTTATGTGATTACGATATGTATTGATACTTCCACATTTCCATGATCTTAAGTTTTTACTTGGCTTTGGTTACATTTCTTGTACAATGTAGAACAATGGATGTTTCTTTACATATCCGTTACACAACGTTAATGCTATCCTGTGTTTAGTCGTATGTGGCCTAAATGTAAGAAAGATATTAAGTCAGTATGCCATACTGTTTTTTAAGGCTTCAGGTACCCAATCTTCATTTAAATGAAGGGCATTTTTGAACTGTTAGTCACGCCTATTAGGTAATCTGTGCTTACGCGTCATCGCATCTAATTTCAAAGAGTGGACAATAATTGTCAGACGCGTGTTTTAGTTAATTATTACCAAAATACACTCAACTTTAAATCTTAGTAAACTAGAATTAAAATTCCATTAATTCAATGACGAATTTGTATCAAAATATGTTTCATTATATCGTATCTATTGGTAAATCATCAAATCTATTCAAATGTTAAAGGTTACATCCATACTCCATACTAATATTATAAATGCGAAAGTAACTCTGTCTGTCTGTTTGTCTGTCTGTCTATCTGTCTGTATGTTACGCTTTCACGCCTAAACCACTGAACCGATTTTGATGAAATTTGGTATAGGGGTAGATAAGACCATGAGAAAGGACATAGGCTATGTTTTGTCGCGATAACCGACATCCACGCGGGCGGAGCCGCGGGCAAAAGCTAGTGTTTTAATGAAATATTAAATAGAGACGGTTACATGACAACTGACAATCAACCAGTTAATTGCTTCTTCGATATGTATAAATATAAAATACTGCTTTTGGCCAATAAATTCTGTTAATTGGAATAATTGAACGACTAGCCTAATAAGATGGCAAATTTTATCAACCCAAATTTTTATTTATAAAATATTATATTGAACCTACAAGGCATGTACGTAGAGATGATGATGTAGAGCTATTAGATGATGAATGAGAAAAGATTACTATTATTATTAGCTTGGTATGATATGAATAATATGTCTACATCTACATAAAAAATCTAATTAACAGTTGCAAGATGTGTGCACCTAGATATAGTTTCAAAATCTCTTTGTTTCTTGCAGCTAATTTGCTATCCTTGGGTTTTTCTGTTTATGGTTAAACATTACACCGGATAGTGGTCGCATTTGGTGTAATGTCTAGCTATAGATTCAAGGTGTTTAATCCTGTATAGATAGATATACCTATAGGTACATATAAAAAGTTAAGTTGATTCATATGCTTCAAAAACTCAAAAAGTTCGGCATCGATTTAGCTCAACTTTTAACACGATATACGTTCGGGAGATTTCATTACGAATTTATACGCTAGCTTTCTATAAAAAATTTAGGTAATATATTTCGCAGTTAAAGTCGTTCAAGTTCGTATTAAAGTTCATAACATTTAAAGGCTTTCATTAATGTAGAAATTTCGTAACATGTCAATAAATTCTATTATCTCCTTAGTTAGATTTGGCTTATGCTTGACCCGTGATGTACGCAACTGTTCTTATACACACACATCATTTATCAAGACGACGTAGTTAATCTTATTGTATAGCTTCTATTGTCCCACGAGTGTTGAAGTTGCGAGAATAGTATGCCCTTTAGCCATATCGTGTCATACCGAACGCAGACTGTTTGAGAGCTATGGCTATCTGTAATTCAGAATAATTTAATATTGAATAAGTACTAGGTATATTTTTATTTCGAATATAGGGTGAAGCATTATGTTCGTAAAGTCCCATTCAAAAACAGGGTTGAAAAACACATGGTAAAGAAATCTGCTTTACTATGCGACTGGTATTGTAATCATAAATATATACATTTATAAAGTAACGGCAGTAAACGGTAACCATTTTAACATCAGACAAAATGTTGATTTGTGTAAATTAACCTTTCATCTCGTTAATCCCAGTCGCATTCGAAGCTTTCAGCTTGGAGACTGGGGTTCGCTTAACCAGTCTAACTGCAGATTTGGCTAACTTCGATATTTTCTGTGAAGCGATTGACAACCCAAAAGCAATATCGAAGCATTGCAGCTACCCCAGTTGTTGGGCTTTTGAGGGCTCTAACTACCCGAAACGACTGCCATAGATGTTCGTATGGCAACTG
Organism: Eilema sororculum; assembly: GCA_914829495.1. NCBI lineage: Eukaryota > Metazoa > Arthropoda > Insecta > Lepidoptera > Erebidae > Eilema > Eilema sororculum. Next base: position 15,519,563 of record OU618543.1, on the reverse strand, counting down.
GGACCGACGGCTTAACGTGCTCTCCGAGGCACGACCAGACCAATGCAAATACCCATATTAATGCATACAAATATTTGCACTGAGCGGGGATCGAACCCCCGCCTCCTGCGTAGCAGCCACGTTCACTACCGCTACGCCATGGAGACTTTTTTTTTCTTGCAGAAATCCCCTCGAATACCCCCCTGCTGGAGCCGGAAGGGGAGGTTATGTCGGACTCGAACCGACTAAAACCGCACTCCGACTGTGGGTCTTGGTGCTAGGCCGGAGGTGAGGTTGTCATCGACATATCCGTCGCACCCCGGCTGACCCAGGGCCATCCCTGACGGTCTGGCCCTCCTCGGGTACGCCATGGAGACTGTGTAAATTGATAACATTACATATTAATTTATTAGCGTTCCGCGGAAAGAAAGTTAAATCGAAGTCCAGGCACACTAAGCCAAGGGTACAATTGATAATAAATAATTAATACATTTTAAGAGCTTCTTTCAAGAGACAGTGTTTCACTTATCTCATATTTATACTTATTCAAAACTTGATATGTGTTTCATTAATTTTTTAAAAACTATAATGAGCTACCTACGTAAAGATCGCTATCATTTTTAGCCAATTATGAATACAGTCAGGTTCTATTATGTTTCTCCATTGTACACGCAATTACTACACAATAAACAGTTATTTCAGCTACTGTATAGTACTTTAATGCTACATCTTCGGCGGAGACAATTGATTATAACACCGTACAATTGATCAATTCATTTGTAAGTGATTGTATGTCGTATGGTTTTAGAGAATTACTGGCAACCTTACCTGCTATTAACTGTTCCTTTTCAGCTTATTTCTTTGTTTGTATAGATATACAACTTTTCTTGCGTCGATGTGTGAGATTGAATGAATATGGGGACGGCCCTATGCTATTGTGTCTCTTTTACGATGACGATCAAGTCACACTTACATCATTGGCAGAAGACTTACCTACAATACAAACTGTACCTGCAGTTGGAAATAGTTCAAGAAACGACAGATACGATGTGGATACTGATCGATCTTGGAATATACACGGAAGTAGTGATCATGAAAAAATTAATAGATGTGAGAGATGCTTGTGACATATCTAAAGTACGCAAATTGCAGGCTGTTGTCTCTGCCTACTTTGGGCGTAAAAAGGTGTAAGTGCATCGTATTATAACTGGTTAATAAGTAAAGGTAATACAAAACAAGTAAATTATTGCTTATTAAGATGTTGGGGTGCTCAGTTATTATCCGCGAAATGATGGCCCCTTTTTGAAACCATATTACCTAATATATCGTGTAGAGAGTCGGTAGAGTTCTGATTGCGAAATATCTCTTTGCTTTTAACCCACGTTGAAATTTTGTATCCTTGTGCTTACCATGTTCAGAGAAAAAGTAAATAACACAATTGGGTATTTGACAATTTTTTTTTCTTTGGAATAATTACCTCTTTGTAATAATAGAATGAATTGTAAAAGTGAAATAGTTCAGCACTATTTTATTTTGCGAGGATATTATTTCAGAACAAGTTAACATATTAAGCAGTATTGGGAAGAATCGAGGACTTAGTCAAATAGCCTATTGCAACTCCCATTGGTTTGTCTATCACCTAGTAAGTACTTAGTGTACTACTTAATGCAAAGAAGAGGAGAATAAATTAGAGCTGTAAATATACTTTTCCGTGAAGGCAATTCTCCATCCGAACATAAAAAGTGAGTCTATTTTATGGTACCTATTTGACCTGATACCTATTTGATGAAAAGTGGCTGTTGCTAATACACCTATCTGTCTATTCGAGGATATCCAACGGAATATCTTCGAACGGGATAACTTAGTGTAAATAACGATCCACACTAAGTTATTCGTATCTTCGACGAGGCATAATTTTCAGAAGCCTGCGGAATTGATACTCTCTTGAATAATTTTAATATAAAAATCTTATGACAAAATATCCTATAAACAATTCTCATTATGCAAGCCATATTGGCGTTTGTAGTAAAGAACAGGATATGTAGATGACTAATTTACGATTGTTGGAAGCCGACGACCACTTGCTGCAAATCTTGCACAATATGTTGTCCGAAAATCGCGCTTTCACCGACCATAATTCAAAGAGAGACGCATCTTGGGGAATGTCAAAATCAATAGTGTACCTACGTTTGACACACCCATAAGAGCGCGTGCGACGCACGACGCACAATGACATAATCCTGTGACCCAACATCATTCGTTACTCGCACATTCTTCGCACATAACTTTTAGTTTGGAATCAAAAATAATTGAATTTAGAATTTCGTGTTGGTTCCCGTTGGAGTAGAATAGGATCATCCTGTGGGTGTCATAAAAGGCGACTAAGGCAAAGGGCTGTTCTTCATCCGAAAGTAAACATACAGCCCAAGACAAAGGGCCCGCAAGGCGGCAATAGGCTTGCCTCCTATTACCTCATGGGACCGTAAATCATATTGGCAAAACAGAGATTTACCGACGTGAGTAGGTATATGGATTGATAGAATGGCGAAAATATTTGAATACTTACTTAAAATATTATACTGTACTCTTCTGAAAGTAAGCGGGTACCGGTGCCTTGCCTATGAATCAGTAGGTATCTAACATTCAGATTCCGTATCTGGACTTATTTTACATTTGCAGATTATACGTAAATTTAAATTTATACACAATAAGACCTTTCTCTGCTAGATTTAAAAAAAGACAGCAGTGGTCCTTCCAATTATTTACAGTTCCTTATTTTATTAAGACTTTTATAGTTCTTTTTTTTCTTTTTTTTTTGAAAATTAAAATTCATTTATTTAAATATAAAAGTATACATTAAGTCAAATAATAGTTATTAAGACTTCTTATATTATACTTTCTTTAACTAAAGACAATAACAATGTAATGCGTATGTGTAGACGTTTTAATATGTAATAGGTTAGGAGTATTTCTCGCAAAATTTTCTTGCAACACTCATCAGGAAGTTATTAAAATCAATACAAGAATTTCACCCGACTAGATAGATAAGAATGCAAATAAATACGTGGTAGGTAATTAAATTAAGGTTTTTTGTTTGGACTTTTAGTTCTTTAACAACATAATTTTAGAAGAATTGCAATAGCTTTGTGCCAAATTACCAAAAATTACCTGTCGTGGGTGTACGATGTACGATAACATGCAATCGTGCATCGGAGTAGTTGGTTTTACCATTATACCACAGTCTAACGATTCATACTACATAAGATCACTTGTTATACTGTGATTATACCATAAACGTATTATGTAGTTAGTAATAATTAATTTCATAATACGTAAACGCACCTTAGGAAAAATGAAAACATTTGAATTACTTCCAAACGACGATGACGGTTGATTAAGTTTAGAAAGTGATTTATCGTTGTAATGTCATTATATGGTTATTTACCATCTACTGTTATTCTAGTGTAACACGCATGGTAGAGATTAAGTTCTATTGATACCTATATTTCTATGTTTTAACACAGAATAGATAATAGTACTAGGGAACTTTGAAATGGTGGCCACCATCATAATTATTAATAAGATACGAAGTGCTTCAAATCTAGGCAGGGGCCCTTAATTGTTGCGAGCCTAAGGGCGAATTTCTCCAATGATAGTAATTACAATTAAGTTATACAGTGCTATTACGTTTACCCAATTATAAAATTACTATCAAACTTTCGAGGTTCCGAGGGATTTCAGATATTCTTTTAAGCATTTACACAAGTAAAAGTAGATTATAAGTAACAAAACTTAAAGGGTTCCATCAAGAGCCACCACCTAAGGACATGCTAATCTCATCTACAAGTCAGTACGTCTAACTCCCTAACGAGGCTCTGATGCAGGCTGTCTTCACGGCACTCAGTAAGTACCACAGTGGCGAAGGGTCAAAATTTTCAAAAGGTAAGCCGATGAAAATATTGAAGTGTAAATGTAAATCTCCACCACGGCTTCCCTTTGCAGAGCAAGCCGGTAGGAATCATGTTGTACTAACCCAATTTAAGCCCTTGGCACTTCTAATTACTAACCCAATCTAAAGGAATAAGCTTATCCCGGTCCAGTTGAAAAATTCGGATGCAACCGGGAACCTCGCCACGATGAGTTGATGATACAAGTTTTAGGGATGTGAATAAAAAGGATATACCTAGATTGTTTGTAAATTTCTTAAGTTCAGAAAATTCTGAGGGTGACTGTACCTTAAAAAAATATCAGTTCAGTAGTAGTGAAGGTTCCCTACTTCTTCCACATAAAAGTTAATTAGTAACCTGAATAACTTCGTAACTGTTGACACACATTGTTTTCTGTCCATAGGTATTTTCTTAATTACCCAACAACCATCCGGATGAGAATGAAGTCGGAAAGAAATATGACTTAATTCACACGTGTCTGCGTACAAATACGGTTATGTAGGTGAGTGTGGTGGTACATGAAAGTGCAACGAATGTAATGTTACTGATAATAATAACATCAGTGATGTCGTGAGACAGAGGAAAAGTAGACATTATTTATATTTATCCATATGTACACATTCATGTTTATCCGGACAGCCTCCGAGGCGTATAGTAGTAGTAGTGGTAGTGAACGCAGCCGCTATGCAGGAGGTGCGGGTTCGATCCCCGCTCAATGTAATTATTTGTATACCGGACCAGACCAATGCAAATGCCCATATTCATGTACGGGTATTTGTCTTGATCTGGTCGAGCCTCGGAGAGCATAGGCCGTCGGTCCGGTTGCCATACGAACATATATGGCAGTCGTTACGGGTAGTTGGAGCCCTCAAAAATCCAAATCCAACAACTGGTCTAGCTGCAATGCTTCGATATCGCCTTTGAGATGTAGAGGTCAGATGGCAATCGCTTGACAGAAAATATCAAAGTTTAGTCAAGTTTAGCAGTTAATCTGGTAAAGCGGACCCCAGACTCCAAGCTAAAAGCTTCGGATGTGACTGGGATTATCGCTAAGATAAAGAGAGACATATTCATATTTATCTGGCAGACCGAGGCTGCCTTCCGTTTACTATCAGGCCAGGTGAAGTCATATTGAAGAAATAATAATAAAGTTAAATCATTCAAAATAATAGATTTTGACTTTCATTTGGTGGCAAGTGGGCAAGCCATTATAAATAGCCGCTTCAGTGGGTAAATTATAGCCCCGTCTAATTAATATGACGTGATAAAATTAATAATGTCGTATTAAAGCGGACGTTCACGCAATCGTTGCTAAGAAATATCTTAGTGTCCATAAGCTACGGCGATGACTCAAGTAGGTAAGTGATTTATTTCAACGGGAAGTGTCAATATTGACGGCATTAAACAAATGAAGAAATTACCCGATACCATCGCGTGGGATAGATAACTAACAGTAATCAAACTGTACAAATTTGGAATCCAAAATTGAAATAATAATATAGAATGAAGCAGTTTAGGTTATTACATTAAGGTAACAGTACAGTAAATGGATCTTCCCTGCAGCTAATTCCGTAGGTGCGTGGTGTTTCTGATAGCCCAAAGCAGTATTAAATGATTTTTATACCTGCTTAGAGTAACATACCAAAGGTCGGACGTCAAGTCGTGAATACTTTATATGTAAAAGCATAACAGAAACATCAATACATTTCTCTTGTCGCAGTCACGTATGAAATCATTACGATTGTGACATTATAACTATTGAAATTGATGGCTATAGCAATTATTAGAATAACTTATTGAGAATCGGGAAGAAAGTAGATGATCACTTTCTATTGCTGAGAAAAAAGTTGTTTGGATAAAGTCCAAGTCTACGTTTATAACAGAATTGTGTAACAAAGTCAAAGTGTAAGTAGGTACCTACATTATATAACAACAACCTAGAACCTAGGTAAGACAGTATCGGAGAAACCAGTTGACTTGAAATCGTGCGTTTGACCCGTCTGCCGTTGCTCCCTTACAAATGCTACCGATAGGTAACCCAAGATACAAAATGCCTTTGCTCGTTTAAATTCAGAGATACGTTTTCTTTTATTCAAATCTCTGGTAATGGTCAATTTACTTTTAAAAAACAACTGCATTGCTGATTTGTATCGATAACGAGGTATCACAAACCATATTATTTTATATATTTATATGGGCAGAAGATCGTTTTAAAATATACTTTCCCTTTAACTACGTCCAACTATTAGGTAATGGTGCTACTAGTAGTTCAAAGGTCTTCCGTGTTTTTTTAATTCATTTATCGACAGTCTATTAGATATCGACTAGATATCAAAACATAGTTCTATGTAATGAATCGTAAAATATAGGTTGAGAGTTAGTTTGCGATAGCGATGGTTGGTATTTGCAAAATCATAAAAAGAAAACATATATCGGTTGAAAATTGTCCAATTTTGTCACTAACGTGACCCTATGACTCAGATGAAATATATTTTCTCTTGGTTAAAATCCTCTCTTAATACTATGTTAATGTTTGAAGGTCATTGGCATTTTATAAATAAAATAAACAAACAAGTATGCAATTAATGTGACATTAGATACCAGTTGAGTGAGAGACTGTTTATTTTTGTCGCGTTTCCTCCTACGTGATGCACTTAAGTTAAGCTCGTGTGGGAACTGACACACCAAAGCCGGTTCTAACTTCCAGAAATAGGTGTATTTTTATCGCGCTTATAGACAATGTCAACAGCACTAAGCACAATGGCACACAATTACATAAGGTGCTATTGTCCACAAATATGAAATTTCACTTTCTATAGTTGGCAAAGATTACTATGTTGCATCAAAGGATTTGATATTCGTCAGGCACGTATCGATTGTAATCTATTGACAACGTATTCATTTCAACGTATCTTTGAATGGAGGATCTGAATAGGTCGGACTAGATTTACTCTGTACAATGTGTAAATTGACACTAATCATTAGTTACACGCTTTTGTAATAAACATAATCTGGGACGATTAACGTTTTTATTTGTACTCTGAATGAATATTAACCTGTACCTATTAATTTGTGAAGGGCGTAGCGGCGCGTCTCAAGTTTCTTTTTGTCTCTTTTTTTATAACACGCCAATTTGACTTCACCTCGCCTGATGGTAAGCTAAAGGCAAAGCATCGGAAAGAGGGTCGCCATCGTACACATGTACTTGCCTTGCCTTTTGCCATACCTTTTCACGCCCCGCTTATAGGACCTGAGACTTTAGGGATGTAAGTAATGTGATAATTTTATTTGTATGGCGATTGTAGGTATGTTAATGAAGCAAGCACCTGGCTGGCCTAAAATCACATTTAAAACCGATCGATGGTTCTGCAATCACGATACACCAAGTGGAAAGAAGATTAACCTAGCCAATAACATGTGTTGTATCAGAAAAAGAAGCAAATGTTTAAAGTGGTTGTTAGATGCTAATAAGTGTCTTATGAAGAAACACTTATTATATATAGACTTCCATAGGTACATCCGAACAATAAAATGCATTCATCGTCAACAATAATCAAGGTAATCACCATTATATTACGGTTATCGATTACAAGGAAACGAACCTGTGACTTACACCAATTAAACTTCAAGCACGCCGGTATTGTGCAAGAAAATGACAAGACCGAAGATCTGGCGCGGCGGTGCGTCGGTGCGGCACAGTGCTCGCTTGAGATTGCTTGTGATAATTATCATAAGAGCAGTGACCGCCCGGAGCCCTGCGTGACACCTCTGATGCTATTATTTCCGAAACAAGAACAATTATTCTTTATTGCTCTAACGGCACACGTTGATTTATCATTGCGCAACAGAGCACACGTGTCGTGTATTGTTCGTGAACAATTCCTTGGTTATTTTAATAGTAATTCCTTGAATGTCTACTTGCTTTTCTTTTGTTTTACAATAGCTGAAACGGTCGTTTATCTATTCCTGTGATAGCATATGTACAAAAATATGATGTTTAATTTTATCCAGAGTACCTACCTATACATAACATAACATATACATAAACTCAGGTTTGTATTCCCCGAAAGGGTAGGCAGAGGTGCTAGCACCCACATTTCGCCAGTTTATGTTTAGGTCCCAATGTAATAGGTGGCGAGCCTATTGCCATTAACCGGGCACTTATAAACCTGCGATAAATACACATAACTTCGAAAAGCATCGAAAAGTCATTAGTGTGTGTACCTATACATGTTTGGGCGTTAATACTGAGAACACATTATTTTACATCCAATTCCTAGCTTCTAGCCTAGCCTCTTGGTTTAACATTTTCACGCACGCGTTGATGTCTTTTTTTAAACACACTACCAGCTAATAAAAATTACCTCGTGTATTTTATGGGACGAAAGTTATATCTAAATAATTGAAATGTCAAGAATGTACGTAAGTACTGTTAACAAAATGTAATAGGCACTTACAACAATATTGTCTAAAACCAATACATGCCATAGGAGCTATTAGAAAACCAACCACTTAACGAGAAACGAAATGTTTTCCTACTTACGCATGCTTTTGAAGCTTTATGATGTGTGATAAAATAAAATGTTTTGAAGAGAACCTCGGTTAGGTAACGAGGTAATGTAATAACTAAGCACGCGTCATATTGGCGCATACACCTACGGGAACGTAGGCAAATGTGTGTAACTTTTGCAGTCATTAACAAGTATCAATACTTGCACTGTAGTCGTGGGCGACTCTAGTAATGTTTTTTTTTTCAACATTCTACACAACGCTATCTAGACCCATGGTAAGCATAGCTTAATTAGCTTGTGTTATCGAATTTAGAATGAGGATAAAAACGAATATGATGAAATGTATGAGGCGATTGTGGATAGTAGTACCGTCGGAAGGGGAAGACATACCTGGACCAAATCGGGGAAGTATTAGAAAAGGGACAGGTCAGGAGCACCCTAAACCGACGAGCATGCATGAAGAATGTAATAAGAGTGAATGAAGCGAGAGTAGTATGTCAGCATCGTAGCAAATGGAGATCCGTGATCTCTGCCTACCCCTATGGGAAACAGCCATGATTTCATGTATGTATGTATGTATGTATGGTAGGAGGTAGAGCTATGGATTTACTAGTAGCCTGTCAATATTTTCCAAGAACGCATTTCCAAACTGAAAATTTGTATAAATAAAACAATTTAGCTGTATTTAGAACGGAAAAGCTTGTTTATTACGTATACTTCTGGTTCTTTGAAGAAATGCAATATATTCACCTCAGTCTTGCGGCTTGGGAATAACTGATTGAGTGCCATATGATGATCATTACAAAATGCTGTCAACATTTTGTGGTGGACCACAAAGTATTCTATTTTCTACACCATCAATCTAACCACATGAGACTGTGTTCAATTTCCTTGTTCAAACACCTACGTTATGAATAAAAAGTGAGAACTTTTGATGTCAAATGCCAATTATTTGCCCAGCTTTATTTTTGCCCGCGGCTCCGCCCGCGTGGATGTCGGTTATCGCGACCAAACATAGCCTATATCCTTTCTTATGGTCTAATCTACCCCTATACCAAATTTAATCAAAATCTGTTCAGTGGTTTATGTGTGAAAGCGTAATATACAGACAGACAGAAAGACAGACAGACAGACAGACAGAGTTACTTTCGCATTTATAATATTAGTATGGATTAGGTACCTATGATTCATCAAAAATACTAAGGATATCCAACATAGCACTAAGACAAGGAGATTCTCCAGTTGTCACCCTCAAGGCCGAGCCCATGGACGGACGGAGGTCGGTCAGTGCTCTCTGGTGCCCGGTACCTTTAATTGACAGTGCATATAATTACATAGGCGATAGACAATGGCTTTCGGACTATGCTATGCAGGTACATTTGAAACAATAATGCTCCCAAGATACCTCTCTCTAGTCAATCATTTGTAACGGTGCTTACTGCCAGCCTATGTTACTTATCAGTGCGCGTTATCATTACGATATTTATATTTAAAACTAACTTTTACCTACGGCTCGGCCCGCCTGGATGTTGGTTATTGTGACCTCACATAGCCTATGACCTTTTTCAATGTTTAATCTGCCCCTATACCAAATTTCATCAAAATCGGATCAGTGGTTCAGGCTTGAAAACGTAACAGATAGACAGACAGACAGACAAACAGAATTAGATATTAGATTCTGGGCCGCGTTTCGAACCGGTGGTCCATTTGCTAAACTAGTATTTCATATTTATTTTATATTGACGTATTGTAAGTTCCGATTTAATGGTCTATGCAGAATAATCGATTTTTGACTTTGACTTTGACAGTAATAATAAGTATTAGTATGGATATCTATAGATGCTGTCTGTAGAATCGTTTATTAGAAATAGATAATGAAGAGAGCTTACAGGTTCACTAATTAATTACTATACAGTTTATTCTACATAGATACTCGTAATAGGCATGCAGGGGTATGACATCTTGTGGTGACCACCGTGTAGGTTGTCGTTTATGATTTAACCGCATGGTTATACATATAATTAATAATGGCACCATTGATATCGTTATTTTTATTCCAACAACTTAATTGCCTGCCACTCAGTCGGCCAACTCACTATGGGTTTCTCTTTCATCGTAAGTCTCGCAACTTATTGTAAATTTACATAAATCATAATTAACAGATGTGCCGCGGGCTACGTGCGTTATGCGTGTTTACGACATATCTTGCGAAATAGATTATAGAAGTATTTTCTAATCAAATTTCTTGTTACGAAACTAGAAGAGTTAAACAAAATCCTCTGATATTAATCCTGCATCATGTAATCATATAACTCGTGTACAAAGACGTAGGTACGGTTTTACCTATTGTTTGTGTAATATTACCTTCTTCTAAAAGAAAGTATGCATTGTAGCTCACGTTCAGGCTGGCTGGTGGCGGCGGCACAGCGGCTTTTGTTTACTTATTAAGTTATAGGTATAGGTATGCAATGTTCGTACATCTTACGAGAAGTTCGTGAGTACTCACCGCTCTCGCTCCGTGACTCGCATTGCATACATTGAGTGCACTGAAAGAGATGACTTGGGGTTTCGAACCCGATAAACATCCATCTAAAAACACGATTGTACAACTCAGTGATTCGAATTAATTATAATCTGTGGGAAATTGAGCTGGGAACTCATCCACATGTCGATTTTCCATGCTAAACGAACTGGTCAGGCAATTATATTCTAAAACTTGATTTTATTGTGTTTCATCATGCAACATGTTTGTTATTGTGTACTAAATAAAGTAGGTCTGTTCGCAATTTATTTGACCATTATCATCAACATGGCGATTGCATAAGAGGCGTTTACCTCGAAGCTTTTGGGCTGTAACGAAGTTTTGACTCGCTACTTACGAGTATATGGAAACCTCGAAAAAAATCATAGAAAAATCACAATCCATATTAATATTATGAATGCGAAAGTAGCTCTGTCTATTCTGTTTGGTATAGAGGTAGATTAGACTTTGAGAAAGGACATAGGCTATGTTTTGTCGCGATAACCAACATCCACGCGGACGGCGCCGCGGGCAAAAGCTAGTCTTTCTATAAATACAAAATCTTAACTTTCAAACTAGTACTTATAGTTACCACTTGCCACCACTGTGGGGGTAAAGATAAAATTATAAATAATTAATAAGTCGGTACTCGGTCGGTAGACACTCAACAACTCTCAGTGGTGGTAGACAAAGAAGATGTTTCCCTAGAATTTGAATGAAATTTTTATAGCATTTATTATGCTAACTTTTAAAATCGTAATACATCGGGAAAAGAAGCGTTCAAGTAGGAGTGGCCCACTTGAGCGCTTCTTTTTCCCGGTGTATTTCGAATTTCCCTAGTATGTCCACTGAATTATTTTGTATGTGATTCGTATATAATTGACAGATTTACCTTAATATTATTCAATTTGCCTTTTCCTTTTTCAACGCCACATACGGCAATATATATATACCTCAAGTAATACTCAGAATATAAAGACGAATCGACTGACGTAGGTAAATTGTTACCTACGTCAAAATTTCAAAAATGGGTTCAAAAATTATTGACGAGAAAATTGTGATAATCTATAGTTTCTTATTGCCAGATAATTTTCCCTATCTCCTGATGCACTAATCTGATTGTCCATAATTGCAAATGAAAAAAGAAATCGATCTCCCGTTTTACGTCTATAAGTGTAACTTTGTGGCCTTAATGGATGTTGATTCATATGAGTTTAACTTAATTTTCAAATCGTAAGTTAAGCAAACAAATATAATTTCATAACTTGTTTTAATTTAATCACCTGTTGACTTCTATTTATTGCTCTATATCTATAATGATATTTCAGAATCAAAGATTACAAATATGCGGTTGCGCCGTGCGCGGTGCAATATGAGGAAGTGAAACCAATAAAATTATCAAAAATTGCTGTAAAAACAAATCATAGTGGCCAAAGTTAACCTCAAACCTATCATTACATATGTTATAGATGTGTTACACGCAATATTAAGATATTATGTTCACATTAACATTCATTAAATCATTATTTGCGAAGATCGTGAACTATAAACTAGGTTTGACTTAATTGATTAAATTAAGTTTTGAGTAACAGTGGGCACAGAAGCATACCTAACCTTGGTTCGGTGAAATTGTATAACCAAATGATTGCATAGGTTTTATGGAAATTTAAATTATGAATATTTAAATGTCAATATTATAATTAATCAATCATAATTTTCTAGTTATTAAGTGGTAGTCGAAACGTACCTACTTACCTCTATTTAACATATCAGATGTAAATGAAATCTATATGTGGTAGGTAAGTAATCTACCATGGCAAGTATCTATATTTTAAATGTTGTTCGGTATAACTACTACAGATTAATAAACTGCAGCTCTACATAATGCCATAAATATTTAATATAATGACATAAAGCTCAAAAATAAACCAAGTTCATAAGATTATAAACATATCATCATCAAAACACCACCACAATTTTCAAATTATTCTGGTAAGTTGTAATTGTTTTTTTTTTTACGTTATGATTAAGCCCACAACGTATCTCTTCCGTGGCTCGTACTAAAGTGACTGAGTAGCAACATTTTAATTCTATATAAATGGATAATTTGTTCATAAATCGCGCTATTTCAAATACATTATGGTACTATTATTGTATACAAACACAAAATGACCAAAACGGAATTTAGAACTTGCAATGAAATCCATTGGCACAGACCTGAATGACGTGAAAAGCGTCAAATGATCGTTCATGTATGAACTTTCTTGTAAATAAAATAAGTACGTCTGCACACGGTTGACAAACTAACGTCATTAAATGGAAGTGAAAGTTTACGTCATCACAACGCGCAGAATTTGCACAAATTGCCGCATGTGTAGTGTTTAATGTTCATATAGTACCTACCTACGTCACGTCTCTCTCGCGAATGATTGGATCCACGCTAATGTTATGAAGTACATACTTAAATATCACGTTAAGTAAACAGTTTGAATAGGTAGCATTCGTGTGAAAAGGTGTTCTAAGAAAAATAATTCATCAAGTATTAAGACGAATGCGTTTCTCGTTGTGTAAGAATTGAGACAGACCACAATGTGTTATCCAACACTTAGTACAATATGTGAGATGGTATTTGGATTTGGAAGTTGCATTTATTTAACATTTATTGATTTTGCAGTATGAACAAATAGTTTCAATTGTAAAACAATTTTAGTGCATGTTAACGCCTATGTTACACGAAGACAAATTTGCATACTTACCCGACTACATTTTTCAGAGTTAGGTTATGAAACAGACAATTGTAAGTAATGAAATAGTACCAAAGGCGAATAACAAAATAAATTGTGATGAAATCTTACTTTTATTTCAAAAATATTGTAAGCAATAAAACCCAGAAATGTTATCCCCATAAAGAACACGGAAAACTAAGAGAAACAAACACTACATTTAAATGAGACAAGGCATCAACCATTGAAATACCTGGGAAGCCAACTGCTTAATTGGCGTTTGCCGCCTTTCTTTACTTAATACTTATTTATGTTGACTTCCTTCTGCACGTAGCTTATGTGGATTAAACTAAGTACCTGCCTAACAATATGCATAATAAATGAATAATATGTTCAATTCCTTTAAAGATAAAAGATGAAATTTTATAAAAAAAAAATTATTCACAATGTCAATGACAAATACATCTTCCTTTGAAAGTTTGTACATCTAGCTCCAACTTCCGAAAACTGAGGCACAGCTGAACTATTTTTTAAACTACTGAACTGATCCTACATCGCACTGTGAAAGTCTTTCCCTGTAACATAAGGACATTATTGTTGATATGCTTCCGGCTTTGTAAAATACGGGATTTGTTTTAAGGGTTAAAGATTGCCTGTAAGAGATCGCTGTATATTAAAACATGTTATGTTATGTTTTAATAAAGATTTTTCTGATCTAATCTAATCTAAGGGTTCCTCATGGGGGTTGTTCAAAACGTCTAACAGTCACAGTAAAAATATAATCCAATAAAAGTGCCTGGTTAACTACAATAGGCTCTTCCCTATCACGTGGACTATCTCTTTAGGTATTTCTTCGAGAAAAAGATAAGTAGGAATATGTATATTTGATTTGTAATAGGATTCAAATTTTTAATCAGCCAGGAAACTTTCTCAATAAATAAATTTTCTGTTACGCTGCTATTGTAGATTGCAGTCTTTGATTTCGGCAATTATGTAAGGTTATCGTAATAATACACTGTGTGAGAGTCGAGGTGACTACTGTCTAGCTGAACTGCGAAAACGAAAGCGTCTTTACCAATTGAGGCAGTGTCAGTCAGCAGTTTCAATCACTTACGATTTGCTTTGTAATCGTTTCATCAATGAACCAGCTTACTGTGCCCGCGCCGGTGCACAATCCACGTCAACAATTTCTGTAAAACTTGTAATATCGTGAGAAATTTGATAGTGGTATTTCAAAGAAATAAGTAGTACAATTTCAAATAACGTCAACAGATATGGATATACCATGCAACAACAGCTCATTAACTAAGGCCTAGTTATGAATGAGCATTGTTTTGCGTCCTAGAACGAATTACGGTTTTCTTATTACTGAGTATCTGTTATGATAATATGCAACATTTTATGAGTTGCTACGCGTATTTTATAGGACTCATTGTTTGGTGCTGTCTAATTAATGTTGATTAAACGATAACACCGAACCATGCATTGCGAACAATGTGAGATTTTGGCTATATTTCAATGTGAACTATAACTTAATAAAAAATATTAGGATACTTAAAAATCTTGGAAATTAATTGTTTATGAAATCTTTATTTGCGACATAAGTACTTATTCAATTGTGTTACTTAGTTGCAACTAGCTGTTAATTACCATTAAAGTTTTAATATAAGCGCATAAAGTCGCGATAAGGTAGGCTATAAAGAACTGCACAACCTCGTAATTTTTGATAATTTCAAGAATACTTCTCATACTTTAGTCCTTCAAAATTCTAAAGCGATGTGTGGTAATGGGGTGATAACGTAAACATTAGTAAACCGATCGTGAGACACTTATGATGTTCTGGTGGATGCAAACCTTCAAATATGTAGAAACTTTATATAAACCAGCGGAACGTTGAAAAGTTGTAGATTAACGCTGGATTTCACCAGTGAAAATCGGTTTAATGGAGTTAAAAATATTCATATACATGATATTGTTTAGTTACGTTAGCCTGGGTGTTTCTATGTGTAATGTATCTACTAAGAAATGCATGTATTCCGAACTATTGAAGCTATGCTTAATTTGGGTCCAAATAGCGCTGTGGAGACGAAATTATAAGACATCACCAAATTTTGTACTAAGCTTAAAGGAATAATATGGACAATCCACGGGAAAATTCGGAACCCAGCAGACCTCAGCAGGATCGTACAGCTAAGTATAACTTTAAATACATATTTAAAATTATACTAGCTGTACGTTAAAGTTTGCAATCTTTTAGACTATTTAGCACATAGTCTACGCAATTACTTTGCAATTTTAATTAAGGTTTTAGAACAGAGTGCATTGCAGTCACATCACAGCACAACTTCCTGTTCGCCAATCAATTTGCTTAAATACTCATACAAAGCACCTATCATTCGGTAAGACAGTCTCATCGTCTATATATTTGAAACTTTACCCCACCCATGACTGATCATAGAAAGTTTTTGCATACCTACTAAATATAATTTTATCATAGTCGCTTCATCTTTTATGAATTAAATGCTTTTATCGCATAATTCATATTCCCACAATCATCATCAACAATATTGTATATTCGTCTTAAAACCATAGACCATTTCAACATTTTAATTTAAAGTTAATTGTGCTTTGTCGAAAACTTTATAATTCGACACTGCGCAATTGTTCTTTCGTGACATGTCAATTAAATTTTTGTCGCTAATATAATATTGTTCGTGATAAAATATTTTAAACGACTTAAGTGTCTAAACAGCTGAAAAAGCTAGTTGCAACAATAAAAACGCACAAATTATAAATACTTACCTTCGTCATTATGTACGTAAAAGTACATTAAAATTCTTTTATTGGTTTGTTAACGGTATCAAAATACTAGCTGATGACAAACTTCTATAAAGACCAGCATATTTTATGGTAAATAAACTATAGATAAGTACACTATAATATAACTTTACAGCATGACAACAGTAAAGTTACTTAAATGCGCATTTCTGTCTTTGAATTAAATCTGTGACACATCTGTGATTATATAAAACAAAAACACACACAAAACTATATTTATTATTCAGGCTTTGGTACCTTCTTGATTTTTGAAAAAGGTACTTACATAGGTTCTCTTTATAAAATATTCGATTACTGTTTAATCGTTATTTTTTTTATACTATTCATTACCTTTTTTATTATTACTTGTAGGTAATAGTTAAGAGATTATGACAAATTTTGGATAACTCAGAAGGTTAGAAGCTTAATTACCACTTTATTACATTAGGTAAGTAGGTAAATAGTAGTTTTCTACCAGAGCGGTCCTTTTTAACGTGAGTGGAATCTCTTACGAAAGCGTTATAACTATTAGAGTCTATGAAGATTAAAAACAAGACAAAATGCACATGTCGCGTCATGCCAACATTGTTTGAATGTATTCATATTAATAAACACTTGAAACGATTGCAGTTAGTCTAACGTAACGGAAAATGAGTCAACTACTGCTTGTTTATTTATCAACATACATTCCATATCATTGTTAGCTTTTTAGTCTTCTTGTTACTATAATATTGACAAACAAGGTCACTGCCAATCACATCCAATTACTTTAAAATTTTACTTTTACAATGCTTATAAACGTAACAAAGTTGATCAGATGCAAAGTAGCATAGATTTACAGTTCAGTATCAAAATATTCCAAAAAACTAAACAAACAAGTATTGCTAAAGCTCGCTTCGCCACGCTGACTGGCTCGCGTGTTTGAAATCACAAGTGGTATGATGTCACGAAATTTATCGCCGTCTTAAGAGTTATCTAAGCCAAAGAGATCACACAATCTTTCACTTCCTTATGGCTATCGGCAGTGATGTCATGTAAACGGCACTATTTAAATGTGAGACATGTCGTCGCAACAAGAACAATTAGTAGGTGTCGAATGATAGACATGTCTTAGTTAAACCGACTATTGACGAACTTTACAAAACTAATAGAGCCGTTCTGTGCATGTTCTAATATTCCACCTATTGTTATATAATCGTAAATCATAGGTACAATGCCTTTATAGTTTAAACCAGATCTAAATTTCACTATAAGTTATAGCCTACAGCTGAAACATGACGGATTTATGGATCATCTTAAAGGTCATGCTTCAAGCTCCGTAATCATAGCGAATATAGCAACGTGCCGTACTATAAGACGTCATTTATCATGTATCAAAAGAATTTGATTGCTATTGTTCTTGTTGTTTATCTTCAATCAATCAATAAGATGCAACACTAGACATGACTAATACATAATTAAGAAATTTTTGCTCATCATCTGTATCAGTTTGTTATGAGTTATGAGATAAGGTGAGGTTTAAGAATTTGGACTGGGTTTTCAAAAGGGGGGCACCTAAATTTAATAAAGGTTCAATATGGATGTTGTTCCAAGGGAAGAAATAGGTGTGTACATATGTAAAGGTATATGTAATTTCGCCAATGTCATATTTATTTACAAATATTTCGCATAACCGTGTCAATAGCTATGTTTCAAAACAGATAGTCAATCAATTTTTCGCAGTTACAAATTAGTGCGTGAAATTGATTTCACAAACTCCATACTCAAAAATACTAGGTACGCGCGAATCTTCGATTTTATTGCGTTACGCAATTATTAACAAACATTTTGATATATTGCTCTCTAAACAACTACATTTTTTTAACAATGAGTAATTAGAGGAATTGTGTAAAATTGCGTTTAGAAATTACGCGCAGGGTGCTGTGAAGGAGAGTTCATGTGAAATATTATTCACAGTTGCGCTTCTGCCGCATCTATTAGCTTTCACTGTCTCACGGGTTAGTGGTCTGTACTGTGACCAACAAAGTAGCTTTTACTGAGATGATTCAGCTTATCAACAGATCTCCGCTGACTCTGCCTGATATCAATCCCACATAAACTCGTCAACCACGAACTTAGCCGACCTATACGACAAGTAAGGAATGTTAGAAAAATATTATGTAACTAACCAAGTTCAGAAGAATCAGGACTTCTTTTTAAATTTCCAATGGAAAGTGATATGACTTGTGATCATATTGGTATAGTTTCCACAAATTATAGTATTTGAAAGAGCCTCAGATACGTTGGGATGACCTAGTTATGTTTGTATTTAAACGTTTGACCTTATTTGAAACCTTACTTTGTCATTAATAAATTCAGGTAATGTTAGTTAATAAATAAATAGGTGATGTTTGGCTTTTTAATAGTTTGTAAAAAATGACGTATATTATGCGAATGCATTAAGTTATAATTGTATTATAAATAATGCAATAGTGGTACTTTAAGATTATCATGTTCACTGTCGTGTTTCCAGCAATTGAGTGCCGGTATATCAAATTATAATTAATGAGTGTAGAAATGTAATTAATAATAATTATAGCGTATAGCGTAATCTTAGGCAGGTGTAAAATTTATTAAGCTACCGAGATTATTTTGCATAATTTTAAAGAAATGCGGAATGTAGTAGGCTCGGTGGCTTAGCGCAAATTAGTCAGGCTTATAACAGTGGACAGTAAAATGCTGGTTGAATGAATTCTAGGGCTTAATCTACCAGAAAACCCAGGTTTTTGTGATGTGATTTATACAAATAAAATACCTACTTATACAAAACATATTAAATATTCATCCGTCTGTTTTTGTCTTTCTCTGGTTTTTCTTCAGATGATTATAAGATGTTTCTTTTAGCACATAAACATTTCAATTCACTCATTGAAATTAATAATTTATCTCTATGTAAAACAAATGCCGCACGTCTTTACTGACAGCAACATGAAAACAAAATGATTACTTATTGTTAGTTTGTTTATTTCTTGTTGTTTCTATTTTATCACCGTCGGAATCTGCAGAGGTCATTGAGTGAGAGTTTCACCAACAGAAGTTTATGAATAAATAAATATTCGAACTCAATTAATAACATAACTGATCATAAATATTCTTTTTATATTATTTAAAATGTTTTTTCTCAAATATGGCGTGGAAATATTTAAGTTACATTCGAAAAAAGAATACGCGGGATTGACGCAACATAATATTTACATGCTTGGTAGATTAAAAAAACCTCTATTTTGAATAGAAAATCCTTTAAAATTTTGTAATTACGAAACTCCGTTGCTATTTCATTAGTAAATAATTTAAAAGTTATTGAATTGACAATTACTTACTAAGGTAGGACATATTTACTTAATTACCTGACTCGTGTTATTTGTTGTGTTGACTTCGTGTTGCCTACTTTACCGACCTAGAGAATAATTACACTAGTCCTATATTTAGAGAGCAGCGTTGGATGCTCTTTCATAGAGCAATGGCCTGGTAAAAGTGCTAAGAAATCGTGTGGAAATTGAAAAAATAAAGGTATCTTATATTCAACAATCTATATCAATAATACCTAACTTAATAATAACACAATGTTGAGACTTATTGTCATGTCTGCCGTCCGTTAGTCTCCCCCCATAGCCCATTTAGCAGTCCATCTAATACTCAACCCCATAGTCCATAGTATAATCTAGTTTCCATTATTCCAATAGTCTGCACCTGGTGGGGACCATTTCCGGGTATATAATATTGTGCGCTTGGGGATGGTATCCGCCATGTCTCCATCCGCCTTAAAAGGGCCTCTACGTCTTGGCTTCGGCCCGATGCACGCCTTCCAGAGGCCCGGGACTGCATAGCCCGGGAGTCACGGAACAGTATATAACTGACATGATGATAGTGATTAACTTAATCAACAGATGTATGGCTACGATATTATAAAATAAAGTCATAGGACCAGATAATAAGAGATAGAGCAACGCTTTT
The DNA here is from genome assembly GCA_914829495.1 of Eilema sororculum. Taxonomy (NCBI): domain Eukaryota; kingdom Metazoa; phylum Arthropoda; class Insecta; order Lepidoptera; family Erebidae; genus Eilema; species Eilema sororculum. The sequence goes on along the minus strand of OU618543.1, from coordinate 15,499,072 downwards.
TCCTACACAGTTTGATTGACTCGACAAATATTCATATTGGTCAAAAAGTATGACTCAAAGTCAAATAAGTTTTGCAGTTCGCATGGTTTAAATTTAACAGAGATTGGCACACTGCTGAAGATGATAATGGATTCTTTTAATGTCAGGCAATTAGTGTACCTAATTATCTAAGTCTATGTCCAGCAAACTGCGATAGGCTTATCGATTGATTAGAAGTTATTTATATTGAGAACATCGCAATGTAACCTGATCTGAGATTTCTCCAGGAAGTTTTCAAAACATTGTGCCCATCTACCCGGGATAGCCCTTCAAAAAAAAATAGTACCTATTAATTCAATGTGTGATTCGCGTAAACTTCCGCTAGTATCATGCCTACATAATATGCTTAAGATGCGCACGCACATAAATATCGTAGATCTGTATGACATAAGAGGTAGGTGACGATAAAAGTTGATAGTTCAACACAAACATACCAACGGACAGGCTGCAGATGTTTCGCTCGTTATCGGTCTAGACGGAGAAACTAGAAATGATATAAGTTATCTCAAAAAAAATTCACCGAATATGAGTTGTAACACATAAATAAATAATAATAAATAAATATTCCACAACATTCTACACAACGCTATCTAAACCCATGGTAAGCTTTTATAGCCTGTGTTATGGAATCTAGAATGCGGATAAACATACTTATATACTTTTTTTTGTAAATATATACATATTATACATAGACACACCCAGACCAATGCAAATAGCCATATTCATGCATACAAATATTTGCACTGAGCGGGAATCGAACCCGCGCCTCCTGCGTGGCAGTCGCGTGCACTACCGCCACGCCACATGAACTTTTTATTGGCGTCTAACTAAATCAAATAAATAAATAATTATTATTTAGATTTGTTCGCTTCTTTGTATCAATTTTTTTTCATAACGGAAACATCATTTGTATATTTTCTAGAATTAAATGATTAAGGGGCAATACCGAGAGTGAAGGATATTTCAATCGTGTGATAATATTTTTCTCGTAGAAAATGTTGTGTTTTTGTACCAAAAAAAAAATATTTTCCGTGGTAAAGAATATTTCAGAAGCTTCTCGTAAAATATGAGTACTTTACGTCTTTTTATGCATTGTTTTATGGCAAAACGATCTGTTGGTATATACAGTTTTTAATATCGACATTTTTACAAACGAGTTTATCATATATTTATTATACTTAGATGCCAATTTATGTTTATTTTTTCTTTGTTTAACGATTTACGAGTAAATCGAGATGCAAGAACAATTTCTATTTTTTTTTATTTTTAACGTGACCCGTTATTCCCTAACTAATAGCATCATCTCTTGAAAGCTCCATATAAATAAGCATCATCACGCTTCAGTTGCGTCACGTGGGGAAAGCGCGCTGATTAATTTATTGTTTCTGTTTCTACATTATATTTAAATAAAATCATACGACTGGAATATTTTAAACCCAGTGTGAGCAATTAACAGGTAGTTTAATAATTTTATAATAAATCTAAGCAGGTATTATTCGAAGTCATAGGTACTCGAACGAATACATAATGCTTCAGCTTTATTACAGAGCTCGTAAAATTATATTATTACAGGACAATTTGTATAGTGAATATTTATACACGATTAGCATACCTACACACTAGAGACGACCCAATTAGAGAACGAATGAGAAGTATCTACCTATTAATATCTATTATAAAATGTAAAGACGCAAAAAAATACGCACGATAAACTAAGTATACCTACATAGGTACATAGATATAATCACGCCTTTATTCCTAGAGGGTAGGCAGAGGTTAATTAACACCCAAATTTCACCAATCATTGTATTCGGTCCCACGTAATAGGGGGTGAACCTATTGCCGTATTCCGGGCACTATTGTTAACTCAAGCCATGCATCTGAGGCTGACTCTGGGCTTTATAATATCTATCGGATATTAAACAACCCTATCCCTTAGTCTCCTTGTACGACGCCGTATGTGAAGAAGTATATATTTATGTAAAAATATTTCGAAGTAGTTAGCTCGTATATGTTTTTTTTTGTCTCTCTCTTCCTTAAAAATTTTAGAGTAACCGAAAAACTAGTATGGTAATTTCCTTAACCCCTCCAGGTAAGCTAAATTGCTTGTGTTAGGAGTAGGCACCTATGTTCAAGTCGGTTGTGAACCGTTTAGGCTTCGAACCCTTTGACTATTTGACTCCGTGATCTTTTGAACCATAAGGCCGACCTATTGACCACTACACGACTAAGCTACTCCTCACAACTCTAACGACAATAATTGTATGTTATTTCTAATACCCTGAATAAATATACTATGTCAAGATTCCTATAGGAAATAAAGAAATGAACAGATAAATTGTTTCGTCTCACGAATTCTTCACACGGTTAGTTATATGTACCTGTATCATAATTTAGTTTTTATAGTATAATGCATGCAAGTGCATATCGTAGAATCACAGTAGGTAGTCAACGCCATAAGTTGATTAACACTAAATATTTTACAAATCTTTCTTATATTGGAATGCATCTGTCTTTATTAAATGTAGTGTTATGATTCCCAGAAGACAAACTTAATTTACATATTCAATGTTTTTTTTTCCACAATTGTATGTAAGGTTTAGGGGCCACAGTGTTCAATAAATTAGAAATTGTTAAGCTACTTTTGTAGTTGACTGTACCTGATACTTATATTTGCTATCTTCCGGTAAACAATTGTCATAGTCTTTATTACGTTTTTATATTAACTCATTCGTTTGTGAAACTTAATACAAAGTAACTTTTACTTGACATGAAGAGCATTATAATAAAGCGCAGTTTAGTGAAAGGTTATAAATAAATACGAACAGCGTTCGTTATGGTGATCTACGTTGTGGTTATCACGTCTGAGAGAAAACAATCTTGGAATAATATTTACAGGTTATGTAACAAACTATATTAGACACATCTTTGAACTTTGTTTTTGAATAAATTATTATTAGTTAGAATTGTGATCTCATAAAATTAAATTGATTTAACCAAACTTTCTGAATTAATTATGTCACATGAACAATAAACTGAACTAAATAAAAAAGCTTTTCATATAAAAATAAATAACAATTATACTAAATGTATAGTATAATCATACTATATATAAATAATCCATCTGCATAGTCATATCAATCACGCACGAACAACTCCATTTAAAATCACTGTAATTAAAATCACTGGTACTCACTGGGCGCATCATGCCGGCTCTCAGGGGTCACTTTAGCACTATCTACAGCAACAGAAAATAATAGGTGTCAGGTGATGTCGCGCACGTGTGTACGGGGCCCGGTATCTGCGTATACTGCGCCTGCGTGAGAATCCGAGAATCGCTTGCGCCCTGCTCCGTGCGTCCGCGCAATGCCGCCCAAACAACCACCGACAGTGTGCAAGTATTTTATATGACATCCGATATATCACAAGGATGTTACAAATAACAGTGGTGTGTACTAATTATCTGTTTAATGGCCGTAAATTGGTCGTTAATTAATGCAAGAATACTTGCGTAGTATAGGTACCTATTGTTGGTACAATTGTGTCAGTGAACGCTGATCATGAGGCTGTAACTCCTGGGATAAGCGGTTTTATACGAGGTTATTTCGAAGCACATAGGCGAACATAAGGCCGCAGGCATTCAACCAAAGGTGATTCAGAAATTACAGAGTTACAGACCTACTCATTATAAGCCATGCAGACATACCTACTCAATAAGTAGGTAGATATTTTGAATGAATTTTTTATAGCCCTGTAAGCGAAAGGTCGTGAGTTCGAGTCTCACTTGAGCATTTCATTTTTTCCAATGTTTTTCGAACTTAATAGGTAGATATTATTATGACTGCATACTATATTTTTATTACTTAGCTGAACGAGCTTTACTTGCTTTTATGGATGTCAACGTAAAATAAGAAATATGTTTTCATTATGTGTCTTTCAATTACATGTAAGTTTATGTACCAGTTTCTCAGTGTCCGCCCGATGTGATTTGCGACTGAAATATTAAGTAGCACTTTCATAAACGATACAATGTTGTAAACAAGTACTTTGAACGAACTGAAAAATGAACTACGAGTAGTTTTCAGTACGAAAATAAAAATTTAGGAAATTATGAAATCATAAATTATTTTAATTGTTGCTGCGTCGACTGAAATGTTTAGTAGAAATATTTTTATTATTTATAAAATTTACCTAGGTACTACTAGTATTTTCAGTTGCTGGGGAAATTTAGGAAATTATGAAATCATAAATTTGAATTCTTCGTTATGTGTAGTGGCGGCACAATATAAAATTTCTTGGTTTTCTTTTATACACTTGACATAAAAATAATAATAATGATCTATTGTAAAGTTTATTTAAATCAGTTATAGAGACAGAGATCGTTAAAGATAGTTAAAACAGTGAAATTACTTCATTTATATTACGATACATATATTACAACATATATATATATATATATATATTATGTTACCTTCTGACATTTTATTTTATTTTTGACATTAATTTATATAGACATTGAACAATACCTAATTTTATTTTAAATTTTATTTTAATTTTATTTTAAATTCACAAATTGTTGGACATCAAATATTATTTCTTTATTTTTTAATTAGTTTCATTCATATATTATGTTTTGCATGTGACTAATAAATTCATTTACGATACATTTGCACGCCGATATGTAAACGGCTAAACATGACTGAAACAATAAATGAAACTAATACCTTTCATGCATATGTGTGTATACTCATGTTTAAGCGAATAAATGATTATCTTATCTTATCTTACAGCCATTCTATAAAATCATATTCTAAATTAATTAAATGTACCTACCTCCACATACTTACATTCTTCAAGTAATATAATCGGCCTTACGATCGAAAGGTCCCGGGTTCGATCCTGGCCATTACACTATCGACGTGAACCCACTCCTAGCACAAGCGATTTAGCTTAGTTGGAGGTGTTAGAGGGAATATTAGTAATTTTGGTTCTAATTTCTTCTAAATCGTTACGAATAAAATATAAAGACACCCTACACAAAATAGGATTTAAACTTTGTATTGCTTCCCAACTCAACATCGTTATGTACAATCAGCAAAGAAAGTCTTTCGGAATCTTCTTAGTTTAAAAAAAAAATCAAAGCAAGTATCCTATTCCTATATTTAGATTCAGCTTTTTAGTTTCATGAAAAACATAAAAAAAATTTTTTTGAAAAATTAGCCATTCTTTCTGTGGTTTTGTAAATAAACTTAGACTTTATTCTTGGATGAGCTTTAGTGATAGGATCTTTTGTGTCGTTATCATTACCCCGAGACGAATGCCGTGTCAAAACCTCGTCTGTATTAACGGGTGATGTGACGACCGCGATAATTGCTCCGGCATGGTTGCTCGTGACGTGATTTGGGCTTCAAAGATCTTAACCCCATGCAGTCGGTATGGATATTTTGTGTATTTTTACAAAACACTTTCGTCGCTAACTGTACCAGGCCCGCACATTGATCTATCAATTCAAGTGGTCACGCTTTTTTACAAGCAACTGTTAGAACTCACACGTCCAAATCACTTACATGCTTACATGTAACAAAATGCTCCCGACAGGAAAGTGATCATAGGTAGCGCCACCTGCCATGTCGGACACGAACCTCGTACCTACGCAACATGAATACGTCAGGGTATAACTATTTATCATAATGATTGACACCTACATTTCTTCATGCGTGAATGTTACCATAGGAATATTATTGAGGAATTTTATTCAATTAACTACTTCGGTTAGTAGATGAGAGGAGGATAGTAATCTCACTGACGTCGGCTGGATGATTTTTTTTGTACTGAGACTCTAAGCTAAGCTATCTAAGCTTGATATGTTAAGTGTGTGTAAAAAGATTATTTAAAATTTCGACTAAAGATCAGTTAAAAAGCACTACTTAGGACATCCTCCAGTGAAATGAACTGACAACATGGAAGGGTGGTTGGCATAGACTGATTGCGGCTGGGGATCCCCTGATCACCAGCAGCTATATTGCTCAGCTCATTGGGAAAGACATAATATTATTTCCGGCAATAGGCGAATAGATTGATTCAAGTGACTAACTCAGTTTTGAATATGTACCTACGTTCCTGCTACTTAGTAAATATGATATTTCTTATTTGTACTACGATTCATTATTTACCAGCCATTGAATTTTGTATCTCTAGCAATCAAATCCAGAAGCTCATGTTTGGCAGATAGCAAATTAGTAGGTACGAATAAAATATATATATCTAAATTTCACTAAAATTTATTAAAATATTGCAGTAACGTAATTACAAGGTTCGTTTCAGGGCGTCAGGGTTTTTAAGACTATTTCGCAAACATTTGAGAAAGTGATGCCATCGCCAAATACTATATTGCATGTTGCAAAATTAATGCCCATTGTATGTACAATATCTTCTAATAAACAAACCATAAGCTCAACGAGAGCAAATCTTCACACGGCACTTCACATCTCTTTTGTTTCAGTGACGGCACTTTATATCCCAGAATTTACAGTAATTTACAGTTATTTTACTCTTGGAGTAGATACTTCTTACATAATCTACTGAAATAGTTGTTTTGTAATAAAGTGTTATACATTTATGAAACCTTTTTCTATTATAATAAAAACTGTCCTAGCGCAAATCCGGTTGCATCAACTACCCGTAACAAAATGCCATAAATGTTTAAAAGGTAACCCGACCTACGACGACTTAACGTAGTAGGTACTTTTAGACTCCTCGAGACTTCGAGAGATTCAGTATGTTAAGAATAGTTAATCATCTTAAGACTAACCTGACTAGTATTACACAAACAATAACGTGTAAGTAAACTATGTAACAATCTCTAGGTTGCACCTTGAATGCCCGTTTTCACTTCTAGTAAGCATTGTGCAAGTCTAACGATGCATTTATCACTACAACTAATAAATAGCCCGCAAGTGTTAGTTGCAAACAAGTGCGGAAATATATTCAAAGCTCGTCACTAAAATTCGGCACGGCTTGCAACACTGGTAATGCCTTTCCTCGTATTATTAGTGGTACACTATAATCACATCTTGTTAGAACGGTATGACTAATAGCGATGAAATGAGCGTGAAGTAAAGCGATGTCAAGAAGACAGGGTCTTGTTTCGTTTAGTTACAATTGTTAAAATTTGTTCAACGTATTGTGTAAAGCGTGTACCTCATTATTACAGTAATATTGCAAGGAAACTGTTTCATGTAAAATTGTAAATGTTAGTTTTGTGCAGTTAGCATCCAGTGATACTGGTTAGTTCATTGGCAAGGTAGTTGTAGTATAAGTACATGACTATGTTCCACACAACAGTAAATAAAGTTGGACAAAAATATGTAATAAGAAATTTACGTAACTTCAAGAATAACAATCACTGAACGCATTCCAACTTAATATCTACCCAAAAACACTTCGTCATCAAGGAATTATCAAATTCATTAAAAGCCTACGCCTTTTCAAATTGTTTATTTTTATTATGGTCCATTCCGATACTCTTCCAACTTCTATTCTTATCTCTGTCTGCCCATTAACCTTTTACCTCGAGGTATGTTAGAGTTTTATAACCATTTCTTTATTGTTTAGATAATGTACCGTAAGAAATTGGGACATAACATATTAGAATACGTTAACTAACTTTGAATTGTAATAACGGTATTTCCCTGTATCTATTAATAAACCTAAAAATTATTTATAAAAGGTTGTCCTATTGTGTAATGTCCACACGGAATTATATAGCAGGCAATAAAGTAGTAAACAATCAACTCCTTTTTCGGATAGCTAATTTTATGTTTCTATTTCTTTGACTGTTTTATTTTATACTAAGTAGTGAATAAAATATACGGTGGTATATTATGATGTGCGGGGTCAAAGCGCGGTGACCGCGAGGGGCGCGGCGCGGCGCGTCGTCCGCAGGCTCTGCGATGTATGGACTTTCTTTTCCGTAACCTTAAACCGGGTCCACACTTCACAGGCGCGGCGAGAGCGGATCTTCACGCGGTTATAAAGGTTGTACGAAATTTCTCATAGTTTGAAAGGATTTCATCTCGAGCTAAGCGGAAATAATTCCGGTATCACCTGCTCTTATTTACATTTCTTAGACGGCCGATGACCGGTTCTTGACATTCTGAAGTTATGTAACTCCTCGGAATCTTTTGAGTTTGAATTCCCTAAAGTCACGATTTAAATACCTAGGTATTTAAATTGTGATTTCAGTCCTACACTATTCTTAATGTACGAGTAGTAAATATGCAATAAAATTTGATGTCATTGGGTAGGAACCGGCAAATTCACTTATGGAATTTATTTTTCCAAAATATATTTACGTTATCATATTAGATGACTAATATTAGATTCCTAATATTAAACTCTTGTAATATTTACATCATCCCTGCATCACAAGGATAGGGGACAGCACATTAAAGTTTATTCATAAAAATCAATGACATTGGGTTTAAGTGCATGTATTGTTGTGATATCGATATCTATCGAATCGATCTATCAATTGATATTAACAATACATGAGATCAAACAGTGGGCATTTCAGATAAAAATAAGATAAGATCAATATGCTTTGTTGCACACCAAAAGTAGTAAAGGATGAGCTGAGTAAGCAATTGCGATTCAGTGTCGCAATGCTGCTAGACCTCTATAAGTACCTATCACTTTTGGAATGAATAACATATTGCTCGGGACACGTATATTGAACCAAGTCGCAAGACAAATGATGCCGCGCGGATTTTTTTAAATAATCTACGCTTGGTGAATTTGAACTCGTCGACCACAGACAATAGCACACCAATTTTCTTCAAAATACATCCAAGAAACGTGTAGGTACTACGCGTATTGATCACATTTGAGCACATTTTAGGTCCAAGATATATGCCCCGAGCAATAGTCGTATCATTAGTTAGCGATACTGTAAACATTTGTTGAAGTAAGTGCCTCCTTATGCTTGAGAAGCCTTTGTACTAGTAAGTACTTATTTATTGGTATACCCCGTTGCTAAGAGATCCTTCAAACACTATATTTTTCTGTATTTTTATAAACACATACATACATACTGTATTTATACATACTGTATTTTTCTGTGTGTTTAGGTGTTATTGCATAGAAAGACTAAGAAGAGAGAATTTTGCACCAACTGATAGTTCGTTTATTAAATTGTCACTTATTAATCTTCTTGCTCTTATCGCCATTCAGAGTGTCTTATTTCGAAATTAGAAACACGATATATTCTGCCAACCCGATTCGAAATTCTAATTTCAAAATTCTAACTCAAATAAAAAAAAAATTAAAATTCTGTTATTTTTCACATTAGGTTTTAATTTCATGCATGTTTTCGTAAATCCCAGATCCTTTCAATCCATATCATACTTCCATATCCATATCCATACTAATCCATACTAATATTATTAATTCGAAAGTAACTCTGTCTGTCTGTCTGTATGTTACGCTTTCACGCCTAAACCACTGAACCGATTTTGATGAATTTGCTATAGGGGTAGATTAGACCATGAGAAAGGACATAGGCTATGTTTGGTCGCGATAACTGACATTCACGCGGGCGGAGCCGCGGACATAAGCTAGTCCATACTAATATTATAATTAATGCGAAAGTAACTCTGTCTGTCTGTCTATATGTTACGCATTCACACCTAAACCACTGAACCGATTTTGATGAAATTTGGTATAGGGGTAGATTAGACATTGAGAAAGGACATAGGCTATGTTTGGTCGCGATAACGGACATCCACGCGGGCGGAGCCACGTGCAAAAACTAGTGTCTAATAAAAACGTTAACATTATACTATTTATTCTTAGAACTCACCTTACATATTCCTAGGTACTTTTTTTTAAAAAAAAAAGGTACTTAATTTTCATTGTCACGGACAATATGTTCTACTAAACTACGTTTCGCTTTCATCTTGGACAGATTATTGTAATTTATTAGTCAATTATGAGTTTAATTGTTATATTTGCATTTTTTTAATAAAACTTCTGCAGCAAGGAAATTATCTCTATCTCTAATTGTATCTCTCCATTATTTTACACACATGTAATTAAGGGAATCGGCGTTGGTATTATATAATAATAACAACAGGTAATTAAGTAGGTACCTAAACAACTACTGACGCATGGTTTCAAGGATAATTCAGAAAATAATACCTGCTTTGACTCCTTAAACAATATTTCTTTATAAAGCTTATCATCGTCTCCTCAGCGTTATTTGCCATCGCATTCGATACTTTCACTTCTTAGCTCGGAGCGACTGTCGTGTTACCTCCCATTCCCGAGAGGAAACCCTACGTCAGAGCCTCATCTGTCAATCAGTAAGTGTACCTAGCGTGTACCGTGGTGGAGCCGCCTGTCACCCTAGCAGAAGCAGGCTGCGGTGGCGGCGCAAAATGCGCCTCCCCGTAACCGGGGCTAGATGGGGACACTGTGGTCCCCACAACCCGAAGGGGGCCATCTCGATAGAGATGGTCCTGGGTCTGCCGGGGTGCGAGAGATATGCTTTTGGCAATCTCACCTCCGGCAACCAAGGAACCAAGACGGCGTGCGTTTTAGTCGGTTCGAGTCCGACTTAACCGCCTCCACCGGCTCCGTGGGGGTGGTATCCGTGGGGATTTATCGCACGATAAAAAAAAAAAAAAAACCTAGCGTGTACCGTGTACCACCCCATACATACAATTATGAACCTTAACTATAATCTTCTCTTCTACATCAGCGTTAATCCCAGTCGCATGCGAAGCTTTCAGCTTGAGGTCTGGGGTCCGCTTTACCAGCCTAACTGCGGATTTGGCTAAACTTCGATATTTTCTGTGAAGCGATTACCATATGACTTCCACAACCCAAAGGCGATATCGAAACATTGCAGCTAGACCAGTTATTGGACTTTTGAGAGCTCCAACTACTCGTAACGACTGCTATAGATGTTCGTATGGCAACCTGAACCGACAGTTTAACGTGCTCTCCGAGGCACGACAGGAAAAATGCAAAAACCCATATTCATGCATACAAATATTTGCATTGAGCGGGGATCGAAGCTGCGCCTGCTGTATAGCGGCCGCGTTCATTACCGCTACGCCACGGAGGCTGTCCTATAATTAAGTATATTTAAATGAGTATTTGCTTACAACTGTGCTAATAAGAATTAGATGTTAGGTAAATATCTACTTATTAGTAAATGGTGTTAACAAATCTACTAAGCAAACATTACTTTCTTGTCTAAAACTAAGAGAGAGTTGATTTGACATAAAACTTATGAAAGTTCATTAACGAGAAGTACCAATCAACGAAATGACAATATGAAGTGCTAAGTTCCTTTATGATTAACATTGCCTGTGAAGAGATACATTATATAATAACTAATCGATCATTAACATTAAACCGCCGTCAGTATGATTGCTTGGTGTTGATACAATATGAAGTACTTAAATATATAAATATCAAAAGCGATGTGTTCGGATCACAGAAGAAACCAAATATCTTTATATTATTTAGATGAAAAGAATACACTATGCAGATAATTATGGAACCTAGAATGGTACTATTATTTCTCTTTCTAGTATAAAAGTGTATCCTTACCAACTGCGAACTCTTTTGGCAGTTGAGAGAGAAAGAGAGTGCAAAGAGTAGAGAGACAGGAGAACTTGAGAATACTTTGACTGATTTGGATGATTTATTTTTGGATATCGGTAATTGTTAGGACCATTAGTTAGAACAGTTAGGCTTTGCCATAATTATGGCCAATTATGGCAAAGCCGCGGGGAGATGTGGGGGGGTCGCTGCGCTGGGTCTGGAAATATTTTAGCAAAAATGATAAATTATGAGAAGTTTTAACATTTCTCATTACGACGGTACTTACAGGTCTATTAAAAGGCTTAGTATGCTCTGCTCTGCATTATCGTGTTATCACGCATGCTTATCTGTAACGTAATATATACTTACCTAATACGCGTAATGAAAATTTATTTATGAAAGCGTTTTGTTTAAATCAGGCATTAAGAAATTGATTCAAACATATTAAGGCTAATTACATCTCTTATATTTCTCTATCTATAAATCTAATGACTCCCTTATAATTATTCAACTAGTCCTAACTTAATGGACTAAATATCTTAAAACTTTGCACAATCAAATAGTGATGTGCTTGAATATATCTAATATAACCAAATTGAATGACAAACATGGTATTCTTCTATTATAATCAACCTTGTTTATAAACGATCCCATTGCTGGGTACGGTTGGATGGTCTAATGTTGATTGGCAGACATTCGAGAACATGATGAAGTGCTTTCAAGCATGCAGGTTGCCGCATGAAGGTTTTCTTGAACGTTAAAGCAAGCGATAGTAAATTACTCATTTCTAATGTGTATATGGCATTCGGCGTTCAGAGGTGCACAAATCTGGGATGGAACTTAAACCGATACCCGCCGGCCGGTTAGACACTGTGAAAAAAAAAACTCGCAGCTTAGGTATGTTTGATACTGACATTATTATAAGTAGGTTAATACAATAGATTGAAAAGTATGAAACTAATCCATCTATATCCCTGTTTCCCTTGGTTATAGCATAACTTATGAACAACTTCCTTTTAAATTTAAAACCTTGTAAAAGATTTTACAGAAAGAAAAACCAAGAAAATGAAAATGATAGAATCGCACGCTATACCTAAGTATATAAATAAAAATGAATCACCGAAGTGCTTATCCGTGCTTAAAGTTAACTTTAAGTTAAGTTAACTCTTGTCTGTTTTCGATACTGTCAGGACATAGTAGCAAGAAAGAAAAAACTTGGAAACCGACAGGTAAGTTGCTATAATTTCAGCAGGGCGTAGCTCAGGGTCGTAGGTGAAGAATCGATCGAGTCATAGTCATTTATTTTCAATGTTGAACAATAAAATTGTTTCTTATTGACGTCAAGAGACTAGAAGAGACTAGAATCGGTTCTATGTTCTTCATCTTAGCGTTAATCCCAGTGGCATCGGAAGCTTTCAGCTTATAGCCTGGGGTCCGCTTTAGTCCGCTTCTAGAATCTTTATTATTATGTTAGACGTTATAGCTGCCGATTATATACCAAAATCTAAAACATAATGTGAAGATCAGTCTCGATTAGTTTCGAAATGGGGTCAATCATGTTATTGCATTTTAATGATACATATTCAGTTACGACGATGTGCATTAAGATATTAAATTATACAGTCAAGAGTGTGTTTATTTATTATTATTACAAGTTTCTGAAATTTACTCACTTAAAGGTACTTACTTTATGTTGCATGTACTATTATATGTAGATATCTAGCTGCATGCTTGCTTAAACACCTCAAAATTGCATTATTTAGTAACATTGTTTGCGTTATAAGTTAGGCACGTCATGCAAGTATATTACACTTAAGAAAATTTGGATATGAATTGGACGCAATGTTAATCAGATGTACGGAACTGCATCAAGATCCTCGGGGCTCAAATGATACTCAATAATGCAAGTTGATAACACTTACTGATAGACGAATAAGATGTAAACATACTTAAATATGGTTTACCTACCTAATCTTAGCAAAATCGCACCCGCTCCTAATCTACGCCCGTTCGTTGCCTTAAATTTCCGAACTTATGTATAGTTAATTCACGTTTTCGATGTGACAATAAAGGTGAATCAAAATTAGCCGATTTTATAATTAATCACAACTTGTCTCTGGTTGATCACTTTCTATTGATGATGTCTAGCTAATCATTTCTTTGTTTGAATCACGTTGATATTTAAATATTCTTGTTTTTTTTTGTTACATCATTCGAAGCGATCGAAATTGATATAAAAATTTTTAACGTATCAAAGTTTTCATAATATTCTGAAGATTTTTTTGTCGATGACTCCAACATTGCTTCTTAGCTCTAGGTAGCTCCGTGTTGTTCAGTGCTCTGTTTCCTCTAGAATGAGCTCGTTACTGGTTTTATGTCTGGTTATTAATTGAAATGTATAGAAAAAGTTACCACATTATTGCTATACCTAACATTTAATTTATAAGTACTTAGTCTTTTTTGTTATTCATGGCTTTCCTTAATTGAAAAACTTTTGGACGTGGTATAAATAAATAATTAAATTTGTGGTGTGTTATTTATAAAAATAATTAAGTCTTTGAGGATATATAAAGAGAGGAAAATTTGGATTAGTTTGGGCGTGGCTTGGTAGCTCAGTGGTCCAAGCATTCTCCCTGTAAGAGAAAGATCGGGGGTTCAAATTCCGCCTGGATCATAAAGTTTTTCCTTTCTAAATCTATTTGAACTCCATATTATTAATAAATATGAACCATTATCGTTCAAAAATTCTTCAGCAAACTAGAAAACCACCATACGTAATCCTTTGGTTAGGTATATCTATTATTATTATTAGTTATATACACATTTTGACAGAGGCGATGCCTTTTTTCAAATTTTATTGTTATGTCTTCGTAACTGGCTTTCTCTTGTATCATTGACAAACCTACATACTTACACACATTTCTGTTTACTTTACAGATTTCACCATACAATGCGTGTATCATTTACACAGTAACTATTAAGTAATAATCTGTGGTAGGTATACCTCCTTAAACCCACACGACAAGCCGTCTAGAGGGTTTTAGAACAATCGTGTACTCATGAATTGTTTGCATTGACTTAATATTCAATCGAATATATTCAGGTACCTATAGTTATTACGTTTGTAGGTACGTGTGTGTATCTATTGGATATTGAATTTACAAGTACTGTAGAGCCTCACCAATATCGCGCTTTATCAAGCAAACTACCAAGTCAGTAGGTGCACCTGCTGATTGATGGACTGGTGCAGTTTTCTTCACAGGGTTAGGAGATTAAGTGGCAGTCGCTCCCATAAAAACCATGTTTCCTTCTTCCTACAGTCCCGATCTTTCAAGCGGGGCGTGAAAAGGCATCTGATGAGGCCGTCAAGCTGAGTGCCACCATTGTTAACATGGTAGATACTTATTTACGATGGTGACCCTCTTTCCGTGACTTTGCCTTTAGCTTACCATCAGGCGAGGTGAATTAAAAAAAAGAGGGAAAGAAAAGGAGATAGCGAACCCTGGGCTCAATGTGGTAGCATCAGATGTAACAACGCCAGGATGATGATTAGTTATATGTTTTCTACCACTAGTAATCGAAATTACTTTTATACCCCCCTTATCCCTCCTGAAAAGCTACATGGTCAGGTTTCAGACCCAGGAACTCTGGATCGTAAGGTCGACTCTTCATTTAAGTGATAATATTTGCTGATTGAACTTATTTTTATACTTGCCCAAACTCTATTAACAAAGTTCTAAAACCTTGGACGAAAATTAGAAAAATGCTGAAAACCTATGCGTCAGCAAGAAAAGGTACCTATCAACCTTCAAAAAACTTACAAAACATTCGATTCATTGTTGATATTCTTACCGTTTGTCATTGAGCAATTTCTGGTTTAAATTATGCGTGAAGTCTTAATAAAAATATAAGCAATAAAGAGTGCAATAATAATTTACCTACATACCTGGCGCTATAAACCTCGAACTGTTTGATATGGGAGGTCTTATCACCGCAACAATGAAGCATGTGTCCTAACTTATTGCTAATATTTCATAGCTTCTATGGTTTTGTGGGAACCATAATTATAATAATTAAACTAATTAAATTCAGTTTTAAAGTCCTTTTGTTCGATGAATGGCCTAGATATTCTCATTACACTATATTAAGTTAAGTAAATGGTTACAAGTTATTCAAAAAAACCCAAGTTTTAATTATTTTATTGTATTTCCAGTGGATGCTGTCAAGACCAGCTGTGGGTTTGTCTTAGGCACTTCAGTCTTTAAGAAAGCCTTCTTATATCAAAAACTCAAAGATAGATTGATAGTAGTGACATGAAGGTTTACATATAGAATTTCTTTTAGTACCAAATACTTTGCGAATGTATTTTTTGACAACTTTTTTGTTGGTTGGTTATCAAATAAAAAATAAGTTTAGTTTAGTAAAAGTATTTTCTTCTTCTTTCCATCCCAGATATTTGTCGATATCTTCAAGGTAGGCCACCGTTTTAGCATCGTTTGGCATCTGGAATGATGTTCCGTATCTTCTGGACTTCACTCTAACTTCTTACCATCCAAATTGACGGACCAAATATACGAACCCAATATAAAAAAAAACAGCAGAAAAGATTAACTTTGTTCGTTATTCGCAATAACTGATTAGTGTAGAGTCCTATTGCAATCGTGCTTGCAAAGAATGAGGCGATTAATTATTCTCGTTTTAAGTCATTTTTAAGCGCCAGTAGGTACCTGTACGACTTTTAATATAATCATAGGTGTTTCCCAACAAAAGAGATTGATGATATGAATCGTTATCTTAACTATCGTATTTCACTAATAGAAATAAACTTCAACTTGTTATGAGTAAGATTATAATAAATAATGGCTTATTCAAACGTTGACACAGGTGTTATCCAAAATTCTCCATGAACCTGTTCATGGTGCCGTGGAAAGTTTATCATAAAACAATCGATGCATCTCTTGACAGGTATTGCGTAACTCACGCCCTCTGTGGGTGGCCAAACACATTGTGTAATATCTACCTATATTGATTTTAATGCTAATTTAGCACAAATTTTTCAGTTCACGGACACTTTAAGCTTTGTTTACGTATGTGGGATGGAAAATAACACTGTATGTTAAAGTTAGTTCAAATACATATCTACTTTAGGTAGGCTCTAAAGTCTAAGGAAAAATTATAGTTCTAACAATTATTATTGATTTACTTTTTTTCGTGCGGAAATCCCGTCGGATACCTCCCGCGCCAGAGCCGGAAGGGGAGGTTATGTTGGACTCGAACCGACTAAAACCGCACACCGACCAAGGATCGTGGTAGGCCGGAGGTGAGCTTGTCTTCGACATATCCCTCGCGCCCCGGCTGACCCAGGGCGGTCCCTTACGGTCTGGCCCTCCTTGGGAGGGGAGACAACGGTGTCCCCGACTCACCCCCGGAATGAAGAGGCGCGCTTCTCAGCGCACCGCCATGCGCAGGCCACGGTGGCGGTGCTTCTGCTGGGGTGACAGGCGGCTCCACCCGTCACTCCCAGACCCGCGCTAATGGGGGACGGAGGTCAGCTGTGCCCTCCGAAGCCCGAATTGCCTGCGCAGGCGGCGTGAAATTATTATTTATTTACGAGTGTTTGAGTTAAGTATAACAATGCCTACATCAATGGGAATAGGGTGTATACAGAGAAGAAAATTGGTAACTTATGTAACATAATATAGGATCGCTATATCTTATGACTAGACTCGAAATGAGTGAAACTTAGTGTAAATTCTAAACCTCAGCTGTGGGAAACATTGCTTTATAAAAAAAAGATTACAGCGGAAGGTGCTGGAAAAATATTTACTAAGCTAGCCACAACAATATTCACGGTCTGTAGAAGGTTTCAGTGGACTAAGTAAACAGATTAGCCACATCAATATGGCAGCCCCCGCAACTGTATGAAAGGTGGAACTACCTACGAGCAATTTATTATTTGAGCCTATGATTTCTATGTATATTTACTAATCGAACGTATGTTTATTTACCAAATAAAAATACCTACAATACCAACGGAAAAAAAAAACGATTAAAATAAAATTAAATGCGTCGTGGAATTCCTCCTCTTGTGGTAACGTTCCCAGAAGACTGGCAGCATTGTTACGTTATATGGCATTGCTTATTCTCTGATCTAAAAAGAGGCCAGCATTCTGGTCACGGGAGGGAATCCCTGAAGAAAAATTTGGTCAAGGTTCAATTATAATAATAATAATAAAGTTTATTTATTTCACAAAAAGGTTACAATTTTTTAATCACTATACAATTAATATAGTTTTGACACAATTGTGAGATGTTACAATATGAATATTGAAGTGGTACAAGAGATTATAACCCTGTTACCTAAACTAGGCTCAGGGCCTGTATCTTAGGCAACAGTGTTCGGCCAAATAGTGGTATATTTTGTGACCCTTGCTCTTGATGGAAGCCGACGTCATTGACATCACATCTGTTGATTTTTACGACGATTATTTTTATAATTGTGTAGGTTCACTGTACGGAATTCCACAGAGAAACTCGGTGCATACAACATTGCGTATTTCTTTGACATCGGTCCGCATCATATATCATATTTGACACCATATTTCATCAACTATGTAATATTTTTACTTATTTATGTTATGTAATATGTATATAATTAGTAGCTTATTGTTTAATTATATTACTTTGATGTACTCACACAAGACTTTACCTCTGAACTATTGATTTGAACCTTTTGTTATTTACAGGGTCGGACTAGTCATATAGGTTGTCTAGGTGGCATTGCTAAACTAGCAATACGACCTCAACCTTTCCTTTATTTTATTGGACGAGCTATACATATAGTCTGAGTAGGTGGTAGTTGTTGGTCAAAGGCCACCGTGACTTACTTACCTCCAGACTACCTAGATTTAAAATAGTTTACCTACACATACGTTGAGAGATAACAGTGTAGAATTTCAAACTGTCGAAAGTCATCGTGACCCTGGCTCGGCCCTACCCTGGTCGGTTCAATCTCTTTTACCTACTTCTTAATTTTATATAGGTACCTAATTAGCTGTCCCGGCAAACTTCGTTTCGCCTTTGATTTTTTTTTTGTCGAACATTAAAAAAGATATTAATCTAAAAATAGAATAAAAAATTTAAGGGTAGAGTACCCTTAACATTGAGGGGGTGGAAAATAGATGTTGTCTGATTCTCAGATCTACCCAATATGCACACAAAACTTCATGAGAATCGGTCAAGCCGTTTCGGAGGAGTTTAACTACAAACACCACGACACGATAATTTTATATTTTAGATCAGATTAGATTTGATATCTTAGATTTTATATATTAGATCATATATACCTATTTATGACGTTCTGTTCTAACTGCAACTGAAAAAGTAAGGAACAGTCTTCCAAATTTTATTCAAGGTACGACATTTCACAGAATTATGTTGTGTAGCATAGTCTAATATGGAAACCTGCATAAGACCATAATTACGCTAGTACTATTATCTATTCTGTGCCATAATGATGTGTAGTAGCAAAAACCAGAAACCGTACCCCGGACTCCAGGGTGAGAGTCTCGAATGCTACGGATTGACGCTAAGATGATAAATTATCTAATATGGAAAACTTCATGGCTTCTTTGCAACATGCAACAGTTGATTCGGTGTCACTGGTAATTTAATAATTTACGGCCTGACACTACAATGGTGTTGAAGTTTTTTCCCGTCTCACTTACTGGCAACAATGTAACTTGATAGTTACTTAACCTGTTAGGTACATGGTTGTATATATATATCACCCTCATGCAACAATTTGTGACCTAATGATCATTTCGCCACTGGGTGTACTGACCTTTTATTAAATAATAACATAATTGGTATAATCACTGTGAATCATGACACGTTTCGGAGCCGTTAAAGAGAATTAACTATTTGAAACTCTAACAGCCTATGGTTGTACTATGTAGCTGTTAAATAATAAGTATATTTTATGTAATTGTTATGTGGGAAGTTGACAGTTATATGGTATTACGGTCTTAGTAAATCGAAGATTGGTGTAACTTACAAGATTAAGTAAATATTCAATTTCAAATTAATACTTATTATAATACTTCTGATTTGTGTATATTACCATTACTATCCAAATTAAAATATCATAAATAGCAGTAGTCAGATTTCGATTATAAAGGGCCCATCAAGATCTTATGAGACCAAATTAACCTCATCTGGTTATGGACGGAAAAGGCTCTGGTGCATGCTTTATTCCCCGAGGTAGGTACTTTCCTTCCTTCCTTCTTTTTTTCTTTTCAAAACGTTTTAGGTATAAACAAACAAACGAGAATTTATTATCATTTATTTTATTGATTCATCATTGAGAAGTTTCTATGTTTTATACATATATGTATTTACAAAAACTGTATCTAAGTATATTTATTCGCGTTCTAGAATTCTAGTTAAGCTATGCTTACTTTGATCTAGAAAGCACTGTATAGAATTCCGTAGGATATTTTATTTGTTGTAATATGAAATTTCCTACGAATTGAACAATTTAACAGCTTAAAATCTCTAGTTCTAATATGAAAATATAAAATGACAAGAAAAATAAAAGCTATCATCTAGCTCATTTAGTTTGCATGTCCAATTATCTGAATACTTATTAATGTCATTATTTAAATTAATTAGAGTTTGAAAACATTTCTGTCAGCTGCCGTCGACGTAATAATTTATTAAACCGCACAATCTCCAAGGTGCTAGGGATAGACCTTAGGCAATCTCATAGTATAGTATAGTATAGTATAGTATATCTTTATTGTGCACACCAAGGATATAAACATGTGTTATTTAGTCGTACATCATCGTGGGTATTAACAATAGGCGGCCTTATCACCTAGTGGCAATCTCTTACAGGCAACCTTTGGATGGAGAAGTGTTCGAGTCTATCTTTGGGCAGTATGGTGTACAAAGTCAGTTTTTGGTACACGAGTACTTATAATATATTTACATACCTGAATATACCTACATACCTGGCATCCAAGACGGTATGTGGTTTTAGTCGATTTGGGTTCAACATAACCACACCCACGGAGGAACTCTCTTGTATAGGAATAAAATCTACAGTTCTGGGTCTTTTAGACGGGGTGTGAAAAGGCATCTGATGAGGCCGTTAAGTTGAGTGCCACCATTGTTAACATGGTACATTTTTACGATGGTAACCCTCTTTTCGAGACTTTGCCTTTAGCTTACCATCAGGCCATGTGAAGTCAAATTGACGTGTCCTTTTATTTAAAAAAGGCCTAAATTTTTGAGTAACTATGTAAACTTAGTTACGTAGTAGGTATAAGTTTCACAGTGCGACATTACTACTTATTATCGAGAGCAGCTCACTTAGTAAACTTTTTTTTGTGCAAATAAAATACTTACAAAGTGCTTTCGTACGAGCATGCCCTTTGACTTTTATTGTATGAGCTGAAGTCATTCAAATGTATTCAATTTTATTTCGAAGGAATAACATTCGTTATTTACCATACATACATACATATACTCACGTCTGTAAATCCCCGAAGGTAGGCAGAGGTGTATTAACACCCACGTTTCGCCAACTATGATTTTCGGTCCTACGTAATTGTCTACTATACCTATAATAATTTAAAAAAATATCAAAATTAATATGACTTACACTACGACCCAAAGCTGTTATAAAAATAATGATGATTATATTAACATGAGTAGGTACCTATTCAGTTAACTTTATGCTTTATGTACAGTAAGCTGCAGAGAAAAGGAACCCCCCTTGATAATGATTTTATCCTCAAGGGGGGTTCCTTTTCTCTGAAGCTTACTGTACTACTCGTAAATACGTGTGAGATAGCGATTAATTGGGATTATGTATAAAAATCTGATTAGAATATTAATAGGAAATGTGGAAATGCACTTACATATTTTGACTTTAAAATTTATTTTGACGTGAAGAAGTAACATGTTAGCCGTCGTAATCACTTAGGTATAAGTTTAAGTGCTTAACTTTAACACATTAATTAGGTGGAATACGGCTATTTGAGTAGCCGTTTAATATCACCTAGGTGGTCTGTTATGTACCTACCATTTAATCAAAGTGCCTTGTGCTTGTCCAAACAAGGTCGCAAAGTTACAATATTAAATTCAAAATTTTTGTATCTTAGCCAATGATATTTTATATGTAATATAAAATATGTAATATCATTGATCTTAACACAAAAATAAACAAACTTGGCACTAATCTTAATATTATTATACTTTTTTTTTGTCTTTGACCAATAAGTTTCTATACATGATTCTGTAATTAAATCCTACGTGTAACTACCACGACTGTATATCCTTTAAAAGGTATGTCTACCGATGTATGTACCTAGGTACCTACCTATTTATTCATTTCTTTTTACATACTAAATGCATGGATTCGAACGAAGATTAAAGTCAATATGCAGTATTATTTTAAATTATTAACTTAACGATAAAATACAATAAAGACTTTAACTTATATAAAAGCAGAAAGAATATCTTTTATGGCGTTCAAATTACAAAAGGAACTGAAGAAAAGAAATAAATCTAGATCAATAGCCTGCAAGGCAAAAGTTTCATCACTTTAAAAGGATAACGTGTCGTGTCTAGAACTTGCAAAACAACACTTTCCATTTTTTCTATTTAGATAATATTATCTACTGTTGGCCTATCATAATGATTTTAAGCGATCGTGTTGTGACGCAGCGACAAACGCAGTTCTGAGGAAGAGAGATCGAGCTATATAACCTATATCTTTATCCCTCTTTCCGAGGACCGCATTCGCGCTGCAGTAGACACAACTGTTTCATTATCCAACTGAATTTAAGTCAGGACAAAAGATCCTGAATTCCTGATACTATCATTCTGTTTTTAAAACGAACTTCTGAAAAACACATTTAATCGAAAAAGTCAACCTACAGGACGGAACTTTAACATGTTGACCAGTGCCATTCTTGGGAACCACTCTGACCAATTGAGCTACTTGGAGCTGTCCTAAAAAGCCGAAATGATCGTATGCCTACATTTGAAGGTGACGTTGGAGCCATCTATCGGCAATTCCCACAAACTTTCTATGCTATAATAATCTACTGAGCATTGGTCAGCGGGGCTACATACAGTAGCTGAGCGAGATTGTTTCTTGCGTATCTGCCGCGCAGTGGAGCGCCATGGCCCTGTCTCCCCCACAAGGAGTCCCAGGTTTCATGATGCCGTTTCACACTCTCTGCAGAGTCGAGCCGTTTAGCCTGTAAGAACATGGTTCTTTTTTAATATTATTATCTAAGTAGTGTTAACATAACTACAATAAGGAAAATACTTAGGTCTAGTTTTTTCGCATTTTATACAGAATAAATTATTTTTTACTTTGACTATGATTACACTATTTTCACATAGATTTTGCGAGGCCTTGTTACCGGCTGCTTTCTGACCTTCCAGCCCCGAATTGTTCGTCAAATGTCCCGAAGAAGAACATTCAAATAATAATGTATGTACATAAGTAAAATCATTGACATAAGTTATTTATTACACAATTATTGATAAATTTATTTTCAATATTGCAAAAACGATGCATTATAGAATTGCATTTCGAGTTGAAACATTAAGTTCATTCTAAAATTTTACAATAGCATTGCAGATTATAATATATGAATAATTATGTTAATCAAACTTAAATGCCAATGTTGAAAATATTCGTAAAAATGCAGTAAAAGTCGACTATAAATTCAAAAAATTAAGAAGAATATAATAATTTATATTCAGCCAGTTATATGAACAGATGTTTAGGTCTATAAATTCTGTATTCGTTATTAACATATTCATCAATGAAATATTTTATATACTTTCACTAGTAGAAAAAAACTGATGCAACTTAGATTATATCCTCGATTATTAGATTTTTCATTGCCATTATATCCTCGAATAATTTAAATAGATTTAAGTATGCACGTAACTGCAAAATTATTCTGACAATCATTAGTAAGCGATTACAATATGAGCGGAGACATTCAAGCATGACAAATTTACTTGATGTTAGGTGATGAACCTATGTGAGAAATAACATGGTAAAAAACTTTAGGTACTAATCTCTATCTCATAGTACTAAACTTAAATTTAAATGTCATTTTACAAAGATATGGGGGTTCAATTTTTTTTCCTGTATTAAGGCTATATAAATAGTTAAGAACGTGACATTTTGTGAAAGTAGTTACACCACCAATCACCACTGTAAATGATATTGTTGAAATTAATAAAAAAAAATATTCTAAAAAATATTCTAACAAAAATATAAATCGCCCTATAGTTATTTTATTTGGTGATAACTAAGATAGTGTATAATCTTACCTCCTTTTGAATACATTTCACCTGCATTTGATGTTTTAATTCCCTCAGGTAATCCATATTCAGCATCTCCCGCCATCTGCAAATATGAAAGTAGGAGAATTTAATTTTATTTAGGAATTGAATCTATACTCTGGCATATAGAGGATGAAAGCAGTTTCACTATTCAACTCCTCTTATCCTACCTCTAAATATATAGCGCAAACCATATATCTTGGACCTAAATCGCAAGATATAAAAGGCCATGGCGCGCGCGGATTGTTTTATAGGTAATAATCTATGCTTGGTGAATTTGAGCTCGTCCACCGCAGTAGCACACGTGTTATCATCAAAATACTTCCAACGCGTACGGCGCGTATAGAGCCACATTTTAGGCCCATGATTTAAGAATAGAAAGTTTTGGTGAGTCCTGGATGGATGTTTGTTACTTAATCACGCCAAAATTACTGAACGGATCTGGACGAAGCTAGTATTCAATAATATACACTGACATAGTGCTCGTAATTCTTGTTCTTCCAGGTGTGTTATTATCAAGGGGCAGCGATTCCGACTACTGTGTAGTAGCTATGTAAATCGAGGTCTGTCTGTCTGAGGTTAGCTCGCAGGTCGGATACGTGCACAGTAATTATAATTCAGTGGATACCTACGTGTTACTGTAATATAGAAATATATATATTTTTGCCACAAAAGTAAGTTGTTCATTTAATCACTACAATTTATGCATTCAAAGTATCATCTTAGACCAATTTACAAGTCATGGTTAATCACTGATACCCATGCTAAAAATAAACTTGTGTTATCATACTTAATCATTAAACGATTAAAACTTCGTTGAAAATGTTTAAAAATACAGTGGTATGCATTAAGAATAAAAATAAATAAAAATCGATATGAGTTAATAAATTTTTCGGGGCATGAAGACGGAACAACAAAACGTATAGTCGGAGTGCCTTAGGTGTATCTACTACAACTGCCAGTGGGGACACTGTTTGACCGGACGGGTGCTCAGCCCCTCTTTGTGAGCCATTTCCCCTATAACAACCGTCATACATGTTCGTGTAGCAACCGGGACTGACGGCCTAACGTGCTCTCCGAGCCACGATCAAGCCAATGTAAATACTCGTTTTCATGTATACAAATATTTGCAATGAGCGGGGATCGAACCCGCGCCTCCTGCGTAGCGGCCGCTTTCACAACCGCCACGCCACAGAGGCTGTGTGTGATTTATATCTAACCAGCTGCTATTGCAAAGGTAGTGCCATTTTTTCAAAATTAAAAAGTTTGCTGATTCTTCTATAAGTTATAAACTATCTCTATGAATATATTGAAAAAGATCAGTTCAGTAATCCAGTTATGAAAAAAGAGTTACTGTCGCAATTTTTATATTAGTAGGTTGTACATACTTTGCGACCTACATAGAATTGTGTTTCTACATGATGTCGTGAACCCGCACACCGATGCAGAAGGCAGCGTCAAACAAAAAATCGAATCGAAATGCTCTAACACCACCGCAACAAAGAGGATGTCAAAGATTAATATCGCTATCAATAAGCGAACAAATAACCTTTTATCAAAATTAGGCTCTCTTCGATACCCATCGTGATCTGTCAACAATCATTACCAACAACTGTTGGTCATGAGGCGTGCATCAGTATCGATCTAATGAAAAGCATTCATTTTCGATCGTGTCGTATGGCCCCCAACCGTTAGAAAGCAATGACGCAATCTTAAAGATATACCGGAATAGTGATCAAACATTATCCACCGTTAGAACTTGGGATGCCAGATGTTACTTCTTAATTTCCTTTTTTTACGTAATATTTATTGGTGGGTTTAAAATTTTATCAAGTCATTCGCACGATTGAGGTCATATGAATACACACCATCAGTTTCGAATATACAATTTTTTTCGGAGATGAGGAAAGGTTGATATGTCAAATATTTTGTTCTGGGGATTTGTAATGAGGTCCTTATATGGTATTTGAAATGCGCTTGCACACAATATAGTTTTGATTGGCTGCTGTCGCGACTCCGCCCGCGTGGATATCGGCTATCGCGAATTCGCGACAAACATAACCTATGTGTTATTCTGATTTACAAGCCATTTATTATTATTGGAAATTTTCATTAAAATCCATTCAGTAGTTTTTACGTGAAAGAGTAGCAAACATCCATTAATCCATCCATCCATACTACTTACAAACTTTCGCGTTCATAATATTAGTAGGATTTTGGAATCATATTTATTCTTTTGTAATTACCGGTGGCAAAGTAGTAGTTACCAGTGATTTCGGTAACAAAGTACCTACTCTCTACTCTAAAATAACTAACCGTAGACAACAGGTCAAACCTGTGAGAAAAAATGAGCCTGACAATAATAACTCATGCCCCTTGTTTTTAAACACCAATAATGATTTTCTTTACCATTTCCTTTTTTTTTCAAATTTCAAATTTATTTCAAATTTCAAATTTATTTCAAATTTATTTATTTCATTTATTTATTTCATATGACCATAATGTACCTATATAAATTACTCATTATGTATACCCAGTTATAAACAGTTGTTATATACACTCAACATTTAAATAATGTTATATATAGGTAATAATCTATAAATTAAGGACATGACAAACCTAAAACACTTATTTGCTTACTAAAAACAGCGTTAAAAACCTCACAAACAATATTTTTCCCCACAACTGCCGACACTTCTAAAGCTTGTATCACTACATATGGGTACACCTAAACACTGTGTGTAAAGAGTGTATGTAAATGTTTATTATGAAAATACATTAAACAAGATCAAACACTTTGAAGAAAGTGGTTGTACCTATGTCGTGGGTCACGTAGTTTAAGCATAATTAATTAAGTAATAATTAGTCGATAAATGAGATGAAGATTGTAAAATAGGACGCGCTTAAAATTTTGACCTATCTTGTCGCTTTAATCCAGTTATTAATAGACTAAAACTGATTTCATTACGTCAGCCAGTAAGCATTCTTTTGTATCATGTATTCTTGACAAGTAGATAAAAATATACGGCTATAGGTTCGTTCAAGCTAGTTCTAACTTTCTTAAAAAATCGGAATTGTTACGTTATATAACAACGATGAATTGATCACTAAATAAACCTAATATTTATATACCTACGTAATTAGTAGATTCATTAGTGCGTAATTAGATAAGTATGCAATATTTGTTTAATTAATTAGGTAGTAGAAGAAATTCGATGTTATTGATGTTAGATAAGTAGATAAAACATGAAGTAACCTCAACTTGAGAAAAACAGTGTACTTAGCATTCTAATTTAATGGGTTGTTATGTAATTGTTACTTATAGGTTGACCCGTAGAGCAAACCTCAGCAACTATGCCTAATCAATTTTAAGACAACTCTTACCAACCTGATTTTCTAGTCTGTTCACCTGCTAGGTTCTACTAAACTATATTATTGAATTAAATACCTACGTAGATATCGGTTTTATCAAGTATTTAATATATGATAACACTAGAGTCATTCCTGTCCATCCTAAGGTTGCCTGGAAGAAATCACTTTTAGTGATAAGGCCGCCCATTGTGCATTTAACTGTAACTGTATCTATATTTGTGCAAGAATCGTTTACAATATTGATGTACAATAAAGAATTATCTATCTATCTATCTATCTATCTATCTATCTAGAGTAATAATTGTAATACGCGGTCGCATAATGTCACAGAAAAGAGACTTGAGAGGCACAAAGCTCAAAAATAGAAAAAGTATTACATTCAACATAGGTATAAGTAATTTAAAGTAATAAATACAGGTAGTTCTGCTAGATATCCCATGGTTCACCTCTTAATAGCTATTAGAACCCCGTGGGCGTTCTTTTCAAAGTGTCAAGCCACTATCACTAATCGGTTCAGAGATTTGACCATAAAAAAGTAACAAACCGGCTGACCTACTTGTCTATTTCTGACTCCTCCTAGTCTAATCCTGATTTAAAGAAACCCCTGACGTAAAGTACAATAATTACTATTCATGTATCTGAGGAGTTTAAATAGCAGTGGGGGCCGCACTGCAATAAAATGGAGACAGTAAATAGCTTACCTAGTTTTTCCGAATTTGTGATATAAGTAGCGATTGGCTAAATTCCCATCACTGATATTAGTCTTATAATTTTTTTAGCATCCCTAATTTTGGGCTGGGGGGACTCTACTCTATAGAGTGCATATTCCGTCACTGATGTTCGTAACATCCGAGATGAAAACTTGATGCGCTCTCCGAAGCATGGAGGGGCGTGATGGTTTGTATCGGTCATTCATCTATGGACAGGTCTGTCGCAACATTTCTTGACCGCGGTGATCTCTACTGCGTCAAAGGTACCTTTTACAATACCGCTGATAAGAATTAATCAAGTGACGTGATGACAAATTATTATGTTACCAGTCGGCAATTCATGGGACTATCAATTTATTGCTGAACACCGTAGATTGGGTAACACGCAATGTGTAGCTTGTTGTTTAAAGGAAAATAAGTATTACATAATCTTTATATTCACGGATTTTAGTAACCTTATGAAGTTTATTGATTTATAAAAAGGGGATACCGTGACGCTGCAAAATAAATTGATCTTTAACCTTGATTAACCCTTTATTATAACACGCAAACTATGAAGCTGCTATAACTCCTATATTATGACGGTTGAATCCTATACTTACCTACAGTGCAACTACCTTCGTGTGAACTTTAGCAAATTAGGCAATTCTCGACTGAAAATTATCTAATATTGATATGATATTGATCATCCTCTTTTTTAATTTAAATAATCTAACTAATACAAAAAGATGAATACGTACTGACATGACTCGTTAGGTATTCTTGTGACGTCACTAGAGTGTAGAGTGCGGGCCCCAACGCGTCTTCTTCTAGCAAGAAGTGGCACCAACTCGACACCTCCTGTCACGTGCATAATGGCTGTCTCCGGTGTTGGTTTCTTCTCCACTACAATTACTTCTCCGGTATCATAGTTATCATCTAACAAAACTCTTTTCACTTTATCTCCATTAGTTAATCTTTTAACGAATTTAGTCTTAGTTGGACTGTGTCTAACTTCGCCATTAACTTTGCCATTCATTTGATTTTTCATTTTAACTTCAACGCTGTATCTTTTTGGCTCTGTAATCCTCACTTTTGGACCGCTGAAGTCGTTGATTTCTGGTAATTTAGCAAATCTTGACGGTTGAAGATTTTCTTTATTAAGCGAATACTCTTTTATATCATCGTCTGCCTTTACTTTAGGTAAAGCTAGCGAAGATCCTCTGTGGCGGCCGTTGTCCCCTTTTAATTTTGTGAAAATTTCATTATCTGTCCAACCCTGTAGAAAACATATGCATCTATAAAAAACACTAGTTTCTGCATAGAATATGAAGTTTAAACACAACATGTCTGTTGTAATATGTTCAGATCTATCAGCAATAAATCAAATTATTTTGTATTATTAATTACTAACTAACCATAGACTTAGAGAAATTTAATCCAATATCTCGAGGATTCCTCCATAAAGCTCCACCAGGTCCAGGTTTACCCCAAGGCCCTGCCATAGCGTTCTGAAAATATCAAATAAATATTTATAGTCACTATTAAACTTAATACAGAAAAAGTATTATTGTTACCATCTTCCGCTCGTACTCCAAATCCTGCTTCATCTCTTCCCTTGCTGCTTTCTTCTTCCTGAGCACCATCTCGTCTGAAGTAAAAAGCATTTTTGCATTAATCTTGTTTATACAGAGGGAATCAACTACTAGTCGATACTATGCTAGTCGGTATTTCCGAAATAATATAGTGCACTAGCAATAAAAAGGGAATAAACGAAGTAACAGACTTATTTGGGTTTTATTTTCAGATGGAGATAGAGATTATGAACTTAGATTTTGATTTCAGATAGAGATTATGAACTTAGATTTTGAAATTGTTTCCACAATGACCCACACTTACTCTGTGATAAAGTCTATCAACAATCCCTATGAGAGCTAACCAATGATAGTTACTCACTCTACTCTATAGCTACACAAAATTAAAAATATCTCATTGATTATTCCCAAAACTGAAACCTGTTAAGTAACAGTTAGATAGAGCCAACCGAAATTGTGTCAGAGTTAGATGACTATACCTTATAGGTACATATCGTGCATTCTATCGTGTGTAAAACTTGTCTCAATAAAACGCTGTGAAATGTCACACTTCTTTAATAGCCGACACGACGTTCTTCACTAATGAGATACATGCCTAATAGATAGTAAACTTAACTAACTGTTTACGAAATGTCATCATTAATTTCTCATTTTCAAATTCGAAAATGCGTGATCAAACAATGCCTAGGTATATACAAAGTAGTCAACCCCAATTTGCCATCAGACATCCCAACGTATGACAGGGTCACGTTACGCGCATACACCTACGCCAGTTACGAGACCGTGTACATTTACTTGAAAAAAAAAATCGTTTCAAATTCTTTCTGGACATTTTTCCAAACAGAGGCACGATAAGTCGGAAATGAACCTCCATAAACGATAGTCCCCAGGGTCTGTGATAAGAGACTCATTTCCAAGAAAGACGCTTTGCCGCAGGTGAAGGCAAAGGAAACTCCTTTGGTGGGAGGAACTATCAAAATGTAATGCACACACACACAATGTACATACCTAATATTTCCTTGTAATGCTTTTGTTCGTCTGGCGTTTGTCTATAACGTATGTCGTTGTCAACACTCTGTCTCAACGCGTCAGCATAGCATAACTGTGGATCTTCTCTCAACTTCACTGGGGTCTGGCGTTGCCGATTACGCGGTGAAGTCGCCCACTGCTTGCAAGCTTCGTGTATCGACACACCCTGTATAGGTATTGTAATAGATGAGAATATGTTATCGATATTTTCGAAAAATGATTGAGTTAGTTTATAATTACATCTGCTGAAGTATACGTTGCGGACATATCATTTTACAGTCCATTGTTTTCATCGTCAGGCAATAACTAATTATGTATTTTGATTTTACGAAAAATAAACTTAAATACTCTAGAACTCCTAATTTTAGTACCTGCTTATTAGTTGGTGATCGATCTCCAAATCGCTTGTCTATCACAATGCTGTTCAAGAGATTCGTTTTCGGTTGAAATTAGCTCTCTTTAAACGATCACTCTATCGCACGGTTATACATGCCTATAAATGCCTACAATTCTGCCGCGCAATCTTGAACTCTATTAGAACGTGTGACGTCATTAGACGCGCGCTCTGTCACACATGAATGTGATATTCACATAATAAGTTCACAATTTTGTGTGACGTGAGAGTTTGACGATTCTAAATTCAACTAAATGTTATTTTCTGTGCTCGCAATATAATTAGTCAGTAACAATAAGAGAAAAAGTCAAATCGAATGAACATGACTGAAATTCTTTCTTTTAACTCGTACGTATTCACAAAAACACCAAATTATACGTATCCGTATATCAGTAGACTCAAATTGGTAGAGTTATTTTCATTTTACATACCTGCCTAGAATTAAAGACTTAGGAATATTTATCTATGTCAACAACTACCAAATTTGTACATAATAAGTCTGCCTATCCCTTTAAACTGTAGTATAAACGAATATTTACATAATTGCGGGTGACGTTGTGCAAAACATCGAACCTTAATGAAAATTGACTGTCCTCGGCTTTATTATATGTCAATTAATTTTACAATCAATCAACAATAACAAAAGTTAATTAAACCAATTTTGTCGAAGAAAATTTGTGAAAAATTTAATATTATTTAGGGCGTCAACTTGATATTTCGTAACAAAATGGTGTCGTATAATCATGGCAATCACTTACAATAAAGGAACACGCTCAACTTCAAAAAAAGGAAATTACTGATGACGAAAATACAAAATACTTTAAATGTGTGTCAACAAAGTTCATATCCTCAATACGGCAGAAGGTAGTCATTCACACATTTTTTATTCATCTTCGTTACGTAACACGGCGGTGTGGTCCCACCCTAAAGGCATTCAAGTAATGAATGACCCTTTACCTTATATAAATTTATAGCCATCGGTCAATCTTTCGCTGTATGTAACTACTTTTATGTAGCAATTAATTAAAGGAGGTACCAGACAACAGGCACTCGTACTGCGATGACTGAGCTCGATAATATGACGTCAAGTAAGCTATGTGATAGGTTAAAGTGAGTCCCACACAAACACTTGAGATTCGTGATATTAATGACCATCTCCACTTACTGGTATAAAATGGCATTCATGTCATTTCAAGTTATTTTTATGTATTTTGTTAGTGTGTAATTTAATTATATCTGATTTAATTAGGCGGATTTATAATTACTTACTTAAATAAACATAAGTTTAGAGACTTTAGAGTAATATCAATTTCAGGTCTGTATGATGGCTCTTCACTATATAGTATAAAGCAAAGTCGCTTTCCGCGTCTGTCCGTCCCTATGTATGCTTATATCTTCTAAACTACGCTACAGATTGTAATGCGGTTTCTTTTAATAGATAGAATAATTCAAGAAGGTTTTGTGGAGGAACGAGGTGTGATGTTCCTCCAACACAAAGGGAGGATCCTCCGACCAGGCAAGGTGATCACGCCTGGCGGGCCGCGGCCCAACGATTGTCGTTGGGTTGTCTTATATGTATTGTACCAGCGCGAGAACTTCACTATCGCGATGCAGGATTCCTAGTGACGTAGTAGTTCGGCTTGCTGTCGCTAGATGGCGCTGGGTACATGTGGTATCGCCACAGTTTCTATGTATAATATACTTACTTAGTGCTTAATATAGTAAAGGGGGCAACGGAAATGGGATCAGACACCACCCAGGCGGAAAATAATTAGCTGTATGAAGTTCGCCGGGTCTCCTAGTAAAGTCGTAAAGCTAAGTCCGAACTCTAGTCTAATAGGAGGAACTGATTTCTGTAAATTTTGAGTAAGAAAAATGGTGATGTTTAGGTTTGGATGAGTGGGACCATCTGTTCAGAAAATGTTGGATACCAACAGGAGTAGGTAGATGTAGTAATAACAGGTAGTTAGGATATAGAGGAAAAGAACGTGATACCTAATGCATAACTAGCTACCTATTTTCTTTTTTTGTTATCCGGTTATAATGATAGATACGTTGAACATAAAAATTATAGCATAATTACCTATATTGATACGTCTTCCCTTGTTTCAATGTTGGCTACTTCTTTGTAGTAAAGGGTACTGCAAATGCTTTTTTAAACCCACGACGCATAGAGAGGGGTGTTAAAGGTTGACATGTCTGTCTATGGAATCATAGCTCCTGAAGGGCTGAAGCGATTTCAATTTAGTTTTTTCTGTATTTAAGGTGAATGTGCAAGTGTTCTTAGACATCTTTGATGAAAATCGGTTAAGCCGTTTAAAAGTTTTGGGGGTTAATGTGAGGATGGGGATTGTTGGCAGTTTTTGAATTTTTTAATTTTATTTCCCAGTAATATTTACACTTAGCTTGAACAAAAAATAACCTTGAATTGTCTATTCAATTGTTCATCAAATTCTTGTGTAAGGTCACGGGGCACAGACGTCGATCATTTTATTGTCCTTTAGCTTTCATTACTATTGACTTTTACCTTTTGAAATGAGTAAGCTACACTCTACACTCTGTTACTAAGGTATTTTGAATAGATTAGTATTTAACCAGTGAACAATACCTTTCAATATCAAGTTATTCAACTGTCATAGCTGATGGAAAATGTTGGGACATTAGTTACAAACCTTGACAATAAGACAGTGCTATTACTGTTATTAATATTTTTATGGTTGCAACATAAATATCAACTACGGAGGTACTTTATCTAAAAGTTACTGAAATTGCGATACGTCCATTGCAAAGATGGTTTTGGATATCGGTTTCTTGACTTTGGGTGTAGAATGTAGATAACGCTGTGTAGACTGTCGTATTCTAAGGCGGAGCCAGGACAAATAGCTAGTAGAAGATAATCTTGTACTTATCAAGAGATACATACACTACCTAATAAATGTTTCAGACGATATTAACGTCATGAATATTGAGAGGGAACCAATCAAGGGAGCGTTCATAATTTAACGATCGGTAAATTACTTCGATTAACCGTATAACATTGAAAACTGCGCTGTGATTGGTTCGTTGTGCATGTTCGTTAACCAACTAATAGCTGGACATCGGCAGATCACAGATTATCTGTTTGACCAGTATATACGAGTATCAATAGCAAAATAAGTACCAGACTACCAATGAGTAACAATATAGGTATATTACATACTTGAATGAATTTTACAGCATTAAGTATGCTAACTATACAAATCGAATACATAGGGAAAAAGACGAATAAAAATAGAAGGGAAATTTTAATCACATCGGGCGTGTCTCGGTAGCCGAGTTGGTCAAGACATTCCCCCTGTAATGGAAAGATCGCGGGTTCGAGTCCCGCCCAAGAAGTTTCATTTTTCCCTATATATTCGATATGATATACCTACTTATCAATGGTAGATACCGACTAATAAATTCTCTACTCGCTACTCTACTCTCCACTGTCTCTCTAATACTATATGCTGCTGTGTTTACAAGTTTTCCAAGCGACTACAATATGGGGTTCTTCATTCTAGAGAACGACATTAGAAGGTTTCTTCAAGGTCGGCAGCATGAATGTAACGCCCCTGGTGTTGCATACGTTCATAGGCCACGGCAACCACTTTCCATCAGGTGGGCCGTGTGCTTATCTGTAAAGTTGTATAAAAAATGCTCTAAGCAATCTTAAAACTCGATATGGCGTGCGGTTTTAGTCAGTCCGAGTTCGATATAATCACCCCCGATAGCCAACGGTAGTGGTATCCGAAGGGATTTCGCACGAAAATAAAAGAGGACCTACCTGCTAATCTATTAAAAAAAACCCTTAAGACGGTTATTTAATAATTGCATAGCAGACAGATTTTATTACTATAATTAATAGCTAATAAACACGCAACAGTTGTAGTTTTTAATTGAGTGACACGACACACACACAAATTATGCAATTTCTGAATACAGATCTTATAATCGTTAATAGATTTTGATTACATGCTCATTTTAATCAGTCAAGCATGTAACTATTGATGTTGAAATTTTACTATTATAGGCGCGTTCCGTCTCGTGCTTTCTCTACACAATGTAATAAAGCAAACAAATGCCTATTTAAAATGATCATAACGCACTAGGACGTTTCACACGACGACTTTTTACTTACATTATTTTTTTAAATTTCACATACAAGTGGCGGGAAAGTTGTGTCATAAAGTTTTTACAAATCATAACATCATTTGCAACTTTTGTTCACAAACGCATATTTTTGCGAAAGCCGATTGTTACTTCACGTGATTTTATGTGACAAAATTATATAGGTACATATTATGATAACCTTTGCCCTAATTGATTTGCCAAAATATTAAATTTTGCGAAAATATGGCGGAACTGGAATATGTTTCCCTCTTTCCTTTGCTTAACATCAAGCGAGGTGAAGTCAAATTGACGTGTCCCATATAAAAAAACAGAATGTTGGAGGTATCCCAAATATCGCGAAAACAACTGAAAAACTACGCTTGTGTTTAAAAACAGAACGACTTGCGAATTTATCGTGAATGCGATGCGATTAAATCGCAGCATAAATTCGCCGTGCATGACAGCTTTAGAGTGTAGGTATGGGTACTTAAAATTATGACCTGACCCGTAAATCATATGAAGGACGCGTGTAGGTCGTAATTAGCACCCTCGGAGGTAAAATGCCGCAATATTGTAATATAAAGCTGCAAGTGCATCATTGCGTATCCAATTTTTGTACCACTAAGGTGACACATAGGCTCAACGCTTGGAAAATGATATCCGTAGCCTACTGAAGTTTACCTCTAGAAAACCTGCCAATAATTGATTACTTATTATATCTGTATCAAGGAGTTCTACGAGTGCTATGCAGAGATATCCTATCCAATTTCAACGGGAATATAAATAGTGCGACATAGTACTAACCTATTTAGTTACGTATCAGTGCAAATAAATTTATTATCTACTTACCTATTTCTGCCACCCATTACACTATAAAAGAATAATAAATAACATAGGTATACCTACCTAAAGTATATTACAAATATAAATAAAAAACTATTATTTACCCTCAGTTCGTCTTCGGGAAATATGCCTTTGTCTCGGATCTTCGTGAACCGTATGCCTCGCGCATTGGGCGCGCCGCCACCTGCACGCCCCCACGGCTGGTATGAAGCCAGCTCTTCACGAGCCTGTACAATAGACCAAACTTTTAGTACCTTAACATTTCTTTCGTAAAACGGACAATAATGTTGCATTTAACATGCTTTTAATAAGCATCACCTGGCCGGTCATGTAACCCCCGATACCTGTTTGTAAACATATGAACCAACTTTTAACCAATTTCAATAGTGAATATATAAAATTATGAATGTGGTCTGATGATAGTCAGAATCTGGAATTCTTCAACGGATTGGTTACCGTTCAGAATTGAGGATTAAGGGGTAGACAGGTATTATTATTAAGTTAGTAGGTAAAGGATTCTATGGTTTATGGAAATGCTGGCACAGGCTTTACTCTCGGCGTTATGGGGCGATTGCTCCCTTAAAAGACTAAAGAATACTAGTCCATCCCGGGTTCCAAAGTGCAATTTTGTATAGAACCAGGATTGGGCTCGGATTATGTTGATGACATACTAAGTATACCTAATTATAGGTCTACCGAGCGGTTTGCGTATTTAATAATTACTAGCTATCTAGACCTCGTTCTAAAACCTGCGTAAAATTCGCCATGTTTGTAATCTTCCATGACCTCACAATAAACCACCACAGCCGCAGGGTTACAGTTGCCAAATTATAATAGAATGCTTAAACACCATCATTAATATTTAGTAGGTATCAAGTGCCGCGCCTAGTATTTCATCATCACCATGGGAAGCCGTGGGAGGTATCAGATTATAACTTTATAGGCAGGTAGGTCAACAGTGCTATCATATTACATCACACTCTTAGGAAAGTATCATGAAGTCAAACAATTGTTATACAGTAAGTCAAAATAAACGCATTTTCTTCTTTCTTCTTCTTCTTTCTAACACGACACCCCTAAAACTCGAAGTTAACGGTTACCGGTGCCTATGACTTCTTTATGAGGTTACCGGTGCATTTATCAGCCATATGAAATGTCAATACGCTGCGCTGGTCAGTTGGAATCCGGGGTCCGCTCTCCCACTCTTAACTTATGGAGTAGTTTATCTTGGCTTTTACAGAAGCTAATGTCCAACCCAAATAGGAAAGCCTACGCCAAAGCCCTATCTTTCAATTAGGCTTGCAGGTGAGGTAGACTAGGGCATCAAGCGTCGGTAGCTTAGTGGTTAAGGAGTCGGCCTTACGATCGAGAGGTCCCGGGTTCGATCCTGGCCATTGCACTATCGACGTGAACCCACTCCTAGCAATAGCATTTTAGCTTAGTTGGAGGGGTTAGAGGGAATATTAGTAACTTCGGTTCTAATATTCTTTAAAAAAAAAAAACAGATTAGGTTCAATAGTTAGACTGAAATAGAAGCGGTCTCATCTTAGGTCAGCATGTAATGATGATGATGAGCTTTTGCGAGTGAATTACCTTACGTTGTTGTTGAAGCTTTTCCCTGGCACGTAGTTCTCGTTTCTCGAGAGCAATGCGCTCACCCTCAGCCCGCGTCTGTTCGGCGCGCTGCCGCTCACGGGCTCGACGTCGCAGAGACCCTGACGTGGGAGCACTCAGCCTCCTATTTAACACAAATAATAGAGGAAAACTTTAACGAACACTAGTAGAATATTACTTCTGACTTATTTAACAATATCGAAATATAGTTTCTGATCGAGATTTCTTAACTTCAACAAAGATCACACGAAACACTGAATGGAATATGAATGTTGGAGTATGGTGTTATCTTGTATTGAAATTGGGTGAGTATCAGGACAGGTACTTGACTAGAATAAGTATTAGATCTTGAAATGATGGTAGAAAATTTTCATAACATTTTTCACTGATTGCTCTACAACTGGTTACAAGCTCTAGGTACTTTGATAAATGGTTTTTCCTCGCTCTTATTTGGTTCACACAACTTTTACAGGAACGACTGCCGCTGACCACCCAACCCCAAGAGTAACGAAGCTTTGGCGCAGGTTGCACCAAAGCTTCATCCGTCAATCAGCAGTTGTACTTACAGGCTTCCAGGTGAAGTTGGTAAAGACTCTCACAATATCTAATATTTTATAAATAAGTATTTAGTTAACTAAACACAACAGTTTTCAAAACGGACACATCATTGAACATTATCTATTACGTATGTTTACCACGCTCTAAATGTACCTACAGAGCCCTACTATTTACATATATCGTAAGAACTTTTCTGAACACCGTAAAACTGTCTTACCTACGCAATCTTCTCGAGTGTAAAGCTAACATTTAAACTATAGTTTCACTTAACCCAACAATAACTTCGTCTTCATATCACATAACTGAATACGTAACAAAATCTGACAAGTATAAACGCAGGCAGGAACGTAAACGCGGTAAACGTGATCATTTTGAAATGGTACAGCTCTGGACTGGCGGGGGCGGCTTTTCGCCTTCAACTGAAAGCGCGTTTCTGAAATCGCGAGCGTTCCTACTGTATAGAAATGTGAGCTCATTCGTGAATGTTTCCATTGAATTTACTAACGCGTGCTAAAAAGTTTGAATATATTTTATAATGAAACTTTATTTATCCATACTAATCCATACTAATATTATAAATGCGAAAGTAACTCTGTCTGTCTGTCTGTCTGTCTGTATGTTACGCTTTCACGCCTAAACCACTGAACCGATTTAGATGAAATTTGGTACAGGGATAGGTTAGACCTTGAGAACGGACATAGGCTATGTTTGGTCGCGATAACCGACATCCACGCGGGCGGAGCCGCGGGCAAAAGCTAGTAATATATATTTCAACAAAAATCTGACACTTAAATAATATCAAATAAATATTCTACGACAATCTACACTCACTATTCAGGCTCAAAGTAAACATAGCTTAACTTACTTGTGGTATAGGACTTAGAATACGGATAATCATATTTAGATACTTTTTTTGCAAATAATATAGGTACTCAGATAGTATATCTCAGACCAATGCAAATATACCTACATTATTCGTGTATACAAATATTTGCACTGAGTGGGAATCGAACCCGCGCCTGCATACTGAGATATCATACGCTCTTCAGCTGCGCTACGCTATAATTAAATCTGAACATTATATCCATCTAAGATTCCAAGCAGCTTTACATGTTTTTGTTACAGTACTAGTGGGTAACTGCACACAGAGGATGACAACTGCGAATGATGAAACTCTCTCTCTCTGATAGCAGCAAAGCAGGCCGGCAGCATGGTATAACCTTGATTGCGTCATTTATGATAAAAAAACCGTTAGCAAAACAGACAAATCACATTCTTACATCATTGTTACGAACACTGTTATTGGCTAGACTGTATAAATCTCTATGCCTTGCACGATTTATTATTTATAGTTAAGTCCGGCGTCGACCTAGTAACATTAACTAAAATACCATGAACCGTCAGCTGCCTCATAAGTTCGACCTGATATGGTATACAAATTATACATTCAACTGTATTATCAAAATAATTAGGTACAATAAACTGTGGCTTCAACAAATCGAATCGAATTCTAAGCACACTAC
Source organism: Eilema sororculum (assembly GCA_914829495.1). Classification (NCBI taxonomy): domain Eukaryota; kingdom Metazoa; phylum Arthropoda; class Insecta; order Lepidoptera; family Erebidae; genus Eilema; species Eilema sororculum. The sequence goes on along the minus strand of OU618543.1, from coordinate 15,459,291 downwards.
GAGTAGTAGAAGTCCAAACAACAAGAATGATTCGAAAATCAATTTAGTTCATTATAGATAGGTCCTAGATATTGTATATTTTTTTCAGATTGTCAGGGATCCAGAAATTAGGCTGGTAAAATATGACAGGAATATAAAAAATTGTGGAAAAGTGATAGTATTCGAATGTTTTTGGTAAGAGTAAAACGGTGTGACGAAACCGGGTGAAAAATCTGGGAAACACTGATTGACATTTATTTTTCTTCAATCTGAACTCACTCTATGAGTTAGTCAGTGTCAAGTGAGTACCTAATTATTAATTAGATTAATTTTAATTCAATATTCAGCGTATAGTACACTTAATAATAAAATACCTTTCGTGTTAATTTAAATCCTAGTGTATTAGAAGGGGCGAGTGAAATGTATATTTTATTTAAAGATTATGTGGTCGAATGGCCGACATGGCCTTCTCTTCCAGTAGGAATTACACATTGGTGGTGCACAATGGGTCACGGAGATGGCAACTCCCTCTCACAGGGCCATTTCTGACCAAGTGACGACACACAGGAGAGCGGCCCTGTAGAGGGTTGCTTGGGGGCATTCTAGGGGGCCCTGACTAGTAGTGCACAGTGGAGAGCAGGCAAGCTGTCATCCCAGCAGAACTGAACTGCTTCCAACACAGAGGGGAGCCATCTCAAAACCAAATGGCTGAAGGTCAGCCGGGACGCGAGGGACATGCCTTATTGGGTAACCGTACACCCTGTTAATTGAGACCCGAAACGGTGTGCTGTTTTAGTCGCCTCAAGTCCGACATAACCACGCTCGGTGGCCATGGGTGTGGTTATGAATATTCGTAGGAAAAAAAAGGTTATTACACATTAATCTAAATAATATGAAACTAGAACTTACCCTGCTTTTTCTCTGTTCCTATGTTGACCAGTCACTACCATCAAGCACGTTTACACTTCAACACCTTTATTTTGCTTCTGAAGGATAGGTAGGTACTTCTAGTTCTTAGTAATTTCAAGTTTTTTTGCAAATCATCGGTTCTATTACTTCCTTTGTTATACCAACACTTTCTTCGGTAATACAAATCGGTACGAGTAGGTCATATGTTAGTTTAACTTTACTTGTAGTACCTATACCTACCTAGGTATAGGACAGAAAACTGCCGACTAAGTAATTTGAGACTACAAATATAAATTAGTATTTTAGGTACAGTACAAAGCATAGACGTCGTCAAAAGAAGTCTCCAGTCTGGCTGGAGTTGAACAAATCAGATAATCCTATCGTTCCCAATAAGATTTACGCGAATGTTGCGAATTTACATAGGGCGATATCACGTTTCGCTCCTACGACAAATATACGAGCAAACCACATATTTGCGAATGAAATGGAGCCAGCCAACTTTTACAGGCTCATAAAAATTGCTTAAACTTAAAAAAAGGCCTATGGTATTTTATTAATCCGTTTATCAGTCTACTAAACTGTCTAAAATTGATTTAATAACTACTACTATTAGAAGCATAAAATCATTTCTTATTCCTAAGTATCTAAGTACACTTGCGTAGGTAAGTGGGTATACTTGAACTTGGCTTGCATTAAGGAAGGGGCTGTTTCGTGCACCACATTAGCAGAGGTATGCGGTGTACAAAACTTGTTGGGCTTGAGCAGGAATCGAATCCCCACCTCCCTACGTAGCAGTCACTACCGCTACGCCACAGAGGCAGTCACAGTTACTATATCGGTACATTTAACAACTCTGAAAACTATCTAAACTAGAACTCTTTAAAAATTATCTATTCAAAGAAAACATTGGAACATTGTATTTTAAAATTACCTACGATTGTAGTACTTACAGTGCAGTAGGTCGTGTACATTTTTCATGTTGTTTTCCAGTTCGCATTCGCCTCGTCCTGGCGGTGCCGGGCGCGGTGCGATCGATTGCCGCAACACGCAGTTCAAAGTCTCCTATTGCATTCATTCACATATTATACACCCATCTTGCAAGTGGAATTGTGTAGCTGTCGTGGAATTAGGTCACTGATAATTTCCTTGCTGATATTATTACGATTTTGTCAAGGACGGAGTAGCTATAAAATGTGTCACGCGTGTCCTTGTCAATATCTTTTGCGTGCAACGATGGTAGAAGTATTACGGAATGAGTTCCGCTATTAAGTATCATTATTTATTTACTGTCGAAAGTGCGTTGGTTTGTGAGATTCTAAAAAAATATTAACGTTAAACAGTAGGTATAGTATAGGTAGTTTTATGTTTATAAAGATTTTACCTAAGTTCCTACTTATATTACATGCGGTTATTCCATTACCCTGCAGCACAGTTCTATTTGCACATATCGTACTCGTACAACGCTAATCACTTCTGTGAATAATCCACAACTGTAATTTTATAGTGTTAGCGTGAATAGCCCCTTAGTGGGTGTTGCTTTCAATATCAAACTGAAAATTTTAATGACCACCTTGATAGCCTACCAAGAGCATGAATATATTCTTAATAATATTTTTGGGCGTATGATCCTAATCCACGACTATCCTCGAATTCACGAACAAGTCAAGCTCTTTTTCATTGAGGGATGAGTCTTTTCGAAAAGTCTTTCGTATTCCGTATCTCCAAATAAAACGCTACGTGTTCCGGTCTTCCGGTTTTTAAATCTTCAATCGCTCATAGTATGCTATTAGGCACATGTTTGATTCGTTTTCAATAAAATTTTGTTGGTTTTGTAATCACACGTTTTAAAAACCAACATAACTTTATTGAACGATCCGTCGATCCTTAATCTGGGGGCACGGAAGTGGAGGCACCAAGTTGAGCAAAATTCTCTAGTAAAATTCTAGGTACCTTAACGGCCGTTCGCAATAACATACTGACAGTTAAAGATGGATCGCATCTACGGATAAACTGCTCGGCTGTTTAAATTCAAAACATAGTAACTCCTATTTCACACCAATTTCAGAAAATAAAATTATACCGCGATGCGCTTTCCCGCAAAAAAATTAGTTACCATGTTTTGAATTTAAACAGCCGATACGTCAAATTTGACTGCTGCGATCTATCTTTAGCTGTAAGTATGTTATTGCGAACGGCAGTAGTCGGCGAGGGATAGATTTCAGTCTACGCGTAATTTATTTTCTTTTTATTTTGAATTTTATGCAGTACCTAGTATGTCTGCTTTGAATTTTAACACCAAATCAATCGTAAATGCATCATAGGATAACCTTTGTGTAGAAACTATTAAATAAAATAAAACAAGATTTTGTAACTAATGTTTATATTAAAAATTATTCATGATTTACCATTTTACAGAGTAATAATATTTACAAACATATGATCTATGACAGTATGTCTACATACATATAAATAAAATTCATTGACTCCCATTGATTAACATTTTTAATGTACAAAGAACATACATCTCCGTCTCCGATTATTGCATGGGCTGACACAATGACCAAGTTATTTCTTCTGCTAGTGTAATCGTGTGCTATAAACTAAATAGCACGTATGTCGATGGTTTAAGTTCCTGTTTGAATATATTTCATCACTTCAAAAGCTGCGACTTGATAAAGAGAACTCATATTTAATACGGCTACAATATAATTAATTGCATGTTTTTCTGCATCGTTCATAAGTACGGACGTACTAAACGCAGAAAGAAAATGCATTTTACGGTTGTAACTCATGTAATTGAGTGCATTCTTAATTAATGATATATTGTGTATATGTAGTGAAACTGGATAATACTAACATTGTATGCAAGCTTGTCTCAAGTACAAAAGAAAATATGTAATTAAAAATACATCTAGATATAAAGCTTCTAGTTAAAAAAACAAAGGTCCTTGAAGTTAAAAAGTCGCTACCTAGGTAAGCGATTTATAATAATTAATATTATTACAAATTAATAATAGTTCAGATGTGTTTAATTTCTTGTAGACCATACTCTAAGCGTGTTCAGCATAATAGTACATGGATATAATAATTAATTTTTATATAAACAAACAGTATTGATGTACCCGAAATACTCTTTAACGATTTCAAGTGAGACTATGCGTGTCAGTCATTATGTGAGCCTTACACTATTTTAACTTATTAATGACTGATACTTTGTTAAATATTATCAAAAAAGGTTTCAAGAATACTACGCTGAGGGTGCATTCCTTTCCAGTTCTCTGATATCTCATTTCTCTATATAAATCTCAGTTACACTGAATAGATATAGTTGTTAGTATTATTTACAAATGTAATATGTACTAATTGGCTAACAAATTTGCGAAATATTTTTCCTAAAGATGTTGTGCGGCTTCGTAAAATACTTAAAATTTAATACTACGTCAGAATAAAACATACACCTCTAGTATGCAACGTGTACTCTAAGGAAATTGAGGTAATTGGTTTTGAAGATAAAACGCGGGTAACTTATCCAATGACTCTCAGTATTTACACACCATATAATAACATACAATAAGAAACAATCAAACACCAACTTGTAGAACAGACTGTTAGCAATTTTGTGATGATCTACGATACCGTATTATGTGCAAAAACACAGGTACTTTCTATCTCTATAACTACATAAAGATTGCACGATATAAAAATAAAAGAAAGAATAAAACAAAATCGTACAAGACCTTACCAAGTTATATACAATAATATCAATTAAAGTCGCATACTTAGCAAAAAAAATATAATCGTCAAGTTCTTTAATCAGTTGAGCATAATAATATAGTACACGTAAGTATGTACAACGTATTTGGTAACGAGTAGTCATATACACGCACCCCTCGCCAATAGCTCGCGTCACTGCCAGTTGTCACGTGGCGTGCACTTCGCGTACACGTGACGTGCATTTCGCGTACACTTCACGTACACGTCCCGTGCATATCACGTACACGTCCCGTGCACTTCACGTACACTTCACGTACACGTCCCGTGCACGTCACGTACACATAGAAAGTTTCTTAAAATAAATCAGGTCACACAAGTGAAGGACACAAGTACAAATACTTATATAAATACTAATATAAATATATACTTTAATATTATGTAACATATAATTATTTGACAATCAGTTCTACTGATTACAATAATATAACATTGATCTACAGTTTATATTTCACGTAGAAGAATTTAATATAATTTATCAGGGCACATGGTATATCGTCGCGCGTTTACGAGAGATGTCGCCCACGTCGGCGCAGGTCGCTCCACATTCACTCACAACACTCACTTCGGCCGCCGCCTCCGCGACTGGCTCGGCAGTCGGCACACCGAACACAATGATAATTAAAAATATTATGTCCATCGCCTTTCAGAAAAGGTATCCAGAATTCTCAGGTTTCACGCGTTAACCTTTAGACCAAAGGTTGCACGATTATTTTACCAATCCAAAGTAGGTACACTTAAGAATACGTAAATTCTAAGGTATATAGTACATAACCAAAAACTACTTTGAAAATTCGATCTTGGACCGGTAATAAACCAATGACCGCTCGCTCGCGGGTTCGACGGTCTTAGCCGCACTGTTCATACAGTGCAACCGCTAGAACTGTGGATGCCTTTCATGGAGTTGTAGTTTATCGCAAAGTACTATTTGATCCTGTTGAGAACAAGGTCTGTGGTGACTACGAGCCCCTTCTGGTAGGGTGAGTCTGCGAGTTCCGAGGCGAGGCGGGCCGCCTCGGCGCCATGTTTGCGCGCGAGGAAGCGCGTCTGTTCGAGTCCGCGTGATTTGTGCACCAGTTCGTATGCCTTCTCAACGTCGCCAGGTTCTTGGAACCGCCTCATTATCATCGGGTTCAGATCCGGATACTGCAAACAAAAGCAATTATTCAGTTGCGGCACCCTACATATTATATAACGGTTAAGGTGTTGGCAAGTCGTTTGTATATCGTTTGCTTATTTAAACTAGAGTTGGTGTTTTACTTGAATGAATTTTACAGCATTAAGTATGCTAACTATACAAATCAAATACATAGGGAAAAATAAATGTTCTCGGGCGGGACTCGAACGTTCGTAAGAAGATCGGTAGATGACTCGACCGTCGCCGTAAGAACGGATAAATAGAAGGGGACATTTGAATCACATCGGGCGTGTCCCGGTAGCCGAATTGGTCAAGGCATTCCCCCTGTAAGAGCAAGACGCGGGTTCGAGTCCCGAAGATTTATTTTTCCCTATGTATTCGATTGGTGTTTTACGTCGTAAAAGTTTCATTCGATACAAAATGATCAGCATCAGTCAGTCCTTTCAAGAAAAAATGCCATTTAAGGCCGAGAATTTAAAATGATTATGTATTGTTAGAAATATATGTGCACTTTTCACTTGTTCGAAAATTATGTATATTTGTCAGTGGGCTTTATGTCGACCATTACAGGTTACAATGGAACAGATCATTGAAAGAGGTGCCGTAGGTACGTGTACAAAGGTGGCTGGGACAGACTGGATGTGGAAGGCGGAGGATTGGGTAAAATGGCGCACATTAGGAAAGGCCTATGTCCAGCAGTGGACTGCGGGCTAATTGATTGATGTGTACAAAGTATCACACAAACCAGATTTTGTTTTGCATGTGATGGCTTTATAAATGGGAAATTAACGCAAACGGCCTAAACCTTGAATAAATTAGTGGAAAGAATTTGAACTGTATTCTCCAACACTTCCACTTTATTTATTTTTTTGTGAATGGAATGTATCTTTATTATCTGTGTAAATCAGCTGACAGATGTCGCGCATTCTAAAATGTAAATATTTTTTGCAATACCGGTGCAAATGACCCCGTGCAGTCGAACATGTGTATTGCGCAAAACATTTGCGTAAGCGTGTGTAAACACTCGTTATGGTACAAACTTGTTCACTCGAAGCAAAATAACCGGCCTAACATTTTTTGGTCCATTAAACTTGTGCCCTATATTTTTTCATCCTAATAACTTTATTTATATAAGACGTAGAAATAGAATTTTATTTGAATATTTTTTTATAGCATTTATTATGCCAACTTTTAAGTTCGAAAAACATATGAAAAAATAAAATGCTCAAGGTAAGACTTGAACTCACGACCTTTCCCTTACAGGGGGAAAGCTCTTCCAACTGAGCTATTGAGCCACACCTGAATCATTTCAAATTTTCCTTCTCTTTATATATGTCTTTAAAGGGGACGGTGGAGCCATCTACCAACATTCTTACGAACTGTTGGAAACAATGATTTTTCAACCATTTTTAAACATTGAATTTTGATGATTCCGCCCAAATATTTGAATGATTTTTTATAGCATCTCGGTTCTTCTCATATCGTGTCAATGATTCACTGCTGGCACTAAAAGGTTCCTGAATAAAATTGTGTCATCTCAACAGCGCTGTCAGTGGCTTTACATACATACATGCGTCTGTAAATGTCCGAAGGGGTAGGTAAAGGTGTTTTAGCAACCACGTTTCTAATTATAATTTTCGGTCCCACGACGTATTATTCAAATCATATTTATTGCAGGAGGTAGAATATAAGGGACACGAAGGCATGGAGTGCACTGGGGCACCGCAGTCACATGCGGTTACGGTAGCGGGTAAAAAAAACAATAAAATAGGTATCCAAAAACTTCAAAAATATATTACCTTTTCACAAGCGAAAAGTACAGGTGCTGTGGCGAGTCCGAGCTTAAGGTCGGCGGCAGTGGGCTTGCCCATCGCTTGCGCTGAAGACACGAAGTCTAGCAGGTCATCTACCAGCTGGAACGACAGCCCCAGGTTGCGTCCGTACTGGAAGCACAACTCGCTTGTGCTCTCATCTGCACCGCTAAGCAGGGCCACCTGAAAAAAAAGCGTAAAAATAATGAATGAATGAGTGAGGGAGTGAGTGAGTGAGTGAGTGAGTGAATGATATAAATTGGGTTGCACGTTTAAAATTAAGAAGACTATCTGTATAAGGTAAACTTACTATAATTTTCTATTTGAGCGTTTTTTCAAAAAAGTGTACCCTTCACTTTTGCGCTGTCCCATGTGTTTGAATTACAATTTAAAAAAAGATATATCTGGGTATTAATAACTTAATATTTTAAAAATATAAACATACTCTAAAGTATTTAAAGGTATTCATTTATTTGATCTATTTATTGTAATATTTAAATTATGATGATTTTTAAACAACGAAACGTCAGTTTTCGGCCTGTCCCCTATTCAATTTATGGAATGTTAGAAGCTATTCTGATTGTTTTTTCTACTGGGTTAGTATGAGGTTTAGGTACCATATGAAAGAACTGTGAGTCACCTACTAGCATCCTTAGTTTCTAATTTGAGTCTTAAGCCCTTTAAATGCAGTTTTGTTTCAAATGAAAACGTAAAAAGTGGTATAGTCCGGACACGTCAGTTTTATCACGGCTAAAACAGGTCTATGTATTATATGAAGATTTTTTCAATACTCAAAATGGCACATAAATGTTTACATTGTCTGGTAGTCAATTTAAAAGAGCCATATCATATAATTTTCAAGAAAAGACTTGACATTAGGTATGAAGTGCCACGGCGGTCAACATTTCTTCCATCCATTTTGAGACACATATCCAAAGTAATTTAATTATTCTCAGAAGATTAAGACTTCACTATATAACGTTTTTTAAATTAGTTATACCTGATTTGTGTCAGAATAAATTAGTAAATAATAAAATGTGGCGAAAACGTCACGTCGGTTTTGCGACATTTTGTTCCTCCTGGACAAAACGGACAACAGTCGCAAAGCACAACATTGGTACACTTTGTTTGGAAAACGCTCATTTACGAAAATTTTATGAAGCAGGAATGTTTGAAACGATCGAACGAACTCTACAGCTGAATCCGCGACGGTGAGGATTCAATGTCGCAAGCTGTAAATGTAAAAAAAACGCACAAGTCGACGGTGATTTAAGTTTATGTGCTCGAGAACATGAATTCACCAAAAGAGCATCCGAAATTGAAATCTTACCGCGGATTGAGCTGTCAAGTTCGTTCGATAGTTCAAAACGTTCTTCCAACATGTGCCTACAACTTCGATTAAAATCAAGCTGATAGCATATCGGACAATCCTTCACCTAGACTATAGTAGTTTACTTGAGCTGATACTTCAGGGATCCAACGTCATTCGTTCAATGAAACCAAACTACTTGAAAATAACCCTTACCGCCTTGACGGAGTTCGCGATGAGTGAGGCTGTCTTTCTGTAAGTCTTTGTGAGGTAGTGCGCGAACCGTTCATTCTCCGTCTCCTTGCTGCCGAGCTGCATGAACTCGCCCTGAACAAGGTCTGTCACCACCTGCAATTAAACAACCATACGTTAGACATGAGATTTTTTTAATATCGAGGTAAGGAAGCCGCACGGTTACAAGACCCATATCTTCAAGACACTTAGTATCCCCGTAACCATGGCTGCTGAAAAGTCGAGAATTATGTAAATTAAAAAATAACACATTATAAATATGTGTGTAGAGTGTTCGTTAAAATTAGGTTTTATTTCGTACGAAAATAAACACGTTAAAATCGCAAAAATTACATGTAACAGACGATCGGATAACATTGACCCTGTTTCTTTTTTTTTTGTCACGCAATTGAAAATGGTGTAAATCTTAATTCTTAATTCTTTGTTGCACACACACATAGTACAGAGATCATACATAAAACATTTCACAGAAAAAGAGTTCTCTACCAGCAAACCTTTGAGTCGCAGAGAAGTTAAGGTCATGAAGGGGGATGTGAAGTGTAGGTACATAAAAACAGATAAAAAATTAAAAAAAAAAGGAACATGAATAAGAAAGTGTACCTAAACAGGTACAATAAACAATAAAAAATCTTGCCAAAAGACTTCTTAAATTTTCGATTATGTTCGTTTTCTAGCTGCAGTTCGTAAGCTATCTACCTAATATCTACCTTGGATTCACTGACGACTATTGTTCACCCTCTAACGTGGGCTGTATTCTTGTTTACACGTAGACCGGTGGAGCTCGTGAGCTCTACTGAGAACGCGAAAACGTAGTATGCAGTTCAAATCAAATTTTCAAATGGCAGGCTATTGATATCACAGAAGAAGGCCAGGTATGTTCTTCTTTGCTTATAAAATCGGTGCACGGGAAACAGATATCCGTGTAAAAGTATAGCTTGATTCATATATCTTTGACCAAAATCCCAAGATTGAAGGGGCCTTCGCGCGGATTGCTTTGTAATGATCTATGCTTGGTGAATTTGACCTCATCCACCGCAGTAGCGCCCCGTGCTATATTCAAAATACATCCAAGAAACGTGTACTGTACGTATAGAGCACATGAAGCGTCGGTAGCTTAGCGGTTGAGGAGTCGGCCTCACGATCGAGAGGTCCCGGGATCGATCCTGGTCATTACACTACCGACGTGAACCCACTCCTAGCACAAGCAATTTAGCTTAGTTGGAGGGGTTAGAGGGAATATTAGTAACTTCGGTTCTAATATTCTTTAAAAAAAATAAAAATAAAAACATTTTAGGCCCAAGATATATGAATCAAGCTATACTTTTTATAGTTTTCATTCTAACATTAGCACTTCGCTATTGGCTCTAGCGGCACTCGTGGGAGTTTTACAACATCAAATATTAAACACCATAAAGGTCAGAAGCTATGATTTACACCAATATTAGAATTGATAGGTGTTGCAATCATTATAACCACATCAGCCGCGGGCGGCTTGGTGGCGAAGGTAGAGCGGTATTTCCATACAAAATCATCTAATGCCATCATAGCCCCACCCTGCTTTTGCTATTGAGGATAGATCATACTTGTAATCGCAATTATTAGTATTCTCATTAACTCTTGCAACTAAGCTAAATTGCTTGTGTTAGAAGGCGTTCACTTCGATAGTGTAACCTTCGTTCATAGTTTACTGCAGCTCCTAGAGATTAGTTTAATCCAGTTAGGTTTGTTATTCCTATATATTATTTTACTTTTCTCCTCTTCACAGGTAGCCATACCATGCCATGCAATGCCATACCATGCCGTGCCATGTCATGCCAGGCCATGGTAATAGCTTTTCACAAAATAGAACATGTACGAAATAGGTACTACATTACAATATCACTGAATAGTATAAAGCAAACTGGCTTTCCGCGTCTGTCCGTCCATATGTATGCTTCAAAACTACGCAAAGAATTTTGATACAGTTTTTTTGTAATAGAGTGATTCAAGAGGGAAGTTTATATGTATAATACATGCTTAATATAGTAAAGGGTGTAGCGGGAACGGGATCTAACGTGGGCGGAAAAAGATGACGGTACGAAGCTCGCCGGTCAGGTAGTTTATAGTATAATATCTAGTTTAATGCGTCAAATTTGTCAAATTTTTACGCATGTTTTGATATGTATTTTCAAATCGTAATACCAACCATTTAGTTTTGCGCAAGGTACGGACTTAAAAATTCAAATATTGAAATTTGAAGGTCACGATTTAGACAAGTTTAGCAACATAAAATAGCCTTCGCAAATTATTCATAACAGTTAACCCCAATAGGTGGTAACCACGTGGTAACAATTTGAGTCGTAGTAGATATTTTAAGGAATACTTACAGGTGTTCATAACCGAGTGACGAACATCAGAACATGTTAAGGGCAAGCGAAGTAGACATTGACACCAAAATTGAAGCCAGAAATTGTAACATGTGTCGTAAACTCTACGTGTAAATAAAAATACAAAGAACATGGTCTCGTTTAGTACCTGTATTCATTAATTAAATTAGTTCCAATTGGATATTCTAACTTTACCTGTCAATAAATTTAAAAATACAGTAAAGAGCAAACTCTGCCAGAAAGGCTATTATAAAATCCAAGAATATTTAAACGATAAACAAGCTTGGAAATGAGCTGTTTGCTCAGCTATGCTACTCAAGCAAAACATTGTATCTAGACCATAAGTTTTAGGCTAAGTAAATGTTTTGTAAATAGACCAAAAAAAAAAGCCCGCTGAGTTTCTTGCCGGAGTCTTCTCAGGTCTGGGCCGCGTTTCGAACCGGTGGTCCATTTACTAGTATTAGTAGTATTAGGTAGTATTTAATATTTACTTTATGTTGACGTTTTGTAAGTGCCGGTTTAATGGTCTATGCAAAATAAAATATTTTTGAATTTTGAATTTTGAACTAGTCAAATTAGTTTTTACGAAGGTCAAAACGGTTCAGTTACAACAATTTAATTTGCATGATTTTTTTTGTAACGTCATAAAATTTAATAGTCAAATCATTTACTATTATAGGTTGGGTGGATTATTGAAAATAAACTAAAATGATGAAATAAGAACCGACGCAACTTTTACCGCTCTTTTACTACCTATTCTTAATTTAACAAGCTCAGTTAGATAATTTATTAATTACAGGAATATAACCAAATATTACGTTTTATGTCATTGTTATTACTTTTATTATTATTATTATATTTATAAACTTTATGCACTATATTTATTATAAAAAAATAATGACCACTCATTCTTCAGTATCTCGTTTGCACTATTCTTGTCTAATAAATTGAAATTTTGACGGGTGTGTCTGTTTGTTGTGGTATCTGGCAGAAAACCTTCTGACTGAAGTTTTGAGCGGCATACCATGTAGCTAGGTATGCCTTTCATGCCTCACTGAATCAGCACAATGAATACGATCTAGTGTTTTACTAAAACGTTTAAAAAAGTTAATAGTATTATCACGTTTGAATAAATATTCTAGCAGACTGACCCCAATCGGAAATGTATGTGCACGAATATTCAAAAGGCTGTATTAAAGTAATGACGATGCTTTGCTACTGGTCAAGCGACGAGCGGCGAGTGAATAGAAATATCGGTGTCCCTCTATGTGATGAAATACAACAATAATGTAACAAGTCAACATTTAACGCATCAAGCGCGTTTACAAATTGTATTAGAGCGCATTAAATGTTACCAAACTGTCTTCCAGACTCATAAATGTGCAACGTTTACATCATAAAACATTGGCCCCATTTTTGTTACACTTTTCGCATTATTTAGATTTATAGTTATTGTTGTCATTTTTAAACACAAATTTCTTACTTTATATAAGCATTTACAGCGTTAGATAGAATGCAGAAATTATCTTAATTATTCATACAATTTCAAATGTTGCAACTTTATCTAAGAATAACCTACACCATGGTGAGAATAAGTTCTGGGTTGATTGCTATTCGAGAATAAACATGTACCTACCTAAATATTATTGTGCATTAGACTTAGTGCTAATTTTATTGGCAGCCTAGGCAATTGTCTAAAGTAAAGCCAACGAAGCGAGAGAAAAAAGGTAAACAAAGTTCACCGATTTCAAACATTTATAACTTCAAGCTCATTCCAGACAGGAATGAAATTGCTCATAAGATGGCAGACCTGACAGTTAAGAATCGCTGTGCTGACAGCTTTCCTGTACTACGAAACACGCAACGACAGCTGTCGCTCGGCCATTGTCACGTACGTGTGACATGTGCGACAAGGACAGAGAAAATAATCGCTAGTTATTGCAACGTTACTCGTAATGGTCGCTTTGTTTACCTTTATGTTAAATTAATAATTTTCTACAATAGCTATAATATATTATACGTCGTTTTCTACGATCTTCATCAGCGAAAAGTTAAAACATAATAGTGTGCAATAAAAGCCTCATTCATAAACAAAATAATAAGAAGCAACGTCTGTCCCAACTTTAATGCGCAAAAACTCGCTGACCACTCATCGAACTTCCGATTTTTTGTCGGTAGATACATTTTCTGATCCTGATTTACATCTAATACTAAAATCGCCATGTTCGACTACCAATAAAAGTTGAAGTGATAGAACAATCTAATATGAGTATATAATATGGGTACTGTACCCGATCTACCCACATTGACAAAATGACACAGTTGTTTATTAGTTGTAACTTATAAGACATTATATTTATTGGTACATCTAGCATAGAAATCTATCAATTAAATAAATCTAAAACTCTCAGAAGAAAATTAATTTATATGTATCACCAATTTTTAATTCAATAGATAATGTAGAACGAATTTCCTAAAGTGTCGCTTTTATAGAAATATTTTCAGGATAATCATAATGCCGAGAAGACGACGTCTGATTACGATTTTTTTTATTTTTTTTTATTTTTTTTTATACAGGACACGTCAATTTGACTTCACCTCGCCTGAGGTTAAGCTAAAGGCAAAGTTTCGGAAAGAGGGTCACCATCGTAAACATTTACCATGTTAACAGTGGTGGCTCTCAGCTTGACGGCCTCATTAGATGCCTTTTCACGCCCCGCTTAAAGGACCCAGGACTGTAGGAAGAAGGAAACACGTGAGACACGTGAGACATTTATTAGATAAGCAAAAGGGCTAAGCGGTAAGAAACAGTCTAAAAGTGCCGTATATTAGTTTTTTTTTTTTAAGTCTGGCACAATAACGACGATGTAGTGTACTTTTTTGGTCTAGACATAAATAGAATATAAAATCACCTCAAGAATTGAATTGTAACCTAAAATTATAACTTAAGTGTCTATTAATAGAGCCGATAATCGCACAAAACACCGTGAACTGCTGTGACACAGTTTTCTATTATAATGTAGTACCTACACATTTTTGTAGGTATTGCTCGATTAACATATCTAGGACCCAAAATGTGCTCAAGATGTGCTCTATGCGCGCAGTACACGTTCCTCGGATATTTTTTGAAGATAGCACGGATAGTGACAGATAGTGCTACGGCAGTGGACGAGCTCAAACTCATCAAGTATAGATCACAATCTGCGTGCGCCAAAGCCTTTTATATTTCGCTATTTAGGTCCAAGATATATTAATCGAGCTATACTTGTAGTTAACTGCTGAATATTTTTTTATTTCAGGTTTAAATCAATTCGTTAAACTGTAACCCCAGATATTATATCTTAAAATATTGCCTAGATAAGTACCTACGTACTTTCCAGGCTAGTCTAGTTTCCTTTAAATATATTTATCACGTACTAGCTGACCCGGCAAACCTCGTACCGCCAATTTTCTTCTGCCTGCGTGGCGTCCGATCCCGTTCCGACTATATTAAGCATGTATTATAAATATAAACCTTCTTGAATTACTCTATCTATTAAAATAAACCGTATCCAAATCTGTAGCGTAGTTTTGAAGATATAAGCATACATAGGGCGGACAGACGCGGAAAGCGAGTTTGCTTTATACTATGTCGTGATAGTGATGAAGTGGTTATTATATGCTGTATGCAACGTAGAACATATTAGATAATTGTTTATACTGTTGATTGATGGTACTTGGTGGAATCTGCTACACATATTGAGTAAGACACTTTGTACTTTTCCACTATATTTTATTTTTCATCTGACCGGTTTCGCCTCACGGCATTCTCAAAGGTCTGACCTTTGGTGAAAAATAAAATATAGTGGAAAAGTACAAAGTGTCTTACTCAATATATTACATAATTAACGAAGAAAATTAAGAAGGAGGAAGTTAATGTTTACACACTGATACCTACAAACCTACTGATACCTAAAATGTATGATGCGTAATATGTTATCTTATATTAATGTGATGATACCTGACTTAGCACGAGAGTGACTTCGTCGCTGCGCAAGCGAGCTATCATCATCGAAGCCACGGCGAGGATGAAGTCGCCGGCCATCGCCACCTGGAAACAAGAACATGATGCGTTTAATATACGAGTAATCAAAGATTACCATGGTATAAAGACTCGGATGGTTGGAGACATATGGAGTCCTAAAATCTCCATGGCCGATGATTAACGGATGAGGCTCTGAGGTATGGTTCAGATCTCTTTGATTGTGTGGGTTGCCATCACTTTATTATATTATAACCAAAATAAACTAAGAGATAGACTTTTAGGAGAGCAAACCCTGGGTTACAGTCGTGTGCAACCAGGATTGGTGCTCGGATGTACAAGAACAATGAAGAAACAAGAAATAAGAAGTATCAGAATATAAATATGAGAAAAGTAATAGCAAAAATCAAATTATTACGGCAGCTGTTATTGTATCCGCACGTGAAAGATGATAAACAGAGCAGTTGAGGTTTAATACCTTTTCCGTAATATAATGGCATATTTAGTCACTGTACAAAGTACCATTTACTTAAATATTATGAACCTATACGTGATTAAACGAAATCTATGAACAATATTGCGTTCTTTTTCCTTACACTTCGTCATTAATTAAGTAAACTAAGTTGAGGAAATCAACATCCTCTATGCTAACTAATAAATAAATGTAACAAGTGAAATATCATGAATGTTTTGTATATAACATAGATTGTAATAAATGTATCGATGGCGCTCATTTCTCCAGTTGTTGGCAAGAATGTCGAGAAAGTTGTGATGCGGTGTTCGGTCGCATACTAATGTCGGTACGGACGTTTCGCCGGCGGAGCGCGCCTTCCGACTGTGGGCGCAGACCGCGCGCGCCGGTACGCAGCACGCTGGGACTAACCACGAACCACTTCTCATTAACTCACTGGACACTTGTTAACCTACATCTAGTGGCTAGTGGCCGGGTTTAACGCACTATCATGCCTATTACACAGGACAACCTTACTATACACTTCAATGCTACGTGCGTTTAATGGTATCTTTCTAAAGTAAATTAACAAAGTAAAAAATATAATGTTATAGTCATGTTAGAAATCAAAGAGAGATTTGTACTTGATATCAACTAAAAATAAACTTAACTGTAGAGCTTACGAGTCGACAAGCGAGCCAAACCAATTGTTATATGATTACAACCAAATGACTTATTACATTGTGAATGGCGTCATTAAGTTGATGAATACTATAAATTATTAAATTCGATTTGGGAGAATTTCTTTCTATTCATTAGCAATTAAAAACATAGCATTAAATATTCACAATTGTCGAGATTGTGAAACTATCGTCGGGCAGCTCGTACAAACTGTTTTTAATGTCTCTAATCAACATTATATTAAAACTTCAGTGTATTTTGAAAAATATAAAATCTATTATATAAGAACATTAAAGAATATAGTTGTAATGTAATAATATATAATATAAAACGTTAACTGTAAAAGCTTACATAATCCATTTGAAAAGCATCTTTGTTTTTGATAGTAAATTTTATGGATCAAGCCTACGTCTGCAATGTCGAGACCTACTTTTGAAAGGTATTTTATACATTCACATACACACATTATTAATATAGCCAATGTCCTTGACCACCTAAAATATATTACGGCAATATTTGTCTCCAATGAACCCGCTATGCTATCTAAGCGGTGGAAATCAAAAAATGTGAAAGTGGTCACCGATGACGCGATGCGTATTTCCATAAGGTGGTATGAATGAAGGCATCCGGCCTCGAGTCCGGTTCGCAGTCGATGACACACAATTACAATGATATGTTTGATAATTAAACATCTATGTAATTAGATACCACTATTTGTACAATTAAAACCACAGAGGTACGTGACCAAAGGTTTTATTAATTCATCGGGTGGCAATTGTTTGTAGTTTAGTTCATCGCTTTGAATATATAATTATGTGGCTTCTTATACCATTCACAAACCTATTTGTACAGTCGTACATATATACACTGAGAAATTGTAATCATCTACTAAGATAATAATATATAATATGTATGTATTTACAAAAAAAAAAAAGTATATAAGTATGTTTATCCGCATTCTAGATTCCATAACACAAGCTATAAAAGCTTACCATGGGTCTAGATAGCGTTGTGTAGAATGTTGTGGAAAAAAATAATAATAATAATATTAAAAAAAATAGGTATAATTTGTATCAAAATGGTCATGGTAGGTATTTAGTAAGATTTTATGTATGGTGCTCCATGAATTTCTTCGGGAACCAAACCAACTTTGTCCATAAACAGGTACCACACAGGTACACCTGCCGAATGATCTGACGCAGGCTTCTTCTCGGGGTTTAAAGATCGCTCCCATTAAAGTCATAATAAAAAAAGAATGGAAGTTAAAGAAGACCTTTGTTGTGTCTGTACATTAGAGATAGGTATTTAAAAATAATCAGGCTGGTGTGTAGAAGACATAGCAAAGTAAATAAGCACTCAACCACATAAGTAACATAGTTCCATGTCAAACGAATAAGGAGATCAACCTAGATAAGTCCATCACAGCCAGTTTTGTTGTTCCATCACGGTAAAAATAATAAATCATTTCATATCTATACATAAAGCCTTGAAATATCTGAGAGAATACTGACGGTTACCAATTCGGCAAAAAGATCTTTATTCATTTTAAAATTGATATTGATAACATTTCACAAAGAGGACACTTAAAGGACGGGTGGAAATTATAGATACTATGAAGGTGTTCTGTAATATATTCAAGAATTTAGAAGGCATACAGTTTACAAGTTAAAATAATTTAATGTGAATAATTTCACAATTTTCCACCTAGTTGAATTGCACACATTTGAAGCATTTTACCTTAAAGAGAATTAATTAGATAGTAAAAAGGCTACTAAGTTTAAACCGAACAGGATGTAATGAATACCATCGAAACCATATATTTTTTACGCTTAGCAACTCTATGATACCATAACACATTAGCCTCGATTCTCAGGTAGTGGATGCACAAAGCCATGGAATGCTTAAGTGTTTATTATATAAGATATAGGTGTGACAGAGGCATTGTGGGAGGCTGAGTTTAAACAGGTGCGAGTGAGTTTACGAAATCATTATTACTGAATTCAATCATTATTTTAGCATTAAAATATTTCAAAATTTTTTGAACAGTTGTTTATTTGAAAAAGTTAGCATAACATAGCCATAATAGATGCTTGAGAAGAAACATTACCTGCAAAATTTTCTTTTACGATAAAAGGGAAGTAATTTTTGACTCTTTGAAATGTATTGTGATACACACAGGCTAAAGGTAAGTTGAAGGAATTTTTACAGCATTAAGTATGCTAACTATACAAATCAAATACATAGGGAAAAAGAATCTTCTCGGGCGGGACTCGAACCCGCAGTCTTTCCCTTACAGGGGGAATGCCTAACCAATTCGGCCTTCCCAATCTTATTATTATATTCTTATTCAATTGTTTGGGCGCAGTTATCAAAAATCAATGTTTAAAAATGATTGTAACATCATTCATTGATTTCGATAGTTCGTAAGAAAATCGGTAGATGACGCCACGTCGCCTTAAAGACGTATAAGATGGGAAATTTGAATCATATCGGGCGTGTCTCGGTAGCCGAATTGGTCAGGCATTCCCCCTGTAAGGGAAAGACTGCGGGTTCGAGTCCCGCCCGAGAAGATTCTTTTTCCCTATGTATTTGATTTGTAAAGGTAAGTTACTGACATTTGCTAATAGTTTTCATTATCGGCATCCTAAATTGAGATACCAATAAAAGATATTTAACTTTTTTATTCGGAGTCCTAATAAGCATTATAATAGAATATTAAAGGAATGTTTAACGTAGGTAAGGAAGTCCAATTAATGGAATCAAAGGCAACCATCACTGCACTCCCTACATCAACGTTTTTAAGCAATTAACTTTAAAATATTTTTTACGGTAAGCAATATAATATCAGCCTAAGCAATTAGTGTAAAACCTCATTGTAAATCATACGCAGGCTTAAGCGTTTTGCGTAATAATGCTTGGTGGGTCTACATATTATGTAATAAGCAATTAAGAAAGGTAAGCAATTCATTCCGCAACGGTTCACGAAACCTAGCCTTGTCTGGGAACATCGAGCCAACACAATCCCTCGAGTTCAACGTCGATTTAGTTAGTGGAACATTACGAAGTTAGTTCTACACACCCTCACTATCTGCAGTCGAAGGCTGCCTGCAGTACCTAAGTTCAATAAGCCAATTTGTGACATTCAAATTGATGTTTATTCTTCTACCTAAAGAATTTTAAAGGTTTTAAATACCGATTTGGTACTATTTAGTAAACACTGATCCTCAATTAACCTGTAAGCCTTCTGTAAATATAAATCTTAGTAACGATAAGGTGGTTTTTATAATGGACTAGCTTTTGCCCGCGGCTCCGCTCGCGTGGATGTCGGTTCCCGGCAATTATTCGAATTTTTCTCAACGTACAAACCTTCCCTGGACTTCCACAAATAATTCAAGACCAAAATTACCCAAATCGGTTCGTGAGTTCTGGAGTTATAGCGTCAGGAAGGAAAACCCGACTTATTTTTATATAGTAGATATATATCTTCATATATGCACATAACCACAGCGTTGTCCTATTATGTTTTTTTAATTCAGTAGATACCTAGGTACATAAAAATTGTCATACATATACAGTCAGTTTTTACCAAGCTATAAAAGCCTTGTTCTAATTGACAAACTGACCGTAAAGACCGATGTTCATTTACAAAATTTTGTAAAATAAACACGCAATCAACAAATTTTTTTTAAATAGGTGTCGAGCAATGCATAATGTTGAAGACATGAAAAAAACGTATTCAATCGGTTTTTTATCCTTAATTCAGGCAAGTGGCGACTCGATTGTTCAAAATTTTGTTTAAGTAGTTACTCAAAGTAACTACCAAAATGAAATTTTGAACATTATACCAACTTTTCAATCGCAATTTCACCCCTTAAAGGATATGATAAGTTATGCTATTGATATCAAATAGAATACTGTTATATTATTTATTGCTTTGTATGTACCTGTGTATTATTTTGAGCAATTCTAATTGTATTGGCCAGTAGATAACCAACGGGATCGCGCACGGGAATAGTGTACTAGCGCGTATCATGCGCGCTCTGTTGGGCAAATCGGCGCACGTATTAACACACTTTCTGCCGTCCACTGGCTGGGCTAAAAACGCATCCGTTACGCGCGCTAGTCCAACTTACACCGCTACACATAGCAGGGACCATCGAAATAACTATAGGAAATATATATATATATAGCACTTACAATTTGAAATTAAATTATCGATATCTATATTACCTAAATAGTCGCTTTATATTAATTCAGACAGTTGGCAACGTACGTCAAACCAGTTGTATGGTTCACGCGATATGATGCGATTGATAGCATAATAGTTAGGTACTTATATGTGATTTATTTAGTTAGCAATATATGCAACTCCCATGATAAGAGTGAAAGGCTTTCACCAGAACACGTTGAAAGTCTGCCCAACGTGAGCTCACATGAATAATTTACCAGAAAAATCTCTACGATTTCACGCTAACTTAATTCCGAATGCGTCGTAGTTTCTATTCTGTAATTCATATACCCATACATTGTAATGCAAGTTCAAACCTTGGTTGAATCACTAAACCTGTGCTTACTATTGTACCCACTCTCTTAAACGCACTAAGTGTGCATGTGCAATAAAATCATACTGATGAAAGCTGAAACAGCATTTATAATTGGCTAAGAATTGTAAATGTCCAAATTTGTAATATAACTTAGTAACGTCCTTTTCAAGGCATTGTTGAGTCAGTAACCCCGGTAACAGAAAAGTTTTCCGTGTAGTCTTTGCATAAAGTAAAAGATTATAAAGATACAAAGCTTAATTGTAAAAAAAATCGGCATCGTAACCCCATGTAAGGAAAAGTACGAGTATCATCAACGGGAATACCTTAGTTAATGCGGTAAAAACTAGTTTCATTAATATTTATCATACACGGAACTGCACCCCACAATTTATAATTGGGTAAATAAATTCTTTAGTCAGAGGATAATAAAAGTCCTGTAAAGGAACCGAAGGTCGGTATCACAGGCCGTTGGATAATTGCGACATTATTTCTTCAAGCGGATCTCGTATAACTCGATGTATGCAGTCGCTTGTTTCGCAAGGTAGCCTTGACAGTGGTGGTCGGCAGGTAGTGGTGGCGGCGACGGCGGCGGACGGAAGGTGAATGTGGCGGGATCTATGTCACGCGGTCGGCCTTGACTCCCCCCTCATCCTTCTTGCAAACCTGCCATTTAGATACCGGCTACCGAAACAGATATGACGCATATTCGGTAGGTAACCTTTTGTGAATCTGCCCAAATACACGGTTTAATTACAAAAAGATTCTTTGGTTATTTAAAACTGAATAGTGGATATTACTTTTAAGAATAAATAGGTATACCCTGCATATCTGCAATATTTTAAAGCTCTACAAAGGCGTAATACATTCTGTCCTGCTACATTTTAGCAAGAGATGTCACAACAAATTATTTTACAGGTTCCGCAGCTCGTAACTAAGACTATTTCAGATGTCTATAAACAACAGGTTTCAAGTCTGCAATGTCAGGGTATCCGTTTGCTCATTTGCTTGTTTTAAAGATATAAAGTCCGAAAATCTTGAACTAGTTTGAGGACTGAACTATTTAGGAATAAGAAAATACGTTTCAGTAAGTATATACTAGGTAATGCACGATCAGACATCTTAGAATGGCAAAATATTTTGCACTGATATTACTTACAATATTTAATAAGTATAAAATTACATAAAATTGACTGCAGTTTATAAACATATAAAATATTATTATATAATAACCAATAATAACACTAAGATAAATTTATCTAGTACTCAAGTGCAATATCTGATCGGTACATTCGTATTACAGTCGATCATTGATCAAAATACTACGTAGTGAGTGAGTGGAAGGCTGGAAGGTCCAGCGAGATTGCGAAACCATCGGGTATCTAGTGGCGATTAGCGATCGACGAGTGGGCCATCGTTTCAACACACCTGTCTGGATAGTAGTACAACACACACCCGTAAAAATCCGGTTTTTGTAATAAGGGACAAATACGTAATCTTCGTGTATGAATCAACTACGCTTCACTTTTGTGGAATTTCACCATTTTACATTTGCGAATATGCACCTATTTATAGTTTCGGTAAACGTATATAAGAAGGAGGTGGGCTCTATCTAACAAATATACAAAAAACATTAAAATAAGTCAAGTCGTTTCATAGGAGAAGGACCAGGGAAATTGTAATACTTAATGGTGAGTGGGTACAATAAGCATTCGTACCAACAGTCTAATACTAAAAAAACATATCATGACGTCACGTCACCACATGTAAGGTGCTATTGCAAATTCAATTTCAGGAACCACGGATCAAAACAATCAGTAAAGCAAAACAAACATAAGACTACTCAGGGAACAATTGCTGCGACCTTGACTCAGTGCCACCAAGGCTATTTTGTTCGTCCGTAACGCCATGCTTAAGTAATAATTGTGTTAACAAAATATTACATCATTTTATTCATGGCAATGCATTCTTTAATTTCTCAAAGGAATATTATTTCAACAAATGTTATAATAAAATAAAATACAGGTCTAATGAAGGTGGTCGGACGGCGCGGCCTGGCGTGACGGCGTGGTCGCGCGTTCGACCTACATCCCCCCGCGCCTACTTACCAACTCCCCGCAAAGAACAGTTACAAAGACCAGTTTTTACTTTACACTCTTTAATAAACACCGCGGTAGGTCACTTGAGGAAAGTGTTGGACGAATTTTGCTTTCAACGGACCATTCGGTCATTCTGTGATGAACTAATAGAAAGTAATAGTTGATGGTGTTCGATCATGTTTAAGAATTAATTGAGTGTAATTTGTAAAAACATGAATGGCAATATCTAGAGTGCAAAAACTAGGCATAGCGCTCATATGCGAAATGTCATAAGCGATCGCTCATGTTGGCATATGAGCGGAAAGAGTATGGGCCTTGTAAAAGACTTCAACGCGCGTGCTAAAACTAAAGTAAAAAAATGTTAGTGTCTCTTTGATTCTGATATACAAACATAAAACGTTTGATTTAAAGTTTAAAAGTCTTATTATTACTCGCTGTAGTCTTAATGTTTTATAGAGTCTGTAAATTCATTATTTTATTATCTAAATCGATATGTATTTTAAATCGGTGAATATTACATTAGGGTATTACATTATAATCCCAAAACCTATCTGTTGCAATATCGACTAAATAATAGATTAGGAAAGATTGTTCAGCTGTGTACTGCGGTAGAATAATTCAGTGTTTGAAGTAAATATGGGAAAGAGACACTGAAGTGTCCTTTTCAGAAAAAATAACAAATACTATTACACACTTTCATATAGCTTATGTTAACGAATTCAGTGTTATGATGCAATTTATATAGGTACTATTTATCTATCCTAATGTAAAGTTCTGTATCATCATACCTTTGACAATACACGCCGTGAGGTGAAACCGGTCAGGTGAAAAATAAAATATAGTGGAAAAGTACAAAGTGTCTTACTCAATATGTGTAGCAGATTGTACCAAGTGACATCAATCAACAGTATAAACAAAGAGTAAAGTTTATTCCTAGAATAAACAGCCCATATCAGCCACATATTGGCTGTTTATTCTAGGAATATACTTTAGTCGCGTTTGGTCGAACCGGCCCTTAATAAAATAAATGATCGATGAACTTTCTCCAAAAATAGACAGGTACAATAATAAGATAGCGTTTAACCGCAGCTGCGGTTGAAACTTATATCGGTTGTTTTTCAATCCCGAGCTTCCGTCCCAACAGACAACGCATATTATATTTAGGAGTAAGTATAATCACAAGCTTTGGATCACATACAGATTTATTAAAACCGCCCTTTTAGTTTTTCGAGTAAGGCTAAAACAAATCCATATATATATAAAAAGAAATCCATATATTACATTTTGGTCACGTGAAATCTTAAATATCACATGACACGAAATAAATTAGTAAAACAATGTTCTACTGGTTTAATAATAAAATCATCAGTTATGACTGATGAAATTTACGCCTAAAATAAAATAAGTATTACTTAAACACAAACTGGCACCAGTGATCAAACCATATGAGGATATTAATAAATTTGGTATAAAGTAAAAAAGGTTGTAGAAAAAGAATGTTTTATTTCTTAACATTGGAAAGCTTTAATGGATGGGAAGGCATAAAGTGGATGGGCACCATCAAAGAATAATATAGTCGAGGTGACTAACCTTTATTATCTTGAATGCGGACGATGCAATAAATGAATTACTTGTATGAAAAGAAATATCTTAAGGAGGCGCGGCGGCATGCTTAATAAATAACGAGATATTAATTGTTGTCATTATTGCCTCAACTTTATATTTAAGTATGATTTCACCTCGCCTGATGGTAAGCGAAGGGAGAATGAAATCTCGCTGTCACATTTTTATCACTAGAAATTCAAAAAATGTGTTCATAGATACTATTTCAGCAGAAAGGTGAATGCTGCAAGTGTGTACCTATTACACTATCCTTGAAGAAGAACATTTAGTTTTTATTCTTGAATAGGTATTAACCAACGGGTGGTATTTAAACGCAAATCAAATAAAATACTTTTTTTATGAAATAATAATCCAAATTTCCATCAAAATTACTGATTGCACAGCATAATACTACGATCAAAAGTATTAGAAAACACACTACAATTTATTTTCGTAACGTACGGCTGTTTATCTTAATGCAAACCAGTTTTATTAATGCACTGCTAATGCTGCCTCACTAAAATAATCCCAATTCACATTAAAAATACTGATTGAGCACCAACAAACTACTTACTTGCTTATGAAAAAAATAACCACGAAGACATAAGGCGGGAGCTCCGCTTCGCTTCGCTCTTAGTCTTCTAACCTAACCTATCCATTTCGGGGTGGGTGGTGATCATTCTGAACATAATTACTTAGTATACATGCTACTCGGATAGATATTTTACTTTGACAATGAGTATCTTCTACATGCGCACTAGTTAATTTGCTGTGCAGTTAGTATTTTTGATA
The DNA here is from genome assembly GCA_914829495.1 of Eilema sororculum. Taxonomy (NCBI): domain Eukaryota; kingdom Metazoa; phylum Arthropoda; class Insecta; order Lepidoptera; family Erebidae; genus Eilema; species Eilema sororculum. Next base: position 15,433,569 of record OU618543.1, on the reverse strand, counting down.
AACATTTATAATTTTTGTACTCGTACTTAAATAAATTTATTTGTATCGCATTATGAGGATAAAAGTAATTTCATGCTGATGTATATTTTATTTTTTTCTGCAGTACTAGTTTTGTTAACCATTCAGTTTATTTGTAGTAAAGTAATTTATTTGATGTAAAAAACCATATAAATGATGAAAATATATTGATATGTGATTATTTATTTGATGTGCAATTAATAATATTCATTAACCAACTGTCAGGTGCATCACCACTTTCAAGTAGATAAACGGGGCAAGAGCACTACGCGACCAAATGTGGTGTCACAAAAATACATACATATATACATCCCCGGAGGAGGGTTAGGCAGTGGTGAATTACTACCCAAATTTCACAAATAAATGTATTCGGTCCGACGTAATAGGGGGTGAGCCTATTGCGATATTCCAGGCACTATTGTTGACTCGAGCTTATATCTGAGGCTGAGTCTGGGCTATATATATCTGTCTGATGTTAAACAGCCCTATCCCTTATTCGTCTTGTACGACACCGCATGTGAAGAGATGTATATCTTCTGCTGCATTGCTTAAAATATACTTAAGTAAATATATCATTTAAACTATTCTATTGTATACAAATAGGTCTGAAGATATATTTCTCAGAAGAATATCTATTAGTGTCTCTTCTAACGTAATATTTGAAATAATATGCAATATAGTCCTTCTTATTTTAAAATTTTGTCGTTAGCCTCTTTCAAAATTGAACAATCGACTAAGTACACAAAACCTTTTAACTGTCGCCGATGTCATTAATCACCTCATACATACGTAATTAAGGATGCGGTAATCGTACACTTATTGCAGTAGGCAGACGAAACCACATAAAACGAAAAAATTTTCATTCAAAATTAGTTTACGTTGAATATATAATTTTTTAAATTACTTACAGACGTTAAAAGTAAGTTGTATCTCTGTTTAAAGTTACGTGTGACTAAAATTACATATTATATAATAAGTACGTACTATAATTATCTTGTTCCGATGACAGAACCCGGAGATATGACATCTTTATAATATGTCATACGCTGGTAAAGCCCCGGGCAAAAGTTGGTTTAACATCAAACTAAGTACCACAGCAATAATTGGCACACGACCTTTTTAACAACCGCATATCTTGTCAAGTACAGCTACAGTACTCAAAACTATGTTCAATTATTTTTAACATTAGTGTTGTTAAATTCTCCATTTCTAGTAATAAAATAAATTCCAGTATCGAGTATTTTAAAACGTCTCCTTCACAAATAAAATTTTGATTATAGGTCTGGAGCTTCAGAGACGAAAGGAATCTAGAGCACGAGTGCAGCGCAGCTAGCAGGTGGAGGGCAATGAACGACCTTCGGCCGCAGTGAGTGCAGGGCGTCTGGCATACTGACCCGTTACACAACAGAAGCAAGAAAGGCCTAGTGGAACGATGACGTTCTATTATGATTACGGAGGCAATTGTACCTACGCACTGAGTTCCGATCGGAATAACTAGTTGGTCAGTTCAGTTGGTCAGAGTAACAGATTTTTTTTCCGTGCGGAAATCCCCTCGGATACCCCCCTGCCGGAGCCGGAAGGGGAGGTTATGTCGGGCTCGAACTGACTAAAACCGCACGCCGACTGTGGGTCGTGGTGCTAGGCCGGAGGTGAGTTTGTCATCGACATATCCCTCACATCCCGGCTGACCCACGGCCATCCCTTACGGTCTAGCCCTCCTCGGGGGTCAAAGTAACAGCTATAAAACAAACAAGTACCTACAAAAACAAAAGTTCGTTTACTGTAAAACAAAACACCGCAACTGTTATGATTAGTAGCAGTTAGTATAAAATGCTAGCAAAACCGTAATTAAGTATAGCAAAAAATATTTTGAGTGATGAGTAAAAAAGACACGATGCGCAGGCGTTGGGTATAACCTACCTACTTAATATCAAAACCTTTTGAAACCCATAACCAATACCAGTAATATTGACACTATAATCCATTATACTATCGATTGTATCGTGCAAGGCGAATCGTTAATCGGTATTATTGTAGCTGTAGCTACCCTTAATCTTCGTATCTTGTACCGAACAGCATGATTGAGGTGCAATATTGCATTAACTATAATAATGTAATATCATCCTTTTTTTTTTATTTGATTGGCCTAACTAATTAAATAAACTGTACAAAAAAAGTTTAAGGTAAATCTTTGCTCTTACATTAAGTGAAAGGTTCACGTGCCACAAGGTCTACAATTCTTTATGAATCATATCTTTCATCTTAACCGAACGCCTTAAGGAAAATCCGCTATCATAACATTCTTTTAAGCGTTTATATTTATTGCATTCCCGTAATTGAATTTTAACATAAACCTTAGCTGGATGCTAGCTTACTGTAATGTCAGCTTACAGTTACGATATTAAAATAATGAAAGATCATAAGAGGTTGGATTTGTACAAACTGATAGTATTTGATCAAAATCTCAAACTGGACAAATACTCGTATTGTCGGCGTGTACTTTGTAAAATCTACCGCCTTAGTTGCCGTCACGATTCTTGATACCAAACATTATTTATTTATTATTGTCTTTCGTTTTGCACTTATACTCTCTCTGCAATCACTTTTAAATTGAACTATTGTATCAATTTCTAAAAACATCACCAAAAACCAGAACCTTTCTTGTATTTACATTCGAAAAAAGTATATGTAAATATATATCTCTAAATTACAAGTGATCTCAGATTTTTATTTAGAGAAAATTTAATCTCGACCTCCAATGATAAACTTGTTTGTCAAATCGATTAAATAACAAGAACTTGCGATTTCGTCAAGCCACGCCGTCTAGAGCGAGTGTTACGTGAGCTTGCTCTACACATCCGATAGCACCTGAGACCACCGGCTCTAATAGACAGATAGATAATGGTACCGAGCCCCGCGCACCCCGCAGGTGAAAGCTACCACCGGATCAACACGTGTCCTGCGATCACATCTCCCACCAATTAATAGACGCGATTAGAAAGCATTCGAGAATCCGACAAATTGAACTTTGACTTGTTTGTATACATAGTGAGGCTTGAATATTATCCCTGTTATGAAAAGTATGAAAACATAATACTATAACTATGTAGATTAAAGACCTTATTTGTATTGGGCATTTAGTCAAAATTGCTTATTGTTATGGCAATAGGTTGAATATTTATAACCTTTTACGAAGTCATAATAGCCAATAGACGTTCTCGCAGTATATAAAATGCCTTATATAGATTGTAGAACAACTTCTGGCGTTTGCAGCAGCACATCTTGAGTGTTTAACTAACTTAGGCCTAGTAAAAATAAATAGTAGGTATATTTTCCATAATATAACTTATAGTGAAAAGATAATTATTGTACGTCAATAAGTTCAAATATATTATGTTGGATGAATGGTTAGTCTGATGAAATTCTGACAGAATTAAAAAACAAACATTGTAAAGAACAAAAGCAATGTTTTCTAGCATTTTTTTACGAAATTTACGCTAGCTTGCTACGCTGTGAACTAGCTGTAAATATGTTTGATTCATTACGACAGCGAATATTCCAATATTAAATATTTTATATTTTAATATCAAACTCGTCGTATTGTTAAACATGAGGCACTGTTGCATCAGATCATCGAACTTGGGCGAGATTATAGAATGACAGGTGGCGCGGTGATTCGGTCAGATGTCAACACACTAGGGCCCCAACAACCTACATATTTTTGTATCTTATAAATGTCACATAAGCGCGGTGGAGCTTACACACCAGACGTTATGGTTTGTGCAATATTAAAACATATTTTTACATAAATTCTTATCGCGTACGCTCCGCATTTAAACACGCCATTCCTTAGCATAACTCTGACAAGGTGAACAATGAGGTCCGGGACATATTCTGAACAATGGTCGAAGATACGATAGGAATCGAAAATTCGCCACTGACGTTGTTGAAGACTCCCTGCCTATTGTTGCACAACACTATACAATACAGTGCTTTATAGAGTAAGAATACATAAATATTAAAAAAAACTTGTAGCTGAGGTTGTTGACCGAATAAGGAGCTTTGTTATACAAATAGTCAATTACATAATACTTTTACCATCTTAGACGTAATTCATATGACAGCGAGTTGCTGTAAAGATATATAATATCAAACAAATTATATCAGAAATTTTGACCACGTAACTGAAATTTAAATATTCGACATCCGTCTGTCTGTAACATGGTCATAAATGAGTGAAATGTAAATAGGCACGCCCTATTACCATGAAACGTTATTTACACAAAATGTATGTACATACACTACGTATATGGGTAGGAGGTACTAGCAAGGCCAGCCTTTGGATGTTTGAATTACATAACACAAATACAGTTTATCAGAACTCGCACTAGCACCACTACCAGGGACCTGTGACGTCCATTTTCATTCAAGTCTAATTCTTCTCTGCCGAGTTTAGTGAACTATTATAAGTTATAAATACCTATACAAGATAATAACATGAAACTCGCTGTTTTTACCCACGACGGAACGGAGACGGTATATGCGTTTGGTGTGAGAGGATGTTTGTGCAAATCCATGTTGCCATTTTCTCCGAAACTACCGATTTAATTTTGATGCAGTTTTCAGTTATGGGTTCGGCTTTAATTGGAGCATGTTCTTAGATAGGTGTTACGATGACAACTTAACAGGGGTCGCTACAGCAAGCATTTTTAATGCCAATCACTGTTGCTATTTTTCTCCAAAACTACAAGTCCGATTTTGTTGCAGTTTTCAATTATTGGTTTGGTTTTTTTTTTAAAGATTATTAGAACCGAAGTTACTAATATTCCCTCTAACTCCTCCAAGCTGGTGCATGTTCTTAGATAGGTGTTACGGTGAAAACCCACTAGGGGGGCGCTGCAGTAAACATTTTTGGGGCAAAGTCGGGTTTTTTTTATTTTTAATTTACTTTTCTTGTTAAATTTGTTTATTAGTAAAAAGAAAACTAAAAAACCAAAACATTTTTAATTAATTAAAGATGCAACATCTGCTCAAAATAATTAAAATTTACATATATTAATTATACCAAAACTCAAAATTAATATTTATAACAGAAATTCGAGTGATGTAAATTCATAACATTTAAATAATGTTTAAGAATGAACACCATCTTTCATATCACAATACAAATAACTCACAATAATTAATTTGATTATCAAACACACGTAAGGCAAAGGTCGTGTCGACCCAAATTGCTCAACATTCAACGTGTATAGTGGGGCATTCATTCTAGCCATCTTGAGCGATTAGATGAAGAACACAGCACTATTAAATGCATTGTGGATTCACTTAACGCTTCACACTGATATACGCGCAGCCTTCGTTCGTACGCCGGAAGATATTACAGCAGAGCACGGTATAGGCATTTTGCTCTTGAAGGACGTGTGTAAACGCAACCTGCCTACAAGTAGATATAATATGATAACCAGCAGTATACGATGCAATAAAAAAACAATCAACATTATACCGCGTAAACCAAATACGTGACATAAAATAGTTAAAAACTGCTTTGTTCGATCGTGACCTCGATTCGAATCACATAGGGTATTTGTTTAAATAAGTCATTTATATCTTTTTTGACACAATTTGCTGATTTTTATGTAATAGTTCATAAAACCATGGGATGAAATCGAAAGTCAGTACTAATATTAGTCGTAGTGTGTGATAATACTTACGAAAATTGCCTTGACCAATCTAACAACCATAATAGCTTCAACAAATATATCACATATACATATATTACACAATGTGTCACAAACGTCACACACCTAACCGGAGCTTATTTTTGCGTTCATACCGTTGGTACTTTAGTACATTTATACGACTATAAGACTATCTCTTGATGACCAAAACATTAGGGGCAGGTACAAACTTTCCCCTTCGAGTATTCCGTTATAATAAATTGAGGCATTCTGAGTTTTGGTTCTATGTACATAGTAGGCCTCCTGGAAAATCAGGGTTTCCAAAGGAATAAATAGTAAAAAACTTCTTTAATAAAATTTAAGTAAAATTTTCAAAAGTTGAGGTGAAAATTCTTTAGATTTTAAGAAGAAAACATATTTTTTTTTACTCTTGCCAATGCCAGTGAATCAAAGTACTTAGTATTATACTTATACTTAGTTTAGTTTCATGAATTAAACTCAAGAGTAAAACACGATTTTTATATTGATCAAATTTATATCATTACAATCTTAGTAATTTTTACCACAGCTAAGTATTAGACAAATACCTAGTTAAGTTTTCAAAAATATTTTAAAACATGATCGCAAGTAGCAAACCACTAACAAGTAAAAACATAAACAAAAGTACATAAAACAAGAGTATTACAAATACTGAGCATACAAAAAACCGATATCGACACTAATGAAGTGACGAGGCCGCCAGGTACTTTCACCAAGGGTCGCCCGCCTGGCCCACTGCGGGTATGTGAGCCTCCTCTGACACAGTCACTCGACTACTACGTTTACTAAACATTGAATCTGACGTATAGCTACATCTCGTTCATTCATGAAGTGAAAGAAAAGGGGAACCGAGTAATTGGTATCAACATTGCCGGCCCAGCGATGTCTTGGGCTACTTCTCACAAATATTAACGTTTAGGGCATTAACCCCAATACAGTTTTTTGGGATGTTGTTCAGTTAAAGAGAGTACAGCTGAGTTCATCAAGAGTGAAATTGAGAGCTTTAATTTGCGTCAAGTATGTATTTTAATCTCAGAGATGCTCCACGATAACACTACGTATTTCAAATTAGTGGCAGGATAGATGACAGGAATTTAACTAAATTCATATAGGAAATTACATGATGTTTTTTTTGATTTGTAATAGAAATTGTGTATAGACAGAAGAGCTTTAATAAAATTCACATGAGAAAGTTACTTTTGAATCTATTTACTAGATTTACAAGCATATCAGCATCATCATAATCCGCTTTCTATGGAAGTTGAAAACGAATTTGAAACTAACATACGTGTATCTACGAAGACCAATATTTGTACTACAAATGGGTAAATAACAAATACCGGCTTAAAGCTTAAACTAATATTGCCAAAGACAACAAATATTTATTTTTTATTTCATTTTTGTCTCCGCCTCAGTCCTGCTACTTCGATGAAAGTCGACGAGACCTTGAGGCATTGGTTATTTTAATAGATCGATAAATATTTAAACTTTACTTACCGCGAAAAACCTGTGAACAAATCATGACAGGAGTGTGAATCGAGATATCTTAGTAATCATGGTAACCACAAAATATAATTATGATACTTGAATACATGACGAGCATTCGAGTGTGTTCTTAATTATGCAAAATTACTCCATACTTTCGTTGATTTCCGGTTAACATTAAGCCCATAACTGAAATGATTAAGCGGAAATTGATAAAAAAACTAATTACGAAGTGTTTTATGCTGGTGTGGCTTTATATGATGATTTTATTATAATCATAATCTTTTTCATGATTTTAACTCAATCATCTGTACTGTAGCTTTCCTTTCTTAACCAATTTAGACCGAGTATATTTTTTGTACCAATGCCATTCTTTTACCATTTAATTACTTCCAAGCATCAATAGAAAAAGTTGGCATACTAATTGCTTTAAAATTTCATAAGATTCAATTTTAATTTCAAAAACTATTCCACATCTAAAGATGTCAAAAAGCTGTAAGGAAAAAAATAAATAATTTATGGATATTTAACCTACACGAGGCTTAAGCGAATGGATCGGGAGGTCCTCCTGGAGGCCGCCATCGTACAGGCCTGGGCCTCTGCGCCGGACAGGCCTGTCGACATAGACGATGAGGCGGCGTGGTTCCGGGAGGCCATGACGCGTGTCTGCGACGCGGCTATGCCTAGGGCTCCGCCCTATAATCCGAGGCGTCAGGTCTACTGGTGGTCAGCGGACATCGCAAGGCTGCGACAGGCCTCCGTGATCGCTTTCCGCCGGTGGACCAGATTCCGAAGGAGGCGTAGCCGCCCCGCAGATACGGAGCCCCGAGAGGCGGAGCTTCATGCGGGGTACAGGGAGGTCAGAAAGGCCCTCCGAGTAGCGATAAAGCAGTCGAAGGCTGCAGCTCACAAGGAGCTGCTGGAGACGCTGGAGCGGGACCCATGGGGGCGGCCTTACCTTATGGTAAGGGGCAAGCTGCGCCCCCGGGCCCCGCCGTTAACCCGGTGTCTCCAGCCGGAGCTGCTCGGAGGAGTCGTTGGCTCCCTGTTCCCAGCGCGGGCGGTGGAACATATTCCACCGCAGATGACTCCGCCACCTAGGTTGCCTATGGCGCCCAACGTGGATGACGACGACGTGCCCGAGGTCACTTGGGTGGAGCTAGAGCTGGCGGTGTTAAGGCTCAAGGCCAAGAACACCGCCCCGGGACCCGACGGCATTCCAGGCCGAGCGTGGGTCCTAGCTCTAGGAGAAGAAGACGCTCTCGAGCCCCGGCTGAGAGGGTTTCTCAGCGCATGTTTGGAGCGAGGCCAGTTTCCGAAGATGTGGAAGACGGGGAAACTGGTCCTCATCCGAAAGGCGGGGCGCCCGGCGGACTCACCGTCCGCCTACAGGCCAATAGTGTTGCTCGACGAGGTGTGCAAGCTCTTTGAAAGAGTCATTGCAAAGCGCCTCGCCGAGCACCTATCCAGGGTAGGGCCTGACCTGGCGGATGGCCAGTATGGCTTCCGCCGGAGGCGCTCCACCGTGGATGCCATCATGCGCGTGAGGACTCTGGCGAAGGACGCCGTCGCTCGGGGCGAGGTGGTGTTGGCGGTGTCACTGGACATCGCCAACGCATTTAACACCCTGCCCTGGAGCTGCATTAGGGAGGCGCTCGTGTATCACGAAGTGCCTCTCTACCTTCGCCGCATAGTCGGGGCGTATCTGTCGGAGAGAGCAGTCGTCTACCCAAGTGCGACCGGGCTCGGTCGGCGAGAGATGTCGTGCGGTGTTCCGCAGGGATCGGTCCTGGGACCGCTACTGTGGAACATCGGTTACGACTGGGTGCTTCGCGGAGAGCTCGTGGACGGTGCCGCCGTCACGTGTTATGCGGATGACACGCTGGTGACGGCGTGCGGGGCTACATACCGCGAAGCGACCCTGAAGGCCACGACCGCGGTTGCCCAAGTCGTGGAACGGATTCGGCGGCTGGGTCTCGAGGTGGCTCTGCATAAAACCGAGGCCATGTTCTTTCATGGGCCTCGGCGCGTGCCACCGGAGGATTCCAGCCTCATAGTGGGAGACATTTCCATCGGCGTCAAGGCCCAGATGAAATATCTGGGGCTCGTTCTCGATGGCCGGTGGAACTTCGGGGAGCATCTCCGAAGACTGGCCCCCAAATTGAAGGACACAGCTGCCGCTTTGGGGCGGCTGCTGCCCAACATGAGGGGGCCGGATGACTCCTGCAGGAGACTCTACGCGGGAGTCGTGCGGTCCATGGCCTTATATGGGTGCCCAATATGGGCGGACACCCTGACGGTCCACAATGCGCGTCTGCTGCGTGGACCGCAGCGTGCAATGGCCAGCAGGGCCATTAGGGGGTACCGCACGATATCCTTCGAGGCGGCGAGTCTCCTTGCCGGATCCCTACCGTGGAACCTGGATGCGAGAGCCCTTTCGATGCTATATCGGTATCGTAAGGAGGCGCGGGAGCAGGGACGGGAACCCGAGCCCGAAGAAATTCGGGCCGTGAGGTCCCAGCTCAACAGGGACATGGTAGCGGAATGGGAGCTACGACTTGGGCGACCAAGCGCAGGGCACGCCGTAATAGCGGCGGTAAGACCCATCATGGAGGAGTGGCTAGAGAGGCCACACGGCAGCCTCTCGTACCGGCTGACGCAGGTGATTACCGGACACGGGTGTTTCGGGAGTTACCTGTGTCGGATCCGGAAGGAGCCAACGTCCGAGTGCCATCACTGTGATGCGAGTGAGGACACGGAGCTGCACACGCTGACCGAGTGCCCGGCGTGGGACACGCCGAGGCGGGTCCTAGTGGCGGCTCTAGGGGTGGGAGTCCTCACACTCGTCACATTGCTCACAGCGATGGTACGATGCGCAAACGCTTGGGGTGCGGCCGCCTCCTTCTGCGAGCAAGTAATGCTCGAGAAGGAGGCGGCCGGTCGGGTCCGGACCAGACTCCGGGCCCGGGAAGCCCGTGCAGAGCGAAGGCGAACCGGACGTCGGAGGTCGCAGAACGACCTCCGTCCTCCATGAGCGCTGGCCTGGGGGTGACCGGTGGAGCCGCCTGTCACCCTAGCAGAAGCAGGCCGCGGCGGCGGCGCAAAGTGCGCCTCCCCGTAACCGGGGCTAGATGGGGACATTTTGGTCCCCACAACCCGAAGGGGGCCATCTCGAAAGAGATGGTCCTGGGTCTGCCGGGGTGCGAGAGATATGCTTTTGGCAATCTCACCTCCGGCAGCCAAGGACCCAAGACGGCGTGCGTTTTAGTCGGTTCGAGTCCGACATAACCGCCTCCACCGGCTCCGTGGGGGTGGTATCCGTGGGGATTTTTCGCACGATAAAAAAAAAAAAAAAAAAAAAAAAAAACCTACACGAGACAGGATACCATGCGGCTATTGTGACCGGTGACTATTACCGGATATATTTGCGGGTTGCTACTTCTAGATACTATCTATGCTATCGAATACAGTTGTCGCTAATTATTCTGAACATTGTCAATATTTCAGTGCTTAGTGACCGACACGAGATAGGATACCATGCGGTTATTGTGACCGGTGACTATAACCGGATATATTTGCGGGTTGCAACTTCTAGATACTATCAATGCTATCGGATACAGTTGCCGCTAATTATTCTGAATATTTGCAATATTTCAGTGCTTAGTGACCGACACGAGATAGGTTACCATGCGGTTGTTGTGACCGGTGACTATAACCGGATATACTTGCGGGTTGCTACTTCTAGATACTATCAATTAAAATATCGGATCGGATACAGTTGCCGATAACTACTTCAGAATACTGGTAATATTTCAGTGCTTGTTTCACGTGCGTCCGTCTATACCTACGTTACGTAGAAACACCGTTTTTGATCATGCTGACTAATGTCAATATGCAGACGTCATCGGATTACCACTTCTGTAGATCAACTTAATCTTGTATCTTGTGTCATCCACTAACTTTCCAGTGTCTATAGTTACTAAGATTTGCAATTAAGAAACTGCGGTTAACCCACTTCTAACACAAGCAATTTAAATTAGCTGGAAAGTTCAGGGTGAATGATAAGTGTACAGTCAGCATCAGAAAGATGTTGACGAACAAAGTACTTAAAATTATCTTAATTTCCTTTTTTCACCCCTTCCAAGTGACCGATTGTTCTGATATTTGGTATACACCTTTTGCTCGGACAATGATACCATATGAATCAATAAAACTATTTGATTTGCTCTTAACACGAGAGTTTTAAGATCGTTTTGAGAGTTAACATTGACTGTAAGTACAATGTTATCAGTCATCTTATTATTTTGAGACGTATTCTTCATTAGTATAAGAATATTCCAATGTGTCCACACGTGCGAATTTTCAACCATTGACCTTATAAGAACGAAAACTCGGTGTAACAACTATTTTTGGACCAGATGTTATAATACTAGCATGAGCAGTGGCAGTTAAACAAATACGCTCTGCTGTCTGCTGTCTAGATTCTAAATGAACATCAATTGACGCACATTCGACACCTCGTTAGCAACGGTGTCATTAAGGCAGTCGAAATAGAGTCGCACCTTATTTATACATATAGCCCATTTGTACTTTCCATTCTACTCGTGATCGAGGGGACATGGTCCACATATTAATAAGCTATTCGGTTTATCCCAATACAAAAGCCTACCTACTAACACAGTGGAATTAATTAGCTACATTTTATATAGTGTCGCGTACTATGACACACTGTGCCCCATGGTTTTACATGTGATTTATTTTAGTTTTATTTTTAATTACCTATACATTTTATTCAGATTGATTCATGAACGCAGAAATAATCACTGGGGTAGCCCCAAAACTTGAAAATTTGGTCTTATTTTGTATATACTCAAGAATGATATCTGGATATTTCAAATTGTTGTGCATAAAAGGTATTCCATTATCCACGTAACAGATTTTCGTAAATGTGTACTACGAGTATATCGCTCAAATTGTTAATCATTACGTCAATCATATAATAAACCTTAACATTCACATCATGTTTGGTAATACCCAAGGAATGCGATAAAATGGAATGCATTGTTCAAATTCCTTGGGTTTTTATGCCACTTATATGGCAGACAAGGACACGATCGTGTTGATGGAAAGGGGTTAATGTGGGGTCTGGACATGTGCAACACCAAGGGCGGCACACTCATGCTGCCTACACAATCATTACATAGTATAAAACAATGTCGCTTTTTCTGTCTGTTTAACTACGCTACGGATTTTGTATTTAAAAGATAGAGTAACTCAAGAGGAAGTTTTATATGTATAATACATGCTTAATATAGTAGAGCGTGCAGTGGGAATGGGATCTGACACCACGCGGGCGGAAAATATATTGGTGGTACGAAGTTAGCCGGGTCAGCTAGTTGGCCCCTCCTGAGGAGGGCCAGACCGTAAGGGATGGCCCTAGGTCAGCCGAGGTGCGAGGGATATGTCGATGACAACCTCACCTCCGGCCTAGCACCACGACCCACAGTCAGCGTGCGGTTTTAGTCGGTTCGAGTCCGACATAACCTCCCCTTCCGGCTCCGGCAGGGGAGGTATCCGAGGGGATTTCCGCAAGGAAAAAAAAAAGGTCAGCTAATTGTGATATAAAATTATGACAAAGAAGACTAAGGTAAGAATGGATGGGTATAATATATGTAATAAGAATGAAGGAATGCACTCTGCATTTTTCCGCCAGGATTTTTGGGGTCCAAACCGCCTGCGAACCGAAACACCTGCTGCTATGCACAAGTAGAGGAGTGGATCCAAAGTCCGATACGGATGCAACCGGATCACATAATTATGTAATAAGAATGTTCAATAAATACATAGGTAATTTACCTAGGCGGAGATGTGTAAACCACACTCCGCCCACGTAATCCCACGTAATAGAGGGCGAATCTATTGGCATTAACCTTGAAACTGTATGAGGTAGTAACAAGTTCAACATATTTGGTACCACTGGTAACATTGTCAAATATTAGCACATTACATGATGATAATTTGTTAAAGCATCAAAATTCATGTCGACTACAAACTTGTAGTAGAGTAAACGAAATTGATCTTAAGCTTAAATGTTTTAACACTTGATAAATGATTCATAAACACCCTTCGGCTTCAAAGACCTACTAAGCAGACCCACCGGTGGGTCTCAGAATACTGACATGTCTCCAAAGGCCCACTAGTAGGTCCACTGAGATTTTATTATCTTCGAAGACCCACCAATGACCCCTTCGTTAACACACGCGCGTGAACATTCTATGTTTCCCGGCTTATACATAGGTTGGGCTACAACAGCAAAGGACGGCACGGCACTGCTATAATCTCGTGTCGTACCGGTTCACGCGCGTTGAAATGTCATGTCGTGGAAATGGATTGTTCCGATTTCAACCGGCATTTTGAGACACGGTTATATCAGTGCCGCGACGATGAAGGCAAACTATTACTAGGTTCATATGATGATAAAATATGGACCCGTCTTCGAATGTAATCATAAGTTTTTCAAGTAATAGGATAGCCTATAGATAGAACCGTAGGAAATAATTAAGAGAATAGATCAATGCTGATAGTGATGCCGACTGGTAATAAATTGCAATTGATTCAATGCAATTTTATAGACTAATTTAAATATCAAGACAATATGTAAGATAATGATGTAATTTGCGACAATTCACATTGAGTAATGCCTGTTGTAGCTGATCAGTGTAATGTACATGTATCATAAAGCTTATGCACATACATAATATATGAATCAATTCTTATTCCAGGGAGCAAAACCGTTGAATAGGTACATACCTACATGTCAACCTGGTATTTTTATAAACTCACGTGTCACATTACATAAAATAGTTGATGATAATAAAATCAACAGAAACGTGTAATGCAAACTTAATTTGGATTCTGATACATTTAACGACATTGTATCGAAACGGCGAGACATAAGTTAAGTATACGATGAGGATAATAAAAAAGAATTTATATTAAAAAAACACAGTGGTACCTATTTGTTTACTTGTTATTGTACTTACTACGTAATGTACTTGTATTTATAGAACACTGGAAATCATATAGGTAGTATATATAGGTAGTAGGTATGTTTTAATCAGATAATATTTCGGCACATTTTACACAATCTAGATTGCTTCTAAGCATAGTGGGTTAATTTCAGAAAACGGATACTTTTTTCCAAAAAATATACTTAATACTAATGCAAATGGACTTATTTATACTTAGAGCGGGAAACGAACCCGTACCGCTGACGAATGACAAAGCATACGAACGCATTACCACCACGCCATGCGACACAGAGGATTTTTCTTTACATATTAAATACCAAAAAATATTACTGCGTTCTGTCTGTACGCTTAAATCCTCTACACTAAGCAACGAATTACGATGTACTCATTACATTTAGCACATATCATTTAGTATGTGCATTCATTATATGTATAGACAACCGAAGATAAACGATAAATCAAATTGCAAGTAATTAAAGCCGTGATGGCTCGATATAATTGGTTGAATGTAAATCAGGGCTCGATGATATAATTAAGGATACCAAATAATACCTTACCAATTAGCATTCATTATGTTCTGACCCATCCGATAACTACAGCTTTTCAGGGTTAATTTAATTATATGCAAATATTTTAAACCTAAACATCCGAAACTTCGGACACGCATGACGTACGAAATTAGACGTAACATTTTTGTTTTCTGACGGTATAAGCCAGACCGAAGTATCACGTACCATCTTCGGATCCCATTTCGAAATAAATATGTTCGTTAAAATAGATACCTTGATAGACCCACTGTTCACTTTTGGAATTTCAAAGCAATGAATCATTTCGAAAAAAAAACAAGTAGATTGTAGATAAAACGTACGAGTAAAAACCCTACAATGAACATATATCATACTAAAACAATCTTGATCTTACCTTCTTATGGTTCCAGAGCACGTTGACGGAGGGTTTCCCGCGGCGGAAGTCACTTTGATCGATGACGTCATCGTGTATCAACGACGCAGAGTGTATCATCTCGCTGATCATCGCCACTTGTCGCTGAGACGGCAGCAATGCACTGCGGCACAATATTACATCATCAGTATTATAATAATCACATTAATGCTCATTAAATTTAAATATCAATGAAGATTGCAGGCATGTAGTAGTAGGTACCTTATTTATACATAAATCAATGGTAAAGTCAGTGAATAGATTGAATGAATATAATATCCTAGCTAATTCCCGCGTTTCCGCCCGCGTGGACGTCGGTTATCGCCACTTTTCATCACATCTCTCCGGTCATATCTCAAAAACTGCATTGACATCAGTTTCTGGTACGCGTCTGTGCCGATTTTGACGGCATTTTCACTGGCAGATAGTTGATAACACACATTTATAAGATGTATTTGTTTACACACAATTAGATCTACAATATTTTCTACCGGTGACTATTTTCTTGTTCTAAAGCCATCAGCTAAAAGTGAAATGGCTTTCGCATTGTAATAAGAACAAGGAAAGCTCTTTAAAGGTATTATGCGCCGTAAGTCCATGTACGTTTTGTAAAAACATTGCACTCAGGTAATTCCTACATATTTGCCACAGGTATTCCCCTTGCATATGAGGATATTATTCTGTTCAGGTATTCTTCCGTAGGCCTATCTACCCATAACACACCGTTCTGCTATTTAATAAGGGCAATAAAAATACCTCCTACTATCAAGTATCGTTCACTAAGTTGTACATTATTGTTAGTTTCGGTGTTACGGGTAATCGTGTAAAACTAGTTTTACGAGTAAATTATTTAGATCGTACTTGTATTAAAAGTTGTACATTAAGTAATTCCTTCTATGTTAAGGTGGCAAATATGATTACGTCATGAGTATTACATTCAATCCTTTGTGAGGATGCAGCGCTGATCGTGAATTTATAATTATATGATTTAAAGTGTAAAAAAACTAGTCCAATGTTGAAGTTAATATACTACTGGCACACTAGGTACTTAATTCAAACAGTCAATGCAGATATTACTTGACTGTGTCCATTCAGTCATAATCGACATTCACTCTATGGTGAATAGCTTTTTTTTTATCGTGCGCAAAATCCCTACGGATACCACCCCCACGGAGCCGGTGTAGGCGGTTATGTCGGACTCGAACCGACTAAAACGCACGCCGTCTTGGATCCTTGGTTGCCGGAGGTGAGATTGCCGAAAGCATATCTCTCGCACCGCGGTTGACCAGGACCATCTCTTTCGAGATGGTCCTCTTGGGGTTGTGGGGACCTCGGTGTCCCCAACTAGCCCCGGGTACGGAGAGGCGCATTTTGCGCCACCGCTGCGGATGGTGAATAGCTTGAGCATCATTTCACCGATGAATGTAAACGTTAACTCAGTTTCACCCGTGTAAAACGTTGAAAGCTTAGTTTAGATAAAATAGTTAAAGTTTGTTGCATCAATATTACCTAAACAGAAACTAACTAGTATCAAAATGGGAGCCAAGGAATCCTGGCTAACAATATAAATACCTGTTCACAATTATCCTAATCTAATACAATATAAATACCTGTTCACAATTTTATTATCCTAATCTAATAAACAAAGTGACGGGTAACAATAGGTACTATAATAAACAGATGTGTGATATATGCGTCGCCTCATATTAAGAACCTGCCAAGAATCAGCGATAGATCTAACTCTGATTGACCTTGAAAATCAACATAATTATTTTGACAATTACTAGCAGTTGCCAGCAGCTCCACCCGCATGAAATTCTGGTTTCGTTATTGCATCCCACAGAAACATAACCCCAGAATAAAAAAACAACCTATTATATTCCAGTTTGTATATCAGATTAGGTACTATGTACAGTCGACAATGTAATTTGGCTACATTTATTGACACACACTGAACCTTTAATAATAATTTCACAATGAAAATTTAACCTTACCTAAACCTCAGACTAAAATTCACATACCAGACTAAATTGTACAAAAATTAAAAAACGACACTATTTAGTGACGTATACTTTAGATTTGGAGGTCATGTGCACCCATATGCATTCAATAACCATTCTTACTTTTCAAACGTGTGCCTCCACAAAAAAACGTAATCCTCAAACTCAAACTCAAGGTATTTATTCAAAATTGTGTAGCACTACTACAGCTTTTTGACGTCAAATTCTGCTTAGAACTAAGTTTACCACCGCTTCCTAGGCACCAGTGGAGAAACGGCGCAACAAACTCCACTGTAGCATTTTATGGACGTCAATTTACAAAAAAGTAAGTTCTTAAGACTAAATATGGACGAATGACATATGTCTCGTGACAAGATAATTAAAGTATATAAAAAAAACTTATAATAAAATAATTAACCTAAGTTAACAAAAATAAAGAATAAAGAAGTTCGCGTTTCTAATTAAACATTATGCCGTAGTTACAGCAATTTAGGAGGGGCCTGCACCATGCTCAAGCCAGACATTTTTGTCTTTAAGGTAATCATCTGTACTATAGTATGCTTTTTTACATAAGGTGGTCTTCACAAAGGTTTTAAATTTATTGTCAGGCATACCAAGGACTGATTCCGGCAATCCATACTAATATTATAAATGCGAAAGTAACTCTGTCTGTCTGTCTGTATGTTACGCTTTCACTCCAAAACCACTGAACCGATTTTGATGAAATTTGGTATACGGGTAGATTAGACTATGAGGAAGGACATAGGCTATGTTTGGTCGCGATAACCGACATCCACGCGGGCGGAGCCGCGGGCAAAAGCTAGTTTATTATAAAAACGTACACCATCCCCCCTAAAAGAATCACTAACTCTGCAAAGCCGATAGCATGGAAGGAGCAGTTTATTTTTATTGCGCAGATTTCTGTCTGTAATGTCACTTACTTTTGTAAAATTAGATATATTTTTTCTGACATACAGTATATTTTCGAGTATATATTGGGAAGCTACAGTTAAAATATTAATATCTTTAAATCGTTCCCTGAAAGAATCTCTCTTACCTAAACAGTAAATGGCACGAACTGCCCTTTTTTGTGAAATTAAGATAGTTTCTAAATCTGCGGCATTCAAGATAGTTTCTAAATTTGCGCCCCCAGCACGATATCAACCTGAGCTTGCCTCACATTAGGCAGTGTAAACTTAATGCATTTGGTTTTTTCTGCATTCAACAATAGGTTGTTTGCAGAAAACCAATTTGAAATGACGTTTAAGATATTATTTACATTATTCGCATCTCTACTATTACGATCTACTTTGAATATTAGCGATGTATCATCTGCAAACAATACTATTCCAGCGTGGCTCGATCATATAAGGTAGGTCATTGACATAAACCAAAAAGAGAAAAGGTCCTAAGATTGATCCTTGGGGTACGCCTATCTTGACGTTTGATCCATTTGACTTAACGTTATTTACATCAACAGTCTGCAGCCTATCTGTTAAGTAAGATTCTAATAGTTCTATGGATTTATTGCCAAAACCGTACCGACGTACCTTGAGCAAAAGTGTCTGATGGTCAACGCAATCAAATGCTTTAGATAGATCACAGAATACCCCAATAGCAACTTGTGATCCCTCCCAAGCGTCGTAGATTAGGTTAACTAGGCTAACTCCCGCATCAGTGGTAGATTTTCCACCAGTAAAGCCATATTGTTGGCTATGGAAAAGATTGTTGGTATTGAAGTATAGTTGCATTTGATTGAGCATCACTTTCTCAAACACTTTACTCAGAGCCGGCAAAATGGAGATGGGGCGATAGTTTCCAAGTTCTGACCTAGATCCCTTCTTAAATAATGGTATAATTTTACTGTGCTTCAATAAGTAGACTTGCATACTCGTACTTACACTTACTTCATAACTGTTACTCTAAATTCTCTATTTACTAACTTCAAGGCCGTTATACCCAATTCCTATTAAAACTTAATTATAACATAAAAAAAATATTCTACTAAAAGCAGACGGTAATGATTGCCTCAAGAGATTAGATCAGCCTTGGTCAGTTGCGCATACCTCTCATGTGCGAGATGCTTTGTCTGAAGGTCATAATGACACTCACGTATGGAATATTTATTTATACATGCTCAATCCCAAATTGCCATAAGTAACCCTCAAAATATAGTTCAGGTCGTAGCAAAGTCAACAAGTTGATATATTTATTACTTTAGTGAAAAAATTATGTGCTGTTTCTTACACGATGTCGATGCAAAGTTGATAAAAAAAATATTTTTCCAAAATAAAATCCCGACTGATACTGAAAAGATCGAAATAAGTTAGATACCGCCTGCTGGTACGCAGTAATTTTCATCCAGTTCATTATTTGCAAATGGTTGCCGCCAGCTATCAAATATTTACCGATCTTTTCAGTATCAGTCGGGTTTTTTATTTAGAATAATTATTTTATAAATACTTTTTAGTTACGATATATGTGGTACATATTTTTGTAATCTCCTTTTAATTACCTTCATTTTGATACCCTACTCGATAAGATCGAGAGAAGAAAAGTTTGAGTGAAAATATTTTTTGACGACATACCTTTTGGCACCAAAAGTTCATCATATAGCTCTTTTTTTCTTTAAATCGTTCCCTGAAAGAATCTCTCTTACCTAAACAGTAAATGGCACGAACTGCCCTTTTTTGTGAAATTAAGATAGTTTCTAAATCTGCGGCATTCCCCCAAAGTAGTATTCCATAGGACATCAAGCTATGAAAGTAACTAAAGTACACCAGCCTAGCAGTATCTACGTCAGTCAACTGCCTGATCCGTCTGATAGCAAAAGCAGCAGAGCTGAGTTTATTGGCCAAAGCAGAGATATGGTCATCCCATTGCAATTTCGAATCTATTGTGATTCCCAGAAAAGTAGTGCTATTTACAAATTCTAACCTTTGCGCCCCCAGCACGATATCAACCTGAGCTTGCCTCACATTAGGCAGTGTAAACTTAATGCATTTGGTTTTTTCTGCATTCAACAATAGGTTGTTTGCAGAAAACCAATTTGAAATGACGTTTAAGATATTATTTACATTATTCGCATCTCTACTATTACGATCTACTTTGAATATTAGCGATGTATCATCTGCAAACAATACTATTCCAGCGTGGCTCGATCATATAAGGTAGGTCATTGACATAAACCAAAAAGAGAAAAGGTCCTAAGATTGATCCTTGGGGTACGCCTATCTTGACGTTTGATCCATTTGACTTAACGTTATTTACATCAACAGTCTGCAGCCTATCTGTTAAGTAAGATTCTAATAGTTCTATGGATTTATTGCCAAAACCGTACCGACGTACCTTGAGCAAAAGTGTCTGATGGTCAACGCAATCAAATGCTTTAGATAGATCACAGAATACCCCAATAGCATCTTGTGATCCCTCCCAAGCGTCGTAGATTAGGTTAACTAGGCTAACTCCCGCATCAGTGGTAGATTTTCCACCAGTAAAGCCATATTGTTGGCTATGGAAAAGATTGTTGGTATTGAAGTATAGTTGCATTTGATTGAGCATCACTTTCTCAAACACTTTACTCAGAGCCGGCAAAATGGAGATGGGGCGATAGTTTCCAAGTTCTGACCTAGATCCCTTCTTAAATAATGGTATAATTTTACTGTGCTTCAATAAGTAGACTTGCATACTCGTACTTACACTTACTTCATAACTGTTACTCTAAATTCTCTATTTACTAACTTCAAGGCCGTTATACCCAATTCCTATTAAAACTTAATTATAACATAAAAAAAATATTCTACTAAAAGCAGACGGTAATGATTGCCTCAAGAGATTAGATCAGCCTTGGTCAGTTGCGCATACCTCTCATGTGCGAGATGCTTTGTCTGAAGGTCATAATGACACTCACGTATGGAATATTTATTTATACATGCTCAATCCCAAATTGCCATAAGTAACCCTCAAAATATAGTTCAGGTCGTAGCAAAGTCAACAAGTTGATATATTTATTACTTTAGTGAAAAAATTATGTGCTGTTTCTTACACGATGTCGATGCAAAGTTGATAAAAAAAATATTTTTCCAAAATAAAATCCCGACTGATACTGAAAAGATCGAAATAAGTTAGATACCGCCTGCTGGTACGCAGTAATTTTCATCCAGTTCATTATTTGCAAATGGTTGCCGCCAGCTATCAAATATTTACCGATCTTTTCAGTATCAGTCGGGTTTTTTATTTAGAATAATTATTTTATAAATACTTTTTAGTTACGATATATGTGGTACATATTTTTGTAATCTCCTTTTAATTACCTTCATTTTGATACCCTACTCGATAAGATCGAGAGAAGAAAAGTTTGAGTGAAAATATTTTTTGACGACATACCTTTTGGCACCAAAAGTTCATCATATAGCTCTTTTTTTAAATTTCATGAACACTTGGTCGATACCTTTAATTTAAGATATTAATCATTGGATTCCGTGCAGGGGTTTAGAAGATATATCTATCTATATATATAAAAATTAATTGCTGTTTGTTAGTCTCGCTAAAACTCGAGAACGGCTGAACAGATTTATCTTATCTTGGTCTTGAAATGTTCGTGGAGGTCTAGGGAAGGTTTAAAAGTTGAGAAAAATTCGAATAATTGCCGGAAACCGACATCTACGCGGGCGGAGCCGCGGGCAAAAGCTAGTGAGGTAATAAAGAATAGAAATTACAAACATACATGCAAGATACGCGCGAAAAACATAATCCTTCTTGACAGTCGGGTAGAAAGGTAAAAAAGTACGTTTCAGCAACTATTTTTTACGATAAGAGAGCTACTCCTATGAAATAAGACGAGTCAAATTTTAAAAGATTATAACGTTTATTTACCATATTTGATAAAAGTTTAACGCAACAAAGTTTTTAGGTAAGTCATGGTCATTTCAACTGATTATTCGTAAGCATAATTAATTCACGAGCGATTTGAGTTGCGTGTTGCGAATTTAAATATTCTTATCATAGAAGGGCGGATCACTGGTACAATGTGTAACAATACTTGTGCAAGGCATTTGTTTACTATTCACTTGGTAGAACTATTTGCACTGAATGTAAAAATACTTGAGGTTCACAGAAATCTAGATTTTCCTCAAGATTGGAGCACCCATCGTGAGTTCATGTTTATTTTTCTTTTGCAGTTTTAGCTGCATCATTTAGTTTATCTACGTATACCATTTAGTATACGTAGATAAACTAAATGTGCACTCCATTAAGTCCTTTTCGAAAGGCTAAAAAAGTTTCTAATAACATTTAACATCATAACGATCACTCTTCATAACTTTTTAGTTATTTAACTATATTATATCCAGTCGACTGTTTATGTTGAACTTTTCAGTAAATTCGTATTTCGAGTGCAAATTATACAACAACAACTTACATTTCTAATAATAAATTCTAAAACTTAAATGCCGCCAGACATTATAATTTATCCGTGTACTACATTGAGGAAACACATGAACCAAACTCAAAAATACTCACAATGCAAGAAAGACATAAGGACAAATGTAATCACAAAAGATTATACAAGATCAAGGAGACGGCAACACTACATAATACTCGTGCCTATACCTGTACTGTACATGTTATACAAACCGTGATGGCTCCACCGACTAGAACATAGCTAGTATACTTGTTTGGTTTATTCAATGTCTAACATCGTAACCATTTCACCTTAAAATTCAAGGGAATCCACATAACGACTGAGATTACAGATAGCTATTCTAAATAGCCAACAGTCCACTGTATCAGAAAAAAAAACCAAGAAGTCAAGGGCGTGACGTGAAAACAGGGCTTCGATTCGTGTACCCAATGCTCTCATCCATTATTTTTTCTATATATATAGTATGTTAATTGATCAATTGAAACTTTAATTGGATTTGGGAAATCAATTGTACTTGTGTTTCCCAAATCCAGCAAATGAATATGTTTAATAAATTGACCCGCTAATTGACAGCCTCCGTGGCGTGGCGGTAGTGAACACGACTGCCACGCAGGAGGCGCGGGTTCGATCCCCGCTCAGTGCAAATATTTGTATGCATGAATATGGGTATTTGCATTGGTCTGGGTGTTTCTATGCATAATATGTATACATTTACAAAAAAAGTATCTTAGTATATTTATCCGCATTCTAGATTCCATAACACAAGCTAGTTAAGCTTACCAAGGGTCTAGATAGCGTTCTGTAGAATGTTGTGGGAATTTTTCCCCTGAGCTTCTTTAACCAAATATTAATGACCATAGACCGTGAAAGGCCTTCAGATTAATGCAATAGTCTCGTGACATTAAAAGCTTTAAAAAAATTGTTCAAGGTCTCCGTCAAGACATTGAACTATGGAGTGTTAAGTCTGATGACCGGACGCAATCCAACTATTGGAAAACAGACACTGTTAGGCAACAAGTTCAATGAATTAAGCAAAAGGCTTAGGAAACATTTGTAAAGATATCCAATACAAACACTTCCCCGTTTCAAATGAATAGAAACCACTTGTATAATTTATTGTGATGACGTTCGTGAAATAGTTCTATTATAATCAGGCAACGATTCTGATTAACGTAATTTTTTTTTTATTGTATTCGCCTTTAAATGTGGATTGCCGTTTTATGATAACCATTTGCGTTCCGGTCAATTGCCTCCCGAGGAGGGCCAGACCGCAAGGGATGGCCCTGGGTTAGCCGGGGTGCGAGGGATATGTCGATGACAACCCCTCCAGCCTAGTACCACGACCCTCAGTCGGCGTGTGGTTTTAGTGGGTTCGAGTCCGACATAACCTCTCCTTCAAGCTCTGGCGGGGGATATAACCGAGAGGAATTCCGCACCAAAAAAAAAGCAGTCAATTGCCAATAGATTTAGAGAAAGGTGTTGTCATATTTTGTTAAACTAAAACTGTCTTAGCAGAATTGAATGCATCTTTTGTACGTATCGCACCGATCAGAACGCCGCGTTATAATACAATGTTGTCAATGAAATTTCAAACCCCGACGTGATAAAGCAATGTTTACGCTTATAATGTTTGTGGTTATTTCAAAGAAACACTGCGGGTCGACCGAAGTCTTTTCTAACTTTCTTCACTTTCTTACCATGACTCGTGTTCTTCATATAGCACATCGTAAAGAATAACGTTTTTAGTGATAATATAAGTATGTATTGTACATTATCAGTTAAAAGTTATTATTTACAATGTCATGTCACATCATTACTATGGTATACTTATATTAAATTATTAAGTGATGATTGTTAAACTACATCCTTGAAGTGCACAATTTTTAAATACTGCTAGGTGGTGCACATAACCTGTGTGATGAAATGTCATCACCACAAACATTATAATACGCTTGCAAATCAGAGGTTTATATAAATTACTAGCTTTTGCCCGCGGCTCCACACGCGTGGATATCGGTTACCGCGACCAAATTTCATGTAGCCTATGTCCTTTCTCAAGGTCTAATCTACCCTTATACCAAATTTCATCAAAATCGGTTCAGTGATTTAAGCGTGAAAGCGTAACATACAGACAGACTGTCAGACAGACAGAGTTACTTTCGCATTTATAATATTAGTATTTTTTTTTTTATACAGGGCACGTCAATTTGACTTCACCTCGCCTGATGTTAAGCTAAAGGCAAAGTCTCGGAAAGAGGGTCACCATCGTAAACATTTACCATGTTAACAGTGGTGGCACTCAGCTTGACGGCCTCATTAGATGCCTTTTCACGCCCCGCTTAAAGGACCCGGGACTGTAGGAAGAAGGAAACACGTGAGCTGGCAGGGAATTCCAGGTCTTAGTGGTGCGGCATAGGAATGAATCACTGAAACGCTTGGTTCTAGCAGGTATACTCTGCACCGTAAATGGATGGCATCTTAGCTCTGCACGTGTCGTCCTGTGAAGGAAAGGGGAGGGTGGAACTAATTGGAAGAGCTCGTCAGAACATTCACCATGGTAGAGACGGTAGAAAACTGCCAAAGACGCAACATCTCTACGCATCTGCAAAGGCTCGAGGGTGTTCGTGACCTCAGGATCCCCAATAATGCGGACCGTATTTATGAAAAGTAAAGTCCTACCAATAAAGTTCGTTTGGAATTGCGTAGTTACACAAACCTTTATACAAGCGGTATTATGTATAGTACATGTACCTACTATGATAACTGTGGGCATCAAATGTAAAATTTAGAAATATTAGAATACTTACTATACTAATCCCGCTTCGACCGATCACAAAATTTGTCTTTTCTAAATCATTTGAATACTTACTATTTAACTATTGAGAAACTGAACTAAATATAGTTTTCTGAGATGGAGAAGTGGGATTTTATGCAAATAACACTATGAATATTCAAGCCATAACCAAAATGATGGTTGATTTAGTAATTTCTGGACGGCGGAAACTTGACAAGCCGTAAAAAAGAAACAATTAATTAGTAGTGATTGTTACATGGAGTAAATAGCAACTACTTCAATCGTGTTTAACTAGTGCAATACATTACTGAAAAAACGAAACGTTGTATATAACTTACGACAACCCACACGTTGCAACGACGCTTACTTAAACGATCGTGTATGGAAATTCTATCAGTGAAATTTATTTATGCAATCATTGTGTGCATTGTATTTCTGGTTTCATTTAAAGTAATTTTTATTCCCCTGTTTTCTTTGATACGTTAGGTACGAGCGTCTGTGTTTATCAGGAACTAATGACTGATATGGCAGTTAAAGAGTTAATTAAACAAAAATATAAATAGAGAGCTACAGTGATCTTTCATATATTGATATATAATATGAAAGCTTTATTATCTAGATTAATCGATTGTAGATTATTTATCGATTATGTTTGATTTCACACCCTAAACGAAGAAGAAGTGTCAACTTTGATTGGTCGCAGAACAATGGTATATTTCTTCAGAGACATATTTTATTTCTGCTCTATTTTTTTTTTCATACAATAACAAGCCGTCAAACTCTCGCTTACATACGTTAAACACCTTTGGCCTGTATTAGACTAACCCTAGAGAAGAATAAAAATTAAAAAGCAACAAGTTTTACTTTTTTGAAGTGATATTTTTTTTGTAAATATGTTTAATATAATAAAAAGAAAATATATATTACCTGTTTTCTCCATATACGTGGTAGTTGACGGCCCGCGCCATGAGTATCGCAACCATCGGCCTGAGCGCCTTGCCTTGCCCATCGAAGTAGTATGTGGCTATGGTGTTCAGTTCTGGTTGGTTCGTGTTACGCTCCAGCTCCTGTCGGTCAAAGAGGCTACAGTCGAGTTGGGATCCAATCTCAGTTTATAATATAAAAGCACATTTAATGGTAGATTAACAGAATTTGGAATTTCAGGAGGACCTTATATAGGTCGGGCGGAGCCGCGGGCAAAAGATAGTCTTTTGCCCGCGGCTCCACCCGCGTGGATGTCGGTTATCGCGACCAAACATAGCCTATATCCTTTCGCATGGTCTGATGTCCCCCAATACCAAATTTCATCAAAATCGGTTCAGTGGTTTAGGCGTGAAAGAGTAACATACAGACAGATAGACACGACAGACAGAGTTACTTTCGGATTTATAATATTAGTATGGATTATTGTTCGGGACATCTATCTTGATTAGCATTAAGCTGAGAGGCGGCCGTTTATTTCAACTTGGCAGTGTGTCAATTTCACGGTTCCTAGAGTTAAGTGTGTATCCTAAGTCTATGTTACAATAATTAAAGTAAGGAATTATATTATGTTGCATGATATGTCGAAGTACTGCCAAGCGAAATAAAAAATATTTTCTTTCTTTCTTTCTTTCTTTCTTTATTAGCATTTCACCATCATCATTTTAGCGTTTTTCC
The DNA here is from genome assembly GCA_914829495.1 of Eilema sororculum. Taxonomy (NCBI): domain Eukaryota; kingdom Metazoa; phylum Arthropoda; class Insecta; order Lepidoptera; family Erebidae; genus Eilema; species Eilema sororculum. Next base: position 15,406,501 of record OU618543.1, on the reverse strand, counting down.
GAGCCCGGGGTGTGCTAACTAGTTCTCCTCCTTTTGACTTATGGGAGCCCCAGCATTCTGACTGCCCAACTCGAGAGGAAAGCACCCGCGCTGGTGCCCTAGCCACATCTATCAAACAGCAGGCTTGGTGGGTCCCAGAAACACCACCAACTTAGGGCCGACTCATGTGGCCATAAAATGTGAAAATCAATTAAAATTGGCCGGGCGGTGTTACAGGCAACTGCTAGTTTCTTTATATTAAATATGAACACAATATCATTAGTCTTACAAGCTATACTTTCATGTTACAAAGCGTATTAGGTGTCAAGAAATTGAATCATTTCACTTAACGGAGAAATGAATCATCGTCGATATAAAATGAGACATTTTTCTCTTTTACAAACTTTCTAAGATGTGAGATTCAAACCAATATTAGTTTTAAGTCACAGGAGTATGTTAGGAATGGAATATACCTACCTAATTTGGACGTCAAAATCAAGGTAAGTAATTAGGTTATCTGTTGAGTGTATGGCAAATCAATATCAATCATGACAGTACATAGATATGTATTTCGAAGCGTATATCACTTCGCTAATTTGGTGTCTGTTTTTGTTGTAACAAATTGATTTTGTTAATAACCGCTTCTTAGTATCGAAAATGTTCTATAGTTTAAAAGAAAACCAAATATTTGAGATGATTTGAGTTTGGGGATCACTTTGAAAATAATTAAATATGATTGTAACGTAGGTTATTCGCTGGCTAGGCCAGATAAAATTAAATAAACCTTTATTCTCCATCTTATGCAAGAAATAAATCACTGCAATTCATTAAAACATGCCAAACAAAACAAAAATAATATCACATGTGCTACGCGTTCGTAGACATTGCTACGGAATGTGTGAGTAGCCAGTCGAAGACAAAACAGTTTATTTTTATAGACTGAAGTATTTATTGTAAATACAACTTATTAGGACCGGTTCGACCAAACGCGAGTAAAGTTTATATCTAGAATAAACAGCCACATATTCGAGAGTAAACCAATTTCACAATCTACCACCTAAGAATAATGAACTTACTCGGGAATAGATAATATACCACCGTTTCTCATGGGTTAAAGAACAATTCAAAGAATAATGAAATGGCGCCTCATACTGTGTTATTTTAACTCTATGTTTGACAAGTTCTGTCACACGCTATAATGCGACAAAAGCGATTTGAAATGACCTACGCTTAACACCGTGCCTTTTTAAGACCACGCATAATTGCCCGGTATTTTACATACATTACTCATTCATTCTAGATTAGCTATACGGTAGATTGCCTGGAAAAACATCTATTTGATTTCGTCGATTTGACGTCGCCTTAAAGACGTATAAGATGGGAAATTTGAATCATATCGGGCGTGTCTCCGTAGCCGAATTGGTCAGGCATTCCCCCTGTAAGGGAAAGACTGCGGGTTCGAGTCCCGCCCGAGAAGATTCTTTTTCCCTATGTATTCTATTTGATTTACTTGAGAATTCCGGAATAGTTGCTCGTGTATAAATGTACGTTTGGTCGAATGCACCCTTAATAGCATTAATGACCTGAAATAAAGCTAAGTGTTTATATTACTAGCTTAGCAACTAACTTTATTTATTTCTTAGTAATAAACGAGTGATTTTATTACACCTAATTAAGTGTATTTAATAAATACGCCACAAGTGTCGCAACGTACGCATATGAAAATAATGATACGCATTTTATAAAGAACGCAAAATGGCGAGGCGGTCTTACAACAGAGGTAATTTACCAGTGCCTGAACGGTGGCATTTTCAGCTAGACAATGTGGTAACCACCATCGCAAGTTGTTGCAAGCTTGACGCAAGTGCCCTCTTGCGGTGGCGGACAATGTAAATTTCGGCATTACAATTCAATTATGGTTGTTGAACATCAATTTTATTGTAAGATGACGAACACATTAGTGAACATTTACATGTATATATGAAAATTCTAAAGTCTGAGTAATTTGCTATTGTCTGGCCCATTTCTGTGAATTTTGTCCGAGATTATGAGACAAATATAAATACCTATTTGTCAGCACTATTTTATTGGCTTCGTCTGTATATTCCGTAATCATGTCTCTTTCTTCGTTTGCCCCACGATAAAGAACTTGAATCTACTTGCACACGCGTTTCTTTCTTACAATACCGGGTTCTTTAAGCGGGGCGTGAAAAATCATCTGCAGAATCGTGAAGGCCAGGACCAGCATTTTAGGATCGTTAACATAAGGAATGCCTTTACGACCCGGATTTCACTCAAGCTTCGTACTAGGACTCTCCGTTCGGCTCCGTACGTTCGTCCTTCGGCGGGGTGCATTCATTTGCATCCCGCTGGATAGAACAAATATTTATGGACTTAATATTTATTTTACTTATATATTATCTATTTAAATGATCACCCACGCCCTTATACTCCATTCAGGGTAGGCAAAACCAACAGCCCGCCATCGCGTACTGTGCCAAAAGGGTGAATTTATTATTTCTTCGATCAATGCATTCGCACTGAACCGATTTGGTTAACATTGATCAAAAGGTTATGATTAAAATTCAAGATTATTAAAGTATAATGGTATCTTGCCAATCCATGGTTACAAAAATTTCAACAGTAATAGTGAATTTTAGATTAAATGGGTGTGTGATATTCACTCATAAATATTCAAACGATTTTGCAACAAAAACCTGTCTTGACATTGAGTGTTGATTACAAATCTATTCAGTATAATTTAATTAATATCATTATTGCAGGATTAAATGTAAAAGAACTTTTCAATACCGATAAATTATCTTTGTCAGCTGGTGGCGATGGCGGCCATATTCTAGACAGTCTATAGCGTGAATATTTGTCAATTTCAAAACATTAGTCAAATGTTTGGCGCATTAAAAGAAACATACACCTAGCTAACATGGCCATAACATAAATTCACTAGCCGATATAAAATAAGAAAATTAAGCACGGGCTCATTGACAGATCCTTAACAATGCTTCAGCTTAGCATTTCAGCTCACCCAGGAAAATAATTTTCACGTCAACCCAACCTGTCAGTTTTCCGGGCATGGTTCCTAAGTAAAATCTAGTTCGCGGATGGGCAATGGACAAATGGACCAACCAAAACACCGAAAGCGTTATTTGGATGTTCTCTGGGGCCCACCGGATTCCCGGCCAGTTTGAAATAACTAAACACCGTGCTGTGTCAGTTAATTCAATCCGACAAACCCAGTTCACCGGTTGGTTGTTGAAAAATAGTTGCATTTTTTAAAGTTTATGAAAATGACCGATGATTTATTAGATAAATTAAAATAGGAAAACGTATTTTAGATTCTTCTCAATCCTCTATTTAGCCGCGTCCTTACATCAAAGATTCTTCGTAAACAAAACATCAAAATAAATATTGTATTAAACTTCCAGTCATGGCTGGCTGTTGTATGTACACATTCAAATCACCCACCACGACTCGTTGCGAAATCCGAGGTCGGTACTCACTAATATTCACCGTCGATACAGCTATTAGCAGACTTGAATGCACGTAGTAGCAGCACCTCAAGCCCATTTAATAACTAAATAGAAGAAGTACGCACCCTATAACATGGTAACCTTAGATTCTATTACGTGGTTGAACAAGTCTGATATTTAGAACGGTATAACTATAAACAAATCAATATATGCGTAGTCTGTCGTCAGTATTGTTCATTTACCTGAAATTCTAATTTCTTCAATTATAAAGTACAACTTCTTGAGATACCTTGCCACAGATGAAGCCAGAAGAAAATTTACATTGGTCAATCAATGGAATCAAACAGGAAACTTAAAAGTCAATTCTTATACCACATTTTAGCTAAATCAGCACACTCTAAATTTGGTCGTCTTTAAAAGCATACGGAAGGTAAAACTGTTTATTATATAACATTGTCAATCTAACAATACTAATTCGTGTTTCAGCGCTTATTGTGAAATGAACTTGGAACGTACAAAGCAGATACAACCTTCTCGTTAACTAATACATTAACTGTTTATTGAATCAGAATCTACTATTGACTTTGAACAGAGACCTACATAATATTCTTGTTATTCAGTATTTACAAACAATCGAATCCACGTGGTCTGTTAGATTAAAATTGTATATTTACTTTTACAGACGAATACGTGTTCAGCTTCAGCTGGAATTTATGTCAAGTGATTTCAAGGTTTATTTACGTTTAATTAGAAATAGGTATTACTAATACTTCTAATTAAATGTAAATAAACCTTGAAATCTCTCTTTTGTATCATTTGTATTATGATGAAGTTACCACCGCAACGAGATTTGTGAGTTCGATCTTTTTCGTAGAATAATTTATTTGTGTCATTCAAGTTTTAGATATTTCTTTCACATACTTATGTACTTTGTATACGTGAATTACGTGTTTAAGTTAACTCCATATTCTATTGTTTAGTATCAAAAAGGGCAACTTCAAAGAAATAATACCGTATATTAACATTTGAAAAAGTAAAATAAATACCTGAACATAGTCTTCATTACCCTATTAATATTATAAACGCGAAGATTTGTAAGTATCGATGGTTGGATTTTTGTTACTCTTTCACATTAAAACGGCTAGAGCGATTTTAATAAAATTTGGTATATGGAGTTAGCTAGCACCCTGGATTAACACATAGGCTATGTTTGGTCGCGATAACCGACATCCACGCGGGCAGAGCCACAGGCAAATGCTAGTAACAAAGTTCTCAAAGACTTGCCTTGCCGCGTCCTCAAATTCACTACATAATACAAATGCACACACATTCAAAATGCAACTAATTTATTGCTCCTACGAGACTACGTAATTGTACAAGTCCAAAGTCACTATAGCGGAAATAAAATGAGAATAGTTTGCTCTCGTTGTTTTGTACACCGGGAGCTGGAAACAAGGCCAATGTTCAAGTTTAGCGTTCCACGCCACACTTTCCATTTCCCACATTGCGACTCCGTTAAGATATATTTTGATAACAATGTTTCTTTAATTCATTTAGAGGGACTTGTTCATATGAGCGTCATGATCAACTTAGCGTTGTTCCTAGTTGCATCTGGGGGGTGAAAATCTTGGCTGCAACCGGGAATATGTTAGTCATCTTTCAATGCCTGGAGTCCGCCTATTCCTTTCCCTTTTATGTTGGCTTATACGGCTTTTATGACAGGGACTGCCGTCTAATCTCCCTAGTGCTAAAGGTCAAAGACCCTCACCCGTCAATAAGTTTACAGGCTTGCTAGCCCCAAATCCCCAATTTAGAGCATTTGTTAAATCTGAAGTAAACAACGACGTCTGAGATATTTTTTTTATAAATTCTCAAAAACTAAATCACAGTTGCATAAATTATGGCAATACTGGTGAACAGTCTTTAGGTTTACTACTGGTTCTCTCACGTTGAGGTAGGCTTAATAATAAATAGTAATGTCAAGTGCGCATTTCATAGTGAGATTTTAATAAGGAACTTCCCATGATAGCGTCAGAGTCAATGTCCATATAAACATGTTTATTTGTTGCCAAGTAGCGCTGATATAATATCATACAAATCTCAGTTGGCTCGCTCGCGATCGGATGGGTGAAAACGTGAAAATAGGTAAGTACTCTGGACTGGTTGACTTCTCACTAGCGAAGGCGCTACAATACACTGCGTATCGCACAATTTTTTTATACTAGTGAAATAGTAAACAAAGACATGGACCTGGAACAGCTTGTCTCCATCCACCCATAAAATTCGGGAATACAAAACTATAAGCTAAGAATCTTGTCAGCTTCCCATTTTAAACTGTTGAGCTTTCACCAGTTACCATGTGACTATTGTTTTACGTCTAGTATGTGAGTACACGTTTATGGACACTTTACGTCAGAAAACAATGTGTGATATTGTTTCCATTGAGATGACTGACGATGATGTCTATAATAATCTCGCATTCAGATGATGCCATCGGTGTACCGGCATCGAATACTTTTCAGGTTTATAATTCATCGCCATATTCTTACGCATGTTCCGGAATTCTTTACTCGTTAACTAGTTCAACTAATCGGAATGCTTATGCCACTGCATATTGCATGTAAGATAGAAATTACAATCGCAATTTCCCGATCGCAAGTCCGATATTCTTTAGACGTCTTCCAGTCTTGACCATACAAATGTAATTTATTTGCATGATGAATGCCAAACTGATAATACTTCATTCTCATTCTATTAAGCTGTTTGAAGTACCATCTTTATAATGAATTGTAGCGTTACGATAATAGTCATGAGTACAGAAAGTTGTTCGTTTATTACGCTTTATCATTTATCACTCTATTAAATTATGTATAAGAACTAGTCGTAACTGCATTTCATTTGAAAGGCTAATAGCGCAAACAGTAAAACGCTATTTTCTGTTCACGACTCGTGACGTTCGTTGCACGTTTACATCATTCTTTCATAATTTGTATCATCGTCTACCAATTAATACCCTTTAACCTTCACTCTCTTATAATGAACCAAATAAAAATAATGAATTGACCTACTTATTCGGCATTGCTGCTAATTCTGTTGTTACATCTCTAAACTTAAAATTCTCTAAAATTTTCTAATTGCATCTGTTTCTTTCATTATCAGATAGAAAAGGACAGATGATTTATTTTAGTGAACACCTGTCAAATTAAGTCGGCGCCTTGACGCTACCCTTCAATTTTAGTCGACATCTACGAACATGCGACTTAACTTACTACGCAGCAACAAGGCGCTGTCTTAATTTGACAGGTCTTAACTTAAATAAAATCATCTGTCCTTTTTTATCTGATCATGAAAGAAACAGATGCAATTAGATTTTTTTAGAGAAATTTAAGTTTAGCGATGTCACAACAGAATTGGGATTATTAGCTGTTCCCCATTTCTCAATACTGATTCCGTTCACGCGACCCACAAAAGCATATTCCCGGGATAAAACCTCTTTGTGTTCAGTATTATTAAAGCCTAGCTGCTGCCCGCAACTCCACCCGCGTGGATACATTATATACATGCCATGCATGACATATGTGTTAATCCAGGGTGTTAGCTAACTCCATACCAATAAAATCCAATGACATATGAATACATTTTGACACATTAAAACTCACCGTTCTTCTCTAGCTAATTCACTTTAGTTCCCGTTGTCAGGACAACAATCTTGCTAGCAATATTAGTGCCCTAATACATAGTATTTTCATAAATATTACATTACTAGCTGACCCGGCGAACTTCGTACCGCCAATTATTTTCCACCCGCGTGGCTTCCGATTCCGTTCCCGCAGGAAGGATATACTTACAAACTTTCACGTTTATAATATTAGAAGGACTATATTGCACTTCTGTTCTAAATTTCATATGTTAAATTTAACAATAGACACATATTCAATTGTATGCAATAGAATATGTGTCTATTGCTCATAAGGTGTTGGTTTACCAAATATAAATAAATGAACATTTTACTTTCAGGGCCGAACTCAGCCGTAAAGATGTATTGAAAACTAGAAATCAACCAGTATAAGTAACTGAGACGCGCAGGAAATGATCATTTAGAAATACGCAGCTTGTCAGTACAGCATTCACACAGGGGCCTAGTTTTATACGAGTTTTCCAAACAGAAAGTAGGCAAACGAGCACTGGCTCCACAAATAGCGACGATATAGCGCGAAGACTGTTGTCACTAACCTTACCAATCAGCATTCTTTCTTGTACCTACCACTGATTACATGTTTTGCAGTCAGGAAGGTTTTGTCTAGCAATATCCCTGTAAGCTCCTCTTTTAATATGAGTTTTATTAGTTAACAAGAGCTACAAGTATATTCGAAATAATTACATTTGTAAATAAGTCAATCGTTATCTGTTATCTTCCTAAACACAACTAAAATGAGAGTTCAAAGAGTTGTACCAAACTTTTAAATGTTCCTTCTTCCATCATCAGAATGTAAATGTAACTGAATCTTGTTTTTTTTTAATTGTCTTCTAATTTTGGTGATAATGCCCTTGTAGAGAGACACGTTGAGACACGTTCTTGGGACATAAAATGCTCTAAATACCTAACGCGCAGAACAACTACCTGTAAATCTAAATAACCCTAGAAAATTAATACATTTCAACTGCACTAAAACATATCTAAAAGGAAAGCTTATTTAATTTTGCTTGAGACTCCTAGCCTACTGACTTTTGAATTGCAACGTTTTGCAATCGCGTTATCAAAAGTTCAGTTGCATGCGCGGACGCAATCGAATAATACTACAAATTTACACAAGATACAATAGGGAGGATGTCATTAACTTACTGGGAAGGTAAAGGTCACACCCGAAATCTACACAATATCAACCGAATTCATTGTATTATGCAAGGACAACCCTAACATTGTTAAAATAATTATTGTAACTCTCATCAATTTTGTATGTATACCTACTATTATCAAGAAGATAAAAATCACGTTGTAAAAGTCAATACGGTATAAGGAACAGTTCGAAATCGTAAATATAGTTGCAAACCCGCGACTCCGCCTGCGTAAAATACTAAACCCGTGCCTGTGAAGATAGACAACTCTCCAATCCTAAATATAAATAATAATTAAAAACGGGTGACTGACCATTTCGATGCTTTCATGAAATAAATAAAATTAAGTTAGGTAGGTGGTGCGGAATGTAGTAAACTGGGTAATTCAGCGCGTAATTCGCGTTACGGTTAACGGTATTGTGTACTACAGATCTCAATTACCGCCGATGCGCGAATTGCACAAGCCGAGCTGACCAACGTGCTAACACGTCGTGACTTTGACACAATTGTTGATCAATGGCCACTGTATCGACGAATAGGCTCGTAAAGTTCCCTTTAAATAAATTATGATGATACAATGAATGACACATTGATCGACCAAACTATTCGAATGATGATTTATTTCGAATTATACATTGAGAAGAACCACAACATTTTTTAATTCAGAACCTCTACGCATATTTAATGTAAAACTTCATTGCTGTAATATTTACAAGGTCGTGAGATTGGGCAGTTCGATTGCAACGTTGCCGATGGATAAACTAACAAGTTTCGCGCCAATATCAATATTTTTATACTGGTATATTTTATCCAAATAGGTATGAACTAAGTATTTCATTTATTAAGATTGAACCCAAATAGGAATTAATTAACATCGATACGATCGGGCGTCTTCGTCACACATCGGCACCAGACAGTATCTCATCCACTGATTCTTATCTCCTCTGGCCCATTAGATCTGACAGCCCAAGCTTCTCCAATCTATCAGTGGTTGAAATACAGGTTGCTGCTGAGATGTAACGAAAACTAGCTAGTAAGCTAATGATAATGAATTTTCTTACCGATCTGATGTCTTCATATATCCCGTTTAGGTCGTCTTCCAGTAAGCGATAGGGATCGACAATCTGTGTACCATAATCTGGCAGTGAGCCAGTACTTGTGCTTTGAAGACTGGAGGCGAGCCGGCGGACCAGACCGCTGGTGGCCGCGGCACTGATACCGCCTGTGCCGCATAAAGGCCCGCATGTGGTCACTCTCTGTAATGTAAATAGAGTTGGTTAACAAATGGATCGTTAAGACATTACGTATTATAATATTAACGACTTATCCGACATGAAAGAGACGACGAAAATTACGACTATGTGTCATAATACAAGTTATGTATCTATGCGGTCATAATGATATATGTTCATATTGTTCATTTAGGTATGGTAAAATGAAGAAAGACAACTGCGAAAGAAGGGTATTAGCAGCCAAGTGGCCTGTTTTAATTGTTAGAGGTCCAACGCACTTGCGGCTAGTTGCATGCCTATTTTTATACGAAATCGCACGCATGCGGCTTAATTTAAGTGCGCTGCGGGCCTTATCCTTTTACAATCTAAGGATAAAAACTTAAATTCACTTTCATAGACACTGATTTCGTTTACAGATAAAGTGCTCTCAAATTTTACAATGATGTGCGATATTATTGCAAGCATTCCAAAGATAGTTTTCGTCATCTGTGGAATCTGTACACAGTAGTTAAGATGTGGGTGAGCGAACATGGCGCGAAGGGTGCGGCAGGTGCCCTTAACTAAGTGACGGTGGACTACAGCAGCGGCTACGACGGCGGCAGTGACCGCGATACGGGGTTTCGCAATTCCGTTTATGCAACTGCAGGCGAGTGCAGTCCGCGCCCGATGGGCTACGACCGGCCGCAGGTTGCAAAATAGCAATACCTTCAACCGACGCACGTATGTTAGCAAGCACGATACCATAGGTGGACGCATTTGTGGTTATAAATTAAGTGAAAACAATTAGCTTAACACATAAATCTTGGCGTACGCGCAATGACATAACTACTAAGTACCTAACAATTAATATTCACATGACAATCCCACAAGTTAGCACTTTATCCAACAACAGTTTCGTCACGTAATAATCCGAACCTATTTTATATATTGTCCCTGAAGCCTTAATACCTACTACTTTCATTTATTATAAGCAGTTCGACGTGGTCTAACTAAATATGTTTAAATAATAATACATTTTTAAAACAAGACTAACGTCAGTCACTCGTTAGTCATTAATATAGTTAGTAATACGTATTCGTGTTTAAATATTCAAGCAGCGTTGTCACTATGACATTGTCGAAAGTTTACGCGAATTTCACACATTGAATCAAAACTAATTTGACTGTATTGTATGTATTATTTTTATGTATTTACACTATTGCCCACGTTTCGGTTTCCTTTCAACAGCAAAGACTTAAATATTTTCGTCTCACTTTGTTTCATTATTGGAGTTACTATTTACGCAGGATGCGCTCCAAAGTTTACGGAGGCGTGCCTTTAAAGGTGTAAATAGTGACAATACTATCACTATTTACACGCATAAAGGCACGCCTCCGTAAACTCTATAGTTATTCAATGGTCACAAAGACTTCAGTTGTTTTGAATAATACAATAGGATACCTTAAATGTACTGTTTTGGATTGCAGTCAGACAGAAGCAGTCAGTATAGCTGAGGTTAGTGGTTAAACTAGAAGGCAATTTGATAACAATAAACTCTAAGAAGATTTATCATACCACTAAGATGGCAAGACCCATAAAACCAAGCTGTTACTGTACTCTATGTAGGTTCGCAACAACGGATGACACTTCCGCATTTTTGATGATAACCTGGCAGAGAAGACTTGTATCTGGTTTCTATGATGTCATTATACATTTTAAGTGTCTGCAAGAGGTGATTCATGTGTAACGCGACAGCCCGTCCTGGTTTCAAAGTAGGTGTGAAGGTGAAACCAGTAATCAATAGGCAATATGACAGAAGTATACTGAGATGATAAAATGCAATTATGTATGTTAAGTTAAACTTAACATTTAATTTAATGTTTAATATAATGTTAATGTTTAATTATAATTATTATGTTTTAGATTTATAAAATAATTGTTGTTATATTTGAAAGCTTATTTTGACTCCACCAATACACCGTTCACACGCTTGCTAAGATCGTGATGAGGTGAGGTACTGTAAGTGTTGCAATTTGCAAACCTTGCACATTGAGTTCAAATCATTAAATAAAAGCTCAATCCGTATAATACCAACGGGAATACTAAAACGATTGAGATTGTAAGTAGACTTCGACCAAAATTTTATGTGTTATTACCACCAAAAAAAAAATACCAAAAATTAAGTAAGTAAGACAGGTTTGCATTGCGCAAGTAGGTATTTTACTTTGTTTTACTAGATAAATAATGAATACCGGGGTTCACATATGGTATATGTTCGCATGAAAGGAAATAAAATTACCTATTGCAATCTGCAAATCTTGCCTACTTTACCTGTTGCAACCTTATTAAGTTAGCTAAACTGCCGGACCTTGATGGGGTCAAACAGATCAAGATGTCATGACTCAGGTTTAAAAATTAAATCAAGATATTTTTTTCATAAAGTTGTAGTAAGTTCGTATGTAGCATCATAAAGGATAAAAGTCCACTTTTAATATAGTACAGGAGAAACCATCCAACAACAAAGTTCGAGAGTTGCAAATTACTTCACGACTACAAAAATAATCCTATATCGCGAAATGGAAAATATCATGCAGATTACAAATACAACGTCACAAATTCTATCGCGAAAATATATTAGCTTTAGTATTATTTTTACCTATATATTTGCCTTTGTACTATAAAGTAGTGTAACATCTACACACAATAGTGTACACAAGTATTTTTAAATAAACATAATGCTTATATTAGAACTAGCTTTTGCCCGCGGCTCCGCCCGCGTGGATGTCGGTTATCGCGACCAAACATAGCCTATGTCCTTTCTCAAGGTCGAATCTACCCATGTACCAAATTCCATCAAAATCGGTTCAGTGGTTTAGGCGTGAAAGCGTAACATACAGACAGACAGAGTTACTTTCGCATTTATAATATTAGTATGGATAATCGAATATGTTCTAAGTGGGGCTCGCATGCGCGTCCGTTTGTTCAACTAATAATACCGCTGCTTATGTTTAATGCATACATAAAACGTTTAATAAATATACATAAATTAGGCGCGCGTGCCCAATATTGAGTTATCTTTCAGCATACTCTTTTATTTTTAGTTTAAATTCTAAATACTGCACTGCATAAGTAGATAGCTAAATGAGAATATGCTCAATGTCTTTACTAACACACACTACTTTTGAGCATTGGGGGCAATCTGTCAAGATTATAATATCTAGAGCTACTAAGCTTCGAGCACTAATAGAAGACTACACTAAACTGAATAGAACACTAAACTTACTAAAATAGTAAAGTACTAATAGAAATCAGTACAGCATTTTCTAGTTCAGAACTGTTTCAGAATTAGTTGAGGCGTACTATAAATAAAATAAAGAACAAAACTAGCTTGATAGCAGGCGGTAGCCATTTGCTAATCATAATCGGATGAAAAATAATGGCTACCGCCTGCTATCAAGCTTGTTTCGATGTTTCATAGACAGCAGTCGGGCGTTTGTTAATTTTTTATTAATTTATTTTATTTTAAACCTTTGAGTTATGATTTGACATCTTATTTATATTTTTGTAATCGCCTTCTGATCCCCTTCATTTTGATACCCTACCCGACAAGCTTGAGTAGCTTGAGTAAGATAATTTTTTTGTCTTCACACATTTCAGCATCTCAAATCCTCTGTGTATTTTGTATTGAGATTTTATCTACCCTATGATACTCAGGAGATGAGCACCTTTCATTTGAGACCCCACTCATCAAAATCCGTTCAGCCATTAGGCTTGTAGAGGAGAACAAAGAAAACAACATACATACGCGCAAAACATATTACCTTCGCTGGCGCAGTCGGGTAAAAGGGGTTGGATAAGTATAAATTTGATATTATATTACCTTCGTCTAGGCTCTAGGCCAAGCACCATAACCGTGCATTACGCTTTTAATGGCATTGACATAATCTAGGTTCATTATAACATATGTACAATAAATCCTCATTACATATTTCCTACCATTGTTTCCATCCTTAACTACTTATACAAAGTGCTATGTAACATGGGTTTAAAAATTGTACACATAAGTAATATACCTATAGGTGTTTCGACAAAATCCTTAATTCAGTGCGACGTCTGGTGCGTGGCATAATAATCACTTCCATTCGATTTCACGCAAGTTAAAACGATAGAGAACACGTAAAGCGAAATAATTATGATAAAGAAAATGATAGGGGAAAATACGACTAATGTAATTTTATGATGATATTCTGATAATATTCAAAGTATAAATATAAGTATAGCTGTTTATAAGTTTAACTAGAAATAGGGTTAGATTAGGAATAAACGCATCGAGTCAAGTTAGCATAGGATCTAGTTAGGAATTAATTTGATATTTTTCATTTTTTAACCTAACCTGGCATTGAATTTTGGATCCAGATAAGATAAAGAAAGAAGAAGCTGGAATGTTTTGTTGTAGCCAATTTCAATGCTACCTGTAGGTTATACCCATATTAAAATTAAGTATGAGCATCTACCATTGCTTTTTTAATCTTACTGGATAACACGTTACACATAAGTAGGTATATTTACTTTTGCAATTATTGACTATTACTGTGCATTAATAATAAGATTTGAATGATTTTTTACAGCATTAAGTATGCTAACTATACAAATCGAATACATAGGGAAAAAGAATCTTCTCGGGCGGGACTCGAACCCGCAGTCTTTCCCTTACAGGGGGAATGCCTGACCAATTCGGCTACCGAGACACGCCCGATATGATTCAAATTTCCCATCTTATACGTCTTTAAGGCGACGTGGCGTCATCTACCGATTTTCTTACGAACTATCGGAATCAATGAATGATGTTACAATCATTTTTAAACATTGATTGTTGATAACTGCGCCCAAATAATTGAATGATTTTTTACAGCATTAAGTATGCTAACTATACAAATCGAATATCGCAGAATATCGAAGGCGCAGTTATCAACAATCAATGTTTAAAAATGATTGTAACATCATTCATTGATTCCGATAGTTCGTAAGAAAATCGGTAGATGACGCCACGTCGCCTTAAAGACGTATAAGATGGGAAATTTGAATCATATCGGGCGTGTCTCGGTAGCCGAATTGGTCAGGCATTCCCCCTGTAAGGGAAAGACTGCGGGTTCGAGTCCCGCCCGAGAAGATTCTTTTTCCCTATGTATTCGATTTGTATAGTTAGCATACTTAATGCTGTAAAAAATCATTCAATTATTTGGGCGCAGTTATCAACAATCAATGTTTAAAAATGATTGTAACATCATTCATTGATTCCGATAGTTCGTAAGAAAATCGGTAGATGACGCCACGTCGCCTTAAAGACGTATAAGATGGGAAATTTGAATCATATCGGGCGTGTCTCGGTAGCCGAATTGGTCAGGCATTCCTCCTGTAAGGGAAAGACTGCGGGTTCGAGTCCCGCCCGAGAAGATTCTTTTTCCCTATGTATTCAATAATAAGATTTATTCATAAATACGTATGTGCAACGTGACACAGTCAGAGAACCACACCTATCAATATTTAACATTGTATTATTTATATGCTTATCTGTCATTATTTATTTAAGCACTTCTAATTTATCGATCTACGTGCAAATGCGTACGGATAAGAGATATCTATCTATATTGTGTCTGTGAATTTAGGCGTGTTTTAAGTCGAATTCGCTGATATTTTGGTAAAAAACCTAACCAACAGAAAAAAACAAAACGAACTTATTATGTAAAGCAGTTATGAAATATGTTAATAAATTACACCTTACAGACGAGACTAGAAAATCGTATATTTCTTTTCTTACGAAATATCATCAGTATTCGCTTCCAAAATACTTACTCTACTATAACACTTACCTATATTTTATTTATTATCATAAGTATCCGTTTCCACTGCCGTTAACAATATCACTTATCTAGTTGATAGGTAGATTATAGCCATTTATCAGCGATACACACTCTTGTTCAAACAAAAATAATTAAATGTTGGATAATGCATACAGATACTTGACTTCGCAAAATTGTAAGTGAACATCTACTTATTACACTACTTTAAAACGGCAGTATATTTTGTTTTTTGTTTTAACATCCATTTAATTTATACACAGATAATACAAATAACGGATACAAAGTGTAATCACGTCAGTACCCCAAATTTTATGTGTCATTCAAATAATTGTCATATGATGGGATGAGATTGATTGTGCAGTCACCGTCCATAATTATTCTGACATAACTGCAAAATCGTATCTATAGAGGGCGGCACCCTTCAGGGCCTTTAGATCATCCGATCATGAATTGGATCAATACCGCTAAAGACTTCGCATTAGTGCCGGTTGCAGCTTTTGGATATCCATACTAATATTATAAATGCGAAAGTAACTCAGTCTGTCTGTCTGTCTATCTGTCTGTCTGTCTGTCTGTATGTTACGCTTTCACGCCTAAACCACTGAACCGATTTTGATGAAATTTGGTATCGGGGTAGATTAGACCTTGAGAAAGGACATAGGCTATGTTTTGTCGCGATAGCCGACATCCACGCGGGCGGAGCCGCGGGCAAAAGCTAGTGTTTGTATATATACTCAAAGCCAGAAACAGTCACAAACTCACGTCTGTAAATCCCCGATGAGGTAGGCCAAGGTGTGTCAACACCCACGTTTCGCCAACTCTGATTTTCGGTCCCACGTAGCGGCGAGCCTATTGCCGTCTAGCGGGCATATTGTCTTGGGCTGTATGTTTACTGTTAGATTGAGAACAGCCCTAGTCCTTAGCCGCCTTTTACGAAGCCCACAGGAAGAGATGGGGTGGTTCTATTCTACACCACTGGTAACCAACACGGCTTCCTATATGTCTGAATGCAACACGCACTAATAATACTATAAAACACTTAATAAAGACTATTATAATTAGCTACAATAGTATATATGTAATACTCTATTATAATTACCTATAATAATCATCAACGTGATGAGTCATGAGAAGCGCGTAAAATATTTTTTTGTTCAAATTTAATTACTTATTTACAATGATATTCTCGTTTATGAAACTTTCTTGCTATTACATAATTTTACTGACTGATATGCTATTGATATGTAAACATACAACAAATTTAATGCTAACATTAAAGTAAATTAATATTATGCTTGAGATGCGTGAGAAAGTATTAGAGAGTACAGTATATTAACACAGTATACTACTACTATACTACTTAAGTATTACTATTATAGTAGGTATAGTACTGCAGCAAAATACAGCAAGATTTAAGAATGCAGTGGGCTCTTTGTACGTAAATAGTAACACCAATAATTCTTCATGATTGCAGGTACTTTGAGATAACATATACTTCAAACTGACAACTACCATCATAAGTCACTCCGCGAACATGGCTGCTCAAAAATGGCCGAAACGTCGGTTTAAAAGTAAATAATAACAAATTTACCGCGATAGTAGTATAAAAAGTGGTTTTAAATCAAAGTGTAGAAGTAGTGTGGTAATAGTATGCATTCTACTTTAGTTTCAGTTTAAGTCAAACATGATAAAGAGTAGTAAAGTATCAACGCATAACTATGAACCGTATCGTCATATTCCACAACCTTGACAAAGTGGTTTTACCGCGGCCGTCCTTCCCCTATCCCATTGCACTTATGAACCCGGAAAAGATGAAAGCGGTACTTAACCTTTAGGCTGCGATTATCATGCATCAACAATACTACAAATACCTACGGCTTATGACCAACAGGAACTATGGCAAAATGACCTTCCTTATCTATATGTCATATGATGACCGAGGCTTAAGTATTATTAATTTTCTTCATAAGTGTCCAAGCTACTCAGGAAGGTAATTTAATAATTAATTAAAGAGATAAGTCAGGACGATATATTAAAGTATTCACCTTTTTTTCCTTCTCGTATATGTCTGTTCTGGTCGTATTTTATTATCAATTTGTAAGTAACTCCGTGATGAGAAAATAATTTAAATCCATATCCATACTAATATTATAAATGCGAAAGTAACTCTGTCTGTCTGTCTGTATGTTACGCTTTCACGCCTAAACCACTCAACCGATTTTGATGAAATTTGGTATAGGGGTAGATTAGACCATGCGAAAGGACATAGGCTATGTGTGGTTGCGATAACCAACATCCACGCGGGCGGTGCCGCGGGCAAAAGCGAGTTTTCAATAATTTAACTATAGCTACTCGTAGCTCAGTATCAGAGAAACAATAAAAGCGTTTTAAAATATTTTTCCATCAATAAATTAGTCATGGCGATAAATATTGTTTTATTACTACATTGAATTTAATATTTCACGGGAAATTATTCATGACACTTCTAGGACCTAAACATAAACTGGTGAAATGTTCGGGGAATATAGGCGTGAGTTTATGTTATGTTATGTTATGTTTACCTCTAGGGCAGAAAAAGGATACTCGTTTCCGAATACGGTTGTGGTGCAATTTAGGACTCTTGTTCAATTAACGGGTTAGGTAAAGTGCTAAAGGATTAAAAAATTGTAAGGAAATTCTTAGAAACAGCACAGAATCTGGAAACGTGCCCGCTACGCTATTGGTTCGTCGCTTATTAAATAGGATAACCAAAAAATACTTGTGCCATGATGTATTATAATGAAGTAGGCATACTATCAACCTCGGTATTCTTCGTAATACATCGGGAAAAAGAAGCGGTCAAGTGGGTATTCTTTATTTTTTACCTTTATCCATATAAGTTTTGCGCACTACAAAATTAGGGAATCTGTGTCGTAGGGACGTCATGGACATAACCGACTAGAGGGGTCGGGAGGCTTTGTGGACCGGGACCGCGGTCCACAAAAAACTCAAACGTAAAGTCAGAATTGTTAATAAACATAAGTGATAATGTTATCAGAATTGCTCATAAAAATCCGTGAAAACGTTATCAGAATAATAAGAGTGGAACCATTTTTTGACTACGTCTTTACGTGTGTTTTCTCATCCATGAAACGACTTGAATATTTTGGGAACGATTAGTACAGCGTTAAAATATGTTTTAATACTTTACATGAGCGCAGTGAACACATGGTACATTCACAGCTGGACTACAAATTAGATAATGTAGTTACTACATAAGCTGGAACTTTCAGTTGTAAACGACGAGAACGTCTTGAGAAGAAAATAATAATGAACGAATTGTCCTCAAGAGTAACCGAATGGCAGTTACTCGTAACAAATACATAGCCACTTCATTTTTTTTTGTATCATATTTTGTAAGTTCATTGAACTTTGAAACATTAAACTTATAATAACGGAACGAGTGTAAATATAAACAACATTTTTTTTTATCAAAATCGGTAGGAACGGTAATCAATGCGTGTTGATGGGGATACTGGGACATACAAACAGACATCCATACAAATTAGACTAGATAGATTACAAAATGTTAGTGAATTTACCATTACAAGTTCTCCAAACTCAGTCAGTAGCTTGATGTGATGCCTAACGCAAGAGCACATACTAAAGGGAGGTAGTCAACTTCACTACTCCAAATAAGTTACTTAGTTGGTTTTGCAATTGACGTAAAGACGTGTAATGTCTTGACTATGTCTTGACGTCAATTACAAAACCACTGACAAATCCCGGCAAAGTCTAACTTCACGCTTACGCAATTAAAATACGAACAAATAAAGATAATAAAATTAGAAACATTATGGGTTTTCCGCACGATGTTTGGTCTTCGTTATTGTGAGAGACGGAACCGGGGAGAATAGCAACATTGTGGCATAATCGATTGCATCACCGCTATCAAACAATGAGTCTCCCTCATAGGGCACTGTTTCGGGGTCATCATTATATTTTAAATGGTTTTTTAATGGCAACGTTATTTCTCTGCAAGAGCGTAATTAAGGAACGTTAAAGATGGCTTTATTGATTTAAATAAAATTATCTCGTGTTTTTAACTAACTTCTCGAGGATTGTAAAAGATGATTTACGGATTCAAACAAAATTGGAGACGTCTCATAGGAATCTCACTCTAAGGTTTTCTGCAACGTCTTCTTTCAGTGGAGCATGTAAAATAATTACTCTTGGAGCCATCATAATTGCATTTATACCCTTGAGGGTTTTCATTTGTTATTCAATTATAAATATGTATTTTATAGTTATCCACGACTTTGCCTTTCAACCTTGATACAAGTGATAATTAATTTCCAACAATAAGACACCTGATATCAATAGTGGTTTGTTAATTTTGAAGTAGACGGTCTGCAATGATAGGTGAACAAATGGTGCAATATAATATAAAACCCACTTAGCGTGTCGGAATGTGCTAAAATGATTATTTGAGATGATAAAGCATTAATTAAAGGTCACATTCACCTTCTTTACGTGTGGAAACCACCTCAGGCTCACCAGAGGTGGTAACGTGCGCGTAAAAACCTTTACCAATATTCGGTAAAATGTGTCATTTTATTAGGTTGATAATTAACTTAGTTCTGGCACAGAAATAGCGAGTGCTTCTACTATGTATGAAGTTGGAGGTATTTTATCAGAAATATCTCAGTAGCAATCCCTTTTAGTATAAAAATTAAGTAGAGGAAGTAATTACTACAAAGGAATAAAGTCGAGGAAGTGTAAGACCACTTTTTGTAGTGAATCAGCTCACAGGTGAACTTGGCCTTATGAATCCAATTTTGATATAATATGCGCGATGCGTTTAAGGAAATTATCGTGTGATCGAACATCAATTAAATATTGATTTAAAAAAACAATCACCCAACAAAAAAGCAGTCCGTGTTCTGTTAAATGATGAACAACATAGTCGCACGTAAAATTGCATGTGTTCGCACTGGACGCACATAACAATTAAAACACGATAGAAAGTGATCGTTCGAACACTCTTGCGCATTGATAGATAGTGCGCTCGATATAGAAGTGAATAGCAATCGACACGTACATATTTAACTGAATTATATCAGTTACGTGAATTTATATTTTGATCAGACACCAGTACGGATGACTTGAAATGTTAAAAAACTATTTAGAACCACTTTAGCCGGCAAGAAAGCAATAAATTAGAGAAAAATAAATAAAAGGTTGAATGAAGGAATGAGTGATGGACTAAATAAGTCAAATCTTAAAATATGCAGAGCTTGCGCCAAGATGTGAAATTGATTTGAGTTAATACCACAGCCCAATCTAACGAACCCTTTGACATGATTCATAGGATTCGTTCTACTATGCTAATACTATGAACAAAACAAATAAAAAAAAAATGTGTGTGACATTATCATCACTTAGTTCGTTAAATCTTATTGGTATTTTCTGCTAAGTGCGATTGAAGTAGTAGTAGTAATAGTAGGCATATAGGCTGGCATCCTATTACGTGAAACCAAAAATATAATATGTATTATAGATGACGAAATGTTGTATTTATAGCTTTTACTACGCCTTTACAGTTACATATACGTAACTTTATAAACATAATATGAATATTAAAGTTTTACGAACACATTCATACTCTAACAAAAGACATCAACGCGTCACCTGCGCAAACGCAGCCATCGTGTGCACATAATAATTTATCATATGCTAATTAGATGTAAAAATATAAAGGCACTGTTCTTCCTGAAGGACGTATCTAAGGCCGTTCCTTGACAGCAATTAGAGAAAGTAAGAACATTGATTTTTAAATAGGTAATTTATTTTAACTGGCGAAATGTGGGTGCTAGCACCTCTGCCTACCCCTTCGGGGAATACAGGCGTGAGTTTATGTTATATTATGTTAATTTATTTGAATACAACTGTTGTTCAGAAGTCGTTAATCATTATTAAACAAGTTACAGAACCTTTTTATAAATTCTATATGACTTTTTTATGAAATATAATTTATTCGTCGATAAAATATGGTGTCTAATAAACAATGATCGGAGTAGGTAGAGCTATTTTATGTACTTGCCATATGTCCAACATAATATGGATATTCCTTTTGCTTCCATTTGCTTTTTAAGTAGAAATATAATAAAAAGCTATTTATGTATCTACATATTTATAATTTAAGCTAGATAAGTACAATGGCGGGTTTAAGGGTAGTATAATAAATAGAAATAAACTTGATTGATTAAACTGCATATATTAATTTACTTACTTCAATATGTCGATTGATATTAGATCAATTTCCGATAAATGGCTTCTACTTGGTGCAGTAAATAGTGCCTACAGTTAGTCGCAAAGAGCCGCGCCAAAAATCAGCTCAAAATAGTCACGTATCCACTTTTGAAATGGAAGTAATCGAGTGAGACAACATTTTACAACAAGTTGCTGTCAGTAAACCATTGAATTCTAGTAGTGCAGAAAGAGACAAAAACAGGCGCGTCACTTTAACGATAGAAAGACCATGGTAATTGTTTTCGTTTGTTTCCGTAATGCAGCGATATCACGAGTTTCAACAAAACGGCAATTTCGCACGTTTATCAAAAAAAGTTTGGCAACGTGTTGGTGATGTTTGGCAATGTCATACAATGTCGGTTTTACAATGGCGTACATATACATTTTAGTATACATATCGACAAAAATATTTATATTCATTAAAATCCCGGAGTATCAGTTGGAATATCCATACTAACATCAATGTTTGTGATCAATGAACCTAAATAGCTCTACCTACTCCGATCAGTGCTAATAAAACAGGATCAATATAATCGTCTTAAAATGATATCTTGATATTACATTTACGAACTGAACTGAAGTTCAAATTGATTTATTGCATTATAGTTTAAGTTTGAAGACGATTACAATAAGGTTCAATATTTTTAATCATATTACGACCAATTACGATTACGACAAAATAAAACGACCAATAGTTAAGAATCTGCACAAAAATCTGCACAAAACAATTGTATGTCATGTGATCAAAACAGTAATGTGCAGCTGCCTTCGCCTGGGTCGAAAAGGGTCAATATCATTTTCTATTACAGCTTGAAACGAAATTACTCTTGCGCATGCGACGTTCTTGCATGACATGACCGCAATATTTCTAGAGGTGCGTCTTTGCGGTTGGAATTTTATTATTTATGAATTGTGACTTTTTTAATAGTACCTACAAGTGTTTATTGCGTGGTTTCCGGCAGAATAGAGTACTGGAGCCAACCTGTCTCTACCCGTCGAGCAAGTAATGCTCGTGAAAGAGGCGACGGAGCAGGAACGGAGAGAGACTCGCCAACCCGAGCCGCAACCGGGGTATCCGTGGGGATTTTGTGCACGATAAAAAGGGCGTCAAACAAGGGGCTGTCATCAGGCAATATATATAATACTACAATACAGACACAGCCTCAGTGCCTGGATCAAGAAAAGTGCCCTGAAAACGGCAACAGACATCCCTTACTACTTGGGTTGAATATAGATATGGGTAAAATATAGGTGTTTATTCACATCTGCCCAAACCTATAGGAATAACAGGCATGGTTATATTTATGTTTATATACTTACGAGTAAGTCGACAAACTAGCACATAGATACTGGTGGTTGTAAATAATGGCATGTTTATCACACTAATTATCTCTGAAGAGTGGGAGCTTCGGGTTCAGTATACGAGACCGATTAGTTCCTTCATTGTAACCGAGCATGCAGACACTCTTGAAACTGGGTTAAGGTCGTGGTCAACCAAGCGTAGACACCTTAGATACCGTCAAATGCTCTGTGGAACTGTTGTATAAAAATTATAGGTAATTGGTGTATAGTCATTTCTGTGACCTCATTGAAAATACGTGTAACGATTAATTTTATTGGGCAGTAAGCTGTAGCGACCTCGTGGATATGCGTGCTGGAGGCTAGAGTGTGTATCAGCAATAAGTGCAGCTACACAACGAGGTCGCTCACTGCACTGCAGTTAACGATCATAGAAGCAATTAGAGTTAACCAGGCTGTGGCGAGAGGCAAGTCGGTCGAAGAGGTATCTCACCGAACTAGTTTACAATTCAAGGACGACTTGTTGCAAGTTGACTTAAGAAATGCACCGGTACTGATAAAGTTGAAGGTTACTTTCAATCGACTCTGTACAAGTACCAGATGTTAATTTATTTACTTTTAAATTAAAGCAAAAAAATTACGTAATAATTTATATCACCTTACCGCAGTATTCGAATGTTTTCTACATGTTAGCTTTCTGAACTAAAATTATTAACTTTGACGACAATCCTAGACAATAAACTGAGGCTGGTTTTCATTGTCTGAACGGCTGACGAGGTGCAAGCTAACGGTATTACGAGGTCCAATGTAACATTCGCAGCGAGTATTTTGTTACCTGTGTACCGATAAGACTCAAGTACAATCTGTTGGTTGTTTGCTTGTTTTCACATACATACGACACGTATACGATTGTATGAATGTTCGCTTTGGCAAAGCGAGCATTCGCCGGCGCATAAACCGGCGATCTGTGCAAAGCAGCTTTGCAACATGTTACATTACACCGCAGATCTCCAGTTTATGCGCCTACGGCCACCAGGTGAGCTGTTTGAATGAGAAAGCGAGATGGAGAAGATAAGCTCCGTCCGTTTTTCTCGGTCGAACGAAAGAGTTTTACTTTTACAACATCATGATAAGCCCCCTGACCCGTGTTACGGGGCTTAAAGTAGGCAGTGCGTATCATGTAATGCCGTGCATTATTGATAATTTACGTTTACGTGAATTGTGATAACATAACACAATAATTATTTTACAAGCAAATTGTGAACAAATAAACAGTAATAACTGCATTGGTCTGGGTGTTTCTATATATAGCATGTATGTATTTACAAAAAAAAAGTATCTAAGTATGTTTACCCGCATTCTAGTTTCCATAACACAAGCTAGTTAAGCTATGCTTACCATGGGTCTAGATAGCGTTGTGGGGAATGTTGTGGAATTTTTATTAAAAAAAATTGTTCTGAATTAAAAAAGCGTAGGTTGTTGTCCATTTCGATCACTATAAGTAGAAAGCAAAAATACGCTATTTCTTTAGTTCATTAAATCTTCCTTTCTATTTTTAACCGACTTCTAAAAAAGGAAGAGGTTCTCCATTCGGATGTTTATATTTTTTGTTAAATGTTTGTACGCGCATAGCTCCGTCATGTGTAAACAAATTTGTAAAATTCTTTCTTTGTTCGAAAGAAATATATTCCGAACGGCCACACAAAAATAAGTAGACAGGTTTCTGAGACAGACCACGGAACTCTTCAATAAATACCTGGAAATCAGCCGCGATTGCTGCAATTACATATTATTGCAATGTCTATGCCATTACACATCATAACATCACGCCTGTATCTTTAATAGGTATGCAAAGGTGTTCAGGATATTCAGCTATAATATCAGTATTTAAGCATCGCTTTTAAAAGATTTTGGTTTTATTTTTGGTTAGTCTATACTAATTTCATTGGTATTTGACATACATATAGGTACCCTACATGCCTACGTAATACCGGATTGGCTTGGCACCGACTTCAACAAAAGTCCTACGGGCGTTTTCTTGAGCTATATTTGTAATCAAATTATTATTTTTTTACTTTTCAGGGCATTTTTGCTCTAGAAGTTGGTTTCATTTTTCTTGTCAAAAATAACTCATTATATGTAGGTATGCTTTATTGTACTATATTTGACTAACTATAGAATGCTAATTGTGTGTTTGTTTGCTGGAACCAAAAATACGCGACCAATTTCTAGGAAACTTTTATGTTCTTTTTTTTTCATAAAACTATTTAAACTCCTAATACTTAGCAATAATTATAATGCAAATAGATATATTTATTGGTCCTGGGGCGAGAATCGAACCTGAGACCATCAACGTAGCTCACGAACTAACTCGGGAATATTCGAGGACTCGAATTCATACATTGGCCGCCTGCTTGCCTCCAATTTCATTCAATAGGATGAATAACACAGTAATGCATAGAAAATGAATATACAAGACACATGCATCTATTATGTAGATTGCATGTAAAGATGGAGAAAAAGTATGACACAAATTTTAGCGTGGGAACATTTTTGGAACAAATTTTACACACAGTCGTTTATCCAATTTGTTTCAGTATAGTATTTTTGTAATATTAGCAAATTATGTAACATACTGTTTGTCAAATTTAGCAACGCTAAGCAATTAAAGGTTAATTGTTGAGTAATTTTAATTACGAATCTACATACGATCTATGTTTATAACAAACAAATTTGTGTATTGGGTTGCATAATTTGATTAAAGTGACGATTATGCCAATTTTGAGATTTGTGGGCTCTATCAGCACATTGGACAAAGAACATTTAAAATTCAGACATAAGTATAGGTGTAGACAGGAGGGAGGGCCTTATGGGCCTCTGACACATCGGAAGACCCGAGACGGTGTGCGGTTTTAGTCGGCTCGACATAACAGCCCCCGGTACCGCGGCTGGTCGGTCGGTATTCAAGTAATTTCTGCACAAAAAAAGGTATACTGGACTGGGCGTACATGAATTGCATGTTTGTAAAGGCCACTACATCACAGAATATAATTTTCTATCAGCGAAAATTGAAAGAAGAAGCAGGTTGCCTTACATTTCTACAAAAGTAAATATAACTAACTAGCACTGACAGGTTAGAAGGACCATAACTTCCCATTCCTACAAAAGTATACACCGTACAAATAGCTAGTGGCAAGGGACCATAACTTCAGATTGAAGGTCAATCACATAACAAGCGCGATGACTTTAAGTCAGCTCAAGATAAGAGCGTGCCAGCGTTTGACGTGGAAGTTAAAAGGATACTCATTTCCATTACAATTGCAGCTACTTTTCTTCGAGAAGTTCAAGGTTACCACCGTGTAATACGTGTGAAATTCACCATGAAGAACTATTTGGACTACGTTTAACCCACGAACTTACAGATCCATTATTTTTCTTATGATTAAATTGTAAATGTGTTATCTCTATCTTTCCATAACACTTCTACCAAAACGTAATAATAAGATTCAATATAATCAATTATTTAATTTTAAAATTCTTGTATACGTTATATAACTTTTCGTGCATTTTATATATTCTTCTTAGTGGTAACGGACCTTGTAAAAGATTTCATAGATTAATTTAAAGTAATTTTAAATCCAGATATGAACAAATGAAGAAATATCCTGAAACTTACAATATCAATCTTTGATTAAAAGATAAACGCATTACAATTCACGTGATTAACAATTATAATTAATTTTACTTATGAATGACGTGCAATTAGTTACTATTATTATAATGTTTAGATCGTTTCGTTAATGAAAAGTTGAAAGTACTTTATAAAATAATAATTTAATATAAAATAAAAACTTGAATTTGTAATGTGTACGCAGTCGTTGTAATGTACATTAAAACTTGGCTGTATTAACAATTTATTACGTAAATTATAAAAAGTAAAACGACACTTTGGTATGCATAATTATGAAACATTATGCTTTTTTGCTACTTGAGTAGCAAACAAACATAACATGTATTTAAAAAAAGTTGTACCACTCATCATTTTAGGATTTTAATTAATGAAATCTAAACCGTCGAATTACAGGTATTTTTTTATAACAAGAGTATCCGTAGTCATAATATTTGCGTATTTCCATTGGTAATTTGTCGAGACCCCATAGTATCATAGATTTTTTTAAACAAATGCAGATATGTTAGGCTATATTTTTAGAACGAATAGGTGAAATTAAAATAATGGGGTTTTAATAATGGGTGTTTTAATTTTTCTAGTTGGCCTAAACTTCAAAGAAAAATACTTTCTGCCCTCCGGATAAAGACAAAAACACTGCGTAGGTAATATTATAAAGTGGTTTGACCCTGAATTAATGTAAAGAATGCAACAAGTAGTCACGGTATCATGATTATACGTTTTCGGCCATTACAGTCGCTTCATACAGATTGCAATCGTCTTCTGTAACGAGGACGACATGAGTCTTGAAAATTCAAAGTAGGTATTCAGTTATCTTAAAAGGTCATCTTATACTTAAAAGAGTAAAATTATATTAGAAATAACAAAATTAACGAAACAACAAAAAAAAATCTCGGGTTTTTAAGCGGTGCGTGAAGAAAACATCTGTCGACCGACGACTTCAGCCAGAGCTGCAGTGTGACGATGACGAACCAAACATTTGAAAAAGACGATTAAACGACCAGTTATGCCTAAATCTTTATTATTTAAGTGTGGAATTCCATGACATCGCATGTCGCAAAGATACAGTTAATAAATCAGACCTTGCCTCCGCAATCCGTGAAGGGTTTTGCTAAATATTTAAAACGTCCTTGTAAACCAGTTAGGTATAAAGCTTTTATAACATGTTAATTTTAAGCGCAAAATTTTTGAAACAGTATAATTTCCATAATAGTTATGAGTAGGTTAGTTCACAGTCTAAGCTTATACATTTGATTTAGGCCTTGTCCTCGCTACAACCAATCAAGATCCAGAAAACACGACTACACGTGGAAAATGTTTTGGATGTAATTATATTGCTGATAAATAATTATTGCCAGCCGCGAATCAAGTATTACGAGTATGAGTTATTTTATTTATAATAATAAGGTATTTTAGAATTCGTTGTTTAGGTTTAACACATACATACTTTTTGTTTGTCTTAGATATTTTTATTGAACCATCATCATCCCAGAGTTAATCTCGGTTGTATCCAAAGCTTGCACTTTAGAGCCCAGTCCGCTTTCCTATTCCTTCTCTTGATTTGGTTTATCTTTGCTTTTACGGAAACTGACCCCAATCCTAAGAGGAAAGCCTGCACCAGGTACTCGTCCGCCAATCAACGGATATACCGGTTTGCAAGTGTAATATCTGTAATATAATGAGTGGCACACGCTATCAGAAATCGTTACGAACGCACAGTACCGTTCCAACTGCAGCGATAAATCCATGAGTGCCTGTGATGAAACTAGCACCGATTTTAAATGTTTTTAAGCACACATGTGCACAAGCATATTTTTGCATTTTGCAGTTATCTGTGCCGTTCTATCGCAATGATTTCTAGGAGCGTGTGTACCATCCATTACACTATTCCTACCAGCTCCCATTCTGTGTTAACCAACTAGCCTATCTTCGCTTAGTTACTATCACAATGTGCTGTAGTTAGTTACCTCTATTTCGTTATAATCACTGCATTTCAAAATATGCGTTCGTCACGCTCTCAAAAATAGCTCCTATAAATTAATGTTTATGTTAGTACAGTCTCCAAAGAAGAGGCCCAATTTGAACGGATGTCCGAATGATACGATAGTTAGTGTATACAAATTGTACGGTAAGTCTTACGTGATTCGCCATTAAGTACGCCAATTCTGATTCGTGAAAGATTTATGTCTACGACTACTTAATACGACTGAACCTAAGCCAGGTAATCATGAGACGAATTCGCGGGCTGATCAAGACTTTCAAGGCTGCTGGCCAGTACACCTGCCGAGCACTATAATACTCTGGTGCGAGTTTTAGGACTGGGGGTAAGAATAATTGTACCAGGAATAGCCATTACGCCACGAAAAATGGTCAGTAGGCGTAGGACAATAGAGACAACCGGAACAATGTTAAGGTGAAAAAGAGGAGACAAAAGCACAAAGCTTGGACTGATGAGACATTGTTACAGTAGGGGGGTAGGTAATTTAATGAAGTAATCGTAAAGAAAGTTATCAAAGAGCTAGTCTAGAGAATAAATTTTAATGCCACCTTTAAACGAAACGAAAGCTGCGACTTCTAATGTAATGTGACCCGTGTAGAAGAATTCGTTGCTAAAAGGTAAGGTTCAGAAATAAATGAATCGAAATTAAGCGAAGACAGAAAGAAGACTATTTTTATAAAGTAAGGCGGGATTCATAAGAGCACAAGTTTGCGATCAGGGGTGTCAATCAACTGATAAACAGATCTATTAATTCATCAATTGTTTGGTGTTATACCAGGTCCGTTTCTCAATACATAACTAACTTAAACACTGGTATACGAAACAAGTCTCTTATCAAATATCAACGTCACGTGCGCAAGCGACGGCAATTAATATTGCTTCCAAAGACACCGTTGATGAGTTCATTGTTTGCAAGTGCCGACCGAAACGTTCTTGCCCAATTGCAACAACCTAAGCAATGTTAGCAAGGACATTGGATAGCCGCTGACCGCTTCAGCAGCAAATATCGTTAAGTATTGGACTTTTTATAAAAAAAATATATATTTACCTTTGTACTTTACAAATGTTTGGAGTTGTGACCGTTTACCTTTTGAATGATAGTTGTAAATATGACCCCAATCGGTTAGGTCATATTTACCAAATATTTCGGCCTGACGATATATCCATAGGAGTATTAGGAACGGAAGGGAGCCTTACTGCCCGTGAAAGAATCCGTGCGGTAGTCTTCAACTGATTAGTTCATGCGTTTCAAGATTTATCTCAACTCAAAACTACTGAAGCGATTTAGTTAACTTTTCAGGTTTCAAAGGCTTATGGATTCATATAACTGGTATTTTCTTTAGCTTCGATACTACGACTGTGGAAAGTGGAGACATTTAAAAGTTTTAACAAAATGGAATTTATAATATTTCTTTCACGTTTTAATTCGAAGATTTGGATAGAGTGAATACTAACACCGGCACAAGGCCGCGGTCTTCGTATGTCACAATCCTAACCCACGTTTACAAAGCTCTCAAATGTTACGCAAGCAACTTACATTATAATTATAGTAAAACGTAAAGATGAGCGAAGGAGAAGATTCGTTGCGAAAAAAACGGACTTTGAATTAAAATGGGTGTTAATATTTTTCGAAATGAATTTGCAAACCTATTACAAAATTGTGCATACGCCACCCAACACAACACTTCAGCTTTCTATGGCCCTTTTGTATTGTCATCACGTAATTTAGGATTGAAGTAAATGTTGTAAGTCGAAAATAACATATGCTACATCGTGAGTATTGCCACAAACTCTTATACAATGATGTCGACTGAACAAATAGGTGTGTGTTCCGCATTTCTACTGAGCTTCATTTACGCAGGACGTTACGTGCGGCACGATTCATTTAACCGATCAAACTTACAGGCTATTGTAGGTATTATTAAACTACACAGATCATAACACCCACACCTAAACATTTATTTATCAATACTTCGTCAATAGTACCTGCGTCCACTTTCAACACAAACTGGCAAGTAGAAGTATTGCTTACTTCGGAGGCTGCAAGTCCTCAGTCGCGAGTCGTTAAGACGTGTCAAAGGTATTTAGGCTGCTTGAATAAATCCTGCGCCTGGCACAAGGCCAACTACATTTCGTACAAGGCAGATTCAAACTTATACACATTCATGTATACTTTCCTATGCTAGACGTGAAGTTTAAGATATGCAATATTTGTATACTTTACTTTCCTATGCTAGACGTTAAGTTTAAGATACGCAATATTTAACAAATGGCGTTGAACGATGTCTCGCCGTAAACGAGGTCGATGTTCGCCAAATGGACTAGAATAAAAATAAGAAAGGCTATAGCACTCCTTCGACAGGTTACTTACCCAGTTTTCGCGCTATTAAAAATTCAACGAATCGTCACACAACTTTCACTAACAGTGAGCCAGTGTATGCGACTTTAGATTGTCATCATAGTTAAAACTAAAAAAATCAACGCATATGTCTATGACCAGTAAGAGATGCCAATTGAAGATCTGTTAATCAGAATTTGAAACCCCAATCAGACTTCTCGTACGCACGAATTAATGCGGGCGCAGTTATGGTATGGATAAAGAAATCGACCAGTGACTCTATTACGATTGAAGGAGTAAATGAAATATTAATGCGAAGAATAATTGTTGCTTAGAAAGTTCTATACGAGTCGTCGAGATTAGACATTGCATGCTCGCACGCTGCGCGAGAAAGCACGACGACGCGCACTACCAACTCAGTGTTTCTATATTTTGATGAAATGTTACAAAAACGGAAAATTATATACCTATAGTGGAAAACCACCTATGTTTATTTGCAGTGTAAATTAGTGTAGCACAGCATTTTTTTTTACTAATGACTAAAAGTGCTTGTCTAAAAATAATGCACTTCTTATAAGAATAGCCCAAGTTTTGAATATTTTGTTTATTTCACAGAAAATAGTAAGAAACCGCTGCTATGTCCTTACAGAGAATATTTATAAATGGAATCTAAATAGAATGACTGATACAAATATTAGATGGTTATAATAATTCTAATTGGGTTGCACACATACTACTGTTTTGTTTGATGAAAGTAAAAGTTACGAATATCTTTGCTTACGGTGAAAATCACTCGGCAAACCCAACAAACCTGTGCCGTGCGCGAAGCGACCCACTGGCCACCGACCCGCGAAGATTTCACTTTTAGCTTTTAACATTTCCAATGACCGAGCCCTACTTCACAACATAGCTGCAGCACTGAGGAATCTAGCATTTTACAACATTTTACGATTGCAACTTCATTCAGAAATTCAAATTACTCGCTTGATTAGATCAGCTGACAATGAGAGGTTATTTACTGTCATGCTGTTATGTAAAGATGACCATAGCTCTGATGATATTAAACTTTAATAATGATAGCTTAGAACGAATAGTAATCTTGTATTTTTTACTGTACCGAAAATATGTAAATAACTAACTAAATTCAAAACATTTAAATGAAGTATCTGACCTGACATGTCTTTCCAAATATTCGCAATGGAGATGGTCCGGGAGGTTTGAGTTTCACAAATACAGTTTGCTTTCGAACTTTATGTCCGAATTGACACAATAACTTATCTTGAACACGAGCACAGAGCCTACTCGAACTTAAACACGCCATAGCTACAACTGCAACGAAACGCTTGACGATATGGACTACATAACACACACAGCATACAACCATTCGCCTTTTTCCTCCCCACTTTTAGACAGCTGATTGTCAACCGCCATGATTACAAAAGTTGCCAGTGGACAATTTAACTTAAAATGACAGCATAAATTATCAAAAAAAACATTTTTATTTATTGCACATATTTTTTAACTTCGTCGTCGGATACATCGGAAGTGCCATCATAGATCTTCAGACATGAAATCCATGAATTATACCCCGTCCATCATATTATTGTATTTTAGACAGATGAAAGTAGTGATTGCATGAAAATTTAAAATATCGACAAAGTTAAAAACCTCGATAAAAAAAAATCGATATTATGAAAATATTATGATAAATGTTATAAATGATTTCATGTTGAACTATAATCTGTTATCTTTCTAAACTTAATAATAAAGTAGTACTTAAATATTTCGTGTCTGTACAGTTTACAAATGTAATAGAAAACGATTGTAGGCCATAACGCATACGCTAATCTACAAAACAAAACAACTGACTTCTAGAAGAATATTCCAACATGCTGATTTCCTGGTATTTATTGAATAGTTCCGTGGCCTGTCTCTGAAATCCATCATCAGATCTTTATAAAATTTAAATGGGACCATTTTGGAATAAACCTCTTACAAACAAAAAAAGAATTTTGACAATCCGTCTACAAATGACGGAGTTACAAAAAACATTTTTCCCTTAAAATCATACAAATATAAATAATTATAAACATCCGAATTGTTGTTTAGAAATCGGTTAAAAATCGCCAGTTATGTAATATTTAAAAAAAAATATTTTCGGTAGTCGATATCAATTGTGACAATTTCAATCTATCCCTGTCGATTGACTAACTACATCCCTAAAATTGCTTTCTGGCTGACGTGACGATGTCAATGAAAAACGACGTATTGGCGCCTAATTTTTGTTAGGATTTTCAGGTGTTGACGCTAGAACAAAGTTATACCGACAACTGTCAGTGAACTGTCTAAAATACAATAATATAATGGACGGAGTATACACTTTATAAGTCTCTCTAGGTTGACGTCGTTAGGCTGCCTGTCTATTGGAGTGGAACTTTGTGTGGAGGTTTTATACTCTTTGGTTCTATCTAGCTCCACTCCACTCCACTCCAAAGCGTACCAGAGCCCGAAAGTAATGCTGCCACTGATGCAGAGCAGAGATTTTATAATGCAATTTGATTAGTCAAACATGCCGGCCGTGTACCGTTATATAATATGCTGTGTTGGTTCCCGATGAAGCCGAATGGGGCCACCCCATCTCCTTTGGGTGTCCTAGAAGGCGACTAAGGGATATGACTGTTCTCGATCCGACAGTAAAAACACAGCTCATGACTCATGCATGATTGAGTGCCCTATTGACAGCAATAGACTATACGCCTGTTACGTGGGACCGAAAATCGTAGTTGGCGAAATGTGGCTGCTAATACACCTCTGCCCTACCCCTTCGGGGATTTACTGGCGTCGTACTTAAGTAATCTAAGTTAAATATGCCAGTTAATGTCAAAGAAAAGAAAGTGTCATTTCCTTAGAGTATCAAGAGCTGCCATACCTACGAAAAAAAACTGCCTACCTAAACTTGGATTTTATGAATGAATGGAAAGCAGTATGGCGGCCTAGTAGGGAATCCAGTAAACTGTCGATAACTACTTATCGATATAAAAAGGGCACAGACTAAAAATTTATACATTTGAAAGAAAAAATTAAGTGGTTAGCTTAAGTGGATGCCGATTATTTGTATTCTCAGGTTGCAGTGTGCTTAGGGCTTTCTGTCAGACTTTCCTAGTGATAGCCGGAGTTTCGCCACTTACTGCGGCTAAACATGTTGTGCTATAATACTTATAATAAGTTACTTGCTAAGATCTTTGTTACCATGTTTATGAGCAAATAAAATTTCTATTTCTATTCTATTTCTATTTCGAATAATTCGCCCAGAAGGACGTAAAATCTACAAAGATTCTTTACAGTCTTTGAGTAACGATATATATATATTTATATAATTATATTTAGTAGTACTCCAGGTACATAACACATTGGCATAAAAATAAAATCGATTTGGACAAAAACAATTTTTTTTCGAATTTTTATTAAATATTTTTGTATTTTTTTTTTATTTGCATTATTTGCTCTCCATCGTGTTAGTAAAGCTAAATGAAACGGTAAGTTCATAAAAAGAACATCACTACAAAGAAAAAACAACTAGAGCGCCAAGCGCGTGCTCTTTTGTAGTGGTGTTTTTTTTTTATAAAATTACCGTTTTATTTAGCTTTACTAACAAGATGGAGAGTAAGTAATGCAAAATAATAAATAAAAAGAATCCAAAAAAAATCGAAGCATTTTTTTTTTTGCCCAAATCGATTTTATTTTTATGCCAATTTGTTATGTACCTGGAGTACTACTAGGGGTTTTCGGCTTCGTGAGCGTTCCCCTTACACCCAGTATATATATATACATTGGTACTACCTTTGTTATAAAAGATATTTACTTCAAAATAGAAGTGCTCGACTTGCCTAGTAGGTACCCGAATGAAAAGTTATGTAATCCGCCATTTCAGTCCTATGTTCTTACTGTACCGTACAAAGGTCGCGCGAGGGTTTCGGAATTAAATCAAAATCAAGGAGATTTGTATAAAATCATACTTTTAATTATAAAATGGAAGTAATTTCTTGTTCAACTAGTTATATCATATTGATTTTGTAGTTTTATAGATGTAAAAAATGTTTTGGTATCTATTCATCAGTAATACCAGTACCATTATGCGATAGAATAATAAAAAGTCAACGGCATTTCAAAAGTCATTCACTATGTATGGAAAGTGGTCTTCGTTCTTTAAATATTTGGGAAAATATCGATAATTAAAATTCTATCACCGCATCACTAGCAATTTTATTTGACCAATCAGGTGCTACTACATCCCCACTACGTTGGAAAGCAAGATGGAGAATTGGCGTTTTCCTCATATGATTTTATGAATGAATTTCGTAGTAGCTTCACGTCTTTATATTTAATATGTCTATGGTCATTTCACTCATTCCTAAAAAATGTGGCAACCCTGTCAATAGACTATATATAATAATCTATGGACTATATATACCCTGTCTGTCAAGGTCTGTTCTACTTAACCCATAGACATAAATATAACTTAACCTCAAATCACATTAAACACCAAACAAAATAACTTCGCTTAACTCGTAACTTCGTAAGACAAATTGTGTTGTGATTTCCAGTTAATATCTGAAAGTTAAACAATGATTCCACGTCTTACTCAGGTGATGCAACTACTGAAGAACGTTGAAAGAAATTTCTTTCGTAATATGTTCGGAAACCCACCTAAAGGTTGGATTAAATAGATATCGCAAATACATTACAGTATAATAAATAAATTAAGTAATATTTTATACAGTGAAGTATTCATTAAAATTATATTTTTCAGAATTAGCGTTGGCGTACATCGATATTAATAAACCAACTGTAGCACCTAAATTCTCACTAAAAGATATTATTGGTGATGGTTTCCTATTAGCTGTACCTAAGTTTCGTAGAACTATTGAGAAGCGGTTGAAGCGCAAATTTGGTAGCCCAGAGTATGTGTGGAAAATGCTTGTACCAAAGAATAACATCAAAGTATGCCAGAATTGTGGGCATCATCATGAAAAAGGATTATTATGTGGTAGGTTTCTATTTCCAAGAATTACCCACTTTACCCAATTTAAACCCACCTTAGGTCACTATGGTCGAGTTTTATGTTTTCTGTACTGACAGCTCATAGGGTCGGCAGCATGAGTCTGACTCTTTGTTGCTCACGTCTATAGACCATGGTAACCACTTTACATCAGGCCACGCGTCCGCACAGCGGACCATTGCTGTGAGCAGGGAGGCGAGGGTAAGAACTCTCACTCCCAGGGCCGCCACTAGCTAGTCCACCCAAGTGGTATTAAGAAAAATTTACTCTTTATTTTACTTTTGTCAATTATTATTTATGTGCTAGGTGAACCTCAGACATGACCAGGACTAATGCGATGGTCACGAATAATTATTCAGGTTTATGTTATAATAGTAGCCTCTTTGAATTTCCTCAATTTAAAGAAGCTATTTGATGGCTTTACATTGAATAATCAATTGTTCTTATATTCTGTATTTCAGAAAAATGCTATAGTAAAATAAAGCAAGAGACTGAAGAAATTCAAGCTAAAATAACCAAGAAGCTAGGCATCAAACCAGTTGAACATGATGTGGTTGTATTGTATCAAGGCGAAACAATTCCAGATCAGGTATGTTTTATTCTTAGAGGAGTCAGTTATCTAATTTGATGAAAACCATTCGCTATATGTAATAAAAGCGACAAATAGTTTAAAATTCTATATATTATATGACCCTCATTGAAGGGTAGATCACCCATTCAGTTTACAGCGCCCTCTGTCGGCAGTACCCAATAGCAGCAGCCACCAATAGATGGCACTAATTGTAGTTAAAATTGTACTTTTATCAAGGTATCAACCAATAGTTTCCCCATGTTTCACCGAAATTTTTGTCATAATTTAACGTTTGTTTTGCATAACAATACATGGCATAAACTACATTTTTCAGAAAATTGTTTGGCATACACTCATAACGCATACTTTTATAAGCCAGAATCATCTTTAGGCATAACTTAACAAAAATCAAAATGTAGAATCTTCATTTTGCAGAAAATTCACACGCAGAATCGTCATTTGGCACACAAATAGTATTAGTACTTAAAACTGAAAAAAATAAATGGACACGTGGCGGTAATGTTTATCGCTGAAAGCTACAGAAAGATTTTGTAGTTGTACCCTGACTTTACAGATAGTTGCAGCCTTTTGAGTCCATACGCGACTATGCGGGTCTAAAAAGGCCGTTTTAGAGGAATCGTAATAAGATAATAATATGATTCATATTGAAAATTGAAAAATGATCACACATTGACATAAATGCACCCAAATCATCACAGTTTTGTATAGAAATCCGCAAAAAAGGTTCACAAATGATGTTGCCACTTAGCAGCAAATGTTTAGCTGTCACAAAGCAGACTCGAAACTTTAGCGTCATTTTGAGTTTTCAAGAAAATAATTTGAAGGGAAAACTGTTAACTTTTCCAGTTAAAATTTCGTACAGGTATAGGTCTATGCCCACTATAAAAAGTACTTTACAGTAACAGGATCAAAATTTCATGCAGGCGAAGCCACAGGCATCAGTTACTGTGTATGAAAATAGAAAAGCCAAATTAAATTTTCTTATCTTCATTGTATGCGAAAATGTTGGTACTAAATAATTGTATTCTAAATAAATGTTATGCTAAACAAAAATACGCAGAATTATCATTCTGCCAAAGCTATTTATACCTTATACAATTCTGCTATCTGAAGAGTTTGCCATTGCTATTTCGGATATTATGACCATTCTGCCAAAATATGATTCTATTAACAAATTTTATGCCTAGCATATATTCGATTAAATATAATTATGCCAAATTGGTTATGCCAATTGAATTTCGGAGTATTAAGTTTCTGCCAGATGGAGTGAACCCATCAACTAATGTACTCTTTGGTATCAACATTCCACTAAATTTACATTTTTAACTGGACATCATTTGATATCATACTCCATATGATAGTTAAAAATTGAGTTAATGCATTAGAGAATATAATATTGTTATTTTCAGTTATTATTAAAGACCTGCAATGCCAGATTAAAAATATGTTCTTTGTTGTAGCCCAAAGAATTCTGGAAAGGCAAGAGAGTTATTGAGATGAAGAAGGAGAGGCCACAATGGTTCAGCAAGAACCTCCTTCAGAAAACTACACAGCAACCATCAACTTCAACAGATGTAAAACCTACTGATTTAGCTTAGTATAATATTGTTAAAAAAGCTGTAGATTGTAAAGACTATATAGATTATAAATAAATAAATAAATAAACAAAAGTGATAAAAAGTGACTAAATCCTTTTATTTTTCTTAACAACAAATTTACAAAATGATTTTATACTATAGTTCCTGCAAATCAAATAACTGCTATAAACTACATCAAAATATTTTAATATACTTAGTCTTATAGTTATTTGAATTTTAAATATTTCTGCCTATTAGCAGTATCACATACATTGTTTCATTGATTTCAACAATGTTGTCAACCGCAAGAACCATATCGTATATGTCAGCGGAATGTAAAAAAGTTGATTATTTACCTACTTACAGAATTAATTTCTTTGAAGTAATTACTTTTACTTTACTTTAGCAATACTGAAGTCAATACCAACTAAATATTTATTGTGCTTGACTTGTACCATTACTATTGTACCTAGTGAACATTGTTCATGACAATGCAAGAATTACTTCTATGATATAAAAGCAGATATTCTTTTAAACTAAGCACTGGTCGATTATATCATGTTTTCAAAAGAATTGGGCATATTTTCATAATTGTCTAAAAGTGAATCCATTTCAGTTTCACCTAAGAAATGATTTTCTACATGTGCCTGGAATTCTGCAAATGTTACTTCTTTGACAAATGTTTGTCCACACATTGGGCATATTTTATCACACAGATCTTCTGTAATATCTTTCTCATTCTCCTCTAAAATACTTTTCTTAAATGCCGATGTGTTAAGTTCACTGAAATTGTTGTTGTAAGTACTGGAATCGGCTGGTGTTGCCCAATTTGCTAAACTATCACTGGTTTCTATTTCTTTATGTTCTGATGTAACTATTTTTGCATTGTTTGCAACACATGTAGGACATTTGTATCCATCTGAAAAAACAAATATAAATCATTGTAATACATTAATTTATATTTTGGCTTCAAAAATTACAGAAGTAGCAAGGTTTATAGTCCAGGAGTTCTTAGTTTATATGGAGCAGGCACACTCCAGCAATTGATGTTTTTTTTTTCATTTTCTTTAAAGACCAAAAAGGATGTCCAGTGTCCTAGCCTCATCCTTGCTAGCAAACCACACCTGGAAGTCAGTACACATGCTAAAATGGACAAGGCTCAAAGTCAGATGACAGTTGGTCACAAGCCAACACACCAATAAGTGGAACCCAAGCTCATGACAGCTTTGAACACAAGGCCTTATTTTAATCAGAATCATACTAATATTATTAATGTGAAAGATGTTGGCATATTTAACTCAATCACGGCACACTTTAATAGCTGAACAGATCTAGTTGAAATTTGGAACATGAGTGATTGATTGGTAATAGGTTCCCAAGGTTAGAGGGAATGAGGTCAAAATTCTTACAGGTGACACTGGGCATCGGCTAGATAAATAAATAAATACCTCTCATTATTGTTTCAACTCTTGATATGATCAACTTCAAGTTACTCTCTTGCTGAGCTAATTCCTTCTTCATGTTGTTAAGCTTTTCTGTTTGACATCTAATCTCTTTCAAAGAATCAGTAGCTGGATCTTCCATGTAAGTAAAACCAATAGAATCAACATTCAATATATCATCTTCAATGTCTTGTAGCTGTGCCATTTGCTCATATTGGTCTACCAACTGAGACTTCTCTTGAATATAGCTATTTATCAATTTGAGTGATATTTCCTCTAAACTGGACTCTGAATATTTTTCTTGATAATTTGTGTTACTTTTAGGAGTACTATGAATGTATGTATTTGTGCGTAACAAAGGCTGTTTTGTATACTCTTTGCTGGTTGATTTGTCAGGACCCTTAAGAGTAGCAATTTTATTCCATAAATTTTTATTTTCGCATTGTACCATGAATACATGATGCATAAGCCTAGATTTCTGTTTGTTAAGCTCTGCTATTTTCTGATGCAGAGAAAGCTTTTCATCTTCTTTGATAGGAATGTGGGGTGAACACTGAGTAGCCTTCACAACATCAAGTTTCAAACGCATGTTATCAGTTTCTAAACTATTAATTCTTCTCTGAAGCAGTAAACATCGATCTCTCATTGCGTGCAAAGCTAATTCGTGAACACTAATATCACCTTTAAGAGTACTTTGGAACGTTGAATCATTATTAAAACTAACAATTGAGGATGAATCCATAATTTATATTGCAGGGATTATTTATTTCAACCAAATTTCAACTTCTTGTACTGTGTAAATCCGAATGAATGGTCTAGTAAACAAAATATATCTTCGAATACTTATTTTAAGGCTTATTTATGTCTATGTTTTAAGGTCACGAAAACAAATATAAAAGTGAATTGTATAGGTAGGTATTGAAATACTATTTATGTCTATGGAAATACTATGTACGTGTACTTGACACATTTATTACGCTTGACGTATTTGACACTTTACTCTTGACAGCAAACCATAGACATAGTAAATATAAAGACTTGAAGCTACTACGAAATTCATTCATAAAATCATATCAGGAAAACGCCAACCTCCATCTTGCGTTCGCACGTAGTGGGGATGTAGTAGCACCTGATTGGTCAAATAAAATTGATAGTGATACCACAGTCTAACGATTCATACTCATAGACATAAATATACAGACGTGAAGCTACTACGAAATTCATTCATAAAATCATATTAGGAAAACGCCAATTCTCCATCTTGCTTTCCAACGTAGTGGGGATGTAGTAGCACCTGATTGGTCAAATAAAATTGCTAGTGAGGCGGTGATAGAATTTTAATTATCGATATTTTCCCATATATTTAAAGAACGAAGACCACTTTCCATACATAGTGAATGACTTTTGAAATGCCGTTGACTTTTTATTATTCTATCGCATAATGGTACTGGTATTACTGATGAATAGATACTAAAACATTTTTTACAAAAAAAAAAAACAAAAATATTAAATAAAAATTCGATTTTTTTGTTGTCCAAATCGATTTTATTTTTGTGCCAATGTGTTATGTACCTGGAGTACTACTAAATATATATATATATATATATATATATATATATATATATATATATATATATATCGTTACTCAAAGACTGTAAAGAATCTTTGTAGATTCTACGTCCTTCTGGGCGAATTATTCGAAACTCCGGCTATCACAAGGAAAGTCTGACAGAAAGCCATAAGCACACTGCAACCTGAAAATACAAATAATCGGCATCCACTTAAGCTAATCACTTAATTTTTTCTTTCAAATGTATAAATTTTTAGTCTGTGCCCTTTTTATATCGATAAGTAGTTATCGACAGTTTACTGGATTCCCTACTAAGCCGCCATACTGCTTTCCATTCATTCATAAAATCCAAGTTTAGGTAGGCAGTTTTTTTCGTAGGTATGGCACCTCTTGATATACTCTAAGTTCATACTACATACAGTCGGTCAACGAAGCCGTCTAGACAGAGCAATCGTGCGGGGGGAGAGGGATGGTGGGGGACGGGGTATTACTCGGTACGCCCATACATTTTACTCGGTACTAAGGATTCAGGGCTGTCTCATTTTTGTAATCACACTAATCACGTGATGTTTTTTCAAGGCTCGTTTTGTTTGTTAAAATTGTTTTTTTTGCGTTTTCTATGTTTAGCTATCCAAGATGGCGGACACGAAATATTCACAAAAATCGATATGGGTATCGTTTTCAGGGTTTTTAGGGTCGCTGATTGCGAATATAACATCCATTTCGCGATCCAAGATGGCGGACTCGAAATTTTTACCAAAATCGATACGGGTATCGTTTTCAGGGTTTTTGGGGTCGCTGATTGCGAATATAACATCCATTTGGTGATCCAAGATGGCGGACTCTAAATTTTTACCAAAATCGATATGGGTATCGTTTTCAGGGTTTTTGGGGTCGCTGATTGCGAATATAACATCCATTTGGTGATCCAAGATGGCGGACTCGAAACTAAAATCGATATGGGTATCGTTTTCCGGGTTTTTGGGGTCGCTGATTGCGAATATCACATTCATTTTGCGATCCAAGATGGCGGACTCGAAATTTTGACTAAAATCAATATGGGTATCGTTTTCAGGGTTTTTGGGGTCGCTGATTGCGAATATAACATCCATTTGGTGATCCAAGATGGCGGACTCGAATTTTTCACTAAAATCAATATGGGTATCGTTTTCAGGGTTTTGGAGTCGCTGATTGCGAATATAACATCCATTTCGCGATCCAAGATGGCGGACTCGAAATTTTTACTAAAATCGATACGGGTATCGTTTTCGGGGTTGCTGATTACGAATATGTTATTCATGTAGCAATCCCAGATGACTGAATGGATGATATATTCGTAATTAGCAACTCTGAAAACCTCCAAAACGATGCTCATGTTGACTTTGTGGGAAATTTCAAGTTCGCCATCTTGGATCGCTAAATGGATTTTATTATACGTAATTAGTCACCCCGAAAACCTCGATTTGTTTTTTTTTTAATTTCAAGTCCGCCATCTTTGATCGTCGGTAACATGGTCGTCAAGCCCGATAGCGACAATTGCCGGCAGGCAATCATACGATGGGAAACTGTCGACTCCCAACTGATCGTGTGTAGCCGCAAAACTGACAGCAAGGCATGGCCACCAGGCCAAAATCGTTTTCGTGTGTGGGCGCTGTTGACTTAGGACTGCAGGCCGCCCGATACGATTTGAAACAGCAGGCGAACTGATCGTGGATAGGCTCCTTAAGAATATATCATCAATTTAGCGATCCCGGCGATTAGCGAAATTCGAATTCGAATCCGAATCAACCCCGAACCCGAACCCGAATCAATATCCAAATTCAAGTCGGAATCGAAATAGAAATCCG
This sequence comes from Eilema sororculum, assembly GCA_914829495.1. Classification (NCBI taxonomy): domain Eukaryota; kingdom Metazoa; phylum Arthropoda; class Insecta; order Lepidoptera; family Erebidae; genus Eilema; species Eilema sororculum. Next base: position 15,363,424 of record OU618543.1, on the reverse strand, counting down.
AAATCGAAAACGAAATCGAATTTGAAACCGAAATCGAAATCGAAACCAAAATCCAAAAACTCAGACTTAGAATATTACGTTTGCCTCCGTGGCGTGGCGGTAGTGAACGCGACTGCCACGCAGGAGACGCGGGTTCAATTCCCGCTCAGTGCAAATATTTGTATGCATGAATATGGCTATTTGCATTGGTCTGGGTGTTTCTATGTATAATATGTATGTATTTACAAAAAAAAATGTATTTAAGTATGTTTATCCGCATTCTAGATTCCATAACACAAGCTAGTTAAGCTATGCTAACCATGGGTCTAGATAGCGTTGTGTGTAGTATGTTGGAAAATATTTATTATTATTATAATTGGTTGAGTAGAACCGGATATATAACCAAAAGTTGCAATAGCCGACATCCATGCGAGCGGAGCCGCGGGCATCACCTAGTGATATAAATTAGCGTGAGTTGATGTGCCTTGACAGAACAAAGAGAACGAATAGGAGTTATATATAGAATATTACAGAAAAATTATATATAAAAACTGAAGTGACAACCCTGACAAAACTGCAAAAGGCGGCATTTCCGCAAACATCAAACGCGATGAACTACTGTAAGATCTCTCGTTATACTGTGGTGATACGGTGATAGAATTTTAATTATCGATATTTTCCCAAATATTTAAAGAACGAAGACCACTTTCCATACATAGTGAATGACTTTTGAAACGCCGTTGACTTTTTATTATTCTACCGCATAATGGTACGGGTATTAGATACTGATGAATAGACACTAAAACATTTTTTACATCTGTAAAACTACAAAATCAATATGATTTATATAGTTAAACAAGAAAATGTGTATTTGGAATATCACCTTCTACAATGGTAGGCCAGCCTTAGAGTACTTAAAGTACTATACCACAGTCTAGCGATTCATACCTACTACATACCTACAGTTTGTCAACGAAGCCGTCTTGACAGAGAAATCGTGCGGGGAGAGGGGAGTGGTGGGGGTTATTCGGTACAGCCATACATTTCACTCGGTACTAAGGATTCTGTCTCATTTGTAATCACGTTTTTTTTTTAATTTAATTTAAGAATCTTTGTAGATTTTACGTCCTTCTGGGCGAATTATTCGTAACTCCGGTTATCACAAGGAAAGTCTGACAGAAAGCCCTAAGCACACTGCAACCTGAGAACAAACACAAATAATCGGTATCCACTTATGCTAACCACTTAATTTTTTCTTTCAAATGTATAAATTTTTAGTCTGTGCCCTTTTTTTATCGATAAGTAGTTATCGACAGTTTACTGGATTCCCTACTAGGCCGCCATATTGCGTTCGGTTCATTCATAAAATCCAAGTTTAGGTAGGCAGATTTTTTTCGTAGGTATGGCAGCTCTTAATACTCTAAGCAGCAAACCTATATTTACTACATTTCATATACATATACTCTAAGTATATTTCATAGATATAGGAAGAACGCTCGCACGCTTAGTAGATAGGCCATACCTACAGATTAGGCGTGTATACCTACGTTCCATTTTCGTGAATGAACGTATGGCCGTATTACTACGTTAGGGCTGTAGCTTCTAGTATCGTAATATTTGTCGATATCTTATATTTAGGAGTAGGTATAGAAAAATGCTAGGCGTATGGTATCATCATGACGGTTTATGCGAAGAAAGTAACAATAAAATATTATAAGCATTTTTTATTTAAATATTGTCGATGTGACAGCATATCGCATTGTGTACGATCGTGGTGTCTAAACCTGATGTCTAGAAAAGTTTGTATTACACATTTAATTAAAAGAAACTTGTGATTAGTGCTATGTGTTCCATCAGAATCGGCAAAAATATTTTTCATATCATAAAATTCACACAAATTTAAATTTAAATAAGTAATAACTTTCGGGGGTTCTCTTGTTTGTCAGGTGCATTTTAATTAATTTTTCTGTTTTTGTGTTATATGTATGTTTACCACGCTCGATGAGGCGTATATAAGGCCTCCTCTTGATTTTTTGTAAATGAGGCTCTTCACGTCTTCTTCCCCGAGCAGTAATGATGCAAAACCTCGCATTTAATTTTTTTAAGAAGTCTCCTTGTGATAAAGCCAGCTATGTATTGCGTGATACTCTCTGTATACGCATCAATATGTGTTTTAACACACTCAACGTATGTATCATAAAGATCACCATGATTCGGCGATCTCTACTAAGCTATTTTTGGCGGGCTTTGGCCGAGCGACTGCAAAATGTAAGAAAATAATAATAGGTAGGCCGACAGATTTGTAGGTATGCAAAGGTTAATCTCGTGAACTTTAGGAACTTAACTGAGTTAGATTGTTGATTTTCCAGACAGTGAGTTATCTGTACCAGCTATTAGTTAATTATTGTACTATTATGTGAAAAAAGAGTATTTTCGTCGACAAATCATTTGTTGGAGTACATCACTATCATGCTTCTTGTACTACTCGTGCGAGTTAACATGGCACCTGGCTCGGGGCTTTGCGCGGGGAAGCGGGAGGGGTGTATGCTGACGCTACTAGCCTCGCACGGCAAGAGCGGGGTCGCGCGTGGGGAAGCGGGAGGAGGGTGTTTTCGAGGCAGGTGCCATGTTAATGCGCACGAGCTATAGTTTCGTGTAGAGTAAAGTAATGAATGAGTGTAACAAATCATTCATGGATATTGCCAAAACTCGGCACGCTGTCAAATTTATACACTCATTTTCCCAAGTGAGGAATAACTTAAATGGTTAGTCTCTTTTTTACAGGTAAAACTGTATAATAGAAAAAAACAGACAAAGTGATGTTTCATGGTCTGTCTCATGTTTGCCTCATATCTGTATAACTAAAATTTGTATATGTTGAATAGGGCCACCCTGTGGTATATTTACTATGTCTATGCAGCAAACGCAAAAGATAGCCGTAGTGCCAACACTTAGAGTATATCAAGAGGTGCCATACCTACGAAAAAAAACTGCCTACCTAAACTTGGATTTTATGAATGAATGGAAAGCAGTATGGCGGCCTAGTAGGGAATCCAGTAAACTGTCGATAACTACTTATCAATATAAAAAGGGCACAGACTAAAAATTTATACATTTGAAAGAAAAAATTAAGTGATTAGCTTTAAGTGGATGCCGATTATTTGTATTCTCAGGTTGCAGTGTGCTTAGGGCTTTCTGTTAGACTTTCTTTGTGATAGCCGGAGTTTCGAATAATTCGCTCAGAAGGACGTAGAATCTACAAAGATTCTTTACAGTCTTTGAGTAACGATATATATATATATATATATATATATATATATATATATATATATATATATATATATATTTAGTAGTACTCCAGGTACATAACACATTGGCATAAAAAAAAATCGATTTGGACAAAAAAAAATCGAATTTTCATTTCATATTTTTGTTTTTTTTTTTTTTGTAAAAAATGTTTTAGTATCTATTCATCAGTAATACTAGTACCATTATGCGATAGAATAATAAAAAGTCAACGGCATTTCAAAAGTCATTCACTATGTATGGAAAGTGGTCTTCGTTCTTTAAATATATGGGAAAATATCGATAATTAAAATTCTATCACCGCATCACTAGCAATTTTATTTGACCAATCAGGTGCTACTACATCCCCACTACGTTGGAAAGCAAGATGGAGAATTGGCGTTTTCCTGATATGCTTTTATGAATGAATTTCGTAGTAGCTTCACGTCTTTATATTTACTATGTTTATGTGCCAACAGTTCAAATCTAATCAGAATGTATATCACCATGAAGGATATCAGCCTTTTAATGGGCAGTAATGACTGCGATCCAGGAAGGAAGTCGGAGTAATGATTTATTATCTTATTAGACGCTTATTATTATTATATTATCCACGGTCCACGACGCGACACCGACATCTTTTTATTCCATGTCAATAGATGGCATGCATTATTCCCCTGTGGTATACCTTTATAATAATTAACTTCCCTATTCCCCATGAGATTTTGGTAGTTCTATACTATTTATAACAGATCTACTAAAATCTTATGGCAAATTGGGAAGTAAAAAATAAAAAAAATGGTAAAGGGTAAAAGCACCAATGGTAGACACTTTAGGGACAAAATTGTATTGTATTTGAAATAAAAATACGATAGTTTAAAAATTTTACTTGCGAAAGATACTGCTAAATGTTGCTGTTATCGTTAAAAACATGTAGGACCCTTTAATTAATATATATATGTAATTTTGTAGTTTGAAGTTTGATTTGACCTTAAAGTGTTATCCATTGGTGCCTTTACCTCAACTATACTAGAGCTGAGCTGAATAAGTTCACCACTGCACTCACTCTGTCTTTGTCTGTGGTATGGCATTGTTTTTATTTTTTTAAGTCGTCACTCGTCATCTTGCAGTCTCTTGATTTATTGTCAAATTGGATTGGATTGAAAACCATTGAAAACGAAACGAATAGATTTTCGCTGTTGGCTTCCAACATATTTTCAGATAGTAATAATTTGTTTATTTAGGTACTGTTAGAAATATTGACTATACACTTAGTTAAATAAATTTGTGATTGTATTACGCGTCTGAAGTGTTGGTGAGAGCAACAAAGAAAAACTAATCAGTAAGCAGTCAGTAGAGATATTACTGATGATACAACCAATTCATTGAATTACTCAGCAGCGTGAATGATTTTTGTGAAGTTGTGAATCATTGTTTGAAGGAGTCTCCAGTAGTTGCTGTTTGTAAGTACTAGCCTAATGATGATTTATAATTCTGCTATAGGTGTTCCGTTTAATTGGTGTCAATGTCGATGTCTGTGTTTTTAGAGACCGTAATATACATTATTATATTGGACCCGTATTGTTTCGTATCGAAATTAGTTAAGAATCTTCTTATCTAAAGAAAAAACGTATAAACATCAACATCTTAAAATACTCATGTCTGTATTCAGAAAAAAAAAACATTTAAATGTTGATAGCTTCTTTTTGTGATATGCATGAAAATCTAACTTTTAACAGAATAACAGATCCACTGCCAACCTGAGAAGCTTGTTTATTGATAAAGATAATAGATATGCTTTATAAATATTAAATTATCCTCATTATTATCCTGGACTTTCATACAATTAGTGTAATAGCCCTCATTATGTTATTGTAACAGGAAATTAATAGTTAATTGAAATCTAATTAGATTAGAATAGTATTTAGTTTTTACTTCCTTGTAGTATTTATTTTAGCTTTCCATACTTTCTATATTGACTGACCCACTTTTGGTTCTGATTTGCCTACTTTCAACAGATTAACACCAGTTAACTGTTAGGCATACAACCTCAATAGCTATTGGTCATGCAAATATTAACATTTAATTTATTAGTTATGCTTTTGAATGATTTAAATGTGTGGTCTATTTCTTGGAAATAGTTTTTGGGTTGACTATAGATCTGAGATAAAGGTAGTCATTGTAACAAAACATTGGCAAACTTAAAAAAAAACCATTTCAAATTCCATAGACAGGACACATGCACATTGACTTGAAATAGAACTGTGAAAATATTAAATATTTGAAAATAAAGTTCTCTAAACATCTTTATATAAATTGTTAAATTAAAGATATTAATTGTTTGTATTTAGTAGGTATCTGTTTACCATTAAAAAAAATTTAAGCACGTCTTTTGACCTAGTTAGTGGTGAAAATATTAGTGTGTATTGTGTTGACAAAAATTGGATTACGCATTGTGGAGGAGTAAAGAGAGGATGAACAAGATAAAAACATTAAAACTCAACTCATCCTTGCTCAGCTTAAGCAAGAGAACTCATGTAGAGTTTAGCATGATTGCCAAATGAAGAACATTATTTGTTTTGACTAGCTGGATTGCATCTGAGTGACACTTAAGATGGCATTTGAGAAATCTGACTTAATCTTCTCGCATCTAACTCTGCTTTCAACTGGTCATTCCCTTTTTAAATAATTGTGATACTAGTGTTGTGGCTTAGTGTAAAAAATTTGGCTAAGTGTTGGTAGTACTTGTGCATGCAAGGTTCCATACCATTGTTCAGCCCCCACCCCCTATATCTATTTTATTCCATTTTTTAAATTAAATTTGTTGTCATAGCAATAATAGAAATACATCATCTGTGAAAATGTCAGACACACTGTTCACAGGATATAGTCGGTTATAAGTAATAGGGCTCCGTTTTAATGTTTTGGTACAGAACTCTGAAAAGAACACAGCTGTTGTGGCTGTTGTGTGCAAAAAGTAAAACTAGGACTCCTTCGTATGACACAATGGTATTCCCGTCCCAAATGATAAGTCCAACTGGGGAAGCACCTCCGCCCTACAGAAAACCGTGGCCATAATAATTTGTGTTGTGTTCCCGGCAGTGAGTGGGGTAGCCAGAGCTCACTCGAGAGTTTTTGTGCTATCAGTGGGACGACCAGAGGCTTGTTCTGCTCTATCTACTACACTGATGGCACAGAAACTCTCTGTTATTGCAGGGTCGGCAGCACGAGTATGACTCCTCTGGAGTTGCACACATCCTTAGGCCATGGTAACCACTTGACATCAGGTGGGCCCTGAGCTTGTCTGCCAACTAAGTGGTATAAAAAAAACGTTGGCACAAGCAGTATTAAAGTATTACTTGTGCCAATAAATAACTTATATTATTATCTGCAGTGTTAACATATGGTCAACACATTTACAACTGTTTAAATTGTGAAAAATTCTGCGAACTCCTATTTTGTAGCCCATATTGAACTCGCTAAAGTTGGTAAAATGTGATATTAATAGCTTTATAACATACTAGCTGATGCCGGCAGTACCTCCTGCATAGATGTCAGTTATCACAACCTATTTTATCGCCTACTAGCTTCAGCCCGCGGCTCCGCCCGCGTGGATTTCGGTTATCGCGACCAAACATAGCTTATGTCCTTTCTCAAGGTCTAACCTATCCCTATACCAAATTTCATCAAAATCGGTTCAGTGCTTTAGGCGTGAAAGCGTAACATACAGACAGACAGATAGTGTTACTTTCGCATTTATAATATTAGTAGGGATGTGCTATCCCTTCCAAGCTCCCAAAAGTCTTTTTTTGTCTCAGTCAATGGTGAGGCCATTTTTGTTATTTTGTAAAGTTAAACTTGCAATCAATCAATCAATTTATGCATACCTATGCATTGATCTTTTTCTACATTTCACACAATTTGACACACATCCGGCCTCAAAAATTTCAATATTTTTTAGTTATATAGCACCCCATTTTTTAAATAACACAAAATGTTTTTTTATACCGATTGTTTACCCTTTTTTCACTATACCTATGTTTATGACCTTTTTACTGTCGTAATTTTGTTTTTTTGGCCATTCGTGGTTTTCTTCAGTGCTATTATCATTATATCCTCTCAAAAGCAGTTGAGTGTGTGAACATGGTAGTGTTTGCCACGCACTTGCGTGTCGGTGACAATCGGTTGTGGTGCAAGAGATAAACGACAAAAAAATGCTCTTAGAGATGAATTTTCTATTTGAATCACTTGGTGGCACAGGCGTGATTTTATGTATGTATGTATGTATGTCCACAATATGGTCGAAGATCGAATGGTTTCCAGGAGGTTTAAAAATTTTAGGTTAATATATTTTATTTTATAACTATCTGGGTATGATGCCATTAAAAAACTATTTCACTTTGATGTAAGTATTTCAATTATATAATTATAATAAAATAGTAAATGAAGTAATGCAATAAAATTACTTCTAGTAATAAAACTTCTCAAGGCCCATTATTTAACACTTCGTAAAAGTAATAGAAAATTATTGGTTCAATTCTGATACATTCAACATGTATTGTGAATTCAACTGGTTAATTTCAGTAATATATATATTCAGTAAAATAGTAATACGAACCCTTACCGACCTTACTATGTTAGTAAAAGCGGCAGGAATTGCAGCCCAATCCATTCAATTGTGCTAAAGTCACCTCCAGCGAAACTTGATGATCAAGTTAGCCATAGTAACCTTGCGAGCGGCCTTTAGCAAGCCGCTAATTTTCTCTTAAAGGCAACATTCCTATGGAACTTCTATGCGCCATTTCAAAGTACTAAAAAACTCCCTTGCCTAATTCCAATAAAACTTTGAATGAAATATTAATGAATACATAATTAAATTAAAAGTACCATGTGAATGAAATTTCGAATTAAAATAACCAATATTATAAAAACAAACTATGCCATGCTTGTGGGCTCTTCTACTATTAAAAATCATGACGCACATTATAGTATCCTAGCTGATAATACGCTAATTGTGTGCATGATTAAGTAAATATTGTTATTTACATAATCATGCACATTTTATTCGAATGAATGTATGCTGTCTCAAGTCCGTATTCGTTCTTTTTGGAGCAGAGCGCCCTTCGATTCTCGAAAAGGGCAAACGTTACACAAGTGTGTCATGTCCTTTGACCCTTTAATCAGATGAAGAGCTTTCCACCATCACCAAACTATCACGGTGAAAGTTTTTGATATTTCCTCGGTTTCTCCTTGGTCAGGGTAATGGCTTTGCCGGTGGAAAGTCTGCTTCAGATATGTCCACTTACGTACCACAACGACGTACGCCAAAATCATGAGTTACCTAAATAAATTTGGTAAGAAAAATGAGGCTGAAATTGGTAGCAAAAATCAATACAAGTAGTAGAAATAGTAAAATGATGATGGTGAAACTTCTCTGAATTGTCTGAGACCTTCTTGTAATGGGAATATGGTGTTTCGCTGCTATAATTTTGCTGCAAATCTTGGCTGCTACAATTTTAGCTGCCAATTTCAGCCTAATGTACGAAAATTGCCAGTCTCTATTTTGTACTAGCTTTTGCGTGGGGCTTCGCTCGCGTGGATATGGGTTATCGCGACTAAACAAAGCCTGTGCCTAAGGTCTAATGTTTATGGACCCCGGTACCAAATTTTATCAAAATTCGTTCTCTGGTTTAGTCGTGAAACCGAAAAAAGACAAAACTTTGGCAGTACGAATTTATAATATTAGTATAGATTCGCAATGTTTCATATTGCACATGAAATCCGCACGACAATTTCGCTATACGTGGGCGTGCGCATTAGTACGGTATATCGCTCCACTTTCGCCCCTTGCACCACATGCCTGTATATTTATTCACCCATGCCCACACGCTGCTACTGTGACCTGTTTACCGCGCGCTATGATAGGCTTAATTATAATCGTTTACAACATTGCTGACTTGTGTTTTGACAATATTCACGACGACAATAAAAGATTAGTACTTACTCATGTTTCTGTTAAATAAACAGCATGTTCATCGTTTGACCCACATAATATACTTCAGGTTGTTAAAACAATTGTTCTGCTGGTACGCGCTAGTAGAATGGATTATTGATAGTGTTATTATTACACATTTTTTTAAAGGTTGTATTTGATATTTTTTATAAAATAGCATGCTATTCTATTAAAATTACTATACAGATACACTCAATGTATGATTTCACAGGTTCATGTCATACTCACATTTCCCGGCTGCTACTTTTTTCGTTTAAAATCGGTCGAACCATTTCGGTGGAGATCGGCCACAAACACTCTGATACTTGATTAGCCGACTTCAAAAAGGATGAGAGAGAAATGAATTAGAACTATAGTTAGAATAACTAACATTATCATTATTAGTGACACCGTGGTAATATTTACCATGTATAGTCGACAAAGGAGATACGGTTGCAGTTTTTCATACAACTTTATATAAAAAACGCGACCGTTTCTCTTTTGTCGACTGTACCTGTCACGGTATTTTAACTACCGCAATTAATACAGGTATGCAGCAAGACTTTTGTGGTAGGTAGTATTTATAAACATAACACCGAGAGTACTAAACTAATGTTTTGACTTTGGGCTTGGGTGCTAGATAGATGGTCTATTGATATGAAATTCTGTTGTGCTAGCGAACGTGCCCAGCAGTACAACAGTTTATAAACAAATCAGATATTATAATATTGTTATTATCAGTTAGAGGATTCTATATTCACGGTAATAGCCAGTTGGAGTCACAGGCTCGGATCTGAACTCAGTTTTTTACTTGAATATACCTACTAAAAACCTGGAACTCCTTGCCAGCTCACGTGTTTCCTTCTTCCTACAGTCCCGGGTCCTTTCAGCGGGGCGTGAAAAGGCTTTTGATGACGCCGTCAAGCTGAGTGCCACCAATGTTAATATAGTACATGTTTACGATGGTGAACCTCTTTCCGAAACTTTGCCTTTAGCTTATCATCAGGCGAGGTGAATTCAAATTAACGTGTGTAAAAGTAACAGGAATATTACAATTTATAATATGTTTATAAATTCCAACGCTGCCTCAACGGAGGTTTATCATGAAGCTACGTAGTTATAAGTATAACCCAAGAACTAAAAATAGTGTCAATTATGCCTACAATTATGGTAGATTTTAAAAGCGGGGAATTACCAAGAAATTAAAATACGATATTAAGTACAGTATTACCAACTCGTTATCACTTTTCCATTACAGTATGCAGTTGTCTTCTTATCACTCTTTTAATTAAATAACAATGTACTTAACGTTCGATACTTCATAAGTCGTCCTGTGTAGTATACTGTTCTCACCCTATCTAAGCTGACTTTGGACAGTACCTTCTGGAAACTCTTAACGCGTAACGTGCATGGAGGTGCATCCACATTCTTGGGAGTTCTGAGCCTATAAATAGATATTGATGGCCTCAGAACTCCCAAGAATGTAGATGCACTTGAGCTGGATGATTCCAGCCGTTGTAGAAGCGTAAGAACATTTTTATTTTATTGGCAGTACTTTACAGCCTCTAACATGACGACCGTTTCGTAGAGCTCGTTCAAATGACGTCACGCTCGCATTTCCTATTTACAATAACATTGGGCTGGATTGAGGCACAGATACAAACCAAACTGTTCAGTGTACCCCGATAAAGACATGGAATACTTTACCAACATACGTATTTTCTTCTTTTTATGACTCCATACTGTTTGAATACACTTACCAGCGGCAGGGTGGATTTAAATTGACAGACATAATAAAGAAGAGAATAGCATAACATTAACAAGCACGTTATCAGAAATATGCACTATTGTTATCACTACTTTAACGAAACAATTATATTGTAATTGTTTCGTTTGAGACTCATAGCGGTAGAGCTGTGCATTTTTTTTTAGTGAACGTGTATTGAAACAACATTGAAAATTCTTAATGTGTCAAATATTTGTGGTGGACCACAAGTAACAAACAAGTATAGGACTTGCATCTTGAAAAGCAGACCACGTACCTTGTGTACGCTTATATTACATTAGTGACATCCTCTTACCGACTTTGTAGAATCCTTTTTATTTCTTTAGACCTTTTTAAAGAACATTGAACACGAGAGGTTATTCCAGTTTGTGCGTCCGTGGTAGGAAATCCTTTTGGAACTGTGCAGTACGCAACCATTCTGATTTTAAAGTGTGGTTGTAACCACTGCCGGTGGTGACTGGACAGAGCTATTAATATTCGTAAGACTACCTACTAAAATACTAGTAGTATTATAAAATGTGTAAGTTTATGAAGATGTTAGTGTGTTTGTTCACGCTCTATCAGCTGAACGGATCTGGCTGTAATTATTACCAGGATGAATTATAGCCTGGAAAAACATATTAGTCTAGATATTTATATATATTTTGATCCTGAGTATAGGGTCAATATCCAAATTCTACAGGGATAAACTTTGAAACAAATTCACTAAATATTACGATTACCAACTGTTAGGTACAAGTACTGAATAATTTATTTTGCAGTTATGCTACTTTTTGTTTTACTGACACGTTAGACATCAACATTATGCTATTCATAGTATTCATGTATACCGAATGTAGTTTACATGTGCGCGTGTCTGACACACATAACGACCTGGAACTAGTCTGCTATTTCGATCTAGTCTACATTTCGTGTCATAATGTGCATTCAGCGATAACGCAATAGTTTTTTTTGAGCAAAATATTTCGTTTCAATTGAAATGGTATTGTAACGATTGTACTTAAATATTGAAATATAGACTCGAAATATAGACCTTTGGTCTGTCAGTCCTCATGAGTCACGATAACTACAGCCTAATATTGTCATAATGAATTGCAATGAACATTAACCAACTAAAAATGGCGACAGTTTTTTTCATGTGCGTTACTCGTTTAATCTAATAAATTAAATGCAGCTTAAACCACAGTTACTGACACTATTGTGGTTACATTATTATACATTTAAGTAATACCTAACATATGTGTTTTTCGCAGAATGTAATATTAATCAGAATTATTGTCTTTGTTTTGTTATGGACTTCGAGAATATTGAAAATGTATTTTATGAATATTCTATGTTTTACTACATATTTCACAATATCTTCCTTGTACTAATTAAAATGCAATATAGCCATTTTAAGTACAAGAAAGCAGAATCACCTGTATTAAGTTAAAGATTCTCTCTCATTACCGCGATGCGGCTTCTTACCACAAAATATTATGCCTTGCGGGAAATTAAGTGCCTTTCTGGGAAATTACCACTAACCTACAGTAAACTACAGTTAAACAAAGTAAGTGCGGCATTAGTATAGTGTTACTGCTAGTGCGTTCGGTTGTCAGACCTCCATAAGCAGGGTTGGTCATGCCATGCTCATGCATGAGTACTTTTGGTTAGTGATGTCTTTGGTGTTGCATGCGTTTGTAAATGAGCACAGAAAAGCACTTATCTTCAGGCGAGCGGTGTACTTTGCTTATCAACTTTTAAGAACTGAGTCATAATAAACACCACTTAATTTAAATCAAGTTTAATTCTCAGATTTAACATTATAAGACGTTCAAGCACTCTTAATTTTTGGGTCATTAATTTCCGCTCTGTTTCATTTAAGAAACTGCCCTTCAAGCTATAATATTTATCATAACTCACGTTCGTTTTTTCATAGTTTCGAGCTCACTGTGTCATATCAAAATTAATGGTTGACTCAGCTGTCTGTCATAATATAAGGATATGGAACAGAGGTTCGCTCCATCGGATCTTTTTTTTTTTTTTTTTTTTTTTTTTCCGTGCGGAAATCCCCTCGGATACCCCCCCTGCCGGAGCCGGAAGGGGAGGTTATGTCGGACTCGAACCGACTAAAACCGCACGCCGACTGTGGGTCTTGGTGCTAGGCCGGAGGTGAGGTTGTTATAGACATATCCCTCGCACCCCGGCTGACCCAGGGCCATCCCTTACGGTCTGGCCCTCCTCAGGAGGGGGGACAACGGTGTCCCCAACTCGCCCCCGAAATGGGGAGGCGCGCTATTTAGCGCGCCGCCGCCGTGGCCTGCTTCTGCTGGGGTGACAGGCGGCTCCACCCGTCACCCCCAGGCCCGCGCTCATGGGGGACGGAGGTCAGTCAGTGCCCTCCGACGCCCGAGTTGCCTGCGCGCGCGGGCGGCGCGATCCGCGAGTCTTTCTCGCTCGCGCCGCCTCTCCCGCTCCGCCGTCTCCTTCACGACCATTACCTGCTCGCTGAAGGAGACGCCGGCCGCCCACGCGTCCGCGCAACGGACCATTGCTGTGAGCAGGGTAGCGAGGGTGAGAACTCTCACTCCCAGGGCTGCCACTAGCTCCCGCCTCGGTCCGGCCCACGCTCCATCGGATCTGGCGCACGTCGAATGCCATATTATTTAATTATGAATGCCATTGCTAAATCTGACTAAACCGATTGAATTGTTTGCTCTATCATCTATTAATGGTAGGTATCCTACTTTATTCACTGTTTGACGTCGTTTTCGTCTGGATGGAAATTGTACATGATCAGAAAATTAAGGTCACTTTCACTTGAGGTTGTCATAACAATTGAACTCTGCGCTTCATTTCATATCGCACTCCACTTTTAGTTCACTGAGAATGTTAAGATTTAGATCACTTTCGGATGGGCTCTGAAATTATTCTGCTTGTGCTGCTCTTAACTCTGCAACTGGATTTAGTTTTGAGATATAATATGTATCTTCTTTTGGTAGTTTTATTACGCTGACAAAAAGTTATCATTAAAATTGCATTAGTTACTTATTTCGTTGCCATGTAGGGAACTGAAACTTTCCGAAACCCTATTTTTCACTCCAAAAACTCTATTTTCCTTGGGCCTTCCCTCAACATGTTTTGAACAATTCGAACAAAATTACTTTTATATCTTCTGCACTATTTAATTTATTGGCAATAATTCTTGTCTATTTGTTCGCAATGAGCGTCACACACAACTTCTGAACAGATTAGAGTAAATTTTTCATTCACTGTTGATAATTTGTAACTTTCATCCTCTATCCCCATTACAGTATATTATTAATTAAAAACATTGATAAAACCTAGGCATATACAGGGTGGAAGATTTTCATACCCCCTGGAGGGGAAGTACTCGAAATATTGGAGATAGAGAATTTCATTAAAAAAAGAAACAAAACTGCATTCAACGATTTTCGAATACTCGCTTGACATACTGTATTAATTAAGTTTCGACATCAACAGGTTTCGATAGAACTCGTAATGTATTCCCATCGAAACCCGTTAACAAGTTTCTAGATACTTAAGTCTAGAATATCTAGAATAATATCATGCATGCCTCTCTAGCTAATGGCATCTATACTATGCACTTTGAGCTAACCGCACACGCTTATCTAGAACCTACTATGGTACTTAGGTACATTAGTGAATCATCTTTAATGTGTTTTATTGTTCAATTGATATTATTGTCAAAGATTTATAAAATAATAATTGTTTTCCTTGTACTTTATTTTAAATTATTTAATAAAGTTCAAGTTACTTTATACAGGAAAATCAGTTTCCTATTATTTAGTCACTTAGTAGATGGGTACTAGGTAGCTGAATATATAATCAACAAAAACACGTGAGAATGGCAACTAGTGTCACCAACCTCTTAGATAATTTAACCAACTAGCTGATCCGGCGAACTTCGTACCGCCAATTTTTAGCGCCCGCGTGGCGTCTGATCCCGTTCCCGCTGCACCCTCTACTATATTAAGCGTGTAAACCTTCCTCTTAAATCACTCTATCTATTAAAAATAACGCTTCAAAATCTGTTGCGTAGTTTTAAAGATTTAAGCATACATAGGGACGGACATACAGCGACAGCGACTTTGTTTTATACTATGTAGTGCTGATAACACATACACAAACTGCGGACAAGCTTAAAAAGTCGTGCAATGCAAAAGCGAATCGTGTGGCAAATTATGCGGCACATATCCTACTTCCTACTAATATTATAAATGTGAAAGTTTGTGAGAATGGATGTGTGGATGTGTGGATGTTTGTTACTCTTTCACACATAAACGGCTGGACCGATTTGGTTGAAATTTGGTATGTATATAGGTTATACCCTGGATTAACATATAGGCTATATATCATCACGCTACTACTCAAGGGCACGGAGCAGTGATCATTAATGTCAACAAATTCGGCTGGCATCGGCATATACCTACGCAGAAGTGACAGTGTGGTTTTTCTGTTGCTGTTTAGTTATCTATATCATTGTATAAGAGGGTGCAGCGGGAACGGGATCGGACGCCACGCGGGTGGGAAATAATTGGCGGTACGAAGTTCGCCGGGTCAGCTAGTAGAACATAATGTGAGGACAATATTTCTATTTTAATTGCAATCAGGCAGCTACCGCATTAAAGGAATTTGTTTTACAATATGTATATTATTGTATCTATCTAATCTAAAACTATCTAATTAGTAAACTTTCATAATACAATAGTAATAATGTAGGTCTCATCGTGCCCGTGTCAGTGTCTTGTGAACATATAGGTACATTTATTGTTAGATAAACTGTTTCCTCTCTAAATATTATCGTATAAACTTCCGAGCGTATCAGTGGATGGGGCGAAATGACCGTGATCTTTGTCCCTATACAACAGAGCACGATAAAAAAATTGAATGATTTGTACTTACATGGTTAGTGCATCAGTTAGTTCAAAGGCAAAAACATACAAGGATATAAGTAGATAAACCCTAAAAATGCAATTAGGGTATGTTGCTAGTATTTGCCTTGCTGGTTTAATCCACATTTCTCTTTTTTATTCACTTTACATTATGATTTTTGATGTTCCTTTTACTAAATCATAATGTTCCACCATAGAATGTGGAAACATCCTATACTTACGAGTGCATACACGGGCAGCACTTATATTTAAGTCCTGCTCACTCTGCACAGACGAAGGATAAATGTCCGATGTAATTTTTCGTTCTTCAAATGAGATCCCTAACGCACACAAAAGATTAAATTAAACGTACCGCATTCGAGAAATCCCCCGAACAACCGACGGCATCAATAAACTGTACTGGACAAGTACGGGGAATACCCATAAAAGATAACTAGCGAGCGTGACTAGGGGCAGCAACTTTTTTTTAAATTGAAGATTAAAGTCAGGGTGTACTTGCTTAAGTACACCCTGACTTTTCTCCACGTGGAATTCTAATAGCTTGGATCTTTTGACATTTCTGATGTAAACTTCTTATAAGTACCTACTTAGGTAGGTACTCATGACAACGAAATGAAATAAATTACGAAGGGTTCCATTGAATACGTTTAATACTAATCCGTTAGTAGTGGCCGTGATGGTTCCCGGTGGAGTAGAATAGGACCATCCCAGCTCTCCCTGTGGGTGTCGTAAAAGCCGACTAAGGGCTGTTGGGCTGTTCTCCATCCGACAGTAAACATACAGCCCAAGACAAATGGCCCGCTAGCTAGATGGCAATTGGCTCGCCCCGTGTGTCGTGGCATCGAAAATCAAAATTGGTGAAACTTCTGTGCTAAAACACCTCGGCCTACCCCTTCCGGGATTTACAGACATTATGTATTATACATACACACATTACAGCATCTAACGGATTAGTACAGTAAGCTTCAGAGAAAAGGAACCCCCCTTGATAATGGTTTTATTCTCAAGGGGGGGTTCCTTTTCTCTGGAGCTTACTGTACAATCATTAATACAAAATATTGATCTGTTGCAATGTATTAAAAATATTTTTTTGCACTGGTCCCAGCAATAAGAGACGATCTCTTTCGGTAGATAGTATTTGCTGAGCTTCTGCTTCCATTTTTTCATTGTGACGCTTTTAAAGCTTTGTTTAAAAGACTTAGAACTTGGCGAACATGTAATAAACGGTTCAAAGAAAACCTAAAAACTTCTCAGTACATAAAACCATTAATTGAACCATGCAACAGGAATTTGTTTCACCGTTTCTTCTCCAACAGCGCCTTGGCAGCGGTGGCAAACTTAGCTTATGTAAAATTATTATTGACCTCAATAAGAAACGACAGTTTTTCTACATTGAATAAAAACCTTTGACTTTTGAGTTTGACATCATTCTAAATTTCCGCTTACTAAAGAAAGTGGCAAAACTCTTCTTACTCTTTTGATGAAAGCAATGACGCGTGACCAAAATCTCCGTATGCTATCCTCTTACTTATTTAACATCAACTCATATCTGTAAACCCAGACTGTGATTGCAGTTGTGCTAAATTCCAAAAGGAAAGGTTTTACAGACAATTATTTGCAGTTAAATTCTAACATCTTCCGTATGTTACCACCGGTAGTATTATTACAATAGAAAACAGATAAAACAAAAGAATTGATTTGCTGTGGTAGAGTATACGGTCGAAGCCGGTGTCTAACCTTTCAGCTTTTCGTGGAACTAATTGTTTCCAACCGCGTGGAAGACAATCATACTGTTTTAAAATATTTACATTTCGAACATTGAATCTTCCAGTGCAACCAATACCTGACAATAAAGAAATGATAATAAAACAAAGTCTACCTTGCTACATACCTAAGTACCGATTCTAGAGACCCAGGCAGTGTATGGCCAAATACCTAGCTAATTGCAAATTGAATAATGCCTTATTATCTTTTGACTAAAGTTACTGCAAATGGCGGTGATAAATACTCATCAGTTAATTAAAAATTCATTGTTACTTGCACCAATACACAAGCAGGGCACCCCAAATGTAAAGTCTTGAGTGAAACAGTAATCATTTGACAAGTTCTAAAAGCGTCGGTAGCTTAGTGGTTAAGGAGTCGACCTTACGATCGAGAGGTCCCGGGTTCGATCCTGGCCAATACGCTACCAACGACTATCCTAGCACAAGCAATTTAGCTTAGTTGGAGGGGTTAGAGGGAATATTAGTAACTTCGGTTCTAATATTCTTTTAACAGTTCTACCATTTCCGCAGAAATGTTCCTTTCACTATTCCTGCATATCTTCTTGCATTTATAGCTCACTAATATACATTTTCAAATAATCTCGCACAGGACGACCTCAGCGACTAATCACTAAGATCTTAAGTGGCATCTTCCCAAAGTATGTATTGTAGAAAAGAGCCATAAGCATAGTTCTATGAACTCACTTCCGCGTATTGTGTATATTTATATGTATTCGTTTATTTCCAGATAAGGAGTTCAGAGCCGAAAAATCACAATAGTCGTAGTAAGTGTTCAGAAGCAAATTTGAATGCCTATTGTGACGTAAAGACTGCAAAACAATAGATTTGTTATGGATATACGGTGTTATATTGCGTGAGCCGAAGTCGAGATGTGGTCAGCGGTTAGCGTGCTATTATTTGTGCTGGTGAGCGCGACTTCTGCGCTATTGGAAGGTCCAAATGTGTGCACCAGGCAAGAGGCGTAAGTATACTTTATATTTTTTTGTTACGAGTTTTTGAAGATGACTGTGGCGAATGTATGAGATTTTACTTCATACTTACGAGTGTTTGTATTAACAATAGGCTCGCGTTTGACCACTCTGTTTCACCTCTGAAAGGGACTGAGCTGGCTTGCTCAAGCTACCTGGTCGCTCTAGATTTGAAAAAAATATTAGCATTAACTTTGCGAAAATACAGCCAGACAGGGCTTTCCACACTTGTGAAGGATACGTTTATTATGCGGCTTATAAATCCGTTAAATTATACTATTAGTACCAGAATACCATATCGTACTTTGTTTGCACTCCTAATATCATTGTCCATCTAGGTACTTACCTAACTATAATATGCAGTTAAACTGTTGTAATTATACTCTTATCAGTATCACACTACCGATGACAGTTTCATAATGATTATTACTCATCATTTAATTTTATCGTAGCATATCTATGTTAACTTGGGAGTTTAATTACTTGACACGTAAATATAGTAAATGATATGGATTAATAGTAACATGCGTTCATTTTTATACTTATCTTAGGAATGATAACTTCGGGTCATATTTTTGGATTCGGCAGTCTTTTATCGTGAGAACTGCGTAAATTGGGGTCAGATTTTTATGAGACATTCATTAAGATCATAGTAAATGACTTTGTGTCTTTGTAACGTAACGTAATTTCTTTATTGTTCAGCTTTGAATATTAGTAATAATAAGAAATTGCTCACAAATGTAAGGTAGTTTGTACCGGGTAGTTTATCTATATTCATTACGTCTTACTTGTATGTGTAGTACATGATTCACCAGTTTCAGGTTCTTAGTACTTGTGTCACAGACAAAGCGAGCAAATGGTAAATAATTACTTACGGATGTAAACGTTTACTGCATGAATGACTACGCATTGTCGTGCAAAAACTAAACGTACATTATATAGTTTTCGCACATTTTGGCTAAACAAATCACTTTAAAAAGGAACATAATTTGAATATTGCCTTGGATGTTAGGTACCGGTAGAACAATTCAATTAGGTATTAAATTATGATTACTTAATAGATAACATTAATTAAAGTGACGACAAAGATGGCGTTATGTATGAACGTGCACTATGCAAGTCTAATTAAGAACTTATTAGTCTACTAATAAATATGCATTATCCTATGCGATGTTACTACACCGAACACAAATAATATCACATCTTCTAGCATTTTTAACCTGGAAGTTTATATTTCGTATAGGTACATATTGGACATAGTTTGTACTTACGTATATTGTGTATAAAAATAGAGTGGCTAATAGGAGTGGTGTATGTTATATTTTCGGGGATAGGGACAAAAAGGCTAAAAGCGAGCTCCCTGTTATGTATATGTGGGCGTTACACCTTACTACCCTTTCAGAGGTATACAGACATAGTACCTACATACAGAAGAAACATTGTTCGGTATTAGTCCATGCACACGGTTACACAATAGTAATTGTTCAATTTTACAGCTAATTAGTAGATATTTTGCTGTAAGGCAAGTTGTTTACAATCTCAATAATCTAGCGTTTTGCTGAAATTTAAAATTATACTAGGTCTCGTATTGTGCAAAATTTGCAACAATCCATATTATGCACGTAGCGTGTGTATACGTCTCCTTCAACATTTTTACGAAGATGTCTTTCATATTGCGCATTGTTCATTGACTTTCGATGCATTATCCAGCGAAGGCCTTGTTTATTATTTCTTCCAAATGCTGGGTTGACTGATTGTTACTCATCGGGTCAGTTAACTTTATCGAGTTTTCCCGTCCCTCGTCCCGTTAATATATCCACTTAGTACGCGTCGCCAATGAAACAGTTCAATTCAAGTATTATCGGTATCCGTTATGCAGTTCAACTTGTTCTCACTCAATTGATCTTTGTTTTCTTTTTATTTTGCATATATTATTTTTATCCAGAGAAGGCATTGATCCTCAGTAATAACATCAAGTATTGTAAATTGAATATGCGACTGGACTGGTAATTCAATTGGCAGAAGTGCAAATGATGAGAATATAATACAAATCTCATTAAGAGAATTAGAAGTCGTTACACTGACAAATCTGTTGACGTAGTTAATAGATTTACCTTATACGTGACGTCGACAGGGACGAATGTGAACTCATGATGACGAACCAATGGAAAACAATAAGCGGTCCTCGCGCTCTCAAAATTGCTATGAGGATGATGATATTGATAAACAAAAGATTAGATTTTTAATTCAACCTTTCATATTTAATGCACATTCGTAATTAAAAATTCGTTTTTCTAGGTATACAACAACAATAAGAGTGTCGGAGAAGCAGCCGTACCAAGTGAAAGAATACACTTGGTGCTTCAATGTGCCACCTAAATGTTCCAAGTATAAGATCAAGTTTCGTGAAGTTTTCAAAACTCAGACGTTGGTGAAGTACAGGCCGGTTGAAGAGTGCTGTACAGGATACGCGCCAGATACCCGAGGGGAGCAATGTGTGCCTGTGTGCGTAGAGTCATGTGTCCATGGCAAGTGTATCGCGCCGAACACATGCGCATGTGCCCACGGTTTTGGCGGTCCTGCGTGTGACATATGTAAGATATCTCTTATTATTATGCTGAATGATGATTCGTAGTACTGAAATATAGTTATGAATAATACTTAGTAAACAGGATGTTGTTAAACGTCTCTTAGTAATGTTACATTAGAGTAGTGTTTGTCCCTTCGTCCACGTGGATTATTTTTTTATTTTTAATAATTAAGGAGATTCTATCGCATCGATTTCAGTTGGCGAGCTAGTAGAATGGTAGTCTGTCTAGTAACTGTAATCAGTACCTACATGTACTCAGATAACACGACAGGACTAAATCAATTTAAGCTAAAACGAATAAAATTTCGTATCATAACAACGCCTCAAATTCGTGGCGAAATAATTCTCAATTGTATTGCGAGTTGAATGTTTTATTCCAATAAATAACTAATACATGGCACGCGTTGCATTGCTATGTTCCGTTCAATTGACTGAATTTAATTCAGATATAGGTAGGTACTATTCACGTAAGTGCCAATAACATCTGTACAAAGTTTCAACGCTACAATTTTGCCCTTGGCTTGGATACTGATCTTAGTCTTTGCAATTGTATAAACATTGTTTTCTGGAATTCATAGGAATAATAATAAGTAGTAATATCCACATTATGACTTACAAATTCATCCATATACCTACCATCGAAATTTGAATATTATTAATTAGTTGCTTTCAAACATTCTACATATAAAACCTAAAAGATATTTGTAAATTCTGAATTCAATCAATCAATTACACTCTTGTAGTCCACTGCTGAAATTCATCACGAAACCCACTTACGGTTAGAATAATCATACAAGTATCTCTGTAAGTAACCACAAGAACAACACAACATATACATATTTCTTTTATCTTATTATAGTTTTCAGTTAAGAAAGTCTTTAAATGTAAGCAACAGTACAAATCCCGTCCTGTATGTTATTTTTTTCCGCTATATAAGCATTCCACAGCATATTAGTGATATGCCTAGATCGGAGCCATACATATTTAAAAAAAAAACAAATCAATATTTCATAATTGCAGCTTGCCCCGTCGGCAAATGGGGCAGAAATTGCCAGAACGAATGCAGCTGTCTGCACGGAGGAACCTGCGAGCCTTTAACGGGCCAGTGTACGTGCACGGCGGGGTGGCGGGGGGATGCGTGCGAGCGAGTGTGCGCCCCGCCCACTTACGGAGACAACTGCGATGAGATCTGTCAGTGTACGAACAACGGGACCTGTGATGCTGCTACCGGTGCATGTAATTGCCCCACTGGGTTTATTGGACCATTGTAAGTTTCTTTATTTATAATCAGCTCGGCGAACCTTGATCCCTATGACAGTTCATACTAGTGACGGGTCGTGTCGATATATCGCAACTTTTTATAGGCAAAGGCGTGACTTGCATTCAGCCACATCGATAAACATGTTTTTAAAATATAATCTACATTACTATAATTATAATGCTTGTTATATTTACAAGTATCCGTGTATTTGTATATGGGGTTGCCAATATTCCGATGCAGAGGTAACATGGTCGGACTGTATAATTTTAATGTGAATTAAAATTTTAGTTATAGCAACACTATCTGATCTGTCACTACGCTAGTACTGTCAGTTCGCTACGCCAGTACGAGTGCTAACGCCTTGTATGCGCCACGTGTTTTGTTGTGTCAACGGAATCCTTTGTTTATTACTATTGTTGTTTTCTGTTTTTGTTATTGTTGCTGTTTTGTTTTTGTTGGTGTTTATAAATGCCGAAAAGACTGAGAAAAACTGTACTCAACAGTGAAACGCGGGAGTTTGTTGTACGCTTGCGTGACTATTTTGCTCGCGAACTACAAAATGGCGGACCTTTGTTGCCACTTGACAACGTACGCGACCGTGTTGCTGATGCTTTGGGAATTGGCAAAGCTACCGTTTCCCGAATTACAAAGGAGAAGTTCGGCGAATCGTCGATGGAGGAGAACAAATTATCAACTCCAAAGAAGAAAAAACATAATAGGGCACGACCCGTAACTAACCCCGATGATTTCGACATGGCAGCGATACGAAACCATATTTACGGCTATTATTTTCGAGGTGAACTGCCGACTTGCACAAAATTATTAGCGTCGCTGAAATCGGCTGATTTATTTAAAGGTGGATTCACTTCTCTCAGACAGGTTATAAAAAAATGTGGATTTCGTTATGGGAAGTGTGACAAAAGAAAAGTGATAATGGAGCGGAAGGACATTGGATTGATGAGGTGTGATTTTCTACGACAAATAAAAAACATCGAGAACTGGGACAAGGTGGTTTATCTGGACGAAACGTGGCTCAACGCCAATCACTCAGTCTCCAAAACATGGACAGACGACACAGAGAAATCCTGTACCAAAGCACCAGAAGGCAAGGGCCAGCGTTTGATTATCTGCTACGCTGGCACAGCCAAAGGTTTTGTACCTAACTGCTTGTGGGCCTTCAAATCCGTGAAAACAAGTGATTATCACGAAGAGATGAATTTTGAGAATTTCAAGAAATGGTTCACAAAACTATTAGACAATTTAAACGAGCCCCACTACATTTTAATGGACAACGCCCCATACCACTCTGTGCAAATTAATAAAGCGCCTACCGCGAACAACAATAAAGGCGAAATAATAGAGTGGCTGCAAAACAATGGTGTGGCAGCTAATACTCAAATGCTGAAAAAGGAATTAGTTAGATTGTTGAACCTTCATAAACAGCAAACAAAGAAGAAATATTTCTTGGATGAGATGGCAAAATCAAAAGGGCACACCGTGATTCGGCTACCGCCCTACCACTGCCAATATAATGCAATCGAAATGATATGGGCGCAGATCAAAGGTGGGTTGATTTGTATTTATTTTAACATGTTTTTATTTCGGTCACTGGTGACTGTCTAGTCGGCTAGTACTATTTAAAGCTATTTTATTTCACTAGCAAATTGCATTTTTATTTTTATCCATGTGCTTATATCAATTACACACTTTTAACGTACAAAATTATGTACTTATAATGTACTTACCCCGATCTCGCTCTTTGACTTTGCATCATTTTCAATCTAAACCATTATTGTTTCAGGTTGTGCAGCCAGGCTTAACACCACTCCACCATTCACAGCTAATAAAATGCTTACGTTGCTACAAGAGGCATGTAGTCAAGTGACTCCGGACAATTGGAGGAAAGTGGTTGAAAAGACGAAAAAACTATGCTTAGATGATTGGAATCGAGACGTGCGATACGACAATATAGTAGACCAGCCGTTTTTAATAAACATAGGAGAAAGCAGCTGCAGTTCGGATTCCGAGTCTGAGACGCAATCGGTGACACCATTGTCAGATTCAGATTAATGTATATTAAAAAATCATAAATAAACCGCTTTTGTTTTATTTGAGTAGGTATATACAATAAATTTGTTAAATCTCCTTTATTTTATTATCGCAAACAACTTAAATGATTATAAATCTGACAAAGAGCGTAGGTGCTCTATTGATGTATTTTGTACACTCGTTTCCATTTTCGATATTTGTTTATCGATACTTTTCCGCACTAGTCGATATCTTCCAAACGGAGTAACTTTTGCAGGACGTCAACGTAAAGTCTGATTGAGATAATTTCTTGTAAGTGTTAATAATTATTATAATTCCAACGGGATATTATTGTAATTGCATATATCTGCCTAAAATTAATAAATATCATTTTTAGACACCGCCAATTCGATTATAATATAACGGTGACGCTACTACAAGGTTGTGTCGTGGGAATAACTGTCAGTGTCATAGGGATCAAGGTTCGCCGAGCTGATTATAGTAACTGTGTCAAATATTACTTATTACTAGCTGTGCCCGCGACTTCGTCCGCGTGGAATGTACTTAATAAAAAAAATCAGTTTTTTTTTTGGCATTTTTTTTTAAGCCTAAGTTACTCCTTATTACATAAGCTATCTGCCAGTGAAAGTCCCGTCCAAATCGGTCCAGCCGTTCCAGAGATTAGCCAAAACAAACAGACAGACAGACAGACAGACAGACAAAAAATTTAAAAATATATATTTTGGTATGTGTACCGTATATACATTCATATGCATGTAGTAGAAAGCGGTTATTTTAATATTACAAACAGACACTTATGTGTACCGTATATACATTCATATGCATGTAGTAGAAAGCGGTTATTTTAATATTACAAACAGACACTCCAATTTTATTTATTTGTATAGATAAATATCGTTCATCAAATGCCTTATCCTACATCACGGGAAGGCTTACTCTACTGATGTGGGAAACATGACGGTCGCAGCTCTTAAATTTTGATAATTTTTCTCTTGGACTTTTAATTTTATTTTATGATTTACTAGCTTTTGCCCGCGGCTCCGCCCGCGTGATTGTCGGCTATCGCGACCAAACATAGCCTATGTCCTTGTCCTTTCTCATAATCTAATCTATCTCTAAACCAAATTTCATCAAAATCGATTCAGTGCTTTAGGCGTGAAAGCGTAACATCCGACAGAGAGACAGACAGACAGACAGAGTTACTTTGCCATTTATAATATTAGTATGGATTTGTTTTAATAAATTTTTATAACAAATAACGAAAATTTGCATGTGTCATATTATAATATGTAATATGTGCTGGGGGTATGGCCTCCAATATGAATGCGACAGATGAGGAATCAGTTTACCCACCTGTTGAATGGTTATCATTATATGATTACTAGCTGTCCCGGCGAACTTCGTACCGCCAATTTTTTCCTACCCTTGTGGCGTCAGATCCCGTTCCCGCTGCACCATTTAGGGGGATGAAAAATAGATGTTGGCCGATTCTCAGACCTACTCAATATGCTCACAAAATTTCATGAGAATCGGTCAAGCCGTTTCGGAGGAGTATGGCAACGAAAACTGTGACACGAGAATTTTATATATTAGATGTAGAAATGGGACACGGCCATTTAAATGATTAAATTGTTTAAAAAACGAGTTTGATAATACAACCTAGGCAGTTGTCACTGACTTGATACATACATAGTTTTAAAAAGAACTTGAAAATAGAATGAACCAGAGGCCACATTTGTTTTTCTGCTCTAGCCAATAATAATATCTATTAAAAAATTTGCATGAACAGTTAATACAAACCGACTCTTGTAGGAGAATTGAGTACACAGTGTAGTATTACGTTATTCAAATGTAATTGGCGGTAAAAATAACTAGCATAGTAACTGAAACTATATAGTCATTAAAAGTTAAGCTCGATGACGTAATTTGGAACGATTGACGAACGAAACGTGCTTGCGGAACAAACAACGGAACAATTCAAAGTGCAAATACGCACGTTGTATTATTGTAACGTTATATTGTTTAGAAATTTACTGACATTTTCGAACGGAACCTATCATACATAAATGTTTAATAATATTATAAATGTGTATAAAACATAATGTGAGAAACTTGAATGACTGGATTATATTATTTGGAATGATCAATACAATGTTGTATGCTTAAAATATATATTTCTATACTGACCTATTGTTTTTCAGATGCGAAGAACCTTGTGTGGAAGACTGTCCTGTCAGATGTCGATGTCAAAATGGCGGACAATGCACTTTGACATCGGAATCGTGTGAATGTCCTGCTGGATGGACTGGCGAAGTTTGCGCTAATAAGTATGTGGAATTAGGTACATTTTTAAATGACAATGTCAAAAGACTGTTAGTGTGAACTATATCAGAGGTGGTCAATAATGCTGTTCCTGCTGGTTTCTCCTAGTGAGTCAATTACTCTTAATGAACAGACTAATGTTCTTTGATGTATAACAAGGCATAGTCACCCAACTTTCTTTCATCTAACACGCCATCCTTGTGAAGGCCTCAGATTGCGATTATCAGGTACAACCTGATAATCGCAATTTTTAATCAACAGTATAAATAGTATTTTTTGAGTTGTGGAACTAGAAAGAAAGAAAGAAAAAAGATTTATTCGCTGACGTTTAAGGTACACTGTATAAAATAATAGATAGGCACTTAATAGAGCATGCATTGCGTTATTTGTGCACCTCACACGCCAGCCGAAAAGGTTCAGGTTCAGCATGTGCTAGACAGCTGTCTAGCGCTGATTTTCAACCAGACCGAAATTGGTGAAGCACGGGTGCAAACCAGCCACACATAAAAAAAATAATTAAAATAATTAAAACCCATGCTTAAATTAAAAAACCTTAAACTCTAAAATGGCCTGTACCACGCCATCACCCACACAACAACCTTGCACAGGCATCAAATGTGATTGAGAGGTCCTGCCAACCCACCGCAGCCACAATATTATTGAATAAATATATTACATAATAAGATAGATAAAGTTGATAAAAAACGTGACTTGCGAAACACAATTATACCATACCACTCAAAACATTTTGTATGCATGTGCCATATTATAACATTCCTTTTTTTTTTGTAAGGTGTCCAGCAGGACGATGGGGTGAAAAGTGCGGACAAACATGTGAATGTGCGAATGGTGCCGGCTGTGATCACGTCACTGGACGGTGTCAATGCGAGGCTGGATTTGCAGGAGAAAAGGTATTTTGTTGAAACTTTTTTTGACTTTGAGGAATGAAATGAAATGAACTATGAAATAATTTATTTGCCAGAATGCAGGTTAACAAGTTGTTGATTTTATAGTTACTATAGCCCTGATTTGAGTTATAAATGCTATAGTCTTTCAACATGCATTTACCCAATCATTATCTATTTATTTAATGTCAGATTTATATTGATGTCAAATTCATATTATTGTAAGTTTTATATTAATGTCATAAAATTATTTTGTAAACTCTAAATTACACGAAATTATTAGGATATCAAATCGCTGATAAGATCAATCATAACATTATTTATTTCATATGGACAAAGAACCAACTTAGTTAAATAAGTGAAACAGCCGAACTTCGATATTATACTTGAAGCGTCTGCCATCAGTGCCATCATACATCTACAGCCTAGATTAATTCAATAAATGGCTTAACGTGCTCGAAGGCACGGAGGGTTTCATTATGTTAAGAAAGGTCACCCATTCAGGTCAGTCTTAGAATCGGTGACCTTTCTTCCTTCTTCTTTAAGGGCACCCCTAAATAAGTGGAGCGGTGTGTTGCGTTATAGAATGATGAATGTACCTATGAGATTGACACTTATTTTGACGTTAATGACAGTTGTCAACGTATGTTTGTTTGTTAATTAAATTTTAAATTTAATGTGCTTAATAATCTTATTGTACGTCTTAAAGTGATACCAACTTATTTATGTATACAACATCTACTACTACCTGTGACAAACAATAAATTGATTTGATTTGATTGATTTGAGTTGAAACGATACGCCGGTCAACGAATTCCCACTTGTCTAGAGGCTGGCTAGTATTGCTTAAACTTGCACTCTGCTAACCTGCTTCAATCTTACCGCAAGTGGTCACGGGTCCAGCAATGAGAATATTAAATTTTAAACGTGCAGTCCTGTCGCTGCACTCAACTTATCATATACTTTTCAGTTACTACATACATACATATACTCACGTCTGGAAATCTCCGATGGGTAGGCAGAGGTGCATTAACACCCACGTTTCGCCAGTTAAGATTTTCGATCTCACAACGTAATAGGGGGCGAGCCTATTGCCGTCTAGCGGGCCCTTTGTATTGGGCTGTATGTTTACTGTCGGATGAAGAACAGCTGTATATCATCTGATCTGAAATTTTCCAGTGTCTAGATACGTGCCCAGCCGGCACATACGGAGTGGACTGTCTCCACAAGTGCAGGTGTGAAAACGGCGGCGAATGTTCGCCTCGCAACGGTTCGTGTTCGTGCAAGCCGGGCTGGAAGGGCGAGCATTGCGAACTTCGCGGGTGTCCCAACGACAAGTGGGGGCCCAACTGCGACCATAATTGCGAGTGTAACCCCTCCACTACTGACATGTAAGTAGTGTAGTATTTTTAAATATTTTTCAAACTTTACAGGTCATTTACTAGATTTTTTTATCGTCCTTTGCTAATTGTGAATAAATATTCTAAGACATTCTAAGCACTATCTGGACTTTAACCTAAACTTTAATAGGTCCTAAAATAGCATGTTTACTATTTCCACATTCTGACTGTTATGTATATTTTGGTCGCATATAATAGTCATTTTTGATGCGTTACATAGACTTCAATTTTACTGAGTCAAAGTAAAAGTTATTTATGCCGTATATACCATTAAAACAGCACTTGCACATCGTCAGATGCTTGCCTGAGTAAGACACTTTGTACATTTCCACTTAATTTTATTTTTCACCTGACTGGTTTCGCCTCACCTCATTCTCAAAGGTATGATGTAAAGTGACTGTTTCTAAGGTTATTACAATATTATTTAACTATATTTTACATGTGCGTAGTTCTCAATATGTACTCAATATGTGTAGCAGATTCCATCAAGTGCCATCAATCAACAGTATAAACAGATGCTTGCTTAATTCATTTCCCAAATGTGTAATTTTGTGCCTTTCTAGTTTCTAGGGCCTTTTTTTTATCGTGCGAAAATCCCCACGGAGCCGGTGGAGGGGGTTATGTCGGACTCGAACCGACCAAAACGCACGCCGTCTTCGGTCCTTGGTTGCCGGAGGTGAGATTGCCGAAAGCATATCTCTCGCACCCCTGCAGACCCAGGACCATCTCTCATGGTCCCCTTCGGGTTGTGGGGACCTCGGTGTCCCCATCTAGCCCCGGGTATGGGGAGGCGCACTTTGCGCCGCCGCCGCGGTAGTTTCTAATGCCTAAGTAAGTTAGTATATTTTTCATGTACTACCTATGTGTATGTGCAGGTGCTCCCCGTGGACGGGCGTGTGTGAATGTGCGGCGGGGTGGGGAGGCGCGGCGTGCGACCGCCAGTGCCCCCTGCTGACGTACGGCAAGGGATGCCGCTCCACCTGCCGCTGCGAGAACAGCGGCCTGTGCTCGCCCGTCAATGGTACTACACTTTGTTACCACCTTCTGTTATATGTGCCGCGGGACACATAACTTGGATGTTTTGACGTGACAACGTCTTATAATCCGATGGAGCCGGCTGCACGCATGAAGAAACATGACGTCATGCGGCGTTACCTCGCTCTGAGGCGTTCCATTTAAGGCTCGAAGTGCAAGCGAGAACGCGGAACGAGCGTCAAATCAAACAATTAAATTAAAATTTTCTTTTGTAAAATGAAACCATTCCAACAGTATTTTCTTATGACGTTGTCACGTTCAACTATCGTCAGTAAACCGACTTTGCAGACAACCGATTTTTTATAGCATTTAATGCTAACTATAAAATTCGAATACATCGGGAAAAATTAAATTCTCAAGTGGGACTTCAACCCACGACCTTACCCTTACAGGGGGAATACTCTCCCAACTGAGCTATTGAGCCACACCTGAACGACTTCAAAATTCCCCTCTCTTCGTCGTGGATTCAAGTCTCACTTGAGCGTTTCATTTTTCCCGATGTATTCGAACATGTCCTAGACCTAGAATGTGGTCTATTAGCGCAGTACACGTTTTTTTGGATGTATTTTCAAGATAGCACAGGGTGCTACAGCGGCAGACAAGCTCAAATTCACCAAGCATAGATTATTATGAAACAATCTGCGCACTCCAGGGGCTTTTATATCTTACAATTTAGGTTCAAGATATATGGGTAGAGCGATACACAACCACTTCACCTTCTGTTATATGTGCCTCGCAACATATATCTTGGACCTATGTTGACAAACGAGGCTCTGATGCGCGCGAGTTGTTTTGTAATAATCTATGTATGGTGAATTTAGGCTTCTTCACCACTGTAGCACCCCCTGCTTTCCTCAAAAGACACTCAAGAATCGTGTACTACACATTTAGAACACATTTTGAGCACATTTTAGGTCCAAAATATTATCCCGAGGTATACTGTAATTTATAAATATATACATACATACACACAGTCACGCCTTTATCCCCGGAGGGTTAGGCAGAGGTGAATTAGCACCCACATTTCACCAATCATTGGATTCGGTCCCACCTAATAGGGGTGAGCCTATTGCCGCCTCCCGGGCATTAATGTTGCCTCTAGCCGTGCATCTGAGGCTGAGTCTGGGCTGTATATATCTGTCTGATGTTAAACAGCCCTATCCTCTAGTCGCCTTGTACGACACCGCATGGGAAGAGATAGGGTGAACCAAATTCTACTCTGCCGGGAACCACGAGGCTATACTGTAATTTATACTTATAATAATTACTATGTCAATCCCACATTAACTGCTGAAGTAATAGTAACTCAGTCGAATAGATAGTCACTACAGTCCGTCAAATCTAAGAAGTACCGTTTGACAGTTCTGACAATTGAATGATAGGGATGGGATGAAAAAATCGATTACTATAATATCCGAACTTTAAGAGATCGATTACTATAATATCCGAATTTTAAGAAATCAATTGTTATAATTAAATAAAAGAAATGTTTAGGATATTTTTTTATTCACTACTAGTACTAGTATCGTCGTCTTCGTCATCATCGTCATTTAAATTAATGACCAGTTGATTGTCCATTACATTATCAAAGTGTACGTCTCTTTCGAAGTCGTCCATTATTATTTTCTTTGTTTTTTGTACTACTTTACTCCAATCTTCCTGTGTAACTTGGGCACATGCTTCCTTTAATAAACCTTCCATTTTCTTGACACTGAAGGGTGGTTTTGTGTTGTGTCTTGCTGCATAACCTGTAAAACAATAATGTAACTATTTGATAGCAGACGAAAACCATTGTTTAAATTATAAATGTTAGAAGTACTCGTGTTATTATTATAATATTATAAAATATTACCTTTAACTTGGGCCCAAATCAGTTCAATGGCATTATATTGGCAATGGTACGGAGGAAGTCGTATGACTTTGTGCCCGTGCTCTTCGGCCAATTGGTCAATTACATTATGTCGGTTTTGGTGGTTTATGCAATTTCACTAACTGTAATAATTCAGCTTTTAATAGTGACATGTCGGCATCCACTCCTTTTCTTTGCAGCCATGCCACCAAATCTGCTTTCTTATTGGCTGACGTAGGTGCTTTATCAATTTGCACAGAGTGGTATGGGGCATTATCCATTATAATTGTGCTGTTAGGAGGGATATTCTGTAATAAATTTAAGAACCACTCTCGGAACCTTACTGCGTCCATTTCTTCATGATACTCTTTAGTGCTTTTGGATTGGAAAGCTAATAAAGAGTTTTCCACGAAGCCTGTAGACGCTGACCCAGCATGGCATATTATGAGGCGTCCACCTTTTCCTATCGGCACCTTCGAGCACGAAGCTTCAGAATCATCAGTCCATGTTTTCGGCACAGAATGGTTGGAATTTAGCCAAGTTTCGTCCAAAAATATTACATTATCCCAGTTTATAATTTGTTTAACTTCGCGCAGGAATGTTAGTCGCTGCATAATTATGTCATGTCGCTCCATAACAATTTTTCGTTTGTCAACTTTTTTGTATCTGAAGCCAATTCCTGTTATTACCGTTCTCAACGACTCTATGCTTCCCTTATACAGCCCGGCATCTTTTAAAGTTGCACATAACTTTGCCAATGTTGGAAATTCGCCTCTTGTAAAATACCCGTATATATGGTTTCTAATAGCATGACTATCGAATTCATCGATGCCTGTCACAGGTTTATTTCTTTTTCGTTTTTTCGGTGTGTGAAGTACGTTACTGTCACTCCCCGAAGGCCCATATTTTTCACTTAATATTTTGCCAACGGTGCGGCTACCAATACCGAGAGCTTCACCGACGCGATCCCGAACTTGTGTAACTGGCAGTAGAAGTCCACCATTTTGAGATTCACGCTCAAAATACTCGTGTAATTTCACCACCAATTCACGAGCCTGGCTGTTCAAAGTACGTCCTCTTTTCGACATTATTAATAAACACTTGCTTAGTTCGGAGTCCAGTATAAATATTGCCAAGGTAAACGGATAAAGAATGATCAGTCCAGAAAAGTAATAGCCAAGTCACAAATTGTAAAACACAAACGAGAAAGCAAGTACGCGCACAGTCAGCTTCCAAGATGGCGAGAGACTGCTGACGCCGAACCGACCGAGCGGACCGCGTGCGCTTGTAGTTGGCAGTGTTGCCAGAAAAAAAAAATTGTAGAGACTTGGACACCTGCGATTTTGCCTATTGACCTAAAAATAATTAAATTA
Organism: Eilema sororculum; assembly: GCA_914829495.1. NCBI lineage: Eukaryota > Metazoa > Arthropoda > Insecta > Lepidoptera > Erebidae > Eilema > Eilema sororculum. Next base: position 15,329,930 of record OU618543.1, on the reverse strand, counting down.
ATTTATTTTAGGGTATCTGTGTATTCAGTGCATTATGCGGTCGCGCAGTAACGTCGTTAATTTATAACATCAGGCAACAACATTTTTGTGAATGGGTTCTACATACCTTATTTTTACCCTCTGTCCCGTGGGATCCACTATCTCGATCCACCAGTGGATTGAATAGCACGCCAAAGTTCACTGTGAGCCACCGATTCTCTCGGTGGATCCTGTGATACTTTCATCTCATAATATGCTCCACCAGTGGATAGAATGCAAATCAGGGTGTTTAGTAAGATCCACAGCAGTGGATCGAATGGCACGCCAAAGTTCACTGTGATCCACCAATTGTCGTGGTGGATCCTGTGATACTTAAGTCTCATAATATGCTCCACCAGGGGATCGAACGTAATTCTGGGAGTTTAGTAAGATCCACACCAGTGGATCGAATAGCACGCCGAAGTTCACTGTGATCCACCAATTGTCACGGTGGATCCTGTGATACTTGCGTCTCCTAATTTGCTCCACCAGTGGATCGAATGTAAATCAGGAAGTTTGGTAATATCCACACCAGTGGATCGAATAGCACGCCGAAGTTCACTGTGATCCACCTATTGTCCCGGTGGATCCTGTGATACTTGCGTCTCCTAATATGCTCCACCAGGGGATCGAACATAATTCAGGGAGTTTGGTAAGATCCACCATTGTTCTCAGTGGAACCTGTGATATAATTCATATAAATATATAGGGTCCACTGGATAGTCTGGGTTAGCCTCGGTAGCTTAAGTCTGATTATGCTATTGATCATAGTTTTTGGCATAGTCTGTACGCACGATCTCCAAAACGGTCAGACCGATTTGATTTTTTTTACGGTAAAATACTCGTCAGAAGACGTGCAATTTGACGAAAGTAACGGAAGTGGATGAATATTCACCTAAATAGCGAAATGTGCATATTTCGCTATATATTTCAATTCAAAATGCAAATGTATACAATATTATTTACTTTTAAACCGACGTTTCGGCTGCTTTTCAGCAGTCATGATCGCGGTGTGACTCATGATGGTAGTTGTCACATAGTTTGTATTGACTCATGATGGTAGTTGTCACACAGTTTGTATTATTAGTTATCTCAAAATACCCGAATCATGGTGAATTATTGTTGTTACTATTTACACAGAATGAGCTCACTGTGTCGTTAAGTCTTGCTGGATTTTGCTGCTGAAAAGCAGCCGAAACGTCGGTTTAAAAGTAAATAATATTGTATACATTTGCATTTGAATTGAAATATATAGCGAAATATGCACATTTGTTCAGGTGGAGCATATTAGGAGACGCAAGTATCACAGGATCCACCGGGACAATAGGTGGATCACAGTGAACTTCGGCGTGCTATTCGATCCACTGGTGTGGATATTACCAAACTTCCTGATTTACATTCGATCCACTGGTGGAGCAAATTAGGAGACGCAAGTATCACAGGATCCACCGTGACAATTGGTGGATCACAGTGAACTTCGGCGTGCTATTCGATCCACTGGTGTGGATCTTACCAAACTCCCTGAATTACGTTCGATCCCCTGGTGGAGCATATTATGAGACTTAAGTATCACAGGATCCACCACGACAATTGGTGGATCACAGTGAACTTCGGCGTGCCATTCGATCCACTGCTGTGGATCTTACTAAACTCCCTGATTTGCATTCGATCCACTGGTGGAGCATATTATGAGATGAAAGTATCACAGGATCCACCGAGAGAATCGGTGGATCACAGTGAACTTTGGCGTGCTATTCAATCCACTGGTGGATCGAGATAGTGGATCCCACGGGACAGAGGGTATTTTTATTAGTTTTAGACGTAGAAATAAGACTTAGAAGAAAAAATTGTAATTGTAAAATCAATGGATGTGCTTGTTAAAAATTTGTTTATTTCTCTGTAATATGCAAACCCATACTATCATACACAAAAATAAATGTAAAAAACACTATCCCTGACTCCATTTACTATTTCGACAGCGTTAGCGCGAGAAACCCCGACTTATTTGGGCGCGAAAATAAAAAATCGACAAATCGCTTTCGACAACTTTTTAAAGAAGCAAATATATTTGATTTATAAATACGTATTTTTGGTGAATGGGTTTTATCTCATATGTATGTATCGTAATATGTGAGATAAATCCCATTCACATGAAAAAATATTTGTTTGGTTGTCAAGTGTAATTTGTAAATAATACATTCGATTTTTCGTATATGTAAACGATTTTTTTGCATACAAGTGTATCCGAAGAGTCGCAACACTACGTGCAGTGACCTAACTACGTAACTTTGTAATGAGGTCAAGAATATAACTATTAGAAATTATTTACTGTGTAAATATGTGTTATTTTGCTTTGTTTGAAAGTTTTCAATTACATTTAGATATTAAGAATTGTACATTTTTAGATACAATAATGAAATCTTTCTAAATTCATGGTTTTATGAAAAAGGTTATCGAAACTGAATAATGTACGTATGAACAAAGTTGTTTCGGTTTGAAAAATATGAAACGTCAAACGGTACCTCTTAGATTTGATGGACTGTAGTGATATGAGAGAGAGAGTGAGAAATATTAGTGACATCATACAGTCTCAACTGAGAAGATCTCTCAGCCGAGTATACTGGGTGATTTTATAGTCGTTTCGGATAAAAATAATTTGGGCACAGATTCGAAAGTAAAATCATCTGGAAGTATTAATTTACTTATAAATTAATAAACTGTTAAAATATAAAGTGTATAAATAATTTGGCGAAAGAAAAAATATTTTTTTAAAACCCCCGTACATTTTTCCTTTCACCTGAACATTATTCCCCATACATTATAAAAAAAAAGTTTATTTCTTTCACCAAATTAATACTTCCAGATGATTTTGCTATCGAAACTGCACCCACTCTTTTTATCTGAAACGACTATAAAGTCGCCCAGTATAGTTAGTCAACATCTCCTCATTTATTAAAAACTAGCATTTGCCCGCGGCTCCGCCCGCGTGGATGTCGGTTATCGCGACAAAACATAGCCTATGTCCTTTTTCAAGGTCTGATCTACCCCTATACCAAATTTCATCAAAATCGGTTCAGTGGTTTAGGCGTGAAAGCGTAACATACAGACAGACAGACAGACAGAGTTACTTTCGCATTTATAATATTAGTATGGATCTATTCAACCGAGTCACTATATCCCTAGCAGAACAAATTATCACCTCATTTGCCCTTACCTTCATATAAATTTTTTCAGGTTTTAAAAACAGAGCAAAATTCTAATCAATTATAATTTCCTAAGGTTCATGTTTATGCGCGCCGGGTTACCGAGGCCTACGTTGTGAAGAGCCATGTCCCTACCCGTATTACGGCGACAACTGCTCTGATACCTGCGACTGCTATAACAACGCCACCTGTAGCTTTGAAACCGGCGAGTGTGAATGCAAGCCTGGGTATGTATCATCAGACTGATTATAATCGTTCAAATAGGGATTTAAATCGTCTGTAGTCTGTAGTGATTACCAAAGTTCTAGTAGTAGAACTCTTACTACGATTATAAAGGAGTGTCGGTAGTGTCGGTAGCTTAGTGGTTAACGAATCGGCCTTACGATTGAGAGGTACCGGGTCCGTATTCTGTCTATTACACTACCTTCGTGAACCCACTCTTAGGCCCATATTCTAGAATGACACTCGGCCTGAATCGCGACTTATCCGAGGACAGATCGTATAGACAGTTTGACATATTGCTTAAGACAATCTGTTCTCAGATAACTTGAGATTCAGGCTGAGTGTCATTATAGAATACGGGCCTTTATATAAGCAAGCTAGGCGGGTAGGGAAATTTGAACAAATATCTAAACAGTGTACTGTATAATTGACATCGTAATTTCGTCTGTGTATGGACTTTACATCGTCTGAAGTAAGATTAATATTACACTAGTTTTAACACTGCAGTAAATTAATTCCAAAATATTAAATGTTTCATGTGTTGCAGATTTGAAGGCCTCAAATGCGATCGGCCATGCAACGGTAAAACATTCGGATTGAAGTGTCGGCAGCAATGTAACTGCGATAACGGAGCTCCTTGCAATCCTGTCAATGGTTCGTACCCCTTCATAACTAATACAAAAGTAAAAAAAGATATGGATGTTAGGAGATCACCAAGTTGAGAAAGAAATGCAGTGTGAATGTTTTGCGGATCTCGGATTTGTAGTTGGCATATGCTTCATTAGAGTTCAATCCATATCCATACTAATATTATATGCGAAAGTAACTCTGTCTGTCTGTCTGTCTGTCTGTCTGTCTGTCTGTATGTTACGCTTTCACGCCTAAACCACTGAACTGATTTTAATGAAATTTGGTATAGGGATAGATTAGACCCTGAGAAAGGACATAGGCTATGTTTGGCCGCGATAACCGACATCCACGCGGGCGGAGTCGCGGGCAAAAGCTAGTCTTCTATAATTGCTTTATTTGGAATGCCCTCTTACCCCTAACACCCGGAGCTCGTTCGTCAATCAGCAGATGAGGTTGGTTGTTATTTTGCTATTGAAGCTGTGCCCAAGTTCTTTCGTTTCGGAACAGCTATAACATCAGCCGGCACAGTAGATAGATAGATGAAACATCTAAACCAATATAAATACCTATAGGGAGTGTGTTGTCCTATACCATGGACGCTCAAGTTCGTGCGAAGTGGAGCAGGATGAGCCGGAAGGCGGAACCTGAGCTTCGAGGGCATCTTGACCTCGGATTCAATCAGGATAATCTCAAAAACGGCCTCTGTGGCGTGGCGGTAGTAAATGCGGCCGCTACGCAAGAGGCGTGGGTTCCATCCCCACTCAGTGCGAATATTTGTATGCATGAATATGGGTATTTGCATTGGTCTGGGTGTTTCTGTTTATTATAATATATGTACTAGATGTTCTCCGCGGCTCCGCCTGCGTGGATATCGGTTATCGCGACAAAACATAGCCAATGTGTTAATCCAGGGTGCCAGTTAACTCCATATCAAGTTTTATTAAAATCGTTCGAGCCGTTTAGACGTGAAAGAGTAACAAACATACATCCATTCATCTATCCATATTTAAAACTTTCGCGTTTATAATAATCAGTAGTCTATCCGCATTTTAGATTCCATAACACAAGCTAGTTAAGCTATGCTTGCCATGGGTCTAGATATGGTTGTGTAAAGTAAAGCCAACGAGACGAGAGAAAAAAGGCAAACAAAGCGACCATTACTGAGTTACGCTGCGATAAATAGCGATTATTTTTTCTGTCCTGGTCGCACATATCACACGTACGCGCCAATGGCTGAGCGACAGCTGTCGTTGCGTGTTTCGTGGTACGGGGAAGCTCTCAGCACAGCGGTTCTAAACTGTCAGATCCTCCATCCTATGAGCAATTTCATTCCTGTCTGGAATGCGTTTGAAGTAATACATAATAATTTTCAAATAAAAAAGTTTGGAACCGCCGAAACTTTGTTTACCTTTTTTCTTTCGCTTCGTTGGCTTTACTTAAGATTTGTGGAAAATTATTCTTTATTTAAACAACGATGGTGATGATGTTGTGGGTGCAGGCGAGTGCGTGTGCGGACCGGGCTTCACAGGGCCGCGTTGCAGCCGACGCTGCCCGGCCGGGACGTTCGGCCAGGCGTGCCAGTACCGCTGCAACTGCTCCGAGCACGCGCGCTCTTGCCACCACATCACCGGACACTGCATCTGCGACTCCTCCTGGAGAGGTACGTGCTCATATACCACTACATACCCTCTTTAATCTGTCTTCAGATCACAGATATATTATTAGACTAGAACGGCCATGTCAGCGGGAAACGTGTACCAACTTTTTAGATAATTTTTGTCCTATGAGACAGGAGCTTCGGTAGCTAAGTGGTTAAGGAATCGGTCTCACGATCGAGAGGTCCCGGGTTCGATCCTTGGCACTACCGACGTGAACCCGCTCCTAGTACAAGCAATTTAGCTTAGTTAGAGGGGTTAACGGGAATATTAGTAATTTCGATTGCTAATTTTCTTTGAAAAAAAAAAAAGAATAGTAAAAGCTTTCGGATGCTTACTCAGTACTTTTAATACTAGCTTGTAATAACATCGTTAGAAATACGCTGAACATGCTATTTTGTGTTATTTCCCACTCTAGAATAAAAATGAAGAAGTCAATTTGAAAAATAGAGGCATTTCTTATTTCTTGTGATTATGGCCTGCTAATGGCCGTTCTATCTTAATATATTTTTGGGATCCAGATATTCTTTTGCCTGTATCGTATCGTATCTGCGTCGCGATCCAAGATCCATAAATTTAAAAGACATGTAATTAACTATTGCAACAAATTAAGCTGGATTGGAAATTAGAGATTAATGAAGTGAAGAATATATTCATGAAGAGTGAAGCAACATAATACTCAGATGTAAGATGTTTATTTAATAGGGCATCTAGTTTTTGATTTGGTAGGTAACTGAATATGATTACCTATAAATTGTAGGCTACAATAGAGAGTGCCTGGCGTCCAGGGCCAGCTCATTTCGCTCGCATTTCTTTATTCAAGTGTTAAAAAAACGAATATCTTAATTATCTTCTAGGATCAAGATATAGAAAAGATGTTTTACTGTCCATAAGTTTTAGCATTCGTGCGTTGTGCCCAAAAATTATAAACCGGTCTGCATATTTTTTGTGTACCTACATATAAATTATTCAGTTCTGATATCGAGTGATGCCATGAAGAAAAACTTTGGCACAAAAAAGGTAAAGCACAAACAATTCAGGAAGCGCCAACAGTTTGAAGTTGTACTCTGACTGCCGCAGCGTAGGTTCTTATTTTGATTTTGATTTATTGTGGCTAGTTTCCTGTGCACAGAATAATCAAAGTATAATAGTCACATTTCACTTCATTATAACAGTTATTATTCATTAGTTATTCATTTCATACACTTTTAGCTAGAGCTTGGGTTAATATTAGCGTATTATATTTAGAAGAATATTGATCAACGCGTCTACAATTGTTAACTCGTTACATTTTGATCCAGGTCTATCTAGGAAAGGTATGTATTAAAATACAACACAAAACTTATTATTCCTTTTTTAAAATTCAATAACAGATATATTGGGCCACACCGTTATGTTCGATACCGTATGTGACTACAATAACATAGAAATAAATTGGAACGAAGACCATATCCATGAGAATGACGTCACTAATGAAGGCGACACAGCCGAGAGGTTCTACCGAAGTAAACAGAATAGTCACAATGAGATAATGCTTGATGATTATGATTATCAAGACTTAGATCGAAAACCTGCACGCTTAGCAGTATTGAACAATGGCATATCAGAAGAATACAAGCAAATGAATCCATTACCTATCAAAGACTGCGCATCTTACACCATTTATGAACATGTTACGGATTCTAACTCAGTTTTGTATACAGTGACACAAACGCTTAGGAAGTTAGATTTCGCAAATGTCAAAACGATAGTTGCGTTGGTGAATACGAGTAAATCTCATAATAATGCAGCGACTATTTGGGATATATCTATTAATCAGGGGCAGATCTATGTTAATAAATTGTCATCGGTCATATTAGATCCCTAATATTAATAAAGTTAATTATTTATAGTATTTTATGCGTTGTTTATTTATTTAATTGAAGTACAGTGCCCGGCTATTGATTTGGCTTATTAAGAGGAAGTGCCAGTATGGCGTCTATTACACGGTAGGTTTTTCTGTCAGTTTTACCACGAACACGATCGTGATTGACCAATTACCTATTTTCTATACTCCGTCCATTATATTATTGTATTTTAGACAGCTCACTGACAGTGGCCGGTATAACTTTGTTCTAGCGTCAACACCTGAAAATCCTAACAAAAATTAGGCGCCAATACGTAATTTTTCATTGACAACGTCACGTCAGCCAGAAAGCAATTTTAGGGATGTAGTTAGTCCATCGAACATCGTAACTTGAAAATGTCACAATCAATATCGACAACAGAAAATAATTCTTCTAAAAATGTTAAATAACTGGCGGTTTATAACTGATTTCTAAACAACAATACGGATATTTTATATTTTTTTATATTTGTATGATTTTTACGTAAAAATGTTTTTTGTAACTACGTCATAATGTAGACGGATTGTCAAAATTCTTTTTTATTTGAAAGAGGTTTATTTCAAAATGGTCCCATTTAAATTGCATAATGATCTGGGGGCCTACCACAACCGTTTACAAAACAGTCTTATTGCAGGAGAGTTTTGTGTCAAGCTTAAAGTAATCTTGCTTATATTCGTACCACAACCGTACATTGTGCATGTCATGTATTCCTGCTTAGTGCTTTTGTGACGTCAAATTAATTTTAGTTCATTCAATTCGTACCATGACGAGATTTTAGAGCAGTATTGTATTTAACATTATTGTTTTTATGTCAAATTTAGCCGTTTTAAAAAAGTTGCTAGGTAGCAACTTTTTTATTATTGTTTTGCAAAATACTGCTCAAAAAATCATTTTCGTAACCCAAAAAGCAAGTAAACCGTATTTATATACATTAACTTAAACAAGAAATGGTCAAGCTGACTATTATAACGGTTTAAAAGTACTTTTTATTGTGTTCCACGGATACCTCCCTGTTTGGCCAACACGGCCATTATATCTAACTCAAACCGACTAAAACCGCACGCAGTTTCAATTAGGTGGATCAATAAGGCATTTTCGTCACCCACGCTCAGTCTTCTCCGGTTTTTAGCTAGCATGGTGCCCAGTGAGAAGACTCGCATCCCGGGAAACGCCTATAATTACAAGTATAAATTGTATAGAAGAATGCATAGAAATTGCTTAGATATTAAGCAAACAAATACAATTCTAAAAATTACAAGTGTTTTACTTTAAAGTAAAAACTTCTTTTTAAAAATCCTTTTTGAATAAAAAAACTCTATGGTCTTCTAAAAAAGAAATCACTGACATTAGGCGTAGGGCTTGACTCCAGGGAAGATTTTAGTATCCGGTGATTTTTCTCTAGGTTTAATAAATCTTCGAAAAGCCTCCGGACATTCTTCGATTACGCGGAAGTATATTTAGTCAGTTTCGTATTTTTTTTAAGTACCTACCCATTTGAGACATTGTATTACTATTATTATCAAAATCCGCATATTAAAACATTATGAAAACGTCCAATTTGTACACTAATGAAATCAACTTACCTATTACCGAATATTTTGTGCCCGGAATATGGCGATAGGTGGATCGACCGAATGCAATGATTGATGAAATGTGGGTGTTGATAAAACACTCCGGGGATATAGGCGTGATTATAAATGTATATATTACCTACTTTTTAATAAATGCACGAACATCTATACTTCATATACTTCTATAAAATGGAATCGAATCATATAATCAAAAATATATAGTAAAATAGTGTTCATGAAAAAAGGCGAATATTTAACTTTACATAAAATTTCCGGAGTTTTTGAGAAAAATAACCGGTTGTTCGCAAAAATGTCCAGAGGTGCTCCGGTCTTTTTGTCTCCGGAGTACAGCCCTAATGCGAATGAATTATTGTAACGAATACATAACTCTTTCTAAATAGTTCATTCATTTCCGTCAATAAGCAGGAATAAAATAAAACAGTATTGTACGCTCATGGTACGAATTTGAGTAAGGTTATTTTTGTGCCTGCAACAAGCCTGCAAACAAGGAAAAGAGAGATCGCTGTACGTTCTGTCATACTGTGTAGCGCCATCTCTTTCTCACACAAAACGGAGTAACATTCACGTAATTTGTAAAACGTTTTTGATATAAATACTCTTTAAAATTGAAAGAAAAAAAAAGAAAACTATCTGTCATCTGACATTAAAATAATTTTATTATGACATTTTATTTTACACCTACACCGCAAATAATATGTAAAGCCTTGTAAAGCCATTAATAATTTTATAGTTTAAATTGCCTGGGCATTTTGATCAAATCATGCAAATTTTATCTATTTATATTTTATATGTACTATTTAAAGTGGTAGCAGAGCGGGTTTGTAACTTGTAAGCTGGGAGTCCGAAGCAACGAGCATCTACTATGTCAACTGCTTATGCTGAATGAAGAATACTTTGATTATTGATATGTCTAGATAGACAGTCAAAGCGTTGAAAGCGGCCAAAAAAATAGAGACCAACTGTTGGACTCTAATCGACTTTCCTGCTTTCAGTGTCAGACGCACTGTCAGTGGGCACGGACAATAATTTGTCATTTTGAAAATGACGATTTGTGTGATAAAAGTGTGCAAAAATTATAAAGGACGGTCTAAATCAATAAAAAAAATTGCCTTTCATCGGTAAGTACCATTGTATTGTACCAATTTTAGCAATATAAGCCATTAGCTATTTTCTAAAATAATTTAAAATTGTCGTCACCATTTTGTACTTAACTGGTATGTTGCTAGTTACTCAAGTCAAAACTCCCATAAAAAACGTGGCCTAGCAAAAAAATTATATAATGTATAATACATTAGGAGTATCGTATGAAGGGTCTTTCGGCATGCTGGGTAAGAATTTGATGTCATTTTTTGTAAGACAGAATATGGCCACCACGTCGTAGTTATGAAATTTCAGAATGGACTTAGTATCATGGATTTTTGGTTATATTTTGCAGAATACCAAGCGATCCAATATTAAGAAACCGATGGATCCAGATTATACGAAAAAGTCGTAACGAGTAATTGTGGCAACCGATGAAAAACTCAGTTATTTGCTCTGACCATTGTAATGAAAAAGATAAATATTTTGTCAATGAGCAGGGACGCCTGAGATTAAAGAAGGGAACGGTGCCGCTTAAGGCAAGTTTATTGAATAATTAAAAAAAAATTCCACAAAATATACATACAGAGTTTAAATGTAAAATTTAAACGGGATTTTGCGATAAATATGAATACTTTTATGTTGCCCGACGTAGCACGTAATATCCTAATGACGCAATGTAATCTTCTAAAAGTTAATATTACAAATAAAGTTGGTAATGATTTGACTTTTTCAGGCTTTGTTTTTATCATCATTGCAATCTGATGAAAGTGCTATCTCGGATGAGGAAGTAAATGCAAACAAAAAATTTTCAAACATAAAATTTTCCCTATTTTTGAGGCAGTTTTCAGCAACTGGTATCAATTCACACTCGCACACTAAAAAGCAAACTGACATAACGCGGGTGTAAGACGAAGCTGTCACGCACACTATTATGGAAAATTCGTCCCATTTGTTTTTGTTCTTTTGCAGCGCGATGCTCTATCTAGACATATCAATAATCAAAGGAAGAATATAATTATTATTGTGTCGCTATCCGAAGCTGTGAAAGAGCTCTCCATCTAAGGCTACTGCTGAAAGACATGACAGCAGTGTTTAATGAATGTGAATGATTTTCAGTGATAACCAAGTGGCATTGAAGCTATGTGAAAATGCTCTATCCTAAGAAGCAAATTAAAACACATCGACCTGAGAAAGCACTTCTTTGTTATACAACGTGGAATAATTAGTGTGCGATACAAAGAATCTTCAAATGCCTCAACATCTAAACCTAAGTAAACGCAGGAGGAGTGTTGTTTTGAACCCTCTTTGTGACAAGCATGCAAACTTAAGAACAAAATACAATTCATTCATATTCAATGTCTTCATAACAATCGTGAATTTTGTATTGTAGGAACCTACTTATGTAAAAAATTATTTTCTACCGCAAATATAAAGCCGTAATAATTTTATATGTTTTTAATTGTCTGGGCATTCATGATTACATCATACAATTATAACAGGTGCAAGGGGTGCGAGGGGTGCTCAAGACGGCGTGCGTTTTGGTCGGTTCGAGTCCGACATAACCGCCTCCACCGGCTCCGTGGGAATGGATTCCGTGGGGATTTTCCACACTATAAAAAAGGCTTTGTCACAACAAAGAGTACATTTTTGTAAAATGCACACTGCACATCCTTTTGTCTTTTAGTTGGCTTCTATTATCTAGATCTCCGCGCCACCCGCTCTAATAGCTCAAATTCTAATTAAATAATGCTTGATACTCGCAGCTTGATAGATATTTACACTTAGCGGTCATCACCTCATCGACATCATTACAATCGACTCTCGCTCCGGATCGTTTTTGGTGCTGAGGCTGGCCATCGCAATCCAGCTTCGAAACGCGGCAAGTGTGATGGTGGAAGCAAGCGTACAAAGATGGTTATTCGATTAATATATACACCATATTATTTATTTAGTAGATATTACATGGAATAATTTATAAAAGCAATTATATTTGTAAAATAGTTATTATTATAACTGGATCTTAATGCGGCCTTTCGAGCAACCGTTGAACTCTTGAAATAGCCATCATGCATGTTATTATTTGTGCGTGGTTGTTCACTCAGCTTATCCTATGGCTCTCGCTTCAGTTGCCTATAAAATGGTAATGCAATGAACACCTAGAAAAAAACAACTATGTTAAGGACATGATATATTTACGAAACTAATAGTGGTCAATCACACATTACAATACATTAGCGTGTACTTAATTCAATATAAATATGGGCTTACCTTAGTCTTTACAGAGAACTCTGTAGATAGGGATTTTCAACAGTATGGACTCTATTCATCACTCTGTGGGAGTCTCTTTCGCTTATTGAACCAATTTCATATTGGTAATGGAAAGGGTCTCATTTTTATCGCGACTGCATTCTATGACGATTTCGTGAATAAGCAATATTAGCATAGCTTTTAGAAGCTGATAAACTCCTCGAATATTGTTTTTTCAATCGTTGTTTGTAACTATTGACTTTATAAAGAATGTCATATTTGACGCTGAACGAACAAAAAGAACGAAAACTATGGGTGACGTCCCAAAACTGCTAATTTAAACAACATTATTGTAATATTGCTTTAAGAGGTCATGGTACCAAGACACGAAGTAAGATTGAAATAATACTGCTTTAAGAGGTTGTGGTTGGCCCCCTGATGATGGGTTTCAGAGACAGGTCACGGAACTCTTCAATAAATACCAGGGAATCAGCATGTTGGAATATTCTTCTAGAAGTCAGTTGTTTTGTTTTGAAGATTAGCGTGTACCTATGGCCCACAATCGTTTTTTAATACGTTTGTAAATTGTAGGTATAGACACGAAACATCTAATGCTTTATTATTATGCATAGGAAGATAATAAATTATAATTCCACATGAAATCATATATTTATTATAATATTTTCATTAATCGATTAATTATTTTTTTAGTCAAGATTTTTAACTTTGTCGATATTTTAAATTTTCATGCAATCACTACTTCCATCTGTCTAAAATACAATAATATGATGGACGGGGTATAATGCGGTGATTGACGTATTTTTGTTCTAACATCAGTCATGTCAGTCATAAATCAGTAAACGTAGTTCATGTTTGATGGCATGATTGACGCTTGCATGAGCGTGTAATGGATGCCTATTGGACTTTTGCGTTTGAAATTGTTCCCGTAAAAGCCAAAATAAACCAATTCATGGAAAAGAGTAGCAGCCGAGCGAAACTGGTCTTTAAAATGCAAGCAATAAATGCAATCGAGGGTGGCGCTCGGTTCAATGAGACCCTTTGCCGAGCCAAATCCGATTTCCGTTCAAAATTGTTCTTAAATTTAGGAAAATATTCTGGCTTGAATGCCAGCTTGCACTTAGAGAAAGAGTATCTTTGTTTTGATTAGGCTTTATATTAACTTTTGCGGGAGAGACTGCCGTCGGTCCTCCTAACCTAATCCTGCGCCATGACCTCTTTGATTAAAATATAACAAAGAATTTACACGCAGGTTGATAGTTTTGAAATCTGTGCTATCATCAGCTACTTTATACTCGGCTAAATAGCTGGGTAGTCAAATCAGCGTTAAAATGCTAGGTTATATGGAAGCTTGTATGAAATAACAAGTTATGATGTTATAGCCATGATATTGTCTAATAATTTACTACCTATTAGTGGTTGGGTGGTTGAATAAAAATGATGAAATAAGAACGAAAGGATACAATTCTTTATAAACTCGAATGAACAGTTTATTGAAAATTTTCCAATTGCGTTAATAGAATGGACTTAGCTTGAACCCTTTTGATTGCAGAATAAATAATATATGCTCCTTTATTGTATGTATATTTAGATAGTATATTAATATAATACTACTTATTTTAATGAAATTTTTATTGCATTTATTATGCTAAAAAGAAGAACTCAAGTGGGACTTGAACCGTCGCCCCTTAAAGACGCATATAAAGAGAAGGGAAATTTGAAGTGATTCAGGTGTGACTCAATAGCTCAGTTGGAAGAGCATTCCCCCTGTAAGGGATAGGTCGTGGGTTCAAGTCCCACTTGAGTTCCTCTTTTTCCTGATACTACTTAGGTACAAGTATAATATAACAAAACCATGAATCATACGTTTCGCTCATAATATCCTCAAAATTTTGCAATCAATCATCCATTACACTAAGTATGTTATTACAAACAGGTGTCCGCTGCGAGACACAATGTGCAGAGGGTCACTACGGCGAGCACTGCTCGGAGCGCTGTCCGTGCGTGAACAACTCATCTTGCGACGCAAGTACCGGGCTGTGCGTGTGTGCGGCGGGCTGGATCGGCGACAACTGCTCCATCCCATGCGCCCCTGGTACTTACGGCGTTGGCTGTACGCAACTGTGTCCCGAATCTCCTACAGGTAACACCTTACATTTCTGCTTACTCTTCTTTTCATATATCCAATGTACGCTATAATTGAGCATAATATAGAATGCCCAGTGGCTAAGGGTGAAAAAAAAAATTAAAGTCGAATACATAGGGAATAAGGGAATACATAGGGATAGTTCATAAGAAAATCGGTAGATGACTCCACCGTCGCCTTAAAGACGTATAAAATGGGAAATTTGAATCACATCGGGCATGTCTCGGTAGCCGAATTGGTAAAGGCATTCCCCATGTAAGGGAAAGACTGCGGATTCGAGTCCCGCCCGAGATGATCCTTCTTTTTCCCTATGTATTCGATTTGTATAGTTAGCATACTTAATGCGGTAAAAATTCATTCAGAAATGAAAGTCTCTGGAAAAAATCTTACCTCGATCTAGTTTGGTATGCAACGTGCGACACATTAGGGAGCCGGCATGAATCGGGTTATAGGGACCCGTCGCTATTGCTTATTCTGTGCTGTTACTGACATAAAGTTGTTGGATAATTTTTCACCGAGGAAACCAACTGTGATACCTACTATCACTTGCTAGTTACAGGTAAAATAAATATACGACAAATACAATTTATTTATAGCACAAGTAATATATAATTAAATATATTTTTGCTTTGAATTAATCGAACTGTGACTTGAAAATGCGAATTATATATAAATACCACTTACACAATGAAGTTTAACTCTTATGTTAAATTCTTACCAGATAACGTAGCTGTTGTTGTTAAAAGTAGTTTAGTTAGGCAGTGGAATATAATAAGAGAAAATAAATAAGAGTCGTGTGATGTAATTTGTTGTAATTATTTTCTCCGTATAGTCTGACATTATCCAGTAGTTGAATTCAATGGTAAATCTATAATTTTCAATCACCCAAGAGAACAACTTACCAAACCTTGAACACATCTAAATCTAAAACTGTTTCTCTTGAATATGTAGTTGTTAGTGGCGATTAGTAATTGCTCTTTGTAAACAAACCATTTCCGATTACATGTAGTGAATGTTTATAAACATCGTATTGTGCAACGATTGTTTGGTGTTTTTTAGGTAACACAACTTGTAATCCGGTAACGGGTATGTACAATTGCCCGAGTGGTTACACTGGGGTGACATGCGAGTACCCCTGTCCGCTCGGCACGTACGGTGTGGACTGCAAAGAGAAATGTGCTTGCAAGAATGGTGCTGATTGCCACCATGTTACCGGTAAGTTTCTTATACAAATAAATACATACATACATAAAAAAAAATTTCTTCACTTTTCTAACGCGTTTATCTTATGATTTTCGAAAGTTTATCTTCCAGTGTTCAGGCAAGTTCACATAAATTTTGAATGTGAAATTTGTTTTTCGCGATCAATCATTCGCAGTAAGGCGATAGTCACTTTGTTATTAAACAAGACAATACTGTACTAATTCAGTATTGTCTTGTTTCACGACGAAGTGACTGTCGCCTTACCGCGTACGGTATCCTATGTTTAGTTTACACTTACACGATCACATTTTTAAGGCGGAGCTATATTCAAGAGGAAAATGATGGAACCTTTATATATCACTCACTTCGTTGTTCATTTGACTGTCTGTCTGTCAAGACTTTTTCCTTATGAATGTATGAAGGATAATCGTATCTTCGAGGAATGAAACTCCTTGTAGCTGTATGTACAGCTCGAACCATATAGCTTGTACCTAAAATGGGCTCTATACGCGCGTTACGCATTTCTTGAATGTAATTTAATGACAGCACAGGGTGTACTGCGATGGATGAGATCAAATTCACCATGCATAAATTATTACACAACAATCCGCGTGCGCCAGGGCCTTTTAAATCTCGCGATTTAGGTCCAATATACATGGCCCGACGGTCTCACTATCTTCGACGCCCAAGGTCGGAGGAATATATGGAGGAGGAAGAGCCGGAATGCGGACTCTGAGCTCCGAGGGTACCGTGGCCTCGGATGCAATCAGGATTAACATCTTTATGTGGATAATGATGATGGTATATGGCCCAACCAATAACGAGGCTATTACTAAGGCCTACTGTCCACGGAGGCGTTGCTTCATAGGCGCGTATTCGTCATCATACGTTTGGTGTACGCTTGCTTGCTGCTGCCATACAAAAAAAGTAACGCTGTCGACGGAGCGTCAGCGTCGTGCTCGCGTCGCTGCATACAAGCTTCACGACGCCTGGCGTACCGCATGTTGTACGCCCAGGCCTACAACGAATGAACGCAGATCTTTCTTTTCTTAAAAATGGCGACAAATGAATGAAAAGTATGAAAACGTACGCGTGCAATACCCCTCCGTGGACAGTAGGCCTAAGTGATAGCCTCGTTATTGGTCGGGTCATGTATCATCATCATCATAAAAACGTTAATCCTGTTTGCATCCGAGGCCACGGTGCCCTCGGAGCTCAGGGTCCGCCTTCCGGCTCTCCCTCCTCCTCTTCGCACAATCTTGGGAAATAGATCATCGAAGATATTGAGACCGTCGGACCATGTATATTGGACCTACATCGCGAGTTAAAAAAGACCCCGGAGCGCGCGCGGATTGTTTTGTAATAATTTTTGGTGAATTTAAGCTCATCCATCGCAATAGCACCCCGTACTGTCTTCAAAATATATCCAAGAAACGTGTACTGCACGTATTAAGCCATTTTGTGCACATTTTAAGTACAAGATTATGTTTCGAGCCGTACATACAGCTATGTTTACAAGGAATATCATGCGTCGAAGATACTAATATCGTTCATACATTCATGAGGAAACAGTCTTGATAGACAGACAGACAGACAGACAGTCAAATGCACAACGCAGTAAGTGATATATATAGCGAGATAAAAAAAGCGTACGTACGTATAATGACGAATACGCGCCTATGAAGCTACACCTCCGTGGACAGTAGGCCTTATTGATTCTGTGTCGCTATAGTGTGTATGTGTGTGTGCAGGCGAGTGCCAGTGCCTGCCGGGTTGGCGCGGTGCCAGTTGCGGCCAGGCGTGCGGCGCGGGCTGGTGGGGCGCGGGCTGCTCGCAGCCGTGCCGCTGCGCGCCCAACGCCGCCTGCCGCCCCAACGACGGCTACTGCCGCTGCCCGCCCGGATACACCGGACACTACTGCACGCAGTGTACGTATACAAGGATCTATACATTGGGCCTATGTGTTGGTAGTTGGCGCCAATGCTGACGGGCTTCCCGAATAGTGACGGTTTTTCGTGCAGACATCAAACGATCTATAGGTTGTGCCAGATCGATTGAGAATAAAGGATGCAGTAAATATCGTATTTTAGGTAGTGATTTTTGTGTAACAAAAATAAAGGTTCACGCGGGCGCCATGTGGCGCTGTCGTCGGTTTTACGACAGTGTGAAAAATGTTTACAACCCCTAAGTAACCGGTCCAAACTGGTCGCAAGGTAAACTTGGTCAACAACCTTTATTCGCAATCCATTTGGCACGAGGCTTAGGCGTGCTGCGACAACTATCTGATGGCCGGTCTACACATTGGATCAACGATGGGACAAACGTTGGTTCAATGTGTACATCGGCCATAAGCCATAATACATCGTCCTACAGTGAATGCATGTAAGTCCTACGGCAGTGAATTAAATATGATGAATCTTTAGTTTTCGGCCATGTTGGGGGTGATATACTATACCTTCGCTAATGTGGCCACGTTTTGCCAAGTGGATAACAAATGCCTGGCAATGACTAAATATTATAATTTAATTTCAATAACTTATTCTTTAAGTTCGAAAAACATTGGAAAAAATGAAATGCTCAAGTGAGATTCATTTTTTCCAATGTTCTTCGAACTTAACAGTTAGCATAATAAATGCTATAAAAAATTCATTCAAACTTATTCTTTATCCTAGCATCAATCCCAGTCGCATCCGAAGCTTTTCAACTTAGTGTTCGCTTTACCAATCTAACTATGGGTTTGACTGAACTTCGATATTTTCTGTGAAGCGACTGCCATATAACCTCCACAACCCAAAGTCGATATCTAAGCATTACAGTTAGATCAGTTTAAACTTTTTAGGCCCTCAACTATCCATAACGACTACCATAGATGTTCGTATGGCAACTGTGCTCGACGGCTGCTTAATATGCTCTCCGAGGCACGACCAGGTCCTTTAAGCTTTCTTCCTACAGTCCCGGGTCCTTTAAGCGGGGCGTGAAAAGGCATCTAATGAGGCCGTCAAGCTGAGTGCCACCACTGTTAACATGGTAAATGTTTACGATGGTGACCCTCTTTCCGAGACTTTGCCTTTAGCTTAACATCAGGCGAGGTGAAGTCAAATTGACGTGTCCTGTATAAAAAAAAAAAAGATCGAACCGGCGGCGCCTCCTGCGTAGCGGCCGCTACGCCACAGGGGGTGTCGACTTATTTGGATTATTCATATTCTTTTTTACAATAACGTTCTTAATCTTCAAACTTAACAAAGATTTCCTCTAAACAAGCGATCAGCGGTAGCCTAGTGGTATGGGTAATGGACTGCTGAGACGAGGTCTCGGGTTCGATCCCAGGTTTACCATGGCACACACCAATGACTTTTCGATGCTTTTCGAAGTTATGTGTGTATTTATCGCAGGTTTATGAGTGCCCGGTTAATGGCAATAGGCTCGCCACCTATTTACATTGGGACCTAAACATAAACTGGCGAAATGTGGGTGCTAGCACCTCTGCCTACCCCTTCGGGGAATATAGGCGTGAGTTTATGTTATGTTTTCCTCTAAACAGTTTGTCCCGAGGGCTACTACGGTGACCACTGCATGGAGGCGTGCAACTGCTCGTCTGTCGGCAACTGGGTGTGCGACCCGGTGGGCGGCTGCATGTGCCACCGAATGTTCGTCGGCGACAACTGCGACATACACGCCAGCGATGCTATCGTTAATGCTATCGATACCCGTAAGTAACATTACTTTGCCCAACTTCTCTAAAAAAATGCAAATATTGTAGTGTTGGGATGATGGGAATTAAAATATTTAGAAACATCGATGTAAGGTTCAGAATAAAAATAAACTCAGTGGAAAAGTACAAGTGTGTTATTCAATATTCTCTACAGGAAGTTATGAAATTAGCTCCATAGTCTTTGCCCGAAATAGGCGCCTGTTGCCGTTTACATCTGTATGTTGGGTATTATTAATCTAAATATTATAATACTGAAGAGTTTGTTTGATTGGTTGGACGCGCTAATCTTAGTAACTACTGGTTCGATTTGAAAAAATCCTTAGTTTAGATAAATCTTTATTGTACACCAATAATACAGTAAATATTATTGGTGTACAATAAAGCTAAGAGCGATCTCTTACAGCAAACCTTTTATGTCGAATAGCCCGTTTATTGAGTAAGGAAGTAGCTCAAGGGACTGGAGCAGGAATCATAAATGTCAACAAATCAGCCAGATACCCATAGGTTATTTTAAAAATTAATAAATTGCAGGCTTAGTGATGATACGGGAGTTTCGAAGGAACTCAAAATGAATGTACTATACTGTACTGTAATGTAAATAACTGAAGATGGAGCGGGTCGTGTAGTTAATTTTAAATATAATTTTTATAAAAAATAAAGAACACATGCCTCTACTTAACATTATTATATTTCAGGTGAGTCAAGCTCTGGTCTGACGGTTGTGATGGTGATACTAGCGCTTATATTCGCGGCGATCGCCATATTGGTTCTATTGTACTACCGCAAGCGCGTGCACAACCTCAAGAGGGAAATCGCTCACGTACACTACACAGCTGATCCTAATTCTCAACCAGGTATGTTTTGTGTACTTTTATTTTAAATGTGGGGCCAACTTATATTTTAAATGAATTGTGGGGCCGTTTTTGGATCCAATCATGATCTTCAGGGCCCACACCAACCTACATACTTTTCAAAATGGTTGAAAAATCATTCATAGGTTCCAACAGTTCGTAAGAAAGTTGGTAGATGGTCCTCCACCGTCGCCCTTAAAAGACGTTTATAAAGAGAAGGGAAATTTGAAGTGATTCAGGTGTGGCTCAATAGCTCAGTTGGAAGAGCATTCCCCCTGTTAAGGAAAGGTCGTGGGTTCAAGTTCCACTTGAGTGCTTCTTTTTCCCGATGTATTTCGAATTAAAAAATTAGCATATTAAATGCTATAAAAATTTCATTCAAACTACATACACTTACTGATTGACCTGTACTGTATGTAGGCTTTTCGCTCGGGTTTGGTGGTCAGACGGCAGTTGCTCTTATAATATCTGTATAAACTAAGCCCAATAGAGAAGTATTAGACTCCAGGTTCCAATGTGAAAGCCTTGGTTACAGCCCGAAACACCTCTAAGATTAAGTGAATATGAAGTTATACTAAGTATTTCTTTTATATAAAATCATTATCTAACCTACAAATTTTATTGTATTGAACAGAACAACAGCACTTTGACAATCCGGTGTACTCGTACCAAGGCTCGACCCGTAGTGATGATTCTACCACTCTGCTCAACAATGTGCCTCATATCTTGAATAACCTCGGGCCTGGCAGTAAGATTAACAACGCTACTTTGGAGAAACTCAGGATGAAGGCTACCAGTTCAACTGACAGTAAGTTGTTAAAAATTATACACAAAAATGTATCCTCTAGCTGAAGCAGTTCATACTTTGGTATTGTTACCATATATTTTGTCCCCTATGACGTCACAAAATGTATTCTATACGCTTTTTTGGGTATCGTTTTGGTGATACATTCATAGATTATATCAAACCAATTCACGCGTGCCAAGATTTAGTTTCTCTCGCTATTTAAGGTCAAAATATATGCCAATAACTATAACTAGACGTCCCTTCCACGCAGTGGTACATTTTCCGCGATTTTCTAGTAGAAAATACTAATAAATACTTTTACCTGATTCCTTTCACAGCAGTCTTAATCACTAAAGTTCTATTCTACTATGAAGTATGATTCAATTACTTGTCGAAAGTACCTAATTTCTGTTATGATATTCAAGGTTACGACCCGTTATCGTCAATAAAGAACAAAGACGCCGACGCCAACAATCCCAACCTGTACCAGTACGAAGAAGATGACAACAAACTGGACCACGTGTACGACGAGATCAAGCATAAGGAGGGCTATGGTGAATATCCACACTAATTACGTTTTAATTATATGTTAGATCAGATGGTAGTTACTGCATGGAGAATATCGAAGTTCAACCGTAACACAGAATGGAAAGCTGACCGCAACTGAGTTGTGAAAAGAATGGTGTATATGTCACTAAGGGCCGGTTCGACCAAACGCGAGTAAAGTTTATTCTTACAATAAACAGCCTATATGTACGTGATATTACCTGTTTATTCTAGGAACAAACTAAAACATTTGGTCAAATGTAACATATGTGGGTTACTTTCTAACTCGGCTACAAAATCATTAGCAAAGGCACCTTCCTCAATACTTCTCAATCTTTCTCATTTTACAACATTTCATCACTTGAAATTGTTATATCTTTTGCATCTACGTCTCAAATAGTTTCAACAGCTGAATGCTATTTTGCAATTTTAAAGGTATGATTCCGATGGTGACATATGCGGTCGGCTTTGAAATCATACCTTTATGATTCGAGATTAAACCGTGCAAACTCCGCCCAGTATACCATTGAAGGCATACGCGAACGACAGTTGGAATAATGTAAAAATTAATAGTAAACAGCTAGGATAATGTATAACAATCATTAAACGAACCTATAGCGACATAATTAAAATTTTATTTAAAAATTTCAGAAATGGAATATGATAGGCTGAACTACACTCCACCTGCCAACAAGTGGAAACCACACTATCAAAGAATGAATAACGGCTTCGGTACCTTACCCAATGGGCAACCGACACCTCCACCGCGGGACGATACCCCTACACCACCGATACCACCCCTTCCCAAACTCAACATTGTACCGGTGCCTCTACCCCCAGAAAGAGATGAAGACTCTCTTGATGTTCCTATTCCACCAGTACGCGAAGACCCGCCAGTGTCAGTCACAGAAATATCAGAAGTAGACCAAACTAAGCCCTGACGTATAACATGGACGCAATTCGATAATTAAACAAATTGTAACTACTGAGTTACAACAAAATTAATTTAATTTTTTATAAAGTTTTACGTCACGAGAAACATATTTTGATAAAGATCTTTTGAAACACTTCTTAGTGTATGTTAAATTATGTAGATAAAACAAATTGGCGTACGAAAGCATTCGTTATTGAATAAAAAATGAGGGTTTCAAAGCAGGAGTACTATGTACCTTCTCGAATAAGCGATATATAAAGAACATATTATTCTATGGAAGGTATGTATAGATTTTTACTACCACACCATTTGGAAATAATTATCTCTAGATACGAGTAATTGTAAAAGTGTAAGTATAAATAGTAAGAATAAACCTAAATGAAACGTGCCCTATAATATAAGGTTTGTACTTGCCTGTTCTTTGATCTCCTCGACATTAGTTTGAATGTTGGCAGTTACAGAATATTTTGCCTGACATGACCATATTGTTCTTACTATCGAACCAGATACTCGACAGGCTAAATATATTTTATTAAAAATAGTTCGGTCCTAAATTACCTGACTTGAATGGTTAAAATATCAATATGTACCTTTAGGTAGGCAATTTTATTACTAATCATTGTAATTTAATGTAATTTTAAGAATATTGTTCAGTAAAAAAGCAATAAATGTCGTATTGACTTGCTCATTATCTCAGTCAATATATTTGTTCACAGCTGTATGTTACGTAAAACAGTATTTAGATATAGTTCATTATATTATTATGACGCAATTGGTGGAGAGTGTTGCCTTTCAAATAATATTTTTCTCATGGTTTATAATGGTTCGGGTCTTCACGCGAGAAGTTTTAGAAAACTTACTTTTGCCGACGTTTCGGGTGCGTTACAGCACCCATGGTCACGACTTGACTGATTGATTTTTTCTTCTTTGTAATACTAATATAACATAAAAATGCCTCGGAGTAAAGTTAGTTATCGGATTTGGATGCCATACGAGTATATTATGGCAGTCTGCGGTCTAAAAATTCCGATAGAATTTTCGATTTCGCCAGTTGGTTGTGGAGGTCGCTACACCGAAATTATCGAAGTTCGGCCGTTGAAAAAACGTTCGGAGGACGATATTACACCAAAGTAAAATATAAAAATATCGTACACGGTATCTTAGCGATGCTAATACGTAAGAATTAATCTGGGTGTAATAAAGAATGTTCAATAATGTTGTATTCAAATATGTCTCTAACATAAACTCTCCACCTCATTACGTATTTACGATGAGTAGGTATAACGATTTATACAATGTTTTATACTGAATGCCATATAATCGTGATGTTGACTGTCGTTAGTTTATTTTTGTAATGTGATTATGGTTGTATTGATCGTGTTCAAATCATAGAATATATGTAATTATATATTTCACTAATAAGTGTTCTATAAACGGGCATATTCCATTCATAAGAAACTTTCACGAATAGCGAGGTTAGATTGGCTGATACGTGAATTTTTTTAAAGTTATATCATCAAAATATTTATTATTTTAAATTGTAAATACGTGTGTGCTATTATTTAACAGCAGAAAGTCTTGATAGAGAGCAAGTGTATGTATCTTTAATGTTAGAGAAGTTCATGACAATTTGAACTCGAGATAAGAACCCAATATGAAATAAAAGTACCCAAGAATGTACTAAGTAAATTATAATAATGTCATGCAGTCTTATGAAAGCATATTCTATGCTAGTGTATTAAATAATCCGACTTAGTTTGACTAGATAATGAAGTAGTTTTATATTGATATACAATTATAACGTAAATTTTATTATACTAACTTCAACTTTTCATTTTTTTAAACTATGTCGCTAGCTATTTCGTCTGAATAGTGAAAATACATGATACGAAAAACTTTCAAACTGATTAATACACTTATTTGAGGTATTGCTTTAGTCCACTAACATTACTGTACCGTATTATGACGGATAACCAAGGTTGATTCATATTGACTAAACAAGAACGAGGTTAGCGTGCAAAATAATTAAACGAAAAAAAAAACAACTATTTTTTTACAAAAGTTTAAAATCATTTGTAAAAAAATTCAAGAGCCTGTTGATAAATAAATCCAGTATAGAAGCTGTACCGGTAGTATAACTCATACAATTGTAAATATATTTATTTGCATTTCATACAAGTTGTCAGTTCAGACGTGTGGAAAATACTCAATACTATACATTCCACTCGTATTTTGTGTACATTTTTATTTTTATATTTTTTTTTGTTTTGATACCTCAGTATTTTATATTTGTATTACTCGAAACTGTTAACATTTTTACTTATAAATTTTATTACTGTTTCTTTAAGTTATAATTTATCACAATTTATTAAAGATGTATGTATATGTTGTATTTATCGTAGAAATTATATAACATTGTGTATAAACTACATTATGCTATTAAGAAGTGCACTCATTTATATTTATTTACATGAAATTACGTTTTAAATATACATTGAAATTTACTTTTAAGATGAAATATAAATTGTAACTTATAAAATGAAATGCTTTAAATGATCAGAAACGAAATATAAAAAAATATTTAATGTTCAAATCTTATGAAGTACTTTGAAATAATATTGCTCAAAAAGTGCCAAATTTATTCATATAATATTGGTAACGTTTACACAAAGGCAGCTGGCAATAAATGTCTGATTGTTTGATTTATAGTATCTTAGTTGATAAAGAAAAAAAACATGTGACGTTGTGTTCCACTTGTCTGCTAGATTTAAATATAACACAATGCAGCAATTTGTACAAATTGGCAATTACGATCTTTATTTATACTGTACCTTTATTTATTTTGCATTTTCACTTATTTCTTTTATCTAATGTATTGATTGATAAATAACAAATCTTGAATTGCCTCGACTTCATATCCATGTAAATTATCCATATTTCAGTAGTAAGTGAATTAAAGAATGTGATGCGTATTATTTCACAATAATAATATTTACGTAGCTTTTTTATGAACTGGATAGGCTTAAAAATCTATATTTAAGTAACGATGCTTGTAAGATTTAATCATTGTATACATATTGAACACTTTGTGTTATTTAAAAATAAGGATTACGTTTGTGATATATTGTATTAAGCTACTGGAAAAATAAATGAACTTTCGTAATTATCACATAATCTTTTTTCTAACCACTATCACTTATTCAAGACGATATAATTGGTATTTAAAGCTGGTACGTTAAATATTAGCTCAGGTGCGCGGAATTGTAACAACGCGTGTCTTTCTTGATTGAACAAACAGACGTAAAACTATTTGTGAATTAAAAGGACGCTCATTCCGGACACGGCGAGTTAGTCTACGGGCCTGGCAAACGTTGGTGCTTAGCCGTCAGACACTCCGTGTAACATCTAAAGTGTACCATGAAGATTTCAGTGATTATTGGTACTATGTTGGTGGCGCAGGTGCGTTATTGTGATGTGATGTATTATTTGAAATGTGCTTGACGTTGCGATCAGGTAAGCATTAAATCTTTAATTGGTCTTTGCAGGTATCTGCCTCGTTTTTCGATGTATTTCAAGGCGCGATGCTGTCGGTCCAGAACAGTTTTGGGAAACTTTTGAGTGACGTAGTAACCGACGTCAAAGATACTGTTGACTGCACTATATTAGCGGTAGAACACGTTCTATCCTTGAGTGAAGATGCAACAGCACGTTATTATAAAAAATGTGGTGCCAAAAATACCACACAGAGCGATATTCAACCGAAAGTAATATCACCAGTACTGGAAATTTCGTTCGCGAACGATATGAATAAAGAAATACCGGAAATAGACGCCAGAATCAATGAAACACTAGCTAAATATTTTAACGGTTACAATCCTCATGATAGATTAAAAGAAGTTGAAAGTGAGTTAGCTGCAGAAACACAACGGCTAGCAGCTGTTAATGAATTAGTAAGGCTAGAATTAGACCGACTATCTAATGAGATTCACGTTGATTTTTCAAAAGTAGAACGAAGAGATTCGAAGCCATCTGTAGATTCTATCTTAGATCAATTAAGAGTTTTAGAAGCCGTTGAGCGAAATATAAAAAATGCTACTGAAGCTGATGACATTCACCGATTAATCGATGCTGTTCTTGGAAAATTACATGAAATAGAGTCTTCGGAATCTTTGCAGAATCTCAAGGTCGATGGAGTTTTGAAAGATCTAGAAAATACCACTAATGGCAGTTACACAGATATGAGAAAGCGGTTGGAAGACTGGAAGGCTGAAGAAGCTAGACATTTGGATGTAATTCAGAATAAAATGAAGGAACATGAAGAATTGCCTCAACATTTAGAATATATACAAAAGAATTATCCACAAGGAATTCCACCTTACGGCCCTGAAATAGATTTAACTAAAGTCTTTACAATTACCGGAAAACCAAATACAGTGCAGGAGGATAAATACAACAAAAACGTGACCGTAAACCCAATAAATACAAGTACTATAAATCTGCTATCTACTACTGAAGCAACAACTAAGTCAAGTATACTGTCTATTACTTCAAACACGGAATCGACAAAATTGGCAGTGAAACAATTTTCAAATATTCCAAATATAATGAGTCAACAATTGACTACGAACCCAATACAAACAAATGACGCCACAGAAACAATTACACCTGTTGCGATAAGTACAAGATTTTATGTAAATGAGCGTAAGAACGCGGTTACAGAAAGGTTGAGTCCGCGAACAATTGAAAAAGAACAAGCCTTTGACCGTATTTCAACGAAGACTTTGGATATTATAACGCCACTTACTGGCAAAACAACAGAGCCTCTTTCAGTGACTACGGAACTCTCAAAGACTACACTGAAATCAAAGAGTCCTCCAGTAACAATTGCCGACTCTGCTAAGAGTACACCGGTGATGGGACCTGAACAGACCACTATTTCTACAAAGATGATTCCTCAAGTAACGAGTCCACTAATAATGACATTTAAGTCTACTACGAGACCTCCAGTCACATCTTCTGAACCTAGTAAACGACCCCTAGTAATGACTCTGCAACCTACTGTGAGTTTTCTAATAACAACGCCAGTACCTGAGCGTATTAAGACTACGCCCGTGAAAACGCAAAAACCTAAGACGACTGCTCAGCCTACTACGACTCGAAAATCACCCAGTACTTCAGTGATGACTCCAAAACTTGTTACTGCTCCTCCAGTGACGACCCCAGAGCCTATTACAGTTCCAGTGATGACTCCAAAACTTGCTGCTGCTCCTCTAGTTACGATCCCAGAGCCTATTACAATTCCAGTGATGACTCCAGAACCAACAACAACTCCCCTAGTGACGACTCCAGAGCCTACTACAACTCATCTAGTAACGACTCCAGAACCTACAACAACTCCTCTAGTGACAACTCCGGAACCTACCACAACACCGCCAGAGACTACTCCAAAGCCCAACACGGGTCCTCCAGAAACAACTACAGAGATTCAAACAACCACATTACCAACTACAGAATCGACCACAAGTCCTACGGATATAATGACCACATCCATTGCAACCTCTTTCAAATCAACAACAGCCCTTGCTATATTAAAATTACCTCGTCATGGACTACCTATTCCTACCCCAAGTCTAGCAGCATTTCTTGATTATATTGATCGTAAAGAGGGAAGGGCAAAACCGGTCAAGCGAACTACTAAAATGCCTGCACATCCGGTTACTCTAAAACCATTCCACAAGCCACTTCCATATGCTAGATCCAAAAATTCGCCAAGTAAATCAGACTTAGGTGCTTTTCTAAGTCATATGCCTCCGGCACATTCGCCAAGTAAAGCATCCGATTTAAGTGCTTTCCTAAGTCATATGCCTCCATCTCATCCTATTAAGAAGCCTTCAGTACCTAAACCTAAACCTAAACAAAAACCAAACATCCAGGATAACTTAAATTCGTTCTTTAATCATCCTTCTCAACACACCAACGCCCACGATCGTGCTCTAATGGATGCTAGGAAATTAATTGAAGACAGCCAACGCGCGCATCGCCTTCTTGATAATCTTAAGAAAAAGAAAGGATTAAATGCATTCAACTTACCTAGGTCATTAAATATTGGTAAATGAAAGTTGTGTTATTTCAACCATGTAATTGTATCTTGATAGATGTCTGTCTACTTGTGTTTGACGTAGCTACTTAAGCCACTTTAGTTTAAATAACACTCTAACCTAAGCCAGGGCTTGAGTGTTATTTAAGGGTGAAGCCTCACTTGTGCGTTGCGCTGCGTCGCCGCTACGGATCAGGGTCATTCTTATTAATTTTTAATCAAATAAAATTATAGCAATGAGACAAATTCTTTTAAATTTCTAACAATAACCTGGGGCTCGATTCTACTAAAGCAAAACTATTGTCAAACCACAGAGATTGCAAAAAGCGGCAATACATTATAGACTTTAAAGCGATGCATTTAAAGTTCAATATAAAATAACTGTTAGCAGAGTGAATAAAAGAGTGCAATGAAACTTTTGTCATTCAATTTTGGACCTTAGTGTACAGAAATAAAGTCTAAACTTTAATGCCGCTTTTTGCAATCTCTGTGGTTTGACAATAGTTTTGCTTTAGTAGAATCGAGGCCCTGCTCCGATGCGACGACGCGACGACGCAGCTTAACGCACAAGTGGCACCTCCCTCTTAACTAACTTAGATAAAGGATTAACTTATAAGGTACCAGTATACCATATTTATTTATACCATACATCCATATACTTACGTCTGTAAATCACCGAAGGGGTGAGCAGAGGTGCATCAGTACCCATGCTTCGCCAATTATGATTTTCGGTCCCAAGACGATTGGGGGCGATCCTATTGCCGTCTAGCGGGCCCTTTGTCTTGAGCTGTGTGTTTACTGTCGGATGGAGAACAGCCCTATCCCTTAGTCGCCTTTTACGACACCCACAGGAAGAGCTGGGGGGGGGGGGGGGGCTTCTACTCCATCGGGAACCATCACGGCATATTTATAATACCTACATTTTTTTTATACAGGACACGTCAATTTGACTTCACCTCGCCTGATGTTAAGCTAAAGGCAAAGTCTCGGAAAGAGGGTCACCATCGTAAACATTTACCATGTTAACAGTGGCGGCACTCAGCTTGACGGCCTCATTAGATGTCTTTTCACGCCCCGCTTAAAGGACCCGGGACTGTAGGAAGAAGGAAACACGTGAGCTGGCAGGGAATTCCAGGTCTTAGTGGTGCGGCATAGGACTGAATCACTGAAACGCTTGGTTCTAGCAGGTATACTCTGCACCGTAAATGGATGGCATCTTAGCCCTGCACGTGTCGTCCTGTGAAGGAAAGGGGAGGGTGGGACTAATTGGAAGAGCTCGTCAGAACATTCACCATGGTAGAGACGGTAGAAAACTGCCAAAGACGCAACATCTCTACGCATCTGCAAAGGCTCGAGGGTGTTCGTGACCTCAGGATTCCCAATAATGCGGACCGCACGTCGCTGCAACCTGTCGAGAGCATCTAATAAGTACTTTGCGGAGCCGTCCCAGAGATGTGAGCAGTATTCCACACAGGAACGAATTTGGGTCTTGTATAGAAGACACCGCTGTTCCGGCGTGAAAAAACGTCTCACTCTGTTCAGGACTTCGAGTTTACGCGAGGCTGATTTGATGATACTCTCGATATAGTTTTTGTTATTCAGTTTGCGGCGAACATCCATACCGAGGATAGTGAGGTGATCCTGCAGTGGCAGGGGTGTGCTCTGAAGAGTGGGAAGGGGAAGAAAAGGAGATACCTTTGCTGTAAACGCACATGCCTGGGTCTTCTTGGCATTGAACTCGACCAGGTTCCTAGCGCCCCATTGAGAAATGTGGTCCAGGATCCGGTCCAGCTCAGTGACAAGAAGCTGCCTTTTTCCCGCGATATCAGACTGCTTGGCCGCAGGATGTGCGTAATAACTCCCGTGTAAGGTGCTGTCGTCTGCATAGCAGTGAATGTTTCCGTTACAGAGCATGTCATTGATATGCAGAAGAAAGAGAGTGGGAGATAAGACGGAACCCTTCGGCACGCCAGCATTTACCTGCAAGAACTCCGAAGCTCGTCCATCACAAAGGACGCGAATACGGCGCCCCTGCAACCCAGTTACACAGTCTAGGAGGCAGGCCAAAGGCTGGTAGCTTGGAAAGAAGCGATTTGTGCCATACCCTATCGAAAGCTTTGGCGATGTCAAGACTAATTGCATGCTTTTGTGTGTAAATGACATTTAATGATATCATTTGTAATGTGTTTAAATCGTCCTGGGAAACAAGAGGATTACCTATGTACTTAAAAGAAACAAAAAAATCTATATATAACGGTTTTATTAACAATATAAATAGGTAATTACAAACTTATGTTTCTACAATTGAGCTGCGCTAATCTACTGCGAGCAGTCCAATGTGCTTATTTCATAATAGTCTATCTTTTATTATATTAGGTTAATCATGTATCTAGTCGTCGTTTTTATTGACACAATATAGTGTGCTTATAGCCGAATATTTAAATGCTATTTTTTAAGAATGGAAGTAAGAAAATCGCGGAAATATTTTACCTAAAGACGTTGTTTATTTTTAGTTTTTAAAACCTAATAATTATTTTGTACGAGCTGAACCCTTGCAGGAAATAAGAGGAGCTTGACAGCACGCCGCATGTACTTCGTTGTTCTTTTGTTAAAGCAAGCCAACCTATAAAATTGTTAAGCAGAAGTGTAGATTTGTAATTTTAAAAAGTAGAATCTTGCTTGGAATTAAGGGTAAGTGAAGCTTTGTTGATACCAACTTAATGATAACTGATAACTTCACTATTATTTACTCATGAGAAATAAAATAATTACGAAGTAAATTCTTAATTAAATTGGATCATTATTAAATAGCTTTTTAATATTCGACTATAATTTCATAAATCATAATCATAAGTGGCATTTTGTTTCAAAACGATAAGATTTTATACTTTTATTTTTATTTTTATTTAATATTTATTTTTGTACAATTTTCTTTTTTATATTTGAATTTTATCGTATTCTTGTTCACATTAAAATAATATATAAGTAGTTTAATTTCAATTCCTTTCCAAAATTTTGGCACGGTCATTGCTCTAACGCGTGCGTGAAATACAATAGTACCTATTAATAGGTATTAAATTTATATATGTACAGTGCTATACATACACAAATAAATAAAATGTGAAAACTTAAAAAGTAAAATGTATTGTAACATATCAATTTTGTGACACTAATAACGTTTTTTTTAAGCCAGTGTGAATAAAAAGCTAAGCTGTTGTAAGGTAGGTATACGTAATATTTGATTAGGCGGCAAATAAAATTGAAATTGTTGGAGGTGGAAATATCCAGCTGAAAAACAAAACAATATATGTTCTTAAAATTGAGCAATTATCGCCTTAAAGTAAATCATTATATTGTACTCATTATCATAAGGAAATTTATCGTCACATTGGGCATGTACATTATTGTTACAATATTGAGTGTATTAAAACAATTTCGTTTGTCAAAGCCAACCATAAAAATGTATTATAAATACGTTACTGTATTTCATAGGTCTCGAATACTATATTTTTCCTTACAAATAATAAAATCGATATTCGTTATATTAAAGTACATGTTCTATTCTACGACAAATTATACATAAGTAGGTACTTAGAGATAGAAGAGTCGAAGATTTCTAGTTGATAGTTGTAGCATGATTTCAAGATAGACTTACACTACAGCTAATGTCTATTAATTCCTTAAAGTTAATGATTTCGATGTCTACATACAGCACTAATGTTATCTTTTATACTTATATGGGAGTTATGGGTAGGTACAGTAGGTAGGTATATTCCGATGGCTATAGTAAGTAGTAAGTATGAAACGATTGGTACTAAAACTGTCCTAACAACCACAGTATTCGAAAACCTCAACTTATGAAAGGCCCTTAGGAGAAACTATAAACTTACAACTCAGCTCACGCTTAACAGAAGACACAGGATTTTCTAAAACTGTGGTCGTTTTAATAGGTAGAGACTCAACTTGTCGTGCGTCGCGGTCGGTTCTATTTTCTTCGTAGTGCATGTTTTCGAGCGATATCTAATACTAAACTGTATTTCTGTTTGTACAAGAAAATGAGGCAAAATGGAGTAATTGGAGACATACCTACCAGTTATATATTTTCTTTTACGAAGATTCTGGTAATGTCAGTGTAATTAATGCAGAAAGTTATCAAATAAGTGAGTGATAATTAAAGTTATCAAATGAGTGATAATTTTGGGAAATTAATGATTTAAGAATATCTAAATGAGGTTTGTACGACTAAGGATCCTTATTTGTCGTTTGTTGGTAGGTACTTAGAGTACCTGCTGTTTTAGTTCATCAAAGTATAACAAAGGCGCGAATACTTACTTAAAAACCATATCGTTATTAATTTTCGTAAACTGTATAAATGCGAATTAGTCATCAATAGGGAAGTATAATATATAACTGTAGTGTATTATAATTAGGCGAGAAGACCAGTAGACCCAGTAGACCAAAAGAACAGTGCAAAGAACTACAATATCTAAATACGTTAATTTACTACATGATGTCATTGAACACAGACAATTTTATCTTGGTGGTGTTTCGTTCGTTTACTTACGCCTATTTTAATCCCTATCAATATTTAGATGATACCTAGGTATAATGAAGTAGTTTCGCGAGTTTAACGTAGGTGCAGGTAGGTATATGAATTAAACAATTACTACATTTATTGTCACATTAGATGTTGCTTATTGGAGCATTTAAACCCCTTTTCATGTATAAAAATGCGAACGGATTATCTTGTCTCTATGTTATAGGTCTCTATAAGCATTTATGCAATTTCTAAACATAACTAATGTAATTATTCCCAACGGGGTTGTCAGCATCCATGAAGGCCGCGTCATACGGGGCCATTTCTTCAATTGTCTCAGGAATAACGTAATGAATTCACTCCCGTATTCTAGAATAACCCAACCTGAACCCCGATTTATCTGAGAGCAGATTGTATAGTCAACATGTCAAATCTATCAATCTGTCCTTACATAAATCGCGATTCAGGCCGAGTGTCCTTCTAGAATACGGGTCCTAAAGTACCTTTTGAAATTCGTCAACATAATTAACCTGTTTTGAAGAAATGTAAGTCTATACACGTTTATGTTATTGTTAAAAACTTCGCTATTTCATCATAGTCGATCAACCGTTGTTACATAAAAAAAAAACTGTACAGTATCATATGGTTTTTAAAAATGAGTCACAAACATGATTTGATGGATATTCGCTAAGTCTAATGTTTAGTGCAAGAGTAGATATTATGAAGAGATATGGAAGTACTTATACGACTATCACGTAAACTACAATAGGGTAGATATAGTTACGTGTCGTGGAATAGAACACGTTCCGGGCGGGACGGGTGTGCGTTGGGTTTTGCAAAACAACGGCTACCTCATTTGTTCTTATACTGTAATTTGCTTTAGGAAATATTTTGAGAGCAGTTTAATTTGCAGAATAGCTTCAAGCGGTATTAACATAATGACTAAGGTTTCAAAAGGGTTGTGGGTTGGCACCCCAATGCACTATCGATTTAAACTCGCGATTTAGGTTTAGTTAACAAGAATTCAGCTAATATGTACCACGTTACCAGTTTTTAGAAAAATAAATAATTTCCTCGAACATATTACAGTCTAAAGATACCGTTGTTCATATTTTATTGAATAACCATAACATTATAGTACACATTACGAAAATATGACGTCAGATTATTTTAAATGAACGCTGAGTCAAGCTCGGTCATCCATTTTTAACGTAACGTAAAGTAATTTGGATATTGCAAAATGTATCGTACAATATTCTGACGTCATATTTCCCTATATTGAGCCGTTCGCGATTAGGAGGGCGGCGGGCACCGCACGAGCGTCGAGGTGGCGTATTGGTTGAAGTGCTTGTCTATCGGCACCCGGTCGTCGTACAGCGTGGGCGCCTGCAGGATGATGCCTGCCGTGCCCACCAGCACCGCTAGCGTGAAGATCCACAGGAACAAACGGTCCAGCACCATTGCTACGTATTTCCAGTCCTCTTTCACCTGTAATTACATCATATAGGATCGGTAAGTTTATCTTAAGAGAAGAGAGGCTATTGTTTTTTCAAATAGTACCTATTAAGAGGAACTTGCTGATTTAAACTGTATTATTGGCTGAACTAAGGGTGTGCACCAAATATCACAACAATCGATCTACACGAAGGGGGGAAAATCAAGGAATGAAAATCGTTTTGAGCACTTTGTTCATCAAAATCTTTTTGTTACTGACTGTACCTATTCTAAAACCTCCGTGTTGAGGTTGACAGCCTCCGTGGCGTGGCGGTAGTGAACGCGACTGCCACGCAGGAGGCGCGGGTTCGATTCCCGCTCAGTGCAAATATTTGTATGCATGAATATGGCTATTTGCATTGGTCTGGGTGTTTCTATGTATAGTATGTACATATGTATTTACAAAAAAAATGTATTAAAGTATGTTTATCCGCGTTCTAGATTCCATAACACAAGCTAATTAAGCTATGCTTACCATGGGTCTAGATAGCGTTGTGTAGAATGTTGGGAAATATTTATTTATTTATTTATAAGCCGCCGGTAATTACGCGGCATCGTCATAATATATGTGACTTATTCATTCACAATTCTTACTAAGAAAGTAGGTAACTAATTTACTACATAAAAAAAGAAAAGTGAACTTTATGGTAGTAGTCTGATATATTTGCATATTTATATAATATAACATAACATAAACTCACGCCTGTATTCCCCGAAGGGGTAGGCAGAGGTGCTAGCACCTACATTTCGCCAGTTTATGTTTAGGTCCCAATGTAATAGGTGGCGAGCCTATTGCCATTAACTGGGCACTTATAAACCTGCGATAAATACACACATAACTTCGAAAAGCATCGAAAAGTCATTGGTGTGTGCCATGGTAAACCTGGGATCGAACCCGAGACCCCGTCTCAACAGTCCATTACCCATACCACTAGGCTACCGCATATTTATATAGAGCTACGAAAACCGTAGCTTTTGCTACGACCCGTAGTAAAAAGGTGATAAAGAAATATTTAGCATATTTATTGGTTTCAATAATATTTTTAAGGTACTTTTGCATGACTTTTGAAGCACTAATAAATTTCATGTTTCGTCATATTTGTGATTACAGACGAAGCCATAGGATGAAGTTATTAGGTGCTGAAGTTATGACGTAGCTCAAAATAAAATGGCAGTCAAAGTGGTCTTTTATTCCAGAACCTCAATATCAACCAACCTCTCCATTACCTAGATGCTAACCAATCATCTAGATTCTAGATCTAGACGATGATCGTCGACTACCCATTATAGAGTTTCCATACGTCACGTACTAGCTTTTGTCCATGACTTCGCTCGAGTTATTGTACCTATGATTCATCAATATAGTAGCGTGAGCGAACCTAGGGTGAGAATTTGTATTAGAGAGATAGATAATTACTGTATATCAATAAAATCTAGAACAAAA
The DNA here is from genome assembly GCA_914829495.1 of Eilema sororculum. NCBI lineage: Eukaryota > Metazoa > Arthropoda > Insecta > Lepidoptera > Erebidae > Eilema > Eilema sororculum. The sequence goes on along the minus strand of OU618543.1, from coordinate 15,293,625 downwards.
TACAATACTGTAAGTACCTAATATAAAATCTAAAGCTGTGTTTCAATTGAAGAACCAAACGTGCTCCATCCAAAGAGGTGTAATTCCTGAAGAAAATAAACTTAGTTTGTTGGTACTAAGGTGAAATTTTATAGTGTCGTTATCTTCACGATTCCCGCTCGTTTTAAAGCAATGCATATTACAGTAAGCGGCAATTTTTATTTAGAACATTTCCCAGATGTAGTATAAGAGGTACTTTGTCTGACTGGCCAGCGGGGTTTTGTTCGTACATATTTGAGATAATGGACCAGAAATTGCTATAAAACGTAAAGTAGGTTCCACTTGTATAGGCTTTCGTTTCACTCTAACGCAGATTTGGTTTGGTCACATATTTAGGTATAGTTACTAATGGATGTAGTATCCATACTTCCATACTTAATATTATAAATGCAAAAGTAACTCTGTCTGTCTGTATGTTACGTTTTCACGCCTAAACTACTGAACCGATTTTGTTGAAAATTTGTATTGGGGTAGATTAGACCTTGAGAAAGGACATAGGCTATGTTTTGTTGCGATAACCGACAACCACGCGGCTCCGGGCAGCTAGTGTTATATATTCTAAAGATCTCGGGTCCTCAAACTCTTCCCTATATAACGTCCGTAGAAGTCCAGTGGTTGGAAGTGAGAGGCTTATACTTTGAAAGATAAAACATAACATAAACTCACGCCTGTATTCCCCCAAGGGATAGGCAGAGGTGCTAGCACCCACATTTCATTAAAGATAATGAGGTTTGGAATATTCAAAAATAATAATACCTAACCACAAGTAGGTATTCACGACGAGCTAATTTAACTTGCCGATATACATATTAGTAGGTACATGTTTCAATTTAATAGGTACCTATGTATATCCATAATCAAATACGTACCTTAGTAGAATCTTCAAGCATTCTAGTATGTTCAGCGATGAAGCGCACACAGAAGCATGTCTTGTGAACTTCGGGCGGGCACGCTGAATGGCTGAACCCTGGAGGGGGATCTGGCACAGGACTTATCGTCTCTTCGTCGGTGGCTGGACCCGCCAGCCCGCCGAGCCCGGCGGCCCCGCCGCCTTCACTTGAACCGTGGACCAAACAGCTACCCCCAAACCTATTACTGTCACCCATACTGAAAATATCAAAAGAATTAAATTTCTACGCTTTCCACAAGTATTTATAGAAAATAGTTTAGTGTGTCTGTGCCTTAACTCAATCAAAAGGATTACTATTTACGGGCAGTGAATTATCCGTCGTCGAGGCGATTACGATTAGTTTTTGGATCTATACCGGCAGCCTCGGTTTTGAAATAACTTATTTTACTCCGTAATCTTTGATAGTTGTAAAACGTAATACCGTGGATATGGCCATCTTGGGATTTGCAGTTGAAGCTCGGGGCCATGATGTTCGAAGTTAGTTATCAAAAATTAGTTATGAAAGTGGTTTAAATAATACCCTTTTTTAGAAAATCGTCGTAATAAACACATTGTTGCATTCAACGCGTGAGTTATAGCCTGAATGATGGTAGGTACAATGATTAGCTTGAAAAAGACAATACATATTTCAAAAAAAAATATTACAAAATGTATCAACAAAGTACAATATTGGACCGAAAATGGACCGAATTAAATGAAGTTCGGGTTCAAGTTTCGTGACCTTTCGTGACACTATTACCATTAATGTCATAACATATAATATCGTTTAATATTGTACCATCGAACCATGATACTGTTGTTAACCCTTTCAACGAAGTTAAACATACCCATAGGCTTTAGCACAAGTTTATTACAGTAATATTTTAACGAGTCCGAGCCAACCCTTTCGGGTTATGCCAGCTTAGGAATGAATTAGAAGTTATCTAACAAACATTATTTAGCCTCACACCCGCAAAGATCAGCAATTACGAATGTGACGGGGCTTTGGATCTGATTAATTTGCCACGTTATCCTTTATAACTAATCATGTGTGTAACATCTACTTAACAATTAGGTAACGTATCTGATGAATTAGAGAAAGTATACCACATTTATATACATAAAGATCAACAAAATGTGAGATTAAATCATCGTCTTTTATGGGAGGCACAGAAACTCCCTGGGTTTAAAAAATTTAGAATCGTATCGAGTAGTTAATATGAAATATAAAAGGCGGAAATATGAAGAATTGTGACTGTGTGGATGTATGAATTCTTACCCAGAGTTAAGATACGTGGTATGCGTGAGGTCCTCCTTACTCGGCGTACGAGTGAGGGGTCTGGGGGGCGCTGCAGCAGGAGGCGGCCAGGCCCCGGGCGCACAGCAGTCGTCGTCTGCCGCCGCTAGCCGGTACGGGTACAGAGGCCTGGCTGCACCTCCGCACCTGACCACCACTCCACAGGCAGTGTACCGCGACCTGTGGTAACCAACACTGTATAGGGTTATTCGCTACTTACCAGCTAAATAAATATGCACATTCCTTCAAAATTGGTCGAGTTAAACGTTTTATATTTCAAAAGCATGTCTAAATCGTTAGTCATTATGATATTCAAGCTACAAGTGTAAGCAAAATCCAAAATTGTGAAGTATGACGATGAGTATCTCCTTAATCAATAAAAACATCATCATGAAAGGTGATCTAATAGAGATGCTTCTTAGTGATAAGACGGGTGTATTGTCTTGTCAATGATGAAAAGAACATCCAGAATTTGTAAAATAAATCAGTAATTTATCTATCTAACTGTCATTATTAATTTTACTGGCAATCTGTAACCATATTAAACACGAAAGCTAGATTCGTAGGTAGTTTGAATGCGATCCTAATTCATTTGTGCATTTAATCTGCCGTAGTGATCTATTTACGTGATGTTCAGTAAGTCGGCAATCGGCAACCGCACCGAGGCGCGGCGCTGGACTATTATACCACTTGTCTAGTTAATAGACATCCATTTGGTAAGTGAATCACGATAGCGAGTGGCTATCCGCAAGAATGATTTGCTAACCAGTTTATTGACAGAACGATGATACTAAACAATAGCTTTTAACCACTCCCGTTGAGATAAACTGCCTGAATGCGGAACGAGGTTTGCGTTTGGATTGAGGTGATCACTTTTCGTATCGTTATGAGAATATTCAATTGAGTCCCTTGTACTAAGCATAAGAATTAAAGGTATAGGTATAATATCTGAATTTGTACTGTTCACAATATTTTTTCACCTCTATGTATTTTCTAAGGTTTCTTGATTGTAAATATCATAGCAAAGGTAGGCACACCTATTCGAATTCCGTCGAGTGCCATTAGTCAAAAATATAAATCGCGTAAGGAGGAACTCCCGCCTGGACATGATCTACTCTGGACCAGATGGAAATCACTATACAGACTCCGGAGTCGAGTCGGCCGAAGCAAGGAATGCCGGGCCAGATGGGGGTTCTCAGACGGGTCGGACCTGCGATGTGTGTGAATGTGAGTTACTCCTCAGTCGCCCATCGTTATCGTGTGCTAAATGCACATGTACACCACAGGATCTTATGAGCACCTCCGAGATTTGACGGCATTTGAGATGACATACTATCCGCATCCCAGATTGACAAACGTCTTAGGGGTAAAATTTCCAAAAATCCCTCCTTAATGGACGCTTACAAAGTTACAATATAAAAGCCATCAATTGTCAAAATTTGCGCTCTGGGCTCTGCGCTGATGAATCAATTAGGCAGGCCCAGTACGTGTATTATTTAAAAATAATTTGTTTTAAAGTAATTTTTTATAAATTCTGGGATCATGGTTATAAAATTTACAAAGTGACTGCTAAATAAGTGTAATAAGCTCATTACGACACGAAAAGTGTCACCTCAGTCCAACACATACTGAATGAGTTTGAGGGTTAGTGTATGTATTAATGCTAACAAACTATGTGTGAGCAGTGAAGATAAGTCGTACCTACTAAAGACTTAAATAAAACATGGGTCGCACCTCATTAGTATTCTCGTTTAACTCTCCAACTATAAACTTTACAAGTCTATGACCGCGACATCGCCCGTAAGTTTTTGAAAAATGGCTTCTGTGTTAAACCCTACTTTTATAGTCTAGACTAGAAAAAGATGAAAAAACATTACCCTCGCTGGGTAATGCGAGGTTAATGGGTAAAAAGAAGGGAAGCAAGTCTTTCTGAATGCTCACATACAGTACCTACGTACCTAATGCACGCTATTTAACTAATCACTAGCTGTCCCGGCAAACTTCGTTTCGCCTTAGAAATTAGAATCAATTAGCTGTATCAAATTCTCCTAATTATTCTGAGAACGGAAAGCATTTCGATTCGGGTCCCATACGCCCATACTAATAGGTCACCGGGGCCCATATACCTATATACCTATGGGGTCCATACAACCACATACCTTTACGCTCAAGGGCGTTCATACTACCATAAACCATCAATTTTTCGGATGATGTCGGATCAGCTATTTTATATGGTGGTTATGTATTCTTAAATTTTCTGATTTTCCACGCAATTTTATTCATTTTTTCTTTCATAAGAACCTTCTCCTAATAATAACGAACACAACAAAAAAAGAATTAGCGAAATCGGTTCAGCCGTTCACGCGTGATGTCGTGACCATGGGAAATAGGGGTTCGTTTTTATGTACGAGTATATAGATTATTATTATGTTGATACAACTCTAACAAATAATTGGTAATAATGCATTAAAACGGTTCTAGTGAGTTAATCTTAAAAGACAGACATATACTGTCGCGGACATTTTTTTAGATCATTTCAAGAGGAATAATTCTTTCATACATATTTTTTTGGTATCTTGAACCGTTTTCGCAGCGCACGCAACGGAAGCCCTCAAATATGAATAATTTTCCCCGTTTTTTCCACATTTTTCATTGTTTCTACGCTCCTGTTAGTTGCAGCGTGATGTTATATAGCCTAAAGCCTTCTTCGATAAATGGTCTATTCAACACAAAAATAATTTTTCAATTCGAGCCAGTAGTTCCTGAGATTAGCGCGTTCAAACAAACAAACAAACAAACAAACTCTTCAGCTTTATAATATTAGTATAGATTAAGATATACTCAGATATTTGTGTCGAGACAATTAAATAATTAATTGCTATGTAACATCTTACTACTACGCTATATAAGAACGAAGCTATAACTAAACATGTGTTTGTTGAGTAGGTTATGTTGATTATACATTGGACTGTCAGATGAAAACGTAAAGATTATAAACGTTGTACGCTATGTTGAACAAAGCTTTTACCATAAAATTAAAAATATGGTCTCGGGAATCTCACAGAGATAGCTCAAAGGGATGCTAATTCATAAAATACGCTCACAACAAAGCGTGGTACCGCCTCGATCACGCGTTTAAAAAGCCGAGCTACGCAATCTTTACGGTCCGTCCCGTCACTTGTGTTCCAACTTTTACCGTTATATTAAAGTGTAATAAAACCAAAAAGTAAACGGCTTCTTCGGCCGGCGAGTCTTTTTAAACTTATAATTAATTTAGTTCTTTCCTATCGGAGCCCGGGATTTATGAGTCGACCGCCGGATCAGGGCACACGTTAACTTGATAAAACGATTCCATTTCGAACGAGTAAAGTCCAATTTAATTTGACTTTAATTGTGGAGCTTCTGAAACAAAGTTTAGAGATATTGTCAGTACTTAGTCTCACCTCGTTGTGTCGAACTTGTATTGCGGTCGCTTCATGAAAAGCAACCGTGGTAAGATATGGATGAATACTCGCTTCACCCACGGCGCCATCCGGTGTGTCTGCGGCGAACGGAAGTGGACATTCAGAACCACTACCGTCACGCATATACTGTTAACGAGAACATACTATTAGTTTTAAAAGGTGAATATTATTTGTAATAACAGAGCTATAAGGAAATATTACCATCTTTAATGAATAAGTTTCCGGAAAAGGTCGATTTGTTTTGTCAATAGTAGAAATAGAGAGATAGGGTAATAGTAAAGAGGTTGTTCCGTGTCAATTTTCATTTCGTTTCATTTATTTATTTTGTGAACACTGGTTTTGTTGATTGCTTACGATTCAAAAATAATAAGTTCTTTAATTTTTAAGGTCTGTTTTTAGCTTCTTCAATATCTTATTTGATATATAAGTATTATCAAGATAAATCCTTATATACTTATAGGGTATAAGTTATTTTATAACAGCAGTATTTCGTACTACGGACTTCTAGATAAGTAAAGATGAGTTCAAAAGTCTCCGTAGCGAAGAGATTATAGTTTTGTGTACTCCTGAGTCAAGAGTTAAATGAGTTCTTGATCCATGTCAACAACTTGGAAGTGTAAACATTTTGTTTGACTTTGTAAGTCACATAAATGAGACGAAGTACGTATATTTCATTCATTATATATCGCAAATATGTGGTGGCGTAATTACTGAGCCTGTGTTGGTATTAGGTACATGTCGTATCGTTAATTTATGCCATTCGTAAACGTTTGTTAATAAACATGATATTTCAACATAATTAGAAAATATTTGTACGATTTTTTAAAAGATTATTGTGAAATTTCGAACACATATACATATGCTCACGCCTGTGAATCCCCGAAGGGGTAGACAGAGGTGTCCCACGTCATGGAGGGCGGACTTATTGCCGTCAAGCGGGAACTTAGTTATGGGCTGTGTGTTTACTGTCGGATGGGGACCAACCCTATCTCTTAGTCGCCTAGTGCGACACCCACAGGAAAAGATGGAGTGGCCATATTCTATTCATTAATTTCGAATTCAGGGTGAAAATAAGTAAAATTTGCTCTTTTCTGCCATTTTGTGCCAGCCGACATTGGGTCAGCCGTTGCTGATATGAATGGCGACTTGCGTCGCCTCAGCGAATGGGCTAAATCTTTCGGCATCCTTATTAACCCAGCCAAATCACAAGCTGTGATTATTGGCAGCAGATATAAGCGTAATGAGATCACTGACTCATCAGTTGAGCCAATACTATTAGACGGTATACAAATACCTTTGTCTAACTCGGTAAAGAATCTAGGAGTACATATCGACTCCTATCTCTCGTGGCATACTCACTTTGCCGAAGTTAGTAGAAAGGTACGGTTCGCGTTTCACTCACTGAAGTGTCTCCAAAGCTTTTTACCTCATAAAACAAAAATATATTTAGCTCAAACTCTCATACAGCCCATCATAGATTATGCCGATGCCTGCTATTTGGATGCGAATGAGGAACTCCTCGATAAGCTTGAGCGATTGCAAAATCTGTGCATACGTTTTGTCTTCAATCTGAAGAAATACGACCATGTCTCCTCTTATCGCAGGGACCTGAAGTGGCTCCCTATTCGGCTCCGCAGGAACACTCGGGTGCTGTGCCTACTTTTCAACATTCTCCACAATCCTTCAGCTCCCTCCTACCTGCGGGAACGATTTTCCTTTGCTCGTTCTCCTGATGCACCCTGCAGATCCCATCTTCGTTCTATCCTTAAATTTCCTTCTCATAAAACCGACTACTACTCTTTTTCCTTTTCCGTTCATGCTGTAAGGCTGTGGAACTCGCTTCCTGCTGATATCAGAGACTGCAATACGATCAATAGTTTTAAACACAAACTCCGTCAGCACTATCTTTTCTCCGCCTATGACTGACTGATCATTTTCCCTTAACTCTAAAATATTCTTGCATATATTATGTAATGTATGTATATTTGTATATATATGTAATATATATTTATTAATTTTATGTAAGTACACTTATATTTATATATTTGTTGTAACATATTTTATGTTTTTGTTTTTTTTTTTTTTTTATATATTTGTCTTTCGTCTTCCCTACACACTTTTCACTAAGTTCTCTACTTCTGACTCTCTCCTCTCGCGGGTCTGCTGGAAGAGATTTCTATTAGAAATAAGCAGAGCCTCTGTACAACTGTTTCCACCTATGTCTTTCTGTGTGTTTTTTCTTGTGTGTACGAAATAATTAAATAAATAAATAAAATTTAAATAACTAGGGACCCAGTTTAATCTAGATTTCAGTAGAAAACCTTTTCGTCGTACTGTAAAGGTATTTTCCAATGACCTATCCCAGTTGGTGGAGTGCTAAAAATTTAATTTCCTTGAGGCTAGGGTATGCAATCAAATTTCTTGTTTAGAAACCAGCTTTTAATTTATATGGTAATGTGGTGGATAGGACCGCCCAACTGAGCCAAATTTGAATAAATTACTTTTATCCGCAAAATATTAATACCAGGATTAATCTTTGACTTTATTCTCCTAAATTCAAGCTTAATAATACCAGTAAAATGAACATAATTTAAAGTACTGTTAGATTAATGAATGGGATTAAAAAAAATATTTATCCATCCACATACTCACGTCTTTAAATCCACGAAGAGGTAGGCAGAGGTGTATTAGCACCCACGTTTCACCAATTATGATTTTCGGTCCCAAGACATAATAGGAGGCGAGCCTATTGCCGTTTTGCGGGCCCTTTGTCTTGGGCTGTATGTTTACTGGCGGATGAAGAACAGCGTTATCCCTTAGTCGACATACACAGGAAGAGCTGGGGTGGTTCTATTCTACTCCACCGGGAACCAACACGGCAAATTATAATATCCATACTAATATTATAAATGCGAAAGTAACTCTGTCTGTCTGTCTGTATGTTACGCTTTCACACCTAAACTACTGAACCGATTTTGATGAAACTCGGCATAGGGGTAGATTAGACCATGAGAAAGGACATAGGCTATGTTTGGTCGCGATAACCGACATCCAGGCGGGCGGAGCCGCGGGCAAAAGCTAGTTGTAAAATAAAATGCCTATGTGATAAGTTCCTTTGTCCAAATAAATGTTTTGTCGGTAATCCATATCCATACTTCCATACTAATATTATAAATGCGAAAGTAACTCTGTCTGTCTGTCTGTCTGTCTGTCTGTCTGTCTGTCTGTATGTTACGCCACGCCTAAACCACTGAACCGATTTTTATGGAATTTGGTATAGCGGTAGATTAGACCTTGAGAAAGGACATAGGCTATATTTTGTCGCGATAACCGACATCCACGCGGGCGGAGCCGCGGGCAAAAGCTAGTTATTCCATAAATACGAATAGGCGCTAGTTATTGCCACGCTACAGTTTCTGCAAATGGCTATTAGGTATATAGGTATGTGTGACTTTACAGTTTGGTTAAATGTAAGTAATTTTTTTTTTATTTTTTTTTATTTATTTAAACTTTTTGCACAAATATTTTTTTTTTATTTATTTAAACTTTTTGCACAAATATTTTTTTTTTTGAAAACGGCAATACATTCATTTTTAATCAGAAGCCTTTTGTCTTATATTTAAATACAAAATGATTGTACAGGATTGTAATACTTTGAAATTATTCGGAGAAGGTCCAAATAAGATGCGAAGGTGGGTATTTTTCCTGGCTATCCTCCTATCTTCGTGAAGATTACGTCATCATTTTCTTAAAAAAATATGTGTACACATTTTTTTGTGATGTAGGTACCTACTCTGTAAACTATAATGCAAGTTGCATTAGTGTTGGGGGACATTTCTACTCACAATCTCTAATCAACTTCCTTCTTTCTACGATCTTTACGTAGGTTATTCAAATTTCCTACTTATTAATTATGGATAACATATAGATTCATATTCATATTCATTTATTTCTCGAACAATGTTACATTGTATTGAAAATCTTAAAAGCTATAACAATACAAAAATCATCCAAAAAATATGTAAATATACAAAGAGATTGACAGAGATTATAATAAAATAACTAATGTTTCAAAGTCGCATGTCCAAAGAAAAATTCACAAAAGATGTCAAAATTACAATTAATTTAAATACTGAAGACTGCAAAAAACTGAAGACAAAAACAAAATAAGAAAGAAAAATGTAAATGTATTCCCATCTAATAAGGTGTGTACGGATACAAGTAAGGTAAATATAATAATATACATTGACAAAACTCAGTCATAGTTGACTCAGCTGCAAAATATGAGTCGCAAAATATTTGCCACCCCATCTTTGAGGAGATTACGTTATTTCCTTCCAACTAGGGTAGATACCTACTACTAAAATTAAGCTCGCTCGCTTAATCTATTTTCCTCCATTTTCTTGACTTCACCGATGTCAACTATCTTGATTATAATGAATACCAACTTGATAAACTCGGGCTCCAGAACTTCTGTATCAATAGGATACAAATATGGTTATTGGTTAGATATATTTCTGGAGATTTTACTAAACTTATTGGTTTACTGATTCGTAACCACAGGAATATTTATTACCTCTGTCTGTATAACATCTTATTTAAGCTCATTACTTACTTCATTTTAAATAATGTACTTATCATATGTTATATATCTTCCTTTTGGTGTTCAAAAATGTTTAAGGTGAGAGAAATTGTGATGAATTAATGTAGGTACTAAACCGTATTAAGAAAGGACAGACTCTGTGGCGTAGCGGTAAGTAGGTACCTAGTGAACGCGGCAGCGTGAAGGAGGCGTGGGTTCGATCTCCGCTCAGTGAAAATATTTGTATGCATGAATTTGGGTTATGCATTCTCTGGTCAGGTCTGATCGTGTCTCGGAGAGCATGTTAAACCCTCGGTCTCGGTTACCATATGAATATCTATGGCAGTCGTTACGGGTAGTTCGAGCCCTCAAAAGCTCAACAGCTGGTCTAAATCCAATGCTTCGATATCGTCTTTTGGTTGTGGAGGTGTGAGTCCATCTGGACTGCCATCTGACCTCCACGACCAGAAGGAGCTTCTAAAACAGTATATTTTTTAGAATAAAGTTCATAAAAGTGTTGTCTATATGAAGTCATTGACTTCGGTAAGACCGTTAATTGGACCATTAATTCGCATGATATATTCAAAGTCGAAGTCAAGAATCGTTTATTCTCGAAATACCATAAACGGCACGTACAAAATGTCAGAAATACCCTTCTTTTTTATCGTCCATTTGAAATGCAAGAATACCCATCGTTATGCCTTTGAACGCTCAGTGAGAATTCTCAAAAAGAGTAACGTACGTTCCCTTATGTAGATAAAGTAAGGGTGTTTAAAATAATAGGTCCCTAAACAATGTTAAAAAAGGTTTACATCTTTCATCAGATATAATAAAACATACCTTTCGAGCGGGTTCACTTGTTAATGAGCAATAAGCTAAATGTACACACAAATGCGTGTCGTCCTCTCGTTTCCGACGAGGACCAAAAGGGCTCCGATGGGAATTGAATTATATACCAACTTCAATTTGCGGCATTGCTTCCGCCGAATAAACTGGAGCTAACTTTTGTATCCATTGATGTTTGTGTTCAAAGAACACTAACTTTTTATTGAGTCAATGTCGTGACACTCCTGACTGCTGAATTAAATAATACGATAATCTAAATCTCATATATAATCTTTTATTTTAGTTGTAGTTTGGTTACTTATAGTTCTAGTTTTTAGTATAATCTAGTGAAATTACCGTTTTATAAATATTTGTCTGCTAACTTTACTGCATCCAAAACTTAAACTAGAGCATGGTGTCTGCACTGTTTTGCATTGTAGTGTAGAGAGAAGAAAGTGGTAGAATATTTAAATTCTGTAAATAAATTTTTATTAATTATACGCGTACAATTAAAACGTAAAAAAGCTATTCTAATTAGGTACTTAACTTAACAAAATTCCCGCTTCATTAGATTCCTATTTCAGTGTAATTATAAAACGAAATAACCACGAAGGCTAATCTAAGCCAGCAGAGTCGGATTACGGACTAATTTCTCTCCTAAAACTAAATTTTGTCCAATTATACTTTATGAATACTTTATTCGGAGATGTATTGTCGCTTTATTAGGAACTTATTACTTTGTTTTTCGTGCGGATGTTCCCTGGGACTGGGATCCTCGTTCTCTTTGGCTTTCTAATTTACATTATCTCAGGCATTGGCAGGATGCCTGATAAAATAGCATGTTTATAGATTTATTGTTAGAAAAATATTTGTAAAAAATTAAGGTAGGCAACGTAATGAAAAATATGTAACTGAGTAAAACCAGAACGTGACTTTTTGTAATCGATTCTAAATATTTATGAGTGGAAAGAGTAAACAATTGTTATTTCTTATATTTATTGATAAAAAAATACATACCTTCGTACTTATGAAAAATTTAGACCTAGACATTAAGTCCTTTGAATGAATTATATTGTGGGAATGACGCAATAGCCATTGACTATTTGCTTTACAAATGCGCACAGTCATCGGTATTGTATCCATTTTTTTTATTTAAATCCTAATGTGTCTACAGGTGTCCTATAAGGCGACTAAGGGATAGGGCTGTTGAACATCAGACAGATATATACAGCCCAGACTCAGCCTCAGATGCATGGCTCGAATCATCAATAGTGTCCGAAATACGGCAATGAGCTCACCCCCTATTACGTGGGACCGAATACAAATTATTGAAATGTGGGTGTTAATTCCCCTCTGCCTAACTCTCCAGAGATAAAGGCGTGATTATCCTGATGAAGATCCCTTAGATCTGTTGTCTAAAATAGGTGAAATATTACGAAATCTTGAATGTTATCTAACACAGTCTGTTAGATAACATTCAAGAGAATATGCAAGGATAAAACGCTTTCTGAAGTAGTGCTTTGTCCGAGTGCATTCAGCCCGGGATGTCGAGGATAGTTTCTCCGATTGAATGAACTCGAACGTCGGCAATCTTCAAGATTTATCCGTTACTCAATCCCATTTGTTGTATCAATGGCCCTTTGTCTACAACTATTTACGTCTCTATGCAAAATAAAATATCATTAGTTGCGTCCAAAATCCAGGATACTATCCTTTCCTACTTCCTTTCCTATATCCTACTAATCATCTACTTATACCTATATATAAAAATCAATGCCACTTTTCGTTGTAATGTTATAACTCAACAACGCCTTTACCGATTTGGCTAATTTTGGTCTTGAATTATTTGTGGAAATCCAGGGAAGGTTTGTACGTAGAGAAAAGTTCGAATAATTGCCGGTAACCGACATCTACCGGCTAATATATATAAACTACGTGTCACGTTTTATCCGCGATGGACTCTTATACTACGTACTTAACCGATTTTAATCAAATTTTTACACCATGTGCAGTTTGATTCAACTTGAAAGATTGGAAAGCTTACATCTTAATTTAGCGATAAGTGTAATTTAGCGGGCGGAGCCGCGTGCAACAGCTAGTATTATTTGTCAAAATATTTGTATGTTTGTATAGGTTCGTATTTTTGTTATTCAACCACACTGAAACGGCTGAACGGGTCTGGCTGAAATTTAGTAAAGGGGATAGATATAGTCTGAAATAATGCAAAGGTTACTTTTTATCGCGAGAATAGGTTTCCATGGGAAGGGGAATTAGAATCAAAATGTCACGTGCATAAAATCATGTATGGGAAGAGTAACATGTAAATGTTACACGTGTATTAAGTTGCCACATCTGAAGCGCTAGTCAAAAAGGTTAAACCCCTTTTCACTGTACATTATCTTATTAGGCTTTGAAGAGCCTACTGGTGGCTAGGCAGAAGTACCACGCAAGGTTAATTATGACTGAGTAGGGTGAAGGTAAGCAATGATTTGAACGGGAGTGAGTGTTTACCTAAGGTATGAAATAAGATAATGATGTAGTTACAGGGCTTAGAATACGACACACTGATGCTAATTTTGCATTATCAAAACTAACTTAGGTAAATACACTAGAAATCTTTAAAATTTATTATACACCGAGATTGTATAGTCGTTTCGTAGAAAAAGATTATTATATTGAGTGGCCGATTCCGGTCAGCGCAGACAGATTTTGGCTGGATAGTCTATGACCGTGAGGCAAATTAACACACAATTAGCAGGCAGCCGGCCGGCCGCCTAGTGCAAGCCATTTTCGATCTTACTGAACAACACATAGAACAGAGTATTTTTTCCTATATTCGTGATCAGTGGCATCTATTTAAACGAAATGACCATTACATAATGTAAATATTATTAAGGTCAAAAATAGTTTTTCGACCTTAATAACTTTTTTTTTTTTTTTCGGTTCGAGTCCCACAGAATATGCTATGCTGCATGCTAACATGCTAACTAACCCTATAACCTAACCTAACCCAACGATTTTCTATCGAAACTGTGTCCAAAATCTTTTTTTACGAAACTTCTATACAATCTGGGTGTATAATACAATTTTAGTTATTATTTGCGTATTTTGGTTAGTTTTGACAACACTGAATTAACATCACTGGATATATAAGGCCTGGAGAAACTGAAGGTGGAAGTAAACATGTTTGGAAGCAGGCAAGTTCAAACGAACGTTGTAAATTCGGCGACTGCATGAACTGGAGCATACCGTATAGCACAGGGGCGTGCGCGTGCCGCGTGATGGTGGGGCTGTGCGTCTGCATCACAGCAGAGCACTGCGCGGCCTGCTTCTTTTAAAATGTATAACTACCTACCTTTTAATTTTTATAATAAATTATACTAGTAATGTACGAGTATGTATAAATTTTATCAAATATGTAAGTAAGATAGACAATAATATAATCTAATAATGTAATAATGTATAATCAATTTAAAATAAGTTATTCTACACAAACCCTATCTGGGTTTACAGGATAACTGAATTTGTATGATGAATATTGTAATAATTAATAAATAAATAAATAAAATAAAAAATAAAATGCCGAAACCACACACCCTTTACGAAAGGGAGGGCTTGGGGAAATCATTCGCATATCATCTCGTTACATTCACTTTCGCCATTCATAAAAATAATTAGGTGTAAAGGGGTTACAGTATGATCTTCGAGGTCAACTTCATCTAATAACAGGCTGCTGATTAACTTAAGAGGTTCAACGGTAGACTTTCCTCTCAAGGTTGGAGGGTCTGACGGAATCGCTCACGCGAAAATCAAGGTCTAATCAAGAGAGGGAGCGAGGAAAAGAGAGAGAGGGAAAGAGAGTACGAGACCGGACTGTGGTTTCCTAAGAGTAAGCTTTATATACAACTGGGACTAACGCCTAACGCTGTATGAATGATGATGATTAAATACTGCTTTACATATTTTAGGTTTAACAATTTGCTGAGTTGTTACCCGGTGGAGTAGCATAGGGCCACCCATCTCTTCCCGAGAGTGTCGTAGAACGCGAACGTGAGACCGAAAATATGAGTAGTTGGCGAAATGTGGGTGTAAATATATGTGTGTATGAACTTATTCAGATTACATAACATAACATAAACTTAACATAAACTCACGCCTGTATTCCCCGAAGGGTTAGGCAGAGTTGCTAGCACCCACATTTCGCCAGTTTATGTTTAGGTCCCAATGTAATAGGTGCCGAGCCTAACTATGTGGCGACACATAACTTCGAAAAGCATCGAAAAGTCATTGGTGTGTGTGGGAACTAGTAAGTGACTAGGTAGGCAATAGGTAGGCTTCGTTAAATGAAATAGATAGGTAAATACAAGGTTGATTTTAATTCACTATTATAACTTTATAAACAAACTTATTACTTTACACTTTAACTTATTATTATCTCAGTACAGAACTACAAACAGACTTATTGTGATATAATGTACTTGGACGCGGACTTTAAAATAATCTTAATACTGGAAAACGTAATATTAGGACTGCGTGTGCGACAACGAGCGAGCGTGGATTCGCCTTCAGAGACCGTGGCTGACTGGTCGTACGAGCAGTGGCCGGCGGCGGCGTCCGCGCCTTCGGCCGCCCAGCACTGCGCATGCGTGTTGCGCATGCGCGTTGCGCGGCCTCCTACTCGTACGACTCGCTTGTTGCGCGATTAATAAAACTACCTAACGTTTAAGTAGGCACCGCAGGCGCCACATCACCCCCCCCTTGAGCCCGGGCTAAGGGCGATAATAAGGGCCATAATGGTCAGGGAAGCGTACCGTACGGCCTGATCGCGTTCTTCTAACGCCGCTGGGATCCTCAGCTTCAGGTGTAGAATTGGTGACGTGTGAACGGTAGAGTGGTGTAGATGTGCTATTTTGTGTTGTCTGAGCATGAGTGTTATTGTCTAGTGTAGTCTGGTTAGTATGCGAGTCACGGAGTATGTAGGCCGGCTTAAGTCTGTCTATTGATACTGTGACTGTTTTATCCCTAAGGAGGAGTTTGAAAGTTTTCTCCCCCCGTTCGAGGACCTTATGTGGTCCGGTGTAAGACGGTTTGAATGACCCGCATGACGCGTTATCCCGTAAGAACACGTGAGATGCCGTCGCGAGGTCCTTAAATATAAATATGGCGCGGTTACAGTGACGCGATGCTTGTGATGGTTGCAAGTTCCTTGCGATCATGCGTAACCTATCCACAAACTCTGTTATGTCCGTAGTGTCATGTGGTTCGGGTTGTAAGAAATCCCCTGGTAGTCTCAATGTCTGACCGTATACTACTTCTGCAGCTGTCGCCTGAATGTCGTCTTTGTAGGCATTGCGTATACCCAGGAGTACCAGTGGGAGAGCATCCACCCAACTGTCGTTCCCGTGACAAGTTATAGCGGCTTTAAGCTGCCTGTGGAACCTTTCGATCATGCCGTTTGCTGCGGGATGATATGCGGTAGTTTTTCTGTGTTCGAAGCCGGCTATCTCGGACAACTTTTTGAAGAGCGCAGACTCGAATTGCCCCCCACGATCTGTCACAATTTGTGTAGGACAACCGAAACGCGCAATCCATCCATATAGGAGGGCTCTTGCTACCGTTTCAGCCATGATGTCTTTAATAGGTATTGCCTCTGGCCATCGCGTGAAACGATCGATGGCGGTTAGACAATACCGATATCCTTGGGACAACGGAAGGGGGCCGATTAGGTCAATGTGGATGTGCATAAACCGAGAGCGTGGCAGTTTATATGTACTCAAAGGTGCTGAGACGTGCCGTGTTATTTTGGACTGTTGACACGCTATGCAATTTTTCGCCCATTCTCTGCAGTCTTTCCTCATTTCAGGCCAGACGTACCGCTCAGCAACGAGCTTGGCACTAGCGTTCGCCCCAGGATGGCTGAGAGAATGCAGGCTATCGAAGACTTGTCGTCGAAATGTTCTCGTGACATATGGTCTCGGTGTCTTGCCGCTCTCATCGCAGTACAATTCAGACCTCGATCCCGGCAGTAGAATTTTTTTTAGGTGCAGTGAGGTACTACCGTCCAGCAACTGTTTGAGTTCCAGGTCGGTACTCTGCGAGTTTGCTAACTCGTTCAAGTTGACAGGCTGGACGATTTCCTCAATTCGGGACAAGGCGTCAGCTACGATGTTGTCCTTGCCTGAAATATGCCTGATGTCCGTGGTAAACTGTGAGATGAAATCCAGATGTCTGAATTGTCTTGGTGAGCAATTTTCCTTACGCGTGTGGTACGCATAACAGAGGGGTTTGTGATCTGTGTAAATTACAAACTCTCTAGCTTCGACCATATGCCTGAAATACTTGATAGCTTCATATACTGCCAGTAATTCTCGATCGTACGGCGAGTATTTCTGTTGTGCAGGGCTCAGCTTGCGCGAGAAAAAAGCTAAGGGTTCCCAAGCATCACTCTTCAGTTGCTGCAGAACTGCACCTAATGCGGTATCTGAGGCGTCCGTCACAATGGCGAGTTTAGCATCTATGTCTGGGTGTGCCAACATAGTAGCCTGGCAGAGACCGCGCTTGCAAGCCTCGAACGCTTCAGTCTCTTTGGGTGTAAAGCTCACGGGGTGAGAACCTTTCACAGACCCCGCTAGGAGCGCGTTAAGAGGGGCTTGGTGATCTGCGGCACCTGGGATGAAACGCCTGTAAAAGTTTATCATCCCTAGGAACCTCCGGAGTTCACGAACGTTTTTCGGTGGTGTGAAGTTAGCGATAGCGTCAACCTTTTCTGGTAATGGTTTGGTACCTTTTGCAGAGATGCTGTAACCTAAAAACGTTACCTCTGACGCTCCAAACACGCATTTGGATGGGTTAATTACCATCCCATACGTTTGCAACCTAGTAAACACCTCGCGTAAATGATCTTCGTGTATTTTTTTATTTGGGGAGAAAACTAAAAAATCATCTAAGTACCCATAACAAAAATCTAGTCCCCTCAACATCTCGTCTACAAAACGCTGAAACGTCGCCCCCGCGTTCCGCATCCCAAACCCCATGTACGGAAACGAATACAGGCCGAAGGGGGTGGTGATAGCGGTCTTAGGAACATCATCAGGATTGACAGCAATCTGGTTATAAGCGCGAACTAGATCAATAGTTGAGAACACCTGGCAACCGGCGAGATTGTGTGCAAAGTCATGAATGTGACGTATAGGGTAGCTATCGGGGATCGTTCTCGCGTTCAGCATTCGGTAATCCCCGCAAGGTCGCCAACCATTATCTTTCTTGGGTACCAGGTGTAAGGGGGACGCCCAAGGTGAATCGGAGGGTATCGCTATACCGTTTGCAAGCATAGTTTCAAACTCCGCCGTAGCGATTTTTAATTTGTCTGGTGCCAACCGTCGCGGTGTGCACGATACGGGTGGCCCAGGTGTAGTGCGTATATAGTGTCTAGTGTTGTGTGTAGGTGTCTTATGAATACCCGACGGGCGTGTAATGTCAGGATACTCGCGCAGTATATCATGATATGTAGAATCACCAATTCTTACCTTAACTGAAGAGACGATGTCAGAAGAAAGGGCAGGCGAAGCCGGAGTCGCGAGCGATGTACCGCCATCAATAAGGCGTTGACCTCGTACGTCCACGATTAAGTTATACCACGATAAAAAATCCACCCCTATTATCGCCTTTGTTACATCAGCAACGATAAACCTCCACTTAAAGTCTCTGCGTAAACCTATGTTTAATTTTAAATGTATATACCCGTAGGTATTTATAACACTGCCATTAGCCGCACACAACTCGTAATCACTTTTACTGTTATTGAATTTCACGAGCGATTTAGGAAAAACACATACGTCACTTCCGGTGTCTACGAGGAATCTGGTTCTAGTCTCCCGATCCGTCACGAACAGGCGACCCGTTGCCCGACAGTCATTGGTCGCCATCACTGACTGCCGGTCGCTTTTCCCGAGAAGTCACACGGTTTTCTGCATTGGGTTGCTTGGTCGCCGAACCTATAGTGGTACCAGCAAACCGGGAACTGGCGATAATTTAACTCCGACCGCGTGGTAGGCGCTCGGTCTCGTGAGAGGCTTCGGTTCCGGTTACGAGCGTGGTCACTGCCTCTATCACGAGACATCCTATTTACGTTAGCGGCTAGGGCCTGTACCTGCTTGGTTAGCTCTGAAATTTGCACCGCCATTGGATCCGAGCTGCTATTTGAAGGTGAGGTACTCACAGCTGATGTGTACGCTACTTGCGGCCCTGCTACGTCATGAATGGCGTCCGCAAGCTCTGCCAACTCGGCTAGGCTGGCATTTTTTTGCGAAGCGACGATGGCTTGGGTACTGTGGGGCAGGCGTGTGGTCCAAATAGTGCGTAGGAACTCCTCCGGGACGCCTGGCCCTGCCAGGTTAAGCAGATGGCGGTGAAATTGTGAGGGCTTTCGGTCGCCAAGCTCCTCGTGCGTCAGCAGTTGTTTAATTTTATTCTCACGTGATGCAGACAATCGCCCGATTAACTCCGCTTTGAGCCTCTCATATTTATTTGTTGGGGGAGGGTTAGCGATGATGTCCTCCACTTCGGCCGCGTACTGGGTGTCTAAGTTTCCAACTACGTAGTAGTACTTCGTGTCGTCCGTTTTGATTGCGGCTGTAGCAAATTGAGCCTCCATCTGTGCGAACCAAAGCGCAGGTTTTTCTGCGTAGAATGGTGGTACGCGAACGCCGACGCGAAAGGACTCGTGCGGTCCCTCCGTCTTACTGCCACCTACACTAGCTCCTGTTTTCATTTTTTCAACTGACTTGTCTTCCGAGTCCATCTCGTTGGTTTTGATCGTCGGGGGTCACCACTGTGGGAACTAGTAAGTGACTAGGTAGGCAATAGGTAGGCTTCGTTAAATGAAATAGATAGGTAAATACAAGGTTGATTTTAATTCACTATTATAACTTTATAAACAAACTTATTACTTTACACTTTAACTTATTATTATCTCAGTACAGAACTACAAACAGACTTATTGTGATATAATGTACTTGGACGCGGACTTTAAAATAATCTTAATACTGGAAAACGTAATATTAGGACTGCGTGTGCGACAACGAGCGAGCGTGGATTCGCCTTCAGAGACCGTGGCTGACTGGTCGTACGAGCAGTGGCCGGCGGCGGCGTCCGCGCCTTCGGCCGCCCAGCACTGCGCATGCGTGTTGCGCATGCGCGTTGCGCGGCCTCCTACTCGTACGACTCGCTTGTTGCGCGATTAATAAAACTACCTAACGTTTAAGTAGGCACCGCAGGCGCCACAGTGTGTGCCACGGTAAATCTGGGATCGAACCCGAGACCTCGTCTCAGCAGACCATTACCCATACCACTAGGCTACAGTTTATCAAGAATATAAGTTAAATATTACCTTATAGACACGAGGATCATGGCGAATATGAGGTATTTCCCCAGTAGAGGCACAACCAGTGAGGTGGGAGGTATGATCTCCACCACCAGGAGGAAGAACACGTGGAGACTAATCAGGATCGATATTGACAACGTCACCTGGTGATTACACAAAAGATTAATTGAAAAAAGGTAGATATTAAAATGAAGAGGTTTTGATTACTGTAGAGAGTGTGTAATCTTATTACGAGTTAATAGATATATTTACTATGTGTATATGAACAGGTGAATGGATAGAGAGAAGAAGTATGTATATAAGCAGAGTTTCATTCGTCAATCAGCAGGTAAATTAATTTGCAGGCGAGGTTAACTTGATCCTGAAAACCTTGACACACATATCTTTCAATGTGCGTTTGTTTATTCGTATTCAATTCACGAGTTAGCACAATATGCAGAGTGCAGAGTGAATAAACTATTGTTCTTTGCAAAGTATACAGCATACTAAATTGTCTTCATCGTTAAGGTCCGTTGCGTTGCTTTTCTCCGACAGTGGTCGAATTTTGGCAACCTTCCACGACTGGGAATGTTGAACGTAGGTGTTACTATGAATGTTATAGAGTGCCAGTTTAGTGCAATATTCGAGGCAAAATCCAATAGCAGCATGTCGCATATATGTCGTGAAACATTCTGCTTGAATGATTGAGTCAGCTGGTGGGACTCTTTTCAAAGAAAAATTTTATCGTCATAATTTTGGTGGTGATTCTTATTGCATCTGAGGCTTTCTTGTCTTATTTAGTTTATTTTGATAGATGCTCTTAATTACAGAACAAACATAGGATACATGCACATACAAAGTGCATGAATTATATGGTAGGAATTAAGTATATGGACAACATTGCTAGAACCCAGGCTAGGTCGCGACTATTACACGAGTAGGTATGCAATAATAAAAACGGGAATTAACGCACTCATTGTAATATACCATATATTTGCCTCACGTTTTGACGCGTTTCGCGAGAGTTTAAAAGTTAGTTTATTACACGAGTGTATGTAAAAAAAATACTTTTTAGAATTGTCGAGGAGGAGAATTGTATCTCCTCATACATTCTAAAAAAATATATAGGAGTAGTAAGATAGTGAGCAAACGCGCAAATAAATACTTCCATATTAATTACTAGTCTATCTATAGTATATATATAAAAATCAATTGCTGTTCGTTAGTCTCGCTAAAACTCGAGAACGGCTGAATGGATTTATCTTATCTTAGTCTTGAAATGTTCGTGGATGTCTAGCGAAGGTTTAAAAGGTGAGAAAAATTCGAATCATTGCCGGGAACCGACATCCACGCGGGCGGAGCCGCGGGCAAAAGCTAGTACTTAATATAATAAATGCGAAAGTAACTCTGTCTGTATGTATGTTACGCTTTAGCGCCTAAACCACTTAACCGATCTTGATGAAATTTGGTATACAGACAGATTAGACCTTGAGAAAGGACATAGGCTATGTTTGGTTACGATGACCATCATCCAAGCGGGCAGGAGCTACGAGTAGTAACAAATAAAAGAAAAAAATAATGACATTCTTTTTGGCGTACATTTAAATAAAAGTACTTGTTTAACTTCGAAAAATTTGGAAAATTTTGAATGATTCAAGTGTGGCTCAATAGCTCAGTTGGAAGAGCAGTCCCTCTGTAAGGGAAAGGTCGTGAGTTCGAGTTCCACTTGAGCATTTAATTTTTTCCAATGTTTTTCGAACTTAAAAGTTAGCATAATAAATGCTATAAAAAATTCATTCAAGTACTTGTTTACCTTTATTTATTAGTCGTATTGTATGTGATAGGGACCGAATAGAGATAATCACATAAGGTTGGAACCCATTGCCATATTGGTTACCGGTGAAGTAGTATAGGGCCACTCCATCTTTTAGTGTGGGTGTCGTAGAAAGCGACTAAGGTATGGTCTCCATCCAATAGTAAACATATAACTCATGACTAAGAACCCGTTAAACGGCAATAGGCTCGCTCCCTATTCTACGTGGAATCGAAAAATAGTTGGTGAAATGTGGATGTAAATACACCTCTGCCTACCCCTTCGGGTCTATGCCAATTTACAATGAAAGTTTACTAATACGTTTAATAAATGAGTTATACCTTGAAATTAATTCAATTAGCCAAACGTTGCATCTGTCTATTACAGAAGCTTACGAAGCTTAGAAAGTTTTGATGAAATGAGAATATTCATCAATTGGCGAGTACCTAAGGCTCAGACTCGTAAATAGTAATATTATATTATTATTTATTTGTATCCAATCAAATAATAGCAGTTCATTTTCTGTCTATGTGTGTGTGTGTGAATCCTTCGATGTGGGCTGATCCTTTTATTCACATACTAAACTTAACATTAAACTATTTTTACACGACTGCCGAACGAAGGAGGGTAATGTTTTTTCATTAATATACTTTTTAATACACGTAGATTAAGAGGTAACCATAATAAATTGATGTAAAAATAGTTTTATAATCCCCAGTGGACGAACTATTTTGGTGTAAATCTGTGGAAAATGAATGGTAACTTTTTTTTATTGTGAAATAATCTTATGGTAAAAGGGCGCTGCACTGTGCACTTATTTTAACAGAATAATGGCTCCATGTCCATTCAATTTATGCCTCCGACACGGAACCCGTTAATTCAATTACGGTGATTCTATTGGATGACTCGGGAGAAAAGTTACTTTTAATACTGTTCGTGTTTTGTTTTACATATTATAACTTTCATAATAACGCGTTATTTCTCATGTTATGCGATTTCGCGTAACTACGAAGCTATAACGAAGTTTACAGCAATAGCTCGTAGAATGATACTCCGCCAATATGGGTACATTACATGTATAGTTTAAGTTTGATAATTGTTTCAATCGTTATCACAAGAATGATTTTATAAAAATAAAGTACAGATAATATTGAAACTTTGAAAATAAACCAATGTGAACCAATAATAAAATAAAGTGCGTGGATACAGTAGGCCAAAGCCTCCCAACATTGAAAGAGACCTATTTATGTCCAGCCGTGGACTGCGATTTGACTCATTGGTCAGAGCCAATACCTCGAGATGGGAGTAGTGACCATTGTCCTCTGAACGGAATGGATCAGCAGATCTCGTTACCAAGGCGATAGGATGATTTACTGGCGATGCGGCGTATCCTTTAGTGCCTATCATTACTAGACTAAGTACTTACTTTTCTAAGTTAATGATCTGATGCATTGTTCCACTTCGAAATCTTCCTGTCTTAGCTAAAAGAGGTGATTGATACATAACCGAGTATTAATCCTAACTCGCTAAGCACTTACTAAGTATTAAATGCACCCTTCTACGTATTATAAACCTATTGTAATCCTACATGAAATTCCGCATAAATAGAATCAGGCCATGTTGATTTTCATACCAACAAAGGTAAGAAAATACCACCATATAATTTTCACAAATCTAAACGATGTTATTTGATTACGATCAAGATGAAAAACAAAAATATATTCACATTATTCTCTAAAGGAGATAATAACTTTCCATGCCGAGAATCCTATTCAGAGATCCGTATTTCGGTATAATTCATGAATATTTCGAACTTGTATAATGGGTATCGTTTAGAAGTTATTACTGCATACATTATGTGCCGACGTTAAGAGACATTGTGTATAAAAGCGTTTATGTTGGTGACATCATGATAAAGTTGAATGTATTCTGACTATCATTGGAACATTGTTTAAGGGCTTCACGCGCTAACATTGGGCTTATTGATCCACGTATTTTAAGATACTGAGACGGATAGTGCTTAATGATAGTAATAGGCATAGTTCTACCACAATGCATGTATCGCACATGTTCTGAATCATACGCTACAATGTTATTAAACCACGTATTATTAGATGGAAATATGGAGTTCCTAGTTATTCATCATCATTATCGACACCAGTCTCAGTTGCATGCAAAGCTTGAATGTTGGTGCTTGAAGTCCGCTCTCCTATTCTTCCTTTCGATTCATCTTCGCATTTGCGGTAGCGGCTGACATCTAACTCACCATCCCCGAGAAGACAGTCTGGGCCAGCAACCCAGATTGGCTTGCGTCCTAAGATCGTTGGTTGGACCCCATATAACCCAGAGTGGAGTAAGTAATTACTAGAAACTTGATTAACCACCAGTCGGAACACTATATCAACAAAACTCATTCTCCTTAACTAACACAAAAGACAACCAAGGATGAAGATCCCGTCTTATATTTTCTCTTCCCCAAACAAGCCAGTAAATTAATCTAAAAAAAATGTCGCTGCCCGCTGCCCCAATAATAAGTAGCTATTATCGCCATTACAAAAACCAATTTTGGTAAAATCGGATAACTCATTTGAAGTGAAGAAAATGTCTATTTCGAAGATAGATAGACTTTTCTGGGTCCGACATAAATTATATTTTTGACCCTACTACGACGCTTTTTCTTTTTTGATATGACGTAGGTTAGGCCATTTATGAGTAACTGCGTTAGCTCTTTTGGTCATCCCGAAATGTCAATTCAACGGTAATATTAGTTTTTAGACTTGTTTAAGCTACTCGTAGATGTTCAAGGATTCAAGCATTCATTGTGAACAGAAGTATGATACATATTATGAAATTGGGATGAGGCTATCTTTAAAATATAACGTTATGAAAAATGATACTAAATTAAAAACTAAAACACTATTTGTAAAAATAATATATCTAAAATAGCTTGATAAAATTATTAAAGTATCTACTTGCATTTACTTCATAGTAAGCAACTCCTTTTAGTCTTAACTTACAATAAATTTTATTAAAATAAACCAGGAGATGTCTCCAATTGAAACCGAAAAATAAACCAAAAAGTACGTGAAAATAAACTATCTAAATTACTTTTACAAGTGAAGATAGTAAAGGTTGGTTTGATCCAAAGTTAAGGATAATGAAATAAACTTCCGCCTCGCTTTGTGGATACAAAACATAGTGTCTATAAACTAAAAGTAGGGCAAAGTAAACAATGTGGGCGTAAGCTGGATTAACTGACAGATATACGAGAGTATTTTTACAATACGCGTATTTAAATTCATGAAAATGAAGTGGCTGGTCAGAATTACCTACCCAACAGTAGCGAAAGGTGAATGTTAAAAGCAAGCCGATGCATTCCTTGGAGTATAAATGTAAACATCTCTACCACGACTTCCCTTTGCTAACTAAGCCGGTAGGAATCGTATTGTATGGACCCCTCACCACTGCTAGCCAAGACCTGTTGGTTTATAATATTAAAATATAAATGAACGCAGAGGATGCTTCTGAATTATGTGAGGACAGAAGTAAAAGCAAATATGAATTGCAAAATTTATTATTTTAGGTACTAGTAAAGTACTAAAATAAACTGTAGTGAAAACGGTATAGACTATTTCCTTTTGAAGAAAATAATAACGCCGGACTTGCTTTCGTAGTGTACTGTATGAGGCTGAACCCAGAATCTTTGAATTGGAAGTTTTATATAGGGCTACTGCCGTTTAAGCGTCAAATAAAGCGTCAAATTTTAGTTTAGCAAGCTAAATACTTTGACAGGCTAGTGAAGGACCTGACCTTCTGAAACTGATAATAAAACGAGAACATAAGTTTATCGTATTTTTTTACCATTTATAGCTGGCTATCAATTTGTCATATTATACTTTTTGGACCGCTATCCAGAGGGAGAAGGGTAGATCTATATAGTGTACAGCCAAATCGCTCTCTCTAGGGTCTTGTATTGGATTACTCCGAAACCAGAACCAATTTATAAATTATCATGGTAAACCTTTACATGTATTTATTATTTTATTTCCAGCCAAAACATCCAAAACATTTGGTAAAGCCGTAAGGCGAAACCGGCTAGGTTTAATAGAATAAATACTGTGGAAAAAGTACAAATGATCTCAATATGTGTAATAATGAATTGCACCAAGTGCCATCAGTCAACAGTAAAAATCTACAATTACTTACAATTTTATTATTTGTCACTTTAAAGAATTATGATAGTTTATGCAATGTGTCTTTTTATTATAGTAAGCATGCTTATAAAATAGCATGTCTGTCTCGTAAAATTTGTAAAATTAGGAACCATATCCTAGTTTGTACTTTTGTTCCGTACAAACACAAACATGCAACAGACTGGTTAAAGTAAACTTGAATATCGGAAACATTCAAATGCAACGTTTGTTTGGTACAATTTAACTAACAAGTCACAGTACCATACCAACCAAAACGACATTCCGTACCTATATATGCATGAAGGAAGTCTCACGTACGAGCCGCAATATGTAGGTTCAGGGAATTTCAAACTGTTCGTTTAAGTTTTTGTTTTGGACATATGGTTTTGAAAAGTGACAACTTTATTTCATAAGCTACTGTCTTTTAACATTGTGATATATTTTCTGCGAAAAGTATATTGTTTTTGGTGGAGAAATATGACTTTTATTTTTCATTTAGGTAGAATTTACATAATGTTTTGAAAAATTATTACGGAGAATATGAATTACTTGGAAGAAGCAGTTTATACAATCAACAACTTAGTACCTAGTTAAGCTAATGTAGAAGTACATCTAGCTGGGAATTAAAAAATAGTAATTTATAAGTAAATTACAATTTCACAATAAAAAAAAAATTAAACAAAAATTTGTCATAAAGTTGAATTTATGTTGACTTTACCTCATATAGACAGATATCCGACTTATTTATATTTTTATTATTCTAAAATATAAGTAAAACTCGTAGGTACTTGTAAAATTATCTAAATCATCTAAATGCCATCGCGCTCATGTTTTAAGAATACGATTATTATAGCACCCTAAATCCTCCAGTTATTGGTATTCAAGCGACACCAAGCAAAGCCAATAACGTGACAGTAATTTTTCTAAAGTCCCCTAAACGACGTCGAAATTGCAACGATATTCGTGTCACCTGGATACTCAATATCACCGTATCGCTTGCAAAGCTTATTTAATGCTATTACGAGATTTTCTACAGCGTTCGAGATTTAAAAAAAAACATGAGGTATCGTTAATATTACCTGTTACAGAAATGCTTACAGATATTATATGTATTATTATCAGCAGTCTTCGTAAAGGGTAACTGTAAGGAAATTGTATCTTTCTGTCATGGGGATTTGACAAACATATACTTAATCATGCAGTCTCAGAATATCTATTCGACAGACATCTTGCAGAAACTGAGTTACCGTGCCAGTTAACATGGCCATTTGTGATTAATGATACTGCTACTTAAGTATAGCGTTAGATGGATTTCACGATAGATAGCATCTTATATTACACCATTTAAGGTTCACGTGTGTGTGCTTGCGTCGTTCAAAATAAACTTTCTTCAACACTAGTGGGCATGGGAAAATTTCAATAAATATTATTTAATAACAAGGAGAAAAATTAAGACGATTCTTTGCCTCCTGTCACATGTTTTTGTGCATAAGTTAATAGTTGTGTGCTGTCAACCATTGATCATGGAACCTAGCAGTGGCTGAGGTAGCAATCTTGCATATACACACTATATAATTATCTTTTTAACTGGAACTCCCTAACGCGATTACGGTAGATACAGGTATATACCTAAACTTTCATGAAGTTGTAAAAAATGTAATGAGATTGTTAATTAGCTAGTAGTAGTAGAGAGAGAGGTAGTGGTCAAAGCATTCTCCCTGTAAAGGATCGTGGGTTTGAATCCCACCTGGACGAAACAAAATAATTTTTTTCCTATCTTATTCTATTTGAATAGCTAGCATACTAAATGTTTAAAATTTCATAATGTAATGAGATGTAAAACGAGAAGAAATTAACACTAGAACTAGGGAACTATCCAATGAATTTATGTATATCCATTAAGTTTCTAACGTTATGATATTATTCGGTTCGGTTTATCTTAAAATGTAATTAACTTATTCTTGTTCGAAGGACGGATAAACAAAATAGAATTAAATCAGCGTTACGTGTTGCTGTGGAACATGTTTTGCATGTAAAGCAAAATGTTGGGCAACAAATCATCCCTAGGGGCTTTGTACAAACGTTGCATTTATTATATAATTGCTTAAAGCCGTTCGTTAATCGGATTAATGTAACCGCGCCCTGGAATAAATTGAATGGTCTAATACATAAGGGTGGAATATAACTAATATTATTACTTAATAATTTGTTTGCTCATTTCATGCAATTCCGTATTTAATACATACAAACATCAAAAAAGTCTGCGATCACTTTGAAAAACTGAAATCTTTTTTGTTACTGTACATTATATTATGACTTTTTCTTCTTTTTAGATTCTTTATTTAAAAATAAAGAATTAGAACACAAAACAATGACACCGTTCAATTGTTTTATCTTACAAAAAGGCTTTCAGTCCTAGCTTACGCTCATTCAGAAATCTGATTTAGTGAATTATAACCGATTCAAGATATTTTTCGCGGAAAGTTGTGATTGAAAAAATGCCAAGAGGATTATCAGAGGTTTTACGAGCTAAAATAGTAACTTTGAGGGAAGAAGGATACACCACGAGAGTAATAGCACGCAGACTTGCTATATCCCAATCCTGTGTCGTGGCTACGTTGCAGAGGTACCACGGAATGGAGAATTTAGCTGACCGACCCCGCAGCGGTTGCCCAACTGTTTTGACAGCTGCCCAAAAGCGCTATATTAGATTGCTGGCAGCCCGTGATCCCACAATCAACGCCACTAAAATAAAAGCAGAAGTCAGGGCCGCCTCTGGGCTTGAAGTTAGCACGCAGACCGTTCGCAATTGCTTGCACCAGGCTGGATTACGAGCACGGAGGTCATGGCGAGCTCCGCTCAATTCCCGGCAACGTCAACAACGAAGATTGCAGTGGGCTAGACTTCGGCAAAATGAAGAAGGTGAGGAAGAAAACATTTGGTAAAACTGTCTCTTCGTTGACGAATCCCGAATCTCCACTCATCCAGATAACCAACGTGTCCGTGTCTGGAGAAGACCAGGCGACCGTGAAAGACAAAGAACTGCCACTGGAACAGTTCAGCAAGGCGGAAAATCGGTGTCTTTTTGGGGTGGCATTATGATTGGAGCTAGAACGCCTTTGATCCCGTATCGGGGCTTCATGACAGCAGACATGTACAAAGCAGTTGCTATCGATGATATCGTCAAACCATTCCGAGTAAACCATGGGCACCAATTTGTACTGGTCGATGATAATGCGCCCGCACATCGAGCTCAACGAGTCAATGCTGCTCTTCAAGAATATCACACGATTAGACTGACCTGCCGGCTCGCCCGACTTAAACCCAATAGAGCACGCGTGGGATGCTCCTAAACGAGCTGTATGGAACCGTGAGCCACATCCCCAGACAGTTCCAGAGCTCAGTGTGCCATAAAACGAGCCGTAGGTGATTTTTTTTATAGTATTACACGAGTGTTCGAAGACCTATAAATTAATTATGTGTGGCACCGCCTCTACAGAGTAGATAGTAAAATATCAGCTAAAGTTTAAAAAAATATTTCGATATTCTGTGCGTATCCACTGATGACAAGACAGAATGCCAAGGTGCGACCCTCGCCTATTCCGAAAGGTACAAAAAAAACTAAAGGCCGTCATTAAAGTTTTTTTTTATGTTTACTTTTCAGTATGGGAGTAGATAAAATGTTTTAAGGGTTATTTTATTCACTTTCCATTAGGTCGGCCGTGTGTTTGTCTGCCACCTCAGTGGTATGAAAAACTCTCTTGTTTGAAAGAATCACTATGCTATGCATCGATTTTCCAAGTTTTGTACAGTCAGCGTCATAAATATCTTGATGACGAATTCTCAAAGTGATATTAAAAGTCTTGTATTATGAGCAAATCAAACTGTTTTATTGATTTAAATGGTATTATTGTCCGAACTAAAGTTCAAGACCAGATATTAGAACAATCAGTCAACTGGAAGGGGGTAAAAAAACGAAATTAAGATCATTTTGCGTACTTTTTACTTCAACATTTTTCTGATGCTGACTGTATATGTAAATTTTCTGTAAGTTTAGCTTATCAATAATGTGGAGATAAGACGTTCGTCGTTTTAACCATTGATATTATCACTTCCCAAGGAGCATTGTACTGTTTGTGTAAAGACCCTCCTTTATAAGGCACGTACGCGGGTTATGAGGTACACGCTTTTTGCCGTAGGGGAGAATGAAAAGGCTTCAGCATTTTACGATTTATCTTTTTATTCTGGAGTTGAGTTTCAGTCTCACTGGCTTAAATATTTAAGATATCACAACGCAAATTTTATTCTCATAGATTCTATCACGCGCCATTCCGATCTTGTTTTAGTTTATGACATAGTTTATGTGCCTACGCCACTTCCTATCACGAAATCTATGTAGCTACTACTTAGTTTAAGATTTTCTGAAAGATATTCAGTCCAGTCAGTCAACTTGAATTTCAAAATTTTACAGAAAATTCCGGTCTAGCCACCCTTCCAACGAGATCTCATCAGATTAACAAAGATCAGATAATGTCTACGATATAATCGCAGCCTATATTCACGAGCAAATTTCGTGGACTTTGCGGTCATAGTAAAAAAAGCTCTCACACCTAGTAATTAGAGTGCAAAAAGACTGCACATTGTATACATGCAGACTGTACCTTGCTACTAAGTAGGTACTTTACGTGCACATTGTTATCTATTTGCGAAAATTACTATTTAATAAGAATAGTAAAATTATAGAACTACCCACTATGCATTTTAATGTAAACTAACTTGGCAAAAGGATTAAGGATCACGATTCACGATCCTAACCTAACATAGCATTATTGTATTAAAGTAAGCCTTTTATAATCCCTTTGTCGTCGCGTACGGCATTGTATAACGTCGGTATCTACGACGCGTGACAGAGATTTCCATTTATGTATCCTTACGTCTTTCATTTCCTCAAAGGCTCTAAGGATATGAGCAATTCCTGTAATGCCAATATTGGGTTAATGCTTTAATTACTCTGTGGTTGGTGATCACATTAGACGTTTAATGTTATTAATTACCGGTAGTGTGTTGTTAATTCGGTGTAATGGCACCGTATTAATTAATTTTATTAGGAATTTTGTGTTAACTGAAATGCATTAACTTTAAACCACGTCGTTTAAAGTCACTATCATTTTAGTCAGTAAGGAATTAGACTTTAGTTAGGTGTAAGAGATATGTAGGCAGATTAAGTTATTGTATTTTGGGAGTAAAATATATTTTTGCAAAGTAATATATATTTCTGAGTTATCTGTTAAAACACAACGCTATATATACCCAAACTGAGTATAACATGCTATATGTATGTGATTATTGATACTTACATAACTTTTTATAAATATATTGTCTTATTGTCCTACCTAGATCACTTCAAATATATGCTTTAAGCGGTAGCCGAAGCCCACATCAACTAAAGTAGAGGTTGTAGAGTTAGAGACTTATTCTACATCTACATTAGACTGACGTTTAGATGATTGAGATGAGATCGAGACTAAATTTTGAATTGGCCCTCCGATAACTTTAAGCTTGTGGGTATCTGCGCCCTTACGATATGTTTTAGGTGGGATCAATTTGTTTGGAAAGGATCGATTACTATTTGTGACCATTAGTTCTCTATGTCGAGAACATAAATATAGAGAAGTGCGCTCAATATACTCATAGAGTTCCCCTATTCCATATATCCTGCTGATATATCTTCAAAGGTAAGGATACCTTTTAAAAGTATGAGTAAAGTAATGCGGAATTTTATACATTTTTGATATCGAATTTCATAATTATTTTCATTTTTGTATGTTGAAGTTACAAGGTTGACATAATGATCAGGATAAATATCTGTTATAAAAGTATATACTTAGTGAAAATAAATACAGCTAGAGTAATAATTCAGAGGTGAAATTTACACCCATTTTTTAGTATCACGCAATAAGGTGCGAGCTTATTGCCGTCAACGCTTAAAAATGGTTGCGATATACCTTCACATAATGAAAAAAGATAATGTTGTGTTGTGTTGTTAATATATCATCATGTAAAGGGGCCTTAACAAAGTATAAAGTATAAAAGTAATCATTAACTTATTTTTACAAGCTTTCATTTAACTTGCACTGTTTTAAATGTATGTGATTATGTCCGACAAAATTAGGTAACCATTTGTTGGCTATATTGAAGGCCATACAAGCTTCTGAGATCAGTATACACCCTGCATTTTTTTCGCACTATATTAAGCACTGCTTTCCTAAAAATAAACTAAATTAGACTCCCAGTAACTGAAACACCAACGTTACTTGAACTTTTATAAGCTCTGAATTCGAATGCACACTGAAACCACCATTTATGTAGGCACAATTCTTAAGTAATATACTTTTCAAAAGTTACAGTAATAAAGCAAAGTTATTGTAATAATACAGCATTAATACGAAACAGTTATAAAACGGCCCATTGGGTAATCGTATTTGAATAATTTTTAACCTCAGTGGTTGTAAAAATATTCACTCGAAAAGTTTTCAGGCCAGCCAAAAGTTTCGACAAAATGAGAATTTTTTTCGTTAATTTGTTAAAAGGTTTGTTACATTTAGCTTGGAAATTTTATTCATTCAGAATGATTTAATAAAAAAAGTATAGGTAGGTTATGAAAAGGTTTTTTTTAGCTTTATACTGCGAATCTACCTTTTTTTAATATATTATCATTTATAAAGTTTCCACAATAAATTTAATCAGTCAAATCCATAAAATAGTGTTTATAATGTTAGGGACTTCACGCGATATATTTTTGAACAACTTGCTTTTGCCGACGTTTCGGGTGCGTTATATAACACTATGAGAAAACGCCGCGATAGTTTAAATGTTACAAATCCATAAAAGTATAATCTATTCTGTTTTGATCAGCCCTATTGATATAATAATATAGAAAAGGACCTACAGAAAATACTGAACACACATCGGCACGAGAATTACCGACATTATATAGAGTGCCCTACAACATAGCGACTGCAAACACATAACAGGCGATATCGGCAGCTTATGCTACCCAATAACCGTTTCTACAACCAGAGGGGTAACTAAGACGTAAAGCTATCTCACAAGTTACGGAGTTACTGTATCGTTCAATGTATAGGGCTGTCCGTTTTTTTATCATTGCCATACTCACGTTTGAATTCTAGACATCAGGGTTTTTTCCTTTGTGTGCGTCGAGAGCACTTAATTGAACCCTTTTCTTTAAATCGTTATACTACTGCAACTTGTCTAACTGTAGAACTTTGATATCACCAATTGGACATGGAAGTCAAGTGGCAGTCGCTTTATTTTATCGAAAACTAGTTTTTGCCCGCGGCTCCGCCCGCGTGGATGTCGGTTATCGTGACCAAACATAGCCTATGCCCTTTCTCAAGGTCTAATTTACCCTTATACCAAATTTCATCAAAATCGGTTCAGTGGTTTAGGCGTGAAAGCGTAACATACAGACAGATAGACAGACAGACATAGTTACTTTCGCATTTATAATATTAGTATGGATATCGTAAGTTTAGCCGTATCAAAATTAGACTGAAAATTGAGTTGGGAAAAGGGCTCAAGGAAATGATGACACTACTGCTGTAACCGTTGTATTCAAAATCTTTTTCAGGCCTTGGTATCGATTACAGAAAGAAAGAAAGAAAGAAAGAAAGAAAATATTTTTACTCGGCACCATGTAGTGACACAACAACATAAAAATTTATATAAGAAAAAAAAAGAGAAGAACAAGAAGAATTCAATGGATGACATGCTTTTCAAAAGTAGATTACTTAAACTATCCGTCATATTTGAAGTGCTCAGTAAAGTAGTTCGTCAAGTAATTTGTTACGCAATGCCGAATGAATTCGGAGAGTCGCACTCTTTTTTGGCGAAGAACTCTGTTTGACGTTAATCAATGTCGTCCATTAATCCTGAATAGATCGTGTTAGGCTCAGAATAAATCACCTGATATCAAGTTTATTCCTGTAATTGTTATAGATATTTAAATACGACATGCACCAATTGGGAACTTCCACCTTATACAATATGAGCGATCCGCCCCGGCTTCGCACGGGTGGATTACGTACCTACGGAACCCTAAACTTTTTCTTCCTCTTCTTTTTCTTTCCTCTTTCTAATATAAGCATAGATATCTAGCCGATCTATACTTTCAAATAAAACATCATTTTTAATTGTTAGCTACAAACAGCCTGTAAGTAAAAGGTAATGAAGCCTGACTGTTTATACTGTAGATTGATGGCGCTTGGTGGAATCTGCTACACATATTGAATAACACACTTGTACTTTTCCACTGACTTTATTTCTAGACCCTGACCTGTTTCGCCTTACGGCATTCTCAAAGGTTCACATTGATGTTTTTTTTTTCTTTTCTTTTTAAAAAAACATCAATGTGAACCTTTGAGAATGCCGTAAGGCGAAACCGGTCAGGTCTAGAAATAAAGTCAGTGGAAAAGTACAATTGTGTTATTTAATATATAATGAAGCCTGATTTATAAAAAAGTTGAATGATCCAAAATTCCCCACATGCCTTATATAATGAGCTACCAAAATATATTCTTTCTTTATTCAAGAATAGGCACATATTTTTCCTTATCGAATAAAATATTGTTGACCTTATATAGAGGAAGCTTTGCAATATTTCATAAACAACATCATAATTTTATATTCTGTAGTCAACAACTTTTGTAATCCGGGATTAAAAGTATTCTGATTTTCACCAAGAGAAGAGCTCAAGACACGGAAAATTTTGTCAGTTCATTAAAATTTGCTCAGTACTTATCGTGCCGTTATTATCTCTAAGAAACTGTAGTGACTCATTTCATCAGTAATTTAATCATATTGTTCAAATTGTGAAGTGTTTGTATTATACAGGACTACCTGTATAATAATTATTAAATAAACATTTTCACTAGACATAATTCAACAATTCTGTGAAATTGAAGCGTTTCCACATTGAGCACTTTTAAAGGAACGGGAAATTCCTATATGCTGCATCACATGTAGACATGACGTCATTCCATAACATAAATGACATGATATAAAGAGTTTTAGCGCTTTTTGTTATGCTACGATTGCTTTTTAGAGGATATCTAGGTTCTGGAATGCGTTAAAATTAGTTTCCTTTCCATGAGTTGGTAATTAAGTAAATTAATGTGTAGTATTGTTGGACTGTATGTGATGACCAAGGAAATGAGTAGGTATATACCTACACAGGATTACAAAGGTTTATTACTATGTAGGCAACATTTTCTTGACCATCATCTTATTATGATGTGCGTAAGTTTCGTATAAGTTTGCACCCTTTCATACGAAGTTTTGTGAAATGTACACTTATATCCTTTGTTGATTGTGTAGAGTCAGCGTCAGAAATATCTTGACTACAAAGTCGCAAAATGATCTTAAAACTCAAGCATTAGAAATAGATCAAACTGTTTTATTGATTTAAATTGAATTATTATCCGAACTAAATAAAGGTGTGTACCAAATATCAGAACAATCCGTCAACAGGAAGGGAGAAAAACCAAGGAATTAATATTATTTTGAGCACTTTGTGCATCAACATCTTTCTGATGTACGTATGAATTACTTGATTTGTTAAAAAAGTTGTGCTACAATCAGAAGTATGTGCAAGATTTTCTATCGCTTTTCTGCTTTACTTCCTGTATTGGAATGTGTCAGTGTGAATATCAATATATCTTACCTTTTCTCCACTGTCGGAAGGCAAATAAAACGTGAGGACTGTGAGGAAAGATATTCCCATGCAGGGGATGATGATGTTCACTGTGTAGAACAGCGTCTTCCGCCGCATCGTGATGTTGAATGTGATGTCCAAATAAGGCTCGTCACAACACGTGTAGAATTTCTCGTTCCTGTGCAAATAAAGTAGGCTACATTAATTTTTTACCGTTTATCTAGTTCATAGGCTTTAGGAATTAGGACGGTATTTAAAGTAGTTCACAAGTTGCTACTAGTTTAGATCAATTGTTTCAAAGCAAGTAGAAACTTTTATCCGAAGATTGAACTTTTTAGCCTGGAATCTGTTCACCTTCGCTCTTAATATGACTTGACTTGATTTTTACGGTAGCTACTACCATCTAGCCTTCAAACCTTGATAGAGCCTTCTTCAGAGCGTCATCTGTTAATCAGCAGGTTTACCAGCTTACAGATGACGTCACATTAAGAACTTGGTGGAGACCCTACCAAGTTCTCAAAACAAATACTCCCCTCTGTATCCGTACCATTTTCATTATATTTATTAACTTTTAATAGACGTTTAGTATAAATCCTCATCAATATTTATGGACACTTTCTCTTTCGGCTACAATATCTCAAAGTATCAGTAAGTAAATAAGCGAGGAGAATGTTTCAGAGTGAAAAGTTAAACATCAATAACGACTGTTTTGTCTTTCACAGCTGAACTTTTATGAAACGACGAATGATTCTCTTCTGAGACGGTCGTTTGTGGACGAGTGGATGAAACTTTCGAGTCATTTACATAAAATTGAATGTTGATTAAGTCGCCTATACCTGTGCATATTTGAGTTGTATAGATCTATGTATTATAAAACTGAAGTCATGAATATATTATTTTTTTAAAGAATGTTAGAATCAAAATTACTAATTTTCCCTCTAATCCCTCCAACTAAGCTACAGGTCTCTGAGATCGGCAGAGAATTTGAGACTGAAAATGCCGGGGCATTCCACAAAGTTCACTGACAAATCCTTCTCCGTCCAAGCTGTTCGCCTGTGGAATGCTTTGCCGGTAAGAATTAGACGTGCACAATCCTTACCAGTTTTTAAAAAAACTGTGTATGATTACTACCTGCGGGACATCGGCTACATGTAGACACATTGGTCACACCTCCATAAACCGTAAGATAGGTTATGTATGAATGTACGTATGTATGTGTATGTGTGTATGTATGTATATGTATATGTATGTATATATGTATGTATGTATATGTGTATGTATGTATATGTGTATGTATGTGTGTATGTACCTATATTTATTTGTATACTTAGGTATATTGTATAAAACGTGTCCTAAGTACAATACACTGTAAAATACACCAATATTGGGACTTTGTGCACCATGCTACCCAAACATGGTTTCTATCTCTTTCTCCATCCAAAGGTTGCCTGTAAGAGATTGCCACTGTGCGATAAGGCCGCCTATTGTCTATACCTAAAATGTACCTACCTACAAACAACACATGTTTTTATCCTTGGTGTACACAATAAAGAGATACTTTACTTTTACTTTACTTTTACATTGTTTGTGCTAGGAGTGGGTCCACTTCGGTAGTGTAATGTCCAGGATTCGAACCCGGGACCTCTCGATCGTACGGCCAACTTCTTAACCAGTAACATAATTACTTATCTATTCTGTGCCAGTAAACTACCGACAGAACCTTCGGCTACTTATGCTATACACATAGTAACATAGCCGAAGTACGGTCACACCTAGCTTTAGGCGGCTGGTCTTAGGTGTAGGTGTAGGCAGCGCGCCGTTGACCCCCAGTTCCCCTAACTCTCTTGTGACCAACTGCACCTAGTTCCAAACGGTTAAAACTAAATCTAACCGCACTTCGACTATTAGCCGTGGCATTATTCGTAGTAGATATTGTTTCATGCCTATTTTGGACTGTTCTCTGCAAGTATACATCGATAGAATATGATTGATTTCATATTATAATCCCGATAGTTGAACGTTTGTTTACGATACTTGTGGTGGAGAATAGTAATAGAACTTCCACTAACCACTACTAGGCGATCCCTATATAATTTGAAAGATTTTTTTATAGCATTTATTATGCTAACTTTTAAATTCGAAATACATCGGGAAAAAGAAGAATTCAAGTGGGACTTGAACCCACGACCTAGGGGGAAAGCTCTTCCAACTCAATAGCTCAGTAATTCTTCTTTTTCCCGATGTATTTCGATCCTGGATAAGTTTAGAAGTCACAGTTATTACCTAACTAACTTTGTTACTTCGTGAAATTGGTATCGCTAGTGGCAACAATCATAGTGCCCGAAAACGTGTCGTTACCGCGCTGCGCTTACATGCTAATTAAGTAGCATATATTAGATGATCATGCGATCGTGAGTTTGAACACCACCCATCACACTTCAGATGTAAACTCGTCCCTAACACGCAATTTAACTTAGTTACAGGGAGTAACGAGAATATTAGTAACGTGTAGCTGACGTTATTAATAGTTTTATACGAGTAGTTTGGGTATCAAGAACTGGCTTGTATTGGTATTTTTACTATTAATATTCAGTTATTCATATACTCACGCCTGAATACCCGAAGGGGTACGTAGGAAATAACAAAACAGGATGAGGATGGGCATAAATGGGCTTGAAATAGAGACTCGAAGTCAGCACGGGTCGGTACAAACTATTTTTTATTTTTATTTATTTATTACATGGAAAACTTACAGTTACAAAAACATGAAAAGCGTTGGATTAGGCAATAGAAAACAGAAAGTATCTACATACATGCAATACATAAACATTAAATTAAAAATTTACCCTATCACAAAAACAGCTCCAATAGTTGAAAATAAATGCAGTTTGCCTTTTAACTTTTGATCGGTTGCCATATCGGGGGACCCGAACTGGTTAAGCATTCCGTTATATTCTGATCAATTCAAGGTCCCCCGACAGCATTATAATAAATCTTATCACAATTCATCGATAACATGTTTAGCACATTTGATTAAAAAAAAATCAAAAACCCAATAATTAAACTTCCAACTCACTTGTTACGAAAATGAAACACTGGGAATGAAAACGACGGATTATTTTAATGATTCATTTTGTTAGCCAACCAAATCACTTGTGTTTTAAAGAAAATTACAAAAAAGAAAACACTTTGTATTTGGGCGTACATTTCATTTTCGAAGAGGCTAGAAACACTTTAAATGTTTCATGTTTAATTAAGTATAGCCGAGAAAGCTCGTAAGGACAAGCAAATGGTAGGCTGATGTTTCTGCCTACCCTGAAGGGAGAAAGTCGTAATTTAATGATGCTATGCCGTGCCAGGTTACGATTTTACGATAGATTCATTTTCAAGTTTATGAAAACGTGTGTTTACATTTATGTACCTACTAGGTATTATTAACTTTTTTTTCGTGCGGAAATCCCCACGGATACCTCCCCTGCTGGAGCCGGAGGGGGAGGTTACTTTGGAATAGGTTGCCATGGGGGAATAAGATCAGAGTTTAACACTGGTGCAGTCAATGGCTAATCCGTGTCCATAATCCATAATCCATACTAATATTATAAATGCGGAAGTAACTCTGTCTGTTTGTCTGTATGTATATTACGCTTTCAGGCCTAAACCACTGAACCGATTTTGATGAAATTTGGTATGGGGTAGATTAAATCTTGAGCAAGGACATAGGCTATGTTTGGTCGCGATAACGGACATCCAGCGGAACCGCGGGCAAAAGTTGGTATTGAATAAATTTAAGGTAGTGTCATCAATGCAAATTATGCCACGTTGAAAGCCACCTTATAAGTCTTGAAACACTTTCAAGCTCACGAAATTATGAAAACATTTATCGAACGTGCTTGTTCCAACTGTATCTACACAAAAGGGTAAGCTAAGGTCTAAGCCTCTCAATACCATTCTATATTATTTCACGGGCCTTGTATGTTTAAGACAGGGGCAGTGAAAACAATCTCTATAAGTGTCGTAAAAAGTTTGGGTGTCTGGACTCATAAAGGTTAATATCGCACAATTTTTGGGCAACGATGGTTTACTATTAGTTACAACTTTAGTTTATTTTAGGACACGTATACTGGACAGTGAAATATAAAGTTTTGTAATAATCTATGCTTGGTCAATTTGAGCTATTCCACTGGTGGAACCCCGTGCTATCCTCAAAAGACACCCAAAAAACAGGGTTAGGTTAAGTTCAAGATATATCGATACCTCCTACGTAAGTTGTTGTATCCCACAAAATGTCATTTTGCGTTTTAACTAAAAAAGGGCTTTATTTTGCTGTAATTTACGTATTCAAAGTGAAAAAATAACAAAAATGTAGTTCTATCAAGTATTTTATAGACGTAAATCGTTGTAACTTTTGTACGAGAACGGACTACAACGTTGTATAGTTCTTGGCAATAGTTTACGCGGGGTGCAGGGCAGGTAGGATCACGCGCTCGCGAGTTGTATCGGCTACATACAACAGAACACGCTGGACATTGAGACTAACGCATGCATGTCGAAATATCACTGGTAAGGTACTATATTATATTATTTCTTATACATTATTGAGTATAATATCTTATTTATGCCGACTACAACCTAAAATGTTGTAAAGATTACTTACAACTGTATACGCTGTTAAGTTTACATTCAAAAAGGTTGTATGTAATACATAAAACATTCTACGTTGTTCAACGTGTATTACAAAATGTTGTACGTCGTACTTACAATATTTTACGTTGTTGAGCGTGCATTATAAAATGTTGTATATGAAACATACAATATTTTACGTTGGAATAAAAACTAAAATAAATGTGGCATGTAGTAAAAATAACATTTTACTTCAGAAGTCGTTATTCAAAACTCAGCTTTCGAGTACCGGGACTTCCTATATTTTTGTACCTATTACTTTTTTCTTGCTTTATCTCAATGCTTAACATAAAGCATCTTTTTTAATGTTGTTATATGCTATGTGAAACTATTTAAAGCGCTCTTGTCTACCTGTCTGACTGACATAGAGCCCTAAACGGAGCACTACTTTGCTCGCTTACTAACTAGAAATGCTTGCTTGTTTACTAACAGTAAAATTTCTTTTTCGTTTAGTTTTCTCCACTTTCAATAAGTTTCAATGAATCGGAAATGAATGCTTTAGCAAATATGATAGATAGTGACATCTTTGATAATATATCAGAAGAAGAAACAGAGTCTAATACAAAAAATAATGAGACACCGCACCCTTCCGCACGATTACGACTGTGATAATGACTTTTGCCCATATTATATACAAAAGGAAAATATATCGGCGTTTGACATTTCACCTCAATCCTCACCAGTTCTTTCTAGCTGCTCAACGTGTACA
Source organism: Eilema sororculum (assembly GCA_914829495.1). Classification (NCBI taxonomy): domain Eukaryota; kingdom Metazoa; phylum Arthropoda; class Insecta; order Lepidoptera; family Erebidae; genus Eilema; species Eilema sororculum. Next base: position 15,252,040 of record OU618543.1, on the reverse strand, counting down.
ACAGTGAACAATAGTCCACTATCAAATATTTCAAATAGTCCAAGCACGTCAACCGCCAACCGCCGTCGTCAATTAAGGAAATATAAAGGTAATGTAAGAAAAAGACATTTTAATGAATGGATCGATACCAAGAGAAAGTTCTTGCGTAATTTATGAAAAAAAATATGTGTCAAGAAAAGGTTCAATGCAACCAAGTAGCAAGATGGGCCCGCCATGTTCCTGCCGGAAAAATGTTCCAATAAATTAAGCGAAGAAAGATTTTTGTCAGTTTTTGGAATTTAGGCAATCGAGGAAAGCAGTGGATGTATGTGGCTAACATAGCAAAGCCTAATGTTCTGCGGACCACTGGCCTGGCGATCTCCTTCTCTGCAGGCGATTACGCAGGCCCAGTATGGAGCCGCTCAGCCCATGCAAAGTTGGTGGATACAGCATTAAATGAAACTTGCCGGATCATTACTGGTTGCCTAAAACCGACCCCGGTACAAATGCTGTATCCGCTAGCTAGAATAGCGCCTCCAGAGGTTCGCAGGACTGTGGCAGGCTCTTCCGAAAAGACCAAATTGCTAGACGACACTCGGCACCCACTATTCGATTACCATCCTGTGCCACAAAGGCTGAAAAGCCGCAACAGCTTTATGAAGTGTGTCTCCCCTCTTAAAGTCAACGACCGGTCAAAGGAGAGATGCCGGCTGTGGCGGGAGACTGTCGATCTTCCTAGCCCTTTCGTCCCACTGTCTGAGAGCCCGCCACCTGGACATGAGTTACCATGGCCCACCTGGAAGTCTTTAAATAGACTTCGGACGCAGGTCGGCCGAAGTAAGGAGAACTTGTTCAGGTGGGGATTCTCAGATGGCTCTAACTTGGAGTGCAAGTGTGGTGCTGCCCCCCAAACGATGAAACACTTGACTTCATGCCCTGCGTGCCCCAACAACTGCACGCAGGAAGATCTAATGAATGCAACTGACAATGCGATTTTAGTAGCAAAATTTTGGGCCGATACCATCTAGGTTTGCTAACGACACGATAAGAAGAAGATGAAGATGGCATTAAAACATTTTATAAGCACTTTGTCCGTCAGTGATTAGGTTATTAATAAGTCTTTAGAAAAGATGGACAAGACAACGGGAGTATTAGTTCCAGATCAAAGAGGAAAACACTCAAACCATCCAGTAAAGCTAACTGGTAGTCTTAAAAACAGTGTGTGTGACCGTATCAAGAGTTTACAGCCAGTTGAGTCTCATTATACGAGGCAAAGGTCAAACAAATTGTATTTAGATGGAGACTTAAATTTTCATAAGTTATTTGAAATGTAAAGCTGAAACCGAACGCCAATATCGAGATATTGCAAATGAAAACTTTAAGCTGTTTTTACATCCCTAAGAAAGATCAGTGCGATCAATGCCACATTTTTTAAAATATCCATAGTCCAACTGAACAACAGATTGCAGATCATGAAAACCATGTCTCAAATAAGAAGTTATCCCGACAACTCATGAAGCCTGACAAAACTGAAAGCTTAACTTCCCAAGGTAAAATTGTTAGTGCTACATATGATTTTCAAAAGATTCTTGATGCACCGCATGGCCAATTAATATTTTGTATTATAAGCGAAAGTTATCAGTTTTTAATTTAAAGTTATTTGATTTTGCAAACAAAGAAGGCCATTGATCCTCACTGTTGGTTTTTTACGATTTTATTGTAATTTTATTATTTTTAAAGAAGAATTTGTTTTGTTATTCAAATATCATAGTGAGTTATTATCATTATATTTCTTAAAAATAATATTACATACCTACCTACCTATTATTACCTAATAGTTGAATACATTACGTACTTGTTTTAGAAGTAAATATATTAAAACGTAGTTTTTGTGCAATAGTTCTAAAAAACCTTTATCCAGTATTAACTATGTTGTTTCCTTTAAAAAAGAAAGATAATTTGGCTTTGACAATATTACTTTTTATTTCCTGAGTAACAATGTTTTTCGAACTTAACAGTTAGCATAATAAATGCTATAAAAAAAAATTCATTCTAATAATGCTTACTCAAAATTGTGTTCAATGTATATTGTTAATGTCACATACAATTGGACTAAAATAAAAAATTCCAGTGTATATTGTTGTAACTATCATATACAACAACGAACGTAAACTCCGCAGTATAATAATGTAAGTATGAGATACAACAACTGAAGAAATCTAGACTGCGCAGTATAATGTTGTAAGTATGAAATACCACAGCTGGCACAGTCTGTATTCCGCAGTAAAGTGTTGTAAGCACCAAATCTCAAAAAGTTCATAATATTTTCTTAATTATCTTTCAACATAGTCAAGAATACCATACAATACATTCATATACCAAGTTTTACAAAGCTACATAAATAAATGCAGTTTTTAGGCCAATTTGAAACTTTAACTTGCTCTCCTGTAAAATTGCAGTTTTAGAGATACAACAACTTACGTAGGAGGTATCGATATGTCCCGAGCAATTACCCGAAAAGGTATGTAAGTGGTGCAGAATCCCAAGTTAACGCAGATCCAACCGCAGAGCGCAGCTGTAAAACAGGTCACAAAGTACAAAGTTACGCAATAGTATTCCAAAGCTTACGAATGATGGAGGGCTTGTGGCGTGAATATATTACTCTTACGTTATTAATTTTAGTTCGCACCAGACGAATGGCAATGACAGAAAAACTTTGAGCATGGTTCTGAAAGTCTGAAGCGACAGATTAATACCTCCTTTGGTGAAGAGGCAGAGGAATCGGAGATGACTTATATTGTATCGCCAGGAGGTAGGGGAAAAATGCAAATGGTCTTTGTCCTTTATAAGCACTAGCCAAGAGCCTTTAGAGCAGTAGGCACTCGAGCATTAAGCCCTTCATGGAATGTTTTCTGACTACATAATATATTATGATATATCATTCACACATCATCTTGATACATTTCTCCGTAGGTTTGTGTCTGAAGGAATCCATACTAATATTATGAATGCGAAAGTAGCTCTATCTGTCTGGATGTCTGTATGATACGCTTTCACGCCTAAACCACTGAACCGATTTTGATGAAATTTGGTATAGGGGTAGATTAGACCTTGAGAAAGGACATAGGCAATGTTTTGTCGCGATAACCGACATCCACGCGGGCGGAGCCGCGGGCAAAAGCTAGTTCAATATAAAACTAAAGCATTTAGTCGCTTTGATACTTGCATATTACCTATTGGAAATTCTAGTAAGTACATACATATGTAAGATAAGGTAGTTATAAAAATATTCATAATTACTATAATTCATAGCTTCTGTAGGTACATATCACTGTGCTTTCAAAGCTGTATGTTATACGCAACAAATTTTAGTTATTACACTGTACCGTATGATAAATTACCTTTTCTGGTAACAAGTAAGCAAAAGCAATCAATCAAAATTACTACCTTCAAACTAATCGCGTATAGTAATATGCATTAATTACATATTATGTAATCGCATTATGTTTAGAAAAATACCTACACGGTTGGTCTGCAACCGTAACAAAACAACACAAACTATTTTAAGGTAAGAAAAAAAAATACTAACTATTATCACCTATTAATAATAAAATAGGTAGATTCCGTGAAAGAGTAATTAACCGTAAAACTCAGCGATGTAGAACAAGATATAGATTTATTTATTCTCAGGGTTGTGTGTAATGTGGGTCGCTAAATTGCCTCCGATAGGAGCGAGTTCCCATCAATAGTTAAATGGCTGTCTCTCCATTACGAGGCTTCCGCATTTGTTTTTCGCCACCCCTATGGTGGGGAAAACACCATTTTTGGATGACGTTACATTTTTTCTCCCCCGTGTGGTGAAGGAGAAAGTATACAAGTAGGTATCATCAGCTCATCTCATCGGAAGGGTGTCGTGAGAGGCGACTAATGAAGAATTACGCAGACGATATCACTGCTGAAGAATGAAATCTCCAAATACATGTAACCCTGTACTAACCCGTCTGGCTAGCGTGGAAACAGTAGGCCAAAGCCTCCCACCATTGCCCAGCAGTAGTTTGCAATGGGCTAATTGATATCTACCCTAAGAAAGTACTCATATAGGTATCTTAAATCATTAGAAAGCTACCTATGTAGCTGTTATACACAGATAGATACAATCACGCTTTTATCCCCGGAGGGTTAGGCAGAGGTGAATAAACCTCCTTATTTCACCAATCATTGGATGCGGTACGTACTAGAGGTTGTGCCTATTGCCGCATTCCGGGCGCTATTGTTGACTGAAGCCGTGCATCCGAGGCTGAGCCTGGGCTGTATATATCTGTCTGATGTTAAACAGCCCTATCCCTTAGTCGCTTTGTACGACACGAAGAGATGGGGTGGACCAAATTCTACTCTGCCGGGAACCACGCAGCTAGTAAAGCAAGACACATTAAACAGAAAAATTAAATATTATTTGCGCTTAAAACCTTGATGCCTAAGCTTCCGTTTATTAATATATTTTTAGAAACACACTGGTTATAAAATCATATTTTTCAGCGCGATTTTTAATAAAAAGAGACAATAATGTTCTAAAAAAATGCCTGGGCACTTTATCTTTTGGTAAATGGTCCGTCCCATTGCCAATTTCGTGGTCCTCGCTAAACCCGGAACGTCGCTCGAATAATCAGCACTCGCAGAGCTGATAATTTAGACAAAGTGAAAATGAAAATTATTATTATCGGCGTTTCAACTTTCTGCCTTTATATATAGCTTCATTGAGTTTATAGATTCATTTGGCACCTGCGGCTTTGCCCGCGTGGAATTTGGAGTCCATTCCTGCAACCCATGGGAACCTATTCCCGGGATAGAAGTAGCCTATGTGTTATTCCAGACTATACTTTATCCCTGTTCCAAATGTCAGGCAGATCCATTCAACCCTTAGTGCCTTGTGAATACCAAATTCGAAAAAACTTCACAAACTTACACATTTATAATACTAGCTGTTGGTTATCGCTACCAAGCATATCCAATGTCCTTTCTCAAGGTCTAATCTACCCCTATACCAAATTTCTTCAAAATCGGTTCAGTGGTTTAGGCGCGAAAGCGTAACACATAATTATACAAAGTTACTTTCGAATTTATAAATTAAGTGCGGATATGGATTAGTAGGATTAGATAGGACTTTATCACGCTGTAACAGTTTATTAAATGGCTTATTCTTCGCGTGAAAAAAAACTGTGGCCTGTCGATAATAAATTCAATGAAACCACCTATCTCAAATGAAGTCACTTCCGAAAGCAAGGAAATTGGTTTAGTATGCCATGCCAGGATAATGAAGAAAGAAAAGTGTGTACTTGAAATTGAAAAACATGCGTAAAGAAAGTTGGAGAAGATTGATTTAAGTTAGTATCAGGGGAAAGACAGCCTTAAGGGTTAGTCTCTCACAGAGAATATTCAAGTGTTATGTAACGATATGAAGACGAGTTTTAAAACTTACATTTTTATAATGGTTTTCACGGTTCGCTATATATGCTGTATGCGGTCGGCTGTGAATTCGAACCTTTTCAGAAATGAAGAACATTTATTGGGTAAATCTGATATCAGTTTAAAAACCATTCATATGGGTCATCATATCAAAACCTTAATTAGGTTTAAGTACAAATTTGGTGTTGGTAACTTTCTTAAGTAATATTTTATGCTCATAAGTATAAGAAAATATATTGAACCAATTTCATAGAGTACCTCGTAAAAGCTTTGAAGGAATACGAATTTGGCATTTATGTCGTTTCAAGAGAAATCATTTTATATGGAAAAGCGCAGTTTTGCCCGACCGTCTGGGCATTCGTCAATCAAACGAAGGGTTTCGGTCCATAAATATAGGTATACAGTGTACAGCTATGACACATTTTTCACAGACATAAAATGGAAATGTTTTGTGAGTGCGTTTTAGCTGAGAAATTTATGTTGTATATATTTGATCCACATTTGCGTCTTACATTACACGTGTTTTACTGCGAAAATATACAAAGTAATTTCATGTATGAGAATTTTAAAAGCTTTTCAATACGACCTTTGCAAACCTCAGCTGGCTGTTGACTGTGAAGTGTGAGGACATTGACCTCTATGACCACTTTGGTCTGCCGTTGTGTATCACTAATTGCTTCTTAATTGCTGGCTGTTTATGTACTATTGCCCTAGTAACGCAAGATATGGAACAAATATACAAAATATAATATATGTTGGTTTCGGATGATTAACGGAGGTAAATATCTTACGGGGCATTTAAGTTTTAATCACATCAATAGCTCTATAAATGAATCTGAAACATGACAGCAAAAGATATCAGAGCCCGTACCATGAACTCTTAAAACTCTTAATACTACCAATTGCATAAATAATTTTGTAAACCTATATAAATAAATATGAGTACAAAGTTACATTTGCAGTTGGTACTAAGATAGCCGTTCAATTATTGACCTGTTTTAAGAGTTCGTAGTAGACCTGCAGATTATGGCTCCCGGTTTAGTTGGTAGCCGAGACCCATAATGATACTCGGCAATCAATTGATATGGTCATAGTTTGACAATTTATTTCGGGGATAGATATTTCGATATTATAATTATCGTTACCATTATTATATTATATTCTCGCTATATTATAGTATAGCGAGTGTCTCGTATCTTTTCTTTATTGCTAACGATCACAGACGAAAAAAAATACTGTAGAATTTTATTCTTTCAACACTTTGTTGAGGCAAAAATACGAACTTTATTCAAAGTAAGTAAGAGTTAGTGCCCCGCTAGCGGTCGGTGTAACGACTACAGCTGTAATATAAAGGACATTACCGGAGGCTGTTCTAAGTGGGTTTTCCTGTGTAGCCCCAAACTAGCAGCTCTTTGTTACATTCAAACATTGTCACAATACGGTACCTATGTATACAAACGAATTTTCACATTATCTTGTATTTTTAACGAGTCTCTTTATCTAAGCTTTGCGCTGAACTTTAACTTTATGAGTTCGTCACTGCAATATTTTTAAATAGGCACTATAGCAGTTTCTGGCCATTTACCTAATTGTAATTTAACCGTCGCCTGAAATTCAGGCAAACAGTTATAGTACAGGCCACCTTTTATACCTGTAATAAATTTCGCGGGTTATAAGGTAGCCCATGTTTTATTTTGACCTATCCCTATGTGAAATTACAGCCAGATCATTTCAGTCGCTTGAGCTTGATTTAGTAAAAAACAACCGAACATATTCACAACAGCACATTGGAATATAATTTCAATGATAAAATGCAGCTTTAACGTGATAAATCGCGAAAACATCGTAAAAGTGACGTCAGCTTAATAACGACACTCGTGAGTTTGAGAGTATTGGGATAACAGCCTCCTAGCGGCAGGCAAGGATGCTGAGGAGAAACGACCAGTGAACATAAAGTCCAATTAACTTTACTTTGCCCGATCACTGGATGTGTATCGTTTACTACACTTGTTCGGGCAAAGTCATTAGTGTAATTGGTTGTTTGCAACTGAATGTTCAAGATTAGTTGAGTAAATTAGAATTGCGAACAGAATAAATTTTGCACGTACCAATCTTTCTCACCTTATATACTAGCTTTTGCCCGCGGCTCCGCCCGCGTGGATGTCGGTTATCGCGGCCAAACATAGCCTATGTTTTTCTCATGGTCTAATCTACCCTTATACCAAATTTCATCAAAATCGGTTCAGTGGTTTAGGCGTGAAAGAGTAACATACAGACAGACAGAGAGACAGACAGACAGAGTTACTTTCGCATTTATAATATTAGTATGGATCTATGTGCTTTTTATATGTTTATACTCGTATATCGGCAAGAAGTACACTGAGACTGAGATAATAAACACAGCATGTTTCTTATCAATATACTACCTATCGTCATCATCATCGTCATAGTGGCGTATTTTTCGGATTGCATCTGAGGCCAAGGTGAACTCGGAACACGGGGTCCGCTTTTCACCTGTTTCTTCTCTACTTCGCACGATCTTAGGCGTCCACAGTAGTAAGACCACCGTATAAGGAATGCTCCTACAGTCATAGTTTATTACTGACAAATCATCTATTAAAATCCTTTTTTTAAGCATCTCATTTTGGGAGATATTACAACGTAGGTACCCCGAGAGGCAAGCTTGTGCCAGGCCCTCGTCTGTCCAGCCTCAAATGAGTGCCCAAACATGTTGCTTCAGCCCCGAATATACCAAGAAATGTATATACTTATACTTGAATTAATACACATAACGGCCAGTGCTAATTTAATTCTTTGCTCAGTGGTCCCTCTACGCACACGTTTTTTTTAATTTAAATATTTACTACAATATAATGTAATCATTCTTACAATATGTACACACCCTAAACCACTGGTATCTTTATATGATTATTTATGTTATTGCAAAAATATAACAAATACAAAAGAGATTCATTCAGACAGTCGTGAAATGAGTATTTGTATGCAAGTTCTAACATGGCAAGTCATCTACTCCGAATATACGCAGCAGTATCATTGTATGGCTCCGGTTTTTAAATATTCAACTGAATGCGAGAGTTAATAGCTAAACTCATCTATCATGTTGGAATATCTGTTATGTCATATTGAATATTATAATCCAAGTACGGAGAGGTTCGATCGGTTTAGGGCAAACTGTGACCGAAATACTCTATAGCATGTAAATGGCTACGGAACGGCATCTTGCAATTTAATATTCATCGAGGGATATGTGAATAGTTTTACAATTTTCATATAATAATACGCCAGGATATACTACACAGCTTTATCTAGATAGTTTGTTAAGATATTTTTATGGTCTCGTTTCACCTTTTTACGTCTCTCGTCATCGTAAGAATCATTATTATTCTAAGGTAGGTATTTATTCAGACAAAATAGCGTCCGTTGCTTCGATTTGGCGGGAGCAATAAATAGCCCTCAGTTTTCTATTATTTTATGACAGATCATAATATGATTTTCAATAATCGATTTTAATACATATACGGAAATAATAACAATTATAAATTGTCAAATTATTTGACTTACCTTACAGCAGGCACTTCCAAAATATCCCACTCGACTGACATATAAAATTCAGAGAGGTCGACGCCAACCGAGACCACATTGCTGCCAGCTTGTTCATCCATATGCCTCAGGTCCACCTGTGTACACAACATCTCCAAAAACTATTTATTAGCTCTAAATCACAACATAAAATGATAAACGTGAAATATAAGGCACCGGAGTAGAAACTTTACGTTATAGTGGTTAGTTAGGTAAACATAAAACGTAACGAATTAGAATTTGAAATATGAGAAATGCATGAGAAGTATTTTGATTGCATTAATATACGTCACAGAAAATGTATAAATATGAAAGTATATTGGAAAATTCCGAAGGATCATGTTATGACGGAGCTATTTCAAAGAGAAAAATATTTAAAAATTTAAAAATAAAGAAGATATTGAGTCTCATTTAAATGAACACGAGTATCAGGCTTTCCTTTTAAATTCCCAGCTTTATTCTTACTTCTTTGAATTTAAAGACTGCATTTTTCAGTTGATACGACTGCAACAGATTATTATAATTGCTATAGGTTGAAGAACTCCGGTGCCAGCTATTATTGAGAAGTATTTTAAATTCATCCAATTTTGCATATTTAAGATTCCAAATTTAAATTTTCTTAAAATTAAGAAATACTATTTAAATACACACCAACAACTTTAAAAGACACATAGTAAAGAAGTTTAACACAGATTGCTATTATTGGTTTATTCTTATGATATGCTTTTATAGTGATGCAGTTTAATACTACTGGTTATAACCTTATTGGAGTAAAAAATAATTTCGTTTAATTGATGAAATGATTTTACGGAACTAACGGATAGCCTGATTTTAATAAAAGACATCTTACAACAAATTATTACATTCGTTATTCACTGAAGCGACTGAAATTGTCAATTTCTAATGACAGAAGTGGTGTGAAGCCTTTGTTTCTGAAAGTTAATTCGAGATATCGAATAGAGAGTTAAAATTAATTCTTCTGTTAGGGGTAGTATTTTAGTCAAAAATACATAGTGAAGTCTCTCAATTTCTATTTTCTGCAATCAAAAACATACTAACAGGGAGAATCGTAACACAAGTTAAAAAACAAATGAAATAATTCCTAGATGTTGCATGCTAAATATTTTTTTCGTTGGTGAAAAAAGATTTGATTTCATTGTGTCTGGTGTAATTATCACTCAATAATTTTTTACTCCAACGTAGGCTGATTTATTATTATATCTATTTATTTAATTTAGTATATCCTATTTAAACATTATAATTATATTTGATACATGCACCCTGTCACACAGTGTGTCGAAACATCTAGATTAAAATATTCCCACCACATCTGGTCAACGCAGACATTTAAGTACTGAGCCACTAACCCGGAGTCTAAGTGAGCTGTAATATCCAAGCTGGTCTTCGCATTAGATGCCTCTTAAACAGTACCACAGAGTGTGCCAAGTGGGATGTACCTGAGTACAAACTGAGATCAAAACCTTTAAACGACAACCGACACATTTATCTTCAATGTAGACATGTCACAACAATATTTCGATTCATGCGAAGAAATAACAACGCGAAAACACAGATAACACCGAATGACGAGTGATTGTGGAGCTTTCGAGAAGAGTAAACAGGATGAGGACGACCTCCTTCATTGGGTTTCTTATTCCATCACTTCGAATTTGAGTGCTTATTCCGTTAGAGGAAGAGAGCACACTTGATTCGTAGCGACGCGACAAAAATCCAATAAGGAGACCGAAAGCGCCGGCTCCGCCGCGCGTGTGTGTGTCGCGCGGACGCAGCGTCTATCCCAAGCACCCACCTCATACCAACACAGGCTCAAATCGCTTGAATCTGAAAGTTACAATTGTGCAGCGTAGTAGTATGTTGGTATAAGGCGCGTGCTACGTACGAGTGTATAGCATGCAGCGACCGTCTCGTCGATAGTGCCAAGAGAATACACGAGACTTCGATGAGACGGTTGTGTCTACTTTAACATTTATATTTCTGTGCTCAAGGACTCCGTGTCAGAATTTCGGGAGTGGACTTGTTTTTCTTTGAAATGACAAACATGCAATGGGCTATCAGCGACACCATACTATTACAGCCAGTATGAGCCGCTATTAGGGAAAGGTATAAAATATGCAACATGATGACTATTTTTATGCTCGATTGTGTAAAGAGCAACAAGTGTGAATATTATACTTGTCTGGTTTCACGTGCTGTGCTTAACCTGTTCGCGTGTAGGTATCGTGTGAAGCTGTGTTTAGAGCCGCGCCCGCGTTCTGCGGCGAGCGACCGCCGTGATCGGGAATGCAAGTGATTCGGAGACAAGCTAGTCATGCGGTGAGTGGAGTGTACACTGACGGGGGAACATGCAGCAAGCTCGTGTGGGTGTGTCGGTGTGTGTGTGTGTGTGGAGCGAGCGGAGCCAGCTATGGAGGGGTGTGAAAGCTCCGAGTGACGCCGCTCCGCGCACCGATATCATGGTTAGCTCAGTGGCTCTCTGGTTTTAAATACCTTAGCATTCGTGGCTTATCGTTTAGCACGGAAAGGCTCAATCGGAGCAGGAGGTGTTGGATAGGAACGGATCGAGTGAAGTTATTGCATCCCATATCACCTGGCTGTTAAAATTTTATACCTTTCCGTGTCGAGCGAGGAAGGCCGAACGAGCTAAGTGGACCGGCCGAGGATATTCTGGAGCATTCGTGATCACGCACGTCGACATACCGCTACTCCACATACTTTAAGGTCACCATCGCAATAGAAAGTAAACTTGCAACATGTCAGAGCTAAGGAGCGAGCCGGGGCGGGGAGCGGGCGTCGGAACGCACGCTCTTCGCCTCTACGCTAGCGTCATCTTTACAGTCAATATGTAAAAGTGAGTATAACATACCACATGGACAGAAAAGTAATATAATTACACGACGAATTACGTTCGAGCCAACAAGCTATTGCATGGACATCGGCCGGGGCGGCGGGCCCTACGGCTACGGCCCGCGCGCTTGGCGCCAAGCAGCATACAGCGGGGCGTCACCTTGAAGCCGTCATACGTCCAGCTGCCTAACTTAAGCACACAGGTTTGCACGTCGTAAGGAAAGAACTCGACGTCGATCGAGCACGAGGACTTATAGACGGCGGGGGGCTGCCACACCACCATGCCGTTGTAGTAGACCGTGGCCTTGGTCATCAGCGTCACCTCGTAGTTGCCGTCAGCGCTGCGGACAAACAGAGCGGTCAGCGAGAGCAGTGACGGAGCTCCACGCAATTACCTTGAATCCATCGTACGTCCAGCTACCGAACTTAAGAACGCACGTTTGCTCGTCGAAAGGAAAATATTCCACGTCTATTTCGCAGGAAGACTTGTAAATGGCAGGTGGTTTCCATTCCACCAGCCCCTGATGATAGATGGTCGCCTTGGTCGCCAACGTTACCTCGAAGTTGCCGTCGGCACTGCAATGTGAACGTACGTTTACAAGCCGTCACGCGGCGTTAACGGTCTGTTCAGTACGACTGTGTCTCACCAAATACCTTCAAGTGCGTTTTATGTAGTGTATGAGCGATGTGCTTGTATTTGAGATTATGGTTTGAATCGTGTAAAAATTTGAAAGACTGAATAATATCACTTTCTAATTATTGATCCGCTAATGTACCTACCTACATCTATTAACATATGGACACGTTTAGGTACTCAAAGTGTCTTTTTTTTTCAGGCGGTTTTCTATGATGTTAAGAGCAGTACGAGCATAACGTGTATATTAATTGTCAACTGTCTAATAAAATAACTGAACATATTTATTTTTGTTAGAAAAAGTAAATTTTATTCATATTAGTTCCTCGCTATTAAAATATCTTACCAGTTTCTATAATAGGTCACACACATCGATTTACTTACCAAGAATACACATTCTCTTTGCCTCATTATAAATGCAATCACTATAGTTACATATATTTCGTGTAGCGGCTGATTCAATTCAGTATTTACTATCTTCAACTACAACTGAATTCCGTTATACATAACACAATACAACACAACATTAAACAAATACATGCAGTAACACCAAATAAGAATTTAAAACTTTTATTTAAATTTATTTTTTATAATGTGAGTGAAACCGTGGAAAACATTCAACTAAAAACAAAACGACAATGAAAATGTAAAAGACGAGCGTGTGCGAAAAACGGAGATAAGGGTTCACGAATCACAGCTTTATAGGTAGCGATTCACTCATTCAAAGAATCGTCATTGAAGGTGTACCAAGGGTTAGGAGAGAAGCGAAAGGTGCACATTAGAGGGGACCGAGGGACAGGGTGTGGGAAGGGACAGGAAATGAGTAACGATTGCTGTCCCGGCCATTTATCAAAGTCCGACGCCTCAAGGTGTCACGCTGAACAAAATGAATAGCAACTACAATACAGAAATAAAACTTGTGTCCAGGGTCCCTCATGTCATAATTCATGTGTATTTGTAATAAAAAATATTAGTTATTTTCACCAAATTATTTTAAAACGGTAATAACAGAGTTTAATAATTTTATTTTATTTTATTTGAATTTTAGGGATTGAGGATGTGGTTGTTAATTTATAAATTCAAAATTATGGACTATTCAAATTATAAAAGATAAACGATATAGGTACTTAATTGAGTTCTATATTAAATAGTTATTTTAATGGCTGGGTACAACAGTATGACTACTACTTTTAAAGAATTATCAAATTATAACTAAATAATATTATAACATAGAACTTAAGCAATGAAATAAAAGATATATTCTATGAAGGATATATTGGACCAAAGATAGTCAAAGCGTGGAATCTAAGATCCCAATAGAATTTTATGTTTTATCAGCTTTTAGCCTTACGACATTCCAATGCGCTGTAGGAATTTTGTTGTAATTTCTGTGAGGCGCCTTCTCCTTCAATATTGTAACGGAAAATGATATGATAGCCAATTTTTTCCCTACATTCATCATCAACATCCTTGAGTTTTGGTTTTTGGTCAAGTTTTCACCCCATAGTCCGGGGTTTGCTTTCCAGATTTTCCTCCTCTACTTCGGCCAGTTTTTGGTATCCCTTGCAATGCCACTACTGCAAGGCTACCGAGAGTTAAGTTCAACCTCAAGTACCTGATTTACTTTTTTAATACATTCTCTTGTTAAAGAATTTGCTTAAGGACAGTGATAAATGTCAGATAAATCTACCACGTTAAATAAATAGAATTGGACTACTCTAAATCATCCTGTATAGTGGCAGAGAATGAACGTGATGAACGCGTTGAGATTGGACGGAGGAAGAGAACGTGGGCCCGCCTTATTCCTGCTTTTAACTCGCTGATTATTCTGTCAGGCACACCCCCGTGGATACACACGTAATTGCAATCCGTCTAAAGATTTACCGTGTTATATGCGTCACAGTTCTGTAAGTTAGTCTATTCTAATCAATTTCATGAACACGTTAATCATATAATGATTAGTTTGTTTTTTGCAATGTATTTCCAGGTGAAGCCAGGGGCCGCTAGCGCTTTTATTAAAAATATTTAGGTTCATATTTTGGTTAAGCCCTAATACTAATAAATAAAGAAGTTTGACGTTTGTGCCTTGTTTTCGAACCAAAGGACCGAATCAGATATATAGATAACTTGCACCACGATTACCACGATGGAAAACCCAAAAACTAACTGACATTCGAAAAATTATTTTTTCCGACTCTAATCATCAAAAGTTTTGAAGATCACTGGTATATGCAACTAGAGTTTTCCTACACACGATTTTAAATTATTTCATTTTGATTTGCTAATTTATTTGTTGTAAAATTGCAATAAATCTATCAACCTAAGAAGTCTAAGAAATTCACTGTATTCAGTTTCAAATTAAAACGTCCGCGGGAGCTGGTAGCATCGCAACGCTGAATTGTAATTATCCTTTGTGGTAAGAAAATGCTAGCTCACGACAAGCATCGATCAGTTACTTGGCAATTTCTTTGTAAAAATTACGCGCGAGCAGATCCCATAATCCTTGCGTCTCAACTTCAAATCATTCAAGCCTCTACAGGCTTTCTATACTACCTGTAACAATACTCTATTATTTTCTTTGTAATCTAACTACAGCATTTAAAATTGGATCAAAAACCATTTTAAGAAACTAAAATGATAACTCAAAAGTTTTGAACAACAACATTTTATGAACTAAAGTGTATTACGGTACATTTTACTTTTAACACAAAATAATATCGGAAAAACTTAAAGTAATAAGTGAACAACTTTTATTCAATAACTTTTTTAAGACATAATTTTGGTTAACAATATATTAAAAAAGAAACTAAAACAACTACACACAAAATAAAATGAAAATTTAAATATAAACATAGACTTGAACATAATATCAGAACCTTGCCAAGCTTCTTATAAATTTCATGCGAGGTTCAATTATGTTTGTTATAAGTGATAAATGTACGCAAGAAGATCAGGAAGGCAGAGGAGGGACGGAGTAATCTGGGCCTTCGTCAATTAGGTCGGGTACGATGTAGAATTCACGGCTTATTGGTTTTTGTAAGACAATGCTGTGCTTTTGCGAGCTTTTATCGCCAAAATTGTACGTTGAGTAAAATACGACCTATTTGGAAGGCTTTGTTTTATTTAATGTAGGTTTAGTACGTATAAGGAAAGATCGTTCTCTAAATGGACACTATTGAAAAAAAGGTCTAAACATATTGAATACATTTGTGCCAGAATATTTGTTTACGTCACTCTAGATATTATGATAAAAATATTGCTAAATAGTTAAAGCACCATTTTTAATTCAACATAAAAAATTAAGAAAGTGTTAATAAAAATTATAATTAATTATGAAAAATCTAATATTATATAAGAAACAAGAAACTAATTTACTTGGCCCCATTTTGAATCAGTCTTCATAAGATGTTGGGCACCTATTTCATTCATAATCATGTCGTGTACTCCGAAACCTAATTAACCTTAAACCTTAATGAATTGACATATTTGATCTGACTCTTCATGGCAATACGAATACAGGTATTTGTGAGGATGTACATATGGATTATTATGGTGTAGGTGTAAAACATAAATATCCACAAAAAAGTGTAAGTAAATGGAATGTTATCTTGTAATTAGTTTGGTATTTTTAAAGCGCGGCGAAGTAGCGATGCGTGGCCTAGAAACTAAGACAAGAACACTCAGGTTCTTTTGTGAAACACTTCGGACTCTGCTTTTATGCCTTCAAATGTAAATTTAGACTTGCTGAATATAACAGTGTGATGGACGTAATTATTTTTAGGTTTGCACATAAATCTTAGCCTCCATCTATCGTGGAAGGGTTGGCTGATAAGACTGAAGTTTGGTTGCGATCGCATTTAATGTAATATATTGCGTGCCAATTTACATTATTTCGGATACAGAAATATGTATATCTATAAGTAAAATGTTTGCTAAAGAAGTACTTTCACTACAAGAATTTAATTGGATTCCTTAAGTAAATTAAGAAGATAATATTTAGTTATTCCAGATATAATTACTTCAGTGAAAATGTACCAACATAAACTCAAAGTTGTTAGATCCTCCTCATGATGAATAAAACATTGATATTATAAACCATGATGGAGTTCATGTAGGCAAGTAAATATTTGACATCAAGTACGCAATTACGATGTTCAATATGTAGTCAAATAGTCTACATTTAGGAACTGAAATTCCTAAATTATGTGTTAGATTGGGCTAAATCTTACGTCAGAATAACCGAAATTTATTGCTAAGTGTCCCTTCATGGTTGTTAGATAAGAGTTTCTAAATACGTTTTAGTTTCCAAGGGTCAGTTTATCTTGGTTGAACTTAGATATTTGTACTTCAGATTGACATGTAACTTAAATGAAGGAAATAAAGCACATAAATGGAACCGATTTGTGTTTAATCACCCGAGAAATTACTGCAAATAGTTTATTTGAACAGATCTGTAAATTTACCCTATAGAATCACTAATAGCATTGGGACTGACTATGCGGGTAGGCACACAAGACATACCTCCGAAAACAACTCGCAGGTCGATAAAAACGAATTACTTTTGTACTCATTTTACTGAAATTGTGTAGCAAAGTTTTGTCCGTATAAGGTAATTAAATTAAATACCGAGCAAAATTGTTAAGACAGCTTGCATGTTGTTCAAAATTAATGTGAGGACAGACTCGCTGTAAATTTAATTAGGACATTCCATTGCTGTAAGATAGGGTAGTACACACGCATCGCCACTCCAACCAATATTTTTAATGAACAGTATTTTAAGGATTAGTAGAAGGGAGTTGATCTCACTTGTTGTATAGTACGATGTCTGGTCTCCAGATGTGGTCTGAAGGTACGTGCAACATGTGAACGCCGCCGTACTCTCGTGGTTCCCACCGCAGCTTGTAATCATACCAGGATTGCTCTACCCACAAGTTCGTTGTCATTATCTGGTTCTTCAAGTTCTGTGAAATGAAGATTGATTACTTGATTTGTGTTTCGCTCTTCTAAGTAAACTAAGTTACTACGGTCGTATAGGTCACTTTATACTTTGACCGTAGATAAGTTAACAATACTCTTTCAATCATCTGTTGAAGCATGCAATTGCCGTTTTAACCCACCAACTTGTCTGATTGAATTAAATTAAACAAAGTAAGAAAAGTTCGTTAATATTTCAGTGTTAACAAAGTCGTTGAATAGCCTTTTAATAGTTGCATTTTCAATACTTCTTATATGTACAGTCGACCTACAGATCCTCTATGGGATACGGTTGATTTTTTTTCATATACCTACAGTTGTATGTAAAGGTGCAACCGTATTTCTTTTGTTGACTGTTCATAATAGTAGCAAAAAGTATTCTTCTGAACGTAGCTGAATAATTTCCTGTATATTTATCCTGGTTTCTTTAACTTTTGGTATGCGTGTACGACCCATTTCTTAAAGCCTTTTTTCTCTTTTTCGCATGCGTTCAACTTTCCCAAAAGTTGAAGCAACTTGCAAACTCATACTAGGGTTACTATTGATTTACGATCAAGAATAAGAATAATACCTACAGTTTCATTTACATAGATATACTAAGGGCTTGCTCCCTCTAGAGTAGGCAACGATAACAACTCTCTCTACATATTTCACTTACTTTTCTCTTCTGTCATTTAATCTTTCATGTAAACCTGGTTCAGAGTTACTTTGTCTTGCTAATATTCAACAATTTTATTTATAATTCAAAATAGAGGGATCTATTAACACCCTTAAGGCCCGAGCCAACCTTATCTGTAAGTAGGTGCTCCTGTTGAACCACAGACAAGGCTCTAATCGGGTGGTCAGACGGCAGCCGTTCCCGGAAAAACCGACATACCATAATCAAAAACAATAAGCGAACCTCGAGCTACGCAGTACAAACTTTGAAGGCAACTGGAATGAAAATACTATGATGAACATTAAAGTCAAAAGCAGTTTATATTTCGCAGAAAGAATTTTTGCACAGCGTGTAAAGTATATTTTTGAATAGTTACGACTGCCTTTCATTTTGTTTCAGGCGAAAAATGTGAAAGTATAAAAACCTCGCATTCCATGTTTACGGGAATGACGAAAATTCCCAACTTCCCGTCGGTTACCCCGAGCTTTTTGTAACTTAAATTAGATTTTATTCACATGTACGTTTCTTTGCTTCGTCGTTTGAAAGTTTCGTGAACTTGTTGTTAGAATACACTTTCTTTTTTAACTTTGAATTCTATATAGACGACATGCTATATACAATTTCAAAAGAAAGCAACAAAGTTGTTTAAAGAAATATTATTAAAGTCAATTGTACGCGTGTTCTTAGGAGTTTTAATGGAGTTTTTTTATTCGATTACAGTTTGATATCTTTAGTACAAGAGTACTTTTTCTTACTTCGAGGATACATATCTAATTAGAGTTCTTATTATCTACAAAAGGAGTGGATAAAATGTGAAGTTAATGATTTAAGGATGGACAGGCTCTGTAGTCAATATGCACAATAAGGCACACACACAATAATCATTTAACCTAATTGCATTATACTTATTGAATGAATTACTATCACAGACAATACACACAGAACTTCTATCACAAACAAATATAATATTGAAAAATTATGACAGAGGTCGAGGAGTTGCAGAGGATTCTGATCCGTCTTGGATATTCAATTCTGCATCTTAATTCACCAAAACGAATAACCAATGTTTCCGTTGAAAGGTAACACGTTTAATCTGCGCCAGTTAACGTTCCGCAAAGCGTTACCCTTCAAGCTTTACAAGCGTTGTAAACAACAAACATTTCACTTTGAGAATATTGTCAAAATTGTCACTCCGGATTTACGTCGGCGCGGTGCGCTGGAAGTACGAAAAGGACAGACGAGGGCCGCTCCATCATCCATCATAACATTTCATTATAGACTTGGAGTAGTTAGTTCTTTTTGGAAGCAAATGTAGGTTATGTACATTTAATGTGTATATTGTGGAATGTACAGTGAGCATCAAAAGAATGTTGACGTACAGAGTATTCAATATGATCTTAATTCAGTTGTTTACCCCTTTTCAGTTGACTGATTGTTCAGCTATTGGGTACACCTTTAGTTTGGACAATAATACCATTTAAATCAATCAAACTGCTTGATTTCCTCATAATACGAGAGTTTTTTTAGATCATTTTGAAACTTCGTCTTTAATATGGATCGATCGATATAATCTACCCCTCAGGTATAAGTACATTTAGTCGATACTTAAGTCAAAACATTTTCATTAATTTCCTTTTTCAATCTATTAAATATCGACTACGCATTTATTATTTTGTACTTAGATACGTGCTCGCGACAGTAATAATATTAATAATCCAATATGATTTTCCTATTGCTTCGACATCTCAAGCAGAAGCACCAGTAGCTGTATGTATTTTTTGTGATCGATTATATGAATGAATCGAGTAATGATATTGAATAATAATGGCGATTGCTCGATAAAAGCTAACAGACCTCAATCTAAGAAGACTTTACGGAGATTTTCTGTAACGTGTCCGATATTCGTTTTGTTGTCGACGCGTCACACTAAACTTTGTCAATAAATCTAGAAGCTTTCTTTGTCTCGGTAACATCTATCATTTGACAAAGAAATATGACATTTACTTTCGGGATCATATTTCCAGTATTGCTATTATAAATAAAGCTTGTAGTACTCGCGTTCAGAGTAATTCGAGCAGCTTATACTGGAGAGCAAAACAGAACGTCAGTTCATTCGGAAGGGAATGTGAAGACATTGATATATTTTACTATCATTTAATAAAGTTAATGTAATGTCAAGCAGTTATATTATACATTCAAAGATAAATTAATTTGTATAAACATGTGTAGGAAATTTTATGCAGCGAATAACCTTGTAAAATGGCATTTTTGTTTTCAAGAGATAGAGTTGATTGATCAATCGATCAGTCAATATACATTTCCCTCAGTGTAAAAACATTTTTTTTTATAAAAGACACGTCAATTTGACTTCACCTCGCCTGATGTTAAGCTAAAGGCAAAGGCTCGGAAAGAGGGTCACCATCGTAAACATGTACCATGTTAACAATGGTGGCACTCAGCTTGATAACATAGGTATGATAACATATTGATAACGTATATTGGTAATTAATTTGTGCTATAATTTCACGCTACGCATTATGGCAAAAGAAAGAAGAACACACATGTGCTACGTTTTGTTCTTATAAACAGAAGGATAAAACTGCAGATCGCAGCTAATTAACATTACTTCAACTCCCAAAACGTCAATAAACTTTCAAAAGTTCTTAGCAATTTAGGTAAGTGTGACTGAATCTTTATTATTTATAGTTCGATTTAGTTCAACATCGACTTAGAGCAAGTTTGGGCAATTTGTTTCGAGAGTGAGATTCAAGTTTACCCAGATCAACAGATTTATTTACTCAGTGAACACTGATACATAAAGTTCCAATATTAATTTTGCGGTTCGTAAATCTTGTGTATAACTGTTCTAACTGTTTATTATTAATCCCATCACATACATAAATGACAAAAGGGCCAAGTTTGATACAAAACACGTCAGGGATTAACGGTGCAACCAATATAATGGTTACTCGCCAACGTTGAACTAATCGAAGTTTAACTCACCGAAGTTTTATTCACCTACGGTCAACTCATCTACGATTTATTCACGTAGAAGTTAATTAACCAAAGATTGATTGTAATAATGACACGTATTAAAATTCCGAAGTACAAAATACGAGTACCATAAGTTAAATAATTTTTATGAAACCTAAAATTAATTCAAACAAAATTTGTTATCTAATTTATAAACATAACATAACATAACATAACAAAACTCACGCCCGTATTCCCCGAAGGGGTAGGCAGAGGTGCTAGCACCCACGTTTCGCCAGTTTATGTTTAGGTCCCAATGTAATAGGTGGCGAGCCTATTGCCATTAACCGGGCACTTATAAACCAGCGATAAATACACACATAACTTCGAAAAGCATCGAAAAGTCATTGGTGTGTGCCATGGTAAACCTGGGATCGAACCCGAGACCTCGTCTCAGCAGTCCATTACCCATACCACTAGGCTGGGTGCGGAAATGGACGTCCATTAATGGGCACCCATATCCGCATCCTTCAGGTGAACCTGAACCACTGCGCTGGTGCTCAGGACCTTCTGTACCAGAGCATCAGGCAGTGGTCCATTAACGTGGTGGTTGTCGCCGAGCCGTACTGGGTTCACCCGGGAAGCCCAGTGGATATGCACGGCCTGGCGACTGTCTTTGGGGGGACCGCCGCGGACGACTCGCGCCTAGCGCTTATCGCTAGGGGCCCGGGTTGTGTCGCGGCGGAATATGAGGGGGTGGCTGTCGTGGCCGTTTACATCTCGCCAAACCTCGACCAGCATCAGTTTGAGCTATGGCTCCCTGAGCTGGACGTCGTTCTCGCTGCATGCCGGCCTCGCCCTGTCCTGATCCTGGGAGATTTCAATGCCTGGTCGCAGGCTTGGGGCTCCCGGGAAACCAGAGACAGGGGGAGGATACTTCAGGACTGGGTCGCTACACGTGGCCTAGTCATCCTGAACCGGGGGAATGTCGCAACCTGGACGCGGCGGGGGCTCAGCTCGGTCATAGACGTTTCGTTTGCGACCCCTGAGCTCGTGTCCAGGGATGGCGTGTGGTGGAGGAGGAGGAGACGTCATCAGATCACCGATATATTCGGTTCGACGTCTCCCCTCCACCAAACCTGCCGCCAGCTATTGTGAATCCCCCGGGACCGCGTTGGGCACTCCATCGCCTGGATCCGGAGGCTCTCCTGGAGGCGGCCATAGTGCAGGCCTGGATCTCGATAGCGGACAGACCTGCCAATATTGATGCCGAGGTGGAGTGGTTCGGGAGAGCCATGTCGCATATCTGCGATGCGGCTATGCCCAGGGCTAGGCCCAGACCGGCGAGAAGACAGGTGTACTGGTGGACGCCGGAAATCGCGCAGTTGCGCGCGGAGTGCGTTGCCGCGCGCCGCCGGTACACCAGATTCCGCCGGAGGCGTCGCCGCCCAGACGATGCGGCAGCCCGAGAGACGGAGCTCTATGATGGGTACAAGGGGGCCAAGAGGGCCCTCCAGACGGCCATCAAGCGGTCCAAAAAGGTGGGCCGCGAGGAGCTGATGGAGACCTTGGAGCGGAACCCGTGGGGGCGTCCGTACCTTATGGTAAGGGGCAAATTACGCCCCAAGGCGCCCCCACTGACCCAGAGTCTCCAGCCGGAGCGGTTGGAGGGGGTCCTGGACTCCTTGTTCCCATCAAGAGCGGAGGAACACATTCCTCCGCGCATGGCTCCGTCTCAGGCGCCCAACGCGGAAGGCAGCGAGAACGACGTGCCCGTAGTCACAGAGGGTGAGCTAGGGGCGGCTGTACTGCGGCTTAAATCCCGCAGAAACACCGCCCCTGGACCTGACGGCATTCCAGGCCGAGCATGGGTCCTGGCTCTCGAAGAACTTGGGCCTCGACTTATAGGGCTCTTTAGCGCATGCCTCGAAAAAGGCCAGTTCCCCAAGGTCTGGAAGACAGGGAAACTGGTCTTAATCCGAAAGGCGGGGCGGCCGGCAAATTCCCCATCAGGGTACCGGCCGATCGTGTTGCTCGACGAGGTGTGCAAGCTCTTTGAGCGCATTATTGCACAACGCCTCGTCAAGCATCTCATACGCGTGGGGCCTGATCTGTCGGATAGCCAGTTTGGCTTCCGTCAGGGGCGCTCCACCGTAGACGCGATCATGCGCTTTAGAGGCCTGACGGAGGAAGCAGTCTCACAGGGTGAGGTGGTGGTGGCGGTGTCTCTTGACATCGCCAACGCCTTCAACACCCTGCCCTGGAGTTGCATTAGGGAGGCGCTTATCTACCATGGAGTGCCTCCCTACCTCCGTCGAATTGTCGGGGCCTATCTCTCCGAGAGGGCCATTACTTACCCGAGTTGGCTAGGGCCGGGTCGGCGGGATGTGTTGTGCGGTGTTCCACAGGGATCGGTATTAGGGCCACTCCTGTGGAACATCGGCTACGATTGGGTGCTGCGTGGTCCGTTGCTCAGAGGGGTCACCGTAACGTGTTACGCCGATGACACCCTCGTTACGGCGCGGGGAGCAACGCACCGAGATGCAGCACTAAAGGCCACGGCAGGGGTTGCTCAAGTCGTGGGTCGGATACGGCGGCTGGGTCTCGAGGTCGCCCTTCACAAGTCCGAGGCTCTGTGCTTCCACGGACCTGCGGGATCCAGCCTACAGGTAGGGGGCGTCAGCATCGGCATCGAGCCCTCGATGAAGTATCTGGGACTCGTGCTCGATGGCCGGTGGAACTTCGGACATCACTTCCGAAGTTTGGTCCCAAAACTGAGGGGGGCGTCAGCTGCACTCGCGCGGCTGATGCCCAATATCAGGGGACCCAACGCCCCCTGCAGGAGACTATACCTGGGGATCGTGCGAAGTATGGCCCTATACGGGGCCCCCGTATGGGCAGAGAACCTGACGGCCAGTAATGTGGCTAGATTGCTGAGCCCACAGAGGGCGATGGCCGTCAGGGTGATAAGCGGATACCGCACGATCTCAGGTGAGGCGGCATGCCTCCTAGCCGGGACCCCTCCATGGGACCTGGAAGCGAGAGCCCTTGCGTCCCTATTTATATGGCGCAAGGAGGCGCTGGAGCGGGGCCAATGGCCTGCGTCTCGAGAAATCGAGGCCCAGCGGTCCCAGCTCTACCAGGAAACCGTGGAGACATGGAAGGTGCGACTTGAGCAACCAAAGGGGGGATTCGCCACAATTGCGGCCGTCAGACCGGTCATGGACGAGTGGCTGGAGAGGAGACACGGTGCTCTCTCCTACCGGTTGTCACAGATACTTACCGGGCATGGTAGCTTCGGTAGGTATCTGTGGCGAAGACACCGGGAAACCACGGCCGAGTGTCAGCACTGCGAGGACCGCAGCGATGACACAGCGCTCCACACGCTGGTGGAGTGCACGGCGTAGGTGCAACAGCGCCAGGTCCTCGTGGTGGGTCTGGGCGTGGGCACCCTCTCGCTTGAGACCATGGTGCGAGCCATGGTCTCCAGCGGGAGTAAGTGGGACTGCGCCGCCTCTTTCTGTGAGCAGGTCATGCTCGTGAAAGAGGCGGCGGGGCGAGAGCGGGAGAAAACTCTCCCACCCGAGTTCCGCAGTCGGCGGCTTGGGCACCGCCGACGTGTCTTCGCCGAAGACCATCGGCCTCCATGACCGGGGGCCTGAGGACGGTGAGTTGGCTGCTCACCGTCTTTACAGAAGCAGGCCCATGACGGCAGCGTGACGTGAGGGATTCACGCACGCCCCCCCCCCCCCCCCCTAAGAAGCGGGGTAACACCCGAAAACCCCCCCCCATAGACGCGGGATAGCACCCGAACCACCCCCGAGACGAGGCCGCAATTGTAGCCGTAGGTCTGATGGGAGTCCTGGGACATCCTTCCGAGGGCTTACCCGGGGCTCCCATCCATAGGCTTCTGGGGCTCGATTCACTATCGCCACGTATCACGTATTTGTGAGTGTGTGAGTTTCGTTTCGATAACCTGGTATTCTGTACGATCTGTCAAAGCATAAGTTTACAAATACTTAGGTTTTTATAATTTTGACAACTGACGTCACCCATACAAATGGCTCAAACGTCATAAAATACTAACACCAGGTATCGCATATGTGTGGTTATGGAAATCGATAACTTAATAACCTGGTATTCAGTAACATCTGTCAAAGTCAAAATTATGGTTTAGGCGTTAAATCATGGTTCTGAACTCGATGACAATGTTCTGCTCGATTTGTATACGTAGATACGTTCACAAAAATTATAAAAGTTTAAATGTTTTTTATCATAGGAAAATCATTCGGTAAGTATTTATTTACATTTGAATTACAATGATTGCTAAAATTTGTCGTTGAATAAGTCCATACTAATGTTATAAATGCAAAAGTAACTCTGTCTGTCTGTCTGTCTATATGTTAGCTTTCACGCCTAAACCACTGAACCGATTTTGATGAAATTTGGTATGAGGGTAGATTAAACCTTGAGAAAGGACATAGGCTATGTTTGGTCGCGATAACCGACATCCACGCGGGCGGAGCCACGGGCAAAAGCTAGTTCACAATAAATATTATACGACATTCTTCATTGCGCTATCCAGACCTAAAGAAAACATGGATTAACTAACTTGTGTTTCATGATTTAGAATGCGGATGAACATAGTATTTAACTTTTTTCATAAGTCAATACCACCTTTTTTTTGTCCTGCGAAAACCTCGAATACCTCCCCCGCCGGAGCCGGAAGGTGGGGTTATGTGGGACCCGAACCGACTAAAACCGCACGCCGACTGAGGGAGGTGAGGTTTTCATCGACATATCCCTCGCACCACGGCTGATCCAGGGCCATCCCTTACGGTCTGGTCCTCCTCGGGAGGGGGGACAACGGTGTCCCCAACTCTCGCCAGGAATGGGGAGGCGCGCTCTCCAGCGCGCCGCCGCCGCCGTAAATCAATACCACCATGTATGTACAGTGAGCATGCAAGATGCATAAAATGGTCATAATATCAAGGTATAGCTCGGACACGTCAATTTCACTTCACCTCGCCTGATGGTAAGCTTAAAGCAAAGTCTCGGAAAGAGGGTCACCATCGTAAACATGTACCATGTTAACAGTGGTGGCACTCAGCTTGACGGCCTTGTCAGATGCCTTTTAAGGCCCCGCTTAAGGGCCCCGGGACTGTAGGATCCTGTGAAGGAAAGGAGAGGGTGGCACTAATTAGAAGGGCTCATCAGAATATTCAACGTGGTAAAGACGGTAGAATACTGCCAAAGACGCAACATCTCTACGCATCTGCAAAAGCTCGAGGAAGTTCGTGACTCAGGATTCCCAATGATGCGGACCGCACGTTGCAGCGACCTGTCGAGAGCATCATCGCATCTCTGGGAAGGCTACGCAAAGTACTTAACTTTGCGTAGCCATCCCAAAGATGTGAGCAGTATTCCACGTAGGAACGAATTTGAGTCTTGTATGAAGACGCCGCTGCTCCGAGCTCCGAGCTTACGCTAGGCTGTTTTGATGATGCTCTCGATATAGTTTTTGTTATTCAGTTTGCAGTGAACATCTATACCGACGATATTGAGGTTATCCTGCAGTGGCAGTGGTGTGCTCTGAGTCCAGCTCAGTGACAAGAAGCTGCCTTTTTTCCGCGATTTCACACTGCTTGGCCGCAGGATGTGCGTGATAGGTGCTGTCGTTTGCATGGCAATTAATGCTACCGTTAGAAAGCATGTCATTGATGTGCAGAAGAAAGAGAGTGGGAGATAAGACGGAACCCTACGGCGCGCCAGCATTCACCTGCAAGAACTCCGAAGCTCGTCCATCACAAAAGACGCGAATACGGTGCCCCTGAAGGTCGCCTGCAACCCAGTTGCACGATCTGGGAGGCAGGCCAAAGGTTGGTAGCTTGGAAAGAAGCGATGTATGCCATACCATATCGAACCCTAAGCTGTGGCGATGTCAATACTAATTGCCAGTGACTCAAATCGTGAGATAAAAAAGTTCCTGGGGCGTGCGGATTATTTTGTAATCCATACTAAT
Source organism: Eilema sororculum (assembly GCA_914829495.1). Lineage (NCBI taxonomy): Eukaryota > Metazoa > Arthropoda > Insecta > Lepidoptera > Erebidae > Eilema > Eilema sororculum. The sequence goes on along the minus strand of OU618543.1, from coordinate 15,224,872 downwards.
ATTATAAATGCGCAAGTAACCGACATCCACGCGGGCGGAGCCTTGAGCAAAAGCTAGTAATATATACTTGTCTTATAGAACTGAAGCTCGTCTACCGCAGTAGCACCCCGTGCTATCGTCAAAATTCATCCAAGAAACGTGTACTGCGTGTATAGAGTTTAAAAATATTCCAAAACAAACAATATTTAAAGTAAAAGTTTTCTATTCCCGTCTTTTTTCATTAAAAAGTATCAAGTAATGAACCTTTCAATTTTTTTTTAAGAACGAAATTTGAGCTTCCCCTTTCGATATTTAAAATTTATGACTATTATATTCACACGAAGACAAGGCTGAATAGCAAAGCGACCTCTTTGGTCTTTGGTCTGAATGCATGACGTCTATTGCCAGTATGAAGGTTAGATGTACGCGAACTTTTTTAGAGAAAGAAGTGATTTTTTTTTAATTACTTACCGCCCTAGGGCTTTTCTAGCTACATTATTACCCTAGAGCGCTAATATTAGTCACCTACAAGCCCCATTTGGAGGTAATAAGAACCTACTTATCGAACATGAGAGATGTAAAAATATTATAAACACTTAACCATATTTAAAAAACCCTACTTATGCTGAAAATATCGAAACAACTTTGATAGCAGGTGGTACCCATTTGCAAACCATAAACTGGAAACCTAGAGGACAGTTTCATGCCCCTACTGCGTACGCCGCAGCAGACGATGGCTACCAGGGCCATTAGGTACTGCCCGATAACCTTCGTCGTGGCGAGTCTTCTGGCCGGATAGCCACCGTGGATCCTACAATGGGCCCTTTCAGTGCTATATCGGTTCCGAAAGGAGGCGCGGAAGCGGGGATACGATCCTGAGCCTGAATATATTCGGGCCGAGAAATTTCGGCCTCACAGGGATATGGTGGCGGAGTGGGAGCGACGACTTAAGTAATCACGTGCAGGGCACGCTGTCGTAGCGGCCATACCAATTATGGGGAGAGAGACTAGAGAGGCCACATGGCAGCCCCTCGTATCGACTGACGCAAATTATCAACGGGCACGGGTGCTTCGGGTGGGATCTGCGTCTGATCGTTAAGGAGCCATCGTCCGGGTGCTATCACTGCGACGCAAGCGAGGACTCAGGGCTGCACACGCTCCCCGAGTATCCGGCGTGGGAGACGCTGAGACGGGAGCTGGTGGCGGCCCTGGGAGTGAGAGTTTTCACGCTCGCCACCTTACTCGCGGCGATGTTCCGCTGCACGGATGCATGGGAGGCCGGCGCCTCCTGGTAGCAAGTAATGCTCGAGAAGGAGACTGCGGAAAGGGAGTGGCAGCGTGACCGAGATAGACTCGCAAACCGTGCTACCCGCGGGCGCAGGCAACATGGACATCGGATGCACAAACCGACCTCCGTCCCCCATAAGCGCGGGCCTGGGGTGACGGGTGGAGCTGCTTGTCACCCTAACAGAAGCAGGCCAAGGCGGCGGGGTGCTAAGAAGCGTGGCTCCCCATACCGGGGGCGAATTAGAGACACCGTCGTCCCTCCTTCTTGAGAAGACCCTGGGTCAGCCGAGGTGCAAGGGCTATCGATGACAACCTCACCTTCGCCCTTTAGTCGGTTTGAATCCGACATAACCATAACCCCCCTACGGCTCCGGCGGGTATCCGCGGGGATTTCCGCACGAAAAAAAAGAAGAAAAAAAAAGTCATTCAAATGTGCTCTGTAAGTGCCTGAACTGAATAAAGGAAATTCATTCTTTGGTTCTTCTTCTTTTTATTATGTTCCATAACGGGCCTAAACCGCGCCATCTGCGTAACTGTCGAACGATATATCCAGCGCTATGCCACACAGACCACCAAGCATACAATACTCTTTGATAATATTGTAGGTACAGTTAAAAACTTGGTTAAAAATAATTTAGATTTTAAATTTAGACCCACGTTCCGCCAGATGTGCACCGAACCTAAGTAGTACTCGTATTTCATTGACAAGGAAAAATAGATTCATTGATTCATTTTGTTTAAAACCTTTGGACCTCCCAATCCTCGAATATATGAAATATTGAAATTATACCGTTTTGTATTATAACCAAAATTTCAAGATTATTCAGTTGAAATATCACAGGGATACCAGATTAATCGTAGCAATAGAGTATATTGAGTAAATAAAGAGAATCGTAGCAGCGCCACCCTCAATTATCTGTATTGTATAATATATTTATATATTGTAGAAAAAGCCGAACAAATAGTACAACCAAAATTTGTTTCGAGGATTACTAATATGTATAACAATAGGAATATTTGGTATCTTTTAAATAGATGCTATGTTGGTAGAAATGCAATACCGCTCCGCTATAAAAAGTTTTTAATGAATGTTCAGAACGTAAGAAAATTGTTTATCATAGGTACCATAGACCACAAAACAACTTCGTTTTTTAAGGTTTTCTTATTTCTCCTTGGATATATCACTATTCGATCAGTTAGTAGGTATTATAATGTTGCCATTTTAGCAGCCTGCTGTGTATAGTTGTATAACTTATTTCTTAGGTCAAATAAAAATACAAATGACTTATGCATTACAATAATTGTATTTTATTAAACTGTAGTGCAATGATGATAAAAATATATCCCATATTCATCTAAACATAAATAGATTTTTTGAAGCACATAAATAATAATAATAGTTAAAAGTACCTACTTTTTTTTTATTATTCTCGCGTCAATTCCCGTTATAATAATTAATTATTTATTGGTAATTTACAGAATACATTATAATTGTATACTAAAAAACTACTAATTACAAATAAAATAAAAGAAACCAATATTATGACAGCGCGATTAAGATAGCATAATTCTATTCCCGAATAGTGTAATTATTCATAAAAGTGAATCGTTGACACGAAAAGAAGAAGACTAATATTAATTAAATCATAGTTCAAAACAATTCCATACATAAGATTTATGTATGAGATTGAAAAAATTAATAATAAGAATTTATTGAAAAAAAAATTGGCAATTCAAGTTATATATTTAGTCTGGCATTATTTTCATAAATGTCGTATGTCATATGACATAAAATGTCACGTATATTAACGTGGTATTCTGTACCGAAAACTGACATAGGTTACTCACCGAAATCGCACGTTGCGTATATTTACGTCAGTAAAATCATAAGTAAATTTACGCAACTAAGTACGTAAGTTAGTGAATTGAGCCCCTGGGCGTTACCGTGGGGGTTTTTAGTCGGTAGGAGTCCGGCATAACATCCATGAAGGATTTTCCCCCACGGTTAAAAAAAAAAAAAAAAAAAGAAAACCCATACCACTAGGCTACCGCGGTCTAATTTATAACTTGACAAATTTGAAAAAGTTGGAGCGTACCCATTTGTTTTAACTTTTTCCAATATAGGAACCGATGCATAATACTAATTCATTATAAATACAAATGAGAAAAGGTTACTAACAAAATATTAATTTTACTAACTATTTACCTAACTATTATCTGTCCACGTCTATTGAATATCGATATCAAGTTACGAGTTCTTGTTTTTTTTTATAAATTAATTAAGCCAATGAGCTGGTGTGTTAAAACACTTTGAAATAAAATGTTCAATATTTTGGTACCTAGAAGCTTATATTAATAACTACAGAAAGTATCAATAACTACTAGTACATGTATTTTTGCCTTATAATGCAAACAAGTTTTTGAATCATGACAATATATGAGTCAATTTGTGTGTGGCAAGTAGGTTTATAACTTGAAATGATTCATACAAATATACACGTAACGGGCATTATCTTTTACGAACTTGGCTGGCACACCGCTGAATATTGTGTAGAGTGTAATTACGAATATACAGGTGGATTAATTTCGTGTACTCAACTCCGACAACACACGTGTTTGAAATTAATTTCGAATTCTCTCGGTATAATAACACGTAATTATAAAATTGGATTATTACCTGACGTAACTTCATTAACTAATAACTTCATTCGAAATAAATATAATATTATATTAAATAAATATTTTGGTTTATTTTATATTTGTACTAAGATTACTTTTTATAGATTAGATAGGTATCCATATGTTTTTGTAATGTGTTTAAGTTTCCCAAAATATAAAAGATATATACCACAATATAGGTGCTTTACAAATTACAGTACCACTATTTATAATTAGAGTTGACTTAGTGAATAAGCTCCCAAAGGAATGACTAATATTCTCAATTAAAATTATCCCAATATACAGTTAAAGTTGACTTTATAACTAAAAGTGAATGTAGACTCACCCTAAATAAACTAAACCGTAAAAGGAATAACTATTTAGTTAATGTTGCCAATTAAAATATAAACTTAGGAGTACCAATTCTGTACCACATAGAAAATAAATAGGGGTAGGTACACATATTTATTTCAATATGCAAAATATTTTTACTAGATGTTGCCAGTGGCTCCGCCCGTGTTATCGCAGCGTTAACAGCTTCAGTTATGTTTGAGAATATACATACTTTAATTTTCTTTTGAAAATATATACATATTAAAGCTACATAAAACGACTCAGATTAATGCTAATAGACAATAATAAGCTAATATTAATGCATACTGAGCAAGAATCGAACTCGCGACCTCTGACACAGACAAACACTCTACCACTACGCTCTATAATTCCTATTTATAAACGCCAAGTTTTACTAAAGCTATTTCTTTTTATCTCTTCAATATCCAAGAAATTTCACTAAGTACATTATTTTATCAGATGCATACATAAGTATCTTCAGGACAATATTTCAGGACGCTTTTATCTCAGGGAAATCTCGTAGCTGAATATTTTATTTGCCACCGGGCTGCGCTATCACCGAGTGTGTGTTCCCAAAGGATATTAGATTTCTTTCATACGACAACCGAGATGCCTAAGCAAACTCGATAGGTGTAGACAATTTTGTGTTTGTTTTTTGCCGCTCAAGCTTGGCCAAGTAAGAAAATATTCCACAAGAAGATAAATTACGCTGTCTTCAATTAAGCCCGAGAAAATGCTTTTAGGTGCGTTATATGGCCGAGCAATTTTTCTGGGTTATTTATTGCAGAAATAATAAGATTTCGTGATAAATAGTCGATGCATAAAATATTACTTAAAGGTATATATTATTACGAGTTGAAATAAAACTATTTTTTCCTATTGTGATCTATTTGCCGTTATTTTACGGATACCCAAAATAAAAATTAATAAATAAATAATGGGTGAAACTTACAATAAATGCTAGATTATTGTCATTTTCAGAGAAAGTAACTAAAAGTCTCAACCTACCCCATTGGGAAACAGACGGGACTGTATGTATGTTAAAGAGAAAGTTACCATACCTTCACAATGTAAATCCAATCGCGGTACGATTGTGGCAATTATTTATTTATATTTTCCCGAAATTTCGCTTTTTTCCTTTTGAATTCATAATTAGCTATTAGTGAAGCCTCGTTGCTCTTGGGTTCGATACGAGAGCCGGACGAAGTATTATTGGTATTTTGTGTTAGTATTTTATTCTTTATTCGTCTAAAAAATGTGCCCGGTATACGAGTACCCGGTCATTCTGTGACCCGGTACACAGTCACAGAATAGATAATAGTGGAAGACATTGACGAGGTGGTTTCAATACGAAAATAAGATATTGCTAGATGCAAACTTACTAGGAAAAATTCTATAGAATTAGATGAATACACCTTCGTAAAGAGACTATTAAATGAAACTTTTTTTTTAATTTTATCATTTTCTTAAATATTATGAGGTGAGTTTTTGACAAATAACAAGATTCATTAACATAATTTATTTTTAAGTTCGACGTATTCAAACTGCAATCTATGTTCCGGCATTTACCGGCTCTCCTCATCGAGGTTCGAGAAAAAAAGATTGCGTGTGTATTGTCGTGGAGGGAATTTGCCCGAGTTAACGACAAACATATGTAGCATTTTCACTATATATAGGCACGACCATGTTTACTCCCCTAGGGCTGAAAGTAGAACAAAATACTTGTTTGTACATCACGAACATTTTCCTTAATTGTGAGGAACGGTATTGTATTTTCCAGATAAAGTAAGGTTTTTATGATAGACGAAGACATAAGGTTGTTATATTATTTTACTTATTTATTTTACGTAACATAATCACTACAATAGGTATGCAGTTAAGTTATGTCTAATTATATTAAGTTAGTTAAGTTTTTGTATATTGAAATATTGAACACTAGCTTTTGCCCGCGGCTCCGCCCGCGTGGATGTCGGTTATCGCGACCAAACATAGCCTATGTCCTTCCTCAAGGTCTAACTTATCCCTATACCAAATTTCAATAAAATCGGTTCAGTGGTTGAGGCGTGAAAGCGTAACATACAGACAGACAGACAGACAGACAGACAGACACACAGACAGAGTTACTTTCGCATTTATAATATTAGTATGGATTGCATTTCTAGCTCCAACAATTTTTTTACAGTAAACCAACCTCAAAGGCGCATCAGGCGAGGCGATTTGATAGGTAACTAACCTCCTGAGGTTAGTTACCTATCAAATCGCCTTTGATGACTCTGGCGAGGCTCCCGGATTTGAGGCTTCTCTAAAAGCAAAAAAAAAGCAATAGGAGAGCGGACTCCGGGCTCTAAAGTGCAAGCATTGAATGCAGTGCAATTGGCGTTTGGTTGCAGAAGATGAACATACCTATTACATTTTCATGGAAATAAAAATTCAGCAGACATTTTCTATTAAGCCAGTTCTCGACAGCTAAGAGATCCAACTGATGTCAGGATACAACGAAAGTACCAATACAAATAGAAATATACCACAACATTCTACAAGAGGCTATCTAGACCCTAATTAGCTTGTGTTATGGAATCTAGAATGCGGATAGACATACTTAGATACTTTTTTATTGTAAATAAATAAATAAATAAATATTCCACAACATTCTACACAACGCTATCTAGACCCATGGTAAGCTTTTATAGCTTGTGTTATGGAATCTAGAATGCGGATAAACATACTTATATACTTTTTTTTTGTATATACATACATATTATACATAGAAACACCCAGACCAATGCAAATAGCCATATTCATGCATACAAATATTTGCACTGAGCGGGAATCGAACCCGCGCATCCTGCGTAGCAGTCGCGTTCACTACCGCCACGCCATAATATACATAGAAACACCCAGATCAATGCAAATACCCATATTCATGCGTACAAATATTTACACCGAGCGTGGATCGAACCCGCGCCTCGTGCATCGAGAGGGTGGGACTAATATGTAAACACATAAAACATTTAGGTACTACATATACCTACGTGTTTATGTGCATAAAAAGTATATTATAGGTCGGTTTATATTGGGACTTTATAAATTTAAACGAACATAATTTAAAATATCCTAGACTTATACTATAGTTAAAACTATCTATTCCAAAAGCTATCACGTCCAGTGTGGTACGTGCAAGGCTTAGGCTGTCAGAATTAATGAATATAATAAGGGTTGCTTGTTTCATTACGGACCCTGAAAGGCAATAGCAGATGTTTGAATATGCTAACGAGTATTATAGCGAACCTCCATATTCTAATAGAATAGACGTTGAAGAAACTACATCATTTTAAAAGCGTTTTCTCGTTCAGTTGCTGGTTCAATTTCTGTTTAAAGATATTCTTGAAAGTAATGGAATAAAATTGATCAAATGTTACATCTTTATTCAATGAGCTAGAAGTAGCTCTATCGCATTATCACACTCAAAATGTCTACATAGGGTAACTTCATATCAATTTTTCTATTCAATGTGAGTTTATTCGACAGATAAAATAAAGCATCGAGTGGGCTTGATTCGTGACTAGAGTACGGTCAAGCTCGACATCAAGAATTTGATTTAACAGATGGATCTGTCAGATTGAGTATGAAATTGCATGGTGTGAAGTCACTTTTAGTACTATCAGAAACATTTTCACTTGGTTGAACCACCTTTAAGATAAAAACTAACACACAATCTCAGAGTAACACCAGGCCACCAGCCGTAGAAGGCGACTAAGGAATAGGGTTGATCTCCTTCCGACAGTAAATATACAGCCCAACACAAAGGGCCCGCTAGACGGCAATAGGCTTGTCCCCTATTACCTACGTCGTGGGAGCGAAAATCAAAACTGGCGAGACGTGGGTGCTGCCTAAAATCCCCGAAGGGATTATTAGACGTGAGTATATTTATGTCTTTTTATGTTATTTTATTAAAGTTTGTAGAAAAAATGTAGTATTATACTCCGTTACTACTAATCTCGTATAAACTCTTTAATCATCCGTATTGAGAAAACATGCGGAAAATCCTGTGATATGTCATGGAAGCTTTGGATTGGGTAATATCGACCGAGAACAATTCTTTGCTCGTTAGATGAGCGTATCTTACACTCGTATTAATGGTTAAATAATAATATTGAGCTTTCCTTTTACGAATTTGATGCATTGTTTTCGATTTGGAGCAATTCTCAAACTTGTGTATTTTTTGAAATACTCAGTAATATCATTTTAATAATCTGCGGTAGCCTAGTGGTATGGGTAATGGACTGCTGAGACGAGGTCTCGGGGTTCGATCCCAGGTTTACCATGGCACACACCAATGAATTTTCGAAGCTTTTCGAAGTTATGTGTGTATTTATCGCAGGTTTATAAGTGCCCGGTTAATGGCAATAGGCTCGCCACCTATTACATTGGGACCTAAACATAAAACTGGCGAAATGTGGGTGCTAGCACCTCTGCCTACCCCTTCGGGGAAAACAGGCGTGAGTTTATGTTATGTTATGTTATCATTTTAATCACATTTTAATGTCGTGACAAATATAGACTTCTACTTCCATGTTATCGGCTTAGCAGGGTTAGTAATTCTTTTAAGGGGGATGGTATACGTTTTTATAATAAATTACTTGAATCGATACTTGGTATGCCTGACAACAAATTTAAAATCTTTGTAATGACCACCTTATCTAAAAAAGCATACTATATGACAGATGATTACCTGAAAGCTAAAAATGTCTGGCTTGAGCATGGTCATAGGCATGGTGCCAGCCCCTCGTAAAACGCAATAATGACAGCATGGTATTGTATTAGGTACGTGACTTATTCTTAACATTATGTAACGTTATTTTATTTTTTATTAGAAAGTGTTTGATATACTTAAGTATTGTTTATTCAGACGCGAAAATAATAATTATTGTAAATTGACGTCTAAAAAATGCCGCAGTGGAGTTTGTTGCACCGTTTCTTCTCCACCAGCGCGGCAGCGCCTTGGAAGCGGTGGTAAACTTGGATTAATTGGAATGAAAACTGACGTCAATAAGAAACCATTTTATTGTTCAAAATTGAGACTAAATTACTTTGTCTTTGAGCATACTAAACGCTTAAAATTTCATCTTTACTAAAAGTTTACTTACAGGTTAAAGCTTCATATAATTAATAAAAATACTGATGTTCACTCAAAAATTCATAGACAAAGCATCGTTTCTAATAAACAAACAACTACTAAACTCGCATCAAAAAGTTTCCCCAATGAAGTGTTGAAAGCTCTCGTCCAGAGACCACTTAGAACTCTCCCCTTTGTTTTTATCAGTTGTATTTTTTGTACGCACTGAAGACCAAACCAAATTTGTCGGTGGATCAACTCAAATAAAGAAAACTTTAGATTAAATCCTTTTATTAAACTTTTCGTATATTTAACGAAGACTGTTTAAGTCTTCTTTAAATAAGGCAGAGTTATGTCCAATGTGATATAACAGGAAATGAAAGGAAAATATAGGTTGAGTTTTGTTCCGGCGTTCTGCCTTGACGCCTGCTTGCTGTTCATGTCAACTGAGGAAATGGGTCCCTTTGGTGTTCGCCAGTAGGTATATGTTTGTATTGTTCTTTTTCTCTGTAAATAGTTCAGAGAAACGTGTTACGATATATTTGTATTTAATTTCATTGTGTAAATAGTGATATTAAGGTGAAATAAAGATCACTGTGCTTATATTATGTTCTCAAACAAGCAAACACGGATGACGAATTTAGTTTAGCAGAAGTCAATTGTATAGGGATGTCCTTTTATTGCAAAATTATGGACAAGTCAACATGAAGATCTTGGATTGTGAGTAATATTACATCCACTCTCAAAATCTATACCCCCTGACGAGTAATCCTATACATTTTACATGCATCGACACGTCACTTGCCACCTCACGTTTCGCTTTTAGTATATACAGCTGACACCTATATTGCACCTCAATTCAGCATGATGACAGTGCGTGGCATAATTGTTCACCTAGTGGCTAGGCGAACAATTATATACCAAGTTCAATACGCTCATGCTTTTCAGCATGACCCTAGCTGGATGTTATGGCCTGTTTTACTGAAAATTGTATTATTTCAATCTGGCTCAACGTTGCTAGATATACTTATCAATTTATTGTTAACACTCACGAATTATGTATTCAGGCTTTTAAAATGCTTTTAATACCGTTTTAAAACTTGTATCGCGTTTATTAATATTCAAACGTGTACGAAGTTGAAAGCCGGTGGTGAATAACCAGACTCTGTGACATTTTACAGTGAAGGGATATAAAATGAACGGTTTCATGCTGACTCGACGTTTTGCAAAGCAATTTGATGCGCCGTTGTGCACTGTTCGGCACGTACCGTACCAAAGGTTTACGTCCAAAGCTGTTATTGACGCATAGGCATAAAGAGAATAAATTACTTTTTGCTCGAAAATATTCGTAATTTATTCTTTTTTTCTGATGAAGAGCATAATATGGCTTTTAATTACTATATTTAATACCTAGGTATATATGGACGTCTGAGAGGCCTACGGATAATGAGAATGATAGTCGTCAGGAAAATTTAACAACTGTGCTCTAAAGTGTTTGAAAGATGTTCTTTGGGATCTCTTTTCTTTTAAAAGTAGTTCCCGCTTATAACCTTCTGTCTATCCTCTATGGAGTATAATTTACTGCTAATAGGTAACCGTCATCGTAATAAAAAGTAAAAAACATACAGTAAAAAGCAATATAACATTTCGAAATTGCCATCAAACAAAAACCAAAGGAATTTAAAAGATAGCATAATAAATGCTATAAAAAATTCAGTCAAATAATTGGGCAGAATCATAAAAAATCAATGTTTAAAATGGTTGAAAAATCATTCATTGGTTCTAACAGTTCGTAAGAAAGTTGGTAGATGGCTCCACCGTCGCCCATAAAGGCATAAAGGACAGGGTAATTTGAAGTTATTCAGGTGTGACTCATAGCTCAGTTGGAAGAGCATTCCCCCTGTAAGGGAAAGGTCGTGGGTTCAAGTCCCACTTGAGTTCTTCTTTTTCCCGATGTATTTCGAAAAACACAAATTATAATTTCTTCACCAACTATAAAAATCAATAAATACACTTGACCCTTTGTCGACATAGTTTCGCTACAAACAGTATAATATTCTTCTATTATACCCATGTGAACGTACACATAATCTATTTCAGTCTAATCGTTGTTTTGCCCTAAGGGTTCCATTGATATTGAAATTTTTTCTCATAATAATTATCCTCATTCGTCTGCGTTGTCTAGTCATAACAATAACTACTTATTTCATATTTGATACTGTCTGGGATTTCCGCGAATATGACTCATTGAAATAAAATCATTATGCTTTTATGTCTGAGTGTAAATAATAAAAATAATAACTACGAAATCCATAAACCGACGGTGCGGTTGTCCGATAACACTCTTCTCCGACGGTTAGTCGAACGAAAAAATACTTGGCCGATGGAACGTTTCGCCGAAAATATTATTCATCGACGGTTGGTAGTCCGAATTAATCCTTCGACGATGGGACAGTTTGCCGAAAACACTCTTCAACGACTATTGGTTAAACGAACGAATCTTTCGCACTTCCAATAGAGGAACAATTTAAATTTGTCTATTTGAATAATTTTGTTATTGTTAAATAAAAAAACCATAACAATTAATGTGTAACTAATAGCCATTATGTTTTGTGTTGTTTTTCTATTGCCACACTTCCATGTTTTATTTTATTATTACCTGTATTTTTAAAATGACTTCTACAAGAACTAAGGGTGTAGTCAAGCTGAAAGGAAAACTATCTATTTGGCAAAAGAATTCCCCTACGACAAGTGCTATCGGTGAAAGATTCGTTCGTTTAACCAATAGTCGTTGAAGAGTGTTTTCGGCGAACTGTCCCACCGGCGAAGGATTCATTCGGACTACCAACCGTCGATGAAAAAATATTTTCGGCGAAACGTTCCATCGGCCAAGTATTTTTTCGTTCAACTAACCGTCGGAGTTGAGTGCTATCGGACAACCGTCCTATTCGGTGAGCGGTATTTCGAAAAACCATACGGACTTCCAATATCTTACATTTGTGAACTGAGTATAAAATATAGTTATACATTTTACGTGTACCTACTATTTTTGTATTTATTAATTGTGCGTATGCAAATCTAGGACTTGCGAACATTGATTTATGAGTTTTTTTTTTTTTTTATAAATAATATCTAACCGAAGTTACTAATATTCTCTCTAACCCCTCCAATTAAGCTAAATCGCTTGTGCTAGGAGTGGGTTCACGTCGGTAGTGTAATGGTCAGGATCGAACTCGGGACCTCTCGATCGTAAGGCCGACTCCTTAACCACTAAGCTACCGACGCTTCGATTATTGATTTCGAACCAATTTATCATTTAAAATTCTAATTAATATAAGAAAAACGTCTTAAACGTAACTTAAATAACAGCATAAAGAGACAAAAACCAATTGCCGTTGTAAGAAATATGTTCTTGAAAAAGAAAAATAATGTAAGAACTCCAATTTAATTTACATACATATGTAGGCGCTGTTACCCGAGTGTTCTTTCATGCAAATACACGCTATAACGCATTTTGATGTTGACACATTCTGTTGAGGTTCGCATTTTCACGCTTGGGATGACCAAATATTCGTCAATTCGTTGTATTGCGGTTGTTTAAAACTGTCCCACGGCTCTCTGGGTTTCATGGCGATGGCGTACATACATAGTTTCTTTTTAATTTCAAAACTGAAGTTGACATGTTTTTCAAACGTACAAAACAAGTTTTATTGTGGATTGCCAAAATGGAGATCATACTAGATACTAGGCATTGGCGAGTCGCCATTAATAGTTTTGTAAAGTTATATATTTTATTTGAACTTGGCGAAATTGCTGTATTTATACTACAGAAGTTATATATTTGCTGATTGACGGATAAGTGTCTGACGCAGGCAGAATTAGGGAGACTGACAGTTTTGTAGCCTGAGGTCTACTTAATGATTTGTATCACGGTTTTTTCCGTGAGCCTCAGCTAAAGTCTGCACTAGAACCTCGTCCATTGTTTAGATGGTGCACTTGCATGTGAGGAAGGCTTGAACCTCAAGGATGTTATGAGGTTACAAATGAAGCTATCCGAGTTGAGAATCACATCTTATACAATAGGGTATATTTACCGATAACAACCTAAAATGTATATACGTACTTAATTGATAAAAAATCCCGAATATCTTGTTTGTCATGGTGGTGTGACATAGCTGAAAGATCGAATACATAGGGAAAAAGAAGAATCATCTTGGGCGGGACTCGAATACTTAATGCTGTAAAAATTAATTCAATAGCTGAAAGATGTTTACCACTGAAAATGTTGTATTACTAAGTAGTATATAAGTTGGTACAACAATTAATGTTGTATTTTCAGCACACACAACTAAATGTAAAATATGGTAATCATGACAAAAAGCTAAGTGTTGTATAAGTCACTCACACGCCATGAAAATGCTATTATCTATGAAAGATTACATTAGTTAAGCCACCCGGTTTACACTTACAGCTTAGAATAGAACTGCAATAAACTTTATCGTACACCAGAAAAGGATGCATACGATTATCTTCTTTATATAAATACAAATTATTATTACTTCGTATTTCAGCCACTTCTGTAGGTACCGTTCAGTTGGAATTGTGACTGTAAAGTGGAATTATGTCTGCGTTTTCAGATATATATAGGCTATAGAGGCTACAAGTTCCCTGTTCTTTAAAGTAATATAGCCTTACATTGCATACCGTGTTCGCATCAAGTAGAATACAATCACCCAATGACTTTGTAAACAGTTTGTAAAAGACATAGGTATTACTAGTTGTATTTAGTTTTATAAACCAAATAAAAAAAGGAATATTTAACGTAAAAGAATGCAAATACCGTGAATGGAATTTTTAATGTTTTATTGGTACCAAGAATTACGCTATCTATCAAATACGGCTTTAAAAACAGGGTAATAATTGCTCATACAATTTTAATTTTTTTTTCTTTTTTATAACCTCATTGGTTTATATTTTATGAACAAAATGTCAAGAGTACACGGTTTATTTTGTAAATGGGCAGAACACGTGTTCCGACGCTTCGAATATAACATTCCCGGGGGCGAGAGTAGAGATTAAAAATTTTAAATGCGGCAAGGTAACAGCTTGTGTAATATAAGCCTTAAAACATAAAGAGAGGTATGACACGGTAATCCCTGCGTAACCTGAAACGACTCTCTCATTTTTTTCGGAGAGGCGTTGCCGTTGCTGTTTTCAGCTAATGTTAAAGGCGGAAATAGCTTGCGTTTTGAATATTCATTTTCTCTGCGTGTCTGATTTTTTTTATATCGCTTAGGTGGCCTACAAGCACCCAAGTGCCATCAGGTATTAGTAGACGGTGTAGTAAAAAATATATAATTCTTTTGGAACTGTAAAAATGGATCGACAAATCTATCTGAACAAGTTGCGCTCGAACTGGTTTATGGATACGGGTATAGAAACAAACTCATTAAATCGGTGACCGTGTGTATTCCTTAGCTTTTAACTATATTATTATTTATCAATTAAAATTATATTTTTGTTAAAAACTATTACATAATTTTAAGTGAATATGAGCTATAAAATTACAATAAAACTAATGTGAAAAATTACGTCATTACAAAATAACGGCCTTTGGGGAATTGCCTGAATAAGAGTGTTACGTGAATAAAAATTGTACCGGGAATAAAAATTGAAAACATTTAGAATATGTACATAAGTAATAAACTGGAGATACCGGGTTCCCGCGATTGCAGCACGCGTCTCATCACTAGTGATCGAATGGAATTATCACCATAATATAAGGTCAACAATTGTCCTAACGCACACATAAGCTGACGGGGCGGTGGGCCACAACACTAGTGCAGCGCGCGGCGCGCGCAAGACGAGGCTTGCACAGGGACGAGGACTCGATAGCTAACCATCGCAGCGAATAGTCTCGTAAAAACAAATACGAAATTGTTAGCCGTTAAGTTATCTAAAAACCTAATTAATAATTGCTTAGAAACTAAGTCAAAGTCATATAAACGTAACTGACTCCGAACGTGACGGAAGACTCCGGCGGACCGGACTAATGGCTACGACGCCCTGGTGGTCTTTTGGGAAAGACGACATCACACTCGCACGGGGCCAGCCCGGAACCCTAAGTTGAGTATATTACTCAGCCTTCCGTTCGTAGTGGCGCGTACCTACCTACCCTAACCGACACTCGACTTTAAGTAAGAGAAATTTTTTAGGTTGTTGTAGAATAGGCCTACAGAATAAAATTCTTGGTCTCGTATCACTTGTTTCCTTCAATTTTGACCCCGTAGGGCCCCGTATCAAGTGCTAAGAGCTAATTGTAAATGAAATGATGCAAAAAGGACTGAAACTCCTTTAGAAACAAGCAATGAACCACATGCTTTCAATAAATTACCAAATTGTAGTGAGACTCTTATGTATACGATGACATGTAACTGTATAAAAATTAAAAATCTCATTTAGTTATACCTAGTCAATTACATTACATATACGCAACGGCAAGTATAAATATGTTTTTCCACTATGTTGAATGAGTCGCGTGAGTTTCGTGAATTTCTTGGAAGTTTTAGCGTAATTTTAGTCTTTTGGTCACAAGAAGACTACTCTCGAAACGATTTAGCGATGCATGTTTGAAACTTTGGGTTTATCAACTGCAGCGAACTTAGTTTTAGGGCAAAGTCCGATCTCTAAACAACAAATATCTACAGAGTTGTGAAAAATTATGATCTATTGCTAGACCTCTGTGGCGTGGCGATAGTGAACGTGACTCCCACTCTGCACGGATCCCCGCTCAGTGCAAATATTTATGTATATGCATGAATATGACTATTTGCATTGTTTTTTTTTTGCATATTTTGTATTATTGCATACTATAGATTCTATAACATAAGCTACGAAGGATCTAGATAGCGTTGTGTAGAATGTTGTGAAATATTTATTATTATTATTTAGATTATAAAAAATCTAAGAAATTAAATCTAGTATTGACATTGTAGCGTCAAATACTCCCAGTGTTACGGGTATTTTCCTCATAGTTTTAGATGCATTTGGTTATATTTTGTAACTTATCGTAGGAATCCAAAGAGAAAAAACATATTCCGTTTTATTATGCACTGTAGATTTTATGTACAACAATAAAAGCACACACAGCCTACTTATAATAACAATAAAAGCGCTTTGATCAAACGAGACTACCATTAGTCTCATATTATCTCAAGTTTTATGCCAAGACATATTCGTTTCTTTAAATTTCTTATTGTTTTTATTTATTTATTATTTATGCACAAATATAAAATATGTGTACAAAGGCGGACTTAATGCCGTAGGCATTTTCTACCAGTCAATCTTAGGGTGATGCAGAGATTTGTCTAGGTAGGTGCTCGAAGTATCGATCTAGTACGGAGTAGGTAATTATGAAACATACAAACGGCAAATATGATAATATACTTATATATACCCACATATACATATACACACATATGCATATACATACATATATACATACATATATACATACATACATACATACATACATACATACATACATACATACATACATACGTTCACAAATACTTTATAATGTATACACATACACCTGATTACACAATATATTATCTACATATACATATATTTTAGAGTACCAGGATCTGAAATTACTAGTATTCCTGTTTAGCCCTCCAGCTAAGCGAATCTCTCATGTTAGGAGTGCGTTCACGTCGTTAGTGTAATGGACAGAATTTGAACCCCGGAAGATTTGAAGTAAGCTCAACTTCTTAACCACTAAGCCATTGAAGTAAGATGTTTTTTAAGAGCGCGCATAAAGCTAGTAAAAAGTCAGATTTCACCCGCACACTTCATACGTCCCGCTCTCGTCTGTCCACACGTCTGTCGTCTCGCAGTATTTTGTGTGGCAGCTAACCGCTGTGTTTGGTACGCAGGCGCACAGTATACCCAAAATAATCAGATAAAATTTGGCAAAGTACGAGCTGGATCATTATCTATATAAGGTATACTTTGAACACACAATAATTTTATTTTTGGTGATAGATAAAATGAGTGGGATTTGTAAAATAAACATAAGCATTGAAATAAAACCACTTTTTACGGATTCTAACACGTAAATTTTTTATTATTTACTTTTTAAACCGACGTTTCGGCTGCTGCAAATTTACGCAGAATGAGCTCACTGCGTTGTTAAGTCTTGCTGGATTTTGCTGCTTACTGGTTTTGATTAAGTGGATGACTGGGTCCCACTGGTGGTACGTTCCATCCATCCTCTCTATTAAAATTTGGGTGTATTTTAATTTTAATAGCCACACCAATGACTTTTCGATGCTTTTCGAAGTTATGTGTGTATTTATCGCAGGTTTATAAGTGCCCGGTTAATGGCAATAGGCTCGCCACCTATTACATTTGGACCTAAACATAAACTGGCGAAATGTGGGTGCTAGCACCTCTGCATACCCCTTCGGGGAATACAGGCGTGAGTTTATGTATGCATGTATGTATGTATGATTTTGATTATTCTACCTGAAACCTACGCCTATTTGTGAATTTTTGTGGAAAAGGTTTAGGAAATGACCTATTAATTATTGTTTTGACGGCTAAAGAGTATGAAAAACTTACTGCGTATTTTCCTGAAAACGATATATTTCTTGAGTGTATTAATTTTAACTAGTTCATACAGAATATGAAACTAAAAATATTCAATGTGGACAATTTTTTCGAAAAATTCAAACCACAATGGGACTTCAACGCCAGAGCCTGGCGTTCCAGTGCTCTTACTCTGAGCTAGCCTTCCACGGGCGGTCGTCCGTGTTCCATGTGGTCGAATTTTTCTATTACTTGTTTTATATTTGATATGCTTGATTTATATAAATGAATGTTTAACCAAAGCAAATGAAATGGCTTATTATGTAGTGAGATTTTGAAACTCACTTATCTATTTTTTTTTTATAAACAGTACTAGTCGGGATGTTCTCTACATTAGAAGATGATCTGAAAAAAAGGCAAAATAAATAGCCATGGTTCTAATAACTTCATTCCCATCATTTTAACGTAACATAGTAACAGTTACTCAAAATAAATAAAACAACATGGTAAATATCCCGGTGAGTAATCAGTAATCACACTACATACATCACTAATGTGAATGACCATGTGAATCTCAAACCATACCATTCTACTTGTTTATATTACACTCTACTTCTCTTACACGCTACTGCGTGTCTAGATTATACAACGTTGCATATTTTTAATTCTATTTAGTGTAATAATAGAATCTTAAATGTTTACTGAATGTGAGAAAAAACAATTTCACTAAGCTTACAAGTTACACATATTGAATAACACACTTGTACTTTTCCACCGAATTTTAAAACAATAACTATAATCAATGCAATTTAATTATGATTTTGACATTTCGATAAAATTCAATAAAGTAACAATAACAATTATATCGCGATAGAATCCGTAAAAAGTGGTTTTATTTCAATGAGTGACATTCGCGTAAACTTCAGAAAATATCATTTCGATAGAATTTTCCTTTAATCATTTGTAATTAGAAATTTTTTTTTTTTTATTTTTTTTTTTTTTTTTTTTATCCGTATCTAGACCCATGGTAAGCTTTTATAGCTTGTGTTATGGATTCTAGAATGCGGATAAACATACTTATATACTTTTTTTTTGTAAATACATACATATTATACATAGAAACACCCAGACCAATGCAAATAGCCATACATTGCCATTCGACATTATTATTTTCATTTGACATTTAAAATTATTCCTTGACAATAAAATTTAAATGCAATTTTATATATTATATTGATCATTTAAAAATTGTGAGGCCAAACTTATAATTATTTCCCACATATTGGGGAAATTTTTTTTAACTGGTATACCGATTTTTAAAACTACCCACACATGAAAAAATGCAAATATTGTAATGTTTCGGAATTATAATTTTTGAAACATCAATGTGAACCTTTGAGAATGCCGCAAGGCGAAACCGGTCAGGTCTAGAAATAAAATCAGTGGAAAAGTACAAGTGTGTTATTCAATATGTGTAGCAGATTCCGCAAAGCGCCATCAATCTCCAGTATAAACAGTTACAAGTTACAGTTTTTACTAAGCGATGCGACTGGATCGGATTCATCAGCTTATGTTATATTACGAGCTGAAGCAACTCTGAAAAGCATTAAAATTGATAATACAATGTATAAGTACTTTCGCAAAATATAATTATATTACTGCTATAAAAATAACATTACCTATACTCTGTCCATTCGTTTATTTTCTTTTTGACAGCTCACACGCAATGTTCGATATAACTTTGTTCTTGCGCCAACACCTAACACTCTGAACAAAAATTAGGCGCCAATACGTCACAATTCATGACGAGGTCACGTCGGCCGGAAAGAAATTTTAGGGATGGCGTATTTAGTCGATCGACTGTGTTTTTATTATAATAACTTGAAAATGTTATGCAATGCTACCGGTTTTTTTTATTAACACTTAATTGATTTAGGGCCGATTGTTTGTCACGCGGGCATTATGAAAGGATGTATCGAATTTGCGTTGTTGTCTTTTAAATCGATTAAATCGAAATATACCAAAGATTCCACAATGTGAATTAGGTATATAATTTTGAAAGTTGGCGTGTGCGTTCATAAGGCCCACAATCGGTTTATGATTGTAAATGTTTACTATGGCACACACCAATGACTTTTCGATGCTTTTCGAAGTTATGTGTGTATTTATCGCAGGTTTATAAGTGCCCGGTTAATGGCAATAGGCTCGCCATTGGGACCTAAACATAAACTGGCGAAATGTGGGTGCTAGTACCTCTGCCTTCGGGGTCTTCGGGGAATATAGGCGTGATAAGATAAGATAAGATTAGAAAAATCTTTATTGTACACTTATAAATTTTAGTACATGTACGAACAACATAATAAGAAATGTACAAATGGCGGCCTTATCGCTACAAGCGATCTCTTACAGGCAAGGCGTGAGTTTATGTTATGTTATAAAATGTACAGACATGAAATATCTACTAATTTATTATGTATAGATAGATAATAAATAAAATACTACATAAAATCATGAAATATATACATGAAATGAATACATGAAATCATTTGCTATTATCGATTTATAATTTTATAAATCGAGGTTTTTAACTTAATCGATATTTTGAATTTTTGTGCAACCATCACTATTTCCATCTGTCAAAAAGAAAATAAACGAATGGACAGAGTATAGTTACATACTTCAAACGCGAGGTGGTCTTAGACATCTATTTGATTTTCATATACCATACCCGGACTGCCTGGCAACGGTTGATACAAAAATTGTACTTAGTAACAAACTAAAGAAAATAAAGAAATATTACTTTCGACAATTAGCCAAGCCAAGAGTTAAATTCATAGTTTTTTATATTTTCTTTTAGAGTTTATCTTTTGATTTTTTTTATTTCCCATAATTTCGACGAACTTATTCGACGGAAAACAGAAAAACAGTGTTCTCGTCTCAACGGGGCGACCCCGACTAATTGATGAAACAACAGATGGCCGGCACCTCGGGTCAGGTGCGATAGCAAGAGACCGTTATGCGCGGAATAAGAACATCGTAAGCGCCTAGATTTTAAAATTTTATACTTTGTACATAAAAATTGACTCAGTTATATGAATAATCTTGAAAATAAATTAATTATAATCTAAAATTAGGCCTAACTTTGTAATCTTATTTTATCGACAAAATATTATTATTTTATGTTTTCACCAAATTGAGTACCTTTCAGATATAACGTATTTACTATTTAAAAAAAAACCAGCTCATTTGTGGCACACTTTCGGGTATAAAAATCAAATCAAAGATCGGCAATTGTCCTTTATACCCCCTCTTAAGCCTTTAAAATATACAAGAGAGAAAGAGAAGAAGATAATACAACTCAAACTTTAATCAAGAAAATAGTTCCGCTATCCTTTCAGTATAAAAGTAATATTTTTATAAGTCTTTAGTAAACGTTGCAAAATGCTCACGGAGATGAAACTTTCATAACTGAAGCGCGTAACCAGTGGCCGACGACAAAGCACTTACAATGAATAACTTTTCTATTAGCTGCGAAGCTATCGTGTTATGAAACTACAAAACATGGACATTATTCAACGTACTGAAACATATGGCATAGGATTAGGGTTAGAGAACAAAGTTTTTCACAATAATCCTGTTGAAATGTACATTATGTGTATCATGCTTGTAAACTCCGAAAGGGAAAGAGAGAGGTGTGTTAACACCTACATAAAAACTTCTCGTTGAAGTATCATAGTTTTTAACCCCCGACGCAAAAACGACGGGGTGTTATAAGTTTGACGTGTCTCTGTGTGTGTGTGTGTGTGTGTGTGTGTCTGTCTGTGGCATCGTAGCACCCAAACGAATGAACCGATTTGGATTTAGTTTTTTTTGTTTGAAAGGTATATTAGTCGGGTGTGCTCTTAGCTATGTTTGAAAAAAATCGGTCCAAGATGGCCACCGCCACAACATGTTGGAATACAAATTTCTTTATAATTCCCTCAATATGGGTATCAAATGAAAGAGCTTGACTAGTAGATGAATTTAAAAAGTATAAAATAAAAATTAAATTTAAAATTTAAAAAACTCCCGTCACAAAAAACACCAAAAAGTTGAAAATAAATTAATAAATTTTAATTCAACGGTTGCCATGTCAGGGGACCTTACGATATAAAGGAGTACTTAACCAGTTACGGTCCCCCGACATGGTAACCGTTGAATTAAAATTTATTAATTTATTTTCAACTTTTAGGTGTTTTTTGTGACGGGGGTTATTTAAATTTTTAATTTATATTCTCTGACTAAAAATTTAAGAATAATATCACGAATATAATCACACCATAGGGGATACAAAAAGGGGATTTCGATACCACTTCTTCATCACCATTTAGTGATGATCCTTGCTTTATCAAAGCCTTTCACCTCGGGCACCTGGGATTCGCTTTCTTTTTTATGCTCCGTTTATTTAGTTAGTAGTAGTCTTTTAGCAGTAGTAGTCGTAGTCTTGTAGTAGAAGTCTTTTATCTAGATTCTCAACCCCGAAAAGCCTGCGCCAGAGCATTGTACTCGTTGACCGTCTAGTGTAGTTATGTAACTATGAGTGACATGAGTTAACTAATTTGAAATGGGAACCACCAGGAATTTAGTTTCACCAACCCTTCACCGCTGTAGCTCTGGTATAGACGAATATTTCAAGGCAATTTTAGCACTGCATTAAATAAAGGAGTCGTATTTTATGTTCCCGCAACAGCTTTAAGTATCCATTAAGTTTTGGGTCGTCTATTTGATCGTCCCCACATTAATTTCGCAATTTATCTCTTCTACTTATATTTTAGAACAATGCTTTTGATTTAGACGTGACAAACTGAACAATAAATTTATTTAATTGTTTTTTTTAATAACAAAGAGTCGTGTTCAAAAAACAGGGGCACAATTTCATTCGTCTCATTTTCAAAATGCGTGCGCAGTGAGCAAATATTTTTTTGTAAATTAATTAGAGGTTAGTGACATAAAAATTAAGTGTCGGTAGTAGTCGGTCCAGGGTTCAAATCCTGGCCATTGCACTAGCGACGTGAACCCACTCCTTACACTACCTTAGGATAAGAGCGATTAAATAAACTTATTGATTAATAGACAAAGTAAAGATACAAGTCATAATAAGTACAAAAATCCTGTTAGTATTAGATATTATTTTATGTATAGAAAAGCAAACACCGCTCGTTTGCAACTAAAATTAATGATGTTTGATAGAAATAGCACCATTGTGTGATACTAAATTAATGACTTCAGACTACTTCGACGTAACCTGACATATACACAAACTTCCCTTTTAAGTCATTATTAAGTGTGACAAAGCGATTTCGAAGAAAGTTCTCGAGAAATGGAAAATGTAAAAGAGATATTGCGAAGTTGCGGTGAAATACATTCGTAAGTAGGTTAAAATATGCGTTGCAGTGCTACGACGTTCCTTTTGTAATGAATTCTTAATGGCTGTATAATTATAAAAAATGTTGTGGTTTTGATGGCTGGCAGTTATTTATGAAGGTAGGTAAGCTATTAACGAAGAGGAAACAACTAAGGATCAGTGGTAGTCGTATCCTTATTTAAAAATTTCATTACTTATCTCATACAGTCGCATGTCGAGCGAAACTACAGAATGTAAATAATTTTAAATGTCATAAAGACAGTTCTTTTTCATTTATTAAGGAACATGAATTAATGAATGAATGAATTATTTCTTCAAATAATAATATATAGCTGAAATACCTTTGAAAGAAACAGCAAATTTATTGTATAATAATAGTTTTTATTTATTTTCTCAAAAGGCATTACCTAGTGATTTGGAACCACTTACTATTATGCTATAGATGTGGAAGGCAGAGGTTCGGACGAAATGGCACAAATAGGAAGAGGCCTATGTCCAGTAGTGGATAGCGGTGGGCTAATTAACTATCCCAAAAAATTTAAGAACTGTATCAACTTACTACTTAAACGCGTTATGACCCCTTTAATCTTCAATTATTATTAGTTTTCAAATGAAACATTGATACACTTTTTATGGACGATGAAAATATGCGAATGCGGTCGAGAATAGAGATACATTTCAGAAGTTACAAGTATACTTTAAGCTAGCCCATATGATGAGTGTTATTCGCTCAATTTATTCCTGCCCGCCCGTGTATATTCAGATGAAAGGCCATATTTGACTTTCGTTTTTGTTGGACCCAAACGGCGAAGGGATTATAATAATAATGTACTTTACCGCATAGTGAGAATGGCACCAAAAAGACTAAGAAGATTATGAAGTATTCATAGGTAAGTGTAATTTATTAAAAACGAAAATTAATGTTTTACGGGTTCCATTCCGTGCCTCAAAAGGAAAAAAAGTGAACCCCTATCTTTATTGTCCAACTATCTGTCTGTCACAGGCCGCGGCGGCGGCGCAAAGTACGCCTCCCCGTAACTGGGGCTAGATGGGGACCCTGTGGTCCCCACAACCCGAAGGGGGCCATCTCGAAAGAGATGGTCCTGGGTCTGCCGGGGTGCGAGAGATATGCTTTTGGCAATCTCGCCTCCGGAAACCAAGGACCCAAGACGGCGTGCGTTTTAGTCGGTTCGAGTCCGACATAACCGCCTCCACCGGCTCCGTAGGGGTGGTATCCGTGGGGATTTATCGCAAGTTAAAACTATCTGTCTGTCTGTGGAGACCTTTTTCTCAAGGAATGCGTGGAGGATCAAGTTGAAATTCATACCACACATTCAGGTCTATAAAGTCTGGTGACAGCCCTGGTAGTGAGGATTCTCACCATTGCCACCCTGTTCACGGCGATGGTCTGGGCGGCCGGCGTCTCCTTCTGCGGGCAAGTAATAGTCGTGAAGGAGACGGCGGAACGAGAGCGGCGGTGCGAGCAAGAGAAACTCGCCGATCTTGCCGCCCGCGTGCGCAGGCAACTTGGGTGTCGGAGGGTACAGACTGACCTCGGTCCCCCATGAGTGCGGGCCTGGGGGTGACGGGGGATTTCTGCATTAAAATAAGGTCTATAAATTCTTGAAGCTATGGAAAAACCAAACTTCTAAGTCAATAGAATAAAAATATATTGCGGTTTATGTGGCTTAAGTTACGTAACCAGTCCGACTCGCACTTGACTGGCTTTTTTTACCCACTGTCATTGTTATTAGACTTATACCACTTTACCTACCCTGATATGCGACAAATTGAATGTTAAAGGGCTATTTAACCCATTAATTAATGGGCTTCACCCACTGGTGAGGGGTGAGGAATGTCACTTACCCCATCCAAGAATAAGTTTTTTTCTTTCATTCTTCTTTCTGCATACAGCTACTTTGCTACGGTTGGCAATAAAATTTTATTACAAAAGCTATCGATTTATAAAACTACTAGCTTTTGCCGCGTCTCCGCCCGCGTGGATGTCGGTTATAGTGACCAAACATAACATATATCCTTTCTCAAGGTCTAACCTACCCCTATACCGATTTTCATCAAAATCGGTTTAGTAGTTTAGGCGTGAAAATGTAACATACATACAGACAGACAGACAGAGTTACTTTCGCATTTATAATGTTAGTATGGATTCCGATACTCTGATTTTATTTGATATCATTTGACTGTTTAGTAGCAATACGTGGGTCAGACTTTACTGATATTTCTGCCTAAAAATATAAGTACCTATCAAAAGAAAAGATTCGAACTCTGAAAGTCAAAAGTTTAGGGAAATAATAAAATATTTATATGAGATTA
Organism: Eilema sororculum; assembly: GCA_914829495.1. Taxonomy (NCBI): domain Eukaryota; kingdom Metazoa; phylum Arthropoda; class Insecta; order Lepidoptera; family Erebidae; genus Eilema; species Eilema sororculum. Next base: position 15,199,148 of record OU618543.1, on the reverse strand, counting down.
TGTACCTATACGTATTCCTATATTTCTACATTTATGTTTAAATTTATTTTTAGACTTTTAAATTTGAATAAAAGAATGTACGAGATTAATTTTATTACAGTCCTAATGTAATACGGGTTATTGTTGCCGACATTTGGCCGTTAAAGTTGCGAAAAGGTATAATTTTATCTGTATGGGAGAATTCATGAATAAACCTATTATCCGGGGACGTGAGGTGGCACCGTACCAAAGTCACGTGTGGGTTGGTAGAGCCGGGGATTAGTTACATAAAGCACGATGACCGTTGCGTGCTCACTTCGTGCCCTACTAACTTGTGACGGGTGTCAGCAATACATGCATTGTTCAGAGATTGTCGATGTGAAACTGTCGTTACAGTTGAGCGGTGGCTGTAAAACGATTGCGGTGAATTGTGATCTCTCCTTTGTTGTTTTTAAGCCGTAGTATCTTACTATTCATGAACTGTTCAGAGTTATTTTTGCAAGTATACCCCGGACACCAAGTGAAGGCTTCTGATGCAAACGGGACTCACGCAAAGATGAGGCATAATTCCTGTGTAAGCGTTTTAGAATCGTAGCGATTCGAATTTCGAATCATGAAATAGTAACAGTTAACTGATATTTACTCGATTTTTAGTATATTACCTAAAGCAACGAGAATAAGCCAATGAAATGCCAAATACAGTCAATCTTCATTCTTTCTGAATTTTCTTCTACGTTATGGAAATTTTGTAATAAATTGAAGTTTAATAAATTCTAATTTTTATATTTCACATTCAATCTTTTTTTTTAAATGTGTGTTGCACTGAACTATGGTTTTAACTCTTACCAAAATGGAGCAAGAATTTAGCTCTGAATAGCTTTTCTATTATGTAGTATACGTCTAGTATGAAAGTATTATACTCGATAACAATCAACGTTTTTAAACTCGGGCTATTAAAATAATACGTTCCAAATGCTTCCACAATTTTTGTGCGAGTCAAGCTCTTGAAATCGGCGGTCGTTGCACCAAATAGCAGTCTCTTAACTCGGGATGTACGTACTTATGTCCAATATGTTTTTTTTAAGTATAGACTTTAAGGAGATAGGTACATACCGATTTAGGTGCTCGGTAAATATTGAGCAGGTACAGTCATAGAGAGCAGGTTTTTGACAGCCCGTTATGAAGTGGTGTTACTTCATTTTATTCTCATTTCTGGTATGCTACTAACTGAGATTTCCCAACACTAAACGGACATGATTTTAGATGCCTCCCCAAGGTAAGTTCATGCCATATCTTCAGACAGTATAATTTTTTTTTTTTTTTTAAAAAGAATATTAGAACCGAAGTTACTAATATTCCCTCTAACCCCTCCAATTAAGCTAAAATGCTTGTGCTAGGAGTGGGTTCACGCCGGTAGTGTAATGGCCAGGATCGAACCCGGGATCTCTCGATCGTAAGGCCGACTCCTTAACCACTAAGCTACCGACTAAGCTACAGACGCAGTATCATTAAGTTTTGGTCTGACAGAATATTGTCACTACAAAACTCCTATTATTATTCGAATACAAACGAACATTACGATATTTATCGATACTTATTACGCTAAATAAAACACAGCGGCAATATAAAATACAACTAGTAACTTAGAAGCGTAAAGCTGCTACTTATACATGCGCCCGGATGGTATTACGACTTAGTCCCCACGCTCCCCCCCATCCGTTCATATGATCGTATTTATGTCTCACAGAAAATAATACGATGCCTCTTTTCAGCGTTCCGAAAATTTATTATTTTTTGTTTATTCAACAATTCGTTTGCTTTATGGATATTTGATTGTTGTGATACCAATTATTAGAGATTATTTTTTTGTTTTGTGAAATATTGCTGGCAGTGTAGAAAACGAGGCGACCCATTTTTCCTGTGAGAGTCGTGTAGGCGAATAAAGAATTGGGCTGTTTTTCTTCCGAGAGTAAACATACGATATACAAATATGTACCTATGTAGGTATTAGTGATGTGCCGGATTGTTATAAACGTATATCACGATCCATGACTCTTAACTTTTTTACTCAATCGATTTTCGTGCATTTTCATGAATTATAAATTCTAGTATCAACGTTGTTATTTCAATCACCTCCAACCACCAACTTTTATAAAAATGTCAGTAGTGAAGTGGGTTGCATATTACTTACATTCTGTTGAACCCTTACTAAGCTGAATACTTATGTTACGAGTAAGTTCACGTCCCGTCGGAAATGCAATGTAACGCATGCAAACTCTTTGCTACGAGACGAGCTGTGTTCGCTGGCCGCTTTGAGTCTAGAACGCTATTTGAATATTTTAAATTAAGAACGACTGCCCGCGGACTGTATGTTGAATGCAAATAAGAGAACACGCAAAACATTGGTTTGTATAGGTACCACACATACATACGCACGTAACACATTATTCTCATTAGCGCAGTCGGGTAAATCACTACATAGTATAAAATAAAGTCGCTTTCTCTGTCCCTATGTATGCTTAAATCTTTAAAACCACGCAACGGATATTAATGCGGTTTTTTAAATAAATAGATAGATTCAAGAGAAAGGTTTATATACATAATACACGCTTAATATAGTAGAGGGAGCTGCGAGAACGGGAGCAGACGCCACGCGGGCGTACAAAAATTGGCGGTACCAAGTTCGCCGGGTCAGCTAGTATACTAATAAATTACTTCTATAGATAGCTAGATATACGTAACTTCTATGTATACTACAAGACAAGCTGTTTAGGACAAATATTGTGATACGGCTCCTGGGTGGGGCAGTAATTTTGAATTTCGAATTACGAGTAGGAACGGGACACAGGACGTCGTTTGCAGTAGGTATGGTATTAGGTAAATGATTTTTTAAAGAACGTATATTGACATCAGCTTTTTTGTTAACTGTACTTTAACTTCATTTTTTGTGGTCCCAAAATACTTCTCATAAATAATAATTGATTTTTGAAAGCCTCTCTACCCGCCTACCAGGCTTAGATTTACATGTAGTGCTGGACTCATGTAAACGAAGGTAGTTTTAAGTATAAACCAATTATGGGCTTCAGTCTGGATTATTAATTTTTCCCGGCCCAAATCTGGGATAATTTAGAGCTCTGTGCAAAAAACTTTATAGTAAATGACAACACTCGGCATCTGCTTCTGTCCTTAAACAATTAAAAAAAACCTCTACTTTCATGAAATCTTTAGTAAGCTCAGGATTTGAAGCCTTCCTGGCAATAAAGTATAGCTTCATAAATTTATTTCTGCCAGGTAAGTTTAATTTTTTAGATTAATTATTAATATGATTTTACCTGAGTATACATTCAAGAACATTTGAAGTATGGAGCAGAGAAAGTTGGAGACTTTGCCAATATCTTAAAGGCCCAAGTTAATCTCACTGAAAACTGGTACACCTAGTGATTGACGGGCGAGGCTCAGGTGCAGGTTCTCCTCTCGAGGTTGAGGCGTCAGATGGCAGTTGCTCCCATTAGAACTAAAATAAAGTTGCAATACGACTGGAATTGTGGGGCTCAGATGAAGAACAAAATCGGATCGGTAATTGCTTTTTGAAATTAATCTCTTCAAATAATTAATCATTCCATTCACATTAATTAATATTAGAGTAGTATTTAATGAGTACAAAACAGACGAATTCCGACATTATTGGCTTTATACATGTGGTTTCAAACAACCGCATAACTCAATATCTGTGCCAGCAATGTTGGCTAATCTTCTTGTCGTTGATTTGACAGATACATATTTTCAATAAAACAAATGATTTTTATTGTTTCCGGTTGAGTATAGTATGAATAGATATATAGTAACTTCTACTTAGTCCATAATATCTGAGATTTGAGGCGCCTTCGATTCGATAGAAGAAGAAGAAGTCCATAATAGAGACAGGTTGAATTAAAAAAAAAAAAACATTTTGCTTTCTGGAACACGATTAAAAAGAAGTGACAGATAAATTGATCGGTACATGAATAATATTAATTCCGGTTGAGTATAGTATGAATAGATAATATAGTAATATTCCAATTATTTACCATCGTTATGTAAATAATAATTTGACATTATAGTCAGTTATTAACGTAGAGCCTCAGTACCCATAATTTTACCATAAGTAGCGAGCGATTATTCTCACAATTTAAGTACATAATCACCTTATCAAACGGTTTCACAGGAAAATAAATTGAATAAATATCGAAAGAAATACAATTCCTTTTATACGAGTGATTTGTGGGATCAGATTTGATAATATATATAGGGGCGAGGGAGACACGGGGGCGCCTGCCTGAAGCAGTGACATAGGGGAAGGTGTGAATATCGCGCTTAGAACTTACATTCCCATTTCGAAAATTTACATAGACACTCGGTAATGCCAGGCGCTTTTTTAAAACTGGGGCGTCCGCCTGAGGCATTGAAGCAATTCACATCTATTTAAATTCCAAATGCGACGCGCAAGTGCAAGGTATGCGTCCACACTGCACCCTGATGTAGGTCAGTCTGGCTTTGCTTATCAGAGGCGCGTATTTGAATGTGTTGACATATATACACACATATAATCACGCTTTTATCATCACAGGGTTAGGTAGAAGTAAATTAACACCCACATTTCACATGGTATTTTGAGCCTATTGCCACACGATTGTTGACTGAGTCATCTGAGGCTGAGGCTAGGCTGTATTGCAAGTATTTGAATTGTAAGTAAGACTTACGACGTCGATGAGCTGGGATAGTTTAAGTTTGATGCAGACGCGTAGAACGTCTGTGGTGTTGACGACCGGCCGGACAAGTTTGTTGTAGTTGGATAGGAGGTCATCGTAGAGGCGTTTCGCGTCGGGGTTGCCGGCGGTGGCGGCGCGGAGCAGGCAGCAGGCCGCCAGCCACCACACGAGCGCGGCCATCAGCTAGCAGGCTCGGCCATCGTTACGTAAGGCTCGTACGGGCTGGCCCGGGCGCGGCGCGACGCTCACTGCCGCCCTGCGCGCCGCACCTCCCCCCGCGCGCCCGCCACTCCGCCACACAATAACACGCAGATGCGACACTTTGATGCACTCGCCGATTCAGATGTGGATTGTGGATATTCCTTGATATATATATGATAGATCAAGCTAATTTTATACAATTATAATACTAGATTTGTGTGTTTATTTCCATTTTAATGGAATAATAAGTTATGTTTTTAATAGATAACAATACTGTTTTTGATATATCCATACTAATATTATAAATGCGAAAGTAACTCTGTCTGTCTGTCTGTCTGTATGTTACGCTTTCACGCCTAAACCACTGAACCGATTTTGATGAATTTTGGTATAGGGGTACATTAGACCTTGAGAAAGAACATAGGCTATGTTTGGTCGCGATAACCGATATCTACGCGGGCGGAGCCGCGGGCAAAAGCTAGTATATGATAAATCAAACTAATTTTAATACAATTATAATACTTGATTTCCGTTTTATTGGAACATTTTATTTTATTTTATATATGTACACATTCGGATTTTGTTGCTAGTAGTTATTTAATAATTATATTTTATACACTTTTATACACTGATTATGTACGTAACTTAATCTGTTATAGCCATTGTTAAAAGTTGTGTTAAGTAAAGCTAAAGAAGAAAAGGTTTTTTATCTCGCCATATTATCTTGTTTTCATGATAAAAGGTTTCTGCACTAAAACGTTAGGGGAGTGGTGGGCAGCAGCCAGTTAATAATATTATTTCCCGTATTTGACCAACTATTTATTAGGCCCGTAAATCAGACCGAAGTTAATTACCATTTTTCTACACTATTTGCTCCTAGAAATAGATACCAACAGAAATCCATTAACACTTTTTCTATAGTAATTATCTGAACAGCGTCGTAGCGACCCGTAGCTAAAAGCTACAATACTGTAGATAATGCTACAGTGGCGTAGCGTCTACGAGTCAAAGGGAATCTCGACAATTATGAAGAATACATATTGATGATGAAGAAAACTGGCGAAATGTGGGTGCTAGCACCTCTGCCTACCCCTTCGGGGAATACAGGCGTGAGTTTATGTTATGAGTTTATGAGTATATGTTACATATTGATCTATACAAATAAATAAAAATGAACTTGTCTATTTGTAATATTAATACAACAGCTTTTAGTAAATATACATAACTATACCTGCATAGGTCAATTGTACAATTCATCATTTTTAGATTTTTGCCTGTCTGGTCTAAGTTGAACTATTTTTCTTATAGTAAAAGTATTACGAACTCTAATCGTTCATTTATTTATTGACCTTTATGCATAAATACATGTATAGACTGATTGTCACGGGAGTATTCGCCCAGTCAACCAAATATGACGCAAAGATAAAATTCAGTAAGAGCATTATTACGAGAAATCCATACTAATATTATAAATGTGAAAGTAACTCTGTCTGTCTGTCTGTATGTTACGCTTTCATGCCTCAGCCACTGAACCGATTTTGATGAAATTTGGTATAGGAGTAGATTAGACCATGAGAAAGGACATAGGCTATGTTTGGTCGCGATAACCGCCATCTACGCGGCCGGAGCCGCGGGCAAAAGCTAGTATTTAATAAGAGTATTAGTGTTCACTACAAACATATACATTACACTACATATATATACATTATACTATTGAGCAATATCACACTGACACTAAAGTTATACACATAAAATGATAAACATCTGTCTAGGCGTCAGTCTTTTTTTTCGTACGGAAATCCCCTCGGTTACCTTCCCCGCCGGAGCCGGAAGGGAAGATTATATCGGTCTCGAACTGACTAAAACCACACGCCAACTGAGGATCGTGGTGCTAGGCTGGAGGTGAGGTTATCTTCGACATATCCCTCGCACCCCGGCAGACCCCCTTACGATCTGGCCCTCCTCGGGGGGCGGGGGGCGTATATCACGACACGCAAGCATCAACAACATTATCCGTTGTGCTCTTGTTACCGCTGGCGTGCCAGCCATTCTTGAACCTAACGGGCTGGTGCGTGATGGCAAGAGACCGGATGGTATGTCGGTGCTACCTTGGAATATGGGTAGGCCTTTGGTGTGGTACGCAACGTATGTCGGCTCCCTTGCGCCTTCACAACTTCCAAGCATAGCAGGCTGTGCCGGCGCTGCTGCTGCATCTGCAGAAAACCTCAAACGGCATAAAAACTGTAACTCAACAACTGATTATGTTTTTGAGTCGTTTGGGATTGAAAGGTTGAAGACATGGGGCCCAAGTGCCCGTTTCATTTACATAGACCTAGCAAAGCGGCTGATCGACGCTACGCGTGATTAGAAGGCTGGTTATTACCTTGCACAGAGGTTAAGCATTGCCATTTATGCATTGAATGCAGCCAGCCTTCTGGGCACGTTATCGGTCGGTGACGATGCGGAGGAATTCCACGACGCATTATGTATGTAAATATTTTATTTATTTATTTTCTTTAGTTTATTTTAGTACTTAGTTATAGTTCCTAGTTTTAGAATTATTTATGTGTTGTACATATTCCAATGAATATATCCATTCAAATAAAATAACAAGCAGTAATAATATTAATTTTCTGAATGTAACACTTTTCAATTTTATTCGATAACTAGTCGCTTCTATGCAAATTATCTATGGCATAAAGTTTAGTTTACATAAAGTACAGTTACGATGACAGTGTCAAGACTGTTCGGGGTAAAAGAGCGTGGGATGGCGTGGATGGTTGATCTGTGTCCACAGCGGCAACCTCCCTCTATAAATACGCGGAGTCGATAGCGCATCGCATTCATCTGGCTTGTATTACAAACGCCTCCAACACAAACCTTTTACTAATTAGACAAAAAAATCCTCGTTTCTCTTGGCCACCCATAACTTGAGACTTCTAATTATAACTTACGCATTGCATTTCTTTTGTAATTGTTTAAATACTTTGTTGAAGTTTACTTTAGTTATCATATATACATAATAATCACGTCTTTATCCCCGGAGGTTAGGTTAGGTAAAGGTGAATTAACACCCACATTTCACGAATAATTGTATTTGGTCCCACGTAAAAGGGGGTGAGAGTACCATCATTCACTAAAATAAAACTTATTTCACAGATATTATCACGATTTATTTTGTCGTTTACACTGAGTCTGACGTTTCGGTTGCTGTTAAGCAGCCCATCTTTTTCCCATTCAGACTCCTGGCGACCATATCTGCTGAACATACATACATACAATCACGCCTATATCCCTGGAGGTAAAGGCAGAGGTGACCTAAAACCCACATTTCACCAATCATTGTATTTGGTCCCAATTAATAGGGAGTGAGCCTATTGCCGTATTCCGGGCACTTTTGTTTACTCGAGCCATGTATCCGAGGCTGAGTCTGGGCTGTGTATATCTGTCTGATGTTAAACAGCCTTATCCCTTAATCGCCAGACTGCTGAAATGTAACCGAAACTTCGACTTCGACTTCAAATAATGAAGTACCGAATACATTAAAACAACTTTAATTTTAGGCTTATAGAAAGAAAAAATAAGTACACATACATTATATGTTCACGCCTGGTTCCTTCCAGGGTAGACAGAGACAACAACCCTGCCATGGTTTTCCCAAGCGACTACAATATGGGGTTCTTCAAGAGGGGCATTAGAAGGTTTCTTCAGGGTAGGCAGCGTGAGTGTAACGCCCCTGGTGTTGCATACGTCCATAGGCCGCGGTAACCACTTTCCATCAGGTGGGCCGTGTGCTTGTCTGTCATCTAAGTTGTAAAAAAAATAAAAAACCCGCCACTTATTGTAAAAATATTGAGTAAGAAATTAGCAATTTTTAGATAACTCAACGACCTTTTCAGTATTCCCCGCGGGCGAAGCTGCAAGCAATAAAGCCTTATCTAATGCACTAGCCACTGTAGTTGTAACATTCTACAAAGTTCGCCAGTGAGACGCTGTATCGCGAGTTTGCCAACTCTGTGCAATTCACGGCCAGACAGTTAATCTTGTTGCCAGATTTAATTATAAATCGATAGTTTCTTGTTTGTTTCTGGATTAGTTTAATGATAATCAAATTTAGTGAGTTTCATAATACTAGTTTTGTATAGTATGCTTTATATAATATAGCTTTTGCAGCCATTGTTTCGAAATGAGTAAATATGTAGCCTAAGTAGTAGGTACGTGTGTACACTAAAGGACTCTGTTTTTATGTGGGTATGTGTGTGAGTGTGTGTGTGTATACTCACAATTATAAAGCATGTTAGTCAAAACTAAATAGGGTGTCGTAGTAATCTTTTCAGAACCAAATAATAACTTAATATACACTCACAGTAAATTTTGTAAATCATTTGCATAATTCAATTTATCTACAACTAGCTTTTGCCCACGGCTCCGCCCGTGTGGATGTCGGTTATTGCGACCAAATATAGCCTATGTCCTTTCTCAAGGTCTAATCTATCCCTATACCAAATTTCATCAAAATCGGTTCCGTGGTTGAGGCGTGAAAGCGTAACATACAGACAGACAGACAGAGTTACTTTCGCATTTATAATATTAGTATGGATATTACTATTAATGTTGTATCTGCTCTAGACCAGGGCCTCGATTCTGCTCAAGCCAAACCACAGTGGTGCCACCGCCACTGCAAAAAACAGCATTAAATAATAGACTTAAAAGCGATGCGGTTAAAGTTTAAAATTAAATAACTTTTTGCAGAGTAATTGAAAAAGTGTAATGAAAATGTTTTCATTTCATTTTGAGCTTTAGGCATATTGAAATAATGGCTAAAATTTTACGTCCTTTTTTGCACTTACTGCGGCACCACAGTGCTCAAGTAGAATCGAGGGCCAGATGCAATGTTACCGCTACCATTAGACTATCTATATACATAATAATACTACAAAATGTATTTTATGCCAATCTAAAATTAAGAAGAAAAGATTGTTGACTCAGTTATTTCGTCTCTACAAAGTCCTAAGGGAGCAAACATACATAGGCTGCTATATATATACCCTTCCTATCACATAGTTGCATCACGTAACACAGGCGAGTAAAATGTCTGTATGATGTTAAAATTAATTTAATTTTCTAACAGTTTACTTGATGAGGTTGGCGCTTAACTTTTTGTGAGCACTGGTGATATTCTTTAACTGCTTTTATTAAAATGTCATTTATACTGTACGGAGGTTGCTATGAGCTGTATTCTTTTCATCTCGCGGCAGGGGGCTCAGATGGCAACAGTTTCCATAAAAGCCATAAAAGAAAAACCAAAAGAAGAAAGAATAAAAACAGAATTTTATTTCATTAAATTTTAAACTGACTAAAACCGCACGTTATCTTCAGATGGGGGTGAGATTGTCTTAGGAAAATCCCACGGCCATCTTCATTTTATAAATGACCCAACTTACAAAATTGCCTTAATGTAAATTATCTTCATTTTTGGTACTAGGTATAAGTACGGACCTTAGAAGTGTCAAGTGAATTTATGGCAACATTTACTGGTCATAAAGTCCACTGAAGACGTGTAGAGGTAATCGGGGTCATTAGAAGGAGACAGTGTGATATGAACCCGTCTTTGTGCTCCGTTGAATATGAGATTGGAGTGCCTTACATTTGTTACTACATATACAGCGTGATTATCAAAAGACTATTTAGACGACAAACAAGCTTGAAAATGAACTGTTTACTCAAGTATGCTAGTTAGACAAAACATGGTTCGTATCTATACTAATATTATAACGATCTGAAGTTTATGAGTTAATAGGGATTTTATTTTTTTATCTTTGGATCTACAAACCCGATTTTGATGAGATTTGATTGGTATAAAGATAGTAAAGCTAAGATAAGGTTCATTTTTGCTTTTTATTTTTTTATTACTCCTCTCTTTCTAATCGGGGGAAGTCGAATGAAATAAGAAGAGTATGGAAAACATTTTTCGCACTCATAGTTTTTTTTATTTTCACGATTTTATTTTAGTTCTTTTACTAACGTGTTTGTAAAAGATATAACTTGCTAAAACGCATTGATTGTGAATCCACGCCGCTTATATATTCATCGCAGTGAATTGTTCACTTAAAACACGGTAACCTGAAATGCACACGGTGTTATCAAATATAGTAACTTAATATTCATGACCATGAGTTCAGAGGGTATCAAACCGTGTCAACATGAACGCCTAATTCACCATCGTAAATTATACGTCCCTATATTAAAATCTGAAGTATCTATACTTGATCTATACTATTATATTATTGTAAGACTCTCGTGTCATTGTTGGAGATATAAACAAAAAAAAACTTGGTAATATTCATAGAGTATAGTAAAATATCGTACCGAACACATTCTTTTTTAATTCTTGTCTATTTGTCAGCGATTGACGTAAAATCTACTAAATAAAGTCATTGAGAATGGTAAACAAAAAGTTTATAACCGTAAGACTTGATCGCAGGTTACAGGGTATCATTTGTAAAATCAACTGTTGTGCCTCCATTGGTATATGGCGTTGATCGTAGAATTACATTGGTGAACCCTCAAACAATTTTCCAAAACTTGTTGGCTATGTAAAAACATCAGTCATCATTTTTTCCTGCAACGTTGGCAGACACTGCTAAAATATTCTTAGACATCGAATAAACGCTGCGATAATGATTGATGGGGTTCTTAAGGCAGTAATATTGTTGTCGCTTTGGTACTGCTAAGCTATTTAACAGGTAACTAACAGGTAAAGGAAAAACAAAGGTAACAGGTAAAAGAGGAAAAAAAACATTAACAATAAACGACACCTTGTGTGTGTGACTTGTGAACAAGTTTTTATTTTAAAGAATATTAGAACCGAAGATACTAATATTCCCTCTAACCCCTCAAACCAAGCTAAATTGCTTGTGCTAGGAGTGGGTTCTCGTCGGTAGTGTAATGGCCAGGTTTCGAACCCGGGACCTCTCGATCGTAAGGCCGACACCTTAACCACTAAGCTACCACGAAGTAGGTACATGTGGCTCATAATAATTTAAAGAAATATTTTGGTAGTATTATATTTTAACATATTAAATAAATAAGTAGCTTGTAGTATGGGCTCTAGTATGCGGATAAACACATTTAAATATATTTCATCTTGTAGTCAGGATACATAATTATACATAGAAATTAAATTAATTAAAATATTATACATAGTCTCAATATATAAATTAACATTGAACTCATTTAAAGTGGCACTTGTTACAATAACTTCTGTTAGGCTTAGCCAGGCAGCCTGTATGGTAGCTGACCTGATATTTTTTAATATAAAATATTGAAATAGATCTTATCGAAATCATATTCAGTAAGTATACAATACCAATATTTTCCAGGAGACACGCGATATTGTTGAGTAAGTAAATATTACAAACCGAAAACTTAATCTGATACGCCTTTTCTCCAAATAAATGATTTCCTTTTATTATAAGGTAAACTTGAAACTCGAAGTGAAGACTAACCATATTATTGACATTTTACATTACCCCTGAATTTTATTTATTTTTTTCACAACAGCAACATTCATTTTTACAATTTACGCTTTTGGAGGATGGTCGAGTTACATGTTTTAAAGGTTGAATGTGTTAACACACGATTACCTTACCCAATGAAAAATGTACTGAATACATGATAGCTCAATGGATACAACAACATAGATACATGTACGCCTTGGAACTGAATAGGCAGTTTACAAAACGTATTACGTACACCCAGTTCGAGATGTTGTGGTTACCGGGTTCGCTTGTGAAAACACAGTTCCCATAGCTTAGATCTATGTGGTAATTAAACCTCCTTTGAGGTAAAACCATAATGTTATTGGCAAAAACGTTCTAAAACACTGTAGAGACCATAATTTACGTATTTGTATACTCATTACCTACCTCCGTTGACAGTCTCTTAAACTTGATACTGCAATAAACTATGGATAGTATTCGTGTGATCATTATGAAACTGGTGCTGTACCTCCTCATTTCCATTGGATAAGTTAAAAAAGGAACTTATGGAACACTAATATAACATTAATTAAATAAAATACTTTTAACCATTTCACATTCTGCAATCTCCTTGCTTACTTTAAAAATGTGCGTTGTGGGAAAAGATGACCGATTATTATAGTATTGGTAAAAGCTGTAAATAAGGCTGCTGAGTTAATTAATTAATTTAACATAATAATAAATACTATAAACGGTCCACTGCACACAGCAATGACAAATAGCCTATTAAAATTACATAGTCTGTATGGTGAACAAAGCAAGTTTGATGTAGGTAGGTGTCACGTCAGATACCCCTTTCCTATCTACCTTTCGTCAATTCTGTGCTTGCGTCAAAAATCTTACTATACACGCCTTTGAATGCAAGAATTCAATATCGCTCCCTAAGATGATATCTTCGATCATTATTTGATTAAAAAACTGAAGTGATGGAATGTAGGGGAGTGATCGATCGATCAGGTCAAGTAACGTGCGTATTGAAAAGTCGTTAGTTCAGCGTTTTTTTCTAAAGGTCACTTCACACTTTAAAAAATCCACATTAACGCATTAGACAGAAGCTTAAAATTAATGTTGGGTATTGGAGGGTTTACTTGCTGTTTATCAATTGCCAGAGGGATTCTTTCTGACACAAATTGGGTGTAGAAGTACCATTCGTTCACTTAGAACAAGGTTAAATATCAGAGTGCTCTATGATTGGTAAAACTGTAGAATATTTTTTCTCATTGGTCTATTACTTATTATTATTTAGGAAAAGTGAAATCTTAATATATTCAATGAAATGTAATACTTGGTAAATTTTACATGACGTATTTTTTCCGCATTAAGCTAATTTGACTTCACCTCACCTTATGATAACCTGAAGGTAAAGCAAAGTCTCAGGAATTGGTGTTTTTATATATCCTAGAAGGATAATGTTTTTGCTATGTACGTTTTCAACCTTAATGAACACCATTATTCAATGAAATACATTTTTATTAGCATTTCTTTCGTACGATTTTGGTGTTTTTATCCGTAATTTGATTATATTTTCGTTCTTGTTTGCGGTGGGCCTGTCGAACAAAGGGAATTCACCGTTCTCTTTTGTGTACTAATACAATATCGCACCAAAACAAAATAAATCATATCTTTTTATTTATGAAACCACGTATCAAGCATTGACATCAGTATTTTAATGTATAAACCTTCTTGAAGAAATGGTACATAATATAGTCGTTTTGAATGATTTTTGATACTTGTTCACTATCATTGTTTAAAAAGAATTGGTGATGCAGATACTCAGAATGCAAGTAGATAAAAATGGCCCTATCGGTATCCGCGTGTAATCCAACCCGAGAATCCTTGTGAATCGTTTTCAATATACTTTTTTGTCACTGAATCGGGGATTCACATACTGAGTGTGAATTCAAAGTCATTCATTTTGTTTAGAAGTTCAGAATTTCAGAACTTTGATAATAAGGCAATTTTTGAATTTTAATGGTATGAAGCAAAGATTTCGTAATAAAAAATCTGATAGTTTCGGATACAGTTTCAAAATTCAATTTTACTTTTATCTATCTACTTGATTGCGAAGAATTCCAATTGCCTTCAAGCATTTCTAATTCAATATTGAAATATTTCAGTAAACCAATTTTGGAGGAGGCTCATTATAATAAATAAACAACTGAGATGGAGCGCTATCGATCGTCGGCTTGTAACTAAGTGAATATTTAGGTAAGTACAGTACGATTTAAATTCTACAATATATCTAACTGAATCCATATTAACTGATATAATGTCTCTCATTTAGAGACTACTCCTTTGGGTTGAGAGTATTATTTCCTACCAAAATCCTCGGAGCCCAAACTAACCATCAACACAAGCCGATACACTTGCTGAAGGCCGTGGCGTAGAGACTTTTTTAAGTGTGACAGGGTAAAAGTCAAAATAATCCCAGTTACAGAAAAGAGGATTAGGAGAGCAGACCACTCCAATGTTTGAGAAGCAACTGGGATCGGCGTTAGGAAAAGAAGACTGTTTAAAGCATTTAAAAAGGAGACCAAAATACACCAACGTGAGAAAAACTTTCCTCTCACTCAACAGAATGAACAATCACATTTTTGTTTGTATATAGACAGTTATAGAAAAGGGAACGATATTAAATTTTGTTTAACTGTTACTTATTATACCTATTACTGTTTCAGATTCTGTTTTAAATTAAAATATATGGTTTATTGCGTGCGTTTCTCATATTGTTGCAAAGTTATCCATACATGTTTTTATTGATAGCATTTGAAGTGGAAAATTCATGATAATTAAATGTGTATTTATAACAGTTTCTGCGTGTAATGGATTCCTAGTTACAATAATAATTCCTAGTTAATATCATTGCTGGCAACACGTAAATGCGACTCCAACAATACGTTATTAAAAGTCTATCCATTGGAAATAACACAAAGGGCGTTTCAATTCAAACGTGTCTTTTAGAAATATTTATTTCAGTATTCAATGCAAAAAATGATAGAGCTGCCTTCAAATTAATAATCTTTTGGCAACTGAAGAAGAAAATATGAAAGTATAGAAAGAACCTAAGAGAATTTCTTTAATATTTATGGAATTACGGAATTTTCGGGAACCTTAAATCTTCGAATTTATCGAGGAGGGATATGCATTAATTTCTCAATATACCTGAATGGGATATTTGGATTTATAGGCAATGATTTTATATTAAAATAAAGTATATTAGAAAAGGGACTCAAAGTTATGATGTCCGTAAAATAATAATACTTATCAATATGAAGGCAAGGGAAGAAAGAAAGCGCGGGTTCTATTTCCGCTCAGTGCAAATATTTGTATTCATGAATATGGTGTATTTGCATTGTTCTGGCTGATTATGGGTGTCTATGTATGACATGTTTGCATTTACCAAAAAAAAGTATCTAAGTATGTTTATCAGCATTCTAGATTCCATAACACAAACTAGTTAGGTTATGCTTACTATGGATCTAGATAGCGTTGTGTAGAAGAATGTTGTAGAATATTTATTTATTTCATATGAACAACTATGGACGCAATCAACAAACAATGTGGCAGAAATTAACTTATCTTATTCTTGTTTAGCTTGGCACCGTTAAACCGTCTTAGGAGGCAGTGTTAAATATTTTGTGTGTTTTCTTAGTCTGAAATATTCTTTTACAAAATGCTTCTAAAAGCATAGAACCGAATTGAGCGCCTCCTTGCTTTTTTAAAGACCGACAAACAAAAATAGCACGAGCAATGCAAATATAGTAAATCAACTATGATTTAGCTTTGTGATACTTTGTCTAAACGCTCAAGTTTTCTGAAAAATAAAAAGGGTCACAAGATTGGCGAATCCTTTGGATCCACCATCGCCCGAACATAAATCAAAATTACACGAAAAACAACTTAGACAGCGCTCTCCGAGGCGGAGGAAACTTTCTATCTCATATTTTAGACATTATATGCATATATCGTACGTTAAACTTGATAAAGTACTACATACGACAAAGTATAGCAGAATTTTCAAACGATAGGTTCAATTTAAATATTTTCCATTTACGTTGTTTGATTAATAATGACATTCGTCAAATTACAATAAATTTTCTGCCTTATAAGCTGCCAAAATATCACATCTAACTCCATTTGCGTGTCAACCAGCTTTAACGATAATCCATAAACGAGTGTTTCGCCTGAATAAAGTACACTTTTCACACAATATAACGTCAACAACCCATCCAAATATTAGCGCAGACACGCTGAATACAACAAGACCCCTTGATATATATTTAACAACATTTTCTATTGAAATAAAAGTGGCTTAACAAATCATTTGGAGTTCATTATTTAAATGTTATTTCTCTTTCGGGACCGGTTACCGCACCCGTGGGATGGGCTCAGAAACGACAAAAACAACAATGGCGATATAGCTTATATAATACTTTCATAAATATACCTAACAATAATTTCACTGAAAGTTTCTCGGGACAAAAGCGTTGTTGATAATATAAATAACAGTTATTAAGCCTGTTTAAATAAGTAATATGGACACTATTGTGTTCATATATAAGTACGTTCCTATCTCAGCCAATTTTCGCATATTATTGTAACCTAAACACACGAACTTTTTAGTTTTAATAGGGGATGAATTTGAGTACATTTGTTAGGGTTTCATGGGAGAAGGTAGAGAAATACCTACTGTTTTGTTGAAATTTGCGACACACATATAATAACAACTTAATATTTGGGTTTCATTGATCTATGGACGTTGATAGTACGGCAGCAGGATAGGAGCTGGTTCAGTTTGTACCTAAGTTTGTAAGTACCTAGGTATGTACTTGTGATACACTTTTACAAGTCTTTAATTAAATACTAAAGGAGATGGAAAATGGTGGGCCCAAATGTAATAAGTTGAGATATGATCTAAAAAATTAGTCATATTTTTCTATCTTAGAATATGAAAAATCACCTCAATTCTCAATCTGGATGCGGAGAAATATGAGAAAATAGTTTTCGTGAGATTGTCAATTGAGTAATCGATTACACTAAAATATTTGCTGTAAATAATTAACTCAAAGTAATTAAATGCACTATATATACTTACATGCATTATAGTGCATATAATTACAGTCATATTATTAAACCAAATATCAATTAATTACTGAAAAACCAATATTAATGATTATCGATTTCGTATCGATTCAAATCTCTCTTATATTTGTAGTCTATGTCACTGACATGGCAGCTGACTAAGATTGACACTAGACAGTTGCTGACTGTTTTTGTTTGCTCATCGTTTCGTGTTTTCCGATGCGTTTTGAGTGCTTTCCCGATTATTCGTCATTTTTTACGACAACTGCTTTGTATTTTACGGATTCTGACCCTGCCTACCTTGTACGACCCTTGCTTTCACCGTGGACACCGAAGATCGCTCACACGTTTGACTTGGAATTGTTATTTTGCATTTTACCGCCAGCTTGTGGATTTTATATTATTGAAACTATGGATCGCTGTGTGAATTATTGTGGTATATCCACTGGTCACTGCAATACACTGGGCCGACGGCCCTTACACGATGAAACAATTCTGTCAGTGATTCGGCAATGGCTTGCACCTCAGTCTGTAAGTAAATACCTGTAACCTCATCTAACCAGCTACCATCCTGGCAGGTTTAAAATGTAAAATGTGTTTATAGAAGGTGAATAAAACACTATATTCAATGATTTTTTATTTTATTTTAGACATCCTTTCCCTATCTCCTTACCTGTTACCTACCCATCGCTTGAGGTCGTTGACGTTCATTCATATGATTTTTCAAACATTTTCTAGTAAATATAATAACTATTAGTGCAAAAGAACACATTTTGCACGTCAGGAATCAGCTGTTAGATAAAGATTGTAACATAACCTCACTTTTACATAATCTCTTATATCTCTGTTCTCAGATTGACAAAATCCGCAGAATTTTCAGTGAAAGGTTGATAATATATAAGCTATTAATTGACACCACTTTCATCTTCTTACAACTAGGCCCAAGATTGTATGTAATCATTTCAGTCTCCTTTGGGCTTCTAGTCTCATAGCAATTTTCTTACTTCGTTGTAGCCAAATATAGCCATCAGTTGGCACCCGTTACGTCACCAGATGGCCATGTTTAGGACAAAGTCCATTCAATAGGGTTAACCATAATATATAGATCGTTATATCACAAATCATCGTTCCCAAGTTTGTAACGCAGTTAACTAAATACTACTACAGTTAGGTTGGTAATATTGTTTTTTTTTAATGTAATGTAGGTGTTTTACGTTGACCTAATTATCCATACTAATTGTCTAGTACGCCGAGCCACACTACCTGAAGAACATTTTTATATGTAAGCAGTGTAGTTATTAAGTGATATTATGTAATAGAATAAGGTAGGAATAAGAAATATTGTAAATAGATATGAATAAAGTTAATGAACAGGCCGCTCATTAAGTCCCCCTGTGGGCTATGGAAAAAAATAATACCTAAGCTCCGCGCATCCCTTGTAGAAAACACTATTATCTCATCTGTTAGCTAGATTAGTATCTCAGGCTATTCCAGACAGGGTGTTTCTGAGTACTGTTCTAGCACTCAAACAGCAGTTAAGAACAGAAGAATCAACTATAAACAAAAGCTATCCAATAATCGTGTTTTATTCCTGGTTAACGGCAATAAAAACAAAGTCCACGACACTAATTAAGTAATAGTTACTTTATTTTTTCATTGGTTATTATTAGATATGCTATTAGTCAATTATCTTGTAGAATTAAGTAATGGTTTATTTTTATTACTTATTATTATACCATTAGCTATTCATTTTATATAACTATTTAATAGTTAATTAATGAGGCAAAGTTCTACAAAGAAAAACAGTCAACTATCAGCTTTAACGTTACTTTTTGATCATATTTTTATAACAATTTTACTTTTATATTATACTCCTGGATACTAATAAACTATTTTGATTACATATACCTGATTTAAGTTAGCTGGCTGCTTAGGTATAACATTTCTTTCAATCAAATTAATTGTTTTGTCAACTATGAATATCTAGTAAGAATGAACTAGTAGACTAATAATTCGGTCATTATTTGACTGTAGAACCAACTTAACGTCTATTAAGCATATTTTTAAGTTTCTTAGAAACTATTACATACATTTTAATTAACCCCCGACGCAAAAACGACGGGGTGTTATAAGTTTGACGTGTCTGTGTGTGTGTGTGTGTGTGTGTCATAGCTCCCAAACGGATGAACCGATTTGGATGTAGTTTTTTTTTTTGAAAGGTATATTAGTCGGGAGTGTTCTTAGCTACGTTTGAAAAAAATCAACCCAAGATGGCCACCGTCACAACATGTTGGAATACATATTTCTTCATAACTTCCTCAATATGGGTATCAAATGAAAGAGCTTGACTAGTAAATCAATATAAAAAGTATAAAATAAAAATTAAATTAAAAATTTAAAAAACCCCCGTCACAAAAAACACCTCCAAAAAGTTGAAAATAAATAAAGTTTGGCTTTTAACTTTAACGGTTGCCATGTCGGGGGACCTTGAATTGGTCCGTTGATAAAACGGAGTGCTGAATTAGTTAGGGTCCCCCGACATGGCAACCCTTAAAGTTAAAAGCCAAACTTTATTTATTTTCAACTTTTTGGAGGTGTTTTTTGTGACGGGGGTTTTTTAAATTTTTATTTTCCATCACGGTATTAGAGTCAGTCTCAAACTCCAAAGCGTGTCATTGAATGATTATTATCAAAAAATATATATATACATAGAGAGCGAACCGGTGATGTTAATAAATATTACCTCGCTAAATATCTCTAAAAACAATAACGTTATAACAATAACGTTCATAAAAAAATTAAATTGAAGCTATTATTACGATTGGTTGAATTAACTTTATCGCACACTTACCATTGAAACTGACAGAGCGGTAAAAAGAATTTGATAAAAGGATAGTAGCTATAGGTAAGGGGTTTTGAGAGCCCTATAAAAGTCAAAGCGCTTTCCCTACACCCATTTGTATCTATTATATACATCTAAAGATATAAAATGTTATGGAGCGCTCACATTTTGCTGCAACAACGTTTTAGATAAATTGCATTACAGAAAAATAAGCGACAATGGGCTAAAAGCGTATGCGATAGAACGCTCGATACATTTGCAAGAAAAATAACACGAAGATATTTTTAGTAGAGCTCTGTTTCAAGTAAATATATTCATGCAGTACTTCTTGAATAAAGAGTGTGCAGTTGCATGAAGCTTCATGTAGCTGCAAACTGCAAAGTTATCTATGTTTTATCGCGTGTTAGTTCTTTAAAGTATGCTATTGCCTCGTATTTATATCAACTGGCTATATAACTATCAAACAGCCCTGTATGTGTTACGGAAGTTACACAAAAAAAAACAAATTTAACCTAACTATCGCACGGCACAAGCTAACAGCTAACAGCCATAATATCCACAGATATTAACCATTATCATAAAGTCGTTTCGGGTGAATGCACCTGTTTCCTGCATGATATTGTGTCTTAAGTCACATTTATGTTCTTAACACATATAGTTCTAATATAACTTCACTTTACCAAACAATAAACCTGCACCAGTCATGCCATCAATAGCCGATTTACGGCCTTTTTGGGATAAATACCAATAACTGAAAAACAATAGAATTTTATTACGGACCGATTCGCAAAAGGGAATCGGAGAATAAAAGTATAACAATTGATAAATCGATATTGGATTTACGCACCTTTGTTTTTGCGATATTTGGGCATCCGATCATAAAATGGGTAATCAGAAAACTCATAGGTAAGCAATAGAAATAATTAAAAGACGTAAATCATTTGTTAACAAGCTTATTGTAATGTAAAAAGGGTGAAGATTTGATCTGATGTGTTTATGAAAAAATATAAGTACGAGTACTACTTATATTTTTTCGAAAATTCGGGCCACAACTGTCACAAATTCAATAAACACATCAAGAATATGAGACCATGTTGGCAAATTTGCGCTCAGTAAACTTACAACAGACAATATTTTTATAGCAACTATCGTGGCAAACATGTTCGTGAACACAACTTCAGAGTCGGTTGTAAAATATTTATTATCATTTGGAACATTTTTGTGCTTGATGATTCTCGCCCAAAGCTTTACCAGATCCAAAACAAATATAGCGACGAGTATCGAATCATTTCAATGCATCCGTACCTAACGTTATAATAATCGTTATAAAAAACTTGTTTTTAGCTTACCATCAGGCGAGGTGAAGTCAAATTGACGCGTCTTTTTATAGAAAAAAGCTTATTACGAGTATAATGTTAGGTACAGTATTTGGGAGACATAATAAAACAAATTGTTATTTTTAGTGACATGGTCATAGACGCTAGTATATCTATTCTGTGGTCATAGTATATTGTTTATAGTTATAACATATTGCATACATGTAATGTGTAATGGCAATTGTCTATAATGTACAGTGGCAATATCTTAACTTTTTAATAAAAAGGGTTGAGGAAAATCGCTAAAAAATCACGTATTTCTCCTTTAAAGTTGGCAGAAACATCATCCCACCATCTGCTTATATACTTCACGAGTCCTTGACCACAGATAACCTAACAGTTGCCTTGACTCTCATTATACCTTTCGTATAAGTTTGCTGGTTTCAAGAAAAATATGACTAAAATGATTTTCTTTCATTGTCAACATGCAGCATAATCCATACTAAAACTATAAATACGAAAGTAACTCTGTCTGTCTGTCTGTATGTTACGCTTTCACGCTTAAACCACTAAACCGATTTTAATGAAATTTGGTATAAGGGAAGATAAGACCTTGAGAAAGGACATAGGCTATGTTTGGTCGCGATAACCGACATCCACGCGGGCGGAGCCGTGGGCAAAAGCTTGTTTACATATAAACCGGTTTAATGTTGAGTCACCAAATTACCATTGTTTAAAAATTTACAGCATCTTTGAGATAAGATAGTCGGCGCACAATGTAGATTAAAATTGTGCTCCAAGGTAAATAAAGTACGAACAAAATCGTTGGCTTAATTTCATTCAAATAACGGTTCAAGAGTCATTGTAATTGAGTTTATTTTCTAAAATAATTCTGTCTACCTTTACATGTATTCACTACGTTGGGTTTCATGGTTTTAAAGGACTCTTTCAGTGGTTCATTGTTTGGAAATTAAAATGTCTGGTATTGCGTAATTCATTAAGAAAGAACTTTGTACAAAAGAATTGATTGTGATGCAAAACTAATTGGTCTTGGAGCCTTCAGGCTGAGATGGCAAAGAAATGAAATTCTTATTATACGCAGATGTTGGACGGGCGCACCGTTTCATAACGATCATATTTCTACCTAATAGAGCTTTTCAATTATTTAGATTGCAGTCTGTGGAAATGCTTTTGTAAGGTACATTATTGAGAAAAGACAGTGTTTGGGCTTTAGATAGCTCATATTGGTTCTATCAAGACCTTCAGGGCAAAATGAACTGCAAACTGTATACGGTTGTGAATTCAAACGTTGCTCACTTAAACGATAAATAAAGCAAAGCTATTTCTTTGTAGTAGGAGTAAGCAAACCGTGGATTCCTATATAGAAGCAATCCTGGAATAACCAAGTTAAGATGATGATGACTGAGTTAGCTATTATTTGATTGATGATGAGATTAATAAATATTTGCAACACCATCCAAATTATGATATTGGCCATCGTCACTATCGGCGTTAAATCCCGGTTGCATCCAAGGCCGTCACATTGGATATCGTTCACCATCTTACGTGGCAGACAAGCATATGGCCTACCTGATGGAAAGTGGTTACCATGCCCTATGGACGTGTGCACCAGGAGAGTAACACTCATACTGCCGACTCTGTAAGAACATAGAGCTTCTGTGTCGTAAATGCAGAAGACAAAGCAGGACAAGGCTTCCTACTGATAGCACAAACATCTCCAGTAAACTCTGGCTAACCTACTCACCGCCGGGAATACAACAGGAGGTTAATAAGGCCGCGGTATTCTGGAAGGCGGAGATACTTCCACAATCAGACTGCTCAATTAGGACGGGAATATCCTCATTCAACTTTCTATAATATACATTACAGGCAATAATAGGTATAGATTGTAGTTTCCATACGGTTTCATGAAATATACTCATCCGAAACTTCCGGCTTGAACGAAACAGCCTTTAGCTGCTATGAAATAATACCGAATTTTTCCGACAGATTTAGGCCTAATGTAATATCAAGTGGCGTCTTCGGACCCGATACCGGAATACCAACCTATATTCGTTTCACGGTACCTACAGGTTGTGCGGTTCTGATGTTATAGTAGGCATAACTAATAATTAAACAAGTAATGTGTATTGTTATAAACCGCTCGTCCATGACTTCATCTTTGTCGAGTTCACAATTGACCCAATTGTGAAATGAGAAATGATTACATTTTCCGGGATAAAATAAGTAAAATAACGCACAACACAGCACTTTATACGTAGATACTTCATACTTTTTACTGTTTACTCTCAAGAGCCACTTACACTCGTAAATTGCACAACATTGTTCTTTATATTGTACCTCCTTATGTGAAGCTATTTCTATAGAACTCGCTTAGACTCTTTTGTCACACAAAATAAACCCATTTGGAATAAACCCACAATTTGCTGTCGGAGCTGAGTAAATGCGTAGCGGCTTTTGTTGATCAACCTCTTTGGGCGCAGTCTCTTCGGATATCGTGTCCATTTCACTCCTATATTTCAAACACTCCTCATTGAAAATAGAATGGATGTACTTTGGTTGCAATATGTGTATACGTAAGATGGTATGAAAGTTCAACTAACTTAGCACCAAATTCTAGCGATTGGCTTGCGTAGTTGGCAATTATCAGATATCAAAAAAAAAATTATCAACACATAAATTACATACCTACTTGGAAAGTTTGTTCATAAGTTCATTGTCGTTTCAGAGGTAGAGAAATAACGTTAGTATATAAAAGATTGTTCACCTGGAACGTTAATAAAAAGTCGTAGCATTTTCCGAATCATAAATTTCGTTATTTGTCAAAGTTCACATAGAAAGTCGCAGTTAAGGATGTAATCAAGTGAAATGTTTAAGTGACGTAAAAATTCAGTGTTATTTCTTGGATAGCAGTTCGTTATCTTAATTGTCGGCCGGCCAGTGTAATGAAAACTCATTTTCTTTGACGTTATTACAGTACGCTTAGAAATGATGGAGTGAATCTCGCTCACGAGGCGGCGAGCGGAGATGGAAGGGCGGTTACATTTATACATATTTAATACTCGCCCAATAGGAGCATTAACTGCACGTAAACGGGATATAAACCGCAATATGAATTATTACTTTTTATATTACAACATTTTAAACGTAGTATGAGGATACATTTTAAAAAAGATCATTATCAAATTCAAAATTCGAATATACGGTACATCACATGCTAGAACTTACTATTAGTAGTAGTCATCTGCCACTGCCATATTTAGCTGCAGTAACCTAAATGAGCCAATAGTCAGCAACCTTACTATCAGCTTAGCAACTGATAAGCTCGGGTATTACCAGTATAACAGAGGGATATAACTACGGATTCTGTATGATTATCTGTGTGCCATCGCCTAGACTAAGGAAGTAAAAGGGGTTTGCCTCGCACTTCCCAGCGATTGACGGATCGTCTAGATAAGATAAGCTCCTTCACACTCCCGAAAGTCCATCTATCCCTTACCTATTTATTTACAAGAAAGATGAAGAAAGTGTATGTTACCCATAATGAAAATAACATGTATATTAATATGGCGAAGCCTTCTATTTTATTTTACTAGAATTCAAAGAGATTAGAAGCCACTTCCACTATAAGAATCGACTATTGATCAAGACTCGACTGTACCCTAAATATAATATTTTTATCGTCTTTATCCCTGAAAGGTCACGCACAGGTGATTTAACACCCACATTTCACCAATCATTTTATTCGGTCCCACGTAAATAAATAAATATTAACGGAAGGAGTTTTGGTCTTCAACCTCTACGCGGTACAGTCAGCATAAGGTAGATGAACACAGTGCTTAAAATGATCTTAACGCCTTAGTTTTCCCCCTTTAATATTGACAGATATTTGGTACACCCCTTTACTTCAGACAACAAATAATTTAAATTAATAAAACAATCTGATTTGCTCTTCGTTTTAAGATCATTTTTAAGACTTTGTAATGAAAATATTTCTGACACTGACTGTACACACTGGGCAACGGAGACGGTGGCGTCTCCCTCCCACAGAAGAGACGCTGCCGCCTGTGGCCGATTCCAGTCGAAGTGGGAGTGACCCTATGGACGGCTGCTCGGAAGCTTTCTACGTCCCTCTCTGACTAGTAGAAGGCGACTGGCCATCCCAAAGCCATAGATCCTCCACGGGTTTGAGTTGGCTCCCTCAGATGTGGGAACCACCATGTCTCTATTTTACCAGGGCAAGGGATTTTGTGTTCGAGCGATAGGTAACTTCACCCTCTAGTAATGTGTTGGGGAACCTACCCACCCACTTGCCAGCACTCCACTGTTGCCATCTGCTAGTTACTCTGGTAAAAGTAATCAAACTTGGTCGATAATACTTAATAATAGTTTTTTTTTGGCTGTCAAATTGATGTAATTTATTGAAACAAAAGTACTTTTTAGCGGATTGTTATTTACTTTTACTTTTGTCATTAAAATTAAAGACTTAAAAGTGCATAATTAATACCTACCATGTCACTATGACATGACTACGTCTAAAGCTTTTTGTCTGAATCGGGTAAACAAAGCTGCAACGGTACCGGGTAATGTTATAAACCTACGAATAGATGACTTGATATAGAACGTAACGTAACATATAATGATCTAAAGGAAAAAATTGCTTCCAATAAAGCCGAGATATATTTTATCTTATTTGCGAACCCCACAGACCGACGGGATGACGTGGCATCCGAGTGATGAACCGTTCATCTTTCACATCAGAGAAACCTTAAAAGAAAATGCGTTTGTTTGAATCGTAATATGAGTAATATTTTCCTGTTTACAAAAATATTATTTTGTTATTATGTTGGGATTTTGGAATTCTATATTAAAGCACTTGTGATATTTTTGACGATAAACAAGAGTATGGAAAATTCAAAATATTCTTAAGCATCAACGCGATTGAGTACAAAAGTCACTGTCATATTTATTTCGGAACATAACCATTAATTGTATTCTAATTACATATAAAATACATACTTTCTTACGCCTGTTTCCCTCCGGGGATTAAGGAGAAGTATTTTTCATGGGGAAGGTATTAAAAAAAACATTGAAAATTGCGTCATCGAGAAGAAAACAGCTTGGGTTTAATGGTGCGTTCTCTCTATCATACAATGATTTGACAATTAATAGTTGTGGTTTGAACTAATGTATCAAGTTATCAAGCTGTAGATGTATGTATGGTGTACGATAGAGACAATACCTCAAAACGTGGGCAAGGCTATTTAAACCGGACTTCCACACAACTGCTCATGATGTACATTTATATACTGCACTTTGGTTTTTATTTTATCATCCTCGAAATTGAGCTAAGTGTAATAAGTTGTAATAATCGGCATTCTTTATGTGACCTTCAAATTAATAATATATAGATTCATTCTAAAAGATTAACAGTCCTTATAGAACTATATTTATAACAATATTGTAATTACAAGAGGATCTGAATCTGAATAATATATTGAGGCAAATTCACTAATAAGACTAGAATATTGACAAATAAAACTCAGGTAGTTTTCTGAAAAAAAAAAAAATAATAATATGACTTTTTCACACATCACAAAAAGTTCGATCAAAAAGTGTTTATAGTAATTCTACTCCGCAAAGGTCGTCGCTTATAACATTTTTAACTCGGCACAAGTACACTAAGGCATTCACAATGCGTCTCTCTGCTTTTCTAATTTCATTTTTCTGGTATTTGTAAACATGATCAATCCTCAAGCGGGTGATTTTCTTCCCTGATCTTACTTGATGAATGTGATGAAAAGCGCCGACTACATCCCGTATCCGGCAGGGCTCCCCTACGACTTTAGCCGCTAGGTATATACTGGCCATAGCTATGGTTTCCAAAGGACATCTCAAGAAAGAATTTGAGAAGTAATATCTATCATAGTAGATTTGACCAGTTGATATCGCAATTTGCGGTAAGTTAAGCAGCATTCCGGCTATTTGTACCATCTTACTGCCAAGGATGCGGTGTTCCTTTTCGATTGTTCTACTCATCCCGTCCCGTTGCGACAAAGTTATTACAGAAGCAGGGTCTGGTCGCTGATAATTCTCCAATGGATTGGCATGTGTTCTTCCATTTTGTTTGGTAGTTACCATTTTCGACAGTCACAACACTGCTGAAGCAACACGTTGTACTAACACGAAAATCTTTCGGTTTGTAATTTCTTTCTCAACAGTTCCCTTTTTTATACAATAACCGAACTCTTAGTATCTAATTTAAAATCAATTACAATATATTAAAGAGGTATTTAATTAACGATGTTTCATTTCGCTTATCGCAATAACAAAAGCAGAATTCGTGTATGTCATTAAAGTAATTCAAAAGCAGTGTTTAACTTAATAATAGGTCTCGTTCTTAATAAGTTCTATTGTAGGAATTCATATTACTGAATATATCATTATTTAATTTATGTATTATATGATCAGGAATGGTCTATTTGGGTATTTGACTGACTAGTCAAATTATTCACTTTTTATTAAACGTCAAAACAGTAAGTTTTAAGTAAACTTGTATGAAATTAATTATAGTGACGTCATAATATTTAATAGTCAAATCATTTAGGGATATATATATAGGTTGGGTGGATGTTTAAAATAAATAAAAACAATAAAATAAGAACTGACGCAACTTTTACCGCTCTTTTCGTAAGAAGTAAGATGTTTTACGTACGTGTAAGAACAGAGAGTTTCTGTGCCATCAGTGCAGAAAACAGAGGAGGTTATACAAGCCATTGTTCTTCCCACTGATTGGACAAAACTTTCCAGTGAGCTCTGGCTACCCTACTCACCGCCGGAACGGCTACGTACCCACTGGACCCTCAAAATTCGACCTCATCTATAAATATGATCCATTGGACCTCAATGTTAGAATTGGACCCTCAATCTTGGATTTCATATTTACATTAGTGTCCACTAGACCCTCTGTCAAACATCGAGTTCCATTCGACCTCATTTGTACATCTTCATTTGAAAAAGTTAAAAAACACAACACGAGGTTATTATGCAGGCGGTATTCTGTAAGGCGGAGGTACTTCCCCAGTCGGACTGCTCGTTTGGGACGGAAATACCGTCGTGGCCTACCTACTTCCAAATAATTTATTTTAACTACAGGAAAATACCCAATTTTGGAGGGAAACAGGCGTGAGCGTATGTATTTATGTGTGTATGTGCTGATGTATATACTTGCCCTGACATATTCGTCAACGTAGAACTTAAGCAGCTGTGGCTAAAAACTTGAACTGAAGCAATCATAGTATAGGTACTGCACTGAGGCTTCGATTTGTCTGACCAGGTTACACCAGCCGTACACTGATACACCATGATCGCCGTAATTTCCGTTAACATTAGCGCTTGTGGCGATGTGCACTAACTACCCCTCTCGACAAGTGACATTCGCAAAGCGATGAATGAGTTAAGCTAAATAGACGTGGTTGCTATTTGGATCGGTGACCACCTAGTAGTATTCCATTATTCCAGATTTCCATGTGAGCGCTTCCTTGCTTCAGAGAACGTGTTAAAAGTTGGTCCTGCTGTCAATAGCCATTAATTCAAGGTAGGAGCGACCTGAACAACTATGTAAGTGGTTGGTCAGTAACCACAAGTTAAACTGGGAGGTCAGATCGAAATCACTCTAGCCTAAAAGCTAAGCCATATCATTATTTAGCGGACCATAGCTTCCAGGTGAATGCCGTTAATGCAACCGAGACTAACGAAGAGATTTTTCATACCATTTAGGTAGGCATACAACGCATATACCCACCTGATGGAAAGTGATTATCGTAGCCTTTCTAAATGTGCAACACTCGTATGGGAATTTCATGCCAATACGAAGCCGGAGTGAGTCCCTAGTAACTAATAACAGTTGTTGAGATCAATTTACTGGTGCTTATTTGTTTCTGAAAGTACATAACTACACAAAACATTAAATACGTGGAACGAATAAGTACATCTACGTTCTAAGAATTACTCCGGGTGAAGAGACAAATTAGTTCACCCTTATTAGGCCTTATATACTTGGTACGAATGAATTAGTACTGAGCGAATGATTAAGCGAATCCAAAACCAAAGTTTTAAGGTTTTATGTATGTACTAATAGAAACAAAAGTATCACAAAATTTATCTATACATAGATACTGTTATTGGCGTCAAGGAACACATTCGGACTTCATTTCTAGAGCAGTGTATTAGGGGGGATATTTACAAGTATCACCCTACCTTTCTTCGTTGGATGCTTACAACATAAAAGGTTTGTAGGCACCGTGGTTTAGTTCTGAATTTTTGAATGGAAACTGACAGTGACTCTGTTGCAAAATGAAAAAAAAAATTAAAATGAATTATAATACCTACATGTATTGACTAGTACTGTTATCTATTCTGTGGCATTGAAATGAATTCATAAAACAAAAATCTTCATGAAAAGAAGTCGATAATAAAATGACTCTAATGACATACACAATTTTTTCTGCAGTTACGGTGATCAGAACATCGTTAACTAATCGTCCCTTTTATATTGCAAGTGATTTAAAAGTAGTAAAAGCCCGGTCATTGTTAATATAGTAATTACAAAACGAGTGGTTAACTAGATCTTTTTAAGTTGTCTAATGCGGGAATTTGTGGAAATACATTATATAATTACTTGCCCTGACTGATTCACAAACGCAGAAGAATATTACACTATATTAAGTTTACAATATCTGTAATATAAAAATGTACCTGAATGTGTTACTAAGCTCAAATTTCGAGAACAGCTGAACTAATATCGCAATTTTTTTTTTGCTGTTTTTGATACATTCAGGAGAAGGTTCTTATGAAACCAAAAATCAAGAAAGTAGCGCGGAAAATACTTAACCGCCATATAAAATAGCTGACCTGACAGGATGTTGTTATGTCTTCATTTGGAATTAATTGGAATTTAGAATTAGAATTTAAAAATAAAATGTTTATTATTCTAATGCTTTAGGCCTGTACACACACGTTTTTTCGCCGTAAAAACGCCACGGTGACGACGGCGCCGTGGCTAATTCATTAACACTGAGCTAATGACACACAAAGTTCTACGATTTTCTGTAGGTATGTGTTTATAGAAACAAAAGTATCACAAAATTTATCACCACAGTTATTTGTGACATTTAGAAAAATCCTATCTTTTTTATTGGATGCTCACAACATAAAAGGTAGGTAAAGTAGTTTTGAGTTTGTGAACGGAAAATTGCAGCGATTCTTCTGCAGAAGGCATTAAGATGAAGTAGAATACCTACATATAGTATAGGAATTAATTCCCACACACTACACAGTAGAAAACATAAAAAATATTAGTTGTGTAATTACTCTAATGACATTCACGAATTTCCCTATAAGGGTGAATTTCTCAAACGTAAAATTTTCGCGGCGTGACTGAAAATCATACCTTAGAGTTAACATATAGTAATGATTATTTTTTGTAAGAAAGATATCGTTTTGCTCTATATGCACGTATTATTGAAACTATTTTTGTGAGTGTGTAAAAAATGTATTTTCACCTAAATTCTAAGCTTGGTGGCGCGTCCACAACCTGTTTTCTTGGGAATGATCACAGTTTAATCAAAACTTCATTAGTTTACTGAGTATACTTAATCATAATTCGATTCGGCATTATTTTAGCTATCTTCGATAATGTCATTCGTAGTATTTAGTACTATACTTTATCTTAAAAATAATTTATAAGATGCGTCCGCGGAAAATGTAAAATTTTGGTGGGATTTATAAAAACATCGAAGGAGTCGTATTGAAAGTACCTATAAGGACAACACTATCATCATTGGAAACATTCAGTTGGGTGTTAATGAGCACCAGTGCACGTTGTCCCCAGTCCCGTTTCGTTTTTCTGCCAAACACGTAAGTAGGTCGTTTCATAATCCTCTGACAAAAATATTGTAATTTTTGTGTTGATTATTAAAACCGTTTTATTCTCATTGTATGTTTTAATATTTAAGTATAGTGTACAGGTTCAGTATGTGTATTAAATTTTGGTAATGTAACCACTATATTCTAAATAGTATTTTTATAAATATTTTTTTTAGACGTGAAACTAATTTTGGTGGAGCAATTTTGGTGAATTTGGTGGGGTTTTACTAATCATCAAAATTGTATACTTACACCAAAATTTGTTTTCATAGTTATTTGATTAGGCTCCTACGTAGTCCCACGGGCTACTAGTTCAGGTAGCCTCTACGTGGTATACCCTGGGCAATGGAGATAGCACCGCCTCTCTCCCTAGGTGGGAAAGAGGTTGTTGGCTGTTGAGGGTTGTTGGGTAGCTTTCCTAATTTTCTCTCAGATTAACCATTAGCATATGAACTACCCATACAGCAGACAGGCGAGTAGTTGGGTGAAGTCAGCTGATGCCGCAGTAGGGACAGGCCGGTGTGGTGGAGCATCGTGCGCTCTTTCCGTCTCCTGCTTCTACTGGTGTGAAAGGCGGCCTCACTCTTTACTACCAAGCCTACACCGTTAAAACCTGCCCACCCTTCTTCCCTCCTCTCCACTGTCAACATCATTTGGCTTTTCTTCCTCTGCTTTCTCACTTACATGAAAGCTACCGTGGATGCAAGAGTACTTCGTGCAATCTTTTGCACGTGACTCCACGCAACAAAGCGACGACGTCGAAGATGTGGGGACACTCAACTCCTGCTTATGTTGCTCCAGCAGCTAGCACTTTGCTATCGTGTAAAAGGTACTCAATCTTCTCCACAGAAGGCTTCTGACCCCTACCGTCCTCAAGCTCCTCACATGTTGCACCAATCTATCGGCGTCCACCATCCATATTAACAGCATACATGGGCAGTTATGGAGTGATTGTCTGATGCTATCCGACCAAAATACCACGCTGATTGGGAATGGACTAAGGACCGATCCTAGATGTACCCCGACAGTGATAAGGAAGATTCTGATATTGCCCACAGCGAACAACGGAATCAGAATCGTGGTACAGGTCCCGGATGGTGTAAACCTCTGGAACCCTTTTGAACAGCAATGCCCATCAGCACACCACGTGAGAAACTTAGTTGAAGGACTCTTGTAAGTTCAGAAATAGACATCACACTACCAACTTGTCTTGTCATTACCAAGTGTCCATGGCCTATCTTCCGTCCACCCTTAGGCATACCGAGTACCACCTCTCCCACTTTGAGAATAACTGCCTAAATCTTTTCCCAGCAATCTTGAATAAGTTCGTCGATAATATTGGCGCCATTAGAGTAAAATATAATCCTTGCTTCTAAACAATCAAATGTTTTGCTTTTATACTGATACTACTAAGAACTAAAATGGTTTTGCCATATAAAAATGAAGTTGGTGATAAAAGGGTGAAAATTAAGGGTTATATGTAGTTAGTGCCAAATTCTAAAAAAAAAACAAAGAAATAGTATAAGTAACAATAAATAAAAAATAAAAATAAGTTGATATGCAATTTTGGTGTTAGACACCAATTTCGGTGTATTGGCAATTCAGGTGTATAAAATAAACAAGTAATTCCCAGGGCTAATTGACTATTCAAGTAAAATAGGCATCTAAATAGGTATTTCTAGCTAAATATTGAAAGAGATTACCTAAATACCTACAAATAAAAAAAATCACCAAAATTAGCTAAAAATTCATAGATGTTGAAATTCACCCATAAGTAATTATAGCGATCAGGTAAACGGAACATCGTTAACTAATCGTCCCTTCTACATTGCAAGTGATTTAAAAGTACTAAATCCTTGTATATAAATAGGAAACTCTTTAATGAGAGCTCAGAAACCAAAAGACTCTTGTGCTGAAAGGTATTGCCTTAACAGTATAAAAAAGTATTGTGATTATCTTCATAATGCCTTTGCCTACAACTGTGAGAACGCCCACCAAAATACTACCGCATAGTCTGCTGCCAGAATCAACATCTATTTTTAAAAGAAGTCCTTCACAAGAAGATGGTATAGAAGCGGCAGTCGAGGTGGAACTTCGCAGAGTTGGTAGTGAAATAATACAAGACGCCGGAACGCTGCTTGGAATTCCCCAGAAAGCTGCAGCAATGGCCCAAATCTACCTGGGTAGATTTTATTACTCTCAGTCACTTCTCCGATACCCTATGAAAACCATGGCTATGGGCAGTCTGTATTTGGCATGTAAGGTTGAAGAACAGCCATGCAAAGTTCGTGACGTAATCCGTGCTTTTCATCACGTCGAGGAAGCAAGAGCACAAAACATCATCAGTCCACTGGTTGTTGATCATCACTACATACATCTCAAAAGTGAAATTAAAAAAGCTGCCAAACGCATTATGCATGACTTGTGGTTTTGGTTCGACGGCAAACACCCCCATGGTAAATTGACGTTACCGTGGTTTGATCGACCAAAGTCCAGTGAAAGTGAAGTGAAAAATTAGAATAAGGAACATTTTAAATTAAGTAGCCTTACAATTAACTGTTCTTAGAATAACAAACATTGTATTTTAGATTAAGTAGCTTTAGAATTAAATTGTGATATCATGTTTGCGATCTATATAGAATTAATAAATTGTATGAAGTTTTCAGAAAAATACCTGATTGAATACATAGGGAAAAAGAATCTTCTCGGGTGGGACTCGAACCCGCAGTCTTTCCCTTACAGGGGGAATGAATCGGTAGATGACGCCACGTCGCCTCAAAGACGTATAAGATGGGAAATTTGAATCGTATCGGGCGTGTCTCGGTAGCCGAATTGGTCAGGCATTCCCCCTGTAAGGGAAAGACTGCGGGTTCGAGTCCCGCCCGAGAAGATTCTTTTTCCCTATGTATTCGATTTGTATAGTTAGCATACTTAATGCTGTAAAAATTCCTTCAAAAATACCTGATTTTTATTAAACAAAGTTCTAATCTTTTCGTTACGTTGCTCTAGGCATTTCTATGTATAATTGAAATACATATTTACCAAAAACCCTAAATAGAGTTACTACATTCTAAATCCCATACAACAAGTTATATAAGCTATACTTTATAGATATCACTCTGTAGAATGTCGTTTAAATATCCCCTGCGTGGCGGTTGTGCATTCGACTGCTTTACAAAGGCACGTGTTCAATTCCCGCTCAGTACGAATATTTTATGCATAAAAATTGTCTATTTGCATACGTCGGAGTATTTGCCTAAGAGCACATTAATGATCTATTCAAAACAGGCAAGGACCTAGGACATGGCTTAAATAGCATGCAGCAACTCAAGACACTTTCATCGTACCAGTGCATACTATTTTCAGCCTTTTCTGAATGGAATAACGTTGATATTTACTTAACACAAAAGTGCTTTAGCGGTATGTCATCCAGTCTAAATTGAACCTAAAGCTGAATCGAGGGCTGTGACTGATCAGATTCCGGACCACTGTATGTGAACGTCAGCTACCGTAAATCTGATTCTAAATGGTTTCACTTATTTTATTACTTGAAGACGGGTAGTTCGTTGTTTCGTCCTATAAAGATTCGGCCCAATGGGACGAATCACAGAAATTAAAAATAATTAAAATTATCGTTCACTGATTCGTCCCATTGATTTTTTTTCTTCATTTTATACAAAATTTGTATGAAGTAGTAACGTCAGCAAGGAAAATGCTTAAAATAATATTGCGGAGGGGTAATAAGATTAGTATTATTTGAAAGAAGACTGGTGTCGCAATTTCAAAGTGCGATATAAGTCTTCTGTGTTGTAATACACCATAATGTTTATATATATTCTTATAAGTATCAATGTAGATCAACAGACGATACTTGGGCTATCAAATTTAAATTTTAAAATTATTATAATATTAGGTCGGCAGTGCACGTGTGACTCCCCTGGTGTTATACACGTACATAGGCCACGGTAATCTCTTTCCATCGTGTATAATTTCAATAAAGACTCTTCCCATCCGTCGCGGGGATATTAAGGTAGAACGCGCGCGGAATGTGCCCAGCTGACTAGCAGTGACCTCCACACCATAAGGCTCATATCGAAGCATTTCAGCTAGGCCAGTTGTTGCTTCCAAATACCCTTAACGACTGTCATAGATGTTCGTATGGCTACCGGGACCGTCAGCTTAACGTGCTCTCTGAGGCACGAACAGACCAATGCAAGTATCCATATTCATGCATACAAAGATTTGCACTAAGCGAGGATTTTCTCCTCAATAATGGTGGCAAGGTGACCGTGCCCTTTGCATTCGATGTTGAGTCATCGTGGTTTGCTCGCAGGATGAAAGCATTGCGGCCAGCTGTAGAGATTAGTAGGTGAAGAGTGCAACGGGCGCAGATTTGGCAACACTACGGACAGTCCGCCGTCACGTGTTATGCGGACGACACGCTGGTGACGGCGTGCGGGTCTACATACCGCGAAGCGACCCTGAAGGCCACGACCGCGGTTGCCCAAGTCGTGGAGCGGATCCGGCGGCTGGGTCTCGAGGTGGCTCTGCATAAAACCGAGGCCATGTTCTTTCATGGGCCTCGGCGCGTGCCACCGGAGGATTCCAGCCTCATAGTGGGAGACATTTCCATCGGCATCAAGCCCCAGATGAAATATCTGGGGCTCGTGCTCGACGGCCCGTGGAACTTCGGGGAGCATCTCCGAAGACTGGCCCCCAAATTGAAGGACACAGCTGCCGCTCTGGGGCGGCTGCTGCCCAACATGAGGGGGCCGGATGACTCCTGTAGGAGACTCTACGCGGGAGTCGTGCGGTCCATGGCCCCTATATGGGTGCCCAATATGGGCGGAGACCCTGACGGTCCATAATGCACGTCTGCTGCATGGTCCGCAGCGTGCAATGGCCAGCAGGGCCAT
This sequence comes from Eilema sororculum, assembly GCA_914829495.1. Lineage (NCBI taxonomy): Eukaryota > Metazoa > Arthropoda > Insecta > Lepidoptera > Erebidae > Eilema > Eilema sororculum. The sequence goes on along the minus strand of OU618543.1, from coordinate 15,162,575 downwards.
CAGGGGGTACCGCACGATATCCCTGGAGGCGGCGAGTCTCCTTGCCGGATCCCTACCGTGGAACCTGGATGCGAGGGCCCTTTGCTATATTTGTACCGAAAGGAGGCGCGGGAGCAGGGACGGGAGCCCGAAGAAAGGTGCCGAGGCGGGTCCTAGTGGCGGCTCTGGGGGTGGGAGTCCTCACTCTCGCTACATTGCTCACAGTGATGGTACGATGCGCGAACGCTTGGGGTGCGGCCGCCTCCTTCTGCGAGCAAGTAATGCTCGAGAAGGAGGTGGCTGGTCGGGCCCGGGAAGCCCGCGCAGAGCGAAGGCGAACCGGACGTCGGTCCTCCATGAGCGCTGGCCTGGGGGTGACCGGTAGAGCCGCCTTTCACCCTAGCAGAAGCAGGCCGCGGCGCGGCGGCGGCGCCAAGTGCGCCTCCCCGTAACCGGGGCTAGATGGGGACCCTGTGGTCCCCACAACCCGAAGCAATCTCACCTCCGGCAACCAAGGACCCAAGACGGCGTGCGTTTTAGTCGGTTCGAGTCCGACATAACCACCTCCACCGGATCCGTGGGGATTTATCGCACGATAAAAAAAAAACACTACGGACAGTGTCACAGCCGGTATCAGGAGCATGATTGCACACGCTGCCTTCGCCTCACTTGGGCACTTTACTGAATGGCAAATCTCTCCGGGTGGCCGTTGCCCTCCACCTAAGCTTCAAAGTGTGTGAACCCCATAGATGCACCTGCCGTTCCATGGTGGGATAGGCCGATGGTCGACGACGGTATACGTAGTAGCAATCCAGTAATATACCATTTACTTTTGAAGACTTTTTGGAAATTACTTCCTTTCATTCATGAGAGATAAGGGAACTATTCTGATGATTCGATGATTTTACTGAAAAGATGTACAGTCAATGTCAGTTAAAAGAAAATCAAACTGTTTTATTGATTGAAATTATATTATCTTCCAAACTAATGATGTTTTCCAAATATCTGAACAATCGGTCAACAGGAAGAGGGGAAAATCAGGGCTTTAAGATCATTTTGAGTACCTACTTTGTTCGTCAAGATCGATGTGATGCTGACTGTACTACAATAGTCTTCAAGATAAATATATTTGTGAACGGAACTCACGGAAACCTAATAGTTAGGTGGATATGTCACACTCACACCGACTATAACCGCATGTTGTTCCGTCGCTGTGGCTGGAGAATCTAATACGTTCTGTTAAGGATATCCCAGACACCCTGGCCGACCTTAGTGACTACTAACCTCGAGGTGTTGTTGGGGATCGAAATGTACATCTCCTATAGAGAGGCGCGTACGAATATAAGAAGCCCAATTATAACTCCCAGGTCCTAGCTCATCGAGGATGGAGATAGTTTTGCGATATTCACCACCACACAAAAGAAAACGGCGGCATTTCATACAATAACGCTGCCGACCATTGCCAGTACCAGGGTTTGCAGCGTGGGGCTTTCCGCTTTAACGGCTACTTGGAGGACGTGGCACAGCTCTATCTTCTCTGGACGTCCTACCAGCGTGTGAAGCGACGTTTCTGTGGAGCAGCCCCGGCAGTGGTGGTACTCGGGTACCTATCGGCTATCGGCTTATACGATGCAGATACTTACTGAAACAGCCATGTCCAGTATAGACATACAATCGTGGCGTACCCGGTGCATGGGTTGCATACATAGTTTTATTTTTAAGCTATTGCGGCTCTCTCGCAGGGTTTTGTGGCCACCCCACATACTCAAAGTGGACTTATGTATATATAATAGCAGTTAATGGAATTACACCAGCATTTTATTATTATGTGTTGTATAACGTATGTAAATAAAAAAGCTACATTTTATAACCAACTTTATTTACTGATCTACAAGACATTATAATGATCAGGCTTTTCATTCATAATATTGACATTTCTCCTCGAAGAACCAAAAAAACAAATACTTCTTTTTTAACATAAACTTTCTTATTAAAAATGTAAATACAATTATTACATAACAAAATTAAATAAAAATTCTTATGTCTCGCTACAATAACTATAAATTAACTTCATGTGCTTTTGACATATGGTTTGTTTGCAAAAAATGCAGTGACTCGAGGTTTTATACTCTGAGCGTGGACAAACTATACAGCGCTGCTATTTGTTGGTGACATTCCTTTCCTGCTCGGTCCAGGAGCATTCAACATCCTCTTGAGTTCAGTAACCCTGGTTGAGAAGATATTTTTCCAAGGTGACCTTGAAGCATGCTCAAACTCAATGATTTCAAAGGCCTTTTATTGTTACATTGCGATTGCGCCATATTCCAACTGTTGATAACATTGCCATTGATGCCAGAAGTATCCAGTATATGAAAGAAAAATCATAATGGCCAACATGAACATATCATTTAAACAAGTACTGTAGTTGCCACACATTTGGTCGGCCGTGTCCACTAAAAATCTTCATCCAAGCTGGCATCACTATCCATTGCAACATCGTCTTCATTATCAGATATAACTTCTTCGTCCCAACACATTTGAAGACAAAAAGTTTGAGAAAAAAATGTTAGATACGAACACAAAAAGGTACCTAAATAAAAGTTTGTGAAAATAAAAGCTATTAAATATATGCTTATAAATACATCAATATATGTTTATTATAGTAAATGCACAATAAAAAAAATTACTTTCATAAAATAATTGAAATCAGGTACCTTGCTGATAAAATAACCTCCACGAAAGTATAACACGAGCGCTCGCGGGGTGTCGTGACCACCCCAAATAAACTTTGACATGTCCTCACGCAGCAAGCGCTAGCGCTACAGAGTCCCTCTCGCCCCGTATCGACGCGTACAATGATCCATTTGAGTAGCAAGATCCTCCGTGGCGTAGCGGTGGTGGACGCAGCCGCTACGCAGGTGGCGCGGGTTCGATCCTCGCTTAGTGCAAATATTTGTATGCATGAATAGGAATACTTGCATTGATCTGTTCGTGCCTCAGAGAGCACGTTAAGCTGACGGTCCCGGTAGCCATACGAACATCTATGACAGTCGTTAAGGGTATTTGGAAGCAACAACTGGCCTAGCTGAAATGCTTCGATATGAGCCTTATGGTATGGAGGTCGCTGCCAGTCAGCTGGGCACATTCCGCGCGCGTTCTCCCTTAATACCCCTGCGACGGATGGGAAGAGTCTTTATTGAAATTATACACGATGGAAAGTGGTTACCGTGGCCTATGTACGTGTATAACACCAGGGGAGTCACACGTGCACTGCCGACCTAATATTATAATAATTTTAAAATTTAAATTTGATAGCCCAAGTATCGTCTGTTGATCTATATTGATACTTATAAGAATATATATAAACATTATGGTGTATTACAACACAGAAGACTTATATCGCACTTTGAAATTGCGACACCAGTCTTCTTTCAAATAATACTAATCTTATTACCCCTCCGCAATATTATTTTAAGCATTTTCCTTGCTGACGTTACTACTTCATACAAATTTTGTATAAAATGAAGAAAAAAAATCAATGGGACGAATCAGCGAAGGATAATTTTAATTATTTTTAATTTCTGTGATTCGTCCTATTGGGCCGAATCTTTATAGGACGAAACAACGAACTTGTCCTTGAAGACATCATGCGATACAGTGATAGATGTTGTTCGTAGTTTATTTGAGAGAGGGGAGCGCGAGTGTTGCTTTATTACAAAGGTGATTTAAAGGCGCGGTATGATCATGTCGCATTTTACGAACAAGTTGGGACAATCTACTTTCCCATTAATTTATCTTATGACTTTGTTATTATTCTTTAGCATTCAACAAGGTAAACAGTCATTGTAGAGGTAGAATCGTAAATGCATATATTGCAAAGTAAAAACAACACCACATATTTTTTTACATACATGTAAAGTCTGACCTCTTTCCCAAGGGATGACAAAGACCACAAGTTCCCATTTGCTACGATCCTAGGATTCTTACATCCCTTGCTTCTTCTGCTTTCTTGATTGTTTTCATACATGCTCGCCAGGTCCGATTCTCTTGGCATTTCCTTTCTTTAAAATACCTTTGATTTAATCGACATACGTATGTCTAGGGCGGGTTGCCCATTTCACCCTCATTTCATAAATTCGTTGGCCTACAGGGTTTGCAAAATTTTAAACCCGAAGGTTTAGGCAGAGATGTATTACCACCTACATTTCGTGGGTTGTGATCTTCGGTCCCATGTAATAGGAAGTGAGTCTATTGCCATGGAGCGGGTACTTTGTCATGGATGTATGCCGTGTTCTCCTTCTATGATGGACAACAAAGCAACGTAACAAAAAACCTAGAATGTTGACAAATATATAAACATATAAACTTCCAAAATACATACATTATATTATTTTCATATTATATTACATACCTGTATTATATATCTTCGAATGATATGTACCTATATTGTATTATTTTTATTGTTATCTATATACTATAACTATGATATTTGAACATTATTCTTACTATTACCTACTACCCTCCTCGTACAATAGAAAACGAACTTTTGTTTAATATGTATCCTTGCTGCCAATGACAGTATAAAATTAACCATAGTATTATTTGTTAACCGGGATTGTGACAGGCGCCCACAGGACAGGCTTAGAACTAATGTGGGGCCACCGGTAATGTTACTATGTCTGTTTCTTTGTTATAAAACGATTTATTTATTTAATCTATATATATAAAAATGAACCCCTATTTCCCTTGGTCACGACATCACGCCTGAACGGCTGAACCGATTTCGCTAATTCTTTTTTTGTTGTGTTCGTTATTGTTAGGAGAAGGTTCTTATGAAAGAAAAAAATAAGAAAATTGCGCGGAAAATTAGAAAATTTAAGAATACATAACCACCATTTAAAATAGCTGATCCGACATACGCCATGTCTAAATTTTGAATATGGAATACGAAATGGAAAAAAATGTGTTAATTATTCTAATACTGCTGTATGATATTCTTCTATGTTATCTGATGTTTGATCTAGAATTGACATAATGCGTGCAAATATCATCAGAGAGTGATTAGTAGACATTTTTCTGAACTAACAAAATGCCCGTTGCTTGGGCCGCGAAAATATTTTTATGATGGCTATTTTTTTATTTAGGTCGAAAAATTGATGGTTTGTGGTAGTATGAACGCACTTGAGTGTAGAGGTACCTATATGATTGTATGGGTCCCATAGGTATATAGGCTCCGTAGGTGTAAGTATGGGCCCCGGTGACCTATTAGTGTCGGGAGCTCCGTGGGCGTATGGGGCCCGAATCGAAATGCTTACCGTTCTCAAAATAATTAGGAGAATTTGATACAGCTAATTGATTCTAATTTCTAAGGCGAAACGAAGTTTGCTGGGACAGCTAGTTATAAATAAAAATCAATACTTTTTGAGATTTTAATACAATTTATTAAGATATACAGTTCAAACATTAACATAATTTATTGAAGGCTACTTAAATCTAACACTGTTTTCTATTGTTCTTCTTCCCTGCCATCACGTCGATCACAATCGCGGAGGACAGAAAATCATTTCCTTCTCCACGACCACCATCTTCACACTTTGTTGATGAACCAATTTTTGTAATGTACGCATGAAGTCCTAATTTTATCAAAATACATATTGCAAGTATTTCCACTGCAAATTTCACTTTTACATAATTTCCATCAACAACTAATGGACTCAGTGTCTTATTTGTCTCTACTTGCTGAATGTGATGAAAAACGTTGATTATTTCAATTATCCTCCGTGGGTTTCCTTGGAGATTAGCAGCTAAACCAATACTGCCCATAGCCATAGTTACTACAGGGAATCCGCGTAGCCATTCAGTGTCGTAAAATCTTCTAAAGTACATTTGACCAGTTGCTATTGCTACTTGCGGCAATTTCAGCATGATTCCGGCGGTTTGTATCAGCTCGCGACCTATTATTTGACGATCTGTCTCCGTTTCTATGTTAATACTATTCCATGCTTGTGACGGAGCTTCTTTAATTGCAAATTCCGGCAGCAGACAATTGTTCAGAATGAGGAAAACTTTCGTATTCAATCTGTTCATTAATTCAGTAGACGTTCTTATATTTTCTTCGGGTCGATATTGCACAATCGTCGCAGCCATATTAACGATAATCACACTTTTTAATACTTTTAAGGCAACTGGTAACACGTTATATTAACACAAATGTCTATCAGTATGTGAGTTCACTCTAAGCAGTTCCCTATTTATATATCTCTATTAACGAATTAAGGAATAATATATCATATGCAATGTATTAAGGAGGATATTAATATGTCTCATTAAAGGTAATTAATTAACGATTTTTTATTTCCCTAAGCCCTTTAACAAAAGCCACATTCATAAATAAAAACTCAATACACTCATTACAAAATGAGTGTTTAACTAGTCTTTTTAAGTTTTCTATTGTGGGAATTTGTATCTGTACATTATATAATTACTTGCTCTGACTGATTCATAAACGCAGAATATTTCGTAATATCAAATTCGCAATATATTTATAGACTACTTCGTTACGTTCGCGTAGTTAGTAGTAGTTACGTTAGTGTAGTTTTTCGCTAAATCAAGCTTAACTTCACTCCTCATAAATCAATCGGTAGCCATTTCACTATGGATATTATCGTAATATACAAGAGATATAACAGAACTAAGTACATTTTTGGCCCATAGAAATAGACGTTTGGTACCTTTGTAAAGTTATAATTATTCGAAAGTTAACAAGTACAAAACTTGTCAGTAGTCACTTGTAATTGCTTTGACGCGATCAAATTTTAACATCAAACGGCTAAGTGACGGGACGACATCGAAACAATACGAACACAATAAACTTCATGTTTATGTATAACTAGGTGATGCCTGTGGCTTCGTCCGCGTGCTTCCTGTTCCCGTTCCCGAGAACCCTAGGAGTTCATATTTTAAACCTTCCGTGGTACTTTTGGAATATACGAAAGAATTAGCCGAAATGGTCGAGCCGTTCTTGAGTTATGCGCTTAGCAACATCTATTTGTATTAAGTAGATTTATATTATACTAGCTATTACCCACGGCCCACGGCGGCGGCGCGCTAAAAAGCGCGCCTCCCCATTCCGGGGGCGAGTCGGGGACACCGTTGTCCCCCTCCCGACGAGGGCCAGACCGCAAGGGATGGCCCTGGGTCAGCCGGGTGCTAGGGATATGTCGATGACAACCTCACCTCTGGCCTAGCACTGCGACCCACCGTCGGCCTGCGGTTTTAGTCGGTTCGAGTCCGACATAACCTCCCCTTCCGGCTCCGGCAGGGGGGGTATCCGAGGGGATTTCCGCACGGAAAAAAAAATCTATTACCCACGGCTTCCGAATTCTGATCCTGGTCCTGTAACCCATAGCCACCAACCCATACCCTGAGCCAAACCGAACCAACTCAGCGCTAATCTCGGTTGCATGCACTTTGGAAACAGGAGATCGCTCTCATACTCGGTATCTGTCTCCTTTATAAGTTGTTTGGCTTATCTTGACAATAACGGAAGGTCTGCCATCTGATCCCTGAAGAAATACCTCCACCAGTGTGGATTCGAATCCAAGCCCATTGACGTCATAGGGATAAATTTCACTGCAATTTTCAACTAGTTCTAGTTCGGAAGTTCTCAATTAAAGCTGATAAAGTAGGTACAAACATTAGTAAAATGCCAAAATCTTGGATATAATTATCAAAATGTTATATAACACTAATTACTTGGCAGAAGTTTTCACTAATTTGTTTTATGCGGCCGTCTATCACTGGCTCGTCCATTGCGAGGATTACATAAATCAACAAGATGCGAACAAGCGGAACCCATTTTTAAAACAACTCTTGATTTAATTTTTAATTTAGATCATGCCACTCTTTCTTCCAATTGATACCAGGGCCTTTGCTGTAGACTCCATTACCATGATTACAAGCTGATTGATTCTGAAAAGAAAATCATATCAACATACAAAATCAAACACAGAACAGGTATAGACAACGATATCGGTAAGGTCGGAGAAATCGTACTAACATTATAACTAAATGCGACAGTAACTCTGTGTGTCTGTAGGTTACGCTTTCACGCCTAAACGCTTTAGAGAAATTTGGTATAGGGGTAGATAGACTTTGAGAAAGGACATAATATATGCTATCTAAGGCCGCGATAACCGACACCCACGCGGGCGTAGCCACGGCAAAAGCTAGTAATAATATAAATGTGAAAATTTGTAAAGATATTTGTTATTCAATCATGCTCAAACGGCGGCATGCGGATCCGGCTGTAATTAGCCACAGAAAAAAAAACAATGTCTGGAATAACACCTAGGCTACTTTTTATACCGGGAATAGTTTCCCATGGTTGCGAAAACGGGATTAAAACCCTACACGGGTGGAGCCCGAGCACATCTCTTCCCATGTGGTGTCGTACAAGGTGACTAAGGGATAGGGCTATTTAACATTAGACAGATATATACAGCCCAGACTCAGCCTCAAATGCATGGCTCGAGTAAACAAAAGTACCCGGAATAGTGCAATAGGTACACCCCTTATTACGTGGGACCTCACGTCAAGTCACATCTGCCTAACCCTCCAGGGATAAAGGCGTGATTGTATGTATGTACGTAATTAGGATGACCATTAAACTTACCATAAAGCGTTTCATATACATATGTTATAATAAAATTTTAAGTACAGTTTTACTTCGCTTTAGTGAACTAACCACTAACTAGGTTTCAAAACTACACCGAGGCCACATCCACTTTGAAAGTATAGCACGCTAAAGGATGGTAGTCAAAGATTTTATTGTATAGGTAAGTGTTTTACCGTCTCTACTATGGTGAATATTCTGATAAACTCTTCCAATTAGTCCCAGCCTCTCCTTTCCTCCACAGGACAACACGTGCAGGGCTTAGATGTCATCAGCATACGGTGCAGAATTTAGCTTCTAGAACCAAGCGGTTCTGTGAATCATTCATATGCCGCACCATTAAGGCCTGGAACTACGTGTTTCCTTCTCCCTGCAATCTCGGGTCCTTTAAGCGGGGCATGAAAAGGCATCTTGTGAGGCCATCAAACTAAGTACCACCATTGTTAACATGGTAGATGTTTATGACAGATTTTGCCTTTAGCTTACCATTAGGCGAGGAGAAGTCAAATTCACGTGTATGTTTATTTAAAAAAATCATAGTGTTCAGGAGGCATAAATCTACTATACAATAGAGGAATCTGATTCACGAATGCCAAGGTATTATATTATAACACAAGACCCGCCCCCTGCCCTAGTTACCGAAGAAAGCGCGTGATTTTTGACATGAATTATTATTCTAGTAGGTATGCAATAACAGTTGGAACACAACTTTTACAATCAAGTAATTTATTAATTTACTAATGGTACATTCGGCTAAACGCGAGTAAAGATTATTCCTAGAATAAACAGCCAATATGTGGGTGAAATTGCCAGTTTATTCTAGGAATAATCTTTACTCGCGTTTGAATGAACCGGCCCTAAATTGATTAAATCTTTTTAATTTTCAATGAATATATTATATAGTCAGCCAGTCATTAGTATAATTATGTCATCATAAAGACAATGTTGACAAATAAAAACCAGTACTTTTTGAGAATTTCATAGAATTTATTAAGTATATACAGTACAAACATGAACATAATTTATTTAAGGCTACTTAAATCTAACACTGTTTTCTATTGTTCTTATTCCCTGCCATCACGTCGATCACAATCGCGGAGGACAGAAAATCATTTCCTTCTCCACGACCACCATCATCACACTTTGTTGATGGACCAATTTTTGTAATGTACACATGAAGTCCTAATTTTATCAAAATACATATTGCAACTATTTCCACTGCAAATTTCACTTTAACATAATTTCCATCAACAACTAATGGACTCAGTGTCTTCTTTGTCTCTACTTGCTGGATGTGATGAAAAACGTTGATTATGTCAATTATCCTCCGTGGGTTTCCTTGGAGATTAGCAGCTAAACCAATACTGCCCATTGCCATAGTTACTACAGAGCATCCGCGTAACCATTCAGTGTCGTAAAATCTTCTAAAGTACATTTGACCAGTTGCTATTGCTACTTGCGGCAATTTCAGCATGATTCCGGCGGTTTGTATCAGCTCGCGACCTATTATTTGACGATCTGTCTCCGTTTCTATGTTAATGCTATGCCATGCTTGTGAAGGAGCTTCTTTAATTGCAAATTCCGGCAGCAGACAATTGTTCAGAATGAGGAAAACTTTCGTATTCAATCTGTTCATTAATTCAGTAGACGTTCTTATATTTTCTTCGGGTCGATATTGCACAATCGTTGCAGCCATATTAACGATAATCACACTTTTTAATACTTTTAAGGCAACTGGTAACACGTTATATTAACACAAATGTCTATCAGTATGTGAGTTCACTCTAAGCAGTTCCCTATTTATATATCTCTCTATTATAGAATTAAGGAATAATAAATCATATGCAATGTATTTTAAGGAGGATATTAATACGTCTCATTAAAGGTAATTAATTAACGATTTTTTTATTTCCCTAAGCCCTTTTACAAAAGCCACATTCATAAATAAAAACTCAATATACTCATTACAAAACGAATGATTAACTAGTTCTTTTAAGTTTTCTATTGTGGGAATTTGTATCTGTACATTATATAATTACTTGCCCTGACTGATTCATAAACGCAGAATATTTCGTAATATCAAGTTCGCAATATATTTATAGACTACTTCGCTACGTTAGTGTAGTTAGTAGTAGTTACGTTAGTGTACTTTTTCGCTAAATCAAGCTTATCTTCACTCTTCATCAATCACAGCGGTAGCCATTTCACTATGTATATTATCGTAATATCCATACTAATATTATAAATGCGAAAGTAACTCTGTCTGTCTGTCTGTATGTCTGTATGTTACGCTTTCACGCTTTAACCACTGAACCGATTTTGATGAAATTTGGTATAGGGGTAGATTAGACCTTGAGAAAGGACGTAGGCTATGTTTGGTAAGTAATTTTTTTAACCACAGAAATAGGCGTACCTTTGAAAAGTTATAATTATTCGAAAGTTAACAAGTACAAAACTTATCAGTGACTCGTAATTATAAACATTTAACTACACAAAACATTAGATACATGGAACGAATAAGTACCTACATCTACGTTCTAAGAATTACTGAGGGTGAAATAACTTACAAATTAGTTCACCCTTATTATGCGTTATACATAAACCTACTTGGTACTAATAAATTAGTACTCACTGAGCGAATGATCAAGGAAACCCAATACCAAAGATTAACTAATTTCGCAAATTTTATTTGTTGTGTTTGTTACAGTCAGGAGAAGGATAAGAAAGAATCAAGAAAGTTGTGCGGAAAATGAGAAATTTAGGAATACTTAACCACCATATAAAATAGCTGACCCGACAGACGTTGTCATATCTACATTTGGAATTAATTGGAATTGAGAATTTGAATTCGAAAATAAAATATTATTATTCTAATACTTTAGGCCTGTAAGTTCTACACACACGTTTTTTCGCCAAAAAATTCACGGTGGTTTGCGGTTTGTAGGCACGGTCGACAGTGGTGTATGGAGCACTGAGGAAGCTTGTTCACAGCCACGGCGCACACGGCGACGGCGCCGTGGCTAATTCAATAGTACTGAGCGAAGGACACACCAATTTCTACGATTTTGTGTAGGTATGTGTTTATTGATCACCATACGGTTATTGGTGTCCCAAAGAAGACATCCTGATTTCGTATTTAGAGGTGACATTTACCAAAATCCTACGTTTTTTATTGAATGCCCACAACATAAAAGATTGGCAAAGTGGTTTAGGGTTGGTGAACGGAAAATTGCAGCGAATCTGCTGCAGAAGCCATTAAGATGAAGAAGTACATATAATATAGGAATTTATTCCCACACACTACACAGTAGGAAACATAAAAAACACTCGTTATTTAATTACTCTAATGACATTCACAAATTCCCTTTAAGTAATTATAGTAAACGGAACATCGTTATCTAATCGTCCCTTTTACATTGCAAGTGATTTAAAAGTACTAAATCCTTGTATATAAATAGGAAACTCTTTAATGAGAGCTCAGAAACCAAAAGACTCTTGTGCTGAAAGGTATTGCCTTAACAGTATAAAAAAGTGTTGTGATTATCTTCATAATGCCTTTGAATACAACTGTGAGAACGCCCACCAAAATACTGCCGCATAGTCTGCTGCCAGAATCAACATCTATTTTTAAAAGAACTCCTTCACAAGAAGATGGTATAGAAGCGGCAGTCGAGGTAGAACTTCGCAGAGTTGGTAGTGAAATAATACAAGACGCCGGAACGCTGCTTGGAATTCCTCAGAAAGCTACAGCAATGGCCCAAATCTACCTGGGTAGATTTTATTACTCTCAGTCACTTCTCCGATACCCTATGAAAACCATGGCTATGGGCAGTCTATATTTGGCATGTAAGGTTGTAGAACAGCCATGCAAAGTTCGTGACGTAATCCGTGCTTTTCATCACGTCGAGGAAGCAAGAGCACAAAACATCATCAGTCCACTGGTTGTTGATCATCACTACATACATCTCAAAAGTGAAATTAAAAAAGCAGCCAAACGCATTATGCATGACTTGTGGTTTTGGTTCGACGGCAAACACCCCCATGGTAGTTGACGTTACCGTGGTTTGATCGACCAAAGTCCAGTGAAAGTGAAGTGAAAAAATAGAATAAGAAACATTTTAAATTAAGTAACCTTACAATTAACTGTTCTTAGAATAACAAATATTGTATTTTAGATTAAATAGCTTTACAATTAAATTGTGGTATTATGTTTGTGATCTATATAGAATTAATAAATTGTATGAAGTGTTCAGAAAAATACCTGAGTTTTATTAAACAAAGTTCTGATCTTTTCGTGACGTTGCTCTAGGCGTTTCTATGTATAATTGAAATACAAATTTACCAAAAACCCTTAATACATTTACTACATTCTAGATCCTATAATACAAGTAATTTAAGCTATACTTTATAGATATCACTCTGTAGAATGAGGTTTTTTACGATCGTTTAGTTATCCCCTGCGTGGCGGTTGTGCATTCGACTGCTTTGCAGAGACACGAGTTCAATTCCGGCTCAGTTGGAATATTTTTATGCATACAATTGTCTATTTGCATACGTTGGAATATTTGCCTAAGAGCACATTTAAGGATCTATACAAAGCAGGCAAGGACTTAGAACAAGGCTTAACTAGCATGCAGCAACTCATGACACTTTTATCATACCAGTGCATACTATTTTCAGCCTTTTCTGAATGGTATAATGTTGATATTTACTTAACACAAAAGTGCTTTAGCGGTATGTCACCCAGTCTGAATTGAACCTAAACCAGAATCGAGGGCCGGGACTGATCCGATTTGGGACCACTGTATGTGAACGTCAGCTACCGTAAATCTGATTCTAAACGGTTTCACTAATTTTATTACACGAGGACATCATACAATACAGTGATGGATGTTGTTCGTAGTTGATTTGAGAGAGGGGAAGGGCGAATGTTGCTTTATTACAAAGGTGATTTAAAGGCGCGGTATGATCATGTCGCTTTTTCGAACAAGGTAGAACAATTTACTTTCCCATTAATTTATCTTATGACTTTGTTATTATTCTTCAGCATTCAACAAGGTAAACAGTCATTGCAGAGGTAGAATCGTAATTACATATATTCCAAAGTAAAAACAACACCATATATTTTTTTACATACATGTAAAGTCTCACCTCTTTCCCAAGGGATGACAAACAAGTTCCCATTTGCTACGATCTTAGGATACTTACATCCTCAGCTTCTTCTGTTTTCATAATTGTTTTCATACATGCTCGCCGGTTCCGGTACTCTTGACATGTCCTTCCTTTAAGATACCTTTGAGATCAAAGGTATTTTAAAACCCGCCCTAGACATACGTATGTCAAGTAGATACTTGACATACCTATGTCTAGGGCGGGTTGCTCATTCACCCCTCACCACATAAATCCGTTGGTTCGCAAGTTTGTAAATCCGAAGGTTTAGGCAAACATGTAGAATAGGTGGTATACATCTCTGCCTAAACCTTCGCGTTTATACATCGCGACCTGTGATCTTCGGTCCCATGTAATAGGGAGTGAGTCTATTGCCATCAAGCGCGCACTTTGTCACGGACATATGCCATGTTCTTCTTTTAAGATGTTGACAAATAAAAATCAGTACTTTTTGAGAATTTCATACAATTTATTAAGTATATACAGTACAAACATGAACATAATTTATTTAATGCTAATTAAATCTAACACTGTTTTCTATTGTTCTTCTTCCCTGCCATCACGTCGATCACAATCGCGGAGGACAGAAAATCATTTCCTTCTCCACGACCACCATCATCACACTTTGTTGATGGACCAATTTTTGTAATGTACACATGGAGTCCCAATTTTATCAAAATACATATTGCAACTATTTCCACTGCAAATTTCACTTTTACATAATTTCCATCAACAACTAATGGACTCAGTGTCTTCTTTGTCTGTACTTGCTGAATGTGATGAAAAACGTTGATTATGTCAATTATCCTCCGTGGGTTTCCTTGGAGATTAGCAGCTAAACCAATACTGCCCATAGCCATAGTTACTACAGGGAATCCGCGTAGCCATTCAGTGTCGTAAAATCTTCTAAAGTACATTTGACCAGTTGCTATTGCTACTTGCGGCAATTTCAGCATGATTCCGGCGGTTTGTATCAGCTCGCGACCTATTATTTGACGATCTGTCTCCGTTTCTATGTTAATGCTATTCCATGCTTGTGAAGGAGCTTCTTTAATTGCAAATTCCGGCAACAGACAATTGTTCAGAATGAGGAAAACTTTCGTATTCAATCTGTTCATTAATTCAGTAGACGTTCTTATATTCTCTTCGGGTCGATATTGCACAATCGTCGCAGCCATATTAACGATAATCACACTTTTTAATACTTTTAAGGCAACTGGTAACACGTTATACTAACACAAATGTCTATTAGTATGTGAGTTCACTCTAAGCAGTTCCCTATTTATATATCTCTATTAACGAATTAAGGAATAATAAATCAAATGCAATGTATTAAGGAGGATATTAATACGTCTCATTAACGGTAATTAATTAACGATTTTTTTATTTCCATAAGCCCTTTAACAAAAGCCACATTCATAAATGAAAACTCCATACACTCATTACAAAATGAGTGTTTAACCGTGAAGTGTAAAGTGTTTAGTCTTTTTAAGTTTTCTATTGTGGGAATTCGTATCTGTACATTATATAATTACTTGCCCTGGCTGATTCATAAACGCAGAAGAATATTTCCCAATATCAAGTTTACAATATCTGTGTATGTAGCCTAGTGGTATGAGTAATGGACTGCTGAGACGAGGTCTCGAGTTCGATCCCAGGTTTACCATGGCACACACCAATGACTTTTAGATGCTTTTTGAAGTTATGTGTGTATTTATCGCAGGTTTGTAAGTGCCAGGTTAATGGCAATAGGCTCGCCACCTATTACATTGGGACCTAAACATAAACTGGCGAAATGTGGGTGCTAGCACCTTTGCCTACCCCTTCGAGGAATATAGGCGTGAGTTTATGTCATGTTATGTAATATCTGTAATATAAAAATGTATAGCTGAATGTGTTACTAAGCAAATTTCGAGGACAGCTGAACTAATTTCGCTAATTTTTTTGTTGTGTTTGATAAAGTCAGGAGAAGGTTCTTATGAAAGGAAAAATCAAGGTAGTAGCGCGGAAAATACTTAACCGCCATATAAAATAGCTGACCCGACAGATGTTGTTATGTCTTTATTTGTAATTAATAATAATAATAATAATAACCCCGCAGGGGCAGCTTGTGGCGAGCTGTTGGTGAGTGGCGACACCACGAACCCTGATTCTCCCGAGGGTTGGAAATCATTCCGCCCCGCCTCTTGTGCTTGCCTTTATTGGCCGGCCAAGAGTGGAGTCGCAAGAGCGGAACCTATGCTCCAGGTTGGAAGTGTAAAATGTCATAACGCCGGGGGCCTGCTGACCGACTTCTGTATCGCGATCTTGCACCCCGCAGACACACCTCTCGACAACCTTAGCCGCTCAACGGGTGTTGCTCCATGGCCGCATTATGCGTGGCTATTTTAATGGGGCCCATGCAATGAGTTGGCGAGTCTCCACCTGCCTTTTTAACAATTTTGAGACTTATTGTCATGGCAGGCGTCCGTTAGTCTCCCCCCATAGCCCATTCACCAGTCCATCCAATACTCAACCCCATAGCCCATAATCTAGTTTCCATTATTCCAATAGTCTCTGCACCTGGCGGGGACCATCCCCGGGCGTATCATATTTTGCGCTCGGGGGTGGTATCCGCCATGTGTGTGTCTATCCCTAGCAGATTAAACTCTCTTAAAAGGGCCTCTACGTCTTGGCTTCGGCCCGACGCACGCCTTCCAAAGGCCCGGGACTCCATAGTCCCGAGAGTCACGGATCAGAGAAACATAATAATAATAAAGAACTCTTTATTGTTCACCAATTAAATATAAAACATATCAAATTAAGTAAAAAACAAATTTATGTGGTAGACAATTGGCGGCCTTATCGCACTGAGGCAATCTCTTACAGGCAACCATGGGATGGAGAGAGATACAGATGAAGAGATTTGGGGCAGTTGGTGTACTTTGATTTATAATGTTATTGTGTGGATGATTACAAATATATATGATGAGTATCTAGAGAGAGAATATTAAATAATAAAACATACATACTAATGATATTTCGGTAGAATTCAGTTATATAATCGACAGTAAATACTTACATAGGCTTATATATTCACATATTAGGGGACACAGTAGATATATAGTTTGGTGACACTATTTCTCCTGCAAATAGTGAGCCGTAACTAGTTTTTTGAAGACGGGTAGTGATTGCGCACGTCTTATTGCAAGAGGTAAGGCATTCCACAATCGGACAGCTTGAACGGAGAAAGATTTGTCCATGTACATTGTGGAGTGTCTAGGTGTTTTCAATTTCAGATTCACTGACGATCTTAAGGTCCTTGAGTGAGTGTCGCAGAGAAAGTTGAAGCGTTCCTTTAAGTAGATAGGAGTGAGAGGATGAAAGAGAATGTTATAAAGAAGTGAAAGAATATGAACATTTCGGCGAAGGCGTATGGGTAACCACTTGAGTTTTGCACGATATTCGGAGATGTGGTCATATTTGCGAAGCCCAAATATGAACCGTATACTGAGATTCTGGAGTCTCTCAAGTTTATTTAATTGGTCTTCGGTGAGATTTGTATAGATAATCAAGGGTGGGAAGAAAAAGAGATCGCGCTAGCGCAGTTTTCGTGGTAATGGGCAGTAAACTTCGGAGCCTACGCAGGGATCCCGCTGTGGCAAACACTCTGCGGCTCACCTCCTGAAGCTGAGGGCCCCAAGAAAGACTACTATCCATGCAGATACCAAGATTTTTTACTTTGTCACTGTACTGCACGTTGGAACCGTCACAGGAGATAAGAGGGAGGAGCGACCTGTCTATTCTTGAGACAGCATGTGGGCTGCCAAAAACTATGGCTTGTGTCTTATTTGGATTTAACCTCAGACCAAATGACTTACTCCAATCGCATATCTTGTCCATGTCTTCGTTGATGGTATCGACAGCATCCCTTAGTTTGTCCTGGGTAGCCCGTGTATAAATTTGCAGATCATCTGCGTATAGGTGGTAGGAAGGTGTATAGTGATTGAGTTTATGAAAACCGCGAAGAGTAAAGGAGATAGCACGCCACCCTGTGGTACACCAGCAGACGTTGAGCACCATGTGGAGACAGTGTCTTCGGTGCGGATTTGCTGCCGGCGACCCAACAGGTAACTTCGAAACTCACTGCTGGAGATATGCCAAGAGAGCGCAATATGCCGAGTAAAACGTCAAAATCAACGTTATTAAAGGCGTTGGTGAAGTCTAGGAGAGCTAAAACAGTTAACTCACCGTTTTCTATACCCGATCTGATGTCTTCCGTAATATGAACCAAGGTTGTCGTAGTGCTGTGGCCAGGACGAAACCCAGACTGGAAAGGATTTAGAAGTGAATTTTTGGACAGAAAACCACTTAGCTGAGAGTGAACCAGTCGTTCGAGCACTTTGGAGAGAAAGGATAGGATGGATATAGGTCGATATTCTGAAAAGGAGGAAGGTTTACTTTTCTTAGGGATAGGTACAATTTGAGCATCTTTCCACGCACTTGGAAAGGTACTGCATGTGATTGAGAAGTTGAGGATGTGACAGATTATAGGGAGGATTTCGTCAATGATAGGTAGGATCATATTACGGCCGACACAGTCAGCTCCCACAGCGTTTGACGTAATCGACATTATACACTAGCTGTGATGTTAGGAGTAACATCACAGCTAGTGAATTGAGTGAAGAAGAAAGGAGAGCAGTCGGGAGTGGCAAGAGAAGAGAGATAATTTATTGTTTTAACTTTGGCAGCAGCGTCGAAAGCGGACGGAGCAGAAAAATGTTGGTTGAGAGAATTTATGTCTATGTTATTAGGAATAGCATTTTGCCGAGACTTACCGACTCCCAGTGACTTTAAGAACTTCCAGACATGAGCTGGATCCCTGTTTTCAATCGAGCTGTGAATATATTGGCGTTGAGCATTCCTACACACCTTTGTACAGTGATTACGAATGGCCACATACTTGCAGCGATTCACTTCCGTAGGACGACTTCGGTATCTGGATTTGGCTGCAGCCTTTTTGGTAATTAATGATTTTATATCCGCTGTCAGCCACGGCGATGGCAGGTGTTTAACCTTGATTTTGCGCAGGGGTGCATGCACGTCGTACAAATTAATCAAGTTGGATGTGAGCAGTTCTACCTTCCGGTTCATGCAGCTGGAGTCAAGGAGTGTTCCCCAGTCAATAGCTGCGGCATCCCCGCGCAGGGCACAAAGGTCCATTTTACGAAAACTACGTAGCAAGAGAAATTTTGGTTTAGGCTTAGGTGGACGCAGTTTGTATGACAGATATATCAAGTCGTGATACGAAAACTGGGTTGCAGTGCATTTCCCATGTTTCGCAACACGATCAGGGGAAGAAACATTGATTAAGTCGAGTAATGTAGATTGACAGTGTGGATAATGGTGAGTAGTATCCGAGGGGAGAATTGTCAAATTTTTTGATTCGATGATGGAGTTCAAGGTTGAGGAACGAGAGTCGTTCTTTAGGAGACAGGTGTTAAAGTCACCCATGATTATGGCTTGACTGTACGAGGGAATTAGTTTTTCTAATATTAGCTCGAAGGAAGAGAAGTATTTTATTAGAGAAGAGGGACAGTAGAAAACACCCAGTAGTACGAGTATTTTTGAGTGAAGGAGTTCAATTTCCAGAAAGAGGTGCTCCCCAGAGTGTGGTGGCTGAGGGGAAATGCTGATAACGGTGAAGGGAATGTGAGTACGAAGATAGATGGCAACACCGCCACCCTCACCAACTGCCCGGTCATTTCTGATCAGGTTGAAACCAGGTAAAGAAAATGATGCAGTGGCATGGCATGGGTGCAACCACGACTCCGAGATAAGTATTGCGTGTATATTTGTACAGTCAAACGCTGCCAGCATATCCGGGAGATGAGCCGAAATGCTTTGTGCATTTATGTGGACCACGTTGAAATTCAAGGGAACGTCAGTGAATTGAGATTCGAGGATTTCTGCAAGTGACGTTTGTGATGGTATACTGTTAAAACTTGCATCACCACTACTTAGAGAATAGTAGTCATCACTGTCACTGCTACTATCCACGAAAGACATGCGTCTGTAATATATAATCTGATAGTAAAAACTATACAAATGAAATAAAAATATGTAAAGCTATGTATAAATAAAATATACAGTATTAAAATAATCAAATACTAGACTTGGCTAGCTCGTATACTATACCTCCATCTGCCGGTGGCATGTGGCAAACTACAACACAAATAAATAAATAACAAAGAAACTATCGATTTTTTGTAAAAACAAACGTTTCAGATACAAGACAACATAAAAATGAGACATTTCGGTCTAGGTATACTAACGCGAACATAATACATAATTCCTTCACAGAAAGTGCTATAAGTGTGTCAAATTAAGATTTCAAAATGTGCGAAACGGAACGCGCTGTCGATCTCCGCGGCGCATTTAAGTTGACATATGGTTGACAATGTTGACAAGTCGTGAAATAACTGTCAGTGTCTGTCAAACTAAGTGTCATCACAATAGAACACTCAATGTTGTTGAACATTAATATTCGGAATACGGGTATACAAGTTTTATTATGCAGACTAGTGTTAAATACCTTCTTGCGTGCAACAATTAAGTTATTAGAGTAATTATAGTGATAGGAGGTATTTTATGTAAACATTGAATTGCACCCGGACCGAAAGTTTAGGCGTGACAATATTTTGTACAGAACGTGCTAAAGTCACGAAAAGAGACAATGCGAATGGATGCAACCTCACTTTTTAGTCGTCACTGCTCGTCTAGGTTTAGAAGTGGCTGCTTTCGGGGCGGCGGCGGGGCTTGGCTCAGACGGCTGCGATGGAATATCCGGTATCTTATTTAATTCTGCGAGTGATGTCACACGATGTCTCACGTCGCCTGAACCGAGAACATAAACGTTGCCGTCCTTGGTCCAGCTCCTAGAAATGCCAAAGCGTTCACGAGCTGCAACAAACACATCGTGTCTGGATTTTATCAGAAACTCCGACATCGTGATTCCAGAACCCTTGAGCTTCGTTTTATTAAAGCACAGCTTATCGCGTATGGCATGATCGCGCAGTTTGAAGAGTAGAGGTCTAGGCTTCTTGGAGGATGTTGCTCGACCCATCCTCTGGCAACGCTGTATGCAGTCCGCTGGAAACTCGGTCATAGCAAGTTCACGCTTCACGATGCTCGCCACAACCAGTCTGGGGTCTTCCTCCTTAGATTCCTCAACACCATGAAGCAGAAGGATTTTTCGACGTCTCTGAATTTCAATTCCATCGACAGTGCGAGCCAAGGCGTCCAACTGCTGCTGCAGCATTTTAAGTGCCTGTGCGACGAAGGCTCTGTAGTCTGTGAATTCAGCTGCTAGACTAGATACAGAAGTTGGCTCACTTGATGCTTTTAGTTTGGCCTCAAACTCTTCCATCTTCTTATGAATGCTGCTGCTCATGATGTCCATCGTTGCTTGCATGGTGTTCATGTTGGAGAGCTTCGTACCGTTCAGTGAAGTGTTGTGTATTTGAGTGTTGATATTATGTGGAAAATATTATTGCACCCGGCAGGTAGACAATTTAACTACTAATTATGAGCATAAATTTAATTTAAAATATAGTATTTATAATTAATAATATAAAATTTAAATGGAGCACAAATCAGATCAACAATCAACAGGTGGTATTAATTGGAATTTAGAATTAGAATTTTGAAAATAAAATGTTTATTATTCTAATGCTTTAGGCCAGTACACACACGTTGTTTCGCCGTGGTTAATTTGCCATTTGTAGGCACGGTCGACAGTGTTGTATGGAGCACTGAGGAAGCTTGTTCACAGCCACGGCGACGACGGCGCCGTGGCTAATTCATTAACACTGAGCTAATGACACACAAAGTTCTACGATTTTCTGTAGGTATGTGTTTATAGAAACAAAAGTATCACAAAATTTATCACCACAGTTATTGGTGACATTTACAAAAATCCTATCTTTTTTATTGGATGCTCACAACATAAAAGGTAGGTAAAGTGGTTTTGGGTTTGTGAATGGAAAATTGCAGCGATTCTACTGCAGAAGCCATTAAGATGAAGTAGAATACCTACACAAAGTATAGGAATTAATTCCCACACACTACACAGTAGAAAACATAAAAAATACTAGTTGTGTAATTACTCTATGATACGGGGCCCTACGGGGTCAAGGATGAAGAAAACGATTGGTACGAGATCTACAACTTTAATCCGTAGGTCCTGCTATAACAATAATAAAACTACTCTAAGTAAAGGTCGAGTGTCGGTTCGGGTACGCGTACACGTCACTATAAACGGTTGGCTGAGTAATGTACTCAACTTAGGGTTCCGGGCTGGCCCCGTGCGAGTGTGACGTTGTCTTCCCTTCAAGGTCACCAGGCTTCGCAGCTGCAAGTTCGATCCGCGGGGTCGTCGCCAAGGCCGTCTTCCAGACGGTACGGAGCGGGCAGGCAACCTCAGCTGGTTCGGAGGCGGGCCGGTACGGTGCGGTGCTGCTATTACAGCCGGTATGCAGTGGACCGGTATTCCAGCCGGTACCAAGTTCTGGGGAGACAACCACACGATTAGGCACTGGTGCGTGAATCCAATGCACAGCGCCGG
The DNA here is from genome assembly GCA_914829495.1 of Eilema sororculum. Taxonomy (NCBI): domain Eukaryota; kingdom Metazoa; phylum Arthropoda; class Insecta; order Lepidoptera; family Erebidae; genus Eilema; species Eilema sororculum. The sequence goes on along the minus strand of OU618543.1, from coordinate 15,140,148 downwards.
GCCCCAACGTATAATTTACTACATGGGCCCTAAGGTCGGCGGCGCTGTACAATGGTAGGTACACATAACACAAATTACACAATAAACAAAGAAATAAACTGGATTGTTCCGGAATTAATAATCGTAAGTAAGTCTGTAACCCCGTTAACCACGGTTCAATCAACCATAATTAAATGGTTCAGTAATAATTAAACTATAATACATATATAAGCTGAACCGTGGATTTAAAACGAGATTAAAATTCGACAATTTACATATTTTAAAAATGTGGGTATCCATAGAAAATTATGGCGAGATATCACCGTGTTGATTTTTCTCTTAGAATATGAACAATCAAACATTACAACTAATTGAATAGTTCTTAAGCAATTACTATATTCGGCTGTCTGTCGACATGTATACTCGCGACATATATTATGGACACACTTCATACAATAACTTTCTTACAACATTTTAACGATTACGATGTTAATCACAGTTTACTTTAAATTTAATTTAATTACATTTACACGAAGGATGAACTACAGCTAGGTAACTACCGAACTCCCGACCGCAGGTAGGCAGGTACTAAAAATGAGCTATCATCACGCTTAGCTCCTAGGGGCTAAGCAGGAATGTTACACGCGAATGAAGATGTTATTTTACTTTATTATTTACGTGACTATCGTTTAATACTCGCGCACTGTTTATCAAGGACACTAGACTTACCCCTTATGTTGGGAACTGCTATTATATTAACTAGCCTTTATGTTAGGCTAGTAGACTACACTGTAGTACAATAGTACACTAGTAACTGGCAGAATCTAGACTATGTGTTATCTAGGTTTTAAGTTCACGTTCAGATTATCACGTACCGCCGTGAAGTCTCGCGATAGAATGAGGTCTGCCGTCTGCCTCGGCGCGAGCGCGGGGCGTGTTTTTTTTTTCTTGTTGTCGATTAGTGTTGTGCTCGATCGATTCTCCGTTTGACGGAATGCGCTGATTGGTTATCAACGCGTGTGACTCATTTTATATGCGCGTTAGCACGATGCATTACCTTAAAAGGTAATGACCGCGTTCACCACCCAGTGATGGGGGTACGCGCCGCAATCGCGAGCTACCGGTATTTACCGTTTATTACTGCTATGTTCAAATGTTTTCATTTTTTATTACCGGAACCAGTGTTCACGTAACAATACCCGACGAACTGGGAGAAGGATTTTTACTGGGGGAACAGTGAAAATCCGCCTGAAACAAACCCTCTGGAACGAGGTCATTGGCTTCAATGCAAGCAAAACCCTTTCATACAACCATACAGAAACACAGACACACCACCTAACATACACCTATCACACCAAGTCTTCCTCCCGCGGAGGTAGGAAGACGAACCACACATACCTTGTCCGGCCCTATCCAACCTGATGGGACGTACCACTTGCGATTGAGGTGTTAAGTTTGGCGCCAGCTTTCCTCGACGGTACATTGCAAACCACTTGAAGCTAACCTACCGGCAACAGAGTCACTAACCGCTCTGACGTGCTATAGAACCCAGGGAGAACATAAGTCTCCCTCAGATAAAAAAAGACTTCACACTAAGGAAGCTTTTATACACAGTGAAGGCTTATTTTTAACCCAGCGGTTACCTCAAGCCTAGGTTGACAATGCTAAGTACGAGACCACTAAAACGGTGTCAAAATGATTAATTATGAACTGAAATCAACTAAATTAACAAGATTATTTAATATATAAACTACATAAACCAATATATGCACGAGATGATCGGTGCTTACGGGCTTACCCTAAGTGCGTAGTTAATCTGGATCATCAATTCCTACAGACCGCATAACGACTGCAACAGGAATGACGGTGGTCTACAACCCAGCTCGAGTTTTGCACTAAACTCTACCACATGTCTTTTTACATATCTCACTATTGCAGATAGTAGAAACAAAAACAATAAAAAACGTAGTTGTGCTTCCCGCCAACCACTGAACGTTCACCTAGGTATACCATTCCACGTAGCTCCTAGCTAACCTAAGGCATCGGATATAAACTACGGTACTTGGCAACGAACAATGGGGAAAGCCGGATGGTTGGAACAACGAGACTAAACATAGTACAACGTAGTTACCCTACAATAAAAATAAAAATACAAAATATGACGATGTCAGCTCGTCATTTTGAAGTCTTTTATATGCCAGTTGCCAATATTGTTTCCCGCCGTGTCTTCTAATGTAAAGACTAATGGGGAACGCTTTGCTATAATCTTGCACTTTTGATATTTCGGGGCCAATTTCTTTGTAAAGCGCGCATCCTTGTCACTTTGGAATTGCGTGCGCTTCCAAACTATGTCCCCGACCTCAAATGTAGCCGGCTTCCTGCGAAGATTGTAACGTTGGGAGCTCTTGACGTGGCTTTGATGGAGAGCTGCCTGTACCTTATCGAACACAGCTGCCAGCGCGCCTTTGTTCTCCGCGTACTCGTCCCGTGGGGGAAAGACTAGGTCACTGGAATCAGTGGCTGATGAGTAGTATGATCCACAAGGGACCAATTCCCTGCCATATACTAAGAAGGCGGGGGAGAATCGCGTTACCTCATTAACCGCGCTGTTGATGGCAAACTGTACCTGAGGCAGGTGCACGTCCCACGTCCGGTGATCATCCTCGACGAAGGTGGCGATTGCAGTGACGATAGTGCGATTATAACGTTCTACCAAGTTGACTTGAGGGGTGTATTTTGGCGTGAACTGTACCTTCGGAATCTTGTACTTTTTGTAAAGTGTGTCCAATTCTTTACTTACGAATTGGACACCGTTATCCTGCAGTATGATTTCTGGAATCCCATGGACCATAAATACTCCCTCCTCTAAATTTCTTACGACGTTGGCCGCTGTAGCACGGCGCAGTGGAAATATCAGGCAATACTTCGAGAAACAGCAACATACGACCAGTATATAGGCGTTCTGTTTCCTTGAAACGGGTAAAGGGCCAACCAAGTCAACTGATAGCATCTGGAACGGTCTATTGCATTCCTTTGGCTTGCCGTGTGTGCCTAAGGTACAATGCGTGGAGGCTTTATATGCTAGGCAAGTCTCGCAGGATGCTATGTACCTAGCGACATCCCTGTACATTCCTGGCCAGAAGAAACGAAGGCGAACCTTGTGATAAGTTTTGAATGTACCAAGATGACCCGACGTAGGTTCCGCGTGGTTCTCCTTGATGATGCGCTCACGATCCTCCATAGGAACGACTTCTTTCCACTCAAAGTCCCTAGTGAGAATATTGTGACCTTTGACCTGTTTATACAGCTTACCGTTTTCGATCAAGTACCCTGGGAAACTCAGTGGTGTCGATTTACAGCCATCAAACACATTCAAATACCACTGGTCGTCTGTTTGTACTGGTGTTATGGCACCAGCAATGGCTGCTACCGGAACTGACCGTGACAGAGCGTCTGGAATAATATTATCCTTCCCTTTTCTATGTCTAATTTCGAAATCGAAAGATGATAGGCGAGTGCCCCAACGAGCCAGACGACCCGTGGGGTTCGACAGTGACAAGAACCATTTCAACGCTGCATGATCAGTGTAAACAATGAAACGCTTCCCGTTCTCTATATAGCAACGCCAGTGTTCCAGGGCCACTAAGACGGCTAAAGCCTCCCGTTCCGTGACGCTATAATTGCGTTCCGGCTTCGTGAGGGAACGACTCATAAAAGCTATCGGCCTGTCAACGCCATCAATATTCTGCGTTAACATGCCACCTAACCCATAGTCACTAGCATCCGTGTGCACCTCGAATGGCAATTCCAAATTAGGGCACGCTAGGACTGGTGCCTTACTCAGACAGTTCTTTAACGTGACAAAGGAATCCTGAGCCTCCCTGTTCCACTGGAATGGGGGAGCCCCTCTTTTGGTAGACGTTAGCTTGTTCAATGGACCCGCAATGGTGCTGAAATCTGGAATGAACCTACGGTACCAGGACGCAGTGCCTAAGAACCGCTTTACGTCCTTCTTACTCATAGGTGTAGGGTAGTCCAAGATGGCATCTACCTTGTGAGGATCCGTTCGCAAGCCTTGCGCGTCTACTACATAACCTAAATACTTTAGACTATCACGAAAGAACTGACACTTATCATAATTAACGGCCAAGTTGGCCTTCTTCAACTTCTCCAACACACGCAGTAGTAGCGACACGTGTTCGTCAAACGAACTACTGACAACTATGATGTCGTCGAGGTAGCAGAACACCTTGAGGTCGAACTCTGGGCCGAACAGAGCGTCCACGAGCCTTTGTTGCGTCGCTGGAGCGTTAGTCAAACCGAACGCCATGACATTGAACATAAACGTACCTTTATTTGGCACGTAGAAGCAGGTCTTCTCTCTGTCTGCTGGATCCAGGGGAACCTGCCAAAATGCCTTAGAGAGATCAATGGAGGACAAAAACCTAGCATCTCTGAGATTGTCTAAAATCTCGGATATGTAGGGCAAGCTGTACGAATCCTTCTTTGTCACCGAGTTGAGTTTCCTACTATCTAGACAAAATCGCGCTGAGCCATCTTTTTTCCCTACCACCAGCACAGGTGAGAGCCAAGGGCTTTCTCCAGGTGAGATGACGTTCAACGCCAACATTTCGTCGACCTGTTCCGAGATTATCCTTTGCTTGTCTGGTGATAAACGATAACAACGCTGCTTGATTGGTGGTGAGTCACCTGTGTCTATTTTATGAGTAATGACGGTAGTTCTGCCCAAACCTATGGTGTCAAATGCGACGGATCGAAATTCCTTGATGATATTGTCCGCTATGATCCTCTCTGCGGACGAGAGAGTCCCATAAGCATTTACGTGGGTCACTTGATGTGGTAGTGCATCCAGCGACGCCACCCTCATATCTGAATCTAACTGAAAATCCACGAATGATAAAAACTTCGGGCAAATATTAAAAGATTTCCAAAAATCGATACCCAAGATCATGAGTGAATCGATGTCTGGTATTATATGGAACAATAAATGTTTTGTGTCGCTCTCAAAAGAAACTGGTAAGGAGATTGAACCAATCGAGTTAAAAACTTGGCCAGAAGCCGTGGCAATAGAGATCCGCTGACTTTCCTCCAGCCGTGCACCGTACTTCATCATAGTTACATGTGCGTTGCGGCCGATGATAGACACTGCAGATCCGGAGTCCAGCAGACCATACATCTCCCTACCACCACAACTAGGGAGTGACACCTTTATATAAGGGCGGGGATCGTTACGAGGCCTAGTGCCGAAGATCGAAGAGACTTGATATGTTTTGAAAAAATTTTTTATAGTTATGAGCCACTGTCTCCAGGATTCCATATCTGTCTTATTCTCATCTCTTCGATCCTCTGACACTAGTTTTTTGAAGGCCCAGGGGAGTTATCCGACGAGGACGCTGGGACCCTATCCCTGCAGGAGCTACAATTTTTAAAAGCGACACCCTTCCGACCGCAACCAACGCACTTTGGGACGAAACCGCTCTTAGGTTTAGGTGTGTAGCCTGGGGCACAATCTGGACACGAGCGCTTAGTCACGCCTTCTTTCCCGCAAGCAAAACAATAGTTATTGGATTTTGGCCTACCAGGGGGGACTGACATCGCCGCCACTGCAGCGTGCACCAATGACCTCGGCTTGCCGTCCTTCTTGGCCGCTTGTTGGTTGTAGTTGAACTCTGGGGCCATTGTCAACTGTGCTGGCTCCTTGAAGGCGTTCTTGCGCGCGAGCGAGTGCTCGTAATTCCGGCACCTAACCTTGAGCTCCTTCATTGAGCAAATGGGAGGTCCTCCTGCAATAAAAACGTCGTAACACGGTCTGATGTTCTGAAAAATTATATTTAACTGCTGCGCCTCGGACAACGGCGTAGACAATCTCGCGAACATGCCTTGCATGATCGCAAGGTAAACCACTATACCCTCGTTTTCCCCTTGGGTCCGCGCACGAATCTCCTCTAGAAAACGGACATCAAAATTTGGAGGGTCGAAGTCCTCCAAAAAAATGCACTTTAATTGCTGCCACGATGTGATGGTTGCACGTACGCTACGGAACCAATGAAGCGCATCACCTGTGAAGAACTCTGGCGCCAAACTTAACAATTTTTTATCCGGAATTTCCCGAGCTGAACGGACTTCCTCCATCCGCTCTAAGAATGCACGAGCACAGCTCTTCCCATCGAATTTGATTTTGATGATATCTAGGGCGTTAGAGCGGTCACATGAGACCCTAATTCTTTCGACGGGCATGTCACGTGAAACTGGCTCGGTAACAGGTTCGTTCACCACCAACGTTGGTGCAACCTGCGGCGATTTCAAGAACATAAACTGGTTGTCCTCGAGTACCACCGGTGTTCTCAATGAGGGGCTCCTAGCTGCGTACGGGTTTACTATATTTTTAAATTGAGCAGAACAAGAATCGAAGAGCTGTTGTACCTTCGCGATATCGGTGCTCTCGTCCTTCGTGGCAGGCTTCTCCACCCTCCGAAGCCTAAAATATACGTGATTGAGAAAAGTCAATGTACGCTCGTATAGAGATCTATTATCGTCTGACTCCGTTGACAATGTCTCGATGTTGTCCGACACCTTCTGTAACGTAGCCTCGATCCCTATCAAATCGTCAGCTAGAGGGTAACACGACTCGACAACAGAATGAGCCGGGTATTCCTCGAGCGACTTCTGCAGCTGTACTCTCAACGTATCTACCCTATCTGCAGGTAAGAGTCCTCTAATGGCCACTTCATATATTAATTCCGCCTTATTTAATTGTAAGTATTTTATTTTACGGTCAGCCATGCTTCTGTTCGGTGGGCTATTAAATCAATACAAATCTACGCTAAAGTAGCTGAGTTGGGAGAAATTCCCCTATAACTAAAATACTAAAATTCGTTATCTACTTAATATTCGATAGCTAAAATACAATTATCTCAATACCTGGTCGCGAGTTCGGCAATCAAGGTAGTATAATATTAAAATAATTCCTGTATGGGAAGACAAACACAAAATAATTGGGTACCCTCCCTTGTGCTCGGGGACTCTAAAAGAAAAAAGAAAAAAAGAAAAAAATTTGGAAGGTGGGTTGCTTAAAACCCTTGGTTTTTGGTGGGCTCCTACCACCTGCCTAACCCAACGAGAGGCAACTGGATGCTTTCTAAGCTGTTTTTTCTCTCCCGACCCAGTACAGGAGTGAGCACAAAAGACAGTACCCTTACACACATACAAAGTAGCGCAACCGCTCACAGTAATCGACGTGGACGTATACCCTACAGACACTCTTTTTGTTCGGGCGCCAATGATACGGGGCCCTACGGGGTCAAGGATGAAGAAAACGATTGGTACGAGATCTACAACTTTAATCCGTAGGTCCTGCTATAACAATAATAAAACTACTCTAAGTAAAGGTCGAGTGTCGGTTCGGGTACGCGTACACGTCACTATAAACGGTTGGCTGAGTAATGTACTCAACTTAGGGTTCCGGGCTGGCCCCGTGCGAGTGTGACGTTGTCTTCCCTTCAAGGTCACCAGGCTTCGCAGCTGCAAGTTCGATCCGCGGGGTCGTCGCCAAGGCCGTCTTCCAGACGGTACGGAGCGGGCAGGCAACCTCAGCTGGTTCGGAGGCGGGCCGGTACGGTGCGGTGCTGCTATTACAGCCGGTATGCAGTGGACCGGTATTCCAGCCGGTACCAAGTTCTGGGGAGACAACCACACGATTAGGCACTGGTGCGTGAATCCAATGCACAGCGCCGGGCCCCAACGTATAATTTACTACATGGGCCCTAAGGTCGGCGGCGCTGTACAATGGTAGGTACACATAACACAAATTACACAATAAACAAAGAAATAAACTGGATTGTTCCGGAATTAATAATCGTAAGTAAGTCTGTAACCCCGTTAACCACGGTTCAATCAACCATAATTAAATGGTTCAGTAATAATTAAACTATAATACATATATAAGCTGAACCGTGGATTTAAAACGAGATTAAAATTCGACAATTTACATATTTTAAAAATGTGGGTATCCATAGAAAATTATGGCGAGATATCACCGTGTTGATTTTTCTCTTAGAATATGAACAATCAAACATTACAACTAATTGAATAGTTCTTAAGCAATTACTATATTCGGCTGTCTGTCGACATGTATACTCGCGACATATATTATGGACACACTTCATACAATAACTTTCTTACAACATTTTAACGATTACGATGTTAATCACAGTTTACTTTAAATTTAATTTAATTACATTTACACGAAGGATGAACTACAGCTAGGTAACTACCGAACTCCCGACCGCAGGTAGGCAGGTACTAAAAATGAGCTATCATCACGCTTAGCTCCTAGGGGCTAAGCAGGAATGTTACACGCGAATGAAGATGTTATTTTACTTTATTATTTACGTGACTATCGTTTAATACTCGCGCACTGTTTATCAAGGACACTAGACTTACCCCTTATGTTGGGAACTGCTATTATATTAACTAGCCTTTATGTTAGGCTAGTAGACTACACTGTAGTACAATAGTACACTAGTAACTGGCAGAATCTAGACTATGTGTTATCTAGGTTTTAAGTTCACGTTCAGATTATCACGTACCGCCGTGAAGTCTCGCGATAGAATGAGGTCTGCCGTCTGCCTCGGCGCGAGCGCGGGGCGTGTTTTTTTTTTCTTGTTGTCGATTAGTGTTGTGCTCGATCGATTCTCCGTTTGACGGAATGCGCTGATTGGTTATCAACGCGTGTGACTCATTTTATATGCGCGTTAGCACGATGCATTACCTTAAAAGGTAATGACCGCGTTCACCACCCAGTGATGGGGGTACGCGCCGCAATCGCGAGCTACCGGTATTTACCGTTTATTACTGCTATGTTCAAATGTTTTCATTTTTTATTACCGGAACCAGTGTTCACGTAACATCTAATGACATTCACGAATTTTCCTATGAGTAATTATAGCGATCAGGTAAACGGAACATCGTTAACTAATCGTCCCTTCTACATTGCAAGTGATTTAAAAGTACTAAATCCTTGTATATAAATAGGAAACTCTTTAATGAGAGCTCAGAAACCAAAAGACTCTTGTGCTGAAAGGTATTGCCTTAACAGTATAAAAAAGTGTTGTGATTATCTTCATAATGCCTTTGAATACAACTGTGAGAACGCCCACCAAAATACTGCCGCATAGTCTGCTGCCAGAATCGATATCTATTTTTAAAAGAACTCCTTCACAAGAAGATGGTATAGAAGCGGCAGTCGAGGTGGAACTTCGCAGAGTTGGTAGTGAAATAATACAAGACACCGGAACGCTGCTAGGAATTCCCCAGAAAGCTACAGCAATGGCCCAAATCTACCTGGGTAGATTTTATTACTCTCAGTCACTTCTCCGATACCCTATGAAAACCATGGCTATGGGCAGTCTGTATTTGGCATGTAAGGTTGAAGAACAGCCATGCAAAGTTCGTGACGTAATCCGTGCTTTTCATCACGTCGAGGAAGCAAGAGCACAAAACATCATCAGTCCACTGGTTGTTGATCATCACTACATACATCTCAAAAGTGAAATTAAAAAAGCTGCCAAACGCATTATGCATGACTTGTGGTTTTGGTTCGACGGCAAACACCCCCATGGTAAATTGACGTTACCGTGGTTTGATCGACCAAAGTCGAGTGAAAGTGAAGTGAAAAATTAGAATAAGAAACATTTTAAATTAAGTAGCCTTACAATTAACTGTTCTTAGAATAACAAACATTGTATTTTAGATTAAGTAGCTTTAGAATTAAATTGTGATATAATGTTTGTGATCTATATAGAATTAATAAATTGTATGAAGTTTTCAGAAAAATACCTGATTTTTATTAAACAAAGTTCTAATCTTTTCGTTACGTTGCTCTAGGCATTTCTATGTATAATTGAAATACATATTTACCAAAAACCCTAAATAGAGTAGTCGTTTTTAATATCGTTTAGATATCCCCTACGTGGCGGTTGTGCATTCGACTGCTTTGCAGAGGCACGGGTTCAATTCCCGCTCAGTTAGAATATTTTTATGCATACAATTGTCTATTTGCATACGTTGGAATATTAGCCTAAGAGCACATTAAGGATCCATTCAAAACAGGCAAGGACTTAGAACAAGGCTTAAATAGCATGCGGCAACTCACGACACTTTTATCATACCAGTGCATACTATTTTCAGCCTTTTCTGAATGGAATAATGTTGATATTTAATTAACACAAAAGTGCTTTAGCGATATGTCACCCCGTCTAAATTGAACCTAAGCCCGATTCGAGGGCCGGGACTGATCAGATTCCGGACCACTGTATGTGAACGTCAGCTACCGTAAATCTGATTCTAAATGGTTTCACTTATTTTATTACTTGAAGACATCATGCGATACAGTGATAGGTGTTGTTCGTAGTTTATTTGAGAGAGGGGAGCGCGAATGTTGCTTTATTACAAAGGTGATTTAAAGGCGCGGTATGATCATGTCGCATTTTACGAACAAGTTGGGACAATCTACTTTCCCATTAATTTATCTTATGACTTTGTTATTATTCTTTAGCATTCAACAAGGTAAACAGTCATTGTAGAGGTAGAATCGTAAATACATATATTCCAAAGTAAAAACAACACCACATATTTTTTTACATACATGTAAAGTCTGACCTCTTTTCCAAGGGATGACAAAGACCACAAGTTCCCATTTGCTACGATCCTAGGATTCTTACATCCCTTGCTTCTTCTGCTTTCTTGATTGTTTTCATACATGCTCGCCGGGTCCGATTCTCTTGGAATTTCCTTTCTTTAAAATACCTTTGATTTAATCGACATACGTATGTCTAGGGCGGGTTGCCCATTTCACCCTCATTTCATAAATTCGTTGGCCTATAGGGTTTGCAAAATTGTAAACCCGAAGGTTTAGGCAGAGATGTATTACCACCTACATTTCGTGGGTTGTGATCTTCGGTCCCATGTAATAGGAAGTGAGTCTATTGCCATCGAGCGGGTACTTTGTCATAGGTGTATGCCGTGTTCTCCTTTTATGATGGACAACAAAGCAACGTAACAAAAAACCTCGAATGTTGACAAATATATAAACATATAAACTTCCAAAATACATACATTATATTATTTTCTTATATTTATATTTTTTTATATTACATACCTGTATTATATATCTTCGAATGATATGTACCTATATTGTATTATTTTTATTGTTATCTATATACTATAACTATGATATTTGAACATTATTCTTACTATTACCTACTACCCTCCTCGTACAATAGAAAACGAACAACTTTTGTTTAAGAGGGGGTATAAAGGAAAATTGCCGATCTTTGATTTGATTTTTATACCCGAAAGTGTGCCTCAAATGAGCTTGTTTTTTTTAAATAGAAAATACGTTATATCTGAGAGGTACTCAATTTGGTGAAAACATAAAATAATGATATTTTGTCGATAAAATAAGATCACAAAGTTAGGCCTAATTTTTGATTATAATTAATTTATTGTCAAGATTATTCATATAGCTGAGTCAATTTTTATGTACAAAGTATAAAATTATAAAACCTAGTGACTCAATTTTTCACTTTGTTAAAATTATCTGGAATTTACGAGTAATTAAAAAAAAACTAATTCGGCGCTTACGACGTTCTTATTCCGCGCATAACGGTCTCTTGCTATCGCACCTGACCCGAGGTGCCGGCCATCTGTTGTTTCACCAATTAGTCGGGGTCGCCCCGTTGAGACAAGAGGACTGTTTTTCTGTTTTCCGTCGAAAAAGTTCGTCGAAATTATGGGAAATAAAAAAAATCAAAAGATAAACTCTTAAAGAGAATCTAAAAGACTAAGAATTCCACTCTTGGCTAATTGTCGAAAGTAATATTCCTTTATTTTCTTTACTTAGTTACTAAGTACAGTTTTTGTATCAACCGTTGCCAGGGAGCCCGGGTATAGTATATGAAAATCAAATAGATGTCTTAGACCACATCACGTTTGAAGTATGTAACTAATGTTATTTTTTATAGCAGTAATATAATTATATTTTGCGAAAGTACTTATACATTGTATTATCAATTTTAATGCTTTTCAGAGTTGCTTCAGCTCGTAATAATAATAATAAAGATTTATTTCAGGCAAGCCCATATTTTTGTTAGTTACATTGCTCTTATGATCTAGTGTTAGTAAAAAATAAAAATAAAATAATCAAAAATCTTAAAATCTGCACTTGTAATATAACATAAGCTGATGAATCCGATCCAGTCGCATCGCTTAGTAAAAACTGTAACTTGTAAGCTTATTGCAATTTTTTTTCTCACATTCAGTAAACATTTAAGATTCTATTCACTAAATAGAATTAAAAAATATGCAACGTTGTAAAATCTAGACACGCAGTAGCGTGTAAGCTAAGTTCAAGCAAAGGAACTGGCTAGCCAGCGCCGAGTGTAATAAAAACAAGTAGAGTGGTTTGAGATTCACATGGTCATTCACATTAGTTATGTACATCCCGACTAGTACTGTTTATAAAAAAATATATTAGATAAGTGAGTTTCAAAATCCCACTACATAATAAGCCATTTCCTTTGCTTTGGTTAAACATTCATTTATATAAATCAAGCAAATCAAATATAAAACAAGTATTAGAAAAATTCGACCACATGGAACACGGACGACCGCCCGTGGAAGGCTAGCTCAGAGTAAGAGCACTGGAACGCCAGGGTTCACGGCTCTGGCGTTGAAGTCCCATTGTGGTTTGATTTTTTTGAAAAATTTGTCCAAATTGAATATTTTTAGTTTCATATTCTGTATGAACTAGTTAAAAGTTTTTCATACTGTTTAGCCGTCAAAACAATAAGTAATAGGTCATTTCCTAAACCTTTTCCACAAAAATTCACAAATAGGCGTAGGTTTCAGGTAGAATAATCAAAATCATGTAATAAAAATAAGTAAATACCGTACCTAGCTCATTTTCTCATTAGTATTTGAGATGATCTTTCTTATTTATTAATTTAAACTCGAATTAATACAGTTTTTAACTATGAAATCACATTTCTAAAATCACATGTGTCGAGCAAAATGACAATATTTCGAAAACGGCCTCGTAATATCCACATTATTGACGTCATATGCATAGAATAGCTTCAACTCTTTTTGTATTTCCAATTATAGATTAAACAGATATTTTTTCAAATTAAATTTCTACCGTGATCGTCTACTTTTATGAACTGAAAGTAATATCTTTAGGCGTCTTGAACCAATTTCAGTATGAAATATACATTTATTTACCTTATTCTTATCTTCTCATAACAAAATTACAAGTATATTACATGTAAGCATTTTGTAATTATTATTGAAATAAATATTTCTATAACTTTCTTTTTCGTATTATTTATGCACTACCTGTAAAATTATTCAGCGAATCGTCATAGTTCTTAGGGTGATTTTATCTAAAACACAACAAATTATAATAATACAATGAAAATTTATTAAAATTTATATCGTGATAAAACTGTCTTAGTATAAATATTTGACGATTTCAAAAAATATGCATTTTTTGACCACTATATTTTAAGCTGTTTATTAAAGCTAAGCTGCTTATGTTTATTTTACAAATCGCACTCATTTTATCTATCACCAAAATAAATTTATATATTAATATTAATAAAAATGGAAGTATTGTAAAAGGTGGAGAATGTGTGTTAAAAAGATGGCAGGACTATTTTGAAAGCTTGTTTGAAAGAGAGGATGGTGTACAGGCACTAACCTCGGTGATGGATGACCATGTCAATGCTGATGAAAGTGGTATTAGTATGAATGAAGTGGTGAATGCATTAAGAAGTATGAAAGCTGGAAAAGCAGCGGGATACGATAAGGTGACAGTCGAGATGCTGAAGGCTGGACATGGCCTCGTAGCTAGTCAGTTGTGCCGCCTATTCAACATGTGTTGGGTTAACGGTCGTGTACCAAGTGATTGGTGTATGAAAGAAACCGATGAGAAAATATGGGATGCGCAAGCGGGTTTTAGAAAGGGAATGGGATGGGATGTACGGATCAGGTCTTTTCCTTGCGAAGCATAGCCGAAAAATTTTTGGCCAAGAGTCAAAAGGTCTATTGCGCATTCGTGGATTTGGAAAAGGCCTATGATAAAGTGATGAGGAATGAACTTTGGTCGGTACTGTCTAAGTATGGGGTGAGCAGCAGCCTTATTCGGGCTCTGAGGTCTCTCTATGAGGACTCCAGTGCTTGCGTGAGGATACATGGGTCATACACTGATTGGTTTCGCATCCAAAAGGGTGTAAGACAGGGATGTGTAGCGTCACCATGGCTGTTTAACTTATTCATGGACAGTTGTTTGCAAGAGTTGAAAGATAAAGAATGTGGTTTAAGAATGAATGAGTTACTCGTCAAATGTCTTCTCTATGCTGATGATCAGGTTTTACTTGCGTCATCGGCAGATGAGTTGCAGGAGATGGTAACAACTATGCATGGAGCTTTTGAGAGAAAAGGAATGAAAGTGAATGTTAGTAAGACAACAGTTATGGTTTTTGAAAGAGATGAATGCGTGACAGAGTGTAAGATTTGTATAGATGGAGAAAGAGTGGAACAAGTGAATGAGTTCATATATTTGGGAACATTGTTTACAAGAGATGGAAAGCATGAAGAAGATGTTGAAAGGAGAGTGACAGCTGGAAATAGAGTGAATGGGGCACTGCACAACTTTATGAGCAGCCGGAAACTGTCCGAAAAGGCACGACGGGCTGTACATCGAGGAGTGTTAGTGCCGACTCTTATGTATGGTAGCGAAAGTTGGGTGTGGCAGAAAAAGCATCAGAGTAGAGTGAATGCAGTAGAAGTGCGTGCGTTGCGAAGTATGTGTGGATTGACCTTGAGAGATAGAGTGAGAAATAGCGTGGTAAGAGAGCGATGTGGAGTAATAGAAGATGTAGTGACGAGAATTGCGAAAGGAATGTTAAGATGGTTCGGTCATGTTGAGAGAATGAATGAAAGAAGACCTACGAAACAGGTGTATGAGGCGAGTGTGGAGGGTACTGTCGGTCGGGGAAGACCTAGGCGCACATACTTGGACCAAATCGGGGAAGTTTTAGAAAAGGGGCAGGTCAGGAGTACCCTAAACCGACGAGCATGCATGAAGAATGTAATGAGAGTGAATGAAGCGAGAGTAGTATGTCAGGATCGTAGCAAATGGAGATCCGTGATCTCTGCCTACCCCTATGGGAAACAGGCGTGATTTTATGTATGTATGTATGTATGTAATATTAATTCAAATTCCAATTCAAATATATTTTAATGCGATATACGGGTATACAAAGATACAAAGATGTTTATTAATATATCGATGTTCTTTGGCGAGTATCTGAAGATACTCGCCAAAGAACATCGATATATTCCTAGAATGATCCACGAGGCTATTGAAATTAAAAAACACCCAAATTTGTGAGCTCATTCTGCGTAAATTTGCAGCAGCCGAAACGTCGGTTTAAAAAGTAAATAATAACAAATATACGCGATAGAATCCGTAAAAAGTGGTTTTATTTCGATGCTTATGTTTATTTTACAAATCCCACTAATTGTATCTATCACCAAAAATAAAATTATTGTGTGTTCAAAGTATACCTTATATAGATAATGATCCAGCTCGTACTTTGCTAAATTTTATTTGATTATATATTATACTGTGCGCCTGCGTACTAAACACAGCGGTTAGCTGCCACACAAAATACTGCGGGGCGACAGACGTGTGGACAGACGAGAGCGGGACGTATGAAGTGTGCGGGTGAAATCTGACTTTTTTCTAGCTTTATGCGCGCTCTTAATATGTATCCTTGCTACCAATGACAGTATAAAATTAACCATAGTATTATTTTGTTAACCGGGATTGTGACAGGCGCCCACAGGACAGGCTTAGAACTAATGTGGGGCCACCGGTAATGTTACTATGTCTGTTTCTTTGTTATAAAACGATTTATTTATTTAATCTACGAGTATATATATAAAAATGAACCCCTATTTCCCTTGACGACGACATCACGCCTGAACGGCTGAACCGATTTCGCTAATTCTTTTGTTGTTGTGGTTGTTATTGTTAGGAGAAGGTTCTTATGGAAGAAAAAATTAAGAAAATTGCGCGGAAAATTAGAAAATTTAAGAATACATAACCACCATATAAAATAGCTGATCCGACATACGCCATGTCTAAATTTTGAATATGGAATACGAAATGGAAAAAAATGTGTTAATTATTCTAATACTGCTGTATCTCGATATTCCTCTATGTTATGTGCCTTTATTACCCGTGTTACTACCAATCTTACTACTAGTAGTAACACCGATAATTGAGTTACTGTTCTTACTACTAAAGTTGAAAGTTGTTATAACAATAAAAAGAAATTACTCATGTTACTACCGTGAAATTAAAATACAAATACCAAACAAAATTGATGAATTTGTATTTTATTGAATAAACATGAAATAAAAAAAGATAAAAAGAGGCAAATAACAGTAATTTCCCATAAAATAAAAAAAGATAAACATGCCAATCACCACAATTGCTTTTAAAATAAAAATAATAAAAATAGGCAAATCACTACAATCGCTTACGAAAAAAAGAAAACAGGAAAAATGACAGTAATTTCCCGTAAAATAAAACCTTCAAGAAAAGAGCGTACTCTCTTTTAAAAGGAAGGCAACGCACTTGTGACTCCTCTGGTGTTGCGGGTGTCCATGGGCGGCGGTAATCGCTTACCATCAGGCGATCCGTCTGCTCGTTTGCCTCCCTAATCCATAAAAAAAAAAAAAGAAAAACGTGCCAATCACAACAATTGCTTGTGGAATAAAAAAGAAAAATAGGAAATCAACCGCAAGTGCTTGTTAAATAAAAAAGGAAAACAGGAATTTAACCGTAATTGCTTGTAAAATTAAAAAAAAGAAAATAGGCAAATCACAACAATCGCTCGTGAAGTAAAAATGAAAAATAGGCAAAACACAATAATTGGACCTTAGTTCTGCAGAAAGCAGTCAAGTGGCAATTTTTCGAAAATCGAGTTAATAATACAGCCATTCTAAATTTTTCAAGCCGGATTTTTGGCAAAGACAGCCATTTCGGTATCTCTTCTGACGACGGAGATATGAGC
The DNA here is from genome assembly GCA_914829495.1 of Eilema sororculum. Lineage (NCBI taxonomy): Eukaryota > Metazoa > Arthropoda > Insecta > Lepidoptera > Erebidae > Eilema > Eilema sororculum. Next base: position 15,123,001 of record OU618543.1, on the reverse strand, counting down.
CGTCAAATACAGGCATTCAACAAAAAACATTTTGTTTAAAACAGTCATCATGGTGTAAAATGCGGTCAATTTTCAAAAAAGACCTATATTGCATAGGTCAGCCTAATGTATGGCTGTTTCGTACCAATTTCAAAATGTGAGGAGGTAAGGGGGTCGGGTATTGTAAAAAGCAGCCAGAAAAAAAAAGTGTAGGTACGTCGGCTGTTTTTTGTAAATTGTAGGTATATTTGGTTCGACTACCAGTTGTGGCATTTTCGGAAAACTTTGAATCTCCTATTCAAATTGTTTGTTTTTAAAAATAAAGGAATGTTTCCTTTCCGTGAAATTCACTATCTCCAGTATTTAGAGTACTTTACTTCCAAGTACGATCGAACATTCCAGTCTACATATCTACGTCCCGATATGGTTTAGAGAAGTTTGTAAATAGTAGTTAACTTTTGATCACTTCATACTGTACCTACTATCATATTACATAATATGATTTTCATTAATGACCGCTCAAATTCAAAACGATGCCAACTTTACCAAAACCCATTTGTTCCCAACTAAATAGCATTATTTTTATTATTTTTATTTTACAAGCAATTGCGGTGATTGGCAAAGATAAACATTTATCTTTTTTATTTTATGGGAAATTACTGTTATTTGCCTCTTTTTATCTTTTTTTATTTCATGTTTATTCAATAAAATACAAAATCGTCAATTTTGTTTGGTATTTGTATTTTAATTTCACGGTAGTAACATGGGTAATTTCTTTTTACTGTTATAACAACTTTCAACTTTAGTAGTAAGAACAGTAACTCAATTACCGGTGTTACTACTAGTAGTAAGATTGGTAGTAACACGGGTAATAAAGGGTTATGTGATGTTTGATCTAGAATTGACATAATGCGTGCAAATATCATCAGAGAGTGATTAGTAGACATTTTTCTGAATTAACAAAATGCCCGTTGCTTGGGCCGCGAAAATATTTTTATGATGGCTATTTTTTTATTTAGGTCGAAAAATTGATGGTTTGTGGTAGTATGAACGCACTTGAGTGTAGAGGTACCTATATGATTGTATGGGTCCCATAGGTATATAGGCTCCGTAGGTGTAAGTATGGGCCCCGGTGACCTATTAGTGTCGGGAGCTCCGTGGGCGTATGGGGCCCGAATCGAAATGCTTACCGTTCTCAAAATAATTAGGAGAATTTGATACAGCTAATTGATTCTAATTTCTAAGGCGAAACGAAGTTTGCTGGGACAGCTAGTTATAAATAAAAATCAATACTTTTTGAGATTTTAATACAATTTATTAAGATATACAGTTCAAACATTAACATAATTTATTGAAGGCTACTTAAATCTAACACTGTTTTCTATTGTTCTTCTTCCCTGCCATCACGTCGATCACAATCGCGGAGGACAGAAAATCATTTCCTTCTCCACGACCACCATCTTCACACTTTGTTGATGAACCAATTTTTGTAATGTACGCATGAAGTCCTAATTTTATCAAAATACATATTGCAAGTATTTCCACTGCAAATTTCACTTTTACATAATTTCCATCAACAACTAATGGACTCAGTGTCTTATTTGTCTCTACTTGCTGAATGTGATGAAAAACGTTGATTATGTCAATTATCCTCCGTGGGTTTCCTTGGAGATTAGCAGCTAAACCAATACTGCCCATAGCCATAGTTACTACAGGGAATCCGCGTAACCATTCAGTGTAGTAAAATCTTCTAAAGTACATTTGACCAGACGCTATTGCTACTTGCGGCAATTTCAGCATGATTCCGGCGGTTTGTATCAGCTCGCGACCTATTATTTGACAATCTGTCTCCGTTTCTATGTTAATGCTATTCCATGCTTGTGAAGGAGCTTCTTTAATTGCAAATTCCGGCAGCAGACAATTGTTCAGAATGAGGAAAACTTTCGAATTCAATCTGTTCATTAATTCAGTAGACGTGCTTACATTTTCTTCGGGTCGATATTGCACAATCGTTGCAGCCATATTAACGATAATCACACTTTTTAAGGCAACTGGCAACACGTTATATTAACACAAATGTCTATCAGTAACTGAGTTCACTCTAAGCAGTTCCCTATTTATATATCTCTATTAACGAATTAAGGAGTAATAAACCATATGCAATGTATTAAGGAAGATGTTAATACGTCTCATTAACGGTAATTAATTAACGATTTTTTATTTCCATAAGCCCTTTAACAAAAGCCACATTCATTAATAAAAATTCAATACACTCATTACAAAATTAGTGTTTAAATAGTTCTTTTTAAGTTTTCTATTGTGGGAATTTGTATCTGTACATTATATAATTACTTGCCCTGACTGATTCATAAACGCAGAATATTTCGTAACATTAAGTTCGCAATATATTTATAGACTACTTCGCTACGTTAGTGTAGTTAGTAGTAGTTACGTTAGTGTACTTTTTCGCTAAATCAAGCTTATCTTCACTCCTCATAAATCACAGCGGTAGCCATTTCACTATGTATATTATCGTAATATATAAGAGATATAACAGAACTAAGTACATTTTTGGCCCATAGAAATAGACGTTTGGTACCTTTGAAAAGTTATAATTATTCGAAAGTTAACAAGTACAAAACTTGTCAGTGACTTGTAATTGCTTTGACGCGATCAAATTTTAACATCAAACGGCTAAGGCGATTGGCACACTGCAACGCTCGACGCGGCGTCGTTCGTCGACGCGCGTGGACGCGAGAGAGCTAGTATAGTCCGAGAGATATTAGAATTTTTTGGTAGGTAGGTGTGTGAAGTAATCTAAAATTTTGAGAAAAGTAAGGTAAAGCCATCCGACCATTAGCTCGATAGCCCAGACTATATTAAGAACGCTAGAGACGAAAAGAAAATGATTAGAAGTGCAAGCTATTTTCGACTTATTGACATGACATAGTTACAATTTTTTTTTCTTATATTCGTGATCAGCGTCATATATTAACGCGAAAAGAGACGTAACTAAGAAAATGCCATTTAGGTTGAAAGTTGCTTGCAGTCTCTGCGTGTTCCGATAACGAGCCAAAACAGTGGTGTCGGCTCCAATACCCGATATTGGGCATCGATATTTGACTTCCTCCGATCTCGGATGTCGGATATTGGATATCGGACGTCAGTTGATGTGAAAGCGCTCTAAATTTGCCGTTAAATAGTCATGTTGCATTGCAGTAATATTAATTTAAAATTCGTCTCAAATACCTACACAGAAATTTCTAACAGCTCTCGGACTAAAAATCCGTCGAAATACACGCGCGTGATGGCAGATTTCAGTGTGCCATACCTCGCGTTTTCTGCTTGTACGCGCGTATTCTGCGGCAACGCGCGTGATTGCGTTGTCAGTGTGTGGGACCCTGCGTTTTTCTATACAAAATGAGCTCCGTAGAGGCGACGAGCGCGACGCCGCGTCGACGCAACAACGCTCGACGCCGCGTCGCGCGTCGCAGTGTGCCAAACGCCTAAGTGACGGGACGACATCGAAACAATACGAACACGATAAACTTTATGTTTATCTATAACTAGGTGATGCCTGTGGCTTCGCCCGCGTGCTATCTGTTCCCGTTCCCGATAACCCTGGGAGTTCCTTTTTTAAACCTTCCGTGGAACTTTTGGAATATACGAAAAAAATAACCGAATCGGTCGAGCCGTTCTTGGATTATGCGCTTAGCAACATCTATTTTTATTAAGTAGATTTATATTATACTAGCTGTTACCCACTGATCCTGCTCCTATAACCCATAGCCACCAACCCATAGGTACCCTGAGCCGACAGAACTCAGCGCTAACCTCGGTTGCACCCACTTTGGAAACAGGAGATCTCGGGAGCTCTCATACTCGGTATCTATCTCCTTTATAAGTTGTTTGGCTTATTTTGATAATAACGGAAGGTCTGCCATCTGACCCCTGAAGAAAAATCTCCACCAGCGTGGATTCGAATCCAAGCCCATTGACGTCATAGGAATAAATTTCACTGCAATTTTCAACTAGTTCCAGTTCGGAAGTTCCCAATTAAAGCTACAAACAAAAGGTACAAACATTCGTAAAATGCCAAAATCTTGGATATAATTATGAAAATGAAACTTAACACTAATTACTTGGCAGAAGTTTTCACTAATTTGTTTTATGCGGCTGTCTATCACTGGCTCGTCCATTGCGAGGATTACATAAATCAACATGATGCGAACAAGCGGAACCCATTTTTATAACAACTCTTGAATTAATTGTTAATTTAGATCATGCCACTCTTTCTTCCAATTGATACCAAGGACTTGGCTGTAGACTCCATTACCATGATTACAAGCTGATTGATTCTGAAAAGAAAATCACATCAACATACAAAATCAAACACAGAACAGGTATAGATAACGATATCGGTAAGGTCGGAGAAATCGAACTAACATTATAACTTCTTCCTACTTTAATATTAAACAAGTAAATGTGACAGTAACTCTGTGTGTCTGTAGGTTACGCTTTCACGCCTAAACGCTTTAGTGAAATTTGGTATAGGGGTAGATAGACCTTGAGAAAGGACATAATATATGCTATGTTAGGCCGCGATAACCGACATCCACGCGGGCGTAGCCACGGCAAAAGCTAGTAATAATATAAATGTGAAAGTTTGTAAAGATATTTGTTATTCAATTATGCTCTAACGGCGGCATGCAGATCCGGTTGTAATTAGCCACAAGAAAAAAAAACAATGTCTGGAATAACACCTAGGCTACTTTTTATACCGGGAATAGATACCCATGGTTGCGAAAACGGGAATAAAACTCTACACGGGTGGAGCCCGAGTACATCTGTTCCCATGTGGTGTCGTACAAGGCGACTAAGGGATAGGGCTGTTTAACATCAGACAGATATATGCAGCCCAGACTCAGCCTCAGATGCATAGCTCGGGTAAACAAAAGTACCCGGAATAGTGCAATAGGTACACCCCTTATTATGCGGGACCTCACGTCAAGTCACATCTGCCTAACCCTCCAGGGATAAAGGCGTGATTGTATGTATGTATGTATGTATGTACGTAATTAGGATGACCATTAAACTTACCATAAAGCCTTTCATATGCATGTGTTTTAATAAAATTTCAAGTACAGTTTTACTTCGCTTTATTGAACTAACCACTAACTAGGTTTCAAAACAACACCGAGGCCACGTCCACTTTGAAAGTATAGCACGCTAAAGGATTGTAGTCAAAGATTTTATTGTATAGGTAAGTGTTTTACCGTCTCTACCATGGTGAATATTCTGATGAGCTCTTCCAATTAGTCCCAGCCTCTCCTTTCCTCCACAGGACAACACGTGCAGGGCTTAGATGTCACCAGCATACGGTGCACAATATACCTTCTAGACCTAAGTGGTTCAGTGAATCATTCATATGCCGCACCATTAAGACCTGGAACTACCTGCTAGCCCACGTATTTCCTTCTTCCTACAATCCCGGGTCCTTTAAGCGGGGTGGAAAAGGCATCTGATAAGGCCGTCAAACAGAGTGCCACCATTGTTAACATGGTCCTGGGTCTGCCGGGGTGCGAGAGATACGCTTTTGGCAATCTCACCTCCGGCAACCACCTCCACCGGCTCCGTTGGGGTGGTATGCGTGGGGATTTATCGCACGATAAAAAAAAACCATTGTTAACATGGTACATGTTTATAATGGTGACCCTCTTTCCGAGACTTTGCCTAATGTTCAGGAGACATAAATCTACTATAGAATAGACTAATCTGATTCACGAATTCCGTGGTAATAAATTATAACACAAGACTCCGCCCCCTGCCCCAGTTACCGAAGAAGGCGCGTGATTTTTGACTTGAATTATTATTCTAGTAGGTATGCCATAAGAGTTGTAACACAACTTTTACAATCAAGTAATTTATAAATTACTAAATGGAATATATCTCTTTAATTTTCAATACACATTCAATACGCAGAAAATTAGTCAGCCAGTCATTAGTTTATTTGGGTATTATGCAATAAAAGTGGTAAAAAATGCGTTGGTTCTTATTTTATAGTGTATATTTGGAGGCGCGGGTTCGATTCCCGCTCAGTGCAAATATTTGTACCTATGCATGAATATGGATATTTGCATTGGTCTGGGTGTTCTATGTATAATATGTATATATTTACAAAAAAAAAGTATCTAAGTATGTTTATCCGCATTCTAGATTCCATAACACAAGCTTAATTAAGCTTACCATGGGTCTGGATAGCGTTGTGTAGAATGTTATGGAATATTTATATTTATTATTATTTTGTTTCTCTGATCCGTGACTCTCGGGACTATGGAGTCCCGGGCCTTTGGAAGGCGTGCGTCGGGCCGAAGCCAAGACTTAGAGGCCCTTTTAAGAGAGTTTAATATGCTAGGGATAGACACACATGGCGGATACCACCCCCGGGCGCACAATATGATACACCCGGGGATGGTCCTCGCCAGGTGCAGAGACTATTGGAATAATGGAAACTAGATTATGGGCTATGGGGTTGAGTATTGGATGGACTGGTGAATGGGCTATGGGGGGAGACTAACGGACACCTGCCATAACAATAAGTCTCAAAATTGTTAAAAAGGCAGGTGGTGAATCGCCAACTCATTGCATGGGCCCCATTAAAATAGCCACGCATAATGCGGCCATGGAGCAACACCCGTTGAGCGGCTAAGGTTGTCGAGAGGTGAGTCTGCGGTGTGCAAGATCGCGATACAGAAGTCGGTCAGCAGGCCCCCGGCGCACAGTGGGACGATTGTATGGAGAAAAGGGCGAAATTAATAACTCAACAAATATTGAAAAAGTAATGACTTGTAAATTTATAACAGACACAATATTAAACTATCTTTATATAAAAAGTAGAATAACACATTATTTATATATAAAGAACATAAAAAAAGAACGAAAATTATTTAACATTATTCCTCCTGAGAAACGTAGTGTATTCATATTCAAAGTCTATGCTCCTGAGATTCTTCACTTTCAGTGTTGCTGAGATTTAACTGGGCAGGTAAATTAAAAGAGGCTCCTTCAGATTCTGACAAATGCAGATATTCACTTATATCTAAGTTTTTATGTGTAAATTTATGTCTATTGATTTTCCTAAGGGTAGATATGAAGGGTTCAGATGTAATGAGCATAACATTAATTAAATCTTTGTTATTATTTAATCGTGATGATTTTCTCGTATGAGAAAGGCTATTTTTCCGAAATTCTTTGTCTTGCTTCTAAAGCTTCTTTAGACAAGATTAATATTGGCAAATCAAAAGATGATATTATATCTGGACCATGAATCAATAGTTTATGCATGCTACTTGGTATATAATTTTCTAGATAAAGTTGTTTTGTATTATTAATTAGAATTTTGAAATTTTCCATATTTATTCTTTCTCCACTAGCAATCACTCTCAAAATAATTTTCAAATTATTTATTAAATTTTCATTAACCCCTGTTATCTTTGATGATAAGTTGGCATTACTTAAAAAAGTTCAAGCGGTATTGCCATCGTTTGTTGTACCTTAACCTGGCTTAGGAATATCAACATTCAAAAACACGAAGTCTTTTTACTTTTCTACTACACTCTTCAAATTGTTTTTGTGGCCTACCCCTGCTGGTACTTGGGACACATGGTATAGCAATTGAAGATAAATAAGATTTTACGTCTTTAGGAAGTAACAAGTTCTTTTGTAGCCACGCATTATTTCTCTTTAGAAATACTTCACGTTTCCGAGAACTTGCTTTCTATTTACAACCAATTCTCAAAGAAAAAAATTCTGATAGTTTTAATATTTTTTGGCGAATATTGTCTGGACATTTGTTTATATGCAATAGTTCCTGTATTTTATTCGCCACTAAAACTTTTATTTCTTTTTTAGGACTCAGAAGCCAAGTTTCCAGAAGGTCTTTATTTTTAATAGGTTGACTTGATCCTAAAAAATGCAAATAATTATCAGATCTGCAAGTTTCCGCGGAAATAATTACTTCCAAGTAACAGTAGACAAGTAACTGAACCCAAAATAATAACATTTACAGAAAGGGTTTATGATGTATTTTGTTAAACTCTCGTCAAAGTAGAAAAAATCGTTTCATTAAGTATCTAAGTTAACATCGTCTTTTACGAACTTCTAAATCTTGATATTATATTATTGTATATTACTAACGATCAGTTACGTCCTCCATAGTAAAATTAAAAACTTAAAACAATACAGGGGCTCAATTCACTAACTTACGTACTTAGTTGCGTAAATTTACTTATGATTTTACTGACGTAAATATACGCAACGTGCGATTTCAGTGAGTAACCTATGTCAGTTTTCGGTACAGAATACCACGTTAATATACGTGACATTTTATGTCATATGACATACGACATTTATGAAAATAATGCCAGACTAAAAATATAACTTGAATTGCCAATTTTTTTTTTCACTAAATTCTTATTATTAATTTTTTCAATCTCATACATAAATCTTATGTATGGAATTGTTTTGAACTATGATTTAATTAATATTAGTCTTCTTCTTTTCGTGTCAACGATTCACTTTTATGAATAATTACACTATTCGGGAATATAATTATGCTATCTTAATCGCGCTGTCATAATATTGGTTTCTTTTATTTTATTTGTAATTAGTAGTTTTTTAGTATACAATTATAATGTATTCTGTAAATTACCAATAAATAAATTATTATATTGGGAATTGACGCGAGAATAATAAAAAAAAAGTAGGTACTTTTAACTATTATTATTATTTATGTGCTTCAAAAAATCTATTTATGTTTAGATGGATATGGGATATATTTTTTATCATCATTGCACTACAGTTTAATAAAATACAATTATTGTAATGCATAAGTCATTTGTATTTTTATTTGACCTAAGAAATAAGTTATACAACTATACACAGCAGGCTGCTAAAATGGCAACATTATAATACTAACTGATCGAATAGTGATATATCCAAGAAGAAATAAGAAAACCTTAAGAAAACGAAGTTGTTTTGTGGTCTATGGTACCTATGATAAACAATTTTCTTACGTTCTGAACATTCATTAAAAACTTTTTGTAGCGGAGCGTTATTGCATTTCTACCAACATAGCATCTATTTAAAGGATACCAAATATTCCTATTATTATACATATTAGTAATCCTCGAAACAAATTTTGGTTGTACTATTTGTTCGGCTTTTTCTACAATATATATATATATTATATAATATGTAATATGTAATTCAGTCAAGAAACTCGTGTTGATTGAGGGTGGCGCTGCGGTGCGCTCGACAGTTACGCAGATGGCGGGTTAGGCCCGTTATGGAACATAATAAAAAAAGAAGAACCAAAGAGTGAATTTCCTTTATTCAGTTCAGGTACTTACAGAGCACATTTGAATGTCTTTTTTTTTCTTCGTTTTTTTCGTGCGGAAAGCCCCACGGATACCCGCCGGAGCCGGAGGGGGAGGTTATGTCGGACTCAAACCGACTAAAATCACACGCCGTCTGTGGGTCGGAGTGCTAGGCCGAAGGTGAGGTTGTCATCGATAGCCCTTGCACCTCGGCTGACCCAGGGTCTCCTCAAGAAGGAGGGACGACGGTGTCCCTAACTCACCCCCGGTATGGGGAGCCACGCTTCTTAGCGCCCCGCCGCCTTGGCCTGCTTCTGTTAGGGTGACAAGCAGCTCCACCCGTCTTCCCAGGCCCGCGCTTATGGGGGATGGAGGTCGGTTTGTGCATCCGACGTCCATGTTGCCTTCGCCCGCGGGTAGCGCGGTTTGCGAGTCTATCTCGGTCACGCCGCCACTACCTATCCGCCGTCTCCTTCTCGAGCATTACTTGCTCCCAGGAGGCGCTGGCCTCCCATGCATCCGCGTAGCGGAACATCGCCGCGAGTAGGGTGGCGAGCGTGAGAACTCTCACTCCCAGGGCCGCCAGGCTCGGGATTGTATCCTCGCTTCCGCGCCTCCTTTCGGAACCGATATAGCACTGAAAGGGCCCTCGATTGTAGAATCCACGAGATTCGCCACAACGAAGGGTATCGTGCAGTACCTAATGGCCCTGGTAGCCATCGTCTGCTGCGGCGTACGCAGCAGGGGCATGAACCTGTCCTCCAGGTTTCCAGTTTATGGTTTACAAATGGGTACCACCTGCTATCAAAGTTGTTTCGATATTTTCAGCATAATTTTTTAAATATGGTTTTTAAGTTTATAATATTTTTACTTCTCTCATGTTCGATAAGTAGGTTCTTATTAACTCCAAATAAGAAAAGCCCTAGGGCGGTAAGTAATTAAAAAAAAACCACTTCTTTCCATAAAAAAGTGCGCGTACATCTAACCATCATACTGGCAATAGACATCATGCATTCAGCCCAAAGACCAAAGAGGTCGCTTTGCTATTCAGCCTTGTCTTCGCGTGCGTATAATAGTCATCTATTTTAAATATCGAATGGCGATACTCAATTTCATCCTTGAAAAAAAAAATTTAAAGTTAGGTATTTACTTGATTCTTTTTAATGAAAAAAGTCGGGAATAGAAAACTTTTACTTTAAATATTGTTTGTTTTTGGAATTTTTTTTTAAACATCTCAAACTATTACTATACCCAAAAAACACCTGTCCTTAAAATTTGAAAATTGTTCTCATTTCACTATAAACATTCACGCGCAGACTTATCGTGCGAGCACTCCATGTGAAAAGATTATGGTTGACGTACTGATGGCACCGATGATCTCCGCAAAACGACGTTTGGGGGATCACCTGTTTCTGGTACAGAAGGACCCCGACTGAGTGCTATTACTGTGATGCGACCGAGGACTCAGGCGGCGCACGGCGTAACATAGGAGGTAGCTCAATGACCTCTGTCCTGCAGGACCGTAGACTTGGTGTGTGACAATGGTAGCCGCCTGTCACAATAGCAGAAAAGCGGCCCAGGGATGCCAATGCGATGCGCACAGATCGACATTGAGTAGCGAAGTACTCAAAATGATCTCATTATTGCTTGAGACATATATCTGGCACCTAAAATGTGCTCTATACACGCGGTACACGTTTCTTGGATGAATTTTGACGATAGCACGGGGTGCTGCTACGGTAGACGAGCTTCAGTTCACTAAGACAATTATATATTATTACAAAATAATCCGCACGCCCCAGGGCCTTTTATATCTCACGATTTGAGTCACTGGCAATTAGTATTGACATCGCCACAGCTTAGGGTTCAATAGGGTATGGCACACATCGCTGCTTTCCAAGCTACCAACCTTTGGCCTGCCTCCCAGATCGTGCAACTGGGTTGCAAGCGTCCTGCAGGAGCACCGTATTCGCGTCTTTTGTGACGGACGAGCTTCGGAGTTCTTGCAGGTGAAAGCTCGCGCCGCAGGGTTCCATCTTATCTCCCACTCTCTTTCTTCTGCATAATATATCAATGACATGCTTTCTAATGGTAGCATTAATTGCTATGCAAACGACAGCACCTTACACGGGAGTTATCACGCACATGCTGCGGCCAAGCAGTGTGAAATCGCTGAAAAAAGGCAGTTCTTGTCACTGAGCCGGACTCAGAGCACACCACTGCCACTGCAGGATAACCTCAATATCCTCGGTATGGATGTTCACTGCAAACTAAATAACAAAAACTATATCGAGAGCATCATCAAAACAGCCTGGCGTAAGCTCAGAGCTCGGAGCAGCGGCGTCTTCATACAAGACTCAAATTCGTTTCTACGTGGAATACTACTCGCATCTCTGGGATGGCTACGCAAAGTACTTACTAGATGCTCTCAAAAGGTCGCTGCAACGTGCGGTCCGCATCATTGGGAATCCTGAGGTCACGAACTTCCTCGAGCTTTTGCAGATGCGTAGAGATGTTGCGTCTTTGGCAATATTCTACCGTCTCTACCACGGTGAATATTCTGATGAGCTCTTCTAATCAGTCACACCCTCTCCTTTCCGTCACAGGATCCTACAGTCCCGGGGCCTTTAAGCGGGGCGTGAAAAGGCATCTGACAAGGCCGTCAAGATGAGTGCCACCACTGTTAACGTGGTACATGTTTACGATGGTGACCCCCTTTCCGAAACTTTACTTTTAGCTTACCATCAGGCGAGGTGAAGTGAAATTGACGTGTCCTTTATATAAAAAAATAGGTCCAAGATATATGGCCCGAGCTATACCTTGATATTATGACAATTTTGTGCACCTTGCATGCTCACTGTACATACATGGTGGTATTGATTTACGGCGGCGGCGCGCTGGAAAGCGCGCCTCCCCATTCCGGGGGCGAGTCGGGGACCTGGGTCAGCCGTGATGCGAGGGATATGTCGATGACAACCTCACCTCCGGTCTAGCACCACGACCCTCAGTCGGCGTGCGGTTTTAGTCGGTTCGAGTCCCACATAACCCCTTCAAGCTCCGGCGGGGGAGGTATCCGAGGTTTTCGCAGGCCAAAAAAAAAGGTGGGATTGATTTATGAGAAAAAGTTAAATACTATGTTTATCCGCATTCTAAATCACGAAACACAAGTTAGTTAATCCCTGTTTTCTTTAGGTCTGGATAGCGCAATGAAGATTATCGTATAATATTTATCGTGAACTAGCTTTTGCTCGCGGCTCCGCCCGCGTGGATGTCAGTTATCGCGACCAAACATAGCCTATGTCCTTTCTCAAGGTTTAATCTACCCTCATACCAAATTTCATCAAAATCGGTTCAGTGGTTTAGGCGTGAAAGCTAACATACAGACAGACAGACAGACAGAGTTACTTTCGCATTTATAATATTAGTATGGATTTATTCAACGACAAATTTTAGCAATCATTGCAATTCAAATGTAAATAAATACTTACCGAATGATTTTCCTATGATAAAAAACATTTAAACTTTTATAATTTTTGTGAACGTATCTACGTATACAAATCGGGCAGAACATTGTCATCGAGTTCAGAACCATGATTTAACGCCTAAACCATAATTTTGACTTTGACAGTTGTTACTGAATACCAGGTTATTAAGTTATCGATTTCCATAACCACACATATGCGATACGTGGTGTTAGTATTTTATGACGTTTGAGCCATTTGTATGGGTGACGTAAGTTGTCAAAATGATAAAAACCTAAGTATTTGTAAACCTATGCTTTGACAGATCGTACAGAATACCAGGTTATCGAAACGAAACTCACAAACTCACAAATACGTGATACGTGGCGATAGTGAATCGAGCCCCAGCTTACAATAAGAACTTCGTAATTATTAGTTGTTAGATGCACTTATTAATGTAGCGAATGGCAAAATATTTACACGACAAAGTACACTGAGTGATAACTCATTAACCAGGAGGGTTATATCCATTATTTAATGTTATTTGTAGAAGGTATTTATCTATGTTGAATTACCTATATTTTAAATCTACGTCCCTTTCTGTTGATTTTTTTATTTTTATGTATGGGACGTGCCACTGCGGCGTTATGACATTTTACACTTCCAACCTGGAGCATAGGTTCCGCTCTTGCGACTCCATATTATTAATATTATATTTATTTTTAATCATCATAATGACGTCACAATTTTTTTTTTTTCATACAAGTTTCCTTATAACTTATCGTTTTGACGTTTAGTAAAAAGTAACTAATTTGACTAGTCAGTAGAATACCCAAATATGTCGACAAAAAAAATCGCAATATACTTCATTTCCAAAAAATCACATTTTCATTAGTTGCAAGATAAAAATTTATTACTGGATCAATTTAAACAACTAAGTAATTATTTTAGAAAACTTCAATTATGTACATAATAATAATACTTAATAATTATAATAATAATTAATTATTAACCCCGCTCGGTTTGGCTAAAGAGAACTGGCGCAGGCCTACAATAGTTGGCACTGACAGCCGCAGGGAGGTATGGCAGAGTAAGGAGCTACATGGCAGGTTCTATCGGGCCCTCCACAGGCCTGAAGTAGACCTACTGGCATCCGTGTCCTGGCTATGTTTCAGTGACCTTTTTGGGGAAACTGAAGGTTTTGTCTGTGCAATTGCAGACGAAGTTATCAAGACGAATAACTACCGGAAGTATATCATGAGGGATGGCACAATTGACATTTGTCGAGCGTGTCACCAACCTGGTGAATCCCTCAGGCATATTACTTCCGGTTGTTCTCGTCTTGCTAACGGCGAGTACTTGCACAGACATAATCAAGTAGCCAGGATAATCCATCAGCGACTTGCTCTGAAATACAACCTTGTGGAAGTTGAGGTACCGTACTATAGGTATGTTCCTGAGCCAGTTCTAGAAAATAGTCATATCACATTGTACTGGGATCGATCTATCATCACTGATAGGACTGTTGTAGCTAACAAGCCTGACATTGTGGTGATAGACCGATCCGAACGCCGAGCATTGATTGTTGATGTCACCATTCCTCATGACGAGAATCTCGTGAAAGCTGAGAAAGATAAACAAGTTAAGTACTTGGACTTGGCTCATGAGGTTGTCGACATGTGGAATGTTGACTCAGCAATCATTGTACCGATAGTCGTATCAGTCAACGGACTGATAGCAAAGAGCCTCGACCAACATCTAAAGAGGCTCGGGTTGGATAGTTGGGTCAAGGGCCAGATGCAGAAGGCAGTACTCCTTGATACGGCGCGCATCGTGAGGAAGTTCCTTTCTCTGGAGCCCTAACCACCGGTAGCTTGGTCCCTGTACCCGATGCCGGTGGGGTACTATTTTTTATATTTTTAAATATATGTTTTATTTTTTATATATGTATTTAAAAATGTAATTAATAAGTTTAATAATTAAATAAAGAGAATAATAATAAAAATCTAGAACAAGATATGTGCAAAACTGAATGTTCAGGCGTCAAAGAATTCCTCCCCATCGACGTCAACCGGGAGGGTGGCCAGAAGGCTGGCGGCATTGCCACGCTGAATGGCAATGCCAATCCTTTGCGCATCCTTAGTATAAACTTAAAATGTAAGCACTATAGATACGATTACACTATAAACGAGTTAATGGTGTAGATCGTAGCATCAATCGTAAACCCACTTCTTAGTTTATCTGTATAAAGCTAGATACATACTGTAGTTTTACGAGTGTCAGATATCTACACTAATGTTATGTGTGAATATTCGCCTGAATGGCTGGCAAGTGCTTATAACCCGCCCTTAGCTCTGAATGGACTATTGGGGCTGTTCGATTGTTAGCCAGCCGTGAGAAGAATATTTAGCTCCTACTACTTGCTCGTAATGCGTTTCTACTGGATTCGAGAACTTATGAGAAGTAACAGAATGTTGAGCGGCAGTAGAAGCTTGGTGGATAAGGAGTATATTGATTACCACCGAATCCAACGGAATAATCTAAACTTTATCATTTCAAATACCATCTATAAATTTGCCATTAATTTAATTACGTATCACGGCATTTGATTATAACAGTCGTATACCCAAGATAAAATCTCGTATTTTACACGAGGTATAACAGTCTTGTTTTTTAACCGAGACATAACCGCCTCGCCTTTTTTCCCATGAGACAAAACCGTCTCGCCTTTTACCCGAGACATGGCCTTACGATGGAGAGGTCTCGGGTTCGAATGCTGGCCATTACACTACCGACTTAAACCCACTCCAAGTACAAGCAATTTAGCTTAGTTGGAGTGGTTAGAGGGAAAGTCACTAATTGCGGGTAGGTACTAATATTGTTTATAATAAAACTTAAAAAAAAAGAAGATTCAGTTCCGATTTTTGTAATACATACATAATTACATATAAATTCCAGAAGGGGTAGGCAGAGGTATATTAACCCCCACATTTCGCCAACTATGATTTTCGGACCCACGTAAGGCGAGCCTATTGCCGTCAAACGGACACTTCATCATGAGCTGTATGTTTACTGTCGGATGAAGAACAACCCTATCCCTTAGTCGCCTTCTATGACACCCACGGGATGAGATGGGTGGCCTTATTCTACTCCACCGGGAACCAACATGTGTTTAATAGAATATAATAATTATAAACATTTTCAAAAAACTATCATCGCCATCTCAGCATTGGGTCACGGTTTTGTCCTAGGGGTTGTCAATCAAGCCATTTCGTAAGCAATAAATTTTACGCGTTGACCTGTGTAAAAGCTAGCGCCTTTACGATATGTATATAGCCCATTCAGACAGAGACAGTTCCTCGCCTGATAGATACAATTATCGAAAGAATAAAAACAGAATTTTAAATCAATTGTATTTCGAAATAATGCGATAACGATAGTCACTAGCGAATCTTGTATGATATCGTAAGTGATAATTTAGTGCTTTTACCAAGATTGTGACGTCTTTTGCTGATGATAGTAGCGTACAATTTCACGAACCGAAACGTAGTAGAAACTGTACCCGTCCAAATGGGCCTTATTTTATATTTGAAAGCATCCGATTATTATCTTTATAACTTTCGATTCACAATGTGTATATGTCTGACCTATAAACCTTAAATAACCTTAAATTCGAATTAGTTGCGCAAGTAATTTTGATTTTATCCTAAAACGAGTAGAATATAATTTACAGCGCGTTCATCGCGGTAGGGCGCGAGTATGTTCGCGCTCAATAAAACCTTTATCGTCCATAATATGCAGGTTTTTATTATTTAAAAGCTCTGAACATTTCTGGTTAAACAATAAATCGTAGTAAGGGAGCACCAATAAAATGAACGCAATCTCGCCGGGCAAATCTCGAGGGCACTTCACTCGTTTTTTGTCAAATCAAGAGCATTGCCCGCTCGGCTTCACCACGATACATTCATGGCGTTTTTGCTATTGTTCTCTTTATTCCTTTCTCGCAATTATATGTTAACAACCGGACTTACTATGAACATTTGTTTAATAGCTTTTAAATAATGTTGACAAAGATTACCAAGCAAAAGTATTTTAGATAATGATCTACTTATTACGACTAATATTGTGCATTTGAATAAACAGTTCTAAGAATCTTATTGCCGTCGAAAAAATACCGATCTATAACTCAATTAGCCTATTGGAGTCCACTTCTTCTCCCAATGTGCACGTGACCTAATTATTCCACCTTCCGCTTTCGCAGTATCCAAAGAAAAAAAAGCAAACTATGAAAGAAATCCTAAGGGAACGTTCATATCTGACGGAACTTGCGTCGCGTATTATCGGTCGCGTAACGCCAGAACAGACAAATGTATAGAAAAACACTTGACCGTTCACACTCAACCGATGTTACGTTAGTGCGTCGAGTTCCGTCAGATATGAACGTTCCCTAAGCCTGTTTAAGTACACCTCTGCTTGCATATCTTAAAGAAAGAATGTAAGTATTTAAAAGGTGTTTCAACGCTCTGCCAAAAATTAACTCTGTAAATACAGAATCTTGCGGCATAATAGTTTTAAAAAGGGTGTAAACCTTTAAATGTAATGAAAAAAGTTACACAGAAAGTCGTCCTTGAACGATCCTTTTCCGACCGCCCTTCAGAATTCAACGTCCTCTAACAACTTCAAGAAAATACGTCATTGTCCAACCTTAAGGTTTAACTTAACGCGTATATTTTCTGATGCACAACTTTTATGAGATTGCCTATTTTTAATGTAAGTATTATTTTATTAAATCACTAGTAGAACACCGTGGTTTTACCCATGTACGTTCTGATCCCGTAAGAATATCTGAATAAAAAGTAGCTTAAGTTATTCAAGGATAATGTAGCATACCAATAGTCAAAGATTTTTAAAATTGGTATAGAATATTTTTAGTTTATTCGCTATAAACAAATAAATATTTTCATTTTATAATATTAATACAGTTAAAAAAACATTTTCTACACTATCTAGACTCAAATTGAACATATCTTGTAATAATGGGTTCTAAAATGATTATTCGATTCTATAACAAACATACAAGTACCTATTTATAAAGTGCTAGTTTAATAATATTGTAAGTAATTAATCTTAGTGTTACAATATTTAGAAATGTGCCCATGGATTGTGGTGTAACATATACATACATTCAAACAATATAAACGTACCCATTTATTCTAAATTGTACATCGAACCCCTAATACAATGTTGATCCAGAGATTATAATCAAGGGGACGGCCAGACGGGGTCGACGGTGTATAGTCACGATATTAGCTCTATGGGGACTTCACTCAATTATATATAACAACTTTATTAGAGGCTAGCTTTCCCTTACCCAAGAATTGGGCTATTAATCGCAAAAAAAAATGTTTTTCAAATCGCACGTTCAATTCCAGATATTAAGTTCGAACAAATAAACTTTTCAGCTTTATTATTGCTAAGTAGAACAAATAGAGTACGTATTAGTTATAACAAACTATGAATTTTTGTTGTTCTTGAACATTGCTGGGAACAAATAACAAATGTTTAGAACAAATATTAATAAGTCGTCTGCTATTGCCGATAAAAGTAGAACTCGAGAACGCAGTTTGTACAATGTCGATTTTATTAAAGTCATTTTCCTTAGATTGTTAGTACAATATTTATTTTTCTTTTAGATTTGTAGTAACATTAGTCAGGGATTAGAAGGATTGTTATTACCTTGTACAACAAAGGAATTCATTGTTACGTAGCAGTTTATATACAGCATCGTAGTTCGGCTGGAAACTATGCAAAGCGTAATGAAATTGCAGCTTCTTTTACTGTAAATGCATCGTGGTCGTGAGAAAGGAGTCCCCGTGATTACGGGTTTTTATTATTATGTATTATGGCACACAAAAATTCCATCCATCCTTCCATATGCTGCTATGCTGCAGTAGGCAGAGGTGTATTAGCACCCAAATTTCGCCAATTATGATTTTCTGTCCCACGACGTTATAGGGGGCGAACCTATTGCCGTCTGGCAGGCCCTTTGTCTTGGGCTGTATGTTTACTGATGAATGGATAACAGCTCTAACCCCTAGTCGCCTTTTGCGACATCCTTTAACAGCTGGAGTGGTCCTATTCTACTCCACCGGTAACCAACACGGAACCGAAACGAACCACAAATTCAACAATTAAAATTAGCGTGTGTAAAGAATTCATGCCTGAATTCCTTTACTAATATCGGTATCAATTTCCAAGGTAATAATAAACTGACTCGAGCTCACATAATTGCTAGTAAACAATACAATATGGTTACACAACTATCAATTTAAATAAACAACACCAACAATTAACTAATCTGCGGTTGTATTTATTGTTGAGAAACGAGGCCCGTCGGCAAGTTTTAACAGGCTTCGCAAACATTCACAGTTTGCCGTTTTGACAATGAGTTGTTGAAGTAATGAAGAGTATCGCTGTAGTGCCAACTTAGTTGCCCCCTCCTTTATGCGGCTATTATTACAAATGATTTAAACAACATTCTGTAAATTATAATGTTCAAGAGAAGAGTTGTCTTTTACTAAATCGTGAAATTTGTAATTCCATGTTTGAAGATTTTCTCTTTATAGTTCGAATTCACGTTAATTTTAATTAAAATTTAAATGTTTTCACCAACATGTTGAGGTTGAATCCAACCTCAACTGCTAGCCAGTGTACCTGCTGATTAACAGACGGGGCTCTGTTTCGACACAGATGTTCCTGTCCGAGTCGGGAGGTCAAACAACAGTCACTCCTGTAAAGATCAAGTTTAGTCAAATCAAGATAAAAGGAGGAGAGTGGAACGTTGTCATAAGTGTGCTACGGCGTAGCATTAATGCTCTACAGTGTCTCTACGTCGTAACCGCTAAATCGAAAGTATATTACCTATGGGTTATATAGCTATGAAGTACATTATTCACATTTTAATCAATATTTTCATAGCTACTTTAATTGATTTTTAGCTTATTGATGGATTGCTCTCCTAAGCATTTGGTTGTATTACTCTATAATATGTGATGGTGAATAATGGAGACGTCACATTACTCTTATTTTTTCTGTATCATGCTATTTTTACGCCGGCTTAAAATTGGGATACAAATGATACAATGAAATAAATAAATAAGGTTGAATTCCTCTAAGCAAAGCTCATCGTGTACTAAACAAAAAAAAATCAGTTGTCAAACGGAAGAAAAATATTCCCGGACTTTTCGTTTAGCGTATTTATATTCAAATAACTACTAAACAAAAAGAAGAAAGCCTGTTGACAAACGGAGGAGAAAAAGGTCCCTGAAGTTTTCACATAGCGTATTAATATATAGATTCTTTATCGAATCTATATATTCGCTCTTTTACCTAAAACGATTTTAAGCACAATGGGCGGGCTTGTCGCTTATTGCTATTTGTTTGAGACAACCTTGTGATTGATTTTATTGTAATTCTCTGGAATTCTCGTCTCGAAATGCGATATTGGCAATATAAACCTTAGACTAGAAATGTTTAATATTATTATAGTATATATTTATTATACTTATTTATATGTATTGAATTTAATTATTAAAAGAAAACTAAAACTAAATAAAGTAAACCTAAAATACATATTTACAAATAATGCTAAAATATTATTAAAATGCGTCATGAAATTCTTCCGCATCGCAAGCCTCTTGCGGTAGCGTTCCCAGAAGGCTGGCAGCATTGCCACGTTGTATGGCAATGCTTAATCTTTGACCTAAAAAGAGGCCAGCCTTCTGGTCACAAGAAGCATCGACCATACATTTCGCAATAATAGAGAAATTCGAGTAGAAGAACCAACTATAAGCGAAATAACAAACGCTTGAATGTGGAAAATAAAACCACGCCACGTTAGTTGAGTACTAGAAAACTATAAGTACATTAGTTGATCAGAAAGTTTTCTCGTAAAATAACGAATCAACTAAAAGGAATGACTACACTGTTCACAAACACGAAGAATTTCTCTTAGTTCTAGAAACCGAAGTTGTTTATTGCGTTGCGAGACGAGAATTCCAGAGAATTACAATAAAAGCAATCACAAGGTTGTTTCAAACAAATCGCAAAAAGCGACAAGCCCGCCGATTGTGCTTAAAATCGTTTTCCGCACGGCTTCCGAATTCTGATCCTGCCCTTTTTTTTTTTTTTTTTTTTTGACCGTGTGGGAAATCCTTCATGGATATTATGCCGGACTCCTACCGACTAAAACCCCCACGGTATCGCCCAGCAGCCTATAGTTGGGAGCCCCGGGTAAGCCCTCGGAAGGATGTCCCAGGGCTCCCAACAGACCCACGGCTTTAATGCGGCCTCGTCTAGGGGGTGGTTCGGGTGCTATCCCGCGTCTATGGGGGGTTTTCGGGTATCATCCCGCTTCATAGGAGGGGGGAGGCGTGCGTGAGTCCGTCACGTCACGCTGCCGTCATGGGCCTGCTTCTGTAAGGACGATGAGCAGCCATGGTCTCGAGCGAGAGAGTGTCCACGCCCAAGCCCACTACGAGGACCTGGCGCTGTTGCGCCCACGCCGTGCACTCCACCAGCGTGTGGAGCGCTGTGTCATCGCTGCGGTCCCCGCAGTGCTGACAACCGGCCGTGGTTTCCCGGTGTCTTCGCCACAAGTACCTACCGAAGCTACCGTGCCCGGTAAGCATCTGTGACAACCGGTAGGAGAGAGCACCATGTCTCCTCTCCAGCCACTCGTCCATGACCGGTCTGACGGCCGCGATTGTGGCGAATCCCCCCTTTGGTTGCTCAAGTCGCACCTTCCATGTCTCCACGGTTTCCTGGTGGAGCTGGGACCGCTGGGCCTCGATTTCTCGAGACGCAGGCCATTGGCCCCGCTCCAGCGCCTCCTTGCGCCATTTAAACAGAGACGCAAGGGCTCTCGTTTCCAAGTCCCATGGAGGGGTCCCGGCTAGGAGACATGCCGCCTCACCTGAGATCGTGCGGTATCCCCTTATCATCCTGACGGCCATCGCCCTCTGTGGGCTCAGCAATCTAGCCACATTACTGGCCGTCAGGGTCTCCGCCCATACGGGGGCCCCGTATAGGGCCATATTTCGCACGATCCCTAGGTACAGGCTCCTGCAGGGAGCGTTGGGTCCCCTGATGTTGGGCATCAGCCGTGCGAGTGCAGCTGACACCCCCCTCAGCTTTGGGACCAAACTTCGGAAGTGATGTCCGAAGTTCCACCGGCCATCGAGTACGAGCCCCAGATACTTCATCGAGGGCTCGATGCCGATGCTGACGCCCCCTACCTGTAGGCTGGATCCCGCAGGTGGCCCCATCCGAGGTCCGTGGAAGCACAGAGCCTCGGACTTGTGAAGGGCGACCTCGAGACCCAGCCGCCGTATCCGACCCACGACTTGAGCAACCCCTGCCGTGGCCTTTAGAGCTGCGTCTCGGTGCGTTGCTCCCCGCGCCGTAACGAGGGTGTCGTCGGCGTAACATGTTACGTCCACCCCCCTGAGCAACGGACCACGCAGCACCCAATCGTAACCGATGTTCCACAGGAGTGGCCCTAATACCGATCCCTGTGGAACACCGCACGACACATCCCGCCGACCCGGCCCTAGCCAACTCGGGTAAGTAATGGCCCTCTCGGAGAGATAGGCCCCGACAATTCGACGGAGGTAGGGAGGCACTCCATGGTAGATAAGCGCCTCCCTAACGCAGCTCCAGGGCAAGGTGTTGAAGGCGTTGGCGATGTCAAGAGACACCGCCACTATCACCTCACCCTGTGAGACTGCTTCCTCCGTCAGGCCTCTAATGCGCATGATCGCATCCACCGTGGAGCGCCCCTGGCGGAAGCCAAACTGGCTATCCGCCAGATCAGGCCCCACGCGTGTGAGATGCCTGACGAGGCGTTGTGCAATAATGCGCTCAAAGAGCTTGCACACCTCGTCAAGCAAAACGATCGGCCGGTACCCTGATGGAGAATTTGCCGGCCGCCCCGCCTTTCGGATCAAGACCAGTTTTCCTGTCTTCCAGACCTTGGGAAACTGGCCTTTTTCGAGGCATGCGCTAAAGAGCCCTATAAGTCGAGGCCCAAGCTCCTCAAGAGCCAGGACCCACGCTCGGCCTGGAATGCCGTCGGGTCCAGGGGCGGTGTTTCTGCGGGATTTAAGCCGCAGTACAGCCGCCCCTAGCTCACCCTCCGTGACTACGGGCACGTTGTTCTCACTGCCTTCCGCGCTGGGCGCCTGAGACGGAGCCATGCGCGGAGGAATGTGTTCCTCCGCTCTTGATGGAAACAAGGAGTCCAGGACCACCTCCAGCTGCTCCGACTGGAGACTCTGGGTCAGTGGGGGCGCCTTAGCGCGTAATTTGCCCCTTACCATAAGGTACGGGCGCCCCCACGGGTTGCGCTCCAGAGTCTCTATCAGCTCCTCGCGGCCCAACTTTTTGGACCGCTTGATGGCCGTCTGGAGGGCCCTCTTGGCCTCCTTGTACCCATCATAGAGCTCCGTCTCTCGGGCTACCGCATCGTCTGGGCGGCGACGCCTCCGGCGGAACCTGGTGTAGCGGCAGCGCGCAGTGACGCACTCCGCGCGCAACTGCGCGATTTCCGGCGTCCACCAGTACACCTGCCTCCTCGCCGGTCTGGCACTAGCCCTGGGCATCGCCGCATCACAGATATGCGTCATGGCTCTCCCGAACCACTCCACCTCGGCATCAATATCGGCTGGCCTGTCCGCTACCGGGATCCAGGTCTGCACGATGGCCGCCTCCAGGAGAGCCTCCGGATCCAGGCGATGGAGTGCCCAACGCGGTTCCGGGGGATTCGCAATAGCTGGTGGCAGATTAGGTGCAGGGGAGACGTTGAACCGAATATATCGGTGATCTGACGACGTCTCCTCTTCCTCCACCACACGCCATTCCTGGACACGGCAGGCGAGCTCAGGGGTCGCAAACGAAACGTCTATGACCGAGCTGAGCCCCCGCCGCGTCCAGGTTGCGACATTCCCCCGGTTCAGGATGACTAGGCCACGTGTAGTGACCCAGTCCTGAAGTATCCTCCCCCTGTCTCTGGTTTCCCGGGAGCCCCAAGCCTGCGACCAGGCATTGAAATCTCCCAGGATCAGGACAGGGCGAGGCCGGCATGCAGCGAGAACTACGTCCAGCTCAGGGAGCCATAGCTCAAACTGATGCTGGTCGAGGCTCGGCGAGATGTAAACGGCCACGACAGCCATACCCTCATATTCCGCCGCGACGCAGCCCGGGCCTCTAGCGATAAGCGCTAGGCGCGAGTCATCCGCGGCGGTCCCCCCAAAGACAGTCGCCAGGCCGTTCAGATCTACTGGGCTTCCGGGGTGAACCCAGTACGGCTCGGCGACAACCACCACGTTAATGGACCACTGCCTGATGCTCTGGTACAGAAGGTCCTGAGCACCAGCGCAGTGGTTCAGATTCACCTGCAGGATGCGGACATGGGTATCCATTAATGGACGTCCATTTCCGCACCCTGCCGCGAGAGTGCACCCTCACCTCCCCTGGCGGACGGACGGGGCTTTGGTCTTGAGGCAGTGCAGGCCTTACTGCCCACCCAGTGGTCGGCCTCCTTGCCCTCCGCCACGCATTTAAAACAGCGTGGCGGAGCGTCACAGGCAAGGGCCACGTGACCGGGCTGACTACAGCGGAAGCACCGGTCTCCCACGTTGACTTCCGCCGTACACTGTACTCCCACATGCCCCACGACCAGGCACCTAAAGCACCTGGCTTCGCGTGGCTGCAGGAGATGCACCTGTGCCCTCAGGAAGCCCCCGATGAGGAGGCTCCGTCCGTCCGCCACTTTTTGGGCCGCCGCGACGGGGCAGCTCACGACTGCCGATCCGTGACCGAACGGGCCAAAGCGGATTTCGCCTGACCTCACCTGGTCACGAGGGCAGCCGCTCGCCTCCACGACGGCGGAGATTATTTCCTCCGTCGTAGTCGCGTCATCTAGACCCGAAATGCGCAGACCCGCGCACTTGTTGGGTCTGGTGACGCGGATGTCACCCGTGTCCAGCGACTCCCTTAGCTTAGCCGCTAGGGCATCTGCTTTGGGGCCGCTGGTGGCGCCATAGACCTGGAGGAGGCGTGCTCCGGTGCGCGTCACCTTGGACCGGAGACCTCCCTCTATATCGAGGGCTTTAAGGTCCACCGAGGCTCTCGCCTGCCTCAGGACCTCGGCGTACCCCAAGCCTCTCGCCCTGCCCTCTGTAGTCACCGTAATGACGACGGCAGAGGAACGGGGAGCGCGGAGCCTCATTGGCGCCTTCACCGCGGCGGCCTTCGCGGCTTTTGCCGCCTTCTTGGCGGCCTTCGCCGCCTTTTTGGTGGCCTTAGCCGCCTTCTTCTTCGCTCCCACCACCTCCCAGACCCTCTTTCTGGAGGTATTCTGGGATGCAGCGGGAGCACTGGGTGTGCTTGGGGAGGCGGGGTTGCCACTTCCCCCAGTTGCCGTCTTCTTGGGGGCGGAGGTGGGTGTGAAGGCCTTCGGCTTGGAAGGAGCCCCAATGGGTGCAGCAGTCACGGGTGCCGCCAGCGGCGGGCGGTATGCCCGGTCCTCGAGGACCCCAAGGCGTCGCTCGATGGCCTCCAGCATCTGGACCACCGTTGGTGTCACCTTGGGTGGAGCACGAGGAACGGGGGTTTGCACACCCCGAGCCTCCCCGGCCCCTGGACCAGCTGCTTCAGCTGGCTGATCTCCTCCCGCATCAGCTGTTGTTGCTTGCGGGAGTCGGCAAGCTCTGTCTCCAGGCTCGCAACCCGAGCCCGGAGTTTCTCCTCTTCGTTGGAGACGCTCCTTTCTAGAAGCTCCTCCAGCGCTTTGGCGGCGCCCGTGATGGCTTCCGCCACGACTCTCTTCTTTCCCGCAATATTTCTCTGGCCTTTTACGGCGCCAGAAATGCGGGAAAGAGCCGCCAAGATGTTTTGCGCCGCCGGCACCTCCGTGACCTTCCCGCTTGGCAGCGGGGACACAATCACCGGCGGTTCTGCTACCCCCCCCTTTCGCTCTGCAGAGGTCGGCTTTCCGACCTCTACACGCGGTGGTAGCCACAATCAACCTCTTCCTGGGAAGGTCTTCCTCACTATTCGGTGATTCAGACCCAGGCCGACGGGGTCCGCTCGACCTGGGTCTCTTCCTACCTACGTCGGCATGGATACCGAGACCGAGGGTATCCTCGGGCCCGCCACCCACGCCGACAGCCGACTCCATCTCCGAGTCAGCACGGGTCGACACGTCTTCCGCGTCACTTTTCTGGGTGGTTTTGAGGCACACCCTTGGGCCTATGGGACTGTGGTGACCCCTCCCATATACCACCCGGGGTGAACCCGGGCGGGGGTCGCCATGGCTGGTCGCCGAATGGGTGTCCATTCGACCACCAGTCACAGCAAGGGATTCCTCGGACGGCGTCCGGGTACCCTCATGGGTAGATTTATCCTTAATTGTTTCCATAGCCATTTATTTTTTCGATTAATGTCCGTCGACGTTGAGGTGGAAGTAGGGAGGTTAGGAGTGTATGTGAGGATGGGAAGGGTGGGAAGGTGGGAGTAGGTGACGCCCTAGGCACTGAGGTCCCCCCAGCGATGCATCCCATTGCCGGGCGTCAGAGCGTGGGGTTCAGGGTGATTTTTTATAGAGGTTTTCTTCCTCGCAACTCCTAAGAGCCACCATGCCCGTCTGTTGTCAGACGGGGGTACGGCTCGGCCGATCGATGGTCCCTATGGGACCGTGTACTTCACCACTGATCGCTCAGTGGCAAAGTACTCGTCGCCCTGAGAGTTCTCCGCTAAGTACGCTCTGCTTAGCAGAGCGCATGCGGAGAACTCGAAACCGGCCATCAGGCCCCCCCTCCTTGGTGGACTATTTGCCATGGGCGACGACGTACGCCTCGCGCGAAGCCCACGTCGTCGCCCACGTTACCGGGGTGCACCACGCGGAGGTTGTCCTACCTAGCACCCCACCAACCCATACCCTGAGCCAAACCGAACCAACTCAGCGCTAATCTCGGTTGCATGCACTTTGGAAACAGGAGATCGCTCTCATACTCGGTATCTGTCTCCTTTATAAGTTGTTTGGCTTATCTTGACAATCATGGAAGGATTGCTATATGACCCCTGAAGAAACCTTCACCAGCGTGGATTTTAACTCGAGCCCATTGCCGTCATAGGGATAAATTTCACTGCAATTTTCAACTAGTTAATAGTGGGTGTCCCCAGTTCGGAAGTTCCCAATTAGAGCGGACAAAGTAGATTAACAAACATTAGTAAAATGCCAAAATCTTGGATATAATTATCAAAATGTTACTTAACACTAATTACTTGGCAGAAGTTTTCACTAATTTGTTTTATGCGGCCGTCTATCACTGGCTCGTCCATTGCGAGGATTACATAAATCAACAAGATGCGAACAAGCGGAATCCATTTTTATAACAACTCTTGAATTAATTGTTAATTTAGATCATGCCACTCTTTCTTCCAATTGATACCAAGAACTTTGTTGTAGACTCCATTACCATGATTACAAGCTGATTGATTCTGAAAAGAAAAATCACATCAACATACAAAATCAAACACAGAACAGGTATAGACAACGATATCGGTAAGGTCGGAGAAAGCGTACTAACATTATAACTTCTTCCTACTTTAATATTAAACGAGTAAATGCGACAGTAACTCTGTGTGTCTGTAGGTTACGCTTTCACGCCTAAACGCTTTAGAGAAATTTGGTATAGGGGTAGATAGACCTTGAGAAAGGACATAATATATGCTATGTTAGGCCACGATAACCGACACCCACCTGGGCGGAGCCACGGCAAAAGCTAGTAATAATATAAATGTGAAAGTTTGTAAAGATATTCGTTATTCAATCATGCTCTAACGACAACATGCAGATCCGGCTGTAATTAGCCACAGGGAAAAAAACAATGCCTAGAATAACACCTAGGCTACTTTTTATACCGGGAATAGGTACCCATGGTTGCGAAAACGGGATTAAAACTCTACACGGGTGGAGCCGAAGCACATCTCTTTCCATGTGGTGTCGTACTAGCGCGACTAAGGGATATGGCTGTTTAACATCAGACAGATATATACAGCCCAGACTCAGCCTCAGATGCATGGCTCGAGTAAACAAAAGTACCCGGAAAATGGCAATAGGCTCACCCTTTATTACGTGGGACCTCAAGTCAAGTCACATCTGCCTAACCCTCCAGGGAAAAAGGCGTGATTGTATGTATGTATGTATGTATGTAATTAGGATGACCATTAAACTTACCATAAAGCCTTTCATATGCATGTGTTTTAATAAAATTTCAAGTACAGTTTTACTTCGCGTTAGTGAAATAACCACTAACTAGGTTTCTAAACTACACCCAGGCCACGTCCACTTTGAAAGTATAGCACGCTGAAGAATTGTAGTCAAAGATTTTATTGTATAGGTATGTGTTTTACCGTCTCTACCATGGTGAATATTCTGATGAGCTCTTCCAATTAGTCCCAGCCTCTCCTTTCCTCCATAGGACAACACATGCAGGGCACTGTCACTAGCATACGGTGCAGGCTATACCATCTTGAACTAAGCGGTTCGGTGAATCATTCATATGCCGCACCATTAAGACCTGGAACTCCCTGCCTGCTCAAGTGTTTCCTTCTTCCTACAATCCCGGGTCCTTTAAGCGGGGTGTGAAAAGGCATCTGATGAGGCCGTCAAGCCGAGTGCCACCATTGTTAACATGGTACATGTTTTTAATAGTGACCCTCTTCCCGAGACTTTGCCTAATGTTC
Source organism: Eilema sororculum (assembly GCA_914829495.1). Taxonomy (NCBI): domain Eukaryota; kingdom Metazoa; phylum Arthropoda; class Insecta; order Lepidoptera; family Erebidae; genus Eilema; species Eilema sororculum. The sequence goes on along the minus strand of OU618543.1, from coordinate 15,094,374 downwards.
AGGAGGCATAAATCTACTATAGAATAGACGAATCTGATTCACGAATTCCGTGGTAATAAAATTATAACACAAGACCCGCCTCCTGCCCCAGTTACCGAAGAAGGCGCGTGATTTTTGAGTTGATTTATTATTCTAGTAGGTATGCGATAAGAGTTGTAACACAACTTTTGTAATCAAATAATTTATTAATTAGTAGTTAGTACATTCGGCTAAACGCCATTAAAGATTATTCCTAGAATAAACTGGCAATCACCCACATATTGGTCGTTTATTTTAGGAATAAACTTTACTCGCGTTTGAATGAACCGGCCCTAAATTGATTAAATCTTTTTAATTTTCAATGAATATATTAGTCAGCCAGTCATAAGTATAATTATGTCATCATAAAGACAATGTTGACAAATAAAAATCAGTACTTTTTGAGAATTTCATAGAATTTATTAAGTATATACAGTACAAACAAGAACATAATTTATTTAAGACTACTTAAATCTAACACTGTTTTCTATGGTTCTTATTCCCTGCCATCACGTCGATCACAATCGCGGAGGACAGAAAATCATTTCCTTCTCCACGACCACCATCATCACACTTTGTTGATGGACCAATTTTTGTAATGTACACATGAAGTCCTAATTTTATCAAAATACATATTGCAACTATTTCCACTGCAAATTTCACTTTAACATAATTTCCATCAACAACTAATGGACTCAGTGTCTTCTTTGTCTCTACGTGCTGAATGTGATGAAAAACGTTGATTATGTCAATTATCCTCCGTGGGTTTCCTTGGAGATTAGCAGCTAAACCAATACTGCCCATAGCCATAGTTACTACAGGGAATCCGCGTAGCCATTCAGTGTCGTAAAATCTTCTAAAGTACATTTGACCAGTTGCTATTGCTACTTGCGGCAATTTCAGCATGATTCCGGCGGTTTGTATCAGCTCGCGACCTATTATTTGACGATCTGTCTCCGTTTCTATGTTAATGCTATGCAATGCTTCTGAAGGAGCTTCTTTCATTAATTCAGTAGACATTCTTATATTTTCTTCGGGTCGATATTGCACAATCGTCGCAGCCATATTAACGCTAATCACACTTTTTAATACTTTTAAAGCAACTGGCAACACGTTATACTAACACAAATGTCTATTAGTATGTGAGTTCACTCTAAGCAGTTCCCTATTTATATATCTCTACTAGCTGTGCCCGCGACTTCGTCCGCGTGGAATGTACTTAACAAAAAAAATCAGTTATTTTTTTTTGTTTTTGGCATTTTTTTTTTAGCCTAAGTTACTCCTTATTACATAAGCTATCTGCCAGTGAAAGTCCCGTCCAAATCGGTCCAGCCGTTCCAGAGATTAGCCAAAACAAACAGACAGACAGACAGACAGACAGACAGACAGACAGACAAAAAATTTAAAAATATATATTTTGGTATGTGTACCGTATATACATTCATATGCATGTAGTAGAAAGCGGTTATTTTAATATTACAAACAGACACTCCAATTTTATTTATTTGTATAGATGTATAGATTAACGAATTAAGGAATAATAAATCATATGCAATGTATTAAGGAGGATATTAATACGTCTCATTAAAGGTAATTAATTAACGATTTTTTTATTTCCCTAAGCCCTTTAACAAAAGCCACATTCATAAATAAAAACTCAATACACTCATTACAAAGTGAGTGTTTAACTAGTCTTTTTAAGTTTTCTATTGTGGGAATTTGTATCTGTACATTATATAATTACTTGCCCTGACTGATTCATAAACGCAGAATATTTCGTAACATCAAGTTCGCAATATATTTATAGACTACTTCGCTACGTTAGTGTAGTTAGTAGTAGTTACGTTAGTGTACTTTTTCGCTAAATCAAGCTTATCTTCACTCCTTATAAATCACAGCGGTAGCCATTTCACTATGGATATTATCGTAATATACAAGAGATATAACAGAACTAAGTACATTTTTGGTCCATAGAAATAGACGTTTGGTACCTTTGAAAAGTTATAATTATTCGAAAGTTAACAAGTACAAAACTTTTCAGTGACTTGTAATTGCTTTGACGCGATCAAATTTTAACATCAAACGGCTAAGTGACGGGACGACCTCGAAACAATACGAACACTATAAACTTTATGTTTATCTATAACTAGGTGATGCCTGTGGCTTCGCCCGCGTGCTATCTGTTCCCGTTCCCGATAACCCTGGGAGTTCCTTTTTTAAACCTTCCGTGGAACTTTTGGAATATACGAAAAAAATAACCGAATCGGTCGAGCCGTTATTGGATTATGCGCTTAGCAACATCTATTTTTATTAAGTAGATTTATATTATACTAGCTGTTACCCACTGATCCTGCTCCTATAACCCATAGCCACCAACCCATAGGTACCCTGAGCCGACAGAACTCAGCGCTAACCTCGGTTGCACGCACTTTGGAAACAGGAGATCTCGTGAGCTCTCATACTCGGTATCTATCTCCTTTATAAGTTGTTTGGCTTATTTTGATAATAACGGAATTGACGTCATAGGAATAAATTTCACTGCAATTTTCAACTAGTTCCAGTTCGGAAGTTCCCAATTAAAGCTACAAACAAAAGGTACAAACATTCGTAAAATGCCAAAATCTTGGATATAATTATCAAAATGAAACTTAACACTAATTACTTGGCAGAAGTTTTCACTAATTTGTTTTATGCGGCCGTCTATCACTGGCTCGTCCGTTGCGAGAATTACATGAATCAACAAGATGCGAACAAGCGGAACCCATTTTTATAACAACTCTTGAATTAATTGTTAATTTAGATCATGCCACTCTTTCTTCAAATTGATACCAAGGACTTTGTTGTAGACTCCATTACCATGATTACAAGCTGATTGATTCTGAAAAGAAAAATCACATCAACATACAAAATCAAACACAGAACAGGTATCGGTAAGGTCGGAGAAAGCGTACTAACATTATAACTTCTTCCTACTTTAATATTAAACAAGTAAATGCGACAGTAACTCTGTGTGTCTGTAGGTTACGCTTTCACGCCTAAACGCTTTAGAGAAATTTGGTATAGGGGTAGATAGACCTTGAGAAAGGACATATTATATGCTATGTTAGGCCGCGATAACCGACACCCACGTGGGCGGAGCCACGGCAAAAGCTAGTAATAATATAAATGTGAAAGTTTGTAAAGATATTTGTTATTCAATCATGCTCTAACGGCGGCATGCCGATCCGGCTGTAATTAGCCACAGAAAAAAAAACAATGTCTGGAATAACACCTAGGCTACTTTTTATACCTGGAATTGGTTACCCATGGTTGCGAAAACGGGATTAAAACTCTACACGGGTGGAGCCGAAGCACATCTCTTCCCATGTGGTGTCGTACAAGGTGACTAAAAGATAGAGCTGTTTAACATCAGACAGATATATACAGCCCAGACTCAGCCTCAGATGCATAGCTCGAGTAAACAAAAGTACCCGGAATATGGCAATAGGCTCACCCCTTATTACGTGGGACCTCACGTCAAGTCACATCTGCCTAACCCTCCAGGGATAAAGGCGTGATTGTATGTATGTACGTAATTAGGATGACCATTAAACTTACCATAAAGCGTTTCATATACATATGTTATAATAAAATTTTAAGTACAGTTTTACTTTGCTTTAGTGAACTAACCACTAACTAGGTTTCAAAACTACACCGAGGCCACTTCCACTTTGAAAGTATAGCACGCTAAAGGATGGTAGTCAAAGATTTTATTGTATAGGTAAGTGTTTTACCGTCTCTACCATGGTGAATATTCTGATAAACTCTTCCAATTAGTCCCAGCCTCTCCTTTCCTCCACAGGACAACACGTGCAGGGCTTAGATGTCATCAGCATACGGTGCACAATATACCTTCTAGAACCAAGCGGTTCTGTGAATCATTCATATGCCGCACCATTAAGACCTGGAACTACGTGTTTCCTTCTCCCTGCAATCTCGGGTCCTTTAAGCGGGGCGTGAAAAGGCATCTTGTGAGACCATCAAACTAAGTACCACCATTGTTAACATGGTAGATGTTTATGACAGATTTTGCCTTTAGCTTACCATTAGGCGAGGAGAAGTCAAATTCACGTGTGTGTTTATTTAAAAAAATCATAGTGTTCAGGAGGCATAAATCTACTATACAATAGAGGAATCTGATTCACGAATGCCAAGGTATTATATTATAACACAAGACCCGCCCCCTGCCCTAGTTACCGAAGAAAGCGCGTGATTTTTGACATGAATTATTATTCTAGTAGGTATGCGATAACAGTTGGAACACAACTTTTACAATCAAGTAATTTATTAATTTACTAATGGTACATTTGGCTAAACGCGAGTAAAGATTATTCCTAGAATAAACAGCCAATATGTGGGTGAAATTGCCAGTTTATTCTAGGAATAATCTTTACTCGCGTTTGAATGAACGGGCCCTAAATTGATTAAATCTTTTTAATTTTCAATGAATATATTATATAGTCAGCCAGTCATTAGTATAATTATGTCATCATAAAGACAATGTTGACAAATAAAAACCAGTACTTTTTGAGAATTTCATAGAATTTATTAAGTATATACAGTACAAACATGAACATAATTTATTTAAGGCTACTTAAATCTAACACTGTTTTCTATGGTTCTTATTCCCTGCCATCACGTCGATCACAATCGCAGAGGACAGAAAATCATTTCCTTCTCCACGACCACCATCATCACACTTTGTTGATGAACCAATTTTTGTAATGTACACATGGAGTCCCAATTTTATCAAAATACATATTGCAACTATTTCCACTGCAAATTTCACTTTTACATAATTTCCATCAACAACTAATGGACTCAGTGTCTTCTTTGTCTGTACTTGCTGAATGTGATGAAAAACGTTGATTATGTCAAGTATCCTCCGTGGGTTTCCTTGGAGATTAGCAGCTAAACCAATACTGCCCATAGCCATAGTTACTACGGGGAATCCGCGTAACCATTCAGTGTCGTAAAATCTTCTAAAGTACATTTGACCAGTTGCTATTGCTACTTGCGGCAATTTCAGCATGATTCCGGCGGTTTGTATCAGCTCGCGACCTATTATTTGACGATCTGTCTCCGTTTCTATGTTAATGCTTTGCCATGCTTGTGAAGGAGCTTCTTTAATTGCAAATTCCGGCAGCAAACAATTGTTCAGAATGAGGAAAACTTTCGTATTCAATCTGTTCATTAATTCAGTAGACGTGCTTACATTTTCTTCGGGTCGATATTGCACAATCTTCGCAGCCATATTAACGATAATCACACTTTTTAATACTTTTAAAGCAACAGGTAACACGTTATACTAACACAAATGTCTATCAGTAACTGAGTTCACTCTAAGCAGTTCCCTATTTATATATCTCTATTAACGAATTAAGGAATAATAAATCATATGCAATGTATTAAGGAAGATATTAATACGTCTCATTAAAAGTAATTAAGTAACGATTTTTTTTTCCCCTAAGCCCTTTAACAAAAGCCACATTCATAAATAAAAACTCAATACACTCATTACAAAATGAGTGTTTAACTAGTTCTTTTTAAGTTTTCTATTGTGGGAATTTGTATCTGTACATTATATAATTACTTGCCCTGACTGATTCATAAACGCAGAATGTTTCGTAATATCAAGTTCGAACATATTTAGAGACTACTTCGCTACGTTAGCGTAGTTAGTAGTAGTTACGTTAGTGTACTTTTTCGCTAAATCAAGCTTATCTTCACTCCTCATAAATCAATCGGTAGCCATTTCACTATGTATATTATCGTAATATACAAGAGATATAACAGAACTAAGTAAATTTTTAACCACAGAAATAGACGTACCTTTGAAAAGTTATAATTATTCGAAAGTTAACAAGTACAAAACTTGTCAGTGACTTGTAATTGCTTTGACGCGATCAAATTCTAACATCAAACGGCTAAGTGACGAGACGACATCGAAACAATACGAACACAATAAACTTCATGTTTATGTATAACTAGGTGATGCCTGTGACTTCATCCGCATGCTTACTGTTCCCGTTCCCGAGAACCCTAGGAGTTCATATTTTAAACCTTCCGTGGTACTTTTGGAATATACGAAAGAAATAGCCGAAATGGTCGAGCCGTTCTTGGGTTGTGCGCTTAACAACATTTATTTTTATTAAGTAGATGTATATTATACTACCTGTAACCCACGGCTTCCGAATTCTGACCCCGCTCCTGCAACCCATAGGTACCCTGAGCCGAACAGAACCAACTCAGCGCTATCCTTGGTTTCATGCACTTGGGAAACAGGAGATCGCTTTCATACTCGGTATCTGTATAAGTTATTTGGTTTATCTTGACAATCACGAAAGAAATGCCATATGACCCCTGAAGAAAAACCTCCACCAGCGTGGATTGGAAACCGAGCCCACTGACTGAATTTTCAACCAGTTATTAGTAGGTGTCCCCAGTTCGGAAGTTCCCAATTAAAGCGGATAAAGTAGGTACAAACATTTGTAAAATGCCAAAATTTTGGATATAATTATCAAAATGTTACTTAACACTAATTACTTGGCAGAAGTTTTCACTAATTTGTTTTATGCGGCCGTCCATTGCGAGGATTACATAAATCAACAAGATGCGAACAAGCGGAACCTGTTTTTATAACAACTCTTGATTTGTTTGTTAATTTAGATTATGCCATTCTTTCTTCCAATTGATACCAGGGACTTTGCTGTAGACTCCATTACCATGATTACAAGCTGATTGATTCTGAAAAGAAAATCACATGAACATACAAAATCAAACACAGAACAGGTATAGATAACGATATCGGTAAGGTCGGAGAAATCTTACTAACATTATAACTTCTGCCTACTTTAATATTAAACGAGTAAATGCGACAGTAACTCTGTGTGTCTGTAGGTTACGCTTTCACGCCTAAACGCTTTAGAGAAAGTTGGTTTTGTCCTTGAGAAAGGACATAATATATGCTATGTTAGGCCGCGATAACCGACACCCACGCGGGCGGAGCCACGGCAAAAGCTAGTAATAATATAAATGTGAAAGTTTGTAAAGATATTTGTTATTCAATCATGCTCGAACGGCGGCATGCAGATCCGGCTGTAATTAGCCACAGAAAAAAAAAACAATGTCTGGAATAACACCTAGGCTACTTTTTATACCGGGAATAGGTTACCCATGGTTGCGAAAACGGGATTAAAACTCTACACGGGTGGAGCCGAAGCACACCTCTTCCCATGTGGTGTCGTACAAGGTGCATACAGTCGTATACAGCCCAGACTCAGCCTCAGATGCATAGCTCGAGTAAACAAAAGTACCCGGAATAGTGCAATAGGTACACCCCTTATTATGCGGGACCTCACGTCAAGTCACATCTGCCTAACCCTCCAGGGATAAAGGCGTGATTGTATGTATGTATGTATGTATGTACGTAATTAGGATGACCATTAAACTTACCATAAAGCACAGTTTTACTTCGCTTTAGTGAACTAACCACTAACTAGGTTTTAAAACTACACCGAGGCCACATCCACTTTGATAGTATAGTACGCTAAAGGATTGCAGTCAAAGATTTTATTGTATAGGTAAGTGTTTTACCGTCTCTACCTTGGTGATTATTCTGATAAACTCTTCCAATTAGTCCCAGCCTCTCCTTTCCTCCACAGGACAACACGTGCAGGGCTTAGATGTCATCAGCATACGGTGCAGAATTTAGCTTCTAGAACCAAGCGGTTCTGTGAATCATTCATATGCCGCACCATTAAGACCCTGCCAGTTCACGTGTTTCCTTCTTCCTACAATCCCGGGTCCTTTAAACGGGGTGTGAAAAGGCATCTGATGAGGCCGTCAAGCCGAGTGCCATCGTTGTTAACATGGTAGATGTTTATAATGGTGACCCTCTTTCCGAGACTTTGCCTAATGTTCAGGAAGCATAAATCTACTATAGAATAGACTAATCTGATTCACGAATTCCGTGGTAATAAATTATAACACAAGACCCCGCCCCCTGCCCCAGTTACCGAAGAAGGCGCGTGATTTTTGACTTGAATTATTATGCTAGTAGGTAAGCGATAAGAGTTGTAACACAACTTTTATAATCAAGTAATTTATAAATTACTAAATGGAATATATCTCTTTAATTTTCAATACACATTCAATACGCAGAAAATTAGTCAGCCAGTCATTAGTTTATTTGGGTATTATGCAATAAAAGTGGTAAAAAATGCGTTGGTTCTTATTTTATAGTGTATATTTGGAGGCGCGGGTTCGATTCCCGCTCAGTGCAAATATTTGTACCTATGTATGAATATGGATATTTGCATTGCTCTGGGTGTATATATTTACAAAAAAAAAGTATCTAAGTATGTTTATCCGCATTCTAGATTCCATAACACAAGCTTAATTAAGCTTACCATGGGTCTGGATAGCGTTGTGTAGAATGTTGTGGAATATTTATATTTATTATTATTTTGTTTCTCTGATCCGTGACTCTCGGGACTATGGAGTCCCGGGCCTTTGGAAGGCGTGCGTCGGGCCGAAGCCAAGACGTAGAGGCCCTTTTAAGAGAGTTTAATATGCTAGGGATAGACACACATGGCGGATACCACCCCCGAGCGCACAATATGATACACCCGGGGATGGTCCCCGCCAGGTGCAGAGACTATTGGAATAATGGAAACTAGATTATGGGCTATGGGGTTGAGTATTGGATGGACTGGTGAATGGGCTATGCGGGGAGACTAACGGACACCTGCCATAACAATAAGTCTCAAAATTGTTAAAATGGCAGGTGGTGACTCGCCAACTCATTGCATGGGCCCCATTAAAATAGCCACGCTTAATGCGGCCATGGAGCAACACCCGTTGAGCGGCTAAGGTTGTCGAGAGGTGAGTCTGCGGGGTGCAAGATCGCGATACAGAAGTCGGTCAGCAGGCCCCCGGCGTTATGACATTTTACACTTCCAACCTGGAGCATAGGTTCCGCTCTTGCGACTCCATATTATTATTATTATATTTATTTTTAATCATCATAATGACGTCACAAATTTTTTTTTTTCATACAAGTTTCCTTATAACATTTGACTAGTCAGTAGAATACCCAAATATGTCGTCAAAAAAAATCGCAATGTACTTCATTTCCAAAAAATCACATTTTCATTAGTTGCAAGATAAAAATTTATTACTGGATCAATTTAAACAACTAAGTAATTATTTTAGAAAACTTCAATTATGTACATAATAATAATACTTAATAATTATAATAATAAAAATATATATATATATCAAATAACTTGGCAACACTGGTCGCTTAGATACATAATATTTTTCTCTTTAAAGATTTTTCGATTTTTTGCACATTTATACGATTTTAATACAAATAATATTATTTTAGTGGCTTAGTAAAATAACAGAATAAAAAAACGCATAATGATTTCTAAGAAAATATATACCAGAATGAAAATAGAACCAGAAAAATAACCTGTACGTGACAGACATGTCAAAATTCACATCGGAATATTTGAAGAACAATAATTATGATAACAAGAGCGAAGACCAAGTTACTTCAAGATGCACACCTGACACCCACGGACTCGTCGTGCAGCTCCGCCTCGCAGGCTCCGGAAATCACCTCTCCGAGACCAACTCCTGCTGAAGCGTCGAGCTCCGACGAGTATTTCTCCCCGCCGACGTCGCCAACACCTGTACGTCGGCCGGGGAGAGGCCGTCCACCGACCTGCTTGGGACCCCGACGCCCTCCGGCTTCGAATAGGGCCCCCGCTACCGGTGGTGATGTGCACCGCATGCGATGGACTACTTCTATCAACGAAAACGTCATGCGGGCATATTTTGCGGCTACAGAGGGGGGAACTAACCTCAGTGCGTACCGTTCTCGGATACTTCCTCTGTTTCAGGCGCTTGAACCTTCCGTCAACACATCGGCACAAAGACTGTCGGACCAAGTACGGGTCATTCAACGCAATCGCATGTTGAATGAAACCGTACTTGAGACACTACGGCTAGAATGCTTGCGAAATACTTGTGTCACCCCCGCCCCGGCTCCTGCTCCTGCTTCTACAACTGCAATTAATGAAGAATCATATGTTACGCGGGATGACACACCTATTCCTGTAAGTATTCAGTACAATGAAGAGATTAAGGAGGCTTTGGAATGTGCATTGTAATAGAAATAACCACACTTTACTTGGTAATTATAAGTTTTATTCCCAAAACAATACTTATTTTTATCCCACATCAGTTTCAGCGCGCAATCGAAAAAAAGGAATGGCCGTTCGTTCGAAAAACCACCTTCAATACTTTTTAGTCAAGTAAAATACTTTTAATATATTTAAATTCTATAAGGCTATTCTAAATACAAATTAAATTGCCAAATAAATAATGATTTCTAACAATCGGCCATCCTGAACATTGTCTGTCCTCAGACACATGAAGCAAAATATGACATATTTAAATAAATGTTATTTTATAAATCTAACAACTCTCTTGTTTTAATTGAATTTACTTGTTTGTAATTGGACATACTTGTTTTTGATTGTCTGTAGAATAAATTATAATTCACTAAACTGAATACAAACTAAAATAGCATAGGTAAACAAACTGACTAACTAAAAATGTTACAAATTTTTTAATGAATTATTATTATTATTATTCTAAAAATATTTTAACAATTAGAAAAGAAAGAGACAAGAATTATATAATGATAAATGTAAAAAAAAAACAAAATGATGGAACAAACGTAACTAATTAGGTAGGTATATTAGTGTATCTATCCATTGTCATCTACACATTAACTTTCACAGTTTCGGCCATCCTTAATATATTGAGTGACCTCACTCAAGCCGATTTGTATATAGGCGACGGTTTAAACTACTTTCGCGGCACTAGATCACTTTCTCACAGATTTTTGACGCACAAACACTCATAGGAACACTTATTGTTTTCGAAATATATAAGTACACACCTTCATGTAGAATCGATTTACACAGGCTGTATCGGTCGCTGGTCGAGGTGCTCACTCGTAAGATACCGCGTACACGCACAGGGTGTATCGGTCTCTGATCGTGGTGCTCGCTCGTAAGATACCGCGTACACGCACAGGGTGTATCGGTCTCTGATCGGGGTGCTCGCTCGTAAGATACCGCGTACACGCACAGGGTGTATCGGTCTCTGATCGGGGTGCTCGCTCGTAATATACCGCGTACACGCACAGGGTGTATCGGTCTCTGATCGGGGTGCTCGCTCGTAAGATACCGCGTACACGCACAGGGTGTATCGGTCTCTGATCGGGGTGCTCGCTCGTAAGATACCGCGTACACGCACAGGGTGTATCGGTCTCTGATCGGGGTGCTCGCTCGTAAGATACCGCGTACACGCACAGGGTGTGTCGGTCTCTGATCGGGGTGCTCGCTCGTAATATACCGCGTACACGCACAGGGTGTATCGGTCTCTGATCGGGGTGCTCGCTCGTAAGATACCGCGTACACGCACAGGGTGTATCGGTCTCTGATCGGGTTGCTCACTCGTAAGGTACCGCGTACACGCACAGGGTGTATCGGCCTCTAAGTATAGTTTTGTAAAATACCGCGTACACGCACAGGGTGTATCGGCCTCGGTTTACATATTAAGTTGAAACATACCGCGTACACGCACAGGGTGTATCGGCCTCAGTTAATGGGTTTAGTTGCAAAGTACCGCGTACACATATGGTGTATCGGCCTCCATTCGCAAACTAATTCGAATTATCTTCATATCAACACCGATGTATCCATCGGTCTCCAGTTGCATGTCGTTGATTACTATTTCAGTCCGCCGTTGGATAGACAACATTAACCAATCTTTCAATACGAACTATATTATACACACTATCCGTAATTCGATATAAATTATGTAATAAAATAATATCCGAATATATACTATTAAATAAATACGATACCATATACTTATAGAATACAAAATGTGCATAACAAGAATCTTTATTTATTCACTTTGGGAACGTTCACTTTCGCTCTCTGATTCAGAAATGACTGAACTGCCTAGTCGTATCCAAGGCTTCATTCTGTCTGCTGAATACACGTTTTTATATTTTCTGGAGGAGAACCCATCTATACTACTAACCTCGTAACGATCGTTGCCAAAGACGGCTGAAATTTTGTAGGGTCCACTATATGGTGGCATTAATTTATTGCTATCACCGATGTTACGAACGTTTTTCAAGACCATAACGAGATCGCCTAATTTATAGCATTTAGCTCTGCATCGCTTTTTATCGAATCGAACTTTCATAGCCTCCTGCTGTTTAGCTATAGAAGCTGAAGCCTCCCCACGAATCTCTTCAATATTATCGGTACTTGCCAAATGCTCCGAGATGTCATGGAGGTGAGCTTCTGCTAAGTTAACAGTTTCCTTGCCAAATACCACATGTACTGGGGTTTTCCCCGTAGCCTTATTGATGGTGTTATTAAGGCTCCATTGAACCTTCCCAAGATCAGAATCCCAGTTACGATCATCCTTATCAATACTCAAAGCTGTTAAAGAACTTAGTATTGAGCGATTGTACCGTTCGATTTGGCCATTCGCTCGTGGACTAGCTACCGCATTTTTGACATGTTTGATTTGATTGGACTCTACAAACTTTTTAAACTCCGCAGAAGTAAAACTAGTTCCACGGTCCGATACAATTACCTTTGGCGAACCAAATAGTCCAATGAAATATCTCATGACTTGAATAGACGTTCTGCTTTTGGTATTCCTGACTGCTCGCAATACTATAAACTTGGTGAAAGAGTCTATAATACCTAAAATGTAAGTGTTCCCAGTTTTACTCCGGACGAGCGGGCCTAAATGGTCTATATGAACGCATTCGAACGGCACACTTGGCTTTGTTATTGGATGTAGATACCCTTGCTTTTTGCCGGAAGGCTCCTTAGCATAAGCACAAGGGATACACGCACAAACGAGACTCGCCATTCTTTTTCGCGACTAAAATAATGGGACTGGCGTAATCAGAGTCGGATACGCGTATGACTTCGTTAGCTAACAAATCACTGACAATTTTATTTACTTTCCCCCTTTCTGACAAAGACAGTCTGTATGGTCTATAAGTTACCGGAGTAGTGTCGTTTAATTTGATATGCATTTCGGTGACGGATGTTTTCCCCAATTCATTCATGGACAATGCAAAACAGTCTCTATATTGGTTTAAGAGGTCCACTAACTTTACTTTCGCATGGGGATCGGTGTCCGCATCGACATGAATATCATTTGAAGCTATCTGAGAAGACTCGCAACTTACACGTCGAACATTCATTACATAACTTGTATCAGTTTCTTTGGACGAGAATACAGACTTAGGGACAGATATACCCCTAGCTAAAATTTTATCTTTTGGTATGATTACATCATTTTCACTTAGGCCAACTACAATTACATGCCCGGTACCGCAAGCAAAGTTGTACAGTCCAGGTAATAAAAAAAATACTCATTCTCTCCATCACGCCTTACATCTGATGCTATGCTTACAAAACCTGAATAATCGGACGCACAACTCACCTCAACCACTGTATCTCTATTGATTGTACAATCATTCGTAGTTTTGAGAACAATTGAATTGTTTCTATTTGCCGTTACTTGATACAATGTGAGATCAGTGTCTGTTTTATAAACTCTTACTGACGGGGCTTCGGTAAGAGATTGGCCAATAAGAATATCTGTTGGCAAGAATGCGGCCGGTACAACGTATGCGTTCAGTTCAACGTTAACTAGATCTATGCTAATACGAATCTGAATTTTGCCTATTGGAACTATAGCGCTGTTCCCAAATCCTCGAAGTGTAGGCAAGTTATCTGACAGTATGTCTACCGATAAGGGTTGACACTTCTCGTTACTAATTAGTGTGCACTCACTCCCGAAATCGAAATATCCTTGCATTAGCACATCATTTACTTAACGGTTTTAAAATATTTTTTGTTAGTATCGCTACTTTCTTCAATTGTCAAAACCTGTTTTGTTGCATTGCTACGGTCAGCATTACTCCCGACAGTCTGATCATTGGATTTGCCGTCCAAGAAAAACGTACAATTTGCGTCTATATGTCCGTGTCGTCTACATTTGCCACATCTAATAATTTCCTTATTACACCTTACAACGGTGTGACCTCGTTCACCACAATTAAAGCATGTTACACTATTAAATGGCCTACTAGTATTAGATGATTCTGTTTGGTTTCTGTTATTATTCCATCGATCCTTTGATGGTTCATTGGATTTTCTAGGTTGTGATAGGGAACCGTCACGTACGTCACTATTTTGTCGATGAGGTTGAAATGAATCGTTAGTCTTTGTCGAAATATTACGAAAGTAATTCAAAACCTGCTCTGGTTCGTCGTAATGTGCTCCTTGAACGTTCATTCGGATATTATAATCAAAAACTCCGTGTGTAATGCAATCAACGGCTTGTCTGCCCTTTAATTCGCAACGGTTAATTAACATTATCTTGTCGTAATAGTACTCGACTAACGTTTCATTTCTCCTACTTTTACGGTTTAGCATCTCCGATAGTAAATCCCCGTAATTTTGGTCACACGGGAATGCTCTGAGTAGTTTATCTTGCCATTCAACCCAATTAAACTTTACACTGGTTAGGCCATCGTACCACTTTTTGGACAATCCTGACAACTTGGGCAAGGCATAAAAAATTGTCTGCTTCTCTGACCAACCATACATCTCGGCTGATTCATTTATTTTGGATAGCCAATCTTTCATGGTCTGCGATTTTGATTTTGGGTCGAATTCAGTTATAATATTTTGGGCCCCTTGTACATGTGTCGCCGTGTTCCCACGAGTATTTCCCCCTTGTAAAGCTGTAACTAGGCTTTGTAAAAGGTCATCATTCAATTTCGGTTTCGGGTTCTCTCCTCGTTTGGGAGAGGGGCTCAAAGACGGGGAAGTGCTCGCGGAATCACGGCGGCGATGACGACGCCGTTTATGCGAACGTTTCCTATTCGAGCGAGAACGACTGCGACTGGGCGAGCGAGAACTGCTATCGCTCGAATAGCGATACTTTTTCCTACCGCGCCTGTCATGATAGCTCCGCTTCTTTGTTCTACTATCCCTTGTTCGTTTCTTAGCTTTAGGTGCACTACGATCGCCGTCAATGTCCATAGGTGGGGTAACACCACGGTGAGACACAACGAAGGCTAGTGAGACTGTAGGTAGGTAAGCAACAAAGTGAAGAAACGAGGTATAACAATTTTATAATTATAGATAACTGTTTTGTTGAAGTAGGTTAATTGTTAATAAATAAGTTTTGAATCGTATGAATTAGTATATAATGATAATAATTAATAACATAAATATTTTTAATACGTTATATATAAATTACTGCATAAATAAGAAAGTTTAAGCCGCTAAACAACGTGAGACTGAAACAATCGTATCAAGAGTTCTGAAACAACGCGTAGAATGTGAGTCAAAATTCAATAATAATACATAGGTATCTATTTCACATAAATACACGCGAGAAACATAATGAGTCTTCGATTCAAGAATAATGCGTAAAGGTCAAAATATTTTATCGTTGATTAACCTTGTTTAGGTACGTTATTTACGAAATAAATTCACATAAGTACCTAATGTAGGTGAGCATAAAAAATGTTCCTCAACAAAAGTAATACCTACCATTGAGTTATTTATTACTACTACGTATAGAGAAGCTATCCTGAACAAAAAAAACTAACGCCTTTGCCACGAGTTACAACTAAAGTTCGCTGCAGCAATTAAACAAAAACTAAGTCGTCTAATCGTAATATAAATATTCAAGCGCAAGATCGCTTCTTAGTTACAGTTTTTTCACGACCAAAACGTCAAAAGCGCCAAGAATTTCATGGCGCTTACGCGTTTCCTTCAACGTATTCCGTCAACGCATTGTTGCCGACCGGCAACAGTGCAAGGCGCAAACATCTGGTTCGCGCCTTCGGTTTTATAGTAAATATTAGTTCAATGATACCTACCTAATTGTTAATCCGAAATTGTGCTAAATTATAACAACTGGACAACATACTTTTATATATTCTTATGAATTTACGAGATAATTATAATCGATTTTTGTGTATCGTAAAGTATCGTTAGATTTACTAAAAACTCGCAAATCTGAACTGGTAGGTATTATTAAACTGGTGGAACTGCTTATTTTATCAAATTATCACAGGAATACTAATTCGTAATCAACAATCAGATCAATGATTTCAAATAAAAGAAATATACACAAATTAACTCCGTGTAGGTACTCATAAATACTTTTCTATTTAGAGACACATTAAATAACATGTTATCATCAAACTAATCAAGTTTAATAGGTCAGTCAGCCATATTATCCGAAAATGAGGACAAACAAAGAATGTGCATCTTACCTTGGAACTGGACAATCAAACCTTTATAAGTGGGCGTCACGCGTTACACTTCTGAATTAATAGAAATAACCACACTTTACTTGGTAATTATAAGTTTTATTCCCAAAACAATACTTATTTTTATCCCACATCAGTTTCAGCGCGCAATCGAAAAAAAGGAATGGCCGTTCGTTCGAAAAACCACCTTCAATACTTTTTAGTCAAGTAAAATACTTTTAATATATTTAAATTCTATAAGGCTATTCTAAATACAAATTAAATTGCCAAATAAATAATGATTTCTAACAATTGCGGGAATATCGATCAATGCCCGTACATGTCAGGCCACGTCTCCCGCGGTTGCCCATACATAGACGTAATATAGCGCTGGTGAGTGCCCTTGATTCATTATTACCTAAATATCTAGAAAATAGTGAAAACCTCGGTGACACTCATTCAATTCTGTATTGTACTGCTGTGGCGGCATGTCGTATGGCAGGTGCTAAATTTCCCATTAAAGATCCTGCCATACGACCTAAGCCTGCTATACCAGCATGGCAATGCAGAATTGAACGACGTGTGGCCGAGGCGAGGGTGCTCATCGGTAAACTAATCTGCTTCAGGTCGGGCAATATTCGCCCAAGGGTGATGCGCTATGTGACCCGAGCGTTTGCGGGAACTAATATTAGTCCCCAAGATTATACGTCTCGGATCACAGAGCGTATTGACTTCCTGAAGCAGAAAGTCTGTGCATGGGCAAACCGTATTCGGAGATACAAAAAACGAGTTGATCGATATACCGTCAATCGTATGTTCCAAAGAGACCAAAGGTGGGTATATAGAAGTTGGGAGCGAACAGATGAAAGTGTGGATGACGTGCGACGGCCGGATGCTGAAGCCACAAATGCGTTCTGGCGTAGTATCTGGTCGGTGCCCGTTAGCCACACTGAAGGCGATTGGATGCGTGAGGTCGAAAGAGCATGCGAAACCATTCCAGCTATGGAAGAAATTTACATCGATGCCACTGATGTAGATTGTGCAGTCCGTTCGCTGTCTAATTGGAAATCTCCAGGACCGGATGGACTGCACAATTTCTGGCTAAAATGGCTACGGAGTTCGCATGTTGTTTTGGCCTCACAATTTCAATCCGCTGTAGAATCTGGGACGCTACCAACTTTTATGACTACAGGAGTTACTCACCTGCTCCATAAAACTGGTAGTACCCTGGAGCCCAATAATTATAGACCGATTACATGTCTCCCAACGGTCTATAAACTTCTTACATCCATCCTGAGAGCTAAGATTAACAATCATATAAGCAATAATTCTATTATGTGTGCCTCTCAGAATGGATGTAGGAATGGGGCCCGGGGTACTAAGGAGCTCCTCCTGATTGATATGACTATTAGCCAACAAGCTCGCCGCAATCGTAAGGATCTGGCGGCATGCTGGATAGATTACAAGAAAGCGTTTGACTCCGTGCCACATACATGGCTTTTGAGGGTGCTGGAGTTGTATAAAGTGAATACAACTCTATGTACCTTCCTAAGGTCATGTATGGGGCAATGGAGGACGGTTCTTTTCTATCCAGGGTGTCGCCAGGCTTTGGGTAGTGACGAGCCGATAACAATAGAGCGGGGTATTTTTCAAGGGGACAGTCTGAGTCCCCTTTGGTTCTGCTTAGCCCTGAACCCACTTAGTACTTTATTAGTGAATTCAGGGTTAGGTTATAGGTTACGAAGAGAGGGTCAGATGGTATCCCACCTCTTTTACATGGATGATTTAAAGCTATTCGCCCACACCAACCCTCAATTAATAGCTTTACTGAAGGTTACTGAAACATTCAGTAATTCTATTAAAATGGCGTTTGGTGTGGACAAATGTGCAGTCATTCATGTAAAGCGAGGGCGGGTGGTGGAGTCGGAGGGTATACAGCTCTCTGATTCCACTAACCTAAGATCACTCCTCGTAACTGAGACCTATAAATACTTGGGTATGTCACAGGCGTTATGCATCAATGAGGCCGACATGAAACAAATGTTACAGGACCGTTTCTTTGGCCGCCTGAAAAAAGTACTTAACAGTCTTCTGTCAGGTGGTAACAAGGTGCGTGCCTGTAACAGTTGGGTCATGCCACTCTTGATGTACTCTTTTGGCATACTCAAGTGGACTCAGACTGAACTCGATACCATCGATAGGAAAGTCCGGGCTCAGTTGACTGCATTCCGAATGCACCACCCACGGTCGTCAGTCATGAGATTGTACATCCCGCGGAAATGTGGGGGTCGAGGTTTTTTAAATGCTAAGACCCTTCATAATCGCGAGGTGTGCAATCTCAGAGACTACTTTCTGAAATCGAACGTGGACATGCATCGTGATGTAGTCAACGTAGATACCGGGCTCACCCCGCTCGGTTTGGCTAAAGAGAACTGGCGCAGGCCTACAATAGTTGGCACTGACAGCCGCAGGGAGGTATGGCAGAGTAAGGAGCTACATGGCAGGTTCTATAGGGCCCTACACAGGCCCGAAGTAGATCTACTAGCGTCCGTGTCCTGGCTACGTTTCAGTGACCTTTTTGGGGAAACTGAAGGTTTTGTCTGTGCAATTGCAGATGAAGTTATTAAGACGAATAACTACCGGAAGTATATCATGAGGGATGGCACAATTGACATTTGTCGAGCGTGTCACCAACCTGGTGAATCCCTCAGGCATATTACTTCCGGTTGTTCTCGTCTTGCTAACGGCGAGTACTTGCACAGACATAATCAGGTAGCCAGGATAATCCATCAGCGACTTGCTCTGAAATACAACCTTGTGGATGTTGAGGTGCCATACTATAGGTATGTTCCTGAGCCAGTTCTAGAAAATAGTCATATCACATTGTACTGGGATCGATCTATCATCACTGATAGGACTGTTATAGCTAACAAGCCTGACATTGTGGTGATAGACCGATCCGAACGCCGAGCATTGATTGTTGATGTCACCATTCCTCATGACGAAAATCTCGTGAAAGCTGAGAAAGATAAACAAGTTAAGTACTTGGACTTGGCTCACGAGGTTGTCGACATGTGGAATGTTGACTCAGCAATCATTGTGCCGATAGTCGTATCAGTCAACGGACTGATAGCAAAGAGCCTCGAACAACATCTAAAGAGGCTCGGGTTGGATGGTTGGGTCAAGGGCCAGATGCAGAAGGCAGTGCTCCTTGATACGGCGCGCATCGTGAGGAAGTTCCTTTCTCTGGAGCCCTAACCACCGGTAGCTTGGTCCCTGTACCCGATGCCGGTGGGATACTATTTTTTATATTTTTAAATATATGTTTTATTTTTTATATATTATGTATTTAAAAATGTAAATAATAAGTAAGTAAAGTAAATAAAGAGGAATAATAATAAAAATCTAGAACAAGATATGTGCAAAACTGCAGGTTCAGGCGTCAAAGAATTCCTCCCCATCGACGTCAACCGGGAGGGTGGCAATGCCAATCCTTTGCGCATCCTTAGTATAAACTTAAAATGTAAGCACTATAGATACGATTACACTATAAACGAGTTAATGGTGTAGATTGTAGCATCACTCGTAAACCCACTTCTTAGTTTAACTGTATAAAGCTAGATACTTACTGTAGTTTTACGAGTGTCAGATATCTACACTAATGTTATGTGTGAATATTCGCCTGAATGGCTGGCAAGTGCTTATAACCCGCCCTTAGCTCTGAATGGAGTATTGGGGCTGTTCGATTGTTAGCCAGCCGTGAGAAGAATATTTAGCTCCTACTACTTGCTCGTAATGCGTTTCCACTGTGTTCGGGAACTTATGAGAAGTAACAGAATGTTGAACGGCAGTAGAAGCGTCGGCAGCTTAGTGAGAGAGATTGAGAGGTCCCGGGTTCGAATCCTGGCCATTATACTACCGACGTGAACCCACTCCAAGCTCAAGCAATTTAGCTTAGTTGGAGTGGTTAGAGGGAAAGTCAGTAATTGCTAATATTGTTTATAAGAAAACTTAAAAAAGTTTACAATTTTACCAAACACTTGAAGATTTTAGTTTCGATATTTATAATACATACATAAATCATAGTTGGCAAAATGTGAGTATCACACCTGTGAATCCCAGAAGGGGTAGGCAGAGGTGTATTAACCCCCACATTTTGCCAACTATGATTTTCGGTCCCACGTAAGGCGAGCCTATTGCCGTCAAGCGGACACTTCATCATGAGCTGTATGTTTACTGTCGGATGAAGAACAGCCCTATCCCTTAGTGGCCTTCTATGATACCCACGGGATGAGATGGGTGGCCTTATTGTACTCCACCGGGAACCAACATGTGTTTAATAGAATATAATAATTATAAACATTTTCAAAAAACTATCATCGCCATCTCAGCATTGGGTCACGGTTGTGTCCTAGGGGTTGTCAATCAAGCCATTTCGTAAGCAATAAATTTTACACGTTGACGTGTGTAAAAGCTAGCGCCTTTACGATATGTATATAGCCCATTCAGACAGAGACAGTTCCTCGCCTGATAGATACAATTATCGAAAGAATAAAAACAGAATTTTAAATCAATTGTATTTCGAAATAATGCGATAACGATAGTCACTAGCGAATCTTGTATGATATCGTAAGTGATAATTTAGTGCTTTTACCAAGATTGTGACGTCTTTTGCTGATGATAGTAGCGTACAATTTCTTTATTAAATTATTATTTATTTAAATTATAAAATTATTATTGTGTATAAATTATTAAATTGTTATTCTGTTTAAACTATTGACTATTTATTATTATTGTGGTTTAATTATTGTCGTACATAAATTATTATTATATTTATAATTTAATTTCTATAGTAGGTAGTGAATAAATGGATGTTGCATGCTTGTTCTAAAAATTTAGGAAACTGTAGGTCTATTATTAAAAAAGTGTCCTGTTAAAATGTAATTATGTATGACTGTTTGTTTCTTAATAAATAAAAAAAAAGGCACCAACCATTACTTAAGGTTTGATAAACCACAGATACTCGCTAAAGAACATCGATATATTCCTAGAATGATCCGCGACGCTATTAAAATTATAAAATACCCAAATTTTAATAGAGAGGATGGATGGAACGTACCACCAGCTTGGGATCCAGTCATCCACTTAATCTAACCCAGTAAGCAGCAAAATCCAGCAAGACTTCACAACACAGTGAGCTCATTCTGCGTAAATAGGAACACCAATAATTCACCATGATTCGGGTATTTTGAGATAACTTAAACTTCAAACTATGTGACAACTACCATCATGAGTCACACTGCGAACATGGCTGCTGCAAAGCAGCCGAAACGTCGGTTTAAAAAGTAATAATAACAAATATATCGCGATAGAATCCGTAAGAAGTGGTTTTATTTCAATGAGTGACATTCGCGTAAACTTCAGAAAATATAATCTATTTATATTCCATAATTATTTTATAAAATAACTCACACATTTTACAAAAAGCTCACTTTCCACACTAGTAACACAAATAATTATCTGTTATCTCAGATGGCGTACTCAAGGAAAATCTATAAACAAAAGGATGAAAAGGAGTGTTTCAAATGATGCAATGATCACTCAACTGACAGAGCAGTATGAGAAAAAAGAAATTTCGCTCCTCATCTTTTTGCAAAAAATCAGCTCCATCATAACTGTGCGCGCCAAAGTCTAGTTGATTTTTGTTAATTTAGATATCTATGAGAGTTGTTGATTTTTATTTTATTTACTCTTTACAGATGTTGTGATTTTTATGATGTAACCTTAATTAACCTTAAATTCGAATTAGTTGCGCAAGTAATTTTGATTTTATCCTAAAACGAGTATAATATAATTTACAGCGCGTTCATCGCGGTAGGGCACGAGTATGTTCGCGCCAATGATATTACATATAAAAAAGAGGCAGATATGTTATTAAAGTACGCCTGGTGAAGACGCGAAAACGTCCCAATTGGGACGTATCGCATTTAGTATAAGTCTGGCAAACGCCGAGTTGTCACGTATGTAAGCGCATAATAAAATTGCAACAAAAATGCCATCGTGTTTCTTAAAAAGTGTACAAATTACGATATTAAATTAATAAAACACGAGGGATCTCCTATCACATGTAAGTACATACAATATTACCGATTTATCAGTGTATTTCATTAAAATTGGTTTAATAATATTTTTAAAATAATGGCGGCAGAGAAAAAAGACAGAAACACTTTTTGATATAAGTACGACAAGGACACAACAACACTGCTTGCATAGATTATCGGTACAGATGCGACATAGGGTAATTTTCACTTTACTGCCTAGGTAGGTACTAAAGTAATAATTGACATGTAGTTCAGTTTTATTTGTTATTTTAAATTCAGTGACAAAATTTTTGTTTTATTTATTTGTTATCCTTTAAATAATTGTAATAACCTAACTTTTTTTTCAAGGTTTCCGACTAATGAAGTTCGACTTCAAGAGTGGATTGCAATTGTTAGGGAACAACGAAATGACTTTGACTGGACACCTTCAAAAAGCAGCAGAATTTGTAGCAATCACATTGCTGAGGAAGAATATAAATAATTGACAAATATACCACTATTCGGCTTCATTCTGCTCATAAAAATAATCCCGATATAAAAACTTTCTAAGAGGCAGAAAAGAAATAAATTAAATTCATTTGAAGGCGTTTAATTTTTCATTTTAGTCACTTTGAATTTTTATCATTTTCCGAAGTAAATAATGACGTATTATTTTTTCATCGAATTTCATTTCTTGCCTACCAAAGAAATACCCCTTCTGTTCAACAAAATCATAATCTATGCTAAAAAGCCATACTAGAACGAACGAGACGATTGCAGTCCGAATCATTCCGAATTATAGCTATCTTTTTTACTCACGTGCTTATCCCATCTTTCATACTACTTTAACGCTAATTGTCAACTATTGTGCACTGACACATTGCTGGATCAGATTTGAGGAGTCAGTTACTATGAACGTAACATATCTTGTATAAAATATCATTGGTTCGCGCTCAATAAAACCTTTATCGTCCATAATATGCAGGTTTTTATTATTTAAAAGCTCTGAACATTTCTGCTTAAACAATAAATCGTAGTAAGGGAGCACCAATAAAATGAACGCAATCTCGCCGGGCAAATCTCGAGGGCACTTCACTCGTTTTTTGTCAAATCAAGAGCATTGCCCGCTCAGCTTCACCACGATACATTCATGGCGTTTTTGCTATTGTTCTCTTTGTTCCTTTCTCGCAATTATATGTTAACAACCGGACTTACTATGACCATTTGTTTAATAGCTCTTAAATATAATGTTGCCAAAGATTAGCAAGCAAAAGTATTTTAGATAATGATCTACTTATTACTACTAATATTGTGCATTTGAATAAACAGTTCTTAGAATCTTATTGCCTTCGAAAAAATACCGATCTATAACTCAATTAGCCTATTGGAGTCCACTTCTTCTCCCAATGTGCACGTGACCTAATTATTCCACCTTCCGCTTTCGCAGTATCCAAAGAAAAAAAAAGCAAACTATGAAAGAAATCCTGAGCCTGTTTAAGTACTCCTCTCCTTGCATATCTTAAAGAAAGAATGTAAGTATTTAAAAGGTGTTTCAACGCTCTGCCAAAAATTAACTCTGTAAATACAGAATCTTGCGGCATAATAGTTTTAAAAAGGGTGTAAACCTTTAAATGTAATGAAAAAAGTTACACAGAAAGTCGTCCTTGAACGACCCTTTTCCGACCGCCCTTCAGAATTCAACGTCCTCTAACAACTTCAAGAAAATACGTCATTGTCCAACCTTAAGGTTTAACTAAAGGCGTATATTTTCTGATGCACAACTTTCATGAGATTGCCCATTTTCAATGTAAGTATTATTTTATTCAATTACTAGTTGAACACAGTGGTTTCAACCATGTAAGTTCTAATCCCGTAGGAATATCTGAATAAAAAGTAGCTTAAGTTATTCAAGGATAATGTAGCATTCCAATAGTCAAAGATTTTTGAAATCAGTCTAGAATATTTTTAGTACTACAAACAAATAAATCTTTTTATTTTCTAATATTGGTATAGTTAAAAAACCTTTTTCTACACTATCTAGACCCAAATTGTATCATATCTTGTAGTGTTCTAAAATGATTCAAATTCAAATTCAAATTCATTTATTATTCAAGTAACAAAGACTCAATTAATTAAATTATTACAAAAAATTCATTATTATTATACACTATCATTTCAAATACACAGAACACATATTATGTCATTAAATCAGATTCAATTTCAATTATACAGCATAACATCAATTATGTACTTTAAATTACTATATTAAATTAAATTAGATAGAATTGAGAAATAAGAATGTCAAATGAAAATTAAATTAAAAATTAAATAAATTGGTAGATTGAAATTAAATCACCTTCAATGAACTATGAGCAATGATTAGCATTCACTCTTGCTCATTTGTTTATTAGTCAGTACATGAACCCTGCTACAGTGATTAATGTACCGACAGTCAATCTACTCGATTATTCGATTCTATAACAAACATACAACTATATATAACGTGCTAATCTAATAATATTATAAATAATTAACCTTAGTGTTACAATATTTGGAAACGTGCCCATGGATAGTGGTGTTATATTTAGATACATTCAACAATATAAACGTACCCAGTACCCATTTATTCTAAATTGTACATCGAACCCCTAATACGATGTTGATTCAGAGATTATAATGAAGGGGACGGCCAGACGGGGTCGGTGTTATATTAGTATTGTGTATAGTCACGATATTAGCTCTATGGGGACTTCACTCAATTATATATAACAACTTTATTAGAGGCTAGCTTCCCCTTACCCAAGAATTGGGCTATTAATCGCAAAAAAAATGTTTTTTCAAATCGCAAGTTCAATTCCAGATATTAAGTTCGAACAAATAAACTTTTCAGCTTTATTATTGCTAAGTAGAACAAATAGAGTACGTATTAGTTATAACAAACTATGTATTTTTGTTGTTCTTGAACATTGCTGGGAACAAATAACAAATGTTTTGAACAAATATTAATAAGTCGTCTGCTATTGCCGATAAAAGTAGAACTCGAGAACGCAGTTTGTACAATGTCGATTTTATTAAAGTTATTTTCCTTAGATTGTTAGTACAATATTTATTTTTCTTTTAGATTTGTAGTAACATTAGTCAGGGATTAGAAGGATTGTTATTACCTTGTACAACAAAGGAATTCATTGTTACGTAGCAGTTTATGTATATAAACTGCTACGTAACAATGAATTCCAGCATCGTAGTTCGGCTGGAAACTATGCAAAGCGTAATGAAATTGCAGCTTCTTTTAGAAAGAAATAGGACCCCGTTATCACAGGTTTTTATTATTATGTATCATGGCATACAAAAATTCCATCCATCCATCCATATACTCACGTCTGTAAATCCCCGAACGAGTAGGCAGAGGTGTATTAGCACCCACATTTCGCCAATTATGATTTTCTATCCCACGACGTAACTGGGGGCGAGCCTATGGCCGTCTGGCAGGCCCTTTGTCTTGGGCTGCATGTTTACTGATGAATGGAGAACAGCTCTAACCCTTAGTCGCCTTTTGCGACATCCATTAACAGCTGGAGTGGTCCTATTCTACTTCACCGGGAAACTGACACGGCAAAAAACACACTAAATTTTGCCTGAATTCCTGAAGCCTGAATTCCTTTACTTATATCGGTATCAATTTCCAAGGTAACAATAAACTGACTCGAGCTCACATAATTGCTAGTAAACAATACAATATGGTTACACAACTATCAATTTAAATAAACAACACCAACAATTAACTAATCTGCGGTTGTATTTATTGTAGAGAAACGAGGCCCGTCGGCAAGTTTTAACAGGCTTCGCAAACATTCACAGTTTGCCGTTTTGACAATGAGTTGTTGAAGTAATGAAGAGTATCGCTGTAGTGCCAACTTAGTCGCCCCCTCCTTTATGCGGCTATTATTACAAATGATTCAAACAACACTCTGTAAATTATAATGTTCAAGAGAAGAGTTGTATTTTACTAAATCGTGGAATTTGTAATTCCATGTTTGAAGATTTTCTCTTTACAGTTTGAATTCATGTTCATTTTAACTAAAATTTAAATGTAATCTTTGTAGTGTATAGGTCTCCACCAACATTTCGTGGTTGAATCCAACCTCAACTGCTAGCCAGTGTACCTGCTGATTAACAGACGGGGCTCTGTTTCGACACAGATGTTCCTGTCCGAGTCGGGAGGTCAAACAACAGTCACTCCTGTAAAGATCAAGTTTAGTCAAATCAAGATAAAAGGAGGAGAGTGGAACGTTGTCATAAGTGTGCTACGGCGTAGCATTAATGCTCTACAGTGTCTCTACGTCGTAACCGCTAAATCCAAAGTATATTACCTACCGGTTATATAGCTGTGAAGTACATTATTCACATTTTAGTCAATAATAGCTACTTTTATTGATTTTTAGCTTATTGATTGATTGCTCTCCTAAGCATTTGGTTGTATTACTCTATATTATGTGATGGTGAATAATGAAGACGTCACATTACTCTTATTTTTTCTGTATCATGCTTTTTTTACGCCGACTTAAAATTGGGATACAAATGATACAATGAAATATACTCGCGTAAAATAAAATAAACAAATAAGGTTGAATTCCTCTAAGCAAAGCTCATAGTGTACTAAAGACAAAAATCAGTTGTCAAACGGAAGAAAAATATTCCCGGACTTTTCGTTTAGCTTATTTATTTTCAAATAACTACTGAACAAAAAGAAGAAAGCCTGTTGATAAACGGAGGAGAAAAAGGTCCCTGAAGTTTTCACATAGCGTATTAATATATAGATTCTTTATCGAATCTATATATTCGCTCTTTTACCTAAAACGATTTTAAGCACAATGGGCGGGCTTGTCGCTTATTGCTATTTGTTTGAGACAACCTTGTGATTGATTTTATTGTAATTCTCTGGAATTCTCGTCTCGAAATGCGATATTGGCAATATAAACCTTAGAGTAGAAATGTTTAATATTATTATAGTATATATTTATTATACTTATTTATATGTATTGAATTTAATTATTAAAAGAAAACTAAAACTAAATAAAGTAAACCTAAAATACATATTTACAAATAATGCTAAAATATTATTAAAATGCGTCATGAAATTCTTCCGCATCGCATGCCTCTTGCGGTAGCGTTCCCAGAAGGCTGGCAGCATTGCCACGTTGTATGGCAATGCTTAATCTCTGACCTAAAAAGAGGCCAGCCTTCTGGTCACGAGAAGCATCGACCATACGTTTCGCAATAATAGAGAAATTCGAGTAGAAATTAAATATCCACATCAAAAGTATGTGTATATTGAAGAGTTATGTTAGCTCAATGGTAGAGTTGACCTTGCGATCGAGAATTCATGGGTCAAGTTCTGGATATTCCACTACCAAGGACGTGAACCCACTTCTTATACAAGTAATTTTGCTTAGCTAGAGAGGTAAGGGGGAGTATATATTATAGTAATGTCGATTACCTATCAACATAGCTAATAATAAAAAATAAAAAAATCTCCCCTAACGGTAGTTTTAAATAAAAAAAAGTAAATGTAGCCCCAGCTCTTTATCGATGAATCATTTAGTCAGTTAGGATAAGTAATTATTACTTAAGCGGTATAAGTAATCATTATTATCATGTACACTAATGATACGTCCTCTCCCTATATCGTTAATTACACGATTAAGTAAATCACCTCGCAGTAATTGGCAATTCACAACCGCTTCGGTTTCTCGATTAAATAGCCTTGATGAATGGAATGTTAAATTTAACTATTAGGCCGATAATTACCCAACCAATTAGTAATTAATGAGGATATGTGTTCACTTAATGTGTAGCATAAAAGAGACATTGGAGAAGTAATTATTAACTATAAACGTTGAACTCCGTGGTAAAGTCAGCGTCAGAAATATCTTGACTGCGATGTCTCAGAATGGTTTTAAATCGAGCAATCCAAACTTTTATTGAAGAGATCCGGTTCTTAGCATTCCATGGATTCACCGTGCGGTCGCCGGGTCCATGGCGTGGTACAGAGAGGAACACTGTGACGGCGCCTGGGACTTGCGACCTAGGTGTAGATTTAGGGTGGCCACCTTGTGATGCATCAGCGCTCACCTCCACCGTCAGTCGTGTTCCCCCCTCTACCTATCCAGATTTGGTAAGATCCTATCAACGCCGTTGTCCGGACTATAGTTGTGTACCAAATTTCAGAGCAATCCATCAACAAGAAGGGGGGTAAACCAAGGAATTAAGATAATTCTGAGCACTTACTTAGTTCATTAAGAATGATCCGATTCGAATACTTACATCTTCTTTATTCTTCTTTTTCATTTTGTTTTACTTCGAATTTTAAAATTAGCATAAAAAATCCATTCAAACGATGTGATGCTGACTGTAGAGTGTTAGTAAGTACAATTGTTATGTATCTAGTGAATTGAGTAAAGTTTGAATACATTTTCGTTAAGACAATCTGTGGTAAAACCACTATTCGAATCTTTGTCTTTATCTTTGTCTCTAGCGATGTGAACCGACTTATAACACAAAAAATTTAGCTTAGATGAAGGGGTTAGGGAGGGTTACTACATATAGTAATTTTAATCCTATCATTATTATATTCTCAACGCTATCGCCATCTAGGAAACCCAAGCCGAACTATTACCTAACTACGGACCATGCTTTGTAAAATAAATGTGCTCTACAGACGTAATCACCCAACTGGGTCGGAGGATCCATGGTGTATATAAGAGAAACACCACGCCCAATGGCTCCATAGCGGCTGATTGATATCCTATCTATTATAGTAAATTGTAGTAAATATTCAGAGATTTATCTCAAGCTGTGCCGTCAACAATGGAATTTTCAGGCGTGAATATATAAAATCAAAATTATGAGGACATACATTACACTATAAATCTTCAATGTGATAGGCAGAGATGTATTTACACCCACATTGCAACAACTATGATTTTCTGTCCTACGTAATATAGGGCGAGCCTACTGCCGTCAAGCCGGTACATACTTTATTACATATGTACCGGTACTTGTCATGTATGTATTTACTGTTAGATGAAAACAAGCTCAATGGTAATAAATTATAATAATATCATGACATAAAGAGGGCACTCAAGAACCAACCATAAGCGAAATAACAAACGCTTGAATGTGGAAAATAAAACTACGCTACGTTAGTTGAGTACTAGAAAACTATAAGTACATTAGTTGATCAGAAAGTTTTTACATAAAATAACGAATCAACTAAAAGGAATGACTACACTGTTCACAAACACGAAGAATTTCTCTTAGTTCTAGAAACCGAAGTTGTTTAATTCAATCTTATTTACGAGGAAATACGAT
Organism: Eilema sororculum; assembly: GCA_914829495.1. Taxonomy (NCBI): domain Eukaryota; kingdom Metazoa; phylum Arthropoda; class Insecta; order Lepidoptera; family Erebidae; genus Eilema; species Eilema sororculum. The sequence goes on along the minus strand of OU618543.1, from coordinate 15,064,467 downwards.
CATAACAAAACTCTAATGGCGCAGCTCCACTAGCAGGCGTGGACAAGTAGATTCAAAACTGTCGTATGTCTTTTTCTCGGTACTTTTTTTTCGTGGGTGACCAACCCTCTCCTTGTCTGCTCTCCACTGTGCTCTCTAGTAGTCAGAAGCACTCGTCACCCGCAGCGGCCGGTATTTGCAGCGTCTCTTTGGGTCAGAGAGAGAAGCGCTGCCGTCTCCGTTGCCCAGGGTAAACAGCGTGGAGGTTCCAGATCATATACTCCGGTCGTACTGTACCCGTGTGCAAAATTTTTGTTAAATCGATAAAGTAGTTTTTACATGTTTGAATAGGGTTAGCACATAGGTGAACTCGGTCAACAGACTTTAATCTCAATCCATTTGGCAAGAAGTATAGTAACTGGTGTTACTAAAATTTATTGCTATATTGTTCATGTTAGAAGTAGGTTCACGTAAGCAGTGTAATGGCCAGGATTCGAACCCGAGACTTTCCGATCTAAAAAAAATTACGTAGTTGTACTACTATATAACTTGTATATTATTTTTGATATACACATTAGTTTGAATGAAATTTTTACTGCATTTATTATGCTAACTTTTAAATTCGAAATACACCGAGAAAAAGAAGAACTCAACTGGGACTTGAACCCACGACCTTTCCCTTCCAGGGGAATGCTCTTCCAACTGAACTTTGAGTCGCACCAGAATCACTTCAAATTTCCCTTCTCTTTATATCCGTCTTTAAGGGCGACGGCGGAGCCATCTGCCAACTTTCTTACGAACTCGAACGAAACGAAAAAAAGAAGAACTCAAGTGATTCAGGGGTAACTTAATAGCTCAGTTGAAAGAGCATTCCTCCTGTAAGAGAAAGGTTGTGGGTTCAAGTCCCACTTGAGTTCTTCTTTTTCCCGATGTATTTCGAATTTTCTCAATGTTTTTATTATTTAATGTTATAAATTCATTAAATGAAATACCGACAAGTTTTTACATGTAGTCGTTACTAAAGAAATTCATTCATTCAAATTTGTATCATATTCAGTAAGAACTGAAATATGATACAAATTTTATTAATTTTCGGTAACAGACCCTCGGTCTACCGGAGGGTAATATTGGAGCATTGAATATAATTACCAAACTTGAGCCACGGCTCAGCTTCATGATTTATCTGCACCTTTATTGGGCGTCAAATTGTTGCTTCAGATAATAATTGTTTATTTTATACGAAAAAGAAATTTTATCGGATTCTGTTTAAGCGGACTAATTTGTGGACTTGGTTTTCTTTTCCATTTTCTTTATTGTAAACGTAATTTTGTTTTTTATTAACGCAAGCTTTTTTCTTTAACTTTGTATGTGTATCTGTTGTTATGGATTTCCCGTCAGCAGCGCTGAGTCCTGGTTATAACCAAGCAGTGGCCAGCAAGTACTAAAAGTTTAGGTTGGCTTGTGCCCCAAGAATGTTAATAAGACCTACATACTACATTCTCATAGCGATTTCTCAGTTACTTCCCAAGTTTCTTTTCCGGGAGCGACTGCCGTCTAACCTCCCAACCTCGGAGAGTAATATTTTTTATAATAGGATACGTCTATTTGACTTCACCTCGCCTGATGGTAAGTTAAAGGCCAAGTCCATGTTAACAATGATGGCAGTCAGCTTGACGGTTTCATACGATGCTTTTTCACGTCCCGCTTAAAAGACCCGGGACTGTAGGAAGATGGAAACACGTAAGATCGCAGGGAGTTCACGCAGGAATGAATGAACCGAACCGCTTGTGCTTGATGGAATATTTTTAACCTGGTCGATACGTCAGGCAAATCAAAGGTAGGTATGTATGTACCTATACCATGATCGTGTTAATTCCCGTGAACATTATTGTATATGTAGGTACATCGTTAATATTCATACCATCAAATTGGTATCTCAACCGCGATCGTCCTAAAAGATATTTTCGGCTCCTGACGGACGATATGAGGCAACTTCGTTATCACCTACCCAGAGGGAATTCAATTCTAATTTAAGCAAGTTGAAAGCGTCAAATTGTATTTCAAGGGACGTAAAAGCAAATAACATTCGAAGCGTCAAACTCGTGTAATGAATTTCGAGCGAATTCCGCTAACAAATGCTCCGAACCGGTTCGGTTCGCAGGTAGCTCGTACGGGATAACTCGAATTTAAAACATAGTTATAATATAAGTAAGTACTGCCTATTAGTTATTTTGTGGTTGTAGTTCGGGATTTGTTGGTAATTTACTTTTAGATTGTACATGTTCCGAAGTTGCTTTGAATTAAGTTAGAACAAGGTATGTACTTATTTGTAAATGAATTTAGTACCTAATGATTTCATCAGAAGTACTTGATTTAAATATTTCTCTTGATAAAGCAACATTATTTATATTACTTACAATATTTATGAAATGATATAGGAGATATACCTGTACATTGAATGTTATTTGCAATCAAGCAATACGCTTTTTATGTTACCTAACATAGGCTCTAATCATTAACTAGGAATTGAACCTAAATATGTCAACAGCTCATTTAGTCTTTGTTCATGAGAGTAAGATAGTAATCCTGTGTGTGTGTTTGAAAGTCAGATGTCTCCCGCCCTTTATTTCCTAGTATTCATGCATGGGTACTAAAATCTTAAGCACCAGAATAAATCAATCACGTAACGTCGAAATAAGATAGCTCACAGAACATATATTATTTGGAATTATTCGGTTTGTCTGCGATGGATGCAAAAACGACTGACAGATGTTGATGTGTCGTGCGAAAAGTCTTGGTCAGATTTAAAATCTTACGGTTTTTGATCCCAATTGGTTCAGTAGGACTGGAGATATGAGCAAAAGTCACTTTAACAGATATCCGCGCAAGCGGTAAGCTAGTTCATCATAAAAATGATATGCATAGCAAGTATTTTCAATAGCAATATGTTATCATTATCAAACATCAAAAGTAACGAAACTAGGGGAGAATCATAGCTAAAAAACGTATAAACAAACCATTTAAACAGATAACTTAATGTCGACTTATGAATGGAGCCAGTAAACATTACCTCGGCCACTTGTTGTCCGACACCTTCCGGCATCAACTATAAAAAGGTAATTGTGAAGAAAATGCGTCGGCAATAGAATACATAATGGCCACTGTCTGTTCCTGCAGACAACATATTCTACTGTCAAAACATATCTAGGTTGTCTGTTTATAAAACACCGCTATTTGAAATAGGTCAGGAAATGTAACGCTATTTCTTCACAATGATCTCTAATAGGAGTGTATGGGGACCATCAAGTACACCAGTCCACAAAATAGTGACAATGTGTGATCGACATGATAGAGCACTGTCTCCCAAAACACACGCTTAAGCCTAGTTTGTGAGACAGTTAGAGTACCTCTTACGCAAATATTGATACGCCTTAAATTAAAACATTTACTTTTGTATTAATTTTTCTGAGTCAATAAACATTTTTTTTACCAGGGCTAAACAATACCCAGTGTAAGTACCTTTGTATTTATCAGAATTTCAAATCAAATCATATTCGCTAGAATATAGTTCAAGAGATGCTAGAATTCTTTATATTTCTCATATTCTGTATTATACGACGCGCAAATATAGATATCTATATCATAAAATAAGGTATCACTAAAGTATTTACTTGTTGTATGTAGAAAACTGAACAAATAAAAGTAAATACCTAATGCAATAACTTCAATCATCTATTGGACTATAAAGGGTTATTATCTCAGTATATATTTTCTGAAACTGAAACGAATAACGTAGACACGAAAAACCCACTTTCCAAATAGCGAATTCAGTGCCCACGATAATTTATTCAAAAGATGCAAATATTTTAGAACGGTACCAGAGGTTCGTGATGATAAAACAGATGAATACTCAATTCAATAAATTATTAGCGTACACAATAGAACCTATTCTCTGAAGTGAAGTAGGCGAGTACTTCACTTAACCGTTCCTCAAAGTGTTTAATATATTGCCTAATTAAGGAATATATCCATTTATTATGCTGGTATTGCCCAAAGCAAATTTCGACGCTTAGCCCTTTGAAAATATGTTTAATTACGAAGTAAATTAACCATTATGATCCCATGTTTATTAATTATTCACCTTATAACATTTAAGAGGGTTTTGATATTTGTTCAGCTGAACTGGCTTATATATGGTTACGCCTTTAATCGTTAATTTAAAGGCGAGGGATTTACGTTGTATCTTTTTAAATACCGCCGTGGTCGACTCCGAACTTTAAATATAAATATGTACTGTAATAGGTATAGTACACCTACTGTGTATTATTATATATTGAGGTTTTACTTATGTATTTTTAGTTATTGTATTTTTATGTTATTTAATCACTGTATTTTGATAGTTCTGACCTCAGACTACCATTTCTACTTTGTCTTGGCCTAAAAAAATATTATTATATTATAGCTAAGCTATGCTTACCATTGGTCTAGATATCGTTGTATAGAATGTTGGGGAACATTCATTTATTTAATACTAGCTTTTGCCCGCGGCTCCACCCGCGTGGATGTCGCTTATCGTGACCAAACATAGCCTATGTCCTTTCTCGAGGGTTTAGGCGTGAAAGCGTAACATACAGACAGACAGACAGAGTTACTTTCGCATTTATAATATTAGTATGAATGTCCATTATTCAATTAGCCTATATTATATCTGCTTATACCTAATTTCTTGGTGGCAGTCAGCGTCAGAAATCTACTATCAGAACAATCAGTCAACCAGAAGGGCGGAAACCAAGGTATTAGGATCACTTTGTTCATCAAGATGAACTGACTATAAAATAAAGAACATGTTATGTACCAAATTACACTCAGGTATACGACGATAGAGGTTTCAGTTTGGCACAGTTACTAGCCATTATGGCTGTAAAAAGGTTTTCGAGAATCACCATTATTTTTTATAGGACGGTCAGTTTTAGTTTATACGTTATGTGGCCATTATATGAAATAAAATAAATGAAACTCAATAAGCTAATATAAGATGATTTCGTTTATGTAATTTAATACGTATAATATGACTCGCCTCACCATAACTATGGATGCTTCTTCTTCTTCTGTCGAATCGAAGGCGCCTCAACTCTCAAATTCTGTGTTCCCAGTGTGCCGCCACCTGGATTGCATTTTTGGAGGCGGTCATAAGTTCCTCCGCTGTACTATGGATGCTGCTGGCTGCTGTGACTGTGAGTCGGGAACAGTTTAGTTTTTTTTTAGATAGGCATGTCAACATGTCCTGATCTGCCCACCTGGCCTGAAGTTAAACTGAAGACAAAGTCTCCTGAAAGAGGGTCACCATTACAGACACCAGTTTTATTTCTACTTGGCCGTGTGTGGCATTCCCCGACAATATTACTAGATAAATAAATAAAAAATAAATAAAATAATTTTAAAGTAAGTATTGTTTGATTTATGTTATGTTGAAAAATATTTTCTTTCTTTTTTCTTTCTTTCAATAATGTTACAATGGTGATAAATTCCGGTACAAATTAGGTACTTTTATTTTAATCACTGTTGTGATTATTACTTTGCCCATTAGGCATATGAAAAATGTATGCCACATTATATTTCGATTCGAATTGAGGGCACAAGGTCTTCAGCTTCTTACCTTATTTAGCCCTAAAGCAGTCCGAAGCTAGAGGTCCCCTATCCTATCCCCCTTTCCCTATAGAGACACGTCTCTATAGGGAAAGGGAATTTTGATCCTCAACAGCAGATAGGACTAGATAAGGACTCCTACGGTACCCGTTTCTTAGGCTTAGTTGCACCACACTACCTCCTAAAGTAAGAGGTTTACGTAAAATTTAACATTAACAGTAACAATGACTCTAACGGTTTCTGCTAAGTAAATATGTTGCACGAGCATATTTTGAAGCTCGGTTAAACTTATAAGGGTTGCAAGTCAAATGAGACATTATTTACATCCAATTCCTTAGGGGTATTTTTTTATTGTGGTAATATACTACACGTTAGCTGTCATTTGCTGTCAGTTCTTATGTCGATCAGTTGAGATATCAAATCAAACTCCGTCGTTTCATACTTATAATATAGACACCTTCTTTTTGACGGATTTTAACCAATTTAACGTTAACAATGACAATAATCGGCCGACCGTGTTACAACCGGTTACGGTTAGCGTCAATGCTTGACGCTAACCGTAACCGGTTATTAACTGTTGTCAAACGGTGCAACCTATTTTGTACCTGACTGGCGCTTTAACAGCACTGTTAATGTTAAAGTAAGATTGCACCATCTTACTTTAACCCAGCCTTATAAATCTGTTGTATGATATTTTAAGACTACGAAAGAAAAACAAAATGTTGCAATTCTGTATAACAAATTGTAATCATAAAAAGCTTCAAGACAAAATGCCTGCATGATAAAAGGTGTACTTACAATGTAGTTATACTTCTCATATGTTATTTTACGTAAACGTGTCGCATTTACACGCGTAAGTGAGTGTTAGACATTAGTACTCGTAAACGTGCGAATAAATCAATATTTTAATTTAACTTTATAAATGGGTGTCGCAGGTGATATTTCTCGTTGAATATTTTTTGCATAGTATGTACTTATGTTGGTACTATAAAAAGACTATTGAAAACGCTTCTGAAGATTATATTAAGGTAGCTTTATGTGATTATTATTTTTTATCAAGATTTATTATTATATTTTATTGTGGTGCAACTAAGCCTAAGAAACGGGTACCGTAGGAGTCCTTATCTAGTCCTATCTGCTGTTGAGGATCAAAATTCTCTTTCCCTATAGATACGTGTCTCTATAGGGAAAGGGGGATAGGATAGGGGGCCTATAGCTTCGGACTGCTTTAGGGCAATAGAAGGTAAGAAGCTTTAGACCTGGTACCCACAATTCGAATCGAAATATAATGTGGCATACATTTTTCAGGATACCTAAATAGTCATCTTTGCTAAATATGGACATTTTAAGAGACGATTAGTCAGTGTGAAGGTGCGATGGCTTTTTTTTTTTGCGGAAATCCCCTCGGATACCCCCCCTGCCGGAGCCGGAAGGGGAGGTTATGTCGGACTCGAACCGACTAAAACCGCACGCCGACTGTGGGTCTTGGTGCTAGGCCGGAGGTGAGGTTGTCATAGACATATCCCTCGCACCCCGGCTGACCCAGGGCCATCCCTTACGGTCTGGCCCTCCTCAGGAGGGGGGACAACGGTGTCCCCAACTCGCCCCCGGAATGGGGAGGCGCGCTGTTCAGCGCGCCGCCGCCGTGGCCTGCTTCTGCTGGGGTGACAGGCGGCTCCACCCGTCACCCCCAAGGTGCGATGGCTGTCTATTCACGGAAAATATTGAATTCAACCTCAATTGGAAAAGCGCAACCCGAGCTCCAGCATGAAGGCTTCGAATGCGACGGGCATCAACGCTAAGATGAAGAGAAAGAATCAGTCAAATCAATTTGTTTTTTATAGAATGTCTTCATTGTTTGGCACCGCTTCTTCACACTCTATACAGGACATTGCTACACAGCAAGACGTTATTTTGATAATACTCTTGGCTTGACATCCAGAACACGACTCTCACTATCACATACAGACTACGACTACGACTATAGTGAGATATTGCATGTGAAAGACAAATAAATCTATTTCATTACTCTTCCCCTGTCAATCGACCTATTCATTAGAAAAAGCAGAGATCTATATTCTTTAACTATACAATTATTTATATAAAATTTTGTCACACTTTAAAATAATTACTTTTCTTTAATGGTTAGTCAGATAACGAGAGAGCGTCATAGGTATCAGCTAACGTACCTGTAATTTGATGACACTTTGTAATTGATACCATGTATTGCACAACAAATAGAAATACACAATTACTGTTATGACATCCCTCTAGAGAAACGTAAGCTCCCCAAGCCCGGTCACGCGAGCATTGTCACGCAACCGTATATACCCTTAAATAAAATGGTCCTTTGTTTCACTTATAATCAACTGAAGTGGATAATTTGAAAATTGAAATAAATAAGTGCACACTTAAATGATCGACTTCGGTCTAAAATATAATTGCTCTTGATAACAAACTTGGCTTGTTATCGAAAATTTTAAAGGCTTTTTTCCTGAAAGCTTGCCGGTTTAATGAGGTTCTCTGATTCTTTTTAAGATTACTTTACGTTAAACGTAACCAAAAGAGGTATTTGATATAGAATCGCGGATTTATTGATATCAAATTAGCTATTTTTTTAACACGCTTTTTTTAATATATTCCACAACAATCTACACAACGCTATCTAGACCCATGGTAAGCTTAACTAGCTTATGTTATGGAATCTAGAATGCGGATAAACATACTTAAATACTTTTTTTCGTAAATACATACATATTATACATACAAACACCCAGACCAATGCAAATAGCCATATTCATGTATACAAATATTTGCACTGAGCGGGGATCGAACCCGCGCCTCCTGCGTAGCGGCCGCGTTCACTACCGCCACGCCACGGAGGCTATCGCTATCTTAATCGTGATATTTATTATAAGGATACTGGTAAGAATAGTGATACGGCGGCATTGCCCACTAGTAAAATAGGTCAAAGTATTTTCGTTAAAACACAAACATTTTGCTAACACTAGTTGTTTGTTTTACCCATCTATACTCTGTCTGTCTGTCTGTATGCTACGCTTTCACGCCTAAACCACTGAAAACCCCTATACCAAATTTAGATTTTTATGAAATTTGATATAGGGGTAGATTAGACCATGAGAAAGGACATAGGCTACGTTTGGTCGCGATAACCGACATCCACGCGGGTGGAGCCGCGAGCAAAAGCTAGTCTGAATATAAACCTATAGCAATCTGTGAAAAGATTTCCGTACTCCATGGTGGCGATTAAATCCCTAACTACTTGAACACAAGAGAGATACTTTTACGGGCAGACGACAATACTACATACTTTATTTGAAAATTCGGTAAAAATGTGTAAACAAAAAAATGATCCGAGCAAAATAGTATTGTTGAACCACAATACTATTTTTCAGATCTCGTTTTGTAATATCTACGCTTCCTTTGAAGCTCATTGCAATCCCTCATCAGACGGATTATCTATAAATAGGAAACAATATCTGTTTTGTTCTGGAGCTTCGAACAAATTGCATCCGTCTTAAGAGAATCCAGGCTTGACACAAATAGAACTTAAGTGGATCTCGAAGCTACTATCTTGTACAACCTGTGTAAATGTTCCGTAGATAGGTTTAGTAATACTTTTGGAGTTGTATTATTAGATAATACACACTAACAATTCATTACATTTATGGCTTAGGTAATTTTGTTTTTAAGAATTGGTTCATAGTAATAGTTAATATGATATTTACTATGTTCACATGGCATCGTTACAGCCCGATTAAACAAAATAAACATGATAATTCCAAATTTTCCTTCTCTTTATATTCGTCTATAAGGGCGACGGTGCAGCCATCTACCAACATTCTTACGAACTGTTGGAAACAATGAATGATTTTTCAACCATTTTTAAACATTCAATTTTGATGACTGCGCCCAAATATTTGAATGAATTTTTTATAGCATTTATTATGCTATCTTTTAAGTTCGAACTTAAAAGTTAGCATAATAAATGTTTTCTTGTTTATTTTTGTTTATTAAATTCAATGTTTAAAAATGGTTGAAAAATCATTCATTATTTCCAACAGTTCGTAAGAATGTTGGTAGATGACTGCACCGTCGCCCTTATAGACGGATATAAAGAGAAGGAAAATTTGGAATGATTCAAGTGGTGCTCAATAGCTCAGTTGGCAGAGCAGTCCCCCTGTAAGGGAAAGGTCGTGAGTTCGAGTCTCACTTGAGCATTCCATTTTTTCCAATGTTTTTCGAACTTAAAAGTTAGCATAATAAATGCTATAAAAAATTCATTCAAATAAACATGATAATTTAAATATCCACATGTACCTATCTAAATTCATTTCAGAATTTCACTCTTCAAAGCAACACACACATATTATCTCTATACCTATTGTCAGAATGTAGTATACTGACACGATAAACACCCCAAAACTAATAATCAACATCATCCTAACGCATAATCCGGTTGCATCCAAATTTTGTAGAGAAGTTGCAAGTCGTACTTGGTTGTAGTTAAATAAATGATAAGACTTACCCATCACCCTTTAGGCATGCTGGATTTATCAATAAAATAATACATTTACATTCATAAAGAAATGTTTACCAATTTCAATGTTCTGCTCTGCGGGGATTCCACTGTGGTCTATCAACTGCCTGCGCTTACTTCTGCGAGCAAGTTATGCTTGAGAAAGAGATGGCGGAGCGGGAGCGACGGCGGCTAGATCGAACGAGACTCGCAGAACTCGCTGCCCGCAAAAATAGCGGCAACTCGGGCGTCGGAGGTCGCTGAATGACCTTCGTCTCCCATGAGCGTAAGCCTGATGTTGATGGGTGGAGCCGCCCGTCCCCTAGGAGAAGCAGGCTAAGAAGGTGGCCTGCGTTGCGTGCCTCCTCGTCTCCGAAGACGAGTTAGGGACTCCGTGGTCCCCCTTCCCGAAAAGGGCCAGACTGATAGACTGATAGGGATGGCCCTGGGTCCGCCGAGGTGCGAGGTATATGTCCAACAATCTCACCTTCGGCTTTGCACTTTGACTCACAGATGGCGTGCGTTTTAGTCGATTCGAGTCCGACATAACCTCCCCCACCGGCTCAGGCCCCGCGGGGATTTCCTCCCGCACGTAAAAAAAAGTTTTCCATCAACTTACTCAAATAAAACATATATCAATCCAATTTGTATAGGTGAAAGGGTCCTAATGTCGTGGCCTCATCTTCGGTAAGTAGGATCCCCAGGGATTTGTAAACAGTTTCGGTGGCTTACACCAACAACCTATTATTCCAAAAACAATGATGGTAAATCCTTAACCGATTGGTATCATATATCGAACAATCATATTGAGATGCTTTTGTTACGAAATTGATATAACTATAAGCTGTTTATGTATTTATGCCATTTCAATTCATATATATTTGATATTGACACATTAGGATTTGAAAAGAAGAATCTTATATAGAGCACTTAAAATTAATGTAGGTACGTAGTACTTGGAGAAGCGAAAAGCATATGCCAAGATATGCAAGAGAAAAGACGTTGTTTCTGCTTTCTCCAGTGGGAAAAGGCATGGTTATATGTATTTGCATGATGTAAAAATAATGAATAGTCTCACGTGTATGGTTTACATATATTATTGTCATTGTTATATGGTGTAGGTTTCAAATGTGGTATACACATGTAGGTCGTTATACTTCAAGACCTGTTTGAAAGTCACTTCACAAACTTTTGGCCCGACCTCGAAGCTACAAAATATTTCCTAATCTCGTAGTCCAAGTGCTTAAACTCACGTGTGTAATTTTTCCTGAAAAATCTCCTGAAAAGATGAGATCTAGATCAAGAATTTCAATTTTTTTCCAAAGAATAAGGTTTGCGTAGAGCTAATTTTAGATAAAAGTTAAGGTATATTATTTGTCTCCAAAAGCAAAATGTTTGTTACATTTCAAAGTCTACCGATGCAAAATAAGATCACACAGAAGGAAGCTTTATTTATGTTAATACATTCATATCTTTAAAATGTAATATACCAGTATTGCTAATGTTATAATTACTTATCAGAAACATTCTCCGAAAAAAATGTTTATTCAATACTTAATAATATGATATAAATTACAATAAATATGGGGGAACCGAAGCATTTTATCCCCCAGGGTGGTGACTCAGCAGGACGTCTCGACTTCTGCCATTAGACTAAACTTTCCTTCACCACGATGTAGTTTGGCTTTATATTCTAAAATATGGCAGTTACGTAATAGTTTCCTCTTTGATATAGATATATATAAATACAATTAGGCTAAAGCCAGCCTTTGGATTCCGGATTCGATGCCAAATCGCTACGTAAAGGAAGATAGAAACATAACAAGTTCGAAAAACATTGGAAAAAATGAAATGCTCAAGTGAGACTCGAACTCACGACCTTTCGCTTACAGGGCGACTGCTCTGCCAACTGAGCTATTGAGCACCACTTGAATCATTCCAAATTTTCCTTCTCTTTATATCCGTTTTTCGAACTTAACAGTTAGCATAATAAATGCTATAAAAATTCATTCAAACATAACAAGTTGTTTAAATCGATTTAGCAAGGACTTTTTTTATGATCGGTACAGGCGAGATTTAAACCCACGGTCCTTTTTTTTTTTTTTTTTCGTGCGGAAATCCCCTCGGATACCCCCCCTGCCGGAGCCGGAAGGGGAGGTTATGTCGGACTCGAACCGACTAAAACCGCACGCCGACTGTGGGTCTTGGTGCTAGGCCGGAGGTGAGGTTGTCATCGACATATCCCTCGCACCCCGGCTGACCCAGGGCCATCCCTTACGGTCTGGCCCTCCTCAGGAGGGGGGACAACGGTGTCCCCAACTCGCCCCCGGAATGGGGAGGCGCGCTTTTCAGCGCGCCGCCGCCGTGGCCTGCTTCTGCTGGGGTAACAGGCGGCTCCACACGTCACCCCCAGGCCCGCGCTCATGGGGGACGCCCGAGTTGCCTGAAACCCACGGTCCTAGTAGCCTAGTGGTATGGGTAATAGACTGCTGAGACGAGGTCTCGGGTTCGATCCCAGGTTTACCATGGCACACACCAATGACTTTTCGATGCTTTTCAAAGTTATGTGTGTATTTATCGCAGGTTTATAAGTGCCCGGTTAATGGCAATAGGCTCGCCACCTACATTAGGACCTAAACATAAACTGGCGAAATGTGGGTGCTAGCACCTCTGCCTACTCCTTCGGGGAATATAATATAATATAATAATATAATATATTTATTTATTTAAGTGACAAAGACTCATTGTGTTAGTAACAATTAAAACTTATAGAACTATGTTAGTACTAATCTAATTGTAATTCCGAAGTTAAATGATATAAATTATATGTCAATACAGAGCTCAGCGCAGCAGTGTAACAGGCGCAGCTGAAACCTTGTTGCAGTGAGATATGTAGCAGCAGTCCAGCCTGCTCGCTATCATGTTCAGGATGCTGTTGGCACTGGCGCGCACCCTGCGCACCAGTGAGGCGCAGCGCTTCCGCATCACTGTATAGAAGCAGTCGACGCGCGCCTCTGCAAACATACCCGATGCGCTGCAGAAGCGCGGCAGCGCCATCAGCACCCTGAACGCATTATTATACTGGACGCGGAGGGCGCTATATGCCTTTTGAGTAAAATGAGCCCACAGACTGCAGGTGTAAAATGTAGTGCAGTAAGCTTGAAACAGGGTTATCTTGGCCTCCTTTGAGGCACGTATGAACCTGCGGGCGATCATGTTAGCTCGAACAGACAGCGCCCTCCGCTCCCTTTCTATGTCAGCATCGTCTTTGAGTCCGTCAGTCAATACATGGCCGAGATACTTAAATTCTTGTACTCTCAACAATGGTACATTATTTATTTTGATCGACGGCACAGTCTCTGGGTATTTACTCCCAGCCCCAAAGACCATGATCACACTCTTTTTCACATTATATAGTAAGCCATGTGACTTGGCATACTCTTCACAAGCATTTACGAGTCTCTTAAGACCACATGCTGACGCACTCAGTAGCACCATGTCATCTGCGTAACTGATATTGTTTACGCAGACGCCATCTATATGACAACCAACTCGCATACTACTCAGTGTAGTAATTAATTGGTTGACATAAAGGTTAAAGAGTGTTGGTGAACTCAAACCCCCCTGTCTCACCAAACACTCCAAACCATAATTTTCGGAAAAAGCACCCTCCCACTTAACATTGTTTACCTGATGTCCGTACCAATATTTAAGGACATTTGTGACTTCGGAAGGTACAGTAGTCTCTTCCAGTTTTCTCCACATGATGTCATAGGAAACAAGGTCAAATGCCTTACTCAAGTCAAGAAAGCAAGCATACACGGGAGTTTTCCGATTCGAATAATATTTTACAGCGTGCTTAACCGTCAGTATAGCACTCTCCGTAGACAGCCCGGGCCGAAACCCGAACTGGTTGTCATGTATCTGAATATTTTCATTTAGCTGCTTGTTAATCACGCTGTCAAATATCTTCGATACAATAGTAGCAAGGGATATAGGTCTGTAATTGTCGCTGCTGCAGGTGTTTCCCGTTTTATTTTTAACAATAGGTACTACAGTTGTTCTAATCATATCCGCAGGTAAGTAAGCATGACTCAAACAGAAGGAATACAATAGTGCCAGCACCCTCGGTAAATGAGGACCCGCGTAGCGTAGATGCTCGATGCTGAGACAATCATGGCCGGGAGACTTTCCTCTAGACATACTCTCAATAACTTTCACTATTGTAGAAGCAGTAACTCTGGTCTTAAGTTCCACTCCGTCTTCAGCAGAGAACATCAACGACGCAGGCCCTAATGGTGACTTTACTTTAAAACTGTCAACAAATCGATTAGCGATTCTGACAGGGTCATCCTCATTATCAACGCTCATAGGGATACCAAGCTTTGGCGCAAGCTTATTTGTGTGCTTCCAGAACGACCGGAAGTCGTTCTTTGAGTGATGTGCAGCTAGGATGTCCATCTTGATTTGGATCTCGTGATCTTGACACCATTTTAAACGCGACTTAAACACCTTTCTAGCTGCACGCATGCTTTCAAAAACGGGACCCGACATAGGCTTGTTGTTATTCAGCCATATAAATAATTTTTGCTTGGCCTCCCTATGCGCGCTGCCAACGTGTTTGTTCCAACCGATAACTGGCTTTCGTCCTACCCTGTTCCTGACATACCTACCCTCACTGGCCGACTCACTTAAAGCACTTATAATACTCTTATACAAAGTATCTATAATTAGTCTATGTGACATGTTGTTACATGTTTTCCCACAACATTCTCTAAACTCAGAAGGGAAATCAATATCTCTTAGTTTTTTGTGACATATCTTATTATATAATTCAATTTCGTCATTGTTTCGTTCACCCCAAGTGACCGTATTAAACTTGTTTACATGACATGGTATTATTTTTGAGCAGATAAAATCAAATTTACATTTTATAATCAAAGGGAAGTGGTCTGACCACGACACATCATTTGCAACATAGCATGCAACAACAGAGGGACGTGCAGCACTAGTAACTAGACAATGGTCTAGCCAGCTTTTGCTCCCATGAGCTTCACTAATAAATGTGTATGTGCTAGATGTTACGCCCAGTAAGTCTATATCAACACATGACCATTTTTGGTCACCACAAAAGTTTAAAAGTTCCGTAAAAAACAGTTCAGTTGGGTGAGCATTGAAATCGCCCAACACATAACAACACTCCAGGCTACAAGAATCAATTAATGCACTCACCGTACCGAGGCAGTCCGTGAACTCCACCAAGTTATGCAAGTTATCAGTCGGCATGTAGACGTTCACTAAAAGAATTGATTTGTAGCCGATACCTAGTTTTACCGCGCACACTCTCTTATTATTACACTGAACGACGGACACGTCACGAAATATGCTCTTTCTCCACATTATCGCTATACCACCATAAGGACGCCCACATCGCATTCCTGTCGTTGAATCCATGGCCGAGGTGGCCGTGACACCGAAGTCATCGCTTATAGTGTCCATGTACGATAGTTCCTCGGACGCCAACCAGGTTTCCTGCAGTGCAATAACATCGGCCTCCTGACACAGGTATCTTATGTGGTCAACAGACCGTTTGACATTTTTGCAGTTGAATGTAACAAAATTAAGAATTGTATTATCCATTATAATCTACAAAATTGGGCCGCTATTCGCACCATCATGTTTGGTATATTTGTAATGCGATAAAAATGTCTTAGGCTTAAAGTGTATAAAGCGTCTAAAAATCACACCCCTTGGCCATAAGCTGTCATCCAAGAAAACAGGTACTTTCGCCTGGGGTATAAAAAATTTATATGCGTCGTAGGGGTTTTGTGCTCTAGTTGCTATTTTCTCTAACTTGATAGACTCCTGAGTTTTCTTTTTGACATAGTTAACTATATCTGTCTCCGTTGTGCTTTTACTGATATTAGAAATAAAAATTGGAATAAGTCTTTCCGCGGCTCGAAAATTGTCTTCTGGGTCGATCGGATCGGATCGGAATACAGGCGTGAGTTTATGTTATGTATTTTATGTCCTACTCTTAGGGAGAATGCTTTGACCACTAAGCTCCCAGACCCACGCCTGAACTTTTTTTTATTAGCATACTAAATGCTTCAAAATTTTATTCAAATAACTCAGAGTTTCAAGAAATATAATAAAAAAAAAACTATTGGTAACATTTTGACATACCTACTTGAAAACTTCATCCAAGCATATAGGAAACATTTTGTAGTTTGTTTTGTTTCTGTCAACAGTACCTATTTATATTCTGGTGACAGATGGTAGTTAGCATAAACACTTGGCTGGACATCGCAGAAACTTAAGATTGATTTTCGTTTTTGTGGTTTGAAATTGTACTGGTCTGGTATACTTAATATGGTTTTTAACTACTTTAACACATAATGTGTACCTACATCAATTTCACCCAATAAAAAATTTTGGTCACAAAAATTTTAAACATATTCACACATTTCCACAGTTGCTACACCCCCTTAATTTCGTTCAGCTAACCCATGATTGCAAATGGTAGGTTCTTATGGGGCCCATGTTAATGTGCTAAATTAACTTGTCTTCCAACTTCATAAATAAAAAGTGAGTTATATTTTTAAAGGTTTTAAGGCCCACTTATGAGAATAGAGCATTGTGTGTAGATCCTGTGTTGTCGAACAAACTTTGACCCGTATTACTTAAACCTTGCGTAACAAAGAAACTACGATAATCACACCTTGGAGACGAATTTATGTACTGAAACCAAAGTTAGAAATAGTTTGGGCCGAGCTGAGTACGTGTAATTAATTTCAGGATGTATCAGCTTTTAGGTACCTTCTTCAGACCCTACTACTAAATCTCAGATAAATATTTGAATGAACGTTTTATAGCATTTATTATGCTAACTTTTTAAGTTCGAAATACATTGGGAAAAAGAAGCGCTCAAGTGGGACTTGAACCCACGACCTTTCCCTTACCTTTCTCTTCCAACTTAGCTATTGAGCCACACCTGAATCACTTCAAATTTCCCTTCTATTTATATCCGTCTTTAAGGGCGACGGTGGAGCCATCTACCAACTTTCTTACGAACTTCTTTTCTCGATGTATTTCGAAATCAGATAAATATGTTAATTTTACAAATTTTGAATATTTTTCAGTTCACGACACGTACCTGTTCAAAATGTAGTTTTAGCTCTGTGTTCAAACAGAGCTGAATTTGTGAACTGAATGCTAATCTCGCAGAGAAACTACATTTCTGTTGTTATAAAACTCAATTATTTCACGTTTCAAACATTTGAATGTTCTGACGGGGCCGCACAGGTTTTCTGAATCATTATTATAAGCATTAAATAAATAATAATAAATAAATAAATATTCCACAACATTCTACACAACGCTATCTAGACCCATGGTAAGCTTTTATTGCTTGTGTTATGGAATCTAGAATGCGGATAAACATACTTAAATCCTTTTTTTTGTAAATACATACATATTATACATAGAAACACCCAGACCAATGTAACTAGCCATATTCATGCATACAAATATTTGCACTGAGCGGGAATCGAACCCGCTCCTCTTGCGTAGCAGTCGCATTCACTACGCCACGCCACGGAGGCTGTCAGGACGGAGGGTGTTCTGAGGTAAAGTAGTTGAAAATATGTATAGTTTGCATAAAACTAAACATATATCACTCTACACGGTCACAGTAAATAGCAGAAGAGATATGGTTTTTATATAGTTGGTAATCAGTGGAGGGCAGGCAAAATAGAATAGCCGAGCCGGTCAACCAGCTATTCGTCTTAACTTTTTACTGATGATTTGTTTATTTTATATTACTTATGGTACAGTCGACGAGTAAAGTTTATTCCTACAATAAACAGGCAATATCACCGACATATTGGGTGTTTATTCTAGGAATAAATTTTACTCGCGTTTTGCCGAACCGGCCCTAGCTCGCATAAAGTGTACCTATCTACATAATTAAATAACCTTTTATAAAAATTCGAGTCTTCCGTTTATGTCAGTAAATTTTTCTTCGTTCTTTTAAAAAAGGGAATATTTTAGTTCCCAAGTGTACCACCTAGACAGGTGCAGAAAAAGCAAAAATAAATCGCCCAATCTATCTAAGGCTTGTAATTTCTGCCCTCCATTAAATTTCCATTAAATATCAAAATCCCAAGATACCTACTATAAATTTCTTTATTACCTACCCTAGAATTTAAAAGCTTTGATCCCTACCCTGCTTTGATATATTTTGCTCAGAATAAGAAACAAAATGGGGTTTTGCCGACTACTTCGCTGCTTTTGATGAATGAACTGCTTAGATTCAAGATTTCATCGTTCAGTGACCACAAATTTGGCCCTATTGCACGAAGAGAGTGATTTATATGTATGGGTTTTCTAAATAGGACAGGGTAGATTTCGGTTTGCGAATTGAGGCAATGTTTAGACAGTCAATAAATATTCCCATCCAATATCGTGGTATCGGTGTAATTACAACTACAAATCGCGTATGTACGTCAATAATATCAGTACCTACTCAGACTAAAATGATTATTATTTTATTATTCTTGTAGTCTGAGCATCAGTATCTATATTTGCGGATTCGAGAGGATCATCATTAACCGTTCAATTTTTGCGTACAGATCTCTTAACAATTTTCTCTTGTCATTCATCACAAATATTATCGTTTTCCTAACAAGCGGCCTTCGATAGCTATTACCATGACACTTTCGCGTTTGGTCCAATACGCGTTTGGTCAAATTGTCAAAAACAGGAAAAAATCGCTGACTTTCAATCCTATTTCTGGGTGGTTTTAAAAAAAAATTACCACGATGGCCTAATGCGAGAGCATTAGCCTTCTAACCTAACCTATCCAAGTAGTTTTTTGACAATTTGACCAAACGCGACTGAACTCACTTTCGAGATAAAATACTGCTTATGTATTTACTATGTCCACACTACGGTCAATATCTATAAGACTGACCGTTGGAAGTCAAGGGATTTCCTTTCTAGACTAACAGATCACCCGGAACACCATATGTTTTAGGAGATTGGAATCCGACATAAAAACTTTGCGGAACCTTCGGTAAGATGGCACTCGTGGGGTTTGCCACGTGTGAAAAAAGAAATGATGGTAACACAATCTGGCACAACATTACAAGATATTGCTTGCTTACAGACCCTGATTTTAAAATCAATAGTCATAAAATTTTAAGTAGACGGTGAAAGAATATCCATACTAATATTATAAATGCGAAAGTAACTCTGTATGTCTGTCTGTCTATCTGTCTGTCTGTTCGTCTATCTGTATGTTACGCTTTCACGCCTTAACCACTGAACCGATTTTGATGAAATTTGATATAGGGGTAGATTAGACCATGAGAAAGGACATAGGCTATGTTTGGTCGCGGTAACCGACTTCCACGCGGGCGGAGCCGCGGGCAAAAGCTAGTGGACTATAATTATAGGTTATCTTAGCTGCGACTAACGAGAAGATCATAATGATTAACTTTAAGTACTTAAATCAATATCATTTTTAGACCATTAATTATATTCAAAGTTAAACCGAGTTATTCAAATGAATTGAATTGAAATGAAATTGAACTTAAATTGAATGAAATGAAAACACGTGAATTTTATTAAAAAAAATCAGTAAATATTATTGCTTGAAAGAGTGTTACCTCGGTCAATCTAAACATCCGATGTTATAATAATTCGCACCCGGCTAAAAAATTGGTTGAATTGTTCAGAACATTATCACAAATGAACTCTAAAAAGTCTTAATGAATTCGATGCATGGATCCTTTTTTTTAAAGTTGCTTATTTTAAAAATTGTGTCCATTATTACTTTTCAAGTTATTGATTAACAAACTCAAAAAGGAGTGTTTGCTTTGATCGATCATAACTTTACGTTCAATCTCATCAAATTCTCGTTCAGGCTTTTTAATTAAGTTAAATTAATAGGTATTAAACTCTCCACAAAAGCTTTATGGTGAAATTATCATTAAAGAATTAAGGAACCCCGTGGAGCGTCCTTCTGACGTAAAAATTAAAAAAATATATATCCTTGGTTTTTTCAAAATTATCCTAAAACCGTAGATCTAAAAAGACTAAAACAGAAAATTAAATACTTAAAGCTGTAACCAACTTCTTTTGGGTAAAATTCCACATTTTCCCTGAATTATTTTGCAGCCAGTTGAAATCCGTCCTCCAGTTTGGATTTATTTTTAATACTTATTTTTCATTTTTGTGTCAATACAATTTTATATTAGTGCGATCTTAGTCACAATAGATAGTAGTCAAAAGAACTTGTTACGTCCTATCGCCCCATTCCACACTAAGACTAACTCTACTGCTTTCAAGAACCCCACATTGCCTTCCCACTTTACGCCGTACCACGTGCGCGGATATTCGCATAAACAAAGGAAATAACTGTAAGATAAATTGGTCATATTCTTAATAATGTTCAAGATAATCACCCACTAACCCGGGAATGTTCCAAATTATGCGCTTGGCAATAATAATAATTCAAAATTAACTACTCAATTGGTTACCACTTGATCCTATTATGCCAGTATTAACAGTTTATGAAGCGCATGGCCTTACAATTTCGTGATTAATTAATCCTTGTCTGGGAATTTATAAACGTTCTATTACGTTTTACATTAAAAGATATGTTACATATAGGTAGGTACAACCTGTGAATTTGAATATTTTATTATTATGTAACTGAAATAATCATCATCATCATATCAGCCACACATAGCCCACTGCTGAACATAGGCCTCTCCCATAGACTTCCAGAATGACCGATCTAAAGCAGCCCGCATCCAGCGCTTTTCGGCGACCTTGATGAGGTCGTCCTTCCACCTGACCGTTGGGCGTCCTACAACTGAAATAATATCTATAATTTATTTAATTAAACTAAATTGAGTCACTTTTGTATAACTACCTACTTACTAACTACCTAGCTAGGGATCATCAAATTGGAATGTGCGTTTAGGGAGACTTTATAAGTGTTACATAAGGCTTAAATTTCGTTGAATAAATTAGTTAACCAATTTATTCCGACATGATCTAAATAATAATGTAAACCTATTTTACAAGCTAACTCCGAGCTATTTCTAGGTGTTAGGTAGGTAGGTACGTTTACTTTATTGCAGTTTGTGTATGTACTTATACATTCCTCCTACCTTAATGCATTATTCAACCTTTTTCCCAACACTGCGATAAAGGAAACTCTGCTACAGGTATTTTATCATTACTGTGACAACATTGTCAATGCGATACTTCTAAGTAAAAGCTGATACTTATCGGAAAACTTGCATTTCGATCACAATACATAGACTTGAGAGAATTGAGACTTGAAACGATACCTAGCGAACCTAATTCCAATCTAATGTTATGTTGCTATAATTAGTAAATCATATAACGGACGTAGATACTGCTGTAGTATTTAGTACAGTCAGCGTCAGAAATATCTTGACTATATAGTCTCAAAATGATCTTAAAACTAAGGTATTAAGAGCAAATCAAACTGTTCTATTCATTTATATTATATTATTGTCCGAACTATAGGTATGTACAAAAATCACAACAATCCGTCAACAAGAAGATGGGGAAAATAAGGAATTAAGATCATTTTGAGTACTTAGTTCATCGACATCTTTTTGATGCTGACTGGACTAAAATCGGTTGCGTCATATACCTAAGTGAGAACTGTCATGAGAATAAGATTATTAACTTAATTCAGCCTGAAACTCGATTGTACTTTTCATAAGGACGGCAGAATAAAGAGGGGTGTTATGGATTAAAGGTCTTACGGCTTAAGCCATCTACCGTTCGATCGTGAAAGCGGATAAATATCGATAAGAAATTGAATCAGGCGTTACGCGGCGGAAATCCTTCACGTTCGTGGTGAGTTTCTATCCTCAAATATTATTTTTGGATAAATAAAAACACATAGAACAATGTGCTACCTCAGCGGTGAAGATAATTGTAACAGTATGGCTTTCTAGAAAAACATTTTACACGTAGATTTTGCATTAAATATTACGTCAATTTCTTTTTTTTTTTCGTAAAATAGGTATATAGGTATATTTGTAAGGTCTGTAAATGAATAAACGGAAATAATGATACTATATAGCATTTAACACAGTTATATGGTTACTAAAAAAAGTTCTAACAACCTCGGAAAAAATGAAATGCTCAAGTGAGACTTGAACTCACGACCTTTCTCTTACAGGGGGAATGCTCTTCCAACTGAGCTATTGAGCCACACCTGAATCATTTCAATTTTTTTCTCTTTATATCCGTCTACCAACATTCTTATGAACTGTTGAAAACAATGAATGATTTTCAACCATTAAAAATGGTTGACATTGAATTTTTATGACTCCGCCCAAATATTTGAATGAATTTTTTATAGCATTTATTATGCTAACTTTTAAGTTCGAAAATGCTATAAAAAATTCATTCAAAAAAAGTTAAGAGCTTACACTATGGTTTTTAAGAACTAGCAGTCTTCTTCGTCCGATGATCTAAGATCGGTTTAATTTTTTTTTTACTAGAAGGCAATTTCTTAAATCAGATGATGTTTATCAAATGATTACAACAGACATTTAGAAACAATGCATTTCAAACGTCGTAGTCGACTTCTTTAGCTGCTAGATTAGATTATTCTTCGCTATCCAAGTGTATTAATATAACCTTGTGTAATTGTTCTGCCATAGCGATGATCGGCTGCTTTGACTAATAGACTTTTAATTTATTATCAAATCGCTAAATATGACCCACAAATTAGTTCTACTCTTGGTATTTTTTTTGTATAGATGCACGTCATTGCGGTTTATGTATGTATATCTCGTTTTCTCTTTTCAAAAACAACGCATCCTAGGTTTGGTGTGGTCCTTTTGGTTTAACCTATGAGGAAGCAAACATATTCTCCCCTTTGTGATCGTCACCTCATGCTCGTATATTGACGATCGCTTTCAGGGTTCGTTCGTTTGTTTCTTTAGTTACATACACAGTACACATATACTCACGCCTGTAAATTCTCGAATTGGTAGGCAGACGTGTAGTTATTATTTTTTAGTTACATTCGTTTTTAATCAAACGTTGCCCTATCCATAAAGCAGGATTTCTCACTTCCCACGTAAGGAACACCTGCGATGTTCTGTGGACACATACTGATTTAATTACTTACCCTAACTATACGCCACACACGTTAGATTATATTATTGTCGTGGGGAGCAAAGTACGATAGAAATTGCATTTAATTTCTTGGTAGTGAAATTATTTGCCGCTATTTGAACCATAATATTGTACAACAATAATATAGTTAAGACAAGCCTCAGATGTATGGCTTGAGTCAATAATAGTGCCCGGATTGCGGCAATAGGTTCACATCCTATTATGTGGGACCGATGGTGAAATGTGTATATATATGTAATCTATATGTGTATATGTATGTAAATGTGTATATGTATGTAAGATTACTTAATACTTATTAACATTACTGTACGATAACCATTCATGAAAGTGATAATATACGGTTCTGATGTATTAAGAAAAATGTTGTTTTAGTTTACTGGTATAACGAAGTTGTTTGTACAATAACAAAAACAGGAAAAAGTGTGCATGAATGAAGTTGTGTGTGTTGTCATTTTGAATAAACCGTACCTATATTTATGTTAACACACATATCTCTATCCACCCCACTGAGCAGATACAGATTGAAACAAATATGGCAACTTCGGAAGTGGTGGAGAAGGGGGCATAATATTATCTGTGCGCGCTCGAGTCACCACGTATAGAGACTCGTACACACTAAGACTGAATTGTTTAAGTTTTTCGAACTTAAAAGTTAGCATAATAAATGCTATAAAAAATTCATTCAAATATTTGGGCGCAGTCATCACAATTTAATGTTTAAAAATGGTTGAAAAATCATTCATTGTTTCCAACAGTTCGTAAGAATGTTGGTAGATGGCTGCACCGTCGCCCTTGTAGACGGATATAAAGAGAAGGAAAATTTAAAACTTAAAAGTTAGCATAATAAATGCTATAAAAATATCATTCAAATATTTGGGCGCAGTCATCACAATTCAATGTTTAAAAATGGTTGAAAAATCATTCATTGTTTCCAACAGTTCGTAAGAATGTTGGTAGATGGCTGCACCGTCGCCCTTGTAGACGGATATAAAGAGAAGGAAAATTTGGAACGATTCAGGTGTGGCTCAATAGCTCAGTTGGAAGAGCAAGGGAAAGGTCGTGAGTTCGAGTCTCACTTGAGCATTTCATTTTTTCCAATGTTTTTCGAATTTATACGATGTCTTGGCACCCAATATGAAAGTTTTTAAAAACAAACTTGACAATATCGCAAGATCACAGGACACACACACACATCAGCTCAAAATATTAAAACCGAACTGAATATACACGTTTAACTATAGGACATTGACAATGTGAACTTATTGTGTGTATGTGTGCAGAATACTTTATACAAATCCATAGCCTGAGATTCATTTCCAAATACCTATATAAATATAGGTAACGCATTAACTTCGAATATAGTATTGTTATTTTAATTGTAATCTAACCTTTTTATTTTCATTCATCTCTGCTCATACCGCTAACCGCTAGCCGTTAGTCAGTATATCATTACATTCACATTAACTTAATAAGTATTTTTACATTCACATAGCTCAATTAGATTAACATCAATTAGAGCTATTAATCAACTTCACAAATTAATAAGCAATAAAGTTTTCACTCCGTTACAGCTCCGTTCCCGCTGTGCATAGCAACCTATTTCCGGGATGTAACCTATATCACAGAATAGATAATAGTACTAGCGTCCTATATACTCGTTTTGTTTCAGACTATAGTCTATCCCTGTACGATATTTCACTCATGTCCGTTCAGCTGTTAGAGTATGAGTCGCAAACATCCAAAAATATAAACTTTCACATTCATATAATAAGTAAGTTTCACGGAGATATTACCAATTTGCTAAAAATGTACGCAGCTTGAACCTAAAAGTACTTCATAGTTACCCCTGCCTTTGGGAATCCTCCCTCCCACCTTTAAAATAAACTACTCGCCCACACTAATTAAATGGGGAAATGAACCCTTCAAGAAACTGTATTAGATACTTGAAGGAAACCCCTACAAATTAAGATACAAAATTAGATTCGCTCAACAATGCAAATTACCCGTGAAAAGGAGATAAATAGTTCTATAATCAATATTTTTCCGAAACGTAGGTTCAAAATTATGTCTTGTCCATATACCTACATATATTCGATTCTTTATTTTTTTTTTTTCAATTAAATTTTCGATCACTTTATTTTTCAGCAAATACACCTACAAGTGAACACTTGAAAGACAAAATCCTTATCATAATACATAATTTAATTGAAATTGTTACAGCAGTTCTCGATATATGTACCTACCTGTAAATACAAGTAAGTACTTAAAAACAAGATTGCTCAGATACAATTGCTGGTCTAAAATAATGGCTTTAAACAATAAGTACTTGTTCTTACACTGATGTAAGTTTAGTAAGATCTAATAAAATTTTACGAAATTGTTATCAAGTCGCATTCTTGGCTACCCGAACGTTTGTAGGTAATTTGTGGGAAATCCAGATAGTTAGAAACTTTGTTAGAAACTAAAATCATTAATTGCGACCTGCTTTGAATGTTCAATTAAGAACTGGTGAATATTTTTTATCTGAAAAACTACAAACTTGCATTATTGCTGTCTGGGTAGAACGCACCCTTACTTCCCGTTGAACTAGAAACGGAACTGACGTTGAAGTTACACTTATGCGACGCGGTAACTGCTTTCCACATTCTCGTTGGTAATCCTGGCTGTATGAAAAAACTGGTATGTGATGTCTTATCAAGATTGAACCATCGAATAAATAAGAGTTTTCATATGAGAACAAACAACTTGATGTATTGTGCGTCCTACTTGATATGTCTTACCTTCCCACGAATAAAGTGGTCAAGGGCACTCAAGAATATATCGATCAACCTAATAAATGTCTTATTAGCCGCCAATTCTATACAGATTTTATTAAAAGCTGACCACTTTAATCCACTTAAGCATAAAGTCTCAGTGGTCCTCAGGGAACGACTGGACGAGACGGTGGCTATTCAGGCCACCGACCAAGACACAAATAAACCTACTTGATCCTTATAAAACACGACATTTCAAACGAGAACGTCGTGTTCACTACTACATATGTCTACAAAATGAAAGTCGGTTCAATAATCAGTTTATTTTCTGTGATAATTATATGCTACTGCGAGTTCACGTTTCAAGTCCCAAACCGAATGCGAAATGAAAATGAATTTAAAAAAAGTTCGTTAAAAACTGTATACAAGTTGTGGAGTTATGAAGCCAGAACAATTCTTAGCAATAGAAGAAAACGGTCGCTAAACACTACGGATGCAGAAATGGCATATAGAATGTCTAGTGAAATTGAATCGAAGAATCTCACCAGTTTAGCTAATTCTTCACTTGTGACCAAGCACGCCCTATTGAAAGTTTTCAAAGAAATTTGGCCCGTATCAGAGTGGAAAAACTGGGGTTTTTTCTCTGATGATTACCTAGATTCTGTCAACGAACACTGGCTACAGTTTCCACCTCCTAGTGAAAGTTTCCAGAGATCGTTGGGTAGTTTCTACTTGCTGTTTGCCACGATCGGTTGCGGTGGGAATATCATCGTGCTGCTAATGTATCTAAGGTAAGCGTATAGTAAATTATATTCTTTAATAATTATTTTGATTTTCGAATCAACTCAACACCAATATATCCCAAACATAAATAAAATGTTCACTTCAAACTTCTTTTAGTACGTTGCGCTATTGTATATTTTCTTTTTCATCTACAACCCATATTTATAAAAATATATGTAATTAATACCACACTTGGCGTTTTGTTAAACTTCTAATGACGTAAGCTCAAGTTACCAAAATGTTATATGGCTTTATATAAACTACTACTACCTACTTTTGTGGACATTTAAAAAAGCGTCTCAAAGCGCGGTCATGCCACATTACATTACATTTTTCGCTTCACATCTCTCAACACAATTGAACCACTACGGACGGTTGAATGCTGAGGTCACAGCCATTTCCTTTTTCTGGAAATAGTTACGCTTACATATTTAATGTAAAGCTGTTTTTACCGCACCTTCACGAGTATTTCTATTTATTCACTATAGAATGTGTTTATATATTCAAAATTGTCCTTTTCATCAACGAACGACCCTTGTTCCCATTACGGTAGTGGATTCGTGCCCCTAAATAAGCCTCTCAAAGGATTTTGAAGATTCCGTACAAAAAGTAAGAGGGTAATGGACAAAAAGAAACAATGCCTCTACATCTCTTTGACAAAGAGCTTAGGGGTATAATCAGTGTCTTATAAAGGGTTTGAGGGATCTTGCTGCTAATAGAATGGAATACACTTTATAGTACACTGGTATCTAATATAAGTAGATATTATATTTTGGGCTCGTCTCATTCGAAATATCAGCGCAGTGCATAAATGTTTGGAATGGTACATTTTTCATCAGCTATGTATAATCTCTATAGTCTATACTGTGTATTTTTATTAAAAAAAAAAAAAACTTTTTATTAGTTCAATACATTAAAAAAATCATTTCTTAAGAGGTCCATTATATCCATTTCAACCAGTTGCCATCAAACAAACATAAAATTTCAATCTAACCACGAACTTTCTAACAAAATAAACAGTATCAAAATCCGTTCTGTAGTTTTTGCGACCATGGCGAACTAACAGATAAACAGACAAGAATTGCAAGAACAAAATTGGGTTCAGAATCGTAAAAAGAACAACAGCAGCACTAACAACATTCACCCGAATTTAAAATTTTATTGATTCAGCTCGAATGTTGCCAAGAATACCTATGCTATTCTCTTACGATATCAAATCTCGTCCACAAGCAAAACTTCAACAGAATTTGATAGAGTCTTCACTAGTTCTAAAATGCAATCTTGCTTTACGTCGAATCATAAAACAAGGTTGAATTTTTGAGCTAGCGAAAACTTTATAATAGAAAGAGCATATGCCATAAAATCTCCAAACCACATTCAGATTTTATAGTCAGTATTGACAACAACATATTTCAACTAAATTATGGAGTAAAAAGAGAGAGAGAGAGAGAGATTAGGATGATTCATATTATCTCTAACCCTAAAAGGATAGACCCTCTTGGGTTTTAGGACCCTACTAAGTAAGATCTTTGGGCCTTTTCTTTTCTTTTTCGTGTGGAAAAAATAGAGCCGGTGGGGGAGGTTATATCGGGCTCGAACCGACTAAAACGCCCGTTGTCTGTGGGTCAAAGTGCAAAGCCGAAGGTGAGGTTGTTGGACATATGCCTCGCACCTCGGCGGACCCAGGGCCATCTCTATCAGTCTGGCCCTCTTCGGTAAGAGGGAGCACGGAGTCCCCAACTCGTCTCCGGAGATGGGGAGGCACGTAAAGCGCGCCGCTTGCTCAGCCTACTTCTGCTAGGGTGACAGGCGGCTCCACCTGTCATTTTCAGGACGGCCTTTGGGGCCCAATTCAACTCAACTGCTAGCTGGTACACCTACCGAACAACGAACGAGATTCTGGTGCAGGCTGGGCGGTCAGACGTCAGTCGCTCCGGTAAAAGCCAAAACTGGCCTGCTTGATGGCAATAGGCTCTGTCCGTATTACGTGCAACCGATAAAAGAAGCGAATTGTGGGTAGTCACAGGCGTGAATACGTGTATGTGTACGTAAGTATGTGAGAAAATTCGCACCCTGGGCTCCAAAGCTTGGCTCTGAATGCAACGGGAAACTACCGCCAGGATGATGATGATGTTGATACAGACCTGAGTGAGCTAGCAGCCCCCATCAGATGAAGGGTGAGAATTTTTAAAGGGAAGCCGGTGTAAAATGAACTCATACCCATAGAACCCTAGGAAAACCGGCAAGAATCGGGTTATGGTGACCATTCGTCACTATTACCAAGTGTTCCATTATTCACCATAAAGCTCTGGTGGATTTAGTTCAGATAAAGCACTTCCGACGTCAGGTGACTATAAATCTGAACAATGAATCCGGATTATCATAATATTATAGCTCCAACCGCAAAATAACTACTTTAAGTAAGTAATAGT
This sequence comes from Eilema sororculum, assembly GCA_914829495.1. NCBI lineage: Eukaryota > Metazoa > Arthropoda > Insecta > Lepidoptera > Erebidae > Eilema > Eilema sororculum. Next base: position 15,035,131 of record OU618543.1, on the reverse strand, counting down.
GCTTTAAGAACACAAATAAATCTCGCTAAAATTATAATACAAGAACGTTTATATAACACTGGCTGTTGCCCGTGGCTCCTACCGTACATATAAAACACTGAACCCACGCCCTCAACCCACGGGAACCCTTCTAAAAAGCCCCTAAATTTGCTATGTGCTATTTTAGTCATAACGTGTAATATTTATTTTCAATAATTAACAGTTGAAAGATGGACACAAAATTATCTACAACATATTTTTTTTAATGACTAAGGACTTAGACTCACTGACGTGACTATTTGGCAGTACCGAACACCTAATTATAGCTGTACCAACCACCAGCGCTTTCTATTTTTGAATTGTCGCAGTACTTCCCGACTGTGAAAGTTTAGAGAGTTGCGTACTGTAAACAGTAGTAGCACATCCTTACCGTGACACGATTCGTCTCTCCTTGGCGCACTGGAGCTTACTTTGTCTCGGAACCCAACGTGAACGGTTGTGCCCTATTAGTTAATCTGACACGCGACAACATTTTCGTAAATAGCATGTTGTGTTTTATATTAATAGCGCTAGCCATGCTTTCAAACATAGTTCATTGTATGAATGAAAATACGTCGACACAAGCTGTGGAATACATCCGTTTAGATCACGCGTACAGTGATAAAAACAAGTGTAAATATATAGTTTTAGCTAAAACAGTGACTTTGAAGACTTTTAAGTGCCACAGTGATTTTATGCGGCGTCGATTGGATAATTTAAAACAGTGGAAAAGGCGAAGAAGGACAGCTGAAATCATCAAACATGAGCTGAGAGATGGAGATAGTAGAGTAAAAATTACTGAAAGTATGGAGGATGAAGTGGAATCATATCAAAATAATTTTAGCGATAAAACAAAATACTTAAATGTTTCTAAAAGTACTTTAGCAATCATTGCTAAGTTTACGAAGCGGTGGCCGGTGCAGAGATGGCGAAAGCTGGGTCTGTTTACTGATGACTTCCTGCTAAGGGTCAATACTCACTGGTTGCAATTCCCACCTCCAGACCCTTTGATACTGTACACTTCCGCCAGCACATATATTGTATTAGGCAGCATTGGATGCTTCGGCAATATTCTAGTATTGCTAATGTATTTCAGGTATGTATAATAAAATACTACATACTTAGAAACATAAAACTAAGTATGAAAACTTATTTACCAATTATATATTTGCGCGTAATTCAGTTTATATAAATATCAATTTTGGATAAGATAGTTTAATAACTATATATGAATGAATAAAAATAAGTAATATTATGCGGAAGGTGATAGGAAGAAAATGTAAATATTTGGTTCATTTATAGAAAGATTCATACATATGGATATAATCCGGAAGAGAAAAACGTTTCCACTAATGAAAGTGAATAGGAAGGGATTTCTATATCAATATTTGCGTAAAGTTTTTATGTGTTCGTAGTTGAAGAGGAAGGATTTGGAAATAAATGTTAGCTCAAGAAGGTCTCATTCCTTTGCATACTTGTAGTTCCCAGGAAGAACTAACAACAAGGTTATGAGTACCTAGCTTAATTAAAAATATATAGTATGTTATATGGTTTCTTTTTCACAAGTCATTTTTATAAAAAAACATCATTATTTTTATAAAAGACACGTCAATTTGACTTCACCTCGCCTGATGGTAAGCTAAAGGCAAAGTCTAGGAAAGAGGGTCACCATCGTAAACGTACCATGTTAACAGGGGTGGTATTCAGCTTGACGGCCTCATCAAAAGCCTTTTCACGCCCCGCTTAAAGGACCCGGGACTGTAGGAAGAAGGAAACACGTGAGCTGGCAGGGAGTTCCAGGTCTTAATGGTGCGGCATAGGAATGAGTCACTGAAAAGCTTGGTTCTAGCAGGAAAATCATCATGTCACTATCTCAAATCATTAGTTTTGTGTAAATCACGGATTAATTTACTGCCCAACTCTCACAACAATACTTCGAGCACTTCCTCGATAAATCTCTCTATCAACCCAAGGTTGACTGGCAGAATCTGCTCATGTCATTAAGTCCACCTTTGTATATAATTTTATTTTATATTTGTGCAAATAAAAATAACAACTTATTGATATTTGGCCATGGAGTAATCTCATAACCGCAAAAATCGGTTGGTTTGGTCCTTCCCGATTCGAATACAGAGTTGCCTATTATAAAATATATTTGCGGTAGGTACTGAAACCCATACGATACATATAAATAAAAACGCTCATAAAAACTAAATGCTACATTACTTAAAGATGCCGTTGATTTTTTAAAGATACAATTATAAAACTCTTGGCATGGTACATAATTTATTCGCACTCCTGTCAGTTATCACATTGTCGATACGTCTTTGATATTATCCAAATAAAATATTGTATTTTAAAAGACAGACAGAGAGACACATACATTTTTCAAAAGTTACAGAAGTGTATTAGTATCTAGTCTTCAAAAACATGAAATAGACATAAGTTTTTCATCAGTTGCACTAGTGCACTGCTAAAACTAGTCTTCAAAAACATTTATTTTTTGCTAACGACTATTTATTTCGAGTATTTTTCGTTTCTAGTTTATTTCAACTCTGTATTAGGTTCAAGGTTAATAATAATTGAACATTATCTGCGGTAGCCTAGTGGTATGGGTAATGGACTGCTGAGACGAGGTCTCGGGTTCGATCCCAGGTTTACCATGGCACACACCAATGACGTTTCGATGCTTTTCGAAGTTATGTGTGTATTTATCGCAGGTTTATAAATGCCCGGTTAATGGCACTAGGCTCGCCACCTATTACATTGGGACCTAAACATAAACTGGCGAAATGTGGGTGCTAGCACCTCTGCCTACCCCTTCGGGGAATACAGGCGTGAGTTTATGTTATGTTATGTTATGAACATTATAGTTAAGATTTTTTGATGCCGTGTTAGAATAGGACCGCACCAGCTCTTCCCGTGGTTGTCGTAAAAGGCGACTAAGGAATAGGGCTGTTCTCCATACAGCCTAAAACAAAAGGCCCGCTAGACGGCAATAGGGTCACCCCCTATTACGTCGTAGGACCGAAAATCATTATTGGTGAAACGTGGGTGCTAATACACCTCTGCCTACCACTTCAGGCATTTACAGACATGAGTATATAACATAACATAACATAAACTCACGCCTGTATTCCCCGAAGGGGTAGGCAGAGGTGCTAGCACCCACATTTCGCCAGTTTATGTTTAGGTCCCAATGTAATAGGTGGCGAGCCTATTGCCATTAACTGGGCACTTATAAACCTGCTATAAATACACACATAACTTTGAAAAGCATCGAAAAGTCATTGGTGTGTGCCATGGTAAACCTGGAATCTGACCCGAAACCTCGTCTCAGCAGTTCATTACCCATACCACTAGGCTACCGCATGTTATATATGTATGTCTCGTCTAGTTTATTTCAATTCTGTAGTAGTCACAAGGTTAGTAATAATTGAACATTATAATTAATATATTTCGATGGAAACCCGGTGACCTAATGCCTATTTCTAACTTGGTCTAAACTTAGATGACATTCAACATTTTTATTACCGTGTTAGATATTTGTACGGCTTCCGTAATATGTCGATTCCTATAAATAAAGAAAACTTTTTCGATTTAACAAAAAGGAAATTTCCTTATCTTTTACACACGACAATAAACAGATTTCTCCTTTTCAGGTCTGTTAGTTATATATGGGAGTACAGACAATATTGTAGAAAAAAACTATTTACCTACGTATAATTCTGTTTGTTTTCTCGTCATTAATCTACTTAGTTTACGGTCGTAATCTCATTTAATGTTTGATTACTTAACATCTCCTTTCGTTAACCCTTAAATACGTAATTAATTTCCTATTTAAAATTAACAGCAAAATCAACAGCCATGACGTACGAGTGATGTAGAAAATAACTTGCGTAATGTAAGGTTACTGTAACGTTATTGTATTTATTATTATATTGGCATTTGGGAAGCTGCGTTCCAAGGTCTTCTATTCACATGACCTGAAGCTGGCCACCAAAATATCAGTTTACATGGCAATTGTGCTGCCAAACCTCTTATATTCCTCCGAGACGTGGTGTGTGTATCGGCACCACATACGCACTCTGGATCGTTTCCACCTCAAGTGCCTAGGCTCCATCATGAAGATCCGATGGTCCGACCGAGTGCGTAACACCGAAGTTTTACGACGAGCAAATGTCAGTGGCATTGAGGCCTACTTAATGCGTCGGCAGCTTCGGTGGTGCGGTCACGTATCACGTATGGCGGAGGAGAGAGTGGCGAAACGCATCTTCTACTCTGAACTAGAGGAGGGCAATCGGAATCATGGCGGCCAACTCCTCAGGTTTAAGGATGTTCAGAAGCGTCATATGAAAAGATGCAACATTGAGCCGTCTCAATGGGAAGGTTTGGCAGCACAACGTCCAGAATGGCGCAGGGTGGTGCATATACGAGTAAGCGATTTCGAGGAACACCGAAAGGCAGACCTCGACGCTAAACGCGATGAGCTGAAAGTTCGCCCACTCGCTGCCATTCAGTACCATTATGTGGGTGGTGTTCTCACGTGCCCTCAGTGCACACGAGTGTTCACCGCGAAGATCGGCTATGTTAGCCATCTTCGAGCGCATCAGCGCCGAGCCGACTAGGAGTCGAAGTGGTCGCCATGGCCGAGATCGGTCGGAGACATCATCATCATGTAGATTTTCCTACATTATATTACTTATATAAAAAACGTTTTAGGAAAGGGACATTTTGGGAAGTTGACATTTTGGGAAAGGGACATCATGGGAAGTTGACATTTTGGTACCAGGGGACATTTTGGGAAGTTGACGTTTGAAGCCACAACGAATTTTCGTTTTCGTTAACTTCACTAAGTTTATTGGTCTGTTTTACTAAACCTATTAGGCGACTATGAGTTAAGTAGTTTTCTATCTGACAGTAAACCTACAGCCCATGACTAAGTGCCTGCTTGACGGCAACAGGCTCACCCCCTATTACGTGGAACCGAAAATCATAGCTGGCGAATTGTGGATGTTACATGCGTAAGTATATGTATGTATGTAATTTAGAGGAGAGTAACTTATCACGCACGCTTTCGTTTAATAAATGCCAAAGATGACACGTTATGAAAACTCACAATTTATGGCATCAGAGGTAAAACCAGAATGCCTTAGCAAAAGATTTGCATAACAAAGGTGGCAGATACCGCCAAACACATGGATAATTTGTAAGAAATGAAACTTCGACACGTGTTTTGATTCCACACGAGGGATTCTTTAAACATTTATTAGAAAAGGGGAGAATTATAAATTACAGGATGTGGAACCTGCCGCCCACGCTAATGAAGAGATTAAAGGAGATTAAAGGTACTGAAAGATGTAAATAATAAATAGGTACTGATGTGGGTAAATAAGTAATGTTCGAGCATACAGTCAGCGTCATAAATATCGTGACGACGAAGTCTCAAAATGATCTTAAAACTCTCGTATTACGAGCTAATCAAACTGTTTTATTGATTTATATGGTATTATGGTCCGAACTAAATGTGTGTACCAAATATCAGAACAATCGGTCAACTGGAAAGGGGTTAAAAAATGAAATTAACATCATTTTGAGTTCTCTGTTCGTTAACACCTTTCTGATGCTGACTGTACTTTAATAACAATTGTAATATCAATGCCTAAGGGAATTTAGTATTTGCCTTAAGTTTAAAACGCGGTGTTAGGATTAAAAACCTCAAATATATGCTGAAATATCCAACCTAAATTTCACCATTGTGGAGACAAAGAGTTAATCTAAAATGTAGGCCACACAATTGCACATTTTAAAAGCAAAAGTAATTTGAATGATTTTATAGCATTTATTATGCTAACTTTAAAGTTCGAAAAACATCTGAAAAAATGAAATGCTCAAGTGAGACTCGAACTCCACCGTTGCCCTTAAAGACGGATATAAAGAGAAGGAAAATTTGAAATGATTCAGGCGTAGCTCAATAGCTCAGTTGGAAGAGCATTCCCCCTGTAAGGGAAAGGTCGTGATTTCGAGTCTCACTTGAGCGTTTCATTTTTTCCGATGTTTTTCGAACCAAAAGTAAATTACAAACTTTGGCGCTCGTGTTTTCTATGTACCTATGTTATATTGACAAGTTATTTATCTTTAAAAACAAAGAAAACTATATCAAAATGCTGAGTTTCTAAATTATCAAATTAATTGAAATTAAACATCAAGCTTTTGTTTAGTTAAATAAAACTAACAATAAACTTCACGACTCTTGGCAAAACAACAAAGTTTCTGCAAATGTAAAATAAGACACGGATTTTTGAAGTAAACACGACCGTGCGTGCCTTAAGATCTTAGGATCGAGGTATGATATCATCATAAGGTGTCGGTATCTAGACACAGAGACGGCAATATTAATACCTCATATTTCATTTTATACAGTGCTAAGCTCCAGAAACCTCTTATTATTCGACGTATCCTAAAATGTGTCATATATCAAATTTTAGATGAGGACATAAAACTTTAATATTTCGTATTTTCATTTTATGTTTTACTGGTAAGATGGCAAACAAATTTATGCCCGTTTTATGGCTCAGATGCCTACTTATGTACAATTGCTTGCCACAAAAGCTCCAAATGATTATACATTTGCCCCGTTACCGCGTTGGTCCCTCATTTTCCATTTCAGCGAATACGATTCGCGAGTTATTCTACTTTTATGAATTACGAGCTCATAATACGGTATATACAAATACCGTAGGAATCGGAAGGATCAGGTACAGACGTCAAGACAAGTGTTTAATATAAGATAGATAATAATTATTGATTTTTTATGATCACTTGAAACTAATAACTTCTCTTCTTATATATATTCACATCATACACGAATAGTTATATTTGAATCATCTGATAATATACATACTTATCTCTCTTCTCTCTTTCTCTTTTCGTGTCAACGATTCACTTTTATGACTACACTATTCGGGAATAAAATTCTGCCATCTTAATCGCGCTGTCAGTGGCTTTATTTAAGTCGTCTACACACTTAGGTATAAGTTAAATCTACATATACAATATATACATCTCTAATCTAAATCTAGTTTTAACGTTATCTAGGTGATGAGCTTTTTAATTTGACAGGGAACACGTTAAAATTAATGACTAGTTTGCACAATTTTCAGCGGCGTTTTGGCTAGAGGATGTTGACAATAACTACTAAACAAACTTGCAATACGAATTCATGTTTAACAAAAGAAATGTTGATGGGATTAATAACATAATTATGTATAAAAACAAAAGTCAATTGCCACAAATGTTTGTCCGAGTCTACTTGAGAATGACTCTACCGGTTTGGTGGATTTCATTTTGCGAAATTCGTAATTCTCTAGACAAGATTTCTATAGAAAAAATCTTTGATAAGCCTACAGGAAATGTACCTACTATAATAGCACCGGCGATGCCAGATGCAAGATCGAGCCGCTTGTTAATGAATTGGATATAATTACAACCTTTTGGTCATACGGCATAAGATTGAGATTCCTTTGCCACTACTGTTGTTGTTTATCATCCTGTTTTGTTGATTTGTTTACGTATGGCTTCTAATATCTTCCTCCGCAAATCAATCTATGCGAACCATAAACCGTAGTCTGGTAAATGTGTTGAAAAGTAGCTATAAAACAGAATTAATGAGCTAATAAATGTTATATTACGTAGGTACTTGAACTTATATAGGTATCTACTCATATACCTATATCGATAGTGGTTTGAATAGAAAAGAAAATAGCTTTTTCGGAAATCGCAACACTTTTTCATGATAAGTCTGAGTAGGTTGTTTTCACTTTCTGATAGATAAATAGATAAATAACTCATTATTGTAAGCCAACATCAGATTACAAGAGATACTTTTGTTATTTTATAAATTCAGTCCTCGTTTTGAAGAAACAGCGATATATCTGACTATTTAGTCGTCGGTAATTTTCTTCCTATATGTACAGTCAGTATCAGAAAGATGTTGACGAACAAAGTACTCAAAATGATCTTAATTTCTTTTTTATCCCCTTCCAATTGACTGATTGCTCTGATATTTGGCACACACCTTTAGTTTAGACAATAATACAGTTTAAAGCAATAAATTTATTAATTAATAACTACCCATACGTTATTATTGTTTTGAGATTACAAAATGTCCATCAAAAGGTTGCCTGTAAGAGATCGCTTGTAGCGATAAGGTTATGTTGTCCGTACATGTACTAAATTTTATAAGTGTACAATGAAGATTTTTCTTATCTTATCTTATCTTATCTTATCTTATCTTAAAACAGTTGATTTGCTCTTAATGCGAGAGTTTTAAGTTCATTTTGTGACTGTATTTTATCGTTTCTTCTTTTGTAGTTTATCGTTTAAACTAGCAATTGGGCGTACCTACATATTTCATTTTTATGAACAAAGTACAAAGCATTGAGCTTTATAATGACCGACAGAGGCGTTTTTAGCCGCGTTATAACGTTATATTACTAGCCGTGAGCGGTGACATCAAACTGATCAGTCTGAAATTTTATCGGAGCTAGTAACTTACTTCCATAATTTGATAGAAGAAGTCGCGCAGTTTTAGATAATAATAATCTCGCCTTAGCCCCCGAGCGTGTCCTATATGACTAGGTTCACTCAAGTGGGAACAAATACCATAAAAGCTTACTTTGCTAAAGTTGTTAGGACTCAACTACACAGTTACTATTTGTGCGAGTACTTTGCGCATTTGCACGAATAGTAACCTTGCTTAATTTACGGACCATGTTGTGGAAGAAGGAAGAAGAAGAAAAAAGAAATTTCCTTGCATCTGATTGCGCCCGAGACCGGGTTGAACCTTCCTCCCGCTTCCACTCCGCGTCGACCCTCAGCCTGACAATTATTTTTCAGTCACTTAATGACTGATGGGCTTAATTCAATCGGGTCCAGTAGGACAGGAAATAGTCATTACAGCTCTTATCTTTTTATTATTATTATTGTTTATTTTTTGGTAAACTTACCTATATACTTTAAAAGAAATATCATAAGTATGCATCTTTTCATATAAAGTTTATGTAGGTACAAGTGTATACTTATCGCCTTTGCCCTCTGTACATTGGTAGGTACATACATAATGTTTAATTATAGTCTGACCGTGGGACCTGTACCGTTCCCATGGTCCGCCACCCCGAGATAAACAAAAGAAAAGAAAGACTATGAAACGATGAGATCTACATACAATGTCGGTCAAATCTTACGATATCATTTGGCAGTTTGAAGGCCGGATATCATAAAAATTCCCTATTTAATCATTTTTGGCTCTACATACCAGTCGTATACATGTGGTAAATAATAAATACATAGTTAATTAAATATGAGTAGGTGCCTGAATTGTTCATTTTATTAATGAAATATCCGTAATATATTAAAATACCTACAGTTAGTTAATTAAATACAACCGAAAACTATTTATCCTATTATTCCTATTATATCCTACTATCGTACCTCCTACTAATATTAAAATCAGGAAGCTTGTGAAGATTTTTGTTTATAAGATGATGAACATCCATTCAACGGCTAAATGAGCCGTTGAATATCCAATTTCCATTAATAATTCCATCAATTTTCGTTTAGCCGTTAGAGCAATCAAGCTCTGACGCTAAACGAAACTTTGAAATTTGGTACTTTAGATTGTAATTGTTTAAATTGTACCTACCTACTGTTTTACTCTAACTGCATGGCGGTAAACAGTCCGGTAGACGGTAGGTACGGTAGTGTAGCCGCAACGGGTGCGCATCGTCTTACATAACTTTTCCGAAAATGTTTCTCATACTTAATCATTTAAATTCATAATATTACAAATCATACACTTCGCTTTTACTAATATTTGTTTTAATATATTTGTATATACTAATGATCGGAACTCATAATCATTCGAATAAATAACTATAATATTCATAAAACGAGATGCTACCAGACAAGTAGGTTAGGTTAGGTTACAACTGTGACCACAACAATGCGCGAGCCGAGCGAGCGAAGCGAGCGTGTCTCGGTAGCGGCCGGTGAAGCGCCAGAAACAGCAGTATTAGATTAATAAACACATTTTTTTCCAATTCGTATTCCAAATTCAAAATTTAGACATGGCGTATGTCAGATCAGCTATTTTATATGGTGGTGATGTATTCTTAAATTTTCTAATTTTCCGCGCAACTTTCTTCATTTTTTCTTTCATAAGAACCTTCTCCTAACAATAACGAACACAACAAAAAAAGAATTAGCGAAATCGGTTCAGCCGTTCACGCGTGATGTCGTGACCAAGGGAAAGAAAAGTAGACAGAATTTATGTTTACAATTATTTATAAGATTTTTTGTTGAAGTATGATCGTAGTAGCAACATTATTAATTAAAGTAATATGATAATAGAACGTTATGAAGAAAAAAGATCTAAAAAAAAAGTTATGGATTTAAACTGGTCCTTAGTAGGAACAGTGTTAATAAAAAAATTATGACAGTTATGAGTTCCGATGATAGTAATAAAAATGTATAAATAAAAAACGTAAGTAAAATAAAATTATGAAGAGTAGGTAGATATTATGAACACAAATCGGTAGTAAGAAAAATACTAGGATTAAAAAAATTATGTGAGCCAATATGTACCCAGCCGCAACATAAGGCGCGGTACAGTTGTAACCACAGATCATTTTCTCTGTTCCGTGGCGGTAACGGTCGAACTATAAGTACTATTGAATTATATAATAATACTAGCTGTCTCGGCAAACTTCGTTTCGCCTTAGAAATTAGAATCATTAGCTGTATCAAATTCTCCTAATTATTTTGAGAACGGAAAGCATTTCGATTCGATTCGGCCCCATACGCCTACGGAGCTCCCGACACTAAGGTCACCGGGGCCCATACTTACACCTACGGAGCCTATATACCAATGGGACCCATACAACCATATACCTCTACGCTCAAGGGCGTTCATACTACCATAAACCATAAATTTTTCGACCTAAATAAAAAAATAGCCACCATAAGTATTTTCGCGGCCCAAGCAACGGGCATTTTGTTATTTCATAAGAATGTCTACTAATCACTATATGTCTATATGTCTATATGTCTATGTCTAATAATAAGTCAAATTGACGTGTCCTATATAATAAAAAAAAAAAACCCTCTGACGATATTTGCACGCATTATGTCAATTCTAAATAAAACGTCAGATAACAAAGAATATCATACAGCAGTATTAGATTAATAAACACATTTTTTTCCAATTCGTATTCCAAATTCAAAATTTAGACATGGCGTATGTCAGATCAGCTATTTTATATGGTGGTGATGTATTCTTAAATTTTCTAATTTTCCGCGCAACTTTCTTCATTTTTTCTTTCATAAGAACCTTCTCCTAACAATAACGAACACAACAAAAAAAGAATTAGCGAAATCGGTTCAGCCGTTCACGCGTGATGTCGTGACCAAGGGATATAGGGATTCATTTTTATATATATAGATTGATACTAGGTAGATATACCAATCCAAATCCTGGAGTACGCAAATTACTCCCTTTTATCTTATTAACTAGTAGACCCATCCCGATGTCGCGTGGCTGCAAAGAGCACCAGCGCCACCTATGGGATTCAAACTATTATGATCGCACTAGTACTAACTATAAGCACTTTAGTAACAATATTATATCAATGCTATAATCAGACTACGAATTTAAAAATTGAATGACAACAAACACGAAAAATACGAACATACAAATATTGATTTTATATAAATAGAGAAGTAGAGTAAAATAAATATAAAGCATAAAATAATAATAGACATAGAAAACCCTCGACCCAACCTCAGTTTGTCAATTCCAATAGTGACAATAGCCACGAATAGGTAACCCTCAACGAATTGCTATTGAATGGAATGGCAAACAGGACTCTTGAAACACTCAGTTATTTACACATAAAATTGTACCTACACAATGTACACACACTGGTACGAGTGTGTGTGCAGACACACACAGACGCCCCCCAAACGTAATCACAAGTAGAACGTTATTACGATGACATGTCTTTTTGTAGAATGTGGAAAAGAAATGTCTGAGAATTCCACCAATACGATCGTGAGCGAGTATAGGACGATTTGCATAATATTGGATCACCATCATTCTGCTAGCGGTTTCTCGGTGCTGCCTTTATCCTAACTTAAACTCTTGAGTACGTTTATTATTTTTTATAGATTTTTAGGCCTTTACAAGCAACTCAGCAGTTTTACCGGCTTGCGACGTTGTCTTAGGCTTTGAAAATCTTGATAGGCCCCATACGCGATCTTACCGTAGGACAATTTCATTATTTTTGTTTAAAACTTCCATTGGATGGTTGATTGGATCCACTCTAAGATGTAGGTTAATTTTCCTTCCTTCGTCTTTCAGCTGTCTTTATATTGTGAGCTTCTCTACTCATTTCAACACTGTCTCGCAAATGTTTTATACCTCGGACGGTGTTCGTAACTCAAGTAGTTCAGGGATTTGTCAACGATGTCGTCATAACTACAAATTTCTCGTCTAACCTGAACCATCCCATTAATTGTAAAAGTTTTAGTCTCCATTTTCGTACCAACGGAGTCTAAGTTCACTCGTTACGATGTTACAGATTACTCGGATTTCATTTTCTTAATAACTAACCCACTCGCCACCTAAATCGATTTATTTCTGGTAAGACGCTAACTATTCTCATTTCCTTTCAGTGGCGTAGGATGACTTAAAAGTTTGTTGGAAGAGAATTCAGTCTCTGGTTTTATGAATGTGCCTTTGTGACATTGAAAATTAATGACTCGGGTAGAATTACAGAGAGTGATCTATCTTTAGTTAATTAAGTTCCAATACTGTTAGGGGCAAATATAAACATTTACTACTTCAAGGAGAAGATCTGATCTCCTATGATTAGGGCCTAAATTGTTTAGTAGGTCTACTAGACGAAAACAGACTAAACTGCCTGTGTGTTGTGGCTGTAGAGCATTTGATTTTTGCATCTAGGGTGACGGGATCTTCATTTTTTTAAACCATTGTCTGTGTCTCTGTCTCGCATTACTCTATGACAGTTACCTGATATTATAAGGCGTAACTTCGCCATAAAAATGAATATATATATAAAGAGAGAGAGAGAGAGATTGATCTAAATCCACCCGGACGTTGCTCGCACGGCTAGATTTAAAAACAATATTTTAATACAAACCAGTGCTACAACAATTTTCATTCTCTACCCCTAATCATTCGTCCAATGTACAATCTGTTTCCTGTATCCTCTATTTCGGCGATAAAGCGAGACATTAGTGAAGAAGGCGAAACGGTTAAGTATCTGAATTTCAAGCAGTAGGGAAAACCTCTTGCCCTTGTTTATATTAGTACAAGCGTGCCTCAAATCCTTGATTCTTTCACTGAATTTGAATGTCAACGTGCGGATAGAGATTTATAGTGATACTAGCTGTTGTCCACAGCTCCGCCCGCGTGGATGTCGGTTATCGCGACCAAACATAACCTATGTCCTTTCCCAAAGTCTAATCTACCCCTATACCAAATTTCATTAGATACAATCGGTTCAGAGGTTAGTTGTGAAAACGTAACAAAGCCAGACAGAATTACATTCTCATTTGTAATAATAGTAAAGTATTCCTAACAAAAATTATGAGGAAACTTGTAAATGATTATTTATGATTGATTATTAATATTTTTAATACGAAGCGCGCAATTAGCACGCAAACTCAATTGCTGCTGTCAGACAAAATATAACAAATATGTTATTTAGTACACGATAAATATCTACTTTTACTTCAGAAGTAAAACCCTACTGTAAACTTTTTTAATTGAACCAGATGTTGATACACATTCACAGTTTATTGTTTATCATAAATATAATCAGAATAGTTTATTCGTAAATAGTTGGTTCGACAAGGCCTGTAACTCATATCTTTAATTAGCGCATTGACAGTTCCTGTAACAATTTTTTATCGACTCCATAATATGTAAGTAGTATTTGAATGAATTTTTTATAGCATTTATTATGCTAACTTTATATATAAAAGAGAAGGAAAATTTGGAATGATTCAAGTGGTGCTCAATAGCTCAGTTGGCAGAGCAGTCCCCCTGTAAGGGAAAGGTCGTGAGTTCGAGTCTCACTTGAGCATTTAATTTTTTCCAATGTTTTTCGAATGTAAGTAGTATTTAATTGGTTCTCAATGACCCTACCTATTGGGTAGTGATGCCAGACATTTCTAGCCATCGCATGGAAGAAATAATGGTAAATGAATAGCGTTGGGTTAGTGGACATAAAGTGGCGGGCGATGCAAATCAAGTGTAAACGTGCCTTTCCAAATAGATTCCGAAATTAAACTGTCTCCGGCAGTCAAGAACAAAGGACAGGCCACGTTGACTTAATTTTTTAATAAGATATTCTTTATACAGCAGTTCAGAACATCTGCGGGCCCAGTATTCGTAATTTAAATTTTGTTAATGAATTTTTTTATCAGTGTGGTGGCCTAGCAAAATTAATAAACGCAGGCGCACCGTCACCGCCTCAACCCCAACTGCTGAATTTCACATATCACTACCATCTATTGGCTAGGTCTATGATATATATGTTATTCGATAATTAGATAATCTATGATATTACTGTTTTCAATACATTGATAGCCACGTAGTGTTTTCCGTAGGTACGTGTGGTTTCGTCGCTAATATCAAGCAGTATCTTCACTGGCCTAACTGCTCATGAATGTGTTCTCATTTTTTCATTTTTTCAATTCTTATGGGTTAAGGAGACGGCCTTACGATCGAGAGGTCCCGGGTTCGGACCCTGGTCATTACACCACCGACGTGAACCCATTCCTAGCACAAGCAATTTAGCTTAGTTGGAGGGGTTAGAGGGAATATTAGTAACTTCGGTTCTAATTTAAATAAATTATAAAATAAATCTTAGCCATTGTCTTATCTATAGAAAAACAATACGAGTACTAACCAACACAATAGCTTATTCCTTATACTTCCTTATCCATATACTGGCGAGGTGGAGTCCAATTGACGTGTTCTTTACAAAAAAAATACTACCGCGGTAAAATTGGAAGTTCACTCTCAGATATAAAAAAAAATAACACCATCCGCGTAGGTATAGGTACATTTTTCTAAACCTTTCCGAATTTTCTGATTCTATTAACATTCCCTCGCGTCTTATTGAAGTTAAGCAAAGTTACCCACAACGGCAATGTGCCACAACACGCACGTACAAAATCGACTCATGGGGTCTGCGTGTATTTTCTAAACCAAATTTTTTCACTGAAACTTGTGGAGTAACTTTACGTCAAGTAAGTTTAAGTTTTAAGTTCTTTTTATTAAAGATGTTTTTTAATATCCCACAACATTCCACACAATGCTATCTAGACCCATGGTAAGCATAGCTTAGCTTGTGTTATGGAATCTAGAATGCGGATAAACATACTTAGATACTTTTAGTAAGTAAAATTAAACTACCACTTAATTTTCATAGATGGTTTTATACCCACTAGAAATATATAGCATAACATAACATAAACTCACGCCTGTATTCCTCGAAGGGGTAGGCAGAGATGCTAGCGCCCACATTTCGCCAGTTTATGTATAGGTCCCAACGTAATAGGTGGCGAGCCTATTGCCATTAACCGGGCACTTATAAACCCGCGATAAATACACACATAACTTCGAAAAGCATCGAAATGTCATTGGTGTGTGCCATGGTAAACCTGGGATCGAACCCGAGACCTCGTCTCAGCAGTCCATTACGCATACCACTAGGCTACCGCAGATATATAGATACCTGCATACGATATGCACCTACCACATGCTACCACATCGAATTTACATTATACCTACTGTGTTTTATTATGTATAAGAATTTTAATCTTAGTACCTACCAATGACAAACGCTATTCAAATAGGTACAGTCAGACATGAAAGGCAAAAGCGTAGACATCAAAGGGCTTCTCGAAATAATTTTAGGTACCAACAAGTAACACAGTATTTTAATTAAAATATTTGGTGGCCTATCACCCGGACGTCCTTTTTGATCTTGCAACCCGTTTCACAAATAAATAATATCAACTTCTGTACAAACAGACTGTAAGATAACCGCCAGAAAAGGCCCTTAATTGACGTTCGTAACTTGGAACAGTGTGATAGTACACTGGTTACTTAACAATAAGGAATTAATAAGCTGTAATAGGTGCATCTGCAATGCATTAGTGATTCGTTATTTATTAGCAGTCGTCCACTTATAGCCGTCTGGTGCCATCGTTGCTTGTAATAAATTCCCCAAATGAGATAGACACTTATTCTTTGCAAGAAAAGGACATGGTTTTGCTATACAAATGTAAAGCCAGACATGTGCAAATCATAAAACACTACAAATAATGGCCTATGGGTCAAACCTATTGAAACAATGTCCCTAAGTGCGAGGAATTCGGGGTTATTTATGATGAGAGCGATACTCGGAACGGCTGGCGCGCATAAAAACGATCGACTAGGTAAAAAAGGGGCCGAGAACTTAAAAGGCAGGATAGTGAGGTTGACTCGCGATAGCACGGGATCGAGGCATTCGGGTTCAGACAAGAGACCAGGGCGGTTGACGAGTTGTTGTGGAATACGGGAGTTAGGGCGGAAGACTTGAGTAAGTTACAAGTGTGACATTATTAAGACTACAGACGTGGTGAGTTGATTTCATACTATCTATTATTACTGTTATACTTGTGTCACATAGTTTTGTGCTATTTATATATTGTATGTGTATTCCTATCCCGGGCTGAGTAATTTATATGAGTAAGTTAATAATTAATCTCTTGATATGTTGAGTCGCGTGTCCGTTGATGTATGTTACGTGGTACCGTAAACGGGATGGCTGTGAGAGCGTCACATGTAATGAGTCAGGCGGCAGACCAGAGACTTGTCATAGCAGAGACCGAGGATACCTTCAATAGGATAGCCTCCAGTCGTTGATGCTCATCTCCCCTGTAATCTGTGATACGATGGCGGCTTTACATGATGATGGCGTATGAGGAACATCGTGCTTATAGATTAGGAACAAGTTATCGTACCGAGACCGCAACCTATTTGTCGTATAATGTCATTACAACCGTCTGGGATAACTATGGCCGGGTGAGGTTCGATTCCCACGGGGGACCTAGCGTCGAAGTGCAGCTCCCTCAAGCACAGAGGTCGGTGCAACCAGATATGTCAGATGGAAGATCAGGAATTACAACTCCTGCGGTACGGGAACCGGTCTGTGAAGTACAGTAACTTGTAAACCGAATTTATACGTACGATTGAATATATGTGAAACAAGTAACTGACATCAGCGTATTCGTTCGTTGTTACATTCTCTGTATTTATTGAAAGGCTGAAGCCAGTGGAGAAATTACTGTCTTTGGATGAATTTCACAATATCAGTGCGGTCGGAGGGGCACTAATATCTCCCGCCAATGGGCGGGGGCTGGCACCTTCGGCGTAGTTTCATGTCGAATACGGAAAAACGAAAATTACTCAGCTTTGGCTAGGCGCTGTACCGTCACAAACAGTAAATTAATATTTATTACTTGGGTAAACATAACCATTCTACCGCAAATAATGTAAGAAAATAGGGAGCGCTCCAATGTTATCTCTGTGTTATCTTTACTGTTCCTTAAACGAACGAAATCAATGATTACTGAATAAGTACCATACCATAACAGAGGAAAATAATGTTAAGTACCTACATCACATTGTTTTGTACATACGTGAAGCATGTATGGGAGTGTTATGAAAGTCAGACACAGATTTTCGAGTTTAGAAAATATTTCAATAGATGTAGGCATTGCTCTAAAACTCTAAAATATACACCGATATTGTATAAAAGTAGAACCTGCCATAGACAGATATCAATCCATTATTGTGCGTACAATGTGTCACTACGATTTATTTGTGATTTCTTCGTCGAAGTGGTTGCCATTCGGTGTCTTGGTGCAGTATTAATATTTTGTGACATTGAAATAAAACCACTTTTTACGGATTCTATCGCTATATATTTGTTATTATTTACTTACTGTTAAAACGACGTTTCGGCTACTTTTCAGTAGCCATGATCACGGCTGAAAAGTCGATTTAAAAGTAAATAATAGAGATCCGGTTCTTAATAGCATTCCGTGGATTCACCGTGCGGTCGCCGGGTCCATGGCGTGGTACAGAGAGGAACACTGTGACGGCGCCTGGGACTTGCGACCCAGGTGTAGGTTTAGGGTGGCCACCTTGTGATGCATCAGCGCTCACCTCCACCGTCAGTCGTGTTCCCCCCTCTACCTATCCAAATTTGGTAAGATCCTATCAACGCCGTTTTAGATATTCGTTTGAGTAAAGAGCTTACTGAAGCTCTTGGCAATCCGAGGTCTTTAAATAAGTTATACAGGGATTTAGCTGGAATTCCCCTTGCTCCTACTTCCACGGCGTAGAGTTTAACCACATAGCCATTTTTGGTTAACTCGTTGGTCAGGTCAAAGTATTTGTTTATTTTTATAGCGTGGTCTTTAGGTATGTTAGTTTCCCACGGTACTGTGAGTTCTACTAGTACTGCACGCTTTTGCTGTTTTGAAAATAGGAATATATCGGGTCTGGATGACGAGGCATAAACATCCTCCGGTATTTTATAGTGTTTCTCATACGAATCTGCGAGTAATGTCCAATCAGCGGCTGCTATCAAAATTGAGTACGGCTTTTGATCTGTCTTTTTTGAGCAGCCTTCCTTTACAAACGCGACGTCATTTCTTTGGTTTGTGGTTAAACCCTTTTTCGCTCTAGCGACCGCCAAACTTACCGCCTCACGTACGATTTCTAATACCTTATCATGTCGGCGCGAGTAATGACCCCGGTCTAATAGCGTTCTACAACCCACCAGTAGGTGCCTACCAGTACCAATTGCTTCACCACATGAGTTACATGTTTTATCTGTGGCTTTTCCCCATCTGACAAGATTGCTTTGGTCGGGGAGGGTCAACTGGAATTTAAGGAGAGCCGGTGACCAGTTGTATATTAAGGTACGCCATTTTAAGGCTATGGGAATACAAAATTCACCTAGTGTTAACCATTCGTTTTGTATTTCTAGGTTCATTGCGTGCACTTTGTAGGTATTATTTTCATCTACTTGAAGAAAAGTTTTTTTTTTTATAAGAATATTAGGATTTGTTATTGGAGGAATTGTTATGTCTTTGTCTGACTGCCTCCTAGTATTATCCAAACCTACCCTACCAGTCTGCAAGCCTATCATGATTTTTTTATGGAATTGGAGGCGCGACTCGAGCTCTTTAGTACTTTGGTCTTTTGGAAGAGCTTGCACGATTTCGTCTTTTGATTTCGCTAGGACGTGCATTTTGGGTACTCTTAGATGTTTATAGAGTTCCGATTGTTTCTTGAACGTCATTTCAAAGTTAATTGAGGCTCTATATGATGTCGATGGGTCTGCCGACTGAGCTAGCCCCAGCCACGACTTCAATGTCTTCGTAACATTCGCATCTAGTTTTTTGAGGAATCCGTAAAAAATGTTTTTTTTCAATGAGTGACATTCGCGTTAACTTTAGAAAATATCATATTTTTTGACATACTTACTTATCACTGAATAATTAAATTGATTCGCAATAAAAATTTCATCATATGCGATCCAGAGTATTATGGCAAAGTCGTAAATTGTCCAGAGTATCGAATTTGGGTCCAGTGTAGATCGTAAGTCTTAAAACGTCTTAAGGTGTGACACGTCAGGCTCAAATCGTGTTTCATAGAATACCTAAATAAATAAGTATGCATACCTTTAAATAAGAAGCTATGAAGCTTTAGTTTTACAAACTTTAATTTCCTGCATCAATGTACTTTACGAAAGACACCGTGTCTCTAAGCTAGATGGTTTATTATGGATCGTTAAAACACTGAACTTAATTAACATGTTCTAATATTATATGGACTGAAATGTACCGTAGGTTAAACGTTTTATGATCACATAAACGTAGATAAAGGTTTCATAATCAGGTATATCATAAAACGCGTCCAACGTCCAAAGCCTACCTACTTAATGCATTCAGGTGCGTCCAATAAGTTCCTACTTTGGAGACCGAGGTTCACTCGTTGTTTTATTATTGGTATGTTGGATTTTCCAGAAGCGACAGCCGTCTGACCTCCAACTTTGAGAAGAAACGTTGTAACGGAACGCAAGTGAGGTATGCTGGGGTCCGAAGATTTGGAGGGGCCTCATACACTACCGCTATTTTTTTTTTTTTTTTTTTTTTTTTTTATACAGGACTCGTCAATTTGACTTCACCTCGCCTGATGTTAAGCTAAAGGCAAAGTCTCGGAAAGAGGGTCACCATCGTAAACATTTACCATGTTAACAGTGGTGGCACTCAGCTTGACGGCCTCATTAGATGCCTTTTCACGCCCCGCTTAAAGGACCCAGGACTGTAGGAAGAAGGAACGTGTTGTTAAACTAAAAACTAAAAAAATTGTTTCTTGTAATTTATTTTGTTTCATTTTTGTATACTCTCAACATACAGCTGATACTTTCATTACACTACATAGTAACTAGATAAACAGCAGTGGGCACATAAAAAATAAAATACTCCCCCGAAAGCTTGAAAGATACCTGTTAAGTATTTTGATTCAGATTCCCTAAAAGGTAAGGTAGGTTGCCGGATATTGATTGGCTGAGACATATCTCTCGCAGTCCGGCCTACCCAGAGCCATCTCTTTCGAGCTGGCCCTCTTCGGGTGTGGGGACTAGTCCCCATCTAGCCCGCGGGTAGGTATGGGTAGACGCACACCACCAGCGTGGCCTGCTTCTGCTAGGATGACAGGCGGCTCCACCCGACACCCCCAGACCCCGACGAGGCCGGAGCGGACATACCTACCAACTTAAAATAAGCCACTGTTGCCCTTTAACTCCTCAGCGTGTACTTGACATAAATCACTTCAGTATTTTAAAAGTAATTATTACCGAATCTGTCTACAGCAAACCGCTAGGAAATTAGGACACGTCTCTGTTTTAATTAACTTTCCGCGTACTCGTACCTTAGATACCACAAAGATGAAAGATTTAAGTGTAGTTTGATTAATGTTTCAGATGTCGCACGCTGCGCACTCCCGGCAACATCTTGGTGGCCAACCTTGCCCTCAGCGATTTCCTGATGCTTGCCAAAACACCAATATTCATTTTCAATTCGTTTAACCTCGGACCAGTATTAGGAAAACCTGGTAAGTGATCATTAATCTAATTTATGTTACCGTCAAAATGTATTATCCTAAAACATTGGTCCCGTAGTACACCGCTTGCGATCGTGGCGGTTTATGTTATTGATCGCGTGGTCCTGAATGCGATTCTCGGGTCGGACGAAGTGCTTATTGGGTTGAAATACTACATAGTAGGAGCCCGGAGAAAGAACACGTGCTTCATATGTTAAAAAAACTTGAATTGAATGTTATGAAATTGAATTTAACACTTAGGGGTGAAATGTACGTGCATTTCATCACTGCACTGCTAAGAATGAATTAAAATAGCCGTTCAAAGTAGGTAATACGATGACAAAAATATAAATTATGTTACACTAGCTTTTGCCCACCGCTCCGCCCGCGTGGAAGTCGGTTATCGCGACTAAACATAGCCTATGTCCTTTCTCATGGTCTAATCTAGCCCTATACCAAATTTCATCAAAATCGGTTCAGTGGTTTAGGCGTGAAAGCGTAACATACAGACAGACAGACAGAGTTACTTTCGCATTTATAATATTAGGATGGATTACCTATGTAATAAAATGAAAAATTGTGTAATCAATAACTAAAATCCCTGCCGCATAACACAGAAGAACAACCCGTCTTTCCGAATGTCACTAAAATATGTACAACTTACTCATTTAAATATAGGTAGGTATTGTTTATCAACCTATAAAATAGGTAGGAGGTACTAAATAAATTGCTTCGAAAAATCTTTTGCTTTGAAAATGTTGGCTTCTGAATTTCAACCATAAAATAAATATTGGGCAGCCCAAACAAAAAGTCTACAGATAAATGAGAATAATGAGTTCGATAGCTATTCCATTTTTCACTTTTGTTATCACCTTCAAGCACACTTCCTTGGTCACAAAAGAAAGTAAGGACTATTACAGTCGACGGCCACCGCAACTTAAGGCAATACATCTTTCATCATTCAATTGTATTTCACGTGTGTATCAACTTCAAACTCATTTTCTTAGTGGAATGTTATATGTAGGTATATGTTATATGGTAAATAGTTAAATTATAACTTTTTTCATTAATGCTGCTCCTGAAAATTAGCCGAAACGTCGGGAAAAATGTTAATATTATCGAATAAAATTTATCATTAATATATTGTTTCAGGTTGTGTGATTTATGGATTCGTGGGTGGTTTAACAGGGACAACATCAATCGCCACACTATCAGCGATCGCACTCGACCGCTACTGGGCAGTCGTTCGACCGCTAGAACCTCTGCGATCTTTGACAGCAATACGGGCTCGTTTGTTAGCAATCGGTGCCTGGATATATGCCTGTATTTTTGCCATTATACCTGCATTAAACATCGGTTACGGAAGTTATGTACCTGAAGGTTTCTTAACCAGTTGTAGCTTTGACTACTTAACTGAAGAATTTTCCCCACGAATGTTCATTTTTATATTTTTCTGTGCAGCTTGGCTCGCACCCTTTTGTACAATATCATTCTGTTATATAAGTATATTTCGAGTTGTCGTTTGTGGCAGAAACATGCCGTCAAATAATCAAGAACAAAGGCTATCTTCCAAACACGTGAAAGAACGGACAAAACGCAAAGCAGAAATAAAATTAGCTTTTCTTGTAATGGCAGTTATTGCTCTGTTCTTCGTATCTTGGACGCCATATGCTGTGGTAGCATTATTAGGCATAACTGGAAGAAAGGACCTCCTCACACCAATATCATCCATGGTTCCCGCATTATTTTGTAAAACTGCAGCGTGTATAAATCCTTTTATTTATATAATAACGCATCCAAAATTTCGCAAAGAATTCAAAAAAATGATATACCGAGATAAATCTAAATATAGGAGTGGTACGATTAAAACGATCGGATATTGCACGGATACGACCAAGATCCACAGACCAAGTAAAGATTTAAGCGATACGGATGTAGAGATCGTTGAAATGAAGGATATTCCATATCAAACTGAGGCGAAAAGTGGCGGGAGGATGAAAACGATCTCGTCTAGAGTAGCTGAACGCGAGGACTCGCTTAAAAGTATTAGCATGAAGAGTTTCGAAGGATGTGTCGTAAGTCCTCCTTCCTGGTACTCCAAACCTCGATTCTCTAAAAAGAAAAGTTTCCATCGACATTCTACACGCAGCAATATATCACAGAATACAGATCCCACCTTATAAATATATTGTAGGTACCTAAGATTAGGGTAGTGAAATTCCTGTGGAAATTCCTATCAGATATTATAATTTTATATAAGTAGGTACAACTCGTTTAGGTACATAATATTATACCATTGTTTAAGGACATACTTGTTACTAGACGCTTATAAATAAAGTGAATCTATTTTTTGTACTTGTACCTAAATGTTGCGCTCTTGAATTTAATCGATAATTGAGCAAAATGTATTATTGATTGTAAGTAAGTAAATATATCTATCAATTAGCAGTCATTGACATTCAGTGGATATATTCATAGGTATTCTTGAGGTCATAAAGAATATACCTACTTAACTACTTAAAATGTTTTACTTTTTATCAAAATGTATTTAATTGGCAACCTGATTCGAGAATATTTTATTAGAGTTTATGTAATTTACAACTGTTTTTTATTTAACTGGTAAGCAGTACTCGTAGCTGCAGGATATCAGCCAGCCCTAAACCCTTTCTTATAAAATAGGTATAGGCACAGAATAGATAATGTAGAGGTAAGTACCTAGTAGGTAAGTATCAACGCAGCATGTTTTTAAATAAAATACCGGAATAACTCTACCTATCGAGTTGGTCTTGGATTATTGCTCTACTATGATGCTTCAGCTTGCCCCCTCCCAGATTCAAGCCATGTTCACCTGCAATCGGTACACTTACTGACGGACGAGACTCTGCCACAGGCTTTCCTTTTAGATTTAGATATTAGGTACACGTTTACCGGACAACCCAACATACCAATCAATCAATGTAAGCAGCCCCCAGGGTACCGGAAGCCGTTATGAGGATGATGATGATAATAAAATAATTAGAAAATAACCGTCTACGGATCTAATGACTGTTAAGTAAGTAATAAGTGTTAGGTAAGTATTCACTGCTTGCCATAATTGTAATCCACAACTCCTAAATGTAAAATGAAATAATTGGAAAGGTAAACAGAGATGTATGGAAAAAGCAAACACGCTTTACAGGTGGTCAGGCAGATGATGATGACCAAAAATAATATTATTTTTATCTCCTTGATTAAAAAGAGTGACACTGTGTATGTATACCCCATTGAATTAAAAATTTACCGACAACAGTTAACACCGATGAAATTGATTAGGCGCATTAGGGCTAATTCTCATTATGGCAACCGACTCGCTAATGGACTACTTCTCAGTATGGCCACTTCTCATTTTGCGCATTAGTGCTTATTATTTTAGTTAGTACCTACTTCGAACTTTCCATTCCATGGTCTCGAACCAAACAGGGGATTCAGGCCAATCACCGTATGACTCGCTCCCTTTTCTTAAACGCCACTGGCCCAAATCCGCATTCGCACGAACTGTTGAGCCGCTGCTCTAAAGTGTCTAACACATAAACTTAATATATACTTGCCAAACATGATTTTTAAAAATTGTGAAAATCAATAGAGATGTTTGTTAGAAAAAGTCGGGAGCCGTACTTTTAGAGTCACTTTTTTATGAACGCATTTTGTCATTATTGATTTTTTTCACAAAGTTGGCAGTGCCTCATAAATGTCATTAGTGTCAAATCCAATAATAAATAATGGAGTTGTCAAATTTGTCATGTCAATGTCTTAAAAATGGTCCTAGGAAAAAGCGCGGGAAACGTCTCGGTAGCGGGAAGTGTTTTGAATTTAAATTTTTTATTATTATAATTTTAGTGATCAGTTGGGAATTGTAGTATATTGTATATATTATACTGTCATATATATTGGTTTGTATATATATAAATTTAGGTAAGTAGTTAGTAATAAGTATTTTAATATGAATGAGCCACCTGACCCAGGGGGGGGATCTCTCCCTTTGGATGTGGGTGCCTATGTCACTATTTCTAACGAATCTGGTTTGGATTCGGATGCTTCATCCGCATCCAGAAGTAGAAAAAGGGTTAAAATAGCAAAAGTTTGCAAGATGTGCAACAAACGGCGAAAGAAAAATGCTCATGATACAGATTTAGCTAATGTATGTATTTGTAATAAAATTGCTGAGAGTTCTACACCCATTGCTCCTATGGACACTTCACCACCTATACATGAAGTTAAACCACAACAACCACGGCCTATTGGTATTGGTAGGCAACTCTATGAAAAACATGATTCAGCCCCTTTCATAGTTCATGTGCAAAAAACAACTACATCTCCAAATGATGGCACCACACTTCATCCAATCACCTTTGGCAACTTCCTAAAACACAATCAACAACAAAACATAGTCAATGGCAGTATTAAACGTATAGGTAGGAACCGTATCTCTGTTTCATTCACCACTTTTCAGTATGCTAATGATTTTGTAAATAATAAGAATTTAGAGTCAAATAATTTAATAGCATTCATCCCATCTTTTCATACCACCCGTATGGGTATTGTCCGTGGCATCCCTGCTGATTTAACCGAGGAAGAAATATTGTCAAATATTACTGTCCCAATTGGGTGTGGTGCAGTTATTAAGGTGAGACGATTAAACTACAAAGTTAAGGTAAATGATAGTGTTTCATGGAAGCCTACTGAGTCCATTGTCCTCACATTTGATGGACAAATATTACCTAAAAGAGTTTTTATGTTTTTTAATTCCCTTCCAGTAGATTTGTATATCTTTCCAACTATTCAGTGTTTCCATTGCTGCCGCTATGGGCACACCAAAGTACAATGCCGTTCTAAGCCAAGGTGCTTCAAATGTGGTCAAGACCATACTGCTGATTCATGTAGAATAGGTGAAGACAGCGCCAGCTGTATTAATTGTCAGGGTTATCATTTCGCAACAAACAAAATATGCCCTGAATTTGGTCGACAGAGAAGTATTAAAAAAGCAATGGCAGAGAACTGTATCTCTTATGCAGAAGCAGATAAATATTTCCCAAAGGTTTCCAAGTCATATGCTGAAGTAACTGTTTCCAATAATTCACCTGTCCATAACTCTTCATCAACTCCTCATATAGTATCACCTAAAACATCTTCATATAAGAAAACTGTCTTTTTGAAACCTAGAATTACGACAAAATCTCAACATGGTTACGATAAATCTTCTCATGAGGCTATTATTAATGAGCATAGGATGCCTGAACCAGCTAATGGATGTGCACTTAATAAACCCAACGATTTTGACTCCTCCACAAAGAACCAAAGCATTTTAGAAGTTATTACACAGTTACTACGATCATTATCTAAATCAAATATTTCACCGTCCCACGCTGCCCTTATAATAGATCACGCTGCGAAAATACTATATACTGACGATGGATCAGTCCGTTCTAATTCAATGGAATTGCCGGAGTGCAACCAGCAAAAAAAGTGAATTAATAAGTTTAATTAACACGTATAACCCCTTTTTAATCGCTATATCCGAAACATGGTTGAAACCGAATCAATTATTTAGACTCTCAAAATTTGTTTGTATACGGGAAGACAAAAGTGACGGACGCGGATTTGGTGGTGTTGCCATACTAGTGAATTATAATTTACCATATACAATAGTTTCAATTCCTCTTCATAGCGATGAATTTGAAATAGTTGCCGTTCAAATTCAACACATCTGTTTTGTCTCAATCTATATTCCTTACCCTTCGTCACCTATCTTACAGGAAATAAATAGTATTATCCAAACCCTTCCTCAACCTTTCATTCTTCTGGGCGATTTCAACTCGCATAACACGATATGGGGAAGTTGCAAAACTGATGCTAATGGAACCGAACTTTACAACATAATTAATCATAACAACCTATGCATCCTTAATACTGGAGTCGCTACTCGTAGATCTAAACCAGGGCAACGAGTTAGTGCAGTTGACTTGTCCATATGTTCGCCAACTTTATTTCCCTTACTATCTTGGCAGCCATTATCTTCTACTTTTGACAGTGATCATTTCCCTCTAATTATATCTGTTCCTTTATCGATAACCCTTCACAACAAACGCCGATCGCTATTAAAACACAAGATAACCCCGGATGCCGATTGGGACATATTTAAATTAGCTATAGAAAAAGAAATACACCGTCTTCCCAACATTCACATTGGAAATGAAATTGTTTGCACGGAAGCATTTTCAGACCTAATATTAAAAGTAGCTAACGCTACATTTCCCACTAAAGGGGATGGCCCCCACCGTATACCGTCTCCACCTTGGTGGGACAAAGAATGTACTGCTGCCATTCAGAAACGGAAAGAGGCTGAAACAAACTACAATCATTTCATGTCATGGGAAAACTATGAAATTTTATCTCAGGCCATCCGTGATACAAGGGAGTTATTTAAAAATAAGAAACAATCTTCCTGGCGGTCTTTCTGTTCCTCTCTCTGTCCTAATTCTAGTCCTTCAGTTGTTTGGAATAAAATTAGGCGATTCCGCTCAGCTTTTACACAACCATCTTTAAACACAATACCGTCTACGATAATTAATAATTTCTTAAATATTCTTGCTCCTCCTTCTGTTTCTGTAATGACCTATTTAAGTTCTCCTATGCCTAATTCTCCATCAATGGTATCTTCTCTCTTCTCTTTTCAAGAGTTAAAATCTGTGTTAAGCACACTAAAAGACTCCTCTCCAGGGAAAGATGGTATTCCTTACTCCTTTTTATGTAATCTTGGTGATGTAAGCTTACACTATTATCTGGATCTTATTAACTCTATCGTAATCTCAGGTATTATCCCTCCATCTTGGAAATCTCAGATTATTATTCCCATTTTAAAACAGGATAAAGATCCAAATGACCCATATTCTTATAGACCTATCGCTCTTTCGCCTGTGATCACAAAAATTGCTGAACATCTTGTTAAAAATAGGCTGGAGTGGATTGTAGAAAGCAGTGGTATTCTTTCAAATAGTCAGTTTGGCTTTAGGAAAGGTAGGTCCACCATGGATTGTCTTAGCATATTTATAACGGACATTCAACTTTCGTTTTCATCTAATCAATCGGTAGTTGCTTCTTTTCTAGACATCAAATCTGCATACGATAACGTTATTATTTCAATTCTTAAACAGAAACTGATTCTCTTAAACATTCCTGAACTATTAACGAACTTTATTTGTAATCTACTAGTAAATAGAACAATTGAAGTAACCCATGAAGATAAAAAATTTTTGAGAGTTGTGGAAAAAGGACTTCCACAGGGATCTGTTCTAAGCCCCTTGTTGTACAATATTTACACCTATGATTTAGATAGATCTCTAGGAAATTCTGTTCATTTACTTCAATATGCCGATGACTTATTGTTATATTGTTCAGATCAGGACACTGAATTTGCTTGTGAGATGCTATCTGCATCTTTATCATCGTTAAAACAATGGTTTGATTCTAATGGCCTGGAGTTATCAACCTCTAAAAGTACCACAGTAGTATTTACGAGAAAAAGAGACATCCCTTCTGTTTGCGTGTATTATGATAACATGGCCCTACCGGTAGAACCTCACACCAAATACTTAGGTTTAATTCTTGATTCTCGGTTGAATGGATACGCTCATACTAAGTATATTGTTAAAAAATGTGAACGTCTTCTTAATATTATTAGATGTCTTTCTGGCGTATGGTGGGGCGCTCACCCTTTTTCGTTAAAATTAGTTTATAATGCCATTATTAGAAGTGTCCTAGATTATGGCACATATCTGCTCAGTCTGTGTAATAAATCCAGTCTTAAATTAATGGATAACATACAAGCTAAAGCTCTTCGAATTATTACTGGCGCTATGAAATCCAGTCCAATTAATGCTTTGCAAGTTGAAGTGTCGGAACCCCCACTAAATTTGAGAAGACAATTCCTTGCTGATAGATTTATTTTTAAAGCACTGCTTAACTCTAACCATCCTCTCCATTCAAAACTACATAGTCTTTCAGAGTATATAAACAATAGTTCATACTGGCGTCATAAAAGAAAA
This sequence comes from Eilema sororculum, assembly GCA_914829495.1. Lineage (NCBI taxonomy): Eukaryota > Metazoa > Arthropoda > Insecta > Lepidoptera > Erebidae > Eilema > Eilema sororculum. Next base: position 15,005,776 of record OU618543.1, on the reverse strand, counting down.
CCGTATATTCTAGAAAGCTATTTAAAGTTCAAATCCTTTTCATCGCCTATTTTCCAGTCTCCTCTTTTACCTCTTTATAGTGTTAATTATGCAGCTTTAATGTTGTCTCCTAGCATCAAGGATATATTGAACTATACAGATTTTACAAACCAATCAAACTCACACCAGTTGTTTACTGATGCTTCCAAACATACATTACCTAAACCAGTGGGAGTAGGTGTGTATCACATTAATTATAACATCGTCCAAAAAATTAAATTGCCCCCAGAGACCTCTATCTACAATGCGGAATGTTTCGCTCTTCTTAAGGCTTTGGAATATATTTTAATTGCAAAACTCAAAACCTCGATCATATTAACTGACGCTCTTGCTGTTCTGGAATCATTAAAAAATAACCCTTTTAAAACATCAAATAATCCTATAATTTTTGGTATTAAAAACTTATTATATGAATGTCAATGTAAACAAATTGTGGTTGAATTTGCCTGGATTCCGAGTCATTCTGGCATTGTAGGAAATGAAATTGCCGACAAAATTGCTAAGGAAGCTGTTTCCTGTGGAGATATGGTTCCATATAAAATATTTGGTGAAGATGCTTATTGTGGTGCAAAACGCGATCTATACGACACATGGAATGAATCGTGGCAGTTTGGTAGTAGATCGAAGGGACTTTTTTACTATAATATTCAACCTAACATTCCCAATAAACCGTGGTTTGCTTTTTTAAACTTAAATAAAAGACTAACAACATCTTTAATAAGGATGCGTTTGGGACATACATGCACTCCTGCACATCTTGCAAAAATAAAAATTAGAGATAGCCCTATCTGTGATTGCGGTGCAGAAGTGGGTGATCTAAATCACCTTTTTCTGGCTTGCCGTCAATTTAGTATTACATTTTTTGATCTTCTTCCTTCCTGTATTCCATTACCTACTCATGTTCCTTCGTTACTTACGTTTCCTTTTAATAAGCAAGTATTAGAAGCTATATATATATTTATAAAACATAATGATCTAAAATTGTAGTTTACATTTTTATATTCCTAAGTATGGTTTATTTATGGTTATTCAGTTCCTTATTTCTCTTCCTTTCTGATCCTTTCCTTGTATTTTCCTAAAAATTTCCCTAAATTAATAATTCCGTTCCGTTTTTCATTGTGTAATAAAAACGTTTCCTCGTTTTAACTTGACATTGGCATACATCTATTACTTGCCAAAAGGGGAAAAAAAAAAAAAAAAAAAAAAAATGGTCCTATTACTTAACCTAAAAAGTTACTTATTAAAATTGTTTTCCAAGAAAAAATGTTGTACCTATATTGAAACCAAATTATATTACTCCACAAAAACATATAAGCTTCTCTTTTTTGGATCAGACGAAATCGCTCTCAGTAGTTTAAGGAAAATAAATGAATTCAGGTGAGTTACATATTATTTACTTTTTTATGTACATATTAAAACAGTCCTTAATAAATTCCTTAAATTTTAATTCCTTAATTAATTATTTACCTGCTTTCAGAAAAAAAGAAAACCATCTCATTGACCGTCTGGACTTGGTTACTACAGATTCAAAACACAAAACAAATATAATAAAATATGCACAAGCAGAAGGTATCCAAACGATAAAATGGCCTTTACAGAATTTAAACGCAGCAGAGTACGACTTAGGACTTATTGTAGCCTTTGGGCACCTGATTAAAGAAGATCTACTAATGAAATTTCCTCTGTAAGTTTTGAAATAACCCATTTTTGCTATTTATATTATCTATTGCACATTACTGCTTAGATATTTTATATACTTACTGCATACTGCATTGCAGCGTGACGCTGCATAGATATAATTTATATATACAGCAGTACGCGTGTGACTCTCTGTTGCACATGTCTATAGGCCATGATAACCACTTTCCATCAGGTGGGCTGTAAGCTTGTCTGCCACCCAAGTGGTAAATCTTAGTGGTTATTGTTTTAATAAGTATGTACTAGTAACCAAAATTACTAATATTCCCACTAACCTCTCCAGCCAAGCTAAAATTTTATTGTTTGTGTTAGGTTCACATTAGCAGTGTAATGACAGGATTTGAACCTGCAACCCCTTGAATTATAAATATATAAAGGTATAATGTAATTACACTGTTATTTTTTACGTGTCATGATATTTTCCACTTCTTTTGATTGTTGATTTTCTTATGTTTTTTATTTATATATGCAATGTATGTGTACAAACGATGTTCAAACACGATGTAAAAATTGTTAATGAATAAATAAATACAATACAAAAAAAATAAAAAAAATGTAAAGTCTTAACATAAACTTCTTAGCCACTAGGTTACAGATACTGACTGACCAATGGCATCTACTCTAATTATGTTTTACAGAGGAATGGTGAATGTCCATCCAAGCCTATTGCCACGATGGAGAGGTGCTGCGCCCATCATTCACACATTGTTACATGGGGACACAATTACTGGCGTCACACTTATGAAGATAAAGGCAGATATTTTTGATGTAGGTAAGCATGAAATTTTGAATGATTATGAGTTTGTTTATCCACCTTTCACTGTCTCCAATCACACATATTAGAGGATGGACAGTATGTTCTTATAATGTCAGCAGCACAAGTGTGACTCCACTGGTGCTGCACATATCCATGGGCCACAGTGGCCGCTTCCCATCAGTTGGGCGCTGATGCCATCTGCCACCTGGGTGGTATAAAAAAACCTATTTCTCAGCAGGGCATTTTTGCCAGACTCCATAGCCATACTGCTACTGTGGGCTTCCTGCTAAAAAATCCAGTACTCGTTTCGTCAAATCAAAACAACATGTAGTCATGCTATTTATCTTGTAATATATTTCTGAACATTTCAGGTGAGATAATAAGTCAAGTGAAAGTGCCAGTACCCAAGGATGTTATGTTACCAGAATTGACTGAAGAGCTATCAGGAATTGGTGCAGACATGTTGGTAGACTGCATACAAACGCTACCAACGAGTTTAATAAATACACAGCCACAGGCTTCAGAAGGGGTCACTTACGGTAGGTACTTTATTAACATAGACAAGAGTAATGTAAAAGCTAATGGGTTTGATGCAATTAAATTGTTGTTGTACTAGAGAAAAAATTGCCACTTCATAAATTACCTGTTGTATCAGGTAATTTAGACAGACATTAAATTTTTGTTACAAATAAAATGTAACATTCAAATGCAATCATTAAAGAGCTGTTTTTAATATTACAAACAGTTGCATACTTACTACAATTTTATTTATTTATATACTTCACTTTCACGTACTAGTAGAGCTTCATAGCGCCAGATGGTGCTGGCTGGTGCTATAGTATTCAACAAGCTTATAACACAGATCTAAACGCAAACAATCTTATCATTGTAGGTTATACCGACGATATCACGATCTTAATATCAGATCATAATATAACCTGATGCGTGAAGCATGAACTTTCAGTTAACCCCCAGAAAACCGAATAAGTAATGTTCACAAAGAGAAGAGCACCAGCTCCACACAAGCTCCCGAAACTCTTTGCAACTGAACTAGCACTTAGGCAAGAAATTAAATACCTCAGTGTAATTCTCGACAGCAAGCTGCTTTGGAGCAAACATCTTGACCACAAACTGAACAAATGTACCTTTGAAAATGTAGCTTTTTACCAATGCCAAAGAATGAAGGGAAGCAAATCTAACTCTCACTCTCACCAAAAATAACCCTGTGGGATAAGGCCTATGCTATCCTATGGGGCCTTAGTATGGTGGACACGCACAGAATTGTCCACCGTGATCGCCAATCTAAAGTCCTTCCAAAGGCTGGCTTGCTCATCAATCTGAATGCATGTAAACCACACCAACTGCAGCAATGGAGGTAACTCTGAACTTAACGCCACTTGACCTACACATACATCCAACAGGAAACCTCCATCACAGCTATTGGTGTGCAATGCAATGTGGCAACTAGGGCTCTTGAGTAACAACCACAATAGTCCCCACACTACAATTCTTAGGCGAGTCCTAGGGACAAACATGCAGAAACGTCAGGTATGTGCGCCTGCGTCGCCCCGCTCGCAACCTCAAATTGTCTCCTAAGTTCTCAATACCTCCATTCAGTTAATTGTCATGGCAATGCCTGCCACCCTACCAACTTTTGTGAAATATCCAGCCCTATCATAGTCTCTGTATCAAGTGGTTAATTGTTCAATGAGGTGTTCTGGGGCACACCAAGATATCCTCTTTTTTCCTCTCGGTGTTGGGAGGACAGCGGCAGTCGTTCCCATAAAAGTCCAAGCAACCGAAAAAGAAAGGATTATAAAAAGCGGACCTCGGACTCCTACGACCGATATTAACGCAATGACAATGATGTCGATTTAGTGGTTCAACCTCAATAGTTTTAGATAAAATATTCATCGTTGAGCGACAATTTATACAATTCTGCACTATTAATAGTCATGTTCTGCTAAAGGAATTCAGTGCCAATACCTTTAAGGTTTCGAGCCAAAGAATGCTTAAAATATGTGACCATGGTTTGTCATCCACATGAGAGCCCCAGTATCTGGCATGTAAATTTATAGCATTGTATTGTAATTGGCAAACGCAAGTTCTTATCTAATAGAACAATGTCAAGAGGTTTAAGGTTTGAACACACTGCCACGTTCTGAACCGTTTTTCGAGAAAAGGGTATGATTTGACTAGAGCAAGGACTCAGAGCTGCACACACTGGCGGAGTACCCGGCGTGGAAGGCGCCTAGGAGAGGCCTCGTGGCGGCAAATCCTACTTCTTACTAATATTATTAATAAGAAATGGTGTGAAGATGAGATTGGATGTTTGTTACTCAGTCACGCCTTATCGGATTTCGCTGAAATTTGGTACAGAGATCTATTGAAATCTGGACTGAACATAGGCTACTCTTATATACCTACCGGTAATATGTTTCCATGGGTTGCCGGAACGAGATCAAATTTCCACGCGGCATCAGCTGGTTATAGCATAAGTAAACCAACCGCCAAAATTGGTCAGTAATATTATATATTTTTGTTTCAGCAAAGAAAATAAACAAAAGTATAAGCGAAGTAAGATGGTCAGAGATGACTGCGGCAGAAGTATACAACTTATATCGAGCAATATATGGATTGTTCCCCCTAACCACCAAATTTGAAAACAAACATATGAAACTCTTTGATGCTTTCCTCCACAACCCTGAAGAAATCGAGATTAATAATAAAGTGGTTGGAACCGTTGAGTACTGTGACCAGACAAAGGCAATAAGAATATTATGTAAAGACCTAAGATATATTTATTTCAGATCTCTTAGAATAGTAGGTAAAAGACAAATATCGGCATTAGATTTCTATAACGGTTACATTAAAAATGTGCCATTAGCGAAGAGGGAATTTACAGTTTTTAGAAATCAATAAAGTTTTATTTTAAAGTAATTGTTTTTATTAATATCTGCATATAATATATAACATGCTAGTAAATATAACAACTATCACTTATTAATATTTGAATTATGAAGCAAAAGTTAAGTACACTGAATTTCAATAATATATAAGTAGGTAGAATAAATATATAAGTATATACATAATAATGGTAAATATACTACAATACATTGAATCAAAGGGAACAAATTACAGGGAATAAGTAATATAATATTATAAAGGCTGCATACAATTAGAAGGAATGAACGAGGTAGGATAACAAAGGATTTAAATATATTATTTTTGTTACATTATACTAGACAAATACAGGAAGACCATACTTTTAAAGAATTATTGCAATCTATATAGTAGTCAATTATCCCAAATATTGAAGTGCTATTTGATATTTTCATAACATTAATTATATTAGTACGACTACATAACAAGTTAAAAACTAAATACTAATACAATAATAATAAATACTAAATAACTAAATTATCTGTAAAAATAAATAATGTATTCTATTTATTTGCTAGGTGGGGGACTTCATCAAACCTTAACCCTGAAAGAAAAAACATAGCCATAAGTTTCAAGTGAACACAGACACAATTTATTATGTCCAAAAAGAAAAGTAGTTAAAACCATCGGTTACCACTTTCTAGCACCTCTTGAGTTTTTAAACTAGTTAAAACTCAACTAACAAACCTAAAATAAAGCCCATATTTTACCTTTCCTTTAGAAGAGATAAATTTAAGTTCTGTCGACCTTACTTAAGTTTTATAACAATAGAATTCACACCAGCAGTAATTCAAGTCGTATGCTTATTGCTGCTTATTACGTATAATAATATGCATGCATGCTACATCTATATATGCATTTTTGCAATTGCTACATAAGATGCGAGATCAATGGAGATTACTTCGAATAAGATAGTGGGACATTACTAATGTTACTAGTATTCCTTTTCACCCCTCCAACTAAGTTAAATGCTTTCGTTGCGGGTGAACCCACTCTGGGTTCACTTCAGTTTTGTTCCAGATTAGAAGGAAAAAAATTGTTCGAAGCTTCGAATCTATCAATCGACGACGTAGTATAGTCAAGATGCCAGATTTCGTCATCACCATCCATGGAGAAGGAAATGATAGCGGAGTTGTTGCAAGGCAATCGAGTCACGTGCCATCCAAACGTCAAATGGACTCATTCGGTAGGAACGTTATACCTATGAAGTCCTTCTACTCTTGACACCCCGCGCGTCTCTCTTCCCACCCGCATTCGGCGCGCGTTTTTATTAGGAGAAATATCAATGGGGCATCTCCGTTACTTAATCGACGCCGGGTACAAACTGACAACATGTTAAAATGTATAAAGTATCGGATAGCACGAGTGTCAAAATGTACAAACGTAAAATAGTTTCAAATCGTCAAAGTGTTGTAACGATCAAATGTAGGAATGCAGTGATGCTAGAAATTACAAGTGTAATATTGCATGAGTGTCAAAATGCACAAAATGTAATAATGAATAAATGATAAAATGTTTACATCAAATAGATAATTGATATAAAATCTCTTTAGTGTATATCTATTTGAAGTATAACATGCACTTCAATGTAGAAGAATACTTAGATTTTGCTATGTCAATGTAATTATATAAGTGGTTTTTAATTTGAATTTAGTGTTAAGACAACAATAAATACATTAATAAAATTGTAAGTTTTGTGGATTTTATTTGAATTTAGTGTTAAGATAAGAAAAGTACATACTGTCAATTGAACATTTCAGCAACTGTATATTTTGACCATTGCTCATTTGGTCATAAATACATGTTGTCGATTGAACATTTTAGCATTTGTACATTCTGACATCAGGGTATTTTGTCATTAATAGATTGTACATTTTGACACTCGTGCTATCTGATACTTTATACATTTTAACATGTTGTCAGTTTGTACCCGGCGTCACTTAATCATATTCTGTCCTCCGTGTCACCATCATATTCCTTTCTACCCGATTGTCGAAGAAAGGAGAGTTTTTGTTTATTAATAGGGCTCAAGATAGTCCCTTTCTTTCGTCCCAGGCAAACCCTGTTATTTTGAGAAAACAATTACATTAAATTACTGAAAGTAATAGTCTCTGTCATCCATAAGTAAACTATTGTACATACTTACCATTGTTAATTAGAAATAAATTGAAACCAACCATGTGAACAAACACACTCAAGTTTTTGTAACAAAAAATGAATTGTGCAAATATGAATGTGACCTACCAAAATGGCAATGGCTTTGTTAGAATGAAGAAGCGTTGCTGTTTGATAACTACCGATAAAATATTTATATTTTTTATATTATTGCTGTCCTCAGTTGAGACAATAGTTAGGCCCAAAAAGTTATATAGATGTCCTTTAGAGCGCACAACGGCTATAGGTTCCACGTAACTGTGGAAAGGTTAAATAAAGGCTATATAAAATAATACGGCTGGTTAAAAATATACTGTATTCAATTAACATATACTTAGTTAAGTAGGTACATATAAACACTGCTAGGTATTATCATAAAAACAGAAGCCTTACATCTTACCTTCACAAACTATTAGCATATACAGCAATGGGATTTTTGGGTTTTTCTAATAATCCGTAGCCTGAAAAAAACAATATACTGTATTGGAGTACCACTAGTTAGTGGTATTAGTGTTGGATTTAGGCTTACTTAGAGGGCGCTAAAAATTTAGACAGTTGCTAATATTTAAAAGCCATCCAATCCTATCTCAAACATTTACCCAGCGACTTAAGTAGTCGAAATTAATTATTATATCGTTGATTTTACATAAAACCGTTGCAAGTCAAAATATTTACTTATATGATTAATTATAATAATAATTAATCCATTCGTTATTATTTATTCTCCAATTATTACACAATGTATCAAAGAATAATATTTTTAATTTAATTGAAGTTAATTATTTCATATTGATTAGATGTGGGTACTTACATAATATACAAATCATAGATTTTACGTATCTAAAGCACATGTCCAGGGCGCCACAAGTACCTACTAAATCCGCCACTGCTTAGCAATATTTGATAGACAAACTAAGGCTTCTGTTTCTTTGAGGAAATGAAACGTGTATTCGCTTGATTAAAATGACTCATTGGCGATATGCTTAATGAATGGACATGAATAACAACTACAAACTATATTCATGTATATGTACAAGTTCGTTAATCTTAAAAATATCAAAATGAGTACCCCAATACCCTTACGTTTCAAATGCCTAAAGAACTTCCAATACATTATCTACATCCATTTGTAGTTAAATAAAATGTATTTCACATTCGTAAATTCTTAGCTCAAAGCGTAGTTTTGGTTTTAAATTAACCAGTCTAACTCGCCAAATAGCAACATGTAACGTTTTCTATATCTACTATTAAAGAATTTCATTTCTTTACATAATTATGAAATAACTGAAAATGGAACTAGTGTAGACTAGATTTATAATGGCTGTCTAATATTTTCATAAATGTAGACGATCCCAAAACCAACATAACACCTACCCCCCGACTTAAATATTAGAAAAAAACTATATTTCAGGTAACTTAAACAGATAATATCTAAAAATTTTGGAAATGCATCGTAATTTTTATATTTATAATTTTACATAAAAAATCACACTGGCTAAATAAAATGAAAATGTAACAACATTTTTAAAACAATAAAACAGATGACTTTCATGCTCTAAAGAATTTATGTACACATTTCTAATTAGAAACATCGCATTACTATGATAAGTTCATTCCTGCTAGCCAGCGTATTTGAACAACGACTCATTTGCGAACATAAAAACTATTGTTATCAGTGATAACGAGCACTAAATGAAAAACGCGGCAATGTTCACTCGCACAAGTACCTAGGTACTGCGTTAACAAGTTTCTAATTAGAAATTCTGATTGAAGTGATTTATGACAAATGCTGGCGTGTCGGACGACAAATGCAACAGTTTCGTTGACAAACATTGAAGAGGCACCTCACTTTGGTCACAGAGAACATTTGGGCGTCGGCTGTTTCCTAAAATGTTAGTATAAAATGTTACTTTCGGTAAAATTATGGCGGTGAAGTTAATACTCAAGAATGGAATTCAATGAACTGTGCCTGTGTTCAGTTATTACAAAATATCGATAGTGATTAAAAAAAATGTAAATAAACACAGTCGTTCCCAGAAAAATGATTTTATTAAAAAACAATACACATGCATAAAAGCAAATAAAACATGATTGCACAAAAAAAACATGCATATAAAAACATATAACAGTGTAGCAAAACAGTATTAGTACAAAATTGTTTACAGAATATTCAGTAAATGCTAATATTCTTGGGAGCAAATCTGAAAAGTTTAATTAATACGATTAATGATATAATCTACTCATTAGTCACAGGCTAACTAAACTCATTGCATATTATTTCAGTAGTCAAGTAAGTAGATAGGTATACACTTTATGGAAGATAAGGACAAGTCTACAGGAAAAAGTAATAGGCGTTTCTAAATACTATATTTTATTCAGTAATGTAAACAAACACTCACTGTTAGTTAGGTAAATACAAATAACTCTATGTATAAGTCTTACAATAGCGTTAATCGTGCAACATACATACCTATGTGTATAGAATTAATAGAATAGATAACGCTAAGGGTGATATATATTACATTAAATTCCGTACATATACTAAAGTTACTCCGTTGTTTGTACTTAGCGCCTGCACAGGACACCACAACATCAATAAACCTTATCAGAACAACAACCACTCGAATATGTTCATTTATTCTTTAGCCTAAACGTGATAACAGATCCATGCCGGCGATATTTGTTAGCTTATTTGACAGATAATACATCAGAAACGATAATAGTAATGACGCTTACTCATTATTAGAAATATGTTATAGAAACAACGGGTGTCAGTTTTACATAGCTACTCGTATCTTTATGACATGCTTGATTATTACATACAAGTACACTTGCCTGACTGCACACGGTATAAGAGCTCTCGTAAATATTTAAACATACCTACTCATTTTTTTATTCTTTAATTATGACGTTACCTCAAATTCATGCTCGAACCTCGAAACCAGCGAACTTGCGTGAAAGGTTTGACAGTACAGAAAGTACGTGAAGTATGTAAGGATAGAAGCAAATAGCTGACTGTTATCTCTACCTACCCCGGAGTAAAATTGGCGGATGAAAAATGTATGTAAATTCATGCCATTTCCTGTTTTGGTAAACTCGAGTATTTTTTCTATGAGGAAATAGTCGCTATATGGTCATAATATATGAAGTATGTTAGACCCCAGTGTCTGTACTTATCAGATACTGGCGCCAAACATGGCAATTTAAGGGTTAGGCTTCTAAGCTGATGTAGCGTGATTAAAGCTTTTTTTTTAAATAACAACCGGTGCAGTCACACAATACGAAACAGCTGCTACACATACATATTAATATGATCATCATCTAAGTACTAGCACCCTGTAAAATAAACATACATATACATAATGTTATGTACACAATAAGTTAATCGCCTCTATTCTACATACATTATGTAAATTTGCTCTAATCATCTAGTTAAAAGCTAGACAGAGAAGGAAGCGGATGGAAGTAGGTATTCTTACATGTGCTCTGGATGACTACGGATGCAGTCAATGAAGTCACTTGGCTTCAGTTCGCCTCGACAAATGCGGAACACGGCGGTAAACAACGGGAATCTGCAAGCGATCATATGAACATGGTGTTGATTTGTTTGTGTATTTGCGTTAGTCGAGCATTTCTTTATACCTAGCTATGTCATTTGATATATTAACAATAATTTTAGATAAGAAGACGAACATATGAAAAAACCAGCTTTAATTTTTTCATGTTTGACATTAAATAAAAAAAACAGGTTTCCAAGTAAGCAGTAGTTGGTGGCTATCTTATAACTAGATATTATATTCATTTTCTGAAAGTGAATGTTTGTGAAGAGTTTTAGGTGTCCGTTACTGATTCACGGTCAAATGGTTGTCTGACTGAAATTCGGTAGGAACTGGGATAGAAGATTCTGGAATAATGCAGGTTACGGGAACTAGATCAAAATTTCACTCAGGCGGAGCCGCGGATATCAATTTTGTACTATTTATTGGCAAATATGGTTGAATCAAAGCCACAATTTTAACCATATACGTAGATTTAAGAACCATTGTCTTCTTTAATTTAATAAATAATAATATTACGCTAGCTTTTGTAATAAAATTGTTCTACAGCTGTAGTCTATGAATACAGAGATAGAACAGTATATAAATAGATTAGTGAAGATATGTGGATGTCTAATGTTTTATTTCTGCAGTTGAATTTAAATTACTAAACGCAAAGAGACGATACGTTATGCAACATTCATTAACAGATAAAATAAATATATATGTATGGATATACCTATGATATATATCTAGGTATACTAAGATTATAAAGAGGAAAGGATTTGTAAGAATAAACTCAAAAACTCAAAAACTCTTGAAAAAAAACCTTATAGAAAGCCGCATTATTTGCGATTTATATAGCTATATATCATCAGCATCACGCTACTATTCAAGGGACCGGAAGAGTAACCATAAATGCCAAAAATTCAATTGATTCCATTTCTTACAAAAAATATTTTACGTGCCACAGGTTTCAAAGTGTGTCACGAGTAAAGCTGGCGACCGATAGGTCAGCTAAACGGGATCAGAATTCCAAACGAGCGGAGCCGCGAGCACCAGCTAGTCTCTTATACAATTACAACAAAATGAACCTGCGTAATACCTATGCGTAGAGCCAAAATAGCAATTTTTGAGATTGTTGGCTCTTTGTCAATCTGTGTTATCAGTTTCACTGTGATATCAGTTGTTACAATAACACTTGATTGCAGTGTCTATCTTTCAAGTGTACTAGTAGTATTAATAATTGTATGGGTAAAGCAAACTTGTTGAGTAAATAATAGTAACATCTAAATGAAAAGTTCAATAGGAACCACGCGGTCGGGAAACATGATCTTAATGACTGCGGCTGACTTGCCTACTATTAAGTGGCACGTATATATGTAGCTAATGAAAATAAAGGCTAACGAAATAAAATGAAAAATCTTAAAAATATAAAAACCAGACTGCCACTGAAAAGATCTTTTCTTTCATTTGAGACCCTATTCTTTGAAATCCGTCCAGGCGTTTGGCCTTTAGAAGGGACCAAGATGACATACACACTTACTTACACTCACACATACATACATAAATAAATAGATATCCAGTCTTTTTCTCGTTTGGCAACCTAGTCGTAGTTACAACAAGTGCAATAAAATGCTATAGTAATGCAGAAATAGCCTTCAATTAGTTACTGGCCTTAACTGACGAGTGGATATAAGCCAAAACGATAATTTTAGCTCAACCTACAATATTATCACACTTACGTAATAGGTAGGTATGCAGTTAGTAATAACGTCTCAACATATTGTAGGTTGAGGTGACTGTGACGTCCCGGGTTTTGTTACCGAATCGGGCAACGTGTTTTTCTGTTAAGGAATTCTCAAACCAGGACTAGATATGACGGCCTATATTACTTGAGACCAAAACCAAAACGCAAATAGACAGCGTCAACGGTAGTTCCGATTTAAACCAATACATTTTTTTGGAACCAGCAGAACTCTTTCGTAAATAACGTTTTAACACAAAATTTATTTAAAGAAATAAAAGCTTACCTTTTTAAAATTATTTTTGGTTATTGAAAGATTAAATACAAGGTTTTTATATCTCTCCCATAACTTCCAGGTTTTGGCGGGCTTTAGTGTTAGTAACAAAAAATGGAATTTTTTTTTCCCATCTAGATCTAGACTGATTTTTCTTCAAATTGTAAAGTATAAAATTAATACCTAAATATCGAAATATACTACACAACAAAACTCACTTGTTCTCCATATTTTTGTTGGCAAGCATGTGGTTGACCTCCTCGGCGGTGATGGGACCTTGAAGTTTCTGACCGTTCAACATCTCATCTTCTAGCTCCTTGATCGACCTGCCAGTTTTCACGAAAGCCTCTGCCACTCTTCGGTTCCTGCCACCTATTAACACACGAAAATAATAATACATAGATACTATAATAATAGATAGCTTAGTGGTTAAGGAGTCGGCCTTACGATCGAGAGGTCCCGGGTTCGATCCTGGCCATTACACTACCGACGTGAACCCACTTCTAGCACAAGCAATTTAGCTTAGTTGAAGGGGTTAGAGGGAATATTAGTAAATTCGGTTCTAATATTTTTATTAAAAAAAAAAAACTATTCATGTAAACGTTACCATTGAAACTAAATGACAGTTTGTCAGAAATGTGTTACCGATTTTAAATTGCATGAATGGCAGTAGTAATGCTTGTGCGACTGAAAACTACAAGCTAATTGCCGTTTATCGGGTTTCAAGGGCTAATGTTAGAATAGAACCTATATGTCAACGACCAGGACAAGGACAAAATAGGGTTGCCCCTCACATTCTACTTCGCCAGAATCCACGCAGCATGAATCCATACTAATATTATAAATGCGAAAGTAACTCTGTCTGTCTGTATGTTACGCTTTCACGCCTAAACCACTGAACCGATTTTGATGAAATTTGGTATAGTGGTAGATTAGACCTTGAGAAAGGACATATGCTATGTTTTATCGCGATAACCGACTACCACGCGGGCGGAGCCGCGGGCAAAAGCTAGTATAACATATAGGTAGGTTTAAAAAATCTACTGACTCGGCAAATTAGTTACTTTTCACTAAACTTCAAAACGGTAAGTTATGGTAACTTGTATGAAAAAATGTTAATTGACGTCATAAAATTCAAAAGACAAATCGTTAATAAATAGGTTGGGTGGATTATTAAAAATAAATAGAAACGATAAGATAAGAATCGACGCAACTTTTACAATTCTTAATTTAAAGCGCTCATGTAGATACTTTATTTTAACTACGGCAAAATACCCAATTACATAGTGGCAAAAGAGTATTTTTCGGACAATGATGTCAGTCGATAAGGTTGATTTATGGTTATACTTACCTGTAACATTATTTTATCATTGAATGTAATTTATGATTCTTGATTACAAATATTATATCAAAAACCTATCCGACACACCCGTTGATGCTTAACTACTATGATTCCAAGGGATCGCAACCCGAAACCTAACCTACTTATTATTCAGTATTTCACGTTCACAGAACTCCAGTCACAACTAAATAAGTAAATATGGAATTTATTTGAGCGATTTAAGAAACTTCGTACCTGCTTATTTTTTTCTCGTTTGGAAAAGAATATTGATTCAAAGAACGCAAAATCGAGAAACTCGATCTAGCACGAGCCAACTTACTAAATTGTTTCAAGGTGACTTCATATCTAGCTTGTATAATCAACGATTTTAACTGTACCGTGCAACAATCAAAATAATAGCGAACACGTGCTTTACGTCATCCATTGTGTTTATCTCACCAACAAAACTTAATTTCTACATCAATCGGTCTCTGAACGGTATACGGAATCGGTCTAGATGCAGAACAGATGTCTTAAGTATCCATGCGCCCTGCTGTGAGCAGGACATGCCCTTTCATTTTTAAATTGTATTCAAAATAGACAAAAGCACGCTTTAAAAAATAGCGCTTGTAATAAAATAACCTTGATAAGGTGACAATAAGCAATGTCTGTGTAATGTGACCGGTGGGAAATAATTGATCAATTTAAACCTTATTGTTACTACTTTAAAGAATAAATATCTCTTTATAAAATATGTAGTTATCTTGTAAGCATTTCTGTTATATTCTTCTATAAACATTCCAAACTATTAAAGGGGGTTCCCCGTTGAGCAATGTGTCCACTAGAATCAGCAAATTTTAGCAACGATTGCTAGCGATCAAAAATATGTCAGATAATCATGCGGCTATTACATAAAACGTATTTGTGCCGCTGTGGTTCTCTCGTACGCATTGCTGTAATATACTTCTATAAACATTCTAAACTATTAAAGGGGGTTTACTCTTTAAGCAATGTGTCCTAGAATCAGCAAATTTTAGCAACGATTGCTAGTGATTAAAATATGTCAGATAATCATTTAACTATTACAATAAACGTATTTGTGCCGCCAGGGTAAGAATAGGAACCGAATTATATGGAATCGTTACACTGATGGACACTTTTTTACTATTTATTGGCATCCATAAGTTACAAAGTTATACAGTTTCTATGAATAGTTGCGGTTGCTAGGACTGTATAAATTATAATCTAATTAGGTAGTAGATTATAACATGCATCGCATGTTGCCTACTGTTCTCCATACGCCATACCTATAAACGACTGTGTTTAGTCTTACTCAATCATTTCACACATATTATCTACCTTCATTAGACCTTGTGGTAACTACCACAAGCAACGACCACAAACATAGTTGCTACCAAAGTAAGTGACCACTTACTCTAACAACTTTGGTAGTAACTATGTTTACTTTGTCAATACATTGTCGACAATGCCTACTGATACTCGATTATTACTTAAGTTTCCGGTAGCCACACAGCTATAAAACCATCACAGCTAGCAATTAACTTGTATCGGTTCAGTTAACAGAATAATTAGGTAGGTATAGTCTATGTCAACTGAAAATAGTAGCATACCTATCTACCAAAATTAATTGTTCATTCTTCAAATGACTTGTTTTAATGGTGCAAAAGCACCAGGTAGAAAACGCAACAAACTAATCGATGTAAAAGTTGGTAATAGGTATGGTTCACCAAAATATTTTATCACTAATCCTATCGAGTAGGTAGGTGTGTAAATACGTTCACAGTCATCGTCCCCATTAGATAACGCATGGCTATGTAAAGAGTAATATTGACGCTAGTCTAAAGGGCAAAGGTTGATCGTTGATCAACGATGCACAATGACGGTGTCTTTGTAAAGTTATTCACACTTAATACACTATATGGAGTATGAAAGTAAATTGAATGCTGTAGAAATGAAAAGTCTGAGAAGTATAGCTGGGGTAAACCGGACGGATCGAGTGAGGAATAGCGTGATAAGGGAACGTTGCGGTGTGGTTGAAGATGTAGTGCCTAAGATAGAGAAAGGGATGATTAGATGGTTCGGACACGTGGAGAGGATTGACAAACGAAAGACTGACGAAACGGATTTATGACGCGAGGGTGAATGTGCGACCCGGTCGAGGTCGACATAGACATACGTATGTCAATCAGATTGACGCAGACGTTTTAAAGAAAAGACATGTCAAGAGTACCCAATACCGGCGAGCGTGTATGAAAACAATTATGAAAGTAAAAGAAGCGAAAGATCTATACCAGGATCGTAGTGTAGTCTCTGCCTACCCCGCTACCGGGAAAAAGGCGTGAAAAATGGTGTTAAAGTATTTCCATGCCAAAAATAGAAAGCTAACTGATATTATAATTGTCAAAGTTTCTGTTTGTATATTTGATTTGATTTATTTTAACTTGACTGCCCTATACTGCACTTTAAAAAATAAAAGCATACAAGCAATATAGGATCGTGTGAACCCTAACGCCGTGGGTGCGTTGCGAAGATTTTAATTCTTTTTAAATCTAAAAATTACTATTCAAATTTTACGCAAGCTATAGCGCAAAATAGTATTGCTACAGTTAGGAATTATGTAGTAATAGTGATGTTGCAAATGGTAGGCGAGGCGGTGACCGTAATATCAAATATTACGATGCTTATCACACAAGGTCATATATTTAAAAAAGAAAAGTAGATAATCAACAATACGTCTAGAGCGGTACAACTTTGCCGGCCAGTATGATTTACCACTAGAAGTCTGTTTCATTAACATTGGCCAGGAATTTATAAATATCGGTACAACAGTATAAGAAATATTTTCTTTTGTATGTGCATACAATACATAACATACATATACTCATGTCTGTAAATCCCCGTAAAGGTAGGCAGAGGTGTACTATAATCAGCTCGGCGAACCTTGATCCCTATGACAGTTCATACTAGTGACGGGTCGTGTCGATATATCGCAACTTTTTATAGGCAAAGGCGTGACTTGCATTCAGCCACATCGATAAACATGTTTTTAAAATATAATCTACATTACTATAATTATAATGCTTGTTATATTTACAAGTATCCGTGTATTTGTATATGGGGTTGCCAATATTCCGATGCAGACGTAACATGGTCGGACTGTATAATTTTAATGTGAATTAAAATTTTAGTTATAGCAACACTATCTGATCTGTCACTACGCTAGTACTGTCAGTTCGCTACGCCAGTACGAGTGCTAACGCCTTGTATGCGCCACGTGTTTTGTTGTGTCAACGGAATCCTTTGTTTATTACTATTGTTGTTTTCTGTTTTTGTTATTGTTGCTGTTTTGTTTTTGTTGGTGTTTCAAAATGCCGAAAAGACTGAGAAAAACTGTACTCAACAGTGAAACGCGGGAGTTTGTTGTACGCTTGCGTGACTATTTTGCTCGCGAACTACAAAATGGCGGACCTTTGTTGCCACTTGACAACGTACGCGACCGTGTTGCTGATGCTTTGGGAATTGGCAAAGCTACCGTTTCCCGAATTACAAAGGAGAAGTTCGGCGAATCGTCGATGGAGGAGAACAAATTATCAACTCCAAAGAAGAAAAAACATAATAGGGCACGACCCGTAACTAACCCCGATGATTTCGACATGGCAGCGATACGAAACCATATTTACGGCTATTATTTTCGAGGTGAACTGCCGACTTGCACAAAATTATTAGCGTCGCTGAAATCGGCTGATTTATTTAAAGGTGGATTCACTTCTCTCAGACAGGTTATAAAAAAATGTGGATTTCGTTATGGGAAGTGTGACAAAAGAAAAGTGATAATGGAGCGGAAGGACATTGGATTGATGAGGTGTGATTTTCTACGACAAATAAAAAACATCGAGAACTGGGACAAGGTGGTTTATCTGGACGAAACGTGGCTCAACGCCAATCACTCAGTCTCCAAAACATGGACAGACGACACAGAGAAATCCTGTACCAAAGCACCAGAAGGCAAGGGCCAGCGTTTGATTATCTGCCACGCTGGCACAGCCAAAGGTTTTGTACCTAACTGCTTGTGGGCCTTCAAATCCGTGAAAACAAGTGATTATCACGAAGAGATGAATTTTGAGAATTTCAAGAAATGGTTCACAAAACTATTAGACAATTTAAACGAGCCCCACTACATTTTAATGGACAACGCCCCATACCACTCTGTGCAAATTAATAAAGCGCCTACCGCGAACAACAATAAAGGCGAAATAATAGAGTGGCTGCAAAACAATGGTGTGGCAGCTAATACTCAAATGCTGAAAAAGGAATTAGTTAGATTGTTGAACCTTCATAAACAGCAAACAAAGAAGAAATATTTCTTGGATGAGATGGCAAAATCAAAAGGGCACACCGTGATTCGGCTACCGCCCTACCACTGCCAATATAATGCAATCGAAATGATATGGGCGCAGATCAAAGGTGGGTTGATTTGTATTTATTTTAACATGTTTTTATTTAGGTCACTGGTGACTGTCTAGTCGGCTAGTACTATTTAAAGCTATTTTATTTCACTAGCAAATTGCATTTTTATTTTTATCCATGTGCTTATATCAATTACACACTTTTAACGTACAAAATTATGTACTTATAATGTACTTACCCCGATCTCGCTCTTTGACTTTGCATCATTTTCAATCTAAACCATTATTGTTTCAGGTTGTGCAGCCAGGCTTAACACCACTCCACCATTCACAGCTAATAAAATGCTTACGTTGCTACAAGAGGCATGTAGTCAAGTGACTCCGGACAATTGGAGGAAAGTGGTTGAAAAGACGAAAAAACTATGCTTAGATGATTGGAATCGAGACGTGCGATACGACAATATAGTAGACCAGCCGTTTTTAATAAACATAGGAGAAAGCAGCTGCAGTTCGGATTCCGAGTCTGAGACGCAATCGGTGACACCATTGTCAGATTCAGATTAATGTATATTAAAAAATCATAAATAAACCGCTTTTGTTTTATTTGAGTAGGTATATACAATAAATTTGTTAAATCTCCTTTATTTTATTATCGCAAACAACTTAAATGATTATAAATCTGACACTAAGAGCGTAGGTGCTCTATTGATGTATTTTGTACACTCGTTTCCATTTTCGATATTTGTTTATCGATACTTTTCCGCACTAGTCGATATCTTCCAAACGGAGTAACTTTTGCAGGACGTCAACGTAAAGTCTGATTGAGATAATTTCTTGTAAGTGTTAATAATTATTATAATTCCAACGGGATATTATTGTAATTGCATATATCTGCCTAAAATTAATAAATATCATTTTTAGACACCGCCAATTCGATTATAATATAACGGTGACGCTACTACAAGGTTGTGTCGTGGGAATAACTGTCAGTGTCATAGGGATCAAGGTTCGCCGAGCTGATTATAATAGCCACATTTCGCCAACTATGATTTTCGGTCCCATTCCCACGTTATAGGGGGCGAGCTTATTGCCGTCAAGCGGGCACTTTAGTCTTTTGTATGTGATCGTGCGATCACACAATACTTCAGAATCTAACCGACCACACCACAATATACCTGTAGGCCTACCATGAAACATCCTCAGTCGAAGTTTTGGCCAACCGGTTCAATGGAACACATTATTTCCAAAATTGAATCCGAAGACAGTACGTAACACTTCGGTTTGGTTTAAACTGTACCAAAACCAAACTGCCTTCATGATTCCTACATGGGTAAATTGTACTAAGTTGTTTATGTTTCATGGTAGCCCTTAATTATATTATTAGTAAGTGCTTTCTTAGCTTCGTAATAAATTTCCTAGGGCACCTTGTCTTCCTACATTCGAAAAAAGCGGTTGGAACGGAACACGTCTAACATGAAGTTACCAAAATTATCACCAAGCAAGGACCAGTCAAATTCACAAAGTACCTACAATTTTTTTAACAAGGTTTCTTAAAAAAACTGCTTGCTCATCTAACGTCTTCAATAGGTATTCGAATTGAAAAAAAACTATATGATCAGTCGATTGAAACCGTGAGGAAAGCATCAGTTGTAAAAGGTCTTGGACAAAGTCTGCCAGCCTGCACTTGTCTTATCTTTACTATATTGAAATTCAATGTAATAAATCCTCAGATTAGATTATATTATATTGATAAAAATAATATACATATTTTTAATCGTTATCACTTAATGTTATTAATGTAAGAAGAGTATTAAGTATGTTGATTCCGGTGGAATAGAATAGGACCACCCCAGCACTTCCTGTGGGTGCCGTAAAAGGCGACTAAGGGATAGGGATAGGGCTGTTCTCCATCCGACAGCAAACATACAGCCCAATACAAAGGGCCTGCTAGACGGCAATAGACTTGCCCCTATGACGTCATAGTACGGAAAATCATAATTGGCAAAACGTGGGTGCTCATACGCCTCTCTCTACCCCTATGGGGATTTACAGACGTGAGTATATGGATAGAAAACATGACATGACATACTGCTCGCAAAATTATATAATCTAGGAATCCATGGAGATTTATTGCGCTGGATAAGATCCTACTTAACAAACCGCTCACAAGCTGTGACTGTTGGGGGATACAAATCGAATTTCATCAATATTCCCTCCGGAGTACCACAGGGGTCACACCTCGGACCTCTACTCTACTGTGCCTATTTATTTGACATAGACAAATGTTTTAGTAACTCCAAACATCTTATGTACGCTGATGATAAAAAAGTATATATGAAAATTAAATCTAGATCTGACTGTGAGTTGATTCAACGCGATCTTGACGCCTTATTCGCATATTATAGACGTAATAATATTACAGTTAACATTGACAAATGTCAATGCATAAGTTTTAGTCGCCGTAGAAAACCTATCGAATACGCATACAAATTCGGTGACAATGTCATCGCAAGGGTAGATCAAGTCAGGGATCTGGGGGTTGTGTTGGACTCCAAGTTGCTCTTTTCCCACCATATTGACAACATTACCAGTAGGGCCTTCAGAAGTTTGGGTTTCGTTATGCGTACGTGCTCCAAATTTAAAAATATCAAATGTCTCAAAACTCTGTACTGCGCATACGTACAAAGTGTGCTAGACTATGGCAGTTCTATCTGGTGTCCCCAATATGCTATGTATAAGGACAAACTGGAAAGAATACAAAAGCATTTCTTAAGATATCTGAACTTTAAAACAAGGAGACGACATACATCATATTACGACGACTGTAAGTAAGTGGTATAATTTACTCCCTCTATCAAGTAGGCGCGTGTTACTGGATATGAGCTTTTTATTTGCTATTTTAAGAGGTGAAATTAATAGTATTGATCTACTTTCCCATATTAACCTAAGCGCACCCAAAACTCGTACCAGACATACCAGCTTATTCAGTGTTCCTCTACACCGCACTAACTATGGCAAAAATGCCGTCCTCACTCGTTTGCTTAGGTGCTATAACGAAAACTTTGATGACATTGACATCTTCCACCTGTCGAAAAATGGTTTTAAAAAAGAAATTGTTAAACAGTTACGAACATATTTGTAGTTTTTAAGAATATTGTATACGTTATTCACATTATTCACATTCTATCAAATTAATTAATATTCCTGCCTGTGATTAGATGTATAAAATTTGTTTACATAATTATGTATTAAGTGGTGAACGCAATTTTTACTTGTCGGGAAACTTTGTTATTGGCTAAGTGTCCTATGTCATTTTAACTTTACTCATGTATTATGTTAAATATGCTGTTAAGTTTCTAAATAAATAAATAAATAAAAAAATCATAAGTACATTTTTTTAATAGAGGTATCGCCTGTTTTCGTTTTCGGGAGCGTTTCACCCACAGAGGACAGAAAATGATCAAGTTCCTTCCCCATGGTTTTACCTCAGTAACACCCTGTATAGTAACGTAGCGATTATTTTGTATGTTTTGATATTTAACTGTTTGAAAGACGAGTTTTACCTAATGTTTAGTACTCAACTTGGCGTATGTTTTACACTATCACGATTTTAGTTGAAGATTTAATTTTTATTCCTATTATGTTAAAGTCGGTTTCACAAATCCGCATTTAAAGCAAAAACCATTTAGAATTACCTAACTATTCATTCAAAGAAGCGTTCATAAATGAATTTGTCGTGGGCCAATAATTCCGAACAAAATGTGCAAATAATAGCTAAAACAATAACTATCGCATCAGAAAACACAACACCTAAATATGTAGCTATTTGGGATACGATTGTAAGCAGTCAAGTAAACGTAATACAAAAATAACTTACCGTAACACGTAGTAATAAGATCCGCAACGCCACATGATTCGAAGAACGTGCTTAGTTTGCTGCCAGGGTAGAAGACGTCTACGAATTTGATCATCTCCATGAGTCCTAGACGGATGACAGCTGCCTTTGTATTGTCCCCGAAGCCGAGACCGTCAACGAAACCAGCCCCTACGGCTACGATGTTCTACACAGAATGAAATACTAATCAGGTTTGAGTTCTTCTCAAATGCAAGGATATATCATTTACTAAATAACTGATTCATTGCACTCAAGGACATAAAATTACAGAAACTGTCGAATATTCTAATCAGGAACACTTACGTAAAGTATTCCAAAACCGAATGAAACTCAATTATTCCGATTAATCAAATTAGAATTGCACGCAATCCCTAGTTTTGCCACGAGGTAAACAGTGCACGAATTGAAAACTTTAGTTCAGTGATTATGAATGTGTCTTACCTTCAGAGCGCCACAAATTTCCACAGCATCCTCATCATCAACGACTACTACCCTGAAATAGTCTGTCTGGATAATATCCCGCATCGTTGGTGCGAGCAGTACGTCTCGGCATCCGATAGTAGTTTCGCAGAATTTCTCTTCAGCCACCTACAAACGTATAGGCACATTGTAAAATGAATCATAAATTTATTCCGCTATGACTGATTGTACGATGTTCTTCCCCTTAGCGTTAATCCCAGTCGCATCCCAGCTTGGAGTCTGGGGTCCGCTTTACCGGTTTAACTGTAGATTTGGCTGGACTTCAATATTTTCTGAAGAGCGGCCATATGACCTCCACAAACCAAAGGTGTTGCAATTAGACAAGTTGTTGGACTTTTGAAGGCTCCAACGGCTTACCCGTAATGACTGCTATAGATGTTCGTATGGCAACCGAGACAGACGGCTTAACGTGCTCTCCGAGCAACGAGCAGACCAATGCAAATACCCATATGGGTACAAATGTTTGCACTGAGTGAGCGGGGATCGAATCGAACCCGTGCCTCCTGCGTAACGGCCGTAGGAGGCTATCTAAGTCTGTCTTCTGATTGTACGATATCCACTTCTAAATAGATATGATATATGTATATATCTTACTAGCTTTTGCCCGCGGCTCCGCCCGCGTGGATGTCGGTTATCGCGACCAAACATAGCCTATGTCCTTTCTCAAGGTCTAATCTACCTCTGTACCAAATTTCATCAAAATCGGTTCAGTGGTTTAGACGTGAAAGCGTAACATACAGACAGACAGACAGACAGAAAGACAGACAGAGTTACTTTCGCATTTATAATATTAGTATGGATTAGAGGTAGATGTCGCGCACTCGTCAAACTAATCAAATCAAAACGAATCTCGTCAAACCATTTGGTTAGACCAGATTTCATTTTAGTACATTTTATGGACCGCCTACGTTACTATTTCTGCACCATCCGTATTACGATTTAATAGATCTAGGCGCCAGGTGGCGAATGTCGTCAAAAAGACATGCAAAAAACACTTTGAATAATATTTGGATAGGAATTTTTGGGAAGCAACAAATCCGTAGAGTGGCGCTGAAAATGTCTAGATTACGAACTCTTGTTTAGCCGTAACAAAATTATTACTTATTATAAATAAATAATAGATAAACATTAAATTATTGTAGCTACCAAATGTCCTAACGAACGAAAGGATTTATGAAATCTAACATATTTGATAAAGTTGATCCCAGTGATGTTAGATCAAATTACTGGTCACAGATGGATTTATCTAACTGATAATGCCATGTTATCACTTGTATATCTATTATATAAAGAGATAGGATGTTAATTATCTCGTAAACAACTTTTACCTCGATAAACAGGCTAAGATTTATGGCTCAGCTATAGATAAGTTGACATTGGCATTTTGATTAAACTAACGTGCAATTTAAGCTGAATATGGTATTCTAATAAATAACTGAATAAAGTGGTTTTCTTAGTTTGCATGTTTCTATTCACCAGGAATAACAGTAAGATATTTGTATCTTGGTTGCTATTTGCACGCAAAATGTCCCAGATTTGACTACGTTTGCTCCTCAGCTGAGTGATATTTCGAGAAGCATATTATAAATGCGAACATTATAAAGTAGTGGACAGGGGTCCTCAGTTTGACAGCCTATATACATGCGGATTGCTTATTCACTTTCCGCTTAAAGGACCCAGGTTTGAAGGAGCATGGTAACACAAAATGTTGGTTAATAGTCTAATAGGTTTAGGTTAATAATTCAAAGTCTTTTTGATGAAGCAAAGAAAGCGTTTGGTTCTCGATGGAATTGTTAACTTGGCACCGCAAGGGGGAGATATCTTAGACCTGGAAGTGTTGTTCTGGACAGAAAGAAAGCCAGTGGGACTTTATGTCCCAGCAGCCTTTCGAGAAAGTCTAACAAATAGTGTGCAGAGCCACATCATCGCTATAGATGAGAACAGTTTTGATTCAGTATTATACAAAAGACACTGCTGCTCCGGCGATCGCCAAAAACCATCTTATGCAATATTATTCAAGTACGTCCTGCAGCGTTAGTCTCGCAAAAGTACGAAGGGAAAAGCACTTCCTTTTTGAACATTTTCTGTTCGACTCAAAAGAGCTCAAAAGTGGTCTTAATAATTATAATATTTGTAATCAATTGAGTCGTCAATTGCAGTCATCATAACATCATTACCAGTGGATAATTACCCACTGTTATTATTGTTTGATGTTGTTTAAGACTATTAAAAACAATGATAACCTTCAGATAGTGTCACATAATAAAATTAATGCATCATCCAATATTTATTAACACTGCATCATTTTTAAAATTGGGAAAGTAAAACAGAAGTCGCATGACTGCGGAGTTTTTGGATGGAGGATATGTTCATAGATTCTATGAAGACGTAGTCATATGATTATCATCAGTAGTCCTAATTGTCTTAAAACACCTAGTCGATAGCCTAGTAATATCCAGTTCCGTAGCAATATTCATTTAAAAAATACACATAGAACTTACCTCTGACGCGATATTGGCACCCATCAATACAGCACAGGGTATTTTAAGACACCTAGTGATAATGTGCGATATTAGGTCTATACCGCCTCCCTCGGCAATGTCAAAGCCCTAAAAGTGGAACAATAAATTAATGTCATACATGATAAACTTATCGTCGAAAGTTTATGCCAACATTACACATTGAAATAAAATAATTTTACTGGAATGTGTAGGTATGTTTATTATGTGTTCTGTATATTTACACTAATAAATCAATGTTGCAGTTGCTTTTCAACAGTCATGGTCAATATACCATGACCATCCGTCATCATCATCAACATAGTGATAAATAATGCCTCGATTCTACTAAAGTCGTGTCACAGTGACTGCAAAAAAAAAGCATTAAATAATAGACTTTAAAGCGATGTGGTTAAAGTTCAAAATTAAATAACTTTTTGCAGAGCGAATGAAAAAGTGTAATGAAACTTTTTTCATCTCATTTTGGATTTTAGGCATAGGTATAGAAATAAAGTCTAAAATTTAATGTCATTTTTTGCGCGTACTGTAACACCACCTGGTTTAGCTTTAGTAGAATCGAGGGCCTGGACGTTATTTATTGTTGTCAAGTAGGTGCACCATCTACCAGTAAAGGTTGGCTGAATTACGTCATGAACATAATGCCCAAAAAATCTGCAACATTATTTACCCTAGTATAACTATGAGATTGTAAAAGAGAACAAATAAGCGATAAGGTCGCCCATTGTACATTAAACTATATACATGCTACCTAATTGTTCTAATGTAAATCCATGTACAATAAAGAATTATCTATGTATCTATTTAAGTGGATTTCCTCTGTTTAGTGTCTACTTCAAATGAATCTGATAACTCTACATACCTTGATCAATGAAAGTGCGGCCGCTGTGGGTTTAATTTTCCCTAGCAGTGTGGAACAAAGGGTTCTGACAAACTGATGAGGTACTACGAAAATCAGTAGATCGGCATCCTTTGCTGCGTCAACCACGTCAGGAACAGCCACCTGTATCAAAGAAAAATCCTCAGAATTTGTTTAGTACTTCTCTAATCTTTCTGTCACCTTCGCTGCAGATGCCTAACAGGTTGGTGTGATTTCTATATTTTCACTGCTTATGTAATTTGGATCCTTTGCGCTATGTATGTCTAATACGCAGTTCACCTAGCTCGCGTTATGACTAGTCAAAAGGTTATGGAGGCATAACGCTAGTTAGGCCTACTGCGATATAGGTTAGAACAGAGGAAGACAAAAAGAGTCATAGACCTATTGCATTACAGTTCATCAGCGAGGAAAGGAAGGCCATCAGAGAGTAAAACACTAGTCCTTTAAAAATGATGCTTAAATTGAAACCTAAATTTAAATGAATGACCAGTAAACAGCATACATACATCGCACATTTATTACACACACATTTATTTATAATTTTAATTATATAATTTATGAAAATGACATTTAGACGTAACGCGAGCTAGGTGAACTGAGATTTAGGCATTTGTCGAAAAAGTCCTTCGGCGAAATTGGCAAACAGCGCTATAGGTATACGACCACTCAGGCTAAAAGCTATTGAAAATGACATTTAGACATAACGCGATTTAGGTGAACTGCGTATTAGACATACATAGCCCAAAGGATTTGGATTATTTAACCATAACTTTTTGGAAGCGTCAGTAGCCTAATGGTTAAGGAAACTGAAAGGTGGTAGGCTAATTGAAAATACTAGTATGAAGGAGCTCTTAGGGCTACGCTACACTTGTCGGAAATGCCGTTGCGGACCTTCCGCGTCGGAGCGCCTATACATGATATTGCATATAAGTCGTTTATCTGTCAAATGTAGCGTAGCCTTAGGCCTGATAAAGCTGGTCTATTTTATCACAAATTTTCTTTCCTCCAGTCCCTACGTGCTGACGTGAGGATCAGGGTTTATCAGGCGGCTTAGTGGGGTTTGCCTTAGGAACTTAAAAACAGTTAACTGGTCTACCACTAATTGTTACTTCACAGTGCATGTGTAATATTGGACTTTAGCAATCTAAACCAAATAGTTACAACAATAGCCCACACCCACAAATAATTTCTGTTAATTCACATTATTACTTAACTATCAGTGTAACAAATTTCATCCAAGTCTTTAATTGAGTGACAAAAATTAACATTCTCACTGAAGAACTTCACATAATAATATTTTTTTATAAATTAGTAAGCACTAATGGAGAGTATAACAGAGTGCTTGGCTAGATAATATTCTAGCGCTGCATTATTAATTAAGTTCATCATGATAAGAAAAATAATAACATGCGGAATAACTCTCTATCTGAAGTAGATCTAGTAGTAGTAGTACTTAAGCGAATTAATGTGTAAACTTCTCAATTAAATCAATATAAATAATGGATTTATTCTTAAGAAAATATAAGGCAGCATTCGTGGATACCACCTTTTTATCGGAAGTTAGAATATTTAATTAAGTACAGGAAAGGAACCTTGGTTTATCTCTTATTCATACAAAATCTGGATAGGTCTTATAAATGAAGGCTTCAGCCAGTAGATTACAGCCATGTCCAATGTGGATCTGAAGAGAGGTCATATAAATCATGTCCTCTTTGGACAAAAACTTACAATCCATTATTTCAGCACAACTCATTAATTATTTATGTATGTATGTATTTACTCATCATAGTAATATGCCTATTGAGTAATCAATGTTTTAATTATAATTATTGTGCTAATCGGATTCTGATTATCCTATGAAAAGTTGATACCAAAAATAGTATTTGTCACATTCAATATATATTAATCGTAAATCATAAATAGTAATTAATTATAACAACTATAGAGATAATTTTTTTTTTATAGAAGAAGCGTTACAAATCATTGG
The DNA here is from genome assembly GCA_914829495.1 of Eilema sororculum. Lineage (NCBI taxonomy): Eukaryota > Metazoa > Arthropoda > Insecta > Lepidoptera > Erebidae > Eilema > Eilema sororculum. Next base: position 14,977,122 of record OU618543.1, on the reverse strand, counting down.
ACGCAAATGAGTATATAAATTAAATAAACCAATAAATGCAAGTGTACCTATAACTATTTGGATGCTGAAACTTTGAAATAAAACAGCCATGATAAAATATGTATCTATTTGTCTACTGCAAATAGATACATACCTAGCATGGCTTAAAATAGGTACAGTGACATATAAAAGTGAGTGATAACATTGACAATGGCAATGATATAACTTCAATAATTGTTACTACATACAATTTCTCAAGATCAAGATCTTGTTATGTAAATATGTATCTAATGTTATAAAGGCTCTAATATTTTATCATGCGAAAATAAACAATTCACTTACCACATTTTCTGGCAGTTTGTGTCCAGGTAAATACTTAACATTTTCGTGAGTTTCGTTTATGATTTCTGTGAGCTTTTTACCTTCAATTATCTCTTCATATACCCACATAGTAACCTTGTCTTCGAAATTTGGAAGTCGAGCTGCATTGCGGCCAACTATCTTTGCAATTGCAGATCCCCTAAATTACAACCAAAATTAGAAAAATAAAAAATAGGCCTTGCTCTTAGACTTGTTATTTAACGTTCTACCAAAAAGTGATAGACATTAAATATTTTTTATTGTTGTTATGTCATTAAAGGTCACAGAGAACAACATTTATACAGTGTGAATTAAGTACATGATATTAAAATGCAAAATTTTAACAATATAATTAACACTTACCAATTACCAGAGCCGACGATGCAAACCCTGTTTTTTAACTGTTTCTCTGCCATGTTATATTTTTAGAATAATTTTTTAAAGTGAATTTCTGCGAAAAGTTACAAAACTAAAATTAATCCACGACAACACAAGACACAGTAAATCTCGTAACTAAATTTCCAATGAGAATGCACGCGCACAGCACGGCACTGTAACAATTTATGACGTTATCAACAGCTTATCAAAATCTTCCGATACAGATTGTAGACAGACAATATAGAGAAGTTAAATTTAAAAAAAAAAAACACTTTTACATTAATATACCTATAAATTGTAAATGTGATGTAAAAATGTAAACCATATTTAAACAAAGTCAACAAAATATTTATGACAGGTCATTGGATTTATTATGTATGGAGAGTGGTCATCGTTCTCTATCGTATTGGAGAATATATCGATAATCATAATTCTATCACCGCAACACTCCTCCGTCAGGATTGTGTTCTGCGCGCAACACTAGCTATTTTATTTGACCAATAAGGTGCTACTACGACAGAAGGCAACATGGCGGTTGGCGTGAATTTGGCGTGAATTTTGATGCGATTTTATGAAAATTTCGTAGTTACTTGGTCTGAGGTATTACTCCGTCCGTTTCACTGACTGAGTGTGATCCAACTCAAAATTCAATGTGAAAGTTTGTGAATATGTTTGTTTGGTATAGGGATAAAATATAGTCCGGAGTAACACTTAAGGCACTTTTTATCCTGGGTAGGGTATAGGTTCGCATTGCTTGGCGAAACTGGATTTTCTACGAGCCACGACATTATCGTATGAAATATCATTCCAAAATATAAAAGCGCCTTTAATAAATAGTCGGCGGCCGGCCCCCATACATTGAAATCACAGAACAAGCAAACTATTTGCTCGTCGTCGTACCGGCCGAACCGGAGAATCACCGAAGATTCACCGATTGAAAGTACCTAATCAATTGAATCAATCATAAATTGGTGATCGTTACATATTATATTTTTTTATGTTGCACAATTATACGCTTTCAAGCCTAAACAGTCGAAACGATTTTAATGAAATTTGGTATAGTATAGAGTCTCTAGTATATATAATAATCTATGGTATAGAGGTAGATAAGACCTTGAGAAAGGATATAAGGTATGTGTGGTTGTGAAAAGGGTGGTTAAAGGGGGAAATAGGGGATGAAAGTTTATATGAAAGTTCGTCATTTTTGAAGATATGATGAAATTTAGCACAGAGAAAGACGGGCATGGGCTAACTTTTATTCCGAAAAAATGGGTTTAACGAGAGGGGGGACAGGTTTATGAAAGTTTATATGAATAATAAGCTTTGGATATTCCCAGATACAATTTCGTAAATACACAGATTTGAGCTAGGAAAAAGACATAATCTAACTGTCTTTTATTGCGTAAAAGGGGGGAAATAGGGTATGAAAGTTAGTAAAAGATTTCATTTTTAAAGATAACATGATATAATTTGGTACAGAACCAGATTACTTTGGAAAAGGATATACGCTACCTTCCATGGTGAAAACGGGGGTTTGGAGGGGGTTAGTCAATAAAAGTTTTAAAACTTTGTCTTTAAAAGTGTGTTTATAAGATAAACTGATAGTGTTAAATTATTGAGTAGAGAGTCTAATATAGAGGCGAGTGCGGAGGTGAGTAGAGAGATGAGTGGAGAGGCGAGCTGTTGATTGATGCCACTTGATGGAATCTGCTACACATATTGAGTAACACACTTTGCCGAGAATGCCGTGAGGTGAAATTTGTACCAAATTTTACCCGTGTATCTTCAAAACTGACAAAACTTTCATCAAACTATGCCCCTCCTTAACCCTTTTTGTCGCGATAAAAAGTAACCTATGCCCGTTTTCAAGCCTTAGTCCATCTCTGGACCAAATTTCATCAGGATATCTTCAAAAATTACAGACTTTCATAAATAAAATTATCCCCCTTTAACGTCCGTTTTCGCGACCTAAGACCTAAAGCCTATGTCCTTTCTCAAGGTCAGACCTACTCCTATACTAAATTTCATCAAAACCGGTTCAGTGGTTGAGGCGTGAAAGACAGACAGATAGATAGACAAGAGTTACGCATTTATAATATTTAGTATGGATGATAGGTACATCTTCGGAACCCTCTGTACGCGAGTTCGACACTCATTTGTCCGGTTTTTCGCCGGTGATCACCGGTGATTCAATCGGAGCTTGCCCATTCGGTGGTCCAAACCTCTAGTGTATATACTTATCGTTGGATCAATAATAGAAAGTGTGTTAAGTCGGTTAAGTCTGTTCCGTGCTTTTCTCACAGGGTGGCCCTATTCAACATATACAAATTTTAGTTATACATATATGAGGCAAACATGAGACAGACCATGAAACATCACTTTGTCTCTTTTTTTCTAATATATAGTTTTGCCTGTAAAAAAGAGACAAAACATTTAAGTTATTTCTCACTTGGGAAAATGAGTGTACCTATAGATTTGACAGCGTGCCGAGTTTTGGCAACATCCATGAATGATTTGTTACACTCATTCATTACTTTACTCTACACGAAACTACAAGAAGCATGATAGTGATGTACTCCAACAAATGATTTGTCGACGAAAATACTCTTTTTTCACATAATAGTACAAATTAACTAATAGTTGGTACAGATATCTCACTGACTGGAAAATCAACAATCTAACTCAGTTAAGTTCCTTAAGTTAGAGAGATTAATCTCTGCATACCTACAAATTTGTCGGCCTACGGTTATTATTATTTTCTTACTTCGCAGTCACTCGGCCACAGCCCGCCAACAATAGCTTAGTGGAGATCGCCGAAGATTTGTGTTAAAACAAATATTGATGCGTATACAGAGAGTATCACGCAATACAAAGCTGGCTTTGTCACAAGGAGTTTTATTAAAAAAAAAATGCGAGGTTTTGCATCATTACTGCTCGGAGAAGAAGCCGTGAAGAGCCTCATTTACAAAAAATCAAGAGGAGGCCTTATATACGCCTCATCGAGCGTGGCAAACATACACATAACACAAAAACGGAAAAAATAATTAAAATGCACCTGACAAACAAGAGAACCCCCGTAAGTTATTACTTATATATACCTATTTAAATTTATGTGTGAATTTTATGATATGAAAAATATTTTTGCCGATTCTGATGCAACACATAGCACTAATCACAAGTTTCTTTTAATTAAATGTGTAATACAGACTTTTCTTGACATCAGGTTTAGACACCACGATCGTACACAATGCGATAAGCTGTCACATCGACAATATTTAAATAAAAAATGCTTATAATATTTTTATTGTTATTTTCTTCGCATAAACCGTCATGATGATACCATGCGCCTAGCATTTTTCTGTACTCCTAAATATAAGATATCGACAAATATTACGATACTAGAAGCTACAGCCCTAACGTAGTAACCGTCGGCCATACGTTCATTCACGAAAATGGAACGTAGGTATACACGCCTAATCTGTAGGTATGGCCTATCCATGAATCTGTATACTAAAGTGGGTATTACACCTTTCTGAATTTAGAATCCTAAATTCAGGAAGCTATTTAGGAAAAGAAATTCAGTCACCGAAGCTCGCGATTACACGTTCACTAATTTAGGATCCTAAATCATTTTTTAAGGACGAGCGGCAAGGGACGGACGTGTCGACTGTCGTGTGAATTGCGACAAAATGCCCTCAATACTATAAAAAAAATATTGATATTGCCATAACCCTTGCGCTTAGCTTAACGACGAACGAATTTTTTCTTTCATAATCAATTTGAATAATTAGCATACTACATGCTGTAAAATTTCATTCAAACATTTGGGCGGAGTACCTAATCAAAAATCAATGAATAAAATGAATGACAGATCATTCATTGGTTCCGATAGCATAGCTCGTAAGAGCGTCGGTAGATTGCTCCACCATCGCCTTAACCCTTAATTCGACAAAAAAATAAAGTGAAATTTTTTGATTTTCGTTTCCAGAATTTTAATGTCATTAAGTTAGAATGTCCACAAAAATAATTGTAAAAATCTAAGGACTCATGTTTTTTTTATATCTATAGTATAATATACTATACATTACCGGGTGTTCGGTAATTAACGGCGAAATAGATATGTATAGCCGGCTATACAATGTTGATAAAAATCCTATCCTATTTCTTACTAATACAATAAATGCAAGGATGGTTGTTAAGAGTAACAACCATCCTTGCATTAAGCAAAAACTACTGTACAGATTTTGATACAATTTTCTAGTAAAGTAATTTAAACATTAGGCTACAATTTAAAAGCTGGTAAACCCGCAGATGGATATTAGTGAATAAATAAAACCAAGTAGGAAGATTATTTTCTCATATTTATTAATAAAAATACAGTTTCAGTTTCGTTTTTCTCATCATCATCATACTGTTTTTACAGTTTTCATAATCAACTATAAGAATTTATTAAAGTTTATTATGGAAACTGTAAAAACAGTTCCGTTTATTGGGAATGAAGTAAAGCCTCATCTGCCATTTGGTATAGAAAACAATTGTTTGGCTTGATTACCAGCTTGATTATGGCTTATATTGTCAAATCTGATATCATCACAGGGGTGATTTTGCTTAGAATTTGCAATTCTTTTTGCACTTGCTACAGGCACTTTAGCAGGCAACGATTGGTGGCCTATTTTTTGGAGATCTTCGCTAACGTCCATTCTAAACTCTTTCAACCTTTTATTTTTAGCTCCTACCCTTTTGCAATCATGCCTGTAGATTAGCCATGCGTTGTTGATAAGAGAAGCTAAAAATAAAAGGTTGAAAGCGTTTAGAATGGACGTTAGCGAAGATCTCCAAAAATTAGGCCGCCAATCGTTGCCTGTCAAAGTGCCTGTAACAAGTTCAAAAAGAATTGCAAGTTCTAAGCGAAATCACCCCTGTGATGATATCCGAACCCCGCCGATCAAAAAGAAACTTGAGGATGTTAACGATTCTGCTAATCAACCTGTACCAAAAAGAAAGAATAAAAGCACGGCACTTCCCATAGCCTACAAGTGGAAAAAAGGGGAGCGCCTTATTTCGTAGAAATAAATTTCATAGAATTTCATTTTACAGAAAATGTTTCATATAAAATTTGGTTCTTATATTTTTATTTCGAATATTATTGTTTCAAAGACAATTTACCACAATGAATCACTTTTCACAGAAACACAATTTAATGAATTTTTTTTCACATATTTTTGTTTAACATACTTATCAAACTGTAGAATTATTATTTAAGGAATCTTAAAAACAACCACTAACCACCATCTATTTCAAACAGTAAAATTTAGATACATTTTTTTTCCCGATTGCTTGTAGTAATTTAATTAGATAATACCCCGACTCGGATAGGTTAGGTTCGAGGGCGAAGCGAAGCGGAGCTCTCGCCTTAGCCTTCGTGGTTTTTTTTTAAACCACCCAGAAAATATCTTTGCGCAAATAAGTTTTATATGAAATAACCAATATAAAAAAGAAGAATATTTGATTTGTTATTCTATGAAATGATTATTCTAACATTAAAATTTATGTGAAACAAAAGTCAATGATTTAAAAATCTTTAAAGTAAGTATTATGTATATTGATTATTCTATGAAACGAAATTATGCGAAACATTTGCTGTAAAACGAAATTATATGAAACTTTTGTCTATAAAACAACACCCGGAAAAAAGCCAAGTTTCTACATAGAGCTACAATAGCCGAAGATACATTTGATATTGCTATTGTTGACAAACCAGCATTACAATATTCCTTTGATTTTTTTTCTGAGGATATAATAGAATCTATAGTGCAAAACTCTAGTATATATTCCGTTCAGGAGACTGGTTGATCTATTGTTTTAACAGTCGAAGAATTACGTGATTTTCTTCGCATCTGAAGACCCATTCGACAGAGGTTCTCATTCATATGCATCTTCATCTCTATCCTCTTCAGAAAAATTCTTCACTCTCATCCAATTGCCCACCATCCCGTGGGATTAGAGCGAGGATTTTTTTTGTGCGACGATTCTAGAATAAAAGAAAAAAAAAAGCTTGCAGGAGCCATTCCATATGCCACCCAGAAAAAAGAAAACAGAGCACTAAGTAGGTAACTTAATTGCATCATTAAAAATGTTACAAGAACAGACACACAACTCACAGCATACACGATTGCATTGCAACGCTATTTATGAAGCATAAAATTGACAATCAAAACAAGCCAATTGACCATTTCGACATATTACATAGGTTTTACGCCTTTGTAAAGCAACCAGAAATATACAAGCCCAATATACATAAAAGAAATGGCGCCTTTTTAAATATAACGGAAACGTATAGTCCGCTATACAATATTTTCAAAACAAAAACTAACTAATAGTAATACATAATTCTATGTATATTTTTCTTGTATACGAATATTAAGACGTTTATCTTCTTATTTCAATAACTTCTACGTTAGTTTTACATACAAAAAGTAAAAATAAAGTGTTACTTACGGACATAAACCGCCAGCGCTCCATTTTTCTAGACACTTTACTGTCAAAATGACATTGATTGTTTAAATAATGACGTTATTATTTTTTTTCATTGAAAGGAAATGTGTAGCCATTAATATAATTAAATAAATACTGCGAAATATTTAGTAACGAGTCAGTTATAATTTTATAAATGTAACGTATAAAATGCTATACAATGTTGATTTAAGGGTACGGATACAGATTGGTTTGGGCGTGAGTCTAGTAGCTAGGTGGCCAAAGCATTCTCCCTGTAAAAGAAGGATCGCGGGTTTCGTCGGTACATACGCAATATTATATTGGGAGGGAAAGACAAACGTGCGCTCTTGACGGCAGGCGAGCGGCGACTGAGCGTCCTGAATTTAGGAAACGTAATTACACTCATCCGATTTAGCCATTTAGGACGTCGGAAACCATTCTTTTCCTAAATAGCTTCCTAATTAGGAAGCTTTGCTTCCTAAATGCAATTACACTGTTCTAAATTCAGAATTTTCCTAAATTCAGGTTTCTGAATTTAGGAAGATGTAATACCCCTTTAACTGTTCATAGTTGAAGTTCTCGTTTTTCTGTTCATAGTGCGCAGTCCAGTTAGTATAAAGGTTCATGGGCCTATCTACTAAGCGCGCGAGCTTTCTTCCTATATCTATGGCTTTTCTACTTCTATTATCTATTCATTCTATGGTTATCGGATATATTAAAAATAATATTTATGATATTTATAGTCTATAGTCCGTCTTTGACAGCTCAAATGGCTGTGAATAACCCGAATTCGAGTTCACGCAAAAATCAACTAATTTTATGAGGCGGTAATCGATTTTTTAAATCGATTTCCACACGAGGTGCTTAATTATATAAAATCAATATTAATTTATTAATCCACTTTAAAATGTATAATATGAGCACTTTATATTATTGAGCAGACATTTCAAACTTATCAGAACAATATATTTATAAATTACTTATAAGTACGGCCGTGAATTGCCAAGTTTACTTTCACGAAATTATGCGTTATAAAATCATTGTGTTTTTATAAATGACTAGCTTTTGCCCGCGGCTCCGCCCACGTGGATGTCGGTCATCGCGACAAAACATAGCATATGTCCTTTCTCAAGGTCTAATCTACACCTATACCAAATTTCATCAAAATCGGTTCAGTGGTTTAGGCGTGAAAGCGTAACATACAGACAGACAGACAGACAGACGGAGTTACTTTCGCATTTATAATATTAGTATGGATTAGACAGAGCATAGCAGAGTTTAATGTACTGTACCCATTTCTGTTATCAAATTGCCCACAGTATATAATAAACGGCATATTTCAAATCAAATCTCAAATCATTTATTTCAAATTTCAAATTTCTCCATATCATAAATATCTAAAAATCTCTTAGCATAAAAAATATATTATCTCGAATTATTTTGAAATCAAAAATGTCAAACTGAATGAATTTAATAACCAGAAACGATATCGAATTCAATGCAAGGAGGGGCAATTATCATAATATTGTATTAATTAATTTTGCCTCAATTCACTATTGACGACCATGATGTCAATGTTCTTTCTAAAAAAAAGGTATTACGAGAAAACCGTTCTATTGACATTTCATTTGATTTTTTTTGTTAATTGAGACTTTGGAATATTTATGACACTCCGGGGACGTTGACACTGGCAGAATTGCAGCAATAAGCAAGCGAAGCCATAAATCAAGTATTGAACTGAACTGACTTTTGAATGAAACAAAAAAAACTAAACAATAACAACAGCAGCAACAATTATATTTAGTCGAATTTGAAACTTTTAATCGACTAATAAATAATATCGAATCATTGCTGAAAAACTAAACTAAAAATATATAACTGTTCTGCACTCTGCACTATGTTACTTTTGTAGAAGTTTCTCGAACCTACTTCCATCGACTCTCCGTGCCTTTCTGCGTTTCTTGCTCTTGTTCGATCAAATCAAACGTCATTTGTAGAAATTTCGTCTGCTGAAGTGCTTGTACGGCGTGGTTAACGGTGTTTAATTTAAAGTGCTCGTGTTTTTATGAATCAGTGTTCTGGAAGTTTTCGACAGTTCGTATTAAGTTCGCTAAGTGAAGAGAAATAATAGGTAAGAATATAGTATTAATCATATGTCATCGATCTATTCTATTCTATGAAGAAAACGTGGAACATGGATGATGTTTGCATAATTTTCTAGAAAATATTCATTTATGAGGCAAACCCATTTTTATCTTGAGATTATTTTTGCCTATACTTTTCTACTTCCTTTGTTACTGTTTTTAGTAAGGAAAGCTATTTTTTTTTATTAGCATCAACGTCAAAAAGAAATTTTACGTGGATATATATAATTTATACACGTGAAATATCTGTTAAGTTAATACCATTTCTTTCACTATATTTTTGTAGCGATTGGCATGATGAAAGTGCAATAAGCGATTTTTCTTACATCTTTCTGTTATAGATACTTACTTCAAATAATTTTTGTTATATTAGGTTAAAAATGGTGAAAGAAACAACATTCTACGATATTTTGGGTGTAAAAACCAATTGCACAACAGAAGAATTAAAAAAAGCATACAGGAAGCTAGCCTTGAAGTATCACCCTGACAAAAATCCAAATGAAGGAGAAAAATTCAAACAAATTTCACAAGCCTATGAAGTTCTATCAAATCCAGACAAGAGACGAATTTATGACCAAGGTTTGTTTGTAGTGTACATAACTAAGGTATTTTTTTTGTATTGGAATACAATACATAGGTAACTCTAAAGATATGACTAATTACCATACCTCTAAACTTAATAGGTGGTGAGCAAGCATTGAAAGAAGGTGGTGGTGGCAGTGGCTTCTCCTCGCCTATGGACTTGTTTGATATGTTCTTTGGCGGAGGGTTTAGTGGAGGCCGCCGGCGTGATCGTGAAAGAAAGTTTAAGGATGTAATTCACCAACTCTCTGTAACTCTGGAGGAACTCTACTGTGGTGCAGTCAGAAAGCTTGCCTTGCAAAAGAATGTCATCTGTGAAAAATGTGAAGGACGTGGTGGTAAAAAGGTAAGTCACCTAAATTGTAACTTAACCTAAAATGTCCAGTCACATTATTCATACTGTGTGGTTTCCAAATGTTTTATTGGGTATAAATATTCTGTATACACCAGTTGACTCGATTTTAAATAACTACTGAAGTGCTAATTGTATTCAGGTAGGTACTTTTTCTAGGTAGTAGTTATTTGCAATAACCCTGATGCATAAATATCCCTTGCTTTTCAAAATGTCCTCAGTTTAATGTTACTTGGGTATTTTAATCAAAACCTTTTTATCTGCTGCTATGAAGATGTTATTGGCCTGTAATCTCTGATTATCTGTTTAATATTTGTTTGGTTATTGCCATTATACTCTTTGCTATATTTCTATCATGCTTGGTATTGGGATGGGATATAATTATAATTATTTATACCTACCAAGTCATGGTTACCATAACTACCACAAATAACTGTTGTCACCTTAATCCTGAAATGATTCTTTAGTTCAGCAGGCCTAAAATGGCCGTATTGGATGTTTCATCTAAAATGACATTCATTTGCAGATTAGTAGATGACATATTTCAAAGACCGTAAAATGGTCGCGTTTTAAAATATGTCATCTCAAATATGAAGGAAATTATGATCATATTCTAGTGACAATGTTACTATGAAGAAAAAATATAGAGACACACCGAATCGTACTTGTGCGGTTATTCCTAGATTAAGATTTTGCCATTAATACAGCGTAAAACGGTAGTAATTATGATCTATATACCAATAGATAATGATTTCCCATCTAATAAACATTAATTGAAGTAACAATAAAGCAAATACTACAAATATGATTTCTATTTTTATTTTTATTTTTAGTGTGGCAATTTTTGCCTGACATAACTTTTAAAAAAATGTTGTCTTGTCAATTATCATTGTTTGTTGTTTGTTGTCAATAATAATTTATCAAGTTTGTTAGCTGCAAAAAACATTGAGTGGGCAGCGCGAAAGCTGAGTGACGGCGATATAAATGAAAACATAGCACATTATAGCATTAACGACGGGTACGAAACAGGTGAAAAACGGAGTGGGACAGTGAAATTATCCACGAGCAGTGATGGAGCGGCAGCGATGAGAACAATCTACTAATTTTATTGATGTGAAACAGACGGATCTAGAAATAACACACGAATCTATACAGGACATACACACCAGGAGGAGCCTGTAGTTCACATTCAGAGGATTTCTGTGACACTTTCAAGTAATGAGCTAGAAAATCTTAGATCTGAGAGTAATGTGAACCAAGAGAATCGTGTGAAAGCCACCAGACATTTGTGAAGAAAATCTTACTTATGAATGGTATAGAGTGAGAAGAATGGCGATAATAGGAAGAAGAGTTAGACATAGTTATAATAGGGACATAGTGAACAAACCTCACTCTCATGCTCACACCAACATTCCTTGACTGCTTGCCTCTCTCTACAAAACTGTGTTGTGCAACTATGGAATAAATTACCCGAGGAAGTGGTGTCAGCTGCGATGCTAACCACCTTCAAGTGTTGGTTACATAAATAACTAGTGAACAGTAAACAATAGTAGTGACATGTATGGACTGAACTATACTCCAACACCATGAAATCAACAATCAGCAAATTACTGCTCCTCCATTATTTAATTGCAATAGTAATATAACCCTAACCACTGGTAGCTTGGTCCCTTTAAGCAATACCGGTCGGTCGGATACTGTTTTTTATATTTCTAAATAATAAATAAATTTTAAAACAATGCATGTCATTCTTGGCTACATTTTACTGTTTCATTACAATCTATTTTTGGGAACTTGAAAATTTTTATATTGACATTATTAAATTATTGACATGAATAACATTTACTTAAATATTTTTTGTGACTAATTGTAATGTTTTTAATTGTGACATAGCATGGCTCATAATTTAATGTAATGATTTTTTTTTGTCCAACAATAAATTTTGTACGCCTCTCTGGGCAAAACATGTTGGCACCGTAACAAGCAATGACGCCGGGTACAAACTGACAACATGTTAAAATGTATAAAGTATCGGATAGCACGAGTGTCAAAATGTACAAACGTAAAATAGTTTCAAATCGTCAAAGTGTTGTAACGATCAAATGTAGGAATGCAATGATGCTAGAAATTACAAGTGTAATATTGCATGAGTGTCAAAATGCACAAAATGTAATAATGAATAAATGATAAAATGTTTACATTAAATAGATAATTGATATAAAATCTCTTTAGTGCATATCTATTTGAAGTATAACATGCACTTCAATGTAGAAGAATACTTAGATTTTGCTATGTCAATGTAGTTATATAAGTGGATTTTAATTTGAATTTAGTGTTAAGACAACAATAAATACATTAATAAAATTGTAAGTTTTGTGGATTTTATTTGAATTTAGTGTTACGATAAGAAAAGTACATACTGTCAATTGAACATTTCAGCAACTGTATATTTTGACCATTGCTCATTTGGTCATAAATACATGTTGTCGATTGAACATTTTAGCATTTGTACATTCTGACATCAGGGTATTTTGTCATTAATAGATTGTACATTTTGACACTCGCGCTATCTGATACTTTATACATTTTAACATGTTGTCAGTTTGTACCCGGCGTCCAAGCAATGACCATGTAACAACTTCCATGTAACCAATGTTTATGCAAATAAATGAATCTGAATCTGAATCTGAATAGATCTTTCTTATGTAATTTGTATAGAAAAATATAATTTGTAAGGTTTTTTAATTGTATAAAGAGTTTTTTTTTAATTCTCCAACATAATAATAAACCTATACTCCGTTAAGATAGGCTAAATATAAACAATCTTGATTGTGTTTTCATGTTTTATTTAAAAACCCAGTATATGAATATTTTTCTGTTCTTTGTTTTGTGTTTTAAATAAATGACTATCTGTTTAACATACTGCGTTTTAATACTTTTCACCCTCAAGGGAGTCATCGCCACGACCCTGTCCTCAAAGTTTGTACTTGGCTCTTGCAGAAGCAACTCTGACCTAACCTGTGATAAAACTTAGCGCCAAAACCTCGGCCGTTAATCAGCAGGTGTATGGACTGACATGGTGAGGTTGGCCGCACTTACTCACGTATGGCAGTTGTTATTTTAGTGTGGTGAGAGCCCAACCGCGGCTTCCCCGAGCCCGCGGAATGTACATTTTTTCTTGCCTAAATAAAACAAAGGGTCCTAAACATCTCAGTGAGGTTTAATAATATAACCATGATTAATGAAAACACCAAAATGAAGAATAAATGTTAGCCCATAGTAACATCTAATACGTCACGAATTTGACATTTTGAATGGCTCATATATTTCGACCATTTTACTCATTTTCATACAAAACTGTCAAATAAGATGATGTTCATATATGAAACATAAATGAGCAACATTTATGATTCATCAAAAGTGGGCATTTTACCATAAGTGAATTTTGACAGGTGATCGTCATATTATGATCATTTAATGAAACATCCACTACGGCCTTTTTAGCCCTGCTGTAGTGTAAGACATATTATTAATTTTAATATTGTCTATCATTCATAACATTTTTTTATGTAATTCCTTTATCATTAAGAGCAGATCTAAATATATTATACACACATAGCTCACTTGAAAAATTGATTTATTTATTTCTAAATAACTGTTTTGGACTGGACTGGTATAGGGTACTTTTCCATCAGTTACTCAAAACGAATGCCGTTAAATTAAAGGGTTTAAAAATGGGTACAAATATAAAATGCAATTCATTCTATATGAGTATTTATGACAATATAAGTATACTGCTATCAGTAGAAGTGGTTACTACTGATAAAAATTATACTGGTTTCATCATTAATTCCTCAACCACAATATTTACCACGGCTCCATTCATGTAGATGTATGTCATTGAGACTAAACAGCCTATGGCCCATGTCCTTTCTCAAGCTTTAGTAATCTGGTATCCCAGAAAGCTATGGATAGTCCCCTAGGGACATTTTGCTGTAACTATAACAGTAATGTATTTGCCCTTTCTGCCTTATCGTCAAAATACACATCTTTTCTTGAACTGCAACATTGGTAGAGTATTTGTATGACACAATTTTCAAGGATCTATTGCATTAGTTTCACTAGAGATTTTTACAATCTTCTAATTTTTTCTATTATTTCAGGGTGCCGTTCAAACATGCCCAACTTGTCGCGGCACAGGTATGCAGGTTCAGGTGCAACAGTTAGCTCCAGGCATGATTCACCAAATCCAGACTGTATGTAGTGAATGTCGTGGTCAAAGAGAAATCATTGATCCTAAGGACCGCTGCAAAGTGTGCCAGGTAAGCATCTATAATCTGAGTCCTACATTTATATTGGGCATTATAAAATAAATAGACTGGATGCGGAAGGCAGAGAATCAGGTGCTGTTGCATATCTCCACTGGGGAGAAGTATTATGTCCAGTGGTGGTGCAATATGCTGATAATGTTATTTAAAAATTATTTTGCGATATTAAACTAATAAAAAACATTATACCTATATTCAAAATGCATATTACAGGGCCGCAAAACCGTGCGTGACCGTAAAATTCTCGAAGTCCACGTTGACAAGGGCATGACTGATGGACAGAAGATTGTGTTCAGTGGAGAAGGTGACCAAGAGCCAGGCCTTGAGCCTGGTGACCTCATTATTGTATTGGAAGAGAAGGAAAATGATGTAAGTATTGTTCACAGTTCCATGTGAACAATTTATTTATTGAGCATTGTCAAGTGAGGTACATAAAAACAAAGCTCAGACATGAATTATTTAAACATTATTTAATGTTGTAATTTGTCTCTCATTTCTAGGTGTTTAGACGATCAGGTAATGATCTCATCATGCGGCTGAATATTGAACTTGTGGAAGCCCTATGTGGTTTCCAAAAGGTCATTCGTACTTTAGATGAAAGGGATGTAGTGATAACAGTATTGCCGGGAGAAGTGATCAAGCATGGAAAAGTCAAGTGCGTCTTAAATGAAGGTATGTATGCTATGCATATCAATATTATGTTTATAAACCTTATTAATCCACAGAGATATATTCACGACTGTAAAGCCATGAAGGTGTAAGCAGAGGTGAATTAACACCTACATTTGGCCAACTATGATTTGCGAGAGAGACAGAGAGAGAGAGTGGCCTTATTCTACACCATCAGGAACCAACATGGTTACTCTTCTTTGCAAGCTTACTAGTCATACTGAAGAATAGCCATTGTGGTCACATTTCCTCTAAAGATTTTCTCAACTCAGTTGGGGTCGACTTTCCATCTACGGAACTACCGAAATTTGATATTTTCCGTCAATCAACTGCCAATTGATTGCCCTAACCCATTGGCGAAATCGGTGTTCTGTAGTCAGACCAGGTTGTCGGAGACCTTTTAGCAACAATACTCGAATAGCAACTAGGACTTAGTGATAAAAATGTACACACATCCTAAGACTGACTTGATTCGTATTGCCCAGCCAAGCACTTTGCTTTCATAACCCTGAGACCCTCTACGGCGATGAAGTATGTTAAATTAAATACTTTTTTCTTTTTTTACAGGCATGCCGATGTACAAAAACCCATTCGAAAAAGGACAACTTATCATACAATTCTTCGTTAATTTCCCTAATAGCATTCCTCCTGAAGTCATTCCTGCGTTAGAGAATTGTCTGCCACCGCGGCCGAGGGTCAGTATATAATTATTTTACAAAATTTAATTCCTTACATGTTAAGACTGCGTGTTCTGTACACGTCATTTTAGTAGCGCGTATGTGTATTACGCAAGGTCTTGCATAATGATGTGCGCGTAGTATTCAATGCAAATTAATCTAATTATTTATCTATACCGGGTGTAAGGGGAACGCTCCCGAAGCCGCAAACCCCTAGTAGTACTGCAGATACATAACATATTGGCATAAAAAAATCGATTTGTACAAACTTTTTTCATATTCATTCATTTTTTATTTTCCTTTTTTACTCCATCGTTTTGTAAAGCTAAATTAAACGGTTATTACATAAAAAAAACACTAAAAAGCAAAAGCACGCGTTTGGCGCCAGTTGTACAAAATTCTCGTGTCAAAGTGTGTGTAACCAAAACTTTCAAACAGCTTAATTCTTTGTAGGTCTGAAAATAGGTCGTAACTTGTAAACTATGTAACTATGCTTGTATTTACAAGCTGGTGTGACCACGAATCTGCCCTCATTTTTATACCTAAGGGATTAGGGTGGCCCACCCCAACTTTTTTTAAATAATATTTTGTCCTTTACAGTTTTCATTAACCTCCCTTAATTTTCAACCTTCTAGCACTAATCTCCACTATAATAGACAACAAGATTCAGCTAATGTACAGCAAAATAAAATATATACTCAATTATTACACAGGTGGAAATTCCTGAGCTAGCTGAGGAATGCCAGCTGATGGACTTGGATCCAGAACAAGAGTCTCGCCGGCGACGGGCACATCAGTCTAACGCTCACGATGAAGACGACGACCACCCTGGTATGAATAGAGTCCAATGCGCCACGAGCTAGACTGCACTAAATATCCATCACATGAAGGCGTACACACACTGCAGCTACTGCAATTGACTGCAAGAAGTGCAATTGTGACAGCATTTGCTTGTTTTTGACGCTGACTACAGTAACTACATAATGGAGGCTGTAATGTAGTCTGTTTGTGTGAGATCCATACGCCGATGGACCTAATTTTATCTCATAATTTATAGTACTAATAGCAAAAATCTACAGAATGTATTGGAATTATATATATTATAGTGTCTGTGTTGCAATTTTCAACGTTTACTAGGTGCACCCTTATTTTTAACTTATATTCTCTGAGCCTGAACTCTTTCTTGTCTTGAATGTTACAACTGGACCGTTAGGCCTAGCTATATAAGCAATGTTTACAGTGCTAACTTAAGTTTTGCCTTTAGCCCCTCATACTCTTTTTTACTTGCACTTCTGTCTTTAATTTTCTGTATTAACCACCCATGTGCACACCCTAGACTGTAAAAAGTCATCTAGGCCATTCTGATAGTGTGTAACCAAACATGAGAATGGACAGACAACTAAAATTTAAAAAATTGCAGCAAGTAATACCACAAACTCTTAACTGTACAAATTTTAGTTCTTTTTTATGTTAAAAAGTTTCTGATAAGTAGAGGCTCCATCTGCGCGTCCGCGGTGCGTCGCCACGGATCAGGGTCATTCATAAAAAAATGTAATGGAATACAAATATATCAATGAGACAAATTCCTTTAAATTTCTAAGAATGCCTGCTCAGTTGCGACGACACAGCGCGACGCAGAAGTGGGGCCTCGCTCAAACCGTAGGTAGATTGCGTTAACATTATTTGAATAGATGTTATGGAGTTCCAGGGCATGCTTGCAAAGAAACCTTTGCATTTAACTACTGAACAGTATTAATTACTTGCACCAACGTATATGTTATTATGTCTTCAGAGGTTGATTTAAAGTTGTTATTTAGGTCCATCAAAGTGTATATTCATTGTTCTATTGACGTAATCATACTGTGATTTTGGTTTTCTATGTATCTCTTTTAGACGACAATTTATGTTTATATATTTTCTTCTGACGCCTAAAGTTCACAGCGCATGTCGACTGGTTATATAGGCTGTTCAATATAGGTTCAATTATATTAAAGATAATTGCATGTGTATTATTGGATGTTAACATGTTTATCTTAAGCAAAACCTAACAAGATCTCTGTGCTATTCTACTGTTTGGCATAACTAATAAACATGTTTCACTCATGTTACTTCATCTTTAGAATGCACTTGTCATTTAATTTATAATATTGATCATAAATTTATATTATACAACATCAGCTAGTTTAAGTTTTTAAAGGGAACATTTTAAAATACCTACTACATAGTATAGGTCTGTGATTTATTTAATTTCTTAATTTTGTGATTGAATGGTTATTAGTACCCAATGGCTTGTGTCACGATTTTTCTGGTAAAATAGCTTAATGAACTTTAGACCTAATAAAACTTTTTTGTCTCATAACTTTAGTTTTATTTTATTGCACTCCAAGATCAGGCCACACTCAAAGTAGTATGACAGGCATCCCACCCATGTTAAAAAAAATAAACTAAGTGATTTCTGTACGTGATTTTATGGGTATCAGCATAAAAATAACTGACGTCCCGTGCTTCACCTAGGATCTCCACCTGGGTGGAGCACGGGGTACTAATAGGTTGGGTGCATGGGTGTGGGTGCAGCCCAAAATGAACACCACACACAGTACCAAAACTGGTTTTACTTAAGACTGCTACAAAACGAGGTCGTATAAAAAATGTGTTTAAAAAACAAATGAATTTTAGTAGACGACAATTGGTTCTATAGTTCTCCGGTAAATTTGTATAAAATTCCGGTAAAGTGTTGACGTGGGTAGTTGAGAAAACAAGTCAGAAAATTGTGCTCAATTTAAATTTTATATTAATAATTAAAAATACTGTATTTTAAATCAAATTTATGCTAATAATTAGTAGATAAAGTGTCTACCTGCCGGGTGCAATAATATTTTTCACATTATCTCATCATTCAAATACACAACACTTCACTGAACAGTACGAACCTCTCCAACATGAATACCATGCAAGCCACGATGGACACAATGAGCAGCAGCATTCATAGGAAGATGGAGGAGTTTGAAGCCAAACTAAGAGCATCAAGTGAGCCAACTTCTGTATCTAGTCTAGCAGCTGAATTCACGGACTACAGAGCCTTCGTCACACAGGCACTTAAAATGCTGCAGCAGCAGTTGGACGCCTTGACTCGCACTGTTGACGGAATTGAGATTCAGAGACGTCGAAAGATCCTTCTGCTTCATGGTGTTGAGGAATCCAAGGAGGAAGACCCCAGTCTGGTAGTGGTGGGCATTGTGAAGCGGGAACTCGGTATGACTGATTTTCCGGCAGACTGCATACAGCGTTGCCAGAGAATGGGTCGAGCAACATCCTCAAAGAAGCCTAGACCTCTACTCTTCAAACTGCGCGATCATGCCATACGCGATAAACTGTGGTATAATAAAACAAAGCTCAAGGGTTCTGGAATCACGGTGTCGGAGTTCCTGATAAAATCCAGACACGATGTGTTCGTTGCGGCTCGTGAACGCTTTGGCATTTCTCGGAGCTGGACCAAGGACGGTAACGTTTATGTTCTCGGTTCAGGCGACGTGAGGCATCGTGTGACATCACTCGCAGAATTAAATAAGATACCGGATATCCCATCGCAACCGTCGGAGCCGAGCCTCGCCGCCGCCCCGAAAGCAGCCGCTTCAAAACCTAGACGAGCAGTGACGACTAGAAAGTGAGGTTGCATCCATTTACATTGTTCCAACTTACTAAAGTCACGGTCTTATTAGTTCAAATATTGTCACTCCTACACTTTCGGTCCGGGTGAAATTCAACGTTTACATAAAATACCTCCTATTACTATTAATACTCCAATAATATGACAATTAAGTCTCACGCAAGAAGGTATTTTACACTAATCTGCATAATAAACTTGTATACCCGTATTTAGAAAACAATAACAACATTGATACATTTGATACTCTGTCATTAGTTTGACAGACACTGACATTGACAGCTATTTCACGACGTATTGTCAATATTGTCAACCGTTGAAAAGGTTAAAAACGTAGTGTAGTCTATGGTTGAAATAAATTGACAATGTGTGGATGTCGACAGCGCGTTCCAGCTTCGCACATTTCACGATCTTAATTTGATTTACATACAGCATGTCGGGATCTGCGCACCGTCTGATGTACTCTACAGTTTTTGTTAAGAAAAAAAAAATGTATCATAGTTAATGTTAGTATGCCTACCTAGACCGAAAGCGTTATATTTTATGTTATTTCTGCAACGTGTCTTTTACAAAAATATGTATATTTCGCTACTTACTTTGTTATTAATTAATTACTCTCATTGTGTTGTAGTTTTCTACATGCCACCGGCAGATGGAGGTATAGTATATATACGCTTTAGCCAAATATTTATTTATTTTATACTGTATTATATTATTTTATTTTCTGTTCTTATTAACAGACTATATATTTCAGACGCATGTCATTCACAGATAGTGGTAGTGACAGTGATGACTACTGTTCTCTGAGCAGTGGTGATGCAAGTTTTTGTAGTATACCATCACAAATGTCACTTGCAGAAATCCTTGAATCTCAATTCACTGACGTTCCCTTGAATTTCAACGTTGTCCACATAAATGCACAAAGCATTTCGGCTCATTTCCCGGATATGCTGGCAGCGTTTGACTGTACAAATATACATGCAATTCTCATCTCGGAGTCGTGGCTGCACCCACACCACGCCACTGCCTCATTTTCTTTACCTGGTTTCAACCTGATCAGAAATGACCGGGCAGTTGGTGAGGGTGGTGGTGTTGCCATCTACCTACGTACTGAGATTCCCTTCACTGTTATCAGCATTTCCCCTCAGCCACCCCACTCTGGGGAGCATCTCTTTCTGGAAATTGAACTCCTTCATTCAAAACTTCTACTGGGTGTTTTCTACTGTCCCTCTTCTCTTATAAACTACTTTTCTTCCTTCGAGCTTATATTAGAAAACCTAGTTCCCTCGTACAGTCAAGCCATAATCATGGGTGACTTTAACACCTGTCTCCTAAAGAACGACTCTCGTTCCTCCACCTTGAACTCCATCATCGAATCGAAAAATTTGACAATTCTCCCCTCGGATGCTACTCACCATTATCCACACTGTCAATCTACTTTACTCGACTTAATTATTGTTTCTTCTCCTGATCGTGTTGCAAAACATGGGAAATGCCCTGCAACCCAGTTTTCGTATCACGACTTGCTATATTTGTCATACAAACTGCGTCCACCTAAGCCTAAACCTAAATTTCTCTGGCTACGTAGTTTTCGTAAAATGGACCTTTGTGCCCTGCGTAGGGATGCCGCAGCCATCGATTGGGGAACACTTCAGAACTCCAGCTGCGTGAACCGAAAGGTGGAACTGCTCACATCCAACTTGACCAATCTGTACGACTTGCATGCACCTCTGCGCAAAATTAAGGTTAAACACCTGCCATCGCCTTGGCTGACAAATGATATTAAATCATTAATTACCAAAAAGGCTGCAGCCAAGTCCAGATACCGAAGTCGTCCTACGGAAGTGAATCGCTGCAAGTATGTAGCCATTCGTAATCACTGCACAAAGGTGTGTAGGAATGCTCAACGCCAATATATCCACAGCTCTATTGAAAACGGGGACCCAGCTCATGTCTGGAAGTTTTTAAGGTCACTGGGAGTAGGTAAGTCTCGGCATAACGTAATTTCCAATAACATAGATATAAATTCTCTCAATCAACATTTTACTGCTCCGTCCGCTTTCGACCCTGCTGTCAAAGTTAAAACCATAAATTATCTTTCTTCCCTTGCCACTCCCGACTGCTCTCCATTCTTCTTTACTCAATTCACTAGCTGTGATGTTAGGAAGAGTATAATGTCGATTACGTCTAACGCTGTGGGAGCTGACTGTGTCGGCCGTAATATGATCCTACCTATCATTGACGAAATCCTCCCTATAATCTGTCACATCTTCAACTTCTCGATCACATGCAGTACCTTTCCAAGTGCATGGAAAGATGCTCAAATTACGCCTATCCCTAAGAAGAGTAACCCTTCCTCCTTTTCAGAATATCGACCTATATCCATCCTATCCTTTCTCTCCAAAGTGCTCGAACGACTGGTTCACTCTCAGCTAAGTGGTTTTCTATCTAAAAATTCACTCCTAAATCCTTTCCAGTCTGGGTTTCGTCCTGGCCATAGTACTACGACAACCTTGGTTCATATTACGGAAGACATCAGATCGGGTATGGAAAACGGTGAGTTAACTGTTTTAGCTCTGTTAGATTTCACCAACGCCTTTAATAACGTTGATTTTGACGTTCTACTCGGCATAATGCGCTCTCTTGGCATATCTCCAGCAGTGATTGATTGGTTTCAAAGTTACCTGTTTGGTCGCCGGCAGCGCATCCGCATCGAAGACACTGTCTCCACATGGTGCCAAACGTCTGCTGGTGTACCACAGGGTGGCGTGCTATCTCCTTTACTCTTCGCAGTTTTCATAAACTCAATCACTATACATCTCACTTCTTCCTACCACCTATACGCAGATGATCTGCAAATTTATACAAGGGCTACCCAGGATAAACTGACGGATGCCGTCGACACTATTAACAAAGACATGGAAAAGATATGCGATTGGAGTAAGTCATTTGGTCTGAGGTTAAATCCAAATAAGACTCAGTCTATAGTCATTGGCAGCACACACGCTATCTCAAGAACAGACTGGTCGCTCCTCCCCCTAATCACCTGTGACGGTACCAAGGTGCAGTATAGTGACAAAGTCAAAAATCTTGGTATCTACATGGATAGTAGTCTTTCTTGGGGCCCTCAGCTCCAGGAGGTGAGCCGCAGAATGTTTGCCACAGCGGGGTCCCTGCGTAGGCTCCGAAGTTTACTGCCCATTACCACGAAAACTGCGCTAGCGCAATCTCTTTTTCTTCCCACCCTTGATTATGCTGATGCCAGCTATACAAATCTCACCGAAGACCAACTAAATAAACTTGAGCGACTCCAGAACCTCAGTATACGGTTCATATTTGGGCTTCGCAAATATGACCACATCTCCGAATATCGTGCAAAACTCAAGTGGTTACCTATACGCCTTCGCCGAAATGTTCATATTCTTTCCCTTCTCTATAACATTCTGTTTCATCCTCTCACTCCAATATACTTAAAAGAACGCTTGAACTTTCTCTGCGACACTCACTCAAGGACCTTGAGATCGTCAGTGAATTTGAAACTGAAAATGCCTAGACACTCCACAATGTTCATGGATAAATCTTTCACCGTTCAAGCGGTCCGATTGTGGAATGCCTTACCTATCACTATAAGACGTGCACAATCACTGTCAGTTTTCAAAAAATTAGTTACGGCTCACTATTTGCAGGAGGAATAGTGTTCATTTTAACATTATACTTATTTTACCCTTCCTCTCTGTCTTACCAAACTATATATCTACTATGTCCCATAGTATGTGAATAATAATATTTAAGTCTACTATTTACTGTTCATTATAAACAAATTCTACCGAAATATTATTAATATGTATGTATGTATGTTTTATTATGTAATATATCTTTCTCTAGGTACTCATCACATTTATCTAATCATCTACACTATAATATTTAGTATCTATGTACACCAACTGCCCCAAATCTCTTCATATGTATCCTTCTCTATCCTATGGTTGCCTGTAAGAGATTGCCTCAGTGCGATAAGGCCGCCAATTGTCTACCACATAACCTGTACCTAAACAAAATCTATTTGTTGTATATAAATTGGTGAACAATAAAGAGTTCTTTATTTATTATTTATTTATTTATATTTAAATTGCGGAAGACCATGATTTGGAACGATATATTTCGCAACTTTACCACATAACGTCGGACGTCCAATAGCCCCACGAACCTACGTGATTGCTTGACGTCTTCTCTCTTAACTCACTATACTAAAAGGGACAGGAGTTTTGGTGTTTTTTGTGTGTTTGTGGAAACGCAAGTTCCAAAAAAATGTACCGATTTTGATGTGGTATACAATTTACATACCTACATGATAATAAAAAATACGAGTATACATACATTATATAGGTACAGGTACATACAAGGAGTATGCAGAGGTTTATAAATAAAATTTACACCTACATTTCGCCAACTACGGTGTACGGCACCATGTAATAAAGGGCCAGTCAAGCGCACAGTCGGATGAAGAACAGCTCTAGCCCTTGATCGCCAACGACACCCACGGCAAGAGATGCGGTAGCCCTATTCTACTCCACCAAGAACCAACACGGTTTGATAGTGTTCTTTCTGTGTATTGCGTTAATTTCACTACACCCCGTCCGCCAGATGGTATGCTGAGAGAAAAATACAGTCACCATTCTAGATGCTGGCCCAAAAATGGTGGTACCTTACTCTACCTTGACTGCGAAGACTTTAAAACCCCCTATACACTACTCGCGAAGTTGAACGAAGTTAGGCGAATACGATAGTGTGGAGATGCACTTCGGCTTACCTCGCCTCGGGCGACTTCCATTTGTTGTCGGTTCTTGCGCCCGAGTCAAAGGGCCCGAAGTTGCACGAAGTGCGTTCACGAAGTACCTCTCTACACTACTCGGTCGACTTCCGTACTCAATAGTTATAATTATTGCGTGTGACACATTGTGTTTATTATGAACAAAATACAGTCTTCACAGGAGGAAAATATGTTGTTCCTCGAAACTGTGCAAGCAGAGCCTATTATTTGGGACCCCAATATCATTAATGTCATAAGGACGAACGTGCGCAGGCTTTCGGCACCTTATAGCGAATGAGCTCCGCGCGAAGTTGAACGAGTGTGTGGTGTCGCACTTCGGACTGTAGGCAAAGTTGCTCGAGTACTGCGCCGAGGAACTTCGCGAGTAGTGTATACGAGGCATAAGACATTCACGTTCAGCTTAGAGATTATTGGAAAAAAGGAACAGCGAACACGAAACTTGTTAATTCTTCTTAATCTAAGTTTACCACCGCTTCAATGTAGAACCGGCGCAACAAACTCCACTGCGGCATTTTTCAAACCCCCTATACACTACTCGCGAAGTTGAACGAAGTTAGGCGAATACGATAGTGTGGAGATGCACTTCGGCTTACCTCGTCAAACTTTACCTCGCCTCGGGCGACTTCCATTTGTTGTCGGTATTTGCGCTCGAGTCAAAGGGCCCGAAGTTGCACGAAGTGCGTTCACGAAGTACCTCTCTACACTACTCGGCCGACTTCAGTACTCAATAGTTATAATTATTGCGTGTGACACATATTGTGTTTATTATGAACAAAATACAGTTGTCACAGGAGGAAAATATGTTGTTCCTCGAAACTGTGCAAGCAGAGCCTATTATTTGGGACCCCAATATCATTAATGTCCTAAGGACGAATGTGCGCAGGCTTTCGGCACCTTAGAGCGAATGAGCTCCTCGCGAAGTTGAACGAGTGTGTGGTGTCGCACTTCGGACTGCAGGCAAAGTTTCTCGAGTACTTCGCCGAGGAACTTCGCGAGTAGTGTATACGAGGCATAAAACCCCCTATACACTACTCGCGAAGTTGAACGAAGTTAGGCGAATACGATAGTGTGGAGATGCACTTCGGCTTACCTCGTCAAACTTTACCTCGCCTCGGGCGCCTTCCATTTGTTGTCGG
Source organism: Eilema sororculum (assembly GCA_914829495.1). Classification (NCBI taxonomy): domain Eukaryota; kingdom Metazoa; phylum Arthropoda; class Insecta; order Lepidoptera; family Erebidae; genus Eilema; species Eilema sororculum. The sequence continues at coordinate 14,951,527 of OU618543.1, read as the reverse complement.
TTTTTGCGCCCGAGTCAAAGGGCCCGAAGTTGCACGAAGTACCTCTCTACACTACTCGGCCGACTTCAGTATTCAATAGTTATAATTATTGCGTGTGACACATATTGTGTTTATTATGAACAAAATACAGTCTTCACAGGAGGAAAATATGTTGTTCCTCGAAACTGTGCAAGCAGAACCTATTATTTGGGACCCCAATATCATTAATTTCATAAGGACGAACGTGCGCAGGCTTTTGGCACCTTAGAGCGAATGAGCTCCTCGCGAAGTTGAACGAGTGTGTGGTGTCGCACTTCGGACTGTAGGCAAAGTTGCTCGAGTACTGCGCCGAGGAACTTCGCGAGTAGTGTATATGAGGCATTAAACCTCCTATATACTACTCGCGAAGTTGAACGAAGTTAGGCGAATACGATAGTGTGGAGATGCACTTCGGCTTACCTCGTCAAACTTTAGCTCGCCTCGGGCGCCTTCCATTTGTTGTCGGTTTTTGCGCCCGAGTCAAAGGGCCCGAAGTTGCACGAAGTCCGTTCACGAAGTACCTCTCTACACTACTCGGCCGACTTCAGTACTCAATAGTTATAATTAATGCGTGTGACACAATTGTGTGTTTATTATGAAAAAAATACTGTTGTCACAGGAGGAAAATATGTTGTTCCTCGAAACTGTGCAAGCATAGCCTATTATTTGGGACCCCAATATCATTAATGTCATAAGGACGAACGTGCGCAGGATTTCGACATCTTAGAGCGAATGAACTCCTCGTGAAGTTGAACGAGTGTGTGGTGTCGCACTTCGGACTGTAGGCAAAGTTTCTCGAGTACTTCACCGAGGAACTTCGAGTAGAGTATACGAGGCATTAAGGAAGCTATTTCTTCATATAGCTGCGAAGGCTCTAGTTTTTGTGAACTCAGGACTATTTGATGATTCGAACTGCACGCCACTGCAATCGATCAATCAAGTAGGTACCTATGGAGCGAAGCCATCCCAGCCAGTGTGACCTTTCTAAAATAAAAGACGCCGCTGGCTGCGTGCGAAAAACCGACTTACCCAGCTTAGCACTCAGGAAACCAGTTCTGTGGGTGACGAAGCTCTGGTTCAGGTTTCCCACTCGGTATTGAGAAGCCAGGTGGCAGTCACTCCCTTTAAAGTCAAGCCAGAAAGAGATGTATAAGCTAAATTCTGGCTTCAAAGTGATAGCGTTAAATACAACATGGCACAATCAATGTTAATTTAATTTTACTACGTTACGTTAAAAAGACCAATGCTACGTCGTAAAGGCTTAGGGTCAATACCCACTGAAAGAGCAGCGGTCAGAGTTTGGGTACTAGCTATGATTGCGTAAAGGCTCGCTCATGGGTGAAATGGCCCTACACCAGAGGGCAGATCAGCCGTCCGGTCGCGCGGCGTCCCCTGCTGGCAGTAAACTAAGTAAAGAATCGCGCAGCCGCTCCTTCGCCTTCAAATGACTATAATCTTTTTCTACCATAGATAAGATTCTAAATGGTTTGTAATATTTTACCTCAAAAAAGCTGCTACTCGTTCAGTGGGGATTGATCCTTAACATTTCAGATGTGGCCATTGAAACCTGTTTATGGGCCAGTGTGTATGCAGCAATAAAAGTATGTCAACCTTCTAATGAAGTGCCAATAGAGGATAATAATATACAAAATTTTGGGCACCACCAAATTATTGGGTTCGGCTCTAAGCCAAATTCATCTGGATGAGGCTATGGTGTAGGTTTTCGTCTCAGGGTTAGGTCAGACAGCAGTCACTTTCATAAAAGCCAAATTATAGATGAATAGAGTGATAAATAAAAATTTGACACTAAAATTACGACAAAACCTTTATTAATAATTCTTATAATACTTTACTCTATACAAATAGGCACACCCTTTGTTATTCCCAACAGCCATGTACCCACTGTTAGGAGAAAAACTTATAGTGCTAATTTGATTGAGGTTAATAGCTTGACTTGGGAAATTCGCAAAAACATGATAAGATGGTAAATGGACCAGTTTAGCAGCATTTGGGTAATATGATGACGATGCAGCAAGTATTTCAGTTGTTGCATTAAACTTCAGGCTTGTTACTTTTGTAGTTAGATTTGAAATTACTTTATAAGGCACTGGTTCTGATGTGGTTATATTTTCTGTTTGGTATATGTTGACAATGCCTTCACCACTTCCTGTGGCTAACAACTTTCCACAGGGGCTAGTAGTCAAACAAGATGCTGTGACACAACCATGATCATAGAATTTTTTCAAAGCTTTATATGTTGATAGATCCCATATAGTAATTTGACCTTCACCACTACAACAATATAACTGTCGACAATCATGGCTAAACGTTACTGAAGTAACATTTGAGTTATGTTTCAAGGAAGACAACAATTCTTTGGAAGCAGTACATATCACAAAAACTTCTTCAAAACCAGCAGATGTTACAATGTATTTACCATCAGGTGATATTTGGAAGATTACAGGTCTTTTTACAACTCTAGGCAGTTGAATTAACTTTGGTTCTGCCTTTACCAAGTCATACAGACAATATGAGTGACTGTTTTTCGATGCAATGAAAGCCGCTGAGCCATCAGGAGTAAATTGGACAGCACTTACTTTCCAATTTTGTAAATTGAAACTGTGTATTTTTGTGTTCACATCACCGCCTATTGAGAACAGAGACAAACCACCTGAGTTGCCAGCCACGAGAGCAGCACTGATTTTAGGATGGAATTCAACACAAGTTATTATAGAGCCCTCATTCTTAGTTGCTCCATTTATCTGTGGTAGCCTTTTAATTTCTATAAAATCTTTGGGCAGGTGTTCAGACTTCTTATTATGTAAATGACCAACAGTTCTTAATATTGCATCTTGCTCATCTTCTATTTTATCTCTTTTATTTAATTTTGCCCAACTTGGTGAACCTATTAAAGTTTCATATTTCTGTTTAAGTTTTTCTGTATATAAAGCTTTACTTTTCACATTTGGTAATATATTTGCTTCAAAGTTTGCGTCGTCTTCGTCAATCCATGCCGGTTTCAGGTCAGAGCTAAACTCGTCATTTTGTTCATGGTTCAATTTCTTCGCAAAGTTTTCAGACTTGTTAAATAGTAGTTGGGAAACTCTGTAAAAGAAATTACATTTTATGTTACAAATAAGTTGAAGTGATAAAATATTTTCAACAGATGTACAAAACTCAATAACGTGTGATACTCACTTAGTTTCCTCATCCTGAATACTAGATGATTTTCGTTTCATTACGCTAGACGTATAGGTACTAATGAAACTTACGGAACTTTAAACTTTATCAACCCCCTAACACAATTTTGTTTTTTCTTTAATTATAACAATAAATAACCAAGCAATCCCATGTGTTTGTTGTATTTTACAATGTCTATGATTTTACATCAGCAAATTGTCAGTTTTGACCTTAGAGTATATCAAGAGGTGCCATACCTACGAAAAAAAACTGCCTACCTAAACTTGGATTTTATGAAAGAATGGAAAGCAGTATGGCGGCCTAGTAGGGAATCCAGTAAACTGTCGATAACTACTTATCGATATAAAAAGGGCACAGACTAAAAATTTATACATTTGAAAGAAAAAATTAAGTGATTAGCTTAAGTGGATGCCGATTATTTGTATTCTCAGGTTGCAGTGTGCTTATGGCTTTCTGTCAGACTTTCCTTGTGATAGCCGGAGTTTCGAATAATTCGCCCAGAAGGACGTAGAATCTACAAAGATTCTTTACAGTCTTTGAGTAACGATATATATATATATATATATATATTTAGTAGTACTCCAGGTACATAACACATTGGACAAAAATAAAATCGATTTGGACAAAAAAAAAATCGAATTTTTATTTAATATTTTTGTTTTTTTGTTTTGTAAAAAATGTTTTAGTATCTATTCATCAGTAATACCAGTACCATTATGCGATAGAATAATAAAAAGTCAACGGCATTTCAAAAGTCATTCACTATGTATGGAAAGTGGTCTTCGTTCTTTAAATGTTTGGGAAAATATCGATAATTAAAATTCTATCACCGCATCACTAGCAATTTTATTTGACCAATCAGGTGCTACTACATCCCCACTACGTTGGAAAGCAAGATGGAGAATTGGCGTTTTCCTAATATGATTTTATGAATGAATTTCGTAGTAGCTTCACGTCTGTATATTTATGTCTATGGTTTTGACAATTTCATACGATTTTGACACTTGACTCAGAAAAATTACCTACATAAAAATTAAACTAGAGATAAAAGCAAAAAGTTCGAATGACTTAAATTATACTCTATGGTGTCTATGATCATAAAATAAACAGCTTTTCTGTGCTTTTTAAATAAATTTGGTTGACGAAACTTTTCACTATCTGTTACCTTACTTATCTAATCTAATCTATCCGTAAGAATCTATCTATATTTAATCGAATATCTAAATCAGTTAGTTAAATCACATTCTAAAGTTACATATTAGTTCAGTCTTATTATTTTAAAAACTTGTTGTACTATGCACATTTCTTTAAAAAAATAACTGTAATTATGTAATTGTTGTAAATTTGTGTTTTTCCAAGGAAATTAATAAACTTATTATTTTATAATCATATTGAATAATGGGTGACAATTTCACAATATTTATTTTGCAGATTCCCGTTCTAAAATTTCTAACGAGAATATCATTCACCATCGGTAAAACCACGGGTAAAACAGTCAACATTTAAGCTTACAAAATTGGCAATAGATGTCACTTAATCTTCGTAGTGCGTCCTTTTTACTGATATACTCTAAGTTTTTACTCCAATAGTAACTTAGTAGGTACATGAAAAGAAAGAAAGAAGTGAGTTGTGATTTTATAAGTATACCTATCATGTCGTATCGTTTGTCTGTAAGTCCATTTCTTTCATTCGTTATTTGCAGTGTCTCACTTTGTAAGCATCAAATGTTAATTATGAGTCTTTACTTTTGAGTGTAACTAATCCGTGAAAGGGGACTAATTGGAATAACTTTATTATTTGGTGATTACTGTTGTGAAAGACGTGTGTACATACGAAGATGAAGCGAAAACTTATTATTCTGTGACCCTTTTACATCCTCATATGTGTGTCAATATGTGTTTCAGTTCACCAATGAATAAAATACAACAACAGTAGTGAACCTATTATCTTTTCATTTTATGACGAGGTGTTGTAATTTTTACAATGGGGCCCGAACGGGCTCCGCCATAAAAATATTAAGCGGTCGTTAGTCTATCATAAAACAATTAAAATAAGATTAATGACTTCAGTTCACAAAAAATTATCAGCCGATGATGGTCCAGGAGCTCCAGGTGAGAAGGAGGCCACCGAGGAATGATTCTTGGCTGCTCGAAAGCGATGCCAGGTGGAGTCCCAGTAGATCGCGTCACGGCGCGTTCAGCTAGTGAGCAGCCGAGTTACGCGGCGTGTGATGTTCGTCCGCGATGTCAGGCAAGCCCGCGAGTGTGGGCGCGTCGCGAGCGGGCGTGCCGGGCACTCCGCGCGTGGTGGTGTACGTGGCGGACCCGCGCCAGCTAGAGCCCGGCGCCGCGGGCTCCGACCCGCCGCCCGCCGCCGCCGCCGCGCCTGCCAACCTTCCGCCACCCCCACTGGATGCCCTCTATATCCCTGATAACTTACACCACCAAGTCAATTTGCCAAGAAATACTGTGTATAGAACACATCTGGAACGAAGTGATCAGAGAAACTTGCCAGGTACCATATTTTATAAACCATTGAATGAAGAAGGGAAATTGAGTGTTTATGGTACATCAGAAAATGTAGCTCAAAGGACAGAATTATATCCAATTTCACAAAATTATATCAAGGAAAACACGAAAGAAGATACTAGGAGTGATCGATCAGGACATCTAAGTGTAAAGAGAGATTGTTCTGATCAAGTGGGTGTAGATTTTAATAGTGTTGAAACTTTTCATAGCAGAATACCAGTAGATACAGTAGATCTGGCAGCATATCAGGCAAGGTGCTCAGGCGCGATAGGTTCAGATAATACTATGAGTGTTGTGCCCCCGAGTGCATTGCGTCATGGGCAGAGTCAATATAGTGAGAACATAGCAGTCCATGGTGGCAGTGAAGGAACAAACTGTAGTGAAAGAGAGCTATCAGTGTGTAAAAGTTATGTGAACTATCATGTCTTAGAACAGAGTGTATCTCACCAGTCTATAGTGAATCAAAGCATTAGTATATTAAATCAGCAAGTGGGAGTGAGTAGAGGAGTAGTTAACGAAGGTGAGAGTGGTGCACCTCAACTAGTCCGGACTGCAGACGGTGTAGTTTTGGCTGTACTTCCTTCACAAGTTTTACCTCACCAGTCTGATAATCCCGAGCTTAGCTCGAGGACAGTGGTGCAAAGTGATTCTCCACAGACAATAACAGTGCCCCTGGGTTGGAAGAGAATTGTGAACAGCACATCGGTTCTCTATGTTAGGTAAGTTGTAATAATAATCATGCCACATACTAACAAATTTTATTTGTATAATGTGACTAGGGGCCACATTTTTCCACAGCTGCTTATAACTGTTATAAAAACTATCCATGTACTTACTTGTCAAGGTCTACCTGTATGCCAAATGTAGTTTTTGTATCAATCTTTGAATAAACAGATAAGATTTCCAATAATAATATATTTATGTTCAGAATATTGTCATTCTAACATAAATTTTTATATAAATGTCTTCAATGTACAGATAGGTACACCTAATTTTAAGTTTTATAGTACTACCCATAAATGGCTTTTGATATTAATATGTACATTCATACAGTTGCACTTCTTTCCCAATGGGAAATTTCCCATAATTTTCCACTTGCTTATGTAGTAATTTCATCAATCTTCTTACATACAGTCCCTCTGTGTCTGAGCTATCTAAGCATCACTTTTTCTATCTCAGTCACTATATCTTCAACCGTACCACAACATTCCCTTACTGTTCTCCACTCGGTCAATTAATCATCAATTTCACTCCACCTATAATTCTCAAACTACTCAACTCTGTAACATTTAGTATACTTTCATGTTCCTTGTGCAAAAGCAAACATTCACTACCATACATAAGTGTGGGGACGAGCATTCCTCTATGTATGGCCAGTTGTACAGACATATGATATTGTTATGTGTGTCATAGGGTTTTGTGCTGTGACCCTATAAAGCTATTCCAAAAAATATTGCCTGTGTAGGTACAATTATTTGTATGAACAAATTAAAATTGAGACAAATCCATCAGTAGCCATTTTTTTGTGATTGAGTAATAATAAACAAACTCAATTATTTATTTGTTTTCATACCTAAATTACCTTCAACTCAACCAATTCAAATAGACAAATGAAAGTACTTATTCTACTGAGTCTTCTTAGAACAGGAAAAACCTCATATCAACTACTACCAGTGGGAACACTGGTGACCAGACGGGTGATCACCCTTTTCCCCTATTTTATCAACTGTCGTACATACACGTTTGTATAGCAATCGAGAACGACGGCGACGGTTTAATCGTGCTCTCCGAGGCACGACCAGATCAATGCAAATACACGTATTCTTGCATACAAATATTTGTATTGAGTTAGGATCGATCGACCCGCGCCTCCTTTTTTTTTTGTTTTCCGTGCCGAAATCCCCTCGGATACCCCCGCTGCCGGAGCCGGAGTTTATGTCGGACTCGAACCGACTAAACCGCACGCCGACTGTGGGTCGCGGTGCTAGGCCGGAGGTGAGGTTGTCATCGACCTATCCCTCGCACCCCGGCTGACCCAGGGCCATCCCTTACGGTCTGGCCCTCCTCGGGAGGGGGACAACGGTGTCCCCGACTCGCCCCCGGAATGGGGAGGCGCGCTTTTCAGCGCGCCGCCGCCGTGGCCTGCTTCTGCTGGGGTGACAGGCGGCTCCACCCGTCACCCCCAGGCCCGCATCTTGGGGGACGGAGGTCTTACTTACTTCCAGCGGGGGACGCCGTTGCCCGGACGGGTGACCTGCCCTTTTTGTCGGCCATTTCACCCAAATCCCCTATGCCTCCCCTGGGGAGGCCAAGGGGGGTGTCCGGCAATCACGGCGTTCCGTCGAACCTACCTGTATCTTTGCAGAATCTTACGATCCGTTCCACCTTCAGATCCTCAAGGTCTGGTGTTTCTAATGTGTCCGTCCCCATGTTTTCCCATCTTGCTCTTGAGTACATGGAACATTTGGCAAATAGGTGGAGGCTGGTTTCCTTGGCCTCCATGCACTCTGGGCATTTGCGGTCGGTTTTCACGCCTATAAGTGTCAGGTGTCTGTTTAATCGACAGTGTCTTGTTATTACTTCTATAACCAGCCTCATGTTTCTCTTGGAGAGTTTCAACAGTTGGCTTGATTTCTTTTTGTCCATGCTTTTTATGAAGATCTTCGACTGTCTCATGACAGGCGAGGACTTCCATCTTCGATTTGTTTCGGCGACTATGCTGTGACCTATCACTCCCTTTGTGATTTTGTGGGCTATGGGCAGTCTTGGCTCAGGGACCACCTGGTTTACATCAGCTCCTTTTCTGGCCAGTTCGTCAGCGATTTCATTGCCCGTATTTCCCTCGTGTCCGGGTACCCAGGCAAGGGTTACGTCTAGCTTCCTGGTCAGTCTTTCCAGTGATTTCTTGTATTCCTTGACAAGTGCTGATGTTGTTTCTGTTCTGTCAAGTGCCTTCAGTGCCGCCTGGCTATCGCTATAGATGGTTACCTTTCCTTCGTCTTTTAAGGCGTCTCACCATTACTCCGCATTCCATTATGGCATAGATTTCTGATTGGAAGACACTTGCATATTTGCCTAGGGAGATTGTTCTGTTCATTACTGTTCCGTTTCCACGTTTTATGTGTATTCCAGAACCAGAGTTTGGTGGATTTCTTTCTGGAGCCATCCGTGTAGCAGATGGTGCCTCCTGCATCCATCTTCCAGTTCTCCCTCTGTCCAATGTGTACTCTGTATTTTTTGTCAAAGATCCTTTCTTTACTAATGAGATCATTGTTCGATAGGACCATTGACAGTCTTTCTGCATAGCCTTGACTGATCTTGGCATGACCTTCGTCAAAAGTGTTGCTCGTCCATTGTCCTGTGCTTCTCAGTTTGAACCATTGTTCTATTGCTTACCTTTTTATTTCAAGGTCTATCGGATTTAGGCCCAGTATGATCTCTAGCGCGGCTGTGGGAGTAGTCCTCATCGCGCCGGTAGTTATTAGTGTTGCCAGTCTCTGAACTTTAGTTATTGTTTGTTTTTCCCTATGTGGGTTGTGTGCCACCATACTAGGGATCCGTGGAGTATCCTTGGCAGGACGGGATGGAGGTCAGTCAGTGCCCTCCGAAGCCCGAGTTGCCTGCGCGCGCGGGCGGCGCGATCCGCGAGTCTCTCTCGCTCGCGCCGCCTCTCTCGTTCCGCCGTCTCCTTCACGACCATTACCTGCTCGCTGAAGGAGACGCCGGCCGCCCACACGTCCGCACAGCGGACCATTGCTGTGAACAGGGTGGCGAGGGTGAGAACTCTCACTCCCAGGGCCGCCACTAGCTCCCGCCTCGGACCGGCCCATGCCGGACACTCGGTGAGCGTGTGCAGCCCTGTATCCTCGCTCGCGTCGCAATGATGGCACTCGGACGTTGGCTCCTTTTCGATTCGACACAGATACCGCCCGAAGCACCCGTGCCCGGTGATAATCTGCGTCAGTCGATACGAGAGGCTACCATGTGGCCTCTCTAGCCATTCCCCCATGATGGGCCTTACCGCCTCTATGACGGCATGCCCTGCGCGTGGTTGCTCAAGTCGTCGCTCCCACCACGCCACCATGATCCTGTGGAGCCGGGATCTCTCGGCCCGAATGTCTTCGGGCTCGGGATCGTATCCCCGCTCTCGCGCCTCCTTACGGAACGGATACAGTGCCACAAGGGATCTCGCTTCCAGGATCCACGGTGGCGATCCAGCTAGGAGACTCGCCGCTTCAAAGGATATCGTGCAGTACCCCCTAATGGCCCTGGAGGCCATCCTCTGCTGCGTCGCATGCAGCAGTTGCACGAACCTGGCCTGCAGCGTGTCCGCCCACACGGGGCACCCGTATAGGGCCATGGACCGCACGACACCCGCGTAGAGTCTCCTGCAGGAGTCTTCCGAGCCCTTCAGGTTGGGCAGCAGCCGCACCAGCGCGTTAGCTGTCACCAACAGACCCGCGCCTCCTGTGCGTAGCAGCCGCGTTCACTACCGCCTAAATCAGAACCGGGCATGTTGTAGACAAAGAATATACATTGTTACTATAGTAAGAAAACTATGAAAACTGAAAACAGAATACCGAAATTACGTTTCAAGAAGGTTATAACAAATCGGTGAAAATATTGGCCGAGCGTACCTTTACGTAATTTTAAATAACTTTTTTTTTAAATTAGATTATTTATTACCTATTTCATGTAGATTTATTTATTATAGACTAGCGCTGTGCCCGTGATTTCGTCTAGGTTGACGTCCATCTAGGTTTTAATTGCGTTCGGTGATCACGACTATTTAAAATCTGCTATTGAGACCCGTTCAAAATATTATTTTATAAATCGTATCTTCAAAAAACCTTAGAACTCTGTACTCACTACGTATTTTAATACAGCTTCAAACATTCAAGGAGCTCTATATTTATAATATACCATATTTTCAACAAATTTGGACTTGACTCACTGGTTTAACCTGTTAGGTATTAAGATTCATTAATATGTAGTGGAAAGACAATAATAAATTACCTATAAACGCTACTATTATGTAGTGTCAAAAATCGAATCTCAGATAATTGGTAAGCGTTACAGAAATGATTGTACCATAGAAGGTAATCTTAAGCTTCATAAAGTATTATTCAATCAATGTTCAAGATGGTCAAGCAGTAATGAAGTATAGGTGGAATACAGCGGCGAATGAGCACCGCGGATCGTGTGTACGTTAAATCAATCCGGCACAAGTGGACAAACCAGTCCGGCAGCTGTACGTACCGACGTATATTTCTCGACTTAAGTGAAGAAAGTTACTTTACACCAATAAAAACGAATATAACCGAATGATTACGTTCAATATTGCTTGCAAAAAGGGTTTAATCGTGTTTGCCATGACTTAATATAGCTTTCAGATCTTGCTTGTAGGTAGGTAACAAAAGGAAACATTAATATAGTCAGAATTCCAGTATTCGCATTATTAGGTCTCGGGCAATTAACGAAAGTTTTACCATCACCATTTTCATATTATTACTACTAGCATAACTATGCCTGAATCAATTATTCGCACTTGGCTGCCGTTCTTTCTGTTACAATTTTGGCTACCAATTTAATTGAGCGAAACCTGTAACGAAATGACTGAATCATTTAGTAAATTGGGACTAACTAGTGGATTATTTAGTTTCCCTATTTTATTTATCATATCTCACTGCAGCTCAAAATATCTTAATTAGAAGTAAGATAGAAATTATTTAATAACTAAAATTAGAACTTCATTAAATCGCCCTCGAAATACCGCCAGGCTTTTTACGTTTATAATATAAAATAAATGTTTACTAAAATCATGTTACGAATTTAGCATCTGCCACGCGACTATCCACTTATCGCCGTAATTCCTCTACCCTTCTGTATTTTAAGTACCTGTGTAATTATACTTACCATTTACACAATTTAAAATAATATTCGTCATCTTCTGTACCATTTACCGCCTTTAACCGTCGATGAAAGGTATCGATGCATTTTTGACAGGTAGTAATACAATAACCCCAGTGTTTGGTATGGTATAAACGATGTGCTTACAGTGTTATACCCCATATGTTATACTTAGTAATAGTTATAAACAGTGCACCGGGATTGTTAACTTCAGTTGTGTAGATAGCTTTGTTTTAAGCGAAATAAGAAGAAGCCATATCAACAAGATCGTTTACGAGGAGTAAAAGGCTGCAAAGTTGCAATTTTATGGCATACTTACCTGCTGTTGTCATTGGTTTCGTGTTTGTCCGTCATTTTCGTGACCTGTTTTGAACTTAATTCAAATAACGAAATGCATAGTAATTATAGTGTTTGGACTTAAAAAGAAGATATGATCATACAAATATAAATTATCTTTATACCGTTTTGACTGAATTGGTCTTTAGTAAAGAATTTTTCGTGTTGAGTTATGTTGCCTTTATTATTACTGCTGAAGGTCAAAGCATTGCTACTATTTAATCGTACTTAGTAAAAATGCTACGTTAACCTTTTCCAAAGACTGTATAACGAGTGGTTATGTGCCCCATACTACACTTCCCCTCTCCTCTGTCCACCATTCATTTCACAGCATTGTAGGGTCGTCTCCCGATTGCCTTAATTCCCTTTGAGTTTCAAAAAAGGCACATTGCGCCTAGAAAGACTAGAGTGCCGTGCTACTGAAGCACGTCGTGGGTCCATCTGCTTTGAACACGTCTCCTGTCCTTAACATTCCATGATCATAATTTTCCTCCTCGATCTTCAATGTTTATTTCGGCTCAGCCAAGTCATGTTGATGCCTTTGAACAGCAATAAGTATTTCAATTATCTTCAAATGTGCTTTATTATCATTATATCATTTTAGAAATTATAGTAACAGTTATCGTATTAAATAAAATATCTAGTTAGTTTCTCCTTAATTGAATAACAATGACAAAATTTAGTGTCGAGTCCCCTCCATTCCATTTACTAACGACTTTGTTTATATCGTGGCATTCTACTTTTGAATTGTTAAGGTCATTAAATTACTGAAAACATTTATCTATGGATAGGTACATATTATACAAAATAATATGGTATCTTAAAATAGTCTAAAGTAAGTCATGCCATGCTGTACGTTACCTGCATATTTATTATTATTTATCTACACGAATTACCAACCTATTCTGTATAGTGTGGCCTTCATGTGGTGACTCAATTTTGTTTAACCTTGTAAGCCTTTCCCCCATACACGACTGTTTTTGTCTATTTACACATAAGTAGTTACGTTTTCCTGGTTCTTTAGCCTTCGTATACAATCTTTTATTATTGGGCGTCAGTGTAATGTTTCGATTATTTAATTTGAATATCTGTTAGAGTTTTTCACGGCTCGTTTTCATATCGGTGTTATATCGATTACCTGCGTGCCATATCCGCTAAGACTTGGCAGGGAGTGTGGATTGGACACATCACATAAGATTCTATTGTACTTATGCCGTCAATACGCATTACGGTTTCCTTATCTGTTAGTAGGGCACAATGCCTTTTACAAATCGAAGAATTTACTGTAACAAACGCTTTGCGTGTATTAAGGGCCATTAGTCTTTTTATTTATTGGGTATTTGCACAATGGTTAGGTCTTTATATCATAATCTAATTACATTAACTGAATGTGAATACTTTAGATTTCTTTCTTAAACTCGAAGACGTACCGAAATATGGAGATTTCTATATACACATATGGACATCTCAATCTTGAACCCTCCTTCAGCCTTGAGTTTAGAGAACTTAAATTTTATTTCATTCAAACAACTGATACATTTCGAATATCGTTTCTAATTTATACCAGCCAAGGTAGCGTGTTGATTGACTTTTAGTTACCTACCAGACTTCAACCGCTGTTTTAATCAATTTTAAAACTGTGAGTCAACTGACTTCAGTTTTTAAAGAGGCAGTACAACAAGCAGCTGAACTGATAGCCGACATCGGTATCTCTTTGAACGGAATTTCAAAATTTTCTATGGTAGAATTAAAAGTGAAACAGATGTTCTATGGTCGTAAATTATATACTTACAAGGAACTGAAGGAACAATAAAAAATCTTATTCTTCCACTTTTCTTTGTGCCAATTGTTAGTGTACTTATTGACGTAGGACGAACTATTGGTCCGACTGATTTACAGCCACCGTCATAAATGAGGTAAAGAACAGTGTCAAGATTTTTTTGAAAGTCGTAATGTATATGCGTGATTTTCTCTGGCCTTCTTTTGTGAGGCCATTGCACAATGTTGGGATTGTCCGTCTTCAATACTCATACGACCCGTTTCAATTGTTTCGTTGTATAGATGGGCGTCACCAGGCGCTCGATCGGATTTACAATTCGTTCCGACTTTCTTTTAGTTAACAGACCACACGTATTCCTATTATTCTTCTTATCCATTATGGGAATAAATTAGTTCGATGTTAGGCAACGAGTATTTTAAAGAGCTCACAAAGATTCACGAATATTATACGTATTCACGTCGTAACTTACGATTTTCTTATTGTAATTAGTATTAATAGGTGACGTAGTAATTAAAAACTATACCATCTCTCGATTCTCATTAGCCAATAGCCATAGCTGCTGTGTACTTTATTTGCGTTACGCACATTATACAGGGTGTATTTTTGAAATGGGGCAGCCATTTCAAAAAGGCACCTTAACCGTCGTAGTTACAGAAAAATATACTTAGGAGACGTTCCCTAACTTTTTGCGATATTTTGAACTGCATTCACAGATTTTGAAAAAATCGTACAGTCAGCCAGAAAAGTGCTAAAAGTCCAAAAAAATTTTTTTTGTTGCCAGTCGATCCTATTTCATGTGGGGATCAAAGGACTGTATGGAACCATTATTGCTTTGAGTACTAAGAAAGACAGAAATCGCCAAAAACGTTTCCCATACATTTCAGCAAGAAAATCAATCAAATTATTTATTTTTCAGCCCAATCCTACCCACAACAAGATATTTAATCATTGTATAAATTTGATTTTCTTGCTGAATTGTATGGGAAACGTTTTTTCGATTTCTGTCTTTCTTAGTACTCAAAGCTAAAATGGTCCCATAGTCTTTTGATCCCCACAAGAAATAGAATTGGACCCAAATAAAAAAAATTGGACTTACAGCATTTTTCATGCTGACTGTACGATTTTTCCAAAATTTGTGAATGCAGTGCAAAATATCTCAAAAAGCTAGGGACCTTCCCTAGCTTTAGCTTTAGCTCATAAGAACAATTTTGTCTTTACTGCCCCATTTAAAAAATACTTACATCCTGTATACTTAATATGCGTGCTGACTGATCCACTGTTTAATCCGTGCTGAGTTTACCGGTTCCTTTTTTATAGCCATTGTTTTTGCAAAAGAAATACAGACATAAATTGTTTATCGCCGTTTTTATATTTTAAGATTAGAGATCTTTAGACTATATCTACTGAGTATTACCTGAATGAAGCCTTTTATCGCTTGCCACCTATTCCCCTTCAGCATATTGTATTAGTATGAGAAGGGCTTTTGAAACATTGACAATGGAACTGGAAGTCGAGATCATACGCGCGTTGACCTCCGCAATGGCTTCGACGCGGAAATAATATGGATTACGTAAGCACAGTCGAACATTTTTTATTGCTCCATTAAATGAGGCACGCCGCCGACTCTGGGTGGAGAGCGTCTCAACAACAAATAAACGAATTTAACATTCATGATACGGCCATTAGTCTCACTATTCTTAATTGCTGAAGTTAAATCTGGAGTGTTTGAACGTCGTGACACGTAATTATTCAAATCTTGCTATAATAACACCAAGTTACTGCTTGTATCTGACTTCAAATTTGTAGAACTGTTTATAATATAAAGCTTGATGGATGTTAGAATATAGAACCTGTTTGTTTTTTATCGTTCGTGTTTAATATGAATAGTCCAACGTTGTCGCCTAATAATGATTAGCATTTTAGTAGCTAAGCGTTTGATATGATTTTTATTAAATGAATATTAAGTTATACGTCAATATAGACTTAACTCTTTCGATTAGATTTACTTTGTGTAATTCCCCTCAACAAAAAGTTATTACGCAGTGTAACATCATATTAATTATTGCCTTTGAAAATGTATCCGGTTGATGGTGATAGCCAATAGGGTCTCCCCCTAATATAATGTGTGAAAAATGTGATGTAATCGGGATGGAGGATAGTCTTATCTCTTAATCGCCTTGTTGGACACCTACGAAACGAGATGAGGTGGTCGCAGTATTTCACTTGGTTGTTGTATTTCACTTCACCAGGAAACACGCTTGTTGGTGTAGCTAATATTTATTAAAATATGCCCATGTACAGTCAGCGTCACAAATATGTTGACGACGAAGTCTCAAAATGATCTTAAAACTCTCATATTAAGAGCAAACTAAGAGTTTTATTGATTTTTATGGTATAATTGTCCGAATTATTTAGGTGTGTACCAAAACACAATTAAGGTACACACCTGGTCAAGGGCGTCAAAAACGCAATTAAGATCATTTTGAGTACTCTATTCGTCAACATCTTTCTGATGCTGACTAACAGAGTACAATCACAACCATTATTTCAACGAAAAATCAATAATATTAATGAATACAAAAACCACATTCTAAAAAGTTTGCTTAGTCCCATTTATAATGTTTGATATCTAACAATGTCCGATAATAAACATTTATGTCGACGAATGGCGTACGACCCTTACGCGAAGTCGCCGGATGCGTCAGCTCACATGGGCTCCAGACGGCCGAAGTAAAATGAAACGTGTGTTCTCAGTTCTCAATCGTTCCCACAGAAGCGTAGCCGAGGGGATCGACTCAAGGTTGCCATGCGAATCTAAGAAAAACTGAAATATGTCTCACAAAAACTAGACGACGTTACACGTCCTGCAGTATTCAAGTGAATTTATTTGCTTTTCGATGCGACGACGCTTGGGTCCGCTTGGCATCTGGCAGGTGTTACTTGCAAACCTGAACTTGACTGGACAACGTTTTATTCACCTTTGATATTGTTTTATTTTACTTAAGATGAGTAATTTGTTACCTATGCCTATTTATAAAGTATTGTACAATGAAACAGAAATAGATGCGCATATTTGTATTCTATTGTATTTTTGTTATTGTTTATTAATATAGAGCTTCAGAGTCACTTTTGGAATAGCTTAAATTACATTATTATTGCATATTTACTTACTCTGTCTTCTCACTATATTTAATTTTCTAGCCTGTTGATACTAGTCGTGCAATATGCATATGCATACCATTTAGAAGTGAGCGGATGTTATTACACCGCATCGTCATCGCTTATACGGAATAGACTTTCACCAGTTAGTATACGGTTGTAAAAATATTCATTCGCTTTACACATATTTCGCAAGTATCGCTCATAATTAAAAACTTCCCCAGGCAGCTCGTTATTTATTCAAAGACTTGCTACTATCCGAATTTGTACGTTCTCTATAATATGACGTATTTTATAAAGGTTACAGACACATTGATTTCAGCAGAATAATAAAATCTATTGAACCTTATAGCAAACACTGGGATAAAAGTGTCCTTTATGAAGCGGCCTCGACCCATATCAACGTCGTCCCTCTCTCATGAATAAATAAAAGCTCAATTTGTAGGTTACTCGTTTAAACAACTCATCGATATAAACATCAGTTCTAAATGAGATTCCTGTTTGACTTTCACAATTGGACCGACAAATTGAGGAAATCGGGCTTTAAAACGCGCATTAGCTACATTTAGATAACAATGAAAGCCTATTTAAAATGGATCAGTAGCCAATGCGGTAAACGTTTTGTATTGATTTGCGTGTAGCTCGTCGCTTTAAGCCTTGTGTTTGCTACTCCAGAAGTGAACTGTTTCATTTATGCATAGCACTTTATATTCAAATCGGTATTGACGTAATCAGCTGTATATATTTTTTATGTTAATAAGTTAAATGTGTGTAGACATTGAACAGAAGTTAAAGTTTGCGTTAACCTTTATGCAATCATCATAAGAATGATTTTGTCCTCAGAGGAGTTTAATATATTTTTCATGTTTTATTTATTATGTCACCTGTTTTACTAATGTTTGTAGAGCTATCTCTTATTTGCATATCACATAGAGATACTAATATAGTATAGTTTCTTTGTCAGCCAGAGTAGAAAAAATCAATAAACGTTCACGATGTAGCTCATATTGTCGCACGGTGACTCGTGACAATCGTGACACAGTATAAATCTTCTTTTTAAGCATATTTGCATAAAAAATGCCCAATAATATTCCACTAGCCGATAGTTCTTATTATGGTACGGGAGCTAGCAACGTTTTCGAGAAAGAATTTCAGGTCAGCTGATTTTGTGATATGCTGTCCTTCTTGCTCTTTCGGTTAGAGTCTGGGCTATCTGGCTGGCGGGAGCGGTTGCGTTCATTACTGCGCATCCTACCTGTCCAGGTGATAATCCTGGATTTTCAAAACATTTTAAGAGGCGTAATTTTTAATTTTTTGTTTTTAAATAAGACTACCTGACATACTTTTTTTATTGCCAGACATTTCTGACATTGCTAATTATGTGCCATACGCGATTCTTTTAATTTTTTAAATAAAAATTTAAAAGTATTTTATAATGTCTGTAATTTTAACATTATGTTATTTAAGATAAGAAAAGCTTAAAATTAATTTGCCAGACATTAATTCGATTGTTAAACCTTGAATTTAAATAAAAAAGGCATGAAAAGTATTGCAGTATGATGCTAGTAGTTCGAAAGAGACAGTTGCAGAATAAGCTGAGAATAAGACAGAGAACCATTGCAAATATACCATTGATATTATCTGACCTCCTCCTTGTAACCTGTAGCCTAGCCCTGAATTCCTCAGTAAGGTACTGAGAGGATTCAGTGCTAAGCAGAACCAAAGGGGACTCAAACTGACACCTTGGAAAATGCTTCGCTCAATATTTATTGGTTCGCCGTTACTGCACACCCCTCGACATCCTGGATAGCTAAGAACTGTTCTCCATTGCCTCATACATGACGCCAAGAAGATGCACAGAGTTGTATCTACTTTATACAACTCTAGCACCCTCAGGAGCCATGTATGGGGCACAGAGTCGAACGCTTTCTTATAGTCTATCCAGCATGTCGATAGATTCTTACGGCTACGGCGAACTTGTTGACTAATGGCCATATCAATGAGGAGGAGCTCCTTAGTACCACGGGCCCCACTCCTAAATCCATTCTGAGAGGCACTCATAACAGTATTTGTAGAGATGTGCTTTGTTATTTTATCTCTCAGAATAGATGTAAGAAGTTTATAGACCTATGGTAAACACGTGATCGGTCTATAGTTACTGGGGTTCGAGGTACTTCCTGTCTTATGGAGCAGGTGGGTAACACCAGTGGTCATATAAATTGGCAACGACCCTGACTCGATAGCAGCCTATTATTATTATTATTTTGTTTCTCTGTTCCGTGATCTCGGGACTATGGAGTCCCGGGCCTTTGGAAGGCGTGTGTCGGGCCCGGCCGGTGCCAAAACCTAGAGGCCCTTATAAGTGAGTTTAATATGCTAGGGATAGTCACACATGGCGGATACCATCCCCGGGTGTATCATATTCTGCGCTCGAGGGAAAATATAAATATTGAGCGAGGCATTTTCCAAGGTGTCAGTTTGAGTCCCCTTTGGTTCTGCTTAGCACTGAATCCTCTCAGTACCTTACTGAGGAATTCAGGGCTAGGCTACAGGTTACAAGGAGGAGGTCAGATAATATCAATGGTATATTTGCAATGGTTCTCTGTCTTATTCTCAGCTTATTCTGCAACTGTCTCTTTCGAACTACTAGCATCATACTGCAATACTTTTCATGCCTTTTTTATTTAAATTCAAGGTTTAACAATCGAATTAATGTCTGGCAAATTAATTTTAAGCTTTTCTTATCTTAAATAACATAATGTTAAAATTACAGACATTATAAAATACTTTTAAATTTATTAAAAAAAAATTAAAAGAATCGCGTATGGCACATAATTAGCAATGTCAGAAATGTCTGGCAATAAAAAAAGTATGTCAGGTAGTCTTATTTAAAAACAAAAAATTAAAAATTACGCCTCTTAAAATGTTTTGAAAATCCAGGATTATCACCTGGACAGGTAGGATGCGCAGTAATGAACGCAACCGCTCCCGCCAGCCAGATAGCCCAGACTCTAACCGATAGAGCAAGAAGGACAGCATATCACAAAATCAGCTGACCTAAAATTCTCACTTTCAAAACGTTGCTAGCTCCTATACTATTATATTAGTCATTTTTATAAAGTGATACTGATTGATAATTACGTGCCTCATATCACTTATGTTAATATTCACTAACCAGTAATATAATTAATTTTAACTTTATTCATACAAGTCTAATTCTTCCTGTAAGAATGATATTTCTTTTTGTAGTACGAAAATATACGTTACTGGTAGAGAACACACAACTTGCTGGGGGGCTATGAGTCATTCAGGGAAACCCTTCCGTGACTCAACTTGTTATCGAACCGCAGGCACTGAGTCGACACTTACCCTGTTGATATTGATAATGGCGTTATTGTCGCAATTGTAAGTAATTGTAACGTTCAAGAACAGCCTTGCGGTTCCTTTTGTTGTGGTTAAGTTTCATAGGTATATTACTTGGCCGTGTTGATCTATAGGTAAATCATTTTAACATAACATTAAAAGGATGTATTTGGTGGGCTGGTAAACATAATATAATGATATGATATATAAACCAAACAATGGCAATTATATTAAAAATAAGCTAGTTGGTCGTGTTTTGTTTTGAAACACCATCAAAAATAACATGATGAAAACACAACACAGCGACAGACCACAGTATAACGAGAGATCTTACAGTAGTTCATCGCGTTTGATGTTTGCGGAAATGCCGCCTTTTGCAGTTTTGTCAGGGTTGTCACTTCAGTTTTTATATATAATTTTTCTGTAATATTCTAAATATAACTCCTATTCGTTCTCTTTGTTCTGTCAAGGCACATCAACTCACGCAAATTTATATTACTAGGTGATGCCCGCGGCTCCGCTCGCATGGATGTCGGCTATTGCGACTTTTGGTTATATCTCCGGTTCTAATCAACCAATTATGATCAAGCAAACGTAATATTTTAAGTCTGAGTTTTTGGATTTTGGTTTCGATTTCGATTTCGGTTTCGTTTTCGATTTCGAATTTCTATTTCGATTCCAACTTGAATTTGGATATTGATTCGGGTTCGGGTTCGGGGTTGGATTCGGATTCGAATTCGAATTTAGCTAATCGCTGGGATCGCTAAATTGATGATATATTCTTAAGGAGCCTATCCACGATCAGTTCGCCTGCAGTTTCAAATCGTATCGGGCGGCCTGCAGTCCTAAGTCGACAGCGCCCACACACGAAAGCGATTTTGGCCTGGTGGCCATGCCCTGCTGTCAGTTTTGCGGCTACACACGATCAGTTGGGAGTCGACAGTTTCCCATCGTATGATTGCCTGCCGGCAATTGTCTGCTATCGGGCTTGGAGACCATGTTACCGACGATCAAAGATGGCGGACTTGAAATTTAAAAAAAAACAAATCGAGGTTTTCGTGGTGACTAATTACGTATAATAAAATCCATTTAGCGATCCAAGATGGCGGACTTGAAATTTCCCACAAAGTCAACATGAGCATCGTTTTGGAGGTTTTCAGAGTTGCTAATTACGAATATAAGTCATCTGGGATTGCTACATGAATAACATATTCGTAATCAGCAACCCCGAAAACCTTGAAAACGATAGCCGTATCGATTTTAGTGAAAATTTTGAGTCCGCCATCTTGGATCACCAAATGGATGTTATATTCACAATCAGCGACCCCAAAAACCCTGAAAACGATACCCATATCGATTTTAGTGAAAATTTCGAGTCCGCCATCTTGGATCACCAAATGGATGTTATATTCGCAATCAGCGACCCCAAAAACCCTGAAAACGATACCCATATCGATTTCGGTAAAAATTTCGAGTCCGCCATCTTGGATCGCGAAATGGATGTTATATTCGCAATCAGCGACCCCAAAAACCCTGAAAACGATACCCATATCGATTTTAGTGAAAATTTCGAGTCCGCCATCTTGGATCATCAAATGGATGTTATATTCACAATCAACGACCCCAAAAACCCTGAAAACGATACCCATATCGATTTTAGTGAAAATTTCGAGTCCGCCATCTTGGATCACCAAATGTTATAATCGCAATCAGCGACCCCAAAAACCCTGAAAACGATACCCATATCGATTTTGGTAAAAATTTCGAGTCCACCATCTTGGATCGCGAAATGGATGTTATATTCGCAATCAGCGACCCCAAAAACCCTGAAAACGATACCCAGATCGATTTTTGTGAAAATTTCGTGTCCGCCATCTTGGATAGCTAAATATAGAAAACGAAAAAAAAAAAACAATTATAACAAACAAAACGAGCCTTGAAAAAAAAAATCACGTGATTAGTGTGATTACAAAAATGAGACAGCCCTGAATCCTTAGTACCGAGTAAAATGTATGGGCGTACCGAGTAATACCCCGCCCCCTACCACCCCTCTCCCCCCGCACGATTGCTCTGTCTAGACGGCTACGTTGACCGATTGTATGTAGTATGAATCGTTAGACTGTGGACAGACTATGAACCCTTTCAACACCAGAGATACTACCTACGCGTGGTTCCTACAGACCTATAGAAAGGAAAAGGAAAGCAAAGTAGAAGAAAAGAATAAGGAATGGACAAAATGAACAGCTTCTGAAATCCTGAAATTTCCTACTTTCCGTACAAATATTGCTTATTATTACTTGAATATAGATTAGATTGTGATTCTGATTACATACCTAACGTACTTCCCTGGGTTCTTTTTAAACTCCTAATATATGTATATTATTTTAGCTCCTAGAACCTATAAACACTAGGATCCTGGGATACGCTTATAGTTTCTTTACATTTTTTTGCATTATATGCGCGCATTGCTCGCTGGTTGCGGGTTTCTTTTACCAGTGTCATTTAAAAAAAATCTTACGATAACGAACACATAATTTTTTTTTTATCTAATTTGGTGCAGTCTTAGAAACTTATAAATAAATGTACTTATCGGCTAATTTTTTTTGTTCATTTTTATATAGACTAAGACACTAGTAAACCTTAAAATTGCAATAATTCTTTATACGTTAAAGCATCTTCGTCAAACAAATAAAGAAATAAAGCTTGGCCACATTTTAACACCCATATATTACTTAAACTGCCATGTAAATGTTGGCCATTTAGAGAAAGTTTAGTTTCGGATAGTGCTTTTTAACATTTTTAATGTAACAAAGCGTCGTCGTCATGTTTTGTGTGTCGTATGTTGGCTTGACGCCAAAATATTTCACCCATTATACACATAGCTTCGGCGTCGCAGAGGAAATGAGATTAATCACAATATTAGGGACAAACAATACCGATGTCTTCCTTGATACGAGTGTGTACTATCGAAACTATTTCAATGTAAACTAACGCAAACTCTAATGTGGCAATTATAACTTGTATTCAAGCCGAAAAAGAAGAATTCGAAGGGAACAAAGAAGAATAAGTCACCATAACTCATAAGCCCAAAGTTTGAGAAAAGGTGATATTCTGACTCGAGCAAGAGTTGGTTCAAATATGAAACCTGTAAGTTACGTGTATCGCAAAAAATATGGCCTAAGTATAAAATATAAGTAGTTCACATAAAAGCTCAATAACAGAGTTCTATATGACTGGAAATAGATGTAATCTAAATGACTAATTACATACATAATATAAACTCACGCCTGTATTCCCCGAAGGGGTAGGCAGAGGTGCCAGCATCTACATTTCGCCAATGACTAATTATTATAGCGAAAGGCGTCTAGAGAAATTGCTTTTTGTGGATACTCTTCTATTACTTTCTGGCTCTCAATTCTTCTCATTTTTCCCCGCACCACCTTCGGTTGACCTTTTTGGTTGGATGACATAGAATGCCTGTGGCATTAAACCTGCGTAAGTACTTGTGCGTAATGTGCTTCCTACTAAGTACAGCAAAGTGTCTTTCCAATTATAATACGAAACGAAAATACATAATCCTCCCTTATTCGGCTTAGATAAACGCTATTCAAAGTTTTAAGTGAACTTAGTTTACAGGTATAAACGTATAATCCGTATAATACAAGCATGTTGCATTTACAGAAATTATAAAAGTCAGTGTTTTGTAAAATCAGAATTTTGATCGTGAAATTTTCCGTGTGCTGGTTTAGAATAATTTGTCAATTAGAATAAGTAGTCGTTGTTATTTATAGATTGGCCACTTTGTGGCCTGATTGCCTTGTTTAACTTGTCTTAAATCTCATAATTTAATAAACAACCTAAACGTATATTTTATTTTTAGTATCTGTTTGTATCTTAGTCAACGAGGATAAATGTTACAATGACGACGATTAGTCATAAAAAAATTCAAGGCTACAGAAGATGACTGTCTGCATAATAAAATAATACAGGCTTGTGAGGTCTTTTTTCGTAGAACATTCTGTGACACATTTTGATTTAATAGATTTTATGTTTAATTAGTTTCGCGTAGATTAAATAATAAGATTTATTCTAGTGCTTCTTTTCATGGGTTAGTAATAAATTAAAACAGGTCGTTTTAAAATAGGCCATACAATAATAAAACCTTGATTTTGAATGATCTACGGGCCGCTGTATGTACTCCGCTGTGGACCGACACGCATCTAAAATTTTTTATATTAGGCGTACTTAATAGAAGGAGGCCAGCATTGACAGTCCACAGCATTTTCTTACATTTACCAACTTAACATTGGAATTTTCTAAAAACTCTTGAAGACTGGGTACTGTTAGTGATTTCATCAAAATCGTTATAGGCATGATTATGTTTACCCCAAAGTAAATAGGATAGCAGCATTGGTGGCAAGGTGCGAAAGGGTTCAGGCTCGTTCGCGTGTTGAGTAATTATTATCGGCAGCTGTCTACGTACATGCTCCCCCAAACACACACGCTATCGCAAAAAGCGAATTTCCCCGTTTACTCTCTACCCGACCGCGAACACTCCGTATAGTGGTCAAAGCCGCAGGCTCCGCGCATGAATAAAAAACGGGTAAACAAAAATCTTTTTTTGCGGTCGCGGTTTACCTTTACCAAGTGTACCAGACCGTAAACAATCGGCGTGAATTATCATGTGGAGCATTTATGAAAGAGACTGTTTGTAAAACGAATCGGGGTGTAATAATGCCGCAAAGGTATGCTCAGAACTGTCATCTTAAAAGGATTATGTTGATTGCAAATTGTTCTTAATAGCCCTTTGGATTATTGCTTGAATGCACTATTGTAGAGTAAAAGTATAGTGATGCGTGGTCCAACAATAATACCTTTTGGTACAAACTTGTAAAAATAAATGAGTTATAAAGCAGTCGCCCTGTAAGCGAAAGGTCGTGAGTTCGAGTCTCACTTGAGCATTTCATTTTTTCCAATGTTTTTCTAACTTAACAGTTAGCATAATAAATGCTATCAAAAATTCATTCAAATAAATGAGTTATGAAAATACTGAGCAAAAAGAATAATAAAATTTATGGACGACACATGCTACGTTTCTTTTTTAGACTAGCTTATTAGCGTGAACTACGACCGTAAACAAGATTTTTAACACTGCCCAAGAATCCTAAGAGCATGAAAACGTTTCTATAAATAGTCCCAACTCTAAGTCGACTATAGTACCTATACTATGTACATGAGAAGATAACTTTTTGTATCATTGTTTTGTTAGTCAATGAATTAATGAAATTAGCCTATCGCAGTCCACTGTTGGACATAGACCTCTCCCAATCAATCTTATAATATAAAAATTTAACGCAATGTTGTATAGTATTTAGGGTGATATTAGCTTTGGATCCCAGAGCGTTTTTTTTGCAATTGTGATGCAAAATTTTGAAATTATAAATATACTGAAACATGGATTCATAATGCAGGCCAACACAACACAACAGTGAAGGTTAATTAGACCTCTAGTTATGTTGTGTGAAGTGTATGAATCACGTTACTAAGACGTTTAAGAAGAGATGATTGTTAATAGGTCGGTTAGCATTAACTTATTTTAATTATGCCTTCATTTTCACAACAGGGATGATGTACTGAGTCTTACGTTTTTATGGCATGTCTTGTAACCATGGCATTGCGTATTTTTCCCACGAACCCTATGTGTATGAGGTTTCACTAAGATCTTCGGGGCCCATGAAGGTATACCACATATCAGCCGGTACATCAGACGAGGTTCAGACAGTCGTTCCCGCAAAAAACGAGTTAGCCAATTATTCCACGATATTCCCAGATGCCGTTTCTGCAACCCAAAGGAACTTATTTCCGGGAGAAAAGTTACCCTATGTGCTATTCTTATTTCAGACTGAAACTATCTCTGCATAATAAATACAGCCAAACCTGTTCAGCCGTTCAGCGTGATTGAATAATAAACATCTAAACTATACATCACAAACCTTTACGTTAATATTATAGTAGGATTGATAGGATATAACAGGTGTTGGTACCAAGGTAAAAGGGGTTGAAATGAAATATCGATTGACCGCACCGCAGTCAGTTATGCGCGTGATTGCCCTGCTAGGGCGCGAAACGCTTGCATCGTTCATTTTCAACAAATATGACTTCAATCGTTTACACGAGTCACTGCTCCCCTCTCTGTTGGTTCATTAAGTATCCCATTAAAGTGTAATCAGAATTTCAATTAATCTGCAAGTACCGCTTGTAATTAAAGATTTTCTTAATTGAGTACCGTCTTACTGATTACAAACTAATTCACAAGCTCGATATCTATATATCGAAATCTAAATTATTAATATGCGAAGCGAAAATGAGGAACAGAGGTTATTTTTCACTTCGGAAAATGTTAATTTTACGCGATAAAGGATTTTCACACTGTAGAAAGTGCAACAGCAGCTACTTACTTTTAAAGACAAATAAAATGTAATAATCACAGTTGAAAGCCTTTCAAGGCCCCCTTTGTGGCGATACAGAATCTTACCGGAACAGTGCCTTATGCTAACAGTGCTTTATACTGACCAGTCAAAGTTACTTTTTCTAAACGTCAAAACGATAAGTTTTATTGTAACTGAAAAAAGATTTTGTGACGTCATAAAATTTAATAGTCAAATCAGTTACTAAACTAAAATAAGAACCGACGTAACTTTTACCGCTCTTTTACCATTCTTAATTTAATAAGCTCGGTTAGTAAGTTTATTTTAACTTTAGTATAATACCCACTTGTAACTAATAATACGAAAATGATATCCTACGAGTGTTACTAGTCAAATTCTTAAGTTTTCCTAGAGGCCTTCACGTAGATGTCATGTGGACGAAGTGGCGTGGTAAAAGCAGAGTCTTAAAGGTTAAATTATACTTATCTATTCTATGATATTACATTGTTTCATGAATATCACAACAAACGGGCTAGATTTATTTTTATTAAATTCAGAATAGTGTTAGTAAATTAAGTATGTACGCAAATTTTGTACATTTAAATAATCTAAACAAAAACTAATTTGATTATCAAATAATGTATACGTAATTACATTATACTTGATGTTGTAAATATGAATGTAACAATGATGCTATAGCATACGATAAGTATCTTAATATTATAGAGACTTTTGGCTAATTAGTGGCACTGAACGAAATGGCACGTAGTCACGCCACTGACAGTATTATACTAATTAAAATTATTAAGTCACGCGATTGTTTATACTCCATCAAGAAGTTAATAAATTAGGTGACCGTATTTATATGGCTAAAGTAGCAAGTTAGCACAAAGACCTCGTCATGGTAAACGTATCCCTGACTTATGGACTCTTAAAATACTAGAGGTTGCTATTGTACGTTGCCAACTGCAGAGTCAAATAAGGAGGAAATGGGGGTACATAATAAGGAAACTTAGGCTGTCCTAGATAGTGTTGTATTTTAAGTAAGTATAAAGAAGCTAACAGAACATTTTTGTTGCAGTCCGAGCGGCACAGCGTTGAGTACTCTCCCACAGTTACGAGATTATCTGCAGACAACCGGCACCTGTAAGTGTGGACTACCCTGTCCATTGAGGCCAGAAACCGCCTTCAGCTTTGATTCGAAGGTAACATTTTAGTTTATTTTATATTAAAGTATTAATAAATAATTTTTCTGGAATTAAATTGTCCTACAAAGCGGCTACGACATCAGTTCCAACGAAGTTCAA
Source organism: Eilema sororculum (assembly GCA_914829495.1). Classification (NCBI taxonomy): domain Eukaryota; kingdom Metazoa; phylum Arthropoda; class Insecta; order Lepidoptera; family Erebidae; genus Eilema; species Eilema sororculum. The sequence goes on along the minus strand of OU618543.1, from coordinate 14,923,497 downwards.
TACATTCCATAAAGCAATTGATCGACAGAAGGAATGCCCATTGTCGAGCTGTTTTACTTTTTCTGCCCTGGGAATCTTTCCATCATAGCCAGGCGTGCTAAAACTTTTTATATTATTTATGTTAACAGCCCAACTTGCAATAAGAATGAGTATGATTTTTATCGGATTGTTTCAATTTGTAAGTTACGAACGTATCAAACTGAATGAAGTACCTAATGATATTAATGTTTATGTATGTATTTCATTCCTTATAAGGTCGGCAAAGTCTTCCATTGGTTTTTCTCGATCTCTTGTTTTGATATACTTATAATATTTTTAGTTCGACCTTCGACTCGGTACAAAGACGGGCGCTGAGGCTCGTTGACAATTCCATACTCGCAGGCAATGTGGAACCCCTCAGTTTTAGGAGAAACTTTGATCGCTGTGTGTGCTCTACCGTCTATACAATGGTTTGTGCTCAGATGGATTGTTCGACATGATGCCCACAGCTACATTCTAGCATCGCACCGCTGGCCATAGGCAGGGAATTCACCCTCATACACTAAGAGCGAAGGCGAACCGGACGTTGGAGGTCGCAGAACGACCTCCGTCCTCCATGAGCGCTGGCCTAGGGGTGACTGGTGGAGCCGCCTGTCACCCTAGCGGAAGCAGGCCGCGGCGGCGGCGCAAGGTGCGCCTCCCCGTAACCGGGGCTAGATAGGGACACTGTGGTTCCCACAACCCGAAGGGGGCCATTTCGAAAGAGATGGTCCTGGGTCTGCCGGGGTGCGAGAGATATGCTTTTGGCAATCTCACCTCCGGCAACCAAGACCCAAGACGGCGTGCGTTTTAGTCGGTTCGAGTCCGACATAACCACCTCCACCGGCTCCGTGGGGGTGGTATCCGTGGGGATTTATCGCTCGATAAAAAAAACCCTCATACACTGCGATCGGAAACGGTGCGCACTGTGCGGTATGAAAGAAACTTCAGCTCACGCACGCTCAGGCTGTGGAATGAACTCCCTACCGTGGTTTTCCCAAGCGACGTTTAGATATTATTCCATTACTGTTTCCTTTGCCTAAATGGGCTAGAAGTTCATTGCTTGTTATCTTTAACGTAGATACTCACAAATAAAATTAAAGTTTAATTTTTAATTGTATGTTTAAAATAGTTCACGAGTAAGTGCATTTATAATTTCATTAAGGAGTTTGTTGTACAAGATTATCCATATTGCGACTTGGATTACAAACACATCTGTGACCTGAAAGCTAGATATAGACAGTAATTTCACTATCAAGGACCACATTAAACTCTTGCTATATTTATACACTTCAAAACAAGTAATGCTAGTATACTTTACTGTCGTACGATAATCAAGTGAACGGACGTACTTTGCACAGAAGGAGAGGCGAGATATTAATAAATTAGAGCAATTATCTTGTCAGTGTCACCTTGACATATAGTGAGGACGATAAAATACTGAGTAATAAACTCCCACCAATTTATGATTTATCGCTTGATAGGTTTGAAACATCTGTGTCAAATGCTCATGAATGCTTGTGAGCTACACAATGTGCCAAAATTACGTTTATATTACAATGATAATTTACTTTATATTTAAAAAATATATACGTTCATGTTTACGTTCTATAGGAACGAAATTTTTTAATAAGTTATCGTAAGTTATTTTTACCTTAAGAAAACAGGTACACAGTTTTAAAAGGTTAACAAACTTTAACCACGAGGTGGAATGCTACTATTGAAAGAGATTGACAATTACTTTTTAAATATGTTTCTGACAATACATATTCATTCCTTGAAGTAAGTGGAAATGAAACGGCAAGATTGCAATAAGCAACCGTTTCCACTGCGATAAATTACCCCGTAATAAGGCGTCATGAAACCACATGACTCATGAAACCTTATTAGTTAATAAAAATCGGATGCAAAAATATTGTGTTACCGTCGTCTAACTTAGTTCTTAGCTAAAAGACGAAAACAAAAACAACCTATTTCTTTTACAACAAGCATAAATTTACTCTATATTACTGTAAGAAAGTTTTGTTCCAAATATTTACTTGGTACGAGCAAATAGCTAACTCTAATAAAAACATACATTGATAACATCTAGCGGTTACATCTTATGGATTGTTAACGTAAAGCCTTGATAGTAATGGCCTATAAAGTCGCTCTATGTCTATTAAGAGGCTGATTTGTAACAATGTGCTCGAAGGGAATGAACTATTCATTAATGATGGGTATCATAATATCTAACTTGTTATGCTACAAAGCTGTACCCAACTAGATATTATTTTTATATGATCGTTAAGCCCTATTTAGATGTTCAATTACAGTTACTTACTTGATTTATTTTAAGTACTTATTAAGGTAAGTATGTGTACAAAATAAGTCATTTGAAGAAGAAGACCTGACCTACTCAGCATATTTTTTTTACCTTTTGGAGCCACGAACATCAATTTATTGTTCCGGCTTGTAAAAGGATGTATAATCTGTCCATCAGTTAAATAGAGATGTGGTCATAGAATTCTAATAATCTAGGAATATCTAGATCAGCAGATATATTCATATATATGCCTGAGTAGAACATTCATCAATCCAACATAGCTAATTATTTGCAAGCTAATTAACCAAAAGTTTTGAATCTAGAGAGCGCTGATTGTGTAAAATGTTGTAAAATTTTTGTACATACCTACTTAATTATAAAGGAAAATTATGTAGGAAAAAGGTCATCTTAAATTCTTAATGGTCAGTTTTTTGGCATTTTTTTTTTGATAATAAAAATCAACTTTTAGAAAGGTCATATCACACTTGAAAATATCAAACGTTAATTGTTTGGTTCAACCCTCGTTTTATTATAACAACAGCTTGGCATCATGAAAATAAAATACCATCCAATTGACCGTGTCACTCTATATGGAATAAGCTCTCTAAACGATTGAGGGAGGATAATGGTGTAATTGTATTACGGTTAACAAGCAGATTAATTGTATTACTTATAATTCCCCCATGGATATTGTTTATTACTGAAGGTACATGATATTTGTATCTACGTTAGAGTGTAGACAGAAATAGATACATATACAGGGTGGAAGATTTTCATTACCCCTGGAGGGGAAGTACTTACTCGAAATACTGGAAATAGAGAATTTCACTCAAAGGAAACATTCCTTTATTTTTAAAAAGAAACAAAACAGCATTCAAAGATTTTCATAAATTCTCTTGACAGATCCGGTAAGCGAACCGACTTAAACCCGAAAAAAATATTATTATGGCTTCAATCGATAGTGTGGCAATCATAAGGATCAAATTTGTCTTACAAACATGGTAAATGAAATGAAAGGAAATCCCTGAAACAAACTTACGAATTTCACTCAAATTTTTGTTTACATATCTCCAATATTCGAGCACTGCCCGTGCGTGGGGCATGAAAATCTTCCACCAAGTATGAGCTATGAGCATAGTATTACTAGTATAGTACAATTTAAATAAAATATTGAAAAGGGCTAGAAATAACAAAATAATAAAAAACAATTCACGGATCTATGTGAATGCACTGAACAATACCTACAACCAGGCTCAATAACTACCTTCTCCATATTTCACCTAATTTTCGTATCATACCTACAGTAGCGGTTGCCCGCAGTTCCGCCCGCGTGGTTTACTAAACCTACACCCACTATATAGGAAACTTTCCCCAGTGTGGACAGTCTATTATTTTTTTTGTTTTAGTACAGGTTAAAATCTGGCATGGACTGGACTGCTCTTACCTGACCTTAGACTCTCATTATCCTATTTGGAGTGTGGAGATGTGATGCCAGTTGCGGCGCAACAAGATATTGACCCCAATAGACTGGCAACACAGCTTTATGCTAGGAAAAGAGAAAACTTGCCGTTCTACTTGTTATATTTGCAATGGATAAACATAGCATAATACTCTATACCCACCCGTAGACCTCGAAAGCACGTGTAGACGTCGATAACAAGACGAGCGTTATGCAGGGTCGTGCGGCCACTTTATATTTATTCAGAGCACAGTGCCATTGCCTAACAAGTGAGTCGTTATTTTACTCTAGTTTGCCCTACTTTGTTTACAAGAGTCTCCTTGTGCAATTTGGGTACGTGCTTATATTTTTTTAATCATATTTACAATTACATTTGTACGATATTTGCACACAGTTTTAAAGGTACTTTTTTGAGATTGACGGTTCGTCTGAAGCAGTGCTACCTAGGAGGTAAATCAATAAGTACTCGGCCTAAATTTAGTAATTTTTGTATGTAAGCAAAACACAATTCAATGCAATTATACACATCGGAATATACAAACTTGCGTTAGAAAGTCTTACGAAAAGACTCGGCATAAATTTCCTTGAGCGGCAATATTTATTATGTACTAATTATATCGCCGTTGTAAACGCTGCCACCGCTGCTGCAACCACGCCACGTAGACCCATTACCCAATATCCGTCTCTAACTCTACATTAATTCAGATTCGGTAACATTGGAATTAATCAATATTCTAATATAGATATTTAAAATGTCACTGTCACATAATATTGTACCTATTAGTATTTTATTTTGATGGGAAAGTGTGTAAGGACGGTTAGGTGCATTGTTGTTTCACGTGAAAACGACATAACGGATCCATCAATTTTCAAAAATCAAAGTAGGATCAAACACACAGAATATCCGAAATGGAAATCTATAATGTGTATTTTATTTATGTACGTACTTCCGCATACCCGAAGGGGTAATGCATGTATACAGGCGTACCCATTAACTTCCCTTCTCGCCAATTATATTTTTCAGTCATAGGTATAATAATTACAAACAAGTATAAGTTTGTTATGGCTTTTCTTTTGTTGATGCTTGTTCATGAGTCATGATGGTGAGGATACTGGTGGTGCCAGTAACTTCGAATGATTCATTTCTCACAGGCTACGTGTTTTCCGAATCTGGCGAATCGGTCATCATAACGGAATCTTTGTGACCTAAAGAAATAAATACATCTTCGATGAATTTGTATTGTGGACATGTTTTCAAAGTTAAAATATTGAATTAAATAAATGGTATCATACCTAGAAAGCTATCTGGGAGTTTAGAAAATTAGTGATTTCGAATTTTCTTAGACATGCTCTTTCTGAATTTAAATTTTTGCATACAAATTGGTCAAATACCTGGTGTTGAGTACTTAATTAAATTAAATAGTTGACATCTTTTTGTGTCATAGTAGGATTTGATAATCGTAAAATTTTATATTTATTTCATGTAGGTACGGTAGGTGGCTGGCTACCTAGTTCGTTAAATCTTAATTTCTTGTACTCCCTAAGAAAAGCAATAGAAATTAATTTTAGTGTCTTCATTTCTGGCGACATCATATTGATGGTAGGTTTTTGAATTAATAAACGACTCTTAGATTTATTTCACTTTTAAATCACATATTCTGTATGTACATGAAACTTCACGAGTTCAGAATTCCACCTAGTTTATATGCAGGATCCAATAAAGGTGAGCCTTTGCAGTTGTGCGACGGACAAGTTAATTCTGTCAAAGCTTGCTGCGACCTCCTCGTATCGCCTTTGTGTGCACTTGAAATGTACAAATTGCAGCGCGGCCCGTAGGGGTGGGGGGAGGTCGGTGCACTCGCTTGTATCCCCACACTCCCGCGCTCTCATCGATTCCTCTTTGTTCAGTGCATTCGTCTTGAGATACACTCTGCGAATTCTCGATTTCACATTCAGACGAAGCACTGAACTGATCCAGTCATATCTGTTGACTATCGATGACACTGTAAGTATTGTAACCAGTAGAGAACTTGCTCTTCGACGTTTTTTTAGCTAAGTCTGAATAGGTGCAACAAAAAATATTTTTTCATTGTCATAGTTCAGTGTTGCTGTATTTTTTTAAAATTAATATTTATTTTGTATTCTGCACGGCAATTGCACAATATCAAATGAGTATGACCAGGTATAACGTACTTTTTTCTCATTATAATAACATTAAGATTATGGCCACTAAAAATTCTGACTTATTTTTTTATTGCACGGAAGAGGGGGTATCAGATTTTTCTACTTTTATTTGTAATGAATGTAAAAAAATATGTAAGCTGTTCGCTCTAAACTACTTGAAATGTAGCATATAATTCATTATAATTATACCGTATCTGTTAATTTTGAACAGATAATTTGCATCAACAATTAACGCCAGGCTGATATGATGAAACGCAAGCTTAATAATACAAATACTCTTTAAGATTCATAAATTATATCATTTTGTTAACCTCTAAAATTAAGCAAACACTCGCGATTTACTTACATGTATAATATCTGCTAATATGCAGATATAGCTACCAGTTTGTACACTTTTGTATGCTCAAACAAAGTTAAAATACTGCAGACTAATTTTAATGTTCAATAAAGCTTAATATAGCATAAATTGCATGCCGCTTCGATAGTAGATACAAGAGCTATATTATACTTGATATACGAGAAAAACGCTCGCAAAAGCTAGCTCATGTATAAAAAATATCATTAAAGAACGTCAAGGCACTTCTACTCTTTTCATTTTATTGTTAGCGTTTGTGTGCGGTGACTGTAGCTATGATTATCTTGCTGCAAACTAGTTTCAATTCATTTAGCTGGTATGACAATGTCTTTTTTTAACCTTCTAGTCGTCTCTGTGTAATTCATTTAACATTGTATTAGGTGCACAATTTTTGGATGTATATCACCTGTCAGAAGATCTCAGACAAGTTAACCTTATGTTATGCTCCTATAGAGGGTAGAATCTTAAAAAACCCGATTTGAATGAACCCGAGATGAATATTTTGCTATATTTATTACACAAACGTTCACCGAGTCACCAAGGAGCTATGTAAGGTTAGTAAATCTAGTACCCATGATGATATTTAACGCTGCATTCAACCGATACATGCTGATTAGATTTTTGCAAAATACAGTTTAGTCACAATTTATTATTTATGGATTTACTGTCGGGTCATAAAACCTAATGTACGTGTGAACTCATATATAAAAAATATATTGTAACTAAATTGTATCCTGCAAAAAATTAGATCCGGCTTGTCTCCGTGTGAACGTGGCGTAAGTACTCGTAGTATGAAAATATAAAAATAATAAATAGATTAGACTAGAGATGCGCCGGCTCAATATATTTTTAACCGAATACTCGGCCGAGTAACTCGGTTCAATCAAATTCCCATTTTCCCAAGTACTAACAGGTTCACGACGATTGGTTAGTTTGACTGCAATGCTTCGATATCGCCTTTGGGTTGTGTAGGTCAGAGGGCAGTCGCTTCACATAAATATTGAAGTTCAGCCAAATCTGCAGTTACATTGGTAAAAGCGGACCCCTGACTCCAAGTAAAAAATCTTTGGATGCGACTGGGATTAACGCAATGATGAAGAAAAAGTTTCACGACGGTCGAGAGGCCGGCAGCCTTTTATGACGAGATTGTAGAAGTTTAAGCAAAAGTGAAATGTACTTTATGCAATTGTATAATTTCTCGTAGTGGTGTTGGACGAAAGGCTTCTATGATGGCAATGTTAGAATAAAACACACAGAAAAGTTTAAAGATTTGGAAAATGAAACTTTGTGGGAAAATATCTCAAAATCTTGAGCCAGTAGCATCAACTTCGTCGATACAATCGAATGCAATGAAAATACTGCAAACCCTTTTCGAGTCATTTACTTTAATAAATACTTTAAAATTTGAATTTTTGATTAACACTTATTTTAATTATATTTAATACCTAAATATATTGGTTTTCTTAAGCAAATACTCTGTATATATCTCTAATAACTCGGTTTGAATACTCGGCATTCAAACCGAGTTATTCGGCCGAGTACCGAGTATCAAAAAAACCCACCGAGTACGCCGAGTACCGAGTATCAACCGAGTATTCGGCCCATCTCTAGATTAGACGTTAGCTGAATGCTAACGTTTGTATCCATGAAATTTAAGTTCGTATACGAAACGAACTTGAAAATCCTACGTACGACCACGGCTATCCTTGATATTTTCTTGTTTGTTACTTTTTAGAACGTGATTTTTCGGTAGTCGGGTTTTAGTTTTATATCTATTACGCATAATGTTTTTAGGAATATGAGCTGCATTTTCATTAAAGAAGGTTTACCGGAATATCATCGGATATTTTAGAATAGAAAACCGGAGATAAATTTCCGAGAACTAAAATCATCTCTGGTGCATGTGCACACTGTGATTTGACATCAAATTGACTTGCACAGATCCAGAGATAATTAGTTTATTTACGTAGATAACGAGTTTCCCCACGGGAGGAATAGGGGAACTGGATGAAATGGCCCACACAAATAGGGCTGATCACCTATAAGAGTCTTATCCATTCTTGTCACACCAAATGTCGTCTAAACATACACGTTTCGACTTCGTGTAGCTTTTTTTCTTTTTTTTTCGTGCGGAAATCCCCTCGGATACCCCCTGCCGGAGCCGGAAGGGGAGGTTATGTCGGACTCGAACCGACTAAAACCGCACGCCGACTGTGGGTCTTGGTGCTAGGCCGGAGGTGAGGTTGTCAAAGACATATCCCTCGCACCCCGGCTGACCCAGGGCCATCCCTTACGGTCTGGCCCTCCTCAGGAGGGGGGACAACGGTGTCCCCAACTCGCCCCCGGAATGGGGAGGCACGCTATTCAGCGCGCCGCCGCCGTGGCCTGCTTCTGCTGGGGTGACAGGCGGCTCCACCCGTCACCCCCAGGCCCGCGCTCATGGGAGACGGAGGTCAGTCAGTGCCCTCCGACGCCCGAGTTGCCTGCGCGCGCGGGCGGCGCGATCCGCGAGTCTTTCTCGCTCGCGCCGCCTCTCCCGCTCCGCCGTCTCCTTCACGACCATTACCTGCTCGCTGAAGGAGACGCCGGCCGCCCACGCGTCCGCGCAGCGGACCATTGCTGTGAGCAGGGTGGCGAGGGTGAGAACTCTCACTCCCAGGGCCGCCACTAGCTCCCGCCTCGGTCCGGCCCATGCCGGGCACTCGGTGAGCGTGTGCAGCCCCGTGTCCTCGCTCGCGTCGCAGTGATGGCACTCGGACGTTGGCTCCTTTTCGATCCGACACAGATACCTCCCGAAGCACCCGTGCCCGGTGATAATCTGCGTCAGTCGATACGAGAGGCTGCCATGTGGCCTCTCGAGCCATTCCCCCATGATGGGCCTTACCGCCTCTATGACGGCATGCCCTGCGCGTCGTTGCTCAAGTCGTCGCTCCCACTCCGCCACCATGATCCCGTGGAGCCGGGAGACCTCTCGGCCCGAATGTCTTCGGGCTCGGGATCGTATCCCCGCTCCCGCGCCTCCTTACGGAACCGATACAGTGCCGCAAGGGATCTCGCTTCCAGGATCCACGGTGGCGATCCGGCTAGGAGACTCACCGCTTCAAAGGATATCGTGCGGTACCCCCTAATGGCCCTGCAGGCCATCGTCTGCTGCGGCGCATGCAGCAGTTGCACGAACCTGGCCTGCAGGGCGTCCGCCCACACGGGGCACCCGTACAGGGCCATGGACCGCACGACACCCGCGTAGAGTCTCCTGCAGGAGTCCTCTGGGCCCCTCAAGTTGGGCAGCAGCCGCATCAGCGCGTTAGCTGACACCAACAGTTTGGGGCGCAGACTTCGGAAGTGCTCTCCGAAGTCCCACCGACCGTCGAGTACGAGCCCCAGGTATTTCAACCGGGGCTTGATGTCGATGGGAGTACCTCCTACTGTCAAGCTGGATCCCGGGGGTGGCCTGCGCCGAGGACCATGAAAGAACAAGGCCTCGGATTTGTGCAGAGCCACCTCGAGACCCAGCCGCCGGATCCGATCCACGACTTGAGCAACAGCGGTCGTGGCCCTCTGGGTCGCCTCGCGGTGTGTAGCGCCACTCACCGTCACTAGCGTGTCGTCCGCGTAGCACGTGACGGTGGCACCGAACGCGAGCTCACCGCGAAGCACCCAGTCGTATCCGATGTTCCACAGGAGCGGCCCCAGGACCGATCCCTGTGGGACACCGCACGACATCTCACGCCTACCGACGCCGGTCGCACTTGGGTAGATGACGGCTCTCTCCGTCAGGTACGCCCCGACTATGCGGCGGAGGTAGAGAGGCACATCGTGGTACACGAGCGCCTCCCTGATGCAACTCCAGGGCAAGGTGTTGAACGCGTTGGAGATGTCCAAGGACACCGCCAACATCACCTCGCCCCGGGCAACCGCATCCTCCGCCAGAGTCCTCACGCGCATGATGGCATCCACAGTGGAACGCCACCGGCGGCGACTTCGTGTAGCTGTCTTTCATCAGTTTCATCCGTCACCTTCACGAAGGAGCTCACTGATCCTTACAGGACAGCACTGTAATGATCACACGAATATTTCACTACTAGCTTTTGCCCGCGGCTCCGCCCGCGTGGAGGTCGGTTATCGCGACCAAATATAGCCTATGTCCTTCCTCAAGGTCTACTCTACCCCTATTCCAAATTTCATCAAAATCGGTTCAGTGGTTTAGGCGTGAAAGCGTAACATACAGACAGACAGACAGACAGACAGAGTTACTTTCGCATTTATAATATTAGTATGGATTTAAATGACTGTGCTTTCAAATGGCCCTAAATCGCCTTCCTCATGCTACGAGTTAGTAAAACAATTTGAGATGAACTTTGACTTATTCGGTGTATCAAGTATTTAAGATCACTAGTTGTCTGGTAGTCGGTGCTTGGTCGTGAGTCGTGGCGTTGCAGTGTCATGGTCGTCACTCTTGTCGTGAGATGCTCTCCGGTGCCGATAACTATACTATCGCGACTTCAAGACTACACTTTCAAGCTGTTACTGGAACGTTTCTGACCATTATGTTACTATTTATGAAGCAGCGTTTTCAAACATAAAATCCAAAATATTGCTTTCATTGTTTGAATATCATATCCTCGTGATTTCGAAGTCTTTCAAAACTTACATGTTCTAGTCTAGATTCTAGATAAAGTTTTGTAAGTCTAGAATGAGATCACAAATATCAAATAATATTTGAGTAAGTTTTAGCAAAGTCTGCCAAAAAATATTATAAATTTTGTTCAATAAGAAGTATGTTGAATGTAGCGTAACCTTAATATGGGTGTCTACTTAATTCGCACTGTGCATATACAATACATAAAATCACAATATGGCGTAATTTATGTATGATACTTCCATAAGTAATTCATTCGTTATAGACTATATATCTTTACTTTTTCTTGGTTTGAACATTTATCGGTTCCTGTGGTGTAATCTAGGTTAAAATAGATATACATGTATTGGTTTTGAAATTAAACCAACCAGAGTGGGTATATAATCATTTAATTTGAAACACTTATAGGCACCTAAAACTTGATATCAATTTGATGACTTAATTGATGATGATGATGATAATGATGATAGATATTACTCTGTAATAAATAAAAGGCTAAGTGTTACCTAGTTGATTTTATTTCGCTCACTTGAAAGAGCTTTACGGCCATGACATTTTGTTGTTGTCCAACATTATAAAATCGTCTAGTAAACATAAAAATTTATTGGGAACGTTGCCGGTGTTAAGATATTATCTCATTGTTTTGGCTTGTCTTCGTCCAAGAACAAAGAGCCACATCTTTTCCGCGTGGTAACCGCTTCAAGTGACATTTAAGCGATCGATCGAGGTCGTGATCCTTTATGTTCAATGTTGTTTCGTTTAAATCACAACTTTCAATCAGTAAATTGTATAAAATATTTGTTTATAGGTATATTTTATTCTTTGCCTTAATATGTTTGCATGATTTGACATGCGTTATGTTAATAGATTGTTGTATGTCACATTCACACATAATATCTTAATATTATCGTACTTTATTAATAGAATCTATGTGCGTTAATCTCAAAACGTTGCTTTCGAAATATTAGTTCCTGAATATTTGGCGAATTCGAATTTACATAAGTATAATCCGAATGCAGATGGTACTGCAACCACCGCAATTTAATTTAATGACATGTTTTATTTAACTCCATTGTGATATTTCCGACATCATTTTTAATTATTTTTCGAATAAATGAAATTGAATATGACATTTCCATTAAAAGTCGTCCAAATTGGTTTATAATAATACATATATAATCGACAAAGATCTTGTGTACCTCCGTATACTATTTACTCACCGTCATTTCTTCGTGGTAGGCAGAGGCGATATGCCGCCACCTGCGAACTAAATCTACTATCATTAATAAAATCCTTTCACACTGGACCGTCTTCGTCGCCGTTCGGTGCCTTTGACCTGCCATTTTTATTTGTTGAAAATCATATATGCTTCTCGAGGTGGATACCAGCCCCGGATATCTGTTACACCAGCCTACTTGCTCTCATTGACAAGCAAAAATCCTAAAACACAATAATATTAATAATAATACACAAACTTTAGAAGTAAGGGGCAAGACAAGGTCGTTTTATTTTCTGAAAAATTAAATAAACAATTGTATACTGCTGACAAGCTAATTACACATAAACTCAAATATTACAATAAGTACGAAGATCCTAATTATTAAAATAAGTATGAAGATCCAAATTGAGAATCTACTCCTTTTTTTACTTGTTTAGAAGTCGGTTAAAAATATGAACCAACTAAAGGTTAGGTTTACATAACATAAACTCACGCCTGTATTCCCCGAAGGGGTAGGCAGAGGTGCTAGCACCCACATTTCGCCAGTTTATGTTTAGGTCCCAATGTAATAGGTGGCGAGCCTATTGCCATTAACCGGGCACTTATAAACCTGCGATAAATACACACATAACTTCGAAAAGCATCGAAAAGTCATTGGTGTGTGCCATGGTAAACCTGGGATCGAACCTGAGACCTCGTCTCAGCAGTCCATTACCCATACCACTAGGCTACCGCAGATTTTTTTAGGTTAGGTTTAATCATTCCAAAACAATGAAATAGTATGGTTGACGCATATTGTTAAGTTAGGTCATGTCTTGTAATAAAGGGAACACGGTACGAAGTATAAAACCTTTTGTTAGCGAAACATGATACAAAAGCAAATAGTAAATTATACTATAATATAAGGTACCAAAGTACATGGTACGAGCAAGTTATAATAAACGTTTAGACGGTCTCTAAACGCTGCCAACTTTCCAACAGTGAGGTGAAAGTGGCGACCGCGCAGGGCAGTACGTAACATTCCGATCCGATAGGAACCTCGTTTGGAATAAAGCAAGAGCCAGAACATTAAATAAATTGTATTCGTGCTATCGTTTTATGTTTTTGTATTCACTGTTATTTTTACTCAGCACAATGGTTATAACAGAAACATTTACTGTATGTTTTTGTGTTATCTTTGTGGTTTAATTGAAAGTTTTGTTTTTCTTAGAGATCTATTTTTTTTGCGTACTAACAGGAGAAAGTATCTAATATTAGAAGGGATGATCGAGAAGCCATGAATTAAACAATTACTTATTGGAGTCGTACTTCAACAGTGTCAACACGCAAGATAGAAACCGGTACTCGTTGAAAGACCTCCCGTTCCCTAAGGTCTCCTGGACATTGTCATTTGTCCGCACAACTCGCGACGGTGAAATCGCAAGGACTGCTACTTATGTAATCAAGTTGTACGAATATATTGGAAAATAAAAATAATAATAATAATCCGTGAATAATTTATTTACACATTAGTTTACAAGTAAATATAGTACTTAAGTACAAAAATAAAAAACATTAATACAAAAGGTAATACGAAGTCGTCAAGATTGTCCTAGGATACGCTATAAAGATTCATAGTAACGTGTTGATGAAGTTAAATTAAAAAATACCAACAAGGTAATTTTAGGAATCTGGGGCAAACAGCGAATACGGAATAAACCCTACTTACATAATAAACTGGAACTATTAAACTGTATTAGTCATTTACATATTTTAAAATGTGTAGGTACAAAAATCCCCTGTTGTAATATCCGGCCATACATTCCACGATAGCAAAATTTAAACTTTAATATTAATTTCGACAGTGGTGGACTTCAACACAACCGTTAATATCTCATTTTAATAGCTTCTTATTTTGAAAACTTAGAGTCATCTATTTTTATTGATTTTTAAAGTTCTTTAATCTAATAAAGAAGGCAGTTAAAGCTTTGCGTTAATCAAACAGACAGTATCAACAACAACTAAAACAATCGTATGTACTGTACACTAAAGTCCTCCTTGGCGTCACTCCTTAATTTCTTCACTTCTCATCCGAAAGTTCTTCTTTCGGATGAGAAGTGAAGAAATTAAGGAGTGACGTCAGTCGTTTAGCGGTTGTAAACTAAAAAACTTAATCTGAATCTTCGTCATTTTGCTAATAAATTGACTATAGTCCAGGCAGATGAGAAGGTATCTTAGTGTAAAACTGTAACCAATGAGCAAAATAGCATGACCTAAAATTGGTAGGTAGATACTTTTGATAATAAAGTTTATTGCGTATAACAAAGTCACGGGTTATTTCTACACAACACGTAGGATATGTGAATGTGAGTTAACAGGCGTGCATATGGGACAATAAAATGTATTCACCGACAGTCGTAAGCGACATGCTTCGCCGCCCCGATCGTGATGGTGAGATACGGTGAGCTAGCCACCGACGCCGGCATTGTCTACATCTACGACCTTTGTTTATTGACCATTGTAAACCCCGAGATCAGCTCCCCAATACAGAATGGAGCCATATACTATGACGCTTGGGCATTCTCCATCTATTTCCTCCACTTTCTTATGCTTACTATTAACTGTATCGTCTCTTTGAAAGCATCGGACCTTGCTTAGATATACAGGGTTTAATCGTTGTGTCCAGGCCATTATTTCGTAACTATTACAGATATCAAAAAACTTTAAACTGATATCGAAAGTACGTTATCTAATGAGTAAAATGACATCAATAACTTTTTAAAAATCAAACGAGAGGTATCTAAAATTTTGACATTAAACACTCCCATACATTTAGTATTTTGGATATCATTATGTCATTTGGGAACAGAACTGAGGAATAATCTTTTCCATTCGTTTTAGTGCTCGGGTTATTAAATAGGATTTTATAATTGGGTGAACACTTCTTTGATGCTTATGCCATTTACAATATGAATCAAATTTATCAATAACTATTTCATGTCCCGAAATTCTAATATCCTCATGAAGCGGTTGCCAACTATTTAACGTCTGCTATTTAGTCCCAATTCGACCTTGTTTATATTCCGTATTAAGTTGCCATCATTTTATTGAACGATAACATAAATATATTGTGACGAGGGGTGCACATCTAACCCTGTTTTCGTTATCGAGGTCAAGGCTGTCGATATTCAATACACATAGGAGATACTGCCCTCACCCTAATACTGTTTGTTATTGGGATTGAAAGATTTATTGTTGCGGTAACAAAATAAACCAGTATTCTGTATCCCACGGTTGTAATACATACATACATACAAGTGTTTTTGTGTAACGAGAGTTGGGCATAAACAGTTTTTTTTAGTTAATTGGTTTTAACGTCGACTCCCGATGCATTGTTGTTTATTCTTGCGAGGCAGTCAGTACTCATGTGAGTTTTTATCTGCAGCCGCGATGACTTAACCCAAATTGTATAGGTACCAGGGTTCTACATAATGGCAACATTAATTTACTGTTACGACCGCTCAGCTACCTTTCAGCGACAAGATAACGACTTTCAAAGGCCTCTTGTAAGGAATTGTCTAAATTGTCTTCTTATATGCAAATCAGGTCCATTACAGCGCATAATTTGGTCATTTACTTAATAATGCATATTCTTATATTTTACTAAATGGTAATCTATTGAAAATAGATTTATTGATAGCAACTAATCACTTCCCTATTTACTGTAAGCAATAACGGGTGGGGTGTTTGTGTGTAATTTATCAGAAGTGACACCAACAACTTTACAGAGTGCACAGTTGCTACCGCAGAGGGGAATGAGCGCAATATTGTGCAGGTTACAGATATAGTTTGGCACCCGTTAATGTCCCCGTTAATTAGTGGCGGCCATTCGGCGATACGATGGACACGACGACAAATTACTTTACATTCAGTTACTACACCCAAATAACACGTGTATTTATCTTGTAAACGTTTGATCTCACTGACATATCTGCTGTTGTTACCTTAAATAATTTTTAAATAATCAGTCAAACTTGTTTTCTATTTATTTTGTGTTCTATTTATTCTATTCCACTATTCTACTTATTGTGTGACTGCCAAGAAAGGGCCATGTATTTTGTATCCAAAATATCTATCTGTTGGACGCATTATATTATATTATATCAGAAATTAGAATAGTGATCAACGATTATTCACTAAGTATTGATTAATCTAAACAATTCATCACCATACTCAACATTTTAGTTTAGAAGAATAAATGTTAAACAGTTTAGAACTAGTGAAAAGCCTATATACCTAAACGAGTTGATACTTTAGATTTCAATCATGGACTATTACATATTGATTGCAATATATGTTGCTTAAGTTCTAAGGGTCAATTCTCGTAATAATAATATCTTTCCAAATTTCAATGAAAATTACGTTACCGTTTTTGATATTTCCGAGATTGAGATTAGATCAAGACTAAATTTTACCACAGAATTTTATTAAGAGAATTGATCCTGTGGTCCTTGTTCCTTGATGTGATAATTTGATATGATGATTGTTTAGTATTTGGAGTAGAGACTTAATAAATAAACGTTTTTTATAATAAAATTCAAATTATAAATTCGAGTTCCAGTAAAATAATGTAGCTCTGATTTATAACTATTATTTAAATGCAGTTAGTTATTTACGCGAATTGTTCGAAACAGGAGCAGGAGGTACGAGTAATTCTAGCGATGCGATGTAGGCGCGTCCATCACGCTGATTGGTTTCAAATTGTAATCACTGACTGCATTGTGTTGCACAAGCTTATCTATCTATCTGTTCAAACAGACGTCCCATTAAGGTAGACTGCTATTAACTCGCTGCGACAGAAACCGTATTGTCAGTTAGTTATCCTGTCCATTTCAATAGACAATACTATTCAATCCAATTGGCCTCTAAGTATTCGCACGTTTGGAATTTGTAATCAATACCTACCTACCTATTTAAATTTAAAATGTGACTTCCAAATTCAGTGTATGGGCAACGTTTCTATGATAAGCTAATATGATAATATATGTATATTTATGTAGTCAGTGTAATAAGACCTTGAGAACAGAATAATATTAAAATTTGTTATTTCTTTGTTGTATATTTTGCTCTATGGTTTACTGGAATATGTGTCTTAGTACTGCGTATATTAGAGCACAGGTGTGTTCTTTATAATATGTAAGTATAATACGAGTACTTACTCATTGTATTTCATGCCATGCTTATGTAACAGTTACTTGAACAAATAAGTGAAATAAAATATAGGTATTATGTATAACAAAACTTTCATCTTGTTGTTTTTTTTGTCTACAATATAAAACAAGTGTAGCTACTAGGTACTGTATGTTGGTTAGATATAAATAGGTACATACATAGAATCACGCATTTATCCCCGGAGGGTTAGGCAGAGTTGATTTAATAATTTCACCAATCATAGGATTCGTTCCCACTTAATAGGGGGGTGAGCCTATTGCCGCCTTCCGAGCATTGTTGTTGACTAAGCCGTGCATCCGAAGCTGAGTCTGAGCTGCATTATTAGTCGCCTTGTACGACACAGCATGGGAAGAGATGGGGTGGATCAAATTCTACTTTATATATGAACTACTAGCTGTCCCGGCGAACTTCGTACCGCCAATTTTTTCCCGCCCCGCGATCGGCGTCATATCCCGTTCCCGCTGCACCATTTAGGGGTATGAAAAATAGATGTTGGCCGATTCTCAGACCTACCCAATATGCACACAAAATTTCATGAGAATCGGTCAAGCCGTTTCGGACGAGTATGGCAACGAAAACTGTGACACGAGAATTTTATATATTAGATATAGGTATATATTTATGTAATAAATAAGATAAAACTAAAATTTAAAAAATTGCCTGGCGGATTCAGTCCTATAAATCCTACTCCCGTGGAAATATCGGGATAAAAGTAGCCTATGCTACCTTCAATCTTTCTATTAAGAAATAATTTAAATCGTAAAGGATTATTAAAATTAATTCATTATTTTAGACCTAATAGATTACAAACAAAACAAATATTACCTACATGTAGTATTAAAAATAAATTCAATGTTTAATGATGTATGCTATATATTACTTAACTAGATAACCTAGCTGTGATAAACGACTTGAATTGTATAGAGCGCCCCACGCGTAACTGACCCTTAATTACTTAAAATATTTTATGAGGCCACTTTAGGGTAAGTTCAGGGAGCACGCTTTTAGCGTTACTAGCGCACTATTGACCAATCACGAATGGCGATGGCCTCGACCAGCAGTTCGACATTGGGCAATAGCGCGCCTCACATTGCTTTAGATACGCCAGCAATAGAAAATTTTCCATTAATTCCATGGATCCCGTTCCTGTGGGAAGCAGAACCGGGACTAGCATTTTAAGCTGGTTGCACCGCGGGAATGAATTAGTTATTCCTAACACTAATACTACTTCGGTTCTAATATTCTTTTTTATTAAAAAAAAAAAACAAAAAAAAAACATCTTTTGGTCTTGATGAATGAGTAAACTCTATTATTAATATTAATATTCTCGTATTATTCCGCAGTTTTTACGACAAATCTAAGGCGTGGATCCGAACTACGTCTGTATATTTTGTTTGATTTCCAAGGCTTTTTTGGTAAACTACAAACTTACATTTAAATGTCTATTTCTACCCGAGAGTAATTTTAAAATCTAATTTAAAAAAAAAAAGAAATTCAAGCAGATATCTATTTACTGTATTTACCGATGGTGTACTGCAGTGAACTACTCAAAGTGGTTTTAAATATATTGCATTGTAGTTTTCATATACTGTTGACATGATCATATTGAACTAACAAGCTTATTGAAAATCTGTATAAAAATCATGTGTGGAAGTAGCTTGCATATAAAATGCACTTAGATAATAAAAGTAGAAATACAGGCATTAGATTCAATTAGCTGAGGTTAATAGATATTCATTCGTATTTAGCTATCTTACATACGTCATAATTTGACGTTTAGCTGCAAATGTGATTGCACGCTAACTGGCACAAGGACGGACACGACCTTCTGTTTGCGCCGCACGAACGTACTTAATACTGTCATGTTTATTTTCATTAAAAAACACATGCTCATATAAATTTATCATCATTAATATGCGCTGAGATAAACTAAACATTAAACCGAGTAACTTGCAGCATTATAAAGTACTGAATCCATGTTTTATGATTGGCACTGCTCGCCCTATTCTCACACATTAATTAACCATACAAGCGCAGTCTCAGAATAATAAAGTACGATAAAATATAAATAAATATAAGAATATGAATGTTTAAATTTTCGTATACACACTGTTTATGTTGTCTGAGCCCTAAGTGCCACAATTCAGCCTATACAGAACAAAATGCCCCCCCCCCCCTAATTTTTAAACAGCTCTCTCATTACCATGATAGTGCTAACACGCCAGTTACTTAGGGCTGCGGGAACGACAATTTCCTCGTTTTGTACAAACTTTGGGTACAAGTCGAATGCAGCTGTGTCAGCGGGCGAGCGTAGAGCAATTTGCGTGTGCAGCCGTGCACAGTGGGCGTTCGTCCATAATGAATGGCCGACGTGTTTGCAGATCGAGCACTATATTATCGCTACCTAACTACTAAATGCACACTCTGTTGCATTGTGAACACTTAGCTTAAATCGAATACTGGCCACATACAGTTAAATGTGATTGCGACATATGCAGTGCAGATAGATTAATTCATTATTGTACACAGATGTTTAGTACCAACTAAAGGCGAAGTTGCTAATAATTTTTTAATATATCAGTATGTTTTAATAATTCCACCCTGAGTGTTTCAGTTTGTTTCTTTTTCAATGAGTGGATAGAAGGTTGTTTCCGTTTGCTTGCACTGAAAAGAGACAAATTACACTTATACGTTTTATTCTTGATTAATGGGTAAATACTAAATAAAATTGGTTACAATTTTATTTAATATACCTACTTGATTTGTATTTTCAACACTATGTTTTAAAATGTGATTTTAAAGTATAATTGAAATACCATTTAAAATGATCATGGATAAGAGGACGGCACTGAAAAGGTGTACTTATTATTATTGTAGCTTTTGTCTTTCAAAGTTTTTACATATCTACCTACTTTGTCCTTTCTATTTTTATATAGGTATTCAGAAATATATTATGTAGAAACGATGGAATACACCTACCATAACTACCTCCTGTTCAATGGTGTATGATATTCATCTCTTTAATTATTATTATATTCATCTCATCGATCGGTAACAAAACAACAAGCTGTGCAAGGAAGGAGTTATGTATGTTAGATCTACGATCTAGATCGTAACTAGCGGTTTGTTGGTGCGAAATCAGGAAATGCAACTCTCCATGATTGGTTACACTTACTAGTAATACTGAAGTAGCCTATTTTACAATCGATTTCACCTAACAATTTGCTTGGAATAGTAAGATTTCTATCTACATTACATCTATACATATAATAAATCTGTAAACGATCGATGTCTGTACATGGAAAGGAAATGAGAAAAATTGTTATAGGGGGACTTTATAAACGTAATAGAAGCCAAATCAACGTTTTTTGGAATTTGTGTCTGTTTGTCTGTTTATCTGTTTCTCTGTTTCTCTGTTTCTCTGTTTGTCTGTGAGTTTGTGCACGCTAATCTCAGAATCGGCTGAACGGATTTGGTTGCGGTTTTCACTAATATATTGTGGTAGGCTTCACTTAAAATTTAGTGTTTGTTTTATTGAAATCGGTTCATAAATAAAAAAGTTATGTCAATAATAGCATATCACGACTTACAATTTGTGATTGTGTGAATAGATCGAACCAATAAAGAAACAATAATGCTTACAAGAAGATATTATTTCGGTCATAGGAATCTGAAGAACTCCGAGAGGCCAGAGTTCTACATCTCAGCCAAGTCAGGTCAGGTTGCTGCAGAATCTTCGGCACAGCAAGTGTCTCGATAGAATTCACATTGTTCTCGAAAGATTTTCTCTCGAATCCAACAAATTAGTAAGCAGCTGATTCGGTGAAAAGACTCCTGGCTTTCATAATTAATATCATCACGCTATTATGATAATGGGACAGAATGTTTTTATGACTATGTAAACGTCTATTTCACACTAAGATTTCATGGTAACTGTGGCTCAATAAGTCTGCGGTGGATTTATAACGTAGCTGAGTCGCGTTCGAATCCATCTAAAATGTAATTTTTCTTTTTTATGGTTTTTATTTACTTTTGTTTAACTTTTTTATTTTATTGTGTATTTGTTGTATTTTATTGTATTTATAGTTTTATTTGAAGTAAAATATAAAACTAGGCTGTGTGACAGTAATAGTAGAACTTATTATATAATATTGTTAGATCTATACAAAATTCTTCATTTCGGAGAATGAAAAAGTGGTGGTCCCACCCGCCTGAGAAGTCATAAAACTGAAACTGATATCCCCCATTGATACCGATGCCACCACATCGGGGCAAGCGCAATATTGGAATCAAACCGATTAAAATTTAACAGAGGAATGAGGCATTGGGGGTATTCTGGGGTTAGGTACCCCAGAAATAAAAAAAAACCCAGTATACCTGCCTTGGTTACCTATCATAAATAGGCGATCTAAACGTGAAGAGCAGGGATCGCTTCGGCTAGGGTGATGGGTAGCCTAAGCTATCACCATCAAAGCCGCGCTCATGGAGGAAGTAAATCGTTGCACCTTTTCTAAAGCACATTATTCTGGGAGATAGTTGTCCCTATCGTATTACCGTCTCTAGGTTCTGATGAGCTATTCCAATTAGTTCCACCCTCTCCTTTCCTACACAAGACAACGCATGCAAGGCTCAGATGTCATCCACATACGGATCAGAATATTCCATCAAGAACCAAGCGGTTTGGTGACCCATTCCTATGTCGCAATATTAAGACCTGAAATCCCTGCCAGCTCACGGTTTACTTCTTCCTACAGTCCCGGGTCCTTTAAGGGGGGTGTGAAAAGACTTCTGATGATCCCATAAAGATGAGTGCCACCATTGTTAAGATGGTACATGGTTATAATGGTGACCCTATTTCCGAGTCTTTGCCTTTAGCTTAACATCAGTCGAGGTGAAGTTAAATGCACGTCCATTTAACTTCACCTCGATAAAAAAACCTATATAAAAAAACTCCGGGTCTTAAAAAGAAGAAAACACATGTGTGGGCAGAGCAATACAGTTCTTAACCGTCTGATAAAGAAATGAAGTTCCGAACAGCGTGGTTCGAGGTGGCATTATTTCTACCGTATGTGACTGACGGAACGAAGGAGAGATTAGTTGAACGACTCATAATAGGCTCTTTCACTCGCCGTGGTGCGGTAGAAATGGTAAAATACAGCCAGAGAGACAACGTCTTTATGCAACTGCAGACATTATACAATGTTAGTGACCTGATGACTAGCAACGCACGCCGCTGCGATATTATCGATTCCGTCTAATAAGTAGGTATCTAATTGTAAATACGTAAATCTATCCCAGAAATGATAACAGTACGCCAGGAGAAGCCAACCTATGTATTAGGTATATAAAAGATACCGCTGCTCCTATTATATAAATAAAAGAGACTGAATGTGGGAAGAGAAACACTCAGTCCCAGACAGAATTTCATCATACCGAAAAAATCCGCCACGCGGACCTCAACTCCAGTATCAATTTGGAAGTATCTACATCGCTGCTGGAAACAACCTTACCAATAAAAGGAATATATAGCAAAATTAGGCTATATGACCCCATCCCAGTCAATGCTGTATTTGCTCGCTTGCCAACTGCGCCACTCTTCTCTACCTGTGTGTAAAGCAATGAACAACGATGTGACAGTGGTCGATGGAATTTATCATAAAACTGGAACTACCCACCATTGGCTCGGCAAAGAAGTGAACCAATGCTCACTGTTCAGGGCGTACAAGGCACCGGGTTTTCTTGAAACTATTTTGTGTGATACTTGATGTACATATTTTAATTTGTTCAGTTCGTAAGTGGTGGCAGCATGTTTTAAGAATTTGGGAAGAAGGAAGAATATTTAAACCATTAAAGCTGGTGAACATTACCAAGTCCACCATATAACAATGTTCATCACATACTTGATAATGATTTCGTCAGCAAAATGTTGAATTTTTCAAAATCCTTCCGCTATATTTGCCAAGCCCAAAGAAGAAGTCTGTCAATTTTCGTAGTTTTCAGTAGTTTAGCCCTGTATTTATAAGTCAGTCACTCAAAAGACTGTCTTCATAATATTTAATTTAAAAATACAAGGTGGAAGATGTCAAGCGAGTCTTTTTTAAAATAAAGATATTTTTCCTTTGCGTAAAATTCACTATTTCCAGTATTTCGAGTACTTCTGTTCCAGTTGGGATGAAAATCTTCCACCATGTTTAATAATGAGCTTGAGCTATTCCGAAATAAACGCGGACGAAGTCGCGGGTAACAGCTAGTATTTAATATACTTACCGTCCCATGTCCCATGTGAAGTAGCCGTGGGACGCTCTGTACCTACAATATTCTATGCCTTCATCCATACTGAACTGACTGTTTAATAGGTGTTATTAACGGAGCACTTAGTGGCATGTAACATCGGTGCATTAACATTATGTACAATATAAGTAATAGTTATATTTTAGGAGTTAATAACCGCGATAGTCTCGTGCATGTTTAACATAAATCACGTGGGCTGGACATACGCGAGGTGCGTATGCGCAAGCCCAGAATGATGGTACTTCTTCACAAAATGCCACATTTATAATGCTAGAAAGGCTAGGATAGGATATGAGGCTGAAATTGGCAGCCAAAATTGTAGTAGCCAAAATTGTAGTAGCCAAAATTGTAGTAGCCAAAATCAGCAGCCTAGATTGGCAACAAAATTATAGCTCATAGGTCTTAGAAGTTTCCAGATTTTAAAGTGCAATTTTTAAATGCATACGGGTTTGACGTTCGAATAATAAAGATGTACATTACTTAATGGTAGCTCTAAGATATTTATCGTAATTATTGTCATTTTACAGGTGGTGAGCAAACCGTACCAAGCAGCTTCTGGAGCAGAATTGACAAAACTCTGCAACCATAAACGGAAACTACTAGCGACGTTGCAGGGGCGCGCCCAGTCTCCTGCGACTCCACCTCCATTGACCATCGACCAGAAAAAAGGTAGGATTATAAACTATGGGTCGGATCTACCCATATGAAATATTGATCTCGTTCCTACAACCGACAGAAACTAATTCTCGGGATAATAAGCTTATTCAAACGGTGCATACTATAACTTAACTCAATGCTAAAATCGTTCCAAACATCCACGCATTTATTCAAACTGTCGCATTTATAGTATCCTTAAAATATTGTACAGGTACAGGAGGTTGTTAAATGTAAGCGATTGAAATTGAAGAAAAAAAAAAAGAAAAAGTCGAGTAAAAAATGTACTCAGCACGCTGATAAACATAGATGAGTTAACTAGTAAACGAGTGTAGTACAGCTTCTCAACTCTTTAACGTCCAATAAATGCTTCGAAATTCACGCCTCCCATTTTAAAATGAATTAATGCCCGTCAAGTTCACCGAAAACCCATTAATTTTCTTAACATAACTCAATCCTGAATCTGTCGCGTAAACACGAAGAAATGAGATAACAATAAACTAATTATTATTCATGTCGTGAAGTAAGGGAGAAGGGGATCCTGAAGCGAATTGTTGACGACTTGACGAGATATCAAGAGAATAAATTGTATTTAGCCAGTTTATTTAGATTGGATGTTCTGTAGACAGTCATTTGTGTTGTAGCGTATCGAACGACCTCAAGAAAACCAAAAATACGAATTCGTGAATGTCATAATATTATTGTATTAGACTTTGAGCCAATATTTAAATGATCTACCTCATTAACTAACTACTTATTAACACATTACTTGACCCCACAAAATTTTAAAATGTTTAAAATTACTGTGGTCTTTCGCATATTATGTTCACGTAGCCAATTATATTTCTAGAATAATATAATTGCGACAATAAGTATAAAAATACATTTTCTCTCTTGAAGCAATAACGTTTATGTAAGTCTTACTTATAATTTTACATGCAAAGCATTTACTAAGGAATAAAACATCTAATAACTGTTTACAAACGTATGTTTAAGTGTCGCGTGAAATGTGTACTCCATCGTTAGAGCGCAAAATGTGCCACCACCCTTTGGGGCATTTACCTCTAAATTAAAAGCTTTTATGTTACACTGGAGTCGACTAACTTAGCTCTGAATGAACGACTTTACGTTTTATGTTTGATTTACCTACATCATTTTATTTCTAATTTAACCATCTTACGCTATTGTTACAATTTAGATGAGGTAAGTATAAAATTGTTGAAATAAAATATATAAAATATAAACAAGCACGGTGGCAGTTTACTCAATCTCGTAAATGTTTAGAATCTCATTTACTCAGCCATTATAAAAAACTACAGTCACCTATAAAATATAATATAAGATTTTCTACTTAATATTTAACGGGGTTGATATAACAGTAGGTTGATTGGGGGCATTATTATCCGATTAGCGGGCGGGTGTTCCGGCGCAATCTCCGCGCTCGGCCCTCCTTCATCCAATTACACGAGTGTGAACCGAATGGGATTAACCGGGAAAACGCCGGCCCGCACCTTACCGGCCCCGGCGTTTCCACACTAAAACTTCCTCCATTGATTCTAACTAGATTTTACGACTATTACCATTGGCTTAGCGGATACTAAAGAACGGGTTGACTTTAGTTATCTATACATATTAACTCACCTCAAAGATATGTGTGAATCTGTCACATAAGGCAATAAAAAAAAACATGATATATGAGTAGCATCAGAAGCACAAATAAGTACCTAATAAATCAGTGTCATACATTAATAATAATAATAACATAACCAGTGTCATTATGCTATATTATGTTATGTCTCATAAAGAACTGAACTAACATTGTATAGTAGTTGTCTGAAGGAGTTGTTTCTTGTAACAAAGAGGGTAGCGGTCTCTTTGATGTTAAGTGGCAGCAACAGTGGGAGGGGCGCGGGGGTGCATTTAGTGTGGCATAAATAGTGGGTAACTGCACTTCGTCAGTCGTCCGTCCGGGAGTAACAACCTGCATTGCGCCCGACACCCCCTCGCGACTCAATGCCTTGTCCTACCTGTGTGTTTCTATAATTTATAATTATGCAATTGAAAAAGGTATGACGATCCTTTATGATTTATTAAAATTGACTGAAAATAATGATATCGTGCCTACTCCTATCAACAAATGAACGATCAATCAATTATAATGACATAAATTATAAACTGATGCCCTTAGGTATATAATATTTAGATGTTGGAGATGTTACTAAACAGTTAGATGCATACCGAGTGAATCGGAAATCTGTACGGCTCACCGCAGAAAGCGTAATTACCGTAAAGGAAGTGGGCCGTTTAGAGCAAACAAAAACGCGAGCGACTCGATCAGTGGCAGTGGCGGGAACAAAGGCGGTGTAATTTGAAACAATCGGCGGTGGTGCAGAACGGCCGGTGGCGTGGGCGCGCGCCCCGCCGACTATTGATCTGACGAGTCGCGGCCACCCTGCGCCCGGCGCCCGTGCCACCCGGCCCGTCCTACTGCGCCCTGGCGCCTAGCGCCTAGCGCCTCCGAGACCACCCTTGCCTCCGCTGGCTCCGCACACAACCCGTATTTTAATTGCAAATCTGCCAGATAATGTGCAAATAGATAACAGTATTATAGTCCGCTTGCTAACTAATTATGAAAGACTATCAAATTACAAAGTAGACGTCTAAAATCTCTTAAGATTGGTATACTTTGTTGGTGTGTTTAGTCATCTATAACCAATTTTTTACGTCATAATGGATCTTAATTGAGTAATGTTTAAATGGCAACGCCATAAACGGTTTAATTACAACAGCTCTGTCAGCTTAGTGACTTGATGGCCCATTTACTTATGTCAGGTCATAGTTTTATATTTATTTTATCATTGTTCCCCTTTGTTGAGTTAATGATGATGATAGACTATTACAGAATAAGAATATTTTTTTTAGTTTACTTGAAATATACCTACACAGTTTTAAATATATATAGACCTTAATCAAGATGATAAAAGCTGATTTTAGCTATTTTATTGTTAAACTTTTACTTTTATTATGAGTATATTGTTTTCAATTTATGATTAGATCGTCTGAGCACAGCAAAGTCACCCGGTCGCTCTCCCACATCTCACCTCAGTCAATGACGTTACGTACAATGTTCTACGCTTTTATTTAACTTATATTTTATCAATTTATCTTCTTTTGCTTGAATGTGCAAAGTTTGTTATTGGAATTATATAAAAGTTCATGTTTAAGTTGAATTCGGTTACGCAATAGCCGCCTGAAAATTTACGATATAAGGCAGACCCGTAGGCAGGCTTTGTGTCGATTGAATGCGCAGTTTCTATACATGATTACGCAAACTTTATTGCTCAATACACAAAAGAAGGCCAAGTAAAAGATAGATTTATTTTAATTGAAAACAGATCTTTACGATAATCATTATAATAATGTAGGTGACATAAATGTATTTTTTTTCTATTGGCTATTTTTTTTTATTAGCGAGCGTAAACGCTCCGTAAACTAAGTCAATAGACATGTAGTATTTGTTTCGTTTTACGGGTTAATTGTTTAAGATGTATGTAAAGGAATGATAAGTTATGAGTATGAGTTAGTCGTACATTATTTATTGATGAGTTTTAACATTAGGTATATTGTTTATCTTTTTCAGTAGCGGGTACTGAGGTCGCGGTACTCAAAAAGGGGAAGATGAAGAAACGACCAGGATTCCCATCCAACTCAGGTGTATCTCAACTAATGGTGCAAAGGGAACGACCTCTCAACGAGTTCAAGGTAAGGGCATAAAATATTCATAGCGGTGATAAGGACTGAAATGGTAAACGTATTACCCTCCTAAGGCTATTTCATATTTTTATATATTTTATCGGCGGAAACTAACGTTAATGATATACTCCATGAACTTAAGTTATATGTTTCCAATTATTGTTCTGATCGAGTATAATGATTGACTTAATTTTATATAACTTTATTACAGGGACAGGACCTAGATCCCAACCGAGAATCTTCAACAGGCATAGTACCGCAGCGTGGTAATGTGGCACAGCCGCCATGTCTACCTCCGTACTCCGCTGTTCAGCAGCAAAATGTTTTGAACAATATGTCTCAAGATGCGGAAATTAAACAAGAGACGCATGTACAAAGAAGTTCTCATTACCTTACTGTCAACAGCGGTTGGATATCACAACATTCACAGCCCCACTTAGAAAACCATGAAGCTGGACAAAAACAAACTTCTACGGCTGCTATGAATACCTCTTTTAGCGGAGGTTTACCAATATTAGGAACAAGTGGACAAGTTATTGGCGTAAATACACATTCACATTCTAAACAATCGAACCATTACAAACATGCTTCAGGGATGAATCAAATTATCTCTGAACAAGAAATTAAAGAAGAAAAGAAAGATCTCGTTCCTACGCAACAACAAAACATGCTAGGGCATAAATATCCTTACAAAGAAGAGGACTCACAAACGTTCTGTGGGTTAAATCAAGCTTTAACGCCTGAAGTTATGCAAAAAATAAACGAACAACAACAGATATTTATACAGCAAAATCAAAAACAGATCGAAATGGCCATGAAGGGATACAGATCTCAATTAGCGGAAAATATCAATCAAAATAAGTCTCCAGGTCTTACCCAATATGTTCCGCAGGGTCAGTTAGTTATACAAAATGGTGCCGTCGTAAAAACAAATCCTGCTAAAACGCCACCCTGGCAAGTGAAAAGAAATGAACCAAGTGCTGCAAACCCAATAACAAGCCCTAGTCCAAAAATTCAGAAAATTGAGAATGATTACGATGAAACCAATACTAGTATATCAGAAGATTCATCGGGGTCTTACAGCTCGTTTTCGGGCAGCGAACAAGCTAATAATAACCAGGGTATGTGCCCTCGAGTGCCACCGTTACCGCAACACTACAACATGATGGGACAACAATGGCCAGTTCACGAAACAAATAAGAAAAAGGCAAAAGGAACTAATAGCAAGAGTGCTAAGAAAAAGAATAGCATTACAGAAAATAAGATACACTTTGGGAACAATGGCATGAGATTAATGCAAGAGCAAAAAAATATGGGAGATGAAGTGGCTAGTAACAATGTACCATCCTTCATGGATGACCCTAACGGATATTTGGCGCAGCAAACAGTATTGTTAAATAATACTATCTCTAAACAAGTAGGAATTAATTCGTCGTACGACGGCAATCAATATAGCAATTCAAATTCCTCCAATTGTGTTACACAGAATCATCAAAACCAAATGGATAAGATTAAATCTATGTCCAAAGCTTATGAAATGTCAAATACATACAGAAATAATGTGCCAAATCCGTCAATATCACCTACCAGCACACCAGACAGCAGTGTTTTATCAGAAAAGAGTATAGACCAAACAATGCCACAGTGTTGTAAAGGCTGTACTGTATCAAGTATAAGTAATAGTCCAGAGTACTCTGACAATCAGATGCGTTTGAAGTATATGAAACATCACATGTATAAGATGGAATTGGAAAGCAATTCCACAACATGCAGTCCTAAACATGGCTTTGATGACAATCCTGTTACATCGTCGACGTTTATGGAAAGAAGTCCCCTATTGAATGATAATTGTGGACCCATACAGGCCGCGACGGTGAGCACAAGTAATGTATCCATTACAGAGACATTGCCACCCCCAGAACCTTCACCTACGTTGTCGAATAGCTCGCGAAGTACTGACACTCCGCATAGTAGTGGCAGTAGTAACTCACATATGCAGTTGAACTGCTCCTACACAATACCTAGTCCAGCTTATTCCAATTCAGGTTCTTGTAGAGATAACTTTAATAGTAATCCTTCAACACCTGGTAGTAATCATTTATACCCTTACAATTCACCAGGGCCGCCCAACAACCCATCGGTCACTGGAACCCAAGTAATGCATTTCATATCAAATCATAATGTTAACAAAAACCTCATGGAAGTGGATAACATATCAATGGTTGGTGTAAAGCCCGGCTTAAAACCGTCGCAAGAAATATTTAGGTTGGAGCCGAGGCGGAGAGTCGAGAATGCAATGCCCGGTTATTGCCCGCCGCCTCACTTAGGTGGTGGCCCTGCCCATACTTTAATCCAAGCTTGTTATGTACAAACGTTTGTGACAACGATGGCAAGCGGTTTCTCAGTAACCAGAGACACGGTGACGTCAGTTTTAGCTGGAAAGGCTAACACGGCTACAACATCTATTAATGCATCTCAAGCAAATTTCATACGACCACCTCCGCCGCCGAGTGTTAACCTAGCTACGACATATGCTATCCCTAATAATCAACCAGATCCATTTATTAACTCTGTCAATTTACCGACAAGTTATCCTCTGCATATCGCTGGAACGACTGCACAAAACATGATCTCTAAATCTCCATTAGAAATGGTTCAAAACGTTATTGGTAGTTTACCTTCGAAATCAGAAACGAGTAGTGCGCAAGGGACATCATTACAACAATTGAATAGAAGGACTTGCACTACTCCTGGGCAGATATTGATATCATCGACTGGACAAATCTTAGTATCGAATAATCAAATGCCTCCACCACCTCCTAAAACATCCACAACTATAGCATCTATGCAAGGAAGTTTATCAAATGTGACGACGTCCGTAACGCAAGTGGTGCCAGCAGTAGGTAGCATGCAGCCTATGACTAACCAGCCTACTGTGGTAGTTAACACCTTACCCGCTCCATTTGTTATCCAGCCACCCATGATGACGGTAGATGGTCAAGTAATGCAACAAAACGCATTGCTGCCTCAAATAGTGACTGGTGGCATTGTGCCTGGACAGTCACCAAACGAAAGTCCTCGACAAATGGACGTGAAAAATACCCAAAGCTTTGTACAAGGGGTAGCCATGCTTTCACCAGAGACCTTAAAGAAAAGGAGTAAGAAAAAGAAAGGCACCACAAATATAACGAATGTACTACAAATAACTGCACCTCAACAGAATCCTAATAATATAATGGTACATCATTCTTCGCCACAACACAACACTAGTCCGCAGTTTTCGCCGCGAGGATTTCAGTTATCACCTAACAACAACATATCGCCAACGCCCATGCTTCAAGCTTTAACTATTGTTCCTGGCAAATCTGGGACGCCGGCACATATAGTAATGAATGGGCAAGGAAATACTAATAATTTTGGATCTCAACAAATTATTACAAATACATCACCATCACAACAAATAAATCTACTTCAACCTGTAAATCTAATAAACAACGCGAGCAGTGTTGTCCCTAACTTCCCCGCTTTCCAGCAGTTCATTGTGCCAAATCTCGGTGGAATGGTCATGACGGCGGACGGAACAGCTATTATCCAAGACAATTCAACTGGAATGCCTGTGCAACTCCAACTGCAAACAGTTAACGGTCAAAATGTTTTAACACCCGTACAGAACCCTGGAATGTTTACTACAGGTAGCAATGGTGGTGTACTTATTCGGGCTCAAAATCAACAAGGCAAAATAATACAATCCCAACATAGTCCTGGAGCTCAGTTCCTTTCACCGAACAGTCAGGTTATGATGAATAGTCCGAATTTCAACGGCCAATTGAGTCCGTTACTCGCCAATCTCAGTCCGACGAGCATGACTTTCAATACAAACGCTCAGGTGAGATCGGGCAACGTACAGACCCAAGAATTCATACAGACGAACCAGATGGGCCAAGCACTGATGGTTCCGCTGTCTCCGAAACAGGTCTCTATCGCGCCCGGGTCAAACAACCGAAGTAATTCGACATTCGTGCATCAAAACACCACTATCGTGCAACAGCAAACCACGCTCGTCTCAAACTCGCACAACTCGCAAATGTCCTCTATAACAACAAACTTACAGGGTGGGAACGCATCGAGACTGAGTATCGATCCAAACGTTTTACTAGCTAGCAAGTCGATAATGAATCAAAAGAGAAACTTCAGCGAATCTCCGCCGCAGAACGGTCATGCGGAAGAGGCGAGGGAGGAGAAGCAAAACATCGCTTTCCGCGGGCAGGGGGAGAGTGAGGCGAAAGTGGATAACTCGGACGGGTACATGAAGTTTATGAACGAATTCTCAATGCTGGGGCAAGGGTTTGGTCACGTACGGCACTCGGTGTCGACGCAGACGCTGGTGAACCGCGGCAAGTCGCCGGCGGCGTGCGCGGGCAGCCCGCCCGACACCACGACGCACAGCCCGCTGGGCGCGCTGGAGGCGGCCGCCAGCCCGCGCCTGTACGCGGCGCGCTGCCTGTCCACGCAGGCCAACTACGCCGACACCACCACCAAGTCGCCCGAGCCGCCCGACCAGAGCTCCTCGGTGAGTAACTAAACATATACAAATAAATAGTAGTCTCCAACTGTAAACTGTAACATGTACATAACTGTAACTGATCTTCTTTAATATGATTTCATCTAATATGTTATCGCGATAGTAAAGTCAATCAATTAGCCTATCAAAGTCCACTGCTGGACATATGCCTCTCCCAATGTTGGGAGGCTTTGGCTTACTGTTTCCACGTTGGCGAGACGGGTTGGTACAGGGTTATATTTCGAGTTTTCTTTCTCTCGCAGCGATATCTTCTGCGTATTTTTCCGTTAGTCGCCTCTTACGACACCCTTCGGATGAGATGGGGTAGTGATACCTGTATTCTTTCTCCGTCATCACACGCATAAATTAAGTAAGATGCATAAAAAGCTTACTTATCCATTGCTTCAACTACATAATTATATGGATGGCATAAAATAAAATTGATTTAGCAAACCAAAAACGGGCATATGCCGCCCCATATTACCCTCTTAGAAATTGTGCGTGTTCCATTCGCATTATCTTACGCCTCCGTACTTTTACGGAGAGCTATGAATAGTTGAATAACTTGTGAACATGCATGAGGCTGAGTTACACGAACGCTGCTCGTAAAACGTCCTAGGATTATAGATTGCATACATAATGATAATAGTTCTTTCGTTTGAAATTTTGATAAATGTTAGGGTAATTGGGCAAATCAATTTTAAATAAACGATAACACAAGACCTATATTCGACGTCATGAGCCTTTGTAACAAAATATTAGTCGAATAAAAAAATTAGGATCAAAAGAATTTATTTAGTGAATAGAAATAGAAATGCACCTGTAATAAAGGCGCATACAGTCCTGGTGGATTTAGTGGATTCCTCAACCCTTTACTCTCTGTATATCATATTCTCAAAAGACCACATTCGTAAAACATATTCGCAAATCACGAAAATGATATTCTCATAATATCATATTCTGAAAACATCACACTAGCAATGTATTATATTCGTAAGAAAGCAAATTCGCTAAAATATCATATTCTCAAATTAACACATTTTTAATCTAAAAGTAACATCAGGGAAAAAATTCTAAACTATTCTTGATATGTATGTATACTGAGAGGCTCAAGGAGATTGATGGTATTTATAAAAAATATTTATTTATTTATAAAAATATTTATTTATTGATGGTATTTATATTTATGTTTTGCGGAGGAATTCCACGACGCATTATGTATGTAAATATTTTGATTATTTCTTTATTTTCATTACTTTATTTATTCTAAATTGTTACCTATTAAATTTATAAAAATGATATAAAATGAAGTATGTGACTGATTGTTTACAGGCAATGGTGCAATGCGTGTCAAGCAGCGAGCCAGATATTGCAGAATCGCGTGAGCACGCCTGGCCTGTTGCACGAAACGACTTCAACTCCGACACAGACACGCAAAGTATGTGTACAATTACATCACAATATCAATCCATTCATCAATCAATTATTAGCTTACTGCTTATTGTCAATCATTGTGCTCTGTATAGAACAAACCAAATGATCAACCCGAATTTCCTTAAAAAATAGATCTTTCAATAAACACGTCTTTAGGTCATAGGTGTCATGCATATACACATGTCCATATTATGTTTCTTCACTTCCCTTCACACTTGTTGGTTGCACACACGCGTGTACTATGGAGAAGTCTAACTAGGTTCAGCCCTACATGTGCCCTTTATCAAGGAGAAAGATACTCTGACTTATTATTTGCAAATTGATCTCCGTTTTTCTTGGAACCATTTTGTATACAGTTGATCACACGGACTCAAGTCCCGTCTTAAATATTGGCCGTTGCCGATGAAATAGTTTAGGTATAATCTTTGAGGGTATTACTTGTATTCTTCACTATTGTTTTTCTCAAAATTTCAGGCATGATATCAAACACACCAATGATGCGTCAAAGTCGTCCTCACAATCCTGTGGAATCAACTGACATGCACTACAACCAAAACATAAATCCGTCGTCAGTGCATAACCAACAAGTAATGCCAATGACCTCAAATTACTACGACAGGTCACCGGCTTATAAGAGGAAAACCGACTTTGGCGATACATCGTCGTACAAACCTGAAAAGATAATGAGGACAGCTAGCTATAACATGGTGCATGGACTGCCAAAGGAGGCAGATTATGACGCTATGGGTATGAGTTCTCCAGATAAAACACAAGCAAGACATTTTCCTTCCGGTAGTTCAGACACATCGACGATGCCCAAAGTATTTGATAGACACTTGGGCTCCGGCGACGGTAAGTCCACTTTATCATAGTTCTCCTTCCTGCTAAGCTTTGGACTCTTTGCTATTTATTTTACAAAATATATATTACGCACTATGGTGGGCATTTCTATTTGTTAGCTTCCTGTGTGCTCAATACACTTATAATCAAATGGTTACGATGTATTTTAAATGTGTAGGCAAATGTGAATGCGAATTGTTATTGTAGTCTCATAATTGTTGTTCCTAAAATTGTTAAATATACATTTCTTAGTTGATTCGTGCATTTATGTTGAATGTATTGTGTAATCGTACTGAATCACACACAAAATAAATTTACAATATTATTAACAGTAACAACATTATCATTTTCGTTTCTAAAACATGTTTCTTTTGTACATAATCTATATTTAATAACTCCCATTTGCAAGAATTCTTAATCTAATTCACATTTTCTTTACATTTATATCGATTTGAGCGGCTGTCGAATTGATTGCCGCGATACTAATATCCAGAACCATCTCACGCTTTAGTCACAGCTAACAAAATTCAAAATTGACCATTATGTTGTGTCTTGTATTGGTTTTGGATTGACTCTCTGCAAGGGGATGAACTAAATTGTATGAAATGTTTGTAGAGTCATTGATCAACGAATACTCATAATGATGTGTATTGTGGTATATTTCAGCTTCTACATAATGCGATACTATCGGTCATTGGTTTCTTTCGGTTGGGTTAATACAAGATACAGCTGTTAATAAAGGGTGTACTGGAAACTAATCAGAATAAATCAGCGATGCGCAGCGTTCGAACGTTTTCACCCGGCTTTCTGTCGCTTTCCATTGCACCACATTTGAAGTAACAAATTGGCTCACAAATTGGGATTCCATTACTAACGCATCATTGTAAAGCCATCATCATTTCATCTGCTCATCATCGTAAGTAAGCACATTCTCATTACTACTACAAACTGAGTAAACTTATTACTAGGTGTCGGGCAAAAACACACTCGAGTTAGACGACATAGAAAGTAGACCACGATTCGATCTGAATCGAATTATACCTCACGCTCACCTCACTCACCGCTCTCCTCACCGGTAGACGTACACCGTCCGCGGCTGTAAATATCACTGACGACAGGGACGACCTCCAAACGCGACGGCAGCATGCCGTCGACCATGTCACAGACGCAACGCGACGCACCTGGAAATGACATCAACGACAAACCTCGTTCCTTTTAAAAAAATATCGTCGGTGGCGGAAAACCGGTGGAGGTGTTTCCGTAGTCAAACGCATCTAAACGAGATGGTCGG
This sequence comes from Eilema sororculum, assembly GCA_914829495.1. NCBI lineage: Eukaryota > Metazoa > Arthropoda > Insecta > Lepidoptera > Erebidae > Eilema > Eilema sororculum. The sequence goes on along the minus strand of OU618543.1, from coordinate 14,887,283 downwards.
TCGGTAGATACCAAGAGCTCGGAGGATTCGGACGGCACGGGCTCGGAGGAGGCCGGGGGCGGCAAGTTCGAGGTGGGCGACCTGGTGTGGGGGCCCGTCAAGGGCTACGCGTCGTGGCCCGGCAAGCTGCGCGCGCGCGCCCGCGCCGGCCGCTGGGCCGTGCGCTGGTTCGGCGCCGACAAGCCGCCCGCCGCCGTGCACCACTCGCGCCTGCTCACGCTCAGCGAGGGGCTGGAGGCGCACCACGCCGCGCGCACGCGCCACCGGAAGTGAGTCCCCCCCACCACCCACCGCGACCACCACCCACCGCCGGGGCTCACGCGCACTGGGCGGCTACCCGCAATGCGGCCAAATGATGAATTACCCGCAAAATAATAACATAAAAAAATATCATGAAACTACTTGCTCCGAGCAACCTCAGAGCTGCGGGTGGAATGTTGGCGAGCCGATTGATTATTATTTGCACTGTGCTCCATTTTTTCATTGATTGAGATTGTGTGCACGTTTAACAATGAAATCTGAAAGATTTTTATCGAAATTCAGAGTCCACCAGCAAAGTAGAACATTTTGTATCCGAAATTATTCTGATAAATATTTTAGGATTGTATAAATCGCTGCAACTTTTTCGATTCTATGGTCAGCCGGACTACTAGTCGCATTGCGGTTACCTGCGAAGTGCGTATGAGCCCTCAGACTTTCGCTATCAAAATCAAGTCAATTACGTAATCCAAAAATATTTAAAGACCCGTTATGGTTAAAGCTTATTTCAAAATGAAAAGTTCACACGATCACCCAATCCATGAAAGTCTCGTTAGCATCCTTTTGAAGTTCTCAAAGTGGTGAGAGTAAATTTTAACCTAACATTATTTAGATTGTTAAAAAAATCAACCCCTTTTCTAACGGACACAATTTCGTATTAGTATCAAAATTGAACAATCTCTTTTGAAGATATGTGATCGGATGCTTGAATGTATGCGTGTTTGTTATCACCGTCGTTTGTGGATAGCTCAATAACCAGCTATAGTTAAAAGAAAAACGCAATGATACGTTGCTGATCTAGATCTACGGTATACTCACGTCGGGGTGGTTGGCATTGCAAATTTCTACCTGTATGTTTTCTTTGTTCTGTATGAATGTTTTACAGTAGATCGTAATTCTGTCTAATTATTGTTCGCTGGCGGATTATTTGCATTGTGATCCGCCCTGTTGTGGATTCGTCGGCTTCTAGCTTTTCAATAGACGTTACTTTTGTCCTCATTGAGTCCTTAGTACATCAATTGTTATAGTTTCCAGTGTTAGCTTAACCTATACGCTGTTAGTGCCCTTTCCATATATTCTAAAATTAGACCTCTAAACTATTGTAATTAACCCAACCTAGAAATAAACGTTTAGTCGCGGAATGAGGCTGTAAATATCCACAATACGGGTAATACTGGAATGAATTACTAATCAATGCTTTACTGAAACAGGAGTAGAAAATTGAACACGCTACTAGAGAACGCAATCCAGGAGGCAATGGCGGAGTTGGATAAAAAGAGCGACGGAACAAATTTGCGCGACGTCGAACCAGACCCGGAGTGTGTTGTAGAAGAGGAAGAACTTGTGGAAGCGGTACAACGGACCAAGAAACATGACAAACCTAGGAACAGGGATAAACATCATAGAAAAAATTCATTAAAACTGGTATCGAGTCCGAGTAAACCGAATGATGGGACAAGGCTGCGTAGTTCACGATGATGGCCGAAACTCACGAGAACCGCTGGCGCATTCTTCACATGAGTCAAGCGTTGTGAACAAACTCCGAAATATACCTGCTTGTTCTACATTTTTGTCGTAAGGTGATTCTAAAGTCAGTCGGTTTGAAGTCGATAGTTTAGTTAGACCGATTGCATAATCAGAAGAGGCCTGGGACACCTTACCTTATATATAAATTTACATGTATATTATTGTGACAGCAGCAGAGAGTTAACTATTTCTGCATGACGTAACAAAATCACGAGAAGCGATTGAAATAGCTAAATTGCTTCTCAATTTCTGAAATTGCATCACATCGAGTTTTGATTTACAATTTTAACATGTACCTTAAACTAGTTAGAACAATTATGTTGAGATTCATAACACTAAAGACTTGTAAATGTATATGTTACAACTACCATTCAGTGATTATTGTACCATTCCGTATTACATATTGTTTAATTGGTATCACTGTATGTAAGGTTAGTAAAGTTTGTGTTCGATATGTGTCATCGTTGGATCAAAATTCCTTCTAGACATTAGATGTTCCTAAATATGCAAATTCTATTTCCATTCTATTGACGAGATAAGCAAGTGATTGTTCACAATTTTATTAAATTTATAAAATGTGCATTGTTTAGGTGTAACAAACGTGATTTAAAATCATCGTTGTTCACATTATATGTGTTAGGATAAGTAAAGATCATACTATAAGTAGATTTCTCTCGATATTAAAGAAAATATGAAATTCCACACCTGTCATCGATGTATTGTACAATTTTAGTTAACTGTAAATTGATAAGAAATTATGCTATATAATCTAATATTGTAAATTTTTATGTGTTTTGTTAGAAAGTAATAAGTATAACATGATTTCTAGTCAAAATATTGAGCATATTAAAATGTAGATATTATAGATGAGATAATTGACAATAACACTGGCCTGGCGCAAGTCGGCGCGATCAAAGCGTGGACGTTGTTTCGGTTAAATAATTGATAAGTACAGTACATTATTAGTTTCGACATTGTGGTACTTGTTTGCGTTAATAATTTTATACTTTTGTTAATATTTTAGTAATAGTACTAATAAACAATATTATTATTCAAATGGGAAACTCAAAAATATATACATAATATAAGAATCAGTCAGATTTTATCTATACATATAACTGCTATTCTAAAGTAAGAAAAATACAGCAGCCATATTTATACATTTTTGTATACAATTTGAATACAATTATATCACGAAATCGTAGTAGGCCTACCTATACAAAGATAGTTTTCGTGTGTTAAGTAGCATTGGAAATTGTTTTACATCGACATTACACATCACAGCGACATCACATGTTAGCGCGGTTAGATACTAATCTCATCATCATTTCGTTGTAGTTAAATCTAAGATTTCTCTGTAAGTGTCGCTTAATTGATACGACGTTTCATTTGTGGTACAAGGGAAATTATTTTAAATCATTTCTAAAATGCTTTTAATCACAATATTCAGATAATGTTTAGATAAGAGGTTTTTAAAAAAAATATCTAGGTAATGTTATTAATAAGTCATGCCATGAGTACATTATGGATAGGTAATTTGTTATCAACAGTCATTGTTAGATTTATCAATGTGCAAAATTACTTTATGTGATCTTTGAATGTCCGGTGAATATATCAAGGAACTATCATAGCTTACTGTTTTATATTTATTACCTGTCGTATTTTATCGTAATTTAGAGATTCCACTTAAATTTTCCTAAATAATAAATGTGACTCCAAATATCGACATAGTATTTAAATGTTAAATGGATATTGTTTATTATATTATAGTCTGATAGCACTTCCCTGTGAGATGGTATTATGTACATAATCTTAATGTAGTTATGTATAGTATTTTATTTCAATGAAATTAATGTTTTATAGACTAATATACAACATAAGATTATTTATTTGTTTTGCTGTGTACATATTTTTTTTCAATAAAATGTACCTGTTTTATTTTTTTATTTTTTTTCTTAGTTCTAGTACCTACCTCATTTACCTGCGAAGTATGTTCCAAAATGAGACGAGCAAATCACATGGAGAATAAGAGACCAGACGCAGATTGGCTGGGCTTACGTACATACAGCTACGCCTCTTCCTCATTGGGTACGCAGAGACCGCATTGACTATAATCCTGGCATGCACCTGTAGATAGTGATTAATTGATTACTGCACGCTCTCATCTTTTAGATATTAGTCATAATAGGTATCTATTATTTCCACAGTTATCTATTATTTCCACAGTTACTTCGTACGCGGACAATCGGTCATAACAAAACTACAGTATAATAGCCTTGACTGTACTTTTCATTATGATCACTCTTTTAGATATTAGTCATAATAGGTATCTATTATTTCCACAGTTACTTCGTGGCCTAACTCTAGTATCAATTAAGTACCTATCAATTGACGCGGACAATCGGTCATAACAAAACAACAGTATAATGGCCTTGACTGTACTTTTCATTATGATCACGGAACAGAAATGTGATTATGATTAAGTAAATTAAATCGGAGAATATGGGCAAAATATTCCCGCTCCTACCAATCGGAGTTCCGATCGGAGGACAGGGAATAACCGATTCTATAAATAGCTAAGTAACCGAAATGGTGACTAACCTTGCCAATTCAGCTATGCTAAATTGCATGTATGTAGATGTAAAATAGGTCTCTGTCGGTAGTGTAATGGCCAGGATTTAAACCCGGTGCCTTTCGGTTGTAAGGCCGACTCCTTAACCAGTTATTTCGTAAGTATTATTATCCAAACCTAAGGACAGAATATAACCAATAAAAATACTTACCGTATCTATATATAACAAAGGAATGCATTTTTTTATTGCTATCCTTTTCCTAGTCCATCCAGTACCTTAATATATTACGAATAACAATCGATATTACCTATACCTACCTACTTAACCCTAGAAGACTAATCTATTTCAGAGATACACAAAGCCTTAACATACGTCTCAGAGGCGTACATTTGTAAATGACAACCTGTAGGTTAAAATATGCCTACTTATGTTTCCTTTTTCATAGGGAAATCTTATTTGGGGTATAAAGAAATAATAAAACATAAATTTATCAATGAAAATAACAATTATACTTATTTATTTTAACAAATAAGGTCATTATACTTTTTACCAAACAAAAAAATCAACTCTTGAAAAATCAACTGAAAGATATCAATTATTCGAAAAAATATAATACTTTTATGCATTAATCACATATTCTTACATTGTAAATTAAAATTAATCAGACTTTTAGTTAACAACTATACTTTAAATGCAATCAAAACAGAGATCAACTTTGTGTTCGCCACACGCAGATTTTTTGCACTTGAAGCACACTAACTTAGACATTCTCTTTTTTTTGTAGGAACAAAAGGCACAATATCTACGTTTTTTGGGCTCAGGTTCTTCTGCTTCTAATTCGTTAGTTGAATGTACTGATTCTGACGGTTTGCCCAGAATTTGACATATATTTTCTCGCAATGGCCTCTTCAGAGTTGGTGCTTCTAGTCTTGTCTCCATCCAAGGTTTAACTAAGTCTGTGCTGAGTTTTTTCATAAATTCTCTTCTATTCAAGGGCTTTTTATTATTCGTTACCATATTGTGGCCATAAATGACAGCCAAATTAACAAAAGCCATATTTAAAATGCCGTAAAATACAGCCATAGGCCATCTATTCGTTTTTCGACTACATGACATAGCAGAACACATTTGATCGAATGAATCTACTCCCCCTTTTGTCTGATTATAAAAATGAATCATATCTGGTTTACCACTAGAATCATTAATACCTCTTCCGTAACGTAGTTATACTCGTCTTCGCTTTACACGTCGTCCTCCAGCTGTTTATCCTCGTCTTCAGAAGCCGATTCCTCCATTGAAACACTGCCTTCTTCATTTAAAATTGATAAAATATCGTCATTATTTAATCTATTAAACGATGACATATTTAAATCTGAAACAATGCCAAAACAACAACAAAATATAATAAAAACTGATAAAAATAAATCACAAAGTAGGAAGTTAAAACTTACACAAAGCCTAAACATACGTCTGACAGACGTACAACATCGCTATAATTCAAAAATGTGGGTACTTACCTCAACGACACAAGTGCCAGTAGCTAGCGAACGTTGAACACTGAGTTGGTTATGCGGCACAATACGTTTGGTTTGCCCGTTAGAGAGAGATAGACAATTTTCGAATCTGTATACGCCTCGGAGGCGTAGATAAGGCTTTTAGGGTTAAATTACATGCTCATGATCATGAATTCTTTTAAGTAAGTATAGGTATTACTTATTTTATAAAAAAAATATTGTTATAATAATTATTTATTACACTGGATTTCATATTTCATATTCATATTCATATATATTAAATCCTCTTACTTATTTAAGATTCAATAATATACTATTTCTTCTCGCGAAAAAACAAATGTCGGAGGCTGTTTTTTTCTGGCGGCAAAAATAAACCATAGACAACCGATGCAATAGGTAATATCCAGTAATATCAAAGAGTATTTATGTTGAAATAATGCCAGAGTAGATCACAGGCTATGTTGATAGGTACTTATTGCGGCAACATTATGTAGGTACAGGGGAAATAGGTGAAATGAACACAAAAGGACAGGTTATCCACTCGGTCGCCGGTATCTGTTGTAGTGGGAATGTGGGAACTAGTAAGTGACTGGTAGGCAATAGGTAGGCTTCGTTAAATGAAATAGATCGGTAAATACAAGGTTGATTTTAATTCACTATTATTACTTTACACTTTAACTTATTATGATCTCAGTACAGAACTACAAACTTATTATGATATAATTAATGAACTTGGATGCGAACTTTAAAATAATCTTTACTGGAAAACGTAATGTTAGGACTGCGTGTGCGACAACGAGCGAGCGTGGATTCGCCTTCAGAAACCGTGGCTGACTGGTCGTACGAGCAGTGGCCGGCGGCGGCGTCCGCGCCTTCGGCCGCCCAGCACTGCGCATGCGTGTTGCGCATGCGCGTTGCGCGGCCTCCTACTCGTACGACTCGCTTGTTGCGCGATTAATAAAACTACCTAACGTTTAAGTAGGCACCGCAGGCGCCACATCACCCCCCCCTTGAGCCCGGGCTACGGGCGATAATAAGGGCCATAATGGTCAGGGAAGCGTACCGTACGGCCTGATCGCGTTCTTCTAACGCCGCTGGGATCCTCAGCTTCAGGTGTAGAATTGGTGACGTGTGAACGGTAGAGTGGTGTAGATGTGCTATTTTGTGTTGTCTGAGCATGAGTGTTATTGTCTAGTGTAGTCTGGTTAGTATGCGAGTCACGGAGTATGTAGGCCGGCTTAAGTCTGTCTATTGATACTGTGACTGTTTTATCCCTAAGGAGGAGTTTGAAAGTTTTCTCCCCCCGTTCGAGGACCTTATGTGGTCCGGTGTAAGACGGTTTGAATGACCCGCATGACGCGTTATCCCGTAAGAACACGTGAGATGCCGTCGCGAGGTCCTTAAATATAAATATGGCGCGGTTACAGTGACGCGATGCTTGTGATGGTTGCAAGTTCCTTGCGATCATGCGTAACCTATCCACAAACTCTGTTATGTCCGTAGTGTCATGTGGTTCGGGTTGTAAGAAATCCCCTGGTAGTCTCAATGTCTGACCGTATACTACTTCTGCAGCTGTCGCCTGAATGTCGTCTTTGTAGGCATTGCGTATACCCAGGAGTACCAGTGGGAGAGCATCCACCCAACTGTCGTTCCCGTGACAAGTTATAGCGGCTTTAAGCTGCCTGTGGAACCTTTCGATCATGCCGTTTGCTGCGGGATGATATGCGGTAGTTTTTCTGTGTTCGAAGCCGGCTATCTCGGACAACTTTTTGAAGAGCGCAGACTCGAATTGCCCCCCACGATCTGTCACAATTTGTGTAGGACAACCGAAACGCGCAATCCATCCATATAGGAGGGCTCTTGCTACCGTTTCAGCCATGATGTCTTTAATAGGTATTGCCTCTGGCCATCGCGTGAAACGATCGATGGCGGTTAGACAATACCGATATCCTTGGGACAACGGAAGGGGGCCGATTAGGTCAATGTGGATGTGCATAAACCGAGAGCGTGGCAGTTTATATGTACTCAAAGGTGCTGAGACGTGCCGTGTTATTTTGGACTGTTGACACGCTATGCAATTTTTCGCCCATTCTCTGCAGTCTTTCCTCATTTCAGGCCAGACGTACCGCTCAGCAACGAGCTTGGCACTAGCGTTCGCCCCAGGATGGCTGAGAGAATGCAGGCTATCGAAGACTTGTCGTCGAAATGTTCTCGTGACATATGGTCTCGGTGTCTTGCCGCTCTCATCGCAGTACAATTCAGACCTCGATCCCGGCAGTAGAATTTTTTTTAGGTGCAGTGAGGTACTACCGTCCAGCAACTGTTTGAGTTCCAGGTCGGTACTCTGCGAGTTTGCTAACTCGTTCAAGTTGACAGGCTGGACGATTTCCTCAATTCGGGACAAGGCGTCAGCTACGATGTTGTCCTTGCCTGAAATATGCCTGATGTCCGTGGTAAACTGTGAGATGAAATCCAGATGTCTGAATTGTCTTGGTGAGCAATTTTCCTTACGCGTGTGGTACGCATAACAGAGGGGTTTGTGATCTGTGTAAATTACAAACTCTCTAGCTTCGACCATATGCCTGAAATACTTGATAGCTTCATATACTGCCAGTAATTCTCGATCGTACGGCGAGTATTTCTGTTGTGCAGGGCTCAGCTTGCGCGAGAAAAAAGCTAAGGGTTCCCAAGCATCACTCTTCAGTTGCTGCAGAACTGCACCTAATGCGGTATCTGAGGCGTCCGTCACAATGGCGAGTTTAGCATCTATGTCTGGGTGTGCCAACATAGTAGCCTGGCAGAGACCGCGCTTGCAAGCCTCGAACGCTTCAGTCTCTTTGGGTGTAAAGCTCACGGGGTGAGAACCTTTCACAGACCCCGCTAGGAGCGCGTTAAGAGGGGCTTGGTGATCTGCGGCACCTGGGATGAAACGCCTGTAAAAGTTTATCATCCCTAGGAACCTCCGGAGTTCACGAACGTTTTTCGGTGGTGTGAAGTTAGCGATAGCGTCAACCTTTTCTGGTAATGGTTTGGTACCTTTTGCAGAGATGCTGTAACCTAAAAACGTTACCTCTGACGCTCCAAACACGCATTTGGATGGGTTAATTACCATCCCATACGTTTGCAACCTAGTAAACACCTCGCGTAAATGATCTTCGTGTATTTTTTTATTTGGGGAGAAAACTAAAAAATCATCTAAGTACCCATAACAAAAATCTAGTCCCCTCAACATCTCGTCTACAAAACGCTGAAACGTCGCCCCCGCGTTCCGCATCCCAAACCCCATGTACGGAAACGAATACAGGCCGAAGGGGGTGGTGATAGCGGTCTTAGGAACATCATCAGGATTGACAGCAATCTGGTTATAAGCGCGAACTAGATCAATAGTTGAGAACACCTGGCAACCGGCGAGATTGTGTGCAAAGTCATGAATGTGACGTATAGGGTAGCTATCGGGGATCGTTCTCGCGTTCAGCATTCGGTAATCCCCGCAAGGTCGCCAACCATTATCTTTCTTGGGTACCAGGTGTAAGGGGGACGCCCAAGGTGAATCGGAGGGTATCGCTATACCGTTTGCAAGCATAGTTTCAAACTCCGCCTTAGCGATTTTTAATTTGTCTGGTGCCAACCGTCGCGGTGTACACGATACGGGTGGCCCAGGTGTAGTGCGTATATAGTGTCTAGTGTTGTGTGTAGGTGTCTTATGAATACCCGACGGGCGTGTAATGTCAGGATACTCGCGCAGTATATCATGATATGTAGAATCACCAATTCTTACCTTAACTGAAGAGACGATGTCAGAAGAAAGGGCAGGCGAAGCCGGAGTCGCGAGCGATGTACCGCCATCAATAAGGCGTTGACCTCGTACGTCCACGATTAAGTTATACCACGATAAAAAATCCACCCCTATTATCGCCTTTGTTACATCAGCAACGATAAACCTCCACTTAAAGTCTCTGCGTAAACCTATGTTTAATTTTAAATGTACATACCCGTAGGTATTTATAACACTGCCATTAGCCGCACACAACTCGTAATCACTTTTACTGTTATTGAATTTCACGAGCGATTTAGGAAAAACACATACGTCACTTCCGGTGTCTACGAGGAATCTGGTTCTAGTCTCTCGATCCGTCACGAACAGGCGACCAGTTGCCCGACAGTCATTGGTCGCCATCACTGACTGCCGGTCGCTTTTCCCGAGAAGTCACACGGTTTTCTGCATTGGGTTGCTTGGTCGCCGAACCTATAGTGGTACCAGCAAACCGGGAACTGGCGATAATTTAACTCCGACCGCGTGGTAGGCGCTCGGTCTCGTGAGAGGCTTCGGTTCCGGTTACGAGCGTGGTCACCGCCTCTATCACGAGACATCCTGTTTACGTTAGCGGCTAGGGCCTGTACCTGCTTGGTTAGCTCTGAAATTTGCACCGCCATTGGATCCGAGCTGCTATTTGAAGGTGAGGTACTCACAGCTGATGTGTACGCTACTTGCGGCCCTGCTACGTCATGAATGGCGTCCGCAAGCTCTGCCAACTCGGCTAGGCTGGCATTTTTTTGCGAAGCGACGATGGCTTGGGTACTGTGGGGCAGGCGTGTGGTCCAAATAGTGCGTAGGAATTCCTCCGGGACGCCTGGCCCTGCCAGGTTAAGCAGATGGCGGTGAAATTGTGAGGGCTTTCGGTCGCCTAGCTCCTCGTGCATCAGCAGTTGTTTAATTTTATTCTCACGCGATGCAGACAATCGCCCGATTAACTCCGCTTTGAGCCTCTCATATTTATTTGTTGGGGGAGGGTTGGCGATGATGTCCTCCACTTCGGCCGCGTACTGGGTGTCTAAGTTTCCAACTACGTAGTAGTACTTCGTGTCGTCCGTTTTGATTGCGGCTATAGCAAATTGAGCCTCCATCTGTGCGAACCAAAGCGCAGGTTTTTCAGCGTAGAACGGTGGTACGCGAACGCCGACGCGAAAGGACTCGTGCGGTCCCTCCGTCTTACTGCCACCTACACTAGCTCCCGTTTTCATTTTTTCAACTGACTTGTCTTCCGAGTCCATCTCGTTGGTTTTGATCGTCGGGGTCACCACTGTGGGAACTAGTAAGTGACTGGTAGGCAATAGGTAGGCTTCGTTAAATGAAATAGATCGGTAAATACAAGGTTGATTTTAATTCACTATTATTACTTTACACTTTAACTTATTATGATCTCAGTACAGAACTACAAACTTATTATGATATAATTAATGAACTTGGATGCGAACTTTAAAATAATCTTTACTGGAAAACGTAATGTTAGGACTGCGTGTGCGACAACGAGCGAGCGTGGATTCGCCTTCAGAAACCGTGGCTGACTGGTCGTACGAGCAGTGGCCGGCGGCGGCGTCCGCGCCTTCGGCCGCCCAGCACTGCGCATGCGTGTTGCGCATGCGCGTTGCGCGGCCTCCTACTCGTACGACTCGCTTGTTGCGCGATTAATAAAACTACCTAACGTTTAAGTAGGCACCGCAGGCGCCACAGGAATAATGTAAGTAAATTGTACAATACCTACTTAAGTTCATGAATCTTCTTCCTCTTAGCGTTAATCCCAGTCGCATCTGAAGCATGCAACTTACTCTAATTGCGGATTTGGCTGGACTTCGATATTCTCTGTGAAGCGCCTGCCATCTGACCTCCACAACTCAAAGGCGATATCGAACCATGGCAATTAGATCAGTTGGACTTTTCAGGGCTCCAAATACCCCTAACGACTGCCATAGATGTTTGTATGGTAACCGAGGCCGACGGATTAACGTACCCAAAACCCATAATCATGCATACAAATATTTGCACTGAGCGGGGAGCGAACCCGCGCCTCTTGCGTAGCGGCCGCGTTCACTACCGCTGCGCCACAGAGGCTGTCATTTAAATAGATCGATTCAAATATCTTGTACATAAATCGCGAAATATAAAAGACATCTTCTATTTTCATAACGTCTCAATTGGCGATGTGACATGACTTTTAGCTAGCACAGCAAGTTCTATTTAAAAAAAAAAACAATCTAATCAATTTTTATTCATTACCTACAGTCCATCAAATCTAAGAGGTACCGTTTGACGTTTCATATTTTTCAAACCGAAACAACTTTGTTCATACGTACATTATTCAGTTTCGATAACCTTTTTCATAAAACCATGAATTTAGAAAGATTTCATTATTGTATCTAAAAATGTACAATTCTTAATATCTAAATGTAATTGAAAACTTTCAAACAAAGCAAAATAACACATATTTACACAGTAAATAATTTCTAATAGTTATATTCTTGACCTCATTACAAAGTTACGTAGTTAGGTCACTGCACGTAGTGTTGCGACTCTTCGGATACACTTGTATGCAAAAAAATCGTTTACATATACGAAAAATCGAATGTATTATTTACAAATTACACTTGACAACCAAACAAATATTTTTTCATGTGAATGGGATTTATCTCACATATTACGATTACATAACTAAATAGTTATGTAATCGTAAAATATGAGATAAAACCCATTCACCAAAAATACGTATTTATAAATCAAATATATTTGCTTCTTTAAAAAGTTGTCGAAAGCGATTTGTCGATTTTTGATTTTCGCGCCCAAATAAGTCGGGGTTTCTCGCGCTAACGCTGTCGAAATAGTAAATGGAGTCAGGGATAGTGTTTTTTACATTTATTTTTGTGTATGATAGTATGGGTTTGCATATTACAGAGAAATAAACAAATTTTTAACAAGCACATCCATTGATTTTACAATTACAATTTTTTCTTCTAAGTCTTATTTCTACGTCTAAAACTAATAAAAATAAGGTATGTAGAACCCATTCACAAAAATGTTGTTGCCTGATGTTATAAATTAACGACGTTACTGCGCGACCGCATAATGCACTGAATACACAGATACCCTAAAATAAATTAATTTAATTATTTTTAGGTCAATAGGCAAAATCGCAGGTGTCCAAGTCTCTACAATTTTTTTTTTCTGGCAACACTGCCAACTACAAGCGCACGCGGTCCGCTCGGTCGGTTCGGCGTCAGCAGTCTCTCGCCATCTTGGAAGCTGACTTTGCGCGTACTTGCTTTCTCGTTTGTGTTTTACAATTTGTGACTTGGCTATTACTTTTCTGGACTGATCATTCTTTATCCGTTTACCTTGGCAATATTTATACTGGACTCCGAACTAAGCAAGTGTTTATTAATAATGTCGAAAAGAGGACGTACTTTGAACAGCCAGGCTCGTGAATTGGTGGTGAAATTACACGAGTATTTTGAGCGTGAATCTCAAAATGGTGGACTTCTACTGCCAGTTACACAAGTTCGGGATCGCGTCGGTGAAGCTCTCGGTATTGGTAGCCGCACCGTTGGCAAAATATTAAGTGAAAAATATGGGCCTTCGGGGAGTGACAGTAACGTACTTCACACACCGAAAAAACGAAAAAGAAATAAACCTGTGACAGGCATCGATGAATTCGATAGTCATGCTATTAGAAACCATATATACGGGTATTTTACAAGAGGCGAATTTCCAACATTGGCAAAGTTATGTGCAACTTTAAAAGATGCCGGGCTGTATAAGGGAAGCATAGAGTCGTTGAGAACGGTAATAACAGGAATTGGCTTCAGATACAAAAAAGTTGACAAACGAAAAATTGTTATGGAGCGACATGACATAATTATGCAGCGACTAACATTCCTGCGCGAAGTTAAACAAATTATAAACTGGGATAATGTAATATTTTTGGACGAAACTTGGCTAAATTCCAACCATTCTGTGCCGAAAACATGGACTGATGATTCTGAAGCTTCGTGCTCGAAGGTGCCGATAGGAAAAGGTGGACGCCTCATAATATGCCATGCTGGGTCAGCGTCTACAGGCTTCGTGGAAAACTCTTTATTAGCTTTCCAATCCAAAAGCACTAAAGAGTATCATGAAGAAATGGACGCAGTAAGGTTCCGAGAGTGGTTCTTAAATTTATTACAGAATATCCCTCCTAACAGCACAATTATAATGGATAATGCCCCATACCACTCTGTGCAAATTGATAAAGCACCTACGTCAGCCAATAAGAAAGCAGATTTGGTGGCATGGCTGCAAAGAAAAGGAGTGGATGCCGACATGTCACTATTAAAAGCTGAATTATTACAGTTAGTGAAATTGCATAAACCACCAAAACCGACATATGTAATTGACCAATTGGCCGAAGAGCACGGGCACAAAGTCATACGACTTCCTCCGTACCATTGCCAATATAATGCCATTGAACTGATTTGGGCCCAAGTTAAAGGTAATATTTTATAATATTATAATAATAACACGAGTACTTCTAACATTTATAATTTAAACAATGGTTTTCGTCTGCTATCAAATAGTTACATTATTGTTTTACAGGTTATGCAGCAAGACACAACACAAAACCACCCTTCAGTGTCAAGAAAATGGAAGGTTTATTAAAGGAAGCATGTGCCCAAGTTACACAGGAAGATTGGAGTAAAGTAGTACAAAAAACAAAGAAAATAATAATGGACGACTTCGAAAGAGACGTACACTTTGATAATGTAATGGACAATCAACTGGTCATTAATTTAAATGACGATGATGACGAAGACGACGATACTAGTACTAGTAGTGAATAAAAAAATATCCTAAACATTTCTTTTATTTAATTATAACAATTGATTTCTTAAAATTCGGATATTATAGTAATCGATCTCTTAAAGTTCGGATATTATAGTAATCGATTTTTTCATCCCATCCCTATCATTCAATTGTCAGAACTGTCAAACGGTACTTCTTAGATTTGACGGACTGTAATAGCATAAAAACTATTTGTAAAGTGCAATACTGAGGAAATTGGATTAACCTATCTTGATACTTTTAAATTGTGGGGAAAATATATTTATTTTTAAACAATACACAATATACCATAATAAACAATTAAAATAAAACAAATTTTAAATTAGTATTTTATACGGAGCAGTGGACATAAATACATATAGGTATTATTTAAAGATTTTTATTTTTATTGTTGAAAAATTATCAACAACATACTGAACTGCTAAAGTGAAATATTCTTTTAGTGAGATTCCTAGTGCCATCAATTAACTTTTGAGTTATACGTATTAAAGATATTTTATTCCTGTTGGCAGCCGTTGACGTGGGCAATATCATAATATAAGCTCACCATTGTTATTTTATGCAAGTTCGGGACTTCACGCGATAAAAACTTCTACTTACTTTCTGCCGACCGACGTTTCGGGTGCGATGCTGCACCCGTGGTCACGACTTGACTTGCATAAAATAACAATGAGTTTACACCACGATAGCTTAAAAATAACATAAGCTCACCAGTCGGCACGACACGTTTTCAACAAGGGCCTTATCACTTTTTTGGAAGTATCACCACACTCGTGCTCCATTTGTTAAACCTATTATAACCCAGCTAGACGGGGAACCCTCTCGCCATTCCCATTTCATCGAATTAATGAGGCAGGGTCCCAAGAGCTAGCGAAAGGGATCCACGTCCTGAAAGAGCCAGTGAGCCTACCCTACCATCCTACCTGCGAAGTATTCCTGTTGTTTTTCAGTTGCTTGAGCACTTATTGATTATTGATATCTCTTCGTTGTGACACGTGAATCTATCCATATTTATGCAACCATTAGGTATCTACTATGAGGACTAACTAATACAAAAGCTACTCCAATCTCAATCGAGAAATGTGTATCATAAAATAGGTACGCGCAGAAGATGGAATGCGATCGCAATCTTCATCAATTATTTTTGCAGTGGTTTCCAGTACCGCGAATCATAATCGAAGGTGCATTTAACTCCAGTGGTCTATTTACTCTGATAAAATAGAAAGTGGTATAAGTTGTAAAGAAAAAATCTACTTGGAGAGTTTCGATTTCGAGTTGAGTACAAGAATAATAGGTACGGAAGAAAAGCCAATAGTAGTGAAACACAACAAGACAAGACATTGATTTCTACCAAGGGAGAGGAATCTTTGTGGTTAGAAAGTTATTTTTGCAAGTCTTATCTCGATATCTTTTACTTCATTACGCCTGTTTCCTATTTGGGTAGATGGAAAGGATGGGCTGTTGACAGTGGTGGCTGTGCGTTGGCATTCCGAGAAGTTGATTTGCCGCGAAGTTGGTGTTTCCAGAGGTTGGTATTGGCAATCTGCGAGAGGTTGTTAATTTGTGAATGTGGCTTTATGGATGTAGATGTAACTACGACGATTTCACTATTTAATTCGTCTAAAGCATACCAAGCTTCTTCAGCTTGGTATGCTTTAATACATTGGATGTGATTTATTTGGATTTATACTAGTCTAAAAGTTTATCTACCGGCTATCTATGTAAAAGTATCAAAATGGTACAAGTCAAATTATTTGTCAAACCGCTACAAAGACCAGAAAACATAAAATATTTGACATTCCGATGTATATCAATGTAAAACTTTGCGCATGTGCGTCTTATGTCTGTTATAAAGAAATAGTCGTACAAGAGTTTCATCTCTGTGAGATCGTCGAATTTGACGTGATGACATCAACATTGCATTAAATGAAGATCGTAATTCTTTTTTTTAAATCGTGCCATGAGATTCTTGTATACCTATATACTGTGCCAACAATTTTGCTTCCCTATTTAGTTCTTAGCATTGTAATTTTTTAATATATGATTTGAGATTGACATGGTCATTAACATTAATAGTATAACACTCACCGGGATATTTACCATGTTTATAATTTGTATTTGGTAACCGATATTTCGGCGTTGTTTCAAGCGCCGTGATCACGGTGTATTGAAACAGCGCCGAAATATCGGTTACCAAATACAAATTATAAACATGGTAAATATCCCAGTGAGTGTTACACAAGTAATTTTTTAAATTTTGAAAATAGAATAAAGCAGCGGTCCCAGTCCCACAGCCCGTCGGACGACGGGTCGCGCCAGACCGAGTCGATGCGCCTGTCGCGGCCCGTACCGGCCCGTACTTAGCATTCCCACGGCCTGTGCTGGCCTGATGCGGCCTATAAAAACCTATTATCGATGCCGCTCCTCGTTTTCATAGCATCCTTGAATTTAGCTTTCAACTTTCTGTAGGTAGACGTTAAATTATCTTTTTAAATTATTTTTTATGCGTAACCACGCATCATGGGCATTGTTTTTACTTTTGTGTTGAGGCGACGAACTATTCCAAGGCGCCAGTTCATTTTCATACAGTTAACACTTTCGCGGACGCGCCGGCTACAGCCTTCTAGTGCAATTTGTTTGAAATGACGCGCCGCGCCGGTTATGGCCGTCGAACATTTTCATTCCATTTGGGGCACAAATGCTTTAACAGGTAGATTTCGATACTGCTACAGTATAGTTCATTTTATAGTGCCCCCATGTTTAATTCTTTGAGATGCCTAGTGTCACATGAAGCGTATTTTCACATCTATAAACATATACACTTATCTGTGTACGTGTGCGCACTCACAGTGACGCAAAGGTTATAGCAGCGGCCTATGTACGGCGATTTAGTCAGTTAGTCAGTCGTATGGGAAGTGCTCCGCGAGGAGGACGCGGGTATATAGAAGAGTTTTGCGCGCGGTCGTCTAATAAAGTAGTATGAATTATTAATATTATTCGTATTTTTCTTAGACATAGTTCAATACTTTTACTTTTACAGAATTCTTGGTAAAATTTGGTATCACAAAAGAATTGTAAAATGTAAACAGAGCATCATCATACCTGAATCATCATTCCTGATTGCATCCGAGGCCACTGTGCCCTCGGAGCTCAGGGTCCGCCTTCCGGCTCTTCCTCCTCCACTTCGCACGATCTTGCGCGGTAGTGAGACCGTTAGCATTAGCATGCATGTTACCCTCCACGACGCCAAGCACTTCTTGGGCCTACCTCTTCTATCTGGACCCGGTACCAACGTAGTTGGGTGGTTGCCGCAAGACGTGGCCGTACCAACAGAGCCGGCTCTCTTGCATTTTATCTGCGATATCACGGACATGAAGGCTGCCGCGGATGTGAGAGTTTCTCACCCGATCTTTACGCGTGACTCCACACATCCACTGCAGCATTTTCATCTTCATGACGCACAGCATCTGCTTGTATCGCTCCAACAGCGGCCACGACTCACAGCCGTGTAAAAGGACAGGTCTAATCCGCCAAGATCAGTCGAATCCTGTACAATTTTGCAAGATATTGATGGGTTAGATAGTGTCAATGAAAGTCATCATATTTTAATACCAGACTCACAGATGACCGACAATCAACAGCAATCAAAGACACTTTCGGAGATTACTCCCGAGCATCAATGTTTTACATCTTCAACTTCACAGGAATCTACGGCTAATCATGAACGTTCAAGGTCACCAGAAATTTTAGACGAAGACGCCACAAGTGATCCCAACGTGGGTGTCTTCAAGGCGGCGTACAACAGAGCCACAAATGTCTGCAAGAGGGCTTACGTCAGGGCGGATGCCCAGCGCATAGCACGGCTGGGCCAAGAGCTAGTGGCGCATCCCACGGGCAGCCGTGGCTACTGGCGACTGGCCAAAGCCGTGCAAACTATGTTCTGCCAGCTCTCGCTGAGCAACCCCAATGGATCTCTGGCCCATGAGCCGCAAGAGAAAGCAAATTTGCTGATTAATCTCTTTGCAGTCAACTCCCGATTCGAAATCTTCCCCGAAGTCCCACCGACCGTCGAGCACGGGCCCCAGGTATTTCAACCGGGGCTTGATGTCGATGGGAGTACCTCCTACTGTGAGGCTGGCTCCCGGGCCTGGCCTGCGCCAAGGAACCTGTGGAACCCTGTGGAAAACCGCACGACATCTCATGCCTACCGACCCGGTCGGACTTGGGTAGATGACGGCTCTCTCCGTCAGTTACGCCCCGACTATGCGGCGGAGGTGGAGGCACATCGTGATATACGAGCGTCTCCCTAATGCAGCTCCAGGGCAAGGTGTTGAACGCGTTGGAGATGTCCAAGGACAACGCAGACATCACCTCACCCCGGGCAACAGCATCATTCGCCAGAGTCCTCACGCGCATGATGGCATCCACGGTGGAATGCCACCGGCGGAAGCCGTACTGGGTGTTCGCCAGATTCAGCACCACCCTAGAGAGGTGCTCGATGCGGTGCTTGGCAATAACTCTTTCAAAGAACTTGCCCACCTCGTCGAGCAACACTATGGGCCGGTACCCGAACGGCTCGTCCGCCGGATGCCGATGAGGACCAGTTTCCCCGTCTTCCACAAATTCTGAAACTGGCCCAGCTCCAGACATGCGTAGTGTTCTTCTTGGCTCTAAGACGAAGGCTTTACCTGGTGTATCAATATTGCAGAAATATTTTTAAATTACTAGGGGCGTAACGTCTACAGCGGGCACAGGCTATGACCGTTGTGACCTATTTAGTGAACATTTCGACTATTACAATTGACGAAACGTCTTTAGCAGGCAAAGGTTATAGCCGGTGTAAACTTTCAATGGACGTGTTGACCACTAGGTAAGAACGCAACGGCTAGAGCATATGAAGGCTATAACCGGTGCATAGCTATTTTAATAATATTATATGATACATAAAGAACAGCGACGCACCGGCGAAGGGTATAGCCTGTGCAATTTTATGTGATAATATAATATCTTTTATTTTTGACGAAACGGCTCAAGCATCTCATACAAAAAAGTTGTGTCAAAGTGATGTTATAAAATAAATAGAAAGTCCGCGAACGTGTTAAAAACTCAGATATAAGCTCGTGAAATAAACGATTACAACGGACGCAGACGCGCCGTTACAGACTGCAAGGGGCAACGACGTGCCGCAATTTTTTTAAATTTTATTTTACCAAATTAATACATACTTCCAGATGATTTTTTTATCGCCTAGTTTCGATAAAAAAATTAAATCGAAAGTATCGGATAGTCATTGGTGTGTGCCATGGTACCTAAACCTGGGATCGAACCCGAGACCTCGTCTCTTTATTTTTATTGATTATAGAGTCATATAATGTCATTGATTATCGTCATCATTGCATTTAAAGGCCTCTACCGATGCATAGGTAACCTTATTAGAAGGCAAGTAGGTGGTTGAACAAAGTACCTACACTATAATAGTGGCTTTTGTTCAATTAAATAAATAGTTGAACAAATGACACTTAATTTGTTGAATTTGTTCAATTCGTTGAACAAACAGTTGAACAAAGTGGATTAACTCGTTCAGTACCTGGGTATAGTAGGTGCCTATCTAAGTACCTGGCTGCTTATTATAGTCAAATGAATTATTGAAACATAAAATTTCATCGTCACAGATAATGTAATGTTCTATCTTCATAATCGTAAATATTCCAGTAAACAATTCCCAGTCACAAAGTTTACACATTTTGTGAACCATTAGTTGAGAACAGCGTGCCCTATAGTCCGTGAACTTATTGCTCTCACGAGTTATTGACGCATTGAAAGTTTCGCACACGACTATGCTACTGGGACGCAGGAAAACTTTAACATTTTCCCAAGATTCAGGATTGTTTGTCTTTTAGAGAAATCCACTGGAACACCCATGTGTTTGGTAAACATTTTAACTATTTTTTCGTTGTCGAAAAGTGTCGATTTCTTTTACACTGAATGGGATGGAAGTTCAGATAATCTACCATACCTACATATCTAAGTTATACTTGTTACTTTGTCATGATGGAATTAACACGCCAAACAAATATCTCAATTTACATACAAAACTAGATTCACAACATTTCAAACGCTCTTTTTCAAGTTAAAAAATTCCTCCAAGTTTGTCCCATAAATAAAAGCAGGGCCCTATGCAAGACTGAAAAAAGGACGAATCAATAGGTCCTCAAGAAGCAAAAATAAAAGTCGTCTAAGATTAGGCATATCGACTTTCCAGCATGCTGCGATATCAGCATTTATTCATCTTCATATAGGTACCTATAGTCGTCCGTGACACACACAGCCGGTAAGGGCCGGCGCCCACTGCCGGCACGGCACGGCATAACATGGCAAAGGATTTTTTTACTAATCAAGTTATTTGGAATCTTATTTCAGTGACTTTATTTTACTTTCTTTCGTCAAACGATGCCGCGGCAGGCTTCGGCATGCCGCGGCGCGATGCGACGTGCCACATTCCGTTTGACTGCCTCTAGGATAGGATAGGGGACTCTTTTGTCCGCACTTAGCCTCTCTTTTGGGCCATTGTGCGTAGACTATAGCGGTAGTGAACGCGACCGCTACGATCGGGTTCCGCGCGGGTTCGATCCCCGCTCGGTGCAAATATGTATTTGTATGCATGAATATGAATATTTGCATTGGTCTGGGTGTTTCTATCCTTCTAATATCTAATATTATAAAGGCGATAGTTTGTAAGTATGTATTTGACAGCCTTCGTGGCGTGGCGGTAGTGAACACGACTGCCACGCAGGAGGCGCGGGTTCGATTCCCGCTCAGTGCAAATATTTGTATGCATGAATATGGCTATTTGCATTGGTCTGGGTATCACTATGTATAATATGTATATATTTACAAAAAAAATGTATTTAAGTATGTTTATCCGCATTCTAGATTCCATAACACAAGCTAGTTAAACTATGCTTACCATGGGTCTAGATAGCGTTGTGTAAAATGTTGGGAAATATTTATGTGAGGATGTCTATTACTCTTTCACGTAAAAACTACTGAATGGATTTAAATGAAACTTTACAATAATACTTATAGCTTATACATCAAAATAACACATAGGCTATATTATTATCAGAGATGAACGGGATCAGACTTCCACGCGGGCTGATCCGCGGGCAACGCGGTTGTATAATATTATGTATTTACAAAAAAAATGTGTGAAGTATGTTTATAGGCATTCTAGAACCAATAACACAAGCTAGTTACGCTATGCTTACTTTGGGTCTAGATAGCGTTGTGTAGATTGTCCTACAATCTACAATATTTATTTATTTCATTCCTCCTGATGCTAGAGTAGATAGCGGGGCTTGGCCACAGCCTGCCGCGACATGCCACAGCCCGCCGCGGCATCCTTTGCCATGCCGTGCCGGCAGTGGGCGCCGGCCCTAATTGTACCTACTTATATATCTACCAACCATTGCCAATATCTGTATAAGTTTACCCCTTTGCGCCTTAGTTAGTGAATTAAAATGGATGTTATCTAAACCAATATCATGACTGCATGCAAACCGCTTCCCATAGATTAATATTGCCGCTTCAGAATGCTAGGTTTGTCCTGTATGCTGTTGTTGCTATTTTCTTTACTTTTTTGCTACACATCCAGGACTTCACATGGTGATTTGCATATCACAGAGGCAGAGGCAGTACAGTTCTATTCAAACTTTCACAAATTTCCACGATAAACAAACACAATCTGGCAGGGGCGTCCTAGAAAAATTGCCGCCTGCAATATGTTCGGATTAGGTAAAAAATAATATTGCGTTTGTTTGCCTACATATTGACGACTCTGCAGCGCTGTTCGCTGTATGAAAAAAAATGTCAAAGGCCTCCACGTACTATCAACATGGATACCACATATTGAGGATTAAGGCAACAACTTTTTTAAGGAAAAAAATCTCTTTAGATGCGTTTTGCGCGTTGGACAGTTTTCATAGATTTACTCCAATCTCTGGACACATGTAGGTACCTACCTTCCTACCTACCTCACAGAAATTCTATTTCCGCCAACAGGATAAGCGTGTATTACAAAATAGATTGCAATTCAGTCTTGACATCGTTGTACCTCGTAGTTATCAAGTTGTCGTTCGATTGTTATCGCTAAAATTAATAATTCTTTACTAGGTAGACACTACAAATTGTATTGAGCTTTCAGTTGTTACAATAAGTGTGTGTCTGTGACAGTCGTTACGACGCTACAACATCTACGAAGTCCAGCGTACCGTAACGATATGATGTGCTTTATCCATTGCATTGCGCGACCTATATAGCCTCCTGAATAATATAGGTAGGTGCAGTCAGAATCAGAAAGATGTTGACGACCAAAGTGCTCAAAATGATCTTAATTTAGTTTTTTACCCCTTTCCAGTTCTAATATTTGGTACACACCTTTAATTCGGACAATAATCTATCTAATATATAAAATTCTCGTGTCACAGTTTTCGTTGCCATACTCCTCCGAAACGGCTTGACCGATTTTGATGAAATTTTTTGTGCTTATCCGGTATCTATGAGAATCGGCCAACATCTATTTTTCATCACCCTAAATGGTGCAGCGGGAACGGGATCTGACGCGGATCGCGGGGCGGGAAAAAATTGGCGGTACGAAGTTCGCCGGGACAGCTAGTATATATATAAAAATCAATGCCACTTTTCGTTGTAATGTTATACCTCAACAACGCCTTTACCGATTTGGCTAATTTGGTCTTGAATGTTGGAATACTACAAAAATCCAAGTCTCTTTAATGTGGTAACACTATCTGGCTGCCTACCTTCATAGATTCGATCACTCACTCACTCTCTTCTTACGCACTCGGTCATTCTTTTCTTTACTTGTTTGTCATTTTTTGAATATTTTTCCACTCGGAATAAATTGGACCATCAAAGCCAAAATACGCTTTTATTTCCCTTCCTATGACCTAAATTTTATGGGCCCAGGCCACGTATTTTACCAGTGCTGAATAAATTTAATATTTAAACTCAGGATTAAAAGTTCGATATAATATTTTCTTCGTTGTCAAAATGGAGTCACGAAACAAACGAAATATCCAACAATTCATTGGTGACCGTTATAGCACGTGGAAATTTCGAATCAGGTCACTGTTGGAAGAGCTGCAAGTTGTATCCGTGATCGACGAAGCGATGCCGAAGGAACCTGATGCCGAATGGAAAAAGAAAAACCTGATTGCAAAAGGTACCATTTGTAGAATATTTGGGTGACGCTTTTCTTAATTTCGCCAAAGATTCTACCACGGCAAAATCTATCTTGAATAACTTAGATAAGGTTTACGAGAGAAGGAGCTTACCTACGCAGTTAGCTTTAAGGAAACAATTACTGACTTTGAAATTGCAACATTGAATTATTCGTGGAAGTCCAGGGAAGGTTTTTAAGAAAAATTCCAATAATTGCCGGGAACAGACATCCACACGGGCGGAGCCGCGGGCAAAAGCTAGTACCATATAAATCAATAAAACAGTTTGATTTGCTCTTAATACGAGATTTCTAAGATTATTTTGAAATTTCGTCGTCAAGATATTTATCACTCTGATGTACTTGATTTCACAAGACAGTACTTACTACAGATAGCCTCCGTGGTGTAGAGTTGGGTTCGATCCCCGCTCAGTGCAAATATTTGTATGCATGAATATGGGTATTTGCATTGGTCTGGTCGTATCCCGGAGAGCACGTTAAAGCCGTCGGTCCCGGTTGCCACACGGACATCTATGGCAGTCGTTACGGGCAGTTGGAACCCTCAAAAGTCCAACAACTGGTTTACCTGCAATGCTTCGATACCGCCTTTAGGTTGTGGAGGTCATATGGCAGTTGCTTCACGGAAAATATCGTAGTTTAGCCAATTCCGCAGTTAGCAGTCTAACTGCGGATTTGGCTAAACTACTTACCGGTATAAAGCGGACCCCAGATTCCAAGCTGAAAGCTTTGGATACGACTGGGATTAACGCAAAGATGAAGAAGAAAAAGTACCTACTTACTAAGTGTTTTAGTTGTTTACTACATAAGTACATTAAGTACCTATTTCGAATAGTTGCCACTGACAAGATGATGGAGATCTTGTTGTCGAGTCTTCACCCCCGGCTTCGTTACCAGTGGTGAAATGGGAATATCATTTACCTACTTACCTACTTTCTACTTATATCAACAACTTGCAGATGTGGCTATTGGACATCTTTATTTATTTATCGGGTATAAAGTCTTAACTAAAACCCGACTACCGAAAAATCACGCTTTAACAAGTGAAAAACAAGAAAATATCAAGGATAGCCGTGGTCGTAGGCCACTTTTCCCTAGATATATTGTTTTGTTAAAGTAAGTGGCATACGACCACGGCTATCCTTAATATTTTCTTGTTTTTCACTTTTTAAAGCGTGATTTTTCGGTAGTCGGGTTTTAGTTAAGACTTTATTTTTTATTTAAATTATTTTGAGGCAAGGCAAAGCTAATAATTTATACATATTTGAAATGTGCTCATTAAGGACTTTCATTTGATACCAAACACGGCATATTTATCTCAAATGTATTTTTTAATACAGTACCTTATGAGCGCTAGAGGGCGCCACACAAGATTGGGGGACACGTCATATAGCCTATAACCATCGAACGATCAAGCCGCTTGTAACGATACCTCATTTGTCCAGTTCTCTTAAGTATTTGAGGAGCTATGAGGGAACAAATGAACATACATACATACATACATACATAGCCTGTCAAAATCATAACCCTCCTTTTGGCTTCGCCGTAGTCGGGTAAAAAGAATGCGTACCTACATTCATCTTTAAACTATAAGTAATTAAATTATAACAAGCACTGCGATCAGCTTAGTCATGTTGTTGTAGTTTGGCCAAGAGAAGAGCATCAAACTTGAACAAAAAATGGAAACGAAGCCATTACTTAATGGATTTGTTCAGTGAATTAGAATGAAATAGGGCAAGTGTTTTCCCAATCTAATGAATCTAGATATTTTGTGCGTATATTAAACTTATTTATAGACACTGCTCCATAGGCCTGCCGAGAACAGAGAATCGGTTCTCCATTAATCTAGAGATGGGGCCGCGGCCGCACCGATCGCAAATGAATGGTCATTGGAATGAAGACGTATGGACCAAACATATCACTCGGACATTTTGTTTCATTTGCCATCTGCAGCCCGTTCCTTGGCTTTACAAAAGACGTTTGTCTAGTTTAAGATATAACGAGTTTCCGGCTTTCTGTGAGGTTCATTCTAAAGTTTTTGCCTTCAGACATTTTTCTTTCCAATATAATTGTAGAAAATGGTCAGAATGTTTCTGTACAACTTTATAATTACAAACCTACGCGGCTACGGTTGAATGTTTTAATGATATAAGTACAATGTTGTAAACTGGTTAGTTTTTTGTGAAACATAATTTGCATGCTGCAAAGAATTTGCAGGCTCCGATTCCCGCTCAGTACATATATAATACTAGCTGTTGCCCGCGGCTCCGCCCGCGTGGATGTCACTTATCGCCTAATTATGAAAGCTATTTAGCTATCATATCTTTCAAATTTGATTAAAATCGGTTAAGTAGTTTTATAGGAGTTCACCGCGGACAAACAACGTAACACTTAATATAAATACAGAAGATTGTGCATGAATAATGTAGGTATATTTGCTTTGCATTGGTATAACTAAATAAAAATAACACATTTCATTCAGTAGTTTGTATAGATACTTACCTAGTAATTAACAAAATAGCCTAGTTGTCGGTAGATAGTCGGGGTCGTTTCAGTTAACTTATGTAGTACCTACTTATCTATTCAAGGAATAGTTAACTCTGTGTTAACCTATTGACCAAAAAAAACAGTTTTAAAAGCAATGGCACAGGTCCGGTTTAGGTACCTCATTATCTTGCTTCCAATTCGAAGGCCGCTATTGCCAGTGACGACCTACTTACTTATGCTACAGGCCACAGTCTGCGTCCATAATTGCGCACCCATATCATCATCATTCATGACCCCTGCCTAATATATATGGGTTGGCTTCTCCACATTGTGCAGTTGATTACGTGTGTGTAGTACTCTACATACATGAATACCTACCTAAATGATTAGAGACACATTACCCTTTCTATGTAAATTAAATTCAACGGAAGATAAACATCTATCTCCCCTCATCTAAACGAATGCACCTGATTAGAAGAGGATCATTTATTTATATCCTTCTATGGCAAGCAATTTTGAACTCAAAAGTTGATGAATTTACTGAAGTAACATAATAAAATATATCATTCCGACTTATTTATTGTAATAATAATAATAATATTCTAACAATAACTAGGTAAGTATCTATACCTAGTATGTGATATACATATGGTAATACGTAAGTAGGTATCTACTTACTATTGTAGATTTATGTTAAGGGTAGCTACATACATGCATGACTACATGTGTGTTCGTATTCCCTATTAGTGCTCGTATGAGGTTCCATTGGGAGTCACTACTGTGAGTTTTGTAAATAAAAGGCTCCAGTAAAGGATGTTCCTTCTTTTATTGCCCCCTTTACGATACACGTCTGCTTGTACTGGCGAGTGCGCAGTAACGATAGAAAAATAAGCATGCAAGTATTAGTTACCTATGTAGTTAGGTACCTAATAGTACCAGTATAGGAGCTACCTGTATAGCAGCTATAAATATATATTATTGTATAAAGCTTAGATAGTGTAGTAGATAATGAGTCACGATCTAGAGGTCCCTGATTCAATTCTGGCCAATACACTACCGAATTGAACTTAGGTACTTTTAACACAAGTAATTTGGCTTAGTGGAAGGGGTTAAGGGGAAAACAAGTAATTTCAGTTACTAGTTTGAACAAGTCAAAATGGTTGAAAAATCATACATTGGTTCCAACAGTTCGAACTGTTGGAACCAATGCATGATTTTTCAACCATTTTTACTGGTTTGTAAGAAAGTTGGTAGATGGCTCCACCGTCCCCCATAAAGACGGATATAAAGAGAAGGAAATTTTGAAGTCATTCAGGTGTGGCACAATAGCCCAGTTGGAAGAGCATTTCCCCTGTATGGGAAAGGTCGTGGGTTCAAGTCCCACTTGAGCATTTCATTTTTCCCGATGTGTTCGAATTTTAAAGTTAGCATAATAAATGCTATAAAAATCATTCAAATACTAAGTAGTTTAAAATAAAATAAATATATAAAAAGTAGTCATTCAGTGTCCATACAGTCACAGTACTATAAGCGAAATAAATGACATAATTTTTATATTGTAATAGAAGTTAGTTAACTACAATTTGCCTGAAAAGAAGCTACATACCTACGTTTGATCAAAACAAATTATCTCGTAGAATAATGATGGGATATCCAAAGACTTACTTAGAGTAGGGAAATGACATGGACCTTTTCGGCATAAAAAAATCTTTTTTTAGCCAATTATTTTCATAAGACTAAAGGCCACCACTAAAATAACTTTTATCACGGCTATTCATATTCATAAAGTCCTATCGTGTTTAGTGAGGAGCATCAGACGCTGTCAGTTCACATTATCCAGTGTATTGGCCCAATAAGGCATTGCACCCGCAGACCGACTCCACGATAAATGGTCCTGATGCTGATCGAACGGGCGCTTATATAGAACAACAGTTTGCTGTAAAATACGAGGGTGAGTTAGTGATTGTACGATCAATAGATTGCCGACCTACATTGGTTTGGTCTGCAATGATTGCAAGTCACTTGATTGATTCAATTCTACTTTTATTTTTATTTAATTTCATTGCAACTTGCAACGAAAGCTTGCAAGGCTCCTTCCACTACGATTCACAGTGTAGATCCTCATGTGGATCTTTGGATATTAACTACTTATTGGTAGGTATATAGATGGGGACACCATAGACCGGACGGGTGTACAGATTCTTAGGAGGTATTAAATTGCTTTGCAAAATTTATTTGGTTACCATTTATTTCAGGATTAGGCATACAAGTAAAATAGTGCATCAAAACATATCTTATTTTTGCTCAATTTTACAACGACGTAAAGATATTTTTAAACATATTACTGAAGTGGCAAAAACGCACGCGCTTCCCACTTAATGGTGAGCGTTTACCGTGACCTGTGAACGCTAGAAGTGCCATTTTCACGTTGCCATCGTCATTAATCATAATTTCGAATATGAACTCCTGTATGAAATGGCACGCAATTTGTTAAACCATCTTGATTTTAATATTCCTTAGAATGGGAGGTTCGTGCTCAGCAGCTGTTACCAAAGTGACAGAGTAACATATTATTCACTCAAGCAAGAAACATAAGCCAATATCCAAGTTGACTGTGAGAACGTTATGACGTTTTGTCGTGGGACTCGCGGAGCTATAATGTTATATCAGCAGACATTAGTCTGGCCCCTAATGTGATGTTGCGTCTCGTAGTACGTTGGCAAGCGCACGGTTGTCGATGTCGCCGTCCGAGATTTATCTTCCGGACCCCGCCCCGGGACGTGCGGCCGACTCGCCCCCAGTTCATTTCACACAAACGACCGACTTTAATTTTTCTTTTCGTCTTGTAATCGTTACAGGCAGCTGAATGATGTGCCGTTAGCAAAACATCAAAGACATTAAGATAAAGTCCGCATTGGCCACTTTCAATTTGAAATTGATGTTTTCCAATAAAAGAAGTGTGGGATGCGCGCAGCGTTGCAAAATTAATGTGACCAAAGGGAAATATTTCACGATGGCGTTTCTCTTTACTACTTACCTAGTAGGTATAAGTTTATACGTATCCAGGTGAATGGCTATTTGAAAATTTAAGAACAAAAAAAAGCTCGTGAAAGTAGGAGATTTTATGGTTGTCTGTGCAAGCTAGTCTTGTATAACGTCATGAAAAAGTCGTAAAATCTTGCGTAGATACAGGCGTGTACCAGTGAAATTTTCTGCTTGAGCGGTCGCGCAATCGACAGAACATGCAAAATTTTACGAGTCTCGGTTCTCACTCCTGAGGTTTAACCTTTTACGTAACGGCTTCTATTTCATGACTTCAACTGTTAAATTTATGATGACGTGAGTTCGAATTCGAATATCTATAATGCACTAGACTAGAGATACGAAGTGTATAAATAGATGTCAATAAGATGAAAATAATGTTGACATTCTCAAGTAAAACTACCTACCTAAGTACCTAGGTAAGTAAAGTGTTGCAATTTGCAATACAAGCGTTTAATTTATTGTAACTGTTACAGGTGTGGGTTGATTGTTTGTTAATTATCCTAAATAGAATCAAATTAGCAACCTGTAGCTCACAGAACAGTACCTACCATAAAAAGAAAGTACCTAAGTAGGTATGTGGGCCCGAATATTTGGATTGCTACAACATTATTTGGAATCAAGATAACAATAATTGTAACATTTACACATATTAACATATATGTACCTATTTGTACTTTTTCCACAGTATTTATTATATTGAACCTGACCGGTTTCGCCTTACGGCATTCTCAAAGGTTTACATTTGGATGTTTAAATTTTCCATATCTAAAACACTACGATATATTTTATACACTCAATATGTGTGACTCCACCAAGTGCCATCAAACAATAGTATTAATAATAATTGTAACGTTTAAAAACAACCTGTAGATACTCAGTATACTTAAGTACCTATGTTTCTAAGTCATAGTGGAAAAATATTTCGACATAAACAATTCATAAGATAGAAAGAAGATTGTTTCATCTTGTTAAAAAAGCATAATTTTAACTTAAGTAAATATTTTCATCTTAATCTTAGTTTCATTTGTTTAATTTCACTTTGTGCTCTCTTTAACAGAGCCTCGCTGTATTTTGCTGTCAAATTAAAGTCTAGCTAAGTATACTTCTATTACTATATTATATGAAACTGTAATTTTCCTTTTTTTATTAGTTCAGCATTTTTCTGAGCTTTTTATGTTCGAAAGTTAATAATGATTAAACTTAAACTCTACGATGTTATCAAGATCCTCAAAGGGTTCCATATTATTGAGGGACTGAACCCTAAAAATACAGTTTAGTACGGGTTTTACAAAAATAGGAGTATAGGTTATTAGATTAATAAAGGGCACAACCGGTATGTACTACCCTAACGTGCACCCTCTAGCTCTAGGCTTAGCCCATCAGAAGGTGTCGATGGAATTTTAGGTTCTCCGAAGGCTAACCGAGTAGGCTATCAATAGATATCAGTATTACCATCTATGTATTATGAGAGTTGTTCGGTTTTGTGGTATATTTCGCTAAATGTTTTTATTGTTTAAAGTTGTAGTTACTTTATTGCTTTCGAAGTTACGATTTTTTTTATCGTGCGATAAATCCCCACGGATACCACCCCCACGGAGCCGGTGGAGGTGGTTATGTCGGACTTGAACCGACTAAAACGCACGGCGTCTTGGGTCCTTGGTTGCCGGAGGTGAAATTGCCAAAAGCATATCTCTTAGTT
Organism: Eilema sororculum; assembly: GCA_914829495.1. Lineage (NCBI taxonomy): Eukaryota > Metazoa > Arthropoda > Insecta > Lepidoptera > Erebidae > Eilema > Eilema sororculum. The sequence goes on along the minus strand of OU618543.1, from coordinate 14,856,274 downwards.
CTTAAATATGTGTTCGTGTTGTTAGCATGAACTTATATATCGTTCACGCTCTGCTAATTAGAGAGAATTACATGCTCGTAGTTTCAGGAAAATTTATTATACAAGTAAATCTTACAGATTTACTGCTAATTACACTTTTCGCGGCAAGTTGAGTGTGTGTCTGACGGTGTGCCTGAGCTATTGTCTATATGAGGCGCTTTGTCTCACGTTATTGTGAAATCACGGCGTTGAATTAGTACTTACTTACCTACCTATTGTTCTGCTTGTATTCTTTAACCCATCATATTTTATAGACTGCTTTTGAAAAAGCTGTGGAATTTGAATAGGAACAGTGTCTTTTCAGGTTTGGTATTTGTAATAATTTGCTTCTGGTCATTAGGAGTTTAATGGCCTATCTAACATTCTACGTTTAAGAAAGGACCAGATTTTTTTATTTATTACTGAGGTCGGCAACTAGCACTTTTGTTGAAAAATGGTTACCTTGTTATTTTATGCAAGTTCGGGACTTCACGCGATAAAAACTTCCACTTACTTTCTGCCGACGTTTCGGGTGCGATGCTGCACCCGTGGTCACGACTTGACTGGCCGGCGAGGGTCGCGCGGTATGCGCGGAACATTTTTTGTGCGTCTACCCTCCGTTACTTTCAGAATGAAAGTAAGGCTGGCGACACACTACACTCACTACGTCAGTTTTGGACAGCACAGTGTTGTTGGGTTTTAGTGTTTTTATCACTGGATTCCACGTCCCGGATAGTTTGAATCCATCTTCCCTATTGAAATTTTTATACTTTTTAATTTGTTAATGACAATGAATTGAATAACAATGAGTTTACACCGCGATAGCTTAAAAATAACAATGGTTACCTTACCTTACAACATCTTATATCTAGTAATCAAAGATCTAAGATTTATCCTCGCACGCATAACTATTTGTAAGGGATAGAAGGAAAGGAAGAAAGTTGGAAAAGCAAAGGCAGAAACTACTTCTATCGAAATTTAAAAAATCATAGGATGTAGTAGGTAAGTCGGAAGAAAAATAATAGTAAATACAGAAGGAAAATACGTTTAGTTTTTACCAATTCATCCCTTGGGTTCTATAGAGCGCTAATATTTTATGGGATAATAGCTTTTCAACCACCCTTGTATCACTATCAAACTCTGTAAAAACTGTGGGCAGATTTTTTATGATCATGTCTTTTGCCTGAACAGATATCTAGTAATAACTTTGTTATTCGTTGATATATAAAAAAGTAAGTACCTACTTACGTAAAGTTTATTTATTTTATTTGTATTTTTAGTTTTAATTTTAAAAGTAATATCATATTATTTATCTTTTACCAAACTAGGTTCCTAGGTATTGTTTAATAACTTACTCGAATCCATCACTTGTGTAAACAATCTTAAATTCTTAATATATTCGGTTATAAACCACATCAACACCAGTTCCTAGATAAATCATATGTTGTAGTGGCCATCCTGTCCTTTAATGGCTCTATCATTTTGCAATACATCACCATAAATCTCGTCGAGCGTTATACTGGGTGTACATTGGACGTGGCGTCTCGTGCATGCCCTCAATTTGAGTGGTCGGGACTTGCGACCGATACGTCCCCAGCTTACATGCCCCAGATATGTTAAATAGACAATTGATCTGTTTACTTAGGTCGAAGTCCGGAACTATTTTAAATACGAAAACATAACAGAGCTTGCGGCTATAATGTTTTATGCCTAATTTATGCGCGCGTTTCAAAACTGTACGTGCTTATTTCTGTCTTCAGTTCAGTTTTCATCGAACAAATTATTTAATAGAGGGGATCATACGTTACTAAGACTTGTATTTTGAATTAAAACAGAGTTTAACAAACTTATATAACACAAATTGTAATTAAATTTGAGCTCTGCTTCAGTGAAAGATGAACAATTGTCTCTTTATTGCAATGTTGTTTACAAGTTCGTATATTGTTCACATAAGTTTCAGCCTCGGGTTATACATGAAATGTGAATTAAAACTTTGAATAATTATTAGAAATAGTTACTTATTCGAAAAAATTGCAAATAAATAAATATTTTTATATGTTAAGTATCGGAAAGATACTGAGCATAAAAAAAATGTATTATTCCCGGCAGAATAGAATCTCTTCCCAGGCGGTGTCGTACAAGGCGACTAAGGGATAATGCTGTTTACCATAAGATAGATACAGCTCAGACTCAGCCTCAAATGCATGGCTCTAGTTAACAAATGTGCCCGGAATACGGCAATAGGCTCACCCCTTATTACATGGGACCGAATACCTACAATGATTGGTGAGATACGGGTGTTAAGTTACCTCTGCCTAACCTACCGGGGATAAAAGCGTGATTGTATGTATGTATTTTTAGCGTAGAGGCGGTAGGTATGGTATGAAAATTGTTTAGTGGTAACTGAGTAACTCATGGTTTTATATTCATTTTATTGACAGCCTCCGTGGCGTGGCGGTAGTGCGCGCGACTGCCACGCAGAAGGCGCGGGTTCGATTCCCGCACAGTGCAAATATATGTATGCATGAATATGGCTATTTGCATTGGTCTGGGTGTTTCTATGTATAATATGTATGTATTTACAAAAAAAAAAAGTATTTAAGTATGTTTATCCGCATTCTAGATTCCATAACACAAGCTATAAAAGCTTACCATGGGTCTAGATAGCGTTGTGTAGAATGTTGTGGAATATTTATTTATTTTATTTATTTATTATTATTTTGTAATTCAGGCAATTAGATATTCAGTTAGGTGGCTCCTCCAACTAAGTAGGTACGTCTCCCAATAAAAGAACATGAAAAAATCAGGATATGATTTTTTGTTACGAGTTCAAAGCCCGCTCTCAGTGTAGATTTTATACGTTTTAAATACGAATACCGGAGTAATTTATAAAAACAACCATTTTATAGAAGTGTGAACATGCTATATTTTAAATGTAATGGGTCAGCCGTTTGGTGCGAATTGTAATAAATTACCTTACATTTATCTCCCTCTCGGTTCAATTAATTGGCCGTATGTGGGCGCAATGGTCTATATTTGAGTTGTATTCAACAATTTTATCACATCTACAAACGGGTTAGGAGGCAACTGGCCTCTGGTCCGCGGCCCATATTACACGTAGTGGGAATAATAGAGGACAAGTCGGCCGATTACGGGGGCCAGAATACCATCGGAAATTTTTTTTGTAGTTAAATCGACCCATTGATTTTATTTAATTAAAATTTAAAAAAATGGGGAATAAAACATGAGTATCAAAGTATATACTTTATTATGTAATCGTACTGTATGATTAGTGGATTACCAACATTACTTTTCTTTAGGAAAATCATCATAATAGTTTTAAAGAGAATCATTAATACTCGTAATTTAGAAAAATTTATAAAATGATATAATTGAAATTACCTAACAGTTTACCAATTTTTCAATACAATGTCCGAGAGTAATATCTTGATCAATCAACTCACGTACACTCTGTACTACTTTTTCATGTGTTCTTATTGTGTCAATTTTTTTTTGGCTTATAAATCCTTGTTTTTTATATAAACCAAAATAATAATTAGCGTCTTTGTATAGCTTGTTTAAGGAAAAATATCATTCAGTAGGTGTTATAATTTTCCATTCCATGTTGTTACTGTAGTACAATAATGTAATATTTATTTAAAGTGGTAATAATATACTAAGTATCCTAGTGTCGGCGTTGTAAAATTATAGAGGATAAATTTGTAAAATTGATTTAATAATATACTACAATTTGTAATATACTACAATTTTGTAACTATCCTAGTGTCGGCGTAAAAAACAAAGATTTATAAGCCAAAAAAAAATTGACACAATAAGAACACATGAAAAAGTAGTACAGAGTGTACGTGAGTTGATTGATCAAGATATTACTCTCGGACATTGTATTGAAAAATTGGTAAACTGTTAGGTAATTTCAAGTATATCATTTTATAAATTTTTCCAAATTACGAGTATTAATGATTCTCTTTAAAACTATTATGATGATTTTCCTTAAAAAAAGTAATGTTGGTATCCACTAATCATACAATACGATTACATAATAAAGTATATACCTACTTTGATACTCATGTTTTATTCCCCATTTTTTTAAATTTTAATTTAATAAAATCAATGGGTCGATTTAACTACAAAAAAAAATTTCCGATGGTATTCTGGCCCCCGTAATCCGCCGACTTGTCCTCTATTATTCCCACTACGTGTAATATGGGCCGCGGACCAGAGGCCAGTTGCCTCCTAACCCCTACAAACATTGTCGCAATAATTTGAAAATGGAAGGAAAACAGACCTGTTTCATATTTACTTTCAATAAATCTACGTTTAATTAAGGTATAAAGATCACCACTTTGCTTAATACTGTAGATAGACCCTTTTGATATTAATATTCCTGCTTAATGAATGTTGTTAATTAAATACCTAATACTAAACGACGTTGATTTAATTACATCGTTATAATTATTAATCATTTTGCATTTAATTTACAGAGTGAAGTAAATAATCCTTGTCAGTTGCAATATTTCTTGTCCTTATTTCTATGAGGGCTCAACCAGCGTGAGTTGCTTTTCTACAATAGTTTGACAACATTATTTATTGAGGTACTGTTTGAAGTGATATCTAGGTATTTACAATTAAGGTTTAGTCGATATTTATTTGAAATCCAGTTCTTCTATACCCCATTATTTATAATGATGTACTTTAAACCGGTTCTGACTTAGCACCGATACCGCATAGTAAACATATCTAATCATAAACCGATGCTTATTGTTCCTATGTTACTATCTGTATGCGTATTAAGCTATTTTATTACTATCACTACCATCATTTTAAATTTTAATTTTAATTTAATAATGTTCAATTTTTGGCGTCTAGGTATTTTGTTTTTTGTTACATTTTGCAATCAGTCTGCTTATATACAATGTGGATAGCTGTAATTGGTCATTGTTTTAGTAATTAGTTACTGGTATAAACTTTTGTAAACGACTGTTGTTATCCCAAATAAAATAAAATACTTTACTTTACAACTAAGTACAACGAACAACAAGCACAGAATTTTGTAACAGAAATGAAGATTTGCCATGTTTTTCTCAACACGATGGACAAGAATAATGAGAGAACAGATAACTACCATCCCCTCACTCAATATATATCAATGATAAGTAGGTACTACATAGTAGTAGGTATATTGAATTTACGAAGGTCTATGATAATGTAGCCACGGTAATACTGGTCTTCTAGTCATAGTTTTTCTGCGTACCTCTCTCTCTAGTCTTAACTGCTTTCTTTCATTTATTTCAATCTCATTCTTTCCACTGTTTATACTGGAGATTGATGGCGCTTGGTGGAATCTGCTACACATATTGAATAACACACTTGTACTTTTTCACTGAGTTTATTTTAATTCTAAACCTGACCGGTTTCGCCTTACGGTATTCTCAAAGGTTTACATTGAAAGACACTTTAAGTACTTTCTTCAAAAGGTAGTACGCCCGAATGATATGTTTGATGTTGCAAGCGTTTCTAGTGTAAAAAATACTGGAGGATTTGAAGACAGCACAGCATGCATAAGTCTAAAAGAATATTTTTTCCACGAGAGATATGTGTGAGGGCGTACTAACACATTATTTTTATAAGATCTAGTATCTAAGCGTACCTAATCTCCAGACAAAATGACGTAAGTATCAAGATACCAAGAATAAAAATCACTAAAATGAATTCAACTTCCTTTCATTTCATTTTAACGATTCACCAGTAAGCAGTTAGTCAAAGGTAAAGTGATTTTAACTGTTTAGAAAAATACCAAAAGTCATAACTCATTGAGTTACTCCCTCTATAGTACCTACATAATATATTACACTTTTAAAGTAGTTAGTTTTTCGCAAATAGTCACAAATGTATCTTTTCCCGTCGCTATCGCATCTTTACAACTTTTCCATACCGAAAGCCAATTGAGTCAGCGTTTTTATATTCCCCTTATCGGTGATTTAGCTCAGGCTCTTTTTGGCTGTTAAATATAAATCTAAGTTACGGATGTTGAAAAATCATTCCTCGCGTCATAAATTGTGCCGTACCAGCAGGGGTGCGCAGCAGTGAAAAATTGCACTCTCCGTGTAATCGTTGTGTCGAACTAGGGGTGCTAATGTTGCAGCCCAAAACATATCTTGTAAAACATTTGTTATAAATGAAAGTCGAACCGTTCCCTCGACAGTGACTCATCTTGGTTCGTGTTATAGGAGACTACAAAAAATGTGACGAATTTTAATTATAAATACTTCTTGTAGGAAATTACTTGGAAATTGATTTGATAAATTACGTTTAGTAACATATATTTTTTGTTGTTTTACAATTCGTTACTTAAATAAATGTAGTTACTATATATACAATTCTAAAAAAGTAAAATAAAGCTAAAACTACATTTACATTATATTATATACTACGTCTACGAATTAAAATCTGTTGATTACCATAGTACGAGGAAGGTATAGACTGAAATTTTACACAGTGCATTATTTATTTGTTTAAAAATGTTTTATGTAGGTCAGATAAATGCAGCGGGTTTCAAATGAATATTTTGAAAGCGTCTTAAACATTCAAATGTTCACATTTTATTTATTTTTTACACCAAGATATCTTCATCTGAAAACCAATAAATTTTTGCGCAGTAATTTTACAACCCCGACTGTAAAGAGTCGGTTTTATTATATCAGGGTGTAAAACAAAAGAACTGTCCTGAAATTTACAATAAAAACGGATTTTACATAAACTGGGTGCTTTAACTTGAGTTTTTTTTCTGAAGTAAGATCTTAGAAAAATATATAACCATGACGAACGACAGAACCATGGATTACTACAGATGGTTCCATGTTTAAAATCCGATTATGCCATGATCAGATAATGAATAATTTTGGACTCCTCCAAACATTGACTTGTGTCGCAAATTTAATGAAAAATATTTAAAAATTAAAGTAAAATAAAAGTAGTTAACCATGAAAAACAGTTTCTGTGAGAAGTCATTTGTATGATCTGGTACCGGTTAACCGATTTGTTGGTATAGTGAATTGAATCCATAACATCTTTATTGCACGTCGATAGCTTTAGTAGTTACCTGCTATAGTGCTGCCACGTTGCCTATAATCTTTGGAGGATTAATAACGTGACTACCTTACTGTTGGTCATTCTTTGAGTTTTGTGCCGACATAACAGTACGTCACACGGTAAGATGACGTATTATATCATATTACGCGACCGGTTCCATACCGGTTATAATGTGGCCGAGCCCTTATTCGAATATTAAGCTCAATAGTGAATTATAATAGACTCTCCTGATTTTAGTAATATGGTCACCCTTTGAGAGACAAGACCTAAATATAAGTATAGAAAAATAAAACTCAAAAACAAAACAGATAAATTGGTTGAAGACAGTATCTGTTAACATCATTCCGTGAACACAAAGATAGACTTTATGTCGTGTCTTGCGTCGACTATTTACAAGGAATGACAGCACGGGCCCTGAGGAAGCCCTTTTAGACGTGTGGGCGCGTCTCTGTCGTCTACCCTTTGCGGTCCTACCCTAAAGCGAATTATAAGCCTACAGCCTTGGAATACTAAGAGGGACGGATAAAAATTCACCCCTCAGGTAGCCGCATCTAAGCCGACAGATAACTTTGCCGTACAACCACGAGACAAGGACAAAATCCTGAAGGAACAAATCAATCCTTCGTGTGTAGGATTGGGAGATCAAGCGAGCGGGTAAATAAAAGTGCTATGCGAGCGTGGTCATTGATCCTCGACTAACAACGTAGAAGGCATAAGGGAGCTTGTGTTTAAGTTATATGAAATGAAGAAGTTTAATTTTGTGTGAGCTAATGTATCACTTCAATTGTTATTACTCACGACATATATCTTAGACCTAAAATGTGCTCAAAAAGTCATCTAGTACAGGTTTCTTCGATGTGTTTTGAGGATAGCGCGGTGTGCTATGGCGAATGAACTCAAATGTACCAAGCATAGATTATTACAAAGCAATCCTTGCGCGTCAAGGCCTCGTTTGTCTAGCAATTTAGGTCCAAGATATGTGTCCCAAGGATACAGATGTTTAAAAGCGGCTCGTTTGTAAGTTGCAGGTTGTGTAGTACGTATGAGTTTGTTCGCATTACGTGCAGCGGGCGCGGCCTATTTCCCGTCACGTAGTTAAGGCGCAAACGAGTACACATTGCAAACGAGCTGAGTTTGTCATTCCAAGTTTGTCACGTTTTCCGACCATGTCACCACACAAAGTGTCAGTATAATTAATGCAAAAGCTGATTTGCAAACAATCTTAGACATCGGAACATTTTTCTATATTTACCTTTAGGGACTATTACAGAATGTTTATACATATAGAAACTGCTTGCTACCGAAAAAAAATGAAAAGTTGATAATTTAGCGCCCTCATTTATAGGTCAGTATCATTATTTTTACTCATTTGTAAAGTCATATAATAACATAACATCTTTCCGCTTGCTACGCTTCGTAGCAAATATGTTCCATTTGCTACGAAGCGTAGCAAGCGGAAAGATTCAGAGATAATTGACAAGGTTTAGTCGAATATATTTTTGAGCATTATTATTGGTTTCATGCACTTATCGATGATAATTACTTTCACATTAATTTATATTAAAGAGACTTAGAGCTCGATGTATAGGCATTATTTACATACGACTGGGCTCATATCAAACAGAAACAGGAGTTCCTACAGTTTCCCTTTCTTCGTACTTGTTTTCCAACTGACACAATTTCCTTGTGAAATCCACTTTTGTAAAGAGGTAACACACGAAAATACGAAGTTGGAATTTTAAGATTCTCACTGAATAATTTTTCGAAAGAACCATGCAGTCCTGTTGCTTTTATTTTATAACTAGAAACGTACCAGCATCAAAATAGCATGTGGAACAAGTAAAAGGTTTATTTTGTCACTTTCTTTTTTCTTCCGCACCCCAACAGAAAGCTCTCGTAGTAGAGAGCTGTGGTAGCTCATAAGCTACAGTTAATGTACCTACCTGCTACATTTTAAACGATACGAACGAAATAAAGAATTAGGTACTCGTACCTTTTTAGGTAGTGGAAAAGAGTTTAAACATACCTAGATGGTTTTTGAAGATAAAAATATTTCAATAACCACGTAACCACCTTCAAAGTGTAACCATAAAGTATTTTAACTAAGTACCTAACATAACTAAATATTATTATTAATAATAATAAATAAAATTCATTTAATTCAGGTATCACAAACCCATATTAATACAGAGTTATATTGTAACTTGATATTGAAATGTCAGAAAAAAAAAATGTTTTGTTTACAAATGTCAATAATGATTAATTTAAATTTGAAATAACTAGAATACAAATAAGATAATTAGATTACAATAATTAATAAATTTTCAATTCAAGAACAGATATGGTCAAAAGATTACAAATAAATGGAATAGATGATCAGTCAGTCATTAAAAAAAAAAAAAATGATATTACTCAATTCAACTTAGGGATTCTTGTCAATTTACAGTTGCCTTTCCACCCGGCGCTGCAGGACATGTCTCTGACAGCAGTGCCTGATGTAAGGGCAGTCCAGCCTATCGGCAATCATTGCCAGGACAATGTTGGAGCTATCCCGTACCCTGCGCACCAGAGAGGCTGCTCTTTTGCGCATACACGTGCGAAAGCAGTCGGTGTTCGCCGCCGCAAACATACCCGATGCGCTGCAGGCTCGAGGTAGCCCCACCATCACCCTAAATGCATTATTAAATTGGACACGGAGGGCACTGTATGCCTTTCGCGTGTATTTGGCCCAAAGACTGCATGTGTATAAGGACGTAGTAGAAGAGAGTAACCTTCACTTCGACGGAACATCGCGCAAATATCCGTGACAACATGTTTGCCTTCCTAGCCAGTGCCCTCCGTTCCCGCTCCATATCAGCATGATCCTTGAGGTCCACCGTAAGTATATGCCCCAGATAAGTGAATTGGTTCACTCTCTCTAGAGGAACTCCATTGAGTCGAACAGGCGGTAGGTGTTGTGGACATCTAGCTCCGTCAACCTCAAAGACCATGTATTGACTCTTAGTCACATTGTACTTTAACCCATGTGCACCAGCGTATTCCTCACAACTTCGAATTAGTTTTCTCAAGCCACAGATCGACGCGCTCAGCAGGACCATATCATCCGCGTAACTTAAATTATTCACACTCATGCCGTCTATACGGCATCCCGTATACTGGTTGCTGAGCGCGACGATCAGGGCATCCATATATATATTAAACAATGAGGGTGAGGTTAACCCACCCTGCCTGACCCCGCATTCTAGCCTGTAAGGCTCCGACATTGCCCCCGCCCATTTGACGTTATTGACCTGGTTCGCATACCAATACTTGAGGATTGACACAAGTTCAGGTGGTACGTTAATGTTCTCAAGCTTTTTCCACAAGACTTCATACGAAACCAGGTCAAAAGCCTTCGACAGGTCGAGGAAGCACGCATAGACGGGCGTCTTCCGCTTCGCATAGTAACTGACGGTGTGTTTTAGACAATGTATTGCACTTTCAGTGGACAGTTTGGGTCTGAACCCAAACTGATTATCATGCAGACTCATACATTTATTCAATTGTAAGTTGAGCAAACCGTCAAAAACCTTTGCTATAACCGTAGCTAATGAGATTGGCCTGTAGTTACTTTTATCAGCAATGTCCCCCGTTTTATTTTTCAGAATGGGTACAACTACGGTTCTCATAAGATCTGGAGGTAAATAGGAGTGACTCACGCATAAAGAAAGGAGCATCGCCAATACTCTGGGCGCATGTGGACCTGCATGCTGCAGGTGCTCAATGCTTAATCCATCATGGCCCGGAGACTTGCCCCTCGTCATCTCCTTAATGATCTTCCGTACGTCTTTGGCTGTAAAACGTATCCCGACCTTGCCTATCAGCTTCCCGATACTACTCTCATTAAGACCCTGTTTCAAAAGCGACTTAACAGAAAAATGGTTTTTAAAACTATCAGCTATTTCTTTATGATCACTCACGCCATCTACGCTAGCAGGGAGACCAGGCCCTAGGTTAGTTTTCTTGGTACTTTTCCAGAAACTACGAAAATCACCCCGAGCGTGCTTTTCAGCCAAGTCATCCATCCTGATTTGGTCCTGGTGATCCTGACACCACTTAAGCCTCGACTTGAATACCCTTCTGTGTTTACACATTTCCTCGTACATGAACCCGGTTCTAGGCCTACCACTCGCAACCCATTCACTAAAGGACCTCCTAGCCTCCCTATGGGCATCGCTGACTTGTTTATTCCAGCCCGGCACACGCCTGCCACCCCCACCAACCCTTGCGCTTCTCCGACTCGCCTGCGCTGCGTCACTAAGGGCGGCTACAATGTCGGAATACAGCCTATCAAGAATGATCAGATCAGATCAGAACCTGCAGCCCAGGATCATTACAGTAACAATCCGCACATTCTACAAACTCTCCCGGAAAATTAATACATTTCAGTCGCTCATGACACTCTGCGGTAAATATTGCAATCTGGTCTTCATTACGTGTCCCCCACATGACGTTCCTAGTACTGTGACTAACAGAGCTTACATGAGACAGTTTCGGTGTGAGAAGATTTAGCTCGCATTCTATAATGAGTGGAAAATGGTCAGACCACTTGGTGTCATACTGGACAAAGGCATTAAATCAGATATAAACAGTCGACAAAGGGAGATAGGTATGTATATCTGCATTTTTGCATACCACTTTATATGCAAAAGTTTATCTCTACTTAATAAGTGTACACTTTTTCATATAAAGTTGTATAGTACGTAGTCGACAAAGGAGATATGTACATGTACACTGCCACACATATCTCCTTTGTCGACTGTTTAATATTTCTGTTGTCTCCGAGATAATTTCTAAAGTTACACGAAAATGCATGAAATTAAAAGCGTTCTTGTGTTTAAATATTAAAACATTGTGACCCAAATACACACCTGTGCTGATGTAGTTACGAAAATGCAAAAAGTACTTTGAAATGGAACCCAAGTTTGCGGTTGGAATTAAGTTAAGAGAGCGGTAATGAGTATTCTTGATGCACTTGCCAGAGCTAATTGGCTGGCGTTGCTGCAACGGAATAAATAAAAGTCTATTTGCGCACCATTCCAACTCGGCTTCAGTGTTAAATGAATATCATTACAGTTTATTTTATCTATAAAATAATTACTTGTACCATGCAATTGTACTTCATGAAATAATTTAGGTACCTACGAGTTATATTGGAAGTAAATGGGTAGCAATATATATTTAACAGTAGACAGGTAATATTCCAGTTTTTTTGTAATATGCTTAATGTTTTAAAGACAGAGAGCGGAGATAGATAAAATGTTGTATCGTAATAATTAATTAAATTTTACGGGCTCCGTCATTCCTTTTTTATTTTCATTTAGAATACGGCAGAGAAATGTGGTACGAGTAATGGACTTCACACACTCGCCTTCTATAACGAAGAGATATATACCACTACTTATCCATGTCCTGCCATCAGTAGATATTAATAAAAAATGCCCTATTTCGATGCCACAACAGTTCGCGAAACGTATAGACCTCATATAAGAAGCTATAAAACAGAAACTGAAATTGAAAGATTTAAACTATTCAGAAGCAATGAAAACGAGCTGGTCGGCATCAGTAAGATAAATGTTAAAGGAGAACACGTTTCAGTCGGCTCTTACCGGGATTACTAGTGTCGTATTAACGCGTGATCGATTGTATATATCCGTAGTGCAGGCCACCGCATTGCCCTCCACCTTGTCGGCCAGTCTCATCACGTAGGTCCGTAACGAAGGATATTCGACCCCGACCGACAACCATTCGTAACTCTCACTATTTATAACGTGTTTGTAATAGCACAAGGTGTTTTTGAAAGTCGTAAGAGTTGTTTGAACTTCAAGATTTTTACAGATAGTGTGATCCCTTTTGTTTTTTACTTAAATTACTTTTGAAATGTTCGCCGATCCTTTTAAATTTAAATGGCTAGTGGAATTACTGTTTTTTGGAGTGACAGTGTAGAATACCTGTGAGATAGATGTATAAAATTTTTGGGGTATCGTTGAATATGATACTTTTATAGTGTCACAAGTTGTATCCGTCAAGACTTTTAGTGTTCTAAAACAATTATTTGGCTTGTATTGAGTATACAAATATATTAGTCACGTCTCGGCCAAGATGTTAAATCAAATGTCGAAAAAACATTAACGTCTTCTCTTTTAATGTCGGGGATGCGTTATTATCGTCTATCCCATATAGATGCCGGTGTGGTTGTGTAAGTTTAATAGGTATTATGAAGTTTAAAAGGAGAACATTCAAAGCTGATTAGACCTTTCAAGCTTGGATTAAAGTAATAGTCGACCAACGCATAAAATATACTTATAGAAGCAAAAAGCAACTATGGAACCCTGCGGTGCGCGACACCTACTTGGCCCGTTTTACTCATCTGCTTTTTGTTTGAGGTCATTATAGATAATAGAAAGATAAATTAAGGTAGATAAAAAGTAGGGGAGACTGGGGCTAGAATTAACGGGGGTAACAATTAACGCGCTAGTTGTCTCCAAACTATGAACCTTAGGGCCCTCAAATTAAGTATTCGAACACTATAAACAGTGGTGCACGCGCCGATAGCTATCAATCCGCGTTCACGGGCCGCATGTGAAGTTTACGTCACTGCGCTCCATTTTGCCAAGTAAATGAACTTTGTTACGCTCGCTATTTTTTGATTTCTGGATTAAGTAACTCGTAGAATGAAGTGACCACTTTTTGTTTCGTGACTTGTTGATTAAGCAATAATATCAGCCTGTGCTTTTTAGCCTAAAACGAATACATGATTAAATAAATATTTAAATGTGAAAAATGATGTCATGGGGTTACAATTAACAAATCATCGGGGCAACAATTAACTTGTTAGTACTTGCCCCTACAGCAAAGAGTGTTTTTTGAACTAGACTTTTATCATTTTATAGTTTATACTAGCTTATGCCAGCGGGAAATTTTGATCCCGTTGCCGCTGCCTATGGGAACCTATTCCCGGGATACTTCGGTATACTTCCCAATCAGTTAAAAAAATTGTCATAATAAGTGGCAGTATCTCACTCGAAAAAGCTTGACTTTGTTATTTCACAGAGTTACTTAATAGCTAATCACCTACATGAAGACTGATGTTACTACTAGTTATAACTTAGGTTAGAATTACTTATAAATATTGAATTTCCATTCGTTTATTTTTAAGTTACTGATTTATTTACTATATAAGTTAGATAAATAATTGCTTATTTGTGATCCAAAATCAAATGGTTAGAGTAAAACTCTAAAAGATTTATATTGATGTATAAAAAAGGATATTCCAAACATGTTACTTAAAAAATGTGATTTAAATGCTCACCGTGATGCAATGAATATTTTACCTAAATAATAATTCTTTTTTTTTCACTATTTATCTATGTTTATTGAATTATTTTAGTAGATGCCCCTTCTGTTAAAACCAACCCCAGTGCTGTTAATTCGTGCCCCAAAACCGGGGTTTAAATTAACATCGGAGTTTTTTGAAAAAAGATTATTTTTCTCGGTTATGGTTTTACATAACTCTATTTTTAAAGTAATTTAGTGAAGCCAGATAATTTTCCGAAGATACGGACTAATAACTACTTCTATTTAAACACTCGTTTCAGAGATATGAGCCCATAACCAAAATTTGTTACGTTTGACCCCTTTCTCCCCTACCTACTTTAACAATTTCGTATTATAAAAAGCACATCACTTAATCTAAATGAAATATTTTGGTCTATTACTGCATTTTAAATAATGACGAATGACATACAAAACTGACAGACAAAATTCCTTTGCAATATTTCTAAAAGATAAATTACATTATTGCTGTAGGTATACAAATTATATTTATTATTATATGACATTGATAAACTCCAACACCGTTTGACCTATAACCTTGAAAGTTGGTACCTACATGTAAGTGTATTTTCATGTAGAAGGTTTTATGTTCCTCCTTTGATCATGAAAAATAAAGGTCGGGTAAAACAATAACGACAGCAGTTGGCTTTCTATTTAATTCAAAACCTTTATTTAATCATCTTGACCATAATTATATGTTACGTTATACTACGCCTACCACAGATTTGTGATCACAAAGTGATACCAATGTATACCTAATATACTTTACTGAGTCTATAACTACCTAATAATCATTCAACGTAGCCATCTTTTTACATACATATACAAACACGCATTTATCCCCGGAGGGTTAGGCAGAGGTAAATTAACACCCTCATTTCACCAATCATTGGATTCGGTCTTGCGTAATAGGGGGCGAGTCTATTGCCGCTTTTCGGGCACTATTGTAGACTTAAGCCGTGCATCCGAGGCTGAGCCTTAGTTACCTTTTACGACATCGCTTGGGAAGAGATGGGGTGGACCAAATTCTACTCTGCCGGGAACCACATGGCCGCCCTGGGTCAGCCGGGGTGCGAGGGATATGTCTATGACAACCTCACCTCCGGCCTAGCACCAAGACCCACAGTCGGCGTGCGGTTTTAGTCGGTTGGAGTCCGACATAACCTCCCCTTCCGGCTCCGGCAGGGGGGGGGTATCCGAGGGGATATCCGCACGAAAAAAAAAAGAAAAAAAAAAGGGAACCACATGGCCATCTTTTTATTGTATTCCCAAAATTTATTTCAAAGTTTAGATATCACACGATACAGGTTGTTCAAAATAATTTATTCAAAAGTCAATATCTTTTCAGCATTTCGAAGACAATAATAATTATACCTGCGTCGCGTTGTTTTCACGATAATTTCTAACGCACCAGTCAGCTTTCGAACACTTCATTAATATTTATTTCTATTTTATAAACTCTTGACGTGGATTAATTAAATGTCTGTTCAGTTCACATTGTAGGAAAACGGTCTATCAAGTAAATCCATATTTATTCAGACTAAAACTTTTCAAATTAAAATGTTTTAATTATTGGAGAAGTCGTTCAGAATACCTAGAAAACTTTATTTTCTGAAATACTTTTATGTGTTATAAAAAGGTATCGAAGTCTGGAAGTAGTGTTTTAATTACTAATTTAATACATTAGCAAAAAAAACCTTTAATTTTTAAGCTGTTATCGTCTACTAACAGTTCACATCGATAGTAATCGAAATAAAATTGTGCATTCAACACAGTTTCATTATACAGCGCGCGGCGCCACGTTGAATGCACGTTGCACAATGGCGATTACTATTAGTATTAGGTACCTATTAGTGATACGGATATTCAATAGTATCACCCTATTTAGGCACTAACTGGGGTTGATGCTTTCCTAGTACTGATTTCAAGTAAAGTGAGCCACGATTTCAAAATATGAAAGGGTTGCGTAGAGCGGCCTATAAGTATGCCAGTTTTCAAATTAATCCATAGTAATATTATAAATGCGAAAGTAACTCTGTCTGTCTGTCTGTCTGTCTGTCTGTCTGTATGTTACGCTTTCACGCCTAAACCACTGAACCGATTTTGATGAAATTTGATATAGAGGTAGTAGACTATGAGAAAGGACATAAGCTATGTTTGGTCGCGCAAACCGACCTCCACGCGGGCGGAGCCGCGGGTAAAAGCTAGTTTAAAATAATTTACAATATAATACAATGATCAGTGAGTTTATATTTTTAGTTTTCAGTGAAATCAAAGTTTATCAAAATATATTGCAAAGTCAGCATTTTTGCTGTAAAATTATGAAACAAATTTCAATGATCCTAGTCAATATTTTTCTATAAGCACATAATCTTGCTAAGTCAGCGAATAATCTTTCAGTCCAAATTGTATATCCACGATCGTTTTCAATTACGTATTTTTAAAATTGGAAAGGATTTTTCATAAAGATAAAAATGTCTGACTCGTTGACTTATTACCTACTTAACCTTTTGACCGAATGCCTTAGCAGAGGACTATTTTAGACTTATATTTTTACCTAGAATATTTTTTGGGTCCAGAGTATGGGCGTCAAAAGACGTAATGTTGTTGTTGTAATGTCAGACTTCCGCACGAAATATTCCGTATTTTATTTATGCCTAAATATTTATTTTATTTTGAAATACAACATCTATGAAATGTTCACATGTCTAGCTATCACGGTTCACGAGATACAGCCTAGTGACTGATAAGACAGACAGTTTGACAGAGCAGTTTTAATAATAGGGTCCTATTTTTTCACTTTGGGTATGAAACCTAATTTAGAGTTATGGCAAAGAAAACGTTCAATACGTACCTATATTTGATAATAGAGATCCGGTTCTTAGCATTCCATGGATTCACCGTGCGGTCGCCGGGTCCATGGCGTGGTACAGAGAGGAACACTGACGGCGCCTGGGACTTGCGACCCAGGTGTAGGTTTAGGGTGGCCACCTTGTGATGCATCAGCACTCACCTCCACCGTCAGTCGTGATCCCCCCTCTACCTATCCAATTTTGGTAAGATCCTATCTTAGTATGTATTCAAATAAAACGAAATGAAGTATGTTAAGCTTCGTTGTTCAAGGAAGCAATTACGTTTGTCATGACTGCTCCTACCGAGAGTTATTCATAATAGGAGTTTTATTTGTTTGGACCACCGACACTAATGGGGCTCCCTAATTAAATGGGCGTCAGCCCTTAAGTAATACAATGTCTATCAGCGACCGGCCTACATACAGCGATATTGTAGTACGCTTGCATATTCATTGATAAGTCATTGAATGCTGATTTATGCGTTATTGTTTGGCTAGGAATTCAATGATTATATAGGATTTTCTTGTTTCTAATGAGCGAAAGAGCCTTAATATCAGGTCTTGTATACACATGACAACTATATAACATAACATAAACTCACGCCTGTATTCCCCCAAGAGTTAGGCAGAGGTGCTAGCACCCACATTTCGCCAGTTTATGTTTAGGTCCCAATGTAATAGGTGGCGAGCCTATTGCCATTAACCGGGCACTTATAAACCTGCGATAAATACACACACAACTTCGAAAAGCATTGAAAAGTCATTGGTGTGTGCCATGGTAAACCTGGGGTCGAACCCGAGACCTCGTCTCAGCAGTCCATTACCCATACCACTAGGCTACGACAACTACAACGAGTATAAAAATATAATCTTACTTTGAAATCCACAACATTTCATAAGTGGAGTTGTTGCATGCTGAGAATTTGCAAGCTCGCGAGTACCATATTAACCCATTTTTCTTACTCTCAACCAGCGTAAGGCTACAAACAACTCACGGACAGATTTTCTTTTGGAGAAAAATTCCAAATACGTTTTTAATTTAAAACTGCATTACGTAAAATGAGCTGGCAGTTGCGATGAGCAATCGACAAGGGAACTTGCTTTATTGAGATTGTAAGAGACCTAGTTCAGATAATAATATCCCAATTTGCCGCGTCATTGATTCTCAATAGGAAGTGTCCTATTTGTCATGAGGGTCCCAACCTACTTTAAAATTGTTAATTCGGCCCTCGCCACTTGTGTCGTTAACGAAGCGAATATCGTGCGAATTTACATTGATTAATCGAGTTCTGAACAGTGTCCTCAGAGAATCGATAAAAAGTGGTCTAATGTCTGACACTAACGGTTCAGGTTCCTTTAATATACAAGAACTTTCTGAGAGATACGTAAAAAAGAATGACCAAGTTTTAGAGAAAATATCAACGTTTAAAAATATTTCATTAATTGGCCTTCAAACAAATCAACTCCAGATAATGATGAATCATCCAATATCATATACCACAATTAACTTCAGGTGTTTAATATAATATGAATTTTTAAGTAAGTTTATCCATATTCGAAAACCCACATTACAAGCTGGTTGAAATAATATGTTTACGTTGGTTTTAAAATTGCTATGTGCTGTATATCATAGACCACTATTTATTGTTATTTACTTGCTCTCAATCTAATAAAGTTAAAATACAAGGAAATTCAAATAGCTTTCAACTTTATTCATTTCCTATTTAAAATTAAACAAAATTACACTGAAACTTTTTTTCCAATTTGCGTTTAACATTGACGGTAGAACGATAATGTGAGCCGATGTCTAAAGAATATATTAGTCTGGGGAAATGGCTAGGGACGACTTGATTGCGAAATAAACCTTGGAAACACAAGAGCTCTTGTGGAAATCGTACCGAACTAAATGGCTTGAGTTGACGGCGAGCCGCGCTGAAGTCAAGGGAATTGGAGATTTGCTGCTAGAGCTCTACTGTAGCCTTAGAAAAATATATCTGTTACACAGATCTAAGGTAATCTCATAGCAGGAACAGGTAGATAATAGAATATGGATCTAAAAGTTTCAAATAATCGAATTGAATTCGTGAACAATGATAGTATCTAGCCGTTGTAGTAATGGCGCAAAAACCTGTTCGTATATGTTTCAGTAATCACATAATGCTAATTTTTGTCTAGGGTATCTGTAAGTCACGGGTATTACATAGACAGAGCCACAGGCAACGGCTTGAATTGGTGCGAATATTTACCACTAGCTTTTGCCCGCGGCTCCGCCCGCGTGGATGTCGGTAATCGCGACCAAACATAGTCTATGTCCTTCCTCATAGTCTAATCTACCCCTATAACAAATTTCATCAAAATCGGTTCAGTGGTTTAGGCGTGAAAGCGTAACATACAGACAGACAGACAGACAGAGTTACTTTCACATTTATAATATTAGTATGGATATGGATTAGTATGGATAATTTGACTTTTGCAGAATTTGACTCATGATATATAATAAGTTAAAATATTAACTTACATAATATTGATATCCATTTAAATTATTCCACACTAGCTGTAGCCCGCGGCTCCGCCCGCGTGGAGGTCGGTTATTGCGACCAAATACAGCCTTTGTCCTTTCTCAAGGTCTAACCTACTCCTACTTATATTAAATTTCATCACAATTAGTTCAGCGGTATAGGCGTGTAAGTTTACGCTTACTAACAGTCAGACAGACAGAGTTCCTTTCGCATTTATAATATTAGTATGGATACCCAGTCCAGCTGTTCCACGGTTTATTTTTACAGTTCCTTTTTTATACCTGTGGTTCAAATAAATGTATTAATATTAACTTTTCATATCCATCGTTCGTAGAATGTCGACCTTGAATATTTGGGTTTTTAAACGATACCTGAGTTTATCTACAAGTCATCTGTATAAAGATGCAGACAGAAGTTGAAATTCCCTCACTACCAAACTTCAAATGTTTCTCGTTTAAAGCTGTTTTAAAATGGCGCAGTTTTACTGCAGTCAAACTAATAGTTTCGAATTGCCAAACAACGAATACACTAACAGCTATTGTAAAATGCTTTTCACGATAGCTTGATTTCCGGCCAACAGCCTCAGGGGACATGCGATGGGAACGCGTGGAATTTTCTACTTAATACCATTTCGTATTTGAGTTAGTTTTCCAATTTTTCAACACAGCAAATTACCTTTATTCGTTCATACCATAGTATATTTTATTCGAAATCAAAATAAAAGTAACAAAATCACGGATTAGTAACAAAGAAACAAAATATTATAGTTCGGCTCTTTCGTAGCATTTCGTAGAGTTATCGTAGCGCTGCGCTAGGGTTCTACGAAGACGGTTGGTGTCTACGGACAATGGAGTTGCTACGTAACCGAGAACACAGGCAACTTTAGCTGAAATCTTTTGAGCTCCCGTCAGTCGGAATAGACACGAGGTTCCTTGTACAAACTGTGCTTGTTGTGCCAAGTGCTTACAAGTGTCTAATCTAAACGAACTCATGTGGTTTGTTTGGGAGACGACCTTATGTTTGTTGGTTAGAAAAAGTCATGAACTACTCAAACTAGGAATACAATAGCCTGAAACTTATTAACTCAGTTACATGCACACAAACACACGCTCATCCACTCGTCCTATTCTCGTTATGCTCTTTAACGGAGGTAATTAGTATGTAATTGTGTTTAGTGTAATGGTCAGAGGCTACACGTGTGGAGAAGGTACAGAGAATGAGGTTCGAACCTGTTACATCTCTATTGCACATTCGATGCTTTAGCTATTTCACTATCACGGTTTCTATTTTTTTTTATTTGCACACCTGTTGTTGCTTGTTATTGTCTAAATACACGAAGTTTCCAGACTCTGGGCTAGTAGATTTTTTTTAAATAAAATCAAAATATTGCCCAACCAGCACATTGAACCCCAGAACCTCAGAGTAGCAAGCAAACAAAACCGTATAATGCTCGAGGCAGTCAGAATAAATTATGTACCGAGTAATTATAATTTTTAGACAACACAGCGGCAAATGAGAAAGATGAAAAGAAAATTTAATTCGAAAAATTTCTTTTACCTTCATTTTTGTTAAAATATAGATTTTCCGTCGGCGTTTTATGGAGTTAGGAACACTTCGTAATCTACCTTTGCGGGGATTAACGTAAAATCGACGGCAGCTAAAAATATTCCACTCTGTATCGACGCGGCGCCGTGGTTAATTACTCTTGAATATTTATTGGTCGTTTGAATAAATCGCTTGCGGCGGATAAGCCTTTAACTTGTATTATATTTCATTTTTCCCAACAATTTTTTCTGTTACTAAGGTAGTCAACAATTATATAGCTCGCAGAGTAGCAATTGTTACTTTCGTTTGCAATAGGACAAAGGTGTCGCGTGAAGCTATCTGAAGGATAGGTTAAGACGGGGATGGCAATAAAAATAATAATTATTTAAAATAAAAAAAACCCGACTGATACTGAAAAGATCGAAATAAGCATTGATAGCAGGCGGTACCAAGCTATTCATTTTCATCCAGTTTATGATTTGCAAATGGGTACCGCTAGCTTAAATGAACTTTCACTATGTACTAGCTTAGGCTATAGTTAAATAAATACCTAGAGAGATCCTGTTCTTAGCATTCCATGGATTCACCGTGCGGTCGCCGGGTCCATGGCGTGGTACAGAGAGGAACACTGTGACGGCGCCTGGGACTTGCGACCCAGGAGTAGGTTTAGGGTGGCCACCTTGTGATGCATCAGCGCTCACCTCCACCGTCAGTCGTGTTCCCCCTCTACCTATCCAAATTTGGTAAGATCCTATCAACGCCGTTTTAGATATTCGTTTGAGTAAAGAGCTTACTGAAGCTCTTGGCAATCCGAGGTCTTTAAATAAGTTATACAGGGATTTAGCTGGAATTCCCCTTGCTTCTACTTCCACGGCGTAGAGTTTAACCACATAGCCATTTTTGGTTAACTCGTTGGTCAGGTCAAAGTATTTGTTTATTTTTATAGCGTGGTCTTTAGGTATGTTAGTTTCCCACGGTACTGTGAGTTCTACTAGTACTGCACGCTTTTGCTGTTTTGAAAATAGGAATATATCGGGTCTGGATGACGAGGCACAAACATCCTCCGGTATTTTATAGTGTTTCTCATACGAATCTGCGAGTAATGTCCAGTCAGCGGCTGCTATCAAAATTGAGTACGGCTTTTGATTTGTCTTTTTTGAGCAGCCTTCCTTTACAAACGCGACGTCATTTCTTTGGTTTGTGGTTAAACCCTTTTTCGCTCTAGCTACCGCCAAACTTACCGCCTCACGTACGATTTCTAATACCTTATCATGTCGGCGCGAGTAATGACCCCGGTCTAATAGCGTCCTACAACCCACCAGTAGGTGCCTAGCAGTACCAATTGCTTCACCACATGAGTTACATGTTTTATCTGTGGCTTTTCCCCATCTGACAAGATTGCTTTGGTCGGGGAGGGTCAACTGGAATGCATTGAGATAGAATTTAAGGAGAGCCGGTGACCAGTCGTATATTAAGGTACGCCATTTTAAGGCTATGGGAATACAAAATTCACCTAGTGTTAACCATTCGTTTTGTACTTCTAGGTTCATAGCGTGCACTTTGTAGGTATTATTTTCATCTACTTGAAGAAAAGATTTTGTTATGTCTTTGTCTGACTGCCTCCTAGTATTACCCAAACCTACCCTACCAGTCTGCGAGCCTATCATGAATTTTTTATGGAATTGGAGGCGCGACTCGAGCTCTTTAGTACTTTGGTCTTTTGGAAGAGCTTGCACGATTTCGTCTTTTGATTTCGCTAGGACGTGCATTTTGGTTACTCTTAGATGTTTATATAGTTCCGATGGTTTCTTGAACATCATTCCAAAGTTATTTGAGGCTCTATATAATGTCGATGGGTCTGCCGACTGAGCTAGCCCCAGCCACGACTTCAATGTCTTCGTAACATTCGCATCTAGTTTTTTGAGAAGGCTCTGGCTTATATCATAAACAAGAAACGGCCAGTTAAGACGCGAGGTTAAATAGTTGTCGTAAATCGACGCTTTTTTAACATTACTTAGTGGCTGCTGATCTACCTTTTGTATATCGATAATGAAGTTATTAATTACTTCTTCTAAAGCTGGAGTGCAACCTCTGTTATCTATTTTTCTTCCGAGAAATTTAAAAGGCACGGTTTCGGTTATAGTCGAAACGTTTTCCCCGCCTATACTAAGCCCTGGATCATATGAGGTATATCTGGTACCCCGCCTACCCAGACATAGACAGTAGCATTTGCTAGGTTTTGTTTTCATTCCATCTGTCCATGTACAGAATTCATCCACTTTACGCAACAGGTCTTGGCACTGCTTTGGGCTGCGAGTAAGTATTGCGAGATCATCTGCAAATGCGAGGATGGATTCCGTGTATTTACCGTTTAGTTTAAACCGATAGCCCCACTTTCTCTCATGTGTGGTAATACTATCTATTAAAATATTTATTTATATTATTTATTTTGATTTTTTTTTTAGATCTGCGGTAGCCTAGTGGTATGGGTAATGGACTGCTGAGACGAGGTCTCGGGTTCGATCCCAGGTTTACCATGGCACACACCAATGACTTTTCGATGCTTTTCGAAGTTATGTGTGTATTTATCGAAGGTTTATAAGTGCCCGGTTAATGGCAATAGGCTCGCCACCTATTACATTGGGACCTAAACATAAACTGGCGAAATGTGGGTGCTAGCATCTCTGCCTAACCCCTTCGGGGAATACAGGCGTGAGTTTATGTTATGTTATGTTTTTTTTATACTTTTTAGGAACGATATATGTGTTATTTATTTTTCTAACCTCCTTTTAATTACCTTCATTTTGATACCATAATCGATAAGTTTTGCCAACATACATTTTGGCGCCAAATGTTCACTATATAGCTCTTTTTTCACATAATGATGTATGCAAGAAAACTTGGGCGATGCATACCTTTAATATGAGATCATTGAAATCCGAGCAGTGGTTCAGAAGATATGAGGTAACAAATAATATTACAAACATACACACAAGATACGCGCGAAAGACATAACCCTTCTTGACAATCGGGTAAAAAGGAACGGAGAACCCTTTATAACTATATGAATATTGATTTGGACTTTTCGGAAACGGACAAATAGACTCATGTACGTAGTCAGAATACAGTTCGAGTATTTATATAAAAAAATATTTTCCTAAATTATTTTTTTTGTGTTGTGGTTACCTAATACATAATTTTAATTAAATACTTTTACTTTTTTATTAATAAGGGTCCGACTATAAGTATTTAGTGAAGTTTATTCAGTCAGCATCTGTTGCCCTTTTTCCGTAATCGCTTAACGTGAGGACTTGTAACGGGTTGGTACTGTAAATAACCCCTGTTTAGCAAAGTCAGGGGAGGGAATTACTTTTGCTGATCCCCAGAAAAGTTTCACTATTACGAAGCGCAAGTGTGATCCCTTTCGTATTACTTTTATGAGTACGCCAGCAGTTGACGGGACCTATGCAAATGTTATTGCGTTTGCTAAGGAAACAACGCCTCAGGATTCGAGTACAGTCACTGAAAACTATTGAGTAGAATGCATCGCTTCAGTAAATGAAATATACCTACTCTTGCGATACAGTGTGCTTTGCGAATTTGTAGATTGAATTTAGTTAAACTTCTATTGTAGAGGGTAGAATCAAGGTACCTACCTACCTATATATAGGTAACGCAAGTAGTACCACCTTCTCAACGCACCTTATATCGCCTTTAAGTAACACTTAAGTAGACATAAGAAAATGCCGAAGAACTTACCAATGATACTTCTGTTGATAATTTCTAAATTTATACATAATTCATCTCTAGGAATTTATTGCGGTTAAACATGGTTCAGCTATACTTTACCCAGCATTATTGAATCTGCTCGACTGGGGAAGCGGGGAAGTACTCGTATGTTACTTGATATGTTTATGAAAGTACAACCTCAGTCTTTTGTTTGAGATTCGCTCACCCCTCTTAAATTTATAGATAAGAGTACACCAGTGACATTTTTAAACTTCAAATAAGGTGTTTATTTACTTATTTATAGCTTCGCAAAATGAGAACTAATTGTAATCAAGTGGGCAGTGTGTTTGTCTGCCACCCAAGTGGTATAAAAAAAAGGAAATATAGAATAGTAGTAAGCAACCTTCATATTTAGTTACCTAATAAAATGAATCTCTTTGAGTAATTTATCTACAGCACGCAATGATATTACATACAAAAAAGAGGCAGATATGTTATTAGACTGCGCCTGGTGAAGACGCGAAAACGTCCCAATTGGGACGTATCGCATTTAGTATATGTCTGGCAAACGCCGAGTTGTCACGTATGTAAGCGCATAATAAAATGGCAATAAAAATGCCACCGTGTATTTTTAAAAATGTACAAATTACGACACTAAAATCAATAAAACACGAAGGACCTTCTATCACATGTAAGTACATACAATATTACCGATTTTTTAGTGTATTTCATTAAAATTAGTTTATTAATATTTTTAAAATAATGGCGGCAAAGAAAAAGGACAGAAATACTTTTTGATATGAGCACGACAAGGACACAACAACACTGCTTGCATAGATTATCAGTACAGATGCGACATAGGGTAATTTTCAGTTTACTGCCTACTAAAGTAATAATTTTGACCTGCTGTTCAGTTTTATTTGTTATTCAAAAGTCAGTAACATAATTTTTGTTTTATTTATTTGTTGTCCTTTAAATAATTGTAATAACCTAAATTTTTTTTCAAGGTTTCCGACTAATGAAGTTCGACTTCAGGAGTGGATTGCAATTGTTAAAGAACAACGAAATGAGTTTGACTGGACACCTTCAAAAAGCAACAGAATTTGTAGCAATAATTTTGAAGCCACTGAGAGATATACTTCGAAAAAAGGAACATTGCTCAGGAAGAATATAAATAACTGACAAATATACCACTGTTCGGCTTCATTCTGCTCATAAAAATAATCCCAAAATAAAAAACTTTCTAAGAGGCAGAAAAGAAATAAATTAAATTTATTTGAAGGAGTTTAATTTTTGATTATAACGTCAGTACGGCACTATGGTTTTATTTTCGAGAAGTTCCCTAATTATCTTTTTGAATTATTATCATTTTCCGAAATAAATAATGACGTATTATTTACTATTACGCCTACCAACGAAATACCCCTTCTGTTCAACAAAATCATAATCTATGCTTCGAAGCGCAATCGTCCGAATCATTCCGAATTATAGCTATCTTTTTTATTCATGTGCTTATCCCGTCTTTCGTACTACTTTAACGCTAATTGTCAACTATTGTGCACTGACCATAGACATAAATCTAAGGCACTGACAGACTGCTGGATCAGATTTGAGAAGTCAGTTACTATGAACGTAACATATCTTGTATAAAATATCATTGACAGCACGTTACACATTGAACAATTGATTTATTGTTATTATGGTGAAAATTTTGAAATATTACTGGCCACTGTTTGTTACGACATGAAATAAGTTGTCAGTTCAACAAAGCTTACGGGTGCCTCTACAATTCAATGTGTCGCCATCATTTATTTCAAAACTTTATTTATTAAAATAAATAATTGTAATTTTTTGTTATAAAACTCATGATCATTCATCATTAATTAAATAAACATGTTACAGTGGTTATCGTTCACTGTCATACTTTATCAATATTATTTATAGGGAGAATAATTGCGGTATTTATTGGTTAAGAAGTAAAGTTCGCGATCCCTCCATAAAGTATATTCTCAGTCGGTGATTATCTCAATGTATGCGAACGGTAGTGGCTGCGTGGTGGAGATAACTCGTAATATTGTGGAATACTTATGCGGAGAGAAAGAGCTCTGTGGTGTGCTCACTGCTAATGAATCAACTTCGATGGAGCTTGCCGCCCGACGCCGACGCCCTACGCCCTGGCGCGATGCCCGCCGAATTCAACTTTTAATTGATTTGACATTATTCCGTTTGTGGATCCCGAGCGATTGCGCTGCGCCCCTTCAATTATAACTCATCTCCCAATAAAATGATCAAATGAAAATTAATTTAGGAAAGTTAAATGAAGTTATTAAAACCACGAGGAAATGTCGTTTACAGTAACAATTAATTGACGATTGACAAAACATATTCACTAACTCAACGTCAAGCTCAAAAGGTTGTAATTACAGTGCAATTTTAGTCACTGCTGACGGTGGTAGGCCTTGATTGCACCGACTGTTGAGTCATTAATTGTACGGTGTATTTCAGCTGCTGCTACAAATATCTGCCTACTGAGTTTCGGATGGAGTAAAAATGTAACTTCCTCATTCGAGTCGAGTGGTAAGTGAAAAAATGTTAATGATAAGGAAAGATGACCTAGCTATATATGAAATAAAAAATAAAATAAAAATAACTAGGTATATTGTGATCCAACAGGCTACGATATATTGCTCGTTACACAAAAAATAAGACAATCAATCAAACAATTATTGGATAGTGCGAATAATGGAAAAGACAGGCAGAGGAAGAAGGAAGGGAACGCATTAATTCGATATTAAAAAAGAATAATAGTTCTCATAGTTGCTTTGCCTAATGCTTGTAGACTTCAGTTTTTATTCACCCCCTGACGTAAGGTCACGTGGCGAATTTTTAAATCCCCTTTCTGTCTAGCGACCCTTATGTAAATAATGAATGGCTTTTACGCTTATTTGCCACATAAGCTCATTTGTTCACCTCTGTTTACTCCAAGATTCCACCCCTCTTTGTGCCCAGATTATAAATCTAAGATTTTGTCGTATCAAATAATTAAAAAGTTCGCGTTCATTTGAGCGACGTTCGGCGGTTGAATGCGACCGAAGCTAGCGACCGAGACTGTCAGAAAGTCGTGCATTAACTTTTCATTTGCAAGTTTGGAACGAACCTCGCAAGCGATGCGGCAACTTTGCAATTTCCACTCATTCGTGATATGTAGAATATGTGATGGCATGCCACCGTGCTGTGTTAGTAAAAGAGTACTTACTTTAAAGTTTTAATGTGTAGTAAGGCATTCTTGTCCTGAAATGCATATGTCGAGCGGCGGTAACGTCGTACTTGCTGTAACACTTTGACGTTTGAAATTATATAGCATATCTGTTATATATAGAGCTACATTGCATATAGTTCACTCTGTTTCATCATCAGTAACATCATCTTCATCCCTGCGTTAGGCCCGGTCGCATCTTGGATGGTTTGATCTGTTCTATTGGAAGCGAGTGCCGTCTGACCTCTTAGCCTGAGTTGGAGTTAGTTGCCAACTATTGACAGGACAGAGTTGTTCAGGTCACCCCATACACCTCCAACTTGACCTAACGACTATTATTGTTTTGACAGATTTTTAACAGAAGAGCTCACATGAAATTCCACTCAGCGATCACGCATCCAAATGGCACTCTGAATTATGGGAGGGGAGGTTATGTCGGGCTCGAACCGACTAAAACCGCACACCGACTGAGGGTCGTGTTGCTAGGCCGGAGGTGAGGTTGTCTTCGGCATATCCCTCGCACCCCGGCTGACCCTCCACGGGAGGCGGGACAACGGTGTCCAGGGCTCACCCCCGGAATGGCGAGGCGCGCTTCTCAGCGCGCTGCCGGCGTGGCCTGCTGCTGCTGGGGTGACAGGCGGCTCCACCCTTCATCCCCAGGCCCGCGCTCATGAGGGACGGAGGTCAGTCTACCAGTTATAAGGAAACGAAAACCTGCCGTCTGGTCACCATGTCCCGTGGCGAACTTTTATATCCCCTACGGGCCCAAGTTTATTTATTTATTCACTAGCTTTCGCCCGCGGCTCCGTCCGCGTGGATGTCGGTTATCGCGACCAAACATAGCCTATGTCCTTTCTCATGGTCTAATCTAAAATAATGGGGTGCCTATACCAAATTTCATCATAATCGGTTCAGTGGTTTAGGCGTGAAAGCGTAACATACAGACAGACAGACAGAGTTACTTTCGCATTTATAATATTGTGGATTTTTTATACATTTAGATACATCACCCTTACAGTACAAAACCAATGCGGCAATGATCATACCAGTTTTATACAATTCAATGTTCATCATCATACGTCAAAAAAAACATATTCGTCTGTCATGACAAATACTGTAGTGTCACCCTTTCGAATTCTGCGAGTGCACACAAACATATCTCAGTACACGAGACTGTGTTTAAGTTGGACACTGTAAGGCAAATTTGGTAAAATGGGGCTATATAGAACAGTCACAAGCACCCTGCAACTGCGGTGCCCCAGCCCAGTCCATGCCACACTTGGTCTCTTGCCCACTGTTCCGTTCCACCTGTACCATCGCGGATCTGTGTAGGGCAACAGACAATGCTGTGGCCGTAGCCAGGTATTGGGCAGACATAATTTAAAAGATTTGATGAGCCATTAATATGAAGAAGAAGAAGGAAAAGAAACCTTGACTTTTCGAGCATTTTACAGTCCCAAATCCTCTTTTTATTTCCCAATATAAAATTGGTAATTTTACCTTTTAATCCCTAGTGCCTATGACAAGGATTATTGCGTGGGATGAAGAATGTAGTAGGCGTAATATAGGTACGTGTGGTAGTATTGGTAGGTAGGTACCTAAGTGCGGGTAATTCACACACCTCTATAAGTATATACAGGGTGATCAATCCACCTTTCCGCTTTGTGTTAATTTAAGATAACTTTCACATTATGATTGTGTTATGTGCTGTGTTTACCGATCGCCATCAACAATAAGGACGAAAAAACTTTCAAAATTTGGAACTATTGAAAAAAAAAAATTGTCATAATTATTACCTAAATCTAAAATCGAAGCCATTGTTCCTAAGAACAGATGTCGCCTATCTCTCCTATAGTTTCTGACTTATGCCTACTGACCTATTTGGATTGATCACCCTGTATACGAGTACGTCGTACGTATCCATACTAATATTATAAATGCGATAGTAACTCTGGCTGGCTGTCTGTCTGTCTGTGTGTATGTTACGCTTTCACGCCTAAACCACTGAACCGATTTTGATGCAATTTGGAATAGGGGTAGATTAGACCTTGAGAAAGGACATAGGCTATGTTTAGTCGCCACTGACATCCACGCAGGCGGAGCCGCGGGCAAAAGCTAGTATACTATATAGCTACGTCAAGCTGTGGAACGAACTACCTGCTGCCGTTTTCCTAAGCGACTACAATATGGGGTTCTTCAAGGTTTCTTCAGAGTCGGCAGCACGAGTGTAACGCCCCTGGTGCTGCGTATTATGTAATCTGTTCTTTTAATCTCATGACATGAAGCTTTGTGACCGTTAACGATTACCGTCGGGCGTCGATTAACTCTACGTGAACTGATCCTAGTGATTACACAGCGTATTCAGCGATTAACTAGGACCTAATAATGCTTAGTCTATATGCTAACAAAGTCAGAATTAACGTTTATTTTCCATCGTTATTGGGATTCGTGTTAAATTGTTTGCGTTATCCCAGCAAAATGTTGTGCTTTAGAGAGTTGATAGTATATGATTGTCGAAAGTATTGAATATCTCTGGTGTTCATCAAACAAATCGAAAACTAATTTTAACATAAAAATTTATATTATTGATATTTTTTCAAACATCTGCGTTCTGCCGTTTTCGAGATCTGGGAAATCCGTTACTTTTCGAGAATTACTGCAGCAAAATATGTTTTTAGCAAATATCTTTTAAACCACCTACAATCTGAATTTTGCTATTTGCAAACAAAAATCCTGCAAACCAAAATCTTTTTAGGATTTAGGATTTTTTAGATAACTAAATATCTTTTATACTTTCAACTCTCTAAAGCACAACATTTTGCTCGTGTAATGCCAACGTTATATTCGTGTGTGTTGCTCAGGTAGGTACCTATAGGTCACTCACAAAGTTATTCAAACTCTTCTGAAACACTAATAGACATGGAAAAGGGTAAATTATAAACCATATCGTTGCTTTCTAGATGGTTAAAGTATAGGTACCTCCATATCCAAATCTTTCTTCTTACGAGGAAGTTAGAAAAAAATCTTAATATTATTTTTTACAATTCTTACATTTGCAAATGTGTCCAAAGTTATTTTTTTTACTTTAAACTTGTTTATTATTAATTTGTTACATTTAAGATAAAATTTATTACATTTTTCAAAATTATTGTTCATGGTATTTTTATGACAGTTCGTTCGGGCCATAAAAAAATTCACTTATTATACTTTTGCCGACGTTTTGGATGCGATGGTGCACCCGTGGTCACGACTTGATAACTATTGTGAACTCTGGGATTGGATTTGCGTCTGATCATAGATTTCTTTACTTACGCCGCGCCTACGCGTGGTTGAATATTTTCGATCGATTGAAAATTCAGCTCTTATGAAATATAAGTAAGTATAGATCTACATTTTCGTCAAAGCCTTGAAAACCCACGTAACACCCGAGTATAATATAATTAGTACTCTTTACAACACGCAAATCTGGAGGTGTCACGTTACCGACGACGCCGACGTGGGTGGATGCCGGGTTCTTTGTGTCGGAAAATAATTTGATTTAAGTTATTACCAACACGACTTTAGATCAATTTCTATTTTAGCACCCTATAACAACAACAGATATATAGAGAGATAGGTACCTACTTAAATAGGTAATGTCAATTATGTAGGTGCCTCTATAGGAAAATGCTCTGGGCCATCTTAAAACCTACTCGAGACCCGGAAGGTATAATAGGAAAAAAAAAAAAGATTTTTGTTTTCCACCAGCCACCATACTTGGGACAATTTGTGAATGGGACGTTTTAAGAATGGGACATTGTGCGAATGGGACTTTTTGAAAATGGGACGTTTTGCGAATGGGACGTTTAGCGAATAGGACGTTTTTTTTACATGGGACATTTTGCGAATGGGACGTTATGCGACTAAACCCCGAGATGGCGTACGGTTTTAGTCAGGTTTTGTCTGACATAACCGCCTTGCTGGCCAGCAAGGGATGGGGGAGGTAACCCTGTGGATTTTTGCATGTAAAAATAATGGTAAGTATTACATCACATGTGCAGTCGATACAAGGTGTAGATATTCACATCCCCTGTCTAGCTATCAATCTAATCTAAAATCATTTCTCTCATACGAAAAGCTAGCTCAAAGGATAACACACTTTGCTCTTTAGATACAGTGTGTTCAAAAATCCCCGTTTTATACCTTACGTTCAATATCACTATCACAAACATTCTATATAAAAGCGAATGCCTGTATTTCCAGTGCGCTGTTGTTAGTATCCAGGCGGAGGCTAGTGTCCCATTACAGTTAATAACGTGCACTTCAGTCGCCTTTTATGTCTCCCAAGAAACTCTTGCCTCTTATGAGAACACGTCCATTTATAGGAGTTATAATCATAATTGGTAATAGGCTGAAAAGGTTGAGTTCCACATACGAGTCGTAGAACATTTTTAAGTAAGTCTGACAATCGCCCGCGGGTTTGTCCATCCAAAACAAATTTGAACTCCAAAAACCTCTGAAAAGACTCAAAAAGAATCTTTGTTCAATATAATTGTAGGTAGGTACCTACATATATTATATATATACTTACATAACAAATAGCATCACACAAAATTATTAAGTGCACGCATCTGAATATTCGAGACATTAATGTTATTGGGAATGTCTGTCTCAAATGTTCAATAGTCCAATTTTTTAGGGTCTTGATGTCGTTCATAGGTCTATAAGACTCTAAAATTGGTGTGGTACCTACCCCCTTTCCTTTATTTTGTATTTCCTCTTTTAATGATATATATATACAGGGTGTATTTTTGAAACAAAAATACCTGTATATGATGATGATAATATTGCATGTTATCCATCAACATGTTGTACTTGTTTCAGCGTACCTACTAACCTCAACAAGATTCCCAAAGAGTCCAACAGAATCAAGTTGACAAAATATTGTCTTTAAGAGGAATAAAAATGATAAATCTCTTCTTTAGGCTTATCTTTAGAGATCAACTCCTTTTTTATTTGTGGACGTATTTGAAAACTGTTTACACTGTTTTATTTGTTGGTTTCTTGTCTACATTTGGTACATTTTTAGTTTTTCTTACTTTATAATTACTATATGAAAATCATTCCCAAAGCAAAAAGGTCACTCAAAAGAAAACTGGCAACTACTTCTAAACAGAAAAGAATTTTTACGGAATTTTTTAACTAAAAGAAAGACAAAAATCTGGAGTATAAGTGGTACATTTTTCCGTTCAATACATTGACTTTTGAAGTCACAGGCCACGTTTTTGTTACGTTCTCGAGAGTTTGGCTTAGCGGGTGCCTATGCGGGGGCCGGGCGGCAGTGCCGTGATGGCTGTTGGACGGGGAGGTTGTGCTTCACGTTTTCGCAGCTTTGACAGCAACACAATTCGAGATTAATGCACAAGTGAACAGATAAGACACTTCTTTGAGACACCGAAAATAAATTCGGTAAAAAAGCTAAGCTTTAAACTCTCAAGAAAGACATGAAAATGTTGTGTTGATTATTTTATTCACACACTTTATTTGTTACCAACTGTTGCCCACGGCTCCAGCCACGTAGATTTTGGATGCCGTTCCGGCTGGTGATCCTCACTCATAGTGTAATGATATAAAACCTATGACACTGATAAATAGTGTGGGTTTCTATTGGTGAAATAATTCTTAGAATTGGTTCTTTTTATGAACGTCTATCTATCTATACTATCTTGAATTAACCTCTATAACATCACAAAATACCTCTGTATAATAATATATGTATATTAGAATACTATACATACCTTTAACTACATAGTAAAATATTATAAAAACATGATCACTACAAATATCATCACTAGTATAAAATAATTCACTTCCCGCCATCTGTCTGTCTCTATGTATATGCTTAGATCTTCAAAACTACGCGACGGATTTTGAAGCATCATTCAAGATGTAGATAATAAATAGTATCATTCAAGATGTAGATTTATGTGTACAATACAATCTATATAATATAAAAATGTGATGTCTTCTGCCATCGCTGGTGAAATCAGTTTGGGCATGGAGTATTATATTCCATACACTGAGGTCACCAGTGCCCGCAGAACTCGACCCTGGTTCGGTCGTGAGTGCGCTGCTGCTGTTCAGCAAAAACAGTTGGCGTACCGCGCTTGGACCAGGGCACATGCAATGCGCGATCCAAGTGAGGGCCATCTCAGGGCGGCGTATAACAGAGCCACCAAGGACTGCAAAAGGGCTTACATCAGAGCGGATGCCCAGCGCGTGGCACGGCTTGGCGAGCAACTGATGTCGTACCCTGCGGATAGTCGTGGATACTGGCGACTGGCCAAAGCCGTACAAGCTAACTTTTGCCAGCCCTCGTTGCCCCCGCTGCGATGCCCAGACGGATCACTGGCCCATGAGCCGCAGGAGCAAGCGGATATGCTGGTAGACCTCTTCGCGGCTAATTCCCGGGTTGACAACTGTAGTGTGCAGGCGCCCACATTGCCAAGTTGCGGTCACTCAATGCCTGATATCCGTATCAGGCACTGCGACGTCCGCAAAACCCTGCAATCACTCGACATCCGGAAAGCCAGTGGCCCCGATGGTATTCCGCCGGTAGTCCTGAAAAAATGCGCAGCGGAGTTGACGCCGGCGCTCACGCGAATGTACCGATTGTCGTATGCTTCGGGAGTAGTGCCGCGGGCTTGGAAGGAGGCGAACATACAGCCGGTCCCCAAAAAGGGGGATCGCTCGGACCCGGCGAACTACCGACCCATAGCTGTCACCTCAGTCCTCTGTAAAGTGTTTGAGCATATCATTAGCGCACAGCTCATGCGTTACCTAGAAGATCACTCCCTAATTAATGACCGACAGTACGGGTTCAGACCGAAACGGTCAACGGGTGATCTTTTGGCTTACGTCGCACACCTCTGGGGTAAGGCTATGGACAGGCATGGCGAATCATTGGCTATCAGTCTTGATATCGCCAAAGCCTTTGATAGAGTCTGGCACAGTTCGCTACTTTCCAAGCTTTCGTCCTATGGTCTGCCTGTTCGACTGTGCGACTGGGTTGCCAGCTTCCTGCATGAGCGTAGTATCCGAGTTCTCTGTGACGGCCGGGCCTCAGAGTTCATGCAGGTTAATGCTGGCGTGCCCCAGGGGTCCGTCTTATCGCCCACTCTCTTTCTTCTGCATATAAATGATATGCTAGCAGTAGACAGTATCCATTGCTATGCAGATGATAGCACTTTACATGGGCGATACTTCGGGCACCCCGCGGCCAAGCGGGCTGACACTGACGCAAATAGACAGCGGCTTGTCGTTGAGCTCGACTGTGTCCTGACGTGCATCTCCCAATGGGGATCAGAGAATCTGGTCGAGTTCAATGCCAAAAAAACACAAGCGTGCGCGTTCACAGCCAAGACCTCCCCCTTCCTTCCTCTCCCTACTCTCCAGAATACACCGCTGGCTCTACAGGATCACATTGACATGCTCGGAATGGATGTTCGCTGCAACCTGAACAACAAGAATTACATCGAGAGCGTCATCAAAACAGCGTCGCGCAAACTCGGGATCTTGAACAGGGCGAAGCGGTTTTTCACGCCGGAGCAGCGGTGTCTTCTGTACAAGACACAGATTCGCTCTTGTGTGGAATACTGTTGTCATCTCTGGGATGGTTCCGCGCAATACCTGTTAGACGCTCTTGACAGAATGCAGCGACGTGTAGTTCGTATCATAGGTGATCCTGAGGTTACCAACACCTTGGAACCTCTGCAGTTGCGTAGAGACGTTGCCTCTCTGGCCTCTACCACGGCGAGTGTTCTGAGGAGTTATTTCAACTGATCCCACCCTCTCCCTTCCTATCCAGAACAACACGTGCTGGTCTGCGGTGCCATCCACACACGGTGGAATCCATACCATCTCGCACTAAACGGTTTGGGGGCTCTTTCCTCTGCCGCACGATAAAGAGCTGGAATGCTCTGCCCGCATACGTGTTTCCCTCTTCTTACAGTCCCGGGTTCTTCAAGCGGGGCGTGAAAAGCCATCTGTCAAGGCCGTCAAGTTAGGGACCACCATTTTTCGTCCAATGGCACCGGGAATGGTGGTCTGTATCTTCTGGACTGCACTTCAGCTTTGTTGCCATCTAGCGGGGTGCAGTCAATTGACGGACCAAATATAAAAAAAAAAAAACACATTTTTTGGGCTTACACTGCAAACGATGGCACTGTGAGAATGTGTAATATGTGTGAATTGTTATGCCTATAGCATTGTTTACGCCTGCTACTGCGGGCACGTTGAGGAGCCGTAACATGGTGCTCCCAGATTTCCATTAGGCGTTATTACTTATTTTTTTGTTATGTACCGCCCTTAAATTAATTAATACTTTACCGACGACTTGCGATCTATGTACGAGCCCTCTGCTCCCTAAAACTTTTTATTGTGGACATTAAACAAGTAAAGAAGAAACTGGGGTTTTATTATACCAACACGAAGCCCCAACATCTGGCGACCGTGGACAAAACTTGCAGTTTTCGACGAAATACAATTATCTACGAACGAACATCGGGACAATACCCTGACGGTCAAGCTATTGCGCCGCAGCCAACATTCGTCAAAAGAAGCTATTATTCCTGACTTCCCTGGAGGTGTACCAGCCATTGCAGCCACAGCCGGTCAATGATCAGCAAACAGCATCGTACCGCAGCATCGGCCAATGCAGCTAAGTGTTCCTTCCTTGTGAATTCCCATTATTCTAAGTATTTACAAAATATTCCTAATCCTATTTATCTATATCCTAATACCTTTACTTGTGTCTCTGTGTCCATAATACACAAAATTTACGATAATTATACTACCTATTTCTGTAAAGGTACCTACCCACAAAGATTATAGGTATTTTTCTAAATTCTTACAATTATAACATTATTACATTAACAAAGAAGTCCTTCTAGCACTATTACATTCTACTTTAATAATCAATAATCCCGGTAAGGTCATCATCTTGTCATTTAAGCAAATATAACAAGTTTTTTTGCCGAACATTCCAGCCCGTACCTACCAACTACGAGCGCGTCAGTTTGATACAATTGACGGCGGCCGGTTACAGACTTGCTGAGAGCACACAGGGCCGCACTCCGGTTCGCCGGGCGAGGAACGTGAGCTAAATTTTACTATATTTATAAAAACATTCAACTTACTAAGCATTTATTGCTTGTTACTTGTTTTGTTGTTAATACTATCTCACTATCACTATGACTGGCACAGATGATGCAAATGGTGCTTGTTCAAAGCTTCCACAAAATTTACAGGATCTTTTAGTAAAACGAAGTTCTATGAAAGGTCAAATTACAAAATTCAAGAACTTTTTATCAAATATTACTACAAAGGAAACATTTTCTGATATTGAGATGGATGAATTAACAATAAAGACACATAAATTTCAATCAATCTATGACCGATTTGACGAAT
The DNA here is from genome assembly GCA_914829495.1 of Eilema sororculum. NCBI lineage: Eukaryota > Metazoa > Arthropoda > Insecta > Lepidoptera > Erebidae > Eilema > Eilema sororculum. Next base: position 14,818,425 of record OU618543.1, on the reverse strand, counting down.
TGCAAAGTCGGATAGAAGTTGCAAACCCTGATAATTTACCTAACGAGATTGATGAGCGAGATATTATTGAGCAGTCATTTATAACTAATATTGCAATTGCTCAAAATATTATTAAAAAACATAATTCGAATCAAAGTGAGGAAAGCAACTATAAAGACTTAAATTCAACCCATTTGTCTACAGCTCAGTGCAACAATGAACGTTATAATTTAGACTATAAATTACCTCTTCTTGAAGTACCAAAGTTTGATGGATCTTACTTCCATTGGCTTGAATTTCGTGATTCTTTCTTATCTATTGTGCACAACAATGACCGCATCGCTCCTATTCATAAATTCCGCTACCTAAATTCGTACCTGGCGGGCGATGCAGCACGCGTTATCGCTAACTTGGTGGTATCAAGTGCTAACTATACCACTGCTTGGACATTATTATGTGACCGATACGACAATAAGCGTCAACTGATGAGTCATCATTTAGACTCAATTTTAAACATACGACAAATGAATAGCGAGTCTGAAAAATCATTAAGGTTTTTTGTTGACCATATAACTAAAAACTTACGCGCTATATCAACACTCGGTCAATCTACTGACGAGTGGGATTTTTTAATTATTCACATAATGAGTCCTAAGCTTGATAGTGTCACTCGTGAGAAATGGGCGGAGTTCCGTGGCACGTTGAAAGATATTCCCAATTTGCAAGATTTCTTTAGCTTTCTTATTCACCGTGCTGAGATTCTACAGTCTATAAATCGTTGTGATTTACATACTAAAACAAAGTTTCAATCTCAATCAAAGCATATAATTTCTAATAGTAAACATAATCAGTCCTACGCTACTAATCTTGATAATAATTCTATTTTTACTATTTCATGTGTAGTTTGTAAAGGTAGTCATCGCATTTACGACTGTCCCAAATTTGTGGCCAAGAGTGTAGAGGATCGAATTAAAGATGTAAACAGATTAAAATTATGTCATAACTGTCTAAGAGGCGGCCACAATGTGCGATACTGTCGTATGGGTCCGTGTCGTATATGCAACGCTAAACATAATAGCCTTATACATAGGCCAGCTACCAGCAACGAAGTTTCCAATATTATTACCCCGCCAAATGAAAATGGTGGCGATGGTACTGTTGTAAATTTTTCTAAGCAAACTGTTACACAAGTTTTACTGTCTACTGCCTATATTGAAGTTTGTAATCCTAAAACAAATCAGAGGGAGAAGGTTCGAGCCCTTTTGGATTGCGGTAGTCAGTCATCATTTATAACTCAATCTCTTAGAACTAAGTTAGGTTTAGAACCTATTTCTAATAATTTTAATGTCAACATCATTGGCATAGGAAACAAGATATCTAATCAGGCTACAGAACTGTGCGTAATGCAATTGAGATCTTTGATGAAGCATTTCAACGTTACGTCAACCTTTTTAGTCTTATCAGCGTTAACTGGTGATATACCTAAAATACCAATTAATATCAAACAACTAAACATTCAAAACGACATATTTTTAGCAGACCCTAACTTTCACCAGCCAGCACCTGTTGATGTCCTAATTGGTGCCGATCTTTTTTGGGATCTTCTTGGCCGAGACCAACTCTCTCTCGGTCCTAAGCTACCTATATTAAGAAGCTCTCAATTCGGTTGGTTGATTTCTGGTCCTATCAGTATGAATTTTCCTCCAAACAATCAATTACATAATACTAATATACGTTGCAATCAGTCAATGATTTCCTATACGTCATCTGACGACTACATTCATAATGAGCTCAGTAAGTTCTGGGATATAGAGGATATTCCTCAAACGAAACCTAATTTAAGCCCAAGCGAGAAGGCATGCGAGTCACATTTTTTATCTCACACCTTCCGCCTCGAGACCGGTAGATTCTCAGTAGGTCTACCTCTAAAGGATACACCCGATTGTCTTGGTGAATCCTATTCATTAGCTAAGAAACGATTATTAAATTTAGAGAAAAGATTTCGCAAACAACCTCAAGTGAAGTCCCAATATATCCAGTTTATGCGTGAGTACGCAAACTTGGGTCACCTTTCAGAATCCAACTTATCTATTTCTGATACGTCATATTTTCTTTGTCACCATGCTGTATTTAAAGACAGTAGTGAGTCTACAAAAATTAGAGTTGTGTTCGATGGCTCGGCTCCTACGTCATCAGGTCTATCTGTCAATGATATTCTTCTAGTTGGTCCCAACATGCAGGATTCGCTTTTCTCCATATTGATAAGGGCTCGTCAGCATAAGTATCTCCTCACGGGTGACGTCGAAAAGATGTACCGTCAAATTCGTGTCCATGAGGAAGATCGTAGACTTCAACTTTTATTGTGGAGAGAAGATGAGTCCATGCCTATCAAAACGTACGAACTGAATACTGTAACTTACGGAATGGCAAGTTCCAGTTATTTGAGTACACGTTGCCTATGGCAGATCGGTGAAGAAACAACTGATCCTACGATTAAAAATATAATACAGCATGACTTTCTAATAGACGATCTTATCACAGGTTCTGAAAGTGAAGATTCACTACGCTATATTCACCAATCAGTCACTAATGCACTGAAGCAAGGATGCTTTAACCTTCGTAAATTTAAAACTAATATGCCATCTTTATTTGATTCATCAGACCACCAAGACGACAATCTTATGGTTAGCGAGTCTACCAGTACCTTGGGTCTAGGATGGAACCCATCCACTGACAAATTACATTTTCCTATTAAACTTCCACTTGATTCTAGTTCTAATGTTTTAACTAAGAGATCTATGCTCTCTTCTATATTTAAAATTTTTGATCCCCTAGGATTAATTAGCCCATGCGTGATAAAAATGAAAATTTTATTGCAGCAATTATGGCGGCTAAGTTTAACTTGGGACTCTCCGGTTCCACATGAAATTCAAAGGGATTGGGTAAGATTCAATACTGCCTTACCATCTCTTCTAACATTAGAAATTTCAAGACGTGTGCTTTGCGATGAGCCTATAGCCATTGAACTACATTCATTCAGTGACGCATCCCAAGAAGCATACGGAGCATGCATATATTTGCGCTCTGTACATGTAGGGAACGTAGATACAGTCAAGTTGCTCTGTTCTAAATCTAAAGTTGCTCCAATTAAGAGTACAACTATTCCCCGACTAGAATTATGTGCTGCTTTACTTGCTGCAAGGTTATGTAAAGCAGTCAGGGATTCATTGCGATGTAAAATACTTTATGAAGTACACTGGTGCGATTCTTCAGTTGTACTGGGTTGGCTGCATGCTGACTCTCAGAATTTAAAAACCTTTGTGTCAAACAGGGTTGCCGAGATATCGGAATTGACAGACTCGGCATCGTGGCGTTATGTTCCCACATCTGTTAATCCTGCAGATCTCATATCTAGAGGAATTAGTCCCGATCAGATAGGCAGAACTAATCTATGGTGGTCAGGTCCTCCATTCCTCATGGAGCCTGAAGACACTTGGCCTATTTTATCAAAGAAACTTAATACCAAGGACTTACCTGAAACTAAACCTAATTCTATTTTTACATGTAATACTGCAACTAATAATGATCCTATAATTGTATTTACAAGGTATTCTAACTTAATTAGAATAAAACGATCTTTGGCTTATGTTTTAAGATTCATAAATAATTTAAAAAATAAAAATAATAAACACACTGGTAACCTAACTGTCGAGGAATTAAATAATTCATTTCTTCATTTGTGTCGTTTGTCCCAACAAGAATCATTCTCAAACGAATACAATTTATTAAATAGTAAGAAGGCATTGAGCCTTAAGTCAAACATTTTATCATTGACACCATTTCTAGATGATGATAAAGTAATAAGAGTTGGTGGTCGATTAGAGCTATCAGATTTCAATTATAATAAAAAACACCCCATTCTTTTGCACGCATCTCATCACCTTACCAGATTAATATTTGAATACGAACACAAGCGTGGATTACATGCTGGTCCGCAGTTGTTACTTGCTATTGTTAGAGAATATGTTTGGCCTGTAAACGGTAGGCATTTGGCGAGACGTACGTTTCGCAATTGTTGTAGATGTAGACGGTTGCAAGGTAAAACACTTAACCCAATAATGGGAAATCTACCTTCACAACGTGTCACACCAAGCTTTCCATTTCAAGCAGTGGGAATGGATTTTGCTGGTCCCTTTTTTATTGTGAGTAAACGAGGTCGTGGTGCCTCCATAATCAAATGCTATCTTTGTTTATTCATATGTTTAAGATATAAAATTTTACATTTAGAAGCAGTTAGTGATCTATCTAAAGATGCTTTCATTATGACGTTCCGTAGGTTTGTGTCACGTAGAGGCAGGCCAATGGAGGTATTTTGCGACAACGGACGCAATTTTTTTGCAGGAGCTAAAGAAATTAACGACTGTTTTAAAAATACTTGTAATCATTTATCTGACTTTGCATGTTCGGAAGGCATCAAATTTCATTTTTCGCCAACTTACGCTCCTCACTTTGGCGGCATTTTTGAGGCTGGTGTGCGTTCAGCAAAGTTTCATATCAAACGCGTTATGGGAACTTCTCATTTAACTTTTGAAGAGATTTTAACTCTTTTTGCACAAGTTGAGGCTATTCTAAATAGCAGACCTCTCTATCCTTTATCCACCTCTCCTGACGATCTACATTGCCTTACTCCTGGGCACTTTCTGATTGGTCGAGCTCTCACCGCCCTGCCATCACCTGCATTTCAAGATTGCAATCCAAGTAGCTTGCAGCGGTATGCTCGTCTACAGCAAATACTACAACATTTTTGGCTGCGATGGCAACGAGAATATATAGCCGAGTTACAACATCGTCGCAAATGGAAGACCAATAAGGCAACTACCAAAATTGGAGACATGGTCTTGCTGCAAGAAGATGATGTACCACCCTTATGTTGGAGACTTGGACGAATAACGAAACTGTTTCCTGGTCCCGACGGGATATCACGTGTCGCCGACGTCAAGACAGTACGAGGAACCTTTCGGCGACCACTGGTTCGCATCTGTCCACTACCCACCGAAGAAGGCTACATGGAGGGTTGAAACCTTGGGAGGTTTCAACGGGGGGAGGATGTTTACGCCTGCTACTGCGGGCACGTTGAGGAGCCGTAACATGGTGCTCCCAGATTTCCATTAGGCGTTATTACTTATTTTTTTGTTATGTACCGCCCTTAAATTAATTAATACTTTACCGACGACTTGCGATCTATGTACGAGCCCTCTGCTCCCTAAAACTTTTTATTGTGGACATTAAACAAGTAAAGAAGAAACTGGGGTTTTATTATACCAACACGAAGCCCCAACAAGCATACTTATAGCTTTCATATTCACCTTCCTCAATGTATCTATGCAATAAATAACCTAACCAATGGAAATATTATGTATTCATGTAAGATTCATGTATATAAATATAAGTGCTGGGTGGGCATCAAACCCACGATCTCTGAATGCTCCACCACTACGCCATGGAATTTGAACCTTTTGAAATTGAATTTATCTGTTTGTTCACGATGGACACAAACGCTACTTGGCACACGCATTTTGATACGGTATTTTTATTTAAGGTTTTGGTAGAATAGTACCAGAGATAAAACCAAACACGCGGGCGGAGCCGCCGACCTTAGCTATAATAAAGAATCAAGAATCAATCAACATCGATGTCAAAAAAAAACCAAATCAGTTAGGTACGTGAAGTTAGGCAGAATATGATGTGTCCACTCTGTACCCTTTTTACCGATATCTTTTCCCAAATTTTTATATTATAATCACTTTAGTGACATGTGTGCGGGGTGGTGCGGGGCTGCGATTATTACGTTCGTAGACTCCACCCATTCGCTCTAAAGCATCGTCTCAGGTAAGGACCTTAAACACACGAATTTCCAAAGCACGTTTGACACTGGTAGTAGTTGTCAGCACAATAAAGTCGACATTGGTTGCCATACCCAAAAATAGAATAGTGAAACATGTAGAATGGGACCAGGCTCCCCATGTTTTTGGAGCAGTGCCTAAAATATTGGACCCAAATTACTCAGTCTTTGGAGTAGACAATTCCGCTAGTGATTCTTCTTGTGCGTATGCGTTCTAATAATAAATTGATATTGCTGAATTTTATTCTAAGTTGGATATAGATGTTATGTTTTTATATTTACAGTTTGAGAAAAATATTTTGTTGGAGAAGCAATACGACAATTTTATTACTATTGCCTAGTCTATAAAATTAATTTATAAATATCTTAAGAATTCTGCGATGGTAACACGTTTTACAACTTCTGTCAATATTATAGGTACGTAAACGATCCTACCAAAAATATACGTTTATGATAATATCGGAATGTTTTAGTGCGTCTGTTTACAACTTTACCTCTGTAACTTTTTATTATTTTTAATATACTTAAGATATCGGTACCTACCTAGTTTATGATATAAAAATATGGTGATTGAGATTTGACCTACCTACCTAATCCATCCAATATTATAAATCGAAAGTAACTCTGTCTAACTTTCGGTATGTTAAGCTTTCATGCCTAAACCACTGAACCGATTTTGATAAAATTTGGTACTTATAAGGGTACATTAGACAATGAGAAAGGACATAGGCTATGTTTGGACGAAAACTTTTTTTATCTAGTTTCATATCATGTGATGTGTTCATGTTTTTTAATCAAAGGGTCGTGATTCGGTTTACGTACAGAAGTGTTCCGCAGCGCTGTTTAAATGAAACGCACGACTAAGATCCAGTATAAAATTACATTGCCTACCTTTATAATACCACAAAGTGTGGTTATAAAGGTCTCGATTAAAAGGGTCCATATAAAGGTAATTATTACGTAGGTTATTATAACGCTTACCGCAAGCTCATTAGTATGATATCGGTGTCTTTCGCAAATGTTTTGTATAGGTTTAATAAAATTTTATGTTGTGCTATCGTCAGTGTACTTACTCGTACAAGTATTGCATTACGTAAGCGTAATTTGTATGCGCACATTGGATTTAATATAGGTCGGGTTATTTGATTATCTTTATAGCAAATTATGGGCTATTGTATTATGAAGAAAAATTGTTTATTTGAGGTGTCCTGGCTAAGAGATGGATTAGCGGCACGATATTTCGAACTTCTTAAATTTACTTTTGATTAAATTCGTTCCGAGTTCAAAAACTGTTTACCTTACCGTGGGATTCGCCGAGTGTTTTGCACGGGGTTTTCGTCTTATCAGAGATAGTAGAGAAGGTATGGGATGGTTTAGTCTCTTTTATAATATTCTATTAATGATATTTATTTTTTATCTTCGTGAGCCTGTCTTATGTGAGCCTATCTGATGGTATCTGAGTTGGAAAATAGTAGAATGATGAAAGGAAGGGCGACTGATTAAATCCTGACACTAATAAATGAAACAAAATGCAGGTGGTATTAGAAAAAATGAGAAATAAACGTGTTAGGTAAAAGTTGTTACTTAAAACTGTTCAAAAATAGTCTGGGAGCACACGATTGATAATGGCACTGGGAGGTGATCGCCACCAACATTCCCAATAATAAATAATAAATATTCCACAACATTCTACACAATGCTATCTAGACCCATGGTAAGCTTTTATAGGTTGTGGTATGGAATCTAGAATGCGGATAAACATACTTATATATATTTTTTTGTAAATATATACATATTATATGTTCGCGATGAATCAAACAAGATTTTCAGGAAATAATATTTACTAGGACTTTTACAAGGTAATATAACTTTTTTGAATGCGTAACGTATATAATGTGCAAGATAGAATTTTGAATGGGGTGAATGAATCGAATGAATGCGTTAGAATGAATGAAAGTAGATTAATTTGAATGATGAGTGAATGCGTCGTAGACATCCTCGGGGGCCTTGAAAGTTCTAGAGGAAGCTTTCAGGATTCCTTGTCGGTGTAGTCATCTGGTGAAGGCAGCAAACACAATCTGTTGATGGCTCTCCGTACGGTGCCTTGTGAGGTGGATACATCAGCGACTCGAGGCACGCCGTCACTTCCAGGAAATATCTTCGAGACTCTTCCAAGGCGCCAGCATAGTGGAGGAGTCCTATCATCCTTGATGAGGACTAGGTCGTCTACCTTCAATTCTCGACACCGCACCTTCCACTTTGTGCGTTGCTGTAGCTCCGTGACGTACTCTGTCGACCAACGCTTCCAAAAGTGCTGACGAGCTTGCTCCAATCGCTGAAAACGGTCAAGACGGTTTGTGCTATAGTCCAGCAGGTACGGTGATGGCAAAGACGTTAGTGGCCTACCAATTATAAAGTGGCCCGGGGTGAGCGGAGACAGGTCTTGTGGAGAAGGACTTAAAGGACACAAAGGACGGCTGTTAAGAATCGCCTCGATGTGAGCAAATAACGAACTTAATTCCTCGAAAGTCAAGTGAGTATTTTTTAGGACTCTGTATAAATGGAATTTCGCTGACTTGACTCCGGCTTCCCATAGACCACCAAAGTGAGGAGCGTATGCTGGTGAGAAGCGGAATTCAATGCCTTCGCGAGATGCAGAGTCTATAATGGAATCGCTATTAGATTCGAGGAAAGAATTTATTTCTTTTGCTGCTGCAACGAAATTTCTACCATTGTCACAGTAGATGACCTTTGGTTTACCCCTACGAGCTATAAATCTTTTCAATGTGAGCAAAAACGCCTCCATTGATAAGTCACTGACTAATTCTAAATGAACGCATTTGTAGCGAAAGCAAATAAAAATACAAAGATAACTTTTAGTTATTTTACATCCACGTCCCTTGCGATCCGTTATAAGAAATGGACCGGCAAAGTCGGTGCCTATCGTGGAGAAAGGGAAGTCAGCTTCAACGCGATCTGCAGGTAGGTTTCCCATAAGATTATCCATAGTACGAGCATTGAAACGACGACAGGTTACGCATTCGCGTGCTGCACGTCTAGCTAGAGTCCTGCCTCCTACAGGCCAATAGCATTCTCTAATAGATGCCAGGAGATGCTGAGGACCGGCGTGCAACAAGCGTAGGTGCTCCTGTTTAAAAATTAATTTTGTTAAAAAGTGACTTGCATGCAACAAAATAGGATGACGTTTGTCATACTGATAAGTGGATGACTCGATGCGCCCGCCGACTCTTAAAGTTCCATTTTCATCTAAAAATGGATTAAGAGAAGAGAGCGCGGCTTTTGAATTTAGAGATTTACCTTTTCCTAGCTGTTCTAATTCTATAGGAAAGGAATCTTTTTGGGCTAACTTTATAGCGAGACTGTGGGCGTTTTCTAATTCGGAAACTTGAAGTGGACCTCGCAATCTGTTTGATATTTTCTCTGATTTGCAATTGTTGATGAACCTTAAAACTCTAGCTAGAACCCGAATAAGAGTAGTTAAACGAGAATATTTTGCTAAATTTACAGACAAATCTGGCATGGAAGATGCGTCCTCCCCCCTTAAAGTATGATGGGTCTTAAGTTCTGGCAATTCTATACAGTCCGTAGTATAGGTGGGCCAGGAATCTTCAGATTCTAAAAGGAACGATGGACCGTTCCACCATATAGACAGATCTACCTGGTCGGGATCGACGCCACGCGAGACGAGGTCGGCCGGGTTGACAGAAGTGGGAACATAACGCCAGTCTGTAGGATTTGTTAGCTCATTTATAGCAGCTACTCTATGGGCAACAAACGTTTTGGTTTTATTAGAATTGAGCCAGCCTAACACAACTTTAGAGTCTGTCCAATACACTTGATGCTCAATAGGGCAACGTAATGCGGCTAAAACCGTAGCAGTTAGTTGGGCTCCTAATAGGGCAGCGCAGAGTTCGAGCCGTGGTATTGTAGTGGGCTTAATAGGTGCGACCCGCGATTTAGCACATACCAGGCTGACCTGTACAGCGCCACTAGCTGAAATAGACCGCAGATAAATACAGCTGCCGAAGGCCCGCTGCGAAGCGTCACAGAAACAATGTATTTGTACATAAGATGCGTTATCAATTAAAATACACCTAGGAATCTTTAAAGAAGACAGACATGAGGATTTAGTAGAAAAGTTTAACCAGGAAGTCCTTACTTCTGGAGGAACAGGTTCATCCCAACCAATCTTATGATTCCATAACTGTTGAAGCATTATTTTAGGTTTTATTGTGAAAATGGACAGAAGACCAAGAGGGTCGAATATTTTAAATGTTGAGGAAAGTATAATTCTTTTCGTGACATTTTCAGACGCCGAAACATTGTGCTGAAAGTGAAATTCATCAGAAGACGGCGTCCAACCTATACCTAGCGTGCTAGTTGCATTACTAATCATGAGATTACCACCTTCCAGGTCGACGGAGTCAGCGAGTAACTCGGGTAAGTTCGACCGATATTTGCGCAGATGAAAACATCCCTTCGCTAACTCGGAAGAGACTGAAAGAAGAATGTGACGTAACTCCTTCTCACTGCTTGCACCGGTAAGTAGATCATCACAATATAGATCACTTTGAATTATAGTTTTGATCTTCTGATCTGCACATTCTTCACCTATCTGCCAAAGAGAACGAGTAGTAAGAAAAGAAGCACTAGCGAAGCCGTAAGTAACAGTGTTTAAACGAAGTGTCCTTAAAGGCTTATCCTCTCTATCACGCCACAGTATGAGCTGAAGATTGCGATCAGACTCTCTGAGAAGCACTGAGCGGAACATTTTCTCTATGTCTCCTGTCAGGACATACTTATGCTGTCTGAAACGGATTAATATATTAAACAATGGGTCTTGCACTACTGGTCCCACCATTTGTAAGTTGTTTACAGAAACACCAGAAGAAGAGCGAGCGGAGGCGTCAAACACAACGCGTAACTTAGTCGACTCGCTTTGTTCCCGTATCACTGGGTGGTGGGGCAGGAAATAGGCATTTAACGGTCTAGACTCCGGAGATTCGGATAGGTGACCTAATGCTTCATATTCGTTTATGAATTGACAATATTCTTGTTTTAATTCTGGTTGTTTTCGGAAACGAGCCTCTAAATTAAATAATCTCTTTTTGGCTAAATTATGGGAATTGCCTAAACAATCTATGCTGTCACGAAGTGGCAACCCTACACAGAATTGACCATTACTAGTACGAGTAGTGTTGGCGAGATAATGTTGCTCACACAATTTTTCTTCACTACTCGGGGGCCTTTTTTGAGGAAAATTCTCAAGTTCCCAGAACTTAGATAAATCATCGTGTAAGTTACTAGAAGCGTCATTTGAGACAAAATTGCATATAACTGAACCAGTTTTGTTTTTATTAAAACAAGGCAATGGACCCGTGACGAGCCATCCTAACTTTGATGCCTGAAGCTTAGGAAAACCATGTCCTAACGAATGCTGCTGGGCACTAATAATATCCCAAAATAAGTCAGCACCGATCAAAATATTAATTGGGGATGGTTCATTTAAAGTGGGATCTGCTAACTGAAATCCTTTAATATTTAATTGTTTTAAATCAAATTTCGATTTAGGTAAGTTGCCGGTAATTTGCGGCAAAACTAAACATGAAACTATCACATTAAAGGAACTTGTCTCAGAATAAATGCGTAGAATACAGCGTTCTGTGTTAATATTTAAGGAAGTGTTGCCAATACCTACTATGGTAGTGTCTGATGGCTGAGGAATCAGGTTTAGATGGCGCTTCACGGCCTGTGTAATAATTGTCGACTGACTCCCGCTGTCGAGCAAAGCTCGCACTATCATAGTTTCGTTTGTGGCAGGGTTGGTCACCTTTACTCGAGCAGTACACAAAAGTACTTCAGGAGAACACGTTGAAGACATACTAACAGAATTAATTGAATTAAAATTTTCTTGTTCTGATTTATGAAGAAGAGAATTATGCCGTAACTTACAATGACGACATGTAGCTGAGAGGCGACAACGTTTAACGACATGACCAGTTCTCAAACAATTCTCACATAATTTGTTAGAAGAGACAAAGGCTATCTTCTCCTCTAATGAGCTAGACTTGAAAGATGGACACTCATACAGGCGATGGCCATTCTTACAAAATAAACATTCCGGTGTTTTCGGAGAAGAAGTGTTGCTTTCGTTTGGCACAGCCACTAAAGACTTAGAACTGTTGTTAAGTTTGTTCTGATTACTAGATGATTGTTTTTGTTTATTATCTTGAGTGTCATGTTTATGGCGATAAACGGTCTCCAATACATCAGCGCGACGTTTAAGGAAACTGAAGAAATCATTAAGTGAAGGTATGTCACTCAAACTATTTATAGTTTCTTCCCATTTGAAATAAGTACTAGAACTTAATTTACCAGCAATAATGTATATAATTAAAACATCCCATTTGTCCGTAGGCAACCCTAGTGAATTAAGAGCGCGAAGGTTTTTAGTGACGTGGTCAATTACGTATCTTAAAGATTTGTCGTTATCTTGAATAGAATTGAAATTAAACAAGGATTTAAGGTGGTTATTTATCAATTGACGCTTGTTATCGTAACGTTCGCATAAAAGCTTCCATGCTTCGGAATAATTATTATGAGAAACCTCCAAATTAGCAATCACCCGAGCGGCTTCTCCCTCTAAATAAGATTGCAAGTAGTGATATTTATGAATACTTTCTATCTTATCATTATTGTGAACTAGTGAAACAAATGTTTCCTTAAATTCTAGCCACTTAAAATACGTACCGTCGAAGTTTGGAATTTTAATCACCGGTAATTTAAAACCTAACGTATTACAACTGTGATCGTTATGATGACACGTAGCCATAGAGGATTTATTTTAAGATTTATTCTCATTATCCTCAACTATAGAATGTTTCTTAATTAGGTTTTGGGCCGTCGCAATGCAATGGTAGAAATCGTTTTCAATTAAATCTCTAGTAACTAACTCGCCACTTTGGCTTACTTCGTTATTAATTTCTATTAGATTCTGCACCTCGTCAAATTCAACGAATAATGTCTCAATTTTGGATAACTTCAATGCGAGCTTATGTACTTCTAGTTCTGAAATGGATTCTACTAAAACTAAACCGTCGAGGGTTAGCTTAAACTTCGTAACGCGCCCTCTGATAGAACCGCGTTTGTTTATCAATTCCTTTAACTTTAAAGTTTCAGACATAGTAATAAACTCGTATTGTGCTAACGCAAACAAATGTTAATAGATAACGAAATGGGTATAGGTATGTATAGCATACGGTACGCTCCTCGCTTTGTTGGTCAGCTGATGCTCGCGGCCCACGTAGGTTGCACTTGCAAAGGTGAGATAGGCCGGTGGGACGCGCCGGCAGTCAGGTAACAGTGATGCGCAAGCGATGCCGTGTTAAGTATAACAACGCACGATCTCTGAAGCAGGTTAATTAGTGCGTCTTAGTAAACTAGAAAAAACAATTAATCAATTATGTATGTAGAAGCGACGACTGCTTATAAGTTTATTACTTCGGAACTCGGGAGATATTAAGTGTTTATGAGATTTAAAGAGTGATAAATGGGATATAAATCGATAATAGTGGTGTTATTAAAATTGTTAGGTATGAATAAAAGAATTATTAAGTAGTAATTATTGCAAAGTGCATCAATTTGAAATGGCGGGTGTATCTCACAAGTGAAATTTATTAGGCGAATTTGTGCGTGGTTTATCCTCTGGAAATTTAGACCTCTAAAGGTTAATTAAGTAAGGCAAAATAGGCACAAATCGAAATGAAGCAATTTCACCTGACCTGAGAAAATAAGTTCGCTAAATGCACAGATTACAGGATTTTAATAGGTCAGTGGGTTTATAAGTAGGTAGTATGGAACGAGCTCACTTTATATAGGCAGCCAACTGATCCTTTGCACGTGGCTAGGTGGACTCGTTTTATAAGTGGACTTGCTCGATCGGGCTTCCGCGGTCCCAGCACTTCTTAGAATGACGAAGGCAACGTTCCTCGACCCAGGTAGTAGGGCTTCAGGCAGCTCAGGTTCAACAAGGCCCGTTGCTGCTAGATCTTAGATCGTCCGGTGTCGACGACGCCCTTCAAGTGTCCTTCAAGTGCAGTAAACTGAGTGGCTATTTGCTCCGCTTCGATGCAGGTCCTGTCACGGTCGCCAGTTTCTTGTTCGCGATGAATCAAACAAGATTTTCAGGAAATAATATTTACTAGGACTTTTACAAGGTAATATAACTTTTTTGAATGCGTAACGTATATAATGTGCAAGATAGAATTTTGAATGGGGTGAATGAATCGAATGAATGCGTTAGAATGAATGAAAGTAGATTAATTTGAATGATGAGTGAATGCGTCGTAGACATTATACATAGAAACACCCAGACCAATGCAAATAGCCATATTCATGCATACAAATATTTGCACTGAGCGGGAATCGAACCCGCGCCTCCTGCGTGGCAGTCGCGTGCACTACCGCCACGCCACAGAGGCCTAAGTAGTGAGGTAGGTAACTTTTAACATTTTCCATTCGATTGTAAACATATTGTCAATGAAAAAGTGCTTACCAGACGGTAATAGACTAGTCCTCTATAACATGGAACCGAAATACACAGTTGATGAAATAGTGGGTTAAATTCCAGGAAAGTTACCATTGAACACCCAGGTGTGAACTACGGATACGAAAAAGTTCACGACGAACACCTAGTTGGGTCTTCCATGGGTAGGTAACACTCCGATGAAGTGTAAGTTATATAGGGGTGATATACAGTAGCAACGTCCAAGTCACGAGTAAGTACTGCGATTAGATTCGTTAAAATTAATGTAAGAGGAAATAGAAACGACATTTGTGGTCAGAGCTACGTAAGTGTTTATCGGTGTAAGCCAATAATTCAAAAGTTAGAAAAATCCGAGCTCAAATTCGAGCGGTTGGATATCTGGCACAAATTAAAACTTCCAACATACAGTGTTTTCACTTCCACTTTTTCTATTTACTTTTCTATTAAACTTTGTTTTCTGTAGATACGGGATGAGGCAGCCTCGAGATTTATCTACGCGATACCGTTCTATTTGGCCGAGGGAAAATTCAATTTGGTTTTTACCTGAGGGTGCTTCGTGCGAACCCTCGCATCCTCTCTTTAATGTTGTTGGATTCTTCGTAAGAAAATATAACCATGATATTTTTACTGCATATTGTACTTTTCATACCTAACCGGTGTTACGCAATTACAGGGTTATTAAATTAACGTACACTTCAGAACATGAAATTGTTTTACACCTACATAAATATTTTTCTTCTATTTAGTATCTGTTCATTTCGTATATGACGACTTTAGTAAGTAAAGCAAAGAGAAAAAAGGTGCTTACAGGGTATTATATTATCCCGTGTTTTGCAACGAAAATTTTTACATTGAAAAATTTGTACAGTGTTCCTTTGAAATCTTTCTTCCTGGCAATGTCTGTTATAAATACATCTTCTGAATTCGTAAGATACCATAACTTCGAGCCCGTATATATTTAAGATATTTTTAGAAAACATTTCTGAATGTCGACAATGGATGAAGAAAAACAGTTGACAAAAGCGATTTTGCTGTTTTCATTTACTTTCCATTATTCTTTAACTCGTTTGTCATTCTTTTCTCTCCGCCCGAGGCGCGTAAAGAAGAAGAATGAAGGTTGTTTATATTTACGCAGCTAAGTGACTGGCGGAAAGAAATAAGTAACATTTGCAGCAAAGATTTGCCGTTTGGTGTTTGTAATACGCAGGGGCGAAGTTTATGTGCAAACCATTAACACTGTCAAAGGAATACTTAAAATATGTTCCCTCCGTGACGAGTTTCGGTATCAAAACAAAATTTACTTGTACCACGGCAATATAAACATTAGCCCACTCTTTGTTGGAAGTTGTAAAGTAATTGTGGAGTTATAGTCACAATGTATGCTTGTATAGCTGTAATAAGTAAATAGGTAGGTACAAATGAGATTTCTGTGGAAAATCTGCAGAGCGCTCGTTCGCTACGCTATCATTTCCCGGAGTTGGAATTAATCACTTAGTCAGACAAGCTCTCGTCTCACTGAGATATCGTTAATTTAACACTTAAAACGTTTTTATTCGAGTAGATAATTGCATGGGGTGGTCTTAATGGGCAACGTTCGGGCTTTGCTAAGATTGATGACGTGCTGTGTTGAAACATTAAAATAGCGGACTGAACATTTGAATAAGAAATACACGATGGCCCGCGGGATTATGCGATGAAACGAATGTTTGTATTTTTTCGGTTCGCGATTCAAAATGTATTCAAAATATATAGGACCGATTGGCAGAGTATAAACACTTTTCCACATAAGCAATGCAAATCGCTTTCATAAATAGAAATATGATATTGATATACTAAATAAATATTAGGTTACATTTTTTATGGATATGGAGCGTCATGTTTGCTTTAAAAGTGACGGATGAAAGACGACTGCTTGACGCGATGATGCGAATTTTAAGGTGGATCAGTATTTTTTTGTGACGTGTATGACGACAATGGACACAATAGTGAATGGGTAGTATATTGGGGAAGTTTAAAAGGTGTACAAAATTTAATGAGTTGCCCCTAACTTAAACAGATGAATTTGATTGGATGATGATGAAGAACCCTTATAAAGGTAAAAGAGAAGACCATGAGAAAACATTATTTTAGTTATGGTTTCATTTACATTTAGACACGTATCGTACTTCCCACGGCTTCTGCATACAATACTGTTTTAATTAGAAATGTTTATACGGAGCTAGGGCACGTATGTGGACGTGGAGGTGGGGGTAAAACATTCACATAAAACACGTCCCAGTTTCAGATACCGTTCAAAGTTTCTATTTATCCATGACTTGGTATTGCGTCCACATATGGACGAATGAATTACGTGAAGTTTAAATGTTATTTCAGGTAGTCTCACCCCAATCCGCGTGGAGGGCCTGTATCCAATGTTAAGATAATGTTAGAATAAAAACAACGATACGTAGGGGGAGGGTTGGGTGCGCTAATCTGATGCTGAGTGAAAAGATTTAGAGCACTCCCGACGGTATTAATCTATACAGATTATAGCTACATATTTAACTTTGTATGTATACGTTTGTAGTTTGTTTAAATGTCTCCGTCTCCTTTTATGGTAGGGGAGATGGTTTATAAATTGGTAGGTAGGTTCTTAATTATTTTCAAGAGGGAAAGCGTAATAAAGCGAGGTAAGTAATTAATATTTCGGTGACGTGATAGCGCAAATAATTTGGTAAGTAGGGTACTGTGCACGAGGTCCTGCCTGGCTAGCAGTTGGGTCTTTCAATGAACAGTTTGGGGTTCAGTGTTTGGGGTGTGTGTTTTTCTTGTACAGGAATTCCTACGGCAATGAAGGGTAGCCACTAGCGGCTAGCCCCTTAATATTTTATGAGCAAACATGAAAATATTTCTAAATTCTAATGTTTATCATAAGTAGCTGCCGTCTGATCATGATATGTTCAATCCGTGGTTCAATGGTACAAGATTTCGCTGTGTAAAGCGTAGCGTCCACCTAACCGCATCGTACGGATCGCACTTTCTATACAAAGCGTGCGGTGCGAGAGGTGGACGCTAGGCTTTACTATACTCTGTAGTCCAAGACATTTTGACGTTTGACATTCCTCGATAAAAATATTATTTACCTATATACTTACATACGAAGTTTGCATGACCGTCCGATGTTTCTACGCCATCAAGGAGAGTACGATCTCTGACCGTTGGCCTCTGCTGTAATGCCCACTGTTACTACTGCTCAGGGACTTGAAATATCCTTGACAGTGTATTATTTTCTTTACGACATCACCCTCATTTTGTCCCAGTCGAAAGTTCTTTTGGAAAAAATATGGTCAAACCTTAACCGAATGATGTTACTTACTTGTTTCCCCCGACTTTACGAGTTTAGACTTACGATACAAGACTATGACAGAAGAGATAGGGCATAACAACATCCATTTAAAAATATAGTAGACGCTCGACTTGGAAGACTATTTTTGTTCCACATGAAAATACGCAAACCTATTGCCTACCTATTAAATCTATATTTTCTAATCTAAGTATACATAATTATATAGTTATATAACTGCGTCATCCATATTGGACAGATTTTCTTGAAACGTAGCTAAGACCGTTCCCGAGTAATTCACTATTCAAAGAGAAAAAATAATAATACAAACAGTTCATCCGTTAGGAAGCTACGACGCCACAGAGAGACACATACACACAAACAATTCAAACTCATAATACCCCGTCGTTTTACGCACCTAAAAAAGGTGCGAAAGCAGTGGGTTGTTTAAAAAATGAGGTCGACCATTATTGCCAAAGCCAAAATAAAACATGGAACTACCCAAGCAGAAGCCACTTCATAAACAGTTATTATGACTAAATATTTTTTCCTACTTGGATAAACATTGGCAGTATCACAAATACATTTTTTCCAATTCCATTGGGTTATATTGCACAATATTTGCAATATAGAATGCGTGGGACACACGATCCCTTGCAATGGGAGGAAAATACCAACTGAGCTCACTATGAGTATATTGCTATTCGATGGCAGGACGATATTGGAATTCCTCTGTGAAATAATAACATAACAAATGTACAACGACCTGCTTATTTAAAGTTCTATTCGAGGGAATTGAAAACTTGTAGTAGGTGTGCTCTTTTGTATCCTGCATATATGTAGGTACGTTGTTTCTTCTTTATTCCAGTATATTAGGAAAGTAAAACCAAATGTGCAGATACAATAATGCTCCAGTTAGAAGAGGGTTCATGTCAGGTGTTTTTGAGAGACGGGAATGTGCGGACCCTGGATTTCTAGGTCAAAGCCTCAAAATCCAAGATGATGATAATGTTAATCAATCAATTCACTTATAGTAGGTACATAAGTACATAAGCACCCATTGTTTAGGCTTTGGACTACCGTTTCTACGCTGGCCAGACGGGTTGGGTCAAAGTTTATTTCGAGTTTTCCTTCTCTCGCAGTGATATCGCCTGCGTACCTATTATTCCGTTAGTTCCCTCTTTCTGAAGGGTGTCCCTTCAAATGAGATTGCTGCTGATACGTGTATTCTTTCTCTGTCACCACACAATGATGATTATGACGGAGGGTCTATATTGGAAGTTTACTTGGTTACAGGGGGAAAGATAAAATACCATTAAGTGGTCATCCATAGTAAATGGCAATACCCATAGTAAGTGGTCACCCATAGTAAATGGCAACTATACCTAAGTAGCCTAACCCACTTTCGATTGTTTAGGTAGCGAATAGTGGTACCTTGGCCGGTTCATTTTTATCAATCCATACTAATATTATAAATGCGAAAGTAACTCTTTGTCTGTCTGTATGTTACGCTTTCACGCCTAAACCACTGAACCGATTTTGATGAACAGGGCGAAGCAGTACTTCACTGCGGGGCAGCGACTCCTTCTTTATAAGGCACAGGTTCGGCCCCACATGGAGTACTGCTGTCATCTTTTTGCCGGATCGCCCGCACGCCAGCTTAACCCTTTCGACTCGGTGCAAAGACGTGCGTTGAGGCTCGTCGACAGTCCCATACTCGCTCGACGACGCACCCATACTGTGGAACCTCTCAGCCTCAGAAGGGATTTTGCCTCACTGTGTGTTTTCTACCGCCTATATAATGGTTTGTGCTCAGATGAATTATTTGACATGATGCCCACAGCTACATTCTATCATCGCACCGCTCGCCATAGACAGGGAATTCATCCCCACACATTGTATCCGAATACGGTGCGTACCGTGCGGTATGAAAGGAACTTCATCCCACGTACGCTCAAGCTGTGGAATGAACTCCCTGCCATGGTTTTCCCAAGCGACTACAATATGGGGTTCTTCAAGAGGGGCATTAGAAGGTTTCTTCAGGGTAGGCAGCGCGAGTGTAACGCCCCTGGTATTGCATACGTCCATAGGCCGCAGTAACCACTTTCCATCAGGTGGGCCGTGTGCTTATCTGCCACCTAAGTGGTATAAAAAAAAAATTGGTATAAGGGTAGATTAGACCATGAGAAAGGCTATATTTGGTCCCGATAACCGACATCCACGCGGGCGGAGCCGCGGGCAAAAGCTAAATGGTCATATTTTTTTCCCATTCGGGCACAGAAAACACCAATCATAGCTCTATCTGTGAAGACATTCATTCTTTTTTACGATGTAGTTACAAAAAACTGATATGTATATAAATGAATCCATCCAATAGACATAGTTATCAACAAAAGCATTTATTTTACGATCATTGCCACTTGGCGCCACGATATTTCCTTTTTGTTGGCACTAAAATAACAGAACGGAATGGCTGTATAAGCGGACGAGCTTATTTGCTTTGTTCCGGTTAGTTACACATAGAATTTTCAATAAATGTATTTATTTTATCAATTTTAAAACAAAAGATAACTGAGGTATTTCTTTTATTTTTAACCCCCGACGAAAAGAGACGTGTCTGTCTGTGGCATCATAGCTCCCGAACGGATGAAGCGATTTCAATTTGTTTTTTTTTTGTATTAAAGGTGACTTATAGGCGAGTGTTCTTAGACATATTTGATGAAAATCGGTTGAGCCGTCTAAAAGTTAACTTTTTAATTTATGTTATATATATTTAGTTTGACGCGTCGTTGTAGCTAAACGACTTCACCAATATTTGAATTTAATTATGTACAGCAAATACTGTATTGATTTTTTTGTACTATTAGTATGGGAATGAAATCTATCTAAACTTAAATGCCATTGTACATACAGTATATTAACATTTATTTTAAAGATCAACTTTTTGAATATTTGAGTCAAGTAATAATACAATAAAAGACATTATTAATCCGAGTCATCTTCTATAACTATTCTTCGTTTCTTTTTGTCACGTTTCGACGGTATTATGACGTCATCTTCAGCATCACTATTATCTGTAAACAGAAACAAAATCAGATGTACTAAACATTTCTTACAAACCTTTTATCAACTTTTTTTTTTTAAGAATATTAAAACCGAAGTTACTAATATTCCTTCTAACCCAGTGGGTTCACGTCGGTAGTGTAATGGCCAGGATCGAACGCGGGACCTCTCGATCGTAAGGCCACTAAGCTACTACTCTAGTTGTGCCTTGTTGTGTGTGTGATGGGATAATGTGAGATAGATGTATAAGTTAGAAAAGGATAGAAAATCTGTCAAATTAATGACAATTTCTTTTGTATTTTTTATAGTTGCCAGTTCCTTAAGCCATAAACTATCCCCTTGCATTGGTGAGAAAAGAGTATGAATACGTAAGAAATAAATACTCGTATGATGTGTAAATTACTTGAAACCTACATAAGTAGATATAAGTCCACGCGGACTAAGTCGCAGGCACAGCTAGTATTAATATAAATCATAGTATGGAATAGGGTTTCGTATTTCTACATTTTTCTTTCGATTGAATAATTATTAAAAATAAAAAACACGACTGCTCCTGAAAAGACCGAAATAAGTTTGATAGCAGGCGGAACTAGGCGGAACCCATTGATTATCATTGGATTTATGAATTACAAATGGGTACCTCCGCCTGCTTTTTTTGGTCCTGTTTATGTATTTTTTTGTATTTTATACTTTATTTAATTAAAAAAAAAAACAAAATCCATTAGATATAGCGCCAAAAATTCACGGTTTAGTATCGATTTATATTTCATGCACTCTTATACACTCTTATGTAACCACTTAAAACGAAATCTTTTCAGCCTTAAGGTCTCTATTCAGGTAAAAAGTAAAAACAAAATAGGTTTAACTTTAATAACTATTTCACAGAGAAAGAAAAAGAGAAAAAAGGCGAAAATTGCGGTTTATGACGTATTAAAAAAACTTCTATTATAAATTATAATCTATTATATAAAAAAAAAAACACTCTATTATAATATGTTCGTACAATAGTTTCGTATCTAACTGTACCTATTTTCAAAGAGTAGACATTTTGCGTCTATGTCATGTCGATGTAGTCATAATGCGTATTAGAGAATACGAGAAGTGGATTTTTGAGTACATAGGTGTATCTTGCGTTGCAGTACCCTTTATTTTTTACGTTACTTACGTATCATACTCTTTTCTCACCAATTCAAGTGGATAGTTTATGGCTTAAGGAACTGGCAACTATAAAAAATACAAAAGAAATTGTCATTAATTTGACAGATTTTCTATCCTTTTCTAACTTATACATCTATCTCACATTATCCCATCATCATGTGTAAAGGATGGCTACATAAGTAAAAAAGGGATGCAAAATGCGATGAAATGACATTGTCCAGATATTTTGAACACTTTGTTTGACTAGATACCATTGAGTAGCGTGATTGTGTATATGAAAATGAACACTCTGCTTACTTACATATTTTTGGAAGACCGATTGTTAAGATAGTTTGACTACTCTGGATGCTTACAACTTTTTGAGTACTCTAATTATCAATATAATATTGAAATTTTGGTTTTAAGATTATTTTGAGTACTCTACTCGTCAACATTTTTCTGATGCTGACTGTACCTACTCCAGTATTTAAGTGTCTAGAGCATTTGAAATACGGCGGCGGCGTGAACATCAATTTAATTGAAAATTTAAACATAGAAACTTCATGTCAGCACAATCACACAATACTTTGTTATGAAGGAAATTGAATAGGGAGTCATGGAAACTTGAGTGTTTACATATTTAATTTTTATACGACTGAATGAAGTGGCACTTGAGGTGTCAATATCTTTATGGTGAATGATATTCAGTATCAGAAAAAACAATACCATGTAAACGTTTGTTGGCACCATAGGTACTAATGAAATAGGATGACTCATGACTCCAAATTTATTGATTGACGATCGAGGCTCCATATCCTTCGGGAATGCCAAGATAAACCAAATATGAGAGCAGATCTCGAGCTACAAACTGCGATTTTTCGATATATGCGTTAGTTATTCAAACAACGAACGATCAAATCATCGGATTCACTAATGGAAAGTTCAAAAATGTACAAAAGGTTTACAATTACTTACCGCTGTAAACTTTTGGTATGTCGCTTATAATATCCTCGGTATCGGGCAGATCCTCTTGCTCTAACGTTTTCTTAGCGAACGACAATATGTCGTCTACATCATTATCCTCACTATGTTCGTCGCCTTCGTCTATTCGCTGCATCTTCCTGCTATTTTCATGGTCGGAATCACTGCGAATACGCTTTCGATTACGCGTTATTTCATTATTGGGTTTCGCCTCACCACTTTTATTGACAACATTTTCGTCGAGATTTTCCCGCATTTTCCTTAAATTATCAAATAAATCATCGTCGTCGCTAGATTCATCAGCATTTCGTGATGTGATCGTATTCGGTGTCGCTTCGACTTCACTAGTGGCGATGATAATAAGTTCTTTGTCAATTGCTTTCATAATTATTTCGCGTCGTATTCTAATTGTTTCAAAGTGTAAGCTGCTCGGTATTCTCCAATATTTTTCCTGTAATGATTGGGGAAGGTTCGTCTCATTTATTGTTTAATAGTAGAAAGGGCTCTCAAAGTCGTGGGCGTAACATTGTTGATACAATAGCTTTTGTTTTATCGAGTAGAGAATATTACCTGTTCATCGTTTGGAGGGTTGACGCCCATGCCTAACAGTACTTTTTTGAACAGCTCATTGCCCATCGCATCTACGGACTCCTCTGATATAGGCACAATGGGTGTGCCCTCTGAGGTCGGGTCAAAACCTTCCGCCTCTTGGTCTAACGCCGCTTCTTCTAAATTCTCAGCTAACCATTTCAAACCTTCCGTTAACCCTAAATCAAAGCACGTTTTATATAAAACCATTAAATAACATTCCAACTACATACCGAGTAAATATTGTACGCGGTAGAATTTATTAGAAAACGGAGAACTAATAAACCGACTTTGCTGGAACAAATATGAAACTTAAAACACCGCAATAGAACAATGAGACTGTGGCGGACTTTATTAGAAATTACTTATTTTTCATTTGCTTCAAAGGATTTTCTATTAATGTATGGAAGTTAAATAAACAAAAGCTTAGTTTTCTTTGCAGTAAAGCATACTGAATTTAATAATGAAACAACGTTGTTTGTGATCAGAAATTTTTAAATTAATTTGTTGTTTGAACGGGATGATTTAGGCATGTTGGCATAACTTAATTACCTATATTACAAATTAAAACATTGTGCCGCAGTAACAGTACCGTACTGCGGCACAATGTTTTAATTTGTAATATAGGTAATTAAGTTATATTTCGTCACAATTAGTTAAATTCAATATAGTAATCAGTTACAGTCATGTCATCTCACATAGGTACCATTCTATAGAGTCAAAGTTACATTTTAGAAGAATACAAAAAATATGCTTCACTACCATATTCTTCAATATTCAACACTTACACTTACTAGTGAATAGAATTTCCTAGAAGAATTATAAAGGTAGTAACATACCGTTATCTACAGCTTGCACCAGGAGCTTAGCGATCTCATTAGCAGAGAGCTCCACACGTTTGGCGTCTTTCCTGTTATTTGACTTCGGTTTGATCTTGTTCTTCTTAGGGGGTTTAGTTTTGGTGGATGTTTGCTGTCGCGGCGTGTCGTCATCAGAATCAGAATGGTTTGACAATTCAGATTCTGAAGAACTACCTTAAATATATTAAATACATAAATAGCAGTGAAATACGAAAAAGGAAGCTAGTAGTAAAACATGCACTTATGAGAGAAGGAAAAAATATTGAACACCATCATCATCAATCAGTGTAAATATAAAAATTTGTACCAATCGACACGATGTGCAACCAAATCACAACCGAATCACATTGCTCGCTTCCACATTTATATCTCTTTACCGCTTTGGTGGGAACATAGCCTTATCATCAGTATCAATCTGGGTACTAATTACTACATAGACCATTATTTTCTTTCATTGTACGGTATGAATGTAATTTTATCTATGATATATTATATGTCATGAAAGAACCATTTCTTTCATGAAATCAAATAATTATGCACCTAATATATCAAAGACAAAATTAAACGGCGCGTTTTACATCCACATTTCATACTTAGGTTACACAAATTGTAAGGTCCAACCAAAATCAGCTTAATGCCTTGTAAGGTTTCATTCATTGTTTACAATTTATTGTCTACGACCCACCCACGCAACGTAATTTAATGATGTATTCTTACCGAGACCGACGAGATTACAATCTCATTTCATCGTCTTAATTTCAGCGTGAGCAACATTAATTTAAACTGTTGAGTTTATACACCAAAAGTGAGCAAATAAATGCGAAAAGTACCTAGATGAATATGTCCTAATAAAAAAATTATTATACTTAGTCCTATTAGAAGTTGAATGATACAATTATTTAGGGTTAGAACCTACTGCTCCAGAAAATAATAGTACCTTCTAATCCATACTAATATTATAAATGCGAAAGTAATTTTATTTGTTTGTCTGTATGTTACGCTTTCACGATTTTGATGAAATTTGGTATAGGGGTAGATTAGACCTTGAGAAAGGACATAGGCTATGTTTGGTCGCGATAACCGACGCGTAGATGTGCAAAAGCTAGTATATTTTAATATAATAAAGTACTGATTGCAAAATTCGGTATCGATCACTCCAAATATATAACTAAATATATATTTTATAGGCCGTGTGGGACACGTTCATAGGCCACAGTAATCTATAGACGTGAGCTACACCAGGGGCGTCGTAATTGATGCCTACTCATCATACCTACTATGTTTTTGTAAGTTTTCGTATTAGAACTAGGTATATTCTTATGTTGTACTTGTAACTACTTATTACTCTAATGCGTATAATATGTATGTGTGTTTCGGCAGTGGTTTCAAAGGAGCATCTAGCGATGTTTTCATTGAATATGTACATATATAATCGATTTAAATATAACATAAACCTGAAACAATGAAGGTAACGGCAGCCCACGAACATGCATAATAAATGATGAGTGTGTACTTTCTTGAGAAGTGACAGGGAGTGTTACTTATTCATTTTTAGACATCGACATAACCGTAGATCGGCAAGTTTTATACAACGTATACAGGGTGTAATCGTTAAGTGTGTCCAGGCGATTATTCCGTAACTATTACAGATATCAAAAAACTGTAAACTGATATCGAAAGTACGTTACCTAATGAGTAAAATGACATCAATAACTTCTTAAAAATCAAACGGGAGGTATCTAAAATTTTGACATTAAACACTCCCATACATTTAGTATTAGATTAGTAGAAAGGTTTTAGTTTCCTTATTTTAAGTGGTTTAGTACTCATTTTACCTTAATCATATTTTATGATTACGTATGATTATGACAATGATGATTTTCAAGTAGATACATATGAAGATTTTTTTTTTAAAGAATATTAGAACCGAAGTTACTAATATTCCCTCTAACCCCTCCAACTAAGCTAAAATGCTTGTGCTAGGAGTGGGTTCACGCCGGTAGTGTAATGGCCAGGATCGAACCCGAGACCTCTCGATCGTAAGGCCGACTCCTTAACCACTAAGCTACCGACGCTTTTAAATTTAAAAGTTTTTTAATTATCTTACCATTCAAATTAGTAATAAACCGTGTTTCAATATCGCATTAAATTGAGCAGACTGAGAAGCAACACACTACAAAAAAAAAATTGTACCTACTTACTAATAAATAAATATTATTATTTTTAATATTATTACTCTGCTAGGTTAATAAACAGTTTCCTTTATATCAGTACTAAGCTAAAATATTCTTTTAAAATAAGGACACTTAAAACCTTTCTACTAATCTCATACTAAATGTATGGGAGGGTTTAATGTCAAAATTTTAGATACCTCTCGTTTGATTTTTAAAAAGTTATTGATGTCATTTTACTCATTAGGTAACGTACTTTCGATATCAGTTTACAGTTTTTTGATATCTGTAATAGTTACGGAATAATCGCCTGGACACACTTAACGATTACACCCTGTATATGTACACTTATTCAATATTGAGTTGGATACTAGGGTTAAGTTGAGTTGGATACTAGGGTTAAGTAATTAGTTATAGACCTGAGGGAGAAACCCAGAGAGAAAGACTTAAGTATGTTCATCTTGGTCTTTGTCGCGAAAGTTATTTGCATATTTAATAATACATGATACCAGTTAAACCAAATTAGAGTCCCGTAGAAGAAAGTTTCTATCAAGTGAGAATTTCATGCCATTGAGAAATTAATAATACATAATAAGGTTTGAATATTTTGATAGCATTTGTGTGTAAACAATTTGTTTATCAACCAAATTTTCTAATGGCTTGGCAAAGAACATCCACTGTAATACTCGAACATTGTAATATTCGAACTCTTTCTAACAACAATAAAAAATAGTAAAATATTTGAGATTAATACTACAGTACCTAATACTGATCCTATTCTGAAAACACATTGAAATTTATATGAACAGAACCTTCGCTGAAACGCAAAAGACGATATCTGTGAAAGTATCATTATGGTTTTCTCCAACTTTAAAACTCAAAACCAATGCATGCGAAACGAGTATCATCACACTTTCGAGAAATTGGCGTAACGACATGTCATTTTTTATAATAAATATTTATCTCCCGTTCAGCTATTTTGGAAGAATAAATAAAAACAGAATCCGTTTAATGACGTAGGGGGTCGGGAAATGAAGCGGTAAAGGCATGCGGGTGGCGAACGAACGTCACTGAGTTAAGAATAAAGCTAAGTGAGCTTGTTTAGTAACTTACTGTTCGATTTATCGTCATCTCCGCCAGTGCTTTTAGCATTAGATTTCTTTTGTTTCTTTTTACGACATTCCCTTTTGTCCTGAATCATGCCCAACTCCAGTAATCTGTCGACGTAGCTTCGCTTTTGACGCTTCCGAGGCATACGAGGTATTATTACGCCCATTGGATCTGAAATAACTCTTGCTTTTAGAACGAAAGACAGTGTCTAATTATATGCCTATATTATAATAATATTATATCAAATAACGGCAAAATATAACAATAAACCGTTGGCCAATTTACAATTACATTATACAATTACATCTACACTTTTTATTTTAAATTGTAGATCGTGTAAAACCTATATGACAAATTTATTTATTGTTTTGTATAATAGGTTATTTGACTATTTTTTTTACTATCGAAAAATGACCACTTTCTTATAATATAATGAACTGTAAAAGTAAAATTTTCGTACGACAAATAGTTTTCAAGATATTTGATTTTGAAAAATTCAATTTGTCGCACCGCCCGAAAACGCTCTATACAAAATCGTGCGAAATTGTGACGTCACGCTTCGGTAGCGCGTAGTACAAATGTATGGAGTGCAAGAGAATGTCGCATTTATCTCGGTCTACGTAGCGTTTACACGTATATGTATAGTTCATAATAAAAGTTATTCAAAATTTAATGAGGAATCTAAAAAGTTATATATCTGAATTGAATTTGACTGTTTATATTTTGACTTTTTTTGAGAATTTCAAGTAATGAAAAGTCATAGTTTCAGTTAAGATATGCAATATTTTATTTTGCAAGACATATTTTTTCAGTACAAGCTATCATATTAAGCAGTTTTGGGAAGAATCGACGACTTAATCAAATAGCCTATTGCGAGTGGAGTGACTTTTAAATTCGTATTTTAAATTAATTTGCCTGGATATAATAAAAGTAGTCAAAGATATATTAATTTTGTATTATACGCAGTAGAACGCACTGGCAACATCTAGATATATTCAAAATGTAACTTCTCCAACTACGACAAAGTTATGATAAGACCACGAGCATAGAATTCAAGATTAAGTCGTAGAATATAATACGTTTTAAAGTTAAGCTATTGAAAGAAGATTGCGTCTTTGAGATCTTTATTTTAGAATGGAATGTGCAAAATGTAATAAAACAATTCACACAAAGTTTTAATTTTGGAACCTAAATTCTAAATTAATATTTGCCGAAGATATTGCTTTTTAAGAGTTATATTTTCTAAAATGGGCCCTAAAAGTAATAATATCTTCTGAGACGATTAATATTATTAAACTAGAATTACGCAGGTATAAAGCTGGGGAGTACTTTTCAATAATGCTAGATAGCTAATATATTTGAGTGGATCAACAGGCTTTCATGTACATTTAAAGTATGAAGTTTAGTTTTACTGTACAACTTTCAGCTCAATTTTTTATAGTTATTATATCTACTTGCTTTTGGCTTTATTTGACGACAAATAGTAACCTGAAGGAACCACCGCAATATACAATATAAAACAAAAATACATAGTTTATTGATTTAGTAATTATTATAAAGTAAATAAAAAAACAAAGTTGGAACCAATGAATGGTTGAAAAATCATTCATTGGTTCCAACAGTTCGTAAGAATGTTGGTAGATGGCTCCACCGTCGCCCTTAAAGACGGATATAAAGAGAAGGGAAATTTGTAGTGATTCAAGTGGAAGAGCATTAACCGGGAAAGGTCGTGAGTTCAAGTCTCACTTGAGCATTTAATTTTTCCCGATGTTTTTCGAACTTTTTCAAAGTTTAATCCATACTAATATTATAAATGCGAAAGTAACTCTGTCTGTCTGTCTGTCTATCTGTCTGTCTGTATGTTACGCTTTCACGCCTAAACCACTGAACCGAATTTAATGAAATTTGGTATAGGGGTAAATTAGACCTTGAGAATGGACATAGGCTATGTTTGGTCGCGAAAAGGGGGGTTAAAGGGGAGAAATAGGGGTTGAAAGTTTGTATGAAAGTTTGTCATATTTGAAGATAGCGTGATGAAATTTGGTACAGAGGTGCATTGGAGCTTGAGTACGGATATAGGCTACCTTTTATCCTCAAAAAAGGGTAAAAGAGGGGGGGGGGGGGGGGGGATAGGGTAGGAACTTTCATATAGTTTCATACCCTATCCCCCCCCCCACTTTTACCCTTTTTTGAGGATAAAAGGTAGCCTATATCCGTACTCAAGCTCCAATGCACCTCTGTACCAAATTTCATCACGCTATCTTCAAATATGACAAACTTTCATACAAACTTTCAACCCCTATTTCCCCCCTTTAACCCCCCTTTATCGACCAAACATAGCCTATGTCCATTTTCAAGGTCTAATTTACCCCTATACCAAATTTCATTAAATTCGGTTCAGTGGTTTAGGCGTGAAAGCGTAACATACAGACAGACAGACAGACATAGTTACTTTCGCATTTATAATATTATTATAGTATGGATATGGATTAATAACAGGAGTTGGTTGCAAGTTCAAGTGGGTAGGTAGGTACATGTTTTATTTCGTACCTATCGCGTATACGTAGGTCCAGTAGGTTTTCTTTTTATTCCAGTAGGTAGGATGTTTTCTTTTGTTTGATCACGTTTACGTTCATTAATTTTGTAGTAGGTTTGAAGATGTATTTTATGATGTAAGCATCCACTACGAAAGGATTTTTTGAAATTCTGCTACTAAAGGGGTAAAATAAGAGATGGAAGTTTGTATGAAAGTCCGTCATTGTCAGAGCTAGATGCACAAAATTTCATAAATCTGTGACCTTTAAAGAAAATGAACACGTGTATCAGCATTTTTCTAAATTTAGCTACTAAGAGGGTAAAATAGGTGATAAACGTTTGTATGGAAAGTTCGTCATTTTCAAAGTTAGAAGCATGAAACTTCGTACACCTACATATTTTGTGAAATGTTTTGTCACGATAACCAACATCCACGCGGGCGAAGCCGCGGGCAAAAGCTAGTCAAGAATAATTTGCGTTCGTTTCTTTTTACAATATCAAAACAAATTACGTTGTCCCCTTGCCCGTGGTGGACCATGGGATTAAAAACTTGTAAAGCTTACCGGATACATCTTTGAACTGTTCCCATAGTTCCCTCAGCAGTTGGTCTTCTTCCTCACTGAACTCTTTGGGCACTTTCTCTCTCACCTCCTTATGGCTGCGCTTTGTCGGCGCTCGGAATATAAGTCCGAGTTCTTTTAATTTCTTTATAACACTACGCCTCGTGCGTGTCTGGTCTATTAGGTTCTCTAAGATCCAGTCGATGACATCTGAAAAAGACAATGAATGACATAGGTGTTGTTGATAGTCTTTATTATTTTATGAGAAAAAATAAATTCAGCATTGCTCTGTGCATCAAGTCCAAATTGAAAGTTTCCATTCACTGGTTGCCATGATGTACAATGACATTATTACATGATTAGAATGACCAATTAACAAAGTTAAATTAACTGACTTCAGTCAATGATCAATCGATTTCACTGCAATCTTAAAATTGGTTCAAGATATACAATTCATTAGCTACCTTTTGTAAACCGAATACCATTGTAACTGTAATGTACCGTATTTCGTGTGCATAAATTTTCATTCATTCATTCATTCATTCAATATTTCAATTTCTTACAGACAGACGACGTTACTTACAACATTGCCACTCGTATGTTACTGCAAAATCACATAACTATACAAATAAAAATAACAATACATTGAATATACATACTATAAATGTGTTCCTCATAAGGGACATTCCTAGCACGAATTTTATAGCTGTGTCACATCCTTGAGAGATATTAAAATTCCTTATTACTCAAATTAGTCAGCTTCCACTACAAATTATATTTCCTTTGAAGCTTTACTACGAGTTTTATCTTACACAGAACCCAACTAACATACATTATGGTAATGTTTCATTAGCACCTCTCTTAATAATCATCACACGTCAGCAAGAGTCCCGTATAATATTATTTTTGTACACAAACATGTTCCTAAACAAGCTTCGTTAGTTTAAGAGTGTTGTGTCGAGGAAACAGCATAAACATACAGATATGTAAGCACTTGTTAAGCTCGCTCGTGTAATTACGGGCCGAGGTAATGATACCGAACCTTTATTCAAATTATCGCGCCGACAAAAATCCTAGATTATTCAGGATAAAGAGTATCAAATTTATTTTTCATGTGTGAACGTTTTACTGAAGGTTTTAACTACATTAACTCGGTCGGTATGTTGTGTTGACTTTGTATGTACAAAAAATAAAATATACAGATCGGAGAAAAGAAAATTATACTTGGACTTCAGTCCTTAGGAATAGCAACTAAATACATTTTTTTATTGCTATGAAAGTCTGTCATCTTGCTGGTATTTAAATTTAAAAGCGGAATGCATACAAAGTGTACACCCCCGCACCCTAAACGTGTTTACGCACTTTTAGAGCTTACCTTTGTCCGTTTCCGGGTTACTTTGATTTTCCATATACAATCTGCGAAGTTCTTCTTCTTGTTCTTCCGACCAAACTCCTTTACCAGGCTTGTCCCTGTTTTAATAAAAGAGTTATACAAACAATTTCTTTAAGGAAACACTGTTTAAACAGTTGCTAAAAATCCAGCAGGAAATTTATCAAGACATAGTTCTGAAAAAGTTATAAATAAACATGAAAAAAAAAAACAACGAAATTCACGACAGGAGGAAAGTTAGCGTCGGCTAGCATTTCAGCTGGCACTATCTCTGAATACATTAAGCAAAGTTACAGGTGTCACTGCATTCTTGAACATTTCTACAGAATTATATTAACATTTTAGTATATTTTAAACACAAATTAAGAATTAAACAGTCTACTGAAACACAACGCGAAGTGGATCTTTCCACTACTTATGTGGTACGCGTATGACGCACGTCAGGGGTCGCGGGCTTGATACCCGTTTAGTGCAAATAATTTTTGTACGCATTGTACTTATCCATACTTTCATACTAATCCATACTAATATTATAAATGCGAAAGTAACTTTGTCTGTCTGTCTGTTTGTCTGTATGTTATGCTTTCACGCCTAAACCACTGAACCGGTTTTGATGATATTTGGCATAGGGGTAGATTAGACCATGAGAAAGGACATAAGTTATGTTTGGTCGCGATAACCGACATCCACGCGGGCGGAGCCGCGGGCAAAAGCTAATGTTTTATAGATAGGTCTGGGTGTTTCTATTTTACTTTTCTCCGAATAGAGTAGATAAATATATGCTGTGGTACGTTGTGGATTGAAATTATGTCTCGAGGTCGTTTGTTAACTCGATTAAGTTCACGTTGAAGCTTAGCGTAGTAAACATGTTTACAAAATTAATCACAAATTCATAACTTTAAAAACATTGTGTTCTCTGTACTGTAATCAATCATAGTTTAAGATGAGACCTATATCAACGTTATCGTGCCCAATTAGAACGCTCAAAGGTTTGCAAACGGTGGACTAAGATTGATGATAGTAAATGTGAAAATCTTGTTCTGAGATTCCATTCATCTTGCACAAGTAGATGGTTCTGGATTTTAGTTGTAGTAGTGTTTTTATATTTCATGAACTGCATTAGTAGTATCCGATGTAACATAGTCAAAGTTAAAAATATTTATTCATTATAGACCATTGAACGGCACTTACAAAACGTAAAATTAAAAATAAAAACTTATTTAGCAGATATGATATAATTACGTTAATCTATCGATTGCCTGGTATTTAATTTATATCTATATATAAATAATGTATATTTTGTCTATGAAAATAATATTTATGTAACTATATTTGTTCATGTATCTAATGTTAAAAAATCTGAAGTGTAATTTTACATCTGTACGCTAATTCAGTACTGTTATCGAAGAAGTATACTACGAGTAGTATCTACCATAGTAAAAAATAATTAACAGTACTCACCTATTGTCGGTATATAAATCATACCCGTATTCAATATCAGCGGCATCCTTCGAGTTCGTCCAAAACAACAGTTCTATGAATACTTTAGGATTTTTCGCCGCCACTTCCGTAAACTTTCTCAAAATAAATATGGAGAACTTTTCCAATTCCTGTTAATCATAAACACAATATTTTAATTACTTTCGAAGACTGCGAAAGAATTACAATAATGAACGAGTTTCATCATTTTGTCGTTTTACGGGTTCTCCAAAAAGGGTATATTTATGATTGCTCAGGTAAAATATAGAAGGTATTTACGGCGGTACCAGTGAGGGCACAATTTCGGAGTTGTTGACGAAACACCGCATTATTTTTCTTTTGTGGGGCGCTTAAAATTATTCTCCAGGTTTGGTTTGTTGATCTCGATCTTTGTTTGCCTACGACCGTGAGGCAATGTATTCGATTGCCGGTTGGGAATGAAGTGAATGTTATTGGGTGTAATTATAGTTATTTGAAGGATGTCTGCCACCCGTGTGAGGATGTTTAGGTGTGAATTTATAATTTATATGCTACCGTATTTTAATTTTACAATTTAAAAAAGTCGGCAAAGGAGATACGGTTGCACCTTTAGATGGAACTTTATATGGAAAAGTGCAACCGGTATCACCTTTGTCGACTAATGCTTGATACATATTGTGAAAAAAATATAACGCAGTTAGCGATAAAAACTCTAATGCGCTGTGCTAGGTTAATTTAGATTCTCGATACATTTGAAGGGTACCTACGACACCCCCAAACGTGCTCGGCGATAAAATCTGTCCCCTCCAAACGGCGTATGCACGACGGCGAAAAAAGCTTAAATTTGGTCACACGTGTGCCGTATTACGGAAAATATCGCGGTATAATAACCAGTTTAACTTATCGAATTGAATACACAGTTATTTTACATAACTTATAAGCAATACCTAGTCTAAGACTAGGTGGATATTGAATATATTTCAGAGATATATCCGAGTGAGAGTATGAAAAATTGTATACAAGGAACGACAGCTTACTCCATCGATTACCAACGAAGATAGCTTCATCCCTTTGTTGACCCTTACGACTTGTGTGGGTTGCGCATACATTGTTCCCATGATTTTATTAAGTTAACCCCAGTTTATAATACATTTGTAATGTTTAATGCATACGGTGTTTGTGTGATTTTAGATGTCCCCTTGATAGTAAACTATATATTATTTTCAGTTCTTCTATTTTTATTCAATTTTTTTTGAAAATTTATATTAATTTAACGTTAAAGTAATTTAAATAAGTACCTACTGTATTATAAAGGTGGTTTTATACCAGCTAGGTGTGGTTTGGATTGCCATAAATTTAAAGTAGGTATGGAAAAATTTCAATCCACGTCAATAGCATTTCACATCAAAACAATAGACACATAAACGCATCCTTATCTCTGTATTTCAAACATATACAACAAAAAAGCGAACGAAAGACAATAACAATCACTTACCTTGAACTGCGGTATTGGATTGTCGAGTACTCTTTGAAATATGAGGAATAAAGATGCTTGGAACATCATAGAGGGCCGTTTACAATCCCAAGCGATTCTGTGCAACATCTTAATGATGGAATGATTTGTGTGGGGCAAGTTCTTGTCGTATTGCTCTAAGAGAGATGCGCAAGCACTTACTACCTTTGGGCTACAGAACCTGAGGACAATTTTTTTAAAGAATTAATAAGGTTAGGCTGTGTTTTTCTTAAGTATTTTTTAAATCTTTAATTTTTCACTATTGAATTGGACTCCTCTGTAATGTAATAATAGTGTATGATCAGCTGACGTTAACGTGTAGGATGGAGTAATAGTTTCTGTGAAATATCGATATTGGAGAATACCATGGCCCCTCTGAAAATTTAGCAAATTACAACAGTTGAGAAAATTTATGTACTTTTTACTTGTATAAATTGTG
Organism: Eilema sororculum; assembly: GCA_914829495.1. Taxonomy (NCBI): domain Eukaryota; kingdom Metazoa; phylum Arthropoda; class Insecta; order Lepidoptera; family Erebidae; genus Eilema; species Eilema sororculum. The sequence continues at coordinate 14,782,851 of OU618543.1, read as the reverse complement.
GACCGAATATGAATTCGGAGGATTGGGTGCTATGGCGAACATTGGGAGACGCCAATGTTCGCCATAGCACCGAGTTGATTCAGTGAAGAATCAACTGATGAGAATGTGTACCGAACTGTAAATATTACATTCTACCAAAAAAAATCCTACCTTTGTACAAAGTCTTGGAAGTCAAAATCTGTTTCTACTATAGATGAATTTCTTCTCTCTTCCTCATCTTCTTCTAAAAAAAATAACATTATACAGCATAATAATATAACATTCATTGCATGTATGATTAAAAAATAAAATCGGCCAAGTGCGAGTTGCACTCGCCCATGAAGGGTTCCGTAGCAGCAAGTAACATAATATAAAAGTTTTTGTAGTTTATTTTTTTTATTATTATTGTTGAGTTTATTGAATGAAAGGCGTAAATTGCGGGTTATGACGTATTAAAAAAAAACTACTTACTAGATCTCGTTCAAACCAATTTTCGTTGGTAGTTTACATGGCAATGTACATCATATATTTATTTAGATTTATCATTCTCTTATTTTAGAAGTTAGAGGGGGGGGGGGGGGGGGGGGGGACACATTTTACCAATTTGGAAGTGTCTCTCGCGCAAGCTATTCAGTTTAGAAAAAAAAGATGTTAGAAACCTCATTAGCATTTTTGAAGACCTATCTATAGATACCCCAAACGTATACGTTTGATGAAAAAAAATTTTTTGACTTTCAGTTCTAAGTATGGGGACCCCCAAAATTTATTGCATTTTTTCTATTTTTGTGTGAAATTCTTAATGCGGTTCACAGAATACATCTACTTACCAAGTTTCAACAGAATAGGCTTCATAGTTTCGGAGAAAGTGGCTGTGACAGACAGACATGGTGAATCTATAAGGGTTCCGTTTTTGCCATTTGGCTACGGAACCCTAAAAAGAAAACTTGAGCAAAATGGTAATAGAGTACTTACCGTCGTCATCATCTTCTTCAGAATTTTGTTGCGTTTCATCCTCTTCAGCCACGATTTCTGTAAATATTTTAAACAATAATAGTAATTTTATTGAATTTGCAAAAAATAGGGTAAGTAAAACCTGCGATATTTTCCTTACCACTTAATTGCATCACATTCTCACATTGATTTCAAATGAGAGTGTGGTGCTTTGTTGATCATGAGCCAGATTGATAGTGACGTGATGGACTTATTTACTCTATCAAGTTTTATCGACTTAAAAACTTTTTTGTTTCAATATTAAAAGTTAGTTTATTTTTTGTATAGTAACGTATACTATCGTTTATATGCATTTGCAAAACGCTGTTTTCAACATAACTGCATTAACATGCAGACTTGTCGTCGCACTTAATTTTATTTTTTAGTATAGATGAACTAACCATTTGCCTCGATTCCTAAATCTGCATTGTAAACCGTTTCGAGCATAGTAAGTTCTTCATCTTCTGTTATTTCACTTGTGCCAAATATTCCTTCTTCCGGCCACACTTCCCTGACATAAAGTACCAAATCAGTTACGTATAAACATTTGAAAAAAAAAACATTCCGCTAAGTAGTTGAAACAAACCTTGCAGCTCTAAACATTCCAACGGCGTCTTCGAATTTGTACTCTTTCAATAACTTTTGAATGTTTTTCATACAATTTTCTCTGAAAATAATTTAATTATAAAAAACATGTTCTTGTAAAAATGTTCACTATACACAAACATTAACATCCTATTCTGAATACAAAAAATACAACATAATACACAAAAATACCAACATCCTATTCTAAAAACGAAAAAAAAGAACATACATAGATTTTAGCAAATAAAAAATCATACTTCTGTTGGTCTATAGGCACGTCGGATGCGGCATCAAAGGGCGGTGGATGCTCGTCCACGCCGGACCTCAGTACGACGGCCAGCTGCGCCCTCACTTCCTCCCATACGGGCCCAACCGTGTCGACGCCCTTAGGCCTTTGTGCACTCGCCTTTTGTTCTGTATCACAATATAAATTAGCTTTCTTTCCTTTATCACTTCTGGTCATAAATTATCTCGCTTAAATCCCAGCTTTTTTAAACAAAATTTGTGGTTCGTTTACGTATTTCTGGTGACCCCGATTTTATTGTTCAAATTGCTGTTTCTATAGAAAAGGTGCTCGTCTTTTATTTTGTTTACTGGATTCATAGTTAATATTATGCACGCATTTACTAAAACACGCTAAAGACTTAAGTTAAAGTTCATGATGATTGCTGAAATTGCAATATTAGTATATACTTCGACGACCTAACCGCTAGAAAAGTTTAATTTGTGAGCATGAAATTGTCGTAAAAGGTTATAGACCGAAAGAAAATAATCACATGCCTACATAAGCGTAAGGACCTGAGCTTAGAACATTATCTTAAAACAGGGACTTAGTCGTACATATTCTTAATTTTTAAAAAGACACTTAGGTAAGTACTAATGTTAAATTAAAGTATTGAGTACAGAGTGTACTGAGGTACCTACTGACCCAATACATACATTTTGCTGGGTATATTTGTAGTATGTACAGTCAACGCCATAAGTTGATTAACACTAAAATATTTTACAAATCTTTTTATAATGGAATGCATCTGTCTATAGTAAATGTAGTGTTATGATTCCCAGAAGACAAACTTAATTTACATATCTATTCAATGTTTTTTTTTCACAATTTTAAGTAAGGTTTAGGGGCCACAGTGTTCAATAAATTAGAATTTGTTAAGCTACTTTTGTAGTTGACTGTACTTGTAAATTGGACCTTTAAGGTGAACGTGTAACGGTTCTATGTGTGTATATACATGCATTGGTAGGGCAGTTACGCTTAACATGATGTATTGCACCACCTATCGTTGTTTTCACTGCATTAGGTACACACGTTAGGTTAGCTTTGTGCGTTGCGAAATGTGCATGTTACTCGATATTTGCTATATTGCTCCTGTATAGGAAGTTTTTTTTTATAAAGGACACGTCAAGGCAAAGTCTTAGAAAGAGGTTCACCATCGTAAATATGTACCATGTTAACAGTGGTGGCACTCAGCTTGACGGCCTCATTAGATGCCTTTTCACGCCCCGCTTAAAGGACCCGGGACTGTAGGAAGAAGGAAACACGTGAGCTGGCAAGGAGTTCCAGGTCTTAATGGTGCGGAAGTTAAATTATTACAACTATTATAGACAGCTTCGGTAGCGTATCGGTACTGCAGCAGCGTTGAACTGCTACGTAGGGCATGGGTTCGATCCCCGCTCTTGTATATTATCATCTTGCAAATATTTGCATTATTCTGGGTGCTTCTATGTATAACATGTATTTACAAAAATAAATCTAAGTATGATTTAGATTCTATAATATAACCTAGTAAAGCTATGCATACTTTGGGCTCAGTACACTAAAAAGTCCTAGACTAAAAATAGTAGTACACTATGGGCACTGAATAATAGTAAATAATAGTAGGTACCTACTACTGCTTTGGGTCTAAATAGAGCTATTTAGAATGTCGTAGGATAGGTATTTATTGTAGTCTGTATTCATTTTAAAATCTTATTAATTATATTTAAAACTCTTTTCATTATTATTTCGATTAACTTACTTTTAGGTTTAGATTTCGCCTTCTTCCGAACCTTTTTTTGAACCACTAGCCCAGTCTTTTTACAATAATGCTCCAACATTTTTAGAAACAAATGCACTGTTTCGACCAAATCCACTAAATAAGATCTAAAATAAAAAAATATAAAACACATAAATATGCGAAACTATGAAAAACAAAAACAATTCAATAGATAATATTGGAAATACCAACCGTGGCATTTTATTTTCGTCGTAATTCAGAAACGTGGACAGAATGAACTCTCTGTATTCTAACACATAGAAAATGTTGCTTTTCAAAACCTTTGCGGATTCTTTTACAGATGTATCAGTGCTTTTGTCCATAGCTAAAAGTGTATTTAACAGTTCTTTGTAAGCTCTTAGCGCTAAATGTAGACGTCTTACCCAGGCAGTGTACTTTTTCTTCTCAACTTTGATCATGTCGTAATATTTCTCCATTTGCTGTTGTACGTAATGGAACATTGGTACTGACATTGTCTCACTGAAAAATTTATACTCGTTAATAGACATACTTCTTTTTAATCCATCCCAATATTATGGGATTCCATTTTTTCTCATAATGGTTTTTGTCCTAATTTAAATTGTCATAATAAGTTAGGCATAATATTCTTTGTCATAATAATAGTGTGCCATAATTGGTTTTTAGCTTACTGTGTTATTAAGCATAAATATTGTATATCCTAATGTTTTTATTCATAATTTTGATATGCATAAAGTTGTAAAGCATATTGTTTATTTGTCTAATAGTTATTTTAACACCCCGACTCAGTGCAATCCGACTTTTAAAACCACCCAGAAGTAGCTAGCACCCAGAAGTAGCTCGACGGAGCCCCGCTAAGCGGGGCTCCGTCGAGCTTCGTTAGTAGACGCCATTGTATGTTTAATATAGTTATGGTTACGCGTCGTTATGCTTAAGTAAACTTATGCTTTGGGATAATATGCGTATATAATATTATGCTTATAGTAAATAGGATCAAAAAAATTATGATTAAACAGTTATGGCAAATGAGTATTATGCTTAAATAATGTTAGGACAAGTAACATTATGCAATGTTAAATTATGACTTAAAATCGTAGGAATAAAAATAGAGGACCCAATATTATAAATGCTGAAAGTAGCTCTGTCTGTCTGTTTGTTACGCATTCACGCCTAAACCACTAAACCGATTTGGTTGAAGTTTGGTACAGAGATAGGTATGTATGTTTACTTGCGATATCCGACAACCACGCTGGTAGGACCGCAACAGCTGTTATTTTTACATATCTTTAAAACACATCGGCAGTCGCCATTAGGGCGCGTTCCCACTATGTCGTAACGATAAATTTATCGTAGGACGACTGTCGTCTCCAGCTGTTCCCATTAATAAGATTATGTGTCGTCACAGTGTTTTATCGTTTAGCGACTATCGTATCTAGCTGTTCCCATGGATCGCGACGACATTTTACCGTTTCATAGCAGTCGCTTTGTCGTTCACACATCATAGCAAGCTACAAATCTATAGTCGCCTCTACGTTTTCTTGGAGATTAGTAATGCGTTTGGGCGCAAGAGTCTGACTAGTTCTGTTTAACACGCACAAGGCGCGCGGGTGCGTGGGGGAAGGCAAAACACGTGTACACGACGAGACGATATTTTTATCGTGGTTACGATAGATTTGCGATCACTATTTAGTCGTAACGATTAATTTATCGTTCTACGCCTGTTGTGCTAGCCGTTCTCACTGTCACGACAATCTGTGGTCACTGCAAAAAATGTCGTAGACGACAGTAAGTCGTGTCGTTCTATATGTGAACACCTCCATTTTTATCATATAACTTTGTCGTCACGACACTTAAAACTACTCGACTATCTGTCGTCACGACAAAGTGGGAACGCGCCATTATTATGGGTAATTAAAGTAATAAGAATAACGCATCTCACCTGACTAATCCAACTTGAAAATTGTGTCCTCTATTAAATTCCATAAAAAACTTCACAGCCCATAAATAATACGATTCGTCATTTTGCTGAGCTTTAGCTCTAACTAATACATCTTTTACATAATGCATCAGCGGATTGTAAGAGCTGTTAAGGAATTCTATGCAAAACTCTTTGAGGAATAACCTGGAGAAAGAAAATTCTTGATATATTAAATTACTAGTACATTTACTACGGGCAGACATGCTAGTGAAAATTATGCTTTAATATAATACATCTGTAGGTCTTCTTTTCATATTAAAAGTGTCTTCAGAATTTTGTCTTAAATTTAGATTTTAAGATCATACTTGTAAAGTCTAAAATTAAATGACTGTGTTGCAGTCTGTGTAATCAATGACAGTGGTTGAGAATTCGTAGAATAAGAGCCTGAATAAGGGAAATATTACTTATAAGTAGAGAAACACCGGCTTATTCATACTCTATGAGTCCGAACCTGCTTAGCTTTTCTATAATATATCTCCAGGTATAGATCCTGAATTTGGACCAACATACAACAAGAAGTACAAAAAGTTAATATTAATGGCCCCAATTCATCTGGAGCCCCTTTAGTCATGGGAGTGCCCAAAGGCTCGATATTAGGACCCCTTTTATCTATACATGTAAAATTACTTGTCCCAACTGACTGACTGACTAATTCATCAACGCAGAGCCTAAACTGCTGGACTTATAAACTTGAAGTTTTGACAGTAGATGCATTTTATGATGTAATGTGCATTCACTAAGAAAAGATTTTTGGAAATTCTGCTACTAAAGGGGTAAAATAAGGGATGGAAGTTTGTATGAAAGTCTGTCATTTTCAGAGCTAGATGCACTAAATTTCATAATCCTGTGTATTTTAAGGAATAAATGAACATAACGTGCATCAGCGTTTTTCAAAATTTAACTAGTAAGAGGGTAAATAAAATAGGTGATAAACGTTTGTTTGGAAAGTTCATAACTTAGGTCACTATCAAATATGTAATACGAAATTTTACCGGGCGAAGCCAGGACGGGTCAACTAGTTCTTGATATATTTAAATGATCTTCCTTATTTCACTAAAGATCTTTGTGTTACTCATTATTCTAGACATTCCTGACATTAATGTAAAAATTTGACGTTCATAATGTGCTCTTTATGTGCCTATATTGTATAAACAAAATTGATTCTCTGAAGAGAGAGGGACTACGTATACTCGGAGTTCGGATGTTTTGTAAAAATTCATGGAGTAAATAAGTGTTTTGCAGGTTGCACAACAATTAAAACTGTTACATACCGTATCGCAAAAGCCGATCGTCTTTCCAAAATACCACTTTCAACTGGTCTCCGGTTTTTGGGTTTAACTAACTTGGACTTTTTGCTGCCATTAAAGTCTAAATTGGATATTTTGTTCAGTGGTTTTAAGCAAATAATTTCATTATCTGATATTGACTTCATATTTTGTACTACATATGTGCCTCCAAAACGAGAATGTCTGAAACAAAATTGTATGTTAATTTAGAAAAATGTTATCACATAATTTGGAAATTTTATTTATTCATACATAAACTGAATGGTCTGTCTGTCTGATAATTATCTTTTTAAAGAAAGAGAATGGTATCTGTAATATTAATTATGAGCAAAAACATAACAGCCAATATCCTTCCTAAGTAGATTGGTGTGTGCCTTTTGCTAATTGTATAAAGCGAATTTTCACAGTAATCAACTTTAGATATGGGGTATACTTAACAATTGATTAATTGTAATAGGATTTTGAAACTCTTACCTTGTTCCTAAGTAGTTTGGTGTGTGCCTTTTGCTAATTGTATAAAGCGAATTTTCACAGTAATCAACTTTAGATAGTATACTTAACAATTGATTAATTGTAATAGTATTTTGAAACTCTTACCTTGTTCCAGAATATTGTTTTATTTTATGTATTCTCTGTTTATTTTCTGACATTCTAATAGAGAGTAACTCTTGATCATCCCTAAGTTTTTCATCAACACTTCTTTGTAGAGCTGCATCGGCTAGACTGCTAGGATTCTGTTCTCGCAGCAGATGTGATATGATCTCAAGGATGTGCATGAAGTATTGTTTCTCATTTTCTGAAGACATGTACAGGATAATGTCCAGAATACCTGACTGATTTAAAGCCCAAAGCACCTGAAATTGAATCATATTTCACAAGCCTTTAGAATATTTTTACCATAAAACTTTTGATATACCATAGAATTCACTTATTTATTGCTTCCTGGTAAGCAAGGAAAGTAGTTGAGATGTCATGTTTTGGAGCGCACCAAGTCTAGGATTTTTAGGTGGTGAATGGTTAAAACAAATTGAGAAGTCTTACCTGATCATGCACACTGGCATCATTTTCAGGCCGTCTCTCTCTGTCTAAGTCAGCAGGAACATGAAGTACATTTCTTATTAGAATCAGAATCCTCTCTATAATTAGTCCAGTATCTTCATCTCTTTCTGACCAATCCTAGAGATTACAAACAATTATTACATATGTTTTAAAGCACATTGATCAAGTCTCTGCATCCCTACTCCATACTCGCCCCAACCTTGAGGGCATTCTCATAACTTTAGTTCTATGTATGTTTGTCTAGTATACCAGATTTGACATCATTGTCATTTTATTATAACTTATGTATCTTTGAAAAAACTGGTGTTTTGACCAGTTTACTATGGCAGTTGTTATTTTAGATGCCACACAGTTGAAACAGTCAGTTGACGACAGTCAACATAATGTTTCAAACATCAGGTAAGTAAGTAGTTCAATGGTTTATCCCCAGAATAATTATATTGATTGCCATAAACATAATTGAGTACCATAATATTGAAATGACATTACTTACTATTTCTAAAATGTTCGCCAATTTTTTTGCAAAAAGAGTCCATGTTTCTACTTTGGTAAATGCTTCTTCTTTGTAAGATTGCAAGTGCAATAAAATCTGTAAATAGTTATGTCTAGCAGTCCTCTCAATAGGAATTTCTTCTCTGTACAGCAGCAAGGCAGGATTTGTTAGGTTAACTAGTAGCCTAAAATATGGATAGTAAATTAGACTTGCAGGAATTGTTTGCCATCATTTTGTTTGAGATAATACTCATAGTATAAATACCTACTTACTATTAAGGATACTTGAAAACACGTACCTGAGAGTAACATCGAATAATTCAGCATTCTCCCAGTGATTTACCAACATAGGCAAAAGGTCTGTTTGTAAGACTTTGGTCTGACCAAAATGTCGACGGATTTCATGATCTTCTCCATCACGTCGTAAATATCTGATCAAATCCTTTACTGTATTAAGGGTATAGTCGTCAATTAAATATTTGCCTGTTTTTTTATCGAAAGTTCCTAAGGCATTGCATGTAGCAGAAAGTTCGGCTGATAACAAAGATGACATGCTGACATATATGTATATACTTGTATATTATTACACACAACAAAAGAGGGTCGAAATAATTCAGTCCATTTTCACTTTTTAGTACATTATTTTGATTTGAAATTCACATAACAAAACTTGCTATGACTTTTCAAGTTCCATCTGACTGACATTAGTGACATTTAAAAGCCCGCGAATACGAGGTGACATTGCGTTTAGTTTCTTGTGCAACTAAAATGTGCACTTCGTAGCGATAGATACAAAAATAAAAATAATTGCATTTGAATTAATTTAGATAAACTATCATCGTTATCTCTGCATTGTTCTTGGTTGCATCCGATACTTCAGAGCCCGTGATTCATTTACCTACTCGGTCTCCATCTTTTGGTATGGCTTATACGGCATTCACGGGAGCGAATCTCGCGTCGCCACTCGTCCGTCACCCAGTTGTCCGACCTCCCAACCCCGAGAGAAAGCTCCAAACCTCAATCAGCAGGTGTATCTATTGGCTAGCAGGTGAGTTTGGCTTACTCATTAAGCTTGAAAGTATGATATAAGATATTGAATATAAATGTTATATCCTAGGACCAATTCTTTGCTCACGTTGTACCAGGAGGAAGTCTCTTACCCATTACCTACCCATACAGTACACCAACAGATACTTTTTAGGTAGGTAGGTACTTTTTTAACGTGCGGAAATCTCCCTGAAGCCGGCGGGGGTGGTTAGGACGGACTTGGGCTGGACTGAACTGATCTCTCAAGCCATCAGTTGCCAGGGGTGAGTTAGCCTCTGCGGGCATATTCCTATAGGTATCTCTTATTTTTCATTTGGTTACATTACTTAGCTTGATTCCTAATAGGTAATCGTATAGGTTTCAACACAAGTCGTTACAGTGGATAAGTACCTACCTAATAAATAAATTACTTACAGTATGTACTAAAATACGTAATAAATTAAACGAGAATACACAAGGATCTGCAGTAAAGCATTATGCGCTCAATTTTATTGGTGCTCGCCCTATGCAACAGTTTGAAGCTCTCAGCTTAGTACTAAACTCGTATATCACAGTAGAATTTAGTAGAATAATCTGTAAATTCCGGTTGTTGTGCAGGCTTCGACAGCATTTATTATGCGTGTGGTTGTTCGGTTAATCTCTACTTTTCAAAGGACAAATCTCACCGACTTTACTATTTTTTTTTTTTTTTTTTTTTTTTTTTTTTTATCGTGCGATAAATCCCCACGGATACCACCCCCACAGAGCCGGTGGAGGTGGTTATGTCGGACTCGAACCGACTAAAACGCACGCCATCTTGGGTCCTTGGTTGCCGGAGGTGAGATTGCCAAAAGCATATCTCTCGACCCCCGACTCTTTCGAGATGGCCCCCTTCGGGTTGTGGGGACCAAAATGTCCCCATCTAGCCCCGGTTACGGGGAGGCGCACTTTGCGCCGCCGCCGCGGCCTGCTTCTGCTAGGGTGACAGGCGGCTCCACCGGTCACCCCCAGGCCAGCGCTCATGGAGGACGGAGGTCGTTCTGCGACCTCCGACGTCCGGTTCGCCTTCGCTCTGCACGGGCTTCCCGGGCCCGGAGTCTGGTCCGGACCCGACCGGCCGCCTCCTTCTCGAGCATTACTTGCTCGCAGAAGGAGGCGGCCGCACCCCAAGCGTTTGCGCATCGTACCATCGCTGTGAGCAATGTGACGAGTGTGAGGACTCCCACCCCTAGAGCCGCCACTAGGACCCGCCTCGGCGTGTCCCACGCCGGGCACTCGGTCAGCGTGTGCAGCTCTGTGTCCTCGCTCGCATCACAGTGATGGCACTCGGACGTTGGCTCCTTCCGGATCCGACACAGGTAACTCCCGAAACACCCGTGTCCGGTAATCACCTGCGTCAGCCGGTACGAGAGGCTGCCGTGTGGCCTCTCTAGCCATTCCTCCATGATGGGTCTTACCGCCGCTATTACGGCGTGCCCTGCGCTTGGTCGCCCAAGTCGCAGCTCCCATTCCGCTACCATGTCCCTGTGGAGCTGAGACCTCACGGCCCGAATTTCTTCGGGCTCGGGTTCCCGTCCCTGCTCCCGCGCCTCCTTACGATACCGATATAGCATCGAACACCGACTTTACTATGACGGATTATATTAGGTACTTATTTATTCAGGAAAAGTTTGTATGAATGATAGCCGGGAGGTACTATCATTTTTATTTGGTTATCATCAACCTAAATTACTTGGGTATATGGATAGCCATCACAAATCAATGATTACACAAAATGCATAACAGTGATTTAATTTTAGATAAATAGAGATGAATCTTGAAAATATGATTAATAAAACTTCAAATAATTCAACTCAAAATTTAGGTATTACACCGATTCATAAATATTATCTAATAAATATAAGAATCGGTTTATGATCGCTTTACAATCTAGCTAAGTACCTACCTATACCTACCTAAATAGGTGATTATTAAATCCTAGTTAGGTACCTACAGGAAATACTAGCTTAAAAAAATTAAATTGTTGATTGCAATGACTGTAGCTAAGTACCTACCTACTAAGTGTAGGTACTTAGTAGGTAGGTACTTAGCTACTTCGCCTTTAGTTAAATGAACAAATACAAACAACTAAAGTAAACGCACTAAATAAGGACCGTAGTAAATCTTGTATTTTGCGTTCTAGCTATTGCTAGTGGGATGAGATAATCCAGGCTATTGGTGTTGTGCCAGAACGTAGCCTGAGCATTGTCGGCGTGTTGGCTCACGGCCAGGGATAATGGGCTTTACACTGAATGGATTTGCGTGCCGGGGTCAGAGTAAAACTTGAAAGGTATACAGATTATTGACGAATAAATCCCTAAAACCACTTTATGATAAGAGAAATCTAACGTGATACCTACTTACCTACCTATGACTTTGCATAATTAAATACCTACTTTTTAATAATTTCATACAAAGTTTTAACCCCTATTTGAACCCCTTTAGATACTATTCCCCTATTTTTGTGACAAAAGGTAGCCTATGTCCTTTTCCAAGCCCTAGTTCAGCTTTGAATAAAACTTCATCAAGATCGATTCAGAGGTTTGAACTTTGGATAAGAAAGCGTAACAGACAGACAGACAGCACACATACAAATCTATAATATAAAAATGAATCGCAAAATGTGTTGGTAAGCGCATAACTCACCAACGGCTGGACCGATTTCACTAATTCTTTTTTTGTTGTGTTTGTTATTATCGGGAGAAGGTTCTTACGAAAAAAAAAAAATAAAACAGTTGTACAGAAAATTTCAGAAAGTAACTTTTCTTTTTCTCATACAAACTTTTTCTATTATGTGAGAGAAAGTTTATGTTTACGTTACGGGATTAGTATTTAGTAGTAGTAGGTAGTAGTAGGAATGGGAATGGGAATGGGAATGGGAATGGGAATGAGAATGGGAATGGGAATGGGAATAGGAATAGGAATGGGAATAGTAATGGGAATGGGAACGGGAACAGGAATGGGAACGGAATTGCACGCGGGTGGAAAATATGGCGGTACGAAGTTCGCCGAGACAGCTAGTGCTTTATAATAATGCTTCTAGTTCTACAGTAAGTAGGTATACCTAATGATATAAATATCTATACTTACTTAGAAGTAGGAATTTTATTTAAAATTAGTTACGAAATAGGAAGTACCTAGGTACTTACCATACCCGTAGGTAATTCAATCGTTTGATGAAGATATATAAAAAAAAAGATTTAGTTGTTAGATATACCTACTTATCATTAAGTTGTTTACAAAAAAAAAAATTCTTATACCAAACTGAACTAGTACTGGCTAACTTTTATTTTTGGCAATATATTCAATTTACTGTAATCCCTATGTTGCGTAACACCTAGATATAAAAGTAACTAAAAGAACATAAACAAAAATATTGTAGTCGCAGTTCGTAGTCTGTGCGTGCAAATCTTTTGATATTCCGAAAGAAATACGTGGGCTACATTTTAAGCTTTCAAGACAATACAGGGTAGCGACGACATTTGGATTTTGTTTTCCTTTTACCTATAGGTACCTGTGATAGTACGTAGGTATTCATGTACAATTATGTAACACGTGACAGGAAAAGACAAGCTATTTAGACACCATCATGTTTCCAATTACGTGTAGCAATATTTTAGGTTTTCTCGACTCGCCCCTGCTCTGACATCCTAGATTAGGTACTTACATGTAAGCTTATGGCATTGTGGAACAGATTCATTCATGAAAGAGTTGGTTAGACAATAGGTGGCACACCAATTATGGAAATGGTGATAACCAAAGTTTCTATAATCATGCCATTGCGAAAGCTTTTGCTATAGGCAATCAATATTAAAATATCTTTTTCACTAAGTAAATAGAATTAATTAGAGTTTTATTTAAAGATCATTACGGGCTTGATTTATTTCCTTTTTTGCTGTACCTATTGAGGAGAAAAAACGGTCCTATATAAATATATCGACCTTTTTGCCGTTGTGTTAACGGTCTTTGATCATTTTAATTGATATTTGGTTTCAAGTTAATCTTCTGAACGGAAAATTTTAGCAAATTCTTCGTTACTTCACCTCAAAAACACTTACATTAACTTTTTGGATTTATTATAAATTATACTTAGGTAAGTATTTTTGAAGTGAAAAAACGATGAACTGGCCTTGAAAATGAAAATATACTTATTTACATAAGTATACTTAGACAAGTTAATCGTAGTCGACCACATACAGCAACAGCAGACGACAACAGTAGACGGCGGAAACGTGTCGTTTAGTTACACCACTTTTTTATATCTATGAACCATACCCAATACCATAGTACTTATACATAATAGTACTACGACCATACATGCTGATCGCACGACTGCTGTTGCTGAATGCGGTCGACTGTGACCTTTGGTTTTGGTATAATTTTACTAGAATAAGTCGTCTTGTTATACCGGGAAATTAATTTTCTCCCCATTTTTCTCTCCATCAGTCTAGCAGTCGCAAAAATTTTTGCAAGAAATATAAAGGGTTTACCCACCGCTGCGCGACGAGTCTCCGTATTCTTCAGGGACCGCGTGGACAATGAACGTGGCGTAATGAAAGCGTTCCCGTAGCGGTGCTATCGTATTATTTATTATTTACTGAAGCTGTTTAAACTGCTAGGTACCTATTTTGTGAAAAGTAGAGTCATTAATGTTAAATTTTTCATAGAAGTTATTGAAATTTGTAACTAAAGTAGGTATCTATCTAGATACTCCATAGAACATTCGGTTAAAAGGTAAGTACACAATCTTGCGACGACTTTCTATAAAGACACAATACTGTATAGGTATTAATTTCAAAAAAGTCTTATTTATTTTAGTTTTATTAAACATATTGTCACGATTCATCTCTATTAAAAACATTGTGTTTTAATTTTGCCCGGGTTCTTAGTGAGCCTGTTTTTTCAGTAGTAGATAGGGTAGGGGGTAGGTACTTATTACGTTTTTAATTTGCAAGTGACGCACGATTTTTGAGAAAATTAAAGCAAGTCACTAAGGAAAATTATACAATTTTGTAATAAATTGTTAAAGAAGCAAATTCTTGTCTGTATTTTGTAAGACATCTGCCACAAAAAGTCTCATAGTTTTGCAAATATACTATGTAAGTAGGTATACAAATATGTTAATGGGAATTAACGGGATCATCCTATACGTAGCCAGCCTGTGACCACGGCCGGGTGTAACCTTGTCGAAACGTCAGGTAAACCAAAGGTATGTATGTACCTACACTTAATTCCCGTTATCATTACCTATTGTATTATCCTGGAAGGGTCAGCACCCATTGCTCCCCTAAAACTCGACCCCTAGCATTGTAAATTCGACCCCTTTTTAGGTGCCCATTGGTCCCTCGGTAGGGGACCAATAATATCAATTAATTTTTAAGGTACCCATTACGCGATAGTTTGAAAGGTAGGCAAGTAAAGTACATAAGAGAAAAAGAGCTGTAACCAATTCACTCAGCGACAAAATCATTAATGGCATAGATGTTAATACGGATAAACGTGTTGATTGATCACCTGAGAAAAAATAGGCACTATGGAATTCATCAAAACTCCCTCAGTAAATAAACACAACGTAATTAATAAGAGATCCCTTGAACAGTTTTTTTTTCAACTTTTGCACAACCTAAATCATCAAATCAGCCTCTAGGATTATTTTTGTTGGCAAATTGGTTTTCAAGAATCTACCATTAGCTTTCCAACAAACAAACATCTTATAATCCACACAGTCTCGCGTAGGTACTAATGGTTCCGTACAAATATAATTTTCAGGGTTCCGTACGCAAAGGGTAAAAACGGAACCCTACTATAAAATATGCTAAGACTCCACTGCCCGTCATCAGACTAGGTTGGTATTTCATGAACCGTGATTGTTATTAGGACGACCCGGATCGGTGGTCTTGGTGGTCCGAAGTGCGGGACTGATCTATTGTTGTCATACTAAACTTTATCTTATATATAAAATTCTCGTGTTACATTGTTCGTTCCCGTACTCCTCCGAAACGGCTTGACCGATTCTCATGAAATTTTGTGAGCATATTGAGTAGGTCCCTAAATGGTGCAGCGGGAACGGGATCTGACGCCACGAGGGCAGGAAAAAATTGGCGGTACGAAGTACGCCGGGACAGCTAGTGATATATAATTTTATAGATTAAATCCATACTTACATACTAATATTATAAATGCGAAAGTAACTCTGTCTGTCTGTCTGTTTCTATGTTACGCTTTCACGCCTAAACCACTAAACCGATTTTGATGAAATTGGGTATAGAGGTAGATTAGACCATGAGAAAGGAAAAGGACATAGGCTATGTTTGCTTGCGATAACCGACATCCAAGCAGGCGGAGCCGCGGGCAAAAGCTTGTAAATTATAATGTACTAGCTTTTGCCCGCGGCTCCGCCAGCGTGGATGTCGGTTATCGCGACCAAACATAACCTATGTCCTTTCTCATAGTCTAGTCTACCCCTATACCAAATTTCATCAAAATCGGTTCGGTGGCTTAGGCGTGAAAGCGTAACATACAGACAGACAGAGTTACTTTCGCATTTATAATATTAGTATGGATAAATTTCATTGGTTTGCTCAAGAAGCTCACGCCTAACAGTTGGGTCAAGGTCTTGATGCAGAATGCAGTTCTCCTCGACATGGCACGTATAGTGGAGAGGTTCTTTTTTCCTTCCTTCCTTTTTACCTGATGCCTGTGGGCTTCTACTTTTTATATTTAAAACGATTTTTTCAAAATTTGAAATTATTAAATGAATAAACAGAACGATTTTTTTAAAGTGTCACTAGTAGGTAGATACATATTGATCTGCGTCTATCTACCGAGTAGGCAGAAAGAGGCAGCTTAATAAAATATTAATTCAGACGCCAATTGTATACGAAAACGCGATAACGAAACAAAAATGAAAAATGAAACAAAGAGGATATAAAAGTTTGTTTAATCATGAATCCCCTCAATCAATTTGGGACCGCTCCAAGCAGTCTCGTTTTAAGTAGAATCACGCCTTCTAAAATGGTAGAATGAAAAAAAGAACTGTTTGCTCCCTAAAATAGGGGAAAACATTTAAGTACTCTCTGTAAAGCTTTTTTAATTACACCTCATTAGAAAAGTCGCATCCTACTCGTATATTCAGCGTAAAACGATCGTTAATGAACTCAATGAATGCCACCCCATCCACTCTAACTACCTTTAATATTTTTAATAGTGTTTGCTTGGTTGAAGAGACAGCTTTATGACCGAGAGGTCCGGCTTCGAATCCATTTAGACAAACAGGTTTATTGATAGAGCAAAATCAACAATATTTAAAATTCGAATATTTTCTCTTGAATCGTTTATATTCTATTTACCTTAGTTGCCTATCTGGTAAGGTTCATTAAAACTACAAAAATATATTCCTACAATGCGTATGTTTATTTCGTAGTAGGTACTTCAATTTACGTGGCATTTTGCGAGAAATGTTCCTGTCATGCGTTCACTCACTCTACCTCCTAAGAGCAGCCTACTTTTCCACTGAATATTTATTCTCTTCCCTCTCAGGAATAAGATATGCGGTTTCTGTGTATTCATTTTTAATACAACCTCAATGTATTAGTTTACTTATTGATTATTGACAATTTAACAGTAATAGGAAATGACAATTACTAGAAATTTATCAAGCAATATGGTTAGAGGATTCGTCCTTAGACTGCGTTAACGAGCTTAGCTTATTCCAATTTCTCCGGGTGGAGACTCCCTTATCGATTCAGGTAAAAACTTACTGTTAGAAAGAAATAAGAAAGAATGAAAACACATTTTTAAATATTCTAAATTTGTGTTGTTCATAATGCTTAAATTAGATTGGACGCTTAAAGATAAAAATCTACCAGTTGCATTTTCATAGACTGAGTATGAATATGTATATTCGGCCCCCTCCATCGAATGGCAAAATAGCAACGTAAGATTAAGTTATTTTGCCGACAGTAACACTATTTTATTCATAGCTGTTACTTGGAGGAGGCAATAAACGAAGTGGTCATCCGTCAGCCACACTTCTGAGTCACAGGAATGTAATCAAGACATTCATCACAGACACACATCACTCAAGCGACAAGAACCATTGTGCGGTGTTTGGTAGGATACTGGCACTGCAGCTTCTGCGAACGAATGATTACTCACATTTTTACGTTTAGCGGATGGTTTTTACGACCTATTTTTGTTAATACTAATAAATTATGATAATGATGCGAAATACCGTGTAATAATATAATAATCCGGTGCCATTAGTTATAGGGACGCATCGGGTTTACAAATCAAAGAGTCCTACCCTCAGACTAAAAGAATAATATAGACGGAACGTATAGAACTAGCAAGTGAAGCCACAAAAAGGAATACTAAAGTAGTGGCATCTCGCTCGCACTCGTGCATGCTCACAATGAGTGTGAAAAAGATAGCCCTACTTTAATACACCTTTTTGCGGCTTCACTTGCTAGAACTATAGGTACGTTCCGTCTGTATCATTCTTTTAGTCTTAGGTCCTACGCCTACCTAACATCAATGGGTAGAATCGCGTACCTAAATCATGAAATAGGTATTCCTACCCATAAGTACCTACCTACCTATATTGAGAAAATATTGACTGTGCAAATGACCCGTAAAATTTCAGATTTGAACAGTTATTTAAATGTTCCTTTAATTGCGTTGTACGTTTCAGTTGAAGAATCTAAAGAAAACTATAGCAGAAGTGATTAATTTCGATCGTAGTAAACTTTCGTAGCGACTTTCGTATATGCTTTTATTATTAAGTATGGAATAAATGAGTTGTCTTGACGAATATCTATGTCATAAGTAAATCCACAAAAGGGATATATTATATGGGAACGGTTCGTTGATTCGTTATCTCCCAAGCGCGATGGGGACTCTGTAGGTACTCACTGTGGGTACCCATGCACGACGCTAAACGCTCCTCATTTTTCTATAGTTGGAGGAAAATTGCTGTCGTATTTCCGGCTCACATGTCCTTAAGCCGGAGACAACGAGATTATCCGCGGGGAAATAAAATGGAGACATGAGAATCATTAATCTTTTTGTTCACAATCTTCTTGATGGTATGTACTAAATAAAGTGATCATTAAATATTACAAAGTAAATGGGCGCTGTTTAATAAATTATTTTTTTATAAAATTATTTAGTGACGAGAAGGTTATGTCTTTGCTATTAAAGAACTGTTAGGCATGTAGATACCTAACGGTTCTCTAAAACTTTATCAGTGGTATCCCACAGTGATAAATAATAATTATTATCGATTTAGATTTTTCAGCTGTAAAAGGAAGAAAGAAGAAAGAAAACATGTTTTATTTAAAAAACACAGCGCACATTTTTAAATATTTTGGTTAGGTACACAGCAAAATTTTAAAACAAAGTAATACAAAAAATAAAAAGGGTCATTATATTTAATACATATTATTATTTGACTGAATTTTTATAGCATTTTTAATGCTAACTTTAAAGTTCGAAAAACATCGGAAAAAATATGTGGCTCAATAGCTCAGTTGGAAGAGCATTCCCCCTGTAAGGGAAAGGTCGTGAGTCACTTGAGCGTTTCATTTTTTCCGATGTTTTTCGAACATATTATTATTGTTTTTAATTTTTCCTGACCATAGACGAAACGGTTTTATTTTCTTCTTCGTCGTCTATCACCGCGCCTTAGTTGGCAGGCGGTGGAAACCTACCTACTTTTTTTTTCAAGCGAAAGTCACACCTCACACCTCCCTGAAGGCCACAGGGGGTGGTTATGTCGGACTCACGCTGACTAAAACCGCACGCTTTCTTGCGTCTCAATTTCCAAGAGTGTAAGGCAACAAACCAGTGGCGAAGGGTCAAAGTTTTCAAAAGGCACGCCGGTGAAAAGGAATATAAATGGAAAAATCTCTACCACTGCTTCCCTTTGCAGAGCAAGCCGCCAGGAATCGCGTTGTAGAAAACCCTCGCCACTGCAACATACCTACTAAGGCTAGTAGGTACCACAGATAATATTCTAATAATGATAGGGACAAAACCTTTCTCGTATGAACTATAGGTGTATGACAGCCTCTGTGGTATTGCGGTAGTGCACGCGACTGCCACGCAGGAGACGCGGATTCGACCCCCGCTCAGTGCAAATATTTGTATGCATGAATATGGCTATTTGCATTGGTCTGGGTGTTTCTATGTATAATAATATGTATGTATTTACAAAAAAAAAGCATAAGTACTAGATTCCATAACACAAGCTAATTAAGCTTACCATGGGTTTAGATAGCGTTGTGTAGAATGTTGTGGAATATTTATTATTTATTTATTTATTTATTTAAAAAAAACCACCAAACATATACCACCACCATACAAGTTACAAGAAACCACAAAATATAAAAAAAAATATTTTTTTTATTCGGTACAATCAATGATATTACATACAAAAAAGAGGCAGATAAGTTATTAGACTGCGCCTGGTGAAGACGCGAAAACGTCCCAATTGGGACGTATCGCATTTAGTATATGTCTGGCAAACGCCGAGTTGTCACGTATGTAAGCGCATAATAAAATGACAAAAAAAATGCCACCGTGTATTTTTAAAAATGTACAAATTACGACACTAAAATCAATAAAACACGAAGGACCTTCTATAACATGTAAGTACATACAATATTACTGATTTTTTAATGTATTTCATTAAAATTAGTTTAATAATATTTTTAAAATAATGGCGGCAAAGAAAAAGGACAGAAATACTTTTTGATATGAGCACGACAAGGACACAACAACACAGCTTGCATAGATTATCAGTACAGATGCGACATAGGGTAATTTTCAGTTTACTGCCTACTAAAGTAATAATTTTGACCTGCTGTTCAGTTTTATTTGTTATTTAAAATTGAGTAACATAATTTTTGTTTTATTTATTTGTTGTCCTTTAAATAATTGTAATAACCTAAATTTTTTTCAAGGTTTCCGACTAATGAAGTTCGACTTCAAGAGTGGATTGCAATTGTTAAAGAACAACGTAATGAGTTTGACTGGACACCTTCAAAAAGCAGCAGAATTTGTAGCAATAATTTTGAAGCCACTGAGAGATATACGTCGAAAAAAGGAACATTGCTCAGGAAGAATATAAATAACTGACAAATATACCACTGTACGGCTTCATTCTGCTCATAAAAATAATCCCAAAATAAAAAACTTTTTAAGAGGCAGAAAAGAAATAAATTAAATTTATTTGAAGGAGTTTTAATTTTTGATTATAACGTCAGTACGGCACTATGGTTTTATTTTCGAGAAGTTTCCTAATTATCTTTTTGAATTATTATCATTTTCCGAAATAAATAATGACGTATTATTTTTTCATCGAATTTCATTTCTTGCCTACCAACGAAATACCCCTTCTGTTCAACAAAATCATAATCTATGCTTCGAAGCGATCATACAAGTGCAATCGTCCGAATCATTCCGAATTATAGCTATCTTTTTTACTCACGTGCTTATTCCATCTTTCGTACTACTTTAACGCTAATTGTCAACTATTGTGCACTGACAGACTGCTGGATCAGATTTGAGAAGTCAGTTACTATGAACGTAACATATCTTGTATAAAATATCATTGGGTACAATGATATTATTCGGTAGCATTCAACAATTGAAAAAACTATTTAAAAGTTATATTTCAATAGTAGTCAAAGTAGTAAAAGTAATTATAGGGGAACAAGTAAAAGTTGGACGTAGGTACTCCCACAGCCGTCGGTCTGGCCTAGCAAAACTTGTGCCAATTATAGATGGGGTGACCACATCTTCACTGCTGCAGGATAAGAAAACTAACAAATACATGTAGATTTTATCTATAAGCAAATCTAGGGTATTAAATCTTCAAAAATTTCACCCAAATCATTTAAACTTATCAGTCTGTAGTGGAACTTCTTGAATTAAAGCATTGCTATTTCTTATTTCTGTATTTTTCGAAAGAAGAGATATTGTAATCCGTAATTCTTAAAAGTATCTCGAGGATTTTCTTAAGTGTACTGTGCAGAATCACCGAACGTTTGAATTAAATAGGCATTTCTAATCACATTTGGAGACAGTTCAAGAAGCTCGGGGAGTAGGGCCACCCTGTTAATAGCCTAAGAACCACGGTAAGGCCCAACGCAAACAGAAGACGACGAGGTGAAGGTAAGATATGGATACGGCACAGATACGGCGCAGACGCGATAACTGCGCAAACAGCGTGGAGACGATACGGCTAGTTATGTCAGTGTATAGAGCGTGATATTGATGGGATAAGACATGTATCCTGTATATAGTCTGTATACGGAGCGTGCGTCCGCGTCCTTGCGTCTGATCTGTTCGTGTCGTGACTGAAGGCGGCAAGCGGACGGCGCAGGCACGCCGCTCCTCGCCCCCCGCCACGTCGCCAGGAGATGCAACACCGGTAAGGCGCAAGCGGCGTCTCGCATTGTATACAGTATGAATTGAGATAATAAATATAAATAAATATTCCACAACATTATACACAACGCTATCTAGACCCATGGTAAGCTTTTATAGCTTGTGTTATGGAATCTAGAATGCGGATAACCATACTTATATACTTTTTTTTTGTAAATACATACATATTATATATAGAAACACCCAGACCAATGCAAATAGACATATTCATGCATACAAATATTTGCACTGAGCGGGTATCGAACCCGCACCTCCTGCGTGGCAGTCGCGTGCACTACCGCCACGCCACGGAGGCTGAGATACGTGGCGTTATATTTTAAACTGTAAAATTTTCATCCTTTTGTGTATTTCATTCATGATTTTGATGAAAATACGATGTAATTTAACTAGTTTTTTTGTATTTTAAAGGACTTAAACATAAAATATTATGAAGTACTAGTACAGCGGTATTGTCAGCTAACTAACGAAAGATCGAGCAAGGGAGAACCTTGTCCATCCTGGTTCTGTCTCACTTACACAATTTCACTCACTAATAATAATGATACAAAAGGAAGAAGTAGGTACATATTCGAAACAAAAAAAACAAAAGGATGGTCAATAAGTATTATTTTCACTAAATATCATCTTGTATAATAATAATCTGAGCCGTACCGTCTCCACGCTGTGTGCGCAGTTATCGCGTCTGCGCCGTATCTGTGCCGTATCCATATCTTACCTTTACCTCGTCGTCTCCTATTTGCGTTGGGCCTAAGGGGCGCCACTAGGTCTTATCTCGCCGCTCCCGACGGCGTTGACTTACATTTAATTGTCCAAGTTTTATTATAGCCACCCTAATGGTAATATTTGAATCAAAGAACTGATATTGATCCAAGATTTGAATGACATTAGATACTGATACGGAATTCACATTCAGATTAGATGGGAAATTTTCACATGGTATATTAACTGCCTTGTTATATTGAAGTATAAAGAAAATGGAAACTGAAAGAAGTGCTTTTATAACTTTAAAACTTATTTTCTACCTTAAGAAAGAAACCTTCAGTTTCTCAAAAGTCGTTCTAGTTTCTATTCACGTTCATACGAGAGACTAAGGTGTCTTCGCTATAAAATCATAATGTTAAAAACGTAACATAACAGCGGTCATTGGCTCTTGCAGCGAGGAACAGTAGCCCAGAGAACAATTCAATTTACTTTTATAGCCTCTGCTGATCCCCTTGTGAGGATCAGCTTGCACGGGAACTAATCATCGAATCTGCGCCTTGATTCGTTATCTCCTTTCGCAACTGATTGCTTTTAAATCCCAATACCCGACCGTAAAATAAGATATTTGATGGCATATTGGAAATAAAAGACAGTTTTATGAATAGTGCAGTATAAGATACATTAAAGTTTAATGTTACACTAATGCGAAGTTTAGCTGCCGCATTATATTTTGATATCGTACATAGGTACCAAATACCTACAAGGGTTTTGAGTATACAATATTTCTGAGGTCAGTGGCCTTTGCCACGGGTAGGTCGTTATGTAGGTATAGATACTTAAAATATGTTTTAGGATATTATACTAACTTTTATGTGAAAAAATCTATGACAATTTTTATCTTCCTATTTATGTACCTTCCCTGATGGTACCAAAAGAAATTTTACATGATCCACTTTTAAATATTCCTATTTTTTATTAGTCTGGCTTGCCTCACGGGTACTTTATTTAAGTTATGGTACACTGAAAAGTAAGAGCTACTGTGGGAACTAGTAAGTGACTGGTAGGCAATAGGTAGGCTTCGTTAAATGAAATAGATCGGTAAATACAAGGTTGATTTTAATTCACTATTATTACTTTACACTTTAACTTATTATGATCTCAGTACAGAACTACAAACTTATTATGATATAATTAATGAACTTGGATGCGAACTTTAAAATAATCTTTACTGGAAAACGTAATGTTAGGACTGCGTGTGCGACAACGAGCGAGCGTGGATTCGCCTTCAGAAACCGTGGCTGACTGGTCGTACGAGCAGTGGCCGGCGGCGGCGTCCGCGCCTTCGGCCGCCCAGCACTGCGCATGCGTGTTGCGCATGCGCGTTGCGCGGCCTCCTACTCGTACGACTCGCTTGTTGCGCGATTAATAAAACTACCTAACGTTTAAGTAGGCACCGCAGGCGCCACATCACCCCCCCCTTGAGCCCGGGCTACGGGCGATAATAAGGGCCATAATGGTCAGGGAAGCGTACCGTACGGCCTGATCGCGTTCTTCTAACGCCGCTGGGATCCTCAGCTTCAGGTGTAGAATTGGTGACGTGTGAACGGTAGAGTGGTGTAGATGTGCTATTTTGTGTTGTCTGAGCATGAGTGTTATTGTCTAGTGTAGTCTGGTTAGTATGCGAGTCACGGAGTATGTAGGCCGGCTTAAGTCTGTCTATTGATACTGTGACTGTTTTATCCCTAAGGAGGAGTTTGAAAGTTTTCTCCCCCCGTTCGAGGACCTTATGTGGTCCGGTGTAAGACGGTTTGAATGACCCGCATGACGCGTTATCCCGTAAGAACACGTGAGATGCCGTCGCGAGGTCCTTAAATATAAATATGGCGCGGTTACAGTGACGCGATGCTTGTGATGGTTGCAAGTTCCTTGCGATCATGCGTAACCTATCCACAAACTCTGTTATGTCCGTAGTGTCATGTGGTTCGGGTTGTAAGAAATCCCCTGGTAGTCTCAATGTCTGACCGTATACTACTTCTGCAGCTGTCGCCTGAATGTCGTCTTTGTAGGCATTGCGTATACCCAGGAGTACCAGTGGGAGAGCATCCACCCAACTGTCATTCCCGTGACAAGTTATAGCGGCTTTAAGCTGCCTGTGGAACCTTTCGATCATGCCGTTTGCTGCGGGATGATATGCGGTAGTTTTTCTGTGTTCGAAGCCGGCTATCTCGGACAACTTTTTGAAGAGCGCAGACTCGAATTGCCCCCCACGATCTGTCACAATTTGTGTAGGACAACCGAAACGCGCAATCCATCCATATAGGAGGGCTCTTGCTACCGTTTCAGCCATGATGTCTTTAATAGGTATTGCCTCTGGCCATCGCGTGAAACGATCGATGGCGGTTAGACAATACCGATATCCTTGGGACAACGGAAGGGGGCCGATTAGGTCAATGTGGATGTGCATAAACCGAGAGCGTGGCAGTTTATATGTACTCAAAGGTGCTGAGACGTGCCGTGTTATTTTGGACTGTTGACACGCTATGCAATTTTTCGCCCATTCTCTGCAGTCTTTCCTCATTTCAGGCCAGACGTACCGCTCAGCAACGAGCTTGGCACTAGCGTTCGCCCCAGGATGGCTGAGAGAATGCAGGCTATCGAAGACTTGTCGTCGAAATGTTCTCGTGACATATGGTCTCGGTGTCTTGCCGCTCTCATCGCAGTACAATTCAGACCTCGATCCCGGCAGTAGAATTTTTTTTAGGTGCAGTGAGGTACTACCGTCCAGCAACTGTTTGAGTTCCAGGTCGGTACTCTGCGAGTTTGCTAACTCGTTCAAGTTGACAGGCTGGACGATTTCCTCAATTCGGGACAAGGCGTCAGCTACGATGTTGTCCTTGCCTGAAATATGCCTGATGTCCGTGGTAAACTGTGAGATGAAATCCAGATGTCTGAATTGTCTTGGTGAGCAATTTTCCTTACGCGTGTGGTACGCATAACAGAGGGGTTTGTGATCTGTGTAAATTACAAACTCTCTAGCTTCGACCATATGCCTGAAATACTTGATAGCTTCATATACTGCCAGTAATTCTCGATCGTACGGCGAGTATTTCTGTTGTGCAGGGCTCAGCTTGCGCGAGAAAAAAGCTAAGGGTTCCCAAGCATCACTCTTCAGTTGCTGCAGAACTGCACCTAATGCGGTATCTGAGGCGTCCGTCACAATGGCGAGTTTAGCATCTATGTCTGGGTGTGCCAACATAGTAGCCTGGCAGAGACCGCGCTTGCAAGCCTCGAACGCTTCAGTCTCTTTGGGTGTAAAGCTCACGGGGTGAGAACCTTTCACAGACCCCGCTAGGAGCGCGTTAAGAGGGGCTTGGTGATCTGCGGCACCTGGGATGAAACGCCTGTAAAAGTTTATCATCCCTAGGAACCTCCGGAGTTCACGAACGTTTTTCGGTGGTGTGAAGTTAGCGATAGCGTCAACCTTTTCTGGTAATGGTTTGGTACCTTTTGCAGAGATGCTGTAACCTAAAAACGTTACCTCTGACGCTCCAAACACGCATTTGGATGGGTTAATTACCATCCCATACGTTTGCAACCTAGTAAACACCTCGCGTAAATGATCTTCGTGTATTTTTTTATTTGGGGAGAAAACTAAAAAATCATCTAAGTACCCATAACAAAAATCTAGTCCCCTCAACATCTCGTCTACAAAACGCTGAAACGTCGCCCCCGCGTTCCGCATCCCAAACCCCATGTACGGAAACGAATACAGGCCGAAGGGGGTGGTGATAGCGGTCTTAGGAACATCATCAGGATTGACAGCAATCTGGTTATAAGCGCGAACTAGATCAATAGTTGAGAACACCTGGCAACCGGCGAGATTGTGTGCAAAGTCATGAATGTGACGTATAGGGTAGCTATCGGGGATCGTTCTCGCGTTCAGCATTCGGTAATCCCCGCAAGGTCGCCAACCATTATCTTTCTTGGGTACCAGGTGTAAGGGGGACGCCCAAGGTGAATCGGAGGGTATCGCTATACCGTTTGCAAGCATAGTTTCAAACTCCGCCTTAGCGATTTTTAATTTGTCTGGTGCCAACCGTCGCGGTGTACACGATACGGGTGGCCCAGGTGTAGTGCGTATATAGTGTCTAGTGTTGTGTGTAGGTGTCTTATGAATACCCGACGGGCGTGTAATGTCAGGATACTCGCGCAGTATATCATGATATGTAGAATCACCAATTCTTACCTTAACTGAAGAGACGATGTCAGAAGAAAGGGCAGGCGAAGCCGGAGTCGCGAGCGATGTACCGCCATCAATAAGGCGTTGACCTCGTACGTCCACGATTAAGTTATACCACGATAAAAAATCCACCCCTATTATCGCCTTTGTTACATCAGCAACGATAAACCTCCACTTAAAGTCTCTGCGTAAACCTATGTTTAATTTTAAATGTACATACCCGTAGGTATTTATAACACTGCCATTAGCCGCACACAACTCGTAATCACTTTTACTGTTATTGAATTTCACGAGCGATTTAGGAAAAACACATACGTCACTTCCGGTGTCTACGAGGAATCTGGTTCTAGTCTCTCGATCCGTCACGAACAGGCGACCAGTTGCCCGACAGTCATTGGTCGCCATCACTGACTGCCGGTCGCTTTTCCCGAGAAGTCACACGGTTTTCTGCATTGGGTTGCTTGGTCGCCGAACCTATAGTGGTACCAGCAAACCGGGAACTGGCGATAATTTAACTCCGACCGCGTGGTAGGCGCTCGGTCTCGTGAGAGGCTTCGGTTCCGGTTACGAGCGTGGTCACCGCCTCTATCACGAGACATCCTGTTTACGTTAGCGGCTAGGGCCTGTACCTGCTTGGTTAGCTCTGAAATTTGCACCGCCATTGGATCCGAGCTGCTATTTGAAGGTGAGGTACTCACAGCTGATGTGTACGCTACTTGCGGGCCGCAAGTAGCGTACACATCAGCTGTGCTACGTCATGAATGGCGTCCGCAAGCTCTGCCAACTCGGCTAGGCTGGCATTTTTTTGCGAAGCGACGATGGCTTGGGTACTGTGGGGCAGGCGTGTGGTCCAAATAGTGCGTAGGAATTCCTCCGGGACGCCTGGCCCTGCCAGGTTAAGCAGATGGCGGTGAAATTGTGAGGGCTTTCGGTCGCCTAGCTCCTCGTGCATCAGCAGTTGTTTAATTTTATTCTCACGCGATGCAGACAATCGCCCGATTAACTCCGCTTTGAGCCTCTCATATTTATTTGTTGGGGGAGGGTTGGCGATGATGTCCTCCACTTCGGCCGCGTACTGGGTGTCTAAGTTTCCAACTACGTAGTAGTACTTCGTGTCGTCCGTTTTGATTGCGGCTATAGCAAATTGAGCCTCCATCTGTGCGAACCAAAGCGCAGGTTTTTCAGCGTAGAACGGTGGTACGCGAACGCCGACGCGAAAGGACTCGTGCGGTCCCTCCGTCTTACTGCCACCTACACTAGCTCCCGTTTTCATTTTTTCAACTGACTTGTCTTCCGAGTCCATCTCGTTGGTTTTGATCGTCGGGGGTCACCACTGTGGGAACTAGTAAGTGACTGGTAGGCAATAGGTAGGCTTCGTTAAATGAAATAGATCGGTAAATACAAGGTTGATTTTAATTCACTATTATTACTTTACACTTTAACTTATTATGATCTCAGTACAGAACTACAAACTTATTATGATATAATTAATGAACTTGGATGCGAACTTTAAAATAATCTTTACTGGAAAACGTAATGTTAGGACTGCGTGTGCGACAACGAGCGAGCGTGGATTCGCCTTCAGAAACCGTGGCTGACTGGTCGTACGAGCAGTGGCCGGCGGCGGCGTCCGCGCCTTCGGCCGCCCAGCACTGCGCATGCGTGTTGCGCATGCGCGTTGCGCGGCCTCCTACTCGTACGACTCGCTTGTTGCGCGATTAATAAAACTACCTAACGTTTAAGTAGGCACCGCAGGCGCCACACTACTATGTCTCTTGTATTCATTTAAAATATCTTAGAATATTTTTAGCTTAGCATCTGTATTAAGAAGAATGCCCAGATTTGAGTTGTGGCTTGTAGTTGTATATTATCGGGTATTGTAATAATAAAAAGTTGAGGTAGCTTTCAGGATTGACCTAACGTACCTACATAATAACTAGCAAATGACGCTTTTTTAGATTTTACTTGCAGATTTCTTATAGTTTAGTAGTATCATGATATGATAATAAAATACTAAGATATATATGGAAAAACTATTAATTATTAAAATTGTCATCGTCAAGGCAAATAATATCAACTGATCATGTTTGTGGTCCCTGCGGTTTAGTCTCTAAGAACGTTGATGAATCAGCAGTCAAGATACCACAATTATGTATGTATAGGTATAGTATCTACGTATAAAATATAGTACCTAATATAGTATAGTAGGTAAAATTAAATGAAATTCTAGTACCTAACTTGTTTAAATAATTATACTTACCATCTAGATTATCGGCAATACAGTATGATAATTACATTGATATATGTTCTTACTAAAGTGATATTTATGTATATGTAGGTAGGTAAATACTACACAATATTTAAATCCGATATAAACAAAACGAATGTTAACAAAACTTATTCCCGCGAAGTTTTAAAGATTTCCTCTCAGTTATTCGACGAAGCATATTGTGTTCGTTTTGAATCAGTGATGTGAGTAAACCAAGAAGCTAACCTGGTTTGAGAAATTGTTCTCAGAGGAGGACCCGGGTCTAACCTTTTTGTTTTATCCTCCGCTATGCCTAAACTACAATTCTATAAATTTACTTTCCACAAAAGGTAGGTATACTGCTTACCTATTATGTTTGTTGTGATATGAAGTCGGTACCTGCTTACTGGAATTCAGATAAACTTACTGCAATATAACTTTGCGATTTTGTCTTTTCAAAATTAGTAGTCATTTCTATTTTAAAATAACAAACTTTGGCAAGGGTAAGAAAGTCGTATTTCTTGAATTTTACTTTCCCTAAAATATTTTTTTTAAGGACTTCAATTTTCTGACTTCAATAAATTTTTGAACATTGGCGTACTTGAACAGATATTCCAACTTTAGCTACCCATCAATTTTCTAAGGTTTTTTTAATTTATTTATCTTATAAACAACAATACAAAACAAAATAGTGAAGTAGAATGGTGAAGAGAGCTAAAAATGTGATAGAATGCATAATTAAAACGAAATATGGGTCACCTGAACTAAATATTGACAACTAATAACTTATAGGCAATGATATTTTATACAAGATATGTTACGTTCATAGTAACTGACTCCTTAAATCTGATCCAGCAGCCTGTCAGTGCACAATAGTTGACAATTAGCGTTAAAGTAGTACGAAAGATGGGATAAGCACGTGAGTAAAAAAGATAGCTTTAATTCGGAATGATTCGGACAATTGCCCTCTACGATCGTTTCGAAGCATAGATTATGATTTTGTTGAACAGAAGGGGTATTTCGTTGGTAGGCAAGAAATGAAATTCGATGAAAAAATAATACGTCATTCTTTATTTCGGAAAATGATAATAATTCAAAAAGATAATTAGGAAACTTCTCGAAAATAAAACCATAGTACCGTACTGAAGTTATTATCAAAAATTAAACTCCTTCAAATAAATTTAATTTATTTCTTTTCTGCCTCTTAGAATGTTTTTTATTTCGGGATTATTTTTATGAGCAGAATGAAGCTGAACAGTGGTATATTTGTCAGTTATTTATATTCTTCCTGAGCAATGTTCCTTTTTTCGAAGTATATCTCTCAGTGGCTTCAAAATGATTGCTACAAATTTTGCTGCTTTTTGAAGGTCCAGTCAAACTCATTTCGTTGTTCTTTAACAATTGCAATCCACTCTTGAAGACGAACTTCATCAGTCGGAAACCTTGAAAAAAAATTTAGGTTATTACAATTATAAAGGACAACAAATAAATAAAACAAAAATTTTGTTACTCAGTTTTAAATAACAAATAAAACTGAACAGCAGGTCAAAATTATTACTTTAGTAGGCAGTAAACTGAAAATTACCCTATGTCGCATCTGTACTGATAATCTATGCAAGCAGTGTTGTTGTGTCCTTGTCGTGCTCATATCAAAAAGTATTTCTGTCCTTTTTCTTAGCCGCCATTATTTTAAAAATATTATTAAACTAATTTTAATGAAATACACAAAAAAATCGGTAATATTGTATGTACTTACATGTGATAGAAGGTCCTTCGTGTTTTATTGATTTTAGTGTCGTAATTTGTACATTTTTAAAAATACACGGTGGCATTTTTATTGCAATTTTATTATGCGCTTACATACGTGACAACTCGGCGTTTGCCAGACATATACTAAATGCGATACGTCCCAATTGGGACGTTTTCGCGTCTTCACCAGGCGCACTCTTATAACATATCTGCCCCTTTTTTGTATGTAATATCATTGCTTATAGGTAAATGTATAGATAGATACATCAGAATGGAATTGACCAACAATAATTAAAGTGACTGACCACTTGACCCCGCAATACAAAGAGCAAAATAAAACAGCGAAATCTGTTATTCACTTATATGATACGAGTGCAGTACTACGAAGTGGTAGGGTAGAAGAAAGGGTTTGATAGACCTATGAAATATTTTTTGTTATTAAGGGCCGGTTCGACCAAACGCGAGTACTTAGGTAAAGTTTATTCCTAGAATAAACAGCCAATATGCGGGGGATATTGCCTGTTTATTCTAGGTACCAAATATTAAATAAAAATTATCTCCTATTATTTTCAATAGGTACCTACTTGAAATATTAACTTGTCTATGGTATCATTTATTCGGTGATCTCTGTTTATAGCGTAGTGGAAAAGCGTTTGGTTGCTACGTCAAAGGTAACGGGTTCGATTCCCACTCAGAGCAAATATTTGTAGGTATGCCTAGTGATATAAATATTTGTATCAGTCTGTATTTTTATAATGTAAATACCTATTACAGGTATCTATTTATAAAATAAGGTGTCTAGGTTGATCGGAATTCTTGCAAAAAATCTAGCATACCCTTATTTAGTGTAGTGTATCCCTAGATAAAGTTACCCTTACTTTGGGCCTAGGTAGCGTTGTGCTATACCGTACATTATTATTTACGAGCATATCTACCTACCTGTATCTACCAATGTCCGCTCGACCGGGCATCTATTTTGTTCGTATGAACCAAACAAGAGGGGTCCCATCAAATCTTTATTTCCTTTACTTTATCACGTTGTGCTATTATTGGAAATAAGAGAAACAGACGGGATGTAAACATAAACAGAATTCGTCCTTCAGCAGCTATTACTCTATAGGCAGCTATAGGTACCTTCTTTACTTTACACATGAATTTTAACCGGCTTCAAAAGAGGAGGAGGTTCTCAATTTGACTTGATAATTTGAATTGTATGTTTGTAATGCGATATCAAAGCCAGTTATGAACGGAATTTTGTTATTCTTGCGGCGTTGGATAGGTGCGTGGTCCCATATCCTGGAGAAATTGCGGGAAAACGCGCTATTAGCTTGTACTAGCAATCGTTTGTATAATGTCGTCTCGATGTCCTGTCTCAAGGTCTAATCTACGCCTATACCAAATTTCTTCGAAGTGAAGAAAGAACGCCTAAGCCACTAAAAAGATAAACATATCTAGAGACTGACAAACAGAGTTACTTTCGCAGTTATATACGCATAATATTACTATTGGAAGTATGGATTTTGATACAGTGTGATGTGTGTCATATCGCAATGTATATAGGGTATAACTACATTACTTTTTGTTTTTTTTTAGCTGACCTGGCGAAATGTTTTCCGCCCACGTGGTGTCTGCTGCACCGTCCACTATATTAACCACAGTAGGGGGATCAATTAAAGGTAAGAGGTAAAGTATACCAATTAAATTAATATTAGGTACATATAGCTTTGTGTGTATTTAGGGCATTTGCAATTTAACAACCGAACTCGTATCAAAATTATAGTTAGATAACTAGTACAGTTTGCCAACCCGCATTGCCTATAGGTCATTGGCTTTTACTGTGACTTAACTAAAGCAGTGGCAGAAACGACTGATATAGAACCATCCAAACACTACTCTAAGACACAGAAAAAAACTCACAAAATTTTAAGTTTATTACCAGTTGCACACGTAGCTGAAACAACCCGTAGATATTTTTATTTCATTTGCAATTTTACAAGAACCAAAGTAAAAGAAGCCTTCTACATCTGTGATGAAATTTACGTATTACGACTATAAATAAAATAACAGCTGTAAATATGTATTTCGATTGTGCCTACTTTAGACCCACAAGAGAAATCGGACCAAGTTTTATGAGACGGGCAGCGCGCCCTGTCGTCCCATGTAAATTTTATCGTTTCTCTGAACAAAGCGTCTCGTGCTTCGCTTGCCTACAATACATTCCTTTTATTATTCACTTACCAAGCAACATGTGAATAGTGTTTCAAATTCCATTCAATAGTGAGTGGTGACAATATATAGACTAGAGCTGAACATTATATTATGACATTTTTATCCGACTTGCCTAGCGGCATATGAGTCCTGGATGAGGTTTCTACGATTTCGGTCACGGTTTAATACAAAATCGATTTTTTTATGAATTTACTATTTTGATTAGCCATTAATTGATTAGACTGGCTACCCCACTTGGGAAAAGGCGTGACTGTATTGTAGGTATGTAAAATGTATTTTTACTTCTTTCCAGAATTGCTAAGCATTCCTTTTTTAACCTCGGATTTGGCTAAAATTTTATACCTACTTACATACTATTTTATTCCGTACTGTTCTACTTGATACGACCAGGAACAGAACAGAACATATATATTTTCCTCATGACATATCCTTTTAATAATATGTACATAAAAATGATTTAACTGGCAGTGAACTACACTATTATAACCGCATGTCACGAATGAATCCCGCGTGTCATTCCCTGGTACACAGACTGCACCGGCCGCAGACGGGCGCGAGCGCTGCGGTCCGCCAGACCAAACGGCCCTGGGCGGTCCAGCCGTAACCACAACGCGTCACTCATAATATGTCCGTCTAGCCGCATGCTACACACCTACACCTGCCTACACAATGTGCAGTAGAATATTAGAACGCTGATTAAATTAAATAAACGCCTACATTTCACTTCCATCGATCGATCAGTTTGAAAGAATATCACCCCATTCATGAGAACAGCCATTGGTAACTATGCGAGTAGATAAATCTATTAACTTTTATGAATCTCTATCTACAATTCCAATTTTTATGTTTCTAATTTCAAAGAACAAAGATTTTCAAAGTCCTTCCTCCTCCATTTCCTCTCGTAACATTAAAATGTTCAACAAAAGGCCTTTCTTAGCCGAATGCTTACATTATGGAATAAAGTTATGTTCCAAATTTCAGGTTACTAGACTTCGCAGGCTGTGAGTTAATAGATCAGTTAGACAGGACAAACGATTTCATAAGTTTAGATTATCATAATAATAAAGGCTTGAAACTTTTATGTCGTTACCTTTTTCTTAAATCCAAAAAGTATTTTCGTGAACATTGAGAGTAAAGACCAGTGGTAATATGTGGTGACTCACATTACTAGGATAAGTATATTTATTTCGTGACAAGTTGATTGATGACATCATTGCACTCTGTAGAGAATACGAAAAATGCGGTGGTATTTTCTTTCTCTATTACATTTTCGGTCATATCTGACATCGCCGGTTCAAAGATTATCCATCGAACTCAATAAATCGTTGAACACATTATTGTATTTTCAAATTATACGCGAAAAAATTGTATTATTATAATTGCGAAAAAGCATGTGTGTTACTCGAGCACGTCAAAAGGACGAAATAGCACAGATATAGACTTAAGCCTAGAAAAACACATCTATAGGCTACTTTTGATTCCAGGAATATTACTACTGTGGGTAACAGGATCAGTAGATATTTTGCTAATGCGAAAATTCCTAATGGACACCTTATTTTTGTCATAGCCGTTTAGTGCTATTATTACATTGTTAATTCGCGCGATAATTGCGTCATCACTTTCAATTAGAACGCTTAATACTACCTACTGCAATAACCGTAGATTATACTCGTATATTAGAAGTACTATCAAGTATGCTAATATAAAGATAATAACAATATCATAAAATGTTATGGAGGCCTAGCATACGAGCATGGAATGAAAAATACATACTTTCACGCTCCTTTCTCTCAGAATCTGCGAGGATACTTAAGTGGGTCTAAGTCACTGTGATGAATGGAACGTAGCACACAATACTCGTATGCCAATATTTTTATATCCAGTACTATTTTCTCATGTTCAATATTGCTAGAGGGAGGACTTATTGTCATTATAATGCTCTACTATATTTGATTGTATACTGCAACATTGGATGAAAATAAAGTATCTCTAAGTGATTTATTCGTTCGATTGTTTTTCTTTGTATGTAATATCATTGTTTTTCAGTACCTAGATATAGTGGTTCTACTAATATTTATACGATAACATACGATGCTATCATAACTTTTTATTCGAACTGGAATATCACACTCAGGTGGCCAACACTGAACGACTGAGGTAGTCCTATAAGATACTTGACATTAATAAATGCTGGAGTTGAAAAAGAAAAGTGAAAATGAAAAACCATTTTCATTTTCACTTTGCTGCTTACTGTGATAAAGATGAAGTTATCCATACTTATATTATAAATGCTAG
This sequence comes from Eilema sororculum, assembly GCA_914829495.1. NCBI lineage: Eukaryota > Metazoa > Arthropoda > Insecta > Lepidoptera > Erebidae > Eilema > Eilema sororculum. Next base: position 14,747,480 of record OU618543.1, on the reverse strand, counting down.
TAGCTCTGTCTGTATGTTACGCTTTCACGCCTAAATTATTCAACCGATTGGGGTAGATTAGAACTTAAGAAAGGAAATAGGCATTGTTTGGTCGCGATAACCGATATCCACGCGGGCGGAGCCGCGGGCAGAAGTTAGTGTAGTTATAAAGTGATAAACAGACGATCCAGCAAAGCCAATTAAGTCCTACCTTGTCATTATGGAACCCTAAGAAATGATACAAATCTTATAACTTCATACCTAATACTCTTTGGCATTAACTCACCCCAACTCCCACCGCGTAGATAAGAATCTGATAAACAGAAGACGATGAATAGTGAACTGAAAATATTGCAAACTCATCTTGGTCGACGTCAACATGAGATATTAGAAGAGGGTTAGGCAGCCGCACAAAATCTGTACCTATTATGGTAATAGAGTCCGGCGTCCAACAGTTTTGATGATAGAGAGTTCAGTAATAAAATATTTTATCTAACATCAATATTTATTCAGTGAACTAGCGACCATACTTTCATATTGAAACGGGACGTTGAAATAGTTGCGAGAATATTCAGTGGATCGATTTTTATCATGAATAGTCTAGTTCCTAAATGTATAAATTCAACCAACTATGAATCATCATTGTCCGAGTCTTTTCCCAACTGATTAGGATCGACTTTCCAGTCTAACTGTAATGCCGCTGAACTTCGATATTTTCTTCTAGGTATTTGCATTATAATTATAACCTTGGCGATATCGAAGTTCTATAGTTAAACTAGTAGGATGTTTGAAGGCTTCAACTACCCATAACTACTGCCGTAGATGTTCAAATGGCAGGCGGCACCGACGGCTAATAGTGCGTCCACTTGTGACACGCACAGTGGACCGGACATCGTGACATCGCTACAGTACATGTACGCTAAGTGTGGACGGGTGAACGGCTCGACCCGTGACACCGTGACCGTGGCAGTATCATAAACTTAAAATGCTAACAGACAAGAGTGAGTTTTATGTGCCAATGCATGAAGGCTGCATCGCGATAGGCACTATATTATTTATATCCAAAACTGGTGTAATAAATGGTGCATTTTTAGACTTATCGTTTTGGACAACGCACAAGTCCAATCTCCCTAGGGAGCTTCTGGTAAAGCCCCCACAACTTTGTTGAGGCAGCAATCATCTCATTCATCGTCATCATCATCATCAACTGACAGCCTCTATGGCGTGGCGGTAGTGAACGCAACTGCTACATAGGAGGCGCGGGTTTAAATCACGCCTCATCATCCATTTGGTGATCCAAGACGGTGGACTCGAAATTTTCACGAAAATCGATATGGCTTTCAGGGTTTTTGTGGTCGATTATTACGAATATATTATTTATTTAGCAATGCGAGATGGCGGACTCAAAATTTTCACGAAAATCGATATGGGTATCGCTTTCAGGTTTTTTGGGGTCACTTATTACGAATATATCATATATTTAGCAATCCAAGACGGCGGACTCGAAATTTTCACCAAAATCGATATGGGTATCGCTTTCGGGGTTTTTGGGGTCGCTGATTACGAATATATCATCCATTTAGCGATCCAACATGGGGGACTCGAAATTTTCACTAAAGGGGGCGGGCGGCGGGAGGCGGGAGGCGGGAGGCAGAAAGGCGAGAGGCGGGAGGCGGGAGGCGGGAGGCGGGAGGCGTTAGGCGGGAGGCGGGAGGCGGGAGGCGGTAGGCGGGAGGCGGGAGGCGGGAGGCGGGAGGCGGGAGGCGGGAGGCGGGAGGCGGGAGGCGGGAGGCGTTAGGCGGGAGGCGGGAGGCGGGAGGCGGTAGGCGGGAGGCGGGAGGCGGGAGGCGGGAGGCGGGAGGCGGGAGGCGGGAGGCGGGAGGCGGGAGGCGGGAGGCGAGAGGCGGGAGGCGGGAGGCGTTAGGCGGGAGGCGGGAGGCGGGAGGCGGTAGGCGGGAGGCGGGAGGCGGGAGGCGGGAGGCGGGAGGCGGGAGGCGGGAGGCGGGAGGCGGGAGGCGGGAGGCGGGAGGCGGGAGGCGGGAGGCGGGAGGCGGGAGGCGGGAGGCGGGAGGCGGGAGGCGGGAGGCGGGAGGCGGGAGGCGGGAGGCGGGAGGCGGGAGGCGGGAGGCGGGAGGCGGGAGGCGGGAGGCGGGAGGCGGGAGGCGGGAGGCGGGAGGCGGGAGGCGGGAGGCGGGAGGCGGGAGGCGGGAGGCGGGAGGCGGGAGGCGGGAGGCGGGAGGCGGGAGGCGGGAGGCGGGAGGCGGGAGGCGGGAGGCGGGAGGCGGGAGGCGGGAGGCGGGAGGCGGGAGGCGGGAGGCGGGAGGCGGGAGGCGGGAGGCGGGAGGCGGGAGGCGGGAGGCGGGAGGCGGGAGGCGGGAGCCGGGAGGCGGGAGGCGGGAGGCGGGAGGCGGGGCGTGGGAGGCGGGGGCCCGTCTCCCACATCCCGCCCCGCCATCTCGAAAAAACCGTACATTGTCTTGACGTTTGTTCCGTGTCTGACATTTCCTTTGAATGTTCGGTATGGATAGAGGCGTGTTAGTAGCCTGTGACATGGTCCGCGTGACAAAAACCCGTCCACACTAACGAACTGACGCGCGTGTCTGACACGGTCACGGAGTACTGTACGGCGTAAATGTCACAAGTGTGGACGCACCATAAGGCCCGCCGCAAATGACCACACTCGCACACTGGCCGTCACGAGCCGCGTGCGAGTGGCAAATTTTAAAACCTATAGAACAGTAACGAACTCCGCAGCATTTGCTCTCACGTGTTGACACAGGCACGTATATGACGTTTATGATGGCAATGTGACAATTGGCGGAGTGTCGTGGCCTAACGTGCTTAAGTATGTACACAACTACCCTTTTTAATCGACAATCGACTAATCAGTAGTGTAACTGCATAAACCACGGGCAAATAAACGTAGTCGATTGGTTTCTTTAGGGATACATACTAGATCGTGGGGACGAGACGGACGCAGATGGAATGTTCGAGGGCTCACTCCATTCGCCCCTTGTTTGTCTGTCAACACAAATATTGAAAATCCATTAGCAACCACCGTTGGAGCGCAAAAAAGTCGATATTAAAAATAACAAAGAAATCGGGCCGTTCAAAGTTTTCATCTGAGAAAAGTTACTTTGAGATATTTATGTTGAATACAATACAACTTGTACTTACTGTACAAGTTTATATGTTAATATGGCAGGAGTTTCGACGGCTGTGTATTTGTGTGTTTACAAAATGTGTTTTAGTAGCTAGCTAATCTAGACAAGTGTTAAGTAGAGTAGAATAGAATAGAATAATCCATACTAATATTATAAATGCGAAAGTAACTCTGTCTGTCTGTCTGTCTATATATCTGTATGTTACGCTTTCACGCCTCAACCACTGCACCGATTTTGATGATATTTGGTATAGGGGTAGATTATTACTGTATACGCTTTTTTAACAAGCTTCCTAATGAAATCAGAGATTTGCCTGTTAATAAATTTAAAAATACAGTAAAGAGCAAACTGTGCCAGAAAGGCTATTATAAAATCCAAGAATATTTAAACGATAAACAAGCTTGGAAATGAGCTGTTCGCTCAGCTATGCTACTCAAGCAAAACATTGTATCTAGACCATAAGTTTCAGGCTAAGTAAATGTTTTGTAAATAGACCAAAAAAAAAGCCCGCTGAGTTTCTTGCCGGAGTCTCCTAAGGTCTGGGTCGGTGGTCCATTTACTATAGTATTAGTTAGTATTTAATATTTACTTTATGTTGACGTTTTGTAAGTGCCGATTTAATGGTCTATGCAAAATAAAATATTTTTGAATTTTGAATTTTGTATTTTGAATTTTGAATTTTGAATTTTGAATTTTGAATTTTGAATTTTGAATTTTGAATTTTGAATTTTGAATTTTGAATTTTGAATTTTGAATTTTGAATTTTGAATTTTGAATTTTGAATTTTGAATTTTGAATTTTGAATTTTGAATTTTGAATTTTGAATTTTGAATTTTGAATTTTGAATTTTGAATTTTGAATTTTGAATTTTGAATTTTGAATTTTGAATTTTGAATTTTGAATTTTGAATTTTGAATTTTGAATTTTGAATTTTGAATTTTGAATTTTGAATTTTGAATTTTGAATTTTGAATTTTGAATTTTGAATTTTGAATTTTGAATTTTGAATTTTGAATTTTGAATTTTGAATTTTGAATTTTGAATTTTGAATTTTGAATTTTGAATTTTGCATTTTGAATTTTGAATTAGACCATGAGAAAGGACATAGGCTATGTTTGGTTGCGATAACCGACATCCACGCGGGCGGAGCCGTGGGCAAAAGCTAGTAATCAATATAATAACAAATCACAAGTCGTACCTAAACATAATGGCCATTAATTTATTCTGTTCTTCTGCTAACGATTGGTGCCACTTGTTTAGGTCATAGGTCTGCAAATCAATATTGTTCTAACAGCTAAGCATCGATATACCTACTCTACGTCTACTTTACTATCCATACATTACATCCATACATAATATTATAAATGCGAAAGTAACTCTCTCTGTCTGTCTGTTGCGCTTTCACGCCTAAACCATTGAACCGATTTTGATGAAACTTGGTATAGGGGTAGATTAGACAATGAGAAAGGACATAGGCTATGTTTGGTCGCGATAGCCTACATCCACGCGGGCTGAGCCACGGGCAAAAGCTAGTACTATATAAAGTTTTGAAGGAATCCCTTGTTCCTACAAAACTTTTTTTATTATTTTATTGCTGTTTTAGGGTCGAGTAAAATGTTAAGATTTAATCGCACTTGAAAGTTGAGTTATATCCTCGCCTATGTTGACTTGTTTCATCCAATCGAGATAATTGTTGACAGATTTCTGTAGGGCTCTTCGAAATTTCAAAGTGTTTTATAATTTCTTTTGCAAAGCTTTAGAAATTACTTCGTTACCCTGACAATATTTGTTGATAAGTAATCGATATTTAACTTATACCTACATTACGGTCACGATGATTCGCAACATGAACAATTTCAGTTTATTTATTTAAGGTAAGTAAGCAGTCATGTACATTATTCTGATAGGTTAAGTATCTACATTATACGTATAACATGGGTTTTGTTACACCTCAGCCTATCCCTTCGGGGATTCACAGGCGTGAGTATGTGTATGTATAGAATAATAAATAGAATTGACAGAATGCGTGTTGCAAATATCGTCAGAAGATGATTCGTAGTCGTCTTTGAATTTTCATAACAAAATACAATTTGTTCGCATAAAGCAAACGATGGTGGAAGGGATTTGCTGACATGCTTAGGCAGCGAAAATCTTTAGGGTGGGTTGGGGGCTCTTTGGACATACGGGAACCGTGGCTATATTTTGTGTTAATTTAGGTCGAAAAATTTATTGGTCATGTTATTATGAACGCCCTTGAGCGTAGAGGTTATACGGTTGTCACGGTGGTACGGGTCCCATGGGTATATGGGCTCTGTGGGTTTATGGGCCCTGTTGATCTATGAGCTCTATGCCGTATAGGCCCCATAGGTGTAGGGTACCCGGCTACCCGGTGACGTATGAGCCCCATGAGTGTATGGGTCCCTATTGACCTATGGGCTCCGTAGGTGTATGGGGGCGTATAGGGCCCCTGTCAAAAGGCTTTCCATTTTCAAAATAATTAGGAGAATTTGATACTGAGGCAAACATAACATAACATCATTAATTCTAATTTTTAAAGTGAAACGAACTTTGCTGGGTCAGCTAATAAACTCTAGTTATTCGTGTCACATGAATATAACACAAGCAGTAATAACACTGTTCTAATACAAGACACAAATTCATGTATTTCAGCTAGCATATAGTGCAAAGTGTAACAATGCGGTACAAATTGGCAGTAGAGTGAAACCACGCGTGTGCGAGAGGCGCTCGCGTCGTCGTCGGTGCGCACACAACGCCGGCTAATTGCGACAGACGTGACTGACGACATGTACTTGTAGCCTGTACACTGTACACTGCCATATACGGGGTGGAAGATTTTCATGCCCCCTGGAGGGGAAGTACTCGAAATACTGGAGATAGAATATTTCACTCAAAGGAAACATTCCTTTATATTTAGAAAGAAAGAAAACTGCATTCAAGGATTTCTGAAAACCCGAAAAATTACATTCTGTATTTTTATGTCTTCAGTCGATAGTGATAATCATAAGAATCAAATCTCTCCAACAAACATGGTAAATTAAACGAAAGGAAATCCCTGAAATATAAACTTATCGGTTCAGGGAGCGTGAAAATCGTCCACCCTGTATGTTATGTACAACAGTATAACTAGACTTAGTACAGAATACGTAATACCCTAGGTACTATGCATAAATGGTAAAATTCTCATATGTCATTTCATTATTGAAGATTTTGAGATGAAAAAAATGAGTTAGTACGATATGAAATTGAATTTTAAACATGTTTATTTGCCTATGATTTGACTGTAACCTAAATCTACAAAGTAATTTAGTGGCACAGATTACCGACTGAAGTATCCTCTTAGAATAATACAAACGAGGTAGCAAAACGCCCAACTTCTGGAAAAAAACACATTCAAACAACTCCAATTACTTAGTTGATTCCTCAGATCATTGGTGGATTTTGTTTATTAAGGAATCAATCTAGTATCAATGTGCTCAGATGAATTGTTTGACATGATGCCTACAACTATATTCTATCATTGCACCGCTCACCACAGGCAGGGAATTCACCCTCACATATTGCAATCGAAAGAGTACAGACCGCGCGGTATGAAAGGTACTTCTTCCCAGCTTGACTTTGGAATGAACTGCCTGCCGTGGTTTTCCCAAGCAACTACAATATGGGTTTCTTAAAAAAGGGCATTAGGAGGTTTCTTCAAGGTAGGCAGCACGAGTGTAACACCACTGGTGTAACAAACGCCCATAGGCCACAGTAACCATTTTTCATCAGGTGGGCCGTGTGCTTGTCTGTCTGTGCTTGTAAGTGATATAAAAAATAGCAGTATGCATTTCATTACATCATCGTAAACTGACTATTCGTTGCAAGTAATGAAATATAATAAATGTGTATTCATTAATAAAAACATACTCGAAACCTATAAGCTTCATAGCCTGCAGTCAGAATACAATAATCAATATTAAGTGAAACGCGTACGCGACTTATTCACCCGTATGAATGTTCGATATTTCGCGTGTATTAATTTAATTAGTCGTACAATAATTGAGTTCACAATTGATATCCCTGGGGTGATGTCACGTGTTCCGCCTACGTTCGGGGAGCAAAATCCAGTTATCTTCGGTGATTGGGCCCACAACGCCTAGCAATGTGATTAGGCGCCGGATCAATATCAAACTAAACGGGATATGGCTTTGAAACAATATAAGGTAAGTGTACCGATAAATGGTATTGCATTCGGTTAATGGCTTCAGACAAAGACTTGTTGAAACATTTCGGAATAAGTAAGTACCTATACATTCTTAGAGGCCTGTTTGTCTGACGATTATGCTTCAATTTGTTCTACATCTATGCATTCTTAAATGTTTATCGAAATATTAGTTAACTTAGATAAACTATATTATCTGTGGTTATACTTAGAGTGCTCGCAAGCTATCTCTGCGCGCGGGAATAATCAGAACTGTTAATATTCTATTGTCTTCGAACAAAGAATATTACAAACATTTTGGGTATATAAAGTGAACAATTAGATTTTTTTAAATCAGATTAAGGACAAGAAATGCAGATTACAAACACAACAAGTTACAACAAGATTAAAACACAATTCACGCGCACACTCTAGCGAGCACTCTAGTTGTGCATATTTTGGACGTGCTTGTCATTAGGTATTCGTCATGAAATAATTATAGGTACCTCAGCATCTATCACTCTAAATATACAATTTTCTTCAATAAATCCATTACCTACTACATAATATAAGAAAGGCTTATTGATTTCTTCTAGCCTTTCACCTTGCAGTGCCTTGACCGCTTTACTATTCTGCCGATGCTCAAAGTCAAGTCGGTTATCAAGTCTCAAAGTAAGTACGAGTAGTCAAAAACCTAAAAAGGACAACAAAAGAAAAAATCTGTAGAGATGAAAAAGATCGAAAGATATAACATTAAATCTTAAGTAAAGTAAGAAGTACTACAAGTTAAATGAGAGGCAGGAGTTAACGCGAGTTGACGACAGGAAAATAATCAAAAATTGAAAGTTGCCAACTCGCGGTTTCCCGCAAGTTTATTGCCCGCGAGTTGATGAATGACTCATAAATTCAAAGAATACACTTAACGGCACTATTAAAATGAGCTTCTCCGGTCGAGCCCACTTAGAGACGTGTATCTACTCAAGTGTTGGTTTAAGCCCGGTTTTTATATAGGTATTGATTCCTTCGTCACTTCGTCTATTCTAAGGATCTCATTAAGAACTTACCTAATAATAAGACTGCCATTATTTTGTATACAGTTGTGATTTATAAGTTCTAGAATGTTTTGAATCAAAATAAATCTGTATTCACTGCCTACGGATGTTCTAAAATATCGATGTAGTAGGTTATTCTGTATAGCTAATACGATGCTAGATAAACTAATTTTCTCTTGTTTCTTTGTTCGAAAAAGATATTGAATTACATAAGATTACATTTAAGATCTGGGATGTATTTTATCACGTTACGACGACGACAGCCGGAAATTAACAATTTCATATGGTACACAATGTAGGCAGACACGGTTTAAACACAATAAAATGTTGCCTTAACGTAAATTGATGAGTTTGTCAGAAATTGGCTAAAATATTTTCTTGCGTAAACATCGATGTTCAGGGTTCTAGCAACATCTATGAGACCCAAGTCAACCTCAACTGCTAGTCCGCTCTGGCACAGATTTTTTTGATCGAAAACCTGACTTACCAATCGAAAATCTGGGGCTAAAATATCTCCTGATATGAGCTCCATCTGAGTTTCTCTTATAAAATCATCATTTTCAAACTGAAGGAAACCAATGATTTCTGTGATACAAAATTAGAATATAACGAACTAAAGGACTGTGATTTACCTTATTATAGATATTTTTTTTATATTTCAAATAAAAAAATTATTAACCAATAAATGATTTATTATTTATGTTCCCGACTGTACCTACTGGCAAAAACGATTTAGGTGGAGACGGTAACGGGTCGAATCGCAACGGGTGGAAACGGGAACGGGTGGAAACGCCACTCACCCAAATAAGCTTACCTTGGGCTCCAAAGTGCAAAGCTTGAACGTAACTTGAAAATGAGTATGGTGATTAAGCAAGAATATACAGATATAAAGTTTGACGAAAACTTTCAGGAGGGTAAATGGTAAATGTCATTTTATCATAAATTACAATTTCGACCGTTCACCAATGTGTAACAACGAGCAAAGTATTATCTTTCAATAAACATAACAAGAAATTATTAACGTTATTTCCGAATTGCCAATTTATATATAGTGTATAACAATTACCATTGTTTTCGTTTAATATTGATGGCACGAGCCATTGAGACGAATTTTCGGTCCACCTAAACGCTGTAATTGGCTAATTTCGCTCGTATTTATTACTATTGGCTTTTGTTTAATCAAGTACCAGCTGTTATGGAGCATTGTTAAACACTCGGTGAACCTATTTCTAGTTCATTGTTTTTGATCTTTTGATACTTGCTGATATAATTCCAGTTACGAGAATCGAGCGATTGATAGAGTTTCCAGGTACGATATTTACCTATTTGTGTTTATATAACAAGCATTGTTAGTAGACAGTTGACTCAGTGTCAATAATATTCAAATCATGTAGGTAAGTACCTAGTGTAGAGCGTAGTCTTAAAACAATAAAAATATTTAGCAACTCTAACCACTTTCATTTTCACCATGATTGTATTTGGTATGTGTATAAGTACCATAAGTTTTGATCTGTGATAAATAAAAATTTGGAAAGTAACTCATTTATTTCGAAAGAACAAAATGCGCATCCGCAATGTGAACTACATTTTTTGTAACCACTATGGATACAACCTAATGAACCTGGACGATGAAGTGATGTCTATTGAGCTATAGATTTCACCTAAGAATGAAATCCCCAACAAGCCCAGCAGACCCAGAGTAATTTAAAATTACAGTGTAAGTTTTGTTAGATCTAAGCGAATATACACACAACATAATTATAACTATTCTAGTTACCAACAAGAAAAATATCAGATATTAGTAGAAACGCATTAAAAGCAACATTTACGGGATCAGATATCGTAGATCAGAATTAAAGTAATTAAACTCATAGTGAATCATGGCATTATTAAAAATACATACCTACTACAAGAATCATACTTCCTATGTTTCGGTGCCTATTTATGTCAAATATCTAACTCAATCCAAACGTTTTCACTATAAGTAATTCGGCTTCAAACAGTCTTGATACTTCGACATCGTTTGATAGCCTGTTTCAGAAGCCGATTTCTTTGAAATAAAAGTTTCAAGTGAGATCGTGTATCGCGCAGCTATTTGTATTTGCTGGCGAGCTAACACAGACGCACAGGATTTTATGTCTTTCGCCTTTGGGATACTGAATCACACTGTACAAATATCTCAGATTTCACGTCTGAATCAAACTTTCTTTTCAATGGGAGTATTCCCATTCCTAATTCACGCAAGAATTCACTCCATGTCAAGTTTTTTTTTAACAACAACCATTGAAACTTTGCCTATTCAACGCAAAGTATATGTATAAGAGTTAAATGGGAGATGATATTTCCCAAAGACGACGTGTTGACTGTTTTAGGTTTGTCGATTTTATACAAGTTGCATCTAGGTCACATACAGCAAAGTTTGTTTTTTCGATCCTACCATTCTAATCTGATTGAACTTACTGGCGTTTAGGCAACTGTCGGCGGACCAAAGCTCATCAACTAATCTTAAGGCTAAACTTGTTAGATCGTAAGAACTTTTGTTAGAATATAATAAAAACGCTTCAAGTCGGCTAATTACAAATCATCTGGATTTGTTGTTAATATGATGTTGCAATTGCAGGCTCTTTAACTAGGTGATGATTTTAGTAGCAGGTAACTCAAGTAAAAAACTTCTCATAAGAATTTTAACCCCTAGTACACCTCATCGTTAAATCTTGCTAAACTACGATATACAACTAAATTTATTTCTTACAATGCTGGGAAGTAAATGAAATTGTATTCTATTACCAAAATGACGGACATCCATCCCACCAATTTTCATCAAACGTCTCTCCAGATTAAAACATTCTCTATTCTAGTTTCGATAATGCCATACAATGGTTTCATCAATCGCCTTTTACAGCATCCCAGCCAGGAACCATTAAACTGCCATGCATAGTATAAAATTAGAGGAATTTCAGGTGCGTGGATTAACAGAGTTAATAAACGTGATTCAGCCAACTGTATGGTCGTTAAAAGGAAGATTAAAGCTTCCTGTTCATCGAAATGACGACACGATTGCATTAATTTGCTGTACACGTGATTACTATTTTCACATGGTGTTTCTTTGTCAGCTACTTCTGAGAAAGGTACTGAACATTTATTCATTTTTATACCAGTAAAGTTAGAAACAAGATTAATGATTGAGGTAACTGGATATATTACCCTATAGTCGTTAGCAATTCCACAAGAGACACCCACGCCGTCACTCACAGGTTATCACAACGAAGCATTCAGGGATTTTGTAATAATTTGGGGGCCTCGGAACGCCCAACCAGGCGATTTTTATGCAAGGTTTATAAATAGGTAAAATTAATATCGCAACATAAGCATGACCATAGTGTTCAAAAATAATAATATCAGATTTGGAATTTTAGAAGAATGTACTCACATTACAGAAAGTTTGGAACTAGCACCAATCACAGAGACTTCACGAAGAAATCGCGGCGAAGAAAAACACGTTCACGATGACTACACGCTTACAAGGGAAGAGGAAGAACTACGAAGATATGGAAGGATTGTTTGAAAGATGGCATGAATGGGAAGGTAGTGAACCCATACTAATATTATTAATGCGAAAGTAACTCTGTTTGTCTGTCTGTCTGTATGTTACGCTTTCACGCTTAAACCACTGAACCGATTTTGATGAAATTTGTTATAGGCGTAGATTAGACCATGAGAAAAGACATAGGCTATGTTTGGTCGCAATAACCGACGTCCACGCGGGTAGAGCCGCGGGCAAAAGCTAGTATTAAGATAATTGCGGTTACCTATCTTAATCCCGAATTTTAATATTCCGAATATCATAATCCAGAAAACGTTTGGCCATTTATTCATAATCCCGGTTTTCCAAATGCCGAAGTTTTATTTGCCATATAATCGCAACTCCGAATTTCATTTTCCTATTTATTCATTTGTACGACGTTTTATAATCCAGACGAACGAATTCCAGACACACGAAATCTAAATGCACAAAATCCAGATGACCGTAATCCATATGCACGAAAGCTGAATTTTTAAAACACAAATTTTTGAAATGCAGTTTATTGATATCCAGACAAACAAAAACAAACACAAAGACAGACAAACAAACAAATCTAACCTACTGAGTCGAATTTTTCTAGCACTCGCCGGCCGCTGCCGCGGCACGCTCGCTTCGCTCGCTCGGCTCGTGCGGGGGTCGCAGTTCTAACCTAACCTAACCTACTGAGTCGAATTTGACACTTAAACCTATCTGTAATAGGCAACTAATACAATAAATTGACTGACTGGCAATTGAAAATTTGGTAATAGTTTATTTGGAAAATGGTACGATGGGAAACAAAAAAAAATATTCTGAGAATCTGGTATAACTATATTTGGATTATGACACTATGGAAAAGAAAAAAATACTATTTGAAACTTTGGTTTTAGTGCACCTGGAAATTGATTCATCTGGGAAATGAAAAACGGAATTATAGAAAGTTGTCATTCATTACATCTGTCTTTTAAAAGTTCTACCAACCGTTTTCGGGGTTTTAAGATTCGGGTAACAGAAATTCGATATTTCAATAGGTTACCGATAATTGCAAGTAAAGATGAATGAAAAAACACACATGTTGCGTCAACTACAAATAACTAAATTTACGATAAGGGTATGAATTTGTAAGTATTTTAATAAGGTTGCTTTACAAAAACAATTGCAGTATGTGAAGAACTTCGCGGTCCCAACTGTGTTTAGAGTTTAAAGGAATAATTAATAGGATTTCCTTCAGAAGCCAACCCGCCAACTAATTTACATCGGACCCTAAACAATAACAGTGAATGAAGACGCGCTCAATAACGAAAATTGCCTGAAAATAACTTGCCAACATTCTCTAACACTTCTAAAGAAAATTGATTTATTGTTAAATAATTTGACGGTGAATTGTCAAATTGAATCAGCGGTCAAAGAACACAATGCCTTGAGATCTTATTGCTAACAATATGAACTTGTATTAAATTTCTTATATTTTTCTTTCAGTATTAATTCTAAGATTTGAGAATGAATATGAGTTTCTAATTTACTGTCGTGAATACAGTTTCTTAGGATATCAAAGGCTACATCTAATCAAAATATACTGATGTAGGCATGGACCTACAGATGTAGGTATACTCGTATACAAAAACAGAATCATACGGTGTACAACTAATGTCAAAGGTTAATTAACTTTATCGCAGCCTGATATAAATCAAAATTACAATAAGCTTTATTGCTTACTAGCTTTTGCCCGCGGCTCCACCCGCGTGGATGTCGGTTCCCGGCAAATATTCGAATTTTTCTCACCTTTTAATCCTTCCCTAGACCTCTACGAACATTTCAAGATCAAGATAAGATAAATCCGTTCAGCCGTCCTCGAGTTTTAGCGAGACTAAGGAACAGCAATTGATTTTTATATATATAGATGTTAAAAAAGTCATCATGTTTCAAATATAGTGTTCCGATTGCTAAAATAGATTATATAGGAAATAGAGACACAACATTGTGGAAAAATTAAGGAAAAGCTGAATTTTCGCATGAACGTTAGGGATGCCATTATTATAAAATTGCGAAAGTCCCCTTACCATGTTTAAAAAAAGTTATGTTAGGTGAAAAGGACGCAAATTTTTAATTTTCGCTTAAGTACGAGTATATTTCTGAAACGGTACCCACTCTAAAAATTCTGTTTTGTCTTTTTGAATCATAAAATTTTCACCATTGTAGTACCTTAGTACCTAACATTTTTATAGATAATATTGTTACCAATTTTTACATTTTATATAATAAAATACAGTTTAATATTATTTATAAATATATATAAATTTATGTTTTCAGAAGACACGTCAGTTATAGCAAAACAAATAGATAATAAGAAAACAAATATGAGTGTTTAATTTTAAATAAAACCACCTAAAACTATAAAATTCTTGTTCTGCATATTTTACAAAAGTCAATGATTTTACATGCTGCTTACATACTCGTAGCTACAGGTAGTATCGAAGCGAATTACGATTTTATGTGAAGTTTAAACAGGCCCCTCGAAATAAAATTTGTAAGGGTATAGACAGACAAAGAACGATAGATATTGAATTTTCTTTATCCTCGAAAAGTAATGAGATTTGCCGACACGCGTACGTTTATGGAGCTAGAATCCCCCCTGCTGAAGTACGAGTAAAAGATTTACTTATCGTCTTTGATCATCCAAAAAATGTTTCTGTTTTGTGTTTTACGACAGTTGATAGAATACAGAAACGTCAAAGAGCTTTTCAAGTTCATACTTTTGTTTGAAATTTACCAATTACATTGCACCTCAAAACAATAATACGCGTACCTACTTCATACAAACAATTACTCTCTACTGAACTAACCAGGCTTGTGCATAATATTTACCGATGGCCTAAAGCTTGGCGTAGTACTCCGAAGAAATTTCATTTTATCAAGTATATTCTACTTGAGAATCGATAAAATTAAAAACATCATCGTGAATAATAATACAAAGGGATTGTATCTAGGTATAGGTACCACAATTATACCTACTACCTTTTCTGAAATTATCCATTGTTTATAGAAAATGTTGAAACAGTAAATGCGGTAGCCTAGTGGTATGGGTAATGGACTGCTGAGACGAGGTCTCGGGTTCGATCCCAGGTTTACCATGGCACACACCAATGACTTTTCGATGCTTTTCGAAGTTATGAGTGTATTTATCGCAGGTTTATAAGTGCCCGGTTAATGGCAATAGGCTCGCCAACTATTACATTGGGACCTAAACATAAACTGGCGAAATGTGGGTGTTAGAACCTCTGCCTACCCCTTCGGAGAATACAGGCGTGAGTTTATGTTATGTTATGTTATGTTATGAAACAGTAATCTTATGATAAGAAAGGTAGAAGTTTAAAAACATTTTCATACTTCATCTATAGAACCATTATTTACGAAAAAATATTAGAACCGAAGTTACTAATATTCCCTCTAACCCCTCCAACTAAGCTAAATTGCTTGTGCTAGGAGTGGGTTCACGTCGGTAGTGTAATGGCCAGGATCGAACCCGGGACCTCTCGATCGTAAGGCCGACTCCTTAACCACTAAGCTAGCGACGCTAGTAACGCCAGCACCGCTGTAATTTGTGATTTGATACCTAGTGTCGTTGATCTCAATTTAGGTGCCATCTGATATCAATATCTTCGTGAATATAGAAATGGAAAATATTTCATATAAGAATATTATTCATTGCCCTCCTCGGTCGTCGCTAGAACATGATATATTTTGATGATATTTTATTTTGATATCTGTATGCACAACATTTTTCAAAGACTTGAGGATAGAATCTGACAAGACAACACATACAATTATGTACTATCTTAGGGATAACGTCAATTTATTGAACAGGACCTTGATAAAAAAAGAATAGTGAAAGAGCGATAAAAATTACGACCGTTCTTATTTTATGATCAGCCCTTTTTAGTCATCCATCCAATCACAAATAGTATTGTGATGTCATACTTTCCTAATTTCAACAAAAAATGTTTAGTAGGTTAGGTGCTTTTTTAATCGTGCGCAAAATCCCCACGCATACCACCCCCACGGAGCCGGTGGAGGCGGTTATGTCGGACTCAAACCGACTAAAACGCACGCCGTTTTGGGTCCTTGGTTGCCGCCTGCCGGAGGTGAGATTGCCGAAAGCACCCCGGCAGACCCAGGACCATCTCTTCCCAATATGTATTTGAAAACATAATGTATGTCAGGAAAAATATATCTCATTACGCAAAAGTAAGTGATATTACAGACAGAAATCTGCGTAACAAACATAGACTTCTACTTCCATGTTATAGGCTTAGCAGGGTTAGTAATTCCTTTAAGGGGGATGGTATACGTTTTTATAACAAACTGCCAGAATCGATCCTTGGTATGCCTGACAATAAATTCAAAACCTTTGTAAAGACCACCTTATCCAAATAAATGATTTTAAAAAAATAAAACCGACTTCAAAACCAAATAGGATTTTTTTTTAAATAACAGAATTTAGAGAGAGAATTTAGAGATTTTCGATCTGTTAGAAGTCGGTGCCAACTTTGTTTGCTGTGCCTGACCTGCTATAATGTCATTAATGTAGGTGGTATAATGACTTGTTGAGTAGGGGTGGCCTATCATACTTACTCGTAGCTATATTATTTTACCTGTTTGACTTTTGTATTGAAATGATCGATATTTCATTTAAATGCATCATGGCAAGTAATTCAGGTACAGCGAAGCACCAGTTGGCACCGACTTCTGACACATCGAAAATCTCTAAATTCTGTTATTTTAAACATTTTTTTCCTATTTGGTTTTGAAGTCGGTTTTATTTTTTTATAATCATTTATTTTCCCTTTTTAGTGGGCCAATGTTTGCGTTCGTAATCCAAGTTTAATCCAGTCCATCATGCAATTAACCACAGTTTTCGTCTTTTGGGAGCATAATACTCCCAATAAATTAAGGGAACTGGAACTTTTATATGAAAGACGGCGAGTTGAACAGGTTGGTGATTTCGCAGATGTGGCTGCAGTTAGAATTTTTTTTGTTAGAATTGGCACTAGATTGAAAGGTGACAGCTTAGTTGCAATTGCAACAAAAGGCTATGGGGATGTGGAAAGAAGAATCCGTTAACCTTGAACTGGGCTGTAACCGTTCATAAGTTTCAGGGCACCACATTAAATAAAGCGGTAATTAACTTAGAAAATATTTTTTTTGCTAAGGTCAAGTGTATGTTGCTTTAAGTGGACAAGACAAGTGGAACCACCTGTCACCCAAGCAGAAGCAGGCCACGGCAGCAGCGCGTGTTAGAATCATGTTAAAATATGGAGTGGCCAGCGATCAGGTGAGGTGTAGCTTGATGTATTATAGTGTATTTATATTACTATAAAGAATATTTTAAAGGATTTGTAAATAAGAAACTACTTTATGCAATATTTTTATAAGTAGGTAGGTGAAAATCATTCGATGCAATGCGACGTCTCAAATGTTATAAAAACACGATGTCAGATGTCATTCGCACAGTCTATCCCGAGCCGTCGAAGTGTGAGGTACGATATACCTCTGTTATATTTATAATGTTATAATAATATGTACCTACTTAGTGTTATAACAGTGAATGTAGTAATAATTACTGTTATAGTGAATAATATAATAGTGGATTGGTATTTAACAAGTTAAATTGAATTAGCAATTATAATTAAATACCCTCTTTGGGTGTTCTAAATATAGTGTAACTAAAATATACTTGTAAAGTAACCGACTCAAAGTATTACTTGATGTATTTGCGATAATCCTTGGGGATAATAAACTATCATAATGTCTGTAAAAGTATGGCTATACCAATGATTATAAGGGCTGGTTCGATACCAGTGTGGTATCTAAGTTTTATGTACTACCTATGTATCGTAGTGTCGGCTATTAGTCTGTTTAACTGATATACCAGATGATTGAATATCATTATACCATATTAGTGACTGTGCAAGTATTGTCATACTGATAATTATGAGAAGTGGTTCGACTCCAATGTGGTTCCTATGTGATAAGTATCTGTGTTATAATTTTAGCTATTATAGTGTTGTACCTGGTCTGCAACCAGGGTTGCCTTATATTGTAATATTTGGCTATAATTATGAGAAGTGGTTCGACTCCAATGTGGTTCCTATGTGATAAGTATCTGTGTTATAGTTTTAGCTATTATACTGTTGTAACTGGTCTGCAACCAGGGTTGTCTTATATTGGCTACGAGCCTGGTGTAACATGAAGTAAAATATTAATTATGTTGTGGTTAGAAGGCAGACAGGTTTTCTTGTCAGTTCTTTCCTGTCTACAACAGCCTTTGGAACTGACGTAGTATAACAGAATAAAAGAGTGATAAAACAGATTTGTATTTGTTTAATTTCCTTGGTTCAAATACATAATTACAGATGGCATCCTGTTTATAGGTATATATAGTGATTTATAGGCTATATATATGGTCACATTTAATTTTACCCCCCTAAATCTAACATCAGAAGTGGGATATGCAAAAACCATATTCTAATACATATTGTACAAGTTTCAGATTGTATCTGTATCTGGGAGGCTTGCCAAAAGCCTTCTGTAATATTTGCTACCCACTGGAGCAATGACTGACGGCCCAGCTATCTGCAAGGCAGTGAAATCCAGCATCAATTTGCAGCGGTACTGCGAAGCAGTGTATTTCCAAACCATCAACAAAAAAAGTGCACAAAAACGGTATTATAGCTTTTGTGATTTATAAGGTTCAAGTTGGATAGTGTAACTTCTTGATAGTTCTAATTGCAAACCACCCGGGCTGATCACTAACGAATTATTTTAAAATTTCTGGCTATTATCATTGATGTAATACTGGATTTCATATGGTCAAACGTTTTATTTTCTTGAACAAAATATGTGGCTTGACTAATACTTAAAGCAAAGTTAATCTTTTTGGTGATCTGAAATGGTTTGATCAGATTAAGTGGTGTTAATATTCTATACCTATTCTAAAAGTTTGGTGATTAGAATTAGTGGTGTTAATATTTTGTATTCTAAAATAGTTATTTTCGGTACCTGACAAGTAACCTATTAAGATATATCAGGTTGGCCGAACAGTTACTTATTTATGATTACTGTGTAAAGTAGATTTTATTTGTTATGAGAATTACTAAAAGGGTATGTATACACATACACCGTGATAAAAAGATTGAAAGACATTCTTAATTTATTTGGATTCATCTCTTTACAATTTAAGTTATTGATACTGATACTCATTAATGTGTGATGGTTACCAGGACTTTAAAATACGACCCATTTTTTTTTAGTTGGACACATTCTAAAGTTACCTAACACTAAGTGAACTATATAAAGCCAATAAAGTTAAGTCATGTAAAGCCAATAAAGTTAAAAGTCATGTAAAGCCAATAAAGTTAAAAGTCATGTAAAGCCAATAAAGTTAAAAGTCATGTAAAGCCAATAAAGTTAAGTCATGTAAAGCCAATAAAGTTAAAAGTCATGTAAAGCCAATAAAGTTAAAAGTCATGTAAAGCCAATAAAGTTAAAAGTCATGTGAAGCCAATAAAGTTAAAAGTCATGTAAAGCCAATAAAGTTAAGTCATGTAAAGCCAATAAAGTTAAAAGTCATGTAAAGCCAATAAAGTTAAAAGTCATGTAAAGCCAATAAAGTTAAAAGTCATGTAAAGCCAATAAAGTTAAAAGTCATGTAAAGCCAATAAAGTTAAAAGTCATGCAAAGCCAATAAAGTTAAAAGTCATGTAAAGCCAATAAAGTTAAAAGTCATGTAAAGCTAATAGTTAAAAGTCATGTAAAGCCAATAAAGTCAAAAGTCGTGTAAAGCCAATAAAGTCAAAAGTCGTGTAAAGCCAATAAAGTCAAAAGTCGTGTAAAGCCAATAAAGTCAAAAGTCGTGTAAAGCCAATAAAGTCAAAAGTCGTGTAAAGCCAATAAAGTCAAAAGTCGTGTAAAGCCAATAAAGTCAAAAGTCGTGTAAAGCCAATAAAGTCAAAAGTCGTGTAAAGGTAATAAGGTTAAAAGTACAGTCGGTTCAATATTAAAGTTAAAAGTACAATAGATTCATATAAAAGTACCGTAGATTCAATATTAAAGATAAAAGTGCCGTCGATTCAATATTAAAGATAAAAGTGCCGTCGATTCAATATTAAAGATAAAAGTGCCGTCGATTCAATAAGAAAATAAAAGTAAGGTCGATTTAATATTAAAGTAAATGTACAGTCAGTTCAATATTAAAGTAAATGTACAGTCGATTTATTATTAAAGTAAAAGTACAGTCGATTTATTATTAAAGTAAAAGTACAGTCGATTTATTATTAAAGTAAAAGTACAGTCGATTTATTATTAAAGAAAAAGTACAGTCGATTTATTATTAAAGTAAAAGTACAGTCGATTTATTATTAAAGTAAAAGTACAGTCGATTTATTATTAAAGTAAAAGTACAGTCGATTTATTATTAAAGTAAAAGTACAGTCGATTTATTATTAAAGTAAAAGTACAGTCGATTTATTATTAAAGTAAAAGTACAGTCGGTCCAATATTAAAGTTAATATTACACGAAAAGTACCTACCGTCGATTTAATATTAAATTCAAATTCTAACAAAATCGTTTATTCTGCTTGTAAAACGCCAATATAAAAAAATAAATATTAAATACTATTTAGCAAATGGACCACTGGTTTGAAACGTGGAGTACAGTGGATGCAATAGTAAAGTTTATTCAAATTAAGCTACAATAATAAAGTAAATTACAATCAAAGTAAACTCAAGTACAGTTAAAACGAACAAAATTCGAATAAAAAAGAAAGTCAATAGCATTTACACTACGTATGTACAATGTACCTTAAAGGACTACAATAGATATTATTTTATTATAGATTTACTAAACACTTTGAGATCAAAGTGTAGTTCAGAATGGCCGTGATGGATTAAAAACATTGCTATTTGTGTTACTATATATATATAGTGTTATTGGCTTTTGGCATTAGTGGTGGTTGTAAGTAAAAAACAAAAGGGACGAGACTATGATGTCTCGGGTAAAAGGTGAGACTAGGATGTCTCGGGTAAAAGGTGAGACTATGATGTCTCGGGTAAAAGGAGAGACTATGATGTCTCGGGTAAAAGGTGAGACTATGATATCTCGGGTAAAAGGCGAGACGGTTTTGTCTCATGGGGAAAAAAGGCGAGGCGGTTATATCTCGGTTAAAAAACAAGACTTATACCTCGTGTAAAATAAGAGACTTTATCTCGGGTATACAACTGTTATAATCAAATGCCGTGATACATAATTAATTTAATGGTAAATTTATAGATGGTGTTTGAAATGATAAAGTTTAGATTATTCCGTTAGATTCGGAGGTAATCAATATTCGTAGATAACTGAACAATAACAAGACATTTTATAAAAGTTCAGATTATTCCGTTGGATTCGGAGGTAATTAATATTCTTGGATAACCGAACAATAACAAAAGACATTTTATAAAAGTTCACATTAGTCCGTTGGATTCGGAGGTAATTAATGTTCTTAGATAACTGAATAATAACAGAAGATAATATATATATATATTTTACACACATTTTATAAAATGTTTTTTGCCCTTCTACTATGCTAAGATTTCATAAAGATCGAAGACTAAATAATGTTTAAATCTTAAGTTTGAGACAAAGTACCAAAATGTTGTTGAATATCTATATTTTTTGGTGTTGACTATTCTTTTTGGGGTAATTTTGATACTAAGGAAGTGTTTTTTCTTTAATGTATAAATTCTGTTTTGCAAAAAGTGATGTAAAAGAAATATAATTATAATGACTAAGTTTAAGTATGTAATATGTGATCGCAATTTGCAATAAAATTCGTTGTATATACTTCGAGAGCGAAGTAATTGTCAGTATGGCCGTGTTAGAATCATGTTAAAATATGGAGTGGCCAGCGATCAGGTGAGGTGTAGCTTGATGTATTATAGTGTATTTATATTACTATAAAGAATATTTTAAAGGATTTGTAAATAAGAAACTACTTTATGCAATATTTTTATAAGTAGGTAGGTGAAAATCATTCGATGCAATGCGACGTCTCAAATGTTATAAAAACACGATGTCAGATGTCATTCGCACAGTCTATCCCGAGCCGTCGAAGTGTGAGGTACGATATACCTCTGTTATATTTATAATGTTATAATAATATGTACCTACTTAGTGTTATAACAGTGAATGTAGTAATAATTACTGTTATAGTGAATAATATAATAGTGGATTGGTATTTAACAAGTTAAATTGAATTAGCAATTATAATTAAATACCCTCTTTGGGTGTTCTAAATATAGTGTAACTAAAATATACTTGTAAAGTAACCGACTCAAAGTATTACTTGATGTATTTGCGATAATCCTTGGGGATAATAAACTATCATAATGTCTGTAAAAGTATGGCTATACCAATGATTATAAGGGCTGGTTCGATACCAGTGTGGTATCTAAGTTTTATGTACTACCTATGTATCGTAGTGTCGGCTATTAGTCTGTTTAACTGATATACCAGATGATTGAATATCATTATACCATATTAGTGACTGTGCAAGTATTGTCATACTGATAATTATGAGAAGTGGTTCGACTCCAATGTGGTTCCTATGTGATAAGTATCTGTGTTATAATTTTAGCTATTATAGTGTTGTACCTGGTCTGCAACCAGGGTTGCCTTATATTGTAATATTTGGCTATAATTATGAGAAGTGGTTCGACTCCAATGTGGTTCCTATGTGATAAGTATCTGTGTTATAGTTTTAGCTATTATACTGTTGTAACTGGTCTGCAACCAGGGTTGTCTTATATTGGCTACGAGCCTGGTGTAACATGAAGTAAAATATTAATTATGTTGTGGTTAGAAGGCAGACAGGTTTTCTTGTCAGTTCTTTCCTGTCTACAACAGCCTTTGGAACTGACGTAGTATAACAGAATAAAAGAGTGATAAAACAGATTTGTATTTGTTTAATTTCCTTGGTTCAAATACATAATTACAGATGGCATCCTGTTTATAGGTATATATAGTGATTTATAGGCTATATATATGGTCACATTTAATTTTACCCCCCTAAATCTAACACGCGCGTATGCACGCCTCCCCATTCCGGGGGCGAGCCCCCTGCCGAGGAGTGCCAGACCGTAAGGGATGGCCCTGGGCCAGCCGGGGTGCAAGGGATATGTCGAAGACATCACCTCCGGCTTAGCACTACGACCCTCAGTCGGCGTACGGTTTTAGTCGGTTCGAGTCCGACATAAACCGTTCCCTTCCGGCTCCGGCGGGGTAATCCGAGGGGATTTCCGCACGATACAAAAGACCACCTCAGGAGTATACATACCCTTTTATAAACATACTTATTTTTATTATTAATTGAGGAATTGTCTCAGTTTCACTCTGAAATTTCGTGATTATCTCAGGAGTAGCACCAACCCTTACGAGTATCACGCTAGCCCTACATACTACTACCTAGTTTCCATCGATCAATTGCAGTACTGTCCCCTAACTCCTAACCGTTAAGGAGTTCTATAGCTTCACTATCAACACAGCAGCATCAGAAGTTGATTCAAGCATATCTCACAAGCAACACGTTAGCCCTATTTAGTAGTATACTAAATATTTATCATGCACCAATGTCAGTACTGTCACCCAACTCCTAACCGTTAAGGAGTTCAGTAGCTTCATCATCAGCACATCAGGGTGTCAGCATCAGATGTTGACACCCTGAAGCATATACCTGAGTAAAACATTATTACGTAACAAAAGCACCATACGCACCCGTTAAGGAGTTCTGTAGCTTCACTATCAACATAGCAGCATCAGAAGTTGATTCAAGCATATCTCACAAGCAACACGTTAGCCCTACATACTACTAAATATTTGTCATCCACCAATGGCATTACTTTCGCCAAACTCCTAACCGTTAAGGAGTTTAGTAGCTTCATCATCAGCACAGCAGCATCAGATATTGACACCCTGAAGCATATACCTGAGTTAGACAATATTACGTAACAAAAGTACCATACGACCGTACAATTTTCGATGGTTGCCCTCGATTTCTCCTAGATCCCATCATCAGATCCTGACCTGGTGAAAATGGGACCACCTCAGAAGTGAACCCTATCAAACAAAAAAATAAAACTTGAAATCCGTCTATAATTGGCGGAGATATCGGTGAACATACATAAAAAAAAAATATTATGTATACAGACGAATTGAGAACCTCCTCCTTTTTCGAAGTCGGTTAAAAAAAGCATACTATAGGATAGATGATTACTTGAAAGATAAAAATGTCTGGCTTGAGCATGGTGCAGGCCCCTCGAAAAATGCTATAATTACAGTAGCATTAGTTACGTGACTTATTTGTTACATTGTAACTTTGTTTTAATTCTTAATTATAAAGTGTTTTATATACTTGTTGTAATGTATTTTTTATCCAGACGCGAAATGTACATTCGTCCACATTTAGCTTTAAGAAAATAAATATTGTAAATTGACGTCTAAAAAATGCCGCAGTGGAGTTTGTTGCGCCGTTTCTTCTCCACCAGCGCCTTGGGGCGGTGGTAAACTTAGATTAAGTAGAATTAAAATTGATGTCAATAAGAAACAATTTTATTGATCTATATTGAAAAATAAATGCCTATGACTATGACTTTCAAGATGGTCCCCTTCGGGTTGTGGAAGCCTCGGTGTCCCCAACTAGCCCTGGGTACGGGGAGGCGAACTTTGCGCCGCCGCCGCGGCCTGCTTCTGCTAGTGTGACAGGCGGCTCCACCGGTCACCCCCAGCGCTTATGGAGTCGTCCGGTTCGCCTTCGCTCTTCGCGTGTAGTTTAGGTGTGAAAGCGTAACATACCTGACAGACAGAGTTACTTTCACATTTATAATATTAGTATAGATTTATCATATAGCCTTATTATAATACATGTATTATATTTCTAAATTACTAATGTATTACTAACATTTAAGACAGCCGTCAACGAATATCGTATACATCAAACCCCATGCATTCCTCATTATATTCTAAGATACGCCGGCTAACAAATTGCCACTTGTCTAGAGGGGATGATCGATAGTATATTTTAACAATACAGAGCTTGTAATTCTATCTTACACTTTATTCTTACTTGTTCAATATATGTCTGTATTATAAAACGTATCTTCGTGTTCCCTCGGTGGCATAAAACAACAGTGGTTGTCACACAAGCTTTCGTTTCCGCAACCTAATAGAATCAACATTGTGTGCTACTCGACAATGGCTGTGTTATGAATACGTAACGAGACATTAGCCCACATATGTTGTGAACGTTTATTAGCTGAACAAATGCTATGTGCTGTAATACAATACATAATAAATTCAAGAAATAGATAAGAATTTGTCATTTATTGTGCGTACGGGCACGTCTTTTTCTTGTACTTCTCTTTCTTTTTTGTTTTTATTTTATCACGTTACTATCCATCCCAAGGTTGCCTGGAAGAAATCGCTTCCAGCGATAAGGCCGCCCATTGTACACTGAACTTCATATTTGCTACCTACTTGTAATATTGTAAATTTATTGGTGTACAATAAAGAGTTATCTATCTATCTATCTATCTACAAGAAACGACACATTCTATGATTTGCACGGGTGCGCCAAAATTCACCTAAATTTTCAGGGAGGGCGGAGGTCTCGCATACCATATATAATGTTATTAATTACAAATTTCGGAAACATTAGTGTTATGAAGATCGCCGGTAGCATTACTAATAGTATGAATGAAAACTTTAGGATGAAAAATTTTAGGACGTGTGATCATTCGGATTAGAAATCATTAGGAAGAACAATTTCGGGTAAAAAACTTTAGGTGATTATGGACATGTATGGGGCATTTTTTTTTATTTTGCAAGATTCCCATGGATACCACGCCCGCGGAGCCGGTGGAGGTTATGTCGGTTATGTCGGACTCGAACCGACCAAAACGTACGCCGTCTTGGGTCCTTGGTTACCGGAGATGAGGCCAATATGGACCCGATTTTCACACCTACTATTTACGGTTATGATTTTCAGTTTAGCAAAGGTGGCAGGATTTCTCCTAGTATTTAGAAACACTCAAACTGAACTCAAGACCCAAGACACTTCAATGTCCATAAATAAAGGAATATCTGTGTGGACGTTCAGAAGAGTTAGTCATTTAATAAAGTTACAGATTCTGAATAAAAGAACAAATCTAATCCTATTTAACATTTTTTTGTATATATTATAATAGATACAAAAATAAGAGATGAATAAAAATATATATAGAAAAGAAGAAAAACAAGAATTGATTCTAAAAGGCTTAAGCGACCTTTGAGATATAGGTAAAGGTAGATAATTTTAACTGCAAGGCCCTTGAATTGAAAGAAGTTTTACAAAAAATACGTTCAATCCGTTCAATTCATAAGCTTTTTCGGTATGTAACATTCAGATACAAATTATACGATACATTAATTTGACAGCGGTGGTCGAGCTGACCTAGCGATAGAATCATAGTAACGATGTGTATTGTATGTAATAGTGGAACTCTTCAAAGATTTCTAGTAAACCTCTTAATGTAAGTGTAGGTATTAAAATATGTAAATTAGTATTTTTAACCGTGCATGCACCGTGATCATGGCGCTTGAAACAGCGCCGAAATATCGGTTACTCAATAAAAATAATAAACATGGTAAAGATCCCGGTGAGTGTTATACTAGGTACTAATATTTTTTTGAAATTGGATATTGAATAATGGCTATATCTAATATCTACACATAACTATACTTATGTATTTCAATATCTGATTCTCTATCTACGTACTACTATGTTCGTAGGTAGTATTGTATTTTTCTATTATTTTCTGTAATATGAATGTTCTTTATCTTATACAAGCTCATGTTGCTTGTTTATGATAAATAACAGCCCATTGGCTGGTCACGTCAGTCGAAGGATCGATGGCCGTTGGAGCAGACGAATGCAGACTAGTCCTAGAGTGGAGGCTACGAGAAGGCAAACGAAAGGTAGGTCCCCCCCTAGCCAGATGGACTGACGACCTCAAAAAGGTGGCAGGGACAGACTGGACACATCGGTAGAGGCATATGTCCAGCAGTGGACTGCGGTGGGCTAATTGATTGATTGATTAATGTCTTGTACTAATTAGAGTTTCAGTTCACTAATAAATAACAAATATATTTGTAAACATTGTAAAGATAACAAGCCATTTTCTCAACTTTCAGCCTTAAGTGCGGTGTTAAGTGATCTCACCGTAAACTTAAGCGTTTTCAGATCGAATCAATCTTTGTAAGAGGCTTACAACATTGTGAACTAATTAAATTGCCATCAATTCTGGTGGCGGTGAGATGCAAGTATGTATGTGAGCTGGGATCGTTGTGATACTTTGTTTAGTCCTTTACGGTAAGGAGACTAAGTAGCCCGTCTGGGATAATGTGTTCATTCTGCAATAAAAGCAGTTGAAAATCACTGCCTGCAGAGTGTTGGTGTGGTGATGCTATTATGTATTATGGTGAAATTGACGATGCGTTACGTTATTACTGTACACAGTGAAAGATTTTCATGCCTCCTGGAGAGGAATTACTCGAAATACTGGAGACAGAGAGTATATTGTATTTAGTTGGTGTATGCATCTGTTGTCTGGCAAGTGATGTGTACCCTTAAATATGACCACACCCTATATAATTACGTCACACATTATCTACATTTAACTTTACAAAAATTAGTTATATAATATAAGGAATCTTGAAAACCATATCGATATAATAAAGAAAAGTATATTTATAAATTACAGTAAACTGAATATAAGAATATAGATTTTTTCAGTAACTGTATTATATTCTTACGTGTTTATGTTCCCAGAAGGTTGGTACCATTATCACGTAGATAAGTTAGAGATTGTACAATTTTCGCAAAGTATTCTATCCTTGATCTCTAGCAAATTTTGTGCTCTCGTAGTGTACTAGCAAAATACTCGTTTGTATGTAAACGACGTTGGCGTTGAGTGTACCCAGTTAGGCCGCGATTTTATTTTGTTATAACGCCTCGAATTTTTTGAATAAAATTGTTATCCAGTATTAAAATATCCAGTGCTTGGTACAAACTCGATTGAAATATAAAATAAATGAAAATTGTACGTATTGAGTATTGGTTGGATATTCGATACTGTTAATAATAAAAGCCTCTTAGCTTATTTTAAGTTAACATTTATTTTGTGTAGTATAAAACACCTAAATGAAATGTTACTGACTATTTCAAATATTTTTGATAGAAGATTTTATTTACAATTTTAACTTAATTTTAATGACACACCTTCTTCATCCGAACACCAATTTCAGTAAGGGGAAGGGGTTACCGGGGTAAATAGTTACACGCATATTTTCCACGATTATTTCAATTCAGTTCAATTCAATATCTTTATTTGCCTCGAATATGGTTACATTTGTAGGTCTAGCGGGTACAGCATATTCTGCTCCGTAGAGCGTGCAAACTTTAATGTCAATAAATATTGTCAGAACTATAATAGGTAGGTACATAACGAATTGCTTGTATCAGTATAATTTTAATATAATGTCAAATCTTCAATATAATAATGTCAAATCTATGAATTCTTATCGTCTAGATTAAGAACTCTATAGTGCAAAGTATTGGGTTTATTTGGTTCTTTATAATATGGCGTATTACGTAAGAATGACCACTGACCATTAAAAAGAAAATCCATTCACGTCTTAAAAATATAAACCCTACCTACTCTTGACCCGATACCATTAAGACCTGGAACTTCCTGCCAGCTCACGGGTTTCCTTCTTCCTACTGTAGGAAGTCCTTTAAGCGGGGCGTGAAAAAGCATCTGATGAGGCCGTCAAGTTGAGTGCCATCATTGTTAACATGTTGCGTTATAATGGTGACCCTTTTTCCGAGACTTTGCCTTTAGCTTACCATCAGGTACATAAAAACAATATTTTAGGTAAAATAGCGCAGAATATGCGTGCTAAAATTAGTGCCATCTAGTAGGTTAACCTTGTTTGTCAAAAATAATCCTAATACCTAATTACGTCTCTGCTCTCTTTCTTTAATAAGAGGCGTATATAAATATAATATTAATTTCATCCTTTTCCCTTTAATCTCGCGCACAAAGTTTTCACATATTAGTGAAACAAGCTCGTGTTGTGTTAATTCTGGGAACAACATCAAACATTTCAGTTATATCATTAGCCATGATTGAAAGTCACATTAATTTAATTTGAAAGCCTTTCTGCACTGCTTTTCAACACAGTATTGTGTTATTTTCCGACTACCAGTTAGCTTTATTATAAATATTTTGAAGTTTATTTATCACTCATAGCCCCAGAGCATGGCTCCCATACTGATTTTACGGAAGTTATAGTTTTAATTTACCATATTTACATTAGTTACAAAATTGTAAATGTAACGTATGTATAGGTACTGGCCTAGATAGGTACTTATAATAGTACTGTTTTATAAATGTGTTATAATAAAAATCATCCTATACCTGAATTGCTCGGTTCAGCTCCTACCTCCTTGAATGTACAATAATCTGAAATATAAAAAGTAATACAACATTAAATCTGATAATGGACAGACAGATAGAGAAATGCTGAGTTTAATAAGAATAAGGATCTATGTGGGGTATAACAATAACAAATAGAACAGGCTGACAACAATGGGAAACAACGTCGCTGAAGTAAAGATTCACTTGTTAAAGTGAGTAAGTTATGTCTATACGCGACAGGGTGCCCATTGTTGACGACAAATTACGGGTTTCTATTTAGGGCACAATACATTATCTCCTTTGGTTGACATTATTTATGCAACACATTCTATACATTACTGGAAAGCTTGGTAACAGTTTTCACGTATTCGATGCGGCTCAATGATTGGGTATGTTTGTGGAAGTTCTAAAATCAAGTGAAATTTTTGAAATGTCATGACAGATATTTAGTGGGTATCGACGTCTTGTCGCTGACTGCTCACTGATCTGGTTATTTTGTCATGTTTTAGGAAAATACAATCTTTTGTACCTCATAGAAGCTGTTTTTTTCTTCTTTGCACTCACGGTGTAAGTATTCCTGTACACTATCATTCGTAAGGCCGAACAAGGTGATGATGTCGGCGTGTAAGTAACTTGTTGATGACGTGTCAGGAGATTTGTAATCTATGGATATAATATGCGAACTAGCTATGGTTTAGTATTATGTCTTTCGTTTCTATTTTTGATAGAATCCGATTCTCTCTCATCTATAGTAGACTCCACGTCTATGTCAAATTATGGAGAATTCACCCTCATTGCAACAGTGCAATGAGGGTGAATCCTCCACACACAAATCCTGCACAGGCACCCGCTAATGTATCTATAGTTTAAACTTATTTCGACGGTCGAAGAGTGTTCGTTATCTTCTTTTATTTTGGTAGTTATCTGCCAGAGTTTGGGGTTGGGACTTTATGTCTATGGGTTATAGTTAGGGCTATGGGTATTTTAATGATAAATGAAGAAAGTAACTACCTCTTTTTCAATGCAGTTTAAATTATATTTCTCTCAAAGTTGCCAGCGTTGGGTCATATGCGAGTGTCGACTAAGTTTTTTTGCATTATACGTACAGAACGGAATGTGTAGTTAGGCTAGGACTGTAACAAGGTATTTAAGTAGAAGTTACGATATACCCCCGACTCCAATAGCCGTTGTAAATAATGCCCTATCTGCGAAGCGCCGCCGCGCGCACTGCCAAATTGCTTGGCAACATCCTCAGACTTCCTCTTTGAATAATATTATAACAAACCGTACAACAAAGCAAAAATAAAACATTTTATATTCCCTACTCGTACGCACACACAAAACTAGTTGCAGCAAATGACTACAACCGAAACCAGACAAGACTATTTTTTGGGTAAAATGAACGGATTGAATTTATCTTGAGATTCGAAGTTATGCTATATAAGCAAACAAACATATAGATTGTCATATATTATGTATAAGTACATAATAGAATTTCAGTTTTTTTATCAACCATAACCGAAAAATAACAAACATATCGCGATAGAATCCGTTAAAAAGTAGTATTATTTGAATGTGTGACATTCGCGTAAACTTTAGAAAATATCAACTCTAACCGTCAACCTATAAGGAGTAAAGACTACGCGTGAGGTTAGCTTGAACCCGTATATCTTGATGTGGACCAAATTCATATAACTGTAAAAGAAATAGGTGTAAGTTTATTACTAAAAAAATATTATTTACCTAACCTGAGTCTCAAGCGTACCGTGCTACACTCAAAGGTATCATAACTTGTCTGTCAGTTTTAACCAGATTTAGTAAAAAAAAATTGTTTGCTGATGTTATTTTCCGTGGCGCATGTTATCGCAGTACTACGAGCCACGAGCCTCAGGCGTAAATAAACAAGTAAATATTAAACGCAGAGGACTCCGTTATAATCCAATTTGCGAAAAAATATGTTGATAGAAAAGCATTTTGATAAAATTCTTTGGATCATAAACAGAAATTAATCTTTACAAAAGATGATGCTTCCGGGAAAATTACTGTCATTGTTAACACAGACGGTGTTGGAGATTAGACGGTATAAAAATATAAACAGAACAATAGCAATGACTTTTAAGTATGATCGATATTATAAATTATAAAGAATCTGAGTTCAATATAAAAAAAAAAAACTGTTTACGGACTGGCACGCGGCTGAAACGCTAGAAGTGGCGTTTGTTCGCAACATACCCACTACAGGATTTGATTTTTCCTGTAATGTACCTACCGTCACACCTTATGTCGCAACGCAATGTGTATGTATTTTGTCTGTCTTTGTAGTGTTTACGATTGAGTTACCAACAGAATGTCGATGATAATGATGTCCAGAAAAAAATGAGTGTAATAAACATTGTTTATAATATTAATAAAAAAAATCTATCTTTACAACCAGCATCAGATCGATGTTAAGGTACATAGTACTCAAGATGATCTTAATGCCCTGTTGACCAACAGGAAGGCGGAATTCCTCCAGGCTTCAGTTAAGCTGAATTGCTTGTGGTAGGAGTGGTTTCACATCGGTAGTGTAATGGCCAGGATTCGAACCCGGGACCTTTCGACCGTAACGCCGACTCCTTAACCACAGAGCTACCGACACTCCTTGTAGTCAAGATCGATCGGATACTGACTGTACTCACAGTCGGCGCGCGGTTTTAGTCGGTTCGAGTCCGACATAACCTCCCCTTCCGGCTCTGGCAGGGGAGGTATCTGAGGGGATTTCCGCACGAAAGAAAAAAGACTGTACAACAAAGGTGATTCAATGACAAGTATTTTGTTTTTTTTTTTTTTTTTTTTTTATATAGGACACGTCAATTTGACTTCACCTCGCCTGATGTTAAGCTAAAGGCAAAGTCTCGGAAAGAGGGTCACCATCGTAAACATTTACCATGTTAACAGTGGTGGCACTCAGCTTGACGGCCTCATTAGATGCCTTTTCACGCCCCGCTTAAAGGACCCAGGACTGTAGGAAGAAGGAAACACGTGAACTGGCAGGGAATTCCAGGCCTTAGTGGTGCGGCATAGGAATGAATCACTGAAACGCTTGGTTCTAGCAGGTATACTCTGCACCGTAAATGGATGACATCTTAGCCCTGCACGTGTCGTCCTGTGAAGGAAAGGGGAGGGTGGGACTAATTGGAAGAGCTCGTCAGAACATTCACCATGGTAGAGACGGTAGAAAACTGCCAAAGACGCAACATCTCTACGCATCTGCAAAGGCTCGAGGGTGTTCGTGACCTCAGGATCCCCAATAATGCGGACCGCACGTCGCTGCAACCTGTCGAGAGCATCTAATAAGTACTTTGCGGAGCCGTCCCAGAGATGTGAGCAGTATTCCACGCAGGAACGAATTTGGGTCTTATATAGAAGACACCGCTGCTCCGGCGTGAAAAAACGTCTCACTCTGTTCAGGACTCCGAGTTTACGCGAGGCTGATTTGATGATACTCTCGATATAGTTTTTGTTATTCAGTTTGCAGCGAACATCCATACCGAGGATAGTGAGGTGATCCTGCAGTGGCAGTGGTGTGCTCTGAAGAGTGGGAAGGGGAAGGAAAGGAGATACCTTTGCTGTAAACGCACATGCCTGGGTCTTCTTGGCATTGAACTCGACCAGGTTCCTAGCGCCCCATTGAGAAATGTGGTCCAGGATTCGGTCCAGGTCAGTGACAAGAAGCTGCCTTTTTTCCGCGATATCAGACTGCTTGGCCGCAGGATGTTCAGAAATTAGGTAAGTATGCGAGTACGTTTTATATCACTGTAAACTGTAACTGAGTTGAAGTGTAGTGTCGTCGATTAACCGGGTGTAAGAGGAACGCTCCCGAAGCCGAAAACTAGTAGTACTCCAGGTACATAACGCATTGGCATAAAAAATATCGATTTGGACTAAAGAAAAAGGGGGGGAGCATTCTCCATACACTCGGTATAAATGACATTAAGTATTTCATTTTTATTCATATAGGGTTTGCTAGAAGAAAACTCAACTACGAGTTAAGTTAGCTTAATTGTCTGAGGAGTATTTCGAAATGGCTTTTAGATCGTACAAGCCGAGAAATCGGGGCAGGAGCCTAATACCGCCACTTCGAGATTAATCCTGCCAAGCGCTCTTTAATTCGATGTTCGACAAGCTTAGTGGGCGCTTTAATTATTTTCAGATATCTTGAGTATACATATAACGGTATCTGGTTTCGTGCAGGCTATAGGTATAAGAAAGGCTCACCTTTTATTTTTATAAAAGGTCATGTCAATTTGACTTCACCTCGCCTGACGGTAAGCTAAAGGCAAAGTCTCGGAAAGAGGGTCACCATTGCAAACATGCACCATGTTAAACATGGTGGCACTCAGCTTGACGGCCTCATCAGATGCCTCTTCACGCCCCGCTTAAAGGACCCGGGACTATAGGAAGAAGGAAACACGTGAGCTGGCAGGGAGTTCCAGGTTTTAACGGTGCGGCATAAGAGCGATTCAACGAACTGCTTGGTTCTAGAAGGTATATTCTGCGACGTATGTGGGTGACATCTAATCCCTGCACCTGTTGTCCTTACGTGAATATTTCTATTATTTTGAAAAAAAAAAACAAAATAATAATCGCTAAGGTAACTTGGTGTCTTGTAAATATTATCATGATAATAAACTAACCCAGTTTATTATAACGATGTTACACTTAATTTTAAAATGGAAACACTGCAATATAAAAATACAAAATACTATTTATACTGTTGATTGATGGCACTTGGTGGGATCCATTGTTACACATATTGAGAACACTTGTACTTTTTAACTAAATACTGAGGAAAAAGTACAAGTGTTCTCAATAGTGTAAAAATACAAAACATTTTTTATATAGGACACGTCAATATGTCTTCACCTCGTCTGATTGTAAATTACAGACAATAAATAAATATTTCTCAACATTCTACACAACGCTATCTAGACCCATGGTAAGCATAGCTTAACTAGCTTGTGTTATGGAATCTAGAATGCGGATAAACATACTTAAATACTTTTTTTTTTGTAAATACATACATATTATACATAGAAACACCCAGACCAATGCAAATAGCCATATTCATGCATACAAATATTTGCACTGAGCGGGAATCGAAGCCGCGCCTCCTGCGTGGCAGTCGCGTTCACTACCACCACGCCACGGAGGCTGTATATATAATAATAAAGTTACAATGGTGGCCCTAAGCTCGGCGGCCTCATCAGGTGCTTTTTAACTTACTGCACTCAACTGCCTTGATCAGTAAATCACAACTAGTCAATTTGCTACTTACCAAGTTGAAAATAAAATAAAAAGATATTGCCAATAAATAAAGGCAAAACGTATTGTATTGCGTATTACTCAAAGTCTAACTATATTACCCGCCGCGAAATGCAACGAAGCAGTAGCGTTATAAACTGTAATAGATCAAGTGTCAATAGAATTCACTGTGTGAAAGTTCTTCACTGTGAGGCTTCCAACCAGTTTCTACTTCGATTCAATTCAATATTATTTTTAACCGACTTCACCAACACATTACCGACTTCGAAGTTATTCTAGACGTAATAGAACAAAATTCAAATAAATGATATGTGATGAATGATAAAAGATATAACTCTTTGTAAGTATTTACTGTACTTAAGTTCTGTTTTTAGTACTTTAAAATCGAATAATCAACTTGGACCACTATGCAACACAATAGTGAATTACCATAACATTGAAACGGAAAACATTTAAAGTTCCAAATGACCAAAATATTATCCAGTGAACGCTATAATAAATCATACTCAGAAAATACAATTTCCAAGTTATCATCTCACAGAAAAAACGATAAAATGTTAATATAACAGAAAAAAAGCAGCTGGTAATTTGGATTTTTCCGAAGACTTTATTTGAACAATATTACAAAAAATCCAGGACTCATTAGCTGACAGCTGTGCGTCAATTAAACGTAAAATATAGTCCTTGGAGACAGCGGTTCCTCTCGCCCCGCTTCTCTGTTCCACCCCTTAGTATCCCTTGTGCCACAACTCAACCCCTCTCTCCGCGATCTCATTAGTGGAGCTCTGAATGTACAATTTGTTCTGAAACAGACGCCGATTGCTACTTTAAAAACTGTAGCCACTCGTTTAAGGTCAATTTTTTTTTGCCTCTGTTTAACTACAATTCCAGTCTCTTAATGGATTTTAGAGGATGAATTTTTCAAGTTGAAGTGGATGGCCGTAGCCGAACCTATGAGGTACAGCAAATTGTACTCAACGGAGTCTCGGAATATACTTTGAAGAAAAAGAAAGCTGCGCCATTTAATGTTAAAACTAAGTTTATACTTAGCCAGGGATCCAAGCCGTTGTTTTTGTAAAAAAATACATGCATATACAGGGTGTATTTTTGAAACGGGGCAGTAAGGGCAAGTACCTTAACCGTTGCAGTTACAGCAAAACGTTCTTAAAAGACCTTCCCTAACTTTTTGGGACATTTTGAACTGCATTCACAGATTTTGTAAAAAACTTACAGTTAGCAAAAAAAATGCAAAAAGTTCAATTTTTTTTTTTATGCCAATCGATTCTATTTCATGTGGGGATCAAAAAACTCTATGGGACCATTTTAGCTTTCAGTACTAGAAAAGACAGAAATCGCCAAAAACGTTCCCCATACATTTCGTACGGAAATATGATAAATCAACTCGAAACTCATAGGTCAGGTAAAATTTTGAACTTTTTAAATAAAAAAAATCATTTAAACATTTAAGAAATTGGTTTATGAAATAAATTGCTCAAAATGATTTCCATTTTCACGAATATATAAGTCTATCCTTTTTTGCACTGAACGAATGGCGGCTAATAATGTTTGAGCCGCCTATTCGGTACACAGTGGATAGGTACACATGGTCCAACACAGTGGTCACCTCGTAGCCCCGATCTAACACCACTTGATTTTTTTTTTTTATGGGGCTTCGTGAAAAACGAGGTGTATAAGACGACGTACGCCAGTGTTCAAGAGCTCAAGGATGCATTAATGACCATTTTACGTAATATTCATCCCAGAACATTATTAGCCGCCATTCGTTCATACACCCTGAATTATGCATTTATAATACCATTTAATTAACCTACGTATACTTAGCTAATAAGAAATAATTTCTGGTAAATAATGGCATAATATAACAATCTTAGATATAAGGCTGACTTTTTAACAAATAATAAGTATATGTCTTACGTTCCTAAGCTGCTGTAACTGATTAATTTAGAAAATGGTAGCCATTGTTCTCAATAGCTTAAAGTTTGTATTTACGTAAAAACAATATTATTAAGTAACATAGGTATTGTTCATTAAAACTTGGACTTGTAGCTTGTTTAATGGGGCGGGTGTAGATTAATGTTGCGACATCAAACGTCTAGTTTAATCCGAAGGCAAGAGTTCTAGAAGCCGCACAATCCAAATAAGACGAACCTGTTAGAACTTTAATTTCCATCATTCCTCCATTGCGTCGCGTCGCACTCCGAAGCCTTTCTAATCCATTCCCGCAATTACAAAACGTCCTTCTTTCTTTTGTAACTTTTACTTCTAAAAGTTCGAAATTGAAATGAAGAAATCAATTTAAGAAATGTATTTTGAAACTACTTGATTCTATTAAATTTACCTGGGCCGGAATCACACCGTTGGAAATTATGTTGTTTTTGGGAATGAGAATTCATGTTTGATACATTTCGGGCCGAATAGATAGTGAAACAATTTTATGTAAGAAAATGTTTTTGTTCTATTAAGAAATAGGTAAAGGGTTTGTTATTTTACGTAGGGAGGTATAGATAGTACTTTGTGTAGAAATATCTCCGAAAAAACACAATAAACAGCTTATGTGCACATTAAGAACTCCTGAATATAATTAACTTCTGCGTTGCAATAATGTTGAGAATGATGAGATTTAAAAAAAAGATTATGTAGGTAAGTACTTTAAACCGTACTTTGTCACAACTGACCTATTTGTAACATTCCTTTGAAATTGTTTCTTTACAATCTAAAAAAACATGTTCATTAAGAAGAAATAGTATTCCATAAAAAACATTTAAAATATGCCCCTTCTTCATAATTGCAGCTAATTATACGACCCGGGAATCTGCAAACCACAATAAATACTTAGTACATAGTGTATAAAAATTAAATATTTTCAACCAAGACAAGAGTTAACAGTTAAAAGTGGGTCACAGTGGGCCTCATTAATATTTTGTACTATATCAGTCCTTTGACTCGACTGTGGTTTTGCATGTTTACATATTCGCACTACGCTTTCATCTCTGAATCTATAATAGTTTAGCTTTTTAATAATATTCTATGATTTTGTTACTATCCTACTAGCCTATGTGAATGTAAAAGTTTGAGGAGGGACGGATGTTAGTTATTGTACCCTTTAAGGCGATAATTATCATCTTACCCCTCCCTTTTTAACAAACTTCTGATTATTTGTGTCGTCATCATCCTAAAATGCTCATTGCATGGCAATAAGCTTGCTTGGTTTTACGTAGGTTAAAAATGTACCTAGATGGTGAGATATGAGAATTAAAAACGCCTTAATACCTTCATGGAAATATATTATGATTTTTTGTACCTATTAATCCATACTAATATTATAAATGCGAAAGTAACTCTGTCTGTCTGTCTGTATGTTACGCTTTCACGCCTAAACCACTGAACCGATTTTGATGAAATTTGGTATGAGGGTAGATTAGGCTTTGAGAAAGGACATAGGCTATGTTTAGTCGCCATAACCGACATCCA
Organism: Eilema sororculum; assembly: GCA_914829495.1. Classification (NCBI taxonomy): domain Eukaryota; kingdom Metazoa; phylum Arthropoda; class Insecta; order Lepidoptera; family Erebidae; genus Eilema; species Eilema sororculum. The sequence goes on along the minus strand of OU618543.1, from coordinate 14,709,174 downwards.
CGCGGGCGGAGCTGCGGGCAAAAGCTAGTATTTTATAACATAGTGTTCAGATTAAGTTTTCACTAATATTGCCCTGTTCAACATGAGCGAACCATCGATTATCATGAACGTCACTCCAACACGGACATTTATATTATTCGTACCTCAGTTTAATAAACCCTTTTCCACCCCTAGCAAACAAAATATCAATGTCAAATAAAACGTAGCTATTTTTAAGGTTTACCCTCTTTTAATAATTTATTGCCGTCACTGGATATACAGATTGTTACACTGGAGAGCTTACACAGCACTAATAGCAGAACATGATTTTATATTTGTTTTTTTTTTTCATTATTAAAGTCTTTCATTTACAGAGATTTTTCTGTAATCGTACGTAGTTATTAAAATCCGATTTTAATTAGGTATTGGGTATTGAAAGAGATTAAGTTTTAATTTGCCTTGTTTATCTAATTGACATAAGATCTGGTTGGTAGAGCCGTGTTGTTCTTCTTTTACCCACTGCAGGTATTATTACACTTATATTACACATTTAGATGTCCCGAGGGGGGCATTTAGAAACTGGAGATGGGCCAGGGTCAGTCGGGGTCGCGAGGGAAATGCCTCATTTGGACCACCTTACACCTTGGTATTCGGCAGCAGGCGATTTTAGCCAGTTAGAGTCCGACATAACGCTCCAGACAACATGGACAGAGGAGAGGGGTTTCCGTACGAAAAAAAAGTAAAAATATGTAACTCATTCCATAAATATGTACTTCAAAAATAGTTTTAACAACAGCCACAAAAGGTTATTAATTTTTCAGATCCAAAACTTTGGAGCTACTCGGAAGTATACTACTTAGAGTAACTACTTAAGTCGGCGAAGTACAGGATGTATATTATTAACACAAAGAAAGTGTTTAATTTTCTGCTGTAAAATAACTTGTTCATTTTCATATAAAATGTAAAACCATTTTTTAAGAAAGATTATGAATCTTACTAGTATAATAAATGTGTAAGTTTATGAATATTTTTGGGTGTTGTTACTAAATCACGCTCAAACGGTAAATGGGTAGTTTATTTTGCCTTTGCGAGTGCAAATCCCATGACCTCCTGTCACCAAAAGGGTATCAGGGCATAGGTCACACGGAGCATGCATGTTTTGCTCTTTGGTGTATAGAAACAAAAGAGCAAAACATGCATGCTCTGTATGACCTTATAATAACTTATTGAATAACACACTTGTACTTTTCCACTAAGCTTATTTTAATTCTGAACCTACCGGTTTCGCCTTAATTTTTTCAGAATTAAAATAAACTCAGTGGAAAAGTTTAAGTGTGTCATTCAATATGTGTAGCAGATTCAACCAAGTGCCATCAATCTCCAGTATAAACAGTCTTATAATAACTAATATATCTACTGTAATTTGGGCAAATAATTTTGTCTCCAATTATTTAATTGACAACATTACAATATAGTATAAACCTGACAATACATTTCTTTGTTAAAAGTGTTATGATTTACTTCTTATCTTCAGATTCAATCGTCTCTTTTCTTTATGAATACATATTAGATAAATAATTCAACTTACGTATAGACCTATATTTTGTTGATGTCGAGTCAATCCGAGTTATCAGAGAATTTATCGTAATACGAGCACAGCTCTAAGAATCCTTTTTCCAATTATACAAATACAATAAAACCCATTAATCCTCAATAGGTATTATGTTGAGGGATTGTTGCTAATACGATCTCCATCGCTAGTCTGAAAAAGCGGAAAGGATATAGATTTATTTTGTATTTCATGCCATACTACTCATTTATAGAATTTATGTAAGTTAGATTTTACCTTTAGCTTTTCTTGAGGACTTGGCCAATATGAAAAAAAAAACAATAATAAATTCGAAAAACATTGGAAAAAATGAAATGCTCAAGTGAGACTCGAACTCACGACCTTTCGCTTACAGGGCGACTGCTCTGCCAACTGAGCCATTGAGCACCACCTGAAACATTTCAAATTTTTCCTTCTCTTTATATCCGTCTATAAGGGCGACGGTGCAAAAGGTCGTGAGTTCGAGTCTCACTTGAGCATTTCATTTTTTCCAATGTTTTTCGAACTTAACAGTTAGCATAATAAATGCTATAAAAAATTCATTCAAATAATAAATTCGATAAAATAATAAGCCGAGAAAAATGCGGTTTACAGTTTACAGTACGATACTCCTGGTAATTGATCTGATTTTGAATGTTGATTTAAATTATTATATTTAATAGTAGTGTTGGGAGGGCCACTAGACAGTCGTTTCCGTAAAAACTAAAAATAATCAAATTATGAAACTTGGCTTAATGTAACTTATGTTTATTATATAATTTCCTATTTAATTTAGATTTATTTATGTACAACACATATTTAATTTAATAGCACATATTTCGATGAATAAAACATGTTACACAATTATGGAAAGGGGGAAAGAAGAGCTGAAGTGTACTTTGTTAATGCCCAGAGCATTAACAAAATGCACAATGTACCGGCAATTATTTTTAATTTCTAGTTTCCCTATTTTCATTAATTTGTTTTTTTAAGATGAATCAGGCTTTCAGATTAAAGGAGGATAACCTTTTACCCGAAAGCCGAAGGTATTAAAATTATCAAAAAAGATAATACTTAAAAGTTTGAACGATGGGGGTACGGGAATGTTTAATATTCAATCAGTGCGGGGTCGCATTGTGGCTCTTCCCGCCACTCAACGTTGAGTGGGGTAATAAAGTAATAAATAAACAAGTAGCTTGACGCCGGCCATGGCTCTATACCGCACCGTGATACACTGTCACAATAGCATTTAATTAAATTGTTATATTTGCTTAATTAGGTAAGCAATTTCAATACACCCTTTTGTTTAACAATTTATAAATTAACACGACTTTTACCGTGACTTTCAAATCGATAATGAAAAATACATTATTTATCTGTAGATTCATTATTAGTTAATTGGAATTGAAATAACCTATCTTACTGATATGGTAAATGACAATGTTTGTGAAGATGTTTGGATATTTGTACAGCCGTGTGTGATTGAACGCTTTAACGGCTGCATCTGGCCAAACTTTAGAATGGGGATAGTTTTCCATGAGTTGTACGGATGGAAAACGGGACGCGTGTATAGCCACGGGCATCAGCTAGTGTATGAATACAGCAGAGCTATTCATAACGGTGTATAAATATTTGTGTTCATCTGAAAACTATGTCAATAATACCTTTCAAGTTCTAAAAACGTCTTTTGAACTTGCCAGTGCCACATCTAGAAGCACACACGAGCTCGACGCAAGCATGTTTTTGCACAGACATCAAGAGCAGGTGACCTTATCTATTATTCCACAACACCTTTGAGACCGCTACCAGTCCCCGCTGCCAGTTTATATCTTGAAACGCACGCCTTGACCTATTTCCCAGAAGACTAACGAGGTATTCGATGGTGGCTCTTATTATTTCGCTAGCGAACTGTCCCTGTAATTACATACAGCGGAGGACGTGATTGTATTTATAAATGCTTATTTATTTAGAGGTAATCTAATATAAGAACATTAATTAAAGATCGAATACATAAGACAAAAAATAATCTTTTCGGGCGGGATTCGAGCCCATTCATTTTTTCCTATATATTCGATTTGTATAGTTAGCATAATTAATGCTAAAAAATCATTCAAATTAATTGAAGAAAGGGAAAACTATCTTTTAAAGAAAAATAAACTGAAAAACTTACTAGTTAAGTATTAGGTGCATAAAATTGGTGTAATGAGCCTCATGAATATCTTCAGTGCCTAAGTCAAAATCACATGATCCCCCATTCTTAAGCCTGAGAATTGACGGACGAGGCTCTATTACAGACTTTTTTCGGGGTTGGGGGTTTAAAAGCCATATCCAGGGACAGTGTAGGAAAGTGGACTACAAAGCGCAAACTTCAGCTGCAATTGGGATTAGTTCCAGTGTTAACACTGTGATGATGATGAAGCGAATACATTTAAATTAAGATTAAAATATTTGTAAACTAGCGTCAAAGTTTACAAGGTCGAGGTGCCATGTTAACTGAACTACCTGAAAAACGTATACTAACGTGACACGTGTGCGAACAATATTCAGTATCAAAGATTACATTAATTATATTACTTTACACGACACGACGTGGCGTCAAAATGATTGTAACATCATTTAATTGATTCCGATAGTTCGTAAGAAAATCGGTAGATGACGCCACGTCGCCTTAAAGACGTATAAGATGGGAAATTTGAATCATATCGGGCGTGTCTCGGTAGCCGAATTGGTCAGGCATTCCCCCTGTAAGGGAAAGACTGCGGGTTCGAGTCCCACCCGAGAAGATTCTTTTTCCCTATGTATTTGATTTGTATAGTTAGCATACTTAATGCTTTAAAAATTCATTCAAATTATATTACTGCCGGAATTACTAGTGACCTGAGCCACAATACCTACACACAGAACATAATTAAAATCTACTAGTCTAGCACGTTATATATTAAGCTTTTTCAAGATTTGGATAGCAGTGTAGGTTAATGGAATAATGAATTGCATTATTTTGATGGCACATAACACTGGTTACGGGACTTGAAACGCTCCGAGTAATGGAAGCGGAATAGGAGCTGTAAACTTACATAATATTACGCTCATCACGAGGCAAAAGTTATGCGAATCAAATGGAGGGATGAGGTTATTATGCCCTTCACAAGCAGTAATGTGAACCTCTTTAACATTCAACCGCAAAATGTGAGCCGTTAATTTAAAATTCTGTTCAAGGAATACATTCGTAAATCACGTCGAAACTGTGGTGTCTTATCTTAATATAATTATAGAATTAAATCGAGTTTATATTCATGGTTAATGCACATCTCGCAAACTTATCTTACAAACTCTACAGTGGAACTAGTCAGAAAATTAATCTTATCTCAATTTTCCCGTGTTTTCCTTCTCCACAATGTTTAATTGTGCAAGTTTTAATTACATGCAAACCGAATGCTCCGTACCGACGTGGGCCCATTTATTCGCTAGATATTTACGACGACAATGTTCTTATTAGCAACAATATAGCCGTACTTATGTGTACATTTTACTGCTGAATTTGGGACTATTTTCGTGATATAACTTTTAAGTTTACAATTTTGCACTAAATACCCTGATTTGTAGGGGTTTTTTTTTTGCGCAATGCGAATCCTGGCAGTATTCTACATTTTTTTGTTTCTCTCGTTTAAAAGAATTACACATTTGATCTACTTTCGTACATCTTACTTATAATGTGTTGGGTTTGTTAGCCATCTATGGTGTTCTATGTGCTATATATGACCTATATGTGGAATTAAACCAGACGAGTCATGTCGACCGTTGTTTAAGCAGCTCAAATTATTACCGCTGCCATCGCTTTATATTCACGAGATATATTATCTGTTTGTGTAGCAGCATAGTGATCTATTTAGAGTAGCAAAAGATGTATACACACGTAGCCGGAGAGATCCATATAGGCTTGTGCTGAGCGATATCCCGAAATCCACCAAATATAATAAGAGTTGCCTTGCTATGTGTGTACGAATTTTTAACCAAATACCAGTGTATCTCAAAGCACTAAGCACCAGATTATTTAAAAAAGAATTATATAAATGGCTTAGTGAACATAACTTCTACAGCATTGACGAATTCCTTAGACAAAGACTAAAATAATATTTGCGCGCTAGTACACCACTGGCTAAACATGCATGTTCAATTTTGTAAACCTGTATCTTTTATATGTACTCACCATGTTTTAATGCAAATAAATTGAATTGAATTGAATATTTCTTAAAAGTTCGAGTAGGTACATGGCATATTTACGCCTTAGCTAAGTACTGTTTTCACCACATAATTTCTTAAATATTAACAACGACTTTCTCGTTATCTGATTTTTAGATATAAAATGTCGTTAAATCACAGTCATCATTCAACAATAATTGTATCTGCCTTTTTATTGCACAGCTAATTTGTCTTTGTGTTCTTTACCAACCAACATTTATCAAACCACAGTTCTTTGTGAATGCGAAATGACTTTTATGAATAATATGTTACATACAGCGACACATACGATTGTTGTAAATTGTTTCAGTGTCTCTCTCTCTACTGATAAATGATGTTTAGAATATTTTAAAAATAATAATTTTGCCGAAGAGTATTAATAAACTTAATTATTAAGAAAACAAAAAACCCGACTGCAAAGTAAAAATACAACTGAAAAGCAAAAAAACAAGCTCTACATTTTTTTGTGACTTTATTTAGCTACTTACTGTTTTACTTTCTCTTCTTTAGCATTACATAAATATGTGAATAAACATGACTATGAATGTTGGAAAAGTATTGCAGGCGGGAACAAGCTGTGCCAAGCCAGTGGTGGTTTACAAAGTAGCAAAATGTGAGAAAAACGATTTAACAGCTTGTTCCCGCCTGCAATACTTTTCCAAAATTCATAGTCATGTTTATTCACATATTTATGTAATGCTAAAGAAGAGAAAGTAAAACAGTAAGTAGCTAAATAAAGTCACAAAAGAACTGTAGAGCTTGTTTTTTTTCTTTTCAGTTGTATTTTTACTTTGCAGTCGGGTTTTTTGTTTTCTTAGTAATTAAGTTTATTTCAAACTTTTTAGTTACTATAATTTTGTGAAGTGACATCACAATGGCTACTTGGAAATGAAAGAACAATTTATTTAAAGTCAAAGTCTTTATCCGTTGAATATGGTACAAAATGGTCTTCAGGTATGTAGTTCGAAATAGAATGTCATCAATTTTATTTTATGATATTTTTGTTATATAAAATTCAATCAATTTCCGGTTTTGTAGAATCTGACACATGGAACGGCAAGTTAATATTTATTTCTGAAATAGTTCTACGTACCTACTCATAATTTACCTTTTGGAGGCTACTCTGATATAACTGTCATGAAGATACCTTACAAGGGGAAGTTTAGAATCTTGATATGATAAAAACTTAGGCTAGTGGAGGCATTTGACGTAGACGTTCAAGTTCTCTCAAAGAATTTTCATCGTGTGGCCGATACAATATTTGTTTTAGGATCGAGAGCACAGATAGCTAATCCATCCAATGTTTTTACTCAGCTAAGGGCTACGTAAGCTTGTCCCTTAGCAAAAAATGGGAGCTGAGATCTACAACAGCTTTGTTGAGAGTGGTTCCTTGTAATTTGTGGACAGTTACGGGTCAGCAAAGAATTAGGGGCAACATCCTCCTTTAAATTTTTCCTTGTCCCCGTAATGCATCGAAGTCAACGGTAGAGGGCTCAATCCGCACACCCACTCGGGTTTCATTACCTCGGATGGTAGAGTCATCGAACTCAACAAACACTGCTAGCGGTAACTCTCCCACCTCTAATTGATCTCTTCGAAGAGCTGGCCACTCAATTTTCCTGATCACGCCCATTGCGCCATTTACCAAACCCTGATTCACATTAATATTTGCAGCTGCTTATCTGGGAATGTCAGGTTCTCTATTGGATAATTTGGCCGACCATCAGCAACCAAAAGTGCATTCAACATATCGCGCCAATTCAAATCGTTGCACGACATAGTCAAATACCAGTATGGAGGACCTTAATTTTTGACCATGGCAAGAAGATCCGTATGAGTGAGTGATGCCTCCGACCGATCTCGGCCATGGCGACCACTTCGACTTCTAGTCGGCTCGGCGCTGATGCGCTCGAAGATGGCTAACATAGCCAATCTTCGCGGTGAACACTCGTGTGCACTGAGGGCACGTGAGAACACCACCCACATAATGGTACTGAATGGCAGTGGGTGGGCGAACTTTCAGCTCATCGCGTTTAGCGTCGAGGTCTGCCTTTCGCTGTTCCTCGAAATCGCTTACTCGTCTATGCACCACCCTGCGCCATTCTGGACGTTGTGCTGCCAAACCTTCCCATTGAGACGGCTCAATGTTGCATCTTTTCATATGACGCTTCTGAACATCCTTAAACCTGAGGAGTTGGCCGCCATGTTTCCGCTTGCCCTCCTCCAGTTCAGAGTAGAAGATGCGTTTCGCTACTCTCTCCTCCGCCATACGTGATACGTGACCGCACCACCGAAGCTGCCGACGCATTAAGTAGGCCTCAATGCCACTGACATTTGCTCGTCGTAAAACTTCGGTGTTACGCACTCGGTCGGACCATCGGATCTTCATGATGGAGCGTAGGCACTTGAGGTGGAAACGATCCAGAGTGCGTTTGTGGTGCCGATACACACACCACGTCTCAGAGGAATATAAGAGGTTTGGCAGCACAATTGCCATGTAAACTGATATTTTGGTGGCCAGCTTAAGGTCATGTGAATAGAAGACCTTGGAACGCAGTTTCCCAAATGCCGCAGCTGCGGCACAGATTCTGCTGATGATCTCATCATCAAGGTCACACTTGGATGTTATAGTGCTCCCCAGATAGCGAAACTTGTCAACCTGCTTCAGCTTGTCCTGACCTAGCTGTATAGACAGTGTCTCGTGGCCATGTATGTCCAGGGACATCACCTCTGTCTTCTTGACACTGATTTTTAGGCCGAACTTGCAGCAAGCTTGGTGAAAATTGGACATAAGCTGTTGCAGGCCATCAGGTGATTCTGCCACAAAGCATAAGTCGTCAGCATACATGATTTCTGTGATCATTGTATGGGAGACTTTAGTGCGTGCCTTAATCCGTATAGGCTTTATGCCAATATGCAGACGAGCCACAAATATTCTTCATCACAAGATGCACATTTTGCATAACATCCGTCGGCTCAGAACCATTTTGGCGTAACCTAGCACACACGGAGACATTTTGCTGCGCCTTGCACAGCTCAACAGCAGAGAGAGCATAATATAAATATTCGTTTAGTTGAAATCTATTGTCACTACTCATTACACGCGTTTGATAATAGTCAAGTGGTGTTATAGGAACAGGTCTTTGCTCTCGAAATCCATTTCGACCATTTGGAAATAATTTTACCCAAGCTAGCTCTTCAGCCCTTTGCTCCCTTAATAAACTGATTGGAGGTGCAGTTTTTCTTCTCAGCCCATAAATGGGAATACGCCTTTTTTCTATATTAGTAGTAATAATAACGTCTCTTAAATCCAAGGTATGTTGGTATCAATTGGCATTAGTTTGGTAGTAACGAAGCAATAGACATCATCCGAGGCATTACTCATCTCATGATCTAGTGAAGTGAGATTAGTGAGAGCTGTGGTGAGAGTTTGTTCATGAGATTCATTTGGTTCTAATGGGGATTCATCTGGTTAAGATGTGCCAATACCTGTAATACTATATTGCATATCTTGACGTCTCTTTACCTCCAGCACTACTGCAAGATGTTGACATAATAGTCCTTGATGTTAAAATTTCATAAGCATGGAAGTACCTCTAGTAGGCGCAACAAAACCTTCGGGTCCTCTCGAGTGCGAATCAAATAAATAATAGAAATAACTTGATTTCATTACTGCAACTGCAATATAGGTTTGACATGTAACGATGCCCTTGTCAAGAATAGTAAAAAAATGTTCAATCCCTGATAATAAATTAGAAAAGTATCCTTTAAGTACTTCGGATAGTTCACTGGAGTTAATAACGCCAACAACTGAAGAAAGCAAACGATCCAAAAAAACGTATAGAATTTATTTCTATAGCAAGAACTAGTTCGGACACCAAACAACACAAGATAGTAAACGTTGAAGTGAAGGATTAATCGAGTTGAAACGCATAGAAAACTTCAACAGTTCAGACAGACGAAGCGATTTTAAGCAATACAGCATTAATCCTTTGTACCTTAATAAATTGTGCATTGATTATAGATAACTAGTGACCCACCCCGGCTTAATCATTTTTGCATATTGAAGGGACATCACCTAAATTCTACCTTAATTATTATATTTTTGCTCATACCTCCGGTTCCACTGAAGCGATTGCAATCAAACAAAGGTCAGATTTTAAGTTTGACCAAGACCTTTTAAACAAATGAAACCGCATTGAAATTTGTTCAGTAGTTTTTGCGACCAACGCGGTCAAACAATTTTTGCGCCAAAAATCCGTCATTTTCATTTTCTCGAAATTTTAATCTACCCAGTGTTAGTCACACAATTACGACAAATCAAATGACACCTCACATGTCAAAATCCGTCAAACCGTTCAGACTGTAGAGCGTGCAAGAACTATTTTCAAGGTTTTCATTTTAGCGCCAAAACTCCGCCATTTTGATTTTCTAGAAATTTTAATGTACCCAGTGTCACTCACGCAATCACGACGAATCAAATGACACCTCACATGTTCAAATCCGTCAAGCCGTTCAGGCTGTAGGCCGTGCCAAATAAATGGACATACATACATACATACATACATACATACATAGTCTCGAAAAACATTACCCTCCTTCCTTCGGCAGTCGGGTAAAAAGGGCTGTTCGGTAAATTATATTCGTGTTTACTTTTTTAAATCTACATTTGCTTGAATATTACAATATTTGATCCTCAGTGGTAGGACAGCGGTAGAGAGCAAATGCGAATACCGTGTACTAGTTTCTCGGTTAGACAGTTTTTTTGCGAGATCCTGTTAGAAAATTCACAGCAACAGTATAGAGGTAAAAATTACCTCACCCTCAACTACTCGAGACTGAACAGTTGATTAATGTTGTCACAGCTCTATCAGATGAAATTGCGAACAGTCTAAACATGTTGATTATGACCGTAAGACAAAAACTTTAAAAATCAAATTCTTCGAAATCAAAAAGAAATCGTTGATCCGGTGTAGATGAACTTCTGCGTTATATTGAATTTCTTTGTTTTCTTTTATAATTTTTATGCCAAAACTCATCACATAATACAACATTACATAACACAATCATGTCGATTACTTAGTAACTTACTAAATACTTCGTGTGCAACCCTCTCTTATTTGTATAGGTATTGTTGGGAGATCACACACTCAGACAGTTGGAATAGGAATAAATGGTACTACATGGAAGATCGGCACATTATCCCGTAAAGGGTAAGTTGAATCAGCAACCGGGAATTCGCACTTACTGAGAACTAGAAACCGATCTTAGGATTCGAGTGTAGTGGAGTGTATAACTGTTGGCCGAATTCGGGCAACAGTTATATGTATCTACGTACGTTATGTATTACATACGTACTCGTAAATTGCGATGCAACTTGTGCAAGATCTTGTACATGATGAAAAAAATGTAGAAGTAAAATTCTATACAAAACATAATGTTCATTTCAAAATAAAAGAGCAATTCATAACAAAAATACTGGTTTTATGTACCTATCTAGTGATTGAACCCACAATACTCGATTATTAATGGCTTGTAACAATTTAAACCATTTCGCCTTCTCTGTAGTCCTTAATTTATATTTATAAATACAAATTCCTCTAATATTAAAATCCCTTTTAACTTGCAAATTATAATTACGACACTTACAAACTCAACCACACGTCTCGCAAGTGCAATTTACGACATTTTTAACGACTTGTAGATTCACATCCCATTTTATTAAAGCGCGTTTGCTTATCTCATAATATCTTTATGAGATGGTTAAAAATCTTTTCTTTTTCATTACATTTTTTTATTACTACGCGTTTATTACACAAGTCCTTTCTATATCACATTTAGCGGCGACGACAGGCGCAGGGGTGAGGAAATGACGCTGACTTGCAATATGACGATCAGTTTAATAATTCCTGGGGAAACTCGTATAACTTTATGCTGGCAAAACGGCTTCAAATATTTTACGCTTTAAAAACAATGACATCTACGTTTACCTACTACTAGTCTAGTTGTAAGTAACCAAAATTTTGTAAGTATTGCAATAAAATTATCATCAATCAACTTTAGCAACTATTTATACTGGAGATTGATGGCACTTGGTGGAATCTACTACACATATTGAATAATACACTTGTACTTGAAAAACCATCAATGTAAGCCTTTGAGAATGCCGTAAGGCGAAACCGGTCAGGTTCAGAAATAAAATGAATACAGAAAGGCCTCTATTATGCAATAAGGACAGGTACCTAAGACAATGCATAAAATTATTTATTCTAGTCTCTACTTACTGCCCTATTAATTCTCATACTCTTTTTGTTCTAACCAGCTTGTCTAGTTGTGTCATAGAATTTGTAAATTAAAAAGCTATAAAACTTATATACCAATACTGATTTAATGAGAAACAAACAGATCAATACGAAACTTAGACTCATGTTGTAACAGACGACTGGATTAATTAGTGACGGGATGAAGCGCTTAATGGCAATTAGCAAAAATCCCCTACCAACAATGAGCTAAGAGACAACGCTGCTATTTAATAAGCGTGAACCTTATATAATTCAGATACATTTACTTACGTAAATCTTGTAGTATCTTATAGTAAGTATTAATTACTGCTAATGGAGAGAAAACATTGTTTTATTCATTATTATTTCCTAATTTTTTTTACAGGGTACCTACACTTACTACGTCATAACAGGTAACGCAATCTAAGCATGTTGTAACATAACTAAGTATTTTTAACATTCAATAGATTTCCGGTTCCCATATGAAACGTCCTAAATTATGATACCTATGTATTATAAGACGCATCTGATCCCTTCTTTCATAATTTAATAGCAAAACGAGAAAAATAAATCATGTTGATATATTCGCATTGATTCTGCACTCACAAGAGGATACTGTAGCAAACTGTGCGTGTACAGCCACAGCATAAATCTCAACGTACGCCAGTCAGAAATAACTTGGAGGTGTGAATATCAAAAATGTTTTGTTCTAGTAACGATAGACATATAGAAATACATACAGTCATACATAAAATACAGAACGTACGTACACACACCTAAATTTCCTAGTAGTTTTTTGATTTAAGAAAACAGGAAAAAGAGTTTCAATCGGTATCTCAATAATTACTATTTTAAATTCCGGATTACCTTGCATCAAAATATTAAATTGACGTGCTGTAACTTCAAAGAAATTCTTTCAAATCATTCAATTCTTAACAAACATTCAATATTACTTTAACAGAATTGATTCTGCAAATTCTATAAATTTCATAAATCAAATGATATCGCGAGCGTTTGTCGCGTCAGCTCATGAAATAAAAGGTTCATTCAAAAGTCGCCAATTTCTGATTTAATTCATAGAAGTGATAATATTGCGGGCATAGGTCTGGCGCTTCGAGATAAAGGGGTTGTCGGCTGCTGAGTCCAGGCACATGCTCACTAATCGCCTCAATCGGGCAATCCCCCTTTTGTGTCGCGAACAGACATTCTGACAATGCTGCCGACGACGTTTACTCCGGTTCATAAGTAAATGTCTTGAAGAATTGCTCTAAGGTAACTTTGTACGTTCAATATCTAATTCAGCTATTGTTGTGAAGGAGACAAAAGATTTGCACCACCAACTGTTTTATATTATAATATAAAAGCAATGTTGGATGATGGAGTTTCTACTACTTTTGAAAATGGCTTTATTTTTTGTGAGGTGTTTTTACAATTTGTTATTAATTACTACGTAATTACGTATTACTATTTAAAGCTATTGTCCTCTACGGTACATCTTCGGCAATGGAAGAGGCAGCGCCTCTTTTATACCACGGAAATGTTGTCACCTACGACCAAATTCGGAAAAGGCGGGAGCAGGGCGAGTGCTGCAAGGGATAGGAAGAGGTGGGCGGATTCTGAGAAGCGTAAGAGCTAAAAAGCGTACGTTAAAGTCCATACAAACCACATCTCAAGAGACCAGAATACGAGAGAGGACCCAAAATAAAGCCTTTAGATGTAAAACTGACTTATGAGGAAGGTGAGGAAGGAGGGAGAAAACAGAGAAGAATTCAAGCCCCATCTGAGTATTTCATTTTTCCTGACGTCATCGAGTCAGTGGTATTTACTTACTTAATTTACTTAAAGTGAACTACAGAATGAGATAGCTTTGGTATCAGGTGGGCAGTATAAAAAATAGTTTCATAAAAGATTTTACTACCATCAGTAGTAAGTATAGGCCCAATCATGTAATTGTACCATCATGGAAGTGATGGCAGCCGGTTTTATTGCGTATTGCAGGAAGGTAATGACGGTAAACGGTAAGTGTCGACAACATTTTATAGAACCGCTGGCCTCATTACAATGACAGGAAATTTCGAGATAACTTTAGGTCTAACGCCTTAAATATTCTTTCACATTTCCTATTTGACCTTCCCCAGCGAACACAAATTCGTTTTGAATAGGTAAATCAAAGCTCTTTGTTGCGTTCTGATATATTTCACATCAAGAGAAAATCTGTTTTCGCTGACTCATATTCTATTTGTAATCTCATATATATCGACATTTTTATTGCGAGAAACTTATTCAGAGGTGATCATACATCAATGCGTATATACCATAAAAACCATTCCGAGCTAGAAATGCTAACCTTCATTCGTTAGCTGAGGTAGGGTCGCCGATAGCAATAAATTTGATCGGTGAAACGCTAAAGGGTGCAAATCTCCTTGCAAATGACAGGTCACGTGACCTCGTCGACGCCCTGAATGGGACGCTGTAGAAGCGCCTAGCAAATTCAATCAATAAATTTATATAGGTAATTATATGAAGTGCGAGGGTGCTTCACAAGGTCTTAAGCGATCTGATTCAGTGGATATGAGGATACTTAACACCTGCTTACAGGGTACCTATGTCTATGATTATAACTAAGTTGGTACTGATGTGATTTATAATTAAAGTTATCTAGACTGATCTAACTAGAGATTATAAGGGTTATGAATAATAATGATATTTGAATATAATCTTATATGGTTAAAAAGGTAATAGCGGACTTCTGACTCCTAGTTCTACTCGAATGCGACCGGGACTAACGCAGATGTGATGATGTTTGTAAAAAAGGTAAACATAAATCAAGTCCGAAAAACATTGGAAAAAATTAAATGCTCAAGTGAGCATTTCATTTTTTCCAAGTTCATGTTTTCCAAGGAGCAAGTGAGCAGTCGCCCTGTAAGCGAAAGGTCGTGAGTTCGAGTCTCACTTGAGCATTTCATTTTTTCCAATGTTTTTCGAACTTAACAGTTAGCATAATAAATGCTATAAAAAATTCATTCAAATAAATCAAGTCTATTGAATGAAGCTCATATTTATAGATAGATAGATTGATAGATAGATAGATAGATAGATAGATTAATACTTTATTTGTACACCATTTACATAAGAATTTAAGTGCGAAATACATATTTTTTATACAATTGTTGTACAAAGGGCGGCCTTATCGCCATATTAGGCAATATCTTCCAGGCAACCTTTGGATGGACTAGAGTTACGTGTAAGAACAGGTGGTAGTTGGTGTGACTGGGAATGACAAAAATGATATATGAATACTCAAACTATATACACATATATACATATATACTCATATACGTACATATATACATCTATATAACATACATACACACATACATACATACACACATACATACATACATACATACATACATATTCAAATGTACAGCAAAGTGACATAGTGAAAAATTTAAATGTCTCTCCGGATATATAGTTATATATGTACTACAGTGACATAAAATGCTCATATAAAAGATTTTTAAAGCTTGTAATAGATTGTGCTCGTCTGATACCAACCGGTAACTCATTCCACAGACGAACCGCTTCTACGGTGAAAGATCGCCCAAAGTAATTTGTGGAATGCGTCGGCATTTTCAGTGTCAAGTTCTCCGACGACCGTAGGGACCTCGAATGTGTCTCATGTAAGAACCTAAAACGTTCTTTAAGGTAAGGGGGTGCTTTGGGGTTAAAAAGGATATTGTAAAGAAACGTTAGAATATGAGTATTCCGGCGAAGGCGAATTGGAAGCCACTTGAGTTTTATACGGTATTCGGAAACATGATCGTATTTGCGTAGGCCAAATATGAATCTTATACAGAAATTTTGAAGCCGCTCAAGTTTATCTAATTGTGCTTCTGTGAGATTTAGATAGCTGACATCGGCATAGTCGAGAATTGGTAGAAGGAGGGCCTGTGCAAGCGCAGTCTTTGTTGCCGTGGGCAGAAAGTTTCGTAACCTTCGTAAGGAGCCCCCTGAGGCAAATAGCTTGCGGCTTACCTCTTGCAGCTGGCGATCCCAGGACAACGTTTTGTCAAGGTAGATCCCCAGGTCTTTCACACAATCAGATAAAGGCACTACTGTACCTTCAAATTGTATCAGTGGCATAGCGGACCAATCTATATTAGAGATCACTCTAGGACTACCGACAACAATTAACTGAGTCTTTGATGGATTAATCTTTAAGCCGTAATTTTTACTCCATTCACTAATATGCGCTAGATCCAGGTTCATTGTGTCTAGTGCCTCTGATAGCTGGTTAAGTGGGGCCTGGCTGTATATCTGTAAATCATCTGCATACAAGTGGTAGGATGAAACTAGTTTCTGTGAAATAGAATTGATAAAAATCGCGAAGAGTAGTGGGGATAAAACGCCGCCCTGCGGTACGCCAACTGTTGTATTGCACCATGAAGAGAATGACTCTTCTATGCGTATACGTTGTCGACGACCAGACAGGTAACTTTGAAACCAATCAACTGCCGTTGGAGATATGTTAATAGAGCGAAGTATACTCACCAGGACGTCGAAATCTACAGTGTTGAATGCATTGCTAAAATCCAGGAGCGAAAGAACTGTTATGTGTCCTCGATCCATGGCTAGCCTTATGTCATCTGTGATGTGTACCAAAGCAGAAACAGTGCTGTGCCCAGGTCGAAAGCCGGATTGAAATGGATTTAGTATGCTGTTTCTACTAAGGAAGGAGCTAAGTTGGGTATGGATTAGGCGCTCAAAGACTTTGGAGAGGAATGGTAGAATAGAAATAGGTCGGTAATCAGAAAATGTGGAGGGCTTGGATTTTTTTGGAAGGGGAGTAATTTGCGCTTCTTTCCACGCAGATGGGAATTTGCCACAGGATATAGAGTGATTGAGTATATGACACAAGATGGGTAGGATTTGGTCGAGGATAGGGAGTATCATATTCCGACTGACACAGTCACTGCCTACTGCGCTGGATGTTATTGACGTTATGCTCTGCTTAACACCACAAACCGTAAATTGATCAAAGACAAAAGTTGGATATTGAGGAGTTGGAAGAGATGAAAGATAGTTAAGTGTGTTTGCTTTAGTTGTCCCGTCAATATTGGACGAAGATGAGAAGTGATGATTCAGTGAATCGAGATTTATATCTTTAGGAATTGAGTCATGGCGAGATTTTCCAACTCCTAGTGTTCTCAGGAACTTCCAAACCTTAGCTGGTTCTCCATTTTCCACAGAGGTATGAATATGCTGGCGTTGTGCGTTCCTACACATCTTGTTGCAGAGATTCCTAATTGCTACATATTTGTCTAAATTATATTGAGTGGGACGGCACTTGTACCTACATTTAGCAGCAGCTTTTTTAGACATAATTAGCTTTATTTCATCGGTAAGCCAAGGAGAGGGTAAATGTTTGATTTTGACAGCTCGGGCCGGTGCATGGACATTATAGAGACTGATTAAATTGTTTGTAAGCATCGCTACTTTAGTGTCAATACATTGGGTTGCTAAGAGAGGGGTCCAGTCAATGTTGAGGGCATCTTCACGAAGCTTGTCACGATCCATAGCTCCAAAACTGCGCTGCAAAAGAATTCTCGGCTTTGCCTTGGGAGGTCGGATTTTATAAGACAAATATATCAGATCGTGGTATGAGAAAGCATCAGCTGAACATTGGCCATGTTTGATGGCATGTCCAGGTGAAGAAACTAAGATGAGGTCTAGAAGAGTAGGGATACAGTTAGGAAAGTGGTGGGTTACATCAAGAGGAAGTATAGATAAGTTGCTAGATTCAACTATACGGGTAAGTGATGACGAACGATGGTCATTTTTCTTAAGGCACGTGTTGAAATCACCCATTATGATAGTGTGTGTATAAGTTGGAGTCAGATTTTCTAGAAGAAGTTCAAAAGAGGAGAAGTAGTCAACATTTGAAGAAGGAGAGTAGTACACGCCAAAAAGAATCTTAGTGTGATACAGTTCTACTTCCAAGAAAAGATGCTCGCCTGCGTTTGCCGGTGGTGGTTGTGCAGACATATTCACTATTGAGTAGGGAATATAAGAGCGTAGATATATAGCTACACCCCCACCACGACCAATCGCGCGATCGTTTCTTATAAGAGTGAATCCTGGAAGAGTGTAAGAAATTGTAGGCAGAAATGGCCTGAGCCACGATTCTGTGATTAGGATTGCATGGATGTTTTGACAGTTAAAGGTTGCCAGCATATCTGGGAAATGGGCTGGAATACTCTGGGCGTTTATATGGACTGCATTGAAATTCCTCGGCACATCGGTAAACAGAGACCGTAGGGTATGTTCAAGTGTTGTTGAGCTAGTAAAGCTATCATCAAGACTGTCTGCTGTGTAAAAACTTTCATTATCACTACAAGACAAATCATCAGACATATTATATATATAGAATTGTAATTTTAATAAATAAATAAATATAATATATATATTATATACTACTTGTAGATTAAATAAATTAATGAATAAAATAATATAAATATGATTACATTATTGCTAAATTGCTGGTCTACAATCTCGAAAAATCTGACATTATTTCGCACAGATTTCCTAGTTATTATTCTGAACAGATAGTACTTGCACGAGATACAGTAAATTAGACTAAAACTAAACCTGGATACCTATGCTGAATATACCTACTTAATTGAAATTTATATGTATGATTGAATGAATTTTTACAGCATTAAGTATGCTACCTATACAAATCGAATACATAGGGAAAAATAATCTTCTCGGGCGAGACTCGAACCCGCAAGCTTTTTCTTACAGGGGATCGGAAAACCCATTTAAAAGGTTAACCGAAATAAACGGTTACCGAATCATTCGGTAACCTTTTAAAACGGTTACTTGTCGATACTGTTAACCGTTTCAAAAGGTTATTTTTTATAACCCTTTAAAACGGTTAACCTATTGAAACTGTTAACACATATAAAATGTTAACCTGGGTTTTTAGTTACTATACGGGTTAATGGATAGTAAGAGATAAAAGAGCGAGTGAGAGAGGTAGATAGTTGCTTATTTTTTCTAGAAACAAGCATACTTTTTCGATTCATTTCAATTCTCGATAAATGCGTACTTAGTAAATAGGTAAATGTTCTTTTACAACCTTTTTTACATTAATATTATTATATCCCGAAACTCCCAATGTTTGTTATCAAATCATTTGCATACATGTGTAAATTACGTGAAAATGCAATATTATTATGACATGGTGCTGATCTGATGATGGAGCTGGAAGGTGGCCAAGGAAACTTCGCAATTAAACGACACAAAGTCATCGAGTTTGGGCACATTTGAATCGTCGTGACGAGTAGTTTGTCTTTCAATAGTAACCAGGGTCTGATGATGGAGTTGGAACATGGACATAGGAGCTCTGTAATGAAACGGCGGGTCTCCATGGAGTTTCGGCTCGTTTGCTTTATTTTGATGAGAATTTTATATTTATGTTTGAGAACATCGTCTTAAATATCTTGACTGTTTTATTAATTTATATGGTATTACCAGAGCAATCGTGCGGGGGGAGAGGGGTGGTGGGGGACGGGGTATTACTCGGTACGCCCACACATTTTACTCGGTACTAAGGATTCAGGGCTGTCTCACTTGTAATCACACTAATCACGTGTTTAATTTTCTTTTCATAAATCGTTTTGTTGTTAAGATTGATTTTTTATTCGTTTTCTATATTCAGCGATCCAAGATGGCGGACTCGAATTTTTCACCAAAATCGATATGGGTATCGCTTTCAGGGTTTTTGGGGTCGCTGATTGTGAATATAACATCCATTTCGCGATCCAAGATGGCGGACTCGAAATTTTCACCAAAATCGATATGGGTATCGCGTTCAGGGTTTTTGGGGTCGCTGATTGTGAATATAACATCAATTTCGCGATCCAAGATGGCGGCCTCGATATTTTCACCAAAATTGATATGGGTATCGCTTTCAGGGTTTTTGGGGTCGCTGATTGTGAATATAACATCCATTTCGCGATCCAAGATGGCGGACTCGAAATTTTCACCAAAATCGATATGGGTATCGCTTTCAGGGTTTTTGGGGTCGCTGATTGTGAATATAACATCCATTTCGCGATCCAAGATGGCGGACTCAAAATTTTCCCCAAAATCGATATGGGTATTGCTTTCAGGGTTTTTGGGGTCGCTTATTGTGGATATAACATCAATTTCGCGATCCAAGATGGCAGACTCGAAGTTTTCACCAAAATTGATATGGGTATCGCTTTCAGGGTTTTTGGGGTCGCTGATTGTGAATATAACATCCATTTCGCGATCCAAGATGGCGGACTCGAAATTTTCTCCAAAATCGATATGGGTATCGCTTTCAGGGTTTTTGGGGTCGCTGATTGTGAATATAACATCCATTTTGTGACTCAAGATGGCGGACTCGAAATTTTCACCAAAATCAATATGGGTCTCGCTTTTAGGGTTTTTGGGGTCGCTGATTGTGAATATAACATCAATTTCGCGATCCAAGATGGCGGCCTCGATATTTTCACCAAAATTGATATGGGTATCGCTTTCAGGGTTTTTGGGGTCGCTGATTGTGAATATAACATCCATTTCGCGATCCAAGATGGCGGACTCGAAATTTTCACCAAAATCGATATGGGTATCGCTTTCAGGGTTTTTGGGGTCGCTGATTGTGAATATAACATCCATTTCGCGATCCAAGATGGCGGACTCAAAATTTTCCCCAAAATCGATATGGGTATTGCTTTCAGGGTTTTTGGGGTCGCTTATTGTGGATATAACATCAATTTCGCGATCCAAGATGGCAGACTCGAAGTTTTCACCAAAATTGATATGGGTATCGCTTTCAGGGTTTTTGGGGTCGCTGATTGTGAATATAACATCCATTTCGCGATCCAAGATGGCGGACTCGAAATTTTCTCCAAAATCGATATGGGTATCGCTTTCAGGGTTTTTGGGGTCGCTGATTGTGAATATAACATCCATTTTGTGACTCAAGATGGCGGACTCGAAATTTTCACCAAAATCAATATGGGTCTCGCTTTTAGGGATTTTGGAGTCGCTGATTGTGAATATAACATCCATTTCTCGATATTTTCACCAAAATCTATAATGGGTAATCGGTAAAATCGATAATCGGTTTTCAGGGTTTTTGGGGTCGCTAATTACGAATAATCATCAATTTAGCAATCCAAGATGGTGACTTCGAAATTTTCACTAAAATCGATATGGATATCGTTTGATTTTTTTTTCATAAATCGTTTTGTTGTTAAGATTGATTTTTTATTCGTTTTCTATATTCAGCGATCCAAGATGGCGGACTCGAATTTTTCACCAAAATCGATATGGGTATCGCTTTCAGGGTTTTTGGGGTCGCTGATTGTGAATATAACATCCATTTCGCGATCCAAGATGGCGGACTCGAAATTTTCGATATGGGTATCGCGTTCAGGGTTTTTGGGGTCGCTAATTACGAATAATCATCAATTTAGCAATCCAAGATGGTGACTTCGAAATTTTCACTAAAATCGATATGGATATCGTTTTCAGGGTACTCGGGTTGCTGATTACGAATATTATTCATGTAGCAAGCCAAGATGACTGGATGGCTGAAATATTAGTAATTAACAACCCCGAAAATCTCGTAAACGATACCCATGTTGACTTTTTGGGAAATTTCAAATCCGCTATCTTGGATCATTAAATGGATTTTATTATTAGTCACCCCGAAAACTTAGCCTCTTTTTTTAAATTTCAAGTCCGACATCTTTGATCGTCGTTAAAATGGTCGTCAATCCCGATATCAGACAATTGCTGGCAGGCAATCATACGATGGGAAACTATCGACTCCCAACTGATCGTGTGTAGCCGCAAAACTGACAGCAGGGATGGCCGGCAGGTCAAAATCGCTTTCGTGTGTGGGCACTGTCAATTTAGGACTGCAGGCCGCCCGATACGCTCTGAAACTGCAGGCGGACTTATCGTGGATAGATCTTAAGAATATATAATATCATCAATTTAGCGATCCCGGCGATTAGCGAAATTTCATTGAAATTAGAAACCGATACCCATATCGATTTTAGTGAAAATGTCATGTCCGCCATCTTGGATCGCTAAAGAGATGATAGATTCGTGATCAGCGACCCCAAAAACCCTGAAAGCGATACCCATATCGATTTTTGTGAAAACTTCGAGTCCGCCATCTTGGATCGCTAAAGAGATGATAGATCATCTTGGATCGCTAAAGGGATGATAGATTCGTAATCAACGACCCCAAAAACGAAGTCGACGACGTCGGCTTTTGCGACTTTTAGTCATTTACTCTTAACCAATTATGATCTAACGTGATTTTAAGTCTGACTATTGAATTTGAGTCTGAGAGTCTGAGCCTGGGAGCCTGAGCCTGAGAGTGCGTCTGAAAGTCTGAGTCTAAGACTTTTGGTCTGAGAGTCTGAATCTGAGAATATGAGTCTGAAAATTTGAGTCTGAGAGTCGTCTGAATTGAATATGAAATTTCGAATTTATTGAAAATTTCGTATCCGCCATCTTTGATCGCTAAATGGATGATATATTCGTAATCAGCGACCCCAAAAACCCCGAAAGCGATACCCCTATCGATTTTGGTGAAAATTTCAAGTCCGCCATCTTGGATTGCTAAATAGATGATATTTTCGTAATTAGCGACCCATAAAACCCTGAAAGCGATACCCATATCGATTTTGGGGAAAATGTCGAGTCCGCCATCTTGGATCGCTAAATGGATGATATATTCGTAATCAGCGACACCAAAAACCCTGAAAGCGATACCCATATCGATTTTGGTGAAAATTTCAAGTCCGCCATCTTGGATTGCTAAATAGATGATATATTCGTAATTAACGACCCCAATGACCCTGAAAGCGATACCCATATCGATTTTGGAGAAAATTTCGAGGCCGCCATCATGGATTGCTAAACAGATGATATATTCGTAATTAGCGACCCCAAAAACCTTGAAAGCGATACCCATATCGATTTTAGTGAAAACTAGCTTTTGGCCGCGACTTCGTCCGCGTTAAGTTCGGAATAGAAAGTTACAGGACACACTGCTTCTGTTTCCGCGACCCAGATAAAGTTCCATAAAGTGACTGTGAGCCTAGTACTTCATGCAAATGTACCAGGGTCACAGAAATACTGATACCGTGACCGCGACCCACGGGAACCTATACCTGGGATAAAATAAAGGTCGAACGGGATGAAAAGTATCCTATATCCGTCTCCTGGTTCTAAGCTACATCCTCACCAATTTTCAGGCAAATCGATACAGCCGTTCTTGAGTTATAAATAGTGTAACTAACACGACTTTCTTATATAGATATATATTTCAAGTTCGAGATATAGGTATATAAAACGAAATAAAAAACAATTTTAACAAACAAAACGTGTCATGAAAAAAAAATATAAAATAAAAAAATGTCTGTGAACAACATTTGTGGCTTTACGTGGCATAATTACCTATATAGTAAGTGCCTGCCTATAGTGGGCACTTACAAACGGTCTTTATTGTATAAAATAACTATAAAAATAAAATCAAATAAAAAGTCCAAATGAAGCAGCACAATTATTTAATATACAAACTCAATTAAGTGCCTATCGGTAAACAGACAGTTTACTATCGAATGTCGAGTATATAATACAGTCAGTTTCAGTTTCGACTTTCGTTTCGTATAATTAAAAAAATACTTATTCACACTTTAAGCAGGTAGGTACGTAACGCGCGCATGAACTTCCCAGGATAATTAATTTTATTATTGTGCTACGACAAGTGACAAACACGTGCCACAGGTAAACTAAAGACTGCATCGTAAAATATATCTGTAGCTTTCTATTGCATGCGTGCGTGAAAGAGATACTGTCGCAAGCAAAGATCAAAGGATACGTCGCGTCGTCCGTCTTCGTCGCCGCACTCACCACCCAGCTCGGCCCCAGCGCGCGGCGGCCGGCCCGTAGGTACCTACTCGTGTACTCGAGGCGACAAAATAACCTTTATCATTTCGGTTACGGTTAACCTATATATTTCTGTTTATTCCGTATACGGTTAACACATTTCTGATTGGGTTAATAACAGATATATTTCTGTTATTAACCCAACCGATACGAACCGGGAATGCCTGACCAATTCGGCTACCGAGACACGCCCGATGTATTTTTCCCTATGTATTCGATTTATATGTATGAATTAGGTAGATATGTGAAAATAACAATTAGGTATACCTACCATGTAACTCATTTTCTTTCCAAATAGGCACCAGCGAACTGTTGAAGTACTTGAAAGAAAACTGACATAAAATAAATGGCCCACTATTATGTGAACTGTATCTCCTAAACAAAATGATAACACATATTTTAAGACTATTGTGTTATTCATGACTAGGTTATTCCAATGAAGGCTAAACGAAACTCCCAGGACAAATGTAATTTTGCGCAGTGAATGTTGACATGACAGGGAATGACACACGACATTTTTTATCTCCAATGGATAGCAACTACACAATAGCTCGGCGGAAAAATGGTATGAAATATTTTTCTCTCTCTTTTAGCCATCGTAAAATCCAGAAATTGATACGAACGGTGCCGTTTGGGTTGTCATCTAAAGCTAATATATCTTCAACATGCGTTACACTAACTAGCACCAATTCACATTAAATTACAATATCTATAGCTAAATAGACCATTGTCACTAAATTACAGGCAAACGCCTTGGGACGTGTTGATTGTATCGGTATGAAATATTCACGACCTGAGCAAGGCGAGGCCAAATACAAATATATCAATAATACACACAACAGATATGTATTCACGTTTGTATTTACGATTTTGCTATTTAGGGTACTCATCGAATAAGCAGGAAATATCAAAGGTCAGCCGAATTACAGTAAGGCCCATTTGTAACATTAAAATTATTTTCATGGCGTAAGTATTCTTTTTCTGACACACTTATGGAGGTTTCAAAAATATGTACACAACATATTTTCCAAACCTCCATTCTAAATTCTCTCCTAAACCTAAATCTCATCCTGAATTTCTTAATTGCTCTCAGTTTCATTAATTCGCTGATTCGTGTAATGTTGCAATATCTTACTTTATATTATAATGAACTTATTCTGCAAATAACTTTTTATGTCGAACACGTGGTTCTATTTTCAACATTTAGTACGAGTTTTAAAAGTTCAGAAGCCCTTCCTGCTGTTTTTCCCTCCTCAATTTTACCCCAGTTACCTACCTCAAGTTAACGGCTCCCACGTGAATTCGCCACAATTGATTATTTTCGTCTCTTACAATACTTACTCATTTTTATTATGATTGAATAAATTAGATATGAATAAACCTACTTAAGCAATTTTTATTATTAGGAATCTAAAGTTCAGCACGCCTCTGCCTGTTAAATGAAAAAAGAAAAAATAACACAAAGATATTTGTTTAGCATTCGAAATTGAAATATTAAATAAAATGGTTCTTTGATAGGGAACATTCCATCTGTAATATAACGCGGCGTAATGAGTTAGAGGCTATTCCATTAATGTTATTGAAAAATAGTCGTTAGTGTGAGTGGCGTGGAGTGCCGTGAAAGTGGAGGCGTCGAGTTTGGCTGGAACTCTTCGTATGAAGTTAATTGGATTTTTCCGTTTGCCACGCTGCGTACGTGTGCTGTGTGAATAATAAGTGCCTTAATAGTATTTTGAGAACCCCAGTAAAGATGCTCTCCGGTACGTCCTTACCGTAAACGCTTTTTATAATACGGTACTATTATTCGAGATCTCTAATTTGGTGTTTCTTTTTATACGTAAATTATTGGGAAGTTCTACGTAACACAATAGGCTGGCCCCTATTACTTGGGACAGAAAATTATAGTTGGCGGAATGTGGGTGTTAATATGCCTACCTCTGTCTACCCCTTCCGCGATCTGCAGGCTTGAATAAAAGTACCTAAATATGTATATACAGCCTTTGCCCACGGCTCCGCCCGCGTGGATGTCGGTTATAGCCTTTGTCCGTTCTCATGGTCTAATCTATCCCTATACCAAATTTCATCAAAATTGGATCAATGGTTTAGGCCTGAAAGCGTCACATAGAGAGAGACAGACAGACAGACAGAGTTACTTTCGCATTTATAATATTAGTATGGATATGGATAGTATGGAGCAATGTAAAAAAGGTTTGTAAATATTTTAGTGCTAAGCATCTATTGTCGTTGTCAGTACCTATGTTATATTTGTATATATTGGATTTCGCCTCAAACAAATATTTCAAACAGATCTAACTTAAATTTAGCTTGTAGTTGTTGTTCTTTGACATAACGGTAAGGACGTACAGTTCCCGTGGGATAACATGAACACAAGTTTCACACAGCCCAAGTTGCTAACAGAAGCTATTAATAAAAGTTAAAACTTTACCATAAATGAGGTCAGATTTATGTTAAAGTTTGCCACACTCATAATGTTATACTAAATATTAACATAATGTTCAACAATTGCGAGTGACATTGTTTAATATTTTATTCATTTTTTAATATTTAACCTTATGTGTTTGTGTTTGTGCAAAATAACATTATATGTATGAATTTGAAGCACTGGTGCATTGTTTAGTTTAATAAGTTTTATGTCAGCTCTACTTTTGGATATTTTGACTATGGGTAAGTATTTAGTTGGATGCTTTGTTAGAGTTATTTTAATGTCTGATATTCGCGGTATAATATCTGCGGTAGCCTAGTGGTATGGGTAATGGACTGCTGAGACGAGGTCTCGGGTTCGATCCCAGGTTTACCATGGCACACACCAATGACTTTTCGATGCTTTTCGAAGTTATGTGTGTATTTATCGCAGGTTTATAAGTACCCGGTTAATGGCAATAGGCTCGCCACCTATTACATTGGGACCTAAACATAAACTGGCGAAATGTGGGTGCTAGCACCTCTCGGGGAATACAGGCGTGAGTTTATGTTATGTTATGTTATGTTATGATATTCGCATGAATAATTAGTATTAAAAAGTTCAGAAACTCATAGGTACTCGTATCTCACTTGCTCTCACTCTTACTTGCATAATTAACCATTATCGTTGATCATGGCACTATTCTTTCGAGAAACATAGTCATATGTGATTATAGATATTATTTTTAAACGAAAATCCAATAGGCTTTTCGTCTAAAAATAATATTTCTTTCGCCACTGATATACCGTCCGCACCTACATCATATTTCATGCCAAAAATATTGATAAATAGCTGTTATACCTATATACCCAGCTATGTCACACAACACAATATATTGTGTCTGGTGTATACCAATTTAGTGACGCTTGTATACTGATAGGACACAATAATTCCAACAATTCGACTAGTATCGGATTCACATCCTATTTATATATTATAAGTGATCATAAAAATGGGATAAGTATAACTTGTCCTGCTGTCTTCTGCACTGTTGGTACATAAACTCTCTATTCTTACAAGGGCGGCACGAATATGACTCCCTTGGTTATTACACACGTCCATAGGCCGCGGTAACCGCTTTCCATCAGGTCGGCGGTTTACTTGTCTGCCTCTTAAGTGGCATAAAAAAGTGATGTGAACCTATAGGGCGTAAGTGCAGGGCTCTATATCCAGTCAATATTGATTTTAATACTAAGTAACTTGTGCTTGAATGTACAGTCAGCGTGATCTTAATACGAGAGTTTCAAACAAACAGTTTTATAGGTTTATATTGTATTATTGGCCTAGCTAAAGGTGTGTACCAAATATCAGAACAATTGGTCCACAACCGTCATTATGAGTGTTTTATATATCGAATTAACTTTGTATGTAGCTTATCTAAACCATTTAATTTTTAACTTTTGTGGACTGTTGTTACCGATTGTTGAATAATATAAAAGGTCTACAACCGGCCCAACAAACAGTTACAACAAAAAACAGCAAATGGTAGGGTTAATGCCATAATCGGGCTGGCTAACAGATACACAGGATGTTATTGTCCGACCCTTCTGATATGCCTTCGTATTCCTTTCGGAAATGATAACATAATCAATTCGGTAATAACAATTTAAAATTAATACTGTATCAGTATTAATTTTAAATATACCTACTATAAAAGTCAACCCGTCGAATGCTAAGAATTTTGACAGTTATACGAGTTTATTTATATGCACATAACTATAATACAATACATTTTTTTATACGTTGATATCGGTATTTTTAAACTGATATTGTCCTAGTTCTAGACTAGTCTAGAATTCGACTAAATTTCAGTTAACACGTTTAGAGTATTTTATGCCTATGATACTGTGCTGAAAAAATTTGCTCATATTAGTAGGTAAGCATACCTACTAAATCTGATGATATAATCAGACATATAAATTGATGATACAAATATTTTTAACATGATGATCATTGTTAAAAAAGTTATGATGTTATAAAACCTTTTTGGACTACTGGCATAAAATAATAAAATGGTTGTAACATGAAAAAAATCAAAGCTGAAATATATAAAGGGATTAACCGGCCGGACGAGTATTGTTACAAAGTTTAAATACTGAAATATTCATTTACAATGGAAATCCACGACGGATATTAACAACAATAGTGTTTGTGTATTACCATTAAATTAAAATAGGGTAGGTAATGTGTTGTGTAACAGTATAACGTTCGGGTAAACAATTGTATGTGAAGGTTTACACGGGTATGGAATTAATTATTCCCAGTTTCACAGGTGAACTAACAAGGGGTACGAATGTCGGCCCTAATCAACACCGACGCTACGCATAAGTTTTAGTGTAAGACTAATAATTGTATCATGGGACAATTTACCTACTTAATGACGCAGCCTGACGAAGCCTACTAGGTAATATATTACATGATGCCTTTAGATATAAAACTAAATGGTAAACTTCAAGACTTACCTATTGTTTAACTGTATTGATTTATGATAGGAATAATGATAGGAAAATAGGATTAATGATAGGAAAAATTATTGTGACGTCATTCCGATAGTTCGAACAAGTATAAGTACTAA
The DNA here is from genome assembly GCA_914829495.1 of Eilema sororculum. NCBI lineage: Eukaryota > Metazoa > Arthropoda > Insecta > Lepidoptera > Erebidae > Eilema > Eilema sororculum. The sequence goes on along the minus strand of OU618543.1, from coordinate 14,680,021 downwards.
TGTATAGGTAAATTTGAACAGCTTCAGACACGCGGCCAGAGCTTTCCCCTTTAAAGTTAAGATCGCGGTTTCGAGCCTGAGCTGATTAGCTTTTTCCTATCTTAAGTGCTTTAAAATTTCATTCAAATGATAGGAATTACTAATTATTAATATAGGAATCGTAGACTCGGTTAGTCATGCGCCCTTACAACAGTTTGTTCAAAGCATTTCATTCAATACGAGTAATTGTCAGGCTTGAGAATGGACAAAGAAATTTTGTGTAATTTGGGTTTCGTATAAAACTGAATTGAGGGACATAATTTATGTTATAGAGTTTCCAATATAACTCGTAGAATAATAAACGGTAATGACAATAAGCTGACCACATCGGCCGTAGGACTGATAGCCGCAAACGAGCCCTCGACTGAAGACCGCGAGTAAACAAATGATGGTACGCCGCCAGCTTGATGAACTAATGATCTGCAAAAGGAAGTTGGGCTAAACTTAATGCTGTAGGTGAACGATTAAAAGTTATATGCAATATTAGACCGTAAGATCGCCATAGGATAAAAAAATGTGGAAGAGAATACGACCACCTCAGCTCTGCTTGTGGGTGTCGTTAAAGGCGACTAAGGGATAGGACTGTTTTTCAGCTGACAGTAAACATAGAGCCCAAGACAATGTGCCCGCTAGACGACACTATTAGTTACGTGGGACCGAGTATCGTAGTTGGCGAAATGTGGGTGTTAATACACCCCTGCCTACCCCTTCGGGGATTTACAGGCGTGACTATATGTATGAATATAAATATTGAATTTTAATCTCATCTTTGTGATGTAACAAATCATCACAATACCTACTTAAAGATCTAAACACTTAGATGCCTAGGGATGTCGTGTAGCTAAACGTTGATTTTATTAAACAGAAGTCTTTACATTATCATAGTATCATAAATCAACTTTATGATCACAAATCCACACGCAGGGGTTCGTCCCTATTTTATACCATCATATCCGTACAGACATTTATATACTAGCAGTAGCTGTCATCAGCGGTTCACCCGCGTGGTATTTTGATCTTATTCACGTTTCATGACTGGAAACAAATTGTATACCGATGATTTTCAATAAACCACTACCCACCCCTAAATATCGTAATAAATACGAATAGTTTTACAAAGTCCCCGGGCAAAATATCTATTCGATTGTACTGAACTGTTAATAAATATCACAAGTTTTCACCCTAAACCCTGTACCGTTTAATAAATAGCTATAAAATACCCCAAAAGTTTTGAGGTAACTTTGTGATCAAATATTGTGTCGAGAAAATATTACCCCACTAGCTGATGCCAGCGATTTACCCGCGTGAATTCCTGTCTGCAATTCTAGATTATAATTTAAATAATTCATCTCATCAGTCTATGTGTAAGGACAGAAGCAGATGGCAGGACAAGAAAAAATTGAAATTAAGACAACAATCATATCTAATCACAAATTTTGTTTATCAACTTTACTTCAATCACCAGTAAAAAAAAAAATCAAAATCTTTATTATTCGGAAAATGTACACAGATTTACACTTTAAGGCTGTACTATGGAATATGTGCTAAATGTGATACTCTGACTCCTAAACTAGGCCTGCGCCTGTATTTTAAAAGTCAGTGCCCACCGTATTTTGCTTTTAGGTTTATTTTCAATTTTATTCTTGTTAGTGTGTGTAAATGAGAGGGTCTAGTCTCTCTGTGTGTGTAATATTTAAGTAATTTCGGTTCTAATATTATTTTTAAAGTAATAAAAAGATAAAATGTACCGATTGTCGTATGCTTCGGGAGTAGTGCCGCGGGCTTGGAAGGAGGCGAACATACAGCCGGTCCCCAAAAAGGGGGATCGCTCGGACCCGGCGAACTACCGACCCATAGCTGTCACCTCAGTCCTCTGTAAAGTGTTTGAGCATATCATTAACGCACAGCTCATGCGTTACCTAGAAGATCACTCCCTAATTAATGACCGACAGTACGGGTTCAGACCGAAACGGTCAACGGGTGATCTTTTGGCTTACGTCACTCACCTCTGGGGTGAGGCTATGGACAGGCATGGCGAATCATTGGCTATCAGTCTTGATATCGCCAAAGCCTTTGATAGAGTCTGGCACAGTTCGCTACTTTCCAAGCTTTCGGCCTATGGTCTGCCTGTTCGACTGTGCGACTGGGTTGCCAGCTTCCTGCATGAGCGTAGTATCCGAGTTCTCTGTGACGGCCGGGCCTCAGAGTTCATGCAGGTTAATGCTGGCGTGCCCCAGGGGTCCGTTTTATCGCCCACTCTCTTTCTTCTGCATATAAATGATATGCTAGCAGTAGGCAGGATCCATTGCTATGCAGATGATAGCACTTTACATGGGCGATACTTCGGGCACCCCGCGGCCAAGCGGGCTGACACTGACGCAAATAGACAGCGGCTTGTCGTTGAGCTCGACCGTGTCCTGACGTGCATCTCCCAATGGGGATCAGAGAATCTGGTCGAGTTCAATGCCAAAAAAACACAAGCGTGCGCGTTCACAGCCACGACCTCCCCCTTCCTTCCTCTCCCTACTCTCCAGAATACACCACTGGCTCTACAGGATCACATTGACATGCTCGGATTGGATGTTCGCTGCAACCTGAACAACAAGAATTACATCGAGAGCGTCATCAAAACAGCGTCGCGCAAACTCGGGATCTTGAACAGGGCGAAGCGGTTTTTCACGCCGGAGCAGCGGTGTCTTCTGTACAAGACACAGATTCGCTCTTGTGTGGAATACTGTTCTCATCTCTGGGATGGTTCCGCGCAATACCTGTTAGACGCTCTTGACAGAATGCAGCGACGTGCAGTTCGTATCATAGGTGATCCTGAGGTTACCAACACCTTGGAACCTCTGCAGTTGCGTAGAGACGTTGCCTCTCTGGCCGTCTTCTACCGCCTCTACCACGGCGAGTGTTCTGAGGAGTTATTTCAACTGATCCCACCCTCTCCCTTCCTATCCAGAACAACACGTGCTAGTCTGCGGTGCCATCCACACACGGTGGAATCCATACCATCTCGCACTAAACGGTTTGGGGGCTCTTTCCTCTGCCGCACGATAAAGAGCTGGAATGCTCTGCCCGCATACGTGTTTCCCTCTTCTTACAGTCCCGGGTTCTTCAAGCGGGGCGTGAAAAGGCATCTATCAAGGCCGTCAAGTTAGGGACCACCATTTTACGTCCAATAGCACCGGGAATGGTGGTCTGTATCTTCTGGACTGCACTTCAGCTTTGTTGCCATCTAGCGGAGTGCAGTCAATTGACGGACCAAATATAAAAAAAAAAAAAAAAAAAAAATACAGGGTGTATTTTTGAAACGAGGCAGTAAAGGCAGGTACCTTAACCATTGTAGTTACAGCAAAATGTTCTTAGGAGATCATTTCTCACTTTTTGAGATATTTTGATCTGCATTCACAAATTTGGGAAAAATCGTACAAACAGCCAGATAAAAGTCCAAAAAAGTAATTTTTGCTGCCAATTGACTCTATTTCAGGTGGGGATCAAAAGACTGTATGGGACCATTTTAGTTTTGAGTACTAAGAAAGACAGAAATTCCCAAAAACGTTTCCCATTCATTTCAGCATGAAAATTTTTAAAGAATATTAGAACCGAAGTTACTAATATTCTCTCTAACCAATCCAACTAAGTTAAATTGCTAGTGCTAGGAGTGGGTTCACGTCGGTAGTGTAATAGCCAGGATTCGAACCTGGGACCTCTCGATCGTAAGGCCGACTCCTTAACCACTAAGCTACCAACGTTTTCCGAGCCGAGCCGAACCGAGCCAATCATACCCACTTCCTACCCAAAAGGGTAGGAAGTGGGTATGACTGGCTAAAAAGTAAATAAAAATAGTTTTTACCTACAAATTTCAAGTTTGATGCGAATATATATCTCGCCCAACTCATTGTACCTAGTCAAATAGTCTGGAAATTACTAAATCAGTTAATTTCAGTTAAGTGCCAAACGTTAGGGACAGAAGCCCTTAAAGCCACACAATACCAGTAGTACCTATAGATTAGTAAAGTAATTATTGTTAACGATCGTTTCATTAACCCCTAGTAATTTGGGTCGTGCTGTCGTTCAGACGACCTAAGTCCCGAAGTCTATCAAAAGTGTAATTTATATCGTACTACGCCGACTATCAGAACCCAAACTCTGTAAAAAAATTGAAATTGACTCTAGTAGTTCTGTGAACAGTAAACTTTGCCAGCACCTTTTCTCTTGTCAACCTGTGAACAATTATGTCTTTAATGTGTCAGCCAATAATCGTCAAGATGCGTTCATAAATAACGCGGCAGCAAATTCCCCCTTTTCCCACATTACTCCTGTTATCAAAGATACGGACGAAAGTAAAATCAGCCACCTTATCAAAACGGGGACTCTCACTCGATCAATTATTACCGCTTACATAAAGAACAATGCAATGAGTATGTACGCCATGAACAGAACTATAGCAATACTTACAATCCATAATTCTTAATATTATAAATACGAAAGTAACTCTGTCTGTCTGTCTGTCTGTTTGTTACGCTTTCACGCCTAAACCACATAACCGATTTTGATGAAATTTGGTATAGGAGTAAATTAGATCTTGGGGAGTACTTCCTCAAGGTCTAATAATTTACTCCTCCATATGCTATGTTTGATCGTGATAGCCAACATCCACGCGGATTCGCAGTCCAGAGCCGCGGGCGAAAGCTAGTAACATAATATTTATTTTTACCAATGCCAAATCTACTGTGGGCAGGGACATTAAAATGAATTGGGAATAAGATCATTTTGAGTACTTCGTTCGTCAAGATCGAATTGATGTTGAAGTCAAAAGAAAGAAAGTCTTTACAAAAAAAAATAGTCTGCAAAGTCGAACTCGCAAACCTTCAAATACTTCTTTATATCCACCATTGCCAGCTTAGGTCGTTAAGTTTTAATTGAGTTTTGATGTTTGAAAACTAAAAGTTCTAGGTAAATTCAAACTGGCTGAGATATGATTATGAGCTTTATAATACTCGTTACCTGCGACTTTTTTAACTTCTGCTTAAACTTTTTTTTTTCTGGCTACTTGCTGAGCATTTAGCCAATGTCAAGTATATGATATTATAACTTCAGTTAAAATGATTGATGACGATGATGATAATGGGTTAATGATGTTGATGTTGATGATGATGATAATGACGATGAATGAGATGATTGCTGCCTCAGTAAAGTTGTGGAGACTTTACTAAAAGCTCCCTGGAGAGATTTGGATTGAACACGTAGAGTCACAATTCACTGTAATATGCCACTTTCCTACACGCGTGTGAGTTGTCCAAGACGTTATGTCTAAAAATCCACCATTTTTAGACATAAAAACTCGAATTCACACCAATTTCGGAAAATAAAATAATACCGCGATGCGTCCTCTACGCTTTCCCGCCAAAACTATCCTGCTTAAACTTACAAACTTGTACACTCATATTATACTTTGTCAAATATAGGATGATAATTTTGACAGTAGGGTACCCCATGGTGTGTATTCGTCAATGAATCTATTCGATTCTCGTTTCCGTAGAATTTGAAATCGATGGTTATAAAAACACTAAAATGTTAATTTTTTTTCATTACTTTATATACCTAATGATATTTATGTTTGTACTATACTTAGCTAAAAATATTACATTTTTTAGTAGATAATTAATAATTTTACTTGCATTTAAATTAATAAAAAATCGATTTATTTGATTAATTTGTCTATAATCGATTGTGCGATATTCTTGCAAGACACTCCACTAAGACAAGTTGTTTCTGTGCTATGATAATTTTCAGAGGTATTTTGTATGTACATAAATATGGTACTTCATAGGTGTCATCTGTCATAATTATCATCTTATATTAGACAGAATATGGTGGATTTGTCTGAACAATGGGCATGGGTTTGCATGAAAGGTGGGATGTGACAACAACTCTTAGAACTCAAACAAATACACAACGACATGTTATGTGTTTGGGTTTGTATGATAGTTGAGGTGTAACAACTGCCCTTGGAGATCAAACAGACACACGGACCACACGACATTCCACTTTGCCCCACCGGTGGGGACGCTTGGTGGGGCAAACTGGAAGTACCCCACGTTAACAACAACATAGGTGTTTATTAAGAACTACAGTTTTTTAACAGCGACTTCAACTCTCAATTCAGCTTTTTATGGTTTGTAAGATAGTTGAGGTGTAACAACTGCCCTTGGAGCTAAAACAGACACACGGACCACACGACATTCCACTTTGCCCCACCCGTGGGGACGCTTGGTGGGGCAAACTGGTAGAACCCCCACGTTAACAACAACATAGGTGTTTATTAAGAACTACAGTTTTCTAACGGCGACGTCAACTCTCAATTCAGTTTTTTATGGAAACGAGTAGCATTCGCACTTGACTGGTTTAGTTAAGTTACAATGGGAATAATAACTTTCAATATTTACAATATCCACGACACCGAAACCTGTCATGAAATACTGAAAATATTGAACAAAGGTTACGTTTTTTGCTAATACAAAAAAATGTTCCAGCGTTTTACGCAACAGTCCACATTAAATTTACCTGTAGCGGACTATTTCACTCACATAATTTTGTCCGTTATAAATATCTGAGTTCACTAACGAATTGGATGTGCAACGTCAATCAACAATTTGTAACCATACCGCTGTATAGTTACTGGCATATATTTAACCCTAATCATGTCACAAAATGTAGGTAGGTGCAGTATACAATTTTTGGTGTTTTGTATTTCATAGCATGGGGTGCTACAGCGGAGAAGGGGCCTTACTCCGAAAAACGAAACTATTCGTATCCGTTGACGTTTCTGTCATTTAGCTACCCCGAAAGTGTTTCGTATCGGGCTTCGGATCCGTCTTCGATGGTTTGACATTGACGTTGTCGATCGTTGTCAGTGCACCTACTCCCAAAATACCTTTGACGTTTTCGTAGTCGTTGTTTGACAAGTAATCTTGCGGATTATTACTTGAAATTCAACAACAGCTATATAGCTATCGTAAGACTTTCGGAGTTGAATTTTTATCGAAGAAAATGGCGAGATTTTTTAATGTTGGACGAAACGATAAGCAAAAAAAATCATTGCTCTACTTCCTTAAAAAAGGAATACTAGGGGTATATTACCATGCGGAGATGCAGCTGCAGATAACCACTGTGCAAGATTTTAGAAGAGCTCGAAATGAACTCATTGAGTTACTGACTAGATCGAAATAATAGTTAAATTATATTGAATAGTGTAGTGGGTATAGGCATATTTATCCACAGAATCCATACGAATATTATAAATGCGAAATAACTCTGTCTGTCTGTATGTTACGCTTTCACGTCTAAACCACTGAACCGATTTTGATGACATTTGTTAAGTTTAGAAGGTAGATTAGACCTACCTGCGATAACCGACATCCTCGCGGACGGAGCCGAGGGCGAAAGCTGATGCTGACGCTTTTTGACGCTGTTTTCATAAGAATACAACTATATTTTTTGATTTTTCATTTGTTAACGGTTTTTAGATTTTTAAAGTAGGTATATTGGTCCAAACTATTTATCTAGATTCGAACGTTTGTCTATGATTACGAAAACGGCGGAATCCGTCATTCGACAACGAAAGATTTTCGGAGTACCTAACTTTAATGGTTCGTGTTCGTTCGGGTCGTTGTTCGTTCATTCGTTTTTCGGAGTAAGGCCCAGGAACTGAAATTCTTAAAATTGCGTTGTCATCATAGAACAATGCAGATTCTAATATAAATAGTAAATTCAATTCCCAGATCATACATAGGCACAAACGAGTACATACATATAATCACGCATTTACTTATCCCTGGCGGTTGGGCAGATGTTCTAATAATGTAATATGATACGAATATAACTCATTGAAACAAAGCTACTTAATACTTAAGTAACTACTTAATTCTATCGCGATTTATTTGATACTGGCTGACCCGGCGGACTTCAATTTTTTTCCGGCTGCGTGGCGTCCGATCCCGTTCCCGCTGCACCCTTTACTATATTAAGCATGTTTTATACATATAAACCTTCTTTTTGAATTAATCTATCTATTAAAAGAAACCGCATCAAATTCTGTGGCGTAGTTTTGAAAACATACATAGGGACGGACAGACGCGTAAAGCGATTTTGCTTTAGGTATATGATGATAATTATTAAGTTATTTACAATGTCACAAAATATTCCGAGATCAAGGGGTAGGCAGAGGTGCTTTAGCACCCACGTTTCACCAATTATAGTTGTCAGTCCCACGACGTTATAGGGGGCGAGCCTATTGCCGTCTAGCGGGCCCTTTGGTTTGGGCTGTATGTTTACTCTCTGATGGAGAACAGCCCTATCCCATAATCGCCTTTTACGACACCCACAGAAAGAGCTGGTGTGGTCCTATTCTTTATTTAAAAAAGAACACATTTATGGAGGTTATGACGAAGAGCCCGCTTAATTTGTCTTAATATATTTGATCACATAGCTCATACGTAGCCCGGTTAATATAGACTTCAAAGCATCCGGTAGCTATGAAAATCATCAAAATTAAACCCACATTGCAGTAGCTAAGCACTCCTTATAATTATCTCATCAAAGGTAACTAATCCAAAACACTCTATGTTTTCATCCTCTCTGATATTTGGTTCTTTGTCAAGAGTGAAACACTGTTTGTACAAGCTACAACTTAAATACTTTGTATGCAAGCAATTTGGTAGATATGATTTCCTTGTATCTATGGTTGTATGGATGGTAAGGTATGGGTAATGGACTGCTCAGACGAGATCTCGGGTTCGAACCCAGGTTTACCATGACACACACCAATGACTTTTCGATGCTTTTCGAAGTTATGTGTGTATTTATCGCAGGTTTATAAGTGCCCGATTAATGGCAATAGGCTATCGCCACCTATTACATTGGGACCTAAACATAAACTGGCGAAATGTGGGTGCTAGCACCTCTGCCTACCCCTTCGGGGAATACAGGCGTAACTTTATGTTATGATTTCTTTGTATCTCGTCCATCTCAGTACCTGCTTAGGTATCTTGATTTTATACCTACCTCAATAGTATCTTTGTACTTACATCTCCATACCTATCTGTGTCTGGAAGGTTTTTTGGTTTCCACTTCAATGGGCATAAGCCTGTTGCAGACTATCGAATACTTTTCTGATAACGATACCGAAGAAATTTCTATCAAATTAACTCAATAACACTTTTTACTTAATTTAAGAATCGAAGTTGGGATCTTGGGACACAGGGAATACAGGGAGCAATCAGGTACATATTTATGTGACAACTTCGTCGGTTGTCGCGACCAAACATAGTCTATGCCCTTTTTCATTATCTAATCTACCCTTATATCAAATTTCATCAAAATCCGCTCAGTGGTTTAGGCGTGAAAGCGTAACATACAGACAGACAGACAGAGTTACTTTCGCATTTATAATATTAGTATTGATATGGCTCAATATGGATATTTTTTTACAGTAGCATTCGTTACTACTGCACCACGGAGTTAAATTTATTGTATTACTAGCTGTTGCCCGCGGCTTCGTCTGCGAATAGCTCGAACCTATGTATTAAGTTACTTCATCATTATATTTTCAATTATTAATTACTTGTTCAGTCAAATATTGTTATTTAACAATTTATTTAACAAGTAATAATATAGGGCTAATCTACCGAAAACTATGAAAGTAAACTAGCTTCTTCAATGGGTTAGACAAACCCTGCGAAAGAGTTTTGGAAAGTTTAATCCAAACATAATCCACAATTAGTAGTGTTCATCAGTTAACATGATTTAAATATTTTTCTTTCCTCTCAACTCCTTAGAACACACTACTACCACTTACAAACTTAAAAAATTAAAATACAGTTCGATTACATCAGGAAAAATTTATCGCACAGGCGCGAAAAATGTATCGCTGGTTCAGTGGCTCAGTTGGTAAGAGCATGTAAGGGAAAGGTCACGGGATCAATGATGTAATCAAATTCTATAATTAGCATATTAAATGCATTAAAATTTCATTCAAATAAAAATAAATCAAAAGCGTCTACTTTCTTTAGGTATATACACGTCCACAAAGTATTCTTAAAACATTCAATCTAGAATCATCACATTATCTGACCAACCGGATCGGTAAACTACAGGGTATCTTAAACAAGAGCAGTTTACGGAACCACAACTGAAGCATTATCCTGAGAAGTACAACCTTAAATACAGTTGCCTTAAACGCGTGCTTCAGAGGGTTACATAGTAATAGCAGTTTGATATGTTAATACACAAGTGGATACTCCTTACCACATAATCTCTTAGTCACTTACCACACCATTGGGATCTCCTCAACCCTTACACGTAAATATACATACATAATGCAACACGAATACATATTCGTTCAGGTGTAGGTACCTGAATGATTCATCTTTGAAGATTATTATTCTGAAGCGTATTAGGGTCAGTTGATACGCAAACGGTTGGGTGAGTCTTAAATAATAAGGTTCTTCAAGTTCATGATATAGCTAAGTAATTATAGCAAATTGTAGTCATATTATAAATGATTGTATAGCGAATGATAACAAAAGGAGGAATGAATTTTCCTTACTTTGATAATCACCTCCGAAAGAAGGACCCTGAGGACCTTCTTCTTCTTCCCTAAAGGAAGAAGAAAGAAGGCAAGGAGAGAGGATGTTTTCTTGCTTTGATAACTAGTTACGAAAGAAAGAAATCAAAATGTTAATAGGTATATCAAAGTTAAAGGGCAAACACAATTTATTTTCAACTTTATGAATATTCCCGAACAATTTCCGAATTGGTCAGGCATTCCCCCTGTAAGGGAAAGACTGCGGGTTCGAGTCCCGCCCGAGAAGATTCTTTTTCCCTATGCATTCGATTTCTATAGTTAGCATACTTAATGATGTAAAAATTCCTTCAATTGTTTGGGCGCAGTTATCAAAAATCAATGTTTAAAAATGAAAAAAAAAAAAACCGCGGTAGCCTAGTGGTATGGGTAATGGACTGCTGAGACGAGGTCTCGGGTTCGATCCCAGGTTTACCATGGCACACACCAATGACTTTTCGATGTTTTTCGAAGTTATGTGTGTATTTATCGCAGGTTTATAAGTGCCCGGTTAATGGCAATAGGCTCGCCACCTATTACATTGGGACCTAAACATAAACTGGCGAAACGTGGGTGCTAGCACCTCTGCCTACCCCTTCGGGGAATACGGGCGTGAGTTTATATATGTTATGTAACATCATTCATTGATTCCGATAGTTCGTGAGAAAATCGGTAGATGACGCCACGTCGCCTTAAAAGACGTATAAGATGGGAAATTTGAATCATATCGGGCGTGCCTCGGTAGCCGAATTGTTCAGGCATTCCCCCTGTAAGGGAAAGACTGCGGGTTCGAGTCCCGCCCGAGAAGATTCTTTTTCCCTATGCATTCGATTTGTATAGTTAGCATACTTAATGCTGTAAAAATTCCTTCAATTTATGAATATTGTGACGGGGGTTTTTTAAATTTTCAATTTCATTTTTATTTATACTTTTTAAATTGATCTACTAGTCCAGCCCTTATCACAGAATAGATAATAGGTAGTACTAGCGTACAGAATGGAAGCTCCCACCCCCGCGCAGATTTCATTTCCTCACCCCGCACGTTCGAATCAGAGGTACGATTAAAGGCACATAATACAAGGGATGTGCCTTTCAAAGGTGCATAGTACGATACGTCGAGGAGAAGAGTAAGAAGATCGGCTTATTTCGATTTTGTAAAGCTTCCTCTCTATCGCACAACCCACAGTTTGATTTAACCCTGAAATGCATGATTTCTATTTAAATAATTACCGCAGCCCGTGTACCGGTTTAGTCCGGGATTAAATTCGTTAAAAGTCCTACAAAACTGATTGCAGTGTGAGTCGTGAATTGAGAGATGATCAAGTCGGAGTGCATTACCAATTACCCTTCGTTTACATCAAAAAATACAACAAGAAAGTCAAAAGACAATTATTTATCTTAACATACGCTGCATTTTGGACAATCACTGTAACATACTGACTGGATGCAGAAGGCGTAGACTCGGGAGAAATAGCGCACATTGGGAGACTACATGTTCATGAATCAGAAAATTTAAAAAAATAGAAAATATTACATATTTCTGTGTGTTTCTGGGTCTGTGTGTGTGTATTTCTGGGATAATATATCTTATGTGGAGATGTGGATTTTAATGAATTCTAAAATAGATAAATTATACCACAATATCACAATTCAATCTTACTATTTGTTATTGAAATCACAAACATGTAGGCACAATAATGGGTTTTGCAAAAATATTTTGATGGGTGAGTGTTTAGTGAATTATTGTAGCTTCTGCCAGCGACTTCGCCCGCTTTGATTGTATTCAAAGTCAACGTCAAAAATCATTTATTATGTATATACCATTAAAACGGATTTTACAAAACGTTGAAAAGTTGCAACATATATTATGTTCATTTGACATTGGATATTTGACTCCTTGATGTAAACAAAGAGCCAAATGTCGCCCGACACGGCGACGCTTGGCTCAAAATATTACGAAGTACTTTGAAGTTGCAGGGCTAACCAACAAGACGTATTTTTACTTTATGTAGGTATATTTTCGGTATTTTTTTTAATTTTATTAAGCATTAAACCCACATTGGAAGAAAATATAATTCAAATAGTTTGCGAATAATGAAAATTCATTAAAAATGATAATATATAGTTTCGTTTCGTTAACATTTATAAATAAATACCTACTGCAATTCCACGTCAGTAAATGAGTGTGCATTGAAGGGTTATATTACCCGTCAATAAAGTACGACATTATCTGTAATACATTTCTGCCAAAATAAATACGAAAGTTTATAGACGTGAGTTTTGCAAGGTATAGAGTAGTTAAAACCGTTTATATCAATAAAAATTTATATAAAAATACGGTTTTAGAATGTAGCACATTATCCCACAGTCAAGAAGGGTTTTGTTTTTCGCGTGCAACTTGTGTGTATGCATGTATATAGGTATGTTTGTAATATTCCTTATTACCATATTATCTTCAGAACCATTTTACGGATTTCAATTATTGATGTTTGAATGAATTTTTTATAGCATTTATTATGCTAACTTTTAAGTTCGAAAAACATCGGAAAAAATCCACCGTCGCCCTTAAAGACGGATATAAAAAGAAGGAAGGAAAATTCGAAATGATTCAGGTGTGGCTCAACAGCTCAGTTGGAAGAGCATTCCCCCTGTAAGGGAAAGGTCGTGAGTTCAAGTCTCACTTGAGCGTTTCATCTATTCCGATGTTTTTCGAATTATTGATGTCTCAAATTAAAGGTATTCAGCGCATAAGTTATTTTAATCCATGCAATAATAATAAAAAAAATGTACCTAAGAACGTACATAAAATGTGAAAATGGGGTAGCTAATAGGAATGTACATGTAAATACCCTTATGAACTGAATGAAAAAAATTACTACCGCCTGCTATCAAACTTGTTTCAATCGGCAGTTGGGTTTTTATTTTTAATAATTAAAATTATATAAAACTTTTGAATTATGATTCTATAGCAGAAAACGTAATTGTTTTAAGTACCAGATGTCAAACTTTTCAGAAAAGCCGAAAATCTTTTGAAAAACTAAAAAAATCATTACTCATTAACTATTAATCGCAGGTAGATGATGGAATTATTCTTATCCTTCAAATGAAATTATCAAATAATTGCTAAAGTTGTTATTAACAGGATATTTATTGGTCACATATAGCAATTCAGTTTTTATTTTCGGAACGTAAAAATGTCATAAGCTGTGAACAGGTGTATGGCGAGGCCTAACATCGATGGTTTTGTATTTTTTTAAGATATCGAAATGAGACCCACATTATTTGACGCAGTATCTTTTTTCTGATTCTAATGGTATTTTAAACCCATTTTGGCTACTAACAGAAATTACGTTTTCTGCCATCAAATTACGACATATATTTTTTAGTGTATGGTGAATAGTGCCCCTAGGCTGATATAACATAGCATAGGCTATATGTTATCCCAGAAATAGGATTGTGGGTCATAAGATCAGATCTCAGTCCGATGAAAATTTTATGCATCTGAAGTCGCGAGCAATAGTTAGTCTTTCATGGACACAATCGGTTTTAACTACTCTATAAAGATATCGTTGTAGTAGTGTTTTGTTATTGGTGCTGATTCTGTGGTTTGAGGGGACTAAAATGTATCGCCATCAATTTTTTTTCGAATTGAAGACAAAGATGGAATACGTTTGTAACAACAGGATTGGCACCGTTGTCGGATGTGACGTAAGTCATGACATTAAGGGATAGAGCGAGAAAAATCATGCTAGCTCGCTCAAATATTGGTTACGATTTCAAATAATGCCAACCCTAACATTTTGAAGTCTCCCACACATCAACACTACCGTGCATGTGCACGATCTATGAATGTTGTAATTACAATTCAAATTTTTCATACATTTTGTCGAGAGCTTCCGACGTGTGCCCTTATTGAGGGACTTGTGAAATTATTATTTACTCCGCCATTTTGTAGCAACGGCCATCATGGACCGTTTCTTGTTCAAGCACAGCGAAAAACACTCCCGAATAGTATACCTTTCAAACAAAAAAACTAAATCCAAATTGGTTCATCCATTTAGGAGCTACGATGCCACAGGCAGGCACACACACACGAACACACACACACACACACACACACACACACACACACACACACACACACACACACACACACACACACACACACACACACACACACACACGTGTTTGAGCATATAATTACCGCACAGCTCATGCGTTACCTAGAAGATCACTCCCTAATTAATGACCGACAGTACGGGTTCAGACCGAAACGGTCAACGGGTGATCTTTTGGCTTACGTCACACACCTCTGGGGTGAGGCTATGGACAGGCATGGCGAATCATTGGCTATCAGTCTTGATATCGCCAAAGCCTTTGATAGAGTCTGGCACAGTTCGCTACTTTCCAAGCTTTCGGCCTATGGTCTGCCTGTTCGACTGTGCGATTGGGTTGGATGCTAGCAGTAGGCAGGATCCATTGCTATGCAGATGATAGCACTTTACATGGGCGATACTTCGGGCACCCCGCGGCCAAGCGGGCTGACACTGACGCAAATAGACAGCGGCTTGTCGTTGAGCTCGACCGTGTCCTGACGTGCATCTCCCAATGGGGATCAGAGAATCTGGTCGAGTTCAATGCCAAAAAAACACAAGCGTGCGCGTTCACAGCCAAGACCTCCCACTTCCTTCCTCTCCCTACTCTCCAGAATACACCGCTGGCTCTACAGGACCACATTGACATGCTCGGAATGGATGTTCGCTGCAACCTGAACAACAAAAATTACATCGAGAGCGTCATCAAAACAGCGTCGCGCAAACTCGGGATCTTGAACAGGGCGAAGCGGTTTTTCACGCCGGAGCAGCGGTGTCTTCTGTACAAGACACAGATTCGCTCTTGTGTGGAATACTGTTCTCATCTCTGGGATGGTTCCGCGCAATACCTGTTAGACGCTCTTGACAGAATGCAGCGACGTGCAGTTCGTATCATAGGTGATCCTGAGGTTACCAACACCTTGGAACCTCTGCAGTTGCGTAGAGACGTTGCCTCTCTGGCCGTTTTCTACCGCCTCTACCACGGCGAGTGTTCTGAGGAGTTATTTCAACTGATCCCACCCTCTCCCTTCCTATCCAGAACAACACGTGCTGGTCTGCGGTGCCATCCACACACGGTGGAATCCATACCATCTCGCACTAAACGGTTTGGGGGCTCTTTCCTCTACCGCACGATAAAGAGCTGGAATGCTCTGCCCGCATACGTGTTTCCCTCCTCTTACAGTCCCGGGTTCTTCAAGCGGGGCGTGAAAAGGCATCTATCAAGGCCGTCAAGTTAGGGACCACCATTTTACGTCCAATGGCACCGGGAATGGTGGTCTGTACCTTCTGGACTGCACTTCAGCTTTGTTGCCATCTAGCGGGGTGCAGTCAATTGACGGACCAAATATAAAAAAAAAAACACTCACAGAGCCACGTCAAACTTATAACACCCCGTCGTTTTTGCGTCCGGGGTTAAAAATGGTTATGACCAGCTACGAAAGAAGATTTTTATTTCCATTATGTACAGTAACTAGTTAGTAATTAAGAAACCTTTGTGTCTAGTTACAATTTACACATGTTAGAAACCTCTGGAGTTCAGACAACAAGTTCTACAATTGTTTTAATGCAATTATAATAACGTTGGAGTTAAGCTGGCTGACAGATTCGCATTTCGCCAGTTGTGTCGTTGACCTTTAGGTTCAACTCGATTGTGACGATCAGTTCATCGACCTATGAATTATTGTCGTTAGTAAAAGTTTATTTTAAATAAGTTTTAGAACCTCGTCCTCTAAGCTAGGTTTTATATTTATGCTAACTTAATTGTGCTATTATCATCGGCTATTTCTTTTAATTTCAATAATTGACTGAATAGTACAACGATGCTGGGCGATGCATTCATTACAAGTAATAAACGAGACGGAAATCTTTGGGCACAATTGTAATGAGTTGAGATATGACTTAAAAAGCGATATATTTTTCAATTTTAAAATATATAAAAAACCTGCTCAATTGAACATCTGGAAGACGAGAAATCTTAATAAGTAAGTTTATTCCACTAATAAATTAAATTATAGATTATTGTGAATGATTTTATTATAAACAATATTGTCCATAAAAACACTTGCATCGCAGCATTATTTCTGTAAAAGTGAACAAAACATTTAATAATAACCATTTAAAAAACAGAACAACAATTTAATAAAAATAAATTTAGAATTGATTTTCGCTAATTTGACACATAGTAAAATCTAATGTCTTCAGATATTAGCGCGTTCATATAAATCAAAATATCTGTTAGCCCATATCTTCCCTAATATTAGGTAAATGAATTGCCGAAAGCGGCTAATTTTATTGTGTAGGTACATACCTATATTATTTTCAGGACAATGTTTGAAAACGAGTACGATGCTATAATAGCACGGGAGCAACTGCAGGGCACGCTGCTAGTCTCGTAATAAATATTTTGATTTAATCCTCATAATGGACATAGCCATCAAATATATAGAGGGGTACCGAAAATAGTAAGAGATAGTATCGGGCGCATCGATACCATGGTATTGATCCGAAAGTGATTGCTTTCACTGTTAACACTAAATTATGAATGCAATAGCGGTAATAGCAAAAGCTGACCGGGGCTATTTTCACAGCATAACAGTGCATAACGTGGTCAGCGGTGCGGGACGATGCATCGCGATAGGAGGCAACATGCTATGCTAATGAGCCGTTGACTCAGATAAAGTACAATTTATGAATGTTGGCTGGGCGATGATAGTGAAGCGACTGGTGTACACAGGCTTACTGAAAATATAAACTTTTTCATTTATTCTCACTGTAGTTTAGTAGACAGGAATGAAAAAGATATTAAGGCTGCCTTTGCATTATGCATCTTACACAACTGGACACTTTGGGCAATTAAGAATCGTGTTAAAAGGAAAAGGCAAAAAGGATATCGCAGTTACAGAAGGAATTCGAAGTTCGCCTGATTTGTAAAAAAAGGTTTGGTTTTGAGTCTTTATGTGAGAGTTGGGGTCGCTTTTTATATTCGTATAGGGATCATACTTATTATCCCTACGGGCCTTCTACAAGGCCTACTACAAGTGTATCATGAATTTGAGCTACAACCTGTTCGAGAGGAATACGGCCGTGACCAGTCGAGCACCCGATCCTGGTCACAGAATAAAATATTTGAGACTACACACCAACGGACCACACATAACAGAGTTTTGCGGATTAAGGCGGATGAGCTACTTCGTACTCCAACGGGCAGATTTAAAATCACGGCTGATGGACGAAATTCCTTACTGTCCAACGGCAAAATAATTTCAAACCTTCACTATCAAACGTTCACTAGGAAAAAGTAAATTGAAAACCGGACAGAAATAGAAACCGTCGATTTGTATACGATGGTAGTCAATCCTCTTCGTCAGATGTCACTCGAACCGAAACAAGTTCCGGCGTTCTACAACCCACACGTAAAAGGATCAGAGGGGTACTCTGCGAAACAGGACTTCACAAAAGCTACAGATAATAACGTTTATACGTCATTAGGGAGAGAAAATTACATCCCTATAATGGTTTCATTTATTCCTAAATAAATAACAGTAGCAAATGCAATGAGTATTTTACATATTCGTTCATAATGGAGTACCGTTTTGTGTATGTGTGCCGTAAACATAATATCCTACAACTGCATCGTGTTAATCCTACCTTTTAATATTACAGTTGAATCAATAGTACCTAGACTTTATGTACCTACTATGCTATATTAACTAGTATCTATAGGTGTGAAAGGAATTCAAAGTGTTATGATTTGGCTTTGGAATCGAATAGTTAATTATCTCGAGATTCGCGCTGTGCCTTTTGTCGTTATGTAAATTCTGACATCTGCCATTGAAAGTTGGGGATTTTTGTCGTAAACAACGGATGAAATCACTCGCGGCGCTCCTTTGTCAGTGCAGATTTGTATTCGCTTGAGGAGATACATATTAATGTACTCGACTTCTGAAGAATCGATCCATCATCGCTACCTTTGTGGCACCTTTTTTTTTAGAGAATATGATTTCTTTCTGAAGATGTTTTTCTCTGTAGCCTTATCGAAGATATACTAAATTGTATTTAATAGGGTCATCTGAAGACTTTGTCAACAACAGGTAAAGTGGAGTTAAGATATAACCATCGGGCGAGGACAGCTTGAAGAACTTTTGTGGATTATAGATTATAGATTTTTTCTGTCTGATCGATACCTTTCTGGCAGATATTGCTTATCTGAATCGTAAACCGCAACGAGTAAAGTTGCAAAGCTTAAAACCCAAGCGAGTCGTTCATTGTTGAGAAATTTCGTGGTAAACGTACCATAAATTTTGTGCTAAGGGCAAAGTTAGTGAATAATTTTCCGTGTCTCTGTTTATTATAAGCTGGAAAAGTTGGTTGCGAGTCGTTGCTCGTAATCAACTTCACGAATGTGAACCGCGCTTTGTTTATTGCGAATATGGGTAATACAATGTAGTCATGACATTTCGTTAAAACATCGTACGAGAAAGTTTGTTACAGCTCCTTCATTAAAATAAACACAACTTGCGAGTCCGAATAAAGAAGACAAATGAAGAAGTTTTTCAAATTAAAATACATTTTCAAATGTAAATAAATAAGTACGCATAGAATAAAGACAACTTTCTTTGGCTCAGTAATTGAGACCGCTCACAAATCCTTTGCCAACAGCTCTGCATAACTAAGTTTGAAGCCAGCTGCTTCTAGTTTATTTTTTCTTTGAACGAAGTTATTTTAACGCGTTAGTGAGTAGGTATTATAACTCGTGGAGTCAAAGCCATAATAAATTTACTCAACTCTGTAATCAACTAATTACTTCAAAGTTTTGAGTCACGTTTTCATTGGGTATTTACCTGTATATATTTTCATCAGATAAAGTCGAAAACGAAATGGATATAGTTCGCTTCTCCCAACGTGACGCATTGACGCATCCATCACTCACATGATACCACCGGGTGCAGCGGAAATTTATTACTGTCGAATAATTTATTCCACAAAAAGTGGTGCTAATTGATATCCAATATTTATTTGTTAATCTGAAAGATTTGGCCAATTGACTGATTTTGTTATTAAACTGTGACTGCGTTGATTATCCGGTTCAATTGAGACATAATAGGTAATATAACAATAAATTCATGTGATTAATAAATGTACCTACTGTTAGTCTGAGACTACTGAGTGTGTAATTTATGACTCTACCTGTAGGTACCTACTTACGTCATTAAATGATATATTCAAGTATTCTGTTTTATAAATATTATGAAATGCTACTTCTACGTAACGTAAACGAATTCGAAAGATTTTAATATTATGATTTTCCAACATGAGCCGGAGTTGATCCAACTTGAGCCACTTTCTTGGACTATAACGATTGTCTGAGATATAACCACTTTGGCATAAAGAGTTCGACTTACAGTATTATCGTAAATTTAATCGATATTATCGATAAATTTACTGATTCACGATGAGTTGCATCAGCAACTCATTCGAACTTATATTGACATCAGTTGTTTTTAGACCGAAGTCCACTCAGATTCGAACAATAATCCCTATGAAAAACAGTCACTGGTAATATACGAATTTATGACTTCTGAATATTAATAATCAATGCATACAGGTGGGTATATAGAGGTGGCTTAATTGCAAAATGTCGATTCCTACCGACACGATGGAGCGCTTTGACACGCAAATCGAACCGTACAGAATCATATAGGTAGACTTTTACATGTCTGTATACTTCACAATCCTGTTCGAGGTAATTCGGCTTAACGCCTTTGGGTAACCGAATACAGTAGTAATGGAACAATATCTTTTTCCCCGCTATCTCCGACTCTGTTATAATACATTGCTATGTTGTTAATGTAGATATTATCTCCAGTTTATGACTTTACCAAGTTTATAACAGTAGGGTGAAGGAAATAAGGGCTGCAGTTGAAAAACAAGCTGTAAATAATACAAATAGAAAATACGAATCTAAATCTAAACGCTCACGGTGATGAAATCGGGTATTTTTTATATTATTATTACAGCAAACTAAGACACAGTCAAGCCGAGGGTACATACATGGTTAAGAATTCAAACCCGGGACTAATCGATCGTAAAGATAAAGATACTGAGATGCTCTTTATTGCCCACCAAACAGTAAGAAAAAGTAATTTGCGCAACTGCGGCCTTATTGAAGTTTTTTCTCTTTACTTTTAAGAATAAACTTCGTCCTCTTAGCGCAAGTTAAAACAAAAATACAATACTAGGCAATATTGTCTGATACTCGTATAAGTAAAATATGGAAGGCTAAGAGGTGATCTATATAAAAAATGTACATCCATATTGGTTCATAGGTTTGATGAACACAACATTTTGAAGATCCTAAACATACACTTGATTAGACAAGGCACGTTCATATATTGAAATAACGTGCGAGTCGAACTAATTATGCTAATATTTGTGTTCCACCGACGATATAAATGTGGTTAGGTAACCTGTTTAGGGAATCGCTTCGGAGACTCCTGAAAGCACCCTAACCAAACTAACAGCATCTGACCAGAATACTGATCATTCCCGCCCCTTACTTAAATATTCAATGAAGATGTAATCTTTCTCGTAACTTAATTATAATCAATATATTAATGAGAATTTTATCCATATTCAATTCGTGCCAACAGTGGAGATATATATTGACTCTTAATAAGATTAGGAACTTAGGTTCGTACTAATGAAATTCCTGCCATCAAAATATTATGGATATTTCGTTACGTAGTAGGGATACTTGGGATAGACATTTTTCGGATGATTCCATCATTAATTGACAGTTTTGACGTGTTGAATGCTACGAAAAGTTATTGATGATATAAGTAATAGCTTTGTAATGTTTATAAGAGTCACTAAAAACTTCAAAATGTTTTGGTTGGTTAACTTTGTTTATTTTTCTTGTGGTCCCCAAATACTTCTAAAAATAATAATTAAATTTAAAAGGGGAATCCAGGAGCGCGGTTCCAGTCCCGAAAGCCCCCAAAAAGTGGTGGGTAAGGTGTCTGAGAAACGATCGGTGGGTTCCAATTTCGAATCCCCTAAATAGGAACACTTTTAATTCGGAGGTCTAAAGTTATTTAAGTCATATACGACGTCAGTACCAATGAACATTTTAAGACCATCGAAAAAAAAGCATATTAAAACCTCATTCGTTCTAATTCAATGTTCACATCATTCACAAGTTTCTATCTATGCAGCTACTGTGTAGGGTTCTTCAAAGGGAAGTCGATTTGTTCCAATAACTAGCAATATGAGGTTATGCGGATTTTGTTCCCGCTTCAGCGAGCCCATTCATGAGGGATCTCATGGGGGTTCAAACGAGAAGTATAAGAATATCTTGAGAATGAAGGTATTTTTCATCAAATATATATAAATAAAATAATAGTTCTGATTTCTCCCACGCGCTGAGTTACCTTGCGGGCACTCTACGATAAATTAACGACATTTTATAATATACTAGCTTTTGCCCCTCCGGCTCCGCTCGCGTGGATGTCGGTTATCGCGACAAAACATAGCCTATGTCCTTTCTCAAGGTCTAATCTACCCCTATACCAAATTTCATCAAAATCGGTTCAGTGGTTTAGGCGTGAAAGCGTAACATACAGACAGACAGAGCTACTTTCGCATTTATAATATTAGTATGGAAGTATGGATGGCATGATTTGACAGGTCCTGCACCTATTTATTAGAGTAGGTTTTGATGAATATTGCACAGTCTCCTAAAAAAAACAAAGTAAATATGTTAAAAAAAAACAATAGGTATTCATAATATATTAAGAATCGTTCATTCATATTACTTCGTATTTTATGCATTGCTGTACCAAAAACTTTGTCTTTTTGCAGCATTCTATTGAGTGATTGCAACGCGAGCAGAGCATTTGTTGTTTTATTGCTTACTTATAGAAAATTTAATATACTCACACATTTCATCTATTCGCCACTCCGCTTGTCTCAACTTATATGAGCGAGCGCTAATAGGACTTGATAACGAGGTATAGTCTCGGACACTTTAGCTTGTAACTTTTGCCTCATCGACCGTCGCGTCGCGTTTATAACGTGATACTCGTAAATTAATTTCCAGTTATATAAAATGTAGGGCCTTGTTACATTGACTAGTATTTTTTTTTTAAAGGCTTTTATATAGCTCTTCAAAGTACAAAACGTTGCACTATAATGCTTTAAAAGTGGTTCACATCCATTAACTCTCGTTCTATTCACATCACATCACGCATGAATTGAACTTCCAAACCGCTGAAACGCTAATTACTTAACTTTTTGCTACAAGCGCCTAAATTGGGTGAAAATGTTATCGCTGGTCCTATGTGATATTTTCACATTATAACATGAGTCAGTAAAATTGTGAAACCTCATTATGCCGCTTACAAGTGAGAAAACTTCGTTCTACTTAAATTTCAGAAGCTATGTTTTCTATTTTAATACAGTAAAATAGTAAACTTAACTTCAAAGTGTTAGATGCTATTCGCCAACAGAAGTTAGCGAATCTGATCTAACACTTGTAGTCAAATAAAGTCGTAAAATTTTGCTTAAAGTAGGTACAATAGCAGCTCATAGTTCCACAGTGCCACTATACACGAGAGTACATTCCTTGTCAATTCCTTGAGGACCGCATTGCAGCATTTGAATTATTTATCAGTTTCCTTTGTGTTACTTCCAAAACCAACTATTTCGAGCAGAGCTGCCGATTTTACCGCTATCTATTTTATTGTTTTGTTGAACAATTCAACATGCGGACACGCCGAGATTGGTATAATTAAATCAATGCTTCCCTTGCTAAAATCACGTGCCGTATGAGCTCACCCCTCGTCACATTGTCACTAAGCTTATCATTTACAAACAATTACCTCGTTATGTCCTCCGCACGACCCATTTTCGTATCTAAACTTTTCTAGCTCCCTATTGAAACGAGAAACAAATTACGTGATAATATAATATTACATTTCAAATGTAAAATTTTGTGTAAGTAAACAGTAAAATAAATAAGTCCATATAGTAGCAGGCAGAGGTGTATTTTAAGCAAAATTTCGTCAACTTTATTTGTAGTCTTATCTTATAGGTATAGTCATCCGTCTTGTCAACAGTTACTTAACTGAATCCTGTAAACAGAGAACAGTTTTCATCGGAATCAAATCTAGAACCGAATGGAGGATTCCTCATCTACTTATATGGTAAACATAATGCATAACATGTATTACCCAAACAAACAACAACACTGAATTAGCAATTTATTATTAACACATACGGCTTAAACTTTCTGCCCCAAATGTAAAGGTCCGCTGGTCTGGCACCTTTACTATCTACATTGAATTGGGTAGTCAAGAGAGTAACTCACAAATATTAGTTTGTTGGTATATTGTTCTGTTACTTCTTTGGCATCTCCATAACTAATCTTGATAATCCTAAGGTTTAAAAAGTCTGTTATTTTACATATTATTTAAAGAAATAAGAATTGTTATATGCCATAGTGATTTTTTTCCAGTATTTTTTTTAAAGTTAATTATTTGTAAACACTTGCTATCAATACACACAATCAAAATTTTAATGGTGTTGGTAACTATTGTAGAGTAAATACAGTCCACTATCAGTAACAATATAATATCAATGTCGCTAACAGACAGACCGGACCGGACTTCGGGACGGAACTCTAAAAATATTCTAATTAACACAATATATTTTTTCTTTTCACTTTATCATATTTCTTGTTTCTAATGTTATTAGGTATTTATTAGTTCAATGTGAGAAGTTTTGGCAAAATACTTTCCTCGTTATCGATAAAATCTATATATGGAAACTTCTCATTAAATTCTTAGAGAAATTATTTTTTATGTCTTTCGATTGCCAAAACCAAAATAAATATGCCTTTATTAAAATAATGAAACAAGAAGTTCCATGCGTAAATTGTACTTACTCACTTCCAAAGTGGATCACTTATCAAATGTCACCATAACTGATTTTCGCGTAAGTATTCACACATAGGGTTACAAGGGAAAATGGGCACCCTTTCCGATATTAGGAAATAAAGTATAGATTCAAGTAAATAAAGATGTTCATAAATAGATGCTCTCGATGATAGTGCCAGTGCGTGAAAAAATATCCACTCCTTATCTTCACCAATATCATCTCTCTTATAATATGTATAATCTGTGCAAACATGAAACTCGTCTGCGATACAAAATCATCATATGTATCATCTGTTTACCAATATGTATAAGGCAACAGTATATAGGATGTTATGACTGTTGTCGTCTTCTCAGGTTTGTTATCAAATAAGAAATATGATGATGATGATACTGTAAAAGCGGCTCGACCCCGCGTAACAAGAACAAGGATATCTTTATGAAATTATGTTTTGCCCCCGCGTTGAGTAGCTGACATTGACAAATGACACGAGGGTTGTTTTTCACTGTCAGATCGAAGTGACATGTTTTCCCGGTACTGTGAAGTGGAGAATCTGAAAAGTGAAATAAACGCACGCAAAAACATCGCTCCTTAACGCCCATAACACGTAATTAAATGAAGTGTTGTCAACAACTCTGAACACTTTAACTGTCTGTGTTGGTTATTGTCTCTGACACTTTTTACAAGATAAAGGATATGAATACGAGTACATTACAAACTGGTAATTGTATAACTTCTTCTATATTATAATCCTTTCAGTGTAAGTTCTTCCTATATTTTTATGGTTTTTTTATATAGGACACGTCAATTTGACTTCACCTCGTCTGATGGTAAGCTAAAGGCAAGTCTCGGAAAGAGGGTCACCATCAGATGCCTTTTCAAGCCCAGCTTAAAGGACCCGGGGCTGTAGGAACAAGAAAACACGTGATCTGGCAGGGAGTTCCAGGTCTTAATGGTGCGGCGGTTATGTTCCTCAACCGGGTAGAAATGCTATTACAGAATTAGCGAGCGACTAGCGTGTTATAGACAGATAGAGGTAGAGGAAGAAAGAATAAAGGTGAAAATACTGAATGTATGGCTGCTTCGCTTACTATACCACGTTACAAATAATGCTAATTGCTCCTGAAATGCTAAATATGGGAATAGCTGCAAAGACAAGTGCATGCGGCTTGCAGTTCACAAAGGTACTAATGTTTCCGTACATCACTACACTTCACGAGCTTCCCTGCTCATGAAGTACCTATGTACTACTTATCATTAAATCTTATAGCTGTCGCCGAGATCGTCGGTTCTAACAATATCCTGTTACATTAAAAATTACCAGTGTATTAACTTGGTACCTACAGCTACTACCCTACTACTCATAGTATAGCTCGATTCATATATTTTGGACCTAAATCGCGAAATATAAAAGGCTCTGGCACGCGTAATTGTTTTGTAAAAATGTATACTTGGTGAATTTGTGTTCGTCTACCACAGTAGCAACTGTCTTTAAAAAACATCCAAGTAACGTGTAAGTACTGTGCGTTTATAGAGCACATTTTGAGCACATCTTAGCTCCAAGATATGTGAATCGAGCTATAATAAGCCTCGTATTTCAGCATGTGCTACGATTTTCAGGCAGCAATATTTGTTAATTTGTGTTGTTAAACTGACCAAGCAAATGTGAGAGAATCTATTGTATATACTACTAGCTTTTGCCAGCGGCTCCGCCCGCGTGAATGTCGGTTATCGCGACCAAACATAGCCTATGTGCTTTCTCAAGGTTTAATCTACCCCTATACCAACCCATATACCCGGTTTAGTGGTTTAGGCGTGCGTAAAGCGTAACATACAGACAGACAGACAGACAAACAGACAGAGTCACTTTTGTATTTATAATATTAGTATGGATACTGTATAATAAAATACTAAACCCAATACAGTTCAACAGATTGGAAATTTTATGTGTTTCGCTATAAAACTACGAGATATAAGTAAAAGAAACTATTGTGCAAAATCTAGAAAAGCATCCGTTTCCATTGATTTATTTCCTTGGAGGGGAGCCTTCCTCGCAGTAGTGATAACTGTTGTTAGTCGGGACATAACTGATTGATACAGTTAACAGTAAGAGCGTCCCGTCAATCTATCTAAATCTGATCGCGCCGGCCGATATTGTGACGCACCACTGCACCCTCTTGCAAAAAATAAATTGAATATCTTCGGTGGCTTTTACTTGTGGTACTCGAATGTTATATAGATCGAATTTGCCTCTATAATATAAATGACAAATGAAGTAGCTTTTACAACTGGGATTGTAAAACGTTGATGAAATTGTATTTAATTTTACACCAATGCCTGTTGCCCGTTTTAAGACATAGTAAAAATTCGTGACAGCAATTTTAGTCAGTAATTCAAATATTTACTTCCATTTTAGCCCGCTAGTTTTGGAGGAAAGCCAATGTATTGCCTTTCTAACTCCTACAATACACTTCTGATTAATTTCGATGCGAGTTCCAAAACTGTTTAAATTTCCTTGGCACAACTTTAATTCATGCCATGCTAGGGTTTAATTCATGGCATGGTAGGTACTTATTGCAGTATTTTGCAGAGTACATGTGAATGATTAAATCTTAATCTACC
Source organism: Eilema sororculum (assembly GCA_914829495.1). Lineage (NCBI taxonomy): Eukaryota > Metazoa > Arthropoda > Insecta > Lepidoptera > Erebidae > Eilema > Eilema sororculum. The sequence continues at coordinate 14,652,709 of OU618543.1, read as the reverse complement.
AGCGCCTCTGTCTGTTTTATTGTTCCCAACTCGGGTAGATGGTGTTTGGATAGTGGATTTTAGGATTTAACAGGGTCAGCCTTTGCAATGAGCAAATAATACTACTTATGTAGACAGCGTTTTGCGTTTTATTCATTATCATCGTCATAATTTTGTTTGTTACCTTATTACTAATATTGTGGGAGTAATTTAGAGTAGGGTTCTCCTTAAACCAAAAAAAAGTTTCGTATCTACAACAAGTTTACAAAAAGTTACAGTATCGGATTTTCAATCGCGATTGAAAATCCGATACTGTAACTTTTAAGCTACTGCCTCTTCATCATCTACATTTGAATATAATAAATAGGTAGCAGCATTAATTCAGCATATTATATACGATTAATCCACTCTGTATAACTACTGCAATTTATCTCTAAAAAAACTCGCATGTTATTAGTAAATTGCTATTGTTTACGTAATCTTGTATCTGCTTTTTGTTCAATATGTAGTGATGTTTTGTACTGGCGCACCAAAGTACGTCACACGACATAGCCATAACCGTGACGTAAACAAAGGTCTTGCCATCACATAAACAGACCCATAAACATATTTCTTTTACTCAGAAAACGAAATGGCTATCGAGATTCTGTAGTAAAAATTGGAATGAGACCGCCGTTATTTATTATTTAGGTGGAGGACAGATTTATTAAGATCTCAGTTTCGAGCCAGCAGGAAATAAATCTTTATTCTACTGGGTTGATAATTTAATTAAACTTTGTATTTTTAGAAGCTCTTTGATGTTATATAACCTTTTAATTAGGTAGGTAACTGAACAAAAATAGATAAATACATTTATTTCTGGGAAAGTTAATTTTGGTAGTCAGCAAATTGTAAATTAAGGGTATCGTTTATAGACGGCCAAGCCCGTCACTTTCAGCGGCTGTTGTTAGAGCCGACTTAAGGATTAGAGGGGTAGGTAGCTGCGTCATCGACATTTACTGCCCTGTGATAATGTAATTGTAACTCACCTTGGCATTTTAATTCATCCATTTATTAGGTGAATGACTGAAAACTATTAAGATGGATGTTTTACTTAATAATACCTGTGTAAATTTCAAAATAGTAATACCGATATTTTGAATTGCGTTATACCAATTGAAGTGAGTGAAGCGAATGTTTGGAAAGTTTATATGAAAAGTCGATTACGATATTTATATTAGCTCCTTGACTACAAAATATTCCTTAAACTAAATAAAAGTTGGATATCTTCCACGCAAGTTGGAATTTTAAATTCAATTGAATTTCATTTAGTTATGAAATTGTGTTTTGGAATACATTTGGAAGTTTGCTTTCCGCTCCTTGCTTTTTCTTTTATATGATATTCTTTTATGAGCATATTTTGGCAATATTTTGGTGTACCAGTGATTTCGTGGCACCAGTGCTCGTATATGTATATGTAGTTTAAGTAAAAAATAACAATATTATATTTGGATTAAACACTGAAAACAAGTATATAGATACGTCTATTTTGAGAAAGATGGTAATTCAAATTTACAAAATGGCCTCCGTTTTGAATAACTCTTTCTATCGTGTAGTTTATTTGATTTTATATATATTTTAATTCTTTTTAATTATTTGCAAGGGTTGTTACTAAAATCAATTCCACATGGCAATTAATTCAGTAATCCTTTTGATGTTTAATTCGAGAAAGAGTAGGTACAAGCTCTTTCCTGAACTTTCCACATTTTAAACCTCGAAATTATTACTAACATACTTGCAATTTATTTTATTTTAATAGTGGTTACTAGATATACCCTTACTCGTATATCTATTCTGTGCTGGTATTATGAAATATTTTGAGATTTCTGCCAGCAGTAATGACGTTAATTAATGATGGACAAGAACAAGACCGCTATCAAATAACAGAACCGTATCAATGCCCCAATTGTGTTATAGTGTTATGTACATTCGTCCTTATTTAGCCTTAAGATCTATGTTATTGACGAAATGCGGAGTTTGTGCAGTGTTTCTGCCTTGGAAGCGGTGCTTAACTTAGCTTTAATATAATTATTATTGGCCTCAAAAAGAAGCAACTATGTTGTTTTACACTGAATAAAAATATTTTATTTTGACTTTGATTGATTGATGAAATTTTCTATATTTCTCATTATATAGGTAGTTCAGAGTTCTCTTTTAAATTTAATATTTTGGTAGAGTAGGTTCCAAAAATATCTTAATATAATTAATTAATATAATTAAATCTCACCTCGTAATAGAAACGTTCAATTGAAGCAGAATGCATAACTAAGTAGATTGACGTGAATGACTGAAATTCCACAATTTAAGTAAATTGTTGATTACTAAAAGTAATGTGTGACCTGTGTGATGTGGCGGTCGACTGCTAAGTGAATTAAAAAGGGGTTCGATGCCCGCTGCAAATATTTTCAAGAATGAATATTTGTATACGTATGTGCAATTGTCGGAATATTTCTATGTAAGTACAGTCAACTACAAAAGTAGCTTAACAAATTCTAATTCATTAACCTTACATAAAATTGTGAAAAAAAAACATTGAATATGTAAATTAAGTTTGTCTTCTGGGAATCATAACACTACATTTACTATAGACAGATGCATTTCATTATAAAAAGATTTGTAAAATATTTTAGTGTTAATCAACTTATGGCGTTGACTGTACATACATACATAGGCTCACGCCTGTTTTTCTCCGGGGTAGGCAGAGACGAGACAATAGCCCGTCATTTGACTCTATCCTTACATACTTTAAAAGCTTCGTCCACTGTTATTAATCCTATCAAGCCCGCCGGTTTCCACTACTTCTGCCCTTTTTTTTTCAAAATTGTATTAATTTGGTAAATGTGTGTACTGTGAGGTCGACCAAGGCTGATTGCCGATTCACCTGCACCTTACATACCTCTATTTAAGTACAACAAGTACTTCCGCTTTAATAAAGATATGTAACTTTATTTCCATTCTAGAACCGATATGGTTAGCTATGCTTAGCGTGGGTCTAGATGACGCGGTGTAATTCTTTTTCTTCTTCGTGTCAGTGGCAACAATTTAAATACTTAGATACGCCCAGCCCAAAACTCGGCGACTTTCACCGCCCTTCCGTAGCTTCATTCAGGTGGGCAATCGTGCAGGTGTAGGGGCACAATGGGCACGACGTAATAATATCTTAGTAGAAATGTTTACTACTAGCGCCCGAGTCCCGACTTCACCCGGGTATAAATTCGTAAAGAAATTCTATAATCCCTTGATTGCATGGCCATATCATCATCATTAAAACAAATGAAAAATAAATAAAAAGCATCTTTGAGGCTGGTAAAATTTCTTCCTTTTCAATGTTTGAAGCGACCAAAGTTACAAACACATGCCTAAACATTGCATTCATTTATTAGAAACCACAATACCTATCTTTCTGTTTCCTTATTATTTTAATTTTCTTTATCACATAGCAACGATCTACCTCATACATATAAACACATAATAAAACACTACTAATCTATAAACAAGTCTCATCAAAGTGCAATCATGTGTATACTTGGAAACGAGAAGCATGTCTATTAGCCCTTTATCTAGCACTTAAATACGAGCGAGGGGATGGATGAGCCCGTCTAATGATTATCGCATAACGCTTGAGTGTGAGCACGCGTGGGAGTTAACTCGCTAATATCGCATTAAACCCAACTCTCCCGTTATCTGAAGGGCTGGTGGGCTAGACCGACCGGACTTCCATAATCCCGGGATCGAGGTCCCGTGTCTACTAGAGATTACCCGTGTCTCTACAAGGCTAACACGGTAATATTCATTGTCTTTGATTATTGCAGGATCTTTGCACAGATTTTGGTTAGGAATGGTAGAATACCAGCTGTTTTGATAAAGGACACGACTTTGGCTATAGCAAATAATAGATAATAGCTATAGTAAAATAAGAACTATGTAGGTATCGATTATTTTCTATGCACTTAGGTACCTAAAATTTACCATATTATTTTAATAAAGTGAGAATCGCATGTGGGTGAATAGCAAAAGCAAAAAAAATACACGGCAAGCCTGAGAACGGCAGTGCAATGTGTTGGTTTTACGATTTTAATTACTTTTTATAGTATAATAGGTACTTCTCTACCATGGCAAAAAAAATTGTTGAGTAATGTCCTCTATTACATAAAAAAAATTAATTACAAAGTGTCATTTTATCATTTCGGTGACCTGTCCTGAACCGATTTTCACTCGTAAAATATCTTGCCCTGCAGTTGTATTTAACATTTGGACTAAAATCGAATTTTGTATGAATAAATTATAATATGACCCATAGAAAAAAACTAATATTGTTTGTTTATCTTATTTCTTATACATTGTATTAAACAGTCTACTTTTGTCCTGTAAAAAGTTATCATTTTGGTGGACAGTAAGTTTTAGTAGAGTAACTTCGTCAACATAGCGTTTTTGCGCCCCCCGTGCCTTTCCTTACTTCGAATCAGGCCACCTCTATTCGTTGGAGCGCACGAACGCGTCACAAAATCATCGTGGATTCCCGCCGAAAAGTAAGTATATCATTTCAGTGATATGGGGACAAAAATAGTGTCATTTCTGTGGCCGTTATAGCTCGTGTTAGGTTCATTCAATTTATTTCAAAATTGTGTTTTAAATTCGCCGTAAGATATGTTTTGTTACAGCAGTGTTGACATTTTAATATTAATTCTAATATCGGAGTTAAATGTAAAACTTATTATTTTTATCACCTCGGTGTTATCTTTTCAGTGGATTCGGTGGACTGTAATACCGACAACAGTCCACTTAAATAAAATTTAACTTAGAAATGATAAAATCATAAGTTTTAGGGATCCTTGAGTCTAAGATTGAATCATAAAAATTTGGTGAGATAATTCTAGATATTGTAGGTTCAATATTTGGGATTAATTTGATGTGTTAATATTTGTTTTTTTTTTTCTTTTATTTATCACAATACAATAAAAAAACAGTTTAAAATATCTTGTTAGAAAATGGATAATAGATGTACTTACTTCTAGACAATGTGTATTCTCAACGATAATGTGATGTTCAATGTTTAAAAATTATGATTTGGATTTTAGGATGCCGCGACCTAAGCTACAGACCAGAAAGGAAAGGTTAGAAAAAGAAGGTTATATGAAAGAAGAAGAAAAGAGAGAATTAAGAGCAATGACGTCACACGCGAAGAGTTTCTTAGAAAAGACAGGGAGAGATATGCTAGAAAAAAAGAAGCAGGATCGATTCATTGAATTCATTCATTCTGTTGCAATAGTGACTAGTGATTGCGCTATTTTCATTTCTTTTCGCATAAGTACATAATCGGATTATATAGCGAAACTGCAATAATTTACGATTAAGTGATCAAATTTTTTTTTGTTATGTTTAAGATGAAGTGTTTAGCTCTTTTGAACATACTTACATTATTTTTATAATTTTTCTTATTAAATTATTGTGTCGTAAAAATATAAGAGTTGATTTAGTACATTTTGAAGTTTTACATACAAAACACTATTATTATTACCAGTAAATAAAAAAACCCGACTGCCACTGAAAAGACCGAAATAAGTTTGATAGCAGCCGGTACCCATTAATTTTCTTTCGGTTTATGATTGGCAAATGGGTACCGCCTGCTATCTAACTTATTTCGGTATTTTCAGTGGCAGTCGGGTTTTTTTTATTTTTTAATAATTTGTTTTATTTTATACTTTTTAGTTATGATATGACATGTATATCTTTTTGTAATCTCCTTTTAATTTCCTTCATATTGTTTATACTTGAAATAAAAACTTATAACTTAAAATAAATAACTAAGAAAATTAGCGATTGTTTCGTTAAACAACTTTAAATCGTTATATATCCTAAACTACTATTTTAAATGAAAAATGATAAAAGGAACCTAAAGATGATTTTAAAATACCTATTCAACGACACCCCACTTGACATAGTTCATCGACTTTATTTTTCATTTTGACAACATGGCGTCTGGTTGTCGCCGTGATGAATTTTGATTACTGTCATGTTTCTAGTGACACTCGCAAGGTAAAGACGAATCGATTGACGTAAGAATTATCAAAATCGGCCTATGCATTTGGTCTCTAGAACGCCACATAGAAACAAACATACATACATAGACTGATAAACACATTATCCTCCTTTGCGTCGCGCAGTCGGGTAAAAACACAACACTCGTTCCGCAAAAAAAATAACTTTTTTCTGTAATATAATAGTTTGATCTTATATTTAATAAATATCACAAATACAGTCTAGTGATATCTCTATGGAATTTATTTAGATTCGTTTCAGACAATCTACGGAATCCTCCTAAAAAATAAATGATGTCCTTGGCTGTATCATTTCAGTGGGCTAATTTCATTCCGGTGCACAGTCTAGTCATTTCGGTGGACGATTTATCATTTCAGTGGACACTTTTCATTTCTGTGGGCTCCCAAAAATTCAATCTCAAATATTTCAGTAAGTTTTGATGTTACATGATGTCCACTCACGCATATGTTACAAATAAGATTAAAGTTTATTTTCGTTACAAAATATATTAACAAGACATTGTAATAGAAAAATCTCACCGAAATGATACAAAAAAATCACTTGTTGAAAATCACCCATGTACCTATCACACACGCTTTATTGACTTAATTAAGCTGTACATTAGGTTAAGTTTTGCTTGTATACTAGAGCTACTGAAGCTCGTAATCGATCTGATATTAATGAAAACCAGCCAAGTGCGAGTTAGGAGTTTTCCTCTTTGGAAGTGTCTCTCGCGCAAACTATTCAGTTTAGAAAAAAAAAAATGTTAGAAACCTCATTAGCACCCCACACGTATGCGTATGAGGAAAAGCAAATTTTTAATTTTTAGTTCTAAGTATGGGGACCCACAAAATTTCTTGCTTTTTTTCTATTTTTGTGTCAAATTCTTAAAGCAGTTCACAGAATACATCTACTTACCAAGTTTCAACAGAATAGGCCTTATAGTTTCGGAGAAAAGTGGCTGTGACATACGGACGGATAGACAGGCAGACAAACATGACGAATCTTTAAGGTTTCCGTTTTTTTGCCATTTGGCTACGGAACCCTAAAAAAAGAAATAACATATCAAAAAATATAGCAGATTACATAATAATAACTAATTACTCATAAGGTTGGTTAAAGTATTACCTGATATCTGAGCCAGGTTAGAAGCTCTCAATATCGGTAATTAATTAGTTCATTAATTAATTACTGATATTGAGAACTAACCTAGCTTTATCTATTGTTAGTCTAACTTCAATTACCGATATTAGCACAATTTCATGTGAATTAATTAGCTAACAATGTTTCCTTTATTGGATTAATTTTATTAACAACCTTTTTTAGGTACAAAAATAAATGACGGTGAGCAGTAACTTTCATTTGGCTTTGAGTCAGTTATCAAAAATAACTGACTCAAATGTAAAGCTTAATAAAACGAAACCAATAAATTGTTAAATTATTCCGGAAATGTTTTTGGGGGGACATTTATTTTGGATATAAATGTAGGCAGTCTAAACGCCCAGTACATTTACTTTGAGTCTATTTTGAGGATAGAACGGGGTGGACGAACTCAAATTCACCAAGCATGGAATATTGTCTCTTTTGTCTCACGAGTTAGGTCCAAGATGCGTGTCGCCAGATATAACTGAGGTATGTCAATATAACGCATAATATATCATACCATGACTTCTCGGATAACCTCAGCAGATAGACCAATAACCTACAGATGGTTTTCAATCAGCTGTTTATTGTATAAGAACTCGATAAAATAGATATCGGCATCTACAAATTGTTTCCTGAAATAAATTGAAATCTAGTAATACACAGCTTGGATTTATTTATAGCATTTTTATCTACAGTGAAAATGATCCAACTTTTGGAAGGTAAACATTTTGATAGGTAAGACAATCTGAAATAACAAATGCAAAAGTAAAATTGTCTATCATACTGAGAAACTCTGAAAACAAATTACTAAATTCGGAAAGCTTCTTAAGCTTCCGTCATGTTGGATTTACAAAAGTTTTATGAAGGCAATGTACTGCTTTGTAATTTGAATGCAGTATTAATACCAAGTTAAGACGAGTCAACTGCTTTCTTTCTTTCTTTTCTTTATGAAATTACATAAACTAGGCAAGAATATACATGCAAGTTTTAAGTTCCAAAATCGTATTTATACATTATATAAATTCGAAAGGAGTAAGAGGTATTATTGAACATATATTTCACTAAATACATTTTTGGATGAATGATTTTGAAATAAATAAATACTCCATGATATTCTACACAGTTCGTACTTGTGTTATGTGTATTATAAAATGAAGATATGTATGGATATTATACACAAGGCACAAAAACACACACTGATAGTTTATAATGTTCGGGACTTCACGCGATATATAATGGAAAAACTTACTTTTGCCGACGTTTCGGGTGCGTTACAGCACCCGTGATCACGACTTACTATGAGTAAACGCCGCGATAGTTTAAAAGTAACATACACTGAGTTCCGATCGGAACAACTAGTTGTTCAGTTTCGTTGGTCGGAGCGGAAAAAGGGACATATAAGGGTTCTGTTTTTGCGTCAATGCAAAAACAGAACCCTTATAGATTCGACATGCCTGTCTGTCTGTCTGTCTATCCGTCTGTCTGTCCGTCCGTATGTCACAGCCACTTTTCTTCGAAACTATAAGGCCTATTCTGTTGAAATTTGGTAAGTAGATGTATTCTGTGAACCGCATTAAGAATTTTATACAAAAATAGAAAAAAAGCAAAACATTTTGGGGGTAACATAATTTTTTTCTACACTGAATAGTTTGCGCGAGAGACACTTTCAAAGAGGAAAAATGTTGCCCCCCCCCCCCCCCTCTAACTTCTAAAGTAAGTGAAAGATAAATCTAAAAAAAATATAAGATGTACATTGCCATGCAAACTTCCGACGCGAGCGAGGACACGGGGCTGCACACGCTCACCGAGTGTCCGGCATGGGCCGCGGATCGCGCCGCCCGCGCGCGCAGGCAGCTCGGGCGTCGGAGGGCACTGACTGACCTCCGTCCCCCATGAGCGCGGGCCTGGGGGTGAGGGGTGGAGCCGCCTGTCACCCTAGCAGAAGCAGGCCACGGCGGCGGCGCGCTGAACAGCGCGCCTCCCCATTCCGGGGGCGAGTTGGGGACACCGTTGTCCCCCCTCCTGAGGAGGGCCAGACCGTAAGGGATGGCCCTGGGTCTGCCGGGGTGCGAGGGATATGTCTATGACAACCTCACCTTCGGCCTAGCACCAAGACCCACAGTCGGCGTGCGGTTTTAGTCGGTTCGAGTCCGACATAACCCCCCCCTTCCGGTTCCGGCAGGGGGGGTATCCGTGGGGATTTCCGCACGAAAAAAAAAAAGCCATGCAAACTTCCGACGGAAATTGGTTTGAACAAAATCTAGTAAGTAGTTTCCACGTAATTTTCGCCTTTTATTCAATTAACTCAAAAATAATACAAGAACTTTTATATTATGTTACTTGTTGCTACGGAACCCTGCATGGGCGAGTCCGACTCACACTTGGTTGGTTTTTTTATAAAGGACAAGGATCACGTTTTAAAACATCACGATGTTTCTTTGTATGAAAAAATACGATGTTGTACACTCACACACACACACACACACACACACACACACACACACACACACACATACACACACATACACACACATACACACACACACACACACACACACACACACACACACACACACACACACAAACACTAACACACACACACACACACATAGCCTTTTTTAGGCCTCTATGATGTTTTTCACAACTGATGTTCAAAGATCTTTTTTTGTATTTTCAATCGAGGCACATATTGCACACAAGAGCAAAAGGCCCAAAATAGATTTCCTTTAAATTGGTCCGTTGGGTCGAGGCTAAATATTTTAGCACATTCTCAGAATATGTGACAAAGGTAGACATACATAGCTGTAAGTATATAAATCATACATTTCACGAAGATTTTAAAACTACAATTATGGTATAAATTGTTGACCTTATCCAGACTCTTTGATAAAATTAGAAAGACCTTGAATAGGGGGATAGTCAGGAACAGTAAGTAATGTACAACAAGGCATATTAATATAAACATAATACATTTATATGTACTCTAGTTACTCGACTGCCGAAGGAAGGAGGGTAATGTTTTTTTTTCTCTTGACTTACTTTGCGTCGACCCTAATGGAGGCATGAGATAAAGGTACTCTCTATCTTTCTTCAGACCCCTTTGCAATATTTCATTACGATCGCTTCAAAGGCATCAAACATACAAAGTGAGTTATTTTTGCATCAGTAATATTTGTAGGAATATAAATCTTTCTGCAGTGAAAATCTTTTTCAAATTCCATATAACACTATAAATGGAGTCAGAATACAATTCATAACTGTCAGCAGCTTACGAGCTGTTTACAAAATGTGATAAACGGGAAAAAGTGTCAGCTGCGAACTAATCTCGTGAAATAAATGTAGTAAGTATCGCAGCTATAACTTACCCCAAGAAACTTATGAAGATTCACGAACTAATTTCACTCATGAACAGATTCTGATATGAGGGTAGGTGAATGTACTAAAACAAAGACTCATAAAGGATTTGACAGACAGTTATTTGCTTTCAAGTCACCTATCAACATTTTGACGGTTACGTACTCGTATTTTAGGAAATGTAAATGATTGACTCGTGAATAACATTTTCCCCTTGTAACTTCATCCTTTGTTTTGTTTTCAAACCTGGCATTTAATTTCAAATATGTGTTAAATACCTTTATTCTCTTTGCATCGTTTGCATACTTGGATTTTTTTTTACCATTAAGTATATGGTATAAAAGTTGTTTTCAAAAATTCTACCGTAATTGTTGGTCTTAAAACAACTTTTATACCTTTTTTTTTTCGTGTGGAAATCCCCTCGGGTACCCCCCCCCTGCCGGAGCCGGAAGGGGAGGTTATGTTGGACTCGAACCGACTAAAACCGCACGCCGACTGTGGGTCTTGGTGCTAGGCCGGAGGTGAGGTTGTCATAAACATATCCCTCGCACCCCGGCTGACCCAGGGCCATCCCTTACGGTCTGGCCCTCCTCAGGAGGGGGGACAACGGTGTCCCCAACTTGCCCCCGGAATGGGGAGGCGCGCTATTCAGCGCGCCGCCGCCGTGGCCTGCTTCTGCTGGGGTGACAGGCGGCTCCACCCGACACCCCCAGGCCCGCGCTCATGGGGGACGGAGGTCAGTCAGTGCCCTCCGACGCCCGAGTTACCTGCGCGCGCGGGCGGTGCGATCCGCGAGTCTTTCTCGCTCGCGCCGCCTCTCCCTCTCCGCCGTCTCCTTCACGACCATTACCTGCTCGCTGAAGGAGACGCCGGCCGCCCACGCGTCCGCGCAGCGGACCATTGCTTTGAGCAGGTTGGCGAGGGTGAGAACTCTCAATCCCAGGGCCGCTACTAGATCCCGCCTCGGTCCGACCCATGCCGGACACTCGGTGAGTGTGTGCAGCCCCGTGTCCTCGCTCGCGTCGCAGTGATGGCACTCGGACGTTGGCTCCTTTTCGATCCGACACAGATATCTCCCGAAGCACCCGTGCCCGGCGATAATCTGCGTCAGTCGATACGAGAAGCTGCCATGTGGCCTCTCGAGCCATTCCCCCATGATGGGCCTTACCGCCTCTATGACGGCATGCCCTGCGCGTCGTTGCTCAAGTCGTCGCTCCCACTCCGCCACCATGATCCCGTGGAGCCGGGACCTCTCGGCCCGAATGTCTTCGGGCTCGGGATCGAATCCCCGCTCCCGCGCCTCCTTACGGAACCGATACAGTGCCGCAAGGGATCTCGCTTCCAGGATCCACGGTGGCGATCCGTCTAGGAGACTCGCCGCTTCAAAGGATATCGTGCGGTACCCCCTAATGGCCCTGCAGGCCATCGTCTGCTGCGGAGCATGCAGCAGTTGCACGAACCTGGCCTACAGGGCGTCCGCCCACACGGGGCACCCGTACAGGGCCATGGACCGCACGACACGCGCGTAGAGAACAACTTTTATACCGGACCAAATGCCCTATGTTTTTATTGAAATGTGCCACAAGCTATAATTAACACGTAGGTAACTTTCATAAAACAATATCATTCTCTAGTTTTTAAATGAGCAAAGGTCGACTGAACTAATGAATATACAATAAGTAATATAATTTTCGAATACATAGGGAAAAAGAATCTTCTCGGGCGGGACTCGAACCCGCAGTCTTTCCCTTACAGGGGGAATGCCTGACCAATTCGGCTACCGAGACACGCCCGATATGATTCAAATTTCCCACCTTATACGTCTTTGAGGCGACGTGGCGTCATCTACCGATTTTCTTACGAACTATCGGAAGCAATGAATGATGTTACAATCATTTTTAAACATTGATTTTTTGATAACTGCGCCCAAACAGTTGAAGGATTTTTTATAGCATTAAGTATGCTAACTATACAAATCGAATACATAGGGAAAAAGAATCTTCTCGGGCGGGTTCGAGTCCCGCCCGAGAAGATTCTTTTTCCCTATGTATTCGATTTGTATAGTTAGCATACTTAATGCTATAAAAATCCTTCAATAATATAATTTTCATTTATATTTCTATGGTTCTTTGTTCTTTCAAACGGCAAATGAAACTTATAAATATAATCAGCAAATTGTGTGTTCATTCATTTTACTTAGACTAAACTACGGTACCAATTTTAACGATATTAGCCAGTAACGTACTATTTCGAATTATGGCAAATGTACAGCACCCAAAGGAATGGAATTGCTAGGACAAACAGAACACACGCGAGTAAACCCGCGGGCTAAAGTTAACAGAAATTGAATTAAATATTCACCGCTTGTAGATTAACTTTGTGTATATTATAGTAACGTTACCTATAAGTTATTTAGTTATATGTCATAAACGACCCTTATCGAAATCCGATAAAGGGAAGTAACTGAAAAGTAACTGGTATTTAAATAAGGTACAAGATTGTTATCAACACTGATTCAATGTGAACCCTCTAGAGGTTTGAAAAAGAGGGTTATACATCGCAAACTCTGGGTTTATGTGTCAGTAACTTCAATATTAAAGTGTAAATAGTTTGCTAGGAATCATTATTCTTGGTAACGAATTGAGCTTAAAATACCTATCGCAACTTCTTAATGCACCTGATGATTGATAACTACTATATCCTTTTAATAGCAAAAAGAATTCAAATCGTTATTGGTGAATGGACAAAGTAAAAATTGTCTTTTGTAGAGATTAAGCCCACGCTCGTTATAATAGCTATTAGCGGGGTGAAGTTGTATTCAACGTATTTCCATAATTAGTATATCAAACCAATTCACGCAGTGATTTTGGAGAACAAACCAAGAATTTACCTCTATTATTCCTTATCATTTAGATTGTGTTTTGATATTTGTATTTCAGCGTTTCTGATTTGCGTATAAAAACTGACAATTGTGTAAAGTAAGGTAGTAGGAACAGTAATCGAGTAATACCTTCCTTCAAAGGACCCATCAATTTTGGCTTCCACGATAAAAAAGCCTTATAAAAATACTAAATATTTGTCACATTGAATTTCAATAACTATTTACGGCCGTCAATTTGCTGAGAGCACTTTATAAATCAGATCTAGCGACCTATTGAAAAAAAGTGGATGATATTTTTGGATATCTTAATAAAATTGATCGCATGAGAGCGCAAGCAGTAGCACATTTAGCGCGAACTGTGCCAGGGAGCCTATTGGCTCGATAACCGTAATTTTAGGCAAGTTCACGCAGACTCACAGTACTTTTTGCCGCCTTCATTTAATATTCAAGACTCGGAGAACATAATTCGTAGCGGTGATCATGGAAAGAGGCAGCGGTGTCTCGTTATCTCTTTTTCTATTCGTCACAGAACTTGAAATAAATTTTATATTAAATTGACATTAAAGGGAACTTTGAGAAGTTTCAGATAAAATATGCAAATTTATGAGACGTTGCTTTATGTTTATTGCATTTCAATAGGACACAACGGTTACTTAGTTAAGTGAGAAATGTGGAATTGAATATTGTTGTCGATTGTAGTCATAAAATAAATTTAAGTAATTAAAACACACGATTGTAAGAAAGCCTAGTTTGTTCCAAAAATCTCCAATTCTGGCAGTACGATGAAATTAATATACGTGATTTAAAAAAGAGAGTAGATCTTCACGAAAACTCATTCTTACTAAGTTTGATCTATTGGGGATATGGTCCCAGGACGAATAAATATTTGACGTATATTATAATATAGATAATATGTTAATATTTAACTGACGCTATGTGAGCATTAGCATTAAGAGGTGCCTACTATTATTATGCAATTCAGTTAAGATGCTCACTGCGTATCAATTGTAAATTAAACTTAATTAAAAATATTTCCTGAAATTATTATGAATTATTATTATAAATTAATATCAATATTTAATATGAATAAATAAACTATTGTTATTTGTTAGTTAGTATCATTTTGGGGTAATAACAACAAAATTCAAAACTAGTTTATTCTGCATAGACCATTAAATCGGCACTTACAAAACGTCAACATAAAGTAAATATTAAATACTAACTAATACTAGTAAATGGACCACCTTCGAAACGCGGCCCAGACTTGAGAAGACTCCGGCAAGAGACTTAGCGGGCATTTTTTTTTTTGGTCTATTTACAAAACATTTACTTAGCCTAAAACGTATGGTCTTCTAGATACAATGTTTTGCTTGAGTAGCATAGCTGAGCGAACAGGTCATTTCCAAGCTTGTTTATCGTTTAAATATTCTTGAACTTTATTAACAATAACAATAAGAAACAATAGAAAAAAAAAGAAAGAAAGAAAGAAGCCTGCATGTTGCAGAGAATAAATGACTCACAATAATTTACAACAGGCACTAAAGCAGTCTACAGCCAGACAATACTATACACTTAATTACCTACTTACTGTTATTTGAAACACAAGAGAAAAATCAGCGCAGTGTGAAATTGAAATTTTACAGAAATAAAATACAGAAACGTATTTTCGTTTCATAGACGCCATAAATTCGCGGCGTGGAGTAAGTTACGCCTTATTTGGCAGACGAATGTACTTGACTCGATGTGGAGTGATACCTCCCCTCTCCAACCCTTCAGGAGAGCACTCGTATTCAGTAAATCGAAAGTCGTTACACAAAAACCGAGATACGTTTTTTCCTATCGTTTATAGGGCTCCGTTTTTCCCTTTCAGTGAGACGCTTTGATGATTTTTCGCCTTTTTACGCCACTTTTAACTTAGAATCGTGTTACACATTAGTTGTCCTAAAATATCAGTTTCATTTTCGAACCGTTCGTTATCAGCCCACATACGTAACGTAACGTAACATAACCAACTTTTATTGCTGGGAGAATAACTGTTTACTTTACCAATTTCAGTTGTTACTTAAACTTATGAGTTTGTAATATATTCTGGTTAATATTTACATTGCCTGTTTCCTCATTCAATAAAGTAAAATAAATATTGGTTTTACCCAACCGTTTCAAGCACGGCCGTCTAAAAATCTATATGTAAACTAAGAAAAGAGCGGGTTAAGTGAAACATTTATTCAAAAACGTACATTATATTAATTGATATATTTTTTCATATTACGCCAGTATCGCCATCATCATTCTATTTAACCTCAAAGCCCGGGCTCTGCTTATTTCTTGTGGTCGCTTTTGGATTGACTTATGAGTGTTCGGCTTTTATGGACATTTGACCTCCCCTCCCCTAGAGAAAAGTCAAAGCCTTGTCCATCAATAAGTAAGTATACCAGCTTGCAGGTGAGGTTGGTTGAGGCCTCATGTTTAATTAAGAGAAGAGGCCCTTTATTCGGGTTGATCAAGTGTTGAACACGCTTCTGCGTTCGGGCTGGCTTCTTTTTGTACAACGGATTGTCATTGCCATCCAACGGGGCAATGCCGTCAGCCTTTTGGGCACGTTACCAGTCGACATCGATGGGGGGGAATTTTTCGACGTCAGAACACGCCCCCCCCCCCCCCCCTTGCCACGCTTTTTTCGACTTCTTTTATATTCTTGTAAGTATTATAGTTAAATAATTTACTTATAATTTAATATTAAAAAAACCTTGCATGTAATTTCTGAAAAACAGATTTTAGTTGGTTGAGTTTACTACTAGTTCTTTCTTCCATATTAACGAATTAAAATCCCAGACCGTTCACGTTACGATTATGATTAAAACTCGTTAATAATGCCCCAACTGTAGTCGTGAGAATTTACAAAACGCAATCAGTTGCTGGCCGCTGCTGTGTTTAGGATACGACCTACGAGTAATGGTGTATTAATTGAAGGGATAATTTGGTTAACACCATCGCATACATGACCCGAAACGTGATTTTCAGTAGGATTCATATAAATACAACCTTCCTTTCACACAAAATATTGTTCTATTATATTTTTAACCGACTATAGCTACTTCAAAACGGAGGAAGTTCTCAATTCGGTTGGGTTTTTACACTGATTACTCTGAAATATATGATCCGATTGAGGTGATTTTTTATAGTTGTCATTTGATTTCATAAAAAAACTATTATAGTTTGGCTTAGTAGTTTTGATTTTATGAACATTTTTATACGTTTTTTTTTTATAAAGGACATCTGAATTTGTCTTCACCTCGCCTGATGTCAAGCTAAAGGCAAAGTCTCGGAAAGAGGGTCACCATCGTAAACATGTACCATGTTAACAGTGGTGGCACTCAGCTTGACGGTCATATCAGATGCCTTTTCATGCCCCACTTAAAGGACCCGGGACTGTAGGAAGAAGGAAACACGTTAGCTGGCAGGGAGTTCCAGGTTTTAGTGGTGCGGCATAGCAATGAGTCACTGAAACGCTATGTATGTACGTATGAATGTATGAAGGCCCCACCAGGGTCTTTGGGCCCCATGCTAATTCACGTGCTAGCTAGTACCCCAACTGATGGATAGAGCTGACTCTGGCACAGGCTTTTCCTTCGGAGCTTGGAGGTCAGATGGCCATCGCTCCTTTAAAAGTCGATACAAACCAAAAAGAGGAAAAGGTGCAAGCAGACTTCAGACTCCATTATATGAATGGCTCGGATGCAACTGGGAATAACGCTAAGATTATGATGATACTACGGCATATACCCACGTGCATGTGGTCGGGTTTTGTCTTCAGTACGTAACTGGTGCTAGAAAATAGTAAGACAGAGAAACTGTATACAAAAAATTATATATATTATACCGGTATAGTTACCGGTTGTTTAGTTTTTATTTCCTATGTGGGTTTTATGCCCTAAGTTATATATGATCCTTGCTTCAGAATAAGAAAATTTTCAACGTGCCTTGATAATTCTCATCACGTATCGGTGAGTAAGATTGCAATTCTGTAAAGTAATGGTAGATTGGGAGCTAGCAGCCTATTTATTTTCACATACTTTTACGACTGCGGATATTTTACGACTTCAGAAGTCAAGGATTCTGTCAAAGAAGGTCAAATACTTAAATATAACCTTGCGGAATAAATAATAAAATTGCTCCAAATCTTGCCACGCAGGTACTCGTTTATAAAGCGATATAAAAGTTTAATTCAACTGCAATAGAGATATTGGTTAAACATTAATGGTTTGAAACAGACTTTCTATAATTTATGACCCATTTATGAGGGAAATTTATAGTCAAATAAAAGCAAGAAAGAAGACACCTGAGTATAAATGCGACGCATGGGGCTTGTAACTGTAACAACACTGTAACAGAGTTTTGTTACAGTGTTGTTACAGCGTCATAAATATCTTGACGACGAAGTCTCAAAATGATCTTAAAACTCTCGTATTAAGAGCAAAACAAAGTGTTTTATTGATTTGAATGGTATTATTGTCCGAACTAAAGGTCTGAACCAATTCACAGATTTCACAGACAATTCACAGATGAGTTGTAGCCATTGAATTAGTGCTTATTAGTTCAATAAGTTACATTAGTGAATAGTTCAAAAGATAGATAAGTACATGAGTGAAAGTTTAAATATTCAACGGTTAGATCGGACAAATTCCAATCACAAACTAAAGTAAGACCTTACATTGGAATTATACAAACACAGAATAAGAGAGTAAATTCACACTAGCGAAATATAAGACACATAGGTATTCCGTTTACTTATAATTCAACACGAGTAGTGAGCGGACGTGCTCTGTTGTTATTAATTATGTCAATATTTGTGTTTCTGAAGACGGGATAAGTACGACAAACTTTGTTATTTATTTATCTGCAGCGAAGAAAGATCTATTAACTAATTACTAAACGGATTACTTGAGCTAACGTTGGATAAGTTGTATATCTGTAAATAGATCGTATTAGATAATAAATAGGAAGAAACTGTTCATACACTGACAGATTAGTGCAGATTAGGATCAAGCAACGAAAAGTCGTTATTAGGTTTATATCTAGATGGGTGAAAGGTTATGAGAGCTAAAAACATGAAATTCCTTACAATATGTCCATTCCGCATTGGAAGGTCAGTCGATAATCACTAGCAGAAAAGCCGAATAATAAATCAAAATCCTAGAAATAAGAAGTAGGCCGTAACTAGACTTCAAAGTTTAAACTATGGATGTGACTGGCACTGTCACATTATGGATGAACAGATATCAGTATACATTTTATTTCTAATAGTTTCACATATATATATTTTTTTTGTGTTGTGTTTATATTGTGTTCACGATTTGTCATTTAATCATTCTGAAGACAAAAGACATACCAATTTATATAATTTTACGCTCTATCTATAGCGTGTAACCTTTATTATCACTTCAAGTAATAAACTAATATTGTAAAACGACGCTCTAAGTTTGTTCACATTAAACTCTAAACGTAATTTATGAGAGAAAGCTCCTTTCTCTTTAATTTCGAAAACACTTATTGTCCTACTCTATCTTTATTCCTATTATAAAATTACTTGTATTTCGCTAAAGGCGTCGTTATTCCGTGAATGAAAACATACAAATCAGTAAAAGACGGATGGACGAGAACTTTTAAATAATTTTACAAATCAGACTAGCAGAATTGCATTAGAAAGAGATGAGAACACAGCGAGTTGGTAAAATATCGAACGTTTTATGAAAACGGAATGCACAAAAATAAAAAAACGCTACATGAATGCAAAGAATGTAATTAAAACAGCAATAAAAGAGCACATTTTACAGCCTTTAACCGCGGCGTTATATTCTCTCTAAAGGTTATTATCTGCTTTTTAAACTTCGCTTTCAACTGCGTGAATTAAAAACGAAAATATAAAACGATGTCCTTTAATTTCGTCTGTCTCGAACGAAACAATACGAATGGGAGGGTGCCGTAGCTTTTAACGTTCTACATGCCTATAGCTGGCCATAGCTGCGTGTGTTTTATTATGTGTAGCGGGAAAATCGTTCGCTTTTACAAATTTTGTTATATTTTTTATACTATCATAAAATGTAAGCTTGCGGAACAGAACGGTTCAACAGTTTAAATCTTTTTGGATAGAACTGCATGCTATGAAAATAAGGACACAATATTTTGTTAGCGTTGTTAAAGTTATTTTGTTTATACATACATGATAATAATGTTGCAACATTTTGATATGCAATCTCTGGCGAAGCGTAGAGATTTTTTAGATGTGACTTCCCTTTTTAAAAATCTTGCGGGGACTCAAAAACTGCCTACAGTTACTGAGTAAATTTAAGCTGACTGTACCTTCAAGAAACCCAAGGAAAGAGATTGCATCAATTTCATAAAAAGACACCACTACAAAAAAGCACGCGCTTGGCGCAAGTTGTTTTTTTTTTGTAATTATGTGTTTTAAAATGAAATTACTGTTTCATTTAGCTTTACTAACACGATAGAGAGTAAATAATGCAAAATAAAAAATAAATAAATAAATAAAAAAAACTTTTTGGTCCATAACGATTTTTTTATACCAATGTGTGTACTACTAGGAGTTTTCGGCCTCGAGAGCGTTCCCCCTTACACCTGGTAGTATACACCAGAAGTTACAATGAAAGCCATCATATATATATTGATATTCGATATTGATAAAGACTCCTCACACTTTTAAACCAGAACGAATATTATCTTACTCTTTCAGACACTCATATTGTAGGCTGACCTTGGTACCAAAGAGAACTGAATGCGCACTATTACATTGAATAGGTATCATTATTTCACAAAGTGATATTAGCTACTGTCAATTGACTTGGTTTAATTAAAAATTCGACTATACATAAGTACATACAAAACTGTTGAAAAATGCGACAGTACCTCCTTTGTCGACTGTTCACTACCTACGTACCTACTTAAACACTAATCAATCAGGTCTATTTAATTTTCGTTCCTATCCAAGTTACCTGGAGCTCTTATATATAGCTCTTAGCGATAATGCCTCTTATTGTATATTTTAGTGTACCTAAATCCCTAAAGCTTTGTATTGTTATTATGTCCATATTGTGTACCTAATTTGAAGAATGTAATATTATCTCTGTGAAATTGAGCATATCTATCAATGTAGGAGACATAATACGAGCGCGACCTAAAATAATGTTATTTATTATTTTACCCAAATAAAAACGTACGGTGTACACGTCTAAGGCTTTCCACATTTTTGTGCCCGACATGAGATCAATCTTTTAAAGGTATCCGGTCATTTCTGGGCTTTGACGTTGATTAATGACCTAAATATATTGTTTCTTTTAGCTTTTCGTAAGAAGCTTTTATTTTGCTTTGATTAGACTAATTTCTGCCTAAATAAAGGACCATAGATTTATTTCAATAACTGAAAAATAAGATGATATAAAGTTGACTCTATTGGTTTGTAGCGAAGGTAGACACACAAATCGGTTAGAAATCATATTCTTACACTTTACATTTGAACTTTCAAAAATATCATCAACTCTTCCACTAACAGAGAGACGTCCGTTTTAAACCCTTGAGATAAGCAAAAATGTGAAGCACATAACTACCACCGCTTTAACAAAGTAACTACACAACGAACGTTTTTCAATAAAATTCCTGTTAAAGTTATGAATTAAATAACAGGATGCTTGAATTTGAGTAGGGGTAAGCCCAACATAAATTTCAGCATTCTATTTAACATCATGTTATACGAAAGGTTTATAAACTACAATTATTTTTAAAGACTAAATTCTGCTCTTGAGATAAAGAGTTATGAGACTAGTTGCTCGCTCTGGACTTTCAAGTTCAACAGACTTTGAAATTTGAATCGTATAATCACACCTTTGTTCCCGGAGGGATAGGCAGAGGTGAATCCCGCTCCCATGTAATAGGGGGTGAGCCTATTGCCATACTATTCCGGGCACCATTGTTGGCTCGAGCCTATATCTGAGGCTGAGTCTGGGCTGTATATATCTGTCTGATGCTAAACAGCCCTATCACTTAGTTGCAATGTACGACACCGCATGGGAAGAGTGTGGGTGGGCCGAATTTTTATCTGCCGGGAACCACGTGGCTATTTGAATTGCCGATGGCAAAATTCGTTTTAATTATTAGTTAAAAGATTAAATGTACAAAGTTACGCCTCTTTTCTGTTACGGTAGGCAGACAAAAGTATTTTCATGTGCTATGATTGTGGTCTTTCGCTTCTTCAACTTGTATATTTTTGTATGGTACATATATTTCATATGCGCATCACTAGGACAACACATTTGTAGAAAAGATAAAACTTGTATTGAACCATTATTTAGTCACCAATAATACAATCTAACTCAGTAATGCATCCTCACAATAGCTTGGCCAAAGTACCTTAGATGATACATGTTAAGATGCACAATGAACCTAGTTTTGTATCTGTTTGTAAGTGTTATGTATACTTAAGGATGTTATAGACCAAATTCTGTGGCGACGGTTTATCCAACAGACTGCAAAATGCAAATGAGTGAGCAGTTGTGGGGAGTTTGTATGAGAGCAAACGTTTGTAAAGTGCGGCCGAGCGAAACTCCGCGCAATGCCATTGCGGCGCGCGGTACGGCTAATCTTTTAAAATAATAGTGCACTTCGATTGTTGTACTGACTAAGACCTCAGATTTAAACCTTGTTTTTGCTTGTACACTCACGTAGAATACTGATTCTCGGCCCGCAATCCATAAGAACCTATTCCAGGTATAAATAGCCTATGCTTTTCCAGACTATCTTACTAACAGTCTATCTTTGTTCATCCAAATCTGTCTGAGATCTGATTCGGGTGTGATTAAGTAATAAACATCTATCCATCTGTCAATTCCTTGATCTGTTCATCCAAAATCAAAATGCTGTGGGTATAGTCAGCTTAAATTCGTCAAAACTTATGAAATGGACTTGGCAAATGTACGAGTAGTTATATTTGTAGTGCATTTTTGACATTACACAACAATCTTCCAAAACAATAGACATAACACATTTCATATAATTAATATAAATAAAAACATCCTGAGTGATTCCTTACTCAGTCCAAATCGGTTGAAAAGCTAATCTTCACTATCCATCCCAGCTGGAACAAATCAAATAGAGGTTGACCCACGTACAATTCCTATTCAAGATAGTTCGTAAATTAAAACATTTATAGCTGGATCGAGATAGCTATCAGGATGCGTATTTATTAAAGCAAAATGACAGTAAATTAATTATCGGACATGAAAGTACGCGACCACCTAAACATTGCCGGTGTAATTACTAAATGTGGTTAATTAACGTTTTCAGCTGGTGTTGATTGAAACAACCTGACACTAATTTATTGATTTAGTAAATATTCGCGCTGTTTGTAACTAACATTAAGCACATAGTTCGATTATACGCGTCTGCTGTATAAGGTTCTTGGACGGACGTCAAAAAAACAGAAAGCTTAACTTCGATATTTTTCATGAAGCGGCTGCCATCTGACCTCCACAACTAAGGATAAAAATAAACAATATATAAATTAAGGATAAAAAAAAGCAATATGGAAATAACTAATGTTACAAAAAGGCATAAGAACCAACTGATAAGCTCATTAATTGCTGAAGCATGAGAGAACGTGACTATTATTAATTACCATCAATCTAAGGACCTAATCATCGTGAAACTCCTTAACTATATTGATAATGGGTAATATTTGTGTGGGAACCGTTGACTGTGAATTAGATAGTCTATGAGTATTATATAAAATGTTAAGTTGGTTTGTTGCACTTCAAAGACGTTAAAATGATTTACCTATTTTATGCACATCATAATTTCATTGTACAATAACGGCAAAATCATTTTATCAAACAAAAATCAAACTCGGAGCGCTCTTCATTTCCCAGAGGCACGCAAATAACGACCATACCTTTATCCCTATATTTTCAATTATTCATACGTTAAATTTCACCTACAGCGCTCTTTCGTTACCATGGATTATAGGCCCTTGATTACATTCAATGTTCAATAATTTCCCTCATGGGTCCTAATAAAAGTTCCCAGCAGACATAACTCGGATCAACACAGAATTGATTCTAAATAGATTTAAAACAGTCCAGTCGCACGATATGACGTCATCGTTACAAAGGACGACAATTTGTGAAGTTAATTAAGTGAACAAAGCGTATGTAAGATAACTATCTATAGCATTGTTCTAAGAGCAAGAATAGATGCTCTTCTCTACAAGTTTCTTATCGCACAGCGAGAGTTATCCTCGCTAACCCAACTGTTTAGTTGCTACGCCGTAATCCGAATAGGTTGTGTAAGCCAAAAGCGTAATTATAGCTCACTAAACTAATATCTTATACATTCTGTGTAATAATATACATGGAATTTCTTAGTAATTAAGAGACAGTAGTGTATTACTAGCAACTAATTAATAGAGATAACATTGTTCACTTTGTAGTAAGCGTTAAATTGGATAAAACATTTCAACGAAATTTTATCTGTGCCGTAAATTTTCTTTAGTTCGATGTTTAAATTCCACTATCCAATAACTTTTGTAGATATCAGCTTATACGCTCTAGGATATACTTTAAGCACCTAACTGCATACGGAAATTGAACGTTAGAATCGTCGAAGCATTTGCATTCTAAATTTAAACAAGAACTTCTTACAAAGTAATTTAAGTTTAAAAATAATTAAATAAAAAAATAATTGAAATTTTATAATCATTGTGAATTTGAATGTACACTTTAACACAAAATATGAGATCAATCAATCAACAGGTATTTAATTTACAATTAATATTATGTTTATTACAATCATCAACAATTTTTTATTTTTTTTCATTTACACTTTATTGTACACATAAAATTGTATTTATACAGAATAGTGAAATGTAATGTACAAAGGCGAGCTTAACTCAGAGCTGAGTTCTCTTCCAGCAAACCCGGGAGTGCACAGAGGAATTGCAATACGAGAGGCTAAGTCTAGTGTAGTGTACATGAAAAAATAACAATTATATCTATCCCAAACATTGATGATCCTACTGATGCTTAAAATATTTTATCTCAGTTCTCTGGTCTGACTTAATTCGACATAAAACACTAAATAAAAAAGTGTATTTTATTCCACATAAATAACATGAACATTCTAACATTTTCCTATAAAATCATGAGCACCGTTGGTCGAGTGATATAGTAGGCCTACAGAAGGATGTTCCTAAGTTTATATTTATGTGAAAGTGTCACTTTACGTTCACTTATATATCAACTGACCGGAGATAGATAATATGTTATAGGGTCGATTCATACTATGGTCTCATTTTCGCAGCCAGTAGGATCGACATTTTTGCATAGGGATTGCTCAGGGTCGGATTGTTTGATTAGCACAGGGTAACTGTGCCCTGTGTGTTATTTTGGACTCATGCATTGTTTGTTGTACAAAGAAATTGGTCGTTGAAATTCAAATTTGGCTCAAATTTCATTTATCTTTCTGTACAAATAGTTCAAACTTGCAGCAAGCTTCTGGAAAGTTCTTTTCCCAACTTGCGACCTGTTGATAGCAATTGGTAGCAATAGTACTATAGCGATATGCCTGCGCAATCCATAAATCGGATCCACTGGTGGACATGGTCTCTCCTAATGTTGGGAGACTTTGGCCTACTGTTTCCTGTTTCTGGTAGTTTGCTCGACACAACACCTTTTGGATGAGGAGGAATGGCGATAGGATGAGGTGGAATAAATAATAATACGTGTATTTTTTTTCTTTCTCCGTCACCACATGGACAATATACGGTTGTGCATCGCTTACAAATAAATTCGTACAAAAAATATGATTCCATTATTTAAACGTCATGCGATCATTTCTTGACGTTTAAACTTACACGGAAAGCTTTTCCTGCCTAGCATCATAAATCTACAGGACCGAGGTAAAGAAGAATGCCGTTGACGTTATACATCGCTATATCTGTGGCATCTCGGCAAAATATATGAACATTTATTTTGCGCGTATCTGTTCTCTTGCCATTGAGGACACATGACACCTTCCTTACCAAGCATTTCTTTTTGTCACATATTTTATTTTTTTCTGTTGATACATGTATAACATTAATGACAATACTGATAGATTGAAAATATTGTTCTCAACGTTTTCAATAAAATAATATTCTAAAAAACATCGTTAAGTTACCATTGAAAATAATTACCGTTTGAGCGTATACTCCGTTTCGATTCCCAGTTCAAGTTGGGTAGTGCATTATAGGCTAACTAGTCAAGATCTCACAGGTACGAATTCCATCGAAGATACTAATGTATAATAATAAATGTGACTTGTGCTTCCCAGTAGAGCCGCCCAGATAATCGTACATACCACAGGCTCCGAAACTATAAATAAACCACAGTTTTGTTGAATTGCGCTTATGAAAATCATCTGAAATACTTGATTAAATACGAAACTAAATACCCACTTACATACAAAATTTGATTTATTAAGCCATAAATTTACAAATAGCGAATAATCGAATTACAGAAGGTTACAACAAAAGCCTTCACGATGTTTTGTTGCTCGCTTTTCAACTAACAGACACAGATGTGTTGGTCGCTATTCAAAATTGTGTTCACGTCAATCATGTCAAAATAGAAAGTAGATTGATGAGTAGCTACGGTGGAGCTCAACGCCCTCTGATCGCGTGAGGGTTACTAAAATGTTTATGCGCCACTCTGAATAAAGCCATCGCGATGTTATCTTTTGTTTAGATGCTCCTAGAAAAGTTTACACGATACACAAGCTTAGTGACGAAGAATTGCGTAACATCTTACTATTATTTCGTGTCATCAAAGAATTATATACCGAAGTAGCTGGACATGATTAGTTAGGTGCATAGATGCATTTGTGATTACGCAGCACTTGGAAATCAGTTAATAAGCATGATTTACTGGCTGAAATGAGCTGAAGTGAGTTTGAATTTATGTGAAATGAGCTTGAACTTAAGTGCTTACCGCATCACATGTAACTAATCCAGCTAACACATCAAGTATTACTTGTTGTTCCTGTTTTTTCAATGATTCGAAAGTGTTCACGGTACAAAATAAACGCAGATCAGAATAATAGGGGTGCGTGGGGTGGTGAAAGTAGCCACTAAGTCATTTTTATCACAAAAAGTACCCAGTATCGTGTACTACTTACACAAACTTAACATACTACATCTAGAATTAATTACGATAATGTTCTTCAACAAAACACCATCGTGTCAGTGAACAATCCTTTAAGCAAATAGTAATTAGTAGAACTCGTCTAACGGAATCAGCTTTAAGCTGTGTAGTTTGGCATGTGGCGTCCATCACCTTAATGTACCAACTACAGCGTTTGGGAGCGGGTAAATTGCAAATGAACTCGCAAACACTTCCAGTAACTGGATACCTGCTTTTCGTAGATTTTGTTAATAAGACTTCCCTAATATGGGAAATTCTCCAAATGACAGTGGGTAACATTATACTAAAGTCGAATTAACCTTTTGGGATGTTTGCGTTACGATCTAAGACCTAGGTTGTATCGTTATGAGGTAAGTTGTAAGTTGTAATACTGTCTCCGTACAAAGTAGTAAAGTTTATCTAGAACAACTTCATTTGAACTACATGCGAATAACAATCGTTATTTAGAGGAAGAAGGTTGATTTTAGATTGACAAAAGAGTTTTTATCGTTCGGTTAGTGGTTTTATATATGTTCACAAACTTATGTGTTGGTACATTTTCTTGTAAGTCTATCGTATAAAAGCTTATTTTTAATAAATTGCTTAGACCACAAGTTTGCGACAAGCTCTAAAGGAATTCCGGCACCGTTTGACGTTATGTGAATGTTGATCATGGAGAAAAAAAGATACCTCAACAAAATTATAGCCAATTAAAATTAATGCAAAATAGATAGATTGTGCACCAAAAAGTTAGAGTGACGTATAAAGTCTAACATTGATAAATTATATTTGCTGTAAATTATATTCAATTCGTAAACAAAAATGTGATATTGTGGTACCTACTGTACACAAATATTACCTACAGAGATCCGGTTCTTAGCATTCCATGGATTCACCGTGCGGTCGCCGGGTCCATGGCGTGGTACAGAGAGGAACACTGTGACGGCGCCTGGGACTTGCGACCCAGGTGTAGGTTTAGGGTGGCCACCTTGTGATGCATCAGCGCTCACCTCCACCGTCAGTCGTGTTCCCCCCTCTACCTATCCAAATTTGGTAAGATCCTATCAACGCCGTTTTAGATATTCGTTTGAGTAAAGAGCTTACTGAAGCTCTTGGCAATCCGAGGTCTTTAAAGAAGTTATACAGGGATTTAGCTGGAATTCCCCTTGCTCCTACTTCCACGGCGTAGAGTTTAACCACATAGCCATTTTTGGTTAACTCGTTGGTCAGGTCAAAGTATTTGTTTATTTTTATAGCGTGGTCTTTAGGTATGTTAGTTTCCCATGGTACTGTGAGTTCTACTAGTACTGCACGCTTTTGCTATTTTGAAAATAGGAATATATCGGGTCTGGATGACGAGGCACAAATATCCTCATACGAATCCGCGAGCAATGTCCAATCAGCGGCTGCTATCAAAATTGAGTACGGCTTTTGATTTGTCTTTTTGAGCAGCCTTCCTTTACAAACGCGACGTCATTTCTTTGGTTTGTGGTTAAACCCTTTTTCGCTCTAGCTACCGCCAAACTTACCGCCTCCCGTACGATTTCTAATACCTTATCATGTCGGCGCGAGTAATGACCTCTAATAGCGTCCTACAACCCACCAGTAAGTGCCTAGCAGTACCAATTGCTTCACCACATGAGTTACATGTTTTATCTGTGGCTTTTCCCCATCTGACAAGATTGCTTTGGTCGGGGAGGGTCAACTGGAATGCATTGAGATAGAATTTAAGGAGAGCCGGTGACCAGTCGTATATTAAGGTACGCCATTTTAAGGCTATGGGAATACAAAATTCACCTAGTGCTAACCATTCGTTTTGTATTTCTAGGTTCATTGCGTGCACTTTGTAGGTATTATTTTCATCTAAATGAAGAAAAGATTTTGTTATGTCTTTGTCTGACTGCCTCCTAGTATTACCCAAACCTACCCTACCAGTCTGCGAGCCTATCATGAATTTTTTATGGAATTGGAGGTGCGACTCGAGCTCTTTAGTACTTTGGTCTTTTGGAAGAGCTTGCACGATTTCGTCTTTTGATTTCGCTAGGACGTGCATTTTGGTTACTCTTAGATGTTTATAGAGTTCCGATGGTTTCTTGAACGTTATTCCAAAGTTATTTGATGCTCTATATAATGTCGATGGGTCTGCCGACTGAGCTAGCCCCAGCCACGACTTCAATATCTTCGTAACATTCGCATCTAGTTTTTTGAGGAGGCTCTGGCTTATATCATAAACAAGAAACGGCCAGTTAAGACGCGATAATAGACCATTTTTGACGAATTCGATCACGATTTATTTGGTATTCCTTATTATGTACTAGCTTTTGCCCGCGACTCCGCCTGCGTGGATGTCGGTTATTGCAACTAAACATACCCAATGTGTTAATGCAGGGTGTCAGCTAACTTCATACCAAATTTCATTAAAATCACTCCAGCCGTTTAGACGTGCAAGAGTAACAAACATCCATCCATACATACATGCAAACTTTCACTTTATATTAGTAAGACTTACACTGTTTCGGTTGCTTTCAGCCTCCATGGTCACGGGGATAAGTTACTTTCATAATGTATACTATATATGGAAATACTTATATTTACAAGAAATTTTGACTAAATGTCTTATTACTCCTTTTACTTGTATTAACAGTTTGACATATAACTGTTAGGTGGGGTACCTAACGTGACATATAATTTTATTGGCGCTACGGACTTAGAGAAGTATGGCAGGGCGCTGACGGCAGTCTCTGATTCCCGTTGCCAATAATACGCACGTGATCGGCCTCACTAAATACGGCCTTTATTGAAGAATATGTTTATACATAACTTCACACATGAATGATGAGTCATTTTGACGTGTGCGTGCGTGCGTTCTCCATTACAGTACTGGAAATTGATCGATATGTTTAAGGTCCTGTGTTTTATACAAATTGTTTTGGTTTTGCATATTCGTTGGTACAATAATTGTTTTTTTTTCTATACCAGACTGGTGGCAGACTAGCACACGACCCGAAAGCGGCTACCGTGGTCTACGGACGTATGCAATACCAGGGGAGTCAAACTCGTGTTACTGACTCTATAAGAACAGAGGGTTTCTGTGCCATCAATGCAGTAAACAGATAGGAATAAGTATTTGGTCTTCCCACTGATAGTACAAAACCTCTTTAGTGAGCTCTGACTAGACTACCCTACTGACCGTCGGGTATACAACACAAGGTTATTATGGCCGCGGTATTGTGTAAGGTGAAGGTACTTCTTCCGTCGGACTGCTCAATTAGGACGGGAATTACGTCGTTTCCTACCACCTTCTGTATATAAGTATTAGTAACTTAAATTACTAGTAAGTAAGTATCAACCAAAATTACTAGTAAATATTCACATTAACCTATTAGTATTAGGACTCTATTAGCGAGAACGCGGACAGTCGTAGGGGTGACGCGCGTAGTAAACGTGTGGGTAAGAGGGTAGACAGATACGGTCTGCCCAATAACAACTAGCTCGGCGATCGTCATGATCTCGGCGCTTTGAAATAGCGCCGAAATATCGGTCACTCTAATTAAATATACAACATCCTTACTAATCCTTACTAATATCATAAATGCGAAAGTAACTCTGTCTGTATGTTATGTTTTCACGCTTAAATGATTGAACCGATTTGATGAAATTTGGAATAAGGCTAGATTAGACCTCTAGAAAGGCTATGTTTGGTCGCGATAACGAACATCCACGCGGGCGGGGCCGTGGGTAAAGGCTAGTGGTACATATCCCGGTGACTGTTACACTACTAAAATACAAATAATGTAAATCTAAACACTTATTCGAAACTTAACCAGTAATAAAATACCGTTTGTCATTCATGATACTACGTGAAATTTATAATATCCTTTTAAATCCGTGCACATATATATCCTTTAGCAATCATATCGTATATCAACCAAATATCACTTGTTGGCTCACAGTGCCATACTCATCAAGTACCTGCGCTTTAATAGGGCCATTTTCCACCGTCGCCATCATCCGTTTGAATAAATTGTCTTTTGCGAACTATTTCCAACTGAATTTGAATAGGATAAGGGCCACTTTATCTCGAAAGAATATCTGTAAACGCAAGCCTTTCTCTGCTCTATCTGAAAGGAACCTTAACAAACAAGATGATGTTGTTATATCGTACTTATGTTGTCCCTCTTAGTGAATAAACCATGTCTACTTGTAATAGCATTTTTTTTTATTTCCATTAAACAAGCAATCCTTATACACGACGTTACGCAATTATTTAGGAAACCTCTTTAAAGATCTTAGATCGGAATTACAATGTCAATCTTAGTAACTAACATATAATTTTCGTTTATTGGAAGAAAAGATGGTTCATAAAGGGTATGTTAGATGTGTCCCTCTAATCAAGTGACTATGCTGAACTTCTGGTAAGGAGAAACCATATCTAACCACCTTCATTTAATTAAAAGAGTCGAATCTAAAGTAATGTACCTGGGGAGGCTTTGAAAACACAATTTCGATTAAAAACATTTTTTTGAAAATAGTGTAAAATATAAAGTGTTAAATCCGTAGCATCGGCTACGGCAGCTACGAAAAACTCTACGTATTTGCTACGACAAGCTCTACGAATACCTATTATGGGACCATAAATAAGTGATGGGTAAAATAATACTCGTATTTTATATATACGTATAATTTTTTTATTTGTCGTATTTAGTCTGGTTATAATACCTATATGAACTCCGAAAAAAAGGCATCCAAAATCGATTCCATTTTTCTAATGTTCCCTCTTCTCCTTCAACATGTCTCTCTACAAGGTACAGTTCGTGCATGCTCTTTATGTATACGCCACTTCAACTGCTACACTTGTAATGTTTACAACCTTACTCGCAATTAAAAATGAATTGGACTGATTATTTTATCAAGAAATATTTCGTTGCTTGAAAAAATTTCAATTGTTACATTTGATATTTTATTGTCTCTGTACGGTAAATGGAAGCCGTATAGGGAATTTAGTTTGTGATGATTTTGTTACTATGTACCATGTACCATAATCATGCTCAAACCGGTTGAACCGATCTAAAATTTGGACCAAGCGAACAAAGTATAGTGACGTTTGCTTATTTTTTTATGGAATAGGGAGGCAAACGAGCAGACGGATCGCCTGACGGTAAGCGATCACCGCCGCCCATGGACACCCGCAACACCAGAGGAATCACTAGTGCGTTGCCTTCCTTTGAAAAGAGAGTACGCTCTTTTCTTGAAGGTTTGAAGGTCGCATTGGTTTGGAAATACCACTGGTGACAGTTCATTCCACAGTTTAGTTGTGCGAGGCAGAAAGTTTCTCGAGAAACGCACAGTTGTGGACCGCCAGCTGTCCAGATGGTGAGTGTGGAATTGCGATTATCACATAGTACAATATCCTCATCGTCTAGTCTTCAGTAGTCATAGTTATTAGATTTTATAGAATAGATTTGAGTCATGATAAAGTAGTTACAATAGAAACCGCACCATTATGATCATTTCTCTTTCATCTGTATAATATTAATTTTTCAGTGTTATCTTTAATTTCTATGTACATTTTTTGACTGTACTAGAAGGAAATAAAAATAGAATTACGGACGGACTTTAAGGATTACGAAATGTAGGAAACACGCCAGTTGAAGTAAGTACCATTTTCCTGAAAATATATTTATGTTGTATCGTATGAAAACCTACGTTTTGCGTTGGTTGTCATAAACAGTTATTAATCATCATGCCACCCGTACTTCAAAGACTCGCTTAATCAACTGCGAATGGTTCAGGCGTCTGCACCATTACTCAACACGCTCGTTTAGACATTCTTGCTTGACGTACTTGTTATCTACGCAATCTAAAACTCATCCGATTCCTATTTACACATTCCGAATGAAACGAATGAAAGAGTTAAATCATTCATGCCTTCACGTGAGTTCCCGTTCTTTCATAAGTTAAACGTTGATGTAAGATTGCAGGCAATATTTCTTAAGGTATAGCCACATCACCGCGGTGCAATACTGTAACGATGCCGCGTGAAGACACGGCTGCGTGGTATAAAAGTTCTAATGCAATATTTCACTAGTTAGTCAAAGATATTCCGGCAGAAAATTGAATTTAGAAATGCAAGAAAACTTGCGGTACAGTCAGCACTGGCCTCATCAGACAATATCTCTAAAGACGTATGGGGTATTATTAATAAATACAGGAATAAGATAAGAGATAAACAAAATTACTCCTTAGTCAATGGAAGCGCAATCACCTCGGATCCACATGAAATTGTGAACATATTTGCCAAAACATTTAACAAATCTGATAGTTTGGAAAACCCCAAGCACGAAACGGTTCTAAAGATTCTCCAAGACAACACCGCTAGAATAGGAAATGAAATGAATATGGAGTTGGTAAGTCCGAAGGAGGTATATGAAGTGGTTAAGAAAATGAAAAATAAGCGATCGTGTGGTTATGATGACGTACCTATAGCTATTATCAAAGAAAATATTGACATTTTGGCAGAACCCTTAAGCCACTTTTATAATAAATGTATCCAAGATAGCGTATTTCCGGACCAGTTTAAAATAGCCAAAGTTGTACCTGTGCATAAAAAAGGCTCAAAGCAGGATCCAAACATGTATAGACCAATATCTTTGCTACCGACTAAATCAAAAATTTTCGAATTATTAATTAAAAACAGATTACTAAGACACTTTAATTCAAATCAGATTATTAATCGGAGACAGTTTGGTTATTTAAGGGGAGTAGGAACACTGGAGGCTGTTAATACATTAGTATACGATATACTGTCTAAGCTAAACTGTAAGCAAAAAGTCGCAGGAATATTTCTAGATTTAAGCTCCGCTTTTGACACGGTTAATCACGAAATACTTATTGAGAAGCTCGACCATTATGGAGTTCGGGGTCCAGAGAAACAATTATTAAAATCGTATCTAGAAAATAGATACATGTTTGTAGAGGTCAGTAACGAAAACTATGAGAAAGTGGGCTCTGTCAAAACGAAATGTGTAGAAAGCTGTAAATCAAAACTCATTAAAATTAAAACAGGTGTTCCGCAAGGTTCAATACTAGGTCCCTTGTTTTTTATCATATTTGTGAACGACCTTATAAGTAGTGTAGTAAATAAGCTACCTGACAACATCAATCTAACTGTGTTTGCTGATGATACAAATGCCATTGTTTCTGCTGATACCCTAAGTGACTTAAACCTAAAAGTAAATGAAGCTTTGGATCTATTTAATGAATGGTTTTCTCATAACTGCTTGAAAATAAATGCTAAAAAATCGAATTTAATCCTGTTTAAATCAAACAGTAATAATTCTGACACACTACAATGCTGTCTTAACAAAAAACAGTTGGATACTGTCGAGAGTGTTAAGTTCCTGGGGATACATGTGGACAGCTTTCTTAATTGGAAATGCGAGTTGTTGAATGTGGAAGCTAGTATACACTCGGCTTGTTATGTGCTAAGGGGTCTAAGAGATGTCCTACACATGGAACAACTTAAGGTGGTTTACTTCGCTTTAGTTGAATCCAAACTACGGTACAGCATTCTATTCTGGGGAGGCAGTTATGATTATAATATTGAGAAAGCCTTTATTGCACAAAAGAGAGCCATAAGAACGATGGTTCGCATAAAACAACAGGACTCATGTGTAAAATTTTTTAGGGACTTGAACATATTGACGGTTCCAAGTCTATACATCATGGTTTTAATGACCTATTTCTCAAAACATAAGCACTTGTATGAAACTCAAGATGAAAGGGTCTTACGAGAAAATACTAGGAGAAAGCATATGCCATCTGTGATTGCGCCTACATTGAATGTGGTCAAACATGGCTCAAGGTACAATGCAGTAAAACTATTCAACAAGCTACCTTTGGATATAAGAAGCAGTCTGTATACACCAAATTTTTTATTGAAATTGAAAGCATTTCTTATGGATGGTTGTTTTTATTCAATTGACGAATTCATAGAGTGACATGTCAAGTTAAGAATGTGACAAAAGTATGCTATTACTATTTTATTGACGTTTTTGATTGAGTTGATAGTTTAAAATTTCTTACTTTTATTTGGCTTATTGACATTAAATTGTGCTTATTGAAATTTAATTTTGACATGTTATTCTTCTGTTGGTTTCTTTTTTATTTTTTTATTTTTGTATTTCTATTTAATTACCATTTGCATGACATTTTACTTAAGCATGAATGTATAGATGTAAATTAATAATTGTCTACACTTAAAAATTTCAATACAATGTAAACATTGTTCCGAAATAAATAAATGAAAAAAAATGAAAGATAATTATCAACAACGACAGTAGTCGACGTAAGTCGACGTCGAGTAAGTACGACAGAAAATTGTGTAAAATGCTCACACTTTTCTATTTATTTGCTGTATTGTAACCATTAAAATATCTAATCGCAAAGCAGTGAACAGTTACGTAAATATTTACGATGTATAGCACTGAAAACTTTAGTTTGAGAGCCTTTGTTAATGCATCTGTAATCTCAAACTAAAGTGGCGATGGGCAGGTCATATCGCCCGCACCCAGGACAACAGATGGACAAAAGTGGCTACTCAATGGAAAGGGCCAACAGGGAAAAGAAGGGTTGGAAAACCAATCAAACGATGGAAAGACAACATAACAGAAATAGCAGGAACAGAATGGATGGAAAAAGCCAAGATAGGGATATATGGACAGGGCTGGAGGAGGCCTTTACCCAAAAAGGGTCCCAAATTTAATATCTGAAGAAAAATAGACTAACAGTACTAAAACAACTAGATTATAATCAAACTTAATAACCATACTAATGCATTTGGAATGTAACTTAAATTTGGTGTAAATAAAAGGCTTTATTATTATTATTATTAGCACTGAAAACAAAATCAGTACTAAAATTGTATACTAGCATTATTTCACGTTATCACCTTGTATTATCACAACGCAGCAAAGTGCCGCGTCATGACGCGATGTCGTCGTACCGTTTTAATGTATCAGTGGAACGCGTTCTGATGTGGCTAAGCTCTTAAGTTTGCTTTTAAGCGTACTTCCACAATGCATGTGAGTTGCCAGAAGTTAAGCAACTTAAAGACGGAAAAGTTTTGCCGTGAATACGTCGATACTAGTCTGCTTGAAGGCAAAATACATCAATTATACGAAAAAGTATACGTATATGGTTAATAGTTATGATATGTTTATTTGACGATTACCAGAAAACATTTACCATTTTATTCTTCTATTATCAATACTACAGTATATTTTTCCTTTTTAAAAAATATTTTAATAAATAAAACAAATGCTAGAATATGGCTTTCTTTCTTTATTTTACACGTTCAACAACTATTATTTATAAAAGTATTTTCATTATATTACTGTCAGTAACCGAAAGCTACATAAAAAAGGAAAATCCACGTGCCAAGGTCACTCTTCGTATAAAAGTTGCTTGACTTTTTTTTAGTTTAATAACCTAAGAGTGTTGTAGGTCGCAGAAATACTTCATAAAATATTTGATGATACATTTCACCCCACAGTAGCTCGCTGTGTAAAATATTTTTATACAGTTAGGGCCACCAAGTAAGATTCAAGACAGAACTTGAACATAGGTATATGGCAGTAGTTTTCTAGGGAGAAATAATTGCCTTGTAAGCTCAATACTCAATGCTCATGTTATGTTATACATTTAAACTAGTACACTAAACTACCCCAATAGAAATTAAACTTTTCACATCATCCAATGGTTGCTTATATTGTTTTAAATCAGTTTTATGTTAATAAAATAAGAAACCTTAGAGTTAAAATATTCAAAGCCACCCCTATATTGAAATAAAACAACTTTTTACGAATTCTATCGCGATACATTTATTATTATTGCCGATACGGTTTAAAAGTAAATAATCACAAATATACCTATCGCGATAGAATCCGTAAAAAGTGGATTTATTTCAATGAGTGACATTCGCGTAAACTTTAGAAAATACCACCCCTATATTCCAGAATATGGCAAATCCGTGGTTTTTAAACGTTCAAAATACCAGATATGCTTCGTACTAAGGGCTGAGGGACAGTACTCTCCATTCAGTTAATAACTCTAATACAGACATTGAACAGAATGGAGCATCAGAGGCAAGTGTTTTTAGTAAGCCCAAATCTATTAAATTCATAGGTTATTTTCGTAGAGAGAAAATTCGGAGACTTCTACACGAAAACACCAAATAGGTAACGCAAATCATGACAAAAACTAAGTTTTCATAAAACTCAGGTTATGTTTTTTCCTATGTGATACTTGTAGCAAAGGCAGAAGGAATTGAATTATATTCAAATGGAGGCTTACTATCACAGCCACTGAAAGACATTACCTAGGACTATTTCTAGGATTTGTAACAGACGCTTGATTCCTGTCGCATTGAATCAAAGCTAAATAGCGATATTCGACACGGTAGACACGATCAAAGGATGATAATCGATTTGTAAAGCATATTGACTTGCTTACGGTACTATAATTGATAGATATGATTTACTTATATCCAATAGTCGTTTCAATTTGTAGTATCTGGAGCCCTAAAGCGAAACTTTGATAATGCCAATTGGTTATGGAGATCAGATAGCAGTCGCACTACGGCAAAATATCAAAATTCAGTCTAATCATAGTTAGAATAGAAAGCCATCCCCAAAAGTGTCGGGAAACAGCTCTTATAATGAGTCTTTAAAATTTGTAGCCTCTTCTGAAGAAGACTGTTAATGCAATTAAAACGTACATAACGTTATGAGAAAACTTTCTTTCCTTATTAAACAATGTTATTATTTTTTTTATATTTATAGATAACATAATATTTGGGTTTTTAAAAGTTGGAACAGAATGTATTTTTTTTTCTCGCGTCTATTTATTGAATACATTATTAAAATGTATGTTAACTTACCTTGTAGCAATTATAATAGCTATAACATACACATAAAATAACAGCTTATTCACTATACTTACAAAAAAGTTTCAGATATTTCGATAACGAACCCCATTAGAATTGTCAGTATTGGTTCGTTGTTCGGTTCAGCTGAGGCCGACAGGTTTACCGGCTCTAGGGACGCAAGTTTTCCGAACGGTCACCCTACTATAGACTTGTCAGCGACAAAATTTCTGAACAGTATTGATCGCTTTATCTGCATACTCGATATTCTTTGGATACCTGTAGAGATGGGACATAACGTCCCTTAACTAACAACATCGCACAAGTCATTTTTACCAACTTTACAGGGGACGAAAACACTTTTGTGGGTTTAAAGGCCAATTGACTTGCGCGCTGTCATTACCTTGCAAATTAAAACTTCTGATTGGCTGAAATCTATATCATATATGACTAATGGTTAGACGCAGAATGAGCAGCTCTTTTCAATGGCATCAAAATGTGAAAAGCTTCAATTTTCGTGTTGTTAGCTAAGGGACGATAACGGATCCTACAAATTTTTGTATATAATACTAGGTTAGTGTTGTATTTCTAACGGTAATTGGGGTTTAGAGAGTTCTCAGAACAAACTGAAAAATTTATTATGACATTAATGACATACTGCTAACTGTTTCCCGTATTGAATATTAAACTTAATTAACCAATTTTGATTTCCCAAAACTAGCTCCACAGTGTTTACTATAACTATTGAAATCAAACCGCTCACTAATATCTTTATCTTCCAAGAAGTACTCGCATTGAATTGTTGTGTAGCCTCTATCAATAGTCAAACCCGATAAATTATTGAAATTCAAAATACAACATTGTTTTTATAAATTTTCTTTACGCCTATAATTCTAAATGAAGACTTCTTTATGACTACAATAACCAATTTAGAATTTTATCCTCAAACCAGTTGATTTAGAAAAAAAGGAGAATTTATATAAAAGATTTCCTAAAGGAAATTGGTTCGGTAGCAACGTTCACCGAGCGAGATGAGCTGAGCGAGTCGATAAGACGGGAGATAGTCCAGATGTTGGAGTTAAACTTTGCCTACAACCGCGCTACTTAACTCTCTATTTTCTAACCTCTCAAGTTTGTAAGAAATGGTCTCGTATATAAATTTATAGCTTCAGAGGATTACCAAGAAAATTGAAGTTGGATTTTGCGTTTCTGGAAACTGTAACACAATTATTAGACGTAACAATATATCAAAGTATCGGATCTACAATATTTCTGACGTGAATTAATGATGCTTTCTTGTTATGATAGAATCTACTGATGTAAAAACGTTATTTATAGGTTCTATACGGAATATTATATACTATAATTTATCTAAAAATGATGTAGGTACTATTATTGTAATTGGAAAATATATAAATAACTGATACAAATCTTATTCATTTTCGCGTACTAAATACAGTGTCAGCAATATACCGGAATCAAAATATTAAGCAACGTACGGCCTACGCTCACATGTGCAAAACAAATATAAGAAAAGTCATGATTTCACGTAAGTAATAGAGACGAGCTTATTGCTGTTAACCGGGCACTATCGGGATTAAATGGTAATGGTAATCGGGGCCATATTGAGAGTGAAGGGAATATTACTTTTACGGAAAGATATGAGAGCAATAGGAATATAATAAGCAATAGTGAACCCAGGATCGCTGATGTCCTGTAACTCGAACTGGTTGTTACCAGGAAGTCCGAGTTCATTTACCAATAATATTATTTTGACATAGCTATTATTATATCCGACATCAAAAGTAAGTATGCACTCAAGGTTTAATTTGATTACTTTCCACCGTTAAATGGAATTGAATTTTGGTAGATGGCTTGCCAGGAATTATCCAGATAGCTCAGTGTAAGTATTCCCTCTAGAAAAGGACATGTCCCAGGTTAAAATTATGTCCTTGATGTTGACTTTGTCCAATGTGGATTTATAGAAACAGTTAAAAAACTTATTAATTGCTCCAAAATTTAATTTATTTATAAAGTTACTAAGGGATGAGAGGGATAAACTTATTTATTTATTTATTTATTTGAACTTCATGCACAAATGTACAAAGGCGGACTTAATGCCGTAGGCATTCTCTACCAGTCAACCTAATAGGTGGTGCAGAGAACAACAGAGTAGGTGCATTATAGAAAGGTAAACTAGATATATACTTAATTTACATAAATAAGATAGATAGTACCTAAATAGGTACTAATATACGCATACACATTATAGCCAAATATAGTAATACATAGATACACTCAACTACACATACATAAGTATAAATATAATATACATAAAAGTATAAATAAATATAAGAGATACACTCAACTACCCATACATAAATATAAATATATATACATATATGTATAAATAAATATAAGCAAATAACATGTACATATACACATATAAATAACCATTCATATTTAAATGAGATGACTATCAAGTTTCCCCCAACTTTTCGAGCATGAGTTTACGAACCCCCAGTTTGAACGTGCAACGGCTAGTGGCCCTCCTGATCCCAAGAGGCAGCTGGTTCCAAAGAAATATAGATTGTACAGGAAAGGAAGAGTGGACGAAATCAGTGCGATGAGTAGGACAGCGTAAGACGAGGTTACTAGTTGAACGTAGGTTCCTATTGTGATTTGCGCCAAGATATTGAAAATAGGGGGAGAGGTAGGAGGGAGAATTAGGAGAAGTTAGGATAGTATAGAGAGTGGTAAGTGCGCGTTGGTTTCGACGCTGACGAATCGGCAACCAATTTAATTGAGAACGACACACAGACACATGATCGTACTTGCGCAGATTGAAGACGAATCTGATGCAGTTATTCAGAAGACGGTCAAGTTTGTTGAGATGTTCAGCATTCAGGTCGAAGTAACAAACATCCCCATAATCGAGTACAGGGAACAGTAATGCCTGCACGAGCATTGTCTTGGTGTTAATAGGTAGAAGGGTCCGTAGCCGATAAAATGCGCGAAGCGAGCCAGTAATACTTTGACATACGCGAGATACTTGGTCTCTCCAGTTCAGAGTGGAGTCAATGAACAAGCCAAGGTCTTTCACTGACGGGCTGACGGGTATGACTGTACCGTTGAGAGTGATTGGCGGGAGAGATGCCTCATCCACCTGTCTTCGAAAATGTTGGCTCCCAATAATAATGGCCTGGCACTTACTAGGATTAACGGTCAGTCCAAAACGGCTCGACCAGCTGTTAATATGCTCTAGGTCCTGGTTGACTTTAGTTATTGCCGAGCTCAAATCATCCACACCCGCTTGGGCGTACAGTTGTAGGTCATCGGCGTACAAATGATACGCACATTGAAGATTATGAGTTACGAGATTTATGAAGATAGAAAACAATAAAGGAGATAAGATACCGCCTTGAGGAACGCCAGCGTCAGTGTTACGCCAGTGCGATAAAGTTTCACCTTGACGAACAGCTTGATGGCGCCCCTGAAGATAATTAGAGAACCATTCCAGTGCATCCGGTGAGATCATCAGGTGTGATAAGGTGTTTAAAAGAAGGTCGTGGTTGACAGTATTAAAAGCATTGGAGAAATCAACCAGTGCTAGTACTGTGAGCTTGGTATTTTCCATGCCCACCCTAATATCCTCAGTCACTTTTAACAGGGCTGTAACAGTGCTGTGTCCGGGCCTGAAACCTGATTGTAGGGGATTCAACAACTTATTGCTGTAAATGAACGTTGACAGCTGTTTGTGCACGCAGGCCTCAAGCACTTTAGAAAGGAAGGGATTATCCCTCTTATGCCTCAAAAAAAGTACCTAAGTATGTTTATCCACATTCTAGATTCCATAACACAAGCTAGTTAAGCTTACCATGGGTCTAGATAGCGTTGTATAGAATGTTGCGGTATATTTATTTATTTATTATTTATTTATACACCATAAAATGACAATACACAACTAAGATCACTACAATATTGATGAATTTATTCACTCTACAATATACTTAGTTTTAACAATTATTGCTATATAGCATTTTTATTACGCAGACAGAAAAAACATACGAATGCAGAAATAATAGATTTTCAAGTGAGTTATAATAAGAGTAAAAACCAAAACAGAGCAAGGCATTCAGAATCACTTTTTTTGGGAAACCTCGGGGGAAATCTAGTACCGAGTGTCATTACATTACGAATAAAACAGCCTTTTATTTCCGTAACACGTTTCGTAGAATGAAATCGCCAGTATGTAACAACTCCTCATCAGCTCCCCACGAAATAGGCTAAGAAACTGTATCGAAAGTTATCAGAACATCGGGTCAGGAAATATCGTAACATTGTAGGATAAATAAAGGCATATTGCTGGCAATGATGCCTCGCGTACGGCTCACTACCCTTTGTATCATGTCCCTCGAGATGAAACGAATGATCATTATCCTCACCGACTTTGAAACATGCTCCATTCTAGGCTACAGATATTGCTGGAACCTCTATTTTTTCAACCTCTACAAATTTTTGATTTCAACACACGCCGGTACATTCTTGACTGAGTAGAAAACAGTTATATTTTGCAAGGGACTTTTTCGATCCCACCTAATAACGAGTTAGACTAGTACCTCATTTGAAGAAACCATCTTTCAACACACCCGAACCACCCCCAAGGCGAGGCCGCAATTGTAGCCGTAGGTCTGATGGGAGTCCTGGGACATCCTTCCGAGGGCTTACCCGGGGCTTCCATCCATAGGCTTCTGGGCGTTACCGTGGGGGTTTTTAGTCGGTAGGAGTCCGGCATAACATCCATGAAGGATTTTCCCCCACGGTTATAAAAAAAAAAAAAAAACATCTTTCAACAGCCCTTCCTTTATAACTTTTTCACTGAAAAAAGCTGTAAAGTGAAAACTGTGTGATTATTTTTCTAGGTTATTTTCTATATTTTCTAGGTAGCCTAGTGGTATGGGTAATGCACTGCTGAGACGAGGTCTCGGGTTCGATCCCAGGTTTACCATGGCACACACCATAGACTTTTCGATGCTTTTTGAAGTTATGTGAGTATTTATCGCAGGTTTATAAGTGCCCGGTTAATGGCAATAGGCTCGCGACCTATTACATGGGGACCTAAACATAAACTGCCGAAATGTGGATGCTAGCACCTCTGCCTACCCCTTTCGGGGAATACAGGCGTGAGTTTATGTTATATGTTATGTTATGATATATTTTTTTATATATCACAACATTCTACACTACGCTATCTAGACCCATGGTAAGCATAGCTTAACTAGCTTGTGTTATGGAATCTAGAATGTGGATAAATATACTTAGATACATTTTTTTGTAAATACATACATATTATACATAAAAAACACCCAGACCAATGCAAGTGCAAGCTGACCCTAGTTACATCCAAAAGTTTATAATTTGGAGCCTGATATACGCTTTCCTACATCCTCGTTTTACTCATAATTTGTCGTCTGACCTCATACCCCGAGAGAAAACCCTATACCGGATCTTCATGCGTCTATCGGCAAGTTTACTGCCTTACAGATGAGGTTGGCTTGGCCCTCGAAGATCCAATACTCATAACCATACAAGTAAGGAATATGAGGATGTCAAAACAACAAATATAATCTAATAACGCAAATAGCTTTCCCATGTGGGGATTGAACCCACAACACTGAACGCAATGACAATTGCCAACTTTTCACATAAACTACCCCGTCACCCGTTTATCAACTGCTTCACCGGTCCCTAATTTGATATGTACCCTTATACTACGAATGTGGTATATCTCTATTGCGAGCGGGTAGTAAATGATACCATATATCACTGTGAACGTAATAGCTAGAGGAAACTAAATGAAATGTGGTAAGAGTGACTTAGAAAACTAAGGGTTTAATTATAGAGGCGCGCGTTGTGTTGTTCGTTGTGCCTGTTCACGAAG
Source organism: Eilema sororculum (assembly GCA_914829495.1). Classification (NCBI taxonomy): domain Eukaryota; kingdom Metazoa; phylum Arthropoda; class Insecta; order Lepidoptera; family Erebidae; genus Eilema; species Eilema sororculum. The sequence continues at coordinate 14,609,183 of OU618543.1, read as the reverse complement.
AGGTAGAGCATGAAGCGCGGTGATACATGAAGACTCCATCGCCCGCATCCGTACACGGCCTCGTGATAATCTAAACATTTAGTCATTTGCTAACTCGTTTAAAAACGTGTATGCAAAGCTACGTACAAAAAAGATTCACTTTATACACTATTACCACCATTAAATTAACAGTGCCCCAAGTATATGGTTGGTAAAATTAGGACTCGAACACTTCTTAGTAATAGTTTAATTAAATTCAAGCACCTACTTCCCGTTTTCGGCGTTATAATTTGAATAAAAATACATTTCACATCACATCATCCTTATCTCCAGGCTAACATCAAGTAAAGATCGACAGAAAGGTACTTGGAGAGTGATTATGCGCGGTTACCCAACGAACATTTTCTAGCGTCATTAAGCGTTACGAAAATGTTAGCGAGCTAGCAACCCCAAACCATAACGATAAGAGGAAATTGTGATGTTAAACAGCCAGGGACTGTTACGTTCCAAGTTCACGATTCACTAGAAATAATAAAAAGATACAGTGTAGCCGAGATAAATGTACGAATCAGAGGGCTATTAACATCGTTTTGCGGATGAGCGCCGACAGTAATTGCCGTGTCGGCGTGCGGACACAAAATTTATGGCGCCCACTGCGGATAATTGAGTCGACTCGCTAGTTACTGTGTGGTCTTTGCGACACCTGCCAAACACACTACATCTCACTAAGAAATATCTCAATAATAACCGCAAAACAAAAGAACTTTTCTCGTAGACCTGATTTGGGGGGTAATTGGCTTTGGAAATTATTTGCACTAATGGTGCGTTTTCATTGATACGGAGATAAACTGAGCAGAAAGTATAATTATAAATTGTAGTAGTTTTTATTGAACCCCGAAGATATTAATAGGACCCCATACAACCAACTCCAAGCTCTTCAAGCTCTTTTCTCAGAAGCTCGGTTATTATATAAGTTCAAAGACTAAAGAAGCTGATAGATCGCACGTTTAATTAGGGAACTTTACAAGAATTCCTGGAACCAAATAATAATATCTCATCTATTGAGTTACCGCTAAATAATTCAAAGTCGATAATTTAAATGTATAATCATTTCAAATTTGAACCACTGAACACAAATTAATGTACATAATTTAATACTTTCCTGAATAACAAACACTTAACTAAAACCGTTAGTTACTTAATTTATATCAGAGCACTCTTAAGCGAGATAATGCTGGTATTCGGCGCTCAATCGGAAAAGCCGTATCACGTAGTCATAAGTAACTGGAAGCACGAAATTGCAGTACTCCCAGGGAAATGTTTCCACTAAAGCACAATAACGTACTTGCGCGGAGCCGTATAAGCGGATTATGAGAGGTTCCGAAGTAGGCTGCTTAGAAACTCGCAAGAAAAGCAATATCCATTATCTTGGCAGGGCTTTGTGTGTCGACCGCTGCGCATTGTTGGTCGCTTGCAGCGCCCGCGCCCGCTATATTGTTTGATTTGAGGGGAATTACCCCTGGCTTACTACGAAGCTAAAAATTAAAATCCTGTCTTTGATACTAACTGACCTCTTAGGTATATAAAGTTCGTAGGTTGTGTATATATATCGTGATGTTCATATGTGTCTTTGTGTCTTAAATCCAACTAGGATGAGGTGTGAAATTTCGTGAGGGTAGATGGATATTTCATACTCTTTCACGTGTTATAAACGAATCGGCACAGAGATAGATTGTAATCTGGAATTGCACATGGGCTTTTTATCCTGCGAATAGATTTCTATAGGCTGTGCGAACGGTATCAGTATAACCCACACTGGTAGAGAGTAAAAACATAATTACTTACTTATATATAAGTACTAAAACTATAATGAGAATGTTAGATTAAAAAATAATTCTAAGTTTACACAGCGCCATTAAGACCAATATGAGTTCTAGAATGCCATATAATAGATACCATAGATACCTTTTTTATTAATCCCTCAAACACCAGGCACTACACATGGTAGTAGGTGCGCTACTACTGGCGGTAAGTTGGGCGTCAGAGGGTTAATACAGCCAGAACAATTCAAATATGTATATTTGCAACGAACGAGAGGTGAACCCCGAATTTATTTTTTACATATTACAAATGTATCTAAAATATATGTTAAAACACCATAATTCTCATAAAAGGTGTATTACATAATTAGGTAGATGCTTAATTTGCCAATTAATATCAATACTCAATCGCCAATTACAATGGTGCTGACGTGAAAACTAAATAGAAATCGCTTACAAATCAGTATTCTCAAACAAAGGTCGTATAAATTTTCAATTCAGATCACTTGAATTTTTCTGCGTCGGGCAATATTTGTTGAAGCGAAAACTGAACTGAATTTAGGAGTACCCTCAGAGCAGATAAATGAGATAGTAAATGTACGAGGACAGCCATTTTAGCTTGGATATCATGAGATAAATACCGTCGAAGTTACTGATTTTCATTTCACTAACGGTTGGTATTAAACCTAATCTGTCATCTAGAGATTTCGATTGTGACTTTTGTAACGCTTTGCTTTTTATGTCTATCAAATGATACGATATCATTTGATGTTTGAACTCAAGTTTATCTTTATACCTATATTTAAAAAAAAACTAACGTTTTGAATAAAACAAGACGATAAATCTAAGATTAGAAATCACATCGACCATCACCGAGCTATTTACTGGTGAAAGGTATTTTGGGTATATGAAATTTATTAAATTAAGTAGGTAATGTCATAATTAGTCGATAATTAGGCAGGTCCGAGACTTTGCCTTTAGCTTAACATCAAGCGAGGTGAAGTCAATTGACGTGTCCTTTGTAAGAAAACTGGTACTTACTATTTAAAACGGGAATCAAGAGGGATCCTCCATAGATAACCCTAAGTATATCACCGTGTTGCGCAGTGAAATTATCTTCATTAGAGACTAATTGTAACTAACTAAATAGACGAGTTTAAATTAATAATAGTGTTTCAACCCAACCAACAGTTCGAGGCTTCAGTTAGGCTTCATACTTTCGAATGATATTTTTTTATTAAAGAAGCAAAATGCAATGGTCAAAATACATGATTTTATATTTGTAATGAACTATATCTTAATATATATATATATAAAAATCAATGCCACTTTTCGTTGTAATGTTATAACTCAACAACGCCTTTACCGATTTGGCTAATTTTAGTCTTGAATTATTCGTGGAAGTCTTGTATTCCAGGGAAGGTTTGTACGTAGAGAAAAATTGAATAATTGCCGGGAACCGACATCCACGCGGGCGGAGCCGCGGGCAAAAACTAGTACTATATAAAATACAAAGCCGATTCCGTGAATTTCGTACGGAAACCTAAACTTATTGAAAATCTAATAAAGCCTATGTTACTCACCAAAAATGTAGTTTTAATGGTAAAAGAATTTTTACAATCGGCCCAGTAGTTTATGAGCCTATGATATTATAACTTAAAATCTTTCCTATTTATAATATTAGTATTTTTTTTATAATATTAGTACTCTTTTCCATTAAACTAGTCAGTAAATGTCACTATATACTCTACTAGTTCGGATCTTCTACTAGATAAACAGCCACAAAGACGACCCAACTGGTTACCATTTATAACACTAATATTGTATAACTAGCGCGTAGCTGTTTTATTCCCCGGGGTAAACCAACTGCAGTAACTTGCACAGGTTCTAGAATACTGTTTGTTCTTATCGTACTTAGCGTTATATAACCCACAACTTAGTATTTACCTCAATAGGTAAACTAGCCGTTTAGAACTAAAATAAATTTCTAAATCGAGAGGGCTGGCCACTTCAAAGATTATCACGTTCATTCAAACAAATTCTTTGGAGGTTTATTCTGTGGCTTGTCAATACTACTATACATCCATACTAATATTATAAATGCGAAAGTAACTCTGTCTGTCTGTCTGTATGTTACGCTTTCACGCCTCAACCACTGAACCGATTTTGATGAAACTTGGTATAGGGGTAGATTAGACCATGAGAAAGGACATATGTTTGGTCGCGATAACCGACATCCATGCGGGCGGAGCCGCGGGCAAAAGCTAGTATAACATAAATTGAAAATTTGAAAAACCCCAACACTTCCCATCCCCACTTTAACTCCCATAAATTTAATTTTAAACGGCTTAACTGATTTTCATCAAACATGTCTAAGAATACTCGGACATAAGTCACCTTTAATACAAATAAAACTAAATTGAAATCGCTTCATCCGTTTGGGAGCTATGATGCCACAGACAGACAGACACGTCAAACTTATAACACCCATCTCTTTGCGTCGGGGGTTAATAAACAAATAGTTTCATCAATGTTAAGATTACTGCCATATTGTTATAAGTCATAGCGTAATTTTACGTGACTATGATAACTTAATTGCTTAATTGCAGTTTAGTAACAAAACGCTCCCTCCACCAGCTCCTTGCTCCTTCCTCTAAATAACCTCGTATTTGTTGACCTCATTTAATGTCTGTGTCCTACGACCAAGTCACTGCATTACTTAACTAGGTGTAGAAGCCCTGGCATCAGCGTACCTACGTATAGTTAGGAAAACATATAGTGCTCGCCGACTCGAGACAACAAACATTTGCGCAGCACTTAACTGTGTACAGTGCATGTACGCAGAGTTATTAAACCGGAACACTATTCTCAAGCACATACAAATAGGTACGAACTACGAATAATTACTCCATTAGTCCCCAAATTAACCGGCGCATTTATAGTGGGGAGACTTTCTACGCTGTGGTTGTGCTACTTCCCATGTCCTGGGTGACTAACTATCGTCATTTGGGAAAAATGCTCATGAAGTGAAGTAAAGATATGTTAAATTGTACTTTGTACCTAAACCCTGCTGCATCACATAGGTGCACAAGATTGAATAAGTAAGCCTTCTGATGATTCCCTATATTCTCAGGTATTTTCAACAAAAGTATTATAGTTTAACGTTTAACAAGGCTAACGTTATTAATCTCAGCTGATGGTAAGTGAAGATGTAGTCTAAGACGATTCGCCTATGAAGAACCTAACAAAAGAAGTTTTGGGTAAATCTCTATTAATATTATTCAGATAAAAGAAAATAATTGCTTCTTAATACGTTATAAATTACTTACATTAAAACAAAGTGGTGTGCAGTTTGAACAAACTTTCTTAATAGTTTCAAGTACCCTGATTTGTGAACCCATAACGCTACCACTTGATGCAAATATAACTTTAAACTTCGCTAACTACTTCCCTGCTTTTATTGAAATATTTTGCACATAAAGTTTATTACTTTATCAAACAGGAACAGAAACATAAACTGTAACCAAAGAATGGGTATTTAAATTACGAAAATGGGCAGAAGTTTTATAGAGATTATTATTATCATCAACATCATTAAGAGTCGGCATCATGAGTGTGACGGTGTTAAATACGTCCATAGGTCACGTTCCGTGTAGGGGCTCGTCTACCACCTAAGTAGTATAAAAAAATCATCATGATATTGATATTCATGGTTTTTATTTGCTAACGTTAACTTTCTCGTTCATCATTAGATAGATAACTTTAAAAAAAAAATCTGTATATCTTTTTCTCTGAAAAAGAGTATTTCTTTTAGGCTTTTATTGATCGTAGACTGTAAAATTATGCTATGATTATGTCACAACCCACTAGTTAAATTGAACTGAACTGGTTTTTTCATGCATTAGGCAGTGTTTTGGCCACTTCAGGGGGCTTCATTGATCATTTTGTCTTTATTGGATTAAAAAAAATACATTATGAAAATAAAGTTTACTATGGAGCCTGTCTGACTTTCCAACCGCTAGAGAAAAGCCTAGCTGAAGCCTATTCCGTCAATTAGTAGATGTACCGATAAGTACTTGATGGTGGCTATTATCTTGGTGACATCCATACACCTTTTATCACAAAAAGCCTTATAAGTTTAAAAAATTACGTTATAGTATCTGGCAAATGCAAAATGTTAAGTTAATGTCCCATATCTTATGTTTAAGCAAAATACATTTTCAACAACAAAATATTCTTAAATACCAACAAGCTAAGTTTAGTGCTCAAATTACATCGAAAAAGAAGTTAAACCTTACATAAAAGGTTTTTACGAACGTTATGAACCCTTATTTACATTAGGTACGTTTTTAAAATGAAACTGATTTACATAAAATACAATTGTACATCTGTTATTCAGTCTTGGCAGAAAGCGGGTGCATTTGACACGGGATTTATGATTTTAATAAAACTCCACTGTGGAGGCGATAACGCTTACGAATATTATATCATAATATTTCTTCACTTCGCGCAGTAATTACGAAAATCCAGAATGAGCAGACACATCCCGTTTTAATTAAATCCATTATGTAATGTAAACAAACTGCTAAGGGTTTATATAAGCCGAATTTTGCCTTTTGCGTTTTACGTACAAAGCGCGCAATGTAGAATTCAATTTCTTTGGACACCACGCGTAGGCTATGTATTGTATTCCTACATTTTAGCGATAAAATTACGCTATCAGGATATTTTCTAAAGAATTTAAACGACAAGATTAGTTCGTTTTTATTTTAACGAACTTTTGAGGGTCAAATCATTAATTTGGTAGACAATAGTAATGTATGTGACGCATAGTATATTATATGTTCGAAAAACATTGGAGAAAATGAAATGCTCAAGTGAGACTCGAACTCACGACCTTTCCCTTACAGGGGGACTGCTCTTCCAGCTGAGCTATTGAGCCACACTTGAATCATTCCAAATTTTCCTTCTCTTTATATCCGTATAAGGGCGACGGTGCAGCCATCTACCAACATTCTTACGAACTGTTGGAAACAATGAATGACTTTTCAACCATTTTTAAACATTGAATTTTGATGACTGCGCCCAAATATTTGAATGAATTTTTTATATTTATTCAAGTGTGGCTCAATAGCTCAGTTGGAAGAAGAGTCCCCCTGTAAGGGAAAGGTCGTGAGTTCGAGTCTCACTTGAGCAATTCATTTTTTCCAATGTTTTTCGAACTTAAAAGTTAGCATAGTAAATGCTGTAAAAAATTCATTCATATATTATTTGTTTTATTAATACCATTTTTTATATGTTCTTAATTTCCATCAACGATAAATTGCTTACGTTAGAAGAACCACAACCCGATCATATTGTTATTCTGTTTCAATGATTTCTATGAGATTTCTTTCAATGAGATCTATGAGATACCTACCTACTTGGGTACGGCGGAAATGATTTTTGTATTCCTAAGTTTTAATTAGAATTATATGAAAATAAATTTTGACTCCTACGTAGCAAGTTTTTTGTAATGTCATCTGCATGACACCTACAATTAGTGGTCAGGGTAGTGAATCTTTCGCGAAAACCCTTTTTTATTCCAAACAATTATTCTACTAGTATAGAGAGAAGTCACTGTCTTATTTATGACGTGTCCGCGTAGATAACCAGACCATGACGACATACACACTGGATCTAACCACTGATAAGAGATTGTGCACAAAAAATTTCAGTCATACATACGGGTCCATTTATTTAGAAAGGGAGGCCGGGGCGACGACAATGAAACATTAGAGTGTAACGTGTGTCGTTTATTTACAGCGGCGGTGGAGTTAATGTTCTAGAAAAGCCTAATATGCGTTATCCTTTTAATCCTGTTTGACAATAAACACGGGAACAGTGCTCCAGTAACGTGATATGTGCGGATTAGCGGCTTATAAACTTCATGAAAAACAACTACGAGCGCCGAATCCGCACAAACTTACCGAATTATTGCTCTATTTCAAACGAAGCTTTGCTAAATGTACGATGTCTCTGTGCTGGCATTGGAATTGATATTTCAAAAGCTTGTATATTTCTATAATCAAGGCTGTTTTCAGAGTGGTATTTGGTTTAAGCACTTAGTACGATTTTTAACGCTGTCAGTGCTTTTTCTTCTTTTTCTATCATGTCGATGGCGTTTCGATTCTCAAATTATGTTTTCCCAGTTTGCTGCTACCTAGATGACGTTCTCGTAGGTGCTCATGAGCTCCTGTGGTGTACATTTTTATGGGCATGCGCCACACGTTAGCAGGTGGCACGATACTGAAATGATATATCAGTTTTACATAAATTGCAGTAACTAAAAATAATAAACGAGCTCAAGATCTCGGTGAGCCCCATACTTAGCAGAATCTTGTATAATTAATGATAATAAAATTAATTATTAATCTACATTGAACATGATTTTCTGACATTTAATTTAGATTTAATGTGAAATGAAACCATAACACACATAAAACGACTACATATTCGTCTTTCGTTGAAAGAGGTCAACAAAATGATTACTGAAGGAGGCCAAACTAATGTAAGTATTAGATAACAATACTACTCATACAAGGACGTCTTTTCATTATTTTCACAACTCTCCAAAGAGTAAATCACCTTAGGAAATCGGAAAAGTCCGAGTCGAAACGTGGAATCAGGATCCATATATATTTTTCATTGACACCAGAAAATCTATGACTGCTAAATGTCCAACTAGTAACTATCCCACTAGTGTCACAAGTATGAAAGTTTGTCGCAATGTTTAAATGCCGTTACTCAAATGTGATCCAACACTGAACAAAGATAGATTATTGTCTGGAACAACATAGGCTACTTTCATCCTTGGAATAGGTTCCCATGGCTAGCGGGAACGGGATCAGATTTCTACCTAGCGCCACGGGCACAATTATTACTTAGTATAATCCGCACGCCGAATGATGATCCCTATGACAGTTTGTTAGCGCTTAACATTGTACTGACGTCCTATCACATCAAATCCTTTAGAGGTCCATTAAAAAGACGAAAAAATCATAATTGTGTACAATTGTAAATTATAAAAATGAATATTAAGAAATTATTACGTAATGTTCGGAAATAATATAAAAAAACTCAATGCAAATGTACATGGTACGTGCTGCAAAAGTTACGTCGTCAAGCTGTTATCGACTAAGAAGGGACACATCGATAAACAAAATATTGATAATTTGTTGGAAATATAAAACAAATGCTTTGAGTTTGTATTTTATTTATATCAATCTGAATCTGCTACAGGGTCAATCGGATCTTCAAAATCTGAGTCTGAACTGCAGCTATCCGTGACGTTTATTATTAACGGTTGGTCAATGATATTGTCGTATTGTACATCTCGATCCCAGTCTTGTAAGCAAATTTTCTTCGTTCTTTCGACCACTTTTCACCAATCGTCAGCTGTCACTTGAGCGCAAGCTTCTTCCAATAAAACCATCATTTTATTTGCCGTGAATGGCGGAGTTGTGTTATGCCTAGCTGCATGACCTGAAAATATTTGTACATTCAGTAATTATTTTTAGAAATATATGCATATACATAATATTATATAAATAAAAAATATAGATACCTTTGATCTGCGCCCATATCAACTCGATTGCATTATATTGGCAGTGATAGGGCGGTAACCGAATTACCGTGTGTCCATTTGATTTGGCCAATTCATCCAAAAAATATGATGGGTGCGTCTGTTGTTTGTGAAAGTTCAACAGTCTAACCAACTCTTTTTTTAACATCTGACTGTCAGTTTCCACACCATTGCCGTGTAACCACTCTATAATTTCAGCTTTTTTGTTATTGCTGCTGGGGGGTTTGTTAATTTGAACTGAGTGATATGAAGCATTGTCCATTAAAATATAGTGAGGCTCATTCAAATTTTCTAATAGTTTTATAAACCATGTCTTAAAGTTTTCGAAATTCATTTCCTCGTGGTACTCCGTTGTTTTCACTGACTTAAAAGCCCACAGGCAATTCGGCACAAAACCTGTAGCTGTGCCAGCGTGGCAAATGATTAAGCGCTGGCCCTTTTCTTCAGGAGTTTTTGTGCTGGATTTCGCTGTGTCATCCGTCCATGCCTTACCTACAGTATGATTGGCGTTCAGCCATGTCTCATCAAGGTATACTACCTTCTCCCAGTTATCAATTTGTTTGATTTTGCGAAGAAAATCGCATCGTAGTAAAGCTATGTCAGTACGCTCCATTAATATTTTTCTCTTGTCACATTTTTTATAGCGGAATCCACATTTTTTCAAAACAATTCTAAGAGAAGTAGCACCGCCTTTGAAGAGTTCTGCAGCTTTTAATGAAGATAATAACTTCTGGCAGGTCGGTAGTTCACCTCGTAGGTAGTAACCATAAATATGATTGCGTATAGCATCTAAATCAAATTCATCAGGTTCTGTTATATGACATAACCTTTTCTTTTTCTTTGGTGTTAATAGTTTATTGTCCTCCATGGACGACTCCCCAAATTTTTCCTTTGTTATTCGAGAAACAGTAGCCTTTCCGATTCCTAGAGCATCGGCTACACGATCGCGAACATTGTCAAGCGGTAACAAGGGTCCACCATTTTGTTGTTCACGAGCAAAATAGTCTCGCAAACGAACTACAAACTCGCGAACTTCACTGTTGAGAACAGTTTTCCGCTGTCTTTTCGGCATTTTGCAAAACCGAAAATCAACAAACAGGTAACAGAAAATCAACAAATAACACAAAACAGAGAAAACAGAAACAAAACTCAGCTAACAAAGAAAGACGTGGCGCATACAAGGCGTTAGAGCACTCGTATGACGCGATGTGATGCGGTGTGACAAGAAGACAAAACAGACTGACAAGACATGACATGACTGAATTAAAAAAATACGGTAGGTCTATGGCCTCCATTTAAATACTTTTCCATGTAATCCATAATTGCCAGCTAATTATGAATTCTTTAAAATTCAATTCAAAAAGAATTTTAAATTCTTTAAATTATGCAATTTGAATAAAAATTAAAGTATAGTAAAATAAAATATAATAAGGCTGTTACTTTTTTATCTTGTGTTTTATGTCCATCAATGCGCGTAGTCTTTTTTTCAAAATAAATAAATATTGCTTATTATGTTGAATGACCTGGCTGAATGACATGACATTTGCCTGAAAAAACAGTATTTTATCGAAATTGTTTCGCATAACTAATACAACTGTCAGTTGAAACATCATAGGGATCATCATTCGGCGTGCGGAGTATAGTTATCACTATTGGCAGGTGCTATTCGAAACCATCGAATAAGGGTCTCTAAAAATGTTAGATGTAGTCACTCGTTGTTGATATTTCATTATCCGTATTGTTCTTCCCGGGCGTGAATTACATTTTTGTAAGACTGTTGTAAAAAACGAGAAACAAGGCCGGAATTAGACCCTCTTAGACGAGGCCTAATTTTGTGTAATCAAATTTTCTGCTCGCATTTAAAACATTGTGAAGGTGACATAAACACTTCTTATTAAATATCACAAAAAAAGAATAATAAAGAATATTACTACTTCTTTCGGTTTTGATTAATTCTCAAGAAGCTACTACATAGTTAAGTTTTGTTTTAGTAGTAAAACACTCACCGGGATATTTACTTACTATATTTTTTAATTTCATAGAGTATCCGATATTTTGGCGCTGTTGCTAATGTTAATGACCATGTCAATCTCAAATTATACATACTTAAATGGTTAAATTTTGTAATCGTCTACATGTCAAATAATTACTTATACGGTTAATCGTTTTACGAGACATCGTTACGATCGTACTGTACCATTTAATCTCGATTATAAAACTATAGTTTTTATCACATACACGCATCGATGCCGATTGAATGGTACAGTGCAATCATAACGATTTCACATAGTGCATGTACTACATATTAATTAAAAAGAAAACGAATGTTATGTCAAATTATATTACTATGACCCTGCAATAGTACTTTTTCTCGGCAAATAGAGAAATTCAGCCAAATACGTAGTTAAGACTGATAAAGCGGACCCCAGACTCCGAGGTGGAAGCTTCGCATGCGACTGGGTTCTCTCTTTCTCTTTCTCTCTATCTCTCTCTCTCTCTCTACGTGCATATCAAAAATGTATCCTATATAATCCATCTTTATAGCTGTGATTTTGAATTACAATCGTTGACCTAACATCTACCCAATAAAGGCTGTTATCTTGATCTATTACACTGAAATGTGTATCTTTCCTCATTGACAATACGGCTGTTATATAAAATGATCTGTTTAGGTGGATGGCTGTTAGTTCTTTCTCCATAGAATTTTGAAACTTTTCAGGGCGCAGTATATTACACAGTATAGTCTAGGTAAAAATACTATAAAATTAAATAGCGAACTTTTGTGGGTGACAAAAGATAGCTTTGTCAGATTAAGTACTTCCAAATGGTGGCAAAGTTAAGCCAATTTTTAGGTATTTCTCTTTCGTAATGAAAGTACTAGGATCATTTATCTTTATTTTTACAGCGTTTATCTTTCAACTTAATTTAGTTACTTTACAGTTTTAAGTCCGGTTTCGTCTTAAGGACTATAAAATTACACCAGACTTAACTTATTAGAAAATAAGTTAATAAGAGAATAACTTTCATGGTAGCTTCTAACTTTTGCACTGTTAACTTAAAAGACTTCATTATAAATTTAACAAGACGTGCTCAAAAATTAAAATTTAGGCTAAAACCCAGTAGTTAATAACCAGAGATACCTACTTGTATATAGATAATATAATTAGATTTGGCACAATTGGTTATTTGACTAAACCGTCGATTCTTTCTAATACTGCTTATATGTTAGCATGTTCTGAAAAAATACGCCTTGCAAAATAGAATGTTGCTGAACTAAACTGAAAATATGACTGCACTATTTGAAATTCCCAAAAAAATCAAAATTAAAAGAATCAAATTCAGTTCTAATTTATATTTTTTTAGATTCCACATTAAACTTCAAATTACTTTTATTATGAACTATGTGTAAACGCAACGCAGACCGAGAGATAAATGCGATATTCTCTTGAACTCCATACATTTGCACTACTCGCAACGCAACTGACTAGTGACGTCATAAGTACGGACGATTTTGTATGGAGCGCGTTCAGGCGGCGCGAGAAATTGAATGTTCCCAATCAAATATATTTAAAACTATTTGTCGTAAGAAAATTTCACTTTTAAAGTTATTTATAATTAAAAAGAAGTCATTTTTCGAAAGTAAATAGAAATAGTCCCAATTGGAGAATTAAAGCCTATAGTTAGGCAGATGTCTGTTATCCTTGAGGGTGATCTTAGGATATATTTACAATATTCTTAGAAAATCAAGTATCCCCGACGTTATTCGGACTATTGTTTATTAATTTATCAAACATACGTTGTGGGTACCTACATCCTGAGTGCAGGTAAAATTTTCAAGAAAAAGTTACCATACAAATTGCTTTATATTATATTCGCAACAGTCACGATGTTTACAATTATACTTAAGAACATAATACTTTGTATAATAACATTATTGCGGAAAAAATATTTCTTATGGATAAAAAACACCAACGCTAAAAAGAAATCCATTTTTCTTCGATCACACAAAAAATAATATTAGATTGAATGGCAGAACGCATGGTTCGGCAAATTTTCAAAGAAAATCATAGGTCCGTAGCAGTATGGAAGGGATTACGGGCCGGGTCCGCCCGCACCCTCAGTATCCGGCCTCTGCGGACCACGCGGCGGTACCCGGTACCCATTGTGCACGCTCCAACTAACTTATATGTTCACTCTAGTTAAACACCACATCCTACTTACTTTGTTATAAAAATAATTCAACCATCTAAAATTATGAAGTAAACGTATTACAGTCCAAATTATATTAATATTTCCATAAATTTATTACATTGTAAATCATTATGTGAACTTCAAAGAATCAAGCAATTAATTATTAATTAAATCTAGCATACCTCTTGAAACCTTTTGATAATAATTATATTTCAGCTTACCGTACAAACCTGAGCGCTAATTTCATTGGCTGTCCAATTTATTGTATACCTTATCAAAGAGATTGCAAAATGTATAATATCTATTGTACTATATATAATTATATAAGGTTTTGGTTTATGCCACCAACTAATTAATTCATAAGATCATGAAACCTGTACAAGAAATTTAAAGGACAAATAATATTGTACTTTAATCGATCGTTATATTTAAGTTTGTTGAAATCGGGATTTAGAAATAATATCCATTCCAGTCCCCAGTACGTTCAGTCTATTCATCGACTTGAATAGGATATTCTAAAATGATTCTAGTATGATTGTCTTTCAGCTTTTAATTTTGAAATATCCTTCTTTATTTTAGAATATCCTGTTGCGGCTTCTACGCGCTAGACGGCTTCTTATTTAAGTAAAGGAGCCAGTTGAAAGCTGAATAGTACATTAGGACATACATTGAACATATTTACTAAAGGATTCTAGTCCAAAGGTATGAAGTGAAATTGCTTATCAAATGTCACTGAGAATCCAATTACTGTCTACCTGCAGCGCTAAGCTTCTCAGTAATATCTTCGAGAAATGCAAGTTCTAATGGGATTAAATGTTATGAGTATTATTAGCTAGAATAGTTTCTGTAGAATCAAAATTCAATAATCTGCTGAGCTCAGCGTCACGTCTTCAGATACAATATAATATTGAAGTTGTATTGTATATTATATCTACAATTTCTTTTTATTAAAGATTGTAACTTTAATCAAGGCATTTTTGATGTAATGATTGATTTGATAATGATTCTGCAGCACGATTTAGTTTATTTCGGATATTTTATAATAATAGCTGATATTTTATATTTAGAAGCGGATATTTTATATTTAGAAGCGGATATTTTATATTCATAGGCTATATTTTAGTCTCAATGTAAAGTGCCAAACTGATGCCGTCAACTGGGCAAGTCGAGGTTAAGGATGAGAGAATTAGGTGTATAAAGGAAAAGGTGAGAGCGGGATCGGGAAAGTCGAAGCTACTTTCGAACGTACATAGGAGCTATGAAAAAAATTGGATTAATGATTCTGAAACAAAAAAATTTAACATGCATGTCATGTTCAATAAATGATTCTGAAATAAAATCATAATTTGAGTCTGACTTGGACAAACTATGCTGTATGTTTGCCACAATTGGTTGAATAGAATCGACAACCTCGCGAATAAAACCTCGGACTTCAGATATTTAATATACAATCCAGATACTATACCATCTGTTTCTTATTCCATAATAGTGAAATTACCACAAGTGAGTCCACGAATTTAACCCAGGACCTAATGATTAAAAAATTTACCACTTATACTAGCAACGACGTAGTTCACTTCGCACACTTCGTGATTTTATAATATTAAATATATTCGGCCTTCGTAATAAATATAACAACTGTCACATCTAAGTACGTAAGTCTTTTGCAGAAGACAGACCCTAACCCCTCCCACTCGTCCCTTTCTTTTATGAGAAATCGATTTATCTAACCACTTCTGTACTGTCTCTACTAATAGTATAATCTACCCACAATATATATACATGTGTAATACGTAAGGTGATTTAAAAAAATATTAAGCTTATAAAATCAACTGCATATTTCAACAAAACATTTTATTGAAGCACGTAATGTTGCGAATTCGATACTAGAAAATGGAATACATTTTACTATTACAACATGTGAATTCTCACGTTTAGTCGAACGCGACTCCAATTTGCTTTATTTGCTAATTAGTAAAGTTTCCCCTTTGACGTTGCGAAACGGTACGTTGGCGGGCTAACGTGCGCGAGTATAGCGCAAGCTCTTCATAATAATTATCATCGTTAGGGAACTATACGAGCCATCCGTCGGAGCGCGACGTAATATATCAATGTGACGCTCTCAGCCTGAAAAACTTATTATCGTTCGATGTGCAGTCATTTTATTATTAAAGCTGTCATAAAATCAACCACAATGTGTGATCGATTGCGCTTGATGTTTTATCGACTGTGTAAGTTGTATGCATGAACTGGGATGTTTGTTTATATTACTACGCATTATATGTATTTATTATTAAATTACTGTGTATTTTTTGCTAGGTTTCACAACCCTGCTATGACTTGTTTTTTGATATAATTTTATTCCACTTAAAAGTTGACTTCACTAGGTAATTTAATTTACCATGGCTAATTAATATCTACTAATAGAATAGAGCCTTTACTCAGAAACTTGTATCTTAAGCCTAAGCCTAAAAGGCTTAGTCTTCATTAAAATTGTAAATTAAATTTGGGCTAAAATATTTGGTAATTCTCTCTTTATCACATTTGACGTTGGTTTTAAATTCTTTTATTATAATTTTCAACAGTGGTTTTTCATGTTTCAAAAACTTTACTTTAAGTTACGTAATTACGCCTAAAACTCTTTGCGTGTGGTACAGAAATTATTAAAATAACTTCTATATTACAATTATCCGTTAAAGAGAGTTCAATTCATTTTCCAATTTGTCACAACCCTGAAATGAAACCGAAAGCCCTTTGATAATAATTTCGTTGATTTGAGTATTTCATTTGTCATAATAACTGTTGCAGACAAAGATAACGTCAAAGTTTAGCAGGATTATCTTGTCGGCCTATCGTTCGTCTGTCGCCTGCTTACCGTCCCTCAGTGCGGCAGCGTGTTGAATTTTCAATTATCAGAGCTCATCTCGGGATAAGTAGCAAGTCGCTACTGATTTATTAACGCGTATATAAATCTGACATGGTTTTGTGTATTAAGATAATAACTACCATGAGTCGATATTAGGTACTGCAAACTAGCGTATATAATTAGCGTGTGAAGCCGTGTAAAGTAATACTAAAGTAGAAACATTTCGCGCATTCTCTGTGTGTATGAAAGAGTGCAAGCGAAATGGTATCACTTTAGTATTGGTGTTACTTTCGGCAGCTTCACACCCTAGTTCTATGCATTTCATCTATTTTTGGCGACGTATGTTTAAACTCGTTAAAGAAGTCTTAAAGTTTTAGTCGATAGGTTCAACACATAGTTATAGTTTTTTAAATATTGAAGCGCCTACAGGTCTAATCTACCCTCACATCGGAGTAAGCGGGGGAGTTGTTTTAATTATTTGTATTAATGTAATCGACTTGACTAAAATTGTCCATTACCACGCTAAAAACAAATCAAATAATGAAAATGAACACTTACTAGTGTACGTAAGCACTAAAAATAAGACGAAAGAAAATTATTTTAAATGCGTTGGTACGAGTTTTTAGTACCAAGACAAAAGCCATCTAAGTGAACACTTTTAATGAATGTAATCATATTAAAAAAAAACAAAAAAATAAAAAAAATAACAAATATATTCCTTTTCTTATTTAGTTTCGTATATTTTGATAGTAGTTCACTGTTTCCAACAAATAGTTTATAATATTGCTTGTTTAGACATAATAATTTTGGCTATTGGCAGTGTATGATTATTTCAAAGCTGATTCTAACTAACCTTTTCTTTTGTACGGCAAATTAATAAGCCTTGGTCTATGATAGACTTGTTTGCACCGTGGGAGGGTGCCGCTGCACACGAATATGGATGAATATGCACTATGAAGCAAATGCCTCAAAATTTTTCAAGTGGGTACTATCTTTTAACTATCTGTGTCGATCTAACAAAGCTTAATAAAAACATTTAAATGTACGAGTAGTAAGTAATAACAATAATTAGTCTTTAGAAGTTGGGCAGCAGTCGTACCATATAATTTGCCAGCAAATTAAGGTAGGCAGGTAATCAACCAAACCAGGGGCAAGTTGAACCCGACCCTAACATACCTTGGGAATATGATTAGAATGATGAGGGGTCTGTTCAACATTGTTATTACGTACAAAGTTCTGCTACTGTTTCTTAGATCCAATTCGAATACAATGCGAAGCTTCAGCATCGAACTAAAATTGTTTATTCTCTTATAACATTACCTACATCCCATGTGTCAGTAAATCTTATAAAGAGAAGGGTCGTTCCTCTCGAGAAGGCAATTTAATATCTGATCAAGGCAAATCTAATAACTCCGTAAATATGGAGGAACAATAGAAGGTAAATTAGTTTTTGGGAACTGAAACTCAATTGTCAAAAGGATTGCTGCGCTTCATTTGCCACATGAGAACTTATTTTAGAAGAGCATTTGATATATTTCTGTGGCAATTTTGTGTTCTTTTATTATTCATGACACGACGAAGACATCAAACAGGCGGGCTGGACATACATAGGAGTTGAATAATTTAAGATTCCGTGCAGACGGTGAAATTCTAATGATGACCTTCTCTCGTATGTAAAGATGTTATGATATTTCGTTGAGCTTGATCCTTTTGCTGTACATTTTGCTACATATCCTGCTCAAATTATAAGTAGGCCTTTAATAATTCCATATTCTTAACTAAAATCTGTAGAAAGGATATTATCACTCCGGGACAATAATTATTTTTTATGTATTTTATTTTAAAAATAAGGGTTCGATTTTAGCTCCTAACTATAATTAATTGTCTGTAAATAATATGTGTGTCCAATATTGAGTTTCAAACATGTGTATACAATTACGTTCACAGGTTTGAAACACGTACAAACACATACAACTTTAATTCCCATAAATATCCAGGAGCGTGGAAGTTCAAAACTAAATTTCAAACAATTTATTGAATGTAAATAGTTTTACCATCGATATAATTAAACACCATAAAATGAAATATTTGTTAGGGAAATGTTAGCAGCCAAATATCGTTTATTTAAATCAAATTCATATTAGGAATTTAATAGACATATGCATAGTAGAGAAACTATAACATAATAACGTTAAATTCCGAAATGTTTACCAGAATTAACATTTTCAATAACAAACTTTCGTTCAATTAGTTAACAATGCCGTGCCGGAATATTTGTCGAGTAGCCAAGGAGGCTGAGGTTGCAAGAGTTGGAAGTTCAGTTCGGGCGCTGGCTCATATAATGTGGGATGTGAAGATTATGACCCCAACTAATTTCAAGTTTCTAAACTTCATTATCCGCGCCGTTGGAGATCCAAGGTGATGACAAAATTATAATAAAGACTTATAGTGTTGTGCAAGATATGACTCCGATACCCTACTAATTCATACCAAAATCTTAACGTGTAGGAATAATTACTACCAGAAGGTGTACACAGAATCAAAGCAAACTTAGAGTTACAAAACGTAATCGTATTATTGAAGGAATTTTTACAGCATTAAGTATGCTAACTATAAAAATCGAATACATAGGGAAAAAGAATCTTCTCGGGCGGGCCTCAAAGACGTATAAGATGGGAAATTTGAATCATATCGGGCGTGTCTCGGTAGCCGAATTGGTCAGGCATTCCCCCTGTAAGGGAAAGACTGCGGGTTCGAGTCCCGCCCGAGAAGATTCTTTTTCCCTATGTATTCGATGTGTAATCGTATTAGTATAAAACTACTAGCTTTTGCCCGCGGCTCCGCCCGCGTGGATGTCGGTTATCGCGACCAAACACAGCCTATGTCCTTTCTCAAGGTCTAACCTATCCCTATACCAAATTTCATCAAAATCGGTTCAGTGGTTTAGCCGTGAAAGCATAACATACGGACAGACAGACAAACAGACGGACAGAGTTACTTTCGCATTTATAATATTAGTATGGATACTTCTCTTTAAGTATAAATTCTGTACCTACGCCATAAGCTGACTGTGTGTAAGAGAATTTGAGAGTTTTGCAATGAGTTTAGACGGGGCTATCATCGGGAGTTAATTTTGCACCCTTGCCCTTGAGATTTATTTTCAAGCATTTTTGTAAATAGTTCTTAGTGCATACTTGATAGCCTTGTAAACATGTGTGACAACCGTATGAAGGTGGTAATTTTCAAACTCCCATCCTCGTATAGAAAAGAGTTGTACCTACATTACGTACATCGAATTTAAATCACACATTTGTAATTTTTTTTTTATTTATCTCCTTACCTATACTCCTACAGTCATTATTTACCTATATATATTTCACCTATATAAACATTCTAAATAACTAACTTACGAGTAAAATGACTGAGCTTGTGACGGCCACCTTGGGCTTGGCTTGGAATACATTTTATTACTTTGAATCTCGACTTTTTACAAAGGTTTTATGTAAAAAAGATTCTAAAATGGCCGCACGAAGTTTCACAACCTTGCCTTGCCAATACAATCTAGATCTAAAACAAGTTCGATTAAATTGGTTTAACTTGAGCCGTTTGAATGCTAAACTCGTTTCGAGTTGAATGTTGTTCAACAGTAAAGCTTTTATATGGGTTTAGTTCAGGAGATAGTCCAGCTATGGCAGCATACGTTAGCCATTAACCATTGTAGTGTTTAATTAGAAGGGAACAATAAAGCTTAGGATCTAGATTACGTAAACTTCACTTGTAGGTACTTACCACTTAAAATCATTGTCGATTTAGATTGGAAAAGTGAATAATAATAAAATAATAATAAATAAATATTCCACAACATTCTACACAACGCTATCTAGACCCATGGTAAGCTTTAATAGCTTGTGTTATGGAATCTAGAATGCGGATAAACATACCTACTTATACTTATACTTTTTTTGTAAATGCATACATATTATACATAGAAACACCCAGACCAATGCAAATAGCTTATGAGTAGAAGAAGCTAGCATACTAATTGGTTTAAAAAAGGTCATGAAATTAAAATTACTAACCTACTAGCTTTTGCCCGCGGTCCGCCCGCGTGGATGTCGGTTCGTGGCAATTATTCGATTTTTTCTCACCTTTTAAACCTTCCCTAGACCTCCACGAACATTTCAAGACCAAGATAAGATAAATCCGTTCAGCCGTTCTCGAGTTTTAGCGAGACTAACGAACAGCAATTGATTTTTATATATATAGACTAGCATTTGCCCGCGGCTCCGCCCGCGTGGATGTCGGTTTCCGGTAATTATTTAAAATTTCTCACCTTTTAAACCTCCGCTAGACCTCCACGAACATTTCAAGACACCAAGATAAAATTAATCCGTTCAGTCGTTCTCGAGTTTTAACGAGACTTACGAACAGCAATTGATTTATATATATATAAATTATATTTGAGAGAATTTTGTCACAAAGAAAATGTCTGAAAATGTAGACGAACGCTACGAACAGTACAAGATAGGAGTCCGTGCATCGATCGCTTATAGCCAGTAATAAAGTATGGTCTGACATGTATTGCCTTCGTAGTCTCATAATAGTGGCAATACCAAGCATAATAAATATAGGTACGTAGCTTTTATAGGACGGTATATTCCCAGCCGGCATCGTGTGTGCGATTTCATTTCGTTTTATTTGAACTGTTACCGGCTATGAGAGTCAGTAGACTGTAACATAGCGGGTTTTGCATTTTCAATATTCTACATTTTAAAATTATCATAAGCAAAATGTGGTTTACGTTTGCGTTTGCCCACTTGAGTTAAACAGGGAATTAGAACAGAAACAAGACGAGGGTGCCAGGTGATTTAAGTTGTCACAATAAAACCGACACTAATGGTAATTGTGCTGCCGAGTGACGTCGTTACAGCCGCAACACTTTGTATAACTGTATCACGTAGACATATTTACGAGATGTCTGTAATTAGAATTGAAACGTTATTTACTTTAAAATCTATCACGTCCACAGAGCATTTGCAGATCAACTTTGCATAATGTAAACAGAAATGAAAGTAGTGAACATTTCGAAATATTATAAAATTTTGTTAGAATAAGATACTTTGTATAGTTTCGGAGATTAAAAACTTTTCGGTTACAGTTATGCCACAGGCTATACAATTTCTTCAGGCTTTGTTATTGCAGATATTATATATTATTATATACACAACCAAGGAATTGCCTATCTGTTCCCCAGGTATGTACCTACTACTAGATTTCTATTGATTAAACAAGTTGATTCGTTGGTGAATTTAATTGAGTATAATTTATATAAATTAGATATCGCCAAATTCATAGAACACTTTCGTGAAACGGAACAGATGAAAACGCTAACACTTAACGAGTCAGCTTTTTTTAATAGCTTATTACGATCGCTTTTTCACCGTAAGAAAACTGTCATTCCTCGTGTTCCATTCGCATTCTTTTTATGTTGAATACCTATCAATAACTTGCATCTTTTGTCAATGGAAATAGAGAAATGAGAAAGATAAGCCAAGCTATAAAATGCGTCATCTCATCGACGCGCTCCACAAGCTACAAGCGTAACGAAGTGTCGACCTAACAAGAGTCATAACATAAAAATAAAATAAAAGTAACAACCCGATATTCCGCACTCGTTATCTCTCGTTTGGTATAAATAGTTTGAGTTTGGTCCTGCTCCGTTTAATCCATCTTGGAAGCCTCATTGTTTACAGCTGTATTATAACACAAATCACAATTTTTTTAAATAAATCTCTTTTTTTTTTTTTTTATTATTATTATATTATTAGATTTATTTAAAAAGACTAGGTAGGTACTCTTTTAAAATGAGCGCTAAGGTATAAAGTGATTTCTCTTAGCTTAGGGCTACGTGTTTATTTAAAGAAAAATTGGTGTGTTTTGCTATCCATCATTCATAAACAAATCTCTTCTATTTATATCTTGGATTAGAAAATGGTGGC
Organism: Eilema sororculum; assembly: GCA_914829495.1. Lineage (NCBI taxonomy): Eukaryota > Metazoa > Arthropoda > Insecta > Lepidoptera > Erebidae > Eilema > Eilema sororculum. The sequence goes on along the minus strand of OU618543.1, from coordinate 14,586,704 downwards.
AAGTTTATGAAACAAACTGTAAAAAAATTTAAAACAACACCTTTCCGTACCGTGTTCCGACCTGCGCCCACATCGGGTAAAATATTTGGACCGGTACCTTTTCGGTCTAAACTTTTCGTTACATAAACACAAATATAAATTTTTGATTGCCTAAAAATATAAACATGTGTGTTTTCATAACCCTTGAATCTTTATGTTTATCTATATAACCAAAAATAGATTGCTTAAAATAATTTGTAGTGTCTATTTTTGATTCTCATTTATTTTATTCTAAAACAACGTTCAAGTTTCTTTATTAATATGAAGTTTAGAAAGAATAATAGACAATTTCATGGTAGCACGAGCTACACACAAAGAGTTCTTTTTTTGCTTGACAAATGTACCTTTACTTTTTATTTGTCATAACGATTTATGCTCGATAAAATTTTAATGGACTAATTTTCATGAGTAGAATCACCCTCCCCTGGGTCCCGACTCTAAATTCCGTGATTGTACTCATCAAAATGAACAGCTTTACTTTATAACTCATAAAAATATTATTCATTTTCAATCCCTTTATGATTACTTTTTGTTGGGAAGCAATTAATGATGATTAAGTCCGCTTTCACATTCACTAGACTTACTTATTCAAATTTCAAAATTTAATTGTGACATTAACCTTACCATATTGAAGTTTATGTATGATTCTATGTTTACTATGGACAAAAATATAATCGCAATAATAAATAAATGATAATATGATAAAATCCTTAGAAATAATAAACCAGCCGCTTAGAGCACACAGCTGAATAGCACCTGAGCTAAAAGCACCTGGACCAAAGGATTGGCAATGTTTCCCTTCAAATGCTTTAATAATTAAAGTTATATAAAATAAAAAATCCAATATTATTTTGGTTTAAAAGTGTAGCGGATATTTTAAAAGACAAAGCAGTGAGTTACTTGAGACAAATGCGAAATTAATTTCAAGCAACAGCAGAAGAATCCTAGTTAAGAGCGGAAAGTTAATAAGGGTAAAGAAAAAGTTGAAGATGAAGTTTTTCGTAGCTAAGGATATTTTCTTTATGAAAACATTGAGAGAGTTAGTTCAGATTGCGCTGGTTCATTTTACCCGCGACTACAGTAATGAATGTACTCTTTATCTGCACTAAATTACCCAGTTTGCATTAATTTAAACCGAAAAAATGTGTTTTACTGCAAATGATCAACTAAGTGCCACACAAACTTCCAATGTGAAAATGTTTGGATGCGTTATTCATGCGTACAGTCATTGCCAAAATGTGCTTTATAAACTACTAGCTTTTGCTCGCGGCTCCACCCGTGTGGATGTCGGTTATCGCGACCAAACATAGCCTATGTCCTTTCTCATTCTAATTCACCCCTATACCAAATTTCATCAAATCTATTCAGTGGTTCAGGCGTGAAAGCGTAACATACAGACAGACAGACAGACAGACAGACAGACAGAGTTACTTTCGCATTTATAATATTAGTATGAAAGTAGGTAGATGAATATTGCGAAAGTGAACTGGACTCGGACTCGCTTAATCTACTCACAACGTTATTTTTTAACCAACTCCTATCCAATGAATCCTAGTCAACAGAAAGTAAAATTGTCCATAAGTAAATATCCATTTTTTATATGTGACTAGCTTTTGACCGCGGCTCCGCCCGCGTGGATGTCGGTTATCGCGACCAAACATAGCCTATGTCCTTTCTCAAGATCTAATCTACCCTTATACCAAACTAGCTTTTGCCCGCGGCTCCGCCCGCGTGGATGTCGGTTATCGCGACCAAACATAGCCTATGTCCTTTCTCAAGGTCTAATCTACCCTTATACCAAATTTCATGAAATCGGTTCAGTGGTTTAGGCGTAACATACAGACAGACAGACAGACAGACAGAGTTACTTTCGCATTTATAATATTAGTATGGATACACATCACAAAAATTCTTCTAAGGATAACCACACAAGCTTACAACAACAAAGTGAAATATTTGTACAGTTGGAGTTGGCAACCTCTCAATTACAATGTCTTAAGAATTTACCTCATCCTTATTTCTATAATTAAATTATTGTGAGGTAAAACCGCTTTCATAATTTATTTTTAATCTTTATCCTTATAGCCAACAAAATATTTAAGCCTTTGTTTTAAAAGTAACCAGTTGTGGGATTTTTAGCTTTCAAATTCTGCAAATTTCACAGAATGCTGAGTTCAGGAGACATGTCGCTCTTTTTTGTAAAGTGATCTTTAAAAAAATGTTTGTGGTTTATAGTAATTTAACTTTAAAATACGTTAACTGGCCATCTATTTTCCTGAATTATTTTATTGTAATAGCAAATTTTCTTACATCAAGAAAATTATTATTTACTAGCTTTTGCCCGCGGCTCCGCCCGCGTGGAAGTCGGTTATCGCGACCAAACATAGCCTATGTCCTTTCTCATGGTCTAATCTATCCCTATACCAAATTTCATCAAAATCGGTTCAGTGGTTTAGGCGTGAAAGCGGAACATACAGACAGACAGACAGACAGACAGACAGATAGACAGACAGAGTTACTTTCGCATTTATAATATTAGTATGGATGATTCAGTGTTTGGTTTAGCAATACCTAAATTAAATTCACAGTAAATAAAATTGATTTTGACTATTTCTAAAATGTATTGTATTTGGAGAGTTATGTCTCAAGCCATTTTGAGACATGACCCGTAATATTAAAACATCGTAGGGTAATTCTTACTTCTACATATGGTCCAAAATGTACTCATTCTACCAATATCTATTTAATGATCTTGAATCTCAAAATATGTATCCTAACGTTTTGTCATTTGTGATTCTGTACATAAATATAATAACGTTGTTAAGGCGATTGGCACACTGCAACGCTCGACGCGGCGTCGGGCGTCGACGCGCGTGGACGCGAGAGAGCTAGTATAGTCCGAGAGATATTAGATTTTTTTTTGGTAGGTAGGTGTGTGAAGTAATCTAAAATTTTGAGAAAAGTAAAGTAAAGCCATCCGACCATTAGCTCGATAGCCCAGACTATATTAAGAACGCTAGAGATGAAAAGAAAATGATTAGAAGTGCAAGCTATTTTCGAGTTATTGACATGACATAGTAACTATTTTTTTTGTTATATTCGTGATCAGCGTCATCTATTAACGCGAAAAGAGACGTAACTAAGAAAATGCCATTTAGGTTGAAAGTCGCTTGCAGTCTCTGCGTGTTCCGATAACGAGCCAAAACAGTGGTGTCTGCTCCAATACCCGATATTGGGCATCGATATTTGACTTCCTCCGATCTCGGATATCGGATATTGGATATCGGACGTCAGTGGATGTGAAAGCGCTAAAATTTGCCGTTAAATAGTCATGTTGCATTGCAATAATATTAATTTAAAATTCGTCTCAATTACCTACACAGAAACTTCTAACAGCTCTCGGACTAAAAATCCCTCGAAAAACACGCGCGTGATGGCAGATTTCAGTGTGCCATACCTCGCGTTTTCTGCTTGTACGTGCGTATTCTGCACCAACGCGCGTGATTGCGTTGTCAGTGTGTGGGACCCCGCGTTTTTCTATACAAAATGGGCGCCGTAGAGGCGACGAGCGCGACGCCGCGTCGACGCAACAACGCTCAACGCCGCGTCGCGCGTCGCAGTGTGCCAATCGCCTAAAAGCAACTTCAAATCTCTGATTAGAGAAGAAACGTGAGCGTTTGTAATAACGTATGCGTCCTTTAAAAATACATTTTATCCTCAAAAGGGAAGGCAAAGCGTATTAACCACACTTTTTACCCACCATATTTTCAGTCTACCGTAACTGGGGGCGAGACTTTTGCCGTCAATCAGCCACTTTTTGAAAACTTTTGTTGCTGAGTAATCTTTTTTTTTTGTGCGGAAATCCCCTCGGATACCCCCCCCCCCCCCTGCCGGAGCCGGAAGGGGAGGTTATGTCGGACTCGAACCGACTAAAACCGCACGCCGACTGTGGGTCTTGGTGCTAGGCCGGAGGTGAGGTTGCCATAGACATATCCCTCGCACCCCAGCTGACCCAGGGCCATCCCTTACGGTCTGGCCTTCAGGAGGGGGGACAACAGTGTCCCCAACTCGCCCCCGGAATGGGGAGGCGCGCTGTTTAGCGCGCCGCCGCCGTGGAATCTTAATCAGTAGCTGTATAAGTGTAGTGCTATAAAAATACTAGGTACATTACATACACATATTCATGCCTGTATATCCTCGAAGGGGTAGGCAGAATTGTATTAACATCCAGGTATCGCCAACCACGATTTTCGGTCCCACGTATTAAGAGACGAGCCTATTGCCGTTCAGCGGCCGTGTCTTGGGTTGTATTGTACTGTCATATCCTTTAGTCGCCTTTTATGACACCCACAGGAAAAGCTTGGCTGGTTCTTTTCTACTCCACCGAGTCACTAGACTATTACACGGCCATTACTATTACTTGGCTCAATATTTTTAAGTTTAGTTGTTTTCGACTTTATCACGTTTCTTTGCCTTGCCGGAACTGCGTGCGATGACTCACCATCTACACGATATCTGCTCACCAGCAGACTACGAGCTCTTTCGGCGCCATCAAGTTCATTCGAGACGTGGAAATATTTTAAAGTGCCAGAGCTCTTTTAAGATCGGTTTCATTTCGTAAGCTCCATAAATCAAGTGATGGGAGGACAGCTGTGATACTTATCAGGGAAATAGTTGTAAAAGCACATCATGCTTCAATAAACTTGCACTGTATATTTATTTATACTGGTGCAATTTCCTGTTCAGCTTCAGCTATAAATCAATTGGAATAAAATATATTTTATTATCTGATGCCCTCGATTCCACCCGCGTGGATGTCGGTTACCGCGACCAAACATAGCCTCAGTATATCTTCTTTTACTATGACGTAACCTATGTCATTTCCCAAAATCTAATCTATCTCTGTACCAAATTTCATTAAAATTGGTTCAGTGGTTTAAGCGTGAAAGTGGACAAAGTTACTTTTTTATTTATAAATTCATAGTAAGTATGAATTTACATTTTTTTGCTAAAAATATCGTTGGGTAATAAAATTCTGAGTTAAAAAATACTTCACAAAATTAATGCAATCAATTGTAAAATATATACATAGCTTAAAGTGCTGCACAAAAATAATAAGTATTCAATTTATTATTATTCAGTACCGTGACATTAAAATCACATTAACCAAAATAAACGTAGTAAATGATTCCGCAAAGTAAAAAGTTACAAAGTATTCAAAGACGTCCCCTTTCGTAAAACAATTGAGGTCATTAGGCATAAATGCCACATTATTGATTACTCCGCCAGCTCCCTTCGATTGCGGCATTGAATGGAACAATTTCTCGCCTCACGTTAAATTCGGAGGTAACATTAAAGATGAGGGCGTCCAGTAAGGCGCACTCACCTGGCTTTCAATAATAACTTTTTATTGCCATGAAGACGGCACTCAAATTGCCGAAACTGGAAATGTAATGGGATTATCACTGATCCGAAACGACGAAAGCCTCTCGTGTAGTACGTAATAAAATTTAGGAAATGCGCCGAAAAAACTTCCTAAGTGTTGACTGTGAAACATTTATCGTCATATTTATTTTTGTGACATGTTATTTTCTCGTCTATTATATCAGCATAAAACCAGTAATGTTGGTCATCAGTCGCTTTCTATTAGTAAAGTAATTTAATATTGCTCCATAACCATTCGTTACGCGAACAGATGGATTTCAAAATACCATCCGGTCGCGTAACGAATAGTTAGTTTTAATGTCGTATGTCATGATAATCTTCATGTCAGCACTAAACATGTTAAACACTGACTACTTATGTTAAGTGATCACATTGTGATAATTATATCCTTGTATTATTGATACAAATATTAAAAACACAGGTCATTGAGAAAGTTAAAAGATAAATTGCGTATAGTGAGAACTGCAGAATGTCTTCTTTTTCATGGTTATCCCATAAGACTACAGTATAAATTTTCCGCCAATGTTTTTACAGGTAGGTACAGCTACCTGTCAGTTAAACGCCTGATATAATAAGTAATCGCGTTATTAATATACAGATAATTATGTACAAAATATATTAAAAGATAAAAGAGAATTTCACAGTAGAAATAATTGGAAATTGTGATGAAACAAATAATGAAAAAATAATAAAATTGATACAAGATTTGATCTCAAGAAGATTACTAAAATATATTTTTAGGAAAATGTATTACGGAATTTGTTACGTGCACAATTCAGCGCTCACTTATTGAAAAAGTATGCGAACAAAATATGTATGGTTTTTTTGTAACATAAGAAAGATTTAGTTTATTTGTATTGAATTATGTATGACACTGATGTCTAAAAGGCGAAAACCTACGAAACTTTTAGATAGACAAGGATATTAAATTTACAAATTGCGACGGAATATTCATATTGAGCTTATGTGCTTTTCGTAATGCTTAACTCGTGTACAATCAATTCAGACTCGAAATTAGAACTTAAACTAGGTCACTCTTACTTTATTATAAACTAGCTTTTGCCCGCGGCGTGGATGTCGGTTCCCGGCAATTATTCGAATTTTTCTCGCCGTAAAAACCATCCTTGAACTTCAACGAACCTTAAAAAAATAATTGGCCAAATTGGTCCAGCCGTTGTTGAGTTATGCGCTTACCACCACATTTAGCGATTCATTTTTATGTTATAGATAAGAACACAAAAGTTATTCTTCTATGAATTTTTAGTTTTCATATTTTTCACATTTTTATTGCTAACAGTTGAGAGCTGAATGATATGACTGAATGTCCAACGAAAAGACATGACGTAAATTAAAATCTCAAAAAAAGAATGCAACAGCAACAAGCTTTTAAAATTAAATACTCCACTAGACTAAATACAAAAAGTGTACTATTTATAGTTTAACTATTGTTCGTTAAAATACTATTACCAGACAAGACTATCAAACTTCATCTATTAAACATTATTGCGAGCCGCGTAACGTCCAGTTTGTAAAGATAAGAAGGAGAAAATACTGAAATGTACGAAACTTCTACGCAACAGCTATTCATTTCAGAATCTCAGGACTACAGCCTCTCCAAGTACATTTAATAAAACTTATTCAGTAAGGAACACTAAATTATTGTTGTATAGGTTTCATGATAAAGAAACGTCAAATATTTCATGGGGCTTTATAGATTTACGACATACATAAAACCCAAATAGACTTGGTAAATTTCATAAAACTATTTTCTCACAAACGTACATAAACTATGGTAAACAGTATCATATCGCTAAGTTTCCCTAACTGGTAATCCACTTGACGTAAGATATAGTCGGTTTATAGATCGATGTTTGTTTAAGTGGATACCACATCCACGCCTGTTAGCGTCCGATACGCGACCCCCTCTGATAGATACACTCCCTTACATTAATTGCCACAAGTTTTCCGCGCAGCAGGCACTAAGTCCGCCTAATGCGAGACCACCGCCAAGTTTCACTCGTTCTTCTGTAATTACTTTTATTGCTTTCTTTCCCCATTTATTCATAAGATCTGCGTCCTCTTATTAAAATTTTGCATTGACGTAAAATGTTTTTCCATTTTGCTGCTTTCTGAATATTCATGATTCATCAGTTACACGAACAGTGACTTTATTTAATTTACTGGTTTGATGTTAAATATAAAGAGCCTCATGTACTCATTACAGTTTAAACAAGATCGAACTTTGAAGTACCTACATACTCGTCGCGTTAATTATATTTATTCATAATATTTGGTGAGACGTATAAATTGTACAAATGTTGAAATTCATTACACGTTTCATAAATTAAGATACATATTATATATTGTTGAACGTTTCGTGGATTTCATCATACAAGAGAGTCCTACTAATCCAATACAATATCTATTTCTTAATTATATTCGACAGAGCAAAGAGAAACATTTAAATACGATTCGCTAACAGCAGGTTTTGGTATCACTTAATAGACATTGAGGCAATGGCCATTTGCTGTATAGCCGAACCAACTATCACACTTTTGATGTGCAATAATACAGTATGCATTTAAATGACAACCGTAGTTTCGATTTTAGCCATTTCACGAAACCGTCGCACATTACATGTTTTCGGATCCCATGCTACTACTGAATATATCCTCATGAAACACTTAATGCCCATCAAATCTCTAGATTAACTCAGTGCAAAATAAGCAACATACATTACACAGGTCAGGTTCTTAACACACTAAGACCACTGCATGCCTTGGATAGCACGTTCGATCCGATTGTCCGTTGGATCTGATGGTCCCGATTACCATACGAATATCTATAGCAATCTTTATCGTTAATAATTTCGACAACTATTCTAATTACAGAACTTCCATATCACCAATGGGTAGCGAAGGTAATATGACAGTCACTTTATAGAATTATCCATGTTTTACCGCTTCGTAGGTAGAGTGGAAAAGCTGACTCCAACTGAGTTGGCAAAAGGCTCGGAGCATGACAATGACTTTGTGGCCATCACACAAGAAATAAATTAATTTTGAATGTTAACTTTTTTCCGATCTACTTATATCTTAACTTATCTTTGTCTAATATCAATGATTATTTGCAATTTTACCTTTGGAGTAAAAAAAATCAAATCTTACAAACGTAACGGGACGTAACTAAAGCACAACTTGTATAATTGAGTTTATGCAAAACACGCAATGTGCCTTATTCAGCGGCTATATGCTATTTGTTAGAAAGGTGACCCGGATAAAGGCGTCAAATTACCAACGTCAAATTCCAGTGTCACCTGAGCCGGGACGGGCTGCCGCCGCCATTTTTATCCTATTCCGAGTTAATATTCCGTGGACGTCCGTTGGGAGCTGCCCATGTAACGGACACCCCTGAATCATGGAGCTACGAATTACAAAGTTTCTTTACCCGCCAAGATTTATTTCTTATTTGCCGGAATGTTGTTAGAATTATGTTTGTTATGATGTTTCTTCTTACTAAAATATTGTGAAAGCCTTTCTGTCTCGCTAATAAAAAATGAAAGCGTGTTTAAGCTACCGTAGCCTATTATATTTGTGGATGTTTTATGTCACTTGATATACTTTACCTACCGTATATTTTTTGTGTAAGAAGTTAAAATTACTCTCTAAGGCCAACAATTTGTAAACAAAAAATAAACAAGCGGTAATGATATGTTTATTGTATCACCACAGTGTAATGAATCTTAAAGTTCCTTAGACTGTGGTATTAATGTTGAATTAGCAATAGTGAAGATCAAGAAAGGGAGAGTCAAGACCAACCACCTGAACTGAACTGAACATCTTCGCTACCCCTTGTTGGGCGCCACTGTATTCGTGAAGGGTCACAGGAAATAATTAAAAGAAAGTATATTATAATTATTATTTCTTTATTTCCTGGCCCTCAATTAAAATCTCTGGAGAGGGGAGTCTTAGGGCAATATCCTTTTTTAATTAACTAACAACAACTAAATACTACAAAGTGACTCTAGCTTCTACTAATAAATATCTAATAATTCAGGAGACACATATACATATACCTAAACAAAAATTATAAAATATAAGCAATTTGTTCTTAACTTGTCTCGTCACGTCCCGTGGCTGTGACTGGCGTCACCCACTGGTGAATGCATGGAGAAATTTAAAAGCTAGTAATAAATATACACTAGTATCCCAGTGATTTTATCTTCTGGGATAATCCAGCCTATTGCTGGTTTAAGAGATCTATAAAAATTTGCCTAAATTCATAACAACTATTTTGACGCGAAGGTCAGCACACATTAACTCTTCTATTTCTAATATTTATGCATTATATTTATCATATAGTGTATAGAATTGCTTACCATAGCATGGCATGATGACTAAACTCTCGCTATGTATTAAGAAGAATCATATTAATGATAAAACCTAAATCCTAAAAAGTAATTTCTAAACGAAGATTTGATTCATTTTAAGTTTTATGTTATCTCAGCAATCCAGGCCATTTGCTTGAAGCTTTATTGAGTCAGACGTAAGCACATAATTCGTATATTTAAAAAATACACAAAGCAAAAACAAATCTCAGAGATTACGATTTACTTTATTTCTATTTGTAACAATAACAATGTCACTTATACGTTTATTTACAAATATATAGCGCAAACGATATAGATACTCGGATTAAAAGACCCAATTTTTTGTCCCTAAACTTTTCGATAAGTCCTAATAAGTTTGTAGATATTATAGTCGGGTTCACCACTGATTACCGAAATTCATTTGATCATTTGACGTGTGACCGATAAAACATTAGGCAATTCTGCTACTGATCGAATGAACAATAGACCAAAAGAGTTTTTATCGAACCAACATTTGATCGGAAAACAGTTGACTAAAGAATTTTTTTTTTACATGGCTCCGCTCCCGCATTACCCTTCTAACCTAACCTAACCAAGTCGGGTTGTGCACCTTTCTCAATAAAGTTATCACTAATTCCCTGGTGCCGTACTGTTTTTCGACCAAACGTTCATTCGATCAGTAGTAAAAATACCAAATATTTGTTCGAAAAAAACTCTTTTGGTCAATTGCTCATTCGATCAGTAGTAGAATGGCCTAATGTTTTATCGGTCACACGTCAAATGATCAAATGAATTTCGGTCACCAGTGGTAAACCGATTATAGTCACTGAATATTTATTTTGGAGTAGATACCTTGTAATATATGGAGCATTGCACCATTATGTATAAAAAGCAAATGCATTACTAATTATTTAGGATATACTATATTTAATTCCTTTATATTTACTTTTGAGTCCAGTCAAATACCTCAGTCTTATTTCACAACTCCATGTAGATGGTAATTTTCTTTGTTACGTTCCGTATCAATTCAAATAAGATCACTGTCATTTCGTTGCTTTCTATCTCCTTCAATTTTTATGAAATAGGTTAAGAGGCAATCGAATTGTTTTATATTTACTCTCCAACTACACTTTTATACATTTACGTTAGATATTACAAGTGCCTTACCATAGTGCAACGTATATGAAGTTATCATTATTATTGTCTTAGCCGACTTTGATAATATATCTACATCCGGGTGTTATACTTGGTGCAATGAAATCGCAAATGTCAGTCGGCTTTAAATATGATTTATAAAATGACCAAGTTAAGAAGTAGCTTTGTAGCAGTTCCGTATGTATCCAGATGATTTTAGCGGTTGCGATCATACTTACAGCGGATTCTTGAAGTCTGACCATGAACCATGACCTTTACAGTAAGAACTTTCGTTCAGTAATTTTTGCGTCCATCGGGAACAAAAAGACAAGAATAACAAAAATTGTGTTCAGAATCTTTAACATAATATAATCACATTATTATTTTAAAATATCTCCTAAATACTGACTCGACTAATTGACAATTACAAAGACATGGTATTTACATTTTTTTACTCCTCAAAAGAACACATAAAGCTCGCTTTCTTTCTTACAAATTATAATAAACCAAGTTGCACACAAAATTGTTGCCGGACTTAACTAAGAATGTACAATCTCATTACTTCCCTTGGGTGAGCGGCGAGTGAGGATTTATATCCGGAGGGTAGGTACACTGCAACATTCACCTGTGTGTTAATAACCTCCTATTGCAGCCACAAATCCGGCAAACATTGCCTAATGATTAAGGTATTACGTTTCACGAAATCCCTTGTTATAGCTGCCTATCCGCTACCTGCTAGAGGATTTTGTGTAGTATTTTGATTAGCTGCATTGGTATATACTGTTAACTTATACCACTACAAGTGATATACTTATCGCTAGGTAGTAACCAGTTGGATAGCTAAATGCTATCCAAGGTACTGGTTCCGTTCGGAAACCGTTCGGAATCGAAGGCTAGCCTTCCTTCGATTCCGAACGGTTGTCGTCTACTGTTAGTTGGAGCCCTAAAATTTCCGTGAAGCAGGTCTTACAAATAAACATATAGAGAACTTTTAAGTAATTAGGGAACCACCCCAAAACACACTATGGAACCACATACATGAGATACTCGAGACTCGTAATAATACCACCCGCTGTTTGAAACACAACAATTTCCTACAATTTTGTACGAACTCATCCACTGTGTCATTTCTTGGCTTGTATGTATAGTGTGTCGTTAATCTAAGTTTCAGAGCCAGACACAGCACAGCAGTGCAGCTAATAATACAATGTCTGAAATAATAATGGACTGGAGGTATGGAAATGGACGCTTCTGACCCGTAAACCTAGAATAAATAATATGCAGTAGCTGGATCCATGATACCTTATTGTACATAATTGTCAGAGGCCTTTTGGCTATTGTTAAAAAGAGTTATTTATACAATTAAAGTGCAAGTATTGTTCCTGCTCTTGTCAAAATCCAGTATCCAAAGTGTAATTTTGAAATGCGACTGAAATGACGGTGAAGAAGAAATGATATAGGTATAACACTGATTGTAAAATAAGTTAAATTGAATGAAATTGAAAATGAATTACATTCAACTCGTTCACTTGCGACCTATTTAAAAATCGAATGATTCATAACATCACGTAAACGGAAGCAAAAATGCGAAATTTATGCAAAATTGTTCAAGTTGGGGACAATCGAAATGTGATTCAATAGCGAATGAATTCAGCGAAAAGCATTGTGCTTACCATGCGCCAACTGCATTCAATGGGTACACTGTCCAATATAGTTCATTCAATGACGTGATTTACATTTATGGCCCAACGGTAAAAGACTCACTCAATTTAAAAGTCGTAGTGGTATTCCATTTAAACCTGTACAAAAAACATCAATATTCAATTGATTATATGTGGTGTGCTGTAAGTTATCGCAAGTGCTTGTGTGTGTTTAATTGTAACTTCTCACACCCCTTAGTTCGTGATCGTGCATGCGTTGCGAGTGATTGACCTGGTTGACTGAGCACATCAATGCACAGGTTACTCTTGTTGATTAAATATATATTTTGTATAGTTCATGTGCCAATTTCAGCTCTGTTTTGACTTTCAACAGGAAAATTACATCCGAGTCCCGTTTAAAAATGGGGAAAATTATGACTATGACATTTTAGTTTTTTCTTTATCTAAATAAATAGCTCTTAATATAGCATTTACACTAAGCATCAATTTTTAATAGCAACTAGTCAATCTATTGTTGTGACGGTACGGCGCCTAGCCAAAGCTGAGTAAACTTCATTTTCTTATATTCGACATGAAACTATGTCGAAGGTGCCAGCCCCCGCCCATTGGCGGGAGATATTAGTGCCCCTCCGACCGCACTGATATTGTGAAATTCATCCAGAGACAGTAATTTCTCCACTGGCTTTAGCCTTTCAATAAATACAGAGAATATAACAACGAACGAATACGCTGATGTCAGTTACTTGTTTCACATATTTTCAATCGTACGTATAAATTCGGTTTACAAGTTACTATACTTCACTGACCGGTTCCCGTACCGCAGGAGTTGTAATTCCTGATCTTCCATCTGACATATCTGGTTGCACCGACCTCTGTGCTTGAGGGAGCTGCACTTCGACGCTAGGTCCCCCGTGGGAATCGAACCTCACCCGGCCATAGTTATCCCAGACGGTTGTAATGACATTATACGACAATAGGTTGCGGTCTCGGTACGATAACTTGTTCCTAATCCATAAGCACGATGTTCCTCATACGCCATCATCATGTAAAGCCGCCATCGTATCACAGATTACAGGGGAGATGAGCATCAACGACAGGAGGCTATCCTATTGAAGGTATCCTCGGTCTCTGCTATGACAAGTCTCTGGTCTGCCGCCTGACTCATTACATGTGACGCTCTCACAGCCATCCCGTTTACGGTACCACGTAACATACATCAACGGACACGCGACTCAACATATCAAGAGATTAATTATTAACTTACTCATATAAGTTACTCAGCCCGGGATAGGAATACACATACAATATGTAAATAGCACAAAACTATGTGACACAAAGTATATCAGTAATAATAGATAGTATGAAATCAACTCACCACGTCTGTAGTCTTAATTATGTCACACTTGTAACTTACTCAAGTCTTCCGCGCCTAACTCCCGTATTTCACACTAACTCGTCAACCGCCCTGGTCTCTTGTCTAAACCCCAATGCCCCGACCCTACGCCATCCCGACTCCACGCCGCTCTCCTTGTACCATAATTCCCCGCTCTTTATTATTTTTTTCTCACGGTTTTTTTGTTTGCTCGACGGTCATAACAAGCGACGCTCTTATCCATATCCCCGAATTCCTCGCAATTGAAACAATGTTTCAATAGGTTCGACCCATCGGCCATAATTTGTAACATTTTATGCTTTGCACATGTTCGACTTTACAAGTATAAGTGTCTATCTCATTTGGGGAATTTTTGTACAAGCAACGATGGCGCCAGACGATTGACTGCTAATAAATAACGAATTACTAATGCATTGCAGATGTACCTATTTCAGTTTATTAATTTCTTATTGTGAAGTAACCAGTGTACTATCACATATTCCCCCCTGAAATTCAGACTCGAAGATATTGATGATAGCATCGAGTATGAGATTTCACTCATACCCCAGAATCAGGTATAGTACACCCAGACACATCTTAAATAAACTTCAGCGACCAATCACTCAGTTACACAAAGAATCGTATCGAGTGGGAATCGAACCCACAACCCACAATACTTGAAGATATTGATGGTAGCATCGAGTATGAGATTTCACTCATACCCCAGAATTAGGTGTAGTACATCTCAAATAAACTTCAACAACCATTCAATCACACAAAGAATCGCACCGAGTGAGAATCGAACCCGCAACTCGTGATTCAGAATCACTGTTGCAGCACAAAGCTGCAATTCGGATTATTATAGTATCAGTCATATTATAATAATTACCATTAGGAATCATATTTGATATCCCAAGCTGACATCTCACAGGTCATCATAATACCGTAGTAGATAACTAATAAGGTTTTCTAATAAGAATCTTATTTAATAATTCCAGCTGCCACATCTTAGGTACTGTAGTAACTAATAAGATATACTAATAAGAATCTTATTTGATATTTCAACCATGTCAATATTCATATCTTAGTGTAGCTAATAAGAGATTCTAGGCAGAAGCTTAAACCATAAATTTCAACAGGTATTCGTCCGCTCATTACTTAATGAATTGTACATTTTAACCAAAACAGGCAATCAGTCCGCTAACCTCTCATATACTCTTATTTTCCCAAAGTTTCTGAAGATATAGATAAACCTTTGTGAGTGAACTAACATTCAATTGCGGTCCATTACAAACACCATTTTGACTTCCATGGCATTACATTGTTTGTGATACTCCTTATTTATAAAATGCAATTCCCCCCTCATAATAAGATGCTGACATACGTCATACATACTCAAGTCTACTAGCCATTACACATTAATTGATACCTAATAGTCTAAAACGGATGGTTTTATCTTGTGAATTCATTACATATTTGAATTAGACCCAACCACAACTCAATCCCAATAAACAGTAAATCTTGTACAATAGTCACTACTCAACAGACACGATGCTTCTCTAAATAAGTGATAATAAAATGACTTTTCCCGACTGACTGACCGACTGATTCATCAATGCAAAGCCCAAACCACCGAATCCACAAACTTGAAATACCGACAGCAGATGTATCCCTTATTGAAAGCATCCACCAAGACAGGATTCCTTGAAACTCCGGCACCAAAGGGCAGAATAAGGGACGGAAGCTTGCACAAAAATCCGTCACTTTCAAAGCCAGACGCATCAAATCTCATAAATTTGTGTCCTTTTAAAAACAAAGGAACAAAATTTAACTACTAACAGGGCAGAACGTGCGATAAACGCCTGCATGGAAAGTTCGTCATTCAGGTCACCATACATACATAGATAATACGAAACCTTCCCGGGCGAAGCCGGTACGGGTCAGCTAGTAAGTGATAATTCCTTTCTTAGCTATTATAGCTGTAGGTAAAAATAAACCTTCTGTCCACATACTGAGGGTTGACGACGGCGTCACTTGACTTTGACTTACTAAATTAGTCCTCTTAGGGTGTCAAACAGTCAGCTTATAATTGCATGTTAGATTTTGCTAAATAGATTATGATTAAATTCTAAACACAGGTGCCTACTTAGCTCCACAATACGCTTTCTTCCATCGATGTAACGAAGCTTTGTTCATAGGTACAAATACCTCAACATAATAATATAGAGTTTAAATACCTCAACATATCTGATTTACGTGCTTATACCAGATATCGGGTGATTTGGTCACCGACTAGTTGTCTCTAGTGTAAAGTTTCCCGCGGCCACGATGTTCGGTTACTCTGTTGCTCTGCAAGTCGAAGCACGCTGCGCTCTCTCGATACTGCCCAACGCTGGATTTTCATATTCACGAAGCGATGAGTCTTCCAACAGCCCTCGACGTCACGTCAGCAAACTCGAAGTCCGGTATCACTGGAATGTTATAGCACACGAGCAGAGAATCTGTTGCAAGAGAATCCAGTCATCGAACCACTATCTCGTTAATCCATGTATACTTATATAATTTATTTTCAACCCATTAACTCTTAATAACTGATGTTACTAACAGCTAGCCACCATGGTCTTAATAGTAGCCAATAACTTTTAACATGATTTTATTGTTATTTTTCGGTTTCGAACCAACAATAGCCGCCAGATGGTGAGACAATGGCTGGACCCTTTTTTATGGGATCTTTTGTTAACACTGTCTCCATTCAGCTTTAAACTACCATCTACTCAAGAATCCTTTACTATCTATTTTAAATGTTTTATATGCTCACGCCAGTTCATGCCAGAAAGGGTGGGCAGAAATGAATCTGTATTTTCCTTGTAAGTAAGAGGTGAGCCTTTCTTGAACGTTATCTTTGGTCTTGTCTCAGAGAATCGAACAACTTAATTTCCGATCTGGGTATCGAACCCTTGAATAGTTGAAGCACTGCTGTCCCACCAGGACAAACCTTTTTGTTTACAACACCTGAATATTTTGCCGTATGCTGAAACTTCGGGATTCGAACCCGCTATTAGTCTTGTTTCAGGATAAGACATTCAGCGAACTTTCTACATGAGAAAATTCTTAAATTGAGCTGTGTCGCTAAAACTGCGCACAAGCGTACAATGCTATAAATCAATAAAAAACCTTCAACTCAAAATGATCTACTATTGTAGTAAATCCAAGAGCCATTCATTCAATGTTTTATGCAATACAAACAACGTCAATCTGGGACTCGAACCCAGTACTTTATTATTTGTTATAATAATATAAACTGTAACAGAGACTATTAATTTACTTCAAGTAAAATAAGAAAGAACCATAAAATACATCTTTTACCAATACAAATACAAGTTTAGGATTCGAACCCAAGCAACTCATGCAGATATGCCATTTTAGGCAATATCATTAGGACCCTAAGGTCATTCTCGAAACACCTTAAGCATCCAAAGTATGAATTACTTTAAGAGCGCGGCGTCCACATGTTATTTCGGGTGAGCCATTAACGGCTTTTCCGGGAGCAACTGCCGTCTGACCTTCCAGCCCCTTAAGCAGCTATTACCATGCGGTTTTGTAGATTAACCGTACGTAACATAACGTAAGCACGTGGTTTTAAAATATATATATTTGTATATATATTTAAAACACAAAGTATTATGTCATAACAGTCAAATTTGGCCTTTGTTTGAATGTAGACTGCATTACAAGATATCTTAACAACATTGTCCGTTTACACTACGGACCATTATGGGACCGACTATGTTATGTTATATTACATTATTCTATGTTGTGTTATTTGTAGTAACCCATTTTAGTTCAACCTCGTTGCAATGAACTGAATCAATGCATTTTCTGACGAGGATCCTGGTCCACAGGCACCATTTGTGACGGTACGGCGCCTAGCCAAAGCTGAGTAAACTTCATTTTCTTATATTCGACATGAAACTATGTCGAAGGTGCCAGCCCCCGCCCATTGGCGGGAGATATTAGTGCCCCTCCGACCGCACTGATATTGTGAAATTCATCCAGAGACAGTAATTTCTCCACTGGCTTTAGCCTTTCAATAAATACAGAGAATATAACAACGAACGAATACGCTGATGTCAGTTACTTGTTTCACATATTTTCAATCGTACGTATAAATTCGGTTTACAAGTTACTATACTTCACTGACCGGTTCCCGTACCGCAGGAGTTGTAATTCCTGATCTTCCATCTGACATATCTGGTTGCACCGACCTCTGTGCTTGAGGGAGCTGCACTTCGACGCTAGGTCCCCCGTGGGAATCGAACCTCACCCGGCCATAGTTATCCCAGACGGTTGTAATGACATTATACGACAATAGGTTGCGGTCTCGGTACGATAACTTGTTCCTAATCCATAAGCACGATGTTCCTCATACGCCATCATCATGTAAAGCCGCCATCGTATCACAGATTACAGGGGAGATGAGCATCAACGACAGGAGGCTATCCTATTGAAGGTATCCTCGGTCTCTGCTATGACAAGTCTCTGGTCTGCCGCCTGACTCATTACATGTGACGCTCTCACAGCCATCCCGTTTACGGTACCACGTAACATACATCAACGGACACGCGACTCAACATATCAAGAGATTAATTATTAACTTACTCATATAAGTTACTCAGCCCGGGATAGGAATACACATACAATATGTAAATAGCACAAAACTATGTGACACAAAGTATATCAGTAATAATAGATAGTATGAAATCAACTCACCACGTCTGTAGTCCTAATTATGTCACACTTGTAACTTACTCAAGTCTTCCGCGCCTAACTCCCGTATTTCACACTAACTCGTCAACCGCCCTGGTCTCTTGTCTAAACCCCAATGCCCCGACCCTACGCCATCCCGACTCCACGCCGCTCTCCTTGTACCATAATTCCCCGCTCTTTATTATTTTTTTCTCACGGTTTTTTTGTTTGCTCGACGGTCATAACAAGCGACGCTCTTATCCATATCCCCGAATTCCTCGCAATTGAAACAATGTTTCAATAGGTTCGACCCATCGGCCATAATTTGTAACATTTTATGCTTTGCACATGTTCGACTTTACAAGTATAAGTGTCTATCTCATTTGGGGAATTTTTGTACAAGCAACGATGGCGCCAGACGAATGACTGCTAATAAATAACGAATTACTAATGCATTGCAGATGTACCTATTTCAGTTTATTAATTTCTTATTGTGAAGTAACCAGTGTACTATCACATTGTGTAGTCAATTTTATCAATGTATTTACATTGCTTCCTTGATACATTACCTATCTCAATCAGCAGATGAAAAGACTTTCAAATCAGGTTGCCTTATATCTTGGTGAGGCCCGTAGATGTGTTTATTTACGATCTTGACAAAATTATAGAAAATCAAACGAACTTACCTGTAAGTGAAGTTCGATGACTATTAAACGATGTGATTCGCCCGAGAGATTACATTTTAATTTACTGGTAGTAGCACGCGTGAGTGCTGCCATCGTACACAATTTTATAGCAACATTTAAAAAGAAAAAAATGTTAGCTAACTTGAGGGTATCTCATACACGTTTACCCCGTACAGGCCATCTGTGTTATGCGCTATCTCGTGGTCTAAAGGGAATCATCTGGACAAGGTCCAGATGGGGTCGGGGGGGTTGTAATCTCTCGGGCGAATCACATCGTTTAATAGTCATCGAACTTCACTTACAGGTAAGTTCGTTTGATTTTCTATTAAACTTCAGTGATTCGCCCTTCGAGATTACATTTTAATTTACTTGTAGGATGTTTAGAGTGCACGAAATAGCATTAAGCAAATGATATAAAAAAGACGTCCGGCCATAACTCAATTATATTCTAAAAAGAACGAATAGATTACAGACCTGCATTACAAATGTAATGATAATTATTCAAAAATGGACAATAATCTTATTGTTAAAAGTTTAATCAAAGCTACCCTGTAAAACGAGCGGGCGAATGTCTCATTAGAGTGCACTACCAAATCTCGATTATAGAATTTCGCGAAAACTTGGGAATTTCCAGACCAACCAGCGGTTTTCTTAATGGGGTCTATACTTACACCTAGCCTATTGGCTGCAGAAGTCGCTGCATGTCTCGTGCTATGCGCTTTAATAACTGACGTGTCAATCCCGTTTTCTGCCAGGGTGACTTTGATCCATCGACTAATCGACTGCGAACATACCTTACGGAAAGGTTTGTTAAAACTTATCAAAAGAAAATCACAATTACTTGAATGTCTTGTCGCGGAAAGAGTTAAATAATACTCCAGAGTCCTTGCTAGGCAAATAGAAGGACGTTCGTTGAAATAAGTTAGGTACAACGTGGGTCCACGAAGTTTGATGTAATACCCTGGTTCATAAACGCCGTGCTGACAATACTCCGGCAACCAAGGTAAGACTCCGGTGTATCTTGTGCTGGGGTGAATAGTAAATTCGGATTGAGCTGGAATTCGATTCTATCTGAATTTAATAATTTTACATAGAAAGGAAACCAGGGTTGTGTAACAATACCCTCATTTTTATAGAAAGAAAGACAGAAAGAAATTTATTTGGCAATCAGTCACATACTTAAAATTAGATTACTTTAACACTAATAATTTTTTGTAACACCTTTTGTATCAGGCAGAAAGGTAACGCGTAGAAAAAATGTGAACGCGTCGACCCTAAACGCCAGGATCGCAATGCCAAGACACTTATTTGGGACATCTTTTGTTTATTCGGCTCGCAAATAAGTCAATCTCAGGGTGTGAAAAGGAACCGCTAATTCGAAAATCTGCGCTGTCTGCAAGTTCCCATTCTATGTATGTCCGCATGCGTTTGTTAGATTTGGGGGGGTAAAATTTGATGTGACCATATATATAAGCCTATAACTTACTATATATACCCATAAACAGGATGCCATTTGTAATTATGTATTTGAACCAAGGAAATTAAACAATAAATACAATTCTGTTTTATCACTCTTTTATTCTGTTATACTACGTCAGTTCCAAAAGCTGTTGTAGACAGGAAAGAACTGACAAGAAAACCTGTCTGCCTTCTAACCACAACATAATTAATATTTTACTTCATGTTACACCAGGCTCGTAGCCAAATATTACAATATAAGACAACCCTGGTTGCAGACCAGTTACAACAGTATAATAGCTAAAACTATAACACAGATACTTATCACATAGGAACCACATTGGAGTCGAACCACTTCTCATAATTATAGCCAAATATTACAATATAAGACAACCCTGGTTGCAGACCAGTTACAACACTATAATAGCTAAAACTATAACACAGATACTTATCACATAGGAACCACATTGGAGTCGAACCACTTCTCATAATTATAGCCAAATATTACAATATAAGACAATACTTGCACAGTCACTAATATGGTATAATGATATTCTATCATCTGGTATATCAGTTAAACAGACTAATAGTCGACACTACGATACATAGGTAGTACATAAAACTTAGATACCACACTGGTATCGAACCAGCCCTTATAATCATTGGTATAGCCATACTTTTACAGACATTATGATAGTTTATTATCCCCAAGGATTATCGCAAATACATCAAGTAATACTTTGATTCGGTTACTTTACAAGTATATTTTAGTTACACAATATTTGGAACACCCAAAGAGGGTATTTAATTATAATTGCTAATTCAATTACTTATTAAATACCAATCCACTATTATATTATTCACTATAACAGTAATTATTACTACATTCACTTTTATAACCCTGTAAGTACATATTATTATAACATTATAAATATAACAGAGGTATATCGTACCTCACACTTCGACGGCTCGGGATAGACTGTCCGAATGACATCTGACATCGTCTTTTTATAACATTTGAGACGTCGCATTGCATCGAATGATTTTCATCTACCTACTTATAAAAAATATTGTATAAAGTAGTTTCTTATTTACAAATCCTTTAAAATATTCTTTATAGTAATATAAATACACTATAATACATCAAGCTACACCTCACCTGATCGCTGGCCACTCCATATTTTAACATGATTCTAACACGGCCATACTGACAATTACTTCGCTCTCGAAGTATATACAACGAATTTTATTGCAAATTGCGATCACATATTACATACTTAAACTTAGTCATTATAATTATATTTCTTTTACATCACTTTTTGCAAAACAGAATTTATACATTAAAGAAAAAACACTTCCTTAGTATCAAAATTACCCCAAAAAGAATAGTCAACACCAAAAAATATAGATATTCAACAACATTTTGGTACTTTGTCTCAAACTTAAGATTTAAACATTATTTAGTCTTCGATCTTTATGAAATCTTAGCATAGTAGAAGGGCAAAAAACATTTTATAAAATGTGTTCTGTTATTATTCAGTTATCTAAGAACATTAATTACCTCCGAATCCAACGGACTAATGTGAACTTTTATAAAATGTCTTTTGTTATTGTTTGGTTATCCAAGAATATTGATTACCTCCGAATCCAACGGAATAATCTGAACTTTTTTAAAATGTCTTGTTATTGTTCAGTTATCTACGAATATTGATTACCTCCGAATCTAACGGAATAATCTAAACTTTATCATTTCAAACACCATCTATAAATTTACCATTAAATTAATTATGTATCACGGCATTTGATTATAACAGTTGTATACCCGAGATAAAGTCTCTTATTTTACACGAGGTATAAGTCTTGTTTTTTAACCGAGATATAACCGCCTCGCCTTTTTTCCCCATGAGACAAAACCGTCTCGCCTTTTACCCGAGATATCATAGTCTCACCTTTTACCCGAGACATCATAGTCTCTCCTTTTACCCGAGACATCATAGTCTCACCTTTTACCCGAGACATCATAGTCTCACCTTTTACCCGAGACATCATAGTCTCGTCCCTTTTGTTTTTTACTTACAACCACCACTAATGCCAAAAGCCAATAACACTATATATATAGTAACACAAATAGCAATGTTTTTAATCCATCACGGCCATTCTGAACTACACTTTGATCTCAAAGTGTTTAGAAAATCCATAATAAAATAATATCTATTGTAGTCCTTTAAGGTACATTGTACATACGTAGTGTAAATGCTATTGACTTTCTTTTTTATTCGAATTTTGTTCGTTTTAACTGTACTTGACTTTACTTTGATTGTAATTTACTTTATTATTGTAGCTTAATTTGAATAAACTTTACTATTGCATCCACTGTACTCCACGTTTCAAACCAGTGGTCCATTTGCTAAATAATATTTAATATTTATTTTTTATATTGGCGTTTTACAAGCAGAATAAACGATTTTGTTAGAATTTGAATTTAATATTAAATCGACGGTAGGTACTTTTCGTGTAATATTAACTTTAATATTGGACCGACTGTACTTTTACTTTAATATTGAACCGACTGTACATTTGCTTTAATATTAAGTCGATTGTACTTTTACTCTAATATTGAATCGACTGTACTTTTACTCTAATATTGAACCGACTGTACATTTACCTAAATATTGAACCGACTGTACATTTGCTTTAATATTAAGTCGATTGTACTTTTACTCTAATAATGAATCGACTGTACTTTTACTCTAATATTGAATCGTCTGTACATTTACTTTAATATTGAATCGACCTTACTTTTATTTTCTTTTTGAATCTACGGCACTTTTATCTTTAATATTGAATCTACGGCACTTTTATCTTTAATATTGAATCGACGGCACTTTTATCTTTAATATTGAATCTACGGTACTTTTATATGAATCTATTGTACTTTTAACTTTAATATTGAACCGACTGTAATTTTAACCTTATTACCTTTACACGACTTTTGACTTTATTGGCTTTACACGACTTTTGACTTTATTGGCTTTACACGACTTTTGACTTTATTGGCTTTACACGACTTTTGACTTTATTGGCTTTACACGACTTTTGACTTTATTGGCTTTACACGACTTTTGACTTTATTGGCTTTACACGACTTTTGACTTTATTGGCTTTACACGACTTTTGACTTTATTGGCTTTACACGACTTTTGACTTTATTGGCTTTACACGACTTTTGACTTTATTGGCTTTACACGACTTTTAACTTTATTGGCTTTACATGACTTTTAACTTTATTGGCTTTACATGACTTTTAACTTTATTGGCTTTACATGACTTTTAACTTTATTGGCTTTACATGACTTTTAACTTTATTGGCTTTACATGACTTTTAACTTTATTGGCTTTACATGACCTTTAACTTTATTGTCTTTACATGACCTTTAACTTTATTGGCTTTACATGACTTTTAACTTTATTGGCTTTACATGACTTTTAACTTTATTGGCTTTACATGACTTTTAACTTTATTGGCTTTACATGACTTTTAACTTTATTGGCTTTACATGACTTTTAACTTTATTGGCTTTACATGACTTAACTTTATTGGCTTTACATGACTTTTAACTTTATTGGCTTTACAAGACTTTTAACTTTATTGGCTTTACAAGACTTAACCTTATTAGCTTTACATGACTTTTAACCTTATTGGCTTTACATGACTTAACTTTATTGGCTTTACATGACTTTTAACTTTATTGGCTTTATATAGTTCACTTAGTGTTAGGTAACTTTAGAATGTGTCCAACTAAATAAAAAAAAAATGGGTTGTATTTTAAAGTCCTGGTAACCATCACACATTAATGATTATCAGTATCAATGAATACAAATGGATTGAGAGTCTTTCAATCTTTCTATCTCGGTGTATGTGTATACATACCTTTTAGTAATTCTCATAATAAGTAAATCTACTTTACACAGTAATCATAGTAAGCAACTGTTCGGCCAACCTGATACATCTTAATAATAGATTACTTATCAGGTACCGAAAATAACTATATGATTCTAAAATACGAAATATTAACACCACTAATTCTGATCACCAAACTTTTAGAACAGGTACGGAATATTAACACCACTTATTCTGATAAAACCATTTCAGTTCACCTCAAGGATTAACCTTGCTATAGGTATTAGTCAAGCCACATTTTTTCATTTAAGCAAATAAACCGTTTGATCATTACTTTCTTTTTTTTATTAAATAGGGTAGCTTTAAATATCAAATCCAGTATTATATCAATGATACCAGCCAGAAAATTTAAAATTGTTCGTTAGTGATCAGCCCGAGTGGTTTGCAATTAGAACTATCAGGAAGTTCACTATCCAACTTGAATCTTATTAATCACAAAAGCTACAATACCGTTTTTGTGCACTTTTTTGTTGGTGGTTTGGGAATACACTGCTTCGCAGTACCTCTGCAAATTGATGCTGGATTTCACTGCCTTGCAGATAGCTGAACCGTCAGTCATTGCTCCAGTGGGTAGCAAATATTACAGATGGCTTTTGGCAAGCCTCCCAGATGCAGATACAATCTGAAACTTGTACAATATGTATTAGAATACGGTTTTTGCGTATCCCACTTCTGATGTTAGATTTGGGGGGGTAAAATTTGATGTGACCATATATATAAGCCTATAACTTACTATATATACCCATAAACAGGATGCCATTTGTAATTATGTATTTGAACCAAGGAAATTAAACAATAAATACAATTCTGTTTTATCACTCTTTTATTCTGTTATACTACGTCAGTTCCAAAAGCTGTTGTAGACAGGAAAGAACTGACAAGAAAACCTGTCTGCCTTCTAACCACAACATAATTAATATTTTACTTCATGTTACACCAGGCTCGTAGCCAAATATTACAATATAAGACAACCCTGGTTGCAGACCAGTTACAACAGTATAATAGCTAAAACTATAACACAGATACTTATCACATAGGAACCACATTGGAGTCGAACCACTTCTCATAATTATAGCCAAATATTACAATATAAGACAACCCTGGTTGCAGACCAGTTACAACACTATAATAGCTAAAACTATAACACAGATACTTATCACATAGGAACCACATTGGAGTCGAACCACTTCTCATAATTATAGCCAAATATTACAATATAAGACAATACTTGCACAGTCACTAATATGGTATAATGATATTCTATCATCTGGTATATCAGTTAAACAGACTAATAGTCGACACTACGATACATAGGTAGTACATAAAACTTAGATACCACACTGGTATCGAACCAGCCCTTATAATCATTGGTATAGCCATACTTTTACAGACATTATGATAGTTTATTATCCCCAAGGATTATCGCAAATACATCAAGTAATACTTTGATTCGGTTACTTTACAAGTATATTTTAGTTACACAATATTTGGAACACCCAAAGAGGGTATTTAATTATAATTGCTAATTCAATTACTTATTAAATACCAATCCACTATTATATTATTCACTATAACAGTAATTATTACTACATTCACTTTTATAACCCTGTAAGTACATATTATTATAACATTATAAATATAACAGAGGTATATCGTACCTCACACTTCGACGGCTCGGGATAGACTGTCCGAATGACATCTGACATCGTCTTTTTATAACATTTGAGACGTCGCATTGCATCGAATGATTTTCATCTACCTACTTATAAAAAATATTGTATAAAGTAGTTTCTTATTTACAAATCCTTTAAAATATTCTTTATAGTAATATAAATACACTATAATACATCAAGCTACACCTCACCTGATCGCTGGCCACTCCATATTTTAACATGATTCTAACACGTTCGACGAGACGCTTCGTCAGCCATGTAGTATATTAGAGCTTATATAAGAAGCGTATATAGACAGACCCCGGTCTTCGCACCACCGCCAGATTTGTCTACTTATGTTACTTAAATGAGGGAATTGAATGCCTCCCATTCTGTTGATGTATGAGATTGCTGTCGAATTGTCGATCCTTAAAAGAATCTCTCAATTCCTGCAATCTTTTGCCAAAAATTTGCCAAAAGTTCTAAAAACTTTATACGTTTGGTAACATCTTGTCCTGACCATTTTTATAGAAAAACTTTAGTCTACCAGCCTGCGGCATTGCATTGTAGTCACCCGGACCCGGAGTTCCCTAACTCCTCGAGCACCGGCTGTGTGCTGGCGGGGCTCAGCGGTCGCTCCCTTGTGCCCACCACGAATCGAGCTCGTCTTCGCTGGCGCTCGGTGAGAAAAAAGAAAGAAAGAAAGAAGAAAAAATATTTTATTCAAGCTCCTCACAATGTGCATCTTACTAAAATATTATTACAATTTTATAAATAATATAGGTAGGTAAATAAATTAAATTAATGGAGGTGGCGGCGGCTGGCCCCTCCAGTTTAAAAACCCCTCGAAGTAGAAGGCTCTGATGGTCTACGTCTGGGTTGCACCCTCTGCTTAACAGCAGGAGGTCTCAACTCTGCGCCTGTTCTTGTAATGGCTGTCATCGACTTTCTTGTAAATCGTTTCAAAAAAGTGAGTCATCTCACTTTAGATCTTTAATATTATCTTTGACATCTTTATTATGGCAATTCAACAAAAGAGCCTAATTTGTGTTTCACAAAAATGAATGTGACATAGGTAAAAATCCGCCAGTGTCACTAAGATTCTTTAGGATTTAATTCTTATAATCATCATCATGAGAGCTGAAGTTAATAGAGTTGATACAGTATTAGCTTTTTTTGCAAACTTTTTTTTTTTTTTGATGTGACAACTTCTTATAATTCGATGGAGCCGGCTGCACGCACGAAAAAACATGGCGTCATGCGGCGTTACCTCGCTTTGAGGCGTTTCATTTAAAGCTTGAAATGCAAGCAAGAGCGCGGAACGAGCGACAAATCAAACAAATAAAATTTAAATTTTCTTTTGAAAAATGAAACCATTCCATCAGTATTTTCTTATGACGTTGTCACGTAACTATCGTCAGTAAACCGACTTTACAGATAACCAATTTTTTGTTTGGAATAACGAAGGACTTAATAATGTCCCCTTCCACCTCGTCTTTCAAGCCATCAACCAAAATGTCAGACCACCGAGAGGCAACATCCTTATGTATGCAAGGGCCAAATTTATTTTCCTTTGGGAGCTCTTTTCCCAATGAACATAATAATATATCTAGCTCTA
The DNA here is from genome assembly GCA_914829495.1 of Eilema sororculum. Lineage (NCBI taxonomy): Eukaryota > Metazoa > Arthropoda > Insecta > Lepidoptera > Erebidae > Eilema > Eilema sororculum. The sequence continues at coordinate 14,558,563 of OU618543.1, read as the reverse complement.
ATTCGGTACTTAGCTCCGTAGGAGTCAGCGGCGCGAGCGTATCTGCAGAAAATTCCTAGCCAGTGGGTGTCAGCGCTGGCGCGCGCGGCCGTGGACAAAGCTGCGGGCGCGGGCTGCGGGCGCGGGCTGCGGAGCGGTTGGCCCCACACTGGTGGGCCGCAAGACCACAAACTGTAACGCGGCCCTATTAGTTGGACTCATCCGCATCAGTAGTGCCGATCACGTCAACTCCATCCTTACTGCGTGGAATTTCCATAATAGCGTGTCTATATTATGAGATCGTGTCATATATTCGTCTAATCTAACCGGGTGATGGACATGACTCAAAACACTCCAAAAATTAGCCACGGTACCAGTCTCACAGACTGGACTCCAGACATGGATGTTATTATATTGATCACCGATTCAAAACACTCCAAAAATTAGCCACGGTACCAGTCTCACAGACTGGACTCCAGACATGGATGTTATTATATTTATCACAGATTCAAAACACTCCAAAAATTAGCCACGGTACCAGCCTCACAGACTGGACTCCAGACATGGATGTTATTATATTGATCACCGATTCAAAACACTCCAAAGCTAGTCACGGTACCAGCCTCCCGGACTGGACTCCAGACATGGATGTTATTATATTGATCACCGATTCAAAACACTCCAAAGTTAGTCACGGTACCAGCCTCACGAACTGGACTCCATACATGGATGTTATTATATTGATCACCGATACAAAAACTCCAAAGTTAGTCACGGTACCAGCCTCACGGACTGGACTCCAGACATGGATGTTATTATATTGATAACCGATTCAAAACACTCCAAAGTTAGTCACGGTACCAGCCTCACGGACTGGACTCCAGACATGGATGTTATTATATTGATCACCGATTCAAAACACTCCAAAGTTAGTCACGGTACCAGCATCATGGACTGGACCCCAGACATGGATGTTATTATATTGATCACCGATTCAAAACACTCCAAAATTAGTCACGGCACCAGCTTCACGGACTGGACTCCAGACATGGATGTTATTATATTGATTACCGGCTCAAAGCACTTTAAAGTTAGTCATGGTACGAGCCTCGCGGGCTGTACTCCAGACATGGATGTTATTATATTGACTACCGACTTTTCATCACTTCATTTTGCAAATTCACCTTTTTTATATTTATTTATCGTTTATACAATTTGTATACAACAAAGATACATAAGCATTACAGAAACCTAGGCGGCTTATTGTCTATGCTTAAGGAGTACGCTAGTACTATTATCTATTCTGTGCTTAAGGTGTTAAATAACAATAAACAAGTGAGTTTAAATAGCGTGATTTGAGTCTGTTTGTTGACACTATGAGGCTTAATGTTAGGTATCTACATTGCGCAATTCCGAGGGCGGGCAGCGCGTTATTAAGTCGAGGAACCAGGTAGGCAGTCGTTCGTTCGCCGAAGGTATTATTCGTGCCGCTCGGCTGGCACAATATGCCTCGAGCCACTGCCCGCATGTATACAGGACGGCATAGATTTTGCCGAAAATTTTGATTAGAAAAGATTTTTCTTAACTACCAAATGCTTGACTTGGGTATGCACTCTTGCAATATTAAAACAGACTATTGTCATTATCATTGATCTGCTGTTTGATGTTTTTTGGTACATTTTTGCGAAGAATTCTTCGCTGTAGATTAAAAATACTTGCAGATATCTGTTATAGGTATGTACGACCGTAGCTGCTTAATCCGTAGTGGAAATAAGATTCAGCTAGGGAGTTATACAACATCATTTTGACTTTATATGGAATGCGATTTTTTAATAATGATATGTTAGCGAGGAACTACCTGAGTTTATCGGAAACATACTTGATATGGACTCCAGTTCATTATGCTATCGCACCTGCAAAGGATGTTCGTCCACATATCATCATCACCACACATCGTCATCGTACTCACCATAATTCCAATCGGTTTTGAAGATTACTGGAAGTCGATTTGTAGCTGCGGTGACGGCGCCTGCGACGAATCTTTGACTTTTGGCGTTTAGCTTCTTGATTTTTCGTTTTAAGTATTCCTCTTCATCACCATTGTAATGTTTACGCTTTCCCATCTTGTTCCGACACAAATCACATAAACTATCACTATAAATCTAATATATTTTAACACACAAGAAAAAATAAGTGCACGATGGCCGCCACACAAAACGTGTATGAGATACCCTCAAGTTAGCTAACATTTTTTTCTTTTTAAATGTTGCTATAAAATTGTGTACGATGGCAGCACTCACGCGTGCTACTACAAGTAAATTAAAATGTAATCTCGAAGGGCGAATCACTGAAGTTTAATTATAATTATGGACCATGCTGGCGTAAAATCACTAAAAAGTCTCTGAGAGATTTCAACAATTTCCCTTGAAAAACATTGAATGAGAGAAAAGAGTTAAATTACTTATTATTAACTCTATACTACTGCTAGACGTTTGTATTAAAGTGAAAGTATTGTGATGAAAATGTCCCTCCGATACAATTTTTATTGCTGCGGACGTGTGAAACGTGAATATGAATCATGAATATGATATTTCATGCAAAATAATTTTCACTACTAGCTTAGGTGTGTTAAATCCCCTTGATTATTTTTTTTATCAGGCTCTTGGGTAAACGAATATGTGGAATCCTATTTTTGCAGATCTACAGTCAAATCTATGATGAGCGGATAAGGCAAGGAGCTCACTTCTTCACTCTTTTAATATATCTGACTACCTCGCAAAGCCTTTTATTACGGAATAAACCGAGTCGAACCCTTACAATCTCAGTCAGCTTTTAAATTGGCAGCTTCGTAATTCACGGCCAATTCAAGTGCAAGTTCCGTAGCCTTTACACGCTTTATAATACTATTACATCATTTTTGAAAATCCAAAATTTTAATGGCAGAATTTGAACCGTCTGTACTTCAGGGTAAGTATAAATATTTGTATTGCTTAACGAAATTTTTGTTTGTGTATACCTACTATTCATTATTTCTCTTACCGAATCTTTCTCTACACCAACTTTGGTTAAATGGTATTGAATTATATTATCGTACCTGGTTGGCCATCGCAATTCAGAGAGGAAACGCAGCCAGCGTGATGGGCACGTTTGCACCGGGTACAGGTCTGGGCGCACCCTTTTTTTAATAACGAACGCGGAAGCGTGCTCCATTTTGTATTTTGACGTGTCTAAAAGATATTGAAAGTCTAATAATTAAATTAATAATCTGGAGTGAGTTAGATTGACTACTTATAAGTCATCTATGAGACCCTTATTATGTCTCTGAATTTATCTGTAGTATTTTTAAGAGATAAGTCATTTTTCAATACGAGACACGAAAGCTATTACTACAAGCACCTACCATTATTATAAATCATGTAATACGTCACCAAAGTTAACATTTTTATATTCACTCACAAAAGATTTTCAGTAAGGGAGATCTAATAATAGGTTTATATTTAGTTCGTATGAGTTCTAGCCCTTAAAGCGAATTATTCCACTTTGTTCACCTGGGTGATATCACCTAGGTGAACAAAGTGGAATAATCCATTTAAACCTACGGTTCAAAACTCGTGCTAGTTGCGTTAATCAACAAATACACAGAGGTTGTATGTGTAAAGGAGAGGACGTGCGATCCTAATCAGGGTGATTGTCAAGGCACGTGCGCCACGTGACATGTCCTAGGAGTCTATTGTATCCCCAGCTGCTCTAACTCAACCCAGTACGGTACGTGGGCACGCCGTGTCACTGACAATATCACTAGGAATTTTGCCTCAATGCGCAATAATGGACCCTCTCTACTATTGAATGTTATTACGAATTCTTTCATTGTGCTTCTGAAGCGCACTTTTTTAATACACTTAGGGGCTTCAAAATAAATAGTCGACTTCAATAAATCAAAGATCCCTGCCTCTATACTTACAATATAGCGTATATTTTGTTCTTACTATATTATGTTTTATGGAATAAGATATCAGACGCGCGTTCGAAAAACCATTGTGTAGTAACAAATTCAATTTGTAAAATTTGGCAGGTGATAAAAAACTTTTAGAGTGCTATTTTCTTTGAACTATTATTATTTGAGGATCTTTTATCTTTACTTGAGCTTAAACTTGACAAGCCTTTTAGACATGACGTAGGAGCACTTTGTAGCTCAATAACGCGACTCCATTCAGCGTGAAAAGTGGGCTTGCAGCGCGCCCCCTATCATGAGTGCACTACAGCAGTTGCTCGCTTGAAAAATCACTTGCCATACATATAAGTTTGTAGGGTAGGTTATAGATTTCTTATCTAGTACCTGTTTGTTGTGGTGATTACAACGCAAGTGAAACAATAATGTTACTTAGTGGGAATTAACGTTATTATGGTAGGTATGTACATACTTACCTTTAAATTGCCTGACAGTTCGAGCTGGTTACACCTGGATACCGGCCGACTGGCTCAGTGGTGCACGTTCTCTATCAGTGAGTCCGTGAGGTAGAAGGTTTTTCATCTACCTACACATTCTTGATATTTTGTTCCGTACCGTCACATACTAAACTCATAATGTCTTACTGTATGTGTAGGTATATCATGGAATGGAACACGAGAGACTAAAAATTAGTTTAAGTTACACAAAAGTAAGTGACATTACAGACAGAAATCTGCGTAACAAACATAGACTTCTACTTCCATGTTATCGGCTTAGCAGGGTTAGTGATTCTTTTAAGGGGGATGGTATACGTTTTTATAACAAACTGCCAGAATCGATCCTTGGTATGCCTGACGATAATTTCAAAACCTTTGTAAAGACCACCTTATCCAAAAAGGCATACTATAGGATAGATGATTACTTGAAAGATAAAAATGTCTGGCTTGAGCATGGTGCAGGCCCCTCGTAAAATGCTATATACAGCATGGTACTGTATTAGTTACGTGACTTATTTGTTACATTATGTAACTTTGTTTTAATTCTTAATTATAAAGAGTTTTTTAAACTTGTTGACATTTAGCTTTAAGAAAATAAATATTGTAAATTGACGTCCAAAAAATGCCGCAGTGGAGTTTGTTGCGCCGTTTCTTCTCCACCAGCGCCTTGGAAGCGGTGGTAAACTTAGATTAAGTCGAATTAAAATTGACGTCAATAAGAAACAATTTTATTGTTCTATATTGAAAAATAAATGACTATTTGACTATTTAGTAGGTACCTATGAAAGTTGCCCATAATCAACAACCGCAGATAATCTTAGGTACTAAAACACTAGGTACTTATGTTTAGTACTTATGAACATCTGCCGTGTCGGATCCCACGTAGGTACCTCACGAAAATAATAATGTTCCGCAACGTGGAAAATAATTCCATAATGATTAAAATAATTTTATTCAAATTACACATACGTTTCCACTCACATTTTGATGAATAAATGATCATACACATACTTCCGACGTAACGTGACATATATAAATTATAGACTATTTAATCAAAGACCTTTTGCATACTAACTAATATGTCATAATATGCTAACGGGGTTGTTAAAAAGTACAATGTCGCAAGTGGGAGTTCCGACAGGCGCCTTTAAAAGATTTTAAATCGCATTTTGACATATGTAACAGCAACATATTTTGAGTCTCATCAAAAATATATAAATGAAATTGTTTTAGCTTTAATACATTACTGTATATTTCGGCTATCAATTTTAAATTTAATAGATATTATTCTAATTATTAAAATAAACACTAGAAGAGCTTATTTATAAAACAAGCCGGAATTTAGGAAAATAGATAACTAAAAACTCACCATTTACATTCACAAATCTATGAGATAAGCTTATTAACAAGTTTAAAGGGTGGTCTACAGGGGCCGTGAAGGAGTTCACTGAATTAAAACAATCTCATTATCCTCAGCTAGGAGTTAGGTCAAAAACCCCGTTTTGACAAGTGACGTGCTGTTTCAGTCCCACATCTACTCGATTGTTGTTTTCTATTATTACTCAGCTTTTATACCTGTTGCTACCAAAACTCTAAACCAGTTAAAAGTGTTTTGACCGCAGCAGGCTCTTAACATGATTACTTTGAGTGAAATTACAGTCAAAAGTATTTTTGCACAATGGGTCTGATGGACTAGAAAAGTAGTTTTGACTAAGTGATTCGAATCCAAGTCGGACTGGTTAAGAAGAAAGTGTGGGTATTTTAAGGACTACTGAGATTCCTTTGTGTATTGTTAAATGCAACTGAGAACGCACATGAGATGAAAGTAGCAAGCTTTTAATGGAACTGAGATTAATGTTCGGGTGGAAACTACGTATGTCGAGATTGTCTAAATAGGTACTACAATTTATACCAACATAATCGAATTTATAGAATTTCAATGAAAACAATACTGTACCTACCTAGTTTTCATATAATATTCGATAAATAAACAAACACATTTCACGTGTTTCCTTCTTCCTACAGTCCCGGGTCCTTTAAGCGGGGCGTGAAAAGGCATCTAATGAGGCCGTCAAGCTGAGTGCCACCACTGTTAACATGGTAAATGTTTACGATGGTGACCCTCTTTCCGAGACTTTGCCTTTAGCTTAACATCAGGCGAGGTGAAGTCAAATTGACGTGTACTGTATAAAAAAAAAACATTTATTTACTTTGTGCTCGTGTATATTAATGTCAGCTCAATAAGATAAAATTAATGAAATCGTCATATTTTAAAATAGGTACCTAAATTCGTTAGAACTGTATTTTAAATTTCATAATAACGAAAGCTAATTACAAGCTTACCTACAGCCTCGCCTCATTATCTCCTAAAATGAAGAGGAAACTTTATTTTTCCTGCTTCAATGTCTAACGGCTTTTTAAGTAGATATATTCAATTTAAAATAATGAATTTACTTACTTAAAATAATGGTTTATATAGAAATTACTTTTGGCATTAGCGTAAGTATAATACTACATTATGGTACCATTCTAGTCTGTGGTACTAGTGTATAAAGTTGGTGATTACCGCTGAGTATTTGGACTTGGATTTGAGTAAAATAGTAATTGAACTCATCGCATTAATTAAAACGCGAGCATCAACGCATTCAACACTCAACATTTGCTCCAATTTAAAAAAATACTTACTTGTACATAGACGATAAACAAATGTTACATCTATATTTACATGTGTCCCGCCTCCCACCAATCAATAGGTGATTCTAAAGGACCTGTCGTTCTTGGACGATTCCAAAGAAACATTCAACCCCAAAGGTCTTTCATAAAAGGGTTAAATCTGGACTAAGATTGAGCACCCCGAACCCTGAGTTAATGGATTGAATACGTAAAATAAATGTTATTATATAAAAGAAAACGAGAAAAATTAAGCGACTGGTCAGAACTTCTGACTTGCAGTCAGGAGTTGCGAGGTATATATGCCAGAATTGAATGCATATATCAATGATAACCGTAGAAATAAGGGTCTCGTGGCTAAGTGGCATCCATCAACTGAATAGGTTAACATAATATTGCAAGGTCAAACAACACTAGTTAGGTCTGTTTTAGAACGTGTAAGCCTTTTTGTTTATCCTACGAAAATCTACGGCAATCTTCACGAGTCCTTGGAGCCCTTAAAAGTCCGATAACAGGTCAAACTACAGAACTTCGATGTCGCCAATGGGTTTGGTTGGCAATCGCTTCACAGAACATAATTGAAATACGGCCGGTTCACAGTTAAACTGGGAAGCGGACCCTGACTGCGGAGTGAGAGTCTCAGATGCCACCGACTCTAACGCAAAGAGGATGGTGATGATAAACAGACACAATATTATAGGATAAAAGTTTGAGACACAATATTATAGGATCAACTGCTTTTCATAAAAACATACACTCACACTTGTTTATCTTCGTTTCGTCACTTATATTTTTGGTCCCACATAATAAGGGCAGTCCTTAGCCGTCAACGAGATACTTTTTATGGGCGGCATGTTTAGTAAAAGATGAAGAACAAACCTATCTCTTGTCACCCCTATGAGAACAGAAAATTCGCATAAAATATTTTCTACAAACTCTTATCGACATATCGCATTCTCGTAAATGACCCTCATTTAACAAAATAAGATTATATCGATAAGAATTTGTGGAAAATTTGTTGTATAAATTTTCTTGAGCGGTTTATACTATAGTAGTATAGGTACATGTATAGGCTATACTACTTTAATACATTCTAGAAAATATTACTAGGTACTTACTTTTTGGAATATTTTTGTCAATCAGTATTATTGAAAAACAGGTACACTCGATAGCAATGAATACGGGTTACTTAATTTTAGAGTTCAATTTTTTTTATAAAAGTGAATTTTTTATTACTATACCTATAGTTGTCGTCAAAGTTATAGCTTGATATATTCTTTAGTTAACTCTGATAAAATTATACGTCATTACAATTTGTAATAATAATAATCATAAGTGACTCTTATTTTTAATAAGAATAATATTTTTCTTTTATACCACTTGCAGTTGTGGCAGGCAAGCACACGGCCCACCTGATGGAAATTGGATACCGTGGCCTATCGACGTATGCAAAAAAGAGTGAAATTCGTGCTGCCCTGTAAGAACCGAGAGTTTCTGTGCCGTCAGTGCAGAAAACAAAACAGGACAAACCTTTGGCTTTCCCGTACACAGTACAAAAACTCTCACGTGAGCTCTTATATACTTACCCCCGGGAACACAACACGAGGTTATTATGGCCGCGGTATTCGGTAGGGTGGAGGTACTTCCCCAGACTCCGTACTTCTACGTACTACTGCTAGACATACTAGTGCTAGAGCCAAAATCAAGTCACGTCTGTTTTTCCAATAGATTTAGGCAGAGACGAATAACGCCATACAGGTTCAATCATCAACAAGTTTTTATGTAAATTTACATGGCAGTATTCTACCGTCTCTACCATGGTGAATATTCTGACGAGCTCGTCAAATTAGTCCCACCCTCTCCTTTCCTTCACAGGACGACACGTGCAGGGCTAAGATGCCATCCATATACGGTGCAGAGTATACCTGCTAGAACCAAGCGTTTCTGTGACTCATTCCTATGCCGCACGACTAAGACCTGGAACTCCCTGCCAGCTCACGTGTTTCCTTCTTCCTACAGTCCCGGGTCCTTTAAGCGGGGCGTGAAAAGGCATCTAATGAGGCCGTCAAGCTGAGTGCCACCACTGTTGGTGGTACCACACCACACATGGTACATGTTTGCGATGGTGACCCTCTCTCCGAGACTTTGCCTTTAGCTTAACATCAGGCGAGGTGAAGTCAAATTGACGTGTCCTAGATAAAAAAAAAGCTTTATGGTGAAATAGTCCAACGTAAGTAGCGGTTAAAGTAAATATTTTCACATTTCTATCTTAAATCCGGTATCCCAGAGTGGATATAACGCAAACACCAACATAAATTAAACATTTCATATTGTAGGAAGAAGAGATGCTTTAAGGCACCATATTTCACCCTTTTCCTTCTTTAATATTACCGTTTTTCCCTCTACATTTTTTCTTCACACTATTATTCGGAAAATTTGTTGCATACCCGCTTACCGCAAGCGGTAAAAACGTTAAAACCGTCCAGTTTGAAAATATGAGAACAGCTCGGGTTTACAGTAATGAAGATTTATTTTAACTATGTTATCTTTACGAGTAAATTGTTCTCTCGTAAAAGAACCCTTATATTTTTACAGCTTTAATACAAACTGCGCGAAACAGCAATATACAATTACGTGCTTATACGAACATTCTTTACGTTTCATTGAATATTTTAGACACATATGCTGTATAAAATATTGGATGAAAAGTAAACAAAAAACATTTTTTTGAAACATTACAAAACATGGTTATTTTTCACAGGTCTCCTATACTTGTAAATAATAAAGATGTATGAGACGAACTTTTTAGCGTTCCGTGGATTCACCAACCACATGGTGTCACAAAGAAAGAAAACAACTTGTTAAATATTAAGAATTAGTGTTAGAAAATTAATATAGGGAGTGATAAGATTCTAAACCATGCTTACTGCATCTAAAACCAAACTAAATATATCTTCTAGTATAAGTAATTATGAGTTTTCTGCATTCCAGAAATGTAAATAAACATATATTATTATATGCCCATATATCAAAGCAAATAAATACTTTTATGTTATTGTATGTATTCGGCAATAGAAATGATGACAAGACAGAGATGTGGTAGTTGATTCTTATACCAAAACGCAACATCGTAACCAAATAACCAAGCAAACAAACATTGTTTATTGTATCAACAAAAACTAAAAATTAACTATTCTAAGATTATAAATTAGACGTTTAGGGGTTTCCCCACAAAATTCCAAAAATTTAATTCTAATGGTTTACACATAATTATAATCTGTTTTTATGGGAGTTGGTAGGTAGTCTGTTGCTGCCCCTACCCCTGTGGCTATTGTAAAACGCAACAAGGGTGTAATTTGGCAACACGCTGCGATGGTATCGTGTCGCATTTCCCTACAGATATCGTGTAATTTAATACTACTGTTTGGCTCGCGTCCGTAATAAAGGAACAGTCGTTTTGTGTTTGTTTTTGTGTTAATTAAGTAACTTATAAACGTATCTACATAAACATATCTAAAGGGTTGTTTCAAGCTATGTTACCACTGCTTTTTCATATTTGGCATGTCAGTACGACTTTACCCCGCATGATAATGAGGCATACTAGTGACTCAGTATTTAAGTTCCCCAGGCATGTATGCAGCAGTTCCTAATACTCTCTTTTTCTTCATCTTAGCGTAAATACCAGTCACATCCTAGGGTCCGCTTAACCTGAATTTGGCTGAACTAAAATATTTTCCGTGAAGCATCTGACCTCCACAACCCAAAGGTGATATCGAAGCATTACAGCTAAACCAGTTCTAGGACTTTTTAGGGCTTCGATTACCCGTAACGACTGCCAATCGGAACCGATGGCTTAACGTGCTCTATATTTTCACTGAGTGGGGATCGAACCCGCGTCTCCTGCGTAATCCAGTTCCTAATCTATATATATAAAAATCAATGCGACTTTTCGTTGTAATGTTATAACTTAACAACGCTTTTACCGATTTGGCTAATTTTGGTCTTGAATTAATCCTGGAAGTCCAGGGAAGGTTTTTATGGCAAGAAAAGTTCGAATAATTGCCGGGATCCGACATCCACGCGGGCGGAGCTGCGGGCAAAAGCTAGAACTCTAAAAGATATTTATTAGAAACCTGGTAAGTGTACATCAATAAGCTAACCATCATCTGGTTCTATATACAGATGCTTACCTAATTCTAACTTTAAACCATCGTCATCTTGATTAATTGAACACCAATAATTTAGAACAGAAAACCATTTGCAAATTTTAAAACGGTGTTACATACGTACAGATGTTTCAAATTAAATAAACGTTTTTAAAAGCGCCAAACATAACACAGAGCCCTCCCACGTCACTAGAGGACCAATTCAAATTAACAAATTGGACACGAACATGTGACCAAAGAGTGTGTGGTTACACACAAAGGACTTGCCTCACCACTCACCGATAAAGTTTCAGATATATTCGATGTTTATCAAATAATTTAGATAGATTTTATTACATATTACAATCGTGATAATAAGAGTGGATCTTTTGAAAAATCTTTTCTTCGTATACTTCGTATACATTCATTTTAACACTAGACTATATGTGGCGGGAGCCGGGTTTACTGAAATTAGTCGTAGTGTCCCAATTTAGAATTACACTTACAATATATATAAACATAAACTCTTAAACTCACACCTGTATTCGCCGAAGGGGTAGGCAGAGGTGCTAGCACCCACATTTCGCCAGTTTATGTTTAGGTCCCAATGTAATAGGTGGCGAGCCTATTGCCATTAACCGGGCACTTATAAACCTGCGATAAATACACACATAATTTTGAAAAGCATCGAAAAGTCATTGGTGTGTGCCATGATAAACCTGGGATCGAACCCGAGACCTCGTCTCAGCAGTCCATCACCCATACCACTAGGCTGCCGCAGGTTTGAATACATACAATACAATATATTATATTCTTTCTACAAAAAAAGCTTGTACCATAAACTCATTAATGACAGTTAATATTATTGTGAAATAAGAAACTCGAAACTTTTAAGTTATTGTATAAATATGTATCTACCTCATATAGGTACTGTTTACCAGTACAAAACTACTTAATTAATATTTCTCGTATAAAAAATTGATGAATATGAAATATAGAAGTTTTGCTTACTTCTTAATCAAAACTCAGGTTCTAGCGTCTTTGCTTTCTAAACAAGTTTTGTATAATACTTGGAAACTTTGTAACAAGAAATCTTAGCGAGTTATTTCTTAAATATTTCAATACTGCCAAATAAACTCGTTCACCTGGTACTCGTTTAAAATTCTGAGGTGTCGCAGGAGCCGACAAGAGCAAACTTAGCGAACTTGTGAGAATTTGGTGTCTGTCCTGGGAGCACCAGGCGACGTTTGACACCTCCGACGACTTTGCAACTGACAACGATCAGCACAACAAACTTTCAAATAACTTCAATGTCGTCACTGAATTTATACAAATTTTTGGCTCAATGTGTGTTTTAGTATTTTACTAATGCTTATAAATAGAATAATTTGAATGGATGGGTTGTAACTCATTTGCGCCACAACTCCTAAACGGATCTGTTATGATACAAGATTATATTAGGTATAGTATATATGTATCTATGTATACCTACCTATTACCTGGGGTATACATCTCGTATACTTCGCACATAAAAATCTCTTATTTCATGTACACTAGACTTAACCTCTCGTATTGCAATTCCTCTGTGCACTCCCGGGTTTGCTGGAAGAGAACTCAACTCTGAGCTTTTTTTTTTTAATCGTGCGATAAATCCCCACGGATACCACCCCCACGGAGCCGGTGGAGGTGGTTATGTCGGACTCGAACCGACTAAAACGCACGCCGTCTTGGGTCCTTGGTTGCCGGAGGTGAGATTGCCAAAAGCATATCTCTCGCACCCCAGCAGACCCAGGACCATCTCTTTCGAGATGGCCCCCTTCGGGTTGTGGGGACCACAGGGTCCCCATCTAGCCCCGGTTACGGGGAGGCGCACTTGGTGCCGCCGCCGCGGCCTGCTTCTGCTGAGGTGACAGGCGGCTCCACCGGTGACCCCCAGGCCAGCGCTCATGGAGGACGGAGGTCGTTCTGCGACCTCCGACGTCCGGTTCGCCTTCGCTCTGCGCGGGCTTCCCGGGCCCGAAGTCTAGTCCGGACCCGACCGGCCGCCTCCTTCTCGAGCATTACTTGCTTAACTCTGAGTTAAGCTCGCCTTTGTACATTACATATCACTATTCTGTATAAATACAATTTATGTGTACAATAAAGTGTAAATAAAAAAAGTACGTATAGACTGCTATTTATTGCGGGAATAGGTTCCTTCATGTTGAAGAAATGTGATAAAAGACAAAAATATTACGCGAAAGGAGCTGTGAGCTAATTTATCGATATCGTTTACTTATCTTAAATTATAATTAAACTTCGCAGGTTTTGAGAATGTTTAAGATAAAAAAAATATTAACGTCTGTAACAGACATGTTTTGATAAAACTACCCAAGTGCGAATCGGAATCGTGCACAGGGATCCGTACAAAACTGGATTGACAGACAAACTGGCCGTTGCTGCTGGCCAACTGCTGCTCCCTTGCACCGACTACATGACATCAGACTATCAACTGATGTGATGACCTGAAAAAGAGTAACCGGGATAAATGCAGAAGGCATAGAACTGAATTTGTATGGAGAAAATAAAGAAGAAAGAAAGAAATAAAGAAAGAAAAGTTGTTTTTATTGCGGACTAATCCCGCACATGTCAAATAAATAAACCAAACGAAATTGGTCATCAAGATTGACCATCTTCGTTCTTCAGTTTCGTGAAGTCATGCAACATCTAAAATATTATTTTTAGCTGTATCGTGTTTGTTTGACGTAATTTATAGCTGGCCTCTAGTTTTTAAATCCCTTGAGAGTCAAAATGCTCTGCATAAATGACTGTATCTCTTGGTTGCGTCTGTGTAATGTTTTCACAGCTCCAAGGCATTGCAAACCAGAGCATTTGATATAATTCCAACTTAATATTTGCACGCGTTCTTGAGATAATAAGGGTCTTGACAGACAGACGGACAATGAAGTGATCCTTTAAAGGTTCCTATTTTACTATCAAAGTACGGATCCCTGTAAACATTAATTTCAATTAAGTCTTGGGTATGATGTTATCTGGTGTTTTTTTTAAATTATATATAAAAAAATCAGATAATATTAGAATACTTATGATGTCAAAACAGCATAAAATAATTTATTATATAAGATAGGTACTTAAATAAAAATAGTTTATTGACTCAGAAATTAATACAACAGTAAAAGTCTTAGAACTAGGGCATATCAATATTTTCATAAGAGGTAAGTAAGTAGGAGGTAAGTAAGTAGTACCTAATGGCACAACTGGAGAGATCCGGTTCTTAGTATTCCATGGATTCACCGTGCGGTCGCCGGGTCCATGGCGTGGTACAGAGAGGAACACTGTGACGGCGCCTGGGACTTGCGACCCAGGTGTAGGTTTAGGGTGGCCACCTTGTGACCTTTTACAATATACCACCTTTTACAACATAATAAGTTATGAATAACGTATGCGTTTACAATTTTTTATGTGATCCCTCTTTTAGAATGAAATAGACAAAGACTGACGAAATAACACGACGGAGATAGAAAGATTTCCTTTTCAAAGAATATTTGTAGAACAGACGTAAATACGACTTCAATCACACAGGAAAAAATATATTATCGTTTGGCAGGACGGACAGTTTAATTTCAAGTTCTTTGACTATATGTATACAGCATGAAAACACTAGTCAGAATGTTACAGTATTCTTTCTTTTTTAATCTTCATCCGCCGGGAAGCAATCTCACAAGAAATGAAATATATTTTAGCTACGTGATTACAAAGTTAGAGGAACAGAATACAAATGGAAGTAATAGTTTCCCAACTGTAGATCGCAGTGAGCGTCGTGGTCAGCTATTTGCTTGAACCGTGGAGTTTAAACTACAAAACTAACTAATTTAATTACTAAGAACGCCGAAATTTCGTACTCATACCGGAGCTTACTGCTATTGCAAATAGAATGACTGAAGTACCCCTGTAATCGCTAACTAAACAGAAAACCTGTCGAGATCTATTAAACTAGATAGCATATTAAGTTTTGTATTCTTTGAAAATTCTGTAAACAAATATCGCACTAAAAAGATGCTCACGGCACTCAGGGTATCCTAGGGTGACCTACAGGTTTCGACGACGATCTCAGGTTTATCAGGGATTTCAAGCAAAGGAATAAAATGCAGATTGCTCAGTTGATTAAGTATTCCTCTGGAACGGGACTGTCGCGAGTTGGAGACCCGTTTTCGATGTTATCATTAATCCGTGGTCCCTTGTTTCATTTCGTATTACGTATTACGCAAAAAAGGTGGAATTGTGTTAAATAAATACCTGCAGTAGTAAAATCAGTAGCCAGGTACCTACTTACAGTCAAAGGAAAAGAAAAAGGAATATATATATGTATTTTTTTTTTATTGAACTTGTACCAAATCTCATCAAAATCAGAGATCCGGTTCTTAGCATTCCATGGATTCACCGTGCGGTCGCCGGGTCCATGGCGTGGTACAGAGAGGAACACTGTGACGGCGCCTGGGACTTGCGACCCAGGTGTAGGTTTAGGGTGGCCACCTTGTGATGCATCAGCGCTCACCTCCACCGTCGGTCGTGTTCCCCCCTCTACCTATCCAAATTTGGTAAGATCCTATCAACGCCGTTTTAGATATTCGTTTGAGTAAAGAGCTTACTGAAGCTCTTGGCAATCCGAGGTCTTTAAATAAGTTATACAGGGATTTAGCTGGAATTCCCCTTGCTCCTACTTCCACGGCGTAGAGTTTAACCACATAGCCATTTTTGGTTAACTCGTTGGTCAGGTCAAAGTATTTGTTTATTTTTATAGCGTGGTCTTTAGGTATGTTAGTTTCCCACGGTACTGTGAGTTCTACTAGTACTGCACGCATTTGCTGTTTTGAAAATAGGAATATATCGGGTCTGGATGACGAGGCACAAACATCCTCCGGTATTTTATAGTGTTTCTCATACGAATCTGCGAGTAATGTCCAGTCAGCGGCTGCTATCAAAATTGAGTACGGCTTTTGATTTGTCTTTTTTGAGCAGCCTTCCTTTACAAACGCGACGTCATTTCTTTGGTTTGTGGTTAAACCCTTTTTCGCTCTAGCTACCGCCAAACTTACCGCCTCACGTACGATTTCTAATACCTTATCATGTCGGCGCGAGTAATGACCCCGGTCTAATAGCGTCCTACAACCCACCAGTAGGTGCCTAGCAGTACCAATTGCTTCACCACATGAGTTACATGTTTTATCTGTGGCTTTTCCCCATCTGACAAGATTGCTTTGGTCGGGGAGGGTCAACTGGAATGCATTGAGATAGAATTTAAGGAGAGCCGGTGACCAGTCGTATATTAAGGTACGCCATTTTAAGGCTATGGGAATACAAAATTCACCTAGTGTTAACCATTCGTTTTGTACTTCTAGGTTCATTGCGTGCACTTTGTAGGTATTATTTTCATCTACTTGAAGAAAAGATTTTGTTATGTCTTTGTCTGACTGCCTCCTAGTATTACCCAAACCTACCCTACCAGTCTGCGAGCCTATCATGAATTTTTTATGGAATTGGAGGCGCGACTCGAGCTCTTTAGTACTTTGGTCTTTTGGAAGAGCTTGCACGATTTCGTCTTTTGATTTCGCTAGGACGTGCATTTTGGTTACTCTTAGATGTTTATATAGTTCCGATGGTTTCTTGAACGTCATTCCAAAGTTATTTGAGGCTCTATATAATGTCGATGGGTCTGCCGACTGAGCTAGCCCCAGCCACGACTTCAATGTCTTCGTAACATTCGCATCTAGTTTTTTGAGAAGGCTCTGGCTTATATCATAAACAAGAAACGGCCAGTTAAGACGCGAGGTTAAATAGTTGTCGTAAATCCACGCTTTTTTAACATTACTTAGTGGCTGCTGATCTACCTTTTGTATATCGATAATGAAGTTATTAATTACTTCTTCTAAAGCTGGAGTGCAACCTCTGTTATCTATTTTTCTTCCGAGAAATTTAAAAGGCACGGTTTCGGATATAGTCGAAACGTTTTCCCCGCCTATACTAAGCCCTGGATCATATGAGGTATATCTGGTACCCCGCCTACCCAGACATAGACAGTAGCATTTGCTAGGTTTTGTTTTCATTCCATCTGTCCATGTACAGAATTCATCCACTTTACGCAACAGGTCTTGGCACTGCTTTGGGCTGCGAGTAAGTATTGCGAGATCATCTGCAAATGCGAGGATGGATTCCGTGTATTTACCGTTTAGTTTAAACCGATAGCCCCACTTTCTCTCATGTGTGGTAATACTATCTATTAAAATATTTATTACTATATTGAAAACTATAGGTGACAGACAGCAACCCTGGAACAGACCTACATTATAATTTAAAGGTTGCGTGTGGCCATCCTTGGTGTTTATAACAAGTTTAGGCGTGACAGCGTAACATTCTAACAAACAGAGTTACTTTCACATTTATAATAATAATAGGGATATTAGACAGCCTTTTGGGCACGGTACCGGTAGAGGTCGATGGGGAGGAATTCTACGATGCCTAAAGTTACAGTTTCTTCTATCCCTGTTTCTTTTCTCATTTTTGTATATATTGTACATTTAATTGTACATTTAGTAAGTAATTACCTAGTCAGATGATGAATAAAAATTTGTCAAAGATTGGTACGGATATTTGTGTAAATATGTGTAAAGTATTAGAGAAAATTAGAGAAAAAACCGCGGTAGCCTAGTGGTATGGGTAATGGACTGCTGAGACGAGATCTCGGGTTTGATCCCAGGGTTACCATGGCACACACCAATGACTTTTTGATGCTTTTCGAAGTTATGTGTGTATTTATCGCAGGTTAATAAGTGCCCGGTTAATGACAATAGGCTCACCACCTATTACATTGGGACCTAAACATAAACTGGCGAAACGTGGGTGCTAGCACCTCTGCCTACCCCTTCGGGGAATACGAGCGTGAGTTTATGTTATGTTATTAGAGAATATAAAATATAGTAACAGGTACAAACCATTCGGTTGAGCGCAGCCTCGGATAAACAAAATGAAAGGGGCAGCAGACGTTTCCCGCTCACCCCCTAATTGGATTAGTTTGCAAAACTTCGCGTCGGATTCTTCCTCCTTGAATTATGTCTAAATAGTTGTCGTTGTCTAATAAAACTCACTATTACTATACTAAACGTGTATACACTTGATGCATGCCAACAAAGACCTGTTATGTAAACAATCCTTTGTCAATATTTATTAACAGTCGCCCTTTCACAATATCGAAGAGTAATTATTGAGGGCTTCATGCATTCAACACGATGACACGTCACACACATTATTTGAATACCCGCATCGATGAACTCGTAACAGTCATTGATGTCGGAGGCTTCTCGTTGGTAAAAATAGTTCGATATATGGATGGGACAACGGGCAAAAATTGTGGCAGTTAAAGGGTAACGGAGGGTAAAGAACTAATATTTTCCAAACTCACCAGCTAGGGCTCTGGCATAGGCTCTGCACCGGGAATTGGGATGTCACTCTTGGAAAAGCCGACACACAAATAGGGATCGAGCGAATTTATTACGAGTACCACCATTGTTAACATAGTACGTGTTTGTAATTGTGACCCTCTTTCCTCAGACTTTGCCTTCAGCTTATCATCAGGCGGAGTGAAGTTCAAATTAACGTGCCCTATCAATCAGCAAAACAATGATACAGCAATAAACCCCATACAAAACAAAAGAAGAGAGTATTTTATTTCACCGTTGAAATTTTTTGGTTAATCTATTTTTAATTGATTTTGTGGCTCCCAGTGAAATTACTACTATGTAGAAGTCAGATCTACATTGTGGTCATTGATATGATAAAATGAATATGAAACAAATTACAGAGAATAAGTAGCCTATAGTTGCTATCGTGAATCATTCATATCAAATAGAGAAATCCCATAATTTCGACGGACGGTATGTATTTGATCGTCTTATCTGGCCAAAGTTTCAAAATTCGCACAAAGGTATCACCAACTTCTGGGGAATGAGATAAAGGGATGTAAAATTACGACGACGGCAATTTGGACGATAAAGCAAGCCTATAACAAACTAGTAGCTAACAAGATAGATAAGAACCCTGATACGACGGTGGGCTTATATAATGTAATAGAAGAGTTTACATGAACAAAAACTCCATATAACAATCCACTTCATATAACATGAAGTGGTAAACTAAACATCATTCAATAATATAATTTGATATTATTATTACTATTTATTAATGTAGGTTAGCAGGCAGGCAGTCGCAAACAACTGATAGTAGCATAGTGCCTGTATCCAGTTTCTTTTTTTTCTACTTATTTCTCTAGTTTGAGAGTACTATTCTCTATTCTGTGGTTTGAGGTAGTATGTGTCAAGTCCCTGGGGATTGTTGTTGGAGAAGCAAGTGCATAACTTTAGGTCGTATAGTATTGGATGTATTAATGCGTATAATGGTCTATATATTTGATATCAAAAATAATTAATAATATCATATTTCACCAACTCGAACTGTTAAATCATCATCATCTACATATAAGTCTTTTTCCAGATTGCATCCGAGGCCAAGGTGCCCTCGGAGATCAGGGTCCGTCTTCCAGTTCTCTCTCCTCCACTTCACGCGATCTTGGGCGTCCATGGTAGTGAGACCAGTTGTAAGTATGTCACCTACCACGACATTTTGCCAGAACTTCTTGGGCCTACCCCTTCAGCCTGAAACCGGCGGAGGCTTTTTGCTCGGCATATGTTAACCACGTAGCCTGGCTGTTGCTGCAAGACGTGACCACACCAGCGACATTATTGCATTCTTGCTTGTGTCGCTCCAACGGCGACTCTGTCTCACATCCGTGTAAAAGGACAAGCCTAATGATCGTCTTATAGACCTGCCCCTTCAACCTAGCTGGCATTTAATGTTGTAAAACAAAATTAAGCCACACTAGCTAAGTCGGTATTGGGATGGGTGACCATTCTTAAAACATTGTGACAGCAGTCCCGGTTACCATATGAACATCTACGACTATCGTTACGGATAATTGCTCTAAAAAGTCTGACAACTGGTCTAATATGGGATCCTTCAATTCAGCGGCACGAGTATACAGCCCTTGGTGTTGCGCACGTCTATAGGCCACGGTAACCACTTTCCTTCAAGTGGGCCATGTGCTTGTATGCCACCTAAGTGGTATTAAAAAAAGTACAGAGCTTCGGTTTCAACAACGGGTTTCTGAGGACAGACGGCAATCGCTTCACGGAATATATCCAAGGTTTACACGTAATTAAGTAACGAACATCCACACATCTTTACAAACAAATTTATAATATTAGTCGGATCATACGCTGGTTCATGCGTGTCCTGGTTTCAGAGATCTCTTTATTAAAACAAATTTACACCATCAGTTTCACACGCTGACATTTGCAAATGTTTGATACCAGCTACTCTGGTTTGGAGTTGTTTTATCTGCAACACTGAAACGTAAATTTTCTCATTACACTATATCAACAGTGTATTCAACTTTTCATTACTCTTCACTGAAAACTGCCGGCCCTTTTTAGAACTAAATTGAACTGGTTTTCTGAGTATAATAAGTATAAATACTAATTTTCCGGTCTCGCACGATATATTCATATTTTTATATAACAATTTTTAATCCCTAGAGAAGCAATCTTCAAATATGTTTTAGAAACATTTTTGTTCGTAGTTACTCTTTCATGAAAAGACTTGCTTTTGCCCACGGTGTTGCCTGCGTGGATGTTGGTTATCGCGACCAAATATAACCTATGTGTTAATCCAGGGTGTCAGCTAACTCCATACCAAACTTTATTAAAATAACCCCAGCCGTTTAGACGTGAAAGATTAACAAACATCCATCCATCCAAACTTTCGCGTTTATAACATTAGTAGGATTTATGACAGTGTTGAACCCAGTCAGTTATTCTACTCTTTGTAAAAACGTTGTATTTACATATTTATAATAATGTGCGTATGATTTTTAAGATATAAAATTTTACAATCACCTAGCCCGGTAATAGACAATGTAGTAGTAAGTAGTAAATAAGAGTTACATAAATAAATAAATTAATAAAATATATAAGTCAGTATCACTACACTGTATCTACGCTATGCCGTGTTACAAGGTACTGTAGCAAGGCGTAGCACTTCTTAGCACATCGTAGCTCTTCGTAGCACTACTATCGTAGACAATGGTGCTAATTCTGATGTGCACATCTCTAAATTTAAATTTCTCTAAAATTTTCTAATTTTAGCTCAGTGATTGACATATGGGTATTCTGTTGTTTAGTCGAACTAAATTTAGTGTTCTCCAAGACAGCTCTAAATTTGAATATGACATCGCTAAAAGTTGACTATGAAAGTGTTGCCGGTGTTAAAAAAATAAGAATGAATGATAAAGGGGATTTTCACAAAATCTTTAAAAACCATATTTATAGGTGTTTAGAATGCCGACAAATGTTAATAAATGCGTAATATTGATCAAATAGTAAAGAAACTGTGATTTTTCTTAGCCAAACCTAAGTAAATATAGTTTTACTCGGTTAACGTTCCTGGCAACCCTGTAAATAAACTAATTATCTTTGATTGAATCTGTGCAAGTCAATTTGTCAATCAACATTTTGTTGTTGATCTTAAATAAGTTCTTGATATCCAAAATTTACAAAAGAAATAAAGTAGACTTTTACTGGCGTGGCTAACGTGGCACTGGTAGAATTTCTGGAAAAACTTGACATTTCGCCATTACATTGTACTTCACTAGCATCATTGGCAAATTGCGGCGATTCGCTGCAGAAGCCAATAAGAAGAAGAAATAAAGTAAAGTAAACACGGACGAGAGAAACAAGACTGCCCACAAGAGGCCACAACAGTTGCTGGTTCAAATTGTAAGGACTTAAGGCAGGATTTCAAACAGCCTAAACAACATAGACTGCAGATCATGCAACGGTGGGAGCATGTCCCTAATGTAAGTATATTTGATTGCCTATATGCCTATTGTGTCTTACAAGTTTTGTGATGGGAAATGTAGAGCATAGCATAGAAACCTATACCATAATTGAAAGAAAGAAGTGGGTATTGCATGCTTAATGCCTTTATACAGTGAAAAGAAAGGCACAAAATGTTTGTGATTCAAAGAGGGCAACAAGAGGAGACCCGCTATTAAATCTTTTTTATATCAAGTAGAAGATTTCAGTTATACTTGGGACCGCCTCAATTATTTAATGGTTTTCCAGTCTTGAAGCAATAAAAAAGTGTCAATTTAAACTGTACTAAGTATCTACTACCTAACGCTTTATAACCCAACGTAATACTTATATTTTCATTACAGGAACTAACACGGCTTGCCTAGGCCCTTACATCATCTTTCCTATGATAACTTGCTGAGAAGTACCGAAGATTCGACACAGTGCTCAAGTGATTGCTGTTGCTTGAAGTGATTGCTGTTGTTTTGAGAAAGAACGGTGCTGAAGATAAAAGAAGATTCCTAATAATTATAAAAATCCCTGTTTTATGTTAATTAAACTATTCTGAACCCATGTTTTTAATCCATGTCTGTCCTCACAACCAGTTGTGCAATCGAGTTGGTCTATGGGTACCACCCTGTTTGTTAGAAATTCACACAAATGTAGTCAATTTAATGCAGCAGGTTTTAAGTCTGATCATGATAAAACATGCATCATGTTTGATAAAAACTAGAGGTGAACAATCTATAACCGATGTATATGTGGGCGGAGTCACAGGGATCAGCTAGTCATCATTATCCTTGTGGTAATCCCGGTCGCATCTGAAGTCTTCACCTGGGTGTCCGGGGTCCACTGTTTCCAGTCTACCAATGCCACTGAACTTCGATAAGTGAAGCGACTGCCATGTGACCACAACTAATTAGTTTCATGAACAAATAGTAGCATATTGATATCAAAGTATTGCAGTTGCCAGTGGTTGGACTTTTCAGAACTACAACTACCTGTAAGGATTGCCTTAGATGTTTGTATGACAACCAGGACCAATAGCTTAATATGCTTACGGAAACACCCAGAACAATTTAAATAGACGTTGGTGTGACAAGTTCGACCTTATATTCATGCATACAAATATTTGCACTATTTGCGGGAATCGAACCCGTGCCCCCTGATGCAGCAGTCGAATGAACTACTGCCAGGCCAGAGGCCGCTGGGCATCAGAGTGCAGTGATACCTAACATATTTTTACTATTAATGCTGCCATATGGTCAGCGGTTTTGCTAGAAGAGCCTAGAGGTAACGGTTAGGGCTAGCAGTTACTCCAGCAGAAGCAAGCCCAGGGTGGCGGTGGTGTGACTCTCCAGGTGAAGGGTAACCTTTTATCTCCAACATCATGTGGAAGTCGCCAATGTTAGTGACCAAGGCCGAGAGGGACACGAGGAAAATCTCCGAGCCACCCTCTACAGCGCCTCGGTCGAATTTGCTGTAGGTGGCAGTGTTTGCCCTCTGGAAGAGAGGCGCCCGCCATCTCCATTGCCTAGCATGCCCGTATAGAAGTTCTGGACCAAGTATCTCGTAGAACTACACCTATCTCTAACTTAGTCGGCAGTTATTTAGGTGCCGTCTAATTTTAGTGTGACATTTCTAATTATAGTGAATTTTTGACACTTAAAACGTACAACAGAATACAAATTCTCTAAAAATGAACTAAATTTAGTAACTTCGTTAAGTTTGGTAGTGTCAAGCTAATTTTAGGTTAGTCGTGTGTTCACAGAATACAAAACGGCATTTGACAGACGTAAAATAAATTTTAGAGATTTTTAGCTATTTTTATTTTAGAGATGTCACATCAGAATTGGCATCAATGTGCCAGATGTTGAGGTTTAACATTCATTAAATTATGAAACATACCTTAAAACTTTTACCATCAGATTCCTTAGATCAATAATGTCGATAGTGTACTTATAAAGAGTGGGTGGGTATGTAAATTATTCTCATAATCGGTAAATTGTCACAATTTATCATAAGGTGTGTCGGTAACGGTGTCATGGGCGAAATCAATAGTTCTTCTTATGTCAAAAACAGTTCTTCAAAAAAAAACCAACGTTGCAAAAGTCTGAGACAAAACTAAAAAAAATACAGATAAAAGATGACAGACTTTCATATGAACTAACAGTACGTATTACAAAAAGGTACCTGGCCCGTAATTTCCTCTAATCTTCAAAGTACGGGCAGGAAATTGGAATACCTTTACCAAAGATTTTGTAAGTGTCGTCATTCTTTCATTCTGTTGACGAAAATGGCTTTTGTATCTCAGTATCGGATCTTTTACAAATAAGTGGAAAGTACCAAGCCAATGGGAGATACATTCACAGATTTAAGATGATAGAAGACATTGATAACTAAATAAATACCAAAATGTTTATTTTATCATAGAAATGTTTATTACTATATGCTCCGGAATCGGGCTTTGCTTGAAAGATAATTTGTACTATTAACCTTATAACATATGTTATAAGATTTGTAGCCATACCACATATACCAGTTGATGTCTTTTATTTTAATTTTTAATAAGTATTTATCACAAGGCGTACTTCTTTTTATCTCTTATGGTTCCTGATACTATCTCAGTAAAAAAAGATAACCTTATTTACTCTTTTTCAAGTAGGTTCCTAATTTTATATTTAAATAATTAAAGCTTTTAAAGTTACGTTTTCTCACAAACTTCATTTAAGATTAAAAGACGTACTAATTAAATAGTAACACGAATTTCAAATCAGAGTTTTGCAATTGGGAAGTACGCAATAACTTTTCCTTAACAAGAAGTTATAAACATCAAAAAACCTTCAAAACTCCAGAGATTTCTTAGTAACTAATATAATAACACGGCAATATGAAAAGAGAAAACAAAATATAATCAACTGATCCTTTCACGGACAGCGAAGGTAACAATAGAGAACAATTCCCCAAAAATTAGTGAAATTCCATTAAATACCAATATGGTAACAAAAGAAAATCTATCTGATTTATTAGTACAATTACGAAAGATAGGGGACGGCTGTAGCCATTGTCTGATCAAAACACAATTCACCGAATCATAAATAACAGGAACAATAGTCAATAAAATTACATAGCGATGGGTTGGGAATTGGCAAGGAAAATAAATAAGGTTTTACGAAAAGGATATGAGCTTCCACTTCATCAGGATAAACTGATAATATCCACCTACATATCAAAATGCCGATATCAACAACGGGACAATTCGATTCAGTTTCACATATCCATGTTACAAGACGTACATCATGTGTAATTTACATCGCATTGGAGCAGAAAGACAATATCCATTTTGCCATCCATCATTGCAGCATACGCGTTACATCGAGGGAAATATAAGTATTATAAGAAAATTTTATGGACTTACAATAAGAGAATATAATGTGAAATGACAAATACCTAACGTTAATACAGATACCATACATGTACATATATTGATTGTTACTTGTATTTTTAGAAGGAATGTAATAATAGTATTCATAGGTTATGCTAAACTATTATTTATATAAAGTTACATTGTTCTATAAATAAGTTAGACATATATGAGTAATCAACAAAATGGATATGTGATACCACGTCATCGAGGCTACCTACCAAATGGCTATGGTATGTCGCATGGTATTCCATCATGGGAGTCTATTACGACTGTTACGAGGGTCCTATATATTATAGGAAGGAAGTTCCCAGGAACCGCGGCAGGCATCGTCTGTCCGTCGCGCAACAGGCGGCTTCACAATAGACTGCAGGGGACTCTCTTCTATATCATAGTCTTAAATAAACTTTTTTTTTTTTGAGGTTAGGCGTCAAAGAAAAAGCGTAATAGTATCAGTTGCTTAGAATTCAATTGAATATTAAAGTAGTATTTCAATAATAAAAGTTTATGCCAAATAGTAGGTATAATCCGCTCGCGATCAGAAAAATATGCGACCTTTTGGAATTGATACGTATGTGGTCCGCCGGCCAGTCGTAGCGTCGGCAAACTAGGAATGGGATGCCGATGTTTTTTATGAAAATTTCACCACAATAATCTCGCCCAGTTCACTAGTAATTTCAAAAATGTTATTATTAAATAATATATTTGGCTGAAACTGAAAAAAAACAACATTGGGCTTTCTGTTGATATAAGGCCAAATCATTTAGGGGGCCTAAAGATGGTCTTCGTTTAAAAAAAATATTATTTTTGTCCTTGCCATAGATTATTCTGTCTGTAGTATCTGTGCATTAGATGGAGGCATTACATAATCATATTCGGTCCACCGTGGTAAAGATTATCATTAAAGTACTGTTTTTATTTTTTTTAGTTATCATTTCAGTATCTAAGAACATGCGTCAATCAAACCCGAACCTATAACTGAAAACGGCAACGAAATCGGTGTAGTGGTTTTTATGAAAATGGCAACATTGATTTGCACAAACAAACAAACATTATATCACTGCAAACGCATTTACCGTCTATTTTATGTGTATTTCATAAGTCTATGATTCATCGTAAAAATCTGCAATTTACATATACTTAATATATATTTTCCGCAAACCATATAGGTATAGCCTATGATACAAATAATGTAACCTTAAACATCGGTTCAGTAGATCAAGAGATTATGCAACAAATAAGTAAATAACAACGTCTCAGACTTTCCCTATTTACAACATTCATAACTATTTTACTAATGCTACTTGAGAACTGTCATTTTCGATTTACTTTAACAAAATAATATATAACAACGATTACAATGTACGTAAATACTTTAGTATACCATTTGATCTCTCCTCTCTATTTCAAATAAAATGTCACGTCGCAGTTTCAAATTGAACTTTCAGCTAACGTTGTCATGGATTACCGTCAACCCGCCATTTTGAATTCTATCCCAACAATGCGATCAGAGTCTCAGCGACATTTTTAATATGCAAACCATAATTTCGAAATAATGTAAATGGATTCGGAGAGAGAAAGTAGATATTGACAATATATTACATCACTAGATTAAGTTATAATGAACGCCTAATAATGGTTTTTGAAACTGTTGCACAATAAGGATTCTTGAAATACGATGAAATAGTTAGAAAGGGACAGGCTTTTCGGTCTTCGTTAAAAATGAAATAAACAGAATATTTCGCTATTAGGTAGCTATCCCAGCTATACTAAATATTCATAGAGCAGTGTAAGAAACGACTTAAGCAACAAAGCTCAAGGCGCACTGCACAAAAATGCCCTCTTAATCAAAACAAAATTCTTAGCACTCAACTATTTCACGAATTTACCTTGTCTGCCCTTGGCTCACCATTTTTATATTTCATAAATATGATATAATAGTCATCGTGAATTACTTCTTGGGGACGGATATCGGATGATTTAGTTTTATAAGTCCATAGAATCTCCTAAGCTCACCTTTATGAAACTATACGACACTTTTCCCTTAAAAAATATGAAGTGCCTTTTAAATAAGTTTGACAAAAATCCTTGAAGATAACTATAAATTACTTTGCGAGACTAAGTTGAAAATAGCGTAGTACGTAAAAAACGTTAACCGTGTGCTAGGATAGCTTTCTTTATTTTTGTTGGTGACTTCTGGAAATGGAATGTCCATTGGGGATGACTGAGACTTAGTTTCTGGGTGGCAACAATCTCGTTTATACTGGAATGACCTATTAGCATGTATTTATACTTAACTCTGAGCACAGTCGCCATCAACACCTACCGAATCTCTTAAATTTTATCCTCTCAAGATCAAAAAGTAATTATGTATCAATTTATTGATTTATTCAAACGGCGCAAATACTCCAAACAAATTCATAGTCTCCAATGACTATGAATTTGTGCCGTTTGGAGTCGAAACGTTGGAGCCTTGGGGCCCGAGCGCTCGCAATCTCTTCAGGGAGATTGTGAAGCGTATGGTCGACGCTTCTCGTGACCAGAGGGCTGGCCTCGTTTTAGGCCAGAGAATAAGCATTGCCATACAACGTGGCAATGCTGCCAGTCTTCTGGGTGCGTTGCCACAAGAGGCATGCGATGCGGAGGAATGCTACGACGCGTTTTAATTTTAGTCTTAGTTTTAGTTTTTAATTGTTTTCTTTTATTTTATTTGTAATTAGTAGTTTAAAAATATTCATGAATAAATACCATAAATAAAAACAAAAAGAAATGATTTAATTCAGTATAAAGAATCAAGATGTAGGTATATTAGTAATCAGTAACTGTTGAGGGTGGATGTGTGATTATGAAAATAATTATAATAAAAATACCAATAACATTTTGCTCTCTCTCTCTCTATACTCTCTAGCGTTACATTAATCCCTATACTTTATAATTTATTAAGAGGTGGAAATGTTAAGCTCCTTATGACTGCATAGCAAAATTTTGCTTAGTTCAGGCCTCGCCTTAGGTTTCTTCGGTATATTATTATAATCGTTAAGAGAAAAAATAATAAACAACCTCTCAAAGGACCCCAAAGTATATAATTCAACGCGTAATTTCATCTAAGCAGCTTTTCAACAACCATATATTTCTATTACGCAAAAAAATGACTGGTGAAATAAAAGTCACTACTTTAAATTTTTCAGAGAGGACAGCTCAGAATATTCTTGGGTTCAAGTACTGTGAATGCATTAAGCGTAAAGTAACACCTTACAGCAATGAATAATTTATTGAGTGGTATTTTTGACTTAGAAATGTTAACAATGATATAAATATTCGAACTAGGTTTTCTATTGTTATAAAGAATGAATAGAGGTGGTCAGAAACAAGTTACAGTCTATTTGAAATAATTTTACAGTATTAAGAATGCCAACTATACGATTCGAATACATAGGGAAAAATAAGTCGCCTTAAAGACGAATAAGATGGGAAATTTTAATCACATCGGTCGTGTCTCGGTATCTGAATTGGTCAAGGCATTCCTCCTGTAAAGATTGCGGGTTCGAGTCTCGCCCGAGAAGATTCTTTTTCCCTATGTATTCCAAGTTTGAAGTCTAGTTCTTTAATCATGGTCACATCCACATTTCAAAATCCATACTAACGGTATAAATGCCTGCCTGTCTGTTTATTTCGTTCCACTGAACCGATTTTGATGAAATCTGGTATAGGGGTAGATTAGACATCACACATAGACATTTGAGAAAGGACATAGGTTATGTTTGGTCGCGATAACTGACATCCACGCGGGCGGAGCCGCGGTTAAAAGCTCGGTTCAGTGGTTTAGGAGTGAAAGCGTAACAGGCAGACAGATAGATAGAGTTTTTTTTCTAGTTACTTTCGCATTTATGATATTAGTATGAATTATATATATAACTTACTTTTTTCTCCTTCTAAAAGATAAAACGTGGGAAGTATTCTTAAGGCATGAGCAAGCCAATGTTAGTCGGACTCCTACTCTTGTTATCAACATGCCAATTCAAAACATACTGTGCTGGTACATGACACTTGGTACCAAATGTTGTAAAGGAAAACTAAATATTCTACAGCTAAAGCCAATTCCTTGGGAAATCTCTCATGATACTGTATGTAAATAACAAAACAATACTAAAGCCTTTCATGTCAGGAGTGAGCTCCTCGCTTAATTAATTTTATTTGAAGCGCACACTTGCAGGTAAATACGTATGGTAGTTAGAACTACCCGTTATTTGAAGTAAAGTAAGGTTCTGACAGCAAAAGCCTCGATGAATTATTCAGGGTCGTTCAATGTACGCCGGGTCCGCACTGTGGGAACAGCTGACCACACCTTTCTCATATAAAAGCATTAAACTATGACTCTGGTATCATTTCATTTAATGTACGCGTTTATAACTGACTTTAAAAAGAAAGGTTATCCATTTGACTGAATTATTTGATTGTGTAACTTGTTCAGCGATAACGTTAGTCCCGGTTGTATTCAAAGCTTATACTTTTGTACTTTGGAATCCGGTGTCCGCTCTCTTACTCTTTTTCTTGAAATGGCTAATAGCCATTGACTTGTGGTGGCCATATAATCTAAGTTCCAATCAAATCGCCATAGTATCAATGTTCAGCTGCTTTTCCATTAGACTGGAAAAACAATCATGCTCAGAGGATGATGACGATCCAATAAGTATGAACTTTGTTCAAAAACTTTACTTTATGCCCTAGATAGTGAAAATGAAAAGTCATCTACATCCGAGCTGCATAACTGATTAAATTCTTCCGAAATATCTGCATCAAGATCTGGTGCATATTTCGTTGACGTGATATTTACGAAAATAACTCCCCGATGTTACTCGTAGTTCATCTCTGAAGTATTATTTATAGGTTGTATTATTTGTAGACCTCGGCTATGTCATGGAAGGATACCGGCTAATTCATAAAAAATAACTAGGTTTACCCGCGGTTGCACCCGCGTGGATGTCGATTATCGCGACCAAACATAGCCTATGTCCTTTCTCAAGTTCTAATCTACCCCTATACAAATTTCATTAAAATCGGTTCAGTGGTTTAGGCGTGAAAGCGTAACATACTGACAGACAGACAGACAGAGTTACTTTCGCATTTATAATTGTTTATTGGTTATTGTTTATTTATTGTTAGCAATATAAGCTTACAGTTTACACCAAAGCGCTTATATGCTGTAGATTAGTATGGAAGTATTGGACATGCTCATAAGAAATTGATAACACATTGATGTAAGTACATAATTAAATCCATATTGAGGACATCGTGGCACTTCCCTGCTTGAGCCGTTCCATGCCTTCTTAAATGTTTTTACGTTAATCTTCAACTCTCTTTTCGTTAACATGAAAGTAATAAATCAGAAAGAGATAGAAGCACACATAACGACAGTACCGAAGAAACATAAAACACAATACTTGCACAACTTTTGCACATAAAAAGACGGAAGTAAGTATAACACCCTATCCACGGTTAATCCTCTGCCCAAAAAGGCTGCACAGATCCTCAATAAAAAACCACTTGTCTATGTACCTTATTCGAGTTTGTGAGAACAAAAGAATGAATCGCAACTATAGTTAGGAGCAGATGAATTATTCAGTGGCGCCAGGGCCGGACCTCCGCCGAGCGCGGATGTGCTGTGTCAGATTTATATTAAACATTGACCATCCCAACTTTCATTGTATTTATTGACTTTCAAGCAGGAATCAGATTTTCGGAATGTAGGATGACGCTGCTATTTTCTTCTTTGTTGTTTTCCGTTGTAGCGTTGAAAATTACCGTCAACAACTACTCAACATGAGTTAGAGGTTTTAGTGAAATTTGTGTGGAAAGGACTTGAATGAATATATATTACATGCATACATATGCTCACGCCTATTTCCCTTTGAAGTAGGCAGAGGCGAAACAACGTTCCACCATCTGCATCTATCCTTGCATACCTAATGAGATTCCTGTACTATCACATATATTAAGCCTACTTATTAAGGATATTTTACAGAATTTCCTATTTTCTTAACAGGAATAAGCGAATGTAATTTTTAAGGTTACTTAATTTTTAATAAAATCCAAATATCAAGTATTATTTGAATTATAGTTTGGCCATGGCACAAAGTCTGAAAATATTATGTAGAATATGCAAATAGTTACATCCTTTGTTACAAAATGTGTACTCCGTGCTCACAACATATTTCTGAAATATTGGAACATTTTTGTAGAAAGTATGTCCGGACATTGTTTAATCCCGGTTGGATCTCGGCATACCCTTTGAAAATAGACGTACATTTTAAAGACCTATAGGTACCCCACACTAAAATTAGGGACAGACGATTAGCGATCTATAACATACTTTTTAACTACGGGGCTTTAAATGGAACGTATTAGAACAATGGAAACTATAGGTATACATGAGAGTTTTAGTGACAGAAGGACTGCGCTAACGACAGCAATTAAAGTGTTAATACCCGTACTTACATTCACACATTGGATGAATAGAACTTAACTCAACAATGACCCGAATAAGAGGAAGGATTAACTGCGTCAGTACTAAAATAATAACATATTTGCATCTAGTTTTTTGTTTCCTGCAGCTGAATAATGTAGTGGAATGGTAGAACATCTGGAAGCGTTTTATGTTAGAGCTGCAATATACTATATTTAGTATGTCGGGCTAGATCAGTTTTGTTTCAGACTGCCTTCTAAATCTGGATAACAATATCACTTTTTGGGTCCAAATTATGGTTAGGCTCTTTCGGAGATAAACGTAGAAGATACATTGATCAATCGCTCACCCTCTGTTTGTCTACACAATAGTATCAATACGTATGGTACCAAGTAAACTTACCCCATACAATTTCAATTGTTGAATAATCTCTGATGGACTGGCTTGGTACTCTCTCTGTAACATTATCGCTTAACTCCGCCTACGCCGATCAGCTGAGGTCGAACCTCATCTGACATCTATATTACTCAGCGAAAGGCTCTTCTTCCTAATAAATTACGGATTTAGCGTCGGGACGTGCCATTTGGTAAATTAACATAGAAACCCTTTTTCATCGAAATTCAATCACTTATATTGATGTTTATTAAATTTTACCTTACAATACTGGTTTCCCAACTGGAGTGTTGTTGATATATTTGTTGCTACAATTTTAATTAAATGCTTTTATTGGAGTTCGGATTAAAGGGGTTGGTAATTAGAACCACCCAGGATTAACGACCTTTGTCTACTATAATTATGATTTATTAAGTCGAACCCATGAAGCCCGGGGTTTGTCGTTTGAGAACTGAGCTTCCGTGATTAGGCGACTTAATATCAATTAACTAATATTAAATATAGATATTAATGTGAAATTTCATGGTTGACGTGGTCCTAATATTAGACTTGCCATCGGGTCCACCTCGTAGCGTAGGTTAAAAGAAGATCAAGAAAAGCTTCGTCTATCCTAAGAAAGATTCCATAAGGTCTTTTACTCTTTTTTTTGACAGCCTCTGTGGCGTGGCGGTAGTGCACACGACTGCCACGCAGAGGGGCGCGGGTTCGATTCCCGCTCAGTGCAAATATTTGTATGCATGAATATGGCTATTTGCATTGGTCTGGGTGTTTCTATGTATAATATGTATGTATTTACAAAAAAAAAAAAAGTATATAAGTATGTTTATCCGCATTCTAGATTCCATAACACAAGCTATAAAAGCTTACCATGGGTCTAGATAGCGTTGTGTAGAATGTTGTGGAATATATATATTATATATATATATATATATATACTGCCGTCATAAGAGTAAAGGGCACAACTAACATTTTTATAAAAAATGAGTTATATACATATTTAGAATCAGAAAAAAAAGGCGCATCTGCTCAATTTTTTGTAGAATTTTATCTTCAAGGAATTCGGAGATACAATAGGCTCAAAAGGCACAAATGAGACTAAAATCCATGTTTTACAGAATGAAAAGGCACACTTATTTAAGATTACATTGAAAAGGCACAAATACGTAGTTGTGACTTTTAATTCATGCAGAATTTTACTAATAACTACATTGAAAAGGCACACCTACGACATAATATATTGAAAAGGCACAAATACCAGATATGCCCTGTCTTCTTAATTCCTGATCCATGCATGTCTAAATTAATTTACGAAAAAAAGGCACAAAGAACTAGTTGTGCCTTTTCTTTATATTATTTACGATTAGGGGTGAGGTGGGGAGCGCAGGGTTAGATTGAAACGTGCCAGTTGTGCCTGCGACGTCGCTGAAACTGGTTCTAATACTGTGGTGAAAAAAATGACAGTCCAGGATTTTTACGATTTTGAAGACTGTTCTTCGTCGTATAAATTACAACATTCTGTGCCGCGAGCTTATTTAAGAAACATGTCTGAAATCACTTTTCGGCGAGGGAGCAATTCCATGTTCTACAAGAACAGCCATGACACTCAAGAGCCAATAGAATTGGAATTCTTGAAAGTTAAGAATCTTAAAATTCGCATTCCATTGCCTAAGCAGAAGCTTTCTCCACGAGGTTTAATATTTGAGAGTAAATCGGCTATACTTTCCAAGCTTGGGCCACTCATGCCTGACAACAGAAGAGGTTTTTGGGAAACCCTACCCGTTAACGACTCTTCAGCTGATCTCACAGAAATTTATGAAGACTGAAATTAAAGACTATTTTGTAATTAATATTTTAAGCAAAACTGATTATTTAAATTTGCTTAAACTTTTATATCTAGTTGTTACCGATAATACTGCATTGTGATAAATAAACCTAAATGAAGCTAAATGTGGCGAAGACAGAGTACTTGGCGTTAAACTCAACAGATCCCACACCCGTTCGCATAGGCGATGACTTGGTCGAGCGCACGGATCAGGTTAAGTACCTGGGATCTGTACTTCACGCTTCTGGTGACATCGACTACGACGTCAAGGCACGTATTGCCGCCGCGTGGGCCAAGTGGCGGGAAATGACTGGCGTCACTTGCGACACTAAAATGCCAGTCAGGCTGAAGGGGCAGGTCTATAAAACGATCATTAGACCTGTCCTCTTACACGGCTGTGAGGCGTGGCCGTGTTGGAGCGACACAAGCAGATGCTGCGTGTCACGGAGATGAAAATGCTGCGGTGGATGTGTGGAGTCACGCGTAAAGATCGCGGGAGGAACTCACGCATCCGCGGCAGCCTTCATGTCCGTGACATCGCAGATAAAATGCAAGAGAGCCGCCTCCGCTGGTGCGGCCACGTCTTGCGGAAACCGCCCAGCTACGTGGGTAACAAATGCCTGGCAATGGCGCCCCCACCCGCTCCAGGTAGAAGGGGTAGGCCCAAGAAGTGCTGGCTTGGCGTCGTGGATGGTGACATGCGTGAAAACGGTCTCACTACCTTGGAC
The DNA here is from genome assembly GCA_914829495.1 of Eilema sororculum. Lineage (NCBI taxonomy): Eukaryota > Metazoa > Arthropoda > Insecta > Lepidoptera > Erebidae > Eilema > Eilema sororculum. Next base: position 14,523,532 of record OU618543.1, on the reverse strand, counting down.
GCCCAAGATCGTGCGAAGTGGAGGAGGAAGAGCCGGAAGGCGGACCCTGAGCTCCGAGGGCACTGTGGCCTCGGATGCAATCAGGACTAACGTCTTTATGTGGATGATGATGATAAATAAATCAAGAAGTGCCATGTTATGTTTGTTATAATTACATTTAATTTTTATAATAATAAAAATAATATTTATTTAACTACGAATGTTTTTTTTTATAGAAAACATTAAAATAAATTTACGTTAATAATGCGCAATTAGACAAATGTGCCCTTTGTTTTAGACACAATGATCAATTTGCTTGCAATATTAAAAAGAAAGATCACATTTGGTTAACTATGCCTTTTATTTGTAATACGTGGTATTTTTTAAGTATTTTTTTTTTAAGTTGAAAGGAATAATTTGAATTTATTTAATAATTAATTATATATATAAAAAAACAAGTACAAAAATAAATAGTCCTAATCTTCACGCATATATTATAAACATTTTGTTTTCTTTTAAGCAATAGGCTTACACACTATGAAGCAGAATATAGTAAAAACTTTAATCCCGATTATCTCAGTTTGACCAAAATGATAGATGTGCCCCTCTTTCGTACGACGGCAGTATATATATATATATATATATATATATATATATATATATATATATATATATATATATATATATATATATATATTGTGGAATATATATATATACTCTATTTCATGATATGAACGTATATAGCAGATATCTATATACGTCTTCTGCTGTGCTCTGTAGTCTGATACGAAATCAGACCTTTAATCACTTTATCTTCCAGTTAGAGAATCCAGGCGAATAGCACCTAGCCTAGTCCCCGAAGGGAGGAAGAAGAAATTTTATCATTTTTGTCCCAGAAGAGTAAATCGAATACATAGGGATAAATAAATCTTCAAGGGTGGAACTCAAAACCGCGATCTTTCCCTTACAGGGGGAATACCTTGACTGACTAGGCTACCCAGACCAAAAGGTCAAAGCATTCCCCATGTTAGGGAAAGATCGTGGATTCGAGTCCCGCCCGAGAAGATTCATTTTTCTGTATGTATTTTTCGACAGCCTCTGTCGCGTGGCGGTAGTGCACGCGACTGCCACGCGGGAGGCGCGGTTTCGATACCCGCTCATTGCAAATATTTGTATGCATGAATAAGGCTATTTGCATTGGTCTGGGTGTTTCTATGTATAATATGTATGTATTTACAAAAAAAAAACATCTAAATATGTTTATCCGCGAAATGAATCAGGTGTGGCTCAATAGCTCAGTTGGAAGAGCATACCCCCTGTAAGGGAAAGGTTGTGAGTTCGAGTCTCACTTGAGCATTTCATTTTTTTCGATGTTTTTCGAACTTTAAAGTTAGCATAAAAAAAAAACATTCAAATATTCGGGCGGAGTCATCAAAATTCAATGTTTAAAAATGGTTGAAAAATCATTCATTGTATCCAACAGTTCGTAAGAATGTTGGTAGATGGTTCCACCGTCGCCCTTAAAGACAGATATAAAGAGAAGGAAAATTTGAAATGAATCAGGTGTGGCTCAATAGCTCAGTTGGAAGAGCATTCCCCTGTAAGGGAAAGGCCGTGAGTTCGAGTCTCACTTGAGCATTTCATTTTTTCCCCATGTTTTTCGAACGTTCGCTATAATATCGAAATATTATACAATAGAATCACTCTAGAAAGGAGATACGACAATTTATCAAATCAATTTCAATTTGTTTACCTAAAACATAATGGCGAAACGTAGTACCTCAATCATAATACAAACACGAGTAGGCATGAATCTAAGCATTAATAAAATTAAATAATTGAATCGAAATCACCGTGGGACGCAGACAGGGTGAATGAGTTCATGGTTGAAACTGAGCAGAGTGAGTGAGCCCAATATCAATATTTGAGCAAGACACAGACGCCCAAGACTGTTTGTCTTGTGCACCACGACTCATAATAGCTAAAGGGCTGTTTACCTTCACTATACAATCTCGAATAACCTTGTTAACATTTTCGCATTCCCCCTACTTCAGGATCATTCGCTTTGCGCCTTCCCATAACGTTAATACTTGACAAGTTAATGTTGCTTGTAATAGATGAGGAAACAGAGCACAAAATAGAAATGCATACATAATGTCTATTAACTTGAATAAGTTTAAGTTTTCTTAATGGGACATACCTACTTGTTGAACAGTACAGGAACGCGAAAATATGTACTGCAATGAATTTATTTGTAATTATCACTGCATAGTATGAAACAAAGTCGCTGTCGCTCTCTGTCCGTCCCTTTGTATGCTTAAAACTTTAAAACTACGCAACTAACTTTGAAGCGGTTTTTTAATAGATAGACTAATTCAAGAGGAAGGTTTATACGTATAAGACATGCTTAATATAGTAGAGGGTGTAGCGGGAACGGCATAAGACAACACGCCGCGCCGTCTGAAAAAAATGGGGGTACGAAGTTCGCCGGGTCAGCTGGTCTTTATATAAATAAGGTAAATTCAATTAATATGAACCATATAGGTATTCTTTAAAGGATTTATTAAAATTTGAACAGCATCAGCAGTAGGTCTTCAAGCTTAACACCGAATCCTAAATCTCAGACAGTATTTTAAAAAGAATCCTTATTTGACAACTTAATAGAAAAAAAAACTTACCTTGTTACTGTAATAACTTACCACGAAAATCACTGTACTATTTTTGTATTAAATTCATTCTCAGTTTGTTGTTATACTCGACCTTGAAATTAAATCCAGCCAGAGTCACCAGTTACAGGGAAAAATATAATAACAAAGTATACACAATTACCCAAGGAAATCCGTTGGAGGCATAAAAATTCTGCTTCAGTGAATAAGTTAGCATTGTTTCGCGCACAAAGCATACCTACGATGTTGTAGGTTTGCTGAGGCGATAATTCTTTTCATAGCGTCTACAATGTATAACATGTTTTAGATGATTTAATGAACATTATACAATCATTTGAATGAATTTTTTTATAGCATTTATTATGCTAACTTTTAAGTTCGAAAAACATTGAAAAAAATGAAATGCTCAAGTGAGACTCGAACTCACGACCTTTCCCTTACAGGGGGACTGCTCTTCCAACTGAGCTATTGAGCCACAATGTTTAATGTTTGAAATGGTTGAAAAATCATTCATTGTTTCCAACAGTTCGTAAGAACGTTGGTAGATGGCTGCACCGTCGCCCTTATAGACGGATATAAAGATAAGGCAAATTTGGAATGATTTAAGTGTGGCTCAATAGCTCAGTTGGAAGAGCAGTCCCCCTGTAAGGGAATGGTCGTGAGTTCGAGTCTCACTTGAGCATTTCATTTTTTCCAATGTTTTTCGAAATTATACAATCATGTTTACGGACATTACCGCTATCATGGCACTATTCTAACTAACATACATACACATACTCACGCCTGTAAATGCCCGCGGGGGAAGGCAAAGGCATTTTAACACTCATATTTCGCTAAATATGTTTTTCGATCCCGGGTTATAGGGGGCGAGTCTATTGCTGTCAACTTACTACAATCCTAACTTAATATTATTAAATATGAAAGTTTGAATGTTTGTTAAGGTGATGATGATTTAAATTTAATTAAATTAAAACACTAAAACTAATTGCTTTGAGTTTAATCGCTGAAGGTGAACATTCTGAGTAACCTACAACCTAAAATAATTTTATAATGTTCTTGAGTGTTCGAAGTTCATTAATTCATACGTAACCAAGAAAGTCAGTTGATTTTTTGTTACAAATAGAAAATAGAAAATAGTACAGAATTAATTGACGAAAATTGTATGAGCCTACATTTGGTATGAGAAAAAAATCCCATGAGGTAGGTACAGTTTTTGAGATAATATAAACTAAAATCTAAAAGAGCTTTGACCTCCTACCCCCTTTGGCTTAGCTCCCAGACATCACGAGTTTAAGTACAATCAATGTTTAAGGAAGGATGCTTCTTGTGTGCTTGCTTTATATTATTCCTTTATTGATTTTAATTTTATTACCCTAACCCTCCAACTAAACTGCTTATTTTGGAACATCAGTTCGGTAGCGTAAAAGTCAGAATTCGACCTCTCAATCGTAAAACCGACTCCAATAAGCTGCTGACGCTTCCAACTTTCCTTACTTCGTTTGCTAAATCATAAAATGAAGTAAATTTTGAGCCAAACCAGTGCCAAAGAAACTACTATCAAAGCAAATAAGGGATGAGAAATAATCAAACGTTACTAGTAGTGGATAAAAGGATAGTTGGCCCAGTTTCAGATGTTTGGCAACGTCTCAAAATTGGTTAAATTAGTCAATACCAGTGGAAAACCTCTGCCGATTATATAAATTGATCTGAAATATATTCATCGAGAAAATTCACTATGAAATCAGGAAACTCGATCTTAAACGCTGAATTCTGCTATAAATAAATAAATAAAACTAAGGTGATTGTAAGTAACATTAAAATAATTACTTTTTAGAAAATATCTAGATCTGAATGAATGTGTATACATATGAATGTCTTATAAAATTCTTTACGAGTTTGAAATAAAATAATACTTTTTTCTGTTTGTATGACTTGGCTAATTACTGACACGCCTGGGCCAATTTTGACGGAACTTTTATTAGCAGTTAGTTGTTATGATGAGGCTACTTTTTTTTGCATAGCTGTTGAACACCCAACCGCATAGCCACAGAGACTGTAAAAACAAGTTACTGACTGTTACTATTGTAATAAAATTCATATTGTCGATGCGTGTTACAGTATTAATAAAATTATGTTCAATTGTTGCTTCAATGTTCCCTTTCTTTTCATTATTGAAATATAGAATAGCCCACAGAGATTATTCCATACTCCTTTAAAAACTTCAAGCATGCGGAGCTCAATAAAATTGAGATAGTCTAGGTACTGCAATATGGGCCAACTATTGATCTGAGCGGGAAAATGCTGCCTCATCAGGATCTGTAAGTGAATTCCTTGAAGATTCTCGACTGTCGATTGGGGTTTCTTAACGTGTAAAATGGTAATCGCGGAATATTTTTCCGAATCTCTATGTGAGTAGTTTTATATTGAACCCATTACATCATCAGGTTATAGTACAATATACTAGAGATTTTTAGAATTATGTTCATAACACTAAAAAATATTTTTATGAAGACAAACGTAAGGAAAAAGAAAGGAGGAGTTCAGTTCCCTTTGGCAGTAAGCAACTGTCGAAAGACGACGATTTTAAAGATCATAAATAATTTAAAAAGCTCTAGAACCAACCATTGACGAAACCAAATCTAAACCATCCATAAACACACAAAATTTCATCAAAATCGATTCAGCCATTTAGAAGCATGAACTATTTCTAAATGGCTGAACATACATACTTACAGAATGAAGGCTTCTGCCAAATACAATAAAAATTACCTACATCAATATTGTTATAGAATTAGTAGTCATTTCGGATACTTCGAACGTGACGTAACCACCTTACAGGTAGGTACTATTTTTCCTGTCAATACAAATATTGAAAAATCATTACCCACGTCCTCCTTTTCTTTTCAAGTGAACACATTTTTCCTTCAGATGAGTCTTAAAGAAAATTACTTTCGGTTCATTCGTTTCATTTTAGTCGACTTATTCTTACTTCGAACAAATGTGTGTCTTTTGGAGTTTCACTCACATGTATTAGCATCTCAGGTCTGTAAACAAATCGAACTCTGTCATTAAATTTCTTTACTTTCTTCTTACCAAAATGCTTTACTTCGGTTGTAGGTAGCAGGGGCTTTTCCTTCAAGACTTTCAAGGCCAACCCAAACTTACCTGCAAACCGCTCGTTGACGGACTAGACTGTGGCACAGAATTTCATTCGACAAAGGTCTACCGTCACATAATCTTTTTAAAAATTAAAACTCCTACAAAAATGTTATTCTGAATAAAAAGCATCACAAAAACATCATAAGCAAAAATACCATAGTTTGCGAACGCACGTGGAAACGGTGGAAATGTGGAAATTACTTGGGAACCAAGATAGGCCGCGCTCACGAGGCCCTTCAAAACGACATATTTATGGCCCAAACGCAAGCCACTCATGTACCATTTTAGTGTTGCTGATTGCGTACAGAATAAAAAAAAACTATTTATGCAATGTCTTGATCATGTCATTATCGTCTCAACGTCAGATCATGGTTCCATTTCAGGTTTCCACATCAGATCCATCAAGTATTTCATCAGATTATTTAGTCGAGTAGTGATAATTTAACTGTAAACTAAATGAATTGGGAACTCCAATATTGAACATAGGCTGTAATGTTCTGTCATGATTAACATAAAAAAATACTGTAGTATTAAATCGCTCTTACTGTCAGAGTTAACTTGTTGTCGGTCAAAGCCGACCATCGTACACAACAATGGGGATATTACATAATGGCTATCTCTTTCTGTAGCACGACGAGTTGACATAAGTAAGATAAGTTCAACAATGCTTTGCAATATAATTTACTAGCGATACCCGCCCCGACTTGGCAAGGGTGCAAGTCGACTTCGCGCTTTTCAAAAAACTTTGACTTTGACCGTAAAAATCTGTTGTGTAGAAGAAGTGCAAAAGAGAAACAGATGCCTAAAGTTGATTTTATTCTAGCACTATATGAATAATAATATAACCGTAAGAATAGAATAGAACGTCTTATCGCATAATGTCCTTTTCTCGAAATGTCTTTATAGTCAGTAAGTAGTAATGTTGAAAGGTGAATAAAATAACTGTTGGTACTCAATCTATTATTTATTAAATCTTTGGCTATCTGTTTGTACATCATAATCTACGATTCACGTAAAAACATATACCTACACATCATTGTCATCAAACTGTTTATATATCGAGTTACAACCTTAGGTTTCAAAATGATGAATGAATATACCGTTAATCATTAAGTGAGACGCTAAATGTAAACTATTAATAAACATTAAATCATATAAAGACTAAAATGCATTCATCTTGTTGTATAAACTTTATACATCTATGTTTATGTTACATGTTTATTATATTTTTCCGATTTCCTTAGGCTAGAAGACTTAATATCACGAGTTATTCAACTTATTTTATCAATACAGTATCAAAAAAAATAAAACCCCTTTAAAACTGTACAGTTGTTATAGGAAGAAAATGTGACAAGCATACATTTTCAGGAAAACTAGGTCAATCAAAATTACATCGTATTGAAGTTTTGTTCTAATTTTTGCGTTAAGATACAAGTCTAAGTAAAACATAATATATTTGGCACTTTAGTACAGAGCTCATTATGTGATAACCGCTTATAAAGTTTATAGTTACAAGGTTTCCAGGGAAGACATGATCTGCTTTCGCCATTGTTTGCGCAAAACATTATACGGCTATATAGAAATAACCTCTCATTCTACTCTCAGACATCACCATTTCGATATGGTGACTTAATATTACGTATTGCGACATATATACACGTTATGTTGTTGCCTAACCACAAAAAGCCCTTAAATACGGCATATTAGATGAAACGTAGCTAGGTTAGGAATCTAAATTAAAATCACAAATCTACTACAATTTTACACAAAAATATGTCTATAGGTAAATCTATTGTGTAATAAAGTCAACATAATCATTTATTTACAATTTAGTAATACAACAACGCGTAGTCCCGCTGGCCTGTTATCCAATCTATTTGTACTTATTTCATAAAAAAATATGTACGTCCAATTATATCACAAAACGCCGCCCATTTCTCGCGCAGCCGACCGCTTCGAACTGCAACAAAACAGAAATTGCATATACAATACAGCCCATTTCACAAATAGTGCAACGCATTAGCGCCGTACATTTGAATTTATAGAGCACTTTATTAAAAAAAAACTATTCGATGCTACGAGTCTTTTTAATATAGGTACATATTTTAGTTTTGGATTACGCCTAAACTTAAAAGGATTGACTGTTGTCAATCGACCGGTGCGGGTGCACTAATTAATCTCACGAAATAAAAAAGGGAAGAAACCTTGATCCCCTATAGCTATCGAGTCTATTGACCCTGCCTGAACAACAATACCAAACCCATATATATTATATCAAATACCCTACATAATATATCGAATCATTATTCTTCATCCGAATGCCAACCCCCGTTGTAATCAAAGCCTGCGCGTTGAAACCTTGGATCTGCTCTCCCACTTATTGTTTCCATCATTTCTTTTATTTTGACTTTTACAGTAATAACTACCGCCCGATCCCCAAGCTCTGGAGGCAGCCAGAGCATTGTACATCAATCAGCAGGAGTACCAACTTGCAAGTGAGGTTGGCTAGGGCCCTGAAGAACTAATGGAAAATAATAGTACGTAACAATAAAAATTAGCTATTGGGAAACAACTTACTTTTATGTTTAGTGCTACGTCAAGAGAGAATCGTATTCGAAGGGCGTTGGTTCGGCTGCTCGCAGGTGTCACCACAAGACCCCACCGGATATATTTGTCACCTCTATTTGGTCCTCCGCTTCTCTGTTGACGACGGGCATATTTCGTCTTTTATATCTCAGACGAAAACTAATCCACAATATCAAAGACATCAGTATTAGACTTGATACTGCTGCTGTCCCCATATACTGTGCGTAATTACTATCAGCTGAGCGATAGGGTGAGTATTCGGTTTTGTAACTTGGCGCAGTAGTGTCCATTTCAAACACAGTTACATTTCCTGACTCACTCAAACTTTCACTAGATAAAATACTTGGTTTATCATCGCTGGTGACATTTTCTGTCTTCTTAGTAATATTTAGTGGCGTATTCAAGCGTTTGCCTGATTTAGATGTGTTCTTGAGACGAATTTTATTGTTTTCATTCTGCGTCAGTCCAGAGATAAATGGCTTAATATCCAAAAATCTATGATCAATATTTAACTGACCGTTTTGAATTTTATTTTGATCTAAGATTTTAGAAGACTCTCTTGCTTTAGCAAAAGCCGTTTCATTACCGTAGTCATTAGGAGAAATTTTATTCTCGTTTCGTTCATTTCTTTTATTGCCCTCCTTCATTCCATCATATAGATTAATATTTTTACTATGCCTGCTGGCAGTCGTTTTATTCAACTGTATTGGATTATTGATATCTATTTTGTCATATTTGTTTCTATTGTTAACATGTTTATAAAAAGGTTTATCTGTTTTGTTGTTAAGATAACCGTAGTATCTTAGTAATTTGTTGATCATTTCTGTACTGTACAAATTAACCGGTGGAAGGCTGTCGCTTATTGTAAACGTTTCTGGAAATGTACAATTATACTTAGTTATCTCGGTTTTAGCTTCAGAAGTAGAATAGTAGCATGTTTCACTGTTTGATAGACTCTTGTTCCAGTTCAGCCAATCCTTCAGCCATAACTCGGCACTGCAGTTTATATTATTTCCGTGTAATCTTAACGTTTTCAACTGTCCCAAATAAAATAGTAGGTCATTTCTAATTTCTGATAAGTTATTCATTCTCAAGTCTAAATATTGTAAATGAGAAAACGCAGCCAAAGCTGCTGAATCCGCAAGAAGTTGTCGGGCTAATCCGGGACTGGACTGAAGATGTAGCATTTGCACGCTCTCCGGCGATGACATTGGAAAGGAGCCGTCTCGTTCTGGTACCGAGAGGTTTAAGTAACATAGCCTTAGATCTCTGAGAGACAATGGCCCGTCAAAAGTACTCCAAGATAGTGTTTGTATTGGATTATTTGATAAATCTAACATTTCCAATGACAGTAAGTCATCAAATATGTGATCTTGAATGTATTGAATATTGTTGTTTTGCAACATTAATATCCGCAGATTAGGTAAGTTTTTGAAGTCTGGAATAGATAGATTTTTTATCAAATTGCTCTTTATCGATAAATACTTCAACTCATCTGGTAAAGATTTCGGGACTGTCGTAAGAAGATTTTTGTTTATATTTAAAAACAGTAGCATTTCTAATCTACCCAATGAATCCTCTTCAATTGAAACTACTTTATTATCAGAAAAATCCAGTGACTGTAACAGCGGATAGCTGTCAAAATCCCCACATCTAACGCCAGTTATTCTATTTCCGACCAGGGATAAAAAACGAACAGAATGTGTAAATGCTTCTGGTACTTGATATAGGCCCGTTCTTGATGCATCTATTTGTTGCAATCTTCGTCCGGTACCAACCAATAATTGTGTATCCAATTGTGTGATGCCCAAATGCGGATTGTCTGTCAGCAATAATCGCGCCAGATTTGGCAATAGTTGTAAAGCGCCTGGGGCTAACTTCCTTAAGTTGTTATGAGAAACATCTAAATGCTGCAGTAACCAATTATTAAAATAATTCTCATGAATGAACTCAATGTTGTTTCTACTTAAATTAAGATGTTGCAGGCTTTTCAGAGGTGTAAACACATTGCTCAGAATTGTCAAATTGTTTTCTGATAAATCCAAAGCTTCCAATTTCGATAATCCATGAAAGCTCTCTTCAAATATATTGACGATATTATTTTTACTGAGCATAAGTTTCCGGAGATTCACGAAGTTATTAAAAAGTCCCTTGGTTAAGTATTGCAACTTATTGGAAGATAAATCGATCTCTCTCAGATTTTGCATTTTAATATTGATTCTTATCTGTACGAAATTACTGTTTTTAATATGTAATGAGTAAGTATCTAACGACGGAATATCGAAGTAAAGTACGCTCGAATTACAGGTGGTGGAGTAGTAAGCGTTAACTTCCACTAGAGTCTTATTGACATACTCGTGAGGCCATAATGATAAATTTTCATCTTCACAACACACGGATAGTTGTCGAAGTACATTTGGATTTTCTTTCAAAGTAACGTTGTAGGAACATTGTTGACACAAAGTTGTATTTAAGTTACATACACAATTATCGAGGCAAATTGAAGCTAGATTTGTTACTTGCCATGAAAATATAACCGTTAAAAATAAACACTGTTTAAAAAATGTTGCCATTTCTGCCAGGTATCCTCCGATTCGTCCTAAGATTAAGCTGGTCTGAATATTGAATGGTATCGAAATTTACCCTTACAGCACATGTTCATAGGATTCACATTATCACTTACAAACTGCTTTTTAATAGAAATAAACATCTTGTCAATTAACACTCGCACAAACACCCAAATAAGTCTCCGTACCAGTCACTTTGCTGTCACTCATAGTGATTACAAACTCATTTTAAGTCAGTAGTTAGAGCCGCATTCGGAATGTGAACGTGTGGGGGCACAGAGATGGCACGGCAGGCGTGACACGTGACAGCGATACGTGCCGTTTCGTGTCGTTTACTGTGTTGTGTTCGTAAGGTGTAGAAGCTCCGGCGGGGAGGCGTCGCGCGGCGGTGCTGGCGCCACCGGGTCTGGCCGCGAACTGTGCGAAGCGAGGGCGAGAGGCGCAGCGCCGGCGCTCTGCCGCCGCTTTTACATCCCTCACAACCTCATTTTTATATAGTCAACTGACTTCCACACCACCACTATTTATGTCATACTCGGCGCTCCTTAATACCTACGTTATTTTGAGGACGCGAGTATTTGTAAGTGTGTGTTATATTTTTCGGTGGCTCCGTCTCAGATTTCCTAGTCTCTATAGGGTTATCTCTGAAAGACAGCATGATTTAAAAGATAAATTGTTATTGTTTGATGATTAGGGAGTTCTTAAACTTGCAAATTAAACACATGATGTGACTAAGTTATTATAGGTTTATTTAGTATCTTAATGGTTGGAAATATATCAAAATAATTAATCATACAGTTCTATACAATAAAAATATCCTGACTCGAGTCGAGTCATCCGTCTAATCCCAAATAAGAAATGGTAATATATTTATACCTACTGTAATTTCGATCCGACAGAAATATTGTCATTATCTTCTAACAAAAAAAAAGAAAAAATAAAGAATCGAAACTACATTTATATGACGTTACGTAACTGAAAAGTCACTGTTTTTCCATCCACCACCTATTTGTCCGCTGAAGTGTTTTCTCAAGTTGATTTCCTGTACGTCTGATCCTCGATAGTATTTAGTAGACTCGATAGTATTTAATAAACTCTAATTACTAAATCAGATCTATCAAAAACTCTATTAAACCTTTTTACTACACCTTTATACTTAGCATATAATGGGGTAGTTATATGTGTAGTAAAAATATAATGGTGTAACAGGTATATGTTGGGACAGAGGATTTCCACACAAAAAAAGTAGTTTTCAAAACATATGGAATGAGATAAAAACGGCTACGCGAACCGATCCTATGATTAAGTAAGCTTATGACACGTGACTTCCGGGAAGGCAAAGTATGCAGTGAAAGAAACCTTCGAAGTCTCTACCTTTTTATTCAACCCTTTATTCGTACTGTTTCGAGCATCTTTACCGGAACGTTCGACCAGCATTTCATGAATTGCTCCCACAAGGCTTTCCGAGGGGTCTCTTTATTGCGCTCCTTAATTTGGGTTATTTGAACTTTTCTTGTCCCTTCCTGAATGTATTGAGGAGAAAACATCGTATTTCAACCACCTTTAATATGTTAGATGGTGGGATGGTGACCACCTAATGCCAAATTTATGACTTTTTGTAAACCTGACTTACTTATATTACGTAAAACAGATTCAATCCAATTAATATATGAAAATACTCTTGTGTGATATTGGGTTGTACTAAAACGTTACAAAACTTCAAACTAAAAAACAGCATGTTACAATTCCTACTTTTCCCAAAAACATTACTAAATATAGTAAAAGCACAAATTGCAAACACAATGCCGGCATTTTATTACTTTTTGTTTTTATTACACCGTTATGTAGATTAAATAACGCAGATTTTTTTTCAATTAATTGATTTATACTGTAGTTTATAATAGTTCAAGACTTCACGCGATAATTTTTGGAAAACTTACTTTTGTCGACATTTCGGGTGCGTGCACAGTACTCGTGGTCACAATTTGACCTTATACTATTTTTAAAATTGACGTAATAATTGTTTAGACACACTTAACACTTCCACACTGGTCCCTGAATATAGGTCTTGTATTATGTTAAAATAGTTGCGATCAAAATGAACTTCTACCGAAATGTTCAGTAAGCGTTCATGAATAAGGGGTTAGTTTCTAACTTGCACCGTTTTCCTAATAAAACTTGTGACACACCGACCGACTTTAATAAAGAAGTGTTTCTCACCCTCTTTACCTTCGGTTTCCGTTTGCGTTTAACGTATATAAACCCACTTGTTATAAGTAAATGCTATGTCGATTAGTATGTAACAATCAGCGAAGATTGATCAATCAGTTATTGATGGATGGAAGAGCTCTTACGCTATGTTGAAAAAAAAGAAAAATTCCTCCTGTCATCATTTGGTCTGTCATCGTCAAAACATGGACTACAAGGTCTCGTTTCCCAAAACATAAAATAAATAAATATATCAGCAAGTGGACCTTGTAGGTAGGTACTCTGAGATGATGGCCTCCGATGCGACTGGGACTAACGCATAGATGATGATGATGATGAAATATACCAATGGTGAGAAGTGGACTAATGGTAGATAGATAGAAGCTCATTGAAAAAATAAAACACTTTTACGGATTCTTAAGTATACTTTTTAGCCGACGTTTCGGCCGCTTTTCAGCAGCCACGATCGCGGCAGAAACGTCGGTTTAAAAGTAAATAATAAAAAATATATCGCGATGGAATCTGTAAAAAGTGGTTTTATTTCAATGAGTGACATTCGCGTAAACTTTAGAAAATATCACATAGATAAAACTGCATCACCCTAAGGTAGACTGGCAGATAATGCCTTTGGCATTAAGTCGGACTTTGTACAACTGTGCATAAAGTTTAAAAATAAATAAATAAATAAAAGCTCTTTTGCAAATTTCAAAACCTATTTCTAATCCGTGAATAGGGTCTTTTACCGATCTACGCAATGGTGGGTTGATGATTGTTCTACCCACTGTTGAATTCCAGGCCGTAATATTAGGTCACTTTAACTACAAATAATTGAAGGAAAGCAACTTTATTCCGCTATTCTGGACTAATAACATATTTTTATATCACACTGCCACAAATATATCTTCTGTATATTAGGTTATTGCATCCAGAATATTCGCCATCCATTTCTAAGAGCACCTTTCCCGAATACATTTATTAAAGTGACCCTCAGCTTAGAGGCCGCAAGATAAATCATAGTCAGGAAATGGCGGGTTTTCGCGGTAAACCGAATAAAAAGGAAAAGCCTCAACAAATATAACTAATAATATATACATATTTGTGTAATGACACATACAAGGCTACTTTAATATCTTAGTGAGAAAATTACTGGGACAATTGCTTCAAATCTAAATTACGCTGAAACTTACTGCCCGCATAATGACGTACTACACCCATTATCAAAGTTGTTAATACGCGCGAGATGCCACTGCCAGCATTGTCTATGTAAAGGTAACCAATCCAAATGGAGTGGACGTCTTCCAAAATTGTTTTGTGAATGTTTGCGAAGCCGCGGGCAGCAGCTAGTATTCATATAAAATATATATTCAGTCCATGCGTTACAAAACGGGGACATAAAACATTCTCACATATCATTCATGAAATATGTTGATATCACAGTTCTCACACGGTCATATAAGTACTCAGAAAGCTTAGTTGTAAATATATTTAGTTTAGTTTAGTGTAAATTAGTATAAAAACTGCTTTCTTAATATTTTTTATATCTGCAGAGCAAATATCTACAGAGTCCTATTTAGGGAAACAAGAAAATCTGCTCCAAGATCCATCCGAACCCTATCTGGCGCGTTAGATAGAGGTGATTAAGTAACAAAATAAACGTGGAACAGGCCGAAGCATTAGGCCATTAGCGACGGGAACACTAAACGGTTTCGTGGAACTAAAAGTGCGCCTTCAGTGGAACAAAATCGCTGTCATTAGGGTAACGAGCGGAGGCTACTGACGCAGCGGTAGTGTCCAATGTAACTCTTTAGCTTGCAAGACCTAATGAACCGGCTTCTCCTTGGCAACTAGCCTGTACTGGACTAAGCGCTGATTGCTGTTACCTGTCGGTTTTATAGCTAAAAAGCTAATTCTTCGTTATCTTGTTCTGAGTTAGTTGTCAAGGGCTACCGTAGTTTTTTCCTTCACTAAATTAATATTATTTGAGTTGGTTCGACATAAATTTGCCAATTTTAATAAGTAGTGTATCCTTAAATATTTTTTTATCTTAAATCTAAACAAAAGTTTTTTTTCTAATATGTAGTATTCGTAATGAAACGGATACTCAGACAATTACAATCTAGACCTTGAGGCTAATAATAATTTTAATTTAACTTAATTTGCTAACACTTACAAGTTAAGAATGTGTCCATTGGCACTTTTCTTATAGTCTCTGTTATTGATAGACACTTTGATCTTGTGTTCTTTAAACATAGCACTCACTGCACTTTGTTACATTAATTGTGAACAAAAGAAATGATATATTTGACTAATATGTTGTTTTAATACTTTTAATAGAACTTAAATTCATTATGCCGCAATAAATTCACTTCAAAACGATTTAAATTAAATAAATTGGGAGAAGATATGACATGGGGGAGTAATTGTTACTGCTTGTCAACCAGAGTTTTGTAGAGATAATGTACAAGCCTCCTTGATCTTCATAGATCAATAGTAAGTAAGTATTTATAGTCTCGGAAACTTACCAACTTACATCATAAATGTCTTACAATGTGCCAAGAGTACATGATTACTTACAACACGAACATGAACATTATTAGTATCCAGAATAATTTCAATTTTCAAGTAATAAAAACAAAATTATTCTAAAGGCAACTCTTCCATTTGCTAGCCAACCCTTAAACTACTCACTTAAATATATTTTCAATATGGATGAATGGATGAATGGATGAAAATGTAACTGGCGGAAAACCCTGGCAATAAATCTTTTCCTTTCCAATATAAAGAGAAGTAACAACCTCTGCGCCCAGTGGCTATTCGAAAATTTATTCACTACTGTCGTACACCCACAGTAGTATATGAGTATATTACTGTCGTACACACTCTTTAGTAATGTATGTGCTATTTGAATTCCCTTAAAGAAATTGGGAAACTCCTCCCACTTGAGTAATTGTTGCAAATACTAAACTAAAAAACTTAAGTGCCTGTTGGGAAAACCAATCTCCAAACTCATTGTGTTTTAGACTCTTTTGGAACTTTTCAGTAGTAGCTATTTGTCAGTTAAGAGATCTAGAATAATTTTGGTACTTATAAATTCCAAGTAGGTGAGGCCGGTGGTTCTATACCCGTACAGAGTGCATATGTTATAACTCTCACATCGGTGTGTACTCTTGGCAAATTAACTTTAACTTAGCCATGTAAAACCCACCGAGCTGGGGTGAGTGATACCACTTACTGGTTTCACAGCCTGTCACTCTTTGTGAATCCCGAAACCATTAAGTGTCAATTATTATTATTTATTATTATTATTAGGTTATCAGGCAGGCAGTCGTAGGCAACTGATAATGCCTGTATCCAGTTTCCATTTTCATTTTTTACTTCTCACTTAGTTTGAGGTAATATGTGTCAAGTCTGTTTTTGAACTGGTTGATACTGTCAGCTGATATCACATGTTCTGGGAGTTTGTTCCACGCTCTGACTACTCTGTTAGTGATGAAGTGTTTGTGGGGATTGTTGTTAGAGAAGCTAGTACACAACTTTAGATGGTGCCCTCTTAGGTGTGCATTCTCGTTACGAATAAATAGGGTATCAAAGTTCTTTATATCATAGTGCCCATTCAAGATTTTAAATGTTTCTATAAGGTCGCCGCGGTCCCTGCGTTCATTCAGAGTTGTGAGTTTCAGCATTGACAAACGCTCTTCATACGTCCGCTGTTTGAGATTCCTAGGGACTTTCGTAAATCTTCGCTGCACTCTCTGAAAGAAAGAAAGAAAGAAAATACATTTATTTCTCGCAGCTGCAGCACATACACATAAAAGATACCAAGTAGATCGTTAAATAAATAATTCCAACAACTAATCATATTTTTTCTATAACGGCAACACTGCGCACCATTGTTGATCTCCTTCAGCCCATAGATTATGTCATGACCATGACTATGATTCTCTCTAGGAGATCAATATCCTTGACGAAGTAGGGACTGCAGACTTGAAATGCATACTCCAGGATAGGCCTTATGAAAGTTTTGTGGATCTTCAGCATCATTTCTGGAGTTAAGGTTCCAAAAGTTTTTCTGGTGAGGTAGATTAGGCTGTTGGCCTTCTTGGTAACTGCTGTTATATGGGCCTCCCACTTCAGGTCTTCGGTAATCTTCACGCCTAGATCTGTCTGAACTTTGACTTCCATGAGTTGTGTGTCGTTTAGTGTGTATGCATGATGAGGATTCCGATTTCCTATGTGTAGTACCGTGCATTTCGACGCATTTAGATTAAGGAGCCATTCCTTTGACCAGTCTGCTATTCTGTCTAGGTCTGCTTGAAGATCTTCATAATTGATCAGTGGATTTGCATAGAGTTTGGTGTCATCGGCAAAGATACTGACATTGCATTCCAAGCAGTATGGTAGGTCAAAAGTGTAGATAATGTACAGCACTGGGCCTAAGACGGAGCCCTGCGGCACGCCACTGGTTATCATTCGTTGATCTGAAAGGCTTTCCCCCACTCTCACACGAAAGGATCTTTGTTGTAGGAATGCACTGATCCAGGCTAGCAACTTTCCACGAATTCCTACAAATTCTAGTTTATAAAGAAGTCTCTTAATCGGGACCTTATCGAAGGCCTTTTCGTAGTCTAAGTAGATTACGTCTGTCGGCTCTCTAAAATTAAAATCATTCGTCCACCGCGACAAACACGACAGCAGGCTGGATATAGTGGAGCGGTGTGGGCAAAAACCATGTTGCTGGTCGGGGATTATAAGATGATTGGTAAAGAAGTCCCTTATATGTTTCACAATTATTTTTTCCATGGCCTTGCAAGCTACACATGTCAGGCTAATGGGTCTGTAGTTAGAGGGCTCCAGTTTACTTCCCTTTTTAAATATCGGTGTTACATTTGCAGTCTTCCACAAGTCAGGCAAGACCCCCGTGTCATCCTACCCGATTAATATTACAACACTTAAAAAAAGCCCTACAACAGACGCGTTTGTCATCAAGGGTTTGTACGGAACCCTCGATATGCGAATCAGATTCACACATGTGCTGTTTCATATCCTACGGAGCAAGAATTTTCAACCAAATTATTATTAAAGTTTTACCAATTTAAAAATAATAATCTCAAGGTCCTGATAGGATCAGATCAGACAACACGTAGTTATAGTTAAGATTCAATGATTTCCTTTTTCACATCATAATACGTAAATTAACGAAATATTTTATCTCCTGTCAATTCTATTAATAACGAAGACTGAAATCGACCGGGGTCGCCACCGCACCTGTTAAGTCTCTACGGAGCCAAGGCTTGACAGTGCACTCAATATTTTACTTGAGTTACTTATCCAATATTTTTGAATTCCAAAGCTCAACTGTACAACTGTTGTATTTTTAACTTATTTGTACTTCGTTTTTTAAATAAATACGTTGCATGTATTCTGGAAGTTTTATTTCACAGCGAAAGAAGTATATTTTTTACGAATTAAGATAACAATCAATCGGTTCGCCAAATTTTTGCTGTTACCTTGGCCAACGGACGATTGCAATCAGTTTCACCAATTTGGCTGAAATTTGAACTGCAATGAGTACGATTCCAAAGTGGCTCAAAATAGAAATTAAAGTCACGAAAGCTGAAACGTAGATTTTTTCTATCTGAAAATTCCTATCGGTAACTGCCGATATTGTCAAAAAAGTGCCTGATTGATGACAATTGGCCCTGTCTGAGATTAAAATGTTCTACTCGCCGGGATATTTACCATTTTTTTTTATTTTCTTGAATTTCCCATATTTCGGCGCTGTTAGTCATGATCACAGATGTACTGTACTTAAAGGAAAAAAAGTGAAATAGCGGATACACGATACAATTAAAAAAACATGGTAGGTAATTATCCCGGCGAGTAGAACATTTTAATCTCAGACAGGGCCAATTGTCGGCTAACTATAGTGTTTTACTAACAATTAATTTAAATGACTATGTCAATCTCAAATCATACACATACTGCTTAAACCTCCTCCTTGACCCTTTACAAGTACATATATTCAAAACAAATCTCAGTAAAAGATGATGAAGTGAATAGTGTATTAGAAATCTCGTAACAACTAAATCCATTTACGTATTGTTAATAACCTTGTCTAGTGAAGAGTCGGTTGAGTTGTGGGAACCGTAATAAGGGTCGTGGTGTAAAACTTCATTATTTGCTCCACCTCTGGCCACAAGGCGGGATACGAAATGACTCCCATTCTCATTAACCTCGCCTTTGCTGCCTCACTTTGTATCATTGCCAGATATATTCTAGTTACACAATACGTTGATGTGTACAAAAAATATATCGTGCACAGAAGGTGTTTGGCAAAAATAACATCATTCGTTTTTTGTTCGAATGTTGACCGATATTTTTTCGCGCGGTTTGATAAACAGACTTTTATTTTATTTCGCTGGAGTAGCCATGTTTATTTCAACGAGTATTTGGTTTTTTCAGTTACTCTGAAGTTCTAAAAAATAGGTATGATACAAAAAAAGTTGGTAAATATAAAATGACTATGAGTAGGATGCAGTTTTATTTATGATGTTATTTTGTTGAAGTTAGGCACATGCCTGCCTAAACCTACAAAAACACATTCGTATTCGTATTTGTATCGAAAAAGGTATACGACATTTAGTTTCTTTGCTTGTTTGGTTGAATGTGCTTATTTCAGGAACTACTGGTTCGGATTGAAAAATATTATTTCTGTTGAATTGTCAACTTATAACAACACACTACCCAAGGTTTATGATTACTGTTCCGCTCAAGCGTAATCATAAATATCAACAAATATAAAACGTTGGAAATAAATTGCGTTAATTCCATTCAATCTTTATAGAAATCTTTATAGAAGTGTGTTATTCAATATGTGTAGCAGATTCCACCAAACGCCATCAATCTCCAGTATTAACAGTTTATAGAAATGGACTGACGTATCTTGGTATTAGGTAACTACGTGTAAAACCCTCCTACTTTTGGTTTTATCGATTGCATTATAACCTACATTTTTTGTTATTTTTATTGTTTTAAACTTAATTTATTTCATGTTTTGAACGCCGTGTAATGTAAAAAATACATCAACCGTTACTATTGGCCAAAACGGAGTATCGGGCAAACTGATTAGAACGCAAGCCTGCTTAACTTGGACTTAATTTAGTAGCAGGGTAAGATATATACAATGAATCGGTCAGTGACAAACAGAAATCCTGAAGGTCGATACTTTAATCAATCACGCCCCGTCCGCTTCAAAATGCACGTACACGCTCCTTGATATATGAGAGCTTACCCTCGGGAACTAATGTTTTATATTCTGTCGTTGTATTGACAGTCGAGACTTATTGCATGACGGATAGTGTTTTTGTCTTCAACTAAAATGATAGTCAATGCGCGATTGGCGTACCTAAGTGGTTGATGTCATCATCATCAACGGAGCACCGATTCCGAATGCATACAAAACTTGAATTTTGAAGTCCTCTCTTCTAGTAATAATTCATAGTAATTGCTTTATCCTGGCTAATATGGGGGCGTATGCAGTCTCATCCCAATCTATGATGGGAAGGCATACCAAGCAGGTGGACTTGCTTACAAATGAGATTGGCTACGACCCCGAAGATATTGGTCTGTGATGTGAAACGAAAAATTCCGTAAACCTCACTAGGCCAATGAAAGCACTAAACTACCATCGGAAAAAATGTTACAACTAGCAGTAGGACTGTTCAACAATCGGTTACATAAAACAAACTCCATGCAAATGTGAATTTCATAAAGAATTGCAGAAAA
This sequence comes from Eilema sororculum, assembly GCA_914829495.1. Classification (NCBI taxonomy): domain Eukaryota; kingdom Metazoa; phylum Arthropoda; class Insecta; order Lepidoptera; family Erebidae; genus Eilema; species Eilema sororculum. Next base: position 14,502,582 of record OU618543.1, on the reverse strand, counting down.
TCCTTAAACAGGAATGTAGGTATTTTTATTTATGGGTTTTATTATAGGTGGCTTTTGTGTATTTGTTGTTGTAAAGTACATACCTACTTTATGGTGAAAACTGTACGTGACGAAGATTACGATGCGTTCGCTAGGTCGATACTTGCGTATCGAATATCGGTGTGTCTTGATGCACATGTGATATTTTAACACAAAGGCTTCTACTAGACAAATACGTACGCTCCAAGCGAAAAATGCTTTGGATATGACTTGTTACAGTCGTTCAGACACCTCAGAAAAAAAGTGTTATGGGGCTTCAAGCACTCTAAAATAAAATCGAAAATCAGTCCTACGAAACGAAGTCCATACAAATGAAGTCGCAACTAAAAACTAGTATACATATATCTATAATAATGTACAAAGGCATAATGAGGATCACGTACGATGTTTTGTGACGTATATTTTTTCAAAGTTGGACACTAAAAAAGTTAAATACATAGCGAAAAATTATCTTCTCGGGCGGGACTCGAACCCGCAGTCTTTCCCTTACAGGGGGAATGCCTGACCAATTCGGCTACCGAGACACGCCCGATATAATTCAAATTTCCCATCTTATACGTCTTTAAGGCGACGTGGCGTCATCTACCGATTTTCTTACGAACTATCGGAATCAATGAATGATGTTACAATCATTTTTAAACATTGATTTTTGATAACTGCGCCCAAACAATTGAAGGAATTTTTACAGCATTAAGTATGTTAACTATACAAATCAAATACAAATCGGTAGATGACGCCACGTCGCCTTAAAGACGTATAAGATGGGAAATTTGAATCATATCGGGCGTGTCTCGGTAGCCGAATTGGTCAGGCATTCCCCCTGTAAGGGAAAGACTGCTGGTTCGAGTCCCGCCCGAGAAGATTCTTTTCTCCTATGTATTTGATTTGTATAGTTAGCATACTTAATGCTGTAAAAATTCCTTCAACTAAAAAAGTTATATTAAATTACTGTACACTTTTCATTAAAAGACAGGCCACTAGCGGTGACACTATTAAAGGCATCGTAAAACCCGTCGCGCACCTCTTTCTCTTTATATTTTTTACGGCGCTCTGGATACTACCTACGTCATAAAAAGTGAAATATTGTGTCTCAGAACGGATGCCTTCTCCCTTTATGAGATTGAGCTGAAATCCGATAGAAAAATGAACATTATCTGGTACAGTCAGCAAGAACAAACGCTTAATAAACCAAAATCCATACTAATATTATAAATGAGAAAGTAACTCTGTCTGTCTGTATGTTACGCTTTCACGCCTAACTCACTGAACCGATTTTGATGAAATTTGGTTTAGGGGTAGATGAGACCTTGAGAAAGGACATAGGCTATGCTTGTTCGCGATAACCGACATCCACGCGGGCGAAGCTGCGGGTAAAAGCTAGTATAATAATATATTTCAATCTGCCCCAAAGAGGGGGCTCCAGAGCCAAGGCAACCTCATCTCACCTCCCATAGATTATAGGTTTTAGTCGAATTTTTACGTGCGGTATAGATTTCCGACGTTACCGTTTGTCTGAAATGTTTTTATTAATTATGAAACATTTTGCTCAGCAATACGGAATGTTTTATCTGTCCCTTGACTGTTGCTTGATTTCTGGGACTCCCTAATGACCTTACTGTTTAAAAGTTTTAATTCAAAGCCTTTTAACTAGACGGATTTGCTAAATTATAATCAGTATTGGACCGTGTTTTCGTGACAAAGGCAAGAATTAGAACAATCCCTTTTAGTGTCATATATTACCCTCTTACTCTTCTTATATGTACGTGCAACGTTTAACAAAAGTTTTCTACCAGCTGGCTTAGATTAGTTTTTAAATATATTTTGTAGGCAGTTTGGACAATTTTATTGGACACAAGGTGGCCATAAAGCACGAGGCCCAGCGAATATTAAACATTCTCAATACATTATGGAGGCTTATGATACCGGGGGCAACTCTCGTGCTCTGCTGACCTGGAAAAAATCCATTAGAACCTGTTTTAACGACTTGAAAAAGGATCAATTCACCTGAATCTTTTATATCTCCGTTAAACTTAAAACTTTATCCTTTATGAAAATATCAAAATGACTCAATTCCTAGCATTGCCGTTGCTGTTACTCGTGGTTCCACCTGCGTGAATCCAAGCTGGTTAAATGTAGGTAGGTATATAATGCTACAAATCTCTCATATACCACCTACGTGAACTTATAATAAGCTCGCGTTTGTAATAGCTGTTACCCCGATACTCCTTCACCCACAGGTCCATATTAGTAAGATAAAAGTATGAACCAAATTTCATGCAGATCAGAATAGCCGTTCTGATGTAGCAAACATCCATCGATACACGAAAATCATGTCATTTATAATGTTTTGGCATCGTCATCATTTTAGAATTATATCAGTCACATTTATTGAGTCTATCCCTTTTGCTGAGGTCCGATGGATGCGGCATGACCGTAAATTGAAGTCGCACCGACGAGGTGAATCTCCTGTCCTTATTTCATCTTGCCAATTATAAAATAAACTCCCAAAACCATAAACAAAAATGAATAAATTTTATTGTTATTTTATTATTATTCTTTTAATATTTGCTATAAGTACTACAATGTCGTGGAATCAAAGCCTACCCAACAATGTACCAGGTGCTCTTGTTCCCGCCCGAATCGTCGCAAGAATCGATTGCCAGCACAACGCGAGATAAAGCGCTATTGTGTGTACTTCCACCCACAAGACGCGTCCTCCATCTAAAATTATTACGGAGTCTATTCACGCCTATGATTTTGGATGTTAATATTTATTTCACAAATTCAGTAATGATTTGTTCAAACTGTTTTATGCTACTTTGATGACGAGCAGATCACACAAGTTCACCTAATAAGCGGTCGTGGTAGTAAACTGTATCAATATCTCTGAAATCATTGAATAGTTAAAGACCTTGTCTTATAAGAGTCTCTGGTTACTTCACTCATCAGCAGAAATACTAACTTACAACCATTGCGTCTATGGTGTCGCCATATAGATAATAATTATGATTTTTGTAATATATTGAAAAGAGGCCGGGTGTTCCTACATAAAAGTATCTTTGTCGACTTTTAAATATTTAAAATATTACTACGGCAAAGAATTTCTAACTATATTCCTATCTTTTACAGACGAAAAATATAGCGATTACTTTATAGCCTGTGACATATTGTTATCAATTGTGATAAGTTTATAGCTAAAAAACCTAATGGTGTGAACACTGATCGTTTTGTCCTGTACCCTCTGAAACCACTGTCATTTGATTTTGCATGAAAAGACCAGACTCGCAAAATGTCTTTCCATCCAATATGTTACAAATAAATTTAATGAAAATAGATTTTCTTTACAAGAAAAGGTTTACCGGAGTCAGGCCATAAATTTTTTACTGTCCTAGTTTACAAAAGCCTAAATGTTAACTATCTCTATAGATAGATAGATATATTACTCACAAAGAAGTTAACATAACTTTCTATAAAATATACTCGTGTTACGATATTTTACATAATCTATGGTAATAGTTTTGTATAAAAACAGCAATAGCAAGAATGACAAGACAATGTTTGGAATGATATTTTCAGACCTCGTATTATGCAAAAACATTTGCCATCAATGTTTTATAAATTATAAGTACATTCAAAATACTATCTTAAATCCACGCTAAGGCAACGTGAACGTTTAATTTTTCAAATTAAAAATATATTTCTCCACCAGCCATCATAAAAGGACGGCTTTATGACGGTTTAAGATATCAAAACTTTTGTTGGACCGAAAGTACTCGGAATACTTTGAACTTTCGGAACATTCAATTCTCCAGAAAATATCGGTAAAACGTAACGATTATTTAGTATAATCGAAAAGTTTCGAACGTTCTCGAGTGTCACCTTCTGAGTCAATATTTTTTTAAGATTAGTTACCGAAATTACTAATATACCTCGTTACTGAAACTAACTTGCTTGTGGTAGAAGTGTGTTTGAGTCGGTAGCGTCCTCGGAACCCCATGATCGTAAATTATTTCGTAATCCTACTCTTTAATTGCTGAGCAATCTGACGACAAAATACTACTAAATCTATTGTTCTTAGTGCGAAACCGTAACCACAACATAAGTACCTTACAAGTTGATACTAAAATCATGTTTATGTGTAGTGTAACGTTAAAGATACACCAAAACATAAAACAAATTGGGTTAGGTTTTCGAGCGCGCGAAGGTACTTTCTCGTCTCAGTTTTGCACTACTTGGATAAATATGCAGACAACGGCTAACATTTAACAATTCTTAACAAAGTTAACGAAGATAAATTAGATAGCGTTTTATTTGAAACTTCTGTAACTTCATTAACGTGGACGCGCGTCGGTTGTCGAGAACAAGGACGAAATTGTGGGTTAAACGTGTCTACGTACCTACTTCTTCAAGTCCCAGGTTTCCTTGTTATCAAGTTACCGTGTTGCCACGATTAAAACATTACACTTATTGCAATAGTTTAATCGTGAACATGTAACTTATAGACAAACGTCTTCACTTTTCTTCGAAAATTACACATACGTTTTTTTTTTATTTTGCCTGTAGGCTACCTCCAAGATGTTCAAAGTTCGGACTACCTCACCTGCAAATCGGCACACCTGCTGTCTGACGATGTTCTAGTCGTCAGTCGGTCCCACAAAAGTAATAGGAGAGTGAATCAAGGGCTTAAAATGCGTGAAGGCCTCAAAAGTGCTTAAAAAAAGCTTTGAATACAATCGTGATTGGAGCTAACTGATAACTTCCCTACTTAAATGACATTATTATTTATATTTTACAGATACCCCCGTTCAAACGATAATTCAGATATTTCTCTTAAAAATGCAAGAAGAAATAAAATATAATTAAACTGTCTGATATCAGCTAATTTTATCTGCAACAGTGCCTATTTAAATATTACTTGTACTTTGATTATAGCCTCGAAACTCAAACAACACTCTTTAAACTCTAGAAATCACGACAAAGCAATATTGTCAATGCGTTGACGTAGATTTCCAGTTAGCCTATTTATGACGAGCCAGTAGGGCAGAACGGTACTATCGGGCTACATCCGGAGCGCTTATCTACACAAATAAACCCAAACACCCCCCGTATTATTGGCGACGATATGGCGCCAAACAACACGCAGCTACTGGTTAATTTACAAAGATGTAAACAGAAAAACATACCAATTTTTATACCACTTAGGCGGCAGACAAGCACTTGACACCACCTGACAGTAAGTGGTTACTGTGGTCTATGATAGACCTGTGCAATACCAGTGACTTCTCGACTACGAGTGGACTATAGGAATCTTCTAATGCCCTTCTAGAAGAATCCCATATTGTTGACACTTGGAAAAACGAAAGCAGGGAGCTTATTCCTCAGCTTGAGCGTGCGTGGGATGAAGTACTTTTCTTAAATAACAAAAAAAAATACTGTATAATATATAGTATTTTTTTTATAACAAAAAAAATACTATACTATACCGCACAATGAGCACCGTTTCTGGTTGCAATATATGGGGATGGACCATGGTGAGTGGTAGGTTGATAGGTTATAGTTGTGACCTTCCAGAGCTTCATGTCAAACTGTACTTATTTTCAAAAACAAATTTTAATTATCTTGTCACACATATCCCCAATTATGTACGTACATTCTTGTAATAAGCCACAGAAAACGTTAAAGTCTATACGAACTCAAATTGGGCTTAAGAAAGTTGCTTAAAATTTGCATTAAGTATCAAAATGAACAAACAGTTTGTATCGTAATCTGCATTAAGACTGCCTCGTGGGTTAGGCGAGCTTGATTGCTTTGTTCTGCCTTTTCCGGGTTTTAATTTAACTGTACCTACTAAGACATAGTATAGTTTTTCATTCTATTTATTTAAGTTTTTGTTTCATTTATTTAATTTTTTGATTTGACCATGTGACAATTACCAAATTAGTTTCATGTTTTTATTAATTAATTAAATTCATAATGTGCATTTTAAACCTTGAACACAACATGTTATTTTTATACTTTCACCATGGACTAGGCACTTCCGTAGCTAAGTGTCTATAATCCTTGTTTTTGAAACTGTTTTAAATATATTTTTGAGAGATAGCTAAGATGTTTAACCATTTTTATTAACAAGTAAGTTACGTTGGTCAAAAACTATTTTTCTAAATCTGAAATGATCATCTACTTTTGATGCTAAACATTCTACACTTAATAAGTTACTCAAAACTGCTATCGGTTCATATTTTTGTTAAGTAAGTATGTCACGTTTCCTACGTGTCAACGTTGTAATACTGCCATCAACGAAACTGACATTTAATTTTTTCTGTTTCCTAACCAACCCTAACGTTACGATAAAATGTTACGCTGCTTTTTATTGACCCTGTTTTTTATACGTATGTCTGCAGACATACGTTTAGAAAGAAATTAAAAGAAAAAAATTAAAAGTTTGTATTGGTTTTAAACTTACTGTCTAAAGAGGATTAATATTTAGAACATAAATAATTATCTAAATTTACCTAACCCATGTTAAATACAGCCACGATACACTATACAGACTTCGCTCTATGGATCTAGGATCTACATACCTTTACATATCTTATAATGCAGAATGATTAAAAAATAAACAAAATAACACAAATACTACTATTACATTAAAAACATAGTATGCTTAATTCAAAATTAAACTTTAAGTAAAATAAAATTACATGCAAGATAACGTTCGAAGGAGACGACTAGGTGGTCGCAATTCCTGAATATTTTTACTTGAGGCCAAGGCATACGCTGATGCTACAACAATGGACAATGTTACTAGGTGTGCAAAATCACTTGAAAGTTTGTTCCAGTAATGCTGTTATATATATATAAATACAATTGTTTTTGTTTCATTCAAAAAGACCAAGATATATAAATACAGGTTATGATTTTACAGGCATGCAAACGTCTGAAAAATGTCGAGTCCCGGACCGGCTCGCGCTAGATGTGTGTGACGTATCATTTATGTAGCCCAGTCGCTGTAGTTGGCGCTACCTTACGTTTCACCAGAAATCTCAGGAACTACTAACTAATTTAAAAAACATTTTTGTTTTGAATAACCCGTTTATCAAGCGCGAGTTGGTCAAAGTCCATTTCTTGGAAACTAATTGATATACTCGTATCCAAATAATTCTACCAGAGTATTTTTTGTTTTCAAAACACAATATAATAAGCTAAAATTCAGACTTTGTGAACATTCTCCATTATATCTATGTAGGTACCTCATATTCACAAGTTTTTCCTTATCCTCTATCCAAACAAATAAAATTGATAACACAATAACACCTAATAAATAACACCTTTTGAACCACCCATGCATATCTGAATACAAGTGTAGGTACCTATTTATATAAAAAGCAAATTATATCTTAAAAAATTGTCTGTTTGACTTGATTAATGTTAGAAACGGCAGGCTAATTTTCACAGGACTTTCTCTGGTAGATCCATCCATCTAACTTTTGCTCCACCCATGTGGATGTAGATTTAATTTTTTTTTTTTTTTTTTTTTTTTTTATTCAATATATATGGTATACATTTGCATTTTTTTCAAGTACCAGTAAACCGAAAGGGTTTGTATCGGTACCCAATTACAAATTTATTACTCAGGTGATTTAGGTAATTCAGGTGTGGCTCAGTAGCTCAGTTGGAAGAGCATTCCCCTGTAAGGGAAAGGTTGTGGGTTCAAGCCCCACCTGAGTAATAAATTTTTCCTAATGTAATCGAATTGTATAGTGAAAAATAATAAATGCTATAAAATGACCAAGACCTTTCATCAAAATCTGTTGACTACTTTTTGCATCCATCGAGCCTAAACAGACAGAGACAAGAATTCTCAAATAAATAAAAAATATTTGAGTTGAGAATTGTTATTTGACATAACCCAAGTATCTATTTGAAAATATTATTTCCAATACACGCTTAGATACAATTAATTTACAATTTTGTATTATTTGCGGCAGCCTAGTGGTATGGGTAATGGACTGCTGAGACGAGGTCTCGGGTTCGATCCCAGGTTTACTATGGCGCACACCAATGACTTTTCGATGCTTTTCGAAGTTATGTGTGTATTTTTTATCGCAGGTTTATAAGTGCCCGGTTAATGGCAATAGGCTCGCCACCTATTATATTGGGACTAAACATAAACTGGCGAAATGTGGGTGCTAGCACCTCTGCCTAACCCTTCGGGGAATACAGGCGTGAGTTTATGTTATGTTATGTTATGTTTGTAGTATAGAACATGCTCATCTGTCAGTAGATACTATATACGAGTTTATATATTTCTTATACTCAAAAATTACAAAGAGTATAAATAATTCATGATTATAATACATATTTACCATATATCAGATAGAGTTTTCTTTGCGCCATCATTTGTGACAACGCGGCGTGGGACGACGGCGCAAACGCTATGATTGTTTCCTCTCTGTATACGAAACTATTTCCGAACAAAACCTGACTTTGGTTATTTATAAAGCAAAAACTCACACCTGAATTTGATATGGTTTTCAGGTGTAAGTACAGATAGCAATATCATTCACTTCGATGTCAAAAAACAAACATTAAAATATTGTGATATTTTAACATTAGAAATTCAGCATGTAAGGGCGTCCAAAGAACTCCCTTAAACGGGGTGAACGTATTCAATCTGATACAGACCACTGCCCTTGTCTGACAATCTTGCTACGATCATCGCTACACCCCACTGAAGGCTTACTATGACGTGTTAAAGCATGTAAATACAATATGGTTGTATTGTTTCGAGGTTCCGATATTTCGGCGCTAATGCAAGCACCATGATCACTGAGGAATTGGAGTATTTGAAAAAGTTTTTTGGAGTAAATATATCGATGTACCCTTTTTCGAGTTCTTTTACTACACGTATCGACACTATCACTGGTTTCAATCTCACTACCTCACTACATACTCGAACTCGACACGAAGTCATCTTGTGTCGTATTTTAATCTGCAGAACCTTACTGGCCATGTGTACGGCCAAGGTATTCAGTAGTCAGTTTCCTCCATATATTCCTTTGCATGTAAATGTACAGTGAGTATCGAAAGGTGTTAACCTATTGCTTTGGCCGTGTGTACAAAGATACTTATATAGAATGAACATGGACAACGGAAAATAAATCGCTGAAACAGTGTTTGAGTAATTTGATAGTGAAATCAATGTAATGCTGACTTTAGGTACATTACACGCTGCTCGCTCAAGTCTTCAACCGTTTGGCAAGAACGCCGCCGCCACATCTGCGACGTTGCCCGTTCATTTGAAGCTAGAGCGACTACGAAATACTCTATTAGAGCGCAGCTGTCGGACGAATTCGTAATTGGCATCCCTATAAATATTTCTCACAAATGATACTGTAACCTACCTGAAACAATGAATTCTGTATATAACTAATAGACTGGCTGATATACTACGAGACGGGTTGTACGGAATAAAAATGTTTGTATCTATTGAAGACCATTGCTTGATTAGCAACAATGCGCCTATTTTCGTAACTGATGGTATTACAAAAAGGCATGGCGTTTTAATCGTCAACTCGAGTTGTGTGGGTACTCCTTCACAGTTTGGTGTCATCTAGATTCTGGGCTCGTTCCAAATTCGAAATGCATGCCCATTTGAACCAGGAGCTGTGACACAAGGTTTGTTCTAAACAGCTTGTCTAGAAGTGGAAACAAATCGTTCTTATTTTTTATTAGTCACTAAATTGTGGCAAACCATGACATTACAATATGTGTGAAAAAAACTGCATACATATATATATTCACGTCTTCCTCGAATGGGTGGGCAGGTATATATTAACAACCTTCATTTCGTCAGTATGTATGAATAGAACCAGATGGTGTGCTAGTGTCTCTGTTCACCCCTGAGGGATAATTTGCGCTTAAATCAGAAAAATATACATTTATACCAACCGGTAAGTACACAGTGTTTTTCACACATTTCCTCACGATTCCGTACAGTTAAGTTATCGTTACCTACAGATGACAATCGCTTTTCTTACAAACACCATATACTAAGTAGTTATCTACATGAATATAAAAGTGAATGTTTCTTTGTTTGTCCTCTATGCCTTTATCGGATTGTGTTAAAACTTTGAAAGTGGTCGTGCATATACCCGTTACATAAAAAAGGGTAAAAAACATTGCAACGCATGCGGGGCAATCGATAGCAGTGTTGGGGAGGTCAGTCTGCAGAGGTGATAATTAAAATCTGTGAGATCGGTCATAGCTGACGAATTCTTTCAGAGGTTCAGACACACTGCAGTAACTTTAGTATCGCTAATTCAAAATCTGTACTTATACAGACAGGTGGATATTACGCTTCACTGTGAAGAGTGATATGTTCATAATACCTACTTACATTGACATATTGTTAATCAATGAGAACTTTAGTAACAATATATATCAATGTTGTTAACCCGGCAAAAAACTGCAATGACGGAAAATGTGATACAACTATATTTTTTCACTTAGGTGGACTTATACCAAATGAACATAGAGTTAGAACATATTGAATAATACACTTGTACTTTTCCACAGAGTTTAATTTTATTTCTATACCTGATCGGTTTCGACTTTGAGCGTGCCGTAAGCCGAAATCGGTCAGGTTCAGAAATAAAATTAAACTCTGTGGATAAGTACAAGTGTATTGGGATGAATTTTTTATAGCATTTATTATGCTAACTTTATAACTAACTAATATGTGTAGTAGATTCCACCAAGTGCCATCAATCTCCAGTATAAACAAAAGAGTTAGAACTTTCTTCTTCCTCTCGTTTTCAGCGCTTACTCAAATATACAAACGCATGTAGAAATCACGTCGAAATCTACGAACATGGCATTTGAAATATCTGAAAGTTTTGATAATACTGGAATATTGATTTTGGCCGTAAGACATAATATCCCATACTAGCGAAAGTTTTCGGCGTCACGTAGGACTAAACAAACTTTATTCTTATAGCCCCTTAGTCAATATTTGGCAATCGTGGGAATTTCACCCGTAACGCTTTAGTGACCTTTTACATCACTGTGCCCATTCTAGCAGCCATCATTTTAGTTAAAGGTATTCAGCAGCCCGCTACATTTACTACTGATTAGATTTGGCGTAGCCTAGGCTAATGTTGCTAGAGTAGCCTAATCTAGACTAAAACTCGAGTTTTATAATATTATATTCGTTTTGTAGGCTGACATTAATTATTCGTTTGTTTTAATTGTTCTATTATTTTTGTTTCTATTTTTGCTATTTCCTCTTTCTTCTTTATTTTGGTTTAAATTTTTCTTTCTATCTTGTGCATATTATAAAACTTACTAATCTTTATATTATCACCTTGTCATAGACAGCATGTTTACTGTTGGAGAGAGAACAGCCCTATCCCTTAGTCGCGTTCTATGACACCCAACGGAAGACATATTCTACTCCACCGGGTAATACTCCAGTATTGTTTATATGCTATTTAATTAATTACAGTACTACAAAATGACGATCTCTTTAAATTGAAAGGTTTGACAATAGTTTCCTTTTTTATATAAAAACAAAAGTATCTCTTAAAAAGTGTTTGTTATTTATGAGATTTTAAGACTTACACTGAAACTTTGTAAACAATAAGAGCAGAGTTTTAAAATACGATTGTTACCTAAAAGCTTGCCGGTACCTTCAGCTGCACGACCAGACAGCATGACACAGGTGCTAGCTAGGAAACCTGTTTTAAAGTTCTACGAGTAATCTCGAGCAGAACTTAAGCGTTACCTAAGTTTCTTGGTAAAATCGATAACGGGAAATGTGTTTTGTGCTATATCAATATATGTATAGTCAATCTATGTACGTTTTAAGTACAAACTATCATTTATTTTATTATTTTTATTTGTCATTATTATTTATTTAAGCTGTTTTCTTGTAACATTTCTGGGTTTGTGCTGCAGCTACGAAAAATAAATGCATTTTCTTTCTTCCTTTCTTACCTACTAACATTTTAACGGTATTGATTATTATTTGTTGTATTCCACAACATTTTACACAACGGTATCTAGACCCATGGTAAGCTATAAATAGCTTGTGTTATGGAATCTAGACTGCGGATAAACATACTTATATACTTTTCTTTTGTAAATACCATACATAATATACATAAAAACACCCAGACCAATGCAAATAGCCATATTCATGTATACAAATATTTGGACTGAGCGGAGATCGAACCCGCGCCTACTGCGTGGCAGTCGCGTGCACTACCGCCACGCGACAGAGATTATTTGATTTATTGATTGATTGATTATTTGAGTCGGAAGTCGGAATAATGGTGAACTGGCCAAGGGTTTGACTTCAACCGAAATTGCATGCATGAATAGGTTCGTCTGTTTGCATTGGTCTTGGTGTTTCTATATATATTTACAAAAATAATAACTAACTTGGTATGTAATTCGCATTAGAAGCAATAACACTAGCTTTCTTTGGGTCCAGCTTGCGTTGTGTAGAATGTCCTAGAACAATTTTATAATACGTACCTACATTTGGTACTCGACACCGGTACTTCATACGAAAACTTAGTTAGAACTAAATAATTTTTCCTCATTACAACTACCTTAAACCGAACTTGCAAAAATGTTTCAAAAGTGGTTTAGTGTTCACAAAACAGTCGTTTTAATTATATCGAGTCTAAGCATAACGATTATTACACATTAAGACGCCGCCATTCAAGGCGCGTATACTTGGAAGTTACATTAATTAATTCTCTTAAATCAAAACAACGTTGCTCCTAAAGTCTCCGGTGGTTCACTTTAAATTTAATTGTAGAGGGGCGAACAGCAGAAACAAATTGCCTAAGAAAATTCGAGAAGATTTCAGCTTGATATTTGGTTTTTTAATTCAGTATATTGTTGTTATGCACTGTAATGACGGTCGACAACACCAGAATGGCTATAACTTTAATAAATTGTTCTGTGAATAAAATGGTTGTTTTTTTTTATACAGGTCACGTCAATTTGACTTCACCTCGCCTGATGTTAAGCTAAAGGCAAAGTCTCGGAAAGAGGGTCACCATCGTAAACATTTACCATGTTAACAGTGTTGGCACTCAGCTTGACGGCCTCATTAGATGCCTTTTCACGCCCCGCTTAAAGGACCCGGGACTGTAGGAAGAAGGAAACACGTGAGCTGGCAGGGAGTTCCAGGTCTTAGTGGTGCGGCATAGGAATGAGTCACTGAAACGCTTGGTTCTAGCAGGTATACTCTGCACCGTAAATGGATGGGTATTACATCTTCCTGAATTCAGAATTCTAAATTCAGGAAGCTATTTAGGAAAAGAAATTCAGTCACCGAAGCTCGCGATTGCACCTTCACTAATTTAGGATCCTAAATCATTTTTGAAGGACGAGCGGCAAGGGACGGACGTGTCGACTGTCGAGTGAATTGCGACAAAATGCCCTCAATACTATAAAAAAAAAACAAAATATTGATATTGCCATAACCCTTGCGGTTAGCTTAACGACGAACGAATTTTTTCTTTCATAATCAATTTGAATAATTAGCATACTGAATGCTGTAAAATTTCATTCAAACATTTGGGCGGAGTAATAAAAAATCAATGAATAAAATGAATGACAGATCATTCATTGGTTCCGATAGCATAGCTCGTAAGAGCGTCGGTAGATTGCTCCACCATCGCCTTAAAGACGGATACAGATTGGTTTGGGCGTGAGTCTGGTAGCTAGGTGGTCAAAGCATTCTCCCTGTAAAAGAAGGATCGCGGGTTCAAATCCCGCCTGGACTGATCATATAATTTTTCCTTGATCTATTTGAATAATTAGCATACTAGATGATGTAAAATTTCATTTATTTCGTCGGTACATACGCAATATTATATTGGTAGGGAAAGACGAACGTGCGCTCTCGACGGCCGGCGCGCGGCGACTGAGCGTCCTGAATTCAGGAAACGTAATTACACTCATCCGATTTAGCCATTTAGGACGTCGGAAACCATTCTTTTCCTAAATAGCTTCCTAATTAGGAAGCTTTGCTTCCTAAATGCAATTACACTGTTCTAAATTCAGAATTTTCTAAATTCAGGTTTCTGAATTTAGGAAGATGTAATACCCCTTTTTTTTGCCCTGTCGTCCTGTGAAGGAAAGGGGAGGGTGGGACTAATTGGAAGAGCTCGTCAAAACATTCACCATGGTAGAGATGGTAGAAAACTGCTAAAGACGCAACATCTCTACGCATCTGCAAAGGTTGTATTTCTGTTTCAAACTGTCAATCAAATATTTGACTATATTGATAGCAATAAAACTGAGCAACCATCTTTTTACCCGACTGTAAAGAAGGGTTATGTTTTTCGCGCGAATCTTGTATGTATGTTTGTAATATTCTTTATTACTTACCTCATATCTTCAGAACCAATACACGGATTTCAATTATTGAAGTCTCAAATTAAAGGTATACATTGCCCTAGTGTTCTTAGGTACATAAAATGTGAATAAGAAGCTGTATGGTGAGCTTTTGGTGCCAAAATGTATGTCGTCAAGAAAATATTTTTACTCCAGCTTATCGCGTAGGGTATGAAAAAATAAATTCGGGCGTCGGAGGGCACTGATTGACCTCCGTCCCCCATGAGCGAGGGCCTGGGGGTGACGGGTGGAGCCGCCTGTCACTCCAGTACAAGTAGGCCACGGCGGCGGCGCGCTGAAAAGCGCGCCTCCCCATTTCGTTGTCCACCCTCCCGAGGAGGGCCAGACCGTAAGGGATGGCCCTGGGTCAGCCGGGGTGCGAGGGATATGTCGATGCCAACCTCACCTCCAGCCTAGCACCGCGACCCACAGTTGGCGTGCGGTTTTAGTCGGTTCGGGTCCGACATAACCTCCCCTTCCGGTTCCGGTAGGGGAGGTATCCGAGGGGATTTCCGCACGGAAAAAAAAAGAAAGGGTATGAAAATGAAGTAAATAGAAAGAAGATTACAAAAATATATAATATCATAACTAACAAGTGTATAAAAAAACAAATTATCTATAGGATATATAAAAATCAATTGCTGTTCGTTATTCTCGCTAAAACTCGAGAACTGCTGAACGGATTTATCTTATCTTGGTCTTGAAATGTTCCTGGAGGTCTAGGGAAGGTTTAAAAGGTAAGAAAAACTCGAATAATTGCCGGGAACCGACATCCACGTGGGCGGAGCCGCGGGCAAAAGCTAGTTAAAAATATATCCCGACTGATGACTGAAATTATTGAAACAAATTTGATAGCAGACGGCCATTTGAAAATCATAAACCGGATAAAAATTAATTCTACATTTACATTTTTACTTCATATTCAACTAACGTTCCTATATCTGTGTCAATAAAAAATAAATCGATATTTTTTTGATTGATTGACTTCTTTATTGTTGAGAGTTTTATTTATACCAAAATTTGAATAATCCCCGGGTATACTCGATACCCGAATAACGCTGGGCCGTTCAGCTAATATCGCAATAAAATTTACTTAAATTCAAGTTCTATCTATTCTATATAAATAAAGTACTTACAATTCCCTAAAGCATACCCAGTGTATTTTCACGTCGAATATTGACGAAATTCGATAGGAAACGGGGCGAAATACTCATTGCCGGGTTTCAGCCCCTGACGAATTCGTTATCAGATAGCTAATAATCCAATTTGAATAGGCTGTTCTTGCATACAGCAAAATTTGCTTCCATCTTCCTTGTGCAAATTGATTTTTTTATATGCCATCGATTAATAAAACGTGGAACGGGCGGAGACGGCTATTGCCAAGTAATTTGTATTGTGTATTGTATTGTGTATGTATTCTGTAGAATGTTGTAAAATATAAAAAAAAATTTGTACTTAGTATTAATTTACTTATAGGGAAAGATATAAAAGTAAAAATCTCACAAAATATGATCCAGTACTTTTGAAAAATTGCCATAAAAGTACGGAAAATCGTCTCTGTACTTTTTTTATAAGTAACCACTACTTACAGACGTTCTTACGTCAGAGGGTGAGATAGGCTGGGAAAGATTAAGACTTCCTAAAATTCAATATAATAAAATGTTTTTAATATCTTTTGTCACCTACATTAACAGTGTTGCTAGCTTTTGCACGCGACTTCGCCATTGTAATACAGACACAGACCCAGTCTCAGCTACCTGCCTTTAGGTACCTAGCTAAGTAAATTTTCTTAATACATTGATATCACTCCGTACCTCAAAACTACACATTAGGCCATCGGATTCGGTTGTATTACGAACATCTGTGTACTTGCCATACCATCAAAAGTCAGACATAGCTACATAACTTCGATATTTGCCAGTGTTTTGAGGAGATCAGCAGAGTCGCCTCACGGAAAATATCGAAATTCGATAGTTTCTTAGTTAAACTAAAAACGAACCGCAAATGATTTAGGAAAAAGGTTCTGAGGATGATGATCCATCCAAGCATTACGTCCAAACTTTCGCATTAATATTAGAAGTATGATTTCAAAGGTAACTAAACACAGATATCTTTAATAACGCCATTACTTGCCATGCAGTACTCGAACGTTTACGACTTAGCGTGGGTCGACTAATCGTCGGCCTGACAGGCCCGAGTGCGATTGGCAGCTAGCTCACAGGCGCGAGTGTGTGACAGATCAAAGCTCCAATAATTAATAATACCTATCAATGTCTGTAACATAACTCAGCGGCTGTTCATTTAGCCAATAGTATTTGGAAGAAAGATAAGTTACATTCATAGTAAGCGGCGTTTCTGAATAAACTTCAGAATTTATCTCTAATACATTGAGCTGCTATAAAACTTCAAGTGTAGAGTAGAAGTGTAAGTTTGATACTTAAAGATTGTTTGCGCATTTATCGGTAATATATGTCATGTCGTAAATAAAATAACTACACGATCTGAATTGAATGAATATGCCAAATCTGGAGCATATCGAACAAACAAGAGCACTAGAAAAATGCAAAAGCAATAAAAATCTTCCTACATCCAGTATACAGCCTATTGTATGGGTACGTAGTGTCTATTTTAACACCCCAAATCCTGATGCGGTTTGAAGGAATAAATTATTATCGGGCCAATGTTCCAATCGAATGCCTCCGGCGACAACGCAGGCGGCGGAAATTTATTTCCAACTTCATTTCAAAATGCAAGCGCCCATTGAACACAAACGTAACTAGAAAATAAAAGTAATTTCCTCACTGCAGATATTATCGTTCTTACCCGACTACGGCAACGCCATAGAAGGGTTATGATGTTGACAGGCAACTTACCTAAACATGTATGCATGTATGTACTTACGCTCTTCAGCTATACTTATTGGAACATTTCAAATGTAAATCATTAGCTGTTGTAGCCCCAAAATAGTATAAATAAAAAATCACCCGACTACTTGAAAATCACGCTCTAAAATTATTAAACCAGAAAATATCTAGGATAGCCAAAGTGGTCGTATCACGGAAAAGAAAAAAAAGGGTCGTATGCCACTTTCCCTAGAATGTTTTTTTTTAAGTAATGGCATGTGACCACGGCTATGCAGGGTGGAAGATTTTCATGCCCTACTTCCCCTCGAAAATATGGTTCTTTTTTATTTACGATATCAGAAGGACCTTTGAATTAATTTAAATTGCTTTATTTTGTCAAATTGAATTTATAAGCTTAAATTTCAGGGATTTACTTTCATATAATTTATCATGTTAGAAAGATTTCATCCTTATGATTGCCATAATTGCCATCCTATTGATTGAAGCCAAAAAATTACAGGATGTTATTTTTTCAAGTTTTAGTCGGTTCGATTACCGGGTGTGTCAAGCGAGTTTTCGAAAATCTTTGAATGCCATATTGTTTCTTTTAAAAAAATAAAGGAATGTTTCCTTTGAGTGAAATCCTCTATATCCAGTATTTCAAGTAGGTACTTCCCCTCCAGAAGACCTGAAAATCTTCCACCTTGAAAATATTTATTTCCCCATGGTATAAGTGCATGATGGAGACTCCTGCACTTGACTTTCAATTATCCTACGTTAGATGTCTGTAGGTCTGTAATATACTAATGTGGCAGCCTTGCAGATTGCGCAACTTTCTCAATAAACCTATATATTTATATATGTAATTTTCTGTCTTACTTCGGGGTATCCCTATCTTACGAATGGCCTAAGCATTATAGGCATATGCAATAAATAACATACGCAATGTTGCATTAAACGTTACGGCTGAATATATCATTTAGACCGTTAATTCAACAGCGCCGTTAAGTTAACAGCCTAGGCAGTTAATTGAACGACTGATTAAGCTAGTTGGCCGCGACATATATAGGTAAAGTGAAATCAGGCGAAAACGTAAAACTGGCAATCACCATAGTACATCAAAAAGTAATAAATTTTAACGACTGAAACAATCACTCATTGTAATTTTCTATAGTATAATAAATATAGTAGAAGAATAAATCAAGTTATAACATTTTATATTATAAAAAAAATCTTAGTAGTAACGCAACAAAAATGCTATATAAAGAAGGTTTTTGTCTATTATTATTATCAGCAGTTATACCTCCACTTTGGTGCAACCAAGAATTGGCTGAGCGCAAGTAGGTATGACTTTCACTTATAAAATATTTTCAGCCGGCACTTCTTTTTCAGCTTTTATATTTCTATACTTTAATAATGTAATAATTATTATCGAGTTTATTTAATTAGTTGAAAATGATAAGCTCAGGTACAACTAGTTCGTATTAAAAATATTTTTGTATGTTTATCGAGGAAGCCTACTTACAACATCACATCGAAGGGAGCAGAGCAGTAATCATCAAATCCGGCAGATTCGAATACATTATTTAATAACTGACAAATGGCAGGCACACGTGGCTTACAGGGTGTGACACGGGGTTTAAACAAAACGGAACAAATAACCTTTCAACTTTCAAAGTATGCCACGGGCAAAGCCGGGGAAGGCCAGCTAGTTTGATAGTAGTTGTGAAAACGTTTGGAATTATTAGTCACAGCAAAATCTGTATGTTGTATTTTTTCACTAAGTAGGATCTAAAAAACTATATGAGTAGGCGCACTAACTAATCGAATAATTTATAATATTTCATATTTTTACGCTACTGTTGCATACTTTCTCAACTTAGACGAAGAGAAATTGACAGCTTCTGTGGTAGGGGTCGGTAGTGAACGCGGCCACTACGCAGGAGGCGCGTGTTCGATCTCCGCTCAAACCAAATATTTGTACATGCGTTGGTCTTGTCTCGGAGAGTACGTCAAGCCGTCGGTCACGATTGCTATACGAACATCAAAGGCATTTGTTACGGGTAGTTGGAGCCCTAAAAAGTCTTAACATCTGGTCTAACTCCAGCATAAAATATCGAAATTTAGCCAAATCCGCAGTTAGACTGGTAAAGCGGACCCCAGTCTCCAAATAGAATTGCTACAGATGAGACTGCTAGGATTAACGCTGGGATGAAGAAAACGAAGAGAAATTGACGTGTCTTATATTAAAAAAAAAAAACTTTTAACAAAGCTGTCATAAATACGCAACACATTGGCTACATGTTGGTGTTGGATTCGAAATGTGCATTGTATATAAATCCATGAGTCCTTCTGTCTTTACACATTACGTTGAGGAACTGGTGAACATTCAACACGTAGTACAATACAAACATACGTAACACTTTATTTATGATTTTTCAGATTTGCTGAAGCCTATCCTATTGCAAATGCAACATTATCAATATTTCTATGGATGTTTCTAGATTGCTCAGGCTTATCAATGCCAAATCAACAGTCAGTACCTAAATTTTAAATTCTATAGACCTAGCATTTAAACTCAAGTATATTATAAATCGAAGAATTACAGTGAGAGAATGCAGAGTGCTCCACCGAAATCGTTGAGATGTCAACCTCAACGAATAACGGACGGCACCTGTGAAATCCGTCGTACCAATCCAAAACTGCTTGCTTAATTCGGACGCAACTTGGAAATCGCTATGAGGATGATGATCTAGCAGAGAATTTCTGAGAAAAAACCACAATCCTCTGATAAATGCAGGCTAAGCCCAAAGCTTAGCCTGCATTTATCAGAGGATACAATTTTATTTTATAGATATCTAGGCAGGATCATTTGGCAGCATGTCGGTAAATAGACTTGCCCATGGTCAATCGCCAACTTTGAATTCATGATTTTGTAAAATATATTGTTGAGATCTTCCCTGGATAGATAGTTGCCTACATTAAATGTACCTCTGTATTAATCGTATTGGAGATATTTAAATTCTTGCCTGTTTGACAGTGACGCAAAAAGTACTGAACAGATTTTTGTTTTAGTTAGGAATAGCGTATGTTTGATCGCAATTGGTTTGTTAGAACCGAAGAAATAATCCAAAACGACAACTGACAACCACGCAGGTGGAGCTGTAGGCATCAGCTAGTTCTGAAATATCCGAGACCAGGAAGACAGTAAATATACTCTGAAACTAGTGATATTGTAACAAAATGGTCTTCTCTATCTGAAAGAACTCGGTTTTCTAGTTTGCATAACTCCTGTTTCCATCACTTAGCTATTTAGGCTTCATTATCTAAGGGAATTAATAAAACGTAAATTGTATTCTTACTTAATTCAGTTTTCTCATGGATGATTTGAAAAGCTTCGTGAACTACCCATCGAAAACCACAGTGGGTTTTGGACCAAAATTTAGCAAAAACAGAAAATTTTTCGCAAACATGATCAGCACTGTTGGTTTTAAAGATATGTTAGAACAAGATACAGAAGAACTTAGAAAAGATTATATTAAAAAGTTAAAACATTGTGACAATTCTGTCATGGATGAAAATTTAGTAAAGGATTTATACGATCGTGAAGTTGATCAAACAAAAATATAAGTATTGAAACATTTTACTTAAATAAATAAATTGCTGTATTTGTTTTTTCTATTTTTTATTCATTTTCGAAGCCTTTTTAGTGGAAGTTAAGTAAGTATAAAACCCCTCACAGACGTTACTAGAATATGTATGAATATATCGAGATATACAGGGTTATTGGTAACTCATGTGTCCGTACAGTTCTACTGTTCAGTTCTACTAGTAGGAGTAAACGTAGAAAAAAATTCATTTAGTTCTACTATCCACTGTATGAAATTTAGTTGTACTAAACTGACAAAAGTTCTTTTAGTACTACGACTTTGAGTACATAATTCAATAGAACTAAACAGACAATATTAGTAGGACTATACGGACAATACTTGTAGGACTAGACGGACAAAAAAGTCAAGTGCAGAGTACGAATATTTAATGACCAAATGAGAAATGCACGAAAAATTTGACTTTGCCTTTAGCTTAACATCAGGCGAGGTGAAGTCAAATTGACGTGTGCTATATAAAAAAAATGCTAACTCTTATAACTTAAGTTTCTTAACTTAGCTAAACTAAAACAAACATTATTATGAAAAACATTTTATCTCAATGATTCTAAAAAAGGGAAGTAGACATTTGGCCATTGACCAGCATCATTTGCTGTTTCAAAATATACTGATCATTTATAATATTTTCAATTTTCCTTTTTTTTTTTTTTTGTTTTACAATTATTGTTAAGCCTCAAATGCCATCCTGCCACATAATTAGTTGTTCTTAAGCGTTTGTTAGATTTGGAGGGTAAAATTAGAGGTGACCATATATATAAGCCTATAACTTACTATATATACCCATAAACAGGATGCCATTTGTAATTATGTATTTGAACCAAGGAAATTAAACAATAAATACAATTCTGTTTTATCACTCTTTTATTCTGTTATACTACGTCAGTTCCAAAGGCTGTTGTAGACAGGAAAGAACTAACAAGAAAACCTGTCTGCCTTCTAACAACAACATAATTATTATTTCACTTTCATGTTACAGCAGGTTCGTAGCCAAATATTACAATATGAGACAACCCTGGTTTCAGACAGACCAGTTACAACAGTATAATAGCTAAAACTATAACACAGATACTTATCACATAGGAACCACATTGGAGTCGAACCACTTTTCATAATTATTAGTATGACAATACTTACACAGTCAGTAATACGCTATAGTGATATTGTATCATCTGGTATATCAGTTAAACAGACTAATAGCCGACACTATGATATATAGGTAGTACATAAAACTTAGATACCACACTGGTATCGAACCAGCCCTTACAATCATTGGTATAGCCATTAGCCGTACTTTTACAGCCATTATTATTATGATAGTTTAATATTCCCAAGGATTATCGCAAATACATCAAGTAATACTTTGATTCGGTTACGTTACGAGTATATTTTAGTTACACAATATTTAGAACACCCAAAGAGGGTATTTGATTATAATTGCTAATTCAATTACTTCTTAAATACCAATCCACTATTATATTATTCACTATAACAGTAGTTATTACTACATTCACTGTTATAAGTATAACACTATACTTTTACATATTATTATAACATTATAAATACAACAGAGGTATATCGTACCTCACACTTCGACGGCTCGGGATCGACTGACTCCACGACACTCGATGTCGTCTTTTTATAACATTTTGATACGTCACATTGCATCGAATGATTTTAACCTACCTCCTTATAAAAATATTATACAAAGTAGTTTCCTTTACAAAATGATGACAATTTACGCTTTATCGTAATATTATACACTATAATACATCAAACTACACCTCGCCTGATCACTGGTTACACCATATTTTAACATGATTCTAACACGGCCATACTGACGATTACTTCGCTCTCGAAGTATATACAACGAATTTTATTGCAAATTGCGATCACATATTACATAGTTAAACTTAGTCGTTATAATTATATTTCTTTTACATCACTTTTTGCAAAACAGAATTTATACTTACATAAAAGAAAAAACACTTTTTTTAGTATCAAAATTACCCCAAAAAGAATCGTCAACACCAGAAAAATATAGATATTCAACAACATTTTGGTACTTTGTCTCAAATTTAAGATTTAAACATTATTTAGTCTTCGATCTTTATGAAATCTTAGCATTGTAGAAGGGCAAAAAACATTTTATAAAATGTGTGTAAAATATATGTATATATTATCTTCTGTTATTATTCAGTTATCTAAGAACATTAATTACCTCCGAATCCAACGGAATAATGTGAACTTTTATAAAATGTCTTTTGTAATTGTTCGGTTTTCCAAGAATATTAAGTACCTCCAAATCCAACGGAATAATCTGAACTTTTATAAAATGTCTTGTCATTGATCAGTTATCTACGAATATTGATTACCTCCGAATCTAACGGAATAATCTAAACTTTATCATTTCAAATACCATCTATAAATTTACCATTAAATTAATTCTGCATCACGTCAATTGATCATAACAGTCTTATTTTACCCGAGATACAAGTCTCGTATTTTACCCGAGATGTAAGACTCGTATTCTCCACGAGGTATTACAGTCTCGTATTTTAACCTTAGTCTTAGTCTTTAGTCTCGTCCTTACTTTTTCTTTTTACTTATAACCACCACTAATGCCAAAAGCCAATAACACTATATATATATAGTAACACAAATAGCAATGTTTTTAATCTATCACGGCCATTCTGAACTGCACTTTGATCTCAAAGTGTTAGTAAATCCATAATAAAATAATACTTAGTACATATTATACATATTTAGTTAGTTTCAACTATACTTGACTTTACTTTGACTGAAATTTACTTTATTATTGTATTTATTGCAGCTTAATTTGAATAAACTTTACTATTGCATCGACTGTACTCCGCGTTTCGAACTGGTCGGTGGTCCATTTGCTAAACTAGTATTTAATATTTATTTTTATATTGACGTGTTGCAAGTTCCGATTTAATAGTCCATGCAGAATAAATGTTTTTTTTTTTAATTTGAATCGACGGTACTTTTATGTTTAATATTGAATTGAATGTACTTTTACTTTAATATTGGGTCGACTGTACTTTTACTTTAATATTGGACCGACTGTACTTTTACTTCATTGGCTTTAAATGACTTTTGACTTTATTGGCTTTACATAGTCTTAGGTAACTTGAAAATGTGTCCAACTAATAAAAAAAATGGGTCGTATTTTAAAGACCTGGTAACCATCACACATTAATGATTATCAGTATCAATGAATCCAAATGGATTATGAGGCTCTTTCAATCTTTCTATCTCGGTGTATGTGTAAACATACCTTTTAGTAATTCTCATAATAAGTAAATCTACTTTACACAGTAATCATAATAAGCAACTGTTCGGCCAACCTGATACATCTTAATAATAGGTTACTTATCAGGTACCGAAAATAAGTATATTAATCTAAAATACAAAATATTAACACCACTAATTCTGATCACCAAACTTTTAGAATAGGTACGGAATATTAACACCATTTATTCTGATAAAACCATTTCAGTTCACCCCAAGGATTAACCTTGCTATAGGTATTAGTCAAGCCACATATTTTATTTAAGAAAATAAACAGTTTGATCATTACTTTCTTTTTTTTATTAAATAGGGTAGCTTTAAATTTGAAATCAGTATTATTTCAATGATACCAGCCAGAAAATTTAAAATAAAAATAATAATTCATTGGTGATCAGCCCGAGTGGTTTGCAATTAGAACTATCACGAAACACTATCCAACTTGAATCTTATTAATCACAAAAGCTACAATACCGTTTTTGTGCACTTTTTTTGTTGATGGTTTGGAAATACACTGCTTCGCAGTACCTCTGCAAATTGATGCTGGATTTCACTGCCTTGCAGATAGCTGTGCCGTCACTCATTGTTCCAGTGGTTAGCACATATTTCGGAAGGCTTTTGCCAAGCCTCCCAGATGCAGATACAATCTGAAACTTGTACAATATGTATTAGAATACGGTTTTTGCGTATCCCACTTCTGATGTTAGATTTAGGGGGGTAAAATTAGAGGTGACCATATATATAAGCCTATAACTTACTATATATACCCATAAACAGGATGCCATTTGTAATTATGTATTTGAACCAAGGAAATTAAACAATAAATACAATTCTGTTTTATCACTCTTTTATTCTGTTATACTACGTCAGTTCCAAAGGCTGTTGTAGACAGGAAAGAACTAACAAGAAAACCTGTCTGCCTTCTAACAACAACATAATTATTATTTCACTTTCATGTTACAGCAGGTTCGTAGCCAAATATTACAATATGAGACAACCCTGGTTTCAGACAGACCAGTTACAACAGTATAATAGCTAAAACTATAACACAGATACTTATCACATAGGAACCACATTGGAGTCGAACCACTTTTCATAATTATTAGTATGACAATACTTACACAGTCAGTAATACGCTATAGTGATATTGTATCATCTGGTATATCAGTTAAACAGACTAATAGCCGACACTATGATATATAGGTAGTACATAAAACTTAGATACCACACTGGTATCGAACCAGCCCTTACAATCATTGGTATAGCCATTAGCCGTACTTTTACAGCCATTATTATTATGATAGTTTAATATTCCCAAGGATTATCGCAAATACATCAAGTAATACTTTGATTCGGTTACGTTACGAGTATATTTTAGTTACACAATATTTAGAACACCCAAAGAGGGTATTTGATTATAATTGCTAATTCAATTACTTCTTAAATACCAATCCACTATTATATTATTCACTATAACAGTAGTTATTACTACATTCACTGTTATAAGTATAACACTATACTTTTACATATTATTATAACATTATAAATACAACAGAGGTATATCGTACCTCACACTTCGACGGCTCGGGATCGACTGACTCCACGACACTCGATGTCGTCTTTTTATAACATTTTGATACGTCACATTGCATCGAATGATTTTAACCTACCTCCTTATAAAAATATTATACAAAGTAGTTTCCTTTACAAAATGATGACAATTTACGCTTTATCGTAATATTATACACTATAATACATCAAACTACACCTCGCCTGATCACTGGTTACACCATATTTTAACATGATTCTAACACGTTCCTTAAAAACATTTCAAATACTGATGAATTTCTCACTTTTCATCCAATATGACTCGACATATTTAGGTAATGAAAGGCTGCATGTTAATACCGTTGGTAATTAATATATTCATCTGTTCCTTTACATACTCTACTTCTTGAATATTGTAAATCGGCAACAATGGAAGAATACCGCTTAGTTGAAAAATTCTTTTTGTTCGTTAATTTTAATTGTTTAGCCTTTCTCCAGATTGCATTAGTAAAATGATAGAAGCATCCTTTAATAATCACATTTGGGAACACCTCCGCGATTGCTTTCATTGCGGCCTCTTCGAAGTCGAAAGAAAACTTTAAAGGTTGCCATTGTGGCACTTGAAACTTCATGATATTGAATTGTTACGTGAACACTGGTTCCGGTAATAAAAAATGAAAACATTTGAACATAGCAGTAATAAACGGTAAATACCGGTAGCTCGCGATTGCGGCGCGTACCCCCATCACTGGGTGGTGAACGCGGTCATTACCTTTTAAGGTAATGCATCGTTATAACGCGCATATAAAATGAGTCACACGAATTGATAACCAATCAGCGCATTCCGTCAAACGGAGAATCGGCTGACGGCACAACACTGATCGACAACAAAAAAAAAAACACGCCCCGCGCTCGCGCCGAGGTAGACGGCAGACCTCATTCGATCGCGAGACTTCGCGGCGGAACGTGATAATCTGAACGTGAACGTCATAATCTTAAAACCTAGATAACATATAGTCTAGATTCTGCTAGTTACTATTATAATTGTCTATAAGAACTAGGCTAATATCGTATCGTAGATAGTATATCTCGGCATCTCAAGAAAAGTCTTATAAGTACAAGCTGTTCCCAACATAAGGGGTAAGTCTAGTGTCCTTAATAAACAGTGCGCGAGTATTAAACGATAGTCACGTAAATAATAAAGTAAAATAACATCTTCATTCGCGTGTAACATTCCTGCTTAGCCCCTAGGAGCTAAGCGTGATGATAGCTCATTTTTAGTACCTGCCTACCTGCGGTCGGGAGTTCGGTAGTTACCTAGCTGTAGTTTATCCTTTGTGTAAATGTAATTAAATTAAATTTAAAGTAAACTGTGATTAACATCGTAATCGTTAAAATGTTGTAAGAAAGTTATTGTATGAAGTGTGTCCATAATATATGTCGCGAGTATACATGTCGACAGACAGCCGAATATAGTAATTGCTTAAGAACTATTCAATTAGTTGTAATGTTTGATTGTTCGTATTCTAAGAGAAAAATCAACACGGTGTATATCTCGCCATAATTTTCTATGGATACCCACATTTTGAAAATATGTAAATTGTCGAATTTTAATCTCGTTTTAAATCCACGGTTCAGCATATATATGTATTATAGCTTAATTATTACTGAACCATTTGTTTATGGTTGATTGAACCGTGGTTAACGGGATTACAGACGTATTTACGATAAATACTTACGATTATGAATTCCGGAACAATCCAGTTTTATCTCTTTGTTTTATTGTGTAATTTATGTGTTATGTGTACCTACCATTGTACAGCGCCGCCGACCTTAGGGCCCATGTAGAAAATTATACGTTGGGGCCCGGCGCTGTTGCATTGGGTTCACGCACCAGTGCCTAATTGTGTGGTTGTCTCCCCAGAACTTGGTACCGGCTGGAATACCGGTGTCCAACTGCATACCGGCTGGAATAGCTTCACCGCACCGTACCGGCCCGCCTCCGAACCAGCTGAGGTTGCCTGCCCGCTCCGTACCGTCTTGAAGACGGCCTTGGCGACGACCCCGCGGACCGAACTAGCAGCTGCGAAGCCTGGTGACCTTGAGGGGAAGACAACGTCACACTCGCACGGGACCAGCCCGGAACCCCAAGTTGAGTACATTACTCAGCCTGCCGTTTATAGTGACGTGACCTTGTACCCGAACCGACACTCGACCTTGTCTTAGAGTAGTTTTATTATTGTAAAGCAGGACCTACGGATTAAAGTTGTAGATCTCGTACCAATCGTTTTCTTCATCCTTGACCCCGTAGGGCCCCGTATCATTGGCGCCCGAACAAAAAGAGTGTCTGTAGGGTATACGTCCACGTCGATTACTGTGAGCGGTTGCGCTACTTTGTATGTGTGTAAGGGTACTGTCTTTTGTGCTCACTCCTGTACTGGGTCGGGAGAGAAAAAACAGCTTAGAAAGCATCCAGTTGCCTCTCGTTGGGTCAGGCAGGTGGTAGGAGTCCACCAAAAACCAAGGGTTTTAAGCAACCCACCTTCCAAAATTTTTTTTTATTTTTTTTTCTTTTTAGAGTCCCCGAGCACAAGGGAGGGTACCCAAATATTTTGTGTTTGTCTTCCCATACAGGAATTAGTTTAATATTATACTACCTTGATTGCCGAACTCGCGACCAGGTATTGAGATAATTGTATTTTAGCTATCGAATATTAAGTAGATAACGAATTTTAGTATTTTAGTTATAGGGGAATTTCGCCCAACTCAGCTACTTTAGCGTAGATTTGTATTGATTTAATAGCCCACCGAACCGAAGCATGGCTGACCGTAAAATAAAATACTTACAATTAAATAAGGCGGAATTAATATATGAAGTGGCCATTAGAGGACTCTTACCTGCAGATAGGGTAGATACGTTGAGAGTACAGCTGCAGAAGTCGCTCGAGGAATACCCGACTCATTCTGTTGTCGAGTCGTGTTACCCTCTGGCTGACGATTTGACAGGGATCGAGGCTACGTTACAGAAGGTGTCGGACAACATCGAGACATTGTCAACGGAGTCGGACGATAATAGATCTCTATACGAGCGTACATTGACTTTTCTCAATCACGTATATTTTAGGCTTCGGAGGTTGGAGAAGCCTGCCACGAAGGACGAGAGCACCGATATCGCGAAGGTACAACAGCTCTTCGATTCTTGTTCTGCTCAATTTAAAAATATAGTAAACCCGTACGCAGCTAGGAGCCCCTCATTGAGAACACCGGTGGTACTCGAGGACAACCCGTTTATGTTCTTGAAATCGCCGCAGGTTGCACCAACGTTGGTGGTGAACGAACCTGTTACCGAGCCAGTTTCACGTGACATGCCCGTCGAAAGAATTAGGGTCTCATGTGACCGCTCTAACGCCCTAGATATCATCAAAATCAAATTCGATGGGAAGAGCTGTGCTCGTGCATTCTTAGAGCGGATGGAGGAAGTCCGTTCAGCTCGGGAAATTCCGGATAAAAAATTGTTAAGTTTGGCGCCAGAGTTCTTCACAGGTGATGCGCTTCATTGGTTCCGTAGCGTACGTGCAACCATCACATCGTGGCAGCAATTAAAGTGCATTTTTTTGGAGGACTTCGACCCTCCAAATTTTGATGTCCGTTTTCTAGAGGAGATTCGTGCGCGGACCCAAGGGGAAAACGAGGGTATAGTGGTTTACCTTGCGATCATGCAAGGCATGTTCGCGAGATTGTCTACGCCGTTGTCCGAGGCGCAGCAGTTAAATATAATTTTTCAGAACATCAGACCGTGTTACGACGTTTTTATTGCGGGAGGACCTCCCATTTGCTCAATGAAGGAGCTCAAGGTTAGGTGCCGGAATTACGAGCACACGCTCGCGCGCAAGAACGCCTTCAAGGAGCCAGCACAGTTGACAATGGCCCCAGAGTTCAACTACAACCAACAAGCGGCCAAGAAGGACGGCAAGCCGAGGTCATTGGTGCACGCTGCAGTGGCGGCGATGTCAGTTCCCCCTGGTAGGCCAAAATCCAATAACTATTGTTTTGCTTGCGGGAAAGAAGGCGTGACTAAGCGCTCGTGTCCAGATTGTGCCCCAGGCTACACACCTAAACCTAAGAGCGGTTTCGTCCCAAGGTGCGTTGGTTGCGGTCGGAAGGGTGTCGCTTTTAAAAATTGTAGCTCCTGCAGGGATAGGGTCCCAGCGTCCTCGTCGGATAACTCCCCTGGGCCTTCAAAAAACTAGTGTCAGAAGACCGAAGAGATGAGAATAAGACAGATATGGAATCCTGGAGACAGTGGCTCATAACTATAAAAAAATTTTTCAATACATATCAAGTCTCTTCGATCTTCGGCACTAGGCCTCGTAACAATCCCCGCCCTTATATAAAGGTGTCACTCCCTAGTTGTGGTGGTAGGGAGATGTATGGTCTGCTGGACTCCGGATCTGCAGTGTCTATCATCGGCCGCAACGCACATGTAACTATGATGAAGTACGGTGCACGGCTGGAGGAAAGTCAGCGGATCTCTATTGCCACGGCTTCTGGCCAAGTTTTTAACTCGATTGGTTCAATCTCCTTACCAGTTTCTTTTGAGAGCGACACAAAACATTTATTGTTCCATATAATACCAGACATCGATTCACTCATGATCTTGGGTATCGATTTTTGGAAATCTTTTAATATTTGCCCGAAGTGTTTATCATTCGTGGATTTTCAGTTAGATTCAGATATGAGGGTGGCGTCGCTGGATGCACTACCACATCAAGTGACCCACGTAAATGCTTATGGGACTCTCTCGTCCGCAGAGAGGATCATAGCGGACAATATCATCAAGGAATTTCGATCCGTCGCATTTGACACCATAGGTTTGGGCAGAACTACCGTCATTACTCATAAAATAGACACAGGTGACTCACCACCAATCAAGCAGCGTTGTTATCGTTTATCACCAGACAAGCAAAGGATAATCTCGGAACAGGTCGACGAAATGTTGGCGTTGAACGTCATCTCACCTGGAGAAAGCCCTTGGCTCTCACCCGTGCTGGTGGTAGGGAAAAAAGATGGCTCAGCGCGATTTTGTCTAGATAGTAGGAAACTCAACTCGGTGACAAAGAAGGATTCGTACAGCTTGCCCTACATATCCGAGATTTTAGACAATCTCAGAGATGCTAGGTTTTTGTCCTCCATTGATCTCTCTAAGGCATTTTGGCAGGTTCCCCTGGATCCAGCGGACAGAGAGAAGACCTGCTTCTACGTGCCAAATAAAGGTACGTTTATGTTCAATGTCATGGCGTTTGGTTTGACTAACGCTCCAGCGACGCAACAAAGGCTCGTGGACGCTCTGTTCGGCCCAGAGTTCGACCTCAAGGTGTTCTGCTACCTCGACGACATCATAGTTATCAGTAGTTCGTTTGACGAACACGTGTCACTACTACTGCGTGTGTTGGAGAAGTTGAAGAAGGCCAACTTGGCCGTTAATTATGATAAGTGTCAGTTCTTTCGTGATAGTCTAAAGTATTTAGGTTATGTAGTAGACGCGCAAGGCTTGCGAACGGATCCTCACAAGGTAGATGCCATCTTGGACTACCCTACACCTATGAGTAAGAAGGACGTAAAGCGGTTCTTAGGCACTGCGTCCTGGTACCGTAGGTTCATTCCAGATTTCAGCACCATTGCGGGTCCATTGAACAAGCTAACGTCTACCAAAAGAGGGGCTCCCCCATTCCAGTGGAACAGGGAGGCTCAGGATTCCTTTGTCACGTTAAAGAACTGTCTGAGTAAGGCACCAGTCCTAGCGTGCCCTAATTTGGAATTGCCATTCGAGGTGCACACTGATGCTAGTGACTATGGGTTAGGTGGCATGTTAACGCAGAATATTGATGGCGTTGACAGGCCGATAGCTTTTATGAGTCGTTCCCTCACGAAGCCGGAACGCAATTATAGCGTCACGGAACGGGAGGCTTTAGCCGTCTTAGTGGCCCTGGAACACTGGCGTTGCTATATAGAGAACGGGAAGCGTTTCATTGTTTACACTGATCATGCAGCGTTGAAATGGTTCTTGTCACTGTCGAACCCCACGGGTCGTCTGGCTCGTTGGGGCACTCGCTTATCATCTTTCGATTTCGAAATTAGACATAGAAAAGGGAAGGATAATATTATTCCAGACGCTCTGTCACGGTCAGTTCCGGTAGCAGCCATTGCTGGTGCCATAACACCAGTACAAACAGACGACCAGTGGTATTTGAATGTGTTTGATGGCTGTAAATCGACACCACTGAGTTTCCCAGGGTACTTGATCGAAAACGGTAAGCTTTATAAACAGGTCAAAGGTCACAATATTCTCACTAGGGACTTTGAGTGGAAAGAAGTCGTTCCTGTGGAGGATCGTGAGCGCATCATCAAGGAGAACCACGCGGAACCTACGTCGGGTCATCTTGGTACATTCAAAACTTATCACAAGGTTCGCCTTCGTTTCTTCTGGCCAGGAATGTACAGGGATGTCGCTAGGTACATAGCATCCTGCGAGACTTGCCTAGCATATAAAGCCTCCACGCATTGTACCTTAGGCACACACGGCAAGCCAAAGGAATGCAATAGACCGTTCCAGATGCTATCAGTTGACTTGGTTGGCCCTTTACCCGTTTCAAGGAAACAGAACGCCTATATACTGGTCGTATGTTGCTGTTTCTCGAAGTATTGCCTGATATTTCCACTGCGCCGTGCTACAGCGGCCAACGTCGTAAGAAATTTAGAGGAGGGAGTATTTATGGTCCATGGGATTCCAGAAATCATACTGCAGGATAACGGTGTCCAATTCGTAAGTAAAGAATTGGACACACTTTACAAAAAGTACAAGATTCCGAAGGTACAGTTCACGCCAAAATACACCCCTCAAGTCAACTTGGTAGAACGTTATAATCGCACTATCGTCACTGCAATCGCCACCTTCGTCGAGGATGATCACCGGACGTGGGACGTGCACCTGCCTCAGGTACAGTTTGCCATCAACAGCGCGGTTAACGAGGTAACGCGATTCTCCCCCGCCTTCTTAGTATATGGCAGGGAATTGGTCCCTTGTGGATCATACTACTCATCAGCCACTGATTCCAGTGACCTAGTCTTTCCCCCACGGGACGAGTACGTGGAGAACAAAGGCGCGCCAAGAGCTCCCAACGTTACAATCTTCGCAGGAAGCCGGCTACATTTGAGGTCGGGGACATAGTTTGGAAGCGCACGCAATTCCAAAGTGACAAGGATGCGCGGTTTACAAAGAAATTGGCCCCGAAATATCAAAAGTGCAAGATTATAGCAAAGCGTTCCCCATTAGTCTTTACATTAGAAGACACGGCGGGAAACAATATTGGCAACTGGCATATAAAAGACTTCAAAATGACGAGCTGACATCGTCATATTTTGTAATTTTTATTTTTATTGTAGGGTAACTACGTTGTACTATGTTTAGTCCCGTTGTTCCAACCATCCAGCTTTCCCCATTGTTCGTTGCCAAGTACCGTAGTTTATATCCGATGCCTTAGGTTAGCTAGGAGCTACGTGGAATGGTATACCTAGGTGAACGTTCAGTGGTTGGCGGGAAGCACAACTACGTTTTTATTGTTTTTGTTTCTACTATCTGCGGTAGCAAGATATGTAAAAAGACATGTGGTAGAGTTTAGTGCAAAACTCGATCTGGGTTGTAGACCACCGTCATTCCTGTTGCAGTCGTTATGCGGTCTGTAGGAATTGATGATCCAGATTAACTACGCACTTAGGGTAAGGCCGTAAGCACCGATCATCTCGTGCATATATTGGTTTATGTAGTTTATATATTAAATAATCTTGTTAATTTAGTTGAATTCAGTTCATAATTAATCATTTTGACACCGTTTTAGTGGTCTCGTACTTAGCATTGTCAACCTAGGCTTGAGGTAACCGCTGGGTTAAAAATAAGCCTTCACTGTGTATAAAAGCTTCCTTAGTGTGAAGTCTTTTTTTATCTGAGGGAGACTTATGTTCTCCCTGGGTTCTATAGCACGTCAGAGCGGTTAGTGACTCTGTTGCCGGTAGGTTAGCTTCAAGTGGTTTGCAATGTACCGTCGAGGAAAGCTGGCGCCAAACTTAACACCTCAATCGCAAGTGGTACGTCCCATCAGGTTGGATAGGGCCGGACAAGGTATGTGTGGTTCGTCTTCCTACCTCCGCGGGAGGAAGACTTGGTGTGATAGGCGTATGTTAGGTGGTGTGTCTGTGTTTCTGTATGGTTGTATGAAAGGGTTTTGCTTGCATTGAAGCCAATGACCTCGTTCCAGAGGGTTTGTTTCAGGCGGATTTTCACGGTTCCCCCAGTAAAAATCCTTCTCCCAGTTCGTCGGGTATTGTTACGTGAACACTGGTTCCGGTAATAAAAAATGAAAACATTTGAACATAGCAGTAATAAACGGTAAATACCGGTAGCTCGCGATTGCGGCGCGTACCCCCATCACTGGGTGGTGAACGCGGTCATTACCTTTTAAGGTAATGCATCGTTATAACGCGCATATAAAATGAGTCACCCGAATTGATAACCAATCAGCGCATTCCGTCAAACGGAGAATCGGCTGACGGCACAACACTGATCGACAACAAAAAAAAAACACGCCCCGCGCTCGCGCCGAGGTAGACGGCAGACCTCATTCGATCGCGAGACTTCGCGGCGGAACGTGATAATCTGAACGTGAACGTCATAATCTTAAAACCTAGATAACATATAGTCTAGATTCTGCTAGTTACTATTATAATTGTCTATAAGAACTAGGCTAATATCGTATCGTAGATAGTATATCTCGGCATCTCAAGAAAAGTCTTATAAGTACAAGCTGTTCCCAACATAAGGGGTAAGTCTAGTGTCCTTAATAAACAGTGCGCGAGTATTAAACGATAGTCACGTAAATAATAAAGTAAAATAACATCTTCATTCGCGTGTAACATTCCTGCTTAGCCCCTAGGAGCTAAGCGTGATGATAGCTCATTTTTAGTACCTGCCTACCTGCGGTCGGGAGTTCGGTAGTTACCTAGCTGTAGTTTATCCTTTGTGTAAATGTAATTAAATTAAATTTAAAGTAAACTGTGATTAACATCGTAATCGTTAAAATGTTGTAAGAAAGTTATTGTATGAAGTGTGTCCATAATATATGTCGCGAGTATACATGTCGACAGACAGCCGAATATAGTAATTGCTTAAGAACTATTCAATTAGTTGTAATGTTTGATTGTTCGTATTCTAAGAGAAAAATCAACACGGTGTATATCTCGCCATAATTTTCTATGGATACCCACATTTTGAAAATATGTAAATTGTCGAATTTTAATCTCGTTTTAAATCCACGGTTCAGCATATATATGTATTATAGCTTAATTATTACTGAACCATTTGTTTATGGTTGATTGAACCGTGGTTAACGGGATTACAGACGTATTTACGATAAATACTTACGATTATGAATTCCGGAACAATCCAGTTTTATCTCTTTGTTTTATTGTGTAATTTATGTGTTATGTGTACCTACCATTGTACAGTGCCGCCGACCTTAGGGCCCATGTAGAAAATTATACGTTGGGGCCCGGCGCTGTTGCATTGGGTTCACGCACCAGTGCCTAATTGTGTGATTGTCTCCCCAGAACTTGGTACCGGCTGGAATACCGGTGTCCAACTGCATACCGGCTGGAATAGCTTCACCGCACCGTACCGGCCCGCCTCCGAACCAGCTGAGGTTGCCTGCCCGCTCCGTACCGTCTTGAAGACGGCCTTGGCGACGACCCCGCGGACCGAACTAGCAGCTGCGAAGCCTGGTGACCTTGAGGGGAAGACAACGTCACACTCGCACGGGACCAGCCCGGAACCCCAAGTTGAGTACATTACTCAGCCTGCCGTTTATAGTGACGTGACCTTGTACCCGAACCGACACTCGACCTTGTCTTAGAGTAGTTTTATTATTGTAAAGCAGGACCTACGGATTAAAGTTGTAGATCTCGTACCAATCGTTTTCTTCATCCTTGACCCCGTAGGGCCCCGTATCAGAATACATTTTGATATGATTGATTAGATTTATTTGTCATTATCTCCGTTTAGTCCTACTTGTAGAACTGAACGGTAGAACTATACGGACACAAATATTTTTTTCTCCGTTTAGTCCTACTAGTAGAAATAAACGGATATTTTTCTCCGTTTAGTCCTACTAGTCCTACTATTGCCAATGTAAGTCCAACCTGAGATAAAATACCATACCATTACGGAATTCAGTAAAATACACACCATTGCATAACCACATAAAACCTTTAATTTTATTACATGGTATAATAAAATTTTATGACTGAAAACTTCTGATATATAATAATAAATTTACTAAAAAATATGTTTCTCTTAAGAACGTAGGCACAAAATGTTAAAAAAGGAAATAGTTTATATTGTGACATTATTATTTGTGCTTTTATTTCAATCGTGTGATACGCTTAGTGAAAGTCGTAAAATGTATGTTTTTTGTTACGTTTGATTTTATTTATACCAACGATACAAAAGGTGTTAGGTGTATTTGACCAAAGAAATATTTATTAAAATTGCACAGAACATGTACCTAATGATTACTTAAAGTGACTTCATATAAGAAAATTAAGAAAATCCATACTAATATTATAAATGCGGAAGTAACTCTGTCTGTCTGTCTGTCTGTCTGTCTGTCTGTCTGTGTGTTACGCTTTCAAGCTTAAACCACTGAACCGATTTTGATGAAATTTGGTATAGGGGTAGATTAGACCATGAGAAAGGACATAGGTTATGTTTGGTCGCGATAACCGACATCCATGCGGGCGGTGCCGCGGCCAAAAGCTAGTAACAAAATAAAACAATTTGTTCATTCATCTTCACTTAAAATTGTTCAAAGTGTCGATTTGCTTTTATAAATTTGTCCGCGAAATAGGGAAGATTATGGGAATGGAGACCCTAAATGTGCATTAATCGTTCTTACTTTAGTCCCGGTCGCATCCAATGCCTCCACCTCGGAATCCGGGGCTCCTTTTTCCAGTTTGACTGCAACCTGCAACCTAGGTGAACTTGAGTAGTTTCCGTAAAGCGACTGCTGTCTGACCCCCACTCAAAAAACGTTCTGACGCTGACTTTACAGCTCTTATTCTCAGACCAGCCCTTTAATTTGCGTTTACATATGCTGCTAGTGCCAGCAAGGTGGTGTTCACGAAGAAGATGATTAAAGTTGGTAGATGGCTCCACCGTCACCCTTAAAGACATATTATTATAGAGAAGGGAAATTTGAAGTGATTTAGGTGTGGCTCAATAGCTCAGTTGGAAGAGCATTCCCCCTGTAAGGAAAAGTTCATGGGTTCAAGTCCCACTTGAGCATTTCATTTTTCCCGATTTATTCGAAGATGATTTAATTTAAGTTCAACCCTTAAAACGAAACCAGAATACATAAACATGTAGGCACCAGCTATTCATGAGTTTATATGCCTTACTTACCGATATATTTTTTTTGTTTTATATTATGTAGGTACCTTGGTATTAATGATTTCACTATTATTTGGCAGGAACGATGAGGGGCAGAAGGCTGCATTCGAAACTTTTAATGCCTTTCTGCAAATGTTTCTCTCTTGTATAGCGTTGCCGATGCCAGATCAACAGTAAATATCTACATTTTATACTTTTATTTAATCACCAGAAGTATTTATAACCGCGTTCTAGATTCCATAATACAAGCTAGTTAATCTAGATATATGCTTACCATGGGTATAGATAGTGTTGTGTGGAATGTTGTGGAATATATTATTTCTTATTAGGTATCAGACAACCTAATCAACGGGTTCAATTGCCGATCAGTGAAAATTATATATTTTTTTACGTCCTATCCTATCTACCTAGGTACCTAGGTATTTTTGCATTGGTATGGATTTTTCTGTATAAAAGATATAATTTTAATAAGTATGTATTTATGAAAATCATGTAGTAAGTAGGTATGTTTATACTGGAGATTGAGGGCACTTTGTGGCATCTACTATATATATTGAATTACACTTGTACTTTTCCACAGAGTTTAATTTTATTTAAGAACCTGACCGGTTTCACCATAAGGCATTCTCAAAGGTTTACATTTATGGTTTCAATCAAAGAGTCCTTTGAGAATGCCGTAAGGCGAAACCGGTCAGGTTCAGACTCACTTGAACTACCTATGTTTATCCACATTCAAGAACCTTTCGATGTACCTACAATTTTTTTGTATACCTATCAATCCTAATGTATCGTTTTTTTTTAGTTTACGAACAGATGACTTGAAAGCTTTCGTGAACTACCCGTCGAAAACCACGGTGGGAGTTGCTCAAAAATTTACAAATAACAGAAAGTTCTTTGCAAACATGATAACCACCACTGGTTTCAAAGAAATGTTAGCTCGGGATGAAGAAGAAATTCGAAGGGATATAATAAAAAAATTGGAATACTGCGATGAAGTTATCATGGATCAAAACGTATTAAAAGAATTTTATGATCGAGAAGTTGATCAAACTAAAATTTAATGGTCAATATAATTTTTTCGTGAAAATTAATTAGCTTTCTTCCTGTTCTGTGGTTCCTGTTCTTATAACTATCACAGGTATCTTACCCTCAGACATTAGAAATTTTCCGTTATTCTGTTTATGTGGAATCCCTGATGTCGTTTACATAATTGAGCATCTATGAAAATTCTGCCCCTCATTCCAGCAGCGTCCAGCCAACCTGTAACCTGTAACAGGTCTACAGATCAAATCTACTGTCAATGAGTGAATTCGATTCACTTCCCCTCAGTTCCAATGATATCAATAATGACTGAATGTTGACATTGTCAAAACGATCATTAGGAATGTCCTTTTACATGGCTGTGAGGTGAAGTTGCTGTTGGAGCGACACAAAATGGAGCTGCGTATCACGGTGATGAAAATGCTGCGGTGGATGTGCGGAGTCACGCATAAAGATCGCGTGAGGAATTCTCGCATCCACAGCAGCCTTCATGTCCGTGACATCGCAGATTAAATGCAAGAGAGCCGCCTTCGCTGGTGTGGCCACGTCTTGCGGCAACTGTCAGGCTAGGTGGGTAACAAATGCCATGCAATGGCCACCCGGTGGGTCCAGGTAGAAGGGGTAGCCCCATGAAGTCCCGATTTGAGGCCATGGAGGGTGATATGCGTGCAAATCGTCTCACTTCCACAGATAGTGCGAAGTGGAGAAGGAAGAGCCGGAAGGCGGGCCCTAAACTGCAAGGGCACCTTGTCCTTGGATGCAATCAGAATAATGCGTCTTAATGAAGATGATGATAAGATACAATTGCTTAAATAATTTAGTAACACAGTACCTCTCTCCGCCTACTGGCAGTATACCAAGTGAGCAAATTGAGTTTTTACTGGGTGGGTTAATTCATGACCAATATCCGTAACCAAAACTATTCCAAACCAATACAATTCTATTCCTGTATCCATATCTGTATCCAGCATACCCATAACATTCCTGATTAAATTATTTCAACTGAGATAATTTAATAATACAAAATAAGACTTGGCAAAGATTTTGTAACCAAGTCAAAATCTCCAAAAAACATATCATGATTATCATGACATTGACATCAATGACAACATTGACATTGTATGTATACTTGACATTTCCTTTCAGACATGGACATGGACACTGATTGTACAAAGTTACAAATTGTACAGTAATAAGTTAATTTATTAAGTTTTAAGTTGAAAAAGTTACATAAATATCTGCTTATTTAAAGTAATTATTATTGTTATATATACTAATTAAATGTGATCCATAACCATTTTGTAATCTATGTTTTAATTACCCTGTTGGTATGACGGCAATGGACACATTTGTAGATTATTTTTAAATAATTACACATTGTTAGATAAGGGCAAAGTTACTTACTATTATTGTCAAGCAAAGAATCGGTAAGTTCGATAACGACTGCAATTAATTAATATATTATGTACTGAGCTAAAATATAATGTCTGATATCTCTTTTGTTATTATAATCCTTTTGTGGTGTTTTTAAATATTGAATCACTATACAGGTGATCAAGCTAAATGGGTCAGTAGGGAGATGTCAGAGACTATGAGAGATAACGAAATCGTCTCTTAGGAACCATGGCTTCGACTTAAGATTGAATAATAATGACATTCAAACTCACATGTATAACCAGGAATCGAACCTTCCTACTAACTCTTTGGATTGATCATCCTGTATACAAAAAAACGTTGCTCATGTGTTATTATGAGTGCAATTAAATAACTGCTGACATCCTCCATCCGCTTAGCTTTTAACCATTCATATACTATAAGTACATACTATTTAATGAAATAGCAAATTATTATATTTAAGTTCTTAATTCCCTCTCATTTTTTATATATATATTCATGCGACAGATCTTCGAAAAGCAATATTATAATTTATTTCAATGAGTGTACTTACCTACATAAATACTATTGCTATTATAGGTTCAATACATGGTAGGTATCTATTCATATTAATAGACATGAGTGCAAATAAATACCTCTCAAATGTAACTTAACAAATTTTATAATTACAGGAAATTAAAAACAATGACATCAATACCTGAAGATTCAAAATGTGTTATAGAAACCAAAGATGGACTAATATCTGGGTATACAGAAAAAAATGAAATAGGGACATACTATAAATTTAAAAGTATTCCATATGCTAAGCCACCTACGGGCAAATTGAGATTCTTGGTAAGTTTGTACACAAATTGTTCATTTAGGGTTGTATCAAAACAAAAAAATTGTGGTACAAATTTAATTATTATAGATTTTCGCTTGTGACTTGCTCCCGCGACGACGCGACGTGAACTGGCTTGTAATCTAACACTCAAAAGGGTTTGCGAAAAAACCATCAGTCGAGTGGAGCATGTGACGCTAGCCGCTAATGATTCATTACAAACTACCGTTACAAGTCTGTCTTTGGTCTCTGTTACACAACGCAATACATTACACCAAAATTTTATGAGTCAATCTTCATCTTAATGAATCTAAATATAGCCCTAAACAGATTCCAATTAGATAAGTTAAATTGTATGTTACAGCCACCCTCTCCGATTCAGCCTTGGAAAGATATCCTGGATTGTACAAAGGATGCACCTTTACCTATTTGTCCTTCACTAAATAAAGATTCTCTTTACTCAATAACTGGATCAGAAGATTGCCTGTATATTGAAGTATCTACTCCAACCATTACACCAAAAGAACCTTTGCCAGTTATGTTTTGGATAGGCAGTTACAGTTTTGCCTATTATGTAGACACAATTTTTTACCCACATTTAGTCAATAACCAAAACATAATATCAGTAAGGTGTGGCTTTCGATTGGGGCCTTTTGGCTTTCTTTCCATTAATGACTATGTGGCACCAGGAAATTGTGGACTTAAAGATTTAGTCATGGCCTTAAAGTGGATCCAGCGAAATATAAGTGTCTTTGGAGGAGACCCCAATAATGTCACAATTTTTGGTGATGCTTCAGGTGGAGCCATTGTCCATTTCATGATGTTGTCACCTATGGCTACAGGCCTCTTCCACAAAGCTATAATAAAAAGTGCAAGTGCTTTACATAATTGGGCATTAGCAAAAAATCCATGCCAACCGGTAATGGAACTGGCAAGACATTTAGGCATTAAAACCACTTCAAAGCCAGAGATTGTAGAAGAGCTGCGGTCTATTAGTGCAATTGACATTATGACA
The DNA here is from genome assembly GCA_914829495.1 of Eilema sororculum. Lineage (NCBI taxonomy): Eukaryota > Metazoa > Arthropoda > Insecta > Lepidoptera > Erebidae > Eilema > Eilema sororculum. The sequence continues at coordinate 14,460,989 of OU618543.1, read as the reverse complement.
GCATTTAAAAATATGTCGCTAAAGATTCATACTGGTGTGAACAATGATGTTATTGATGCTGTTTTTAAACCATGCATTGAATTAGACTTGGAAGGACAGCCTGCATTCCTCACAAAAAGCCCAGTTTTAATCATGAATTCTGGCAATTTCAACAAAGTCCCTTTGATTATTGGTAGTCATAACGTAGAAGGCGCTAATTTAAAACTAATGAACAAAGATTACGCCAGTTTTGACAAAATTAATGATAATGTTTCTCTGCTTGTACCAAGGTCCTTAGCAGGAGAAGATAAATTGTCAAAAAATATTGGTCATCAATTATTACAATTTTATCTAGGTGGTGAAGCTCGCTTAAGAGAGGAGACCAGGATACAATATTTGCAACTGATCAGTGATTATTATTTTTCTTATTATGTAAATAAAACCATAAGAATACAAACTGAAGTTGCACCAGAATGCCCCATATATTACTTTATTGTTAACGGTACTCCAGAGTGGTCGATGCCGAAAGACGTCAATTTCTCAGGTACTCTAGAACAAAGCCAAGATGTGCCTGTGGTATTTCGCATCGAAATGCCTGAGACTTGGAAAGATAGTAGAGACTATGTGACTACTATAAACAGAGTAATCAAAATGTGGACAAACTTTGCTAAAACTGGGTAGGTAATAATTCTTTTTTTTTTAAGTTTAGGTACCTATATAGGATGTATGGTATAATCTTAGGGTGGTGCCGATATATACGCTCCGCCGCGAATATGCCGGTTTGCTAAAAGCTCGTGAGCTGCGCATATGCATTCTGTATTGAGATCTGCTCATGCGCTGACTATGAGTCGCCCAAAAGGCGCGCACTCCATCGTTCTGCTCGTGAACTGAGTTGATGCTTTCTGCACACTTCTAACGTGCTGTTTACTTCTCTTCTCTTCTTTTCTTTTATACACTTCAGTTGTAAAATACCCTCTGCCATCGTCTATAGTTACGTGTTTCTATTGTGGGTTCTGAAGTCTACCTAATAAGTTACATTAAAATCAGCACTTAAACACCTTCATTACGTGTATTTTATGCACTCCCGTACGATTCTATTTTAATAGAACTGTGTTAACTTATTGTGTGCACTCACCTAAGAATATGTGTTGCATGTTGCACCGGTCAGTGGTGCTGCAACAGGGTACAAGAATGACTCGCTAAACAGAATGTTTGAATGAAAAAAGTATTTTACCGTTATTTTGTATTTATTCACCGAAGATCTGTACATATCGTGCAACGTATATAGACGATATAAATATAATAGTTATCTCGGATCAGACATACCGCATCCGCATGTTCGTTGGATATCCTAGGATGTACATGTACTGACAGCAATCGAGGATGGTAGTCACCGGCCATCCTTCTCTCCTTCTCCCTTGCTTTTGCCGTGACGCCCGTGACCCACATTCTTTATGTTAATCCAAATGGCTATTGTTCGCATTCGTCCAGTTGATGACTGATGCAAAGCTCATATACAAGCAAAGCAAGGACTTTTCTGTTTAAACATTTTCTCTTCATATCTATTGACGCTATTTACACTGAAAGGCAACACAAATCGTCACAACTATTCTAGCTTACTTATGAACATAATTTTCAGAAATCCAACGCCTGATGATGATGACCCCTTATTGCAAATAACTTGGGACCCTGTCGAAAGCAAAGATAAGCTTAATTATGTAAGTATAGGATCAGAAATTACAAAGGGTAGAAATCCCTTCAATGAAAGAATGAAGTTTTGGGATCAACTCCACCAAGACCATAAGTTTCTTAGAACACTTGTTTATTTTAATGATATAGGAGTTTCATGGTGATATTATGCTAATGTTTTTAATAAAATTAAAATACGACAGTTACCAAAATACAAGTGTATTTATTCACTTCTGTAAGGGCTCAGCCACAACACTACGGTGCGGCATCGGGTCTAAAAAGTTCAATACTCGCTTAGTACCGCCGTTTTGCGATGCGTTGTAGCAACGCTCTGTTGTGGCTTGGCCCTAAAAGAAACATGAATTCAGATGAATCCAATATTACTGGCGTAAGTAAATAAAATAAAGGCTCTATAACGCATGGACATGTATACTACTAGACATTTAGAACATTGTGTCACAGTTCGCGGGTGAAGCGGGGAATAGTGGGAAGTATGAGGTGCAGAGACTGTAATCATTGAGTTAGTTAGGTAATGAATTTTGATCCTTGTCAGTATATAGCGCACCTAAGTCTATAGGTAATGTCATCTCGCATGGTTACCATTACCATCAACCACATACTTATCAGATATTTAGAAGTCGAAACTCGCAATATATGGATATTGAGACTCCAAAACTTCTGTTCCGTACAGCCAATCTAGTAATGGTCATAGAAGTTGCTCACGAAGTTTATAGGACATCGGAAACCGCGTCGGTTAACCGACCTATATAGGGAATATGCATGTTTTAGGTATGTTTTAATTAATCGCGGATATCGTTAACTTAAATTAGGTAATAAAAGCCATTTTTAAAATAACCCATTCATATTGGTTCAGGGTACACCTGGCAGCACCGAATTGCACTTTCCTTTGCTTTTAACGTTTTCGCTTCCTCAGAATCCTTATTTACTGCTACTGCTACTCCACCGTGTACGATCGTCTGGTCGACTCCACTGTGTACGATCAAAATCCATTGTGCATTGCTGATCTCAGGATGACTTATTTACGGAAGTTAAGTTTGAAACCTTTTTAACAAGTTGTTCTCTCGAAAGCTCACTTCAATCTCTAAGACGACAACGTACGAGATCCGGATGCAAATTGATGCACTCATCGAGTGACGCTAGACTGACCTTCACATTACTCTGTCACATCAGTGTGAAGGAAAGGAAATAAAAATCCCACCCTTACTACCAATGTGTTAGACAGACAATGGATTTCCTAACTGTCATATATTTATTATTAACCGCAACATCAGTGTGTATGTCAAGAAACTAAAATCCTTACTTTCACATTAGTGTGAAGCGGTGTGAAGGTGGAGAATTTATGTTTCTCACTATCACACTAGTGGGCCTGCCGGGACATCAATTCTTAACAGTTACACTATCTAAAAGAACAGTGTGGAGGTCGGGAAGAAAATCCTAAGCCCCGCTGAACACCTAAATATCAAAACGTAATAGTACAAGTATACCTATGTCGCGACAACGTAAATAGATTGAGTGTAATAAAACTCTGCTATTTGAAATTTAAGTATCTATTTATGACAACAGATTATTTTATTTTGCTTGTCATATTCTGCACGTGTCCATGAACTTCACAATATTACGCAGGATATCAGGATATTCATGATATTATTGCTCCGAACCCTGCTTCCGTATAGGTTGCTATCACGGCAAATAAATGCAACTAAGAAAACTATTTATTTCAGTCAGGTCTATTTTGACGATTGATGGATTGCGGCATTTTTTTTACCTTAAAAATATCTATCTGAAATCTAGGTGAGCTACGGGAACTTGTTTTTTCACGTCGTCCACCAGAATGTTCATTTGTTTATTATATCGTAGTATTACGAAAGTAAATAAATGATATTCAATTGCAAAGCCAGTTTTACAATGTTGAAATAGAATCATTATACGTTAAACAATAAGCAATAAATTAAAAACATAAATTTTACTCTTCAAAGTGAATAACACTTGTTCAGCAACTTAAAAAAAAGTTTTCAGATGTTCACTATCTCAAACAATTTAAATAGTATTTTCAATGTCCGACATCAAGTATTGACATTCCCTTAGCATTAACAGAACTTATAAATAAAACAATTCAGGCTAGATTTGAACAAATTTTATGCTGATTTCGAAACTGGAGTCTCAAACACCTTGCAGAAAATTGTACCTACAGTGATAGGACTGGTCTATACAATGTGTTGTGGAATGGTTCTAACGATGAATTTCCAAAAAATGGCGGATAGTTATATCGCCATGTATCAACTGAGTTTCGTAAGCATCCTTTTCTTGTTCGATGTGTCGTCTGTTATTGGAAGGCGAGTTTAATTTTATTATATTCGTCGTCGAATCTTCTTTTAAAGCCATTAATAATTTTGCTATTGTAACATGGTTCTTGTTTACTTTTTTATTGATTGCGAATTCCAATTTTCACATACATTGTTGGTTCGATGACGTTCGTTGGAAGTACACCATTCCTCAATACATTCGTCACTTTTAGCCAGGTCCTTTCCATGTAAAAAAATTGTCTAATTTGGTATTCTTAATGTTTTCACTTGAATCTCTGATATAAATGTCCACCCATCTCGAATTTTGTCTTGAGGTAACAAGGCAAGTGCGGTGCATAATCCAACGATTCGCTTTAGAGTTTTCGTTTTTAATCCAATTTCTTTCGATTTTCGCCAGATGCTGTTACAAAAATGATGAAAGCATTTTCGCACTATCACTGTAGGTATAATGTTCTGCAAGGCGTTCGTCACTCCAGTTTCGAAATCAGCATGAAATTTTTCTGAATTCCATTGGGGACATGTAGTTTTTATTAAATCGAATAAGGCTGAGTAACTAGACTCTTTTTTATCTGTCATTAAGGCATAAAATATTGGAATCACATTGGTGGTTTTTGAAGTACTGCCCACGTCTCCAAAGATAACATATAATTGTACAAATGGTTTCGGTGCAGCTTTGAAGGTTCCATCGCCGAAATATTCTTTCACATTGTCAAGTACTTGTTTTGACTCCTCAAGGCAGAATAGTAGTACAACTGATCGGTCAAACCGATAGTCGGCTAGTAAAATGTCATGATATGTTGCAGGAACTTCAATATCATGTAAACTTGTAAAAACGGTCTTCTTAACTCGCTGTGCCTTTTTTCGTGCGTCGTATAATGAGCCTTTGACACTTTCAAAAGACGGAACCTTAGAAACAATTTGTAAGCCTTTGTCAAATGCCGGCTTTATGTTTTCTTTATATATAACCGGCATCGAAGTCACCATTGTGCATGCCTGTTCCTTCATTTTCTGCACGCACATTGAAATGTCATTTTTTGCAATATCTGGCACACAGTGTTAACATTATGTTCATTTGATTTCACCATATGATCGTCCTGTAGAGGTCCAAATATTAAAAAGTATATGTCCTTAATGTTATTTTAACTATTAAGGTGTCAAGTTACTATTTGAAACCGAATAGATTTCTATTTTTTTAATAAAGTATAATATAATATAATAACGTTTATTTTTATAACGTCGTCAATTACCCCTAACACAAGTTTGTGTGAAGTTGTGTGGTATAATTTATTTAAAAACTCATGCAAAAGAATGGTTAACAAAATAAATTTATTCACTTACTTTTGTAGTTATTGATCCAGTACACTTTATTTCTGCATGTTTATGCCTTCTATTAGTGCAGTACCAAATGGTATTACCATTTACGTATGTTCTTTGTTTGTGGTATTGGTACCCTTGAATAACAGCACTTTTCCGCCGTTCCGATCAATAATATTAATTTCCATTTTATTTGTTTGCCAATGACGGACTAATAAAGCATGCAATGTCTGATAGTGTGACGAATGACGATTTAGAGAATTGTAATTATTTTACAAAATTTCAACATTTGTTTGGTTTAAATTTTAATTAGTAATTCCCCACGTGGACAGCATCGTGGGTACAGTTATTGTCTACGACAGCATCGCGGACACAGTTATAGCTATATTTCTCACATTTTGTGAAAAACTCTTGCCGATCGAAATATCTCCATTAAGTACAGTCAGCACCAAAAGTCGATGAACAGAATCAACTTAACAAAACACCTGTTCACAATAAAATGCCATAAGTTATAGTCGCAACTAAGAAACAAAATAGCCTGTACACCAGAAATTTACAAAAGTCGTTAAACACGAGTATTTCACAAGTAGCTGTGCACTAGTATTCCTAAAGTCGCTGTACACCATCAATCCAAATGTCGCTGAACATCAATATTTCAAAATTAGGTTAACAAAGTATATTTTTAATGTTTCCGTGTGTTAATATACTTTTGTCGCTTACATTGTTCAGCTACTTTTGGGACCTGACTAGACTAACTAAATATGGAAACTGTTGATATTGTTATTATAGAACGAAGTGTTTGGCTGAATGAAACTATAATTAAAAACTTAATCATTTATTTATTAATAGCACAATTAAAAATTCAAATTATAATTATTTTAGATAATATAATATAAATCTTAACGCAAAATAAAAAAAATAATTTATAAATAATAATTAATAGCGGGTATGGCCTTCATTCGCGTCTGTTACTGCCTGGAGACGTTCGCGAATATTACCTACCATATTTTGACAAATATTTTGGCCCCTAAATCTCTCCCAAGTTTCTGTTGCATGAGCTATTATATTTTGTCGGGTGCGTGGTGTATCGCGATCCCATGCTTGCACCATAAGAGCCCACAAATTCTCTATGGGGTTGAGGTCCGGGCTTTTCGGTGGGAATGGAATCTCCAAAATTTGCTCTGTGTTTTCATTAAACCATACTCGGCATACACATGCTTTATGAATTGGATAGTTATCGTGAACGAAGTTTATTGTCCTCTCATCTGGCAACATGACTTCTGTCGTCGGCAACAAAACATCGTTCAATATATCTATATAGCCCGCGCTATTTAATTGACCTCCTATCTCGATTAGTTCCCCAGGGCCACCAGAGCACATCCAACCCCAAAACCCAACAGATATTCTGCCACTTGCACGGTTATCGATTATATTACGTTCTGCATATCGGGTATTATTTATGCGCCAGAGCGACATACGACCATTTTCGGTAGAATGAGTTCTTTCTAGAGAACAATTCTGTGACGTTCATGCTCCGTAATATGCACATTTATACGTAATAATAATAATCGATAACCGTGCAAGTGGCAGAATATCTGTTGGGTTTTGGGGTTGGATGTGCTCTGGTGGCCCTGGGGAACTAATCGAGATAGGAGGTCAATTAAATAGCGCGGGCTATATAGATATATTGAACGATGTTTTGTTGCCGACGACAGAAGTCATGTTGCCAGATGAGAGGACAATAAACTTCGTTCACGATAACTATCCAATTCATAAAGCATGTGTATGCCGAGTATGGTTTAATGAAAACACAGAGCAAATTTTGGAGATTCCATTCCCACCGAAAAGCCCGGACCTCAACCCCATAGAGAATTTGTGGGCTCTTATGGTGCAAGCATGGGATCGCGATACACCACGCACCCGACAAAATATAATAGCTCATGCAACAGAAACTTGGGAGAGATTTAGGGGCCAAAATATTTGTCAAAATATGGTAGGTAATATTCGCGAACGTCTCCAGGCAGTAATAGACGCGAATGGAGGCCATACCCGCTATTAATTATTATTTATAAATTATTTTTTTGATTTTGCGTTAAGATTTATATTATATTATCTAAAATATTTTCATTTGAATTTTTAATTGTGCTATTAATAAATAAATGATTAAGTTTTTAATTATAGTTTCATCCAGCCAAACACTTCGTTCTATAATAACAATATCAACAGTTTCCATATTTAGTTAGTCTAGTCAGGTCCCAAAAGTAGCTGAACAACGTAAGCGACAAAAGTATATTAACACACGGAAACATTAAAAATATACTTTGTTAACCTAATTTTGAAATTTTGATGTTCAGCGACATTTGGATTGATGGTGTACAGCGACTTTAGGAATACTAGTGCACAGCTACTTGTGAAATACTCGTGTTTAACGACTTTTGTAAATTTCTGGTGTACAGGCTATTTTGTTTCTTAGTTGCGACTATAACTTATGGCATTTTATTGTGAACAGGTGTTTTGTTAAGTTGATTCTGTTCATCGACTTTTGGTGCTGACTGTACATAGGCTTACATAACTTAAAAAAAACAATGTGTCCGTAAGCCATATTATTTTATAGTGTGGAAGCAAAAGGTAAATGTAAGGAATAATCTTTTCCCAACCTTCACACTAGTGTGACGCCGTTTAGTGAGAGTATAAAAGTGAAGAATAGGAATAAAATTTCTTATCCTTCACACTGATGTGACAGAGTAATGTGAAGGTCAGTCTGGGTAACCACTTAAACCAGTTTTTACGCATATTTCTGACTAGCTTTTGCCCGCGGCTCGCATTCGCATTTATAATATTAGTATGGATTAGTAGAATCTGTATCTACATCTACCATGCTGCCTGTTGGTCGGGTGGTGTAAATGGTCGTGACGCAGAACGTCACTTTCGCAAAATGTCATCGTGAAAAATTTGGTCACTTTAGCAGAATGTCACTTTCGCAAAAATGACACTTTCTTAGAATGTCACTTTCGCAAAAATGTCACTTTCTTAGAATGTCACTTTCGCAAAATTGACACTTTCTTAAAATGTCACTTTTGCAATAAAGATACCCCTTACAAATTCTGGTAAGTAATTATTATTATCTCCATGGCGTGGCGGTAGTGAACGCGACTGCCACGCAGGAGGTGCGGGTTAGATTCCCGCTCAGTGCAAATATTTGTATGCATGAATATGGCTATTTGCATTGGTCTGGGTATTTCTATGTATAATATGTATTTACAAAAAAAAATGTATTTAAGTATGTTTATCCGCATTCAAGATTCCATAACACAAGCTAGTTAAACTATGCTTACCATGGGTCTAGATAGCTATGTGTGTAGAATGTTGAGAATGTTGGGAAATATCTTGTTTCTCATTTCCTTATCCCGGGTCTATGTGAGACCCGGACTTTTGGAATGCATGCACCGAAGATACAGTGGCCCTTCTATTATTATTTGATTTTATTATTATTTATCCTTATTGTTAACTTACAAAATACTTATGTATAAGTTCGTAAATGTTTATAAAGTTCGTCATCACCCGGGGCTCCCAACTATAGGCTGCTGGGCGATACCGTGGGGGTATATATTTTCTTAAAGCTAAATGTGGACGAATGTACATTTCGCGTCTGGTAAATCACAACAAGTATATAAAACACTTTATAATTAAGAATTAAAACAAAGTTACATAATGTAACAAATAAGTCACGTAACTAATACAGTACCGTGCTGTAATTATAGCATTTTACGAGGGGCCTGCACCATGCTCAAGCCAGACATTTTTATCTTTCAAGTAATCATCTATCCTATAGTATGCTTTTTTGGATAAGGTAGTCTTTAGGTAGGTTCTAGTTCACGGACTGATTGCCAAGAGCCTCAACCAACACCTCAAGAGGCTCAGTTGGCTCAAGGGCCTGATGCAGAAGGCGGTACCCTCGACACGGCACGCATTGTGAGGAGGTTCGTCTCCATGGAGCCCTAACCACCGGTAGCTTGGTCCCTGTACCGATGCCGGTGGGGTACTATTTTTTATATTTTTAAATAGATGTTTTTTTATATATTTTTAAAAATATAATTTAAAAGTTTTATTTAAATGAATAAAGAGAAGGATAAATAATAATAAAACAAAATAATAATAAAAGTAATATATAACATATTTTCTAAAGTTTACGCGAATGTCCACTTTTTACGGATTCTATCGCGATATATATCGCGATAGAATCCGTAAAAAGTGGTTTTATTTCAATGAGTAATACATAAAATAAATAAAAATGAATTTATTCATTTAGAAAAAAGGGCCATACATCTTCGGTGCATGCCTTCCAAAAGTCCGGGTCCGGATAAGGAAATGAGAAACAAGATAATAATAATTACTTACCAGATTTTGTAAGGGGTATCTTTTTTGCAAAAGTGACATTTTAAGAAAGTGTCAATTTTGCGAAAGTGACATTCTAAGAAAGTGGCATTGTTGCGAAAGTGACATTCTAAGAAAGTGACATTTTTGCGAAAGTGACATTCTGCTAAAGTGACCAAATTTTTCACGATGACATTTTGCGAAAGTGACGTTCTGCGTCACGACCGTGTAAATAAGCGCAGCCGGCTGTTTAATTAGTTAACATATTATGTTAACTAAACTAGGTTTAATTAATAAAATAATTCCAAAATTAAACAATATCAGTGTGGATATCACTAATGACAAGAACTGCGATTAAAGTAAAATATATATATATATAGTGGAGTACAATGTGAAACCTATCAAAATTTTAGTTAATGATCTCAGTTCCTTTCAGTAGTAAAATTTAAACTCAAAAGATAGCATAAACCTAGTATTTTAATTAGACTGTGGTCCGATAAGTATGAATGAAGGGAAAGGTTTATATAAAAAAGAAGCCATAAATGAAATAACATTGATGTGGTGTTACCAATCTGTAATACATTATGAAATGATATTTTTCACATAACAATATACAAGTTTATTATTTTAGTAACAAAAGCTTGACGGCTAAAGAAATACATAATCTTTACTACAAAATAAATGAACTAGATACGCCATTATCTACAGTAAAAAAAAAGAAGGCGAATTGCTTTGTTAATAACATAAGTCAATAAAAATACCTACACATCACGGGTGCAAAATATAATTACATACACATTGACTGGTGTAAGTTTTCAGAATAGAAATATTTTAATGATGTTGTTACTCTACTTACTCCTGTATACACATAGATGTCTGAAAAAAAAGAAAAGTTTCTTCATCACCACTCTTAAACTAAACGTTTGTTATATGCCTTCAATTCTATACATGGTATCAGCTTCTTAATTATATTTAAAAGATACGATTTTACTATAGGCACTAATTAAGTTGGAGGAATGAATCTCACTGCATGTGTTTGTCTTATATTTTAATATAGCACAGATTCATAAGTAGAGATGAAGTATAGATTGCACTTTTTTAGTTCTACAAACAAAATGTTGCATCGTCCGTCATATATCTATAATATGGAGCTTAGGAAGTTGCAAGGATCAACTCGGGCCCGCCCCGCCAATAAGTGAACCTGTAAACGGGCTTTCAGTGGCGCTGATGGGCCAAAAGTGTAGTCCGAACTTAGGCATAGTTGATGAAGAAATGCATAGGTTCCTTCAGTCGACATCTATTTTTTTTATATATCGGACTTTGTGTGTCGATCCTTCTTGTCCTTTCTCTTTATAAAAATCAAGCACAACGATGCAACTGGTTATTTTCTGCTTTTTTTTTCGATTTATCTTTTTTATGTATTAGGTATAATGTAAATAATATATTTTTTATTTTTTCTTATTTTTATCCAATACTAATTCTTAATCTAATATTAAGTCAAAACATGTTCTGCGTTCATTTACGCTTATTTCTTTATTGGCATAGTTGATTGTGTTGTCGATATTCTCAGATGTCGAGATGATTTAGGTCAGAGGAAGTAAACTGCAAGCAAAGTAACTTGCCAGATGTTCATGTCAGACATATTATAAATAAGCATGTGATAGGGTAGAATGCAAGCAATAATAGGCTTATAGATACTCAGATGGGTGTAGTCGCAACAATTAAGGTGACAAAAGGAAGCTAAGACATGAACAAAAATCATGACAGACCGTCAAAACAATGAATTAGGGCTAATTTATAGAACACTACTGTGAACTGCGAGTGAAAGCTTTATAAATTATATAAAGTATGTATGAGACGCAATGATGATGGCAATAAAAATGCATCTATGATCTTGACTACATATTTTAACATGACTTAACCGAAAACTTTGATAAATCTGAGTTGTCGCAACAATTTAAACTGTAATTTTTTTGTCAAAGTGATAAATAATATTCCTACAGAATAAATATTACCTTATTACTATATAAATATTACCTTTTTGATCAATAAAGATTTAAAATAAAATAAAAATGTATTAGAAAATATCAACAACAAAAATGTCCCATGGATATCACATCGAATGATAGACAGACATTACATTTTTGCTGTACCATACGATGTATTATACCAATTTGATAATATAGCTAAATAATGGTCATGTTCAGAAACGCTCGTTTAGTAAAACTATACTCAAAGATACACAATGTGAAGTGCAATCATACAATTGAAATTATATTTCAGAATGGTGAACAGTCAAAAAGCTCTTTAAAACAAGAAGTGTAGTTTATGGAAATTAACCTACTAAGTAGAAAAAGGCTATCATAACTATAAGTAGATTTTACTTTATACATTTGCTTAATTTGCTCTGGAAAATAATATTAATACAATGCTCAAAAGCTAATAGTTATCACTCGAAATATTTCTGTAGCAGTCTATAACCTTTTTCAAATAAGTGCTCTGTCTGCGTCTAGTTTCATGTCTGTTACGATAGTAAGGCCAAAGAGTGTAATAAACAATACACATAAACAGTGGTATGAAGGGTTGAATTTATGTTCATTCATAAAAAAGTATGTTATCATTACAATAATGATACTATACTTCAACATTAGCTTCACTTTGTAGCGAAATGATGTCATGCAATTAAAATAGGTAAAATAAAACAATTATTTTTTAAACACCGTCTATATTACTTACTTGATTCCTCAACAAAATCAAAATTGATAGTATTTTATTTTTTACAAATTTATTAAATATTTTTGTCAATTACGATTTGATCATAAAGTTATCTTAACTTCAATTATATATGGTCCACACAATTTTGGTCTCCCTGAATACTTTCTCTAGGCATGTTTACGCTTAGAAGTAGTTTAAAAAACGTAAGAACTCAAAATCATTCAAAGCTGTTTACCACTTTACCAAAAAATATTAAAAATAAACCTAACTCGAGTGTTGGATCTTTTAAATTGCGGGCGAGAGACCAAGTCAAAAGAGCTCGCTTTCGCCGTAACGTAGTAGGAAGTAAAAGACAACGTGTTTATCACTTCTCGTTGACCTTACTATAAACTATATTAATTATAATTTGTTTACATTCTGCAATATAATTGGGGTGATTATGATAATTGTGATACAAAATAATATACCACGCTAAAATAATATAATTATCACTGTAATGAAGTATTAGTTTACGTCTAGGTATTTTTGCGACACAGTACAAATGTATGCAACATGTATTACCATCTTATAAAATTATATTGAACTTAGTAAATTAGAGCCCATGGATGTGTTTGTGAACTATGAATGGTAGAACTTGATACTTGTTGCGGATGGTATGAAAGCATAGTATCACATGACAGATTTATCTCGCGACAAGAGTCTGCATAGATAAAAGTTATGATTCCGATTACATTATAGACACGAGATTAGATGGTAGACATGGTCTTTTCGAGTTTCCAATCTAAATAAATATTTGAATGAAATTTTATAGCATTTGTAATGCCAACTATACAATTTGATTACATCAGGAAAAATGAATTGAAAAAGGTCGTAAGTTCAAGCCCCACCGGAGCAATTCAATTTTCTTGATGTAATCGAACTAAATAAATATATAAATGTATAAAGAGAGACAGATACCTAAAACGACTAACTGTTTAGATTCAACTGCGAGCTCACAAGTGTGACGAAGATGTTTAACGAACTTTCCCTTACATGTTGTATACATAAACACAGCAAAAGCTTGGTATTACATTATTATATACAAAGTTTACAGCATTCAGATTAAAAATTAAAATAGGCTGCATGCAAAAATAATATTGACTATACATTTAATGTAAAGTGACATAAAACTATCATTTAAGTTTTAAACTGCTATACATTAATGTAGCCTAATCACAAATTTAAAACTTGTCTAATGAATAAAATAAATGATACATTATCACAAACAAGTACTCACTGCACATTCAGCATCAATACAATGTAGCGTAATAAGCCTAGGTTAGAATTGGAAGCCACCCATTGGTACAGACTGGTCGGTATTGAACTGATACTGGTCCGTGGTAGATGACACTGCAGGCGCGAGTCTACCATCTTCCTCCTCAGATCCAAAGTAATTTTCAATAATTTCGAATGCTTTTTGATAAATGTCGAGGTTTTCGTGTGACTGGAGGAATTCGATTTTATCCAGACCTAAAAAAATGCATGTACCTATGTATTATTATGCCCTTCTTTTTTTTCAACTCTTGTCAAATATACCCCGAAGTAGCAATGTCTATAAATCTTACAGTGACTAGTATACTGTTTACATGTTGCATAAAAAGAATAAATAAATTAGAGTATTTACCGAAGCATTCTTCAATCAGAACTGCATAAGGGTTATCACGGATTTCAGATTGTTGTCCTGCTTTTAGTATATTGTCTAACCCATTAAGAGCCACTTGAACTGTTTTTGAGTCCGATAATGTTAATAAGTCACATAGAGGTGGTATACAGCCTTGATCAACTAAGTATCTAAAACAAGTAATAAAAATCATTGTATAGGAATTTGCAAAACCATCACAAGAGTTGATTATATAATCATACATACTTAATTTGTGTGTGAGTCCCGCCACTTGTGGCATTAGTAATCGCCCACGCCGCTTCTTTCCTAGTTTTAAATTCAGCTTGCCCTAAAATCTCGATTAGAGCGGGAAATATGTTGGCATCTATCACTGCCTGTAAAATATAACAAAAATAATGTAACTATAACTAACTGAATTCATTTCTTTTCTATGCTCTCATTTTTACATACATGTAAAGTAAAGCCAACGTAGCGAGAGAAAAAGGGTAAACAAAGTTTCAGCGGTTTCAAACATGTTATTTGAAAATTATTACGTATCACTTCAAACTCATTCCAGACAGGAATGAAATTGCTCATAAGATGGCGGAGCTGACAGTTTAGAACCGCTGTGCTGCTAGCTTTCCTGTACTACGAAACACGCAACGACAGCTGTCGCTCGGCCATTATCGCATACGTGTCCCGTCGGGTACAGTACCTACAAATGACAAAACGTACTAGTCAAACCGTATTAATGCCAAAATGTTCAAAGTTCTTGATTATCCCCGTGTCAAAACGTACAAATGCTAAAAACTTTAAGGACTCGATTCTGCCATTGTGCGACAGATGCGTATTTTGTGAAATATGTGGATATTTAAACACTAAACATAGTGTGACATGTGACCAGGACAGTTGAATATTGCAGCACTCGTTCCTTATATCATTTACACATTTTGACCATAGGGTATTCAGTCATGGAAACATTCCGACAAAAGGTCATTTTGTCTCTTACATTTTGTAAATTTTGACAATTGGACAAACAAGCAACTTGTATGTTTTGTAATTTGTTGGTACTGTACTCAACGGGGTACGTGTGACATGTGCAACAAGGACAGAGAAAAT
Source organism: Eilema sororculum (assembly GCA_914829495.1). Taxonomy (NCBI): domain Eukaryota; kingdom Metazoa; phylum Arthropoda; class Insecta; order Lepidoptera; family Erebidae; genus Eilema; species Eilema sororculum. The sequence goes on along the minus strand of OU618543.1, from coordinate 14,445,836 downwards.
AATCGCTAGTTATCGCAATATAACTCAGTAATTGTCGCTTTATTTACCTTTTTTCTCTCGTCTCGTTGGCTTTACTTTATGTATATAAAATCACTTTTTATTTTTCATATAATGTATATTTTGTAAACATTCAAACATCCGACAGTAAACATACAGTCCATGACAAAGTGCCCGCTGGGCGGTAATAGGCTCGCCCCCTAATAAGTGCGACCGAATATCATAGGTGGCGAAATTTGGGTGAATAATACACCTCTGCCTAACCCTTCGGGATTTACAGGCGTGAGTATATGTGTATGTAACCTCTCATCGGCATATCTCACTCAGAAGCCTCTGTCCGAACGCTCTTTTCCTTCCGTGATATGCATAATAATACCTCCAGCTTGCTAGTAGAGAAAATGATTGGCCCAACAAATTTAAGAATATACAAATACAAAGATTATAACAAATACGTTATAAATAAATCTACTATACCTGAATTTGGGCAGCATTTCCAGCTGTTATGTTAGATAAAGTCCAACAGGCCTCTTTGCGCAGCCCTTCAGTGCCAGAATGTAGTAGCGTGTGCAAGTTAGGCAGCGGATTACAGTTGAGTACCGCTTGTGTCTGTTGATCATTGCCCGTCACTATGTTCCCCACTGCCCGCAAAGCCGCCGATACTACTGTCGATTTGGTGTGCCTACAATTTCAAACTTCTTTATAAATATTAAATTCTTGTATGTACCAGATTTGTAAAAAATGCAATATTTCAATAGAAAACCAACATGCTACAGGTTATGTTACAACATTAAAAACTGACTACAGCTAAGTCGTTGTGCTAAAATATTATTCTATACTTTCAACAATGGAATTCTAATTAGATTTACATTCCCACCTTATGAAATTTGCAAGCATTATAGATCTTATCCTTATCATCGACATAACCTCCCCTTCCGGCTCCGGCAGGGGGGGTATCCGAGGGGATTTCCGCACGAAAAAAAAAAAAAGCCATTCTGCAGCGTTATGGTTCTGACAGCCTCTGTGGCGTGGCGGTAGTGCACCCGACTGCCACGCAGGAGGCGCGGGTTCGATTCCCGCTCAGTGCAAATATTTGTATGCATGAATATGGCTATTTGCACTGGTCTGGGTGTTTCTATGTATAATATGTATTTATTTACAAAAAAAAAAAAAAGTATGTAAGTATGTTTATCCGCATTCTAGATTCCATAACACAAGCTATAAAAGCTTACCATGGGTCTAGATAGCGTAGTGTAGAATGTTGTGGAATATATTGTGGAATATATGGTTACCAATTAAAGTTCAACCTTATATCTATAACAATAAGATCTATTTTTATTCGACAAATACAAATCCTCATGCTTGCCGATGCCGGCACTGGGCGCCGGCCCTTAGTGTTAGTATCGCCCTTAATTTTAATCCATTTGTTGTATATGAATGTAGTCCAAGGAACAACTATATTCAGAGACAGCAAACAGAGTGGCATTGTTAGATTTATTCTTATATATATTCTTACATTAGTAATTCAACAAGTCGCCTACAAACTCCAGCGTCAATAACGGCTTGAATCTTCTCATTGGGTCCATCCGACAAGTAAGAGAGTGCCCAACAAGCGTCACTCAATACATCCGAATCAGTGTGATGTAATAAACGCGCTAAAACTGGAATTCCTGAAAATATAAACAAAATGTCTAATTTTACCCAAAAATATAATATTAATTATTTCTCTGAAAATACTTGTACAATAATATTACTGGGAATCATCGGAATTAAAAGTAAGTAAATATAATTATTTTTAACTTGCCTGGGACAACAGCTTCAAAGTTCGTAGGAGGATTTTTGCCTCTACACAAATTTGAAAGAGTCCAAACAGCATTCTTGGTCATAGATAACCTTGTATACTTATTCAATATCCTGAAAAACGAAACAAAATGTGTTAATTCCATATTGAAAACAATTATTATAATTACAAATTACAAGAGACTGATCACATTATTGTTAAATTCTCTATTTTAGTTTTATTTTGTTTTATCCACAATCAGTTTATTGTCTTTTTTACTAGGAAATTTGAGTAGCAAGTAGCATTAAGTAAAGAAGAAATAAAACCAAGTGAACGGCAAATTCTAACCGTAAGGCGCAATGCACACGGGTGGAAGCGCGGCGGCACGCAATTTAAAACAATTTAATATTTAAACCTTAATACCAAATATACCTATACAGTCGCGCGTATGCTCTTATAGCCGCTCCGGGTCCGGGTGCCGCGTGCGAATTTATTCTTGATATAAAGGTTTTGACCGTATATCAACGTACTGAAGGTTCAACTTCACTGAACGGATTTTGATGAATTTTTAGGCCTGAAAGCGTCATATACAGACAGACAGACAGACAGACCGACCTTACTTTCGCATTTATAATATTGGTATGAAAGAATGGATTGCTGTCTTAAATTGCGTACCGCCGGGCTTCCACCGGTATGCGCTGTGTCTAAAACGTGGATGTTAAGATAACAGTTGTCCACTCCTTCAGGAATATACCTACGTAAGCATAAATTAATAGTGAAAAACCAAGAAAAACAATATTTACTCTAGTAGAGGAGGTAAGATGCCCGCGGCGAGCACGGTGTCCCGACAGCGCGGCGAGTCCCCGGCGACATTGCCGAGCGCCCACACGGCCTGTTCACGCACGTCATCACTGCCCACGCCGCCCACCAGGCTCACAAGAACCGGCACAGCGCCACACTCCACCACCACACAAGTTTGTTCTGACGACCCCGACGCTATATTTGTGAGAGCCCATGCTGCTTCAAACTGAAAATTACACCACATTAACATACATACATACATATACACACCCCTGTAAAACCCTACGTATCGCCCTCTATGATTTTCGGTCTCACGTAATAGGGAGCAAGTCTATTGCTGTCAAGTAAGTATATAGTCATAAGCTATGTTTACTGTCGGATGGAGAATAGCCCTATACCTTACTCGCCTTCTACAATACCCACAGAAAGAGGTGAGGTGGCCCTATGCTGCTCCACTGGGATTCAACATGACCACCAAATCAATGTGTACTTGAAATGTGAAAGGATGAAAATTAACAGCAGTAAGACAATGAGTAGTGGAATTAAATAATAATGAAGGTTATTTATCAAAAGGTAAAGTAATCGGCCATCAAGGCCGTAGTCAGTTCAAATTACAAGGATATGACTACAACGGCTATTCTCTAATTTTAATACCAGAATATATGCCTGATGAAGTTAACTTGGCTCTTTTTACGAAGGATCAAAAATATAGTTAGAAAGTGTTAGTGAGTAATATGTGGAGTACAGGAGTGAGTGTATCAAGTAGAGACTTTTAGACTGGATATTATTTTTTAGAGTAGTTAAAACTCTTTTAACACAACAAGAACCCTGAAACAATCATGTCTACGGCACATTTGCTAACCAAAAGCAGCAAATCTGTCTTGACCTTGACTATATTATACTAATGGAAAGTGGTTTATGAAATTACAACAGCTTATTAACATAATAAATTTGTAACGAAAATTTGTCAACCCTTATTAGATTTTTTGTTTTTATAATTACTTACAGTAGTTCTGAACATTATTATTATCTACAATATGGCTTACAAAGACTTTCTAATACACATTTTCATCATATAATACTGCTTGTATAGCAAGGATCGGTCAGTGCATTCTAGATTCAAGTTGGAAACTATACCCAATATTTCGAAAATTCCATACACCCAAAGAATCAGAAAATCTATAATAGTAAAGAATAAAAATTCTGACTGACAACAATGTGCAATTCATTTGCCTGAGAGTCATATAGTGGGTGCTTGTTTTAAATTCTTCAACTTTAATTTGTACCAATGATTAAAAATAGGATATTACCTATCAGTTTCAGGTTGAAACTTATATTTGTATTTAACATTATCAGATGTAGTTCAAGGTAAATAACACATATCTATATAAATATTAAAATTTGAAGATTACCTGTAAAGTTGGATTAGAGCTATTCGTTAGAAATTCAACAAATTTAGGAACTATTCCAGTTCGTATCACTTCATCTATTGGTGGATTAGGCTCTTGGCTCAATAATTTTCGAAACTTTTGTGTTGCCATAACTTGCTCTTGTGGATTATCTCCATAAAGAGCTGCAACCATAGCTTGGGAGATGTCATCTGTAGTTGATAATATGTTGAGCTCATCCTGCAAAACAAAATATGTGTAACATTAGCCAAAATGCACGGCATACAGATGTACAGTTGACATATGAGATATTCTTGCACCTTTACTTGAAAAAGTGCAACTGCATCTTTTGTTGACTGTAAACTGGAATAAGAATTTGCTAAAGTGAATTACAACCACAGCACACTCTGCATGTGTGCCACTATTTATATACAGAAAAAAATCTTTTGTTATGGACCTTAATACAAGAAATCAAAATATATAGATTATCTCTTTGATAAGATAGTATAAAAACTAGCATTATCATATATATAGCAAATCATTTGTATAATGTAGAGGAGCTTAATTTAAAACTATATTATTATAAACACTTGGTAATAATTTTGGTGACAATAGCCAAGATTAGTAGTAGTAGTAAAGGAACACATTAGACCAATTGTGATATGATAAAAGATATATCATGCCTGATGAGGCAGGTAACAGCACTATATGTCACGTCCAAGGTATTACTTGCTCCGCTGAGGAAATTGTCCAGTACAAAGCCTGCATAATAATTTATAATGTAAGTTCTAACATTGAAGTATTGCATAAGTTGCCCATTCAATATCTGTTAGGTGTATAAGATTATTAACAATACCTACTTACTCACCATTGGAAAAATTACTCAAAACTACATTACAAAAGGTAAGAAGCACCTTACAGTAGCTGATTACGATGCCCCTTAAGGTAGCATTTGTAAAATATGGAGACTGTATGAATCATGTCTGAATCTAGGATTCCAACATTGATTTAAGATCAATAATTGATTGAAGTGCTCATTCGTAATACTCTATATTTAATTATTTTAAATAACTGCTGTGATTGAATCCAAATGATGAAAACCTTTTTCTCATAGAGTAGTAGTATAGAAGTACCAATTTAACCACTATTGTGAAAAGATAAAAATATTGCTTACCTGTGGGGCAATATCTGGTGCGTCGGGTGCTGGAAGGTTAACATTTCTACGTTTGAATAATTGCTGTTCCCTTTTCTGCTTCCGTAGCTGTACACCTTCTTCTTCTCTACGGCGACGCAGCTCATCTGCACTCAAACCTGCATTCTTATAACGATGTTTGTGTCCACCAGACATCTTGAAAAAAGAAACATCATTCATAGGCTATATTATGACACTAGGTTTGCATATAATGATTATCTGTTTGTAATTCATGTTTTTAATCATAAAATTGTTGATTGTAATGCCTTTGCCTGATGAAGTATCGCATTTATGAGTTTTAACTTGTGTAAAATTCATCTAAGGAGAACACTAAAGGTATAAATTCAGCTGTTCTTTTTCCTTTTATATCTAAATTAAAGTTCATCTATTGAGTCTAAATAAATATAAACCAATAGAAATTATACATATGAGTAGATTAGTCTTCCCTTTTAATGATATAAAAGAAAAACTTGCAAATTATCTTGATCATTGATCAGATGAATACTATATACAAATAATATAAAATAAGTTCAAAATGTATGTCATTTCCATAATATACAATATTCACATAATACTATTATAATGTTGACGCCACTTGCGTTAAATCATTTAAATTCCGATAGTATACTGACAGTACAATTTACAAGATATATACGACACACTATAGGTATTTCTCAATGAAGTCACATACGTAGATTCGCCTGTCAATAACACTATAACTTCTTTTAATATCCATGCCAATGTAGATAACCAAACTGTATAAATTAGTTTAATTTAAAAAACATGTTTATTTTTAATATAGAATATAGGTAACAGCTGAGGATTACAGTATAAGAATAGATGTTAAAATTGCAAAAGAAGACATTGCAAAGAGGAAAAACTGCACCAAATAAAGGTACAATTTCAAGTAGCGTGTAGTTTTATGGTTACATGTTAAACAGATTTACTTACAATTTTAGGAACCAGGAATATGGAAAGTAAAGAAAATTAATTGAATTCACAAATCAATCCACCATCGATTAATAAAAAATACTAAATGTAGGTATTAAAATATCATCGAATTGGACAGATGAGACAGCGAGCGAGCAGCTAGCGCGATCGTCACGTCCATAGATGATACAATGTCACGTCACAGATAATCTATAAATAATATAGTGAATTAAAATTGACCCTCTATTAAGGTAAAAGCACCAATGGTAGACACTTTAAGGATAAAAAATTAAACTTCAATCTACAAAATAATATACAAATAAGCAGCAGGCTGCAAATGCCGCAATGCGCATCTGCTCTATCTGGGAAAAAGTGTCAAAAAGCTTCATATTGAAGCAGAATATGACGATCACTCATCACTTTTTGAAGTTTGTAATTATGTAAGCGCAGCCTGTTCTTCGTCCGGTGGTAAACTTACAACTTGTACTTTTGAGAACTTGCCAAGTGGATAAAACGTAGACGGAGAATAAATTAAATTAAATTTGTAGGTCCATCTCAGTCTCCTACTAATTATTTTATGATTGACTAGCTTTTGCCCGAGGCTCCGCCCGCGTGGATATCGGTTATTGTGACCAAACAATAATACCCGTATACCAAATTTCATCAAAATCGGTTCAGTGGTTTTGGCGTGAAAGCGTAACATACAGACAGACAGAGAGACAGACAGAGTTACTTTCGCATTTATAATATTAGTATGGATTCAATCCCACTGGTCTTATTCTTACTGACCAATAGCCAATACCAATACATAGTGGACTTCTTGGATGGAGTTGGATTGGATGGACATTGGACATGTCAATGTCAATGTCAAGTCAAACGTAGATGTCAGATTAAAAATCATGAATGAATATTAAAATATTGAGTAATAAAATGATATGAAACGAGATTAAATAGCTCTTTGTTATTATTGAAAATAAGATTAAAAAACCGTAATAAAAAGTTCAAGCACAGATTCTGATCGTATCTGTATGGTATATTCTAATAATATTACATTACAAGAAACATTTGTGAACTGTGTACTGTACTGAGTGATTTGTAAATATATTTTTTACGTAACGCTGCGAAAAAACTAAGAAAATGAATAAATTGCTCTCTTTGCGGGCGTATTTATTTCCTTTGCGTAGGAATTTATCTACGCCACCTGTAAAATATAGACCTTCTGACTTTCAGAAGTTCATTTTAGTATGGACCAAAAAGTATAAGAATAAAGACGAAATCCCCGCATTCGTTTCGTATGTATTTCTTTTCATTACTATACTTTACTCGTACATACATAGTATCTACTAATGAAAAAATAGGCACTAAAATTGATATTTCTCGTATGTGTTGTCATTGTTTAACTTGGTTTACATAGTGCATAACCTTGAATTGCTGATGAACTTGAAAAACATGACCGTGATAAAATTTGTATTTCCCAAACATATTTTTTTTGTAAAAAGTTATTTTTGGTTTTTTAATACCAAAAACATTATAGTACATAATACCAAATTAATTCCATAACCAGTCTAGTAGGTATACTTACATTCAAATTGTTGACATTGACACACCAGGGATGTATTCCTTGAATAGAACAAGGGCCCTGATCCTGATAGATTCGGTTAGAAGGTTAAGGTCAGTAACTCTAGTCCATTTCTTAATTATATTGTGTCAATAGTAGCAGTGTTAGTGATAGTGTTCTTGAATGGAAAAAACAATCTTCCACAGTTTTGTCTAAATATAATCTTGTTTCATATCTGTTTGTGATAATTAAAGTGAACAATAATTTTTCAGCCCTGATTTAATTGAACGGTCCCGCAGTGAAGCAAGAATAAAGATAGCGAATGTGCTCATGCTGCTTACGGCGCTTGCTAGTTTTGGTGCTGTCATAATCGGAAAAAGAGCTGCTAAAAGAGGAGAATCTGTGCATCAGATGAATTTAGATTGGCACAAGAAATATGATGAAGAATATCAGCAAAAAAATGATACTGCAACCAAAACATAAATAGCAACAACAGGCAATTGTCAAAATGATGTCCCTATTAAATTAGTCACTGAAATTACAAAATATTTATGGTTCTGTTAGCTTTGTATAACTGTAGTTATTTAATTAGTAAAATGCTATAATCATGAAAAAATAGTGATATAAGTGCAAATGTTAATAAAGCTGATAATTGTAATTTTTGTTATTATTATAATTTGTAACAACTGTAATAGCTTATAGATGTTAAACGATTTGTTATTCTATTTCAATAGGTTTTTAACATCTTTATGGTATACATACATATAGGTTGTTGAATGCTAATCAATAATCATTTATTTCATTATGTCTCTTAGAATAAGCCTATCTTTAATAACTCCCATATTAGAGAATAAGCAAAAATCATAATGGCAATGTGTTTAGTGGACATACATATGCTCACACTTTTTTTACCCTCGTAGGCAGAGACAACAGCTGTCTACTCACAGGCAGAGAGAGGATGGAAGACTAGTGCCTACCCTATTTATTATTATGATGTCATAGACCTTTTATAATCAGTTTGAGTATTAATTTCTGCCCCACCTCACCTATCTGATATTTCAATAAGTAAAGTTCCAGAAACTTGCTATTTTCTTGTTAGGTATAATAATGTAACTAATGATAAAAATTCTGATAAGAGCATAGATAAAAAATATTTTATGTGCCGCCTTCATAACAAGCACTTAGCCAATTTATTGTTTTTTCTAGTAGTCAGCTCTAAAACCTACATCACTAGATAATACAGTGATTACACAAGGCAAATATACCCATGGTTTGTAAGTGAGCTACAAGGATTTGGAGTCCAAGGAAATAGTGGGCACCTCAGCAGGCTCCAAAGTAAAGCTAACTAATGAGCGGTAGGTCTTTGGAGCCCAGTATCCCCATTTTCCATCAGCCCCCAATTCTTCAGAGCTTGCACACAGACTCTAACTACCAACTCATATCTAAATTATCTAGAGAACTACTCAAATTCACATGGAATTTCATTCATATCAGTTCAGTCACTACGATGATTTTGTTAACCTTATCAAGATTTTTGCCAAGTCATAGTCAATGTTAAACACAATCTTAGAACAAAAAGCATAAGTATCTATAAACTATTTATATAATATATACACTATATAGTTCAAAAATTAACAGGATTGGTAAATGTTATTTCAGTCTTCATAAATTGTTGGGTTTATAGTAGCTTCGACATTTTTCTGTAAACAATTTTGAGGTCTTCTCTTGTATCACCTCTTCTACACTGAGTTCTGTTTGTAAGAGTCTTAGCTGAAATTCACAAAATAATAGATGTATGTCTTAAATTGGCTAAGTTTATGCAAGTTTTCTGGTATATTTAATTTAAATAATTTAATTGTATTACAAACCTTTTTTTGTTCAGATTTTAAGTTTTTCATAACTTCAAAATCATTAGGCTTTTCATCTTTAGCACTTTTTAACTTCTTTACTTCTTCAGCTGTTGCAACGATACAATTTTTGATTACATTCTCTCTTTCTAAATGGCTTTTTTGAATCTGAGAATATAAATCTTCACATGCAGTATGTGCATTCACTTTACTTGCAAATGATTCCGTTGGTATGGATGTATTAAGTGTGTAAACTATTTTGTCGTCTAAGATACGCATTTTCTTCAGAATATCCTATAAGTAATGGATACTTTTAGTCATTGCTATAATTTTATGAACATAGTTTCACTAATAAAACAATAAATTTATGGGCACCCTCATTACCTGAAATTCTAAAAAGTCGGTGCACATCATTTCTGTTATTTAAGTCTTTGTAATATAAAAAAACGCAGCCTTTTAACGAATTTTAATTGATCATATGGGCTTGAAACTGCAATCGCCGCAAACGGATTAAATATTTCTTAGGTTAAGTTGTTTTTTTTAGGCATAGACAAATCTGTCTGTTGAACACTTTTTTTTGCCGTTCTAGTAATATATACAATAAAATAATGTACTGTGCACACAGACCTTTGCCAACGAAAGATGAACAAATTGTTTTTTTCAAAACTTTTATATGGCAACATTTTTTCCTGTCAGTTGGTATTTATCATAGACATAGTAAATATCACAGGGTGGCCCTATTCAACATATACAAATCTTAGTTATACATATATGAGGCAAACATGAGACAGACCATGAAACATCACTTTGTCTCTTTTTTTCTAATATACAGTTTTGCCTGTAAAAAAGAGACAAAACATTTAAGTTATTTCTCATTTGGGAAAATGAGTGTATAGATTTGACAGCGTGCCGAGTTTTGGCACAATCCATGAATGATTTGTTACACTCATTCATTACTTTACTCTACACGAAACTACAAGAAGCATGATAGTGATGTACTCCAACAAATGATTTGTCGACGAAAATACTCTTTTTTCACATAATAGTACAAATTAACTAATAGCTGGTACAGATAACTCACTGTCTGGAAAATCAACAATCTAACTCAGTTAAGTTCCTTAAGTTAGGGAGATTAACCTCTGCATACCTACAAATTTGTCGGCCTACGGTTATTATTATTTTCTTACTTCGCAGTCGCTCGGCCACAGCCCGCCAAAAATAGGCTAGTGGAGATCGCCGAAGATTTGTGTTAAAACAAATATTGATGCGTATACAGAGAGTATCACGCAATACAAAGCTGGCTTTATCACAAGTTTTATTAAAAAAAATTATGCGAGGTTTTGCATCATTACTGCTCGGAGAAGAAGACGTGAAGAGCCTCATTTACAAAAAATCAAGAGGAGGCCTTATATACGCCTCATCGAGCGTGGTAAACATACACATAGGTAACTCAAAAACGGAAAAATTTATTAAAATGCACCTGACAAACAAGAGAACCCCCGTAAGTTATTACTTATATATATTTAAATTTATGTGTGAATTTTATGATATGAAAAATATTTTTGCCGATTCTGATGCAACACATAGCACTAATCACAAGTTTCTTTTAATTCCTATGCCGCACCACTAAGACCTGGAATTCCCTGCCAGCTCACGTGTTTCCTTCTTCCTACAGTCCCGGGTCCTTTAAGCGGGGCGTGAAAAGGCATCTAATGAGGCCGTCAAGCTGAGTGCCACCACTGTTAACATGGTAAATGTTTACGATGGTGACCCTCTTTCCGAGACTTTGCCTTTAGCTTAATATCAGGCGATGTGAAGTCAAATTGACGTGTCCTGTATAAAAAAAAAAAAAAAATAATGTGTAATACAGACTTTTATAGATTATTTAGATTAGACACCACGATCGTACACAATGCGATAAGCTGTCACATCGACAATATTTAAATAAAAAATGCTTATAATATATTTATTGTTATTTTCTTCGCATAAACCGTCATGATGATACCATGCGCCTAGCATTTTTCTATACTCCTAAATATAAGATATCGACAAATATTACGATACTAGAAGCTACAGCCCTAACGTAGTAACCGTCGGCCATACGTTCATTCACGAAAATGGAACGTAGGTATACACGCCTAATCTGTAGGTATGGCCTATCTACTAAGCGCGCGAGCGTTCTTCCTATATCTATGGTAAATATAAAGACTTGAAGCTACTACGAAATTCATTCATAAAATCATATGAGGAAAACGCCAACCTCCATCTTGCGTTTGCACGTAGTGGGGATGTAGTAGCACCTGATTGGTCAAATAAAATTGATTGAATTTTAATTATCGATATTTTCCCAAATACGAAGACCACTTTCCATACATAGTGAATGACTTTTGAAATGCCGTTGACTTTTTATTATTCTACCGCATAATGGTACGGGTATATTACTGATGAATAGATACTAAAACATTTTTTACATCTATAAAACTTACAAAATTAATATGATTTATATAGTTGAACAAGAAAATGTGTATTTGGAATATCACCTTCTACAATGGTAGGCCAGCCTTAGAGTACTTAAACTACTATACCACAGTCTAACGATTCATACCTACTACGTACAGTTTGTCAACGAAGCCGTCTTGACAGAGAATTCGTGCGGGGAGAGGGGAGTGGTGGGGGACGGGGTGTCATTCGGTACAGCCATACATTTCACTCGGTACTAAGGATTCAAAAATATTATAATTTAAAAAACGTGATTACAAATGAGACAGCCCTGAATCCTTAGTACCGAGTGAAATGTACCGAATAACACCCAGTCCCCCACCACTCCCCTCCCCTCACACGATTGCTCGGTCAAGACGGCTTCGTTGACAGACTGTATGTAGTATGAATCGTTAGACTGTGGTATAGTACTTTAAGTACTCTAAGGCTGGCCTACCAATATAGAAGGTGATATTCCAAATTCTTTAAATCTTCTTGTTCAACTATTTAAATCATATTGTTTTTTTAGTTTCGTAGATGTAAAAAATGTTTTAGTATCAATACCAGTACCATTATGCGATAGAATAATAAAAAGTCAACGGCATGCATTTCAAAAGTCATTCATTATGTATGGAAAGTGGTCTTCGTTCTTTAAATATTTGAGAAAATACCGATAGTTAAAATTCTCTCACCGCATCACTAGCAATTTTATTTGACCAATCAGGTGCTACTACATCCCCACTACGTGCGAACGCAAGATGGAGGTTGACGTGTTCCTCATATGATTTTATGAATGAATTTCATAGTAGCTTCAGGTCTTCTAAATTTACTATGTCTATGTACCAGAATCTCATGGCAAATTAGAAAATTGTAAAGTGCAATACTGAGGAAATCGGATTAAACTATCTTGATACTTTTAAATTGTGGGGAAAATATATTTATTTTTAAACAATACACAGGGACTATACATACTATAATAAACAATTAAAATGAAACAAATTTTTAATTCGTATTTCATATAATAGCAGTAGACAAATTTAGGAATTATATAGAGATTTTTATTTTTATTCTTGAAAAATTATCAACAATATACTGAACTGCTAAAGTGAAATATTCTTATAATGAGATTCTTAGTGCATCAATTAACATAAGAGTTATACCTATTATAGATATTTAATTCCTGTTAGCACCCATTGATGTTGGCAATGTCATAATATAAGCTCACCAGTCGACTTGACACGTTTTCATCAAAGGCCTTATCACTTGTTTGGAAGTATCACCACACTCGTGCCCTATTTGTTATACCCTGCTGGATTATAATCCAGCAAGACGGGGAACCTTCTCGCCATTCCCATTCCTATTCCATCGAATTAATGAGACAGGGTCCCAAGAGCTAGCGAAAGGGATCCAGGTTCTGAAAAAACCAGTGAGCCTACCCTACCATCCTACTTGCGAAGTATTTCTGTTGTTTTTCAGTTACTTGAGCACTTCCCGGTTATTGATATCTCTTCATTGTAATGACACGTGACTCTGTCCATATTTATGCACCCATTATCTACTATGAGTACTGACTTTATACAATTTGCTTGTGTTTTAACCTACTTTGGGAATTGAAAATAATAAGATTTACTTCCTTTAGTTGGGCAATAATTATTTTTATTTGCAATGCTTGAACATTATTGTGAAAATATCAATTCAGTCTCAATCGAGAAATGTGTATCGTAAAATAGGTACGCGTAGAAGATGTAATGCGATCACAATCTTGATGAACAAGAAGTAATCTGTCTAAGGCTGCATTTAGGCCCGTATTCTAGAATGACACTCAGCCTGAATCTCGATTTATCTGAAGACAGATTGATAGTTTAACATATTGTCTATACAATCTTTCCTCAGTTAAATCACGATTCAGACTGGGTGTCATTCTAGAATACGGGCCTAAATGATTCTCCAGGGCGGTGGTATGCCCGAAAAATGTCCACAGTACCGTCCTTCAGAATGTCGGTCTATGGCCTCCGCCTAGCCGGACTATGGCTCAGCTGACTACTGACCGAGTTTCAGCCCAGCTGATTTGGGGTCAGCTGTTAGTGGGGTCACTGACCCGTGAGGTAGGTACTGCCCTAATATCTGTGCCAGCTGGCTGATGCCCCTAGACCGGCCAGGTTCACTGCTGAACCGTTGTACCGTCGCTAGGGTGCTCTGACTACTTGGACCGGAGGGTTACCGTAGCCAAGGAAGAAAAGACAGAGCGAAGAGGAACTGTATTTATTAAGAAAATGAGGCTAGTTATATTGCCAAATTTATCGTTAACCCGACATTATTTCATCGAGCTTATAAACTATGCTACACCAATCAGAAGAGGTTATTTATTTACATAAGAAATCCTTAAAGCTATTATATACAATATAGTTACAAATTCTGCCGTGTGGCGCTTGAGTCGCGGGTATATAAATGACACACGTAAAAGGCGGCGCCTTCTGCGGGTGTGTCGCATTGATGGAAATTGTTCGCCGCGCGCAGACGTGTTTGCGGGGTCCCGCGCGCTGCTGTTGTACGTATTATGTCCCTACAGGTACCCCCCTCTAAGAGAAGCGTACGTTTGGTTTTACCTTTCTTCCCGTACGAGTCATGTAAGGGTCTTGTTTGTTGTTGCTGGCAGAGCTGGCACTTGTAGTTTTTTTGACATTTGTAGTCGTAGAGTATTTGGAATTAGGTGGACTCGATGACGTAGTAGGTTCGTGAAGTATATTTGTTGCTGACCCCGTGCTCCGAGATTGCGGTTCGTCTGTTTCAGGGGTCTCGTTATATACATACGCTGGTTTCAGTCTGTCTATTGATACACATGTCTGACGATTTGGTAGTTGAATGGTGAAAAACTTGCCATTTTGACTTCGTTGGATAATCTTGTAAGGGCCGTCATATGGTGGTGTCAAAGGTTTTGGCACCGTGTCATTTCTCAGGAACACATGAGTACAAGTTTCGAGTTCTTTGTATATTAAGGGATGTTTTGATGAATGTACCTTTTGCTTTGGTAATAGTGACGTCATTGTTTCGGTGAGCTGGCGGACGAATTCTGCGTCATCAATGTTTGGCTTAGTAGGCACAAAGAAATCCGACGGAATTCGTAGTGTAGATCCGTAAGTCATAAGTGCGGGACTTACAGATTTATCTTTACATAGTGCGGTGCGTAGTCCTAGTAGTACTGTAGGTAGCTCTTCACTCCATTTGGTACCTGCACATCTGGCCATTAATGAAGCTTTCAAACACCGGTGTCTTCTTTCTATGAATCCATTTGCTTGAGGATGGAACGGAGTCGTACGTATTCGATTAATACCAAGTCTCTGCATTAGTGTGCGAAATAGTGATGATACGAACTGTCTACCTTGGTCTGTTGTGATTCGTAGGGGAAATCCGAATCGTGATATCCACCCGTCGTAAACTGCCTTTGTCACTGTTTCCGCGGCGATGTCACGTGTAGGTACAGCTTCAATCCATTTTGTGCATCGATCTATCATAGTGACTATGTATCGATATTCGTTTGATGTGCATAGAGGTCCGACGATGTCCAGATGTAATAATAATAATAATAAGTGTTGAAAAAAGTGTCTCAAGTGCGGGTCATTCAACGCAATCGTATGTTGAATGAAACCGTACTTGAGACTCTACGGCTAGAATGCTTGCGAAATATCTGTGTCACCCCCGCCCCGGCTCCTGCTCCTGCTTCTACAGTAGAAATAAATGACGATACTTGTGTTGCGCCGGATGACACACCTATTCCTGTAAGTATTCAGTACAATGAAGAGATTAAGGAGGCTTTGGAATGTGCGTTGCGGGAATATCGATCAATGCCCGTACATGTCAGGCCACGTCTCCCGCGGTTGCCCATACATAGACGTAATATAGCGCTGGTGAGTGCCCTTGATTCATTATTACCTAGATATCTAGAAAATAGTGAAAACCTCGGTGACACCCACTCAATTCTGTATTGTACTGCTGTGGCGGCATGTCGTATGGCAGGTGCTAAATTTCCCAATAAAGATCCTGCCATACGACTTAAGTCTGCCATACCAGCATGGCAATGCAGAATTGAACGACGTGTGGCCGAGGCAAGGGTGCTCATCGGTAAACTAATCTGCTTCAGGTCGGGCAATACTCGCCCAAAAGTGATGCGCTATGTGACCCGAGCGTTTGCGGGAACTGATATTAGTCCCCAAGATTATACGTCTCGGGTCACAGAGCGTATTGACTTCCTGAAGCAGAAAGTCTATGCATGGGCAAACCGTATTCGGAGATATAAAAAACGAGTTGATCGATATACTGTCAACCGTATGTTCCAAAGAGACCAAAGGTGGGTATATAGAAGCTGGGAGCAAACAGAAGAAAGTGTGGATGACGTGCGACGGCCGGATGCTGAAGCCACAAATGCGTTCTGGCGCAGCATTTGGTCGGTGCCCGTTAGCCACACTGAAGGCGATTGGATGCGTGAGGTCGAAAGAACATGCGAAACCATTCCAGAAATGGAAAAAATTAACATTGATGCCATTGATGTAGATTGTGCGGTCCGTTCGCTGTCTAATTGGAAATCTCCGGGACCGGATGGACTGCACAATTTCTGGCTAAAATGGCTACGGAGTTCGCATGTTGTTTTGGCCTCACAATTTCAATCCGCTGTAGAATCTGGGACGCTACCAGCTTTTATGACGACAGGAGTTACCCACCTGCTCCATAAAACTGGTAGTACCCTGGAGCCCAATAATTATAGACCGATTACATGTCTCCCAACGGTCTATAAACTTCTTACATCCATCCTGAGAGCTAAGATTAACAATCATATAAACAATAATTCTATTATGTGTGCCTCTCAGAATGGATGTAGGAATGGGGCCCGGGGTACTAAGGAGCTCCTCCTGATTGATATGGCTATAAGCCAACAAGCTCGCCGCAATCGTAAGGATCTGGCAGCATGCTGGATAGATTACAAGAAAGCGTTTGACTCCGTGCCACATACATGGCTTTTGAGGGTGCTGGAGTTGTATAAAGTGAATACAACTCTATGTACCTTCTTAAGGTCATGTATGGGGCAATGGAGGACGGTTCTTTTCTATCCAGGGTGTCGCCAGGCTTTGGGTAGTGGCGAGCCGATAACAATAGAGCGGGGTATTTTTCAAGGGGACAGTCTGAGTCCCCTTTGGTTCTGCTTAGCCCTGAACCCACTTAGTACTTTACTAGTGAATTCAGGGTTAGGTTATAGGTTACGAAGAGAGGGTCAGATGGTATCCCACCTCTTTTACATGGATGATTTAAAGCTATTCGCCCACACCAACCCTCAATTAATAGCTTTACTGAAGGTAACTGAAACATTCAGTAATTCTATTAAAATGGCGTTTGGTGTGGACAAATGTGCAGTCATTCATGTAAAGCGAGGGCGGGTGGTGGAGTCGGAGGGTATACAACTCTCTGATTCCACTAACCTAAGATCACTCCTCGTAACTGAGACCTATAAATACTTGGGTATGTCACAGGCGTTATGCATCAATGAGGTCGACATGAAACAAATGTTACAGGAACGTTTCTTTGGCCGCCTGAAAAAGGTACTTAACAGTCTTTTGTCAGGTGGTAACAAGGTGCGTGCCTGTAACAGTTGGGTCATGCCACTCTTGATGTACTCTTTTGGCATACTCAAGTGGACTCAGACTGAACTCGATACCATCGATAGGAAAGTCCGGACTCAGTTGACTGCATTCCGAATGCACCACCCAAGGTCGTCAGTCATGAGATTGTACATCCCGCGGAAATGTGGGGGTCGAGGTTTTTTAAATGCTAAGACCCTTCATAATCGCGAGGTGTGCAATCTCAGAGACTACTTTCTAAAGTCGAACGTGGATATGCATCGTGATGTAGTCAACGTAGATACCGGGCTAACCCCGCTCGGTTTGGCTAAAGAGAACTGGCGCAGGCCTACAGTAGTTGGCACTGACAGCCGCAGGGAGGTATGGCAGAGTAAGGAGCTACATGGCAGGTTCTATCGGGCCCTCCACAGGCCCGAAGTAGACCTACTGGCATCCGTGTCCTGGCTACGTTTCAGTGACCTTTTTGGGGAAACTGAAGGTTTTGTCTGTGCAATTGCAGACGAAGTTATCAAGACGAATAACTACCGGAAGTATATCATGAGGGATGGCACAATTGACATTTGTCGAGCGTGTCACCAACCTGGTGAATCCCTCAGGCATATTACTTCCGGTTGTTCTCGTCTTGCTAACGGCGAGTACTTGCACAGACATAATCAAGTAGCCAGGATAATCCATCAGCGACTTGCTCTGAAATACAACCTTGTGGAAGTTGAGGTACCGTACTATAGGTATGTTCCTGAGCCAGTTCTAGAAAATAGTCATATCACATTGTACTGGGATCGATCTATCATCACTGATAGGACTGTTGTAGCTAACAAGCCTGACATTGTGGTGATAGACCGATCCGAACGCCGAGCATTGATTGTTGATGTCACCATTCCTCATGACGAGAATCTCGTGAAAGCTGAGAAAGATAAACAAGTTAAGTACTTGGACTTGGCTCACGAGGTTGTCGACATGTGGAATGTTGACTCAGCAATCATTGTACCGATAGTCGTATCAGTCAACGGACTGATAGCAAAGAGCCTCGACCAACATCTAAAGAGGCTCGGGTTGGATGGTTGGGTCAAGGGCCAGATGCAGAAGGCAGTACTCCTTGATACGGCGCGCATCGTGAGGAAGTTCCTTTCTCTGGAGCCCTAACCACCGGTAGCTTGGTCCCTGTACCCGATGCCGGTGGGGTACTATTTTTTATATTTTTAAATGGATTTTTTTTTAATATGTATTTAAAAATATAATTTATAGGATTTATAAATGAATAAAGAGAATAATAATAATAAGGAGTAATAATAATAATGGGTACTAAGGAGCTCCTCCTGATTGATATGGCTATTAGCCAACAAGCTCGCCGCAATCGTAAGGATCTGCCAGCATGCTGGATAGATTACAAGAAAGCGTTTGACTCCATGCCACATACATGGCTTTTGAGGGTGCTGGAGTTGTATAAAGTGAATATAACTCTATGTACCTTCCTAAGGTCATGTATGGGGCAATGGAGGACGGTTCTTTTCTATCCAGGGTGTTGCCAGGCTTTGGGTAGTGGCGAGCCGATAACAATTGAGCGGGGTATTTTTCAAGGGGACAGTCTAAGTCCCCTTTGGTTCTGCTTAGCCCTGAACCCACTTAGTACTTTACTAGTGAATTCAGGGTTAGGTTATAGGTTACGAAGAGAGGGTCAGATGGTATCCCACCTCTTTTACATGGATGATTTAAAGCTATTCGCCCACACCAACCCTCAATTAATAGCTTTACTGAAGATAACTGAAACATTCAGTAATTCTATTAAAATGGCGTTTGGTGTGGACAAATGTGCAGTCATTCATGTAAAGCGAGGGCGGGTGGTGGAGTCAGAGGGTATACAACTCTCTGATTCCACTAACCTAAGATCACTCCTCGTAACTGAGACCTATAAATACTTGGGTATGTCACAGGCGTTATGCATCAATGAGGTCGACATGAAACAAATGTTACAGGAACGTTTCTTTGGCCGCCTGAAAAAGGTACTTAACAGTCTTTTGTCAGGTAGTAACAAAGTGCGTGCCTGTAACAGTTGGGTCATGCCACTCTTGATGTACTCTTTTGGCATACTCAAGTGGACTCAGACTGAACTCGATACCATCGATAGGAAAGTCCGGACTCAGTTGACTGCATTCCGAATGCACCACCCAAGGTCGTCAGTCATGAGATTGTACATCCCGCGGAAATGTGGGGGTCGAGGTTTTTTAAATGCTAAGACCCTTCATAATCGCGAGGTGTGCAATCTCAGAGACTACTTTCTAAAGTCGAACGTGGATATGCATCGTGATGTAGTCAACGTAGATACCGGGCTAACCCCGCTCGGTTTGGCTAAAGAGAACTGGCGCAGGCCTACAATAGTTGGCACTGACAGCCGCAGGGAGGTATGGCAGAGTAAGGAGCTACATGGCAGGTTCTATCGGGCCCTCCACAGGCCCGAAGTAGACCTACTGGCATCCGTGTCCTGGCTACGTTTCAGTGACCTTTTTGGGGAAACTGAAGGTTTTGTCTGTGCAATTGCAGACGAAGTTATCAAGACGAATAACTACCGGAAGTATATCATGAGGGATGGCACAATTGACATTTGTCGAGCGTGTCACCAACCTGGTGAATCCCTCAGACATATTACTTCCGGTTGTTCTAGTCTTGCTAACGGCGAGTACTTGCACAGACATAATCAAGTAGCCAGGATAATCCATCAGCGACTTGCTCTGAAATACAGCCTTGTGGAAGTTGAGGTGCCGTACTATAGGTATGTTCCTGAGCCAGTTCTAGAAAATAGCCATATCACATTGTACTGGGATCAATATATCATCACTGATCGGACTGTTGTAGCTAACAAGCCTGACATTGTGGTGATAGACCGATCTGAACGCCAAACATTGATTGTTTTTTTTTTTTTTTTTTAATATTCTACAACATTCTACACAACGCTATCTAGACCCATGGTAAGCTGTTATAGCTTGTGTTATGGAATCTAGAATGCGGATAAACATACTTGTATACTTTTTTTTGTAAATACATACATATTATACATAGAAACACCCAGACCAATGCAAATAGCCATATTCATGCATTCAAATATTTGCACTGAGCGGGAATCGAACCCGCGCCTCCTGCGTGGCAGTCGCGTGCACTACCGCCACGCCACGTCACCATTCCTCATGACGAGAATCTCGTGAAAGCTGAGAAAGATAAACAAGTTAAATACTTGGACTTGGCCCACGAGATTGTCGACATGTGGAATGTTGACTCAGCAATCATTGTACCGATAGTCGTATCAGTCAACGGACTGATAGCAAAGAGCCTCGACCAACATCTGAAGAGGCTCGGGTTGGATGGTTGGGTCAAGGGTCAGATGCAGAAGGCAGTACTCCTCGACACGGCGCGTATCGTGAGGAAGTTCCTTTCTCTGGAGCCCTAACCACCGGTAGCTTGGTCCCTGTACTCGATGCCGGTGGGATACTATTTTTTATATTTTTAAATATATTTTGTATTTTTTTTAGGATATATTTAAAAATGTAACTCATATGTAATATACTCAAATAAAGGAAATAATAATAATAATAATTGCCTTTATTGTACACCAAGGATATAGCATATAACAAATAATAACAATTTGGTAGGTACATACAATTGGCGGCCTTATCGCTCTGCGGCAATCTCTTCCAGGCAACCATAGGATGGAGAGAAAAAAATAGAGACGATGATTTCAGGGTAGTTTGGTGTACATAGATAATAAATAATCAAGTGATAACAAATAAAATAAATAAACACAATAGCTACCTAAGTATAGGTAGATATACATAAATATATCAAACATACATACATACTATTACACATTATGGCATCACAGATTATGGCATAACATTAATATACACATAAATATAAATACTAACATTTTCCCATATTATAATCAAGGAAAATAATTAATTATTTATTCCACTTCGGTCAGAGAGACTAGGTAGTGTTCTCTGACTTGTCTTTTAAATATAGGCAAGGACTGAGCTCGCCTGATAGTTGCTGGGAGAGCATTCCACAACCGAACCGCTTGAACTGAAAAAGATTTGTCGGCAAAATTGGTGGAATGACTCGGCATTTTTAATCTCAGATTCTCTGATGATCTCAAAACCTTCGAGTGTGTGTTGTGCAGGAACTCAAAACGTTGTTTGAGGTATGAGGGAGTTAAGGGATTAAATAAAATGTTATACAATAAGGAAAGAATATGGGTATTCCGGCGAAGGCGTATAGGTAACCACTTGAGTTTTTTTCGAAATACCGAAACATGATCATATTTGCGTAGACCAAATATGAATCTTATACAAAGATTTTGGAGTCTCTCAAGCTTGTTAAGTTGGTCTTCAGTGAGATCGAGATAGCTGGCATCAGCATAGTCAAGGATAGGGAAAAGAAGGCTTTGTGCAAGCGCAGTCTTAGTGGCAGTGGGTAGAAAATTTTGGAGCCTGCGCAGGGACCCCGCCGCGGCAAAAGTTTTGCGCTTTAATTCCTGGACCTGTGGACCCCAAGATAAGTGATTGTCCATAAATATCCCCAGGTTTTTAACCTGGTGACTATAAGGAACATTTACTCCATTACAAGTCACGTGTGGAAGAAGTGACCAATCTACTTTCTCCATCATCCTAGAGCTACCAACAACAATGACCTGTGTCTTGCGTGGATTAAACTCAAGTCCGTGCGAAGCACTCCAGTTACATATTGATGCAAGGTCACTGTTGACAGCAATCCACCTTCAATTGATCCGCTGGAGCCCGAGAATATATCTGAAGATCATCTGCATATAGGTGGTAGGAAGAAGATAGGTCGTTGGTGATTGTGTTTATAAAAACTGAGAAGAGTAAGGGAAGGGTAAGAGATGTACGTGTTCGAAACGCGATGACTCTTGAAACTCGCCGAGGGGACTGATAACGTGTCTTAGAATTTTTGCGCGCTGACAGCCGATGCATGATTTTGCCCATGTAGTTACGTCCTTATTCATAGACGGCCAGAAGAATTTGGATGTTATGAGTTTTCTAGTAGCGCGAATGCCCGGATGACTTAGATCGTGCTGTACTTTGAAAGCTGCTTGCCGATAAGTCACTGGTAGGTATGGTCGAATGTTTGCAGTTGATACTTCGCACCATATGGGTAGGGGTTGATAACCGGGTAGACTCACACGGGCGAATTTGAGGTTTGACTGTTGTTTACATGTTTCTAATTCTGTGTCTTTCTCTTGATCTATGGATAATTTCTTGTAGTCGATAGTGTTGTTTAGTATCTCAATCTCGGTAATTCGTGATAAGGCGTCAGCAGCTGTGTTGTATTCACCTTGAATGAACTTGATACTCGTACAGAACTGACTTATGTCTTTCTCTTCTCGGCGTGTCACTGTTGTTGGCTGATCTTGTGAGTGCGAAGGTCAGAGGTTTGTGATCGGTATATATAGTGAGTTCATTGCCCTCTATCAGCCGTCGTAAGTTCTTAACAGCGGTATACATAGCTAGTAATTCACGATCGTATACACTGTATCTTCGTTGTGTCGTTCATGTTTTTCGAATAGAATGCGAGTGGTTTCCATATGCCGTCGACCTTCTGTTGTAGCACAGCGCCTATGCCAGTGTCTGAAGCGTCAGTGAGTAGGCACAATGGAGCGTTCGGTATCGGATGAGTTAATGTAGTTGCATCGAGAATACTGTGTCTATCAGAACCGCGGGTGTACTTTTTTAATTTGGATGAAAACTATCTTAAATAAATGTACCTAAAATGTACTATTTAGTACTTATATTGAATTTAATTGTACCTCGTTCAATACCTTAGAATCACAATACTAAAGTGAGCCGCCATTCTGATACCAGGATGGCGGGTAAACTCTAAATCAGTTCGCATATTTTATTTTATCATTACTAAATAAATGTACCTAAAATGTACTATTTAGTACTTGTATTGAATTTAATTGTACCTCGTTCAATACCTTGTAATCACAATATGAAAGTGAGCCGCCATTCTGATATCAGGATAGCGAGTAAACTCTAAAGATCCAAGTGTATTTTTATTGCCGGATTACGAAAAAAATGTACCTACCTAAAATAGTAGTGTTGTACTAGTACTAGTATTAGTACATAGTAATACTAGTACTAGTAGTGCTAGTAGTGCTTCGATCTTGACATACTACTACTACTATGTAGTAGTAGTATGTCAAGATCGAAGCAAGTAGAAGGCTGTGGTCTCTGGGTACCCCGATGAAAAAAATTAGCGTTAAACTTTCAGATTTTCTTTCTCTTATTTAAATAAGCGCCTACAATTTTTTTAATAACCATTTATGATTCTTAGTTTTATTAATAAATAAACCACAGGCGATTGACATGTAAATGTTGAGGAAACAATCGTATATAATATATGCGATGCACTTTTATTAGATACTTATTTCTTACTAATTATAATATTGTCCTCGTCAGACAATATTCAATTTATTACCTAGTAGGTACCTATATTATCACAAAGATAATATATATGTTTTTATAAAGCCCTATTAATTTCTCGTAAACCTGTAAACGTACTTGGCTAATTTATTGATATGATGAGTTACTATTTAGGTACTTTTATTTCGTAATCCTGCAATAAAAATACACTTGGATCTTTAGAGTTTACTCGCCATCCTGATATCAGTATGGCGGCTCACTTTCATATTGTGATTACAAGGTATTGAACGAGGTACAATTAAATTCAATACAAGTACTAAATAGTACATTTTAGGTACATTTATTTCGTATTGATAAAAAAAAATATGCTAACTGATTTAAAGTTTACCCGCCATCCTGGTATCAGAATGGCGGCTCACTTTAGTATTGTGATTATAAGGTATTGAACGAGGTACAATTAAATTCAATATAAGTACTAAATATTTCATTTTAGGTACATTTATTTAGGATAGTTTTCATCCAAATTAAAAAAGTACACCCGCGGTCCTGATAGACACGAGAAAACTTTGTTGACATTGTTGAAATGCTTTTTCGGCTTCGAGTGTCCATTGGATAGGTGATTTATCATTCTTCTTGGCGTTGTGTAGGTACCTATTGAGTAGGTACTGATGATTGGCTTGATTGGGTAGGCAGCTTCGATAGAAGTTGATCATACCCAAAAATCTTCGTAATTCTTGTACTGTACGACACAAGCAGATGCTGCGTGTCACGGAG
Source organism: Eilema sororculum (assembly GCA_914829495.1). Taxonomy (NCBI): domain Eukaryota; kingdom Metazoa; phylum Arthropoda; class Insecta; order Lepidoptera; family Erebidae; genus Eilema; species Eilema sororculum. The sequence continues at coordinate 14,421,036 of OU618543.1, read as the reverse complement.
ATGAAAATGCTGCGGTGGATGTGTGGAGTCACGCGTCAAGATCGCGTGAGGAACTCGCGCATCCGCGGCAGCCTTCATGTCCGTGACATCGCATATAAAATGCAAGAGAGCCGCCTCCGCTGGTGCGGCCACGTCTTGCGGAAACCGCCCAGCTACGTGGGTAACAAATGCCTGGCAATGACGCCCCCACCCGGTCCAGGTAGAAAGGGTAGGCCCAAGAAGTGCTGGCTTGGCGTCGTGGAGAGTGACATGCGTGAAAACGGTCTCACTACCTTGGACGCCCAAGATCGTGCGAAGTGGAGGAGGAAGAGCCAGAAGGTGGACCCTGAGCTCCGAGGGCACCGTGGCCTCGGATGCAATCAGGACTAACGTCTTTATGTGGATGATGATTTTGATTTTGATCACAGTTGAAACATTGACAGTTCACTGAGACTTAGATAATTGACTCTACGGACAAAGTAAATAAGTATGGGTCCCGTACGTAGTTTCGAATGACGTTGCAGCGATAGGTCATTGAGGCGAAAAACTTTTAGCGTGGTACGCTGGAGCGAAAAGTCATTGAAGCGAATTCCACCAGGGCGAATGACACCGCAGCGACAAACATTGTGACGAAAAATGTTTGAAATTACATATATGCAACTTTAAAACTATAAAGGCGAAATAAAAGACAGAAAGTAAAAGTTTAAGTTTAATCAACAAAAAAGAACAGTTATTTTCTGATAAATATTTCTTTGATAGTCAGTTTTTAACTAAATTAAATAATCACATATTAATATAAACGGGTATTTAATGCTAAAGCTCGTATAAAATCAACGGTGTTCATTTGGTTTTTATTTTTAATAATCTCTGTTATGGCTTTTCCTTGTAGTTTTTTTTTTTTTGGTGGCGTCTGAGGGATTCTAGCCAGAATCCTTTCAATTTTATGAGCTGTTGTGTTCTGCTCTTCAATTAGTTTTTTCATACAGCCGTACAGTCCTAATTTCTTGTTGTCCATTAAAGAATTCCACCTACGATGCCATGCTTCCACACTATTCTGAGTCCTTGGAAGCTGCTAATTATTATTTCTTTCAACAGACCATAAAGCAGGTTCAAACAGGGGTTGTAAACGTGATATTATAGTTTTGCCATTCGATTGACGGGTATTGAACTCTCCCGTATGAAAAAAACTAATTGAAGAGCAGAACACAACAGCTCATAAAATCGAAAGGATTCTGGCTAGAATCCCTCAGACGCCACCAAAAAAAAAAAAACTACAAGGAAAAGCCATAACAGAGATTATTAAAAATAAAAACCAAATGAACATCGTTGATTTTATACGAGCTTTAGCATTAAATACCCGTTTATATTAATATGTGTTTTTAATTTAGTTAAAAACTGACTATCAAAGAAATATTTATCAGAAAATAACTGTTCTTTTTTGTTGATTAAACTTAAACTTTTACTTTCTGTCTTTTATTTCGCCTTTATAGTTTTAAAGTTGCATATATGTAATTTCAAACATTTTTCGTCACAATGTTTGTCGCTGCGGTGTCATTCGCCCTGGTGGAATTCGCTTCAATGACTTTTCACTCCAGCGTACCACGCTAAAAGTTTTTCGCCTCAATGACCTATCGCTGCAACGTCATTCGAAACTACGTACGGGACCCAATAAGTATTTATTTAAGTACCTACTGGATTTATAGCTATTCACGAGTTGACGGCAATTTTTTTGTCGATGGCTCTTTTTTTAAAGATTTTATCACAATGGTAGGTAGACCTTTATGTCAAGTCTTATTTTGAAGTATATTATTACTTTCGTTAAAGTGATTGTTGATGATGATGATGATAATGACGATGGATGAGATGATTGCTAGTAAAGTTGTGAAGACTTTACTAAAAGCTTAGTAGAGAGAGTTGGAGTTAACACGAAGAGTCACAATTCACTGTAATAGGCCAATTATCTACACGTTTGTGCGTTGTTCAATACATAAAATCTCGGATTCACACCAATTTTGGAAAATAAAATAATACCGCGTTGCGTTCTCTTTAGTGTTCGTGCCAAAACTTTTCTATGGTCTCTTTGAGTAATTTCTAGTGTCAAATAATATAATTTGGTAAACTACATAAATATTCTGCTGCGTTTATTTAATTTAACCTTAATCAAATGTTGAAAATCTTTTTTAACCTTCAATTTCTTTTTTAAATAGGTAATACTGATTGAATTTTCGAATCGAATCGATGACAAATTGCTCTTCCACAGTAGATAAATAATATATACTTAATAATAATATTTAATTTTTCTACCACACTAATTTATAAAAATGAATGAATGATTTGAAAATATTATATATTATTCTTTGATTGATAGTTGTTCGAACGAAAGTAAACTTTATTACTGGAAAAAAAAGGTTACAGTTGTTTGAACGTTTTCATCTCCATACAAGCGATTTCTCTAACAATACCATGGTTGGTTAGGGTAGTTAGTAGAGTAATATTGACCACAGACTGCAGATCGCTAAATTATTCTGACTGATACTGACCCGAACCAATACGGCAAAAGTTACAATAAAGTTCCAATTTGAGTCATGTTACGGAGATGTTACATAAGGGGGTCAAAAGTTACGCAATATGTAACAAAAGTTACAATCTGGCAACGCTGAATGTACGGCGTAAATGTCATAAGTGTGGACGCACCATATGGATTTGTTCATCTTTCGTTGGCCAGAGTCTATAAAAATTAGTAGTTTTCGGAACGGCTACATTTTGATAACATGTTAAAACGATACGTTAAAAAGAAATAACGTTATTTTTATACGCTCCGTTAAAAAATATAACAGTAGCAGAACGTCTCGTTAAGTTAAAGAACGGAACAAAAGAACGGAACGAAAGAACATAGCAGAAAAATAATTAACTTAACTTCGATTCTAAACTATTGTTGGAATTGGAAATGTAGCTCTTATTTGCTTACAGTAAAGCATAATTTGGCAGAATCGTTTCGTGCATCAAAAACATACGAGATATTTATTGCAATATAAATCCTAAACGCTCACATATAGAGAATAATTTCGCACAAACTACACTCACGCCATATTTGTATAAATTTACACTGTACCTTCTTTTTTTTCGTGCGGAAATCCTCTCCAATACCTCCCCTGCCGGAGCCGGAATGGAAGGTTATGTCGGACTCGAACCGACTTAAAGTCGGTTCGAGTCCGACTGTGGTCACGCCGACTGTGGATCTTGGTGCTAGATTTTATGAAGTATTTATATAAATTTACACTGTACCTTCTTTTTTTTCGTGCGGCAATCCCCTCGAATACCTCCCCTGCCGGAGCCGGAAGGGGAGTTAAGTCGGTTCGAGTCCGACTGTGGGCACGCCGACTGTGGGTCGTGGTGCTGGTTTTTATGAAGTATTTATATAAATTTACACTGTACCTTCTTTTTTTTCGTGCGCCAATCCCCTCGAATACCTCCCCTGCCGGAGCCGGAAGGGAGGTTATGTCGGACTCGAACCGACTAAAAAGTCGGTTCGAGTCCGACTATGGGCACGCTGACTGTGGGTCGTGGTGCTAGTTTTTATGAAGTATTTACATAAATTTACACTGTACCTTCTGTTTTTCGTGCGGAAATCCCCTCGAATACCTCCCCTGCCGGAGCCGGAAGGGGAGGTTATGTCGGACTCCATAGATTATTTCAAAACAATATTTAACTTTAAATTTTCAATATTATAACAGAACAAAAGAACATATTAGAAAAATAACATTTTAAATTTAACTTTTCAATATTATAACAGAACAAAAGAACGTATTAGAAAAATAGCATTTTAAATTTAACTTTTCAATATTATAACAGAACAAAAGAACATATTAGAAAAATAGCATTAACTTCGATTTGGAAATATAGCTCTTATTTGCTTACTGTAAAGCATAATTTGGCAGAATCGTTTCGTGCATCGAAAACATACCTACTAGATATTTATTGCAATATGAATCCTAAACGCTCATATATAAAGAACAATTTCGCATGAACTACACTCGCGCCATAAAATTCTCGAAGCTTGTCGCCGCTCGCCAATACATTGTTGGCAAGTACTTGTCCGACGCGATGGTTAAATAACATATCAAATAATTTAACGTTTGCCTGATTGAATATATAACAGTTGCTATTGCTATTTTTTAAGAACATGCTATTTTAACAGTTACGTATTATAACGAACACTCCTAATAAAAATACCAATTGACACGAAAAAAATGTTGCCATATAAAGGTTTTGAAAAATATATTTGTTCATCTTTCGTTGGTTGCTCTACAAGTGACAGTATGCATCTTTTATGTCAATAGGCGTAGAAATCAAATTATACTTTTCATAACACAGAGGGTTCAAGGAGTTTTCAAAAGTGTTTACTATTGGGTTAGTGTTTACCATTGGTGCTTTTACTTTACGGGTAACTGTCTATTTTTAGCATTTTCCATCAAGAAGTTCAGGTTTTATACGTAAACTTACGTAAGCGACCGGTTCGTTCGATCATATGTTCCTAGCCTAACCTACTGCTCTGGGAACACTGACATGACTCTAGTAGAATAAAATTCTCTATGGTGTTTATATTTGTTTATCTGTGTGCCTCTCTTTTTCATTGCGACAAGTCAAAATGAAGTACGTTTTCCACTATATTTCTATTTAATTTCTCAATATCTGGTTAATCAGACAATGTTTCATTAATATTTTCGTAACGAAATGAAGTGCTGTGATGTTGTTTCATTGTGTGTGATTGATTTTCAGGATCGGACTTTGCGCGTACAGTGGTTACAAGATCTATCCTGGTCATGGGAAAACCATGGTTAAGGTGGATGGCAAGGTAAATTCTCAAATTCTATCATTTCTCATTCTCAAATTGTAAATATAATCAACACGGTGCTTTACTAAGATTACGTTTTTGAAAATATAAAGCTCAAACTGTCTCTAACATCTTTGTTTGAGCTGGTTGTCTGTATGCCATTTAGTAATTTACAATGTTTTAGCTGAAATTATGCATTGTAACTTATTCCCTCTACTACATTACATTATACTATACCTCTCATAATTCTTATTGTAATCATTTTTTCAGTCCTTCACATTCCTGAACTCAAAATGTGAGGCGGCTCATCTAATGAGGAGGAACCCTCGTAAAGTGACATGGACCGTGCTATACAGGTAAAATAAAATAAATAAAATTTCTTACTAAAATTATTAAATTAAAATTTTATTACAATCAAAATAGATAACAATTTAGATTGTGACATTTGCCAATTTTAGGTTATGAAATTCAAAAAATTCAAAATCATTTCATTATTATCTGAGTTTGGGTTCATAGTTATAAGTAACTTTTCTACAACATCTATTAAATTATAGTCAGTTTGACTTTTATATTTACCTATTAAATATTTTTAAACAGCACTATTTCTATTGAAAATTATTACTATTTCAGGCGCAAGTTCAAGAAAGGCCAGGAAGAAGAACAGGCCAAGAAACGTACAAGGAGAACTCAAAAGTACCAGCGAGCCATTGTTGGTGCATCCCTTAGTGACATCATGGCTAAGCGTAACATGAAGCCTGAAGTGCGCAAAGCTCAGAGGGAACAAGCTATCAAGTTAGTAGCAGCTAAACTTAGTAATTAGATAGGGCTGTGTTGGACGTGGCTGGGACAAACTGAATGCAGAAGGCGGAACATTGGTAGAAATTTGGGAGAGGCCTATGTCCAGCAGTGGACTGCAATAGTTTTATTGATTGATTGTGTGGGACATCACAATATTAGATAGGCTCCAAGCATAATCTATAACAAGTGCTGCATATAGGTTGGTCAGTTAGCTGGATACCTATGCTTAGCAGACTTGGCTGAGCTATTGAAGATGACAAACATTAGTAAAGTATCAATAACAGGAATTAACGCGATCATGGTATAGGTACACACATACCTTTGATTTGCCTGACATTTCAATCAGGTTACACTGGTCGTGGTCACAGGCTGATTGATATAATTCCTGTTATTGTATATCATGGAATGCGAGAGTTAAAAATTTAGATTAGTAAAGTATGTCTTACTTCCAAATACCATCCAATATGTTCTGAATGTCTTATTGTTGTATTTTAACAACTAAAAAATAATCAAATTACATTGTACTAATTATACAGCCTGAATGTGTAAAAAGATATGTTAATGACAGGTAGACAGTTTTCGAAGAATGTTTGGTTAGCATAAATTTAGCAATGTTCTGGAATCAGTTGGCATATAGATAATAGTTAAAATGTGGTTCTCAGTGGCAACGGGTCCCTATAATCCCAATTCCTGCCAGCTTACTCTCTAAAGGGAAGCCATGATAAAGATGTCTTACATTTATTCCATCAACTACCCTTTTAAAAATGTTAGCCTTGGATCTCCATTAGGTTCAGCAAATAAGTGAAAAATTTGAACATTTAGCCATACAAATAGTTTGCATAGTGAATTGGGTTTTGAAAATACTGTGCTGCCCCGACACTTATAGTATAGGTTGGACAATATATAGTTTGCTAGAAGTAGGTTGCAGTTTTTAAAAAATATACATTGTTCATAATGGCTAATGCATACAACATTGATCTGATAAAAATACTGCACTTCTGTTTCATTTTTTTACAAGGCAATGATAGCCATGTTGGCTGCTTATACCACTGAAACCCAATGATACAGTATTACTAATATTACACACATAATTTTCCCTGGAAAGACTTCGCCGCCTAAAGTTCCTACAGAGGTAGGCGAGGTCTTTCCATTTGTTACAATCCTGGAATACACCTTATGTTTCTTTTACTTCCATAATAAATTGTTCTAATAAATGCTCTCTCTAGTTCACATCACCCTTGTCTTAGTCTATCCTTAAAATATCCTTGAATCTGATTGACATAATGTACACCTTTTTTTTTTTTTTTAATATATTTCTGCTAACATGCGATCGGTCCCTGGACCATAAGCAGTTGTTATGGGTGATTAATTGGCGTGCTAGGCTTTCCCTTCCATTGTCAGGTAGCCTTTACATTTTTTTTTAATTTTTTTTTTAATTGAGATTGTCCCATATGTGCAGCCTCTTAAGGCGTCTTATTTTGGGTGCTTCAGTAAGGATTTGGGCAAGCTTATTCTCATGATGTGCAATCCTGTCTTTATAGGTTTTTGTTATTTTATTTATCTCCTCTTTGATGGTGGATATTTTCAAATATTCGTGGATATCTTCCGTTCGTGTGAACCACGGAGCATTCACTATTTTCTTTAGCACGCCATTTTGGAATCTCTGTAGAATCTCAGTATTTGAAGTTTTGGCGGGACCCCACAGTTGGATTCCATATGTCCATACTGGTTTCAGTATAGCTTTGTAAATTGTAATTTTATTTTCAACTGACAGTCGTGAGCCTCTGCCAAGGAGCCATTCCAGCGATCTGAGTCTATGGTTTAACTCGTCTCTCTTCTTTTGTATGTGCTTATACACCTAAGTTGACATCTTCCAATGTAACTGCAGATAAATAGTATAATTTCTATACACTTCAATTTCATGGCTGTCCCACATCACATAATGTTCTGTTTACTTTTACTGAGTGCTTTAGTTATTTTTTAACAAAACAGTAATAATGCAGACAAAATAAATCTCAATAGAATATATATTTTTAGTCCAATTCATTAAAGTAATAATTAGTGCTCTTTCCTTGGCTAAACCAGTCTACCCCAAGCTGGCAGAAGTTGGGGGTCATATGTGATTATTATTGTGATACTGAAATGATGGAGATTAGTATGAGCATGATTCAATATTAGTTGCTGGTATGGATATCATGTATATCCATACAATGCATCTAAGGTTAAATACTGAAAGTATCTACATTAATATTGTTTATTTGTTTCAGAGCTGCAAAGGAACAGAAGAAATCCACAAAGGCCGCGAAGAAGGCTACAGCTCCCCCAACTAAAGCTAAGGCACAACCTAAAGCTAAAGCTGCTAAAGTCAGTCAGAAGTCGGCCCCAAGGGTAGGAGGCAAACGATAAAATAAACTTTGATTTTATAAACCACATAATGTTTTTATTTTTCCTTTTGGCCGTTTTGTTTTAGAATTGTTCTACTGACTATACTTTGGTAAGGGCTAACAATATCTTACCAAAGTATAGTATTACTAGTGGAGACGCCGTTGATCGGACGGGTGAGCAGGATCACGGTACAGTAAGACCTAGACCAATACAAATAGACATTCAGGCATACAAATATTTAATCCGCCTTTAATCAAACCCGCGCCCCAAGCGCGGCTGCTGTGGAATGTACTGCCACTACGCCATAGACGCTGTCTAGCCTAGGTACCTACTTGACATTCCCCCGACTACAGTTTAACACAGCTACAGCAACATGCAAACATCGCAAAAACTGTCACTTATTATTAGGATAACAACAATGTGATTCATCGTCGATGTCGTGGAGGGTGACATGCGTGCAAATAGTCTCACTATGATGGACGCCTAAGATCATGCGAAGTGGAGGAGGAAGAGCCGGAAGGCGGACCCTGAGCTCCAAAGGCACCTTGACTTCGGATGTAATCAGGATAATACCGTCTTAATAAGGATGATGATGATGATGGCGGTTCACCTATTAGTAGGTATATTAAACCGCCAGCTTCTCACTAACCAGCATCCATCCAGGAGAAAAAACGAATATCGGTAAGGTAAGGCGATTATCAGTCATACACGCACCGTGGACCGTGCGCTGTAAAACGCTAATCGTGAGTTTCCATTCCAAGCGCACCGCTCCTAGGGGACACGGACCACGGCGTTCAATACTTTACATAAAGCCTGCTTTGCAGATAATGCTTCTTGGTCATAGGGACTTCTTAGGAAAACCGTAACACAGGCCTCCAGTTGGTTTATTCACATCTGTCACCATAGAGTAGGTATATTGAACTAATTTGGTGTCGTTTACCTACCACCGCGGTGTTCAATGGCACATAATTCGTTTCATCCTCCCCCTTCAGTTTATTTACCTACAATATTTAAGAAATATATGTGGTATGGGTTATAAAAAAAGGACACTACGCACCCCGACTCAGATAGATTAGGTTAGAAGGCTTTAGCCTTCGTGGTTATTTTTTTATAACCACACATACAAGGATTTCTCCGCTATAATATTTAGTTAATATATTTTAATTCATATTAACTATGTCCCATAGGATATGAGAATAGACCCTATAACTATGAAGGGAGCGGATGAAACTAATTGTGTGCCATTGACCACCGGGGTGGTAAACGACACCTAATTAGTGCCAAACTCCACCCTGGTGGCAAGTCTAGGGGTGGCAGATGGGAATAAACCGTGTCACATCACAATGTTACTCTCATACTAATTTGACTTTAACCTAGAAGAGGCCTACCTCGGATTCGTAGGGGAAAATTTCAAAACTGTGGTGTCCAATAAGATCAGCCTCATAGCTATGTGTCCGTGAAAGTGCAGTCAAAATCGGCACAGCCATTTCAGAATTTGGATCACTATCAGTCAGACAGAAATCTGCCTACCGTATTTACTAAGAAGTACCTACCTAGTTATTTTAGTATTTATTGTAATTTTATTCATTTGTATTGGTGGTCCTACCAGTTAATGGAATTTAATCTCTAAATACAGGACAGAAAAGCTATGAAAGATATATGGAGGGTCAACCCTGAATTTATTTTAATGTAAGATACGGTGATTTTGTACTGAAGCCAAAATCTTATTACATGATTTTGGCTTCAGTACAAAATCACCGTAACTTGATTAAATTATTAGATCATAAGTTGTTGGTATATCATTCATTATTGTAAGTTAATTGACCAAATTGTCAGATGGGTACTACACCATGTGTTTATAGATATAGGTAGTTGATCCAAAATTTCAGTAGGTACAAGGAGGAACTATGATACAAAATCATGTTAGATTACATAACACAAAATGTGTATGATACATTACATAAATATGAAAGCTGCTGGACTTAGACTTGCGATATAGGGGGGAAAAGGGTTCTTCTCCAGTACCTACTAAGTTTCATTAAGTATTTCCTAAATCTAAAAGGTAAATGAAAACATGTTTCATATTTTAAAAATTTATTTTCGTTACTGATACAGAATATTTACCTACAATATCTGCTTTCGTTTACATCATTAATTTCACAGGCATTTGCAATAACTTATGTTTTAACTGGAAATATTAACAACTATATTTATGATTTGGCTAGGGTCTCAGCCTTTGCAACAACTTCCTCAATAGGTCCAACCATGTAGAATGCTACTTCAGGAAGGTGATCATATTCGCCCTGTAGAATCTTGGTGAAGCCCTTAATTGTTTCCTCAAGTGGTACCAGTTTGCCAGCATGACCGGTGAACACCTCAGCAACCTGGAAAGGCTGGGACAGGAACCTCTGGATCTTGCGAGCACGAGCTACTGTCAGTTTGTCTTCCTCAGACAATTCATCCATACCAAGGATAGCAATGATATCCTGGAGGGATTTGTAGTCCTGAAGAATCTTCTGAACACCACGAGCTACATTGTAGTGCTCGGCTCCAATAATGTTGGGGTCCATAATACGGGAGGTGGAGTCAAGAGGGTCCACAGCTGGGTAGATACCCAGTTCAGCAATAGCACGGGACAGTACAGTGGTGGCATCCAAGTGAGCGAAAGTAGTTGCAGGGGCAGGGTCAGTCAAGTCATCAGCTGGTACATAGATAGCCTGCACAGAGGTGATAGAGCCTTTCTTGGTGGTGGTAATACGCTCCTGCATAGTACCCATGTCAGTGGCCAGAGTAGGTTGGTAACCCACAGCAGAGGGGATACGACCCAAAAGGGCAGACACCTCAGAACCAGCCTGGGTGAAACGGAAAATATTGTCAATGAAAAGTAGCACATCTTGTCCTTCTTGGTCACGGAAATACTCAGCCACGGTCAAACCTGTCAGAGCGACACGGGCGCGCGCGCCTGGGGGCTCGTTCATCTGACCATATACCAACGCTACCTTGGAGGTCTTGTCCTTCAGTGAGATGACACCAGATTCAATCATTTCATGATATAAGTCATTGCCTTCACGGGTGCGCTCTCCTACTCCTGCAAACACGGAGTAACCACCATGGGCCTTGGCGACATTGTTGATCAGTTCCATAATGAGTACGGTCTTGCCGACGCCAGCACCACCGAATAGACCAATCTTACCTCCCTTAACGTAGGGGGCCAGCAGATCGACGACCTTGATGCCGGTTACAAGAATCTCCTGTTCTACTGACATTTCTACGAATTCAGGAGCTTCTGCGTGGATAGCTGCAGTCTTGTCAGTCGGAATAGGGCCACGCTCGTCAATAGGTTCTCCGATGACGTTGATGATGCGACCGAGGGTTTCAGCGCCTACGGGGATACGGATGGGCGAGCCTGAGTCCAGGACGGGCTGGCCACGCACCAGACCCTCGGTACCATCCATGGCAATGGTGCGAACGGTGTTCTCTCCCAAGTGCTGTGCCACCTCCAGCACAAGCCGGGGTGACCGATCCTGTACCTCCAGCGCATTGAGAATAGAGGGTAGGTTATCGTCGAACTGTACGTCTACGACGGCACCGATTACGGCCACTACCTTACCTGAAGCTTTGCCTGCAGTTTTAGCAGCATAATCACGTTTATTCACCACGGGCGCAGCAGCTAAGGGTGCCTTGTCGGAGGTATTATTGACTACCGTCCTTGTGGCCAATCGGCCGGCCCTGCAGACGGTAGAGAACATTTTCGTTTAGAAGGATCGATCGAATAAATGCACAGTAGATTATCGGAGAGGTCACCAAAGAGGTTCGAATTCTTTACGTAACAATTCGACGTTCGGGAATATCGGCACGGCACAGAATGGTTACGACATTACGTATTCCGTATCCGGAGGCACAGATAATTAATTTATGTTGACATGCTCGATAATCTTAATAATAGACAGGGTTATATTATAATAATCTTAGGAATCTCAACGGAGACGCCAGTCTGCAGTCTGCGGCAATTGCCGGCCACGGTAGGAGCCACCCTGTAGAGGGGTGCTCGTAACTTTCCAATTTCCATGTGTACCTTTGACTGGCAGAGGGCACAGTGGAGAGCAGTAAAGGGGCGAGCCGGTCACCTAAAACGTAGGGATTACAATTACAGACGCGGCTGGTGGTGTGACACTTGCCCCACCGCTCTTTCTGAGGTTTGATGGGGACAGTGCTTCCCAGACCCGAGAGGCCATTTGATTACCGTAGAATCTAAGGTAATGGAATGGCCCCTCGGGTGTCAGCCCAGGATCAGTCGGGGTGCCAGGGATATGCTCTAGTGGCTAGAGCTAGAGTCTACCTAGAATCAAGAGCATATCCCTCGCAAATGGCAGGGTGTAAGCATGACGGTGCGGCATGCGGTTTCAGTTGACCTAAGGTGAGTATAACTACCGCCGATGGCCGTCGCGTGACGGAATGGTATTGTAAAACAAAGAGTAATTGTAGAATCTCTATCTCTATTCCAAGAAACATTACAAACAATGCCAAATGATCAAGGTATAATTTCCGCACGAAAAAGGGACATTCTATAGAGGCTTAATTTTCTTTGGTGACATTAATGACGTTGTTGTAAAAAGTAAACGTGTCTGTCACTTTTGTCAGTCTATGCCATAGACATAGTAAATATAAAGACTTGAAGCTACTACGAAATTCATTCATAAAATCATATAAGGGAAAACGCCAACCTCCATATTACGTTCTAACGTAGTGGGGATGTAGTAGCACCTGATTGGTCAAATAAAATTGCTAGTGATGTGGTGATAGAATTTTAATTATCGATATTTTATCAAATATTTAAAGAACGAAGACCACTTTCCATACATTGTGAATGACTTTTGTAATGCCATTGACTTTTTATTATTCTGTCGCATAATGGTACTGGTATTACTGGTTAATAGATACTAAAACATGTTTTACATCTATAAAACTACAAAATCAATATGATATAAAAAGTTGAACAAGAAAATGTGTATTTCCACCATCTACAATGGTAGGCCAGCCTTAGAGTACTACCACAAAATTTCAATACCACTGTCTAACGATTCATACTACATACATACAGTTTGTCGACGAAGCGGTTTTGACAGAGAAATCGTGCGGGGAGAAGGGAGTGGTGGGGACGGGGTGTTATTCGGTACAGCCATACATTTCACTCGGTACTAAGGATTCAGGGCTGTCTCATTTGTAATCACGTTTTTTAAATAATAATTTTTTGTGACTCCACCGCAGCTCCGCTCACGTGGATGTCAGTTATCGTGACCAAACAGCCTATGTGTTAATCCAGAGAGTCAGCTAACTCCATACCAAATTTCATTAAAATCCATTCAGTACTTTTTACGTGAAAGAGTAACATATGTACATCCACCCATCCTTCAATACTTGCAAACTTTCACGTTTATAATATAAGTAGGATAATAATATTGCCTGGTGATAGAGCTATTAAATTGATAAATATAAATTTAGATACTAAGAAATTACTTCCATTTTTAAATTAAAAGTATGATTTTATACAATTCTCCTTTATTTTAATTCCGAAGCCCTAAGCACATTGCAACCTGAGAACACAAAAATAATCGGCGTCCACTTAAGCTACCCACGTAGTTATGTAATTTTTCTTTCAAATGTATAAATTTTAGTCTGTGCCCTTTTTATATCGATAAGTAGTTATCGACAGTTTACTGGATCTGGCCGCCATATTGCGTTCAGTTCATTCATAAAATCGAAGTTTAGGTAGGTAGTTGTTTTCGTAGGTGTGGCTGCTCTTGATACTCTAAGGTCTATGCTTATACATGCTGTGTGTGTCTGTCTGTGTATATTCATCTAATTTTTTTATCCGCGATTAGATACTTACATCAAAAACTAAACAATTTATTTTATTACAAGAACTCATCAGCATTAATATAAGGATGGAATATATGTCTCCAGATAATGTATTGGGACCAAATAGTACCCGAATGTAAGTTATCATCTTTTAGGTTATATCATGTTCTTCAGATAAGTATTGTTGTTTTCAAGATTTAATACATATTCGACAATATAGTTTACTTTATTTAAAGTTTAAAACATTATGATTAATGCAGCTATTTGTCAATTTTCTAATGCAATAATTTTGTAATTTTAGATTATGTTGTCAATGTGCAGTGCCGATAGAGGCCAACCCCTCCAATATGTGCGTAGCCTGCCTGCGAGCCCATGTTGATATCACAGATGGAATACCAAAACAAGCAACGCTTTTTTTCTGCAGAGGATGTGAAAGGTGAAGTGATATAATATAATCTTCTCGATAACTTTTTCTGAGTATATTGTGAAATGTAGTGAAATATGTTTTTGTTCTTTAACATTACTAGAAGTTTGAATCTATTATCAGTATTATATTACCATACTATCAATAAAATTGATTAACATGTTTTGAGCAATAAATTATTTCATATATTAAATTTATCATAAAAAGTTTGATATAGTGCTGGTCTCACTTTTCTAGTTTTCTATATCAAACAGTTTATGTTAAGATTATATTATTGTCCAGTAGACTAGAGCTATAATACTACCAAGGGGGTAAATAACTATGATGATGCTGGTTAAAAACTACCCTTGCAAGTGAAACTATCCTGTGCAAGTGTTACATTTATATGTTGGTAGTAAGTGCTTGTTAGTACTACAATAAAAAAAAATATTTTCACAGATATTTACAGCCTCCTGCTGAATGGATAGTGGCAGCATTAGAGTCAAGGGAACTGCTGGCGCTTTGTCTTAAAAGGCTGAAGGGCTTGAGTAGAGTCAAACTTATTGATGCTGGATTTGCTTGGACTGAACCCCACTCTAAGAGAATAAAGGTAAAAATTGATTATTGCCAGTATGTGTTAATTAATAGGTATCAATCAATCAATCAATCAATCAATCAATTAGGCTATCACAGTCCACTGCTGGAAATAGGCCTCTTCCAATGTGTATAATATATATTTGTACTTATTTATAAAAGAAGCTATGTTGTGAAAAAAAGAGACTAAAAAGGATCACCAGAACAAAAGGAATGTCGCACCTTTTATTATCAATGGTAAATGTTTCCTTTCATAAGAGTAGTAAAATTGCATAGAACATATGAAATGTAACAAAGTTTTTGAAACAAGAAAACCTTGGGAGTCCCAAGGCTTTCTTATTTTAATTTTTGAGGATCTTTTTCTTTATTCATAACATAATACTAAACTTGTTATCATGATCTGAACTTTATCCACCTTGGTCCACTTACTCCTTACCCTCCTTCTGATTTGGCTTATACAGCTTTTATGGGAGCAACTCCTGTTTGACCTTCCAACTCCAAGAGGAAGTGTTGCACTAGAGCTCCTAGTTCAAAGATCTTGTTAATACACCCAAAACTAATAATTAAGTAATACTATTATAATTAAACATTACAGGTAAAATTAACAGTTCAAGGGGAAGTAATGGGTGGAGCAGTGCTTCAGCAGACTTTTATTGTGGAGTTCAATATACAGCACCAGATGTGTGATGCCTGCCATCGTTCAGAGGCACAAGATTACTGGCGTGCACTTGTACAAGTGAGGCAAAGAGCTAACAACAGGAAAACATTTTACTATTTAGAACAACTGATCCTAAAACACAAAGCACATGAAAATACTCTTGGCATAAAGCCTAAGCATGGTAAAATGTCTATTTATTTTTTAATCTATACTAGATCCTGTAATAACTGATATTAAAAGTGGGTACTTAAAGCAAGGCTAATTTGCCTCTTTGCGAGCATGGCTGCAACTGGAAATGAAAGTGCATTTTTGACAGTCAAATAATAATGAGTTGTTAAGTGGGACTCACAATGTATAGATGGCAAAATGCAGGTGTGAATACACCTCTGACTATCCCTTTGGGTATTTAAAGGCGTGAATATGTGTAGGTTTTTTCTGTTATATTAAAATTCAAAGCATACCTTGTATCTTCATTTATTTATTAATTTAAAGGTACATCTACAGGCTACATATTATACAATATTAAATATTAAAGAATAAATCCATACTATTATTATATATGGGAAAGTATCTCTGTCTGTCTGTATGTTACACTTTCTAAACCACTGAACCGATTTTGAAGAAAATTGGTATAGGGGTAGATTAGACTTTGAGAAAGGACATTGGCTATGTTTGGTTGCGATAACCAACATCCACTCGGCAGAGCCGCTGGCAAAAGCTAGTTGAACATAATTTAAGTCTATGATATGTTGCCAAATATTTATTCACATAATATGCACTTAAAATTCTATTGTTTCGACTTTCAGATGGATTAGACTTCTTTTATGCATCAGAGAATCATGCACGCAAGATGGTAGACTTCATACAGTCAGTGTTACCAGTGAAATCACAGCACTCTAAGAAGCTTATATCACATGATATCCACAGTAATATTTATAACTACAAGTTTACATTTAGTATTGAGATTGTCCCACTATCCAAGGATAGTGTTGTGTGTCTTCCAAAGAAGCTCACTCAGCAGCTTGGGGGTATATCCCCTATATGTTTAGTGCACAGGGTCACCAGCACTATACATTTAATAGATGCTGGCACTGGACAAGTGTGTGACATATCCTCTACGGTGTATTGGCGCAGTCCATTCTCTGCAATATGTAACCCAAAACAGTTAGTTGAATACATTGTAATGGATATTGATATATTGAAAGAGCATGTAAGTGTTATTCTCTCATATCTATGTAGATTCTATATAATTTTAAGTACTAAGTTACCTACTTCTTCTTATTTTATTGAAATGGCTCCTTGCATAGCTTATTATGCTATCTACTTAACAGTAGCAAAGAGTGAAGATTTTGACAGTAAGTTATGAATAAAAGCGATGGGTATACCAGTAATAGTTAGTACTTTTCTTTTCAAAAAAAGGAAAAAGAAAACTTATTATGTATATTATATTATCTTTGGATAAATGGATGCACGATCGATGCAATGACCTTTTAAGAAAATGTGTGTAAAATGTGTGAGTTCTGCAATCCAAACTAATATTATAAATACGAAAGTAACTCTGTCTGTCTGTCTGTATGTTAGATTTTCACGATTAAACCACTGAACTGATTATGATGAAATTTGATATAGGGGTAGATTATACCTTGAGAAAGGATATAGGCTATGTTTGGTCGCGATAATCGACATCCATCGAAGCTGCGGGCAAAAGCTAGTGTAAACTATAAATTGTACCTCAATCTTTATGAATTTTATTTATTTTAGGAGAAAAAGTCGTTCCCTGGACAAGGTATGGTGTCTAACAAACATGTTTTAGCAGACGTGTGGGTTGTTAAGGCCAGTGAGCTGGGCTTAGATGTCAACCCTGTGCATACTAAGACTCATCTTGGGCATATTTTAAAACCTGGCGACACAGTTCTAGGGTAAGTAGCTTGATTTTTTAAAGGTTACTGGATCCATCACTTTTAGATAAACAAAGTAAATATTTAATATTATTGGCTCTTAGATTTGCCCTAAGCTTCGAGATTTTTTAATTATTTCCTGTATTAGAGTAACATAATTATTTTCTTACTGATACATCTCACTATCTAAACCAAAAGTAAGAATAATTTAACCAGCTTGTGTTTGAGTTATAGAAGGTAGATAAACAGAAAGGTTTTTGTTAGACAAGTACTAGCACTGGGATTGAATGCCCGATTACACTTGCATATTGAATAGACTGTACCATTCTCGTGAATAATTCTGACTAAATAATATGCTTCCTAAAAATAATATACTATGTGGTTTTCTATTGTTTAGGTACAATATCGGGGATTCCAATGTAAACGATGCTAACTTTGACAAATTGGACCGAAGCAACATTCCAGATGTTTTCTTGGTCAAAAAATTCTATGGTGAGAAGTCGGCCAGGAGGCGGGCACGTGCTTGGAAACTGAAGCACATGGCAGAGGAGCTACATGAAGGACTTAGTTCTACCAATGAGTATGTGTTGTTTGTTATTATATTTTTTATAGTTCCAAAAAAATTAACAAGTTAAATAGAGCAGGAGGCAATACACTACCCTGTGGGAGTCCATTTTTTTTATTCTGCCACCTGCTTTTCAAGGCGTTCAGATACATCTGAGATAGTCGGTTATTTAAAACTTCTCTTAGGATGTTCAAGAAACTTAGATATTTTGACTCTTTATGGACTTTCATCAGTAATCTCCTAATGTTCACTGTGTCATACGCAGCTGTGTGATCCATATATACGACTCCGGTATGTTTATCCGCATTCTAGATTCCATAACACAAGCTATAAAAGCTTACCATGGGTCTAGATTGCGTTGTGTAGAATGTTGTGGAATATTTAAAAAAAAATAGCCGATCATTGTAGCCCTTTATAAGAGGTAAGGAATGTATATTTCCTTGAAAAGACATGATAACCCCTTTTTAAGAAGAGATAAACTAGTTACCTCTTGTAATGTATTATCATGATCCCCAAGTCCTGCTCCATAGATGGTTTTCTTACAAACCCAAAACAAATGGATGATGTGCCTATACCATTTTAGTTTTCAATTGTAAGGTATTAGATATGAAAGATCTGTCAAGTTGACAGGTCATGTCACGAGATAGGCATGACTATAAATGCGAAGTCATCCAAGTCGGTCGATATTACTTATCATTTATTATCGCTTACCACTGAGAGGATTTAAGCTTCCAGAGCAAAATGTCATGAAATCAAAACGTCATATAGGCAAAATTACAAAAACTTTAAAACGACAAAAAAGCAAAATGTCATGATCGCTGAAGGTCAAGAAAAAATTATGTAGCAGAACGTCATTGTCGCAAAACGTCATTGTCGCGAATCGCCAGACAAGCACAATGTCAGGATCGCTAAATGTTTTTTTGTCCACCGCAGTTTAACTGGGTGTACCTACACACCCAGTTAAACAGCGGTGGACAAAAAAAAATTACCCGCGTTACAACCATGTTAACAGATGTAGGTGGACCACGGGCAAGAAAGGAATGCCAAAAGTTATTCTGCTATTCGGGACAAAGATAAATCCCACAAATCATAAACCATGAAAATCCATCCAGCCGCTGCGCGTTAACTGGCCATTAACTGAAAAGGTTTAATATCTAGCTTGCATTACTAAATGTAAATAGGTATATCTAAGGTATGATACACGCATCTATTATTGGCAATATTAAATTGTGGGTAGTCTTAGGTACCTACCTAAATTAAATTTGCATTAACATATTGTGAATTTTGCCAATTCAACATCGTGTTCGAGAAGACATGATCATGACCATCTGCAATTATGACCATCTGCGATTATGACCATCTGCGATCACGACCATCTGCGATTATGACTATCTGCGGTTATGACCATCTGCGATCATGACATTTTGCTATTTTTATGATTTTCATTTTATGACGTTTTGATTTCATGACATTTTGCTCTGGAGCGCGCTTAACGCTTAACTGGTACGATCATGAGTCAACAACTATCTCAATGAATTGTGAAATGTTTTCTGCAAGCACAGCTAAGAAATGCGATTTATTAAACCAACATTACTGATAAAACGTATTTGAAGTGGCACTTAGTATTAACCGATACTGATAGATAAATCATTTAAGATCTGAAAAATTGTGTTTTGAAGTGTACGTAATGGGAATATTTTCCATAAAACTAATTTAGCGCACACAAATCTATTTAACATTTTAATGTTATAGATTCAAGTAGATTCCCTTTAGTTCGAAATACGTCGGGAAAAAGAAGCGCGCAAGTGCTTAAAAAGTTAGCATAATAATTCATTCATTCATTCAATAGATTCCCTTTAGGTTCTTCTTCTTCGTAGCGTATTGACGCTGGGATTACCCATTTTCATTCGACGCTTTCAGCTTTGAGTATGAAGTCCGCTTTACCAGTCTAACTGCAGATTTGGCTGCACTTCGATGTTTTCCGTGAAGCAACTGCCATCCTGACCATACAACCCAAAGGCGATATTGAAGCATTGTCGTTAGACCAGTTGTTGGACTTCTGAGGGCTCGAATTCCAAAGCTTTAGGTTGCGGTGAACAGTAGATTGGCAGTGGTTTTGTATGAAAATATTATCATGTGTAATTTTATTTCGGATGGTTCATATCTAAATGTTATGTTTTTATTACAGAGATTACAATGACTTCTTGGATGATTTAGAAGAAGATCCAGCGTTTAGACAGAACGTGAATATATTTAAGGATGTCAAGAAAATCCCTGTGGACACAGACGAGATCGATCCTATGTTACCTCGTATAACACTGGCCGAGATGTTAGACGACTTATGCATAGACGATGTTGAAATGACTGAAGTATGAACGTGCGAACACAGTCTAGCAATATAAGTACCTATTGTAATCATCTATTTTCTCTTTATATATTTTTATTTGTATTAAAAGGGATTAAAACTTTTCTTTAAATGTTTTTACCTATTTTATTTGCATTACTTGATTCGACCCTGGGATTATAAGGCCAACCCTTAACAACTAAGCTACCAATACTTGCAGTGAATGTAAGTGCTTTCGCGAAAAGATAACTATTATTGGATATTTACCACCATTCACCATACCTTTACTCTCTCTCGCTCTCAGTGGTATTTCACTGACATACGAGGCTACAAAAATTCTTCTGCACAATTTTTTTTATACCACTTGTAGGTGGCAGACAAGCACACGGCCCACCTGATCGAAAGTGGTTACCGCGGCCTATGGACGTATGCAACACCAGGGGCGTTACACTCGCGCTGCCTACCCTGAAGAAACCTAGTAATGCCCCTCTTGAAGAACCCCATATTGTAGTCGCTTGGGAAAACCATGGCAGGGAGTTCATTCTACAGCTTGAGCGTAAGTGGGATGAAGTTCCTTTCATACCGCACGGTGCGCACGGTACTTTTTGTTTTAATTTATAAGTAGCTAACAAATTCTTATTTATTGAGGTAGGTATCTCATTATTGGCCTTTGAAATATTAGCGTAGATAGAAAAACGCAAATATCAATTTAAATAATCTATTGCTTCTTATCACTGTCACTAATTTGACGTAATTAAATTCGGTATAATATATCTACTTCAATCTAAACTTTATAAAACAAATATTTATAATCGCCTATAACAATCAAGTCAATAAAAATCTGATTAGATTGATCAAAACGTATCAAGCAAACAATGCAAATATAAGTGGCATTCGCTTTTAAAGAACACCGCCGCCGACCGCGGCATCTATTGTAGAAACTTGCTTCTCTTCCCATAAGGCAATTCAATCTTTTTTAGGAATATTTTTTAACTGTACTTATATTCTTACTAGCTGACCCGTCCCGACTTCGCCCGGGAAAATTTCGTAATCCATATTTGATAGTGACCCAAATGACGAACTTTCCATGCAAACGTTTATCAACAATTCCCTCTTAGCTTACTAGTTAAATTTTGAAAAACGTGTTTTGGTTGATGAAATTTAGTTGTAGTTCTGAAAATGACGGACTTTCATACAAACTTCCATCCCTTGTTTAGTAGCAGAATTTACAAAAATCCTTTCATAGTGGATGCTTAGGTACATCTTAATGCAAATACAAGTGGCATTCGCTTTTAAAGAACACCGAGCAAATAAATTTCTATTTCTATTTCTATTTAAAATGCATCATGTAGGTCCAGCGGTTTAGGCTCTACGTTGATGAATCAGTCAGTCAGTCGGGACAAGTAATTTTATATGTATAGATAGATTTTTGATGTGGAATGTCTAATACAGCGCGGCGTGTAGGCGGTTGGAGGCAAAGTGACTCGCAACAGATTTGTTGCCACACACTATAATAAAGATTCTGCGACTTTCCTTTTGACTCAGCGATCTCCCTCGGGCGGACTCTCGTCTAGGCGAAGCCTGAGCTCCGAAGGCATTTTTTTCTCGGATGCAATCAGGATAACGTCTAAATGAAGATGATGATGGTCCCTCTCTCCTCTTTTACTGTACCAAGCGCGTAAATATTATGTAGATTATAGCGTATGTACTATGTAGTATAGATTTACAGTTTCTTTATCTAGAAACGCCAGTGGCGAAGGGTGAATATTTTTAAAGGTAGGTAGGTAATATTATTAGATACCTACTTAATAATCTAACTAAGATATTACCAACGAATGAAATTAGAAAAAAAAAATCTGGCAACTAATTAGGGAGGAAGCTATTATGGTACAGTAGACAAACAAACTCGATATCGAGTCTCACTCGGAACGAGAGACCTTATTTCTCTCGTATAAATGAGACTTGACATGGAATTTGCATGTACCTATAATACTACAGAATCGCACGCCATTGAAGCAAAAAGCCGTCACATCTAAGTTTTCTTTTACTACCCACTTCTAGCCAGCGTTTAACCACAGGTTTAACGGACGGATACAATAATATCAATCCGAGGGGAAAAAAACATGCAATGTTGTGAAAGTGCTTCCGGGATCCTAAACATTCATAAAATGAAGTAAAATAACATAGCATCATGGTTAGTGATTATCTATTATCATCATTGCTTTTCATTCGCTAAACAAAATGGAATGTGCATTTGATATCAACACATATTGGTATTTATGAGTGATTTGTCCCGCATCTTCGTAATTAGAGTTAAAAGTATATCAATAGCTGTACATTACGTTTGATTTGTATCAGGACTACCTATATAAGGCGAAGTTCTTAGATATCTTTCATTGCTAAAGGATTGAGCAAACAAGATGAAGGTGCTCATATTATTGATAACGATATTAGCATCGACTTTAGCAACACATTTATTATCTGCAGGTAAATATTTCAAATACTTTTTAAAAGAATGCTGCAATGTCTATTCGCAATTTAGTGTCAATAAATTTAGATATAAGTAAATAACTAATTTGAAATATCAAATTAGTTGATGTTTATTATAGAAGTTTCGGAAAAGAATTAAAACCTAGGTAGGTTTCATTTAAGTCCACATTATTTTATAGAGTGTGATTTTTGATTCGTTTTAGATGACATAGAACATTTATTTAGGAAACATGTCAGAAAAGAATTATCAAAAGTAGAAACTCAGCAGTTTGAAGATGTGTTGGATATTCTTCGAAGCCGGGACTATGCTGCCATTGTCTCTCGCGATGAATCGTTCGAAAGAATGGTAAGCGCACTTATGACATCGAATAGGTAATAATTAAATTCATTCGGTGGGGACACCCTGTAAAGGGCTGCTCGGAGACTTTTCACGTGCCCGTTTGAACTCTACCCAGCGGTCACAGTGTCGGTTGTGTTACGAGGGATATGAACACCCTTAGGACTTATTTGTCGGTTCGAGCCCGCACGGAAAAAAAGGTACAGAAAGAAAGAAATAAAATACATTTATTTACACAGCTAATCGGTGAAAATCTGTAATCCCGAATGTATCCAGTGCATAGTGGTCAGCGGAGGCTATGCTCTGCAACGCTTATACAACACCTACCAGTTGCAACCCCCAAAACGCCCCTAGCTACGCCCAATAGGTATTCGTTTAAATTTGGATTATGGAGTTCTACTAACATCTCTGGAGCCTAAGCTAAGGACGAGGCCCTGGGCTAGGTCTTTCTGATCGAAATTAATCGATCTCCATGTAAACAACAAGACAAGCGTGTATATAATCTATTTCTTATCTGTTATCGTTTATTTTTTGTTGACATTACTTTGGATCCTCCCTAGGTGATTGTCTACTCTTCTCGATTTGAGTTACACTTATTTAGGTAGGTACTTACCTATAGATTAGCGATGAAGATAATAAATAAATTAATGAGCCAATGTAGCTTTAACAAAGAATTCTTATTATTATTCTCTTTATTCACTGGCAATCTTACTTTTTATATTTTAAATATGTATATCAAAAACTAAAAAAAAACATATAGGGGAAAGGGGCCCAAAGCAGGTCGCTTAAGGATTAACCTAAAAAAAAAGCGCCATTTTTATATCTGCATCAGTTTTATTGGGCTACTTGCCAAAAGTATTTAATAAACTTATTAATAAAAAACAGAAATTCGGTCTTATCCAAGATTTTTTGGAATTACAACAAAAACAATTCAGTTTGTCACTTGACCCGTTTTGCCCAGAGGGTGGGCCCAAAGCAGGTAAGACGTTTGGGCAAAGAAGGTATGCCTTTGGGCAAAGTGGGTACATCTATAGATTGAACAAATAAAAATAATCCTTAACCAATACCCTTAATGCAAAGTATAATCAGTCTTCGTCATCACATTATGACAATTGTTAAACGAATTTTACCTCTATTTCAGTAATTAACTCTTAAAAAATCAACAACTCAAAAAAAAAACAAAAAATAATTCTATAATTGACAAATACAATCTTAAATCTGAAAGTACCTACAGCTAAATCACAGTTATATAATGGGAATAAAATTAAAAACTGTCTGAAATTGAAATTATAGGTGTAGAAACCTACATAATTATGCAAATCAGTCTATTATTTTTCAATAAAAAAAATTCTAAAACTATTCTTGGCACAAATCACAAAAGTAGGCTCCAGTGCCAGAGTAGGCTGTACACGCCTCGTGCACCCAGCACTGACAGTCGTCGCATTTGATCCAGTCTTCGCTAGGAGGATCTAAATAGTGCTGATGTTATAAGTTAAAGGGTAAACTATATGCGATTTCGAGGCTGTTTGGGAATTCTTCAACTACTGAAGGTGTTGGAATGTCAGTTGCATTTGATGCTTCGGGTCTATCTGTCATAGTCGAAGGAAGATAGTCTGCGTCACTAAATATGTGTCGATTTGTTGGCCATATACCAGTGCATTCGAATCCCTTAATAGCATTATGAAGGCTAGCTGCTTTTAAATAGGCTTCTCCAAATAACTTAGCTACTTCAAATTGAGATATGATTCGCCCCAAATGACTTCGTGGGTAAACAGAAACTGCTT
Source organism: Eilema sororculum (assembly GCA_914829495.1). Classification (NCBI taxonomy): domain Eukaryota; kingdom Metazoa; phylum Arthropoda; class Insecta; order Lepidoptera; family Erebidae; genus Eilema; species Eilema sororculum. Next base: position 14,396,108 of record OU618543.1, on the reverse strand, counting down.
GTTCGAAGTAGGTTTTCAGCGGACCGTAAATACATCTGTCCAAAGGTTGCGTCCGGTGTGTAGTATGCGGAGCTAATGAAATGAAAATCACATTATTTTGTGAGGCATATTCTAGTGCTGGCAAACATTTGTGTGACAGATGATTATGACAAGAATAACTTTTTGTCTTGAGTAGGTCTTGTCATTGCCACAAAATGTCGGAGCCACTCTAAGAATGTTCGACCAGAAATCCATCCATTATCCGTACAAGTAGCTACAGTACCTGGTGGTGCTCCATCGAGTAATCGCGCATTCATACGTTTACGCCCAAATATCATCATTGGTGTTATAAACGAGCCAGCTGCATTGCAACAACATACAACTTTCCTCTTTCCACACTTGATATTACACCTACCTGTTTTTTGCCTGTTTTAGTGAGTACTTTGGGAGGTCTGTTACTTGTTGTCTGAACACCTGTTTCGTCGACGTTATAAATTCTAGTGCAATCAACTTGGAATCTCATTTTGATGCATCGTAAAACTAGCTTATTTACCAGGGTAAAACAGGTAGGCGCAAGACGGGTACCCGGTTTACCCGTACCCTCTTTGCCCAAAAGCACAATTTATGGTTTTAGAAAAAGTAACCTCAAATAAATGAATTAGAAATTTGATAGGATACCGAGAATTTAAAGTTAGATCCATGCACTAAGACACACACGAATTAAAATAATTTTAACTTTAGCCATAGTAGAATAATTCCAATTAACATACCTTGACATTTTTTTGTAAATCCCACTGAAAACAAAATTTAAACCTCACGACGAAACCTCGTGACTCCGGCGCCTCCGTGCGACAGATTCGTGTCGGAACGTGTTCGGTTGTTGCCATCCTGCTTACACATTTGCATTCATTCATTACATACGTGAACTAAGACGTCGACCTGCTTTAGGCAGTATACCCGCATTGGGCTACCTTCCCCTAGGTATTTAAAACCGACATCGGGTACAAGGACCAAGCTAAAAATACTGGAAATTAGACCTGCCTACCTAGCAACATGACACCTTACCTTACATGCAAACGTGTAGGTAAAAGTTTCGCCAATGTGAGCTGATAAAATCCTAATTACCTACTTACCCGCCCGTTAAAATCTTCATCAAGATTAAGAAATTAGCAACTTTATCAATTGAAAATAGAATTATTGTCATATACATTGAGTAGGTATAAGAATTACAGCGATCACTTAGGCAAGTTGTATAAAATAGAGGTAGTTACGTACGTACTTACGTAGTATAGTAACTATATAATCTAATCTATGCCAATAACAATATGTTGTTAAGTACTTAATAATGTATCTATTTAATTTTCAGAGCATTGATTGCTTGGTTTGTTGGGCTGGATTTTCTACAGTATTTGACGCTGTTGAAAATGGACAACCTGATGAGGAAATCGTACACATTGTTGAAACTCTTTGCTTCAACCTTGGCATTGGCGGGCAGAGCATGTGTCACGGAATTGCCGCACTGAACGTGGTTTGTTATTGTTTACATAAATGTTATCCTGCGAAATGATCACTGAACACGAATGATGTTATACAGTAGCGGCCCTAACAACGAACCCTGAGGAACTCCGAACGACATCTCACGCTGATAGAGCCCCTTTCCATCAGGTGGGCCGTGTGCTTGTCAACTATTTCCGATAAGTTTGCAACAGAGATAAAGTGAAGGCTGTCAGCTCTACTGGGGCCCTCATGCGCAAGATTGCATTCACGGCGGATGGTCCCCTATAAGAACTACTTGTTAACCTAATCCGGATACTTGACGAGGCAAGCTATCATTCTCTCGAAGAGCCTGCACAACTTGTCAACCAACACTATGGGTTGGTAGTTGGCAGACAGACGGTGTTCCGCAAACTATGTACTTACTTTTACCTACTATCTATGCTTAGTTTGGGTCTAGATGGCGCTATGTAATATTTCTTATAATTTTTTCAAGCATTATTCATTTTATAGTTACCTAGTTCCAATGCCTTTTCTTTCACTATTTCAGCCAATAATTACGCACATAATTAGAACCACACCCGAAGCCACTGCAAGGTCATTTTGTGGAAATGTTTTGCAAACCGCTGCAGACCCAAATTTCTGTCGCGTCAACGATCGAAGATTTGAATGGACTGTCGATCTGCCGCCACCAGCGACACCCATTAACGTGAGTTCATTAGAGTTATTTGCTAATTTTCTTTTGTTGAAATTTGAAATTACTTTTCTTTAATGTCAAGAAGATTTTCCATGGCGGGGTGCTCGAAAAGTTTCTAATAAAAAAAAAATTGAAGAATGAAAGGTAGGTACATATATTAAGTTTTTACTAATCCTTAATAAGAACAGTGTTCCTACATTGTTTATCTCGACTCGTTGAACTTACTTTAAATAGATAAGTATTAAGGTAAGCTTTAAGCGATTTTGAGCACTCCTACAAATAATATATTTACTCCACAGCCTCCAGCCACACCTGTAATTGATACAAAACCACTGAAAATTGCTCTCATTACCGATGCTCATATTGATCCGCTATACGAAGCTTTTGGGGTTGCGGAGTGTAGCGAAATAACTTGTTGCAGAAAAGGACAAAGACCGCGAACTGGCACAAATAAACTAAAGTCTGACACTGAGAAGCGTGTAGTTGAACAAAGTATTGTTCAGAAGAATGGTGAGGTTATGCTGGACATAAGCAAAGCGGCAGACTTACGCCAGATGAGAAGTTCTGTAGAGTCCAAACATGCAACTGCAAGAACCCCTGAGCCGGCTGGATATTGGGGTGATTATAGGAACTGTGATACTCCAATTTGGGCGTTCGACGATGTTATTGATAGAATCGCGGAAACACACAAGGTAGGCCAATAAATTTTACTTGAGAACGCATTAGTTTTGAGATTAGACCCTCTTTAATTTTTGGTAAATCATATTGTAGCGCATATTGATGTCTTCATAATTTTATCTACTTAATAGTACAACGGTGTACTATTTTTATCTGGCACGGGAGTTATTAGGTATATAGGAAATATCTAGATATTTAAATTAATGCAATATGCACTGTAGAGCCATGCCACTTTTGTCTTTATTAATACTATCTTGTCAATTTACAGGATGTAGACATAGTATATTATGTTGGAGACACCATCGACCATCATATTTGGGAAACAACATTCGACCTAATAAATGATATGAATCGCCACTTTATAGAAAAAATCAGATCGAGTTTCGGCGACAATGTCTTGGTTATACCTAACATTGGAAACCATGAGTCTCAACCCACAAACCAGTGAGTTATTGTATTTTTTAATTAAGCTTCAAAGCTTTATTTGCAAGTGCCTGAGCTTTTTTTTTTGAGAGGAGTTATGTCAGTCCCACGCACTCAAATCGCTGTGCATCCTGCCATAGAGTGATTTTAAATTAAGGCACTTTATCTTCGTCCCCCAGTCTGCGTCCCTGTTTTTAGTTAGAGTAACTCGTTGATATTAAATCTTTCCGAGATCATACCGCGGACGTCTTTGGACAAATTCTTAGATGAAAATGGGGTGATTTATAAAGTGATTTTTACAGCGTTAACGGTTAATATGATACTTATAATTATTTCAAGAATTGCGTAACCGCTCGCCTCGTTGGGGTTTCGTCCTCTCTCTTCTACTCACTAATCTGAGTCATTAGTACCTCCTCTGAGCAACAGAGTAGCAAGGGAACGTGTGATATTTTAGCCACAGTAGATTGTAGATAAAATTGTCATTATGTGAGATTCATGCTTCAAGCATGAATAAATATTATTTTGCAAAGTATTTTGTTAAATTTCAGATTCGCACCATCAAGAGTCACGGGACAATACCTGAATACAACTTGGCTATATGATAGTCTTGCCAGGAAATGGGACCACTACCTACCTGAAGGCGCAAAAAGAACCTTGAGGGAGCGAGGAGAATTTTCTATAGTAGTTAGGCCTGGATTAAGGGTTATTTCTTTAAACACAAATGTTGCTTACAAATATAACTGGTAAGTTATATTACATTCCGTATTAGACTTTTACTTATTTCTACAACCATTTAAAGTTTTACAATATACCGGTTGGTGTCGAATTAAGGTACTTTATTTAAAAACCAAGACTATAAGTAGGTATGGTATGTCGCAGCCATCTAGTTATAGGAATTTCTCTCATTGCTATAATTTTATTTGATTACAAATTTCTAAGAATGACCCTGATCGACGCAACGCAACGCAGCGCAACGCACAAGTGGGACCTCACCCTTAACTAGATGGCTGCGACATACCATACCTACTTATACTGTTAGTTTTTAAATAAAGTACCTTAATTTGACACCAACCTGTATCCTTCAGTGTGTAGCCTTCATTAGTAGACGTTTAGGCCGTTCATTATCCGGCATCCAATCAAAGGAGGATTGGGACCTTTAGTTCACATTGGTTGAGGTTTATCTCCAGCACTGGACTGCAATAACAGGCTAACAGATTGATTGGTCCTATCAAATGGCGGAAGAAGAAATAGCTAAGTCGTTGAGAGGAAGTAATGATAATTGAACTTTATTGGTTTATAGGTGGCTAACGTACGATCCTACTGATGCGAAAAAACATTTAGATTGGTTGATTAGCGAGTTATATGAAGCTGAACAGGCTGGAGAGAAAGTTCATATTGTTTCTCACATCCCACCTGGTGTTCAAGACTTAACTCTAACGTGGACCAGAGAATACAACAGAATAGTTAACAGGTAACTAATTCCTGTTTAAATGTACAGAAAATTGTATAAGGTTCATTGTTTGCAGGTACAGATACAGAGGGGGATACTGCAGAAATTGCCCCATACCCTCTGAGCAATTATGCATTATCCACTTTATACACCGATCGCGACCGCTGTGTGGCGAGGGACGAGATATACCTGGTGTCACTCACACAATCACGACGATTTAGATGACACCTGGCATGTCAAAATCTCTGCAGGAGACTCTACGCGGGTGTCGTGCGGTCCATAGCCCTATACGGGTACCCCGTGTGGGCGGACACCCTGCAGGCCAGGTTCGTACCCCTGCTGCATGCGCCGCAGCAGAGGATGGCCTCCAGGGCCATTAGGGGGTACCGCACGATATCCTTTGAAGCGGCGAGTCTCCTAGCCGGATCGCCACCGTGGATCCTGGAAGCGAGATCCCTTGCGGCACTGTATCGGTTCCGTAAGGAGACATTCGGAGCCGCCTGTCACCCCAGCAGAAGCAGGCCACGGCGGCGGCGCGCTGAAAAGCGCGCCTCCCCATTCTGGGGGCGAGTTGGGGACACCGTTGTCCTCCCTCCTGAGGAGGGCCAGACCGTAAGGGTTGGCCTGGGTCAGCCGGGGTGCGAGGGATATGTGACAACCTCACCACCGGCCTTGCACCACGACCCACAGTCGGCGTGCGGTTTTAGTCGGTTCGAGTCCGACATAAGTATCCGAGGGGATTACCGCACGGAAAAAAAAGGCATGTGAAAATCCGTCAAGCCGTTCAGGCTGTAGAGCGTGCAAGAAAATTTTCAAGGTTTACATTTTGGCGCCATAAATCCAAATTTTAATATATCCATTTAAGCAAGCAAGCACCAAGCCGTTTAGGCTGTAGGGCGTAGCAAAGAAATTGACATACATACATACATAGTCTCGAAAAACATTACCCTCCATTTCTTCGGCAGTCGGGTAAAGTGAAAAAAGTACTTATGAGTCGAAAGCGAGTGAGTTGCCACCGTGAGCGTTGGCAGTGGACTAACCAAATCTGACGTCGATACTCCTCCCGTCTCACCCTGTACATACCCAAGGCGCGCTACAGTTACGGCACAGAATAGATAATAGTGCTAGCGTAGTTACGGTCAAATTATAACTCCTAAGAAAATACTGATATACTAGATAAGTATAAATATCTTATCCTTACAGGTTCACCAAAACAATCGTAGCGGAATTCAACGGACACACACATGGTGATCAAATCAGGATCTTCTACAATCCAGAAGGAGAGCCTATAAACGTAGCATGGGGCGGCGGCAGCGCAAGTAGTTACACGTTTTATAATGTTAACTACAAGATCCTTGATATAAATACCGCGACTTATGTAAGTTTAAGGAAGTGTATACAATTAAATTATAACAATCTTAGAATTCCTAGAATAAACAAACTTGACACTGCGAAAATTACGTTCGGGGATGGTGATTGTTGTATGTTCGTTATACGTTCACTGCCACACTTTATGCGTAGACGAATTATTACCCTAGTAACTCTTTTTAATACAAGATTTAATATAGTCCATAGCTTTTGTAACACATTAACATTACTCGAGGTGTCTCATATGAAATACTAGCTTTTGCCCGCGGCTCGCGCAGGTGTCGGTTATAGCGACCAAACATAGCCTCTGTGTTTATCCAGGGTGTCAACTAACGGTGCCTTGCCTAGGCGGGTGGACGACGGACACCGTGGTGGTTTAGTGGGTAGTCTGGCCTCCTTCGGAGGCTAAGAGTCCCACACGAAGCCCACCCTCTGCCCCCGTGGGGGGTCAGCGAAGTGCTTAAACGCATTCCACCACGTAAAAAAAAGGGTGTCAACTAACTCGATGTGGAAAAAGTTACAAACATACAAACTCACAAACTTTCGCCTTTACCTGTTTAATATTAGTGTGATAAAATGAGAAGCAATAATTAAAAAGAAGATCATTTCCTTAGTTTGAACTTCTTAGAAGCAAATCGCTATCAGCAGGTCACGTTACAACATAACGTTACCTACTCACGAAATGCATTCATTTCTTGCAGGAACCTAAAACGATCGAGAATTATATCTACAATTTGACAGAAGCAAATCTCACACCAAACCAAAGACCCCATTGGTTCAAGCTATATGAAATGAAAAACAATTTTAGGCTTACTGATCTGTCCGCTGCTTCCATGGATAATTTATTCTACAGAATGGTGACGACTGACAGGGACTTGTTAGATCTTTACGGCGCATTCCACTCGAGATTGAGTGATTACCGCTGGCCCCAGTGCGACATCAACTGCAGACTGTTCCGAGTTTGTAATTCTGTGATAACTGTTCTATGGCAGAGGCAAAAATGTGATGAGTTAATACACCTGTATCACATAAGTAACCAATAATATGATAATAAATGGATTATTGATATTCACACGGATGGAGAAATATAGAAACACATATTATAGTCACGTATAATTCAAAATCTAATATGATTTTTATTTCTGCCAAACATACCTTTTTCCTTACATTAAATGATAGACGCCTTAGAAGACAAGAGTGTTGGAATGGAAGTTTCCATTTAACCGTTCGTCTCTCATCTTTATCATTCTATGGAGAAAACTTTAAAGATGCCGCCATGTAACCCACCCAGTTAGTATGAAATTTGAATTAATTTAAGAAGCTCGAAAAACATCGGAAAAAATGAAATGCTCAAGTGATTTCATTTTTTCCGATGTTTTTCGAACTTAAAAGTTAGCATAATAAATGCTATAAAAAATCATTCAAATATTTGGGCGGAGTCATCAAAATTCAATGTTTAAAAATGGTTGAAAAATCATTCATTGTTTCCAACAGTTCGTAAGAATGTTGGTAGATGGCTCCACCGTCACCCTTAAAGACAGATATAAAGAGAAGGAAAATTTGAAATGTTTCAGGTGTGGCTCAATAGCTCAGTTGGAAGAGCATTCCCCCTGCCCTGTAAGGGAAAGTCCGTGAGTTCAAGTCTCACTTGAGCATTTCATTTTTTCCGATGTTTTTCGAACTTAAAAGTTGCATAATAAATGCTATTAAAATCATTCTAATATAAGAAGCATCAAGCTTTTCTAGCTCACCAACCATAGATTTACATTTACGCTGCTGCAATCTGCTTATGGGCATATTTTTATGAATTTATACTCGTACAAAATCTAGTCCAGTCCGTCCCAGCCACCCTCCTTTTCAGGAGATCTTGAAAAAAGACGAGTGGGAAATTTTTTAGTTCATAATTATAGCACTAGATGGCGTCCTTATATGCGATATCTTTTCGGAAAATATTTTCTGTTTACCTAAAGTAAAATAAAATGAGGGTTTTGTTTTGCATAATGATCAAATTTGGTAAGACTAGTCTATAGGAACTAATGTTTTGTAAGTTTGTTTGTGATGAATAGGCTAAGAAACTACTGGGCCGATTTAAAAAAAAAACACCTTTAGAAAACTACATTGTTTGTGCGTAAGTAATAGGTTATATTGGATTTTCAAAAAGTTAAGGGTTCTGTACGAAATCCGCGGAAACGTTTTTGCCATCCGTGCGAAATCAGGCGGGTCGCTAGTTAACATTAATATACTACTCTGTCAAGAAAGTACCGGGAAAAAATCAATAATACACAAAAAAATTGTTATTCATCCAAATTTATTTTATCACCTTCAAAGTATGCTCCTTCAGAAACGATACACTTACGCCAACGAATAATCCAATCATCAAAACATTTTTTAAATGCTGTTTCCGGAATTGAGTTCAGTTCTCGCCGCGAATTCTCCTTTATGTCTTCTACTGATTGAAACACTCAAATTGCCACGAAGTGGTAATTTGAGTGTAGGAAAAAGAAAGAAGTCTGAACCAGATATGGTGGTTGCTCGATGATATTTGTTGAGTGTTTGGACAAAAATTCGTTCACAATGATGGCCTTGTGCGAAGGCGCATTATCGTGGTGCAAAATTCAAGAATTTTCTTTCCACAAATCTGGCCTTTTTCGTCGAATTTGTTCGCATAACGCTCAAATAATATTCTTTATTTACCGTTTGACCTTCCGGCAAAAATTCCGTGTGCACAACACCGCGATAGTCAAAGAAAACAGTCAACATGACTTTGACTTTTGATCGACTTTGACGTGGTTTTTTCGGTTTTGGTTCGGAAGGCGCCATTCCGAAGCTTGTTGACTAGTATGCATGTCAAACTCGTAAACCCACGCACGCCACGTCTCGTCACCAGTAACAACGCGTTTCATGAATGTTGGGTCGGTAATGACCCGTTCTAGCATGTCCTCAGCGCCTCTCATGCGATTTAGTTTTTGAAAAAAATTCAGGTCTTTTGGGACTAGCCGGGCAGCAACACGTTTCATACCCAAATATTTAGTTAAAATGGTACGGATCGACTCGTGAGATACAGAAAGTTCGGCGGCCATCTCTCTCAAACTTGAATAAGGATTTTCAGTCACTATTTCCTTCACTTTTGCGATGTTAACTTCAGTTGCAGACGTTGATGGCCTACCAGTACGAGGCAAATCTTCCATCACATCTCGACCGCCTTTGAACGCTTTGTACCACTCATAAGCACGTGTTTTTAATAAAGTCGATTCACCGTAAGCCTTCTGTAACATTTTCAGTGTCTCCGAACATGAAATTCTATTGGCGATGCAAAATTTAAGACAAACTCTTTGTTCGATGTTTTTGGCCATTATGAAATTCGCAATACACACTAGATATTATAAAACTAAAAACAGCACTGTTTTTAACATAAATGACAAATGCAACTCAAACTCCGCGCCAAAATGGAAAGCAGTTGTGCCAATCAAACAACACCAAAAAAAAACTAAAATTTGAATTTGGAACCATAAACAAAACATTCATTCCCGATACTTTGTTGACTGAATGTATTTAATGAGGCTTAACGGTAGGTACTTCTTTTTGATATTACTTATGTTCCCTAGTCGTGATATACTAGGCCCTACATTCTACTAAAGTTAAACCACTGTGGTGCAATCACTGCAAAAAATAACATTAAATTTTAGACTTTATTCCTATTAGCATGAAGTTCAAAATGAAATGAAAACATTCATTAGGTACCTACACTTTTTCAAGTACTCTGCAATAAGTCATATAATTTCGAACTTTTATACATAATGCCTGTTGATTGGAATAGAGAGATAGATGAGGCGGGCCTGGGTCTATGACATTTTCGAACTGTGCAGGAACTTGAGAGAACTTCAATAGCATAGCGGTTAAGGGGACGTTCTTATAATTATTAAGAGGGTTCGAATCCCGGCCAGACAGATTTTGTTTCTTCAAAAGTACTTAATTCTAACAGGAATACTAGTAATTTCCAAAGTTTGAACAAATTATGCTTCATAGAAATGTAGCCCTACATTACGCTATAAAATAAGAGAAAATAATAAAATTGGGTAAAAAAACTGTATTATCTATTGCTAATAACACGTGCCAATTCATTAAGATAGTAATATAAATCATGATCGATGGTGGATTTATCAGCAACTGATAAATAATTAAATATTTCGTAAGTAAAGGTTCGTAACTGAAAAAAGGCAATCAAATCAAAAAATAACTTGTTTAAAGTGTGTCCTTTTTAGTTATTCTTATTAACATGGTATCATAGAAAAATAAAGAAATTTATAGGTATACGTTGCGAGTACCTAAAGTGATTCAGATATTTATCCACATCGGTCTTTCAAGGGATTTATTTGTCCCGCATCTTTCATCTTCAGAACCACAAAAATCGTTCTATACCAGTTGCATAGATTCTAAGTATATAAAGGTAGAGTCCACTGCTATCATTCGTTGTTAAGCAATCGAGTATGATGAGGGTGTTCATACTTGTGATAACGGTGTTTGGTTGTGCTTCCGCTACACAATTATTATCAGCAGGTAAGTAATTGAATTTATTAAAAAAAGGGTGATAGACTTTTTTTATGGTTGATAGACTTGCGAAGAGCGAAGGCAAATCGGGCGTCAGAACGACCTCCGTCCACCATGAGCGCTCTGGCCTGGGAGTGATTGGTGGAGCCACCTGTCACCCTAGCAGAAGCAGGCCGCGGCGGCGGCGCAAAGTGCGCCTCCCCGTACTTTATTGTTTAGAAGGTTTTATTCAATTTGTTTAGTTAGTATTTGGTCAGTCGGGTAATTATTACCTATGTTTGTCATCTTATTATCATACCTAGCTAAAGTATTAATTCGTCTATCGGTCTATGCTATGTAGTACTTATTTCCCATTAATATTTAAAGTTTGGTTAACGTTAATTAGTTTTTAATTAGTTTTCAAGAAGTGAAATTATTTGTTTTAGATGATCTAACAGACTTATTTAGGGCTTATATGCGAAATGACTTGTCAGACGTCGAAACTCAACAGTTCCAAGATATATTGGATATCCTTTACAGACCAGAATATGCTACCGTTTCATCCCTAGATCAATCGTCACCAGTAAGGCAGGTAAGATGTTTGCCCTTTGTGTTTTGTGTTTGCATGCAATCGTGTGATCTTGGGTTCGATCCCGTGTCGAGTGACTGTTCGTCACAATCCTTACAAGCTAATAGGAAATCGAATATTTTTCAGAGTATAGATTGTTTGGTATGCTGGGCTGCCTTTTCTACAGTTTTTGAAGGTGTTCAAAATGGCCAAACGGACCAAGAAATTTCCCAAATCGTCACTGATCTCTGTGTAAACCTGGGCATCGAAAGCTTTACGGTTTGCGAGGGAGCTGTCGGCCTAAACATAGTATGTATTATATACATTGTAAATTATTATTGATATATAAGTATATATGTATATCAATAACATTTTTTTTCACTGCCTATTATTCTCCTTAAACCCGGTTATAATACCTAATGTTCGTAATTTTAGCCGATAATAACGCATATCATTAAAACTACGCCCGCGGCTTCGCCGAGATCATTTTGTGGCCATGTGCTGCAATCTGCTGGAGACCCAAATTTCTGCCGCGTCAACGACTCGAGGTTTGATTGGGAAGTTAATATACCACCACCAGCGACACCGGGCACCGTAAGTGATACCATTAACACATGAGTTTACATGACTACGAAACTAAATTGCATTTGTTGATTTATTCTTGCTCATATTTGTAGCCACCTGCCGTTGATACAAGATCACTGAAAATTGCTCTCATCGCGGATGCACACATTGACCCCCTATACGAAGCTTATGGTGTTGCAGAGTGCGGAGCACCAACTTGTTGCCGTAAGGGACAAACCTTAGCAAAGAATTACAAATACCAATCAAACGTAGAAGAATCCCTAATAGAGCGAAGTTTAGTCAACGTTAGTGGTCAGGTGATGTTAGACTTGAGCTTGGCGCCTGAAATACGCCAGAAGAGAAGCACTTCAAGAACCAGATTTTCAACCTCAAGAAATCCTGAGCCAGCAGGATATTGGGGCGATTATAGAAACTGTGACACTCCACTTTGGGCATTCGATGATGTTATTGATAGAATCGCGGAGGCGCATAAGGTACGCATGTAATTGAATAGTCTATTTCAAAATAACCGTTTTAGCAAACGGAAACAGATTCTATGTTCACTAGATTACGCTTTCAACTTGTCAAATTAACATTTTTATTGTTTTGCAGGATGTAGACTTAGTATATTATATTGGAGACACAATTGACCACTTTATATGGGAAACTACATACGAATTAATCACTGATATGAACCGCCACCTGATAGATAAAATTAGGTCAGCATTCGGTGATCGTGTGATAGTTATACCAACTATTGGAAATCACGAGTCTCAACCTACAAACCAGTAAGTTTTGATGTAAATAGTCACTATGCCACTATTTTTGCATTTTTAGACCCCTTAAGAGGTAGTCAAGAACTTTGCCAAACCAACAGAAAGTGGTTCCATGGCCTATAGACGTGTACAACCAGGGGAGTCACCCTGCATGAAGGGGGTTTCTTCCACAGACGCCAGTGCAGAAGATTAAGCAGGGCAAGCCTTTGGTTTTCCCCCTGACAGCACAAACTCTCCAGTGAACTCTGGCTACCCTACTCACAGCCGGGAACACAACACCAGGTTATTATGGTTATTGTGGTATTCTGTAGGGCGAAGGTATTTCCCCAGTCGGACTGAGATTTAGACTTTGAGACGGATCTCGTGGCAAAGACAGACATCAGACAAAAACTGACATTAACGTCACATTATAAATTTCTTCTTCATCCAAGTGCCAATCCCTGTCCATTTTGTGTGTAGGTATCTTTAACCATAGACGTATAATTAATTTTAGGTTTGCACCATCGTCGGTGACAGAACCGTACCTGAACACAACTTGGCTCTATAACGGGCTTGCCAATAAATGGGGCCACTACTTGAGCGAAGAGGCAAAGGCAACTTTAAGGGATCGAGGAGACTTCTCTGTATTAGTGAGGCCTGGACTGAGGGCTATTTCCTTGAATACCAACGTTGCTTTCACTGAGAACTGGTAAATACCTTTGTTTGGTTTGTAATTCTTTCTACTAGCTTAAATGTATGATTCCGAACCCAGCACGCAGCCGTTCCCAGCCAGATCTATTAACATACGTATAAAAAACTTAGTCTTTACACATTGCCATTATTATAATAATGTTGTCGACGTTCTAAAATGATTCTTAGCTATTATGTTTTTTCGCAATCGTTAAATGGCAGTGCTATTGGGTTGTAGAACTTTTCTACAAACGATTTTTCCGGGGCGCTAGGTTAAATAAAATATCGAACTTAGTTCTGAAAGATTACTAGTACAGTCAACTACAAAGAGATGTATCCAATTTAATCTTACAAAATTATGTACCCTTGCGAGTGCCACTATGAACTATCCAAACATTGTGACAAACATGGTATCCACCTTACTTGACAGTAACATGTATGCGCGTAAAGCGCAACAATTATGTGTCCCACTACATTTCCTGTGATATGTACACTTACAATCTTACATAAAAATCTATCCAAGTAGTGTGAAAGAAAATTGTATACATTTAATGTTTCAAAGAAATGTAACCATAATAAAAAGGATGTACGAATTTCGAAGTGCTACCGAAAACAAAAAAGTTTCTTCTCTAAGAATGCCATTTAAAAATAAATTCATTACATTGCACATTTATAGAGTTTGACTTATCTGAAACTCGCTCTGAACTTCATATTATCTGAAACTAGCTTTTGCCCGCGACTTCGTCTTCTGGTTCTACATCTACAGCTACATCCCCGCCAATTTTCAGCCAAATCGCTACAGCCGTTCTTGTGTTATAAATACTGTAACTAACATGACTTTCTTTGTAAATTATACTTAACGATTTGTAAAATGTAGTTTAGAAAATAAGTTTTTGCTGGAAATACATTATTGTATTGTATTGTATTATTATATATATATGTTACCGGAAATGTGTGTAATCCGGAATTCTATACAATTCCTAGGAATTCTATACAATGCCGAGTGCGCAGCAGGTAATGTATTAAATGGTATCAAAGAATATTGATGGTGGTTATAAAAATGCAACCACTTAGGCTAATGCTGGAGCCTCGATTTCGCTTCAGTCTTCTAACCTATAATATATCCAGGTCGGGGCGCAGTGTCCACACCACGCAATTTAACTTGGATAGATTAGGTTAGAAGATTAATGCGGGAGCGGAGGGGAGCGAAGCTCCCGCATAAATCTTCGTGGTTATTTTTTTTTATTCATTCAAAAATATAAATTTTCCACAAAATCATCCGCAAATATAGACAATAACCCATTTATTTCACACATTTCCATATATTCGTAATTAGCAACCCAGAAAACCTCGAAAACGATACCCATATTGACTATGTTGGAAATTTCAAGTCCGCCATGGATTATGTATTCTTAAGGATCCCACCCACGATCAGTACGACTGCAGTTTCAGATCGTATTGGGTGGCCTGCAGTCATAAGCCGACAGCACACACACACGAAAGCGATTTCATTTCATTCGAATTCGAGTTTGAATCCGAACCCGAACCCGAATCAGCATTCAAATTCAAATCCAAACCGAAATCGAAACCGAAACCGAAACCGAAACCGAAACTGAAACTGAAACCGAAATCGAAATTCAAAAACAGACTTATTAAGAATTAAGAATTAAATTAAAATATGTTTTTGTTTGATCATAATTGGTTGAGTAGAACCGACGCGACGATATAACCAAAAGTCACAATAGCCGACATCCATGCGAGCGGAACCGCGGGCATCAGCTAGTTGATGTGCCTTGGCAGAACAAAGAGATCAAATAGGGGTAACACGAAATTACGGAAAAATAAATTATAAATAAAAACTGAAGTGACAACCCTGACAAAATTGCAAAAGGCGGCATTTCCGCAAACATCAAACGCGATGAACTACTGTAAGATCACTTCACTCGTTATACTGTGATATTAGTATGGATTTCTTTGGAACATTAAATATATACAATTTTCTTTCACTGTATTTGGATAGATTTTTAATTAAGATTGTAAGTGTACATATCACAGGAAATGTAATGGGATACATAATTGTTGCGATTTACGTGCATACATGTTACTGTCAAGTTCGGTGGATACCATGTTTGTCACAATGTTTGGATAGTTCATAGTGGCACTCGCAAGGGTACATAATTTTGTAAGATTAAATTGGCTACATCTCTTTGTAGTTGACTGTACCTACCACTAATACCTTAGGATTAATCTATCGCAATAAACATCCCTCACAAACATTTAGCGGATAACGTGAACTTGTGTTATAGGTGGCTCTCGTATGACCCATTAGACGCGAAGAAAAATTTAGATTGGTTAATTAGCGAACTGTCTAAAGCTGAAAGGGCTGGTGAGAAAGTGCACATTATTACACACGTCCCGCCTGGTTCTGCTGCCTTGACTCACACGTGGACCAGAGAATATAACAGAATAGTTAACAGGTACCAACCATGTCTTATTATTAATATAATTAAGTATAGGTACTTCGATCGTAATCGCTGTACCGCGCTTTGAATATGCTCTACGAGAAGTGGGGAGGATCGACTAATCGATATGAATTAATGATGAAGTGTTTTAATCTTTTGTATTATACTTCATATAAATAATGCAAAAGGATAATTATTCACAGCAATTAAGGACTAGATGTCACAAGCCGAATTTTTTTTCTAAGTATAGGTTCATGATGTAGTGAGACGTCACGTCAGAGATTCTTTTAAATCGGAACTTTTTAACTCATTTGAATTTCCCTCTCAACTTACGCACTTTCAGGATCACTTATTAATTATGTACGTAACTCTAAAAGAAATCACTATGCATATTTTCTATTGTCTAGCAATCACTATGCATATTCCGTATTGTCTCAGGCTCCAGAGAACTTAATATAACCCGGCGACCGCACGGTGAATCCTTGGAATGCTAAGAACCGGATCTCATTATAACAGTTTGCCCAGATGCCCATTACCCGTTCATCTTTTGTATGCATAGTAACATAAGAACGATTTCAAGGTAGCAAATAGGTACATACGCGTATGTTTTAAATAATTGTTGTAAAAATAGTTTTACTAAATATGACGTAAAATATTGATGCTCTAAGATCTTGAACTATATCTATCCTTCTTTATTTCAATAACTTAAGTAATATGTTAAATATATTGTAACATCTTTTAGATTCACCGCAACAATTGCTGCTGAATTCAACGGACACACACACGCTGATCAATTCAAAATATTCTTCAATCCTGAAGGAAAGCCCATAAACGTAGCGTGGGGCGTCGGCAGTGCAACTAGTTACTCATTCTACAATCTAAACTACAAAATAGTTGACGTAAATACTGTTACTTACGTAAGTATTGCTTTTACCTAAAATCATTTACATTTAAAAAGAGAAATGTTGGTATGATGGTATAAAAATCTGATCGCGTAACAGTTAATTTTCATGTTGTCAATTCCTGCAGGAGCCAGAGAGAATCGCGACCTACGTGTACAATCTTACAGAAGCAAATCTTACACCGAACAGAAGACCTCATTGGTTCCAGCTTTACGACATGAGAAATACTTTTGGCCTGCCTAACTTATCTCCTGCCTCCATGAATGATTTAGTACGCAGAATGGTGACGACCAACAGAGAATTGTTAGATATTTACTCTGCATTCTATTACAAACTAAGCGATTCCCGCTGGCCTCATTGCGGCACTAACTGCAAGTTGAATCAAGTTTGTAATACTTTAGTGACCGTGCTATGGGAGCGGCAGAGATGTGACGAATTGACAAGTCTCTTTAATCGAAATATGATGCTGACCCATCAGGATCAAAATTGATGTTTCTTTATTAAGAAAAGAAATTTAGAAATGATGCTAAAATCTGATACTAAGGACTAATAAATACTTCTGAGGATGTTAATAAATAAAAATTTATTTTTATCAAATAGAATTTGATTTATTTGTACAGAAAACATCATGATCATCTTGCATGCTCTGTTACCAGGGCATAAATACAATCTATAGTTACATAATATACTACACTAGACTAGATCCTCATTAATTATTTAATATACTCAACCATTTGATGTCAGGTTTCCAATGCAACTGATCACTAGGAATTTTATCCAGTTCTGCAATCTGGAACAAGAAAATTATTTTATTTTTATTAATGCAGCAGTATTGTTGGATATACTGTTTAGTATTTTGTGGTTTGTAGATAGGCAATATGCTATAGTTATAAGAAAGTGAGGTCCCCTGCGTCATTATCGCGCAAGGAGTCGGTGGGAAAGGACATAAGGTCCGTCAGAAATATGCATGTTAGGGCTCTTTCATTCTGTACCGAGACGCCGCCGGTTGCGTAGGCGTCCAACGCGGCGGCCACACGCGCCCATTCACCATAAGTTTGTAAAGAAATGGTGTCGGTTGCGAACGCGCGCGGCCGGTGACATGCTACAGTATGAAAGAAGACTTAGTATGGTGATTATAAAGTTTTCGCTGGAGGGCTGTAGGGTATTTTAGTACTTTGCTTCAAAAAGGCATAGATATAAAAAGAGGTCTCTTTTAGGAAGATAATGGGTTTGCTGGAAGAACTCAACCTTTAGTTAAGCTCGCCTTGGTACATACTATTTCTTTTCCTTGTTTAAATGCCTTGTAAGTGTACAATAAAGTATAAATAAAATAATAATATCAGCAAAAATTTGTTATATGTGTTGGTGTTATGTACCTGATGTCTAACAAGTTTCACAATTCTTTCAATATTTTCAGCCTTAACATTGTCAGACAATGAATAGAATCTTCTCCAAATAGCAGCTGCTAACACTCTGTCATCTTCAAGGCCTTCATCATAAGCCACTAGAGAAGCTTGAAACTGTTCTGAAAGCTCAGCCACTTGTTTTCTAGCTATAGCTGGATTTGCACCCTGTAATCAGTAATAATCAGGTTATATTAAGTAATTTAAGTTAAGACTTTACTGCTATGCTTTTAAAGTTTAAATTCAAATGGTAGGTATATTTTAGAATGTAGAGTGAATGAAATAATGTAATGTGCCCTTTATTATTTCATTGTAGACTTTAAATATACATTGATAAAGTCTAAAATTTAATGGCATTTCTTGTAGTGGCAGTAGTTAACAATCAGTACAATCGGAATACCTGAGATAATGCTTGGAGATGTGCTTAGAGCTCTAAAAATATCAAAAAGAGTAAGTAAATATCAAGTAGAGTACAGCAACTGATTTTGTAGCACAATGTAATGTAGATGAATGTAACATACCTCCAATAACTTTATCTTAATGCCAACATCTGCCCACATGGCTTCTATTATACAGTTCCTCACAAAGTGTCCATCTCCTTTGATATATTTTTTCTTCTCAGTGACAGGTTTAGCGATATCTTCAGCCATATAACGGACCATTATCATCCAAACATGCAGTTCCGTAACAGTGAACCAGGTTGTAAATGTATCAGGTAGTTCTAAGCTTTCCATCCAGTCCATATAAGACACCTTGTCGGGTATATTCTCGTACAAGAAATATCCTGTTAACTTTAAACGCTGAAAGTGAACAAATATATTTAAATTGAATGTACCATAGTATATTACCTCAAAGTCGTATTAACGTTTTTCTAATTGAAAATTGCAAATTGTTCAGTGGAAAATATTAAAGCCGCATTTTAGACTAGAAAACTGAACCCCAACCAAGTGGGGCAATGCTCAGGGAATGACAATTCAATTCACCGTTAGATTTTCTATTGTAAAGACACTCTAATTACATAAAGAGTGTTATATGTTGGCTATAATTAAAAAAAAACTGGGTTTAAACTCATAGCCTTTATTAATTAATTGCTAATAATTCTTATACCTTTAATAATTCTTTTAACTATACAATTAGTATACGTAGCGGCATAAATAAGTAGCTGCAATATCAAGTTTTAGTTAGTCTGTATCACATAGGTGAGTCTAAGAAAATTTTATAGATGTGTTTCAGTTAGTGCTGTTTGTCGCATACTTACTGTTCTGGTTTGATCCATCCAACCTACAGCATTCATGAACTTCTTTACATAGCTTTCCTCAACAGTTACAGTATTCAAAGTTCTTATATTTATATTTTTATTATAATATAGATCAGAGGCACATGGCCTTGCATAATCTGCTTTGATATGAATGCTTTTCTGCCACAAGATCTGTAATAAATAAGCTTTAATTTAAAAATAACTCAAAGCTTGTATCTTAATACCAATTTAGGTTTCATACAAAGAACATCAAAAAATCATTAATTTATACATACACGAGATAAACTACGTAAGCGAAGCATTTTCAATTATTTTACATTCCAATTATTTTTTATTCTTTCACAAATACATAATAATGGGTTAAGTTAACGGGGTTAAAATACTTTATTTTCCCCGTGAACCCAAGTATGACATTGACAATTAAATTGTGTCACTCACTCCCATAGACATAAATATACAGACGTGAAGCTACTACGAAATTCATTCATAAAATCATATTAGGAAAACGCCAATTCTCCATCTTGCTTTCCAACGTAGTGGGGATGTAGTAGCACCTGATTGGTCAAATAAAATTGCTAGTGATGCGGTGATAGAATTTTAATTATCGATATTTTCCCAAATATTTAAAGAACGAAGACCACTTTCCATACATAGTGAATGACTTTTGAAATGCCGTTGACTTTTTATTATTCTATCGCATAATGGTACTGGTATTACTGATGAATAGATACTAAAACATTTTTTACAAAAAAAAAACAAAAATATTAAATAAAAATTCGATTTTTTTTGTCCAAATCGATTTTATTTTTGTGCCAATGTGTTATGTACCTGGAGTACTACTAAATATATATATATATATCGTTACTCAAAGACTGTAAAGAATCTTTGTAGATTCTACGTCCTTCTGGGCGAATTATTCGAAACTCCGGCTATCACAAGGAAAGTCTGACAGAAAGCCATAAGCACACTGCACCTGAGAATACAAATAATCGCCATCCACTTAAGCTAATCACTTAATTTTATCTTTCAAATGTATAAATTTTTAGTCTGTGCCCTTTTTATATCGATAAGTAGTTATCGACAGTTTACTGGATTCCCTACTAGGCCGCCATACTGCTTTCCATTCATTCATAAAATCCAAGTTTAGGTAGGCAGTTTTTTTTCGTAGGTATGGCACCTCTTGATATACTCTAAGCTCACTCCCTTAGAGTATCAAGAGGTGCCATACCTACGAAAAAAAACTGCCTACCTAAACTTGGATTTTATGAATGAATGGAAAGCAGTATGGCGGCCTAGTAGGGAATCCAGTAAACTGTCGATGATAACTACTTATCGATATAAAAAGGGCACAGACTAAAAATTTATACATTTGAAAGAAAGAATTAAGTGGTTAGCTTAAGTGGATGCCGATTATTTGTATTCTCAGGTTGCAGTGTGCTTAGGGCTTTCTGTCAGACTTTCCTTGTGATAGCCGGAGTTTCGAATAATTCGTCCAGAAGGACGTAAAATCTACAAAGATTGTTTACAGTCTTTGAGTAACGATATATATATATATATAAATATATTTAGTAGTACTCCAGGTACATAACACATTGGCATAAAAATAAAATCGATTTGGACAAAAAAAATTTTTGAATTTTTATTTAATATTTTTTTTTTGCATTTTTTGCTCTCCATCGTGTTAGTAAAGCTAAATGAAACGGTAAGTTCATAAATAGAACATCACTACAAAGAAAAAACAACTAGAGCGCCAAGGGCGTGCTCTTTTGTAGTGGTGTTTTTTTTATAAAATTACCGTTTTATTTAGCTTTACTAACAAGATGGAGAGTGAGTAAGGCAAAATAAAAAAATAAAAAGTATCCAAAAAAAAATCGAAGCATTTTTTTTGCCCATATCGATTTTATTTTTATGTTAATTTGTTATGTACCTGGAGTACTACTAGGGGTTTTCGGCTTCGTGAGCGTTCCCCTTACACCCAGTATATATATATACATTTGTACTACCTTTGTTATAAAAGATATTTACTTCAAAATAGAAGTGCTCGACTTGATTAGTAGGTACCCGAATGAAAAGTTATGTAATCCGCCATTTCAGTCCTATGTTCTTACGGTACCGTACAAAGGTCGCGCGAGGGTTTCGGAATTAAATCAAAATCAAGGAGATTTGTATAAAATCATACTTTTAATTTTAAAATGGAAGTAATTTCTTGTTCAACTAGTTATATCATATTGATTTTGTAGTTTTATAGATGTAAAAAATGTTTTAGTATCTATTCATCAGTAATACCAGTACCATTATGCGATAGAATAATAAAAAGTCAACGGCATTTCAAAAGTCATTCACTATGTATGAAAAGTGGTCTTCGTTCTTTAAATATTTGGGAAAATATCGATAGTTAAAATTCTATCACCGCATCACTAGCAATTTTATTTGACCAATCAGGTGCTACTACATCCCCACTACGTTGGAAAGCAATATGGAGAATTGGCGTTTTCTCCATATGATTTTATGAA
The DNA here is from genome assembly GCA_914829495.1 of Eilema sororculum. NCBI lineage: Eukaryota > Metazoa > Arthropoda > Insecta > Lepidoptera > Erebidae > Eilema > Eilema sororculum. The sequence goes on along the minus strand of OU618543.1, from coordinate 14,374,377 downwards.
TGAATTTCGTAGTAGCTTCACGTCTTTATATTTACTATGTCTATGGGTATCACTCACTACTGTCTTATAAACCTTATAAACAACAGCTGTTGTCTGTCAGTTCAACGTCACAGATCATACATTAAAAACCAAATCTTCCGTAATCGGCATACTATTCTTCCTAATGTAATCCGTATGTATCGTGAAATGGCCGAATTCGGAACTACGCTACGGTTGTGTGTGTTTACGTTTCCGTGCAAGAAATCAAGAAATAAGAAATAATATTGAATTGAACGAAAAAAGAAGCGGCCATAAACAACCATAGAGTAATTTCAGCCCGGTCGATAGACGTCCGCCTCGACTCTACTCTAGTAAAGTGTCTATAGTACCTACTTATTTTTAAGGTTACATAATATCGGGGCGCGATTTTTCGCCCAAGTGCATCAAATATCTAAAAATGTTGGGGGCTGCAAGTCGGGTTGGTAGCGGCCTTTTGGCCGCGAAGTCAGTTGCTGAAAAAGCTATCACAGAATGTGGCAAAATCGCAACTGTATCTGCCATCAACAAGAGGGATTACGCCAAAGCCGCTGCAGGCAAAGCCTCAGGTAAAGTGGTGGCTGTTATTGGTGCCGTAGTAGACGTGCAGTTTGACGATAACCTACCCTCTATTCTCAATGCGCTGGAGGTACAGGATCGCTCACCCCGGCTTGTGCTGGAGGTGGCACAGCACTTGGGAGAGAACACCGTTCGCACCATTGCCATGGATGGTACCGAGGGTCTGGTGCGTGGCCAGCCCGTCCTGGACTCAGGCTCGCCCATCCGTATCCCCGTAGGCGCTGAAACCCTCGGTCGCATCATCAACGTCATCGGAGAACCTATTGACGAGCGTGGCCCCATTCCGACTGACAAGACTGCAGCTATCCACGCAGAAGCTCCTGAATTCGTAGAAATGTCAGTAGAACAGGAGATTCTTGTAACCGGCATCAAGGTCGTCGATCTGCTGGCCCCCTACGTTAAGGGAGGTAAGATTGGTCTATTCGGTGGTGCTGGCGTCGGCAAGACCGTACTCATTATGGAACTGATCAACAATGTCGCCAAGGCCCATGGTGGTTACTCTGTGTTTGCAGGAGTAGGAGAGCGCACCCGTGAGGGCAATGACTTATATCATGAAATGATTGAATCCGGTGTCATCTCACTGAAGGACAAAACCTCCAAGGTAGCGCTGGTATATGGTCAGATGAATGAGCCTCCAGGCGCGCGCGCCCGTGTCGCTCTGACGGGTTTGACCGTGGCTGAGTATTTCCGTGACCAAGAAGGACAGGATGTGCTACTTTTCATTGACAACATTTTCCGTTTCACCCAGGCTGGTTCTGAGGTGTCTGCCCTTTTGGGTCGTATCCCCTCTGCTGTGGGTTACCAACCTACTCTGGCCACTGACATGGGTACTATGCAGGAGCGTATTACCACCACCAAGAAAGGTTCCATCACCTCTGTGCAGGCTATCTATGTACCAGCTGATGACTTGACTGATCCTGCCCCTGCGACTACTTTCGCTCACTTGGATGCCACCACTGTATTGTCTCGTGCTATTGCTGAACTGGGTATCTACCCAGCTGTGGACCCTCTTGACTCCACCTCTCGTATTATGGACCCCAACATTATTGGAGCCGAGCACTACAATGTAGCTCGTGGTGTTCAGAAGATTCTTCAGGACTACAAATCCCTCCAGGATATCATTGCTATCCTTGGTATGGATGAATTGTCGGAGGAAGACAAACTGACAGTAGCTCGTGCTCGCAAGATCCAGAGGTTCCTGTCCCAGCCTTTCCAGGTTGCTGAGGTGTTCACCGGTCATGCTGGAAAACTGGTACCACTTGAGGAAACAATTAAGGGCTTCACCAAGATTCTACAGGGCGAATATGATCACCTTCCTGAAGTAGCATTCTACATGGTTGGACCTATTGAGGAAGTTGTTGCAAAGGCTGAGACCCTAGCCAAATCATAGTCATTTACATTTCCAATAATATGCAATGAAATGTACGCAAAAGTAATGTTATTTCTAAATAAATTTAGTAAAAACTAATTCAAAAACTTCACTTTGTGTCTTTTATAGGTACCTACTTTTCTAACCTATGCTATGGTTAGGTTAATCAACAGCTGTTTTTCTGTTTACATAACCTGCTAGTGCTAATGGAAAGGAAATGGGTAACAAAATCATTACTTCAATACCTACTTATCTAACCTATGGTTAGATTAATCAACAGCTGTTTTTCTGCTTACATAACCTGCTAGTGCTAATGGAAATAGGTAACAAAATCATTACAAGAAGAAACAACTTGTATGTAACATAACCCTAAATTAATATTATGTAATACAGAATAAATGTGTTTATTTTAACAAGTCGTATGGAATTGAGGTAAATAATACTTTGATTAATAAGACTGATTAGGAAGCTATTCAAAAGTAAGCTTTTCAGTAACAAAATGCCTAGAGAGAAACCTAACCTTACAGTGCAGTCTACACTGTATGTAGGAGATTTTTCCAGTCGAGATTAAAAGCGCTCATGGATGTAATTACTAGACGATTTATAATCCGATAGATTCACATACATATAGGGCATATAGGAGTGGACTACGAAAAGGGTGAAACGGGGATTCGAAGGGTCAGCTGATCTGAAGGTGCAGTGAAGCGAGATCCAAATTCCACGCGAGTGGAACCAAATGCAAAAGCTAGTTACCAATTATAGGTACCTACTTATAATTAGATTTGTTTGTTAAAACACTACTAGACCTACGTATTTTAAAAATTCTTCCACCAATAGAATGTTATTATTATCTCTAGTGGCGTATGCTAGTTTTTATCCCAATACTCCCACAGGATCAAGATTTACGCTTCCGAATTTACTACTATAATTACCTACTCTAAGTGGTGAGTACGTGGGGTGATGTTATATTATACAGGGTGTATTTTTTATATATTGGAGCTATTCACAAAGGAAACATATTTTTTTTATTAATTTCGAGAATCCGCTTCCCGCACACACTAACGCAACAGGGACTGATCGAGATCGATACGATCAACCAGGGAGGGTGGCGGGTTATAGAATTTTGAATGATTTATTCCCGAATGAAACCGGGACCCTGGGCCGTTAGTTATTTCTTCATAGAAATGAGTGACTGGTGAGTGGGGGCTTGTTCGTGTAGTGACCTAGGTATCGGTACCAACTTCATCAGTTTTATAGTGGCTACGTCAATATGACTTCACCTAGCCTGATGGTAAGTTGAAGGTAGTCTCAAGAAAAATTGTGTACCATCAAGGAAACAGCCGTAACACAGGAATAAAAGGGGGATACAGATCGGTTAGAATATATTTATTTATATACAGGGTAAAATAAAATTGAGACTCATTTATCCCAACAAGGTCATTTATTTTTATCTATGTAGGAATACCTACCTGATATAGGTGTCATAAACGAAATAGGCTTCAAGCGTAAATAAAACTAAAGGTATTTAACTTGAGTTGTTACAAAAACTACTCTTGCATCATGCACTTGTATTTACATTATCAGATTCAGTTATATCTGCAGCACTTACTGCAACTTTATCACTTTTAGCATTACTATCAATAACTTCACTTGGTTCTTCTTTGATAAACTCCACACTGCATTCGACATTGCCAATGTGTTTAGACTCATTACTAACTTCCGTGTTTAATGGCACTGTTGGTTCAATCCCATTAGCTTCTACTGAAGTGTTTAGGATTTCTGGTTCATTTGGTACTGCTACTGTTGGTATATCTTTCGACGGTGGCTTGTCACTGTTAGAAACTTCAGCGACAGCAGGGCGAGCGATAGTACATTCTACTTTAGGTACTTTCACAACAACCACTTGATCAGATCCTTTATCTTCATTGCTCGAATTTTTAGTAGGATCTTTTAGCTTAATAGTTTGAAATTTGAGTGGTGTTTTAACAGCTTGTGTACCATCTTTATTTCTGTTTATTGGTTTTATAACGAGTATCTTAGTTTTCATACCAGCTTTTGTGAAATCTGATATATTTTTGTTAATTAAAGGATTTTTCATTACGTCCAAGCTTTGTCGACGAAATTTAATAGGTGGAATACTTATAGGTTTTTTAATTTCTATCACAGGCTTAGAAACGTTCTGGTCTTTTGTAGGACTGGCGTCGTCATTTATTTCTGTTACAGTTTGCTTAGTAATATCTGGTTGAACTGAACTTTTGATCGAATCATTATTTTCAGGATTATTATTTTTCGATACATCACTATTTTCAGTATTATTATTTTTCGATACATCATTATTTTCAGAAGGATTAATATTTTTCGATATATCATTATTCTCAGAAGGATTATTATTTTTTGTTACATCATTATTTACTAGGGGTTCAGTGTTTTTTACTGGAACATTAATAAACACCTTATTAATAGTCTGTTCTTTGATAGGACTAGAGCAATCTTTTCTATCTTCAATAATTTCTTTCTTTGGAGAGATCTTATCTCCTCTAGAAACAGGTTTTGGTAACAATGGTCTAAGAAATATGTTTTGAGGACGTATTTCTTTCATGGAATAGAAGCTCGAAGTACTTGTTCTTATATGCGCTGCCGATTTCTCAACAGATTTTTTAGACATAGCCATAAGTGCCCCACAACAGTCTTTATTCATGTTTTCATACATTGTTTGTAAATCTTGTTGAACTTTTTTCTTGGATTGGTTAGACTTAGCATTTGCTTGCATTACAAGAGCGTCTCTATATCCCTGAGCTTCCATTTTAAGCAAATTTGATAAATCATATTCAAAATCTTCATTTTTGGGTTTGGTTCTTCTTCTAACAGGTCTTCTGGATGCAACTGATGAATCACTAACGGTTGGTTTTTTAGTAATATTTTCAATAACGTCATCCAGGTCTGAAGAATTTTCCTCAAAACTTTTCAAACTTGAAGATGTATAACTATCTGTAGTATTAACATTTTTATCAAGTGAGACATCACCATCTTTACTATCTTCCCCACCTGAAATTACAATACATTTTTAATTACATATTATGTAATGGTTACGTTAGTTTGAGATGAAACAGAATATATAAGTGTGTTGGGAACCAATTAGTATATCAGAGATTGTAACAATATAAATCAATGACCAGATGGTACAAATTGAGAAAGTGCATTGTGTATAAAGAATTAAAAAAAAAGAAAGGAGATTGCGTAATTCTGTTGTAAGGAGAAAGAGCTTGGGTATTTGTGTTCAAAATTTGCAAGAAGTACGACTGTGATATTTAGGAAATATTATATAGTTTTTATGCATATTGATGTTCAAGTACAATACCTTTAATGACTGATTCTTTTCTTCTCTTTATCAAACTTTTATTATGATAAATTTTCCTCTTCCTACTGCCTTCTATTCGTATACTACTTGAAGAGCTATCATCCGACAAACGACTTGAGTCACTGGAACATCGGCTAGGACGTCCAGACTCGGGGCTTGTCTCACTAGCATCAGGTATTTCTTCTAAAGGCTCGCATAACTCTAAAGCCTCATTACCATCGAGCGCTTTAACTGTACTGAAATAGAAATCTTTATCTCCTTTTAATTTATGGACTACTTTTACATGCTCAGGTAACTTTTCAAATGAATAGCTCTTAAAGTTACACAGTTTACAGGCATATCGCATCCATTTTAAGTGCTCCGCCATATGGTCGTATAGTTCCTGAACGTCGTTAAATTGAATGTCACATCTTTTACACAATAACCTCTCTAATTCTATATCCCGTAGGATTTTTTGTTTAAAGGTAACTTGATTGCTTTTTTCAGTTTGGTGAGCGAATGGTAACCTTACTGTTAATTTAGGCGCTTCTACTTGTGGTTTAATCTCTTTTTCTGGAGACTCTGTGGCGTCATTGGACTTATCGTCTTCACTGACATCCATTGGTGCGTCTTCAACTTCTTTATCTTCCTCGATGGGAGCTATTTGCTCTTCTTTGATTGGTTTGTTTGTACTTGGTGCATCATCTTTGGGAAGTTTATTATCTGAAAACATTGTTCAGTTTATTTATCTAGCATTCTATGTTCAAAAAAGCAATAAAAAATATTAGGTGCCAAAAGAACCCGTGAGGCGAAGGCTACGTAACGTTGTTGTCTTCGGAGGCTTAGGCAAAGATTGGATAAAGGTGAATAAACACCCACATTTTATTAATTTCGCGCCGTTTACTAGGCGCTTTTGCTTGATGCTCGCCACTGTGACGGAGTGTGTTTTGTATAATATTATACTGTCCGATATAAAAAAATACATACCATTGTTTTCTGTAGTTTTCAAAGGAAGATTCAAATTAACAGGTGGTCCTTTATTATAATCCTTGCGGATTTGTATTTCGATCTTTTTAGTTTCCTGCGGACGTCTCGCGAGTGCTCGGGACCGCGGTTGGCAAGTGTGCGTGTGTGCGGCCAGAGCTGCACGGCGTTCAAATGTTCTTCCACAACCACCACAGCGCGGTAACTCGCCATCCCCTTCCAAATTATCCATCCAAGCCTGTAAAAGTTTAATTGTAGTTAATAAAACTAATGTAGATACTTATTAGAATCTCGGGGGGAAATTTATGAAAGTCACCAATGGTCCGGTATCCCCAAATTGAAATAATAATATCCAAATCTTTATTGGTATAATGTACCATTTTTTCGTGCGGTTATCTTCAGGCATATCAGCTTCGCCAGACACCGTGGGTGGTTTTTGTTAGGTTCAAACCGACTAAAACCACACACCATATTTGATCTCAACACATCATACACCCCGCTAGGTGTGAGGTTATTCAATAAGGCTTTCCCTAACACCACGGTTAACCATGGGCCGTATATGGCCCATGGTGGTGTGGGAAGCATAATCCTCATATTACCCCAGAAAATTACGCTCGCGATATCTTCTTGGGAGTAATATTAGTTGGAACATTTATATATACCTGATTTTCTTGATCAAGTCTTTCTTCTTCCGTTATTTTCTGAGGAGTAGGGGGTTTCATATTATTTTTGCGTTTTTCATAGAATGCTGGTGGATTATTCATTTTGAAGGCTTTCGCTTGAATTGATTCTCTCAGTCTTCTAATTTGAGCAGCTGTTTTTCTGTAAGTAATTCATTTATATATTTAGTGTCCATTTCCCATGTTTCTTGTTAAAATGCATTAATAATTGAATGAATTTTTTATAGCATTTATTATGCTAACTGTTAAGTTCGAAAAACATTGGAAAAAATGAAATGCTCAAGTGAGACTCGAACTCACGACCTTTCGCTTACAGGGCGACTGCTCGCTTACAGGGCGACTGCTGTCGCCCTGTAAGCGAAAGGTCGTGAGTTCGAGTCTCACTTGAGCATTTCATTTTTTCCAATGTTTTTCGAATGCATTAATAAGTTAGACTACTAGACTATTACCGCACTATTTTGCCTGGCCGTGAATGGAACACGGATTTCATGCACAGCAATCATCATCATGCGTGCGGTGCGTGCTTACTTGCTGATAATGTAACTTTTTATAGTGTGAGCTTTCAACTCAGGCCAAATCCCAACTAGGGCCAGCAAAAAAGTTATGTGAAATCGCATTTATCAAATAATGCAGAATAAGATTCCATCAAGGGTTTGAGACTACTTTCGAGCATCTTTCGCTATTCCTTTTGTCGAATAAAGCCATCCATGTCATCCAAAAACCTTGTATGGATTAAATAATTATTACAATCATTAGTAAATAATTTGTGCGTTTATACTCTCATTCATTACAAACTTACAAATAATCAAATCTTTGACTTCAGACAGAACAACATACGTAAAAATTGACGGCTTTTATGCCTAACTGCGTTTGTAATATATTGAAATAAAACAAGTTTTTCGGAATTACAATGCTTAAAACATCAATGTAAACCTTTGAGAATGCCGTAAGGCGAATCCGGTCAGGTTTAGAAATAAAATAAACTCAGTGGAAAAGTACAAGTGTGTTATTCAATATGTGTAGCAGATTCCACCAAGCGCCATCAATCTCCAGTATAAACAGTGTGTTTGTAATACCTGCTATTGGAGGCTACTGGCTAAGAAAAACAGCTACCTGTGCACTTTAAAAAGATGTCTATATACACTCCATGACGTCGAAAATATTTCCAAACAGTCAGGACATGGGTAAACTAGACGGCTCTCAACATGTTTGTACTTCATATGGAACTTTAGGGTTTTTTGGGTTGAGAACTGCATATCACCTGAAAATAAAACAATTTTCAACTGATTAATAACATAATATTTCTACTAAATAGCAATGTACCTACTCACTATAGCATTTGTTCTTCTTCAAAATATTGTGGTAAGAAATAAATAATAAAACTATAGAAAAATGAAGTGTATACTTACAGATCTTACATTTCAGGATGTTAGTATGATCATTTTCTTCATCATCACTTATTTGTATAACATTTTCAGGTTCTACAGAAGTTGAACTTTGAATCTTAAAGTTACCATCACTCTGTAAGACGGCTGTATCTCTTGATAAAATACTGTCTAATTCTCTGACCTAGAAGAATAGATATTAATGTATTAGGACAATATATATATGCAACTACCAGGTAGCTGTAGGTGTGGCTGTACCATACCTACACCTACATAGATTAGTCACTAGCCAGGTCAATCTTGGGATAGGTGATGATTAAATATTGAGACCCCTCTGTGCCACTGGGAGCATGTTAAGCCCTTGGCCTATTCCCATACAAACATCTGAGGCATTTGTTAAGGGCAGTTGCAGCCCTGAAAAGTCCAAAAATATTTAACATGGTCTAACTTCAAAATTAAAAAAAAAATTAACATGAAAATCTGTCTCCTGCAGGTAAAACTGTGTTTTTTTATACACCTTAGGTGGCAGACAAGCGCACGGCCCACCTGATGGATAGTGGTTACCGTTGTTTAATTCAATTACAGTCCAGTAGCCTAATTAGGACTCTTAATTCGAAATTGACTTAACATACTTGAACACTTATGTCATCCGTCTGCATTTCTTGGGTTGTTTCAACATTTTGGAAAACTGCTACAGAACTATTTGGAATTTTATGCAATGCTACTTGTGTGTCATTACTGTTATCATTAGATCCTTTAATTTTAGTAATTTTCTCAATGATTGTTGTTAAATCCTTAGACATAGGTATTCGATCATCATCATCATTTAAATCTCCATTTACTGCTTCATTACTTTCTTTGAGTGATTCCTGGTATCCCTGTTCCAAGCGCTTGATTTTCATTATTTCACTAACCTGTGAGATAAAGACATTTTAGAAACAAAAGTAGTCAATTGGTTAGAACTGGAACAAACAACGGACTTGATACTCACCACTGAAGTGTCTTTGATAAAGTGACTATGTATGGAAGTATTAAACTTTTCTCTACAATAAACACGTTTATGTGATATAAAATTAGCCAGACTTCTGAATAAATTTCGGCATACTTTGCATTCATACAATAAGTCACATTCATTTGATAGTAAGTCCTTGAGCTGCAATAAAGTACAATGTTTATTAAAAAAAATCGTATGAAACATTGATCTTATTTTTATTGATCTGCTGATTGCTTACTTCCTCAGTAGCCAAGTCAAATATTTTTCTTGCTTGACCAAATCCTGTTATACTAGTAGCTATTGGTTTTCTAAGTAAGGCAAAATCAGGGTCTTCAGCATCTTCACTGTTTGGACCAATTGTCTTAGAGTTAGTTTTATTCTTATCTTCTTTCCCTTTTGTTTTGGTATTCATCTTATTGCCTGCCATGGCAAGCCTGAAAGAGTAAGGGTATTTAGTAGATGAATAGGTACCTAGAAACCAAAAAGTATGGTAGAATACATTTGTGGCTAGGGTACTTTGGTGATTTTGAATGAAGTCGTAGTCTTTTATTATCATCGAATTATCTATGACGCTAGTTCGGTTGGCACCGTCTTGTATAACGCTGACCAACCATGTTGACAATGAAGTAACAGATAAAACTACACATAGATATATCAGATAATTTACTATTAGCACAATTATAATCATTTAATTAACTAAATATTTAATTCCATGGCGTAGTTTCGGTTCATATTTGGCTCAAACGTGTTATTATCATATGTCGTAGCTACTAAGCCATTCACTGTCTCTCCCTCAAATATACACAATAACACAAGCAATTATGTCGTAAAAATAGATTCAAATAACATTATAGGTAACGCCAATTACGTTAATAGTATTGAAATGTAAATACTCACGTGGAAATCCTCACAACCGCAAACTTGAAAATCCTAGACTTGCGACAACAGCACTTCCATCACGCCTCCATTTTCAACAAATGAATATCAGCTACCTATAGTGCGTAACTTCTGTGTTTCTCATGGCCATGAGTAAGCCCACATTAGGTGTTACAAAAAGTTTGTAACAATAGTTTTTAATAAATAAAATGGGAATGTTGATTTTAATTCTGATAGTATTATATAGATATTAAAAATGTATAATTTATATTAATGGTGTATAAATAAAAAAAAAACTCGATTAAAATCGATGGTCATATTTTTGTGTTAGATCCGAATGTAACATTTTTTGGAATAATATCCATTATTCTATAGATCTTATCTTATTTTCCATCTTGATTATTTCTGTTCAGATAACATTAATAAAAATATGGTGATTGTATGAGAGATTATTATAATACGCTATTTCAAAGATAAAAATAACAATAAAACATTTCTTTTATGTGAAATTCTGTAATTTTTTAATCTGTTTGGAGTTGTCTGGCCATGACACTATTGACAGATAATCGAGTTTGATGTTTTATTTTGACAGCGGATTGTTTATGGTTACCAATTTGCATTTGTTCTTTTTGAGCGGCCCGGTATATTTTATGAAATTCATCATGTATGTATTAATAATGGAGAAAAAAGTGATACAAGTTTTGATATTTTTGTATAATTCTCATCTTATCTCATTATAGCAATCATGGCATCTGGTGAAAACCCATCAGCTGATTACCAGCAAAGAAGGTGGCACAATTTACGAAAATTGCTGGAGAGGTCTGGGCCGTTTTGTCATCCAGATTTCGAACCTTCAGCAGAAATATTGGACTTTATCATGGATTCTTGCAAAGTATTGATCGTTGGTGCAGGAGGTCTCGGTTGCGAACTTCTGAAGGATTTAGCTTTGATGGGTTTTAAAAAGCTTCATGTAGTAGATATGGATACTATTGAGCTCTCTAACTTAAATAGGCAGTTTCTGTTTAGAAAGAATGATATTGGTTTATCTAAAGCTAAATGTGCTGTTGAGTTTGTTAACAAAAGGTGAGTCAAGAAGTTAGTGATGATGTTTTTCATACCTGCTTAAGTATTTGATTAAAATAAATAATTTATTATTTTTCTTGTTTTTGCAGAGTACCAGGTTGTGAGGCAGTAGCCCACCATTGCTCTATCCAAGATTTGGATGAGGGTTTTTACCGACAGTTTCATATTGTAGTCTGTGGTCTTGATTCCATAGTAGCAAGAAGGTGGCTCAATGGCATGCTCATGTCATTACTCCAATATAATGATGATAGTAAGTTCAAATTTTGTAAAAAGTGGCAGTAATGCTCATTAAAAGTTTTGCAGTTAGGTGAAATTGGCTGTAATAACATTAACCAGTACTGCATAAGTCCTAGGGTCAGTTTAATAGTTAGTCTCAGTAGTTGAACAGTTAAAATAATGTAATAAATATTTATTTAGTTCTTTTGTTTTTCAGGGAGCTTAGATCAAAGCAGTGTAATCCCTTTTGTGGATGGAGGCACTGAAGGATTTAAAGGGAACGCAAGAGTTATATTGCCTGGCATGAGCGCTTGTATTGAGTGTACTTTAGATTTGTATCCTCCACAGAGAACTTTCCCACTATGCACCATTGCAAATACTCCAAGGTACTATCTTCAGCTCTAAAATAGTACAATATATTTCTGTGATATCATGATAATTTATAGTATGCTATGAAGTATCCATGTTAATGCACCTCTGCTTATGAAAATATAGTATAGGTGCAACGGCAATAGAATATTAGAAGTCCTTTATTTTTTTACAGACTACCTGAACATTGTATTGAATATGTCAAGGTTCTTCAATGGGCTAAAGAAAATCCTTGGGGCAGCAACACACCCATTGACGGAGATGACCCTCAACATGTAGCTTGGGTGTTTGAAAAGGCACAAGATAGGGCCATTAAGCATGGCATATCTAATGTAACCTATAGATTGACTCAAGGTGTTTTGAAAAATATCATCCCGGCTGTTGCTAGCACTAATGCAGCCATAGCCGCTTGTTGTGCTACAGAGGTAAACTTGTTAATTTTATTTGCAATAATAATAATATAAATACAGTTACACTGGACTCTACTACCCGTTCACCAATTGCCCCCTGCAGGAACTACCATTCTCTTTAATCCTTCCAATGAATACCTTTTTTTGTACAGAAATGTCAGATTATAATATAGAGAATTTTCCAAAACATAATGTGAGGTGGCCACAGGGTCACAGTATACATGCCAAATAGTATTGCAGCTCCTTATAATATCAAGTAACTTTTTACAGGTATTCAAACTAGCTTCGTCGTGCTGCACCAACATGAATAACTATATGGTAATGAATATGGCTGATGGAGTCTATACTTACACATTCAATGCTGAGCGAAGACCTGATTGTGTTGCATGCAGTAACACTACTCGCGTCGTTGAACTTGAGCCCGATGCCACATTACAAACTATTTATGACAAGCTCTGCGAAGATCCAGCATTTTTGATGAAAAGTCCAGGTATAAATTGTCTCCTTGTTGATAAAGCTGTTATGTGTTTGTGTCCATATTAACTCCATTAGAAGACATCAATGAAACTGGGTACCAGTTACTCTCCTCTCTTTTTCTCCCTCTACTTCTTTAATACTCATCAAAAACATTTTGATGAGGTGGAATTTTGGATCGGCTGTCACCAGTTTGGACTGAATCTTCATATTACCTTTTAGTGTATTTTTTCTCTAGGTATTACTACAGTAATCAATGGCCGTAATAAGACGTTATACATGTCATCAATAAAGAGCATTGAAGAGAGAACAAGAGATAATTTGAAAAAGAAAGTGACAGAACTGGGTCTCTACAATGGTGCAGATATACTCGTGGCAGATGTTACGACACCGAATACTGTTACAATAAAATTGAAGTTTGCTGAAAATCAAGACGTTGATATGGCGCGATAATTCCCGTTTATCTTATATATTAATAAAAATTAAATGGCCAAAAATATATTAAATGGCATGAATTGTGGTTTTTATTTTGCAAAGACAGGCACTGAGGATCGTCGACAATCTCATACTTACAAGGAGTGCAACCAGCAGAAAGCAGGCCGCGGAAGCGGCGTGGTGAGCCAAAGTGTCCTCACTTTCACCCAGGGCTGTCGAAGGTCCCCTCAGGGGTGAGGGACTAATGTCTCCATCTAGGTCCCCTCAGGGGTGAGGGACTAATGTCTCCATCTTCCTAGATGGAGACATTAGTCCCTCACCCCTGAGGGGACCTTCGACAGCCCTGGGTCAGCCAGGGAGTGAGGCTAGAGGGGAGCCTATGCCAGAGGCTATCTCACACTCTGCTACTGATGGCCCGATAACCCGAGACAGAGCGCGGTTTTAGTCGAGGGGTGATTTGATTATGCCCCTGTAAGCTCCGAGGGGTTCTCTGCACTTAAAAAAAGAACCTAGCTGCGAGTTTGGCTGACCTTCGATATTTTCCGTGAAGCGGCTGCCATCTGTCCTCCACAACTCATTGGCGATATGGAAGTATGGCAGCTAGACCAATTGTGGGGGTTTTTAGGGCTCCATCTACCGGTACTTACTGCTATACGTAGATGTTTGTACGACAAACGCGACTGATGGCTTAATGTGCTCACCGACTCACGAGCCCTGCAGACCAAATTAAAAATTTAATCTGTCATCGAAACATTCCGTCATCACACTCATCCTCAGAGCCCTAGCCTACCTCACCTGCAAATCAATACATGCGCGGATTGAAGTTTGAATTACGATGGTCTTTCGAGCGAAAAATCCCCACGGATACCACCACCTTGGAGCCGGTGGAGGTGGTTATGTCGGACTCGAACCGACTAAAACGCACGCCGTCTTGGGTCTTTGGTTGCCGGAGGTGAGATTGCCGAAAGCATATCTCGCACACCCCGGTAGACCCAGGACCATCTCTTTCGAGAAGGCCCCCTTCGGGTTATGGGTACCATACTGTCCCCATCTAGCCCCGAGTACGGGGAGGCGCGTTTGCGCCACCGCGGCCTGCTTCTGCTAGGGTGGCAGGTGGCTCCACCGATCACTGGGGGTGATCGGTGGCCAGCACTCATAGAGGACGGAGGTCGTTCTGCGACCTCCGACGTCTGGTTCGCCTTCGCTTAGGTACGATGGTCTGGCGCTGGCTTCCATTTAGGGGTTCGGTTTGGGTTTGGTTAGATTATTCGAAAGGAGAAGAAAATTGGCCAAGGAAAATGTTTTTTCAGGGGAATTGTAAGTATAGAAAGATTAAGTGTGAAAGGATTATTCATCATAGTTTACCTGAAATGCTTCAAATAATTAACATCATAAATATTTGTTTATTTTGGTTTATTACGGGATTAAAGGTAACATATTACCATTCATTTTCATTCGTGATAATCGGTTATTCGATACTCGAATAATATCGTTACATTTTGTCAACCTCTAGTTAACTGACGTGGTGCTGTCGACGAAAAGACAACAGGGAAAGGCGATAACCACAAACCAAAATTGAAGCATTTAGCTTTCCCGTAGTTGTTATAAATTATTTAGACAAAAATCAAAATGTTGGACAGTATATTTGACGATGTTAAGCGCATGAACAAACGGCAGGTAATGTTTCATTGAAAAGTTATGGAAATGTCATCAATATTGAACCGGCTGGAATTTTTATACTTTTCCTGGTTTTTTGCAGTTCATCTATCAAGTGTTAAGTTTTGGCATGATAGTTTCGTCAGCTCTGATGATATGGAAGGGTCTTATGGTCGTTACTGGTAGCGAAAGCCCTATAGTCGTTGTATTGTCTGGCAGTATGGAACCTGCATTTCACAGAGGTGATTTATTGTTTTTGACGAACTATCCTGAAGAACCAGTGCGTGTCGGAGAAATTGTTGTCTTCAAAGTAGAGGGACGTGACATTCCAATCGTTCACAGAGTCCTAAAGCTACATGAAAAGTGAGTAATCTGTTTAGTATCATGTACCTCCTTCTCGTTCTTCGTGCCAGTGGCAACAATTTAAATATTTAGATGTAGCCCAGCCCATGTACCAAAATGTTATCATGTTGCTCATTTTATATTTAACATTCTAATTTTAGTATCTACCTCAAATCAGTGAGAATGTTATGGAGAATGCTTAGGTTTCACAGTATTTCATAATGTTTCCTATATGTTTAAAAAATAATAATAAATAATTCCTTCAAATACACATAAACCAAGAAAATGTATCTAAGGTGCATTACAGAGAATTAAACATAACTACCTATTACCATAAATCTACTTGCATTCTATTTATAATTTATATTTCATGTTTTCAGAAACAATGGAACAGTAAAATTCTTAACTAAAGGTGATAATAATAGTGTGGATGACAGAGGCTTATATGCTCAGGGACAGTTATGGCTCACCAAGAAGGATGTTGTTGGTCGTGCTAGAGGATTTTTACCTTACGTAGGAATGGTCACAATTTATATGAACGAATATCCAAAGTTTAAGGTAATTATTACCCTTATTATTACTTATACTATCTTATTACTCTTGATATAAGTAAGTAAATAAATGGATTCATGCCTGGCAAACCCATGTGCCAAGTTGATTATACATCTCTATTCACCAATATCTGTATTTGATCTCATATAATAGGGATTCAATTCAACCCTTTATATGTGAGACCAATACTTATAGATATTTTTACTTATTTCTATTTTCTGCAATGGCTAATTAAGTAATAGCACAATTGAAAAATAAACTGCTAATATAACACTGAATTATTTTAAATAACTGTAAGATCTCTTTTTTAATCTTGTAATTTCATAATCATTATTAATAATTTAGCAAGTGTAAAATATTGATTTATTGCCAACTTTGTTTATACATTTTTATGACTTTATGGTGCTTTATTATCTTTGTGATATTAATCTATACCAAAGAGTAAGGCAAATTATATTATCATTATGCTGTCCGTTGTGTTGAGTATACATGATACACTTGCATCAGAGCGCTGTTGACTATGTCAGCCAAAACGGGCAAGCCGGTTATAGTATTACATTACATATTTGCATGAATAGCTAGTGAGGCCGCTTTTATGCCCATGATGAGATTTATTTCACTTCACATGTTGCAAAAGAAAGCAAAAGCAATCATTCTGATGTTATGTGATATTATTCTAGAACCTAAATTCTAATTACTAAGTTACCATGCTACTCTAAAAAACTCATTTTGAAGTTAAGTTTTTTCAAACTAATCTAACAAGTTTTATCTATGAATTTATAATGATTTTAATTTGTTTGTGTTTATGTTCTTTTTCAGTTTGCGGTGCTGGCCTGTTTAGCGATGTATGTGCTGGTGCATAGAGAGTGACAGCTGTAACTGGATCTGAAGTGTTGTTGAAAGCCATCTGTGGGGGTGATACATTGGCTCTGTGGATGTATAATTTTATGATTAAATGAAAGTTCTCTCTAGTGTTATCTTAATACATTTATTTATACTAATATATTTTAGTGCCTAATGGTGGGGGGCCAACTAAAAGTTCAAGGTCCAATTCATTGCACATGAGCCCTGCTTTTGGGGCTGGGAGAACAGATGGGATTCGCACCCGGAAAAACCAACAAAAAATTGCAAATACACCATGAAGAATATGATGAAATTTATTTAAGTTTTTATAGACATTCCTTCATTTTCTCTCCTTAGTATTATATAGTTCAGATAACACAACAGGTACCTATTTATCAGCTGCCGGTTATCATAAAACTGCATTAATAAAACAAGCTGAAGAATGGCATAGTACTGTTATGTAATGTGATCTATATTTACTGCATATAACATTTGCATTATTGCTACTTAAACACTTCATGTATGCATTAAAGTACACATGAGTGTTTAGGTATCAAGGGGTTTATCTGAAATATTTGTTAATCCCATGAAACTATCTGTGTAACTTATATTATTAAAATTTAAAATTGATACTTGGCCTCTCAGCAATCACCGAGGTCCCCACCACCCGAAGGTCTGTCTGGGTGCGAGAGATATGCTTTTGGCAATCTCACCTCCGGCAACCAAAGACCCAAGGCGGCGTGCGTTTTGGTCGGTTCGAGTCCGACATAATCGCCTCCACCGGCTCCGTGGGGATTTTTCGCACGATAAAAAAAAACTTCCTTGCGTCGACGCATGGAGCGTATCGGACTAGATTGCTCGCTGTGTCGAAGGCGGAGGCTGGAGGATGGCTGCAGGCACTGCACTCACATCTTTTGGGCACTTTACTGGACGATGACTCTTTGCGTGGGCTGCAAGGTATGTGAACCCCATATGTGCATCTGCGATTCTGAGGTGGAGGCTAACGGCCATCACGCAGTTTGAGTCCTGCCGCGGGTTGGTTTCTCCGTCATCATGCCTTTGCAGCAAGTGATTGAACCTGCTGGGCTATAGCATAGTATGGAGGTACCTGCAACAAATCAAGTCTTGAGCTGTATTCGACATAGGTCTTCCGAGGGCGCTATTGCACCCTCCGATATCCATTACATTAGTTCGTAGTAGGTCTGCTCTCCGCTGCTGGTTCCGAACACATTCCATCAGAATATGTTGCACATCTTCAACCACACCGCATATTTCACAGATTGGCGAGGGTGACAAACCCATAAGGAAAGTGAACTTTCTAGATGGGATGTGCCCGGACCGCAATCCCATAGCCAACACTAATTTATATCTAATTAATTTTATTATTTGCAATATCTGAAAAGTGTCATGCAATTGTTTTGTTTGGGGTAAAGATAAATAAATAAGTAGATTAGATAACTCGTTACTGCACACACCAAGAATAACAGTAGTGTACCTACAGATTTTTAATAAGAATATTAGCAACCGAAATAACTGATATTCCCTTTAACCCATACAACTAAGCTAAATAGCTTGTGCTAGGAGTAGGTTCTCGTCGGTAGTGTAGTGGCCAGGATTCGAACCAGGGACTTCCGATCGTAAAGCCGACTCCTTAACCACTAAGCTACCGGCAGATATTAAATAAGTGTCAATCTACGTGAACAGTTGAATGTACAACGGTATATTTGCTAAAAGTGATTTCTACCACGTAAGTAACCCTAGGATGGACAGGAATAAGCCGAATATAATAATAAATAATAAAATAATAAAAAGATTTTATTTCAGGCAAGCCCATATTTTGTTAGTAACATTGCTCTTATGACCTAGTGTTAGTAAAACATAATAATATTTATTTATTTAATTAGTGTGGAGTTTCATCCAGCGTTGCAGCATCGGTGTCTCCCACTTATCTGCGAATACAGATAAGATACTGTTACTGTGCCGCGCAAGCGAGCAAGCTGCGAGGCACTCCTTTTACGCTTATTGGCATGAAAACCATCTATGTACCTATCATCGCCGACGCGCTGCACCTCCACGGCATTTTAATTACTAGCTTTTGCCCGCGGCTCCGCCCGCGTGGATGTCGGTTATCCCGACCAAACATAGCAACATGTCCTTCCTCAAGGTCTAATCTACCCTTATACCAAATTTCATTAAAATCGGTTCAGTGGTTTAGGCGTGAAAGCGTAACATACAGACAGACAGTCAAAATTTGGAGGTTTGTAAATAATTTTGGGTAGTTTGTGAGGATGTAGTCAATTTCGTTTTTGTGAAGCTCGTCCGGCGTCTTCCAGGTGGTTTCGGTTTGGTTTTAGAGTTACTTTCGCATTTATAATATTAGTATGGATTTAATGTAGGTAGTAAGGTTACGAATTCAAAATAAAGTTCAAAATAGGTATTTGAATGAAATTTTTATAGCATTTATTATGCAAACTTTTTCAAGTTCGAAATACATCGAGAAAAAGAAGCGCTCAAATGGGACTTGAACGGATATAAAGAGAAGAGATATTTGAAGTGATTCAAGTGTGGGTCAATAGCTCAGTTGGAAGAGCATTCCTCCTGTAGGGAAAGGTCGTGGATTCAAGTCCCACTTGAGCGCTTCTTTTTCCCGTTGTATTTCGTATATAAAGTTAGGTAGGTATCTACTTAAATATTTAATTACTAAATCTAGACCTCTTTATGATTTATCTAGATCTTATAAAACCTATATGATAAATAGAAGGTGACAAAAAAAAGTGACGAAGGGTGAAAATTTTCAAAACCAAGCTGTTGCATAAAAATTAACCTAGATCTGGTTTGTCATGCACCATGCGTTCCATTTGTTTATCTCGGGACACGTATCTTGGACCTAAATCGCGAGACGAGCTGGGGCGCGCGGTTAATTTTGTAATACTAAATATGGTTGGTGGTTTCAAGCTCGGTCATCACGTATCCTGGGTTTGTTTTGAAGATGGCACTCTTCAAAACCCGCCCAAGAAACGTGTAGGTACTGCGCGTATAGAGCACATTAATATCCCGAGCAGTTGCTGTTTTTGCCACCTTCGCTATACAGGTCTATTGCCTGTGGGAAATAGGTCCCCATGGTTTTATGGGAGCGACTACCGTCTGACCTCTCAACACCTGTGCCAGACCCTCGTACGTCAAACAGAAGGTCCTGAGGTTACGAACACCCTCGAGCCTTTGCAGATGCGTAGAGATGTTGCGTCTTTGGCAGTTTTCTACCGTCTCTACCATGGTGAATGTTCTGACGAGCTCTTCCAATTAGTCCCACCCTCCCCTCTCCTTCACAGGACGACACGTGCAGGGCTAAAATGTCATCCATTTACGGTGCAGAGTATACCTGCTAGAACCAAGCGTTTCAGTGATTCATTCCTATGCCGCACCACTAAGACCTGGAATTCCCTGCCAGCTCACGTGTTTCCTTCTTCCTACTGTCCCGGGTCCTTTAAGCGGGGCGTGAAAAGGCATCTAATGAGGCCGTCAAGCTGAGTGCCACCATTGTTAACATGGTAAATGTTTACGATGGTGACCCTCTTTCCGAGACTTCACCTTTAGCTTAACATCAGGCGAGGTGAAGTCAAATTGACGTGTCCTGTATAAAAAAAAAGGTGTATACCGGCTTGAAGGTGAATTGTGGCTTAGCTTAGTATCTATGTTATATAGGTAGAGAAGACAAATTGACTTTATCTGAGAACAATTATCTATTCTGTGCTGAGACTGGCTGAGACTAAGTAGTAAGTAGGTAGTAAAAAAAAGGAAAATTAGTGTCAGTGTTATGTTGCGTCCACACGACTCGACGAATAGCGAGGAAAGTGGCAAGCGAAGTGGACAATCCCGCCGTGCGTCGAATGTTGCCGCGAGTGTTGGCTTCACGGCACTGGTCAAAGGAGCGGCAACACAAGCGCGATGAACCATCTCCACATTCACGTCGAACACACACTACAAAGAGTACATTTGTATGTATTCAATGCAAGGCTAATACCTATAGTACTGTGACACGAACGTGATGAAAATCGCGATGACGCTAGCGTGTACAGGCTAGGGCATTACCTACTCGCGCGAATATTTCCGGCAACACGAACAGCAATGCGATGGGCTACGTCTGGCAGGCTGGTTAGAGTCTGGCCAACGAAAGCTAGCGCAAAATGCGGCGTCAAATTTGAAAAACCAACAGGTTGCAACACTAAGTAGAACTCTGGCCAAGTACAGGCTAGTTTTCATGCATGTTACCTGAGTAAAAGGAAAAAAAATCGTAGTACCTACCTATCTACTCCGTTATTTCGAAGTATAGTCAGTGTTGCAACCTGTTAGTTTTTCAAATTTGGCGCCGCATTTTAGCACCTGTCGTTGGCCAGACTCTATTACCTGTTTATTATTTGTGCTTTTGGATTAAAATAAGAACCCTTTGGTTTTTGGCCTATTCAGTAGTTAAATAGTTAAGAAGGTACCTGTTAGGTATACCTACTACAGATATGAATGAAATTTCCTTATTAAAAAGCAGTTTTCGCCTACCTACTTAACACCTAATATGCACATAGTGACTACATTTTTCTGCGTGGTCATGCTGTAGGTACATCAACTGATTTTGAGAAGGTTTAAGTTATAAGTGGAAATATGCCAAGAAAAAATTGCTGAGGATCGTAAGATTGATAGTTGTTACATCCCCGGCCGACACTTTTTGAAACTCGTAGGTAATAATGCGGTTCAGTGATCTGATTTAAACCATCTCTAGATGAAAAAATGCTGCGTCATTACTCACCACCGATCAGTGTTGATATGATTTCTTATTCTGATATTTTACTTACCGCTGAATGGGCGGCAACGATTCGATTCTTGTCATATCTTAAGATAGATTCTGTAAACTCTGTTGTAAACGGCCAGTTAGTTGACAGGTATATAGGTACATTAATATCATCATCATCATCCCAGCAGTGTGGATCCCGGTCGCCTTATATCTAAAACTTACGCTTTGGAGCCCGGAATCCACTCTCCTGAACTTTCTCCTATTCATGTGGTCTATGTTGACCTTTACGGGAGCAACTGCCCACATAACATCTCAACCTCGATAGGTAAATCGACTGTACTGGCTCGGTGATAGGGCTAGGGTTTTGTCTTAATAAACTTGGTGGGCCCGCTCAGTGCAAATATTTGTATGTATGAATATGGCTATTTGCATTGGTCTCGGTGTTTCTATGTATAGGTAATATGTAGATGTATTTACAAAAAAAAGTATATAGGTATGTTTATCCGAATTCTATATTCCACAACACAAGCTATAAAAGCTTACCATGGGTCTAGATAGCGTTGTGCGATTAAAAAAATAGTTTACGTTTTGCAAGAAGTGCCTTTAGATATCTGTAGGCAGGGGCGGATCCAGCTTTCCAGCCAGGGGGGGGGGTCATAGTCGAGGTCGAGATTCGAATTCATTTACAATACCTATGTACTTTAATTTAAAAATATAATATAGGTAAAGTACTGTAATTAATATTTTGAAACGATACTTATTTTGGAAAATACGTTATATGTATTATGTTATATGTACAAGCAACATGCGGCCTGGGACGCGACTTTGCCCGGAATACATTCGCAAAGAGACAATATTTCAGTGGAGCAAGTAAAACACCTCGGTACTGCTGCCGTGTCATGGCTCCTAACTCTCTTCAATGACTGCATTGCTTCTGTTAGGATCCCACGTCTCTGGAGAAAGGCCAAAGTAATCGCCATACCGAAGCCGGGGAAACCTATGGACGACCCGACGACCCCAAAAGTTTTAACCCAATTTCTCTCCTGTGCCAAACCTTGAAACTCTTCGAGAGTTCTTCTTAATCGTCTAGCTAACATCATAGACCCCAAGCTGATCCCAGAGCAGGCTGGCTCCTGAACCTCACGCAAAATATCGTGAATGGCTTTGAGACACGCAAAGTGACTGGCGCAGTTTTTGTTGACTTGTTTTCAGCCTACGACACTGTGAACATCAAACGCTTGCTCTGGAAGATGGAAAGAATCACTGGAGATCGCAAACTTGCGGCAGTCTTGGGTGAACTCCTCCGGAAACGATGCTATCAGGTGCAGTTGCACTCCTAAAAATGTGGCTGGAGAGTGCTGAGGAATGGCCTACCTCAAGGTAGTGTTCTGGCTCTGTTGCTCTTCAACGTTTACACCAACGACCAACCCCTTTTTGTATCGTGCGATAAATTCCCACGGTTACCACCCCCACGGAGCCGGTGGAGGTGGTTATGTCGGACTCGAACCGACTAAAACACACGCCGTCTTGGGTCCTTGGTTGCCGGAGGTGAGATTGCCAAAAGCATATCTCTCGCACCCCGGCAGACCCAGGACCCTCTCTTTCGAGATGGCCCCCTTCGAGTTTTGGGGACCACAGTGTCCCCATCTAGCCCCGGTTACGGGGAGCAGCACTTTGAGCTGCCGCCGCGGCCTGCTTCTGCTAGGGTAACAGGCGGCTCCACCGGTCACCCCCAGGCCAGCGCTCATGGAGGACGGAGGTCTTTCTGCGACCTCCGACGTCCGGTTCGCCTTCGCTCTGCGCGGGCTTCCCGGGCCGGCCGGACCCGATCGGCCGCCTCCTTCTCGAGCATTACTTGCTCGCAGAAGGAGGAGGCCGCACCCCTAGCGTTCGCGCATCGTACCATCGCTGTGAGCAACGTGGCGAGTGTGAGGACTCCCACCCCCAGAGCCGCCACTAGGACCCACCTCGGCGTGTTCCACGCCGGGCACTCGGTCAGCGTGTGCAGCTCTGTGTCCTCCCTCGCATCACAGTGATGGCACTCGGACGTTGGCTCCTTCCGGATCCGACACAGGTAACTCCCGAAACACCCGTGACCTGCGTCAGCTGGTACGAGAGGCTGCCGTGTGGCCTCTCTAGCCACTCCTCCATGATGGGTCTTACCGCTGCTATTACGGCGTGCCCTACGACCAACCCCTTAGCCCACGCACGACACGTTTCCTTACGCTGACGACTTGGCTCTCACGTCACAGGCATCCTTTGAGAAGGTAGAGGAAAACCTGAATGACGCACTCGAGGAGCTAAGCCGCTACTACATCAGTAATGTCCTGAAGCCCAAACCAGCAAAAACGCAGTCGTGCGCCTTCCACCTCAGCAATGGGCTGGCAAAGCGAGAGCTGGAAATACAGTGGCGCGAAGTTGAAATTTAACACTGCTCACACCCTAAATACCTGGACAGGTCCCTGACCTTGAAAATGAACCGCAAGATCCTCAAACAGAAGGTCTCGGCACGCAACAACCTCTTAAAAAGGCTGACGAGCACAACCTGGGTGGCCGCAGCGCAGGTGCTGCGAACAACAACAACAGCCGCTACTACATCAGTAATGTCCTGAAGCCCAAACCAGCAAAAACGCAGTCGTGCGCCTTCCACCTCAGCAATGGGCTGGCAAAGCGAGAGCTGGAAATACAGTGGCGCGAAGTTGAAATTTAACACTGCTCACACCCTAAATACCTGGACAGGTCCCTGACCTTGAAAATGAACCGCAAGATCCTCAAACAGAAGGTCTCGGCACGCAACAACCTCTTAAAAAGGCTGGCGAGCACAACCTGGGTGGCCGCAGCGTGTTATTCTGTGGGTGAATATGCGTGTCCCGTATGGGGTCGTTCTGCACATGCTGGGCTAGTGGATGTAGCACTAAATGAGGCCTACAATAACAGGTTGTCTCAAACCGACTCCGTAACAGATGCTGTATCCTTTAGCCGGCATAGCACCGCCAAGCGAACACAGATACGTGGCGTCATCCATGGAGAGGGGCAAGCTGGAACGGGATCAGCGACACCCCATGCACGGCCACCATCACGTGCCAAAAAGGCTGAAAAGCCGAAAGAGTTTCTGGGCATGCGTTGCACGCGCCGATGGCGATCCCTCCCTGGCCAGGGTGGACCTATGGAGAGCGCGGAGCTCACTACCATTCCCTTTCATTCCGCTGTCGGAGAGTTTGCGCCCTGAGCACGACCTCTTCTGGATCAGGTGGAAGTCCCTAAACAGACTTCGGACACAGCAAGGAGAATCGGTCAAGGTGGGGTTTCTCAGACAGCTTTTCTAACACGATGGAGAGTAGATAATCCAAAATAAAAATAATAAAAAGAAACTGAAAAAAAGAAAACAAACTGTCCAAATTGTTTTTTTTTATGCCAATGTGTTATATACCTGGAGTACCTACTACTAGGGGCTTTCAGCTTCGGGGGCGTTCCCCTTACACCCGGTATTATAATTATTTACGCCCTCACTAAAGTTTGCGTTCATGATAGTTCTTTACCTCTTACGTCAGACCGCTAGAACCGCATGAGTTGCAATGCAATGATCAGCTCGAAGCTCGTCGCTCGGGCACAGTTCGGGTGCGTTGCGGGTAGGAATCAGCAATCTCGCCTGCAATCGGTACGCTTGCTCGTGGACAGGCTATCCTCTTGGACTCGTGTGGTAACGTCAGGAGGTCAGACGGCCGTCCCAAACCCACAGTCTCTTATACAACCGAGAATAATTCGAAGTACCTACCTATAAGGAGTAGATGGTACCAGTACCAATTGTAGATGATTCTGTGAGGAAATATTTTTATTATCCCAAACTCTAGCTCGTAACAAAGGTACTCTTATTTTAAGTTTTCAAGCTACTGAAATTACCACAGTTTTCCATAGTTCGGATCTTCAAGCTGCTGGAATATATTATTCGTACGAGCCGAGTTATCCCAAACTCTGGTCGTTTCGCATTATGAAAACTAATGAATACTACTTTTTATTAGTTCGCTCTTGTCTATCCAACGAGAACATAAAGTTCTAAACTAATTTCACGTCCGACCATCATTCACCTATAAAAGTTAAACATAAATTAGAATAACATTTTCCGTCTACACTACACAATACAGTTTCGTTGCCGGTCCGTAATACCTATAAAAGTTTAGTGTAAACACGTTCGAACGTTTACGTAGATCCGCTGGGGCGTGTGAAACTTCTTTGTAAAGTGCACCTTGTCGAGTTTCGAATCGTCTCTACTTGTGCCTTGGCATTTGGTAGGTACTGGTACCTACCATCTACTTTCGAATACATAGATAGTTTGAAAAAACATAGACTCCGTTTGCGGTGATAGTATCTATCTCTTCTTCTCATCTTAGTAGGTAGTAGGACTTAAACTTAAAATTCATTATCTAACCGAGCTTATTAAATTAGGAATGGTAAAAGAGCGGTAAAAATAGCGTCGGTTCTTATTTTATAGTTTTTATTTATTTTTAATCATCCACCTAACTAATAGTAACTGATTTGACTATTAAATTTTATGACCTATCACTAAATATTTAACATGAAACAAGTTTTTTCTGCTCACTGCATCGCATTTCTGACTTTCGGAATTACAAATCATTTGGAATTTCGAAATTCGTAATTAGGTATGACTTTTGGAATAAAGTTTTTAGTATTTAAGTAGTGTACCGAGTGTATCCATCCTGTACTACCTATAAGTTCTACTGGTTCCAGGGTTGTAGGTTACCGGAATTTTGTTGGTTTTATTTCAAGTATTTCTAACGCTCGAACTTTAAGTAGGTACTTATCAGCAAGGGTGTATTTTATACGAAGATTTTATTGACTCTGTTGTTGATCAAAATGCACCAAGTGGAGGTTTGCCAGCTCAGTAGGTAGAATATCACAAAACATCTTTCATTTGCAAATTGCTATTATATGAGTAGTGGCTTTACAACTAGGTATTTTAGCTGTACACCTTCTACAGATAAACCTCTTCAAAATCGTGAAAAGTCTTCTAAATATCAATTAGAACCTGAAGGAATTTCTGCACTTTAAAAAAGTGACCCCCCCTTAAACATCAGGCTGCGACCAAAGTAACCCCCCAAAGCTTTTGCTGCAACCGCGCCTATAGGTTATTGATTTGAAAACCAAATTCATTTATGCAACTGTACATTAATTGTTGCTACCTTTATTATTTCCCAAGTTTCAGCTTGTTGACTTCGTAAAATGTCTCTGGGGAAATATGCTTTCTTGCTCAGAATTTCCTCCTTGACCGGCTATGAGAATATACAGAGCGTTTCATAGTCAATTCACTTAATATTAATTATATTAAAGCATGCACCACCGAGAAGGATGTAGGAATCGAGGAGGAAGAACATAAAAACTTTGACATCAAAATATCTAACATCACGATTTGTAGGTAAAAGTACATGTACTTATTTGTGATAATTAAAATAATGCAAGTGTTAATTGCGATGTTGAGTGGTTATATTAGTAATTCGATCAAGGTTACATCAGGATGTCATATTGTAAACAATGCGGAATGAATTATCTGCTGGGGTTTTCCCAAGCGACTCCAATATGGGGTTTTTCAAGAAGGGCATTAGAAGGTTTCTTCAGGGTTGGTAGAACGAGTGTAACACTTCTAGTGTATTCCCTCCATAGGTCAGGGTAACCACTTTCCATCAGGTGGACCGTGTGCTGAAGAAACTTAAAATATACAAAACTTTAACAATTACAAACATTACTTACCTCCACAGTAACAACCGAATACGAAACAAACTCTTTGCTTCAATTTTATGAGCAGATAAAGTCCATATTGTAACATCGACTGCCGGATTCTGGTTACGTTTGCCAAAACTCACGTATTCGTATATGATAGAGAATGGGAATTGGGATGCAGCAGCGTAGTCCCGGCGCGCAACACCGTAAATACACAAAAACTTGCCTGCCAAACTTCCACTGCACTTGTTTATGAATACGGCCCCCGCTTGGGGACCGACCATCCGAATAAATGATGACCTGCGTTATTTTTGCACGTAAGTAGTATGTAACAAAGTTTATATTGAAAAACGGAAAACACCCAAACAACAGTTTACATGCTTATTTGTTGTGTAATAACTGCGCATTGAAGGTTTGTTATCTTTCAGGATAGATAATTTTACAACTTAGGTTGGAAGTTTCCTTCTATTAATATAGGGCAGTTATGTCAGGTAGGTATAGTCTTTTTGTTTGGGGGTGTGGTTAGTACGTAGTGGGCAAAAAGTACCTAATCTTTTTTTACGTAGGTACACAAAATTCCTACAGATCGCCGGCCAGGGAACGAACCACGCAGTTATGTCGGACTCGAACCAACTAAAACGCACGCCGTCTATGGGTCATGCAGTCGAAGGTGAAGTTGTCAAGCCTATCCCTCGCAGGTTAAAAAGTAACCTAGGTCCCATCCAACATTCGATATGAAGATAAGTGATCCCATCCAACATTCTATATAGATAAGTGTACAAAACGACCGAAAGTTATGTCGATTTCTTCCACTTAAATCATCATATTAGTGAACTGGGTAATGAAGACCAGCCTATAATGTTTTTCTTAAGAAATATTTCACTGCCTCATTAACTATGTGTCTCGCGTTAAACTAATCACCGTGGTTGTGTGTTATGTTGCCTTAGCACGAGAAAAATGGGTACTCTAATGATCCTAGGTCGTTCTGTTAATGTTTAAGCAATAGCGCAGTTTGTAGGGGAGCTCTAATGTCCAAATTTTATTTTAATTGTTGCTATAATTGGTGGACCTTATGTTTTCGTGTGAGAGGTACTAGGTACAGTCGGCATCAGCATCAGATCCACCTTGACAAACAAAGTACAGTAAAATGATCTTGATACCTTACCTAACCAGTGTTTTGTAGCCAGTTGCGATTGAAATCGTTTTTCCTCCCATTTTCTTGTTGACTGATTGTTCTGATGATGATGATGATAGTACACACCTATAATTTGGACAATAATACAATTTCAATAAAACAGTCTGATTTGCTCTTAATACCATGGTGTTAACATTTTGAGCCATTGTAGTAGGTAAAGATAGTTCTGACAGTGCCTGTATATCTAAAATTAAAAGCCAGAGTTTGTGTAAATGTAGTCATATAGTTTCGAAAGTTACAGATGAGCATTCATTCCATGAAAGTTTTGTCACAACATTGTCACAGAATAGAGAATAGTACTTTTAGTGTTTGTTAAAGTGAAAATTTAACTTTTCTACTGGCATATAATTCGTTATAAAAGTTTGTACATAATAGGTAACAATTTACTCGTAGATATCAGTCAGATGATGCAATGTTGGTATAAACAAATACACTTCCACACTTTACATACCTACTTATCAAGATTTCAATGATATTGTTTCAGTTGCGATAGTCCATCTTTGTTTAGGATTAGACTCCGAATTTAAATAAAATAAAACTGCAGCAATTGGAACTGTACGTGTATAATCCTTTCTTCAGCTCAGATCGAAGGCAAGTGAAAAACGGTTACAAAAATTAAAATTAATTAACTACCGACGATGCGGAAGTGCCGCACTAAAAATAATTGCACCCAGTGCATCGCAAGGTTGCTATAAATAAACATTCAGGCACTTGTCCTGAACATGCCCCCGGACGTTGGAAGCAATGCTTTCAACCACCAAATGAAGTATCCACGGGTAATGGGCAAATTCGGTTAAAGGCTCTTCGTATAATTCCAGCAGATGTCCGAATGTCAGCAACGCGAGCAACGCCATCAGAGCCAGGATGCAGTGCGACGATTCTCCCAAGCCGCCATTTGAGAGGCGGTAAATGATCGTCCTTGATGACGACCAACGTGTCCAGCTTTAATTCCTCCTTGTAGGAACGCCACTTCGTTCTCTGCTGCAGTTCAGCGACGTACTCCTTACTCCACCGAGTCCAAAAATGTTGGCGAAGCTGCTCGATGCGCTGAAACCTTGTCAAGTGGCTGACGGAGTAGTCCTGATAGTTGAACTGGGGAATGGACGTCAACGGACGACCCACAAGAAAATGTCCTGGAGTGAGCGGTGTACAGTCGGCAGGATCGGATGACAGCGGTGTTAACGGGCGAGAATTTAGTACCGCCTCGATTTGGGTTAACGTGGTGTTAAGCTCTTCATACGTTAAGTTACAATTACCCAACACTCGTTGTAAATGATGTTTGGCCGACTTCACACCCGCTTCCCAGATTCCACCGAAATGAGGTGCATATGCGGGAATAAAGTGGAATTTAATACCATCATTAGATACCTTCTCCGCTAAATTATCACACTGGGATTTAAGGAATTTCGACAGTTCGTTGTACGCTCCCACAAATGAAGTACTTACCGTTATCGGAATATATGTTGGTGGGCTTACCTCGTCGCGAAATGAAGCGATATAGTGCTAATAAATACTTGTTGCTAGATAAATCACCCACTAACTCTAAATGAACTGCCTTAGTGGTAAAGCAAACGAATATGGATATATACACTTTTACCAGCCTACATCCGCGGCCTTGCCGATTAGCACACATTATCGGGCCAGCATAATCTACCCCACAGTTTTCAAAGGGGTATCCACCTGGAAGGAGCCGCGGCTGCGGCAGGTTTCCCATTATGGGAGTAACCACCCTACCTTTCAGACGATGGCAACGTATGCATTTGTGATAGCAGGCTTTTGCTAAGTTCCTGCCACCTATCGGCCAATATGACTCCCTAATCGAAGCAAGTAGTAACTGTGGGCCTGCATGTGTTAGAATCATGTTAAAATATGGAGTGGCCAGCGATCAGGTGAGGTGTAGCTTGATGTATTATAGTGTATTTATATT
Source organism: Eilema sororculum (assembly GCA_914829495.1). Taxonomy (NCBI): domain Eukaryota; kingdom Metazoa; phylum Arthropoda; class Insecta; order Lepidoptera; family Erebidae; genus Eilema; species Eilema sororculum. The sequence continues at coordinate 14,344,140 of OU618543.1, read as the reverse complement.
ACTATAAAGAATATTTTAAAGGATTTGTAAATAAGAAACTACTTTATACAATATTTTTATAAGTAGGTAGATGAAAATCATTCGATGCAATGCGACGTCTCAAATGTTATAAAAAGACGATGTCAGATGTCATTCGGACAGTCTATCCCGAGCCGTCGAAGTGTGAGGTACGATATACCTCTGTTATATTTATAATGTTATAATAATATGTACTTACAGGGTTATAAAAGTGAATGTAGTAATAACTACTGTTATAGTGAATAATATAATAGTGGATTGGTATTTAATAAGTAATTGAATTAGCAATTATAATTAAATACCCTCTTTGGGTGTTCTAAATATTGTGTAACTAAAATATACTTGTAAAGTAACCGAATCAAAGTATTACTTGATGTATTTGCGATAATCCTTGAGGATAATAAACTATCATAATGTCTGTAAAAGTATGGCTATACCAATGATTATAAGGGCTGGTTCGATACCAGTGTGGTATCTAAGTTTTATGTACTACCTATGTATCGTAGTGTCGGCTATTAGTCTGTTTAACTGATATACCAGATGATTGAATATCATTATACCATATTAGTGACTGTGCAAGTATTGTCATACTGATAATTATGAGAAGTGGTTCGACTCCAATGTGGTTCCTATGTGATAAGTATCTGTGTTATAATTTTAGCTATTATAGTGTTGTACCTGGTCTGCAACCAGGGTTGCCTTATATTGTAATATTTGGCTATAATTATGAGAAGTGGTTCGACTCCAATGTGGTTCCTATGTGATAAGTATCTGTGTTATAGTTTTAGCTATTATACTGTTGTAACTGGTCTGCAACCAGGGTTGTCTTATATTGTAATATTTGGCTACGAGCCTGGTGTAACATGAAGTAAAATATTAATTATTTTGTGGTTAGAAGGCGGACAGGTTTTCTTGTCAGTTCTTTCCTGTCTACAACAGCTTTTGGAACTGACATAGTATAACAGAATAAAAGAGTGATAAAACAGAATTGTATTTATTGTTTAATTTCCTTGGTTCAAATACATAATTACAAATGGCATCCTGTTTATGGGTATATATAGTAAGTTATAGGCTTATATATATATGGTCACCTCTAATTTTACCCCCCCAAATCTAACACATGCAACAACCTTTTGTGTTCGAAATCAAATAATAATTTTGTAAATACATGAGTGGACTGTAATAATATAGGATGTTTTTTGTTATACGGGAAATTTGAGTTATCTAAGCGTCCTCCTACACGAATAATATAATTCTGATCTAAATAAATGTTAAATTTTAGAAGGGCGCTTTTCACAGGTAAATCTTGTTTCTTAACTAATAAATTATACTCAGGAAATGACTGCATTTGAGATGTAACTATTATAATATTTAAAGCATCTTGCAACTCATCTTGACCCAAGAATGTACTGCTTATAGGCAGTTTCCTGCAACGCTTAACAAATCGAAGTACATAAGCTATGCAACGCACAAGTTTTAGATAATTAGAAAAGCGATTAAATTGTATAAATTCACCAGGATGTGTATTATTCTCTGTGACAACAGCGTTCAGCGAAACCTGCGGTCGAGTTTCAGGTAACAACTCAGTGTTTGGGTACTGGAGCTGAGACGGCCAATCAGCCAGGTCCTGTTTTAGGAAAGTAGGACCGCTCCACCAAAGATCTAAACATTTCAGGGCACTAATATCTACCCTTCGAGATATTAGGTCTGCTGGGTTTTGGTTGGTAGGTACGTGTCTCCATGTGCAGACACCGGCTTTATCTAATATCTCAGCAACACGATTGCGTACAAACGGTTGGAGCTTAGTAGGTGGCATCTGCAACCATCCCAAAACTATGGTGGAATCACTCCAACAGTACGAACGACTGATTTTAACTCGAAGGGACTTCGAAACCTTTTCATAAATACGCGCCCCTAATAATGCACCACACAATTCTAATCTGGGTATTGTGGTAGGTTTCAAGGGTGCTACTCGACTTTTAGACATAAGTAATCGAACCATGCATTCACCATCAGCATTGACGCTGCGAACATAGACGCACGCCCCATAAGCGCATTCTGACGCGTCTGTAAATACATGGAGCTCAAAAAGCTTAAACGAGTCACAAACTACAATTCGTGGAATACGGAAATTATATAATAATGGCAAAGATTGCACAATAATGTGCCATGTATGTTGTAGTTCGGGGTTTAGGGGTTTATCCCACGGTAACTTATCCAACCACATCCTTTGCAATAACATTTTCATAGTTATTACAAAGGGAGATAACAGACCCAGTGGGTCAAAAATGCGTGCGATCACAGAGAGTACCTCACGCTTTGTTGTACCATCAGATGGCACCAATGAACTGCTCAAAAAACTAAGTTCATCCGTATCGGCACACCAATCCAGTCCTAACAATTTATTAGGCTCACTACAACCCATGCTTAGGTCTAGTGAAGATTGAGAAGCCCCAGGGATCAATTTAGGTTCATTTGACCTAAATTTTCTAAGTGGCATACAAGCTGATGCCAGTTCATCAGTTACCTTTGAACGGATAAGCATCATTTCATTTAGATCATCCCCTCCAGTTAACATGTCATCGACATAGAAATCATGCTTAATGACTTCAGCAACTTTCTTGTCCTTACACTCAATGCCAACCTGCTTCAAACAGCGTGTCGCAAGAAAAGGCGAACTGGCTAACCCATATGTAATGGTGTTAAGTGTAAAAACACTGACGGAGTTGGTAGGTTCGGTATCTCTACGCCACAGAACTTGCTGTAAGTACCTATCAGCAGGGTGGACGGCTATTTGTCGGTACATCTTCTCCACATCTGCTGATAATACATATTTATGCTGTCGAAAGCGAAGAAGTATGGACAGCAAATCGTCCTGAACCGTAGGACCTACCATCTGGATGTCATTAAGTGAGATACCTGATGACGTCGGAGAACTACCATTAAAAACAACACGCAGCTTAGTGGTACTGCTAGACTGGTGATGTACGCCGTGGTGAGGAATGAAATATCCACGAAATGTACAGCCGATGTCTTTGTTTTTAGTCATATGACCCAATTTCTCGTATTCCGTCATAAAGTCGTGATACAATTTACTAACGTCGGGTTTCGACTTTAATCGACGTTCTAGGGAATATAAACAATTCGTAGCCCTCTTGTACGAATTTCCTAGAACAGAAGGATCCTGTTTTACAGGTATACGTACACAGAACCTACCACTAGGTAACCGCGTAGTATGTTTCACAAAATGTGCCTCACATAACTTCTCTTCAGGTAAATAACTTGAGGAATCCGCTGGGACAATCAATATTCCAAAATCGTGTTAAGTCAGAACGAACACTACAAGAGCAAGTTTGAGTTAAATTACATTTAATATTAGTTCTACATTTCCTATCATTATAATAAGCGATGGGACCAGAGACAATCCAACCCAACCTGGTATCATATAAAACTGGCATTCCTCTGCCCAACTGTACTCTTTGTGTACCTAGTAAGTCCCAGAATAAATCAGCGCCAAGTAAAATATCCACCTCGGACGGCTTGTAGAACGTAGGGTCAGCTAAACATAAATTAGTAGGTATTTTAAGCTTCGACATATCAACTTCACGAGCGGGCACTACACTCGTAATAGACGGCAAAACAAAGCAAAGTAAGTTAGTACTATAATTATCAGTATGTGACGCTATTTGAACGTTACATAATTTACCTACACGAGAAGCGATATTATTAATACCATGAATCGACCCATCCAATTGGCTACTTGGTAACTTTAAACGATTAAACAGTCGTTCCGTTATAAAACATGAGGTGCTACCACTGTCTAGCACTACCCGCGCCATATATTCACGCTTGTTATTATCGTAAACCTTTACTAAAGCGGTGGACAATAATACTTCGGATTGTTTACTTGGTTTGGTAACCCCGCACTCCCCGCCAGGCGATGCAATGCTTGCGGACAGCGCGACGCTATTCTCACCGGTGACGGCAGACTGCGAATACGTTGACGGACACGATATGAAATCATTACCTGAAGGGCTAAAAAGGTCACATTCGACGAATCGTATCAGCATTGAAATACGAAGCGGATTTCATTTCGTAAAAAGGTAACGGAAAGCGCGATTCGCCGCGCGGTTCGTTTTTAACAGTTCGTCTGTTTGACAGGTTTGTATGAAAAATCGTAAAACGGCTCTCCAAATCCGAATCGCCTTAATGTCAAATAGCAGCATTGAAAGACGCAACTCTGACATAGCGTCTTACAATTCGTCGTTTGTTTTGATTTGTTTGTCAAGTAAATTTAGCCTAAATATGGCCGATTTATATCTTAATAATAATTTATTGGAACACGCAATAGCCCTAGGAAGGCTTCAGTATACCGGCGGAAGAGTGCGGCCTTACGAAATCATTTAGTTTCCTTCGAAATGCCGGACGACGAATTTGTGGGCATTTAGGCTCACCAAGCCCTATTTACCAGGATTAGGAGGTGGAATAAGTTCGGTAAAGAAGGTAAGTAATTTAGTAGTCTTCTTTGTTATTACTTACATAACCTTCTATCTACAAAGTTTCATACATAATTTGTAGGATTAAGTCATGACGTTTAACTAACATAACGTGTTTGATTACTTGCTTTGGCATTTTATGCGTCAACTTTAACCCATTAGAGCCAGTCTGTACACAATAAGATGCACCAAGTTAGTGTATCAAACTGTGTAAGAGCAGTCTCTGTTGGCCCTGAATGCCCCACACTTTCGACAAAAATATATAAAGTTTCCTTTAACTAGAGGTGAAAGAAATATTATTAAGCAAGGATAAGCCAATACAATCACAAACAGGTACCCATATACACCCACTGAAACCATATTTAGAAAGTCGTGATGAGTCAGTATGGCTATTAGGTAATAATATGTACATCTCTACATTCTATTTAATCTTCGGAATACAGATTCATTGTAAGTATAATGTATTCATATTGTAATTTCTTAAATGTTTTAGGTGACTCGGGGTATGCTTTCCGACCAACACTATTGACACCTATCGTGTCAAGTGAACCTGGAACCCCACAGCGGTTAAACACCAACATACATGTCCATTCACGAAATACAGTGGAGAGGTGCATTGGCGTGTTAAAAGCGCGATGGTGTTGCCTGCCTGTACATAGAAAACTACATAATCATCTTACTACAGCAGGATACATCACCAATGCCTGTGTTGTATTGCATAACATTGCAAATGCAGCTTGAGTCCCTGATGCCAATCTAACACCAACCTACAACCTGATTTCTTACATTGGTTGGCAAAATGTCCTACAGTTAAACAATTATAGCACACTTTGAAACTAGGTAACAACTTAAGCCGGGCATCAACATCTAATGCAAGGAACTGTGGACAGTTATCTAATTTATGACTATCCTCACATTTTGGACACGGTTTACGTGAAGATTCGGAACTATTTTTTGCGACATTGCTATTGTGAGAAGTGAGAGAACTTTGTGTAGTAACCAGTGACTTATTATTTGCACTTGATTTAACATATTGAGGTTGATTAGCACGAGAGGCGTTACGTCGCTCCAACTCCCATGACTCAACTAAATCCGCTCGCGTACGCAGGAATTCCAGAAATAAGTGTAACGTTATTTTGCTTTCCCTGCCTAATCGACTTTTGTGCTCCTTAAACTCACGAGAAGTTCTGTGATCTAGCTTTTGAGTTATAATGTAAATCAACATACTATCCCAGTGCATAACAGGCTTACCTAAGGATTCTAAGGCCCGTACATTTTTATTTATTTCATCGATTAGGCCAGTTAAAGCAGAAGAAGATTCTTTAGTAATAGTTGGAATGTTACATAACGCTGCAATATGATTTTGAATCAATAAATCTTTGTTGTTAAATCGGTCACAAAGTAACTGCCACGCCACTGAGTAATTGCTAGCAGAAAACACAATTGAATGTATGACGGCAGCAGCAGTTCCTTCCAGGGATGCTCTTAAATAATGAAATTTATTAATTTCATCAATGCTATGATTTGAATGAATGAGGCTGGTAAAAGTGTCGTGAAATCCTAACCAATTATTATATGCGCCACTGAATTTAGGTAACGCAATTGTGGGTAGCTTAACAGGCTGAGTGTTACAGGCACTGGTGCCTTTGACACTATTGAACACTGAATCACTATCTTTGTTGTACTCGTTCACCATCTCCTGTGCTCTAGCCAACGATTGATGAAAAAGCGACTCAAAATCAGACCGATAAGAAAACTGGCTAGTGGGATCATCAACAATACATTCCAGACGAAACTGTACCTCATTGTAATTGTCGTACATTGACTCGATTTTCCCTATGCGCTGCCGTAACTCTGTGACGTCAGGGCTGCTCAACTTTTTGTCACTAAGCGTATCAAGGTATCTAATGAAGACCGTTAAAATACCTTTGTAAGCCCCTCGCTTCCTAATTAATAAGTCTTGTTCCTCGGCCATACTGGGAAGCGAGTATTAATCGACCTGAAATTTATGCAATAAATAAATTAATTGACAGCAAAAGATTATAATTAAGTAATTATACACAAACACGATTAAAATAACTAAGTTTTAAGACAATATCTAACACTCATACAATATTATATCAAGTACCTACCTACTACCTACTTCTTTGTAGATAACGACTTTGCAACAGGTTTCAAATTAAGACAGGATTATCAAACAAGTAAAATACAATAATTAATGTAGCACAAACTGACTACTATACTAATCTAAGTATAAACTATTGTAATTATTGCCTAATAAATGTATCTCTGACACTAATCCGATCTTTTCTGTTCACAATGACAATGCGGAATTGATACTTAATACAATAATTTAATACAGGTAAAACTCTTTACTAACCTTGGTTTATTCCTAATTAAGGCTAAATAATACCTGATTGAGTGCTGGGAGACGATATTTATTAAATTAAAACTTAACACCGTAGTTAATGTACTCGTCCACTGGCCGCTTATATCTTCCGAAGCGAGTAATTTCGGTTCGATTTCCAGGAGTAGCTGCTAATCCTCGATAATTATAGATAATCCGGCTCGGTAAGGACCATGTTTAGGATTAGACTCCGAATTTAAATAAAATAAAACTGCAGCAATTGGAACTGTACGTGTATAATCCTTTCTTCAGCTCAGATCGAAGGCAAGTGAAAAACGGTTACAAAAATTAAAATTAATTAACTACCGACGATGCGGAAGTGCCGCACTAAAAATAATTGCACCCAGTGCATCGCAAGGTTGCTATAAATAAACATTCAGGCACTTGTCCTGAACAATCTTTTACATCGTATATAGTTGTCTCCTTTTTAGGGTTCCGTAGCTAAATGGTAAAAAACGGAACCCTTATATATTCATCATACCTGTCTGTGTGTCCGTCCGTATGTCACAGACACTTTTCTCCGAAACTATAAGGCCTATTCTGTTGAAACTTGGTAAGTACATGTATTTTGTGAACCGCAATGAAATTCTTATTGCAAACACAAAAATAAAAAAACAAAACTTAAACTTAACACAAAAATAGAAAAGAAGCAAAAAATTTTGGTGGTCTCCCCATACTTAGAACTGAAAGTAAAAATGTTTTTCTTCATCAAACCCACGAGTCTATGGATAGGCCTTCAAAAATGCTATTGAGGTTTTTAACATATTTTGTTTCTAAACTGAACCGATTGCGCGGGAGACATTCCAAAGAGGAAAAATGTGTCCCCACCCCTCTAACTTCTAAATAAAATAAGAGAATAATAAATCTAAAAAAAATATATGATGTACATTGCCATGCAAATTGATGGGACGGATTCATGGGTGAGTCCGACTCTCACTTGGCCGGTTTTTTGAAGCATAAGACAGAAAATATTACTGACGTTTTTCCTAGATACTTCATAGCTGTTTAAGGTAAAGTGTGACATTACATTGGATGATCCTCACTTAAGTGGGATGGAAAAGACGCCGGAGTAAAGCGTGCCGACTAGTTAATTAGCTAGCGGAAGCAGCGCACAAGAAAAGCTGCCTTTAAAACTCTTTCACTACAACTCTTAAGGCACCTTAATTCGTTTACACTTCGTCCCGAATTAGCTGCACTAACACTAGTATAAGTACATACACATACCTATCTTCTTCTTGCAGAATGTACGGAATGCAGTACAATGCAAACAATATATGTATACTTACACACACTTTGTCCCTAACTTCAATGTTCTATGTGTATTTACAATATTTAGATGTATTATATAGTGGGACTGAAAAGAGTTCAGTGACTTGATTTTTATCCTCTACTACTAATACCTAGCCCATAATTTGACGGATTCCACTTAACATATTTATAACGTAGCTATGTCTGCTACGTAGCTATTATAACGTATCATTGCATAGTTTTGCGTTTACGGAGGTAGTAAACGACGGTATTCCTGACCTAATTGAGCAGTCCGACTGGGGCAGTACCTTCGCCCTACAGAATACCATGGCCATGTGTATTTGTGTATCTGGTGGTGGGTGGGATAGCCAGAGCTCGCTGGGGATTTTTGTGCTATCAATGGGAAGACCAAAGGCTTGTTTTGCACTGTTTTCTGCACTGATGGCATAGAAATAATGCAACTTCGGTTCTATATTCTTTTTTAAAAAAAAAAAAGCTCTGTTCTTACAGGTTCGGCAGCACGAGTGTGACTCACTCGTGCTGCCGGTAAGAAACCTTGTGTTGCACACGTATAGGTATAGGCCATGGTAACCACTTTCCATAAGTGGTATAAAAAATAGTTATGTATTAGTAAAAATTAAAATTAACAGGTTGTTACGTGTTAATTTAATAGCATTATAAGTATTACAACAAATTAGGATTCATTTTATAGTATTTTCGTAGCAACATCTTATAGACTATGATTTTTATAGCTTTTTGTAAGAAGAGTTTTTTACATTAAAACTTTTTAAAACCGTCTGGCACGCGCAATCGATATTTAAATTTTCACCGGGCTGCTGATTCTGATCGGAGTCGTAGCAATTTCCGGATCTGGTAAAGTGTTATTGGTTTTTTTTTAATTTTGTATAAGTTGTAAATGTTACAGGGTCGCATTTGATCCTATACTAGTATACAATCGAAAAAAAAAATAGTTTACTAGTCGTAGCTAACACAGTAACAGTGGCTGGATAAGCTTTCATTTACCTATTTAACAGAAGAAAAGATGTATAACATCCATACTAATATTATAAATGCGAAAGTAACTCTGTCTGTCTGTCTGTCTGTTTGTATGTTAAGCTTTCACGCCTAAACCGCTGAACCGATTTTGATGAAATTTGGTACATGGGTAGATTAGACCTTGAGAAAGGACATAGGCTATGATTGGTCGCGATAACCGACATCCACGCGGGCGGAGCCGCGGGCAAAAGCTAGTTAATTGATACATTAAAATTTCGTAGGGACTTCCTGAATTAAAGTTTATTGGTAAAGGAGAACCCTTGTTGCATTTTATTAGAATGTGGCAAGTTTAATTAAACATCGAGAAAACTTTGTATAGTTCTGTCTACGAAGCTAGCCACAATGCAGCGGAGTGCAGGTAATGCCACCTGGCGATGAAACTACTTTGTTACCTGCAATAAGTTTGCTTATCATAACTAGGTGGGAGTATACGAATTAAAAATGATATTAACCCTCTTGCTGCACATATCTACTCCGTTTAACATAATCCGGGTTATTGTTACTTCTGCATTAAGTGCTTAGGTTAAATTGTAGCTTTATTAACTTCTATTCTACTCTTTACATGCCGGTACCGGACTAACAATGTCATGATCATGTATACTGTTTATGTTTTTTGGGTAATCTAGCATGCGAATACCATTAATTTGATTACGATGAGACGCCTAAGACGATTTCGACAGCAAAATTAACACATAACACATACATAGGTAAGTACATTACATGCCTACCTTGAAATATTAACCTCTATATTTTAAGAAATAAAGAATATAAGAAAATATACATTTCTGTCCTAGAAATACTTAGATATAAAAAAATCGTGCTTATTTATTTCATTCTCAAACTCGTCGATTTTACATTATCGTTCATGTAATTTTGCTCGACTGCTTTCTATTTCGCCAGACTAACAGAACTGAAGATAGAATTCGTAATCCTATACACATGTTAGAAGGCAGCGTGCTGGTCGAAACACAGCCACAACATAGCTAACAAGGTTGTGGCTTAACGAGCGCAGTATAAATGAAGTTTAAAATGTTTGAATTAAACATAGTTTTATGATAGTGTTTGGCTAAATTTAGCTTGCGACGAACAACATAAACATTATGTTATAGTTCTAAAAATTTTAAACTATTTTAATTAGATTCCATACATAGGCATTTTCTTCATTGATATATTCCTGGACGATCTGAGGACCCGGGTCTTTTTAGGAGTTGATGAAATGAGAATGAATGATGAATGAAATGAGCACTTGTCAGCTTTTTTTAAGTGCGGAAATTCCCAAGGATACCCTCCCGCTGAAAATGGTGGAGGTGGTTATATCGGACTCGAACCGACCAAAACCGTAGGTACTCCGTTTCAGGACATCAGTTGCGGAAGGTGAGGTAGCCTCTGGCATATCCGTTATTTTCCGGCTAACTCCGGGCCATCTAAGGCCCCTCGGGTGTGGGACTATTAATAGTGTTCCCATCTTTCCATGAAAAGGGGGGAGGCGCGCACCGTGTCACAGGCGCGGCCTACCTGTGACAGGTTGCTCCACCAGTCACCCCCAGATCAGCGCTCATGGAGGACGTAGGTCGTTGAGCGACCTTCAACGCCTGATTCGCCTTCACGCATTGCAGACTATGCGGGAGACACTTATTAGCCTAATAGGTAATTCGTGACTGGTTAATCGTATGTAACATCGGATTAAATCACGGAAAACACATGCATAGCACTAAAACACAGAAGAACACATTTATGAAGAAATCTAGATGTTTTGATATCACTTATGTTTTACTAAGCTGCTAGATCAACTAGACTTCAAGAGATTAACGGTGTTGGCCCTCTAGAACGGAAGGGACCACGAGGGCAAATCTTAAACCCGAGATAAATTATTGACACATCCTGAGTAATAAAGTAGCTAGAGTAGACCTCCATCCTTCATTTATGATACCTCGCTCAATATCTTCATAACTTCGAATACGCGTATGATAATTTATGATAAACGCAATTTCAAATTTCACGTGGAAGCGAATCATACGATAATCTTAAGAAGAGAATAATATAAGGATTTCAAAGAACATGGTTGAAATCTGTAGATATCAGACATCTTAAGCAGATTTGGCTTTAATTAACTCTCAATCTATTTACTTTCGGTTTATTAGTAGGAATTTTATTTTAATACTAACCGTATAATAGTATAATCCTAACTCAGGATTGAGTAGAAACAAGGTCTCATTGATAAAGTTTTATAGACCACTTTAAATAATTACGGACAAGTGGTAAGAATGTAAGTAGAACTTTGTGGTGCAAGAATGTTCAAAAGACTTATCGATAGGTACTGCTATTCAGAATAGAACATCTTCGAATACTCATCTTCCCCTTGAAATTATCCATAAATTAATTTTGTCAAAATATTTATAGGTATTTAAAAGTAATCTCAAATCATACATTAAGCCCTTATTTTTCTTTCTTGGAATTTTCTGTTTACAATATGAAAAGTTGTATAAGTCTACAGAAGATGTTTGAACGTGCCAAAGCTGACTTCTGCCATTGCAATTATAAATATATTACTTGTGCCCAATTTTAAATATAGGTACACGTCTCATATTTCATACAACATATATTTGATTCACCGCTTTCCCAAAATGGCTACCATCTCATTAGGCGACAAGGCCGGTATGAATGGTGGATCAAAGGGATGCTCATGAGAAGTCGCCACTTTGGGTGGAGTGGTCGTTACCCACCCGAGCGCGCCCTTATGCTTTGACTCGCTTTTAAACGTTCTTATATCTCAAAAACGTTGAATTGATTACATAGACTTTGAGGTAGCATTAATAACCTTATTTCGTTACAGAAATACAGAAAACAGCGACAAGTTTCAAATAAATATTATATTTGGTTAATTCATTCAGCGTATAGTTTACCTAAAGTGAGCGTATCCAAAGCTTGAAAGCCCCGCGAAATATTCGTTTACACACATATATGCATAGACAGTGTATTACTTAGTGTTCATTACGTACGCATGTTGGATGATTATATTTTATTCTGTGATTTTGTTTATCTGATTAATGATATTATTTGATGAATAAAATCATTTAGGTAATCAATTTATCTTACGTACAGAAATATACCCAATTTAACTTATGAAGAGTTTTGACGGAAGTTTAGCGGGCTACAAAAACCTAACAAGGTGATTTAAAATTCTATGTCAAATTGAAAAAATCTGCCCACGTGATAAGGAAAAGGTTAGTCAGTTTTACAGATAAGGAAATTTAATTTTAAAAAGTGCCTCTTTGCAATTTTTATAAAATCATGCCGTGGAAGTAAAATAGCTTCCGTCTGCATGTCACCTTATCACATTGGTAGACTTCTTAAGATTTGTTTAGGTAGACGTAGCCCTTAAACCTTAAAGGAATTTGACATTTCCTAAATGAAACCCTCAGTTGGTAAGCCCTATGACTATTTCACTTATTTTACTTCAGAATCTGAGCTAGCCATTTTATGTTAGAGTAAAATAGAACAAATATTTAGTAAAAATACTCTGCATTCGCTTCTATTTCCACATCCGCATTAAGTTACAAAAATAAAATAAGGTGTCCATAAATGTTTGTGTTCCTTTATCCGTTATAGTAGTAGTACCTATGACCTCCTCCAAATTATTCTCAACATGCACTGTTCATCACACTAATCAGATGGACTAATTGGATTGGAAATTGTTCGGATGTTGAATGACTGCCGCGAACTATTCACCGCACCACTAAGACCTGGAACTCCCTACCAGCTCACATGTTTCCTTCTTCTTACAGTCCCGGGTCCTTTAAGCGGGGCGTGAAAAGGCATCTGATGAGGCCGTCAAGTAGAGTGCCATCACTGTTAACATGGTACATGTATACGATGGTTTATGACCCTCTTTCCGAGAATTTGCCTTTAGCTTAACATCAGGCGAGGTGAAGTCAAGTTGACGTGTCCTTTATTAAAAAAAATTATGACGATGTTTTATAATCACCATTCACCACATTAGTTTTGTTTAGGTACATACTGTATCAAACAAGATGCTGCGTCAATACACCAACGTATTTCAGTAGGCAGTATTGAAGAAATGCTTTTAAAAATATTAATACAATTTAGATGTGTAAAAACAACTAGGTACTATATATAGGAGCGCCAGACCATCGGTAATGGCCCTGGGTCAGCCGGACGGCGCGGCGTGCGGTTTTCTGTCGAGTCGTCGGGTCGGTTCGAGTCCGATATAACTCCCCCTCCGGCTCTAGTGGGGATTTTCGCACCAAATAAAAAAGTTAAAAAAAAGGTACTATGTATAAATTCACAATTGTAGACAGAGAAAAGATGGAATATCCGCAATGAGCGGTATCGAAATAAATGCCTCAGACAGGCTGTTTTCTTGAGATGGCCGTTGGTAACTTTTAGAATGTCTGATCGTGCAGCCAAGGGACTCGTAAAATGAGATTGGCTCAATCGACGACGGTTTATTGACTTATTAAATCGATCTTTGCCTCAAATACTTGCTGAGAATCGTGTGCACGGATTTCAATTTTGTTCGCAAGTAAACTTCAGTGTTTTATGTGTTTCTTAATCTTCTTTATGCCGTTTATTTATTTATATGTAAGTAGTAGTGAACTACTTTGTCCCAGAAAGTTGCAATTATAAGCACACAGTTACAAGTGAAAATAGGTTTAATATCCGAAAGCCATCATTTTAGAATATGTAACAACACAGTGACAAATGACATGATGCATCCATCTGAAAAATAAAATACTATTGCGATTTTTTAATGGAAATGCACATTGGTTACGCTGCGCATTTTTTTCTCGATGAAAAAAATATCAGAGGCTTGGCTTATACCATTTATGAGTCGCATTCCAATATGGTAGTTAACTACACCATTTATTAAATAATGTTTCGGAATGTATTTTGATAGTTCTAATAAAAATAATCTAGTAGGGCTGACTTGTTTATATGTAACAAACTCAATTAAAATAAAACGAAAAGTATATAAGGTTTATTCTATAAAATATACGACGATGATTTAGCAAAAAATATTTGTATATTTTGACGATCAAACATACACAAATCTACTAACAAAATATTGGCAGGAAGTGTGCATATTTTAGTATGCATATATCGCGTTCATAATGGAATTAGTGGTTTTTCGGGAGAGTATCGGTCGGAGTCTCCTAAAAGCAACATAACTTTTTAACAGCGGGGCTTAAAATCGCTAGCAGAATTTTAACTGGGCTCTCGGGCCTGATCCGGCAATTTTTCTGTTATATCCGGACGGTAGACGTCCAGCGGGCCGTGGTACGGTAGCACATTATTAATTACCATCTGCCCAAACGTTTAATATTTTACTTGAATGCAGGAGCGCCCTCAACCGCCCGAGTCTAATCCTCACTTAATTCTCCATATTTCGGTATTTTGAACGTTTATTCGTAATGAAAACATATTTTTATTTTGAAATGATTACATCGACGATGCTTTTAGTATAGGTGGACTATTATAATTTATGCTGTTTGACTTTGCTTCAATGCAGTAACGCAGAGTCCCTTGTTATAATTGGGTGCTACTATAATTTTATGCTTTTGGAAGTACCTAGGTTTCTTTCCATTGTTACAGGACAGGTACAGTATACTACTGGAACAGGTGAACCTAATTAATAAATAATCACTCAAATTTGCATACTACTACTATATATTTGTACTTAAAGGACTTAATGATAACATCAAATATGTGATAATAATATATTACATGAAGAGTATCAAAGTAGAAAACTATTTTTAGTTATGAGTATCTACACAAGAAATGAATACGTGAAAGAATAGTTTACATAGCATCGATCTAACTGGAACGCTCTCGAATGCAATATCCGCTTTTAAACGAGTTTTTGGTTCAAAAAACTATTCGGTCTAGTTCAGGTATACGTTAGAAACGAAATACGATACAATTTGTTTACCTACTATTATTCACAAAATTTTTACATGTATCTGCAGCTCGACAAATATTGAAAAGTTTTGATTTCCTGTATAGAATATCATATTTTCGATACCAGCATTCAGTATCCAGTCGGAGCGTAAACTAGAGGTAGACCTAAGAAAAGTGCTAAGTTAACGTTCACAATCTGAAATAGTTGAATTCTGATTTACGGTAATTTTTCTCCTATATTTTCTCTCCATCCTATGGTTACCTGGAAGAGATTGCCGCAGATGGATAAGGCCGCCAATTGTATTTACCTACCAAAATGATATTATGTATTGTATTTTTATATCCTTAGTGTACAATAAAGACACTTGTTATGTTAGGTTAAATAATTGTAAATTTTAATTCGAATTCGAAAATTCGAATCGATTCGAATTTTGGTATTTGTCGAGAGCTACCTAAAAAGTTGTTACGAGTAACGTACAAAAAGGGGAAACTTGGCAGTAATCTTTATTTTAGAACTGTAGGGGGTAGAGGATAAAGCGGTATCTCAATATGCAAATGCAATAAGTACCACAAGGTGTTGTAACCTAAACATGACTTCGTTTAGATTCAAACATTAAAATGTTGAGTATCGCGGTGACGAGGGTCAAATAAACTGGAAACATGGCTGCCTTTTAGTTCATTTATAACTTTATTTATTTTTTTTTTTTTTTTTATTTATTTATCTAGCTTACATCTATCATTACAGGCATAGGTACCCAATGCAATAGTGTAGCAAGTTATACAAAACATCTAATAAAATAATAAGTTAGGTACACTACATAATATATTATTAACATTTTCGCTCATACATCAAAAAGTAAATATACAAAAAAAAACAAAATCAAAATAATTTGAACCACTTAAGTCCCATAACTAATATGGAATAGTGCCACCCTTGTGAATTCAGTCAGTGTACATGAAAATATATCTAGGTCCTCGGCTACTAGGTTTAAAGTGCGAATCGCTCGCGACAGAGGCGCCTTACCAAGCAGGTTCGTGCGGGCGCTTGGCACCGCGAGCAGGCGCGGTCGGCGGCGCCTCCACACGAATCTATCTGGTACACATAGTCCTACCAGTGCCAATATATGTGCATTATATATTTTACCCCTAATTATTTTAAATATGTAAGATACCAGTGAGAAATCTCTGCGAACTGCCAACTCATTATATCCAACCATGCCCAAAACAAACAGAGTTGGATACATGAGTGGGTAAAAAGGGTACACTCCGTACAAGCGCAAGTATAAAAATCTTACAAATTTATTTTGTACCCGCTCCAACATGCGAACATATTTATCTTCATGTGGGGCCCAGATGACTGCATTGCATTCTAATTGACTCCTCACCAGAGCGTTATATAACGCGATTATCGCTTTAATGTTAGTAAAGTTGCGAGCAGTACGTAACATAAAACCTAAATTTCTAAATGCTTTTTTACAGCACTTTACTATGTGACTACTAAACGCTAGCTCCGTGTTAAAACTAACCCCCAAGTCTCGGACTTCCGTGACCCTGGCCATGTTCCTACCATCCACGTTGTAATTGTTTACAATTGGGCGATGTGCGCGTGAAAAAGTGATAGTAACACATTTTTGAGCATTAAATTGTAAACCATTCTCATGGCTCCAAGCAACCACGCTGTCAATGTCCCTCTGCAGACGCTCACATTCAACCCCGTCCCTTATGGCTAGTGCTAATTTAAGATCGTCCGCAAATAGCAAACAATTTGCATGTTTGACCGCTTCCGGGAGGTCGTTTATCATAAGTATAAACTGAAGAGGTCCGAGATTACTGCCTTGGCTCACACCAGACCAGGTGAAATATGGTGCCGATATGTGCCCGGCGTATTCCACATACTGTTGCCTATCCCTCATATAACTGGCAAAGAACCGGAGTAGGTGGGGGGTGAAGCCGACTCCTGCTAACTTCTTGAGCAACCTGTCATTATCGACCAAATCAAAAGCTTTTTTGAAGTCGAAGTAAGCAGCATCAACCTGCCCCCCACCATCCACCGCTGGTACTACATGGGCCACGTAACTGAGGAGATTACTGGTGGTGCTCCTCCCTGGTCTAAACCCATGCTGAGCCTCAGAGAGCTGCGCTTCCACTTGTGCAAACAAGCTTTTGTGTATAGCTGACTCCAAGACTTTTGCAGGTGATGACAGTACTGCTACTGGCCTATATCCATCAATTCTGCCCGCTAGCTCCCCCTTCGGTATTGGTACCACCCGAGTTGTCTTCCATCGGTCGGGAAACACAGCTGCTTTTAGGCACAGATTGTAGACATGTAGCAGTGGTTCAGCTAAAACCAATCTACAATCCCTAAACACAAAAGGTGGGATACCATCTGGCCCCGCGGACCTCTTCGGTTTAAGTCGTTGTAAAGCACATAGTACGTCATTCAACTGTAAACCATCGAGGTGGATGCGCGCCCCCCCGTTCTCGCCACCTGCGTCTGCTATCGCCGCGTCAACGTTTAACTCGGCCCGTGTATTTTTATAAACGGAATGAAAATACTGAGCAAACTCCGTAGCGCACTGCTCGTCTGATAGTGGCTGCCCATCTTTTAAAATCCTGTGTGGAACTCTGCTACCTCTTTTTGATTTAATATAGTTCCAAAACGAATTAGGTTCCTTCAACAGCTGATTTTGAACACGATCACTGTACAGTTTTTGTGCATTTTGTATCATTTTTTTTACGTTAGTTCTGCACAGAGCAAACGTCTCGTAGTCTGACCTTGACCTACTCGATTTATAACGCTTGTGAAGAGTAGCTTTCAATCGTATGTTGCGAATTATTTCAACTGTGTAAAACTCGGGGTAAATGTACTTCGAGCTTACACGACTTCGTTGTTTTCTGGGCACACAGTCATCCGTTATTGCATTAAATGTATTATAAAAATAGTCTAAACTAGCCTCTAAATCCAACTTGTGAATATCAGTCCAGTCTATACTAGCTATAGCAGAGTAAAATTTAAAAAAGTTAGCTTTATTGAAATTCCAACCTTGATAAGTTGATCCCTGGAAGCTCGCATCCGCGTCAGGCGCTAGTGGTACGGACCACTCTCGTGGTTGCACTTCGACCAGCACCTCGAGTGGTGGATGGTGATCGTCCACCTTTATTAGTGGCGCCTCAGCCGCCAGCACACTCACACTTCCACTGTTCGCGAGGGTACTCAACACTAAATCTAAACTACGCTCATTTTTATTCACTATCCCATTACACTGCGTGAATCCACAATAAGTTTTAAAATACTCGAAGTAGTTAGTAACTTCATTCGAACATGAATACAAGTTAAAGTCACCTACAACTAAAACGTCATCGTATTTATTACATAAATGTTCAATTATCCTAAATAATAATAAGTATTCTTTTTCACAACTTCTAGGCGGAATGTATACGACACATAACAAAAATAAGGGTCTATTACGTTTGTAAACATAGGCACTAACTAATTCGAACACTCGATCGTCAATGTTTACGTCACTCGGCCCGGACACTCGCCGCAGTTCTAAGCGCGGTGGGGCCACGAGACACGCGCCCCCCTGCTTACGCCCATCTGCGCGATCACAGCGTATTATTGTGTATCCTGGCGGTATCATTTCTGCGTCTCTAATTGATCCGTTGCATCCAGTCTCGGTGATGGCCAACAAATCTGCACTCGAAGATGCTATCCCCGCGTAGAAGTCTTCCATCTTTGTCCGTAAGCCCGCTACGTTTTGGTAGTAAACCTCTATAGATTTATTAGGTTTTTTGCGGTTTATTGGATGTTCTACGAAACCACACCCATTCTGAAAATTCAATGTTCACCGGCCAATTTTCTGGTTGACATAAGATGTCATATTTGCTTTCCGGAATACCAACAATAAACGAAGCATAGTCCCTTTCTGTTTTGTGTTTTATCCTTTCTATCGTGACAGATATTTCCTTTCCAAGTATGGTTTTCACATGTTTTTCTATATTCTCGGCCATAGTCTCTTTTTGTAAACGCCATATATGTAAGTACTTTTTCCGTTCAGTCCCTTGGATGTCCACTGCACTAGTATTTCCTCCTCTTTTCACAACACTACTTGGATACCTACTCTTTTTCTTATTCACTGTTATCCAGTTTCCTTCAGTTTCAAAATCTTTTTTCTCTTCACTACTAATGTTACCCTCGTTCTTTTCATTATTTTTTTCTGCGTTTTCTATCTCAATTATTTCAACCTTTTCACATATGTTTTCCATTTGATTATTTTCCTTCATTGTACTTAAGTCAGCCGGTTTCGTGGCCATACACTCCCGTGTTGAGCTTTTATTAACCACCTTCTTTTGCACAGCTTTCACGTATGAAAGAATAGGTTCCTTTGGTGATTTTGCTGGTCCAGATTTATCTAGGGCAGGAGTTTGTTTTCTGTTGATACTAGCCTCTAATAACTCATTCTTTTGCATCAAGCAGTCTAAATTGGTTTGTAATTTTTGTACGTTAACTTCCTTTTCTTGAAGTACCTTCATTTGCTTTTTTATTTCTCCCAACTCTGTCTCTGTTTTTATAAATCTATTTTGCAGTAGTTTATATTCTTTTATTTGTTCTTCCAGTTTGTTTTTCATTTCCATACGAAACTCTCGGATTTCTTTCATTATCATGTCTTCCTTACTAACAACAATCGACGTATTCAAGTTTTTACTTCCGCGTCCAGTATTGATGTTGCTGCTGGCAGGTGTCAAGGATCTATCCATCATAGTGTGACTGCGTACTGGGGTTTCTGCATTATTCCCTCTGGGAATAGTGCATACACATTCGGGACAACTCCATTGACTCCGATATTCTTGTGAAAGCTCCTCAAATGTTTTTGTTGTTATAGCAACACATGACAAGTGATATGACTTTCCACACACTCTTTGCGAACACTTCATATAGTCTTTCTCAGTAATAAGGCCATCACAGCCATTGCACTTGATTCCCATTTATTAACAATTATTTTTTGTACTATACACGATCAATAAAACACGTCCGTTCGCTCGCGCGGGTAGGATGTGGTGTTTCACTCACACAACTTCACACACAATCCCTTACGGAGAACATAAAATGTCACAACTGTTTGACACATTCAAATCATTGAAATTGTTGCCTTCTCGTAGTAGTTTAGCTACAAAATACCTATCCGGGGGAACTTACCTTACTTTTGGAGTAAGTTTTATACACCACACTGTATAATTTATGTTTGTTTGAATAAACGTTTGTTCGCTTACTTTATTCTGTATAAATCTAATATATAAAATTCTCGTGTCACAGTTTTCGTTGCCATACTCCTCCGAAACGGCTTGACCGATTTTGATGAAATTTTTTGTGCTTATCCGGTATCTATGAGAATCGGCCAACATCTATTTTTCATCCCCCTAAATGGTGCAGCGGGAACGGGATCTGACGCGGATCGCGGGGCGGGAAAAAATTGGCGGTACGAAGTTCGCCGGGACAGCTAGTAACTTCTAAATATTACTTAGCAATTGTGTTTTTCTTTGTTTTCCCTGGTTAAAGTAGGTATAGACTAGAAGATTAAAACGAATCATTAACATAAATACATAGAAGAAAATATCAAGATTCTAAAACTTTTTTGCAACTGGTCACAAGTTTTGTTCGGCAAAAACGGAGTCCATATCAGACCGTCTCCTTTATAAGACAAAGAAATTATAATAATTAAATAAAAACTATACATAAATTCAGCTATTTATACAATGAATTTATTTTTAGCAATTTCGAATAGCCTTTGTTTCTTTTATTAATTACTCATCCAATGATCTACTAATTAGTTAACCTTGAGAAGCAAAGTGATCGAGAGGGAACTGAAGTGATTGATAGAGAATTTTAACCAGAAGTAGCCACGTGTCCGCAAAGAAAACATATTTATGACAAAAGTAGAACGAACACACATTCTGTTAGTTTTATATTGTCCATCCATCCATATACACACGTTTGTAAATGACTATACTGGTGGATGTGCTAGCACCCACGTTTCGCCAATTATGAACTTTGGTCCCACGACGTAATAGGCGGCGAACCTATTGCCGTTTAGCGGGCCCTTTGTCTTGGGCTGTATGTTTACTTTCGGATGAAGAATAGCCCTATCCCTTAGTCGATTTTTACGACACCCACAGGAAGAGCTGGGGTGGTCCTATTCTACTCCACCGGTAACCAACACGGTATTTTTATCTTGCGTCATAATATTTTATTATGTACAAGGAAATAACCGACACCACGATGGCAAAACAACTTGAAACTTTTCATTTCATTCAAATTTAACATTTAAAAGAAAAGCAAGCAAAAAAGCACACTACATTAAACTTTTTATTAAACTTCAGAATTTATTTTTTATACTATAAAAAGATTAACATCGAATCGCTCCAATCAAAAAGTTATAATGGTCTTAAAAATTGTTTCTTAAAATAATTTCCAAGCAAGTTCTTCGATCATCACTCATGTCAAGGTTTAAACAGGTGTTAATCTCTTCGCAACTGAATAATTGAGATGTGTCCGAGAAGAATACGATACGATCCTTTGAACCTCTCAATTCGAAAAAGGCACTTATCGAAAACTAAGAGTTATATATTGACACTTGAATGTATGCATTGGATAATTGAAATATAGGTATCTGTAATACCATCCTTACAGTTTTAACGCGCGCCTTTGAATTTCATAATATGACCATATTATGAAGTTCTGGTTAATCTGCTCTTTGATATCAACCCAGGCGGGGTTGGTGTTAAAGGGCAGTTTAGTGAAAAGATTTTATTAATAAAGCTGTTTAGTGATAAAAGGAACACCTCATTAGTTATCAGAAATCTCTCAAGTTTGGGCTTGTTACAGGATAATAAAGGTCTGATAATGAATGCTGATAAATAATTGCCTAGTTTTTAAAAGGATAGAGGCGTTGTGGGCGCGATTAGGTTCTGAACATTACTAGAAAGTAAGTTCTCATTGAGTTTGAGCGAGCATTTATTAAAATGTTTGAAGAGTAGATTAATTTTTCATTCATTTGAAAATTGTTGTATATACGATTGAGATATATAGATAGCAATACTGTACAAATTCCCAGAAGAATATCGTGCAATGTGCTCTTCGCCTGTACATTTTCTAACCAAGTGAACTAATTGAAATGAGCAGCAATATTTCAGGATTTGTACGCGAGACTACATCTTAAAGCCAACTCTATTTTTTATGTGACCCTACTCGAATAAATCTCTAAGAAAACAGCTTATATAGAATATATTTCCTTTCGTGCCCGTGGCTTAAGGTTTTAACAAAACAAAGTTAGAAAGATTTCGACCCATCGTTTCTTGAGTAAAGGTTACTATTTCGCATGCCGTTATTTAATAAAAAGAGGTAATGACGTATTCAACAAAGACGATAACGTTAATTGCTAATGAACTTTTACAAGAAGATACTTAAGTATCGGAAGGGTACTGTTTACAGCCTCATTGGTGTTTCTCTTGACGTGTGATCGTAAATTTTTTACGTCACGATTGAATGGTCCGCCCTTAACTAAAACAGGATATAAACTTTCATGATTCCGGTTTATGGTACCATTCGTGTTCATTTTATAAATGATGTGCTTTAACACAGCTCTTTATCTATTGTTCTTTATTTTCTTGTTTATATCAAAACGCGTCCACTTCAATAACACGCGCTAAAAGCTGGCATTTCATATAAATAAGCTTTTAATTACTCAATAGATTTTCTATAACATTTTTTTTATAATGTTTGCCATTTGTGATTTACAAACCGAGCCATTCAACGTTTCATTTTACCAGATGTTGTCCAGAAAAAGGTAGATATCACGTCTTCAGTTTATTGCACGTTCGTTACGGGGCGCTCGTTGTTCGTGACCCAGTATTTCGATATACGTGCCCGATTGATCCTGTAACGCCGGTCTGTCAAGACAGTCTGACCATCTTAAGAAATCATTCTTTTAGCGTTACTGGATCCAGGTATATGTATCTGTAGCAGGAGTAAATTAATGTCATTTGATTAAATTATTCACGATATTATGTATGAATAATTAATTATCACAGTTAATCAAAATTATCATAATTATTATCATTCATCGATAAATTTAATATGGATTAGAATTAATCTATGAATTGATTTATACGTAAAAAGTACCTGTTTAATTTTTTTTTTAAATATTCCACAACATTCTACACAACGCTATCTAACGCTATGGTAAGCTTAATTAGCTTGTGTTATGGAATCTAGAATGCGGATAAACATACTTAGATACTTTTTTTTTTGTAAATATATACATATTAGGTATACATAGAAACACCCAGACCAATGCAAATAGCCATATTCATGCATACAAATATTTGCACTGAGCGGGAATCGAACCCGCGCCTCCTGCGTGGCAGTCGCGTGCACTACCGCCACGCCACGGAGGCTGACGCTGACGGAAGGATATAAACAGACGGAAAATTTGGAATGATTCAGGCGTGGCTCAATAGCTCAGTTGGAAGAGCATTCCCCCTGTAAGGGAAAGGTCGTGAGTTCAAATCTCACTTGAACGTTTCGTTTTTTCCCATGTTTTTCGAACATATAAACCTTCTTCTTGAATTACTCTATCTATAAAAAGAAACCACATCGAAATCTGCAGCGTAGTTTTGAAGATATAAGCATACATTGGGACGGGCATACGCGAAAGCGACTTTGCTTTATACTATGTAGTGATGATGTAAAACGAGTTGTTTATGCTACTGTGAGTAGTTATACGCAAGCGTTTTATTGTAAATACATCAAAGTAATTGCATATAAGCATTGGTTAAAAAAATTGATAAAAAAACCACAATTGATAAAATCATAAGTGATGAAGCAGTACTAACAGTAAGCGAACGAAGGCTCTAAGGTGCAAGCTTCGGATCAGAAAACACGCCAAGACAATGGCGAAGACCTTTGGCAATTAAGTGACGTTTGAACCTGCAAACTTTACACTACAAGTTTTTATCAGAATTTGGTCCCGTTCCCACAATCTGTGGGAACCTATTTCCAGAAAAGGATATGTGTTATTCCAGACTGTAATCTTTTCCTGTACTTGTAAATTTTAACCAAATCCGGTCAAACACAGAGTGAACTATTAACAAATATCCAAACCATGAAACATACCAGCATCCATACATAATAAATAAATAAATAATAATAAATAAATATTCCACAACATTCTACACAACGCTATCTAGACCCATGGTAAGCTTTTATAGCTTGTGTTATGGAATCTAGAATGCGGATAAACGTACTTAGATACTTTTTTTTTTTGTAAATACATACATATTATACATAGAAACACCCAGACCAATGTAAATAGCCATATTCATGCATACAAATATTTGCACTGAGCGGGAATCGAACCCGCGCCTCCTGCGTAGCAGTCGCGTTCACTACCGCCACAAGATAAATATTCAAATATTCCACAAGATCCTACGTAACGCTATGTAGACCCATAGTAAGCTTAGCTTAACTTCCTTGTGTCATGGAATCTAGAATACGGATAAACATACTTAGATACTATTCTTTTTCATAGAAACACCCAGACCTAATTGCACTGAGCGGATCGAACCTGCTCCTCTTGCGTAGCGGACGTGTTCACTACCGCCACGCCACAGGGGCTGACACAAACATCTTCATATCTGCTCATTCATAATATTAGTCGGATTAACATCACAAGCTGTATGGTGCTATGATATTGTAAAGTTTTATTATGCAAGAAGGAGCCAGTAAATTTACCTTTGTACAACAATCTCCGCACGTTAAAAAGTAAACCTAGAGCGTTTTATTTTCTTCGGCCTCCTGAAACCCCGTCTTTGCTCGGGCACGAAAGCTGTTTTAAATATTGCGTCCCGATTTACCCTACTAAAGCCTGCTTACACATATATTACCTAACATGGAAATTACTTTAGGGAAATACATATTTTCTGGATTGGGAAATACTTTATGAAGAGGTTCGTGGTACGACATTACGAGTATTTCTATGTTGCAAATATACGCCGTATTGAAATATTAATACCAATAAAGGGGATTGTGGGAATCTGTTTTGCAGGGAAATTATAATGAATATTGATTAAAGACAATGTTATTACATCAACAGTAAAGGTCTGTTTAAATAGTATACCTGCCCATTCGGGCTTGGGGGAAAAATATCAAGTGTCGAAAATCGAATAGTTGACGCTATGGCCAATTTTCAATTTTGTGTATAAACCCCGTCATCGACCCGGTTGAAATACTATTTATTTATTTATTTTATTTTAAAACTTTATGCACAGTTGTACAAAGGCGGACTTAATGCCAAAGGCATTATCTGCCAGTCTACCTTAGGGTGATGAAGAGATACGTTGAGGTAGGTGCAAGCAGAAGAATGAACAATTTACTGAAAGGTTAACAGTCTAATTTGTATACATACTAATAATAATAATACATACTCACGTTATACATACACAGTAATACATACATACAATACATAATACACATATACATATTATATTACTAATATACACACATAATATATAATTCCATTCATGTTTGAGTTGAGAATCGGTACATAATGACAGTTTTCCCATTGTTGCCACTGTAGAGCTGACGTACTTTGTACTTGAACGTAGCACGGTTGGTGGCCATCCTGATTTCAAGAGGAAGCGCGTTCCAGAGTAGAATAGCTTGCACGAGGAAAGAAGAATGTACTAGGCTAGAAGTATGAGTAGGACAGTGTAGAAGACGGTTGTCAGCTGATCGTAGGTTTTTGTTGTGATGAGAACCAAGTAGCTGAACATGAGATGATAAATAGCTGGGGGCATTAGGGGAACTTAGGATTGTATGAATCATCGTCACCGCCCGCAAGCTGCGTCGCTGGCGTATCGGCAACCATCCCAACTCTGAACGATGGGCTGAGACGTGATCATATTTCCTAAGGTTGAAGGTGAATCGAATGCAATTGTTGAGAAGGCGATCGAGTTTATTGAGTAGATCTGCATTCAGGTCGAGGTAGCATCACCATAGTCGATGACTGGAAATATTAGGGTCTGCATAAGCATTGCCTTGATTTTGGTTGGTAAGAAGTTTTTGAGGCGATAAAGACTGCGCAACATCACAGTTGCCCCTTGGCAAATCTTTGTAACTTGAGCTTGCCAATTCAGGGTGGAGTCAATATTCAGTCCCAGGTTTTTGACACTCGGCATTGCAGCAATCATTCTTCCGTTGAAGGTGATTATTGGTAGGGTTGCATTATCAATTCTACTGACCATATGGCTACTACCAATTAAGATGCCCTGGCATTTATCGGGGTTGACTGAAAGACCAAACCTGTCACACCAGCGGCTTATCAAGCGCAAATCGCCATTAACCCTGTCAACGGCCTCTGCAAGGCTCTCTACACGAGCTCGACTGTACACCTGCAGGTCATCGGCATACAAGTGATACGCACACTGAAGTTCAGAGGTAGTGAGGTTAATGAATATAGAGAATAAAAGAGGAGAAAGAATACTGCCTTGCGGAACGCCAGCGTCAAGATTGCGCCAACCAGATGAGATCTCATCCGCGCAAACCGACTGCTGACGTTCCCGAAGATAGGAAGAGAACCACTCCAGCTCGTCGGCTGAGACCCCAATGTGGGCTAGTATCGCTAAGAGGATGTCATGGTTCACACAATTGAATGCGTTGGAAAAATCCACCAGTACCAGCACCGTGACATATCCCTTCTCCACTCCGTCCCTGATATCCCCTGTTACTTTAAGGAGTGCTGTGCCCCGGTCTGAATCCGGATTGCAATGGACTTTACTATTACTACAGTTATTACTGTAGTATTCTATTCCGGTGAATACACTGGTATCTTTTATTAATAAAAAAGTAGTTTTATTTAGTAACTAGCTTCCCACCCGCTGCTCCGCCTCGTTGATCTCCGGTTCTACTCAATCGATTGCAATCAAGTCTGACCAAGACCTTCTTAACAGAAACAGCATCAAAATTCGTTCAGTAGTTTTCGCGTCCATTGTGGCATTTGTGGCAGGGTATTTATCCCGATCAATTGAAGAGTGCAATTGTACGTCCGATCTACAAGTCAGGTAGCCATTTGGAATATGTAAATTACAGACCAATAGCCATACTCTCGGTTATTGATAAAATAATTGAAAAAAATATTGTAACTCAAGTAAGTAAGTTCTTGGAATGTCATAATATACTGTCAGAGTCACAGCACTGATTCCGTAAGGGTCGAAGTACTACCACTGCTCTTGCGGGGTTTACAGACTATGTAAATGAGTGTTTAGATGCCGGTAAACAAGTTATAGCACTATATATTGACTACAAAAAGGCGTTTGATACACTGGACCACACCATTCTATTACAGGCCATGCATGAGTGCGGTATACGCGGCCCTACGAATAAATGGTTCGAAAATTATTTAACCAATAGGAAAATGCGCGCCGTCATATGCGGAGTGGCCGGCGATGAGATGGACGTGGACCTAGGGGTGCCGACTGGCTCGGTGTTTGGGCCCGTCGGCTATATGATGCACGTCAACAGCGTGTCCAATGTTGTGAACAAATGTCGAGTGTATATGTATGCGGACGACATGTGTCTAGTATACGGTGCTAAAGATATAAGTGAGACTAAAAGATAGATACAAGAAGACTTCGAGAGTATTACCAAGTGGGCACATGATAATGGCATAATCTTAAACTATGCAAAAACAAAATGTATGCATATACACTCGCCAAATAGCCGACGCCGACGGGCCAAAACAGTGGGTCAGGAAATCCTTGCTGTGATAGGACATACATACGAGTGTTTACATAGCAAAAAAAAACAATTGTGCGTGCAAATTAAATAGAATATGTTGTAACATTTAAATACCTAGGATTAAATATTGATGTAAATTTTAATTATAAAACACACTGTATTGATGTTTGCAATAGTTTGCGATCAATAATAGGGAAGTTCTATCAACTAAAAAGAGTATTAAATAGACACACTTTGCTCAGTGTATACTATGCACTAGCTGATTCACTAATTAGTTACGGATTGATTGTATATGGTAGAACTTTTAAGACATATTTGAACAATATAAAAGACTTACAAATAAGGCTAGTCAAATTTTTGGCAAGTAAAAAGGACAAGGACAATTGTAATAAGGAATAGGCTTTTATCTATGTGTAGGATTCTACCTTTAGAAAGCAAGGTTGAATATTTGCTAGGGTTGGAGTATTACTATGGTAATGAACATAAAGAAATTATAAACAGTAAATATGGCACTAGAAGTGCTAGAAAAAATAGATTAGTTCAACCACGGGTCAACAACTACTACGGTGAAAGACTATCAAAATACATAGTACCCAAGACATTTAATAAATATGAGCTGTGACGACAGAGCCCTGAAATGAGCAAAGGAGTGTTGAGGACCAAATTGAGGAACTTGCTCCTCGACGGCCGCCCTACCGCAAGTACTGCGGTGGTCACGGCCGGCAAGGAACAACGGTAGTTATTTTATAACATAATTAGGGAATAAGCAATTGTGTCAACTGTCTGTGTCATGTCATAATCCTTATATATTGAAATTCACAGAACCTTAATGTAAACATATTGGCATGCTTACCTAATATTAAGTGTGTAGGTAGGTAAAGTAACCTTGTTGTAAAACAGAGCGCATCTCGCCATCAAACGTAATAGTTTGTAAGTATAAGAAACTATGTAATTATTATTGAGGAAATAAATGATTTAAAAAAAAACACATTTCCAATCTACAATTATACATACTAAAGTATAGAAGTACCTACCACGGGTACCTACTTATGTTGATTTGAATTGTAATTGAGCAACAATTATAATTCAAAATCAATACATACATAATACATACATCATAATTAACTCCTATAATGCGTTCCATAATTTTAATTTATTAAAAAAAACATAAGTTTATTAAATAATATTTAAGAAACGGTAAATAAGGTAATTATTAATTGTGTAACTGGCATCAGTCATTGTTGGTTAACCAAAATTAATAACATAGCGCAACTAGGATCAACTGGGACAAAAGAAATTCATCGCGAGTATGCATTAACTGACAATAAAGTGGCAGAGCTTTACGTAAATGGCCAAAGATTTTCTCTGGACGAGGAATTTGTTATCTGTAAATTTCAGTACAAACAACGATTTAATATAACTGGCGTCGGAATTGACGCCTGCCTACAAAGGGCTCATTCGAACGGTTGATCGTCGAAGCGAAAATAAATTAATTGCTATCGGTTACGTACCAATGTCGTAATTGCTTTGTTCTCGCGCGGGCCGATCTATCAAGTGAGAAAAATTAATTGAAATGCTTGACAGACGTTAGAGTTACAGTAGACTTCACTTTTATTTCATACTAGTATCTGTATAGACAGTGACTGGTCGGTTATTCTATTGATTGTAGGTATTGTTCTTGGAAATGAGTAGATAACGAATTATTATTCCTAAAGAGATGGCTTTTTCGTTGTAGCCTGCCTAAAATATTCTGCTATCTCCAACTTAGGGTCCGGTAGAGTAAAACCTATTCCCAAAATGCCTAAAACATTCGTACAGACACACATATAAGTCTTAATCGTATTGGCTTATTCATATATGTGTCTAAAGGAATACTTGGCGCTTTTTTACTGTCGCTACCGGTCGATCAATCTCATTTGTAAATTGAGTAGGTACTCTATTGAATATAAATAACACTCTGTTGAACATGTATATAATCTGTAATGTGTAACTAATAATTTCAACAGTAATAGTGCAAATATTTCAAATTACTATTTTCATTCACTGCCCGCTTTGCAGATCACACGCTTTCTATTCTATGGCAGCTGTTTGTCCGGTATCGCTCTATTCAGCGAATTTGCATAGTGACGGATGACCGATTTTATTGAATCGATTAACTATAAATTACACTGGCGAAATTAAATGTTGCTTTTATCAACACAACACAATTTATATT
Source organism: Eilema sororculum (assembly GCA_914829495.1). Taxonomy (NCBI): domain Eukaryota; kingdom Metazoa; phylum Arthropoda; class Insecta; order Lepidoptera; family Erebidae; genus Eilema; species Eilema sororculum. The sequence continues at coordinate 14,313,988 of OU618543.1, read as the reverse complement.
CACTTTATATTGATACTTTATTATTAACTTTAGCATAATAATGTTAGTTATTATCTAATAATAATATCAAACCTAGTTATTTTACTACAAAAATCAGTAGGTACATTGTTTGAATTAATTTAATGATACATATATGTAAATTTAATAATTATGATCGGACAAATAATAATTATTATCTTATATTAGCTTATTATAAAGTTGATAAAGGGTCAATCCTGGCCTATAAAGGCTAAGATCAATACCAAGATCATTGTGGCCCATGTCAACTGCACCTGCTAGGGTACATCTGCTAATAGACCAGGGCATTGATACATGCTTGCCTTTTGGGAATTGGGAAGTTGGAAGTTGGGAAGACGGCAGCCATTCCCTCAAAGGCCAAGATAATCATTCCAAGGAGTAAGAGAGCGGATTGAGTGGGCATTGAACCTGCGACCTCTGATGTGGCAGTTGAACGCATGCCATGGAGGTTGGAGGGGGAGATGAAAAATAAAAACTGGAGACTCATTTTTTTTTTCCTTTCGCATTCTTTCCAGTCCCTATTTCCAATATAATTAAATTTGAATAATTAGCATACTAATTGCGTTAATAATATTCTTAGTAAGCAAACATATTGGTTTATTCAGTACTAGCTTTTGCCCGCGGCTCCGCCCGCGTGGATGTCGGTTATCGCGACCATACATAGCCTATGTCCTAAATTATATACTATTATCGACCGGATCTATTGAAATTTATGAATATTACTCCGCTCCCTTGGATGGTAGCGTGATGATACATAGCCTATGTTCACCGGGAATAGTTTAGCTTTTTAACGGTGAAAGAATTATTGAAATCGGTTCAGTAGTTTTGGAGCCTATTCGTTACAAACAAACAAACAAACAAACAAATCTTTCCTCTTTATAATATTAGTGTAGATGTAGATATCTCCACTTAAAAAAAACATCAATTCGTCACTCCGTTTTGCCGCGAAAGATGGACAAACGACATCATCATTATCCACAGGCTGCATAGATTGTCTTTATGAGGATGTTAAAGTTATTAATGATGAAAATATTTAAATGTAATTAATACTAAGTTTTCACTTCTGCCGGGAGTCCCGAAGTGTACCCCGGTTGTTTTAGGATATAGATAAATAAAGCGATTATTGTAGAGCTTCTCTATAAACAACATTTGACGTTAAATTATTTTCTGGTAACAAAATATACTGATGGTCGGGAGCCCCGACCCGTGATAGGGCAACGTAAAGTTGCCCATGCGTAAAACATTCTTTTCGTAAATCAATTCCTACTAATTTGAATGTTTGGCCCTGGGATTTGTTTATCGTTAGTGCGAAAGAAATTTTTACTGGAAATTGGAGCCTTTTGAAGGGTATAGGCAAATCAGTAGGAATCATGGGTATTCTTGGTATATGAGCTAATTCACCAGCTGCAGGGCCGGTGATAATCTTCGCTACTATTAAATTATCTTTTAGCTCCTTTATAAGAAGTCTCGTGCCATAACACATGTTAGGGTGGTTTAAATTTCTGAGAAGCATTATCGGTGTGCCTACTTTTAACGACAGTTCATGAGGTGGTAGCCCAGCGGGGTTCAGAGAATTTAAAAATTCCTGGGGATAGTGTACTGCGTCCTCGATGTTAGTGACGGTGTCTATGGATTTATAGCACTTAACTTCACCCGGTACTTTCTGCATAATTAAATTGTTTATTTCGTTGACTGTTTCATTCCTGGAAGAAACTATTGCTCTACAACACAGCCAACGAAAATCATTTTGATGTAAGTTTTCGATGTCAGGATATATAGCATCTATCAGACTATCTAAATTATGGACTATTTGGCCTAGAGACTCATCTAAAGTAACTGCATAATTGGTGCCCAAATTTAAAAATGGAAAAATTCCTTCTCCAAGTTTCAGCAGCTGTTGTGGAAAATTGCTATGCGTATTTCCATGTAAGTGAGCTCTCATGTTGGTGCGCAAATACAAATGTTGAACGGAAGTCCAAAGTTGAGACGATTTTAAACATGCCTTCATAATATCTGCTCGCGTACCTCTGTTGACGACTGGAAGCGTTTGTCGGAAATCTCCAGCAAATACAAAAGTGATACCACCCATAACATTATCCTGATTTTGTTGTCTGATACGATGTCTAATATATTCACAGAACTGATCTTTGAAAGTATCCCATAACTTCAATGGTTCCGATGGTTGACAAAATAAAAGTATGACTACGAATAACTCCCTTAGTTTTTTTGGACAATGTGATAACGAAGCTTCGCTTAAAGTATTACCCCAATGGTCATCGTTTTCAAGTAAACCTCGGTCACGGCAAGCTGCTTGATACGTCTCTTTGACAAAACCGTTTACAGTTTTAAGGTATGCAAATGAGGTCGGACCACGTACGTGGTGCAGTAGAATCCTAAGATAAAAACACTCCGATTGTGATGGATGTATCCCGTAGACTCTACCTAAAGCGGCATCTTTTTTTATCCCCGGATGTCCAACTACATCTTCACCACGCCTCCTTCTAGTGAATTTATTATTTGCCCATGTATAGTACTGCGGGACTTCAAGATACAGAAGAGTTTTCGCGAATTCATCTTCATTACAGAGAGCAAAAAATGCCAGTAATGTGGTATTGCGTGGGTTTTGGACAACTTGATGAGCTGTCTCTGGTGTAAAATACACCCTTTGACCGTTCTCTAGATGAACAGCCAAATGCACTACAGTAGGATACCGGTCGTGAATGGGAAATTCAAATAAGCGCCAGACAGCTTCAGATGTGCTTATGTACCTGCCATTTAAATAGTTTTCGACCTCATCGTGTGGGTTCCTAAGGCTAAAAGTTGCCTGATCTGAACCTTTATTTATATATTTACATATATACTTAATGGCTTGGACAGAGTGGCAATACTCCACGTTTATATGAGCGTTAAAAGTCTTACATAGTAGCGGGGAGTATGGAACAATCCACCTATTATCTATCGTCACCATGTTACCCCTAATTTGTAGCGTAGTGCTCCGACCGCCATTTTCTGTATCGCGCCTACGATAAACTGGATACCCATCCTCTCCGGTTTGGGTATCGTTCATGAAACGGCGAGGGTATTTTTTTGTACAGACACCGTTCTTCATGCATGGTGCAGCTAAATTATGCTCTCCGCAGGGTCCATGTACCATATTTTTAGTTATAATATTGTGTAGTACCGGATCAATTTCTTGATCGGGTAGCTCCGCAACTATGACGCTGTCGATCTCGTCTGGTTGTATTTTATTTTCTAGCCAGAACAGCAAATGACAATGAGGTAAACCGCGCTTTTGCCATTCCACACTTGCCATATAACATTTTGTTTTACCGAATATCTGTTCTTTGACAAATAATTTGATGAATTTCTTCATCTTTAAATGAAAGACACGGGAAATTATATCATGACGGTCGAAAGACCGTTGTCCTGGTAGCAGCTCCGCCTTAATCTCAGGCCATTCAGGGTTACATGTAAAAGTGACAAATAGGTCAGGTCTACCATAATTTCGGACGTACGTCATCGCGTCCTGCGTTTTCTCGTGCATGAAACGCGGAGAACCTGTAAATGACGATGGCAATATGACATGTTGACCGATGTTTGATGGGTCAACATTTGCGTCATGATTTAAGGCATCTCTGAGATGAATGTAGTCATCAGCCCTCAGTCTTTGTTGATTCCGGGAAATATAATTTAATCTTTCAGATATCATTTTCGCCATCATGTCAACATAATATTGACTAAATAAGTCTCTGTAATAATGTAACGGATTAAAAGAGTTAGTTCTAAACATTAATCTAAATGCATAAAATTGCATACATGAAACAGTTTTATTACGCGCAGAACCCTGCTGAGAGATAGTCAAATAATAACCGTCTTCTCCTGACACAAACATTATGGGATACTGTAGTGGATCATAGGACCGATGTAGCTCAGAAACTCTCTTGAGCTGTCCGTCTCTCCCGTGTAAGACTATATCCCTGGGACCTTTGTCTTCATCGACTAAGAGAACGGCTACCTCGTTTACAGTAGGAGCATTATATCTGCCTCTGTGTGCTGTCTGTGGAGTGCGATCTGAATGAATAATTAACTTTAAATTATCTGAGGAGTTGAATTCTAAATTTTGTTTAAAACTTTGTATATACGCGTTATGATTATTCAGAACGGGTCTGTAATTCGCGAATTAAATCCATTTTTAAGGTTGGTGCGATGCTTGATCGCAGCGATAACTGGTCTGCATCCGAAATAAAATAAATTTGCAAGAACTGTGGGTTTTGGCCTGATGGTGGTAAAAGGCTACCAATGAGATGATACACCTGTCCTTCAATTTTAAAAGTGGGCATAAAATGACCTTCCCTGATTTCTTTAGCCCCAAAAGAAGTCATTTGAAAAAGACTATTGTATTTACGTGTATTTGTTAAAAAATGACCAGATAATGGATGGTTATTAGTTAAAAGATTTTTTATTATTTGTGGCGGCTCCTGAAGGTTAGGAAGACAAACTTTACCTGAAGCACAGCACATACCATTAGGTTCGTCCGCCCATTTCTTGGCAGAGCAGTTAGAGCAGATCTTATTCATGACTCCGATTTGGACGGACGCTTGTTGTGCATAATCAACCTGCGGATCATATCTGAAAGCCAGTCTGTTGCTGTTAGCTAAACTTCGATTGCGAACTCTATTTGTGGACAACTGCTGTCTCTCTGCCTGAGCTCTAAGTCGCTGCAAACGCTCGACATTCGACTCGCTTTCGCGCAACTGAGTGGTCCTTATATTTTGTTCAAGAAGACGTTGGGAACGCTCCAGCCTCGACTCTTGATTGCGTAGCTCGGAGGTTCTCAGACTTTGTTCGGCAAGGCGTTGCGAACGCTCGACACTTGACTCTCGCTCGCGTAAGTCAGATGTCCTTACATTGTCTCCATGAAGACGTTGGGAACGCTCCAGGCTCGACTCTCGTGCACGTAACTCAGAGGTTCTCAGATTTTGTTGTGCAAGGCGTTGCGAACGTTCGACACTCGACTCTCGTGCGCGAGCCTGAGAGTTTCTCTGATGTTGTTCAGCAAGGCGTTGTGAACGTTCAGGTGAAGATTCTCCCATACGACGTATTCTTGCTGCCCGTGCTTGAGAACTATGGTTAGAAAGTTGGGACCTGGCTCTCTTAGGCATTTTCAAATGTTTAAGAAAATGTTAATAGCCTGTAATATTCTAGCTCTGAAAAGAACTGTTGTTTAAAAGAACTGTTGGGTAGCCCTGAAAAGAACTGTTGATTAGCTCTGAGAAGAACTGTTGTTTAGCTCTGAGAAGAACTTTTGCGTAGGTGTAGTTTTAAGAATGAAGTCTAATAAAAATCGAACGAAAATGATTAGACTTCGCGCACGACCGCTGCGTAGGGAGCCGACCGCGCGACTGAGCCGCGCGGGTACCTTACTCATAGACCTAAACTCCCCTCACGCACGCGCACCCCCGCCTTGGTGACGCTCACTTCGCAACGCAGAAATAGTAATATTTTAATTTCGCCATAACTTCAAAACCAAACGTCCAATTTTAATCTTTTAAATACCAAATATTATCTACATAAACTGTACTTAGTGATGAAATAATTTATTTTGATAAGGATTAATAGCATGAGTAAAATAAATGCGTTTAAATGTAGTCCAAAAAAAAATTAAGATTTTTAAATAAAAAAATGGTTGTTGTGCCTCACTCGACATAGATAGGTATAGTGTGTCGCGGACTTTTATGTATATATTTATAAGATCTCCAATTAATTAGAACATTTTATGGTTCTATCTTTTATAGTTTAGGCAGCGTACGCAAAATAAGTAACTTTTCTGGTTGATTTTTTACACCTTGTGTCCGAAAAACCCAAATATTTTACGGATCCCTATTTTTTTCCAAAATAAAATTTAGCCTATGTTACTCGTGGATAATGTAGCTTTCGAATGGTGAAAGAATTTTTAAAAACGGTCCAGTAGTTTTTGAGCCTATTCATTACAACCAAACAGACAAACAAACAAAGTTTTCCTCTTTATAATATTAGTGTAGATAATGTGTAGGTCAAGCTACGCGCGCTCTTATCGTTCGTAGCATATTCGTAGCATGTGCTACGAAATAAAAGATTTTACTAAAATAGATTTGATTCTGGTGTATGGCAGTACCATTTTCATTGTGCGTGACCACAGCCGTAAGTAAATTTCACCTTTACTTAATTTATGGTAAAGGTCACTCGGTTAACTAATTTTTGCTCACGGATTATTTGTTTTAAAAACGTACGTAACACGTAAGAAATTGACTATTAGCGTGTTTATTACCTTTATTAGTGTTAAATCATGATAAAATAAGGCTATGTGAAAGGAATAGTACAGCAAAATCAATCTCAATATATTATATAAGAATATATTTATTATTACAGTGTACATCTATACAGAATTAGACAGCCTTTGAGGCGTAGCAGTAGTGAAAGTGGCCGCTACGCAGGAGGCTCGGGTTCGATCCCCACTCAATGCAACTATTTGCATACATGAATATGGGTATTTTCATTGGTCTGGTCGTGCCTCGGAGAGCACAATAAGCCTTCAGTCCCGGTTGCCATACGACCACCTTACAAATCGAAGTAGCGCACCATGTACCAAACCATTAGGCCACCCTTTCACATGCTGTCAATCCTGAAATAGCTGTCCCAATTTTGATGGCCTTGCTTTTTCACGCTCAATGAGGATGTGAAAAAACCTGGGATCGTAAAAAGAAGGAAACACGGGCCTAGTTAGAGTAAAATTCCGATTCCAGTTCCCATAGATATCATCAGACTAAAAGATATCAGCCGCGTGGACATCAAATCCAGTGGTCAACTAGGAAGTATGTCAATCACCTGCGGACAGAAGTTGAAACTCTGCAAGGAATATAATTATAGCAAAACGAGGCTATATTGACTGACCAGTCGCAAGTACCCTGTGACTACTAGGCCCCATCCCAAATAATGCCGTATTTGCTCTTTTTCATTTTTAACTTATGTTAAATTGCCGGCAAACCGGAACTATCAGCCAGTTACTCGGCAAAGTAGACGACCACTATGAAAAAACGTTTTCATGCAGGGCTCCGGGTTTTTGTGAAGCTATTTTCATGACGGTCTCGATGTGGTTTTATTTGTTCAGTCGTAAGTGGTAGTAATGTGTTGTAAGGAGTTGGGTGGTAGGAAGGATATTTAAATCATGATAACTGATGAACATTGCTAAATGTTTCAAAACCAAAATTTTACCTAGCACATTGAAGAAACCTGTGTACTTTCGTAGTTTTCGTTAGTTTAGCCCTGTATTTATTAGTCAGTTACTCAAACAATACTTTCTTCATGATAAATAATTGAACTTAATACGTAGGGTCGAGTTATTCGGAACTTAACGCAGACGAAGTCGCGGGCAGCAGCTAGTTTTGAATAAAGTGTATAAATTTATTCAAAACGGCTCCTAGAATGGATATTTATATAGTCAATAGTAGATATATAAATATACTATTATCACGAAATTTTCATGATACATTTGAATTCCATACAAATACTTTAACTACCTACTATTAAAGAATCAAATTAAATCACGAGGGGAAAAGTTCTAAGTCATCTTGTTGAAAAACTATGACTTTAAGTTAGGTACCCAAGAAGCCATACACTTCTATTGTTGCAACGTTTTCAACGTAAACGATAACTTATACGTTCTGAGTTATGCGTTTCTTCACCAAACTATTTAATATGGATTCTAGTGCTTCGTATTTCTGGTTATGTATATAAGCCATTGCTTACTTACGCAAATCGCTCGTTGAATATGCAACACGTAGTTTAGGAGCTCAGTAAGCATGTGCTTATACTATTAAGTTCCTACATATCGGTTGGAAATCACTTTATTCTATCCCTCTAATCCTTTCTATCGTTGACATAGTTTACGTTTTATGAAATATGCCTTACATATATACGATTCTGGGTTTTGTACAGAGTAGGCTATGTATTACTCTGAAGGTACGTTATTTATACAACGTTTTTTTTAAGAAGCACCCTCAGGAGTCATCATTTTGCCGTAAATTAGAGGGTAAAGTTAATGTTGAAAAGTTAGACGAAATAATGAATGAATCACAAAATAATTGTCACTTGTTAGAAACAAACTATACTCCCTGCAGTTTTCAATTGCAGAGATTTCGCATTCAACTTCAAGCTTTTTATAGTAAAGGGTGTGACTCGCGATGAATAAAATAAAGTAAGTTTGTTACTCGTAAACACTTGATTCGAGTAAACACCCTCTTTTATTTCATGTTATTGGGTGTAGAAACATCCGCTAAGAACGTATTTTACGCATTTCCACTCCTAAGGGGATAAAACGGGGCCTGGAAGTTTGTATGAAAGTCCTATGTTTATGAAGTAAGAGACTTGGGCATCAAAATGGTGTGGAGGTGAACTAATAATGTATCCTTAGAAATCAACCCCCTTTTATAGTTATAACAGAGGATGGTAGTTTGTATCAATGTCTAATTCATTCCTTTTTTTAGGTGCGGAAAATTCTCGCGGATAACTTCCCTGCCGGAGCCGGTGGAGGAGGTTATGTCGGACTCGAGCCAAATAAAACGCACGTTGTCTGTGGATCGAGGTGGAAAGCCGAAGGTGAGATTGTAGGACATATATCTTGCACCTCAGCGGACCCGGAGCCATCCCTATTGGTCTGAGTCACTTCGGGACCACGGAGTTCCAGTCTAACTCACTCCAAGGGTACGAAGTTCAAGGCTGCTAGTACTCTAACAAATTCTGCAGCATACAATTTACATAGTTTCAGGCTGCACATAACAGGTTACTCAGTTACTCTGTAAGTAGTTGCATGTGTGCGTATATTTCGGTGGATCGATCTCCGTCGGGACTACCCCCAAGCTGTACCAACACGAGGTCTATTGATACTGCTTGAACATGGCACAGCAATAACATATTGAGTTCAAATATTGAAATATGCACCGCTCGTAACAGGTTGTTAGATACCGTCATCGATGGCCGAAATTACGTGTCATAATCTTTAAGGGGGGCTTTGTTTACTTTGATGAACAGATAATACATTGGTACAGGGAACTGTAATGGTTTAATAGTTGCTGGATTATTATTCGATTATATTATAATTAATGTATCGCTCTATCAGTTGTAGGACTTTCATATATTTTTTTAATTTTGACTCAGATTTCACACATAAATATTAGATCAAAAATATCTATAGGTAAAAGTATGTTAAACTAAGCAGTTCACAGTAACAAAAATCATTTTCTTATATTTAAAAGGAATATTTTCATTCCATGTCACACACTTTTGAATAAGATATCGTTAGTGGTATATGAAACTTAACTTAATTGATCGTAATAGACTAGGTATTATGTCTTACGCAAATGTAGTAAAATTTTAAATATTTTATCTTAAAATCAAATGAATATTACAAACTTTTATGTCATACTTATGCATAAAAAATATAAAAATTGAAAATGTTCACATATTTATTTTCAACTTTTAAATTCATCAAAACCCACGTTGTTAAAATTCCGCCCTACTATCGGTTTACCAGTTGTTTAAATTTGCAGTCTGTACATTGATTTTTATACACAAAAACACTATGGATTTATTTTAGTGTATCGTGTATTTTTTGTTTTGATTTTACACGATATATTTTTCTAGTCTTAATAGGTTTATGTATGGTAATTTACAGATAGCTGTCACTACTATTTATATTTTAACATAGCATTTGTATTCCCCACTATCCTAATATCGATTAAGTGAAATTTTGCATCAATTCATGGATAAATTGATGACAGTGCAAAATTGCAGCGGATTTTTGGGGGTTCTTTTATGTGCTCGTTTATGCAGTAAGGTCGGCCCGCGTGAGTGATATCCCTGGTATTATGAGCATCATAGACTCTGGTAACCTCTTATGAACATGCGGGCTATAGGCTTAGTGTGCTGACTGGTTGAAAAAATCATCCATTGTTTATAACAAAATCAAAATTTGGTATATATTTTCATTTTCTTTACGGTGACAAAAAATCGTTACAATATGAGTTGGTATTATTATGATCAATCATACAACAAAATTTCAATGTATATAATAATAATAATAATAACGGACTCGGCAATCATTGTTCCAATAGTTATAACCGTAAATGGACTTATAGCCAAGAGCCTCGACCAACACCTAAAGAGGCTCGCGCTGGGCAGCTGGATCAAGGGCCTGATACAGAAGGCAGTACTCCTCGACACGGCGCGCATAGTGAGGAAGTTCCTCTCTCTGGAGCCCTGACCACCGGTAGCTTGGTCCCTGTACTCGATGCCGGTGGGACACTGTTTTTTATATTTTTAAATATATTTTGTATTTTTTTTAGGATATATTTAAAAATGTAATTTATATGTTATTTACTAAAATAAAAGAAATAATAATAATAAATATTCCACAACATTCTACACAACGCTATCTAGACCCATGGTAAGCTTTTATAGCTTGTGTTATGGAATCTAGAATGCGAATAAACATACTTATATACTTTTTTTTTTTGTAAATACATACATATTATATATAGAAACACCCAGACCCATGCAAATAGCCATATTCATGCATACAAATATTTGCACTGAGCGGGAATCCAACCCGCGCCTCCTGCGTGGCAGTCGCGTGCACTACCGCCACGCCACGGAGGCTGTCATTATTATTCTACTGTTTTTGTATTATTATACTGTTATAATTTATATATAATATGTATGTATCATGAAAATACGCTGAAAACAATTTATAGTGTCTCTTTGTAGAGGTCAAAGTTTTCACCGAAACTAGTGGTTGGTTTTTGGCAGCAGAGTCACAAATTAATTTTTTATAGTCTTAGATTTCATATTCAATTATAAGTTTATGAATATAAATAGGTTCAAAGAAAGTGGTAAAGTGTTGTTTTTATCATGCTCTAACCATCAAATAAATGTAAATTTACGGCTATTAAATATAAAATAAAAAAATAATTTGTTGGCATTTTATCTTAACTTTATTTTCTATCGTATGTAACTGATGTACCTACTAGCTTTATTCTTAAATTGTGAACGAAGTATTACGATCGAAGCAATTGATAAGTTCCTACATGCAAACAACATTAATATCGCACTAATTTGAACTCAAACTTGTAGACGGTACATATAGTGTGTAAGTGCAGTTTCATACTAGAAGGTTTCTTGGGCGAAGAGGGAGAGCGACGGGGGAGGGGACGGAAAATCCAATTAGTTGGATAAACATCCGATTAAACTACACACTTGAGATAAGCTCTATTTACTTACTGAAGATTGAACACACTGATAAGCGTAGATATCGTGTAAATTGTTTGTTTATTATTATTATGACCACAACCACATAATAGATCCACAGTACTACTGCCACGTGCTGTGGAACGTGCGATGTGGTGGGGCTTCATAGTTAGTGCATATAGACGATATGATAAACCTTGAAAGTGTTTATAGATTTTGTGGTTTAGTATAATCACACAAACTATTGTATGGTACACAAGTAGGGTAGGCAGCACGAGTGTGACACCCCTCCTATTGCCTACGTCTATAAGCCACAGTAACACCACTTGAGCATTTAGTTTTTCCCAATGTATTCGAATTTTAAAGTTAGCACAATAAATGCTATAAAAATCATTCAAACACGGTAACAACTTTCCATCTGGTGGGCCGTGTGTTTGTCTGCCATCTAAATGGTATAAAAAAAGTAAAATATGATATAGGTATGCAAACTACCATGGTCACTAATGGTACTGTAATATCGGAAACTGAAAACAATACATGGTAAATATCTTGATTCCTCTTATAGTGAAGTTGTATACTGGGTGATTTTATATAGTGAGTCGGGGACACCGTTGTCCCCCCTCCCGAGGAGGGCCAAATCCGTAAGCAATGGCCCTGAGTCAGCCGGGGTGCGAGGGATATGTCGATGACAACCTCACCTCCGGCCTAGCACCACGACCCACAGTCGGCGTGCAGTTTTAGTCAGTTCGAGTCCGAGATAACCTGCCCTTCCAGCTCCGGCAGGGGGGTATCCGAGGGGATTTCCGCACGGAAAAAAAGGGTGATTTTATAGTCGTTTCGGATAAAAACTCGTTTAGGAATATTTTTTTTGATAATGTATGGGAATAATGTTCAGGTGAAAAAAAAAAGTATGAGGGTTGTAAAATATTTTTTTTCTTTCGCCAAATTAATACTAGTTTCCAGATGATTTTGCTATCGAACCTGTGCCCAAATTCTTTGTATCCGAATCGACTATTATCACCCTGTATATATCCTGACAAAATAATTGCTCTACTATCTTGTTTTAAATACATCTGCTGATATGATTAACAGACACACAGTACTTACAAACTTTGAACCATTATATATGAATCATACGAATAGTATTCTCCTGTGGGGATTGAATCCTCTACGTTCGACGCAGTGATAGTTAGCGAAGCGAACACTAATTCCGTACCGCCATCTATGCATTTAATATTTATTATTAAAATAGCTATTAATGTCCCTATTTCCTACAGTCGAAATTATTCAATCATGTGAATTACCCCGTGATTTTATGCGTTTAATCACAGTTTCGTAATGCAATAAGAAAAGTATAATAATTAAAAACTCAAAATAGTAAAATAAGTTTCTGTTTTCTGCAATTTTTGAATGCATTTTCTGTTTATTTATGCACATATACATAGAAAAACATAACAGAAAATGCCGGATCGTGTTTTTTGCAGAAATTTCTCAGAGCAGACCGACGATCATATTATAAACATGTCTATGAGAGCGAAACTCATACGAAAAATCATAAATTTAAAATGAGGTTTATTTTAAACAGTAGACAGTTTAGATACAAGTTACATTGGTTGGTCATTTACAGCAGATGAGATACCTTATGTACTAGGGGAGATCAGTTTATATGTTAAGAATAAAAATGGTCCAAGTATTGAACCCTGTGGAACGCCCGTCGAAACTACTGATACAATGTGGGTGCTAAGTATGGCGATATAGCAGTAGGAGACATAGCACGTTATTATTGTAGTACCTACGTAGGTAAGTGGAGTTTGAAAAAGGTTATACTTATAACGCGTAATTACGTAACATTTTATACGCAGACAGATTAAAAACAACAAACGGAGGTATGTTCTCAGAACCTCAAGCTTGAAGTTCGATATTGTGTCAACGTTAAATTATGCAACCGCATATAACAATCGTCACAATAAAAGGGTAGGCACTTACTTAAGGGCGGAGTCCGCGGAGCGCACGTCTCAAAATCTGTCAAAATACAGACGCAGCCGTGCACGCACACATCACCGAGATGCACAGTGGGCTGCTAGATGCTCTTTACCAGTCAAAATAATGGTGAAAATTCTCTTACCAATGATGAAAAAACTACTTAAAGCCTTGTGGTTAGAGTGCATTTTTGAGTCATGTGAATTATTGTGACGAATTACGTCTGTCAATTACATTTCGTATCTCTTTTCTTCTTATACATTCATCCCTGTCATATTATCTTACGTGACGTCATTGGCATGTCTTTTGTTTCAGTGTCATACATAGCATGTTGAACTTTTTACAGAGATTATGAGATTTCGAACAAAATAAGGCTGGGGACATACCTACACCTAATTGTTGATATCTGAGGATACTGAAAACACTCATAAAATTAAAATGCCCACCGCGTAGACAGACCATACCTACCGGTTACGTACAAAAATAACGATTTTAAATCCCGAATTACAAAATTCCGAAGTTCAAAAAGTGTACGAAATATCAAAGTACGAGATACCGAAGATCACTTACAGTTTAGATTTTATGTATAGAGCGCGCATATTAATCTAAATGTATGGGGGCCGAGCACGACAATTTGACTTCTCGTCACCTGACGGTAAGATAAAGGCAAAGTCTCAAGAAAGGGCCACCATTACAAACACGTACTTAGTTAACAATGGTGGCACTCAGCTTGACGACCTTAATAGATGCCGATCAGGATTGTCGTTTAGTGGTAGTGGCGTGCTCTGAAGAATGGAATGGAGGAAGAAAAGAAAATACCTTTGCTGTGCCTGCGTCTTCTTAGCATTGAACTCCATCAAGTTCTCAGAGTCCCATTGCAAAAATGTGGTCCAGGATCCGGTCAATCTCAGTGACAAGAAGCTATCCTTTTTCATCGATATCAGACTGTGTAGCCGCAGGATTTCCGTGATAACTCTCGTGTAAGGTGCTATCATCTGCATAGCAATGAAAGCTGAAGAAAGAGAGTGGGTAATATCATATATAATATTACCCACTCTCTTTCTATATAATAGGAAATATCACAGAGGACACGAATACGGCGCTCTTGCAGGCACCTAGCAACCCAATTGCACAGTTTCAGGGTTCGTCTTGCAGCTCTTCTTCCTACATTTCCTACCCGGCTGGAGCCGGGAGGGGAAGTTATGTCGGACTCGAACCGACTAAAACCGCAAGTGGTGCTAGGCCGGAGGTGAGGTTGTCTTAGGCATATCCCTCGCACCCCGGCTGACCCAGGGCCATCCCTTGCGGTCTGGCCCTCTTCGGGAGGAGGGACAACGGTGTCCAGGACTGACCCCAGAGTGGGGAGGCACGCTACTTAGCGCGCCGCCGCCGTGGCCTGCTTCTGATGGGGTGACAGGCGGCTCTACCCGTCACCCCCAGGTCCGCGCTCATGAGGGACGGAGGTCAGTCTGTGCCCTCCGACGCCCGTTCCACCATCTCCTGAAATGGTCGTGACCATTAGAAAGAAAAAAAGGAAGACGCAGAAGGAGATACTGGCCGCCCACGCCTACGCCCGTGAGCAGGGTAGCGAGGATGAGAACTCTCACTCCCAGGGCCGCCTCGAGCTCCCGCCTCGCCGGACGCTCGGTGAGCGTGTGCAGTCCCGTGACGTCGCTCGCGTCGCAGTGATGGAACTCGGACGTTCGCTCCTTATCGATCAGACGCAGATTGACGTGATCGTACCAACGATGGCGGCTCTCTTGCATTTTATTTGCTATGTCACGGACACGAAGGCTGCCGAGGATGCGATCTTCACACGTG
Organism: Eilema sororculum; assembly: GCA_914829495.1. NCBI lineage: Eukaryota > Metazoa > Arthropoda > Insecta > Lepidoptera > Erebidae > Eilema > Eilema sororculum. The sequence continues at coordinate 14,298,889 of OU618543.1, read as the reverse complement.
ACTCCAAAACAAAATAAATGTCGCTGCTGTCACCGACCCATGCGTCCACCGGGTTTCTCAGACCAAGCTGAAAAGCCGACCGGGAGAGGTCGGCGGCACTGGTGTACTAAAAGGCCCGTAAGAAACCACCGTAAAGGCCCCTGCATCAGACAGGCTTGTCGATTAGGCTATGAGGTGTAATGGTTTCTTGAGGTTATTACCCGTGTCTGCAACATTGCGATGCAAAAGGCTTCTAATCCAGTGCACCAGGTGTACTGGTGGTCGCACTAGCTGATACCCGCGACTCCTGCGACTCTAGTGATGCTGCTACATATAAATCAGTCAGTATCTTTAATATAAGGGCACTGACTGACCTCCGTCCCCCATGAGCGCGGGCCTGGGGGTGACGCGGACGGGTGGAGCCGCCTGCCACCCCAGCAGAAGCAGGCCACGGCGGCGGCGCGCTCAAAAGCGCGCCTCCCCATTCCGGAGGCGAATCGGGGACACCGTTGTGTGTCGTAACCTCACCTCCGGCCTAGCATCACGACCCACAGTCGGCGTGCGGTTCGAGTCCGACATAACCTCCCCTTCCGACTCCGGAAGAGGGGGTATCCGAGGAGAATTTCCGCACGAAAAAAAATAAAAAAAGTATCTTTAATATAATATAACCCAACGAAATTTTTTTTATAACTAATATACTTACATATATACTTACCTATACATTCATATAAAATAGACAATGAAGTTAGTATCTAATTATAATTTCATTACAACAGAACCTAAAAATATTGTTTCTACAAAAAATATTTTAACTAGGTATATCCCCAACTTTACAGTTCAAACCTTAAAGCAAGTATCTCAAAATCTGAAACATTATGCTATAAATGTACCAACGAATATGTGAAATGGCTAAAATCGGAACTACGGTTGTCACTGTCAAATGCATACTATTTTATTGCCGTCCAATTGATTAATGAAGACGGTGGCGCCATTTTTCATTTCACATTTTTCTTGGTAGGCCTATTTGTGTATGCATGAACTGTCATCACACGCCAAAGAGACGTGCTCCTGCTTCGAAGGCCCGTGGGCGACTGACGGGCGATGAGAAAAAATATGGCAGAAAAAAGACACTATTTTACGCGTTTTTCAGTAAATTTGAAGTGATTTTTTAGATTGATTATTGAATGTATCATCAAATAAGTTTTTTCTTCCCTATCAAAAAGTCTTTGACTTTCAAATAGATACCGGTTCATTGCTAAAATCACTCATTTTCGGTATGAATTTTCTCAAAGACTGGAGCCTGTTTCACGTAGCCTGTATGGAGAATTTACGTAAAACATATCTAGATTTTAGGGCTTTCAAAGAGGAAGTCTTTGTTTGTAAAGGTACATGCAATATTTATTGGTTCCTTCAGTGTTCAAAAAGTGTTTCTTTTTATCAATTCGTGTTGGTTTATTGGGTTAAATCTGAAAAATACGAAGGCATGTTTTTGCTTTTTTTCTCAATTTTGTGGGTTTGTCGACGTTCATTATATAACAACTATTAGGTTTTAAGAGTTTAATATAAGCATACCATATTTTTTGGTCTTTGAATTTAATATATACAAATTATCATTGATATCAATCATATCTAAATAGGTTAAATATGAAAGATCGTAACACTCTTTTCGGTGATTTTCACGATCTGGCCCCTTAACAAGATGATTATTATGCGTAATGGTTATTGTTATTAGAGTATAATCTTTTATTGTAAGAATATTATTATCGTTATTATAGGAATGAAAGAAGATTGCATTTAACTACTTTTTACTTTTACTAAGATAGTAAACAGTCCGTTATTAAGTGTCCGTTTGACGGCAATAGGCTCGGCGCCTATTACGTTGGACCGAAGATCATAGTTATTGTATGTGGGTGTTAACACACGTCTGCCTACCCCTTCGGGGATTTACAGGCGTGAGTATATTTATGTATGTCATTCTTTTAACTTATTTAATATGTTATTTTTTAAATACGAACCAAAAACCCTGTTGTATATAAATTTAAACATGTACTTACTTTAATTGACTTGTAATTTAAAGAGAAAACTTTTTCAGGTCAGATTTCGAGACGCTCTTTACGTATTTCAATTATTACATACTTGTATGCATAAATAAATAGCTCATCTAACAAAGAAAATACACTAACATTTTTTGAATCACCCTATTTTTTATCATCCCGATAACTACGTTGCAGGCCCGTAAATCATGTTCAACCTTATGCGTTGCGGCGACCCTCAAAAAGAGTAGATCTTCCTTATATCGGATATCCGCCCAAATTCTCATATTATTCTTGTTCTCAAATACCCGCATGGAATGTAAGACCCTCGTCAGGTTTTACCAAGATGTAATTCAATCTAGGCCACCCCATCAATCTGTGAGTTCTCACGCATATATTTCTGTTGATTTGACAAATGAGAAGGGTGTGGTGGCATGTTGGATGAGCACCGAAAGCGTAGCACTCGGACTTACCTATTGCTTTATGACGCCGAACCTTGGGTGTCATTGGCCCATAATATATTGGAATAAATCATAGCTTTGACGTTTGGAGGTCATTAAACATTTTTACTGAATATTCATTTTGGAACTTGAATGTATTGTTGATTAGATATGATCTATGTATCGAGCTATAGTCCACTGGGTAGACAGCGGTTACCGAATACAACGGATGCTGATAAATAAATAGTAAGTTAGCAGTAGTTTAATGTGAGTAATTTTTTAACCGACTACATTGAAGAGGATGTTTTATTTAATGAAAATCATTGAGATATATGCTAACGCGTTTATTTTAATCAAGAAATCCAGCCTAAAAGCCAAACTAAGAAATATTTATTTAGAGGTTTCCATGGGAAAAAAACAGACTTTATTTTGACATATTTTATTTTGTCTTTATTATTATTTGCAGCCTTATCAATAAAATAAGTTACATAATACTGTTGTCCGCGATTTTACGTAAAACACGGATCCGAGCGAATTTCATTCCGTCTAAATAACCATGGCTTCTATCGGATGCCTTCGACGACAATCTCAGCGCTGTTTGTTTGACTATTGTGTGTAACTAAACACTAAGAACGGGAAGATAACAAAGATTCCGAGGAACTTCCTATTATTGTCAATGGAAATCAAACAGCAAGTACTACATTCAAACACAGTTACTCCATAGGATAGAATTATTATCTTGAAATTTTTTATATTCATGGCGAGTCTGCCTAGAGGTGGTCTTGAAGATTTCCGTTCTAGGACATACCGGAGGTCCTCTGCAATAAGCTCTTAAGGCTGATTCTCTAGCGCAAGCGTTCTCCTCGGTGCGGTGGTGGGAGATCAGGCGGTAGTCACTCCCAGAAAAGCCGTATATAGCCAAACTAAAAGAGGAGAAGGAGTAAGCGGTCTCCACTGGGGAGCCTGAGGACTCCCCAGAGTGCGAGGTGAAAGGAACCACGCTTAGATGCTGATGATGACTATGAATCGGGCTATAAGTAATTAGTTATTACACTAATAATGTTTCAATGTGCTTGCTTAGGTATTTTATACCTACTACTGCAGTAAAAACTTAGTTATATTCTTCTTGTGAGAATGGATAAAAAATTAAGCAAATTTCCTTAAATCTAAATAAGCGCATTTATAATACTAAGATAACAATAATAGAATAGACTCAACTACGTAATTAACATACGTTCCTTGGAACTACTAATAAGGCACCTTCCACCGGCACAAAGTAATACCAACAACGTGTTTTGACTCCACATGGAGCATCCTCAGAATAGCTAAGCAGTAAATGAGTGTACCTTTTACCTCTTCGACTAACCAAAATGTTTGTTCAAGGGGTTTGTTCATGTCTTTAGTTATAATTGCGTGGGATCGTACCTGCAACTTTGGATAACAGTGCTTTTACCACAAATCTACCATAGTTATATCTTACTAGCTTTTGCCCGCGGCTCCGCTCGCGTGGATGTCGGTTATCACGACGAAACATAGCCCATGTCCTTTCTCAAGGTCTGATCTACCCCTATACCAAATTTCATCAAAATCGGTTCAGTGGTTAAGGCGTGAAAGCGTAACATACAGACAGACAGACAGACAGAGTTACTTTCGCATTTATAATATTAGTATGGATTCACAACTCTATAAATATTTTAAAACAACTGGAATAACACGCGAAAATAATCACTACATATTTAACGTTTGATTCGTCGTTTAACGTTGAGAATTTGTTCAAAATAGAGGTTGTGTAGGTATGTAAAATTGAAATTAATTTTCAGTACCCGATTTTTTTGTACAATAGCACACATACAATACCTACTCACTCCTGTATATCCCCGAAGGGGTAGCAGAGGTGTATTAACACCCACATTTCGCCAATTATGATTTTCAGTCCCATGGCATAAGGGGAGAGTCTATTGCCGTCAAGCGGGCACTTATTCATGGGCACTATTTCTACGACACCTACAACAATAGCGTGATCATATAAATTATAAAAAAGGTTTATAAGTCTGTTGCCAACTATTTTTATACGTAGGTAAATAATAATTCGCTAATTCGAGTTTCGAGATTTTATTTTTCAGTAATCACCAAATATTAACTTCAGCGTGATGAATTTTACTCTGGATACTGACATATTATATCAAAGTTCACATGGTCAGGTCAAGGATCAATAATCTACGAACAGTGCCCCGAATACGAAAGATATTCGAATTCCTAACGTAAACGTATCAAGAGAACGGAGCATTGCGATTGGCAGGCTTCACACACACATAGGTTCACAGTAGATAGGCGGCCAATCGAAATGCCCCGTTCTCTTAATACGTTTACGTTACGAATTCGAATGTTTTTCGTCCGCCGGGCACTGTTTTATTTGCATAAGTGATTCAAGAAATTATTTTAAAGATATACTATATTCATTATAATCTATATTTATTATAAAAAAAGGTTTATAAGAACTATTTTAAACACGGAAGTCAGTTTTTAAGCCAAATTTTAGTTTCAGACTACTAAGTTAGTGTATGCGGAGTAAATGCGCGTAAAAACTTCAAACAGTTGCACAGTGAGTTCATAATCTCCCCTGGTCGTAAATTACGTAACTCGCCCTCATTACCGCGGCCGCCCATCCGTAGATGATACGAGGGTGAAGGGCTCTCGCATTCCCTGCTTGTCTATAGGTACAGACGCAGCGATAAATGAGATATGAGCTGCGTTGCAATATGCATGCCTGCGCCAGGTCAGCTCGTATCCCCCTTCAGTATCGCAGTACAAGGTACGCTTCGTATACTCCCAATAGTTATTAATGTTTCACATTTTAATAATATAAATGGAAAATCGCTATAGAGCCATAGTGGTTTTGACATATAAGTATTAATATGTTTATTTGAAGTGAAGTCCCACAGTAAAAGCTTTTAAGTTGATAAATTATCAGCTGCATTAAATTTAGTTACAAGTTTTTATAAACTGCAGATCTACTATGAAACATCTTTGTCTATACTATGAAACACGAGTAACACGACTAAAAGACGTAGCATTTTAGCCATATAAATTCACGAAATGATGAATCACTTCAGTTTTCTTCCGGTAGGGTTTAGACCGAACCAAAGTGGCACGCGTTTTTGGTTTTAATGTAGTTACTCCATGGAACTCATGGTGGATATTTCTTGGTAGGACTACTTTTACTTTTATTATAAAGGACGTTTTTTATTGTCTAATTTGACAAAAAAATACAATGTAAAATGTATTATTTGTGCCTTTTAGCAGAATATAGGAGAGCATATTTTAAATTGTAACACCTTCTGTTATGTATGTTATGTTACACAGCATATTTTAAATTGATTAATGATTACTCAGGAGTTGAGAATAGTTTTTTTTTAAAAGAATATTAGAACCGAAGTTACTAATATTCCCTCTAACCCCTCTAACTAAGCTAAATTGCTTGTGCTAGGAGTGGGTTCACGTCGGTAGTATAATGGCCAGGATTCGAACCCGGGACCTCTCGATCGTAAGGCCGACTCCTTAACCACTAAGCTACCGACGCTTAAATAGGTGGGGTGACATACATGATGTTATTTAAAACAATAAATTCATCCTATAATTTCTCCTTTTTCCACCTAGAGGCATATTTATTATATATACAATGTCTTGCTTGATGTTATATCAGACCCTTTATGAAGGGCATTTATGCATGGCTGGCAATCCGTAAGTGTCATCCCTGATCTCATAACTCTCATTCATTGACATATTGCTTTTAGGCATCTATTTATTTGTCACCTTATAATATGTGTATAGAAACATTCACAATGACTGTTATATTCTAAGTTCTCAAAAAAAACGAATGCACAAAAATTTTATAACGCTATTGTGAAATAGTTTTTTTGACTGGTCAACATCGTGAGTGGCGTTTCGTGCAGTCGTTACGATAGTTTTATTTACACGGTTAACGAAAATACGCAGCGAGCGGAGCGCGTGCCGCGGGGCCTTACCTAATATGTTATTACGAGAAATAAAACGTGCCGCAACGAGACCGACCGTCCAAGTCAACCATATCGTTACCGTTTTACTCGCCTTATCGACGTCTGCATGAGCACGGAGCCTTAATTAAAATATATGACCGCCATTTAAGAATAATTTCGAGCGAAGTCGATATTCTTTCGCCGTAAATAGAAATTTATTTGAATTATTTTTGAAATTTATTACTTGGCTTTCTTGAGTACAAATATTCGATTACTTGCAAGTCATGAAAGTAAGTACCAGTGAACGAACGTATTTACTTATTTGGAATATGAATTCGTTTTTGACGCGTTTTTTAGTACACACACAAAGAGTTTGGTTGTAACTTGGTACAAGGATAGATTATAGAATAATAGATGGAATAATTTTTATCCATCGAATTGGTTTCCATAGGTTGAGGAAACTCTGGTTTGACGGAGGTCGTTCTGCAACCTCCTACGACCTGCCTTCGTCGCGGGTGCATTGAGCCGATAGTCTTCTCTGGACCCGCTAAGCCGTCTCCTTCTCGAGCGTTACTTGCTCACAGAAGGAGACGGCGCCGGCGGCAGCCGACGCGCTCGCGAATATTACCATTCACCGCGAGCAAGGCGGCGAGCGAGAGAACTTCCACTCCTGGGGCTGCCACTAGGATCTGCCTCGGCGTCTCCCACGCCGGGTACTCAGTCAGCATGTGCAATCCCGAGTCCTCGCTCGCATCCCGGTGATGACAATCGGATTTTGATTCTCTCCGGATCGGATGCAGGTAATCCCCGAACACGGTGGGTCGGGTTTCAATTTAAAAATACCTAACCATACAATTCATGTCACATTATAACACTAATAATTACCTATTGAAACTAGCCTTTTTAAAGAGGTTAAAATAAAAGGAATAAAGAGGAGTCTAAAAGTGAGTCTATCTAATATGAAATCTTTACTACCGTATAGTTTATAGCGCCAGGAGAGTATATAAAATCTATACTAGTGTATGTAAATTTTACGGGTGCAGCCTCGTGGTGCTTTTCGTATAATTTTCTTTTCAAAGATCTTCTTGAGCGTTAAATTGTGAATTATCTTGTAAAATGCTACTTCGAATTGTACTTGGAACGGTTTATGGGGAGAATTCATATATTCACAGTCTTTACTATCGCAATTTTAACCTAACACCTGAAAGCTCATTATTAGTACTTAGTAAGCCTTGGGAGATAATGAACATTCTTTTAAACGATGACGATCTTTAAACAAGTAAATTTCAAGTCGGTTTCGGTTATCTATCAGTGGCGCGCCATTCATGTTGTGACAATGATTCTATGTCCTAAACCAAACTGATATCGGTACATAATCGAGAATAGGAAATATTGTAAGGAGCGAGCACACAAATTTTTACCAAAGTTTTTTACGGAAGATTGCTTGGGAATGATTTGGTGGGGGGGTGATATACTGTAAGTCAAATGATCTCTAAGGCATTCGCCAAATTTGACGGAAACATTGCAGCCACATTGAATAATCCGTGGCAGATTTATTAGTCAACTGACAACGCCAGCGGCACGATCGAGGTTATAAGTATACTTACACCTTTTCTTATAAACTTGTATGAAAAACCTTTTTATTTTACCATTTATGTCCAATGTGACATCACCGATCTTACATCGATGGACGATAGGTGCGCGGAGAATGAACATGTATTGGCTTTCCGACACGGAAAATCCGCTACGGCCTCGGTACGGTATGGCACAGGCCTAAAAGCTATTAATAGACTCTTTTCGTAACTACAACGTTAGAGTTTACCGAGTTTATTACCTTTGTGAATGCCAATTGTACAAAGAAGTTCAGAGATTTGTAAATATTATAGTAGTTTCTTCTCCATTTAAGTTTCCTTCTTTATCTTATTGTGAGTGAACTCTTTCATTTATTAGTACCAACTATCTTCTGGAATATACTGTTGTACCAGATAGATATATATTGTCAACAATATCATATAATATATTTTAATAGTGTACAATAGTTATTCGAAAATTCCTTTTCTTTAGAAACAATTGTATAGAAAAGAATCACGTGTTTCACTTAAATCAAAGATCAAACCCAGAGCTTATCGTCACTTAGATGGGACAGTCGGGGGTCCGATAAATCGATTCGTCCTATCTCATTGAAATTTAATGCCATCAGTAAGAGTGTCTACATATAAGAGAGTGTACCTATATTTATATTTATGGCACACACCAATGACTTTTCGATGCTTTTGGAAGTTATGTGTGTATTTATCGCAGGTTTATAAGTGCCCGGTTAATGGCAATAGGCTCACCACCTATTACATTGGGACCTAAACATAAACTGGCGAAATGTGGGTGCTAGCACCTCTGCCTACCCCTTCGGGGAATATAGGCGTAGTTTATGATGATGATGATGATGATGACCTGTATTCATTACTGTTATGCTATTATGTTTTACTTACAAGAAATTGGCTTGGTTATAATGCGTCAATGTACACCTTCCAAAACTTTATATGATTAGTTCCTTTTAGGGGCTAAATTTTCACCGATACACGTGTACATTTGTTTCTAATCAGGAGCAGGTGCGTATGAAATTTCGGTTTGTCCCTTTTGGTACACTTTCCTTTCAGATACACTTTTTGAAGATCTCCGCTTTTGTTCCCCTCCTTGGGAAAAGATTTTTTTTGTTAACAGCATTTGTTTATGACCAAATCTATTGTTTTTGGAATACAAGTAGATAGAAAAAGTGATGGACACATCATTATGTATAACATTGAAATATCTTTAGTTCTTACCTTGCGAGCTTTGCATTAATGCTAATTCTGTCATTTACCTCTAAATAAACAATACGCTCAGCATAAATTATGTTTCATTAGATTTTAGTAGCTTTGTATATGCTGTCAATTGAAAACGTTGACATTTAACTCCTATAAACAATTTAGGGACTGTCAACAGTAAAGTTGTCTCTTCGTCAAATCTTCAACAATGGACTCAGGGGTATTCTCGCGTATCTCTGTCATCGATAATGTAATCTACATGTTATCAATATTATTGTGAAAATACACAGAGTATTTTCAATTTAAAATAACTTTACAATCAGTTTTCTCTACAATATCATGTTTCTCGGAGATCTGTTTGTAATATCACTTTACGTAGTTTTAGTTCATAAAATACACTTTCTTGATGCAGCTTGCCTTTCTGCATACAATTAAAGCAGAAGGGAAACATCAGGTAAGTCTCTCAGCTTTAAAAAATGTTACAATATTTTATGGAGACTAAAAACGTGTCTAGATTTAAGGTACAAAATATTACTTGTTAAAAGAAAATTGCTGTTCAGTACTACGGACATCAACAATAATTTTATTTCAAAAAGCTTTTTTCAAGAAAGTTAATTTTTAGTTGGGTTAACCTAATATGGTCCAGACTTGTTGCAAGAATAGAAGCCGTTGGGTAACCGAGTTAGGTAAGGATGAAAGAGTAACAGGGTAGGGGTTGACCTAGGTCTATGTAAGTCGATCAGAATGAGGACATTCTAAGGAAAGATCAGATGAAGAATTCCTGCAGCCAGCGAGCATGTACGAAAACAATCGTGGTGGTAGAAGAAGCGACCAGGATCGTGGCAAGTTTCGACTTGAAAGACGTGGTTTGACCTACCCCAATATGACAACGGCGTGATAGGTGTATTTATCATAGAAATACATACACACACTCACTCCAATAAATACGCTAAGGGGTAGGCAGAGGTGTATTAGCACCGACATTTCGCCATCTATGATTTTCAGCTCCACGTAATAGGAGGCGAGCCTATTGCCGTCAAGCGGGCTCTTAGTTATGGGATGTATTTTTACTGTCAGGTGTAGAAAAGCCCTATACCTTAGTCGCCTACAACGACACCTACAGGAAGAGATGGGGTTGGCCCTATTCTACTCCACCGGGAACCAACACAGCAAATATCATAGAATTATCCGTTTAGTATCCGATCCGATTTTACAAAAAGTCACGTGCTTACGTTTATCACGACGTCGTTGATCAAGTTATTTTTAAACGTTTCTCTTTGTACATCAAACTTTGTGTTTGAAATCGTTTCACCAACAAATGATCATTATAATTTTGGACAGTTTCTCGTTAAACAATATTTGTTTCGTAACTTGGAGAAACTTTCATCATTATGAACTTATTATAGTAGAAACAATGCGTGCTTACAAAATCACACAAACGTGTCGTCCAACCTTGTAGCAAGTCGTAGCGCGGCGCGTAGACGCGCGTGCTACGAAGTACTTATAGTATACTGGCGGTTTCACCAAACTTTTTATTGCTTAATACCTGCGGTCAAAATAATATTAAACCGCCTTGATATATATAATGATTTAATGTTATTATTGAAATTCCGACGAATACACGTGAGGCCTCGTTCTTGACTTAGCATGGATTTTCAATATTTGTAATACCTATACAGTTCGAATGTCATGCTGAGACGTTTCAAATAAGGAATGTGTTCGACAGCGCTGTCACGTTCAGATGGCGTGTTCGGGTGCAATTTGCTAGGTCGCACCGCCTACTGTAATAACGACTTCCGTACCCCGTCGTGGCGCCTCCTCAAATTGGTCGCTTATCACCAATCTACGGTGTAGAGCAGAATAGCAGTTGGGCCGGTCGCAATTTGTCAACAACGCTCGTCCGTTAGTTGTTTCTCGTTTACAAATTGCCGCACGGCCGATGCTATTTCGATGATTGATTTTGTTAAGATCTACGCTCGCTCGCAAACTGTTAAGTTCTTCAGGTTAATAGCTGTTATTATACACCTATATATTAATACGAATTGCACGGCGATTAATGGGGTTAGGTCACTAAGTACTACTGCTTCAAGCTCTATAGATTCATACCCATTTAGGATAATTTGTATACTTATCTATTGGGTTCACGATGCAAGAGTATTATTAAATATTTTAATAAAAATAGAAATAAAAAAGAGTTATGCCTTGCTTTTCCAGTTTTATTTGAACAAATGATTTAAGAAATACAGCAGAAATTATTATCTCAGCGTTAAGTATCCGCGAGTTATGACACACGTTGAAAACTTTGGTATATTTCTCCGGAGCATGTTCCAACTTACTGGTTTATTGCTTTCAGAGATATTATTTCAAAGAACTCCAGGAATTTATGCCGCACATTCGTCTAGGAAAGGTAATCCCAGAGGCTCTTATTCGCTTACTTAGTTCAAATACTAGTCACATGTGGATACCAAATCTTTTTGTGCATATTTGAATCCAGAGTCAGTAATTTGCTTATTTCAGAATAGTTCTATCAAAAAATTGAGAACATATTTTACGATACGCTGCTAATACTTTTGAATTTCAAACAATATTAGTTTCTATTTATGTTTATAAACGACATTAGTTTACAATATTAGTTTCTAGTAGCAACATTTCTATAAACCGACAACAGAATATTTAAATATAGAAAGCAATGTGTATCATTTTCAGGTATATTTATATGGAATTCTTAGTAGTTTAGTCACCTTTTTTTATGGGGGAACGTGAAACTAATGTATAAACCGAAATGTATATACTAGTTTTTCAAAATACATCAACTATATGTAGGTACGAAAAATTTTAACTGGGTCTGACTTTTTAAACGATCAGGTTGCTTTGTTTACACAATATCAGGTGCGCGTGCGAGCCAGATCGTGTGTTAAAAGTTGGATGTGAATATTTGGATTAGTGGAACATATTGGAAATATGTATCTTGCGATTTTATTTTCAAAGGCCGGCCGACAAATACTTTTGGAATCCATATGCAGTCAATGCAATAATAATATAAGTGTACAGTATATATATATATATATATATACATATATAAATAAGTATACACCTTTTTATACGTCTTTGTCTTATATGAAAAGGTGTAGGTCAATGATATTTTATACAAGATATGTTACGTTCATAGTAACTGACACCTCAAATCTGATCCAGCCATGGATCCAGCAGTCTGTCAGTGCACAATAGTTGACAATTAGCGTTAAAGTAGTACGAAAGATGGGATAAGCACGTGAGTAAAAAAGATAGCTATAATTCGGAATGATTCGGACGATTGCACTTATAGGATCGCTTCGAAGCATAGATTATGATTTTGTTGAACAGAAGGGGTATTTCGTTGGTAGGCAAGAAATGAAATTCGATGAAAAAACAATACTTCATTATTTATTTCGGAAAATGATAATATTTCTAAAAGATAAGTAGGAAACTTCTCGAAAATAAAACCATAGTGCCGTACTGACGTTATAATCAAAAATTAAACTCCTTCAAATAAATTTAATTTATTTCTTTTCTGCCTCTTAGAAAGTTTTTTATTTTGGGATTATTTTTATGAGCAGAATGAAGCCGAACAGTGGTATATTTGTCAGTTATATATATTCTTCCTGAGCAATGTTCCTTTTTTCTAAGTATATCTCTCAGTGGCTTCAAAATTATTGCTACAAATTCTACTGCTTTTTGAAGGTGTCCAGTCAAACTCATTTCGTTGTTCTTTAAGAATTGCAATCCATTCTTGAAGTCGAACTTCATTAGTCGGAAACCTGGAAAAAAAATTAGGTTAAGTATTACAATTATTTAAAGGACAACAAATAAATAAAACAAAAATTTTGTTACTCAATTTTAAATAAAAAATAAAACTGAACAGCAGGTCAAAATTATTACTTTAGTAGGCAGTAAACTGAAAATTACCCTATGTCGCATCTGTACTGATAATCTATGCAAGCAGTGTTGTTGTGTCCTTGTCGTGCTCATATCAAAAAGTATTTCTGTCCTTTTTCTTTGCCGCCATTATTTTAAAAATATTATTAAACTAATTTTAATGAAATACACTAAAAAATCGGTAATATTGTATGTACTTACATGTGATAGAAGGTCCTTCGTGTTTTATTGATTTTAGTGTCGTAATTTGTGCATTTTTAAAAATACACGGTGGCATTTTTATTGCAATTTTATTATGCACTTACATACGTGACAACTCGGCGTTTGCCAGACATATACTAAATGCGATACGTCCCAATTGGGACGTTTTCGCGTCTTCACCAGGCGCAGTCTAATAACATATCTGCCTCTTTTTTGTATGTAATATCATTGGTGTAGGTACTTATCTCGTGCTGTGTCAAAATATATCTTATGATTAATATACAGAGTAAATGGGTGGCTCGCACTCTACCGTTCAAACTGTATCGATATGTATGGCAAATTTGTTATAATATTTTGTATTAATAACTGATTTAATGGAATACATATAGAAAAACTAGCTTTTGCCCGCGGCTCCGCCCGCGTGGATGTCGGTTATCGCGACCAAACATAGCCTATGTCCTTTCTCATGGTCTAATCTACCCCTATACCAAATTTCATCAAAATCGGTGCAGTGGTTTAGGCGTGAAAGCGTAACATACAGACGGACAGACAAACAGACAGACAGAGTTACTTTCGCATTTATAATATTACTAGCTTTTGCCCGCGGCTCCGCCCGCGTGGATGTCGGCTATCGCGACAAAACATAGCCTATGTCCTTTCTCAAGGTCTAATCTACCCCTATATCAAATTTCATCAAAATCGGTTCAGTGGTTTACGCATGAAAGCGTAACATACAGACAGACAGACAGACAGACAGAGTTACTTTCGCATTTATAATATTAGTATGGATGGATTAGTATGGAAGTATGGATGAAACTTCTCGGGTGGGACTCGTACCCGCGATCTTTCCCTTACAGGGGGAATGCCTTGACCAACTCGGCTACCGAGACACGCCCGATGTGATTCATATTTCCCTTCTATTTTTATCCGTCCTTAAGGCGACGGTGGAGTCATCTACCGATATTCTTAGGTCACGAACACCCTCGAGCCCTTGCAGATGCGTAGAGATGTTGCGTCTTTAGCAGTATTGTACCATCTCCACCATGGTGAATGTTCTGCTGAGCTCTTCCAATTAGTCCCACCCTCTCCTTTCCTTCACAGGACGACACGTACAGGCCTAAAATGCCATCCGTATACGTTGCAGAGCATACCTGCTAGAACCAAGCGTTTTAGTGACTCATTCATATGCCGCACCGCTAAGATTTGGAACTCCCTGCCAGCTCACGTGTTTCCTTCTTCCTATAGTCCCGGATCCGTTAAGCGGGGCGTGAAAAGGTAACTATCGGAACAATGAATGATGTTACAATAATTTTTCTCCTTCTCAAGGACTCCACCATCGCCCCTGTAAGAGAAGATAGCGGATTCGAGTCCCGCACGAGAAGTTTCATTTTTCCCCATTTGTTCGATTTGTATAGTTAGCATATTTAATGCTGTAAAATTCATTCAAATGATTTTTAATGCTTTCGTGACTATCACATTAGAGCATCACCACATTAAGATTTGCTTTGAAAACTATTTAAGCAGCTAATGAGCATATTTATGTAATATTATAATACCCCATTTCACATCGTATTAAAAATATAACATTCGACGATACGGAGACTGGTTAGGTAATAAGCCAAAATGGGAATGTTATTATTAATGCTATTGTCGTCATAGAAAGTTGGAAAGAGCCGAACCCACTGGTAATGGGAGGTGTATTATTAAATCATATGTTTGTGTGTCACGCACTGGTGGCTATAGTTACAGAAATCGTTCATCACAGTTGGAACTACACAATAAGAAATTTATACCCAGTATTTACGATTTAATATCATAAAAAACTTTCCGCTGATTTGATAATGTTGGTTTCATTTTACCTCCAGCCCGGTTTATAAACAAACTCAATATTTAATGAGAAACAAAGGATATGTAGTTATTTCTTAACCGTAAAAATGTATGTATACGTGACAATTCAGGTATACGTGACAATTCAGGCATACGTGAAAGTATCATGACAGGGTTTTGTACAATCTCAAAATCAAATTCCTTTCAGATTCGAAAAACATCGGAAAAAAATGAAATGCTCAAGTGAGACTTGAACTCACGACCTTTCCCTTACAGGGAAAGGTCTCCAACTGAGCTATTGAACCACACCTGACTCATTTCAAATTTTCCTTCTATTTATCTTTAAGGGCTCTAAATCTATTTCTCTGAACCTATTTCGTCATCACCGAATTCGAGAGACCATTTATTGAAGCTTTTTCTATATGAACATTTTCGCCAGTAAAACATACTACTGCTAAGATTATACTACATCTGTTGCCCACGGTTGCTTGCATGAAATACTGATTACGTTCCTGCGACCTCAGATAAAATTTACTTTTAATATAATGTAAATGTGAAAACTCCAACAGAAGCAGCGTAAAGGAATCAAGTGGGCAAATAAGGTTGACTGTGGTGCAAAACACTATTTTTTATAGCAACGTGCATAACGAAAGTGTACTCAAAACTCGCTGGAACGATGCCGCTACCTGCCACTAGGGATGCCACTTACTCAACTTGTTTGAACATTTTCTCTTTTTTTAAAACAGCAGTAGGTACATGTTTCAATATTGTGTTATGCTCTTTATTTTGAACTAGCTACAGACACAGTTAGCAATAATGAGATACAATATAAATATATTATGTAAGAAATCATTGGGTCTCAGTCTAATCACACTTTTTTTATAAAAGGAGTGGGTGAAGGTGAAGTCAAATGGACGTATTTGACTTCACGTCGCCTGATGGTAAGCTAAAGGCAAAGCCTTGGAAAATCTGGTTTAGAAGACATTGCAAATTAAGTTATCAGCCAACCGTGTGATTCCAGAGTTATTATTAATTTTAAATATTTTCTCCATACGCAATTTTCTTTTCATATAGCATAGTATTGAGTAACCAAACCTATTTCAAACCAAAAAAGTGAGCTTTGATAACTTAAGTTTCTATGTCTTCTAACCCGATTTTCGATCCATTGTCCATCGGGGTCTGTGTGATTAATAACACATATCGCGATAGAATCCGTGAGTGATCTTTGCGTAAATTACAACAGTATATCAAACATCAATTCATATATCGGTTTCAGATTTATATACCTATAATGTTATTCGCCTGTTGCCGCGATGGTCAAAAGAATTGAGGAAAGCACGAGTGAAGGTGAAAATAACTTTTTCTTAGATAAATAATTCTAAAGCTTATCAACAGTTCCTAAACAGAAAAAAGAAAATCGGTCTACAAACAGAGGAGAAAAGGTTTTCAAAGTTTTCCTTACCGTATCTATTAGTAAATAGATTAGTACTGTGGTGTGCAAATGTTTATACCAACTATAAGAGAGTACAGTCATTCAAAAAAACAATATAAAAGTTTATATAGTGACCTGTATTTGTGTGCTTAATATAGAGTTACAAAAGTAGTAATTAAAAGTTATAGCTATATAAGGACGTATCAAACTAATTATTGAATTGCTCGATGGTAAGTTTTAGTTCATTTCTTGCTCTAACCTAGAATTAGTAGTCATAATAGCCAAATATATTTAGATTTATGTTGGGAATTATTAAGCATATTCGTTGTTTTTATACCCGCAAATATATTTGTACATGTAATTGGGGTGTAAAGTTCTGCTATTACGTATGTTAGTTAGCTATATTTTATGACTATAATTACTTTGTCGTGGCCAATTAAACCAGTTACTTGGTTTCATATCGCAACCCTAATGAGGTATTTTGATATTTTTTGGGTTTAAGAATACGCAACCTTTTTATCACCTCTATTATAATAGGTAAGCAGTCTCTTTATTTATTCTAAGTTGTTTGAGTTAACATTCTCTGGTATCTCTGCTACTACTATTTTTAATGTTGATTGATGGCGCTTCGTGTAATTTATTGTTACATATATTGAGAACACTTGTGCTTTTCCACAGTATTTATTTTATTGAACGACCGGTTTCGGCTTACGGCATTCTCAAAGGTTTAGATACATTTGAGGTCTTGAATATTCTAATTCTTCAATTCTTCTAATTGCTACTATTTTATACTTTTTCTAAATACATTTCTAAATTTTACTTTAGTAAGTCATGTATCGTGATTCCTAGTGATTGCAGGAAAACATCCAAAATGATTTAGAGTAGAACAGATAGCAGAGGGATAAGTAGCCTCTTCGGTTCAATGCCGATAAAAGCAAGGTGCTTGTTTTGTGAGTAAACTTTATAATTGCGTTAGAAGTAGTAGTGAAATCAAAGCAGCGCATCGGAAGATACTGCATGAATATTTTGTGTTAGTCCAGTAGGTTTCAATCACCATATAGGAAAATAGCTTGTGCCTGTAGTTGCGTGTGTTTGAACCGGTTTAATTACGTGGGTACGTAAATGGGTGTACTAACAAAAATCTATATTTTTTATAGAACTTGTAGTTCCTTCATATACGAGTAGTATTGTAACGATTTAACATATATTTGAAGAGGCGTCAGATAAAGCCTTGTTAAGTTTGTGCTGCCTCGTGGAAATTCCTCTCACTGGCATACATGTAGGGCTGTCTCCTAACGAAATGACAGAACTCTTTACTAACTGTGTATTCACAAAGGCGATAAATTCTGATACTCTTTTACATATTGCAGAGAGTATTGTACAAAGTATTTATATCGTTTGAAACAAGTTTTATTCACAACGAAAACAACAAAAGATCGGTGAATTCAAAGTCGTGCAGCGTTGACTGTTTTCCAACGTAATAATATGTTTATTGAACTTTTGCTTTTCCATTTTCAAACGTATGTAAGGTTTCTTTGTAATTTTGTTGTTTTCATAAACATTTAAGGCATATTTAACATCGAATATGTTTAGTATTAAAGTATGTATACGCGCTGATTCTATACTGGTTTCTGTGCAAAAGATTTTGAACATAGTTTCGATAACAAGAAATCGGCTGAAAATATTAATTTGTCTAAAAACCACAAAAATAATAATGCATGGGAATAATGTAGATATAGGTGAAAATGATAATGTATAGGAGTGGTATTTTTTTTCTCCGAATTAATACAAATATTTGTAGGAATGAAAATCTTAGTTGCTTTAGTCTGGATGTTTCTTGTGTAATGTACGAATAATGTATAACAAAAAAGTATTCAAGATATTGATGATAGAAAACCTTGTATCGACTATTATATCGAGCCTAGAATATTTATTTTATTTATTTATTTATATAGGTAAATAAGAATGACCTTGAAACCAATCCAAAGTACACAAAACCGAGACGCTGTTTGGTAAAATAAACAATTCCGATACTTTGTGCGTATCATTCGGTATACATTATCGCTTCTAATATACATATTTATCAACTTTTACCCACAAAAACTCGGTTCATTTCATAAAACCACAAACAAGCCGGCAACGTACCAAAGAACATTGTTGTTACAACAAACATAATGTATTATTACGTACGTATTAAAGTTGTATGTAAGCATTTAGTTTTTATATAGATACTGTATTGTTTTTAGTTTTCACATTGCAGTACGTTAATTTTTTTTAATTTTTTTATTGTAGAACACTAACAATGATACATTATGTTATATAGTACATACTGCACAAACCATCTGGGGTTTAACAACGAATTATTATGTTACGAAATAAAGGTTTTTGGTAACGCTCAAGGGATTAAGTTATATCCTACAATATTCCTTCTAATGGTCAGTTTAGGGGAAATATATTTGTAATTTCAGTTACTATATAACTTTCTTCTAAAAAATAACTGCGGAAATTATCTATTTGGCAGTAATTTTATCTTTATTCGTTTTATTTTCTTATTCAGTTTAAATCCAAAACTAAGAAGGTTTTTATTTAATACTTCAATACACATTAATATATTTATTTTAATGAAATTATTACTATGAAGTTATATAAGTCATGATTATATATCTGTAGGAATTTGCGCATTCGAAACAAGTCATTAGCTCGTCGGAAAGTTAGTTTAAATAAATTAAATAATTGTGAAGGTAGCATAAAAACATGGGTACGAAGTGAACATGAAGTAAGAGATGTGGCAAGCGGAAGTGATGTCGAACGTGTAAAAGGTTGTTACCATTGATATGTTCGACGTGAACACGTAACATCGATTTTGTATTGTTAACAGCGAAAGTAACAGACACTCAGGCTAATTAGAAGTCGGTACAATCAGCATCAGATCGGTCTTAATGAACAATCTACTCAAAATAATGCCTTAGTTTTGCGCCCTTTCTGTTGTATTTAGTACAGTCAGCGTCATAAATATCATGACGACGAAGTCTCAAAATGATCTTAAAATTCTCGTATTAAGAACAAATCAAACCGTTTTATTGATTTATAATGATATTATCGTTTGAACTAAAGTTGTGTACCAAATATCAGAACAATCGGTCACCTGGAAGGGGGTCAAAAAACGAAACTAAGATCATTTTGAGCACTCTTTATGACGCTGGCTGAACACACCTCTAGTTCAGACAATAATACAATTGGGTAAGATCATTGTGAGACTTTGCAGTCAATATCGTTCTGACGCTGACTGTACATTAATCTGATTTTGATAATATTTAAAACATACTTAACATTAACTTGTTACTTAACCCTTCCTTTTTGACTTCACTGCAGTCGAGTATCAGTTTACACAAAGTAAAGGTTAGGTTAACCTGAATTTTTTCACTCAGTCAAATACCTACTGCAAATATTATCGCTACTGTTACAAAAAGTATTTAAAATTCACTAAAAACACACGGGTATTGTAGTCAGTGTACGATTGTTACGCTAATTGCAAAAGTGTACCCAGTCGATAGTACAAACAGTCGCTTTGGTCTATTGTCCACAACTCCGGTGTTTACGCACTGAGCGGCTAGATACGTCCCCTTTCAATCATGGCCTAACTATCGTTTGGTCAAGCTTACTCTGCTCTGTTTAGATTATGTAATACCTTGGCTATCTCTCATGATCATTTTGGTTGTTCCACAACTGAGAATTTTCAATCATCCCCTATTAGAATTATCATCGGCACACTAGGTGCTGTAAAAAGTAATGAAGTAAGTAATTTCATTTGATTATAATATTTTATTATGCAAAGAATAAAACATTAATATTGAAACATATACCTATTATACGTCAACTAATAATGATAATTTGTTATTAAGATAAGATAAGCCTACAAACAACGTATGAACACTTCCTAACAAATGCCAGATGAATCCATACATCAAAACTGTCGTAAGTATTCATAATAGCAGTAAAATAATGTATTAGAGACTGGTAGGTATTGTAATACCTGACATACATCTCTTAATTAAACTATTGTTACCTATTACATGAAACATAATTGTGCAAACTACAAAACGGCCCAGGCGCAGTATTGTTCAATGTTCCGTAACGATATTCATTGTCGGGAGCCCACTAAGAAAAGCGAGAGGCGAGAGCAGTATAAAAGTCTGTACAAAGGGTTATTTCAGTTCCATCATAAAACTAACAATATTGTTCGCGGTAACAAGACGAGAACGTTTCTCCTGAGCCCATATTCACACAGCCATTGTCTCGTACAGTAGACTTTAGGGGCTTGAGTCCGTAGTGTTAGACTCAACAAACTATTGTTTAGCTTCCTTCACCTGGCAAGACGGATCCCACACAAAGGCAGCGCTCGTTCCTACACTTATGTTTGTTTTGTTATGCAATTGTAGGTTTTCGAGTACCACACACTACGGAGCATCTTCGCTCGTTTGTGAACTGGAGGGATAGTAGAGCCTAAATTGCAATGCTCACTGCATACTAATGTTATTGGAGGTTTATTTATGGCACCACGGGGCCAGTAGACGTACCTACGTATTTTAATGATATCTACAATTTTATTAAAGGTATGCTTGGTATTCAGATTATATTATGCGTGAGCATGAGATACTAAATATATATAAGTGGCTGAACATTTTGATTCATATAAGTCATTGTTACCGTAATCAGCGTACAATTTTTGCTAACGTTGGGTACATTAGCAAAAATTCAGAAAAAGGAAAGTTTTTTATTACCTATCATTTCCATTCATATTGACGTGGAAATAATAAAAAAATCCTCAATTAAAAATAGTATTTTCATGTATAAATTCACGGAAACTGTCGATAATATATAATCTGAATATTTACCTATATCAAGAGGTCATTACTATTTTTCCTGATGATTTATGATAACAAGAATATGTATTAGTCTAGCTGACCCGTCGAACTTCGTACCGCCAGTTTTCTCGGCGTCAGATCCCGTTCCTGCTGCACTCTCTATTATACATAAATATAACCTAGGCATGTAACAATGTGTTTATGCTAAAGAGTAAAGTGAGTTTAAGTTGATGAGATCAAATTAAATGTGATCTATCTATAAAAAACCGCTTCAAAATCCGTTGCCGCTAAATAGGGACCGATAGACTATGTATAATAATGTATTATTTATCACTTGTAATTTTTAGATATAACCCAAATGAAATAGTTTGTCCTAAAACCCAGTAGGTACTATAAACTTGTGTAATTTACATTTTGAACGTTATTCGCAGATTAGTAAAGGCTACAAAGAACAAAAGAATCTAACAAGCGGAAAAGCAATTGAAGTTGAAAATCAGCTCGCGTTCCTTGCCAGCGTATTTGACATTACCGAAATTGTTCAAAATTTCCTAGCAATCACCATCTTAGTGAAGTAGTAAGTTGATTTCCAATAAATTGGAACCTCGCTGTCAGTCGCATCAGCTAAATGCGAAATTTCAAAGTGGAATAGTGACGTAAATTAAACTAATTAAACAATTAATTGATAGATATATGCAACAGTGAAGAGAATTTCCGTTAGTAGCACAGTAGGTACCTATTAGTACTTCGTACGTAATTACGATGCGTTTGACAAATTATTCGACATATCGCTCAGTGCAAATATTTGTATGCATGAATACGGCTATTAGCATTGGTCTGGGCGTTTGTATGTAGGTATAATATGTATGTATTAGAAAAAAGTATCTAAGTATGTTTATCCGCATTGTGGATTCCATAACACAAGCTAGTTAGACTTACCAAGGGTCTAGATAGCGTTTATGTAGAATGTTATTCTCTAATAATTAATGTTATTCTCCTTTATTTGCGTAAATAACATATTTTAAATATATATCTTAGAAATTACATCACATCTATATAAAAATATAAAAAATAAATTATTATTATTATTAAAACCTGGATTCGGTCGATTTATGAGCCGGAAAAAATGTTATTGCAATGAATACACTTTAGTTGACGATCATTGCCTTGACTCTTATATTGGAGACTTCAAAAACTTACATGCCATATGAACTGCAAAACAACAAAGAGATTTGGTCTGGATCGTCATTTTATATTGGACCCTCTTATTTAAAACGGAAGACGACTTCGATGATCCTGGTGAGAAAAGCGCGAAGTAATTTCTCAAACGTTTTCGGCAGGGGACGAGATAGAAACGAGCACACATCGTTGTAACAAGTTATTACTCACACTTTTAAATATAAATTTTAATTATAAGGCCTTTAAAAGACGTCGACAATAGCTATAGTATACCATATACCAGTTTTGGTATATGAGAGCCATGTATAATTACGCGGCCTGTCCGCACTGTGCGGTATGCGGTAGCTAGGTATATTTCCCCTAACAAAGCATAAAGTCCTTGAACTTTATAAATAAAATAATACCAATCAAGGTTGCTTGTTTCATTCAGAAAAACAGAAATCTAGACGGCTTGGAAACCCGAGCAATACAATGAATGTAACTTGTGTCAACGAGTGTTCAGTTACTTGTGCTTACATTAATTTTATCGGAACAGTAACGAGATACATATTAATGTTGTTATTAATGTATTTACCGACCGTTCATACTAATTATTGTCCCGAAATAATGAATATCCCAGGAGTGAATGTTGTTATTATTAAAAAAAAAACTCGTGAATAAAGCAAATTAGACCATTGACAGATTCAAAATGTTACTCATAATAAAATACAATTTACTTTAATAAAATACATGGACTACCGTGTCCATGTATTTTACTAGCACTATGTACTTACTGTTTAAAAATACAATAAATGTTGTCTTGTACTTAACTAATGCATAAATGGAAAATTTATTTCAAGTGATATGTAATTACAAATGTATAAAAGTAAAATGACTTGGATCGTTACATAAAATACTGCAATGTAATGTCAGATAGTTATCCACACTATATTCAAGTACGGGTGTTATAATGTCAGAGGGTGAGCTGAAATGAATTGATCGCTTCCACTAAGATGGAGTGTAGGAACTCAATACCCATGGGCTTAGAGTTCAGAAAAGCCAGAGCTGAAGTCGGTTTTGTTAACAAACTTGTTTACACTAATGATGGATAATGAAAGATGGATGAACTCTATAACAATCTATTCATATGTTAGATAAAGCTAGTTAATTTATAAATCCCTCCCTTTCGCACTTTTAGTTTAATGATTAGCAGTAGATAACCGTGATTTTGTTTTGTATCTCTTTAGAGTTTCTTACGCCTAGTACTATTCTATCTATTCTGTGGTTCCGCTACGGTTTAGTTAACTTTTTTTTTGTGTTGACTCTGCATTTTGGAACCATACAGGGGGTAAATGAGTACATTAGGTACGGAAAATACTTATCTGTTATACAGGCTGTATTTTTGAAACGGGGCAGTAAAGGCAGGTACCATAACCGGTGTAGTTACAGCAAAATGTTCTTAATAGACCTTTCGTAACTTTTTGAGGTATTTTGAGCTGCATTCACAGATTTTGGAAGAATCGTACAGTCTGCAAGAAATATGACAAAAGTTAAAAAAAAAATTGGTGCCAATCGATCCTATTTCATGTGGCCTCCCCACATGAAATAGGATCGATTGGCACCGATCACATGACTTTACAGGACCATTTTATACCAATTATACTAATGAAGCTCCATATTATAGATTCGAGTTTTCAATAGAATCTTAGTACAAATTGATTGATAAGCAAAAAATAAGGTGTTTTAGCTTTGGGATTGTGAATGTTTGATTTCGGCCAAGTCTTGTCAAGTTCTTCTTCAAGGAACGATAAACCTTCTTTAGTGATTGATCTCCAAAAATGGCCGGATATCTATCACCCATTACTTTTGTACGTGTCTGAGTGGAGCGCACAAGGGCGGATGCTGCACTCATGTTATATGTTAGTTAAGCTGAGTAAGAAGCCAACTCGAGGGCATAGTGTGACCAACCACATAATTATATGCCTGTCCATGAATAGGCACTAAATTTGTAAAAAACCTTAATGTTTTCTTGACACGATTGCTTGGTAAAATTTTCTCATTCTTCTTACTGGTACAAAGATTGGTATAAAGATTGAAAAAATAATGGAGTGGTTTAACTACTAATTGCCAATAAATTTGATATACCTATGCCTTTAGTATTTCGCAGTATCGATTTTATATTGAATTTCTTACCTAAGTGACCACAACATGAACAATGTGTTCAGGTCAATATAGGACCACCAATCCATATCCATACTAATATTATAAATGTGAAAGTAACTCTGTCTGTCTGTCTGTCTGTCTGTCTGTCTGTCTGTCTGTATGTTACGCTTTCACGCTTAAACCACTGAACCGATTTTTATGATATTTGGTATAGGGGTAGATTAGACCTTGAGAAAGGACATAGGCTATGTTTGGTCGCGATAACCGACATCCACGCGGGCGGAGTCGCGGGCAAAGGCTAGTCGTTTATATGATTTTTTAAAGTGGATCTTTCCACTTGAAAAAAACAACTCTTTGTATGAAGTCAACCTTAATTTTTTTAAACAAAAATTAAGGTTGACTTCATACAAAGAGTGATAATAGCAGCACACCCACGTAGACGCTTAGTTATTTCGTTACACTACTGACGGTGAAACACCGCAAGCTGTATATCGATCTGTGATCGCAATGAGAATAAGAACCAAGTCAGTTTCAGCCATCAATCGATTTCTGCCAAATCCTTTTCGCCGTTAGAATCAAACATCTTCACAAACCTTTGTAGGTACTTATAATATTAATAGGACAACGAATTTCAAATTAGAAATTAAAATTAAAATCTCTAGTTCGGTCTGAAGTTGTACAATTAGGAAAACAAGTAAAAACAACACAAGAGTTTCAACGGCTGCAAACTGTTTTCCGACCCCAGTTTCATTATTATTTGGTTAGTGAAAAAGAATATAGCAACATTTACGATTTTGCAAAACTCCTCTGATTAAAAAAGTTTTCGGCAATTATTAATCGCTGATAAGTAGCCAAATTTTATTTTCATCTAGTCTAGCAGTATATCGTAAAGACGTCTTCAACTAAACAGTAGTAATAAACCAGTGCCCTAATTATATTATTAACATGGACAAAACAATGTTGTACAAGACAACGTAGTCTTGATCTAAGTGTAGCTAGAACCTGTATGTTAAGGTTGTAAATTTGAGTGAAGATTTACGAGCGCTGCCAAAGAGACTGCAGTCTGCCACTCGCCAGATGGTCACCATGTTGCATGCTACAATAAACCTCTTGAGACATCACATCACGGAATATACCGCACCATACTTTTATTTAAGTGATATTACAAAGTAATCATAATCCTACTTCGTATGTCTGGGGTTGTACCTTCATTATTAATAATGCCCTGAAAATAATTATGCTACAATAATATATGTCATGGAACATTACTGCGAAGAAACCGCATTTAGCACTGACGTTGTAAATAAATACTCACACCATTAAATCTGAAAAATAATTTCGATTTTAGCTCTGACCAGGTACAGTAGCTTGTATTTAATAATAATATTATTGAAATACTGGCAGCTCATTCTAGAGTAAATGTTTATCTGAGATATTATTCGGAAACCTACAGAAAACGATATTGGTTGATTTAGAATATCCCAGAGGATTTTAGCTTGGGATCCTAGTGAACGGACCCTTTAACATGGATTTTTCTCCTTGACAAAACGAGCTGCAGAACAAAAAAATACCGGATACCTTATAAAAAGAAAAAAGTCCAGAGATAAATATTATGGTTTCATTACGAAGGGCTAAAATCCCAGATTAAATAATGGTCAGATTGCTCATATATTAAAAGTATAATAGCAATCATTATGTCTTTTGACATATGAGATAATGCTGCTTAATGTGGCTGAAACGAAAGCGTTCAGCCCGGCCAACCTAAACCGCCATTATTTTTGTAAGCAAATAAACAAAATGTAAATATCGTTAGGTCTTTAGGTACGGTGCAGAACAAAGAGTAGAGAGATTTACATAATGCTATTCACCTTTTAGCTTTCGGACATGCTTGGAGTTGGTCTGGGCTTGAGCCAAGCCGAGCCCATTTAGTGAGTCGTACTAAGATTATAAGCTTAGATCCTTTGGTTACACATGTCTGCCACGAGTTGTTTACTAAAAAATGAGAAATCCAACTATGAAACTATTTTTACAGTTGGCTTTTGAGTTCACAAAACAGTTGTCGTTTTGCTGTGTTACTTTTCATGCAATCATTGTACTATATTTCTGTGAATTTAACGTAATTATTACAGATTGCAATGTTTAATTGTAATCTGCAATATTTACATTAAATTTAATTACTTTTACAGTATAATACCACAATTTCGTATTTGTTATTTTAGCAGATGTGAATTTTGCCCGACATATTTGTTGCTTTTCAGCCCATGGAGATACTAGGGATGCAGTTTGCGTATATCAAAACTGACGATTCGATATACAGTATCTTTGTTAGTGAGATCTCAGTACGTGTCTCATTTACAAATGGGTTTGAACCTTTGACATGGATTCTAGAATTACCTACCTCTGAATCTAGAGTGTTCTGTTGTACCAAGCCGAGCCGGATATAATAGAATATGATGCTTTGAAGATCTGACTCAAATTCTCCCCTACCTACTTTGTGTATTTGTGGCAATCCATAAAATCTTAAAAGGCTATTGACAGTGTCTAAATTACTTCCAAGTTTTGTTTGTGGAGTCTATTTAATCCGCTCATATATGATGTTTTCTGCTAAGTAGATAAACGAATTGCCTGATTGCAAGCTGTTATAATGCACAGAGATAAAATATACACCGTAAAATATAACCTCCCAGTAACCGAACATCTCACAATAAATAAAAGAACAATGAAACTGAATTACAAAGTCTGCTGCAGCCATCTTAAAAATGAGATGGTAACTGCTTCAGCTACGAAAATTATTTCACCCGTCCTTAACACAGCATGCAGTCACGAGCACCACTTTTTATTTCTTTGCCATGAAATATGGGTGGCGAGAGACTCGTTAAAAAGAGTACGATATAGTATTACCCGTTGGCTAGTCGAGCGACATCGGCTAACCCGCTTTATGTGCACTTAAAGCTGGTTCCTAGACTTGTACCAACCACTCCAGCTTAACGCGAATCTTAATTTAAGCTCTAACGAGTAACCAGTGAACAAATAAAAAGTTTGAAAATCCACGATTTCATCGAATCACCGGCTCAGTGCGCTGCGCAGTGGTCTCGACATCCACGCAAAAATACATGTTACTGGTGGAAAATGCAAATATTATTTGATACTCCTGGTTTATAAAGCGGTAATATTATGTATATAAAAGTTTAGGAAGCGTACGGAAATAAAAGAGAAACGTAAAGTACATTCAATTAAAATAAATACATATGACGAAAATTCTATTTACATTGGCATTATACAAATTAAAATAATTAAAATCAGATTTTTTTTATTAGAAAGATAGTGTTATTTAGCTTTTCTTTTGAATAACTCAAGTGAAAATCTCGTTCTGTGCTCTCTTCGCTGCACTTTCTAGGAGAAGGAATTCTTCCCTTGACTAGTTTTCTTCTTACCTTATTTCCTCTATCTAATAACCACAATAATACTATAATATAAATAAAATAAATAAATCTTAACTTACCTTCCGTTTGATACTTTACAGTAACATTACGAAACATCTGACAAGAGTATTCGATTGACAGAATCTGCTCGCTTTTAATAAGTTGAACTAAATGAATTTTTACAGCATTAAGTATGCTAACTATACAAATCGAATACATAGGGAAAAAGAAGAATCATCTCGGGCGGGACTCGAACCCGCAGTCTTTCCCTTACAGGGGTAAGGGAAAGACTGCGGGTTCGAGTGTATTAGAGTTGAACTAAAAACCATCCGTGATAAGTGAATGTACGCATCTCTGGTACAGTCAGCGACTGAACCATCTTTGAAGTTGATAGGCATAAAAATATAAAAGATATAAACAAGTTATTAAACCAAAATACGTCATTAATTTGTTCTACTGCGTTTGTTGGTAGGTACTTATATACGAGTAAAGTCCTCAGTCCTATTCCAAATGTTTCTGTACAAAAACCAGTTAACAAAGTTAATCAAACAGATAAACATTTTTAGTAATGTGGTTCGTATACTGTTAGTTTCGTGGATTACGAGGCTTACTTTGAACGTGCAATAACGCGATGGGCGGCTAACGTTTTAATGGTCTAGCTACGACTGCTTTCAGATGTTTATAATAAAATTGCGAACTTAGTTTACTATAACCACACGTCGGAAGCTCTCGACAAAATGTATGAAAAATTTGAATTGTAATTACAACATTCATAGATCGTGCACATGCACGGTAGTTTTGATGTGTGGGAGACTTCAAAATGTTAGGGTTGGCATTATTTGAAATTGTAACCAATATTTGAGCGAGCTAGCATGATTTTTCTCGCTCTATCCCTTAATGTCATGACTTACGTCACATCCGACAACGGTGCCAATCCTGTTGTTACAAACGTATTCCATCTTTGTCTTCAATTCGAAAAAAAGATTGATGGCGATACATTTTAGTCCCCTCAAACCACAGAATCAGCACCAATAACAAAATACTACTACAACGATATCTTTATAGAGTAGTTAAAACCGATTGTGTCCAAGAAAGACTAACTATTGCTCGCGACTTCAGATGCATAAAATTTTCATCGGACTGAGATCTGATCTTATGACCCACAATCCTATTTCTGAGATAACACATAGCCTATGCTATGTTATATCAGGGGCATTATTCACTATACACTAAAAAATATATACAATGTTGTAATTCGATGGCAGAAGACGTAATTTCTGTTAGTAGCCAAAATGGGTTTAAAATACCATTAGAATCAGAAAAAAAATACTGCGTCAAATAATGTGGGTCTCATTTCGATATCTTAAGAAAATACTTACGTCGCGTTGTCACTTTAAGACCATTACCCCTGTCCATTTGCTGTAAGCATGCAATAATCTCGTCTTGGACTTCTTTTTCTACCTCATAAACTGATAGCATTTAATATTCTGTTTCTTGTATTTAATAACGTAAAACCATCGATGTTAGGCCTCGCCATACACCTGTTCACAGCTTATGACATTTTTACGTTCCGAAAATTAAAACTGAATTGCTATATGTGCCCAATATCCTGTTAAAACAACTTTAGCAATTATTTGATAATTCCATTTGAAGGATAAGAATAATTCCATCATCTACCTGCGATTTATAGTTAATGAGTAATGATTTTTTTTAGATTTTGCAAAAGATTCTCGGCTCTTCTGAAAATTTTGACATCTCGTACTTAAAACAATTACGTTTTCTGCTATAGAATCATAATTCAAAAGTTTTATATAAATTTAATTATTAAAAAATAAACACACGACTGTCGAGTGAAACAAGTTTGATAGCAGGCGGTAGTCATTTTTTTTCTTTCAGTTCATAAGAGGTATTTACATATACATTCCTATTAGCTACCATCATTTTCAACCGCAGCGCAGTCGGGATTTTATTTTTTTTATAATTTTATTTTCACATTTTATGTACGTTCTTAGGTACATTTTTTTTTATTATTATTGCATGGATGAAAATAACTTGTGCGATGAATACCTTTAATTTGAGACATCAATAATTCGAAAAACATCGGAATAGATGAAACACTCAAGTGAGACTTGAACTCACGACCTTTCCCTTACAGGGGAATGCTCTTCTAACTGAGCTGTTGAGCCACACCAGAATCATTTCAAATTTTCCTTCTTTCTTTTTATATCCGGCTTACGGTGGATTTTTCCGATGTTTTTTGAACTTAAAAGTTAGCATAATAAATGCTATAAAAAATTCATTCAAACATCAATAATTGAAGATAATATGGTAATAAGGAATATTACAAACATATCTATATACATGCATACACACAAGTTGCACGCGAAAAACAAAACCCTTTTTGACTGTAGGATAATGTGCTACATTCTAAAACCGTATTTTTATTTAAATTTTTTATTGATACAAACGGTTTTAACTACTATTATTACGTATTTATTTTGGCACAAATGTATTACAGATAATGTCGTACTTTATTGACGGGTAATATAACCCTTCAATGCACACTCATTTACTGAGGTGGAATTGCAGTAGGTATTTATTTATAAATGTTAACGAAACGAAACTATATATTATCATTTTTAATGAATTTTCATTATTCGCGCACTATTTGAATTATATTTTCTTCCAATGAGGGTGCTTCATAAAATTAAAAAAAAACCTACATAAAGTAAAAATACGTCTTGTTGGTTAGCCCTGCAACTTTGATAAAAATACTTCGTAATATTTTGAGCCAAGCGTCGCCGTGTCGGGGGACATTTGGCTCCTTGTTTACATCAAGGAGTCAAATATCCAATGTCAAATGAACGTATGTATGTTGCAACTTTTCAACGTTTTGTAAAATCCGTTTTAATGGTATAGGTATACATAATAAATGATTTATGACGTTGACTTTGAATACAATCAAAGCGGGCGAAGTCGCTGGCAGAAGCTACAATAATTCACTAAACACTCACCCATCAAAATATTTTTGCAAAAACCATTATTGTGAATACATGTTTTTGATTTCAATAACAAATAGTAAGATTGAAGTGTGATATTGTGTTATGATTTATCTATGTTAGAATTCATTAAAATCTACATCTGCACATAAGATATATTATCCCAGAAATAGACACACACAGACCCAGAAACACACAGAAATAGGTAATATTTTCTATTTTTTTAAATTTTCTGATTTATGAACATGTAGTCTCCCAATGTGCGCTATTTCTCCCGAACCTCCGCCTTCTGCATCCAGTCAGTATGTTACAGTGAATGTCCGAAATGCAGCGTATGTTAAGATAAATAATTGTCTTTTGACTTTCTTATTGTATTTTTTGATGTAAACGAAGGGTAATTGGTAATGCACTCCGACTTGATCATCTCTCAATTCACGACTCACACTGCAATCAGTTTTGTAGGACTTTTAACGAATTTAATCCCGTACTAAACCGGTACACGGGCTGCGGTAATTATTTAAATAAAAATCATGCATTTTAGGGTTAAATCAAACTGTGGGTTGTGCGATAGAGAGGAAGCTTTACAAAATCGAAGTAAGCCGATCTTCTCACTCTTCTCCTCGACGTATCGTACTATGCACCTTTGAAAGGCACATCCCTTGTATTATGTGCCTTTAATCGTACCTCTGATTCGAACGTGCGGGGTGAGGAATAGAAATCTGCGCGGGGGTGGGAGCTTCCATTCTGTACGCTAGTACTATTATCTATTCTGTGCTATAACTATGGTTAATATTGACGACAGAGACATATCAGTCATTCGATTCGTTCAGTGACTAGTTAGTTATAGGTACCTACATAAGTCTCGATTATGAAGTTAAATAATGCATGTCATTTTATTATTATTTAACTCCTTATAATTAACAATAGTTTGTTAATTATAGAAGTCAGTTTTCAAGCATTTAAGGCGTTCACAAATCAAGCCAAGATTTTTATATACATAGACTAATAATTTTAAGTCAAAGTTTAGGTACCTAATTTCAAGTAAAGTAAAAGGCTGTTCAATTATTATATTATGACTAGATTTTGCCCGTGGCTCCGCCCGCTTGGATATCGGTTATCGCGACCAAATATGTCCTTTCTCATAGTCTAATCTACCCGTATACCAAATTTCATCAAAATCGGTTCAGTGGTTTAGGCGTCAAAGCGTAACATACAGACAGACAGAGTTACTTTCACATTTATAATATTAGTAGGGATTTGCACCTTTTTAATTTTCAAAAGAATTGTAGGCAAATAATGTATAATAAATCTTTTGACAGTGGAAGTTTGTAGTTAGTCGAAAAAAAAGTTATGATATCCATTATGCGGTTTTATTTTTAAGGGGTCTTCAAATAAGCCCAGAGGATTCTCCACTATTCCATTTAACGGAAATGTGGAAAAAAGTTCTTGACGACAGAGTGATTCATGTCAAACATTAATTGAAAGATAAGTGCTCCCAAATAAGATTTCCCACATTGTTTTCCATCAAAGCTGTTCCTCAAATCTTTTACTTTTATTCCAAAGGCATCTGCCCCTTTTCAACTCAAGATAAACAAATTTTCCGTAACAGACTTTTTCGAGATTCACCTCGAGGATTGGGCGGATCTACGAGATTTTGTTTTTTTTTGTGTTATTCTTGTATTTACTTTGACATACCTATGTGTTTAGTTGTGTATATATTGCTGAATTGTTGTTTGTATTTTATCGATGTACCTGTTTATTAGTTGAATCTATTTAAACCAACGTTTAGTACTTACTATTTACATTGCGTCCGCATTTTTACATAACATGAGCGCAGATGTTTTGTCTTTGTGAATATTACGGTTATTCATTAGGATTGTGACGTTATTATGTAGTTTTTATGATAAAATATGACATAATTTCTAATAAAATATATTAGTATTCACCACAAATGCGAAGGTTTTCCCGCGGTAAGTGGGATGGCAAATGTTTTCGGCGTAACTCATCCACTCCAATATCAGAGAGATTGAGAACGTTAAGTTATAGCAGTAACAATTTCGTATTGCCCTATAAAACCTCACTTTCGCTTTATTTATACGCAGTAAAATGATCAATATTCGATATTGCCTTTAGATAGCCTACAAATATATTGAGGACGTTTTGTTAAAAACTTTTATATAGAAGGACGCATTATATTTATAGATTATAAGACTTTTATATAAAAGTTCATTTATCATCACCGCTACATAGTATAAAGCAAAGTACCCCTATGTATGCTTATATCTTCAAAACTACGCTATAGATTTTGATACGGTTTCTTTTAATAGATAGAGTACTTCAAGAAGAAGGTTTATATGTATAATACATGCTTAATAAAGCAGAAGGTGAAGCGGGAACGGAATCGGACGCCACGCGGGTGGTAATAAATTGGCGGTACGAATTCCGCCGGGTCCGCTAGTAATATCATATATTCTAAAAGGTTATGTAATTTTTGCAACCGTTTAGCTAATTACATTGATTCAGATTTCATCGAATCCATTAGAGTCATATGAGAATATCTTTTGGTAATATCCCATAAAAGCCTATAGAGTAATTCAAATAGACGAAAAGAAGAAGATATTTGGTGACGATGTTTCATTGAATAGAAAAATATGCTTTGCGTGGCTGTGAGTAAATAAGCATCGTGGTGAGTTCTAAAAGAAAAGTATTTGGATGAACATATCTAGCAAACACATTTATACTTACGCATGGAGCCAGGGAACATACAACACAGGTACATATAACACTCATACTGTTGGTAGCAAAGCGGTTAAGCAATCAGCCTTAGGATCAAGAGATCCCGAGTTCGACATAAACTCACTCCTAACACAAACTCTTTAGTTTAGCTGGAGAGTTTAACAGGAATACGAATAATTTCCGTTCCCAATATTTAAAACTGAAGGAAAGGACATTCACGCCTAGGTACAAAGCACTACTTTTCATATGCATAAAGAAAACTGCTATTTGGTAAATCTTCTTCAGTGTTTAAAGCGAAAATTGCATACATATAGAAACTACATGAACTTATATTTAGTTGCAGAGAACGAGTTTATTCGTTTCAAAGGTGAGCGGTGTTCGCACAAATTTAAATTTACCAAAGAGCTTTTATCTAATTTCCCGCGATCATAAAGAGCCTTTTTTCAAAGTGCTGTCCAGTCACTCTATCTCAGTATCATATGAGTTATACTGGCTGCGATAATGATAAGCTGTGGATTCGGTGCTCGCCTACACATTAAATCCTCGTTAGCCTTAGTGTAAGCTTTCCCTATTGTTCAGTGGTGATTTGGTATCATGAACGGATAATATGTTAAAACCAAAACTCATTCAGCACTGAGGTACTTAACTGACCGGTATTTTTAAGGAACATGTAGTACGAAAACAAAATCAGTTAATTGTAAGTATTACTACTTCTATGTGCTTAGACCATATATTGTATAGACACAGCTTTGCTACGAAATTCGTCACAAAAAAACGGCGTGAAAAATAGGTTTTTTTGTGAGTAAAACAATGTCAATATTGATCTATAAATTGTCAAATTACACATTTTTTTACACCGCGGCGTTATGTAATGACACGTGCGGCATCTATAGAGTTTGTGTATAGTCTAAGTATATGTGTATAAAAGGATATAAAGGCAGTTGGAATATCTAGCCGTCTGACTAGAGATATACTTTCACCTGATAGAAAACAGCAGGTTAATATTATTGACGATTTTTTTGGCGTAACATTTGATTGTCTTGGAGTATCAATTAGAGAGCCAGAATTGTTGAGTGGAATTGACACGGTCATCATGTTCAAGTACTACATTGAATATATTCATTAACCACGATATCAGATCGTACATAAAGGATTGTCTAAGGTGGTCTAGTCACGCAATCGTGGGTAACTGTGATAGATAGGTATTAACGAACTCCTGGACCAACTATCATGAAATTACTAAATAAATGGCTATGAAAGCTTTAATTATGTATATACACCTATATATTACCTATGTCTTAGCAATACATAGGTAAACGGATAAAGCAAATAAAACCCATCACTTGAGTGTCGATATCACTTATGAGACGTTGGCTTGTCGGAATAAAGAAAACAGTACGGAGTAACGTCATAGTCATATGACCCTTTTCTATTATTTAAAACTAGCTTTTGTCTGCGGCTCCGCTCAAGTGGATGTCGGATATCGCGACCAAAAATAGCCTATGTCCTTTCTCAAGTTCTAATCTACCCCTATACTATTAGTAGGGATTAAGTATATCTATTTTTATTTATCAAATTAATGTTAAAATAATAATATTCTCAAGAACATCTTAAAACAAATGAAATATGTTTGTAGAGGCGCCAATAGACAACCTAACATTTGTCGTTTTAAAGTACATAAGATCTTTTTTTTTATCGAAAACGCAGCTCTTGTTGACTTGGAAGAGTTCACAAAAGATCAAAAGATTATTTGATAATTTGTGTAATTCATAAAAGTTCGTCGTACGATAGCAGCCGCGTTATATTTGAAGACCGCAATCAAAACAATAAAATGGGGAGGCTTGCGTGACTAATCATTTTTTTACGTCTTATTGTTTCTAAACTGTTGACCCTCCATCGACGTTTGGCGTGGCTTCACGACCAGCTAATTATACTACTGAAATTATTTATTCCAAAACCATTTTTATTTATACGTAATATATACTAGAAATTTCTACGACCTTGCCTGCGCTGGATTCAGTTTTCATGGTATTTTTAATAACCTGGTTCATCTGTTTCTGGTTCCCAGAAAAGAATTTCCAAAATGAGTTGTCATGATTAATTTGAACGAGATTTTTTTAATTGAATACACTGAACCACAACTATTTATTTATAGTGCCAACACTGAATTCGGGAGTGGAAAATTTACAGGGATTCCTAAACCTTTTGTTAGCGCCGCCGTGAAGATTTATTCGGTTCGATTCCGACATAGCCATTTACCATTAGGCTGCGGTGGTAATTGAAGGTCTTGCTGCATGGCGATTTTTTTTCTTAAACTCTCGCCTCAGCCTGTGACTACGGCCGGTGTAACCTGGTCGAAACGCCAGGTAAATCAAAGGTATGTATTTACATATACCATGATCGTGTTAATTTTCATTATCATTATTGTATAAATATATATGGTTTTAAGGAGCTATGTCGAGGAGAAATAAACAAGCAGATATACCAACTTTAGTTCATAATAATGTGGTTCGGAACAGTTAAGCCAGTAAATTTATTTCAAGTTCATGTCAACGACACATTTGGTCTGACGATTTGATCAAGCACAATTTAGTACAAAGGTTTCAGATTTTTGTTAAGTATTTATTACTTGAATATTTTGTGCTGGAGTTTTATAGTTGGTGCAACATTTCAAATATTTCACGAGTCATAATATTTTGGTAATATTAAATAATTGTAGTCACACATTTCTAGCATAACAGCCCCCAACAAACTAAATTATGAGTGTTAAGAGTGGGTTTAAATTGGAAGCAAGTATCGAGTTATCGACAAACTTCGTGAACAACCATAAAACCCAATAATTTTTATTACCGTGATTAGATTAGGTTAGGTACCATGATTAGTTTGATATAATCTATGACTGGCCGATACTTTACGGCCGTCGGCGTCGCGCCCCGCGCTTACCACGGAAGAGACCTAAAAACGCGCTTGAGCACGTTGTCACGACCCTATTCGATATATATAGTGATCGCTCATCGAATAGGGCTTGAGTTATTTGATTGTTAGTATTTATTTAATGCTTCGAACGTCTTCATTTTTTTCATTTCATCTCTACTGCCACTCAGCTTAACGTCCAATCCCTTCCCGGATATATTATTTTTCAAGCAGTCTATGCATTTTAGGTTTTCTTCTCCCTTTGTAATCCTCCATTTATTATGTCATTATTTTAATATTTTTATACAATACAAAAATATTTAGATAACTAATTAAATTTATTTAACCTTACATTTTTCTACAGAACGTTTCAAAAGGCGGTTGGCTCAATTGTCTTTAGCTCTTTTGTTTGCCCCTTTGAAGGTAAGCTTGCGGTGATCCAGTAAACGTTGAGGCAAGGCTTTAGGAGGTCGTTATTTTTAAAGCTACACAGGGGTTTAAAGAAAAATATGGACAAATATTTTTATTTCCTTTCTTTTACTGTTGTACCACTACTTTTATGATAAAACATAACAAAAGCTTTACAAAATTACAGCCATCGTTGTATTTGTTCGGTATTTTGTTCTCAGTGGTATTATTATATTATAGTCGGCTTTAGTGCTTTCAAATAGTACGATTTTAGCGCATTAGAGGATGACCAGTCAATGTTGATTTAGGAAATGTAAATGTGTAGTTTCTTGAAAGATAAAAAGTATTTAGCAAGTAATGCAGATGTCTTTTTCAGGAACCGGTACAAAATACAAATGATAAATCAGATATATTATCATTTTTATACCTTTATGGTGCAAAAAAGAGTGTCACTGCCGAATATATTTTTTTAATATTTATAGCTGAACTGGAAGAATGATGTCAGACTATACACGGGCAAGATAGTATATAGTATCATGGTAACTATTGCGGAGGTGAAGTGAGCTACCACAGTCTGGTTGTAGTATTTATTACGACTCAATGATTTTATAAAGCAATGTCTTATAAACTAAATAACATTCTTATATACTGATTTATCCACCATTGGTGGAGTGGGGAGCGATGCTTGTGGTCACGTTCTTTTTTCTCGTTAACTTGCATATTTTGTGTTATGGCAGAGGACGTGATTTCTTAGTTTACATCATTATTAATTGTATATTATAATTTCCTTATAGAAATCACGTTCCTGTCTGCCATAGTAACTAAGCAGCTAGTCTGCATACCTATATGTAATTAAGCAGATGCAACTGAATGGGTGCTATTGGCCATGACATATTTTCAAGCGAAGTCTGATTCTCAACAATTGTAATGCAAACTGGTATTTGATCATAAGTATGCAATATCGGTGATTCCCGACAATTTGAAAACTGTAATTAATAAGTCTACGTCTGGAAACAGCCAATTAATCCATTTTAGTTCGTATTTCGACCGCCCGTCTGGCACAGTGTCACTTAACACCCCCTGCAGTTGTCACACCAATCCTAACAGTCCATCGAGTGATGCGACAGGTCTGATATAACCACGAATTGAATTATGACTATTGAATTTATTGATAGGTCCTAAAACAACGCAGGTTTAGACCACACTACAGATTATACACGTATGCGAATTTGTTTAAATCTGTACGAGCTACGCTCGACATAATTGCGAGACCACGTAAATGCACGCATCATCATTTTTGTTAACTTCAAAGTTATGATTATTTTGCAATTAATATCAGTTCGCATTCGGTCATCAAGCATTCCACCACGTAAATACACGCATCATCATTTTTGTTAACTTCAAAGTTATGATTATTTTGCAATTAATATCAGTTCGCATTCGGTCATCAAGCATTCCACCACGTAAATACACGCATCATCATTTTTGTTAACTTCAAAGTTAAAATTATTTTGCAATTAATATCAGTTCGCATTCGGTCATCAAGCATTCCACCACGTAAATACACGCATCATCATTTTTGTTAACTTCAAAGTTATGATTATTTTGCAATTAATATCAGTTCGCATTCGGTCATCAAGCATTCCACCACGTAAATACACGCATCATCATTTTTGTTAACTTCAAAGTTAAAATTATTTTGCAATTAATATCAGTTCGCATTCGGTCATCAAGCATTCCACCACGTAAATACACGCATCATCATTTTTGTTAACTTCAAAGTTAAAATTATTTTGCAATTAATATCAGTTCGCATTCGGTCATCAAGCATTCCACCACGTAAATGCACGCATCATCATTTTTGTTAACTTCAAAGTTATGATTATTTTGCAATTAATATCAGTTCACATTCGGTCATCAAGCATTCCACCACGTAAATACACGCATCATCATTTTTGTTAACTTCAAAGTTATGATTATTTTGCAATTAATATCAGTTCGCATTCGGTCATCAAGCATTCCACCACGTAAATACACGCATCATCATTTTTGTTAACTTCAAAGTTATGATTATTTTGCAATTAATATCAGTTCGCATTCGGTCATCAAGCATTCCATCTATCATTCATAATTTTAGACCCTTTGTTATATAATATATCAGTTTGATCTATCTAAAGAGTGTTATCATTCTCCATCGTCTTATTAAGTGTGTGAGTAACAAATTACCCATACAAAATCAGTTTAGTAATAGATTATCCGTTTTATGATATTAAGTAGTAATTATTCTAGTAACCGTAATTACAGGACTAATTACTACTACCACGCTTTACATGAAATTTACTTGATATTTGATGTAGAGATGACTGCATAAACTGTGTTTGTGCATTGAAATTAATAATTAATCAGCTAATGCTTTACTATTTCAATTATACTAACTTATCTTAAAATGAAGTCAAAAAGTCACTAACTAAAATATAAAATCAACTTTCATAGAAACTGAGAGTTAAATAGCACTAAAAAGCATCTCGGTCAATTCAGTTGCAGTTTGCTTTTACAGGTAAAGTGTACTTTACAATATTAACGTCAAGCTCCTCGCTGTGACTGCATTTTTCACCGGATACCGGGGAAAGGAGCAAAATGAACGAGGCCTTAACTCTGCCACGGGACTGCAGAGATAAAACCGGCCTCTCATTTGAATTATGGGACTTTGACCAGGCACATCACTTATTTCTGTAAAACGCGCTTGGTTTTAATCATCTCGAGCTTCGAATCGACTAGCATTCTGATGTCAATTTTAATGTTTCTGGAAATTAAGCCCAAAAAGTTATTGAGATTTGTGTAGCGTTAGTGGATAATGCGGATTTTAAAACTCATAACTGATTAGTATAAGTTAACCTAGCTATAAAGTATATTTTAACTTGATGAATATAATGAATATACTATGGGACTTAGAAGCTCTATTACGAAAACTTAGATTTAGTCATACACATCTTTAACTAGCTGCGAACCTGGTATATGTCTTTCACTTCATACTTTTATCGGTAGTACTATTATCTATTCTGTGCTTTTATAATCTTAATATTTACGGGTAGTAATATATCACGAAGATGACGAAACTTGTTTCTCAATTATGTGATATTTTGTTAAACTGTTTGAATTAGGATAGTCAGAATTTGGAGAGTTGGTAGTTCATTAAAGTGCAAATACTCCAGTTCCTCCGTGATCATGGCGCTTGCAACAGCGCCGAAATATCGGAAACTCGATACCTCTAATAATAATATTTTAATTTAATATCAACAAATGACTCCGAAAAAGATACACATATATATGTTTGAACTAAGTGGCTTCTATTTTACCTTGGGGGGAGTATTATTCACTTGTACACATAAAACTAGTAGCTATACTTCAATAAATTTCGCCTTTGTTCAGCATGAAGCATAACAAGACACGCAGTTTACGACGTGAAGCCATTTGCAGCCCAATCTTCACTTGTTCCGCGGATATGGTAACATTCAGATGCAGCTACCGACCAAATTGGGCGCTAGGTACGTTTTCAAGAAGTTTCCCGTTTGTATCGCTCCGTGAAATATAATCAAGCTAGAAACGTTAAATAAGTTTGATAAACGACTTCAGAAAGTAGCCGGGCGCCAGCTACTCCAGTTTAGTTTATTTTTATCCTTGCTTGGCTTGAAGCTTTTACAGTATTTTGTTCAACAAAAATCTTTCATTTTATCGCTTCGCATTTTGCGGTATTTTTCGTTCCGGTTTCATATTGCTGTGTTCTTCGTCTGTGAGTCATATTAACATATTAATTTCACGTTCACACGTACTAGTGCCAAAATCTGTTCATTTAATCTTTATGCTATAAAATAGTAAAGGGAAGAAAATCGAAAGCGAAAACTAAGGAGATAGCAAAATTGTGATCGTTTTAAAAGAATGTAAATTGATATTGGTACCGATCATCTAATCATGATCACGGATTGTCAATTTTGTTCTCTTTTGGGTACAAGTTATGTCTGTCTTCTACACTTCTACTACATGTTTAATAAATATGTATGATTTATTAAACCACATCTAGTGACCCGACATCTAAGAATTAGGTATAGGGTGTGCGTTGGCTGTGAAATATTTTACGATTCGTGAGCCATAAGCCAGGAAGGTACGGTTCAAAATACCTGTATTTGTCCCTATTTGGCGATTTGTAAAGGCCAAGGAGCCGACATGTATTCTAGTTCAAAACTTTGCAA
Organism: Eilema sororculum; assembly: GCA_914829495.1. Classification (NCBI taxonomy): domain Eukaryota; kingdom Metazoa; phylum Arthropoda; class Insecta; order Lepidoptera; family Erebidae; genus Eilema; species Eilema sororculum. Next base: position 14,257,358 of record OU618543.1, on the reverse strand, counting down.
CATATTTTTGCGCATGTTAAAAGTTATGAATTTTTTATGTTGTTTCATTTTGATTTTTTGTCAGATTTAGAGTTTCGCAAAACAAAGATTTGTGTTTACAAGACGGGACGAGGAATTTATACAAATACATACCTACCTACATTTTTCACTGGCTTACACAGAAACGATACGATATGGATAAGGCACGGACCGCGCCAACGTGATTAAAATTGTAGTTCTTTCCGTCTCTTCTATTATGTTATTATCCATGCTGTCGAATGACGGTTTAGGTAAACCGTTGCATATAAATCCATCAAGTTGCAAATTAACCTCTGAGGATACCTAAAAGAAAATTCATTCTTCTTATAATATTGCTTTTATATATGTAGTTACTTGCTCAATTACTAGCTCACATTTAGCGAATCTTTAGAGCAATTAATTCTGCGCATGTCGAAATCAGACCTGTTACAATTCTGCATTAGATGCAATGCGGAGATTATATAAAGTGAAATCACAAAGGGATTAATTGGACTGGTTCAGCAGTTTGTAAACATAGTTGAACAGGACCTAACTATACTGGGAATGTGTGGTCATAATATCTCATAGTAGAGTAATAAGTATAATGTAATATGCATATAACATTACTTTTGTTTGATGAATTATACTGTTTAATAATAAAGTTAGTAATAAATATTGTCACTCGAGTAAATAAATACTTATACTTCAGTACAATATTCAACGTTAAGGCCAGGTAGGCCGCATTTTGAGTTTTTTAAAAGCATTTGAATCATAGGAAAAAGCGTTTTAAATTTCGAAAAAAAGATATATATTAGTTAAGGATCCAGTCTAGTCAAATTCGCATTCAGTTACCAGATCTGATGAACTTCACTCGATAGAAAAAAATCCCAAAGTTACCCCTTTTCGTTATTTTTTTTTTGAATATTATGACTAAATTACTTATGCTTTCTATAAAATTTTTGTACTAAACTAAAGCCACTACATATGTCTAGACATTTTCGCAGATTTTGACTATATTATGAAATAATTTTTAAAGTTATATTTAAATACCTACTAAATTCGCGAGTGCTCGCGCCGCTGAGGCCCGAAAAGTTGCGCCAGTCGCGCGCTGGCGCTTACCGAAGTAAGACCTGTGTCAGTTTTTGCGCGACAGTTTCGTGCACCAATTAATCGGTTTTACGTATTTATAATAAATTGTTGCAAGTCATTCAATATGGGCAATAAACAACGCAAGCTAAAGAAGTCGTGCAAAACCATAAACTAAATTTCTAACTCCGATTGGTAATTTAAAAAATTATCATACCTAAATATTACGCTCATAGCGCCATAGTATAAGAATATCAGTATTACTACTGAAGATGCTACTTACGATTTTCTATAATTCATATTTTATCTATATCAGTACAGGGGTACCTAGTACCTACAATATTCGTACATTGTATATAATTTGTGTGTGTGTAAATAAATATAAATTTAGTTTTAGTTTAGGATAGAATAATTTTAATATTTAGGTAGGTTAGTTTAATTATTGGCCTTTTTTTATCGTGCGCAAAATCCTCGTGGATACCACCCCCACGGAGCCGGTGGAGGCGGTTATGTCGGACTCAAACCGACTAAAACGCACGCCGTCTTGGGTCCTTGGTTGCCGGAGGTGAGATTGCCGAAAGCATATCTCTCGCACCCCAGCAGACCCAGGAGAATTACAGGCCTTGGGTCAGCCGGGGTGCGAGGGATATTTCGATGACAACCTCACCTCAGGCCTAGCACCACAACCCACAGTCGGCGTGCCCACAGTCAGACTCGAACCGACTAAAAAGTCGGTTCGAGTCCGACATAACCTCCGGCTCCGGCAGGGGAGGTATTCGAGGGGATTTCCGCACGAAAAAAAGAAGGTACAGTGTAAATTTATATAAATACTTCATAAAAACTAGCACCACGACCCACAGTCGGCGTGCCCACAGTCGGACTCGAACCGACATAAGGGTGAATTTCTCAAACGTAAAATTTTCGCGGCGTGACTGAAAATCATACCTTAAAATTAACATATAGTAAGGATTATTTTTTGTAAGAAAGATATCGTTTTTCTCTATATGCACGTATAAATTATATTATTGAAACTATTTTTGTGAGTGTGTAAAAAATGTCTTTTCACCTAAATTCTAAGCTTGGTGGCGCGTCCACAACCTGTTTTCTTGGGAATGATCACAGTTTAATCAAAACTTCATTAGTTTACTGATTAAACTTAATAATAATTCGATTCGGCAATATTTTAGCTATCTTCGATACTGTCATTCGTAGTATTTAGTACTATACTTTATCTTAAAAATAATTTATAAGATGCGTCCGCGGCAAATGTAAAATTTTGGTGGGATTTATAAAATCATCGAAGGAGTCGTATTGAAAGTACCTATAAAGACGACACTATCATCATTGGAAACGTTCAGTTGGGTGTTAATGAGCACCAGTGCCAGTTGTCCCCAGTCCCGTTTCGTTTTTCTGCCAAACACGTAAGTAGGTCGTTTCATAAGCCTCGGACAAAAATATTGTAATTTTTGTGTTGATTATTTAAAACGGTTTATTCTCATTGTATGTTTTAATATTTAAGTATAGTGTACAGGTTCAGTATGTGTATTAAATTTTGGTAATGTAACCACTACATTCTAAATAGTATTTTTATAAATATTTTTTTTAGACGTGAAACTAATTTTGGTGGAGCAATTTTGGTGAATTTGGTGGGGTTTTACTAATCATCAAAATTGTATATTTACACCAAAATTTGTTTTCATAGTTATTTGATTAAGCTCCTACGTAGTCCGACGGGCTACTAGGTCAGGTAACCTCTCTCTCTCTTTATATACCCTGGGCAACGGAGAAAGCACCACCTCTCTCCCTAGGTGGGAAAGAGGTTGTTGGCAGTTGAGGGTTGTTCGGAAGCTTTCCTAATTTTCTCTCAGATTAACCATTGAACACAACACATATGAACTACCCATACAAAAGACGGGCGAGTAGTTGGGTGAGGTCAGCTGATTTTGCAGTAGGGACAGGCCGGTGTGGTGGAGCATCGTGCGCACTTTCCGTCACCTGCTTCTACTGGCGTGAAAGGCGGCCTCACTTTTTACTACCAAGCCTACGCCGTTAAAACCTGCCCACCCTTCTTCCCTCCTCTCCACTGTCAACATCATTTGGCTTTTCTTCCTCTGCTTTCTCACTTACATGAAAGCTACCGTGGATGCAAGAGTGCCTCATGCAATCTTTTGCACGTGACTCCACGCAACAAAGCGATGAAGTCGAAGCTGTAGGTGACACGCAACTCCTGCTTATGTTGCTCCAGCAGCTAGCACTCAATCTTCTCCACAGAAGGCTTCTGACCTCTACCATCCTCAAGCTCCTACATCCGGTTGGGCTCCGCCATAACAAACCATGCGGGAAGAGCCACTCACGCATTTGCCCTGGCGCATGACTTGACTCAATTGGTGCACAAGGTCACGAGGATACCAAGAGAGTCCGGCCTAGAGCCCTCTCTGCTTGACCTTCTGTTGACGAGTCACCCGGACCAGTACAGTGTCTCGGTGATTGCTGCTTTAGGTAACTCCGACCACTGTCTGGTCCGCTCCATCGTGCCCATTGTAGCGCCCCCACGACCCGTGCAGGGGAAGAGGCGGCTATGGCACTACTCGTCAGCGGACTGGGATGGATTGCGCGACTATTATGCGTCCATCCCGTGGGTTGAACGCTGCTTTGAGGGTAAGAACCCATCTGAGAGCGCTACTGCCGTCGCCGGTGAGATCGGTCTAGGTATGGAATACTATATCCCATACACCGATGTCACCGGAGTCCGCGGAGCGCGTCCGTGGTTCGGGCGCGAGTGCGCGGAGGCTGTTGAACATAAACAGTCTGCGTACCGCGCCTGGGTGCGGGCGCGCGCCACACGCGATCCCAACGTGGGTCACTTCAAGGCGGCGTACAACAGAGCCACAAAGGTCTGCAAGAGGGCATGCGTCAGGGCGGATGCCCAGCGCATAGCGCGGCTGGGCCAAGAGCTAGTGGCGCATCCCACGGGTAGCCGTGGCTACTGGCAACTGGCCAAAGCCGTGCAAGCCAACTTCTGCCAGCCCTCGCTGCCCCCGCTGAGCAATCCCGATGGATCTCTGGCCCATGAGCCGCAAGAGAAAGCAAAGGAGATACCCCACTTTGGGCCTGAGTGTACAGACATCAAACCTACCTCAAAAAATTCGTCTATTTTGTGTTATAATTTTGTTTAGACTTCATTACAATCAGCAATGGCCAAGTGCGACAAAAGTTTAAAAATGTGATTTTCATTATCAACAAGCTTCGTAAACGTTGAATGTAATACTTAATCCGATCTTCGTAAATGCGCTATGATTATGCTTGCTTTATCGATTCGATTATGAAATTAAATCGATAACTAATAACTATGAATTTAAAATTCGTGGCTTTATTAAATGATTTCAAAATATCTATGTAGCATCTTTATTTTCGTTATTCAGTTTACTAATCAGAAAGACACCTGTCTCTTTCATAATGGAAGTCAAAATATCGATTGTAAATAATCGTAGTGTATTCAAAGTCTATGTAAATAATCGATCATATAGAATTCATAATAATCTGTAATCTGTAACATCATATGTCATTTTCACTCCTGTCCTGTCATTGAAAATGTCGCATTCGCTTTCCTTCGGCTATGTGTTTTGCTGCTTTTATTCTGTGAATTGTATATGATTTTCGAACTAATTGATCCTTGCTTGATTACCGGACACCGTTATTTGCTACATTTGTTGACCTTGGCTTTAAAACTGGACTAGACTTTACCACATCGGTTGAAAGCTATCACAATGAGTCTCTGTGTGAATTGTGGAATCGCTACCGATCGGTGCAATATTATAGGCAGACATTTATTGAACGATGCAGGGATACTAGCTTGTATACGTGAATGGGTCGCACCACAAATAGTAAGTACCTATTCGTTATTTCTCGCTCTTTTGAAATTGTTATTATAATTAACGTTAACAAGCTGTGTGATAGCTGCTATAGAATAGAAATTACTACGAGTCTACCTAATCCCGTAGATAATTATGCCAATTTTTGTATATGACAATGTATTTTGACTTATATGTGTAACGTTCATGAAGAACTAGCCTATATGACTAATGGAATATTCAGTGCTTATAACATGATCTCTGTTTAAGGTGAATGCAAATGACATCATTTGCGAATCTTGCTGGATTCAAGCTCAATGTCCATGTTTGGATGAGAACAGACCAGCACAATCACCAGTGGGGCACAGAAAAGTGTGTATTCTGTATGTCATTGAAGTGTGCAGAGAGGTGGATAGGGACCTCCTACAAGAACTGTCAATATCTCAAACGACTTGGTTGTTAAGAGGAAAAATAAAGTCCAGGCATATAAGTAGTAGAACTTATTACGTATATATATTAGTTGACAGTTCTTTGAGCGAGAGGAATGCTATATTACAGCATTGCTGTAATTGTTTTGTAGGTAAGAGAACAGTCGGGTGCTGTGCCCACATAATGAGTGTAATATGGTATCTCGGTTGGGCACGGTTCCAAGACAATATAACACCTCCTGCACAGCTTCTTGACAATATTTTAAGAAACTATGATGATGCTTAAAAAGGGGAGGAAAGACCTAAGTCCTAGTGTAAGCATTTCTACAGCCAAATAGGAAGATACCCGGGATAGAGATTACAGTACTTTTTAAAATAAAATAATCTTTAAAATAATGTTGTTTTATTTTATTACCTACTTATATAATTAATTCTATATTACTACAGCAAACAAGTATGTATACAGCCTTGTGGAAAGTGGTAACCGTAGCAAAAGGATGTCATTCAGATGTTGCCGTCTGAAGTGAGGGTAGGGAAGGATTGCTTTACCACCTTTAGAGTAAATGTCAGTTGCATATCATAAAACTAAAAGGTTTAATATTGTGCAACAAAAAAGTAGCTAAAGCATGTCTTTGCTTCGACATATCAGTTTTATTATTTAGCATTTAGTTGACCATTCCACATTAATGACTAAAAATATTAATGACCTGCCCTTTTCTATACTAATAAAACCTGCTAACCTACTTACAAATAAAAGCGATACGCGAATAACTTGTGTAGCTATCACACACAACACAACATACTTAAGACGCTGTTCGACCGCATTATTTATTACAACATAACCTAAAAACCTATGAACAATGCTCGATTTAACAAACTTGGCCATTGTGAATCGTCGTGAAAATTAGGCAAACAAAATGTCCTTAGATGGTCTAAATATTGCCTAATTTTCAACCCTGTACATGCGGGCCCAAGATTGTATGAGAGTTGGGGTTGTCCTTTGCTGGTCAATCTCTTCGCGGCCAACTCCCGAGTCGATGATTGTGGTATGCAACCACGGACAATGCCCACTGGTGACCACGCAATGCCTGATATACGTATCAGGCAACGCGATGTCCGTGCAGTACTGCAATCACTCGATGTCCGGAAAGCCAGTGGTCCTGATGGTATTCCAGCGGTTGTACTTAAAAAATGTGCAGCGGAGTTATCTCCTATGCTAACGCGGCTGTACCGACTGTCCTACAGTTCGGGTACAGTGCCTTCGGCTTGGAAGGAGGCGAATGTCCAACCGATCCCCAAGAAGGGGGATCGCTCGGACCCAGCCAACTATCGACCCATAGCCGTCACCTCAGTGCTGTGTAAGGTGTTCGAGCACATAATTAACACACAGCTCATGCGCCACCTAGAGGATCACTCCCTGCTTAGTGACCGGCAATACGGTTTCAGACCGAAACGGTCAACGGGTGATCTTCTGGCGTACATGACCCACCTTTGGGGTGAGGCTATGGAGAAGCACGGTGAGTCACTGGCAATTAGTCTTGACATCGCCAAAGCTTTCGATAGGGTATGGCACAAATCGCTTCTTTCCAAGCTACCAGCCTTCGGCCTGCCTCCTAGACTGTGTAACTGGGTTGCAAGCTTCCTGCAGGGGCGCCGTATTCGCGTCCTTTGTGATGGACGAGCTTCGGAGTTCTTGCAGGTAAATGCTGGCGTGCCGCAGGGTTCCGTTTTATCTCCCACTCTCTTTCTTCTGCATATCAATGACATGCTCTGTAACGGAAACATTCACTGCTATGCAGACGACAGCACCTTACATGGGAGTTATCACGCACATCCTGCGGCCAAGCAGTCTGATATCGCGGAAAAAAGGCAGCTTCTTGTCACAGAGCTGGACCGGATCATGGACCACATTTCTCAATGGGGCGCTAGGAACCTGGTCGAGTTCAATGCCAAGAAGACCCAGGCATGTGCGTTTACAGCTAAGGTATCTCCTTTCCTTCCCCTTCCCACTCTTCAGAGCACACCACTGCCACTGCAGGATCACCTCACTATCCTCGGTATGGATGTTCGCTGCAAACTGAATAACAAAAACTATATCGAGAGTATCATCACATCAGCCTCGCGTAAACTCGGAGTCCTGAACAGAGTGAGACGTTTTTTCACGCCGGAGCAGCGGTGTCTTCTATACAAGACCCAAATTCGTTCCTGCGTGGAATACTGCTCACATCTCTGGGACGGCTCCGCAAAGTACTTATTAGATGCTCTCGACAGGTTGCAGCGACGTGCGGTCCGCATTATTGGGGATCCTGAGGTCACGAACACCCTCGAGCCTTTGCAGATGCGTAGAGATGTTGCGTCTTTGGCAGTTTTCTACCGTCTCTACCATGGTGAATGTTCTGACGAGCTCTTCCAACTAGTCCCACCCTCCCCTTTCCTTCACAGGACGACACGTGCAGGGCTAAGATGTCATCCATTTACGGTGCAGAGTATACCTGCTAGAACCAAGCGTTTCAGTGATTCATTCCTATGCCGCACCACTAAGACCTGGAATTCCCTGCCAGCTCACGTGTTTCCTTCTTCCTACAGTCCCGGGTCCTTTAAGCGGGGCGTGAAAAGGCATCTAATGAGGCCGTCAAGCTGAGTGCCACCACTGTTAACATGGTAAATGTTTACGATGGTGACCCTCTTTCCGAGACTTTGCCTTTAGCTTAACATCAGGCGAGGTGAAGTCAAATTGACGTGTCCTATATAAAAAAAAAAAAAAAAAAAAAACACATCCTCACATGTTGCACCAATCTATCGGCGTCCACCACCGATATTAACAGCATACATGGGCAGTTATGGAGTGATTGTCTGATGCTATCCGACCAAAATATACTAATAGACAGATCACAGATCAAAGAGACAATAATAAGGAAGATTCTCATATTGCCAACAGCGGTTCGAACAACGGAATCAGAATCGTGGTACATGTCTCGGATGGTGTAAACCTCTGGAACCCTTTTGAACCGCAATGCCCATCAGCTCACCGCGTGAGAAACTTAGTTGAAGGACTCTTGTAAGTTCAGAAATAGACATCACACTACCAACATGTCGTGCCACTACCAAGTGTCCATGGCATATCTTCCGTCCACCCTTAGGCATACCGAGTACCACCTCTCCCACTTTGAGAATAACTGCCTAAATCTTTTCCCAGCAATCTTGAATAAGTTCGTCGATAATATTGGCGCCATTAGAGTAAAATATAATCCTTGCTAGAAGCAAGGATAGATAGAACAATCAAATGTTTTGCTATTATACTGATACTACTAACAACTAAAGTAGTTTTGCCATATAAAAATGAAGTTGGTGATAAAAGGGTAAAAATTAAGGGTTATATGTAACTATTAAGTGCCAATTCTAGAAAAAAAAACAATGAAATAGTATAAGTAATAATAAATAAAAAATAAAAATCAGTTGATATGCAATTTTGGTGTTAGACACCAATTTCGGTGTATCGAAAATTCAGGTGTATAAAATAAACAAGTAATTCCCAGGGCTAATTAGACTATTCAAACATAATAGGCATAAAATATGTATTTCTAGCTAAATATTGAAAGAGATTACCTAAATACCTAGAAATAAAAAAAATCACCAAAATTAGCTAAAAATTCATAGATGTTGAAATTCACCCATAACCTCCCCTTCCGGCTCCGGCAGGGGGGTATCCGAGGGGATTCCCGCACGAAAAAAGTTGTTAATCTCGTTAACTTTAGGTATTTAACTGCCCTGTCGACGACGAACGGTGCGATTATATAAAGTAACCGTTAGCATCAATTCAAACAATGTTTGTAAAATTATAAGCATTATTATTATTATAATGTAAGTTTTTTTCGCCCAAGCAACTAAACACATAGAACAAACAGTTCTCAAACTCATACAGTTTTTTTAATTTCGTATTTATATATAATTTCGTATATATATATATAATCATATAACTCAATAAAGTTAAAAAAACTGCAACAAGTCAAATCAAGTTTTCCTACTGCATATTTCTATACTGTGACGCTGGCGGGGGTCATCGCCGAGTTCACCGTCACTGCGTTCGCGCGTAATATTTTACGCGTAATATTTAATGCCTACTTTTGCAGGAATAGAGGGCCTTAAGTGTTCAATAACTCAACTCTATTAAACAAACTTCAGTTGACAAATTGTACTTTAAAATTATGTATTGATATCAAGGTTCCCACCGCTAACTCTCTATCTCTGATTATACGAGTATAACAATTTTCTGCGGTAGCCTAGTGGTATGGGTAATGGACTGCTGAGACGAGGTCTCGGGTTCGATCCCAGGTTTACCATGTGCCATGGTAAACCTGGGATCGAACCCAATGACTTTTCGATGCTTTTCGAAGTTATGTGTGTATTTATCGCAGGTTGATAAGTGCCCGGTTAATGGCAATAGGCTCGCCACCTATTACATTGGGACCTAAACATAAACTGGTGAAATGTGGGTGCTAGCACCTCTGCCTACCCCTTCGAGGAATACAGGCGTGAGTTTATGTTATGTAATTTTCTGCAGCCAAGTTTATTTAAAAGCTATTTTTTTATTCAGACACTGTATCTTCACCCAATACAGACAATAACGGCTATCATTGATCATGCAGAAGTAATATAATATTATCTAGTACTGCAAACTGCAGTAGGAATCATATAAATTGAAACACCAAACATAAAAAATAATAAGATCAAAGTCCCCCTTAACATTTACTTAAATGTCGAAAAAGAAATAAATTGTTAGACATTTTTGAATGAATTATTTTACCCACGGGTGCATGAGTACCGCACGCCCTAGCTGTGAGAAATATAGCCACTTAAGTGCTTACCCAACCTATGATGGCTTCTGTACGGTTCGATAAATTGCTCAGCTATACCTACCTGTGCTTTGCTTGAATTTAATTTTAGTTTTAAGGTAACAAATAATCTTAAAACTAAAAGCTTATCTGCCTCCAATAAAAATCAAGTCGTCTGATGCCCAATTGAATTCAACTTGGCGGTAGTAAAATAGAAACCAAGACTAAATTCCAGATATAAAATGGCTTCTTGCCCATTAAAGTAATTGATTCGATAAGACATGGGAAAAGTTTTTATTTGACAAGGGACCGGACTCTATGAGTAACGTGGAATCCTGGGAAATTGAATAGGGAAATAGGTTTACTCACTCTTTATTTTTACAAAGTAATAGACGGATTTCATGTATTACGGGTGTGTAGGTAAAGCTTTTTGAGATTCTTGTACAGTTTTTTTGACGGTATTTATGTCACAAGAAACAGGTAAACTATATTGCTGCAGTTATCAGCTTGCAATTTGCACGGGTTTTTTCGTAATTGGTATTTATATGAATGCATATTTTTTTAGTCGAGTATTTCCTTCGTTTCATTATCTACTGTTTATTCTTTTCTACTTTCATTTAAATTTATTTCAGTTCAGAGAATCCATTAGTAATCTAATATGTAAAATATTCTAGTTATACCTACATATTTGTACACATATTTATTTCAGGGAACTCTCTGTTGTCAGATATTTTGCGATGACGGATTGGTGAATGAGTAAAAACCAATAACCTAATTTTCTCTTTTTTCTAGCAATAATATTGTATTGATTAATACAGAAATCGGTGACAGTTGAGTTGCTAAACATACAGTACATTCATGTCTGATAAATGTGGACTATGTAAAGTTTCTTATGAATTTTCAATTGTTCAAAAGACGACTTACATTATAAACAATCTCAAGGATCTCTAAGTTGAGGAATTAAATGCTTTTGAGGAATTAACTCTCCAAACAGTTATCTTCGAACGCTCAAATAGTTTTGTTCCTTATTCCAAATATTAAAAAAAGCGCCTACAATAGCAGCAGAGGCAGTTGATGAGATATTCACTGTTATAATAAATGTCCTGTCTATATACTACACCGACGATCTACACTGAACAAATATGTAACTTATGTTGTACGAATCACTTACTTCATTGAAAATATAAACAATAACATTGACAACATTACTTGAATAAAATAGCAAACTAACCAACCAAATATATGTTTTGAAAGTATCTCCTTTTGTTTTACGGCCGACAAACACTACGCTTTTGCGGAGTAGTACAGAAATGCAGTGAAAATATAAAAATATTGTCCGTAGTGAGATGCGAGTTGCATTGACTCCCTCCGGGCACGATTTGGATATGCCACACGCACTCACCATTGAAACTGCTGCAGTTGAACATTTAATTAGAATTAAATGAATAAACGTTGTTTGTTGGTGTTCGAACCTTATTAACTTGAGTTACAAGTATGTATTTACCTGATAACTTGACAATAAAAAATTTGAACATAACTCACAATAACATTATGAAAATCGGTACTACTACTAAAAAAACACTAACAAGAAAACTAAATAACTCTTTATCAAACTCAGGAATCGAGTGCAGTGCCTTCCAAATTGCAGACGTTGGCAAAGTTTGTGCTAACATAGGCGTAAACTTTGCCATTGGAAAGGCAAAATTTCAATAAAGTAAAAACATTTTTTTTTAAACTTGGATGATGCTGAACTTTTCAACTTAGTCTTACAGAGGTTACTGCGAAAATGTGCAGCGCAAAATATATTTGATTTAATTTTTTTATATATTACGGATAAAAATAAAGCGCAGCATGTTGGAGGGATAGTGCGTAGTGGATGTAGACGGCCCAATGCGGCCGTAACTTCACGCGCGGCCGCCGACGGTAACGAGCAGCCACATAAAACAAAATGCCAGCAGAGAAGGGATCCTCTAAATTTGCTTAAATGCCAAATAAACTGCGAATTGCTTCGCCATTTATGGTAAAGGCCCTAGATTTGCCTCGTTTTAGTGCCAAAAGATCTTGTTCTACAAAAATATTCAGATTTGTTTACCTTCATTATTATGAAACAGTAGAACATATTGCCTTGTTTTTGTTTTTAGGATTTTTGACTTTAATGTCAAAAATCCTTACGTATACGAATATTAAAATAGATTTAACTGAAACGTTATCATTTTTTCTTTTTTGTACTAAGTACTTACTTAATTTATTTTAACGTTGTAATAATAACTACTTAAGATACATTTTATTAATTGAATTAATGATAAACTTAGAATTCGACTATATCAATTTTCGAGGGCGCAGTCTGATCGCTATTTTGACATAGATTGCGTGCTATATATCTAAATGTGGGTGGGCAAATTAGTGGCAGCACATAAACGGCAATAAAGGTAAAATAGACGTATCATAAATATAAAGCGGTTTATGACGCCTCCCCCGTGAACTTTCTACGAGATCTCTAGCAAGGATAACAAAAAAGTTGGATGAACTAAAAACGAAACGAAGTAATCTCAAACGTGGAGTATCGAAGTTTTTAATTAATTTTAATGTCGTACTCGACTGATTTGTATCAGGATGTTTCAATGTCTGGTGTTACTGAGCAATTTTTCGAATTTAAATAGATATTAGAAATATCATCGTGTTTTCTATATTTACCATTTTAAGCCTCTTTTATAAAGATTTAGCAGGCAGCCTTGGCTTATAACCCTAATACTAACTAACACTGCCAACAAAAATTTCAGTCCGTACCGATTTTTCGGAAAATACCAACTATTTATTCGGTATTCAAGCTTGTTTTTCAATAAACAGTTACAGAGATAGATGTGAGAACTTTCTAAACGCATTTCAATTTCGTATATATCCTTTACAACGGATTGAACTGATGTAAGAGTACATAAATCAAACGTCTCAGTTTAATAACGCTCGACAGTTTTGAGAACGTTGCAGATTCGAGCAATATGTCACATCACAGGGTACACTCCTCTATCTCTGACACGACAAAGAGCTACGATACCACTTGATATCTGCTCACCAAATGTAATTCCAGTCCTTTTAGACAAGTGAAAATTCGTTGCCACTTGTCGCAACGCCGGCGCCGGTATTGTAGAATGTAATGATGATGACGAATGTGAGGGGATTGACAAGTATTTTGACGTTTATGACGTTTACATACCTTCTACATGATATTTGCTAAAGTTTACGCGAATCTGTTAGAAAGTGGTTTTATTTCAATGAGTCTGTGATGTTGGGGTTCCGTAGACAAGTGAAACGACTGACCGATGCGATGGTTAAATACTGAATATACATTGAATGAATGAATGAATATATTTTTATTTCTCACCACAATAAACATATATGTCACAGTTTAAATGCTAGGTTACAAAGTAGGTAATATTCATAATATGCATTTTCATAATATGGTTTAATTAAGGTCCTTATATACTATGTATAGGTACAATGAACTAGAGGTCATAGTGGGGATGAACTGTTCTTAGTAGGTGGTCTGGTATGTTTACAATAAAGTCACGTACATTTACCTAATATGGTATAATCCAAATAATATAATATGGTTGGGTTCTTGTTACATGTTTCTATGAATTTGGTTCCATTAATAGTCGCCGATTTATCGGTTTACAATACAATATCAATACAATATATATAATTTTAGGGTTCCATAGGAAACTCTGCTGGGTTCCATATCTCTACTACAGAGTATTTAATCTATTCTATAAAAGTATTGTCTTGTCTAGAGGAGCAGGAGTAATACGACCTGTGTGTATTGTAGCTAAGTTGCGGGTTCGAATCCTGCGCAGGTAAAATGTTTGTATACTATACATGAATGTTTATTTTTATAGATCTAAATCTCTTATGGAAGCCAGTTCACTTTTCGTTTGTCTTCGAAAAAATGTCAAAAAACCAGAGGTTATGATATAGAAATAACCTCTTCGTTTTAATCTCGACTAATACCAATATACCATTTTTTTTTCGTGCGGAAATCCCCTCGGATACCCCCCCCTTCCGGAGCCAGGAGGGGAGGTTATATCGGACTCGAACCGACTAAAACCGCACGCCGACTGTGGGTCGTGGTGCTAGGCTGGAGGTGAGGTTGTCATCGACATATCCCTCGCACCCCGGCTGACCCAGGGCTATCCCTTACGGTCTGGCCCTCCTCAGGAGGGGGGACAATGGTGTCCCCAACTCGCCCCCGGAATGGGGAGGCGCGCTATTTAGCGCGCCGCCGCAATACCAATATACCAGATGTAGAGAAAACGGTTTAGTCCACTCTCGACCCCTCGACCCCCAATAAATAATGTGTCCACTGGACCCCTAACTATAGTTTACACTCGACCTCGATCTGTTAATAAATCTTTAATTATTGTCGTTACTGTTTTAAAGAAAGAAATAAAGGATGAAATATTTATTTGCATAGAATATAACGCGTAACATAGAAAGGTTATAATATATTAGCTTTTGCCCCGCGGCTGCGCCCGTGCGGATGTCGGTTACCGCGATCAAACATAGCCTAAGTAAGTCCTTTCTAAAGGTCTACATTTACCCTCATTCCAAATTTCATCAAGAACGGTTCACTGGTTTAGACGTGAAAGCGTAACATACAGACTGACAGATAGACAGACAGAGTTACTTTCGCATTTATAATATTCGGTATGGATTAAATAAATTTATAATTAAATTACCCACTCCGTTGAATTTATTAGACTCGTAGTTCGTTGATTGAAGTCAGCATTTACGTTCTAGTGAATGCAATGTAGACGTGCACCCTACAAATGCTAACTTAGTATAGCCAACTTGAAAACGTATTTTAGTATCCAAATGTTAATCTAATAATTACAGTTAGCGGTTATTTCCTAGATTATAACGGTAATAGGCGAATATCAAATGATACCGATTTAAAATGTATTTTTATATAAAGTCGACTATGAAGTACCAGTATATTATCGTATCGTACGTATAAAATCAATAAAGTTATGACTACGTGTATAAGTTTTAATGCACAGATGCGATTTTATGGTTATTCCTTGAAAATATTTTTGAAATATTTTATTATATGATAGGTACGAGCTGTTGCTCGTAGCTCTACTCGCGAGGAATACTGAAATAGTCATTTAGTTTTCTGAAATTGTTAAATTTTCTGCACAGATTTCTTTTTTTTTAAACTTCGCAATAAAATTGGTATGAGAAATTTTAAAAAATAAACGAATGAAATTGTAAATTAGTAGTTCTTTTGATTTATTTTTATATAAATAAAAACACTTATGTGTGTCAGTAATATTCATATTACGATAAAGGTTACGGAATGTAACTTTGCTATGATAATGTAAATAACTTCAACCTGTTTTGCTCCTTTTAAACGCGTCGCCGAAGTAACATTTCTGGTGTGGTTCCGTATAGCAAGTTACAAACAAAGTAGGACCTTTCACCTGATATGATTCTGTGTCACATACAACTACAACAAAGCGATGCCTGACTCCACGTTTACTTTAGTACTTAGCAATCGGCGTAAAATTATAATTGAAATGTGGTATCCAGAAGTATTAGTCGAGTGTTTGAGGTTATTATACGAGAGCTTTCAACATTGTGTGATATGTATGATGTGATACGCTTTCTGTTATGTGGTTTGCCGTATGTGTTGGAATCAAAGCTGCTCCAGTGATGATGGTATTGTTATTCAGGAGTACATTGTGTTACGTTATTGCGGTCTGTTCGTAAATGAAGCTAGTGCTCGTATTTTGTGACAAAGGGGGATAAACTTGAAGTATAGTGGCAGTTAGATTGTAAGCCGATCTGCCAATCGCAATGAGTGGGTGTGATGTTACCGTCATTGAACGAACGACTTGTTACTATTCGAAACAATGTTTCAGGTATAGCTGAATCCATGCTAATATTATAAATGTGATAGTAACACTGTCTGTCAGTATGTTACGCTTTCACGCCTAAAACACTGAACCGATTTTGATGAAATTTGGTGTAGGGGTAGATTAGACCATGAGAAAGGACGTAGCGCTATGTTTGGTCGCGATAACCGACATCCACGCGGGTGGAGTCGCGGGCAAAAGCTTGTGGAATATAATCCAATAATATAAAAAATACAAGTTATTCTACACTGTAGCCGTTCAACGGTTAGAACGTGATTGAATAAAAACATCCATGAATCCGAATATCATCACAAATTTTCACATTTCGCATAATATTACTAGGATATAGGATATATTATTAAAAAAAATATATTGTATATGAAATTAAACTTCTGAACTGGATTTTGGGTGGCACGGGATCTAAGGCCTTTTTTATATTGCCAATATTTTTTACATTGAGAGTAGTCGAATTGAATTATCAAAATAAAAGGAAATGTTTCACAGCTACAAAGTAAAAATCAATGGCCAAGCGTTTATGTAGAGAAAACATACAATTGTAACGTTTGTTTATCCCTATTGGCAACTGAAATGGGCACAGTACCACTGTAACTTGTTATGATTTCTAACATTTATATGGCTTCATTCATATTTTCTTGTATTGTAAGCTAATTTTCATTTGTAGGTGTAAAGAAGGCGAATCGTATTATCAAACTTGCTTGGATTGTACAAGTTTCCATACTATATAGGATTTCGCCATAAGACAGATTTCGTCAGAAATGCGTATAAGAACAAAACTCATGCCATAATATCTGTTGCACCTTGCAAGTGGCCCAGCGGTACATAGCTACAAATAATTGGATATCTGAACAAGCTCCTCAAAAATGATTTACTATCAATTTAATGTGTTTTATGTACTTTGCATTGTTATAATATGGTGCGCATTATCGATCTATACTATACCACACTACCCCTTTAATCGATTTCTCGGAACGTATCTAATAATGTAGGTCATAATTAGATACAGAAATGGATTATAGTACTGAGTAACACATACTTTGTATTCCTGGAATAGCTTGTCATGGATCAATAGCTTGTTAATATCATAAAAATGAAATGGGTCTTTTGAAGTAAAATTACTTTCAACTAAGTTTCTTAAACGGCAACGGCGCCATCGTTCAGAATATTGATACACACATGACAAAATGTATGTAACATCAACGACGAGCATGCTTTATCATCCATACTTTCATATCCATACTAATATTATAAATGCGAAAGTAACTCTATCTGTCTGTCTATACTGGAGATTGATGGCGCTTGGTGGAATCTGCTACACATATTGAATAACACACTTGTACTTTTCCACTGACTTTATTTTATTTCTAAACCTGACCGGTTTCGCCTTACGGCATTCTCAAAGGTCTACAGTGGAACTCAGTGGAAAAGTACAAGTGTGTTATTCAATATTTATCTGTCTGTCTTTCTGTCTGTCTGTCTGTATGTTACGCTTTCACGTCTAAACCACTCAACTGATTTTGTTGAAATTTGGTATAGATTAGACCTTGAAAAAGGACATAGACTATGTTTGGTAGCGATAACCGACATCCACGTGGGTGAAGCCGCGGGCTTAAAGCTAGTTTTAAATATTTATACTCGTAATGCACATCTGTAGTAATCGATAGATATGGATGGATATTTCTAGATTAATGTACATTCTAAGGATATTTCACATTACATAGATTTCGGCTGTGTCGATAGTTATGTATAGGCGCAGAATTCATACCAATGAATTAGAAAAGCCTAACGTCACCTATCATAAAACATTCGTGTTCATAGAACTAACGTACATAGGTATCTACATATCTCAATCCGATGAAATATTATTTGCCAAATTGCATTGAATAACAAACTAAGACGTCTTGTATCGACGTTAGATAGCATTTGAAAGAGCATTATTGAAGTAGGTGGGTATAAATATTAATGAAGACTCTGAGGCCACCCACCATTACCTAGGGGAACTGCAAGGAAATGCCCTGCAGTTCGCAGAACTCAATTCTGTGGCGCCGCCTTGGCGGACATTATTTACTAGGAAACAAAATAAATTATAAGCACGTTTTTAGAATGACTTCGTTATACGTGGAAATACTTTTGCAGCTATAAGAAAAGCTATGTCGCATTATGAAGTGTAATGATGTCATCGTAGATACTATTTCTACTATTCTAGTCTACTTGTTTTTTGAACAACAAAAATCTTAATAAAATACGGTTTGCAACCGACATATACGTAAGGAAAGGTGCATCCGTGTTATGATATAAAAACTAATAACTTTAACTATAAATTTAAACTGGATTAGTCGAAAATCACCATAACACACCATAACACATAACAAACTGCCCCCATTCTAGGAGCAATACTCTGATTAACTGAGCCGTCCTGGCCCTATCGGCTCTATGTTGCTCCTAGTACTATTCTCTGTTCTGTGGTTGTGCACAAGTCTCATAACGACAAAACCTTTATTTTTGCAGAAAATGGAAGACAGGAAAAAAATAAGGTTTAAAGATGTAAAGTGTACCATAACAAGCAATTTATAAAAAATGACTACAATATTTGTAAAACAATCACAAAAAATTTAGATGCTGCTCAAAGAAAACTTAAGTCAACTAAGTTAACTATTGCACTCGAAAAAAGATGCACGCAAAAAATCCATAGGGATTTCATATGCGATTGACGATATTCGTCACCATTGTGCAAATGAATTTATTGAATGATAAACAAAACTGTACATACCACAGTGAGACTTTCATTATAGAATAGTGCCAAAGTTTGGAGGGGTGTTTGTTTAACAATTACGTACTAACAGCTAACTGGATTTAGATGTGATTTGAGAGGGAGTCTGTTGAAATCCTAGATTAGCATGCACTTTCACGCAAGTTCTAGTTGGTGGGTATTAATCAGTGTGTAACAAGATCATTTACTGTGATTGGGAGGGGATTGTGTTGCTTAACTGTCTTGAATAGATTTATAGTCTTGAATAAGATACGCTACTTTGGTCTACTTTGGTCTTTAAAATAGGTTTCTATAGGTTGCAGGACCGGGCAGTCAAAATACAAATATACATATTGACTGGAGTGATCGTTATATTCGTAGCAGTAGCTCATTGTTTAAGGAGTTGGATTTTTGGTCGTGAAGGTTGTAGGTTCGTACCTGGCCCTTCGAACATCTTCCTAACACATTTATTTTAATAACTTTCGGAAGAGATAAAGAGAATTACTAGTAAACAAAATAAAAGAAGTAAAAAGTACGAAACCTCTGTTGAACGTCATTAAGTATTGCGTGTCTATAACACGTAAGTCTCAAATACGAAATCGATACGAGAACTTTTCTTAATAGAACTATAACACTGACTACTGACTAACTGACAGACAACGAATGAAATTTTGCAGTGTAGTACAGTGGACTAAAGGGGGATGAACTAAAGGGGTATTTGAAACATAATACTCCGCTCCTTCTATTGCAAATCTTAAAAATCATTAAGGTAGCATAGGACATTAACAATCTAAAACATGATATTTTCTAAAGTTTACGCGAATGCGACTCATTGAAATAAAACCACGCATTGAAAACAAAAGCTGCCGAAACGTCGGGTTTAAAAAGTAATAATAACAAATATATCGCGATAGAATCCGTAAAAAGTGGTTTTATTTCAATCTAAAACATTTACTCAAATCATTATAATTCTCATTGCGATCTCTCCGTTGCGTCCAAAGTCTGTACGTTGGAGCACGAGGTCTGCTTATTGTTTTTATTGGTCTTTGTTGTTTGTTGGTTTTAGTTGGTTTTTCCGGGAGCGACTATCGTCTAATCTGACCGACCGACCCCAGAAGCCTCCACCGGAAACTTGTCCATTGTTTAACAGGTTTTCCGACTAACACACATGCTAGTCGGTAAACGGACTCAACCTACCTCACAAAGTCTTAAAGATGTTGGTAAGTCCAAATATATATAGAAAATTAAATTACTGGGAGTATTGGCAGCGCATGTTTACCGTATATTTAAAACCAAAATCGAATATCGGTGTAAAAGCAGTTGTGTGGTTTCCCACTGTTGTGGTTACGGTGTGAATCAAATGCAATATTTGTCACTTAGGTGCTCGTGTTACTGTCACCTGCCAGTGGCCAAACGAAACCTTTTCAAGTTATAAATATATAATATTTAGTGGGGTAGTTATTAGTCGTAATCCGTAAAGATTTTATGTTACCTTAAATTTGAATACTAAGCGGATCTATAATAATACTCGTTGTTATACCTACTGGTATAATTGGATAGGGAGTATTGCTGTAATTCCTAAGTGCCTTCGTATTTTTTTTTACTAGTATTTATTTTGGTTTAAGTAGGTCATGTTTATTTTCTTGTGAATGTTATATAATTATTTAGATTATATATATATTTTATCTAGGACACGTCAATTTGACTTCACCTCGCCTGATGTTAAGCTAAAGGTAAAGACTCGGAGAGAGGGTCACCAAGTGGTGGCACTCAGCTTGACGGCCTCATTAGATGCCTTTTTACGCCTCCGCTTAAAGGACCCGGGACTGTAGGAAGAAGGAAACACGCGAGCTGGCAGCGAGTTCCAGGTCTTAGTCGTGCGGCATAGGAATGAGTCACTGAAACGCTTGGTTCTAGCAGGTATACTCTGCACCGTATATGGATGGCATCTTAGCCCTGCACGTGTCGTCCTGTGAAGGAAAGGAGAGGGTGGGACTAATTGGAAGAGCTCGTCAGAACATTCACCATGGTAGAGACGGTAGAATACTGGCAAAGACGCAACATTTCTACGCATCTGCAAAGGCTCGAGGGTGATCGTGACCTCAGGATCCCCGGACCGCACGTCGCTGCAACTTGTCGAGAGCATCTTCTTTGCGGAGTCGTCCCAGAGATGTGAGCAGTATTCCACGCAAGAACGAATTTGGGTCTTGCATAGAAGACACCGCTGCTCCGGCGTGAATACATAGAATCGCTTTTATATTATTGTCTAAATTCTACTCAAATAATAGGGTTCAAAAGATATCTGTAATTTCGGCAAATTTTCGCGCAAATGCGTTGTAGCTACATTCTGTTTAAATATTCCTGTTAAAAGATGATAAGTATTTGGTATTTGATTTCTTAATTTATCATGAGTACCTGCACTATTATATTGTAAGAGTCAGCTAATAAGTTCGGTATTTATACCATACTATTATGAAAGAAAATGTCAGAATCATAAGGTTAAAGCAAAGGCTGTTTTATGAATTGTACGCTCGTTTACCTTATGTGAAAGAGACGGCAATATGAAGGGGGTGGTGCTTTCGTGAGTGACTGGCACGAGTAAGTGGCAACAGTTATTCGTAAGCCGCCAGCGGTGCCGGTCGCGTGTTCGCCGCTCGGCTTACGTTTCGTATCAAACTTTTCACGGAATTTCGGGAAAACATTGTAGACCCTCAAAGTTGACCGCCCCTTAATCACTTTGTTGCGTGCGTTCTATGCAATCTGGTACAAAATTTACCGCGCGTTTTATAGCAGAGTTTGTTTATTACAATTTTTGGTTTCATGATATTATCCCTCAATCGTAAATATAATATTTTTAGGATATTATCACGTCAAGCTGTCAGATAATTTGACCCCAATTAGTAAGCTATGCTGAACTAAATGTGGCGCCCAACATGGGACCACAGCATTTATTACCATAGTCAGAAATTTGAAATTCAAATTATGTATTTAAATTAATACTTAATGTATGTATGCAATAAGTTACCATGAACTGTCTATGTAAACTGTGTCTATGGAAAAGTGGGCAAATGTTATTAGCTCTCTTCGTATTGGATTGGCTATTTGCTACTTCGACAGATGCTACGACACGTAAGTATCATTTATTTTTAGTATGTGGTAGCGAAACGCTTTTTGATTTTTTATTTAGAAATTGATTGGACGTTAACGTTCATTTGAGTGTTATTATTACGATTCCCTGCTAGTAAGATAAACTACTATCTAGCACGGATTAATAAATGGGTATTAAATATTATTTTATATCAAGACAGCATAAATTCCTTGTTGAAAATGTTTCTTCGACGCTGTTTTTATGTTGTATATAATCCTTTTTTTCATAAGTAAAAAGCATTTTAAGGCAGTCGACAGAATATTTTTGCTATAACTATATAGCTATAGCAAAAATAATCTGCCAATGTTCAGTACTATGGGAAAGTCTATTTATCAATATGGCACTTATTTTTATCTACTTCCCTAATGCTATTGGGCTAACTCTAACAGATCCCAATAAGTCCTGGTCTAGACTGGACACAGGGCTACTGTCAGTCATACTTGCTATAATACGTCACTAAATCAGCTGATAGCGCCGCAGTAATATCTGTTGTATGTATAGACAACAGAGTAAGTATTTCTGCTGAGTATTGCCGTGTAGTTGAATAGAAGTATATATATCCGACAGTATATATACAGCCCATGCCCACTTGATAGCAATAGACTCGCCCCCTATTACGTGGGACCGAAAATTATAGTTGCCGAAATGTGGGTGGTAATACTTACTAGGGGACTACAAAAAGTAGGGAAGGCGAGAACATATTTATTTTTTTATGTGCATAGATTTTTGACAGCCTCTGTGGCGTGGCGATAGTGCACGCGACTGCTACGAAGGAGGCGCGGTTTCAATTCCCGCTCAGTGCAAATATTCCTATGCATGAATATGGCTATTTGCATTGGTCTGGGTGTTTCTATGTATAATATGTATGTATTTACAAAAAAAGTATATAAGTATGTTTATCCGCATTCTAGATGCCATAATACAAGCTATAAAAGTTTACCATGGGTCTAGAAAGCGTTGTGTAGAATGTTAGTAGAATAATGTTAGTAATATTTAGTAGAATGTGGAGCTAGTGCATGGCGCTATTTTATGTTCACATTTGGACATGTTTTATTGGGAAATCGGTAATAGGTAAAAAAAAAACCATTTCACCAACAAAGTGAGCTCTAATACGTTACATGAAGCAATAAACAAAGATTTTCAGACATGAAAAGTGACCTTTGTAAATTGGTTAGTGTTAAGTAGCTTCTGAGGGTGACTGTACCTGCGGGAATTCCCCAGAAAAGTAAGTCTTACAAAATGTTGCTGTTTTTTTTTAAGAAACCGGTTCTACTCAAGTTGTATAAGAGAAATATTTGTTCCTTATACAGCAGGGTCTTAAGAGATATAAAAAACCAGATTCAGTGTAATTAACTGTGATTCACCATAAATATCCTATGCGAGTATCGAAGCCCTAACACTCGACACAGTGGCAACATCAGAACAATTCATTCTAACGGCGAGTAGGGTTTAAAAAGCTCCTCAGGGAAGAAAACTGCTACGATGGAGTCTTTTGGATCGCAATAAAAATGTATATAGTAAAATTTTTTTGACCTGGTTATAGAAGAAATCGTAAAATCCCACTGAACTCGGGTATAACTCATAGTTTTACACTCCTATAACATGAATAACACACCAGTAACCAATTCACCCAGTTGGATGTGTTGAAAATAATGTTACTATAGTGATACCCATTTAACAAGTCTGTCCAGTAACACCGCAATCAACATAAATTTTTAGCGCAATTGTGTTATTGTCATATTCAGTGCTACAAAACGAGGTGACAGAGCTTTATTTAAAAAAAACATTAAGATACTTCTCTGTTTTATTTAGTCGGTAGCTTAGTGGTTAAGGAGTTGGCCTTACGATCGAGAGGTCCCGGGTTCGATCCTGGCCATTACACTACCGGCGTGATCCCACTCCTAGCACAAGCATTTTAGCTTAGTTGGAAGGGTTAAAGGGGATATTAGTAACGTCGGTTCTAATATTCTTTAAAAAAAATAGTATTGATGCTACATTTGAATTTTAACATTCGAGTAAATTGAAATCAAATATAGTCAACATCCAGGGCGTGATTTGAACCCGGGACTAAACTACCTGGAGTTATCCTGGATAATCTTTGATATATATACCTACGTCTTTCTAAAAAGTCCGACTACTTATAGCTAATCTAACCGCAGATCGTTGTTATTGCCATTGTATTGTGGAGGTTATCAATAGCTTCAAAAAATAACCCACTTTGTTGTTAGACTGGAAACTGGAGGAACTGGATGTGCCGAACCCAGCATTTCTTTCTTGGGGTAGATACCTCCTTTATACGCAAACTGTTGATGATTAATATTTTTCACCTAGTGGCATTGATATTGACCATAGGTATCGGCTTGCAAGTAAGCTTTCAGCTTGAATATTAAAAAATCATGTACTTTAATTTTAATTAATATATATGTAACTTAGGAATTATTTAAGCATTTTACTTACAACCAATTTTTTTTCCGCTTAATGATTTACAAACTATCAAACTTGTTTCGATCTTGTCAGCATCAGCTTGTTATCCTCTACCTGTCTGTCTGTATGTTACGCTTTCACGCCTAAACCACTGAACCGATTTTGATGAAATTTGGTATAAGGGACTTCATCCAGGGATTAGACCTTGAGAAAGGACATAGGCTATGTTTGGTCGCGATAACCGACATCTACGCGGGCAAAAGCTAGTAGTACATAAATTAATTAATAAGAAAACAAAATCCGACTGTAAAGTAAAAATGTAACCGGAAAGCAAATAAAATAAATTATTAAATAAATAAAACCCATATCCATACTAGTATTATAAATGTGAAAGTAATTCAATTCAAATCTGCGGTAGCCTAGTGGTATGGGTAATAGACTGCTGAGAGGAGGTCTCGGGGTCGATCCCAGGTTTACCATGGCACACACCAATGACTTTTCGATGCTTTTCGAAGTTATGTGTATATTTAGGCCCGGTTAGTGGCAATAAGCTCGCCACCTATTACATTGGGACCTAAACATAAACTGGCGAAATGTGGGTGCTAGCACCTCTGCCTACCCCTTCGGGGAATACAGGCGTGAGTTTACGTTACGTTATGAAAGTAATTCTGTCTGTCTGTCTGTCTGTCTGTATGTTACGCTTTCACGCCTCAACCACTGAACCGATTTTGATGAAATTTGGTATAGGGGTAGATTAGACCATGAGAAAGGACATAGACTATGTTTGGTCGCGATAACCGACATCCACGCGGGCGGAGCCGCGGTCAAAAGCTAGTATTAAATAAATAAAATAAAAAAAGACAGACATACAGAGTTACTTCCGTATTTATAATATTAGTATGGAAGTATGGATTAATGAACTATAGGTACTTAAGCCTACGGAATTCTCGGTTAAACGTTTTAGAAAATTCTAAAAAAAAATAACTCAACGAGATTACCGGAGTAATTTCCCTGACATTTTGAAGTATGACCTCAGTCTGAAACTTAGGTCTCTATGAAGATAATGTTAGTGTCAGTGTTATTGATTATAACACTCTATATTCATATTTGGGCCTTAGTCAGCTCGTTAGTCTAATTGTCTAATAACCTACTCCGTACTATGTCATGTCATTGACCCTTACTGATTTTGTAGTAGGTATGTAAATGAACAACAAATATGTGCATATGTAAAGGTAATTACAAAAAGCCGACAGATTCATCAACGTTACGTAAACGTTGCCTATTTTCATGTTTACAAGTAAAATTGGCTGGAAAATAAATGTCGAAGTTAAAATGGTAGGCACCAATGTTATTTGCTTTTACACGGATATTCGGTGAAAATGGTTTATTTATGTAACACTTGTTATTCCACTGTAAAATATTATCTAGTGTTATATAGAAATACGGTTGATTCAAGTAACATAGCTAGGATAGTATTGGCATCTCAGTAGATGCCTTGAATGGCAAGCGCTCGGACTGAGCAGCTTTCTCAATAAGGTTATCACTAATTTTCTGTGAATTAAAATTGTGAAATATGGGTGTTAATACACCTCTGCCTACCCTCTCGGGCATTTACAGGTAAGTATTTGTATGTAAGTATGTAATTTTCGAATTACGAATGGCCTAAGCATTAGTCAGCCCGTTTGTTAAATGTTGTAAGTAAACAAACAATACGGCTAAATACTTATCATTCAGGCCGTAAGCGGAACGGCATCACTTAGTTAACGGCCTAGGTAGTTAATTGAATGGCTGATTAAGTTAGCTTTTTTTTTTTTTTTTTTTTTTTTTTTATCGTGCGAAAAATCCCCACGGATACCACCCCCACGGAGCCGGTGGAGGCGGTTATGTCGGACTCGAACCGACTAAAACGCACGCCGTCTTGGGTCCTTGGCTGCCGGAGGTGAGATTGCCAAAAGCATATCTCTCGCACCCCGGCAGACCCAGGACCATCTCTTTCGAGATGGCCCCCTTCGAGTTGTGGGGACCAAAATGTCCCCATCTAGCCCCGGTTACGGGGAGGCGCACTTTGCGCCGCCGCCGCGGCCTGCTTCTGCTAGGGTGACAGGCGGCTCCACCGGTCACCCCCAGGCCAGCGCTCATGGAGGACGGAGGTCGTTCTGCGACCTCCGACGTCCGGTTCGCCTTCGCTCTGCACGGGCTTCCCGGGCCCGGAGTCTGGTCCGGACCCGACCGGCCGCCTCCTTCTCGAGCATTACTTGCTCGCAGAAGGAGGCGGCCGCACCCCAAGCGTTTGCGCATCGTACCATCGCTGTGAGCAATGTGACGAGTGTGAGGACTCCCACCCCTAGAG
Source organism: Eilema sororculum (assembly GCA_914829495.1). Lineage (NCBI taxonomy): Eukaryota > Metazoa > Arthropoda > Insecta > Lepidoptera > Erebidae > Eilema > Eilema sororculum. The sequence continues at coordinate 14,230,563 of OU618543.1, read as the reverse complement.
CCGCCACTAGGACCCGCCTCGGCGTGTCCCACGCCGGGCACTCGGTCAGCGTGTGCAGCTCTGTGTCCTCGCTCGCATCACAGTGATGGCACTCGGACGTTGGCTCCTTCCGGATCCGACACAGGTAACTCCCGAAACACCCGTGTCCGGTAATCACCTGCGTCAGCCGGTACGAGAGGCTGCCGTGTGGCCTCTCTAGCCACTCCTCCATGATGGGTCTTACCGCCGCTATTACGGCGTGCCCTGCGCTTGGTCGCCCAAGTCGTAGCTCCCATTCCGCTACCATGTCCCTGTGGAGCTGGGACCTCACGGCCCGAATTTCTTCGGGCTCGGGTTCCCGTCCCTGCTCCCGCGCCTCCTTACGATACCGATATAGCATCGAAAGGGCTCTCGCATCCAGGTTCCACGGTAGGGATCCGGCAAGGAGACTCGCCGCTTCGAAGGATATCGTGCGGTACCCCCTAATGGCCCTGCTGGCCATTGCACGCTGCGGTCCACGCAGCAGACGCGCATTGTGGACCGTCAGGGTGTCCGCCCATATTGGGCACCCATATAGGGCCATAGACCGCACGACTCCCGCGTAGAGTCTCCTGCAGGAGTCATCCGGCCCCCTCATGTTGGGCAGCAGCCGCCCGATTAAGTTAGCTGGCTGCGACATGTCTACCGCTCATTTTAATTAGAAATTTCTTAACAGTGTATTTCAGTTTATTCTTAAAATACTGACATAGGAATAAACACGTGTTTTTCAATTTTATGCAGTCTACCTAAAAGGGTAGGTAAATAAAATCTCGGCGCTGTGAAAATTGAAAGAATTAGGCGAAAACGTGAATTAACTTTAAAATGAAATTGACCAGCATGCTTGCCAACTGTTTACTGCCTTTTGGACAACCATTAGGTAACTTTTATGTAAATTATCGTCTTCTTCATTTCTTACATAATGAATTTGCTACTACTCAAGGCTACATGTTTTTTTAAAGTATCAGCTTTTGTGAGACCAGTGAAATAATAAAGATACAAAGAACATCAAAGAAGATATTTAACTTACTTATAACACCAAACTTAACTATTATGTGTCTTGTATATTTTGCGCTAATACTTATTAGCGTTTTGTTCACTGATTCGCAAAGGAGAAATCTGTTTCAGGTCTAACAAATCAAAAAATAAGACCTATTATACCAGTAAGAGCCTGTCCAGTTGAAGCCTATTTTTTCGTGCGGAAGTTGCTACGAACACTCCCCTACTGCGCTGCGCAACAGCCAGTGGGGATGGCTATGCTAGACTCGAACTACCTAATACGAGAAATGTGCGCCGTCTTGCCATCCATTATTGAAGGATAGGCCTTTGCGTACGTTGAATGCTTGGTTCGGAACCTCTACTTTTTTTTAATAAAGGACACGTCAATTTGACTTCACCTCGCCTGATGTTAAGCTAAAGGCAAAGTCTCGGAAAGAGGGTCACCATCGTAAACATGTACCATGTTAACAGTGGTGGCACTAAGCTTGACGGACCCGGGGCCTTTAAGCGGGACTTGAAGAGTCAAGTCCCGCTTAAAGGCCCCGGGACTGTAGGAAGAAGGAAACACGTGAGCTGGCAGGTAGTTCCAGGTCTTAGTGGTGCGGCATAGGAATGAGTCACTGAAACGCTTGGTTCTAGCAGGTATACGGATACGAGGTATATTCTAGGAGGTATAGGTATACGGATGGCATCTTAGCTCTACACGTGTCGTCCTGTGAAGGAAAGGAGTGGGTGGGACTAATTGGAAGAGCTCATCAGAACATTCACCATGGTAGAGACGGTAGAATACTGCCAAGGACGCGACATCTCTACGCATCTGCAAAGGCTCGAGGGTGTTCGTGATCTCAGGATTCCCAATAATGCGGACCGCACATCGCTGCAACCTCTCGAGAGCATCTAGTGAGTACTTTGCGGAGCCATCCCAGAGATGTGAGCAGTATTATACGCAGGAACGAATTTGAATCTAATATAGAAGCATTCCTGGGCAGCGGAGACAGCAGCGCCCCTCTTCCACAGGGGAGATGCTGCTGCGTTCAAATAAAACTGAGCATTAGTAACTATGAACTGGTTAAGTTTATTTAAGTAACTCATTATCAAATTGCATCTTTCATTAAAATTTTCATTAAAACGCGAAACTCTTGTATTGACACGTAAAAATAAAGTATCATTATACGCTAGAATATATTCGATACAGGTATTATTAAAGAGGTGTGGATCTAAAAGGAATCGGTCTTCGCCTATATTTGGATTATCGCGGTAAAATTTGACGTGCAGTCAATTAGTGTGGGGCTGGGAGCGCGCCGGGCGCGTTTGTAATTTGTCAGTGACAACGTCGGAAGTTTAACAAGCCTAGTTTTAACAATATCAACCACTATAACGCCATTTAGAAAACATTAAATCAAATTGTGCTGTCAGGATTTATATAGCGATAATATTTATGACACAAGTTTCTATTACGTCGATAGTTTATTAGGTATTTAGTGGCTATGATTATGGTTCTGTTTTGAGCTTGGTTTCAATTCCTTATTGTTCGAAACATCACCGTATCACACCCTTCGTCGGCCGTTATAACTCTATTTTTAATTCTAAATTTAAAAATGAATTGCTCAGGTGAGGCTTATATAGAGACGGATATAAAGAGAAAGGGAATTGATTCAGGTGTGGCTCAGTAGCTCAATTGAATGAGCCTTCCCCCTTTAGGGTCCCTGTAGGATCGTGGGTTCAAGCCTCACCTAAGCAATTCATTTTTCCTGATGTAATCGATTGTATAGTTAGCATAATAAATGCTATAAAATTTCATTCAAATTGAAATTTAAAATGTAAAATAATAAATTAAGTACGTGTTTTACAAATAGTACGTAAATTGTATCTGTATCGGATTTCTCTCAAGTCCAACTAAATAATAGGAATGCCTACGTTTCACTTGAAAACCAATTTCTTTTTGCTTATCTCTTTGTAAATCACGTACTTAATTTATCCTTTATACGAATTAAAGTTAGGTTAAAATAACGTAGGGGTAGATGACGAATAGACCATTTAAAATCACAGCTCTGTTCATGTAACTAAGCTTCTGGAAGCCGTACACAAAGGGACCATACGTTATTTCATTGTTGTGGTAACGTGGTCCATCCGTCCATAGAAGGTTTCATTTGTTATAAGAATTGATTGATATAATATCCTTATATTCGAGCCATCGTATGTCGAATCAAGCAGTAAATAAACATAATGAAATATTATCTCTAAAATATAGCCCGTAAACCATCCTAACACTATCAAAATTATATTGCGAACTGTTGGAAACAATGAATGTTTTTTCAACCGTTTTTAAACATTGAATTTTGATGACTCCGCCCAAATATTTGAATGAATTTTTTATAGCATTTATTATGCTAACTTTTAAGTTCGAACAACATCGGAAAAAATGAAACGCTCAAGTGAGACTTGAACTCACGACGTGAGTTATAAAAAAATCATTCAAATATTTTGGCGGAGTCATCAAAATTCAATGTTTCAAAATGGTTGAAAAATCATTCATTATTTCCAACAGTTCGTAAGAATGTTGGTAGATGGCACCACCGTCGCCCTTAAAAACGGATATAAAGAGAAGGAAAATTTGAAATGATTAAGGTGTGGCTCATTTGCTCCGTTGGAAGAGCATTCCCCCTGTAAGGGAAAGGTTGTGAGTTTCACTTGAGCGTTTCATTTTTTCCGATATTTTTCGAACTTAAAAGTTAGCATAATAAATGCTATAAAAAATTCCTTTCCTCACCATCATGTTAATCATAGGACAATCTATTTTCCAAACACGTAGCCAGACTGGAATATGAGGACTTGAGGACCCCGGAATCCAAGGTGAAAGCTTCAGATGCAATCGAGATTAACGCATTTTAGAACCTCCTGGTCTCGTCGACAAGTGTGTAAGGTTCTGGGAATGACTAGCAGGTTTGTGAAACTTTCATAAAAAACTGGTCAACCAGACGAGCTATATTGGTTAGTAATATGGAACCTAATCTATTTGTTAGTATTTAATATTGGTACTAGGTATGGTATTATTATATACTTTTTTGTTTTTTTTTTCGTGCGGAAATCCCCTCGGATACCCCCTGCCGGAGCCGGAAGGGGAGGTTATGTCGGACTCGAACCGACTAAAACCGGACGCCGACTGTGGGTCTTGGTGCTAGGCCGGAGGTGAGGTTGTCATCGACATATCCCTCGCACCCCGGCTGACCCAGGGCTATCCCTTACGGTCTGGCCCTCCTCGGGAGGGAGGACAACGGTGTCCTCGACTCGCCCCCGGAATGGGGAGGCGCGCTTTTCAGCGCGCCGTCGCCGTGGCCTGCTTCTGCTGGGGTGACGGGCGGCTCTACCCGTCACCCCCAGGCCCGCGCTCATGGGGGACGGAGGTCAGTCAGTGAGTTATTATTACGAGTATATACCGGATTATTTTATAGTCGTTTCGGATAAAAGGAATTTGGGCACAGTTTCGAAAGCAAAATCATCTGGAAGTATTAATACGGCGAAAGATTTTTTTTAAAACCCCATACATTTTTCCTTTCACCTGAACATTATTCTTATACATTATCAAAAAAAAAAAATTTGGCCAAATTAACACTTACAGATAATTTTGCTATCGAAACTGCCCAAACTCTTTTTATCCAAAACGACTATAAAATCATCGAGTATTATAATTAACTAGCTTTTGCCCGCGGCTCTGCCCGCGTGGATGTCGGTTATCGCGACCAAACATAGCCTATGTCCTTTCTCATGGTCTAATCTACCCCTATACTAAATTTCATCAAAATCAGTTCAGTGGTTGAGGCGTGAAAGCGTAACATACAGACAGACAGACAGATAGACAGACAGACAGACAGAGTTACTTTCGCATTTATAATATTAGTATGGATAATGACTATGGGATAGGGCTGTTCTCCATCCGACAGTAAACATACAGCCGAAGACAAAGGGCCAGCAAGACGGCAATAGGCTCGCCTTCTATTACGTCGTGGGACCGAAAATCATAATTGGCAAATCGTGGGTGCTAATACACCTCTGCCTACCCATTCGGGGATTTACAGACGTGAGTATATGTATGTTTTATTATTTTGGGAGGGTAAAGCCACTGTCAAATGATAATAATAGTTCGAAAAACATTGGAAAAAATGAAATGCTCAAGTGAGACTCGACGCCCTTATAGACGGATATAAAGAGAAGGAAAATTTGGAATGATTCAAGTGGTGCTCAATGGCTCAGTTGGCAGAGCAGTCGCCCTGTAAGCGAAAGGTCGTGAGTTCGAGTCTCACTTGAGCATTTCATTTTTTCCAATGTTTTTCGAACTTAAACAGTTAGCATAATAAATGCTATAAAAAATTCATTCAAATATTTGGGCGCAGTCATCAAAATTCAATGTTTAAAAATGGTTGAAAAATCATTCATTGTTTCCAACAGTTCGTAAGAATGTTGGTAGATTGCTGCACCGTCGCCCTTATAGATGGATATAAAGAGAAGGAAAATTTGGAATGATTCAAGTGGTGCTCAATGGCTCAGTTGGCAGAGCAGTCGCCCTGTAAGCGAAAGGTCGTGAGTTCGAGTCTCACTTGAGCATTTCATTTTTTCCAATGTTTTTCGAACTTAAACAGTTAGCATAATAAATGCTATAAAAAATTCATTCAGATAATAATAGTTTTAAAACGTGTGCTAAGTATTGGATTGCGTTAGATTTATTGATTAGTTAACGTTCTTTTTACGTAAAAAGAAAGCATTGACGTGTTCTAAACGAATGTTTTAATTAATGTAACCTTAGTTTAAAAGTTTTCAAGTAGTGTCGTGCTTTCAATGTAAAATTATGTTTATTATAGCACTTCAGTAGGTATACACGTCACCAAAGGATAATTTAACTGGGACCGTTATTAAAGTAGTAGGTATTTAACAATTCTAGACCAACTACTCACTCTAGAATTGTACCCCCATTACTTTTGAGTAGTGAATGACTATGATCCGAATAGTGAAGGATTCATTCACCTCTTTATAGTGAATTTGCATAAGTACCTATGTACTCTTATGTAACATCAAATAAGGGAGAAATATTATTTTTTAATAAATTATCGTATGTGTCAGTTGTGACCTGATTTCGTTAGTATATATTATAGTTTCGTGTATCGCGTGCCACCAAACTAATTTAATAAAAACAACACAGTTTATTAAAGGGTATTTTGGCATTAACGCTCAAATTCATGTCACACAGTAACCTTCTTAAGTTAAGCACCTTATCGAATTACATGCAATAATAGTGTTGCTTACCTTACTAGGGAAATACTATATATGTGATTTGCGCCTGTATATATACTATACAAACGAATAATGACGTAGTATTAGTGCATAATCTCTGTTTACATACCTAAACATCGCCTATGCTCAAAGAACTAAAACGCTAGCCGAGCGATAAAAATCTGATTACGCCGTATTGTGAACTCGAAGTAAAGCTTTCACGCGTTTTAAGCCTTTTGATGCAATAATTATATAATCGAAGAAAATACGGTATTACTACTACTACTGCCAGTGGGGACGCCGTTTGACCGGACGGGTGATCAGTCCCTCTATGTGGGCCATTTCACCCAATTCTTTTGCAACTGCCATACATGTTCGTATGGCAACCGGGACCTATAGCTTAACGCTCTCCGAGGCACAACCAGACTATTGCAAATACGCATATATAAGCATACAAATATTTGCACGGGGATCGAACCCGCGCCTCCTGCGTAGCGGCCGCGTTCACTACGGTAGGCCTTTTTTTATTTTTCGTGCGGAAATTCCCTCTGATGCCCCCCTGCCGGAGCCGGAAGGGGAGGTTATGTCGGACTCGAACCGACTAAAATCGCACGCCGACTGTGGGTCGTGGTGCTAGGCCGGAGGTGAGGTTGTCATCGACATATCCCTCGCACCCCGGCTGACCCAGGGCCGTCCCTTACGGTTTGGCCCTCCTCGGGAGGGGGGACAACAGTGTCCCCGACTCGCCCCCGGAATGGGGAGGCGCGCTTTTCAGCGCACCGCCGCCGTGGCCTGCTTCTGCTGGGGTGACAGGTGGCTCCACCCGTCACCCCCAGGCCCGCGCTCATGGGGGACGGAGGTCAGTCAGTACCCTCCGACGCCCGAGTTGCCTGCGGGCACGGGCGGCGCGATCCGCGAATCTGTCGCTCGCGCCGCCTCTCCCGTTCCGCCGTCTCCTTCACGACCATTACCTGCTCGCTGAAGGAGACGCCGGCCGCCCAAGCGTCCGCGCAGCGGACCATTGCTGTGAGCACGGTAGGCTTAGGCCTAGGAAATACGGTAAGCCTTAATATTCATTTTTTATACCGGCAGTTTTAACCCCGACACAGAGCGGACAAACCCGGTTGATTTGCGAAGATTGGGTTAGATAGGTTATTTTTTATAAGTATCTTGCAGCTTATGGGTTATTTGTAGCACTCCACAATCATCATCTTATTTCAATGAGTGACATTCGCGTAAACTTCAGAAAATATAATCTTAGTTGAAGTTCGATTTATGTTTAATCCAAGAGTAAGGATCAAGGCGCTTCAAATTAAACAAACAGTAGTTCTGATGCATGGCGAGTGCCTGTCCGTTGCAAACAGAGTAAAGTCGTTTACGTAGTATTAGGATTGCCGGTTAATATCTACCGACTACAGTATCATTACCGCAGACCTCGGGTCAGATTCCTATTATCATGGCGAATGCAGGTATGTGAGAAATTGGAGCAATGACCTGTACTGTAACAGAAGCTATGTGAACGGCAATAATTTCTCTGTCTCTTTGTCATGTGCTTCCTACACAGATGCTGTAGCATCTTCATTTACAGAAATAAATTTCACAAAGTTAGCCATTTGAATTGCTTGTATGCTGCCCAGTGGACACATTATTTATTGGGGGTCGAGGGGTCGAGAGTGGACTAAACGCTTAACTATTTTAGGAAAACAACAAAGAAAATATGCGGTCGACAAAAGGAGATATGGTTGCACCTTTACAATGCATAACTTTATATCAAAAAGTGCAACTTATTTCCTTGGTGCTATGTACATAGATTTATTGTATTTGAGTGTCTTCTTCTGGAAAGAGGTGGTATGTTCAGTTTCTTTTTTCTTTAACAAAAATCAAATGTTCTGTTATTATGCAATTTAACAGGCTACCTTCGGAAATGAAGGGGTAATTACCACACTTAACTACTTAATAAAAAAAGTTTTATGTAAAGGAATGAAAATAATTAACCCATTCCATCGGTCATTTCACTCTGGAGTAACATTAAAAATAGATGAATAAAAATTGGAATACTACTTTCTCTTGTTTTAAATTCATCCGTAAAGATCTATTTATGGATGAATTTAAAGGCTTCATACTAAAGAATGTCTTCTTAAAGCTTGTCTTTCACTGGCTCTGTAGATCTTACGTTATGCAATCTTGTAACAAAGATGGTCTGTACCATTTCAAGCCTTTGATATTTGTTATAGTTGTCCAATTAGTTATCATGATTTATAAAGGTCAAGGTTCACAAATTGACAGTCTTATAATAACTCAAATTGTATAGTTTCTCAATACTTATTCCTATGCCGCACCATTAAGACCTGGAACTCCCTGCCAGCTCGTCACGTGTTTCCTTCTTCCTCGGTCTTTCTTCCTTTCCTCGGTCCTTTAAGCGGGGCGTGAAAAGGCATCTTATGAGGCCGTCAAGCTGAGTGCCACCACTGTTAACATGGTACATGTTTCCGATGGTGACCCTCTTTCCCAGACTTTGCCTTTGCTTAACATGAAATTGACGTGTCTTATAAAAAAAAATCATATTATAGAGTCGTTTATTTTTTAGGGTTCCATGCCTCAAGAAGCAAAAACGGAACCCTTAAAGGATTACTTCGTTGTCTTTCTGTCTGTCAGGAAGCTTTTATTTGGGTCGGCGCTTTAACGTTGTCCTTTAGAGGCTTCAAGACAATTTCGTTTGTGGTCTCAACCTTGATACCGTAATTTAAATAATGATTTTAGCTTCACTTCGTGTTTCAATACTTGTATTTGTCAGTAAATAAATCAAATCTACGAAACAATTAATTTATATTTATACCTAACATCACTACATAGTAGCTTTCAATGTCTGTCCGTTCATATGTATACTTTTAACTTTAAAACTACGCTACAGATTTTGATGCGGTTTCCTTTAGTAGATAGAGTAATTCAACAAAAAGGGCGGGAAAGAATTGGCGGTACTTTTATAAATATCTTCACAGCTACACGATTAGGCTTTAGTTAAACTTGTTTTATAAGACTTTCTATCAATTAGCTTAAAATAATCCAAAACTGTTTATTTTAATCAACACAACTTAATATTACTATTATTTGTTTACATTACCTTGCTGTATACATTAGTCTTAAAGTCCAATAATAACAGATTGTTTACCTAATATTAATAATTCAGGGGAAAATGAACCCTTTTGTACCGAAATGTACTGACCTGTACCACAATAGTTTGCAAAGTATCGTTTGTGATTTGAGTGGTTGTTTAAAATAATGTTTAGGTTGCATTATGATGGTGGTTGGTGATATGATTGCGGTGGCATGGCGTATTCAGTTAGTTGAAGGTAGTTCTGCCACTTAATTTTTTATTTTTCAGTCTCTTTTTAGCTGTATACATAAAGTTAACGTATCTATCACACCCGTTTTTTTGCGAGCATGAGTTTATATGAAAATAGAATAATAAAATACCCTACAATAAATTAAACTACATTTTATGCGAAAAAGATCCCATACAATCTAATACCATTGATAGTAAAAAGCACACGCAAAATATTGAAAGTAGGTAAAGTACTTAAAAAATTGGAAGAACAAACAGAAGGTACACATAAAACAGAAAAATAGAGTAAAACCATTCTAAACATAACATAAACATAACATAACATAAACTCTCGCCTATGTTCCTCGAAGGGGTAGGCAGAGGTGCTAGCACCCACATTTAGCCAGTTTATGTTTAGGTCCCAATGTAATAGGTGGCGAGCCTATTGCCACTAACCGGGCACTTATAAACCTGCGATAAATACACACGTAACACAACCTGGGATCGAACCCGAGACCTCGTCTCAGCAGTCCATTACCCATACCACTAGGCTAAACAGGGATAATATAAATAAATGATAATATTGTAAGTTTCCTTTTTTACTATGTCCTATGTTGGGCACATAGGACAAAGTAGTTGCAATTGTTCGATAACAACTGCGTCACTCTAAAAGACATAGGTATAACACAAATTTATTTTAAAATGTAAGACGGGCATCCGGTACGAGCCTTTAGAGCCCCAAGGGGAATATATCCTCTCACAAGTAGTACCGTGTCAAGGAGAACTACTTTATGCACTAAGCCTTGACCTAACACCAGGTTTTTTTTGTGACAGTCAGATACAATTTATCAGACAATATAAAAATATAATATAATGGATCCACAAAAACAAAATTCAACAATCCTGCGTGCTATTGTTTCAATTCTTCCAATAAGATAAGAATAACGCCAGCTCATCAGTCCCCCTCGATTCCTAGTTAGTGTATGACAGCCTCTGTGGCGTGGCGGTAGTGAACGCGACTGTCACGCAGGAGGCGCGGGTTCGATCCCCGCTCAGTGCAAATATTTGTATGCATGAATATGGCTATTTGCATTGGTCTGGGTGTTTCTATGTATAGTATGTATGTATTCACAAAAAAGTATCAAAGTATGTTTATCCGCATTCTAGATTCCATAACTCGAGCTAGTTAAGCTTACCGTGGGTCTAGATAGTGTTGTGTAGAATGTTGTCGAATATTTATTTTATTTTTTATTATTTTTATTTATCACTCTTCTTCCTAAGTTATTGGGTTAACACAAGTCTGTCATGCTCTGTTTATTTAGATTAATAGTATCATACTTTCTAGCAAATAATTGAGGGATAATTCAGCTACTTGACAGTGCCTTTATAGATGCTCACCGCGGCCGTGGGCAAGAAGAGAAGAATCTTCGGGGCTGGGTTGTGGATAACCTGTAAGGTTACTAGGTAATTTCATAAAATTGATTTAATACAATTTTATTATCATTGTAAGCATACCTTATTTACTATAACTATACCTTTTGTATAAACCCACCGTTTTAGAATCTTTAAATCCAAAATGTTCTTATCTAAGTTCATTATTTTATGTAAAGTTTTAGAGCTAACGTGGTCAGTAACTTCAAATGAGTTAAGCTAATACCGAGGGCGGCTGTACCTCTAAGGATCTTGAACTCAACGTTCAAAGCAGTAGATCTCATATGTCACGAACACTTGTAATAGCCGCGTGGGGAAACAGGATGCTCAGATATTCTGACCACTACTCTAAATATAGCGTACCGCTATAACTTTGGTTTACGAAGGTCAGTCTACCGAAGCCCAGAGCAAATATTATGGATAAGCCTAAAAGCGAATAAAAAGTTACTCTTCAGTAATACTGTTTTTAGCTTTGTAAGCAAACAATACAAAACCGTGCAATAAATTAAAAGGATTATTTACCTTAATAAAATATTTTTATCAGATTTGCAATTTTGTAATAAGTGGAAAATAAAACTCCAGGGCACAACAAATGGCTCTTCACATTCCCAAACAGCGCTGACTTAGCGCTAGATTCTAATAAAGGAAGTCCACTGTTATATTACAGCCAGTTAAAAAAAATAGGTTTTAGAATTTTAAAGTCCAAAATGAATGAAAAGAATTTCATTACATACATGTTTTCATTTTTTACTCTGCAAAAAGCCATTTAATTTTGAACTTTAAGAACATTTCTTTAAAGTCTAAAATTTAATGCCACTTTTATGCAGTGGCTGTGTTACAACAGCAGTTTTGCTTTAGTAGAATCGAGGTCCTGGAGTACCACGTGGAGACATATTAGCCAAGTCTCTCAATTAAGGATTCATTTTGAAGATGTATGAATTTAGCTTAAGCTTACTGAGTGGAATATATCGAAATAGAATCCATCGAAACCATTTTTCTTCCAGGTTTTCTTCCCAGCCTCCATTACCCACTACGTTCACTATGAGAAGGTTTTCTAGTCCAAAACCCAAGTACCGTGTATATATAACATGTATCTGTTTTTATGCATGCAAAGCTGCAGGTAAAAGATAGTAACAATATAAAAACGCTTTAATTAGGTTGCTGTGATTATAGCTATTTCTTCCTCTGTTATTTTCTATAGATAAATAATAATAAAAAAAACAAAGGATACGAAAGTACATACACATAATGTAATTAATTAACTGGGGGAAAATTGCTATCCGTTCTTTGTACCGACACAATGCAGATTCATTAAGGCTTCTACAATGAGAATGTTATTTAAATCATCCTAGCTTAGTTAAATGAATATTATTGAATCTATCTCATAATCACTTACCGAAGTGGTAGGTAGTATTATTTGCCAGTTCTATAGGGCTTAGGTTACACTTTTAACTATATTACAGTTTTGAACTAATTTACATTAAGCACCTATTGCGTAGGTTATTTGCGGTTAATGAGGACTAATATCTTCGGGGTCAAACTTAACTCCCCTGCAAGCCGGTTGCAACATAATCAATAATCATTTCATTATTAATTGTATACACATTGAGCTTATTCGGATTAGAATAATGTTGTTATTGAAATTATGGAGGAACATTTTAATAAGAGAATAACATGGTGAATCAATAACACCTTTGGAATGAACGTTCTTTACATATCGGGTGAATTTAATTAAACAACCGACTCATGTTGTTCACAAACGAACACGATTTCCCAAAAGGTAAAAACATCAACATTTAATAGGCGAGGATTGTAGCTGATATTTGTTTATTTATGAGCCTATATTCTATAGTAAGCATTCAAACGAATCTATTCTGTAACTTGAAAATAAAGACATGAAACGAATGATTTACAGTTGAAGTTGATAAAACCTCGTAAAAAAATAATGAGGTGTATTTTGGCGTGGTACCGTGTAAGGTCTTCGTGTCACGGGTCAGGACTTAACCTACATTTAAACAGTCGAGCAAAGTGAATAGAAATCCATGGATGGATAAGAACTTCGAACTTCTTTCAAAAAAATACTTAACATAAACAATCCGAATGTTCACTACAATTCTTAAAAGACGACTTCAATCTTCACTTCTCTTCAAAGACGACTACAATCACTTAAAACTTAGAATCTATTCTGATGTTCTACATACCACTCGTATACTAGGCATCGATATAGTACCTACGTGGGTACGACTTGAGTTATGATGAGTAATGAGTTATAACTAAACAACTTTATTTCTTATTGTTATTTGTGAACAGTATTATATCGAGAGTTTGCTGTAAGATGAATAGGATATTAATAAAATTCTCTGATTCCATCAATAATTTCAGTACTAATAGACAGTTTTGTTCAAATATATTACTTATGTGACTTGTAATTTTACCACTTCATGATTTTAACTTCACATCTAAATGAATTACTTTACAGTACGGCCAGGCACTGTATACAAATCTGCACATACACCAAAAATGTGTTCTAAAATAAATCTCATGTGCCGACCAATATTCAGTATTTTCATTCCAATTCTTTTCAAGTTATTCAGTAGAGAGGAAGTTTTTTGACATGTTGAATTGACGACAAAATATGAACGTCTGAGAGCTTTTGAATGTTCAAACTTGAATGAGATCGATAATGTTATTAAGACACAGACGTGCTATACTCGTAGTTGGAATCCATATTAATATTTTAAATGCGAAAGTAACTCTGTCTGTCTGTCTAATAAACCACAGCACCGACTTTGAGGAAATTTGGTATAGGGGTAGATTAGACCATGAGAAAGGACATAGGCTATGTTTGGTCGCGATAACTAACATCCACGCGGGAGGAGCCGCGGGCAAAAGCTAGTATTTTAATAAGTGCATTATGATGGATGTCCTAATACTTGATGTTTTAAAACGATAAATCGTTTGTGATTTCTCACAATCGATTTTAGACACTCCAACTCTAGAATAAAACTGTGATAATGTACCTACCTATTAAAATATTTAAACTATAAGTAGTACAATATTATATTATCAATATTGGCATATTGGTTTTCACCCTGTAACCCACCAACATTCTTCTTGTTCTGCCTAGCGTTAATCTCAGCCACATCCGAAGTTTTTTCAACTTGGAGTCTGGGGTCCACTTTACTAGTTCGATAATTTCTGTAAAGCCACTGTCATCTCACCTTTACAAACCAAAGGCGATATCGGGGCTTTACAGTTACAACAACAACAACTGTTGGAATGTTTAGGGCTCTAACTGACAACAACCAGACCAATGCAAATACCCCGCGGCCGCGTTCGCTACCGCTACGCCACAGAGCCTGTCTGTAGGCACCAACATTATAAGAACCAAAGTCAGTCTGTTTTTCGACTAGAATAACTGAATCATGTACAACACGGAATGAACAATGTTCACTTTAATTTCAATACATTTGGAATACGATCGATATACCTATCTACCTATTTATATATCTTACGCGTAAAGTTTCATGAACTTTTTATAGAATCCAATATTGTAATGTCTTGGGAAAATCAATGCGCTCTTCAAATATATTTATAGAAGTCTTCCTTCTATTTCAAGAGATCTGAGACCCTACATATGAGAGTTCGCATGATGTAAAGCTATTTCCCCGTGTACTGATGGTAGACATAGAACATGCTTCTCTCAGCACGAATCGACGGAAGAGTATCAGTCTCTTTTGGACTACTGGAGTTTACTGCAATTTATTTGGTTTATGAGAATGCCGGAGACCTTATCTTGATTTTCTTTATTTTCCTATTTTTGAACCTTACTATTCGTATTTACGAGGTAGGTAACCTTGTGTCATTCCATCTCACCTTACCTAACGTTTCTGTCATCAGCGTATGCAAGCTAAAATGAACTCTGTTGGTAAAGCTCAAAAATACAATAATACGTATATTGTTTCAGATGAACCAGGCTTTAGTGCACCAATAGCGAATGTGACAGCACCGCTTGGTAGAGAAGCTATCCTCGCGTGTACCGTGCACAACCTCTCCTCATACAAGGTTTGTTACACGAGTACTTTAAGTAATGTGATAGTTATATAGCTGTGATATCAACATTGCATGGGATTGCGCGGTAGCCTAGTGGTATGGGTAATGGACTGCTAAGACGAGGTCTCGGGTTCGATCCCAGGTTTACCATGGCACACACCAATGACTTTTCGATGCTTTTCGAAGTTATGTGTGTATTTATCGCAGGTTTATAAGTGCCCGGTTAATGGCAATAGGCTCGCCACCTATTACATTGGGACCTAAACATAAACTGGCGAAATGTGGGTGCTAGCACCTCTGCCTACCCCTTCGGGGAATACAGGCGTGAGTTTATGTTTATGTTGAAGATAACCTCACCTCCGGCTTAGCACTACGACCCTTAGTCGGCGTGCGGTTTTAGTCGGTTCGAGTCCGACTTAACCTCCTCTTCCGGCTCCGGCGGGGAAGGTATCCGAGGGGATTACCGTACGAAAAAAAGTGATATCAACATTAGTGTTCAAGATTGTAACAATGATGAGAATATCACATTTGTTACGTAGAATGATTATTACATGTTTATTTTAATAACCATTTTGCGGACTGTACTGTACTGTTTGTTTCTCTGCTGACAAGTCCCGACCAGTGTAGTCAACCTATTAGGAAAAGTAAGTTTAGACTCATGTGGCTGTTGTGGTTGAGGTTACCTACAGATTTAATTCTCGTGTGCCAACAGCAGCATTTTAGTATTTACTATATTTGAATTAGAAGCAGTAGATACGTTCGACGAATTTTACCATGCACTTCTCTGTGTAATAGTTATTCTAAATCCGAGTACCTGGTGTGCATTAATTATTTTGTTTGTTGAGTTTCTTGCAAGATAGGATAAATTTGCAGACGAATGATTAACTTTACTTCACATTACAAAGTTTACAAGATAAAAGTCTGTATGTGCAAATAATTTTAATGTAAAGTCCCATTAGGCTAGGGATAAGGTTGTAAAGTAATGACCATACTATCTTTACTGTTACCATTTCTATGGATTTTTGTACCCATTCAGTACAAAAATGGTCGTCTTAAGCTCCACTTTTGATAGGATGCTGATCACGTCTTTATGTCCCACGAACGGCAAACGGCCTACGTATAGACTTCTTGAACAATTCGGTATTTGTATAACGCCTGATATAGGACGTGTGACTAGCCTGCGATAGCTTTTGTCTACTTGAAATGTGCACTTAACATGTACAATCTTATTATTTGTATTTATAATGAAAATCTTTGCTATTTTGGTAAGTTAACACATCGTAATAAAGTGTTTGAAGTACGTTAGGATAGAGCGCTTTAGCACAGAATAGATAATAGTATGTTAGAATAATGTTCATATTGAGTCTATTAATTTGAGAATGGCAATTCTATTTGGCCAGTTAGGCTCCAGTTAGGTGTCTGGATAGTCGTCCCTTGGGAATTCTGAGTCATGAGTATTAGTATTTTATTAGTTTGATTCACGAGTATAATAAGTAAGTGTTAAGTGATAAATGTTAGAAAACCGGTAGTGATCTGGTTACCCGGGTAACTTGGATAATAATAGATTCGGTTGGGAGAATTTGCATATACCTGCCGGCCGTGGGCAGATCGTTTATCGTGGTGTAAATTTGGTGCGATCGCCGTTCATAACATTTGTTCTTACATATTATATCATTCTTACGGAATAAAGATATTCTATGGGTATATTATAGGGTATACTTACTAACGAAGAGTATACCAGCAAGAACCAAGCGTTTCAGCGACTCATTCCTATGCCGCACCATTAAGACCTAGAACTCCCTGCCAGCTCACGTGTTTCCTTCTTCCTACAGTCCCGGGTCATTTAAGCGGGGCGTGAAAAGGCATCTAACGAGGCCGTCAAGCTGAGTGCCACCACTGTTAACATGGTTCATGTTTCCGATGGTGACCCTCTTTCCGAGACTTTGCCTTTAGCTTAACATCAGGCGAGGTGAAGTCAAATTGACGTGTCCTATATAAAAAAAAAATGAACAAAGCCCACATGAAATTCAGTATTTTTTGCCACAAAAAGATTTCATGTTCAGAATCTAATATCTCCTTTGTACAGATACGGCTTAGTTACAATTTCATGATAGTATACGAGTAGATGAATACCACTACCATTCATGGATTAATATACAGCTCATGTCGTGAGCTCCTTTTGGAACTATGTGGTAACAAAAACGAGCACCTTTTATTACTTTTATGTACCACTATTAATTGCTGATTGAAATTCACGGTATTTGATGTTCAAAACGAACAAGGTTATATTGCTATTTAAGGCCGACATACGATGGTGTCGGGGATAATGAGGCAGACATGTGCCTTTTGTCAATTTCTATTATAGTTTATACATACAAAAATTAATCAAAGTATTTATGAAAAAAATATTGATGAATTTGACCTTGTCTAGAGATACTAAAGAAGCTTGTTTTATTAATAGTGAGTCGGTTTAAAAGTAGGTAGATTACAGTCAATTCAAATTTATATTGATCAGATTCGATTGAGTTGAATATTGTTATTGAATTTCTCGTGTTACTGTACCTACTCATTTAAAATATTCTTACTTCGTTGGACATGTCCCGAGAAGACTGCGTGGTGAAATATCTCCTAATCTAAATTCTACAGGGTCCTTATATTGTATGCTCAAATCGCTAGCTCTATGATAGGATGAGGAAGTCACTCGTACATCTTTTCCACGTCATATTTAGACGCTCAGACCCAGGCCCCTTTTGCTGGAATGACCACCTCTATATGTCTGTTGAAATGGACAATATTTCACATATATTTTTCTTCTGAATATTTTTTTATTAAATCGTAAGTATGGATGGATGGATGTTTGCTTGTTACTCTTTCACGTCTAAACAGATGGAGCGATTTAAAAAAAAATTGGTACAGAGTTAGTTGACACCCTGGATTAACACATAGGCTTTGTTTGGTCGCGATAACCGACATCCACGCGGGCGGAGCCACGGGCAAAACTAATTTAAAATATAATAAACATGGCCCATTTTTATATCTGCAAGGGGTAATGTGTTAGTGACATTATTGGTGGGGGTCAAAGCCATATTTGCTTTTGTATGTTTCAGAAATCATTGTTTCACGTCAGTGTACTTTGTGTCCTTTCATTTTACCTTTTGTCAAGTCCCTACATTACAGGAAAATTCCCTGAAGCGGATACTAAATAATAAAAAAACAAAAAGAGAATTTAAAAAAACGATTTGCCCGCAACATTAGCCATTTTAAGTTCGGAATGAATGAAGGTATATTTTTGCAGTCTTGATCCCAACATAACGTCGAGCTGAAACTAGCGAAGCTAGAACTACGAAATTAGGACAGTAGGTTATTTCTATGGCCTAGGCAGCACATGACAACAGATGCCGTGAATAACTCGCTAATAATAGAAGTTTAATATGTAACATAGGTGTTTAGTCTGATCTCGATACTTTAATACGATGATAATATAAATTATGTAAAGTATATGGAGTTTTAATACAGGAAAATAGAATTGGTAGTCTGGGATACCGAAGGGGAGGTTATGTCGGACTCGAACCGACTAAAACCGCACGCCGACTGTGGGTGAAAAAAAGGAAAAGGAGACCAGACTTCGGGCTTTATAGTGCAAGCAAGGTCGGCGCTCTAGTGATGTTAGTAATGATATGAACACAGAACTACAGAAATCGTAATTGTTTATCATTTGCATATACAAATGAAATGTAATCGAAATAAGTTAGCTGTCAAAGTCTATAGTAGTGTAACCCAAGTCTTATCAGATGTACACACCTCCACTAAGGCATTTAAGAAACCTAAATAAAATAGAAAATAGCAGCACTGCTATTAGCTTTTATTAGGCGTTATAATACGTTTATGACCGTACTGTATTTTATAGGCTGGGGAGGGTGGGCAATTCACGAAACGTAACTCCCTAGGGTTCAATTTAGAACACAATAAGAAGTTAAATCGAATATGAACATTATAAGAATAAAATGATGTTTTATTAAATCACCTTTGTGCTTTTCTACATAGTCTGTAATACAAAGTTTTCATATTACTAGGTAGCAAACTAATACGCGAACCCTCGATGACAAGAAAGAGAAGTTTGTAAATAGGTTACGAAATTACAGGCAAGGCGCTCTCACAAATTGTATGGAATGCTGCCTATTATTACTAGTTGGCTCATTTGTGTTGGGTAAAGCATGTCACTACCACTTACAAAAACACGCAACCCACCTTTTTGGCATTGCTGCAGTACGATATTGTGCAACTCTAGTTTTAGTTCTAGATCTCTAAATCTAATATATATAAATTACTACAAAATGAATAGCAATGTTTTTCCTAAAAATGCAATAGGGCTTATTCTAGGACGCCAAGATCTGGGTACGTACATTATAATGTTCTCAGGTGGTATGCCCTTATAAAGAACACCTACTCAATTCCTTATACATCGATACAAAATTTAATGTTTTAGCCTAGTGGTATGGGTAATGGACTGCTGAGACGAGGTCTCGGGTTCGATCCCAGGTTTACCATGGCACACACCAATGACTTTTCGATACTTTTCGAAGTTATGTGTGTATTTATCGCAGGTTTATAAGTGCCCGGTTAATGGCAATAGGCTCGCCACCTATTACATTGGGACCTAAACATAAACTGGCGAAATGTGGGTGCTAGCACCTCTGCCTACCCCTTCGGGGAATATAGGCGTGAGTTTATGTTATGATGTTATGTTATGTTACATAGAATTAAAAAAAAAAATTCAATGTAAAACAAAAAAGCAATGTAGGCTGATATATAAATTCCGTATACAGTTTTGAAAACTGTCAATTGAAATTGAAAAAGTTTTTCAATCGACGTTTATATGGACAACGAGGAAAATATGTAAATCTAAATAAATCAATAAATATTACACAATATTCCACACTACTGTATCTAGACCCATGGTAAGCATAGCATCACTAGCTTGTGTTAGGGAGTCTAGTATTTTTTTTTTTTATCGTGCGATAAATCCCCACGGATACCAGGGAGTCTAGTATGCGGATAAACATACCTACTTAGTTTTTTTTTTGTAAATACATACATATTATACGTAGTAACGCCCAGACCAATGTAAATATATGTATATATATTCGATCCCCGCCCAGTGCAAATATTTGTGTGCATGAATATGTATTCATGCATACAAATATTTTCACTGGGCGGGGATCGAATCTATAAGACACTCTTCTTATAAAATTGTAAATTAGGTGGTGTAGACTATAGTTCATTAAATTAACGATTCTATCCAAAAATATGAACGTAAAAAATATTGAACAGATTATGATGGGATTTTTTATTAGAAAGGTCTTAATTCTGACTTAATCGCAATTGGTTGAGTGGAACCGAAGATAATACGACCAAAAGTCTAGAGTACCAATATCCATACGGCCGGTGTTACTATGAAGCTTACATTGATTATGTAATATAATGTTTGTTAAGGTGGTAGTAATAAACATTTTGTTTGTTATAGGTGGCGTGGCTAAGAGTGGACACGCAGACCATTCTCACAATCCACACGCACGTTATATCGCGAAGTCGGAGAGTGGGAGTGACTCACAGCGATCACCGAACTTGGTTCCTGCATATCAGAGAGCTGCGAGAAACAGATAGAGGATGGTACATGTGTCAGATCAATACAGACCCTATGAAGAGCCAGTTGGGGTATTTAGATATCGTTGGTGAGTATTTATCAGCAACTAAAACCGTTAATTAAAAAAAAAAACTGTTTTTTTAGAGTATAATATTTACCTACCAAAAACGTAGTTGTATACGGAATTATTCTAACATAATAATCAGTTTTGTCACTTTCGTGATCATTTATGAAAACTATACATACATTAGAGTACAGTCCTTTAAGCGGGGTGTGAAAAAGCATCTGATGAGGCCCTTACTGCCACCATAGTTAACACAGTGCATGTCTGTAATGGTAACCCTATGTCCTGAGAGTTTAGCTTCAGCTTACCATCAGGCGAGGTGAAGTCAAATTGACGTGTTCTATATATAGTAACAATAGGCTCGTGAGACCGACAATGATAGTGGCGAAATGTGGGCGTTAACAGAGTCTGCCCACCCGCCTATTATTATTACGTAGGCATAATTAAAATCTCCCAATAAAAATAAAAATAAATATTTTAGTTCCCTCTTCGAAATTCTATATAGTTTATTCAAAGTCTTTACGTCTCCGTTCGTATTTAAATTCAGCCTAGAATTTTTATAAACGGTATGTGATTTGGTGCATAATGTATAATTTATTACGGAGCGAAAATAGTTAACAGTGCATAAAGCTAATGATATACGATTTCAGACGACTTGAATTCGAACGGATGCAAAGGTATTAATAGCTAAATACGCCATTTATATATTCAGCAGTAATGGAAAGTGACATAATCTATTTTCACTTTGTCTATTAGTGCCGCCCGACATTCTTGATCGTGGAACGAGCACAGACCAGACTGTGCGAGAAGGAACTGCGATAAGCTTAACATGTGCTGCAACGGGATCACCACAACCACAAATCACCTGGAGAAGAGAACATCCTAAAGGCACTAAGACTATCACTATTGCTGATGGAATACAAGGTTGGGTCACTTTTACAATATTTTTTCGTTTTTATTACTCAGCTTACCTATTTAGTATTGAACCATAGGTATAGTGGTAATCTTCTACACACATAGGTAAGTACAGTAAGTATCAGATCGATCTAGTATGGGAGGGCTTAATGATTTTAGTTTTTTTACTTTACGGTATTTCACTTCTCAATTAGAAAAAAGAACTTGTTACTTTTTGTTAATTCTAATGTTCCTACATTAGAGTTAAGAAAAAATGTTATTAACAAATTGGGTCTAGTTGCTATCCATAAAATGATTATATTAATAAACATATGATTAAGTATTGTAGAATATTTTGAATGTTTAAAGTCAGAATATAATAACAAATAATATAAAACTGCTATGTAAACTGTGCATGTTAGTAGAGCATATTATAAAGATGAATTAAACTAAATTGAAATTTGATATCCACCAAATTACTTACCTACACTTCGACCCATAGTTTATACAATGCTTTAGATTGAAGAAGGGTCAAAGTAATGTAGGATGAGCAAAGTACTTGAGTCAAACAGACCTCAGAAAATATTCAACAAGGTACTATTAAAGAAGATGCCAACAGTATATATTTAGGTGTTTAGCATTCCTGTAGTTTAAATAAGATTTTATAAATTTAGAATCTGCAACCTCGGTTATGACCACGGTTTCACTTATTTATAACATTACTTATATCCACACAATAGTGTATTTTATATATGTATAAACAACTCTTGTACTAAAAACGATTGTAAAAATATAAATATCGTATGCCAGTTTTTACGTATTTGTGTCCAAACAAATCTGGATGAATTGTGTGTGTAAATTTGTATTTCAGTTAAGAATTGGGTTTTTTGTATTTTTTAAGAAAGCCATAAAAATAGCAGCATGTCACATCATATTAAATTCTGCCATAGTTCGGGCTTCATATTACTTAAATGTTGAATCTAGTTTTAAGTTCATTAAGCTGTACTGTTGTTGCTTCCGTAGTTACAGCATGCCTAAGTTTATAAGAACTTGGAAGTACACCTGCGCTCAAAATTTCTGATATTGGTTTATGCAATAAATTTCTTTTTCTTACAAGAATCTCTATTATCTTCGTGAGAACTAAGTAAAAGAGTTGATTTAATTTTGATTAGAAGTAACTTGATTTCATATGTTGTTGACATGCCTTTAGTAGAAAAGGCGAATAAAATGCGTAGATGGCCGTTTCAAAACCGTTGATGGCTCTTAGACAGCTAGGATGTAGGGGAAATGCCTTATTGGGTAACCTTTTACCCCAGTAATTGAGACGGCGGCGTGCGGTTCTAGTTGGGTCAAGTCTGAAATAACCACTTTTTTATAGGGACACACATTTTAATAGGGATTCCACACGTAAAAAGGTATTTATTTGGAGCATTTGAGAGATAAATAAATAAATATTCCACAACATTCTAAACAACGCTACCCATGGTAAGCTTAACTAGCTTGTGTTATGGAATTTAGAATGCAGATAAACATAGTTAGATTCTTTTTTTGTAAATACATACATATTATACATAATATGTATGTATTTACAAAAAAAGTATCCCAAAATACAAGCTTTGCTTAGTTTGGGAACCAGTAGAACATGTTACGTGAATATCGTTATATGCCTGTTTATGCGTTTACAAATATTTGTGAACTGATTTGTTTTGTTGAGTCAATAAACTATTTTATCATTTATTATTATTATATTATAAACACCCAGACCAATGCAAATACCCATTTTTATGCATACAAATATTTGCACTGAGCGATCGAACCCGCGCCTCCTGCGTGGCAGTCGCGTTCACTACCGCCACGCCACAGAGGGTATACACAGCCATATTGTTGTGACATAGGATTCAATGAAAATACCTACTAATGGATGTCACTACCTAAAAATCGACTTTAAAACTACAATTCAACGAAAATAAATCAACTTTCTGAATCATAATTCTGCATTTCTTATAAATCAGTAATAGCAACATGAATTTTTAACGTGGTTGTTCTTATTTACTTCGTTCTTTTTAGACCCAAAGGTGGCAACCAGTATCTGATACCAACGGTTGAAAAGCAAAGGGGTGCAACCGTGCAAGCGACTTCGACGAATCAAAGAAAAAAGACCCCAACGACATTACAAACACTTTCTGTGAAAGTGATATTTTTGTCAACTATCATTGTCGCCTACACCTTTTTGCCGTTCTCCATTCAGGTATCGATATAGGCTCGAGTAAACAATAGGGCCCGAAATATGTATTTGTTATTATTTTACTATTAGGTACATTACATGGGACCGACTACAATTATTAAAAATGTGGGTGTTAATTCACTTCTGCCTAACACCCCGGTGATAAAATCGTGATTATGTATATGTATACACGCTAAAAAACAACACTAGGTATGCAATGCAACTGTTATTTAAATACGGTTTTCTGTGGGTGAGTCTTATCAGGTGGCCTCAAATTCCAACAGGCAATGCCTTACTTTCTTCGAATATTAGTATATTATTATACTTGACGGCTGAAACCAGCTATACCTACCTACTCCCTTCGGTTAGGTACAGTCAGCACTTAACTAGACGTAAACAATCTTGATGCGTTTCTTTTACTCAATTTATTAAAAAAACTATTTAGAGAATCTTTTTTTTAATGATTTCTATGGCATTTTTTTTTAAGTTTAAAATTTGAAATACATCGGGAAAATGAAATGCTTAAGTGGGGCTTGAAACCACGACCTTTCCCTTACAGGGGGAATACTCTTCTAACTGAGCTATTGAGCCACACCTGAATCACTTCAAATTCCCCTTCTCTTTATATAGTCTTTAAGGGCGACGGTGGAGCCATCTACCAAATTTCTTACCAACTGTTGGAACCAATGAATGATTTTTCAACAATTTTTATACATTGATTGATGACTCCGCCGGAATATTTGAATAAATGGATTATAGCATTTATTATGCTAGCTTGACAATTCCCACGAGGAAAAGGCCGTCCAAGTGGGACTTGAACCCACAATTCCCACTTGAGCATTTGATTTTCCCGATGTGTTTAGAGACTCAGTTTAAAGACTAAAATTCAAAATTGTACAACCAAGTTAGTCCGTTAGTTAGTCTAGTTTATTTGTTCAATATGTGTTTTTATAAAAAGTCGCTACCAGATTGTTTACATTTAGTTAAAAACCTAACTGAACGATGTATACTTACAGTTACTATCATCGTAGTAGTGTGTATAAATTTTTGTATTGATCACGCCTGTGTGGATTTGACACCTCTAATTTAGTAAGCTTCGGAAGATGCCGACAACCGCTAATTATCACGCCACCTTAATAGAATATTAAGGGGAACTATCCTGTTATCTCACAAAGGTTAAATCAAATTAATGAGGACTCAGGTAACATAATTGAAAGACTAAGGCGGATTTTATTATAATTTATGCTGTCTCTAATCTTCTTTGCACACTTTTATAGAACTTGAATACATAAATAGAATAAGCAAAACCTCTGTACTAAGTACTTTTTCCAGTAATATTTTTTTTATGCTTCATTATGTGTAAGGACATAAACTTAAATGAATAAATTCTATTATATCGCCCAACCAAATTCATTTTTTCTGATGCAATGGAATAAATGCTACAAAATTAAAATGAAATGAATAAAGTTTGAATGTGAAATGTGTGCATGACTCGAATTTCCTGCATATTTACTATTTTTTATATTTTTTAGTATCGTCATATGAAGGACCGGTGCTAAACATAAGCCGGGTGACGAGGCAGCACGCAGGCGCTTATTTGTGTATCGCTTCAAATGGCGTTCCACCTACACCAAGCAAGAGAATTATGCTCACTGTACAGTGTAAGTATATCTGAGTATAGCTTTTATACAAAACAGTATATTAGTAGCTCAATATGATTTTCTATGTATTCTATATACAGTTCCTCCGGTGATAACAATAAGGAATCAGTTGGTGGGCGCAGCGCTTGGCAGCGAATTGGTGTTGGAGTGTGACACTGAAGCGTATCCGAAACCTGTCAGCTACTGGAGTCGAGATAACGGTGATATTGTTCCTGTTGGTGAGTTCTATGAGACATACCCTACACCTCCACCGTCGCCCTTAAAGACGGATATAAAGAGAAGGTGGTAAGGTTCAGGTGTGGCTCAATAGCTTAGCTGGTAGAGCATGCCCTCTGTAAGGGAAAGGTCGTGGGTTCAAGTCCCACTTGAGCGTTTCTTTTTTCCGATGTATTTCGAACATACCCTTAAAGGTTTTAACCAGTTTCCAGTGGTAATGCTACTCTCAGATCAGTTACCAATACCAAATAAATGGTTGTCAAACATGCAATTGGGAGAGCTTTACTGGATCTACGACGTACGTAATGCCTTGATCACACATACCGAATAAATTGCCAAGATAGTATTACAATCGGCCGAGTGTGATTTACGTGTAAAATACTCGGCGCTTTGTTCACACGTAACGAACACTCGGCGGAGTGAACTGTCTCGTCACTACATTCAGTGCGTGTGATCAAGGCATTACGGTAGTGCATTCAAATTATTCTCTACTAAACTTTTCTATTGATAACTCTGAGTAACTAGCCATCTTTTCTATTAGCCTAGTATCTATATCACTATTTAAATGTAATTACATAGACGCCCGTAGGTTAAAGGTAATGTAGTACACAGATCATGTTCTTGGATCGGGTATCGATTGGTGCGTCGAGTGCGCTACATGAGTAAAAGCTTTTAATGAAATAGTTCCCTCTCATATTGCGATCATAGAAATCCCACTATCCTAAAGTGCCCAGGGCCCCACTGAGTGTGTAACCGCTGAACGTGTCAGACGGACTACTCACCGGCTGACCCAGCAGAGAGATGCACGAGCTCTATGGGATCCCAGGGCGCCTTTTGACAGAGCAGAAAAGTGTGCGTGCGTGTGGGAGACCAGGGAGACTTCAGAGAAAACCACTATTACCTCTGTTGTACATACATATATTACTGAGAGATAAAATTATACAAAAGAGGATTACAGACAATAGAGTTACATATAGAAATACAAAAATGAGTATGTCTTCACCAGCTGCACCACGGTGACCTGCTTGCAGTAGGTAGCCAGAGTGTTATGGCTAGTAGTTGTAGTACACCTCGGTCAACCCACCGTTGACACAGTTATTTCTTGCAGGGTGAAGTGATATAGATATATAGGAAAGTTACATAAATTTAATAGAGAAAAAAGGAATACGTGACCCCGGTTGTCGGCCTGCTCGGCGTCTGCGCACGTCTCTTGCCGCACTCTCGACCAGCCAAGGTGCTTCACGTCGAGGTTACAGGCTTGCGCCGACAGCGGTTGGGAACTCGACCACAGAACACGCTGAGAAGGGGTTTGAGGACCAAGGTGTCCTCTAATCCCGTACTAGGAACCCTAAGAACGAAATAACACTAAGAATCGTCTAGATTACAGAAGGCTGTCGATAAATACAAGTAAAAACACTTACCAAAAACTGGGCAACAAAGAATTTAGTTAAGTATAAAGTATTTTCCAAGACACAGCAATACAAACGTTCCAGTCACAATTCAGAGAGTAAAATGGATTTATATTTAGCCGGGGCCGCAGTTTTATACCCCTATCATTGGAAGGTTCTCGAACACACTTTTTTTTTTAAGTTAAATTAGTGCGAACGATGATCAAAAACACCAAATCACGGTCGAAATCCTAACAACTTTAATATCACCCAGCTAAGTAGGAATCAAACAAGGTACAGCAACCTTTTGACTTGGTTGGATCATACTCACATTCTTTCTTTGAATACAACGGTTCTGAGCACGCAGAATTTGAACCTGTTTAATTTAACTGAGGAAATTTAATTTTAACCTAAATGAGATAGCCTATAATTAAACAATTAATTTTCCCATTTAGGTGCTATGAGTATTTCTAATTTCATATAATTAAAACATAAAAGAAATCGAACGCCATCTAGTGCTTAGCTAGTACAAAAGTTCCTACACCGAGGCACCGACTAACTGATGTGAGTACCACTGAGACTGCCATAGGTGGCGCTAGTAGTAATCAAATTACAGTAGATAAAATCTAATGTTACACCACCCCTTCCCTCACAGTATTCCCTGCGTAGTATGCGCAGGGAATATCAGCGACAGGATCTCAACTGAGAGATATCAAAATAAATTCCAAAACTCGCGATGACCACACTAGTTGTGAAGACCACGAACTCCAAACAAACAACCACGAACCTAACAGCTAACTAAAGAAACCAAACAAAATCACATTACTAAGCCAAGCACTCTAGAAGTGTCACCCTATTAACTGCCCGGATCACTGTATGCCCTTCATATAGGTTAGTGAGTAGGCTTAGGGTGGAAAGATACCGATCGAAGCACAGTGGCACTCCCACGATCAGCCGAGTGACAGAGAGACGGCACCGACAGAAGAAGGAGAAGGATCAGAAGGCTGTTCCTCCTCACTGTACTTCAAAATATCCTTAATGTGATAAACTCCCAGATCCTTACCATCCAAATCCGACAGTTCATATACTAAAGGCGAGCGTTTGGCGGTTACAATGCATTTCATAAATTTAGGCGCCAGCTTCGCAGTAAAGTTCTTGGCCTTGTTAGACAAATAGAAGGTTCTTTTGCACACAATCTGTCCCACTTTCAGTTCCACATGCCTTTTTCTGAGGTTGTAGTATTTTTCGTTACGCCGGTGAGCAACATCTAAGTGTTTTCTCACCTGGTCGTAGATACGATGTAATTCCTTCAACCTCTCACCAAAGGACACTGGACTATCAATGGAGACAGTGTTAGGATGGCAAGGAATCTCTTCCTGCCTATAAAGAACTCCATCCCCAATGAATTCCCTACCGTGAACAAGAAAATACGGACTGAAATGAGTGGCTTCGCTCACAGCAGTGTTTAGAGCACACTGGAGTTCTACGAGGTTCTCGTCCCATTTCTTGTGGTGCGACTTCACGTAGCAAGAAATTCCCTGAACCACGTTGCGAATAGCTCGTTCTGCCTGGTTGGTCTGCGCGTGGTATCTGGGGTTATAATAAATGTTAGGCACATTGTACTTAAGTAGTAAGTCCTTAAATTGTTTACTCACAAATTGTGGGCCATTATCCATATAAATGGTTTTGCATACCCCGTGGACTAGGAAAACATTCTTTTCTATGAATCTCGCGACTGCAACGCCTGTAGCCATCCGTATAGGACTCAACATGACAAATTTGCTAAAGTAGTCCGAGACCACAATCAAGTGAACATTTCCCTTGCTGGAAGTAGGAAATGGACCCAGTAAGTCAACAGAGATGGCCTCAAACGGTCTAGACACCCGCTTTGGATTACCCATGAGGCCAGGGCGAGATGTGTTCACAGGTTTGTACTGCTTACATGTCTCGCATTTGCCTACATATTCCTTAACGCTCTCGTACATCTTAGGCCAATAATAGTTGAGAGCGAGGCGTTTATGGGTTTTCCATACGCCACCATGGGCACTGAGTATGTCGTCATGGTACTTGGTGAGCAGGGGCAACCTGTCCTCCAACGGTACCACCAGCTTCCAATCAAAATCAGAGGTCAGAGAGTATTTATTTTTTGATAATCTGAAAAGACGGTTATCACGTATATCAAAGTTGGGAAAATGCCTAGGGTTCTTTTTCACACTGTTCAGAGTGTGGAGATACCAAGAGTCCTTAGTAACGCTGGTGTCGATTGTGTCAATCTGAATTCGTGAAAGAGCATCAGGTACCACATGGTCCTTACCCTTTCGATGTTCTATATCGAAGTCAAACTGACTCAACCTCATGCTCCAGCGCGCAAGGCGGCCTGTCGGATTCTTCAGTTTGTGGAACCACAGGAGTGAGGCGTGGTCAGTAACCACAGTGCATTTCTGTCCTTCCACGTACTGCCTGAACTGTTCCAAAGCAAAGATCACAGCCAGGAGTTCTCGCTCAGTGGTACTGTAGTTGACTTCGTTCTTGTTGAGTGAACGACTACAATATGCGACAGGGTGCTCCACTCCCTCATGTGTCTGC
Source organism: Eilema sororculum (assembly GCA_914829495.1). NCBI lineage: Eukaryota > Metazoa > Arthropoda > Insecta > Lepidoptera > Erebidae > Eilema > Eilema sororculum. The sequence continues at coordinate 14,200,801 of OU618543.1, read as the reverse complement.
GTCAGTACAGCAGCCACAGAGAAGGATGACGCGTCGCTGAGAATCCTAAAAGGTAGTGAGTAATCAGGCATTTTCAAAATAGGAGCGGTGACCAAAGCGGCTTTCAGCAGATTGAAAGACTCTTCAGCTTCACGCGACCACTCAAAATTTATATTCTTAGAAGTTAATTTACATAAGGGTTTACTAATCTTAGAAAAATTATTTACGAAACGCCGATACCACCCAGCCATACCCAGGAATCTTTTCACCTCCTTAGCGTTGGAAGGTGTAGGATAGTTGAGAATGACATCAACTTTACCTGGGTCTGTCCGCAGGCCATGCTTGTCGACAAAATACCCGAGGTACTTCAATTCGCTACGACAGAACTGCGATTTTCGCATGTTGATCGTGAGACCCGCATCCTTAAGGCGCTGATAGACTCTATTTAAGAGGTCCACATGCTCCTCAAAGGTGCTGGCCACAACGATTATGTCGTCTTGAAAGGAGAACACTCGGTTATCGAACTCTGGGCCAAATAGACGGTCCATGAGGCGTTGCATCGAGGCGGAAGCACCTACAAGTCCGAAGCACATCACGTTGTAGTGAAAAAGGCCTCGCCTGGGGACAGTGAAGGCGGTCTTCTCGGCGGATTGGGGCGAATCAAACGGAATCTGCCAATACGCCGCACTTAAATCAATAGAAGACAAATATTTTGCATTATTGAGATGGTCTAAGATTTGGTTGATGTAAGGTAACGGATACGCATCGCTTTTAGAAACAGAATTGAGCTTCCGAGAATCAAGGCACAATCTCAGGTCTCCGTTCGCTTTCTCCACCATCACCACTGGTGAGTTCCATGCGGACTGAGACGGGGTCACTACTCCCATCTCCAGCATCCGATCTAGTTCCTCTTCCAGGGCTTTCTGCTTCAGGGGAGAGAGCGGGTAATACCGTTGCTTGATTGGCTTACTATCGCCCGTATCTATAGTATGATGCGCCAGAGATGTTCGACCTAGACCCACCTTGTCCGTGTTGATGGTATCAAATTTCTCAATAATGCTGTTAATTACCCGCTTCTGATCAGCGGTTAAATTGTTGTAATCCTCTAGACCACTGTTAAGAGACAGAGATTCTACCGGATTACAGTCACTAAAGTTGGAAAGATTGATATTCTGAGAGATCAATCTATCCCCTAAATGAAATTGTTGCCAGAAGTCTACTCCAAATATCATAGCAGTAGTGATTTCTGGAACAACATAGAACTTAATAACTCTGACAGCAGAATTATATTCAATAGGCAGAGAGATACAGCCCAGACATGGCAAATGAGAGCCGTCTGCTGTAGTTAAACTAAAGTTAGGGCTGATGCTTCCAAGCTCAAACCCTAATTCCAAGAAAGTGTGGTGCGCTCCCTTACCCAGTACTGAGCAAGCTGCACCCGAATCAAGTAAACCTAGAACATTTAAGTTCAGGATCTTAACAACTAAATACGGTCTTATATCATTATCCCGTTTGGTAAACAGGACCCTATCAGAGAATGCATCAGACAGAGAAGCTCGCTCCGAACCGAATGGTGATCTTTTAATAAGGCCCTGACTTACTCGTTTTTTGGCTTGGCATTACACTTCGGACACTCAGGCGATTTGACTCCCTTCTGTCCACACCGGAAGCACACCAATTCCCTTGACTGTGTACAGCCATATGCAGTGTGGCCGACTTCACCACAGCGGAAGCATCCTCGTTCGTTTGAGGTCGTAGGACTGGCCACGGCAGAGACCTGCTGGGAAGTTTTATGAACAGTTTTATTCTTAAAATGGTGTAAGTCCGAGGTGATCCCAAACTTATCTAACGCTGGTTCCTGGAATGCCTCTGCCCTAGCACGCGCAAGTTCTAGGCGCTTCCCCAATCGCTTCAGGTCGATTATCGAGTTTACCTCGTGAAGAGCCAATTCCTTCATATAATCGGGCCTAATATTATGCATCAGAATGTCCAGTTGTTCCTCACTGGGCATTTTGCACGTTAATCTCGAGAACATGGCCTGCATCGTAGAGATGTAGATGCCTAATGTTTCAGATCGGGCCTGTGTACGCTGCCTAATTTCATTTCTGAGACGGTAATCGTAGTCGGGAAGGTCGAAAGTCTCCCTCAGCTCATCCAACATGCCCTCATACGAGGTAAAGTTATTCTTGTTGGTGCGGAACCAAGATAAAGCCGGACCGTCCAATAGGTCAGAGAAAGCTGAGAGGATTTTATCCTTGGTGACTTCCCGAGCACACCTAAGCTCTTCCAGTCTCTCAATGAATACACGTACACACGCAGAGCCATCAAATTTTATATTAAAAGAGTTTAAATTTACGGGTCTATCCCTTATTACTAAATTACCACTAATTGTGTCAGAACTAGGCGCGTCACGTCGCCTCGAACGGTCCCCTCTCACCACAGGCGAGGTGTAACCTACGCGGTCACGATGAATAGGTTCAGTCTCTCTATCCGAACCCTCAGAGTCAGAGTCAGTATCTGATTCAGCCACAGACAGAATTTTAACCAAGCGGCCACGGATATCTAAAAGATCTGGACAGTCTATACCACACCTAGCTAACCTAGTGAGAAGGTAGTTCGCTCTCACTGCAACCTTAGTCCGACAATTACTATTTGAAACGACTTCACCTGAAGAGAGTGTCCCTTCCAGCTCGAGAACTTTAGGCTCACAGACAGCCAACTCAGAGGCGGCAACAGCAGGTACCGTGGCGATGGCCTTAATGCTGCCACGCCGGACAAGCCGCAATGCAGTGCGCAGCTCACTCCGCAGGCCAACAACCGTCGCATCCGGATCCGCTGTAACCCCCATGGCAGAGAGTTCATTAAAAAGTTCATCTTTCTTAAGGTAGTTAATACACTTCTGTAATTGGGCCATAGTGGTCCAAGATTCAGTTTTTATCAAAACAATTAACAGTAATGGAGATTCAACTCCCAACAGGTTTATAAATTATAAATGTAGGTTAAATGAAGTTTCCACAGAGACAAAATCAACTAATATTAACAGATAATACAATAAATATGCTTCCTCTAGGTCACAATTTGTGCGGTAGCTACAAAAATCTAATAATTTAGAATAGAGAAACTATATTAACTAAATTTAAGAATAGCTTTGTCCAAGAAATATGACACCAGGTATACTTTCTTTAGATTAATAAATTAGGAGGTAGTTACAAAAAGTTTACTACTATTTTATATTATGTTACTTGATTTTGGGTAGATATTATAGAATCACCCAGATAAATATCTTCAGAATACTGGCTCAGCAACCCAATGAAGTGAATACCAGATGTTCAAATTATAGTTGAAGTTATAGAAATTTTCTTTATATAAATTACAAGTGATGTAGGTATTCAGCAAAATGTTAAAAAGTTAACTACAAATCTACTCAAGTCTATACAGTACAAAGCAGCTATGTATTTTTACTAACTACTTAATAATACACAGGTATAAACCCAAAACCATGAATGCTAGACACAGAAATTTCTAGACTAAAAGTTTGACACAGTACAATTACTATGTGAACAGACCACAATAAATATATATGTTTGTACAACACAGAAGCAACTAAATAGGAGGAAAAAAAAGAAAAAAAGAAAAAAGAAAAAAAACTAGTTTGCCAAAAATATGTTTCCAAACTTACCGAAAGATGTGCAGTTTTTAAAATTGGAATTTGGAATTTTGGGGTCTCAATGGTTTTTTCTTGCCACTGGGATGATGGTACGATTGGCTGAAAAAACACAAAGAGGGTAAGTATTACATGCGTAACTGCAGCCGCACAACCAATTAGCGTCTTGGGTAGTGTCAGACGGAGGGTAGTGTTTCCTCCAAAGCGAACTCTCCAGACACCCACACACAGCGCACCCACAGAGAAGAGAGTTAGCCCTTAGCGTTGGTCGCCAATTTGTAACCGCTGAACGTGTCAGACGGACTACTCACCGGCTGACCCAGCAGAGAGATGCACGAGCTCTATGGGATCCCAGGGCGCCTTTTGACAGAGCAGAAAAGTGTGCGTGCGTGTGGGAGACCAGGGAGACTTCAGAGAAAACCACTATTACCTCTGTTGTACATACATATATTACTGAGAGATAAAATTATACAAAAGAGGATTACAGACAATAGAGTTACATATAGAAATACAAAAATGAGTATGTCTTCACCAGCTGCACCACGGTGACCTGCTTGCAGTAGGTAGCCAGAGTGTTATGGCTAGTAGTTGTAGTACACCTCGGTCAACCCACCGTTGACACAGTTATTTCTTGCAGGGTGAAGTGATATAGATATATAGGAAAGTTACATAAATTTAATAGAGAAAAAAGGAATACGTGACCCCGGTTGTCGGCCTGCTCGGCGTCTGCGCACGTCTCTTGCCGCACTCTCGACCAGCCAAGGTGCTTCACGTCGAGGTTACAGGCTTGCGCCGACAGCGGTTGGGAACTCGACCACAGAACACGCTGAGAAGGGGTTTGAGGACCAAGGTGTCCTCTAATCCCGTACTAGGAACCCTAAGAACGAAATAACACTAAGAATCGTCTAGATTGCAGAAGGCTGTCGATAAATACAAGTAAAAACACTTACCAAAAACTGGGCAACAAAGAATTTAGTTAAGTATAAAGTATTTTCCAAGACACAGCAATACAAACGTTCCAGTCACAATTCAGAGAGTAAAATGGATTTATATTTAGCCGGGGCCGCAGTTTTATACCCCTATCATTGGAAGGTTCTCGAACACACTTTTTTTTTTAAGTTAAATTAGTGCGAACGATGATCAAAAACACCAAATCACGGTCGAAATCCTAACAACTTTAATATCACCCAGCTAAGTAGGAATCAAACAAGGTACAGCAACCTTTTGACTTGGTTGGATCATACTCACATTCTTTCCTTGAATACAACGGTTCTGAGCACGCAGAATTTGAACCTGTTTAATTTAACTGAGGAAATTTAATTTTAACCTAAATGAGATAGCCTATAATTAAACAATTAATTTTCCCATTTAGGTGCTATGAGTATTTCTAATTTCATATAATTAAAACATAAAAGAAATCGAACGCCATCTAGTGCTTAGCTAGTACAAAAGTTCCTACACCGAGGCACCGACTAACTGATGTGAGTACCACTGAGACTGCCATAGGTGGCGCTAGTAGTAATCAAATTACAGTAGATAAAATCTAATGTTACAAGTGCACTTATAAGGTACTAGCTTTTGCCCGCGGCTCCGCCCGCGTGGAAGTCGGTTATCGCGACCAAACATAGCATATGTCCTTTCTCATGGTCTAATCTACCCCTATACCAAATTTCATCAAAATCGGTTCAGTGGTTAAGGCGTGAAAGCGTAACATACAGACAGACAGACAGACAGACAGACAGACAGACAGACAGAGTTACTTTCGCATTTATAATATTAGTATGGATTGTGCATGCACATAGCTTGTATATTGATGTTAGTTTCATGCAGCTTGAGAAAGGGTTTATATGGCTTAATTAATAGCTCTATAGCCGAGTAGGTACAGTCAACGTCATAAATATCTGGACGACGAAGTCTAAAACGATTGATTTAAATGGTATTATTGTCCAAACTAAAGTGTGTACAAATATCAGAACAATCAGTCAACTGGAAGGGGGTAAAAAACGAAATTAAGATAATTTTGAGTACTCTGTACGTCAACATCTTTCTGGTGCTGACTATACATTTATAATAGATAGGTACTTTTATTGAACACCAGACATAAGATTCATTAATGGGTATGCTTATTTTTATTATATTAATGGGTGCGGTCTTTGCGACGACTGCTATTTCTACCAAAACCTTACGTTTTTTTTTATCTTTGGTCCGTCAATTGACTGCACCCCGTATGGGTTAAATTGCAAACCATTTGTACTAGTATAGTAATTTACTATTATAACATTCTTTAAAAAATGGTACTACCTACTAAGTGTATTACCACATTAATTTGTTATTCATAATCGTTTGTAATGAAAGAGTAAAAAACGTAGGTATGTGTTATTACAGTTTACTACTAGATTACAGTTTAAAAAATATCTAAGTTTTATCGACTAACATTTTCCATTTTGGAAAAGCACCCTTCACCACTTTAGTTCAAATTGTGTACCGTATAAACTAAAGAAATATGGAAGACCATTAACGAAAAAAGACATTGTGTTTGTGTTTTATAATATGTTGGAGTAGAAAAGAGAATGAACATAATGTCAACATTGTAATGGCTATAATCAAAACCAAATATTCACATCACACATATAAACTTATTTCCAACAGTTATATCATTTGAAACACGCATATCGTAAGGCGAAGCAAGGGATTTGTGACGACTTTTATTCGTATAAAACAAACACGAACATTTAACAAATATCCAATTTGTTTGTAAATATACCTCAAGGAAAGGTTTACTATGTTAATTTTTTTTTAATCGTCTCAATACGCAGCGGTGTCACTAATTGGCGGTTATCGGTTCAGGCTAGAATATAACTTGATTTGACGAATTCTGAGTCTCATGAATGAATGTTTATATTTCGCCCACTTAGTGGTAAATATTCCAAAATACTTATTATCCCCTTAAGTACAACTTAAAAGGTATACTAGCAAAATTTCAAATATGAACCGCAGTGATGAATCACTCAGACATGATAAGTAATTAATTATACACTGTATCACACAGACAGAACAAGTTATTTCTAATTGTTAGATACATATAGATAAACGATTTGAAACTTCAATTTGGAACACGTATAATCAATAACGGGTAAGTGCTACGTGCTTAACCACTATTTCCCACAAATCACCAATTTGTGTGAAAATTGTAAATAACGATCTAATTACATGATATAACAAATAATCTGTAGAAAGATCACTTTGGTATATGTACAAAATTGTTTTTGGTATAAAAAAGGTAGATAATCCTTTACACAATAAATGTGATTGTACATAAAGCTTATTGTTCCCACTCTACTTTTTATTACTTTATCACACGAAACCTTTTCGAATAAAAATCTTTCTCCTATCTTAACACGGCATGGATTTATAAAAGCCTCCCAAACGTCTAGCTAATGTATCTCACCCGCATTGGATTTAGCGTATATAGTCGGTCGCTTACGTTTGCGTTCACCTAAATTAGTTACGTTACGTTTAACACCCTCTAAAACCAAATAGGTACGTTTTGTTCAAATTGTGACTATATAACTCATATTACGAGATACAACAGAAAGTATGAGGCTTATTAGTTTCGCGAATTACACCTTTCGGGGCATATTATATTTATATAGATCTCCTGTTAGAATTGAATTTACGGACCATTTGTCTTGTTTCGTAATTAGTTTTATGTTTTATAATACTTTTTAAGTGTGTGGTTTTCTATAACCTTTTCAATGACGAGAAGTACTTGTATAAAACTTGCCTGGTGTATGTACATTTCTATTAATATTTCTTGTGAGGGAGTTGAGCACTGAGTAAGATGAATAAGTTTTGGGTGAAAAATAGTATGAGTGTGTACATGATATATTTCTGGAGTTGGCGCAAACAATATACGTAGTAATTTACGAATAAAAATTCTTACTTAGTATACTCTTTCATATTACTATTACTTTAGAATAATGAGGCTGCCGAGTAATATTTTTGTGACCTGAGCAAACCTCTAAAACAGCAGTCGCACCCGTAATACTAAAAATTAGCTAAATAAAAAAGGAGTCAACTCAACGGATGATGTGTTCTTAGGTGAAAGCTACGGATGCAACCAAGAATCGAGGGTGAGCCTATTGCCATCAAGTAGGTACTTTTTCAAGGGCTTTATCTCTAATGTCGGTTGGAAAACATTCCTATCCTTTACTTGTCTTCTACGATACCTTTGGGACTTTTCCCCACTACACATATATGGGGTGGTCCTATTCTACTCCAACGGGAACCAACACGGCAAATCCATACTAATCCATACTAATATTATAAATGCGAAAGTAACTCTGTCTGTATGTTATGCTTTCACGCCTAAACCATTGAACCGATTTTGATGAAATTTGGTATAGGGGTAGATTAGACCATGAGAAAGGACATAGGCTGTGTTTATTTGCGATAATCGGCATCCACACGGGCGGAGCCGCGGGCAAAAGCTAGTGTAAAATATATCAGCGTTATATTAGGATCCAAGAAAATGTAACTAGCTAAATGTTATTAAAATTCTATCTCGAATAGGAATATGGCTGAAGTACTCGTTGCCTCAGTCTACAATCTATAGGTACACTTAAGTTTAGCTCACTAAGTCCGTAATTAAAAGCATTTTGGACTTTGTTGAAACCATATCGACCCTCCGCCGTTTACCTACTTTGTTCTTTACCGATAACAAACACGCTTAATAATTTACCTCTCTAGATTGAGAAATTTGAAACTGTTACGTAAATCGAGAAGTTGGTACGTACCTAAATGAATGGACGAAGTACCTACGTACAGTCAGCATCAGAAAGGTTTTGACGCATAGAGTAGTCAAAATCATAATTTGCTCTTAGGCCCGTATTCTAGAATGACACTCAGCCTGAATCTCGATTTATCTGAGGACAGAATGTACAGGCCATAGGTCAAACTATCAACCTGTCTATACAATCTGTCATCAGATAAATTGTGACTCAGGCTGAGTGTCATTCTAGAATACGGGCCTTAGAGTTTTAAGATCATTTTGAGAGTTTGTCGTCCAGATATATATGACGCTGACTGTATCTATACATGAAACTGTTTGTAAATTTTATAGCCCAAATAGTAATGCTACTAAAAATGTAGGTTAGGTATCATAACAATTAATCGATTAGGATAGGAAGGTAGTATACTAAAGCCTTCGTTAAACAGAGAGCGTACTTACCTACATATCGCGCGTCAGGGCATCAGCGCTATAACTTGTGTTTGAAACTCTTCGACGGCCCATCAAATTCAGTTCTTGTCACGTTCGTTGCCCAGCGACTCGGTTGAAGATGAGTTGTTACTGTTGTACGCATTGTATCACGTTCGCGAAAAAGTCGGAATAATTATGATCAGTAAAAAGAGGAATTAATTTGGAGAATACCATCATTTATATCGGGAACTTTTAATACATGAAGATAGCTTCTTTCAATTATTTCGTATGTCAAAAGAGTACTTCGAAGAATTATATTCATAAAATAGGTAACTTTTCAGTAACCATTTTAATCTTTTTTTTGTTACACATACGTCAATTTGACTTCACCTTGCCTGATGTTAAGCTAAAGGCAAAGTCTCGGAAAGAGGGTCACTTTTATCACATTCAAATAAGAATGCCAGGCGTAATAGCGTCGCGTTAAAAAATTTACGCTATAGCACCGCGTCAGAACGGCGCGTACGGCTAGCGGGCGAACTCTATTTGACAGGTCTAGGCACATTCAGTACTTATTCCACTTTTCCCCGTCGACATTCCTCGTTGATGGGCACTATAGCTGTAGTCCCAAACTATAGACTAGAGCTATAGTTTGGGACGCTTTAGCACCCTGACGCGCGCTGCGTATGCTTTAAAAATTCATTCAATAGGTATGATAAACATTAAAATCCTAATTTGCTAATAGTAATTTGGATTTCCATCGCAATATAATATTTAAATACTAGATTGATTTTGGCCTTTTTGTCAATCTGCCTGAAAAAGTTATTCAAATCTACTTACTCTTAATATAAATGTGAAAAGTTTGAATGTTTGCTATAAATGCTATAATACAATCATGCTCTAACGATTGAACGGATCTACCTGAAATTTGGTATAAATTATTATTTGGAATAATTAGATAGATAGATAGATTGATAGATAATTCTTTATTGTACACCAATAGATTTACATTGGAACAAGTAGGTAGCATGATACAGTTTAATGTACAATGGGCGGCCTTATCGCTGGAAGCGATTTCTTTTTACTCCAGAAGTCGACAATGAAAATAAATAAATATTCCACAACGTTCTATAGCTTGTGTTATGGAATCTACAATGCGGATAAGCATACTTACATACTTTTTTGTAACTATATACATATTATACATAGAAACACCCAGACCAATGCAAATAGCCATATTCATGCATACAAATATTTGCACTGAGCAGGGATCGAACCAGGAGGCGCCTCCTGCGTAGCAGTCGCGTTCACTACCGCCACACCACAAGGGCTGTTTTCATGGGTTGTGGGAACGGGATAAAAAATTTCACGCGGGCGGAGCTCCGTGCTATAGCTAGTAACACATACTCGTATTTCAAATTCAAATAGATTCCTTACTTTACATTCAACACATTACGCCATAATAAGCCACTTCACCACTGTAAGCGTTTCTCAAATCGAACCTCTCAGCCTTAGGATTTCACTTATTAATGATCTGACGATTGGTTCAAATTGATGCCTTTTGCCACCTTAAGGCCTCGTGTCTACCAGGCAACTTTGACGCACAATATGTAAAGGTTAAAAAGATCGGTAACGTTATGCAACGAACGCGATTATTCACACATACGTGTATTCATATGTGTTTGTGTGTAATAATGATAGATAGATAGATAATAATGGAGAATATTCAATAATTTCGTATTATAAGCTCATTATATTCTAATAAAAATACGTGTGAAATAATTATTCCGATATATCAACTAGTTTCCAAGATATGGACTCTTTAAGTGGCCGATCGCGTTAGATGCGTGTGACGTCATGTTATGTAGCCTAGTCACTATAGTTGGCGCTGCCTTTTTGAATGAAAAACTGGTGTATTTATATATATCAGAGCTATACTTTAACAAACTTTCAAGTAATTTTACACACCTCACATTCTCCATTCTTTATTGCGTACACCAACAGATTTACAGTAGGACAAGTAAGTAACATGTAGGTGTACAGTTTAATGTGCAATGGGCGGCCTTATCGCTGGGTGATACATGATACACTGTAATGAAAGATTTTGGATATTAATGTACCCGTTACACAATAATTTTGTTGAACTTAACTGCGTAGTGCATAGGTAATTCATGCATTTCGAATTCTCTTAAGTAGTTCATTGTCATCATATGTCTTCTTGCCTTACGGGTCGGCATAACATTTTCCTTTTCATATTCGTCTGTAAAGTATCAATCTTCGGTTACACTTTCCCCGAGACGTCTGTTAAAGGTCTCTACATTCAAACTTTCAACCGATTCTAATAATGAACATTATTCTCATCTCTTCCCAAACAATTTCCATAAATTACCTCTAACTTTAAGAGAGATAAAATACATTTTTGCAACTGTACATAGACATCTGGCGCTAGCTGTTTATCGAAATGAAATAAATGCAGTAAGTATACCTTAGACACTTATTTGTTCAATATATTTACTTTGATATGTCACGTAATTTTTACCCACGACGGAACGGAGACAGTATATGCGTTTGGTGGTTTGTGCAAATCCATGTTGCCATTTTCTCCGAAACTAATAATACAATTTTGATGTAGTTTTCAGTTTTGGGTTCGGCTTTAATTGAAGCATGCTCTTAAGTAGGTGTTACACTGACAACTCAACATGGGGCGCTACAGCAAACATTTTTAATGCAAATCAATGTTGCCAATTTTCTCCAAAAATGCTAGATTTTGATGCAGTTTTCAATTATTATTGGTTTGGGTTTGATTGGTGCATGTTCTTAGATAGGTGTTACGGTGACAACCCACTATGGGCTCTGCAGTAAATATCTTTTGAATTTTTTTATACGTCGTGGGTTTTTTCAATTTTTTTAATTTTATTACGTGTTTAACCAGCTAAGAGTATTATTATACATTTATACATGATTATAAAAAGGAAAGATTTGTATTTTTGTATGTAACGAATAAACTCAAAAACTACTGGACTGATTTCAAAAATTCTTTTACCCCTAGAAAGCTACGTTATCACTCACGCGTTACTCACGATCAATGGGATCAGAATTCCACACAGGCGGATGGAGCCGTGAGATTTGTTAGGCGCATATAATATTGAAAAGTGAAGAGAATTATTGGAAAACTGCTGTTTATTGATGATTTTAGGTGTTTGTATTTCAATACATAAATACTATATCTAGTAAAAAAATTAGAGCCAGAAAAGATGGAGCTTAAAATTAAACGAGTCTCATATACTGTCTAAAAAAGATAAAATAAATCAGTAAACATTTATATACGAATATACTGCTATATGGTGTGGGTATAACGGTAGACGGAAAGACAAGGCTCTTAATATTAGTAGGACAGCTGGCATCAATTTTTAGATAGGTGTTTGAGACAAATTGATATTGTCATATACCTATCATATTATACCCGAACACAGAGCAGTGTCACCGTAGTTTAATTACACTTGTAAGAACACAGATGTCATTTTAATATCCCAGAATTCTCGAGAGGCGAATCTCAAGAAATCACTTAAAAACGTGTCAAAAAGTAAACTGCACTGGTAGTGAAAGGAGTAATTAATGTTTAAAACTCATTAATAAATTTATTTTGTCTGTATAATTCTGTACAGAGGAGGTTCTTGCATTATTTAATCATTTTACCTTCATTCGTATTGTGTACTTACTTTGATCTAATTATAGTAACGTTAATATTGCGACGTCTCAATCTCTTGCGGGATTCATTTATTAAAACAATGCTTAAATGGATCACTCAAAATAATGTAATAGAAATGTAGTTATATTTGTGTACATAACAAAATTTGAAATTCACTGAAAGATTATAGCTCAAATTCATCATCATTAATTATGCAGTAACGATTTCCCAGTTGTATTGTGACTAAAGTTTGCACTTCGAACGGTGTCCGCTTATTATTTCTGCTTACTACGTCTGACCTGTCCGTTAATCATCAGGTGTACCGAGCTGATGAGGGTGGCTTAGTCCCAAGAGTTTTGATTTAGTGGTTATACGAGGCTCCGTAGAACCACTAAAGGGTCAAATAAAAACTAAGTTCATACTTAAATCCATATAATACAAAATGCGAAAGTAACTTTGTCTGTTTGTATCGCGCTTTCGCGCCAAAACCACTGAACCGATTTTGATAGGTATAAGGGTAGATTAGATCTTGAGAAAGGACATAGGCTATGTTTGGTCGTGATAATCGACATCCATGCGGGCGGAGCCGCGGTCGAAAGCTAGTTTTAAATAAGAAAGTAACTATATCTGTCTGTTACGCTTTCACGCCTTAACTTAACCGATGTTGATGGAATTTGGTACAGAGATAGCTCGGAGCTAGAGAAAGGACATGGATATACATATGAGCGGAGCCGTGGGCTAATGTAACCATATTCTTAAGAAAGAATTGCACCTTTTTTGTATACTTACTATAAATTTTATTAAGACATTTTCATGTACCGCATTGAATATTATTGTAATAATGTTAAATACATTTTCATGTTTAGGGGGAAGTCTGGAGCCAGAGAAGATAGATGGATCATATCGATCAGTGCTGCGGCTCGCTATACGAAGGGTTGCGAGCTCCGATTATGGGACCTACAAATGTGTGTCTAAAAACTCCCTCGGAGACACGGAGGGCACCATTAAATTGTATCGTAAGTTTAATTGATATTTATTATGTTGTAGTAACATGCTTCATGCTTTTGGATAATATTATAATGGACTATGGAAAAGGTGTACAATAAAATGTTCCAAAATCAGGAGAAAGCTGAATTTTATGATTTCTTCTACCAGATCAGGTTAAAGTCAAAGTCAATAGAAGTCAATGGTGAAGTAACGTGGCAGTTAAACTGGCTGGAAATTTATTGCTGTTGGCTTACAATAATTTGATAAATTAAAAGCCCCCGGGAGAGAACCAATATCACTCAGGAGCACCTGTGTGTCAGCTGGTAGCCATTCCCAATGAGCTTGGAGCTACTGCCTTCCCACCGAGTCTCCTGCAGGTACGCCACGGCCACCCTCCGCCAAGAGCACGGCGGCGGCCAACTCCCTCGCGCGACCATTAACGTGCCGATGTTCCACGTTGCGAAGCGGAATTTTCGGGATCGCGATTTTGGATTTCTTAATTGGAAGTTTTTGGCTCAGGCACGGTAGCCCTCACCCACTTATCACAAGAGGCGGGTGACACTCCTGCGCGCCATCCTTTACGCGATCCCTTGCATTGTCCTTCATGTTGATTTGGCGTAGTTTTGGCCTTTTCGGGGGCCACTACCGTCTGACCCGTGAAAGGAAAGCCAGCGCCAAAGTCTCTACCGTTTTTCAGCAGGTGTACCAGCTTGTAGGTGAGGTTGGCTTGGGTCCGGAAGATCTTGGTGGGACCTCAGAGCACCCATTTGGTAAATTCAGATATTTTGACAAAATAAACAAGTTTTGTGAATTTTAATATAAGATTTGCCGCTACAGTTCCTTTTAAGAGTGGGTATCTAACCCTTTTGGTTATTGATACTATCTTTAACTTATAAACATAAAGAAATCTACACAAAATGATTTGAAAGGACTTCAAAAGGAGTGCTTTGCGGTCATTTGAATTAAATCCTTCCACTTTGAACTTGTCGTTATCATTGACTTACCTCTACCTTCTCACGATTAATGTTTATTTTCTTCAAACAGCCATGCCTGTCCCAGCGATGGAGAATAGAAACGGTAATTATTAATACATTTTCCTAATATGGTATGTCATTAAGTACAATATTTAAATTGTTGTTGTATTGACAGTTGTTCAGCGGCTGAACATCATAGCCGATAAGTCATCGGAAAGCACGCCCTTTGGCACACAAGGTACGTATTAACGGGCAATTGAAAACTATTTGCTTCTAATACCCGACTAATTATACCCGCACGATTCGAATTCCAAGCCAAATGGTTAGAATATCAATAATATTCCCATTTATATTGATGTTCTGTTAATGGTATATTTCACAAAATACGTTTACAACACGTTAAATATTTAACGAATAGAGTTATTTGTTTCTGTTTGTTTTACTGTAGAAACGCAATAAATTCAAAAATGTATTTTACTGCATGTATCATTCAACATATTAAAAATTAATTTGTAACAAAAATAACACCCGGTATACAAAATACCTAATTAGTGACGTACTTTTTTATGATTAGATTGTTCTCAATTACGATTCCTATTTACAATACGGTTTATTTCATTTAAAACATCTCTTAGAATCTGAAAATAACAACATTTTTCCATTGAACCTCGCTTTTAACAACGAAAAATTCTGTTCGCTTGCTAATTAGTAAAATGTTTTCAGATTTCAGGTTACAAGAATTCAACAGGGCAGTTTCGAAAGATCATTACTGTGGTGGTTTTTTGTTTTCATTAGTCATTATAATCAAGATACCAACATCTTGGGGATGATGCTTCTCTTTGATCAACTAAGAAAATAAATTAATTATACCTTAACGAACAGTACAATCGCTTAGATCGGAGTATCGCTTTGATGTAATATAAATTCTCAATATTTAGCCTCGAGTTATGTTTTGCAAATGACTAATAAATTACTATAACTACATATTGTGGTTTTAGTAATTACGCTATAATTTTAAATCTCATGTAAAAATAAATTAATCTATTTGTTAGTTGTTGTTTATTTTGTAAGCGGTGACGTTATTATGTTGGCAAAAATTTCAAACACTAATGTATCTGATTATTATGTTGATTTAAAGCATTTGAAACATTGCATTATAGTACCTAATAAATAATGTGTTTAAATGAATGTGAATCAGATTCGTGTATTTTTGAAAGTTGGTACAGTTAGTCTTTAAGGTGCCCAGATGAACATTCTAAAAGTCCCCGAGGGTGGGACATGAGCCGGCGGTCGGGAAGGGGGAATGGTCCCTTTTTCAGTCTTGCTTGCTTGTATATTAAAAACTATTTATACTATCTCTTTAGTTACTTCTACATTATTTATATACATTAAATTTCCTACAAATTACGTCCAATCATTATTACTGTAGTATCAGTACATTAAATATTAAAAGGTTAAATGTAATAAAGCCTACAATTTGCGATAAAATCAACTCTGCTTGACAACATAGAATGCTTATTCCACTGTTTTCCTGGAGAAAAGTATACCACAAACACCCAGTACACCGTCTAAGATTAACAAATATAGATTCTCTACCTTTACTTAGCTTACCAAGTAGGGAATAACTGTACCAAATTTCAAAACTACGTGAATTGACATTACATGGTCTGATTTTTTAAATCTTCCTACGTTAAAAGCTAATTTCGTTCTCCATTGGTTCAAACATTTCATTTAATTAAATTAATTATACAAATGATTAAATTAAAAATGTGTTACTTTAATACTTATTTTTAAATGCGACATAGATGAATAAATATCTGTATTAGCAATGATTGGAAATATTCAGTAATTTTTGTAATTAAGCAATGACCGGACATATCTCTTAAATTTCTATTTAGAAAAATGATATTGTAATCTAAGTAATTATAGAAAATATATCAAGGAATTATGTCAGAATATTAAAAGTATTAATACGTATAGACTGAGTTTGATGAAAAATAGGCTTGTATATATAAAGCATTAAGTAAATCGTATTGGTAATCTATAAGTTATTTATGCTTAAAATTAAGGGGGGAAATCTGTTGATGGCAGTCAATTACACGAGCATAACGACAAATAAACATGGGATCAGTTGGTTTTATTGCCTTTATATTAGGAAAGTAATTGCCCGATCTCATACAATATACGTGTATCAATGAGTTACAGTCATAAACATTACCAAAATTGTACGCATTTCTTTACTAGCCTTCGTCAAGATAGATGTAATTAAGAAATGGCAAGGTGATAATATTAACCTACTTCTAAAAATGTTTCACTTCATATGCAAGCAACCTTTTAGTCCCTGATATATTTTTCTATCGAAGCTATTTATCCACACACATATATGGCAAGCTATCAAACAGCCAGTCTGATGGGAATCATAATATAATTGTTGTCTATCACTTGCACGTCCTAAGAACTAACCTAAGAACAATGCTATCTTAGAAACACATAGGTATTGAGAACACTTGTACTTTCAACACTTCTTCTTTACAAGTGTTCTCAATATGTGTAACAATGGATTCCACCAAGTGCCATCAATGAACAGTATAAATAGTATCTTAGATATGGTTAGGAATAATTTCTTCCTACCGTTTTTCAGTGCGGCAACAGTATGGTTTTAAAGTAAGATGTGTGAAACGGCAAGCGCAGCGTTTTGAATAATAAGAATACTGACAACACGTATCTCTGTTATTTTTTTTTAAAGATTTCCCTCTGCTATTGGTGAACCTACAAACGGTAAGACTTAGCCGTAAAACTCGTGCAGTTTTATTGTATATAAAAATAAATAAAGTATGTATATTACACGTTTTAGAAGTGGGTTAATGACAAATTGACTCTTTTATTTAAACTTTGATCCTTCTCATTGCGTTTTTAAAGGTGCAATGTTTAAATGTAATATTAGTAAATAAAGATTCTGAAAGCTGTCTTAATGTCCTAGGGTGTCAAATTTCAGTTGTACTGCGGACCACTGTTGCTTTCTGTAAAAATAAATGACTATGAATTGAATTGGCTTTTATTTTTAAATATTCATTTCAAAGGTTTAGTTAAGGTGTTAAGGCTAAGGCGATGAGGATTATTATTTTTGTGAATAATCAAAAGAAAAACTACTAACAGAAACAATCGATATTTACCATGTGGGTTGAGGGATAAATATGAGTAGGTAGGTATTTAATATCTTTCTTTTGAAAAGATTACTTTGAAGATGGCAAATTGGTGACCTTTCTTAATTCTTAGTTTTATTGCTCATCAATAATACTTATGTGTCTAGAAGTAGGTCAGATTTACAATAATCATTGGTACTCGTATGACGCGCAGTCGGCAGCGCCGAAGCCGTCGGCTCGGCCGTCTTCACCGGTGCGGTCGGTGTCGCCGGTGCGGTCGGTGTCGCCGGTGCGGTCGAGGTCGCCGCTGCGGCTGGAGGCACTGGTGCAGGCGGAATTGCCACCGACACCGCCTGTCCGACCGCAGCCGCCGGTGCCGATGCCGGTGCCGCCTGTGGACCCACTGGCGGCAGTCGTAGCTGCTCTGGCCGCCATGGAAAGGCGGCTGGAGGCGGCGCAGGCGGCGCAGGAGGCGCGGCAGGCGGCGCACGAGGAGCGGACTAAGCGCGGATTGGAGTCCATCATGGACACTATCCGCCGTCCGCCCCTGGCGTCGCCTACAGGGTACGCCGGAGCAGTGAAAAGGGGTCGCCCAGCAGCGACGGGGACCCCGCAGGAGTCGGCCAGCAGCCCATCCGCTGTGCCATCTTCTCCGGCCGCTGCCGCGCAGGGCGCCCAGTCTAAGGGCAAGGGAAAGGGGAAGGGCAAGGGGAAGACGTCCTCTGCCCCAGCCCCAGCCCTGGCCCCAATTTCGATTTCGGCCCCGACTGCCTCTACAAGCGCCTCACCGGCAGGAGGTTGGGAGGTAGTCGGCGAAACCCGGAAGAGGCGGAACGCCAAGAGGAGGGCAGCCAAAAAGGCCAAGAAGGCTGAGGCTGCTGCAAAGGGAGCACCGGGGAGGCTGCGCGTCCCCCGCACAACGGCCGTCGTTTTAACGATGACGCCGGAGGCGGCGGAGCGGGGACTGCAGTATCCCGACCTGGTGAAGCGGGCCAGAGGCCTCATAGACATGAGGCCCCTCAACCTGGCTAGGCCCCTCCGAGTGACACAAACTCGGACGGGTGCCCGGCTTATCCAGGTCCCAGGTGCCTCCAGCGGTCCCCAGGCTGATGCCATTGCGGCCAAGCTGAGGGAGACGCTGGATGCAGCCGACGTCCGGGTGTCCAGGCCCACCAAATGCGCAGAACTGCGCATTTCGGACCTGGACGACTCCATCACGGCCGAAGAAATTCGGGCCACCGTGGCGGAGGCCGGGGGCTGCCCCCTGGAGGCGGTAAAGGTCGGAGCGATCCGCTACGGCCGTCGCGGACAGAGGGCGGTAGTTGTCGGCTGCCCCATTGCAGCAGCCCAAAAGGCTGCCGATCGGCGGGTCCTCGCAGTGGACGGCGTTATTGGGGTGCGGGTCCAGCTCCTGCAAGCTCGGCCGGCTAGGTGCTTCAGGTGCCTGTCGGTCGGGCACGTGGGAGTGCAGTGCACGGCGGAGGTGACGGTCGGTGATCGCTGCTTCCGCTGTGGCCAACCCGGCCACAGGGCCGGTGGTTGTGAGGCTCCGCTGCACTGTTTCAGGTGTGCAGCGGGGGGCAAACCGGCCGACCATAGGGTTGGCAGCAAGGCCTGCACCGGAGGACAGCCTCCGTGGCGTGGTGGTAGTGAACGCGACTGCCACGCAGGGGGCGCGGGTTCGATTCCCGCTCAGTGCAAATATTTGTATGCATGAATATGGCTATTTGCATTGGTCTGGGTGTTTCTATGTATAATATGTATGTATTTACAAAAAAAAAAGAAATGTATTTAAGTATGTTTATCAGCATTCTAGATTCCATAACACAAGGTAGTTAAGCTATGCTTACCATGGGTCTAGATAGCGTTGTGTAGAATGTTGGAAAATATAAAAAAAAAAATGTCATTGTTACAATTATGTACCTAATAGTTTTATTGCATATAAATTTTACGTGTTTAATTTCTCTCAAGTTTTTTTTTGAAAAAGTATTAGTACTAGTTCTTACCTCTTAGGCAGGACTTGAACCCTGTGATCAGTCCAAAGTCCTAAAGTTAACAGATAATAATAGCTTTAAATTTTTTTATAATTTCTCTGATATATACAAGGTGATTTTATAGTCGTTTCGAAAAAAAAACAAGAATTTGGGCACACTTTGATAGCAAAATCATCTGGAAGTATTAATTTGGTGAAAAAAAAAAAAAAAATTACAACCCCCATACATTTTTCCTTTCACCTGAACATTATTCCCATACATTATCAAAAAAATATTTTCTTTCGCCAAAGTAAGTTCCAGATGATTTTGCTATCGAAACGTGCCCAAATTCTTTTTTCCTAAACGACTATAAAATCATAACATAACATAACATAAACTCACGCCTGTATTCCCCGAAGGGGTAGGCAGAGGTTCTAGCACCCACATTTCGCCAGTTTATGTTTAGGTCCCAATGTAATAGGTGGCGAGCCTATTGCCATTAACCGGGCACTTATAAACCTGCGATAAATACACACATAACTTCGAAAAGCATCGAAAAGTCATTGGTGTGTGCCATGGTAAACCTGGGATCGAACCCGAGACCTCGTCTCAGCAGTCCATTACCCATACCACTAGGCTACCGCAGATAAAATCACCTTGTATAATATATTATATAAAATGGCATAGAGACATTGCCAGAAGGTTGACGGTATTGCCAAGTTGCCAATGCCAGCCTTCTGACCACCCTCCTAGTTGGCGTCGATGGGGAGAAATTCTTTAACGCCCAGCCTGTAGGTTTGTAATAGGTATATTGTATTAGGTCCTTACATATGAAATTGGCGTTTTTCGTACTGGTCACTTTAATCACGATTTTCTCCTCTTTGGTAAAGAATTCCAAATTCAAATTTGTACAGCTATTTACTCATGTATTTGTGCTTCGATGACCGTCATTCATTTGTTTTTTTTCTTCTGTTTTTTTTCTGTTTGTGTCATTCATTTTACAAAATGGAAAACTTAAAATATCGCATTATTTACGAACACGAGTTCCGCCGTGGCACTAGTGCTGCGGAAACGACTCGAAGGGTGAATGATGTTTATGGCGGTCATGTTGCAAAAGAAAACACAGTTCGGTTTTGGTTCCAACGTTTTCGTTCTGGAAATTTCGACCTGCAGAACAAGCCCCGTGGACGGCCTGAGACCCAAGTTGATAATGAAGTATTGAAGGCTATTGTGGAAGCGGATCCATCGCAAACCACGTCCGAGTTATCTGCAGGCTGCGGTGTTAGAGATAAAACTGTTTTAATTCACTTGAAGCAAATTGGGAAGATTAAAAAGCTTGAAAGGTGGGTACCTCACGAATTGACAGAAGCAAACCGGCAAACGCGCGTCGACTGCTGCGTTACATTACTGAACCGGCACAATAATGAAGGTATTTTAAACCGAATCATTACCTGTGATGAAAAATGGATTCTTTACGATAATCGGAAGCGCTCAGCGCAATGGTTGGATCCTGGCCAGTCAGCCAAATCCTGCCCCAAGCGAAAATTAACCCCAAAAAAGTTACTTGTGAGCGTTTGGTGGACTAGTGCCGGTATTGTTCATTACAGTTTTCTCAAATCTGGCCAGACTATTACGGCTGATGTCTATTGTGTGCAATTGCAAACAATGATGGAAAAGCTAGCGGCTAAACAACCTAGGCTGGTCAATCGCTCCACGCCATTGCTGCTTCACGACAACGCTAGACCACACACCGCACAACAGACGGCTACCAAATTAGAAGAGCTTCAATTGGAATGTCTAAGACATCCTCCGTACTCCCCGGACCTTGCTTGAACAGATTACCATTTTTTTCGAAATTTGGACAACTTCTTGCAAGGGAAAAAATTCAACTCTGATGGGGCAGTCCAAATCGCCTTCACAGATTTTATTGATTCCCGTCCGACTGGTTTATTTGGAAAAGGGATCAATGAACTACCTATGATATGGCAAAAGTGCATAGAAAACAATGGTTCATACTTTGATTAATTAAATATATTATATTTAAAAATATTCAACTCTTTGTTCCTCCCATACAAAACGCCAATTTCATATGTAAGGACCTAATATAATGTTTTTATACTTTATTTAAATTTTAATGATATTGTCTCGGTACATTATGTAAATAATCTGATTAAAAAATAATTATACAATCATTTCCTGTAATCGATGTTTATCTGCTAATGGATACGACACCATATCGGGTAAAAGCTATCAAGAAGAAACAAGTAATTGAACGATTAAAAACAACAGTAATAATTTATTAGCTGAATTTACATTGAATACAGTATAAGTTCTGGTATAAGCACTATGAGTATATTGCAGTGCTGGGCAAAATTATTTAATGGGGGCTAGAAAGTTGAATAAATTTAAGAGCAGGGCCAAAACTATCTCGAATAAAGCGGAAGTATTATCAAACTTGAACCGACTAAAACGCACGCCAACTTTAGGTCATACGTGGGGATTGGCTAAAACACCCATCACTACTAAGCCCACGATCCACCTCTCATTCCTAAGGCCGCAGCCGGGGTGCAAGGGACATGTCGAAAACAACCTCTCCTCCGTCCTAGCACCACGAACCTCAGTCGGCGTGCGGTTTTAGTCGGTTCAAGTCCGACATAGCCTCCCCTTCCGGCTCCGGCAAGGGAGGCATCCGAAGCGATTTCCGCACGAAAAAAAATCAAAAAGTAGCATCAATCAAATTACCATTTGTCTCACTACTTTATATATCTTGGACTTACCTAAATTGTAGGTATCTATACGCGCAATAGGTATGCGTTTCCTGGGTATCTTTTAAGTATAGCATGGGCCGATACGGCCATGGATGAGCTCAAATTCACCATGCATAGATTATAAATTGACTCGCGACTTAGATCTAAAATATGTGTCCCGAGGTACCACTATTTGGATCAAACATGATGTTTTCGTAGTATAAGTAGATTCATGTTGTAATAAGATAATTTTTGAATACAATGGGACCGGTCTTCGAGCATAAGAATAAGCAGTGTTCTTATTGAACCGGTGAATGCAGCCCTCGCTTTGGGCAGGTTGCCACACGAACGTGAGCTCTGAATTATCTGTACCTACCCACTACTTAGTATAAATAATATAACCAAGTCTAGTCGTTACTTCAATTTGCTACGGAAAGAACCTGTATTTATTTTGTAACGTGGCAACAAGGTTTAGCTTAGTGGTTAAGGAGTCGACCTTACGATCGAGAGGTCCCGGGTTCGATCCTGGCCATTACACTACCGACGTGAACCCACTCCTAACACAAGCAATTTAGCTTAGCTGGAGGGGTTAGAGGGAATATTAGTAACTACGGTTCTAATATTCTTTATATAAAAAAAAAAAAAAAAAAAGTTGTCATGTTGGAACATACATAGTTTGTAATCGGCTTAACTTAGAAGCATCACTACATAGAATAGAGCAAAGTCGCTTTCCGCGTCCCTATGTCCCTACGTATGCTTATATCTTCAAAACTACGCTACAAATTTTGATGAAGAAGGTTTAGATGTATAATACATGCGTAATATAGTAGAGGGTGCAGCAGGAACGGAATCGGACCCCACGCGGGCGGTAAAAATTGGCGGTACGAAGTTCGCCGGGTCCGCTAGTCTTTAATAAAAAGTAAACCCACATAAACTAGTAATAGCAACAATACTTAATTCTAAATATTATACAGTGTACGTCGGTGTCGTAGGCGTTTATTATTTATGTGTATGATGTTTTCTTTCTATAAGCAACCAAGAAATGGTTAAATAGGGAGGCTTCCGGTGACTGGGACCGCCATCAACTTGGACCGCGGTTCTAGTTGCCGGACTCATTTTAATTTAATATTTTTCTTCCGGCGACTGGGACCACCCATAAAAAGAACAAAAAGATCAATTGTTAAATTCAAAAACAGTACAGTCAGACAAGAAAGATTTTCAGAAAAATGTGTTTAATTAAAAAATATCATATAAAAAGTAACCGAATAAAAAATAAATTTTACTTGTATATTTATGTTCCATTTAATCTTGGTTTAAAATAAGTGCCTGTCCCTTGGAATAAAAAATCATAGTTGGTGAAATGTGGCTGTTAATAAACCTCTGTCTACTCCTTCGAGGATTTATAGGCATGCGAGTATATATGTATGTTAATCTGATAGACATATCATGTCATAGCCACGTAATGGTCCTCATTGTCAACTCTGAATAAGACTTTATGTATCTCTATTTAATAAATATAGGTACTTAGTTATATTGATATAACAATCATAAGTATATAATACATATTATTTTGTTTTAGTTTTTAACAACACAGTACAGATTTATCGTAGATTCAGTATCTAAAATGCTTTTCGTAGTTCTTTCTGAAACGTAATCAATTTTCGTAAAACGTAACATATTCAAAATTCGCTAATATCATGCAAACATGTTTCTCCACTTTAGACGCTTTTCAAGTAAACTACAAAGCACCTGTTACAGAAAGCCTTTGCTTCGAAATAAATTACTGAACAGAAAGTAGACTGTATGATTCAGTATTGTTGGAACTTCCTACAGGAATATGATATATGTGTTGCAGCTTGCAACCATTCCCAAATGCATGGAATTTAGGATGACATATTATTCCGTATAAATACGAGTACCTACAGCTTAGTACAATTACCATTATTACATTCAGTTAGCAGAATCGCTTCCATGGTGATTTTCAGATCGAGACAGATAAGGTAAAGGTGGATAATTCTTAAAGGTCTGAAAGGAGTAAAATAATATGCATAGGAGCTTTGCTGACCATACACACACTTAAGTACTTTAAATCACATATTTTCTTTTCTAAAAAAGCTTTGATCGCTTGTGGATTTTGATGATCGAATGACAATCGCTTTTCGAAAAAAATTGAAGTTACTTAGAACATGAGCACTACTCACTCTGGTTATTACTAAATACCTAGTTAACAAGTAGGTAAGTAGCTAACGTTAGTTATTGACTCGAAAAGATGTAGGTAAACTCGATATATGCATAAATACGTACGATGCAGTCGGTAAGTTATCTATACCTACAATAACTCTTTGCTTAACAGTTAGGAAAGTTAACCAATTTCTCATTTAAGAGAATCTAAGGTACAGGGGTTTCGATTTATACACAAACTCATGTATGTAGCTAGCCGTATTCAAAGCTCGCCCGCGGTCGTAGATAACCAATTAAGTAATTAGCTAATGCCGTTTTAGGTAGTTCAACAATAATAATAATGTAAGAGTTGGAAGTTGGAAGAGCATTCCCCCCTTTAAGGGAAAGGTCGTGGGTTCAAGTCCCACTTGAGCATTTAATTTTACCGATGTATTCAAATTTTAAAGTTAGCATAATAAACGCTATAAAACTGTTTGGGTCCGGCCCAACTTCTACTGTTGGGGTCTTGTCTCATAACCATACTAAAACTAAATTATTATTACTTATCTCATATTCTAAAACTTGAATGCAATAAATTGGCCTTGTAAAAGTTCTATAGCAATGACGGGTAAATCTCACTTTTGATCAGTCGGAGATGCGTGAAATTCAATGAACTTGTTACAAGGAACATCACTGCCTTAAAACTTCGAGTCCGTCTATTTGAACGACTCTAAGGTGAATTCTTTCATCCCAAGAAATACTAGAGAGGAAACCTAAAACTAATGCATCATCCCTTAATAGGTAAAAAACTTTACTATGGTCTGGTGTTCACAGATTTACAATTTTAAGACGACGTTATTTAAACACTAAAAGTCGTGGTTAAGTTTAAGTTTCGCTAAAGTTAAACTAAACTAAATCGATACAATTAGCAGAACAAGGAATGTAAAGTGAAGTTATAATTACCGTCGGAGTATAAAGGTCCTAAAATAGAATTGGTTAATATAACGTGTCAGCCGGACGGCAAATCTATCTATGATAGACTGAAGCTATGATTGAGCTACTATATTTATTACAAATTCAGAGAGCCATCCGGCAGAGGATTTTAATAGGTCGATAACCCCAGATATTTTTAATATGCTCCGTATGAGGAATAAGATCACCACCGTCAGTCTACATAAATGGTAAATATATGTAAAAATAGTGTAAGTCTGTTTTTATATCTAAGGTTTCAGTAAAAACTCCTGAACAACTTTAGAACGAAGGTTTAAATTTTGACGTGCTTCCATTGTTTCCTCTTCTTCCACCTACCCATTATTGTCATATTATCACAAGTTACAGGTAACAAATATTACCCACAAAAATAATGGAAAGCTATACTCGTATTGATTGAGTGATTGGTAATCAACTAATGCTAGAAACTAGTAATTTGGAGTAAAGGTGGCCGCTATCGTAACTTTCCCTATAAGCCTCGTATTTCACCCCTTGATAGAAATAACTGGTCACATAATTATAGTTAGACTAGCTTTTGCCCGCGGCTCCGCCCGCGTGGATGTCGGTTATCGCTACCAAACATAGCCTTAGCCTATGTCCTTTCTCATGGTCTAATCTACCCCTATATCAAATTTCATCAAAATCGGTTCAGTAGTTGAGGCGTGAAAGCGTAACATACAGACAGACAGACAGACAGACAGAGTTACTTTCGCATTTATAATATTAGTATGGATATGGATATAATTATGGATGAATTTATATGTTTATTAATAACTAGGAATATAATAGCTGACTATACTATATCTATTTTATATACCATAATTTACTAATATGACATTCTTGTTATTTCACACAATGTTCAGAGAAACATTAAGGAAAATGTATTTTTTTTGTATTACATAGAGCATTGTTGAAAATGAATTGTGGTCTACCAGATTACTATTATTTCACTCAAGTGTAATATTTCTATGATATGTAAGTATGCGATAAGATTATAGGAAAGACTGTAGAAATTGTAAGAGGCCTCGCACACCTCCCTTTTAGGTGGACGATGGGATGTCGAAGAAAGTAAGTATTTCGCCACTTATCTACAATACAACTATCAAATTGTTACTATAAAACAATAAAAATATTAAAAATCCTTGAAATACTGAATGTTGCAAAGAAAGTTGTTAACACAGTATAAAAACTTGGCATTACCTAAATATTTTCGTAACAAACACATTTATTTAGAACGTTAAGGAAAACATTGTATGAGATGCAAGCAAATAATACAATGAAATTATATAACATCATGTGAGCTCAAATGTTAATCCGGTGGGGATGACATTGGGCTCATTAAAGCAAACCCTGGATTATCAACTTGGAATTGCTCGACTGAGCAATATGAATATTATAACGTAAAAAGCAATGAAAACTCTGTTTAAACCCTCCTGTATTTCACTTCCCATAAAAACTTGGGATTTCGTGAAATATATTGGGGAAAAAAAGGTCTACACGCTCGATCATTAAAGGTAAATTGCTCTGTTTTATATCCGTTGAAATGTAAAGTGTTGAAAATGTTTGAGTGG
Source organism: Eilema sororculum (assembly GCA_914829495.1). Classification (NCBI taxonomy): domain Eukaryota; kingdom Metazoa; phylum Arthropoda; class Insecta; order Lepidoptera; family Erebidae; genus Eilema; species Eilema sororculum. The sequence goes on along the minus strand of OU618543.1, from coordinate 14,173,728 downwards.
CACGCTCGAGTTGACACAACTCTTCCGACTACTTCCTCACCCCTTTGTAACTTAGTGTTTGACCTTTCATTATATCTGCTACTTTAATTTTAATGATATACACTAAGTTTTCCACTTCCTCATCCGCATAATGTCGGATGGGAGCAAGCTGTTTCGAGAATTTAAAAAGTTCTGAAGAAGACCACAAAGAATTTAAAGCGTCCCATTATCACCTTTCAAGTAGTTGAAAACGGTTCGCTAGGGACATGTTAGAAATAATAGCTGTTTCATGAAGTAAAAAAGTTGATATTCACATCATTTTGTAGCATTATTTCGTTATTATTTCAAAAATTATGTTATGGGACTATACATACAAACTAGTGATACTGTTATTTGCTAAATAAAAAAATATGTGCCCAAGAAACATTTTGTTTTATGTTTGGTTGACAAAAATGTACCCCACTAACATAACCTGCATTGTGTTTTACTCTACGCTTAAAGTGTGCAGACCATTGGCGTGACTTTGAAATATCACCATGTACCCAATCATTGCTGGGTGGTGAGGTGGTATGTATGTTTTGTACCTACCCTTCATATGAAGCTCTACTGCTGGTTCTCGTCAAAGCTGCCCAGTTCATCTTTAAACAGTGCGGAGTGACGCTATGGACTTTGTGATGTACTCCAACCATTTCTTTCTGCGAGACGACTTCCTCAAAGAAAATCACCGTAATTAAAAACTCGCCATTAAGAGCCATGGAAGGTGCGATAGGTGGTATAGAGAGAGATTAACTTCTGCTATTATAGCAGGGATTACAGTATTTAATAATATACGTTAAGCCTAAATCGTGTTTTCAATTCACGTGTCTTTCGTTAAAATTTCTGATTTCAACGTTTGTGCAAAAATAAGTTTTCGGGTCTAGGGATCGTGGCTAAAAATAAATGTTAAGCTGGACTGGGGTATTATACTACTTGACAACGAGATTTAAAAGCTGATGTAGCGCGAGTAGTTAGTGGATTTCAATTGTTTAAAACAGAAGATAGAATTTGAACAACTTAGGTAAATCAACGTGAATGAGTTGGTTAATACGAACGTACGAATTTACGTTTCATTCAAGCTGAATATGAGTTCTAGTATTTTCAATCCACGTGCCTATAGTTAAAATTGTGTTAGGATATCAAACTATATGGATATAAAATGTTATGGAAAGAAAACTATAGCGCCATTTATTCAATATTTTAGCTTCTACATATTGAAGAAAAAAGTAAAACAAACGGGTTAAAATTGAATTCAAAGAAATTCTCATAGAAAATAGTTATCTAAGTGTAATAAAAATATTTCATACTGAAGTAGAAACGATTACTTTAGATACGTTTGAAGTTTTTTAACAATATGTAGTTCCTGTAACAGTGTAAAACAGTCGTTATGGAACTAGATAACTAAATTTGTTACGTCACATTACATAATAATAATACAACAGGATAATATCCGAAAGGGTAAAGGCCCAATACAGTGTAAAATCAAATTTGTTAACACTTAAGCAATGAGCTCTGACCAGTGAACATTCAGGTATGCGAGAGTCACCCCTTACAAATGTAGGCAGTGACTAAGTAACTTTTACAAGTGTACGTGAGTAAATGTCTTTTTGTCTAGGATCAGGTGGTGCATGGTACTGAAATAGCTTTCTTTTAGTTAGATTTGTTTGTGGCTTGTGTATTCTATATTTCGAGTAATGTTACGGTGGAATTGGCAAGGTTAAGCGAATCAAGCCTTTTAAAACCAACATGTTCATTTAGGAAGTTTGTTTATTTAATTCGCATTTCGCATTTTTGCCCATTAACTTCGGTGTGGCGTAAAAAATAATTTAATGATCAGTCTGTATATATATCATCTGATGAACATCATTATCGTAACATCAGGAAACATTTTAAACCTTTAAAATTTAAAACACAAAGTTAAAGAGATGTCACGAAGCCAAGACTGTTTTCATTAAATAAAAATGTAATGCGAACGTTAAATGTCTAAAACATGAAGTGAAAAATGATTCATTCATAGAGTGAAATATTTAAAACTGCGGAAAACCGTGAACTTGGTGGTATGATGGAGGAAATTCTTCTCGAGGGACTCTGTAGGTCACGTGACTTGGAGATTTTTACTCATATAAAATCGCGCAAGACTAACTACTATTTTACTGATTTAACAACTTTTCTAAAGTTCTTTCGTGAATTTACCAAAGCATGTTGTAGTCTTATAATTATTATTTTAGCACCTTCTCTAGCAAGAGTAACGCACTTCTTAACAAATTAAGCGCTGTCATTATGTTCGTATACAACGAACATAATAACAGCGGTTTATAAAACATGAATTCGGTATAATAAAACCCCTGAAATGACAATCATTAGCTCATTAATCTATAAACGGTAGTGCTTGTCGCGTAAATCGTGCCAAGTGTATCATTTAAGGCGGTCGAAAGCGAACAATAGGTGGTAATCAATAAGAGCCGCCGGGCGGGCTATTGTGTCCCTAATGTGTGGGAATTAGCTATTTACTCCTTGACGAAGACAAATTATATCCTCACTTCGATTAATTACGGAGCTTAACTGCGTTGTCGATATTAACATATGAGGTGTGTGAAACGTCATTGCTGCTAGAGCTCTTAGGTATCCTATTTATGTCCTAGTATTGACGTAGGAGTTAAAATTCCAGATTATTCTCACATTACTGATTCACTTACAATGATGTACCTGCCTCATTAAATATAATCTGAAGGTAAAGTATTGTGTGTGACAGCCTATGTGGTGTGATGGTAGTGAACGCGACTACCACGAAGGAGGCGCGGGTTCGATTCCCGCTCAGTGCAAATATTTAACAATATACGTTAAGTTACAATTTGCATTGGTCTGGGTGTTTCTATGTATAATATGTATGTATTTACAAAAAAAGTATCTAAGTATGTTTATCCGCATTCTAGATTCCATAACACAAGCTAGTTAAGCTTACCATGGGTCTAGATAGCGTTGTTTAAATGTTGTGGAATATTTATTTTTTTATTTAATGTGGACGCCCTTTGCTACACCTGGGGGTCATAAAAATTCAAGTCAAGTAATGCCGTTATCGCATATTTGACAATTAGCAGCAGTTATGCCAATTGTCAAAAAAGCGTATTGTATGTTAATCAGTGTTAACGTAATATTCTATCTTATAGCAGGCTGTAATAGTTATTAAATCGGCTGAGTATCTATAAAGATTGAGTGAACCCATTAAATCAGCTAAAACGCATACGACAGTACACACGATTAGAGGCAGACCACAGATCACAACCACAAGTTAGTACAGCACACGACTGATTGACAACCATATAGACAGGTTTGATTTACTAAATAATTCGTTTGAATACTTGAGCAAAGAATAACACCAATTCAGCATACTTTTAATGTTTTATAATGTGGAAAGTTGTTTTAAGGAAGATTATCCATACTAATATTATAAATGCGAAAGTAGCTCTGTTTGTCTGTTTGTATGTTACGCTTTCACGCCTAAACCACTGAACCGATTTTGATGAAATTTGGTATAAGGGTAGATTAGACATTGAGAAAGGACAAAGGTTATGTTTGGTCGCGATAACCGACATCCACGCGGGCGGAGATACGGGCAAAAGTTAGTTAATTATAAAACTATCACACCTTTGAGAACTCTGAGTTTACATGAGACCATTTTGATGACACTATCGATGCTGTTTTCATTGTTCAGTCTGCAGCAAACATCTACACTGAGTAAGTTCAAATTGTTCTGCAGTTTAGTAATATGTCCTAAAGAGTAATTTGATTCCACGATATTAGATCTAATAATCTTTTTATATATTAAGATCTTGTTAACTGCTCACAAAATCTGATCTATGACTTTACTGAAATATTTTAATATTTTAACAGGAACGTTTTGATGTTATCCTTACAGCAACAAAACCAAAATATTTAGCCCATATCCAAATATAAAAACAACTCAATAGCGTCAAAATCATTTAATAACGTGTAAGAGTATACGTGTTGGGTCGTTCAAAAAAACGATATCTGTAAGTGGAAATTCGATACTACGTAATTTCGAGTTTCCGCAGTAAGCCCCGTAAACCCAATCAAATCTTTGTGTTTGTGTTCCAATTATGTGTGTTTTACAATAACTTGGACGTTCAGCAATTAAGGCTTGTTATGATCTCGATTCAGTATCGACGGTTCAGTTTGTGTTGTTCATCATTCGGAGCTTAATTAAAACATTTTCTTTACTCGGTAGTTTTTAATCGATGGTGTAAAGTTGGAAGGGTAATAATTATACTGATGGAGGTATCGTTCAATGATGTGATTTGTTTAAGTTGAGGTGGGTGCAGGTTGGTAGATTTTGAACTTATGGTACGAACCATTTTATTATTATTTCTTTTATTTTAGTAAATAACATATAAATTACATTTTTAAATATATCCTAAAAAAAAAATACAAAATATATTTAAAAATATAAAAAACAGTGTCCCACCGGCATCGAGTACAGGGACCAAGCTACCGGTGGTCAGGGCTCCAGAGAGAGGAACTTCCTCACTATGCGCGCCGTGTCGAGGAGTACTGCCTTCTGTATCAGGCCCTTGATCCAGCTGCCCAGCGCGAGCCTCTTTAGGTGTTGGTCGAGGCTCTTGGCTATAAGTCCATTTACGGTTATAACTATTGGAACAATGATTGCCGAGTCCACCTCCCACATGTCGACAATCTCGTGAGCTAAATCAAGATACTTAATTTGTTTATCTTTTTCAGCTTTCACGAGATTCTCGTCATGAGGGATTGTGACATCGACAATAATTGCGCGCCGCTCAGACCGATCTATCACCACGATATCAGGTTTGTTGGCAACAACAGTCCTGTCCGTGATGATAGATCGGTCCCAGTACAATGTGATATGACCATTTTCGAGAACTGGTTCAGCAACATACCTGTAGTACGGCACCTCAGTGTCCACAAGTTGGTATAACAGAGCAAGCTGCTGCTGGATGATCCTGGCTACTTGGTTGTGCCTGTGCAAGTACTCGCTGTTAGCAAGACGAGAACAACCGGAAACAATATGCCTGAGGGACTCACCGGGTTGGTGGCACGCGCGACATATATCGACTGTGCCGTCCCTCAGGATATATTTACGGTAGTTCTTCGTCATGATAACCTCATCTGCAATTGCACAAGCAAAACCCTCGGTTTCTCCGAAGAGATCACCATTATTATTATAATTATTGTGTTATTTTATTAAATACATATATACACTATTGGTATTAACACTCACATCTCACCATTTTTTTTTGATTCATTCACAGAAAATTTGTGATAAGTTTATTGAGAAAGCTGCGCAATCCGACTGGGATAGATTATATTAATTAGCCTTCATGGTTATGTTTTTTATAATCATACAGTAATAAGTTATTTATCTAGCTTTTTAGTAAAAAGTTATTTAATGCGTCTTGCGGCAACTGCCCAGCTACGTGGGTAACAACTGCCAGGCAATGGTACCGGGTCCAGGTAGAAGGGGTAGGCCCAAGAAGTGCTGAGTTGGCGTCGTGGAGAGTGACATGCGTGCAAACGGTCTTACTACCTTGGACGCCCAAGATCGTGCGAAGTGGAGAAGAAAGAGCCCGAAGGCGGACCCTGAGCTCCGAGAGCGCCGTGGCCTCGGATGCAATCAGAACTAACGTCTTTATGCAAATGATGATGATGTAGCTGTTTATCGACCGAAGCCACTTGCCTAGCCGTTTAATGAAATGGCTGAACATCATTCACGCTGTTTAGTAAAAAGTCTAGCCGGTTAATTGAACGGCTGTTTAAGCTAGTTGCCTGCGACAGATACATATAATTACGGTAACATTCAGTATACGTAGTGCCAGTAGTAACTAAATATAACGTTCGGTGTAACATTCAGTGAAACATTCAGTGCACCTTCAATATCCAACCAAATTGATACGGTACAGAATATCGTTATTTGTTAGGGCGTGCAGGATAGATGGAATAAATCGAACTCTAGTCGAAAAAATAATATTCAGCCAAAGGAGATACCCCATTTTGGGCCCGATTGCACAGACATCAAACCTACCTCAAAAAATTCGTCTATTTTGTGTTATAATTTTGTTAAGATTTCATTACAATCAGCAATGGCCAAGTGCGACAAAATTTTAAAAATGTGATTTTCATTAATCAACAAGCTTCGTAAACGTTGAATGTAATACTTAATCCGATCTTCGTAAATGCGCTATGATTATACTTGCTTTATCGATTCGATTATGAAATCGAATCGATAACTAATAACTATGAATTTAAAATTCGTGGCTTTATTAAATAATTTCAAAATATCTATGTAGCATCTTTATTTTCGTTATTCAGTTCACTAATCAGAAAGACACCTGTCTCCTTCATAATGGAAGTCAAAATATCGATTGTAAATAATCGTAGTGTATTGAAAGTCTATGTAAATAATCGATCATTTAGAATTCATAATAATCTGTAACATCATATGTCATTTTCACTGATTTTCATTCCTGTCATTGAAAATGTCGCATTCGCTTTGAGATCATTGTGTTTTGCTGCTTTTACTCTGTGAATTGTATATGATTTTCGAACTAATTGACCCTTGCTTGATTACCGGACACCGTTATTTGATACACTTGTTGACCTTGGCTTTAAACATGGACTAGACTTTACCACATCGGCTGAAAGCTATCACAATGAGTCTCTGTGTGAATTGTGGAATCGCTACCGATCGGTGCAATATTATAGGCAGACATTTATTGAACGATGCAGTGATACTAGCTTGTATACGTGAATGGGTCGCACCACAAATAGTAAGTACAGTAAGCTTCAGAGAAAAGGAACCCCCCTTGAGGATAAAACTATTATCAAGGGAGGTTCCTTTTCTCTGAAGCTTACTATACCTTTTCGTTATTTCTCGCTCTTTTGAAATTGTTATTATAATTAACGTTAACAAGCTGTGTGATAGCTGCTATAGAATAGAAATTACTACGAGTCTACCTAATCCCGTAGAAAATTATGTCAACTTTTGTATATGACAATGTATTTTGACTGATATGTGTAACGTTCATGAAGAACTAGCCTATATGACTAATGGAATATTCAGTGCTTATAACATGATCTCTGTTTAAGGTGAATGCAATCATTTGCGAATCTTGCTGGATTCAAGCTCAATGTGCATGTTTGGATGAGAACAGACCAGCACAATCACCAGTGGGGCACAGACAAGTGTGTATTCTGTATGTCATTGAAGTGTGCAGAGAGGTGGATAGAGACCTCCTACAAGAACTGTCAATATCTCAAACGACTTGGTTATTAAGAGGAAAAATAAAGTCCAGGAATATAAGTAGTAGAACTTATTACGTATATATATTAGTTGACAGTTCTTTGAGCGGTAGGAATGCTATATTACAGCATTGCTGTAATTGTATTGTAGGTAAGAGAACAGTCGGGTGCTGTGCCCACATAATGAGTGTAATATGGTATCACGGTTGGGCACGGTTTCAGGCAATATAACACCTCCTGCACAGTTTCAGACAATATTTTAATAAACTATGATGATGCTTAAAAAGGGGAGGAAAGCCTAAGTCCTAGTGAAAGCATTTCTAAAGCCAAATAGGGAGATACCCGGGATAGAGATTAAAATACTTTTTTAAAATATAGTAATCTTTAAAATAATGTTGTTTTATTTTATTACCTACTTATATAATGAATTCTATATTACTACAGCAAACAAGTATGTATACAGCCTTGTGGAAAGTGGTAACCGTAGCAAAAGGATGTCACTCAGATGTTGCCGTCTGAAGTGAGGGTAGGGAAGGATTGCTTTACCACCTTTAGAGTAAATGTCAGTTGCATATCATAAAACTATAAGGTTTAACATCGTGCAACAATAAAGTAGCTAAAGCATGTCTTTGCTTTGACATATCAGTTTTATTATTTAGCATATATAGTTGACCATTCCACATTAATGACTAAAAATATTAAAGACCTGCCCTTTTCTATACTAATAAAACCTACTAACCTACTTCCAAATAAAAGCGATACGCGAATAACTTGTGTAGCTATCACACACAACACAACATAAGACGCTGTTTGACCGCATTATGTATTACAACATAACCTAAAAACCTATGAACAATGCTCGATTTAACAAACTTGGCCATTGTGAATCGTCGTGAAAATTAGGCAAACAAAATGTCCTTAGATGGTCTAAATATTGCCTAATTTTCAACCCTGTACATGCGGGCCCAAGATTGTATGAGAGTTAGGGGTTGTCCTTTGAATAGCAGCCGAATCCAACTTGATTGTAAAAATAAAAATACTGGCATGAAGCGTTTCAATAAGTGACTGGTGAGGAAGATTTATTAGCTTCATCACTGTTGTAGTGATAGTGGTGTAGGCCTACGGTAAATAAACGTACCTTTTAATTTGAAAATACAAATTTCCATGCTATAAATTTTCCTCCATTATGGACGACATTTAGGCTTTTGGATGCTTACAGCATAAAAGGCATGTCTGTCAAAATTCAAAATTTCTTACCCCAGCGATCTATTTGATGAATCAATGTTTTTTTATTTTTATTTTTTTATATAGGACACGTCAAATTGACTTCACCTCGCCTGATGTTAGGCAAAGGCAAAGTCTCGGAAAGAGGGTTTGACTTCATGCCTGTGTTGGCTATTGTGGGCTTTACATATGTGTATAGTATACCATATAAGTTTTTTATTTTTTATTTACTATCACATAAAAACATTAATATCCAATTTAGTTAAAATTAGCACATAAATCACATAAAACCACTAGAGTTTGCATAGTAGGTACAAAAACATACGGTCATTTAGGTTTACATAAAGTTCTCTACACAATAACATAAACATAATTATGATATTACACAGTATATTATTTAACACGATACATATTATTTAATAACTTCAGCCATAATGTAATATTCTGAAGAAGCCAACAGAAATTTATAAGAAAAGGTAATGAAATGGCCCTTATTGAGAAATGTCAATTGAAAGAGCGACTTCCAATAGAAACTTTTAGTTATTAAACTCTGTTGTTCCGTTTGTTTGTTGTTTTATAACTTTTGGTCTTGTTAAATGTTACAGCCATAAATTAAAATTCTGGTGAAGTAATATTCCTGTGAGGTCAAAATAGCTGGATTACAACAGACAGAAAACAAAACTTAGGAATTTAGTACCGGAAAACTTTGGATTTTTTATATTTTTTCCTCTATAGATGATGCTCTATATGCTTGAGAGATTGAAGATGCAACTTCAAGCAAAAAGAGTAACAGTCTTGAAACGGAAAATCTATGTAATTTTTGCAAAGTTAAAATTTAAAGAGAACATAGTGTGTACTTAAACAGTTTTACTTCACAAAAGTCAATTGTGTGATTGCAAGGATTCAAATGTGGGCACAATAAAAAAAAACTTATTTTGTAATTACGTGAAATAGTTCTGGTTTTTACATATTACAAAGCTGCCATACATAATTGTAAATGTAATTCATTTCGAAGAATAATTGACACAACTGACTGACTGAGAGGTGCAATCATATTAAGTAACATTTTTAAATCTGAATAATCTACGACACATAATATCTGAAATATAAAAATAATGAACATCATTATTATTATATTTCAGATATTATAACTCGCAATATTTCCTGGAAAACTGCAAGCCACGTAGGTCAAATTAATACGTGGCTTGCAAACCGGGAAATGAAGTATAATGATTTATGCAAATATTTAATAGTTTTAATAATCATATAGATGGTGTAATTTAGTATTGAATACTAGGTGCTCTAATGTACTTTTTTTACAGCCCATGACGGCTTCCTGCGTTACATATTTTCTTAATACATATCCTCTTGGCGCCCAAGGTCCTTTTCATAACCCATATTTGAAGTAATTCTTCATTACCTACGGATCCTTTTAAAATTATATAGGTAGGTACCTACAATAATTAAAAAAAAAAATTGATGGTAATAAAACCTATAACTACTTTTTAAATTACTCCAACGATAGTTTAACTGTTGTTCGACTGCTTTCCTTGTACATTATCTATTCTGTGCTTGTACTAAAGTTTGTTTAAACATTTCATAAGAATTCGGAATCGGGTTATAAAAATCCTTTTACTAGTTTTCTAAAGACTTCCTTTTATTTGCTGTAGTATTGCATTGGTCATAGGTACTTGAGAGCCTGAATTGTGACAGTTATCGTCTCGGGACTCATAAAAAGAGATTGCTTCCAGTCCGGCGACGTTTTATTGACTTATTAACATCGATATCAGATCGTAACACTTGATTCTTTGATCTTCGTCAAATATTTACTCAATATTTTATACTTTTACAAGTAAATTGGTTTATTTAACCGAAGGCTAGCTTAGTAGCAATTTTTGTTTGAATAGAAAGCACAAAAGTGTATAAATGTAGTGTCCTGATTTTCCTTTTCATTTTATATTTATGAGAGCCGTGTTGGCCGCTATGTTTTTAATTCATTAACAAGAGTGAATGTTGTGTGAGTTTCGCAAATAATCACTCATTATTATTTTAATACTTTTTTTTTTTATATAGGACACGTCAATTTGACTTCACCTCCCCTGATGTTAAGCTAAAGGCGAAGTCTCGGAAAGAGGGTCACCATCGGAAACATGTACCATGTTAACAGTGGTGGCACTCAGCTTGACGGCCTCATTAGATGCCTTTTCTCGCCCCGCTTAAAGGACCCGGGACTGTAGGAAGAGGGAAACACGTGAGCTGGCAGTGAGTTCCAGGTCTTAATGGTGCGACATAGGAATGAGTCACTGAAACGCTTGGTTCTAGCAGGTATACTCTGCACCGTAAATGCACGTGTCGTCCTGTGTAGGAAAGGAAAGGGTGGGACTAATTGGAAGAGCTCGTCAGAACATTCACCATGGTAGAGACGGTAGAAAACTGCCAAAGACGCAACATCTCTACGCATCTGCAGAGGCTCGAGGGTGTTCGTGACCTCAGGATTCCCAATAATGCGGACCGCACGTCGCTGCAACCTGTCGAGAGCATCTAGTAAGTGCTTTGCGGAGCCGTCCCAGAGATGTGAGCAGTATTCCACGCAGGAACGAATTTGGGTCTTGTATAGAAGACACCGCTGTTCCGGCGTGAAACTTCACATATATCATATACGTAAGTTTTCGCTTTAATTATTATGAATGGCTGGTCATAGGCCTCTCCCAATGTGCGCTATAACACCAGATTCACCACCATGAAATACCTTAATATTATGTAAACTTTAAAAGTAATTATTTGAATTAACTTTCAAAAGATTGTTAAATATGAATCTAATAAGACAATATGACTTTGAAAACAGGTAAGATTTTTTAAATTATCTTGGAAAACGAATCGGCATTTACTATTAAATAAAAAAGGGGATTTTATGTTAAGTCTTAGGGATATGGCTATTTTGAAAGATTTATAACATTAAATGTAATTGGCAGTATATATTTTGGTCAGCACCATCAGCAATCGAAAAAAAAAAGTTAATAAGCAACTTACGTAATAGTATATTAAGTACGGTACTTTCTTTCATTTATGTATCCTCTGTATATATTCTATGTTTGGTGTGCAATAAAGAGTATTCTATTCTATTCTATTCTACGGTACATAAAACAACAAATAAACATTTACATACCATTTACAGTTTATTTACATACCTTATCAATCTGTTCCCATTCGGACGACTAACTATATAATTTTTTGAAAACAAACACCACTGGAACGGTATAAATTGTGATAAATAAAGTCGTTTATTGCACGTCAGTAATAACCGTACCAAATACCAATTTGATCTTGATAAAAATAATTTTCATCTGTAATTTTCCAGCTGTATCAAGATGTTGAAAAGGCTATTTTCCCTTTGTTAAAAACAATACCTGTATTTAATACTTCAACGCGGGCACCCAATACTATAAAAGCGTGGCTCTGTATTTGATTTAATCTTATCCTTTCATACTCATACAATTACACTTTCGTGCAAGCTTAATTGGCTATTACTGTATTTACATGGAACAACTGATCGTTTTCTTTGCCACCATAATTATAATAAAGTCTTGAAACACAAAATTTTAAGCAATAAAAATCCCATAATAGCGAAGTGCACCGATATTTACGGGGAAAAGAAATTGTATGCAAAATAGGCCGGCCAAGTAATTTGAAGTACGTTCGTGAGAATATGCGCAGATATTCTATACCGTACTAGTAGGTACCTTACATACCTTATAACTTCTTTTTGTGCTAATGTGAGTCATCAGTCTCCATAAAATTGTCATGGTTATTTGCCATGGGTAATAAATATCCATTTATTGCAAATGCATGTGGACAAACCTCATAGATACCACTCATGCCGTGCGGGGATACAGCATGTGATATCCGAGGAAACCCAATAAGGCGGTTCCCTCACTGTCACTGACTAGGTATCTATGGCTTTCCATCCTCTTAGATGTGGAAATCACAGTGTCACCATATTGTACCAGAAAGGTGCTGGCTTGCTTCTGACGACCTCTCCTGTCAGTCTGTCACCCCCCGGGCCTACACGCAGAAACCGCCTTGCCTGCTGTCCACGGGGCCATAAGCTAATCCTCTGATATATGTGAGGTTTCCAGTCAAGTCTCAACAGGGCCGCGTCGCCGCGCTCGGACTTGGGTGTAAGTGACAGCGTCTCTCCCATCTTGGAAGAGAGGTGCTACCGTCTCCGTTGCTCAGGGGGCAACATGACCAAGCACCTTAATATCCGAGTACCTACTTATAAGAAGTTTGTTTCGGTGAATTTAAACTAAACAATACAAATTCATCTACACTAATATTATAAAGAGGAAAGATTTGTACCTATTTTTGTATGTTTGTAATGAATAGGCTCAAAAAGGCCGATTTAAAAAATTCTTTCACCAATAGAATGCTACATTCTTCCAATTTGACATAGGCTACATTTCATTTTGAAAAAAATTAGGGATCCTTGGTAAAATTTGAACAATGTAACCGAAGGTGTAGAAAAATGAGTTTTAAAATGTCTTTCGTCGAATGCGCTGCCGAAACTATAAATAATTGTCTACCCCGTGCGAAGCCGGGACGGGCTGCTAGTATTACATAAAGAGACGTTAGCATTGCTAAACTAAAGGATAATTATTTGCTTAATTTAAAAGGTTTGGTTTGGTTTTAGAGCTTTAAGATAAAAAATGGGTACTTGAAGGTAAAATCTGAATCATTGAAATTAAATAAAAACACGTTAATGTAACAGGATTATGGAGGGTGGAGAGTTAATCGTGCGTGTAGAACAAACAAATCGTCGAGGCCGCGGGTGTCGTTGAGCCGACCAGCAAATGTGAGGACCGTGCGTGCATACACGAACTATGGTCTCCTTCTCACTTTTAGATAATAAGTAGTGTTACATTTGGTTCACTTAAATAAATATCTGAGATGCAGTAAGTGTGTAGAAAATGTACAGGATCAAGGCATATAACTAATTTGAAATTCATCATGTTAGGCATGTCAGGTATAATATTATAAAGTGATGACTACATTACATTTAATTACTAACCAATAATTATGGTACAGACCACGGAACTATTGAACAAATATTGTGTAGCAGTTAGACAATGGGTATATTTATATAGAAACACAACTTATCCAACTGTGGCAGAAATAAATGGATATGCCATTTATGTATTACGATTTTAATACATATTTATTATGTTTATGGTCTTTAATTCATACAAAGTCGTGATGTTAGAATTTATTTAGGTAATCGCGATAAGCTGAGATTGATTACATGTATAGAATTCTGAATGTTTCTTAATCACGTTAGAAATTGCTTTATAAACCAAGATAAGCAAGATTACATGAATATCCACCAATACATAGTAGCCTTGTGACTCTAAATAGGGTATAATTTAGCTTTATTTCACAATTAATGACCATAAAGATTTCTTTCAGATTTTATTGCGAGTCTTTAACAATTTTAAGGGCAGGCAGTTAAGTGTTAGTTGTGAGGGTAACATCGTAAAATTATTTATTTATACGACCCAATTTCGTCGGTATGCTGGTCGACAAAGTATTTTCGGGCCTTATCGAGACCGAATCAAGGGTCAACGCTTCAGCGCACACTTGCTGTGGGACTGCGTTATGCGGTAAATGTGCAACACATTTCACAACTTTGACTTGGCCTCTGCATTATTAAAATTTAAAATAACTATGCTCAAATTATTATTATTTTATAAAATTCACAAAGCGTATCTATGTATACGGCATGGCATTCACTCAATTTTCCGAGTGCTCGCAAATAAACGTTTTTGCTAAATATAAACTACGTTTCGTGGAATTATTGATGGTTAACCGTATGTGTAATCATTACACTGGTCAACAATTTACAACTTTATAAAATTTTCCTAAAATATTGATGTCAGTTTTAATGTATTTTGATGTGGTCATTTCATAAATCGTACATTTTTTTTCTTAGCAGTTCTAGTTTTTGAGATATTGTAACTTTTCACATTTATTTACTTTTAGAGCGTTTCATACATTCACATTCATATTTTTATAAGTTTTACTTATCATATGTTAGTATTAATAACATGGCTACGAAGAGGAGACGTTCTATGAACGATCCAGATAGTTTTGTGTTATTTGTGGTGAATATACCTTTACATTCAACTGTTATGAAAGAAGAATATGCAAGTATTTCTCTAGTACTGGAAAAACTGAAGTATGGAGATCATAACTGGGTTATTTGCGTAGATTTGAAAATGGTGAATTTCCTTTTAGGGCAACAAGCAGGTTATACGAAATATCCATGTTTCATGTTTGTGGGACAGCCGCGATAAAAAGCAGCACTGGACTCAAAAAGTGTGGCCATTGAGAGAGACACTAGTTGTTGGTAAGCAAAATGTAATAACTCCACCTTTAGTGAATCGAGTTCGAATTATATTGCCACTGCTTCATATTAAACTCGGCATTATGAAACAATTTATTAAGGCCCTTAACAAAGATGGTGAATGTTTTGCTTACGTATCAAACAAATTTACAGAGCTAAGTGCAGAAAAGTTAAAAGCAGGTATTTTTGATGGTCCACAAATTAGACGATTGATCAAAGATCCAAATTTTGTCAATTCTATGAATGAGCTCGAAAACAGAACATGGAAATCATTTGTTTTGGTAATCCAAAATTTTCTTGGCAATCATAAATCAGAAAACTATTTACAAGTAGTACCGGACATGTTGTCAAATTTGAGAGATCTTGGGAGTAACATGAGCATTAAAGTACATTATTTATATTCTCATTTGGATCGATTTCCTGAAAATCTTGGAGACTTTAGTGAAGAGCAGGGTGCAGGATTTCACCAAGATATACGAGTAATGGAAGAACGATATCGAGGAAGATGGGACACCCATATGATGGCAGATTACTGCTGGAATCTTTGTCAGGATCTTGAGCTGGCGTCTCATTTAAGAAAGTCCTATAAGAGACAATTTTGTACACATTGAAATCAATTCTGTAAAATAAAGTGATTAAAAATATTATTTTTTGTGAAAATTTAAAACCTATGTGTAATTCAAAAACAAGAGCTGCTAAAAAAAATATAGTGCTGTTTTCGTAATCAGCACCCTTAATTTAATCAAAAACGATTAAGAAAAGTCTGGAAAATTTTTCGGTGTTGACCAGTGTTATCTCTTAAATGGAAGGTAAATATTATTTAATATTTCGCTTTAATTTCTCCGAAATAGAATGAGTATTCAAAGCCCTGCTTTATGAGTATGCACACCGTAATTAAATAATAATTGCCTTTGAAAGTTTTCGACAGTAATTAAATAAATTGTATTAATTCAATCACTGCATAAATGTTTGCTAGTCATGTTTTTATTTAATAATAACCAAGAGCATGCATTACTACTACAATTAAAATCAAATGTTGCAATATGTTTCTTTTATTAGACGTCATTATATCAAACTAGAGAAGAGTTGAATAAAAATATATTATTTAACTAACAGCTGCCCACAGCTCTACGTAGGTACAGTCAGCATCATCTGTCATCAGATCAATTTGTTCGGACAATTATACTATTATATATTTTATTAGACGTCATTATATCAAACTAGAGAAGAGTTGAATAAAAATATATTATTTAACTAACAGCTGCCCACAGCTCTACGTAGGTACAGTCAGCATCATCAGTCATCAGATCAATTTGTTCGGACAATTATACAATTTAAATCAATAAAACTGTTTGATTTGCATAACATAACATAAACTCACGCCTGTATTCCCCGAAGGGGTAGGCAGAGGTGCTAGCACCCACATTTCGCCAGTTTATGTTTAGGTCCCAGTGTAATAGGTGGCGAGCCTATTGTCATTAACCGGGCGCTTATAAACCTGCGATAAATACACACATAACTTCGAAAAGCATCGAAAAGTCATTGATGTGTGCCATGGTAAACCTGGGATCCGTCCATTACCCATACCACTAGGCTACCGCTGTTTGATTTGCTCTTGAGATTATTTTGAGACTTTGTAGCCAAGATCGTTTGACACTACTGCACGTTAATTTTGACCATATTTCAACGAGTTACAGAAACTTATTATTATTTCTGTGAAATGTGAAATTCCCACCAGAAAAGCTGAATGAATCTAAATTATTAATCGTAGTGTATTTTATTTCGTAATTCAATTGAAACTTTTTTTGCCCATTAGGTAGAATATGGAATGATCACATGATTTTCAAATTTAAACCTTTCTGTACCTGGTCTTCCGAAATAAAATTATGATAACAATTATTATGTTTACATAAGATAAATTGGTATTAAATTCAGATTCGTTCAGATTTTCTGATGTGATTGAATAGATTGATGGTATTTATTCCTACAATATTCGATGCCAAGGTTAATTAACGTGCTAGATCACTGCCGCATCCTTAATTTGCAACTAAATTCAATTCGTCCAAATCATTACTGCTATATATAATGGTTATTACATGAAGCGGTCCACATAACAAGGCCTATAATGAGCCGTAACATTCGATCGCTAACTTGGAAATAGCTTGAGCTTTCGTGTTACAGTACTACTCCATATTGGTGTTCACTATATTTTTGCTCCATATCATATTGTGTACAATTAGTGGTGATATGAACTGGGCATTACGTATTCATTATGAATTTATGTATTCATTAAGTTGTTAACGTATATGCAGTATAAAATTTTCACTCAGGATGTGACTGAGATTAAATTAAGCATTATCATACTAGGTAGGTTATATTTGAGACTATCTAGATCTCCAGCTGGGTGATACCTACCTACTTCTAGCTCTTGCATCTATCACATATATTTAGGGAACGTAAAACGTATCTATACCAACATTAAACAATATTACTTTTTTCTACTATCTATCTAGACAAATTAAATAAAATAGTTTTAAAAAGTTCTCTTCGCCACTAATGATTACGAACCCGGCCGATCATTAATCTATGATCACATTAGGTTAATAAATTACAAAAAATCGATCAACAGTCATAAACCTCTGTAGGTTTAGAATTGAACTTGAACACAGACATGTTTGAAATAGGAAACAGAATTTAAGATAAGATATGAGTATTTTTATATCGCTGGATCTTAGAGTTTATAATACCTCAAGCTGCAATTAGCCCACTGCAGTCCACTGCTGGACATAGGCCTCTCCCAATGTGCGCCATTTCATCCGATCCTCCGCCTTCCACATTCAGTCCATCCCAGCCACCCTTTTCAGGTCGTCAGTCCATCTGGCTAGGGGGCGTCCTACCCCGCGTTTGCCTTCTCTCGGTCTCCACTCTAGGACTCGTCTGCTCCAACGGCCATCAGTCCTTCGACAGATGTAGCCAGCCCATTGCCACTTGAGCTTAAGTATAAAGTGCTCATGATTGTTCTACTTATTTATTGTGCAATATTATTCATATATGCTTCCAAACAGACGTTTTAAATTTAATCATCTCCAATTTGAAATTGCCTTCAAACTACGGACTGTATTTCAAAATATTTTTTGCCAATTCTAAATATGTTTGAATATTTTATAGAGCTTATGACAAACGATTGACGTACCTAATATATCTATCGTATTCAACTTTATTATATTTAAATGTAAAATGAATGATATCAAAAGAATAGAAAATAGTCTACAAGAATAAAAAAGATTTTGTATCGATCATGACTGTCAAAAATCCTTTTTCAATATAATTATATGAATCCCTCTCCAGTCTCCCTAGATTGCCGGCGGCGGTGAAAATTCCACATCCTCCTCATTTCCATGCAGGAACTAAGTCTGCAAAGTTTTTATTGCTATGACAATAAAATTATGGTATTATTCCAGCTTGAATTAGATGTAATCACATATGCATATTCATACAAGTTTAGTGCGGTACACCCGACAAATTTCGGATATTTTCGCTATGTATTTCGTTGATATGATGTATGATGCTTCTTCAAGCAAATGAATTAATGAATATTCATTACAGAAAGCTTATACGAAGTATTGAGAGTACCTATTGGTGTTCCCTTAACTATGATGTCATAAATAGCTTGCAGAGGCGAACATGGTTCTTAATTTATCAATTTACAGGCAAAATTAATAAAATGCTAAATAGAAAGTTAAGACTATGTTTGTAATGTTTTGATTCCCGAGGATGGCCAGACCGTAGGGGATGGCCCTGTGTCAGCCGGGGTGTGAGGGATATGGCGAAAGCAATCGGTGTGCGATTTTAGCCTGTTCGAGTCCGACATAACCTCCTCTTCCGGCTCCGGCGGGGGAGGTATCCGAGGGGATTTCCGCTCGAAAAAAAAGCAAAGTTTTGATTGAAACTTAAAATAGCATAGCATTTTTAATAATCATGGCATAATTGACAAATATAATAAGAATCTCTTAACATTTGATTTCAAATTTTAGAACTTCTTTTTCGTAGTTCTCACACTAATGTACCCACTAAAGGCAGTATGCTAACAGACAGCAATTTCGGTAGCTTGCATTAACCTTCCTTGCTTTTTACGCAAGTACAAGGCTTGAGTGTTATGCCCATGGAGAAGGAAATGAAAGCGGAGTTGTTGCAAGGCAATCGAGTCGCGTGTCATCCAAACGTCAAATGGACTCATTCGGTAGGAACGTTATACCTATGACGTCCTTCGACTTTTGACACCCCGCGCGTCTCTCTTCCCACCCGCATTCGGCGACGCGTTTTTATTAGGAGAAATATCATCTCCGTTACTTAATCATATTCTGTCCTCCGTGATTATGCCTTAGTGTACCCGTGTTGCTTTACCTTAGTATCAGTTAGCGAATATCACTAAAATTAAAAGTGATTTTATGATCAAAACTCGTGACGGCTACGTTAATTTAATTAAGTAGGTTGCAACGTTTTACCCTCATAGTGGCATTTAGATAGTTATACAGTTTAGCCATTCAGTTAAAGGTATAATCATCATAAGAGCATCTTCTAAATGAATGTGAGAAAAAAGATAAGTGGTACATTACTCATCTAAAATAAATCTGACAATCAGAAACATATTACAGCACTAAATTATTATCATTTCACCCATTTCTCTAAGGATGATAGGTAAAAAGCAGTTTTCCGGTAAATGTGATGATTCTCGTTCCATTAGGCATCAGTTACGATTTGTTCTCGGTCACGCGATGTCAGCATTACCAACGTGAGCATGTTGTTTCCTGTTTAGACGATTCTTTTGGAACGTACATTGGCAGATGTTGGTACAATTTTTCTGAACATCGCGTTACTGTATTGGGTACCGCAGGAGCACCGCATTGTTTATGTGACTTCAGTAAGTAATTGTGAGGCTGTGGCCTGCAATTGAGAACTAACCGCAAAACTTTTTATATTATGTGTATACGATGTTTTTTTATTATTTTTGGCATATTACCTAATTATTGAAGTCAGTCTTTACTGAATTCATGTGAAAATGAAAGTGTTAAATAATCTTCATCTGGGGTCTCAAAAGCTTCAGAGCACAGGATACTAAAAATGCAGGTGATTGTATATTATTGAAAGTAAACTAATAGTAAGAATGTGTTAAAATAAAACTTATTCAGTACGAATATAATTAGTAAATATAAATTAGAATCTTATTTATATAATCACTGTTCGGATTAAATGTAAATAACTTCAAGCATGTGCTACTGGGAATCTGTATCTTTCCAGTAGCACATTATTTAATTGCTGATGTTATGGAGTAAAGTCAACAAAAAAGTAGTAAAACAGTAAAATAGGAGTTTACATACTAGTAAATTAACCAACTTTAGTAGGTGTACTGTACTATTTTTACTTGATCACCCGAGAGCAGTTACATTTTTTCAACTTTAATATCTAGTTACTTCTTTCTTCCTTGTCTTGAATTCTTTGACATCTATATTTTTCTCAACACCACTGGTTAGGCTAGTTTGGTAAAAATAGTTACGACAGAAATTTAAATTACACACACCTTATGAAAATAATACACAGAACAAACACGCTGATCAGTTTCGATAAGTATTGAAATCTGAGTTCCGAAATGAAGTATCCAAACTATAAAAGCAGTAATGTAAATTGGCTTATGTTGTGTTTATTGAGGTAAAAAGGGTCTGATCTGGTGAATATTATACCTGTCTATTATATAAAAAGGGTTCAAAATGGTTATTGTCGGAAATGTAAGTTAATCTTTGTACGGAAACTACGTATTATGCATTTGTTTAGCCATATACCTATTATAAACTGTATAATTACAGATTGCCTTACGGGAAAGTATCGTTGAGATAAAGGGATAACTAAACGAGGTCCATAAATTCACCACAATGAACAAATCTCTTGTCCAGTTGCCGTACTACAATTAATTAACAAAGAATTTGTAATGAACTTCACGCCAGTTTGCTGTTTACTATAGAGGTACATACCTTTCGCAAGTTAGTTCGCTCCCGCGGCTCCGCAATTGTTTCGATGTTATCTCGTTGGGCCAAAGTTGGTTAGACACAACCCACGGTAATGTGCCTAAGTGAACGATGTTGCCCCAGCGAATTCACCCAGTTTTACTCACAATTTGATGTTTTGTTATGTGCTTTATTAATACTTTTTGTGAAGTAATTTGTTAAATGATTTTCGCACCGCAAAGTTTAAATGAATTGCTTTTTGACAAATGTGTGGCACATAACGCGCTTGAATTATTGTAGGCACGTTTGAATTGTGTTCAGCATACTTGTAACCGTTATAAATGAAGATATAATACATTGCTAGAATGTTTGTTAACACGTATTTTGGTATGAGTTGTTCAATAAATAAATCTTTAAAATGAGAAAGTTTTGGACAGTAAATCATATCGCCTGCAGTATTATACATGCAATCATAAAGAAATATTGTTTCTTAATAAAAGTTCTATGTTGTTTTAACAATAAAACCTACGGGGCGGGTTCCCATTTCGTTTTTCGTTACTGACATAAAATATACAGTTTCAGTGACCCAATAAAATTATTATTTATCAACTAAATAGTTCAGGCAGTGGCGTGTTCAGGCTCTACCTCCAAATTGTAATTGACGTATGAGAGAAAACAAACGAAAAGTTCTACTGAAATAAATGCCAAATAAAAAGGTTTTCGTAACTAACCGTAACGTATTAAGACAAATTCGAGTTCACTCGATAGTTATAAAGTGTGTTGTATCTATTGTATTATTTATTTATTCACTAGTGCCTCAACAGCAACTATGTATTTATGTTTTATCATATCTATATTAGGTAAGTATATAAGTGTTCTAAGTACATACATTAGTTTTTATTATCAAGTTGTGGTTGGCTTGGGCCTCAAAGATATTGGTAAGACTGTGTTTCCGTTTATGTACATAATTAATAAGAAAACTATATTCTGTCTAATTCACTTATTTTTTAATTTATTATTTTTAAAATAAGTAGTTTATTTGCTGATACCTATTTTTTATTTCTTGTTGTCTTTCCAAAACTTATTATTACAGTAAATACTCAAAACGTGGTTTGTACCTGCGCTAGTCATTTAATAATAGTTCTATCCAAGTGAGCTGCCTGAACCTCAGGTTTGCACAGATTATTTAATATAGTAAGGTACTCAACATTAATTTGCTCAACAAAAGCCTGCACTCACCGAGACGCTGTAAATTGTATTCTGTGAAGGGGAGCACCGCTATCAGTATCTAATTAAAGGGTCATTGTTCGTTGAATAATGTTTGTTAAATAATTGAGTTAATGTAAATCTGTCATAATAATTGGATACGGGTCGAGATCTTGAAATATCCAACAAAATGTCTTTGTTACGAGAGATGTCTTCCATCAATCAAGTTGGCAGTTGACTGAACACTTACATTTATCTTTTCCTAAAGACAAGGGACGTGGACCTGACATAGTAAAGTTTTCGTTAATTTTATTGAATTGAACTTGAAGTTATATTTTTGAACAAGTATATTATTTGTTTAAATATGCCTATTATAATTAACGCAACTAAATCACGATAGATAAATAATCTCTTGTATATATGTAGGTATATTTATGTATTTCTACTTATGAGTATCTTATGCATGTGTATGTTCGTTTAAGATGTTGATACATGTATGTAAGTACTTATTATTAGAATGCCTTTGTCAGGAGTATACCTTTCGTATACCCCTTCATTATAAACTCTTGACATTTAATGCCTCTCATTGGATTGCTATTCCTCTGTGCAATCTGGGGTTTGCTGGAAGAGAACTCAACCTTAAGTTAAGCTCGCCTTTGTACATAGTATTTCTTTTCTTTGTTTAAATGCCATGTAAGTGTACAATAAAGAAATAATAAATAAATAAAAATCTTTGGTGAAAATAGGGACAAGGAGTTTAGAGCCGAATTGTATGGCAATGATGAAGAAAATATATTTTATATTATAGCAAGAAACTTACGATGATATTCTTACGAATATATTTTGAGGCTTTGATCTATGTAACCTAACTACGCACTCAATGAAAGAATTCTACGAATATATGCAATCGGTCCACAATATGCAAATATTAAAGTTCATTAGAACCCGCTGTTTGACGGGAAAAAAGGACCCTGGACCCTGGTGAAGTTTCAGATGCGGCTGGGACTAACGCCAGGATGAAGAAGAGATGCAAAGTGATTCCGTGGACCACGGAATCACTTTTCTATCTTTATATCTATCGCCTTAGTGCGTTAGGGCGTTACATTTGTGTTGCTACTTGTAGAAGGGGACGGCAGGCAAAGAGGATAATAGAGAAAGTCCGAAGGTTAGACCTCTAGTACTTCCACAAAAAGTACCAAAGCCGATCATTTAAATGTGGCTGTACTATATTTATTTATACTATGACCACTTTGTTAAATATAAAGCTTGCATGAATAAATGTTTTATCCTTTAAAGTATAATTTGCATAGTTTTATTTAAAAAAATATATTGTCCAGCGAAGCGACTATACACTAGCCAAAATGTTTACCAAAAATTTTATAGCCTCTTGAATTTTTTAAAGTTATTATATTTAACTTGCATAGTTAAACAGCATAAAAGTGATAACGCTTTTTAAAATATGTGGAATAATGTTAAAGGCTTAAGGTTAAATACTTGTAGTGTGGCAACATTTGTGACTGATATTATTAAATATCAAGAGAGTCTCATTCGTATCGCAATATGACGCTAGCTTTGTCAGTAAGGGTAAGAGGTAAGGGCCGGATTCGAAAATTTTATGATTGAAAATCGTGATTTGACTTTAAAGTACAGATATTCACACAATTAACTTAAAATTTGTGCTTGACACATGTAAGTAGCTAGGTATTTTCCAAGCATAAAGCGTATACGTAAAAATTTCGCATTTTAACACATAAGGAGTGGAAATCCTAAAAAATCTGCCAAGCTTAGGATTGTCAAGTCTCAGTGGTATAAATAAACTCTCCGTTGAATTATAGGCCGATAGGTATTTGAATGAATTTTTATAGCACTTATCATGCTAACTTTAAAATAGGCATTCTTTGTAATTTTTATCCACTTTTACTAATTAAGTCTTTAAAATCCATCTGAATCAATCGTATAAAATACATCCGATAGATGACAATAGGCTCACGCCTTATTTCGTGGAAACAAAATAAGACATCGTGCGAGATTTAGGTGTACCTTTTCCTTTGGTTAATTTGTGGGAGTGAAAAATAAATGAATAAAATAAAAGTATTTATCACGTCCGTACAATCTACAATGGATGTTTTTTCAAAGCTAATTCTAGAGCTAAGCCTAGAGAAAAAAGCAACAAAATGTGGTTTGAACCGCATAATAAATTTAGCGGTTGCCCCTGGCTCCACCCGTGTGGTCGCCAGTTATCGCAACCAAATATAGCCTATGTCCTTTCCCAAGGCCTACTTTATCTCTGTAAAATTAGTTCAGAGGTTTCGGCATGAAGTCGTAACAGA
The DNA here is from genome assembly GCA_914829495.1 of Eilema sororculum. Lineage (NCBI taxonomy): Eukaryota > Metazoa > Arthropoda > Insecta > Lepidoptera > Erebidae > Eilema > Eilema sororculum. The sequence goes on along the minus strand of OU618543.1, from coordinate 14,149,264 downwards.
CAAACACGCAGGTAGAGATTTATCAATATATCTACTATAAAATTTAATATACCTAAAACACTTTCAAAATACAGTTTCAAAATAATACTCTCAAAAATATATTACGCTCTATTATCATAATTAACACGTAATTAATTAATGCACAAGAATTAAATTAAAACATGACTCTGGCGTTTAATCCGGCACTGTGCTGTAGATATTTGTATTTCAACTGGTATATTAATACGAGAGTTGCACCTGAGCCGCGGCGCGTGTTGACTGTAAATAAATCCATAGCTGGCATCATATACCGTTCACAAGTACGCGACTTAGAGCCCTCACCCGTAAGATATGTCATCTAGTCACGTCACAACTTTGAAGGTGAAAATTTGACTCGGCTGGTTTGTCGTTGGCAACATTTTGTGCTTTGATAACAATAGCGTGCACTTTATTTATCACTATGCTTTGTATGACTAGTGGTGTGTTCTTATACCTACTACTATCATCCGTCCACGTAGAAATTTCACAGTGGCATTGAACAACAAAGTTTACACTTTGGAACGTTTCAATTATTTGTTTTTGATTGCTATGTCGGCGAGTGACTGCAGGCGGTCTGACAGGGTTTCCAACAGCGAGAGGAGCCTGGACAACCTCATCCATAGCGTAATAGGTTCACCAACTAGAAGGATCCGCGGGATCGTCTTAATTCGTTTAAGTTTTACCCTAATAGGTATAATATGGCTATTTGATGCTATACTAGACTATAAGGAATTTGATAATAATATAACTTTTAATTTTAGCTTCCTGATCCTAGTAGCCTAACACGAAGAGAGCGACGGAGGTATTGGCGAAACATTTCTTCTAACCTATATCGATACATGTCAGCCTATGTCAGGGTACGCGGTGTCGTATTCTCGACAACAATAGATTATTTGGCGAAAGATCTACCATATTTGGTGTCAGATCTATATATATGATGACAAATAAGAAACGATGCTGACAAAAATATCAAAAATATATATAGTATACTTCCTACTTTTTATGGTGATTATGCTTTGCGCCTTACTTCCCAAAAAAGAGATTACATCTATTGGGTTGTTGAAGTCAATCACTGGTGGGAACTATAGGTCTGGCATTATATAAAATATACAAAAACATATAGGTACACCTTTTGTCCTTCCTCTCGCTCTGTTGAGCTCGAGAATACCTTCAGGCACCAGATTAAACATTACCGGGAAATTTCATTTTTCTGAAAGTGTAATTTTAATATTTCGATCGTATAACACAAAAGTTTTGTTCTCTAAGCTTACATTTTAAAGGTATATAAGCATAGGTATAACCCATAATTATTTCGGCTACAATTTTTTTGAAGGAAGTGAATTATTTATTCGTTTTTGCGTATTCAATCCAGTAACCACAGTATATTCGTTACTGTTTCTGTATAGATCTTTTATTGTTTTAAAATCTTTCAGTATATCTATAGGTTACTAGCTGTTGCCCGCGGCTCCGCCCGCGTGGTTGTCACTTATCGCTAAATTAAGATTTAAACTATCCTATCTCTCAAGTTGGATCGAACTGCACATGGTGTGCGAATTTTATTATAATCGGTTAAGTGGTTTAGGAGTCCATTGAGGACAAACATTGTGACACGAGATTTATATATATTAAGATTATGAGCCATTATGCATGTTTTTGTTGTTAAATTAGGTATGAACTCTTGGAGTGAACTTAAGATATACTTAGCTCTTAAAAATAAACTAAGTATATTTAAAGTTATAAAACCGTCTTACTTATAAATCTATTTATCTTGCACATCTGTAAAATATTAAATTGATATTGTCATACCACGAGAAATTTAGTATAGCTGGAAAATGTAACTTCACCCTTGATTATCCTATTGGGAAATAACAAAGGCAAGGAATAAAAAAAGTAGTAAAATTATTACCTGAGCCAAACCAGACTAAAATCGCAACAATTTATGAAGACGATTCTCCTATCCTTACCGTTTATTTCTAGAGCTTTCTATTTAATTGAATACAAAAGTTAAACGCTCCGAGTTACTTTATTCTCGAACGAATATTTGCAAAGTCCATTTTCTGTGGAAGTAAGCATTCAGAGCCAGCATTTTCCTTTCTTAATTAATTGTAAATTACGTGACGATAGCTGCGTTAATTTGTTAATTTTGGTATTAAATAACCTAATTTCGACTGCAATTAATTGTGAAATCATTCGTTTACTATCTAGTAATCGAATTATTTCACAATTCGTTTTATATTATTGCAATATTATTTATCAGTTAACTGATATCACTAAATGGATTTTTTTTTATCGTGCGAAAAATCCCCACGGATACCACCCCCACGGAGCCGGTGGAGGCGGTTATGTCGGACTCGAACCGACTAAAACGCACGCCGTCTTGGGTCCTTGGTTGCCGGAGGTGAGATTGCCAAAAGCATATCTCTCGCACCCCGGCAGACCCAGGACCATCTCTTACGAGATGGCCCCCTTCGGGTTGTGGGGACCACAGTGTCCCCATCTAGCCCCGGTTACGGGGAGACGCATTTGGCGCCGCCGCCGCGGCCTGCTTCTGCTAGGGTGACAGGCGGCTCCACCGGTCACCCTCAGGCCAGCGCTCATGGAGGACGGAGGTCGTTCTGCGACCTCCGACGTCCGGTTCGCCTTCGCTCTGCGCGGGCTTCCCGGGCCCGAACTGTAGTTCGGATCCGACCGGCCGCCTCCTTCTCGAGCATTACTTGCTCGCAGAAGGAGACAGCCGCACCCCAAGCGTTCGCGCATCTTACCATCGCTGTGAGCAACGTGGCGAGTGTGAGGACTCCCACCCCCAGAGCCGCCACTAGGACCCGCCTCGGCGTGTCCCACGCCGGGCACTCGGTCAGCGTGTGCAGCTCTGTGTCCTCGCTCGCATCACAGTGATGGCACTCGGACGTTGGCTCCTTCCGGATCCGACACAGGTAACTCCCGAAACACCCGTGTCCGGTAATCACCTGCGTCAGCCGGTACGAGAGGCTATCCGCGCTGGGAACAGGGAGCCAACGACTCCTCCGAGCAGCTCCGGCTGGAGACACCGGGTCAATGGCGGGGCCCGGGGGCGCAGCTTGCCCCTTACCATAAGGTAAGGCCGCCCCCATGGGTCCCGCTCCAGCGTCTCCAGCAGCTCTTTATGAGCTGCTGCCTTTGCCTGCCTTATGGCCACTCGGAGGTCCCTGTACCCCGCATGAAGCTCCGCCTCTCGGGGCTCTGTATCTGCGGGGCGGCAACGCCTCCTTCGGAGTCTGGTCCACCAGCGGAAAGCGATCACGGAGGCCTGTCGGAGCCTCGCGATGTCCGCCGACCACCAGTAGACCTGACGCCTCAGATTATAGGGCGGAGCCCTAGGCATAGCCGCGTCGCAGACACGCGTCATGGCCTCCCGGAACCACGCCGCCTCATCGTCTATGTCGACAGGCCTGTCCGGCGCAGAGGCCCAGGCCTGTACGATGGCGGCCTCCAGGAGGACCTCCCGATCCATTCGCTTAAGCACCCAACGTGGCTCGCGTGGAGCCGGTGTAACCGGCGCGGCGCCCGCAGGAGGGGAGACGTCGAACCGAATGTATCGGTGATCCGACGCTGTCCCCACCTCCCCAAGGACACGCCAGCCCTGCACACGGCCTGAGAGCGGGGCGCTCGCGAACGAAAGGTCCACAATTGAGTCGCCCCAGCTCTTCACGCACGTGGCGACGGCCCCGCGATTCAGGAGAACTAGGCTGAGACTATCAGCCCAGCTCTCCACTGCCCTGCCCCTCGGGTTCGTGCGCCGGGAACCCCAGTTCAGAGACCAGGCGTTAAAGTCCCCGAGCACCAGAACCGGGTGAGGGTAACAGGTATTGACGACGACGGTCAGATGATCCAGCCACTGCTGGTACTCATCTATGACTCGGTTCGGCGAGAAGTAGACTGCCACGACCGCTATTCCCCCCACAAGTGCCGCTACGCAGCCATTCCCCCTTGTCACGACAACAAGGGGGGGACTGCCGGCAGCGGCATTGTGCACCAGTGCCACCGATCCGTCCAGGTCGGTTTCCCAGGCAGGCCCGAGAAACCCCAGCCGACAACTGCTGCCCCCAGTCCACGCCGGCCGAAGCGTATAGCTCCGACCTTTACTGTGTCCTGAGGGCAGCCTCCGGCCTCCACCACGGCGAGCTTAAGCTCCTCGGCCGTGATGGAGATCACTAAATGGATGGGTAGAAGTTTATTATACACATACATTTCGCAAATATTTCCCTGAAAGTGCAAGCTATGAACAAATGTCGTGGAGAGGACCACGAATACTTTGTGTGATATCTTCAAATAAATTACAGCAATTAAAACACATTAAGTGAAAGAGAAAAAAATACACTTTATAGATAACAGTTTATTCATACACCCAAAATGTTTTTTACAGATATAGACATGGGATATATACAATCAATAATTTATAAGGGGTTCTTATCGTTTCTTGCAATTTCATCAAAGCAATCTTGGGATGGACTACCACGGTTTATATAAACAAGAGTTTATTATTACATAGTATAGGTATTTTTGTTTGAGCTTCACATACTGTATGTTTGCTAGGAAAAATACTAATAACCGAATGTAATATAATGACTGATATACTTGCTATTTCTTCATTGACTGTTAATCTAAATTTCAAGCCCCGATTTGCTTGTGAAGTTATTATTACTAAAATTTCTGCGACTTCGTCCGCCTGGACTTAGTTTTTTTACCCCGAATCCTAAAACTTCTATAATGCTTTAATACCGTTGCTTTAAATTCATTCTTGCTATAATAAAGTAAATATAAAGACATAAAATAAACATATTTATTACGGTAACTGCTGAAACATGAGCAACGATTACATTTTCTACTGGGAAAACCCAACTAAATTATGTGAGGGTAATATAAAAAGACGAAATCTGCAGCAGCCACGTTTGTGTTTACTTTAGTATTTTACACATTTTTGCGTTTGTATTATAAATATTTCCTTTTGAAAACAAAATTTCAAGAAAAATAAAAATTTATTCAACAGTAATGAAAAACTTCAGTACGATAACATATCAAAAAAGTCTTTCAAAGTACTAATATTATAAATGCGAAAGTAACTTTATCTGTCTGTCTGTCTCTATGTTACGCTTCACGCCTAAGCCACTGAACTAATTTTGATGAAATTTGGAATAGGGGTAGATTAGACCCTGAGAAAGAACATAGGCTATGTTTAGCCGCGATAACCGACATCCACGCGGGCGGAGCCGCGGGCAAAAGCTAGTTATAAATATTTCCTTGTGAAAACCAAATTTAAAGAAAAAAAAAAAAAATTTAACAGTAAAGAAAAACTTCAGTACAATGATGTGGTACATCAAAAAAGTCTTTCAACATAGATTCGATATAAATTTCAAAATTGCTTTTATGCCTATCCTGATACCTGAATTACCAAAAAAACATAAAAATAATTCAGCGCTTCAAGCGGATATACTCAAAATTTGCATAGAACTTCCACCAAATAGATCAATGCTAGACTATAATCATAAATAACGGTTAATGTTCTATACAAAACATTTAATTTCCGTGTAGCAGCAACAATGCCTCACACTCCAGGCATATCGATGGAATTGATTTGTACTGTTTTAGTTTTCCTTACATTATGTACGTTTTGATCAGATATTTATTTAAAATTTAGTATTTGTAAAGAATATATCAAGAAGTATTATGAGAATAATCATTAATGCCATCTACCTGCCTTATTGTCATTATTCTTATTTTTGCCCCGGTCATATCCGCTGAGACTTTGGCTACGAGCTTTCACCTGAGACTCTGGGTTCTACTTTCCGGCATTTATTTCTCCAGTTTTCACTGTATTGGGTATCGATTGTAGTGGGATTGTTGGTACGCATATCATGTGTCTTGAAATATAAAATTACTTGTCTTGACCGACTGACTGACTGTTTCATCAACGCAGGACCTACAAAAAGTTCGTCATTTTCAAAATTAGAAGCATGAAACTTCGTACACTTCGCCTTTTGACAAATGTTTTGTCGCGATAACCGACATTCTCGTGGGCGAAGCCGCGGACAAAAGCTAGTTTTCTACGAAGCCAAGCAAGAACTTTTGTTGTCCCTGGGGTAGACCAAAAATTAACATATTATAATCTTAAAATACAAGAAAACATACCAAAATTTTGTTTGTTATTACCATCTTTCATCAAACTTAGCTATATTATTTATCAAACAGTAAGTATCAAAACCTTTTGATCTTAGGCAAAACAAAATCGTAAACCCTACTCGTGAGTCGATAGGGTTGTCTTCCTTATTGTCTACTTGAGTAATTCCTTTCTGACGCGTCCACGTTGCGGAAGTGGGCACCGCACGATTCAGTAAACCGGAACGTGTGTATGGCAAATATAATATTTTAGCGGAATCCTTCCGGTTAACCGTAGGGGTTAACCGGAAGGATTCCGTTATGGCGTGGCTTTTAGTTAAAATTAGGGTTTTAAGTTCATGATATAGAGCCGCTTGACTTTTGTCTGTATTAAAAGGTATAAAAGGTATTGCTATTTAATTTGGAACCTTACTTCCACCGTGATTTTTATGCCGATGTTTTCCCAATCCCGATAGCAATACCTGTACTAAAGCCTCGTTTGTTATTTGCAAGTGCATAGATTAACAGGTGAAGTTGATTTGGGTTTCAAGGGTGTTGACTTTTTAGACTATATACCCATTACTTAAATTTAAATACACTCAACTTTAACAGTAATTACTTAATTAAGTTTAAAGTTGAGTATACTAAGTGGGTAACGAAGTACGAAGTAATCTTCGTAACCCATCTGTTCACTATATTGAGGGAGTTTGATTTAAATAGTAAACTGTTAAGTATGTGAGCTTTCACCTTTCAAGTTTAGATATTTTGCAATAATTTATTACAAGGTTTTTAAAGCAAATATCTTAATTCATGATGGTTATGATATACGCCGTCGTAGAACATATACTGATTAAATGGATGATGTATTGAAAAAATGTTTATCAAAGATACATGACATCATTGGGCTTGCATCAAAGGTTTGATGAGGTAGAGGAAGACTCTTGAGAGTACTCAGTAGAGGAAATGTTGTGAAGTGAAGTGAACAGAAGTAGATGGCAGGGTGATGGTACTGCACACCCCAGAGGTCCCTGTAGGAAAAAAGCGTGAATATATTTATATATTTTCACGCCTGTATGTCTCCAACGAGGTAAGTAGATTAACACACACAAGGGGCAAACCTATTATTGTCAACCGGGCATTTTCATGGAATGTTAAGCTGGATATAATATTCGATCTCAATCCACCTGCGCAACAAAAGGTAAAATAAAACCATTGTTTATAGAATACTTTTAATCTCGTCATAAAAAATCAAAACGCGTCGGTACACGGTTTACAACGGTCAAATGTTGCAAATATGAAAAATATATTCATAAATTGCTCTTCAACGATATTATCATTCATAAGCGTGCTTACAATACGGTGTTTAATTATTATTTTAGGCGAAGTAATGTAGATTTTACTGTTAGGACCTATTGAAAAAGTAGGTGTATTTGAGGCCTTATCCTAATCTGAAAGCCGGTGCCCTGGATTGCTGATTGACAGACGAGCCTCTGCGCAGGTTTTCCTCATAAAGTTTGGGACAACATTCCAAAATAGCCATCTCTATTGGTTTGACCCTCCTCAGATATTCTTGGATATAATTGGTCGGGTGAAGAGAGAAAGCCAACCGATTCAAAAGAAAATACCTATAGCAAACTAGCTGACGCTCCGGTGTTAACCGCGTGGATATCAGCTATCGCGATTTTTGTGTTCAAAATCATATAAATTATTTAATATTTTTATATTTAAAATCGTTATTCTAACTTAACTCGAGTTAATTAAGATTGAAACAAGTGAATTGCTCAGGCAGGACTTGAACCCGTGACCAGTCGTATAGAGGTACCGAACCACGCCTGAAGCAATCCGAAATCTCTTATAGAACCGTTTAGGTGCGACGACGCGACGACGGTGGAGGAGCCATCTACCGATATTTGTAGGCCTGTCCCCCCTGAGCAATTCACTATTTCCAATCTTAATTTAAATGATTAGCTTGAAGTAATTATTTGAATAAAGTGTTTAAAGCAATACTAATTCAAAAATACACAACTACTTAACAATTTTATAGATTTTCAATTAGTTGCACCATTTTATTATGTTACCACTGTGTAATTGCTGCATAACTTCATGAATACGTAAATAAAATAACTGAACAATAGATATATATTTTCGGATGAGCGTCATTGAATTTCTTCGCATCATCATTACTAATAACATTCCAAAAATGCCTACAGCATGGACGCACAAATTGACTTCTTATTCATAATGTTATTAAATAAAATACTGTGTGTTTGTCAAATTTAAAGATTACCTGTAATGTTTCCAAATTATACGTATTTTAGTGCCAAAATGCTAATTAACACAGCGAAAACGAGGGCCAGGAAAATGAGCACTCGCCTTCGCCAGGAATCATGAAGAGAGCGGTCCCATTAACTTTTATTATTCGCCGTTTTAAAGCGTGTCGTCCAAATTAGTTGGCCCTATTCGCAGAACATCTTCGTTGCGCTTACAGCCACCCTCATTACAGAAATGGCTCTCGAAATTAATTTATTTATTGTTGATGTAAAAATTATGAGTTGTATCTGTCTGCCTACTTGATTTAAAGGTTCCTTTTAGAAGTAAATCTTAGCAGTAACTCCTACGGTAAATTGGAAAGTTTATGCTAACAACGTCTGAGTATTTTGGAATTGGTGTAATGTTATTTGTGTCTAAGTTTTTTAAAATGTGGTAGGTGGTATTAATTAATTCAAAGCAACTTCAAAGACAGCAGAACTTTTTTTTGTACGCTTGCTAGTGTATTCTTGAAGAATTTAGGAAGATAAATTGTTATTTCCTTACAGCTATTAAGCTGAATAGTTAATTTACGGCAGATATTATATAAAATAGAATATTCAATACGATTTTGTAAGAGCAGGATCAGTGATTTGTCGCAACGGGGACTGATGGTTTTATTTTCCTTTTACTTAGGTACCTCACGACCATTACCAAAATAATGTTGCTTGTATTAAGAAACTCTTAACTTCTACGGATTATAACAAAGGATTAAAAGTAAAGCTAGCAATGTTCAGGTCGTTTTTATTATAAAAGTATATTACTTTTTATCCATTTGGTTATTAGTGAATGACTCGCAATTTCATATTTTTCTAAGTCAATGACCCTTTAAATGTACCTAAGAGTAAAAAGTTGTATCACACAGCCGAGTTTTTAAAGAAAAGCAAGGGACACCTTATACTAGAAGTAATGGGCTATATCGACGATATTCTTCAAAAGGGAAGGTGTACAGTCTTGAACTGGTTCACAAAATAAATTATTCTGCTTGCTAAGGGATTTGAAGAATCATTCAATTCTTTGCGATTTGCCGACTTACGACATAGACGTGATGTAGGACACGGCTAAATTCACTTGATACAGTTTATTTTAAACACAAATATTTCATACAAAGGATCTGCAATGCAATTGAACATAATTTGAGCTGCATAAGACCCGTGTCCTCTGACGTAGCAGTTGAAAGCTGCCTCGACTACCATGTTTGGATATATACGTTAACACTCCATGTGCAACACAAATGAAAACGCGTTTTTTAATCAGGAAGGTAAAAAGGACAAAATTGTTGAGAATTATCTATTTAAGTTTAACCTATTACCCATGGGTGTGGTTTCGCTAATGCTATTGATATCATGATAAACCTTCGAAATAATGGTTACTTAAGTTCCTTAGTAAATAACATACCAAGAGATTCCAAAGAAAAGTCAAAGAAAGTAAGATACAAAGTGATTTTGTAAGTGGGAACGAAATCTTTCAACGTTGTAATGTGCACATCGCGTGACTCGACTAGCGTGGTGAGACGGAGGTACACTGCAAAAAGGGGTAATGGAACTTACAGACAGCGTTTCAAACTATACCTGCCTTTCATGTGTGTTGCAAAATGGCTTCGACGCTGATGACTTTTCTCCGTGTTTATCTACCGTTACTATTTTAAGATAAGAATGTTGTCCATCGAAGAAATATAAAGCAATGGGACTGAAATTCAATCAAGTATTAGATATCAGCACCTTCCATGCCTGTTTAATAATGTGCTAAAAATCCCTACGGAAAATGTGTATCTTACCTACTCACTTCCACTTTAATATAACTTAAATAGAATTAACAAATTTGTAACAAAAAGCCGTAGTTTATCAGAACATACAATATATTTAAACACTAGCTGTTGCCCGCGACTTCGTCCGCGTTAAGTTCGAAATAGTTCAAACTCATCATTATACATGGTGGAAGATTTTCATCCCAACTGGAACGGAAGTACTCGAAATACTGGAAATATTGAATTTTACACAAAGGAAACATTCCTTTATTTTAAAAAAGAAACAAAACTATATTCAAATAATTTCGAAAACTCGCTTGACATCTTCCACCCTGTATTTTTCAATTACATATTATGAAGGCAGTCATTTTTGAGTGACTGACTTAACAGGGCTGAACTATTGAAAACTACGTTAATTGACAGGCTTCTTCTATGGGCTTCTATGCTCTTCTATGGGCTTGGCAAATACTGCGAAAGGATTTTGAAAAATTCAACATTTTGCGGGCGAAATCATTATCAAGTATCTGGATGAACATTGCTAAATGTGGACTTAACAATATTCATCAGTTTTAATGCTCTAATATTCTTCCTACCTCCCAAATTCTTAAAACATACTGCCACCACTTACGAACTGAACAAATTAAAATACATCAAGTATCATACAAAATAGTTTCAAGAAAACCTGGAGCCTTGCTCGCCTTGAGTAATGAGCAGTGGTCCTCTTCTTTGCCGAGCCAACGGTAGGTAGTTCCAGTTTTATGATAAATTTCATAAACCACAGTCACATCGTTGTTCGTTCCCTTACAGGTAGAGAAGAGGGGCGCAGTGGGCAAGACAGCAAATACAGCATTGACTGTGATGGGGTCATATTTAACATCATTTTGCTATATGTTCCTTGTATTGGTAAGCTTGTGTCCAGCAGATGATGTAGATACTTCCAAATTGACACTGGAGTTGATGTCCACGCCGTGGCAATTTTTTGGTCTGATGAAATTTACCGGAACTGACTGTTTCTCTGCCCAAATTCGGTCTCTTTTATATAATGCAGCGGTATCTTTTATATACCTAATACATAGGTTGGCTTCTCCTGACATACTGTTATCATTTCTGGGAAAGGTTTACGTATTTACTATTACATACTTATTAGACGGAATTGATAAGATCGCAGCGGCGGCGTGCGTTGGTAGTACTGTGTAGTCAGGTCAGTCTGTGTGTAGTCAGGTGTATAACGTCTGCAGTTGCATAGAGACTTTGTCTCTCTGGCTGTATTTTACCATTTCTACCGCACCACGGCGAGTGAAAGAGGCTATTAGGAGTCTTTCAACTAATCTCTCCTTCCTTCCGGTACTCACATACGGTAGAAACAATGCCACCTCGAACCAAGCGGTTCGGAACTTCATTTCTTTATTAGGCGGTTAAGAACTGTATTGCTCTACCCACACATGTGTTTTCTTCTTTTTAAGATCCGGAATTTTTGTTTCAATTTAACTTCCCCTCGCCTGATGGTAGGCTAAAGGCAAAGACTTGGAAATAGGGTCACCATTATAAACATGTACCATCTCAACAATGGTGGTACTCAGCTTGATGGGCATAATCAGAAGCCTTTGCACGCCCCGCTTAAAGGACCCGGGACTGTAGGAAGAAGTAAACACGTGAGCTGGCAGAGATTTTCAGGTCTTAATGGTGCGGCATAGGAATGAGTCACCAAACCATATGGTTCTTGATGGAATATTCTGATCCATATGCGGGTGACATTTGAGCCCTGCACGCGTTGTCTTTTGTAGGAAGGGAGAGGGTGCAACTGATTGGAAGAGCTCATCAGAACATTCACCATGGTGGAGAAGGTAATACAATATTGACAACTATCTCCCAGAATACGAAATGTGCTTCAGAGTAGGTGCGTTTTCGGGCGGCGCGACAAATTCAATATTTCAAAATCAAATATCTTGAAAACTATTTATAGTACGAACATGTTACTTTTACTACTTTTACTTTTTAGTTCATTATATTATTACAAAGTGGTCATTTCTCGAAAGTAAAAAAAATAGTCAAATATGGGACTATTTTATTTTTACTTCAAATAAAACCATAAATACAATAAAATAAAAAAATAAACAAAAGTAAATTAAAAACCATAGAAAAGGAAAATAACATTTCAGATGGACTTGAACGCGACTCAGCTAAGTTGTAAGTCCACCGCAGACATATTGAGCCACAGTTACCATGAAATCATAGTGTGAAATAGACGTTTACATAGGTATATGTCATAAAATCATTCTGCCCCATTCCTCATAGCGTGATAATATTAATTATGAAAGACTTAGGAGTATTTTTATTTCCGAACCAGCTGCTCACTAATCTGTTGGATTCGAGAGAACATCGTTCGAGAACAATGTGAATTCTGTCGATACTCTTGCTGTGCCGAAGATTCTGCAGTAACCTGACCTGACTTGGCTGAGATGTAGTAACTCTTACCTCTCGAAGTTCTGCAGATTCCTATGACCGAAATAATATCTTCTTATAAGCATTGTTGCTTCTTTATTGGTTCGATGTATTCACACAATCACAAATTGTTAGCCGTGAGTTGCTATTATTGACATAACTTTTTTATTTATGAACCAATTTCAATAAAACAAACACTAAATGTTAAGTGGAGCCTACCACAATATATTAGTGAAAACCGCAACCAAATCCGTTCAGCCGATTCTGAGATTAGCGTGCACAAACTCACAGACAAACAGAGAAACAGAGAAACAGATAAACAGATAAACAGACAAACAGACAAAAATTCCAAAAAACGTTGATTTGGCTTCTATTACGTTTATAAAGTCCCCCTATAACAGTTTTTCTCATTTCCTTTCCATGTACAGACATCGATAGTTTACAGATTTATTATATGTATAGATTGTTCATTCGTATTTGGGTCGAAAAGGAAATTTGATATTGAACGTAGGTATTAAATTTTTGTTCATATAAAATGTTCCTAGTTATAGTTCTCAAAATAATGAAAACACTGGAAATAAACCTGAATACATAGATCGAGGCATTCGGGTCTCGAGAGCCTCTGTGGCGAAGCAGTAGTGAACGCAAACTCTACGCGGGAAGCAGGGGTTCGATCCCGCACAATGCACCTAAATACATATTTGTATGCATGAATATAGGTATTTTCATTGGTCTGCTCGTGCTTCGGAGAGCACGTTAAGTGCTTTTGCGTTTGGTCCCGGTTGCCATAAGAACGTCTATTGGCAGTTGTTACGGGTAGTTAGTGCTGTAAAAAGTAGAACGACTGGTCTAACCGCAATGCTCCCATATCGCCTTTGAGTTATGGAAGATGGATGGCAGTCGCTTTACAGAAAATATTGAAGCTTAGCCAAATCCGCAGCTAGACTAGTAAAACAGTTTCCAGACTCTAAGTTGAAAAAACTTCGAGACATAGATCGGGACACATTAAAACACGAGTGATGTCCAAATAATAAACTAAATAAAGTAAGAGCAGCTTAATTAGCTAAAGTTATGGGTTTTAAAACGCGGCAAGAAGGAAAAATATCTTAACATATTCCGAATTTAATGCGGACATAATCGTAAATAACATAGTCGGTAATGCAACTACTCCGGTTGCACGGCATAATACTCATTAATATTCAAATTGTTAACTTAATTTACCTCGTTATGTGAATGAAAGGTGACTGATTTATAATTTGCTACTTTATTTACAGATGTACACATATATAAATTAACATAATATTTAATTTCAATAACGTTACCTGGTTAGGAAGTGTTTTGTATAGCAAAACACTTGACCAGGTATTTTTTTACAGAACTAGGGCCAGTTAAAAATCACCCTTAAAGGAAGAAATAACGCTTATAGGATGATATCTTTGAACGTTTGTCTGTCTGTGGTGGACAGTGAGCGCACCTGGCCACGAGGTCTGCACTCATCATGAAAAAAAAAACTTTCTATCAAAACTGTTTACGCATCATACTCATACATAGACAATCCCAAGGTATTGAAAACCTATACTTTTCATTGCCTTCTGTCGTCTTAACAGAAGCAGGCCCAGTGGTGATGATGATGTGATACACCCTTGAGTTTTAGTCGGTTCGAGTTCAACATACTCACCTCACTGTTAGCTATGGTTTTGGTTTACTCCATTACAATACATGCTCAATAATAAAACTGCGTTTCGAATATGTATATAATTTTAGAATTTTCAGGATCAAACAAAGCGTAAGCGTTAACGCAATCCTCAAACATAATTTACTTCCGAGCATAGATGAAAGGAAATTACAATAAAATTCTACACACATTTCGTTTGTAATAGGAAGTCAAGCCATACATAGCAGTAAAAACCCTGAAGGCAGCATTGCCCAAATTGCTTCTACGTCGATATAGAAAAAAATAAACAAAGATTTGACGTGTTTAATAAATCTGAAAGTAGACGTATGTCTAAGACACTGTCAGGGGCCTACCTACACAGAAATATAACATATTTAGTTCAAGAATAAAGTTCTATCATGAGTGAAATCAGAATTCTAGGTAGAATTAAATAATTATAATATCCATATTACAATCAGAGCATAAAGTGAGTCGCTAAACAAGTTCTGTTATATTCATTTTTGTTTAATACGTACTGGTTGTGAGTTTTCATATATTAGGATAAATTTTCTCATACATAATGATATTATGTGTTCTTTATATTCTTAGTTTTTTTTTAAGATATAGGTATTAGTATTTGTTTACACTATTTATCATTTACGTACTGTACCGGATTATGACTGTCAGTACTTGAAATTGTGCTGATCTAGGTTTGACTTTGACCTCCGACCGATAGTGCTGCTGGACGAGGCGGGCAAGCTCTTTGAGAGAGTGTTGTTCGCTCGCATCGTCCGGCACCTCGAGGATGGAGGTCGCGGCCTGTCCGACTACCAATATGGTTTTCGGCCACGTCGCTCGACCGTCGACGCCGTCCTTCGGGTGAAGGCGCTGGCGCAAGAGGAGGTCCGTAAGGGCGGGGTGTTATTGGCGGTGTCGCTGGACATCGCCAATGCGTTCAATACCCTGCCCTGGGAGTGCATACGGGAGGCGCTCAAATACCATGACGTGCCTCCCTACCTCTACAGGGTCGTTGGCGCCTACCTATCTGAGCGGTACGTGGAGTACCCAGGAGAGGATGGCAGCCTTCACAGGTGGGCCATGTGCCGCGGTGTTCCGCAGGGGTCAGTGTTAGGGCCCCTCTTGTGGAACATCGGGTACGACTGGGTACTCCGAGGAGCTCGCCTCCCGGGCGTCAACGTGACCTGCTACGCAGACGACACGTTGGTTACTGCCCGGGGGGCGACCTATGGGGACGCCGCGCGCCTCGCCACAGCGTCGGTGGCCATGGTCGTGCGGCGAATAACGATGCTGGGACTCGGGGTGGCGCTCAACAAGTCGGAGGCCATTTGTTTCCATGGCCCTCGGCGAGCGCCACCGGCGGACTCCCACATCGTAGTGAGTGGCACCCGGATCGAGGTCAAGTCTGAAATGAGGTACCTTGGGCTTGTCCTCGATCCACGATGGAGCTTCCGCGCTCATTTTAACCGCCTGGTCCCCCGTCTGATCAGCACGGCTGCTGCCCTTCGGCGGCTGATGCCGAACCTAGGGGGACCCCAGACGAGCAGCCGCCTCCTTTATTTGGGAGTGGTGCGGTCGATGGCCCTATACGGGGCCCCTGTGTGGGTCGACGCCCTGACGGTACGCAACATTGCCCTCTTGCGACGTCCGCAGAGGGTGATGGCCGTCGGGGCGGTAAGAGGATACCGCACCATCTCATTCGAGGCGGCTTGCGCAATGGCGGGCTCTCCTCCGTGGGAGCTGGAGGCCGGAGTCCTCGCGCTAGTGTATCATTGGCGCGAGGAGGCCCGGAGCCGGGGCGAGTTCCCGGCACCTTCGGAGGTGGGAGAGCGGAGGCTCCTGGTGAGACGGTCCATGCTCCTGGAGTGGGAGCGGCGGCTGGCCAATCCCACGGCTGGCAGAAGGACCGTCGAGGCGATCCGTCCTGTCCTCAGAGACTGGATGGACAGATCGCGGGGGTCGGTAACGTTCCGCATGGCGCAGGTCCTTTCGGGGCATGGATGCTTCGGAAGCTACCTGTGCCGGGTGGGACGAGAGCCGACCAGTGGGTGCCACCACTGTGGCGGCGATGATGACACGGCGCAGCACACCCTAGAGGAGTGCCCCGCGTGGGCTGGGGAGCGCCGTGCTCTGATCGCCCAAGTGGGGACGGACCTCTCGCTGCCGGCCGTAGTTCTGTCTATGGTCGACGGCGGCGATGAGGCGTGGGCAGCGGTTCAGACCTTCTGCGAGACGGTTATCTCGCAGAAGGAGGCGGCGGAGAGGGAGAGGGAATGTGACCCCCTTTCCCTCCCACAGCGCCGCAAGAGAACCGGGGCTCGGAGGAGGCGGTACCACCAACTCCTCCCCCCCTAACCGGGCCGGGCAGTAGACGCGGGGGCGTCTGCTGCCCTTACATAGGCCTCGAGGTTGAAGGCGCACGTCGTGTCGCGTGTGCCTTGCCTAGGCGGGTGGCAGAAGGACTCCTCTTCTGCCGCACCAGAGATGGGCCTGCCGTAGATCAGCGGCGGGCGACCCACACGACGATGGCGGAAGATGTTGTTCCCGCCATCGTCGATATGTGGTGACGACGGACACCGTGGTGGTTTAGTGGGTAGTCTGGCCTCCGTCGAGGCTAGGAGTCCCACACGAAGCCCGCTCCCTGCCCCCGTGGGGGGTGAGCGAAGTGCTTAAAAGCATTCCACCACGTAAAAAAAAAAAAAAAAAAAAAAAAAAAAGGTTTGACTTTGACCTTTTGGGAATTCAAAATAAAATATGCGTATCGTTGAAAACCAAATTGATAAGTGTAATAAAATTGTAACGTTTTACATAGATCGAGGATAGGGGGGGTAAGGTACAATAATCAACCAATAGCGAGCGTTTGTCGCGTTATATTCTGATGATTTGATTGGTAGACAAAAGTGATGTCAGCTCGCAAATTTTGAAAATATAGCATGGCGTGAACACGTACATTTGATGTTCTATAAGTGCTGTTTTAATCGTCTATTTAGAATAAATGATTTTTGATTGCGACTATGATTTTGATTAGATTTGACAAGGTCTGTAAGTGCATCTGTGTAAATATTCCGTTGCAGTACTAGCTTTTGCCTGCAGCTTGGTTATCGCGACCAAACATAGCCTTTCACAATGTCTAATCTATCCCTATAACAAATTTCAACAAAATCGGTTCAGTGGCTTAGGCGTGTAAGCGTAACAGACAGACAGGCAAACAGAGTTACTTTCGCATTTATAATATTAGTATGGATCCCAACAAAAAGTTGTCACTTAAACACTTTTTAATATATTTAACTTAATAATAGCTATTATATCTACTAGGCGATAAACACTGACGATAATAACATTAGTGCGACAGACCTCACTCTCAGCCAGGTGCGAACAGCATAAAATATCTGTTGACAAATCTACGCTTATTACAGCGCTGTCGAATCTATAAATAATGCCATCTCATATTGGAGTTTCGATATTCGGGTTACTCGATTGGTGTGAAAAATAAAGGCTACATAAGAATCTTGAAATGTTCACCTACATAAAATCAGGTCATCGTAGGATACATTTTCTCAAACAGATATAGGTACTTATATGTGTTCTTTATTTACCGTTTATAGAAATTATTATTAGAAGCTAAACTAATAGCAGCTAAGATTAATCACATTTCTTGTCACATTAGGGTAGTGTGTCCTCGGCCATCGGATCCTTACTAATACTACTTAATGTCTTAGTTTTATCTAAAAAAATATGCATAATAAACCAAGATATTGTCTAGCTAAACTGAAGCTATGACATATATTTTCATTAAGTATTTTTAATTTCGAAAATAGGTAAAAATAAAAACTAAATACGACAATTTTTATAACTTATACTTAGATTCCAAATTTAAAATCAATCTTAGCACTGTATAAAAGTGTAAACGCAACGTGGACACATTTTGCACTAAGCGCCAGTACGTTGTGACGTCACCACGTACCACGGTGTTATACCTATGGAGCGTTTTCTGGCGGCTTGAGAAATTGAATTTCGAAAATCAAATATAGGTATTCAAAAATATTTGTCATAAAAAAATCGCTTTAACAGTTAATTATAGTATTGTCAAATGTTAACCATACCTACATACTTTACGATAATAATAAAAAATAGGACACGATCCATTATTACTACAGTCAATATGGTGAATCTTGTAGTAGGGGCATTTTATATTTATTTGTGGATAAGAATTTTTAGCAGATCCTGAACACAGCATTTTAATAAATATAGTAGGTATAAAATGTATACTTACATACTACAATTTTCAAATTTACAAACTAATCATGTAACATAAAAAAAGAAAATTCCTAACGAAAACCCTTTCGTCACGATTATACTCGTAAATCCCCTGTCTTAAAAACAGGCACCTAATCTTCTTAAGGGTTGATTCAAAATTTAAAACTTTTTAAACGTTAAATAAATCACATTGGGATCGGTTAGGACACTAATTAACTGAAGCGTCCCCCGGAGCCGCAGTTACAGATGGACAGACAAACCAATTAGACCGTGTAATTAGTCTAACCAGTCCATATGGTGCCATCGTTACGTATTAAAGAGAAAAAACAGAAACATTCTATACATTAAAAAAATAACATTTTATTATCAAAAATATACAAAAATATTATATTTTATTATTATATTTTGTATACCTATACCCCTTTTATAGAGGAAAAAATTCAAAATTTTAGTGACATTTCGGACCGCTTACTTAAAATTAATATGCATTCGGCTTTCACTATTCTTCGGTATTGCCTTTTTGTACCTAAATTCACCCATGCCCTCCGATCCACACCATTTTGGAAACATTTAAGAATTTTAGAAAAAATGGACAAAATTATAGAAGATACCCTCAGAAAAATTTTAAACGTGACTTTGGATGACCGAGCTTCACTACAAGCGTCTCTACCGATCCGCTTGGGTGGACTCGGTATTCGTAAAATTTCAGACGTCAGCCTGCCAGCGTTCCTGTCCTCAGTCCACAGTACGGAAGAATTAACTAGGAAAATTCTTGCACCTACACTATTTAATTCTGAAGTATTGTGTAAGGCTGATGCAGTGAATGCTTGGAAAATTGCATGTCCAAACACCGATCTCCCAAAGAACCTTTTCTCACAGCGTCAGTGGGACGGGCCGCTCTGCAGCTTAGTAAGACAAAATTTATTAAATACATGTTCTAATGCTGTTGAGCGTGCCCGTTTGCTGGCGGTTGGAGTGTGGGAATTGGGTCTTTGGTTACAAGCTCTTCCGTCGTCTAACGTAGGAACTATGTTAGACGACACTACCTTCCGCATTGCAACATGCTTACGGTTGGGTGCGCCATGTGTTTCTCCGCATCGATGCCGTTGTGGAGAGGCTGTTGACCGACTCGGACACCATGGCCTGTCGTGCTGCAGGAGTGCGGGGCGATTTCCACGGCATGCCAGCCTTAATGACATAATCCGCCGAGCTCTTGTCACCGCCGGTGTGCCAGCTGTGCTAGAACCTAACGGTTTGGCGCGCGACGATGGCAAGAGACCGGACGGCATGTCATTAATGCCTTGGAAGATGGGTAGGGCTCTGGTGTGGGACGCAACATGCGTCGACACCATTGCCCCTACCCATATACCTGGCACGGCTGGCTGTGCTGGTGCTGCCGCAGCTTCTGCGGAGGCTCTCAAGCGGCGCAAATACTCTAATCTTATCGGAGATTACGAATTTGTGCCGTTTGGAGTCGAAACGTTGGGGTCATGGGGTCCGAGCGCCCGCAATCTCTTCAGGGAGATTGCGAAGCGTATGGTCGACGCTTCCCGTGACCAGAAGGCTGGCCTCTTCTTAGGTCAGAGATTAAGCATTGCCATACAACGTGGCAATGCTGCCAGCCTTCTGGGAACGCTACCGCAAGAGGCATGCGATGCGGAGGAATTTCATGACGCATTTTAATAATATTTTAGTACAATTTGTAAATATGTATTTTAGTTTTACTTTATTTAGTTTTAGTTTTATTTTAATAATATATATATATTTTTAATTAACCTGTAAATAAAAAATAAAAGTATATGTGTCAAAATATACAATAAATATTTTTTTTACAACATTCTACACAACGCTATCTAGACCCATGGTAAGCATAGTTTAACCAGCTCGTGTTATGGAATCTAGAATGCCGATAAACGTACTTAGATATTTATTTTTGTAAATAAATACATATTATACATGGCAACACCCACACCAATGCAAATAGCCATATTCAAGCATACAAATTTTTGCATTGAGCGGGGATCGAACACGCGCCTCCTGCGTAGCAGTCGCTCTCGCCGCCACGCCACAGAGGCTGAATATAACTTAAATCCATACTTAATATTATAAATGCGAAAGTAAATCTGTCTGTCTGTCTGTCTGTATGTCTGTCTGTCTGTCTGTCTGTATGTCTGTCTGTATGTTACGCTTTCACGCCTAAACCACTGAACCGATTTTGATGAAATTTTGTATAGAGGTAGATTAGACCATGAGAAAGGACATAGGCTATGTTTGGTCGCGATAGTCGGCATCCACGCGGGTGCGGGAGCCGCGGGCAAAAGCTAGTAATTATATAAATACATGTTTGCAATGAGCCAGAATAAAACCCACACACAACGTTCAACTTGTGGACCAAGGACGACGGAAGTGATTAAGGATCTCTTTTCTTTAGTTAAAAATAAATACTTTTTTTCATACACTTTTCTTAGAATTATTCTTTGCGAATAAATTTTACGAAATAAATTACTTACAATATAATTCACGTGCCTAATTAATTTTGGATTCCCTTTGTGGGAAATATTGCGATGTTTTCTAGTCTGAAACTTTTGTTATTCTGAAGTACTTAGCTGTTCTTGGAGGATTAATATTGTTAATAATATAAGTACCTACCTACTATTATTATTATAAAAAATAATACTAAACTATAGTTATAACTAAAAATAACGGTAATATTTTCGACTTACACAAATCTTAATATAAATTACGTGTCACGTTGTTTGTCCGCGATGGACTCTTTTAATCTAATTTGCACACCGTATGCAGTTTGATCCAATTTTAAAGATAGGGTAGCTTACATCCTAATTTAGCGATAAGTGACATCCACAGCAACAACTAGTTTAATTATATTACTTACTTATATTTTATTTTTAGTTATAAATATAGTGTATGTCAGCTATAGTGTATTTTTAGTTATATAATACGGTCATTTTTGATTATAGCTATAGTTTAGTACTTACTATTGAATTTTAATGAATTTTAATTTTGTACGGTAAATTATTCTGATCAAGGATGACATGTTGTGGTTTGTCATATTAGTAGTTCTTTCGGAGGTTAGAATATTGCCGTTGATTACGTTATTTTGTACAGAAGTAAAAATCATATTCTTAAAATTTCAAATCATGAACTTTGATTGCCTGTTTAAATTATAGATAAGTGAACAAATATAAGAACTCAGAAATAATAATCTTTAGAGGCTTTCCTGCCAAACAGAATCCTTTGTCTGCCAAATACTGCTATTTCTAGGAATTGATATTAATCTGGCAATGAAAGGAGTCTATCTGCTTTGAGGTCCTTTTAAACTGATTTTAGGTACTCTATTAAACTGTCCTGTCTAGAATTAGGTTCAAAGCTGAAATCAGTAGACCGTACTTTAGACTTTAAGAATATTCAATCAAAATGTTAATAATTGTAAGGATAGATTCTAAATTTAGTTTTAGTTATTAGTAAACTCAATGTTATTTAATAAAGTCATACATCAAAAACTCTGCCTACCCCTTCGGGGATTTACAAGTGTGAGCATATATATTGTAATGTGTGTATAAAAAAATAACAACATAAAAGTAAGATGCCAGCTAATGCTAAATATTACAATAAAAGGATGAATTTGGTTGTTAGTAATGATTAGTTAGTAAAATTTTTAACGCATTTTATACGAACGCTTAAATACTTATTTACAAGAAAAACACTTCCTAAATAACCACCAATACGGTTTCCGCACCAAATCAAGTACTCTTATGGCGGCAGTCGATTTAATAACAAAAATAAAAACTAATATTGACAATAAGAACATAGCATTAGGTATATTCATTGACTTAAAAAAAGCATTCGATACGGTGAGTCACCAAAAATTATTACAGAAATTGCATAACATAGGTGTCACGGGGACAGCTCTCAACATGTTCTCATCATATTTTCAAAATAGACGTCAGGTGGTCAAAATAGGAAATTTCATGAGTTCTACACAAACGCTGCCTTTTGGTATAGCTCAAGGCTCCATAATCGGCCCATTAATGTTTTTAATATACATAAATAATATACATTTAATAGGAATGACCGGTCACCTTACTCTGTACGCAGATGATACATGTCTATTCTACTACAATAGCTGTATACAAACGATTATTAGCGAGGCCCAGAGAGATCTTAATTTACTAACGAAGTGGTTCAAATATAATTTGTTAACGGTAAACGCATCTAAAACATCTTTTATGATTTTCGCGGCGAATAAATAAAAAAATACCTGAATTTACCCCTCTTAACATAGATAATGTCGAAATACAGCAATATCATCAAGAAAAATACCTTGGATTACGGATAGACGACAGACTATCATGGAGTGCACATATTGACCACGTAAAGGGGAAACTGACGTCTTTATTGGGTGCTTTACGTAAAATATCAAACTGCATACCAAAAAAAATAAGTACAATTATCTATAACTCCCTTGTAAAATCAGAGCTAGAGTATATGATTGAAATATGGGGATCCGCCGCACTAACATATCTAAATCCATTGCAGAGAACTCAAAATAAAATTATTAAGGCTTTATATCACTATCATTATTTAACACCAACAACTCAAGTATTTAAGGAAACAGAATTACTAAATGTTAGACAAATTTACGAGTACTGTACATGTATTTTAGTAAAAAAAATTACAACCAATTCAGTCCAGACCAACATAGTGTTGCCGAAAAAAATAACACCCTACAATCTTCGAAATAAAGGCAAACTCCAACTAAGTCATCCACGCACTAATTACGGAAAAAAGACGATACTGTTCGAGGGAGCACAGCTGTACAATAAATTGCCTAATGACATCAAGCAAACGGACAGTATTGACATATTCAAAAGGAAATTAAAAGAACATATGCGAGAAGTGTAGTGTAAACTTGTATTACTAATAACATTACCTACCTACATGTTACTATTAATATGTACTACCTACCATATTATAAATAACTTATTCTAACTTCAATGTTATATTCAATATTATAAATTAAATTAAATTAAATTACATTGAATTGAATTACAGAATGACATCAATTAATTGATATTTATAATAATAACAATCTGTATCATATAATAATATTACCTACCTACTTATCAGTATTAATATGTACTACCAACCATTTATTATAAATTAAATTGAATTGAATTATAATTGTATAATGTCAGCAATAATGTAAGGGCCTGAGGCGGCAATCTTCTTGTTTATTATTGTCAAGTATAATAATAACAATCTGTATCTTATCTCATTTTAAGTGAACTGTATTGTTTTTTATGAGAAATAAATATCTTTAAACCGAGTAATGATTTATATCCGTTGTAAAGAAAAATGGTGTTTGAGAATCTTTGCTCCAATCTCATCAAAATATATTCATACATATCAATTTATTTAAGTCGTTATCATTGATGAATAAATATGATGAAAAAATTTATATTATTTTAATGATCAATAGATTCTCCTATTTCATATTAATGGCAGTCATTTACTGTGGCAATTTCACATAATATCTAAAAGAGCACTGTTTCCCAAGATACAGGTCTTGGCCTAGTTTGGGAATCAGTATCAACATAATTTGGTTAAATTTATAGCACAGTACTGTTTGTAAAAATATTGTAACATTTTGAGACAAATAATTTTTTTTTACCCAGTAGCGACAGTTTGTGTTCTAAATAGGGGCGCACCTCTCACCGGCTTAAGACCGCGTATTAGTTTTAAGGCTAAACCGTACGGTGACGATATTAGACAGGAGGGTATTATTTATTATAAAATTAAGTTCCGACTTGAATAGTTATAACTCTCGAAAAATTACGAGAACTGTAAAATGAAATGACTTTATTTATTTTCACATTGCAGAAGCTATTATAACTACTAACAGAATATCCTTATAAAATTTTGCCGTACAATATTCGAAACTTATGACGTCTGTCCAAGGGAAGTGTGTCTGCGTCAGCTTGACGCCTGCTGCAAGCTAGATACAATTTCACGCTGTGCCAACTTGCAAAATTCGTTGTGAAATTCTAATTTCATACAGAATACGGTTGAAGCTACAGTTTTTATTTAATGGGTGTGTCAGGAGCCTGTTAGGTCGCTAGTCCACCCTACCACTAAGTGAACATACTTGTACCCTGTCTAGCTTCAAAGCAATTGAAGTCAATTAAGATATTGTTCAAATGGTTGCAATTTACAATCAAATAGAAATTCCACGATGCCTAAATTGGCAGTCTCTTCCCCTTTTTTATTTGTATAATTTTATTTTTCTCACTGTCGTATTCTTATATTCTACTTATAGTTTATTTTTCTATATTGTTGAAATAAATGTATAATAGCGAGCTACATAAGAAAGAAAAGAATACGTAGGTATACAAAAACTATACAATTTGATTAAAAGAAAATAATTTTAGCGCCAGGCAAAATGATTTTCCTTTTAAAATTATAACTATCAATGTTTTTAATCCAATCGCGAATAGCAATTCTAGAAAAGAAAACCTTAAAATAATAAACCCTTCAAAATTTTATTCCTATTCTGTAGGATTATCTTACAACAACATTAATTCTACAGTTATAATACCTTGTAAAGAACAAGCTTAAATTGAACATTGGGAAATTTCACTGGCATTGTCTCATTAAAAATGCTAAAGCTGGCGAACAAAAGTGGATAATCTGTTTGGCGTCCGGCGAATATTAAAGAAGTCGACCAGTCCGGAAGGTCTTTTGTTAAGATCAAAGCAATCTCACGGCCTGACTAATTGACCTTTGAATTTTGATGGAGTTCTCTCTATATCTACCTTGCTCGATTCACTACCCACTCTACTCTATTCGCGACTATACAAATTGCATTCTAGAGAGTCTGAATTTAAGTTAAGTCAATATTTTGAAGTAACCAATTAATGTAAGGTTAGACTTAAGCTATTTTCAGTTAATTAAGCAGTTAATATTGCAACGGATGTCTAAATAAACTGGTGCAAATTTCTATTCTCGAATAAACTGTAACAAAATTAAACTCTCGGCACTCAGTGAGATTATTTGGTAAATGAAAACATGTTTATGAAAAATGAAAAATATGATAAATGTATATTTTCCAACTCAACTTAATGTAACTCTGTTTCTCATTAAATCCTGTTTTTATATTCTGAATTTGAATTCACTAGGTTCTGACATGGACTATTATAAGTCCATTGCTCTTAAAAAATGGGTCACAAGAATCAATTCTGTGTTAAAAAGGAAATGTACAGTTAAAAGAAAGAGTAGTCGTTTTAGTTCCATAGCCGAGTGAGGGTGCACGGCAGGCAGCCACGCCTCCCGCCGTGAAGGCACCACGGGGCCTGTTCCAGGAACTTTCTAATAGTTTTCCAGAGTTCATTGAACGGTACAATTTGAATTGTTCGAGTTTTTATTTTTGTTTTTGAAATTCAGTCCATAGTTTTATGGACTTGTTTGATATTTCGGTAAATTAGGTTTTGGTTGACGATTTATGTTTTAAATTAGGTACTATTCTACGATGTCAATCAAGGATTTGATCGTTCTAACTACGGTTTTTATTAGATAATAGAGTGATTACTCTGAGATATTGGGACCTTCACATGTTACATCTTTGATTCCAACTTAGTCCTTTTTCTTCTTTAATCTTACTGTTTTTATTTAATTAAATGTACCAATCCATACTGATATTATAAATGCGAAAGTAACTCTGTCTGTCTGTCTGTCTGTCTGTATGTTACGCTTTCACGCCTAAACCTCTGAACCGATTTCGTATAGAGGTAGATTAGACCTTGAGGAAGGACATAGGCTATGTTTTGTCGCGATAACCAAAAGCTAGTATTCCATAAAAGATAAATAAAAAAGCCTAGATAAAAATTGGTATTGATTCTATTATAAAAACTTATCTAAACGAGGTTGACGAGGTAAAACCATCACCATCTTTGTCTAGCCTGGGCGATGGGGATACATTTTAGTCCTGTCAAATTGGTTTAGTTAAGTTTTTGTAACAACGGTCGGTACCAATATCATTTATGACATACCCAGCACTCCCAGCAGTCAATCTAAAATATAGGGCACAAATATTGACCTATTTTAAGGACTCCGCCAAACTACCTTGCAATATCACGTAATTTCAAGTAAGTACCCAACTCAGTTTAAATGACTTTTATAATTTAGTAATCATGATTATCACCCAATGTGGGAGATATTACAGGCCCTCGATTCTATTAAAGCTTAATCACTGTGGTACCACAGTCACTGCAAAAAATTACATTAAATTTTAGAATTTATTTCTATACTAGGTATATTTACATAATCATACAAGGTGCTAGAGACAAAATAAACTAAAGAAAATAAGGATATTAATAAAATATTTACATATTTATTTATTTATTTATTTCTATACTTCTAAAATCCAAAATAAAATGAAAACAGTTTTATTATGATACTTTTCAATTACTCTGCAAAAAGTAGTTTAATACTGAACTTTAACGGCATCGCTTTAAAGTCTATTATTTAATGCCGTTTTTGCAGTGGTTTGGCTTTAGCAGAATCTAGGCCCAGTTACCTTGTGGCCCAGCAGTCGAATTCTATAAACCACATGAAAAATTACTACACAACCGTCCTCTAAATGGTGCAACCAATGTTCCATAGCCTCTTCAAATATTCATTAATAAATGACTGCTCGTTATAGTTTCAAGTTCATCATATCTATAAGTTTTTAGTTATATATCGGAAGTCAATCAGTAATTTCATAACCATGGTGATAACTCGGCCATTTTCTGATGTATCATCTGAAATAGGTAAATGTAAGTAAAAGAAAATATCTCTATTTGATGTTGTACATAATTTACGAAAAGTAATTACGATTTTATTATATGATGTTAGGTAGTAAACAAGAAGTAGAAATAAATATCATGATTGGATGCTTAGTTAATTACAGGATGATTTCTATATTTTCCTTGAGAAAGGTTCAGAAATTACTTTTTATATTAATAAGTAAAATAGAGCAATATCTACAGAAATAGCTTTAATGAATGGATCATGTGTTATATAGCATTGAACGTGATGCAATGTTTGTTAAAATTAGTCTGAATATCTCATACTCATTTATGCTGTCTACAAAAACCAGTTAAAAGTATAGATCATCAACCTGGAATAACTTAGGCTTACTGTTTACTCGGAATAAACCTTGTATTAAGACAAACTGCAGCCCAGGCCGTTAGATCATTATCCTAATTGCTGCTTATTTATGATGCTTGAACATAAATATAGACGTTCCGAATGGCAGCATGAGATGTATTATTCATAGGAAAGTAGACATAGATTGATCTTTAGTAACAAACAAAAGATTTGTTGGGTAAACTGAATAGATTAATGGGTGAGAACCACATTGATCGGCAACATTCTGCTTAAACTTGAATGTTACGGTTTTTGTAAATTATGGGAATTGCTTTCCAATGGAACCACAGGTAATATTTTTGCTACCCTAAAATGTAGAACAATCACATTTCCTGATGCTTAAGGGGAAGATTTTTAGATATGTGGGTTACGTCACTTAACATAACATAACATAAACTCACGCCTGTATTCCCCGAAGGGGTAGGCAGAGGTGCTAGCACCCACATTTCGCCAGTTTATGTTTAGGTCCCAATGTAATAGGTGGCGAGCCTATTGCCATTTACCGGGCACTTATAAACCTGCGATAAATACACACTTAACTTCGAAAAGCATCGAAAAGTCATTGGTGTGTGCCATGGTAAACCTGGGATCGAACCCGAGACCTCGTCTCAGCAGTCCATTACCCATACCACTAGGCAACTATAAATCAATACTAATATTATAATTACGAAAGTAATTCTGTCTGTCTGTATGTTACACTTTCATGTCCACTGATACAATTTTGAAGAAATTTGCTAAGCGATAGTAGATTAGATTTTGAGAAAGGACATGGGCTATGTTTGGTCGCGGTGACCGCGGGTGGGCCGCGGGCAAAAGCTAGTAATTAATTTTATAATTGTTTCATCAACTGCAGAATAGGTGATAACAGTGGGAAAAAATATACAAAGAGCACTGCTTTGCATTAAGATAAACAGCCGTACGTTACGAAAATATATTGTAGTGTGTTTTCTAATACTTTGAGTTTAGTATTCTGCTGTGCAATCAGTAATTTTGATGGAAATTTGGATTATTATTTCATAAAAAAAGTATTTTATTTGATTTGCGTTTAAAAACCACCCTTTTTAAACTATCGCAGTGTAAACGACGGCAAAAGTACCTTTGTTCCATAATTTTATCGCGATAAGTCCCGAACCATTAGGTATATCAAAACAAACAATGTTAATAATGTAACCCGTGAAATTAGAAAACCTAGATTTTTAACGTCAAACTATTACCTATGCTTTGAACGGTATCTGTGTTTTTTGCAATTTTTGTATATAAATTTATATTTTTACTAGCTTTAGCCCGCGGCTCCGCTCGCGTAGATGTCGGTTATCGCAACCAAAACAAAGCCTATGTCCTTTCTCAAGGTCTAATCTACCGCTATACCAAATTTAATCAACATCGTTCAGTGATTTAGTCGTGAAAGCGTAACATACAGACAGACAGACAGACAGAGTTACTGTTGCATTTATAAAATTAAGTATGGATTAATAGACTATTGTATAATGTCAATTAAGTTAATTTTAAAGTTAAACGATATGGATGCTAATGGGTTCGAGGGATCAACAGCTGTCCGTGTCTAAACCGTTAGTTTTGAAGCTTATCTGACGAAAACTTTATTAGTTAAAGTGCTTATATAAGATTAATAGCCTAAAGCCTTACCTGAAGTGAGACTGTTGGTTTAGAGTACCAAGTAATGTTTAATTTAGTAATTAAATGGTATATCAATGTCCAAATATCTTAAACTTTGTGTAATGTAAAGGTTCCTTTGTTGGCAACTTATATCTAATTACATTATGTAGATGGGTACTAACTAGGTACATATTATTCGACTTACGTGCTACTATGACTTAGATGATAGTTATAGTCGTTTTAAATACCGTAAATTTCTATAGATTGTGTTGTGGCAACTGGATAACTTTGAGATACTTTAATATTTGATTAACTAATAAAAACAATAATTTAAATCGTCAATATTTTTTTGTCGCTACTTATGTTCAGAAGTGGAAATGCTATTCATGTCAATCGCTGTAAAAAGAGTGACGAGTGATAGGAATAGCATTTTCTTCTTCAGTCTGCTGCTTTAGAAAAAAAGAACAGAAATACACTTGCATGAAGTTTACTTTTATTTTCGACTGAATTAATTATCAGACTGAATTAATTATCAGACTGAATTAATTTAATTAATTTAAAATTAATTATTTAATTTTTATTAATTATATTTGCGTAGGTTTTTCTACTTACGAGGTATTTTAAAGATTCTGGAACAACGTGGGTTCCAAGAGACTTTTGGGTTTTGGTATATAAAACATAATACTGTTAGTTGCCAATGGTTTTATTGAAGGCGTAACCGATATTAAGATGAGTATAATATACTGACTGTTGGTGTTTAACAATTAATAGCATTAGGAAGAGGTATAGCATTATGATACTCAATAAGTATAACGAAAACTGAACATACCCTATGTTCTCTAATTAAATACATATTCGATAAAATAGTATTCAATATATGTACAATAAACAACAAATTATAAACGAGAGCATATAATAAGTATTTATATCACCTAGTACTAAAATAGAGTGTAGTGTGGTGGTAGATATTTTTTTGACTATTTCAGACCGTGTAAACGTGTAAAACTTCTTCCTACAGTCCCGGGTCCTTTAAGCGGGGCGTGTAAAGGCATCTAATGAGGCCGTCAAGCTGAGTGCCACCACTGTTAACATGGTACATGTTTCCGATGGTGACCCTCTTTCCGAGACTTTGCCTTTGCTTAACATCAGGCAAGGTGAAGTCAAATTGACGTGTCCTATATAAAAAAAAAGTAAAATAATATCTCAATGAGATTTCCCTATCATTCATACCACTCTTGCATAATGTTTCTGATTATAAAATACATCCTACCGACAAGTTTGCCGGCTCTGAAATTGTAGAGCGGAGCAGTGTCTCACAGTCTGTTAGAGACCACCATTGAGTTATTAAACTTTTATACCTAGCTATTATCAAACGTACTACTACCACAAGCTTTAGAAACTGTGAAGAGAAAAATGCTATAAAAATATGAGCCCAGTGCATACAATATAAATATTGTTCTTCTAACTCATTTTTAAACTACCAATGGCTTGTGTACTCTTTGAGGCAAGTTCAAAATTGTATGTTGCAAAAAACGTCCTTACTGTTGGAGAAGTCCTTACTGACCCAAATTTCCTATGTTGTTTTGACATTATATATAGTGTTTTTTCATGGTTTGCATGTATAATTTTATAATCATTTCAACACAAATTATGTTTGTTCAGAAATAAATAAATTGAATTGAATTTTACTTCATTGTAAAAAGAAGCACCCAAATGACCATACGTTTGTTTCTCCGTGTGCTACACGAGAGGGTGAGAAATGTTGGCAAGTAGTGTACCAAGTTCTTGACTAATGATCCTTTGATATGTGTTTAAAAACTGGACTAAGTATGCATGGACCCTAGATATTTAGTAGGCCTTCGTAATGAGCTACACCGGACTAATAAGCATCAAAAACTCCATAATTAGATCTGCTATATTGTATGGACCGTCATGTTTGGCCTTAAAAGGGATGGATGACAGACAACTGCTAGTAGCTGAAATGCGAATGTTAAGATGAATGTGTTCGACGAGAATGAATGAAATGAGGAATGAGTGTATTAGAGGAAGTTTGAAAGTGGAGCCAGTGCATGAAAACATTGAGAAGCGAGTGTGGACACACTATGAAAAGAGATAAAATAAATGTTGTAAAAAAATTCAAATTATGAATGTAGACAGAGGGCCTTAGGAGCAGAGATAGGACTAAAAGGAAAAACTACTAAAGTAAAATAATAAATGATAAAGTTTCCCTTATTTGTCATATCCTCTTTGACTGACTCATTGACTCGACTGACTAAGGAAATTATATTTTACAGGAATGGAGGAGAACGACTTGTTACACCGACCACAAATGACAAAGTCATGTAGATGATATACGATGATAATAATCAAAAAGGATAATCTTCAAAAAGTGTTGTCAATTATATAAATTTGCCAATAATACTTCGAGTGTACTGCACTTGGATATGCACTGTATAATTAATTCAGTAGGTCTATGTGTAACTGATCATTGCATTAGGAATAATCATGCACGCTCATTTGATTTAGGTACATAATGCTATGTTGAAGTTAACCATGTATGATTATTAGATACCTCTACCTTTGTGATCCAAATTACACTGTAATTATAATAGTGCTATGCGTATCTACAACGTATTGAAGACAGTCATGTATCACGATTGTTACTAGATTACTATATATTAAAATTTGGTCTTTCCCTAGTTGTATCTATCAGAACATCCAAAAAGATGCCTAAAAACTGTTGATCTACAGTCGATCTACGATTAATTACGTTTACTCCTTTTTCTCTTCTTGATGGAACTAATGCAGCTTTGTGAGGTAGGCCTCGCTCCAATGGCCTTTCTGGGGTTTATCATTACCACCATGACACATTAATCAGGAAATTAGAATATTATGGAAGAAGGCACAAAGCTCTCAAGTTTTTGACTTCATAATTGAACAATAGAATTCAGAGGGTCTATGTTAACGGTAGATATTCAGTAGTTTTAACGGGTGTTCCACAGGGTTCGATACTTGGACCATTTTTATTCTTAACATATAAACTGATCTCCCCTACTACGTAAGGTATAGCTATAAAATTAGTACCTACCATAATGTGTGTAATAACCCCGGAGTGCTAGCCACGAGTGCTTGCAACTGCGCCAAATATATATATATAATAGACATACAATACAACATGGTAAATATCCCAATAATTCAAACCTTAAAATTATACAAAAATCAGAATTGTAGTCTTGGTTGCCGGTGGAGCAGAATAGGACCACCCCAGCTCTTCCTTTGGGTATCATAAAAGGATAGGGCTGTTCTCCATCCGACAGTAAACATACAGCCCAAGACAAAGGGCCCACTAGATGGCAATAGGCTTGCCCCCTATTACGTCTTGGGACCGAAAACCATAATTTTGCGAAATGTGGGTGCTGGTACGCCTCTGCCTACTCCTTCGGAGATTTACGGACGTGAGTATATGGATGGATGGACTAAAATCAACATAATAGGTACTTACTTCTTTATCCTTTTAATACAACTTAACCGTTTATATCGTATGTATCGGTTGGTACGACATGATGTCAAGTTTACCCCACTCATGGCATATCGAGTCTGAATCTAAAAGGTATAAATCGTAGTAACATCTGATAAGACCATTTCGAGGCGTTAAGTGGAAAACTTGTGCTATGTAATTAACAATTCAACGGACTTGACTCTACGCTAGGGTAACTAGTTCATCCAGACTTGTTTAAATCCTGCATTTAAATTTAAAACTGAACTTTTTTAAAAATGGTAATGAGGTAATTTTTTTACGAAATAATCAATTTTGAAAATAATTAAAAGTGCGAGCTCACTTTTCCTATTTTAATTTTCAAAATTGGTTATTTTTCCAGTTATGGCAACATGCCATGAGGTGTCTCCCTCAGTAAATTCTCAGTTGCAATACATTGAGTAAGAAAAATCTGGCAAAAGTATTGTTGAAAGTAGGTGCCTAATAGACTCGCTAAAGTCTGTAGTATTTTGTATTAAAAGAAAAATTATAGCCGAATGATGAACCTCCTCCTTTTTCGAAGTCGGTAAAAAATTATATTCACAATATACTATCAAAAAGTTGGCTTATTTGTCACCTCAGTAAAATAATGCAAACGTTTTCTTAAAAATAACACATTGATACTGTAGACAAAATATAGGTATGCAAGATAATGATATGAGTATAATAAATAAATAAATATATATTTCACAACATTCCACACAACGCTATCTAGATCCATGGTAAGCATAGCTTAACTAGCTTGTGTTATGGAATCTAGAATGCGGATAAACATACTAAGATACTTTTATTTTTGTAAATACATACATATTATACATAGAAACACCCAGACCAATGCAAATAGCCATATTAATGCATACAAATATTTGCATTGAGCGGGAATCGAACCCGCGCCTCCTGCGTGGCGGTCGCGTTCACTACCGCCAGGCCACGGAGGCTAGCATAGTATAGTTGGTTCCAATGGCTTGTATTATTAAACAATGACAATAATACTATAACAAGAGATCGGACTGTTAGAGAAGTATTTTGTTCAACCACAACACACTATTCATTATAAGTTTATGCTACCCATGGTTTTGTAATATGAAAACTCATAATGTGTTTATAATCGCCCTCAGAAGTTGCTGAACACTAAACTTATAAATTTATCAATGAATGCCAATATCAAAATAAATGAATCAACTATTATTTTCAGCTTTATTTGTATCCTGTATACTTCTATCAAACGGCAAGTGCATTTTTTATTTATGTTTATTATTAAGTATGTAAAGATTTATAGGTAAAGTCGATAGTAAATTAATGTTCATATATAGTATAGTAGTTCACAATTCACGACAGCCTCAGGTGGCGAGGCGGTAGTGGACGCGAATGCCACACAGGAGGCGTGAGTTTGACCCCCGCTCAGTGCAAATAATATTTGTATGCATGAATATGGCTATTTTCAATGGTCTGGGTCTTTCTATGTATAATCTGTATATATTTCCAAACAAAACATATCGAAGTATGTTTATCCGCATTCTAGATTCCATAACATAAGCTAGTTAAGCTTACCATGGGTCTAAATAGCGATGTATTGAATATTGTGGAAAGTGCCATCAATCTCCAGCATAAACAATCAAATTAGCCTATTGCAGTTTATTGCTGGACGCTTCCGCATCAGGTCCGTTCCAGCTCCTTTGTAAATAGTGTTATTATTAATTAGGACATTAAGCAGTTGAGGACGAACTTTTCTTGCATTTCAACATTTTATACTATAATGATATTCTCAGTGGCTGGAAGTCAGTAATGGATGCACTAACAGACAGCCTATTATAATTTGCAGTCAGCTTTAAGTACCATCCAATGT
Source organism: Eilema sororculum (assembly GCA_914829495.1). Classification (NCBI taxonomy): domain Eukaryota; kingdom Metazoa; phylum Arthropoda; class Insecta; order Lepidoptera; family Erebidae; genus Eilema; species Eilema sororculum. Next base: position 14,114,487 of record OU618543.1, on the reverse strand, counting down.
TCGAGCACCATAGCTCGGGGTTGTAAAGTTGTCTAATTAGTAACCACTAAACATTTGAAATAACAAAGTTTGAGAGTTAAATGGCCTTTTATAACATTGAAGTACAGAAACTGTTGACAAAATAATAGAGATAGTATCGTGTTTATTTTAACTAGGCTCAGAATTTAATTCAGTTTTTGTTTTTGGGAAGAACCACAATATTCATATTTACGTAAATGGACAATCTGCCGCAATTAGATGAGTAGGACCGCATCAAATGAATGAAAGTTGGACATAGGATACGTCCACGCGTGCGGAAGTGAAAAAAAAACGCGTGCGGAAGTGCGGCTATCGGCGGGTATATACTAAAACGTGAAACATTTAAATCACGTTATTAAATATATTAAATTAAATGTACCAAACTCATAAAACCATAATGCCATTAGCCATATAAATACTAATTCTTATAATTAAGCTGTCGATGCAAACGTGATTATTCCTTGGATCATAGACCAATTCAATAGCTCGGATGATAATGTTGATAAAAACATGTACTTCGGTAAAAAATACGAAGGTTTTTTAGTAGCTGCAATAGCACTTGAATTAAGCTAAGCTATACCTAAAATTAAACGGCATCTTCTCTATTTTGATCGATCTAAGCATTCATTACAATTTTATTAGTTCCTACAAACTCATAATCGTACTTTATAATAATTATTGTACGAATTAAGGCGTTTAAAATAAACCACGTAATTATTAAACGAATTTCTCTTCAAGAACTCGGAATCTTGACATCTTCATGTTTAGCTTTTTGAAATTAATTCTATTAAATTCGATTAAAGGCTCTCTTATTTCTAGAGAATTAATTTTACTCAGTGATAATACACCACTGCAATGCAAATCCAATCAAACTCGACAAACTCAAACAGTGAGGGGTGTCCTCGTAAACGAGTAATCGAGTGTTCAATTGAGCAAGATCTCGATTATCCAGAAATTGAAATCGAATGCGGCTTGCGAATAGCAAACGAGTCTTCAATGAGTGGTGGTCCTCTTTTTTTGAGCAGAAAGAAATTCGTTGATAATAGTAGCAGTATTGGCTTTTGTTCTTCCTAGGTATATGAAAGGAAAAGCAATTACCTCCTTTTATTATTTATGTAGACAATCACTTTGGAACTAACTATTTTCATGAGAATTGTTATAGAAAGTGTACTCTAATAATTTCACGTTTGTATTTTGTTTGTACAGAATTCAGAGACATTATGAAAAACATTAAAATGTATACTTTGTTAATGTACATTTTTATTCAAAATAAAACAATAGATAGCTTTTAACTGTACCGTACAAAGCTCGATATATTATTGTTCTGGCATCATATTAAATACAAAAAAATATCATTGCCTGGCATACATTGTTCAGCTATATAGATTTTCAAAGAAATTGAACGTGAGTGTAAAAATGCAGAATGAATTATCGTGAATATTCACGTCACGCGATAATTTATGTAAATTATCTTACCTTATTGATTTTTTTACTACTACCTAACTTACTACTAACTTTCACTTTTAGTTATATTTATTTCCATATTTAAATTTTATTTTAAAAAATGTGAGGTGATGGCAGGGAATAAAATAAATATAAATGACGCATTCCTGAAATCAATCGAGTGGTCCCCAGCCGTTTCAAAGCCAAGTGCGAGCACAAATTCCGTGAAACCTGAAATTCCATATAAGTTGTAAAAGAGAAGTATAGGTTCTGTAGAATATGTTTTCAAAATGAAAAACAGTAAATTTTTTATCCAGCTTATCGTTTGGGATTGGCCTTAACGAAAGCCAAATAGGTCAAATATTATGTAAATTAATCAAATTACGTAAAACATCGCATACTTAATGTTGAAGGATCGTAATGTCTTGCCTTAATATTTTATTAAAGAAGGTTTAATAATTTGACGTTCAAGTATCCGAAGGGCTCGTGTGAGCATGTAAATATTTACTAAAGGATTAATTAGCGGTAAAACATCGTTAATTAAAATCATGGCGTATCAAGGTATTAAATTTTGAGAGTATTCCTGATTATCTTGTAAACAATAATGAAAAACTTGTTTGCGCTGTAAAAAAGAAAAAAAGCAAAGAAAGTGGATGAAAAAATGCTGTGGAAGACTAAGATACCGTTATGAATCGCTATGCGTGCCTTTTTCATTGCTGAAAAGTTTGGCTGGGTTGGACTGGATGTGGAAGTCAAAGGATCTAATCCTATGACGCACATTACACGATGCTTATTCCCAGTAGTGAACTGCAATAGGCTCAATGAATGATTGATTCATATATAGGTACATGAATCAACGAATCGTACGTGTTTTTTTCTCTTCTAGTTTTTCCTTTTCAAAATAATACTTTTACTTTTTTATACCACTTAGGTGGTAAACAAGCACACGGCCTACCAGATGGAAAGTGATTACAGTGGCATATGGACGTAAGCAACACCCGGGGAGTCATACTTGTGCTGCCAACCCTATAAGAACCTTCTAATGCCTTTGAATGAATTTTTACAGCATTAAGTATGCTAACTATACAAATCGAATACATAGGGAAAAAGAAGAATCATCTCGGGCGGGACTCGAACCCGCAGTCTTTCCGTTACAGGGGGAATGCCTTGACCAATTCGGCTACCGAGACATTCTTCTAATGCCCTTCTTATTATAACCCCATATTTTAGTCGCTCGAAAAAAACATAGCAGAGTTCATTCCACAGTGATCAATTAAATAGATTGTAGTTTTAAATTAAGTATTTACCGTTGATACAAATATAAAATGCTCAAGTGAATTTTAGTATACATAATAAATTCCAGTTTTATTTGCATAGCTCTTGAATAAACATAAATCCATTGTTCCGCGTAAGTTATATTTTTAAAGAGAAAAGGAAGTGGATTTTTCTACTAAATAAATAGTACTGATCTATCTTTATTTATGTCTGAGCTTACTTGGAAATGCATGGATTCAAATTTACATAACGTTTGAACTACATTCGGTTTTCTCATTATTAGTATAATAGGTATTGCTTACAAACTTAAATTTCCTTTCCAGTTTGCTATACCATAAAATTTACGTAAAATATATTCCACTTTAGTAGCTCATAAAAAAGGAAAAAAGGAAGGCTCCAAAAAAGGAAAATATCCATGCACATGATACATTATTGTACCTTGTAAGTCATATTTTTAAAGAGAAGGGGTAGAGAGAAAGATAAACAGAGAGAGAAGATAAGAAAGAGATACTTCTCCCTTCACTTATATGAACGGAAAATGCCACTCCATTTAAAAAGCTTACCACTACAAAAAGAAAATATATATGCATCCAAATAATTCATTTGCTTTATAAAAATATTTTCTCGCTTTTTGAAACCCTCGACGTCATTTAATGACTGGCAAGTTTCAAGCTGTAACTCTTCGGTAATATAGCAAGTTAGCACGATTTAATATTTCTTAAAGCGTACATTGTTTAAGGAATATTAAAAGATAAAACACGTGTTGAGATTTGTACAGGGGATGATATTCCAAGAATTTCGTTTTCATTTCTCTTGCGGAACAAGCAGTTTCGCTTTCACGTTGTACATTGTGTCTGTTATGTTTGCTAAGGGCCTAATTACCCTCTGCTTGCGTTTTGTTCCCCACAACGAAGAAATAATAAAGCGAATACAAATACTGGGATAAGCTTTAAAGTTTACTGAATGTCTATAAGAACTTTTATATATTTAAATACGAACCAATGGTTCAAAACAAAGTCGTTTAACTGTAGAAAAAAGTTATCACTAATTATCCATCTTTCATTTAAAATTGCAACTTTCATTACTTAGGTAACATTCAGTGGGTAATTTTGCCGCTCAGTTGCCAAAAAAGATTAAGAAATCTGAAAGTTTTACTGAAAATGTATGTTAAGTAATCAATCTTATTTGTAATGTTGAGTGCTGTTAGAAGGTCAAGAGTGATAACATTTTCAATAGATTGGCATATCTATTGAACAAGTTAGTTACACACACAGGCTTAACCATACGGGCGGAACACACAATACACGATAAAATATTTGAGGAATCATTTTCAAAGAATGCCTTCTTTTATTTTATCAGTTGCTATCGTTAAACCCCGTTCCAAAAATATTCAAATCAGTTTATAGCGAACTGTTACCGATCTAACAAAAAGAAAGAGTAATAAAATGAGAAAACAAGCAAGGAGGGAGTGCAATTCGGTTCATGTCGAGCGCGAAATGTTGTTTCCGCACTTTGCATGGAATAACTGTCTCGAACACGACTCCTAGAACTATAAATATATTTTTAGATTTTTGTAACTTTACCGAATAAACTACGGTGAAATAAACACAACCCTCTGCAAAATGTGAGAATTTCTATATTTGTTTGATAACATTAAAGTTTTGTGATAAATATTAGAACCACTTAACTTTCATAATGCTTTATTTTTCTTTCTCTCCAAACTGATGAAACTCATTGATTGATAGTCAAATACCTAAAAGCCTTCAGTGTATATCAGCATGTTAATAAATCCTGCAAAACCTGTGTTGTCTATCTCAATTTCAGAGTACAACTTGTTGTACGAAATGTAGGTGTCGAAAGGGAATTTCTCGGCGTACGCATTATAAATGAAGAAGCAAAGCGCTTCATGTTTACCTAAGAAAATACCTACCTTATTGCGTAATAGGAAAAGCATTTTCCGTCCCTTATTTATAAACATGTGGAAAGACAATTAGATTTTTATGTTCAATATAATATAAAATTTACTAATTAATGTAGGGAAGGATCTGATGCAGTGATGTCCCAATGATTTGGTAGAATGGCTTTTCGAGCTCATAATAAGCTTTAGACAGCATTTTTTTATGCAATAAAAAAGGAAAATATCCATGTACATGATTTAAAGGAATTAGATATAAGATTTGAAATCTGAGAGACTATCATGTTCCATTAATATATCGATGTAATTAATCAAGTGTCTATAAACTAAATTGTATTAAGAGCCCCTAAGTCATCAAGATGTAATTAATCTTCAAAACGAGACGAGGACTTCAGACGTTTAATACATGTATGAGAACTTCTTTACACACATGTCTAGATTTACTGATTTACTCGTATCTATAATATGATTGATAAGTGTCATGAAAGCTTGTTCTTAGGACATGAGTATAAATTTAAAATTCCATGAATTCATCATTATTAATTTTCTTTTTTTAAAAATAGCATTTGTACTGAGTAGACTTACTACCTAGTGGGTAAAATATTTTTGGTCAATAATTTTCAGGCAGATTTAATTTCTAAAATCACTTTTCACGTTGACTGTATCTGAATTTGTGATAAAACTCATGGTTTACTATTTTGATTTCATTAAAAGCTTGGGGTAGCTCTAATTAGCCCCTATATGAAAACATAGATCCATTAAGTGCGTTGTAGTTCTTCTGGTTAAAAGGATTATTTTCACTGCCAGAAATATTATTATATTGGAGTAAGGAGTAGTCAAGAAATACTTCACGTTTATTATTTTTAAGACTCCATAGAATAAGAAACGTAAACTTGGTAAATGCCTAGCTAAAGTCGCCATCAATTTTCTACTTTTGTATCTGCTTCTGTTATGAATTTTACATCGCAAAAAACTTTTCAATTGGATTCGTCAAAAAATAAATTTCATTTGAGTTGAGAAATCACGAAACTGATTTAATTTCAATCTATAATTATACACGACACGGACATAAATCTTTGCAACCAAATTTATGTAAATAAAATGAACCATTATGCTTCGTTACACAGTATCAAGCATTTGAGAAGGATTGGAGAAAGTTAGCCGGACGGATATTTGATGGTTGATTTTATTTTTGGGGTACAATTCAAAATCTTGAATTAAACAATCTGGCTGCTTCCTTTCGCGTTATTCTCAAACTAAGTACTTTCTTTATGAGGGGTTTCAAAATTATGCCCATTTTTGTACATACTTTGTTTTGTCAAAAAGATCAAAAATATCTGCGGTAGCCTAGTGGTATGGGTAACGGGTCGATCCGACGGTAAGACGAGGTCTCGGGTTCGATCCGAGGTTTACCATGGCACACACCAATGACTCTTCGATGCTTTTCGAAGTTATGTGTGTATTTATCGCAGGTTTATAAGTGCCCGGTTAATGGCAATAGGCTCGCCACCTATTACATTGGGACCTGAACATAAACTGGCGAAATGTGGGTGCTAGCACCTCTGCCGACCCCTTCGGGGAAATACAGGCGTGAGTTTATGTTATATGTTATGTCAAAAAGATATTTTAGATATGTGACATTATAATAGTGTAACACTCACCGGGATGTTTACCATGTTGTATATTATGTATGTACCTACATAAAAGTTGAAATATATGTTGTATATTTAAAGTAAACCGATAACCGATAACAATACTCAAAGTAAATATACGACATAGTAAACATCCCGCTGAGCGTTAAGTACTCTATTAATGTGAATAATCATGTACATCATACATGTGACATTTAAGTTTACTGCAATAAGGATGTGTGCTTTATGTACCAGTTACCATTAAAATATTATGGTAATTAATGCCTTTAAAAATGAACACACATTACCTACCTTGTTTGAGAGATTGGCACTTTCATAGTGTTAGGAGCCACAACAACGTGTAAGTATTAACTGCTTGTGTTTTTGGCATCACCCGCTAAAGTATTTATAATTTATCATCATTTATGTTCAATTTATACATATTGACGTAAACCTAAAATATGGTAAGTTCAAAATATTATGCACCCCTATAACTACATAAATAATATAAATATAATATATTTCTATTCACGATTTTGTCTTCTCGGAGTGGGTAGGGATAAGGGCCAGCCATTTGTTTCTGCCCCTACTCACCTCAAAGCTTCCTTTATCGCCATTAAACCTGACATACACACCTACCCTTTTTAGGGTTCCGTAACCAAATGGCAAAAACGGAACCCTTATAGATTCCTTATGTTTGTCTGTCTGTCTGTCCGTCCGTCCGTATGTCACAGCCACTTTTCTCCGAAAATATAAGGCCTATTCTGTTGAAACTTGGTATTCTGTGAACCGCATTAAGAATTTCACACAAAAATAGAAAAAAAGCAATAAATTTTAGGGGTCCCCGTACTTAGAACTGAAAGTCACAATTTTTTTTTTCATGAAGCACATACATGTGGTGTATCTAGGTATAGATAGGTCTTCAAAAATGCTATTGAGGTTTCTAAGATCATCCCCCCTCTAACTTCTAAAATAAGAGAATGACAAATGTAAAAAAAATATTTGATGTACATTGCCATGCAAACTTTCATTGAAAATTGGTTTGAACGAGATCTAGTAAGTAGTTTTCGTTTAATACGTCATAAACCACAATTTTCGTCTTTCATTCAATTAACTCAAAAATTATAAATAAAACATATGAACTACAAGAACTTTTATATTATATTACTTGCTGCTACGGAACCCTTCATGGGCGAGTCCGACTCGCACTTGGCCGGTTTTTTAAAAATTACCCTAGGTGCATTTTTTGACAGTAACAGTTTGCTCTTAATGGGAGTAGCGTATCTTTTACGTGGCTCCTTTGTACCTTTTTTTATCAGTTATAGTCCTACTATGACCGCATGCCATTTTAGGTCTTCAGATGCCGGAGGTGAGATTGCCATTGACATAATATCCCAGACTCTGGCTGACCCAGTCCCCAGAGTCAAGTCTTGTTCCGAGATGGCCCCCTTTGGTCGTGGGAGCCATTGAATCCCCATCTTACACTCGAATAGGGGGAGGCATGCATCGCATTATCGTCCGTTCGTCGACAATAATCTACCCCAGAACCATTTTTGCCACTTGTTCTACTGCATTTTCAACGTTTTTAATGGTGTATTGCATATGTAATAAATGGACTGTGTGCTGGATATTTCACATGCAGGTAGGATGAAAAACTTTTCTGGTCTATAAATGTGCAAAATACCTTGCCAAACCGTTTTAACCATGTAGCGATTATATTATTATTATAGTAGTAAGAATGACATATTATCAGCGTTGCCAGATTGTAACTTTTGTTACATTTTGCGTAACTTTTGACCCCCTTATGTAACATCTCCGTAACATGACTCAAAATGTAACTTTATTGTAACTTTTGCCGGATTGGTTCGGGTCAACATCAGTCAGCATAATAATTTGTGTTTCTGTGGTTAATATTATTCAATGCGCTATCCGTATCACCAGTATCTCAACCTCGGTATTGTTAGAGAAATCGCTTGTATGGAGATCACAACATTCAAACAACTTTAAACTTTTTTCCCAGTAATAAAGTTTACTTCTGTTCAAACAACTATCAATCAAAGAAAAATATAATATTTTCAAATCATTCATTCATTTTCATCATCATCATCATTAACAATCATTTTAACCAAAGTAATATACTACAAAATAAGACTTGACATAAAGGTCTACCTAACATTGTCAATTATACAAGTCTCAGTGAACTGTCAATGTTTCAACTGCGATCAAAATAAAATTTTGTTTGTTATTGAAATGGGAAACAAAATCGATAAATAGTTAATGATGATGACTTTTTTAAATTTATTAACAAAGGAAGTTTCTCATACAAGTTTGTAGTTCAATTTCTGAATTAGTTGTTATATTATTCATACTAATTCGTTTTATTGTGTTCGTACAACAGGTAGATTTATTCTTAAGAATATTACGACTATTATTTACTTATTAATTATAATTATAAATATATGCTAACTAAATGTACAATAGGTATATACAAAAATCAGAAAAAAAAGAAAAACAGGGATGGAAGAGACAGTAACTTTAGGCATCATAGAATTCCTCCCGATCGACCTCTACCGGTACCTTGCCCAAAAGGCTGAATCGTAATTCAGCGGGGTAACGCACCCCGCTGAATTACGATACCAATTCTTTGAGCGAGGTAGAAGCCAGCCCTATCGTCACGGAAAGAGTCAAATATAACATTACAATGTAGCAAACATCGAAAACATCTACACCATGAACTCCAACAAACATATAAGAGGACACTCACTGAAACTAAGTAAGCCTCGGTGTGCCAGCAACCCTAGGTATAACTTCCTGCCAAACCGCGTGGTGCAAATGTGGAACTCCCTACCGAAAAGTGTAATAAGTGCTCCTAACGTGAACATTTTTAAAAATAGACTGGACAAACATTATGCAATTTTAAAAACATAAGGGCAGTGATATACACGCGTCAGCTTAGGCTGCTAGTGTATAATTTATAATAATAATAATAAATAGACGCTTCGCTGTCTCTTTGAATAGCGCGCGCGCACTTGGACCCCACGGACCAAATCGATTCCAAACAGCTCAAAAATATAATTACCAGTTAAATTGGTATATTTGCGCCATTTGAGAGTGTCCGCTGATGCAGCAGCGGTGCATGCACAGTCCATCATACCTACTTGGAAGATGGGAAGGCGCACAGGGTGTCGACGCAAGTTGCGTCCCACACCAAAGGCCTGTCCATGTTCCAAGGCATCAACGACATATCGTCCGGCCTCCAACCAACAGGTTCAATTATAGCTGGCACGCCGGCGCGGCGGTGACAGAAGCCCGACGGATAATCTCGTTAATATTGGCATGACGAGACATGTGGCCTGCGCTACTGCTGCAAGATAATCCGTGATGTCCAAGGCAATCGACTGCTTCTCCAAATAGACATCAGGTGGGAGACAAATAAAAGTAAATTTAAAAGACTGACAAAGAAATTTCTATTGAATAATATTAAATAATATCAGCCCATATATACCACTGTACAAATAAATAAACCAATAATTATGTTCCTATCACAGAGACTCAACTGAGTTCACAGACAAACTGTTCAAAACAGTTTTGTGAACCAATAGTAAATGCAATACGTATCAATTGTATGATTAGTAAATAAATAAATAAATAAAAAATGCGGAGAAAAAAAACGGTTGTTTTCGTTATATTGTTTTGCAGAAACACCAGTCATTATACTTGCCACTTGTGGTGCCATCAGTGGTATATACATATAAAAATCGAACAATTGCTGCATTTCCTTTGAAGCTTAATGACTTGATTGAAAACATTTTAGATTAAGTGTACTAAAGTGCCTTAAGAACGTTTGTATTGAAGTTTTCCTCGTGAAATAAGGTAACGTAACTTTTACCCCGAAAATGTAACTTTTTAAGCAGTCCTGTGTAACATTTGACAATATTCCACTGGCAACACTGCATATTATATTCCAGCAACTGTGCGAGGCTTTCAAGATTGCTCATGATTGATTTATTTATGTAGATAGAACAGAATGCATTGGTTTAAAAATCTTCATATTTAAAATGTTCAATTTATTGACGAAATTTTGAACAGTGTCCTACTTTTCGATTTACATAATCTTCAAATAAATTTGTCGCAACGTTCCCACGAAAGAGTAAAATGTATTTTCTTAGGTATCGAATAAAAAGTAAAGGTACGAGAGAAAAATATTCGTTCGTTGATCTCTTTATTTTTATTGTCAGTTAAGTCGGAGAGATTTAAAAAATACAGCACATTTTCCTTCGTAGTAGGCTGGTGTTGGAGCGTATCTTCATAATAAATCGACGATCAAGGTACTATTAGCACATTCTCTTTTTATATTTATCTGTCAGGAAAATCAGTCCTTTATTACATGTTATTTTTTCGTGTAGCGAGATCAAAATGAGTTTAGAATTTAATGTGACGTACGAAGTAACTCGGTACATTATAGATGAATCACGTACAGGGATGTGTTTTATTCATCCATCGTCGAATTTATATTACCATCCAGCTTTTCTATTATTCAATCAAACAAGCATTGCTTGATATTTATAGCCTCTTCCCCTAAATGATAGTCCATTCGATTCGATCGATCGCTACACTACACTTCGGGGAAAAACCATGAGTTGTCATTAACATGACAAAGAAACTTAGGTATGTACGAGTACTTAGGTTTAACTTGCTTATACATGAAAATTATAGTAGGGGTTGCCTTCTGCATGTCTGTACCCACTTTGTTTCTTTATATCATTATGACAAGACGTATACTATAGGATAGAGTAGGTATGTACTATAGAATATTGTCAGGTTCTTTTTGTGAAATGTTTTAGAACTATTAATATAACAGTCTTTAAATATTGCCCACGATACTGAATCAATTACCGTTGATACTTTAAATTTGATGTCGTTGTTGAAGAAGATGAGGAAATTTTGAATATACTTCTTGTATTAGTTTTATACTCATATTTACATTATTTAACATTTATTTATGACTAACTGTTGCGAGCTCCATATTCGTAACTCTACACGCGTGAATAACTGATCCCGCTTCCAAGACCCATAGAAACCTATATCCGGGATAAAATATAGCCTACGAGTAATAAATTCTCCCTCGTGAATGTCAGTTATCGCGACCAAAAATAACCATATCCTTACCCAAGTAGTCTAGTCTTTCTGTGTACTAAAGTAAATTAGTGTCGGTTCCACGGTTTAGGTGTGTACGTGTAACGGACAAACAGAGTTTCGCATTTACAATATTAGCAGGTGCAATAAATGCTAGTTCAGACTATTAAATAATCTATCTCAGTGCCAATTCTGTGACCGAGTGCCCGGCGTGGGTCACGCCGAGGCGGGTCCTAGTGGCGGCTCTAGGGATGGGAGTCCTCACACTCGTCACATTGCTCACAGCGATGGTACGATGCGCAAACGCTTGGGGTGCGGCCGCCTCCTTCTGCGAGCAAGTAATGCTCGAGAAGGAGGCGGCCGGTCGGGACCGGACCAGACTCCGGGCCCGGGAAGCCCGTGCAGAGCGAAGGCGAACCGGACGTCGGAGGTCGCAGAACGACCTCCGTCCTCCATGAGCGCTGGCCTGGGGGTGACCGGTGGAGCCGCCTGTCACCCTAGCAGAAGCAGGCCGTGGTGGTGGCGCAAAGTGCGCCTCCCCGTAACCGGGGCTAGATGGGGACATTTTGGACCCCACAACCCGAAGGGGGCCATCTCGAAAGAGATGGTCCTGGGTCTGTCGGGGTGCGAGAGATATGATTTTGGCAATCTCACCTCCGACAACCAAGGACCCAAGATGGCGTGCGTTTTAGTCGGTTCGAGTCCGACATAACCACCTTCACCGGCTCTGTGGGGGTGGTATCCGTGGGGATTTATCACACGATAAAAAAAAGTGCCAATTCTGTGACTATAAAACTATTGAAAGGTTTTTATAAGTTATTATTACAGAAATTTTAAATTAGAAACGATAGCTAAATAACTACAGAAAATAAAGAAATAAACGTTTTTATAAAAAATGCAGAAATAAAAATATTTCAATCATTGCAGGGCTCTAGTAAACGCTCCCAGTAAATAAAACAGGATCTGTATTTGTTTTTCTAATATGGGGTAATAAAACTACAATCAATTTATAATATCAATACACTCAATTTTCAATTTAAAAAGCAACGAACCAAATCATTAATTCCACCAAGCGTCGATTGATAGCATAGTTAAAAGAAACAATGGGCAGTGATCGGAAAGGAGCCTGAAGAGTATCAGTATTTGCACTCTAAGTCATATTGTCTGCTTCCTGTTGGACCCTTGAAGAAAATACTTAGAAATTGATTCCGAAGCTTCGTTTACAGAGCTGTCGAATAGACGACCGAGCGATCTTCACTATCCATGTGACAAGAGAGTGCTTACCACGGGTTCCGTCCTAGAGAGCGCTATTGTAATCCGCAACGACCACTGTGAATGTTTTGGGAAAGAAAACACTGTAGTTTCTGAATATAATGAATCCTAGTGCTAGAATATATCCCATACAATTGGTTAATAAATTGTACATTACTATTCTAGGCTGGATGGTATATGAAATATATAACCACTACGCTTTCATAAGATAATCAAATACTCCACGGCACCTAGATTTTATACCATCTTAAACGACTGAAGGTTCGTCTTACCCGAGCAAATCATACCGTTGGGATTCAAAAACTGTTTCTTAAGGGATTCTCTAGACATTCATTTTGGGGATATTGCGGAACGTTCCCTTTGAATGTTGTAATGGTGTAAGTTACTTGTGTTTGAATTTGGAATGCCTCTTCTTTTTTGTATCTATTTCTCGAACTGTTAAGTTTTATTTTCCATAATATACAAAAGTTACACAATTATTGATGTACAATTTATATAAAAGTATGAGCAACGTCACCGTTGATATGAGTGATGTTAAATTTTGTACTTACAGCATTTATCGATAGATTTACAACACTACTGCTAAGTTCCCAGGTGTACCAATGAACACTTGCTCAACTTAAGAGGATAGAAAAGCTAAAAGCAAGATTAGTCTTGAGGGCCTTTTAAGAAATCTACAGAAATAAAGACATTTCCAACAAATGTTACAGAATGGTGAATTTATTTGCATAATTCAGCAAACCTAAATCCTTTGTCCGCGGCCCGCTGGTGAAATAATAAATTTACTCCATGTTCTACACCCCAAATGTTCTATCTGAACAAAATTATTTTGCTATTTGAATGCAGCCTCTTTTAAGTTATACCTACGTTAAATTTACACGTTGCTTGAGCTTAAACTTCGCCAGTCGTTTCTTTCTTACATTTCGACAGCACTTAAGTACTGATTTTATTCGAGTGCGCCTTTCATATTTATTTTAGCATGGTAACGCAATAACATACTATTTTTTATGTAAGTGGCATTGTAAGTATAAGTCTCTGATATTTCACCCTATCGCATTGAGTATTCCGATCGTACGCTACTCGGGCGATTCTGCCGCCAGCACAATATGTGTAAATTTAGAAAACGTTTTCGGCACATTATTACGTTTAGGGATTTTCAAGAAAATTGCCTTATTACCTTTTTGAGTTCGATTCCGAACTAGGATTTAGTGGGATTTAGTGTACGGGTTTTACAAAATGTTACTAAGTGTTATTACTTACATTATATCCAATATCATTATCCTAGAATATTGCCGGTCTTACCACTAAGTAAATGATAACCTAACGTATTAGTACAATACCACAGACATTTTTGTAGATTACTTTCAGTCTAATGTTGGCTCATTGCCAATCCGAAAAGTCTTAAGTTGGACTTAGAATATTTTTTTTCTACTGTAGGTAGTAAGAATGGTTTGTACACCTGGAAGTTTAACGACCCATGAACTGAAATGAGGCGACTGTGAACGTCAACATGAATAAGATCAGCACCTTTTAAAAGAATTTTAATAAAACAGTCAACATGCCTTTCTTCTTCTCTTAGTCCTTAAGTAAATTTTGTGTACAGTCGACAAAGTAGATACGTATACACATACACCTTTTCAGACAACTTTATATAAACAAAGTGTTTTCTTAACACTTTTTACCCCCAGGCCCGCGCTCATGGGGGACGGAGGTCAGTCACTGCCCTCCGACGCCCTAGTTGCCTGCGCGCGCGGCCGGCGCGATCCGCGAGTCCCTCTCGCTCGCGCCGCCTTTACCGTTCTGCCGTCTCCTTCACGACCATTACCTACTCGCTGAAGGAGACGCCGGCCTCCCACGCGGCCGCGCAGCGGACCTACATTAAAGCAGAATGATATATATTGTACTTAGAAAAAATGTCGCACTTTTTAGAGCTCCAACTACCCGTAACAATGTTCCAATGACAACCAGGCTTAACGTGCTCTCCGAGGCACAGAAACACCTAGACTAATGAAAATAGGCCTATGTAATTAAGATAAATACACTGAGCATGAATCGAATTCAAGCTCCTTGACTACTGCCACGCCACAAAGGCCGTTCTCGTTATAACACCACAGGCTTTTCTCCCCATTGACGATTATCACAACATACATAATCATCATCATCAATTAGCCCACCGCAGTTCACTGCTAGACATTAAACTAAAAACTTAACATGCTTATAACTTTTGATAAAAATCTTTAATTAAATCCAAATTTATATTATGAAAAATTAAAAGGGTAACTCTCGTCTGTGTAGTACGTTTTCATGGCTAGACTACTGTACCGATTTCATTGAAATGTGTTACAGAGACATACACAAGCTCGGGAAAGAGCATAGGCTATGTTTGATTGTGAGAACCGATATCCAAGCGACGGCGTGGGCAATAGCTAGTAAGTACTATTATAATATGCGCGTTAAGAAAATATGCGTTAAATTAGGTATAATAAACCAAAATCGAACCCGATTTCCATTAACACTTAATGCTTGGTGGACCGAGCATTTGTGGAATGACTCAAACAATAAAAATCATGGCTACTCTCCGTACTGACTACAAATGACCAAATTTTTCAAAAAAAGTGAAATAGTATAAAATTTTGTTGCGCACTGCGAAAATATATAATACCTGATAGAATGCACAGATTGCATAAAACTTCATCGTAGTTTGATAACAGGCTGTTGTAATAAATGTTTGTCTTGAAAAACAATACAATCAAAATGCTCTAAAGTTGCAGCGATTTTATTGATGAATGTTGATCCAATGACAACGGTTATAGGTTGTGGAAGCGAAAATATATTGGTATTTATGCTAGTCACATGCTGTGCAGGGTCTGGGTATACTTTGTTTTTGTTGTATATCGTTAGTTTTCTTTTTTCGACTTTATTTTTATTAAAAGGTTATAGTAAAGAACTCGCTGTTGTTTGTACGCTCGCTGTACCAAAAATATGAATAACTCACAGACTGCATACTTTCAAGACTCGAAACCGGAATATAATCTGCAAAATTACTGAATGGTAGGATAACAAATGGTTCAAATCTAACCATAACGTTAGTTAATGTAATTGCATGTTTAATATGCCTTCAAATAATTTGAATGACATTTTTATAAGTACTTAGCATTTATTAATCTAATTCTTAAATTCGATATTCATCAGGAAAAAGAAGGGTGCTTCCTCGTGGTCAAACTTTTTGGTCAAACTGAACTGGTTTGACTATGAGGAATAACGTTTCCTCGTGGTCAAACTTCATTGACATTGCACCTTTTTATCACCCTGTATGCACGCAGTTTATGTATGTACAGTCATAGATAACCAAGACAATGTCAAACGTCAAGTTTTTTCCTATGTATAATATTCCTATATATAAGCGCTCAAGTGGGACTTCAGCCCACAACCTTTCCCTTACAGGGGGAATGCTCTTCCAATTGAGCTATTAAGCCACACCTTAATCACTTCAAATTTACCTTCTTTTTATATCCGTCTTTTAAGGGCGACGGTGTAGCCTTCTACCAACTTTCTTACGAACTGTTGGCCCCATGAATGATTTTCCAACCATTTTTAAACATCGATTTTTGATGACTCCGTCCAAAATTTAAATGAATTTTTTATAGCATTTATTATGCAAATTTTTAACTTGGGAAAAAGCACTTCTTCTTCCGATGTATTTCGCATGCCTTCAAATAATTTAAAGAAACTAGAAACCAACTAAAATTTCTCTTAAACCGAAATCAGAACCGTTCTTTTATATTAACAGTTAAACAATGCTAACAGCAATGAAGGCGTATAAAATCGTGATATAACCTTACACATATGACTTACAAGCAATACTGAACAGTCATCGCATCATAAACCATGTTGAGTCAACTCACAAGTAAGTTACAGTAGTCTAACTCATTTTGTTGATAATGTTTCTGCAGTTTATTCCTTGTATCCTGGACAAAGACGTGACAATGTCAAGATAAATAGGCTTCCCATTATTGAACTTATTTTTAAACATTGGTATGTTCCAACATAGATTGATACTCAGTAAAACATGTAACATTGTCCAACATTGAATATGACAAGGGCTCTTTGGGGTTGCGCAGAAGAAAACCTCTGTAAAACGTTAACCCGACAAAACAACCCAATCGGGTTGCCCTACTTGTAAAAGACACATCCAGTGTGTGCACAACCAGTGTAACGTACTTACACTACTATCTTTGAATTACGAATAGGTTGATGAAGAATACCTTTTTACTTAAAAAAATATTTATGTAGGTAATAATGAAAACTCAAATTTTATTCGGAATTTGATCTGGTTTTCTTTAATCTTAAGTTATTTTGAGGTTTTGATCCAGTAACTATATGTTAACCCTATCGTACCTTAATTCATAGTAGACACAGTCTTTAATTAGCTGCCGCAGTATTTTATTGATCTGGTAAAAAGTAGTTTCAACTTTTTTACCAGACCGCATTGTTGATCGGATCAGAGATGTTCTAAGTTTTGACAAGATTTCGTATATGTTTGATTTACTGTTATTTAACTGCGTGTGCAGAATCCAGCGGGCCGGATTCGCGGCACGTATCTGCGGCTGGTATATATTGAACAAACTAAACAGTTGTAAGAATACCTCAGCCTGAGTCGTAGGTAAATTGTTTCGCTTGTTATTTATGTTTCCCAGCTTGCTAATACGTGCACAGCCTTACAAAACTCGCGTATTCCTTTTCACTTATGTTTTCAACCGTTTCATTAGTAGAATAAATATTTTCACACACTTGTTTTAAACTTTGGAATACGCAAATTGATATAGGCACTTGTATAATTAAATTGTTATATATGGTTCCTTGATGGTTCACAGTTAAAATTAAGAGCAAAGAAAAAAACATAACATTCATTCAATTCATCCATACTGATATTATAAATGCGAAAGTAACTTAGTAGTGAGTTATTGGGCATTCTACCCCACCTTAGTTCCTTCGGTTATCTTCGATAACCTCAGTCACGGTGGGATAGAATGCCCAACAACTCTTTGTAAAATCATTTACCTAAGCCAACGTTCCACATTTTAATGCCGTTCATTACACTACCGTTCCGTCGGCTCTCTGCGATCCCCTGGGTCGTAATTGCGTTGAATTGATTTTCGCATGCTACAACGTCAAAAATAATCACTGAATTAGGTTTTGCATCTGACACTTTCATAACGTCATCATTTGCCTGATATTTCTGAAAAGTGATTCCTGGTGCTCCTCGTTAAACCTTTTCTAAAAAAATGTACTTTGGTTGATATAGAGTTTTAGAATATACATAAACATTTTGAAATGTCAATCCATTTTCGTGCAAAAGGAGACCAATTAACAAATTGGTTTTTCCACAATTTGATGGTCTGCAAATGATGCAACGTACTGTATTCGGCAATAATTCGACATAAATTGATTGACAGTTTTTATTTAAATCAAACATATAGCAAAATACCATACATACACATATACCATTTCCATTTAAAAAACTAACGAAAACAGAGAAAAAGCAAGTTAGTTGGATTGAACGTAACAGAAAGATACATTGGGATGAAGGATTTGTGCCATATTCCGAATACCAAACTTTGGTTTCAGATATATTAAGAGACAAATATATTTACGTTAAAGGTTCAGAAAAAGTTGTATGGTTGAAGTACATTTTAGAAAATAGTAATATATTTAATTTAGAAGATAAAGGTTGTCCTAGTTTGATAAGTCTATGTGATTATTATAAATATTCTCAAGATTTTTATCATTGTATTTATCATAGCTCTGTATGTGCTTTAAAAATGTATTATGTTTAAATAATTGGTGTCTTGATAATAAAATTATTCTGACATAAAAATTAAAAAAAAAAACTTATTTTACTGTCCCCTCCCAACCCTAATGTATGAAAAGTGCCGTTCTTTATATTTGCTAGAGAACTTGAAGCTGTAGCACTATTTAAGTTATCATGGTGTTGAATATTGGAGACCGAGTGCAGATAATGATAGTAGAGAACCGATTATGTGGACTACATATTGCGAAAATATTAAACTATGAACAGTATAATGCTATATTAATACCTTTCCAGAGAGAGAAAGGTAGATGGCCTAAAATCTATTTCAAAGATCTAAAGTTATGGGCTCGAATAATTAGAATACATAATAATCTTGTTGACCTCATCGAAGAAAATGATTAGGTATTACTGAGTAAATGCAAAACTGTATATTAATGAATGATATAATGAATTGAATGAATAGTGAAAACTGGGGTTGCCTCTTAATAAATGCAACGAAATGTGCTATAATTTTAGGTCATTCCTGTCCCATTACTATTCGGACCACCTCATCCTTTTAAATTAAGAACATCAGATACAAAGTGTCATTATTCTTTTACACAATCACATATCGACACCTGCTTAAGAATGATTCAAAATTATTTAAGCCCCCGATATGAAATATATAATGACCATAAAATTCGATTATGTTCATTTCGACATTATTGGGCTACAGCAGATTCAAAACGAAGATTGGTGATGAAAATGGCTGATGCAGGTTTTTTTTACTGTGGAAGTGGTTTTACCGATAAAGTTATGTGCTTTTCATGCGGAGGTGGCATCGAAGATTGGGAGGATTACGATGATCCTTGGATGCAGCATGCTATATTTTTTCCTGATTGCTTTTATTTAAATGCTGTAAAAGGAACAGACTATGTTGATAAATCAAAACGTCTGTGTTTAAAAGAAACACAAGTATAAGTGGATGAGTCAAATCTACCATTTGCATCGAGCTACAAACCACGCAGTGCACTACGTGCTTCAGAGGATTAAAAGGAAGACCCAAAATAAAAGCAATGTCATGTAAGTAATTACTTATATGTTAATTATTTGATATATAATTCCTTGTTAGTTTACCTACTAAATATCTAATTTATTAGGCGACGTAGTTTTCTATGGAAGTCCTTTAAATTTAATTTTATACGATTATCCTTAATTTTCGTACTTATAAAATTTAAGTTCTGTACAAAATTCAAAAAGTTGTAAACAAAATAATGAACGCTGAAATATTTAATCTCTTGCTAGCACTTAATTGTACATAAAGTAGAATATTTTATCAAATTTGAATAGGCTCTGGTGTCTCAATTAGAGTAGCTCCCGAAGAAGTTGTAGGTTCAACATATTCGAACTACATTTACCAATTTTCAATAATTAGACTTAAACCTATATTTAATTTTATTTTCAGATATTTTATCATCACGGAAGAAATTGACGGGGAATCCTCATGGGCTGAGCGGTGAACCACGTAATCAATTTGTAAGTAGATACCTATATATTTTAGTCATTCCTTAGTGTAAAATTAATGTAGCACGTAATTGTACATAACGTAAAATATTTTACCAAATTTGAATAGGCTTTGGTGACTCAATTAGAGTAGCTCCCAAAGAAGTTGTAGAATATAATATCATCAGTAAGGAATAATGTAGGTATTCTATAGAATAGCTGGAGAGTTTAGACAATACAAAATATGAAATATTAGGAATACTTATTGTAGTTCATTTCGTATGATACTAACTGTTAAGGTGCCTATAGGTATTTACTGGTTACCCGATTCTGTATTAGTATGTCGAATAAATTAAAATAAGCAATTACTAATTATTGTGTTTATATTATATTCGTTACCTGATATTGATAACGAAATACGTCATCATTCACGTTACAACACGTTTGAAATTCATAAGAATTTCACAACTAAGTATTAAGTAGGTACATAACAATAACATTATGCACCATACGAAATATTGAATGGTTGAATTTCAAGTTCTAACTTGATCATCATACCAATAAATACTTTATGTTAGCATTATTTGATATATCAACTGCGTTAGAAAAAATATTATTACCTAGTTCATTATTTATTAAACAGTCAAGACGAGCATATCTAACAACATGGTAGATATTTTATAACTTTCAATCTATTGGAAATTTCAATCTATTTACAAAATTCTTAGTATAATTTATTACTAATGTTTTAAATAATTTTCAGAATACCAACTTAAACAAATTTTCAAACGGAACAGAAGAGAGCTCTCCTGAATATCTTCCAAACCTGCAAGATCAGTTCGACTTGGACAACGCAATGAATAGACCTTGGATAATAACACCCAATGAAGAAGTAAAAACAAACAAAAAGAAAACTAATCGAAGAAGACCAATTACAAACAAACGCAGTGCATTGAATTCCTATATTATTAACAGTGAAAGAAGAAAAGGACGACGTTTAATAAAAATTACGATCAAGGAACTCAGTGAGTCAAGAGACAACGAAGATGAAGTTAAGGAGATAATCACTGCACAGTATATTGTACAAGATACGGTAGATGAGATATCGGATCAAGCTGAAAAATTAGTTCACAATATTTCCAAAAAATTGTGTGGCTACTCATATCATATTTTTTAATTAGGTAATAATTCATTAGTATAACTAGTAGATAAAGTGATGACATATTTAGATTTTATTTACTGTGAAAATATGTGTTAAAAAAAATTAATATAAAAAATGTGTGTTAAAAAATAAAAAACCATAGGTAATAATTGTATGGCTACTCATATCATGTTTTTAATTAGGTAATAATTCATTAATGTAACTAGTAGATAAAGTGATGACATATTTAGATTTTATTATAATTTTATTTACTGTGAAAATATGTGTTAAAAATTATATATATTAAAAAAGTGTATTAAAAAATAAAAACCATAGGTAATAATTGTGGGGCTACTCAGATCATGTTTTTTAATTAGGTAATAATTCATTAATGTAACTAGTAGATAAAGTGATGACATATTTAGATTTTATTTACTGTGAAAATGTGTTAAAATATTATAAATATTAAAAATGTGGGTTAAAAAATAAAAAACCATTTACTTTAAAAAAATGTTTTATTTATTAAAACTGCGTATAGGTTGACTTTCTTGCTCTATTAAATTATTCTTTATACATAAAACATTTTTAAGTGCACATTGTTTAGTATGATTAATACAATTAAAACTGGTTTCATTATTTGAATATTTGTTATGCAACAGTGATAAATTTGGACATTTGTCTTCACCAAGATCTATACAAATACAATTCATACATAGATCTTGAATCCACTTAACTTTTTCTAAGCCCTTCACAATAATTTCTTTATTTTCTAAATAAGGAACAATTATACGTCGAAATTCTCTATAGTCGATATAACCTTCATTCCAGTAAATCCCCCTGTTTCTCTCCAACCACGTAACTTGTTTTTTTTCATTCGTAGTTAAGCATTTAAATAAGTATGGGGGCTTTATTAAGAACGTTTGGGTATAAACACGGGTGGCCAGAGCTAATTCCTTGACTATAAAGTTATTACAAGTGTCTTTAAACCCCTGGACATCCACTATAATTGTATTCGGATTCATGATAATTTTCTCACAGTGCTGCTTAATGGTTTATACTCAATTATACAGTCGTTCAATATAAGACAATATGCCGAAGTTTGATCTGGGATATCAATATCACTTTCAATTTCCACTCTTACGTCCACAACAGGACCTGACTTAAGATTATCTGGCTGTCTAGAACAGTCTATGACGAATAACGGAGCAACGTTTTTAAATTGTTCCTCACTTAATAAAGGCTCAGCGCGACGCCCATAATAAGACTGTTGAAATTTAGCATATTGTTCATATATTAAAGCAATTCGATTATTCGAGAAACTTGTATTTATATTTTCATATGGGAAGTAGGTGGAGTTAAGGTATACCTTAACATCACGAATCTCACAATGATCAAACTGAGACATATCAAGTCTAGCATTATTTTTTCTATTTGTCTGTAAACCAATAACGACAAATCTTGGTTTCTCTATTTGTGAAGATGTTTTTATTGACCAAGTATGTTTGGTGGTTTTAGGCAACATTGGATATTCATACAAATCCCAATTCCTGAATATCATCTGAAGTGGTCGATCTTTTTCTAACAATTTCAGAATGTTTATTTTTTCTTTATCAGATACTTTAACATGCGGTACACGCCATATTATTTTGTTTATGATAATATCTTCTACAATTTCACCAGAGTTGAGTTTTAATGCGTTCAGATTGGTATTACTTCGTAATAAGATTAGTTCATGTTTACTGTTTATTACTACTTTCTTAAAATCTTCTGCGAAACCAAGAATGTTGCGAAGTGGTATAGAAGCAGAAAAGCTACCTCCATTAGTACTTTTTATTCCGCCGATATTCCAACCCCAAGCATTAGATGTTTTAGCTTCGCTCTCATTCATTGATATAAATGATTTCATCGTGCTAGTTATACCAGCATTTTTTATTTTGTCTATCTCCACTCCATTTATCTCATACCTTATATCTTGAAACAAGTAAAGTAAACTATTGTTTGTGAAATGAACGCTACTGACTCTCTCTTTCGAATTGTCAGCCTTGTTTACAATAACAGTTCCTTCCAAAAATAAACTGCTTTCTGATGGTAATATATACAAGTCTTGCTGATTAATAGGTATCCTGATTTCATCGCTTCTATTAAAACTTGTTACGTAAGGCTTGTAAGAGTGAATTTCAATTCCTTCCACAGAGTTGTCGTAGGCTGGAGCGGATAAAACATCTAGGATATTCATTTTAACAAACCAATCGCCTTAAGAAATGCTTTATTGTTTTTATTCAACTTTATTCTCCTTTTACGTCGAGCTCTTACTTGATTGAGAGTTTGAGCAGAACTGCTATTTTGAATTGGAAGAAACATATTATATTTATTATAGTCAATCATTTTTTCTTTTGAGGTGTAGATACAACTGTACTTCTTCACCTCGCAAATTTATTAAGTTATTATTTATATCCAAAAGTCTGATTTGTATGCAGCTGATGTTGGTTTGGTTGATTGGAAAGTAAATTGCGTTTTTTGGTATTTCTATAATTCTGTATCCAGGTGGGACATTAAGTGCGAATTCATGTAGAATGTGACTGGATTGTCCGTTTATATAGGAACCGCTAACTATATCACATTCAACTCTTATCACGGTTGTAGGCAAAATGTTGACTGGAAACTCTGATACATGATATTTATTGGCTTCCAAGACTTGTTTTTTAAACCCCAACAAACCTCCGAACGAACAACCTTTAGTAAAATCTATAGTTGATGTACAAAATAACATAGTTTTTAAGGTGTTGTTATTGCAATGGAGTTTTATGGATGCATCCTTTACTTCAGATTTTAAATAATCACTGATATCTTGCAACTCATAAGTACCTTCAGGTATTTCAATAACATTATTTGAACCATAGTATAACTTATTATTTGTTTTATCAATATTTGGAATAGAATTATATGTGGATAAATGTAATAATGCACATTCATACTCTCCGATTAATTGTAACGTATTTGGATAGAAGGTAGTTAATACCGATGAGTTTCCAGTTATAGATAAGGTGAGTGTCATCTTGCAAATGACTAAAATTAAAGAACAGAATAAAATTTATAGTATTTATTCCAAAAAGATTGTAGATATTCTAAACACAAATGTCCACAAATTAGTGTGTCAAATTTTTGATATCTTGTATAGTTATAATTAATATTGCAGTTCTTAAAATATCGCATCAATTCGATTGGTGGTCTTAAATCACCAAAACTATCAAAATATTCACAATAATTATTTACCTTAACATAAGCTACCCAATGCGTTCCATCGTTTTCTGAATTATCTAGGTTAACTATACCACATTCAATTCCTTTAGGGATTTTTGGTAACTGATCCTTCATGTAAACTCCTCGAAAATAAGGAATACCATATGCGTAATTTTGAATATCAATATTAGTTAAGGCACGATTAGGTAGCTTATTACTTAGTTTTTTGACGATTTAATAAACAATCCTTTGCCTTTTTTGTGTGGTTTAATGTATAAACCGTTACCTAATGCTATAGCTTCCATAGTCTTATTATGACGTTCAGATTCTTGTAATTTTTTTTGACCTTCTCTATAATCATTCACTGTTTTTGCAATACCCGCTGCACCACCAGCCAAAGCTCCTAAAGCTGATAAACCAGCAAAAATCGGGATTAAAGGTAGAATGCCTCCTGTTTTGGGTAAAGGTATGACGCGTGGTACTCGAAGTTTTGGAGCGCACGGAACAATTTTTTTAGCAGCCCTATAAGCTGCATGTATTAAAGATTTACCATCTTTGGGTAAGCGTTTCTTGATTTTTCTTTTAATTTTTGTAACGAAATTATGAAATGTCTTAACACCAGCACCAGATTTGAGTTTAGTTTTCATAACTTTACTCACTACCCACGAACTAAGCTTTTCTCCTTTACTAGCATCTTTTGCTTTCATTCTTTGTTTGGCCATATTTAAAAGTTGTAAATCGGCTTTGTGACGATTAGACAAGTCTGTATAGTTTTCGTATGCAATGTCGTGATACATACAAGCTTCGTCTAGCTTATTTACACCTTTGTCACCACGCAGTAAACGTTTTGAAAGTTTTGTTCCAGGTCCGCAATAATTATAGCCAGGTAAGTGCAGTTCAAATGGCAAATGATTAATAACACTATTGAGTAGTCCACCACCTTGCATAGCTCAAAGTATAATGAACAAAATGTTGTAATTAATAACTATTATGTATACTTATTCTACTATTGCAGTCTTATCAATCCAACTATTCTCTTTATTACTTAAGCCCAACCATTTTACGAACAGTTTATTTCCTTTCCTTCGTAAAACTTTTTCTATCAAATAAACACCTGGACAAGATGACTTTTGAAGTTCGTGTTTGTAAAAGGTTCCTAATATAACTTGTTTGTGTTGATCTTCGATGTGATATGTTTCTGGTACAGTGTTATTGATATTTTTTATAGTAAATAGTTCCGTTGACCAATTAGGTGTATAACCTTTCTCAAATAGTTGTTTGTATTTACTAATTCTAACTCTATCACCAATCATAAACTTGGGCTTATGTTTATAGGATACCGTTTTCATTGAATTCTTAATATTATTTTTAACATCTACTTCATTCAATTTATTGACATCAACGGGTGCTAATTTAGTAGTGCTATGTTTTGTGTTGTTATATGTCTTTACAACACTCTCCAAACCAAAATCTATCCATTTATAGTGCCCGCTGAGACTAAAGTACTTATACAATTTATTTTTAATAGTTTTGATAACGCGTTCTACAATTGAAGCCTTTTTCGTTGAAAACGTTGAGTAGTGATTAATGTTATAGTTCTTTATAAGTTTTTGAAATGATGAATTATAGAACTCGGTACCCAAATCAGTTTGGAGATGAGCTGGTATCCGATGGTTAGTCGACATCAATTTCTCGAATGCGTTACAAACATCATGCTTATTTTTAGTTTTTAGTGATTCTATCCACACGTACTTTGAGAAGCAATCAATAACTATTAAAATATAGTTATAACCTTTATTAAATCTTTTCAAGTTTTGCATGTCGATTAAATCAGCTTGCCACAAATCATCAATGCCTTTTAAAATTACAGATCGACGAGGATAATTTTTTCGTGCAGCTTTATGTATTTCATTAACAACTTGTTGTTTTGTCATTTTGAGGAACTTTCAAGCTTATACTTTTGATCTAATACAAATTTAACTGCGTTTTCAACTATCTCATCAACTGCTTTTCGACTATAAAATTTGCTTTCCAAGTGAACCACTGCCTCAGATACTATTGTTTTTAAAGCTTTCTCCAGATCGTTCTGAACATCGTACACCAAAGTATTTTGCAATTTTTGTAAGTCGGTTATTAGTTTGGTTCTCAATTCATCTACATATGCTTTGTTTACTGCATCATCCGCATCTTGAGGAGGTTTGACCCCTGTTAGCTTCGATGTCTTCAAATCGTAATCACCATTTTCAGATTTTAGCAATGCATTATCATAAAATTCAAGCAATTCTGATATACGTAATCGCTTATGAATATAATGACCAAATTTGTCCACATTCATATTTAAGATGTATTGTGTTGAACGGTGTACAATAAAATGATACACATTTCTTATTAGTAAATCTATTTAATGATTTTGCTTTCACGTAGTTCTTCAACGATAGATATTATTTCATTATCTAGTCCTGTGTTGCCAGCATCTCGAGAAGCAATTAATAACTTTAATCTATCAACCAATTCATTTGGATCATCCCAATATACAAAATCTGTGTTTTTTTTCCACATTTTTGTTAAAGGTAATCCTTTTCCTACTTTCGGTTCAAAGCTTGGACTTTTACTTTGTTGATCGAAAAGAGGTTTAATAACTTGCATATATTTTTGTCCTTTATTACTTTTAATTGGTTTTCTTGAATCAAAATCTCGACGATGTGCATTTGTTACAAGTAACATCGACTTATAATTTTGCATGTCATAGTCTGTAACAAAGCTCAGATCAACGTCTTTTTTTAAGAGCAACTGTCGCAAGCCAGGTGTGCATTTGTATTTGTGTCCGGCTACAGTAATAACATCATCACCAATCGTTATACTAGAGGAACCTAACATTAACTTTCCACGTTCATTTCTTACACCAAATGGCACATCCGCTAATATTTCTGAAGATAATGACCAAGATGATACATCATGAACTGGATTAGTATCGACTAATGACTGAAATGAAGAGTCAGCTTCTGATTCATCACTGGTATCAATTGTTTCTTCTATATCTTGATCTTTCTGTAAGTCGTGGTTGGAAATTTGATCATGAAATTCTCCTTTTTCTTCATTTTTTGTTAGAGCTAGTTGGTTATTGGTGTTGGCTATTAAATTAAGAGATTCTGTAACAGGCTTAAAAACTGTATCAAGCACTTGTCTTTTATTATCTTCAAAATCCTTCATGTTACGTATTTTTTTCCTTACAGCTTGTGTTGCATCTACAATTTGTTTTTTCAATGATTTTTCCATTTTGTAAAATAGATGGTAATCCAATAAGAGCTGATTAAAGAATAACAAGAAACTGAAAGCAGTCTATTTAAATATTCAAATTTTATCTAATTCTACAAAAGTGTCAAACTTTTTTCTATAGCACCCATTGTTTTTAGGAGAGTCTTTATTAATCACAACATAGTCATAAGGCTCTTTCCATATTTGAGAACACATGTTACGAAATTCCAACCAGGTCATGTCAGTGTTAACATGTTCTTCATAAACATGTTTCAAATTAATTTCGTCTTGCTTAAAAAGCACAATTAAGTTAGCGTTATCTCTTATTAGTTGTTTAGGTATTTTGCTATATGTTTGATTTAAATAAAAACTGTCAATCAATTTATGTCTTCCCATGGCAAAATAATCACGCATATTACTTTGATTTTCACATGCTACATCGTCAAAAATAATCACTGAATTATGTTTTGCATCTGAAACTTTCATAACGTCATCATTTGCCTGATATTTCTGAAAACTGATTCCTGGTACTCCTCGTAAAACCTTTTCTAAAAAAATATACTTTGGTTGATATAGAGTTTTAGAATATACATAAACATTTTGAAATGTCAATCCATTTTCGTGCAAAAGGAGACCAATTAACAAATTGGTTTTTCCACAATTTGATGGTCCGCAAATGATGCAACGTACTGTATTCGGCAATAATTCTCCATGGCGTAACTTGATTTTTGGTAAATCATTACAGATTAAACTAATCTGTAACGACTTTGCTTGTTTAATGAATTTCATGTTTGATGCAATGCTGACGGACTGGTTATGAACAGATGTAATTATGAAATTATGTATTTATAACCGTAAATAGTTAAACCAAACTGCTTATAGACAACGCAATAGGCAAACGTAAGACTGTACTGTTTATGAAATAACTCTATCGCTAACTAACAGAGCATCTTTCAGCGCAATTACGACGCAGGGGATCGCAGAGAGCCGACGGAACGGTAGTGTAATGAACGGCATTAAAATGTGGAACGTTGGCTTAGGTAAATGATTTTACAAAGAGTTGTTGGGCATTCTATCCCACCGTGACTGAGGTTATCGAAGATAACCGAAGGAACTAAGGTGGGGTAGAATGCCCAATAACTCACTACTTATATCCATACTAATTATAACACTGCGAAAGTCTGTCTGTCGGTAACGTTTTCACGCCTAAACCACTGACTGCGGCTTTATAAAATTTTGATGAAATTTTATAGAGCCGCAGGCAAAAACTAGTAATTAATAAAATACATACCTGTAAACACTCGATATTACGCAAAAAGAAAGACATAAAGAAAGAAAAAAACAAGCACACGCACAGGTCACACACAGATTAACAATAACAGGTAAGATTAATTAGAGTACGTAAGATACTTCTGATTCTATATTAGCTCGTCTATTAATAACTTAATTATACCGACTACTACACCGACCCACTTTACCACTTCAGAGGTATGGAAAATTTCATTTTTCATACGTGATTGGTCAAAATTCGCTAACCCCTATAATTCACCGCAGTTATGATTTATGTTTATGTAACCTTTATGAGAACGAAGTAACGAAGCCCTAGTATTCTATTAAAGTGAAATAAAACTAACGACCGATACCCGTATTTACGTGAGCTAGAAAGTCATGAAATCAGGGGAGTTGAAAATAATTAGGTGGCTAGCTACTTCGAAAGCGTGAATGACTGGTGCACACGCGAGCATTTCATATTATTTTGTAGTTAGAGATGTAATTAAACGTAAATTATACCCAAATTATTATCAGATTACCAATACTTGAGCGCTACCTACGGCACGGTCAAGTATTTTGTTTTGTGTTGCAAACAAAACAATAAAACCATGCTCTGAATTGCGTATTGTTTGAAAGAAAAAGCTGTAATTACTATGAAACCTAATGAAAGGTATGGCAAATTGTATATATAGGTATATTAGGTTTGAATTATTGAGAGAATTACTGCTAGCTGGCTGGCTGACCTTTGTCGTACTTTTAATGTACTAATGAATAAAAATAAATTAAATTCATTCACGTGTGCTTACAAAAAGAAGACCTAAAAGTGATCTAAAAGCGGAGCATTTAATAATAACAATAAGTATAATAACATAAATGTCATATTAGGAGATATATCAGTTTATCACCGTTCCATCTTAGATATCGTCATCATTAATCCTTGCGTTTGTCTCGGTCGCATCTAAGGTTCTCCTCTCGGAGTTCAGGGTTCACTTTTCGGCTTTCACTTCTCCCACGGTCTTTGGAAGTGAGAAGTAAATGTCATAAAAGTGGACCCCGTTTAAGTTATCATACTTACATTATACTTACCTTTATTTCTTCGCGCTGAGGTAGAAACAACAGGCCATCATCTGAATTTGATTTTTGAATTGGAATAATAAAGAGAAATATATCACATACATACCTATACCATGATCACGTTAATTCAATTCACGTTAACATTATTGCATATCATGGAACACGATAGTTCAAAAGTAATATTGAAATTTCATAGTCCATTAAAATTCTACAACAGAAGAGTCGCACATTTTAATTAATATTTTATTTTATTATAATTAAACTTCATGCACACATGTAAACAGGCATACTTAATGCCTTAGGTATTCTCTACCAGTCAACTTAAATAGGTGGTGCAGAGAATAACAGGTAGGTGCATTATCGAAAGGTAAACTAGATAAACACTTTATATACATAAGATAAATAGTAAATACTGATATACACATACATATTATAGCTAATAATAGTAATACATACATATATTATTATATACTCTACTACCTATACATACATTATATACATAAATCCATACTTGTCCATACTTGTGATATTATAAATGCGAAAGTAACTCTGTCTGTCAGTATGTTACGCTTTCATGCCTAAACCACTGAACCGATTTTAATGAAAATTTGGTATAGGGGTAGATTAGACCATGAGAAAGGACATAGGGTATGTTGGGCGGAGCCGCGGGCAAAAGCAAGTGTATAAATAAATATAAGCATACATATTTAAATGTGATGACTATGCAGTTTAATAGTATACAGATTCCATGAAAAACATTATGTTAAAGCTTAAAAAGAAATAAACGCACCAAAAATGTTATATGCAATTTACCGTCGATAACAGAAAAAGCATAAATGGTAAATTGAGAAAATTCAGTGTTTAAATAAAACATCATCATCAAAAACGGGTTCAATCGAATCGCCTGATTGTACGGGCATATATTAAAACATGAAAAACTGAATTCAATTTTATAGCGAGTTTATAATTACATTCGTTATTTTTAAGGATCGATGAACACTATAGCAAATGAGTCTTAGAACGGACCAGTCTTACTTACAGTCCTACGAATAATTACAATGGCAAAGGTGGGATGTCTCCCAACAAGTTTTTTTCTTAAAGATAACTCCTCCAGCTAAGCTAAAATGCTTGTGCTAGGAGTGGGTTCACGTGGAGAAGGAGGAGATGCACGGACGACCTGATAAAGGTAGTTGGGATATACTGGATACGTAATGGAGGTGCAGTTGCTATGTCGTACATAAGGAGAGGATTATATCCTTAAGTCGATTGCATTAAGCTAATTAATTGATTGATATTTACTTACTTATTTTACTTACTGATTGAGCAAGTATAAAGCTGATCTATCTGCTGATTTGGGTATATGGGACCTCTCTAAAATCTTTAGGATCGAGCCAACCTGATAAACCGGTTATCCAAGTGATGGACGTATGAGCATCTGGTGTAGGCTTCCTTTCCAGATTTGAAGAGACAGATGGCAGTTAAGTACTCCCCTATAATAGCACAGATAAACCGAATAAAATGATCGAAGGTCTACCTAAACAAAGAAGATTGAAAATCTAAAAAGCGGACTCCTGTGTTCTAATATAGAAACCTGGGAAGGGCACGCCGTAATAGCGGCGGTAAGACCTATCATGGAGGAGTGGCTAGAGAGGCCACACGGCAGCCTCTCGTACCGGCTGACGCAGGTGATTACCGGACACGGGTGTTTCGGGAGTTACTGTGTCGGATCCGGAAGGAGCCAACGTCCGAGTGCCATCACTGTGATGCAAGCGAGGACACAGAGCTGCACACGCTGACCGAGTGCCCGGCGTGGGACACGGGAGTCCTCACACTCGCCACGTTGCTCACAGCGATGGTACGATGCGCGAACGCTTGGGGTGCGGCCGCCTCCTTCTGCGAACAAGTAATGCTCGAGAAGGAGGCGGCCGGTCGGGTCCGGACTAGACTCCGGGCCCGGGAAGCCCACGCAGAGCGAAGGCGAACCGGACGTCGGAGGTCACAGAACGACCTCTGTCCTCCATGAGCGCTGGCCTGGAGGTGACCGGTGGAGCCACCTGTCACCCTAGCAGAAGCAGGCCGCGGCGGCGGCGCAAAAATGCGCCTCCCCGTAACCGAGGCTAAATGGGGACACTGTGGTCCCCACAACCCGAAGGGGGCCATCTCGAAAGAGATGGTCCTGGGTCTGCCGGGGTGCGAAAGATATGCTTTTGGCAATCTCACCTCCGGCAACCAAGGACCCAAGACGGCGTGCGTTTTAGTCGGTTTGAGTCCGACATAACCGCCTCCACCCGTGTCCTCCACCCACCACCTCCACCTCCACACGCCGCCTCCGTGGGGGTGGTATCCGTGGGGATATATCGCACGATAAAAAAAAATATAGAAACCTGGGAAGGATCCTTTTTTGCGTCGCTGAGAGGATTATGATAAAATATAATAATATTTTCATATATAAGTACGAATACTATAAATACGAATATTAAATGTTCGTATTAATTAATAAATTACTTTTGCTAATTAATATTGAACGAATCAGGTTGGTAATTATACTCTATTGTTGGAATAAACTCAAATGGATTTCAGAATGCAATTCCTCATTATCTTTTTGGCAAATTGACAGCTTGCCGCCATCTTCTCCCAATACACTGATTAATCTTGTCTGTCTCAAGAATAGTTAAAAGGGAAAAACTTATTTGTAGTTTAGTTTACTATTGTTAATATCTAGGCATCCACAACAATGAAGAGTAATACAACTAATTTGAGAAGCAGTATTGTGTTCGCCACCAAGATATTCGAGGCTCTCGCCAGCCTCACCTGTAATGGTCGTGAAGGAGACGGCGGAATGGGAGAGGCGGCGCGAGCGAGAGGGACTCGCGGATCGCGCCGCCCGCGCGCGCAATTAACTCGAGCGTCGGAGGGCACTGACTGACTTCCGTCACCCATGAGCGCGGGCCTGGGGGTGACGGGTGGAGCCGCCTGTCACCCCAGCAGAAGCAGGCCACGGCGGCGGCGCGCTAGACAGCGCGCCTCCCCATTCCGGGGGCGAGTTGGGGACACCGTTGTCCCCCCTCCTGAGGAGAGCCAGACCGTAAGGGATGGCCCTGGGTCAGCCAGGGTGCGAGGGATATGTCGATGACAACCTCACCTCCGGCCTAGCACCACGACCCACAGTCGGCGTGTGGTTTTAGTCGGTTCGAGTCGACATAACCTCCCCTTCCGGCTCCGGAAGGGGGGTATCCGAGGGGATTTCCGCACGAAAAAAAAAAAAAAAGCTATTAGCTGGCTGATGAACGGTTCAGATGCAGGGTTCCTTTTCAAGGGTTAGGGTGTGAAACGACAGTCATTTCTACAAAAGTAGAGA
This sequence comes from Eilema sororculum, assembly GCA_914829495.1. NCBI lineage: Eukaryota > Metazoa > Arthropoda > Insecta > Lepidoptera > Erebidae > Eilema > Eilema sororculum. The sequence continues at coordinate 14,081,163 of OU618543.1, read as the reverse complement.
TATACCATATTATGAGAAGGTATAGAACTCCTAACTTCATAAAAAATGATGCCTCCGATACGTTGTATAGCACTTCCCGTGAACAAACGTGAAAAATAACAAACAAAAAGCTAATAGAAACAACCAATAACGTTAGCCCTTTGGGTCTTTTTTATACTATTTAAGTGGCAGACAAGCACACAACTCACCTCATGGAAAGTGGTTACCGCGGGAAGTCACACTCGTGCTGCCGACCCTGTAAGAACAGAGTTTCTGTGCCGTCAGTGCAGAAGACAAAGCAGGACAAGCCTTTGGTCTTCCCACTGACAGCACAAAAACCCTCCAGTGAGCTCTGGCTAACCTACTCACAGTATTCGCCGCGGTATTCTGTACGGCGGAGTAGCCAGTTATCAGTTATTATAATCTATGATTGGTTTATTGGTACGCGTGCGCTGCCACTACGCTGCCGTGCGCCCCGAGCATACAATCAAAGAGACGTAAACTGACGCTTTGCGCATATTTTCTCATGTATTTCCCATGCATTTGAAGCACTACGCAAAGGCTGTAGAATATAGTAATATTATTATTTAATTTGATAACGAGCAAGAGAAATAAACGACCGCAACACGATATCAAAAATAGAATTTAATGCATCTTTGGTATTTACGTCTATTTTCAGAGAGCAATTATGAGACAACGAAATACGATAGGTTTTTGAATTTAGGCGTAGATATACTTCATAATGCACCCATGTATAATACCCCTAAACCTTTATTCAGAGTGTGAGATCACACACGCACACACACGCAAGTTTATTTTCAACATCAACTTTTTTTTCTTGGTTTATATTTTTCTTTTCCCTCTTTTCGTTACTTATAGTTGTAATAAATTGTATCATAAATATTGGAGTAGACTAGCCACACGGGATCCTAGTGTGTATTCTAGTATTCTAGTTACTTATTATAAAACGATTTATCAATCGCACTACTGGACTATTACGTGGGACCGAATCCAATGCTTTGTGAAATGTGGGCGTTGGTTCATCCCTGCCTAACACTCCGGGGATAAAGGCATGATTATATGTATGTATATATGTATGTATGTACTACTGGCACCGGCATTTATTTCATGTAGTTCTAATGTCATGATAAGTGTATCGCCATGGCCATAAACTAAAGCCGTGACGTAGAAACCTAGAGTGCTAAGTGTTTTCTACTGCAAGTGATACTCGCTAGAAGCTTCTCGCATCTCACCAGGGAATCCAAACGTTCGTTGTTTGCAAAATTTAAAACTATATCGTTATATCGTAGACGTGTGACGTGACGCGAGTTCCTTGATTTCAAGTCACTCAATTTTTATATTTGAACTGCCTGACGCGCCTGGAGAAGTTTTTACTTCAATAAATTAAAAAGCATTAAAATTATTTTCGTAACTTACGTTAACCACTGAGGGCCTAACAGGTACACATACATGCCACATGCTACTCACTACAGGGGTAGTGAGTAGCATGTGGCATGTATGTGTAATTAGCCAACCAGCCTACAGCTGGGAAAGAGGGCTTTCCCAGCAGTAGGTTCCATTGATTAGTACCATAAATGATACTGCGAATTTTTGTACCGCTAGTACCATTGTACACAATACTAATGTAGCAACCCGACTTACATATTTAGTTAAAATAGTCGGAGTCGTACGGCCTAGTTAAGGTAAAGCAAAGGTATACTGGCACTATTATCTGTTCAAGCTAGCTTTCAACCCCTATGAATAAAATCAGTTTAACTCGTAGATTCTGTGTTTAGATGGTTAAATGTACCTACTTATTGTGAGAGTCACGTACATGTAAATACGTCATATTTCATATTAATGTAAAACAACATTCACATACGGAATAATGCTCTCTTGTGGCAGCAACTTTCATCCCCAGGGTTTTATTGCACATTGTTACATTCTCTCCAAAATCGTAGCTTTCGGATTGAAAATTCGTTCGCTAGTTGTATGACGGCATATTCATTCAGAGCTTTTGCGCGATACAAGAGTTCATAAAAGAAATAAAACCTGAACTGTGGACTAAAACAGAATTCAATGTTTAACAAAATAAACGAATTAGTAGCATAAAGTGGATTTTGTTTAGTCCGTGCCTTTATAAATTCATTCAGAATGAAAGAAAAGTACAGTATGCACATTCATGTGATTAATAAAGATTAACAGAGGAATTGATGACATAGTGCCTAAATAAATGTCCTTATAAAGTATTTCTATGCTCGTATTTGCTTCTTTCAGTATCTCCCACTTTTACATTTTATAAGATTTTGCGTGAAATTGTTATAATTTATCCTTATCAGAGTGAAATTAATTTTCTATTCCATCTGGTACCCGGTATTATACATTTTGTGCAAATTTCAGGGAAGGGTTGATTTTTGTGAGATAACATCAAAGTTGATGAGAATTTAAATTATACCTTCTTACAAATTATGCAAATGAAAATTGGTTGTAGGCGATTTTCTATCAAAAAATGTCTTTTAAATGCATAACTTTCTTTTTGAATAGCTAAAGATCAATTTCTGTTAAATATTTTTGTCTTTTTAACTGGTTTTTTGTTATTTATATCGCAATGTTGAACTGCGAAGTCAACCTGTAAAAATTGATGAAACGATAATGATTATGAATGATTGTCTTTGTTCTTCTCAAAGAGGTTTTACCAGTGTTTGCAAGCTATTAGTTAATTTGAACATTATATATATATATAATGTTCAAATATATATATGTATTTATATAATGTTCAATCTGCGGTAGCCTAGTGGTATGGGTAATGGACTGCTGAGACGAGGTCTCGGGTTCGATCCCAGGTTTACCATGGCACAAACCAATGACTTTTCGATGCTTTTCGAAGTTATGTGTGTATTTATCGCAGGTTTATAAGTGCCCGGTTAATGGCAATAGGCTCGCCACCTATTACATTGGGACCTAAAACATAAACTGGCGAAATGTGGGTGCTAGCACCTCTGCCTACCCCTTCGGGGAATACAGGCGTGAGTTTATGTTATGTTATGTATGTTATATGTATTTATATCATAACCCAAATGAATTACTTAAGTATTTCAACCGAAGTGGCTAAGAATGTTCTTTAAAACCAAAAGTAAGCGAAGAGCCCCACCACAAACACATTAATTATTTAGTTGAAGTTTAAATTGCCATTTTCACAGCCTAATGTACCTCTAATTTTCATAATTGAATCAATTTGTGTCGGCGACCTCAAAGTTGATTCAGATCTGACTTTCATCTAATATATTGATATTCAAGTTGAGTTGGAATTTAAAGTTAGAGCTTTTTCAGTTTCTTGTTGAAACATTTCAGGGTTTTATTTTCTTTGAGGCAAACATCTATTTATTATTTGTTTCTCTCATAAGCATTCCTGTGCGTTCATCTGATTACGATACAACTTTTTGTAAGCCTAACAAGAGAGAACAATTAGCGAGAATTAATAAAACAAAGATTGCATAGAGAGTAATCAAAATGGAACCGGTAAAAATATAGGTACGAGTATAATAAAATAAGATATGTAATAAGTTCGTTATTAGCTACAGATATTTATGACCGTTATTCAATACATCAGAGCAGCCGATAATTAAATGGATACAGGGGTAATAGGGCATATACATAGTTCTTATTGCCAATAACTTTTAATTAATGACCAGTAGTTATTGCAATTTCTTGTTCCGTATTCGTTACCTGAATGATATACTCGTATTTAGAAGAATATATTGATAGAAGCAGTTTTCATTTTCAAATTAATAAGACAAAGAATATTTTTGTACGTGACGGATTTTATTAAACATTTGTATACATGTTGAGGTTTGGTTATAACAGTTACATATTTTTACACATTTTAAATTTTAATTACAGTTTTATTTTATTGAAATCATCTGACTAGTTTATTATAATTATGAATATATGCTAACTAAATCCATACTTAATATTATGAATGCGAAAGTAACTCTGTCTGTCTGTCTCTCTGTATGTTACTCTTTCACGCCTAAACCACTGAACCGATTTTGATGAAATTTGGTATAGGGGTAGATTAGACCTTGAGAAAGGACATAGGCTATGTTTTGTCGCGATAACCGACATCCACGCGGGCGGAGTCGCGGGCAAAAGCTAGTGTACAATATATACAAAAATGAGACATGAAAGAAAAACAGGGGTGGAAGAGACTGCAGGTAACTTTAGGCATCGTAGACCTGTCGACCTCTACCGGTACCATGCATTTTACACATTTGAATAATTGTTTCTCTTATCTGATTTAAATAAATTTAAAAGTATTTTCGCTCGGATCCTTATTATTTACGTAAAATGGCGGACAACAAAATTATGTAGCTTATTTTGATGCGATCAATCGAACAATGTGGATTTAAGAATCCTCGTAGTGCGACCGATCGAACAACAAGGATTAAAAATCCTCTTCGTGCGATCTATCGAACGATGTGGATATACAAATCCCTATCATTCGACTGATCGCACTATGAGAAGTTTTCGAATATGTTATTTTAATTGTGTTTTATGTGTGATTTTAATTGTTATTATATATTTAATTTTGAATTTTAATTTGATGGCAGATCTAAATTTTGCAAACATTAAATATTTTGACGACAGATAAATTGCACACTTTTGTTACTAACATAGCTTATAAGTGTATTGTATTATTATCAGTTATATGGCTCATGGCCTGAAATAAAGTCTCATTCATTCGTTTAAGCCCACTCCGTGCGATTAATCGAACTATGCGATCGAACGGTCTTGGCGAAACCAGCTTCGCGGGGTCCTTCCTACTTTTTAGTGCATTAACACAAGAAAACCCACCCAACATCCGCGCGTTGTACACGCGGTCGCTTCGCTCGCACCACGCTAGTGGATGTATAATAATTCATAAATAAAAATATAGATTACTAATGTTCTATTTAAAAAAAAAACTGTTTTATGCACTTTACCGTATAGTCGTTTATCTGCAGATTATCTAGGCAGTCTGCAGATTAACTAGTTAATGTAAGGCTGGCTTTATCGTCACGCCGCTAGGCGATGCACTATAAAACGAGATTAGTAGCACGCGTTCCGCTGTTGTGAGACAGTCGTGTACAATAGTATGAAGGTTAATGCGAGTCGAGTACTGGCTATTCACTTTTTATGGAAAAGAAGGCAACGGCGAAAAAGAGTAGTTCCAATTTCTTCCCAGGCTTTATTTTTTGCATCCTTATTTTTTGTATAATTCATCGGCCGGGTCCCATAAACACCTTCTGGATCGAACTTCCTCGATTACTCGTCCCGTATCGATGTAATTCATTTCTTACACAATTATACCTACGGCGCGTCTCAACAGCGTCACACTAAAACGCACACTGGCCGTAGAAGCGAATGAGCAGCGCGCGTTTGGACAGCGCTGTCGAACATCACGCGTTTATTAAACGGCGCTGCCCAAGCGCGTGACACTAAAACGCAACTTCTACTCCCATATATCTCTGAACGCGCGCGCTCCAACAGCGCTGCCGAAACGCGTAACGATAAAACCAGCCTAAGAACGCAAACAATTTTTACACTTTAGCTGATGCGGGCAGATAATCTGCAGAATTCCTAGTTATTCTTCACTCTAACTGATTTTCGCATCTGTATTTCGCAACATATATAAATCAACGAAAGTATTAAAGTATCTTTGGAAGCAGCTGCAAAGGAAACTACAACCTTAAGCGCACACAAATAGTGCTAGTCAAAGTAAGTTTTCGTGAATAGCATTTTAAGTAAACATTACCTGTCTAGCTCAGAATCGAGGAACTGCTTGATAAATGAATCTAAACTAGTATTGACAACCAAATGGATAAAAGGTAAATGGATAAAAACATGTGACATTTACAAAGTCGTTTTGGAATTACAAATTAGAAACGAATGGTCATTAAAATCCTACATGTCTAGCTTAGAACCAAGGAAACTATTCATAATTGAAATTAAACAACAGCCTCTGTGGCGTGGCGGTAGTGCACGCGACTGCCACGCAGGAGGCGCGGGTTCGATTCCCGCTCAGTGCAAATATTTGTATGCATGAATATGGCTATTTGCATTGGTCTGGGTGTTTCTATGTATAATATGTATGTATTTAGAAAAAAAAAGTATATAAGTATGTTTATCCGCATTCTAGATTCCATAACACAAGCTGTAAAAAAGCTTACCACGGGTCTAGATAGCGTTGTGTAGAATGTTGTGGAATATTTATTTATTTAAACAATAGTAGTTAACAACCTAAAGGTAAAGAAGATTGTGAAACTATACAAAGTCATGCAGTGAAATTAAGAACTACAGCCGATAAAACTGAATTGCTGTTTTTGTGTTGTACCTACATACGAGGAACTGACTCATATCGTCAGTGTAGTTAAACAATGTTGCTATACTTCCACTTGCTGAACACCAAACTTGGCGGTGCTTCGTACATCCTGTTTTGCTAAACCTGGTCAGATCCAGTATAGAGAGTCGCCGGTCATATTAGGAAAGGAATGTCCCATGCAAAGTAACTGACTTTTTTTATATAAGATGCGTCAATTTGAACTGTGGTTGTTTATAATAAGACTCAAGAGAATCAGTGGAGGTCCCGCTGATAATAATATCAACCAGTACAAAACTGTCCCCGTCATCGTTTATCATATCATGGGAGAATGTTGGTGGATGGTAGTGGTAGGCTCCGTCTGTAGGTGGCAGGGTGTCAGGGTGAATATGACCATCATTTGACTATCATGGATCAATTATTATGCCTAATCATAAATTCTTAGGAGGCATTAGGTAAGCAAATCAGAATGGTGAGGAGACAGTCAACGATGATGTATGTACTCATGAACTTATGCAACTATTCCGAAACTAATAGTAAATCATAAAACCAGCACTTTAAACGTTGAAAATGAGTTGGATTTTATAAGTTATATTCTATTATTCAAAAACTATATTATACAGAAGCCGCAAGTGACTGCGGAGTCTCCACTCAATCCATGGCGCACTTGGTTTCATGTTCCTTAAACCTCCTGCACTAAAGAAGATTTGATTAAAGTCACTGACAGCGCGGATGACATGGCACAATTTCATTCAGGTACTATTTAAATGAATTATTGTCACGAGGAGATAAAATACTATTCAAATTTAACAAACATTTTGTCTTAATGTAATTATATAGAATAACAACACCTATATATGTAGTATCATCTCATCTCATTCAAAAATGCATTAAATTGCATTTACGTAGACTTTTCAGTGAGAGATTTCAGTAACTAGTTACTGGAACCTCTCCTGCTGAATGTATTACCAACTTTGCACTATTATAATGTTTAATTCAGCGTTTAATATTGGAGTTACGTCAAGTGGTTCGTTTACAGAAATCAAATGGAAAGCAATTGCGAGTTAAAATTCGTAATCTGAATTTGTCATACTAATATAATAGAGGTCGTTAGGTAGGTACGGTAAAATAAAACAAATAGAGTAGGTATAAAGTTTAAAGGAATAATGAAGTTCGACGATTCTCTTCGACATTTATGGGTTAATAGATAAATAGTAATAGATTTCAAAATTATAATACTTACTATAAATTGTAATACCTACTTACCAAATTTTGAGTTCACGAAATTCCTCGTAGGCATCGATTAAATTTAGTCTTTGGCGACTTTGGCTTATTTGTGTTCTTAGATAAAATAGGTTTAACTTGTTTTTAATTTAAAGATGTTTCAACTAGACGGTTAACGTTCATGAGATTCATTAAAGGTTTGAAAATTATTGTAAATATTTGAAATACCATTGTAATCATGAAAGTTTAGTACTTTATTATGCCAAGTAGAAGAGATTTTTGCCCTCTATCAAAAAATAACGCCTTCATTGTACGCGAAGTAAACAAAGCGCCATCTATTCTAGTTGCAGCGCCATCTATAAGTGATTTGACACACTATTCATAAAAGTGGCTACCTCCTCTACTCATACAACGTCCCGCACAAGCTAGATGCTACAGCGAACACAGCCTGCCCGTGTAGTAAATTACCTCTTATCCACGAGATGTCGTTGTAGTCTACAGAGGAAAATAAGAAAATTCAGCATCTGATTCTACAAAACAAGCGCGCTGGTGAATAATTCGGGGTACTCCTTGTTTCATTCTACGCTGAAGGCTTACAGGCTTCGTCAACTAGGTTTGCAGCTGAAAGGACATCAGTGCGGTGTCATACAAGCATACAAAATTGTTAACGTCTTTTATAATACTCAACGCAATACATAGCGACCGATTGTATTGTCGAGTCTTTTGTTTATTCTGTGGTACAGTATGTAATCGGTGTTTTAGATGTAAGTTGATAGGTTTATGTTCAATACTGTTAAATTACAACACTCGCTCCTGAAGTTTGTAGCCATTTAGGCAAACGTAAAATTTCAATTACCCTTACAACTTTTAGCTGTACAGTCGTATTATTAGCTGACAAAACAGCTGAGCAAAGTCACGTGCCTCAGCTGGCTTATCAACAAAGTGATATTTAGCTGTTAAATAGATGGCACATCGTCATATTTACCATAAATCTACTGTGAGAAAAACTTTAAAGTGAAAATTTTTATTGTACATACGATATTTGACAATAAAGTGATAGTTAAGTGATAATTTGATTGTTCATAAGAGCGATATCCCTACGATATTTCGATCATAGTAAAGTCAATGATATAGCTCGATCTTGGACCTAAATCGCGATATATAAACGGTCCCTGGCGCAAGCAGATTGTTTTGTTAAAATTGATACTTGCCAAATTTGAGTTCGTCCACCGTAGTAGCACCCCGTGCTATCTTCAAAATGCATCCAATAAACGTGTGCTCCCCGTATAAAGCACATTTTTAGGCCCAAAATATAAGCCTCATTCCTATGCCGCACCATTAAGACCTGGAACTCCCTGCCAGCTCACGTGTTTCCTTCTTCCTACAGTCCCGGGTCCTTTAAGCGGGGCGTGAAAAGGCATCTAACGAGGCCGTCAAGCTGAGTGCCACCACTGTTAACATGGTACATGTTTCCGATGGTGACCCTCTTTCCGAGACTTTGCCTTTATATATATATAGGACACGTCAATTTGACTTCACCTCGCCTTAACATCAGGCGAGGTGAAGTCAAATTGACGTGTCCTATATAAAAAAAAATAATCGTAGGTACTATACGATAGAATAGAAATAAACTTTATTGTATATCGCTGAAATACTCGTACAGTCATACCTAAAAGCAGATAATATAATATTACTAGCTTTTGCCCGCGGCTCCGCCCGCGTGGATGTCGGTTATCGCGACCAAACATAGCCTATGTCCTTTCTCATGGTCTAATCTACCCCTATACCAAATTTCATCAAAATCGGTTCAGTGGTTGAGGCGTGAAAGCGTAACATACAGACAGACTGACAGACAGACAGACAGACGGACAGACAGAGTTACTTTCGCATTTATAATATTAGTATGGATGATACCGAGTTGTAGCACTTACGTATACGAAGCACATTTTCGAGTACGTGCAGTTACTGATAAAATAATGATTCAGTTCATATTTTATTGCATTTCTTTTGTGTGGAACAAAATTAATACTGTAAGGTACTTACCAAACTTTCAAGCACATATACAACAAAAAGTATGCACTTAGAAGCTGTACATTTAATGCTACGAACTCACCGTATTCTACAATGCACGATGAGCTTTCGACTATTAAGTAATATATGGTATAGCATCTACTTAAGGAGTTGTGGGGACACAAGTTATAATGCTAACTCAGATTAATACAAATATTTGTATTGAGTTATAATCAAAACACATCTTTTGCTCTTCGTCGGCTTCAAAGTAAAGAGTCAGTACCTAAACAGTCAGTAACAGTGGTTTATGTATTTATTTAATTATTTTTTCGGTTATAATAATATATAGCTTTACAGTATTGAAATATCGATAACTATGTTAGATAACTTGTGTATTTATGAAAAATTTACATACTATTATCGAGGTACAATTTTGCTGTTGCTACGTCGATAACTGAAATGTAAACATTGTCTGCTAATTTGCTGAGCAGTCGTAATAGTAATAACACAGACTTGCCAAAAAGTATGTAAGTATCTGCTAGATATAATGTATCATGATTTACGTGAGATACGTACTTATTCATAAGACCATGAACGAATAGTTATAAAGTAATGGCACAACAGATAAATAAATAAATGCCTATACAATGGTTAAATAAAATAAAGTACTTTAACTTTTATCGCCTTATTCAATTGAGCTTCGTCAATCGTCACATTGTTAGGACACTTAGAACCGTAATGTATTACATTATGTTGCTTTGACGTAAGTATTTTTTTTAAACCACTTAAGTGGCAGACAAGCACACGGCCCACCTGATGGAAAATGGTTACCGCGGTCTATGGTGTTACACTCATGCTGTCTACCCTGAAGAAATCGTCTAATGCCCTTCTTGAAGAAACCCATATTGTAGTCGCTTGGGAAAACGACGGTAGGGAGTTCAGTCCACAGCTTAAGCGTATGTGGGATGAAGTTCCTTTCATACAGCACAGTGCGCACCGTGTTCGGATGCAATGTGTGTATAATATACCTGCCGCATATTCCTAGATAATTTATTTAGAACTTATATCGGAGATTGTATGGTCTCCCACACTAGTTTACTTCTTACACGGGAGTAGAGAAAAAAATGTTTTTTAAATGTTTAATTTGATTGCATCCAACTTAAATACTCATTCAATATGTATAGAAAATCGTTACCATACAATACTTTTTTGTATTCGTAGATACGTTTTTTTTTCGTGCGGAAATCCCCTCGGATAGCTCCCCCGCCGGAGCCGGAAGGGGAGGTTATATCGGACTCGAACCGACTAAAATCGCACGCCGACAGTGGGTCGTGGTGCTAGGCCGGAGGTGAGATTGTCTTCGACATATCTCTCGCACCCTGGCTGGTATTCGTAGATACCAAGAAGTCGTCTATCGGTGGTCTGCTACTTAAGTAGTATAAAAAGAAGAACTCGAATGGGTACACAATGTACACAACTCAAACTAACTTGACAGATATAAGAAATTAAAAAAAGTGAAAACCATCTTCATGTTTGTTAGTTTGCCTTCTTCATGAAAACCATCTTCATGTTTGTTAGTTTGCTTCATGTTTGGATAATAAGTAGGTAAGTAAATATCCCTTGTCACGTTCTGACACTTTATTTTTCAATAAACAATGAACTCCAAACAATGCATTCCGAGAACGTCAGTACCTACACTGCACAACGCATGCAAAATGTAAATACTATACAAACAAAATGGATGATCATAACAATTTGCGTGCAGGTGCAGACTGCCCGACTGACTATTGTTAGGGCACATACACACGGCCGCGTTTTATATGCATAGTCGTACTTCCTAAATCTAAAGAAATCCTAAAGAACATTGTAATTTTGAGTCATCTGCTACAGCACCGCTAAATAAAAAGCACCATGAGGCTACCGCGCTTAACGTCATCGTAAGTCATCATCAACACGTAAGGGGTTACGTGGTGTAACAGGTTCCACAGCAAACATTCAGGCTGTAAGTCGGCGTCAGAGATATCTTGAATTAAGATCATTTTGAGATTTTGTTTCTCAAAATGATCTTAAAAATAAGCTATTATGGGCAAATCAAACTGTTCGATTTAAATTGTATTATTGGACCACACATCAGAGAGAACCAGGAGATCGGAAGAAATCAAGGTATTATAATCATTTTGAGTACTATGTTCACCAAGATCGATATGTTGCTGACTGTACAGGGAAAAAAGTAAAGCCAACCGGCTGGTGTAGTCTCTTTGGATGTAAGCATTTGTGCTCGAATGACGAAGATCTACTTTAAATTTTTACACAGTTTAAGAAAGTCTCTTTAAGATTATCTTAGGGGGCAATGTCATAAGGTCTCGCTTTTGATTTTCGAGTCACTGGTTTATCTTTTATTATTCTTTAAGCCGTGGCAAAGAGTCTGAAAACAGCAACAGGTACGTTTTTTTTTTAGAAATGCGATTAAGGATTTACCTAAATAAACCTCTGCTTACCCGCTCAGTGACGTATTATAAGGTTTAAGTTTAAAATATAAAACCTACTAGGATAATAATCGTGCAATTACCATTACCATACCATACCACCATTAAATAAAAGCACTTTAGAGTCACAGATATCAATATTTTTTGTACCTGGTCTAGCAGAAAAATGGAATAACCTATCTAACTAAAGTAATCTTAATTAAATGGATTAAATATAGAGACTCGTCAGCCGTTGTTAATAAATCAATTAATGCCAAAATCTTGAATGTAGAGTGTCCTAATAGTTATAGACATCAAGTTTTGATTTATAGGTCGGATGTCGTCAAATCATTTGACAAAGTTAAGTAGCAGTGCTTATAAAAACTTAAACTTGATATCTTTAGATTTGATCTTTCGATTATTCGTTTGCTTCCCATAATATCTCGGAGATTTAATTTGTAATTTTTTTGAGAATGTTCATTTCTCAAAATTATTTTTTATTTTAGGACTATTAACAAGCCACCTGACAGGAAATGTTAATGTTTAGAAAGATCACAGAACCATGTGAAAAAGTCATATTCTTTTTTTTTTTTTTTTTTTTTTTATACAGGACACGTCAATTTGACTTCACCTCGCCTGATGTTAAGCTAAAGGCAAAGTCTCGGAAAGAGGGTCACCATCGTAAACATTTACCATGTTAACAGTGGTGGCACTCAGCTTGACGGCCTCATTAGATGCCTTTTCACGCCCCGCTTAAAGGACCCAGGACTGTAGGAAGAAGGAAACACGTGAACTGGCAGGGCATTCCAGGCCTTAGTGGTGCGGCATAGGAATGAATCACTGAAACGCTTGGTTCTAGCAGGTATACTCTGCACCGTAAATGGATGACATCTTAGCCCTGCACGTGTCGTCCTGTGAAGGAAAGGGGAGGGTGGGACTAATTGGAAGAGCTCGTCAGAACATTCACCATGGTAGAGACGGTAGAAAACTGCCAAAGACGCAACATCTCTACGCATCTGCAAAGGCTCGAGGGTGTTCGTGACCTCAGGATCCCCAATAATGCGGACCGCACGTCGCTGCAACCTGTCGAGAGCATCTAATAAGTACTTTGCGGAGCCGTCCCAGAGATGTGAGCAGTATTCCACGCAGGAACGAATTTGGGTCTATTATAGAAGACACCGCTGCTCCGGCGTGAAAAAACGTCTCACTCTGTTCAGGACTCCGAGTTTACGCGAGGCTGATTTGATGATACTCTCGATATAGTTTTTGTTATTCAGTTTGCAGCGAACATCCATACCGAGGATAGTGAGGTGATCCTGCAGTGGCAGTGGTGTGCTCTGAAGAGTGGGAAGGGGAAGGAAAGGAGATACCTTTGCTGTAAACGCACATGCCTGGGTCTTCTTGGCATTGAACTCGACCAGGTTCCTAGCGCCCCATTGAGAAATGTGGTCCAGGATCCGGTCCAGGTCAGTGACAAGAAGCTGCCTTTTTTCCGCGATATCAGACTGCTTGGCCGCAGGATGTGCGTAATAACTCCCGTGTAAGGTGCTGTCGTCAGCATAGCAGTGAATGTTTCCGTTACAGAGCATGTCATTGATATGCAGAAGAAAGAGAGTGGGAGATAAGACGGAACCCTGCGGCACGCCAGCATTTACCTGCAAGAACTCCGAAGCTCGTCCATCACAAAGGACGCGAATACGGCGCCCCTGCAGGAAGCTTGCAACCCAGTTACACAGTCTAGGAGGCAGGCCGAAGGCTGGTAGTTTGGAAAGAAGCGATTTGTGCCATACCCTATCGAAAGCTTTGGCGATGTCAAGACTAATTGCCAGTGACTCACCGTGCTTCTCCATAGCCTCACCCCAAAGGTGGGTCATGTACGCCAGAAGATCACCCGTTGACCGTTTCGGTCTGAAACCGTATTGCCGGTCACTAAGCAAGGAGTGATCCTCTAGGTGGCGCATGAGCTGTGTGTTAATTATGTGCTCGAACACCTTGCACAGCACTGAGGTGACGGCTATGGGTCGATAGTTGGCTGGGTCCGAGCGATCCCCCTTCTTGGGAATCGGCTGGACATTCGCCTCCTTCCAAGCCGAAGGCACTGTACCCGAACTGTAGGACAGTCGGTACAGCCGCGTTAGCATAGGAGATAACTCCGCTGCACATTTTTTAAGTACGACCGCTGGAATACCATCAGGACCACTGGCTTTCCGGACATCGAGTGATTGCAGTACTGCACGGACATCGCGTTGCCTGATACGTATATCAGGCATTGCGTGGTCACCAGTGGGCATTGTCCGTGGTTGCATACCACAATCATCGACTCGGGAGTTGGCCGCGAAGAGATTGACCAGCAAATTTGCTTTCTCTTGCGGCTCATGGGCCAGAGATCCATCGGGATTGCTCAGCGGGGGCAGCGAGGGCTGGCAGAAGTTGGCTTGCACGGCTTTGGCCAGTTGCCAGTAGCCACGGCTACCCGTGGGATGCGCCACTAGCTCTTGGCCCAGCCGTGCTATGCGCTGGGCATCCGCTCTGACGCATGCCCTCTTGCAGACCTTTGTGGCTCTGTTGTACGCCGCCTTGAAGTGACCCACGTTGGGATCGCGCGTGGCGCGCGCCCGCACCCAGGCGCGGTACGCAAACTGTTTATGCTCAACAGCCTCCGCGCACTCGCGCCCGAACCACGGACGCGCTTCGCGGACTCCGGTGACATCGGTGTATGGGATATAGTATTCCATACCTAGACCGATCTCACCGGCGACGGCAGTAGCGCTCTCAGATGGGTTCTTACCCTCAAAGCAGCGTTCAACCCACGGGATGGACGCATAATAGTCGCGCAATCCATCCCAGTCCGCTGACGAGTAGTGCCATAGACGCCTCTTCCCCTGCACGGGTCGTGGGGGCGCTACAATGGGCACGGTGGAGCGGACCAGACAGTGGTCGGAGTTACCTAAAGCAGCACTCACCGAGACACTGTACTGGTCCGGGCGACTCGTCAACAGAAGGTCAAGCAGAGAGGGCTCTAGGCCGGACTCTCTTGGTATCCTCGTGACCTTGTGCACCAATTGAGTCAAGTCATGCGCCAGGGCAAATGCGTGAGTGGCTCTTCCCGCATGGTTTGTTATGGCGGAGCCCAACCAGATCTTGTGGTGGGCGTTAAAGTCCCCCAAAAACACCAATTCGGCGTTCGGAAACCGCTCCTGCGCATCATCTGCCGCCTGACTCAGGTATTCGAATAGTCGAGTTATGTCTGCATCTCCTGTATGGGAACGGTAAAGGCACACATAGATCTGACTCGCGGAGCCATGGTCTACGTGTACCCACAGGATGGAAAAGGATGGGTCCTCTAGACAGCGCAAACGGCGACAACAAATATCCGCCCTAACAAACACGCACACCCCGGCTTTTGCTCGGAAATTTTCCTCGATAACATAGCCGGGGTAAAGCAGGTAGGCCGTGTCGTCAGGGCGGCGTATTTGTGTCTCCGTTAGAAACAGCATAGCTGGTTTCGCCGTCTCCAGGTGTTGGTGGACGGCGTTGAGGTTCTTATGGAGCCCACAGATGTTCGTGGACTCCACCTCAAATAGAGTTTTTGTGGGAGAGTCCCTAGCCGCTGTTTCAACAGATTTTGTTTTGTGCGCTGCCATGAGGTGAAGGGTAAGGGAAGGCGTGAAAAAGCCTTTCTTTCAAACATAAATGAGTTTGCTTGACCAGTATTCGTCACTCGATCTTGATATGTATATTTTTCTCAATTTGTGAGTGAGCCTATAGTTAACATCTTTCATTTCCTTTAACGCATTCTCGTGTCCGACCGGCAAGGGAGCAAATGAGGATGAAATTTTAATGCTAACTAGCTATATAATTCGATTATATCAGGATTCGATTACACCATCGCCTTATAGACGGATAAATATAAAAGGGAAATTTGAATTCTTTCAGGCGTGGTTAATTAATAAAGCATTCTCCCTGCAAAGGAAAGGTAAATAAAATATTCCACATTTTTTTTTCTTGGTGATATCGAAGAGGAGCAAATGTGGTCTTAAAAACATCCAGTTTCATATCAACAGAAAACTAGATGTACCTGATTAAAAGGGGCGATCAAATTCATTGAAAAAAGTGAAGATGAAGAAGACCTCCCTCTTCACTACCGCAGTTGGCAATGTATGACTAAAATCTCTGAGGTATCTTATATCCTTATCATAAATATACTATGTTAATCGCCTCCTGATGTATAGTAAAAAGCTCTAAAAAGACACACAATGGCATGGCTAATTCTCTTAGTAGGTTCTACAAGGTTCAAGGTCTAAGTGAAAGTGAGGACCCCCTGTGGCGTCAGCTGCTTAATAGTTGATAGATTAGCATGTTAATGTGTAATATAATATCGTGATATAATCAAGACCAGTAGGAGTTCGGTGACCTTAGTTGCTATGGGCATCAGGATGAGAAATTAAATCAAATGAAAACATTTTATTGCTGAACATGTTAATTATACATTTAAGGTGTTTATGACGCTAGAGAAATACATGCCCTACAAATTTTGGTATGCAACATTAGGACAAGTAGTTATAAATATTAAAATTAAACAGACAACAAAAGAAACACTCATGAATCGCATTGAGTATTGAATTACAGTTGATTGGGCTATCTTGATTATATTTACAGATGTGTTTTTGTTTTCTGTACCTAGGTTTAGACAATTCAAACAGTGTAAAACCATATATCTATCTTACTATTATCCCAGTCCTTGTATTTTATTTGTAAGCAGTTCAGCGTAAACTGTTCTATTTTTTACTAAGTATTTGCAAATGGCAATAGGTTTATGTAAGCTAAATAAATACATATGTTTATAGCAAATTACCACATTCTGCCGATGAATTGCGTCGAATGTCTTGATAACAATAGCTACTTAAGTAACGTTATGGGCCAGTATGAAGTCCAACAATATTTCAAAGTATTTAAGATTTAACATTATTGAACTACACTAGCAACTAGCTGTGCCTGTGACTCCACGTGAATTTAGATTAGATTATTTTACGCGACAACCTCAAAAGTAGTAAAATTGTGGAGATGTTATATATTTGAAATCCGTCACCACGCGGAGAATTCAAATTATCACACGAGAAAGAATCGAAAAGTATCACCACCCCATATCATCCAAAGGCGACTAACGGAAATATACGCAGACGTGATTACTGAAAACTGGAAATAAATCCCAACCCGTCTTGCCAGTGTGGAAACATTGGACCAAAGCCTCCCAACATTGGGAGACGGTTATGTCCGGCAGTGGATTGCGATAAGCGTCGGTATTACTAACGCATTTTTTTATAATAACTCACTTTACTTCATACAAACTTTAATAGTGCCAAATTTCACGTGCATGAAGAATCTCACTTTCAATCAATTAGGTACCTACAATAACAATTTTAGTCTTATTTTATGTTTTACTATACACGCAGTAGAGATGACATATATTTCAGAAGCACACCCAGTCTTTATCTACAGTTAAAACATCGTGGAAGAAAAAAGCTCAAATATAATCTGGTGATTAACGACACAGTGCGCAGTTGATCGTTTGCACAGTTAATGGCTTCGACACGTACAGGTGTTGAAGTATTATTTGCGTTATTTTCTAACATAGACATATAATGGTAGGCCTACTCTGTTTAAGGCTGGTGCGACTCCAACATATTGGTTTTATCACTTATTATGCTTGTAATATTCTTAAGTGACGACCCCGAAATCGGTGTCTACTGAGGTCAGGGGCACTAAGTTAGGTATATCAGTTTACGTAATCTTAAAATTCTGTATGACCTTCAACTAACGTATGCACAGCACAAACCTTATTAATATATTTGATATTTACTATTCTATTTTATTGTACTAAAAGCTATTGGTATAGCTAATATGCCACATGACGTCGTAAAGTAATTATTAGTACAGAAACTGTATGATTTTCCACTCTTGATCGTACACGTGTGTTTGTTCGGTACACAAGCCTATGCCATATGTATGATTATATGCACACAGGCTGATTCTGATGTGTAAATGTTAAAATTCAAATTAGGATAACGGAACCTTCCATTTTAAACGAAATATGTCAAAGTCAGGTGGTATAACTAGTTCCGTGACCGCTATTGAATATTCCGAATATTTAATCTAAAATGATTACCGATTTTTTGTTAGCTAGGTAACAAAATTATAATTATTATATATGCATCTACATTCAGAGATAAGAAAATCAGGACAGTCATTTAAAAACAACATACAAGATGGTTACATATTGCAAATTTGATTCTTGTTTTATTTTGATCGGTAATGACGAGTATCAGCAGTTGATCTAATTTATTTTTCTTAAAAAGGAGCGGGAAATGTCCCTTGTCTACGAATACTACGTATAGATATACTTTTTTCCTTAGGGTTGCCGACTGAATTTAGACAGTACAATACTTCGACACGTAGCGAACTTTAAAAACACATAGATCGACAAGTCATTAGATTACATAATCATCTCACGGTCATGTAGAGTTTAAGTGTTAAAAAAGCCTAACCACGAGACATAATAATTGTGTACGAAATAATTAAATAAATAAATAAAAATAAATAATACCTCTTAATTGATGAACCTGCATTCAATATAAACTACGTAGAGACTGTATGAGTGAACCAACACGGTTAAATCTCTACGGCGGGGAACACTATCCAATGAAAGCCCCCACATTGATGCATTTAGTAACCATGATAAAAATACAATCTAATGTCGCGTGTCTGGTGAACACGTGCATCCATCCATCTACACCATGTCAATTTTCCAGCTCGATCTTCCTCTTGGTTATTATATTTACCAGATGAAGCTGGTGGTTCAGCAGTGAAATAGTTGAACGGAGTCTCATAAAATTAGATTTCTTAAAATTTCGCTATAAAATTAGTTTCTAAGTTCGTAAAGTTAGACTTCACAAGATTTTCTTAATACTTATCGCATACTGTAAGACAGGTTTTTTATCATGTTGACCTTCACCGCTAAACATCTGATAATTAACATCTAACACGCACATGAACTTATAAAGTCAGAGGTGCGTGACCGAAGACCGAACTCCGGCTCGTTAATAGAAATGAAAAAGTCTGTTTTAGATTTCAGTTTCATTCTATTATCTGTCGTGAATTGACCTAAATATAATATTCATAATGTATTGTCTACCTGTTATACAGCCGTTAGGTGTATTTATAGCCTTGTAATTACAGGTATTTACTAAATCCTTTCTATTGTTCACGTGTGTAACACTGTGGGAAAACTTGTTGTTGTTATTAAATTGCAGTTAATGGGTGATTGAATAAAATTGTAGGTCACGTGCGAAACAAGTTAATTTTGTTCCAATTGTAACACATTTTGTTAAAAGTTATATAGTTATATTCTTTTAATAATACTTAATGAACTACAGTTTTTGGCTGGTTCATGATACATTACACTTTACTTGATATCAATATTTTGTTTTACTATATTATAATTACATTATTAAGGGTTCAAAATTGAGTAGGTATTTAATTGGAATGGGTAAATAGGTAAATAATTTGTAAAAATTCAATAAAAATCAGTTTATATTTAGAAATATTTATTACAATATAAATATAATCTATCTAAACAACAACATGCATACACACTGCTAATACTAGAAGGCCAATTTCGATAGCATCACATCATTAATATGAAATCACCACCTTCACAATGCTCGGTATATAACATTTATCAATAAGGAGAGAGACTTACTTAAGTTCCTTGTAAAACCAAGAAATAACAATACTATATACATGGTTCCGAAATTCTGCCTCGCAGTTTCGAAAAATCAGTCGAGTAACACAACTGTCACAATAATTTATTAACAATACTGCTATATGACTATCCTTCGAACAGGGTCGTCTTAAACATATACGGTGCCAAATCTAACTTGAGGTTTTTTGAAGAGACTGGAGGCGGTCTTAATGATGCTGAGAATAGGCCTAAAAGTGGACTTTTCAGTCTGGTAGTATGTGTTTGGTTGCTGATATTTATACTGGTATTGATTGTTGTACTGGTTATAGTACTGGTTGCTGTACTGGTAGTTGTAGCTCTGTGTATCGCCGGAGCTATCTGGGATAGCATTAGAGATGTAGCTGTTGCTGTTGTCAACCGTCTGGTATGATGATGAAGCCGTGTAACTGGCAGCTGTAACAAAAAAAAAGAAATCGTATTAAGACTTGTTTTATATTTACGATAAATTATGTATTTTAATGAATTTCCATAAAAAATGGTTTTAAAAATAATAAGATATTTACCGCATAGGCCGGAATATTTGCTGGACTCGGTGAGGCCAAAGTTGGTGCAAGATGGGTATCCCTTTTCATAAGGCTTGGATCCAATGACGTTGCCGCCAGGACCGTAGTTGCAGACGTAGAGCTTGGTGTAGCCTCGGACGGGGTCGTAGTAGAAAGTGAAACCGCAGCCTACGTGAGATGTCTCGCCCCAAACCAACTGAAACAATAATAATTTAAAACTTTATTTAAAGTTGAATTGAGTTTAGTGTACACTTTTACATCCCTTTATTACCATACTTCTCTGGTGGTCAAAGTTATGAGAAAATTCATAGTGAGTTAAGCTTGCTTTTTTACATAACTATTGTATAATTTTATGTCATCTCTATTGTGTGTACAATAAAGAATTAAGAAAATAATTCTTATTTCAAATCCGGTTAAAATGTGTCAAAAATGCTCAATAACTCGCGATTATATAAAATGGCAAAACTGGAAATCCTTTTGAAAATGCTTGTATAATAAATATAATGACTTAAAATATTTAAATTATCAACATGAAATTGCAAATTACCTGTGAATAATGTCCGGTTCCGTGCCCTCCGGTGATAGGTTTGTAGCCATAAATGTGAACTTCGTTGAACCATGCGTTGATTTGCTTGTCGAAGTCTGGCTCAGAATCAGATTGTTCGCTTGGAGGCCGAGTTGTCCAGGTGGCGGCGAGGTTCTGCCCCACGGGAAAACGCCCATCGTAGCGCTGTCCAGCGCGGTCATGAGCAGTGATGCATTCGTCAGACCAACGCTGAGCTCCAGCGGCTAATTCGTCATCCCATACCTTTAAAACAAAATGATTCATTGGTTAGTTTCAACGTTTTCTGAATTAACATAATATGTAAAATAAAAGCCGGGCGATGAACTTTAAAATTTACACTTTCGTATGATTTTTTTATAAAATTACATGATTTTAAATCCGTGTTAGCTATAGGTACATTTTCCTTGGCAACTAAAATATTGAGAATTTTATTTGGTGATGATTCAATAATCACAATTATATACATAAAATTCGAATAAACTATGTCAGGAAAGTAACATAAAAAAGTTATGTTATTCTACTTGATTTTTTGTATTTGTACGATATTAGTGTACCTACATAATAGGATGTACCTACTTAAATTAAATAATAATTTCTTAATTTAATTTTGAACATTTGAATTGATATCAAAAGTCTGGTTTTTCCAGTCTAGATAATATGACAATATATTTTGATTTGGACATTTAGAGTTACTATTAAATACTGAATATCGCTGATGTCATCTATTTAACGTTTCACCATTTTATTACGTACTGCAAGATACTTAAAATATTGTATAATAAATGTCAATCGTTAAGATCAAGTTCTTATCCATATTCATTAGAAGATTAGTTGGTTATTGAGTTGTGGTAACGTACCATTTCCATCATGTTAGCTGCAGGTGGTTGGCTGGAGACCTGTCCAAGTGCAATGGATTGCCTGAGGCGATTGTGTGCGTCGACTATCGCTTGCTTTTCGTACGCCGTCAGTCCTCCAGATCCTTTTGAAAAAATAAAAACTCATTAGTATTTCTAAATTCAAAACCGAATTCACCTATATTTTTCGCCAAGTTAAATGGCTATCCTAATTCTGAATCAAGATACAATGGCTATTGTAATTCTGTAATTTGTTAGAATCATCTGATTTATGAGACCGGTGCGTGCTAACACAGGTGTCGGTGTCAATAAAATTTTACGATCTCGATCCATACCGGTATGTAAAATAGGGGACCGATTTTTTGGATAAAAACTCGTTTACAAAATCTAGACTAGGTGGCGGCGATTTAATTCATGAATTTTTTATATGATTACAAAAGCTATAGTCAAATATAAACTATAATTATGTTAATAGATTTATCATACACATAGTGCAAATTCGTGAAGTATAAATTACAGATATAAATCTAACCGCAGTCATTGAAAACGAGTGTAAATTCAATGTTTAAAATTTATTTTCAGTACTATTGTATTTCATTCAATTAATTAACTTTCGTAATAATTAATAATGAGTATTTAGGTATTAATTACACACAAATAAAGTGTTTTTTATTATTTTATGTTGAAGAAAAATAAATTATTAAAAACTTACTTAGCATTTGCTTTCCAGCACCACAGCCTTCTGTTGATGCGAGGAGACCTCCCAAAACAAACAACACTAAGGACATCATCTTGATATTTTAAAATTATTTCACTACACTTTGAAACTGAAAAATTACACGGGAATATTTGAGATTCGTAACTAAAGATATATTCACTTATATTTACGAAACTTCAAACTTGGTTATATTTTGCCGGTGATCCGCTGCACTACGTGCGGCGCGCTCAACAGGCTATAACGATCTGTGCGGCTGCTGCCCACACGGTCGCTTAAGTACTCGACGCCACGTTACCATGGAGACGGAGCGACGCCGTACGTCGGTTGCGTCTGCGCACGGCAGACCGCGCTGCTCCCGCATAGCCGCACTCGTCTTCTCAACAATACGCCCTTAATTTCATTTCCGAAAACTAAAACTGAATTTTTCATTAAAATAATGTAATGAAAACTATATTCAATTTGAAGATAATCTCAACCTTTGATTGGTATAATACGGTAGAGTATGGTCGGTACTTGAGAAGCATTTTTTCAATTTTAAGAGGCAACGATGTGCGTATGTCGGACGGTTACTTTTTATCTACAGTAATAATTTAAAACTCATTATGCTGCACACGGTGGTTGTCAATGAAATCGAGTTCTTGTGATGTGTTCAAGCCGAACGTGGAAATATGTTGACAGATATTGGTCGGAACGGAAGTGGTCTTTAAGAAATTATATGCAACTAAAAATGAGGAAAGAATAATGTATAATCACCTTTTTTCTCAGTCAGAGGCTGCTTAACTTAACATTTTGGCAAGGAATTAAATTATCTCGTTATAGAAGAAAAAGCGACGAATTGTCATGTTTATTCAGACTACAGAAGGTTTCGATGTTGTAGGTAGTTTAGGTTTTCTGTGAAAATTGGATGAATGGGTTTTTCCTAAAATTGCGATCATAAATTTACTAATTAATTTATGTTATGTGCTATATTGTAATTTAAAACCGGTTTGTGAAAGATGTAGTCAATTAACATAATGGTTGAATATAAAAGGTACAATTATTTTTATTTTATGGATAGAGTCGCACATTTATTAGTTCAGATTATAATTTTTTTTAATAGTTTTTTTTTTTTTTGGAAAAGCCGTTAATTAGAGCGGACTAATGAAAAACTTGGAGGTGACAACATGTCTGTTAGCAACCGATCCGGTTTACCACCTGATGAGAAGATTGGTTCGATGCTTCGTTATTTACATATTAATGATATTGTTTTATTGACTTTTTATTTACGACAATCTATAGTCAAACTTAGGATTTTTAACTTTTAATTAAAGTTTCTTATCATTATACTTTTTACTTTAGTTTTAGCCATTTTGATTTTAATGGGACTTGTTTTAGATAGAAACTTTTCCTAATGTTACAATAGTTTGAAAAAAAAATTAAGAAGTTAAGGAAAAAATATGACTCACTCTTCTAGTGTCAACCTGTAGGACACTTATATAAATTAAGTTATAATCAATTGGCCCAAGGTAGTCCACGGCTGGACATAGGGCTCTCCCAGTGTGCGCTCCATTAAACTATAAATTGTAAAGTAATTTAGGAAATAATGTTTTTTTGTTTCGACAAATTTACAGTTTACCTACTGTATGTCGAATCACCTGTTTTGATTTCGAGCTTCATTGACAATGCATGCACAATTACGATCTAAGTAATACTTTTTATTTTCATTTAATTATTTGTAGTGTCTTGTTTCAGTCCTTATAATATACTAAGATTAAAATAATAGTTGTTTCCGGAGGTTATCGCAAGCAAAATTCAACCACAAAACATGTTACATAAACAGAAAAATGATAAATTAATTTTCATACTTAGCTTATTGTAATATAAAAAGCTAAGTATAAAAACAATTTTATTATAATATAATTTTAAGCCTAGTGCAAAGCTCTTTAAAGTACATAAATACCTCCGTGGCGTGGTGGTAGTGAACGCGACTGCCACGCAGGGGGCGCGGGTTCGATTCCCGCTCAGTGCAAATATTTGTATGCATGAATATGGCTATTTGCATTGGTCTGGGTGTTTCTATGTATAATATGTATGTATTTACAAAAAAAAAAAATGTATTTAAGTATGTTTATCAGCATTCTAGATTCCATAACACAAGCTAGTTAAGCTATGCTTACCATGGGTCTAGATAATAATACAAATACATTATGTAATATTTGATTAATGAACATATATTGGTATATCTTTTAGAAAAGTTGACATTTTGTTCGTGGCTGAATTATATTTTGTATTAAATAAATATTTTAACGCGCGAACTACTTTTTAAATGTATACCTAATATTTGAAATTCTTAAACTGTTGTATTAAGAAAGCTTTTATAAATACCATTCGTAGCGTTATGATATTAATCCTATATCCAATTATAACAATAAATTAATTAGGTTAGAATACAAACCAGATTCCGTTCATTTTTCTTAATAGATACAATTAATCTACATTATCTTACTCAGTCTTATCACTTCACCCACTTAATTTCAAACCCTTATCAAATTTAAACTCCATAAAATTACCATCCAATTTTTTAAATGTGCATACACAAGTTGGACATCGAAATTGTTTTAGTCCAATTTGAAACAAAATAAACTATAATAATTACTGTATGAACAATATTTTGAAGAATATAATCAGTAGGTACGTTAAAACCGTCACGTACACGTTTTATCTTTGATAGTAATAACCCATAAAATTCTGTCGAACCCATCTTGAAAGTCAGAGCCAGTTCATATGACCTTTAAATAAATAGCCTTATTAATAATACTACAGTGAATACGTCATTGTCGACCATCCACGAGAGATAATACTCGCACACTTTATTATTTATAAAATTTCACCTCTCAATTGAAAGTTTTTGAAACTGATTTTCAAATTCTGAAAGCATGTCCTGTAACTTATGCTATTTTATTATATCTGAATCAATTCTCAATGAAAACTAGTAACACGTTTTAATAGATCATCATATAAAATCCATATTACTTCAAAGTAATTTGTGATCATGTAAATATTTACCATGATCTAAAATAAATTTACAAAATATTTCTTAAAATGGTCCATTAACATTATTCATTTAATTCGTATTGCAGAGTAGAGATATTGTAAGTAGATACGAATGACTCCAAAATAAAAAAAATATTGTTGTGCTCATTTGTATTCTGTCAGTGGCTGGGCGACTATGTAGAGGCAACTTTCTGACGCTGATGTATAGGTATTGGGCAGGCTCCGCGCTGGCAGACAAAGCGTCGGCTGCGCAGACGCAAGTTTTATTGTATGAATCAAACACTTGTAGTATATGATCGTAATTGTGCATGCATTGTCAATGAAGCTCAATGTCAAAACAGGTGATTCGACATAATGCAGTACTTTGAGTTCCGGATAGTTATAAAGTGTAATATTTATTTTGACATAAAAAGCATTTCTCGTGTAGTAAAATGATTCCGGTTGTAGGTCAATATTTTGGTTATAATATTCTGTAAGAAACAGGGATTTCCCTAATCATGTGGTTTAATGTGAGTAGGAATTTTATATAATGGTAAAAATATTAGTACTAAAATGTTAATATTACATGTTTTGAAATATTTTTGGGTACCCAGATTTTTTCCTTTTTTAATCGAAGTGATATTGTAGATTTGGCGAAAAGGCTAAGTAAATACAAAATATATCTATATATAGTATTGCTTGCATTTTTTTTAATTGTAAGGCCGATCAGCTCCTGAAATAACTATAGAATATCGTGTTGAACATTAAGTTTTCTGGGAATTTGACGTCAACAAACCGGTTTAATGATATGGTAATATATTTAAGAAAACGCTATTACCTACGCATTCGGTAAACATTTATTTGAATATTAAATTGTTTTCATTGAATCGCGAGAATATCTTGCTCATTTTAGCACTAATATTGAATTAGCGTTGATTCAAAATGTCGATGATCATATAATTTAATTCGTAAGGCGACATCTTGAACTTGAAAATTGAAACTGCTTTGGATTCTAGAATCTTAAAACTACAATAAAAAGAAAAATAAAACAATTTTGTTCTTGTACCAAAAATTTAATGCCTATGTTCGTAACCACTTATTTGCGTTATGAAGTTTGTGCTTGGCTAACAGAGTACATCCTGCTAACATATCATTATCATGAGAAAACATTACAACACGAAATATATATTTTATAACACAAATGAATGGAAACTAATTTAATGTAAAAATGTTTTTAACATTATTTATAATATTTTCGAGATTTCTATTTAATAATTAATATTTAATAATTCAAATTTAAATCAATTTATTGGGAAAATGAGTTACAATTGCAGTAAATAATCATACCATGATTCAAGATTCTCCATTCTCCACCTCAAGGGATAATATAAAATACATTCAAGGGATTTAAATACTGTGTAATGTACTTAATTGATTGAAGAAAATGTCAGAACTAGGTATTATTATTGAACCGATAGATGTCAATAGATGTATAGGTACTTAGTTATTATACTAAAATTATCATTAAACTCATAAGCTATACTACCATTTTAAATCGGTTATGTTTTACTATCGCAATGTTCAGTGTACAGCTTCATAATTGCAGCAATCATTTTAAAAAAGAAACAATGGGTGTGCGTTGTTTTATAGACAAAAGTTTCATATAATTTCGTTTTACAGAAAATGTTTCGCATAATTTCGTTTCATAGAATAATCAATATACATAATACTTACTTTAAAGATTTTTAAATCATTGACTTTTGTTTCACATAAATTTTAATGTTAGAATAATCATTTCATAGAATAACAAATCAAATATTCTTCTTTTTTATATTGGTTATTTCATATAAAACTTATTTGCGCAAAGATATTTTCTGGGTGGTTTAAAAAAAAAATAACCACGAAGGCTAAGGCGAGAGCTCCGCTTCGCTTGGCCCTCGCCTTAGCCTTCTAACCTAACCTATCCGAGTCGGGGTATTATCTAATTAAATTACTACAAGCAATCGGGAAAAAAAATGTAAATTTTACTGTTTGCAATAGATGGTGGTCAGTGGTTGTTTTTAAGATTCCTTTAATAATAATTCTACAGTTTGATAAGCATGTTAAACAAAAATATGTGAAAAAAAATTCATTAAATTGTGTTTCTGTGAAAAGTGATTCATTGTGGTAAATTGTCTTTGAAACAATAATATTCGAAATAAAAATATAAGAACCAAATATTATATGAAACATTTTCTGTAAAATGAAATTCTATGAAATTTCCTTCTACGAAATAAGGCGCTCCCAGAAACAATACAATAAATAGGTTACATTCAATGCAAACAAAAATGTCAATGTGGTCGTCTGTGGGTGAAGCCATGTTCTTTGAAACCGATACCTACTCTATAATGTTTTATGATTAGTAAATTTTAAGGATTAGGTATCGTAATAAATTAACAAGGCAGACGTTATGTCTACGCTTTATCGGACATCATTCCCACGAGATCTTGATTTTGTTAAAGGTTACCGCACACTACCGCACTCTCAAATAGATGCAGACGGCCGCGGCATTGCGGTTGGCCATAAATACAATTTTTACCAAGAAATTGAATTTCCAAGTGCGTGATATAATTGCTTCCTCCTTAGTAAATTAACTTGTGATTGATATAAACATAATAAACATGTTAAATGCCAAAACGGCAAGTTTGTAAATAGGAAATTATAAAAATACCAAGAGGCTACTTTTATTTAAAGATTGATAACACTTTGAATTAAATTAAATTGTACATTAAAATTATAATGATCACTTAAAAGTTAAAAATAGTTATTTGTTATTTATTATCGAGCTTTTTTATGAGTGTCCTGTTGAATATACATACCTAGAGGCCTTATTAGACCAATAACGTAAAGATTTACTATCGAGTAGAGTCACGATACTTCATGTTTTATGTTCAGTGTAGGTATTAATTAGTCAACAGCAGTTGTAAATCAAAATGACCAATTCCGCCATACTCTGTTTTTATAATAATTTAATTCAATTTGCGATAATTAATTAAACTCCAATATAAA
Organism: Eilema sororculum; assembly: GCA_914829495.1. Lineage (NCBI taxonomy): Eukaryota > Metazoa > Arthropoda > Insecta > Lepidoptera > Erebidae > Eilema > Eilema sororculum. The sequence continues at coordinate 14,052,626 of OU618543.1, read as the reverse complement.
AAATGGATCATTACTTGCTTCAGTTTTTTCATTTTGTTTATATGTAACCTAGATTTCTGGTCCGAAATTACAAATTACCTGAAAATTATTACATCACTCAAATTCAAAAAATTCAAAATTCAAAAATAATTTATTTTGCATAGACCATTAAATCGGCACTTACAAAACGTCAACATAAAGTAAATATTAAATACTAACTAATACTAGTAAATGGACCACCGGTTCGAAAGGCGGCCCAGACCTGAGAAGACTCAAACCACTAACTATCTATATGGCATGAAAATGACCTATAAGTATGCTAGTACTATTATCTATTCTGTGCAATTAGTATCCTTTGAAATATTAATTACGTAATCATTTTTAATTGCTTACATAGACATGTGTCATCAAATTTATGGCACCTGTTTTATAGTTTTCTGTTCTACCGTTTTATTATGATTTCCTTAGACTAACTTGATGAGCTAGGCCTTCTTTATTATCTAATAATACTTTATGAATATGCATAATAAGTCCTTAACATGTCGTGGCATATAGAGGTTGCATTACAGGATGTAGCTATTTTATTACATATTTTATTACATTATTTTTCTAGATCGTCAGTATTCACATTTGCGGTTAGCACTAAAAGTCCTTCAAGATATTATTGGAGTTTGCTTGAGCAGTTTATACACGAAAGTAAGTAAAGCCAATAATAGGCTGTTGATAGGTGATACTCTAAACGACCTCCCTATGTAGAATATTAGGGAAATGATCTTATGTTACTTTACGATGACGTTTGAAATATTTTCTGGCTTTAGATATTTTAAAGGTCAAACATTTGAAGACACTAGCAAAAAAATATCTTCATTTGTGGAATGTTACATCAAAGTACAGGCCTTTGATTCCCGCTCAGGGCAAATATCTTTTTGCATGAATTTATCCAAAAATTGTCAGAATTTGAGCCACCCCATCTCTTTCTATGCGGTATCGTGCAAGGTGGATATGTGGGATAGGGCTTTTTGTCTAGGAATTCTTACGCATGTTAACTAAAATTATCAACTTAATGTCTTGTAACAACATAAATATATATAGTCAACTCCTACACGTTACATACAATGTATTATGTATACACAAATTCTCTTAATTCCATATTTTTACCACGTCGTTTAAGAGATTGAAACAGATTTTAAGTAAAGAAAGAAAGAAAGAAAGAAAGAAAGAAAGAAAAATATTTTATTTAAGTTTTACACAGTGGGCATCTTAAGGACAAATAGTAATTAAAAAACAAAGGTAGGTAATTATAACAGTTCTAATTAGTATGTATATTAAAATAAGCTACGGGTGCAACAATTAGCGTTGTTATTAGCGTTTATTGCAATTTTAATTAGCGTTAAAAATCTATGGTTCATTATAAATCATTAGAAAATAGTTCGATGGTCTTATCTTAAAATGGCAGCTGCGTTTTTACAGCTCTAAAATAATTAAGCTTAATGAACGACTTCCATTAGTAGATAAATTAATGTAAATTTATTTATTTTTGGTTACTAAACAGCTGTGGCTTGCTACTTTCTACGGAGTTTCTAAAATTTATCTAAATAAAAATACACGAGATAACTCTAGGAACTACTAATTTTGTTACTAGTTTTTTGAGGATAGGTACCTAGGGAAGACAAAAGTAAACATTAAAAATGAAAGAGAGATGGAGTTCCTTCCATGAAAGCAGTTTTAAACAAATAAAAAGGAGGAGAAGAAATAAGCGGATCCTGGGATATGAACTTTGGATGCAACACCAAGATGATGCTGCTGATGATGATGATGATAATGATGATGATGATGACGGTGATGATGATGATACTATACACTGTTAGTACATAGTATTGATAGTGCTTAGCAACTAAAGTAAAAGAACCTTGAACCTAGATCAAAATGTAGACGCATACAATATTGAAATTAATAACTTGTTAACTTACTATGGGGTGATAATAAGATGACAATAAGGTGGCAAAATTCAAATATTACAGGCCTCTTGAATAGAGACTATGTTATGTCAACTAGTAAAAATCTTCGAATTTGTATAATTCGAAAAGTAATCGTGTTATTTCCAATTATCTATATATATAAAAGTCAATGCCACTTTTCGTTGTAATGTTATAACTCAACAACGCCTATACCGATTTAGCTAATTTTGGTCTTGAATTATTCGTGGAAGTCCAGGGAAGGTTTGTACGTAGAGAAAAATTCGAATAATTGCCGAGAACCGACATCCACGCAGGCGGAGTCGCGGGCAAAAGCTAGTTTTGTAAAAATATCGTGAAAGTGAACTCATTAAGTAGTTTTTTTAAGAAAATTAGAACCAAAATTACTAATATTTCCTCTAACCCCTCCATCTAAGCTAAATTGCTTGTGCTAGGAGTGGGTTCACGTCGGTAGTGTAATGGCCAGGATTCGAACTTGGGACCTCCGGATCGTAAGGCCGACTCTTTAACCATTAAGCTACCGACCGGTTCAAAAAGTTCTTCATCTAAGGTTTGCGTTCACTGCAATAAAGTTGTACATTGAATTGTACATTGTTTTAATTAATCTGAATGTGTGACAAAAAGCATAGTCTGAAAGAGACCGGAACCATTAATCGCTAATGTTCACACCTTTAGATAACTTCCCGTTATTTTTACTTCGATTGCCTTTGAAAATCTCAACGTGTTACTTCCTATGCCATCATCTTCGTGTAGGTAATTATTAAGGATGACTTGTTTAAGAAGTTTGAGAATTCAAGAACTGAACTGAAATTCAATGAGTGGCTGTCTGACTGAGACTGAGTATGAATAGCAGGGATGGATTTTATTTAATGCAGGGATGTTATTTCTAATATAAAATTATGGTAAAGGAAACATAAAATGAAAATATTAGTTATTTTTGATTGAACAAATTTCTTCTCAATGTCAGAATATATTGTTCAGTATGAAATCCAAAAATCCTATCCAAAGCTAACAATTTAAAGTAGGTATAAGTTCTTGATGATAATGTTATTAATAATACTAACTTATGTCACCTTGAAAGAAAACTTTATCAAATTAGATTCGCAAAAGAATCGCTGAACAGAAAAGGGCCTATTATAAAAGTTTTAATGATGGTAGGAGGACACTCTTATGAGATGGAAATACAGAAGCTAATCGAGGGTCTACAGGGAAATTCTTGGCTTAGGTACCTTTCTCGTGTATGATTTGAAATTGACATGATCAATTACATTAATATATTAAATTACGGTATCGAAGGGGAAATATAAAATGAAAATATTTGATATATTTGATTGAACAAATTTCTTCTCAAAGCTTCAATATTTTGTCCAGTATGTAATCCAAAAATCCTACCCAAAGCAAACTATTTAGAGTGGGTTAAAAATCTTGTTAATAATGTTATTAATAATACTAACTTATGTCACCTTGAAAAAAAAAACATAATCAAATTAGATTCGCAAAAGAATCGCTGAACAGAAAACGGCCTATTATAAAAGTTTTAATGATTGTAGGAGGACACTCTTATGAGATGGAAATACAGAAGCTAATCGAGGGTATATAAGGAAACCCTTGACTTACGTTTATTGTGTATGATTTGAAAGGCTTGAAATTGACATGGTCAATTACATTAATAGTATAAAACTAATTATGTTTTTTTTTAAATACAAGTTTATACTAAAACAGCAGTTAAAAACGTAATAATGACCAAGCTGTCACCAGAGTTAAATAATGGTAATTAATTACAAGGCGAGCAAATATTTTTTACTAAGTAATCGATTTGTAATCTTTAATACATTATGTCATCTAAGGAATGTTTGTATAAAATAGCGATAATTTACAAATTATAAAAATATATAAATCAAGAACACATTTCGTGATAAACAACGGTATTTATTGTTTATCATCATTAGTTTGACCTAATAATTTTATTTTGTTAAATCTTTATCCATACTAATATTATAAATGCGAAAGTAACTCTGTCTGTCTGTCTGTCTGTATGTTACGCTTTCACGCCTAAACCACTGAACCGACTTTGATGAAATTTGGTATAGGGGTAGATTAGACCATGAGAAAGGACATAGGCTATGTTTGTTCGCGATAACCGACATCCACGCGGGAGGAGCCGCGGGCAAAAGCTCGTAATATATAAGTATAGAAATTTACTATAAACTTATAACAATATTATAAATATGTATCAAAGTATATTATAAGCCGCGTGGTTCCAGGCAGACTAGAATTTGGGCCACCCCATCTTTTCCCATACGGTGCTGTACAAGGCGGCTAAGGGATAGGGCTGTTTAACATCAGATAGAAATAGTAAAGCCCAGGTTTAGCCTCGGATGCATGGCTCGAGTTTTGGGAACGAATACACTGATTAGTGATTGTTTATTCACCTCTACCTAACCCTCTGGGGATAATGGCGTGATTATATGTATGTATGTTGTCACATTAGGTACATTTACATTTGATATTAAACTATAATACCAATAAATTATTATATTATCATCTATGGTTGTACTTACAATATATTAGGACCCCTAAACCATTATTTATATTTCCTATTATAACACCGGATCTGTTTCATTTGTCTTTTCACGATGTACATACATGGAAATGCTCTTCATCTGTTCATGCCTTTAAAGGATAAAACTCCGTGCTACTTACGTACATTATTATATACACAGTCGTTCGTTGGTGTGAATTAGCATACCCACGCGAACATGTGATTTTAAGATATCACACTTTAATTAAAGAATCAATAACGAAGTCTGTGGGAAAGGTTAATCAACTTAGTACAAATAACTCGTTTTTGTCTTTTACATTACATCTAGAGTAACACATCCCATTCTTGTATACGTAGGATTAACCATAACAATAAATAAATAAATAACAATAAATAAAATCCTTATTGTTTAAAAAATTATACACAATTCACACTTTGAAGTCGGATTGTTATCCCAAATAAAATAAATAAATAAATTAATTAAGGATAGTATAATAGTGAAAACACACTTCAAATAAAATATCTAATGGCGATCTATTCAAAATTATTGTTTTAACCATACTTCCATACTTCCGTACTTAATATTACCTATAAATGCGAAAGTAACTCTGTCTGTCTGTCTTTATGATACGCTTTCATGCCTAAAACACTGAACCGATCTTAATGAAACTTGGAATAGGGGTAGATTAGACTTTGAGAAAGGACATAGGCTATGTCAAGTCGCAATAACCGACATTCACTCGGGCTGAGCCGCGGGCAAAAGCTAATTTAAATCTAAAAATGGCCAAATATCTCAATATCAAACTCGTAAGTATCAAATTCCATCTTAAATATAGTCCAATTTATTCAGGTATGGAAATGCACAATAACCTGATGATATCAGAAACTTCAGCTAATTATTGAACGACCTGGGTAATTATCTGCTAGCTAGCTGATAATTACCACTTTGCGAAATTACCATAATATCCCATTTGAGCTATATCCCAGAACGATCACTGAACCCTGCTAATTGTTCCAAAAACTTTTTTTTCTTGCCACCACCTCCCTTTCTTGCCTGTAGAATGGTTTTTTAGTACCTGTTTTTCTGTACCCATTTCGTACATAAAGATGGATTTGAAAAGTTAGTAAAATGCTTGAAGCCAACAATAATTTTTTTTAGAACTTACTACGCAGGGAGTGATACCCTTTTTTTTTTTTTTTTTTTTCCGTGCGGAAATCCCCTCGGATACCCCCCTGCCGGAGCCGGAAGGGGAGGTTATGTCGGACTCGAACCGACTAAAACCGCACGCCGACTGTGGGTCGTGGTGCTAGGCCGGAGGTGAGGTTGTCATCGACATATCCCTCGCACCCCGGCGGACCCAGGGCCATCACTTATGGTTTAGCCCTCCTCGGGAGGGGGGACAACGGTGTCCCCGACTCGCCCCCGGAATGGGGAGGCGCGCTTCTCAGCGCGCCGTCGCCGTGGCCTGCTTCTGCTGGGGTGACAGGCGGCTTCACCCGTCACCCCCAGGCCCGCGCTCATGGGGGACGGAATAATAGTGAGTGAGGAGTGATACCCACGAGATATATATAATGAAGTATCATTTATCAAAATTCGAGCGTTAAGTAATAACAAATAGATATAAGTAGTAACGGTCATACATATACCTACACAGGTCAAATCCAATATCATAAGGAATGCATAAGTAGAAGAAGAAAGGGAGAAATCTAGGTTTTCAACATCGCAGTAATTTTTATGCTGCACAAATATTGTATATATTTTCCCTGTACACTTTATATTACATTAATATTTTCGTTTCTAAGAAGCACATTCAAAATTATCTTTGCGCTATATTTAATCTGTGACACAAACATGACACTACAAACGCCTCTCCAATAAATGGTAATTTATTTCACTTTCACAGTTTGTTAAAATATGAGTATAATAATGATGCATGATTTAGACAAGGAAACAGATAAACGAACAAAAAGGTTATGAAAATTCAATAATATTTACGGAAATATAACTTGTGGGAAAAGGAAGGTGAAATGAAGGTGTATTGATTGCTTAAAGGCTGATTGAAGTCTACCGCGGCTCGAAGTAAGGATTAAAATATTACTTTACACCAGTCATTTTACCGTGTGTAGATCTCATTGTAAAGTAACATAATTTTAAGTTATCAGATTATTCGATGTTGTAGTCTGTAATGTATTTTGCCTGGAAATATTCAAGTGTACAGACTTCTGAACACAATATGCTAACGACTTCATACAGTCACACCTATGCCTCGAATAGCACATAGGAAAAGACGTCAATCACAGCCGATACTAATAGGTACATGCGTCAATCGAAGTAGGTAGTTGTGTTCGAATTTTCTTTGTTAATTCTCTGTACCCATCCGTTAAAATACGAATGCTTTTTAAAAAACCAGTTTTGTGTTATTGACGCATCACTTTTTAACTCAATGCCATAGTTAATTACTCTTCATAACAGCATCCGACACTTAAAAGTCAACGAGTTATAAAAAGTTAATGTCAATAGCAATCAATAAAACACTGCATAACATTTTTGTTTATGTGAACTTGAATTGCGATGCTAAAGCGAAATATATCGTAAATATTCATGTTATCGTTTGAAATATACCGTAAAGTACACAAGTTTAGGATACAAGGTAAATATAACCACAAGGTGCGCTTCAAACAGTATAAAAAATAAACCAATGTAAATGTCTCTCCGTTTAGTGGAAGTACTGGATGAATCATAATACGAAAGGTGCTTCGGGTAAAAAAAAAACTAACGAGGTCACCGACCGAGCTTCGCGAAAGTTCAATCTACAGTCACAACTTGTAATCACAGCGGTAAGTCTCCAATTGAACATGATGATTCTAAGAATACAAATATATGGGTAAGTATGTCCTATAACTGTTATTCATTATAAAACGAAGGCCAAGTCAAATAGATAAATCATGCACTGTACATTAAAAACAAAAAGAACTCCGTTACTGTTTGATTAGTTACGCGTGCAGTTTAGGGGCGAAGCCTCACTTTGCCAAACAGCCAACGCATTGTATGCCACACTTGTGTTGCGTTGACGCTGCGAAAATGTCAGTCCGTTGTCGTGACATGTTTTGAATATACTTACCTGCCTAAAAATATGTTTACAATACATAAATAAAAATAAATCTTCACGCTGTTACTGCTCAACTGATTAGGTAAAAAGGAATTGATCCTATAAGTAATTACAAATGTAACTTTTTGTATACAAGTAAAACTCTGGGACATGTAATCCTATAAAAACCATATTTTTAATGTTCCCTAAGGTGTTTTTTGTTATCAAAATTTATAAGATAGAGGGCAAATGTGTATTAAATAAGACTGACAACCACTGATCATTAGGTGAACCGTGTACCTCATTAGTTTAAAAAGAAAAATAATACGCTACATTCAACTTCCCGTTTCGTAACCCTCATAAAAAGGTTAAGTATCTAACTGTAAATGGCGTTTCATTAACTTTTCGCTTTTCATTTATTTTATGACGTTTAGACAACTAAAAATGGCTGACCAAACGTTGCTTGGTGTTGGTTAAAATTTCACACATTTCGTGGTGTTTCAACCACCATTATGAAAACAAGGAAAATCGTGCATGCTTCCCATACAGCATCCGAGTCTACTTGTAGTTTTTGCCATGATATTTTTTTTAAATAAAGCTCTGAAATGTATGTTAAGTTTCTCGTTATGAGCTCATAGTCTTAGATCTTAGATCTTTCATCAACGATGAACGATGAATTATACTGCCTTAATAATTTCCGATCTTAGTTTTATGGCGACATTTCTGTATATTTCTTTCAGTGTCGGTAATTATAATAAGTTTAATATTTAATTGTGCTCGTGGTATATTTATTTAAATGATTGCACGATTTCTACAATGTAGATTATGTTCCTCTTCATAGGGAACTGTTTGAATTTAATTAGAAATAGAGATATTTAATACTGTTTATAGTTTTATTTACCCAAAGTTTAGAAATTTGTATATCTATTTCAATTTATGGTTATGCTATAAAGTAAAGAAAACATAAATTATGAAATATGAATCATATTTCACTTAGCTCCCACGCAAAATATTCCGCCAGCTTTATTTTAACGGCAGAATTGAAAATATTAAAAAGCTATTACTTTTTTATTTACGTACCTGGATATCAAAATGATTTACTGATACACTCTTAGATAAATTGAAAACGTAACAAAATACGTATTTAGTATAATATTTACTTTCATTGCTTCCTTCCTCCGGTAAATAAAACTGGTGGTATACTGGTGGTATAACAACTAACTAGACTTTTATAGTACTAACTAATATAACCTTCGTAGTTACAGTGTCAACTGCTTCTCTGTGATGACACTGAAACATGCTAGGTCAGGTTTTACGATAACTATTTTACGAATGTATAAAAGATTCAAATGACAGTACATGACTCTGCATATAATAGTTATACTATTATTATATTATACTAGCTGACCCGGTGAACTTCGTATCGCCAATTTTTTCGACCCACGTGGCGTCAGATCCCGTATAAACCTTCCTCTTGAATCACTCTATCTATTAAAAAAACCGCTTCTAAATTCGTTGCGTAGTTTTAAAGAATTAAGCATACAGAGAGACGGACAGACAGCACAAACTACTTTATTTTATGAGTGACTAGCTTTTGCCCACGGCTCCGCTCGCGTGGATGTCGGTTATCGCGACCAAACATAGCCTATGTCCTTTCTCGAGGTCTAACCTATCCCTATACCAAAATTCATCAAAATCAGTTCAGTGCGTGAAAGCATAACGTCATGCGTCATAACATACAGACAGACAGACAGACATACAGACAGAGTTACTTTCGCATTTATAATATTAGTATGGATTTAAATGCGCTAAAAACAGTCCCCCACCAGTACGCACATGATATTACATAGGTATAAATTGAAGCGTTGAAATTGGTAAAAAATGTCATGCGAGACTGCGAGAAGGAATACGGTGGGTGAGGACAACTTTTAGCCAGGGGGACTGAGACCTGGAAAAGATAACTGGATGAAAGGTAACTGGGGTAGACTGGATGCGGAAGGGAGAGGATAAGTGTAGGTACTGCGATAGGTTAATTGATTAATTGAGCATTTTTTCTAATTTGTTGCCAATGGCCCTGATGACAGAACAGACCCTTAATCATGGCCTTCCATTAGAATTCACTTATTGATATCATATTTCCTGTTTCAACAACGTTCATGTCACATAAATCAAAATTTATTTTTAAAATTATATTTGTTTGATTGTCAAGATAATTATATTATTGATAAATTTATGAATTGATTACAAAGGAATTCCGTAAAATAGCAATCGAATCTTGAACTGTATTTATCAATATATGGGTTTAATAGCTCATTAATTTTGACTCGTTTCTTGATTGATTTTATTTATTATTACAATGTAAACCTCAACTTTACACATATGATAATCATCATTTATTATAATATCTTAATTTAATTTTTCTTTCATTGGATTTGTATCCATTATGAATCGAAAATCTTCTACTATAAAAAATATGTAAATCACTTTTATCACACACACAAATCACTAACACACTAGGAAAATGGTGTGTCCAGAACTCACAAACACTATCTATGCCGTGAAATATAGTGCAAACTAAATCTATTAGGCGTCATTTAGAGCTGCTACGAGCTTCTCTTACGATTTGGTTCAATAATATAGTCGTATGCGATAATCGCTTGCAATAATCACCCTACGATTATCGTATCAAAATGTTTACACGCTCAATTCTCGCTTACGATTATATCATACGGGATTCGCAAGTGAAATTGCCACCTTATGCCTTTTGTCAATGTTTTAAAGTTCTGTTTAGACGGCCCGTCTAAAGAGAATTTGAAAGCAATGACATAAGGCATTGCGGATACTTCGTCACTTATCAATTTGAGAAGGGTTTCGTTTCGAGGGTGAAATATTTTGGGGGTGCTAGTGGTGATCCCCGCACGAAAAATAGCAAGTACTTACGTAATGAATCTACACCCATACAATTTAATTAGGAAACATAAATTGTCAGCACTGTATAACAGAAACTGGTGGCCATAAACAATAAACTTTATTAATCTTCCTCGTTACTTGGAGCTTGATCATCTTCAATTACTTTACTGTTTAACCCTGACTATATATGTGTTAATTAATAATAAATATGTTAGATATATGTATTTTTTGAAAACAGTAAGTTTTAAAAACAATACGAAAACCTGTTAATATCTATAACCATTCATTATAGTCGTTAATATTTACACGTCCGATGATAATAATTAAGATTTTAGTAAAAACTTTTGACTCATATTTCTTTTCGTGTTCGCTTGGTATATTTTGACCTCACTTAAATTCTGATATAATTAAGAAATCACTGATAATGGTTTTGGTTTGTTTATTTATTCATTCGTGATATGGTGATCCACAAATCATTATAATCTATGAGTAGCCCAAGTGTTAGCTACTGTGTAGATTAAATTTAATTGACGTCTAACAGTATTTTGGCCAGGTTTTGTATATTGAATATTAATGTCTTTTTCTCTTTGCGATAGGCAGTAATAACGGCTAACCATCTGCTTCTATCCTCACGCTTCACCTACCTAGCCTACTCTACTGTCCTTAAATCTTCCATGTAAATCCACCAGTTTTGAGTGCTTCTGATCTGCACTATTTTAAAGTAAAATTTTTAAAGAAATGCTTATTGAATGAGATTCTTATGTTATTGTTACCGCGCTCCATCGGTGACTTAAGACTCTTTTGTTCGTAAAGAAAGGGTTGTTGATTTTTACCATTCAAATTGAAAAAGTCTTTCAACTCATCGGACGAATAATATAAATTAAATTACAACACAATTGACTCGTAGTCATTGAATTCATATTTCAGCGCGTTTCAGTGACTCATTCCTATGCCGCACGACTAAGACCTGGAACTCCCTGCCAGCTCACGTGTTTCCTTCTTCCTACAGTCCCGGGTTCTTTAAGCGGGGCGTGAAAAGGTATCTAATGAGGCCGTCAAGCTAAGTGCCACCACTGACTGTTAACATGGTACACGTTTGCGATGGTGACCCTCTCTCCGAGACTTTGCCTTCAGCTTAACATCAGGCGAGGTGAAGTCAAATTGACGTCCTAGATAAAAAAAACACAATAGTATGCAGCGACTACTGGAGACCCAGAATTAGATCCCAAAGAGCTTTGCAGTGTAAACTTGTAATTTTGATTAAAAAAATAAAGATTAATCGCACTTGATAAGATTTATTACTATAAATTATTGCTAGTATTATTTTATAAATATGTTAATCGAGTTTTAATTGAACCAAATTAAATAATATCCTGTCCTAAATATCATATGATCTTGTTTCACTTATACAAGTGTGAATATTCTAATATCATGTGTTAAAATAACATATTAACATCAAAAATACACATATATTACATTGAATACAGTACAAAAAATACTACAAAAACTTTTCTTGAAATGTCATTATGCAAATATCGCTTAATTGGGCTATCATCTAAAACATAATTGTGTATTATTTATTGGTTATGCTTAATTAATAGACAACGTTGTCGGAACACGAAACATAGCGCCATTCATCACATCTACTCCTTCCTAATTCTTTAACAAATATACAATAATTTAATAACATGAATGTTTATTTAATCATGTTTGTGAATTGTAATTAAATATTATGTTATTAGGTAGGTACGAGTACCTACTAGTTGTTCCCCACGGATGAAACAAAAAATATGAATTATTATAAAACGTCAACGTTGCGGCCTCAGACTAAAATAAAAACATAGACGGAACGAACGAACTAGCAAGTGCAAAGGAATATTAAAGTAGTGCTATCTTGTTCGCACTTTTTGTCAGCACGCATGAGTGCGATCGAGATGCCACTACTTTAGTATTCCTTTTACGGCTTCACTTGATAGTTCTATACGTTCCATCTATGTTATTCTTTTATGCTGGAACACAAGCCTTTATCTCAGTTGGTTTGAAACATTGGATATCAAAAAAAATCTCTGGTTCCCAAAATCACACCGCATCCTATGAACGACTTTGCTAATTTCACTCATCTTTGCTAAAAAAAATCTAGCGTATGATGGTGAGCAATATAATATTATGTAGATTCTTATACAGTTTCGCGAGTTTAATGGCCTTTTCCTATCTCAAAATAAAAATGAAAAGTATTCTAATATTCTCTTTAATAAATATACTTATTCTATAACCCTAATCCAGATTTCGGAACGAAATAAAAAGCTTATAACTATACTCCAGACGGTACGTACCTAGGTACTCTATATGCATTCCTTTCATAAATTAATGATGATACAAACTGACATAATGGATAATTTATATTATATTATATTCATTCCCCAGTTGTTCTATAGTTCCAATGACTGTGTACTGAGTACCAAACGTCTCTTGTTTTATCCAGACATTGTATTTTTTGCCATTTGCAGTAAAATACTCACTACAAACAGCTGTATCATACTATGTTTATTTGTTTTTGTATTGGATTACAACAACTTGAAATATAATATTTTGATTGACATTATCTGAGTATTATCATTGTTTATAAATATTTGTTTTTTATGTAAAGCTAAAGCTATTTGTTCCTTATGACCCTATTGACTTTGATACCTTGTGGCCATGACCGAATCATTAACAACTTAAAGTTTATGCGGATACAGGTCAAAGTTGGGCCAATAGCCAATACAAAATCGAACTACTTAAAAATATATTTTATGACTCAAATTATGTACGCGACTTATTTAAAGGTTAGTGTATATGAATATTGAAACTTGCATGTAAGTGCTATATTATTGTGATGATCGACAACTGGTAAACAAGGCATGAACAATATTTAACCTTAGGTACTGACATGGTTGACTTTTGTCGTTCGTAGATGGTGATGTGACGTCTCAGACGTTGACGCAGTCAAAAAATAACTGATAGAAGCATTGGCTAGTATTAGTCATTTAAAACGTTGAAAATTTATTAAACAATCAAGTCAAAATATTCATTATATCAGTCTGTTTTATGCCAAATAGCTCAAGGCTTTGTCAACCAGTAACTGTTTTCGACTGAGGTCAAGGTATATTTATGGCCTAAAGTAGGTACTGCTAAATCTAGTTTCAGGTTTTGACCCCTATACCAAGGGGTAGATTAGACCATAAGAAAGGACATAGGCTATGTTTGTTCGCGATAACCGACATCCACGCGGGCGGAGCCGCGGGCAAAAGCTAGTCACTAATAACCTAATGTTTGTAGATATGGCAAAATACATGCTTAATTCTCTGACATCTAACAGCGAAATCTAATTACAAACAATGATAGTGACCATAACTTACCGGATATTTTCTACATCTGTGGGCAAACAGCTTCGTGAAAAAGACAATATCAATGCATCGGAATCGGTAGATTCCATGTAATATTGCAAAAGAACAGGGAATGCCTTAATGAATAGAATTTGAGAAAAACGCATTTATAAGTTTAGAAGTATAATATTTTTAATGGAGATCAGTTTCAAAATCACAACTCTTACTTTGGACAATCCTTATTTATTTATTTTATTTTATTCTTTATGTACACATAAATTACAATAAATACAATAGTGAAATGAAATGTACAAAGGCGAGCTTAACTCAAAGTTGAGTTTTCTACCAGCAGACCCAGGAATGCACAGAGGAATTGCAATATGATTGGTAAAGTCTAGTGTACAGGAAAGTAGCGATGTTGATGTAAGAGGTATACGAGACGTATACCCCAGTTAATAGGCATAAATATACATACATATAACATACACATACATACATAACCACCTACATACTACAACATGAAGACGCTTAAGGGAGTGAAAACATACATACATACACACATTCATACATACATATATACATACATACATATACATACATACATACATACATATACATACATATGTCTGCTAAAGTTGTGAGAGAAAGTAGTCTCTTACTCGTTTTTTAAAAATATTCGAAGATGGACTATCACGTATGGAGTGAGGAAGAGAGTTCCAAAGACGTACTGCAGAAACTGTAAAAGAATTGTCATAGCAGGAAGAACTATGACCAGGAGTTCGAAGAAGAAGAGAGGAGGAAGTGCGACAGGGTTTACCCCTGGGCACAAGGAATTCAAAGCGCTCACGAAGATATGAAGGAGAATGAGGATTATGAAGAATAGAGAAGAGAAGGGAAAGAATATAAATATCTCGACGCCGCCGAATTGGTAACCACTTCAGTTGCTTTCGGAACTCTGAAACGTGGTCGAATTTGCGGAGTCCAAAAATAAAACGGATACATAAATTTTGCAGTCGCTCCATCTTGTTCCAGAGTTCTTCAGTTGCATCCAAAAAGGTGACGTCGGCATAGTCTAGAAGAGGAAGGAGAAGAGATTGAGCAAGACAGACTCTGGTCTTAAAAGGAAGGAAATTCTGAAGACGCTTAAGGGAGTGAAAAGTGCCAAAAACCCTCCTGCTCACCTCGTTGACATGACTAGTCCATGACAAGTTGCAGTCGATGATAATACCAAGGTTTTTGGCAACCGAGGTAAATGGTATCAATGTGTCGTTATAATAAACAGGAGGCAGAGAGGCTTGGTCAAGACTATTGTAAAAATATCTGGCCCCTATAATGACTGCCTGTGATTTAGCTGGATTGACAAGCAGACCGAAAGATTTTGCCCATGCACTAATGCCTCTGAGATCATTATTGATAGCCGTAATAGCCCAATCTACCTCATCAGCCCCGAAATGTCGGTATATCTGCAAATCGTCTGCGTAGAGATGATAACTGAGATGGTAACTGGGTTGCAAGCTTCCTGCAGGGGCGCCGTATTCGCGTCCTTTGTGATGGACGAGCTTCGGAGTTCTTGCAGGTAAATGCTGGCGTGCCGCAGGGTTCCGTTTTATCTCCCACTCTCTTTCTTCTGCATATCAATGACATGCTCTGTAACGGAAACATTCACTGCTATGCAGACGACAGCACCTTACATGGGAGTTATCACGCACATCCTGCGGCCAAGCAGTCTGATATCGCGGAAAAAAGGCAGCTTCTTGTCACAGAGCTGGACCGGATCCTGGACCACATTTCTCAATGGGGCGCTAGGAACCTGGTCGAGTTCAATGCCAAGAAGACCCAGGCATGTGCGTTTACAGCTAAGGTATCTCCTTTCCTTCCCCTTCCCACTCTTCAGAGCACACCACTGCCACTGCAGGATCACCTCACTATCCTCGGTATGGATGTTCGCTGCAAACTGAATAACAAAAACTATATCGAGAGTATTATCAAATCAGCCTCGCGTAAACTCGGAGTCCTGAACAGAGTGAGACGTTTTTTCACGCGGGAGCAGCGGTGTCTTTTTTTTTTTTTTTTTTTATCGTGCGAAAAATCCCCACGGATACCACCCCCACGGAGCCGGTGGAGGCGGTTATGTCGGACTCGAACCGACTAAAACGCACGCCGTCTTGGGTCCTTGGTTGCCGGAGGTGAGATTGCCAAAAGCATATCTCTCGCACCCCGGCAGACCCAGGACCATCTCTATCGAGATGGCCCCCTTCAGGTTGTGGGGACCACAGTGTCCCCATCTAGCCCCGGTTACGGGGAGGCGCATTTGGCGCCGCCGCCGCGGCCTGCTTCTGCTAGGGTGACAGGCGGCTCCACCGGTCACCCCCAGGCCAGCTGAGCAGCGGTGTCTTCTATACAAGACCCAAATTCGTTCCTGCGTGGAATACTGCTCACATCTCTGGGACGGCTCCGCAAAGTACTTATTAGATGCTCTCGACAGGTTGCAGCGACTTGCGGTCCGCATTATTGGGGATCCTGAGGTCACGAACACCCTCGAGCCTTTGCAGATGCGTAGAGATGTTGCGTCTTTGGCAGTTTTCTACCGTCTCTACCATGGTGAATGTTCTGACGAGCTCTTCCAATTAGTCCCACCCTCCCCTTTCCTTCACAGGATGACACGTGCAGGGCTAAGATGTCATCCATTTACGGTGCAGAGTATACCTGCTAGAACCAAGCGTTTCAGTGATTCATTCCTATGCCGCACCACTAAGACCTGGAATTCCCTGCCAGCTCACGTGTTTCCTTCTTCCTACAGTCCCGGGTCCTTTAAGCGGGGCGTGAAAAGGCATCTAATGAGGCCGTCAAGCTGAGTGCCACCACTGTTAACATGGTAAATGTTTACGATGGTGACCCTCTTTCCGAGACTTTGCCCTTAGCTTAACATCAGGCGAGGTGAAGTCAAATTGACGTGTCCTATATAAAAAAAAAAAAAAAAAAATTGGAAGATATGACTTTGTGGATAGCATTAATGAAAATTGAGAAAAGAAGGGGAGAGAGGACGGCACCTTGCGGTACGCCCGCAGCAAGGTCACACCAGTCCGAGGATGCCTCATCAGAGCGAACCCGCTGCGAGCGACCCCGAAGATAGGAGTTGAACCAAGCGATTACAGAGGATGATATATTTAATGATGAGAGGATACCCAAGAGGATGTCGAAATCAACGGAATTGAAGGCACTACTGAAGTCCAGTAAAACCAATACGGTTAAGAGTTTGTTCTCCATGGCCAGTCTTATATCATCTGATATTTTGACTAGTGCCGTGACTGTACTATGGCCTGAACGAAAACCTGATTGGTATGAACTCAGTAGACCATTAGAGGAGAGGTAACTGGTTAATTGATTTCGTACCGCGTTCTCGAGCACTTTAGAAAGAATCGGAAGGATTGAAATGGGCCGAAACTGGGATAATAAGGAGGGATTGGAAGTTTTGGGCAAAGGAATGACAGAGCTTTCTTCCAGGCCTGTGGAAAGGAACTATGCTCAAGTGAAAAATTAATAATGTGAGTAATGGCTGGTAGAATTTCATTTAGAATAGGTAGCAACATTTGTTGTTGAATACCATCATTACCTATTGCTTTTGTTGATATTGATAGGATTTGTTTTTTTATATCGTTCTCCGTAACCGGGTTGAATATAAATGAAGCACATTCAGGCAGGGGAAGACTGGAAATATAGCTTAACGTGGATGCCTTATCTACGTCATCTATTAAAGTTGGAGGCATGGAGAAATGGGTATTCAGCGCATTGAGGTCAATATTCTTCGTGACGTCATCAGTTTTATCGGTTTTGCCGATACCAAGGGATCTTAGAAATTGCCATACCTGAGATGTGTTGGAGTTATTGATGGAGTCGTGGATGTGGCGCCTTTTTGCATCCCTACACAGACGACTGCAGCGATTGCGAATAGTTTTATAAGAAGCCCAATTGTCGTACGATGGATTGCGATTGTAGCGTCTTTTGGCTTTATCGCGCTTAGACATGGCCAGTTTAATATTTTCAGAGAGCCAAGGTGCAGGCAAATGTCTTACCTTAACCTTCCTCAGTGGAGCATGTCTATCAAAGAGACACATGAGGATTTTGTTAAAATAGTCTACTTTTGTGTCAATGTCCCCGGAATTGTAAACAGGAGAGAAATCAGCTTCTCTCACATCGGCTCTCAAAGTCTCCAAATCAATTTTTTTGAAACTTCGAAGAAAGAAGAATTTAGGATTAGGTTTTGGCGTACGAATTTTGTAGGAGAGGTAAATAAGATCATGATAGGAGAAAGGAGCAGGAAGTTGACCATGAGCAGCAACCTTATCACGGTCAGAAACAATAATGAGGTCTAAGAGAGAAGGAACAGAGTGAGGGGCGCGATGTGTTGCATTTGATGGGAGGATATGCATGTTTACTTCCTTCTTCTTCACTGGTATGTCATGGACATTCCTAGGTCTTTTCGCTTCGGCCATAAACAAAAACGCCTTTTTTGGTGCCATCTGTTTACTTTTTTTGAAAGTTAATGATTGGGAACTAAACTACTATAGACAAAGATTTGTTTTCAAAAGAATATAGAAAAAATAAAAAACTGAGACATTCCCTGTTCTTTTCCTGTACCCTTCGCATGTGCTTATAGAAAGGGTAGGGATTTGTTCGCTTTGTAGAAAACCGGTGCCAGCAATGCTAACCTTGAAGAGGACTGGTTGGAATTCAGTTTTTCTCGGCAATAGTTCAGATTATAAATTATGTATTGTATTTCTTTTCTTTTTACCTACTTAATCAACTTACTAATTATAAGCAAAGACTATCTTTACCAAAAACATTCGCGATGCTTAATAACATAAATAAGTGATACCACAAACGTTAACGCACCATAAATTGTTTGTTTAGTAGTAACCAATGTATTGTTACTTGTTCGCAAATTCGTCTGCTTAGTAACTATGGAATGTCATCATTCTGTTAATTTGATTTTTCTCTTTTGTAATACAATATAGTTGTCTATGTAAATGTTATGTAGTTATGTAACATAAGTAAGTTATTTTATAACATTCTTTCTTTTAGATAGCTATCAAAATTATAGTTTTAATTGTCGCGATATCATATTACGTAAATTCCAATTTTTGATGAAATATTGGGACATTATCAGTCTTTTAGTAGCAATAAATTGATATTTAATATTTCGATACATTATATGGCTCTAGAAATATTGACAAAATGGCGCACGCTGAACATTTAAAAGCTAATCTATGAATATAAACATGTGTGTATTTTTGTGTCCTCTAAAAATCACTGTCGCATTTAAGTATACGATTACGGTGAAACTTTGGTGAATTCTTGAGAAGTGTGAAAATAGTTAAAAATAATATTAAGCCGGCTTCAAGACACAAAACTGGAACCAACAATCATTTTCTTATACTACGGTGGCAGACAAGTACAGGGCCCATCTGATAAAAAGCAGTTACCATGGCCCATGGACGTGTGTAACACACTCGTGCTGCCCACTCTGTAATAACGGCAAACGGAAAATGGCAAACGGCAAATTGAACCTGAAAAATATGTATTTATACGCTACCTACCTATTATTATAAAACTGATAAAGTTTCAGGGGAATCAGTAAAAAGGGTAATTTACTAAAATTACTACTACTACTAAAATTATTACTACTACTAAAATTATTACTACTACTAAAATTATTACTACTACTACAATTATTACTACTACTAAAATTATTACTACTACTAAAATTATTAACGCGAAGGTTTGTAAGTATGGATGGATGGATGGATTTATGTTTGTTACTCTTTCACGTCTAAACGGCTAGAGCGATTTTAATGAAATTTAGTATGGAGTTAGCTGACACCCTGGAATAACACATAGGCTATGTTTGGTCGTGTTCACGCGGACGGAGCTGCGGGCAAAAGCTAGTCCTATATAAGCCATTGTTAAGTTGGTAAAGTTCTGAAAAACTTAAAATTCAGAAGACATTTTTGCAATGAGCCATACAACCTTGATAAATTTTCTCTAATCTACTGGTGGAATACTTATAAAAAAAGTTTTCAACAACTGTTTGATCGTCTTATTATACAGACTGGTATTAAAAGAGTAGCCGTGTTGGTTTCCGTTGGAGTAGATTAGGACCACCCCATTTCTTCCTGTGGATGTCGTAGAAGACGTCTAAGGGATAGGGCTGTTCTCACCCGCTTGATGGCAATAGGCTCATCCCCTATTACAAGGGAACGAAAATCATAGTTGATGAAATGTGGGTTTCAATACACCTCTGCCTACCCCTTCGGGGATTTACAGGCGTATGTATGTATGTAAAAAGTAGATAATTGTTTTGTGTTACACTCCTACCTAGCACCACCTACTAACCATAACCCATGTTTTTCAAAATTATATTCATACAACACTCTCTCGCTCGAGACCATGATGAAGCGGCATGATACCCGAAAGCCCCCCATAGACGCGTGATAGCACCCGAACCACTCCCTAGACGAGGCCGCATTGAAGCCGTGGGTCTGTTGGGAGCCCTGGGACATCCTTCCGAGGGCTTACCCGGGGCTCCCAACTATAGGCTGCTGGGCGATACCGTGGGGTTTTTAGTCGGTAGGAATCCGGTATAACATCCATGAAGGATTTCCCCCACGGTCAAAAAAAAAATGATATTCATACAGCCAGTTTCATAGACAGTGCAGAAGATTAAAATTGAAACGTAAAATTAGTTAAGCAAACATATTTTTATCTTAATTGGGTTCTAATAAACTTAATGCGTAAATATCATAATTAGTAGGAAAATTTAGTGTGTTAATTATGTAGTTTTAAGATATTGCGAATTAAATCACAACATAAAGTTTAATTTCATCATAATAATAATACGCAAGAGAACCGTATCAGAATGATTTATTCCAATAATGATGCATAGAGAGATACACGACAGGCTTTGTGGCATGGCGGTAGTGAACGCGACCGCTTTTTTTTTTTTTTTTTTTTTTATCGTGCGATAAATCCCCACGGATACCACCTCCACAGAGCCGGTGGAGGTGATTATGTCGGACTCGAACCGACTAAAACGCACGCCATCTTGGGTCCTTGGTTGCCGGAGGTGAGATTGCCAAAAGCATATCTCTCGCACCCCGACAGACCCAGGACCATCTCTTTCGAGATGGCCCCCTTCGGGTTGTGGGGACCAAAATGTCCCCATCTAGCCCCGGTTACAGGGAGGCGCACTTTGCGCCGCCGCCGCGGCCTGCTTCTGCTAGGGTGACAGGCGGCTCCACCATTCACCCCCAGGCCAGCGCTCATGGAGGACGGAGGTCGTTCTGCGACCTCCGACGACCGATTCGCCTTCGCTCTGCACGGGCTTCCCGGGCCCGGAGTCTGGTCCGGACCCGACCGGCCGCCTCCTTCTCGAGCATTACTTGCTCGCAGAAGGAGGCGGCCGCACCCCAAGCGTTTGCGCATCGTACCATCGCTGTGAGCAATGTGACGAGTGTGAGGACTCCCACCCCTAGAGCCGCCACTAGGACCCGCCTCGGCGTGTCCCACGCCGGGCACTCGGTCAGCGTGTGCAGCTCTGTGTCCTCGCTCGCATCACAGTGATGGCACTCGGACGTTGGCTCCTTCCGGATCCGACACAGGTAACTCCCGAAACACCCGTGTCCGGTAATCACCTGCGTCAGCCGGTACGAGAGGCTGCCGTGTGGCCTCTCTAACCATTCCTCCATGATGGGTCTTACCACCGCTATAACGGCGTGCCCTGCGCTTGGTCGCCCAAGTCGTAGCTCCCATTCCGCTACCATGTCCCTGTGGAGCTGAGACCTCACGGCCCGAATTTCTTCGGGCTCGGGTTCCCGTCCCTGCTCCCGCGCCTCCTTACGATACCGATATAGCATCGAAAGGGCTCTCGCATCCAGGTTCCACGGTAGGGATCCGGCAAGGAGACTCGCCGCCTCGAAGGATATCGTGCGGTACCCCCTAATGGCCCTGCTGGCCATTGCACGCTGCGGTCCACGCAGCAGACGCGCATTGTGAACCGTCAGGGTGTCCGCCCATATTGGGCACCCATATAGGGCCATGGACCGCACGACTCCCGCATAGAGTCTCCTGCAGGAGTCATCCGGCCCCCTCATGTTGGGCAGCAGCCGCCCGAAAACGGCAGCTGTGTTCTTCAATTTGGGGGCCAGTCTTCGGAGATGCTCCCCGAAGTTCCACCGGCCGTCAAGCACGAGCCCCAGATATTTCATCTGGGCCTTGATGCCGATAGAAATGTCAACGCGACCGCTGCGCAGTCGGCCCGGGTTCAATCCTTTTCTCGTGCGGTAATCCCCTCAGATAACCCCCTGCCGGAGCCGGAAGGGGAGGTTATGTCGGACTCGAACCGACTAAAACCGCACGCCGATTGTGGGTCGTGGTGCTAGGCCGGAGGTGAGGTTGTCATCGACATATCCCTCGCACCCCGGCTGACCCAGGGCCATCCCTTACGGTCTAGCCCTCCTCGGGAGGGGGGACAACGGTGTCCCCGACTCGCCCCCGGAATGGGGAGGCGCGCTTCTCAGCGCGCCGTCGCCGTGGCCTGCTTCTGCTGGGGTGACAGGCGGTTTCACCCGTAACCCCCAGGCCCGCGCTCATGGGGGGAATAATTTAAGACCTATGTTATTTCACTTCGTCTCTAGATCTAGAGAACAATTTATACCTATATCAGTCTGGTTAGTTCTCACACCATAAAACACGACCATTTTGAAAGGAGGAAGGATGAGGAAGTTGTTACGTCTCCAAAAGAAGACCGTGTGAATTTGTACCGTGAGATGTAAACATTAAGAAAATTGAATGAGAGATCAATTATATTATCATTATCTTGGAGTTCTAAAGTTACAACTGGCGAAACGAAATTTATCTCACTGGTCCTTATAGCAACAGAGGTTGTTGGTATGGATTTTTCCACATTACTATGCACTAACACAATAATTACATAACTGGTAGCTAGATTTTTTAATCTAATTGTCCCAATTATTCCACTCTGTGGACCTAGGGGGAAGAAGTGGGTCTTTAAATTATTGTTCCTGTATTCAATCGCAGAATTTGATATCTTTGAACTATCGCGGTGTAAGCTCATGGTTTTTTTATGACTAAGTTCCCGCTTGCTGGCAATTGGCTCATATTACAAGGACCGAAAATCATAGTTATTGAAATGTGGGTTTCAATCGCGAAGTCATAAAAATGCAAGTCAAAGAATTGTCATAAAAAACGCAGAATTTGTGTGTGTAAGAATAATATAGTGTAGGTATATGTACCAATTTCTTACTGAAGTTGTATTAGATTAAGTAAAGCAATCTGAGTAATGTAAGAGTAGACTCCACTGGATGAATTCTCATCATAGTATTTATATTCACACCTTTAAGCATTGTACTAAAGCCAATCTAAATCTACCGCTGAATGAAGTAAAATTCACTAGGAAATGTAAGTTGTTCCGTAACGTGAAGGCTTATTACCGAGAGTTTAGTAACCTCTTCAGGCGAGATGTTTTACGTAATGCAAATGAGTGAAAGAGAAGAAAAACGGGAGTGTCTTGCTCTCTCACATATTACCAAAAATGCAGTGGATAAAGCTTGAGGTTATTGGACGACTTGCAACTTACAATAAAGTGACCCGGGGTCACTGTATTGTAACATGTTCAATAAGAGCAGAAGGCTTGAATACGTTTTTTTTTTCGAAACTTTAACTTTGACTTTGGAGAAAACTATTTAACAGTGGTGTCCTCAAAAGATGCCTTAAAATGATGCATAGTAAAGTTCATATTTACGCACAAATATGACGCAGGTCTGACGTCCGTGAGCTCTTGCACTTTATACAACAAAGTTGTATAAGTATAAGGTAAAAATAAGCGTGACTAGCGATCATAATAGTGGAATTTATTAAACATTATATAAAAGTGTTTCCTCTTTCATTCCATTCGGTACGAGCATAGCACAGCTGTATAGCATACATGTGATAAATACGGACAATAACGGTGACAGTAAAAGTTAAGGTCACCGCCTGGTCAAAAGTTCAATATGTCGAATATCCATCTGTATAAAGGTCTACATGTATAATTAATCATTGCGGTTTCTTTATTAAATTGCTTAGTTCCGTGGATCATTCGAGCTTCAAGTGGGGTCATTATTCTCAAGTTAATTAAATAAAACGCATCTTATTATATCTACTTATTTGGGCAATAGTTAACTTGTATATAATAATTCAGAATCTTTAGATATGTACCTATAAGACGCGGTCAAACTAAATTTTTACCCCTTCCGTGAAATAGAGTTTAAAGTTGCATAAGTTATGTTATTTGTAGACGGGTGAACAATTTTGTTATTTTGTGCAAAATTCCGAATTGCAATAATTGTTTCATAACATTACGTTTTACTACATGTTAATTGAGAAAAAAAGAGGTATACATGTTACCATATTAAAAGTACTTACAGGAAACTCGGGTGCCAAATATTTATTTGCGGTTTAAAAATAAAACTAAACAACTGTGTTGAATTCTGCAGCAGTGATTGACGTTGGGCATAAAATCGTGTTTTTTTACGATTGTGTTTGAAAAATTGAACGTTTTATTGATTTTGAAGTCGGGCCTCTCCTTAAGATTTTAACCTGTTTGGCATATGATACACGATCAGAGTATCAAATGCAATGTCAGAGGTCGCGGGTTCGATTTTGGCTAAATATTATATTCAGATATCTATTGAATGAATGTATTATGTCCATTTACGGTATTTTGGATATAATTTGTATAAAAGTATCTATCCATGATTCGAAAGTCATAGGTATAATAATGGTAGCAATCAATGGGTTAGGAAAAAGGCTCAGATAATGATGAATCAATATATTCAAATTCAAATTCCATTTATTTCAGACCATATAGTCCATATTGATTGTTAGTAATACATGTCTTAGCGCTATGTTAGTTAAAATTAGGTACAAGATAATGTTATAGAATCGAAGTTGATCGTATCTTCTCGCCGGCACCGGTACAGAAACATATCTTCCGCAGCAGTGTCGGAGAAAAGAGCAATCCAGCCTAGATGCAACCATCATTAGGACCTTGTTTTGTTGGAGCTGGCCCGCATCCTGCGCACCAGTGAAGCCGCACGCGAACGCATAGTCGCATGGAAACAATATTAGGTAATAAGGGCCTAGTGTTGTTTCTTCATGCAACCCTTTAGGGGCAATTTAGTCAATCAAATGTATATTATAAACCTTACGAGTATAATACTGATGAATTTAACAGTTTGGCATCTTGTGGCGCAGTAAATCGTTTCTAATTTTTCAGAGTTCATGGACAGTTGATTGACTAAGGAGACCTTAATCGGTGGGAAATTACTCCAAATAATTTCTTTCTGCTTTTTTATTTCGGTTTTAGTCAGTCCGATATAACTCTGGGGATTTCCACTTTAAGAAAAGCATACTTTAATGTAGGTAATTGAACGTGGAAATTGTAATTTTAAATTACCCTTGATCTTATGATGAGCCAATTTAGCGATGTTATAGGCTTTAATACTGTATATTAAATTTCATCTTATATATAAAATTCTCGTGTCACAATGTTCGTTCCCGTACTCCTCCGAAACGGCTTGACCAATTCTCATGAAATTTTGTGAGCATATTGAGTAGGTCTGAGAATCGGCCAATTTCTATTTTTCATCCCCCTAAATGGTGCAGCGGGAACTGGATCTGACACCACAAGGGCAGGAAAAAATTGGCGGTACGAAGTTCGCCGGGACAGCTAGTATTATTTATATACACGAATGCGTCTTTATACTATTTGCTAACGATTCAATAGTTAGGGATTTATGTTGTGTGGCGTTGTTTGATTTTATTATTAACGGTTTTAAAATTATTTACCTATAAACTCATATATTTTGCATTCTAGTGCTCTTCAGTAGTTTGCAGTGCTAAGTAAATGTAAACATGCATGCCTTATACGTCTCTTCCGGATTTTTAACCAACTTCTAAAAAAGGAGGTGGTTCTTAATTTTTATATTTATATATCACAAAATTGACTGCCTGACAAATTGTAGCTTATGGACGTATGTTGTAAGTTGTAACACAGGACACAGGACGCCCAGTAGCCAGTACTGCAAAAATTGTTTTCGAGTATTTAAATTTTGCCAAAATATTTATCCTGCCCTTTTCCTTTTGATCTTGACATTTACCAGAGTAACTGGCATCTGTCCCCTAACCCCAAAATTACTGGTACCATATTTAAAAAATAACTACTTATAATGGATTATTTAGTTGATTCTGATGTACGTAATTAATTTGCTTTCGTAGTATTAATGTTATTTAGGAATTAATTTAAAATGCTGTAAATAAAGGAAAATTACATGATTGAGAGTGTTCAACTTTGTTTTTGAAGATGTATAAAAATTTAAAAAAACGTCAAAGATTCCACGACCAAACTGCGACATTTATTAGAAGAAGTACGAAGTTCCAAGGTCAAATATTTAATTTACATATTAATTAATAAGTTTTGTATTATTTAATACAGAAATTAATTAAGTCATAAATATTGAGAGCTCGTTAATATTAATCTGGATCAATAACAATAATAGTATTAGGAACCAGTTATTAGAAAATATTTTGTCTTCATTGGCTACGTGCAAATCTTCTAGTAGGTATTAATAGTGTAACATTCACCGGGAAATTTACTGTGTTTATTATTTTTATTGTACAGTACACCGTGATCATGGCGCTTGAAACAGCACCGAAATCGGTTACCAAATAAAAATAATGAACATGGTAAATATCCCGGTGAGTGGTACACTATGTTAATGACCATGTCAATTTCAAATCATAAATCCTCTAGTAATAAAATATCAATCAATCAATTAGCCTATTGCAGTTCACCGCTGGATATAGGCCACTCCCAATGTTGGGAGGCTTTAGCCTATTGTTTCCAATGCGAGTTTTTCTTCCCTCGCAGTGATATGATATCGTCTGCATATTTTTCCATCAGCCGCCTCTTCCGACACCTTATCTATATATCTTAAAATTATTATCAACTTCCGACCATAGTATTTTTACAATTTTTTTACGTTGTTGAACACAAATGGGTTCATCATATTCTTGGATGCAGATTCCTAATTCGCGATAAATGGTTTTTCCTTTTTCGCGAAAACAGTACAGGGGCTCGATTCACTAACTTACGTACTTAGTTGCGTAAATTTACTTATGATTTTACTGACGTAAATATACGCAACGTGCAATTTTGGTGAGTAACCTATGTGAGTTTCCGGTAAAGAATACCAAGTAAATATACGTGACATATCATGTCATATGACATCTGACATATTTATGAAAATAATGCCAGACTAAAAATATAACTTGAATTGCCAATTTTTTTTTAATAAATTCATTACTTTTTTCAATGTCATACATAAACTCTTATGTATGGAATTGTTATGAACTATAATTTAATTAATATTAGTCTTCTTCTTCTTTTCGTGTCAACGATTCACTTTTATGAATAATTACACTATTCGGGAATAGAATTATGCCTCTTAATCGCGCGGTCATAATATTAGTACTTATACTTACTGCTTATACTTATACTGTCTGCGGTAGCCTAGTGGTATGGGTAATGGACTGCTGAGACGAGGTCTCGGGTTCGATCCCAGGTTTACCATGGCACACACCAATGACTTTTCGATGCTTTTCGAAGTTATGTGTGTATTTATCGCAGGTTTCTAAGTGCCCGGTTAATGGCAATAGGCTCGCCACCTATTACATTGGGACCTAAACATAAACTGGCGAAATGTGGGTGCTAGCACCTCTGCCTACCCCTTCGGGGAATACAGGCGTGAGTTTATGTTATGTTATGTTATGTTACTTAACTATTATTATTATTTATCTGCTTCAAAAAAATCTATTCATGTTTAGATGAATATGGGATATATTTTTTATCATCATTGCACTACAGTTTAATAAAATACAATTATTGTAATGCATAAGTCATTTGTATTTTTTTTTGACCTAAGAAATAAGTTATACAGCTATACACAGCAGGCTGCTAAAATGGCAACATTATAATACTAACTGATCGAATAGTGGTAATATCCAAGAAGAAAAAAGAAAACCTTAAAAAACCTAAAAAAAACGAGGTTGTTTTGTGGTCTATGGTACCTATGATAATCAATTTTTCAACGTTCTGAACATTCATTAAAAACTTTTAATAAATATTCCTATTGTTGTACATATTAGTAATCCTCGAAACAAATTTTGGTTGTACTATTTGTTCGGCTTTTTCTACAATATATATATTATATATATACAGGGTGTTTCTTTTAAGGTATCAAGCCGCCACTAGCTGGTAGCAGGGTTCCATACCTATCGATTGAACCCCCATGTATGTTCTACGATTTTTTGTAGTTTTCGAGATATAATTTTTTTTCGTTATTTTTTATAATTACGTGTCCACGTGGCTTTAAATAATTACAACTTCTTTTTGGCTCGACTTTTCTTGGATATTTTTTTATTATTATAATGCCTATTGATTGCAGTATTATGGACAAAATAATCTCCTTCCTAACTTTTATACAAGATGTAAAAATTTTAATCGATACTAAAAAAATAGGGAATTATGCAGAACATTAATGGAAATTCGGACTTAAATAAAAAAAAGAAAGGTATTCCATAGCTTCTTACTAATTTTAAAAACTGTCTAGCCTCATAAGCTTTCATAATAATAGAAAAAATAATGTTCTTAACTGGGCATTATTCGCTGAAATTGGTGGTAAAATTAAAGGAGCCAAAATAAAACTTAAATTACTTTATAAAAGCGCTAGTTTTTGTCTCTTTCTGACATTGACCCTTCGGCTACCTGCTTTGAGCTGGTTTGAGTCATTATGCTCGAATTAAGCGTAGCTTTTTTTTATTTAAGTCCGAATTTCCATTAATGTTCTGCATAATTCCCTATTTTTTTTATTATCGATTAAAATTTTTACATCTTGTATCAAAGTTAGGAAGGAGATTATTTTGTCCATAATACTGCAATCAATAGGCATTATAATAATAAAAAAATATCCAAGAAAAGTCGAACCAAAAAGAAGTTGTAATTATTTAAAGCCACGTGGACACGTAATTATAAAAAGTAAAGAAAAAAAAATATATCTCGAAAACTACAAAAAATCGTAGAACATACATGGGGGTTCAATCGATAGGTATGGAACCCTGCTACCAGCTAGTGGCGGCTTGACACCTTAAAAGAAACACCCTGTATGTAATATGTAATTCAGTCAAGAAACTCGTGTTGATTGAGGGTGGCGCTGCTACGATTCTCTTTATTTATTCCTGTGATTTATTCAATATACTCTATGGCTACGATTGATCTGGTATCCGTGTAATATTTCAACTGAATAATCTTGAAATTTTGGTTCTAATACAAAGCGGTATAATTTCAATATATGAATGGAGGTCCAAAGGTTTTAAACAAAATGAAACAATGAATCTATTTTTCCTTCTCAATAAAATACTCCTTGGGTTCGGTGCACATCTGGCGGAACGTGGGTCTAAATTTAAAATCTAAATTATTTTTAACCAAGTTTTTAACTGTACCTACAATATTATCAAAGAGTATTGTATGCTTGGTGGTCTGTGCGGCATAGCGCTCGCTGGGTATATCGTTCGACAGTTACGCAGATGGTGCGGGTTAGGCCCGTCATGGAACATAATAAAAAAAAGAAGAACCAAAGAATGAATTTCCTTTATTCAGTTCAGGCACTTACAGAGCACATTTGAATGTCTTTTTTTCTTCTTTTTTTTCGTGCGTAAATCCCCACGAAAACCCGCCAGAGCCGGAGGGGGAGGTTATGTCGGATTCAAACTGACTAAAATCACACGCCGTCTGTGGGTCACAGTGCTAGGCCGAAGGTGAGGTTGTCATCGATAGCCCTTGCACCTCGGCTGACCCAGGGTTTTCTCAAGAACTTCTTTATAAAAACCTAGATCAGGTAGGTCGCAAAATGTAAATAAAGTAAGATTATTAATTTAAATTCTATTTTACCAATAAAAACTATTCTATGTCACATTTATAATAGGCTACTTCTAATGTAGACATTATTATAGTACTTACTTACATGACTTAGCTATTAAGACCATAATTGTAAAACTAGTATTAGTACAATGTACAGCCCTCATTTTCGATGAGCCTCATTTGTGACAAGCAGCGCCACCTGTCACCCCAGGCCCGCGCTTATGCCCCCATAAGCGCGGGCCTCGGAGGTCGATTTTGTGCATCCGACGTCCACGTTGCCTGCGCCCGCGGGTAGCGCGGTTTGCGAGTCTATCTCGGTCACGCTGCCACTCCCTTTCCGCCGTCTCCTTCTCGAGCATTACTTGCTCCCAGGAGGCGCCGGCCTTTCATGCATCCGTGCAGCGGAACATCGCCGCGAGTAAGGTGGTGAAAGCTCTCACTCCCAAGGTCACCACCAGCTCCCGTCTCGGCGTCTCCCACGCCGGATACTCGGGGAGCGTGTGCAGCCCTGAGTCCTCGCTTGTGTCGCAGTGATAGCACCCGGACGATGGCTCCTCAACGATCAGACGCAGATCCCACCCGAAGCACCCGTGCCCAGTGATAATTTGCGTCAGTCGATACGAGGGGCTGCCATGTGGCCTCTCTAGTCTCTCCCCCCATGATTGGTATGGCCGCTACGACAGCTTACTTAAGTCGTCGTTCCCACTCCGCCACCATATCCATGTGAGGCCGGGATTTCTCGGCCCGAATATATTCAGGCTCGGGATCGTATCCCTGCATCC
Organism: Eilema sororculum; assembly: GCA_914829495.1. Lineage (NCBI taxonomy): Eukaryota > Metazoa > Arthropoda > Insecta > Lepidoptera > Erebidae > Eilema > Eilema sororculum. The sequence continues at coordinate 14,021,947 of OU618543.1, read as the reverse complement.
GCGCCTCCTTTCGGAACCGATATAGCACTGAAAGGGCCCTAGATTGTAGGATCCACGGTGGCGATCCGGCCATAAGACTCGCCACGACGAAGGTTATCGGGCAGTAGCTAATGGCCCTGGTAGCCATCGTCTGCTGCGGCGTACGCAGTAGGGGCATGAAACTGTCCTCTAGGTTTCCAATTTATGGTTTGCAAATGGGTACGACCTGCTATCAAAGTTGTTTCGATATTTTCAGCATAAGTAGGGTTTTTTAAATATGGTTAAGTTTAAACGAGTTAACCAAAAATGGCTGTGTGGTTAAACTCTACGCCGTGGAAGTAGGAGCAAGGGGAATTCCAGCTAAATCCCTGTATAACTTATTTAAAGACCTCGAATTGCCAAGAGCTTCAGTAAAATCTTTACTCAAACGAATATCTAAAACGGCGTTGATAGGATCTTACCAAATTTGGGTAGGTAGAGGGGGGAACACGACTGACGGTGGAGGTGAGCGCTGATGCATCACAAGGTGGCCACCCTAAACCTACACCTGGGTCGCAAGTCCCAGGCGCCGTCACAGTGTTCCTCTCTGTACCACGCCATGGACCCGGCGACCGCACGGTGAATCCATGGAATGCTAAGAACCAGATCTCTATAATATTTTTACATCTCTCATGTTCGATAAGTAGGTTATTATTACCTCCAAATGGGGCTTGTAGGTGATTTATTAGTGCTCTAGGGTAATAATGTAACTAGAAAAGCCCTAGGGCTGTAAGTAATTACAAAAAAACACTTCTTTCTTTAAAAAAGTTCGCGTACATCTAACCTTCATACTGGCAATAGACATCATGCATTCAGTCCAAAGACCAAAGAGGTCGCTTTGCTATTCAGCCTTGTCTTCGTGTGAGTATACGAGGGTCAAACTGAAAGTTCTTAGAAAATCAAAAACTGATTACATTAGCCAGTTATTAGTTGTATTATATCTTTTCAAAATATTGTCCATTCACGTCAATACACCGCTGCATGCGATGGAACCACTGGGAAAAGCACTTTGCCCACTCGTCCTTAGGGGTCTCTTCAATGGCATCGCGATACGCAGCCACCGCTTCTTCAGCATCCATAAACCGCTTTCCGCTTTTAAGTTTTTCTTTAATTTTTGGAAATAAATAAAAATAGCGAGGTCCGGGCTATACGGCGGGTGACCCAGTAATTCAACGTTTGATGTCGCCAAATAGTCGATCGTTCGCTTGGCGGTGTGCGACGAGGCGTTGTCGTGGTGAAGGAGGATCCTACTGCGAGGTCGTTTCTCTCGAACTTTTTCCAAGACAAGTGGCAAACAATTGGTAGTGTACCATTCTGCAGAAACTGTTTTTTGATCCTCTAACACAATTGTTGCGAAATGACCTATCCTTCCAAAGAACGAGGCCACCATTTTTTTTCCCGCACTTCGATCTCTCTTCACTTTAGTTGGCAACTCCTCGAAAGGAAACACCCACTGAGCAGATTGTCTTTTGGTTTCAGGATCATAACAGTAAATCCAGCTTTCGTCACCTGTTAGTATGTCGAACACAGCATTAGAGTCACCTCCGTTAAATCTTTCAATCATTTTACGGCACCAATCCACACGATGGAGTTTTTGAGCCTCAGTCAAATTATGAGGTATCCACCGGGCGTAAAGCTTCCTGACCGCTAAATGTTCGTGGAGGATTTTGTGCACTTGACTCATACCGATGCCTAAGCTTGTCCGAATCTGCTGATAGATCACTCTTTTGTCAGTCTCTATCATACGCCGCACAACACAGATGTCATTTTCAGTCGTCGCCGTAGAAGGCCGTCCCTCACGTAAATCATCAGTGAGATTAGTGCGACCACGTTTAAACTCATTAAACCAGTTGTAAACAGTCGCACGAGATGGGGCTTCATCGTGAAAGGCCAATCGTAGTCTATCATAACTTTCTTGTTGACTTAAATGACATCGAAAGTCATAAAAAATCATTGCACGAAAATTTTCTCGTGTTAAATTCATGTTAACATGACACAGACAATTTTCAATTTGCCGCCAAATCGTAAAACAAATGATAAATGAATGAAATATATACTCAGTAATATTGGCAAAGAGTTCTATTTTCAAATTTTAGAATTATTTTTTTATTATATTGTTTATAAGTGGCCAGTTCTAAGAACTTTCAGTTTGACCCTCGTAATAGTCATCAATTTTAAATATCGAATGGCGAAGCTTAAATTTTGTTCTTGAAAAAAAAATTGAAAAGTTCTTTACTTGATACTTTTAATAAAAAAAGACGGGAATAGAAAACTTTTCCTTTAAATATTGTTAGTTTTTGGCTTTTTTTTAAACATCTCTAACTATTAATATACCCAAAAAACACCTGTCCTTAAATCCACTATAAACATTCACGCGCAGACTTATCATGCGAGCACTCCATGTGAAAAGATTATGTTTGACGTACTGATGACACCGGTGATCTCCGCAAAACGACGTTTGGGGGATCACCTGGTTCTGGTACAGAAGGAGCCGACTTAGTGCTATCACTGTGATGCGACCCAGGACTCAGGCGGCGCACGGCGTAACATAGGAGGTAGCTCAATGACCTCTGTCCTGCTGGACCGTAGACTTGGTGTGTGACAATGGTAGCCGCCTGTCACCATAGCAGAAAAGCGGCCCAGGAATGTCAGTGCGATGCGCACAGATCGACATTGAGTAGCGAAGTACTCAAAATGATCTCATTATTGCTTGAGACATATATCTGGGACCTAAAAATAAATGTGCTCTATACACGCAGTACCCGTTTCTTGGATGAATTTTGACGATAGCACGGGGTGCTGCTGCGTTAGACGAGCTTTAGTTCACTAAGACAAGTATATATTATTACAAAATAATCCGCACGCCCTAGGGCCTTTTATATCTCACGATTTGAGTCACTGGCAATTAGTATTGACGTCGCCACAGCTTAGGGTTCGATAGGGTATGGCACACATCGCTACTTTCCAAGCTACCAACCTTTGGCCTGCCTCCCAGATCGTGCAACTGGGTTGCAAGCGTCCTCCAGGAGCACCGTATTCGCGTCTTTTGTGATGGACGAGCTTCGGAGTTCTTGCAGGTGAATGCTGGCGCGCCGCAGGGTTCCGTCTTATCGCCCACTCTCTTTCTTCTGCATATCAATGATGCTTTCTAACGGTAGCATTAATTGCTATGCAAACGACAGCACCTTACACGGGAGTTATCACGCACATCCTGCGGCCAAGCAGTGTGAAATCGCGGAAAAAAGGCATCAAAACAGCCTAGCGTAACCTCGGAGCTCGCAGCAGCGGCGTCTTCATACAAGACTCAAATTCGTTCCTACGCGGAATACTGCTCGCATCTCTGGGATGGCTACGCAAAGTACTTACTAAGATGCTCTCGACAGGTCGCTGCAACGTGCGGTCCGCATCATTGGGAATCCTGAGGTCACGAACTTCCTCGAGCTTTTGCAGATGCGTAGAGATGTTGCGTCTTTGGCAGTATTCTACCGTCTCTACCACGGTGAATATTCTGATCAGCTCTTCTAATCAGTCCCGGGGCCTTTAAGCGGGGCGTGAAAAGGCATCTGACAAGGCCGTCAAGCTGAGTGCCACCACTGTTAACATGGTGACCCCCTTTCCGAGACTTTGCTTTTAGCTTACCATCAGGCGAGGTGAAGTGAAATTGACGTGTCCTTTATATAAAAAAATAGGTCCAAGATATATGGCCCGCGCTATACCTTGATATTATGACCATTTTGTGCACCTTGCATGCTCACTGTACATTGTACATACATGGTGGTATTGATTTACGGCGGCGGCGCGCTAGAAGGCGCGCCTCCTTATTCCGGGGGTGAGTCGGGGACCTGGGTCAGCCGTGGTGCGAGGGATATGTCGATGACCACCTCACCTCCGGCCTAGCACCACGACCCTCAGTCGGCGTGCGGTTTTAGTCGGTTCGAGTCCCACATAACCCCAGGTTTTCGCAGGCCAAAAAAAAAAGGTGGGATTGATTTATGAGAAAAAGTTAAATACTATGTTTATCCGCATTCTAAATCACGAAACACAAGTTAGTTAATCCCTGTTTTCTTTAGGTCTGGATAGCGCAATGAAGATTATCGTATAATATTTATCGTGAATTAGCTTTTGCTCGCGGCTCCGCCCGCGTGGTTGTCGGTTATCGCGACCAAACACAGCCTATGTCCTTTCTCAAGGTTTAATCTACCCTCATACCAAATTTCATCAAAATCGGTTCAGTGGTTTAGGCGTGAAAGCTAACATACAGACAGACAGACAGACAGACAGAGTTACTTTCGCATTAATTTATAATATTAGTATGGATTTATTCAACGACAAATTTTAGCAATCATTGTAATTCAAATGTAAATACATACTTACCGAATGATTTTCCTATGATAAAAAACATTTAAACTTTTATAATTTTTGTGAACGTATCTACGTATACAAATCGAGCAGAACATTGTCATCGAGTTCAGAACCATGATTTAACGCCTAAACCATAATTTTGACTTTGACAGATGTTACTGAATACCAGGTTATTAAGTTATCGATTTCCAAAATCACAAGTATGCGATACGTGTTGTTAGTATATTATGACGTTTGAGCCATTTGTATGGGTGACGTCAGTTGTCAAAATGATAAAAACCTAAGTATCTGTAAACATATGCTTTGACAGATCGTACAGAATACCAGGTTATCGAAACGAAACTCACAAACTCACAAATACGTGATACGTGGCGATAGTGAATCGAGCCCCAGGAAAGTTATATACGTATTTTTGCCATTTGAATTACCTAAATCTGTAATTTAATATAAATATCATATATTAGAAAAGTCGTTAATATAAATCGAATTATTATTTGGCATTGATGTTAAAATGCGTTTTATCATAGTTAATATTTCATAAGAAAACCACTTATAGATGCCTCAAAATAAATGGAATTGGTAGCCATATGTACGGTTATGACCATAGTTATACAGACATTTCAATGGAAGGTTACTTATATATAATTATAGCCTATTGATAAATGTTTGTTGACAGTAGTTTATTAAATGTTATCGAATATTTCACGATGGCAATTAATAATAATATTTGTATAGTTCAACAGTTTATTTCATAGGTACCTCTTTAATCTAATCTAATTAATCAAGTATATTTTAATTTATTATTTTGTTTACTATTTATAACACTCAAGAACAATAATAATAAACTGGTATGCTATAAATATACAGTATCGTTTTTATTCATTTCAGTGTGCATTTTCAAAGTTCTCTTCTAATGTATTTATGAAAAGTACGTAATAGACATGCATCTGAAAATGCAGGTAAACGATTGTACAAAACATCATATAGGTACTTGCCAACAGTTGTGCATGTGAGTATGCTTGAAACAGTGACTAGAGTCAGTGACATGATATTCTCTTTTTGTTTAAAAATATTTACAAACTAATTATTATTTCTGATAAAGGTCGTTTATTGTTAAATACCTACATACCTTTGTAAATAAATAACATTTATTATTTATTTAAGTATAAGTTTGTAGTGTCAAAATAATAGCTTTTTAATAAATGCATGTTATATGATTACATTTGTTTCCTCCGTGTAGTCTCCGAAGTAGTGGGGCCGATTTTATCGAGACTGTAGCTAGCTAATAAGGCCATAAGATATTATGACAAAACAGGCTACCTACTTTGATTTTAGAAAAAGTATTACAGTAACTCGCAAAAGCGGCTAACTGATTATGTTTATTTGGCGTATGAAAGTACTATAGTAAGGCAATCGCCTTATGTGTACAGATATTGAAGTTACACAGAAGTGCATGAAAAGCATAAGCAGAGGCAAACAGGTTTCCTAAAAGGACCGGGTTTCTTTTTGTCACATCGCGCCATATTTAAAGAAGACTATTGATGACGATGATTTAGGGGGCTTATTCCCGTGCGCTCCAAATCTAACTTTAGACCGGACTAGGTTAACTAATTCAAATATTCTGAGTACCCGAACTGGTCACCTTTTTTTTATATAGGACACCTCAATTTGACTTCACCTCACCTGATGGTAAACTAAAGGCAAAGTCTCGGAAAGAGTTTCACCATCGTAAACATGTACCATGTTAACATGTCATCAGATTCCTTTTCACGCCCCGCTTAAAGGACCCCGGAAGAAGGAAACGTGTAAGCTGGCAAGGAGTTCCAGGTCTTAATGGTGTGGCACAGGGATGAGTCACTGAAACACTTGGTTCTAGAAGTTATATTCTGCACCGTATACGGATGGCATCTTAGCCCTACACGTGTTGTCCTGTGAAGGAAAGGAGAGGGTGGTTCTAATTGGAAGAGCTTATCAGAACATTCACCAAGGTAGATACGGTAGAATACTGCCAAAGACCTCTGTGTCATCCATTATATAAATAAGAGTGATAAGTCCTCATCGATGTACCGATTACATTATCTCCTCTGAACTGGTCTTCTGAGGTGTAACCGTATAATATATAGGATGACTAAGTCTAAACTACGACCCTCTCAAATTATCATATCCATTCTTTGGCATCAGAGTCTAATTTGAGGGATGACTCATAACATAAAACACGTTCTTTCTATTTTTTTTTATTTAAATTATTCCTTATCAAACAAACGGCATAATGCAAACTAACAAGAAATAGTTTAATAAAATTTAAAATGATTTTAATATATTCAACGACTGATTCAGATCTGATAATCTATTACCAAACATTTTATGGTATTATTATTTAGCTAATTGTAATCGATGATATCGAGCACATTTTATTCAAAGAAACTTTGTTAGGTATTATGTAACAGATTAACTATGTGTATAATATTAAATATACGGTGAGCAGTATACATAGGGGATTAAAATATATCGATTAAGTTCATAGGAGCCGTCAATTATTAATCGAGTCCACATTAAGGCTGGCCGCACACGCTCGATTTTAGATTCGGTTCGGTTTGCGAATTGTGGTAAGTTTTATCGTGGTCGCATGTTGATTGAGAACAAACTAAGCCGAAGATATATATGTTTAGTTTTGTGCTGTTATATTACTTATAACAAAAATGAAATGTTTAGATTTAGTTCATTTTGCTTATAAATCCAAACCTGCAACAAATAGAAAACTGTATAAATTTGTCTGTAAACTTATAACTTGTAAATGTTATGTAGGTACCTGCCTACTTTATCAGATGACAATTAATTCTTTAAAGCCCGACCAATAAAATAAAATACCTCGCCATATTGCGGAAAACTATTGGAACTAATTTCTTCATATGGCAACAATCTATGAGATGTCATTATGATTATCTGTCAATGTGGTGTCAATTGTGCGTATTAATTATTGTGAATTTGATTGCGCTATATAAATGCCGAAAACTATTAAAAAATATTTACAATATAACTAGGTAAGTATTTGTCGGATAAAAATTCGGAAGGATCTAAATAACATCACGAACATAGTTGTCAACATGACGGGTAGGTACATCATAGAGTACGCGCATTGGAAATTGGCCAATTTTCTAATTTTACCAACTGTAACTAATTAGATATTTCGATTTTGAGTTTGATGATTCATAAATGTGATGAGATGAAAATAAATTGTTTATTTTCTATTTTAACCGGACTACTTTAAAACATACTTACTGGGTGTAAGGGGAACGCTCCCGAAGCCGAAAACCCCTAGTAGTACTCCAGGTACATAGCACATTGGCATAAAAATAAAATCGATTTGGACAATTTTTTTTTTCGATTCTTTTTTTGTTTTTATTTTTATTTTTTATTTTGCATTACTAACTTTCCATCGCGTTAGTAAAGCTAAATGAAACGTAATTTCATAAAAAGAACATCACTACAAAAAAATACAAATAGCGCCAAGCGCGTGCTTCTTTGTAATGGTGTTTTTTTTTATTTTATTTTTATGCCAATGTGCTATGTACCTGGAGTACTACTAGGGGTTTTCGGCTTCGGGAGCGTTCCCCTTACACCCGGTATATCCATACTTATATTATAAATGCGAAAGCATCTCTCATCTGTCTGTATGTTTTCACGCCTAAACCACTGAACCGATCTTGATGAAATTTAATAAAGAGATTTTGGGAGTTTGGGAACGGAAATAGGCGGTACCTTTTATCGCGAACAAGGGCGTTAAAGGGAGAGAAATGGGGATGACAGTTTGTATGGAAGTACGTTATTTTTATCGATAATTGACATCCACGCGGGCGGAGCCGCGCGCAACAGCTAGTATTATGTAAATGCCATGCTCTTGTGTAATGTTTATGTCTACAACAGTTTCATAAACTAAGATATTTGTACACTAGCCATTACACATGTGTATCACTACTTGGTGTTGTCATATTCATAGACGTTTAGAGCGCCCCCGGTACAAGGTTTTTATTTTATTGGTCGGGCTTTAATTTGTATATTTTAGACTGTTAAATTGTGACTGAAAAAATGTTTGTAAACGAACTAACTAGTGTTCTAAATTCAAAAAATTAAATAATCTTAATTCTTACCATTAAAACTTAAGATCGCCATCTACTTTTACTAATTGATACCATTATTGCAAACCATTAAGATAATAACAATATAACGGTTATCTTTCAGATCATAGAGTTCATAAAGATCGTTAAAATCGAAGGTCAAAATTATAATTTTATGTCATGGAGAAATTTAAAAGTCTGATATCATTAGTCTTAAGTTCATTAGATGGACAATTATGATTTTTATTAACTACATTAGTCGTTGGACAAGTAATAACGTATGGTTGATTATGCATAAATCTCTATTATGTTCAATATTTTATAGATTCTTTCGTGTTTATTTCTATATGACTAAAGAAAAGTCTTATAATTCTCGTATAAGCATACCCGATGGCAAAGAATCGCTACTTAGATGATGAATACTTTTGGACCGACGACTGGATGCGGAAGGCGGAGGATCAGCAGAAATGGCGTAAGTCCAACCGTGGATTGCAATATGCTAATTGATTGATTGATTGGTTGATTACTACTTTGAAGTACTTGCATTGACTGTTCCTTATAGTTATTAGTACCAAGTAGGTACCCACCTATAGGAAATCAACAAGATTATTTGATCATAACTCACTGTCCGCATTGAATATTACTTTACCCGCAGTTAATGAAAAGCTATGGGCAAAGTGTTAATTCGTTGATATCATCACTTTGGCACAGCAAAAATAAATGCTACTACTCGTAAATGCATATTTACGTTTATGCAGGGAATCAATGCAATTATTTGATCATGTTTGCACTACACTGCACACTTCTCAGTACTAGCATTAAATAACTGTAACTTTGAGTTTGAGAACACCCCCTTAACTGTCACAGCCGATATTGGAATACTTGGTGTTGACATATCCAGCGAAGTCCAGTTTCGCGGTCATTTGGAAGGTAAAGCTAAATTAGCCTCGAGGAAGCTTGGCGTGCTCAATAGATCGAGACAGTACTCCACTTCGGCTCACCGCCAACAACTTTATAAGGCGCAAGTATGGCCACATATTTGGCACTTGTGACTCTTCTGGTGTTGCGGGTGTCCATGGGCGGCGGTGATCCCTTACCGATCCGTCTGCTCATTTGCCTCACTATTCCATAAACAAAACCTATAAATAGTTGCATATAGTCCGGGTGATATAATATATAGTCACGCTTCTTTGGTCCGCCGGAATTTGAACACCTAAACACACCAAGTTTAACTGCCTAAATTATGATTGGTCGCGTCAATTATTCGATATTCATATTATTATTATATCTTACATAATATTATTTACATGGTAACAGATAATTACTAGTCGATTAATATTCTTATAGGTAAACCAATTCAATCTATACGACAGCTTAGTTATTAAGAAGCCATGGGAGATTTCAGTGAGCTTAACGCCCGCTGTTAATTAAACGAGTTTGATCGTCCTGTTCATTAATATTATTATTACATTAAATACCGACAGGACATAATAAATTTAAGTGGTCGGTTACATAATCAGTGTTGTTTGATTTTACCTTCTAAAATTCTTTTTAGCTCTTGCAGGTGTCTAACAATATTGTTATTGTCATAGGATTAGAATATTTTGAGGGAGATTATTTTAGACTATCGACAAACGTAGGTACCTATCGCTTTATTTTAACCTGATAATTTATTAGCTAATGATAGGAATTACGAATAAAGCGTACCTACTAAGCTGCATTAAGTTCTACCTTTTACTCAATTCGTTTCATTATATAAATCACTGATCACATCTACAAATGTGAAAGAGTCTTAAGAATGTGTTATTTTACTTCAAATATATCTATTACTGACATGTGAAATTTTCGTGTCAGTGTTAGTAACTAAACTCCGCTGAAATAGCTTTAGTTTTTTTAGTATTTTTTATGTATATTTGACAGCTACGAGAATAAGTCGTATGCTATTTTTATATGACTAAGGCCGCCTATACACATGTAAATTACTTTCGTAATATTTATGTAACTTACGGTTGCGTTTACACTTATAATAAACTTGCAGTAAATAATGCTTCCGTAATTTTTGTGACTTTACACTTGCATAAATTATTACACGCCAATATACATCTGTAAGCGGCTCTGCATACTTATCACCTATATAATTTTATCCAATAAAAGGTGACACAAAAATAATGCTGAAAGAAATGCTGGGTAAAACTTTGATGAGAAAAAAGAATGGCACAAGGTATGTTTGAATTTTTTTTAAGGAGTTGATAATTTTTATAAGAATTAATGCTTTAAGGTTTGAATTTCTTTTGGAACGAGTTGCATCAATAATTTAAAAAAATATTCTCTGGAGTGAGACTAAACATTTCCCTAAGTTAAATATGTAATTAATTTTGTTTTACGCGGTTTTTTATTACTTATCTATGCAGTCCCACAGTATGGGCCTTGCTTCAAAAGCGGTAATTAAAGTTTTTACCTCGTTTGGTGATCGGGTTTTATTTTCTTTAGAGGACATTGTTTTGGTGTACGTTCTCAACTTATCAATTTAGTTGGACAAGCTGCGAGTCGCTCCCGTAATCAAACTCGAACACATTAAATGTGTTCGAGTTTGGAAAACTAGAAGTCTAAATTTTAGACTTGTAATTTTCCAATTTACAAAAGTAGTAAAAAATTACAGTAAGTAACTTACAACGAGTGTTTACACTTGCAAATTTACAGTAAGTGTAGTGTAATGTAATTTACAGTAAGTAGATGTAAAGGCGGCCTAAGGGACCTTTTAATTTTTTTTCATTTTGGGGAAAAGGTTATATTTTTATTTTTTAAGATTTGACATTTTTTCAATCTCACAATCCTCAAAATTTTAATATCAGCAAAATAATGTTTGTTAGGGAAAAAAACATTAGAAAGGCCAGAATTTTTATACCTATTTATATACTAAAGGAACAGATACCACAAAGGTGAGAATATTATATTGATGATTTTACACATATGATGCAAGCAATCAGTATAGAAGAGCTGTATTGTTGCTCTAATGACAAACTTGTTTAAAGACGGCGCCTAAAGCAAAACCTGTTGCCATCTTGCGACAATCGTCATCGTCCTAGGAATATTATTATTATTTCTAATTATGTTGAACCCATAAACCAGTATAACCAGTTTTGACCACATATCAGTATGGTTTCGACTGATTGATTCTGAGTGTATATGGCTGTTTTTCCACATGACGACTGGCATCTGGGCCCCACATTCACATTGGATAACTTATTAAGTAGTTGACAAAGGAAGGCATTAATTCAATCTAATATCATTCTAGTACAGTAGTTTGAGTGCTTCCATTCTGTACCCACAAAACTTGTATGTATAAATATTCCTTTCACAAATGAATATCAAAAAATAAAGCAGGGACGGATCTAAGTAGGTAGGTTAGACACAGATGTCTAGGTGTCTAGGTGGCATAACTGGCTATAGCGACGGACTCATGGCAACGCGCACCGGAAAAAGTTTGCAGAATATGTTTTCCTAAGCTTGTACTTTGGAGCCCACTATTCGATCACTCACTCACCAGAGCCACTTCCATCAATCAGCACGAGTACTGGTTTGCGATTTGCTGTATGTGATCTGGACCGAAAGATCTTGGTGTAGCCCCAAAGACACCCAATATGTTTCAATAAGCACGATACAAATGATACTGTGAACACTTTGGATACTACTGGGATAAACGCTAGAATGAAGAAAAAGCTCAAATGAAGACTTGAGTAAATGAAGACATGTTTGTTAGGCACAGGTAAATAGCATCACAGAACATACCTGAGGCACGTCAGAAGTACTCCAAACCAACGGATTTGCAAAAGTATAATGACAGTAGAGGAAGCTCGTGTAGTAGGTACATAAGATACAAAATAGATCACTGTTGTTTATCTGAATGCTGCTAGTGGAGAGCATGTCGTTGATATGCAGAAGAATGAGGGTAGGTGATATCAGTGATCTGACGGACCCCTGCGGTACGCCAGCATTTACCTGCAAGAACTCCGAAACTCGTCTATAACAAAGGAGGCGACTCTGCTTTCGCCGGAAGGAAATAGGCTGTGTACCTATGTATAATTTAAGTGATTTTTAATATTTGAAAATGTATGCAATTGTCCTTTTAATTCTAGGAAACAGTATCTATAGAGTAGCATTTCGTAAACATCCGTTTCGAAAAATAATCCGTATTTTGTATGACTTAAATGATATCAAGTTTTAAGGAAAATCATTTTGTTATTTTGAAGATATAGGGATGTTTGGTTTGAATTCTAGTGCGATGTACGTCAATATGCAAGCATTTCGGTAGAATATTTTGTTTAACTTGTGTGGTTAGTTAGTCCGACTTGTTTAAATATTTTGAACTTATGAATGCGTATTTGACACTATACAGAGAAGTTCTATGACGGAATCAGCGAACAAAATATAACGGTTTTGCAATTACGTCTGAAGCAAATTTAAATATTTAGAGTGAGCTTTGACATTATTCTAGTAGTAGATTTCTTAAGTATAGTTTTTGAAGATGGTTATTAGGCTTATTCCCGTCCGCTCCACGATTTTGTTCCCAAGCGCTCCAAGACTATAATTAAATATTATTATTATTTTATAAAATCGTTCTCAAGAGCTCCAAAAACTTATGTAAGCTTTCTCCTTCAAAACTTCTTATCTCTATACATCAATTCCCAGGAGCTCCAAATTATATCACGGGTAATTTGAATAATCAGGCAATATGAATATAGCCCGGTCATTACGAATAATGACCATAAGCAACATCGGTAAAATTGATCAATTTATTGCTTTGGCTGATCCATATTAATAATGTCCGACGGCCCGTGGGTCATTAATAAATACAATTTTGTGATGCTTACATTTATTATTTGGACCAGATAGTAATGAACACTTTCCTACTTTACTTGTCAAGTATTTATGAGGAGAAAATAACTCACCTGGTATTTATTTTCTTGAAAAAACGCACGGGGCTACGTTGTTATGCAAGCTTATTTCATAAATTACATAAAACACTAACAATTCATCTATTTTTTACGTTGCCCAAGATAGGATATTCATTATTTATGCTACCGGGCAATGTGATTAATGAACTTTTTATTACATTGCCCATTTGATGCAGGCGTTATATATACGGGCCGATCAATAGAGACAAGTTTCATTAAATTCCCCTATACCTATGTATCTATTCTATATACATACATACGTACATAAAATCACGCCTGTTTCCCATAGGGGTAGGCAGAGATCACGGATCTCCATTTGCTACGATCCTGACATACTACTCTTGCTTCATTCACTCTCATTACATTCTTCATGCATGCTCGTCGGTTTAGGGTACTCCTGACCTGCCCCTTTTCTAAAACTTCCCCGATTTGGTCCAGGTATGTGCGCCTAGGTCTTCCCCTACCGACAGTACCATCCACACTCGCCTCATACACCTGTTTCGTTAGTCTTCTTTCATTCATTCTCTCAACATGACCGAACCATCTTAACATTCCTTTCGCAATTCTCGTCACTACATCTTCTATTACTCCACATCGCTCTCTTACCACGCAATTTCTCACTCTATCTCTCAAGGTCCACTCCACACATACTTCGCAACGCACGCATTTCTACTGCATTCACTCTACTCTGATGCTTTTTCTGCCACACCCAACTTTCGCTACCATACATAAGAGTCGGCACTAACACTCCTCGATGTACAGCCCGTCGTGCCTTTTCGGACAGTTTCCGGCTGCTCATAAAGTTGTGCAGTGCCCCATTCACTCTATTTCCAGCTGTCACTCTCCTTTCAACATCATCTTCATGCTTTCCATCTCTTGTAAACAATGTTCCCAAATATATGAACTCATTCACTTGTTCCACTCTTTCTCCATCTATACAAATCTTACACTCTGTCACGCATTCACCTCTTTCAAAAACCATAACTTTTGTCTTACTAACATTCACTTTCATTCCTTTCCTCTCAATATTCTATATAGCCTTAACATAAACATGCATAAATTGCAAAAGTCCCACAAGCAACTTTGTGCTGTACAAAAATTTGCTAGTTACTAATTTTTACACTAGAAAATTAATTTATGGTGGAATCTACATTATAGTTAATCGGAAACAAATCAAGTAGTTTGGAATATGATAATTCCCCCTGAAGGACCTAAGTAAGATGAGTAAACTAAAAACACAAAACAATATTTTACTAGGTAGGTTGCATAGACTGCCTACAACGATTATAATAAATTAGGTATATTTTATTTCTATATACCCGTATATCTTTGACATTCTATTGATGCTATAGAATACCAAATTTCACAGGTGGATAGAGAGATCAAAGATTTTATAGTTGAAAAAATTGAGCATAATTTTGCTTCCAAATACAATTTGTACATTTTTTGCCTATTTTAGATTCGTATTGTAAAGAGCAACTCGCTTGGTGGTCCTACCATATATAGCATATAAGAAGGTGTTGAAAACAACACATGTCCTTGTCATCAATATTTATTACACATTTGATAGGTATAGACAAATTGCGTAGGTGTAAAATGTTTTAATCCGTACATTATGAGTTACCATTATTGTAATTATTTGATATTCCTAGATGTATTCATCATAATAAACATTGAACGAATTGTAACCGGTTATATAAATATTTCATAAAGAAATTACATGACCATGATGTCAGTGAATGCAGGGCAGTTTTCTGTTTATTTACAAACAACGAGGAGAAAATCACTTATTTGATGTTTGTAAACAATATCCCCATTGTTGCAGCACAAACTAGCTTAGGTTGCAGGCCAAGAGATCGATTCTGCGAATTGTAACTGTCATACAATAGACACAAAAAAAATATATATATATTTTATTTACTCTCATACTTCTTCTTCTTCTTCGTGTTAGTGGCAACAATTTAAATACTTAGATACGCCCAGCCCAAAACTCGGCGACTTTGACCGAATCTTCCGTAGCTTCATCCAGGTCGGCAATCGTGCAGGTGTAGGGGCACAGTGGGCATGACAAGAGGTGGTCTATCGACTGTAGAGGTGCACCACAGTCGCAGCCACCACCCTCCGCGACCAGGTAACCCCACTTTACCCGGTTCGCCCTACAGCAGCCGATTCATACTGAAATTCAGAAATAAATTAAACATTAAGAAATAAAAACAAAACTTTAAAAACAGTCTTTACGCACAGAGTATCAAAATAAATTTAAAAGAATATAATTAATCATCAAACGTAATGTACCTAACTATTTTTCATTATGATACAGCTTCAGCTGGACACAAGGAGGTGTCAATGCATTTTTTCTCTACATAATCTGTGGATGCGGGGCAACGAGCATGCGTGGTTTGCAAATGGCTTTTGGTGCTCAACTTTTCTGTCATTTTAAGCAAATTATATTAATTATTTCATACGCCGTAGAAGTAGGAGCAAGGGAAATTCCAGCTAAATCCCTGTATAACTTATTAAAAGACCTCGGATTGCCAAGAGCTTCAGTAAGCTCTTTACTCAAACGAATATCTAAAACGGCGTTGATAGGATCTTACCAAATTTGGATAGGTAGAGGGGGGAACACGAGACAGTCGAGCCGTCACAGTGTTGGACCCGGCGACCGCACGGTGAATCCAGGGAATGCTAAGAACCGGATCTCCTGAAACTACACGTAATTTTTTCTTAAAACACTCGTGTGAGACAAACACGTAAAACACACAATAAAAAAACTCGCAAATAGCAAAGTGAATGCTAAATCAAAATATTGAAAAGGCTTTAAATCAATTATTAAATGCCAAATTATACGGTCACTAAATACAGAAAGAAGTAGGACGATAGGCCTAGCATACATTAAATGATGATTCGTATCTGTTATAATGTATGACTATAGACACATAGTCTGTAAGGCTCACCGCCACCACCGTTAGATGAACTGTCTCAAGTCATAAATTCAGAGATTTGCTTAATTTAGAAGGTCTTTCACCGGTCACTTTTAGCAAAAACTGGATGATTTGAATTTGAATTTTTATTTTCTATCAATCCATGTTTAAATGCCCATTGTGTATAATCATGTTTTAATAAATGATGATCTCAGTTTGAGCTTTGAGGCATGGTTATTATCTGTGCTTAATGGTAATTTATAAATTTGCCCCTGGTATAATTTATTTTTTATTTATAACTTAACTTGTGTTTTAAGTATGTCATAATGTATTCGTATACAGTTAATAAAGGTGTCGTGGCCAGGTGCGTCAGCCATCAGTGGGTTAAGCCTAGGCATGGGTCATTGGAATAAGGGTGACCATGCTAAGTGACGGATCGAAATGTATGCAACTAAGATTGGCACTAAGCTACTAGTAGAAACTTTTAATATTTACATACTTGCTTTTGCCTCCGGCTTATCGCGACCAAACATAGCCTATGTCCTTTCGCAAGTTCTAATCTACCCCAATACCAAATTTCATAAAAACTCAGCTGAATAGTTTAGGCGTGAAAGCGTAACATACAGACAGACAGAGTTATTTACGCATTTATAATATTAGTATGGATAGTATGGATTTAGTTGATACTGCAGTGAATGGGTGATTAGTTATTCAAAACTTAAATGTAAATGTAAAAAGTCATGATGCCATTCTACCCACTTCAGGCCCTCCACTCTGTAGGTGTACCTTGACAAGACAGTTGGAGTAGCTTCCGCAAAAAGAGTACCAAACCGTTGGCTACTGGTCTATTCCAATAAGCCTGGTTTAAGAGCAATATAACACGCATTAAAAACGTAATAAATACTTTTAAACACAGGCTTTAGGGACTTAACCTAGTTTGAAAACCAGTATAAGTGTCTCGTGTTCATTGTTTGTACACAATATTTTACAACTCGCAAATATAGCCTCTTATGCCAAATTAAGTTTATTTTCTAAACTAGCTTTTTCCTGCGGCTCCGCCCGCGTGGAGGTCGGTTATCGCGACCAAACATAGCCTATGTCCTTTCTCAAATTCTAGTCTATCCCTATACCAAATTTTATCAAAATCGGTTCAGTGGTTAAGGCGTGAAAGCGTAACATACAGACAGACAGACAGACAGACAGACAGACGGACAGACAGACAGACAGACAGACAGACAGACAGAGTTACTTTCGCATTTATAATATTAGTATGGATACAGAGAAGTCAAAGATCAGTGACCTAGAAAATAAATTAATAGTCATGTTTCTTGTTAATATTTTAAAGACCACAATTTATCGCTTAACGCCCTAATGTCATTTATTTGTCACAAATGATTAATTAGGTTGTTAAATTAACATTTTGAATCTTCTTGAATAAAGTAGACAATTTATTGTATAGGTTAATCTAGGGATACTTAGTACTAAGTCAATTCATATTTTAGTCATAAAATGACAATCATTGGGTGCAGCAAGGGTGCAGTGCAGCATCTTGGTGCAACTAAAAAATGCCATTACAAGCTACCTGAAACCATATGTCTTATTCATATTGTATCCACTTCTAAATCTGCTGAACTAGGAAAAGCACCAGTGTGAAATTAAAATGTCCTACACGATTCATAAGCTATTGAACATTGCGAATGCTCTGCGCTGGCACAATTTGAATCTGAAAGTCATTGATGATTTATCGTTGTACTTATAATGTTAATAGGAGTACAGATAGTCATTCGTCGATCCAAAACGAGTGGATGTCTTCCAAAATCGTTTCTTGAATGTGATAAATATATGCCAATGAAATGGACGTCTTCCAGGTTTGGATTTCCAAACAGATTGAAATCTATGCATCCACTCCAATAGACGCTATCCGCGGCCGACTGTCAATGTAAGTAGGTACCAGCTGTATTTTTTACAAAGCATACTTACTTTAGCAAATTGTAACAAGAGCAAAAAAAAATGTCCAAAACGTACGTGATAGCGTAGAAACTTTGAAATGGCTGTGCAGGTGGTGCGTACGTCCAAATGGAAGACAGTCAATGTGTCTTTAATCTGAAGAACATCCATTTAGAAGCATAGCTAGCTTTAGATATGTATTCAAATGCATTAAGCACAGGTGTTAACGGAGAAAGGCGTTGTACTGTTAAAGAAACGGGAGCTCTATACTTAAATTCCAAAACCAAACAAATTACTGCAATCACACGCACTGCGTGAGTAGACCGTACAGCTGTATTTTTTACTAAGTAAGTAGTTACATACTTTAGCAAATTGTAACAAGAGCCAATATTTTTTGGCAAAATTTTCCTCATCGAGATGGGATAATCTTATTCATAAGAACATAGAAAATGTCGTCTGTTGCGATTCGAGGTATAGTAATATAAATACTGAAACGACACCAAGCATAAAAATAAACATAAATTTACGCAAGCTGTGATATAATCGTACCAGTATTACCAGTGCCAACTATATTTAGGGTTAAAATATTTCAAAGAGTAAAATGAATGTTATATACTAAAATGATAATGTTACTCTTTGGTACAGTGTAAGTATAAAAAAAGTTGACTTAAATTGGTTGGAAAACGGTAATGACTGCAATATGTGTAGGAGGTTTCATTGTCAATTCCTTTACTGGAAGTGTTGTATTTTTAATAAACTTTGCAATTTAGTGTTTGCTGCAGGGCATTTTCATTTTTACAAGGCATAAGATGTCGATTTTAGAATATTATTAAAAAAAATTGGATTGCAGTGAAGACTGGAAGAAATTAAAATTCTGGTATCGTTTTATTCGATCAGGTACTGATATAAAATGATACCAGATCTAAATTACCAATAACAATCCCTTCCACTGGTTAGGTTTAGTAACCTTCCAAACAAAACATTTTCAGTTGTTGTAGGTAGGATTAATTGTAATAAATATGTATTATGATAAAAATATTCTACGACATTCTACGCAGGGCTATCTAGACGCATAGCAATTAGGATTGTGAGTTCAGTTCCTAACATAAGGAACATTTTATAAGTGAGTTTTTTTTAAACAATGTAGGAACCTTCTAATGCGCTTCCTGAAGAACCTTGTCGTTATAAATCGAATACATAGGGAAAAATAAATCTTCTCAGGCGGGACTCGAACCCGCAGTCTTTCCCTTACAGGGGGAATGCCTTGACCAATTCGGCTACCGAGACACGTCCGATGTGATTCAAATTTCCCTTCTATTTATCCGTTCTTACGGTGACGGTGGAGTCATCTACCGATCTTCTTACGCACTATCGGAACCAATGAATGATACTTACTTAATGCTGTAAAATTCATTCAAATCTTGTGTCGTTGTCACCTCGCGTCTTCCTAACTATTCAAAAGATTGTCGCACTCCATAACTTTAGCATTCACTCGTGGAAGATGTCATGTAGACTTTAATAAAATTTTCAATAAATTATAATTATAAGATTTAACTTTCCTTAGAATGTTGAATAAATCAGAAGATTTATTCAACATTGTGATATCACAAAGTTTAGATTACACAAATTATTGTCTTACCCTCAAATATAAATAGTGAATAGATATATTTATTTCAACATTAATTTTAAACTCTAATAACATAAAATATAACAAGAAAAAGTTATTAAGTATTAAAAATAAGTATCTGGTCTTAGCTACCGCTTGCTATGAGTGTCTCGTCTTTCTAGCAATAAAATTTTTGTTAGATATTATTGGCCGCCCTAAATAGTATTTAATAGTTTATAAATAATTCTGATGCATTGATATAAAAATGAATATCCAATTAATCCAAATAGGTGCCGATTGTGCCGTTACGGATCATAAGTCAAAAGTCAGTCGGTCGATGTTTTCGCCGCGCTAGGGGCAGGTGAATTTTAGTGCAGTTGATATAAATTTCAAATTAGTATAATTATTAAAAAAAATTATCTTATAAACTCATCTAGTTATAAAAAAAGTACTAAATACAATATGTATTTCAGTTTTTCTTCTAAGACATTATAAGTTAATCGTATTTACATAGCACCAAAGAAATCACGAAGATTTTTATACTTGCGCTGAAATAATGAATGATTCTGTGAGTCTTGATTTCCTCCGGGGTAGGCAGAGACAATAGCCCGCCATTTGACACCATCGTTACATTCACGTGCTTCTTCTACTATCATTAACTCTTTCATGCGACATATTATTATGGTAGCATCCAAGCACAGAAAGAAAACGAAGAAAATAGGAAAGAGAAATAGTAAAATAGATACTAAGGGAAGCGAGAGGATATAGAAGTTTGATGTTCTCACAGACTGTACTGATGTCAGTATACTCCTGCAGGGAGTGCCATAAATAATCCGCACTAAAATGTAATCATTAGTAAACTGGGAACAAAAGAGACAAACACGGAAACTTTAGCAAACTGGGAACAAAGAATATGTAAAAAGTATAAATTACTACGAATATGCATAAATATTATGGAATCTAAGTACTTTAAACATCTTTATGCATTCGTTGAGATAATTTTATGAGTGTTTATATCTACGTGAACAAAGCCAATACTGTCATGCGTAAGCTGATGCCGTCATCGACCACACTTAATAAATACATTTGGCTATCACAGTGCAATATCTTTCCGTTAAAATTATTACTGAGCAATATTTTTTCTTCTTCATAACATTGTGTATTATTGAGGCAGATCTGTGACGTTTGTTTAAGTAGATAGTATGTATAAATGTAATCTTTTCATAAACTTGTTACCTGCAATAAGTTAATGTACCGCCGACAAAAGATTAACGTACAAATAAAGTTGTATGAAAAGGTATACCTAGATACTAAATTAATAATATTATTACATATAATGCGTTTGTAGAATGGGCGAGAAAAAAGGATGTTGATAGGGCCCGCAGCTCCGCAGATGGATTTTATGGTTATTTTGACTTTCTTGTACTTGAAGATGAAAGGGCAACTACAGTAAGTTATATACCTGCACAACTATATTGAAAAAATAGTGAGACTGTAAACTTAGACATTGAACAATTCCTCCCGTGCATATCGTCCTGTGCTGTGGTGCATTACGCATAGACCAGTTGCTAAATAATAGTAAATGAAAATTGTATGCCAAATGAGCAATAGTAAACAATATCTAAAGATTGTGTTTTGCGTACGAGATATAATCATGTACACTGACCAATAGGTATCCAAAATTTCGTTTGTGTTCTAGTGACATTCACGTGACTCATTTTGTAAAATTAACTAGGTTTATTTATTTTAATCTACTTATAATATACATAATTGAAGTTTTCTAAAATAAATATTACTTAGTTAGTTTCAATTCAATATTTAAAACAGCCTCGTACAAAATCTCTGAATAAATCTACTTATTGATTTAACATAAATACATGTTTAAGAATATCAAGAATATGCATTTTAGATTAGGTGAATACGATATAATACTAAGTCACCACTAAGTAAATATTTTCGCAGACGAATAAAAATACAGTTGAATTTTGAATTGGGCTAATTAAATATCTTTCGATGAATCGTAACGACAGTGTGAAATAAAAATGTCGTGAGCGATATATTTTTAATGATCTCAGGTTATAATGGTCAGGTGGCATAGTGTCATGTATTCGTTTTATTTGGCGATGAAAATTTACGATCCATGTTAATAAGCACGATCACGTTAAGACCAGATATTTATGTAAATTTTATTTCAAATGCTGCAGACAGTGTGGCATCAACTTTACGAGCCTATGTTGCTCAGCGTGCTTGTTTAGTAAACCAATTTATAATTTAAACTGGCTGCGGTTGACACAGAGCACACAGCCTCATGAAATAATAATACGCTCTGCCTTTTTTGCAAGAAAAAAAACCATTATCCACTTCCAACTTACGTACGGCCCGACCACCAATAAATAATTATTAAAGAGTCCAGACCATTTAAATAGTTTGATTACAATGTATGTAAGTAATAGGTTACACCTATTACTTACATACATTGTACACATTCATCACATTTTGATAAAAAAAATATCGTAGGTAAAAGATCATATTGTGATCAAAACACTTGAATTCGAATTATTAATACAAACTCACATATAAACGGACTTTAAGAGCATATAAAATGTCAGTAAGTAAAACACTTAGATACGTTCAAAATTATATCCTACACCAAAATGTCCCCAGCTGCTTTGTTCTTCACCCTAATTTATCAGTTTTACATAAAAAATTATAATAATCAGTTTATTTTATCAACAATAAATTAGAAAATATATTTAATTAAGGACACAGCGGGTTAATGTTTCAGGTATAAATATTTGAAATATTTTTACAGCATAAAAATACATTAATTAGTATATCAGGCAACGATCAACGAACCTTAGAAGCAATAAAATTATATTTTGTGAAACTGCACGATACAAAACTAGTGAAATAGGTACCAATGTGTTGTCGAAATATTGACATATCATATTACAATGTGTGACTATAAATTAAGAAAACAGGTGTATGTAATACGATGCTGAGGAGGTATTATATTAGATATTATCGCCTATTAATCATGGGACGTCTATTAATAAACAAATAAATGATAAAGATTGGTCAGAGTAGGTATAACAAAATGATTCGTTTATATTTCTAGACTGAAAGGAGGTGGATATTACTCCATTAATAGCCAGTGTAACGTTATGAAAATCAGAACTTGCATCAGTGATCAAATTTTCTAGAATTCCTTGGAAAAAATGTGAAAAGTTGACGTGAATATAGTCTCTGATATTTATTGGATTAGATTGCTTAAAAGTGTTGTTCTCGGAATTGGGGAACCTAAGACAAGCTAATTCAAGAGAAAAAGTAGGAAAGCGGATGTGCAAACTTTGGATAAAACCGGAATAAACTTGTGACGATACTTGTGAATTCTAAGTCTTTCCACTAATAGTTATATTAACCCAGATAATCCTGAAACTATTTGATATCACAGAAAAATATAATATTTTAATATGTTGTTATTTATGGGCCTAAAGTTACGAAAGAAATAATAAAAAAAATCGGAAATACTTGGGAAAGCTGGAAAATGGGCGGTGTTATAACACCTGGTAGGGTTGTGCACTACTATACCATGTACTACGGAATATAATAATAGGTGTCCGCTGGAATACTTCATTTGTATTCAAAAATACCTCGCTCAGTCTTTTTGAAGGTGTTATTACATGGCACTAGGCATTTAGAGGTCCTGTTTTCCCGAATGGTTCCTGTTGCTTTCTGGATTCTGTTACCTACTCAATTCATGAAACAGAAGTACTGAAGAAAAAAAATGTCACATCGGCGAACTGATTGTCCTGATATGGATCAAACCAAGTTATGTAAACCTGTCTGGTGGCGCCTGCCCAAAACTTGTACCCCCATCGTATCGGCTTTTCTCGTATGAAGGGCTTGCAGCCGCGACCATCGTAGTAAAGCACCATAGCTTAGTCGACACTGTGGATTTCCTCCAAAGATATTTGAGAAGTTTTTGTTCAATAAATCAAACAAATGTCTGACCTTGGCAAACCTGTCGTTTTGTGCTTGCAGTAAAGTATTATCACAGCAATGGATATGTGTCATTATAAAACTAAATCGGTCTCGCGACATAGCACTATAGATCAATGGAAACTCGGTGTCTGAAGACTTCTCGCAATACATTGTCCTACGAGGCACCACAACATATCCACTAAATAATATTATTTCGCCATGAATACTTTTTCATCGTCTGAAGACTACTCACTGTATATCATCTCAGCTTCAGCTCTTAGTTGTGAACCTGGAAGATTTTGCAAGGTTACGATGTTTTCGTTACCCGAATCCTCACTGTTAGGTTTGCATTGGCATTTTAAGGTGGTAAAATGGCAATAGCACTTGGCATAGTTGTATCTTCATCCGCTTTTTCCAGTTCCTCTATTATTTTCGTGAGCTTCAAGATCTTATATGACAGCAATATAAAATTACGAACAACAATATGATAGACGTATATATACCTACCAGGTGTTATAACACCGGTGCTATTTCAAGGTCAAAAAAATACAACAATATTGCAATGAGACTATAATTTAATTATTATGTAGATACCTAACAGTCTTACCATCAATAAAAATATGTCAGTAATATAACAAATACATCATTTATTAGGAATTATTCACATTTTTCCAGACATATTGAATCTAAAAAAAACTACCGCTGTAAAACACAATTTTCACTGCAAAATATTGGTATTTTGTATATTATAACTGTACTTGATTCAACTTTGATAGGTATTTAAAAAGATAACCGCAGAAAATCGATTGAAATATCACTTTTTAATTAATAACATTTGGGGTAAGTTTAAATCTATAGGAGCGGTGTTATAACACCTGGTCGGGTTATCTGGGTTAAACCTTTTGGTATATTAGGTTCGGCGGAGGGCACAGACTGACCTCCGTCCCCCATGAGCGCGGGTCTGGGGGTGACAGATGGAGCCGCCTGTGACCTCAGCAGAAACATGCCAAGGTGGTGGGTCGCGTGGGCGCGCCTCCCCATTCCAGGGGCGAGTTGGTGACTCCGTTGTCCTCAGACCGCAAGGGATGACCCTGGGTCAGCAGGGGTGCGAGGGATAAGTCGAAGACAACCTCACCTTCGACTTAGTACGACGACCCACAGACTGCGTGTGGTATTAGTTAGTTCGAGTCCGACATTACCTCCCCCTTCGGCTCCGGCGGGGGAGGTATCCGAAAAGGTAGGTATATTAGGTTTATTAACTTACTGATGAAGGAATTAATTAATTTGCCAATGGCAGTAACTGAGTTAACTAAAACAAATGGCGAGATGCTGATAATACCCTTTATTTTTTACATAAAAATTATGTACTAATAATACACCTCAATTCAATGGTACCTTTGTTCATGCTATAAATGAACTTAACCGAATAAACATACCTAACATAAATTTAAAATTTAAAAAGCCCCCTGCACTCCCCATCCTCACTTTAATTTCATCAAAGATGTCTAAGAAAACGCGCACGTAAGTCACCTCTACAGAAAAAAATCGCTTGATTCGTTCGGGAGCTATGATGCCACAGACAGAGAGACAAGTTAAACTTATTAAGTTTATAAAGTTTCACGTGTCTGCCTGTCTTGCGTCCGTCTCTTTGCGTCGGGGGTTAAAATTAAAGGTAAAATATGTGAGTCCACGCGACAATTTTATCGTATTCATATACGTGTCGATGTCTTTATCTATTCATTACATTAATAAATATGAGTCATGTCAGTGACATCATTGAGTGTTTTACATAATGTCCACCAAATTTAATGTTGAAATAGAAGAAATATTGAATTGCGCTTGAACCCGTGACCTGGTATAGTATACGGCGTTTTATAAGTAGTTTATTATAATAGCCGAAACTAAAAATGACTCACTACTATTACTTACATTAAGAACTATAATCTTCAATGCCAATGAGTCAGATCAAAAACAAGCCCTTTTCCTACTTCCTTCCTTTGTATAATAATGTAATAGTCATTTTATGTAAAATACTTGTAGATAAGTAATTTCTTATAGGAATTTCACCCAACATTTTAAATATTTTACAGTTCTACACCACAATATTTGATTCCAAAAGAATTAACAGTGCAAACTTCAATTATAGCAGTATTTTTTGTTTTCATGTTGAGCTTGATGTTTCAGAATATGAATTTTTTACGCATATCCTTAAAAAACTTCTTACCTGATGTTTACAAAAAACACGTGTCTCAAGCTGATATCCTTAAAAAATCTGCTGCTAACTAACTAGTATTGTACATTTTTTATTAAAACATAAATCAAACTGTGCTTAAAAGTGATAAATTTGATTCCGGTACCAACGGCATAAAGTTCAGTACCAACTTTACACGTAAGTCACTAATTGGTCAACAGTTAAAAATGGTAACAAATAAAGGTCTTTAGGTCTTTATCACAAAATATACAACAACAAACCTTGACGCAATGTATGAAGGTGCACTCCTAAAAATATTATTTCATACACTATACGTATCGAATTTTGGGGGGCCTCGGGTTCGATTCCCGCTTAATATACTTAACTGTTAATGTATAACAATGAATAAATAAATATTCCACAACATTCTACACAACGTCACCTAGTCCCATGGTAAGTAAGCTTAATTAGCTTGTGTTATAGAATCTAGAATGCGGATAAACATACTTAGATACTTTTTTTGTAAATACATACATATTATACATAGAAACACCCAGACCAATGCAATTAGCCATATTCATGCATACAAATATTTGCACTGAGCTGGGTTCGAACCCGTGCCTCCTGCGTGGCAGTCGCGTGCACTACCGGCACGCCACAGAGGCTGTCAATTAACTGATCTTTTTTTTATTTCGTCAAAATCTTTATAGGTAGAGGTATGTTTTTCGTAGAACTGTCTTTATATGTAGATAATTCGTAAGCATCGCTGCGGTAGGTGCCAGTTATACAGATAACTGAACAAGAAATATTGAAGGCTAGCAAGGTGCTAAAGTAAACGCTATTTTGAACACCCATAAAAAATTAACGATCGAAAATTTTAAACTTGTCAAATGTAATGAAAAATATGAAAAGGTTGATGAGAACCTACATAAGAGAGATAATTAAGATTCATATTCTTTAGGTAGGCAACCTGAGACGATGGGATCAATAAATATAACAGGGAAATGGGGTTAATAGATAAAACTGGCTCTAAAATTGAATACGTATTTTAATTTAAACATTTATAGAAAGCTTTATATATCATGATGATAACACTAATAAGAAGCAAGTAATTAATTTACGTTTCTTCGCTCGACTTAAGTGGAAACTAATGATGTGTTAGCAACTTTATATCATTTATAGGAATATAGATTATAGTCTTAAAAATCTTAAATGTATTTTTTTATTAACACTTAGGTATACAGTGGTTTTTGCATATAATACCTATTTCTAGGATTATAATTAAATAAGTTCGAGAGAAAGAGAGATATTCTGGAAACGTCAATGGATATTTAATTTTTACAAAATAAATAAAGCTAATAATATCAATTGACTTACTCTTTGATACCTATATAAAATAAACAATACTAACACATAAATTAAAGTATTTATTTCAATAATCTCAGAGATTTTGTACAATTTATATAAAATAGTACTGGAAAATCACTTTCAATAAAATGTGGCAAACGTTACTAAATAATATCTGGATATCTCTGATAACTAGATTCAGAGTAGAATTTCTGGTTAAAAACACGTAATACCAAATGTTATGTATGAATCCTTTCATAAATCATAAAGGGAGCCACAGTTATAGGGGCTAAACTTATTACTTAACTGTCACACTCTTGACTTTCATGTGTATCGGTTAACACTGGTGTAGTTAGATTGGATCCCATATAATATTGATAACCCACATCCTCATAATGAACTAGCTTTCACCCGCGGCTCCGCCTGCCTGGATGTTGGTTATCGCGACCAAATATAGCCTACGTATTGTGTATTCCAGTGTAATCAGTAGGTATAATCAGTGTAATCAATCATAATAAAATTTTAGAGTTGAAAGTAAAAAACATCCATCCATACATACTTACAAACTTTCGCGTTTATAGTATTAGTAGGATAATATGAAAATATGTTCCACATACTTATGCCCGTGAAGAAAAAAAAAACAAACATTGAATTAAGAATATAAATTAAATTATGAAAGAGTTTTGGATAATAAATCATATCCTTTGGAAATACAATACCCCAGCCACGTTTTGTATTCCCAATCATAAAATCCTTTGTTTTTTATACATCGTCTCCAACCTGTATGCAAAAGCATTCATAAATACCTACTCAAGGAACACTAATGGAGCAAACATTCTAAACAAAATGACACACAAAGGGCCAGTCGTTTATATTGAACAAGCCAAAACATATGTCTTTATGTTTTTACTATACCTACTCCTTATTAAGTCCATGTAATTGTAAATAAACACTTGTATTCAACAAATCGTAAGACGATGTAGGAAATGCCAACATCATTATGGCAAGGTAAATTTGAAGAAAAAAACACAGTAAATAGGCATTCCTTGATTGATTGAAAAGATAAATTAATAGCCATAATATGTTTTTGTTGAGATAAAAACCTAAAGTTTATAGTTTTGGCGCAAATTTTTTAATCGTTCGAAGATAAATAAATATTGATGTCGGAAGTGTGGAGGCGGCTTTTTATGTTTGAACAATCATTAATTAGATGCGTTTTATTGGTTCTTTATCGATGAAGATTTCTGATATGTGCCGAGTGACAGATTTATTACTCGTACAAGGTAATGTTTTGTCGATTCTTCCTGATGTTTACGATATTTTGTAAACCTTTGTTTTGCGCCTAATTTAACACAATAGGTAACTTTACAACATAATAAATAACCAAAATATTATAATGGCAATCTTGTCAAATACAACATTTCATAAATCAATTCTAGCTTTGTGTTTTATGAGTTAACCATTTTTGTCTGCGTTTTTGTTATGGCGGAACTTCTTTTTGGTTGCTGCTCCCTAAAAAACAAACTCTCGATACAATTCCCATATATATAAAAAAACCTACTTTAGACTAAAATCTAATCCTGTGCCAAGTTTATATACTGCAAATTGGTTTGACTATGGCGTGACACATACATTCATCCATCCATCCATTGAAACTAACTTCTAACAGTTGAAAGAAGTGATGAAGCCATATCTTATTTTATGTCTCCTTACACCCTGAACATGGTAAATGACTCGAAATCCTATCGGATAATCTTTGGAACTGATAACTCTTTGAGATTGAGAGGCATACTTCCTCTGGAGCAGTTGATGTCTGCGACTTTGTTCGAATTCGGTGAACCAGGGTCAGATATTAAGAAACAGCAAAGAGAAAGAAAACTTCTTTAAAAAATCACGTAAGTCGTATTTTATCCTACGAATAAGAAATGAAAATAATGTGAATATTTGATTGATTGAAAAAAGAAATGTTAAAATTGTTGATTATTAGGTATTAACATTAGGTTTATAGAAGAAGATGTTTTCATACAGCTCAAGATATTATGTACTGAACCGTTGGTTCAAGGATATCATGATTTGATTTGTAATCTATGAACGATTACTCATAATGAAACAAAGGGAGACAAATTAATACCGGAAGGTTGTATTTATCAATCACGAATACATAGTGCACGAATACACGACCAACGACGGAATAAAATGCAATATGTTTAGGAAGTCCACACACCTAGTGGTAACTTTAGATTCTGTTTTGTAAAATCCTGTAGTTACTGATCAGCCCCTCTAGACAAGTGGCAATTTGCTGGCTGTCTTGTTGTCTGTTTGTGGCAAATGTATAGGAGTTGCTATAAATGACGAAAACGAATGTCATATACATCAAGTCCCATTCATTAGTTATTCTATTCTACTATACGCCAGCCAGCGACTTGCCACTTGTCTCAGGCAGATAAATACAAAACTGTAATCTAATTAACTGTCATCCACTTTCGTTTTTTTTAATTTGAGTTATAAAGTTTTCAGCTTACTGCCAAAGGACCTTACTTGAACTTAGAACTCAGGTTGCCTGGAAAAGATAATATCTAATTCTATAGTTATTCTGGTTCGGATGGTTCCTAGTGCACAGGCTGGCCATCGCCATCCAGCGCGGTTAAGCAGCAAGTGTGCTGGGCACTGTTGCAACGCGAGTGATTAGGGGCGGGTTGTTTGACTAGTTGTGGAGTTTGTTGCGCCGTTTCTTCTCCACTGGTGCCTAGGAAGCGGTGGTAAACTTAGTTTTAAGCAGAATTGGCGTCAAAAAGCTGTAGTAGTGCTACACAATTTTGAATAAATACCTTGAGTTTGAGTTTGAGTACAGGATTACTGTGTCCTGTGTTATATAGACTAATGCATTGTTTGTTGTAGAATTTTGATATTATTAAAATAAATAATTTGCATTTCTATTACAACATTCATTCTACAGTTTTATAACACAAAGGTAAACTGAAAAAGCTAGAAGGTAGAAAATATAATTGATGAAAAATGTATAAATTTAAATGTGAAGACGAAGAGGAAGTGAAATTAAAATGTAGTTTCAAATGCCATGAACACAATATGTAGGTGGTGTCGGTATTTATTATGTAAAAGAAAGTCTTTGATAATAATGAGCTATAAGGATGGAAACAGTAAGTGACAGAAACTCAAAGGCAACCGCCACTGAATTGATACTATGTTTCATTTTGTAAGCGATGTAACGCATTATTCATGAACACGTTCATAGGATTATGATTCTTTTAGATTTGTCACAAAATGAGATATTTCTGTGCAAAAAATACTATTAACTGGATAAGGGTAAGGTTGATTGACTGAGCGAGCTAAGCGTGCGCGAGTCTGCGTTTCGACAAGGTGGCCAACTTTGCTTTTGTCCGTATTTGTCAGTCTGTTAGTCGGTCTAGAGCGCACATTTATTAACCAATTTTCACTAAATGTTCTTTCGTCTTTCGTCGAACTTTTTTGATATGAGGGAAAATGGGGGAGAAAAGAGGGGAAGTCTGCTGCCGCGCTTTATTAACGGATCTTGATGATTTTTGGCTGAATCATCAATTAGATGATTCCTCACAGGTTTTGTGAAAAAAAATCATACCTCATAAAGGTTGCACTTTTATGTAAAAAAACAGATGAGGAAAAAGGGAGAAGTTTGCTGTAGCGTTTGTTTAAAATAAGAAGATACGTATGGTTCTTCAAGCATACCAGATTTATTAAGTGTACCAGAAAAATGTGGCGAAGGTTATTCGCTAGGTCTACCGTTCACAGAACTATCTACTAGTTAATATTAAGTAAGTAAACGATTAAAAAATAAAAACTTTACATTGATTAAGATTCTCAAAAGTCAAATACTCTCCCGTCTGAGCATTGCAGTTTTTCCTATTTTAATCGATTCTAAAACCTATAAAATAAAAATGGACTTAATTGTGCCACTACTTTAAGAAAGTATCCAAGATTACGCTATTATCGTACATACGAAGTTGCTGATTGGCAAGTCTAAGCCGTACTTACAGCTATAGGAGGAGGTAGTCTCTGCATGTATATGTGTGAAAGGTCAGGGCAGCTCAAACTACACGGTAATTAAAGGTTATTTTTGGCGATAACCATCAGTAAAACAGTTACCTACATGCATGAAATAAAAACCTACTGGTTCCACTTCAAGACACCTTGGAATGAAGAGCCTTGGAATACAAAAAGTCAACGAATTCGTGTATACATTTTGAAACAGAGTTGAGGGTTGTGGAATATTCCTGTGTGGCTAATTTCCGTTGTGGATGATAGAAACTTCACGAGACAACGTAAGTGGCTCAATTACATCAGGAAAAATGAATTACTCAGGTGGGGCTTGAACCCAAGACCTTTCCCTTACAGGGGAAATGCTCCTCCTACTGAGCTACTGAGCCACACCTGAAACAATTCAAATTCGTGTAGTTTATAATTTTTTTTTGTTCTATTTTAAATTTTAGGAACTTTTTCATTTAAATAATAAGCCAGCCAAAACATAGAAACATTATTATCTCATAATTTGTTATTACAGCTCAAAAATCATTAGTACAAACAGGTCCTTAAACTTAAATCAAAAGAAAGAACCGTGTGAAACATTGTCCAATAAATTTCATATTCAAGAACCAACCTTTCGAGTCAAGGCGACGGCGACTCTGTGTGTGACTTTTTTAAACGAGTATTGAAAACGGTTGATCAATACTCAAATAAATTCACCTAAGTACTTTTAAGTCACCACAACAAGCGATCAATTTCATTTCCTTTAAGTTGCCTCATTGCGTAATCCAATATCAATCAATAATCAATCAATTAGCCCATCACAGTCCACTGCTGGACATAGGCCACTCCCAATGTGCGCCATTTCATCCGATCCTCCGCCTTCCGCATCCAGTCCATCCCAGCTACCTTTTTCAGGTCGTCAGTCCATCTGGCTAGGGGGTGTCCTACCTTGCGTTTGCCTTCTTTCAATCTCTACTCCAGGACTCGTCTGCTCCAACGGCCATCGGTCTTTCGACAGATGTGGCCAGCCCATTGCCACTTGAGCTTGTAATCCAATATAGCTGCTCTTATATTTCATTACAGGTTTAATTTGAAAATGTGTGATTGCTTCAAAACTTCAAAATCTGATACTGACATGGACCGATAATATGCTCTCGGATTGGTTTTTCTTTGTGTCTTCCTGCATCAATAGCAGTGATAAATTTCATGTTGCTACAGAATCCCGGCACTCCAAGAGAGTGTAAAGTGCGTTGACCTCGTGAGTCCTTGCGGTGGTAGTAATATGAGGGACTTGACTTCGAACCTATAGAAAAGTGGTGCTTTGAAACAGGCAAGTCCAGTATATACCATTACTATCTACTGGTAATACAGCCTGCCATATCAGCTAATCTCCTATGACCAGTTTTACTGCCATAATTCACGGTGGCATCCCAACTTAAAATAAAAATCTATATTACCAATACATAAGATCGGTCAAGGCCCCTTCATGTCAGTAGCCGATCACGTCAGAATCAAATTAAATCTGTATAATTAATATACGGTACGGTATTTTACATAACATATTAACATAGAAGTAGTATTAAATAAAGTAAAGCATTTTATCAAGGAGCTAATAAAAAAGGACGAAGACAGTTTAATGATTATTCTTTAAGTTCATGAAGTAAATAATAATGGTAGCTGGTATAGGTGATATTTATGACTAAAAGCAGAAAGTAAAGTTTGCATGTGTCAAGGCAGTAAATACGGAGGTTGTCAAAGTTGTCTCGTGCATCGCTAGTGCAAAAATAAATCGGTCGGCGCAAATTAAAGAGACGTATTAAAATTCTGATTTACAATCAAAATTATAATACAATGGACATTGTTAAATTTATATCTCATTATTCAATGATCCGGCAATACAAGTAAGCTTAAGTTTATAAGTACCTTATTCATTTATTACTTTTGTGGAAAATTGTGTGAATATTATGTTAAATATTTGGCTTGAGTCGAAATTCTTTCCAAAGGTAATTTAAATTTACATAATGCTTTTCGATAATGTATTCCAAACTTAAATGTTTTACATTGAAATAGTGGTGTCATCATCGCAGACAGACTCTATGGCGTCGTTCGTTGTCTCTGTAGTTTTATTATGTACTTACGAGTTATTTATGATTTCATTTGGATTTGTAGAACTACACAACTGAGTGTTTTGTTCAATTTAAATATCAGTGGTTCATAAAATAAAGATTGTTTATCTATTAATGAGAGCAGTTGGTGCAAATGCTAAAAGATTGGGATTTGCTGATATTTAAACTTGATTTCTAATTAAATACAAATGTTGCTCTAGACATGCAAATTGATCTAGATAAACAAATGAAAATTACGGTCCAGACGTATTTGATCCATATTTTGTATTATTGTAAATATAAAACACTGCAATAAATTAAAACATTTAAAAAATGAAACGATTTCTTAACGCTACATAATGCAAATAAACAGGAAAGTTTTGAAAAACATACACTTGTTAATACTGTTTTTTTTTGTATAAATTTTGTAAAATTCTGGTCTCGCTGTCGGAAATGCTGTAGATCGTACGAATTATAGAAAGAAAACCGGAAACCGCACCACGGGCAAAGGGGGGAGTCTCGAATACAATTCAATACCCAAATTTGAAAAGAACGCTACCTTATTTCACATCTTACCTTCTAAACAATACCAAACAATACAAAAAGTGCCGAGATTCTAACTGAAGTCTGCGCAGTGCTGGATCTAGTCTAGTTTAATATTTTTGTTTTTTGTTTCAAGATAATGATTTTTGACTTTGTCTTCGTCATGCACTTAGAAGTTTTAACAGTGAGGGCACGCATAATCATCCATTAGGATACATATTTGTTTTTGAATGTGTAATAAATTACAGTTTGTAAATTTTGCGAAAGCCAGTTTACAGTTTTAAGTAAAGCGGAGTCCGTGCATATTTTTTCTGCTATCGTATAGTATTATACTATAACAGAAAACAATACGCATATAATAAATAGTTTATATTATGTAAATTCAGGTAGGTAATAATACAGTTTTGTAAATACTAATATTAACAGAAAGAAAATTCGCGATCAAATCTGTTGCAATAGTTTTATTTTTAACAG
This sequence comes from Eilema sororculum, assembly GCA_914829495.1. NCBI lineage: Eukaryota > Metazoa > Arthropoda > Insecta > Lepidoptera > Erebidae > Eilema > Eilema sororculum. The sequence goes on along the minus strand of OU618543.1, from coordinate 13,987,359 downwards.
TTTTGTACTTAAATCAATTTTGGATTGTGGCCTGATACATTTTAGTCAGTTTAAATTATTCATAAGCATTATGACCATATAATTAATTTATTAAGAGCTTAACGTCTTGCGATATGAATACATTAGTTTCGGAGCATATTATTATGACTGAGAGACTGTTGTCATGTGTTATCAAGATCATTCTGTATTTTTTTATATTACGTTGTTTAACTTTAAGTTCTAATGCAGGAACTTTTTCTAGCTTTAGACCGTAAGTAACCTATTAAGTGTTTAGTGCTTTTATTTCCTTAGGAGGTATTTGCCTGCATAATATAACAATGAAATCCCCACGTATATTCCAATGTTGTCGGACTCGAACCGACTAAACCGTACGCCGTCTGTGGGCCGTAGGATGCCGGAGGTAAGAATGTCTTTCGCATCCCAGCCGACCCAGAGTCATATCTTTCGAGCTGGCGCTCTTCGCTAAAGTACCTGTTAATAAAACCTTTTAGAGGCAGACGCATTTTCTTAGTGAAGATCCATAAGTATCGTAGTTTTTAGCAATTAGAACATTCAAAACCTTTGCGAAATGTAAACCTTTGAGAATGTCCTTAGGCGAAACTGGTCAGGTTCAATATAATAAATACTGTGGAAAAAGTAAAAGTGTTCTCAATATGTGTATCTACATAAGTTGGCAATTTACTACCAGAGGATTTTTCTATAGAAGCCTCATTCCTCATTGATAGATTTCTTTTGCAATTGAATTAGTTCAGAAAGCAGTTTTAGTTATAAATGTTGATAATTATGTAACTTAAGGCAATTAACATACTGACCCGCGTGACGGTGCGGAGTGCGGTAATGCGTGGTGTCACGTCGCCTCTACCACACCTCTACGGACATGGATTATCTACGGAGCTCTAAATATTGTACCCTTTTATATTACCAAAGCGCCATCTTTGATACATGTACAGAACTATTACAACGTCTCCAACTTTGAACACGTTTCTTTTGTAGCAGGTTTGTGGTACATTATGTAGGGAAATTACCAACAGATGGTGTTTATATGTCATCAGTCAGAGAATCGACACCACGCTACCCCGCACCCCGCCACGTAACGCGGAGCAGTGTGAGGATCAATAGAGACTTTGGGTTCTAAAAGAAAATAAAATGGTATTCAAAATAATTTATTTCACTGTATCATTATTATAAATTAAGAGTCAATAAATAAAATAAATAAATTCGGACATTTATTTAAAGACATTCTATAAAAACTGGGTAACAACGTAACTCATTATCGAAAACAGCCTTAGCTATTGGCTCATGTGTGTTTCTCATTTTTAATGTTGTATTATTATTTAAATTAACTTCACTGAATTTATCTACAACTAAACTATTGTATGGGTGGAACACAAACTCTTCTATTTCGTGGATTTGTTTCGCATGCCCGCCAATGAAACCTAAATCTGCGCAAATGGCTTCAAGTTCTGATTTTGTGTGGTTCCTTGTAGCATAACACTTCGAATGCCAGACGCCGTGTGATCGAACAATTACTTGTCCTGTGCCGTACCTATAAATATAATAAGTGGTAGTTTTGCAATTTGAATAAATAATAAAAATTATAATTTGAATGAATAGTGTTAATGCTATCAAAATTATTTCAACAAAAATATCAAACAATTTTTAGTATATTCCGGTTTTTCCAGTAGATTGGGTTTTCCCATTAATTTCTATTTGCATTTAAATTTCAAAATATTGTTTCCAATTAAAAACGAAATCCATCACGAGTGTAAATTTAATTGATTAATTACTAGAAAAAGAAGTTGAAAAACCTTAATTTTGTTGTTGTAAATTATCTGTTTTATAATCAAGTTTATTATGCAAAATTTTCAATACTTACGGTGTTCCTTGTGGTGCATTAAGTCCAATACAAGTTTGTTCATCTTCACCGTTAGGACAGTCACTAACACCATCACAAACTGTATCTGGGGGAACACAGTAATCTGCTCTCGTCTTTTTACCACACCTAAAATTAACATTGTATTAGAAAAAAATATAGACTAAAAAAACCCGTATTAGCAGTCGGGTAAAAATACAAGGATATTGCAATAAACATTCAAGAAACTTACTTGAATGTATGCTTTGCGAAACATTTGCAGAACATAGGGTCCTCATCACTTCTGTCAGCACAGTTAAGAATGCCGTCACAAAGTCTTGATGGCATTGCTCTTGCTAGATAGCGTGAACATGTTGTTTGACCAGGCTCGTCCGTTCCATCCCCGCAATCATCGTTACCATCATTAAACAATTCTTTGGAAATACATTTACCATTCCTACATTTCATTTGGCTAGATGCGCATTCTGTAATATGAAACACTAAAATTAATTTCGATTCATTTTATAGAGTATCTCTTAAATTAAAAAAAATAATGATGTCATATTTTTGAAGACCTTCCAGTTCCACCAATGTTTACCTACATGAAAAAAAGGGAGGTAAAAATTCTCAAAAATATATTACCGCATCCTTTGCTATACGGATCAGTGATACACATAAATTTCTTTTTGGTGCATGCTTCCTCAGACTCATCATATCCGTCTTCACAGTGTCTGATGCCATCGCAACTATGTGATAGAGAAATACAGCGACCTCGCCCACATCGCACTCCTTCACAGCTATCCAAATGGTCTTTGCCCAGCAGTGGTTGGAGAAGTTTGCGGCCTAGGGTTGATATAAATAAAATAAAATTTAAGTCAAACTGGATATTGTTATCAATATTTTTTAGTTACATAATTATTATGGGTATTATGTATCAATTTTTTTTCTCTTTATTATTTGTTAGGCGCTATTGTACAAACGTTTAGACATTTAATAGGTACTCATTTGAAATATTTGACTTCAAAGATAACTTTATTGTTGATAAGGTAACCGATGAGCGAGTAAAAGTGCTGTTTCTGTTGGCGTTAAATTTATAAGTTTAGATTTCAGATATTTCTTTTCATTTAATTTACCATGTTTGTTAAACACATTTGATCCTTATGATTGCCACTATCGATTGAAGCCATAAAAATACAGGACGTACTTTTTTCCGTTTGTACCTATTTCGATCACCGGGTGTGTCAAGCGAGTTTTTGAATATCTTTTTATTTCTTTGTGAAAATAATGGATGTTTTCTTTGAGTGAAATTCGCTATCTGCTGTATTTCGAGTACTTTCTCTCCAGGGGGAATGAAAATCTTCCACCATAATCATACACAATGTTTCTTGAAAAACTTTCAAGAAACGTTGTTTTACATCCTTACTAATATTATAAATGCGAAAGTAACTCTGTCTGTCTGTCAGGCTAAGAACTCACAGAGTGGTTTTCACCCGCGTCCGCCGCGGATTAAATTGGAGAATCAGAATATGAATTTAAAAGTATACTTACTCTTTACGTGATTTATATCAAATTTGAGGTTATCTATGTTTGTAGCACTAATATGGTGACGCAATCCGCATTCCCCTCTGCTATCTACAAACGAAGCTGCAGGGAACCAGCCTTCATCTGTATGGCAACTGATAATTCCGGCCCAGTGACGTTTGGATTCAATGCTAAGCTGAAATAATAGTGTTAAATACGTTATTTGCTGTGCTGGTTCCCAGTAGATTAGAATAGGACCACCCTAGCTCTGTCTGTGGGTGTCGTAAAAGGCGACCAAGGGATAGGGCTGTTCTCCACGCGACAGTGAACATACAGCTCAAGACAAAGGGCCCGCTAGACAGTAATAAGCTTGCCACCTATTACGTTATGGGACCGAAAATCATAAGTGGCAAAACGTGAGTGCTAGTACAGCTCTGGCTACCTCTTCGGGGATTTACAGACGTGAGTATATGGATGGATATAAAACACGTTATTCTAATTACAACATGAAATACATTATTGCCAGTTCCACTAATATTCCTTAATTAATGGACATAATTATTAAACCCTTCTATATCAGGTTGTCAAATCGACTTTATTCGCAATGATGATTAGGTTTTGCTATATGCCCAGTGCCCATAGTTGTGCAAAGTTGATCAATCTTATACTATTTACACTGTTGATTGCTGGCACTTGTTGGAATTTAAACCAGGCGGGTTCAATAAAATAAATACTGTGAAAAGTGCAAGCGTTCTCAATATGAGTTGATGGATTTTATTGTCAAAACATGGAAATTGCCTTTCTTATTGAGGTCCACATCCAGTCATGAAATATATAATTAGTACTTACAGGACACAAGCTATCGTTTGATTTTCGCACAAAACATCGGTTGCTTGGGTTGCAGTGGTCGGTTGTTTCCTTCACAATGATACTAAGAGTGTTGTTTTTATCATCTTCACCAACAGCTACACATGTTGATTTTGCATCTAGATAGTTGAAGCTGAAATAAGAAAATATAGTTACACTTTAAATCATTTACGTATACATACATTATATCCGTTTTACTTCTTATTAATTGTAATAAAAAAACTTACGAGGAAGTTACAGCCATTGGCTTTACAACGTTCGAGTAAAAAGCAGGTTCTTTTAAGTGCAGTAACGTTATTTTACTTCGGAAAATGTCCTTCTTTGCATCTACCTGGTAAACTTGTTCATGGAGTCCGCTTATTGCTTCTAAAGTTTTATGAGATCCGAGCACAACTGTCATGTAATGATGTGTAAGCCTGAAATATATTTTTATTTTAAAATTATAGAACATATGACGTTGAAATAAGTAATAACTTATTTCAATTCATACTGTACTGATACATAAACGGTCGTAAATATTTTCACCATTCTAAACAGTTAGCCACTGTGCGATTGTCTTTATTTCAAAGGGCTCGCGGGAATCTATGACAAAAAATATCCTAAACGTTGAGTTCCAACAAGTCTAGTAGGGGCTGCAAGATAATAAGCTCAAACAACAGCGCCTCAGTCACAGATCCCAACAAAATCTAGCCATTGTGGAGCGCCCATCCTCAGAAAACTCCAGCAAGAAATACTGCTCAGCTCAAAGTTACCTTTTCTTTTTTTTCTATACCACTTACGTGGCAGACAAGCATACGGGCCTACCTAAACAACTAATTAAACATGAAAGTACTTACATTGAATCCCATAGACATGATTCACTTACTAGAACCCATGATAAATCAATTAATACTCCTGTACATTTATATTCTCCTTCAACGTATATTTTAGCCACCCATGGCCAGACTTCATTAGCAACGTCTGTGTTTCGTAAGAAAACACTATTGGTTTCTTCGAAATCCGTAAAAAGCGAACGATCGCAAGCGACGTATAGTGATTTACAAGTTTTTGTTATATTAGGCACACATTTCTCTTTTAGAACCTGAGCATCATTTATTACAATGTGTCGATCTGCTTCGTTATCTTCACTAACTTGCCTGTAGACAAAATGTACAGGACTTCGGTCTGCGATTTCTCGTTTTGTTCTTTTGATATCTAAAGTCTGTTTTGCTATTTCATCTTCCTTGACATTGATGTACTTTACAAAGAAATTATGCGCAGAGCTGAAACAGTTTTTTTTAATTTAGATATATGTACATTAATTCATATAGCTTTTTTTAGAAATATAGTTATAGATTACATTACATGTTTCGAGATGCAGTAATATTTAAGGCAAATTATCATAGTGTGGGCAATAATGAGATTATTTGTATATTGGTTAACTGGAAGTTTTTTATTACAATCCCTCTTTATTTTTAGTGTATGTGATTTAATTATGTATTTTAAAATGTCATGTAATCTAAGAAAAAGGTAATAAAAATATTTTCTTACCTAAATCCTAAATATCGGCAAATATCTGTAGCAGCTTGTTCTTGTTGCTCAAGTGACAAATTATCATCACAAACTACATGCCAACCATTATGGTGTCTTTTCGTCAGATAGCCTTCTAAATTAACTGTGGGTCTTTCATCAATGTTAAATTCAATTTGTTTGCCATTGGTCAAAGCAACTAAAACATATTAATATTTTTAATAAAACGTTCCTTTTATGGCAAAGGAATATTTAAAAGCTCGTTCATTAAACTTACAACAATCCAATTCGTCTTCGCCTTCTGGACATTGAGGTTTTCCATCACATACATTTTTAAAAGGTAAACATATTTGGCTTCGTTTACATAAAAATTGTTCTTCCTCGCAGCTATCTGTGAATATAATTTGAAATAAAATAATGAAATTCTACGTTATCATTTTTCTAGGAATATTTGTTATATAACAGAGACTCGTTTTGTATATTGAGCGAAATAAAATTTAATATTTCTTATTTTCGCTCTGTACCTATCGACTCTATGATGAAAAATGGAGACAAACAAATTCAAAGGAAACCGTTAGGGCCGGCGCCCACTGCCGGCACGGCACGGCATAGCATGGCAAAGGATTTTTTTACTAATCAAGTTATTTTGAATCTTATTCCAACTTTAGAATGACTAGAATTCATTTTACTTTATTTCCGTCAAACGATGCGATGCGACGAGCCACATTCCGTTTGACTGCCTCTATGCTGTAGCGGTAGTGAACGCGACCGCTACGATCGGGTTCCGCGTGGGTTCGATCCCCGCTCGATGCAAATATGTATTTGTATGCATGAATATGAATATTTGCATTTGTCTGGGTGTTTCTATCCTACTAATATCTAATATTATAAAGGCGATAGTGTGTAAGTATGTGAGGATGTTTATTACTCTTTCACGTAAAAACTACTGAATGGTTTGAAATGAAACTTTACAATAATACTTATAGCTTATACATAAAATAACACATACGCTATATTATTATCAGAAATGAACGGGATCAGACTTCCACGCAGGCGGAGCCGCGGGCAACGCGATTGTATAATATTATGTATTTATAAAAAAAAAATGTGAAGTATGTTTATAGGCATTCTAGAACCAATAACACAAGCTAGTTACGCTATGCTTACTTTGGGTCTTGATAGCGTTGTGTAGATTGTCCTACAACCTACAATATTTATTTATTTCATTCCTCCTGATGCTAGAGTAGATAGTGGGGCTTGGCCGTGGCATACCGCGGCATGCCACAGCCCGCCACGGCATGCCACAGCCCGCCGCGGCATCCTTTGCCATGCCGTGCCGGCAGTGGGCGCTGGCCCTTATACGTCTATCTCAGTTTTCGATGTCTTTGTGCCTATCCATATTGTATGACGTACTTCCTCACATAGGATTAATAAAAAGACTTCGCCCGTTATCTTTCAAAGTGATGTATAAATTAATTATTAGATACTTCATTTGGATCTCCTTACAGAAAACATTTAAGTACATCCATTAGCTGTGTGACGACTAATCTGGACCATATTAACAGCTACTCCGACATTGTCTTTTGTTATATTTGACAGGAATGATGGTTTGGGTATTCGAGTTACGAGCGAATGGTTAGTCTATCTATACTAATATTATAAATGAGAAAGTAACTCTGTCTGTCTGTATGTATGTTACGCTTACAGGCCTAAACTACTGAACTGATTTTGATGAAATTTGGCATAGAGGTAGATTAGAATTTTACTGACATCCATACGGGCGGAGCCGCGGGCAAAAGCTAGTATGATACATTATGAGCACCATATGAGTGTATGAGTTACTATTTTCCTGACAAATCATGATCTGGTAAGAATAACCACCAATCTGTTCACCTGCGCCATACCATCGAAAACAATAATGATTGTATGTACACAATGACGCAAAAATGACGGGGACTTATAAGTTTGCTTGTCTGTGTATCTGTATGTGGCATCGTCACGCCCAAACGGGTGAACCGATTTCGTTCTAGTTTTTTTTTTGTTTGAAAGGTGTATTATTCGGGAGTGTTCTTAGCTATGTTGGATCAGTCTAAGAAAACCAACGCCCCAAAAATAGCACATGATCTAATATTTTTTTACAACTCTCTCAATATGGGTATCTAATTAAAGGGCTCGACTAGTAGAATACACAAAATGGTGAATTTTTATTTTACAACTTCCACAATTTGTGTATCAAATCTTTGATCGGTAGATCAATTTAAAATTTATAAAAAAAAAATTGGAAATTTTAAAAACCACCGTCAAAACTTTTCAACTTTGTGGTGGCATTTTTAGTAATGGAGGTTTTTGAAATTTTAATTATGTTTTAGTTTCATGTTTTATAAAACGATTAAAATTTCACAGTATCGAAGGAAAACTGTTCTACTTTCCTTTACGAGCGGTCAGTCACCAACTAGCGGTTCTTATTCGCCCGTTAGTCAGTGAAAGTTCTATGTGATAGAAAAAAAAATCTTCTTTAGTTTAAGTTTTTTTTTTATTTTTGATACTACGCTATACTGAACTCAACCTTTAGTGTATCTCTGAAATATATCAATATTGCAGAGATGCACTAAAGGTTGAGAAAGAACATAGGTTATGGTGTGTTGCGATAACCGACATCTACACGGGTGGAGCCATGGTCAATGGGTAGTATAACTTAATTTCAAAGAATCATTTTGCATTCATTATTACATTCAATCATTTCACACATATTACAATATAATTATAAGGGCGATGTATAAATTTAGAAAAAACTATCAACCAATATTTAGAATGTAATGTGTTCTCAATATCAGAATTTATAATTCAATTATGTAATATATAAACTAGCAAATATCTAAGATCGTCATAATACTTACAGCAACTGGCTTCATCGTGGCCATCAGCACAGTCATAATTTCCATCACAGATAAGGTTTTCATCAAACGTAGCTAAATAGTCAATGCATGAACAACCTAGTTCGTCAGTGCCATCTTCACAATCAGCTTTACGATCGCACCGGTGACGATAAGGCACTATTTGATTAATACTGTAAAAAATAAACATAAGAAATAAATACTAATATTAAGGCATACTGCAGATATAAAAGATGAGTGTCTGTAGTAATTCATAAATTTTTATAATTTACATACATACATACAAGTACTCACATCTGTAAATCCCCGAAGGAGTAGGCAGAATTGCATTAACACTAACACAACTAAGATCTAAAACTGAAAATCATAGTTGGTGAAACCTAATAGGGGGTGAGTCTATTGCCGTCTAGCGGGCCCTTTGGTCTTGGGCTATTTACTGTCAGATGGAGAACAGCCCTATCCCTTAGTCGCCTTTTACGACACCCACAGGAAGAGATGGGGAGGTTCTATTCTACTGCACCGATAACCAATATGGTATATATAATGTACTGAATGTAATTAACTGAATTGTACTAATATACTAACCGCTGACATTGGAATTCCTTCGGTATATGATGTTTTCTTCTTAACGTGGCAGGTTGTAGTTCAGAACTGACAATACTTTCAAAATCAATGTCTGGTAAGGTCTTTACTTGTTCATCCTTTCTGTGATTTTTAATTAGTGGTGTACTTTCTTTGGTGACATGTTCAGTATCTGCACCTGTTTGATCAGGAAAACCTGAATGAGATTTTGGAAGGAGATCTACTATTAGGCCATCCGAATCTGTTTGAGCTATATTTTCATGTTGATTTTGTTCTGCATTATGAGTTGGCATTAGTTCGTTGTTTTCGTTGTTTTGTGAATTGATTTGTGTAGTAATTTCAAGATCCATTGAAGTATTATGTGTGAATTTAGTTGATGCGTCTTCGGGTGTTTGTTCTGTTACTGTCCCTTTGGAATTAGCGGATTCATCGATATCTCTCACTGTAGTTGGCTCTCGAAGTTTTTCTAATACTGATGATCTTGATTCTAAAGATTCTCCCATCAATTCAATTGCAATACTTTCCGTATCCCCACGACCCTTGAGATTGGATTCTCTACTTGCAGTATCACCAGGTTGTGATGTTACATTTTCATCATTGAAGTCCTCGACACTTTTTGACGGAGTTTGGAAATCTGGTTCTACTACACCTAAAATTATGAATTGAAAAAATACTTTCCTTTTCCTGTGATATATTTAAGTTCACCTATTCAAATTATTTACCAATATTTACTCATTTTTTACAAGCTGCTCTTAATGCATATCCATAAATCTCAATCGAATTTTAAAAGGAAACTATAACGTCTAACAATATTCAAGACAGATTCTATTGAGTTATCGTGCATTTTTGTACTTAACTTTTTTATTGCAGAATGATTTATTTCGGTATTTATATACACATTTATTTATTTAAAATTTGTTCTTCTAAAAATAACACATATTTTTCGTTAAAAGTGCTTTAAGGACAACTACAAATATAATTCAAAACAGTAATGTAATATAACACGAGACAAATTAGTAATATTTAAAAATGTCTGACAAAAACTGATTCTAAAGCGGTATAAATCACATAATCTATAAATATAGAAAGACAAGCCCAGACAATTTTTTTTATCATATTCAATAAACGAAAATAATTTTATTTTACCTTCAGCTGATTTCTCAATTTCTTCTTTCTGGTTATTTTCTGAAGTTATACTTTCTGCTGAAATCTTTTTTTCAGGTTCATTCGTGACACTCTCAATACGAACAGTTGTCGAATCAATTTCTTTTTCCACCCTTAATGACTCTGTTTTGGCTTCTTTCGTAGCAAATATTTCTTCAGTAAAATTATTGGACATAATATCATACGGAAATGTTGAAACTGTATTCTTAAATTCACAATTAACTTCATCCTCTCCATCAAGACAATCGACAATTCTGTCACATTTTCTTTTATTTGGGAGACATTTAGAAATTCCTGATTCACATTTAAATCCAGGACACTCTTGTATTGGTTGAATTATTGGTAAGTCTTGTGACGCTGAAAATAGACGCCAAAATATTATAATAAGTAGTGATACATAGATAATATATTATATTACTAATCCAAAGCCTGTGCTCATAAACAGCATAAATCATTATTAGCATCGATGGAACTTTCTGTACTCTGGGCTTTAGATTGTAATCTTATGAAGAAAGGACCAGCACTTTTTTTTTTTTGACTGTGGGGGAAATCCTTCATGGATGTTATGCCGGACTCCTACCGACTAAAACCCCCACGGTATCACCCAGCAGCCTATAGTTGGGAGCCCCGGGTAAGCCCTCGGAAGGATGTCCCAGGGCTCCCGACAGACCCACGGCTTCAATGCGGCCTCGTCTAGGGGGTGGTTTGGGTGCTATCCCGAATCTATGGGGGGCTTTCGGGTATCATCCCGCTTCATAGGAGGGGGGAGGCGTGCATGAGTCCGTCACGTCACGCTGCCGTCATGGGCCTGCTTCTGTAAGGACGATGAGCAGCCAACTCACCGTCCTCAGGCCCCCGGTCATGGAGGCCGATGGTCTTCGGCGAAGACACGTCGGCGGCGCCCAAGCCGCCGACTGCGGAACTCGAGTGGGAGGGTTCTCTCCCGCTCCCGCCCCGCCGCCTCCTTCACGAGCATGACCTGCTCGCAGAAAGAGGCGGCGCAGTCCCACTTACTCCCGCTGGAGACCATGGCTCCCACCATGGTCTCGAGCGAGAGGGTGTCCACGCCCAAACCCACCACGAGGACCTGGCGCTGTTGCGCCCACGCCGTGAAGGACCAGCACTCGTTCTTCATAAACATTATGCTCCCAAAAACCCCCACAACTACTCTAATATACAGTCTTACATATATAAGAGTTACCGTAATTTTAGCAACAGGCGGCTGAGGTACTAGCTCCCCTAGTGATTTAATTTTTGGAGCATAACATACTAACCCTCAAATATAATCTATATGCATTCTGTAGCCACATCCTACATATTATCGTAGGGGTAATTACATGGTGGGTAGGTACCACCATGTAATTAATGATATAGGTACGTATAGTAAAATGTAAAAGGTATTTAAACAGAATACTACTCACCAGTATGATATTTAATCCATTTCACGAAGAGGCTGACTCGTGTATAAACACCAGGCTCACCTTTACGACCGCAGCCATCTCCATGACTTACGATGCCTGCCAGGTACCATTGTTCTGAATTCAAAGGATTTCTGCATAATAGCGGCCCGCCACTATCACCCTGGAATAATACGTCGTAGGCATACGCTTTAATATAGTCAATAGAAGTTATAGGGTGCTGTGTACTTGTATGTCGTAACTTGAAATCATTTTAGTTACGTTTCGTATCGCATTTATCGCCAAATGTAATTTGTTTCACGGTATGTGCTATAATAGTTTCTTTTAATATGAATCGATTACATCAGGAAAATTGAATCGCTCAGGCGGGACTTGAACCCGCGGCCTTTCCCTTACATGCGGAATCCTCTAACCGAATGAGCCACTGAGCCCTATATGAATAAGTTTAACGTGTTATAATAGAGTAAACGTCATGTTAATAAATAAATAAAATATAAAATAAAATTGATGAAAATTGAGGTATATTTACCTGGCACGCATCTTTGCCACCTTCCCTGGTACCTGCACATATGTCTTTGCCAGCACGGTCTTCTTTATATTTACATTTTTCCCATATAGGTACTTCGACCTCACGCATGTGATCAGCTACAAAAAAATTGTACATTGTCATCAGTTTACCTTTAACATATCGCATAAAATTTACTAACTATTTTACAACATAAATTTTAATTTAAGGTATCATCAGACTTACGGTCAGGTCCATGTTCTGTAGTAGCACCCCAACCAACAGCTGTACATTCGGTTCCTGGTAAAGGCCCCCAAGTCCAATCAGCACCGGCTGTATCAGGACTCGGCAGACAAATCGGTCGAACCCAACGGCTATATAATATGGTTGGTTCGACTTTTAATAGTGACAGATCGTTTTGCATATCCGTTTGAGTGTACTGCTGATTAACTATAACATGCGTGACTCTGTGACTTTGTTCTTGTGGAGAGAAGGAGAAGCGACGCAGCATGCCCACTTGCACTTCATAGTAATGGTCCCAAAATCTGTAAAGTTATGAAACACTCTAAAGCACAAAAAATAAATATATTATGAATATACCAAATATTTAAATTCAAATTTTAGTATTGGTATTGCTTTTCGAAGTTATGTGTGTATTTATCGCAGGTTTATAAGTTCCCGGTTAATGGCAATAGGCTCGCCACCTATTACATGGGAACCTAAACATAAACTGGCTAAATGTGGGTGCTAGCACCTCTGTCTACCCCTTCGGGGAATACAGGCGTGATTTTATGTTATGTTATGTTATTTTCACAAAAAATCATCTTCATAATCTTTTTGAAACATAGTTCCTGTAAGATTTTATAAGTCATAACCGTCTCTCAAGTGTCAAAATACCATACAAGTATCCATATAAAGGTCCGTGGACCGCGTCTTTTTAGCTAGCATAATATAACAATTTATATTTAAACATCTTACTTGTGTACACAATGAGCAGCAGATATAACCCAATTATGAGACATAATGACTCCTCCGCAGTGAAACATTCCGTCTCTATATACCGCCACCAACCAAGGCCACGCAGCTGGCTGACTTGGTTTACCGCCAACCACTCGGCTTTCAGTCCTTTTATTTCTCATTTTATCAAAGGAATCTTCCACATTCGATGTATCGAATTTGATTCCGTAATCTGTCTCACTACCGGAATCATCTACATCCCTTTTCTGACGGTAGCCATACATCAAAGGGTAAGAGGGGTGGTTCTTTCGAAGAAATCTTTTGTTACGTCCATAAAGTTGATTTTCAATGGCAGAGTTCTAAAACAACATACATTAAAATATTAGTATTCTCACATTAACAACCAAAAAATGTGCAAATTGACCCTTAATTTTTCTGAAGCGAACAATTAACATGCAAATAAATTCAATATGTGCGAATTGGCATTGAATTTTTTTAAGAATCGTTTCGCACAATTCAAATCGAAAGTTTGTAAGTTGAAGTTACATTAGTAAACGTCTGTGTCCAGAAGCTAATTATTGATTGAATGATTAAAGTTAAAGTTAGCGGGCAACCCCCGTCATGGCTATGGTTCAGGTTATTAGTTCTATGTTTAGTTAGCAAATTCAGAACTATACTGAATTTGTGCTACGAAGAAAATAAACGAACGTTAAGAAAATGAATACTTCTAAAACCTCCAGTCATCGGTATACTTTCAAAATATACGGTTAGCCAGCTTCAGCATGTTCCCAAATATTAGTTCCTTTTTACGTTTGAACGTACCTCTCTCATTAACTGTGAATTAGATTGTACTCGTGTACCGCATAAGAAATCAGGACACGTCACATAAATAGCAGAAGAGTTCATACAAGTGTCAGTTTTTTGCATAAGACCACCAGGATCTGTGTTGATATAGTTCATTTTCAGCATTGGATCTACTGGAACAACGTGAATGTAGGGGGGCCTGTAAACAAAACATATTTGAAATACCTTAGTTCTCTGCTGCCTCATATTAATAGTTTCATTAATTGTCATCTTGCTACTCAATCTTTCCCACTTCTATTTTTATTCTATTGCAAACCCCTTATAGCACATAAGTTCTATTCTACAGCATATGGTATACCTTATGATAAGACCTGCTTCTCGGCGACAAGCATCATGAGCCCACATGTATGGATTTTTACATACTGCATACCACTCTCCTTTGAAATTTCTGTGCAAGAAACCTTCAGTATTTGATACAGCAAATATCTGAAAATAAATGTAGGTAAATTGAATAAAAAAATAAAGTCTGAGCCCATAATTATATTCATTCTCTTTTAGTTTTTCAATTAAAACTTAATGTCCCTAAAGACCGGTCACAAAGAAAATAAACAACGTCCAAATATTTTTAATAGGTAGTTACATGTAGCACGATATTATATTTGTAATTTTTATGCTTTTATTTCATTTATAGAGCATAAAATTGACACAAAGAATTTTACCGGTTTCTTAAGTAAAGTCGACGCCAACATGTTACATTCCAATTCATCTTTACGATTTGGACAATCAGCGACATTGTTACATCTTTGTTCTTTGCTAAAGCATGTACTTTGTGAGTTCATATCCAAATCTTCACAACTAAATGTAGTTTCACTACAACCTGGAATAAAAGAGTTAATAAAAATACTTGTATCATACCAGTATAATCCATTCATTATGTAGTTCACCTAAACTTTTTGAGTATTAAACTTATACTATTATGGTAACTATTATTCTAATACACTAAAATTTAGATGAATGTGAATAAAATTTGAAATAAAAAAACGTAACGTAAACATGGGTGAATTTGAGGCGACTCCTTCACATTAAAACGGATGGACAGAGTTAAACGAAACTTAAATTATACGAGCTACTCTTCGGAAGAGGACTCTTCGAGGTAGGACACGAAGGAGGAGGTAGGACAAGACGGTATTCCCGTCCCAATTGAGCAGTCCGACTAGGGAAGCACCTCCGCTCTACAGAATACCGCGGACATAATAACCTCGTGTTGTATTGTCGGTGGTGATTAGGGTAGCCACAGCTTACTGGAGAGTTTTTGTGCTATCAGTGGGAAGACCAAAGGCTTGTCCTAATCTGTCTTCTACACTGATAGCACAGAAACTCTCTGCTATTACAGGGTCGGTAGCACGAGTGTGACTCCCTTAGTGTTGTACACGTCCCTAGGCCACGGTAACCAATTTCCATCAGGTGGGCCCTGTGCTTGTCTGCCACCTAAGTGGTATCACAGAATAGATACGTACAAAAAAAATAGATACAAAAAATGGAAGGCGGGGCAAATCTAGTTTTATAGTGAAATTTGTAATATATATCACATTGAACATCGTGAAAATTAATTTACAAGATGCGAAATTTATTATTAAATATTATTTTTAATTTTAAATAATTTAATTAAATCTATTATTTTCTTATTATAATTTTATTATTATATAATTTATTATTAAATATTATTAATTACCATAACATCCCAATTCATCTTCTCCAAACGGGCAGTCGAAGTATCCATCACAGAGTCGTGATTTATCAACTCGGGATTTGCAGTTACATGTAGCTTCATCACTGACGTCATCACAATCTACGTGTCCATCACACCACTGTTTCTTTTCAATGCAAATTTCTCCACTCAAACATGCTACTGTATCAGGTGGACATGAAACTTCCCGAGTCATATTGGATGAGCGCTTCGAACCAGTAACTTCTGATCTATAAAGTTAAAATGAAATGATAATTTTGAAGCTGTCCTTCTTAATTTTCTTCGGTAAACCAATTTTCTTTCAATGTTGTTGCGAACTTAATTTCCTCATCTCAAGGCAATTTTTCAATATTTTTGTAAGAAAATAATAACCCCTCATTATTATTATTGCCTATATTCGTTTTAAATACACATACATGACATTTTTAATAACACTTAATATGCTTTTAAATATATTAAAATTTACCGTGTGATACCGGTGGAGTAGAATAAGCATATCCTCATGTCTTATCGTGGATGTTGTAAAAGGCGATTATGTTTAATGGGAAAGTACTGACTCCTTGTTACTTTCACACACACATGGTAAAAGAAAGATATCTAGTACTCCACCGGCATCGACATTATTGTTCTTATTTAGGTAATTCACAAGTAACAAAATCAGAACAAATATTTTTCTAATTATAAGAACAAATATGCAGAAGGGTTCCATACTTACTTAGGAGTGAGAAAGCTCATGAGTATATCAACGTCTTGAGGGTGTATCTTACGCCTGGGCATATCTACATTACGGGTTTGTTTGTAAGAAGACTGTATTGTTGGTGCATAATACCTTCGAAAAAAAGAAAAAAAGTAAGTTAATATTCGTAAAGTAATACAAAGTGCTTAATAATTAAAATAAATGAGTTGTAATTTTGCGTACAAACCTAGCTTGAGGTATTAATGGGCGGTCGTAATGTTGTTCATTATGGGTCAAATCCTCGTTAGTTGGATCCAAATAATCTGTGAAAAATAATATTGCTATAGTAACTCAGAACGATGAAAACGAATCAAATGTTTGTCCTCACAATATGATTATCAAACAATTAGAAGAGTTTATCTTTTAAACGTTCGTTGATCATAATTATTTGATCTACATGAAGCAACCATAGAACACAATACTAAAAGTTTGCAGTGCCAAGCGAAATGCAAATTAATTGGCCTTTTAAGTTATACACGTTTCATCACACATCATTACATATCAAATACAACTTTGGTACATTCAAGCAAAAACGAGTAAAGTTTTTTCTAGAATAAACAGGCAATATCATTGACATATTGGCTGTTTATCCTAGGAATATACTGTACTCGCGTTTGGTCGAACCAGCTCGTAGGAAAGTATGCAAATCATAATATCGATATAGTATTAGAGTTCTATATACTAACCTTTGACTCGTGGATGCTTTTTTAGAAGATTTAAGAGACAGTTATCAGGCTCGCGGTGATTATGTAATGACGAATGAGGATTGCCGTTTTGACTAATATTTTTAAAGTCATAAGGTGATTCAATTGCATTATCTAAATGTGTTCCTTGCAATACTTCACGCTTTGTTACATCAGTGGTAGTTATTTCAAAAAGTTCAGAATTAATACTATCATCTATTTCGTTCATACCTAATGTCATTTTTGACTTTTCTTCTTCTCGTCTCGGTGATTCATTATTATTCGCTAATTTTTTCAACTCTGTAACAAGATCTTTGCAAATACGTTCTTTTCCTTCTTCATTACATAAGGTATCATGTTGCATTATAATTTCTCGTGCCTTTTCTAGTTGATCATCATTAAAATTTATGGCATTAAATGCGTCAGAGTCAGAATCAATGTTTCTTACAGCATCTGTATCTCTTTTTTCTCTGGCAATTTCAGTGTCTGACGTAGAATTGAATAATCGTATATAATGAAACATATTTGCAGGCTCGCTGTTATCTTTTATGTAAATTATGTGAGTGTTTTTAGAATTATCTGAAATTAACACATGTCTTTTTATATAACAGCCCAGTACAATATCGATTAAGTATTAAAATAATAAGCATTCACAGAGCATTATTTTTATTTAGTACATAAAATGTGTATTAAAATGACTTACCATAACTTTCTAACATTTTTGACAAAAGGACATAAGTACCAGCCCCAAGTATTGTTAGTAGCAGCATTATCATAAGTTTTTGTAACGATGGGAATAAACATTTGTATATTCCATTGTTAATGCGCCCTGAAATCGAAAAAAAAAAACTTAGAATATATGTTTGTAGGATGATTATAGTAGATAAATACGCGTCTTTTGAGATACGACTTTTGAGTGGTTATCTGTGGCTCCCTTATAAATACTTGCAGCATCAAAACCAGCAGATTTGTGTTCAGCTGATCCTACTTCAATCCCAAGTATTCCTGGTGGTACTACGAGTACCAACATACACTAAACTACTTAAATATACACCACCAGAGATACAATCTTAAATAGAATTTGATTAGTCCCACACTCCTCAAAACGTTTACTTCGTTTGTCGTAGCCAACGGTAAGCTAAAGAATCTGGTGGTGTACTTTGGGCAACAGAAGTGGCAACAGCTCTTTCCCTTTGTCTGGTTAATATTCTGCTAAGATGGGAGTGGTCCATATTCATGTTTATCGGTTTCTTTGCATGTCTTATACAAGCAGAGGACATTGTAGAGAGACTGTCCAAGGATGACGGAGTTTGAAATTTATGTCCATCAAGTAGGTACCTGTGTTGCTAAGGTATTATCTTAACAGGCAACGCAAAGGAATGGTGACTATTTAAGTTGTCAGAAAAAAGCTCTAGAAAAATCACCCAATGCTACAGAGTTCTACAGTACTGTACTTCACTGTAGAATAAAATTGCTTCTTAACAAGAATAGGTAAGGTGTTCATACTAAAAAGCCACCCCAACTGAACTGAAAAAATGGTAAGATAATGAATTGACTTACCGTTAGCTGATGATTCTGCTAACTCCATCGGAGGGAGTCCCAGCTGGTCAAAACGTTCTTTCTTCATATTTTCAGTAGTCATCTGTAAAAGAAGTTATGTTAATGTAAATTTACTTTACTTTAAAATATGCAAATAGAGCCGCAGCATGGGAGCTGGGTAGGCTCGCAATAGGGTCTTGAAAGTGGTTCATATTAATTATGCACGCATGTATTAAAATACATACACACGACGGTAAGAACCTACATAAATATTAGTACATTTTTGGATTCTGTATTTTCCTTGTACTGTGTGCTTTATTTCTGCAATAAAATAAATTATATCTTTATTTGTTTTTTTTTATATCGTACCTAGTAATTTAAAGCAAACTAGTAATGATAAAGATATCGAAAATAACGTTTTCTATTCATAAGGATAAGAACTGCGAGTAAGGAAAATTAGAGGAAATTAACACTCCTATTCACATGTTTACTAAGATGAATCTGTATGTACTATTAATCTATAAATGAACGTGGGTTTAGTATATTTTAATGTCAAAAGCTTTGATGTAATTACTGTAATAATGCTGTACGGTCTCTAGTCAACACAAGCACCTAATTATGTCTGAATCCAGATCTAGGTTCGTAATTTCAGAGCATGTGGTAAAGGTTTTCTTCATTCAATGTTAAATTAACACTGTCTTCAATCCCACTAACAAGTATAATTTACTAATTACTTATATTTAGGTATGATTGTAGAAGGTACTTATTGCATTATATTAGATCGCAAATAAAAACGATTTTCTTGAAATTCTAATAATTCCACTGTTATTTTAGATGGCGTATATCTAATTCTAAAATCATGTAAAATCTGTTTATTGAAGAATAAGTGTAAATCTGCGGTAGCCTAGTGGTATGGGTAATGGACTGCTGAGACGAGGTCTCGGGTTCGATTCCAGGTTTACCATGGCACACACCAATGACTTTTCGATGCTTTTCGAAATTATGTGTGTTTATCGCAGGTTTATAAGTGCCCGGTTAATGGCAATAGGCTCGCCACCTATTTTGGGACCTAAACATAAACTGGCGAAATGAGGGTGCCAGCACCTCTGCCTACCCCTTCGGGGAATACAGGCGTGAGTTTATGTTATGTTATGTTATGTTAAGTGTGAATTATTTCCTCTCGTTCTATCGGCTTTTATTGCACAACCTAGAAGAGGGCAAATTATCATTATTTTTTTTTTAATTTCATTACATTGCTCGACGCTGAAACCGCAATTATGAATACATATTCGGACACACTCATAAGCGTTACCTAACTAAAGCAAATAGAAACAAAGAAACATTAAATAAGTAAGCAATCATATTATACTAACTTCAAATTCATCGTCGGAGAAATGACAGCAGAATATTTTAGAAGCAATTTCGCAGTCGAAATCGCGATTTGACGAAATTTTTTTGCAGAACTTATTCCTAATTTTCGTCTCACATACCATTATAATAAAAAATAATCATCCTCTCAATGGCAAGTAATCGATAGCATATGGAGAGACGTCTAACGTCTAGTTATTGTCGTATATTGAGATAATAAAACGAAATGCTTATCTTTGGTCGCACCTAATATTGGTAATGGAAATATAATAATGTCAATGATGTTTGGTTTGAACTCAATTCTATACGACTACCTACTGAATCAAATATAGCCTATAAAATATTTTAGCTTTTCTGTTCAATTCAATGAGAGCAACTGTACGAGTAATTCAACTCGTTTTATTTGGCAGTCTAACATTATGTATAGGTAGGTATCAAATTTTGTTTGACACATAATAAGTTTTTAACATAGCTTTAGGTATTTATATTATATTGGTTTTTAACACCAAATAAAACTAACCGTAAAACACCCAAATGGGGGTTTTGGGTCGTTTAGGTTCTGTTCTTTATATTATAAACTAAGATCGCCGTATGGTTGGAATTTCAACTACAATATCTATGCACCTTCTCACTCTAACATCTTCACCTGCATTCCATTGCATGCACCGTGATGAAACATACGTACCTACATACATATCACCATACAGACAATTCTGCATTGTAATTGGAAAACAATGATATACGTTACGTGGCATAGTGATATGTGGAGCGAACATTCTGAAATACGAGTACATATGGGATGACGTCTCACTACATTATATGTATATATCAATAATATCCCCCGCCCTGGCTTCCCCCGTGACATAATTCGAAGCCATGTTTTATTAATTTTTAAATATCTATGGGGATCTATGGGAATCTGCCGGATTTGTTCACATGTATGATTACTGCTCCGCTACTTTCGGAAATAGCGTGATGACATAACCTTCCTCGAGTCAATATAAAAAAAAATATTGTACCAGTAATTTCTGACATCAGCGCGTTGAATCAAAACAAACGAACAAAGTTTATAATATTAGTACAGACTTTAAGCGTGTTACCTATTCCCTAACATAACATAAATATGTTCAAGTTATATGATGGTCAACCTATCACATAGCGAGAATTGAATAATTCAATATAAAAAACAAAAAAGAATACAAATTCTACTTACATTTCTCAGTGTTGACACAAATACACTCTATTTTCACGATAACATATTTTTTCTAATTATAGAATTAATGCTACCAGCCACCACGAGCATGAGAAGCTATCGTCACACTGGAGCTCATTGACACCATCATCATTTCGCTGATGCTTCGTTTCGGGTAAAGTCGCATTTGCTTATTTGACATTTTAGTTCGACGTAAATTGGCACGTTTCAATGTTGTTTTATACTTAAAAAAATAATAATTAAAATTAGTGTGGTTATAGTCAGCCGCCCTTTCCGGATCAATCTGGGGTCACTTTGGTTCCTACGCCCGTGGATAACTCACCTTGAAACCGGAGATAACCCTGGGTAAGCCGGCTGCAAGGGATATGCTTTAGGCAATGTTACACACGGCATCTGAAAATCCAAGACCCGAGCTATTTTAGTTGGTTCGAGTTCTATAAATAAACACACGGTACGGTAACGGTTTGTATTCGAGGGGATTTTCGTACGAAAAATGGGTGGGTTAAAGATCAGGGCCCTATACAACTTCATCTTCAATCCAAGAGTTCTACAAGAGAAGACGAGACTGACTGACGGACGAGGTTTGGGCACAGGATTTCCGCCTACGTGAATCCCTGAAACTGAGATTTTTTTTTTAATTTCCTTTATACAAATCTTCTCTTACTCATAAAAAACGCAACAAAAATTAATAATCGATCTTAGTGCAGTTATTCGGAAGCTTATATAAAATATAACTCACTAAACAACAACTAAAATTAATACATAAATTTCGGCAATTTCGAATGTTGATACACTGACAAGTTACGTTCTATGGGTGCAGAGTCGTAACGTCTTAAGCTAAATCAGCAAAATATTATTTGCTTCTGTGACCTGATATTATAATTTCGAAATCTTGAAATACTCAATATTAAAGCGTATTTTAAAATAATTAAAATTGCTGATTTTCATTTTTAACTGACTGCGCCAGAAAGGGGGTTATGTTTTTTAGAGAGTAGGTATGTTTTCATGTAAAAGTTATTGTGTATTTGAATTTCGTTTGATTGATTTTAGTTTGACATCATGTTTTTGTTTCGATAATTACTACACCGATTAAAAAAAAAGAGAAGAAAGGAAAAGAGCTCCTGTTTTAAGCAAATTCCGGGCTCCGAAGAGCAAGTTATGGAGGAAACCAAATAAGGCGTTTTAATGCTGATGTTGATGACATCCGTCTCGAAGGAACTCGAAACTTCATTTTTTGTCGCATGGTAAAGAAGAGGAAGGTTCTGCCCGTATACGAGTTTCCCTCTTGTTATCTGCCCGGGATTTTCAAGCGGAACGGGATAAAATATCTGTCGGGGCCGTCATGGTTGGGACAATTTTGGGATTGTCTGCGCCTGGAATGGTGGTCCATGTCATCTCAGCTTCACCCTAGTCTTTTTACTATGAAGCGAGATGTGTCAATTAGCATGTAGTCAATTTAATTTATAAGAGTTTGCATTAACATTAATAGTAGATTAGTAGCCAAGGGCTGTAAGGCATCAATTGCAGCCCGAGATATTTAGGCGCACGAGCGCCTATAGTTCGAGGGTGCAATTGGTGCTTACACCCGAGCTAACTATTCTGCTTTACATCTCGATAAAGAGGTAAGTAGGAAACCGGCATTATAAGCATAAAACATTTTATTTGTTGAAATTTAATGAGAACAAATTTCAAATTTTAAGGACAGGTGGTTTTTGTGTATGTAAATAGTTTGAGATGTTTTTTCCTAATTAGCACGTAATTATAAAAAAATCCAAAAACAAACAATATTTTAAGTAAAAGTTTTCTATTCTCGCCTTTTTTCATTAAAAAGAATCAAGTAAAGAACATTTTAATTTTTTTTTCTAGAACTAAATTGAGCTTCGCCGTTCGATATTTCAAATTGATGACTATTATACTCACATGGAAACAAGGCTGAATAGCAAAGCGACCTCTTTGGTCATTGGGCTGAATGCATGATGTCTATTGCCAGTATGATGGTTAGATGTACGCGAACTTTTTGAAAGAAAGAATTGTTTTTTTTTACTTACCGCCCTAGGGCTTTTCTAGCTACATTATTACCCTAGAGCGCTAATTAGTCACCTACAAGCCCCATTTGGAGGTAATAAGAACCTACTTACCGAACATGAGAGATGTAAAGAACATTTACAATACCGTTTTACAATTTACAAAATAATATAATGTCGTCCTAGAGCAAAGCCGAATGAGATTCCTAAAGCTTAGATTAGTGGAAATTCTTTTTACTTCTTTTAACTTTGAATCGATTGTTAAATCTATAGACGACTGACGCTCAAGCGCGTCGGATCCCGCTCATTGCCTTTGACGGCCTAAAAATCAACAGCGTGACAGATACGGGGTAATGTGATATATCTAGTAAGTTCAGTTAACCTTTGCGCACGGTGAATAAGTAATTTTTGCCTCTAATATCGCAATAATAGCGCTAAATACAAAGATGGTATAATAATGGTTTATATTTTTAATGTCTTCAACGTGCTGCGTTCCCTAAGGACACCATCTGGCTGGGTGTAATAATTATGTAATAAAAGAAAATGACGACGGAGCGTTAGCGTTCTTCTTATAATTACCTACATAATTAAGTATCGACGCTAATTAAAGACATGAATCCTAAGGTTTTAAGGGTCCATGTTTATTTTATATATAGGGTAGGGTGTCTCACAGTGAACCGGGTAAATTTCAAAGTCTTGTAGCGTGCTCGTTTTTTCGATGAATGGCTTAAATTTTTTGTGTATTGTTAGTGAATTTATTTGGCTACAATTATACAATAACTTATTGAGTAAATTCCTTTTGGTTTCAGAGTAATGAAAGAATTTATGGAAAACCAGATTTGGTTCAATGTATCCATCGGGATGTACACATTTAACCGGGGTATTTTCCACATTGAACCACCTTATTAGCCAGATATATTTAGACTAATTTGCATTTAAATTACTTTATAGTAAAATAAAAAACTTGAACTACCCACTTCCTATCCAAAACAAGAAGTTTAATCATTGTATAATTGGGATTTTCTTGCTGAAATGTATTGGAAACGTTTTTGTCAATTTCTGTCTTTCCTAGTACTCAAAGCTAAAATGGTCCCATAGTCTTTTGATCCCCACATGAAATAGGATCGATTGGCACCAAAAATTTTTTTTCCAAAATCTGTGAATACATTTGAATGATTTTTTTATAGCATTTATTATGCTAACTTTTAAGTTCGAAAATCTGTGAATACAGTTCAAAATTGGGTATTAGAGAAGGTCTCCTAAGAACATTTTACTGTAACTACTACGGTTAAGGTCTACTACTATATCTATACTATAAATACACCCTGTAGAGCTTCATGGTTTCACAATGTAATGAGCCTTCATTAGTACCTACTAACACTACCTACCTGAACAATATTTTTTGTCTCGCAATACCAACTTAACTCTAAAATCTTATACAACCTAAAGAAGGTACGTTATGCATCACAAAACAAAATAATCAAAATAATTACTATCTCAGTCTACATTTTAACCACTGGGGTTACACAGTGAACCATGGTTCAAAGTGTACCACCCAAAAGTGGCTCATTGTAGGACAGACCACGTTTTAATAATTAACCTCATAATTTTACTGGGAAACAATATCGCAGTGTAACGAATTACGATGCATTTATATGTTGGATTATTATGTAAAACAGGGTTTATATAAAGAAACCAATATCATTTACAGCAAGAGCGTGAAAAAAGAAAGAAACTTGCAGAAAAAACTAACTTTTTGAGACAATTTTCGTAAAAATGCTTCTTACAAAACCTCTTCGCCCGCTATCGCCACGCAAACTAGTGGGCAGAAAGGGAAGGTAAATACGTCTCTTTTACCCATATTAGCCCAGTTTGGCAAGTCGTATTTCCGAAATAAGTATGTGGTTAAATGTAGCTGCCTGGTTCATTGTGAGACACCCGACCCTACCTATTTTAGTCCGTGATTACAGTGATGTTTTTGTGTTGTTGTGTTTTGTGTTTTGGTGTTTTTACTGGTTAGGCGACATGTCGCCCTCTTGATATCTTGCCTGCAGGCGAGTGTTGTACCCTTTAAGGAATGTACGATGCGGTATTGATACGGTATAACCTGAAATATCTAATAAATACTAGTAAATAGTACATTTTAAATACTTTTGTAAAATAAATAAGACACGCGCTATTGCACTTTATTTCTTGTTCCTTACGTTTATTTTATGTTTGCATTTTTATTTTGAGGTATGTAGTGTTTTAATAGGCTTTTTACCTTTCAGGAACGGGACCCTGAAATACTGTTTGGGAAGCGCAAATATAATTCAGTTCAGTTGAGCCGGATGTATGGCAGTAAATGTAATCTGACTTTCCGCCAATTCAATAATGTTACACGTCTTGCTTTCTTCAGTTATATTATTTTATGAAATAAATAACGTTATTTACACAACCAAAGTGGCAAATAAACAAGTAACTACTTACCAGATTATTTGACGTACACAACACTAGACTTGTTCCCTGTTTAAAGAACACTTCTTATCCATGGCATAAGTATACAATTTTATGTACCCAGTGAGTTGCTAACTTAAGTGTGTTCTCAGAGGCGCATGAGTTCCTCCGGTCAGATATAACTAATATACCGGTGTACATGATGTGTGTAACAGCACTAGTAACCCCACTTACAAAGTAATTTGACTGGTTACATATCTGTAGAGTCTTAAAGCAGCTTAACTGCGTAAGTACTCCATCAGTTGTGGATTTAGTCGGTTCTAGTCCGATTACCTCGTCACAAAAAGTTGCGTTTGCCATCAAAATAGTATTTTACCAATCGAATAGCGTTAACTTCAAGCACGATGAATGCTATACTAAACTTGTGATGTTACCTTACAACATTGAGAGGTTTCGGGTTCGAGTCCTGGCCATTACCAACTTGAACCTAGTCCTAACACGGTTTGGTTTAGGGGTTCAAAAAATATTAAGTAAAAAAATAAAGAAAAGAGCATTGCCCCGGAAAAGGGAAAGGTTGTGGGTTCAAGCCCCACCTGAGCAATTCATTTTTCCTGATGTAATCGAATTGTGTAGTTCGCTTAATAAATGCTATAAAATTTCATTCAAATAAAAAGAAATGAATGTGATGTTATTTACGTATTAAACAGAATATTTATCGTGACGTTATCGTGGTGTACCCTTACACCACGATAACGTCACGATAAATATTCGTCACGAGCACAAAATTAATCAATTAGATTAAGTCATCCCAGACAAGCCCGATCCATTAGTTAATTGATCTTTATCCTCTACAACTATAACCCCTAACATCCCTTTGTGTGTTTAATGATTTATTATGAAACTCTTGTCATCATGTGGCGCTGTCTATTATTAGATTATGACATATGACCCAGAAAATAAGGTAGTGTAGTGAGTAGCATAAATGAACCGGGTCGTTCTCTTTACTTTGATATGACAAGGAATCGATGGCTGACTCATGCACGTGAATGGGCGCTACTCGTGGTGACTGGTTGAAAATGATTTTGTACTATTATTGATACATACATCCGATAAACCGGTTAATTCGCGACAGTATAATGTTGCAACGTATGTATGAAGGTGACTGCAAAGCCACCAAATGGATCTTTTTTTTTTCGTGCGGAAGGGGAGGCTATGTCGGACTCATATCGACTTAAACCGCAACGCCGACTGTGGATCGTCGTGCTAAGCCGGAGATGAGATTGTCTTTGACAAGTCACTCGCACCCCGGCTGACACAGAGAGCCAAATGAATCTGGCTGAAATTTGATATAGGAATAGATTATAGTCTGAAATAACACATAGGCATACTTTTTATTCCTTAATACCTTTACATATGTTGTGTAAACGGTATAAGAATTCCATTTAGGTGGAGCTACGTGTGCTACGGGCAACAGCTATTATTATTATAATTCTGTTGCTGTAAACTACGATAAAATAGAAAATTTCAGAGAAAGAAGTTTACCTGCCACTCTCCTAACAATAAACATTATGAGAAAAACATAGCCTTAAGAGACTCCGTTATGGTTCGCACATATTGATACCAACATACAATCATTCATTAACATGATTTGGTTGGTGACCACGTAGAAAATCGCTTTCCACGGTGCATGCATATAATGTAACGGGGCCAAGAAGGTCTTTTCATTTATTGGTTGACCTTGAGCACGAGCAACAGGCTGTTTGGAGGAGACATTTTCTATTTAAATTAATGAGAAATCCTTAGCAATTGATTGTGCGTGGTTTCAGTGATCTGTGCATGTGAGTATAGAAATTGATTTGGTGAATAGTTTGCATATAGCGACATCATTATTAGAATGGTTGTACAACAATCGAAAATATTATGTGAAACAATTGAACCAAAAAAAGCCGCCCAAATCCTATTCCAATACAAACTAGAAATTGCTGGTGAGTGTTTATTGAACCAGTGCTGGGTGTTAAACACTTCAGCTTCCTCAGATTTGACCAGATGAGCATGACATGTGTGTTGTCAACATTTTGTTGACAAACTATGTTGTAAAATCTTATCTTTTAGCAACTGACAATGGACAATTGCTCTAGCCCACTATTACATCAGGACAACGCTAGACCAATTTTTTGATACCCACTTTACTCTTTGGGTCATACTCCAACAGATTAGAATGTTTTTTTTTTAAATTCGGACAATTTCTTGCAAGGAAAATCTTTAAAGAGGTATTCCAAACCAAATTGTTAAAATCGAAAATTAACTTTATTCAATGAAACGTTTATTTCAATATGTAAAAATCTAATGTGCAATACTTATAACCTACTAGCTTTTGCCCGCGGCTCTGCCCGCGTGGATGTCGGTTATCGCAACCAAACATAGCTTATGTCCTTTCTCAAGGTTTAATCTGTAAGGGTAGGTGTAGGTGAAAGTATAATATAACAGACAGGCAGACAGACAGAGTTACTTTCGCATTTATTATATTAAGTATGGATGTATGGTCCAAAACTGATTTCGATATTTTATCATGAACTCTGAAATTCCAGTAGGTAAACCAATAATGCGATATAATATACGAAAATAACTACAACATAAACAAGTTTTCCAAAATAAAATAGCACATTATGAAGTTTTTGAAGTATTGGCTCGAACCATTCGCCATTTATAAGCTTGTTTGAGAATCCTTTATTTCACAACTAATAATTGTTTATTAAAACTTTTTCATACGACGAGTGGTATAAAGAGATTGTCTGCAAACATAGTGCTTCTAAAGTTATTCAAACTATTTTGAAATTAGTGATCTCATATTTGTAGTTCGTTAAAATCTCAAGTACTATAGTTTAATTACAGATTAACAGAAGAATAAAACTTTGTAAGAGCTTAAATTAATTTTTGCTTTATTCTATTATGATGTTGCCATGGTGGGTCAAGGTGGACTAGAGAAGGGCCACCCTATCTCACATGGGTATTGTAGAAGGCGACTAAGGGATAGGGCTCCATTCGACGGTAAACATACAGCCCATGATAAAGTGCTGGCTGGCAAAAGGCTCTCCCACGGCTCTCCACGTAGGACCGATAATCATGATTGGCGCAATCTGGGAGTTTTAATACACCTCTGCCTACCCCCTAGACAGTTTATAGGCGTGAGTGTATGTTTTTATTATGATGTTGACGTCTAAAATACTGTAACAAACAAAATTATTAGGTACAATCGGCTAGATATACTTTACCTTATTTACTATATATTCATTATAACATAACAAGCACTTTGTTAAATCACAATGCTAGGGATGTTTGCATATAGACAGACACTATAACGTACAGGTACTTTACGATATTCCTTAGGCTCTACATGTTTTTTATTCATGTTTCAGATTCTAACTTTATTGTTACGTGTTCGAGAAATGGCTAGATGACATGTGGATATGAACTACGTGACTATGAATTCCTCACATTTCACTTTTTTCGTATCTATCCTACTTTTATTAACAATTTCTGGTTGCCATGGAGAATTCAATGAAACGGATCCTGATACATATACGAGTCGGTTCATCGCCGACCTATGGTTGGAGGGAGCTGATATTGTACGAATTATTTGGCGAGATTGTTCTAAAAAGGTAACGAAATATAGAACTAATAATATAAATATATTTTCAAGTAACAGTTTAAATCTGACTTTGAATATAGGTACTCTCTCAAATTAAAAAAATAAGAAGTAGATAGGTACGTCAGTTAGTTAAAGTGTTTGGGTGCATCGTTTTATTTGATTTGATTTCGAAATCTTAGGGAATGATTTTATACTTAGAGAATGATTTTATACTTGTCCCATGACAAAAATTATGATGATATTTAATTCAAGCACAGCACTATACCGATTCTTATTTAATGTTACAATGGTTTCTTTTTTCAGAAAAAAAAACTTGATTAATACGTAGTTGTAGGCACAACAACATCCATTAGTACAGTTATCAAAGAATCTGGATAGTAATACTTGTCTATTCAGGCTATTTACGGATATTTATCAAAGTGCTTCTGTCCGAAGCGATGCTCCGTATAAGCCTTCAATAGCCTCATAAATCCCCTTAATCGCCTTTACCAACAGATGCCTGTTTGCTAAACTACAAGGACACAAGGACTTAAAGCATTCATTGTTGTTCACTTCGAAATATTCCATTTAACCTTTTTTTTACCTTATCTATAAGTCTCATACATCTACCTTAGTACATAAAACATTGATGCCAAAGTTATCAAAATACGTACTGAGATTCCTATTGCCATTCTTCATATTTATATGTACACCATAACTTATAAAGGTCTGAACAGAAAATGCCGATTTAAAATTCTTGCAGTCCAATGTAGTGCAGTCCGTAGTAAATTTATACGCGTATTCAAGGATTCATTTTGTATATACCTAGATTGTGATTTTCGTAAGCAGTAAGGGAAAGCAAAGGTAAATAAGTATGTTCCTATTGAATGATCATAATATTATTTGAGATAGCAATCACAAATAATGTTATGTATGAAAGAAAGTCATACTTCGTAAATTGTATTTTCGCAACAACAATTTCTTGTATCTTTGTAAATACACTTTTGGATATTTGTTATCGTTCACTTTTTTCTGTGAATCGTTATGAGTGCTTTCAAGAACACAATTACTTTTTGGTTTGCGTTACGATTTTAGTTTTTTATATCCTACCATTTCTTTTTATTTGAATTTGGAAGCTACGGTCTATCTGGCATGAAAATTAACATTTAAACTGTATAGTTATAATTGTGAATTTAAATGTGCTCTCATTTAGTGGTTTATATCTTTTGCCATACAATTCTTTTTATAAGTTTAAACAGTATTACGCTAGCAGCTTACCTTCCGACATTGCTACTATGCAGTAAATTGTAGATCCCAATTTTTTTTTTAAATAAACGCTGCAAAGAAAATAAATCTTTCCTTATCGTTTATACCCTAGAGCATGAATCTTTTAAGCTATAAAGTTTATAATGAAAATTACACATATTTCTTACAGTTGGTGGACGTAAAAGATGTCATAGATCATAAGGAATACTTTCCGAAGTTCGTGAGATGTATGAAACGGAAAACTTTAAGAGCACTTGATCGATCGTTGACACCTGACGTGGTTCCAGTAGCTGATGGTATCAATTTGGTGCGCTTCGAGCTCGTCGATCGCTCGGGGAATGTTATGCCAGAGAATGAAAGCAGGTTAGATACTCTAATCTAGAAAGCGTGATCATAAAAATACTAAAAAATAATAATAACGATATCAGCATGATTTATCGACATCTTTTGAATAGTGTTTTATCTAATGATATTTTAAAACTATCGCGGTGTAAACTCATGGTTTATTATGACAGTCCAGTCCCAAATCGTCATAAAAATATCATGAGTGTTTCTTCTACTTCAAAGAACCTTGGGTTTGCTGATTAAAAACTGTCCTGGTAGTTTTTTCAGGAATTTTTTTTTGTATCTATACTTAATTATACGAGGCATATTATATTACTTTACAACCTAACTGTATTATAATTTCTGATATCAAGATTTAAAGATAGTATCATTTACTTCGAAAGTTTTAACAGCGAAGTGATGTGCAAAATATGGAATGCAAAACAATAGCACTGGTAACGTTGCATTTCAACATAGCTATTCATTATGGGCTTTGCAATTTTTACATTTTAGAGACTTACTCACTTACTTAACTTACTTACACTTACTTAATCACTTAAGCATTATTTTACATTTGTCCACCTAAACCAAAAATATGCATCAAGAAATAGAATGCTGACCAAAATATATTTCTAATGTATTTTTAAGGTTCCTTACCTACTTCAAAAGGAAAAGAGAGATCTTTCTCTTTCTTTCTCTTTCGATTATTTAGTTTTTTTTCTCGTACAGTAAGCTTCAGAGAAAAGGAACCCCCCTTGAGAATAAAACCATTACCTACCAAGGGGGGTTCCTTTTCTCTGAAGCTTACTGTACAAATCAATTTGAAGTAGGAAATACTCTGTATATTAAATTAATTTACTATGTTACTATATACTTAATACATAACATAATATAACATAAACTCACGCCTGTATTCCCCGAAGGGGTAGGCAGAGGTGCTAGCATCCACATTTCGCCAGTATATGTTTAGGTCCCAATGTAATAGGTGGCGAGCCTATTGCCATTAACCGGGCACTTATAAACCTGCGATAAATACACACATAACTTCGAAAAGCATCGAAAAGTCATTGGTGTGTGCCATGGTAAACCTGGGATCGAACCCGAGACCTCGTCTCAGCAGTCCATTACACTTACATACAATTATTGCGTTCCATAATGTGATACAGATGTCATGTTAATGACATCTGTATCACATTATGGAACAATATCTATACCAATAAAAAACGTAATGAAAAAATCATGATATTAGACCAATAGATCTAAGAGCATGAAATTTGGCAGTTTACCAACCTTGCAACTTATTCCACTTCTTTCCCCGTTGATAATCCCCGTTGATGGGGATTATTGAACTTTTTGTTCACTATTCCCCGTTGATGCAACATATGTGATAAATTCTATTAGAACTAAAAAGTTCAATAATCGTCATTAAAAAAATAAAAAGTAGATGATTAATTTATACCATTTATAGTATTTTATTTTTAACGTACCTAATGGGTATTTTGAACTTTTTAGTTCTAATAGAAGTTATCATGATAAGGACATTTGATTGAACAAATTATCAGATTGAACAAAAAGTTCAATAATCCCCATCAACGGGGATTGTCAACGGGGAAAAGTGGAATAAGCCCAACATTGCGTCCCTCATTGCAGTTTTTACGGAACCCTCAGTGCACAAAACGGACTCATACTTAGCCGATTTTTATTAATGATCTACATTTCAAAGCATTACTGCTAAACAATACAAGTAAGTCAATCAAAGCAAAAATCGCAGAGTTAAGGCTAACGACCGCGGCACAATTTGTCAACGTTGCGTCTTGTTTCTATGGTATAAAATTGCGCAATATACTCCAATTCAGCGTTACCTCATATAAAATAGATAAAAGAACCTTGAGAATATGACTAAATTGGTTTTGAAATGTATAACATCTTATCAAAATAATATTATAATTATTTTAGTATATCTTCCTGGAACGAAAAGTTAGCTTTTTGCTGTTCAAAACAACATAATAACCTGCCTATAATATCAAATTTCATCAAGTATCGCCTGACCGTTTTGGCGGGATTGAGTAACTAAGATCTGTCCATCCAAACGTTCGCATTATAAGTATTGATAATTTCTAGAAATGAACTTCTACTGTAGTTCTACTAAAATCAACAGAGCTTTAAAACTGTAGTGGTAATTAGCAAACCATTTCTACTATATTTTTAATTGCAAGACATATCTATCATTACTAAAACTAGTACTGAAAATAAGTCAATAACATAGTGATTAATACACTTACTTTTCCACAGAGTTTATTTTTATTTTTGAACCTAACCGGTTTTGCCTTACGGCATTCTCAGTCAGGTAATCGGTCAGGTTCAAAAATAAAATAATTAAACTCTGTGGAAAAGTACAAGAGTATCGTTCAATATGTGTAGTAGATTCCACAAAGTGCCATCAATCTATAGTATAAACAGTCTAAGTCAATAACCTTTCTTGACAATTGGTTAAAAAGCGATTTAATCATGTGCACATAAATACTAAGGTCAAGTCAACTCGTCAAATTTTCTAGTCGAATAACACTGACGATATAATGATTCATTCAACCTTTCCTACAGCACGTGGACAGAAAAGGAACTTGAAGAGGGCGATTGGCGCACGTTAGCTTTACAAAGAATGGCAAAAGTCTTGCAAACTCACGTAATCAAATTCGACTTTGAAAAGGCAAAAAGTATAGAAAAAGGTTTGTATCTTCATGTTCGTTTACTTAATTAAGACTCCGTACTCAAAGGGTAAGTACTTACCTTGTAAGTCTACGCTATTAGCCCTTTTCCATCTTTGGAACAGTTTGAAAAGAATACATAAGTAGATACGTTACGTAGGTACTTATAAAATATGTCAAT
The DNA here is from genome assembly GCA_914829495.1 of Eilema sororculum. Taxonomy (NCBI): domain Eukaryota; kingdom Metazoa; phylum Arthropoda; class Insecta; order Lepidoptera; family Erebidae; genus Eilema; species Eilema sororculum. The sequence goes on along the minus strand of OU618543.1, from coordinate 13,953,436 downwards.
TTCTAGCAGTACCTAATCAAAAGTTTGAACCCTATGGGTACCCAGGCAAAATAAATCATTATATTATTATGTATAAGATAGTAAAAGAGTTGTACATTAGAAATATATGTATAAAAGGTACACTGGTTCGAGCTATTTGTGTGGTTCAAGCAGAAACTGATCAATGGTTAATACATTAAGTATGTGACCGAATTTCGGTTCGTTTAGAGAATTTGCTATATCCCAAACGTCATGTTGGGGTAACCAACATTGGTCCCCAGCAACATAGCCTGACGTGATCAAACTCCGTGCGGTTTTAGTTTATTCAAGTGCCTTTGATATCAGCTCCAGTGTGATGAAACCCAATTCAAATCAAAGTGATACGTATTAATTGAAGTCACGTATACAATTGACCACTTTTCAGGCTATACACCAAAAATCAATACAAGTTCAGTATACCCTGTAGAAGGTAGAGCCTGGAAATAGTACATTGCATAGGTACGCGGGCTCAATTCATGCCCATCACTTGTTTGAACTTTGTATAATGTATGTAGGTATATAATTAGATCGGATTTCAAAATAAATAGGTAGTTATATAAATGAAGGGAATTCGGATTCCAAGTAACGTCATGTAAGATTGGAATTTATTTACCCACAATATAAAATAGAGATAACATGTTTGAACATGTCACGTTTATAACTCATGTCATTTTACCGAAATCAAAATTGCCTGTGTATTATAATCACTGCTCAAAAGGTAATAAGTCTGATTTCAGAGATAACACAATCAATCACTAATACTTATTAGTAATTTTGGCAGTCTAACTCTCTTGTTCACAATAAATTTTCATTTATTAAGATTGTCTAGGCACGCCAGTATATAAAAACGGGAAAGAGTAAACCTAATTGTTAATGTGTGTTCTGAACCATCAAAGATTCTGTAGAGAGCTTCTCTGCTTTTTTTTTCGTGCCGTAATCCCCTCGGATACCTGCCCTGCCGGAGCCGGAAGGGGAGGTTATGTCGGACTCGAACCGACCAAAACCGCACGCCGACTGTGATTCGTGGTGCTAGGCCGGAGGTGAGGTTGTAATTGACATATCCCTCGGACCGGGGCTGACCCAGGGCCATCTCTTACGGTCTGGTCATCCTCGGGGAGAAGCACGCAAGCACGCGTGAAGACTTGCACCAATCAATGTCATGAACTGTCAAACGCATGAGATCAACGCCAAGTTTTGACATCGCGATACTTAGACAAACTTAACATTTATTAGAGTAACCGATGAAGTCGAGTTATTAGGAACCGATTAAATCAGAATTATAAGATTTTTGTTGAATGAAATTTTTGAGTATCCATACTAATATTATAAATGCGAAAGTAACTCTGTCTGTCTGTCTGTCTGTATGTTACGCTTTCACGCCTAAACCACTGAACCGATTTTGATCAAATTTGGTATAGGGATAGATTGGACCTTGAGAAAGGACATAGGCTATGTTTGGCCGCAATAACCGACTTCCACGCGGGCGGAGCCGCGGGCAAAAGCTAGTACTTTAAAAATTTGTAAAGTAGTAATAATTTAGAAAAGATCATTTAAAAATAAAAATAAGAAAAAAAATATAAAGGATAACCTAAAATGTACTGAGCCTTATGACAGAAGTTATCTGTGTGCGAGTGTGTCAAAAAGGTTTCCTTTATCGTGGTTACACACACAATATAATTCGGGTTGAACAATTGAAGTATTTTCAGTAGAATCTTTTCGATGTCTATATTTGGGTTTGTGAAAGACACGTGTTTTTGGCAGATTAATAAATTGAATATAATAAAAAGTTTTCTTTGTACGATTTTTCTTTGAAGCTGGACCTTGGTAGCATACAATAGGGTAACATATTTATCAAATATTCCGTTTCTTTTCTACAAAGTGGGTTTGTTTTATATAATAATCTATTTCATGCCAATATAAGATATCTACTGAAATTTTAGAATCAAAGTATTCAGATATTTTTATTATTATAGGTACTACAGCAAAGTATGGCTGAATATAAGTGTTTTCTTGGCTATAAAAATAATAATAGTACCTACATCCCTCATTGTTGTTAAGTAGCATCTCTTACTTTGCTCTCTCCTAGGAATTATCCTATCCTATCTGGCTTAACACTATAAATCATTATGTGTTAGACAGGACCATCAACTAAAGTAAACAAAGTCCCACCGGTGGGACTAGTTTCCCCTGAAGGTGAAGGCTCAGATATTTATAATGTATGTATGTATTTAGAAAAAAAAAAGTATTTAGTGTGATTATACGCATTCAAGTTATACTCATTTTGAGTCTAAATAAATAGTGCTGTGTAGAATGTCTTACAATATTATTATTATGTGTTGTGAAATGCTTGAATAAGTGAACCATTTATGCAGAAATATCTAAACTCCATTACGTTTGCAATTCATTGAAGAGTTCAGCACAAAGCAATCCATACTAATATTATAAATGCGAAAGTAACTCTGTCTGTCTGTCTGTCTGTCTGTCTGTATGTTACGCTTTCACGGCTAAACCTCAGAACCGATTTTGATGAAATTTGGTATAGGGGTAGATTAGACCTTGAGAAAGGACATAGGCTATGTTTTGTCACGATAACCGACATCCACGCGGGCGGAGCCGCGGGCAAAAGCTAGTATTTTATATGATCATTTGTTCGGATACATTATTCTGTAATAACTTTTCTGCGTTCCATGATTACAATAATGTTATGAATGAACGCGATCGTGGTATATACGGAGGTATAATTCTTTACTTGAGGTACAGTATTACTTTAGTAGTAAAACACCCGCCGGGATATTGAACATGTTAATTAATTTCTTCGAGTACTCGCAATTTCGGCGCTGTTACAAGCACCGTGATCTCGGATGTACTGTAGGTACTCGTAACAGCTTGTAACAGCACCGAATTACTGATAAAGTACACGAAGAAATAAAAAAATATATAGTGTTATATTACTAATGTAAGACCATGTCAATCTCAAAGTGTTATTATCTATAAAGCCTACTTGAGGCATGAACTTGAGAGTATATGGGACCGAAATACTCGGTAATTGGGACTTCTCTTTGGGAACATGAATATTTCCGTTCATATTTTTGAGATCTACTTAGTTATACTTTTTTTTTCTTGACAGTTGAGTACCGAGGGCGACGACGTCATCAAATGTTGACAATGATGATGTTTGGTGTTGTTTCGATTGGCATGGTGGTAATCCCTATGGGGTTCCAGTTCCTTGCTGTATTAGGCGGCAAGGCTTTGTTGCTAGCAAAAATGGCACTCATTCTAGCTTCTATACAAGGCTTGAAAAAGGTAAGCATCTACATTTCATAGCTATTTGGTTAGAATTCATTAATCATAATTTAGCTGTTCGCCTACTGACTTCAGCTTAGAAGTAGGTGCATGAGAATTTCAGTTACCTAATAAAGATCTTTAACCTTTGACCTAATAAATTATTTATTAGAGCTATTAAAAAAGTCAATGATGCCCACCTACTGTGCTACTGGAGATAAAACAACAAACAAAACTGTATGTAAATGTTGTAGACTTTGGGTAGCTCATTTCGTCAAATGACTCTAAAAGGCCCAGACTATGTTAATTGCTGAAATTGGTTCAAAAAAAAATGTAATGCTATAGGATTCTTAAATACATGCATACATAAAACAGGATTCACTAAGAACCATATCTACCCTATGAACAGCTCCAAATGGTTAAACAAGTGTGTATCTAATATGTTGGAAAGAACATAACAAAGATAATAATATTATGTTATCTCTGTTTTGTATCAAAGAGGTTTTAGATTAGGTTAAGCAAATGACATCTACGACAAAATCATGTCGTGTGTACATCAACAAAAAAGACATATTTTCGTAAGAGAATCCCTTATAACGACGACATCTAAACAAATAAGGAACTAACAAGTTAACTCGTATTAACTAATACTAACACAACTCTAAAAATGAAATTTTCAGGTAGACCTAAGTAATGATGATAAATATCATGACAGGGGGAAGGTATGATTTTCTATAATCGATCTAACTTATTTCCTCTACTTATAGATTCAGTACCATCGATATCTATCCAGTTAGCAAGGAAAGTTGTGGAATAGTCATATTGTCAGCAATTATCTGTACAATATTGTTTTGATCACACGTCTATCCTCAAAATATGATAATATTATTTGATATTCATAATTTTCACTGTACACTCAAAGTACATAGATATCGTTGCGTACCATCGATTTTAATACCTAACAGTAACAAAAATAGAATAAAGTAATATTTTATATGACACACGAATATAGGCTATCAAAATGCACTTTTACTAAAACTACCCGTGATAACCTGTTAACAGATGTTCTGTTCCAGATTGCTTCAAGTCCGTTGAACTACGGCTTTTATCATCACCCTTACGAGTATCCTTATGAAAAGCGTAGCCGAGACGATCGAGAATGGCCGCCACCTGGGATCATGCCTGCAACTCCACCACCATCAATGTCAATACACAACCCTTGGACTGAAACAGAGGCTTTAAAGACAGACAGAATTCAAATACCACATGATAATAAAAAACGTGCCAACAAAGCTGTTGATATTGTGACATGGAAACCAGAATTAACAAAAGCAATTAACCAAGATAGTGAAGCGAGACTTTATCCAATTTACACTGGACCTTCGGATGTTCCTGGTCCTATATTTACTGCTATAGATGCACCTACACCGATAGTAGACTTCACTACAAGACCTGCAGATGTACAAGCAGACTACTCTTTAGATTTGCCGTACAATAGATTTCATTTTCAAAGTCCCACTACTGTCATTTCAGCTTGATGTGTTTGTGCAATTATTTTATGCACTTTATCAAGTAATTCGTGGTATATTTACACATCTGGCGCAAGTACTGTATCCTAATAGGCATGTCTTTTATTTTGGATATTGATAGATTTATAAGTTGTCAAGTAAGTAGTCTGTTATAGATTGTAATTAAATGTGAAAATTAGGACAGTGATTTTTATTTTTTTGTCCCAGATAGATAATTATAACTCCAGTAATCACCTTTACATAAAGAATATATTAAAACACAATGTTTATTACGTGTACAAGTATTTAATAGTTGTGGGTGAGTCGGTATTAACGTAATTAGTTAACGTAACAAAAATAAAACGATCACACAACACACAACACGCCAAACCAATTAAAACATATAGAATTGTTCAAATACCAAGACATTGTAACCTAAAGTTCATTCTTAGAAGCTTAGGTTCATATTTATTACAATGTGACCGGTGCTTTTAATATCGACAACAAATAGGAACTTCGGCAAACATGTTTCACGTTGCAATATCGCTGCAACTTCATTAATATGCGAAATCCTTCATTCCATTGCACCCTTATCCTGCTTTTCGAGTCACGCTCATCCAGTGGGCGACTACTCGTTGATTGAAATGCAAAGTGATAGCTAACTAAATATCTACGGCTCTATTGTGTGCTTGCTTACATTTTTTGTAATATCCTTCTCTTTCATTAATCCACATTAGAGAAAATCCGACAGCGAGTTAACTGAAAACATTGTTATATTATTAAACTCAACCTTTTAAAACGACGACAACCTAGTTTCAGAGACTGAACGTGAAATTAAGATTGAAAAATTACTTTAGACTGACATTAAATTCATTTGTTAGAAAGTTTAAGGCAGTGATTTATAATCTAAGACGGAACTGCGAACGTTTAATAATTCATAATGCCATAGGCAGCAATTTCTGATTAGTCTCAAAAAGTTTTAATATAATAAAGATCTTATCATAATAGAATCATTACTATCTTTATTCTGCACGAATTGATTTATCTAGACATTATTATTTCTTCCTGTTTTACTGAATATATTTCAGTAACTAATTTAGAAAGAAATTTGTAATAAATATAGGAGAGTTCCGGTTCTTAGCATTCCATGGATTCACCGTGCGGTCGCCGGGTCCATGGCGTGGTACAGAGAAGAACACTGTGACGGCGCCTGGGACTTGCGACCCAGGTGTAGGTTTAGGGTGGCCACCTTGTGATGCATCAGCGCTCACCTCCACCGTCAGTCGTGTTCCCCCCTCTACCTATCCAAATTTGGTAAGATCCTATCAACGCCGTTTTAGATATTCGTACTGAAGCTCTTGGCAATCCGAGGTCTTTTAATAAGTTATACAGGGATTTAGCTGGAATTCCCCTTGCTCCTACTTCCACGGCGTAGAGTTTAACCACATGGCCATTTTTGGTTAACTCGTTGGTCAGGTCAAAGTATTTGTTTATTTTTATAGCGTGGTCTTTAGGTATGTTAGTTTCAGTACCATGACTGTGAGTTCTACTAGTTCTGCATGCTTTTGCTGTTTTGAAAATAGGAATATATCGGGTCTGGATGACGAGGCACAAACATCCTCCGGTATTTTATAGTGTTTCTCATACGAATCTGCGAGTAATGTCCAGTCAGCGGCTGCTATCAAAATTGAGTACGGCTTTTGATTTGTCTATTTTGAGCAGCCTTCCTTTACAAACGTGACGTCATTTCTTTGGTTTGTGGTTAAACCCTTTTTCGCTCTAGCTACCGCTAAACTTACCGCCTCACGTACGATTTCTAATACCTTATCATGTCGGCGTGAGTAATGACCCCGGTCTAATAGCGTCCTACAACCCACCAGTAGGTGCCTAGCAGTACCAATTGCTTCACCACATGAGTTACATGTTTTATCTGTGGCTTTTCCCCATCTGACAAGATTGCTTTGGCCGGGGAGGGTTTTACTACCGTAGTTTTAGTGATAAGTATATTCACTTCGGTAAGGGCTATTTTGTAATGAGATATAGTCATATATACGTAAATATAGTTGGCTGGTATATACAAAATGTTGAGAGTGATTTTTGATCTTTTTCTGAAGCCGACTGCATACGACAACTGCCGACGCATGCAGCACATAGATTACATTCATACTTGTTAATCTTCGTTATGGATAAGGGTGACCATTGGAAACCGCAATGAATTATGCAGCGTGGCTCTGAAGTTATCGTATGCGGTCAACTTGTCTGTGGCGGTCACTTTCGTATACTCATAGGAAATTTTTCGTTAGTAAAAATTTGGGACGAAAAAAAACTTGGATCCGCGACACCTTTACCAATACCTGTAGTGACAGATTGTGATTGGGATAATTCACATGTGATACCTCTGTTTCTAAGTATTATTTACAAAATTTTGCCAAATGTTCGCTTCTGTTGGCGCTCCCAGAGCACGTCGACATTGTTTTTTATACAGAGCAACTGGGAATACTTACCAAAAATAAGGAACATCACGCGCATTAGCTATTTTTGGAAATTATATTTGTCATGGCTGACAATCTATTTACATATTTTCGTACGTAAATCAGTTGGGAAAACCTGCTGAAATAAGAAGCACCACACAAATTGGCTATTTATGAAAATTGTTGCGAACGTTGGAAAATATCTGCAGTACCTTAGAACAACAACAGAGAAGTCAATTGTCCTATAAGCATTTTCATCTTAGTGCTACTCTCGTTGCAAAAGCCTCAGGCTTTTACCTCGGCGCTTGGGGGTGATTTATTCATTCTTCTTTTTGCAGTGCAATGCTTATTTGATAAGTACTTTTAAATTAAAATATCTATGTATGTTTTATTTTTATATTTTGTGTGAACCCGCGCCCCGTGTGAAGCAGTCACGTTCACTACTACAACGTCACAGAGGCGGTATCTTGTAAAAGTCCTAATGTTGCATATTGTTTATAAATATTAACGTCATCTGCTGCCTTGACAAATATTCCTCTGGCCTACATAATTATTGTGGTTTATTGTAACCTTAATGCCTCGGTGATTGTCATGTTTTGCATTTGATAAGTTACACAATTTTGATAAATTAGTCAGATTGTCACAAATAAGATAATAATGTTGTAGTTTAGTTGTTCATAGTACTAATTATTTATTCAGTATTTGTTTAAAAAAACACGTGTATTTTAATAAAAGAACTAATTAAAAAATACAAGCTAATGCATATTTCCATCAGGGGTACGCAGAGATAACATTGCACCACCTACTAACATACTTCACGTACTTACTTTCATTACTTTTTTTTTTTGATTTGGACCTTTCGTTCAAACCCACTAATTTAAAGCAGGTAAGAATATTCCACAGACTACTATGTAACAACGCCATGATTCATCAGAAGAGCATAAAATACTCTGGGGTTCTCTGTAATGCACCATTGGTGGATTCTGTAACCGCTGCACCACTAGTCTTTTTTATAAGAGGATACGTCAATTTGACCTCACCTCGCCTGATGGTAAGCTAAAGGCAAAGGTAGATTAGACCATGAGAAAGGACATAGGCTATGATTGGTAGCGATAACCGACATCCACGCGGGCGGAGCCGCGGGCAAAAGCTATTTATAATATCAATTGAACTAAAAATCCTTTAACAGTACAATCTAACATAGAATTAGAACAGAATTAAATAAACATACACATCTACTTACATCCGATTTAATTTCCATTTCAATAACTGACTCCTTTGAAACCGAAATATGAGCAAGAGCTCTTAATAAAATCGAGCTTTGCGTAAAGACTAATAAACTTTATTATACATATCGACTTACGGCAGGCACTGGTCTTGAACTTGGTGGAGTAAGATAAGTTTGTGAACATAACATAAACGGAGCATGTTACCTGTAGGAAAGTCGGGCATAATTAAATATGTTTGAACAACTTGCCCTCGGGCTGAAAGGCTAAAATAAATATAAAGCATAGTACACTGTTGTACAGACTTTGTATAATAAGGTATTAGTAACATTTTTTTATGGTGGTGGTGTAGACATGTTCGTATATGCAAAAATATGTTTACCCAACCACGCCAGCGAGGGTAATGTATTTGTTAGAATTCTATTTCATATAAAATGTATAAATTAGTTATAAAGTCACGTTCCGGGTCGTTCGTGATGCAGAGGATGGCTGTGGCAATCCAGCGTGGAAACGCTGCTAGTGTGATGGGCGCCTTGCACCGGTAGCGATCAGGGGCAGGTTATTCGATTAATACTGAAATTGTATCATTTATTTAGTATTTAGTTAAAAAATTATCCATGAATGAACATACAAATTATCGTAATACAGACTACAAAATCACAAGGTTGCGAAATCTTAATACCCACTTTACACTAGGTCACTACGACATTAAGAGGAGCCGTGCAATTGTGGGGCCCAATCCCAGTCCATGCCACATTTGCTCTCCTGTTCTTTGTGCCCCTTTATCTGTGCTACCGACGGCCTTTGTAGAGCAACAGAAAACGCTGTATTCAAATGAATTAAAAACGCCACATCTAGCCATTGACTCGAAGAAGAAGATATGAATAATATAAATATTAAAAATACTGTTATTGGTACGTTGGTCAATAAGATCACATGTAAAGCTATTGTACAGCTTTACATTAGATCTTACTGACCGTTGATTCTAAACTTGATGAAACAACAAACAACTAATTAAGTAACACTGGGAACTTTGGAGTAGAACAGGATTGGAACTAGGAAACTCATACATAATCCATACTAATATTATAAATGCGAAAGTATCTATGTCTGTCTGTATGTTACGCTTTCAAACCTAAATCACTGAACCAATTTTAATGAAATTTGATATAAGAGTAGACTAGACCTAGAGAAAGGACATAGACATCCACGCGGGCGGAGCCGAGGGCAAAAGCTAGTAATCTATATTTTTATTAAGAAACTGTAATTTGTGGCTCATTCATAGCCGAGCAACTGCCTCCTGACCCCACAACCTGGAGCCGAAAGCCTACATCAGAGTTCCATAGTATTGTGTACAACTGATATCACGTCCTGTGGCCAAACATGTAGAGGAAAAAGACGGCAACTTGATACTGAGGCTTACTAGGTCCTGAATCGAATAATAGCACTGCTAGTACTATTATCTATTCTGTGATACCACTAGCAATGCTAATTAACTTGGGCTTGTTTTCTTTGCTACCTAACTTAATTATGAAAACTGCATCAGTGCTTTTCTGACAGAACTGCTCATAAACCATTAGTTTTGAACTAGATGGTTTATCTGGATATCTGCGGTAGCCTAGTGGTATGGGTAATGGACTGCTGAGACGAGGTCTCGGGTTCGATCACAGGTTTACCATGGCACACACCAATGACTTCTCGATGCTTTTCGAAGTTATGTGTGTATTTATCGTAGGTTTATAAGTGCCCGGTTAATGGCAATAGGCTCGCCACCTATTACATTGGGACCTAAACATAAACTGGCGAAATGTGGGTGCTAGCACCTCTGCCTACCCCTTCAGGGAATATTCCCTATATAGGCGTGAGTTTATGTTATGTTATCTTTTATGTTTAGTTTTTCTGGATTCGGTGTCTTAAACATTTTTTATACGTAATATTCTCTCCTCTCTCCTATTCTTATCTCTGAAAGGCATTGTTTTGTATAATATATACATACATAATAATCCATCATTTAGATGCTGTCTTATACAAATCATAGTTAAACATAGTTATGTCTTTTTTTGGAATTAAGTTAATTGCTTACGCACGTTTTCGAGATAAATAACAAACTGTTTTACATAATGTCACATATTTTTTAATATGTAGAACATAAAAGACCCAGTTCACCTTTCTGATTCATTATTGACTTATTTGCAACCAAAAGCTTTTCTCTTTATATTTAAGAAAAGATATGGACATCCCTTATTTTCATGAACTAATAATAACACAATTATTATAATAATGCTGATAAAGATAATGAATGTAATCGAGTCTCGACCTAGTTTTATAATTTTTATCTGACCTGGCAGCTTTTATTAATTTGCTATACAATCCATTACAGCCAGCAACTAGCTCATAAAAATGTCAAACGCTGACTCCAATCTGCAATTTTTTTTACGTATTTACGATACTTAAAAGTTGATGAGTTCGTATTTTATTTAATACTTTTATTCAATGCCTTACATAATCCTTGAGGTCCGAGTCATCCACACCTGCAAGTCAGAAAGTCCTTACTAAACAAAGGAAGGCTCTGGTGCAGGTTTCCCTCCAAGGGTTCGGAGGTTAGATGACAGACATTCCCAGAAAAACCGGCATACTTATCAAAAATAATAAGCGGACCTCGTGCTGCTCAATTTTGGTTGAAACTGGGAAATTGCTATGAGAAAGACGAATAATTTGATCCTTTGACACAATATAACCCTTTTCGTCCAAACTTACCATACCCAGAATAGATTTATTAAAGCGGCATGCGGCGGTCGTTTTGTTAATTTTAGGTAATTACCATATTACGAATTTCGAAACCATTGAAAGCTGTCAGATATCAACATTGAAATGAAATACACTGGAATAACAATCCAATCTTGAAAATTGATTAGAGTAGGTAGGTTTCATCAAAAGCAAACGCTAACTTTATTGTATACTAGCTTTTGTCCGTGGCTCTGCCCGTGTGGATGTCGGTTCCCGACAATTATTCGAAATTTTCTCACCTTTTAAACCTTCCCCAGACCTCCACGAACATTTCAAGACCAAGATAAGATAAATCCGTTCAGCCGTTCTCGAGTTTTAGCGAGACTAACGAACAGCAATTGATTTCTATATATATAAGATATATTAATATATACGAATATAATAATTCTACCGTATTTTACACTCATAATAAATATGCCATTTTGGTTTCCGGTGAACTAGAATAGGACCAACCCAGCTCTTCCTGTGTGTGTCGTAAAATATGGCTAAGGGATAGGGCTGTTATTTCTCCATCCGACAGTAAAAATACAGTCCAAGACAAAGGGCCCACTAAACGGCAATATCTACTACTATAAGTACGTCGGGGGTACGATAATTGGCGAAACGTGGTTGCTAGTACTCCTCTGCTTACCCCTTCAGGGATTTATAGATGTGAATATATGTATGTATGTATTTACGTAATAAATTTCTATACTTAGGGGATTTTTGTTAATACACAGGTACATAACGTTCCTTTAAGTGATATGTTCATATAGTTTCACTGTAAAATATATGTTATATTTTGCGTAAGCACATAGGTAGGTACAGCATAATTTAAATATATATTGTGCCGTTTCACTTATCAGGAGCTGTTAATTCAACATTCTCTTAATTATAAGGAAATCTAAAAAATAAAATTAAGGGAACTAAGTAGGTAGTTCCCTTAACTAGTCATATTGTAACGTAATAATATTTTATTATATAGTAATTTCAAATTGATCATAATCTACTATAGTTAAATTATAACAGTATGTCAAATAAATACATTTAAAATTTTGATCCGAAGGATTAAGTCATATCTACGTCCCCTCGTGAAAACGTGTTTAGTTCCACACATTATTGTATAGACATTGTAATAGGTGTTTTATTACTTTGCAATACTATTTAGCTTTACACCTACTACCAGTCATAAAACTTTTACTAAGTAAAATGAATCACTTTGCGTAGGCGCGTTTGTGGGGTAATTTTCTTTCACTTTGCCACTATTCTAATGTTCGAATCCCACGCTTTATGTCGGCTTACGAGCCCTACACATTAGGGTTAACTTGCCATTTATTCAGCACTGATGTTACACATAAATAATAGCTATCTGGTTTGTTACTAATCTGACTTATTCTTCATCTCAGCACATGAAAACTCGCCACCCGGTGCCAAGTTCCCTCGAATTATGGTTTTGGCCAAAGTTAGTTTGTTTCTAACCATATAATAATATACATACATTAATCATGTTTCTGGGAAATACTACACAGGGTTAACTAAACCCGAACTAAATATAGCTTGTAATAAGGTTTCCAGAAAGTGGAACCACATAACTACTCGTAGTTCAATTCAGAGGAACTGATTTGTTTTCTTAGTAATATACACCATTCCTACATAGAGAGAGAGAGTGCTTTGAACTGTAATGTTTATAAACAAACATTATTTGTAATGTAGTAGGTATAAAATATATTTGATATATGATTTGAGAAACGCCAAAACTATTTGTTTAAACTGAGAAAATAAATTGATGTTGTACCTACATTATTTCTGCCTATAAATTATTATCAAATATAGTATTTGTAGTGAGAGAGTAAGCCATTCTTGATTTTTAAAACTCAAACTCAAACTCAAGGTATTTATTCAAAATTGTGTAGCACTACTACAGCTTTTTGACGTCAAATTCTGCTTAAAACTAAGTTTACCACCGCTTCCTAGGCACCAGTGGAGAAGAAACGGCGCAACAAACTCCACTGTAGCATTTTTATGGACGTCAATTTACAAAAAAAGTGAGTTCTTAAGACTAAATATGGACGAATGTACATATGTCTCGTGTCAAGATAATTAAAGTATATAAAAAAAAACTTATAATAAAATAATTAACCTAAGTTAACAAAAACAAAGAATAAAGAAGTTCGCGTTCCTACTTAAACATTATGCCGTAGTTACAGCAATTTAGGAGGGGCCTGCACCATGCTCAAGCCTGACATTTTTGTCTTTAAACTATTGCTATGCTTTTAGATACCGATTCGTTTATAATACAGAACCTAAAAACGGGTGTTGATATTGTCAAAAGCTTAGGTTAATTAAAACAATTTTTGAAAACAATTTTCAGCGGATTCTGTCGTGATTTACTTTGTGTTGTTTCATTATTTACTCTGTTCCCGACATCAACAGCTTTCTAAATAAGAGAGTGGATATTTTTATAATTGAATCAGGATTTTTATTGTGACTGATCTAAGTAAAGCTGTGAAATACTAAGGTATAGTGAAATGAACCTTAAATTCAATGTTTGGAACAGAGTTATATCTAAAGTGAAACTTTTAGTTTTCGTTCACAAAGGCTGGATCCTTTTTTCTTCTTGACCGGTTCTATAACTGTTTCTGTTTGTGACAAGCGGTAAAAAAGTTTAATGCTTTGTTACTAGTTGTACTTTGTGAGTTTATTAATTAAAAATGATGATAATCCCATCGACCGTATTATTGTCTTGCTTATTATGGGGTAAACGTCCAATGAAGTGATACATTTCATCTACTACTTCTACCACCTAACTACAGTTTCAGAGGAAGCTTTACAAAATCGAAGTAAGCTGATCTTCTCACTCTTCTCCTCGACGTATCGTACTATGCACCTTTGAAAGGCACATCCCTTGTATTATGTGCCTTTAATCGTACCTCTGATTCGAACGTGCGGGGTGAGGAAATGAACTCTGCGCGGGGGGTGGGAGCTCCCATTCTGTACGCTAGTACTATTATCTATTCTGTGCTATGGGGTAAACGTCCAATGAAGTGATACATTTCATCTACTACTTCTACCACCTAACTACAGTTTCTTGTGGTAATTATGTTAATTAAATACCTAATATCAGTAATTGGTTGACCTATATGAACAAACGTCGATTAGTTTGACCGTGTAAACAACGGCAAAGTAACTAATCAATACATATTATCTGTCATAACGAAATGTAGCCCTTCCCTTTTTGTGCAAAATAGAACATGATGCCATCGTCAGGCATTGTTTATGTCATGTTTATGCGACACGCATACTTTTGTAGTGCATAAGTTTTTCTTTATTGTCAGATATTTGTGATTTTAGTTGTATTTACTAACAAGCTGACCCGGCGAACTCCGTACGGCCAATTTTTTTCTGCCCACCACGTGGCGTACGATTCCGTTCCCGCTGCACCCTCTACTATATTAAACATGTATTATACACATAAAGCTTCTTCTAGAAGTACTCTATCTATTAAAAGAAACCGCATCAAAATCTGTAGAGTAGTTTTGAAGATATAAGCATACATAGGGACGTGGAAAGCGAGTTTGCTTTATACTAAGTAGTGATTGTTCAACATAATAGTTTACATTGAAAGAAGAGACCCTATTTATTGAAATAAAATGCTTTTCAACTAATTGTCCATTCATCCATACACTCACGCCTATTTCCATCCAGAGTAGGCAGAGGCAACAGCCCGGCATTTGACTCTGTCCTTACATACTTCACGATTGTATTGTGATTTATTTTGTGTTATTTTACTGTGACTGCTACGAAATCAAAACGTCAGTTTCATTGTAAATAGTATAATAAATCACGATAGAATATGTGCACTCTCACGTAGGCTTCCGCCAATACCATACATATTGTTGATATAGTAAGTTGGGACTAACTATTTTTAGTAATACATTATGAATGAATGAATGAAACTTTATTTCAGACCATGATCCATATAACTGTTAGTAATATAATACACTTATAAGTTATGTTGGTAACAAAAGTGTGCAATTTATCTGTCGTCGTTCAAATTAAATATAAAATAACAATTACAATCACAATTATTAGATTCACACGTAATATACAATCATCATAATCATTAAAAAACGTCTAAGATAACATCGTCTTTGTGTCTTTGTGCAATAAAATGGACAAACTGCGTTTTGGTTCTAGGATATACTTACCTAATTTAAAAAAATTCAGACTATTTTCGTATTCAGATTAAAAATAGGCAGACGACCGATGTGATTGAAATTATTATTATCTTTGATAATGGGCTCTACGTTCAACCACAAATAAAATAACAAACAAAATATTACGACATTACCCTCTAATAATAAACCCATCTTAGTCTATGTCCATGATATTAAGTTTTTTGTGAAATTCTTCGCGGAATTCCTATCTCAAAAAACAAAGCAAATAAAAAAGAAATAAGATAGAACCGAGGAAGAAATCCCGCTGAGTTAACTTAGAAAAATGAACACTGAAATTGATATTATTATTAAAACCTTGTAATAAGATATCCTAGTCACCCAATACCTGACGACCTCTGAAGTAGTGGTAGAGCGTTCAACTACTATTTCAGAGAGTGCGATTTCGATACTCGCTTAATGTAAGTAATTATGTATACCACCTGCATATTTTGGATTTTTCTATGTATAATAAGTCTTCTTCTGTCGAATCGATGGCGCTTACACAATTTTGAATAAAAAAAATTACTTTGACTCTGGCTTCAACTCTTGGATTCTATGTCCCAGTGTGCTGCTACCTGGATTTCGTCCTCGGAGGCGCTCACAAGTTCCTCCGGTGTAGGTTCAAGTGAGACGAAATGGATTTATCAAACAACTAGCTTTTGCCCGCGGCTCCGCCCGTGTGGATGTCGGTTATCGCAACAAAACATAACCTCCTTTCTCAAGGTCTAATCTACCCCTATACCAAATTTCATCAAAATCGGTTCAGTGGTTTAGGCGTGAAAGCGTAACATGCAGACAGACAGACAGACAGAGTTACTTTCGCATTTATAATATTAGTATGGATTTTACATATAAAGAAACCAAAAGATAGGCTTATAAAAAAATATAAGGAACATGTAGTATACGGATGACTGTAATATTGTAGTCATTTATGTAGGTACATTCGGCCCATCGAGGCCCATGACTTTGTATTTAATTATATGTAAAAGTGCGGTATTTTTTACCCCGACAATGTTGTTGGGGGTCATTGTTGTTGGCCTTCCTAGGGTGTCTTCATTGATACCTAATGTTTAAAGCCACTTTGAAATTATTTAACGGTCTATTTATACTCCGATCTTCTCTTCGTGTTGGGCGTTGAAAATATTTGTTTAAGAGAACAAATAATAGACTGATAAACCCGCTCGTGCCTCAAGTAGATAACATTTCACTCACAAAATGCTACCAACCACTTGTATTACTTTTGAACGTATACTTAAGTATTCAATTCATTTTAAATTCTATAATTCATTTTCGGCTCATATTTTCAGTTTTAAAATAAGTTTGGATGATACTCAATACGTATTTGTTACATTATTTTGAAGTGTGTCGTAAATGAACTTAATTTGATCAAGTGTTAAAGACTGAAAAGACTAATACATATTACGGAAGTCATAGGTGTGTAAAAAATAGCGAGCGCAGTACTGGTTGCGCAGTAACTCTTACTAGCCCTATAAAGGAAAGGGAGTACTCGTCCCATTCACAAGTTACCCGACGTCGACGTCACAACAAAGTTGGTTATAGCGACCCGTCTCAACTTTCAGTTGCGTTACCAAAATTTTATTTCTCGCAAGTGACTTTATTTTAAATTTTGTGTTACTTCCAAAATGAAAGCCTTTTTGTACATGGTTGCGGTCATTCTGGCGTGCGATGCGGTCAACTCTTTGTTTTTACCGGTGAGTACATACTTAATTTGTTTTAGATGTATATTCAAAGTTAAATATGAAAAAAAAAATTTACTTTCAATCTTTTGCACAATAAATATCACAGAATCTATCAATTTAATATTCTATATGACATGCTTTATGATATTGTTGAAATCAAAATTATTGAAAAGTTTCATTTATTTTTTTCGTGGTCATATCGTTTTTTAAGAACCTTAGTGAGAAACCTAGTCAATTCTTTATTTGATTAAGATTAATTGCTTAGCGAGAACTTTTCAATATATAGGAACCAAAATCACTTAATATTAAACTGTATGGTATTATCTTAAGCGACGTGAAAATCGTGAAACCTTAGTTTACTGGCATGGGTTTTCATTAGGGAAATTATTATTAAAATTAAATGAATTAATTAAAATACTATGATTAAAAATTTAAAATAAATTTCTATTATTGTATAGTTAACGTATACGTCCCTATATAAAAAACTTAAAAAATAATCATTTTAATTGTGGCTTCATAACATACTATATTATATTATTATTGCTTCATGAGAGTAAGCAATGTGTGATACCATCAAATGAAACGTCAAAAAATATGGGTTTTTTTATTTGACGTCACTTTCACGTTGAGATAGCAACAGTCATGTAATATACCTATAATATTAACATAGCATAGCAAATATTTATCTAAATACTGTCTACAGTAGTTAAACAAATAAATACCCAATATATGTGATTAGTCTAGATAGGCACCTACCATGTATACTCATTAAGCTAATTATCATGTCATGGATGAGTGATAATTATGCATTATATCAATTGTATAGTACCCCAGCTGCTACTCCAGCTGCAGCTACTGGCCCTTTTCAGACAAAGTTCTTTTTCTCCTGTTAGTTTTTTTTATAAAGCATTCAAATGTTAGTTATATTCTAGATTACATTACGCACGTAGATAAAATAGAACTATAGATTTTAGTATTCACATTAATACCTATATTTAGGTTTTTGTATAAAATATACCTACTTAGGTATAATTCTACTAATATTTAATTTATTATACGTAGCTACCTATTTACTTTTATATAAAACTCTGAGTCATGCTAGAAAAAACGTCATAAAATGAATTAGGTACCTACTTACTTTTGAAATAAAATTGAGAAAAGAAGAATGAACGAACAAAATTATTTCAAATAATAGGCTTCGATTATATTAGTCCGAGTACATTTCAAGTAGGTACTTACACATAGTTACAAGTTAATATCGCAGTACAAACTGTGATAATATCACGTATATTTTTATGGTTCGCGTTTGATTACTATCTGCTCCAACCCGTCTGGCCAGCGTGAAAACTGTAGACTTTCTTTTTTATCGTGCGAAAATTCCGCACGGATACCACCCCCACGGAGCCAATGGAGGCGGTTATGTCGGACTCGAACCGACCAAAACGCACGCCGTCTTGGGTCCTTGGTTGCCGGAGGTGAGATTGCCGAAAGCATATCTCTCGCGCCCCGGCAGACCCAGGTGGAAAATGTAGGCTAAAGCCTCTCAACATTGGGAGAGGCCTATGTTCAGCAGTAGATTGTGAAAGGTGAATTGATTGATTGATTGATTAATTGATTGAATATCTGCGCAACCTTTGAGAGATATAACGTTTTAATAATAGCTATAGTTTCACAAGTAATATATTGTAGAAAAACATTTAGAATTTCATCTACCGATCTGGGTAATAGGCTGTGTGCTGGTCGCAAGTGGTCAATGCCATATAGTGTGGTTTCATGACCGGCGCTATTTAATGGACGATGGGCGCCCCGGGAACTGACCTCACTTAAAGTAATGGCGCCAAAAGAAGAATTAAAACTTGAAGTATTTATATACATTTCATTAGGACTCTTTCTACAAGTATGTCTAGTTTTTTCAACTAAATTAATGATGAAATGGGAGTTATAAAAAGCAAACTAGCGGCTAAAACACTGGCTTTGTCCAGGAATAAATTCGTAATAAAGTTTAAGACTAAAACCCGACTACCGAAAAATCAAGCTCTAAAAAGTGACAAACAAGAAAATATCAAGGATAGCCGTGGTCGTATTCCAATTATCCCTGGAATATATTGTTTTGTTAGAGTAAGTGGCATACGACCCACGGCTATCCTTGATATTTTCTTGTTTGTCACATTTTAGAGCTTGATTTTTCGGTAGTCGGGTTTTAGTTTTAAACTTTATTTTTAATTTAAATTATTTTGGGGCAAGGTAAAGCTAATACATTATACATATTTGAAATGTGCTCATTAAGCACTTTCATTTGATATCAAACACGGCATATTCATCTAAAATTTATTTTTAACACATTACCTTACGAGCGCTAAAGGGGGCCACACAAGATTGAGTGACACGTCATATAGCCTATAACCATCGGACGATCAAGCCGCTTGTAACGATACCTCATTTGTCCAGTTCTAAAAAGTAGTTGAGGAGCTATGAGGGAACAAATGAACATACATACATACATACATACATAGCCTGTCAAAATCATAACCCTCCTTTTGGCTTCGCCGTAGTCGGGTAAAAATAATCTCTGAACCGATTATAGCTTCGAGTATAGTCAGATTCAGAACAGTTAATCTAACTATGATTTTCTACTTGGTATTAAGAATCAATTAAACTGTTTTATTGATGTAAATTGTATTTGTTTATACTGTTGATTGATGGCACTTGGTGGAATCTGCTAATAAATTTTGAGCAAGAGTACCTACAAAATGTCTTACTCAATATAATTGTATTATTATCCACACTAAAGGTGTGTACCAAATATCAGAACTATGAGTCAAGGAAGGGAGAAAAGTCAAGACATTAAGATCATTTTGAGTACATTGTTCATCGAGATCGATCTGAGGCTGACTGTACCGATGAAAAATAGATAATAAACCAACTCTTAGGCATGTTTTTTATCATTATTCAATAACACATAACATAACGTAAACATAAACTCACGCCTGTATTCCCCGAAGGTGCTAGCACCCACAAAAATGTATTTTGATTATTCCAGAATTTTTTGGATTATCCGACAAATCCCCACCAGTGGGGATTGTTTTTTTTTCCCAGTAATCCCCACTAGTTACATAAACTCAGCTTAGTGTGGATTTTTGGAAAACTAAGTAACAATCCCCACCCGATGTTGTTAATTTAAAATTATTTAACAATAAAGCGGTAATGTAATAAAAAATAATGAATTCTGAAATAATTACATTATTTATCGCAGTTTTTGTTAAATGATTTTAATACAACATCTAGTGGGGATTGTTACTCTCTACGCGGGTGTCGTGCGGTCCATGGCCCTGTACGGGTGCCCCGTGTGGGCGGACGCCCTGCAGGCCAGGTTCGTGCAACTGCTGCATGCACCGCAGCAGACGATGGCCTGCAGGGCCATTAGGGGGTACCGCACGATATCCTTTGAAGCGGCGAGTCTCCTAGCCGGATCGCCACCGTGGATCCTGGAAGCGAGATCCCTTGCGGCACTGTATCGGTTCCGTAAGGAGGCGCGGGAGCGGGGATACGATCCCGAGCCCGAAGACATTCGGGCCGAGAGGTCCCGGCTCCACGGGATCATGGTGGCGGAGTGGGAGCGACGACTTGAGCAACGACGCGCAGGGCATGCCGTCATAGAGGCGGTAAGGCCCATCATGGGGGAATGGCTCGAGAGGCCACATGGCAGCCTCTCGTATCGACTGACGCAGATTATCACCGGGCACGGGTGCTTCGGGAGATATCTGTGTCGGATCGAAAAGGAGCCAACGTCCGAGTGCCATCACTGCGACGCGAGCGAGGACACGGGGCTGCACACGCTCACCGAGTGTCCGGCATGGGCCGGACCGAGGCGGGAGCTAGTGTCGGCCCTGGGTGTGAGAGTTCTCACCCTCGCCACCCTGCTCACAGCAATGGTCCGCTGCGCGGACGCGTGGGCGGCCGGCGTCTCCTTCAGCGAGCAGGTAATGGTCGTGAAGGAGACGGCGCACACTGTGTAATTTTAGCAATCTAGGGGAACTTTATTCTAACTCTTGATAAATGTAGAGGCTATAGCGTAAAATGATGATGTATGATGAAATTTTCATTTTTATAAAAAAAAATAAGTATGAGATATAATATTTATTTTAAAAAGTTATCAAAGAAAAAAAAATAATGTAAGAAATATTATAATTTAGTTTTTAACCTTCATCTTGTTCTGATGAGGTATTTTCCGAGTCCTTACTTACACTAGGAGATTTTAACAGAAGAAGAATTTCTTTAGGTAGTTTATGTCGATGTTTTTTTTAAAAATTAAAAATTATTTAATTAAAATTGAAAATAGAAAAAAAATATTGTTGAGCAAAAACGAGCATGAGTAAAGAACTTGACTTTGTTATTTATTAATTGCAGAATGATTTAAGAATGATTTCAAGACGGATACATTGGGATATTTTTTTAAAAGTCAACGCAAACTCACTGATGTTAAAACTAAAGCATGATTATACTGTGACTCAAAAGAAAGCATTTTTATTTTGAATTTAGTTGTGAAATCATGTCAAAACTTACTTTTCCCAGTAGACAAGACTCCAAATTATCAAATACAGTTATAAAAAAATCACTTAGGTAATATACAACTGCACAACAAGTACCGATATAAGCTATTATGAATTGCGTGTAAGTTTCACTCAACGTGACTACGTGCGTAGGTCAAGTTTGACGACGTACCCTCCAATCATTTATCAAGTCAACTTTTTAAATCGTATTAAAATAGATGCTCGGTTTATATAGCTATCATATAATAAATGTTTCCTGTCTGTCTGATAAACTTAAGATTTTGAATTAAGTTCCCCTAGATTGCTAATTTAACACAATGTGCGGCGGAGCGGGAGAGGCGGCGCGAGCGAGAAAGACTCGCGGATCGCGCCGCCCGCGCGCGCAGGCAACTCGGGCGTCGGAGGGCACTGACTGACCTCCGTCCCCCATGAGCGCGGGCCTGGGGGTGACGGGTGGAGCCGCCTGTCACCCCAGCAGAAGCAGGCCACGGCGGCGGCGCGCTGAATAGTGCGCCTCCCCATTCCGGGGGCGAGTTGGGGACACCGTTGTCCCCCCTCCTGAGGAGGGCCAGACCGTAAGGGATGGCCCTGGGTCAGCCGGGGTGCGAGGGATATGTCTTTGACAACCTCACCTCCGGCCTAGCACCAAGACCCACAGTCGGCGTGCGGTTTTAGTCGGTTCGAGTCCGACATAACCTCCCCTTCCGGCTCCGGCAGGGGGGGTATCCGAGGGGATTTCCCCACGAAAAAAAAAAAAAAAAAAAGTGGGGATTGTTACTCATATTTCCAAAAATGCCCACTAGGCTGAGTTAAATACTAGTGGGGATTTCTGAAAAAAAAAGTTACAATCCCCACTGGTGGGAAATTGTCGGTAGGGATATCTGGAATACTCACTTTAATCTAGTTTTGACATAACGATATCTCAATACACTTGAAAGCGTGGTAATTCTAGCGATCAGCACTTAATTAAGAGGAATAAAAATGATAAATCTGGTTTTCAGGCGTATGTTTAGAGACCAACTCCTTTTTTATTTGTGGACGTATTTGAAAACTGTTTACACTGTTTTATTTGTTGGTTTTTTGTCTACATTTGGTACATTTTTAGTTATTCTCACTTTATAATTACTATATGAAAATCATTCCCAAAGCAAAAAGGTCACTCAAAAGAAAACTGGCAACTACTTCTAAACGGAAAAGAATTTTTACGTAATTTTTTAACTAAAAGAAAGACAAAAATCTGGAGTATAAGTGGTACATTTTTCCGTTCAATACATTGACTTTTGGAGTCACAGGCCACGTTTTTGTTACGTTCTCGAGAGTTTGGCTTAGCGGGTGCCTATGCGGGGGCCGGGCGGCAGTGCCGTGATGGCTGTTGGACGGGGAGGTTGTGCTTCACGTTTTCGCAGCTTTGACAGCAACACAATTCAAGACTAATGCATAAGTGGACAGATAAGACACTTCTATGAGACGCCGAAAGTAAATTCGGTAAAAAAGCCAAACCTTTAAACTCTCAAGAAATACATGAAAATGTTGTGTTGATTATTTTATTCACACACTTTATTTGCTATCAGCTGTTGCTCACGGCTCCAGCCACGTAGATTTTGGATGCCGTTCCGGATGGTGATCCTCACTCGTAGTGTAATGATATAAAACCTATGACACTGATAAATAGTGTGGGTTTCTATCGGTGAAATAATTCTTGGAATTGATTAACTCATATAACGTCACAAAATACGTCTGTATAATAATATATGTATAGGTATTAGAATACTATACATAGCTACATATATAAATATATATTATTATAAAACCATGATCACTACATATAATCTCTAGTATAAAATAATTCACTTCCCGCTGTCTGTCTGTCTCTATGTATGCTTAGATTTTTAAAATTACGCGACGGGTTTTGAAGCGGTTTTCTCTAATAGATAGTATCATTCAAGAAGTAGGTTTATATGTACAATACAATCTATATAATATAAAAATGAATCCCTATTTTCCAATAGGGATTCATTTTTGGCTGGACTGGCTGAGGCTGGACCAATTTCGCTTTTTTCTTTTTTGTTGTGTTTGTACAATATACTTGTGAAGGTTTTTATGAAAGAAAAAGTAAAAAATATGCGCGGAAAATAGAAACATTTAAGAATACTTAACCATTATATGAAATGAAATATCTGACACAAAAGACGCTGTTATGTCCTATTGGTGTCAGGATCTCCGTGGGCGTATGGAGTCCTTGTCGTAATGCTTTCTGTTCTCAAAATAATTAGGACAACTTAATACAGCCAATTGAGGTAAATTCTAATTTTTAAGGTGAAATGAAGTTTGCCGGGTCAGTTAGTGCATAAAATAAGAGGTTTGAATGTGATGTCATTTAGATAAACACATTTTTTGGGCTTACGTAGCAAACGATGGCATTGTGAGAATGTGTAATGTGTGTCAATTGTTATGCCTATAGCATACTTATAGCTTTCATATTCACCTACCTCAATGTATCTATGCAATAAACACCCTAACCAATGGAAATATAATATTCATGACTTAGATTATTAATAATCTAAGATTCGTGTAATTATGAATATAAGTGCTGAGTGGGCATCAAACCCACAATCTCTGAATGCTCTACCGCTACGCCACGCCATAGAATTTGAACCTCTTGAAATTGAATTTGTCTGTTTGTTCACAATGGACACAAACGCTACTTGGTACACGGATTTTGATATGGTATTTTTATTTAAAAGGTTTTGGTAGAATGGTACCAGAGATAAAACCAAAGTCGCGATAACAGACATCCATACGAGCGGAGCCGCAGACCTTAGCTATAATAAAGAATCAAGAATCAATCAACATCGATGTCAAAAAAATACCAAATCAGTTAGGTACGTGAAGTTAGGCAGAATATGATGTGTCCACTCTGTACCCTTTTTATCGACATCTTTTCCCATATTTTTATATTATAATCACTTTAGTGACATGAGTGCGGGGTGGTGCGGGGCTGCGATTATTACGTTCGTAGACTCCACCCATTCGCTCTAAGGCATCGTCTCTAGTAAGGACCTTAACGGCATAAAGCGTGGCGTCTAACTACCATGAAACCACTCCATGTCGACGCTCGTGTAGTTGGTAATTGGATAAAAATAAACATATCAAGTGGAGAAGCTCTGTAGAAGATCGCAAATACATTCACAAATTCGTCATATTTGGAGATATTTTATTGGTAATGGCATATCTCTATGCCAATATATTCGAGTCCCGTGACACTGGGACTTTCGATTTCAAACCAATCGGTTCACACAATTGTCAGTGAGCGCTTGGCATAACATCAATTAAACTGTAATGCAAACACTCTGAACAGTTAAATTAGTGAAAAAAATTAGCTGAAAAGGTATACGTCGAATCTTTTTGGTTCATAAAGTGGGCGTGAAATAGTATCAGTGGAGGGCGTTAATGCAGGGACCACCATTTTGGAATCGTCAGCATCAGTAATGGCCGCCCTTATCATATATCAAGCGGGCTTGGATCACCATTGACAGGCTAAAATTAAAAAAGTTTAATAATTACGTCAGGTTAGGTTAAGTTTTTACTTCTGTTTGCAGTATGAGCCGTCATTATAGTAAGAATGTTCAAGCAAGCACGTCCTAATTACCGATTGTAACACTGAACCTTATACCCAACATAATGCGGGATGGGCACATTAATCTTAATCTCGGTGTTTGTGTTCCTGTGATTCGTAGGATCTTCACAGCTGTAGGTATACACCAAAGCTAAAATATTTTGTTTTGCAAGTTAAGTTAAGTTAAGTGAAATTATAACATAAAGATTTGATTTTGATGATAGCGATAGCAAAGTCTGTTATTAATGTTATTACATTACGCTAGTGAAATATATTTTTATTTAAATAAAACTCATTTCGAAAACTAAACATATACTAATTTAACAGAAAATTTTACTTGAGTGTGATCAATATGAACTCCATCGTAGCCTGTGACATTCAAAGCTTTCACCACCCAGTCCGGATTTTTCAGGCTGTTTAACTCACATTCATCAGTTCAGTTAGGAACACATTTGTACCTACTATATTACATTTTAATTGACATTGTAAAATTGCTGCAATTTTCCAATGTCAATTAAAATGTAATATAGTCAACCTAATATTTGAATGAATTTTTTCATAGCATTTATTATGCTCACTTTCAAGTTCGAAAAACATCGGAAAAAATGAAATGGTCAAGTGAGACTTCAAGTCACGACCTTTCCCTTATAGGGGGAAAGCTCTTCCAACTGAGCTAAATGATTTAGGTGTAGCTCACACACCTGAATTTTTCTTCTCTTTATATCCGTCTTTAAGGGCGACGGTGGAGCCATCTACCAACATTCTTACGAACTGTTGGTTCTGGTGGTGGTGGTGGAACTGGAATAGTAGGTATAATCATTAATATAATTATAAAAAAATGTGCGTACTAACCTTAATCTAAGTCGGTAATAACACAATGGATCGATGTAATCTGTGAAATAAGGAATTAGATATTTGATTTGTTTCTCTGCACGATGTATGTGTACGACAATTTCTCTCCTAAAATAATCAATGTGTGACAGGTGTGACTTTGATGGATTATAATTATATATACGACAAACACATTATTGTATTCTCTCGCGCCATTGTACGTTTTTCCTTTTGACTATTTTAGTTTTTTCACTATAACATAAGTAAAATACGGTGCAAATTTTACCTACGTTCTAGTGAAAAAACTAACCAAGACATTCTCGTGAAAAAAGTTCCACAAATCCTATTTTGATCAATAAAATAACAAATAGGCAGATGGTTTTCTTAATTCTGTCTTAGAAACGGTTAAAAATCTTCATTTTCTACAATCCTTTAATACTCTTTCATACCGACAGTCTGCCGAAACAGGATTATGTTTAGTAAAAAAACCTTAGTAAGTCCATTACTCGTTTAGCTTCCTCTAATAAGACGTCTTATTCAGATTTTTATCTATAGAAATAGTGTATACCAGAACAAATTAAAAATAACAACATTTTTTTAATAACGGGCCTTTTTAATCTCCGACGTAAAGAGAGGGGTGTTATATGTTTTAAGTTTGACGTGTCTGTCGGTCTGTCTGTCCGCCTGTGGCATCATAGCGCCCGAACGGATGAAGCGATTTCAATTTAGTAATTTTTGTACTAAAGGTAACTTATGTGCGAGTGTTCTTAGACATGTTTGATGAAAATTGGTTGGGCCGGTTAAAAGTGATGGATTAAAGTGGGGATGGGTAGTGTCGGAGGCTCTTTAATTTTTAATTTAATATTATTAATGAAACTCTTTATCTCGGAACTAAATACCGTTCCTTTAGTTTTTCCCATAAGCTTGAAATTGTATTTAACTAAACTGATAATAATTGTTACTAATTTGGCCGTTGAATGTTGTGCAAGGGTTCTCTATTTTTATTCCTACAATTTTATGTCATAATTTAACATTGCATAATGTTACTTGTCCTAACATTATTTACGCATAATACTCATTTGCCATAATTTTTTAATCAAAATTTTTTAATCCTATTTACTATAAGCATAATATTTTATAGGCATACTATCCCAAAGCTTAAGTTTACTTAAGCATAACGACGCGTAACCATAACTATTTTAAGCATACAATGGCGTCTACTAAATAAGCTCGACGGAGAAACCATGAAGACTAAGCTGCCGTCTTATTGTAAAAAGGCATAACTAACAAAAACAAAAATGTAAGATAATCGAGTTTGAAATTTTTCAAGGTTTTTTTAGCAGAAAAAATCCTTTGTGAATTATTGGGAGAAACAAGTTATTAATTAAGATACACAATCGAAATACCTATCCAACCATGCATAGGAATATATTTATTTATTTATTTTTTATACAGATAATCCCAATTTTCCCTTTCATCTTAACAAAATAATTACAAATAAAATATCTTTTTATCCTTTTAAAGGCACAACTAACCAGATAAGTCTTTTCTTTTTAAAAACAATTCAGTATTAAAATGAAAGGACAAATAATTTTTGTAATTATGTCTTTGTAACGTAATCATAAAGGTCCATTGCGAGTTTAAAAGAGTATAAATTTTACATAAAATTGTTACTTTTAAAATTATTGACCTTTTCACTTACTTTTTAATTATGAACATTGAACAAATAACAAAAAATTGGTAATCAAAACTCTTTATTTCAAACTAGCTGTGCCCGCGACTTCGTCCGCGTGGAATGTACTTAATAAAAAAAATTAGTTTTTTTTTTTAGCCTAAGTTACTCCTTATTACATAAGCTATCTGCCAGTGAAAGTCCCGTCCAAATCGGTGCAGCCGTTCCAGAGATTAGCCAAAACAAACAGACAGACAGACAGACAGACAGACAGACAAAAAATTTAAAAATATATATTTTGGTATGTGTACCGTATATACATTCATATGCATGTAGTAGAAAGCGGTTATTTTAATATTACAAACAGACACTCCAATTTTATTTATTTGTATAGATAATATGATAAATTTGACGTTACACTTTTTAAACCACCGTATTATCTCTGATTTTGGAGCAAAATCTAATTCTACGGGGCTGGACTCACGCACGAAGTGTTTCAGTTCAATGATCTAGCTATAACGGTTCATGAAATAATAGCAAAACCTGGTGAAAGACAGATATCTTAGTAATATAGTCCCATTTTTACCCATTAGGTACGGCACCTTAATAATTCAAAGCAAACAAAAATTTAAAAATAAACTAATTAAAATGCTAAGCATCTCCATTGTCAACAATTGTTTATTTCTTTGAGTTAAATTTTTTTCAATATAATAGACTTTTCGTCCATTGCGTTCAAATAGATTTAGAAACACAACTTCAGATATCGGGCACAAAAACTAGAGACTTTAGCTTTAGTGACTGTTAAGTACTATTTACTTATAATATACGTCGTAAGTGCGCGCGGGTAGACACCTAACAGGCGCGTGCGTAGAGCGTAGGTTGAAAATATTACTCAATTTTCCAAAAATTGGATGACATATTTTAAAATATTAAAATTTGTTTGTCAAGTTCATATTTTCAGCCTACCCTCTGTTCATACTACTGTTATATGTTTACCTATTTGAGTTATCAGAATGAATTTGAAAAGTTATGATTATCTAAGCAAAAATATCTGATTACATAATCATAACTTAATTTAAGATTTTACAATGAAAGAAACAACATTGCTTACCAATAAATCAGCTTGCGTTTACCTTGAATTGAAAACATTGGCGCAATGATGAGCGCAAGGACACCCCCACATTCCTTACATACCTTACTGGCGTCTTAAAGAAAAGGCACAACTGGTCACTTGTGACTTCTCTTTATAACACTTTCACGTCATAAGTACGTATTTATGTTGTTTCTTCTTAATCGGTGTCAAATAAGTCTTTTCAATTTATTCAATAACAATTTAGCTGTTAGATGTGCCTTGCGGGCTTAATGTATTTCCATAGATTCTAGAGATAAAATTACACAAAAAATTGGGTAGATGCGCCTTTTACTCCTGATTCAGAATATGTATATAACTCAACTTTGAAAAATATGTTAGTTAAGCCTTTTCTCCGTAATACGGCAGTAAGGCTGCTAACCTAATCTATACGAGTCGGATTGCACTGAGTCCGAGTGTTAAAATAACTATTAGACAAATAAACAATATGCTTTACAACTTTATGCATATCAAAGTTATGAATAAAAACATTAGGATATACAATATTTATGCTTAATAACAAAGTATGCTAAAAACCAATTATGGCATACTATTATTATGACAAAGAAAATTATGCCGAACTTATTATGACAATTTAAATTAGGACAAAAACCATTATGAGAAAAAATGGGATCCCTTGTGCAAGCGATGAATTGTACCAATATAAAGTAAAGTATATTTATATTCACGTGAACACCTTTTATCAATAGGTATAAGTTAATTAGAGATCAGTAATTTAAATCTCTCACAAATAATTACCCACAAGATAATTTTTTCCCAACTTTACAAAAAATCGAATGGACTTCTTAAAAATATTTATTATGAAGTCCTTTCTGATATTCATAAAACCAAATAGAAAATGTCTTGAGCAGAAAACCCTCATGGGAAGCTTTGTAATTTCCGGATGATAAGAGGTTGTGCTATCTCCTCGGAAACGAACAGAGCGCAGTTTTTATCAAATACCAATGCATCACATAAATAATTCTGGTATTGTCTGCAATCTTATGATCTTTAATTTAAAAAGAAAAACTGTTTTGAAACCGCGAGGTTAAATTTTCCTCAAAAGCCTATTGACATATTTCTAGAGTATACATAAAGTTGTACAAAGCACTGAGTGTTTTATTATGTATAGTTAATGATGCAAAATTTAATTAGGACTAACTATAATAATAATATTTATTTTGTGACATCGAATATCACATCAGAATTTCGAAAAACATTGGAAAAAATGAAATGCTCAAGTGAGGCTCGAACTCACGACCTTTCCCTTACAGGGGGACTGCTCTGCCAACTGAGCTATTGAGCACCACCTGAATCATTCCAAATTTTCCTTCTCTTTATATCCGTCTATAAGGGTGACGGTGCAGCCATCTACCAACATTCTTACGAACTGTTGGAAACAATGAATGATTTTTTCAACCATTTTTAAACATCAGAATTTATCGAAGTTCAGCCGCTTCGCAGTAAAAAGCTCAGGGGATGATGATGAGTACTACACATTAGCTACACATTTGAACTGCTTAATTTATTGTTTACGGTTTGTGTTCGATAATTAAATTAGATACATTAAGTAACTACGTTTCACTCCAAATATCAAGTACCTAACCCGTACAACATCGATTCACAATAAAAAAACACGTGTAACACGGGACCTATTGATCCCTTTGAATTTCTAGTTCAAATATAAAACATTTACTATGTTATGCCATAAAGGAAAACCCTTAAAACTGCAATATAGTGAACAGTATAGAATGTTTCCACTTACAGAGCACTTAACTTTTTTATGTTCCTCTATCGTACCCACCGAGAAGATCAAGGCCCGTTTTCAGGCGCCGACATATTTTTACGGATGCCTATGATTGAAGGCAACGTAAATCTATTAAGCTTTTCTATTTAAATTCTTAGTGTGCGGTCGGTGAAAGAATTGATAGTTTAAAAGGCTGTAATATTATAATGACGTATACATTATATCCTAATATAAGATATTAGGTAAATATTGTATGGCTATAACTTTTTGGACTTCACTTTTCATGGGGCGGGATGATATTAACTGTATTTTCAACTCATCGCCTTAATATGGCTTAGGTTTTTAAGTGAGCCAAGACTTTATTAGTTAATAACTGGGTACAGGGACTAGCAGGATAACAGGATCCTGTATTTCTTAGTGGAGCTCGAGAGGTCAAATATGAGATGTATTTGCAGCATACACATAGACCCACACCGTTCTCTCTTCGCTCCAGGGTTGTCAAAACTTCAGAAGCTCGCCATTTACTTCTGTCCTAACATATTAATATATACTGATATTTCGGCGCTATTTCAAGCAGTGCCGAAATATCGGTAACACAATAAAAATAGTAAACATGGTAGATATCCTGGTGAGTATTATACTATTAATGTTAATGAACATGTCAATCTCAAATCATACATTGTCCTAACACACTTCTCGATTTTCTTGCTGATATATATGAGTATAAATACTTTGTAAGTCATGACGTAAGTAAGTCAAGTTGACTTGGCGCTTACTAACACTTGATGGAAGGAAATGCTACGACGTGCAGAAATTTAATAGCCACGATAACAATCGTGTCCCTCAAGCACGTTCAAGGATGATATTAGTACATTGCTTACACGAGGGTTTATGTTTACAAAAATATCATACGAGAAATTTGAATTTTCTTGCGGTTGAGATTAAAAGCTTATATTTATCATCAAGGCAGCAGTACACTGGGGAAAGCATAATTTGAGAGCCGAAATACCATCGTCACGATAAAAGGAGAAGAACAATAATTCAGAAATAATCAGTCTAAGATATATTTGCCATATCTCTTTATATATAATTTGCCTAATTCTATCGAAGCGATCAAGCGATTGAATAATTTGCTTTGCTAAGACATTGTCAATGTGATCCCTGTCCTGGCATGAGCAATTTGGCTAAGTTAGATTAGTCAATGGGGCTAATCTTGCCACCCGCTTATTAGTTAAGGGAAGGCGTATATAAGCTTGTGACTAAAGCCTCCTTTAGGAAGGAAAGGATTATTATATTTCTATTGCTAAACCTTTCATATTTCTGATTAGTTCCAATGTTAATTCCAAGACAGTTTAGCTTTCCCTGGCAGTTCTCAAGTGCTATGTATTTTGTCTGTGTGTTGGTGTAGTGTGCGAGAGTATACAGGGGTGTGAAGAATAGTACATGCCAATGAGATTAAGCCTGTATACGTGTCTCAGAAACTTGTAGAGGACATAATTCGGACATTATTTCTTGAACAAAACTGTCAAACCTCATTATAGCACTAAATGTTTGAAGATTGTGTATTTTCTGAAGATGCCACACTGTAAACAACCCCTGCAGAGAACGACGACCTCTGTAAAGTAGCTGAGACCTGATAGAGAGGCATGATGTTCAATAGTGAATGTATGATGATAAAGGTTTGAAAATAAAATAAGAGTACATATATAAAAATAAGTTATATAAATATGGCAATAAAAATCGTTGTTGTTTAATATATTTTTTTTGCAATATACAAATAAGGAGTTGATCTTAAGCTATTTTAGAAACAATTTTCCCCCTATTTTTTACATGCAATCATTTGATGTACCTACATCACCTTCAACACGAAAGATAAATCCTCATTCTCATTTATCTGAATGATAAAAAACACGTTACTGTACCCACACAATGTATAAATATCCTCAAAGCGACTCGTGTCTACAAGTAAAACATTTCAAACAGAGTGTAACGTTTTGTAAGCAAAAGTTTCAATTTACGGAAATCGAAGACGGGTCCCAATTACACATCATGAAGCGAAAGCAAATAAAGCCTTAATCAATAAGTAAATAATTCTTCACCTTAACTAGATACGCCTAAGTAGGTATACTAGTAATGTAAACATTGCTCAAAGAAGTTCATAATTGCTTTTCTTGATAGAACTTTTTGCAACGATTTTCTTCACAGGGTTTTTTTATTTGGTTTTGGTTTTAGTTTTCATTTCATTCGTAAATTATTATTTTTGATCAATATAGGAGATCAAAGAAGTTCTCTCCAAATTATTTCGACCCTGTATCCTAACTGATACGAGTATTTATATGAATAAATAAATATATTTGCGAATAAACTTTATAATGATAAATCATACAAGTAAAAACGTCAACTTTATAATTGAGAGAATCCGGGTTCGAATTCAATACCCCGGCTCCACGGGATCATGGTGGCGGATGAGTGGGAGCGACGACTTGAGCAACGACGCGCAGGGCATGCCGTCATAGAGGCGGTAAGGCCCATCATGGGGTAATGGCTCGAGAGGCCACATGGCAGCCTCTCGTATCGACTGACGCAGATTATCACCGGGCATGGGTGCTTCGGGAGATATCTGTGTCGGGTCGAAAAGGAGCCAACGTCCGAGTGCCATCACTGCGACGCGAGCGAGGACACGGGGCTGCACACGCTCACCGAGGGTCCGGCATGGGCTGGACCGAGGCGGGAGCTAGTGGTGGCCCTGGGAGTGAGAGTTCTCGCCCTCGCCACCCTGCTCACAGCAATGGTCCGCTGCGCGGACGCGTGGGCGGCCGGCGTCTCCTTCAGCGAGCAGGTAATGGTCTCTCCCTCTCCCGCTCCACCGTCTGGTGGAGCGGGAGAGGCGGCGCGAGCGAGAAAGACTCGCGGATCGCGCCGCCCGCGCGCGCAGACAACTCGAGCGTCGGAGGGCACTGATTGACCTCCGTCCCCCATGAGCGCGGGCCTGGGGGTGACGGGTGGAGCCGCCTGTCACCCCAGCAGAAGCAGGCCACGGCGGCGGCGCGCTTAATAGCGCGCCTCCCCATTCCGGGGGCGAGTTGGGGACACCGTTGTCCCCCCTCCTGAGGAGGGCCCGACCGTAAGGTATGGCCCTGGGTCAGCCGGGGTGCGAGGGATATGTCTATGACAACCTCACCTCCGGCCTAGCACCAAGACCCACAGTCGGCGTGCGGTTTTAGTCGGTTCGAGTCCGACATAACCTCCCCTTCCGGCTCCGGCAGGGGGGGTATCCGAGGGGATTTCCGCACGAAAAAAAAAAGGGTTCGAATTCAATACAATTCTCAGAACCAATAATAATTATTATAAGTTAAAGTGGTTAAAAGTATTGACAATGTCTCTAAATTACGTTGAATGATTATACGCGTAAGAAAGTAATTACATATGGTTCAGGGTCTGTGTACAAATTATGTAGCAAATGTAGGTATGTAATTCTCTGTTGTAGATTACAACTGCCTGAGTCTTGACTTACATAAGAAGTTCTTGAACATCATTGGTATTTGATACGTCTCAGTTACTCGCACGAGCATAAGGGAAAAACGAAATGACAGGGAGAAAACTTATTTCAAAATAAATAACGAACTAAGTTATTACGAACGTATCTTCGGGACTCGATCCGTGTTCAAAATTTTTTTTCGTCTTGGTAGATGAGGCAGCAATAGGTTGGTAAATGAGGCAAAGTATAGGTTTTTTTTGAGAATGTAATCCCGAGTTAATTTGGAACCCTGGAGCCATTATCATATCAGAACAGTCAACTGACAGAATTACCTTATATATCCATGATGAAAAGTAGCCTATGTGGTAATTTCAGATTACAATTTGTTTAGTGCCTAGATGATGATTTCGACAGATCGTTGTATGTAGTGATGCAGTAGACTAGATGTAGGTACAGTGGGTTACAAAATTCCGTGTAAAATTTGAAACTAAAATTGTATGAAGTGAAGCTACACAACATCTAGTAAGTAAAAAACCAATGTTAATAAAGAGAATTAACGCGATCATAGTAGTAGCGATAAAAGATAATAAACCAATGTATTAACTTTACTTCTTTCTTTTTTGCTCTTCTTCTAACTGCGTGTAATATATGCTTCTTAGTTTTGCTGACAGAAGTAACGTCATCTATATTTCATGCCGTTAAATTTGAATTACGAATTGCCGAAATTATTATCCATTCATCCACGTGTTCAGGATACTATTTCAGTTTCGTTAAAACTAGCAATAGCAAAGAAGTCTAATATTTTATTTTAGATTATATATCCCTATTTCAGTAATTCACATTTAGAATACATTTTGTATACCATGAGACTTAAATCTATATGTCTTTCAGAAGTAAAAGAATTCATTACCATACGTACTTCAAATAAGTCACGTAAGTACTTTGAAAGCACTCAGGTAGGAATATTGTCTTGTTTCGAGAATTATTGCTCTCTTTTTCATATCTCAGTATATTTGAAATTAATAATAATTTTTCATGGCAAAAACACCGCTGAATTGAATGGCAAATATTTCTAAACTTTGTGAAATTTAATATAGATAGGTCATCCTCTGAGCCTTATTACAAACTAAGTTGGGATTGGCTTTCAGTCTGTGAAACGGCCGAACTTTGATATTTTCCGTGAAGCCTACTATCTGACCTCCATAACCCGAGTGAATGTTTTGTATTCATTTTATTTACCTACCTTATTATTTATTACCTAGATAAAAAAGTTAGCATAACAAATGCTATAAAAAATCATTCAAGGTAAAATGTGAATAAAATCAATACTGTTACTTTTACAGTATCGATGATGCTATGATGATACTGACTTATTATTGTTGTATTACTTATAATAATGAGTGAACTCGTTACTTTATACAATACTCGATTTCATGAAATTATTTTGTTACAATAGATATTTCATTTCTCTTTAGTCCTGAACATAACATCGATATTACTAATACATTACCCACCCTAACTAGGACCACGCAAATTTTTTATCATAATGCAGTGACTTTTTCCAAACGTTTCATTTTAAATTAATCACTATTTAATTGTGTGCTAATGTACCCTTGTATAAATCATCACACACGTTTTCTTTTATGACTATATTTCTATAAATGACTGTGTACTGACATGTATTGACAGACACGTTCCCAACCGAAAGTAGTGCTGCGTTCTACACGAAATTTGTGAACAGATTTGTGCAAAATGACCACAGAGTCTGTCATTCACTGTTAGTATATAGGGTAGACCTTAGTGTACTTAATAAGAAAAAAAAAGGATTGCTAACCGAATGAGATAAAATTGTCACAATGTTTATTGAAATAAGATTTAAATTACCTGCTGTGTTGCTTCATGTAAATAAACTGAAACAGAAACAATTATGAGGTATAAAAGGGACTTCTCTCAACATTTCAACGTGTTTAATCGAATAGGTTCAGTAGCTTTACCTTTTTAGTCGCTTTAATGAAGTTTTCTACTGTAAAAGTAGCTTTGACCCTAATAAAAACTTTGTTATAGATAGTTTTAAACGTAAACTGTTCTTTTACGTTCTGAAATGTTCACTAGTATTTTTAGCTAAAATAAAATTGAATGTATTTTTTTTTATATATATTGAATAACACACTTATACTTTTCCACTGATTTTAGAGGAGGTTCACATTGATGTTTCAAAAATTATAATTCCAAAATTATAATTTTTGAAACATCAAGGTATTTCAACCGGGGCTTGATGCCGATGGGAGGGTGTCTTAACACCCACATTTCATCAACTAAGTATAATTTTCAGTCCCACATAATAAGGTTAGATTTCACTGGTTCACAATTAACTTTGAATTTAATTGGTTACCTATATCTATCCTACCCTGTATATATATATATCTATACCTACCCAGTGTGAAATTGAAATCTGTTAGACGAGATTATTAATTACTTAGGTGATATTTTTGAATTGCAATTAACATCAGCACTGATTTACGC
The DNA here is from genome assembly GCA_914829495.1 of Eilema sororculum. NCBI lineage: Eukaryota > Metazoa > Arthropoda > Insecta > Lepidoptera > Erebidae > Eilema > Eilema sororculum. The sequence continues at coordinate 13,916,702 of OU618543.1, read as the reverse complement.
CAATAGAAAACTTGCTGGTGTATTTGCTTGACTCTTTAGGTTGAACTGAAATCACACTGGGTTCCATGGAGATCTATGGCCTGGATTTTAGTCCCCTGACTATTAGTTGAGTATAAACTATGCTATGATCGATGAATGGTCTTACAGGCAATGAACCCCCTGCCGTGGTTTTCCAAGCGGGGTTCTTCAAAAAGGGCATTAAAAAGTTCTCCCAGAGTCGGCAGCCCTAGTATGCCACCCCTGCTGCTGCACACGTCTATAGGCTACGGTAACCATTTTCCATCAGGTTGACAACTGCTTGACGTTTCCCGATTTGTCGTATACAAAATCACTGTAACTCGTCATTCAAAATAAAATAGTAGTATAGTAATAGCGATACTATTGTGTTAACATAACATCACATTTTTAAATAAAGTAATATAGGTATGCATATCACATAGTTCAGTGTCATAAACAAGAACCATTGACGTGTTCAATGAATTAACATGCAGATACATGCACGGTCCATTACCTTCGTTACTAGGTATAATAATTGTATTGCCTAGAGCGTAAACTAAGTTTTATGATAGGTAACCAATTAAATTCAAAGTTAATTGTGAACCAGTGAAATCTAACCTTATTACGTGGGACTGAAAATTATACTTAGTTGATGAAATGTGGGTGTTAAGACACCCTCCCATCGGCATCAAGCTCCGGTTGAAATACCTGGGGCGCGTACTCGACGGTCGGTGGGACTTCGGAGAGCACTTCCGAAGTTTGCGCTCCAAACTGTTGGTGACAGCTAACGCGCTGGTGCGGCTGCTGCCCAACTTGAGGGGCCCGGAGGACTCCTGCAGTTGACTCTACGCGGGTGTCGTGCGGTCCATGGCCCTATACGGGTGTCCAGTGTGGGCGGACACCCTGGAGATCAGATTCATGCCCCTGTTGCGTGCGCTGCAGCAGAGGATTGCCTCCAGGGCAATAAGGGGATACCGCACGATATCCTTTGAAGCGGTGAGTCTCCTAGCCGGATCGCCACCATGGATCCTGGAAGCGAGATCCCTTGCGGCACTCTATCGGTTCCGTAAGGAGGCGCGGGAGCGGGGATACGATCCCGAGCCCCAAGAAATTCGGGCCGAGAGATCCCGGCTCCACAGGATCATGGTGGCGGAGTGGGAGCGACGTCTTGAGCAACCACGCGCAGGGCATTTCGTCATAGAGGCGGTAAGGCCCATCATGGGGGAATGGCTAGAGAGGCTACATGGCAGCCTCTCGTATCGACTGACGCAGATTATCACCGGGCACGGGGTGCTTTGGGCGGTATCTGCGTCGGATCGAAAAGGAGCCAACGTCCGAGTGCCAAGGAGACGGCGGAACGGGAGAGGTGGCGCGAGCGAGCGAGACTCGCGAACCGCGCTGCCCGCGCGCGCAGGCAACTCGGGCGTCGGAGGGCACTGACTGACCTCCGTCCCCCATGAGCGCGGGCCTGGGAGTGACGGGTGAAGCCGCCTGTCACCCCAGCAGAAGCAGGCCACGGCGACGGCGCGCTGGGAAGCGCGCCTCCCCATTCCGGGGGCGAGTCGGGGACACCGCTGTCCCCCCTCCCGAGGAGGGCTAGATCGTAAGGGATGGCCCTGGGTCAGCCGGGGTGCGAGGGATATGTCGATAACAACCTCACCTCCGGCCTAGCACCACGACCCACAGTCGGCGTGCGGTTTTAGTCGGTTCGAGTCCGACATAACCTCCCCTTCCGGCTCCGGCAGGGGGGTACCCGAGGGGATTTCCGCACGAAAAAAAAAAGGGTGTTAAGGTGTCTCCTCTGCCTACTCTTTCAGCTATTTACAGACGCGAGTGTATGTATGTATGTAAGTATGTAATCCATACTTCCATACTAATATCATAAATGTGAAAGTAACTCTGTCTGTCTGTCTGTCTGTCTGTATGTTACGCTTTCACGCCTAAACCACTGAACCGATTTTGATGAAATTTGGTATAGGGGTAGATTAGACCATGAAAAAGGACATAGGCTATGTTTGGTAGCGATAACCGACGTCCATGCGGGCGGAGCCGAGGGCAAAAGCTAGTATTCCATAAATGACATCAAATTTATATCTTCCATGTCATTTACTGCCTAATATATCAATGGAATTGACATTGAGGTCGGTTTAGGGTTCCTGTCAATCTACAAAATTACTTCGGAGTACTTTTAGAGTAAAACGAGACGTATAAGCGCTTCTTTTTTAACTTTCTGATTTACATAAGTACCTACTTACAATATTATCCATAACTTCATGATACCACCTACGATGTTCTTAATACATTATATATTTTCGGTATTATTTTTAAAGTAGCTGTAAGTAAGAATAAGAAAGCGTCAGAAATACTTTGACCTACAAAGTCCTAGCACAGAATAGATAATAGTACTAGCGTAGTCCTAGAATGATCCTAAAGCTAAAAGAGCGAATCACATTTATTGATTTATATTGTATTGGTGTCCTAGCTCAAAGTGTGTAGGTACTAACTGTCACAACAATCGGTCAACAGGAAGAGGGGAAACCACGGAACTAAGATCATTTTGAGCACTTTGTCCATCCACATTTTTCTGATGCTGACTGTACAAAAATTAAGTATATCTTAATAGTTTTCATTTATTAAATAGTACCTAGTTATGAAAATTAAACGTTAAATCATCATGTTAAATTATACTCAAACAGGAGTTTTTCTAAGCTATAATGAACGTAGGTATACAAATTGTTAAGGATATAAAAGAAAGATTTATAACATTATAACGAAGTTGTGGTTACCTCAATTTTTGGTTCCTTTTTGTTAGTAGGCTTTCATCAAATATAATTTCGAAGAATTTCCCGTGTACAAAGAGGTACAATTAGACGAGACTCTAATGGTACATTTTATTAACTACAACAGAATTTGTTATTTTGACTTATATTTTATAAAGGTATTACCTTAATTGCTTACTGAAATATTTACTACAATGTTACCTTCAAATTCTTCAGATACTTGCTGAATTTTAGATATATTTAATTTGAGAAAATTAAATATATCTTATCTAAATTGTCAGCGTGGTTCCCAGCTAAGTAGAATTTGGGCCAGGCGGCCCAAATTCGCTCGCGGCTCCGCCCGCGTATATGTCGGTTATCGCAGCCGAATATAACCTATGTCCTTTCTCAAGGCCTCACCTACCCCTTCTTCTTCATCCCAGCGGTAATCCCAGTCGCATCAACAACTGTCTGATGCTGACCGTAGGTACACGTACGTCACGTAGATACACACATTGTCGAATGTATTGCAGTATTCCCTGCGAATATTAAGTAAAAGCGAATGTATGCTACTTGTTATTTTACATAAAGATTTTTACTATAAATCTACTAATCAATGTTTTTTGTAAGAGTTATAGATTTACTGGCTTGAAATAATATAAAAAGTAATATTAGGTAGCTTTTCCTGAAAATTCGCAGTAACGTATATCGCACCACAATACATTCGGCATTGTGTGTATTGATGTGGCGTATTTTCGTGGTAACATGCGTCGCGATGATAAACATTCGATAATGTTTGTGTATCGTTATGGCGTACTTTTGCGGTAACGTGCATCGTACATAGTGACAAACATTCGACAATGCGAGTTTTGATGTGACGTACTTTCGCACAAAGTTGACTCGTATTTCCGAACTTTCGGACTACCGTTCATCGCGATTTTGCACATCGAAATTCAGTGGGACATTCCAACAAACATGCTCTTTGTATACCTATGTACGTACTTAACAATAATAAAATATGTACACTGCGTGAAATATTTATTAATTTGTCATCAATCATCATTTCTGATTGCTTGAGCTAAATATACAGAATTGTTTGAGTTAGCGAACCAAATGTAGCAATGTATTCAGCAAAAAATTATATCGAGTACAACGAACCAGTGTTTGAACTTTGCGACCTTGTTTAGGTGTTTCGTAATATGACCACAGTTTACATGTGAGATAAATATGCCACGGTTTGAGTTATCCAGAGACACTTTTTAAATTAATTGTTTACTACCAAAGTATTTCTTTTTTGCAATATGAAACTAAAAGTATTGGTTAGTAATTTCTTATGAATGTGACACTTTGTGTACAAATCTCTTTATTTTCCTTGGCTACTATCCATTTTTATGGATAGCTGAGGCTACAAGTCGTAACTTAGGTTACTTGTATTTTAGAAAGAAAATTAGAGATTCGTGCAAACACAAAATGGACATACATAGTTGCGGGCACAGCTAACCTACATAAAATGCACTGTAAATTTAAACTATTTTTGGGAATTCCTACTTACATTGCCTGTATAATGTAATTTTAATCTCTAAGTATTTATTATCAACTTAGCATGTTTGTGAAACTATTGAAATACCTCCTTTACCTTCTATCTGATGTTATTTTAGTTTAGTTTAGTATTTTCAGCTCCACTATATTTCACTTTCACAAAGTTGGATGCTAAAGAACTTCCTTATTAACAATACAGCTTAGAAGTTTTAATTAAAATGTTGCAGAGGTGAAGTTGTGAACTTTTCGATACACAATTAGACCCTGCAGCATGCAGTCTGCTCGAGACTTCAAAAGGCCCACCGGAACGAGAATTCTAATAAATGTGAAAGTTTGTGAAAGTTTGTGAACATTTGCGAATGTCTATATATTTATATTATTAAAATAAAACTAAAATACCTATTTACAAATTATACTAAAATATTATTAAAATGCGTCATAAAATTCCTCCGCATCGCATGCCTCTTGCGGTAGCGTTCCCAGTAGGGTAGTAGCATTGCCACGTTGTATGGCAATGCTTAATCTCTGATCGAAAAAGAGGCCAGCCTTCTGGTCACGAGAAGCGTCGACCATACGCTTCGCAATCTTTCTGAAGAGATTGCGGGCACTCGAACTGACTCCAACGTTTCGACTCCAAACGGCACAAATTCATAATTTTCGATAAGACTAGAGTATTTGCGCCGCTTGAGAGCCTCTGCAGCACCAGCACAGCCAGCCGTGCCAGGTATATGGGTTGGAGCATTGGTGTCGACGCATGTTGCGTCCCACACCAGAATGTTATCAATTTACGAATTTCACGGTCAATGGGACCACTCTGAAATGTCATCCCTGTAGAACTGGGGTAGATAACCATCAGCCAAACATAAGGTTATTTGTATCCGGATATGAAATCACAATTCCACGTGGACACAGCCGTATGCAACAGCTTGTTATAGAATGTTAAGGTTTGTGAAGGTGTCTGGATATTTGTTATTCAAACACGCCCAAACCGGTAACGGATTTCGCTGAATTCGAGATCTGGAATAACTCAGGGTTCCTTTATACCAGGAATATAATTCTATTGCGCCTGGTTCGACGATGATTGCGAGAACGACATTAAAAAAGCAGTTATTAATTTAATTATTTATATTCAGTTGTAAACTCACATAAAGAGCGAACATCTGAATTAACAAATAATATATCTTTTCTCAATCAAAGTCTTTTTAATAAAGTTTTTGAAATAGACTATAGTTTTGGTACCATCTTTCATTTTATAGAAACCCGTAAAAACAAAAACCATAAAAGCACTGTAAAGAAGTTTGTTCATCCAGTGATCTAAGTAGTTCTAAATGAACCAGGAGCAGTATTTACAACTTTCTTTTCATTTATCTCAGAAATGAACTGAACAGATGTCGTTACATTCTTTATATTCGCAAAGTTCATCTTCAAATCTTGCAAATGATATGGATGTTTGATTGTCGATGATGGATTGGATTGATTGGTGTTCAATTGACTGATTAATTTACATACAGCAAAGTCTATAGAGTGATAGTTTACTAAGTCATTAACCTATTTCCGTCACTCCTACTTACAAGCTGTAAATATACAATACGTTCTTTTCCAAGAAAATCAAATCACCAGGGGAATTGCAAATAAATGACCATTTAAACCGTCTTTTCTAATAATAGCTGTTCTTAAGCTAATTGAATAGATAAACGACATTTGAAATTGCTTGCATTTCCTAGTAAATAACAAGGATAAATGACAGTTCGGAATTCGGTCACGCAAATTGTAGACGTAATGCTCGGTTGTTCTGTAGTTAGAGCAACATTGTTCACGTTTGTCGTTCCAACTAGCATACTCGACTGCCAGTAAATTCAGCGCTTAAGTGCTAAGCATAGGGTTAACAATATGACGTATGAGTGTAGGTATGTAACTATATTGTCGTTATATTTCACCTCGTAGTTGTAGGACAGAAAGGTTTAGTGGTTACCTTATTAGGTAATATTGACAAACTTGATATTTTCTAAAGTTTACGCTAATGTCACTCATTGAAATAACGGATATATTTGTTATTATTTATTTTTCAACCGACGACGTTTCGGCAAATTTTTTTGGTTTCAACATGGTTTTATTTCAATAATTGACAAACTTATCTATTTCATAACATAACATAAACTCACGCCTGTATTCCCCGAAGGGGTAGGCAGAGGTGCTAGCACCCACATTTCGCCAGTTTATGTTTATGTTTATGTCCCAATGTAATAGGTGGCGAACCTATTGCCATTAACCGGGCACTTATAAACCTGCGATAAATACACACATAACTTCGAAAAACATCGAAGTCATTGGTGTGTGCCATGGTAAACCTGGGATCGAACCCGAGACCTCGTCTCAGAAGTCCATTACCCATACCACTAGGCTACCGCAGATCTCCTTTTCGCAGATCGCAGATTTCATGTGACTCAAATTAACATAAGCATATGGTAAAAATTTAATTGTAAAAAATTATCTTTTCTCACAATATTATTTATTAGATACCTTATACTTCACTAAAACTCTACTTTCTTTCTACTCATCACAAATGACACCTATAAAAAATATCTAAGTAGTTGAAATTAAATTCTGAGAATTCAAGGAACTCTGATATTAATCCAATAACAGGTACGAACCATAATTATATTCATAAAAAATATACAGGCACCTTCGTTTTTCCCACTATTTTTCAGTAATGGAGGAAAATTTAAAATAAAAAGTACCTGCACAATAACATGTCTCCGAGCTGTTTACTCAACCTATATTATACAAAAACAAATTTAAACAGCAAAGCAAATGTCACACAACTTGGGTATTATAAGAGTTTTACTCGTTTAATATACCATCATACCTATATAATCCATACTAATATTATAAATGCGAAAGTAACTCTGTCTGTCTGTCTGTATGTTAAAAAAAAAAACAAAAAAAAAATGTTACGCTTTCATGCCTTAACCACTGAACTGATTTTGATGAAATTTGGTATAGGGGTAGATTAGACCATGAGAAAGGACATAGGCTATGTTTGGTCGCGATAACTGACATCCACGCGGGCGGAGCCGCAGGCAAAAGCTAGTAAATTAATAAATTTATTTTTTAACATTACTTTTTTAAAGAACATTAGACCCGAAGTTACTAATATTCCCTCTAACCCCTCCAACTGAGCTAAATTGCTTGTGCTAGGAGTGGGTTCACGTCGGTAATGTAATGGCCAGGATCGAACCCGGGACCTCTCGATCGTAGGGCCGACTCCTTAACCACTAAGCTGCCGACGCTTCTACCGACATTATGTATATCATTGTTTTAAATTGGCACCTGCATTAAATATTGATGTACTCCCAGAATGAAAACTACATAATGAGCTATTTTCAACTGAGTAAAAGTGTGCCTAACACAGATGGCAGTTTCCTATAAAATCCACTATTGCACTGCTATTCAGTAAGACTTCGACCGTATTTCCTCTACACGAAACGGTCGTGCGGATGCTTCGTGTAGAGCTCTCTCTACACGAAGCATCCGCCACGAGTGCCTTGCACCTCTATACAATGTAACCGCCAAAATGTAGCCTAACTTGCGGTGTTATGAAAAATACTAGCAATATCAGTTGTTGCCCGCGTGGAATTCTGATCCCATTCATCGCTGATAAAAGCGTGATGATTATATTGTCGGTTATTGCGACCAAAAATAGCCTATGTCCTTTCTCAAGGTCTAACCTATCTCTTTACCAAATTTCATCAAAATCGGTTCAGTGTTTTAGGCGTCAAAGTGTAACATACAGACAAACAGACAGACAGAGTTACTTTCGCATTTATAATATTAAGTATGGATGGTTGTCGGTACCTGGTAACGTAGCTTTCTAATGGCAGAATAATTTTTGAAATCGGTCATATAAAAATACAACTCTTTCCTCTTTATAATATTATGATAGATATATCAGGAAAAATATATCTCATTACACAAAAGTAAGTGACATTACAGACAGAAATCTGCGTAACAAACATAGACTTCTACTTCCATGTTATCGGCTTAGCAGGGTTAGTGATTCTTTTAAGGGGGATGGTATACGTTTTTATAACAAACTGCCAGAATCAATCCTTGGTATGCCTAACGATAAATTCAAAACCTTTGTAAAGACCACCTTATCCAAAAAGGCATACTATAGGATAGATGATTACTTGAAAGATAAAAATGTCTGGCTTGAGCATGGTGCAGGCCCCTCGTAAAATGCTATAATTACAGCATTGTACTGTATTAGTTACGTGACTTATTTGTTACATTATGTAACTTTGTTTTAATTCTTAATTATAAAGAGTTTTATATACTTCTTGACATTTAGCTTTAAGAAAATAAATATTGTAAATTGACGTCCAAAAAATGCCGCAGTTGAGTTTGTTGCGCCGCTTCTTCTCCACCAGCGCCTTGGAAGCGGTGGTAAACTTAGATTAAGTAGAATTAAAATTGACGTCAATAAGAAACAATTTAATTGTTCTATATTGAAAAATAAATGACTATGACTATAATTTTCATGCACAAAATATTTAGTCTTCATAAGTAAGTAAATATTTTGCATACACGTAATTTAAATAATTTATACTACCTGATCAAATAAGTTCACATTCTGCTGACTAATCTTATTAAGTTTTTAAGTGTGTCATACGCTGTCAATGACTTAAGAACATTTGATATTTGCTTCTACAGCGAATACCTGCTAACCAAGGACTTGTACTGAATTATAAAACGTCTATGACAATATAAGTAATGAAAATTATCTTTAGAGAACCTTCCGCAATATTTTCCTTTCAGCTTCAATGCATTATGGCGCAGAAAGGATTTCTCTCCTCACTAAGAGCGTTTGTGTGATTTTCACGTACTAGGAATAAAAGTATAAAGACGTTACAACATTTGAAACCACTCAGAGATGAATACATATCTTGAATTATGAGCGGCAATTGTGTCTCCTCCTTGCACTTTTTTATTGTATCACTCATTTTACTCCAGTAATTTTAAGAAAAAAATGTATATAGCTTTGCTAAGACCACAAGTGGGCCAAATATAAGCCGAGCCGGTACCCTTCTGACTGACTGACAGACGAAGCTCTGGCGCAGGCTTTCCTCTCGATATGTTGGTTAAAAAACCAAAATCATTAATTAATCAATATTCCTTGTTACCAGGGCAAAGATTACGGGCAAAGAGCTCCAACCTCAGCACTCTCTTGGTTCTCCAGAGTGCGGCGGCTGTCTCGACCATCGCATCGCGTTATAAATATTGACGAAGGTATATTATAATATATCAATAAGTTGAGTAAATCATCAATTCATTTATTAAGAAAAACCTTAAAAGTAGTATAACATTCGTGATCTGATAAAGTATTAAAATAACAAACTTGATTCAAGATATCATTATTTTTAATATGGTCCTGATATCCCACTCAAATTCCAGCCAAGCGTTGTTGTCTGGATAGGTTGAATCTCATAAAGATAAATCCAACTTCATTTGTCGTATCACTCAGCTATTTATGAAATTACCAGTTCTTTACATATATTCCTACTTCATATTTTTATTTTGTAATTAATAACAGTCTATAATCATTGTAATAATGCATTGCAACTTGTAATAATAATATGCATAGTATTATTAGTATTCTATTGTGTGTAGAAATTCATTAAACTTTGAAGTAATTTCTAAGATGGGTATGAATAAATTTATCTTTAGTAAAAGAAGTGTCAGTCTAAATTAACAGCGAATTAAGAAGTGAACTACTTAATGTATTCCTTTCAGCCCGTACTTTGCATAATGTTAATCTACCCGCAATGTTGACTCAATGTTAACTTTAATTTGATGTCTCAACTTTAAAATTACATTAGATTATAAAACTTTAACGTCAAATCCAAAATTTCAACTTTTTAAACTTAGAACGTTAGAAGTTGCATTTTTTAACATTCTGATTTTCACAGATTGTTTTCTGGTGACGTCAGAGGAAGGTGAATTGTTTTTCAAGTCCCCTTCAGATGATCCAGTCGTTTGTGGTATCTACATGATCGCGGAACCAGATAAAAGGATTGAGGTTATTTTCAATTATCTCGACGTGCCCTGTGACAATGGTGGATTAGTAGCGGTAAGTAAAATACACGTATATTCTTATTTTAAAAAATGTAGGTCTAAAAACAAATTCAACTTTTAACAATAATTGTGCACCTATAGAATGGGCAACGCTATCTAGTAAATGATGATATCAAACCAAAGCATACAATAAAAATCAGAAATAACATGTATTAATATTTTTGTTATCGGGTGGTGAGGCAACTGGCCAAAGCATAACAGAAAGTGTTCCAGAAAGTATGAGTATAAACTATTAATAAACAAAAGGCTGTAGAAATTGGTAGATCAGCTGAACTCACGTGTATAGTACAACTCCTTTATTTTGAGTTTGGACCTAGCGTTAATTACGTTACATAGACGTTAGGTCCAAACGCGACGGTTAGGAGCGGAAACAACGTTAGGACCAAATCGTACATAAATCTATCTTAAATCGTAGCGTCTACAAATCATTTTAATACAAATTCAAGTTTAGTGGTAAATGGTTTGGTTACCCAGAGATATAAACGCTTATAGGAACCTATTAACAGAGTTATGTTTATAATACAGCTAAAAACTCATATTTATTTTATTTCATAATAAATGAGTCTCTTAAGAGCCTTATAAGCTACTTAAATTTTAACACCTTATTACTTTATATTTATATGTCCTATGGGATTACGTCCCCAAATTTAGGATACCATAAAATATTATAATTTAGTGCAGTGGCGACCATGACCTTAACAAGGATGGATGGCATAGTACAGTCAGCATCAGATCAACCTGACGAATAAAGCGCTCAAAATGATCTTAGTGCCTTGGATTCCCCATTTCCTATTTATTGATTGATCTGATACACACCTTTAATTCATACACCTTTGATGATAAAATTTAAATTGATAAACCAGTTTGGCATCAATATAGTACGTGATTTTGAGTAGATAATTTTGCTAATAGTCGTGACAAACCGATTGAGAATAAACTTTGCAGTAAATGTTGTATTATAAGTAGTGACTTTTGTGTAACAAAAATAATGGTTCACACGTGGCGCTGCAGTCGGTTTCGTTACAGTGTAAAGAAATGTTACAACCCCTAAGTAACCGGTCCAAAGTAGTCACAAAGTCAACTCGGTCAACAAACTATATTCTCAATTTGGCACGAGGTATAGTTAAGAAAGATTTGATGCTGACTATACCAACGCCATTTATATTTTTTACTAAGGTAGTAAAGTTTGACCCGTAGCCGTGCCTGGAAGTTTATTAAAATATTGACAAAATGTAGGTCCTCTCTCCACATAAAGGCTGGGCTTAAATTTGGGTAGATTTATTTTTTGGAGTAAACCGTTGTGGATTTATTATATCTGTAAAATAAAAACAACCTGTATATTCCTGAAAAGACTAGAAAGGAGCATATTATACGACAAGCTATAAGTATTTATAGACCCAGACACCGAACAAAAGGCTAATCGTCAACTGGGCTTCACATTAGATGTAAATTCTAGTCCAATACCATATTTCTAACACCATTTTATACAATGGGAATTTTGTGAAGTATTTAAATATGAATATATTATTATATTAGCTTTTGCCCGCGGCTCCGCCCACGTGGATGTCGGTTATCGCGACCAAACATAGCCTATATCCTTTCTCATGGTCTAATCTACCCCTATACCAAATTTCATTAAAATCGGTGCAGTGGTTTAGGCGTGAAAGCGTAACATACAGACAGACAGACAGATAGACAGACAGCGTTACTTTCGCATTTATACTATTAGTATGGATATGGATTCTAACGTTGTCTGGAGCCAAAGTAAGCATTAAAAAGTACCTATTATGGGTTTTAGAATGGTGTGCGGTTATACATACTTAGACACATTTTCTTTTGTATATAATTATAAATGAGGCACACATTACATATAAATATTTGAACCCCGACCTCCAACGTAGCAGCAGAACCCTCTACTTTACGCTTACTAGAAATTCTACTCAAACATTTATAATATCCACCATACACTTATTACTTACTTGTTTTTGATCTTCCCAATATCTGAAAGCATTTTTACACACTTGATATTATTGGATACTTAACTAAACTGCTTTAGGAATGTGAGAAGCGTGTGTTATAAGTACCGCTGTGAACCTTTCCCGGTGACATTTAATATCTGGGAAATGTAAACATTGCGTAAAGTGATCTAAGATTAGAATGTGAAGAGATTGCTGATTCGCCTCGCTAATGTTTTAAATTCACACCCACGTTGACTAACGCTAGAAGGGTATCATATTGCGTCACCACCTTAGTAAATGGAAATTTCTAAAGACAAGCGTATCGCTAATTGAGCTGTTTCTTAGCTTTGATTCTTCTGCATAGATGTACGCAGAAGAATTAACGAATAGAACCAAAGGCCTAATTATTTCTTTGTGCTTTGTATCTAAGCTTGTTAAAAGACACAAAAAGCTTTTGTCAGTTCTCTGAGCAATTTTTTTTTAAAATTTTACTTTTTCTAAAGTTCATTGAAGCAGTTAATTAACAACCGTATCAATATTTGACTGGTGATCATTTCAAATACTTTTTGTTAACTTTACAAATTGATCAGATGCTTGTCTTAAGAATGGATTCAAGTACCAACATTTATTCAGCAGGGTTTTCCTTTCATTCAATTTACCATGTTTGTTAGAGAAATTGGATCCTTATGATTGCCACTGTCGGTGAAAACCATAAAAATACAGGATGTATATTTTTCAAGTTTTAGTCGGTTCGATTACCGGATGAATCAAGCGAGATTTCAAAAATCTCTCAATGCAAATTTGTTTCTTTTCAAAAATAAAGGAATGTTTCCTTTGACTGAAATTCACTATCTTCAGTATTTCAAGTAGGACTCCAGGGGGGCATGAAAATCTTCCACTCTGTATACATAATACACATAACACTCATGGCTTTCTCGCTCCAGGATAGGCAGAAACAAGGTCTAGTCAACTATGTTTGTTCATACACACACGAATCCTTGTTACTATCTATTTCATGCAACCTCGCGGTTATCGAGTGCTTCTCACCTGCATTTTTGGCTACAAATATAAATAGCAGAATTTTAAACAGATATAATTTTCCAGTGGGTGGATGGCTGGGAGCTGAATGGACAAGTGTGGCCAGCTGATTCATGGGACGATAACCGCTTAGTTGAGTCTTGTGGTCAAAGGCCTCAACGCAAACTGATATCGAGGCAGAACGCAGCGCTTGTGCAGTACCGAGTGCCAGCCAGAGGAAAAGGATTCGCTGTTACTATACGACATTTGAGAAACTCTAGACGTAAGTACCAGCTTTATAACCTTTTTGATATGGTCTTGACTTCACTATTATTTTCACCGAAGCAATAGTTTTAGTCAACTTTATTAGGTAATCTCGTTATGAATAACTATTATTGTGCTTGGGTTGTTTACTTAAAACTGAGGGCAATTTATTACGGTTGTACTGGTACCACTTTACATTTTGTAATATGTTTGCACTAGATAATAATATTGAAGTATCTAAGCATGATTTCTTACTGTATTAGCTGCTACTGGTGACTATCACGGGATATTCTCATGAAAATGCTTAGGAGAAAACATTGGTTGGTCATAGCATAGCGTTGATTTTATTTGGTAAAATAAGACAAGCTCATATTACGGCATTTATAACAAATAATTACCCCATCTAAGACATTATTAGCTCAATTTCTTAGGTGGATGTTAGACATGAACCTTGAATATGATAAACGAATATTTATGTATAGATATATGAATGAGAGAATACAAGAGTATTATATTTAAGTAGGTGCCGAACAATATTTTACCTACTTATAATATGTTTATCACGTAACTGCCACTAATAATTTCTTCATGTAATTTTTCCTTCAAGTGTGGTTTAACGCATGATCAATCGCGTCTGTTTCAATACCTATAGATAGGTAGGGTAGGTTGTAGGTGTAAGCAACGTGGACACTTCGGGCACGGAACAGCTAATATCTAGTATGAAAATCGGATCGGAAAAATATAGCTCAATTGGAAGAGCATTCCCCTTGTAAGGGAAAGGTCGTGAGTTCAAGTCTCACCTGAGCATTTCCTTTTTTATGATGTTTTTGGAACTTTAAAATTTGCATAATAAATGCTATAAAAAATTCATTCTGATATCTAGTACTTCGGCCGCCATGCTATTTCTTAAAATTGTAGTTATTTTAGCAAAAATATATACCTATCAAAGACTGTATAGATGATTATCGCTTATTTAAGTCTAATATCAGCATCGAGAATATCGAGATACGTTGAATCAAAGTTGTATTCTACCTGAATTCCTCACCAATATTATTCTGTTTAATACATTAATATTAACACTTTACCTCTTCTTATTTCAAAATATGGACTACTAAAGTATGCCCAATCTCTGTCTAAAGTATCTGTGCTTAAACTAGTAATTTCAATGTTTTGCGATAGTCTAAACCTCTTTTTATTGGACCACGATTTTTATTAAGTGGGGAAAGTTAAACATAAAATACGTAATGGGGGTCGCAGGCTATAAGTATGCCTATCTAAACGATAATTTTCGGACCCTGATACGTTAAGGGTCGCTTTTCAATATGTTTACGCTATCATAGCCTATTTCTGATGTAGCCATTACATAGTACACTACAAGAATAAATATCAGGAAGAAGCTTAAGTTCACTTGCAAACTTAATTATTCTTATACTCATCTATTAAAGTTTATATTTGACTTCATAATAATCTATCAACTGGGTAGGTACACATATGAATCGAGTCAAAATTTTTCAGAAAGTAAAATCACTGTGAAAGTAACTACCTACCTACTGGAATAATTATATCTACCTATTATATATAACTAATGTTACTTAGTTCCTTTATAATTACTTGCTTATCAAATGGTGTTGAAATAGTAGTAAAAACTTATTAGGTAAAAACCATAACAACAATATTATAATACCAAGAAGCACAATGTTAAAAATGAATAAGAATAGGTAATAGGTATTTCACAATGTAGTGCTGAATTGCTGTTTTAGTTCTTTTTATTGTAAAAAGCATGAATAATACAGGACGTTTCACTTAGTTTTGCATAAAACACTGAGCGAGTGCTTTGTGATTTTTTTTATTAATTGCAATCATACCTGAATGCTCAAACAACACTATCAGAGGCTATGTATATGTCAATGTATACTCTTCTAAATATACAGGCTACGTTAATATGACTTCATACTCCACCGACACTTAGCTATAAGTAAAGTCATGACAGTCATGAAAATAAAGGCCACCGATATAGATACCAATAATGATCAAAATAAAATGATGCAGCCTCGGTTTAATGGCCTCGTAAGATGCTTTTTCAGGCCCAGCTGAAAAGTTTCGGGATTGTAGAAAGACGGAATCAAGTATCTCGCGTATGTCAAAGTATTACTGGCTCGCTTCGCGCATTTTATCGGCTACGGACCCTTCTACCTATTAACACCAAGGCAATGCTCGTGCAGGCATTACTGTTCCCTGTACTCGATTATGGGGATGTTTGTTACTTCGACCTGAATGCTGAACATCTCAACAAACTTGACCGTCTTCTGAATAACTGCATCAGATTCGTCTTCAATCTGCGCAAGTACGATCATGTGTCTGTGTGTCGTTCTCAATTAAATTGGTTGCCGATTCGTCAGCGTCGAAACCAACGCGCACTTACCACTCTCTATACTATTCTAACTTCTCCTAATTCTCCCTCCTACCTCTCCCCCTATTTTCAATATCTAGGCGCAAATCACAATAGGAACCTACGTTCAACAAATAACCTCGTCTTACGCTGTCCTACTCATCGCACTGATTTCGTCCACTCTTCCTTTCCTGTACAATCTATATTTCTTTGGAACCAGCTGCCTCTTGGGATCAGGAGGGCCACTAGCCGTTGCACGTTCAAACTGGGGGTTCGGAAACTCATGCTCGAAAAGTTGGGGGAAACTTGATAGTCATCTCATGTAAATATGAATGGTTATTTATATGTGTGTATGTACATGTTATTTGCTTATATTTATTTATATATTTATGTATATATATTTATTTTATATTTATGTATGGGTAGTTGAGTGTATCTATGTATTACTATATTTGGCTATAATATGTATGCGTATATTAGTACCTATTTAGGTACTATCTATCTTATTTATGTAAATTAAGTATTTAACTAGTTTACCTTTCGATAATGCACCTACTCTGTTGTTCTCTGCACCACCTATTAGGTTGACTGGTAGAGAATGCCTATGGCATTAAGTCCGCCTTTGTACATTTGTGCATGAAGTTGAAATAAATAAATAAATAAATATTCCATTTCCTTATTGTTCATTTATTTTAATTTAGTGAATCGTCCCATCAATGGAACGTTCCATGGAATTTCGGAAAAAAGAGGATTAAGCTTTTTACATTAATCACAATCATTGTGTCTTAAAAATGCTAAAATAGTACCCACAAGTTGTCTTCTCAGTGTCTTCTCTCGCAGGCTCTACTCCTAAATTATTGTGTACCTAATTATAATTTGTACCTGTAATAGTGACCCTAATTTGTTCCGCGATGATCGGAGTAAGTGATACCTTTCTACGATAAATACATTGATCGGGAATAGAGTGCAGACTTTTACCCCTTGCCCGATCCTACACGTTTGTTTCCCTATATAACAAGATATGTTGTTAGATATACCTGCGACGATTGTGTACGCCTTTATGGGCAGACAGGTGCACTGATGTGTTCCGAATGCAGAGATAACAAGCATTGCATATCATACATAAGATATGAATACGATCCTGTTGAGCCAGATGTTATTGTGTGCTGTAGCGTGCACCGTTTTGATTTAGGTGTGTTGAACATGTCTACTGTAGTAGGTATTTCTTTCTGCGAGTAAATTATGATCATCACCTTTTGTCCACAGTACAATCAATGCTAACAATTGAATGCTTCCACCGTATCGCCCCAAGATAGTGTATAACAGAATTTGGAATGCTCAAGGCGTGGCTCGTTAGCGCAGTCATTTCTATTATCTTAATCACCCAGCCCATCTAATCAATTGGCCGAGAGGCCAATTATTCTATCACCTACTATAGTAAGATTGTAACACTAGCACACATATCATTTAGTAGTTTTCGGGCAGTGACTTTTACTGTTGATTTTATCTATTAATCTTATCTATTAAGTGGTAGTCTGTTCAAATTGATGCATTGAACCATAAAATGATGTGACTGTATTTGCACTGTATTTTAGAAGAAGAAGGTGATTTGTTTTAGTGTACGACCTAACTCTCTATTATGTATTTTATGCTGAATAAAGAAAACAGCGTGAACCTTTGCATTACAATTAGTAAGCTTACCACTCTGTTCGTGTCAAAACAGTTTAGTTTCTCATATAGTTCCGAGAAAGGCAAACAGAATAATTTCACAGTATACAAGTTCGTTAGACTGTGATAATATTATGGATCATCTTGGGGTTCGTAATCGCAAAATGTACTTTAGACACTAAGATATCAGATTTGGCTAAGCACCAAGTAACAACCGAAACGAAAATAATCGGCTTACCGGACACTAAAACTCAACACAACCAATAGAAGTAATAGTGGTTTAAAGAGCTTACTAAAAAGAAATTTAATTAATTGTTTAATCGACAAAATCCTATAGGCATATTATGTATGTAGGTCATAATCTCATAATAAGTCAGGATGGTCAGAATTAACATAAAAAAAATGGTGTTTGATCTTAGAAGTTATTTTTCGTTAGTTACATTTCAATTTTCATTCAACTAAACTTATTTTTATTGTACCATGAAAATTAAGTAACCATTTTTCTACAGCGTGCAACGTGATGTTCTTCGGCTTTGAAGGTGTGTACACTCTACGCAATCATGGTGAGACAGGCAACTGTTCTGTACTGGTCGCCTCACCAGCTACTGTCCACGTACTGGACTTAAACGTCGGCCAGACAATTAAAAAAGGACGCCTGATCGAATTGGAAACAGGGACCATTCATCATGTAAGTTCATCACTCTTAGCTGTCACAATGTAAGTTTTTCCAGTCTACCAACTGCTATGGAAGTACGCTTAAGAAAAATGGATGTGTGACACCACATATATCGAACTCACCGTATTTTTATAAGGTACCTATGTGTTTTAATTGTGTTTAGCTATATCGACATCGAACTACAGTACTTACCTAAATGTTAATGAGCTATGATACAAACATAAAAACAGTGCAGTGGTCTAATTTTTGTCTCGCGTTCCGTGCCATGGTTCGTGATCATGGTTAGGTACCTTTGATTTGCCTAATGTGCAGTGGTCATAAATGTTTTTCAACTCTTGGATTCAATTGCTAGATATAATATATCAATTTTTTGATGATGATATCTTTATTAATACGAGACAGTTATTTGCTAAAAACGTAATAAATGATATAGGTACTCGGAGTATTTACTTCATCATCAATTTTTTATTTTTATTTTGCAAATTACATAGTGCAGGTATAAATAAAGGTATAGTCGTATTTATAAACCACTGAGGTTTGTGCTAATACTACCAGATCCATACTTACAATAATTATATATCACACTTTTATTACAACAGAATGATATTATTTAGATAAACTTAGATGATGTAATGATAAAATGTAATCTATGGAGTATTTGAGTTACTGTTTACATAATGAAGACAACGAGAAAGTGACAAACTAAACCAATTCCATCAAATTGGTAAACCATCAAAATTTTAAAGTGAGTTAAAGTTCGTTTAAGACCCGCAGAAGTAATCCAATTTGTTCTAAGAAGTAAATAATAGAACTGACGGCGATTATTCTTGAACATAGACTCTAAATAATTTCTATGGATGTCAGTTTGTTTTATTTCGCTAAATGGCTACTCATGCCACTAAGTGGATACAATCACACCAAAATAAAAGTTTACTAAAAGGTATATTCTACTTACGTGATCCTAGTGTTTTGGATTAGCATAATTTATTAACAATTTAAAAACAAAACCTACTATAATCATTATTAGTAATTAGCTTATACTTTCTAAATGTAACTTCTGGAGGTATTCATTTGCTGGTATGACAATATACCTACATTTTTATAACGATTAAGCATCAGTATAATTTTCATTACTCTATTAAGTATACTATATACTTCATCATGGAAATTACGATCAAAACAAAATTTTCGGGCTTAGCATAGCATTTTAAATGAGCTGGTATGACCAGGGTTTTTTATTTTATTTATGAGCTATAACGAAAATAGCTAAGTGTTTAAATTTTTTTACAGAAGAGTTTTAAACCTTACTGAAAGATTGATAGATCGTTTTAGAATCTTTTTTTTTCTTTTTTTTCAATTGAAATGGTTCAATTTACCACAATTTACCACAATTTTCCACTAAATTAAACCGATCAGGGTCGTGCTGGAATGGTGATAATTTAGCTACCTCTCGAGAAGTTCATATTTTGCTAAATATTTAAAGGTCAACCGTTGATGCAACACAAGGACTTTATATTTAATAGCAATATAATCCTTTATTTCAAACAATGAGCACCTTCTGTTAGATATTGGAGCAGGTTTAGACTCATTTTCAATGAACCTTATAAGAAATTCGTTATATTATTCAGAAAGGTAGTCGTGTTTTAATAATACACTAACTACAAAATAAACTAATTTCTATCCCAAGGTTGCTTGGAAGAAATCCCATTAGGCCCATTGTACCTTCATTTAACTGTAATTACTTTAATCCATGCTAGGTTTTTTCTATCCATCCATATATTCACGTCTGTTTATCCCCGAAGGGTTAGGCAGAGGTGTATTAACACCGACATTTCGCCAATTATGATTTTCGGTCCCATGATATAATAGGGGGCGAGCCTATAATTGTCGTCTAGCGGGCCCTACATCTTGAGCTGTATGTTTACTTCCGGATGGAGAACAGCCCTATCCCTTAGTCACCTTTTAGGACTCCCACAGAAAGAGCTAGGGTGGTCCTATTCTACTCCACGGGGAACCAACGCGACAATGATTTTTATACCTGTTTTAATAACTATCTATCTATCCAAATTATATACCTATATATGAAATTAATTTTTCAAACAATTAAGTAAAAAAAAACAAATCAAAACTAAACGATTTCATAAACTGTATAATTTTACGATCTCTAAAGATACTCGCTAAGCCCATAAATGAAGCTATAGGTACCCTTATATTTACAGTGCACAAAACGTGGTCTGCCTGATCATGTAGACATTGGCGGTTCCAACGGGCTGGATCACACTAAAATGGAGGTTCTCGACAGTGTATGCGGCCTTGACTCTACCGAAGGTACGTTTATTTAGACATTGTTCTGTTTTTAATTAAATTTAGTCTCCGAGTGAGATTGGAAATAAAGTAAATATGGTTGTTTCTCTCGATTGTTCTACAAAACATTTGGTTTGGATCGCTTGTACTTAGCATTGTTTATTTCAACAATTGTAAATTTATATTCGCATATTTTATCTAGAACAATCAAAAATTAACTTTTCCGGGGATAAAGATTCTGAGACAAAATGTTACAAATAATGTTAAAATTGAACGTTTGAGAAGACAATTGTTTTCCCTTGTGGCGATAAAAATAAGGAACGACGCATGTGTATATTCGAGAACACAGGGCTCTTTAATCTTCAATTCTCTTAGGCAAAGAAATAAATCCGCTTACAAAGGTAATTCAACGCTTTACAAAGAAAACTGAATGCTGATCTCCGCATTAATATTGACATATAAAAATTGATTGCTTTACTTAACCTTGATTTTAAAGATATGTTTTAAGAGGCCTTTAAGTTTTTTATAAAACATAATTTTATTTAAAGTTCTAAAAATAATAAAATCAAATTGTGTGGAATTAAATATTAAGAAAAGTATGACAATTGCATTTCCTCCAATTAACCATTAACACAGGTGAATAAATTTTTAATGATATTTAATTTAGGAGAGACTTATAGGTATTTAACTTATTATGGTCTTTCACATTACTATTAGCAATATTGGGATGTTTACATTTACTTCGGTAGCATGGTAGGTACTGTTGTTACGCGTATAGCAAAAGAATCAACTTGAAAGAAAATAGATATTTGTACTCCGAATATTTTTTTCACCTTTAACCACCAGTGGCCCGAGCACGAAAAATATTCGTATTCGTCACGTAAACGTATCGATGGAGGAATCACAATTGGAACACACAGGTTCACAGTAGGCAAGTGGCTAATCGCAATGCTCCATTCTCTGAATACTTTACAAATACGAATATTTTTTGTGCACGGGCCACAGAACTTCAGCATCGTTCAGTATCATGATGCTTGCAACAGCACCGAATTCACAGAATAGATAATAGTCCGAAATATAGGAAACTTCAAACAATTCATGGTAGAAATCCCGATATCACAAAATAGTAATTTGAAAAACTTGTCTCCTAAATTAAATTTGACGATAAAATGAAATCTTTGTAAAAGCATCAGCATAAAGCTACCTATTGACCTAAATATACAATTAAAGGCTCAGTACTTAATGTTTCTAAATGATGTCTTTGTACATTTTAGTTTAACCAGAGCCGCTTGTTTCGCAATAATTACCATAAAATATTTTCTTTTGGAGCTTCCATTAACAAACCAGTAGATACTGCTCCTGTACATTTAAAATATATTTGTTCATTTAAAATTCTTTTTTTATCTATCTTTTAATATTTTAAAATTTGATGTAATAATTGCGTCAGTAAAATTCTAGAAGAGGCTTCTTGGAGTATATGGAAAATATTACACAAACATTTACTCACGTCTGTCAATCCCCGGAGGGGTAGGCTGAGATTATCACCCACATTTTCACCAATGATGATTTAAATGAAAAGTTAATATAAGTCCATTATATTTACAGCTCGGCGTCCTGAACTCATTGCTTGCGAAGACACCGTTGTTCGGCTGGTGTCCAGTGGCCGTTATCACAATTCTGTTACCTTAGCCTTCGCTCCCCTCGAAGACATCGAACACGCTGACCTGCTGTGCGGATTAAATGACCTGTAAACATACAATATACTGTTCAATATAGCCTCTCGAATTGACTTCGGGGATGATGTTGGAATGCTAGTTATTTATTTATTTAATGTTCTACGTTACGGGTTTTAATACTTATGGGTGTATTGTAGAAACATATTTTTCATACTTGATTTCAGGATGCCAAGTCTTATATAGATAAGAAGTATTATTATATAACTGATGTTGTATTAACCTATAAATATTCCTTACTTGTATTATTGATGGTAGATTATTAGTGATAGTGAATGTAAGATATGATTTAATCAAATATGTACTTATTAAGGGTCAGTCGTAAGACAAAAACTTCTATCAAATTATTCATACCAAAACTTAGTATTCTTAAATTTGGAACATACACATGCTCACCATGCAGTCGCAGCTACAGTAGAAAGCGATGACCCAAGATCACTGTGTTGTAGGAATAATCTTCCAAATTCCGACAAAACTGCATTGGTCTAGTTATTACTATTAACATAAAAAATATCTGATCTAAAAATGTAGTGCTGAGGCACTAAATCGTAATTGTTTTTTCTAAATTTTATGTACTTATTTCTAAGTACTTTACCAGTAAAGTTAAATTCAGTATCTCTATCTAGTCATACATTAAGATGAAGGCGTCCACACGCTTTAGTTATAGCTATTTGTCAATAAATAAATGTACCTGTCGTATTGTTTTAATCGGTTGGTTCCTCTTTTGGTACACTTTCCTTTTAGATACACTTTTTGGAAAGTCAGGTAATCGTTTACGTACTTACCACTAGGTATAGTCTAGATTTCCTCTCGGGTTCATGGGAATTTCTGGAACTTCTAAAATTCAAAACTTCTGGAAAACTTCGCAAAAGTCAAATCATAGGAAGAAGGAATACGACAGTAGACCCTGGGCTCGAAAATGGGAACTTTGAATGCAACCAAATCATTTTTCGAGTATTATTTTATCTGTGTTTCAGGTGAAGAAAAAAGTAGTAAAATGAGACGGTTTTCATTCATAGTTTTATTACTAGTTTGGGACTTATGACGATATTTTTTTACACCGTGATATTTTAAAAATTACAGTAAACTTGTTTCTTATTAACCTTAATATGCATCGAGTAAAGGAGTGAGCGAGGCTTGAGATGCTTCTAAATCATATAATCTACTTATTGAAGCATAAAATTAGAACTCCGAGCTTCATCAAGTAGCTTGTAAATCGGTGTACTTATAATTATTTATGCATAGGCACTGAACGCTTCAAAACAACTCTACCCTTTAATTCGTGAAGTAATTTCCTGGAAGCTAGCTCTGTTAATATATAATTGTATAGGGTTTCCCAAATAGATATGTTACTTGTATTACCACATACAAAACACGTAGTGTCTCCGCCATCATCAGTGTGGTTAAATTGCGTTTAAATTTTGTTGCTATATGTATTATAGACACGTGATAATTCGTTGGCCAGCGGGTCGTGGAATAGTATAACGAATTTATGGGATTTGACGTAAGCACCAATATAATAGTCGTAACATGTCATAAATTTGAATCGGGGAAAAAAAACAATGTTTAAAAATGGTTGAAAAATCATTCATTAGTTCCAACAAAGAAAGGAAGTTGCCAACTTCCTTACGAACTGATGGGACAAAATGAATGATTTTTCAACCATTTTAAACATTGTTTTTTTTGCTCCACCGTCGCCCTTAAAGACGGATATAAAGAGAAGGGAAATTTGAAGTGATTCAGGTGTGAATCAATAGCTCAGTTCGAAGAGCATTCACCCTGTAAGGTCGTGGGTTCAAGTCCCACTAGAGCGCTTCTTTTTCCCGATGTATTTCGAACGTGTCATAAACGTCAATTCCTTACATTCATTATAGGTACTCTTCAATGATACGCCGATGAATTGCCACTTGTTATGTGGTGCTGAAGCGCAACACAACGACAAAAAGCTTCGTGGTGCCCCTATATGTTATCTATATACAAGTAATCTGCAGGCGACATAATCAATAGGCATATTTGGCACCAGATAAACTATTTTAGGTAGGTATCGGTCTATTTATTTACGAGGTAAATTATATTATAAATTGAAAAAAAAAATAGAAATAGTAATCTGACAGGCTTTCTTTAAGTGGTAGTCATGTTTATAATCTTCAACAGACAATTCTATAATTAGTAGGTATAAGTACTAAAATACCCTCAGGCTCATTACGAAAATGTGTTAAAATATCCACAGTATTAAATTGGGATATCCTAGCCCATACCTTATTACAGTTTACAAACTCTAAATATAAATTAGTGAATCGAAATTCAGTATCATCTGAGAATAAAACAACATGAAGAATCTCCTAAACGGACCTCTGTGGCTGACTAACGACAACGCAGCTTTGTACCAAGGTATGTACTTTTACAATTTTACATCTAATTTCTAAGACCGCCGCTAGATGGCTATCGAATGAAATATCTAGGCTATTGGGCTATTGGCATATTGCCACGTGTGACGCTGCGGGGCGCGGAAAACGCGGCCACGTGCTTTGTCACGGGAGAGCAGATCCGCATCTGCGCGTTGAATCAACGGGCCAGATT
Source organism: Eilema sororculum (assembly GCA_914829495.1). Classification (NCBI taxonomy): domain Eukaryota; kingdom Metazoa; phylum Arthropoda; class Insecta; order Lepidoptera; family Erebidae; genus Eilema; species Eilema sororculum. The sequence goes on along the minus strand of OU618543.1, from coordinate 13,891,683 downwards.
TTTTTCCCATTTGGCCCGGCACCCGGGCCAAGTCACCGGGCCAGATGGGATACACTCGATTTGTCTGCTGTCACGTCCTAGGGCGGCGCTTTTAGTATAGTCTGAGGGATGTAACATATTTTTAGCACCTACGTAAGTGCGTGAGGTAAATTTTATTCAAAGTAAAGTTAAATATTCATAGTTTATAATGTTCGGGACTTCACGCGATATATTTTTGAAAAACTTACTTTTGCCGACGTTTCGGGTGCGTTGCAGCACCCGTGGTCACGACTTGACTGTTTATTTCAATATTGAATAATAAAGCCTTTTGCTCAACAGAACATACAGTTACATTCAGATTTGACTGAGGGCCCACTATAGGCCGTCAATCAACTCGGTTCTAGTTCCAGTATATCTGTAGACTGTCAAGTCTACAGATGTACTGGAACTAGAACCGAGTTGATTAATGAACTGTTACGCGGACTAAATACACGACATCAGTCGTAAAGTAGAAAAAAGATAGGTACATCTATTATATAAACAGTTTTTTTTTCTATCAACTAGTTAACCGCTACCCTGTTTTTAACAAACTACCTAGTAGATGTTATAAACACTGTTTTTGTTGTTTTCAAAAAAGCACAACGAAAAACATTATGTTCTGCCACTGTTTACACTAAAAGAATTTGTTTCTGAGAAAGAGCATTCGCCCGTTTTTGGTGTAAAACAACCTTTGGCTATATGTCCTACATTAGCTGACATATTTAAAGGAAGGCTTAAGGTAATTGGAGATTTTTTTATTTATGGAAGTACATTTTGATTTGCAAAATGAAAAACATATTTTCAATTAAAATTTATTGAGTAATTCTTCGGACAGAGATAAACAAAAATCTGACAAAAATACTTAAAATACGCTACATTTAAATAATCCTTCGTGCAACTGTACAAACGAATTTGAACAATGTTAAAAATTTCTAATAAAAATTTAACTTATTTTCCGCTATATATATTTAAAATGTCTAATAATAATTAAACTAAATTCGATAGCTACACAGATATCAACGAGTATTTAATATGTGAAGGAAAAACGTATAAAACATTGATTGTTCACCTACTGAAGCGTTAAGATTACACGACACCTGAAGTTTAAAATATAAAACATATATTGTCGACGTCATTCGCATTTTCTATAAACAAATGAATAAGTGCACACCCATGTATACACACATTTAAATTAGCACCTAATTTGTAAAGCAGTACCTACTATTATCAATTGCGTAACAGATAAAAGCTTTACAGAAATAACATTAAACATTCATTTTATCTAACAAATAATACAAGCTACACATTCAAGAACGGTTTCCAGATATACAAATACCTACTCAGTGTGTTGATTAAATACCTACTTGCATAGTTGTATTACAAATTCAAGAGAAATAAAGGAGTCCAGTATAAGTGACATAAAACTCTAATGGCAATCACATCAAATCTAGGTCTTACATACTATATTATACACTACATCTAAATAGTAGCTTAGTCAACAAACGTAATAATGTATTAACAAACAGTTCCCACATATCTTTTAATGATTCATAAATCGATAAATAAATGGAGTATATCCAGGGAGACGAAATAGGCCTATTAAAATATAAAGTTCGCAGCATATATTTTGACTCCAATTATGAGAGAAACAAGGCCTTGGTGCGCGCAGATAAGTTTGATATAGACTATGATTTGTGGATTTGAGCTCCTCTTCGACCGTAGTGCAGCGTGTTATCCACAAAACACACCCAAAAACTCATTCGGCCCATGAACAGTACCTACATTCGTAACGTATTTGGGGTCAAAATATTATGCCAGTAACACATAGGTAAGATATAAGATTTACTGAAATACGAGTAAAGTAAACGAAAATAAACAGATCCACTATAATATTTTGTGTAATATTCAACATGTGTACCTCTAGCACCAACAACTATCGTAATCGTATAGTACCTAAGCGTATTGACAGAATGCAGCATTGCGATTGGTCGGCTTCACACACATATGGGTTCACAGAAGGCAGACGGCCAATCGCAATGCTCTATTCTCTCAATACACAATACGAGTACGATAGTTTGTTCATGCTAGGAGTACTGATTCGGCATATATTATAGTTACGTTAACTTACAATTTATTATGCATTTAATTTACATTTTATATTTACGTGTATTATCTTACTATCGTATTATTAATGATATGTATTGTTTTATTTTGTTCTATTACGAATATATATTATTTAATTATAGGTTTGACACGAATAAGTAACGATGGTATTACAACGTAGATCACACCAATCGAATCAACTATAAGAAATCGGTATCAGTGCAGTATTTCCTTTACAATATTTATGTATAATGTGAATAAACGTATACTGCTATTTATATTGCTACAAAATATAATATTTGTTTATAGTTACTATCTGTTGAAGCATATTATTATAATAATATTATTATTAAACAATAATTTGGTTTAGACAGATAGAAATCACTACCTATATTACAATCCTTATTTAGATCACTTTACATCTTAATCTTACTAATTAAAGCTATCCCATACAACTTCTCAAATTGTGCTTATTCAACAAGAAAGCGAGTGATGTGCAGTTGACAGTGTGATATACTTCCCATATAAAATGTCTTGGTACAAGGTAATTTTCTGTAGGACGTGTTAAAAATATAGAGGGTTGTTTCAAATTATAAAAACTACTTTGTACTTGTAGAAGGTAAAATGTGTAGGCATTGAAAAATTTAGTTATAGGGTTATTAAGGAATAAATAAACCACTTTTTCTAAATCTATTATGATATGTATGGTCACTTTCTTTCATGACAGCCTACCACTTCGAGCTTGTTGAAGGATAGTAATTGACGATCGCATAATAGGTATTAAATATTTATTACTGCTAAAATTTCTTTAGTACAAATATTATGTTAAAAGTATAAAAATTGTTACTAAGTTCATAAGATTTTTTTTCACTTAAAGCATTATTAAGCTACGAATTACGTACTGTTTCGGAATTCACTGCTATTGTGAAGACGCACAAATTTCCTGTAGAACTTCCGATCGTATCTATATACGTTTAGGTTTTAAATACACAGTGTTAGAAATATTGAAATTAATATTCGAATATTGGTTGTATATTTCAGAGAAACGTGACTTACGTGTACGAAACACTAGGTTATTGCATTCACGGTATCTGTGCTTCGCCTATTTTAAACATTTATTAGTTACCTACATAGATATGTCTACGCAGCGTTCAGAATATCGCAATCTATACTTAAGAAGGGCTATTCACAAAATATGCTATTATTTGTTTGAAGTCATAAGAGTTCATAAGATCCTCAAGTGGTACGAATAATTAGCGTTCTAAATACAATAGTAGTAAATATATAGATAAAAATTCATCTCACAGTATACAATCGACTTCTATAATCAATTACCAATATAAAATCGTAAATTTTCTCTACGATAAAGATATTTTTTTGCTATTTAAGCAGAGGCACACTTTGATATGTATAGTGATCTTATGGAACTGTCGTGTGTGAAAGCATCGCTTTAACAATCAAAGCCGACGTTTAAACATTTTCCCTAACAATAATATCTAATACGCACAGGTATTTTAATAGTCTGTCGACAATAATACTTTCATTCACTTATCATGAAACGCATTAACTAAATATATTAAGACATCAAACATACGAAACAACTAGTTACAGGAACATCGTAAACTAAATTATTTAACATTCAACATGCCATTGCTACGATAACAATTATTATTAATATACAGAAAAGAAACTATAATCAGTTTAAAGTCCTTCTTTATCTCACAACGTAACATCTCTTTTCACATATTTCATTCACTGTTTTAAAAATCCATTTCTTACGTTCAACTTTCATCACAATAAGATGTAGTATCGTAATGTATGAATACTAATACAACAAAAATACTCTTAGTTGTTTAGTATTCAACATTAAATATTGATATGCCGTCTTTAAACGTATATACCTCTCAAAAACTTTGGAAAAATATTAGTACTATCTAATTCAATCCGACGATTAGCTTTTCCAACACAGCTGATAGTTTCCCTACGTTACCAAGGAGTAAAACATTTATTTGCCTTTTTTATTGTTCTAGTTTTTATATAAGTTGTCTACTTTATCTGCTTAAACATTCATTTATGATGTCATCTGCTGACACCATATTTACAAAGCGACCGTTGTTGCGAGTGTGGTCAAAAACAGTATAGGCAGCGTGGTGCCTGCTACACTGCTGTATGGACCGGTTACGGCGCCATCACATGGAACATGCTCCAGTTCTGAAAATAAAACATTAAATTATAATGAATTTTATATACAAGGAGTCTTAAATCTCAAGGATAGGTAATCTTATTCAAATTGAAAAAAAAAGGATAAATATCAGTTAAGACAAAAGACACTTTTCAAACCACGCGACTGCCACGCAGGAGGCACGGGTTCGATCCCCGCTCACTGCAAATATTTGTATTCATCAATATGGTTATTTGCATTGGTTTGGGTGTTTCTATGTATAATATGTATGTATTTACAAAAAAAGAGTATCTAAGTATGTTTATCCGCATTCTAGATTCCATAACACAAGCTAGTTAAGCTACGCTTACTATGGGTCTAGATAGCGTTGGGTAGAATGATGTGAAATCTTTATTTATTGTTATTTATTATGAGAAAATGAAGGGTTAGTCTCATAATGCCTACCCACTTGTCGTAAAATGTTCTGATTGCAAAATGACCAGATAACAAAATGCCCAAGTTGCAGAATGTCTATATGGCGTAAAGTCTAGGGAACAGAATAACTAGGTGGCTAAACGTTCAAGTTGCAGAATGTCTATATGGCGTAAAGTCTAGGGACTTATACAGTAACCAATTTATATCAGGCCAACTTGTAATTTCATTAGTTTAACAATCAAGTGAACATTACGAGTTTACTTAATGATATTTAGGTGTAACTTAGTTTTAACTTGTTGGGGTCGACTGTACTTTATATTTACCTAAATTGTTTAACTCTCAAATTGTGTTATCAGATGTAACGGTAGACGACAATATTATCGGAAAATTCTTGTAAACAGTTGCGAACGCGTTACTAATATTAATTTGCTGAGTTGACCACCTCTAAATTTGGACGTAGTGAACTCACCCATACAGTGTGTGAATAAACCACTAACAATTTCAAAAAGTGGCAACTCAGCTATAGCTGAGATTTTTATAGGGTGAGCATTCACCTAAGCCGATATTCGACATAATATTCCAACACATTCTTTACAACACTATCTAGACCCATGGTAAGCTGAACTTGCTTGTGTTAAGGAATATAGAATGCGGATAAACATACTTAGATACTTTTTTTTATAAATATATACATATTAGACATAAAAACACCCAGACCAATGCAAATAGCCATATTCATGCATACAAATATTTGCACTGAGCGGGGATCGAACCCGCGCCTCCTGCGTGGCAGTCGCATTCACTATCGCTACGCCACAGCGGCTGTCTAGATGACAATAGATTAAACAAGAACGTTGATTAACAACATTGTACTTATTTACTTTACTGTTGCGATGGTTAAAAATATAGGTTCACACATATTTTACTTTGCTAGATCCTTTGATGACAAGAAACAAACATTCTGAATCAAAAAAATACTATTGTGTGACTTCGAACGTTGAAATTCTGTTTAGGCATCTCTCTGAGTTTTCAATCTTCTTATACCTAAAGCAAATTGATGACTTTTGACTGTTTTCATGTTAATAAAGCCCATCCTACTGAAATAGCAGCCGCTTAGTAACAGCTGCTTTAGCCACAAAATATTTGCTTCAGTATTGTGTTGTGTGGGGTCATATTCGTTGATGACCCACACATACATATATTATGATCAAAGAATCTGGCATAAGTCAACTCTAAATACGACAACATCAATTAATCAACTAGAAATTATCAAAGGGGTTTAGTATGCCTTTCACACCGTTGAGCTTGTTGAGGAAATCGTTCCAGAACGCACAAGCTGATGCCCGTGGACCACGTGGGCCGGCAGGTCCACTGTTGCCATCTGCCGTATAGGTGTAGTAGTGAGGGGATGAGCGTGAATACAGCGGCCATTTTTCATCTGGCTTGTGAGGTTTCCTGGAACGTTTATTATACAGATTTTTAATATTGCGAGACACATAATTTAATCACGCCTTTATCCCCGGAGGGTAAGGCAGAGGTGAATTAACGCCCACAATTCACCAACCAATGTTCGGTCCCACGTAATAGGTGCACCTATTGCCGTATTTCCGGCACTATTGTTGACTCGAGCCATTGATCTGATACTGAGTCTGGGCTATATATACCTATATGTATGTAATATATCTGTCTGATGTTAATCAGCCCTTTTTAGTCATGTTATAATATAATCATCATTATTGATTTGGTTATGTTTAGTCTAATTCATTTGTTTGGAGTAATATTTTGTCTTTCTTGGCAAACAGACAGGAAACATACCTATCTTATTATAATAACACTTGAGTTTTTATTTGTGCTTACTAAAAAGCTGTCAACGAAGGCAAGAATTTCATTAAGATTGAATTATGAATTCTAAAGAAAGAATTGTTTGAAATATACCTATACCTAATCCAAAGCTGGAAGATTATTGGCAGACATTTATCACATTCGCGAAACGATTTTCGAACACTCCTTTAGGTAAATAGTCAATGGCTACCTTTAGGTTTTTAAACTGAACGTATCTATACATTAATGCTTGTTTACCCAGTGAGTGCAAATCTGGTGAATGACTGCATAATGTGAGCAGCAAGGTCACGTTCCCTGGTGTGGTACTGCAGAGACATGTTCAGTGGATGCCCGAAAACATATTCCATTTCATCACCGTGCATCACGCCCATCCATTCACCCCAAAGACTCGTACTCGTTCGCTGAAAGTTTAAATTTAATATATCTAAATTTAGGGGTTTTCTTTGAACAACAAACAATTTTTAGAAGGGTATACTTATATAATATATTCTACGTTGTCAAACCAAAATCTGCTATGGGTATTTTTATAATTTTAACATTTCGAAAATTGCGAATGGAATTTGACAGTTACGACTGGTAAATGAACCAATCTATCCTAGGAAAGAACTGATATGTGCTTATAAGTACTATACGACGACGTACTATGAAAACTTAATAAAATATGCTACGTGGAGCAGATGGAAAAATTGTCAAATAAAATCTGCTAAGTGAAAATGGACATAGCAGATTTTGGTTTGACAACGACGTAATATATAAATTTGAAATCACGATCAAACGGATGAAATTTTATACAGTAATAGATTATAGTCTAGAAAATCTACAACAACATGGTAGGCTACCTTTATACCGGGAGGATAGTGAAGTTTTGTCAGGTAGTTATTTTCAAACGTAATCAGAATTTATGATTAGAAAACTTAGAATACCTAAAAGTAGTCCTAATAACTAGGCAATGATGGATTAATCCGAATTCGGCATATTTCCATGAAGTTGGCTATGATGACCTAGAACGTTTTTGGTTACAACAATAATTTAAAAAATTGATTAAATTTATTTGATTTCAGCCATGTCAAACAAAATTGCAAACGTTTCACTTTTAACCGAATCGTTTTATTACTCGAGTCTCACTTACATTCCGCCCAGGGAGCATAAACGTCCCTTTGAAGTTACGTGCTACAAACGCGTGTTGGGCTTAAAGATTAACTACCTGGTTTCGTAATGGTTACAAACATACAGTTACGAACATGTGCATCATACATTTATCTTTTGGTACAATTTTATGGCACTCTCGTTGAAAGCTAAGTGGTCTTACATAAAATATCAGTAGGCACATTTATGTTTCTTAAATAAAGTCAAGTGAGTAATCAAGACAAAGATTATAAAATAATGTCCTACCTTATTGATTCAAGTATCTAAATTAATTTTCGCTTTACTCAGGGACTATGAGCTCAGCGTCTCGTCGTTAATTCTAATGTGCTACTAACAAAATAAAATTACATATATATTTGTAAATAGCGGTAGAGAACGCAGCTGCTACGCAGGAGGCGCGGGTTCGATCCCCGCGCAATGTAAATATTTGTATGTATAAATATGTGTATTTGCATTGGTCTGGTTATGCCTCCGAGAGCCGTCGGTCCCGGTAGCCATACGAACATTTATGGTATTCGTTACGGATAATTGAAGCTCTAAAATATCCAACAACTAACTGGACTGCTTCGATATCGCCTTTGCGTTGTGGAGGTCAGATAAATAAAATAAATAAATATTGCACAACATTCTACACAACGCTATCTAGACTCATGGTAAGCTCTTCACGAAAAATATCAGTCAAATCCAGCCAATCAAGTTCAGCCAAATCCGCAGTTTGGCTCGGAAAGTAGACCTCAGACTCCAAGTTTAAAGCTTCGGATACGACTAGGATTAACGCTAAAAGGAAAAAGAACCTGTATACCTCAATCAATAGTAAATTACAAAAATTTTGGCATACAGTTTATGCCCAATAAAAGTAAGTCTAATATATATAATAATCACAGCAAATTTTATTGAAACCATATTACGAGCTATTTTCTTAGCGTGTACATTTATTTAGGCTCACGACCCAATTAATTCTCGTTTATACATATAAAATTTATCTACATTTAGGTACCTACTTTAACGTATGAGTGTGAACCTCTTAAAAGACAAAGATAAAGAATTTCCTACAAAAGATAAAACTACAACGACATCTATATTATTAAATAATCAAGTGTTGATGTGCCTTCTTTTGTATTTTGTTGAACAACTAGCATTGTTAAGTAGATATTATGTATAATAGCTGTTCAAGAAACCTATTATTACGGAAATTGGAAGATAAGAAATAAGAGTACTATTGTATATGTGGTAATGGTAAGGTCATATATTTATCATCACGAGAAATTTTAGTTCCTATTTTGAGGGAAGCAAAACATGAGCCATGTATGTTAATTTTATTACTTTCGCAAATAGATAACTTATTTAAGAGAAACTAGGTCAAATCCTAAAATAACCTTCGATCGGCTGTTTCATAGACGCTGGACTTGAATAGACGTTGAAAATTTTAAAATATTGAGCGAATGCATTTTATGCAGGAATGCAATATTTGATGTAAGTATTTTATTTCTATACCAGCTATTTCTATACTACAAAATTTCATATTTTACAAAATCAAATGATTTCATCCGTTTGGCGTCGGATACCTACTGAATTCAAGTATCACCAACAGCTCATCTCATACCAAATAACTACTTTAAACAAATATAGAGTCACTTTTAATTATCAAATTGATTTTGTTTTACTTTAATAATTCTATTGTGTTTCGTAGAAAACGATTTCAAATAGGAGTTAATTATAAAATATAAAAACTTTCAAAAAACTGTTCTCTAAAATTGTTTACTTACTCAAAAATATTTGGTGTACTTTTCCGTTAAGTTTGTTCAACTGTTTAATTATCACCCACGCAACCGTTCAAAGTTTTATTGACATTAAATTCTTTAAATGTCACGGTTACAACACAAAGGGGTAAAGGTTAGGGGTGAGAGTAAAATTAGGATGTAAATCTAACAGACTTGTGTAATTGATGAGGGATCCAATACATTTTGTAGTTTTCAAATAGAATGGATCCGATAATTTTGTATGACAGTAATTAATGTCCTATAGAAGGCTAGGCATTGAAATACGAGTATAATACTTTTTTACTTTAATTGGACCAAAGACTTACATACTTTACCAAAGAATACGAATGATTAACATCGGTAACTGATACCTACTGAGTGATAACTATAATATAATGATAACTCAACCTGTGCAAAAAAGTTATCAAAATCTGTTATACTTAAAATGACACAATGATTGAGTACAACAACCGCTTGCAAGCGGATGTAGAAAACTGGCAACAGTGGCCTCCCTCAGGTGATAAATCCCAACGTTTTTAATTATTAAATATGAGTTTATCTACTGTTATTTTTTTCCACAATCTCATGCAATCAAAAAACGACTTTATGGGTTCAGGTGTGGTATCGAGTATAGTCTGCATAGCATTCACCATGCTTGCTGTAAAGATCGCTGCGAACCAACTGTCTCTTTTGCCTTATCAGTGGCAGTCGTTTAAGTAGGTACTTCTAATGTTTTGTGGTTTATGTCACCAGCCATTTATGTATACATAAATGGCTGGTACCTAGTAGGAGTCAATATTATAATATTGACCCCTACTAGGTATGCACTATTTAATCAGCTACGTTGATAGTTTGATTTCCCTATATCTATATTTGATGATAATATAGTGGAATTGGTAGATTTACAATCGATAGATCTCGAAATATTACTCGTCTTAGTTTTTTTTTTCACTTACTGTGAAAAAATTGTGAGATGAACTATAAGTTGCTACACTAAAGTACCTACACAACTAAACGGTGAAACATGCTGTACTAATCAAAATACGTCAACCCATCACTATTGTTAGACCATGTTTCCTGCAAATAAAGATTTATATTTCTATTCTAAATCTAAAATAGAATTTAAAGAAATTTTATAATGTTAGCAAATATAGATGAATCAAAATAAATAAAGAGGTAAATTGAGTGAATCATTGTTGAAATTATATTAAATAAACAACGCAGACCCTACCGAAGCGCTTATGTTGCAAACAAATCGGTTTTTATCCCGGAAACTAGTTCCGGTGGGAAACGAGAGCAGGAAAACTACACCACACGGGCAGAGCCGCCCGCATCTATACATCTATACAAATAAATAAAATTGGAGTGTCTGTTTGTAATATTAAAATAACCGCTTTCTACTACATGCATATGAATGTATATACGGTACACATACCAAAATATATATTTTTAAATTTTTTGTCTGTCTGTCTGTCTGTCTGTCTGTCTGTTTGTTTTGGCTAATCTCTGGAACGGCTGGACCGATTTGGACGGGACTTTCACTGGCAGATAGCTTATGTAATAAGGAGTAACTTAGGCTAAAAAAAAAAGAAAAAAACTGATTTTTTTTATTAAGTACATTCCACGCGGACGAAGTCGCGGGCACAGCTAGTCAATAATAAATATAACATGTGAAAAGGAAATCAATAAAATTAAAACATAAATCAGTATTCTTTACATTACTAAATATATCTGCAAACTAAGATTGCTCACTAAGACAAGCCTCTAAATTAATTATAAAGAAAATCACACCCTTAGTTTACAAGACACACATAACAACAAGCCGGTAAGGTAATTACCCATTTCGGTTCGCACTACCATAGACCCTTAATTAATAAAACATGAATTTGGCAACGATCGGATTCGCCCCTATCCTTATTACATTACTAAAGTGCTTAAACCTTGACCAATTTTCTTATATTTGGTAAGGTTTTAAGTCATGAGCATTATATCAACAAAGGCTCTTTGGTACATCAAGCCCTTTTTAAAAATGCAGGCGTTCTGAGGCCAGTGTTATGCGCTGTCATGCATGAGTGTGACGCAGGTAACCCAAGCCTTTGTACAGTAAGGTTAGTTCACATTTATGACGTCGTGTATACAACATAACGCAAAATTGCTAATTTAAATCTTTTCATGACTCATTTGCGTATAAACTATTCAAATCCGGATGCCAATAATTCCTTCACATAACACTGTGGGGTTGGTGACATTTTGAACTGACACAAACAGGTACGACTGGGTGACGTGTGGAAAAGGTTTAGTATGTGACAAATGGCCAACTTACGCACTTATCATAGATATTCATGTTTGTATTCATTCTATCACTGGCTGTTTTCCGTGGCTCTTCCTGCGTTGAATTCTGATTTCGTTTTTAATGAAAGTTTAATGTTTATAACATTACTAAGTAAGAGCAGCATATATTCGAACTCTTTCGACATCGGTCCAGCAATTTATAAAAAGAAGGTAATTAAAAAGACAACACATGTTGAATTTTCTGTAAAAACACGATAGACTTTCAACGAAATTAAATTACAGTACAAAATCCGAATGGCAGAAGAAAAAATATTTCATACCATGTATTACTTCTTTTGTTAATTCTTTAAATATTTGTTAGAAGTACAAAATGATCGAAAAACATTTATATAATACGAAATACATCGGAAAAAAGAAAAACTCAAGTGGGACTTTTCCCTTACAGGATATAGTCCTACTGGAGTTGTTCTTTTTCCCCGTGTATTTCGAATTTAAAAGTTAGCTTAATAAATGCAATAAAAATTTAATTAAAAATGTATATAATAATTATGGTCCTAGGTCTATGTGCCTAACTCATTACTTGGCGGCCTGTTCTTGTTGCTTTTGCCTCTCCGCCGCCGCCGCAGCCGTAGCAGCAGTGATGACGCGTAGTATTTTTTTTAATCTTATCAATTTTTGTATTTCAAGTCAGATGAGGCACTTTTACAACATGTAAAGAAGCACTTCTACAAGATGTAAAAATTAAGAAGAATGCTTTTTTTGTCCTGGCCAGAAAATAAATTTAAAATTTATATAGAAAGATGACAAAATAACAAACATTATAACAGCTTGTATCAATAATGAAATCGCGATGGAAAGATTGGAATTAGATATTAATTATTTATCACTAATATCGTTATTAGCCTAAATTATATTGAATCTTAAGGTAATATAAGTTTTTCAATGAAATTTAGTTTTGATTGTACAAAATCTGTTATTTTGCGAATCGGTTATTTTTTATATCTAGGGAATCTGGTGTTTTGCGTTTCTGGTATCTTGCGATTTTATTCATATTTTCTTTTTATTTCCATCTGCAATACCTTAAAACCGCGGTAGCCTAGTGGTATGGGTAATGGACTGCTGAGACGAGGTCTCGGGTTCGATCCCAGGTTTACCATGGCACACACCAATGACTTTTCGATGCTTTTCGAAGTTATGTGTGTATTTATCGCTGGTTTATAAGTGCCCGGTTAATGGCAATAGGCTCGCCACCTATTACATTGGGACCTAAAACATAAACTGGCGAAACGTGGGTGCTAGCACCTCTGCCTACCCCTTCGGGGAATACGGGTGTGAGTTTATGTTATGTTATGTAATACCTTAAAAGCAACTACAAAACAATGTAGGTACTATAGAGCATAACTATCGTGATTCTGATCATAGAATAGGTTCAATAGCAAGGCTCTTTCATTTAAAAAAAATTGAATGACTAACACGAGAGTGTTCTTATATGAGTTCCATTTCATCATCGACTATACGAAACCTTAAATGTGATTACTGATTACTACAATATGTGCACAAAAAAAACGACAGGCATATATTCGTAAGACCTCCAAATGTCAATATGGTCAGCAAGAAAAATTATGATTGATTGACATGATCTTCGTTTATTGGTCGGTGTGCGGTATACTTGACAAAAAATCCTTAAATGTTGTACTTAATTGCTTTATGTAATTCAAAGTTATACAAAAAAGGGCTACCTACTACGGTCTAATGTCAAGTACAATGTATTAAATTATTCCGAAAGCATTCGTGCCATTAGTAGAATGGCCACAAAATGAACTGAACCTCTAAAATCCCCCAGGCTGACGTTAATCTCTAGTCGTATTCTCTGAAATGTCTCTGCATGCTACCTAATCCCATATGAAGAAAATGTGAATATAAGTAGGTAAATGAAGATGAATTGAAATCATATAACGTGCTGCCAAAATTTACACCTTTTTTATTTCACAAGGCTGTACTTCATTCACAATTAATTTAAGTACAAAATTTAATAACCCTTCTGTAATAAGATTTTGCTACTTCTTCTTCTTATCCTAAATATACGTATTATATTAATAGCTGATTCATCTGCTTGCCATCCTGTAACTTTTGTATGACAAGAATGCAATGTATTTTATATAGGTAGTTTTTCGATGAAGAAATATCAATATACCTACTAAAAACTTTCTCGGTTGAACTACCTTATTCTGATAAGAAGCCGTCCTACATCGACATATTATGAAGTAAGTAAGAAGAAGTAAGAAATTAAAAATAATAACTAATTGAATGTAACTAGAATCTTAACCAAGTAATTTGAGAGGAGGAAATATGGCACACCTAACAAAATCGCTTGCTTTGAACTTGTGCGCGCAGGCGTTTATGTACTCGTAGGAAATCTTGCGAATTAGCAATTAGCCTATTAGGTTGGGAGTAGTTTCTGAGAATTTGTGTCTGACACATGTTAGCGTACACACCTAGCACTGAGTTAGATAATATGCCTTTTACTGACGTCTTGATTGAAAGACCCTGATCCCTGATGTAAAATGAATAGATACCTATAGGCAGAATTTAATGATGAACTGAAACGAAATTGGATTCGTTATTAACCAATTGGATGCCAATATTTAATATTAATTTGTTACGAATTTATGGAAGAAAATTAACAATAGTTAATAACGAAGGGTGTAAACGTGTAAATAGAGTATGATGGCCGTTATTAAATAATAAATTATTAAAAAAAAACCCGACTGATAACTGAAAATATTGAAACAAGTTTGATAGCAGGCGATATCCATTAATTTCTATCCGGTTTACCTATAATTTGCAAATGGGTACCGCCTGCTAATAAACTTGTTTCAATATTTTCAGTTATCAGTCGAGTTTTTTTATTTTAAATCATTACTTTTTGTGGACTTTTTAGTTACGACATATTTATATTTTTGAAACCACATTTCAATTGCCTTCATTTTGATACCGTACTCAATAGATCCGCAAAGTACTTATTAGATGCTCTCGACAGGTTGCAGCGACGTGCGGTCCGCATTATTGGGGATCCTGAGCACCCTCGAGCCTTTGCTGATGCGTAGAGATGTTGCGTCTTTGGCAGTTTTCTACCGTCTCTACCATGGTGAATGTTCTGACGAGCTCTTCCAATTAGTCCCACCCTCCCCTTTCCTTCACAGGACGACACGTGCAGGGCTAAGATGCCATCCATTTACGGTGCAGAGTATACCTGCTAGAACCAAGTGTTTCAGTGATTCATTCCTATGCCGCACCACTAAGACCTGGAATTCCCTGCCAGCTCACGTGTTTCCTTCTTCCTACAGTCCCGGGTCCTTTAAGCGGGGCGAGAAAAGGCATCTAATGAGGCCGTCAAGCTGAGTGCCACCACTGTTAACATGGTAAATGTTTACGATGGTGACCCTCTTTCCGAGACTTTGCCTTTAGCTTAACATCAGGTGAGGTGAAGTCAAATTGACGTGTCCTGTATAAAAAAAAAATAAAAAAAAAATTAGTTTGAGCAAAAATATTTTTTTGACAACTTAGATTTTGGTGCAAAAGTTCATGATATAACTTTGTATTATCATTTTATGTACTCAAGAACAATTGTGAGCAGAACCTTTCATTTGAAATATCAATTATTGAAATCCATGTAGTGGTTCAAAAGATATGAGATAATAAAGATTATTACAAACATACATACAAGATACGCGCTAAAAACATAATCCTTCTTGTCAGTCGGGGAAAAAACGAATGTATTAAAGAGTGCTTCTAATGTGTAACAAAGAAAAAGCAGAAAGTGTACGAGAGTCGACTTATTCGATTAGTTTAATATCAGATAATAATCCTCAATGTCAATATCAGTGATTCATATTAATCAAAAGGTTCAAAGTGAAAATTTACTTTGAATCTCCGTTAACAAGACGTCAATTTCCTAATCGCTTTCTGCCTATCACACTGTTGGATGCGAATCGATTATTTTAATGATTTTATCAAAGATATAGAGGAAATAAAGGTATAATAATAAACTAGACGCTGTGTCGGGAGCAGAAATGGAACGGAGACGGGTCACAACCCGAAATAGCTCATTGTTAATCTGTGACCTTTGGCCCCGCCAACCAGGGCTGACCCATGCCTAATTTATTAAGCTGGCAACAGTCGTTTGTTACCCACATCTAAACATCGTCCCGTCTCTACTTCGATATAGGATTGAATTTGTGCAAAGAATTTACAGAACCCAACCTTTTGTAACCACTAATTCAAATCTGTCTGTAATTTTGAACCAAAGACTGACTTGTCAATAGACACATTATCATGGGCAGGTGTGTGTGAACTTATAAATGTATTGTTTCTTAAGAAATAAACACTCATAAGAAATTGAAGGGGAATTTTCAAGGTTGCCAATACGTCTGGTGGCATCCGAAGTATGCTCATCGGAGTCTGGGGTCTGCAGCTAAGTCTGATTAATATCGAAAAGGTTCAGCAATTATTGCGTTCATCACGAAAAACAGACAAAAATTCCGAAATAATTTCGTACTATTTATCCTAGCTACTGTTGATTGATGGCACTTGGTTGGAAATCATTGTGACACGTATTGAGAACACATTTGGATGATCCAAAACCTTTGAGAATGCCGTAAGTAAGGTTTAATAGAATAAATACTGTGGAAGAAGTGCAAGTGTTCTCACTATGTGTAAAATACATTCGATTCAGAGTCGTTTATTTTTACACACCCCAAGTATTTTTTAAATATTTCCAAAGCTTATATAAAATATTATGATAGTATAGATGAAAAAGCGTTATTTGACCGAAGATTAACCGTTATATTACTACCTCAACGGTTAATTGGGGCCTCCGACGACGACGGTTAACTACTATTTATTTTGATCTTTTATGGTCCCAACGACTTGTGAACTCCATATAATTACGTGAACTAGGGCCTTGTTATTAGGTATTCATTACATGTACTATAATGACTAACCCTATATTTCTTTATACCGTGTGCCTTTTTTTTTAAAGTGAAGTGAAGATTTTTTTTGTCAATTTCTAATTTTAAAGTTTTCTTCTTTTAAAATGTCATCTAGACTATTATCCAGAGAAGACACGTATTCAAAGTTAAAACGTGAAATAGACATTACAATCTGCTCATCGATCTTGGTAAATATCAGTGAATAAACAGTTATGATATTATGTTTCTTGTGTACCTCTTCCATATAATATGTTACAAATAAAATTAATAGGATATTCGGGTTTGATCCTAGTTCCTTAGTATGTAGATTTTTTTCCAGTTATTTGGTTAATACAACATTGTTAACAGCCTTCTTAGATAGAGTCTGTGTAGCAGATATTGCTTTATTTAAGTTACCCAATGTAAGTACTTACCTACCTGCCCACTCTACCAAATACAATATTAATGGATTTACGTAAAGTACTTGTTCGTCTTTGTATTTTAGGTAGTCTGTTTGACTTAGGGATTTAAATTATTGTTTATGTTTGCTATGACTTGCATTTACAAAATTCGTATTATATTTTGACACCCTGTTTCGATCTTAAAGACAATCAATTCAGATATATAAAAATAGTACTTTCGTTAACTTTGGTGAGAGTTTCAAGATTCTACATTAAATAGAAAAAAGTAATTCAAGGAAAGAATTTTAGTGAATCTTTAGAAAAAGAGAATAGGAAAGAAATAATACTTCCATAATCAACAGAAAAGAAACAAGTGTCTGAGACAGAAGAAATAGTATTTAAGTATAATAGAGTTTGTAACATATAAACTAGAGGTCTTGTTTGGAGCAGTTTTACAACCTTTATTTCACGGCAGGGCTACTTGTTATATAACAGTACCCAAGCAACCACCTATAAATACCCGTGAAAGAATATTCTGTAATCCGAAATAACAAATGAATGAAAGAAATTATACATATTCACATTTTGCCTTTCACCTCAATTATGTCGGAAAAACTGTAATATCTTTTCAAAAACAGATTTATTGGTTCTGAAATGGATCACAAAACATAATTTCTTAAACCTACAATATATGTAACTTTAATTTTGCCACACCTTAGGATACATATATAAGAACTTATATCTTTAAAAGAAACGGCAGAGTCACTTAGTTGTGGCCACAATAGGCGCTATCTTAAGTGGTTATTCTATAGAATTGAATGACAAAGGGAGTAAAACTACGCGAGGGTGAGCGAGACGCGCGGACAATAGACTGCGATGCAATTGAATAACGCACTTGACGGGTCTATGAAATATGTATTGGATCTGTGATTATTATCATTTTTTTTTTTTTTTTTTTTTTTTTTTTATATATATGACACGTCAATTTGACTTCACCTCGCCTGATGTTAAGCTAAAGGCAAAGTCTCGGAAAGAGGGTCACCATCGTAAACATTTACCATGTTAACAGTGGTGGCACTCAGCTTGACGGCCTCATTAGATGCCTTTTCACGCCCCGCTTAAAGGACCCGGGACTGTAGGAGGAAGGAAACACGTGAGCTGGCAGGGAATTCCAGGTCTTAGTGGTGCGGCATAGGAATGAATCACTGAAACGCTTGGTTCTAGCAGGTATACTCTGCACCGTAAATGGATGACATCTTAGCCCTGCACGTGTCGTCCTGTGAAGGAAAGGGGAGGGTGGGACTAATTGGAAGAGCTCGTCAGAACATTCACCATGGTAGAGACGGTAGAAAACTGCCAAAGACGCAACATCTCTACGCATCTGCAAAGGCTCGAGGGTGTTCGTGACCTCAGGATCCCCAATAATGCGGACCGCACGTCGCTGCAACCTGTCGAGAGCATCTAATAAGTACTTTGCGGAGCCGTCCCAGAGATGTGAGCAGTATTCCACGCAGGAACGAATTTGGGTCTTGTATAGAAGACACCGCTGCTCCGGCGTGAAAAAACGTCTCACTCTGTTCAGGACTCCGAGTTTACGCGAGGCTGATTTGATGATACTCTCGATATAGTTTTTGTTATTCAGTTTGCAGCGAACATCCATACCGAGGATAGTGAGGTGATCCTGCAGTGGCAGTGGTGTGCTCTGAAGAGTGGGAAGGGGAAGGAAAGGAGATACCTTAGCTGTAAACGCACATGCCTGGGTCTTCTTGGCATTGAACTCGACCAGGTTCCTAGCACCCCATTGAGAAATGTGGTCCAGGATCCGGTCCAGCTCTGTGACAAGAAGCTGCCTTTTTTCCGCGATATCAGACTGCTTGACCGCAGGATGTGCGTGATAACTCCCATGTAAGGTGCTGTCGTCTGCATAGCAGTGAATGTTTCCATTACAGAGCATGTCATTGATATGCAGGAGAAAGAGAGTGGGAGATAAAACGGAACCCTGCGGCACGCCAGCATTTACCTGCAAGAACTCCGAAGCTCGTCCATCACAAAGGACGCGAATACGGCGCCCCTGCAGGAAGCTTGCAACCCAGTTACACAGTCTAGGAGGCAGGCCGAAGGCTGGTAGCTTGGAAAGAAGCGATTTGTGCCATACCCTATCGAAAGCTTTGGCGATGTCAAGACTAATTGCCAGTGACTCACCGTGCTTCTCCATAGCCTCACCCCAAAGGTGGGTCATGTACGCCAGAAGATCACCCGTTGACCGTTTCGGTCTGAAACCGTATTGCCGGTCACTAAGCAAGGAGTGATCCTCTAGGTGGCGCATGAGCTGTGTGTTAATTATGTGCTCGAACACCTTACACAGCACTGAGGTGACGGCTATGGGTCGATAGTTGGCTGGGTCCGAGCGATCCCCCTTCTTGGGGATCGGCTGGACATTCGCCTCCTTCCAAGCCGAAGGCACTGTACCCGAACTGTAGGACAGTCGGTACAGCCGCGTTAGCATAGGAGATAACTCCGCTGCACATTTTTTAAGTACAACCGCTGGAATACCATCAGGACCACTGGCTTTCCGGACATCGAGTGATTGCAGTACTGCACGGACATCGCGTTGCCTGATACGTATATCAGGCATTGCGTGGTCACCAGTGGGCATTGTCCGTGGTTGCATACCACAATCATCGACTCGGGAGTTGGCCGCGAAGAGCTTGACCAGCAAATTTGCTTTCTCTTGCGGCTCATGGGCCAGAGATCCATCGGGATTGCTCAGCGGGGGCAGCGAGGGCTGGCAGAAGTTGGCTTGCACGGCTTTGGCCAGTTGCCAGTAGCCACGGCTACCCGTGGGATGCGCCACTAGCTCTTGGCCCAGCCGCGCTATGCGCTGGGCATCCGCCCTGACGCATGCCCTCTTGCAGACCTTTGTGGCTCTGTTGTACGCCGCCTTGAAGTGACCCACGTTGGGATCGCGTGTGGCGCGCGCCCGCACCCAGGCGCGGTACGCAGACTGTTTATGTTCAACAGCCTCCGCGCACTCGCGCCCGAACCACGGACGCGCTCCGCGGACTCCGGTGACATCGGTGTATGGGATATAGTATTCCATACCTAGACCGATCTCACCGGCGACGGCAGTAGCGCTCTCAGATGGGTTCTTACCCTCAAAGCAGCGTTCAACCCACGGGATGGACGCATAATAGTCGCGCAATCCATCCCAGTCCGCTGACGAGTAGTGCCATAGCCGCCTCTTCCCCTGCACGGGTCGTGGGGGCGCTACAATGGGCACGGTGGAGCGGACCAGACAGTGGTCGGAGTTACCTAAAGCAGCAATCACCGAGACACTGTACTGTTCCGGGTGACTCGTCAACAGAAGGTCAAGCAGAGAGGGCTCTAGGCCGGACTCTCTTGGTATCCTCGTGACCTTGTGCACCAATTGAGTCAAGTCATGCGCCAGGGCAAATGCGTGAGTGGCTCTTCCCGCATGGTTTGTTATGGCGGAGCCCAACCAAATCTTGTGGTGGGCGTTAAAATCCCCCAAAAACACCAATTCGGCGTTCGGAAACCGCTCCTGCGCATCATCTGCCGCCTGACTCAGGTATTCGAATAGTCGAGTTATCTCTGCATCTCCTGTATGGGAACGGTAAAGGCACACATAGACCTGACTCGTGGAGCCATGGTCTACGTGTACCCAAAGGATGGAAAAGGATGGGTCCTCTAGACAGCGCAAACGGCGACAACAAATATCCGCCCTAACAAACACGCACACCCCGGCTTTTGCTCGGAAATTTTCCTCGATAACATAGCCGGGGTAAAGCAGGTAGGTCGTGTCGTCAGGGCGGCGTATTTGTGTCTCCGTTAGAAACAGCATAGCTGGTTTCGCCGTCTCCAGGTGTTGGTGGACGGCGTTGAGGTTCTTATGGAGCCCACAGATGTTCGTGGACTCCACCTCAAATAGAGTTTTTGTGGGAGAGTCCCTAGCCGCTGTTTCAACAATTTTTGTTTTGTGCGCTGCCATGAGGTGAAGGGTAAGGGAAGGCGTGAAAAAGAGGTGATTGTCGCCGCAGCACCGCGTGACAAAACATGGGAGATTGGTTTCATCTATGAATGTGAGGCGTGACGAGAGCCGACGCGCCGAACGGAAGGGCCCCCGTACCCTCCCGAATATGGTCGCCGGGCTCCCGTCCGGTCGCCAACCGGCACGACGAGCCATATCGGGATTATGCGCGACCTGGTGGGGCAGCCTCCCAGGGTGGTTAGTCCCAGTTGGGCCCCTGTACTATGCCGCGGGCGGCCAGCGGCACCACCGTTTCTACGGGTCTCCCTGCCCGGCGCGGCGCCCCGCGTCACACCCCACTAGACTACGCCAAAACCCACCGGTCCCACTAGTGCTGCGACTACCATCACCTCGGCCCGGCTATACACTTGCTGATCCCTGAACGCAATCCAACCGAGATTGGATTACTATGGAGGGTTTTTCGCACTTGTGCACGGTGGTACCAACCCGGTCGAAATAAGTGTCAAATTTGTGCCATCAAAAATTAGAACAAATTGGCTATTTTCTTACAGTTGTTGTAAGTAAATAATAGTATTATTATTCCTTAGATAAATAAATGACCAGGGCAGACAAGAAATTGTTGCCCTGAGATTTCAAAGTTCAACAATAACAAACATAACCTTATACCTGTAAGTATTTTATGTTTACTCTTTGTATGTTGCCCACGGCATTAAGTCCGTCTTTGTACTCTTATTTTTTATATTTGTGCATAAATAATAAATAAATAAATAACAAATTACAACAAAAAAGTATAGATAACCAAACTTCTTGTAAAACTATCTGTAAAACGAAAGAAAGATCAAGAAAAAGAATAATGAAAGATGTTAGAATGTGGCACAACACATACGAATAATATAAACCGTACAAACACCCAATAAAATGGTGAAAGAATAATAAAATAGCTCCAACAATTTTCAATTATGAATCTAAATTAAACCATACAGGCATCTATAAAGTCATACCGACACAAACCATACAGAGACACATACAACATTTTATGCTTCCTTCAAAAGTGGCAAACTTTGCATATAAATTCTCAACCCCTGATCCAAACTCTTAGGGGAAACATTTGGAAAGACGCTGGTATGTGTATACATTTATTTCTAACCAGAAATTCATGATCTCCTATTTTGCCCGCTCAAGGATGAAATTTACAAAAAATCCTTACTTAGTGAATGCTTGCAATATGGAAGTTAAATAAAATAAAATGCATAAATTTCAAGTTTAAAGACACAGTGGTTGAGCCTCTGTGTTGAATATTTTTTCAGGATAATTTTATATTATACAGTGGCGAGGGATCCCCATAACCCGATCCCGCCGCCGCGAGGTTTCTCTTTACAGATATGGTACTTTGCACATATTAATGCATATAAGTATTACGTACGTGTATAGGGAAGAACGCAAAAGCATAAACATCGGTAGATAAGTAGGCACAAATCGATCGAGGTAAAGGAAATTGTATCGACTTTCCTTTTGGATTTTTTCTAAAACTGATGTACCTATTGATTTTTAGATAAGAAAAAACAATTCAAACGACCTTTTAATTGATTACACTTATTGACACAAAAATTGTACAACTAATCTATTAAATGTTATGACCGAATTCAAGCTTGCAAAGTCAATTATTGTCAATATTGTTTTTTTGCCTGAAAAAAGACAATATTCACTCGTTATGTATACATAATGCGAAGTTGTTATATACAACAGCAACAATAAAAACATTCAACGTGAAATATCTTGTCTCCTAATCTAAACTATTTAATATAAAGGTAATGCTTCTATTTCAGAGCCTAGTTTTTAAGACTTAAAGCAAAAAGCAAATGTTGAACATGCTCTACAAGAGCTCTCATAGCTGGTTCGTTAACCAAATTAAAGTGTTAACACCGGACCGGTTTACAATTTCAAGCTCGTTCTTTGACACGGAAATCTCTTTAAACGTCGACTAGCTTTCAGGCTTGACATAGGCATTCATAAAATATAGTAAGTATTATTTTAAGTTAGTTAGTGTACTTCGAATGAAAATATATATGTTACTATACTTTAAAATATTTGAATCCGTATCTTCTGAACTGCACCACAGCTTTTTACCATCTAGCGTGGTGCAGTCAATTGACGGAGCAAATATTTAAAAACGAAAATATTCGACGCTACATACCAACAAAACTGTCGCAGGTTTACTATCTATTTTTAAGGTAAGTTCCTATTTAGTTCCTTTAATTTAAAACACAGTCCTGTAATTCATGTATTTAAATAACGGCTAAAACAAAGACAGTAGACAGAAACTACAATTTGTACTTACATGAGTGAAATAGTAGTAGTAAACATCAACTCCAGAATCTGCCAGCACTTCAGCAAAGTAGTTCGTGGGGCACACAAAGAAGTAGTCGCCAACTACGTCAGCAATCATTTTCTGATTCAGATAACCATCTGTAATTTCCTCCCAGTCCGTATACTGCAAATAAAACAACTCAATAAAACAAAAGTATAACAAAACAAATTAGGATATCTCATTCGTAAACAACTGCAATGTACAATATGATTAATTGCATCATACGAGTTACCTACCATTATGCGTTTCAATAAGAAATCCTTACTCCAAACTAATATTATAAATGCGAAAGTAACTCATTTATTTGCATGGTACGCTTTCACGCCTTAACCACTGAACCGATTTTAATGACATTTGGTATTGGGGTAGATTAGACCATGAGAAAGGACATAGGCTATATTTGCTTGCGATAACCGATATCCACGCGGGCGGAGCCGCAGGCAAAAACTAGTAATTGATAAATAATACAGCAAGTACTTCTTTTCTTGGAGCATGATTCATGAACGATATTGACACGAGGATGGTCGAGCGGTCGATATTTGCTTGATAGGTAAATTACAAAACAAGCGTAACAATGAGATAAGCATTTTTGCATTATTGGTGGTAATTTGAGAGGGACATCCTATTTAGTCGCAGTCGGGATGTGATAGAATCACACTACTTTTTACCTAGAAAACGTCTCTTTGTAAGTGAACTCACGTATCATGATGATATCACGTATTATGATTTTGACATAGTTTGGATGTGAAAGATCACATATCATTCCCATATGTCCCTAAAGCAGTAAAAAATGGATACCAACAAATTTTCGTTTGATTCGTGACGTTGGTAGTTATGTAACTAATGGTGTCCGAAAGTAGCCATGTGCTGAATATCACACACACATAATATGATAAATGATAAAGTACGACATCAATAAAATTGGACATGAATATTGAGGCATGTCGCACACGCGTTACTGATGTATGCATAATAATAAAACTTGAAAGTAGGTTCTAGACGTTACAATAACTTAATAAAAAAAACAGTGCAGCCGAGCGTGCTCGCCTTTTGACTGTGGGGGAGTGGGAATCTGGTTTTTGCATTTTTCTGTGACATTATGTTCATATTCATTTTTCTTTTCCGAAATTATCTGTAAGCATCTTGAGATATTTAGCTATAATATGCTTATAACCTACGGTTTTGTATTACTCAAGGGATTTTTCTTCAAATAGAGAGTTCATCAACGCCGATTATGACAAGCCATAATTAATGACAGAGACCACTCTCATAAAATATGTTTGTTGATTATCTTGTAAAAGAATAATAATCCAGAATACCATAATTAATTATGATATCAAGAGTCTTGACCCTCATTTTCACTGGATATTTAATATGTTAATGTAGAACAACATGGTATTTATCGTACGACCTATGAACTATTTTTACAATGTATATGAACAAGAAAGTTAATTATTGACTACCGAAATATCATCAATGTTGTCGAATTACCATCGTCTTGATTGCTTTTAATTTTTAACGTGATGGTTTTTTTGTACCTCGTTCCAAGCTCTAATATGGGTTACATTATAAATATGACGCCAATGGCGCTTTGTATTGATATCACATCTGTCACAAATACACAGAAATATGAACCCGCAAGTGAATATTATATTTTTCAAAGAAAGATATGATAATATATGAGAAGTTTGGATCAGAGAAAGGGTTTACTAGATTTTATTCCTATCTTTAATGTACATTCAACATCAGATCGATTTTGACAAACACTGTTTTCATAATGATCTTAATGGGTACTTTGTTTCCCTTGTTCGGACAATAACAGGTACAATTTGATCCAATAAAACAGTTTGATTTGCTGTCAATACCTTCGTTTTAAGATCATTTTGAGATATCGTCAAGATCATTTTGGCACTGACTACAATACGTCAATGTAACGCAAGTGTCTGATCAAAGCGTAAGTTGACTTCAAAATTAATTGTATTTGGGTTGGTGATTTTTATATACAGTATGTAGTTTCTTTATACTAAAATACTTACTTGGAATACAATAGCTTCTCTTTTTATTTTCGAAAAATCCTTGAATATTGTATCTACAATCTCTAGAAATTTTTCCCTCTGCAAAAAGCTCGGTCCGTCCTTTTCAAAGTAGTCAAGGAAATCGTACAGCAAGAAATACGTTCCTGAAATGAATACATAATTTATTATGGTAATATTGTACACAAAATTATATCAAATGCAAGAGACTAGTTACAATAATCAATTTGCTATGCCTTTTTGATTTTCATATACACATACATATACTCACGCCTGTAAATCCCTGAAGGGGTGGGCAGAGGTGTATTAACACCTACATTTTACCAATTTTTGGTCCCACGTAATAAGGGGTGAGCCTATTACCGTCACGCGGACACTTAGTCATAGGCTGTAGGTTTACTGTCGGATGGAGAAAAACCCAATTTTTTAGTTGACATCTACAACGCCCATAGGAAGAGATGGGGCGACCCTATTCCCCCTCCCGAGGAGGGCCGACCGTAAGGGATGGCCCTGGGTCAGCCGGGGTGCGAGGGATATGTCGAAGGCAACCTCACCTCCGGCCTAGCACCAAAACCCTCAGTCGGCATACGGTTTTAGTCGGTTCGAGTCCGACATAACCTCCCCTTCCGGCTCCGGCGGGGGAGGTATCCGAGAGGATTTCCGCCAGAAAAAAAAGGCCCTATTCTACTCCACCGCGAACCAACACCGGGAAATGATTTTCAATGTATCTAAATTTATTATTGTATAAGGTATCTATTTATAGGTGGTAGAGGTATAGTTTTACCAGCAGAAACACGCCAGTACGACCGAAATAGTCCCACTTTCGTTGTCAATACTGCCATTAAATAACACTATGTTGTATTTTTCTAGTTGTTAAGACATACAATAATAAATTTAGATACATTGAACACCGGGAACCAATTTTCAATGTATCTAAATTTATTATTGTATAAGGTATATATTTATAGGTGGTAGAGGTATAGTTTTACCAGCAGAAACACGCCAGTACGACCGAAATAGTCCCACTTTCGTTGTCAATACTGCCATTAAATAACACTATGTTGTATTTTTCTAGTTGTTAAGACTGCCGCAATCTTTTTATCTTAATATCATTTCCCCTATTTTCCTTTTTCCCTTCCCTCTGCAGGTAACTATGTGAAACTATGCAGCTAGTAGTGGTACCATGGTAGTGTACCTACTATCTATCACCACCAAGCCCTCGGCACACAGTAAGTTATACCCGGATCAAAACAGTTCTAGGTAAATAACTATGCTAGACACTATACACAACGATACTATAATATATCTATAGTAAAAAGCGTGACATCCAGGGGCCGCGGTGACACGTCTTTATGACATACGCGCATCTGAGTCCTGTGCGCTATCTATACCTATGTGCAGTATATTTACGATATAACATCGTGACAGAGCGTCGGCGTCACAGAAATATGTTAGGATAGAACGGCCATAGTGCTTATGTTCACTTGTATGACAAGCGTATCAATTTTTTCACTGTGATATTAATCACGAAACAAGAAATGCCTCTATTTTTCAAATTTACTCCTCCATTTTTATTCTATCGTCGGCAGTAGCACAAAATGGCACATTCGCAGTTTTTTAAATATATTATTACAAGCTAGTCTTAAAAGTACTGAGTAAGCATTCGAAAGCCTCTGTGGCGTAGCGGTAGTGCACGCGACTGCCACGCAGGAGGCGCGGGTTCGATTCCCGCTCAGTGCAACTATTTGTTTGCATGAATATGGCTATTTGCACTTGTCTGGGTGTTTCTATGTATAATATGTATGTATTTACAAAAAAAAAGTATATAAGTATGTTTATCCGCATTCTAGATTCCATAACACAAGCTATAAAAGCTTACCATGGGTCTAGATAGCGTTGTGTAGAATGTTGTGGAATATTTATTATTTTATTTATTATTATAGTTCCTGTCACATAGGACAGGATTTGTGTTAAAAGTCGGCACGCGTTTTCCGCTCACATGGCGGTTCTATCCTTATAATAATTCTGTGGTCAGCGTTAATGCAAATATGCTTTCGGCGCACGGTTCGGCGAATTGGCCTGACAGTCAATATTTACGAAATCATAACTGGCTACTTGTATATATATCGGAGTTCTAGCACATATTACACTATGTTTAGTATGGTTTCAGCTGGAACGGTATTATCGAGAGATGATAAGGCATCTATGTGGGGAAACTTTTATCCTTTGAAAGTTTTACTTTTTACGTCATAAAGCAAATGCATTTACTTTCTAATTTATATATACCTATAGAAGTAAATATTCCAGCAAAAAAAGTAAATGTAAAGTAGCGTCAAGAAGGTATTACCAGCATTGTTAAAATATAAACAAAGCTAAATAGGCTACCAAGCTAAACTCTTAACCCTAACCTAGTACTCTAAGGCCCGTATTCTAGAATGACACTCAGCCTGAATCGCGATTTATCTGAGGAATGATTGTATAGGCAATATGTCAAACTAACAATCTGTCTATACAATCGTGTATAGACAGAAGTGTCATTCTAGAAACGGGCCTTACTCTCGTCATAGCGTTTAGCGTTCTGTGTGTTCTTATTTAGTGAGAATAGGTAGCTTGGTAGTTTATGAAGGTGCGACGACGCGCTGAGAAGCGCGCCTCCCCATTCCGGGGGCGAGTCGGGGACACCCTTGTCTCCCCTCCCGAGGAGGGCCAGACCGTGAGGGATGGCCCTGGGTCAGCCGGGGTGGGAGGGATATGTCGATGACTACCTCACCTCCGGCCTCCTTCTTTTTTCCGTGCGGAAATCCCCTCGAATACCCCCCCTGCCGGAGCCGGAAGGGGAGGTTATGTCGGACTCGAACCGACTAAAACCGCATGTCGACTGTGGGTCGTGGTGGCCTCACCTCCGGCCTAGCACCACGACCCACAGTCGGCGTGCGGTTTTAGTCGGTTCGAGTCCAACATAACCTCCCCTTCCGGTTCCGACAGGGGAGGTATCCGAGGGGATTTCCGCACGATAAAAAAAAGGTAGTTTATGAAGGTGTGTTGCGTATTTGTTTTTTTATTAAACCTATTCAAAGTATGTACTTGCTAACGACATTATGAAGACGCGGCTTCAGATGCTATAAAATAATCATCATGACGGGTCGCGTCAAAGGTATCTTGTTTTCATATCGTTTGGTCGTTAAAATAACCTTTCTTTGTAGCATGAAAATGCTGAGAATTCTAAACCCTCAGACGTTTTCCTCTTCCGATATACTTAATAGAGATATATTTGAATTTGCAATTAAATTTTAATGTGTGTCAAGTTGACGAGCAAGTAAGTACCGTTAATTGTGACTGACACATTTGTGTGACAATTAATAATGTCGTTAATACCTGCTGTAACATTACCTAAGTAATCTAATTACAGAACCGAGCATTATATAAATGTAATAACAATAGCAGAGAACAGAATTCCTTCGTGGTACTCCATGGTGCTCATGGGACTTGATCTATTACAGAGCACCGTCCGGCAAAGCTGTAACCCTGTTCGGCAAAGAATAGGATCGGTAGCTTATCAGCGCTACGAGGGGCTAACTACTACAAAAAATAAATTGAGGGCTTGAAAGTGACGGGTTGGGTAACTCTGCAGTTTATTAAGTCGAGTCTTGCGAGTTTTTCTCTCCTATAAGGCGTGGTCAAGACTTTTTTGAATTATGATTTTTTGACGCACTTTTAAAATCAATGCTATATCTAATAAACAATCAACAAATTAGCGATGTTTCTGGTTGTATTTGAAGCTCTGAGCTCACCTCTGAACTAAGGGCACATTTACTTTTTTTTATTTTGTGTTATGTCGTATTTGTGGTAGCGACTACTGTCTGACTAACCCAATCCTGAGAGTAAAGCCTGTGTCTAAGTCTCATTAATCAATTATTTGTTGGTAAGTGTACCGGCCTGCGTTAGCTTGTACCATACGGGTCCAATAAAAGAAATAAAAAGTCGTGACAATTACAATCTATGACTATACACACGGATTTGATTAGGTACAGTCAGCGACAGAAATATCTTGTCTACAATGTCTTAAAATGATCTCAAAGCTAGGGTATTAAGAGTAAATCTAACTGTTTTATTGATTTAACTTGTATAATTGTCCAAAAGTGTGTACTAAATATCACAACAATCCGTTAGCAGGAAGTGGGGATAAACAAGGAATTAAGATCATTTTGAGCACTTTGTTTATCAACATCTGTAGATGCGGACTGTACATGTAGAAATTGTTTGTCACTATCTTAGTACAGCAACAAAAGTTTTAACTTATATTATCAAGCTGTTATAGACGTAAAGTAAAACCATTTCAAGAAAATCAACACATTTTCACAACAAATATTTTTTGTCGGAAACATGAAACGGAAGCCTTTAAAATTTCCTACAGACGATAATTACTAGGCAGTAGTAACCTTGGATTACTCCAACAATTACAGCTGTGGTATGAAGTTCAAATCAAGGTCGATAAGTAGGTCATGACTAGTTAGAAATATAAGAACCTAGACAATGTCACCTGAAACTAATAAATAAGATTAAATAAGCTTGTCACACCGTCGTGGAAACTAACGAACTATCCGATACGAGTAGCCAACAAAGCGGAACACTACTTGTTATTTCGTAGTGACAAATAACACAACGAAAATTCGGGTTCGAGCTTCTTATATTAAGACCATTGAATATTTAGCTTTATGTATTATTGCATAAGGCATTGTTTTCTTCATCACTATCTTCGTAGTAGCAATTTCCCAGTTGCGTCCAAAACTTTTACTTTGGAGCTTGGGTCCGTTTATTGGTTTTGATTGGTATCTCAGCTTTTCCGAGAGCCATAGAATACCGTACTGAAGCGTT
The DNA here is from genome assembly GCA_914829495.1 of Eilema sororculum. Lineage (NCBI taxonomy): Eukaryota > Metazoa > Arthropoda > Insecta > Lepidoptera > Erebidae > Eilema > Eilema sororculum. Next base: position 13,861,270 of record OU618543.1, on the reverse strand, counting down.
GGGGGAGTCGGCCTTACGATCGTAAGGTCCCGGGTTTATACTCTACACTACTATCGTGAAACGGCGCAGATTGGGAGAGGCCTATGTCCAACAGTGGACTGCGGTGGGCTAATTGATTTTTTGACTCACTCCTAACACAAGCAAGTTAGCTTAACTGGATGGATTAGAGGGGATATTAAAAACTTTAGTTGCTAATCAAATTAACTGCACCTTAATATTTACTATTTAGCTTAGTGAAGTCAATTGATGAACCAAATATCAATAAAAAACTAAAAAAGGAAGTGTTGGTAGAGCCTTCATTCACGCCCAATGCGTGGAAGGCTCTACCAAAATTCCTTTAAAATAGTACCTCCTATATAATAAAGATAGTATTTGATTTCTTCGTTTGCCTTCTAGTGCTTTCTAAATAAAAAATAACTGCCAAATCGTCCTTTACAATGTCTAGCCAGCGCTTCTTAGGTTGGTCGACTGGTCTCGCTCCAAGCACTACCCAGTCAAGATATCTCCGATCAATACCACCGGAGACGACATTCCTAAAGTTTATTTAGGTACCAAGTCACGAACGCTTAACCTAAAACTACTATAATATAGCATCGTAGGTACTGTAAAATACTATTTACTATCATAAAATATTAGGTGTTGCCCGCGGCTCCAGCCACATGAATTACTGATAATAGTATCTCAACCAGAGAATGTAGGTAATTTGTTTTTGTACTAAATTGCATCCAAATTACTACACTCGTTTTTACATAAAAAGTAGCATTTACCTATATGGATTATATTGATATTGCCAATATTCAATCAATGTTGACGCATAAGTCATTATGTTATGTCGTAACAGGAATACCGCCTATTTACTGAAATACGAACCACGTAAAGTAATACCGTTATACTGACCTACTTACAATGTAAATACCTTCTTCAGAATCCGTCAAAATGAACAAATCTTATTCATTTCCAAGAAAATTAAACGATTGAGTTTAAGTACACATCAAGAGATTTTCATTCGGAATAAATAGTTAAACAGTTTAGAGAAAGGAATTGTTCAGTCTGATGTTTCTTTTGTAACGTTTTATGGCCCAGTAAATGTAAAAAGTACTTTTTCGGTGTTGACTCTTTCGGATATTATTATAGTCTAGGGTAAAATAAAGAAGTTATAAAGGATTCGAATCGACGACTATAATCACAAAACGACTTTGAGATTCGAATACATAGGGAAAAAGAAGAATCATCTCGGGCGGTACTCGAACCCGCAGTCTTTCCTTTACAGGGGGAATGCCTTGACCAATTCGGCTACCGAGACACGCCCGATGTGATTCAAATTTCCCATCTTATACTTCTTTAAGGCGACGGTGGAGTCATCTACCGATTTTCTTACGAACCATCGGAATCAATGAATGATGTTACAATCATTTTTAAACAATGATTTTTGATAACTCCGCCCAAACAATTGAATGAATTTTTACAGCATACTTAATGCTGTAAAAATTCATTCGACTTTGAGATTGCAAGGAAAGCAGGGTATGTAGTGCTCTCCAGCCCATGGTTAGGAGGACAGATTTATTTTCACCCATTGGTAAATAGCAATGGGTGATTGAACTCGTTAGACGAGAAAATTTGCTTTGTATTGATGTTTTGAAACGTTTTCTGACTGCTGAAGCACATTTGTTATTTACAATTGCATCACTCTGCTAGTGGTATGTACACAATGCGAAAATGTGTTGACGGTGGTTTTATAACAGGTTATGCTGGCCCGTTATGAAACTGCTAATAAGGCATTTTACCATTTTTTTTATTTTGTCTTTAAAGATCAATACAATATTATATTAGAGGGCTGTATTAATGTACATTTTCTTAAACTTTTCATACTATTTGAAAGAAAGAAAGAAAGAAAGAAAATATTTTTTATTAAGCACACAAAAAATGGCTGACAGTAAAAAAATAAAACACTTGCATAATAATGGTCGCCTCTCAGCGTAAATGCTGTCCGCGTAGTAGTGCAGGCGGACAGCGCTGGTTTTCAGAGGCGGCCGCGAGTATGACATAAAAAAAATAATAAAAAATAAACAAAGCCTTTAATAAAAAATAAAGCACTATTTACCGTAATATTACTTGCAGGATGCTTACTTGAACTTATTATACATGTATGTGCATCACAAGCTGAACACGAGAGACTGGACTGGACACACGGAGTCCAGTTGGTGAAACTCAAAATAATAGTCATTATATGAACGCTTAATTAAAAACCCGTAATAAAAAAATATGGGTCATTCATCAACTACTGAAAAAACTACCTACTTGAAAATAGAAAAATAAACTATACTCCGTCCATTAGGTATATTATTGTATTTTAGACAGCTCACTGACAGTGGTCGGTATAACTTTGATCTAGCGTCAACACCTGAAAATCCTAACAAAAATTTGGCGCCATTACGTCATTTTTCATTGACAACGTCACGTCAGCTAGAAAGCAATTTTAGGGATGTAGTTAGTCTATCGACCATGTTTTTATTATAATAACTTGAAAATGTCACAATCGATATCAACTACAGAAAATAATTCTTCTAAAAAATCCATACTAATATTATAAATGCGAAAGTAACTCTGTCTGTCTGTCTGTCTTTCTGTCTGTCTGTCTGTCTGTATGTTACGCTTTCACGCCTCAACTACTGAACCGATTTTGATGAAATTTGGTATAGGTGTAGATTAGACCATGAGAAAGGACATAGGCTATGTTTGGTCGCGATAACCGACATCCACGCGGGCGGAGCCGCGGGCAAAAGCAAGTATTACACAACTGGAGGTTTTTAACCGATTTCTAAACAACAATTCGGATGTTTATAATCTTTTATATTTGTATGATTTTTACGGAAAATGACTTTTGTAATTCCGTCATTATGTAGACGAATTGTATAAATTCTTTTTTATTTGAAAGAGGTTTATTCCAAAATGGTCCCATTTAAATTGCATAAAGATCTGATGATGGGTTTCAGAGACAGACCACGGAATTCTTCAATAAATACCAGGAAATCAGTTTGTTGGAATATTATTCTAGAAGTCATTTGTTTTGTTTTGGAGATTAGCGTGTGCGTTATGGCCCACAATCGTTTTATAATACATTTGTAAATTGTAGGTATAGACACGAAATATCTACTGCTTTATTATTATGTACATAAAGATAATATATTATAATTCTACATGAAATCATATATTTATTATTTTCATTTATCGATTCATAATTTTTTTAGTCGAGGTTTTTACCTTTGTCGATATTTTAAATTTTCATGCAATCACTACTTCCATCTGTCTAAAAATTAAATTAAACATTTAAAAAACCCCCGTCACAAAAATCACTTCCAAAAAGTTTAAAATAAATGGAGTTTGCCTTTTAACTTTAACGGTTGCCATGTCGGGGGACCCTAATTGGTTAAGCACTCCGTTATATTATCGGAACAATTCAAGGTCCCCCGACATGGCAACAGTTAAAGTTAAAAGGCAAACTCCATTTATTTTAAACTTTTTGGAAGTGATTTTTGTGACGGGGGTTTTTTAAATGTTTAATTTAATTTTTATTTTATACTTTTTAAAGTGATCTACTAGCCAAGCTCTTTCATTTGATACCCATATTGAGGGAGTTATGAAGAAATTCGTATTCCGATATGTTGTGGCGGCGGCCATCTTGGATCGATTTTTTCCAAACATAGCTAAGAACACTCCCGACTAATATACCTTTCAAACAAAAAAAACTACATCCAAATCGGTTCATCCGTTTGGGTGCTACGATGCCACAGACAGACACACACACACACACACACACACACACACACACACACACACACACACACACACACACACACACACACAGACACGTTAAACTTATAACACCCCGTCGTTTTTGCGTCGGGGGTTAAAAATACAATAATATGATGGACGGGGTATAAATTAATTCTTTACGTATTCTCTGTGAAATGTTCTCTTTTATTTTTCTAGTAGATACTCGTGTCTTCATGCTTCACGAGAAGTACTTGAAAATCCTTTCAAGACTCAAACGTGTCCGTTGCAATCTCCGTTAGGAGTACTAAGAACGAAGACGTTGTCTTAAGCCAAGATCTGATTGCACTATCAGATACCAATCCGGTCCGGTACAAATTACTTGATTTAATTCAAAAGATATAAAATGCGCGTAAGTACTAAATTCTATCGGTATTTATGTGATAGCTTATGAATTTGTGTGGATGTTTGTTTAGAAAGATCCATAAAATTACGCGGTTGTCATGACAAATGTCCTACAAGTAATAAAATGTACATTTTGTAAATAAAATGCACAGCCACTTAAATTTTTAAAATTGTCAAAACTTCCATGTTCGTTGAAACTAAATTATGCTGAGAAAAACGTAACACAAAACCGGGCCGGATCACAAAGCATAAAGTCGGATTACCCAGTGTGTAGATACAGCGAAACTGAGAAACACAGATGCATATTGCATAACGGCGCTTATTTGTTCTAGTTCCCGGTTGTTTGTAGTCTAGATTATTAAGATTTTATGTTGCGTTTTAGTTTTAACGCAATATATTAGGAATTTATAAAACACAATGTGTTAAAAACTTTGATTTAGGCTGTTTATTTGGTAGATGTAATTACCGAATACCTATTAACTTATTTCTTCTCTCGAACTCAGTTTCGTAGGCGGCTTGAGGGACATTGGATAATTACTCCTTCGAAATAAGTTACGTGCAAATATATAAAAAATCCTTAATAGAAACCAGTTACGTAGATGTATAAGAAAACATTCAACGATTCCGGTTACGAAACTCCGGTCTCCTAGACGGACGAAACGTCATTTTGCAAGTGTTAGAATAAAATAACAAAATATTATGAAGAGATCACTAAGTGATGAATTAAATATATTATTATTTTAGGAAATATAGAATCTTACAAATCTCTATATAGGCGCAAAGTAAGAATAGCTTAACCAACTTTAATATCGAGATACAGTCATCAAAACCGCGATGGATCCTATGGCCGATTGAGCAGTCGATCGCTCCACCGAAACGTCAAATAAGTCGTCTTTGATTGGCAGCCCTGTATAACTAGCATAAATAACTTCACTTTATGTAGCAATATTATTCAAACCTTGAACTTGAGGAGCAAAGTCATCATAATTAGTTTAACGACGTAATAATTTAATTGTCACACAGAACACTCCAGCGAAATAAATTGGGCCGTAAATTAGTAACCAGAACGAGGAACCGCTGGGGCATGATGAACGAGACACTTTTGTAAACGTAGATAGCTAAGTAGAAGACAAAGATCAATAAAAAAATAAGTGCACCGTTTACCTTATATTATAAAAAAAATAAAAATTTGAAAACCCTTAACTTGTTTAGGTACGGTACCTATAATAATTATCTAAATAAGTATTATTTTCTTAATATCCGACAGATTATTTCATTTACGTAAATTGAATAAAGAAGAGTCTTTTTAATAAGTTGCCAGTAATATTTCATTTTCTGGAAATTGTCCTTTGCCAAGCCGGAGACACTCGTCAAGAGGTGGGGTGCTTAGCAACAGCTTAGGGGTGAGGTGCGGAGGGACGCGAGTGTGGGGAGGCACCGAGCTACGTGGGCGAGTCTGTAGTACCTGGTAGTACGGCTAGAAATCTACAGCATGTTGTTGTTGTGACTACGTAGGTTTGCGCAGGCGCGTCCGCCACGCTACGTCTCAGATAGCAGTGTGAATCTTGGCTAGAAACAGCCTTGAATTTCTACTACAAATATTACACGGTATTCTGTGGACTAGATTAGACAAGTGAACGATTGAGCGTTCACTTTTCTAATATCTAGGTCCATCTGATACTATCATTAATTATCTTCATACGCTTTTTATTATAACATGTCGTGTAATCTATTTATCATCTACCTGGCTAGGAGGCGTGTGATTAACTGCCCTGTGTGTGGAAATGTATTGACAGGAGTCTATTTATGTTCATTAAGTTTGACATGCAATGTGAAAAGTTTTACTGTCATTATCACATCACGAGCAACGAGGGGCCGTCTTCGTTCTATCAACTGAATAATAAATTATGAAGTAATAATGATTATGGGAGTACAGTATTACAAAAGATATATAAGACACTCTTTTGATTGGCCAGTTTGTCATTAAAAAGTCAACAAAACTTACCTTCGTCTTGATTACTTCCCAGAAGGACTTCGGTGTTATGAAAATTGCCTTCTTTCATCATTGTATCCGGATCTTTAGGCAAAAATACACCATCCACAGTCGGTGCCGAGGGAAATCCTAATATACCAGTGTATGAATTCCATTGTTGTACTGATATAGTCTTAGCATCTACTCCTCGCATACAATCCATTACTAGACTTGGATCCGCCGCAAGGAGGCTACTGTTGCAATTACAATCATCTACTAAAACTTTACCAATATCTTGTGCCCTCTCTCCTGTCATCCAACTCCACGGAGCGTTTAAAGTTCCAGATTGTAAGATACCCCTTTTAAATAATCCTTTCATTTCTGGGGAAATCATGTGCAAACTTACACTACCACCGCCAGCAGATTCTCCGAATAGAGTAATTAATTCAGGGTCACCGCCAAACACTCGAGCGTTATCCTTAATCCAACGAATAGCAAGCTGTTGATCCCACAGACCCATATTTCCCGGCGCTTCCTCACTGCCCGGAGAGAAATATTTATTTAAGTATAAAAATCCAAATGCACCAACTCTATATTGCATTGAAGCAACTATTACATCACTGGAGGATGCCATTATATCCGCTTTATATAGGTCGAGGGTTGCTGTACCGCTCATATAGCCACCACCATAAATCCACACTAGTATTGGCACTTTCGGCCTCTCAGTAAGAGGCTTATCTTGATGATGACGGACTCGTAAGTGTTGTGGTACCCAAATGTTCAAATATAGACAATCTTCTGAAATATTTGTGTTTGGATTCCACATTTCCTCTCCCTCAAAACCGGGAAAATATTCATATCGTTCTTGATAGCAACTATTTGGCATTGACGTGGCTTCAAGAACTCCATGCCATGGATCAATTGGGACTGGTTTTCGGAATCTTAATGGTCCTAATGGAGCTTTAGCAAAGGGTATACCAGTAAAGATATGCACTTCACGGCCCATAACTGTTTTAGCGTAACCTTTGACAAGACCGCTCTTGGTTTCAACAATAAGTGGATCATTATGGAAATTTTTTGGTACAGGACTAGTGGTGGGTGTCGTTTGCGTTGTTGATGTCGTAGTATCATGATGATTGGCCCATGATCGCCCGCAGGCACCCGCCACTAATACGCAAAATAATAGTTTGGTGAACACAATCTTCATGTTGCTGATCATCTCGAATTGTATTATTCACGTTATCATTAACGGGATGTATTGGAACACAATCTGAAGTAGTCGGCGAGCTTGATGAGATACTTATTGAAACACATTTCTAGTGTAATTCAATGAATGGGCGTGGTCGTACCTGAAACAATATTTTTTGGTTAATACGTTAATCACAGTTACATCTAGGCATATAACCACTTTGGGCAGTTTAAGTTCAGTCACAATGAACCATGACCAATCTTTACACATAATGCCCGCATCAAATGTGCAATTTAATAAAATAGTTGATCTGTAGAGTTTTCTTCTTATTTTAAACTTATAATGTCACCCCTCACCTACATTTTTTACTACAATAATTTTATAGTCTTATACTATTGGGGAAATACCTATTTATTGTTTGTATTTGTGTGTATTTATTGTTTACCTATTATTTTGTGAGGTCATTTCAAGCTAATTCGAATACATCGGGAAAAATGAAATGCTCAAGTGGGACTTGAACCCACGACCTTTCCTTTACAGGAGGAATGTCTTCCAATAGAGCTATTGAGCCACACTTGAATCACTTCAAATTTCCCTTCTCTTCATATCCATCTTTAAGGGCTACGCTGGACCGTATTCGCATTTTAAAGTTACCATAGTAAATTCTATAACTAAAGTAAAGTAGATATATGACCACAAAATATTCGGCGAGCTAAGGGATCATATTCTGCACTCTGCTGTACACTTGGCTCTGACCCCTATCTATATTTTATTTTCCTCTATCATTCAAAGATTTGCTGGAAGAAAACTCAACGTTGAGTTAAGTTCGCCTTTGTTGTAATATGTTTCTGTGTAAATTGAAGAATATGAATATTAATAAAATGTTCTTAGATATATTACATCTCTACCGACCGTTCATAGAAGAAGTAACTATATATTGTTATACTACATAACAATCAAGAAAAGAATGATTTAAGTTGTTGTATCTGAATTTGCTCTTGTTTTATATAGTTTTCAACATGCACCAGCCGTATTTTTGTGTCGTAGTCTACAAAGGCAGTAAAACGGCGTTTCGTTTTCAGTAGAATAAAATATTTGTGTGTAGTAAATATTTCATGCAGCGCTGAAACGAGATGCTTCACAAACGACTGAAACCTTTAGCAGCAATTTTATTCATGTGTGTATAAGAACCGAACTCGTAAAATTGGACTAAAGAATTCTGCTATAGAAAAGCACAAAATGCAATTTATACGTGATAGTCACTTCAGAATTTTATTTGATGGTATCCAAATTTAGTTCATGTTACCTGCATTACAAACTGAGCTATAGTCTGGCAACGTATTTCTCCCGAAAGGGACTGGCTGTGGGTTCAAAGTCCGCGCTGAATGATAATTTTATTGCATTACTAGCTTACACCTGCGGCTCCACTCGTATGATATTTGCCCGCTACTTATGGGATAAATAGTAACCTATATTTTATTCTGGAATATAATCTATCCCTTTACCAATGCTCAGCAGTTATTGCGATTGAATAACAAACGTCCAAAAATTTTCACAAATTCTCACATTATGATATAGTTAAATAGATTTAATTATGCTATTAATTTTCACGTTATTTTTTGCCAAAATGCTTTTTTGGTGAGCTTTGTCTTTACTTAAGAGGCTGATATTTAAATTGGATAAGCAGTTAAAGTAAAAGATGTTTTTGGTTTGAGATTTATCAGGCCATTAGCAATATTACCAACATATTATGCGAAGAATACGCATTGAAATAATCCTCATTATTATTTATGCTGTGATTTGATCCTTGATAAATATTTAACTGTGAAAATGGAGCTTTTACCTAACTTTTAGGTCTATGTCATCGCCAAATCCATGGTTGTATAAAATTAAAGTACTCTTTTTCAAAAAACTAGAGTTTCAAATTCACAATAATACTCATAGATTACCCTCAGAATCGCATTCAAATGAACTTTTCTGGTAAATGATACTGTCTTATAAACTACTTAATATAAATTTATAGACAGATACACTAGCTTTATTAACACTGTAGCTAGCGCGAAAGAATGCCATAGAATCTAGTACGGTATTAAACAATTATTCAATTACGAGGTTTAGTAGTTTCATAACTATCACTGCTCTGTGCCAAATTAACGGATCATAAATGTTTTGTACTTATAACTCATTAATTTAACGATAACATAAGTATAGTATAATATTTTTGTTTTTTGTAAGTCTGTAAGGGAAGGGTCGTGAGTTCAAGTCTCACTTGAGCATTTCATTTTTTCCGATGTTTTTCGAATTTAAAAAAAATATTAGAACCGAAGTTACTAATATTCCGTCTAGCCCCTCCAACTAAGCTAAATTGCTTGTGCTAAGAGTGAGTTCACGTCGGTAGTATAACCTCTCGATCGTAAGGCCACTAAGCTACCCACGCTTTTTGACCCGCGTGGTTGCCAATTATCGAAAGTTTCGATTATAATGTCTCCAGTTTTAATCACTGTACAATCAATCATAAATATATTGTGTTTTATATTTATGTTTGATTACAATTTTGCAGACTGCAATATTATGGACTAATCTTTATATTATAAAACTTCATCAAAATCTGTTCACCAGTACCTGCGTCTTGCACAAACAAACAAACAAACCGTTAATTCAACATAACCCGAGCAATTTTAGAAGGATCTCCAACGTGTCACAACTAATTTTCAATTTTAGGATAAAAGAATGCCAATAGTACCCACCTATCAAAATAATAACTTTTATCATTGATGTGATAAGTAAATATTAAAATACATATAGAGATTGTCCATCAATGTTAACCCTTGAGAATGCCGTAACTGTCGTAAGGCAAAACCGGTCAGGTTCAGAAATAAAATTAAACTCTGTGGAAAAGTACAAGGTGTATTATTCAATATGTTTACCTAGTAGATTACACCAAGTGCCATCAATCTCCAGTATAAACATATATAAATAGTATAGTAATAGGGGATAATTTCCAGATAGAGACATCTATGTAAACACAGTCCGTTGCAATTTCAATTTATAAAAGAAATATTTCAAGCCAAAAAAATTTGATGTAAATTTCAAACCTCCTTCTCTATGTCGCGCATGTCATACATAATATTATGAGACATAATGATTATTTACATTACGTGAATAAGATATAGGTATGGAGATTAAGAATAAGTACCTACATTCGACAAAATCTCTATATATTTTATCTCTAAACATACTCCCTTAACTCTCTAGGGCAAATATACCAATATACCGAGGGAATGTGTGTAGTATTATTTTACCGTCGACATCAAACATCTATTTGAAGTCTGTAAGCTTATGGGCAAATACCTCTTTTTCTCTGCTCAATAATACTTTGACTTGGACAAACAAATATTTTTGCTTTGCTTTGCTAAATATTCACAATACTATATTCCGCACTCCAGAGAATATTAATGGCTACAAAACATAAAGTACTGTTTAGCATACCACTGTGTCCTATGATGGGTTTTATGAATATGAAAAATATTTTTTGTAGAATACCTATCTATCTGCAAAAAATACATACATACTCTAAATCGTCGAAAGAGTAGGCAGAGTATGAGGTGTATCAACATCCACATTTTGCCATCTATGATTTTTCGTCCCACGTAATAGGGGGCGAGCCTATGGCCATCAAGCGGGCACTTACTCATGGACTGTATGTTTACTGTCGGATGGAGAACAGCCTTATGGTCCCTTGGTCGCCTTTTAAGACACCAGCAGGATGAGATGGGGTGGTCCTATTCTAGGTAACGTAAAAGGCGACTAAGGGATAGGGCTATTCTCCATTCGACAGTAAACATACAGGCCAAGACAAAGAGCCCGCCAGACGGTAATAGGGTCGGCCCCTATTACGTCGTGGGGCCGAAAATCATAACTGGCGAAACTTAGGTGCTAAAAGACCTCTGCCTACCCTTCGAGGATTTACAGACGTAAGTATATGTATGTATGTAAACAATTACCCTAGGTTACGTTACATAAACACACAGATCGGCCCAACCCTCTAGTGCTCACAATTTCTCGCAAGACCGCACGTCCTTCGATTTATTTAATACTGTTGAACAAGAGAAATCGAATGATCAATTTTATTATTATATTATAATATTTATTTAGGATGTCAAAGATTATGCCGCAAATGATGTGGTAAACACAATTTATCAAAAGTAGAGATGTTTCTCCATTATCTTATGTAAGGACAAGATTTATCGTAGTCGGTCCTACGATACAAATAGACTTGATCTTTCATTCACGGCTATGATTCCTTATAATTATATTCCAAGAAGAATGTTGTATTGCTATCATTCAAATAAACACATATTTACACTGAAGGATTATAAACTCTTTGCAGAAAATTTCAGCGGAAAGCTCTTAAATTAAAATTATGATATACTTAGATACATAAAAGTATTCTGTCTATTATATTATAAAAGTTTGATGAAAAATGATCCTCAAAATGAAATTCATCCAATGGATCCAACCAAAGCTTTAGAATATTCTAATCGAATTAAGAATACGCATGACTGGTTTCTGACATGAAAAAAAAGGATTATAATGTATATTTTATTAACTAAAGTCAATATAAAATACAAAATATATTTTCTTGACGCTATCAAAGTAACGTAGACCGATGACTTTCTAAGTAGAAGATAAGTAGAATTACTTGCGTGTTGTGTTTGAATCCATTACGTAATTTTAAAGAAAGAGTAACGTTGTATTGATGAAACAGTAAATCAATGGCAATCAAAGCTGGAAATGTGAGTGGATTGTGAAGGTAATGACGCTATCGATAAGATTGGCTACTAAAGGGCTGGCCTTATCATTTATTTAAAACAGTAATGTAATAAAGTGAAAATTCTTTAGTGAGTAGCGCCTCCTAGTAGAAGTCGAATCGATTACTTTATGTTCGAGGCACGGCTAGCTGGATGATAATATCAGTTCAATCTATAATACTAAAACAAAGCGACTTGGATACATTTTTTATTAACGATATTATGACACGCCCGCAAAATTCGCACTATGCAATCTGATTGACATCACATTCATAAAATTTTCTCTCTGCACTTAGTTGATTCGATTATTAAGGCCCATGTTCTAGAATTACATTCAGCCTAAATCGCGATTTATCTGATGACAGATTGTATAGATAGATTGATAGATTTGACATATTGCTTGTCCTCAGACAAGTCGAGATTCAGGCTGAGTGTCAATCTAGAATACGGGCCTAAGAGTAGGTACTTGATCAATAAATCAATCAGCCTATTCAGTCCACTGCTGGACATAGGCCTCTCCCAATGTACGCCATTTCTCTTGATCCTACACCTCCCACATTCAGTCCGCCTGGTTGAAAGGGTCGTCAGTGCATTTGGCTGGAAGGCTTCTCACTTTCCTTTTGCCTTCATGCGGTCTCAACTCTAGGATTCGTTTGCTCCAACGGCCATTCGGTCCTTCGACAGATGTGGCCAACCTACTAACACATCAACTTGCTTATTCTTTGAGCTATATCGGCTACTTTAGTTCTTCGTTGGATGACCTCATTACTAATTCTATCCTTCAAAGAGATTAAAAGTAAAGCTCGCTGCATAACCTACGGGCTAATTCGTAGATTAGTGCCACTGTCATTGCCCAGGTCATAACACTGGCGTCACGCACTGGTTGAAGACCTTCATTTTAAGGCATTGCAATAAGGGTGCGAAGGAGGGTAATATCATACTGAGACAATTGGGTTTCCATAAGGCTTATATTACTGCAAGTGAGTCTAATAATAGCACTGGGTGTCGGATTTCTCGCCTATTACTTACTCCGTTTTGGGTTATTTTAGTCCCCAATCCATAAACCGAATCAGTCTATATTTATCACCCAATGTTGTTTATTTTTAAAATACCCCAGGCTGTTACGACATAGAAGGTAGAAAACTTATAGTCATATTCAAATATTTTCCTACAATCAAGGGCTAAAAAAGGCCAAATCTCAGTTTTAGATCACACTGACTGACTGATCGTTATTATGAACTAACTCAATCTATCAGCTTTGTGCCTTCCTTCGTTGGAAAATTCGGGACAGAATGAAATATTAGCCTAAGTTGTGCAGTCAATAAAGAGTTATTTTCAATTTACCTATCGATGAGGTCCCGCTTATCTACCTATCTGGGTGTCGATCGTGTGATTATTAATTCATCGGCCGCCCGGATTAGCCGCAAGGGACACATAACAGTTTGGTTTCGGCTAGCTACCAACTGTCGGGTGAAAAACAACGGTCGCCGGCCGGTAGATAATTTGTTTCATCGTAATTGTTATCGTCGCCCTTATAAAACGTTTTTGAATTTATTACGACATGTCCCGCACGGTAATATATTCAAGAGTCCCTCATTTATTTTGTTCATTCCTTGTTCTAAAGTGTTGACAGTCAAAATGCTTACATTGACGCCTGTAAATCTACGAAGCGTAGACAGAGGTGTATGAACACCTAGCATAATATTTATTAAGTTTTGATTTTTGGTCTCACGTAATGGAGGTCAGCCTATTGCCGTCAAGCAGGCGCTTTGTCATGGGCAGTATGTTAACTGTCGGAATGAGAACAGCCCTATATCTTAATCGCCTTCTACGACAATCGAACAAAAGACCCAATCGAAGAAAAGACCCATCGACGAATAGATCCTTCGAGGTATTGACCTTTCGATGAAACGACCCATCGGTGAAGTGTACAATCGAGCTAGAGACATCGAGGTAACGACCATCGAGAAAACTTCATTCGAACTAGAGTATGACACTCCAACCACGGTAAGAGGCCCTATTATGGTCCACCGGTAGCCAACCAAATGGTTTACAATGTAACTATATACCTATATAGTGTAGTATATAATTAAAGAAAAGTAAATATATTTTTTACGTAAAAGTAACCCTTTCAAATTAACGTAACAACAACAAATTAGTGGTACAAAACCAGGGGTGATTAACAGAACGATATCATTCTGAGATTTGCGCCGCTAAACCTGTTTCACGGAGCAGAAAAATAAAAGGAATTACTTCATAGCCATTACTCTGAGCTTGAATCATTTGTAAACAAAACAGTTTGTCCGTTTTTTCGAAGTAAATACTTAATAACGAGACAACAAATTCGATATTTTTTGTTTCATTATTGTCTTTTCCTATGAACGTATAGACCGTTAACAATTATATTTATATATCTATGACAAACTACCTATGTAATAAGTACAGTGACTGTATATTGGTCTGGGTATTGATTACTTGGTACTCTGTATAAAAACAGATTCTCACTAGCATTACAGAGTTTGGAAACGATACTAGGAACTAAGAATATACATTCTATTGGATATAAATTCTTGAAAAATCTTATAACACGATTGTAGCACGATTTGAATAAATTAATTGATGCATACACAAACCAACTTAAGATTAGGCATATTAATTATGTTTTCAATAACATTATCATCTCGCTTGAGCCTCATCATGCATGCAAATTAAAGACCAACATGCAACTGGCATATTGGGTTGTTCAATTCGTAAAGTGATCGTTTTAATCTCTAATGTTCCCGGAGAATTTTCTTTATATAAGAGTAGGCTGAGGTGTTTAAACACCCACATTTTGCTTGCCGAATCCGATTTCTACGTAATCGATTGTCGTTAACCGGATACTTTAATGAATTTCGCAGCGATTGAAAACGAATTACTGAAATTCGAAAAGTACAGAGTAATTGGTGTCCTTTGCATAAAAGATTCAATTTAATTTTAGATAGATATGAAGCAAGAGATAGATAAAGAAAGAGAGGAAGAGAGAGAGAGAAAGAAGGAAAGAGAGAAGAGTTGGATACTCAAGCTAATCATGCTATAACAGATATGGACAGTAAATTAAATATGGTATCTTGCACAACATACTTTCATATATCAGTATGTAATAGCACATAGTGAAAGAAAAAACGATCACTATTTATATGTACTTTGGTTTGGATCAGATTTGTAGTACATTTTGCCGGCGGCTTCAATAACGTGAGTTTTCAATTTGAGCGAATTCTGTTTCTATTTATGTACAACGATTCCTGAATACAAAGAGCACACAAACTATTACATGTGGGCGTACCAAAAGCCATCTTATTGGATTTCTCGACAGAAATTACCAATGAAGAACAACTTTTCCGATAACTTTTATGTGTACCTGTCCTGAATCAATAATCGTCATTGGTGTCCTTTTCGAGTTGTGTCAAGTCAATGCCACCTTTGTACATATTTAAGCAATTCCATTTACGATAAAATAGTCTAACATTAACTAGTAAGTATAGAATTTAAAGTAAAATAAAAAGCCAGCTAATAAAGGGAATATCTTTGAAAAGCGGCTTATCCTATTGTAACGGAACGAAATCTGTCATCTGTTGTAGTAGAAGTACATTCTTAATCACACAGATGGCGCTAATATAAATTATGTTTATTTATATGAGATATGAAGAGAAACCTTTTTGAATATAAAATTACGTGATAAATTATTACGATAATTTGGGTTTAAAGATTAATTAAACAAATAAGGACATTTATAAATCAGTTATTTATTTGAATATTCAAATGCCGTGTTTTATTAAACTTTAAGTTTTTGAACGAAATTCGTATGTGAAGGAAGTTCTGGTCGAATATCAGAGATATACGTTACATATTTAAGCAAAAATACTAAATGGATAAGATTTTGTCGATATTAATTGATCGCAGTTAATTTGAAAATAAATACAATAATTTTAAGTTATAGTTTGAACGATTTCTAGGAAGATAAATCCAAATTAGAATTATTTGTGGATATATTGATTTGACAATGATTTCAAACAGCGCTACGATTGGCTGGTTGGAATCGTACGATATTTTGTTTCGAGAAGTAGGGATCATTGCGGTTGGGGTGAGGATAGTTGAGGACAGAAAAAAGACTATTAATTAATTGTTGGGAGCTGCTGGAGAGAGGTGGTCAGGAGTAGAAAGTCTGGTGGGTCATTTCGCGTTTTATAAATTGTGTTAAGAGGGTACTGGGAGGTTACTATGTTAAAATTCCGTTGTACATTAATTTTATTCGCGTTTGAAATTATTTGAGAATCTTAACGTAACTTCAAGTGTTGAGAATATATAAAACTCGCATCGTTTCATGCTGAGATAGGACACCATTTCTGTAATTGCGAAGTATGGGCTCAAGGGCTCATATGGAGTAGTTACTCACGCCTGGGAGAGTCTTCCCCGTGACTTCATGAAACAATGCAGGATGGGAACGGAGGTTTGGAAATCTACCTGTCGAGTGGATTGTTAGGATTTTGAATATCGAATTGGGGTATTAGTGAATATTATATAAACCCGCCTCGATTTATGCTGAGATAGGACACCAATTCTGTGACTGCGAAGTATGGGCTAAAGGGCTCATATGGAGTAGTTACTCACGCTTGGGAGAGTCTTCCCCGTGACTTCATGAATCAAGGCAGGATGGGAATGGAGATTAGGGATTCTGAAGTGGGTAGAATCAGTAGATAACATACAAGCAGCAGTGATGGGGGGGTTTTTAGCTAGGAGTCCCTTAGGAAAGCCAATCGAAGTGATCGGTCTTGGGTGGAACATCTAACGGTGCCAACGAAGCCCTTGTCCTCTGTCTAGCTAGGGAGCTGATCAAGTTAAGGCGAGCAGCTATTCGATTTTACCTGTCTCAGGGTCGAATAAAGCCTTCTGGGTATCGGTGACCAGTGGCCCGAAGTATCGGTGTCGTTGGAGCTGATAGCTCAGTCTTTATTTATATATTTATTTATACACACAATTATATATCTCGTTAGGGCTTTAGTTAACATCCCTGGCTTCGGCCGTTAACTAAGGCAAGCACACAGTCATAGGTCATACAAAATCAAGTCTGACTAGCTTGTTCCCTTACAGAATAGGAGTAGGTACATTACACACCACACGTTTAGAATTAACTAAAGGGAGGAGTTTATTGGGGTTAAAACACATATATAGTCTTTATAGGTAGAAGGAATAGGTACACATTCTTCTCGCGGTAATATAGGACGTCGGCTATGTAGATAGAATCGAATTTGTATAGGTTTTTGATAGTCAGTTAATTGCGTTTAAGTTATGTGAACGGTTCTCATTATAATGAAGTTATTAGGCTATTATTTTGGTGTGAATGAATACTGGGGGATTTCGGGTTGGAATCCAGGCATTTAACAACGATTATCTAAAGTGTATCCTCAGTGTTGACTACCTTCATAATAAAATGTGAAATAGATCTTACATAATACCAGTTGAATGTGAAAGGCATGGTTATCATTGTGACGAATATCAGAAGGTGGTTAAATACTCACCTATTTACATGTAATCTAGTAAGATTCAGTTAAGTCATTTGGCTATTGGATACCATAGACCGATTGATTATGAATGTCATTATTCAATATATTATTTATATTACCAAATATAATACTTGGTGCATTTATTTGATTGAATTGGGTTGAATGGATATTAGTGGAGCATTCTCACGGTAGTTGAGTACCGTCCAATTATGGACCTATGTTCTATTGTCCGGTAACCTAGACGGAAGTTCTTGTATATGAATGTCTTCAATAGAAGATGTAATTTCTATATAAGTTTCAATCAGAAGTGTAGCAAGTGTAGACTACTTTATGAAATACCTATCTATTCTATATTGAAATCTACGGCTTCTAATGAGTTGGTCTTGATCGCAACTATCAGTATATTATACAATATGCACAGTGATGCCTGAACCTTTGTATTCAATTGAGCTTATTCGGTTGTAATAAGTGATTTAAATTATCATTAACGAATATTAACATTCTTGTAATTGAATGTCACGATTTTGTATTTATATAATACAAGTGTAATCCAGTTATGGATTTAGGGGTAAAGGGTTATACCGGCTGCCGCGGTATAACTTGAACAAAGTGGACTAGGCCAAGTGGCGTCTGCTATATTAATAAGGCAGAGGGGAGTTGATCTGTGTTGGTGCAACTCACTGTCATGGCGAATTGGAGGAGCCCTGACCTCGGGGGGGGAAATAAAAATATTTGTGTATTATTACGGTTCGCTTCACTTACATACTCTGTTGCTTTAATCCTCGAAATAAGTCTTATTATGCTTACATTACGTCGATAGAAAGTTTATTCATTATCATATTCTAAATTTAAATTAGTAACCTAAAAGTAGGTTAGCCTAGAAATTTCGGTAGGTAATCTTATTAACAGTTCATTACATTCTGTTTTCCAAATAATCACGATAGGTTATATGTTGCGATAATTAAGTAAATTAAGTAGGTACAGAATTATGTTAGGAAGGTGAATTGGATAAGTAGGGACTTAATTTAGGACAACAGCACAAGCTACCTCTATAGAACGAGGGGGACTACTGGATCATAATAAGAGTTCTAGTTCCCACTAGAACGATCATCGGCCAAACTAGTTACTAAGTAGGTAGGAATTCGGAAACGTTTGTGTATAAGTATGTTTTTATAATAAATCGGAAGTCGAAATAGGTAGGGGATGGTATAGGTTAGGGAGGGTGTTACACTATGACCTGTCATAAATATGAAAATGAAGTGAAGATAAATCAAAGTGTAATGGATGAATGTTTGTTATACTTACACGCAATAACGGTTGAAATCTGGAAGAATTTTTAGCACGGAGATAGATTATACAGAAAAAGTATATCAGCCACTTTTTGCCTTGGGAATAAACAGGAAAACTCAGTCGTAGGCCACAGCTACTTTTATGTCTCTTCAACTATTTATGCTAAAATAAACCATTCATACATGTCCACTGTCAATCATACTGAAGAGTAATTTCATCCATAGGTACGCAGAATACTAGCGTATATCAAAGCACGTTTATGGAGATCGGTAACAAGCTCCCGCGGGAATAGTCTACGCTCTAAATTAACTTAGAGTTACTCTGTATGCAGACTACCCCGCTGTCTAACGAGGTCCGAGACCCTAAGGAACCTCGTCCGCCTGTACATTCTGTACAAGTTTACGAAATGACAATGTTTCGGCGCTAACTTGTACAACCATATGATGCTATTAAATTTTCGGGTTCCCAGGTGGCGTACCGTGGGCTCTCTTGCGAATAAAGTATGTCTACCGTTAATTATTATCAAACTTTGAGTGCATGTTATATATTCTATCTCGTATATTTCCACTAGCTTTAAAAATTTACTTCCAAGGTGTTACTAAGCCAGACTCATTTGCTTAAAAATACGTAACTATACTGCGCTAGAAAGTAGTAAACAAAATATACGAACAAACAATCAGAATGGACAATAAAAAGTAATTTACAGTACGTTTTATTATTCAGCAGTATTTTAGCAAGCAGGTTTATTAATTCCATTTGAAGTTAGTCGGTATTAAGTCTCAGAAACAAGCAGTGTCTTCCAAATATTTTTTCACCGTCGCCGTCGTAAAATGAACGAGCTCATTATTCAGTGTTGACTTTCAGTTTGATGCTTTTCTTTTTCTTTAAAAGTTTTCATAATCCGTTTTAAGAACATATCTCGCATAAATTTTTATCCATGATGTGAATAAAATAATAATATTGTTGTTATAATTTTTTATTCCAATTTTGTTTTGCATTGTAATTTAACCATAATATGATTTAAGAACAAATATCTTCACTTATGAAAATGTCGCAATTTATAAATGAAGTATGTAACAGTATAACCAAGCTAATCGTTTACCCGTCCAAATACTCCTAATTACCTTACCAACACCAAGTATTAACTGTTAATATCTCGACACTGAATTTGTGCAGCCCGCGATCGCTCTAGCGTTGTGTCAGCTACCTTACAGTGGGGTGAAGAGGTGGTCGGGGAGCGCGAGGCGACGAGAGGCCGGCGCGCGCCGCTCGATAAATCGATGTGGGTAATACAATGCTATGCGGTGGGACGGCCTTGAGCTCTTGCAGGCTGCAAGACACACCCCCGTTCCACTAGCCAAGTTCATTGCCAACGCGATGTCTTAATTTCTCAGCCAAGGTATATGATGGCGGACCGACCCACTTATGACGACCACGTATGATTATGACTACCTAAATATCGCGAGCAAGCGCCCACGCATACAGCGCAGCGCACGAGTTGATTGTTAGCATCAAGCGACTTATGGAGGTGGTCTTGTTTGTTTATGCTACTCCATAATTTTGTGCAGGTAGTTTGAAAAAAGTACTCATACTACGTTTTCGAATTTATTCGAAATGACCTCATTGCCGCGTAGCTTAACTTTATGCTTATGTTTGCATGCATCCTAGGTTTTATTTCTGAGCCAATCGTGAACTCTGACAACAGCGAACTACTAGTAGATTCTAGCAAACCCGCCTATCGGTTCCAAAATTAATTATTTTTTAAATTTGCAATTTAAAAAATAAATAAATTTACACATAACTGACACAAATGAATTAATTTTGGAGAGATTTTTTGGAGTTTTTTTGGCGATTGGAGAGATTAGTTCTTTCTAGATATTAAGATTTTGATTTGAGTTTTAGCCACGAAAAAATGCTTCAAAAATATAGGTATCGATCAAGTCTCCATATTTCACGAAAGAGTAAGAATAGTTGTTTCAATGTAAATTATAATCACTAGCTGTTTAAAAGACCATCAAGACTGCACTCCGGTATCTAAACCCAGTGATTGACGGACATGGCTCTGGTTCAATCTCTCCTCTGGGGGTCACTCCTGTTGGGGGTCACAACGGCAGTCATTCCTGTTAAGGTGAAAGAGCGAGTGGATCTCGTGTTCCAAGGTGAAAGCCTGGGATAAAACCCTCTCTTTGCGCCGACTTCACCCTTGCAATTATTTTTTTATTGCAATTATTTATTATGCAATTATTTATTTACAAAGAACTGTGTTACTCGAACATAAAAAGTCCTTATTCTGTTTGTCAGCTTTCTCTAAACAAACCTCCTCAACATAATGCCTTTGACAAATGATAGCATACCTATTATATTTGCCATGATATTAGGTACTAATTTTGATCACCTCGAGGTTTCATCCACGTCAACCCTAATCCCATAAAATTACTGGTATATAAACGCACGTCCCACGCAAGATAGTATCGTCCTTTTTGGAGAGTGAGAAAAATAAGCATTAACAGAGTATTACATAATTAACTGTAACACCTACTTTGCTCAACAAATAAATTGAATTAGAAGAAATTGTGTAGGCACCAATCTAGGGCTCTACTTAGTTTTCCTATGATACGTAACTCAGTCTTGTATTTTATAGTATAATTATTACTTATATGTTATGAAAAAATAATTATGTTTATAGAAAGAACTAACTATAGCTGTATTTGTAACTATAGCTAAATTAAATTACGTAACGCATTTCTTTCTCAGAATTAAAATAAATCATGGCAATTTTTTTTTATAGCACTGGTACGGGAATAAAATAAATAAATCAGGCTACACACCAAAACAGCAAGCAAGCAAAATATACAGCAAATGATTTTAGGAGCAATTAATGTAAAAAAATTGTAGACATGCAAAAAATAAACTACGTTTGCTGTAAGCTTGTTGCTTTCTGCTTTGGTATGCGGCCTGCTAAAATGCCAAGCAGGCAGTATATGCAGACAGAAAGAACTTAATTATAACAATTCCGCAACACACACGCCCGCTAGTAGAGTGAACTCAGCCCTCTCGCGCCCCGCTAACCATACCAACACTCTATATTAAAACGGAGAAAGTTCAAGGGTAATTTAAGTTTCATAAGTCCGATATTTACTGTAACGAATGCCAGAACGCTTCAATACGATCGATAGCTTACAGATTGTCACGAAAAAGACATAAAGTTACTCGGCGAGTTTTTCAGAGTTAGGATTAGTTTTATGTACTTTTCAAAGCATAAACAGAACATGGTGAGAAAGTTTCAGACCCTGTTTCAATCCCATTTCATTACGATATTGAGAATAATGTTCTCTAGAAAGGAATATTTTTTTCTGAAAAATCCAATAAGTACCTAAGCACTTTTAGAGACAGTGAGTTCAAAAAGTTTAATGCGAACAAATGAAGGACTTTCTAAGTTATGATGTCAGTCAAATGTCAAATTGGCGAACTTTGGAAACAGCTTACGTTAAGTAACAAGTGAAGTAAGATGCAATAGTGCGCTTTGAGTATCTTAAGTACTTCAGAGAAACAACTTTTGCAAATACAAGTTGGCAGTTAATATAGTGCTGTAGTTAGGCCAATCGATTCTGAATTCGGTACTTTAAAAATATATTTATACTTGAAACTTTACTTCGGCGAAATTGATTTAGTGTCTGTGTCTTATTTTTAAATAGTTCCATGAACTTAAAATTATTTTTAAGTATTATAATATAATATAGTATAAGCAAATATAGGTCTTATGAGAATTGTTGACTTGTTCGCTATTAGTGTAGTGCTATTGTTCTCCCTCAGGCATGTTGCTTTAAGTTACGAGTATGTGCATAGTGAAAATAACCACATTTGCATTTAGACCACATAATTTTGAACTGGAAACGTCCTTCTAAGTATAACATCATTAGAAATAGAAACGAGGCCGTGGTAAAGTCGAGGCTGCAATGTCACGTATAAATTCGTATACTTTACTAAATAATAGATCTACGTTGCCTCGTTTAAAGTCAATAAATATTTAAACGGTTTATTCGTTAATAGCCTGCCTGATTATATTTAATGACGTAAGTACCCCATCATGGTGATATGGTATTTTGATAAGTATTTTGATACCATTGTTCAAAATATTTCCACGTAACGCGATTGACATTGAATACAAGCAACATCCAACCGATTATCGACTTCATGAGTGCATACATCCAATTATGTGATGCAATTCGATCGTTTTGCATTGACGGTTAATCGGAAATGAGCATTCATAATTATATCGAGTGACGGCGAAGATGTAATTTTGTTTACATACTACATACGACTTCTTCGTCTATCGAGATGCGGTAAATACTACCGATTTATCACATCTGCTGCTTCATAACGTATCAGGCATGCTGACGCCCAAATGTTGTACAAACATAACATATAGATTTGTTTTTACAGTTTTATGCAAATTATCTGCACGAACACAGCTCTTTATGCACGAAACAGGTACCTGAATGCATGCCCATTTTGAATTGCACTTTTTTTTATTACTATAACAAAATACATAAAACCTATACACAGAATACTTAGTGGCCATGTGTCTGAATCAGTCATCGATATTTTGAACAGGAAATTTCGGTTCGGTATTTAGACAACGTATTTCGATCCCAGTTCTCAGTATGATACATGTCCGAGTTATCGCATACTTCTGAAGTAATTTAAGTTATGATAAGATACCATGGTATATGATATCCAGGAAATTAGTGACTGATACTATACTGCACAATTTTGTTAGCAAATATTTGCTATTTTCTTTATATTGTTTTGTAATTTCAACGTTTTATGCAATATCTAGATGATATTGGAACAGTCAGCGTCATAAATATCTCGACGATGAAGCTTCAAAATGATCTTAAAACTTTAGTATTAAGAGCAAATCAAACTGTTTTATTAATTTATATGGTATTATTGTCCAAACTAAAGGTGTGTACCAAATATCAGAAAAATTGGTAAATTGTAAGGGGGTAATAATAATCAATGAAATCTCGTACCTCATCATGTCGCGAGGCAATACCCATAGGAAATAAAGATTCGTATCAAGACCTCGGGAGGGTCCCACTCAATTTTGTGACAGTCTCTATAAGAAAATGGTGACTGAATACGTAAAGTAGAATATTGTTAATGCAATAATTACAAAACGTGAAGAAGATTTAAAAGTAGTTCAATTCTTTGGCATCTATAACCGATAATTGTAATAATGTTACCAATTACTGATATTACCAATAATTACCTGTGCTATTACCTATATTGTTACCAATTTTTTGATATTTTTATTTAACAAAGTACCTAAGGGACCATTTACTACAATGTTTTAGACATGATACTTTGAAATTCTAAGACAAAATTACAACCGAACTCTAAAAAATTACAAAGAACATTAGAAAATTCAGCAACGAATCGGCTTTCGTACAACTTTTTTGTCCTACACTCCAAAAAATTCCTTATTCTTTTTACCTAACACCTTGATATCAAACCTGAAAACTTTACAATCAATACGATAAAAGAACAAGGATGAAACAAATTACAATAAATTTATAAACAGCGGTTATAAAGTCGACCTTGATAAAATATTTCCCATGGCATTAATCGAATTGTTCAGATTTGAATTGTGTAATAGAAACAGTGTGCCAACATGAATAGTGATGTCAGGTCACGAAAGGCGGAACCAAATATGTAACAGATTAATACCTGTTACGAGTTTATTTTCAAAGGTTATTAAGCATGTAATTTGGTCTGGAAGTTAACATTTTAATTTGTATACCTTATTATTTTCTTTTTTTTTTGACACCACGCTCTGAACGATATCGTCCGCAGAGCCCTTGTATCAGTGAACGTCCTTGGCGCACAAGAGCCACCGGGTTTGAGTAGGTCTGATGGCAAGAGACCGGACGGGCTGACTTTAGTGCCCTGAAAGAACGGCAAGTGCTTACATTGGGACGCAACTTGCGTCAGCACTGTAGTCGCCAGCCACCTTAGTCGTACTGTCCACTCCCCGTCTGCCGCCCCAGAAGATGCCAGCTCCAGGAAGACGCTTAAGTACGCCAACTTTGAGAGACCCTGGGAAGCTGGGGCAAGGAAGCTAAAAGTTTTATCATGTAATTATATCGATCCTCCGACCAATCCACTGCTACACCTCTAAGACTCTCACAATGTGCGCCATCCATAGCACCCGATCCTTCGCCTTTCACATGCGGTCTATCTCAGCTATCATTTTCAAGTCATAAATCTAAAATGATATTATATAACGATATGAAATAATATAGATGTAAATTATGATATAAGATTAGATTAGAAAATTCTTTCAAGACGAAATCCAGCAGCCCTTTCTCCATGGATTTACTTTCCCGTTTTTCGTCCTGAAAAATGCCTCTAGAACAATATTTTTTGTTTTCCTAAAATCAAGATCTGCTTCTACGCTGTTTCTGTATATCTTTGTCGGTAATCAGTAATTCTTTTTCTAATCATTAATAAAATTCAATATGCGGTTACTTGATTGTGGCCCTTCTATTAAATATAAAAATTCAACTAAATAATGTATTACTTATCAATATTAACTATAATAATAGTCCAGTGGTATCAGTAAATTAAGAAAATATGATTGTATAAAGATGATAAAAATGACTAATTTTCACCACAGTAGTACAACACAGAGAAATAGATACCTATTTATCTTTAAATACTGCGGGTTTGAAGGAAAAATATTAAAGTTGGTTCAGTTCAAAATGTTCTACAATATTATTTACTTAAATACTTATACTTAATCTATCTTCTATTCAACAACTTATTAATTAAATTCAATTTGAATGTTATATCAATTACCGCCGACATTATACCAGCTTTTAAACGTTCATTTTTCATGACGAAGTGACTGATAGTAAAGCATAACATCAGTCAAAGTAGCCATCGTAAAAAGTAGACCGCTCACTCACGCAAATAAGGCGCTCCGGGACTACAGTGGCTCATAAAACTAATAAATCACACTTAATTCTGACTCGGGACTCCCAGTCGGTCCTACCCCTTATTCGTGAACAGAATGCTTATCGAGTTCTTTTTGTGAAGAAAGACATATTTTTCCATATTTATGTTTTCACAGAACTAATACTAAACTAACTATATCTACACTTACTACAAGATTTTAGATTTTTGAAAATCGGATTTATCAATATTTAGCCTAGTTGTATGGGTAATGGACTGCTGAGACGAGGTCTCGGGTTCGATCCCAGGATTACCATGGCGCACACACCAATGACTATTCAAAGTTATGTGTGTATTTATCGCAGGTTTATGAGTGCCCGGTTAATGACAATAGGCTCGCCACCTATTACATTGGGACCTAAACATAAACTGGCGAAATGTGGGTGCTAGCATGAATACAGGCGTGAGTTTATGTTATGTTATGTCACATCATGTCTACATATTAAAGAAACTCGTAGTATTGTAGACATATGGACATAATATATTGGTGTTTGGTTTACTTGTGTCAATAAGCTCTATAGTTACCGAACAATTTGAAGTATATTGGAAAGGTTTATAGTTGTTTATACGTAATCTTGTCAGCCTCTGGATATACCTACACAGGATCTATATCCTCTCATCATTTTATGTAATCTCAAACCCGATACCCGAATATAAAGCGTAGGAAATGGTAGAAGAATCTTAACAACATCAAAGGATCTTTACATTTAACTGACATCTCTTTGATGCCAATCGAACCCAGATAAATATGTCATTGGTAAATAACTTATTTTCAAAATCAGATAAATTCATAGGTATATAAGTATTATTCATACTAATCCATACTAATATTATAAATGCAAAAGTAACTCTGTGTGTCTGTCTGTCTGTATGTTACGCTTTCACGCCTAAACCACTGAACCGATTTTCATGAAATTTGGTATAGGGGTAGATTAGACCTTGAGAAAGGACATAGGATATGTTTGGTCGCGATAACCGACATCCACGCGGGCGGAGCCGCGGTCAAAAGCTAGTAATTTATATTTGTAGTAGAACACTCGCCGGTATATTTATAGCAAAAGCTTACTAAAGCCAAAGCTTGGAACTTAAGACTTTAACTTTAACTTAAAGGCGTTAGCTTTACAGATTATTTCCAATTATCTCGATGTTTTTCTAACTTGACTTTCTGTAAAAGCCTCTTTTTTTAAACCCCGACGCAAAGAAACGGATGTTATAAGTTTGACGTGTCTGTCTGTCTGTGGCATCGTAGCTCCCGAAGGGATAAAACGATTTCAATGTAGTTTTTCTTGTGTTAAAGGTAACTTAACTCGCACAGTGTTCTTAGAAATATTTGATGAAAATCGAGTCGAATCGAGAATCGTTAAAGTGAGGATGGTGATTGTCGGTGGTTTTAAAATTTTTTTTATGTTTTTTATATAGTGCGAAAATCCCCGCGGATTATTGGGATTTAGTCGGTTCAAGTCCGCACCCGAAACGAGGAAAACAGCACTACTTCTTTTTCTTATACACCTTTATTTATTTATTTTCATTTAAGATTTATGCACACACAAAACAAACATAATATATATTGGATGAAAAAGTTAGTACATTGGTACTGCTTATTTCTAAAAGAAATTTCTTCCAGCAGACCGGCGAGAGGAGATCGTGAAGAAAAGAAAGAGGTGTGAATGTGTGTATGGTAAGGGGAGAGAAAAATAGTACACACACAAACTTAACATTACAAAATATATACATATTATGTAGTAATAATTAATAAATAAACATATTTTATACTATAATATACAGGTACATCATCTAATAATAAGTAACAATATATACATTATCCTACATAAACCTACATAATTATATCAAAATATACATAAACATACATAATACAATAAATAAGCAAATATTTATGCATATAGGAGAATCACCATCCCTCTTCCACTCCGCGACTTAGAGTCACCGAGTGGAAGATAGATAATGACTTCGAACTTTGTTTCTAAACACAGACAATGTGTTGCTAGCTCTGATATCAGATGGTAGCGAGTTCCAAAGTCTAACTACTTGCACAGTGAAGGAACAGGAGTAGAAGTCAGTTTTGTGGGAGGGGATTTAAGGAGAAAGCGAAGGCTGGATCTGCACGTGTCATCAGGAGCACGTATAAATGAGAACCGCTCCCTCAGGTAAGACGGCGCAGCAGGGTTGTACAGAATGTTGAAAAGACAACAGAGAATACGAGTGTTCCTACGCTGGCGGATAGGGAGCCACTTGAGTTCTCTGCGAAACTGCAAGACATGGTCGTACTTTCTCAGGTTGAATATGAACCGAATGCACAAGTTTTGCAATCTCTCCAACTTGTTTAAGAGTTCCTCAGTGATATCTAGAAAACAGGCATCTGCGTAGTCTACAATGGGTTGGATAAGAGTTTGGGCAAGGGAAATTTTGGTTCTGGCAGAAAGCTCTGAAGACACTTTAGGGAGTGGAAGCTATAGTGTACTTTTCTGCTAACCTCATTGATGTGAGGACTCCAGGACAAGTTAGCATCAAAGAGTACTCCCAGAGTCTTAGCGGTCCTTTGTATAATTCTCTTCCTGTATAATTCTTAGTCGTAGAAGGCGACTAAGGGATAAGGCTGTTCTCCATCCGACAGAAAATATACAGCCATGACTAAGTACCCTCTTGACGGCAATAGGTTCGCCCCCTATTACCTGGGGCCGAAAATTATAGTTGGCGAAACGTGGGTGTTAATACACCTCTGCCTACTCTTTCAGGGATTCACAGGCATGAGTACATTTATCCATACTAATACGAGTACGCTCGTGTATCACGAGGTGCCTCTCTACCTTCGCCGCATAGTCGGGGCGTATCTGTCGGAGAGAGCAGTCGTCTACCCAAGTGCGACCGGGCTCGGTCGGCGAGAGATGTCGTGCGGTGTTCCGCAGGGATCGGTCCTGGGACCGCTACTGTGGAACATCGGTTACGACTGGGTGCTTCGCGGTGAGTTCGCGGACGGTGCCGCCGTCACTTGTTATGCGGACGACACGCTGGTGACGGCGTGCGGAGCTACATACCGCGAAGCGACCCTGAAGGCCACGACCGCGGTTGCCCAAGTCGTGGAGAGGATTCGGCGGCTGGGTCTCGAGGTGGCTCTGCATAAAACCGAGGCCATGTTCTTTCATGGGCCTCGGCGCGTGCCACCGGAGGATTCCAGCCTCATAGTGGGAGACATTTCTATCGGCATCAAGGCCCAGATGAAATATCTGGGGCTCGTGCTTGACGGCCGGTGGAACTTCGGGGAGCATCTCCGAAGACTGGCCCCCAAATTGAAGGACACAGCTGCCGCTTTGGGGCGGCTGCTGCCCAACATGAGGGGGCCGGATGACTCCTGCAGGAGACTCTATGCGGGAGTCGTGCGGTCCATGGCCCTATATGGGTGCCCAATATGGGCGGACACCCTGACGGTTCACAATGCGCGTCTGCTGCGTGGACCGCAGCGTGCAATGGCCAGCAGGGCCATTAGGGGGTACCGCACGATATCCTTCGAGGCGGCGAGTCTCCTTGCCGGATCCCTACCGTGGAACCTGGATGCGAGAGCCCTTTCGATGCTATATCGGTATCGTAAGGAGGCGCGGGAGCAGGGACGGGAACCCGAGCCCGAAGAAATTCGGGCCGTGAGGTCTCAGCTCCACAGGGACATGGTAGCGGAATGGGAGCTACGACTTGGGCGACCAAGCGCAGGGCACGCCGTAATAGCGGCGGTAAGACCCATCATGGAGGAGTGGCTAGAGAGGCCACACGGCAGCCTCTCGTACCGGCTGACGCAGGTGATTACCGGACACGGGTGTTTCGGGAGTTACCTGTGTCGGATCCGGAAGGAGCCAACGTCCGAGTGCCATCACTGTGTTGCGAGCGAGGACACAGAGCTGCACACGCTGACCGAGTGCCCGGCGTGGGACACGCCTAGGTGGGTCCTAGTGGCGGCTCTAGGGGTGGGAGTCCTCACACTCGTCACATTGCTCACAGCGATGGTACGATGCGCAAACGCTTGGGGTGTGGCCGCCTCCTTCTGCGAGCAAGTAATGCTCGAGAAGGAGGCGGTCGGTCGGGTCCGGACCAGACTCCGGGCCCGGGAAGCCCGTGCAGAGCGAAGGCGAACCGGACGTCGGAGGTCGCAGAACGACCTCCGTCCTCCATGAGCGCTGGCCTGGGGGTGACTGGTGGAGCCGCCTGTCACCCTAGCAGAAGCAGGCCGCGGCGGCGGCGCAAAGTGCGCCTCCCCGTAACCGGGGCTAGATGGGGACATTTTGGTCCCCACAACCCGAAGGGGGCCATCTCGAAAGAGATGGTCCTGGGTCTGTCGGGGTGCGAGAGATATGCTTTTGGCAATCTCACCTCCGGCAACCAAGGACCCAAGATGGCGTGCGTTTTAGTCGGTTCGAGTCCGACATAATCACCTCCACCGGCTCTGTGGAGGTGGTATCCGTGGGGATTTATCGCACGATAAAAAAAAAAAAAAAAAAAAAAAATACTAATACGAGTATTATAATTGCGAAAGTAACTCTGTCTGTCTGTCTGTCTGTATGTTACGCCTTCATGCCCATATATGATAAAATTTGGTAGACCTAGGGATAGATTAGACCTTGAGAAAGGACAAAGGTTATGTTTTGTCGCGATAACCAACCAGCCGGAGCCGCGGTCAAAAGCTAGTAAAATTATAAGAGATGAAATCGACAAAGTTCTTCCCAAGTTCCGGGATGAAACACGGCATCAGATTAAATTATTAATTCAACTTATTATTTTCTGTAATTCCAGGATTTACTAAAGCTTAACTTCCAAAGGTAACATTGTTTTAAACAATATCTATAAGTAGGGTTTTTCGCTCGACTTTCAAGTGCCTTACTAGATACATTATGTTAATATATTGCTGTGTAGCGGACGATCATCCGTTCCATATTCTATAGACGTCCGCGGCCTAATGCACTTAAATACTGCATTCCGGGTCAACTAAAGATATGATATCTTTAGTTACATAGTGGCACTGTCAAAAGTTTGCTAGAGAGATGACAAAAGATCGGACTCAGAGAAACTGCAGAGAAAAACTAAAGAGGATATTTAAAAATCTGGTATTGATCTTGGCTTAGATCCTTGAGTAAGTAAGTTTTTTTATACCACTTATGTGGTACTTTTATTATTCCCTTTCACACATATATCCTACATAATATGGGGATGAACCAGCCAGTGGAAGATATTTGTATTTTAATCGTTACCACAATTTGTGAATAAGTACTTAGACTTTTCTTGACGTCTCTTTAGAAACTCACCTCAAAACCCGGTCACAATATTCCTATATTGACACTAAATTGTAATGTTGGATCGCAATATTTAATTGATTGCCTTATTCCTGCCTCACAAAGTCACATTGCTGATTTGAGCTTGAAGAAGTTTGTGGTCTCGCTAAACTATAATGACCTTGAACATGGCTAGACCATTTTCGTACCATCCACGGAGGACGGAGGACAGAATATGATTAGTCCTTCTCCATGGTTACACCACTGTTACCGTATTGTAGCAACTGTTGTTTGTTTGCTATTGATATCATCATTTATAATGCCGTACGACTATCTAAATAAATAAAAAATATTTGACATCGGTAAACTTGTCGAATATAAAATTCCTCTAAACGAATTAATTTGATTCTAGATGCCAGTAGCGGTAAATATGGAACATGGGATCAAAGCGTCTACATACAAGGTGTTAATTATCGTGTTAACATTTTCCATGTATAGGATGAATTACTTCATAATAACTGAATTCCTACTATTAAAAACACTTTTTTCATTATTATTTATTATCGATAAGTATATGGTTTTTTTTAGTCAAGCAGCTTCGCAATTTAACTAGAGAGTTCAACTAATCATTTACAGATGAAGCCTAAGTATTATAAGTTCAATTATATGTAAGTATTGCATAAGATCGTTTTCGCCTCACGGAATTCTCAATATACCTTTGAGAATGCCGTGAAGCGAAACCAGTTAGGTGAAAAATAAAATATAGTGGAAAACTGCAAAGTGTCTTACTCAATATGTGTAGCATATTCCACCAAGTGCCATTAATCAACAGTATAAAGAGTTTCAATTATATGTTTTGTGAGGTTACGTATCGTAATCTTGAACTTTCGGGTTTCTAAACTTCGGTATATCGTACTTCGGTATTTTAAAATTCGATATTTTGAACGTCGGTATTGATATGTTACCGTTTTTGATATACCGTATTGGTTTCGGGTTGAGTAGAATAGGGCCATCCCATCTCTTCCTGTTAGGCGACTAAGGGATAGAGCTGTTCTCCATCCGACAGCAAACACACAGCCCGTAAGTGCCCGCTTGGTGGCAATAGGCTAGCCCCCTATTACGTGGCAACAAAACTCATAGTTGGTGAAATATGGGTGTTAATAAATCTCTGCCCACACCTTCGGGGATTTACAGGCTTAAGTATATGTAGTTATGTATGTATTTTTGACTGCAACTGTCAGAGTGTGTAATGATTTCGTACGTTATAAATTGCTTGACGAGTATGTGTATAATTGTATGAATCATATAGGTAGGTATGTACGTACCTATATAATATAAAATAGATCAGTATAATATAATTACAAACGACGGCGCAAAACCTTCGCGCTGTCACCGAATCCGATTTACGGTAACACCCTACCAAACATTTTCTAATGCCAAAAGTCAACTGTCATGGAATTTGAATACGAATGAATTCGTATTTCGCAAGAGTTCCATGGATACGATACGGAATACGGGATACGAATTCTTAATCGAAAATTAGCTTTCTTTGGCATGATCAACGTTACTTCACAAATGGTTTAAAACGTATACCTAAAGGTTTAAAATGTGTGTTATGATAGAGTAGAGTACACCTCACCTGGTGTATTAGGGTTTTGTAACCACATCCCTCCAATTTATCTATTAATTAAAAGTAAACAAGGCCGTACGGTTCTGGACGGACTGTACAGTCCGTCCAGAACCTTTCCTATTCGTTGAGAAAAGGGTTTTTCTACTCCTCAACGAATGGTGAATGTTTTGATGCGCTCTTCTAATTAGTTCCATCCTTTCCTTGACTACACAGGACTACACATGCAGGGCTTAAATGTCACCCGCCTTCGGTGCAGAATACTCCATCAAGAATCAAGCGGTTCGGTGACTGTTTCCTTTGACGCAATATTAAGACCTGAAATCCCTTGCTTTTAAACAAGGCGTGTAAAAGCATCTGATGAAACCGTTAAGCTGAGTGTTACCATTGTCAACATGGTACGTGTTTGTAAACCCACTCACTGCTTTAGGGTTCTTAATAGTTATAATCACCCTACAATGATTAGAGCAACATACTTAGCGAGTAAAAGGTAAAAAATGGGGCCCGAATATGATAACTATCTTTTTAAAAAGTGTTATTCTAAATCTTACAAAAAGGAATAAAACTTGTCAACTAGACTGACAAAATTAGTAACATGGACATTATAAGTAGCAGTAACTTACCTATGCGCGACCAGTAAACCAGTTCTGACTTCGCACCTACATAATAGAAATAATCTATTCCTATGCCGATACTGCTTATTATACTTACTGCTTATTAAAAAAACTCGCTTAATCCGGAACTCGCTAGCGCGTGCGAGTTACCAACGCATAAAATTACACATGACACTACAATTTTTTGGCACCATATTTTGCTGTAATTGGTCATTTTTTCGTAGTTTTACTGCTCCAATAATAGCTATCACAAATAAAATAAGTAAATAAATTAGTAGTATTCTAGTTAACCACTAACTAAACTAATATTACTTTTTTTTTTTAATGAATTTTTTATAGCATTTATTATGCTAACTTTAAAGTTCGAAAAACATTGGAAAAATGAAATGCTCAAGTGAGACTCGAACTCACGACCTTTCCCTTATAGGGGGACTGCTCTTCCAACTGAGCTATTGAGCCACACTTGAATCATTCCAAATTTTCCTTCTCTTTATATCCGTCTATAAGGGCGACGGTGCAGCCATCTACCAACATTTTTACGAACTGTTGGAAATAATGAATGATTTTTCAACCATTTTTAAACATTGAATTTTGATGACTGCGCCCAAATATTTGAATGAATTTTTTATAGCATTTATTATGCTAACTTTAAAGTTCGAAAAACATTGGAAAAAATGAAATGCTCAAGTGAGACTCGAACTCACGACCTGTCCCTTACAGGGGGACTGCTCTTCCAACTGAGCTATTGAGCCACACTTGAATCATTTCAAATTTTCCTTCTCTTTATATCCGTCTATAAGGGCGAGCGACGGTGCAAACATCTACCAACATTCTTACGAACTGTTGGAAACAATGAATGATTTTTTTACTTTTTTTAGGAGTTGGTGAATCTGCAATTTGAGGATGAAAATTTAACCTATATACTACTTACCACTAACGAGTATTTTAACTACATCGTTGCCTATTAAAAAATAACATACCCGATCCGACATCCACAATACACGAACAAATCGTAAACATGTTAAAGTCCCAGAATACGCTGTTCTAATTATTTATTAACGTGAACCCGGCTTATTTTCATCTCCTAAATTCTTCATGTTTCTTCCAAACATGATACATACACCACATTTTGTGTACCGATGTACGAGTAACGAGTATGTATATTCAAAGTGTTGTGTTATTAAATACAATATTTTGTCAAGGCTCTTATAACTTATAACTCATAAAGGCAAGGCTAAACTTATAAGTAAGAGCTTCTTGGTTTGCTTCTTGTATGGTCGATAAATGAATTTCAAATTAGTAGCGTTGTCATTTATAAAAAGTATAAGTAACGTTAAATTTTCATATTTTGAAAACTCATTTTTGAGCCAAGTAATTTATATTACTGTGAATGATGATGAAAGTGCTAAAGACTACCTATAGGTTCTACGAAATAATTCTTAAATTCCGATCAAGAATCGTTAAAATTATTAATAAAAATTTAAAAATAAATCTCCTAAATTGCACAAAAATAAGTATCTAACAATAAAAATAATAGGCATTTATCAATACCCTGTGTACAATATTAATAGCATGATATTTGCTATTTATTGTTTTAAAGAAAATCACTATAGCAAATTACGTACCTTTGTCACTGTGGACTTCTAAATATTATAGCACTGAATATAATATGTTATGATACGCAGATCAAAAATTTGAATCATTTTTTTTCGGAAGTAAACAAACAGAAGGAAAAAATCTGTATTTTATAACTGTGTAATGTCTGACGAGTATTAAGAACCTCCTTCCCGGGAATAATGTTTACACAATCCGCGTTAAATCACCTAATTTATTTTGTATACAAACAAGGTTATCCTTGGGGTAGGCGAACAGAACTATTCTATAGCGATAAATAACTGAATAGCCTTTAAAGGACCACTTAATTTGACTTTGTTATAACAAGCTTTAGTTAAAGAAAATACCAATGACTTCGTTCTGACTACTCACTTGACTTTGATAAATGGTTCTAATCAAATTGCCTATAGATTAACAGAACGCAGTCAGGTTGATACGGTTTAGAATGTAGGGTACCTAACAGTTGAGGAGTAACTACTTATACCATTTGCATAAAGTACCTACATATATTTGTATGTATTATCGTATAACTTATTTAAAGACCTCGGATTGCCAAGAGCTTCAGTAAGCTCTTTACTCAAACGAATATCTAAAACGGCGTTGATAGGATCTTACCAAATTTGGATAGGTAGAGGGGGGAACACGTCTGATGGTGGAGGTGAGCGCTGATGCATCACAAGGTGGCCACCCTAAACCTACACCTAGGTCGCAAGTCCCAGGCGCCGTCACAGTGTTCCTCTCTGTACCACGCCATGGACCCGGCGACCGCACGGTGAATCCATGGAATGCTAAGAACCGGATCTCTTTGTAAGATACTTAAATATCAATCTCAAGATCAACAGCTATTTCCCGGTTGCGTCTCAAATTTATGTTCATTTTATAAAATAGAAAAAATCCCTAAAAGTTTTAAGTCTAGAGACTAATAATAAACAAATAAATTAGTACTCGCCAAGAGTAACCTAATTTACAGAGTCAAAAATATAATTTTCACTTTCCTTGATTCTGAGGTAAAACATCTGCGGTAGCCTAGTTGTATGGGCAATGGACTGCTGAGAAGAGGTCTCGGGTTCGATCCCAGGTTTACCATGGCACACACCAATGACTTTTCGATGCTTATGTGTGTATTTATCGCAGGTTTATAAGTGCCCGGTTAATGGCAATAGGCTCGCCACCTATTACATTGGGACCTAAACATAAACTGGCGAAATGTGGGTGCTAGCACCTCTGCCTACCCCTTCGGGGAATACAGGCGTGAGTTTATGTTATGTTATGTTATGTTATGAGGTAAAACTAACCAAATTTGTTTTCCAAAAAAGTCGTAGAATAAAAATGTCTACGAAATTATAAATTAGGATTGTAGCGCAATAGCGTGGCGCGGTGTTAGGTTTTGTTAAGGCGCGGTGTTACCCCAACATTAACCGAAATTATTATTTTTATCTTTAACGGAGTATTTCCCATGTATATCGATTTCATAGAAATTTTGACACGATATATTGGAAACACGGCGTGATCATGGCGCTTGTATCGTGTGGCTTGATTAGAAACTGTCAAAAACAAATAAACAGACACTATCACACTGTTGATTGATGGCACTTGGTGTAATTTATACTTATACATATGAGCCGGGTTTTACCTCTCGGCATTCTCCGAGGGTTACTTATAAGGTTTTTTTTTTTTTTTTTTTTAAACAATATTAGAACCGAAGTTACTAATATTCCCTCTAACCCCTCCAGCTAAGTTAAATTGCTTGTGTTAGGAGTGGGTTCACGTCGGTAGTGTAATGGCCAGGATTCGAACCCGGGACCTCTCGATCGTAAGGCCGACTCCTTAACCACTAAGCTACCGATCTTAAACACCAAGTCAGATCAGTCAGTTTCAATAAAATACATACTGTGGAAAAAGTACAAGAAGTATTCTCAATAGGTGTAAACACAAAAAGTTTCCCGTTCATTACTGATGGTATAATTGAAATGAACATGTCCATGATATAATAATAACTATAAAATATAGGTATGTATCACAATGACAACGTCAATTATACTACTATAATAATCCAATAAGAAAATAGTCGAAGAATTTAACACACTTATTTATTTTTGATTAACAAAATCGAAGGTTTTGATTTTTTGTGATTTTTAAATAAATAATTAAAATATTTAATCTTTACTAACGTGAGCCGATACAATATAAAAAATCAACAATTTCAAACCCTATGACGGGGATTGTTAAAATTGAAGTACCACCGCGCCTTATGATTTTGTAATAAATAACTGCTGTTAATCACTTACTTTACTTAAGGTGTTACTACCAAATTAGGAGCATTAAGCATTTTGAGTTAAATATGAGTAATTATTGTTATGGACGTGTGCACGCGAATAAAAGTCGTTGTAGCATGATATAATGTTTGTACATAAGTATAATTTCTCGAAACCCGATCAAGGCTATAACTAAGGGCAGATTTTAACAATGAAGGTAATTACGATCAAATAAAGTTAAACTGGGTCACGTTTAATATCATCTTACTCCTGGGACTGTTATGAAGAATTTAAGAAGTAAATACTTGTTCTATTTTCTCCCGGCCCGACTGATATTTCGGACATGTTGAGTAAAACACAATTTTCAATCTAAAATTGAGTTTTACTCTACATGCATGTCTAAAGCATTGGCCGATTGGAATATGCAACCTACGAGTTCAAACACGTATGTGTTGTACTTTAAAGCGATAGGTACATACATTTATACCATGATTGAGTTAATACTTCCTTTTACATATAATATGTATTATCACTTCATCGTCATCATCAAAGCCCTCGTCTCAGGGTGCATTTTCTCCTCCTTTCGATTTGGCTTTTATGGGAGCGACTGCAGTCTAACTTCCCTATCCGGGGAGTAAAGCTTGCGTACTGGTGATACATTATTTTGTTGATGAACACTTAGTTCATACGCATTATTACATTGCAGTTATGCACTGTAAATAAACCTATAATATAAGTATACCTTAAATGTCAGTACATCAACCGATCTTTTTTGACTGAAATAGATCACAGCCGATAAACGGGCGTCTAAACGGGGTCATGTGAAAACGGCCTAGCTCTACAAAATCATATCGAATATAACCATTTGTCATACCAATACGAATTATAAAACACACTCTGTCCTATAGATGCAGTATCTGGAACGCGGGGATCACATTCGATAATTGTATAACTGTAGGTGGGTTAACAGTTCCGTGTGGGTGCTACAATAATATCATATTCACATGTCTAATACAAAGAACTGGTACCATCTTTCGTCATCATCATCTCAGAGTTGATCTTGGTTGCATACGGACCAGACTCCGATGAAAGTGTGTTGAAACACTTTCATCGGAGTCTGGTCCGTCGAACAGCTATCAGCTAGCAGGTGAGCTTAGCTTTTTTTTATCGTGCGAAAAATCCTCACGGATATCACCCCTACGGAGCCGGTGGAGGTGGTTATGTCGGACTCAAACCGACTAAAACCCTCGCCGTCTTGGATCTTTGGTTGCCGGAGGTGAGATTGCCGAAAGCATATCTCTCGCACCCCGACAGAAGGTGACCTTAGCTTGGATTCCGAAATCTTCATGGGCCTCCCCTGGTACGTCGTTCGTCTTGTTTTTATTTGAAACGAAAATTTACAAACGGCAATATACTCGCATACTATTGCTAGTAATGATTCCATCAACATAGGGCGTAACGTTTACTTTAGTTTAAGTGTAATTAAGAGGTTACAAGTTGCTTGTAGTTGACTGACCGAGATGTTTAACTAAAAGCATTAAAAATGCAGTCGAGCGTATTTCTTTTGTACAGCAAGCAATCTGAGAGCTCTTCTATTAACCACTGTAAGCACGTGGTAAACACCTTAAAATCGTGGAGTTACCCTAGTCAGCTCTACTGTTTACAAAGATTTTCAAAAACATTTCCAATAAGTTCTAAGTTTTTGATTGAAACTTTGTGGTAATGCTGCCTTTGCTTTGAAAACTGCTAATCTAGTGGCGCTGGCGTTGAGATATTAGTTGTTGATCTTATCCCCTGTACAATATGACTTCAATTGATCACCTAGTTTTGAACTTCTTCGACAGCCTCTCTGGCGTGGCGGTAGTTCACGCGACTGCCAGGAGGCGCGGGTTCGATCCCTGCCCAGTGCAAATATTTGTATGCATGAATATGGCTATTTGCATTGGTCTGGGTGTTTTTATGTATAATATGTATGTATTTAGAAAAAAAAAGTACCTAAGTATGATTATCCGCATTCTAGATTCCATAACACAAGCTAGTTAAGCTTACCATAGCGTTGTGTAGAATGTTGTGGAATATATTTAATATTCTGCAATAACTTAGGTATGTAGTAAGCTTCTATCAGCTCAATTGCTTATATTACGAGTTAGCTCACGTCTACAGCAATTGCAAATCCAATCTCAATGTCTCCCTTATTCTACCAACACTAGAAATGTTTAATTATCTTCCTGCCAATTTTACTTACCTCACAAACGAAATTATAAATTGTTGCTAAGATACCATATTTGATTTTAGCGAACCGTTTTGAAAATTACCAAAGCATACATAGACGGACCAAAATAAATAATAGTTACAGACATAAGTTAACAAAGATCTGCCCATCTTATAAATATTGATCGAAAGAAACCAAAGAAAACCCGGGTTTAAAAAGTTATTATTCGTCTCCCTTAGCGTGGAGAACGATAAAGTGCAAAATAACGTCTCTTAAGGTGATTTTCCACCAGAGTGGCGAGACGATACGAAGCGAGAAGAGAATTGAAATCGCACTGACCCTTTTCCACTAAAAAAAGCCATCGCGAGCTCGCGCGAGACCGCCCGTAGGCTTCATTAGATAAAGATATATACGGTAATAAGTAGCAACGAACAACAATAAGCCTCTCGCGAGAAGGGTGTTTCTGTTGAAAAGTTAATTTATACTCTATATCGAAAGCAATACGGTTAATTTTAACACAAACAAATATTTCAATTCACGCCTCGCATATTCTCGTCAATCCACACTGTTTCCACTAAAGATGCGCTGGGAGAGGATTGAAAATTTGCCATACAAATTTCAATTCTCTTCTCGCGTCGCCTCGCCTAGCCACTCTGGCGGAAAATCACCTTTATAATAGGTACCACCTACCAATAGGTAACGCGTAACTTCCTAGCCAATGAATTCGTTGAATAGCGTGAGCACAGATTGGCTTTAACGCCAGATCAGCTTAGCAATGCGTTCAAAACTGATTTTTGACAGCCACAAAACCTCTACTTCATTTGACATTGCCATAATTGGTATTTCTGTACATGTTAATGTCAAATGATTCTACTATAGATTAGAGTTATGAGAAAACAATGCCCCAAAATCTTCTTACAGGAAAGTGTAGCGTTAAGGTTACCAGAACTTTCATTAGGAAATAGGTAACACGATTTGATGTCTAGAAGATATTGATGAAAGGAAATCAATAGGTTTTGTCATTATCAATCCGGTTCCACATTGAGTTTGTACCTACATTGGAGCTCAACCCTCTCACCCTTCAGATGAAAGACTTTCGCCTTGTCCGGTAAATCAGCAAATTTATCTAGGCTAGCAATTGAGATTTCACTCCGCCCTCAAAAATCTTGCCGATAGATCCAAACAAAGCTAATTATTTATTTATGTGCGGAACAAAACTATTGTTCGTATTTACTTCTTTAGATAATAAAACGCTAAATAATATCCCACATAAACGTTTTATTTTTTCTTTATCACAAGGATCGTCTTTTGTTACTGGTTACGTAACCCGCGGTCTCACTAATGGAATAAGATCGTTTCAAGTGGAAATGTAAGAAGCTATAGCTTTGTAATAAATTGTGGGTTAACGTTAGTACATAAGGGCCCAGTTACATCACCCCTAATAACATCGATTATCTCTTACAATACGACTTGTGGATTCAAGACATCGTGAATTTTTTGGTGAACAATAATATTATCTACAATTCTATAGGTACAGATTGTATAGTGTGTAGATCTGTGTGATCTGTGTTTTTGCTTAATATATAAGAATTTATAACATCTTTACAAAAAACGCTTTTTCCAATTTTAACATAACATAACATAAACTCGCGCCTGTATTCCCCGAAGGGGTAGGCAGAGGTGCTAGCACCCACATTTCGCCAGTTTATGTTTAGGTCCCAATGTAATAGGTGGCGGTGCCCGGTTAATGGCCTATTGCCATTAACCGGGCACTTATGAACCTGCGATAAATACACACATAACTTCGAAAAACATCGAAAAGTCATTGGTGTGTGCCATGGTAAACCTGGGATCGAATCCGAGACCTCGTCTCAGCAGTCCATTACCCATACCACTAGTCTAGGCTACCGCAGATTTTTTTTTACCGCAAATTTTAACTGTGTAAAATTGACTGTCTTTCTGTGTGAAAACAAAGCGATAAAACGTCTGAGCCGATTTTGACGGTTTACCTGTAGGTTATAAAAATATGATGAACAAAAGTTTATGAATTTGCAAGAGTGTAATGCAGAGCAATGAAAATAAATGTACATTACTACAAAAGAGCGAAAATTAAAGCATAATATGACCTTTCAGACATTGTTAAAGTAGCCTAACACAGACGGTCCTTGAAATATTTGCATAACCGCAAAACCAACTAAGGTATGGCAACGAGCAAAGGCAATTCTTTGGTATTATGGTAGTTCACTACATTAGTACGTGACAACGTATACGAGTACGTATTTTATTGTACTGTAAAAATATTAATCAGTTAGTATTTTTTCTTTTTCAGATGCGTTAATATGATTTGCGTAGTTATAAACTAAAGGGGAAGTTTGGGAAACGAGGGTCACCATTGCAAGAAATACAGTATCGCAAAGTCAATTAATTACCTTATATCACACCTACCATATTTTTTAATGAAAAATATAGGTATTTTCAAAATATATAAAAGTAATTATAATATCAATGAATCAACTGTCTGGTTTCACAAAACTGAAGCAGTTACGACTCTTTATTACGGTTATAACGCGTTAAGCCTCTGCTAAATTCTAAACTTATTTTATGGTTCCTTATTTATTGAATTTAACTTTGTTTTGTAACCTGATCTTTTAGGTTTATATAGTTTATTGAGGTTTGTGATAATGTGAATAAAGTGTTGGTAAATTATAAGAGAGTGTGACACCACCAAGACCTTCTGGGTTTAATGAGCCTCAACAACTGCACTGCTGATTGACGGAAAAGGCGCTGGTATAGACTTGCTTCCGGAGTCACTTCTATAAGCCCTTAGAGTCAAATTAATAGGAGGAAATCAAAACCTCAAAAGCAACTTTATTAGCGCCCTTATCAATTTTATGCCAACATCCAAACCTACTAATCCTACTAATATAATGAATGTGAAAATTTGTGCGGGTATTTTTTTTGAACTGTTACTTTTGAGACCTTTCCATTCGTTACTCGGTGGAATTTTGATGTCGTTACGACATCAAAATTCCACCGAGTGAAGTCGCGGGCAATGGCTACTTGTTTATAAAAGCTTGTTTAAAGGTTGATGCACTACGCACGTGGTAAATCACAGTAGAAAACAGAACAATATAATTTAGGTGCCTGCTTGGAAAAAGAATAACAAATTTTAAAAAATACTGCTAAGTTTAACTTTATTATATCGCTGTGTAGTTTATCCTGGAATATTTATTTATTTAAGGTAGCAAGCTCGGCCACGGCTCACCTTGTCCTAAGTTGTTATCGGCGCCCGCTATTTAGTGGTCGCATTAAATAACCTTACGCGGTCACGCTTGCAAGCTATTTGCTTCTTTTAAGCCTTCGTTAAAGCCTTTTATGTTAAGTTCAATGAAGAATCCCGGCGGCTAATGAGTGTTTGGTTAAATTCTTTTGTAGTTTACTTTTTGATACACGGGTGATATACTCATTGTGCTCCACTGCTTCTATCTTGATGTAGTCGTAAGTTTTAAATAAATCTTACACATGCAATAGTCACTATTGGCTCCTAAACAACACCTGAATTAAGTGGTTATGATATTGTCAGAAGTTCACGCGAATGTTACCTTTGAAATAAAATTATTTGAATGAAATTTTATAGCATTTAATATGCTAACTATACAATTCGATTACATCAGGAAAAATGAATTGCTCAAGGGAAAGGTCATGGGTTCAAGCCCCACCTAAGCTGTACATTTTTCCTGATGTAGTCGAAATAATATTATTTGTAACGAATTCTATGTCAATTTGTTACCACCGCCAGAACACCAAACAAATAGCAAAAGAATCCGTTGAAAAGAGTTTTATTTTAACACATGAAGGTGTATTAAAGTTATTTTCTGAAAATGTCAAAAATACCACAATTAATTTTATTAACAATATTTTAATGTAAGTACTTCAAACCTATAGCTGCTAAATTTTCTGAAGAGATAAATAACATTCACAGGATATGCTAAGTCTAGGCTGTCTGGAGTAAAACATATTTACAAAGCTGTTTTTCATACGCAGGTACAACAGTGGAAGCAAAATAAATAGGTATTACACATAAAATATGAATGGCTTATGATGAAAAGTAGGACGCAATATTATATCTAGATCGCTACTACTTGATCTCTATTATCGTACAAACTAAGATACCATATAAAACGTGTAGATATTATTTTAAAGCTGGGGGTTTCATGAAAATATAATACTGTGGAATTAATGGCAAAGAATCCATCCATCCATATATTCAAATCTGTAAATCCCCGAAGAGTTAGGCAGAGGTGTATGAGCAGTGACGTTTTGCCAATTTTGATTTTCAGTCCCACGGGGTCTTGGGAGTACCTACTATTATCTATTCTGTATCTTGGGCTAGGGATAGGGCTGTTCTCCATGCAACAGTCCAATCCAACATACTGTCA
The DNA here is from genome assembly GCA_914829495.1 of Eilema sororculum. NCBI lineage: Eukaryota > Metazoa > Arthropoda > Insecta > Lepidoptera > Erebidae > Eilema > Eilema sororculum. The sequence continues at coordinate 13,817,238 of OU618543.1, read as the reverse complement.
GATGGAGAACAGCCTTATCCCTTAGTTGCCTTTTACCATAGTTACAGCTTCCTGTAGCTGTAGCTGGAGCTAGATCCTACACCACACGGCAATTAAATTAAATTGTCAAAAAATAATAACGAAAATTGGTTTGTTAGGTGTAACTTCACAGTCGAAATACGGCTACACCTATTTTTAGTCGACTAAAACTTGATGCAAACGGTCACTTGTGGTTAAACATAGATCTATCCTACTAACCAACTGCATTGATCGACGGATCCCCATTTTGCGGGGTTCGTAAATGTTTCCATATATCTATAGTTCACCTAGTTCTAATCAACTAGATCTAAGTTTAACCACTTGCGACTGGTTGCACGGACTTCCAGCTGACTAGAACTAGGTAGGTAGATGTAATCGTACTTCGACTATCAGGTACCCTTGAGAAATATAACACCAAAGGAATAAAATAATGGGCAGTCATTATCTCTAAATGATTAGAAGCCTGAGATACTTCCAAGACAAGGATAAAAGAGGATAACAGTTGACCACCTATGCAATCATTTCTTAGCAAACCATTTCCTGTTTTCATAATATATTTCACTGAAACGTCAGTAATGTTCTTTTGTTTCGCACCCTGATGTTTTTTGTTTGTGGAACCGTTCAGTTAAATTGATCATAATTTACTATGATTGTGTATAAAATATTTGTAATCGCACTCGCTATTAGTCGTTGTGCGACTGCAATGAAACTTCGATAGTACTACAATATTTATGAAAAATACCATTGGACACTTGAAACATATTGGTCAATTTCTACAAAATCATAGATTACGTAGTTTACTAGCAACTAAGAAGAAGTTGATGATTGCTCCATCAACTGTTAGGAGCTAGGATGAAGTCTAGAAGATACAGGCCACCAGTCACGTTTCTAAGTATTCAAAATTGGTATCTCTACAATGAGGCCCGCTTCATGAACCCCCTATTGTGAGATCCTACAATATAAGAAAGTACATGTCAATTTAAAGAAAAATAATTACTTAAGTATTCTTTTTATTTTTTACTAAGCTGTCAAATAAAACTTTACAAACTTTTCGTTTATCAATTTCTAAACTCAATAATAACTAAAGTAAATTTACGTGTCACGCAAATTTGTTTTAAGTTTAGAACTTAGACTTGACTTTAGACTTGGACTTGACTGCAAATAATACAATGTATATTATATAAGTGTAGAGTAAAAGAGGGTAATGGGGGTCACTTAAGCGAGAACTCAAATAAAATTTTAATTAAAAAGAAAGTATTTATTGCAACCGCTTGTAAACATAATTTACTTATTAAACTATCATTAGAGATCAATTTCAGTCACTTTGGCAATCAACTTTGGAAATTATAAAAGTTTAAAAAAAAAACAGATTTGACTCCCATTACACCAACGTAGGGGTAATGGTGATCACCCTGGGGGCAATCGGAGTCAAATAAAATCTAGCATATATCGCAAACATAACCTTTAGCTGTCTCCCAGTCAGTGCACTCCGCGTGAGCCCATAGTCCACACGAGGTACACCTGTACCACATTTCGTTGTTTCTTCCGAATTCGTCGCATACTAGACATCTGTTTCCAGCATCTTCTGCGTCATCATCCTCATCGTCCTGGCTCCTGGCATAAGTCGTCAGTGCCAACATCTGATACAGAAGTTTCGTTCTTTTCTTGTAATACTTGTCGCTTTGCCTTTTCAGGACCCTTCTTCTGTACTTTAGTCTTTTTTCCTTGTCCTTTGCCTTTCCATGTCTTCTCTTTTCCTTTACCTCCTTTTTTCTTCATTTTATTAATTACCTTTTCTAGCAGATTTTCTTTGAGTGGCGTTGAACTTAAAATTGTAGTGTGTTTTAATAACAGATGCTTTCTCTGGCATTTTTATTAAATCATGCAATATACTATATTGCACTTGCGGGTAATGGGAGTCACCTGACTCTCATTTCCCACAACTACACTAATGAGTAAAAAAATAGAAATAAAAAAAACTTTAATACACTGATATAATCTGAAATGCACATCACAATTTGAAACGTCTAACTAAGTAAGTGTAATTGTCATAATCGCATACTGCAAGATATTTGGCACTTACTTTCTAATTTGCATTTACGTAAAATTACATCAGCGGAGCGCAAAAACAAAAGACGGTTGTTTCTCAGTGGCGCATGGGTCGACAGGCGCGAGCCGTTCGTGGCCGCGCGGGGGCCCGAAGCGGGGGCTGAGGACGCTGTTTACGCGTCAGTCTCATGTATTGCTTCGTGGTGGTGTGGGTGACTCCCATTGCCCGCTGACTCCCATTACCCTACTCTACCCTATACGCGAGCATAATACATTTTTAAACATCTTGCAATCATAAAAATATAGATAGGTACTAGACATGAGATGATTGATAGATACTTATATGTGGTCCTTAAAGATTTCTGTCTGTAATGTTATGAAACCAAACACATAAAACAGTGATATATCTATATCTAATCTAAAATATTTCGCTAGATGATAGAGAAATGGAACAAGTCTACGAGGCGGTGATGCATTCCTGTCAACGTCAACGTGCGCCATATCCACGCTCTATCCGCATGCAGATAGATACGATTAGTGAGGGGAACGAGTCGACTATTTATTGTCTATTTGTTTCATAATGCGGTATTTGAAATATTCAAAATGCCAGAAACATATACTTTAGTTCTTTCTCTTCAATACAAAAACTAATACCCTACGCAACCTTTTTCCTCCAAGAGAAGCTTTATATTCAATAGGCACAAACTCGACACAAAATTCATTGAATTTGGCTTTCATTAATGGAATCTATTTATCAGTCTAGCAAAACATTATGTGGGACCTGTAAACCTGCGAGAAATATATCGAATATCCTTTCGAAATAGAGCAACTAAGTCCTCCATTAGCAAATTGCCTAGTAATTTAACCTACGCAGTATATTCGTATTGAGAATAAATCTACAAGATCTTTAGAATAGTTGTATTGCGTTGTTATTCAAATAAGGATAATGTTTTCCGTGTTGTAAGATGAATAATTTATAGCACACCATATCAATAAGTATAAATACTATGTATGACAAAGTAGTTTTAATCCTTCAACTCTCTAATGCTTTTTCTCTTGCAGGCTTGCAGTGGTTGCACCGGTAATTCCAATTGTATTGTTTCAAATTCGCTCGAATGTTGATGGGAACGCCGCGGATTATCTATACTGTGGCCGCGGAAACCATCTACCCAAACGACTGTTAACATTTTTCACAATTATTTTAAACTTCTGCAGCAGAATCGCCACCATTTTTCCGATGTCAATCAAAGTAGGTATATCTATTAAGTATGTCTGTAAAATAATTTATAGATACCAATGGTAAGTTATCCAAGAAATTCTACCAGGACCACGTTAGCTACACCAAATATATTTCTATGCGTTCATCCCCACCAAATTTGGTGCTCGATCAGGTTGTGTGGTTGAATTTTTGTGGAGGAAGGTGGAGGATTGGGAGAGGCCCATGTCCAGCAGTCCACGGAAGTAGGCTAATTGATTAATTGACTGAATTTGTCTAGAGAAATCATTAAAACATTAATATTTTTTAAAGTAGCCCATTTATCCAAAATTATCTCGTCTCCGGTTTTTTACATAATAATAATAATTTGTTTACCTACCTATGGAAAATCAAGCAACCTTATGAAGGAGTTTTCATTTGGTTTCATGAGCAGTCAGTTCAAACATTGGTTTAATATTGCTATGAAATCCAACAACAAAAAATAACGGGTAAACCCGATTTTATCTCTGGAAAATAAATATCGCATCCCTGTTTCTGCCTTTGCAGCTGTGAAGTGAGACTGCCCTCTGAGCTCGGGATTTAATTGAATTATTTGAACGAGCCCGACGCTTCCGCCGGCCGAGCCCGGCTCGACCAACTGTGCAGGATATACCAATTGCCACTTTAAAATATGTATTTCTGTTTATTTACGTCGTAAATTCAATAAGTATGACCACCAGTGTGTCACTTGAGTGTTAAATCAAATTGTATGGATGTTATACAGCTTTTGTGGAGGTTGGATTAAGATATAATTTAATACTTTTTATTCGCATACATTGTACCTACATGTAGTTTCTATTTCCTCGGCACTTCATTCTGGTTTTAACAAAATGACCGTTACTTACTTAATTTGAAGCGCAGAATTTAAAAATAAAAACGTGCACCTTAAATTTATAAAGTAAAGTAAATAAACATATAGGTAATTCACTTATATGGAAAATAACCCACTCATTTATAAGGAAAACAAGTTACTACATTTTTAGACGCTATAAAATCATCACAACTACAAATGCAACATATAAATATAAAACAGCCATTAATATTATAAAGCGACCAATTAATACGCAACAAAATTATCTATTAAAAGGTAAATATGAATGGAATAAATCATACATAATCAAATAATCACATTAATAATACAGACTAATAATTGATTGACACACAACTGCCACACATTTGAACATCAGATACAATTTATCAAACCGCAAATAATAATCCCCGTGCCGTTGAAAGCTATATCTAAAGCGGTTCAATACTAGGTATCCATATCTAATAGTAACTATAGTGTTACACAATACTACTGTTTATTTTATTACTGTATAGATTTCATACATACATAGAGTATACAAACACAACAGGTGTCAAACTGCTGAAAGATGACCTTGACTGGACAGTTCGTAAAGGGGAGGTGGGGTGTAACCAACACTTAAGTTGCTATAGGGTTCACACACACTCACTCGCGTTTTGTATGGTAATAAAGTAATAATTTGGTGGAAGAGGACGTCGGCCGCGATGTGCCTCCATCAACGTGACAGAGTAGACTGAGCGCCGAAGTAAAATGGGGCCGGTGGCTCCGAGGGTGGCAAGCTCGAGGCCACGATTTCCACGCTTGCGATAAATGCAGAACGGGAGCTTTATCGCTAGAACAATATGGAATGTGGTGAGGAAAATGTTTTTGATTAGTATGGGTAAAAAAAATGATAATTAAAATTCTTGATATTTGATAATAACAACTTGTAAAACGCTCAGAAATGATTTTTTGTGTGAATTGTACTCTACATTTATGTTATGAAGTCCTAGCTGTAAGATATCATTCTACTAATCATAATAATGGTTTTCTAAAAAAAAATATTACACCAGATAAAGTGTCTATAACTTGCTACAATTTCCAAATAATTGTCACAAAACTTGGGAAATTTTCCCTCACTGACCTCACTCGCTGTGGATGATCACTCTTCCCCAAGCGGTATCGCGCCCGGGGCACCCCATACGATGACCTCTTACTACTAGCTTCATATTGAACGTATAGCGCGCCCTGTTCCAATTCTATTACGCGTTTCACCAACTACACAATTTGTTATTCTATTACAGCATAGCAATGTATAGAAAACTAAGTGCAAACATATCAAGGGATAGTTGATAATGTTATGAATCCACAGTTTCCGTGGAGCAACACCTCGAAAACGATTAAATAATTGCAGACTCGCGGTTGTGGTTCGGCTCTTTCCTGAATTTTCGATAAAATTGGGGCGTTCTGTGGGAAGTTTCTTGATTACATTGAACTTAATGAATAAATAATGGTATTTTCATTGAAGGTTTTGTTTTTATGTATTCCATCTTAACGATAGCCCTGGACTGTACACTTTCTTCAGTTAATTACTTAATATGTGGACTTAGTATATTTCAAGACTAAGTTAGTGAGTAAGGTAAACAAAGGACCTAGGTAGGTAGGGTAAGTAGTTAGGTACCTAGCAAAATATAAACTTCATATTTTCACAAAATTTTCTACTACCTTCTCTTGCAGGTCTGCTGGAAGAAATTTTTATTAGAAATAAGCAGAGCCTCTGCACTTCTTTTTCCAATTATACAGGCCTGTCTGTTAGTGTGTGTACATAAATAAAAAAAATAATAAGTAAATAAGTAAACATTTCAAGCATTTTTGAAAAACCTAAAAGAGAATCTAAATACTTAATACTTAAGAAGGTACATATTACGCTAAGTATTTCCGACACGTTTTCAGGGAAATAAATGTACGTTAAATTTAAATTTGCTAGTTCCAAGCCACGCTCTGAGTATCATTCTACAAGCCCGTGTACGTGCGCAAGGAGGTGTCCGCTCTATCTTAGTGCACAACGAGACAAGAAGTATTTTTATTCATGTATATTTCGTATTCATGGACAGGAAATGTACTACCCTATACAATTTTTTGTAGAATAAAGATACGAGTACGCACTAATACAGTTGCGAACTTCTGTTAATAAATCAATAAAAATAAATACCTAAATATAATTCATTTATTTCATAACATATTTTTACAAATATATTCGTGTCCAGTGGCCCCATACTAGGCAAACCTGTCCTGTGGCTGCCTAATCCGATTTACCTTATTAAACATTTACAACACTGTCCAATGGCTGATCATAAAATATAAAAGAAAATAATACCAAACAGAGCGTTTAACTAAACATGCATAGGAGAAAATAACACAAATATACATGTATAATCACGCCTTTATCCATGGAGGGTAAGGCAGAGGTGAATTAAGACCCACATTTCACCAATCATTGTATTCGGTGTATCCCCCATTTAATGGGGGGTGAGCCGGCTGCCGTATTCCAGGCACTATTATTGACTCGAGCCATGCATCTGAGGCGGAGTCTGGACACAGAATAGATAAATAGGTCTGGGCTTCCTTCCGTTAGTCGTCTTGAACGACAACGCATGGGAAGAGATGGGGTGGCCCAAATTCTACTCTGCTGAGAGCCCAAAAAAATAAAATGATAAGTACTTAAATGTATGTGAAGTGGTGTATTCAATAGTAAGTTCTTACATGTAAATCGAGTGTGTTCCCTGATCACAACAAGTACAAGAGAAGGTTCTCAGTTAAATCGTATTTCAGAGAGGTGAGCTGCTCCATGATTCTAAATTTTCCTGCCCTTAGTGAGGACTGTTTTAAATAACAATTATTGAACTGAATATGTTGTAGATGTAATTTCCTTATACGGAAACATCCAGCAAAGGTCGTGTTAGGTATGTATATCAAAATGTGAAAAGTCGGTGGACAAATCGATCAACCAACTGTGGTATCTTAATTCACACCAGCAAAATTGGTAACCCCAATGTGATCTTACTGAGCAACATACCTGGTATCTTCAATACCACCACTATCAGCAGCGAATAGTACAATTCAGTGGCTTCCCACAGGCGGGTCCCACCAGTGAAATTTCAAGAAGGTACACCATCCAAACAAAGATATGTGTACATCGCATAATTCCCGCTAGGACCCCTGCAAAATACCCCGATAAATACATCAGCAGAATCAACCAGCGATGGCCAAGTGGTGCCAGCAATAACCATTGTGGAGCGTATACCACATTTTTGAACGAAGGCACCGTGACTATTGTTCGCCCAGTTTGTGGCAATCATCGCCCCACAGAAACTAGGAAACAGTTACAAGTGTAATCGCAAAACTACCAAAATCTGAAAAATCAGGTTAGCGGTATACCAGCTCAACTGCTCGCCAGATACCGACAAAGACACCACTATAACAGACCGGCTAATTGGATGTTATGAGGAAACCGAACACCGATGATTCCACAAATTACTGTCGGAAATGGACTTAGGTGACTCGACTCCATCAATGCCACTCATGAAAAATAGTAGCTGAACATGGTTCAAAATAATAACATCAAGACCAAATAAGATAAAAACCCCTCACATTCATCTACAGATATTGGGAGCACCAAGATCTGGATCGCCATTCTCGTTGCGATTACAGGAACTACAACAAGAATCGTCACGACCATCAACTTGGTACGAAAGGCGTACAAAGCAATGGACAAGAAAATACCAAGATGACGAAGAAAATAAACAACGTGTAAGCGAAATCCCATGGCAATTCTATAACCGCTAATAAATTTATTTTAGGTAAAAGTATTAAGTATCAGAAACTAAGATTACGATACACGATATCTTCACGAACTGGTTTAATATTGCAAGGGGTTTACGACCTCATCCAAGTCATTATTGCATCGTCCGCGTCTGAGCTGTGAGAAATGATTGAAGTTAAGTGTAATTTCTTAACAGGAAAGGAATAACATTAAATGTAATGAAGGGAAGGATTTTGAAAAATCTGATACCGTCACGCATTGAATAGATTGTAGAATGAGAGTTTAGTATCTACCTATGATGCGTAGAGATGTTGCGTCTTTGGCAGTTTTTTACCGTCTCTACCATGGTGAATGTTCTGACGAGCTCTTCCAATTAGTCCCACCCTCCCCTTTCCTTCACAGGACGACACGTGCAGGGCTAAGATGCCATCCATTTACGGTGCAGAGTATACCTGCTAGAACCAAGCGTTTCAGTGATTCATTCCTATGCCGCACCACTAAGACCTGAAACTCCCTGCCAGCTCACGTGTTTCCTTCTTCCTACAGTCCCGGGTCCTTTAAGCGGGGCGTGAAAAGGCATCTAATGAGGCCGTCAAGCTGAGTGCCACCACTGTTAACATGGTAAATGTTTACGATGGTGACCCTCTTTCCGAGACTTTACCTTTAGCTTAACATCAGGCGAGGTGAAGTCAAATTGAAGTGTCCGGTATAAAAAAAAACCTATTTATTAAGGAATGTGTTGATCTATTTATCTTACAATGAAAATTGACATTTTACTGCGTTGGAAGAAAAAGTCAGCACTTTTAAATTTTTAGTATCGATAGAATGAACTAAGAATAATGAGTAGGTATTTATGTTTTCCGTAACAATTCGCTAAAACAAAAGTCGCGTGGTTCCAGGCAGAGAAAAATTTGGGCCATCCTATCTCTTCCCATGCGGTATCGTAGGGTTGTTTAACATCAGACAGATATGTAAAGCCCAGACTCAGCCTCAGATATAGGCTTGAGTCAATAATAGTGCCCGTTATGGCACCCCCTGTCACTTGGGACCGATGGTGAAATGTGGGTGTTAATTCACCTCCGTCTATCCCTCCGGGGATAAAGGCGTGATTATAAGTATGTATGTATTGTATCAATTCAGTCACCTTTTTTCATTTTTCACTTTGTATTCGAATTCATTCGCCATAATCGAATAGGTACAACATTTTATTTGTAGTGGGTTTATTATATGTCAGCACCTAACTTTCAGCTCTATTGGACCAAAATTAATAAAATTATCTACCTACCTACTGTTATTATAAAATACTAGCTTTTGCCCGCGGCTCTGCCCGCGTGGATGTCGGTTCCCGGCAATTATTCGAATTTTTCTTGCCGTAAAAACCTTCCCTGGACTTCCACGAATAATTCAAGATCAAAATTAGCTAAATCGGTAAAGGCGTTCTGGAGTTATATCGTTAGGAAGGAAAACCCGACTTATTTTTATATAGTAGATAAACTGGTTGTGTCTGTACAGTCAGCGTCAGGAAGATTTTGTCTACAAAATCTCAAAATGATCTTGATACTACTAAGGTAATAAGAGCGAATCAAACTGTTTTATCGATTTAAATTGTACTTATTACTGTCGGAACTAAGTGTGTGTACCAATATCAGAACAATCAGTTAACAGGAACGGGAGGAAACTAAGGCATTAAGATAATTTTGAGTAATTAAAATTAAAAAGTTAGCATAAGGTGCAGCCCAGACGGCACACTTTTTGTGTGATCGACAAAATTTCTGTATGGCGCGCAAAAAGTCAGTCGCGGATTTTTCACAGACTCAACACACACCACGCACATCTTCGATCATTCTGTTGGCAGAACTATAGGGACGTAGACGCTATGGAAATCGATTATCGATTATCGTTATATCGATCTCTGGCGCCATAGCTAGATCGTGTACGCTACGCCCACCACTAACGAATGCAGATTGCCGATTGTGCGCCGTCTGCGTTAGCGCGCATTGAAGCCAACGTTCAATTTTTTTCGCACACTTTTTGTGCGGCACTTGCGCGGCGCGGTCTTTCCGAAACACGGATTTTGTGTGTGCCGGACTTTTTGCGCGTCGTGTGCGTTACTAATTGCATAGGTTCTATTTTCTCAGACTAAAAAGTGCGTCACGGATAGTCTTTCGTCTGCACTGCACCTAACAAATGCTATTAAAAATTTCATTCAAATATTTGAGTAATTTGTTCGTCAAGATCGATTAATGATGCAGAAAATATATTTTTAATGCCCATAAGCTACATCTTGTCAGTAGGTACAGTCAACGACATAAGTTGATTAACACTAAAATATTGTATAAATCTTTTTATAATGGAATGCATCTGTCTATAGTAAATGAAGTGTTATGATTCCCAGAAGACAAACTTAATTTACATATTCAATGTTTTCTTTTCACAATTTTATGTAAGGTTTAGGGGCCACAGTGATCAATAAATTAGAATGTGTTAAGCTACTTTTGTAGTTGACTGTACCTATAATACACATCCAAGATAGGTACATACAATATCGGGGACCAGTATCTAGACCAAGACATCGTTTTGTAGCCCATTAGACAGTTATTTGCGACAATAATTTTATTTGTGAATTGCAGTACAAACTAATTTGAAAAAAAGAAACTGGAAGAGTCGGTAGCTTAGTTGTAAAGGAGTTAGATTTACGATGGAGGGGTCACAGGTTTAAAATCTGGCTATTACACTACCGACGTAAGAGTGGGCTCTTAACACAGGCAATTAAGCTTAGCTGGAGGTGTTATTGGGAAGGGATAATGTCGGCTTATAGTAGATTCTACTTTTTTTTAATGTGTCCTCGGTTACGGGTTGCCTAAAAATTAGAAATTCAAGTGTTGAATTTTACGACAGCAGGCGTACCGCAAGGGCCAAATTTGGGACCTCTTTTATATTCTACAATAGGTAGGTAATTACCGGTTGATATTAACAATTGCTTTGTCAATTTCTATGAGTCTATACTAATGATATTAAAAAAAATCATCAAGATAAATCTGTGGCCGAACAGCTACAATAACCCATCTGGCAGCTGGTAACTTAGTTGCACAATCGAACAACTGGTGTATTATAATATAATCGTACAACGTCCGAAAGTTTGGACGGAAATAAATTGTGCAGGACTTTATCAAAAGCCATAGCTATGCCATTGCGACCATTAGGTCGTTATAGCCTGACGCCGAAGTTAATAACTTCCGGGTCAAGCTTTTACGTATCTTGATACAGTTGCTAGAAAAATACCCATTGATCAGTTTGGCTTAAAGTCATTATCGGTCATTAGGTAATTAAGGAATGATTCCTCTACGTGGCCTATAAGCTGTGTGTTTATAAGTATTTATCGTGCAGAAACTCCTTGTAGAGAAAGTACTTAGATGTACCTACATATAGTTATTGTTTCAAAGCAGTTGCCTGAATCAGAATGATCCCAATTTTTGACAACTGAATCCCCCCTCAGTGCAAATATTTGTATGCATGAATATGGCTATTTGCATTGGTCTGGATGTTTTTATGTAAGCATTTACAAAAAAAAGTATCTAAGTTTATTTATCAGCATTCTAACACTAGCTAGTTAAGCTTACCATGGGTTTAGATAGCGTTGTGTAGAATGTTGTGGAATATTTATTTGTACCATTTAGAAGAGATCCGCTAGGGTAGGTAAATAAAAGATTTCAAATTAATGAAACAAATATATTTCATTATGAAATTAATTACCAACAAATCCATTTTCAACACGTTTTCAAACCATTTTCAATATGATAGGGAAATGTGCCTTTTTTAAAAGTGCCAAATATTCATTTAATATGCTCCTCAAGTGTGGCTACTGTTAGCAGTCTGAGATCATTGTAATTTTAAACAACATAATGTGAGCAACATGACGGCACGTCGCTCGTGTACACGAACAGTAAACGCACTTGAAAAGCTAAAATTTTACGCCTAATGGTAACACTACAACACACATATTTATTGCACATTTAGAAATTTCGTAAAGTGTTTTTGTCTTTTTTTTTTCTTATTTTTAGAGATCCAAGACATTTACTATAATTTTGCACATCGATATTAAAAAGAAAATATACACAATAGCATTTAAATTTAGACTGGTATAATACACATCCAAAATATGGAACTATGCCTAAGTTAGTTTGGACAATGGACAAGATATTAAAAATTAAATGGACTATTTTATAGACGAATAGTCATGTGGCAAAATAAAAATCTTGAATCAAGTAATAGTTAATTACGATAAAAATATAAAACGATCTTTATAACAATAATAATTATCTGAAATATACAAGTAAAAAAAATATATTATGTAACAGTATGTAGGTATGTACTATGAACTAGTTTTCGGATAACTGACCCATGACATAACTTATTAACAAAAAACCATTCGCCAAGGTAGTAGTAGGTACATACATTAGGTATTATACGATAATTTATACCTATTAGTGCCCGTAGCAATTTCACGAACACTACAAATATATTTGAATATAGGTACTAGTAATAAATAAGAAAAATTAAAAGTTCACAATATTACTACGTCCCGATTTCAATACTTTAAACATGGTATGAAACTTTTAAACATGGTATGAAACTTTTCAATGTAATTACTATACGTACATACAATTTATCCGAGTTAATTTAACATTAATAAGGCCATAAAACAATTTTATAGAATCCAGTGTTGTTTGACAATCAACACTTTTGACCAGAAAAACGTAATGAAAATTTACTAACTAGCTTTTCTGCATTACATTTAAATACATAAACGGTCTCATCTTATTAAGAATGGTAATAAGACTTGGACGTTTTTGTTACAAATTATTTTACTAAACACCTATAATTTATAAAGTCGTACCACAAGCCAATGGCATTTGGTCGATTTAAATCTCATAGAAATAAATTACACGTGAAAGATACGATACATTAATATTGTGGAATGGTTATACCATCAAAGTCCCGAACACAATTCCTTACATAAATGGATACTTTGGTTTCTAAGAGACACATTCGACCAACCACATGATACCTTTATAGATACTGGACAAAATTAATCCTTATTGTAATCACCTAAACCAATTATTGCTGACGGGGTATTCGTAGTGTAATGTGACTATATTTATTAACTATGGAAGCTTCAATAAATAAAATGTCTCTGAAGAACAGTTTCTATCACATATCATTACACATTGTAGCACCACGCGGTTAATAGACCCATCTATGTCTACACTTACCTCTATTCATTGTTGTATATGGAGATGTATAAAAATCAATACATCTGAAAAATAATTTAAGATTGGTATATAAAAAATTCTGTATAATTATGTTTAAAAATTAAATAAACTCTCTTATTGTTTTATGTCGTAAGCTATTGAAACTGTGTTTTGGCGTTTAAAACTCTTTAAATCAACACCTATTTATAAATATTACTTATTGACTGCGAAACTTCTGGCCTATTTTACTTCTACCCGAAAATCAGTCTATCTACGTTCAATCATCGTTGGCTAGATTTGGAGAGACTTAGTGCCTATTTCTTCCTTCGATGTCTCCACATAAAATAATATCACATTCATTGCCATTTTCGTAGAGCATAATTATCTACATCCAATATCATTATATAGTTCGTCATTAATTAAATGTCCTAAGAAGTTTATGACTCAGCTTCTGAATCGGCTTGGGTCATAAACACAGATTTAGAATAAGCTAGATACCGCAAGTAGTCTGCCCCAGAATTTTAGCAAACTGGTGCAGCGGCCAGTAAATTAGCTTTTCGCGCTTGTATTTTATTCTGCTTTCAACAGAGATGACCGTTAGTCAAGATAATACCGAATCGTGCCGACTGGAAAGTTGAAATTTAATCGCTTCTATTTAAGATGAACATGATCGGTGACGTCATCAACGGTAGTGAAAAAATTGACAAACTATTTTCATACTTTGCAGTTTCTAGTCTACTCTAAATCTGTGGTCACAAAGCTTCCATATCTAACGCCAGCAAAGAAAACTCGACAAAGAAAACGTTTACTTTGCTCAGCGGAATATATAATTAAAACTAAACCAAGAATCTTTCCCCAACCAAATATCGTCGGAGCACGTTAAGTGTGAAACACGTGTGGAATTGTCGTATTGTATCTAATGCGTCTGTTTAAAAATGAGAACTTTTAATATGAAACACCAGCATCCTGTATAAGACACTATATGCTCTCAACCGGTTAAAATCATAAGACACACAATATTTAGTGGACGGAGATAATATATAAAACGCTTTAAAAAGTGTTAAAATTGTGCGTCATGCAACACGCATGTTCCGATATTGGTACAGTCCAGACTATCGCACAGATCTATCATTCTCTAAATTATCCTACACTTACTCGTACTTTTCCATCGCGCTAATCTTTCTACAGTGGTAAGTCTATAAAATAAGTAGTACATTAAATAATGCCCGTTAAGCTCACAGTCGACAATAAAAATATAATTATGATAATAACGTTCAGAAAAGTATGCAAATTTGTTGTATGCCAACTCCTAACACATGAACGAAAGATATGTCCATGCGTTATCTTCTTGTGAGCCCATATATTAACTCACGAGTGATTAATAACATTGTTTATAATGAAAACAGAATGAATGGATAGCTTAAATTCTAATTTATCACATTTGTCCTGGTTAGCACACACATATTTACAGAACGTTTGCTGTGCTTACTATATTTTAGAATCTGATTTAAAATTATATTGTCTATATTATAGAGTTAAAATGTATATTACAAGAACAGATATAAAGAATACCACACCAATTTTAACGCTACGAGAATCCAAAATAATGAACCACTCAAAGTAAGTGCAAAATGTTAAAATATCAATACGTATGAGTAACTTTATATTTAAAACTGGCCTTGAATTGAACACAGGTTCGAAACATCGTTATAACTATCTTGCTAGTACTTCGAGTGGTTTAGATCTTAAAACTATAAGACACTAAATTACGCCACAACATCAAGTAACTACCGCTGATATACTTATAAAAACAGTCAACATCAATTTCGAATAATATTTAGTTATAAATTTGAAGTAATGGCGAAATATCTACATTATACACAATGTGAATGCGTTACATTGTCATTTATTTGTGTTGTATAAACTCGTTCAGAGGGAATACAAAGACCGGCTGAAAAATCCGATGGTAATGTTAAACACACCGTGGCTACACATTATAAAAATCCATATATTTTATATTTAATAAAAAGACTAGTCCCCGTATTCGCTCTGATTGCAATTAGAGTATTTCGGTAGTAAAAATAAAAATTCAGAGTATTGCTTCTCGTTTTATACTTATGTTTTCGACTACCTACCTAACTTATTATATCCCTCTGGCAAAGTCATTATAAGTATTTTAATACATTTTCAACTGTATCTTATAACAATGAACAAATAAAAATAAGGCTAATGATAACAGTTTAAAACTAAATCAATAATATTTTACATAATATACTAAAATGTTTCGTTCAATATTTCCTGTACCTGGGTATTTCGTTGCATTGACTCCTTATTAAATGGGGCAAAATGTGGTAAAAACCCTATGGATATAAATGTTTCAAAATCTGGCCTACTTTGGGAGAATCCGCCTGCAACTTTCATCAACAGCAAATCACTTTATAAATGAGAAGACTGACATCACTTACTTTATACTTAATTGACAGTAGGCACACCTATTATTAAATAGTTGTTCTTTTTTAAAATTCAATATAATTAATATACTATTTACTTATCGGAATATATAAAAACAAGGTATATTGTATAAAACTTAGAGCTGTTAGCATAGTTTAGGGACCTTCAAAGTTTAATCTCAGTGGGTACTCCAACACTACGCTTAGGTCGTGCAGTCCATAAAAGACAAGGTACTGTAAACAATTGCTTTGTACAAGTTCAGCTGTATTATAGCTTGGACTATATAAATTATACAAAACATTTAGAAAAGAAATTATGTACAAATAACAAATATCACATCAGTTGTAGGTAACATTAGATATAGTTATACACCCTCAAGTGAATATCGAAAAAGCTAGAATTCTAGATCAACCATTAATTTTCATCTACGTCTGAGGTCTTGGAAGGAAGGTCATTAAATGATCCTGCTCGAATCTAATCCGACTCCCTAAAGAACACTGAAGATAGTAAGGCTATTTCAAAAGTTGAATACAATGAGGAACTATAAAATGTCAGAAAAGAAAGATTTGATTAAAAGTAAATGGCATGTCTACTGAAAACTTGCAGGCGAATAATGTCCAATCATAAAATTCACTGTGTGATCTAACCTTTATGCTCGCAAACTTGAGGCCGACTGGCCGACGACGGAGCATTTTATACGGATGCAGTCGCGTTTGTATAATAGTGTATCTGTTATACAAAGTCTAAAACAAAATGTGTACAAACAATTAATTTATCTACTTCAGTGATTACTTTTATGAGGTACATATTTTGGCACAGAGAGATTTCTTAAAACTATAGTTAATTTTATGTAGGTATATTTACTTGTAAGATAACATTACTTTAAATTACATTTAAATTTTTTTTCGATGTTCTAAAACTTGTTTGACTGGTCTTAATCGTACGAATCACAGTTTTTGCATTCTCTTAATTACCTATCATCACTGCTACCAATTTTCTAGTTCCTCTTCAATGGAATGAGATATCTATTCAAAAAAATCTAAATATATGTATGCTTGTAAAATATGGCAAAATAACTATTGTTCAATCCACCTCAAAACGTAAATACTGGATGTTATTGTTTTCGTGTTCGTTCTGAGTACTGTACTAATACCATTTCGAATAAATAAGTAGGTATAAATATTTATTTAGCCAAACTCTTGTTTCTGTGTGTAAAATTGCAAAATTGATCTTACTTTCCACATCATTATAGAAATACATTGCATACGAAAGTTGATTTAACCAAAAAAATAACAGGTATTGCGCTGCTTTAATAAAATATTGAACTAGTTACCTTCAAAGATGTAAAACCACGGTAGAAACAACTTACGTCAAATTACGTTTTTATCATGTCCGTGTATCTATACTTTAGCAAATTATTTCTCTGTTCAAGGAAATTCTTCCAAACTGTGTTGCCAGGTTTTTCCTGGCTATTCTTCTTCCTATTTACTTCAGTGTTGCAAGATATTTTTTACTACTCACTCTTTTTTCATAAGGTGCAAAGAAAGGTGACGCAAGAGTGTACCAGGACTACCATGTACCATGTAATAGACATTAAGTCAAAGTGTGCAATGTAAGCACCGTGGGCGTGGACAATCGGTTAAATCAACCGGAGAACAAGCTTAGAGTAAGAAACATTGATTGATTAGATGAAAATAATAAATTTAGTTATTCTAAAATTAGGAATATTATTAGAGCTTCTGATCATGACTCTACAGGCTTGTCAAAAACTGAATTTAACAAACTAGGACACTTGACATAAGCACATAAGCATACGATAAACAGACTAGACTTAACAGAGATTTGTCGAAAGTCGTTACCACCGGTCATCATAACGGATACAAGAGTGACACGTAACGAAAGTAAGTTTTTATTCATTATCTGCTACAAGTAATATAGAAAATGATGTCATAAATATGGATAAACCACTCCAAAACGAAAATAGACATGTAAAAATCTAATTAAACCTGCTTATATCAATAACTATGATGTAAAGTTTAAAAACATTTAAAAAAATATTCCGATTTACTGTAATAATATGACTCGGTCATTAACTATAGAAGTACGTGAAGATCGGAAAGAGGACGGTGCGGTCGAGGATCCCGTGGACACGTCGGCTCAGTACGCGTCGTGCACGTGCGTGTTCAGTGGACACGTCGGCTCAGCGCGTGTTGTGCACGTGCGTGGTGAGGTGCTTGGAAAGGTAGTCGGCCCGCGCGAAGCACTTGCCGCACGCCTCGCAGTGGTAGGGGCGCTCGCCCGTGTGGATGCGCAGGTGCCGCGTCAGGTCACTCTTGCCGCCGAACGCGCGTCCGCAGAACAGGCACACGAACGGCCGCTCGCCCGTGTGCTTGCGTACGTGCAGCTTCAGATTCTCCTTCGACCGCACACACTTACCGCAGAAGGGACACGCGAATCTCCTCTCCTTGTCCCTCTGTCTGTCGTCATTTTGCATAAACCCAAGAATGCCAGAGTGAGAACTAGAGCTCTCGTGTTTCCCGCTATCCGCACGAGACTCATTCTCTGAGCTATCCGCCATCGAGCTTATGCTAGCGAATGATACGGGAACTCGCCTCCGCTCCTCAGATGCTGTATCATCATCTCTTCTACTTTCGCTCTCGGTGCCGGAAGTCCGACACTCTACGGAATCATCGACGGTCACTACTGAATCTGTGGCACCGTTTGAGTCAACAGTGCTATCCTGCTCGGCGTCGCGAATAACTTCGGCTGGAGATTTTTCATTTTCTCCCCTGCCCTTTTTCTTTATAGACAAATCCATCTCCCCACATTGGCCGATTAGGGCCTCGTTGGTGCTGGACACTTGGTCCATGCCTTCGGGGGTGTCAGTATTTTTTGTATGAAGTCGTTCCAGCGTATGATTGAGACGGTGCTTCTTGAAAGATTTGAGATAACGGAATTGCATACCGCAGACATCGCAGGTGAATAGTTTATCGGCAGGCAGACGCGCGCGGTGGTTTTGTTCGCGATGCTTGACGTAAGCGGAACGATAGCGGTAGCTCTGCCCGCACTGCTCGCATACAAAGGGTTTGTCGTCGCAGGGGGTTTGAGAGGCATGTTGCAAAGCTGCGTGGCGTTCAAGTAGCCACGCCGAGGGGAAGGAGGCGAGGCAGACGCCACAGCGGCGGCGCTCGGAGTGCAGCATGTGCCGGTTGTGGTACAGCATGCAGTCGTCGCTGAGGTAGCGGCGCAGGCGGCAGGCCTGCAGCGCGAGGAGCGGCGACCACAGTGGCAGCGCGCTGGGGCTCCGCGCCGGGATCGGGCTCGGCAGAGTCGGCGAACCCCGCTGCAAGTCCAGGCACATCTGCAATATTTCAATATACTTCTATTTCATTTGCACGTTCAAGGACACATAGTAAATATTGACATTGGTTTATACCTGTCGTCTTCCATGGAGCAACGTCACAGCGTCAATAAAAGAGTAGTTCTGTAATGATTGTAGAGCTTTTATTTGTCAAAATTGTATTTTTACAGCTATGATATGCTTATATTTGTTTCAAGAGTTACAATGATCAACAGCTGGATTTCTGTTTAATATTGTTGCACAATTGACAAAACATTACACCGTTTGATCCTCGATCCGTTCTGATATATTACTGTAACACTTTTTTAACAAAACTGTACTGCTCTTTGTTACAACATTATGAACTATTAATAATGTTAAGGCAAAACAGATTCTCTCTAATCTAAAATGTCAACAATGTATGTTAAATAAAACAGCTTAAAGAAAAATATGATCGTTTCGTTAGACATAGAAACGTTAACTATATATATCAAGCTCTATAAATAAAGTGGACCTACGTTATTTGAACTTGTGCTGAAAATATGTTATACCAGCATAATATACGAGACATTATGAATAAAACCTTCTAGGAAGTAACAGCGGTGACAGATAGACAAAGGCAACTAAACTCTAGTCGTATATTATGCCGATATAAATATTAATCACGAAAGTTAAAACCTAAATAATTTATAATAAACACATTATAATTACTAAAACAAATTGTACCAATATACAATAATTAATACACCTACAGGAACTTAGAAAAATTGCAATATAAGTTCTATATTTAGGTATGCCACTTAAAAATGGTAAGTTAAATCATAACTAACCAGTTTCCACTTCAGCGACCTCTGTCTTGATCAATTTGGTCAAAACTTAATGGTATTACCTAACACTATACAAAATAATTGTATTGTAATATTGGTCATGATAATAGCATTGATCGTCATTACAAGATTGGAGTGCGCTAACTACGGAGATGGGTGGCTCGGTCGCTGCAGCCAAGGTGCTATGCTATGCTACAAATCGAACCAACGGACAGAAGAGCGTGCAAGTCACATATCATAACGCAACTTACAATTTTCACCATAAAATTACAGTTTTTTCTCTATCTGCTACATATACTATGTATAATCCGTGATTTGCAGCCTTTATATAAGTCTTGTATAGGCAAGAGGCACTCTAAATATAAAACTGTGGTCACAATTTTGGTTAATATAAAAATGAATCTACGTCGTACCTATTTCAACACATGAAATATTTCGTGCTAGTGTTCTCTTAAAAGTTATCATGCTCTGTAGGTAGTTAGAAAATACCTACGTTAATTTAAAATATATGGTATGAATAATAAAGTTCATCAACATACATATTATATACATACAAATATGAACCATTTATTTATTTGTGCTAACGGCGTGAACTCTGCAGGGACGTGGCAACAACTGGCAAATGTTAAAATTTGAATAACTGCACTTGAGGGTAGTATAATCTATTGTTCGTGTAGCTACTTTATATTGTACTAATAACATTCACCATTTCCTATATACACTTAAATACATAGATATATAGATCTATATAATTATTTCAATAATAAATATTACCTCTGTAAGTTAGGAAATAAAATAGTATTTTAAACTGTATTCTGTACTATAAAACTCGTACAAATTCGCATAATTATTAACCATTTATTTATTGCTATTAAGTATTTGTGTAAATTGTAAATATTTAATCTCTCTTAAAATAAGAAGAGGAACATTAATTAAGGTTTCAATATTGCTATTCAAGTTTGGTAACGTTCAACTCTGAGAAAACAAAAATGAGTGCAGCTCTTCAAATAACAACATTCATGTGTCTTATTTTTTAATTATTTTATTTTATATCTGAATTCTAGCTCCGGAAAGTAGCGCATCTACCAATCTATTTCTAAAATGCGTTTAATAATATATTGTGTGATTTTTATTTTAACAATAGACCAACATTAATTTTGCTTTCCCAAATAATATTCTTAGTAAATTCGCTAAAAAATTACACAGGAGTGTACGAATTCCACCATTCCTATTGAAACTGTTCACTTTACCGGTGTGTACAAATGTCTAAATCTGCCTTAATGATACAACATCTTAATGAAGAAATATTTTCATCAGAACAGGTAAATTTAGACATTCATTTGTATGGAATGTAAAACATATTTTAGCAATTTTTCGAATCATCATTTCGATTAATATAAACCGCACATTCCCATCAATCATTTTTTAAAACAATACCTAACATAATATATATTATATTACCACGTGCATCTGGAAGAGCTTCCTAAAACACTACCACATCATTATTATCTATTATCGTAATATTCCATTCAAACGAAATAAACTAAGAAATGCTACGGTACTCATGGCAACCACAACTCAGAATTTAGACATCTTTACATTAAAATAGATTACAATATTACCTAAATAGTATCGGTGGCATTTGCTAAAGTAAACCATGTAGACTTTGGAATAATTTTGGAATGTTAGGCGTTTGCAATCGAAATATACAAAGAAAGACAAGTAAGTACTTTAGTGATAAAATAATAAGATAAAAAACAACTTTACGAATACCGTAATGACCTTAAATTTTACGCGACATCTAAAACTTATAACAATGAGATCTATCAAATAAACTCTTGTACCCATATTTTTTTTAATTTCGAAGCAAGACATTTCACTTATAATTGTTTTAAAAATTATAATCCCTTAGATTAGAGATTTATAATTTACATATATTTAGAATCATTTTTAGTTCGTTAGTGAATTTGATTCCTTTTAATTTTCATATTAATAAAATAAATAATTACCAACCGTGTTGCCTAAAAATTCTAAAATAGTATTCAAATCACAATCCGAGATCACACTTTTACTCCCAGATGTATTACACCTTATATGTATTACACATATAGTATATCACAGATCTTTTTTTCTATATTAGCATAATACTTTCTTTTGAGAAAACCCAAAATTTACGAAACCACTACCTACATATCTAATTTACAATAAAAAGATATTAAACGCCTAAATTCAATATGAAGTTTAAAAAAAGAATTTATATTTCTATTTTTAAATATAATGTAGTATTCCAAAGAATGTGTAACCTCAATCTTTCTTTTTTTTATTGATTTTTTAAATATTTTTATTATATAAACATGATATGTCCGGTGACCAAAAGATTATGAAATGATTAGGCAGTTCCGTCTATCTTCTAGTACAATTACGTAACTCATTAAAATACTTTATGATAATGATATTAAGATATTAGTTCCTATAAGAATATGAGTATGCTGTGGCCAGAGTACCGTGTGCACTTCAGTATGTATAAGTATTTTTCATTGAACTTACTGACTAAATATGCCATCATCCAATCAGTTCTAAATCAAAGCTTTAATTTTTTCAGTTGTGATGAGAACCTATGAAAGTTTCTCATAGAGAAACAAATATTTTTTGTTGACAAAGTTTGAATTTCAGAAGTAAAGACTATGCACATCAATGATATTTGAAACTGAAATGATGGTGTTCAAAAATAATTCATCTTACGATTCATAAAATATCCCTGTATTTGACTCTGTTGATTTTACTGAACACTGCGATTATTGTTAGTTTCAAACACTGTGCATCTTATTATATATTTATTATACCTACACATTATTAAATATCCCGACTCACTAAACATGGTTTAGTACATTACCGAGCATATTATAAATGAACATTATTATAAACTCAATGTAATTAATATGCACAATGTTTGAAACCTTCTGAATAATCATAAATAAAATAATATGGTTCGGCAGTATGAAAATAGTTAGAAAAATTTATATATAATATACTATATACATACTATATCTCTTACTAGTGAAACCATCAGTTTACGTTAATTTTATACTGAGAAACACCGTCCAAAATAATAAGTTTGCTTGAACGCATGGCGCAGAGAGTAAGAGGTATAATATTCGGACAGAACATAAACAATGCTTAAAGCTTTGATTCCCATAATCACACATCGACAACCCTCCCCGTGTATACCGAATACAGAACTACCGAAGCATTTACATTCTAATAAATTTCCTAAAAATTCGATATTACCAAACTATATGTTATTTACATTTATATGTCATAATATTGCTTTTGAATTACCTCAGGGGAGCGTGCGTCGTTAACTTCGAAAGACATAAAATTAGTAAAAATCTCAAATCCCTAACTCCTTAATTGATACCAACTATGTTGAGTGCAATTTTCGCATGGTCTCTAATAATAATAATTAAAGCACTCATAATCAATCTTTAATTTTGTTTAACAAATCAACTCTGACAATACTATTATAATAAATATGTAAGTCTCTAAAGATTATGCCAGCCCTAAAATTATGTTACAATTTTTTCATTTTCGCATAGTTCAATAACTGCAACAAAATACGACAGCATATTAAAAGAATAGAATATGTACCTATAAGCGAAACTAAATTAAAATTAAAAACATTTTTTCTATCTCGTTTCGATAAGAAATATGAATAGGATTCACAATTCTCTAGCTAACTTTGGCTATGCCGTCTAATGACCCATTATTAATTAATGAGTTTGTTATTAACAACTAAATCATAACGTAAGCACCTAAATTTCAAAACTTGTATAAGAATGAATCGAAGAAAATGTAACCACTGAGAAAACTTGTCTCGAAGTCCAACTTTAGTGTTTCAATTACCTATTAGTGAAATATCAAATATTATTCATATCATTCAGATCACAGTTGCGGCGTTTAAATCACATTCTTAACTAATTACAACATATTGTCCTCCATTTTGTTCATTCAATATCACTTCTCGCTCACCATTGACTACTTCCAATAATAGTTTATATTATCGACTCATATATGTTCATAGGTTAGTTGTGCGTGTGCCACCGCGGTCCATACTCATTGATGCGGACTCTCTTCCTCCGTGTCCACGGGGCTCGGCGAAAGGAACTTGCGAGCATACTTAGGATAGTGTGTTTTTTCATGCGCTTTCAGAATAGTCGATCGCGAGAATGTCTTGCCACAGAGCCCACAACGAAATGGCCGTTCACCTGTAATAATATTCGACAATTTAAATAAAATGGTAATTGTAAATTTATCAATAATAATGATTTATATAATAATAATATGTTTAATTAAAACAAATATATTTGAATCAAACTCACCTGTATGAACTCTACAATGATCTTTCATGTGGTGTCTTAACTTGAATGCCTTACCACAAAATTCACATTTAAATGGTCTGTCACCTGTGTGCACTGGTAAATGCGTTATTAACGTGGAGACGTCTGGAAAGCTCTTGCCGCAAAACTTGCATAGTACTACATTTCCAGGCTCCACAGGCCCTATATCCAACTCAATAGGAGATTCTTCTGTGTGCATGGTCATATACGTTGGGTCTGTGAACTGTCCTATCATAGGTATGCCCATCGGCCTGCCGAGTATAGCATCACGATACTTCAGCGTATCGAGAGTGTGAGTCGTCAGTATGTGCCTCGTCAGTTTGCTCTGATGTGGAAACGCCGCACCGCAGTGTATGCAAGGATACCCTCTTTCCCCTTCGTCAATTCGCCCCCTACCGGACCCATCGTACTCCTGCAACCACAAAAAAGAACATCAACTTCTTTTTTCTTGTTCCATTTTACACGGATCAAACTGTGTGCAATATCTCTACCACTACTTTCTAAATTGAGATGCAGTCTCTTAATTTTTTTTTATTTCCACTATCTAATTAAGAAGTTGACGCTCATTTTTGCCCAAAAATGTGCAGGAGTGACCCGGGAGCCGTCTACGCGTAAAGCCTTGTTGTATAGCAACGCGCTCGCGTACAGAATCACAGATTCTTAATATAACGTATGCATGTACATGGCCAAAATTTAAAATAATAATCTGCCCAAAATATATATCAAACAAAATGAATGGATATAAAAATGATGGCCAACAAAATGAAGGTCAACTTCTTGACAGCAAGGCATATTACTCGATGGTCAAAATAGCGCAGTGTATCAAATCAAGCATGCTTGTAAAATAATTTCCACATTTAACACCAACTACATTAAAATTAAATATTATATCAGTATGAATACTGCTAGATCTTGAATTATGTTCTATCTTTTTAACCTTTTGAGTTAGTGGGCATACATTCTAACAGACAACTTTATCATTTTTATATAAATAAAGCATTATAAACTAAAAGTTGTTAGATAAGCACAAGGCTGTCTGAATAATTAAACAACAATCTGCAAAATGTTCTCACAAATGGCTAATTTAAGAACTTGATTTTAATATCACTTTTGTTGGTGTATCACTTATGATTGTGGAAATAATAATGAAACATGCAAAACAACATAAATCTAAATCCCTACAAAATATTTGCTAAAGCTACTTATTTTACACATGCATACCATTTAGTGTTTATAAAGAATGTGATATTGCTGACAATATTGACAATCTTCAATATAAATAAATAAACACAATATGAAGTATATTTTATTAAGCGAGTTACAGGGTCTGAGTTCAATCAAATAACTATTATCATAGTAGATAAATATATTGCTATTGTGCAATAATTAAAATCTATATACATAATTTATCAATGTATGTCAGCAAAATGTTAAAAAAAGTTTAGAAAGTTTAGTTTAGAATTAGTTTTATTTCGCCTTGGGCAGTAAACTATTTAAAAAAAATACTCTTTTTTGTTGGGCAGTTGTGTTTAGAATGGTAATTGATATGTAATATAATTTATTAAATATTTTTACAAGTTTACTTTTATTAGATATATTTTTAAAAACGTTATAAAATAAAAATACTAAAAGTAGGGAAAAGAATCCCCAATAATTTTGAAGGGCCACTCATTATAAAAAAAATACTTCAAATTGTGTGTTCCAAATATAAATATAATAGGTCACTAACATAAAATACAATGTATCGGTACTCACAGATTCATGCTGCATTCTATATTCTAAAGATGTTTCACCACCCTTGTCTTCATTGCTCCTATCCCAGTCCACCTCTTTTTTTAATGACTGTAAAATTTAAGAATATAGTTAACATACCACACTTCTTTCCATTAAGGCAGGCAGAGACAACACAAAAAAAACTGTAATGATTAATTACATAATAAGCAATATAGCAATGGAGTTTAAGGGGCATTATCAGCATCATCAAAACAAATAAAAAAAGGGGTTGGCATTAGAATCGTGCCAATCGAATTTGGGATTGTTAGTGGTTGTGTTAGATAGGGGTTGGTCTCCCCTTCTCAAAAATACCCCTCCCCCCCTGCGGAGATGCGTGGTTTTTTTTTAAGGGCTGTTTAAAGTTTCGTGTAACGGAACGAAGTAATGTGTGATAAAACGCTATATTATTATTTTTATGCATTATAAATATAGTTTATTTTAATAATTTTACCATTTGAATATATATAAACGCTTGTATTATTACATTTTGTAATAATCAATAAAAAACAAAAAAAAAATTGGTGAAACGGAACGCACGCGTCCTTCATTTTGTTATGTGTCGTAGTATTTACTCTGTGGTAGGATTGCATTCCGTTTCGATTTACCGACTCTGAACTCTGAATGTTCTGTTTTGTTTGATAATAATGATAATGGTTGGGAAGTAGGTTACAATTGGGGTGGGGAGATTAGTCGCGTTTGGTACAATTGCCAAAAAACGACTCGGATAGATTAGGTTAGAAGGCTAATGCGGGAGCGGAGCGGAGCGAAGCTCCCGCATTAGGCCTTCGTGGTTATTTTTTTTATAACCACCCAGAAAGACCGCCCAGAAAAACAGGAAAACATAGTTACCTGTTTTTGACAATTGGACCAAACGCGACTAAATTGGAGTAGAAGTAGGTAAATGGGGGCTAGGGAGTAGGTATATGGCGATCGGAGTTCTCTACACATCAGAAACTTACCTAATCCTTGTTAGTTACATCAAAAATGAAGTTTTAGGTTAGGTTATGAAAATGTTCATAACTTAAAAACTACGCGTTTCCGCAGGTTGGGAGTTGATGGGGGGGTTCCCCTCATCTCCCCCCTCCCTCCTCTTCCACTCTCCCCCCTTAATTCGATTGGCACGATTCTAAAGCAATCCCCTAGATAGTGTTGTGTGAATTTTGTGGAATATTTAATTACTAAAAAACACTCTACCAGAGCCGATAGTACACCACTACATAACAGATGAGACTCCAAGGCTTTGAGGTTCTGTCAGTGGAAACTGCAGTGCTCACATTACATCAAAAAAATTGGTTAGGAGTAGCCAATTGCCCTTGGCTACTCCTAACCCTGGGTGACAGTGGGAGATTCGGATTCAAAAAGTACTAAAGCAAAATATTAAAAGAATCTTTGATTTTGTTTATTTGGAGGGGTTAACATGTATAGGTACTAGCAAATTACATTATTATACTATTTCAAAAAATGTTTAGAACTCACTAATGGTACTTGTTGAACTGGAGGAAGCCCCGAGGGTCCAGCTATGGGCTCCACTCCACTCCTCGGACTAGGCAATGATGGGTGAGATGGATGCGTCAGTCCTGGGTGTGGTATTGTGTTTAATACACTTATTCTCTGCTCCACTGGAGAATAATGCGTCCCCAGCACGCTGCTTGTGTGGCTGTTTATCGTCATATTTAAACCTGTAATTATAAGAAAAAGAAACAACATTAAATCACAAATTCTACAGTACCTACCAATATGAAATCTGGTAGTTTAATTTTGGTGTTAATTCTAAGGTTTGTACTTGAAATTTGCACTAAATACTTACAATGGTTCATACCTTTATTTTATCTCAACTCAAGTAACTGCTCCTAAGTGTATTATCATAATTTTTGAGCTTTCTGCAAAAACATCTGCAGGTACCAAATGCATTATCAGTATTTGTTGAAATAACAAGTACTTTCTGTGTAAACCTCTGGCATTCATTTTGCCACACATGTTATTCAGTTTAACCCGGTAAAGCATCAGCTATAGGTAAAGTTTTAATAAGAAATTTTTATATAAAACAGTATAGCCTGCTCATTTTTTTCTTTGTTGACAAGATGACATGACACTGACATCAATCACAGATTATTTTGACAATTTTGAGTATTATGACAATCTAGTAGCCATGGTGTCAAATCCGATGTCAGGATAACTAAACGAATTTCAAAATAGGTTCTTCAGTTATGTACATAATAATAATACTTAATAATTATTATAAATAAAAATCTAGAACAAGATATGTGCAAAACTGCAGGTTCAGGCGTAGAATATAGTTCTATCTTTGTCTTGCCTTTGTTAGAAAAAGAGATGTGAAGACATTATCGTTATTTCTGCCAAACTAATTTAGTCATTATTTTGCACACCTTTCAACAGAATTGGCTCCGCTGTCAGTGAAACTAGTGAAGGAAAAATTACAAAAGTGGAAAAATCACAAAATGTTATCTGTGGGAAAGTCGATTGCTTGTAAACATTATATTTTGGGCTAAATTTATAGCTTCAATGTCTTGGATAACACAACACATTAATAATTGTTTTTTTTTCATTTGTAAAATTTGTTTTACGGCAATAATAATTGTATGCAAGGGCTATGTCGATTTAAACCAAGTAAGTTCTCTCTGTGTTTTTTTGCACTACCAACTTTTTTGAACGCCTGCCCTTAACACACTAGCAATATTCTTTACTAATAGGATTTAAATTATTCGGAATTTTAATTGAAAACAAGAATATTGTTATCCCTAGCTACATACAATGTTTTATACTATAAAAATCGAATACTACGTCTAAATACTATAGGTAGTCTGCGCGTGTCCCAATAGTGGAACTACCTAGGTACCTAACTGATTTGGGAGGATCCACCTGCGTGGATAAGCCTTTTGGGTCATATCTCCTGTTCTGCTCAACCAATTGCAATCAAAAATACTTACGGCAAATTATAAGTTTCACCAAGACCTCTCTAATAAGTTTGTACCTACTTAGGTACAGAGGTTTTTTATGAAGTACTACTGATTCAGAACCGCATTAAATGATTAGAGGTTTCCCACGTGCACTTTGCAGATATGGAGGATAAGAATGGCAGGTGTACCTATTATGTGCATACCTACCTAGTGTTAACTTACCAATATTCTCATTTTGTGCGCCATTGGATCTAATTGATACAGTGTCTTCTTCCGGTGATGATGAGCGCATAGGTTCATCAGGAGGCTCGTCTTTTGGTATAGTAGGATGTGTAGGTATCGGTGTTTCAGACGCAGTTTCAGATCTAAATCGTCGCACTGATAATAAAGGTGATATTCTAGGAGGTGACGCCTCGGGCATGTCTCTTTGATCTCTAGTTTCTCTAGATTCACGTAACTCCCTCGGGTCTCGGACCTCTCTTAAGTCACGTGGAATATCTTTCAATTCTCTGTGTTCTCGAATTTCACGTAAATCCCTCAAATCGCGAGGGTCTCTGTTATCTCGCGTCTCTCTTAAGTCGCGAGATTCTCTTAATTCTCTGTGTTCTCGTGAGTCTCTTGTTTCTCGCGAGTCTCTTGTGTGACTGTCTCGACAGTCACGACTCTCCTTATTTTCCCTTTCACGTAGTTCCCGTGTGTCTCTCAGTTCCCGCCGTTCCTCCTTTTCTCTATGTTCTCTACTTTCTATTTTCTCTTGTGGTTCCGTACTGTCTCTTACACTTTGAGATTGGCATTCTTCCATTGGATCTGGAACCTTTCTAGCATCAATGCCAGCTGCGCTTAGGGTAGTCATTTCAGCTAAGCCCTTTACCTTGAATAAAAAATTACAACAATATGAATTAAATACTATTTATGTAACATGTCTGTAATTTGACTGGTGCTAACAAAAAATCACAATGTTTCTAACAAGCTTGAAATATTTTATTCTTCTACCTCTAGTATCTACGTGGGTACCTACACACTTCCTTGTGCTAGAGGAATCACAGAGGCGAGGTACTAGGTAGTCAATTTATCTATGTTATGGAATTAATGGGCACTAATCGTGTGCCAGGAATCAAACTCTGAAATAAACGTGTTCTCCTTCATCTTAGCGTACCTTTAAAGGTCAATTTATTTATTTATTTATTTTTCACAATTTCACAAAAGTACAAATCACATAAATACCTTATGATGCATTGAATATATACAATAGGAACTAATCATAGAACATACTTGATTTTGGGCATCTGTGCCAGGACCAGGACTAGACAAAATAGTCTATATTCCAGGCATCAGCGCATTCACATTTAACATAGCCTAGAGACGGACTTATATTACGTTATTACATAGATTTACACTTCATAATCATTTTTATGGCAAAGTAGTCAAAGCTACAATCTAGTGTGCAGTTTCTGTCAAAAAAATTCTGAAAAATTATTAATATCATGAATCATAAAAAGGATGAAAAGAAGGAGACCCTAAACCCCAGTCGCTTCCGCAGCTTCCAGTTCGGAGTCTGAGTTCCACCAGTCACTACACCTGTCTAACTGTGTATTTGGCTGAACAAGTAGAGTACCTAAATATTAAAACAGCCTCTGTGGCGTGGCGGTAGTGCACGCGACTGCCACGCAGGAGGCGCGGGTTCGATTCCCGCTCAGTGCAAATATTTGTATGCATGAATATGGCTATTTGCATTGGTCTGGGTGTTTCTATGTATAATATGTATTTATTTACAAAAAAAAAGTATATAAGTATGTTAATCCGCATTCTAGATTCCATAACACAAGCTATAAAAGCTTACCATGGGTCTAGACAGCGTGTGGTTTTAAAAAAAAAAAAAGAAAAGTATGTTTGGTTTTTCCTACATTATTGGGTATTACTATTTGCAATACAGTATCTCATTACCTGAAGGCTCTCAGCTGTTTTGAGGAGAGCGGGCAGTTGGCAGTATTGGACGTTGACCTCGCCCTTGTACATGAAGTCGACGAGCGTGCGCAATTCTTCTAAGCCTACGTCTTTGAGAATCACAATGGGATGACGTGACGGGTGGTCCACGAACAGCGATCGGAAGTACGATGAACACGCAGACAGTACTACCTGAAAATTTTATAAAGTTTACGTTAGAAAAGTCTTTTAATTATGTTAGTCGTACGCAACTGCAAAACATGAAGACCTTTTTTATACCACTTAGGTGGCAGACAATTACAGGGCCCACCTAATGGAAAGTGGTTACCGTGGCCTATGGACCTATGGGTACCTACAACACCGCCAGCGTTACATTCGCGCTGCCGACTCTGAAGAATCTAAATCTAATGCCCTTCTTGAAGAACCCTATATTGTAGTCACTTAGTTAAACCACACCAGGGAGGTTATTCCACAACCTGAGCGTGCGTGGGATGAAGTTCCTTTCATACCACTCAGTGCGCATCGTTTCCGGTCGCAGGGTGTGAGAGTGAACTCTGATTATTATAAGTACCTAAGTATACCTCAGTGGCGTGGTGGTAGTGCACGAGACTGTTACGCAGGAGGCGCGGGTTCGATTCCCGCTTAGGGCAAATATTTGTATGCATGAATATGACTTTAATCATTGGTCTGGGTGTTTCTATGTATAGTATGTATGTATTTAGAAAAAAAAGTATCCGCATTCTGGATTCCATAACACGGGATACATACGCGGGATACACAAGCTAGTTAAGCAGTGCTTACCATGGGTCTAGATAGCGTTGTGTGGAATGTTGTGAAATATTTATTTATTTATTTACTAGCTTTTGCCCGCGGCTCCGTCCGCGTGGATGTCAGTTATCGCGACCAAACATATCCTATGTCCTTTCTCAAGGTCTAATCTACCTCTATACCAAATTTCATCAAAATCGGTTCAGTGGTTTAGGCGTGAAAGCATAACATACAGACAGACAGACAGACAGACAGAGTTACTTTCGCATTTATACTGAAAGGACATAGGATATGTTTGGTCGCGATAACTGTATCGCGACCAAACATATCCTATGTCCTTTCTCAAGGTCTAATCTACCTCTATACCAAATTTCATCAAAATCGGTTCAGTGGTTTAGGCGTGAAAGCGTAACATACAGACAGACAGACAGACAGAGTTACTTTCGCATTTATAATATTAGTATGGATTTGTAGAAAAAAATGTGCCTTACTAATATCGAAAATCAACCACGTCGCAGTTGATTCAAGTTCAACTGCAACGTTTGATTGATTCAGTTGATTGAGGCGGACCCCGAACTTCGAGGTCAGGCCTCGGATTCGACCAGGAGTAACGCATCATCATCATGTTGCCTAACCAACAGCAAAATGCAAATATATTATGACTCATCTAAAATTTACTGTCACCGTATCAATTTTTTACCAACCCGAGACGGATTGATTTAGATTTTGTTATCCGCGAGTCCCATGACATAGTCCTAATACCTACGGTAAATAATCTGAATATTTTCTTTTTTTTAAGTCGTCGCTTCTTCTTCTATCGAGTCGATGGCTTATCGCGTAATATTTGGTTTGCTCAGTGTGCAGCCACCTTGATAGCGTTCTCAAAGGCACTCATGAATTCCTCCGGTGTACATGTGTTTGGGCAAGTAGTACACGTCAATAGGTGAGTCATAGTCTGTGTAGCTCCGCATTTACACGATGGGTGCACGCCACCTCGTCTGAAAAACCCCACCTAATGTGGTTTTCATTGCATCGGCTGATCTTCATCCTAAGTCTGTTCAAGGACTTCCAGGTGTTAAGGAAAGGTCCCGTCCAGGGGGAAGATTCTCCGATAGCGGGACAAAAGGGATGGGTGATCGCCACTACGTTCCCCAGACATCAAATTCTAGCTAGAAAGGGTTCGCAAATCTGTTAGACACTGGAAATCGTGAAAATCCACTTTTACTCTGGACGAAAGTCTTCTCCTATTTAGTCCAAGAACTATCTATAAGTTTGCATATTAGACTAATAAGGTATATGGTAAATTAGCATCAATTATGAGATTACATAATAGCACAACTGATATTATGGTCGAGCCGATATTAATGCTGAGAAAATTAGAGCACTACCACTTTACACACGAAAAAGTACCACCTTAAACCTTCACTGTAGTAGTTTTTACTGTCTACCGCCGCTTTTTTGCGACGCCTCTATTTTCAGTTTAAAGTTAAACAATAGGTACTGTGTGATACTGATGTTTCTTCTTTCATTCCAATTCTCTTTATCGTTCCAGTTCTATCTTTGCGTTTTAGTAGGTACCTTTAGGAGCCAAAATATGTACTTTTTATAATTTACCTTATGAGCCCTAATTGATGCACCTTCGGAGCAGGCTAGCGTGACGTCCACCAGACTCTCGTCGTGCAGCAACTGGCTGAATACTCCCAGCAGGTTGCTCTGATGATTGTTCCACCTTAGGCAATAGTGCTCACTTCCCATGTCTAAGCTAGCTCCCGCCGCTGTGAAGGGCACAATAAATATCAAATTATTGACTAGTCTGATAGTATATCACCACAGATCGCTAGACTGTGCTACTACAGTGAAAACATTTTGGCATATTTAAATTTAAATAGGTAGTCAACATTCAGGATAGAACTTGCCTCCATGACAGTACCTTTCTATGGCGAATGTTATGACCAATTAAACTTCTTGGAGACATTCAGGAAAGGTAATTCGAAAGAATTATTTGCTCTAGTGTCATATGCAGGTATATAGGGGTTGTATGGGCATATGTTTAGGAAAATTTTAACTTTCTAGTAGGTAGATATACAAGAGCGAAAAGGACAGGTTGCGAATTAAAATCTCCTATCCGAGATGTTGACTACTTCCAAATTAAATTTATAATTATTAAACAATTATATTATCCATACTGTAAGTATTGTTATTGTAAGCAAGTGCCTAAAATCTAGTTAGCTGATCACTTTTAGTTTAAAGTTTTGTCAATGAGTTTTCTGAAATGTTCTCTGAGGCTCGTTGCTAAGATGGTATCCAAGTAGTCCATATCAGCCATGTTGAGAAATAATAATCTGGTCAATCTTAGGATGAAATAACCAACTTTAACTTAATGAAACCCCTCTATGATCGCCATACAAACAGCACAACTACCCTTAACATTTAGGTCACTGAAAAGTCTAACAACGGATCAAACTAAAACTTTGGTAGGTATCACCTGTGAGTTAAGATGGTAGAGAATATGATAGTCCGGCTGATAAAGCCTGTGTAAAAGTTCGACACCTACTGAATTGAAAAGGCTCTGAGAATAATGACAAAACTTCACCATATTAAGAATAACTTCCGACTTCTACCTACAGTTTCCAATAACGTCCATTCCAAATTAAAATTGATCTTTCGTCATAGATCTCTGTGATGGACATGAACGGTGCAAAGTTTTTTTTTAGTCGAGCAACAAAAAAAAAAATATCTTAGAAATCATTCATCAGCATCACGCATTTACAAACAAATTTATTGCTTGTCGTAAACTAGGCGAAGAGTCCTAGGCTATATAAAAGATTCTTATAACGTTTTTCATAACGGTACCTATAAGAAAAATAGTTAATGTGATGTGTGTTGGGTTTTTACTGTTTCTTGTTTTTATGCAAAAAAACCATGTAGGTAAGTGGTTACGACAATGATCTTGTTGGGAACGGCGTTGCTAATGACACTGGATTTTATGACACGATTTTACATACGATTCAAATTTCATGGATTACTTCTACAGTGTATCTGTGAATAAGTACCTAGGTACAATCGCCATCGATATTAATATACGCCATTTCAAGTATCAACCATCCTGACGGTGAAACTTTACGCAAAATACCTACTGATTGAAAATCAATTAAGTATGTAATCAATCAATCAAGCCCACCGCGGTCCACTGCAGGACATAAGCCTCTCCCAATAATCGAGTTTTTTTTTTATTAGTCTTCTAAAGATAAGTAACTAAAATAAATTATATCTGCATGAATTTATTTTTTCTAAGTGTGAACATTTATAAATATTTTGCACTTAGCATATCCATAGGAGTAAAACTACGTATGTACTTAATACTTGTTATCAGTATAAGGCCTATTTTCTACACGAGTTACTCATTATAAATTTATCAGTCGTTTTATGCATCAGTAAACCAGGGCCTCGATTCTACTAAATAAAAACTATTGTCAAACCACAGAGATTGCAAAAAGCGGCATTAAAGTTTAGACGTTATTTCTATACACTAAGGTCCAAAATTAAATGACAAAAGTTTCATTACACTCTTTTATTCACTCTGCTAACAGTTATTTAATATTGAACTTTAAATGCATCGCTTTAAAGTATATAATGTATTGCCGCTTTTTGCAATCTCTGTGGTTTGACAATAGTTTTGCTTTAGTAGAATCGAGGCCCAGTAAGCATGTCATACATTACGATTACGTAGAAGTTTAATGTAACATTACCTATGTAGTCAGATCAGATGCATTTACTTACAAAATAAAAAATGGCATGTACTTAAATAGGTACTTTACAATTTCAATTGCGGAAGCTTTATTCAGATGCAAGAGTGAGAGAGCGTAGCATTTTGCATTAAGGGGTTCTCCTGCTGTAGGTACCTGGTACCTACCTACATAAAATCAACATTGGGTATCAGCATTCAACGATTTCCAGGCCTTAAAACTACAAATAAACCAGAATTTTTATAGTTTAAATAGTTCGGGCCTTCACGTGATAAATTTTCGATAACTTTAAGAAGAATTTTTATTTTATAAATTTTATCCTAATCTATTTTTCATTATGGCTATCAACACGATATTTATCAAAACATATGTGTGAAATGTGCAGAAATGTAGATATAATCGTAGGTATTCTGAAAACACGAATTTCCGCTCCCTAATACTTAGGGTAGTTTTTAGGTATTCCCTAGAATTGAATCGTTCTTATTACAAAAAAAGTGCGTAGGTAGGTTTCTAGTTATTTTAATTATTGCTTTTTCTGGCCCGACTACCTACTCGTTTGTTAAAGGCTCTCAAGGTCATGACACATGGGTTCTAAATAGTTAGGTAGGTATTTCCTGTTTAGGAGTTTTGTCTGTGAAATCATTTCTAGACCTTAGCCCCATAGGCCAGCATTCATTTATTTAGTATAGGTACTTTCTTATATGAGGATCGCTAAACATATATCCATACTAATATTATAAATGCGAAAGTAACTCTCTCTGTCTGTCTGTCTGTCTGTCTGTCTGTCTGTCTGTATGTTACGCTTTCACGCCTCAACCACTGAACCGATTTTGATGAAATTTGGTATAGGGATAGGTTAGACCTTGAGAAAGGACATAGGCTATGTTTGGTCGCGATAACCGACATCCACGCGGGCGGAGCCGCGGGCAAAAGCTAGTAAATATATATAGGTATAAAATTTAGTGCATATGCCTTAAAAAAAAAATTATGACGCACTCGACGCGTTAATTACAGCATTTACGTACAACACGTTCAACAGCCGGAACCGTCAGATTTGCTAATAAGTACAAAACGCCACTCCAGTATAATTTTTTATTTTCTGATTACCGCTTCGCGCCTACATGCGCGAAGATAAATATAGCCGCGAGTATACCTACTATTTAAACGTAGGTGTTGTGCGCACACGCGTGCGGCCGCGACGCAGTCAAGATCAAGGGCGCACGATTGCGCAAGAGTTGGCGGTCGCACCGCACTGCAACTCAGTGTGATGTCATCGAGCCGTCTGCGTCCCCCCACCTCGCCAATCTCGTATCATACGCTTGTTGCAAAGGCCGCGGACACGGAACAGTCTATTTTTGAATATTTTGATTGTGCATTTTGCTTTTTTGTTTAGATTTTTTTTTTTCAATTCCTGCGCTAGTGCTAACCAAGAGCCAAATTGATGATGCAATTTTGCACTCATTATGAAGGTGTCAAATGATGACACCTTCTTAAAAGGCTATATACTTTATATTTTCTCCATGGTCACATGATAAATCAATGATAAGATTTATATCTTATCATTGCATATTGGAATTATCAGTCCCTGTAATAGTATTTAACGATAATTTTAGATTAAGTTTAGATTATAAATTGTAAATCAAATTAACTCAGAAAAGAACCGCAAAATTACAATAAATAATTTTAACATAGTATAGGAAGTTGCAAGAGCGATTTAACTCAAATTAATATTGACGTTTGTGAAACTAGTTGCTGCCGTCGAGTGACCTTCACTGCACAATAGTGTAGCAAATGCGTTTAAGAAGTGAACACACAGAGCACATTAAAAAGTCATATAATATTTACTATTTTAATAAAAAAATACTGAATGTACTACCTAATGTACATAGGTTGAGGGACAGAGAAGAACGGAGGGAATGTTGAGATGGCTGCCATCAGAGGAATGAATGAATTAACGAATGGAAAAAGACACAATTATTGTACGTTGCACTGACCCCCAATAAACTTGAGATAAGGCAGTAGAATGATGATATTACCCGACAAAAGAATCCTATGCCTACTTGCAATATAAATACAATTGCAAATTACACCTCGTCTCGTTGAACCCGTGTCAAAATAAAACTATTAACAAAGTTTGAATAATTATTCATGACCTTGTGCATAAATTCGAGGCTGTCTGATATGAGGATCGAACATTTTGTCGAGGTAGTTATATCCATAACATAGGTATAGCAACATACATACTCATATTAACGTAATTTATGCCTATTATATTTTTCAAGTCTAGACAACTTCAATCGTACACTATTATGATAATATTAATTGGTTTCTTCTTTCTTTTTATCATTTTGCAGTTACACTGTGATACAGTATATGTTTTTATTCTTATCCAGTAATATGAGTTCTAGCAGTGCACCACTGCACTGTAAAAAGTGGTTCTTGAGTAGGTAACAGTGTGACACGATGGGATTTTTTCCCAACCAGTAACACTGTTATTCGTTTGGGTGTAGCTGGGGCGTTGCTGATATATTCCCCATATCCTTAGTTTCTATCCACTAACCACACTAATACACTAACAGAATTCACTATCAAGTTAGACAGAGGTTTCATTGAGACATGTAAATTACTTTTTCAAATAGTTTTGGCACTGATTCTGAGTATTTACATTGAAATTAGTCACAAAATATGTAAATACATAAAATGATAAACTGTAGATTTTTTGACTTTAAGTTGAAAAAAGTGTTTCCTCTATTAATTAGTGTATACACACCTTTATGATGCAGTCTGCATGAGCATGAGCGCTTTGAGCAGTGCTATGGTAATATATAATACACGGTGCATTAGATTCCTTTCATACATAAATGATCTTACATTTTCTACAACGTATTTCGTCATACACGGAAATAGCTACGTCTCACTACAACAAAGCCTCTAAATAGTGCTAGAAATCATTAAAAAAACAAGCTTAAAATCTTTTGATATTTTAATGTATGTGACTGATGCAGGTAAGTGACTGTGATGAATGTAAAGAATATAATAATAGATTTTATTGAACCAGATTTTAAGATGCGCTTACGCTAATGACTATTTCAAACTGCTGCTACAATTAAAAAAAAAATTACAATAAAATCAGTAAACTTAAATTTCTATTAAATAGTATCTAGGTGATATGGTAATATAATATGGTGTGTGAAAAAATAAGACTTCAATAGGCACGTCCTAATGAGGTGTTCAATATTTATTAAATGGCATCTGATATTGGTCGTAAATTGTTTGCATTGTTCAACCCTAATTCAGAAGTTGCATTCGCAATGTGTAGGAATAATGATAGGTACTTACAGCTGCTATTGCAAGCTGTACCTTTTCTTTACTATAAATACGTATATTTTTAGTATTTGAAGTAAAGAAAAGGTTCCTTTTTTAAGATTGTGGTAACTTCAGTGTAATTGCAGGTTCTAGGTAGGTATATCATAATTATTACGCATAGACCTGGAAACCGGCAACGGATTGTCATTTGTGAAATCCAACCTTGCCATCCAGAGATAAACTCTCAACGTGTAACTATTTGAATATCACCGATTAAGTTCTTACGTTTACGAATGTTTTTTTTGTGATTGTAAAATTTTGAATTTAGAATTTTCAGTACCTATGTAAATTATGTGTAAAATGTATGTAAATTTTGTGTAAAATTATGTGTTTTATTTACGAATAGTGGTCCATTTACCAGGTTACCTACTTTAAGTTGAATTTAAAACCAGTAAAAAGGCATTGGACTTGACCATTATTACTTAAACAGTTCATGGATAAGTTATATTACTAGTTATATACTCAGTAATAAATGGTAATAGGTAAATACTATTGATTATTTCACATTTTCTTGGTTTAGAGCAATTATTCGTGATACTATGTATTTTTTTACATAAAACACTATAAAGATGAATATAAAAGCACCCATTATAGCTTTATGGGTTTATCTTGTTATCTTAGGTGTAATAATTAAATTATTACAAATTCGTAACCGTTTTTAACAGTATCATAATGATTTCATTTTAAAACCTACGTTAATCATTGCAGCAATTTTATATTTTCATCATATTGTACCTACTTCTCACACAGTTCTCTCTATACCTACAAGTATCTAACAATTAAACATAGGTAAATACTAACACATCCAACTAACATTCATCAACACAATTCCCTTCAAAGTTCCG
The DNA here is from genome assembly GCA_914829495.1 of Eilema sororculum. Lineage (NCBI taxonomy): Eukaryota > Metazoa > Arthropoda > Insecta > Lepidoptera > Erebidae > Eilema > Eilema sororculum. The sequence continues at coordinate 13,777,679 of OU618543.1, read as the reverse complement.
TTACCGCAAATGACGATGACGTAACGTCGTCCTGAAACTGCAGCGTGTGTGATAGGCCTTACATAACACGCGCGGATCAGCGAGCACTGCGTGGGGATCAAGGTCGTGCGAAATAACGCATAACGTATATTATGTATGACCGTTGCACGCCGCGGCCGCCGCTCCACCGCGCGCTCCATCGATATCTTCGACTCGCGACCGATTGCTTGGTAACTGGGTACTGTAACAACTCATGTTGCTGTTTGGCGCGTCCGGTCGCGCCTAAATCTATCATACATACATCTGCATGATTGTATGCTCATATTAGATTATGGAGAGTATTAGACTGCAAACGGAAAATCAAATCGTTTATTCAAGTTATTGTAACATATTTAAAAATTAACTTTTGATGTCAAATTCTACTAAGTTTTCCACCGCTTCTAAAGCACTTATGGTGAAGTAACGGTGCAACATTCAGAGCACTTTACATTATAGAAATACGTAGATGCATGTAACTAGCGATTTATAAAGAGTGACCATTATTACTGTCTTGCTTTGCCTTGTCGAATCTGGCAGTGAATTTCAGTGTAAACGGCAAGTGTAAGAAGCAATAACGTTCATAAAAATGTTACTTTGTGAGTTGTGACCTATATAAATGTGACCTATAATATGTGTATAGATAGATACAACTGATACATTTAACTTACACCTGGAAGTAATTGAACCCAATAAACAATTTTCGTCTTTCTAAAATGACACATCTTTATTTTTAAATTAATAAAGCGTAAGCACTTACCCATACTCCATTTGATTAGGTATTTAACTGAAGGTAAACAATCCTGGGGCGACTTAAGTATTACTAACTGACTAATTAGTGGTTCAGTATCGGTTTTAGGCTTCAAAACAAGTTTCTATACAGAAAAATATCAATAACCATATTTAAAAAAAGTATATCCAAATGGAGTATAGGTATACTTATATCTATATTATCTATTTCAATCAAACACCTCATTTCTAATACTATTGGTATTTTTCAGTAGTCGGAGATACTTCTATTATGGTCCAAACGGATTCCATTTTTAAAATTGATTCCAAACGAATATCAGAAAAAACACGGTTCTTCAATGCAGTTACTTACAGCAGTTTGGTGAATGTAATCCACATTTGGTGTAGCGGATCCTAAATAAAATTTAATTGACACTTCTTTAAATCTATTACAATACTCACTCAGTAAGTAGGTAATTCGTACTAATTTTGAAATTCGTGTTATTGATATTGAATACGATAAATGGATGGCCATCGAATCGTATATATTGTTACTGTAACATATAAATAACCTGAATGTGATGAGTCATGTTTATTACATGCATGCATGCGCCATTTAAAGTTCGGAAAAAATTTCTACATGTGGTTCTCGTAGAAGACGGATAGGGATGTTCTTCGTCCGACCATAAACATTCAGCCCATGACAAAGTGCCCACTTGATAGCAATAGGTTCGTATTATGTAGGAGTGAAAATCATAGTTGGAGAAATTTGGGTAATAATATACCTCTGCCTAACCGTTCAGGGATTCACAGGCGTGATTATAATGTTTCTATGCTAAACTTTATAGCTAATGGTGCGTAGATTACTTTATTACTTACTCCGGAATGAGGAAGATAAAATAAACGAAATAAAATTTTTATGTGCCCTTTTTTTTTTCAAATAAATCCTCCCCATCGGTCTCTACAGGCTGGTGACAAATTTCTTGAGCAAGGTAATGGCCAGCCAAATCTATGACTTAAATAAAAATTCAATTTATTGATATAAAATAATAGATATTAACCTGAGAACACCTAGCCGAAATTATTCGAAATTCGAAATTCGCCGAAGAAGGAAGCTGTATAGGGCAAATCTAGTATAATCTATTGATTAATGAACGGCAGAGTTCGTCTGGCGTAGGTCAACTTAACCAAATCATAAAAAAATGCTAACCATATTATAGAAGTACGTAGAAGGAGTCAGGATCACGAACTAAGACTACCCTAAGCTTCGAGGCGAAGTCTTGGATGTTACCAGAACTGGTCTACCTACCTTCCTACTATCAAGATGATGCAGGTGCAGATTTTGATGCAATCTGGATTGATGTTCATATGACGAATATACATGGAATATTATAGTTTTTTTTATTATTATGTTTATTATTTAGTCAGTTTCATTATACAAATTATAATAATAGTCAAGTAGCCAGCCAAGCTTTTGTCACGTAAATAACCCGCCCCGGGTCGTGTCGTGTCCGGTGCAAAGGAGCCCAGAACACTAACCGCATTTCCGCGCTGGATCGCAATAGCTAGCCTTTACACCAGGTACGATCCGGAGCGGGAGACTGTAGATTGACTGTAACTATTTGTATATGAAATCAATACTTTTGTTTGTGTGCTATGAATGTGCTATGAACAGACATGAAACGCAAAACATAAAACACCCCGACATTGAAAATGTAAATACTTATAAACATTTCTGCACATAAGTAAACTAACCTTGGAAATTGATATGATTAAAAAATAGTACAAAATGTGATAAAATCTGTGTGAAGTGAATAAAATTATACTCACAGACACATTAGTGCTTGCTGTAGACGTCTAAAACACATTTTCTTCTTGGTGTGGAACGTGTATTTACTTATTTACACATATAAAGCTGTTATCGAGTCAACTAGGTAAGAGCAACTGGTACGATTTGCAAGATTTTAAATAAATAAATAATTTAAAATAGCCTAGCTTGGTATCTAGATTTGATTACAACATAATACTGACAGTACCAGTGTGTTGTTTTTTTTTTTTTTCATTTTTATTCCGTCATTTGGCTGCTGAACACGACAGATGGTAAAAAGCTTTTACCATCATCAGAATCTAGAATGGTGGCTCTTATAATGACAGCCTCTGTGGCGTGGAGGTCGTGAACGCGACTGCCACGCAAGAGGCGCGGGTTCGATCCCCGCTTAGTGCAAATATTTGTATGCATGAATATGGCTATTTGCATTGGTCTGGGTGTTTCTATGTATAATATGTAAGTATTTACAAAAAAAAAATTAAGCATGTTAATACAAGCTAGTTAAGCTTACCATGGGTCTAAATACCGTTGTTTAGAATGTGTGGAATATTTATTTATATTTTGGATTTCACCCTAACTTCTTATCCTCTATTGTAGTACCGTCAGTCAATCAAATGAAGTTTAAGACCTAAGATGTTCTGTAAATTTGAATCTGTTAGGCTACTGTCATTGACTGTACATAATATAACCCGAATCCACACTAAAATTATAAATGCAAAAGTAACTCTGTCTGTCTGTCCGTCTGTATGTTACGCTTTCACGCCTAAACCACTGAGCCGATTTTGATAAAATTTGGTTTAGGGGTAAATTAGACCATGAGAAAGGACATAGGCTATGTTTAGTCGCGATAACCGTCATCCACGTGGGCGGAACCGGGGGCAAAAGCTAGTCTAGAATATATATTCTATGAACTAAATATATGATATAAAATAGTGTCGCTAGCCTTTATTAAAATGACGCATAGTTTATACAAAAAAGAATTAAAGCTCACTGTTGGCCTTGGTTCTAATCACTTGCCAGGCAGACTAGCCGGACAACGACTGACATGCACTTGGCGGTATTTGCATTTTGCGAAGGTTGCTTCTGTTAACGCGTAGTTTTTCATCTCAAAAAATGAGGAGTTGCATTATAAAATCCAAAATGTTATACTACCTACTTGGGTATGATTATATACCTACTACTTATTGCACACCTATCAAAATATGCATGTATGAAATACGCAATTAACATATATTTAAGCACAGTTTTGAAATCCACAAAATTCTCATCCGATATGACCCACAGTAACGTATTTGGTCATCATTTTCAACCCAGTTCTAATTTTAAATTATTTTTTTTTTTTTTTTTTTTTGGCAAACAGCCCCAACTTCTAGAGGTTGGCTTTTCTTGGGGTCTCGTCCATCAAATAGCAGGAATACCAGCTTGCTTGCAGATGAGCGTAACTTGGGCCCTAAAACTCTTAGTGGGACCCCTTACATTTATGTCCTCCTGTACAGTCAACACTATAACATATCCATAAAATGTAAGCTATTTATTACTTACAGTTTCACAGTCAAATATACGTGAAATATATTCCAAATGTTCAACAATATTTCAAAATTATTCAATTCGTTTGCCTATGTACAACTGTGTTAACACGCATATTGATTACGATCTATTCCCAAGTTAATATATTACGTTAAATTATATAATAACACATAAATATTAAATGAATTCGAAAATGTATACTGTATAGTATATATGAACACAACGGTTTTATACTTGTTTCGCAAATAATCCGCGTAGAACCTTTGGCGTTGTGAGTACCTACCTACGTATTACTCGTACCCTATATAAGTGCAGCGGTAACCGCTTAGCATTAGATGGATGTCCCATAATCCCCGAATTTATTACACTGAAATAAGATCATATGTTTGTGTACGTGTGCAAAAAAAGAATTATACTAGCTGTATAAAATATTACGATCTTCTGAGTAAAGTATAAATGGTAAAACTGTTTGTCAAATTTTAAAAGATTACTTTAGAAAGAGACTTAGTAGGGGTAGGATTTTTCGATGAACTATGAAGAAGCCAATACCAATGTCATGAGGGGACTACCATCTAACCTCTGGCAATATTTAATTTCTGTAGTTGAACCAATTGTCGGTCCTCCTCTGACCTCCATCCCCGAAAGGAACACATGTGCGAGAACCTAATGGCCTCATATAACACCAAAATAATGGCAAACTACTGGCTAAATTAAGCCATGATCACATAAGTGTTCACACAATGGTGCATAGCTTATTACTACACCACGATTCCTTTGAAGTGTGGCCAAAAATAGATAACATCCCGATTGCGCGCCACGAAGGTCAATCATGCACCACTGTATACCATTGCCTTCCTGTACGCAGTGATAATGGCTTGCCGTGGTCCATCGTATACCAATATGCACTGGGCCTTAAGATGTTATTCTAATATTTAACATTACAAATGCGAATATAACTCTGTTTGTCTATCTGTTAAGCTTTCACGCCTAAACTACTGAACGGATTTTGATGAAATTTCGTATAGGGGTAGACCTTGATAGGTCTTGTTTGGTCGCGATAACTGATATCCATGCAGGCGAAGCCGGGGTCAACATCTAGTTACAGATAAAATTTCAATGTTTCTTACGTGCGTTTGTATTGGACGACTTATCTATCTTACTGGCTAATCAAAGAATCAATAGGCTTACAAGGATAATGCCGATATCCATCATTCGTATTGACTTTTTCAATTAAAAATGTATTTAGTTTAAAGATGAGTATAGGTTAAAATTTTATCGGTATCACAATTATTTAATAGATTAATTATGTGATAGTATTAGCAACTGTACTCCGCAATTTCACTCGGCATACCTAGTCACTACTATCCGAGTTTTTGTATTTTTTTTTCTATAACAAGAAGAAGGAAGACGTGATCGAATCTGAAATAATAGCCTAAGGTTTCCTAAAAACTGGGCTGTCAACCCTCCGCAATCCATCCATCTTCTCTTCTCTGCTCCTAAAGTGCTAAAGGTCTCAACCTGGCATTGTGGCTATCTGAGAATATTACTCTGACCTCCTCTTATAATATACTGTGACAGTCGCTCGCTTCTCAACCTTACATTCATTACAATGATGGTTATGTACACATTATACTTATTCTTAAGTTTAAAGTGAAATTGGGAGTACGAAAAATTTCAATGGTATTAGTGATAACCATTGTATAAAATTGCATGTCTGTTCTTTCAATATTTATTATATCGTACATTCTATCAAAACTACTCTGAGACTAGCCATAATTCTTGTGAAGCTGGTAATTTATAAATACAACCACACAAGTTTGAACCCTCAAGGCTTTGGCGGCTGATCAGGTGGCCACTTAAACCATCTGTATTGTACAACCCAGTTAATTTTAATGCTTTTTGTAAAGTAATTATAATGAACTAGCTGTTGCCTGCAACTTGAAATAGCTCAAACCCATGTATTATGTTAGGTCATCGTAAAATTTTAAATCTTTCTGACAGCCTCTGTGGCGTGGCGGTAGTGAATGCGACTGCTACGCAGGAGGCGCGGGTTCGATAATTATATTCAATAATAAAAATAGTATCTAAGTGTGTTTGTTGTATGTTTATCCGCATTCTAGATATTTAAGCTTACCATGAATCTAGATAGCCTTGTGTAGAATATTGTGGAATATTAATTTATTTATTTATTATTCAGAAAATATACACAGTTTACACTATAAAGTTGTATCTATACAAATAAATAAAATTGGAGTGTCTGTTTGTAATATTAAAATAACTGCTTTCTACTACATGCATATGAATGTATATACGGTACACATACCAAAATATATATTTTTAATTTTTTTGTCTGTCTGTCTGTCTGTCTGTCTGTCTGTCTGTCTGTTTGTTTTGGCTAATCTCTGGAACGGCTGGACCGATTTGGACGGGACTTTCACTGGCAGATAGCTTATGTAATAAGGAGTAATTTAGGCTAAAAAAAAAATGCCAAAAAAAAAACTGATTTTTTCTATACATACAATACATATACAAATAAATAAAATTGGAGTGTCTGTTTGTAATATTAAAATAACCGCTTTCTACTACATGCATATGAATGTATATACGGTACACATACCAAAATATATATTTTTAAATTTTTTGTCTGTCTGTCTGTCTGTCTGTCTGTCTGTCTGTCTGTCTGTTTGTTTTGGCTAATCTCTGGAACGGCTGGACCGATTTGGACGGGACTTTCACTGGCAGATAGCTTATGTAATAAGGAGTAATTTAGGCTAAAAAAAAAATGCCAAAAAAAAAACTGATTTTTTTTATTAAGTACATTCCACGCGGACGAAGTCGCGGGCACAGCTAGTTATGGAATATGTGCTAATATTGATACTCTGACATTTAGGCCTTCGCCTGTATTTTTAAAATCAATGCCCAGCCTATTGTTTACCTACTTACAATTTATTCTTTAAGTAGGAATACTATATACGTTATCTACAAATTAAATTAGTTTGACGATAGTATCACTTCCATGACGCGACATCGAATGATCATAAGGTTTATTAAGATGGGCAAATTCTTCTATGTGTATATACAGTCAGCGTCAGAAATATCTTGACCTACAAACTTTCAAAATAATCTTGAAACTAGGGTAATTAGAGTAAACCAAATTGTTTTATTGAATTAAATTTGTATTTGTTTGTCCGAAATCCTAAGTGCCCCCTTGACGGCAAAAGGCTCGCCCCCTATTTCGTGGGACCGAAAATCATAGTTGGCGAAATATGGGTGTTAAGACACTTCTGCTTACCCTTTTTGGGATTTACAGTCGTCAGTGTATTGTCCGACTTAAAAGTGTGTACTTAATTGTCACAACAATCGGTCAAGAGGAAGAGACAAAAATCAAGGAATTAAGATAATTTTAAACACTTTGTTCATCTACATCTTTCTGATGCTGACTATACCTACTCAACTAAAGACACATCTTTGTTGTATGCACTAAACGTCGATGCAAAAAAATAATATTTTCTTCATTATTATATTCGTAATCGTAGAATCGCAAGGTCTCAAGCTATTTATTATTCAAGATATTTAAGTCTAACTTCCTCAATATATTGTTTTTGCAAGACCTAGGTATCATAAAAAAAATCTTAGATTATAACTTCTATGGATTATCTACTAAATTTGAGAATATGAAATTATATTTATTTATGGCATAAAACCAGTTTCCATCAAAGCTTCTGCAGATACTTTATGTATAGTTACGGAATCGGCACAACGTAACATCATGGCATTTAGTAAATATGCCCCTAGACGGAGAATCCTTACAATTCATAGAGCCATACAATTCATAAACTACTTAAACACAGTCTAGCGTACTGTGGATTTTTTCTAAGTACACTCGCGGAATTCGAGCGGGTACATATAAACACTACAGTGTTTGGCATAACAGACGAATACGATTTTCTTTGACGTACGATGATGAACTATGAATTGTATAAAAGTGGTCAGATCATTGCCGCATTAGTTTGAACTGTAAGGGTCATGTAAAAATATACATTTACCGTTTTACTTACATATCTTTCTAACTTTGTTGTTTAATTTAAATACTCAAAAGTAATGTAAAGTACCCAGAAGCTTTTTTATAGATATCACTGACCAGTCAATGTGTTACTAAGATATTCTAGACTTATGAATAGTTCTGCTTCCATTTATGCATTCTGTATTGTGTACACGCAACAAAGAACATTAAAATAAGATAGGAACTATGCGTACGACTTCAACGATGAGCGACACAAATAACGCAGGCGTAGCATACGTTGCGCCTACGCAAAATTTTTGCATCAAACGCCGCCTATCGTCTTCCGATATCGTTGCAATAAATTCGCTATTATTGTAGAAAAGCATGTTACAGACGGCTTGGGCGTGATCGATGACTGGAATATATGTGTCCAGCTTTGTATTTATTACTTACCCTGTGGCATCGATGTATTAAGTCAAATAGATAAGGATTCATGGCGGATTAAGCAATGAGTGCTGTCAAAAATTGTCTAACTAGAGGACAGAACTTAGTACAAAGTGTACACAACCTCACCTCTGGGCTAGCATCGTAGGCGTGCGGTTTTAGTCAGTTCGGGTAACCTCCCCTTCCGGCTCCGGCAGGGGAGGTATCCGAGGGGATTTCCGCACGAAAAAAAAAGTACAAAGTGTACAAATCCTATCATTACCTTTCAGTATCAGAAAGCACATAGAGTCATTTATCTACCTACGGATATTGCAGAGTTAATAGTACGTAGTATTTTTTTTTATTGCGGGTTGCGCTCAAACTGCGGTTTGATAACTGTTACTATACGTCTCCCAATTAGGCGCTTTTAAAATGTTGTAGTTTTCATTGCCAATTCATCAGAGTCCATATACATGTTTAATCATCTTCATAATATAGGTACAGATATAAGACTAATAAACCCATATCATGCAGGAGTGTTGCAAAAGATAGATAGTCTAAACTGGTAGAAAACTTGTATTTTAAAAGTTCATCGAATGTCTGCATTCTAAATGTAGATTTCATGCTGCAGACAGATTAGAATGTAATAAAAAAATTAATTAGATATCATATTATTTGGCCCCTAGACATAACTACCTATTCACTAGATTAATGTGCATTGAAAATAGTTTTATTATTTAAATATGCCTGATTAGGTAGTCTGGGTCGCAGGATATGCGAGAATTCAAGAGTGATTGATTGTGAATATTGTTGGGAAAGTAAAAAAAACAGACGACACATTAAATGCGAAGTGATCACACCGAAAAGTCTCTACTCCTATATACTTAAGTGCTTACGTAGACAATGCGTAAGCACTTTAAGTAGATATGATCATACATACATCTATAATCTAACTTAACTTGCCTAGTCTTTCGAAACGTAAAGTAAGTTAGTGACACATTATGTTACTTTGAAATATCACAAGTCACCGATTGTTTGACATTACTAATCATTATCCAAATACGAGTACTGTTCCCTGATGCACCTAAACCGAAAACTATAGAACCCGGGACCGCACTCTGACATGTTCTTTTCATCATTAGTTGGATCCCTCGCGAGAGTAAAATCTCTGACTCATCCATCAGCCAACAAGTACAGCGACTTGTGAATGAGGATGGCTTGAGCCTGGAAGATCTTGGGTTCCCCATACACTGTACTACAATAACAGATAACTAATAACGTATTGTCACTGACCAAAATGCATATCTTTATAGCACCACCGAGACCCTGGTCGTAACTTCCAACTCCAAGATGTAGGTATTGCTGGATCGTTTGCAGTATACTATGTATTCGTTCCGATTCTCATTTATATGTATAGATATGTATTACCCTTAATATTACGTATTACGGAATTTCGAATTCAATTTCGACATTGTCAACTCCACCTCAAAAGCGTCGTATTAAATGTACACATCAACAACACATCTTTTTATAACCTGATAGTTAGAATGCGACGTCTTTATAATGAGCTTAGCCACTAGATATATTTTCTCAACATAAGTACATGCATACTGTTTAAGCAGGTTATAGCCAAGCTATAAATTTTTGTCACTATGTTGCAGAGATAAATTACTATGTCTAAATTACTAACCATAACATCGTATATTGTCCTATTGGTTTTATTTACTTTATTATTTTTATTTTATATTATTATTTTATTGTACCAATTAATACACGGTTTTTAATTGTGTCATGCTGACACACGTTTTGTAACTTTTGGAACTCGTTCAGGAACTAAAAATTTGATTGTTTTCTGTTTTATGTGCCAACTAGCTTTTGCCCGCGGCTCCGCCCGCGTGGATGTCGGTTATCGCGACCAAACATAGCCTATGTCCTTTCTCAAGGTCTAATCTATCCCTATACCAAATTTCATCAAAATCGGTTCAGTGATTGAGGTGTGAAGGCGTAACATACAGACAGACAGACAGACAGACAGAGTTACTTTCGCATTTATAATACTAGCTTTTGCCCGCGGCTCCGCCCGCGTGGATTACGGTTATCGCGACCAAACATAGCCTATGTCCTTTCTCATGGTCTAATCTACCCCTATACCAAATTTCATCAAAATCGGTTCAGTGGTTTAGGCGTGAAAGCGTAACATACAGACAGACAGACATCTGTCTTTATAATATTAGTATTAGTATGGATTAGTATGGATATGGATTAAATAAATAAATTTAAATAATAATGCGAGATGATGATTAGACGATTGGTTCACTTTGTAACGTGCGTGTTCCCAACCACCGGTTATCCGTAGCTACGCAAGTGCAAAGCTACTATTTAAAAATAACTAACAAGAGATAAGGACCTATAACGGTCAGATTTTGCGTAGTGATAATAAATTGCATTTAAGCTCCAGTATGATAGTAAAATTAGATTTTACTTCATCACTGTTCTTTTTTCTCGTTCGTTTTAGTCGATCGCCTCACTGACGATATTCATCGTTTGAATTTAATTAAACGTGACATCCACCGTCAAATAGAGAACAGATAAAAAAATATGTAACAGAATATTAATGCGTTTTTTTATTTGGCAAATGCGAAGATTTTAGTGTAATAAAAAAACTGCATTTGCATTAGTCGCATAAATATTGTTGTCTAGCAAAAAGTCTGAATATATACCTACTGACATTTCGGCTGAGTTTTTTTTTTTTGTTATGTTCTGGCGCGTAAAACCTGTCTAGCTAGGCGGGCGTTTAGATTCAAGACGTTAGATGTCTAGTGTCTAGTCCGGTGCTTTGAAAAAAAATAAACACTATTATGACATCATTAATATAACTTTTACCAAGATCAGAAGCACTGCTTTTGAAAGTTTACGCATCGTTTCTGATTTTGATTTTGATTTTATACTTTACCGGGCTGACCCGGGGAACTTCGTACCGCCAATATTTTTCCGCCCGCGTGGCGTCTGATCCCGTTCCCTCTGCATCCAGCATATATTATACATATAAACCTTCCTCTTGAATCACTCTATCTATTAAAAGAAAATGCATCAAAATCTGTAGCGTAGTTTTGAAGATATAAGCATACATAGGGACATAGGGACGCGGAAAGCGACTTTGCTTTATAAGTACTATGTAGTGATTGAACACTTATATTATATTTATACAGAATAGTGATATCTAATTTTTTTTTTTTTATATGGGACACGTCAATTTGACTTCACCTCGCCTGATGTTAAGCTAAAGGCGAAGTCTCGGAAAGAGGGTCACCATCGGAAACATGTACCATATTAACAGTGGTGGCACTCAGCTTGACGGCCTCATTAGATGCCTTTTCACAACAACTAATGTACAAAGGCGAGCTTAACTCAGAGTTGAGTTCTCTTGCAGTAAACCCGGGAGTGCACAGAGGAATTGCAATACGAGATGCTAAGTCTAGTGTACAGTCAGCGTCATAAATATCTTAACGAAGGCGACGATGTCTCGAAATGATCTAAGAATTCTCGTATTAAGAGCAAATCAAACTGTTTTATTGATTCATACGGTATTATTGTCCAAACTAAAGGTGTATACCAAATATCAAAACAATCGGTCAAGTGAAAGGGGGTAAAAAAACTAAATTAAAATCATTTTGAGTACTCCGTTCGCCAATATCTTTCTGATGCTGACTGTACATGAAATTTCTACAATATCTACACAATAAATAATTTTAAGTGGGTTTTACTGTGCGTACCATGACTGGTATTTATTTTGTAGATGATCTGTGTTATTATTTTAAAATTATAACAACAGCAGTGTTCGGGATTCCCACTGCTGTGTACGACGCACAAAAAAGTAACTCCGCACAGGCGAGGTCGATGTTCTAGAATTATTTACAAGCAAGCAAACATACAGTATACCCAGCTTTTCGTATGTTCGGGAGAAGTGTGAGATGCTGGTGATTCAGTTTGCTGTCAAAGTGAATCAGCAGTAGCCACGGTCACGAGGTTAAGATCGCCTTGGTTTGATGATGTTGGTTTGGTTTGAATAAAAACGGTGACAGGTGATAACGTCGGGGTCACCACTGTGGAGGAACGAGGTGGGATGTTCCTCCAACACAAAGGGAGGATCCTCCGACCAGGCAAGGTGATCACGCCTGGCGGGCCGCGGACATCACACCTCGTTCCTCCACAATGTATAGCGTTATTTAATCTTTAATCGTACATCCGAAAGACAGTTTGATACTTTTGAACCTATGTGCAAAGTTTACACGGTACACCTCTGTTTATGAAAACAGCAAGCTGGAGCTATGCGTCTGAAAATCCAAAGCTTGAACTTTTGGCCTGGGGGTGACGGGTGGAGCCGCCTGTCACCCTAGCAGAGGCAGGCCGCGGCGGCATCGCAAAGTACGCCTCCCCGTACCGGGGCTAGATAGGGACACTAAGGTCCCCACAACCCAAAGGGGGCCACCTCGAAAAAGATGGTCCTGGGTCTGCCGGGGTGCGAGAGATATGCTTTCGGAAATCTCACCTCCTGCAACCAAAGACCCAAGACGGCGTGCGTTTTAGTCGGTTCGAGTACGACATAACCACCTCCACCGGCTCCACGGGGGTGGTATCCGTGGGGATTTTTCGCACGATAAAAAAAAACCTTGAACTTTGGAACCTGAGGTTCATATGCAGCCTCGTCTGTTATTTAGCAGATGTACCGACTTGCGGATGTGGTTGGCTTTGGCTCCAAAAATGTTGGATCTAGAGATAAGATAAAATAGGTATTACCTTTGTCACTGTATACCATATAGAGAAGATAATATATTTTTTGTAATATATTTTCGTTTCAGATTAATATCAGTGTATATCATTACTTTGAATTGCATATATTTTGGTATGATATTGAATATCCTCACGTTAATGTGAGTCAACTTATATGTAAAATTAATTGCAAGGTTTCCTCTACACTGCCAACGCGTTGACTGCATTTGTTTCAAGTAATTAATAATTAAATCAAATCATTCAGCTACGAGGGTCGCAGCGGGACGCATATTAATATCAAGTTGACATTCATTAAAACTTGTGAGAAAGAGTCGGTGGGCAACTCACGGCCAGTATTACCCAATTGCCAAATTACGTTACATTTTAATACAAAATTGTATATGTCTAACTAATAACTCTATTTTTAACAGATTTATTTGGTATCATAATTTTATTTTTTACGCTAACCCCGACGTTCGGTTGTTTGTCAGTAGCTATGGTCACCTGTGAGCATTTCAATGTGTGATATTCTTGTAAATTCTGCCGCGATTTATTAAGTGTTGTTTAGTGTGTCAAACGCCATCTTACTTAGTTAATTTTGAAATACATCGGGAAAAAGAAGCGCTCAAGTGGGACTTGAACCCACGACCTTTCCCTTCGTTTTCCCGATGTATTTCGGACTTAAAAAATAGCATAATAAATGCTATAATATTACAAATATAATAACATAATAACATAATGCTATAATATAACATACAAATATTTAGGCGGAGTCATCAAAAATCAATGTTTAAAAGTGGTTAAAAAATCATTCATTGGTTCCAACAGTTCGTAAGAAAGTTGATGATTTTTCATTTCCACCGTCGCCCTTGAAGACGAGGGAAATTTGAAGTGATTCAGGTGTGGCTAAATAGCTTAAGCGTGGGTTCAAGTCCCACTTGAGCGCTTCTTTTTCCGATGTATTTCGAACTTAAAAAGTTAGCATAATATGTGCCATAAAAATTTCATTCAGCTAATTTTGTCACTGACTGTACGTCTGATAGCTTGATCTCGCTGATTCTAAGTGTGCCTGAAAATCAACTTTCACCACTACACTGTCAGGCTATTGATCACAATACATGATCGATCATTTTACTAATTAGGCTTCGTAAGTAACCATTTTTTTTATTCAACCAAATTCATAAAAGTATAATTTCACTGTGATAACATGACATTCGATAAAATGCGTGAAATGCATGTATAATAATAATACGTAACGTTGTGATTGTGATAAATAAACGATAACAAAATCATGATTCTACTGAATGACTGATTGAAACAGCATCATGAACACTTTTTTTTTAATCATCAACCATACAATCACATGGGATTGCTGCCACTTTATGCAGGATTATGTAACTTAGACATGCTGTAACGTGTTCCTTATATGAGTGTGTTTATGTGTATATGTGTGTGTGCGCGCGTGTGTATAAAACAAGAAAAGTACAGACTCGTGACTCCCACATACACGTAGAGCGCCGCAGTATAGTGGTTTTAGTGATACGTATAGGCATCCGTAATATACCTAACAGTTATAGGTTTTACTAGCTATGTAGATAGCCCCATAAGGTTGACTCTTTGACCTTGTTTGAATTAAAAGAGGAAGTACAATGCGTACAATAGTTCATATCGTTTTATTAGTTCCTCGGTAACAGGAACGGTAATTAAATGCAGTGCTTTCCTTGTTATGTGGATGTTATGAATTGCAATCAAATTGATAACGAGGCTGGAGTACCTAGTTATGATATATACCTATTAGAAAGTACTTTTTTTTTTATATTTTAATGGTAAGCTAGCACTAGGTTCACGTAAAAATAAAACTATTTTAAAGGAACAAATCGAATTAATATAATTGGTATTATTCTAGTATTGATAATACCGACATTTCAATTGCTTTCCGGCAATAGTACAAAAATAAAATAACACTAAATACATACCTATATATGTAAAATCACGCCTGTTTCCCATAGGGGTAGGCAGAGATCACGGATCTCCACTTACTATTCTCGCTTCATTGAATCTCATTAAGTACATTCTTCATGCATGCTCGTCAGTTTAGGGTCATCCTGACCTGCCCCTTTTCTAACACTTCCCCGATTTGGTCCAGGTATGTGCGCCTAGGTGAAGGGGAAGCCCTTCCGACGGTACCATCCACACTAAATAATCTATTCAAAATATTTTATTGTGCTGTGTGAATTGACTTTAGATTATTTATTTTTTTATAATACTTAAGTTTCTGCAAAGCCATCTAAGAAAACTCGTAAGATGGATTTGCTGGAACATTTGCCGGATCTGCTGGAAAGCAACTGAATTCATAACAAAATTACATGAGTATGTGAAGGCTACAATGTAGTCTAAGACATTAGACAGCTGTAACAGAGCCATGTCTAATGATCATATCGATTGCTTTTGCCACAGCCATTGTTATAGCTCTTTACATAAAAAAATAATGTCTTTATTTCTTGTGTTACAAACGCACACATTAACAAACACAATCTAGAAGCAAACTCCAGAAAATATCCTTATTTGACAGTGTTTAGTATCTAAATACGTAATTGTGAAATAGCCAGGAATGATACGGGATTTTACTGTATTATATTATATTACCAGCTCGCTTGGATGTCGGTTATCGCGACCAACCATAGCCTATGTCCTTTCTCATGGTCTAATCTAACCCCTATACCAAATGTCATCAAAATCGGTTCAATGGTTTAGGCGTGAAAGCGTAACATACAGACAGACAGACGGAGTTACTTTCGCATTTATAATTTTAGTATGAATATGGAAGTATAGATGTGACATTATGCTCATTAATAATAGGAACACCTAAATATATATACACACACGCCTGTATATCCCCGAAGGGGTAGGCAGAGGTGTTTTAACACCCACATTTCTCCAGCTATGATTTTCGGTCGCACATAATAGGAGGCAAGCCTATTACCGTTAAGCGGGCACTTATGATTACTGTTTGATATAGACAGCCCTATTCCTCAGTCACCTTTTATGACATCAACAGGAAGAGATGGGGTGGGCCTATTCTACTCCACCTGGAGCCAATACGGCTAAAATAAAAATACAAACGCTCACATTTTTGTTTCCTCCGGTATAGACAGGGACGACAGCCCGCTTTTTTACTCTATCCTTACTTATAATAAACATAGCAAAGTAAATAAAAAAACATTACCCTCCTTCCTTCAGCAGTCGGGTAAAATCCTATCCCTACTTATAATATATATATACTTGTTGTGATTTGCCAGACGCGAAATGTACATTCGTCCACATTTAGCTTTAAGAAAATAAATATTGTAAATTGACGTCCAAAAAATGCCGCAGTGGAGTTTGTTGCGCCGTTTCTTCTCCACCAGCGCCTTGGAAGCGGTGGTAAACTTAGACTAATTCGAATTAAAATTTACGTCAATAAGAAACAATTTTATTGTTCTATATTGAAAAATAAATGACTATATCTATGAAATAAACATAGCAAAGTAAATAAAAAACATTACCCTCCTTCCTTCAGCAGTCGGGTAAAATCCTATCCTTACTTATAATAAACATAGCAAAGTAAATAAAAAAACATTACCCTCCTTACTTCGGCAGTCGGGTTAAAAAGAGGAAATTTAAATACAAGTAATAACTGAACAAACGCCAGCAATAACAAACAATGTATGAGAGATGCGAAGAAGGTTTATAGTGTTCTACGTCATAGGCTTTTTGTCTAGACGCGGTCAACTTGATTTTCGACCTCTCGGCCTTGAAACATGTAATGCTCTACCGTAACAAAACAGGCCGGTTTGTCCTCATTACTATTATATCATTTATCTAATAATAATATCAAGACTTTTTGTTGGTTGCCACGACATTATGCTAGCGAATTAAGTACTGAAATTATGAGGGTGAAGTTAGCCACGTGGTTCCCGGCAGGATTGAATAGTCACGTGGTACCCGCGTTATTTTAATGTATATAGTACATAATAACGAGCTACATATGATTAAAATTCAACAAAAAAATAAATTAACTTATCAAAAATATTTAGCTAACGCCTGTACTCTCTTCAAAAAGGAACGTTTAAGGGCAAAGGGACAAAACCCTTCAATAGACATCAACGGGTGCGTACGTATCTTATGTGATTTATAAAATAAAAAAAATAAATAATGTTTTATTTAAAATATATAATTCATAGTATTTGAAATAATTTCTCAAATACTTATTTATATTTTCTTATTTAATTTAATTAGATAATTATAATTTAATTAAAAAAGAAACACGCTATTATAGTGGGTCTAAATAAAAACTAAAAATATATATTAATCATTTTAAGATTTAAAAAATGGTGTTAGCAATGAAACAATAATTATTAATTTAAAAAATAAGGTGCTTGATTATGATGGTTGTCGTAAGCTTATGTTTACGTTACGCTTTTAAATAATATAAAAAAAGTGTATTACATTTGAGTGTTCGAGCTAGAATCGTAACTGAATTTTATCCATCATAATAATTTATAGAAGTTTCTTAGGGTGTACAGGGCACAGAAATATATTAGGTTAGAACGACCTTAAGCAGCGTTCACTATATACATAAATAATAATCACGACAGATAAGAAATGCCTCTATTTTTCAAATTTACTCCTCCATCTTTATTCTAAAGTTGGAAATAGCACAAAATGGCATATTGACATATTTTAACGATGGTATTACATTAGTCTTAAAAGTACTGAGTAAGCGTTCGAAAGTTGCTGTCTCATAGGACAGGAATTGTTCTAATGTTGCGTTTTCCTCTTAAATGGCCCTTCTTTTACAGGGATTGTTTCAGAATCTACAGGGATCAATTTCATTCCATCATTGCCATTTGATAACCCACATTAGTTTTTTGGAACGATCGTCATAATACTCCGGGCACTATTGCTCGAATCATATCAATAGAGCCTGGAATATGACAATAGGCTCTTTCTCTATCACGTGGGATCGAATTGATAAAATATTGGTGTTAATACACCTCTGCCTACCCTCCGGGGATAAATGCATATGTATGGTGTGAAATAAAACATAATTTGAGATAAGTTGACTATGTAAATTTATAGATAAGGTTTTCAAAGTCAAATGTGTATAATGTTGAGATAGGTTAGGATTTAAATATCATTTCAAATTGGTTATACTATCGTGTTTATTTATGTTAGACTTTATACGCTATCGGTCTTCCGTGTACGATAATATAAACCTGAACAAGGAACCTGGGCTAGTTTTTAAATTAAATTAGTATTTAAACAATTTTATATCCATACTAATATTATAAATGCGAAAGTAACTCTGTCTGTCTGTATGTTACGCTTTCACGCCTAAACCACTGAACCGATTTTGATAAAATTTGGTATAGTGGTAGATTAGACCTTGAGATCTGCGGTAGCCTAGTGGTATGGGTAATGGACTGCTGAGACGAGATCTCGGGTTCGATCCCAGGTTTACCATGGCACACACCAATGACTTGTCGATGCTTTTCGAAGTTATGTGTGTATTTATCGCAGGTTTATAAGTGCCCGGTTAATGGCAATAGGCTCGCCAACTATTACATTAGGACCTAAACATAAACTGGCGAAATGTGGGTGCTAGCACCTCTGCCTACCCCTTCGGGGAATATAGGCGTGAGTTTATGTTATGTTATGTTATGTAGACCTTGAGAAAGGTCGCGATAACCGACATCCACGAGCGTGGAGCCACGGGCAAAAACTGTCCATACTTAATATTATACATGCGAAAGTAACTCTGTCTGTCGATCTATCTACCTATCTGTCTGTCTGTCTGTATGTATGTTACGCTTTCACGCCTAAACCACTGAACCGATTTTGATGAAATTCGCTATAAGGGTAGATTAGACCTTGAGAAAGGACATATCGAGAGGTACCGGGCTCGCATTCGCACATATACCTACTACCATGGTGAACCTAAAATAATATAAGTACCTAAGCAGTTTTGCTAAACTTCTGCGGTTAGGGAAATACTATTTTGTTACCTTCCTTATTCTAACAAAAACATTTGGCTTAGATGGTCGAAAAAGAAAATAAATAATTTAAAGACTAAAATTGAAAATATATAGTCTTTTTTTAAGACTAAAAGATGTTAGTGATGAAATAAATGTTCTCGGGCGGTTAAGACATTCTCCCTGCAACTGAAAGATCGCGGGTTCAAGTCCCGCCCGAGAAGATTAATTTTTCCTGAATATTCGATTTTAATAGTTAGTGTAAAATGTAAAATCATTCAAATATTGGTGAGAATTAACTTTTATGTTTTATAGTATTTAAGTATGACGACGTTAAGTGAAAAAGTTATAATGAAGATTGCAGTGAAAATTATGACACTTCATAATAATTTAAATTTATAGCCAACATCGCAAGGCAATATATAAAGCCTTTGAGAAAAGAATAGGACAACAAATATTCACAGCCAATTTTTTAAATCTTAACACCGAGATTAAGCACATACGAAATATGTTAATACTATGCTAACAAAAGCGGCCTTTGTAACATCTCACTGATAGGTTTGCAAGTGCACTCGTATGTTATTTAATAATTACTGTAAGGGAATGCATGTCGTTTTTACTGTATATTGATTATACCAGGATTTATATGCAAGAGAGCCGCCTCCGCTGGTGCGGCCACGTCTTGTGGAAACCACCCAGCTACGTGGGTAACAAATGCCTGGTAATGGCGCCCCCACCCGGTCCAGATAGAAGGGATAGGCCCAAGAAGTGCTGGCTTGGCGTCGTGGAGGATGACATGCGTGAAAACGGTCACACTACCATGGACGCCCAAGATCGTGCGAAGTGGAGGAGGAAGAGCCGGAAGGCGGACCCTGAGCTCCGAGGGCATCGTGGCCTCGGATGCAATCAGGACTAACGTCTTTATGTGGATGATGATGATGACGATGACTATACCAGTGAAGTTTGCGACAGTTTAACGGCACAAAGGCGTATGTGCCTAATCATGAACATTGCACATAGTTCTTTCTTGCACTGACTGATTTATGTAATCTGATTTTTCAGTTGTGGTTTCTTTATTATTATTGATATTTTTCATAATCTTTTGAGGACCATTTAGCTGTTTAAGAAGAAACCAACTACATATTTTCTGTTTCATTATCGTATAGACTCTGTATCTCTGAATAATTGGTAATAATATTAATAACTAATGTTATAGGAATCAGGAAAAGGAAAACATAGTTATTTAAAACTAGCTTTTGTCCGCGGCTCTGCCCGCGTGGATGTCGGTTATCGCGACCAAACATAGCCTATGTTCTTTCTCATGGTCCAATCTACCCCTATACCAAATTTCATCAAAATCGGTTCAGTGGTTTAGGCGTGAAAGCGTAACATACAGACAGACAGACAGAGTTACTTTCGCATTTATAATATTAGTATGGATATTAGTATGGATATGGATCTCAGTATAACACCTACAAAATCTATGTATAGCATGTATGTATTTACAAAAAAAAAAAGTATCTATGTTACGTTTATCCGCATTCTAGATTCCATAACACAAGCTAATTAAGCTTACCATGGGTCTAGATAGCGTTGTGTAGAATGTTCTGAAATATAAATATTATTGAAATATAAAAGTCAGTTACAAAAAGGAGGTAATACTATTATATAAATCCAGTTTGGTATCATTTTCCTGCTTTTATCACATTAGACTACTTATCTTTTTTTTTAAATTACGTTTAGTACCTACGTAGTCAAGTGCCAGACACGCTAATGCCTAAACACTAAATTAAATTGATAAAAGCGGTACATTGTCTAGCGCGAATTTGTTATTTTAAGTATTTTAATGCAAATATGTCTTTTGCATAATTTGATACATACTCTTTAGAATAATTAGAATGGCGGATGCATCGCGTTATAAACGAGTTTTGGCATCAATCTGTTTTTTTTGCGAGTCTGCACCTTAATTACATAAAATTTACGGTGAATAAAATGATAGCAACCAACGTTAATGCAATTGAGCGCTGGGTAATTTAACATCTTGACGAGTTTCTACTTCGATAAAAATTGAACAACAACCGTCTTATATAAAATAGTAAAATTTTGAACTCTCATTGACTACTTCTTTTTACCTACTCTTAGACTAGAGATTATAAGAAACCATTTGCAGAGTTGACTAAGACCTAAGAATCTATAATTATATCTCGAATGACTGATTCATCAACACTGAGTTTAAAACACTGACGGTACATTTTATCGAATAGGTACATAGGGAAAAAGAATCTTCTCGGGCGGTACTCGAACCCGCAGTCATTCCCTAACAGGGGATGCCTTGACCAATCGGCAATTAAAATTCGATCTGTATAGTTAGCATACTTAATGCTGTAAAATTCATTCAAGGTACATTTTATGTTGCATATAACTTTTTTTTAATGAAAAAATTATTATTTAGCATTTATTAAGCTAAGTATACAATTCGATTATATCAGGAAAAATGAAATAATCAGGTGGGGCTTCATTCAAATATTTGCGCGGAGTAATAAAAAATCAATGTTTAAAAACATGGTTTAAAATCATTCATTGGTTCCAACAGTTCGTAAGAGTGTTGGTAAATGACTCCACCGTCGCCTTAAAGACGTAAATAAAAGGAAATGATTACTTATTTAATTTTCGAATTTTTTTTCTTTAGAGAGCCACACGTTCAACACGAGGAGAGGAGCTCTATACCCGCTTCGATTGAATAATGCTACGTCGAAACTTGAAATTTAATTAACTAACGTCTAGGTATTATGGGCTCCACGCTAGGCTATGTTTTTATCGGATTGATCTTGGCAAGCCTAAACTGTAAGATAAAAATATTACCACTAATACTGTAGAATAGAGTCACACGTCATACTTCTGTGAATATCCTATCTCCATCGCATCCTATAAATATTTTACATAAAGTCATGGAGACGAACACAATATAACAAATTTTGCGAAACGAAATGTTGCTAAATTAATGTTAAAGCGTTTTAGTTATTCATGTCTAGCTATTTGAACTCTGTGCTATTGAATTCAAATTCGACTACTATAAATGCGTGTTCAGTTAAGTGATAATGTGACCTTGTATGAAATAGACATGTCTAGGCATGAATTATTTTACTCTCTCTGCTATTAAATGCCATTTTTGGGTGAGTAGGAAATATTGTAAACGGTTTTAACTAGTAAAATTAGAATTTATCCAAAGGTATACATAGCGCTCTAGGACCTATATAAACATAGCTTACTAGCTTCTAATACACTTTTCAGAATGCAGATAAACATTCTTAGATACCTACATTTTCTTTAGTATTATATTAGACTAATACTGCATTTGATCAATATTTGCACTGAGCTGGAATCGAACGCCAGAGAGATCGGCAAAATACGAAATAACTTTAAAACAATCTAGCTTATAAAATGCCACGTTGCTGTGTCATCGCTGAAACCTGCGAACGGTTTATTCAGGTTATCATTTTTTTATCAATGCACCAATTCGGCGTGGAATTATCTAGCGTTTCGCATGCGTTCAAGGGTAAAGTCTGAGGCCGGCCGCACACATGTGCATAAAGTGATATGTCTGTGTGTAGACTTGTATGCGATATATATCTAGGCCTATTGTGCGCTGCATACACATGTGTTCGTTAGCTTGTGTGAGTGCGTCGGCGACGGCGGCTAACTTTTTCACTTGCAGATATAGTTGCCATGCCCGAAATATAGCACGAATGAATTTAGCGTCAATGTTAATTGCTAGGCATTATACTCGATGGCGGCGGCGGCGGCGGCGATATCAGACGCTAGGCATCGTATGCGCACCCACCTGCACGTTATAGATAATTGACATTAATATTGAGTGGTTCTTCTTTACTTCGACTATTTATATTAACTACAAAAGGGTTAGGGTTAGGGTGAGTACACTTGCTATTTTGACTTATATCTGACGTTTGACACTTTACAGTTTTCGTAACGCATTCCAAATTTAAACGTCTATTTTGTTATGAAATACAATATAATTGGATAACATACTCTGTTCATTCGTTTCGTTCAAAATTAATTTGTTTGGCAGTTTCTTTGATACCAACACTAGTTTCTTTCTAATTTTTGTAATAGTTTAAACGTTCCTTTTCGAACATGACTTTAAATTTGTTTTTAAGTACTTAGAAAAAGGCCATCTTGACCAAGAAACTACAGTCACGCTTGAAAGTTTCAGAACAAAGAAAAAAACCAGCGATACATTGAAAGAAATTAAAAAGTATTGTTGTTATTTCCATATTTTTAAAAGACGAATTTAACATTTTCCTAGTTTTCTTTTTATCTTACGTAATGCTAAGGTGTAGAGAGAGACGTAGAGATAAGGCGGTAAATAGGAATTTTTAAACTGATACCGATGGTGAATGTGAATTATATAATTTACTTATGCAAAAATTACTAATAAAGAAACTTCAGGAATAAACCTCCTTGTAAGTTCACTGGTTTTTGAATTGTTTCTTTATGTCAGAACTGTCTGTCTCTTGTTTAAATTGAAGAACTATCATTTTCTCCTCTGTAATCTGCGGTAAACTAGTGGTATGGGTAATGGACTGCTGAGACGAGGTTTCGGGTTCGATCCCAGGTTTACCATGGCACACACCAATGACTTTTCGATGCTTTTCGAAGTTATGTGTGTATTTATCGCAAGTTTATAAGTGCCTGGTGAATGGCAATAGGCTCGCCACCTATTACATTGGGACCTAAACATAAACTGGCGAAATGTGTGTGCTACCCCTTCGGGGAATACAGGCTTGAGTTTATGTATGATGTATCATTTTCTCCTTGTGGGAATTATTATAATAAAGTAATTAACTCCCATTCCCCCAGTATACAGTGTAGGTATATTTATTTTTATTATAAATTCCAATATGTTATGACCCAACTATAGAATGTAACTCCCATATACCCTCGCATGTATCCTCTGGTATCCTATTCTATGAAAGTCTCAAAGTGTGCGTTGCATATTTGCCAACTACATTGGTAGGACAAACACATCATAATTACAAAGTATTTCTCAGTTGCATCCCAAGTTCAGGCTTATGAGTCACCCTCTTACTATTTTTCCTAATTTTACTAGTCATAAATTAGATGGCAGTAACAGCCGTCTGTCTGTACGAACAGTAATCACAAGACTATAGTTGGTAGCTATGTTCTTTGTTATAGGTATCCATAGATATAATAGGATGCAGTTGTGTATATAATAAGGTGTTTCTATTAGCGGATGAAGCTGTTCATCAAATATTTGTTTTCGTTCACACCTTTCCTGTCCCACGACCACGGCACATACTATGATTTATTTATATATTCCTATAGCACAGTAGGCCGCATAGAAACCTATCTCCTCCCCTGCCATTCAACGATGTGAGTGTTAAGGTTTTTGAAGTCACTTGCAAAAAAGAATGAAAAAATACAATCAAAATATCAAAAGATACAAACATAAAAATTAATTACTTACAGATAATATAATTAAATAAATTTTCAGTATGCGTATTGAGAGTTACTAGAAAAAACTCAATCATTACAGCGTTACGGAGTACTTTTAGTACATCTGCAGTTAATTGTACCATAGATGGAAGGAAAGTAGAAAATTAGGCCTATAGCGGGTTATAAGAAAGGCTTATGTCTAGCAGTGTACTGCAATAGACTGATTAATTGATGATAAAATGCATTGTTCTTTATTATTATTGTAACATAAAGAGATGTAGAAAGATTAAAAATTTAAAAAACCCCCGTCACAAAAAAACAGTTCCAAAAAGTTGAAAATAAATTAATAAATTTTGATTCAACGGTTGCCATGTCGGGGGACCCTAACTGGTTAAGCTTTCCGTTATATTATTGGAACAATTCAAGGTCCCCCGACATGGCAACCGTTGAATCAAAATTTATTAATTTATTTTCAACTTTTTGGAACTGTTTTTTTGTGACGGGGGTTTTTTAAATTTTTAATTAAATTTTTATTTTATACTTTTTAAATTGATCTACTAGTCAAGCTCTTTCATTTGATACCCATATTGAGGGAGTTATGAAGAAATATGTATTCCGACATGTTGTGGCGACGGCTATCTTAGACCGATTTTTTTCAAACATAGCTAAGAACACTCCCGACTAATATACCTTTCAAACAAAAAAAACTAAATCCAAATCGGTTCATCCGTTTGGGCGCTACGATGCCACAGACAGACACACACACACACACACATACACACACACACACACACAGACACGTCGAACTTATAACACCCCGTCGTTTTTGCGTCGGGGGTTAAAAAGGAAGCACAATAATTGATGAGATGAAAAAATAAATGGGCTGGAAGGCTAGACTACAGTCGCTCCCATAAAAGCTTAAATAAGCTGAACCAACCGAGATCATCCCCTTTTTCGTGCGGTGCGACGGTGGCTATGTCAAACTCGAACCGACTAAAATTACACGCCGTCTCGTGTCTTCATATGTCTGGCTGTAATACTGGCTATGCGAGGGATATGTCGAAGACCACCTCACCTCCAGCCTAGCACCACGACCCTCAGTCGGCGTGGGGTTTTAGTCGGTTCGTATCTGACATAACCTTCCCTTCCGGCTCTGGCGGGGGGTTACCCGAGGGATTTCCGCACGAAAAAAAAGATCGGTAATATTGCGCAAAGCATTTTCGTCGCAACCGGGAACATCCCTAAGACAATGGAGATTGGTTTTTGATGGTTCCTTAAGGCTTTGTTACTTTATTATGCATACATACATAATAATCACGCCTTTATCCCCGAAGGGTTAGGCAGAAGGGGAATTAACACTTAGATTTTACCAATCATTGTATTCGGTCCCACGTAATAGGGTGTGAGCCTATAGCCGCACTATTAAAGACTCGAGCCATACATCTGAGGCTGAGTCTGGGCTGTATATATCATATCTATCTGATGTTAAACAGCCCTATCCCTTAGTCGACTTGTACGACATCATACAGGAAGAGATGGGGTAGCGCGAATTGTGCATTGACTTGGTAGGTATGACCTATAAATTATCATAATATATCCATTTGTTTATTTACTTGCCGTGAATATATTCGTGATTAATTTAAGAATGATAATTATGTTACAATGTTTTCTTATCAGTAGTTTCAATTTCTGATGATAATCAAGTCCCGACATTCAAGTGAAATTATGTATTGTTTATTATTAATTATGCAATATTAAGACTTTGATCAATTGGGAGAAAGAAAGATACCGTTACTGTAATACGCGCATTCCAAAATAGTTTAGCAAATTTCAAGGTATCAATGAAGTAGGTACCTACTTTTAGCTTAAAGATCATTCGTGAAATAAAAGCAAAAGATATGGATAGATTGTCGTCTGAAGATTATAGCAGTGTTCAGAAAATTTTACGGCTGACTGATAATGTAGCAGTATTCAGAAAATTTTACGGCTGACTGATAATGTGGTATTTTTTTTTCACATATTAGAACCGAAATTACTAATATTCCCTCTAACCCCTCCAACTAAGCTAAATTGCTTCTGCTAGGAGTGGGTTTACGTCGGAAGTGTAATGGCCAGGATTCGAACCTCGACCTCACGATCGTAAGCCCGACTCCTTAGCCATTGAGCTACCGACGCTTGTCTGAATAATGTGGTTAAAAAAAATATATGCACATAATCACGCAATTATCCCCGGAGGGTTAGGCAGAGGTGAATTCATACCTACATTTTACCAATCATTGTATTCGGTCCCACGTATCTAATATTGTGGGCACTATAATATTTTTGGCTCGAGTCATGCATCTGAGGCTGAGTCTAGGCTGTATATATCTGTTTGATATTAAACAGCCATATCCTATAGTCGCATTGTACTACACCGCATAAGAAGAGGTGGGGTGGTCCAAATTCTACACGCAATAAATGAACCATGATTAAGAAGAGCAAAATGATTGCTTTTATATTGGTAGAAGCATACCAAACTCTTGACAATAAAACTAAACCTAACGATGAATATGAATGAGTTTAATTCAATTTAAACTACGTTAGCACATACTGGATTGATTTCAGTGCATAAAATATGCAAACCCAATTTTGATAAACGGATTTCCACTGGTGAAGTCCAGGTTATGTTCCCGAGGAGGGCTAGACCGTAAGCGATGGCCCTGGGTCAGCCGGGGTGCGAGGGATATGTAGATGACAACCTCACCTCCGGCCTAGCACCACGACCCACAGTCGGCGTGCGGTTTTAGTCGGTTCGAGTCAATTCGAGTCAAATTAATAACCAATTTTAATGCATTCTTGCATTAAGATAAGCTGATAATGGTAATGAAATGATATTTGCTTGTGGATTATATAATAAAATTATAATTTTTTTTTTTTAAATGTATCCTAATATATTTATCAGTATTTTAGAAATAAGTATACAGTTAAGCATACAAATATATATTTAGAACATTATATAAGCTATGCAGGAATCGGGGAGGAATTCTTTGACGCCTGAACCTGCAGTTTTACCTAAGTATATTATGTAGCTATACATGTTGAATATCCTAGGATATTATTATATTAAATTCATCTCATAACTTCTTTGTGATATCGAATTGAATATTTATGGCAAATGTCTTTCTATAAATTTTCTTATAATTATTACTTTTGAAAATATAGGCAGATAAATGTCAAACGAAGTGGGCATTGAATACATAGTTCAACGTTTAAAGTCTAATACTGGTTAATATGCATTAAAAGTACTAATGTAATAAATTATCGAATTCTTAGCGGGCCGCCGCACAAGAAGAAAACGTGTAAGCACTTGTCAAGGTGTCATTATGAATAACTTTACCTTAATGCCTTTTGCAGATTAGTGAAATACTGTGTTTCTACCCACATAATGAGTGCGAAGAAACTAAAATCGTAAAATGAAAGTCTGTGCAATTCCGCTTAAAGTTCAGCCGCTAAAACAGTGTATGAATGCATTCCCTTATACCAGATATTCTTTATTCATTTTACGCAAAACACGATAAGATACTACTATACCGTGACTAAAGCCATGGACAAAAGTAACGGGAACCGAAATACTAAAACTTCTACAATTTTTTTTTTTGCAATCAATGCATTTCTTAATCTATGTCTGGTCTCTGATGTATATAAGGCATTTCGTTGCCACTGCCGACCCTGGGTCATCATCGGCTGTGGGATAGCCACTTTTTTTTTTTTTTTTTTTTTTATCGTGCGAAAAATCCCCACGGATACCACCCCCACGGAGCCGGTGGAGGCGGTTATGTCGGACTCGAACCGACTAAAACGCACGCCGTCTTGGGTCCTTGGTTGCCGGAGGTGAGATTGCCAAAAGCATATCTCTCGCACCCCGGCAGACCCAGGACCATCTCTATCGAGATGGCCCCCTTCGGGTTGTGGGGACCACAGTGTCCCCATCTAGCCCCGGTTACGGGGAGGCGCATTTTGCGCCGCCACCGCGGCCTGCTTCTGCTAGGGTGACAGGCGGCTCCACTGGTCACCCCCAGGCCAGCGCTCATGGAGGACGGAGGTCGTTCTGCGACCTCCGACGTCCGGTTCGTCTTCGCTCTGCGCGGGCTTCCCGGGCCCGGAGTCTGGTCCGGACCCGACCGGCCGCCTCCTTCTCGAGCATTACTTGCTCGCAGAAGGAGACAGCCGCACCCCAAGCGTTCGCGCATCTTACCATCGCTGTGAGCAACGTGGCGAGTGTGAGGACTCCCACCCCCAGAGCCGCCACTAGGACCCGCCTCGGCGTGTCCCACGCCGGGCACTCGGTCAGCGTGTGCAGCTCCGTGTCCTCGCTCGCATCACAGTGATGGCACTCGGACGTTGGCTCCTTCCGGATCCGACACAGGTAACTCCCGAAACACCCGTGTCCGGTGATCACCTGCGTCAGCCGGTACGAGAGGCTGCCGTGTGGCCTCTCTAGCCACTCCTCCATGATGGGTCTTACCGCCGCTATTACGGCGTGCCCTATGGGATAGCCCCTTTGGATGTGGGAACCGCGATGTCCCCACCTTGTACCGGCGGCGGCGGCGCGATAGTTAATCTAATTGATCTAAAATAACTACGTGTATTTACTGGATTAGAAACATAATGTTTTATTATGTTTATCATTATCAAGCTTGCCGCCGAGCCGAGGCCGCTCTCCAGCTCTTTTTTCTCTTTGGTTTAACTTGACTTTCGGCGGCTCAGATGGCTCGAGGTGCAAAGTACTAAAAATTACCTTAACACCTTGGTTTCCCTCCTTCCTGTTGAGTGATTGTTCTGATACTGGGTTAACACCTTTAGTTCGGATAATAATACAATTTAAATCAATAAATCAATTTTATTTCACCTGTAACCTGCGGTAGCCTAGTGGTATGGGTAATGGACTGCTGAGACGAGGTCTCGGGTTCGATCCCAGGTTTACCATGGCACACACCAATGACTTTTCGATGCTTTTCGAAGTTATGTGTGTATTTATCGCAGTGCCCGGTTAATGGCAATAGGCTCGCCACCTATTACATTGGGACCTAAACATAAACTGGCGAAATGTGGGTGCTAGCACCTCTGCCTACCCCTTCGGGGAATACAGGCGTGAGTTTATGTTATGTTATGTTATGTTATTAAGATTATTTTGAGATCATTCTGTCGCTGACTGTACCAGCTAACAGGTGATGTTGGCTTGGGCCCCCCAGATCTCGGTGGAGTACTCAAATTCCACATGCTCGATATGACGTTGTTTATGTTGAGTGTAGAGTAATAGAATGTTGGTTAATATTTATTATATTTTTTGGGTATCATTCTTAAATAAGTTGAACCTAAAATTTATTGGGATATTAAGCTGTCTGTACGTGTCGGTAGCTTAGTGGTTAAGGAGTCGGCCATATGATCGAGAGGTCCCGGGTTCGAATCCTGGCCCTTACATTAGCTACGTGAACCCACTCCTAGCACAAGCAATTTAGATTAGTTGGAGGGGTTATAGGGAATATTCCTTCTTCGTTTCTACTTTATTTATTTAGGTATATAATTCGTTTTCTCAAAATCATAATGTTACTTAAAAAAAGTATCTAAGTATGTTTATCCGCATTCTAGATTCCATAACACAAGCTATAAAAGCTTACCATGGCTAGATAGCGTTGTGTAGAATGTTGTGGAATATTTATTTACTTACATAAATGAAAATAATTGGATAGCTATTGCATTGCAGCTAAAAGGCTTAAATATAAACGGATATCCTCAGGATCAAACTACACCCCTAAAATTTTAGGCAAAAGGAGGTTTGTATTTGCCACCTTTGCGGTTTAAAAATTCCTATATAATTACTCCTACCCAATTAGAATACCTATATATTTTTATTGTAAGGCAGGAGTTTAGTAACCAATCTACAACTAACAAACTTGCAGGTCTAGTTATAGCGATCATAATTAAGCATAGACCCATCAAAATCAAAGCTACATTTTTAGGCACTACATTTACGCAGACGCAAATAACATCATAGTTTTTATATCATATGGTTAATTTTACTTTAAAGCGGTAGTGTTTCATCTTGAAAGAAAAATGTAATCCATACTAATATTATAAATGCGAAAGTTACTCTGTCTGTGCGTAACATACAGACAGACAGAAAGATAGGCAGACAGCCTATCTTTCTGTCTGTAGATTAGGTAGATTAGACCTTGAGAAGGTCTAATCTACCGAGGTCTAATCTACCCCTATACCAAATTTCATCAAAATCGGTTCAGTGGTTTCGGCGTGAAAGCGTAACATACAGACAGACAGACACATCGACAGACAGAGTTACTTTCGCATTTATAATATGAGTATGGATTGACGATATACGACGATCTTGTGTAGCCTGGCGGTAAAGCGTTCGATTGCTCACGGGTTAGCTTCCCGCTCAGGGCAAAAATTTGTAAGCTTAATTAATATATAAATTAGCGTGGTGGTAGTGAACGCGACTGCTACACAGGAGGCACAGGTTCGAACCCGCTCAGTGCAAACATTTGTATGCATGAATATGGCTATTTGCATTGGTCTGGGTGTTCCCATGTATAATATGTATGTATTTACAAAAAAAGTATCTAGGTATGCTTATCCGCATTCTAGATTTCATAACACAAGCTAGTTAAACTTACCATGAGTCTAAATAGCGTTGTGTAGAATGTTGTAGAATATTTATATTTATATATTATTATATTTAATAATCTAGTTGTTTCTATATAACGTTATGAAAAATATAAAATGTATTTATTCATATCCTAGAACGCGTGATTGTATATAGCGCTGTGTAGAATGTCTAAGAATAATAATTTATTATTATTGATTATATTATGGTGGATAAAAAATAGTTCTACGCAATGTTCTAGGCACTCGGCCTTGTGAATTATATAACTTGTGTATAAGGTGGACGTGTGTTATGCGTGCACGCATTGAAAATAAACTGCGTAATTAAGAATTTCCTTTATTACCTTTTTATTTGCGGTAGGTAAATGTTAACATTATAATGACATACAATGTACGATTATGTTTTTGATTGATTTATGTTATTGCTGGTTTTGTTAAATAAACGCAAAACTTACTTCTATTATTCCATATAATCAAGGAATACGATTAGTTATCACTACTGTCTTCACTTACTTACTTTATTATTCTGTGTACAATGCAAACATACCCAGTGTGGAGTCGCCTTTAAGAACACAAATTCGAAGGGATATTATTTCTCCGGATTGACATAATTTGAAGGGACGTTATTTTGTACGTATTAACATACCTATTAAGATTTTCTAAGATATTGATTACTGACAACTCGGATACCACCCTTTGCCAAAATATTGTAATTTCAATTTTCATGTTTTGTTGAGACAAAGGAAAATAAAAATAATATTTCGTGGTAATGATGATCAATGGTGTCGATGAAAACTGTAATTGTTTATTGCTAAGTATTTTGATATTCAATACCAAGTTATAAGCACCATGAAGTGGCGTTTGTATTCTTTTGCCACTGGCGACGCGGCGACGGGTGAAGATTATGTTGTTTAAGAATTTAAATTAACCGAATTTAAAAATATTTATGAAGGATAATATAACTATCAAAAAGTCTGTATCACATGAATATCTAATTTTTTTTATTATACTTATCCACTTGCAACTGTCAATTGAATTCGACACATTTAATAATAATAAATAATAAACATTCCACAACATTCTACACAACGCTATCTAGACCCATGGTAAGCATAGCTTAACTAATCAAATACATAGGGAAAAAGAATCTTCTCGGGCGGGACTCGAACCCGCAGTCTTTCCCTTACAGGGGGAATGCCTGACCAAATCGGCTACCGAGACACGCCCGATATGATTCAAATTTCCCATCTTATACGTCTTTAAGGCGACGTGGCGTCATCTACCGATTTTCTTACGAACTATCGGAATCAATGAATGATGTTACAATCATTTTTAAACATTGATTTTTTGATAACTCCGCCCAAACAATTGAATGAATTTTTACAGCATTAAGTATGCTAACTATACAAATCAAATACATAGGGAAAAAGAATCTTCTCGGGCGGGACTCGAACCCGCAGTCTTTCCCTTACAGGGGGAATGCCTGACCAATTCGGCTACCGAGACACGCCCGATATGATTCAAATTTCCCATCTTATACGTCTTTAAGGCGACGTGGCGTCATCTACCGATTTTCTTACGAACTATCGGAATCAATGAATGATGTTACAATCATTTTTAAACATTGATTTTTGATAACTCCGCCCAAACAATTGAATGAATTTTTACAGCATTAAGTATGCTAACTATACAAATCAAATACATAGGGAAAAAGAATCTTCTCGGGCGGGACTCGAACCCGCAGTCTTTCCCTTACAGGGGGAATGCCTGACCAATTCGGCTACCGAGACACGCCCGATATGATTCAAATTTCCCATCTTATACGTCTTTAAGGCGACGTGGCGTCATCTACCGATTTTCTTACGAACTATCGGAATCAATGAATGATGTTACAATCATTTTTAAACATTGATTTTTGATAACTCCGCCCAAACAATTGAATGAATTTTTACAGCATTAAGTATGCTAACTATACAAATCAAACACATAGGGAAAAAGAATCTTCTCGGGCGGGACTCGAACCCGCAGTCTTTCCCTTACAGGCCTGACCAATTCAATGTTTAAAAATGATTGTAACATCATTCATTGATTCCGATAGTTCGTAAGAAAATCGGTAGATGACGCCACGTCGCCTTAAAGACGTATAAGATGGGAAATTTGAATCATATCGGGCGTGTCTCGGTAGCCGAATTGGTCAGGCATTCCCCCTGTAAGGGAAAGACTGCGGGTTCGAGTCCCGCCCGAGAAGATTCTTTTTCCCTATGTATTTGATTTGTATAGTTAGCATACTTAATGCTGTAAAAATTCATTCAATTGTTTGGGCGGAGTTATCAAAAATCAATGTTTAAAAATGATTGTAACATCATTCATTGATTCCGATAGTTCGTAAGAAAATCGGTAGATGACGCCACGTCGCCTTAAAGACGTATAAGATGGGAAATTTGAATCATATCGGGCGTGTCTCGGTAGCCGAATTGGTCAGGCATTCCCCCTGTAAGGGAAAGACTGCGGGTTCGAGTCCCGCCCGAGAAGATTCTTTTTCCCTATGTATTTGATTTGTATAGTTAGCATACTTAATGCTGTAAAAATTCATTCAATTGTTTGGGCGGAGTTATCAAAAATCAATGTTTAAAAATGATTGTAACATCATTCATTGATTCCGATAGTTCGTAAGAAAATCGGTAGATGACGCCACGTCGCCTTAAAGACGTATAAGATGGGAAATTTGAATCATATCGGGCGTGTCTCGGTAGCCGAATTGGTCAGGCATTCCCCCTGTAAGGGAAAGACTGCGGGTTCGAGTCCCGCCCGAGAAGATTCTTTTTCCCTATGTATTTGATTTGTATAGTTAGCATACTTAATGCTGTAAAAATTCATTCAATAGCTTAACTAGCTTGTGTTATGGAATCTAGAATGCGGATAAACATACATAGATACTTTTTTTTTTTGTAAATACATACATATTATACATAGAAACACCCAGACCAATGCAAATAGCCATATTCATGCATACAAATATTTGCACTGAGCGGGAATCGAACCCGCGCCTCCTGCGTAGCAGTCGCGTTCACTACCACCACGCCACGGAGGTTGCTAACTTCCTGCTGCCATCTTACCCATAATATAGCAAGGATAACCTAAATTTTGTATGCAAAAATATTTCAGAACTATTATTATAAAAAAATATTTAAATGTCAATTAATTATAAGTTTTTTATTAAAGTTCATTGAAACTTAATAAGAGCTAAAAATAAAAAGACATTCTATTTGTTGGAACTCCATTGCAAAAAGTACAATTAAATTCCAAGATAATCTGTATTCACGCCGCTTTCATGCCTAAACCACGTGACCGATTTTGATGAAATTTAGTATAGGGGTAGATTAGACCTTGAGAAAGGACATAGGCATGTTTTTTTCGCGATAACCGACATCCACGCGGGTGGAGCCGCGGGCAAAAGCTAGTTGATAATATAATATATATTATAAAAATATTGACGATATACGACGATCTTTTGTAGCCTGGCGGTAAAGCGTTCGATTGCTCACGGGTTAGCTTCCCGCTCAGGGCAAGTATTTGTAAGCATAAATATGTATATAAATTAGCGTGGTGGTAGTGAACGCGACTGCTATGCAGGAGGCAAATCTTAATAACTCCATCATCATCACTATGCTACACAACGTTGATAAGTAATTAATTTATAAAGTAGGTTTCCCTTTGCAACGCGTAATGTACAATGTAATGTGTGAGTACATAATAAGATATTGTGAGCAATGAGTAGAAGCAGCCATAATTCATTACAATGTTGCAGATACTATTGGCACTAGTTACAGCTTCATATCCACTTCGCCAATGTTCTATAACACATTAGAGCTACTAATCTAAACCATGACTGAATTAAGACTACCGTTAAGACAAGATTGAGTTTTGGAGTTCTCGGTGCACCAGGTTCTGGTTAACTTTCATCTTTCTAGACAATGTCATGTACCATAGGCATACACAGATTGTTAGACGAGGGCGCTGCGAGCAACTGCACTAAACGATCAAACCTTTTTTTTATTTTGGTTAGTGATAATCACAAATAGCAAGAGTGTCATTCTATTTTAAGAATTAACTTTATTGTCTTATAAAACGTTATTGGGGTTTCTTTCTAGACATTTTCAGTAATACGGGAAAACAGTTAACGGCAATATAGCGTTTAATATTTCTTATTATTAGTTACTTTTTACTAAACGTCAAAACGGTAAGTTATAGGGTAACTTGTATGAAAATTTAATAGTCAAATCATTTACTATTATAGGTTGGGTGGATTATTAAAAATAAATAAAAACAATAAAATAAGAACCGACGCAACATTAACCGCTCTTTTATCAATATTAATTTAATAATTTCGGTTAGATAATTTATTTTAACCACAGGAAAATAACCATTTATGAAATGTTTCTCTTATTACTTTGTTCTGGTATTATGTTTTGTGTCAACATAAAAAAAGGTATTATGTTGACACAAATGCTAACAACAAAAATATTACCATAAATGTGTAAACTCGTTGTTAAAGTTACTATTTCAATCTTCTCATTATTTAAAATCGAATCATACATGACATTAGTTTATCTTACATTGTGATACCAACAGAAAATAAATACTACAGGATATAGTGATGTTTCAACATAAGTGATGAACTGATAATACTGAGATACATTTTCTTCAGAGAGTTAAAGAGCTCATCCTTATAGCTATCATTTACAAGCTAGTTGGAAACAAACTTCCAGGAGGAACGGAAATGTACTTATCAAGGTTGTAACTACGGGAAAACCGGCTTCTTATACGGAGCCTGAAAAATTTACACCAAAACAACCCTTTGTCACTATTTCTTATGTCATTGTGCGAAGTGGAGTAGGAAAAGCCGGATGACGTCATATGGGTTTAGAGGTGAAGGCTTTGGATGCGATCGGGACAACGTTTTCATGACGAACA
This sequence comes from Eilema sororculum, assembly GCA_914829495.1. Lineage (NCBI taxonomy): Eukaryota > Metazoa > Arthropoda > Insecta > Lepidoptera > Erebidae > Eilema > Eilema sororculum. The sequence continues at coordinate 13,741,261 of OU618543.1, read as the reverse complement.
TGATGAAATGTTGATGCTTATCTACGATGATCGTAAGCAAGAGTTGGTGAACAATCATTGGCTATAGCTTTAAAGTGTTGAAAGAAGACAAGACATAGATTGTCCGAATATTGTCTAAAACAATAAAAGAAAATATTAAATCATTGACTATTAGCTTTAAAGTGTTGAAAGAAGACAAGACATAGATTGTCCGAATATTGTCTAAAATAATAAAAGAAAATATTAAATCATTGACTATATAAGCTTTAAAGTTTTGAAGTTTTGAAAGAAGACAAGACATAGATTGTCCGAATATTGTCTAAAACAATAAAAGAAAATATTAAATCATTGACTATAGCTTTAAAGTGTTGAAAGAAGACAAGACATAGATTGTCCGAATATTGTCTAAACCAACAAAAGAAAATATTGGGATAACCTATGTCTGAACCTGAAATTCTAGAGCGCAGTTTCCAGTTCTTTTATGCATAATAATCTTGAGTGTAATGTAATGAATTTAGAGTGTAGTCTTCACTTTAAAACAGTATCTCTATTAATTCAATTATTAGTTTTAAATCAGTTCTCATAATTTAATTTACATAACGTTGTCATGTTCCGTGTTGAACTCATAATCTCATGTAACTTTTTTTGAAAACCGCGAATCTTTCTAATGTGAAAGCCGATGAGAGATATAATATTAATATATTGTTATTCGTTATTTGAGGCACGTGTTTTTGTTGTATTTTGCATATAAAGAAAAACAATGATAAATAATCTAAATGTCTGTGAGTTCAAATTATCACATAATATATTTTAATAATATTCATAGTCATAATATGTATCTCTACTCATTTGCACATTATTAATTAAATAGAAAGGTGTTCCTCAGACTATTTATTACCGTAGTCCAAAACCTTATTACTTATTAATATTTCAAAAAAATCAATATTTAAGAGTTTTGAGATCGATTTCCATAATAAGAAATCATAGAATTTTATAATACACAGATAATATACTAATACACAGATATACAAACTTTGTGCCCACGTATTAATAATATTTATGTGATTTTCAAACGCAGACAAGAGGTACTATTTTATTTTTATTTTATTTTATCTTCCTATAAGTTTATTACGGCACTAATAAAATGAACCTCTCTAATTAAAATTCGGACAAAAACTAAGGATACGCTGACACTGAATTTATTACGAATATTTAAAAAAAAAACAGTGGCGGGAAATTTAATAGATATGTAAGTATAACTAAGACCACGCACCAAAATCATTCTTTTGTATCAAATATGTAGGCAGTCGAATACAATGAACCAATTCCTATGTATGATTAAGTTAAACACATAAACACGTATATAGATTTAGTTATAGCAACATATAGTTCAAATTAAAAAAAAACGGGTAGGTCTGGTACATACTCAAATCCTCATATTTACTTATTTAACGTGAAGGAAGTATACAATATACATAAACCGTATGTATAATTGTGTATGTACTATTACAATTACAAAGTAACATCAAAGTAGGTAGGTGCTTATTATACTTAGGTAGGTAATCGCCGATATCTACTGAAAAGCAATACTTTGATATATACGAGGTATACAACCTCATTATCTATATCTACAGGTACCCTGCATCCTATAAACCTGTAAGGACATTGCACAGAATAAAGAAGTCACATCGTAGCAATTTCAGTTTTTCCTTTTTATTGTGTTTCTTTCAGCTTTTAACATTATTTATTATTCATTGATATTAATGAAATACACTTGATTCAGTAGTTCCATGTTCGTATAAGTTAAGGGCAAAACAAAACCATCCTGACACTTCATTATAAAGATCTACCTAATTTGTAACAAAGAAGTAAGTGATATTATTTAAAAAAAACAATGAAGAAAGACTTTTGTTTAGAAGAATTTAAGAAGAAAGCATGCAACTCTGTTAAGCTTTGAAAACAGGCAACATCAGGAAGACTGGAAGTTTCTATGGGAGTGTTTAATATAGTAATAATAGTGACTATCGATTATAAACTCAATCTACCGTTGCCGTTCTGCCAAAAAGTGACTAGGAGCACTTTAAGCCTCCTATAATCCCAATCAATCTATCTTACTTTATTCGTTATGTGCTTACTAAAATTATATATGAGTTCACATGCGTGGCTGAATCTTATCACGTTATATCTACATCAAAAACATCTAGGCTCAGATTATTTTAGTTTGAAAAATGCCCACCAATTTAATCACGCCTAGGATCGCAAACCAGTTTGGCGCAAATACATACAACGGCGGGAAAACAATTGGTATTCCCCTATGATACGCGCTGTCAAAGCATTCCGCGAAGTGTATATAATATTGTATTTTTTTTTAATAAATACAGGAACATTTCGAATTCTTTTATAATGAACTTGGCACCTTGAGAAATACTGCGTGAGTCACTGGCGACTTCCCTCTCACATGTTTCAGACCTACCTATAATGTTATGTTGTGTAGTGTGCGCGTACAGCTGAAGTGTCGGGGTGCACTAGGGCGCGCTGGATCGTCGGCGGGCGGTGCACAAACACTCACATTCAAATATTCGTCTAACCTTGATGCGAATCGGCGCACTCCGGGTTCCATCCGACGACTGTCGTCGATACAGACGGGCTGAAGGGCTCGCTTCAGGTGTAACAGTGAAAGCGACACTGGTTGTGAAGATTAAGTGCGTATCGCGTGGGAACGTTTAGCGGCGCGGGCGTCGGCGTCGAGCCGGACGGCAGGCGCATCGGCGCGCCGCCACCGGCGGAGAAGTCGCGGGGCTGCGGCGCGGTGGCCGCGCTACATGTCACTGTGCGGCGAGCGCGCTCTTCGCGCCGTGGTCACCGACTCTCAGTGGCGTCGCCGTCCTACTGTCTGCCCGACGGCCGGGACGGCGGCGCGCGTTGCACCGCCCCGCTGCACCGCCTGCCCCCCAGGCGCTATGCCCCCCTCGGTCGGCCCCCCTCCTCACGTCGCGCTACACCCGCCCCGCCCCGAAGAATTTTCCGCATCGGGCGGGAAAAATCGATTGTGCAACGAGACCCGAATAATTTCGGCAAGACGCACGGCGCCCTTGCATCCTCCGGCGGCGGCGGCGGCCGCTGCCGGTGATCCGGTATCGGCGACGGTCAAGCGCACCGCCTTTCACTCTACGCCGAGGCTTCGCGAACCAAACTTGTAGCGCAGACACTTTGTAGCATTACTGACTTTCTACCCAATGCATTTGTCTATGTATCCATTGATCTTATTAAAAATATGATACCGTCAAGGTGAGATAAACAATATTCACGCAGTAGCATAAAAATAACTAAAAGATTATTACGTAAAGAAATACAAAGATAACCTATCTCGGTAGTATGTGCATAATATGGACTTTTTATTTTATGACTAAAATATTTTCTTCTTTTCACTTTATTACCTGTAACACTAGTGAATTCTTATATTAATTTTAAATCGTATATTATAATATCTATATCTTGCACATAAGTCGCCAAAATTTAAACACTGTTATAAGTTCAGGCCGCGTAGCTCCCGGTGCAGCAGAAGATGAGGTTCACTACATCTCTGCGCGTGAAGATCCGGCTGATCTTCATCTTACATCAAACCAGGTAGAGCCGGATCGCCACCGTGGATCCTGGAAGCGAGATCCCTTGCGGCACTGTATCGGTACCGTAAGGAGGCGCGGGAGCGGGGATACGATCCCGAGCCCGAAGACATTCGGGCCGAGAGGTCCCGGCTCCACGGGATCATGGTGGCGGAGTGGGAGCGACGACTTGAGCAACGACGCGCAGGGCATGCCGTCATAGAGGCGGTACGGCCCATCATGGGGGAATGGCTCGAGAGGCCACATGGCAGCCTCTCGTATCGACTGACGCAGATTATCACCGGGCACGGGTGCTTCGGGAGGTATCTGTGTCGGATCGAAAAGGAGCCAACGTCCGAGTGCCATCACTGCGACGCGAGCGAGGACACGGGGCTGCACACGCTCACCGAGTGCCCGGCATGGGCCGAACCGAGACGGGAGCTAGTGGCAGCCCTGGGAGTGAGAGTTCTCACCCTCGCCACCCTGCTCACAGCAATGGTCCGCCGCGCGGACGCGTGGGCGGCCGGCGTCTCCTTCAGCGAGCAGGTAATGGTCGTGAAGGAGACGGCGGAGCGGGAGAGGCGGCGCGAGCGAGAAAGACTCGCGGATCGCGCCGCCCGCGCGCGCAGGCAACTCGGGCGTCGGAGGGCACTGACTGACCTCCGTCCCCCATGAGCGCGGGCCTGGGGGTGACGGGTGGAGCCGCCTGTCACCCCAGCAGAAGCAGGCCACGGCGGCGGCGTGCTGAATAGCGCGCCTCCCCATTCCGGGGGCGAGTTGGGGACACCGTTGTCCCCCCTCCTGAGGAGGGCCAGACCGTAAGGGATGGCCCTGGGTCAGCCGGGGTGCGAGGGATATGTCTTTGACAACCTCACCTCCGGCCTAGCACCAAGACCCACAGTCGGCGTGCGGTTTTAGTCGGTTCGAGTCCGACATAACCTCCCCTTCCGGCTCCGGCAGGGGGGGTATCCGAGGGGATTTCCGCACGAAAAAAAAAAAAAAAAAAAAAAAAAGGTAGATTTAGTTCATGAGAAAAAAGTTTCCGCTAGATGGAAATTGGTTCACCTCCAATTACATGGCCTGAACAAGTTGTAAGCGATATGTAGGTGTTATCACACCTCTATATTAACTCTTAGGGTATACTGTATGTGCACTAGGAGTATCTATTAAGTATAATAGGTAGGTATGTATCGATATTGAAATAAGTACTGCCGTTAGACCAGTTGCCGCATATTTTATGTCTCCAACTACCCATTACAACTGCCACAGATGTTCTTATAATATCGGTAATCGCATCCCGATCAATGTCTTAAGAATGGCCACCCATCCAAATATAAACCTGTCAATAGTTGCTTAACCCTGCCATGTCCGACATGATTACCACTTAGCCATGACTCTCTCACATTCACATTCACATGTTATTACTTTACCTTAGTTTATGCTTAAGTTTCTGTAGACTATAGTTGCAGAAAGCCACCTTACATTTACACGACACTAAACACAAACATTGTAACTACGTAATTAGAAAAGAGTGGCTGCAAGTTGTAACTGCCGTATTCTTTACTTGAAGGCTCTACTTGTTGCAATGTGTATGTCACAGCCAACTAGCTCAATCAGCCGTTCTATTAACTGCCTAAGCTGATCACTAAACGGCGCCTTTCAATTGCTTGAATTATATGCAATCGTGAAATTTATTGCAATATATAATAAACTGGCTGGCTAACGCTTAACCCATAGGGCAAAATTCAGAAATAAGATAGAATAATAAATAAATATACCACAACATTCTACACAACGCTATCTAGACCCATAGTAAGCTTTTATAGCTTGTGTTATGGAATCTAGAATGCGGATAAACATACTTATATACTTTTTTTTTTGTTACATACATATATATCACGCTTGTAAATCCCTGAGTGGGTGGGCAGAGGTGTATTAACATCCACATTTTGCGATTTATTTTTAATTGATTCATAGAAAAAAGTTATAGGTTTATTGGGAAAGGTGAACAATTCGGCTTAGATTGGTTAGGTTAGAAGGCTAATGTGGGAGCTTCGTGGCACTAAACATGCAGAAGTAAGTCATTTGCAGTTTGAGTAAATAGCAAGGCAAGTAATTAAACGTCATCGATCCAGGCCATTTGCTTTGCAGTTTAATCAAATTGCTGAAAATCTTTCAAGCTATTATGTGAACGAATAAAGAGCCTAGACGGTTAATTGAACGGCTGATTTAGCTAGATGGCTGCAACATGTACATGTCTCTAGAAGCAAATATGTCTTCTGATTTTAAACTTGCGTAAAATTTATTTTTACTTCGTTGTGCAGCGGTTAAGAGTACGGCTGCTTTACGGGAGCTTTCAGGTTTAATTCTCGGGTTATATTACTTTACCCGAGAATTAAACCTGAGAGTTAGGGTATTTTAAGTTTCAAGAAACGAACTCTGGAAATGTATGTGGTAGACGACAATTGAAACAATAAAATCCATACTAATATTATAAATGCGAAAGTAACTCTGTCTGTCTGTATGTTACACTTTCACACCTAAACCACTGAACCGATTTTGATGAAATTTGGTATTGGGGTAGATTAGACCATGAGAACGGACATAGGCTATGTTTGGTCGCGATAACCGACATCCGCGCGGGCGGAGCCGCGGGCAAAAGCTAGTAAATAAAAATAAATACCAAAACATAAATAAGCATAAACTTTAGGGAAGAAAGTAATATAATTAGATACACCATACGTGTATTTTTTAAAGAGACTACTGTGAAAACGAATAATTATTTATATTACACTAACCTAAATTACCTGTGTTAAGAGTTAGGAGTGTACGGCGGTAATGCAAGATCTAGGATTCGAACCCAGTACTCTCGATCGTTTGATTAACTCTAAAATTAAGTTACAGGCGCTTAATGCTCACGCTTTTTTCTACCAGGGTAGGTGGAAACAACTCTCTTCTCTATTACATATTTCACGAGTTTAGACATACAAATATTTATAAATGTGAAATCAACTCTTCCTGTCTGTCTGTTACGCTTTCACGCCTAAACCACTCAACTGATTTTAATGAAATCTGTTATAGGGGTAGATTAGAGCTTGAGAAAGGACATAGGCAATGTTTGGTCGCGATAACCGACATCCGCGCGGGCGGAGACGCGGACAATAGCTAGTCTATTATAATATCAAGTATATGATCAGTTTATGCCTTGATTCCTATAAATAAAGTTTAACTACAATACGCGAAGTTTGCGGCGCAGTAGTAGAGTACGGCGGAGATCGTAGATTCAATTCCCTGTGAATATATATTTTATTTATATATGTCATCGTTAATGTGCGATAATCAGTTAGAGTACAGATTAACTAAGTATTCTGCAGATTACCTGCCCGCGTCAGTTAAAGTGCGAAAAATTATTTGAATTCTTACATTAACTAGTTAATCTGCAGACTGTCCGTGTCGGAGCGCGCTTTCCTTGTGATAATGCACCAAAAAGTAAGAGCCCCGTATAGCGGGGCTCCATCGACGTTGCTTCACTTCGAGAACAGTGTGTGTAAGTAGTATAAAAAGAATTTTGTTCACTGTCTACCGCACTTTAACGATGTATCATCCGTCCTTCTACAGACTAACTAGGTAAAGTGCCAAAATGAGCTATTTAAACAAAAAAGTCATCGAATCAGGTAATCTGCAGATTACCTAGTTAATATGTACACTAACTGATTCCGCACTAGAGTGCGGACGTTAGTACGTTAACATATACATGAATATGTATTTACATTGTTCTGGGCTTTTTGTGTAAATAAATATACATACAGTAAATATCACCAAATATGTGCCTAAGTATCTGCACTCTAGACGCCTTATTACTTCCGTGGAGGGCCAGACCAATAGGGATGGCCCTAGGTCTACCGAGGTGCGAGGGATAATGTCCGACAACCTCACCTTCGGCTTTACACTTTGTCCCACAGACGGTGAGGAAATCTGCACGTAAAAAAAAGTTATTACAATCTATCCTTGGTTTGAGTCTAGACAGCGCTGTGTATTGTTAGTCACATTTTTTGTTTATCAACCTGTATTTAACAAAATTATCTTACTTCGGTCTTTAGTCTGTTAAAGTTTTATAACAGGCACTAACACTTTAACTATTATTTAAATATTTTATATACAATGTACTGTAATTATTGCAATTTTTAGAAAATGTACGTAATGGTTTTAATTGACACGCTACGGATGGAAAAAACATTTAAGGATGGTAACACACCGAGTACAAAAACGTTTTGTACTCGTGGAAAGTAATACCTACACACAAATAAATAAACTCATAACCATTATTTTTGAATTCATATGAATTCAATATTGATTTTTAAATGAATAAAATTGAATGGTTAAGGAGTCTGCCGTACGATCGAAAGGTCCCGGGTTCAAATACTAGTCATTACACTACCGACGTGAACCCATTCCTAACACAAGCATAGCCGGAGGGGAAGAAGGAATATTAGTAATGTCGGTTCTAATATTCTTTTGAAAAAAAAAATAGTGCTTTTTTATCTAGGACAAGTCAATTTGACTTATCTCACCTGATGGTCAGTTGAAGGTAAAGTCTCAAGAAAGAGGATAACCATTACAGACACGTACCATGTTACAAGATGGAACTTATGCAAGTACTGCATGCGGGTGACATCTAAGCTCTTTCGAGAGTCGCTCTTATGAGAGAGTGGGACTAAATGGTAGAGCTCATGCAGAACAATATCCATGGTACAGACGGTAAAATACTGCTAAAGAGACAACATCTCTACGCATCTGCAAAGGCTAGGAGGAGGGTATTCGCGGGCCGCACGTGACTGCAATCTGTCGACAGCGTCTAATAAGTACTTCAAGGAGCCATACCAGAGATGCGAGCAGTATTCCACGCAGGGACGAATTGTGTCTTGTACAGGAGACAACGCTGCTCCGGTGTGATAAAACGTTCAGACTCCGAGTTTGCGCGAGGTTGTTTTGATGGTACTCTCGATGTAGTTATTGTTATTAAGAGAAAATATTAAGATTGCCCTGCAATGGCAGTGGCGTGCTCTGAAGAGTGGGAAGGAGAAGGAACCTAATAGAAATTTCTAATATTCCCTATAACCCCTCCTCCAACAAGGCTGTATTGCTTGTGTTAAGAGGAGGTTCAGGTTCAGAGGATGAAATAGATTCCAACTTCTCCATCGTGACGCAAACTCCTTAACCACTAATCTACCGACGCTTCTTTAGCGACAGACTATTAAATATACTTTACTAGTAGGACAGTTTATTTTACATAATTAGGTATTTTACTGCTAAATTAATATTTAATGCCAGTATAACATAATATAAATGTAGTAACCTACATATGTTATACTAACACAAATCTTGTCAGAATGTATGTTTAAAAAAACCGTATTTTTATGAATTCTAATTCTATTCTTTAATTACCCGACTGCCGAAGGAAGGAGGGTAATATTTTTTAAATATTAATGTCAATTTTTCTTTTAGAGTTAAACTAAACCATTTACACGAATAATGATTAATAAAATATAAAAAGGTCAAAAAGTTTAGGTGTCGAAAAATTTCTCCCCATCGATGTCGACTCTAAACCTTTCGACCTTCTTTCCGATGTTTTTCGAACTTAAAAGTTAGCATAATAAATGCTATAAAAATCAATAAAATAGTAAAATAATTTTAATACGGAACCCTAATATTACTTATAGGTAAACATCGCCATCCACTGCTTGAATTGTTTGCAATATTGCTATCTTCTGCCCTTACCTAGAAATGACTATGTTAAATTTATATACTTAGTACATTATTTGCGTCATAACCACTAACGTCTAAAAATTAACATAGAAATAATTTTAAGGCAAGCATATTTCAATTTCTTAGAATATTACAACAGTTGTTTGGTGTTTTATTTCTCGTTCATAGGTAATGAGGTGTTTAGTAGTGCAAAAATAAAATTGTGCTATTTGTAGAATATGTAATAACCATCTATAATATTGCTATCGAATAGGCGAAGACAATATAAAAATGTATGAGAGAAATATTAAATGAAATGCTGACATGATTATGTTTCACTGTAATTGGAAATACATGTATACTATATCTGAAGACTTAATTTATGAGAAAATCTGCTGGTGCCCGCGACTTTTTACCTCGCACAACTAAACTGTGGAATGATGAACTGTCACCTGTAAACCAATACGACCTTCAAACCTTCAATAAAGAGCCTACTCTCTTTTAAAAGGAAGGCAACGCACTTGTGACTCCTCTGGTGTTGCGGGTATCCATGGGCGGCAGTGATCGCTTACCATCAGACGATGCGTCTGCTTGTTTGCCTCCCTATTCCATAAAAAAATGTGATTGAATAATAGACAACCGGGAACGATGGCTTAATATCCTCTCCGTGGCACGGCAATACTCAGTGCAATGCGAATACCCATATTCATGCATACAATTATTTGCACTGAGTAGGAATCGAAACTGCGCCCTCTGTTAGCACAATTATCTAACCTGAAAATCTGTATTTACCTACGTATTTATTAAAAAACGTTCTACAATTAATCTAGCGCTCAAATGCCTCCCCAAGAGGAAAGCCTGAGCCAGAGCTCATCTGTCATGTGTATCGTTGAGTAAGTTGACTGGGCTCCGAAGATGTTACACAAACATTATACGGCTTTTATAAGGGCGACAGACGTCTAGTCTCAAAACTCCGATAGAAAACGTCAGGTTAGCGGCAATCCACACACATACTAGTTTTCGGATGACGTCGGTTGGTCCCATAGGTCTTGCTAGGGCTCCACACCACCAACAAACACTGAAAAGGTGACACTATCTGTAATAATCTGTAGATTCCATAAGATGGCCTATGGACGTAGAGCTGCTCGTCATTCTAACAGAAGAACACCCAACAATGGATCCTGAATAACGCTTGGCCAGATAAAGTGCTTGTGCGAGATAACATGTGATTGGGAAGCTTCCATCGGATTAAGAAATGAAATGTAAATTTCAAATAATTACCTCACACTTTTAAATATCTTTTAGATGTTCGAATGGCACTTCAATTTATTTATTTTATAAACTCCTCATACTCCTCATCTTCATAATACTAACTTAAAGCTATTTGTATTTTATTTTTTATTTGCGTTTCATTGGCCCACGCGCCAAGTTTTCGCCATTTTTATTATATTCATGTTATATTTTGCTGATTTAAATTACTTTTATCAATTAATAGGTAGGGGAAAAAGTTTCTTCGCATTTATTAAGAAAATTCGAAACATTTTTTAATATAGTTTATTTACATTTAACTAAAATAAGTAAACTTTATTTACTTTGTTCGATAACTTTTTGCCATCTTCTAGGTAGGGACATGACAAGTGGTTTTGGCAGTCCTCTCGTGATTTTAACCTGACATTCATCTTGACAGTACGAAAAACAAATGAAAATCACACATTTTCCTAATTTGAATTTGGAATTATTTTCTTTAAAGTTTTAACTTTTAATAATACCAAAACCAGCCAGATGCAAATAGTATAGCCAAAGAGATTTTATTAAAGTTCATACATACTATAATGCAAAAAGACTTTTTCCCCAACCTAATACATTGAAATTATTTTATTTATACTATGTAAATTTTCTACACAATTGTATATTGTTGGTAACTTAAATTGTAAAGTGATGATATTAATAAAAATTTAGTTTTGGCGGGAATGCGACATTTCCAACAGTACCGAGTAGGTCCTTAATATTTTTAAAATTTAACTTCTGTACAGTGTTTATTATAACTAGCTGAACCCGGGAATTCGTCTAAGTTGACATAGATATGGGTTTTATTATTTACGCGGTACCTCAATAGTAATTCTAAAATAAAAGTTGCCTAAGTTACGCCTCATAATGTCAAGGAAGTAACTGCAATAAAAATCCCATCAAAATTAGTGATTATCTAAAACAAGCAGACAGAAAGAAAGGTTGCCTGTAAGAGATCGCTTGTAGCGATAAGGCCGCCATTTGTACATTTCTTATTATGTTGTCCGTACATGTACTAAAATTTATAAGTGTACAATAAAGATTTTTCTTATCTTATCTTATCTTATCTTATCTTAAAGAAAATAATAATATAATTAATTAAATAATTTATAACTTCTTTCAGATATAATAATATCTAATTTAGGAAACCTATCTGTATTTATAACAGAGATATGCTTGTAAATACTCAGAATTACATCAGATGTGAACTTATTTCAAAATTTGAATTTTAATATTAGGTACAACCGCATGATAATCTGTTAGTATATTCTAAGGCCCGTATTCTAGAATGACACTCATCCTGAATCACGATTTATCTGATGACAGATTGTATAGACAGATTAATAGTTTTACATAGGGCCTGTACAATCTGTCCTCTGACAGATATCGAGATTCAGGCTGAGTGTCATTCTAGAAGTCTATTGCGAACAGACAAACGCGGTGGGGCACTTTATTTTGTAATATGTAGTGACATCAGCTTTTTTTTGTTAACTATACTTTAACTTTCTTTTTCTTGTGGTCCTGAAAAGCTCATCAAAAATAAAAAAAAATATTTTAAAAGGGGAATATGGGACCACGGTCCCGGTTCCAAAAGCCTCCCTACCCCAACATTACATTCTCTGCCATATATATATTTTGTAAAGATTTGTAGATATCAGAACTATATTCATCTTAAAATGTAGGCCTCGAGTAGCCGTTTGGGAAAACCCACAATTGTTCATATAGAACAAAATAAAAAGCCTTTATAGTGATACAAAAACTGCGAAAGCCCGATAGGTGGGTCAATGGTCGCAAAATGTACAATCGCCCTCAGAACTCGCTGAACAATATCAATAAACACGATATATAAATTTGTCCATCGTACAGTGGATATCAATAAATAGTTCAGGTAATAAATATTCAATCCTAGTTATGCCTGATGTTTTCATGCTATATTTGTTATTCTATAAAAAGTTTAAGCATCAAAGTGATTGATTATTTGGCATGAGGAGAGCTACTTCCGAGAGCGACTGTACTTGTATTATTTTGTTTTTATTAGTTTGGTTACATTTGTGTAACGCCCACTGGTATAAAAACATTTAGAAATAGGTAGTTCAGCCATAGTGATCGGTATAGCTCAACATTTACGGTATTTTGTAGTAAAAGTCTATAATATTCTTTTATAATGTATATCATCTAAAACTCGGACTAGGCTTCGATGTAGGCTTTCCTCTCAGAGTTAGGAGGTAGGTTAGACGGCAGTCTCTCTCACAAAACCCTCTCAATGAACGTGTGTGTAGCCCCGATTCTTCGCTCGCATAGCAGTGATGGCACTCGGGCGTTGACTCTTTCTCCTCCGAAGCACCCGAACGCGTACAAGAGGCTGCCGTGTTGCCAACTCTTCCATGATGGGTCTTACCGCTGCTACTAAGGTGTGGTTCTACGCGTGGTTGCTCAAATTGTCTATGTGGAGTGGTTACACGGCCTAAATTTCTACAGGTTCAGGATCGTGTCCCCGCTTCCGCACCGCCTAATTGCAATGCTTCGTTAGGTAACCAATAGGTTGTTGGGGTCATATGGCAGTCGCTTCTCAGAAAATATCGTAGATTAGCCAAACCTGCAGTTAGACTAGAAAAACGGGCCCCAGATTCTGAAGTGAAAACTTTGAATGCAAAAACAAACCAGGCCTACTCCACTAGCCACTGAAATGGGATAAGAAAACTGATAACAAACTAACTTGCTGACTAGTAGATCCAACTTCTTATCCTACTTCCTACGTAATAGATGTGTAAATGTTTTTCAGTGAATCGCGCTATGAACGGAGCTAGCTGCAAAAATTATATAGAGACAGATTAGAGATAGAGAGATTATAGACTGGAATATCTGATAGGTAACTTTTTATCGCTGGTCAGTCAAAAACGGGTTCAGAATTCCAGGCAGGCGAAGCTGCAGACATATATTTTTACACTAGCTTTTGCCCGCGGCTCCACGTGGATGTCGGTTATCGCGAGCAAAATATAGCCTATGTGTTAATTCAGGCCCAGGGTGCCAGCTAATTCTATGGAGTCCTCCTTCACTCCACAAACATCCATCCATTTATCCATACTTACAAACATTCTAGTTTCTAAAATTAGTAGGATTATACAGATATAATCCAATAACTGTAACCTTTCACTATCACCTTTGAGACTGGATGGTGCATTGCTTCACACACACACAGAATAGGAAGCTAATTCATTTGCCCCTAATTTCACTAAAATGTTGCGTCTTTAAGCTGCAGGCGTAGCACTTCAGTGTTCATCAGTCTGCAAGAGGTTACTAATGGCAGACATTCACATCGCACATTGAAATAAACCGTAAACTACTGCATATCAGATGAAATAAAATCAATTTTTTTATTAAAGTCACAAACTAACAGTTATCAGCGGCAGGGTTATTATTTACACATAAAACAATTTTAAGAAAATGAATCTTACTAATATTCTACTCCTATTAATATGTATTATAACTTAATTTGAGAATTTGTAAAACTGCACAGGTAATTGCCGAATCTGATATACAGATTACATTTTAATCCTGAGACTAGGTTCCAATGGGTAGGTCCCCGTAGTATAGGTTCAAGGAAACCTATTTAAATACATTTATTAGCACCAAAGTTAATAGATATTTACAGTAATTTTGGTGTTATTGTAATATTCATGCATAAAAATATATACTCTCACTGGGATCAAATCCGAATCAGTCTCGACCGTCGTCGTAGCAGTCGAAAGCTCAACCGCTACGCGGTTCAGGTCGAAACGATGTTTGATTACATTTTTATCAAAATTTATTTCACACTATGCGTAATGCAAAATGCAATTCACATGCAAAAAACTTCCATCTCGTAACCAGAGGTGGCCGTGACCCTTTAAAGACTTGGGCGATTTGGCCATTCTTTTTTTCAAACCACCTCAAGCCACTTTATTCAAAAAAAAATTCTAACAGCTACAGTATACCTATATACAATATAAATACTACAAAATATAATTCTCAAAAATGGACACAATTTCTGGCAACTTTTGTCAAAAAAATACCTATGTAATTTTGTGTACTTAAAATGTTATTTAGATATTTGACTATTATATTGTAGCTATTATTTATTGTATAGGTATATTGGTATACTAAGCAGTATATGTATATATTTTTATTTTAACTGATATTTATCTTGATGATATACCTAAAATTGTCACAGTTCCTTCTTCCTCTCAAAAAAGATAGTACGCTGCCCTGTCATCTCTTTTAATTCTATCTATCCAGAAGTTGCCTGGAAGAAACCGCTTTTAGCGATAAGGCCGCTCATTGTGCATCATATATTTGTATGAAATTGTTTTTCTTATAATACTTTCATGGTGTACAATAAATAATATTTTATCTTTACCTTTATTTTTATCTATTTTGAGAATATTTTACACCTAGATCATCCAAAACTTAAACAGAAAAAGGTTCCTGAAACTGTTGACTAATTCTTATATTCTTCCACTAATTATTACACGTTTAAGGTTAAGGTTTGTTTAGTTTAGTAAAAAAAAAAAAAAAAAGTTCGGAGTATTTTTTTTTCTACACTCTAGATACGAATTCTACCGCAATGCAAAATTTATATAGATATCTTTGTAATTAATATGTAACGATCGAAAAATATTTACTAAAGTGATGGAGTGATGACTTTACCTAGTTTAAGACATATTTATGGCCAAACCCGTTAAGCAATACAATTTCAACAGTATCAAGTTTTCACGTGATAATATTAGGTCATATGAAATTGGCGTTTTGTATGGGAGGAACAAAAAGTCGAATATTTTTAAATATAATATATTTAATTAATCAAGGTATGAACCATTGTTTTCTTTGCACTTTTGCCATCTCATAGGTAGTTCATTGATCCCTTTACTAAAAAAACCAGTCGGACGGGAATCAATAAAATCTGTGAAGGCCATTTGGACTGCCCCATCAGAGTTGAATTTTTTCCCTTGCAAGAAGTTGTCCAAATTTCGAAAAAAAATGGTAATCTGTTGGAGCAAGGTCCGGGGAGTACGGAGGATGTATTAGACATTCCAATTGAAGCTTTTCTAATTTGGTAGCCGTCTGTTGTGTGGTGTGTGGTCTAGCGTTGTCGTGAAGCAGCAGTGGCGTGGAGCATTGACCAGCCTAGATTTGTTTAGCCGCTAGCTTTTCCATCATTGTTTGCAATTGCTGACAATAGACATCAGCCGTAATATTTTGGCCAGATTTGAGAAAACTGTAATGAACAATACCGGTACTAGTCCACCAAACGCTCACAAGTAACTTTTTTGGGGTTAATTTTCGCTTGGGGCAGGATTTGGCTGGCTGGCCAGGATCCAACCATTGCGCTGAGCGCTTCCGATTATCGTAAAGAATCCATTTTTCATCACAGGTAATGATTCGGTTTAAAATACCTTCATATGTAAGGACCTAATATAATAATAATAAATGATCCACAATATTCTACACAACGCTATCTAGACCCATGGTAAGCTTAACTAGCTTGTGTTATGGAATCTGGAATGTGGATAAACATACTTAGATACTTTTTTTTTGTAAATACATACATATTATATAAAATACATACATAGAAACACCCATATAATGTTCGAACTACGATCTTGACTAGAGAAAAATTCTAAAAAACACATTTTCAGCATCTGTATCAATTCTAGAACACATATTTGAAACCTATCTAATAAGCATAAGCTATTCCCTACAGGCTGAATAAATGTTTGGATATCAGAGTATATATTCGTTTTATTGTGCCAATATGAAAACCTTCTAAATTCAATACCGCCGAGGACACCACGCAGTAGTTTGAAATTCAAATCAGGTGCACTTCCTAGCATTCCATGGCTTCTCCAAGCGCGTGCCGGATCCATGGTATTGTAAACCATAAAACTAGCATTACCTAGGAGTTATGATAAAGATATAGGTATAAGTTTATTTCTGAACTAAGATTAATAATAATTTTATCATTTACTACCAAATAAAGCTTACCTTAGGCTATTTTTTAAATCATAGATTTGCTTAAAATACTTATTTAGTATCAAAACTTTAAGTCAGTACTAAGGTTGGTTTTCATTTGGAGTGCTTACATTATGAATTTTACGTTTAAATAAACTAGGTTTAGAGGACGACCTAATAACATTGACAGAATGACATTTCGTATACGCTCAATTTTTATTCTACTTAGGTGGCGGACAAGCACAGAGCCCTCCAGATGGAAAGTGGTTACTGTGGCCTATAGACGTATGTAACACCAGGAGCGTTACATGTGCTGCCTATTCTGAAGAAACCTTCTTTATGAACCCCATATTGTAGTCGCTTGGGAAAACCACAGCAGCGAGTACATTCCTTTCTTTCGTTCCATCCCTTCCATACTTATAGTTCTACTGTGGTAGTACTATCATAGACGTATTTTGTATCATAGTTTACTTCTGCAAAACTTCTCTTAATAACCGACTTGACTTATATTTAAGTTGTCGTGAAGTCTGCTTGGAAAAAGTAAATTTGAATCACTTTCGTTTCAAATAATTGCCGCTATTTAACTTCTAGTGTATTGGCTACTATAGACGCCACAGCTGACGCCACAGTTGAAAACCAGCGCTGGGTACGTCGTGCCCAGCTTTATGCTGAACTGGTCCCTTTCTTGGTGCAACACAAAATGTGCCCAATAGTTTTAATAAATAATATATTACCTATATAACACTGTTTAGTCTTAAGTATGTCTGTGTTGCATTAATAATAAAATGTATTTTCTTTCTTTCTTTCTTTCTTTCTAAAAGGAAAGTCTACAGTTCCTCAGAGGTACCGGTTGACTTGAGCCTCGACGAATGTCGTAAGGGCCCCGTACACCGTTTTTTTAACCTTGGTCTACACGAACTATCGATAGTACTGTCGATCGTAAATAAACAGTATTAACAAAAGTAACAAAAGGTCTAAATAACTATTCATAAAATGTAATAAAGTATCCAGTAAAATTCAAATGCTGATCAGTAATGCCAGAATTACTAATGAATGAATCCAATATTTGCATTGATGAAAAATATCTTGTGAGAAAAGAATTACGAGTATCAATTGCAACACCTTTTGCGTAAAGGTACCTATATAAGTATTTGTTAACTGTCATGATATTTACTACGCGCTTCACTTTTTCTTGGTAGTCAATGGATGGTGTCAAGAAACTTGAACAAGTAATTGTATTGTGTTTCATAAGTAAACAGTAACATGTAATTTAAGCATTGAAATAAGATTCTTAGTAGATAAATATTCATTCACATAAAATTTTGCTAAACGGACCCTAAGGGTGTATACACAATGTGTTATGTGCGTTAAAATGCGCTAAACACACATTGCGTGCGGTTACTTAAGTGTTTGATGCCCTCGTTATTTACAACTTAGAAAAACTCGTATAATATGCACATGCGTCTTTTAAACCATACAAGTATTTTATATTTTTTAAATCAAACATGAATAATTTATTGCAAAAAATAGTCAGCCTGTGGTATTTAGAAGCAGCTGAATGAGCGAGTACGTGCGCTACACACAGGCTGTTCTTGCCACGCAGGATCATTACGATTACAAATCCACTATGCAATTGACGCGTTTTACTCGCGAAGCGCAGCCTTCATTATGTGTAGGCACCCTAAGAAATTATTTCATTAGCATAAATGGATGTCATTAAATACCATATCTAACTACTATACTAGTAAACTTGCACATTATTTACGTGATAGTAAGCAAGGGCCGTGTTCTCATAGACTTGATTAAATAGAGATATCACTTGCAAGTAGCCATTTTTTGAGGGGTATAATAGATATACCAAAGTTCGTTTTGCACAATAATAAAACGACTCATTATTCGAGCCAAAACTTTCGTAAGTACTTAGTACAAATAAATACTCGTCCAATATTATCATTATACGAGTTAAAGTGATTTTAGGTTGACATCCGTTGGCAAAAAACCAAACTAATAAAATGGGAAAAAATTGGAAACTCCCTTATTCGGCTACAAAAACCAAAGTCTTTCTATATCTATAAGACATAGACGTGACACAAGTTCGTCCATTGATGACTTTAATACCGATATCTAGGATAAAACTATATTCACTGACTCTATAAAGCTCTAATATTGGTGTTAGGAACGGGGTAGGCAGAGGTATATCAGCACCCACCTTTCGCCAACTATAATTTTCAGTCCCACCTAATAGGGGATGAACCTATTGCCGTCAAACGGATACTTCGTCTGTATATTATTATATGATGTCGGATTGAGATCAGCCCTATCCCTTCATGATAGAACTAGAGGATAAATTATAAGGACCTGATTAATAAGGTTACACACTCCAGAAGTTTTGCATGTTCCCAGTCCCTAATTCGTATCATATTATATTATAATTGTATCATCAGCCGTACCTTTATAATATTTACTTATTTATAATGGCAATTTTTGATTTTTTTACGATTTATTTAATAAAATTTAATTTATTCTATCACATAAAAGCACTTCAATCAATTTACCATTGTAATTTCAAATTTCCCTTCTCTATATCGTCTTTAAGGGTGACGGTGGAGCCATCTACCAACTTTCTTACGAACTATTGCAACCAATGAATGATTTTTCAATCATTGATTTTTGATGACTCACCAAATATTTGTATGAATTTTACCGTCACCCTTAAAAACGGATATAAAGAGAAGGGAAATTTGAACTGAATGTGTATGTTGTAATAGCTCAATTGGAAGAGCATTCCCCCTGTAACGGAAAGGTCGTGGGTTGAAGTCCCACTTGAGCATTTCATTTTTCCCGATGTATTCGAATTTTAAATTAAGCATAATAAATGCTATAAAATAAACCATTCAAATTATCATTGTCATTTGACGTGGTCATTCTGTCTGTCTTTTGGTAATTTCAAAGCATGTAGAGAAATTTCAAGACGCCTACTAAATTCTACTTAACATTTATTTTATATTCATATTGTTAGCTAGTAATTATAACTTCAATCTTTTTGTTTTTTGTAATGTAAAGAGTAATGATACATTTGACTGAATTTAAATTAATTAAGCAGGTAATTTATTGTTATAATTTTGTTGTATGAATAAATGTGCTGTGTTAAGTCACTAAATTAGTAAAGGAGTTATAAATTATTATAATAATACTATAATAATTTATAACTCCATATGAATATCAGTTTTAGCAGTTTTAACCCACTGATCTTTATATTATTTCATGCGAGGTAAATGAGAAGTTCCATAAATCCTAATTTCCACTATTCCTTAATCCTTTTTTCATAGCTTTCTTCATCTCATATAGATTTTTGGTTTTAATTGAGGATTGAGGAGGCGCGGGTTCGATTCCCGCTCAGTGTAAATATTTGTATGCATGAATATGGCTATTTGTATTGATCTGGGTGTTGCTATGTATAATATGTATGTATTTACAAATGAAAGTACCTAAGTATGTTTATCCGCATTCTAGATTCCATAACACAAGCTAGTTGGCTTACCATGGGTCTAGATAGCGTTGTGTACCTAGATGTTGTGGAGTATTTATATATTTATATTTACTTAACTCTTACAGAATTTAGCTTTTGCTCACTTAAGCCGGTATTCCAGTACCTATAAGTATCACTTGCCCTGAACGGAACTAGATCGGGGGACAAATTATTCCCAGTAAGATATTGACATATTGATTGATTAATAAGAGTAATAATGTTATGGTGACAGGAAGTTTTAGGTGGTTTCCAGGTTCCAATCCTGAGCATTACACTCCCGTTCCTCATAAAAAGATTCATATAAAGTTTGCAACTGACGTAACCTCACAAATTACTGTAGCCATTGTAGTTAGAATCAACCAGTAAACTTGACCGATCGTTAAACTGATTATAGTTAAAATATGCGTATATGGTTTATATTAATAATTAGACCGCTTAACATTTTTGATAACAAGGTTGATGAACTTTAGAACCTGATTTAAATACGCAACACTGCGCCATCTACCGTAGAAAAATCGAACTACTAATCTTAATCGCGTTCACGCTCTCACGCTAATCTATCCTATCTACGACTGCGATGCTGTGGCCCGCTAAATTTAATTACGTAACCTTGTAGGAGGATTCGCACACATGAATCTGCAATGGGATATTTTGAAGATATACACGCATTTTTATAGGATATACCGGGTCCCTTGAGGCCCAAGGCAACCGTATCTACTAGTCGGTGTATCAGTTGAACAACAGACGAGGTTCTGACGCAGGCTTTTCTCTAGCTAGGCACTCAAAGGCCGCTGGCCTGGGGGTGACCGATGGAGCCGCCTGTCACCCTAGCAGAAGCAGGCCGCGGCGGCGGCGCAAAGTGCGCCTCCCCGTAACCGGGGCTAGATGGGGACCCTGTGGTCCCCACAACCCGAAGGGGGCCATCTCGAAAGAGATGGTCCTGGGTCTGCCGGGGTGCGATAGATATGCTTTTGGCAATCTCACCTCCGGCAACCAAGGACATAACCACCTCCACTGGCTCCGTGGGGGTGGTATCCGTGGGGATTTATCGCACATTAAAAAAAGGCACTCAAAGGTGACTGCCGTTCACTTGTAAAAAGCGGGGCTCAGACTCAGAGGCGAAAACTTGAATGCTACAGAGATTAACGCTAGGGTGAAGTAAAAGGGATTACTCAGCAGTGGCGTGCGGAAAAGCTTACATACCAATGAAAACAAAACGCGGAGGCACCCAACTGGTATAAAAAACCCAGTCCGAAATGTAATCTTTCGATACAATCAGGAAATCGCTAAGCGGGTGATAGTATATTAACAATCCAGTCTTTAAGAATCAAAGGAGCTTGACCATCTTTGGAATATCTCAAAGCAATGAATATTGGCAGACAACGATGATTATTGTATTTTAATAGCTCTAATATGTATTTCAAATGGAAACTTTGCAGGGTCTAAACACACGGCAGCGCGCTAAGAAGCGCGCCTCGCCATTCCGGGGGCAAGTCGGGGACACACCCGAGGAGGGCCAGACCGTAAGGCCCTGGGTCAGCCAGGGTGCGAGGGATTTGTCGAAGACAACCTAACCTCCGGCCTAGCACCACGACCCTCAGTCGGCGTGTGGTTTTAGTTGGTTCGAGTCCAATATAACCTCCCCTCCCGGCTCCGGCGGGGAGAGGTATCCGTGGGGACTTACACACGAAAAATAATAGATTCTTTGCATCGTCTAAACAACAGTTGTTTAGACGATGCAAAGCAACTAATGTGACATTTAACACCAAAAATACGTATACCTTATAACAGCTTTGCCAGTCATTATGTGTCAATTAAAAAAGCTCAAACAAATAATAGTTTAGTGAAATTATTAATTTCACTAAACTATTTTTAACGTTCGTGAAAACTGGACTATATTTACATAAAGTTACTCTTTCACAATTCAAAGACATATTATCCAAATACTAGCATTACAATGTTATTCTACAAAATACTGAATATATTTTGTCTTAAAAACTTTATATACATATTTACACCTGTTATACAAATTTAAAAGTAATATGGTAAGCAGAAGTTATCCAATTTTAGCAGAAATTACAAGTTTTTATTTGACTTTTGCCTTAACATTGTGTTATGCAAACAGCGCTTGCAAAACGTTGAATAATGAGACTAGATTCATGTTTTATAGCCCTCTTGGGGTACACGAGTGCTGTGGGCTCGTTGGAAGTGTAAATTTTCAAAAAAATAAAAAAAATCCAATTGCAGCACCGTCGATTGAATCCAATAGTGAATATTAACTATATCTACAGAATCTCATTTAAACATACCTAAAAATACTTGTTCGTAAAGTAATCCTTAGAAGTGCTACAGCACCTATAGGGACCAGATTATAAGATTCAAGGCTCAATCATACACAAAACATTATAAAAAGTAATCAAATCATATTTGATTTGCAATCCCTACAGTATTAATCCCAGTGAAGTACCTCACATTCGTGGATGTTTTAATTTTTACATACACACACTTATTACACAAATAATTACATATTTATATACATAGCCTACAAAATTAATACGGCCAGACTAATATAATTTAATACATAGTCCACTTATGAATACTACCCAGACTAATGTAATTTAAATTGGCTACTCATAACAGTTCGTGTGCGTAGGTCGCGTTTTAGAGTACCTACTGGCTGCATCGCCCGCCGCCAGCACTGCAAATGGTGGAATCATTTTTTGCTATCCGTCTACTTATAACCGCTTAAAAAGCGTATTAGGTATTGTTTTTTATACAAACCAGTCGCGTCGTGACCTCGGCTGACATTAAAAACGGTTATGCTTCGCGCACACGTGCTACTTTCTGTTAAAACAAACCTTACGACAATGTCTCGTCTCTGCTAACTATATCCGTATATTACAGATGCACAGTTTCAGTTCATTACAGTGTATAGAAGATCAGTCTATGTAAGTACCTACATCTGTTTTTACAGAAAAGCAGGTGTATTGCCTGCTTCAAGAAAAAATAAACGTAGCAGTTTTAAATTTGAAACAATACTAACAGAGGAGAATTTAGTGTTTTAAGTTTAACTGTTACATGCCGATTATATTTGCCAAATATCATGTTTATTACACAAAAAGAAGGTTCCGATAAATTGAGACCCTCTTCCTTTTTAAAGTCGACTAAAAACCACTATTCATTTTGGTAACGTTCAATATTTCCACATAATTAGGATTTGGTGTGCGCTCTACTAATACTGAGGACTTGTCCTTAAGTAAACTTAGCGTTTAAAAGGACTGATTATTGTATGTGGCTGTTATATGAGTGACGATTAAAGAATAAAGATTAATATCCGGAAATGAATTAGCCTATTTTTAGGATGGCCAGACCGTAAGGGATGGCCCTGGGTCAGCCGGGGTGCGAGGGATATGTCTATGACAACCTCACCTCCGGCCTAGCACCAAGACCCACAGTCGGCGTGCGGTTTTAGTCGGTTCGAGTCCGACATAACCTCCCCTTCCGGCTCCGGCAGGGGGGGTATCCGAGGGGATTTCCGAACAAAAAAAAAAACGTATTCTATGCTCTAGCTATTTAGTTTTACATAAGTTTTTAGCACTAATTTTATGGCTAAACTCACTTATTTTTAGATAAGTAGTTAACTAGTGTTTCATAGATTTATGTGCAAAGTGCTACATGCCATTACTTTTAGTGCAAATGAAGCTGTAACTGACCAACTAAAATAATATCTAAGAAAATGGATGTATTCGTAGAGGATTTTAATCATGTTTCTACATCGAGAATTCAAAATCGGGATGAACGATCGTGATTTTGAACTTCGAAATTCAATGGGTCAGTCATGATGGGTTCATACCCGAGGGCCCCAGTTCCTGAGGCACCCGTTCCGGAGGGACCCGATTAATTTTTATCTTAATAAATGTAATTTGCCAGTGGTTTAGGTAAAAAGTACCATCTGCAGATAATCTGTTGAATAAAGTTTGATAATTTATAAAAAAAACTAGCTTTTGCCCGCGGCTCTGCCCGCGTGGATGTCGGTTATCGCGACAAAACAAGTGTTAAGAATATGGCGTAACATTATTTTAGACTGTTTAAATTGATCTACAAGTCAAGCCCTTTCATTTGATTCCTATTTTGAGGGAGTTTTGAAAAAAATGTAAACAGCTATTTTGTGGTGTGTGGCAGCCATCTTGGATTTTAATTTGTCAAAGTAAATTTTACTAGTCAAGCTCTTTCATTTGATACCCATGTTGAAGTAATTTGAAAAAATATGTAATATAAAATATATAACATAATATAATCAAATAAAGCTAAGAACACTCTCAACTAATTTTCCTTTCAAATAAAAAAAACGACATCAAAATCAGTTCTTCCGTTGGGTAGCAGCGATGCCACATTCATATCTTCATTTTACGTCGGGGGCCAAAATCTATGATTCGACATTGTATACCTATTATGATTTCAAATACCTAAATTACTTTCGTCTTAAACACATAACTACATTTTTGTACTTCTTTTGTTTACTCTACAAGTTGAAAATCTTAGAAAATAGGTTTTAATTATATTTATTGTATTCGGGTTCCTCCGGAACGGGTGCCTCAGGAACTGGGGCCCTCGGGTACGAATTGGTCCACACCTTCGTCATGTACTTTGCCTTCTGTATATTTTTTAAAACATACACTGCAATCATTGCAATTCTTCAATTAAATTTCTAGAAAATGAATATTAAATTTAATCATAATTATATGCATCAGCATACCTAGGTATAATCTAGATACTGAATGCTGATATGCATAGATACACGTATGTGTGCGTCTAGCCTAAGACTGCATTTTAGAAATCACTTCGTCTAGAGATATTTGATATACGACTATGAGTATTCCTTTTCTCTTAATTGCTTAGAATTAGATTTATGTGATCTAAAGAATGCCGACTTATATAAATTATTATAAAAGATTAAGCAAGCCAGAAGCGACACCATCTTGGCACCAGTAGGTGTGTAGGCATATACTGTACTGCTATGCAATGATATCTATAAAACTCTAACATAGGAACGAAAGGAATATTCCGTTAAGCTGACTGCCACCATTGTAACATGGTATGTATGTAATTGTGACCCCCTCTCCTCAGACTTTGATTTCAGCCTATCGTCAGGCGAGGTAGACAAATTGACCTTTCCTATTAAAAAAAAAGGAACAATAATGTAGCCTGCTCGGGACACTAGTAGGAGATGTATGAGAAAAATATCAGTATATATATACGAAACAACCTATCTATTGCATTCACTCACACGGAGAGGTCGGCGTCACACGTAGCGTCTCTCCGACGGCACACTGCGCCGAGGTCTCCAACCAAGTACCCCAAATTTATCTCTAATGAGTGCAATTATTATTGTATGTTACATACCAAAACCATCCACACCAGATCAACCTTCCGGTACAATTTATTCTAAAGGTTATGGGTCAGGTGTAAGTCGCTCTTTGTATAAGCTACGTTAAACCCAATATGAAGGAATAGGAATGCACACCCTGCGCTTGCGCTCGGATGATGACAATGGTTCAGGATAGAATAAGAACCGACTGTGAAACCCTATTACACTATTACAGAAATACAACGGAAGTACTTGCTGAAGCCAGAAATAGTAACATAAGTATGTAATATATAAAAGCGAGAGGCTTTACGATCGACAGGTTCCGGGTTCGAATCCCAGCCATAACGCTACCGACGTGAACCCACTGCTAACACAAATAATTTAGCTTAGTTGGAGGGATTAACGGGAATATTAGTATTTTTTGTTTTGGTTACTAGTATTCTTTTAAAATATATATAAAATGGTGTAAACTAATTATACACGTGTATAGTGACAGGTAGATATCCACGATCACGGTCGGTGCAACCCACAGAACAGTTAAAGAGGTGCAACTCAATCAAAACGCCGCCGCCGGGGAAACAAAAGATATTGTACTTAAAATGCCACTTTTCTAAATTTCTTAAAATGAGAAATTAGTTCTCAGTAGGACCGGTGTATCACGATTCAAATCAAATCAAATTATCGCGATTAAAATGTGGTAAATTCACGAAATAATGTAATATGTACTTATTTATGAAAATACGAGGTACGTACGTACGGAGTGTACGAGGGCGCCAGTATATGACAACAGGAACTAAAGTGAGTTAGCAAACGAAGAACGGTGCCCCCTAAAATCCAACCACACGTCCTGATCGACCACCTGAATCTCGTGGGGGGGCGGACACACGGAAACAAATTTACTGGCGTGGCTCTGGTCGAATTTCTCGAAAACTTGACATTGGCGTTTCGCCATTAATGAATTTATAATATACTAGCTGTTACCCGCGGCTCCGCCCGCGTGGATGTCGGTTATCGCGACCAAACATAGCCTATGTCCTTTCTCAAGGTCTAACCTATCCCTATACCAAATTTCATCAAAATCGGTTCAGTGGTTTAGGCGTGAAAGCGTAACATACACACAGACAGACAGACAGCCAGACAGACAGAGTTACTTTCGCATTTATAATATTAGTATGGATTATACATTTTACTTCACATTGACAAATTGCGGCGATTCGCTGCAGAAGCCATTAGAAGAAGAAGAAGAAGAAGAAGAAGAACGGTGACTTAAAATGTGTTAAAATTTATTCATATATCATTGGATTTTAATGAAATTTCGACTTCCACACAGGTGGAGCCGCTGGCAACAGCTAGTCTACTATAAATTATTATGCGAAATTTCACGAAAACGCGAAGGTCATACAAATTTTAACAAGATCCAATAGCAATACACACTCGACCCTTACTTTTATGGGATACTAGCTTTTGCCCGCGGCTCCGCCCGCGTGGAAGTCGGTTATCGCGACCAAAAAAAAGGTCTAATCTACCCCTATACAAAATTCATCAAAATCGGCTCAGTTGTTACGGCGTGAAAGCGTAACATACAGACAGTCAGACAGACAGAGTTACTTTCGCATTTATAATATTAGTATGGATATTTACATAGACCAAAATTCCCATAAAAACATGTATCATTATTTGATCTCTTAATATTGCATTAAAGTTCAAAAAGGTACTTATATAGATAGTTTATCTAAATAAGAATCCATACTCCATACTAATATTATAAATACGAAAGTAACTCTGTCTGTCTGTCTATATGTTACATTTTCACGCCTAAACCATTGAACCGATTTTGATGAAATTTTGTATTGGGATAGGTTAGACCTTGAGAAAGGACATAGGCTATGGTTGGTCGCGATAACCGACATCCACGTGGGCGGAGCCTCGGACAAAAGCTAGTATTAAATAATTGCCATGTTGAACCTGTTAAACATTCGTCTTTATAACTTTTTAGTTGACAAATGAAGACGTGTATGAACTAATGGAAAAACTATGCCATTGATTCAATCTCTTTCATTTGAAAATTGGAAAACTTTCAACGAATAAAAGCTCGTTATAGAAGAAATATGTAGTTGACCTACAGCGGAAGCGGCCTGCCAAACGATGGCCATAATATCCTTTGGTAATAGTTTGATATTGTTTATTGTATTCTCTTGTCATCTCATGCAATTTTTACCTGCTACCCAAAACAACGGTTATAATCAAAGATTAACAATGAATGTGATTGGCAGTTTAATCACACAGTTTCGTGTTTCGGGCCCAGGCCCGAAACACGGATCCAGATCCGGAGGAAGAAGAACATAGAGGATAAAATCCTTTTTCTTACCCGGAACACAAACACACCATGATAAATCCTCTTCTCTTTGATAGTCTTTCTTATTGACAACGTATATTTCTCGACATTCATTTACAAGATTAGTACATAGAGCTAAGGCAGAAGATCCCTTACTCCCATCTCCATTTTTGTCAGAATATAGCAATGAAAGTTATTACAGACGGTAACTACAGATATTTCAGATATTATTATTAGATTAGTGAAACACTGCCACGTTTAGATACAAGTATTATAAAAAGAAACAAAGGATTGATCTAGTTAAACCACTAAGTATGCTTTTTCTGGTGCATTTTACCAGAAAAAGCAAACCTAGTGGTTTAACTAGAGCAATTCTTTGTTTTTTTATATAATAGGACACGTCAATTTAACTTCTCGCCTGAAACTATGTCTTGGAAAGAAGGTCACTATTATAAACATTTACCATGTTAACAATTAGTGGCAATCAGCTTGACGGCCTCTTGAGATGCATGTTCATGTGTAATATCCGGTTCTAGATTTCTTGATTATTCAGTCATAACAATAAATTTTTCCTAAATTACCAATGTCACTCCAGCTAAGCTAAATATCTTTTGTTAAATAAATTCTCACTATCATTAATGCGCAAGAACATGCGGAGTGGATCAGTAATAGCCGGAATGCGTTCCCTGGACTCCAAAGCGAACCTCGGATGTTATGTGTAACCCGAAGGTAATATAGGTTATCGTCAGCACAGGGTTTGAACCCGCTTGCTTTGGGTCACAAATCTGAAACCTAGTTTATGACTAGTAGTAAAGGAGATACGGGTGTAGCTTTTACATAAAACTTTATACGAAAAAGTGCCGTATCTCCTTCATCGACTGTAGGTTGTACTTGAATGAAAATAAAGATGCATTGAAAAAAGTCGGTGCATTTCTCATTTCTATTTTTCCCCACTATCATCATTCGTGTGCAAATTCTGGTAGTATTCGAAGCTAGCAATTTGTAGCTCGGGGTGTGATCTCCTCCTACTCCTGCCAATTATTTGGTTTATCTTGACTTTAGGGAGGCGACTACTGCCTATGTGGTCCCGAGAGAAAAGTCTGCAGCAAAGTGTCGTCCGTCAACGAACTGGTATGGCTCTAACTCGGCTTCGTAGTGCACATGGGCCCCGAAGATCTGGGCAGGACTATATTCGTAATAATATTGTTATAACTAGCTAATGCCAAGCATGCGTTGCTGTATTATTTTTTACGTTGAACTTTACAAATCTATACAAAGTTCAACTCAATCGGATAAACGTTGCGCGAATGCATAGATATAATGAACACACAAATATTTATTTTTATAAGTAATAGATGAAAGTTCTTTGCTATGTGAATTGAAATATCAACTTATATGTAGGTATTTGTTTTGAAATATTTGATTAAGAAGTACCTATCTATATTTAATATCTCTTTATAAGGTGTGGTATTTTATACCCTTCTCTTTTTCATCTAAGCGCGAATCTCAGCTTACACCTAAGAGCCCACAGTCTTGCTTCATTTTGACTTTCACGTCCCCACTGACATCCAACCTCCCAATCCTGATGGGAAAGCCAGCGTCAGAGCCTCGTCTGTCCGGCTTGCAAGCCTGCAAGCCCGGAAGACCTTACTAGGGGGACACCGAAACCCAAGATAGTTTATTAATTTGAGAGAACCCGTCTCTAGGTCTCCGTGTCGATTTCAAGGTAAAATTCAATTAGTTTTAAAAGCGTATAGTCAGTATCACACCGATTTTGACTATCAAAGTATATACTTGAGTTCTTCTTTTTCCCCATGTATTTCGAGCTATCAAAGTACTCAAAATGATCTTAATGTCATGATTTTCCCCTTTTCCTGTTAACCAAAGGTTTTTGATATTTGGTACACACACCTTTAATTCGGACAATAATACAATTGCTTTTAATACCTTGGTATTAATTAAGATCATTTTGAGACTTTGCAGTCAAGATCTCTCTGACGCTGACTGTACTCAAATAAACTCTTTGGGCAAAGAGGCTCATATAACTGCAATTCTCTTACCACTCGGCTCGACGGTTAATTTTTATTGATAAAGGAGCAAAAAATTCTTTATTTGAAAGATACATATTAATTTAATGGTATAGTAATTAATATGTATCTTTCAAATAAAGAATTTTTTTGCTCATTAAAAATAGCCGAATATTTTGCTTTTGATTATGCCATATAAGCCATTCTTTAGATTTCATGCATATTTTTATCGTAGACTACTGCTAGTAAAAATGCGGAAATATGTGCGTATGTGAATGTTTGTCACAAGTCTCAATACAAAATATCTCCTTAGGTAAATAGGTAGGTCTTTTTCTTCTTCATCTTAGCGTTAATCCCAGTCGCATTCGAAGCGTTCAGCTTGAAGTCTAACTGCGGATTTGGCTAAACTTCGATATTTTCTGTGAAGCGATTGCCATCTGACCTCCACAACCCAAAGGCGATATCGAAGCATTGCAGCAAGACCAGTTGTTGGACTTTTGAGGGCTCCAACTACCCGTAACGACTGCCATAGATGTTCGTATGGCAACCGGGACCGACGATTTAGCGTGCTCTCCGAGGCACGACCAGACCAATGCAAATATCCATATTCATGCATCCAAATATTTGCATTGAGCGGGGATTGAACCCGCGCCTCCTGCGTAGCGGCTGCGTTCACTACCGCTACGCCACGGAGGCTGTCATGGAGGTAAATAGGTAGGTACTAAACAGATTTTCTTGAAATAGCTTTAGTTTTGGAACACATTTTTATCTAGCCAAATATAATAACAAGAAAAACCCCTAAGTGGCGGTTAACTAGGGTTGTAAAGTTCCTGAGCGCCAAAATTATTTATCTCCTAGCGGTATTCACTCAAGATTCAGTAAGGAAATAGTTTTTTTTTTTTTCAATTCTCTTCACGGAAAATATCAAAGTTCAGTCGTTTCATTGTTAGACTGAAAGTCGATCCAGACTAAGTTGGGAAAGTCTCGTAGTTTGAGAATCCGGGTTCGGGAACAATATTACCCGCGGGTGAAACGTTAACTACAATTTAGTACAAAATAATTTCTATTGTTCACATCGCTCAGGCCAGGCGTCTCCCAGTGTTTTTAATCGTAGTTCCAGAACCTGTATTTGAGGTTCCACCAATTGTTCCTCATTATACATACCTTGTCTAGAAGAATCGCCTTCTCTTCTACATTTAACCTCCCTAAGCCAGTGACTCAACGTAAGTCTCTCTAGGCGTTAGACGTAGCTTTCAGCAATAAGTGAATTTAGGGTGACGACCATCCGCACAATGACTCCCGAATTCACCTCTTTCATATATAAAACCTAACGAGCTAATACCAAACTCCTTATTTGCTTTTCTTTAGAAGCTTTCACGAGATTCTTGTCAAAAGACATTGTAATACGCATGAACTAACCGTTTTAACTTATTTTATTACTAATTTTTATTTCTAACATTATTATTTTATTACTAACATGTTATTAAAAAATACGGTATGGCCATACCGCCTCCGCCGGATTTCAGTAAGAAGGCTACAACCAAGAAGCGCCGGCTTGATATCGTAGAAGATGATTTGCGATATAGATTATAGATGCCTACGACTATGTGAAGTTGTGAAGGAAAAGCTGGCAGGTAGACCCTGGATTTCAAGATGATAACCTCGAAGGCCATCGAAATCAATGCCAAGATGATACCGATAATTAAAAATTACATTATAAAATGTGTCCGTAATGTATACAGTAAATAAATGTGAGTCAGTGTACTGCATAATCTAGTAACAAATTGTAAGTAATTTAACATCAATCGAAATTTTAATAAGTACCAATACGTCAAAGTATTTGACGTACAGCCCACGCCACATAGAAGTCGACGACACCGCAGATGCATCAAATAGACTGTATTATTAAATAATTTTATAACGTCCGAGTGGCCGCAAATGTATTCAAGTGGGTCGCCAGACGCATTAGCGCGAATTCCTAAAACCGACTAGACGTGTTTATATGGCTTCTTTTGTTAGATGTTTTTCGGGCTGTCTGGCCGGCCACAAAGCCTTGAGGTCGCTTCACTCATCACCGGCCCATTAAGAAAGGCTCGCCTTTTTGTACTCACAGGAGTAACATAATTATAAGACGCAAAGTTGATTCACACTAACGGTTGTCGCAGACAGGCATCCTACATAGACAAAAGATATATTTTATTCTGAATATATTAGATTAGGCACTTTTTGCATAACATTACTGCATAGTTAGTTTTTGTTATATGTGTAGGTTTCACTAGTGTGAAACTAGTTTCTGAATAGAGCCTAATAACAATACAATGTTTATTCGCCTTATTAGCAAGGTGTGGAACATAAAGCTGACTGTTTAATGTTGAATTATGATATGTAAGGTCTGAGATTACGGTCGAAGGTCAGAATTTGAACGTGGGCGATTTACTTTTAGGGTGGCAAACGAGCTAACATCGTGCCTAATGGTAAAAGGTTATTAATGGCAACTTTTAATTCGTGTGAAGAAGGAGAAAGATCGCAAGTATCACCACTCTATCTCAAGAGACGATGAGGGTCGTAAGAGGCGACAAACTGAAAAATACACAGATGATGTGATTGCGAGAGAAGAAAAACTCGTAATAAAACCCTGTACCAACCCGTCTGATCAGCGTGGAAACAGTAGACTAGCTTCAAACATTGGGAGAGGCCTATATGCTGCTACGGTACGATTAAAATGTCACTGACGTGTTCAGTTGCCGATTATACTCTATAACTCTGGTTGCTCCAGAATCCTAGAATCCAAGAGCAAGACTCCATTTATGTAGCTTCGGTCTACTATGGACTGGAGGTATTTTTCCAGTCAGTCATCTCCAACTTAGTTATATTATAATTAAATAAAAATAAAATAAAAATAAAAAATTCTTTATTGTTCACCAAGGATATTTACAATAAATAAAAGGTACAATTTATGTGGTACACAATTGGCGGCCTTATCGCTCTGAGGCAATCTCTTACAGGCAACCATAGGATGGAGTAAGACCCAGACAGAGAGATTAGGGGCAGTTTGGTGTACTGAGAGATTAATATAATGATTTTTTTTTTTCTATTATAATATATCTTGGGCCTGCATACTCTAAGCTTGGGCCCAATAGTAGAAATTACAAACACGCTGAAGCCTTTCTCTCTGCGGTAGATAAAACAGCAGTATGCTTTATTTATTACTTAAAAAAGTGTTCTTGTGAGTTTTATGTACTGACATTATTATAAACAGGCCAGGGTGTGGAAAGCGGAGGATTGCTTTTTAGAAGAGATTGGACATATAAAGTACTGAACTGTAATCGGCTAATATTGATTTAAATGTGCTGATTTCGAATGCTACAGACTGAATACTCATGGTTTGGAAAATATTTTGTTTTAGTAAACAAGTGGAGACCGGGCCTCGGCAAACAGAAGACCTAATAAACTAAAAAGTTAGCTAGGTCTCACATTTGAAGAAGTCCATAATTATGTAGCAATAAATTGCAATAAGCTAATTGATTGAATTAAAGTAGATACGCTCTAGAAACAAAATGCCAAAGTATAATTGTATCTTTAGTAGTTATGCAGAACTTGTTATGCCAAAGTATATTATGACAAAAACTTATCAATAGTATCCCCATCCTCGATCGAATCTCTTTGTGTTTCGGAAGGCATAGCTCTACCAAATTAAAAAGTTCAGAAGGTAACAACGCATCTACTGGATTTAGAATTGAATATGCAAGTCATTCTGTTGTGACTATTCCAGTGGCTACAATCTTTTTCATCGTACTACAAGAATAAATGCGTATTGTTAGTTTTGTCTTTTTTTTTATATACCTACCTGAGCTCGTGATTGGTTTTTGGGTTACAACTGGCTCTTAGCTCGTGAGTAATTTTATGTGTCGTCATCTGATATAATGTTATGCGCTACATTTGAACTTCCTGTAGTTATAATATAGCAATCCTTACTTATTATTATGAATGTAAAAGTAACTCTGTCTGTCTGTTACGTTTTACGGTTATCGCGACCAAACATAGCCTATGTTTTAATCGAGGGTGTTAGCTCCATACCAAAATTTTATTAAAGCTCCAACCGTTTAGAAGTGAAAGAGTAACAAAGATCCATCTACCGTTCCGTCCATACTTACAAACTTTCGCGTTTATAATATTAGTAGAATTTGAACAGAATTTGAATTAAATCTGAAAATAAAATAATGATTGCCCAAAAATACGATTTTTAAGTTCATATTGAGAAGAATTAACGAGATTCATATGACATAGAATTTTTGAGTTGCAAGAAGAAATAATTTTGGTTCTAAAACCTCGGTCACATCGAGTGTTCTCTAATGTCAAAAAGTCAACGGCGCAACGGGCACGACGCTGTCTAATGCACTTACAACAAATTAATTCACTTATTCACACAAGTTAGCACCGCTCCCCTAGTACGATGCTGTTAGCATGTCAGTATGTCAGGATCATACAACCAGTCTTAAGACTATGTCCTTAACAATCATCATTCTCATAACGTCAATTGCGTCCAAATTTTGCAGTTTTGGCCTGAGGTCCGCTTTTTTTTTATTGGTATATTGACTTTGCCACGGCTTTTAGGTCTCAACCTGGGGTAGCCTGTAACAGAACCTCAGCCGTTGAAGTTGCAAGCAAATGAAATAAAGAAAGAATACTTAACGCAAATTCAAATCGCTGTTTAATTTCTGTGTTGAAAACTGCTGTATTTTACAAGAAACAACTTATTACTAAAGTGTGAGAGAAGTATATAGCCTATCTACTTAATGGCAAGTGTCATTTTCACCTAGGGGCTAAATGCTCCTTCTCATCATATTGATTTTATTTACATGGCTTTTATACGAGCGAGTGCCGTTTGGCGGTAGCTGACCTCCACCTCCAAACCCCAAAAAGGATGCATTTGAACCTCGTCTATTAATTTGCAGGGGTGCAAAAAATCTGCCATCTATAACATTGTATATATTTACTAAAGTTCACAAAAGGCTCGTGTTTCACAAAAAAATTAAAAACGTACATTATTTGAACAGTGTAAAACATGATGAATAGTGTTAAATAATAATTTATTATTTTCCTCCGACCATAAATATGAGCAGCTGTGCAAAGAGACTAAATTTAAAACAGGAGTGAACATGTAAACCTTGAATGGAAATTTTGTAGTTCACCTAGGCACGTATATTGCATTTAGATATGTACTTGAATAATTATATAGACTTCTAATTGTATTGACATGGTTAAGAATTACAACTTACAACATTTTGGCATATTTGAATTTGGAAATTGTATGGCTTGACGTTATTTCTTCAGTTCATGATGGGCCTGCCATTGTTTATTAGTTAGAAACATTATCATAGTGTATGTTTTTAAATAAGGTACTCCAATGGGGTAGGAAAGGAGACCACATGGACCATCGGGCACCCTCATTGGCTATATTAAGTTACAGAATTACTTGACAGTTACAGATCTAACTAAAATGTTATTCTCTAATCTGTTAGAATAACAATAGTTAGTATTTTGTTTTCAAACTGCATTCATGAATCATAGTGACGTCACAAGTGAAAAAGCGGGAAACAAAATGCAAAGCTGCGAGTATGTGAGCGACTCGTATGGAAAATGAAAGTCTTTCGCGAGTTTCATTCAGGCGAAGTTGGCTTGCTCGCGACTGCTGTGCAACGACAATGTTGGAAGCAACTGAGCAGATGATCGTGTTGGATGTTCTACCAACACAATTCCGGAAACATTAATAAGATCTTCTTTGCATGCCATATAATATTATGTCTGCGCCAAATAAAGTGGCCAACTAAACTATAATTTATAGCCGACCGCCGATGCAAACTATTAGGATTAGAATTTTATAAAAAAATGTTTTAATAAGTATAACGTTACATTACAATTTATTGCATTTATAACGGGACACAAGTTTTTGCATCAGGTTTAGAAAGATGCATATTATTTTTTTGAAAGTTTATCCAACTTTTATAGTCTTGAACTAGTAATACAGTTTTTCGGCACTATGATTTTATTTTGATGTTTTATACCAAACCTTAATACTAAATGAAAATCACACTAGAAAGTTGGAGTTATGAACTTTAAGTTAACAGTCAGGGCAATCGTAAAAGTTTCATTGCGTTTTACTCTGACGGGAGGTAATAGTGAATCTGTTCAGAAAAATATAATTTTGAAAATCAATTTTCAATGCATTTTGTGTTGCGGTGACCTAATGAATTTTAACTCACGAGTGACCTAGGAGGTAAATGGAAGCACTCGTTCAAGTAGTATTTATTCATTTGTTATAGTGACATACTCATACACCATCTCGATAATATTTTAGAACAACTTGAAATATTTTATTTTAGTATTAAGAGTTAATCAGGTAAATATCAAATCAAGGTAACTACAATTTTTTTTTTCAAATATTATGTTCTGCAATATCTAAATAGTGAAACTGATTAATACGTATCATTAAAGCAATTTATTATACAGGGTGAAAACGTTATGTACGACGGAGTGTAACGATTACTAATATGTAGTTTTTTATTGATATCGTAAAAAAATTAACTAATATGAAATCTGCATCGCTAATATGACATAAACATAATTTGTTTCTGTACATTGTACTTTTTTTGCTCATTTATTTCACATTTCATACATCCTTGCTACTCAAGTTCATCCCCAAGAATTTATAGTTGCGAATATTGCTACTATATTGCCCTACTGCTCTAGTTCCAGAAATGTGATAAATATACAATGAAATACATACTGTACATGTAGGATACTGGACATGTAAGATACTAGACATGTATAATCACAATCATTAATTTAGCATCAAAATCAATAGCACCTATTCCCTTAATGAGTGCTAGGCCTATGGAAAATGAGCTTCAAATTCAACATTGCGTTTTTCGTTTGTTTATTTTTAAGTAATATATTATCATGTTTGTCATTAGTTGTCATTTCAATGTACTTAATGGAAAATACGTAAGGTCATAACTAATGCTTACACTAGCCTATGTCCTATCAATTGACATGCATTCTGCAGTCATAGAAGTGACAATACGGTATAACTTCAATGTCAGTATTGGGGTCCTGTTATATACCATGTACCCATAGTATATATATACTCATAGACAAGTACTTAGCACTACTTCTATGAGCGCACCCCACCGATTGTAATCTGGGTGAGGGGCGAGCGGTAGAGGCGACGGACCAATCGCTGTGCTCCCGTGACCAGGAAAGGGGGAGGAGTTTCGCACCCCTAGTTTTCTAGGGGTTAGTGTGCTTCCGCGGCCAACCTAGTTTGTCGTACCCTCCGTGCACCGCTCGCACCCCGCACCCACTAATTTAGGGTTGATCAATCGGCCGCGCCACTGGCGTTACGTAAGCGACACCAACAAAATTTTGTAACTCTTCTTTTAGCTTGTCCCTGCGGAATTGAAAATCTATGATACATTACATTGCTAGACATGTATGTAGCATGATGAATATCTTTATTCGGTATTTAAATTAATTTAAGGAAGTACGAATTACCTTTTTTTTTTATAATACAAGAACAATTAGTGATAGCCCAAAAAACCACTAAGGTTTAGACCTGTGCTATTGAAAGTTGTCACATTAACAAAACATTATCAAAATACCTACTTAACATTCGCCAACCTAATTAACAGTTAAAAGTTTCTCGTTTATTGCACTAACTAGACTTCGAGGTCTCCGTGTATTTTTTTTCTTTTTCATTATTGTAGAATGTAGATATATGTTAATCTAGAATATAAGCCATCTCTATTTGGAATTCCATAAAATGCGTCAAACCGTTTTAGCGTAAAGGAGTAACAAGCATACCAACTCATATAAACATACACTTTTGCATTTACGAGTAAACCTTCCCGCTAAGCTAGATTGCTTGTTTCAAAAATTATCGAAGTTTACTCGAACGCGCAGTTAGACTGGTAAATCGGACCCAAGAGTCCAAGCTGAATGCTTCGGTAACGGTTAACGTTTAGATGAAGAAAAGAAGTGGGTTCACGTCGTTGAAAGTGTAATGGCCAAGATTTGACCTTTCGATCGTAAAGTCGACTCCTTAATCACTAATCTGTGTGTAGCTTGCTTGCTTCTGTAGCTTGTGACTTGTAAAACAATGAATGCAGCTGGTCACGGTATATGTAGTCACTCAATAGATGGCGCCACTCTTTGTCGTTAATTCGTGTCGATTTCCGCGATTGTCACTTGTTGAAATAATTATTTACGGGTTCTATCGCAATTTATTTGGTACTAGCTGACCCGGCAAACTTTGTTTCGCTTTAGAAATTAGAATCAATGACGTTATGTTGTGTTTTTACCTGAATTAACTGTATCAAATTCTACTGATTATTTTGAGAACGGGAAGCATTTTGTTAGGGGCCCCATATGCCCACGGAGCTCCCAACACATTTACCCACGGGGCCCATATAACTGTTAGGTCAATGGTTCTCAGAAAGCTACAGAGCTCATATAATTCTGGGACCCATACCTCTACGCTTAGGACCACAGAGTCTCCCCAACACCCACCATAATGATTTTCACGGCCCAAGTAAATCAGCAATTCCACATCATTCTACACAACGCTATCTAGACCCATGTGATGGTAAGCTTATCTAGTTTGTGTTATGGAATCTAGAATGCGAATAAACATACTTAGATGCATTTTTTTTTGTAAATACATACATACTACACATAGAAACACCTAGGCCAATGCAAATAGCCATATTCATACATACAAATATTTGCACTGAGTGGGGATCGAACCCACGCCACCTGCGTCGCAGTCGCGTTCACTACCACCACGCCACAAAGGCTATATGAGTAGTAGTATGTAGTAAGTAGATGGGCATGCAGCACACATTATCGGGTAGGTCATGGTCCTGTGGAGCATACTCACACCGCAGAACCCCGATACCGATAATTCTCCTTGCATCGGCCGACCTGTTTACGAAGTCTGCTTCCACCTGATCCAGGAAAGGTTTGGACCTCGAACTATACAAAGAACTTGTAGTCCATACATGATGTCGGTGACATATGTTGGTGTGAAGGAACACAACTGTTTTATCAAAACTTTAAGCATTACAACTACATACTTGATATAAGATAACCCATATAAAATAGCCAGGGAGAGGAGGATAAATGGTGTCGCTCTTTGCTGTTGACATTAGACATTGAAAACAATATTTGTAAACATTTTCCTTAAACGAGACCCGCTATCTCTAAAAATAGATATTGGATACAACAACGTCAAAAAAAGCATACCGATAAAAACACAATAGCTACTTGTCGGTTCGACCGTGTACTCAGATAAAAAATATAGTAGGAAGACAATTTAGAGTACGTGAAAGACCAATGCGGTCAGTTACGTAAGAAAATATTGTCTCTAAGTACTCGTACGTCTTCAGTATCCTACTGCCCCATCCTGTATTCCTACTAATGACTACTATTACTAATAATAAGTGTGAAAGCTGGTAAAATATTGAGGTTACTGGATAGCACTCAAACGCCTAATCAGATTTGGCAAAAACTTGGTAAAGGGATCCTTTATAATCTGTAACTAGTAAGACGCTTGTAACCACTAAATAAAATTTAAAATAAAACTGTGTAGTGAGCGTTGAAACCTCTTCACCTACAAAGTCTCAAAATGATATTCTCTCTATTAAGAGAAAATCAAACTTTTTATTGATTTCAGTTGTATTATTCGAACTAAATAAATAAATAAATAAATATTCCACAACATTCTACACAACGCTATCTAGACCCATGGTAAGCTTATATAGCTTGTGTTATGGAATCTAGAATGCGGATAAACATACTTATATACTTTTTTTTTTCGTAAATACATACATATTATACATAGAAACACCCAGACCAATGCAAATAGCCATATTCATGCATACAAATATTTGCACTGAGCGGGAATCGAACCCGCGCCTCCTGCGTGGCAGTCGCATGCACTACCGCCACGCCACAGAGGCTGTCAGATGGATAATAATCTGTAACTAATGAGGCGCTAGTATCCACTAAATAAAATTTAAAATAAAACTGTGTAGTCAGCGTTGAAACCTCTTCACCTACAAAGTCTCAAAATGATATTCTCTCTATAAGAAAAAAAAATTAAGTGTTTCATTGATTTTAGTTGTATTATTGTCCGAACTAATGGCTAAATATTCCATATTTCCAACTATAAGGTAATCTGTGCTATAGGTGTGTACCAAATATCACAACAATCGGTCATCAGGAAGGGGGAAAATCCAAGGAATTAAGATCATTTTGAGCACTTTGTTCGTTAACATGTTTATTTCTAACTGTACTTATCTCTTTTCGTATGAAACCCTCTCTGATTTCTTCACTGGTTACGTGACTCATGCCACTTATCCCACTATGAAGACGATTGAGGACCTCTAAGCCGTAGCAGTAGTAAGTAGAGCATTTGTAACAAGTTACATTCCCGCTCAGAAATGGTGTAAACGTATGCCTTTATAAATTTTGACATAAATTTTTATACGAATATATAGGGCACCTGTAAAAACCGTTGAAACATGAATATACCTTTACACAGCTAATGATCACGTGACGCGATTGCACGTAATTCAGGTTGTATTTATGTTTAGTTAAGTCCCTAAAAATTAATATAACTAACCTCAATAAATAAAATGTTATTTATTTTTAGTTCATATATTTAAGGCGTTTATATTTTACTTAGCTGTAGCTGCCACCAACTTATAGACACCCCCGAACAACACGCATGGTCAAGCCGCGTCTCGGCAATACTTCTAAAAAGGCGATAAGTCGACACAGCATTAATTACGCTCTTTGAAGTCTGGTGTAACTTCGACGGGATGCCAAAATATAAATTCTTAATAGTCGTAAACATAGAACGAGTGCGGTATCTTCGCGAGTTTATTTGCCGGAAATTGATTTTTTTAATTTA
The DNA here is from genome assembly GCA_914829495.1 of Eilema sororculum. Taxonomy (NCBI): domain Eukaryota; kingdom Metazoa; phylum Arthropoda; class Insecta; order Lepidoptera; family Erebidae; genus Eilema; species Eilema sororculum. The sequence goes on along the minus strand of OU618543.1, from coordinate 13,700,426 downwards.
TAAAACCATATCAGCCACGTACTCTATTAACCTCAAACTTTGCAGAGGTTGCATTTATTTCACGGTGGTTTTTATATTACATCTATTATACTTTTTCTTCTTCTTCAGTACCTATCTCCTTCTGCTAAAATAAATCCAACTTTTGATTTACTTTAGCTGTTGTGAGAATAACTGTCATATGCCTCCCAATACTATTATTATTATACTTAGTACATTTTTTTATACTTAATATTTTTTAATGAGTTCCACTTTTTTATAATCTGTGTGCATATCTACTCGGAAAAAAAGATTTTAAAAAAATACCAACAATAAGTAAGGTAAGTTATCATTTCCTTTTTAGTTTAATTACAACTATAAATTAAGTTTAAAGCTCTAATACTGAAATTTTAAGTGCACATTCAAGAGAAACAAATGTACCTGATAATTCAAGTAGAAAATAACGTTATAATATGTTTCTCTTCATAAAACAATAATATAACACGTGTGACTCTAGAATTAGACACAAAAGATACTGAAACCGTACTTGTGGAGGTAAAACCACATTATATCCACACACACTTTAAAAAAATATCTTCACACTATTGGTTACGTACGATACGCTTTCACTAATAGGACTTCCATTACTCATAGTCTGAACTTTCCCTCCGTAAGTTGGACACTTTTTCGGGGTCTCGTAGTATACTAAATAGATTCAACTAATAGTCGAACCACGGATTAGATGCGCTCTTGATTGTTTCAGTCATAAAGAGCGCCTTTTACAAAGTGAGCTTGGTTACGCTTAGTTGAATTCGGATTTCCCCTGATCGAGTAAAGCCTAGGTCAATGACTGTCTACCATAAGCCCAAATAATAACAGCATTCGTAATTGTTTCGGTGCCAATCTACCATCATATTTAACTAATTATACCTACGTTCTTACAGAAATAGTATCTTCTATATCAGTTACTGACTGAATTGCAGACACAGTTACCCATATACATTGTTAATTGGTGTCAAGAAACCAACTGCCACTGAAAAGATCGAAATAAGTTTGATAGCAGGCGGTACCCGTTTGCCAATCACAAACCGAAAGATAACTAATGGTTTTTTATTTTTTAATCATTTGTTTTTTATACTATAAAAATCCGCCATTTTAATTTTCTCGAAATTTTAATATACCCGGTGTCACTCACACAATCAAGGCGAATCAAATGACACCTCACATGTCCAAATCCGTCAAGCCGTTCAGGCTTTAGGCCGTGCCAAATAAATGTATGTCCATTTATTTGGCACGGCCTAAAGCCTCCTTCCTTCGGCAGTCGGGTAAAAATAAACGTTATCTCTAAAAATCATTACTGTGCCCGAGCTTCAAAGTCCTACGTTGCTTTGAGGTGATCGTCCCTTTACCATGAATATTATGTTATAAGTATTTAAACTATCATGGTCACTGACGTTACTATTAGAGATATCGGGATACTTACCATATAAATAATCGAGAACAACCCAAAATAAAATCGCGAGTGGGTACAGTAAGCATAGTATTTCGTGAACGTGATCGAGATCGAGTTCGAGATTGTAGTGAGTGTGAAACCAGTGGTAGTGCTGATACTCGAAAGAGGGTGAATCAGTATATGTCATCTTAAAAACTGTATTCACTACTTACTGCCAATACTCCAATTCCTCCGTGATCATGCTGCACCAGCACCGAAATATCAGACACTCTAAACAATACATGGTAAATATCCCGATATCTCTAATAGTAATTATGTATTAAGCGAGTATACTTATGGAGCGAAATAACATAAATTTCTAAGTTACCGAAACCGGAGCACTGTGCCAAACTTATGGGATAAATTTGAGAATCTAACCCGAGAATTTTGCATGGTGGGTTAAATAGTTTAATTGCCATACTAGTGTAGTAGGTATGTAGTGTAGAAATGTGAACTTCAATGGAGAACCGTTTTACCTCAGTGGTTGATGATACTTACATGTTTTATTTTTTCGGCTTGTTTTGTTTTGTTGCAATTTTATTATCCGGCTTCAGTTATTTCTATCACTTTACAAACCAAGAAAATGCAAATGTAAATTTTGACATTCATAAGAGTTACATTATGTCTCCTTGATCCAATTCTTCTAATATTTATCTATGTTAAAAGCCTTCACTAAATATTTTAGTATATTGAGAAGTTTCTTACATTCTAGTAAACATTTTTGAAATGGAATATCAGTATGATTAGTAGATAATTTCATCAATAACTTTTAACCTGACAAAAAATTTAAAAGTTATCTGACTAATTATAATTTTTTTACTACTACATAAATGTCGGTTACGACGGTCAAACTTATTTTTTCATGACCGCCGACACCGTGCAACATCATTAGGTAGGCATTACGCAGTGTCTAGACGAGTCTATGACTTGCCAGTCTAGACAACATCATTGGTAACACGTCAGGATAATCTACATCTACATAAAATATTGAAGTAAAAAGCCGATTCAAGTCTAGCCATAAGTTGAATAATCACGGGGTAAGCATCCTGAGGCTGTAAGGAACGCAATCGATATAGACTGATCCGTATTAGGTCAATAGTCTTAACGGAGCAAAAGCAGAGTATGTAGTGGAGATATTTAATATTATTATAGTACCAATATCGGCATCGGAAGATAGTGGAGATCGTGACGCGGCGACTGCGACGCGCCTTATCGCCGCATCGGCATCGTGGTCGTCGTAAATAATGTGCAACTTTTCCCGCCACGCCCCCCTCGTCTCTAGAACAAAAACACTATGCAGTCGCTGCAAACGCTTTCATGCGTAACGTAACACTTGTCCTTGCTAAATCTACAAATGATGCATGCAACACCGTCTGGAGGCTAATGAATAATATAATTTTTGTCTTCACGTTGCAACGCTTTAACAGTAAACACTAACATTTTTGTCACGGAAGAGTTGCAAATCATTATTTAAATGTAAACTAAAACTATATACTGATATATTTTCTATTTCTTGTTTTCTCATATTCTCTGTGCAATATGATACTCATAATACTCGTACATAAACTGTATCTACGTTATCTTGTTTTTGGCAGGAAAAGCTTGCCTACCCCACACCACGAGTTTCGTGTGCGGGTGGCGGGAAAATCTCTCCTAAATCACCCTCAGAATTGCATGAGGTGCAAAAATTACCCTCTAAATACGGACAAAGAAGTGATCCTTAGTTACTTAATAGGGTAATTGACTAAGTCGTCGATTCTTCTCAATACTTTTTAATATGATAGGTTGTTCTGAAAAATATGCCTTGCAATATAAACAATCAAATCCAATTCAAATATATAACTTTTTAGATTCCTCATTAAATTTTAAATAACTTTTATTAAGAACTATATATATACCTGTAAACGCAATGTAGACCGAGATAAATGCGATATTCCCTTGCACTCCATACATTTGCACTACGCGCTACAGAAGTGTGACGTCACAATTTCGTACGATTTTGTATGGAGCGTTTTCAGGCGGCGCGACAAATTGAATTTTTCAAAATCAAATATCTTGAAAACTATTTGTCGTACGAAAATTTTACTTTTACAGTTGATTTTATTAAAAGAAAGTGGTCATTTTTCAAGAGTAAAAAAAAATTCGTCAAATAGCCTATTAGAGGATTCTTTTTCATTCTGAATTTATTTTCTAAATGAATGTATTTTAACCCTGAAAGTCTTAAATATATTTCACTTTACATTAATATATTGGTTATTTTCAGCAATTTAAATTCGTACAATTTACTAGTACTACTACTACTACTACTACTAAAGTTATTGTTTGGAAGGGTCTCACCACGCAAGTGGTCTTACGGATCGTCTCCACGGCACTACTGCGCGTTAGGGATGCGGGTAGGCTACGGTGGTCGGTCAGCAAACCGCGCTATATTCTTAGTCGTGGCCTTACGTTGTTTTTGACTGAAAATGGTGCACGCGCGCTTCAACTTTAATTCGAGCCACTAAACTTAGAAGTAATCAACGAGGTTAGCAGAATAGTACAGGAGTAGACGGTTAATTTTTGTGACTTAAGTCGTTTGTACCGATATTGAACCACTAGTTAGTCAGTTAGTTTATTTGTTTAGTATGTTGTTTTAATATAAATTCACCCCAAAATGCGCCAAGAGAAACTAAGTATGTGGGTATGCCGAAGAAAGGACGAGAGGATTCAATGACGTTTAAATTTAGTTGCTCACAGTAAACTAATAGTACAGTTTAGTTCGTCAAGCAAATAGTTCTTGCTTTAATAAACGAAGTAACGTCTGACTTGAGGCGAATCTAACTCTCCGATTTAGATCTCCAAAAACTTTAAGGATTTAAATTACAGTCTTTGTATGTCAACAAAGCCAACATTTGATCTATCGAAAGTAGTTTCAACATAACGTATGTGGAAATCCCGGTTCCAGTAATCCGTAAAGGCATAGCTAGTCTATTACAGCTTTATCTCTGTTCTATGTCATTTCATGTCATGAATTCGCTCTCTTACGTTTTTATATGCGTATAAAATAAATTGTGTAAGTTATAAAAGGGGTATGTAAGTATTTCACCATTAAGTTTCTGAAGTGAAAACTTCTTTAGGCGCGTTGAACATTTTTCGATGGAAAAAAGCAATTTTTTTTTTCTTTGATTTTTTGATTTTTGATTTGATTTTTTTGATTTGATTTTAATTGAACTGACAACACTGTTACCTCACTGTTACCAACACCTCTGTAAAATGTGCTCAAAATGTGCTCTATATGTGCAGTACACGTTTCTTGAATGTATTTTGAAGATAGCACGGGTTGCTACTGCGGTACATGATCTTAAATTCACCAATTATAGATTACCAGCTTTTGCCCGCGGCTCCGCCCGCGTGGATGTCGGTTATCACGACCAAACATAGCCTATGTCCTTTCTCAAGGTCTAATCTACCCTTATACCAAATTTCATCAAAATCGGTTCAGTGGTTTAGGTGTGAAAGCGTAACATACAGACACACAGACAGACAGACAGACAGACAGAGACAGAGACAGAGACATCTACATTATATTGGCTCAGTTTTCGCTACTGTCTACAAGTTCCACAGTGTCACTATTTATGTATTATTAATTTAAATATTTGCTAAATGCTTCACACTCATAAAATTTTATATTCGTAATATATTCGGTTTGGGACAATTTTGTTTTTATAAGTTTCAGTATTTAAAAATAATATTATACTTAAATTTAAATACCATTAGGTATTGCTAAAAAAAGAGATTATTTATGTACTTATCTATATAATATTTTACAAAATATTGACATAGTAATCAGGCAATTAAGTAGGCGTAAGTCGCAAACTATTAAACACTACAATCTCTTCCTTTATGGCCATACAACAGCCCTACGAAGAGATCACGAGCCAGCCTTGGTCGTGGGCTAACTAAACGCGCAGTGTTTATTCGAGATCTGACCACTAGCTAGCGGCTATGAGCAGTATTCTAAACAGATATTAAATGTAAGCATATCCAGCGAACGTATGTGTAATTCAACGACATGTATCTACATTTGACAAAGATGATACGATATGTACACTATGTAAAGTTGCATCCGTATCTCTTTTGTTGACTATACATGGTGTACATGTGTATTATATTAAAACCGATTTCAAATTTGGATTCTGCCGATTCAATCCAAAAATATATTGAGATGACAGCCTCCGTGGCGTGGTGGTAGTGAAGGCGACTGCTACGCAAGAGGCGCGGGTTCGATCCCCGCTCAGTGCAAATATTTGTATGCATGAATACGGCTATTTGCATTTGTCTGGGTGTTTCTATGTATAATATGTACGTATTTACAAAAAAAAGTATCTAAGTATGTTTATCCGCATTCTAGACTCCATAACACAAGCTAGTTAAGCTATGCTTACCATGGGTCTAGTTAGCGTTGTGAATGTTGTGGAATATTTCCGGCTATCCTTGATATTTTCATGTTTGTCACTTTTTATTCATGTAGGTCACAAAGTGTTAAACTAATTAAATTAAAGTTTCTTAAAGCAGCAAGGCTCCCTTTTTTAACTTCAATTATTTATCGTAATATGCCAGACCCCGGTACAACCTATTCTCGGAATATATTTGTTGTATAATTATAGTTATTGGTTATTCCAGGGCTACATAGTGGCCGATTTGGTATTACAGACAAATAATTATATCCCTGTTTCTTTTTTATGTACGACATGTCAATTTGACTTCATCTCGTTCATTACTGATGGTAAGCTGAAGGCAAAGATTCAGCAAAGAGAATCACCATTGCAGTTTCAAATTTCAACCAGATTCGCAACCATGCACACATAAAAGAATGTCCTGTTCACTATTCTGAAGAGAGTCCGTTCCTTTTTGTTTACATACAGACTTATGGATTGCACCTAATGAACGTTCACACTAGACCGTATCAAAGATAACATAATACTAACCATATCCACCATTGCAAAAGAGTAAGTATAAAAACCTTACTAACCTCAAGAAATTTTCTCTCATATTAGATTTTATCAAATATTGTTGCAATTACTGAAGTCAAACAACAAGGTTTTATCTAAGCTCTCTGTATTGAGAACGTAATATACTAACTGTTGTCCCTAACCGAGAATGTAATATATACTAAATTTCGGTAATCGTGATCAAACATAGCCTATTTCCATTCCCAATGTCTAACTACCTCTGTGCCAAACTTCATCAAACTCAAACTCAAACTCAAGGTATTTATTCAAAATTGTGTAGCACTACTACAGTAACGACGACAAATTTTTTGACGTCAAATTCTGCTTAAAACTAAGTTTACCACCGCTTCCTAGGCACCAGTGGAGAAGAAACGGCGCAACAAACTCCACTGTAGCATTTTATGGACGTCAATTTACAAAAAAGTAAGTTCTTAAGACTAAATATGGACGAATGTACTCATATGTCTCGTGTCAAGATAATTAAAGTATATAAAAAAACTTATAATTAACCTAAGTTAACAAAAATAAAGAATAAAGAAGTTCGCGTTCCTATTTAAACATTATACCGTAGTTACAGCTATTTAGGAGGGGCCTGCACCATGCTCAAGCCAGACATTTTCGTCTTTAAGGTAATCATCTGTCCTATAGTATGCTTTTTTACATAAGGTGGTCTTCACAAAGGTTTTAAATTTATTGTCAGGCATACCAAGGACTGATTCAGGCAATTTATTATAAAAACGTATACCATCCCCCCTAAAAGAATCACTAACTCTGCAAAGCCGATAGCATGGAAGGAGCAGTTTATTTTTATTGCGCAGATTTCTATCTGTAATGTCACTTACTTTTGTAAAATTAGATAATATATATTTTTTGTGACATACAGTATATTCATATCAAAATCAGTTCAGTGGTTTAAGCGTGAAATCGTAAAAGACAGACCGATTACTACAAATGTAGTCTTTCCTAAACTGTTGCTTAATCCTATTTTTCTTTCTTTCGTTTATTTCCAATTAGCATAAGGAATTTAGCTCAAAGTCCCCAACGCTACTAGGCATCCGTACAAAAAAAAATGCATGCAGAATATTTTGCGTCTAAACAGTTAAAGAAACCTTGAAAATAGAGACATTTTAAAATGCAAATTAGTGTCTGTCTGGGTCTACTAATAATTAAATAAGTTTCTACAAAATTGTCTACGTTCACTTTTAAAACATTAGGTATTGATGCATATCAATTCGCCACTTGTCTTTACTTTGCTATAGACAGATTAAAAAAAACCTACACAATAAATTTGTAGTTTTTAGGTAGCTAGTAGGTAGGTACGTCATTTCCTTTATGATTTTGAAGCGTTAGGAATGGAAATTAGTTACATAATATGTTGCCAGACGCTGCATAACGGTTGGTACAGTATAGAGAGTATAGAGCTTTGAGTGAAGGACAGGGTCGGTGACACGTCTGTGGATTAAAGGCTTATAGGACATCGTTCAAGTTCATAGTGTTGGTATACAAAGTTTATACTATAACAGGTTACACTGTTACACTGCTGGACTATAACTATAAAACTAGGTACAGACGCCCTCAGAAGTTTCTAGAAATTACAAATTTTCAAACTTGGGCAGTTGGGGCAAAGAAACTGGTGACTCCCGCTCTGGATCGTACCTGGCGCAAAGGCTAGCTATTGCGATCCAGCGCGGAAATGCGGCCAGTGTTATGGACTCCTTTGACCTCGACACGACCTGACAATAAAAAAATAATTCTCTTATTAAAAAAATAACTAATATACTAACTGATGCCCGCAGCTTCACTCGCGTGGTATTTTTGTCACGGTTCCGCGAGACATGTGTTATTGCCGACTAATCATCTATCTTTGTACCCAGTTTCAGCCAGAATTGTTCAGTGCTTTGAGTGTGATAGAGTAACATCCCACCTACTATATATTCAGCATATTATAAAGATAAAGAAAAAAAAAGCAACTTTACTGAGAGCTACGGTCACGTAACGTAAATCGTGTATATGTCGCAGGCAACTAACTTAATCAGCCGTTCAATTAACCGTCTAGGCTCTTTACTGATGTTCAGCCATTTTATTAAACGTCTAGGTAAATGACTTGGTTCGATGACGCTTAATAACAGGCCTAGCCATTTAATAAAACAGCTAGTAAAGAACAATTAATTTTTTTCACTAATAATTATTTGTTACAATTCACCTATCTACCTTAAAGGACAATTATGTGCTATATTTTAAGGTAAGAGACGTGCTATTTTTAAACTAGTAAGGTTAAGTATTTTTCTCTCATACGGCTTCAAATAGGAGAAAATTCTAAGAAACTTTGTCATAGAGACCATTAAGATCAGAGAACGAGACAAAAAGTTACAGATGATATTGTAAAAAAATAGTTTTCGCTCTCCTGAAAAGTCATGTTTGTCCCTTACCATAATTCATACTTCTGGTGTCGATATATAGCTTATGTCCTTTCCCAAGGTCTTATCTATCTCATACTAAATTTTAAATTTCATCAAAATCGGTTCAGTGGTTTAGGCGTGAAAGTGTAACAAACAGACAAGCAGACGATCAAAACTACTTGCCCATGTAGGTATAATAATTATATGAATTCATTTCTAATGTCATGCACTTCTTAAAACGGATACTAATAAACTAGACTTGAATCCCGGACACGAAATTCAATATCTATGAGATATGAACTTGAAAATTGTAAAATCGGTTTTTTTATGTAGATATGCATCCGACTAATCTTGCCCAGTAACGTTAGATAATTTGTTGCTACGACATGATAAATTAGCCTAGCCAGACAGCCGAGAATTACCACCCGAAAATAGACGAAATATGAATAATTAAATACAATATACTTTTAAAACAGGTTTCTGTGTTACCTAGGACATAGACGCGACGACCTGAATTACTAGATACATTTTGCTAGACTAATATTATACCGCCTCAGTAACATCGCGCTTGCGATAGTAGATGCTGTGCATAAGGTTTTTAAGTTCGATTTCCAGTTTAGGCAAATATTTTTGGAATGAAAATGTCTTTAGGCACTTTGAGCACTTTTAGTTTGAACAAAAATCATGGAACTTGCGTCATCGTCTCGCAGTTCGCACGTACCTACAATAGTCATACTGTCATCACATTTACTTAGTTTTTGTTTTTTGATTATGTACAACCCACAGTACCTATTTGTGAAATTGTTACAATTCACATGTGACACGTCTTTAATGTGAATGCTATATTGGCAATGCCCAAAGACTACCACGTATCTTTTAAGAGTACTAGACTATGTCAAGGTAACCTAACTTGTTAGTCACTTGTTCTTTAACTTAACTACTTCGTCGTGCTCCTAACGGAGTAGTACAGAGGGTTTAAGGATAAGGGTACTAATAATATTATGTATGAACAAGGCTGTAATCCATACTTCCATACTAATATTATAAATCCGATAGTAACTCTATCTGTCTGTCTATATGTTACGCTTTCACGCCTAAACCACCGAACCGATTTTGATGAAACTTGGTATAAGGGTAGGTTAGACCTTGAAAAAGGACATAGGCTATGTTTGGTCGCGATAACCGACATTCACGCGGGTGGAGCCACGGGCAAAAGTTAGTAATTAATAATTTATATCATTTAGTATCACGTATGGCACAAAGTGTGTGGCATGATTACTAAATATGAAAAGACAATTGAATGCGTTTTACTTTTTCAACTTTCATAGCAGCAGGTGGTGGAAACAAATGACATTGGACTATGCATAAAAACTTTTAGCGCTTAATATTGTTTTTCAAAATATTTCAATCATTAAAAGAGTTGAATTACCTGTTACTTTTACTTAATAAGGTGGTATGGTTTATTCATAAGAGTGGCAGTATGTTTTTAAACAAGTCCCTCACACTCTTATAGACACTATTAAGATGTATTTTTAAAATTTACACCTGACAAAAATATACAAGACCAGACAAGTTTGCCCACTTGATAATAGAGAATGGGAATTCCAGAAGATGGCGATTAAAACGGAAAGTATAAAGCCCAGCCCAGTCTGAAGTTACAGCTTTGTTATATTGAAAATGGGCATACCAATGTCATTATTGCTTAAGTTTTATATAAACTAACTCAAATTTTTTTGTTATTAATTTCGCGACTCCTTTAAATTGTAACTATGAAATCTTGTATTTCGGATTGACCAAGCGTAACGTGAACGTGAACATTATCATCATAACAGAGGCTCTTCTTAAGGAATAGCTTCTTGAAGACAAATCTCCACAGCAAGTGGACCTGGCAACACCGGGACTCTGTGAAAAGGAACGAGACAGATTTCTTCATAACAGACAGTAAGCACATATTTAGATACGTCATTGTGCTCAGCAAGTTTAAGACAGGAAACGATCACAGACTTGTCTCAGGCCCTTTTAATATTAATATTAAGGCTGCAAGATTCCCAATGATACGGTCTACTCTCCGACCAACGACGTTCCAAGCAGCTCTAGGGTCCGAAAAGTTCCATCTGGAACTTCAAAATCGTTTCACAGTGCTGGAAACCACTGATGGCATTGATAAAAAACCACTACAGTGGCCAAAACATTACATGAAGTGTCTCGAAAGTTGATTCCCGCAAAACGCAAACAGCAAGCAAAGAACTCATCAGATGAGAGAACTTTAAACAGAAATAAAGACAGAGCTTTAAGAGGAAATAACACCAAAGATGTACGTATACTAAGTGCAATTTAAGTTATAAAACTATAAAAAAACATTATTGCAGCAGTTATTTTAATAGTCACTAGAAAAGGACGTATGTGCGCCTTAAAAACGAGGCAACCAACTACAAAAAAGTACATGGAAAATTAAGGTCACATATAAACCAACACCATTAATTTAATGTGCAAATTACCGTTCACAGAGTCTAGACTCAAAGTAAGCATTATCTTAACTAACTTGTGTGGTGACTTGTGACCGATGGGGTGTTATAAATTTGACGTGTCTCTATGTGTCTGTGACATCGTAACTCCCGAAAGGATAAACCGATAGTAGGTACCTCTCTGGTAAAATAATCATATTTTATTTCAATATCAACTCAAGTTCTTTCTACCTACTTTATATATATATATATATATATATATATAATTATATACTTTATACCTATAGGCAAAACTGATGAAAGACATCGCGATTCCAACCTTGAAATCACAAGACAAAACAAAAAAGATGTAAGGCTAGCAAAACTGATCAAACCATTTAAGGCTGTCTGCTGCGTTGAGCAGGACCAACTGCGGGTGTAGATTGCGGGCACCCACGGCGAGCTATATCGTGAACAAATAGGTACCTAGTATGACGGCCGATCTGCCTAACCTAACATAAATCCTGTCAATATATATTGACCTTATCTATCTACTGATGTGCCAACAAACGCAATTGATTGGCACCTGATCACGATATTGGATCACAATATACTATTGACGGTCTATCCTTGGATTTGCATGACATAGAAGCGCGCCGCGCCCGAAGCCCACATTACGCAGCGGATGGCCTTAAAGAAAAAATCTCATCAAAATTAACAAACAATAGGAGACATAAACACATTAGCATATTCTCAAGATCTTTTAATCTTTTTAGGAATAACATATTCAAAATATGCTATAAAACGGATTAATTACAAAATTTTAATGCAATAACTGCATTTCCTTAATTGCAATAAATTAATTCAATGCCTAAAAAAGTCTCGTAGCTAAAGACGTAAGATTCAAATAAATGAAGAGACAAGGTTAAAATAACTAAGGACTGTGATGAATACTTATAATTTTATTAAAATTGTAAGTATATTGATCACAAGACTATATTTTTTAACAGCAAGCTAAAATCATTTCTATAATAGGTACCTACTCATTTTTAAACCAAGAAATAAATTAATCAATCACTACGTCTTATTTTAAACCTTTTTTTACCGTGGGGGGAAATCCTTCATGGATGTTATGCCGGACTCCTACCGAATAAAAACCCCCACGGTATCGCCCAGCACTCCCAAAACTGAGGGGGCTGTCAGCTGCACTCGCACGGCTGATGCTCAACATCAGGGGACCCAACGCTCCCTGTAGGAGACTGTACCTGGGGATCGTGCGAAGTTTGGCCCTATACGGGCGCCCCCGTATGGGCGGAGACCCTGGCGGCCAGTAATGTGGCTAGATTGCTGAGCCCACAGAGGGCGATGGCCATCAGGGTGATAAGGGGATACCGCACGATCTCAGGTGAGGTGGCATGTCTCCTAGCGTCTCTATTTAAATCTGCGCCATTTATAGGAGGCGCTGGAGCGGGGCTAATGGCCTGCGTCTCGAAAAATCGAGGCCCAGCGGTCCAAGCTCTACCAGGAAACCGTGGAGACATGGAAGGTGCGACTTGAGCAACCAAAGGGGGGATTCACCACAATCGCGACCGGTCTGACGGTCGCGATTGTGGTCATGGACGAGAGGCTGGAGAGGAGACATGGTGCTCTCTCCTACCGGTTGTCACAGATGCTTACCGGGCACGGTAGCTTCGGTAGGTATCTGTGGCGAAGACACCGGGAAAATAATACACCTCTGCCTACCCTTCGGGGATTTGCAGATGTGAGTATATGGATGGGTGGATGGTGTTTTGTTTTAACTCATTGGCCTGCTATTGCTATGGCTAGTACTTAATTGTCCTTTTGTGTTATTGAGCATATTAACAAGTTGCATGCTTGGACCATAACTGTAAACACGCAGCTGACGCTTTAACTTGCGTGTCCCTAATGTTTGCATTTAGGTTGCAGCCGGGTCAAACATGGATTTATATACCGTAATTATTCGTTTAGACACCATTTCATTATTTTAAACATCTGATGGTAGATTTTTTGTAACCTCATTTTTATTGTTTGAATATAACTATATGCTTATTTAGAATATGTGTACAGTATTAGTTGCAGCTATGAATGTTATTAAAGATTGTTCCAAAAAAAGTTGTCGCGTTTTTGAGACTACGTGGTTCGTAAATAAACTATTTAACAGAGAAAATATCACAATCTTGCGTACCTAATCCTTTCCAGAATCTAAAATTAATTTAATTTACATTGGTCTCAAAAAGACGATAGACTTAAAAATATTATATAGTCCCAAGTCCAAGTTCCAATCTTTGAAATAAACCTACTTTTAACGGATTCTATCGCGGTATTTTGGTGACTGGGACAGACTGGATGGCGCACATTGACTGCAATAGGCTAATTGATTGATTGATTGATATTATTATATTAGATTGATTTACTCCGACGTTTCGGCTACTTGCAGCCAATGTCACGAGGGCGCGCGTCAGAATCCGTTGAAAAGTAGTGCATGTAAACTTCAGACAGTATCAAATAAATATCTGCTTTCTAAGCAGCCGAAAGCTATGTATAATTTATTCCCATTTAATTATACAATATAATACATTTTCCTAATACATGCTGAACTACACCCCAGTGTCCGTACGCGGTTCCCATGGAGCATATCTCGCTCGCACGTCGCACGTCCGCAGCCATTATCAATTAGACGGTGCGCGCGCGTGCGGCCTGTCATTACTGCCTGCGCACGACCACGCACTCGGATGCGTAAATGCAAAATATTGTTGCAGATAAATGGCTCAGATAAATGTTTGTATCATCATTACGTAACGTTGATAAATTAAATTAAAGCGAGCATAAGTACCTATATAATAATCGGAAGTGCTGTCTATATAATGGAAAACTACCTATTTTTTATTTAGGGAATTACTATTAGATATATATCGAGATATTTACCATATAAACAATCGAGAACAACCCAATAGTATGTCGTGAACGTGATCGAGATCGAGTTCGAGTTTGTAGTGAGTGTGAAACCAGTGGTAGGGCTGATACGCATCGAAAGAGGGTAGATCGGTAAAATGTACTCAAACTTTATTCACTACTTACCGCCAGTACTCCAGTTCCTCCGTTATCAGGGTGCTTGCAACAGCGCCGAAATATCTGACACTGGAAATAATACATGGTAAATATCCCGATATCGCTAATAGTAATTATGTTATAAGCTTTTTATTTTATTTTGGAAATAAATAATACGAGTATACTTATGCAGCGAAGTAACATACATTTCTAAGTTACAGAAACTGGAGCACTGTGCCAAACTTTTAAGATAAATTTGAGAATCTAACCCGAGAATTTTGTTTAAATAGTTTAATTAGTCATACTAGTGTAGTAGGTAGTGTAGAAATGTGAACTTCAATCGAGAACCGTTTTCCCTCAGTGGTTGATGATACTTACATGTTTTATTTTGTCGGCTTGTTTTGTTTTGTTGCAATTTTATTATCCGGCTTCAGTTACTTCTATCACTTTACAAACCAAGAAAATGCAAATGTAAATTTTGACATTCATAAGAGTCACATTATGTCTCCTTGATCCAATTCTTCTAGTATGTATCTATGTTAAAGCCTTCACTAAATATTATAGTATACTAGCTGTCCCGGCGAACTTCGTACCGCCAATTTTTTCCCGCCCCGCGATTCGCGTCAGATCCCGTTCCCGCTGCACCATTTAGGGGGATGAAAAAAAGATGTTGGCCGATTCTCATAGATACCGGATAAGCACAAAAAATTTCATCAAAATCGGTCAAGCCGTTTACATTCTAGTAAACATTTCTGAAATGAAATATCAGCATTATTAGTTGATAATTTCATCAATAACTTTTTGACGTGACAAAAAATTTAAAAGTTATCTGACTGATTATATTTTTTTACTACAACAAATGTCGGTTACGACGGTCAAACTTATTTTTTCATGACCGCCGACACCGTGGAACATCATTAGGTAGGCATTACGCAGTGTCTAGACGAGTCTATGACTTGCCAGTCTAGACAACATCATTGGTAACACGTCAGTATAATCTAAATCTACATAAAATATTGAAGTAAAAAGCCGATTCAAGTCTAGCCATAAGTTGAATAATCACGGGGTGAGCATCCTGAGGCTGTAAGGAACGCAATCGATATAGACTGATCCGTATTAGGTCAATAGTCTTAACGGAGCAAAAGCAGAGTATGTAGTGGGGATATTTAATATTATTATAGTACCAATATCGGCATCGGAAGATAGTGGAGATCGTGACGCGGCGACTGCGACGCGCCTTATCGCCGCATCGGCATCGTGGTCGTCGTAAATAATGTGCAACTTTTCCCGCCACGCCCCCCTCGTCTCTAGAACAAAAACACTATGCAGTCGCTGCAAACGCTTTCATGCGTAACGTAACACTTGTCCTTGCTAAATCTACAAATGATGCATGCAACACCGTCTGGAGGCTAATGAATAATATAATTTTTGTCTTCACGTTGCAACGCTTTAACAGTAAACACTAACATTTTTGTCACGGAAGAGTTGCAAATCATTATTTAAATGTAAACTAAAACTATATACCTATTGATATATTTTCTATTTCTTGTTTTCTCATATTCTCTGTGCAATATGATACTCATAATACTCGTACATAAACTGTATCTACGTTATCTTGTTTTTGGCAGGAAAAGCTTGCCTACCCCACACCACGAGTTTCGTGTGCGGGTGGCGGGAAAATCTCTCCTAAATCACCCTCAGAATTGCATGAGGTGCAAAAATTACCCTCTAAATACGGACAAAGAAGTGATCCTTAGTTACTTAATAGGGTAATTGACTAAGTTATCGATTCTTCTCAATACTTTTTAATATGATAGCTTGTTCTGAAAAAATATGCCTTTCAATATAAACAATCAAATCCAATTCAAATATATAACTTTTTAGTATCCTCATTAAATTTTAAATAACTTTTATTAAGAACTATATACGTGTAAACGCAATGTAGACCGAGATAAATGCGATATTCCCTTGCACTCCATACATTTGCACTACGCGCTACAGAAGTGAGACGTCACAATTTCGTACGATTTTGTATGGAGCGTTTTCGGGCGGCGCGACAAATTGCATAACATAACATAAACATATCTTGAATCAAATATCTTGAAAACTATTTGTCGTACGAAAATTTTACTTTTACAGTTGATTTTATTAAAAGAAAGTGGTCATTTTTAAATAGTAAAAAAAAATTCGTCAAATAACCTATTAGAGGATTCTTTTTCATTCTGAATTTATTTTCTAAATGAATGTATTTTAACCCTGAAAGTCTAAAATATATTTCACTTTACATTAATATATTGTTTATTTTCAGCAATTTAAATTCGTACAATTTACTACATACCTAGAGGTTGACAATAAAAGTGTGCTAAAGTTATTGTTTGAAAGTGGATTCACCACGCAAGTGGTCTCACGGATCGTCTCCACGGCATTATCATGTACCGCAGTAGCAACCCGTGCTATCTTCAAAATACATTCAAGAAACGTGTACTGCACATATAGAGCACATTTTGAGCACATTTTACAGAGGTGTTGGTAACAGTGAGGTAACAGTGTTGTCAGTTCAATTAAAATCAAATCAAAAAAATCAAATCAAAAATCAAAAAATCAAAGAAAAAAAAAATTGCTTTTTTCCATCGAAAAATGTTCAACGCGCCTAAAGAAGTTTTCACTTCAGAAACTTAATGGTGAAATACTTACATACCCCTTTTATAACTTACACAATTTATTTTATACGCATATAAAAATAAGATAGCCGAAAGCTATGTATAATTTATTCCCATTTAATTATACAATATAATACATTTTCCTAATACATGCTGAACTACACCCCAGTGTCCGTACGCGGTTCCCATGGAGCATATCTCGCTCGCACGTCGCACGTCCGCAGCCATTATCAATTAGACGGTGCGCGCGCGTGCGGCCTGTCATTACTGCCTGCGCACGACCACGCACTCGGATGCGTAAATGCAAAATATTGTTGCAGATAAATGGCTCAGATAAATGTTTGTATCATCATTACGTAACGTTGATAAATTAAATTAAAGCGAGCATAAGTACCTATATAATAATCGGAAGTGCTGTCTATATAATGGAAAACTACCTATTTTTTATTTAGGGAATGTCTTTTGCATTCTTATACTAAGTATTCACTTGTTTATGTGTATGTTATAGACCAGTTATTGCTGATATGATCACAACCATTCCAATAGTACCTACCTACAGGCATCAGACGATAATGAACTGAGTATCACAAAACATAATCCTTCTCGTTACGCTATACGCTATAGAGATATATACACCTTTCTCCGTCTGAGGTAAGTAGAGTCTACCACCTTCCAGAGAAGCAAATCGTAAGAGATACATAATAGCACATAATCCATAATGTAAAAGATTTTAAGTATTGTAATTTCTTTACTCCTTTTCTATAATTAGGTTTGTATCGAAAATGTTTTTCATAGCGGAATTAGTTGACCATGTTTGATGTTAACACTGTATTTAACTACTTCGTTGAACAACATCATACGTGTTCTATGTTACAGTTGAGTTCAGAGCAACAGATGAAGACCAGTATTTGCACATCGCGGCCAAGCGTTGGATGCAAATGGCATGATCGCGAGATACCACGCGACCCGAGTGCATCCAGTTGCAAACGTGTGCGGTGGCCCTTACAGGAAATAAGCAACCATCAGATATTATTCATTATTAATTTAAATAAATGATTAATTCCGATTATAATTATATAGATATTCTTAAAAATAAACCAACTGGGGATTATTATTCCTAATAGTTGGAGCCCTGACTATAACAGTACCGAGGTACTAAGACAAACAATGTGGCTTAGCTGAACCGGTAGAAAGGAACCCAGTTATTTCGTCTTAAAAAATATGCATATACTAAATTACACGTTTAACTCTTCTGAGAATAGTCTATAGTCATCATCAACGTAATCAGAGTCCGGAGTCCGCTTTCCAGCTTTTACTTCAAGTCTTTTAGCTTAAAGTAATTACATTAAAATCACTTTATACTTAAATACTATAGACGCAATTAGCTATAAAATAGCCAAAGAACTAAGTTTTAATGCGAATAGCGCCGTAGTAGGCAGGCCAGGCAGATCTAGTCGTGCTGTGTGCACTGCGTGGTCGTGAGAGCGCGCAAGATAAGTGCGAGGTCGCCAAACGTCACGAGCGAGCACGAATAGCCTACCCTCGGAGAAGTAACAATAAGTACTTATTGTATGAAGACTTATCCGTTAATAGATTCATTAAGGAATTCAAGTATTCAAAGTTAAAATTACGTTTAACTTAACCTTACCGTTACCTTTTTTATCGTGCGCAATATCTCCACAGTTGGGGAAGTTATTTTGGATTTGAATCGACTAAAACACACGCCGTTTGGGGGTCATAGGAAGCCGGAGGTGAGGTCGGCTGACACACATCTCGAGAGATGTGTCAAGACAAATGGGTCAAGACCCATGTCCTCTCTTACGGGCTGCAATGCACAGGGAGCCCTCGGCATTGCAATGAGAGAATGAGACTGATTGGAAAAAAATCCCCGTGGCCCCACCATTGGGTTGTATTGGTAAACGTCAAAATTAAGTGCACTCAATTGTGATATATACGTGGCTGTAGCTGATATATACGTGGATGTTTTTAGAGCCCAACAAGAAAGAAAGATATCATTTATTGCTCGAAACACGGTATGTTACAATGGTGTCAACTATAATCAATGAAATTCCGACATGTTTCGCAGATTCTCTGCATGCAAAGTTCGTTATTTATATACTTACTAATTTACTAATGTCACATAGATATTATAATATTTGAGAATTGAAATATTTTATATCAGATGAAAATTTTAATACAATAATAAATGTCAATTTTTGTGTCATTATCGCATGCAATAATAAAGTTACAATATAAGAAATAATTAATAATAATCATATCATATAATAATCACACCCATAATTCGAATTTACACTCTGAATGTCATTAACACTTACATAATCATTAATAATATAGTCCTCAAACTAGATACAATCATTGACATTCCTTCCATTACACCCGATACAATCATTAATATTCCTTATTTATCTTCAAGGAATTCCTTAAGAGTATTATATCAATAACACTTCTCAATTAGCCAGGTAGTTAGTGCTTACTTAAATTTGTTGAAGGTTAGCTCTCTAATGGGTCTGGTTATGTGGTTGTAAATTTTGACTGTCATATTACATGAGTTATTTTGATGGGGAGGCGTTTTACAGCTAGGCAGTAAAAGTTTTGTGCTATCTCTAAATATATACAACCTATCCTCACTGACCTTTTTAAATAACTCCGGATGCTTCCTTACAAATATACCGATCTCTAAGGGAAGGTTCATATCTGACGGAACATGCGTCGCGTATTATAGACGCTGTACGCTCGACGCACTAACGTAGCATCGGTTGAGTGTGAACGGTCAAGTGTTTTTCTATACATTTGTCTGTTCTGGCGTTACGCAACCGATAATACGCGACGCATGTTCCGTCAGATATGAACCTTCCCTAAGACGTATAGTGATGTCAGCGTCAGCAGCTTTAGACTTTTAAAGGCTGGTCTACACGATTCTAGTTGTCCAATGTTCGCCATAGCTCGAATACATTTTTTTTTACATACCTTTGGTATATGATTTGAGTTACCCCATAACAATAATAGACCATGCCGTAAGATGGGGTAATATGGAATGTTAATGCTTGGTTGGGCAAACTTTAAGTATCCCAATTTTGATGTGAGCTCTTACCAAACAAAACCCAAAAGCATAATTTGCTCAATACTAAAATAGCAATTGCGTTTTTCTGACTGCGATCAAGAATGCGAAGAAATGCATAAGTATGTTTCAATCAGAGGCAGAGAAGCAATTATTAGTACCTATCGGTAAAAACGTAAGTCTATCCCTCCGACGACGCGACGCAACGTCGCGCGCGGCGTAGCACATCGTCTGCGACATTTTACTTACCTCTAAATTGCAGCGTAATTTGCGGACCTCATTTTGATGACAATTTCGTAATTAGTCTGAAGTTGTTTATTTTCTTTGCAAGGTTTATTTACGCTCGAATGTGTAAAAACCTGATAGTAGGGCCTATGAGTATATCTAATATTTGGAATAAGTGCATTTAGAGGTAATTTATTTTCATAAGACATAATTTACACCTTTTTCCCTTCAAGGTATATAGAGGCAACAACTTTTCTACTTCTCGTCTGAAGTGTACCGATCCTAAATTCTATGACATTCTACACAATATGCTATCAAGTCCCAAAGAAGGCATGGCTTAACTAGCTTGTGTTATGAATTCTAGAATGCGGGTATATATACTTACCTACTTATATACAAATTTTTTTTTTTTATAAGAATATTAGAACCGAAGTTACTAATATTCCCTCTAACCCCTCCAACTAAGCTAAATTGCTTGTGCTAGGAGTGGGTTCACGTCAGTAGTGTAATGGCCAGGATCAAACCCGGGACCTCTCGATCGTAAGGCGATGCTTGTAAGTACATAATTATTATACACTAATACATACTTGTTATAGACTAATAAAACCAAATGACTGAGCGGGAATCGCACTCGCTACCTCCGAGCGACGTAACAGCCAAACTCTCTGCCATAAATCAACATAGTAAAAAATAACAATTGCAGATCTCCTATTGTGTTGTTTACATCATTTTCCAGCTTTCCTTGAAGTCAAGTCAAGAACCTATTTTTATGGTTTTTATCTTTCTAATCCGTCATACAAAAAGTTTAGTACATACTTTATTTTAGAACTAAGACCAAACACCATAATTTCAAAATACATCCCTATGTTTGTTATAATACCTACTCTATGACTTAGAGCTAATAGGATCTCTTATTCTGTAGAATTGGAAACCAGTATGCTATAGAAAATTCTGATACAC
The DNA here is from genome assembly GCA_914829495.1 of Eilema sororculum. NCBI lineage: Eukaryota > Metazoa > Arthropoda > Insecta > Lepidoptera > Erebidae > Eilema > Eilema sororculum. The sequence continues at coordinate 13,679,131 of OU618543.1, read as the reverse complement.
TCGATTACTTATGCATAAAAATTGTCATTTGATTCTTTCAATCCAAGTGTCATTTGCGTGCGATGTCGGCTACCATATAAAAAATTAAACAAAACGCGTGCTGGCATTGTCGTCTGCAATTAATACATTGCCATAAATAATGGTAAAGTATTTTAAGCGATCAAGCGTAAACGTCAATGGAGAGTAAAATCATGAATTTAAAAGTTAGTATTCGATTTCAATTTATAGTGTCGCATACTATGCCGCATTGGTACCATGAATCGATTGTCCACTGCAGTTACGACCTCGACCACCTAGCAAGCACGCAATCAAGTCGTTCGAGTACATTTTTGACAACAGAATCGTTTACATAAACACTTAATGCGTTTAAGTGCAATACAAACACGAATACGATAAACATACATTATCATTCTCGTATCCTTTTAAAGTTTGCACTTTTGCGTTTGCACTAAGGTTATTCATTGGTAGGTATATCGACTTTTCCTGACGCTACTGCCTTACGACCTCCTAATCCTGAAAGACCTCCGTCAGAGCCCCGTCCGTTGTTTAGCTGTATCAACTTGCAGGTGAGTTTGGCTTGGACCTTAGGGATAATGGTAGGGCCCTGTATACCTACCCAATACGATAAGCTAATATTTAGGGAAATCAATTTTGTTCTCAACACGTTTACCTACTTATATTTACTCGTAAGTAATGCTACAACCACTAACATAACCCTTTATAATGATCCTCAAAATCCCTAGACAATGGAACCCTAAAAATGATATTCATGAAAAACAACATAATTGGTGAACATGATACTACAAATTGAGCTACTATTTAATTAGACACCATATAAACAAAAACTCAGTTGTGTTAAATTTCAATGAGAAATAGTATCCATTTGGTTTACAAGCATATTTAGTTAGTAGTCAACGATTATATCATTTACATTCATTAGTGTCGGCTAACAGGATTCCCTGACCCTGTTAGTGCAGGGAAGCAGGTGGCTCTGGCTGACCTTCCGCAGCCAACCCGCGCTTTTTTGGACGATTCATTTTTATCTACTTCAAAAAAAGAAAAACTGTCACATGCATAATATATCTATTCACGTCGTCGGTGCGCGTGGTGTCATATTTTGCCGATAATAGTCGATATATTTGGCCGGAGATCTACAATATATGGCGACAGATTTAGGATATTTGGTGATAGAGTTTCACAAAATATAAACTTAGCTGACAAAAATATATTTCTCTATCAAATTGAAGAAGGTACTACTGTGCCTAAATGTAGTTATAGTTAAGAAGAAGTTTACTATTATGTATACCTGAAGACACGCACTGATATAATGTATCTATTATTTAGGTCAATTTTCATTGAAACTATATTTTGTTACATTTAATGTGGGAAAGATTTGTCTCCTGAGATACAGGTTAACAACTTAGTTCCGGAGACAACGACTCTGGCAACTCTGTAGGTAATCTATGGTTTGATATATATTTATATTTATTAATGAATAAATATAAATATATGTTTAATATATCATATCATTAGAACATATTCAGAAATAAATAGTAGCCACCATCGCTGCATCGGCGCTTTTATGAGGCTCCACGACTTTGTAAAGATATAAAATAGGACTAAGAATAAACAAGCTTCCACAGTGTTCGAAAGGTGTTTACAGAAGATTACATCTGACATACTTATCTGTTGATCTCTGGAGACAAAATAATGATATCATAACATTGTTATGCAGCTCCATGTAAGTGAGGGTAACTTTATTACTTTACCCAAAGGCGGTAAAGTTAACGCCCTTAAGAAAGGAAATCTGCATACAATACGTGAGACACGATTATGCCTGGTCCCAGGCCGGGGCCTATGGTATCTCGTCTTGATTTATGTATATAAATAATAATTATGTTACACCAGTCTCTTTTGTAAAATACTTTAAAATACGATACGACTATAAAAAACTAACTTTTTTTTCAGTCAACCTGTGACCACGGCCGGTGTGACCTGGTCGAAACGTCAGGCAAATCAAAGGTTGGGATAAGGAAATCAAAGGATTGCACATACCTTATCAGCATACATTTGTATTGAGGTATTCCACGAAGCGCACCCAAACGAAGCGCACCCAGACGAAGCGCACCTAAAGTATGCCACGAAGCGCACCCATAGGTTTAATGTAAAATAATATTGCCTTACTTTTCGACCAGGTTCATACCTATACCATGATCGCGTTAATTCCCGTTATAATTATTATATAATACGATATCAGTTAGAAATGTGATAGGTACTCTTACATATGCCTTACCTATGTGAGGTACATCGGTGGTTGCAACATTAAAGATTAAGTTTAACAACTCTATATCTTTTTACAACTCGCTACATCTATACCCTCTCAACAGGCTACAAATTAGAAACTTTTGTAGCTTAATGGTTTTGTCAAATGTGATTTAATAAATGAAACAGAAAATACGAAAACGTCTAGAGATTATAAAACTACTTGTAGGTTGGTACAGTCGACAAAACAGATACGGACGCACTTTTTTATATTCTATGTAAAGATGCAACCGTAACTCTTATGTCGACTCTATACATCAATAATGTACTTACCCGTATTCCAATGGCAAACAAAATGAGAATATTTTGATCAACTTTTGTCATTAACTGTACCTACTCCTTTAGAAAGAAATATCCTCTCGACAGGTCTACATAGTTTTCATTACGTAATGTGTTCAATACGATCTTCACACGAACATGAGTCATAGTCACAATGTGCGGCCGTGTTCACACACGACATCGGTCGGTTCTCGATACCGAGATGCTGACTTGGACATTCTCGAATCGCCAGGAATCAAGTGACATAACACCTGCACTCGTCAATGACCACGTGCATTTGATTTTCAATGCATGTTATTTTAGCAATTACATAATAATAATAATAAGCTAAGCTACCTTACCAGGCTTTTCTTGCTGCCTCTCCTAATTTAAGGAGAGGCGTGACCTAGGATAATAGGAATAATTATAATAAAGAAAAATATTCCAGGACATTCTATATAGCGCCCAAAATAATAACCAAAGTGGACATTACCTATTTAAGTCATGTTTGCTTTATATTATTGTAATATTATATATTGTAACTGTTTGTTGTCCCTATTTAAATAAATTAAAATAAAATATCTACGTCAAAATCACAAAAAAAGTAATCATAACTTAACCAGCTGGTGTTACGGGTACTTACTAGAAAGTGTATAAACATACTTAGTTAGGGCACATTTTTTCTGTAATTCCAAATAGGTATATTATGTATAAAATGTATAAAATAGCCCAGGTTAATAAAAAAATAAAATAAATCTACCACTTCGCTACAAACGTAAGCTAACATTGTTGCCATCAGATTAAACTCCAAAAACTATAAACATACCAATGTTTATGCTCAATATTGTAAGTTCGTACAGGTTCGTCTGTCATAGATATCATAATACTAAAGTACTGTTTAAACATGATCCGTTAAGTATCTACCGGATAACCATGTTATTGCGTAAGTACTTAAAATGGGTATTAAAATACCCACGATAATCCTTTTTTATTAGTAAACTATGTGGTCATAAAAAACTTGAATACTTACTTTACATTTTAGCATTTCGAACTTTAATAGGCTTGAGTTATGTCACAGATTATAAGTTCTATAAAGATGCACAATCAGAAACAAAAAACGGTTACGCTCGTAACTCCCAAAAGCAGGCAGGCAGCTTTTATTTTCAAGCGTTGTTACTAGATGGCGACAATGCTTTGGCAATCTTTTCTCATTTTTACTGTTAAAAACTAACCTATAAAAAATACTCTAGACACATTATTGAATATGACTGAATACCTAACATCATAAATATTCTAATCTATATTGATTCTGTTGTAATTTCTATAGTTTAGACAACTTGAACGGTGACGGCCATCTGGCGGTTTCCTAAATTATCACTAAGTATTTATTTATTATAAATAACGAGTTTTATATCATTAAATGCTCGAATTATCATGTTCTAAGGTTCTGAAATAATTTACGTGATTCTAAATGGGGAAATATGTGTTTTAAGTTTTTTTATTTCTTAAAATGAGAATCTATTAGTTTTTGAGATATACTGAAGATATTTTCTTAGCGTTCGTACCCCATGGTTAAATGAAATTATAATTATAACAAAATATGTTCCATAATTAATAATTATTGTGCCCTCCTGTATATTTATTGTGCCCTTTGAATAAATTTGATTTATTCCCACGAGGTCGAGTCCCATTATGTCGAGTTCCCGCTACGTCTACTTTGAAAACTCTCGCCTTTATTCCCACCTAGTCGAGTCGTTGAAAAAGTCGCTTTAAGTACCGCCACGTCGACTTACAAATTCTAATTGTACAGTCGCTCGCGTTAACACTTTGATTGAAAGGTGTTACCGGAGTTTCTTGTCATTTCTTCTTCGGCTTTACTTAGTCATCTGCGAAGTGGACGGTAGGGTGTGGCATAATTATGTTTGTTTGTTTAAAGGAATAAATGATTTTGACTTTGTCTTTATCAATATTAATAGTTGTTATTTGGAATCATAGACCAATACGGAGGGGGGACACCTTAGCGTGTTATCCCAGTAGGTACGAAAGAAATAAAAAAAAGAAAATAGAGAGATCGTCATGAGATAGTAGAGTGTTTTCAATAAAAATACAGGGATTGTCCAAAAAATGCAGTGTGAGACCATGCTTGGGACTCCATTATCTTCGAAAAAAGGGAGGTAATGGCTATTGGTTTGTAGTTTGATGGACTTGAGCGGTCGTCTTTTTTAGGGGTCTGGTGGACCACCGCTGTCTTCCATAATATCGGGACTACGCCAGAAGAGTAAGACAACCGGAAAAAACGCGTTAAGACCGATGCCATCTCTGGGAGCACACATCTTCAACACTATGGGAGGGATTCCATCAGGCCCGTTCGAGGAGGACGAGGGACGTAAGTGCTAAACGCCCTGAGCGCTGGTGAAAACGGATACCCGGCATACAGCTATCGCACCGCGATGTAGTTGGCGGTTCCTGTCGCTCGTCATCCAAGGTCGAGTTAAACGCGAAGAGTGTGTCCAGAAGATCGCCTTTCTCAATCATTTTCCATGTACAGAGGCGAAAATGCAGGCTTGCAGAATTTCCCTTCGATAACTTTGGGAAGAGACCAGAACGAGTTCCCGAAGGTAGACACTCGAGCCTCTCGCCAATTCTACCGATCTGCTCCGACTTCGCCCATGCCATGTCTCTTTTGAAGGACCTGGAGGCAAAGTTATAATGCTTTCTTAGTACGCTGGTATTTTGGTCCTGTGCGGTCACCGCATTGGCCCAGGCTTGGTAAGCTTCGTAATTCCTGCGACAAGCCGTTTTGGAAGATTGACCAAACCAAGGCCGAAATTTTTTTTTTTTATACCACTTAGGTGGCAGACAAGCACACGGCCCACCTGGTGGAGAGTGCTTACCGTGGCCTATGGACGTAAGCAACACCAGGGGCTTTACACTCGTGCTGCCTACCCTGAAGAAACCTTCTAAGGCCCCTCTTAATGAACCCCATATTGTAGTCGCTTAGGTAAACCACGGCAGGGAGTTCATTCCGCAGCTTGAGCGTGCGTGGGATGAAGTTCCTTTCATACCGCACGGTCCGCACCGTTTTCGGATGCAGTGTGTGGGGATGAATTTCCTGCCTATGGCGAGCGGTGCGATGATAAAATGTAGCTATGGGCATCATGTCAAATAATTCATATGAGCACAGACCATTATATAGGCGGTAGAAAACACACAGTGAGGCAAAGTCCCTCCTGAGGCTGAGAGGTTCCACATCGCCTGCGAGTATGGGACTGTCGACGTGCCTCAACGCACGTTTTTGCACCGAGTCGAAAGGATTAAGCTGACGTGCGGGCGCTCTGGCAAAAAGTTGACAGCAGTACTCCATGTGGGGCCGAACCTGCGCCTTATGAAGAAGTCGCTGCCCCGCAGTGAAGTACTGCTTCGCCCTGTTAAGAACTCCAAGTTTCTTTGATGCCAGCTTGACCTTGCCCTCTAAATGACTGCGGTACTGGGCGTCACTTGAAATGTCGACGCTTAGGATCCCGATACTCGGGGCAGTGGTAAGCCGTGTGCCCAGGAATTACGGCGCTACAATAAATGGGAGTTTTCTTAGCGGTGAATACACATACTTGTGTCTTGGTGGGGTTAAATTGGACCAGGTTTAGTCGACTTCAATCGGATATTCCCAAGAGATTAGTCTCGATTTCGGATACAAGTTGTTTGCCACTTCTCTCCACCTCGAACTGGAGGATGTTTGCTCGGCCCGTGTAACATGCGTCTTCAGTACTGTCGTCCACATGGCAATGAATGGAGTCATCGGACAGCATGTCATTAATATGCAGCAGAAACAGGGTCGGAGACAACACGGAACCTTGAGGGACACCAGCGTTTATGTCCATGCGGTCCGAGCGGCTGCCGTCCACGACGGCTTGGATGTTTCTGTTGGACATAAAGCTGGAAATCCAATTACGCAGCCCCTCAGGCAGTCCATAAGATGGTAGCTTCACAAGAAGGCCTTTGTGCCATACCCGATCGAAGGCCTTTGCTATATCTAGGCTGACCGCTAGTGCCTCACCTTGGCTCTCAATGGCTTGCACCCAACTGTTTGTGAGATACACAAGAAGGTCACCGGTTGAGCGACGCCGGCGGAAGCCGTACTGTCGGTCGCTCAGTATTAATAACACGCTCCATAACCGCTCGAGAGGAGGGAGGTGATAGCGATAGGCCTGTAATTGGACGGGTCTGTCCTGTCGCCTTTCTTAGGCCAGTCGGCGTGGCGGGCGTTAAAATCGCCAAGTATGACTATCTCTGTGGATGGGATCTGCTGCTGCACGAGGTCTGAGGCCATTTGGATATGCTCCATGAGTCGGTCTGTTTCAGTATCACCGCTGTGGGATCTACAGAGGGACGCGTAGACGCGGGGATGGTCGTGGCTGTCTACACGGAGCCATAGAATGGAGAGATACTACTAATGGAGACTACTACTAATGGAGAGGAACTACCTTCAAGATTGCTGAGGTGACGAGAACTGATATCGTCTCTGACGTACACACACACACACACTCCAGCATTAGAGAGAAAGGAGTGTTGTAGTCTGTACCCAGGATAGATGAGGTAGGATGTGCCCGCCGGAGACGATATCTTCTCAAGGTGGTGGTGGACAGCATTTAGGTTAGTGTGTAATTACAAAAATCCACGGTTGGCGTGGCAGGAGGTGCCCTTGAGTTTTTGCTCTTGCCTCGAGCATTCCTTCGCGCAGTTCCCCCCCAGAATACGAGAAGCAACCTGGGCGTCCACACTCAGGTGCGTTGTGTAACTTAGTTTTTTGTAACGAGTGATTTTTTAAAGAATGTCATATTTGACGCTGAACGAATAAAAAGAACGAAAACTATGGCCCAAAACTGCTAATTAAACAATATTATTGTAATATTGCTTAAAGAGGTCGTGGTGGCAAAACAAGAAGCCAGATTGAAGTAATACTGCTTTAACAGGTTGTGGTTGTTCGAACGGCGGTAGCCTAGAGGTATGGGTATGGGTGGATTGCTGAGACGAGGTCTCAGGTTCGATCCCAGGTTTACCATGGCACACACCAATGACTTTTCGATGCTTTTCGAAGTTATGTGTGTATTTATCGCAGGTTTATAAGTGCCCGGTTAATGGCAATAGGCTCGCCACCTATTACATTGGGACCTAAACATAAACTGGCGAAATGTGGGTGCTAGCACCTCTACCTACCCCTTCGTGGAATACAGGCGTGAGTTTATGCTATGTATGTTATGGTTGTTCGAACGGCCGCATTAAGATTCAGATAAAATAATAACTACGAGTTAAATAATAAAGCGAGTATCAAGCATTATTTAATGAGCATTCGAGCTATCAGAGCAGCGGTCTAGATAATAGATGCCAATTAAAAGACAAAATGAAGTCCCAAGCATGGTCTCACACTGCATTTTTTTGGAAAATTCCCGATTTTTATTGCAAACACTCTACTATCTCATGACGATCTCACTATTTTCTTTTTTCTATTTCTTTCGTACCTATTGGGATAACGCGCTATACTTTCAACCCACCGTGTTGGTCTATGATTTCAAATAAAAACTATTAGTATTGATAAAGACAAAGTCAAAATCATTTATTCCTTTAAACAAACAAATATAATAATTATGCCACACCCTACCGTCCACTTCGCCGATGACTAAGTAAAGCCAAGCCGAAGAAGAAATGACAAGAAACTCCGGTAACACCTTTGAATCGAAGTATTGACACGGACGACTGTACAATTATTTGTAAAGTCGACGTGGCGGTACTCAAGTCGACTTTGGAATAAAAACTGAGTTTTCAAAGTAGACGTAGCGGGAACTCGACATAATGGGACTCGACCTCGCGGGAACAAATCATAAATTTAAGTACGTATAAGTTAATAAGAATTAATAAAATATTATGAGTACAGACGAATTGAGAACCTCCTCTGTTTTCGAATTCGGTTAAAAACAGGTTAAACCGAAAGCTGTAATTTCATCAACAGATCTAAGGGCAACACACTTGCGTTTGCCCGCAATGGTACAAGACGACCCACGTGTCAAATTTTGTATGAAAACGAACCGCATGCGGGAGCCGAACCGGTGCAATGCGGCTACCCGCATCTTTTTCTTGCCATTCATTTTTTGATTAGTTTAATACGAATTTTGTGAGAAACCTACGTCACGTTGGCCAATCAACGTTTTTGTCGTAATTTCATAAAACACTAATTCGTAGGTAGCCCGACATAATTGTATATTTCACTAGCTTTAGCCTGCGGCCCCGCCCACGTGGATGTCGATTACCAAACATAGCCTATGTCCTTTCTCATGGTCTAATCTACCCCTATACCAAATTTCATGAAAATCGGTTCAGTAGTTTAGGTGTGAAATTGTAACATACAGACAGACAGACAGACAGAGTTACTTTCGCATGTATAATATTAGTGGATCCTTCAATGTCCTATAGTAAAATATAATGGTATAAAACGTAAAACAGGCTATTAATTCGTTGTTTAAAATCAATAAGAAATATAAATTTAAACAGGCTGTAACAATATTACAATTAACTGATGACTACAATACTACATGGATGGGTTAGTTAGAGTATTAAGTGGTCGCCTCACCAACCTAGAGTCGAGACTACGTGTTATATGGTGAATCCCCGCTCGGAATAATTAGTTCTATGATTCATAAATAATAGTGTTGTATGAAATTATACACAAGATACTACTGCGTGTACAAATAGAAAAAACTTTTCTTAGTAACAATTTGGGTGGTAAGAAATTATCTGAACTATACATGTATAACACTAGCCAAGCTGCCCCGGCTTCGCCTTCGGGACACTTCGAAGTCCCATATCACCCATTTAAGCCATAAGTATAATTTAATAATACGCTGCAGCGTATGCTAGAACCAAGCGTTTCAGTGACTCATTCTTATGCCACACCACTAAGACCTGGAACTCCCAGCTGGCAGCTCACGTGTTTCCTTCTTCCTACAGTCCCGGGTCCTTTAAGCAGGGCGTGAAAAGGCATCTGATGAGGCCGTCAAGCTGAGTACCACCACTGTTAACATGGTACATGTATACGATGGTGACCCTCTTTCCGAGACTTTGCCTTTAGCTAAACATCAGGCGAGGTGAAGTCAAATTGATGTAACATAACATAACATAACATAAACTCACGCCTGTATTCCCCGAAGGGGTAGGCTGAGGTGCTAGCACCCACATCTCGCCAGTTTATGTTTAGGTCCCAATGTAATAGGTGGCGAGCCTATTGCCATTAACCGGGCACTTATAAACCTGCGATAAATACACACATAACTTCGAAAAGCATCGAAAAGTCATTGGTGTGTGCCATGGTAAACCTGGGATCGAACCCGAGACCTCGTCTCAGCAGTCCATTACCCATACCACTAGGCTACCGTGTCCCTTATAAAATAATAATAATAATATACGTATGGCAATCTGTCGGATTAGTTCACATTTATGCCTACTACTCCGCTCCCTTGAGTAATAGCCTGATGTTATAACATTTAACCTTCCTCGATAAACGGACTGTTTGACAATTTTTTTTCGAGCCATTGAGTTTTACTCGTTCCACCAAAGAAACATATTAATTTGTTTATCATTAGTATAGATTTGAATTAAAAATTAGTTAACTTAGTTCTTCTTTCGTGATGAACATAAGATAATGATTTAAAGGTTTAAAATCATAAACCACGGAGAACAGAATATGTGTCATAAACGTGGGGTTTTTTTTTACAACTATGTTATTGTCTGTAGTAACTAGTAAAGTGGTAACACTGGTAGCCCCTCAGCTAAGTTAAATTAAATGTCTAATTAATTACATTTAACTTGACAGTAAATTGTAAAAACATTTTCGCTAAATCTGTAGATTTTTTTATTATACGGTACAAGTCAATTTGACTTCAACCTCGCCTAGATAAAGTATAATGGAATGCCTATGGAGTGAGCCTACTATTTTTTCTCATTGAATTCTATATTTTTTTCTTCACTACGATTCCATCATTATCGCAATGTTATCACAAAAAAGTACTTACATAAATTATTATAACACAGGTTCAAAATTTACCCTAACTATTTGCACTTGAGGTCATCATTATGTAGCACTTCATGCCGTCAAGAGGCACCTGTCTCACTTCCGATCTTAATCATGTTTTACTCGCATATTTTCGTTGATATATAGTCGTTTGTGTGCGTCAGTTTTAACAGCCAGTATTCCTAAGATAATTCTATGTATGTGTTACCGGCAATGTGTATAATTCGGTATTCTATACAATGCCTAGGCAACGTATACTATTATAATATAGAATGCGTGCTGATCCACCGGCAATTATGTGAAATAAATAGATTTTGGCCGATATTTGCGAAAGGCTTTGCGGAAATAATATTTCCGGATGAAAGGCCTGCTAACCTAATCCAAGACAAATTGCGCGGTTGCACACTGCGCCCCAACCTGGATGGAAATAGGTTAGAAGGCTGGGGCCACGCTCAACACTAGCCCGACTAGCCGTCTTCGTTGTTTTTTTTATAACCATCATTTATATTTTTGGAAAACATTTCATACATTAACGACTGCACATTACACATTGCCTAGACACTGTATAAAATACCGGATTATACACATTGCCGGTAACATTATGCATGCGGATGAAGTAAGGGTGCGTGCACACGTGCAGTAATATAATTGCATTTGTGGTGAAATACTAAAGGTTAAGCCTATTAGAGCCAACCATCTAGTTTTTGTTTGTAACAGTTTAAACATATTTGTACGTAAACCGCCTTTCTAGCTATTCTTATGATTAAGGAACCTACTCTCTCATTTACATATATTTATCTCAGAAAATAAAATAAGTCTTAACAAACATTATAAACGTTCATTAAAATTAAGAAAAAACGTATGTGATATATTTCATTACTTCGAAATATTGCACTAGAATATTACAGGGTAAATTAAATAATAAAAAATTGCAGTCATCTATTAGTGAGTAAGCGGCGAGACTACCTTGCCAAAATTAAACGAGACCGTTAGCAAATCAATAAACAGACTCAACCGCTGACCCAGTGCAATGAAACTGGAACGATGCTATTTTAAAATAAATCAGTTTACGTCTGTACATTTTGTACATTTTTATTGCATCTTTCATTTCCGTGGACAAAAGAAATGATTGAATTCCAAACTTTTTTGTTGTTTCCATTGTTTCAGTACACTGCATCAACGTCATGGTAAAAAATGTAGAAGGGGTTTTGTGACCAATTTGTGTAAGTGTTGTATCGGGCAACGACAAGAAAAGTGAAATAAATGAACTAATTAAGTATAATCAAGAAGATTTTATGTGCAACACAAATAATAACAGAATTACCTACATTGAGGATGTAAGTAAACCTTAATTAGGGTTAGGGGCATCGGGATTAAATTGAATAAAATACACATAGGTTTTTAAAATTTAAAAGGGGTAAAATAATGATTTAAAAGGGGGAAATTAAGATCATTTTCAGTACTTTGTTCATCAAGATCTTTCTGATGTTGACTGTACCTTCGGTTAATTCGTGTTATGAGCTGGATAAAATATTATATCAGTTTTAAAAATATATTTCTAAGAAGTATGTTTGTGATATTAAATGGAACCAACCCAAAATTTAAATACCTTATCCTACTGGATTTTTCGTACGTCAGATCTAACCTAACTAAACATTGATCGGTGTCTAACCTTGTTAAGCATCGCTCACACAGACCATACAGTGGCCTGTATCATGTGACTATTGAGGGCGTCTGTAAATTTGCTAAACCGCGTGAATACTATGAGAGCGACGATCCGGCTCATGCATTATTAAACACATCAAAGGAGAAAAATCGAAATGTGCATCGGCCAGTGAAGCGGTTTTCCGCTCGATTAGAGGCACACGGATGTATCAATTATCATGTGCGATATCATCCCCATTATATACGGCCAGCTCTGAACCTTTATATTTGCAATAAAATGTCGCTACTTTAACAGCTTACGTTTACGAAAAGATATTTATTTTGAACAGCTTCTAAAGAATGCGGAGGTTCTCAATTCGAATGTTTATATTTTTTTGAAATGTAGTCATGTGTTCTTTTGTTGAGAGGAAATTTTCATATTCTACCTAGGTTGCAAATAAGCTCGTGGCTTACTTTATGCTGAGCAGAAACTGTAGCCTAAAAACGCTTACAACACCTTTTTTTACGTGCAGAAATCCCCTCGGATACCTCCCCCGCCGGAGCTGAATGAGGAGGTTATGTCGAACTCGAACCGACAAAAACCGCACGCCATCTGTGGATCTTTGTGCTAGGCCGAAAGTGAGGTTGTCTTCGACATATCCCTTGCACCCCGGCTGACCTCCTCGCGATTCTTACAACACCAGAGGTATTAATATCTAAAGGAAGTTAAAAAAAAATAAGCTATAGGAATGTGAAATAGAGAAGATGGACTTCCGGCAGTCTCACCAACCATAATATATGCTCCCGCCTATTTCCCTTCGGGGTAGGCAGAGATCACAGCTCGCAAGCTTTTGGTACTGTCATTAAACCTTTCAAGCAAGCCCTCCGAGTGCTTCTATCCTGCCTTTATCGTTATCCATACTTCCATACTAATATTATAAATGCGAAAGTAACTCTGTCTGTCTGTTACGCTTTCAAGCCTAAACCATTAAACCGATTTTGATAAAATTTGGTATAGGGGTAGACTAGACCATGAGAAAGGACATACTTAGGCTAGTTATCTGTAACAGTTTAAAAGTGGCATTTTGGTCTATTAGAAAAAGCCATGGCTCTACACTTCACTTATTAGTGCATGTCCTTTTACACTTACGGTTGCATTGCAGTGGGCTAATTAACCTACTTTTGAGTGACCTTTTTTTAATGTACGATCATATCATGGACCATTAACTTTTTTTTTAGGTAGTAGGTAATAATAATTAGGAACCGTCATTTTTTTTTAAATATGTTAGTAACAGGATATTTTCTTTAATCCCTAAAGCTAAGGTGGGAACAGTTAGTAAGTTTAAGTATAGATAATATGTATCTACATATGTAATTACTACATTCGAGTACGACTGAACGATGAATGTAGTGTATGGATAAACCGTTCTGGTTTATATTACACTTATAGTGCTATGAGATTGTAAAACTTTTGTTATTAAATAAATAAATAAAAAATCTGTGATAGGAATGAGTTCAAGATGGTAGTACTCTTTAACCAGTAGTCAAAGTAATTTATCCTCAATCTTGAACAATACAATTGTTTTTTATTGACGTCAAGATTAATTTACATAAGCTAAGTCTACCACCGCTTCCAAGGTGCTGATGGAGAAGAAACGGACACGAACTGCCGAAGCTTCTTGTAATATATATTTATGTTTTTAAAAGCTTCTTTTATCAGAATCTGCAGTTAATTACAATTACCTTTTATTACAAATTACCTACGTAGTGCACGCGACGGCCACGCAGGAGGCGCGGATTTGATTCCCACCCAGTGCAAATATTTGTATGCATGAATATTTGGCTATTTGCATTGTTCTGGGTGTTTCTATGTATAATATGTATATATTTACAAAAAAAAAGTATATAAGTATGTTTATCCGCATTCTAGATTCCATAACAGCTATAAAAGCTTACCATGGGTCTAGATAACGTTGTGTATAATGTTGTGGAATATTTATTATTATTAAAAATATAATTATCGGTATATATAGCTACCACAATGATACATTACGACATAACTGATAACGTGAATGTTAAACTTGACAAGACGAGTAGTAGATAACCAGGGTCAGTGGATTAATCTAGTTGCTCCATAATAATCACCTTTTTTACTGTGAGAAGGAGAGACTTCCTTACCTACGAAAGGAATGTATGAAAATCATGACAATTGTACTTTTTCTTCTGTCGTGTCGAGTCGACGACAATCTTGCAATATAAAAATTATAAAAGTAGACGTTCACATGTGAATTTATTGATGAAAGTGTTGCGACATTCATTTTGTGCTGCTAATTTCGTAATGTAAATTTAGCTTCAAGTATATGTCATCGTACAAATAATTTTCAATAGGGAGACAGGTGTCCTTGCTTATTGCTGCAAAGAGTCAGTACACAAACAAATTATATAGGTACTGGAAAAAAAGTAAGAACTTCTATCGTCGAACGATAGCTAATTATGTTATTATCATATTACAACGATAAAACAACTGAAATTTTAAACCTAAAGCAATGAAAGAACACTAACTATTGTTACTTTGTCATGAATTGTAAGTGGGCAGTTTTATATACAAGTGTAGGGAAATGTGGACTCTTCAACCGTCCACGCCGTACGTAAATTGAATTAAGTCAGTAGAATACCTATAGTATATTTATTTGTGCCTGGAAATGGCATAAGCACTTTTTATTATCAATCAAAATTCATAATAAAAGTGCTTATGCAATATTATTGATTATATAAATAAATGAATATGTTTATTAATTTAAATGTCAAATACATGGTACAAAATACACGGAGTGCTTCCGTGGTTATGTCGTATCAAATAACCCGCCCCGTATCGTTCCCGGCGCAAAGGTGCCCATGATGCTGGCCGCGTTACCTCGCTGAATGGCAATAGCCATCCTTTGCCCCAGGAACGAGCCAGAGCGGAAGTCACCACCCTGGTCGTGAATACGGTGGCCAATCTCTGCGATCAGCCTCTTTGCCTCCGAGCCCCAACTACCCAAAGTCTCCACCGCGATGGGCACAAAATAATATTGTGGCTCCATCGCGGCGTATTTAGACCTCTATTGATGATTATATTGAAAAAGATTCAGCTATAACTTTGTCTTCACTTAATTTTCCTGGAAGAAATGAATAGGAGCGTAGGAATTAGAGGAATATCGTTACAATTGATAGATATACTTCGTACTAATATTGTATTTCTGAAAATGTTTGAATGTTTGTTACTTACCTAAGCTCAAACTGCTGAACGTATTTGGCAGAAATTTGGCAGATACATAAGTAGATCTGGAACAGCACACTGGTCTTTTATCTCAGAAATAAGTGCAGGAATGAGATGAAAATTTCGCTTTCTTACCACACCATGTTTCTCACAGCGATGGTACGATGCGCGACCGCTTGGGGTGCGGCCGCCTCCTTCTGCGAGCAAGTAATGCTCGAAAAGGAGGCGGCCGGTTGGGTCCGGACTAGACTTCGGGCCCGGGAAGCCCGTGAAGGGCGAAGACGAACCGGACGTCGGAGGTCACAGAACGACCTCCGTCCTCCATGAGCGCTGGCCTGGGGGTGACCGGTGGAGCCGCCTGTCACCCTAGCAGAAGCAGGCCGCGGCGGCGGCGCAAAGTGCGCCTCCCCGTACCCAGGGCTAGTTGGGGACACCGAGGTCGCCACAACCCGAAGGGGACCATCTCGAAAGAGATGTTCCTGGGTCTGCCGGGGTGCGAGAGATATGCTTTCGGCAATCTCACCTCCGGCAACCAAGGACCCAAGTCGGTTTACGTTTTAGTCGGTTCGAGTCCGACATAACCGCCTCCACCTGCTCCGTGGGGGTGGTATCCGTGGGGATTTTGCGCACGATAAAAAAAACCACACCATGTTTCGGTTATAGCATTATTACAGTAATTGCAAATATTAGCAATATATTTGCGACTAACATTTTTTTTTGAAATGCAAGTTAATGGCTTGCGTGCGTTTAGACGATGCGTGCGAGCCATTGCAACGAGTACGCCTATTCAATTACAGAAAGGTCACGCTGTTTGTACGCGCAAGCGCAAGATTATCGTAGTATCGCAGTTCACCTGTCGGGGCTCGAGCATTGGATTAATAGGTGCAAGCCATGGCGGCTTCATCGCAAATAACGCATTTGTTAATAAACATTCTCGTTAGATACAAAAAAATAATTCACTGTTATTGCTATGCAATGCGTGTTTGCTGATAATATCGATTAAAATTATCTTTTACGTTTTTGTAATATCTGCTGACATTATTTTTTTCTTTGCCACCTAAGAAGTTTAATTCCTACATATTTAATGCAATTTTAAAGTTATTAGTATGCTGATATATTCTATAGATTTAGATCGAAAAGAGCCAACATCCAAGAAGCGATGAGCTCACCAGTCGTTTTTTTTATTTATTTTTTACAGTCATTACATTCCCCCTGTAAGGGAATGGTCACGGGTTCAAGCACCATCTTATGACGATGTTGACTTCTACCGAGCTATAGGAAAAAACAAAGAGACGAATAGATAGACGGAAAAGGTAGTGATCCAGTGTTTTCTTGTGAAGTACTGGTACGGAATTCGAACTCTAAGAATAATTTTAAATGATAAACTATTATAAGTAGGTATTCCATTGAAATCGCACAGTGGTAGACAACCTTGAATGTCTACTGCGTGTTTGTGAAGACAGAAAATAAATATTTACAATTGTTTTACATAGAAAGTCTATTTTGTTGAAGTAGTGTTTGTCATTTTAAAATATACTTAAAATCAATTTCAATGTGACAAAAATAAGTTATACTAAATATTAGTAGCTACCTGTCCAAAAGTAAAATGGTAAATATAAAATAAAATTTATCTTTTAGATATTCTCGACTATTACTGACTTTTTCTTCCATAATAAAATTAATATAAATAGGCTCCTTACCGTGTGAGACCATGGAAAACAAATAATGAAATACGTGTAGATATAATAAAAAAGTTACGCATTAACTTGTCAATAACCATTCGAAGCAAGGATAAGTTTCATCAATAACTCACAATATAAGTTACAAATTGTAATTTTACTCAGATCACGCGCATTTTCAACACTTAATGTAGTAAATTAAAAATAGGACCTAAAACATCGATGATCAATTTTCAGCACACGAAAGAAGTAATGGCGTGATTTGATTTCATTAGATATTTCTGAGCTGTTCATTATTTTGTGTAACTGTGGAAAGATTAAAATGATAATAAGGAACGCAACAGTACTTTTAACTAAGCTTTTGAAGGCCTTTATAAAAAGAAATGTATAAACCTTTAGATTTCACAAATAATAGACTACAATTACTAACATATTAATTACCTTATTATCTCTGTTCTACGTGCTCACGACGCCGCTGTTAAATTGATAAAACTATGAATAAAGATAACTTTGCCTTATAACAAAAAAAAATTACTAAATGTGGACATTGTTACTAACCCAAACGTTAAACACTTACAAATTATAGGAAAGCAACAATTACCAAGAGGTACTATTAGACGAAGAAGTCAATTATTTTTAACGTAATTTGAGTGCGCAGTAAAGTCTAGTTGATGGGAAAATAAATACAGAGACTTGGGTATTGGAAATGTTGTAACGAGGATTGGGAATGATATTGAGTACGTGTTATGAATGAATATAACGAAGTGATTGACACTCCAAGTATGGATATGGATATAGATTGAGTCTATCTTACAAAATATACACTCAGAAATGGCGACATCTTGAAAAACTGCATTTCAAAAGCACTTGAAATTGGCAGGCTTGCAAGTAAAGCTAAATGACAAAAGAGGAAGATCACGAAGTGTCTATTTGAATAGCAGGCTGTCATCTACTTTTGAATGTTTTTTTTTAAAGCATTAACTATGTTAACTATACAAATCGAATACATCAGGATAAATGAATCGCTCTGGCGGGACTGTAACCCACGATCTTTTCCTTACAGGGGGAAGGGAAAGATCGCGGGTTAGAGCCCGATCTACTTGCTCAGAAGGAAAAGGAGCGCGAATGACAGCGATCATGTCATCATCGGCATCATCCGAGAGCATATCTTGGTTGCTTCCAATCCGTATGTTAAGCCCACTGTCCTTTCTAATTGGCAAAAGACTGCGGGTTTGACACTACCCGCAGTCTTCGTAATCAGTGACCATTCGAGGGGAGTACGAGGAACCCATTATTGAATCCAATACTTGTACCTTTATATATTGCTGTGGTGACGTCACCTCTATTTCACACTTTCTATTCCATATCACTATAAGACGTCAGAGACGGTTTCTTTGTTAACCGACCAAACTCATGATCTCTTCACCGCAGGCTTATTGTAACTTAAACACAATGAAATTCACAATGCTAAAATCTAGTAGTCAATGTTAAATTAAATGGCTCCTACGTACCTACTTAACTATGCAATAATCAAGGGTGTCTGTCTGTGATATGATATGGCAATATTTTCAACGTGTTAGTTTAATCAACTTAAATCTAACACTTTGTTAGAATTATTAATTCAAGATGAAAACTCAATTTTGCAAGGCGGTTCACGCTGCGTTCACTGCTTGCGAGGTCGGGCTCGATGACCCGAAATAAGGCTCTGGGGGTGGTATTGCACCCCCACTCCCTTGCACCCGCCGCTCCCTGCACCCGCTCAGCTCGTACGCCGACCTCTCATTCATTACGCAATAAAAATGTTCCGTTAACTTCTATACACAGAAACTGGGGACCTTATTATAACTTATTAATGTTTGATATTTTCTGAAGTTTTCGCGAATGTCACTCATTGGAATAAAACCACTTTTTACGGAGTCTATCGCGATATATTTGTTATTATTACTTTTTAACCCGACGTTTCGGCTGCTTTGCAGCAGCCATTTTCGTAAATACGAACACCAATAATTCACCATGATTCGGGTATTTTGAGATAACTTATACTTCAAACTATGTGACAACTACCATCGTGAGTCACACCGCGAAAATGGCTGCTGCAAAGCAGCCGAAACGTCGGGTTAAAAAGTAATAATAACAAATATATCGCGATAGAATCCGTAAAAAGTGGTTTTATTAATGTTTTTTGAAGATACCATTTCAATACGGAATGTGTTCGTCACAATATACTAGTCACTTATGTGCTCAAACTAATATTATTATTGAAGTGTTGGTAGCTTAGTGGTAGAGTACTACTACACTACTAACGGGTATCCAGTCCTAGCACAAGGAATTTAGCTGGAGGGGTTAGGGAAAATATTATCAGGTAATTTTGGTTATAGATAATCACCTATATTCTTTCAATTCATACAGAACTACACAGGTCATATTATTATGCAATGGAGTGCGTCATGGAGACGTATTTTCCTGATTGCATTCAAGGCTGAGCCCAACTCAGAGCTCAGGGTCCGCTATCCGGCACCATATTTTTTTGATAATATTGATAATATTTTCTGTTAGGCGTTTAAAGACGTCTAAACAAGACGAACAAAGGTAAACATTTGTAAAGATTTTTGGATGTTTGATAATCATTCAAGCTTACACGACTCAACGGCTGAAATTAGGCATCTCTATGATAAGCTTTTAGTCTAGAATAAACACATAGGTAAACAGGGCAACTATTCCAACTATTAGGTAATCTGTGCTCATGGTAAGTACTTTTATCCCCGGGAATAGGTTCCTATCATTTGCGTGAACGGGATCAAAATTCCATGCAGATGGAACCACGGGTCTTAGTTTATCTTAGAGTAAATAATTCAAGGTACTTAGTATTTCTATACCACAATAATAGTTATCTATAGAAACAAAGAATTAGCTAGAAAAGCTTTCTATTGCTCTCGTTTAGTGCTCAAAGCAAAAGAATACGATTTAGATTCACGTTCTTTGTTGCGGCAAGACTGGACATATTGTTCGTCGTTCTTACATTGTTCAATCAACAAGCGACATGGATTTTACAGACACTTATTAAGACTATCGTAATAAGGTTAGTGTTGACACATATGTTTATTGGATAGTGTCAGAAACAATTATTTTATGTTTTTGTATGCTTTCGTCATTAATCGACGAATAAAACTAACAAATAATAAATAAATATTCCACAACATTCTACACAACGCTATCTAGACCCATGGTAAGCTATTATAGCTTGTGTTATGGAATCTAGAATGCGGATAAACATACTTTTATACTTTTTTTTTTGTAAATACATACATATTATACATAGAAACACCCAGACCAATGCAAATAGCCATATTCATGCATACTAATATTTGCACTGAGCGGGAATCGAACCCGCGCCTCCTGCGTGGCAGTCGCGTACACTACCGCCACGCCACAGAGGCTGTCTATAAATAAAAGTTAAATTACTTTCACCCGTGTCACGTTGCCACATATCTATACTCTATACTAATATATATAAATGCGAAAGTAACTCTGTCTGTCGGTATGTTACGCTAAACCGCTGAACCGATTTTGATGAAATTGGGTATAGAGATATATTAGAACGTGAGAAAGGACATAGGCTATGTTTGGTCGCGATAACCGACATCCTAGTGGGCGGAGCCGTGGGCAAAAGCAAGTCTTGAACTGGTGTGCCAAAAGTAATGAGGCCCCGACGCGCGCGAATTGTTTTGATATAATATATGATTGATAGATTTAAGCTCGTCCAACACCGTAACACCCACTTTATGCTTTCCTGAAAGGACATCCGAAAAATGCGTACCTACTGCTCGTATAGAACGCATTTTGAGTACATTTTGGGTCCAAGACATGACCAGTTATATTTAATTAATATATAAAGAAATGAATATGAAAATCTATTACAAAGAAAAATCTTCCAAGTAACTCCCAAGAAGTTCTTATTGCTTTACGCTCTGACCTTTGGTGCATTCCGTTAAAATCCACATAAAAGGGAAGCAATGTTTAAAAACTTAGTGTAAATGAAGTGTTTTAACGCTATGATATTGCAATGAGATTTTTAAAAAATATATTCAAAGATAAAATAATATACAATAATAGTCTCACAATTTGATGTGAGTTACATATCTAGGTTAACCAATTAGTTTTTTATAAAACCTAAACCTGATTACCTAGTAGATTTGTGCAACAGTAATCTGTGCATGGCATGGACTATCTATGAATAATACATAATATATTATATTAATTCAACTAATGCACGTAAGATGTTACATTGCTCCCAATTCTGTTGTTACATCTCTTAACACAACTCTTAAAAAACAATCTAATTGCATCTCTTTCTTTCATGATCAGATAAAATGGACAGATGATTTTATTTAAGACCTGTCAAGTTAAGACAGCGCATTGGTGGTGCATAGTAAGTTAAGTCGTATCTTCGTAGATGTCGACTAAAATTGAAGGGTACCGTCAAGGCGCCGCCGACTTAATTTGACAGGTGTTCACTAAAATAAATCATCTGTCCTTTTCTATCTGATAATGAACGGAACAGTCAAAATTCTAACACAGAAAAAGTTTTAATAGCCAACGATGAAACTATCCGTGTAGTTTACTAACTTCACTGCAATTCTTTTCATATTTTCAGCTCATTATTTTATTGGTCTAATTAAAAAAAAATACACAGAAAAGACAATGAGTTAAGAGGTTCCATAATCAGAAATCTAATACTTAATTTCGTTATATCCGTCCGTCTGTAGCTTAACCCTGCTCTTTGTCAAAACGCGTTATATTTCTAGATTTTCTTGCGTTATCCTTGCATATTTAATTCAGGGTAATCTCCACGACTGAATCCTTCTTTATATTGCTTCTGAAACAATCATGTAGCATCTGTCTCTAGAATTATTCAAAATTGGTATTGAAATGAGTGACCAGATTTTGGTTTTATTTTCCAAAAGTTCTAATATATAAAAAGGTTGGAAAGACCGATTTACATTTAAACACGTCACAACTGACAAGGTCTAACTGCATCAAGGTACCCTGCCCTCAAATACACTACACAATTTTGTGTTGAGCATGATGAAAAAAACTAAAGAACTTGGCGCAGAATGCTATAGTTATAAATAAGGAAATAAAACAAATTGGAAATGGAAAATGCAGAGCCAAAAAATCAAACAGAATTTATTCGAAAGTGTGAGAGTTTTTCTCTTGACAAATGTGACAAAATTTCAATCTGAATATTCCACCAGAACTTTTTTAAAAGCCCTAAGAACACCTACATACCGGGCAACATCTGGATAGATAATAGATAATTGTACCAAAAGTGTTTTCTTTTAGGTTCATATTATAGGATAGCTCAAAATTACTTTGTGTAAGTACTAAGTACTTTTACTTTTATATAACTCGTATCTAATTAGTTAAAGTAATTAGGTACTTAACATACCATTATATACTACAACCACCACTGCTGCTCATTTCATCAAATATGCAAGCAATAAAAAAATGCACTGAGTAATGTAATTGAAACGAACGATATCGTTAATATTTTGTAGTACTTTCACCAACGATCGTTGCGAGTTAGTGACGTGACTGTTAATGTGTGGACATTGTACTTTTAAGTTCATAGATCGATTCATTCGAGTTTTTGCCAACAGTCTGCTATGCTATGTAAAAAAAGTACTTAAATTAAACGCCTAAAACAATTCTCACTGTTAATACAGAGCATAGGCGTATCCTTTGGTTTGTAGATGCCGTCTACCTAGACGTTACTGACCTGCGGTGACTACCCTTAGACTTAAATGAATGAACGAGCTATTCCAAAATACATTCGAACTTATCGGGGGAGGGAGTGTCGCTTAATAAAACAAACGAGGTCTAAGAAAGACGTTCGCAGTATATCAAAGAATCGTGCAATTTTGGCCAACCCTGAGGGGAAATATTGCACTGCACGTGTACCAACCAGCATGCAGGTGAGGTTGGCTTGGTAAGTACTTGTTGAGAGCCAATATTAAATCTTCAATAAACTATATTATTTCTCAAGTTTTTATACCACTTAGGCAGCAGACAAACGCCCGGAAAGTGGTTACCGTGGCCTAAAGACGTTTGTAACAAGGAATCTCACTCGTGCTGTTGACCCTGTAAGAACAGAGAGTTTCTGTGCCGTCAATACAGAAGACAAACCGAGGAGGGCCAAAACGTAAGGGATGGCCCTGGGTCAGCCGGGGTGCGAGGGATACAACCTCACCTCTGGCTCTAGCTAGATCATAACTGTGGGTCGTGCCCACAGTCGGCGTGCGGTTTTAGTCGGTTCGAGTCCGACATAACCTCCCCTTCCGGCTCCGGCAGGGGAGGTATCCGAGGGGATTTCCGCACGAAAAAAAAGTTCTGAAGACAAAACAGGATAAGCCTTTGGCTATCCCACTGACAGCACAAAAACTTCTTCTCTAGTAATAGGTATAATATAATTCTATCATGACAAAGGAATGTAAGTATTTCTTATTTTCTACGAAACTAGTCTACGAGGTACTGTTTATGACGTAATGTACACTTAATATGTGTCTATTTTGTTCAGTACAGCACTCGTTCCCTCAAACAAATACTAAACCAGACATATTATGTAACCCATTCTATCTAGATATCATTTTGCCTAAATGTAAGTCCGTTCACCTCTTCTGCACGCAACGACGCTCGGGTGGTAGGTAGTGTAGGTACCTATTGTCGCTCACCCCACATGCAGGAATTTTGAAGCCCCCTTTATGTCAATGCCTTTATGGTTTGAGAACATCGCTCCAATTGCAGGTTGTTCAATGAACTTAATGCGACGCATATATTTTACTATCCTGTTTTTGTTAGAACTTTGTCACTGTGATTGAATTATCTAAAAGAAAATTTTGCACCCACATACCAGATATTTTCTTTGTTAATCGTAATATACATCCAAAAAACGAGATTAAAGCCTAGTCTTCTTTAATAGAGTTTAATTATTGCAAGATCCAAAAAGACAGTTACCTATTCATTCACTGAAACAATATCTTAGTATAAACATGTCATGGATTAGTTCTGTTGATGTCGTGCACCACATCGCATCAAAATCTTATCTCGAGTTTTAATAATAACAGCCCTCACCTCACTGTATAATAATTCATGTAAAAGTTAAGTAACGTGGAAAGAGATGTAAATGTTGCAGACGTTGCAACGCTTTGAATATACTTAATAAATTAATGCTTTATACAAAACTTTTAAATATTATCATAAATTCGTTTAAATTAATAATGAGGTACATTTACGCCACACTTTATTAGGTACCAAATCACTTTCTGATTTGATTACTATCGCGATATATTTGTCATTATTACATCCCAAAGTTTCGGCTTCTATTCTACTGCATATTCGTAACTTCAGACAGTATCATGTAAACATTTATGATATAGTTGATTAACTTCCCTAACCAACTTTTTGAAAAACCATTCAAGTATACGTATTTGTTTCTGTAAAACTATTCATCATGGGCAGCTAATGGATGTCGAATCTATGTTCCTTTAAGTGAAATCTGTGGGCAGTAGCTTCAGGTTGGGTGCGGTCGTGCAGGAAAGTCCACGACCCTACGCCCTCGCTCCCGATCCAGGTTATCAACATCATGTCCCCACACCTCGCCCCTCGGTACTTCAGTACCCCAACCTCCTTAGAATGCTGCAGGGATTTTCTAGAATATTATGTGGAAGACGCTTCTAACATAAGAGTGCATTGACTTCTATCTACGCTGAATATTTCAACGGTTTGTAATATTATGTTTCACCAAAGTTTTCCTTTGATTTACAGATTATGTAAACACCATTTTATTCCATTAGTCTAACTGATGCCCGCGGTTTCGCCCGCCTGGAAATCAATTATCGCGACTTTTAGTCGTATTTCTGGTTCTTCTCTACGGATTATATCACAAAATGACTGATAGCCTCTATGGCGTGGCGGTAGTGAACGCGACTGCTACGCAGGAGGCGCGGGTTCAATCCCCGCTCAGTGCAAATATTTGTATTCATGAATATGGCTATTTGCATTGCTCTGGGTGTTTCTATGTATAACATGTATGTATTTACAAAAAACTAGGTATATTTATCCGCATTCTAGATTCCATAACACGAACTAGTTAAGCTTACCCTGGGTCTAGATAGCGTTGTGTAGAATGCTGTGAAATATTTATTATTATTACATGTGTGGCCTTATAATATATATTCTACTAATATTATAAATGGGAAAGTTTGCGAGGATATTTGGATGTTTATATGTTTAGATGTTTTGTTATACAGATGTATGGAAGTATGGAATAACACACAGGCTTTATATCCCGGGAATACATCCCATAGGTTGCGGGATCAATTGCGGGAACTAGATCGCGCATTAGCTAGTGTATTATAAGCTATACTTTATTTAGTATTACAAAAGAAGGTTTGAGATTATTGTGTGTTTATCAATCCTTATAGGATATCCGTTTCACATAAATAATTCTTACAAATTATTGTATAACAATAAATAATATTGAAGGTTGTAGTCATTTTAATAATAAATTAAAATTTGAAATATTTGAATTAAAAATCTATTAATGCATAAAGCAAATGATTATAGACATTATAAGCAATTTACCTCGTTAGTCTCAGTCGCTTCCGAGGCATCTCACATCGGAATCCGGAGTCCAATTGCCGGCCATCACCCCACCACTTTGCCTGTTATCAAGCTTATAAGGTAATTAAACCATTGGCACGCATGTCATTTTACACAACGTCAAGCCAAGTGCATGTTAGGCCTACGAACTCTACGAATTGTAACACACATTTTTGTCCATAGGCCACGCGTATTTTGATATGCAATTACTGCCGTCTGACCCATCAAACACGAGGAAAAAGTCTGTGTCCTGGCTTACAGGTGATAAGTACTAGATCATTTTTTTAAAGTGACACTTCATTAAATGCGTTGGGCATTATTGACATTGTATATCGTACATGCCACTTTCGTTTTGAGTGAGGAAAAACTATTGAAGTCACGATAGGTACTGTTACCGTTACCGACACCGCTGTATGTAAATATATAATAAATTGACCCTATTTACAGGAGAATTGAACTTTTCACTTCTTTCTTCTTCTTTCTTTTTAACTACACTGACGGACTCATAAACTGCATCAAAGTAATAGACGACTTTGAAATAAATATTTTAACCAAGTATGCATACTTTCTATACAGATTTAAATTGAAACCTCTAGATTGGTTCGTGAACTTTAAAACAGCGTAGGGTCATATCTTTAAGTTTAAGTTTATGTACTGGAAAGGACCTTAAGACTTTTTTTTGAAGAAAAAACAGAAATTTAAGAAAAATTGGTTTAATTAAAAAATTGGTTTTAACAATAGACACAAACTTTATGCAAGGGTTTATTTGTGTTTTAATAAGGTGTATTACCCCCACGTGCCCTTATTACGGATTCTAATCGGTTCCGCATAGATTTTATAAGGGTTTTTAAAAGATCTTGCGGAATATTGTCCCATTCTTCTGAAAGTGCTGTTCTTAGTGCTGCCACTGTCGTGGGCGAAGGGTTTCTCGCATATACAGCTCTTTTTAAATTGTCCCAAACATGCTCGATGGGATTAAGATCCGGGCTGCGTGCTGGCCAATTCATTGTACGTATCCCAACCTCTTCGCAATAATGTTGAACTTGTGCAGCTGCATGCGGCCGGGCATTATCCTGCATTAAAGTAAAATTTTCGCCTATGAATTTTTTTGACAAAACAAAAAAAATCAATGAGAATCAATTTAAAACTTTGCTATAAATAACACGCAAATCTGATACTACAAGTAAATTTTCTTTTCCCGGCTATATTCATTTGTTTTACTGCAGTTCTATTTTTAAATTTAATTTTTTTTTAAGATTAAGAGCCAGTCTTTCCATATTTATATAATTTAATCTAAAAAGTTTGCATACTTATTATAAAAAATCCTTTTAGAGTAAACCTGAACTTTGATGCAGTTTATGAGTCCGTCAGTGTAGTTAGTGTAGTATTATACTACGTGTTTCTAACACTTTTATCAAAGTATAGTTTTATTTTCATACCCTTGATCATTTTTTACTTAATTATTTCACATAGTTAGTTCCAGTTTCATTCATTTATTTTATTTATATCTTTCTCTATTTTAATTCTTGAATTCCATTTTACATGTTTTTATCGCTATTTCGAAATTGATAATCATTTAAAATTATGTAAATATTGTTTATTTTCACTGTCTGTCTGCATGGCGACATTGTGTCATCTAATTACAATCAATATCATCAATCAGAAGGTAGTACGTGTGGTCATAAATATACTACAGCCTTAATCACTATGATTAATCATAAATATATTTTTATACTCTAGCACCATGCAGCAGTACATAGTACCTACAGTTAAATTGCACTCTTGCATGACATTATTAGAAGCCGCGTGACATTGCGTCGTCCATAACGTTTTAACGGCACACTGGTCAAACGAAATTAAATATTTTATTACTACGGATATTTAAAAAAAAACTCCTATATGTACCTACATATTTATAATCACGTCTTTATCCCGGAGGGTTAGGCAGAGGTGAATTAACACCCACATTTCACCAATAATTGTAGTCGGTCCCACGTAATAGGGGTGAGCCTATTGCCATAATATATCTGGGACTATTGTCGACTCGAGCCTATATCTGAGGCTGTATATATCTGTCTGATGTTAAACAGCACTATCCCTGTTGCTTCGATAGCTGTTCTGGGCGTGTAAATCCAAAAACAGGAGCTGGTTTACAGTAATATTATATTTTATTTTAAAGAAGGTACAATAAGATTTTTGGAAGACACGTCCGTACAATTTTGAGGCATATAGGCAAGAGAGCGTTTTGTTGCTAGCACAAAAAGAATATAATTTAAAAATTAAATAAAAAAGTGTTGCTATCCGCAACAATCCCTTAATCGCCTTGTACGACACCGCATGGGGAAAGATGGGGTGGCCCAAATTCTTCTCTGCCGGGAACCACCTACATAATTGCAGTATATTTGAGTTCTCTTCAGTTCCTTTTGAAAAATATCAGCAGGGCCTCATTTTATGGACTAAACTTCAACTGCAATCCAGTACACCTGCTGTTGCAGACTTTCGTCAGGGTTATTGGTCGGAGTGATAGAAAGTAGGTGTAGTAGGAGAATGGAACTCGGAAACTGACGAGCAAGATTTAGATGTACCAAGCACCAATCCTAGGTGCTCTAACGAAGAAGTTGAAAACATTTCATTGAATAACCCGCTTGTGCATTTCAAGATTCACTCACCCATTATATTTTTTATGTTCCAATGTCAAATATATATTGACTGACGCTTGACTGAGCTGATGTATAGAATAAAAAATTAAATATGGTTTGCCAACTCCTTGAGAACCTCATTACCGTTTAAATTAAGAAATGTAAAGAATAAATAAGCTATCTTTCATCATGTGGAGTGATCGAGGATAGGCTATTGAAAGCTGACACATTATTAGCGCGTATGTTAACGGGAATCTGCTCATGAGTAGCAGTTGCGTTCACGACTGCCACAGCACAGATAGGCAAGAGGCTATCCTCTATTCTCAATTTAGTTGCTAAATCTCTACTCTGCTGCTCTGCTCTGCGCTCACTGCAGAGGCTATCCTAATATAGTATGTTTGGTAAAATAATATCTAAGTAAGATTTCTGTAATAAACAACCCATATCACTGTCAAACACAAGCCCCTTTAGATGGTGGTCGGGATTCTGGCTCTAACGGTGACGCCTATCGGAACAATGACTGCCGAATTCACTTACCACAAGTCTATAATCTTGTTATCCTACTATCTTACAAGTAAATGTGAAAGTGTGTGAATATATATACTAAAATATATGGATATGATATGGATCAAAACGTACGAACGTTTCTGGATAAAATTTGGCACAGATATAGATTTATCCCAAAATATGTTCCAGTAGGTCGCTGGAGCAAAATCGGACATTCATGCAGGTGGAGTCCCGGGCAACAGTTGGTAATAGATCAGAAATATTAAAATTTATGAGGATAAATGTATGTAGGTACGTGGGGATGTTCTTTAACTCTTCTACGCAAAAACGTCTGAACATAAATGAATGAATTTAGGCATAGGTAAGTGTGAAATAACTAATATGCTAATGTTATCCCTCATTTTCTTTTTGTGGCAACCTCAGTCGCTGGAACAGCAACAGTAGTTTACGCAGGCAAAGCCGCGGGCAGCAACTAGTGATTATTAGACTAGAAATTTCGTCTGGATGGACGAAGGTTAATTCAAAATGCAAATATCGCCGCCAAAGTCTACGAACCGTGTCAAATAACTTTCCAAAATCGTCTGGCCGGTAAATATTTCACTATACTACGTGCTTGTCTAATGTCTATAAGTCCAAATGACGCGCCCCACCACTTCCCATACTCACACAAGCAAGCAAATTGTTTTCGTATCTGTTTTTACTTATACTGGGCGATTTTATTAGTTGTTTCGGATAAAAAGAATTTGGGCACAGTTTTGAAACCAAAATCATCTGGAAGTATTAATTTAGCGAAAGAGTTTTTTTTTAAATCCTCATGCATTTCTTCTTTCAACATTCATCCCATAAATTAAGAAAAAAAAAATTTCTTGCGATGATTTTGCCATCGAAACTCAACCAACCTCACCCAGTATTTACGCACGTATGCATGTAGGTATGTATGTCGCGCTGCCAAGATCAAAATTCAAAATTCAAAAATAATTTATTTTGCATAGACCATTAAATCGGCACTAACGTCAACATAAAGTAAATATTAAATACTAACTAATACTAGTAAATGGACCACCGGTTCGAAACGCGGCCCAGACCTGAGAAGACTCCGGCAAGAAACTCAGCGGGCATTTTTTTTTTTTTGGTCTATTTACAAAACATGTACTTACTTAGCCTAAAACTTATGGTCTAGATACAATGTTTTGCTTGAGCAGCATAGCTGAGCGAACAGCTCATTTCCAAGCTTGTTTATCGTTTAAATATTCTTGGATTTTATAATAGCCTTTCTGGCATAGTTGGCTCTTTACTGTATTTTTGAATTTATTAATAGGTAAATCTCTGATTTCATTAGGAAGCTTGTTGAAAAAGCGTATACAGTTGCCCTGGAAAGAATTACTTATTTTATGGAGTCTGCTATGACAAACTACAAGATTGCTTTACCTTTTACCTTAAACCATATAGGATGTGAAAGTGTATGCTTCACTTTCACAGCGGATCGGTTTTGAAATCCAAACATTGGATGCAATCGAGTTATTAAAAAGTCGGCCAAGTACGAGTCGTACTCGCGCACTGAGGGTTCCATAACTTAAGCTACATAAACGTCAGGCGCAAAGTGCGCCTCCCCGTACCCCCGGGGCTAGTTGGGGACACCGAGGTCCCCACAACCCGAAGGGGACCATCTCGAAAGAGATGGTCCTGGGTCTGCCGGGGTGCGAGAGATATGCTTTCGGCAATCTCACCTCCGGCAACCAAGGACCCAAGACGGCGTGTGATTTAGTCGGTTCGAGTCCGACATAACCGCCTCCACCGGCTCCGTGAGGTGGTATCCGTGGGGATTTTGCGCACGATAGTAAAAATAAAATAAAAAAAAAGCTACTTAAATGTCAATACATTTTGATTGAGTTGACTTAGAAGTTTGATATTTGCATGGTTTCAAGACGTTATAAACTTGAGTACGTGGTATGAATTTGAACTTGATACTTCAATGCATTCCTGAGAAAAAAATCTTGACCGACAGATAGACAAACAGACAGACAGACGGACAACGAACTGATCCTATAAGGGTGCCGTTTTTCTCTAAAACAGACTGTTATATGTTTTGGAAAATTTTAATTTGTATGAACGTCCTTTACGTCAAAAATGTCCTTTGTTATTTCATAGTACTGTATGAATCGAAAAAGTTCATTGGACATACCATTGTTCGAAACGGTTCACCCTTGTTTGGTATAACAACGTTTGATCGAAAATCACTTCGACTAATTTCAGTTACAAGAAAGTCATTTCACATAATTATTCATTTGACCGAATATTCAATTAGTAGAATTTTATTCAGCATAATTATTTATTTGGAATAAAGTCACTAATTTTATTTAAACTAATGCTTCATTAGACTAATAATCATTTAGTCGAGAGATCAGATCGAATATTCGGTTTAGTAATAATTAGTTTCCTTTCATTGTCGATAAACTGCCGGTGGTTTCATTGTTTTTTATATTTTGTTTTTTGTCTAGTACTCGGCGACAGCTGCCACGGCACTGAACGCAAAAAGCGTCTTCTAGTGAATCAAACCGTTTGTATGAAACACCAATCACCTCATCACTCAGATGAAGTAAGATACGAGTAAGTAATAAATTGACAAAAAAATACAATTTTCCAATACATGCTCTTTAGGGGATGTCAGTATTAAAAAAGAGACAACCCATCAGCCTAACCATCTATTTTTTATATATACTTGGTATATTCTACTTGGTAAATCTGCGGTAGCCTGGTAAGGGTAATGGACTGCTGCTGGCTGAGACGAGGTCTCGGGTTCGATCCCAGGTTTACCATGGCACACACCAATGACTTTGCGATGCTTTTCGAAGCTATGTGTGTACTAGCTTTTGCCCGCGGCTCCGACCGCGTGGATCTCGGTTATCGCGACAAAACATAGCCTATGTCCTTACTCAAGGTCTAATCTATCCCTATACCAAATTTAATCAAAATCAGTCGTTTAGGCGTGAAAGCGTAACATACAGACAGACAGACAGACAGAGTTACTTTCGCATTTATAATATTAGTATGGATTTATCGCAGGTTTATAAGTGCCCGGTTAATGGCAATAGGCTCGCCACCTATTACATTGGGACCTAAACATAAACTGGCGAAATGTGGGTGCTAGCACCTCTGCCTACCTATTCGGGGAATACAGGCGTGAGTTTATGTTATGTTGTGTTATGTTATGTTATGGTATATAGCCGGAAAAGTTCAAATCGATCTGATTAATCACGCAATCGAACTAGGTAATTAGGGTAGTGACTCTCAGTCAAATCATTTTATTTTTTTTACTATAATTTCTATGGGAACTTGTATACTGTCTTCCTTCGTTTATCGTAGTGTCAAAAAGCACCTGTCAAGGCTGTCAAGGTAAAGACCATCATTTAGGAATTGGCATTTTAGAGTTGGTCAATATCCTTTTCCATCCTGTGGGTACACGTAGACCATGGCTCCACGAGTCAGATCTATGTCTGCCTTTACCGTTCCCATACAGGAGATGCAGAGATAAGTCGACTATTCAAATACCTGAGTCAGGCGGCAGATAATGCGCAGGAGCTGTTACCGAACGCCGAATTGGTGTTTTTGGGGGACTTTAACGCCCACCACAAGATCTGGTTGGGCTCCGCCAAAACAAACCATGCGGGAAGAGCCACTCACGCATTTGCCCTGGCGCATGACTTGACTCAATTGGTGCACAGGGTCACGAGGATACCAAGAGAGTCCGGCCTAGAGCCCTCTCTGCTAGACCTTCTGTTGACGAGTCGCCCGGACCAGTACAGTGTCTCGGTGAGTGCTGCTTTAGGTAACTCCGACCACTGTCTGGTCCGCTCCACCGTGCCCATTGTAGCGCCCCCACGACCCGTGCAGGGGAAGAGGCGTCTTTGCACTACTCGTCAGCGGACTGGGATGGATTGCGCGACTATTATGCGTCCATCCCGTGGGTTGAACGCTGCTTTGAGGGTAAGAACCCATCTGAGAGCGCTACTGCCGTCGCCGGTGAGATCGGTCTAGGTATGGAATAATATATCCCATACACCGATGTCACCGGAGTCCGCGGTGCGCGTCCGTGGTTCGGGCGCGAGTGCGCGGAGGCTGTTGAGCAAAAACAGTCTGCGTACCGCGCCTGGGTGCGGGCGCGCGCCACACGCGATCCCAACGTGGGTCACTTCAAGGCGGCGTACAACAGAGCCACAAAGGTCTGCAAGAGGGCATGCGTCAGGGCGGATGCCCAGCGCATAGCATGGGCCGAGAGCTAGTGGCGCATCCCACGGGTAGCCGTGGCTACTGGCAACTGGCCAAAGCCGTGCAAACCAACTTCTGCCAGCCCTCGCTGCCCCCGCTGAGCAATCCCGATGGCTCTCTGGCCCATCAGCCGCAAGAGAAAGCAAATTTTCTGGTCAATCTCTTCGCGGCCAACTCCCGAGTCGATGATTGTGGTATGCAACCACGGACAATGCCCACTGGTGACCACGCAATGCCTGATATACGTATCAGGCAACGCGATGTCCGTGCAGTACTGCAATCACTCGATGTCCGGAAAGCCAGCGGTTGTACTTAAAAAATGTGCAGCGGAGTTATCTCCTATGCTTACGCGGCTGTACCGACTGTCCTACAGTTCGGGTACAGTGCCTTCGGCTTGGAAGGAGGCGAATGTCCAGCCGATCCCCAAGAAGGGGGATCGCTCGGACCCAGCCAACTATCGACCCATAGCCGTCACCTCAGTGCTGTGCAAAGTGTTCGAGCACATAATTAACACACAGCTCATGCGCCACCTAGAGGATCACTCCTTGCTTAGTGACTGGCAATACGGTTTCAGACCGAAACGGTCAACGGGTGATCTTCTGGCGTACATGACCCACCTTTGGGGTGAGGCTATGGAGAAGCACGGTGAGTCACTGGCAATTAGTCTTGACATCGCCAAAGCTTTCGATAGGGTATGGCACAAATCGCTTCTTTCCAAGCTACCAGCTTTCGGCCTGCCTCCTAGACTGTGTAACTGGGTTGCAAGCTTCCTGCAGGGGCGCCGTATTCGCGTCCTTTGTGATGGACGAGCTTCGGAGTTCTTGCAGGTAAATGCTGGCGTGCCGCAGGGTTCCGTCTTATCTCCCACTCTCTTTCTTCTGCATATCAATGACATGCTCTGTAACGGAAACATTCACTGCTATGCAGACGACAGCACCTTACACGGGAGTTATTACGCACATCCTGCGGCCAAGCAGTCTGATATCGCGGAAAAAAGGCAGCTTCTTGTCACTGAGCTGGACCGGATCCTGGACCACATTTCTCAATGGGGCGCTAGGAACACAGTCCCGGGTCCTTTAAGCGGGGCGTGAAAAGGCATCTAATGAGGCCGTCAAGCTGAGTGCCACCACTGTTAACATGGTAAATGTTTACGATGGTGACCCTCTTTCCGAGACTTTGCCTTTAGCTTAACATCAGGCGAGGTGATGTCAAATTGACGTGTCCTGTATAAAAAAAAAATCTTCTTTAGCTTCTTTCCATCCAGCAGAGTGTTGTTAATTGACGGACTGAATATAAATGAATGCTATTGGTGGTTAAGTGTATTTCATATCTACATGGTTATATCAACGGTGTATGACACCCAGAAAGGATACAACACACTGCAAATTTTGAATCAATTAGTATGTTATCGCTTCTTTTAACAGCGTAACCGTAAGTATAGACATATATTAAAGGCTTCATTGAAACATAAGACTAAAAGCTTTTTTTGTTTCTTTTTACTAATCCTGAAATATGGTACCTACCTACCTGTAGCCTGTAGCATGGGCGGTTACGTGACAACTGTATTGCGTGCCAGCCCGTCTGCGTGACTCACTCGCCGAATGCACCTAATGCACACAGAGCTTTGGTGCTTTTCACTTCCTTTTTTATTTTAATGGCCTCACTATTGTGAAAATTGCGCAGCTAACATATCTAAATAAGCTTGTTTACTTTCAAATAAACGATTAAACATCAGGTTTATTGATGGATTTCTTTTTTGTAACACTTGGGTGGCAGACAAGCACACGGCCGACCTCATTGAAAGTGGTTACAGTGGCCTATGGACGTCTGCAACACCAGGGGAGTTACACTTTGTAATTAAACGCAATTTCTTCAGTAGCTGACATTCTTTACAAAAACGCTAGACTATGTAGGAATAGGTAATTGTGGTATTCAGAGGAATCAACATCAGAATTTGAAATTACATTTATTTTATTTATTTTTTTAGGACAGTCATTGATTGTACAACAATACGATACATTTTCACACATACACTTAAAATACTTTTAGGTTGTTGACTGCCTGATTTATTGGTCGAGTAGAATTACTTATTCTTGAATGTTACCCAAAATTATGGAATTACTTTGTACCATATTATACCGATATATGGTCACCTCCAAAGAGTTCAGTTTATAATATAATATATCTATTGCACGTTATTTTTCGAGTACACAAAGAACGTTAGTCGCAATGCACGCTATGATTGCAGTATTGCATGACAACGAACCGACACCCCCCTCACCCACCTAATGTGACGAAAAAAGGACACGTTATTTTTTTTTTAGTTACGATACCAGGCACGGAAAGACCTTAATAGTGCCTAAGTGTTTATTCACGCTAAACAGTTTTGAATCAAGAATTTCAGTACTGATATTGTGATTGGTTCATGATAGCGGGCCTGGATTAGACAGTTTGACTAATATCCCTCCTCGAGGTGCTCCTTGAACAAAGGGAATGGCAATGTCTTCTCTTTCAGGGGAGGTGCCGATGGTACTTACAGCTCATGTTTTTCCCAGGCAAGAATAGCCGATGATTTGAGTTAAGTACTTTATTTCTCCACGAATTAATGGTTAGTAGAAGCTGTGAGACAATCTAGCAATTTACAGTATTTAGATTCACTTCGAGATTCCAAAATTGCGGTGCGGACATTTATTCTGCCCTACTTTTTACTTGAATAGGTAAAATTATCTACGCGGCTCTTCGATACTAAACTACATTCAACCTGTAATCATGACTGATGGCAGTTAAAGAAACGAAACTAGAGATGAACTAATACGTAAGCAAAGAGTCACAAATAGTCACAAATAGTGGACACTATACGCATTAACATGGCACTACCTCAGGAAAAAAATACAAATAATAGGTACTCCTAAAACTAAACTAAAGGCTTAAAATGCATAGTTTAAGATAAATAGCGGCTAAATAGACACTTAAGAAACAGAGGTGGTTAACTTTTCTCTGCAGTAATTACTTACATAATTGGTAAAAAAGGTAATAAAAGTACTGTTTTAAAAGATAATCAGTATTCAAAAGTGACTTTACGGCATAACGTTAATTTATATTAAATATTTACCAAATAATAAACAAATTCATATTTCGTAATAACTGTATGTAAATAGGTTTGATAACGCACAATCCCGAGAAATCTTAATTATTAATTAAATTTCATAATTATTTTTAAGCATGAAAACATATCACATAATATTCAGATAAAGTGAAAAACTGTTTTAACGGACTACAAAAAAGGTTATTATTTGTTTGCCCCATACCTACATGCGTAAGATTGGGGCAAAATATTTGTGTTTTTTTTTAAAACAATTGTATTATTATCTAGAAGTTTTTATACTAAAAAGTACTACCTCAACCATAATAAACCAGAGTTTTAACTAAAATACAGGTAGGTACACAGGTATTAGCATGTAGTGACTTTTAATTATTTCAACCGACTCCAATAAAACCCGACTGCCACTGAAAAGATCGAAATAAGTTTGATAGCAGGCGGTACCCATTTGCCAATCATACACCGAAAGAAAATTAATGGGTCTCACACAATCACGACGAATCAAATGATACCTCACATGTCCAAATCTGTCAAGCCGTTCAGGCTGTAGGCCGTGCCAAATAAATGGACATACATACATACATGCATAGTCTCAAAAAATATACCCTCCTTCCGAAGATTCTCAGTTTGTGGAGGTGAAATTGCAGTCGCTTCACGAAAATTTTTAAAGTTCAGCGGCGCAGCTAAAAAACGGACCCCAGACTCCGAGATAAAAGCTCCACTAAACCGCCATGTAGCTTTTCAACACACAATTATTAGTTTAATATAACATTTCGAAATCATAGGACATGAAAACCTATACTTAAGTAAGCGCTCCAAAATAGCGCTTTAAAAAAATACATCATCGAAAAGAATTGAAATTATGTACAACTTATCACGGGTCGAAACTACAAATACAAAAATAATAGATAGATAGATAAGTATTTATTGTACACCAATAGATTTACATTAGAACAAATTGGTAGCATATTTAGAGTTTAATGTGTACAATGGGCGGCCTTATCACTGGAAGCGAATCCCATTTTATTGTTGAAAAAATCGTGGGCCTCTTACAACAATTATTATCATCATTCACCTCAAGTTTTTTAACAACAAATAAATGTTTCATTATCCACTCTATTTTCTAATCTCAAACTCATTAACAATCATTTTTTACCTTTTAGTTTTGTCTAATATTAAACCGTGTTTTTTTAATCCATTATTATTATATTTAGTAGACTATTATTTTAATACTGAGTCTATCTTTGCATTATCATATTTTGTCTGATTTGTAAAACAACGCATTGTAGAATGACCATGAGGTTTTATTTTTATTCATTGTCTGTTTACAAACAGACTGCGGGAATTAAGTAGAATCTTCACAGTTCATTATTTAATTAACGTACCGAATACTGGCTTGCACTCATACCATACCTGATTACCATAAACTCGATAAACTAACTGATACAGTTTTAAATCTTTCAAAATCAAGTCTACGCAATTATAAAAAGCTGTGTGAGGCTTCCTGAGTTCTTCGATGTTTAGTCCAACCAGTCTCATCTAGATAAGTCGTTATAGCTCTGATTCAAATATCTTGAACCTAAATCGCAAGGTATAGAGGCCTTGACGCGTGTGGATTGTTTAGTATTAATCTATGCTTGGTGAATTTGACCTCGTCCACCATAGTAGCACCCCGTGCTAAATTCAAAATATATCCTAGAAACGTGTACTTCACGTATTGAGCATTTTAGGTCCAAGATATGTTAATCAAGCTATACACCGGCTACGTAATTATCAGACAAAGCTCTGGCGCAAGATTTTTTTCCGGGCTTGGGTTCAGACTGTAGTAGCTAATAATACACCAAATTATGGTCCCTAGTCCACGAGTTCCGAAGCATTGGATGTTATTGGGATTCGCCCTTGGACGAAATACATAGAGTTATTGTTTATACGGATCACTTAGCGTGAAGAAGCATTTTCACAGTGTTGGATGCGATGCATTTTGTTTGGTACAAATTAATTAAACTAAGCATCCATGTAGACGTCTAGATGACTCCTCCGCGAGCAAATTACACTCATAGTTGAAAAAGCTTCACTTGTTTACAGTATATATTTTCAACGTTGTAAACTATTACACAATCTAAATGTTGTAATAATGGTTTTTTTTATACAGGACACGTCAATTTGACTTCACCTCGCCTGATGTTAAGCTAAAGGCAAAGTCTCGGAAAGAGGGTCACCATCGTAAACATTTACCATGTTAACAGTTGTGGCACTCAGCTTGACGGCCTCATTAGATGCCTTTTCACGCCCCGCTTAAAGGACCCGGGACTGTATGAAGAAGGAAACACGTGAGCTGGCAGGGAATTCCAGGTCTTAGTGGTGCGGCATAGGAATGAATCACTGAAACGCTTGGTTCTAGCAGGTATACTCTGCACCGTAAATGGATGGCATCTTAGCCCTGCACGTGTCGTCCTGTGAAGGAAAGGGGAGGGTGGGACTAATTGGAAGAGCTCGTCAGAACATTCACCATGGTAGAGACGGTAGAAAACTGCCAAAGACGCAACATCTCTACGCATCTGCAAAGGCTCGAGGGTCTACGTGACATTGATAAACCAATGACTTTTATGTAGACCTACGTACTCTAGGCGCTCGCTGTTTACTCTTTTGCTACTCAATTATTTTTCAGTATTTTTTTCTAAAACAAACAATTATACATTAAATTGGTTATACTGTTGATTGATGGCACTTGGTGGAATCTGCTACACAGACACTTTGTACTTTTCCACTTTATTTTATTTTTCACCTGACCGGTTTCGCTTCACGGCATCCGTGCAAAAGTAACGGCCCGGATGCCGTGAGGCGAAACCGGTCAGGTGAAAAATAAAATTAAGTGGAAAAATTTTATTTGAAAAATTGTCTTACTCAATAATTATACATTATTTTATATTCTACATACCGCACGAACCATCTGGAGTTTAAATATATATATTTCTAGCTATTGCCTGCATGGATGTCGATTATCACTACCTAACATAGCCTCATAGCCTATGCCTTTTCCTAAGCTCTAATCTAACCGTACAAAAAACCATGGTTTGTCTTCAAAAATCCTGAACTTTCATCCCTTATTGAACCATTTCATCTTGATCGGTCCACTGAGAAGTGACAGGTAGTATGGGCAGAGTTACTTTTGCATTTATAATATTAGTAAGATTAAGGATGAGAAGGCGTAGGTATAAATATATATATAATATGTCAGAAATATAATATATCCTATTCCGTATTGCTTCGTTATCATTCAGCACTATAAAATAATATATTAATAGGCAACGCGACACAAAGTCTAGCCACATGTGTAAAGAGAGTAAAGACACAGGTAACGCTTACTCATCAGGGATGTTTATTATGTAATACAATCCATTATCAGCTGCACTAAAATAACATTAGGCATGATTTCTTTGCAACATGACACGTGTGAAGTTCAACTAAGTAAAACAAGTACATGTAATCACGACTCACGAACATTTTGCACGTCTTTTTCTAACAATGTAGAAAAATCACACCTGGCGTTAACTGCTGTAGTGATTAACATAGCCTACACATATTTAATGTGTATATTTTATAGATAACATTGAAACGATCCCAAGGTAGTGAGTCTCAGCGGAAAATAAATACTGATATGTGTAAACGTGACACTTTACTTTGTTCTAAACAATATCCATAAAAATATAACATTTATTTTATTCATTGAAATAAAACCACTTTTTACGGATTCTATCGCGATATATTTGTTATTATTACTTTTTAACCCGACGTTAAAAAGTAATAATAACAAATATATCGCGATAGAATCCGTAAAAAGTGGTTTTATTTCAATGAGTGACATTCGCGTAAATTTTAGAAAATATCATTTATTTTATTTATTTACTAGCTTTTGCCTGCGGCTCCGCCCGCGTGGATATCGGTTATCGCGATCAAACATAGCCTATGTCCTTTCTCATGGTCTAATCTACTCCTATACCAAATTTCATCAAAAGCGGTTCAGTGGTTGAGGCGTGAAAGCGTAACATACAGACAGACAGACAGAAAGACAGACAGAGTTACTTTCGCATTTATAATATTAGTATGGAGTATGGATTTATGTATTATTTTGTGGAACATACATACATACATATACTCACGCCTTTATTCTCGGAGGGTTAGGCAGAGATGAATAACACCCACATTTCACCAATCATTGTAGTCAGTCCCACATAATAGGGGGTGCGCCTATTGACGTATTCCGAGTAGTATTGTTCACTCGAGCCTATATCTGAGGCTGAGTCTGGGCTGTATATATCTGTCTGATGTTAAACAGCCTTATCCCTTAGTCGCCTTGTACGACACCACATGGGAAGAGATGGGGTAGCCCTAATTCTTTTCTGCCGGGAACCACGCGGCTAATATAAAGGATGTCAAATACTTGTTACATGTAAAATAATCTACACTTTCTTATTAGTACTATAAGTGGATAATTGCTTAGCCCTGAGGTAGTTTATTACCTATTATTGTATTTCAAAAAGTTGTATTTAACTTAAGTACTCTTATATTGAATCTGGTCTTGTTTCGGATGATCACAAAACACTTACATTACATCTATAGAACGAGCAGTGATGGCATTTAAATGAGGAAGGAAGATTCACGTGATGTTATTGACCGGTCACAATATTTAGGAATACTATTAAGTAAAACATCTGCGGTAGCCTAGTGGTATGGGTAATGGACTGCTGAGACGAGGTCTCGGGTTCGATCCCAGGTTTACCATGGCACACACCAATGACTCTTCGATGCTTTTCGAAGTTATGTGTGTATTTATCGCAGGTTTATAAGTGCCCGGTTAATGGCAATAGGCTCGCCACCTATTACATTGGGACCTAAACATAAACTGGCGAAATGTGGGTGCTAGCACCTCTGCCTACCCCTTCGGGGAATACAGGCGTGAGTTTATGTTATGTTATGTTAGGTAAAACACGTTTTTTAATATTGATTTTCATATTCCGTAACATATCCTACTAATCCTACTAATATATAAACGCGACAGTTTGTAAGTATGGATGGATGGATGTTTCTTACTCTTTCAAGTCTGAACGGCTGAATCAATTTTAATAAAATTTGGTATAAAGTCAGCAGATGCTCTGGATTAACACATAGGCTATGTTTGGTCGCGAAAACAGACATCCACGCGGACGGAGCCGCAGTCAAAAGCTAGTGATTCAATAACAAGCATCCTAGCACAAGCATTTTAGCTTAGTTGGAGGGGTTAGAGGGAATATTAGTAACTACGGTTCTAATATTCTTTTTAAAAAAAAACCGTGAATATATACAGTTTCTTATCGTTTCATATACAGGAACACGCCCCCATACTTAGATGCCTCAATATATTCTATAGCCTTATAAATAAATTGAAAGTAAAACAATAGGAGCATTTGAAATTTTAGTCGGTTATAAAAATAATTGTATCGGTAATATTTTATTTACGAAGCGCAGTAACCGACTACGGTAATTAGCGATTTGCATGTACTAAATTGATGGTCAATTAGTTTTCTCCGCTCCATTTGCCCCAACTCCTAGTTCCCACCTCGCTGAACATTCAAATTGGAACAAGCTGTGCAAGTAACAAATGCCACAGACTAGGCATTTTCCTGTTAAAAATTACACAAAACAGACAGTTCAACAATATATTTCAAGAAAGAGCTTTTGACTACTTATTTATTTTTATTTTCTATACCTAGTTAGCGACGATGTTAATAAGTATGTCAGCATAATTCTATTCTGTGGTACCAGTATGGTCATTTACAAAATCTGCTGGATTTTACGAGTAAGTACTTGCGAGTTCTAACGACATTCATCTCCCATTAAGTAGGGAAATTGGAAGGATAATACTCTAATGCGCTGCATTCTGTGGACTCAGTTTGGTAGCTATGTAATTAATGGTAGCTTTAGACTTGTGATTTGTGGAGTTACTACTTGTATAATTATACTTTAGGAGCTTTTATTTACATAATAATTATTATAAATAAATTTTATAACACACGATACGTGCAAAACTGCAGGTTCAAAGAATTCCTCCCCGTCGACCTCAACCGGGAGGGTAGCCAAAAGGCTGGCGGCATTGCCACGTTGAATGGCAATGCCAATCTTTTGCGCAAGGAATAAACCAGCCTTTGATCACGGGTAGTGTCTATTAAACGTTTTGACATTTGTTTGAATTATAG
The DNA here is from genome assembly GCA_914829495.1 of Eilema sororculum. NCBI lineage: Eukaryota > Metazoa > Arthropoda > Insecta > Lepidoptera > Erebidae > Eilema > Eilema sororculum. Next base: position 13,636,504 of record OU618543.1, on the reverse strand, counting down.
ACGCGCACTTAGATCTCTTTACTAATAAAGGGTGATTGATCGTGAAAGTATATAACAATAAAATTAGTGCAATTTACAGTAACAGTCTATCTCGAGGGAATGCGTGCTAAAGATGTGGCGCATTCTAGTACTTAGTGTTCAAGATAGCGCGTATCTGGCATGTTTAACCGCGCGATTGAGTGACCGTATAAACGGGTTTAAATAATTTAATAGTAAGTCTATTTTTACAACACCTAATGACAAACCTATAAGTATTATTTTTATTCCTATACGCAAAGAATTTATTCCCACTTCAAAATTACAAATACAGTTCAATTTATGCGGTAACGATACATTTTTAAGCTGTATAATAGAAAGAAAGAAAAAGAAAGAAAGAAAAATGTTTTTTATTAAGACATGCTGCAGCACACAAAAAACCTATCATGACTAAGTTTCACAAATGAGTATGTGAGGATACTCGTCATCCAAGAGCCAATACCAATTATCACCATCACCGTCTTAGCGTTGTTCCCTGTTACATCAAAGACAGTCCACTTACACCCTCTCCTCCTTTTATGAGTGCAATTACCCTGTAACTTTCTAACTCTGAGAAAAAATCCTGCACCAGGGCTTTATCTGTCAATAAGCAACCCGCCACCGAATGTATGAATTCCGTGTTTATTTTTAGATTAGACAAATTAACTCACCACTGTTGATGTTTGTACGAGTGAGTAGTGACATTATGCACCGCACTCGTTATTTTGTGATAAAGGGTGTTGTATTATTGACGGTGTGACAAACCAGAAAGAAATTCGTGATTGTCACACTGATACACTGTGATGACCTGGGGTGACAACTAGTTCGGTCTCAGAATTTGCAATGACGTGTGGATAAAAAAATAAAAGACTTGAAACCAACACAATTTCTTTTAAATGTACAGCTGAAGAAGCAGGTTAATGCTCCCCTTTTCTATAAATACTACGAGATAACAAATAAAAATATAGATAACATTTAATACACTCTCGTTTTCGAATTCGGTAGGCATGTAATAACCTCTATGGGAGAAAAACAGCGTGATTTATATTCAAATTTAATTCAAATTAATGATCAAACTATGGAATGACTTCCATGAATTCCACGTTACAGGTAACGAGGGCATAAAAAGTTTATTTCAGAGATGGTACCACTGAGTACCACGTCTGAAATAAACTAACGGTGTTTCTCGTGTATTACTAAGCATGTACAATATTAGCAGCAAGGGTGTGAAATTAATCATAATGTTTATTGCTGTATGCAAAAGTATGTAATATTTTATACTTAATTGTCTAGTATTCTATATGATATTCTATATGATATGGAGAAATTTGAAATAAGTGAAATTTAAAATGAAAATTACTTCTGCAGTAATTCGCACTCTAACCATCTGTGGCGATTCCTTGAAGTATCTATGGTAGGTTTGGATCCTCATTTATTCTGATAAATAAGGACCTTAACCTACCATAGATACTTTAAGGGATATACTTTACATTTGAAGGTTCCAAGATGTTCGAAACCCAAGCCAACCTCAGCTGCGAGCCAGTACACCTTCTGGTTAACGGACAAGGTTCAAAATCAAGTTTTTCCTCTTGAAGTCGAGAGGTCAGGTGACATTCCCTTCCATAAAACTCAATGTAAGTCACATGTGAAGGAGAAAACGAATAGGAGTCGAGCCTGGACTCGAAACTGTTTTAAATACAACAGCTATAACAGTTGCGATAATTAATTAATCAAATTATTAAAACACAGCAGTGGCGAACGACAAAATTTTACAAAAGGGAAACCGGTGGAAAATATTTTTTCTTGATCTAATTTGTCATTTGTACCTACGAGCAATTGGGAAGCTGGCAGGAATCGGGTTATAAGAACTAATCAGCACTGGCACACAAATATAACTACTCGTATTTAGCCAAAGAAGAATGTCTCTTGTTTCGTAGAAACCCGACGGCCATTAGGTAACTAGCAAGTCATCTGTTAGGCAAATTTTTTAAACCGCGACAGTAGTGCTATCGGGCTGTGCGCCTAATTTGAATTCAAGTAATCATATTCACGATTAAAATATACGGCACGTGTAAAATTCGGCCTTCGTTGTCTCGTATGTGCGATAATTTTGATGCATAATTAAACGATATTTGAGTATAAAATATAAAAGTACTTTTTCTTTTTTTTTACCAATTCGGTAATAATACCTATAAGTGGTAGGTCTAGTACAATAACATCAGGACACCTAATACTACAGTAGTACAATCAGCATCAGTATAAGCCTAAATCAAGCATATTACACACACACTTAAAATTTTACATAAAAAGAAAAACTTCAAAAATGTTAAATCTGCTCTTTAAAGAGCACAGTATTTTTATTCAGCGTAAATATAATTAATTTGTTAGTTCAAGCATATTACACACACACTTGAAAGTTTAGATAAAAACAAAAAATTCAAAAATGTAATTTGCTCTTTAAAGAGCTCTTTGTTTTTATTTAGCCTAAATATAATTAATTTGTTAAGGGTTCAACAACTTCTCTTTGCAACTGTACCTACTTAAATACAGTAATGGTTTCAGTTCTCTATCAAACCAATTACTTAAAATTCCTTATGATAAAAAAGATAATGTACCATGTCAGATTTCTGTTGAATTTTCTAAGCACCCGTTTGACAATTTAGCATCAAAAGCTATTTTTTGATGGGTGAGTTTAAGTGTGATGAAAGATTGACTAGGAAACTTGTCTTATCTTTAAAAATGAGGAAGTTTTGATTTGGTATGAGGAAAACCTGCTACGTCATTAACACAAGATATCCAATGTGTTCATGTCACTGTTACACAGGGTACGTTTTGGCGTGACATCACTAAAACGTACCCTGTTTTAAAGTTCTCGCGCTAAAACGTACCCTTTGACTGGCGTAGAATTTGAAAAGCGAACACAGTTTCGTGAGGTATTCAGTAGCGTCATCTAGACGTCTACATTGGCGCCCGAAATCACCACTCGTTAAACTAATCTCGCGAGATTCCACAGACTGCGACTTCTCACTGACAGAAAAATGTTTTGTACTAACTTTACAAACTGCAACTAGTTTTTCAGCCCCCTTATGTGGACACCAATAGTTGTACTCGAGTTACTCACAAAGATTTTATATGTACTTGTAGAACAATACTAGGACATATAATTTTATGAGTAAATTTTACAGCAACGGCGCAGATCGAAGTGCATATATTTATAATACGCGAATAGCCTACAATTTTGTTGTAGAATGTCAGCGCTAATTTTAGACATGTCGTTATCTATGCAGTGCGGTCGACTGTAGACAGACGAAGCCTCTGAAACGCATTTTGTCCGCACATTCGCGAAGCTTGCAATTATTCACAATATACGTTACGTCAAGCCGTAACGTTACACGTGTTTCCAATAAAATTTTATATTCACGCTTCTATTCTATTGAACTATAACTCTAAAAATATATAGGCGATTCTTATAAATGTATGTATGCGTTGGTACGTTGACATTACAATGCATATTATGTAATGTATTGTGTCATACAGGATGTACACTGCGTCATGGTCACATTATCCATACACCACCCACTCAATAAATAATAAATTGATAGGAGACAGAAAGGTAATTTACTTTTGAATGTGACTTTGGTCATCACTCTCGTCTCCTGTAATCTGAGCTTAGATCTGAGTCATTCTTGAGATTTCACCATTAGTTTACCGTCAAACGAGGTATGACTTCATAGAACTGTAAAAATAAACTGATGATGAGAAGTAAGTATCATCAAAAAATAATTGTATACTAAAAAAAATTACATAATATGTCAACAAGCAATGTTTTATTAACCATAATAAATGTAGGAACGTTAATACACAAATGATAAAAATTAGCAACAATCCAATTTATAATTTTTCTGAAAGTCTATTTAATAGAAACCATTAGTTAGACTGAACCACCACGCCAGCAGTGACTCAAAGTGTTAATCGGTCAGTCGGTATCTTGAGCCGGGGGCACACCGACTGAACGGAGGCGAGTGACAACTAACGATCGGACGCAAGTCAACGTTCTGGCGAAAGCAAGCGTCTCTACAGTCCATCACACAACTCTGAAACAACGTTTCGATATAATCTACTAGATTTTGTGCCACAATCTGTTAACAATGTGTTGCTGAAAATTACCTATATTTTTATTTACACGCAAATGGTTTTGAGTAGTGAGCTTGTAACAAAAAAGCTGCCCACATTCTAATTCTCACATCAAAATAAGGAGAATGTCATGTCACACATTTGTTGCAAAATGTGTGACATGACATTCTCCTTATTTTGTTTAGCAAAGGTATAATTTATATTTAAATTACTAGTAGTAGTGTATACTCAATTCTTCCACGTATTTTGTTTATGTACCTACATGAATTATGTAACTATTGAAATTACACAGATTAATAGCATATGTAATTACTTAAGTTATATAATAGTAGGGTACAAGGTATTTTTTTTTACTTATATTATTCAACTAGGTGTGTATAGCCAAATTTTGAACTTACATTTTAATTATTAAAAAAAAATAGAAAGATGGCTGTGTCGCGGCGAATTCATGTTGAGTAAGACTTTTAGCATGTATTTTCGCACATGACAGATAATTAGATTATTAAAGAAATTACTTTGAATTTACAGAAATTGTTGCAATTTCAGTTTTTATCAAATTCGGCTATTCCTCATGGTATTGGACGAAAGCACATTTGCACACTCGTGTACAAAAAATTATCTCTGTTTTTCTTGATCACACTATAACTTGAGAACAAATTTACTGATTTAGCTTATCTTTTAATTTTTCTAATTCTTTGTATGTATGAGGTTCTTACAAAAAGAAAAAAGTAAATTTTGGAAAACTTAGCGACTAAGTGTATCGGTAATCCACACGAACATAAAATGCCGTGGTATGAGCCATAAAGGCGTTTATTGAACACTGTTCACCAAAAACAAAATAGTAATCTGTAATACCCATTGGTAATACTAAAACGTAGCTACATTTAACGTAATTCTTTTTAAGTCTAATTAATAAGTGTTCAAATAAAAGTTATCACATACTAGCTTTTGCCCCCGGCTCCGCCCGCGTGGATGTCGGTTATCGCGACCAAACATAGCCTATGTCCTTTCTCAAGGTCTAATCTACCCCTATACCAAATTTCATCAAAATCCGTTCAGTGGTTTAGGCGTGAAAGCGTAACATACAGACAGATAGACAGACAGAGTTATTTCCGCATTTATAATATTAGTATGGATTTGTTTTTCAAACATTTATCATAAAATACTCACCATGCTAAAGTCATATCAGAAAAACCTTCCAGCAAAAAGATAGTTAATTTTAGCACTATATGGCGCAGGAACATTTCAGGAAGAAAATCCAAGCGTAGTTTTTCCGCCATAATCTCCTCTCTGTCCTGCGACCGACGACGTTGATGGATGCAGGTGCAGCAAGAAACCTGCCTTCACACTCTACAGTATTACCACCTTAAAGCAAACGAATAACTTTTAAACTGTTTACGTAAAAACGTTTCAGTTCTTCTTTTTCTATAATAAACTGAGAGTATGGTTTGAGAAGCTAATTTTAGATGTCACGTTTTCTAAAATTTTGGATAAAAAAAAGGATAGGGTCTATCAAAAATTATCGGTAAACCTAGGAGATTGGACGATGATTCTGTAAACAGTGTTTTGGCAGTTGATGCCTTTTTTAATACACTAAGAAAGGATTCTTCGAATTTCGCCCCTAAGGAAGTAAAATAATGAATGAATATTTGCGTGAAAGTTCAGACACTCCATTATGTATACCTACAAAGTGGTAAAGAAAGGTAAATTTTAGCAGTCGCATATAGCAAAATATATTTGATCCCATGTAGGTAATGACTAATGAGGGCGAGCATATTGTCGTGAAGCGACAGTAGTCTAGTATGGCTAACGTATTGGACTTGCAATCAATAGGTTGCGAGTTCAAACATCTGCAATTACACTACAGACGTGAATCCAATCGAAACACCAGCATTTTAGCTTCGAAAGAGAGGTTGGGCTTCGGTTACTACTCGTCATCCTTCGAGCCTGTTCCCAACACAATTGGAATTCGCTTTTGAATCTCACTACGTAACAATCGAACTTCAATAGTTTCCGTGAAGCGAATGCAACTGACCTCCACCACCTTCTGGAGATATCAAGGTTTTGTAGCAAACCAAAATTTTTGTTATGCACTAAACTCTGTAACCATGAAGCCTACCATCAGTTTTGGTAAGTAGTAGCTATTCGTAAATACACAAGCCTTCCTTAGTAGTTGGTAAGAAGCGTCCAGATCAATATTAAAATTTTAGATGGGCCAAAAGAATACAGTTCGTATCTTCGATGTCGGGGATTTAAAAAATGTGCTATGGCAATTCTTAATGTAAGAATTACTCAAGCTTGCATTCAGCCACAGAACAGTTAAAGGAGGTTAGAAGGGCCTTGTGGGCGGGGAAGGCGCGCCGCACATATGAGCAATGCTCATATTCCACCGAAATTTAAACACAGTCGCGCTCTTAATGTGACAACGTAAGAAGCTCCTCGAAAAAAAAGAATTATGCCGTCTTGCGCTATAATGACGTGTCGGAAAAGAAGCCAAGTATGTAGTGTAGCCCGAGAAGGGATTTCTTTTCATTGGTAAGGCCAAAAACCTTAAAATACAAGTAATATTTGTAATTATTACAAAAGTATTATGTAGTTTGTAGACAAAAACGACATAATCGCAAACTGATACAAAATTATACATTGCTTGCAATACATGAGTGCCATGGTGTACTACGTGAGCGATCGCGCAGTGTATTGCGTCCTTTGCGATAGTCGCGTGTGCCGAGCCAACACTTGCAATGCCGCGATATCCATGCATATCAATAGTGTTGGCCAAATGATCCGTTATAACAGTGTCGATATTAAGTACGTACACAAATTGTTATTATCAGTAATATTTTAATCAAAATACATTTGCTTATTATAGTCAATAAAAATTTAACAATTATGTTAAATTTTGTTTGATGTCAGCCGTTTATATAAAAAACACGTTTATAATTTAATTTTAGGTTTCCAATAAATCCAGATATTAAAAAAAAGTGGGTTTGGCTGAACTTCGATATTTTCAGTGAAGCGACTGCCCTCTGACCTTCACAACTTATTGGCGATATCGAAGCATTGCAATCAGACAGACAGAGTTGTTGGACATTTTAGGGCTCCTGACTACCCGTAATAACTGCCATAGGTTTTCGTATGGCAATAAGGACCGACGGCATAGCGTGTTCTCCGAGGCACGACCAGATCAATGCAATTACCCATATTCATGCATAGGTACAAATATTTGCAGCAACGCAGAATGAGCTTACTCCATAAAGTACGCGACTTGTGTACCAAAACTTCAGATAGTATCAAAATTACGGAAGTTTTATCGATATCGAAAATCGACCTTTGGTCACCGTGACATGTATGAGAAATTTTTATTGCTTTTGTGCGTGTGTGAGTACACGTCCAGTGCAGTATTTGCATTAGTGTGACAACTAATAGCAAACTCGTGATTTAAGTGTGCTGATTTATTTGTGTGCGTAAACCGCGTCGTATTGGTCTATTTTTTATAGTGGAGTTAAAGAGTGGGAGACAAGCGGCGACACGCGTCCTAATACAAATTAGGAACTATTTCCTTTCTAACCTCCTTTATCTGTTCTGTGCATTCAGCGGTATCTTGTAAGTTTCATGACGTATGCAACACAGCGACGACTAATACAATTTAGGATTACGAGCTCTATCCTCCTTGGTAAAAGACAAAGAAACGGGAGCTAATCGAGGCTTTTTGGATGAAACCTTTTACAAAATCACCCAAGCTAGCGAGACTGCTGCGCTGGCGGGAATGGCAGCTCATCGGCAGATTAACAGACAAGATAACAGGGCGCGTTCATATCTCACGTACACTTAGACAAAAGAAGATAATTGTCCTCCGAATAGCCTTATTCAGATCTACATCACCAAACCAGATAGCCACGTCTAGTAACCATAAGTACTAGATACCTATTTATAGTAATCTGGTGATCAAAACTTGTTGGGGGGGTTAGTTAGATAACTATCAATTCGGGTAGAATGTATTTTCAGGTAATAAATAAGTCTCCAGCCGTGACGTAATACGAACTCATGAATTTGTTACGGTCCAATTGCAAGGTAAAGTGATTTACACGCGGCGAAAAAGTTTGTATGACAGTTGTAAAACTAGGGTAAATACCTTCCATATATTATTAAAGCTAAAAATTAGTTAACGCATTCTACTTATTCGTATATTCATAATTTTCACGTTTAACCTGACGGAGCTTCCAAAAAATTTCTCGTAATAAAGTACCTACTAAGTACACAGTGTGTGCAATAATGAAGGTCACATTATATTTTGGCAAAAAAACCTTTTGTGTTTATTCATCAATATTAATATTGTTCGCTCCAAAGGGTTGTATCACTTGGTATCGACTATCGAGGTTGGTATTAATTATCATTTTTTTATTTGCAAGGTATCGATTCATAAAATAACATAAATTATAGCTCTCAGTCCTGAACGGTACCGAAGCAAGTAATTTAATTAACATGACGTGTAAATTATTTGTAACGACAGGTGCACTAACTTGCTTTAAGAAAATAATTTCCGTATTTAACGGTAGGTAGCGCCATCTGTTATTTTAATCAAAAACTAATTTCATAAGAACTGAGTCTTTTTTTGTTATCGACCCGTCATTTTCACCCAAAATTATACAGTTCTCTTAGTTCTTTGGATAAAATAGTCATCTTACAATTTTGCCACAGGGCTCTAATCTTTTTAAGACCGTTTTTAAGTCAATCCATATCCATACTAATATTATAAATGCGAAAGTAACTCTGTCTGTCTGTCTGTCTGTCTGTATGTTACGCTTCACGCCAAAACCACTGAACCGATTTTGATGAAATTTGGTATAGGGGTAGATTAGACCTTGAGAAAGGACATAGGCTATGTTTTGTCGCGATAACCGACATCCACGCGGGCGGAGCCGCGGGCAAAAGCTAGTAAAGAAATAAAAGCTCCATTCTTTGGTGATACAAGTACGACTTTTCGGGCGATCTCAACATCAATTTCCTATTTATGCAAAAGATTTTTGAATTTTTCTGTTGGAATTTTTTGAATAACTACTCCTCACCTCTCCCTTGAGCTACGCCTGAGCCTCATCCGTCAATCAGCACAGGTGTACTTACTTGCCTACTTGATTTTTACTTCAAAAATGTGTGTGACTGTTAATTAATATACCTATAAGGTTACAATAATGTTGACTAGTAATTTTCTAAGAAATCTTCAACATCAAAGACAACTTAATCATTAATTAATGAAACTCAGACGATCCGCGTTATACTGCAAATTCGTTCACTACTTTAAATTTAATTCCTATTCACTTTATCTACTAAGCCAACCCTTTTAGAGCTTCCGTTCGTACATAAAGGCGCAGCCAAACTGGACAACCCCGTGAGAAATCGTTTTAATACTCAAAATCCGCTTGCAGTTTCAGCGTTTAATGAATTACGTCGGGTGCAGCCTCCGGCGCAAGACGTGCATCGATCAACGTCGCACCCCTCCCTCGTGGTGCACTCACCGCCCACCCACCTCGCCTCCAGCCCCCCTAGTGGTGGATAGGCACAGGGAGACTACGACATCCCCGCACTGCCCAAATAAAATATTCGCACCAACGCCGCTCTCCAAGCTTAGACGTGACGCTGTCACGTGTCAAAAGTGAACATGTATGAGAATTTGTACGTCGTCAGATGAATTAAACTTTTACCGTTTGACCATTACAACATGACAAATTGACAAACATTATTCTTTCAAGCTTTGTCCTCTATGATATTGAGTAAAGGAGGACGGCCGCGTTGAATGGAGCCTCGGCTCAGGCGTATACATTTTTTTTATTAAATGAAAGCACTGCTATTTGGTAGCTGAAACTATGTGTATACAAATAATATGAATAGTTTAGTACCAACTTCATTTAAATTCCACATTAACAGAAGAATCAGGTTATCCATGTTCAAGCGTACCTAAGTCTTCGTGTGAGCGGGTGCAGTATCCAAAGAATTACCAGGGTCAACGTATAAAGAAGATACAGGGTCCAAAAGCAAGCCAGGGTAGTCTTAAGAGTTATCGCAATCCATTTTGTATCAGAATTTTATAATTCAAATAATAAAGAGAACTGATAGCAGCTGTACACGTCAAGCGAATGACATGACAGTGGTCGAGTGTTATTAGAATAATGAAATAAAATACCCAGGCGCTTTATAATTTTTCAATTTAATTTATTTTTAGGCATACATTTTGGTCTCAAATAAAAAATATTTTGATAGTAAATGAAAAATAATCATAACTTATGAGTGTTACGTTACAGTCTTTGAGAATATCTTGATAATTATATTTTTATTTATTAGTCAGTGGTTTTATTTTATTTTTTCCACAGATTTTTTAGGTGTGCAACATTAACGGCCTTTTTGATAACGAATGTATCCATTTATTGTGCTTAATCATATTAAATACTTCCAAATACTTTTTCAATATGGGTTCGCTTGATACTACAATATTGTGCCTAATATTATTTCACAGTAAAAGAAGACTATAACCATTTTCATTTTGCTACGAAACAGCTGCACAGCAGAAAGCCGACTCTGGCCGTCCTCCTTTAGGCAACAGACGGTGCCTTGTCATCATCTCAGCTTTAAGTCCTTGTCATATCGGAGGTACCCACCTCGGAGTCTGGGGTCTGATTTCCAGTATTTTACGGCATGTCCTTAGGTACCCCTAGCAGTAAGACCTCGAAAATTCACGTACAATGGCCAAAAAAATAGGCTAAGTGCGGACAAAAAAGTCCTTTAACCAAGACCTCGACAATAGCACAAACGTTATCTTCTATTACAACGTCAAGCTTCTTGGATCTCGCCCTACTTGGGCCTGGTAAATGCAGCATCCAACTGGCAACCAACTGCTATTTAACTTTGAAAATACGTAACATCCAGATGATACTATATTGATATTTGATACTGTAGTCAGGATGTGTTTCTACCAAGTTGTACCCCTGGAATTGGGGTACAAAAATATTTATATTTTGGGTTTATTTTGTCTTTAAAATAAATTATTATAGTAATAATTAATTCACGTTTTTTTCTGAAATTAAATTACGATTCACTCGTATTTGCCACAATGACTCACAGTCCTTTAACTTTTCAGAATTATGGCTATCTTTAAGTAAACTTTCATGCTCCCAAAAGAACCGACGCACTAGACGTCTATAAAGTAGCAGTTGGGATAGATAATTAATTTTTAAATATGAATTGGGGGTACGAACACGAACGACATATTAATGGTACACCAGACAATGACGTTCTGCGGTACAAATATCCATAGTTATAACTTCACTAGGGACTTGACTTCGAATAAATAAATGTTAATGAAAACCCTTAATTACCTTAGACTATGCTATAATCGGCTGCGCTGGGATAATTGATTGATTGATATTATGATGCTAAATGCCGTTTATTTGTTCTTAATACCTTGGTATAAAGATCATTTTGAATCTTTATAAAGTAAAGCCAACGAGACGAGAGAAAAAAGGTAAACAAACCGACCTGTACTGAGTTACGTTGCGATAACTAGCGATTATTTTCTCTCATGCCTGTCTGGAATGCGGTTGGAGTGATACGTAATAATTTTCAAATAAAAATATTTGGAACCGCTGAAACTTTGTTTACCTTTTTTCTCTCACTTCCTTGACTGTAGGTACTTTAGTAAACATCATTCTGACGCTGACTGTACCTAAAATTTCTAAAGGTGCATCGGAAACCCCGGTAAAATGTGGTTTGCAGTGACTATTCTAGCAAACATTGAACGTTGCAGGTTTTGATCTAATCGTTTGATCTAGTCGTCCAATATTTGCTGCATATTCAGCGCGACAGAGGCAACAACAACGGTCGTATGAGGCTTACGCTACACTAAACTGACTTTCAGTGTATGTAATTAGATGAGCGGACTATCGTTGATACCGGCTAATTAAGGTATACTGGAACTGTTTAATCTTTAATTTTATAAAAAAAACTAGCTGACCCTCCCGTTTTTACCCATGACGTACCTACTTCGAACGCCCGTTGTATCCTAAGTATAACCCACACATGCCCGAAATTTATTAGTTTTCAAATAATGAATGGAAATCTGCCGGTTTTTTTGACATTTATGATTCCGTTCCTAGGGCAAGTAGCGTGAGGATATGTAGCCATCGAAGATTACGTATACCTTTCAAATCGTGAAAAAATATTTCCAATAGTGCAGTGGTTCCGAAGATAACTGAACCCAAATATGTAAACAAACACCTAAAAGCTAAATACAAAAAAAATATTCATTCGTATAGATTTTACCCGTGAGAAGCCAAGGCAAGATAGTCTTAAATAAACTACATAGTGAGATCCAGGAGAATAATTATTTATTTACGTCCATTCGTTAGAATATATATTTTAAAACGTAATTTTGTAAAACGTACAACTTTATTCAATCCAATTTTCTTGTACCATTTTATAGGTTCGGGCGCGAGATAAAAAAGAGGTAACTGCAAATTCGCTTGCGTTCTTGTGAAGCTGGGCTTTGGAGCTCTTCGTAAGGCAACGTGACGCTCCTGAATTATAAGAAAATGCATTTACGACGTTGCACCGCAGAGCAGACGACGGCGGCGTGTTTTCGTGCCTAGTTCTACGTGCGGTTTTACACCAGGCTATGAGCTGCATGAATTTTGTAACATAGAAGACTACTTCCAAGATTGGTTGAAGGAATAAAACGGAAATTGTTACTTTAGTTAAAAAAACATTATTTAAGCCGAATAGGTTTCTGAAACAGTATAAAAGGCATGGCAATACATGCCAGAATTTTTATTTTATATTCTTGTAGTCTGTAGATCCTGACTATGGCTTAGTTTTATGGAGTCGTACTTATGATCGAGAGATCCCGGATTCGAATCCTGGCCATTACACTACAGACGGTGACGTGAGCCTACTATTAACACAAATAAACTTACAAGTAGCACATCCAGAGGAAATAATGGTAATTTCCCTTACTTTAAAAATAAATCAATACAGCCAGGTCTTTTACAAGTTCAAAAAAATCATATACAACGCAATTTACTAATGTCTGTGCTAATGTCAACCAAATGCTAGCACTGGTAATAATTAGACAATTTGTATAAACGAAAAGATTATGCTTTAGCGAGAAACTGTGGCAAGAAATGTATGCAGCTTACTTGCATCCGAGCTTATCGCATCTATCAACGTCCGAAGGCTTTCACGGAAGGCTTTGTTCGCACGGCGTGGGCGGCCCCTCGCCGGCGCCCACCGCCCGCCCTCCGCCGTTACAAACAACTTCAGCTAACTCCGACAGCCACCCAACTTTCTTTGTGGGTTGATGGCCTACCGAAATGTAGCCCATTTGTTAGTTTAATCTAATTATAATCTAAGTTTGTTTATAGATTTATATTTTGTGAATTGTCGAGTTAATCCATGTAGTTCTTCTCGCGTGGCTATCGCTTACGATATTTGGTCAATTGCAATCAATCATACGGCAAACCTAAATGTACTATCAAAAATACAAAATACAATTACAAATCAATTCAACTCATCGGGTGTGTCTCTACAGCCGAGTTGGTCAAGGCATTCCCCCTGTAAGGGAAAGATCGCGGGTTCGAGGCCCGCCCAAGAAGATTCGTTTTCCCGATGTATTCGATCTATATTCATTTATCTTCCTAAAGTCCATGTTGCACATAAGAAAGGCCTATGTCCAACAGAGAACTGCAATAGGCTAATAGTTTGATTCACGTGTAAACACAAATAATCTAATTTATTCATAACAAATCACTAATTAGCTCAGCAATAAAAATTATTACTTCCATGAAAACATCTATGAAAATTTAATTTGCCATTAACCCGATTTCGTTTTCAGAAAACATCTATCGTCAGATAACGAATTGTGCTAAGTGGTGAGTGCATCTGCACGGCGAGGGCGCCGCATCGATCAACGTCGTCGCGCCGACCGATACTAATGGGGCCCCACCGGGCAAGCCCAGCGAGCAGCGAGCAACTAGCCTAGCTGACTTCAGCCATGTGAAACTTAGTTTCAACTTAAATTGCACTGTAAATGATACGTGCTAATATTGATTATGAATGTCTGAATCCCTCTTTTTAGGTAGTTTTTTTTTATAAAGGACACTTCAATTTAACTTCACCTCGCCTGATGTCAAGCTAAAGCCAAAGTCTCGGAAAGAGGGTCACCAACACCAACAAAAATACATGTACCATGTTAACAGTGGTAGCACTCAGCTTGACGGCCTCATCAAATGCCTTTTCACGCCCCGCTTAAAGGACCCGGGACTGTAGGAAGAAGGAAACACGTGAGCTGGCAGGGGGCCAGGTCTTATTGGTGCGGCATAAGAATGAGTATAGTACTAGTATTTTAAACGCAGTATAAAGAAATCGAAAACGTTACATTTACAATTGCAACGAGCCCTGTAGAACTACATAAAAGTAATTTTATTAAATTTTAAAGTTATCTAATTTCGAGTACTTTTCAAATTTACTTTAGAAAAAGTGAACAGACAGGACTTGAACTTGCAACCAGATCCTTACAGCGGAAAAGTTCTGACCAAATGAGTTACATGATCACGTCTTGAACAATCGAACTTCTCCTATGCATCCTCACACATCACCGCAAAATGGTTATTGATACATATTGGTATTTATAAATAATGACCTCTCAATGATTATAACTCATTTATCCTGTGACATAAGTGCAGAAATACTTCAGACGTAGCATAAGTTTTGGCTTATGTGTGTAAAGAAAATTTGTGACTCCCCAAGTATTTTAGATTTTTCTATTGCAATCCTCAATAGCAGTATACAAAGTTTGGACATATTTCCGAAACATGTATAGTTTGGAAATATGTCCAAATTTTATATACAAAGTTTGGAAATATGTCCAAACTTTTTATACTGCTATTGAGGATTTTGTTATAGAAAAAAATAATAAAACTTAATTTGGCAAATAATAACCGAACAGTCTATGGAATTTACGTTAAATCAATTTCATTATATTGCTATGGGTCCTTGGAAAACATTCTATCTAATTTCCACAGTGTGACAAGCCACAATTAAAAACTGAACAAGTGACATGACATTCAGCCGTTTCAAGAATCGAGGAAGGTGTTAACTTCTGCAGTACTTTATTCACTACGTACCTACTTCTCTCTATATATCTATACGTCTATCTTTACGATAAAGAGCATCAGTTCCAAAAATCAGCATCTGTAAACATAATTAAATGTTTGAATGAAAATTTTATAACATTTATTATGCTAACTGCCTACAGTTCGTAAGAGTGTTGGTAGATGACTCCACCGTCGCCTTAAAGGCGGATATAAAGAGAAGGGAAATTAGAATTGGATCCGGTGTGGCTCAGAAGCTCAGTTGGAAGAGCATACCCCCTGAAAAAGGGAAAGGCCGTAGGTTCAAGCCCCACCTGAGTGATTCATTTTTCCTGATGTATTCGAATAATTAAATGTTAATCAAGCAAAAATTAGTTCTTGAAATACCTTACTAATTTAAATAAAATATACTACAACATTCCACACAACGCTATCTAGACCCATGGTAAGCATAGCTTAACTAGCTTGTGTTATGGAATCTAGAATGCGGATAGACATACTTAGATACTTTTTTTTAGTAAATACATACATATTATACATAGAAACACCCAGATCAATGCAAAAAGCCATATTCATGCATACAAATATTTGCACTGAGCGGGAATCGAACCCGCGCCTCCTGCGTAGCAGTCGTGTTCACTACCGCCACGCCACGGAGGCTATCCAATTTGAATACAATCAGGTTGGTTATCATCACGTAGAAATTTAATGCTCTCCATGTTCACCACAAGAAATTGCACCTGAGACTTACCTACTGTTACCCTACAAAACGTCGGCAATGTTCACAAAGATGCGTGTTGACTTTTTCTACACTGTCATGCATAAAATGGCCATTTCTATATCGCGCAGAAGAACAAGCACCTGACAGTCGCAACTGACAGGTTGGATGAACTCTTTATGGAATACTTGTAGTAAATATTTACGTGCATCTTTGTAGGTATCAGCTACAAAACTTTTTTTTTATTTTGATTTTATTACTGTTTGATCATTGATCTAAAGACCCAAAGTAAGCATAGCTGAATTGACTTGTGGTGGTTGTGACTATGGATTCTAATCTAGAAAAATACATTTCTTGTAAATAAATACCTAAATAATATCATGCATAGCAACACTCAGACCAATGAAAAGAGGTATTCTTTTTCAGTCATACAAATTTTTGCAGTGAGTGAGAACAGAAAGTGCACTCGTACACCCTCAGACTTATCAGTCAAATGTTCTTCCGCTACGCTATACAAAAACTAGATTACATAGTTGGCAATCGTTTGACGTCTACTTCTAATACTTCATCAAATAAGCTATTAAAGATAAATGACGTCAACATATCATTTTCCAAACGAAATTGGAGCTACGATAAGGACGCAGACAGATCGCGAACTCTCCGTCAAAGGGATCACCCGCTCCGCGCGAACGTTCATCCTTCTACGTCGAGCGGGCGTTTAATATCCGAACCTCCGAACGGCTGTGGCCGTTGCTGGCGTCTTTTTACTGCACGCCGAGCGAAAAATAATTGATCGATTCCACCATTCCACGTTGTAGCTTAATAGCGGTATGACGTAAAAGGAACGCGCCGTGTATACCAACCGAAGCGGATATTTCCTATTACCTGCATCGAAATTTCGAAAATGTTTCACAGAAAACCAATTTAGCCTATTAAGCCTATGTCATTTTGAAGTAACCTTATCCCAAAGTTACTGAGAAATACGTTAAAGGCATAGGAACAATTATTACCCACGTAAATCACATCCTACCATAACAAGGTGGAGCTTGTTACCCGACTACAGTGAAGCAAAGGGGGGGTTGTTTTATTAAAATGTATTTATACTGCAAGCCGGTACACCTGCTAGATTGGACTGGACTAGATTCTGTCAGCCTACCATGAAACATCCTCAGTTACGGGTCGAAGTTTCCAAAACTTTCGTTTGGCTTAAACCATACCGTAAGAAAATGTGTGGTACCTAAATATATAAATGCCACGTCTTCCGATCGTGTTTTATGCGGACCCGACGGATCGGATGTTTATGATAACTTGCCAGATGTCGGCTCGAATGATCATGATCAGGTTGCCATAGAAGTTTGTAGTATAACCTATAGAGTCACGGGTACAGTGCTATCAGCAGAAATTTTGAATCATAACATAATATAACATAAACTCACGCCTGTATTCCCCGAAAGGGTAGGCAGAGGTGCTATCACCCACATTTCGCCAGTTTATGTTTAGGTCCCAATTCCTATTGCCAATAACCGGGCACTTATAAACCTGCGATAAATACACACATAACTTCGAAAAGCATCGAAAAGTCATTGGTGTGTGCCATGGGTACACCTGGTATCGAACCCGAGACCTCGTCTCAGCAGTCCATTACCCATACCACTAGACTACCCTGCGGTAGCCTAGGGGTATGGGTAATGGACTGCATGTTTTGAATCACTATTGACAAATTTTGCAGTTTCCAGTTTATCGACTAGTCAAACATGAATGATGGTAATCTAACTACCCACTTTGTAAATGTAAAGAAGGATGGACAGATCGAAAGTTGAATGTTTGTATGTTAATAGAGCAGCTGAATAGAACTGGATGATTTGGCACAGAATTGAATCTGAAATAGGCTTCTCTGGGTTGCAAAAGCGTCTACAGCTAGTCTGCAATATGACTCATACGAGCATGATTGTCTTAACAATCTATGCTTATTATAGTATAAAATGAGTAAAATTTAACTATCGTATTCTTACGCAATACCGTCTTTGTGCTAAGTAAGTACTTTAGCCCTTTTGTTTGCTATGTGCTTGACACTGCTTTAACTATGTGTGAACATATAAAAGTCTTTAGTAGTTTTAAGTGCCTACCATAAATGAAGGCCTGTATTATAAATAGCAACCATGACTTTGACTACTTTTCAAGGTGCTATGAATAAACTAGATATATATATAGATTACATATACCTACACTCTCACTAATTTTTGGTAGCATAAGTGAGTTCATCCGAAAGTTGTTGGTGTAGGGCAGCCAAGATTTGATTTGGTATTGAGACCCGAGTTAACCTTACCTGCAGGCTGGTGCACAAATACGCTGAATCCTACTAATATTATAAATGTGAAAGTTTGTGAGAATGGATGTGTGGATATGTGGATGTTTGTAACTCTTTCACGCATAAACGGCTGGACCGATTTGGTTGAAATTTGGTATGTATATAGGTTATACCCTGGATTAACATATAGGCTATATATCATCATGCTACTACTCAAGGGAACGGAGCAGTGATCATTAATGTCAACAAATTCGGCTGGCATCGGCATATACCTACGCAGAAGTGACAGTGTTGTTTTTCTGTTGTTGTTTAGATAACTATATCATTGTAAAAGAGGACGGTGCAGCGGGAACCGGATCGGACGCCACGCGGGTGGAAAATAATTGGCGGTACGAAGTTCGCCGGGTCAGCTAGTAAAATATAGTTAAAAATTTAAAAAACTTCCGTCACAAAAAACACCTCCAAAAAGTTGAAAATAAATTGAGTTTGAGAGTAACGCGGGTTTTTTAAATTTTACTACTGCGGTAGCCTAGTGGTATGGATAATAGACTGCTGTGACGAGGCCTCGGGTTCGATCCCAGGTTTACCTTGGCACACACCAATGACTTTTCGATGCTTTTCGAAGTTATGTGTGTATTTATCGCAGGTTTACAAGAGCCCGGTTAATGGCAATAGGCTCGCCACCTATTACATTGGGACCTAAACATAAACTGGCGAAATGTGGGTGCTAGCACCTCTGCCTACCCCTTCGGGGAAAACAGACGTGAGTTTATGTTATGTTATGTTATGTTATGTTATGTTATGTTATGTTATGTTATGTTATGTTATGTTATGTTATGTTATGTTATGTTATGTTATGTTATGTTATGTTATGTTATGTTATGTAATGTTATGTTATGTTATGTTATGTTATGTTATGTTATGTTATGTTATGTTATGTTATGTTATGTTATGTTATGTTATGTTATGTTATGTTATGTTATGTTATGTTATGTTATGTTATGTTATGTTATGTTATGTTATGTTATGTTATGTTATGTTATGTTATGTTATGTTATGTTATGTTATGTTATGTTATGTTATGTTATGTTATGTTATGTTATGTTATGTTATGTTATGTTATGTTATGTTATGTTATGTTATGTTATGTTATGTTATGTTATGTTATGTTATGTTATGTTATGTTATGTTATGTTATGTTATGTTATGTTATGTTATGTTATGTTATGTTATGTTATGTTATGTTATGTTATGTTATGTTATGTTATGTTATGTTATGTTATGTTATGTTATGTTATGTTATGTTATGTTATGTTATGTTATGTTATGTTATGTTATGTTATGTTATGTTATGTTATGTTTTTTGTACTTTTTAAATTGATTTACTAGTCAAGCTCTTTCATTTGATACCCATACTGAGGGAGTTATAAAGAAATATGTATTCCGACATGTTGTGGCGCGGCGGCCATCTTCGACCGATTTTTTTCAAACATAGCTAAGAACACTCCCGACTAATATACCTTTTAAACAAAAAACTAGATCCAAATCGGTTCATCCGTTTGGGTGCTACGATGCCACAGACAGGTACACACTAACACACACACACACACACACACACACACACACACACACACACACACACGTCAAACTTAATAACACCCCAACGTTTTTAACGTCGGGGGTTAAGAACTGTATATAATAATCTATAATCAATCTCACCAGTCTTTCGGGAACATAAGGCAGTTGGGCACCTAACTGCTAAGATAAATTAAATTGCCACATGATAAAGATCTGGAGTACTCTGCTCGCGCTCGTGTTTCCTTCTTCTTACAATCCGTGTAATCGTGCATCTATCGAGGCTTTCAAGTCAAGGACCACCATTTTAAGATCAACAGCATCTGCAAGGGTTGTCTGTTGCTCCTGACAGATGCAGTGAACTGACGGACTTATATATCGCAAAAAAATATGAAAGCGAAGAGCCAGGGAGTGTACTCAGGGCTTCAAAGTGAAAGCTTTAGCTTTAGCAAGCAATAGGACTTGGATGATGATGGTGAGGCACGTTCCATGGCAGCTTTTGTAGGTAAACTGACATCTTTAGTAAGAAAATGACTTAAAGATCTTATCAATCTTTATTCTGAAGTTAAAACCTTTCACAGCCATGAATACACTACAATGCTCTTACACATAATTAGGTGTATTTATTGGCTTCGTTACTTGTTCGATAGCGTAGTAAGCAAGATACACGAGACCTAGGTCGGGAGCTCGCGGCCTTTTGAGAGATACGAAGCCATTGTCGGCCTATTGTCAGTGAAACAATAGCCATTTCAACACCTCACAATAGCACGAGTTAGCTCCGTGAAAAATTAACGCGCCCAACCTGCGTGAGATGAACATTTCAAACTGTTTCGACCTAGCTTCCATGCGTGATATACTTTAATAGTCTCTATTTTATCTTTAAAAGCAATATTATGAGGTAAATTGATTATGAACTTAGTACCTATATTTTTATATATTTTTCATACTTTCGCGTATATTACATTCCAAGATAGGTCCAAGAATAGGTGCCAGTTTTGTTTGCCATTTTGTGATATTACATAGGGAATGGGCTGTAGCACCAAGATCTTCGGAGCCAAGCCAACCTAAAAACCGATAAAACTGATGATGAAAAGAGGAAGGCTTACTGGCTTATTGGCTGGAATACAATGTCGAAATGGGTATTAATAATAGCGAAATATATTTCCCTTTAAGTATACAATCATCAGACTCTCTCCAAACGTTCAGGTAGATTCGTCAGTTAAAATCAACACAAGTCAAATATTTTCCATTGCAAGGCACTTTAAACGTTGCCTCACCAATTTCAGTAAATTAAATAAGTATCAGGGCGAATGAAACCTGAAATATCGATGCGATAGTGCTCCGTTGCGGTCTCAATACAGCCCAATTAGTCAGCACAGACTTCCGCACGTTTTTGCCCGACCACTAATAGGCAAGATCTCACTGCGAAGACGTTTACATCATACGGCATGACTAGTGCGTGATAGAGTACACGGGTTGAATAGAATTTCTTTATAATTTACTTGCTTGTTAAAGAAACAAAGCTAAAAAGCCGCTGAGTTACCGATGTATGAACAGATTATGAGCTGCGTGTTATCATGCTCAGTATTGAAAGTAAGTATTTATTTTAGGCGCCACTACTTATAATTTTATCTGTTTTTGTTCAATAGCCAGCTGTAAATATGCATGAAATGTTGCTGAGAAATAAATTTTGAAATGTATTACCTATTTTGTGTTAAAACAGAGAAAGGTACTAAATTTCAATAAGACAATGGCTAATTCCAAACATACAATAACTAAAGTCGCTAACAAACGCTCCTTACAAACACCTAGAAGCGGGTCACACGATGACATTCGATGTCAACCAACCAAAAGTGTCTTCTCAATGATATAAAATCATATCCGATCCTAAAATCGGATAGTGTAAAAAGATTTTGTGGAGTACTAAGGGATTATAGGCTCGGCTCAGCACACAATTACGCAGGTCAAGCGTGCACTCGCCTCGTACTGCTACAATTCACAAAGCTAACGCCAGACAACTCTATGCGCCTACTCATCACTATATTGTTTACTGTAAATCCTGTTTCTTTAGACAAAGAAAATAGGTACATCATTTCATTTTGATGTAAGTGACGTCAATTCTCATTAGAATGTACCTATACATCTTTTAACATTTATGTTGGAAGATTACGCCAGGGTATATTTCCGGATGCATTACTGCAGAATATTTAATTACAGTGGACAAGAATGAATAGTTAAGAAATTAATATTTATGTTCACCTGCACTCCGACCGAGGCCCAAGAGTCAATGCACACACACATGTTAGACAATAATATTGTAACCTATTTTAAATAAATCCTTAGAATAAACCGATACTTTAGTAAGTTTCTATATTTAGACTAAATTATCTATGGTTGCGCGAGCGAGTCCCCTCGGATACCCCCCTGCCGGAGCCGGAAGGGGAGGTTATGTCGGACTCGAACCGACTAAAACCGCACGCCGACTGTGGGTCGCGGTGCTAGGCCGGAGGTGAGGTTGTCATCGACATATCCCTGCACCCCGGCTGACCTAGGGCCATCCCTTACGGTCTAGCGCTCCTCGGGAGGGTCCCCGACTCGCCCCCGGAATGGGGAGGCGCGCTTCTTAGCGCGCCGTCGCCGTGGCCTGCTTCTGCTGGGGTGACAGGCGGCTCCACCCGTCACCCCCAGGCCCGCGCTCATGGGGGACGGAGGTCAGTCAGTGCCCTCCGACGCCCGAGTTGCCTGCGCGCGCGGGCGCTCGCGCCGCCTCTCCCGTTGCGCCGTCTCCTTGACGACCATTACCTGCTCGCTGAAGGAGACGCCGGCCGCCCACGCGTCCACACAGCGGACCATTGCTGTGAGCAGGGAGGCGAGGGTAAGAACTGTCACTCCCAGGGCCGCCACTAGCTCCCGCCTTGGTCCGGCCCACACTCGGTGAGCGTGTGCAGCTCTGTGTCTGGTCAGCATTATCTAGATGTCAAGCTATGACATTGAATCGGCCCTTTCCTTGGTATCTCTCGCCTAGGGAGGTCGCATTGAGTACGGCGGCCAACTGCTGTATTTCGGTACCGGGGTCTTCGCAGTGGTCTTCACGCCAACTACTATGGACGTGAGGCACACCGGCGAGGACCCTGACAGCCGGCATCATCACCAGCTCCGATGTCAACGAGCTAAGTACAAACTACCATCTTTGCACTGCGGATACAAGCAACGCCTCGGCAGAATATTTTTTATGAAACCATCCCCTGAGATTCATGACGATAATACCCACTATAAATTTATATAACGCTTATTCTTCGATTACAATATTATAATTCAATTGTAAATCCAAACTTTCATTTAATCTCATGTCTCTGCTCACACCGCTAACCGCTAGCCGGTAATAAGTTTCATATTACAATCATTATTAATTATTTTTTACAGCTCACATAGATCAATTATTTAACTTCAATTATTTAACATCATTAAATTAACAAGCTTAAAACTTCTCTTCGTTACATTGGCGCCTAGAAAGGTATTATTCTGCCGTAGGTATTGTGTTTTGTTCATAAAAAATAAATTATCTTCTATCTATTATTTCATGTTTACTTTACCAGTAGTGAGTTTTTCATAAATTTTATTGTGATTTTTAATTTTCACCTAAAAGTTATATTATTAATGAACAACGGTACTAGTTAATCTAGCCAAGCTTATAAAGTTTTACGGTAGTTTTCAATTGTATACTACTACCTACTTTATACCCACTAGTAAAGTAAAGTTCTATTTTCTTTTACTTTTTACGGATTTGTTGATCTCACTCATATCATTTCGGTACTTATCTGTTATAAATTTTTGTGCTGTTGTACACACACTGAGTACTCTGTCAGTGAATTTAATTCATTTTTATACTTATTTACCTTTTTAGTGCAAATATTTTGCATAATAATAACTTACCTATTGTCATTATGACAACATATTGCAGGTTGATTTTTCTTTATTTAGTAACTACTAGCTTTTGCCCGCGGCTCCGCCCGCGTGGATGTCTGTTATAGCGACCAAACACAGCCTATGTCCTTTCTCATGGCCTAATCTACCCCTATACCAAATTTCATCAAAATCGGTTCAGAGGTTTAGGCGTGATAGCGTAACATACAGACAGACAGACACACAGAGTTACTTTCGCATTTATAATATTAGTATGGATTAGTATGGATATGGATTTTGTTGTTCAAACACAAATAGTCATAATTATTCACTTACAGGTTAGGCACGTCTGTAAAAACACGCGAATAGACACATACGATTTAAAAAATAAATAAAGAATGCACTTATTTAAATAACACTTTAAAAATATTTTAGTTCCATAATACATATATGCTACATTTTTACCGTGCGACATTTACAAAATAACCATTATTTTGAAAAAAAAATCTCAACATCGATCAAAATCATCGAAATCGGCCTTTGCTATTATGATAATTTCCACTATTTCTTTACTCTATTTGAAAAAAAAAACTGTGTTAAAATTATAGTTTTGTACTAAATCAAACCACTTATTTTACTATCATATAGGCATAGTACCTTCTAATTTGTTGTAAACTACTAAAATCTTATGTCAATCTCGCTCATCGCACCATAGATTTCATTTAATAAGTGACTTTAGGTTACTTCACCGTTATCTTTACACTTTATACTTAACTGTTATGTAGTCATGTCGCTTGTTGTCGGGTCTCTGTATCCAATTAGCTTAGTTATTAAAAAAAAGAAGACTTTTCCCTAAAATGTATTGTTTTGTTAGAGTAAGTGGCATACGACCACGGTTATCCTTGATATTTTCTTGTTTGTTACTTTTTATAGAGCGTGATTTTTCGGTAGTCGGGTATTATTTTTAGGGCAAAGTAAAGCTAATAATTTATAAATATATGAAATGTGCTTATCAAGCCCTTTCATTTGATACCAAACACGGCATATTTATCTCAAATTCATTTTTTAACACAGTACCTTATGAGCGCTAGAGGGCGCTACACAAGATTGAGCGACATCTCATATAGCTTATAACCATCGGACGATAAAGCCGCTTGTAACGATACCTCATTTGTCCAGTTCTAATAAGTACTTGAGGAGCTATGAGGGAACAAATGAACATACATACATACATACATACATACAGACATACATACATAGCCTGTCAAAATCATAACCCTCCTTTTGGCTTCGCCGTAGTCGGGTAAAAATACGGGTAAATTTGTAGTCCTCGTCTTGATTCTGTATATGGATTGTTGAGTCCCATGTCGGATTTTAGTATATCTGTTAATAATTCGTTATTCCATACGTTACCCACATTCTTTAATTATAACTTTTGCTGGTATATAAAAAATAATATATCAATGAAAATTGTTTATCGATGAACGATTAATACGACACTGCTTACATAGGTAATACACAGACCTGCGACCTAGGCTCGTAGCAACGCTGTAGTTTTAAACTTTATGTTTAACCATAATTACACCACCGTGTTCGTTCATGGAATGATACCAGTGTGGTAACACATACAGTAATAAAATGTTACTTAAACTAAAGTTTAACTTAAATTTTATCCGACTTCAAAACTATAACTAAAGTAAGAAAATACCCACGCACTTGATTTTCTGATGCAAAATCTTAATCAGACACCGCAAACAATAATGAGCTTCAAGGAAGCACGCGTAAATCGACGTGGGAAACTTCAGCTCGCAGTTATCTAGACGTTAACATCATAAACATCGATCCATTTCACTTAACTGTAGTGAACGCATCTAGCTGGTATTCTTGAAATATGCAAAGCGTACTCACGACCGAGAGCCGCGTAGGTAATAGCGCGTGAGATGCTCACAGCTAAATCTAGCTCTAAGCTATGAATGGAAAAATCTAGACTCTCATCAAGTTAGCCGGCTATACATTATGAGCTATTCTATGATAATGCAGTTTCTTGACGAGTCAGCCAAATGGCCGGTGACGTACTAAATAAGATTGAATATACTACAAGAATTTAGTGCCAAGTATTCTTTTTACCCACGACGGCACGGAGACGGTATATACGTTTGGGGTGAAAGGATGTTTGTGTGTTTGTTTGTGCAAATCCATGTTGCCATTTTCACCGAAACTACCAATCCAATTTTGATGCAGTTTTCAGTTATGGGTTCGAATTTAATAGGAGCATGTTCTTAGATAGGTGTTACAATGACAACTCACCAGGGGGCGCTACAGCAAGCATTGTAATGCAAATCAATGTTGCCAATTTTCTCCAAAAGTACTTGTCCGATTTTGAGGCAGTTTTCAATTATTGGTTTGATTGGTGCATGTCCTTAGATAGGTGTTACGGTGACAACCCACTAGGGGGCGCTGCAGTATACATTTTTTGAATTATTTTTAATACGTCGTGGTTTTTTTTCAAAAAAAATAGTTTTGCTTTTTATTTATACTTTATATTACTTTTCAGGCCGCTTTCAATGGCATCAACACAAAGCATTCGGATTTCTTTGTCTACATATCACTATTGCAAAAACTTAGATAATCCTTACGAATAATTCTTACGTTCCCTAATCAATATGATAAAAAATCATACTAAATCCGATCTAGCTGAAATTTGGTAGATACAGGTATAGATTATTATTATATTTATCCCTGGAATAGGTTATCACCTATACAAATAGATAAATGTACCTCTGAAAGTTACGCAATTTTAAAAATTTTCAGTTTGTTGCGACCTACTAATGACATAAAATTAATATCTACCTATTGATTTTATGTCGTTTCATTTATTATAATATGAGATACAGAATAAACTGTTTCTTACTTTCTTTCTGATATAAAATATAAATTAGAGTAAGGTGCTAACAAAATATTTTAATAAAGCTAAAGTAAGCTTCATATTCGTACTATTTTACTCTTAGAAAGTAGAAGTACAATAAATCGTTACACATGAATAAAGGAAGGGCCAGGCTCTCTCGTTTGCGGCACGCACGGTGCGGCGGCGTGGGTGCCTCTCACCGATATGTCTCGCTATAAAACAAACGAGAGGCTGCGATGCGCTGCGTGAATCGTGACAGGCCCGCACACCCTGCGCTGGATCATCGTGTCTCGCCGTACGTCACATAGATTTTGTGTGCTCTGATTGTGCCTATGACATCGGAACATTCTCCTTATTAGTGGTGTGAATTGAACAAAATTTCGGGCAGGTGTTTTTATAAATGTATTCTATATGTAAGCACTAGGTACTCTCTAGTCAGTCAGCTAGGGTGTGTGGTCTGCAACTTCCCGAACAACCGAAACGGCAGCGCCTCTCTCCCGTAGGGGAGACATTACTTAAGTGTCTACCTTGCTCTCTGTTTGACTTAGCTAATCTTTGAAAAGGCTGAATCAATTTTGACGAGCTTTGCACTGATAAGAGCTATTAAATAGACAAAATCGAAAGTCCCGCGTAGACTTTACATTTTGCCTAATAGCTGTGTCCACGTTCATATAGGAAGTACCTACCTACGATAGGAAATTTGCCCGTCATAAACTAAACTATTGTTATGAAACTAAATAAGATAATATCTACGAAGCAATAAATAAAATGATATAAATTAATAAGCTCACCAGTCGGTAGTAAGGATTGTGTTATCGCACAGCGACTGAGCACAAAATACGGCTGGATACCCGCCACTACGCCTCGGGCTCGAATAAAACCATATTTATTCAATTTCGTAAGAAGTTTATATTTCCACTCATTATTGCGTTTGAAGACGTCTGTGGTGTGGTGGTAGAACGGTCGACTTCGGAGGTCGCGGGTCCGATTCCCGAACGTATAAATATTTGTATAGGTAGGTTTGTATATTTCGGCTATTTGCTTTGGTCTTTGAGTTTCTATACTTATTCATAAGAGAAAATTATTCACTTTCTAGAACTCACGCTACAAGCTAAATAGTAACCTTGCTTACTTTCGGCACAGACCCCTAGACAAGTGGCAATTCGTTGCCTGGCGTACAATAGAATAAAATGAAGGACGAATGTATGTAATTGACACATATATCGGCGTTAATGACAGTTTTCAATGTATGTCAATCCCACACATTCATCATTCTGTTCTACAATACGCCGGCCAACGTATTACCACCTGTTTAAGGGGATTAGATCTAAATATACATAGAACACTGTTCTGAACACTTTTATCAAAGGGTTAGTGAGGTGGCTAAAAATATACACACCGCATATCTAATAATACTTTTATAAATTATTATTTTCATACTTACACATACAATTAATTTTATTGCACATTTTGCAATAGTTTTCACAACCTTTAAAGCTTTTTAAACACCATTACGCTACAATAGGTGGTAGTCCATATGTGTTATATTTATTTTTTGCGTATACAATTAAAATGATATTGCATCGATTTATGCACGTGTGTCGAAGTGCGATAGGACGGGCGATGCACGCAAGGCTTCGGCCCACAGCCCACATGAGGTGGCCCACGCACGACGCGTGTGCACAAACTTATGAGCATGCCTTTCCAGGGTGGATATTATTATTTCTAATGTCTATGCTTGTTACGGATTTATTATTTAGTTCAGATTTCCTGTCAAATATAGGTACTGTAAGTCTATCATCGTTGTATGAGGTCATCTTTTAAAATAAAGTACACGTCAATTTGACTTCAGGCAAAAGGCAAAATCTCGGAAAGATGGTCACCATCGTAAATATGTACCACGTTAACAGTGGTGACACTCAGCTTGACGACCTCATCTGATGCCTTTTCACACTCCGCTTATACAACCCGGGACTGTAGGAAGAAGGAAACACGTGAGCTGGTAGGGAGTTCCAGGTCTCAGTGGTGCGGCATAGGAATAAGTCACTGAAACGCTTGGTTCTAGCAGGAATACTCTGCCTAATCGCCGACGTAGACTGTCAAGTGTAAGTTTATTTTCGTTATTAAGGTATCTTCAGTATAACCATATTTGTATAGGAATCGGGTAGGTATGTACTTACCTAATATGTAATGTATCAGTAGCGAGGGGTCCCTATACCTAACACGATTCCTGCCAGCTTGTTTTGCAAAGGAAAGCCGTGGTAGAGATGTTTACATTTACACTCCAATATTTCCACTGACATGGCTTGTCTTTTGAAAATTTTGCATTTTCGCCACTGTAGTGGCCCTTGGTGGGGTCTGCCAGGTGCGAGGGATATGTCTACTAAGACAATCTCACCTCCAGCAACTTACGACCCACAGACGATTTGCATTTTAGTCGGTTAAAGCCCGATATAACCTCCCCCACCGGCTCCAAGTATCCTTAAAAAAGGTATGTAATTTCTTTCGAAATCATACGTAAGTAAATAGTCTATTTATTTCATTGGTAAGTCGTTATAGGTATATCAACTGTACCGGTACTCACATTAGGTAGATGCTAACTAAAATACTAACTGTACAATATATAGGGTGTCACAGTAAGAGTGCACTTTTTAAAATTGGATTTTTTTTTTCATGCAAGTCGCAACTCTGAAATTTTACAGTTGTTACCTCAGTTTATTCCGGTAATTAAAAATGGAGCTTTCGAAAGAACAACCCGTTACAATTGTAAAAACTCATTACAAAACTCATTACAAAACAATCGATTTATTGCAGCAACGATTTCCAGAACACATTATCTCACGAAATTCTGATGTCAACTGGCCACCAAGATCGTGCGATTTAACGCCGTGCAATTATTTTCTTCGTGGTTCTGTGAAATCTCGGGTTTGTGCGAATAAACCCGAAATAATTCCTGAGCGCAGATCGAAAATCCAACGCGTCATCGGTGAGATACAGCCACATCTCTGTGCAAAAGTCATGGAAAATTTCATGAAAATGCCGGTTATTTTATTCCATACTTAATCGGAACATGTCTTCTTTAAATTGCAATAAAAATATCACAACTCTGTCGTAAAATACTTACTTTTATTTTAAAATTAAAAAGTGCACTCTTATTGAGACACCTATATAAATAACTAGCTTCTGCCCGCGGCTCCACCCGCTTGGATGTCGGTTATCGTTACCAAACATAGCCTTTGTTCTTTCTCATGGTCTAATCTACCCCTATACCAAATTTCATCGAAATCGGTTCAGACAGACAGACAGAGTTACTTTCGCATTTATAATATTAGCATGGATTAAAAATAAAAAGAAGAGGGAGAGACTGTAACTTTACGCATCGTAGAATTCCTCCCCATCGACCTCTACTGGTACCGTGCCCAAAAGGCTGGCGGCATTACCTCGCTGAATAGCGATACCAATTATATATAATAAGTAAATTAAAATAGAATAGGGTAGGCAGCGCGAGTGTAACGCCCCTGGTGTTGCATACGTCCATAGGCCGCGGTAACCACTTTCCATCAGGTGGGCCGTGTGCTTGTTTGCCACCTAAGTGGTATAAAAAAAATAGATACTATTACAGTGCACAAATACTACTCGCTTTCCCGCCATTTCCCCGCGTATCCGTATTTCAAGTTTAATCCTGCGGTTAGTTTTGCTAAACTAATAACATTTATTTTTCCAGTTTCCTTAACACAATGTTGGTACTAAAGATAGTGCAAGGAGATTTCGGCTTTGGTTCTAGAAAAACAAAATTTCTGTGGTTTCAGATAGGGAAGGAAAAGTAATGAGACTGGATAACACAGTTACGTTTAGTTTTTAATTGCTTTGTAAGATTTAAGCTGCATAGCTTATTTTTTAAATAGTACGATATTATGGGCACAAGTTTATTAAGATATGGATGTCACTTATCGCTAAATTAAGATTTAAACTATCCTATCTCTCAAGTTAGATCGAACTGCACATGGTGTGCGAATTTTATTATAATCGGTTAAGTGGTTTAGGAGTCCATTGAGGACAAACATTGTGACACGAGATTTATATATATTAAGATATGTTATAGACCATATTTGATAAACTATTTTAATAGCCACCACGCCATCACAATTCACGGAATACGGATCCCGTTCCTGTGACCCACATGAACCTATTCTCGGAATTAAGAAGTAGTTTACGATAAATTCTCAAAATATGTACAAAAGTTTTCATAAGAATCGGTTAAGCCGTATCGGAGAAGTTTGCAGACGGACATTGTCATACGAGAATTTTAAAATATATTATGACTAGCTTTTGCCCGCGGCTCCGCTCGCGTGGATGTCGGTTATCGCGACCAAACATAGCCTATGTCCGTTCTCATGGTCTAATCTACCCCTATGCCAAATTTCATCAAAATCGGTTCAGTGGTTTAAGCGTGAATGCGTAACATACAGACAGACAGACAGAGTTACTTTTGCATTGATAATATTAGTATGGATATAGATAAGTTAGTTAATTAAATATGTGAACTAAAATACTAACTGTACAATATATATACAAAAATTAATATCATTTCCATTCCATTCATTTTCTTTCGGTTTATGATTGGCAAATGGGTACCACCTGCTATCAAACTTACTTAGATATTTTCAGTGGCAGTCGGGTTTTTTTTATTTTTCAAATATTTTCTTTCATGAACCTCGGGCTATCTATATATATAAAAGAAAGTCGTGTTAGTTACTCCACTTATAACTCAAGAACGGCTGTACAGATTTGGCTGAAAATTGGTGAGGATATAGCTTAGAACCAGGAGACGGACATAGGATACTTTTTATCCCGTTCGACCTTTATTTTATCCAGGGTATAAGTAAGTAGTATTTTTGTGACTTTAGCATATTTGCATGAAGTATGAGGTACCAGGCTCACAGAAACTTTAAGGAACTTTATCTAGGGTCGTGGGAACAGGAGCAGTGTGTACTATACCTTACTATTTCAAACTTAACGCGAACGAAGTCGCTGGGAAAAGCTAGTTTGTATATAAAAAAACAATAAATCTCCGTATTTATTTTTCTAAATCTGATTTACTAAATACGATATGAAATTTCAAAAGTAAATAAGAATAAAATAATCCACCATTACATCCTTGTTAAAGAAAGATTCATGCTGCCCATAAAAGTCGTTAACGTTTAAATTACAAAGCGCCTGCACCGACCGAGGCTGCCATTAACGTCGTTTGTCCCATTCTGCAACAATTAGCTGATCTATGAACCGGTTTGAAGTTTGCGCCGAGTGTAATAAGCTCAGACATTGGATTTATAATAACCAGAAATTGCGCATCCGAGTAGGTATGGATGGTAGGAGCTGTAGGGTAACATACTAAGGTATACCTCCGGACACATAATTTGGAACTAAGTCACGAGACAAACAAGGACATTGGCGCTCGCGGATTGATGTATAATAATATATACTAGGTGAACTGGAGCTCATCCACCGCCGTACCTACCATACATACATACCGTCTCTACCATGGTGAATGTTCTGACGAGCTCTTCCAATTAGACCCACCCTCCTCTTAAATGTGCAGTGGCTTGGCTATTTCGGCTATATGGGAAACGGCATCCGGCCTCCTGAGTTGTGATTAGTGGCCTGCCACTAACAGTGTTGTTCATGTCGCCCATATAGGCCTCCATATTGACCAAACGACTGTTGACAACCAAGTTTTATCATGGTCTCTGAAGCAAGGAAGCGCCCAGGCAATATTTAATCTAAGTACCCATACAAATGGCAAGCACACATTACTGAAGAGTGAACGCATTTGGCCATTAGCACTTTAATTCCAAACTCCCATTTCAAGAAACTTAGCCAAATTGGACGAGTTCCGAGCACAAATCCTGCTATACAATTCTCTCAGAATATAGAGTCGAGCACTGCGCTGCAACCTACAACAGCTTTGATAGACCTTGTCATTGGTCGAACTGGGTACGTCACTGGAGATCGACCAATGACAGTCACAAAGCTGTCGCAGCGCAGTGGTCGACGCTATATGCTTAGAGATTAGCACAGCTGGTTGCATCGAAACTTTAAAGTCTGAAGTCCACTCTCTTAAAGCTCCATTATTTCTGTTATTCGGTTTCTCTTGACTTTTAGGAGAGTAAATCCCAGCGCACGCACCCCACGCACCACATTATTATGCTTTGTATAGAAAGTGCGATCCGTACGATGCGAGTAGGTGGACACACTTGTTCGCTACGGATCATACGGATCGCACTTTCTATACAAAGCAGATTAATGCGGTGCGTGGGGTGCATGCGGTGCGGGTAGGTGGACGCTAGGCTTAACTGTCGTCTGATCCTCTTTACCACCAAAGGAAAACCTCCGATAGAGGCTCGTCCGTTCATCAGCAGGTGAAAAAATAATAATTAGAGATGATAAGAATGCATGTTTTTGAAGTAGGCGTTGGTGATGTTTTTTTTAGATGAAAACTTATTTTGGTTTGAACTCCCATCATCATCACGCACATCACGTCTATCTCATCTTTAGGCCAGCATTTTTTGGGTGAATAAAATCGTGTCTAGTTCTAATAGGTGATAGGTAAATGTACTTTTTCCACAGCAAAGTACACGCATGTATTTTATGTAGACTGTTTTCACTTTTCACTTCTATTGACAGTCCCAAAACACTCACCATCACGTTTTTTTTAGACGAAATCTAAGCAAGGCTATTTTATATCAAGTAAAAATCCCGTTACAGAAAACAGTGACTGGTATTAACTTTGTTACACAGACAATTCGTATCATTTTCGATTCTCTATTGGTGTCTGTAATAATCAGTTCAAATCATAGTGCGTCGGAAATATAAAGTACAGAGTACCGTTCAGACCTTGTGGCAGACGTTGAGAACAATCCGTCTCATGTATAGTATAAACAAATTTAGCACAACGCAACGTAGTCAACTAATATCAAAGGCGGAAAATATGATAGATCAACCAAACCCGCAGTTAGACTGCAAAAAGCTGGTCCCAAACTCCGAGATGAAAGCTTCAGATGCAACTGGGATTTACGCAAGGATGAAGAAGAAGTCAATAATATCAAAGATAATTTATACATGTAAGCGTATACATGTGATTATTATGTAGTAGATGGAGTTTGAAAGGCGTACATCTATCTATATATATATAAATGAACCCCTATTTCCCTTGGTCACGACATCACGCCTGAACGGCTGAACCGATTTCGCTAATTCTTTTTATGTTGTGTTCGTTATAATTAGGAGAAGGTTCTTATGAAAGAAAAAATGAAGAAAATTGCGCGGAAAATTAGAAAATTTAAGAATACATAACCACCATATAAAATAGCTGATCCGATATACGCCATGTCTAAATTTTTGAATTTGGAATACGAATTGGAAAAAAATGTGTTTAATTCTAATACTGCTGTATGATATTCTTCTATGTTATCTGACGTTTGATATAGAATTGACATACCTAATGCGTGCAAATATCGTCAGAGGGTGATTTGATTAGTTGACATTCTTCTGAATTAACAAAATGCCCGTTGCTTGGGCTGTGAAAATATTTATGGTGGCTATTTTTTTATTTAGGTCGAAAAATTGATGGTTCATGGTAGTATGAACGCCCTTGAGCGTAGAGGTATATGGTTGTATGGGTCCCATCCATAGGTATATAGGCTCCGTAGGTGTAAGTATGGGCCCCGGTGACCTATAGTGTCAGTAGCTCCGTGGGCGTATGGGGCCCGAATCT
Organism: Eilema sororculum; assembly: GCA_914829495.1. Lineage (NCBI taxonomy): Eukaryota > Metazoa > Arthropoda > Insecta > Lepidoptera > Erebidae > Eilema > Eilema sororculum. The sequence goes on along the minus strand of OU618543.1, from coordinate 13,602,037 downwards.
TTCCGTTCTCAAAATAATTACCTGAGAATTAGATACAGCTAATTGATTCTAATTTCTAAGGCGAAACGAAATTTGCCGGGACAGCTAGTGATAAATATTTTTAGTTGATATAAAAATGTTGAACGCAGCTGCATGTTGAAATTGCTGTCATCGAGAAACTTAGTCATCTGGCCATCCAAGAAGTAAGCGTGCGCGGTTCTGTCTCATAGAATGATGATCAGTCAGAATAGAGTGATGAACGTATGAGATTGACCCGTATTTTGACGTTTGTGAAGGTAGTTAACGGTCGGTCTGAAACCTTTTTTTGCTGGCTGTAATCATAATGTCACATATCCAATTTTTCAAGAAGTTCCAAAATCATGTTTAAAAAATCTCACTTGTAAACAGAACTTTGGGAATTGAAAGTCTAAAAACTATCGATTATAATAAAAGCACTTTCTTACTAACCTTGTTTGATGTCAATAATGTCATTGTATAGTAAAGTAACTATTAAACTAATAGTAATTACCTGCCTATTTTGATGCCAAAGCACGCCTAATTTTAGTTCAGGTAAGTTCTATACTCAAAAAAGGGTACAACTAGGCAGACATTGACGTGAAAACATGGAACAATATACAACACATACGGAAATTTTTCGAAGGATATTCATAAGAGTTATAAGATATGATATCGAGTCAAATATTTGTTATACATAAGCGAACTAAGCGGAAACACGCCGACGTCGTGCTAAAACAAACTCGGCCTGAAGCTGTGGGCGTGCCCTCTGCGATCGTAAGGCACGCGCCGATCCTCAAGATTATTTAGCTATAGAAATTGATGCACCTTAAGAAACTAACTCGATTATAACAGGAATTCTTGATAGGCATGTCGTTCTAGTAAAAACCCTAGTTACAAGTTAGGCACTACCTGTTTGGTTACATCTTCACCAGAAAGCCGCCAGAAAAACTGACAGACAAAGATTTATTGAGATAGGATAAAATATCGGTCCAGGCGGAAAGCTCGTTATTTAGGTCGACAGTTAGCATACTAAATGCTTTAATTTCAGTCAGATAACAGACCAAAGTTTGGAACATTGTTTTAATTATGAAAGTACTAGCTGTTGCCCACTTCTCCGCCCGCGTGCATGTCGGTTATTGCGACCAAACATAGCCTATGTCCTTTCTCAAGGTCTATTCTACCCCTATACCAAATTTCATCAATATAGGTTCATTGGTTTTGGTGTGAAAGCGTAACATACAGACAAAAATACTTTACCTCCGGCCTAGCACCACGACCCACAGTCGGCGTGCGGTTTTAGTCGGTTCGAGTCCGACATAACCTCCCCTTCCGGCTCCGGTAGGGGAGGTATCCGAGGGGATTTCCGCACGAAAAAAAAAAGACAACATTACTTTAGTATTTATAATATTAGCATGGATTATATTCATAATATATCATCGTATCCATTCATTCTAAAGGTTATATCCGATACCCTGATATTAAAATGCAAACAACTAACTACCTATTAGGTAAAGTTGCGTTACATACAACTAGTAAGAAGTACAACCCCTAAATACAGATGATAACTAGTTCTCATTAACATAAACAGATGATACGGCTGGATGCACTTTTGTTCCAATTATTACATGCGTCCCACGGTTTTACCTGAAGTAAATTTTACTGCCCAAGTAATATAAAAAAGTCTTCTAGTTCTGGGTTCTTTCAACTTGGGGATCAAACGGTAGTAACTCTTATAAGACTGAGATAAGCCAAATAAAAAGGAAGAGAAGAAGTAAGAGCTAGGTCCACATACTTCTTCTCTCCCTTTTCTATTGGTGAGGTGAAAACCTCGGATGCAGTCGGTCATAACACGCAACGCTAAGATGATGATAGAATAGGTTATGAAGAAGATCAAAGAAGAGTATAAATACCCAGCATACCACAGACTTATCTGAAAAGAATGAATATTTACCAGGATTATAGCCTGAGACACCACACTCTCCTATCTCCACAGTGGAATATGAAAACTTTAATATTTTATAGGTTAGTACCTACCTCTTACTATTTCTTCTGTAGGTAGCATTCTAGTACGGCTACGGATGGATTAGTTATAGTATTAGTAGTAGTATTTCTTATGATATGTAGATAAGTACTAAAATAAAATTATGTTTTTCAAATTGCACTCAAGGTGTAAATCATACAAACGAAGTAAGAGACTGACATAATTATAGTGTTCATATCTCTGGTAAAAGTACATTTTTAAAAATTAATACGTTAAAATTGTACTTTATTAATTGAGTTATACTCGTATTATTCTGCGCTATGAGTAAGGATCTGCGGTAGCCTAGTGGTATGGGTAATGGACTGCTGAGACGAGGTCTCGTGTTCGATCCCAGGTTTACCATGGCACACACCAATGACTTTTCGATGCTTTTCGAAGTTATGTGTGTATTTATCGCAGGTTTGTAAGTGCCCGGTTAATGGCAATAGGCTCGCCACCTATTACATTGGGACTTAAACATAAACTGGCGAAATGTGGGTGCTAGCACCACTGCCTACCCCTTCGGGGAATACAGGCGTGAGTTTATGTTATATGTATATGTTTATGTTATGAGTAAGGAAACTATTGTAATTTCAATCTTAAATCATAACAAAATTATTTACTTCACTTCACCTATAATTAGAAATGATAATATTCACGTAACCATTCCATGGTTAGTAACAATACTAAATTAGCTGCGTAAAGCGTAAAACTGAAGCTTTTGAGCATGCTTTTTAATAACAGTTATTACCTGTCTGAATGTGGCAGTTGAGATAATAATCGTTCACATAGGGCGCTCGAGCGAACCTTGGGTAGTTATTTAATTAATTAAAACCTCGCATTTGCTGATACGTGGGTATTAATCCAAAGTGTCAAGTAAAAGGAGCTAAGTGCAATCACTAATCAAGATGCAGGTGCCTCCCAGGTGCGTTCCGACACTCATTTTGTTAAGTGCATCTAGTTTGAACAGCGTATCACTATTGGAAGTAAACAAAATTAACGTTGGAACTGTGTTTGCGTATCAATTAGCAATCTGTCGACGTCTAACACTTACCCGACGACGGCCTTATTGACTCATATATTACAAGTATTATATTTTAATGTCTTAGTATGTAAATTTCTTGCGATTGGTATGATAATGGTTAAAAACACACGTTTTAATTGAAGTCTAGAAAGTAAAAAATTATTAATTGTTAAGTAATGATTTCAATAGAATATTGATTAACATAATTGACATTAATGAAATAGAAAAAAAAAAGCGAAAGGTAATAACAACATTAATTATTATCATCGGGAACTTTTTGGTTAGGTTTTCTATTGAAGCGTATTTCATTTTATACTCTTATTCAGTTTTGATTTTGTAAGCTATTAAAAGAAATAGGTACTTTTTGAGTTATTGTATTGTCATCGCTTACGCAATGCTGTAAATCAAGATCAAAACTTTCGTTACATATGATGAGGAATGTCATTCATTCCGTACGGTGGAAATGTTGGAGTATTTAGCATAAACATCTCTACCACGGTTTCCCTTTGCAGAGCAAGCCAGTTAGGAATCATGTTGGAGGGACCCCTCGCCACTGATATGAAGCTATTTTATTATACCTTTTAAAAAAAAAACTAAATCCATATCGGTTAATCCGTTTGGGTGCTACGATGCCACAGACAGACACACATAACAGACACATCAAACTTATAACACCCCGTCGTTTTTGCGTCGGGGGTTAAAAAGAGTATTAAAAAGAAAATAGTTATATTAGTTATCATTAAATGATATTCAAAGAAAATCTGAATCTTCTATTTGGCGAATGCCACATAGAAGGTCATTCGCCAAATAGAAGACTCTCTACATAACATACTTTATATAAATGTACAATTTAACAAAATGCTTAAAATATCTACTAACTAGCTTTTTCCTGCGGCTCCGCCCGCGTGGATATCGGTTATCGCGGCAAACATAGCCTATGTCCTTTCTCAATGTCTAATCTACCCATGTACGAAATTTCATCAAAATCGGTTCAGCGGTTTAGTCGTGAAAGCGTAACATACAGACAGACAGACAGACAGAGTTACTTTCGCATTTATAATATTGGTATGGATTAATGAACAATTACTATTTAAACAATAAAGGAAGCAAATATTTTATAAAATACTACCATTATATTTTCGCGCATAAACTTTTATTTGACTGACTACTGGGAAACGATGCCTTAAAAGAATTCAAAATTAAGCCGTCTTCGTAGAAGTGATGGAGACGTTCTGCAATACATCAGTCGGGAGTCGTGAGGAAATCGAATTAAATGAGTCGCTGGCTGAAAAGAATCGTTTCGTGGCACGAATGAACAACAATGCCTGTTATTAAAAAAAAGAATGGTGATAAAGAACGTATAATTTGTTCCATAATTAATGCGAGACGGTGTGACGGGGCGTGAGTAAAGCTTCTCATTTCGCATGTAGAAAGCCGCGTCTGATCGTGTTACTGGTTCAGAAGTTACGTCGATATTGTTACGATAAGAACGAGCTCATTTGTATAATTAATTGTGACTAATTGAGAAATATTTAAGTGCACAAAATGTGTATGGAAATTAAATTAACGGAGGTTAAATAATTAGGGGGTGATCGTGATTCGAAAGTATGTATTCGTAATTTATAACAAAATTAACTATGTAGGCAGGTACGGTGCACGCAAGAATATCGTCTACAGATATAAAAATGGTCGCCGAGTTGGCCTGACTTGGTGATAGCGAAATGTTTTACAAAGCTATACCGTATAGGGTCCCACCCCGGTCTTCAGGTTAAACCAGTAATCTGTTGGATGACGAATGAGGCTGACGCAGACATTCCTCTTCATTTGAGGTCAGAAAACAGTCACTTCTATAAATCTCAAAATAAACAACATTTCGGCAAGGACCACGGCACGAGCTCCGGCTCTAAAGTGTGAGCTTTAGATACAACCGGGATTGTTGCTCAAACAAGTTATGATGTGAAAACGTTTCATTACACATCTAAAATTCATTAATCAGAACTATATTTGGTTAAGTATCTAATTAAAACATATAATTTTGAAAAGCATGTTCATTAGACATGGCATGAATCGTGCGTACATCGTCAGCTGCAACTGGATCGACAGGCGGCATTAGTTACCGCGAGTGACGTCCCAATAGCGGGCTCTTTGAAACTCACCCGCCAACTGTCTACAACCGGCCTTATGGTCACATTCACATAATGCGTACTTACTTTATGAATGAACGCATTCATTCATAAAATACAAGTGTACAAACACTTAATGAATGACAACATACGTATACTTACATGTTTCGTCCCACCTTTTTTTATTTTATTTTTTTTTCATGCGGAAATCCCCTCGGAGGCCTCCCCCGCCGGAGCCGGAAGGGGAGGTAATGTCCACCGACCAACTGACTAAAACCGCACGCCGACTGAGGGTCGTGGTTCATGATGCTAGGCCGGAGGTGAGGTTTTCTTCGACATATCCCTCCCACCCTGGCAGACCCAGGGCCATAACTCGTCCTACCTAGTACCAACTGCCTAGTACGATTTGCGAATATTAAGATTGTCTAAAATACTAGTCACATTTCAGATCGGAAAAAATATCGGAGAAAAAGCTGTTTTACTCTAGTCTGAAATCAAAATCTCTATAGTAAAAAAGCATTTTCCCCGACTTTTTTTATTCCCCGCAGTAGGGTTGTTATTCTCTTTAGAAAATTTCATTAGTCGTAACGCGAATAGTTAATGGATTCAAGTCACTAAACTGTGCGCTAAGGAAATCTCCTTTGAGTTGTTGATGAAGAAATCGCGCCGTTATGCAGACTGGCTATTAGGTTTCTAACCATGTTTGATGAACGATGGTGACAAGGTAAATGATGAAACTACAATTTTTTTATTTGGTCTTCTCTAGATATTCAATAAGTTTTTTTTTCTGAAGCAGTATGGGGCTCTAAGCGAGAGCCCTATTTTAACTTGTTTCTGACTCAAATCTCGAATAACTTTGCATAGCATGAATCGCAAAAAGGTCTGGTACGTAAAAGATGCATGCACAGCCAGGCCACCACACCGTCCTGATTTAATAGAATAAAGCACCATAGATGTAAATAAATACAACGTGCTCCCTACTTCCGTACATTTTGTTCAAATTATTCTTCGAATTTATATTCGTAACGCCGTTTTTTTTCCGCCCGCGTGCCGTCTGATCCCGTTCCCGTTGCACCCTATACTAGATTAAGCGTGTATTATACATGTAAACCTTTCTCTTGAATCACTCTATCTATTGAAAAAAACTGCTTCAAAATCCGTCGCTTAGTTTTAAAGATTTAAGCATACATGGGGACGGACAGACAGCGACAGCGACTTTGTTTTATACTTTATTTATTTTTAGTGATACATAGGTGCAATACTGTATTTATAACTAACTAGCTTTTGCCCGCGGCTCCGCTCGCGTGGATGTCGGTTCCCGGCAATTATTCGAATTTTTCTCAACGTACAAACCTTCCCTGAACTTGCACAAATAATTCAAGACCAAAATTAGCCAAATCGGTTCGTGCGTTCTGGAGTTATAGCGTCAGGAAGGAAAACCCGACTTATTTTTATACTACTTGCGATACGACTATGATTTTTTTTCTGTACAGGATAATCCCCCTGCTGATGAGAAGAAGAAGGGGGATTGGAGAAGAAGCCTTTTTTTCTCTAGCTCTTTACCTTTTTTTTTCATCTTCACGTCAAGTGCAAATTAACTTCACTTAGTCAGGCGGCCTAGTCTCGTTGCCTAGTGTACTTGTACTGGAACTTCATCCGTTAAACAGTAGGTAGGTAAGCCACCTACCTGCTGTTTAACGGATGAAGCTCCAATGCAAACTTTCTTGGGGTTTCGAAGTTAGACGGCATTTGATCCCATAAAACCATTTTCACCATAAAAGTACCTAGTCTAAGCCAAAACAAAAGGAGAATAATGAGTACCTACATGACAGATCCTGAGTTTCAAAATGGAAACCCCGATGCAATGAGCATGGCTCTACCTAAAAAAACCTAATATATCTGTTGTCCAGTTACTAATATTCTGTTTAATTACATTGGTCGCATCTCTATACTATTTTGTTTATTCTTAAGCAGAAATGTACAAGTTTCTAAACAAAATAATGGTGTATATTGTGTGGTAGTGGCGGGGTCGCGCGTGCGGGCTCTGTGGTCGTTTTGCGGCGCGCATGCGTCGTGACCGTGCGCGCGCGCTCGTCACGCGCTGCGATCTGCGCCCGCGCAAGCCCGCACCACTATTTTATCGCATTAATTATTTGAAAAAGGATTCCCGTAGAGCCAACATTCTTTTGAGTTTGTCAGGTGTGGGAACCGAACTTTAGGATTATTTTTTCTGATATAAACAGTTTAAGCATATTAAAACTATCTAGAAGAAGTAGGTCATAACTGAAAAATGCAAATAAATCTTGAAAAAAGTAATCTAGCTATTTCTTTTTCGTTGCTGTACCTAGGTCTTTCTATTTATTGCTGTTCGCTATTCAATTATAGGTATATTTGGTACTCCGAGTTGGTTCCTGGTGAATACCACCCCATCTCTTCCCGTGGGTTAGTAGAAGGCGAGTAAGGGATAAGGCTGTAAACGGTGGCTGCCCGCTTGAAGGCAATAGGCTCGCCCCCTATTACGTGGGACCGAAAAACATGGTTGGTAAAATGTGGGTGTTAAATACACCTCTGCCCACCCCTTCGGGGATTTACGGGCGTGAGCTCATGCCTAGGTACCTACCTAGAATTAAGTACCTACCACCTCGCAGTTTCACCCAGAGCAATACAGATTTTTTAGTCTGAGCAGGTAAGTACAAAAAAATAGCACGATTAACCTTGAAAAAATACCTAGTAGAAATATAATTTCGGAATTCTTTGATTATTCAATAAATAAAAAAATACCCTTAAATTCAAGATGGTGGAGAGCGCAACGAGCCGTTCACCACGTAAATCTAAATTTAGACTTCCAGTGACCTCCCTCAACGAATTCTGAAAGAAAATTGCTACTAGGATTTTTTTATTTGTCAATTCCTATTTTCTTGGCCAATGAATCTCATCTCTCATCTGCGTTATTACAAATCATTTGTCAAACTGTTCATACATTTTCCCATAGTTTGCCCATAGATGCACCTAATAGATAATAAATTCCGGGTTCTTACACGAGACCCAGAAAGCTAAAACAAATGCCGGTGTTGAGCGCACGTGTAACTCTTTTATTATTGATTGTAAGAATCAATAAAGGTCTTTCCACAGTGGACTGCACAAGTCCTTGTTAGCTTTTAAAGAAATTACACTGCTATCATACTGAATAGGGAATTAAGTGAACAAGTTGTGTGACAAATGGGAAATAGGGATAATATATTATACAGTTTGTTAATTAATGGAATCATAAAATTACCATAAAATTGGCATAGCACCTGTTTTGATGTTAAAACCTATTAAAAATCGCGATAACAGTGAAGTCAATTCATCTATACAATATATATATCTATACTGTACTATAATATATATCTATACAATTTATCATCTTTTGAAATCTGTCAAAATTTACAAATGTGAGATGCACAATGACTAGATAAGACTGCTCTTTGAAAATGTTGCCATTTTGGCCGTGCATGTACTTTTTCTGGCTACTCTAGCAAAACAACTGTCACCCGTAAATAGACCAGACTTTATTAAACCTATTTTAGTGATACACTTATCGCAGACTAAACGTGTGAGTTTAATAATTTTAACCTATACACTTACATGGACTTCCCTTGTAAGTATAAGAGACACGGGCTCCAATGATAAGTTTTAGGTGCAATCAGAGCTAACGCTGCCCTGATGACAATATAGATATTATTATGATTATAAATATCAGCATTCTACAAAGGCGAAGACACGGGCAACATCTAAATAGTTAGTAATCAACAACAGCTAAATGATTACAGGGTCAAAGGAAGGAGACGTCGTCAGATTGAAAAACGTAATCCTCAAGGCCACATGAGCGCATACATGTGCACTTGAATTGTAAATTGTAATCTAGTTCTACGAACATATTCAATCGCTGCAGCAATAAAATCAGCCAGGTAGAACATTTTTTACCTTGATACAGTACCTACAGACAATTTATGCTTATTTTAGTACCTACATATTGACTAATTTATTCCATCAATCTGCAGTATAATCAGACTCGTTACCTGATTTAGTTCACTGTTACTGTTCCGCTATTATACAGGGTTATAAAAAGAGTTTGGGCACAGTTTCGATAGCAAAATCATCTGGAATTATCAATTTGGCAAAAGAAAAAAAAATGATAATGTATGGGAATAATGTTCAGGGAAAAGAAAAAGTATAGGGATGTAAAAAAAAAATATTTCCCCAAATTAATACTTCCAGATGATTTTGCTTTCGAAAATGTGACCAAATTCTTTTTATCCGAGACGACTATAAAAACACCCAGTATAGGTCAGTGTTTAATTTCATAAGGAGTTTACTGCCCCAGTACGAAATTCGAGACCAAGCCAACACCACCTGCAAGCCGTCGACGTGACAAATGGAAAAGGCTCATAAACCATCGGAATATATATATATGCTATTTCGATAAAGCATGATCTGCTTCTGTCCTAGACACTACACAAACTTCTACCATCATTAAACTCTCCATGAAAAACAAGACTTTGATTCAAGTGCTTTGACCTGTCGATTTCATTAGACGTTGCTTTCATTTCATTGATTATTTATTAATGTAAAAATATATTTCTATTTACTAAAAGGGAAGCAATTAAAAACTACTATAATCCCTAATAAAGCCGCTCAATAAGTTTAGTGCGCCGATGTGGACCCGTCCCATGTGATTACACGAGGTTCACGCAAAAACGAACAAGTCTGCAGGCTGGTTAAGTCGCCGCAAAATGGAAGCTTACACATATTGCAAATAGCATTGTGATGTTCACTTACTTTACTTTTATGTATTTGTAAATATTTACGTAACATAAAAAGTAACTTTATATAATTACGAGTATAACAGTATTTGTAATTTTCAGGAACAGGAAAATATAAATATGAAAGGAAGAAAACACAGAAATATGAATTACTTTTTGTTTCTTAATATAAAGAAATAGAAGAAAGACAGAATAACTTATTCTTCGATGTTTGAGATATACAAGAGCTCAATCAATATTAATATTACAAAATGCGAAAGTAACTCTGTATGTCTGTCTGTCTGTCTATCTGTCTGTATGTTACGCTTTCACGCCTAAACCACTGGACCAATTTTGATGAAATTTGGTATTAGGGTACCTTGAGAAAGGACATAGTCTATGTTTGGTCACGATTGCCGACATCCACGCGGACGGAGCCACGGGTAAAAGCTAGTATAAAATAAATCTATAAAAGTGCTGGCTTGGCGCCGCCGTCGCCATAGAGGATGACATGCAATGCTTTCATTGCCATGGATGCCCTTACCCGTACGGAGTGGAGCGAAATGTAATTTGTGATTAATAAATATCTTTATAGGGTCTCAACCTTTGTCTCAACCTTCAAAGCTCAAAAGAACCATACCTGCAAGCAGCATGTTAAAAACGGGCAACATAGCTTTCAGTTATAAATAAAATAAAAAGAAACAAATAACCCTTCTTGACAGTTGGGTAAAAAGTTTGATACAATGTTAACCATTGACGAAGTTACTATAACGTATGTAAAAAAGCCAAATGTAACTTTTTACTTACATAAATTCAAGTAAATCTGAATAATATATTCACGAAAAACAAATATTATATTTATGCTGTGAATGAATTATTTAAATTTGTCATAAGAAACTGTTTTGCACTAACAGATGCATACATGGATATGGACACAACCGCTATATTTATGCACATTATTACAATACTATTATCATAAAACTTAACCTTCAATAAGTCTTACGCGATTTATTACCGACCAGTAACATATCCAATGACAATATCTATTAACGTCAGTGTCATTATTTTTTAGCAACATTTCATCTTACAACACCTTTGATCACAAGTTACGAAAGCTACTGGTCCTAAATTGTGTGTGCGATATTGTAGTTTATTCACTGGAATGGTGATTTGATAGAATGCAGTTACTTCAAAGACAAATAGTAGATTACCCAACAAGTGAAAAAAAGGTGAATTCTTTTCGAGGCACTAAGTTGTATCCCGAGAGGAGCGAAGGTTTCTAAGGTAGAATCCCGAGCGTTGCAAGGGATTATAGATAGAAACCTAAGCGGATCGAGGGATACAAGAGCCGAGATGAATTCTTTTTTCACGTGTTAGGTACTCTACTTTTTATCATTGACTACGAGAAAATAATTTACTCTCTGATTATAAATCAATTTTTCTTAATTTAAAACTGAACCATATTCCATACAGCCTGTTCAGTTTTTTGATTTGGTGGTTTTTATTACGTTTTTGTACAGAGAGTGTACAACGTCTTTGCATGTTTTTTTTAACTATACCTAATTCGTAATATAATATTTACGCATGTTCCAAATTCAAATTCTTTTTTTCACTTTGTGAAAAAAAGAGCGTTTTATTCACTGTTTTTGATGAATCACGGGCCCTTTTTCAAGGGGCTATGGTGAAAAAGTAATGTGAAGTTCAATGGTCAACGGGTGGTCTTTGGCAGTATTCTACCATCCCTACCATGGTGAATGTTCTGACGAGCTCTTCCAATTAGTCCCACCCTCTCCTTTCCTACACAGGACGACACGTGCAGGGCTAAGATGCCATCCATATACGGTGCAGAGTATACCTGCTAGAACCAAGCGTTTCAGTGACTCATTCCTATGCCGCACCATTAAGACCTGGAAGTCCCTGCCAGCTCACGTGTTTCCTTCTTCCTACAGACCCGGGTGCTTTAAGCGGGGCGTGAAAAGGCATCTAACGAGGCCTGGACTGTTAACATGGTACATGTTTCCGATGGTGACCCTCTTTCCGAGACTTTGCCTTTGCTTAACATCAGGCCAGGTGAAGTCAAATCGACATGTCCTTTATAAAAAAAAAATATTGACTCGTAAACTTCACAAAACCATAAACCTATATAGAGGCATTCAACAAAAAAACCCTATGCCTTAACCCTATAACTTAACACTTTTTCAGACTCCTATGCTCAATGGGGGGCAGTAATAATTCCATGTACTTACTTACGTTCTACATAAAACATTATTACAAAGTATTGAAAATGTACCATGTATGGAACAAATATTATTGTATACCCCTGCATTATTTACACACAATTTCACTGATATATAAATGAGGAAGTAACTCTGTCTGTCTGTTACGCTGTCAACCCTAAACCGCTGAACCAATTTTGAAGAATTAGACCCTGGGAAAGGACATAGGCTAAGTTTCGACGTGATAACCGACATGCACACGAGCGAAGCCGCGGTAACAACTGGTGTCTCTATCAATAATTAAACACTACCCAACGGAGAAAGACATGCTTCATGCACTTATAGATCCAAGTGATAATTGAATTAAAGTTTGCTTTATATTAATTACAACCAATTAAAATTGAGCCCAACGATGAATAATGTCGATCTCCTTTCACAAAGGGTGCGCAACTTCAAAAAAAAGTGAACTATTATATATTTTATATTGAATTATGGCGGCGATATTTCACAGACGGTGCGAGCAGTGACCCTTGCCTCGCGAAGAGGTTAAAGTACCTATGGTCGCTATTCTATGTTATCTACAACTACTCTGAACAAGTCCTCGGTCATGTAATCACCTTAACTGTTGTCCCTGACCTGACTTTCGTTTAAACCCTTTAAATAATATATTAATTTATCTTGCATTTTTTTATACCACTTAGGAGACAGACAAGCACACGGCCCACCTGATGGAAAGTGGTTACCACGGCCTATGGACGTATGCAACACCAGGGGCGTTACACTGCTGCCTACCCTAAAGAAACCTTCTAATGCTCCTCTTGAAGAACCCCATATTGTAGTCGCTTGGGAAAACCATGGTAGGGAGTTCATTCCACAGCTTGAGCGTGCGTGGGATGAAGTTCCTTGCATACCGCACGGTGCGCACCGTATTCAGATGCAATGTGTGGGGATGAATTCCCTGTCTATGGCGAGTGGTGCGATGATAGCTGTGGGCATCATGTCAAATAATTCAGCTGAGCACAAACCATTTTATAGGTGGTAGAAAACACACAGTGAGGCAAAGTCCCTCCTGAGGCTGAGAGGTTCCACATCGCCTGCGAGTTTGGGACTGTCGACGAGCCTCAACGCACGTCTTTGCACCGAGTCGAAAGGGTTAAGCTGGCGTGTATATTATACATCTCTACATATACCACTATGAGCCGTGTTGGTACTTGGTGGAGTAGAATAGGGCCACTCCATCTCTTCCTGTGGGTGTCCTTCTTCCAACAGTAAACATCCATGACTAAGTGCCGGCTTCACGGCAATAGGCTCGCCCCCTATTACATGGGGCCGTAAAATCATAGTTGGCGAAATGTGGATTTCAATACACCTCTGCCTACCCCTTCAGTGATTTACAGGCACTGAGTATATGTATGTTTACATATTATATATATTTTTTGACAGCGGTCTGAATTTTGATTTCGTTCGGGAATCAATTCATAAGAACATTTATATATTTGCATTGGTCTGGGTGTTTCTATATATAATATGTAGGTATGTATTTACAAAAAAAAGCATCATCCGCATTCTAGACTCCATAACACAAGCTAGTTAAGCTTGCCATGGGTCTAGGTACGTGGAATGTGAAATGTTTAATTTTATATTTGTAATCCGATTTAATATCGAGTTTATTGACTTCAAATACCTACAAAACAAATAGTAAACTTCAAAAAGGAACTGTCTATAAATTTTCAAAATAAAAAATGTGGAAGTCCCCAAACTCGAAAGGAAAATCTGCGCCAGAGCAATTGGCCTTGTCTCTTAGTCAGCAGTTGACCCGGCTCACAGGTGCAGCTGAAGATCTTAGCAGAAACACATACAGCCATACTACCCTTAAAAAATAAGTCAGATATGAAACATCAAAATTTAAGAGGCATAAGAACGTAACGGCATATTTTCAGTACCCCGTATCCTTGGAGACATAATAATAGCGATTGTAGTCATTTATTAGTTGATCCCACCCCCAAAACGTACCTACCGATAAATATCGGATACTCAAAACAATACATGATATATATCTCAAAAACTCTAATAGTAAAGCACCCATAGACGGTTCGCATTCAAAGGCATTTGATAAATTCCATAATCAAATGCACGAATTTTGAAACAAAAATCACTTTCTATCAGATCTTTCGTACATCCTATTAAGTGCAATGAATAGCCAGACGAATTCGGCGAGGGCACGATGAGGCTCAGTCGTCTGTAGTTCACACGGGAGCTAATGGTCTACGGCGTAGCTCCAGGTCTACGCCCGGTCGTTGAACTCGGCGTGTCGGCGCCGAATTCGCATGCACCCTTCTGAACTTAATACCTTAACTCGCGCAGGTCAAAGAGTATTCAAATGTGTCGCTGTTATGATCGATTTTGTTACTAATGTTACACGGTACACCCAATTTTTTTCAGGTTAACTGCAATGGACCTGATAAAAATGTAATAACAATAAAAGTTTCATCTGGTTTAGTATACTATATTTCTTAATTAAGACACTTATATTAATGATTAATAATATGTTTACAAATCAATCGAACAATCATTAAAGGATCAAGATTTGTTATTCCATTACGTGACATCAAACAAAGACTTTGGTTGACAACGTTTCTTGTAACTATTGTTCCGAAACCATCGATTGCGAATGTTCTAATCGTTCATTTTTATCGAGTCGGGCCTCGGGCGTGATAGATTATCCTTTAGCTTCCTTTTTTCCTTTTTGAGAGCGTCGACCGTCGGCTACGAGGGGGCGGGGGGTGAGACGTGGGAGGAGGACTGCTCGAACCGCTGCACCGAACCGCCAACGTCATTGCCCTGTCAACTCAACAATACTAAGCAGACGATGTTACGTATACCAACCAATTCGGAATAGTTGCTTAACAAAACCGAGATCAATGAACTATTTTGTGTGACAACCTTTTCGTTCAGACAGCATAAAAAAGGTAGGTCTAGCTAGTTTTGTCGCACGCAAAAACCTTCACAATGACTTCAAACCCAAAAACAATAATTTAAATTTTTATCTTTGTGATTAATGAAAGTTGAATACAATAGATAGTTTGTAGAGTCAGATATACTATCAGTCTAACAAATAAAATCAGATATAGCTGTTGCCTACAGCTCTGCCCAAGTACTGAAATAGTCAGTTCCTGAAATTTAAAAAAAAAATACGTAAAAGCTATCTATAGAATGTACCTATTATAAATCTTAAGAAGAAAGATGAATTAAATCTGTAAAGTCGTTCATTGTCATGTGATACAGGTGATACTTTGGTTACGGAGATAGTCTGGTGGTCAAAAATTCGGCCTTGCGATCTAAATTTACCGGTTTCAAATCGTGTACATTACACTACCGACGTGAAACCACTTCTAACATAAAGCAGTTTAGCTTAGCTAGAGATGTTAACGGGAATACTAATAAATACTCCTTTTTTTAATTTTTTTATAGCTCTTATTATGCTAACTTTTAAGTTCGAAAAACTTTGGTAAAAATGAAATGCTCAAGTGAGACATGAACTCACGACCTTTCTCTTACAGGGGGCATGCTCTTCCAACTGAGCTATTGAGCTCCTTTTTTATTAGAAAGGCGTTTGTATATGGTTCATATCAATATTGTAAACAAGTAACAAATACAGGTGCATTGAAACGGCACGGTGAATAGTGAGTAATAATAATATAATGTCTAGACTACTAGCTACCTACCACAGGGTGTGCGTCACCCCTGGTTCACACGCAACGCGCTTTGAAAACAACCGCTCAACATTTTTTATTTGCTTCGAGTAGAAATAAAGAATTGCTAAAGTTGATAAAAAATGGGTGCTTTGGTATATTAACTTCACATTTACGTTTCTCTAAATGTCATTCGAAAGCGTGATGGTATCGTCTATAGATACCGGTTATGACATGGTTTGGTACTTATTTATATTTACTAGTGTTCGCCTATTGGTCTGCCATAGCTTCGGTAGCAAATGGAGTCGGCCTTACGATCGAAAGGTCCTGTGTTCGAATCCTGGCCATTACACTACCGACGTGAACCCACTCCTAGCACAAGCAATTTAGCTTAGTTGGAGGGGTTAGAGGGATTAGTAACTTCGGTTGCTAATATTCTTGTAAAAAAGAAAAAAGATATTGGGCATTTGAGTAAAATATTAGTCATCAATCATCATTGAAAAAATATATTTCCAAAATGCTTTTATTGATACTTGGAAAGTTATATAATAGGAATGGGCCCCATGGTCGAGAACTTATGAATTTGAATCCTGACCATTACACTACTGACGTACGAGAACCCACTTGCCTACTTTTAAAACAATCCATTTAGTCTAGCTTGAGTGGTTTCCAGGAATACTAGTAATTTTCTACACTCTTCAAAAATAAATAGTTGATAAACAGAAAAGAAAGTAGATACCTACCCACCGAAGTATCATGAAGAAACTTCTACCCCGCACGAAACACAAAAGAAAGACGTAGCATTAAAGTGGGTATCATGAAGTTATTTCGGATTTAATCCGATAGAATTTATCGACATGTAAACCGAACGAAGTGTCACGGGTTGTCTTTAGACCATGGTGCCAATATCAGTCCGCATTTTCAGAATATGAACTACGATTCATAGTAATAAGCTGGTAATAAGAATCACTGTATCAACAATCTAAACGACGAGTATTTTATTATTCCTATAAACAACTTTGTATAATATTTGACAACATTGCGATTATGTTCAATTAATAGATATAAATTTAATATACTAATCACCGCGCCTCGAACAAAGTTTCTGCCACCTATCCTGTGCATAACAAAGGACTATCAATACCTATAAATATATTTTTAACTAAACGCAGACAGTTACCAACACTTAATAAAACTAAACTTCAACAAACTACTCACAAAAGAAGCTCATGTTAAGAAAAAGAACATTTACATAACTTCTTTGTAAATAAATGTGGGAAAGAGCTTTATGCCGAAAGTTCATCTACCTATATCGCCATTAAACTAATGTATGCTTGCACGAGTATGTACTTAGATACCTGAGTACGTAATACTATCTCTATTAAAAGGGTAGACAAAACCCAATGCGTCATAACAAATTTCTGAAGCTCGAGCTTACTTCGTGCAAGCCCACGAGACCGAGGCGAAGGGAGGCACGCCCGCACCTCCCCCTATTTCCCACGCAACGACCTTTGTGCCTCAGCGATGCACTTTGACAGACTTTACTAATTCAATAGATGGACGCTGTGCGCCTCGGACCTTTCCGTTACATAATTATGTACACATTTGAAACAGAATATGTAGCAGACTTAACGTTATCTAAACATTTGCTAATTAAACTAGTGCTATCATTTAAACACTCGTAATATCATTCAGCGAAGAAACAACGTAATAACAATGTGTAGCAACTTAATAACAAACGAAAATACAATATATATATAAGTAGATACCTACCTAACACATTTCTAGTAGATTTCTTAGAAATAATTGACGAAGCTATACGGGATAAATCTATAATCAAACCTAACTAACAAATTACCCAGTTTCCCTGCCTGTTGTTGTTTGTTAGTTTTCATTTCCTACTACGTTCATATTACAGTATATCGTCTATTAAACAAGGTATTATAATATCGTGTAATCAGATTGTCAAATCTGCAGCGCTGTGTGTATTTGCAGAGGCAAATTGGTGTAGCTAGCGGCGCGCAGCGTACCGGCGCGGCGCGGAGGCGAATTATATCCCAGCTGCACGTGAGACGGTAACGGTAATGACACAAATGTATTTAGTTATCTTTAATGTTTTGTTAACTATAACATTTCAGGAACATCGTTATATAGTGCTTACGTACCTACCTACATCTCGGAAGAGCGACGGTTCCTAGTAAGGTTATGATTTTTTCAGATGGAGTGACGCCGGGTACAAACTGACAACATGTTAAAATGTATAAAGTATCGGATAGCACGAGTGTCAAAATGTACAAACGTAAAATAGTTTCAAATCGTCAAAGTGTTGTAACGATCAAATGTAGGAATGCAGTGATGCTAGAAATTACAAGTGTAATATTGCATGAGTGTCAAAATGCACAAAATGTAATAATGAATAAATGATAGAATGTTTACATCAAATAGATAATAATTGATATAAAATCTCTTTAGTGCATATCTATTTGAAGTATAACATGCACTTCAATGTAGAAGAATACTTAGATTTTGCTATGTCAATGTAATTATATAAGTGGATTTTAATTTGAATTTAGTGTTAAGACAACAATAAATACATTAATAAAATTGTAAGTTTTGTGGATTTTATTTGAATTTAGTGTTAAGATAAGAAAAGTACATACTGTCAATTGAACATTTCAGCACCTGTATATTTTGACCATTGCTCATTTGGTCATAAATACATGTTGTCGATTGAACATTTTAGCATTTGTACATTCTGACATCAGGGTATTTTGTCATTAATAGATTGTACATTTTGACACTCGTGCTATCTGATACTTTATACATTTTAACATGTTGTCAGTTTGTACCCGGCGTCGATGGAGTTCTGTGTTAGAGTCTAACAGTTAGATTTATCCACCCTCCTCCTCATCGTTTATCTACCAAATCTCAGCTGATGAGATGAACACAGAAACCGAGTAATCGAAAACGTGAACTCTTCCCACCTCGAAAATAAAAACACCTCTCAAAAAAGGAGAGAGGTGGCATTTCTATTATCCAGTTACCCGATGCACTATATATCTACCTACGAGAAGGTTTCCCAGTCTAGTCTAGTCTACTTTACCGACACTTTTCCCGTGAAGATTATAACGAAATACAAAACGTAATTATCTAAACAAGTTATTTTCAACCTATTTACGACTAACTACGAAAAACAAATATCTCTGTGAAATACTTATCAAGTAAATCGAAAGCTCACGTCTCAATACTCTTGTGATCAGTGCTATCGCTACTTCATTTCCTTTCTCAGATTGAATTCCTTAGAGTAGCATCTAACCATGAAATGTGAACTTTCAATTGCAACGATTATAGTTCACAGTGAACATTCAAAAACAAATGTTGGTACGTAAGAATCAAACCATAATTTAGACTTAGGAAATTCCCTTCTGAAATAACAGCAGCATAACGGATATCTCGCATCACAAAGGATTCTAGACTGTTGTATTTAACTAGCTATCTAAATATACGTAAGCATACAAGCTCCTCACCACCCAATATTCGCTATACATTTGAAATAATTGGGAGCATCCCTGTACCATGAGACTAACACTACAGTACAAGGTAACGACAAGCGATCGGTCGATGGGTGAGCGCCAGTCGTTGGGGAGGCTCGCTTGTTTTGGTCTGTTTGCCCGAGGACGGCCGCCACACAAAGACGACGCCCGATCCGCACACTAATTCAAAGGAGATCGATAGTGCACCCACCCAATGTGCCCTTTCATGCCCACCTCATCATGCAGCGATAATTAAAATGTTGTGTTTTCAACATGCAGCTTGCTAATTACTATACGTACTGGATTTATTTCACTAGTACTTAATTAAATGTTCAGATACATAAGTAGATATATATGTATATCTACTGCCCGTAAAGTATCTAATAATCAGGCTCTAATTCAGGCTCCTAAACTCTATTGACTATTCTGGTCCAGTGACAAAGGTTAGGGGTGTTGCTTCCTCGTGGTCAAACCTTTTGTCTAACTAATTTGACCACGACGACATGGGCTCTGTAATAACGCCCTTGAGGGCGTTATTACAGAGCCCAATGATATTTTACACAAGATATGTTACGTTCATAGTAACTGACTTCTCAAATCTGATCCAGCAGTCTGTCAGTGCACAATATTTGACAATTAGCGTTAAAGTAGTACGAAAGATGGGATAAGCACGTGAGTAAAAAAGATAGCTATAATTCGGAATGATTCGGACGATTGCACTCGTAGGATCGCTTCGAAGCATAGATTATGATTTTGTTGAACAGAAGGGGTATTTCGTTGGTAGGCAAGAAATGAAATTCGATTAAAAAATAATACGTCATTATTTATTTCGGAAAATGATACGATTTAGATATGATATGATTTAGACAGCCTCCGTGGCGTGGCGGTAGTGAACGCGACTGCCACGCAGGAGGCGCGGGTTCGATTCCCGCTCAGTGCAAATATTTGTATGCATGAATATGGCTATTTGCATTGGTCTGGGTGTTGCTATGTATAATATGTACGTATTTACAAAAAAAAAATGTATTTAAGTATGTTTATCCGCATTCTAGATTCCATAACACAAGCTAGTTAAGCTATGCTTACCATGGGTCTAGATAACGTTGTGTGTAGAATGTTGGGAAATATTTATTATTTATATTTATTAACTGAGATATTTATTAAATGAGAATTCAAAAAGATAATTAGGAAACTTCTCGAAAATAAAACCATAGTGCCGTACTGACGTTATAATCAAAAATTAAACTGCTTCAAATAAATTAAATTTATTTCTTTTCAGCCTCTTAGAAAGTTTTTTATTTTGGGATTATTTTTATGAGCAGAATGAAGCCGAACAGTGGTACATTTGTCAGTTATTTATATTCTTCCTGAGCAATGTTCCTTTTTTCGAAGTATATCTCTCAGTGGCTTCAAAATTATTGCTACAAAGTCTGCTGCTTTTTGAAGGTGTCCAGTCAAACTCATTTCGTTGTTCTTTAACAATTGCAATCCACTCTTGAAGTCGAACTTCATTAGTCGGAAACCTTGAAAAAAAATTTAGGTTATT
Source organism: Eilema sororculum (assembly GCA_914829495.1). NCBI lineage: Eukaryota > Metazoa > Arthropoda > Insecta > Lepidoptera > Erebidae > Eilema > Eilema sororculum. Next base: position 13,581,102 of record OU618543.1, on the reverse strand, counting down.
ACAATTATTTAAAGGACAACAAATAAATAAAACAAAAATTTTGTTACTCAATTTTAAATAACAAATAAAACTGAACAGCAGGTCAAAATTATTACTTTAGTAGGCAGTAAAGTGAAAAATACCCTATGTCGCATCTGTACTGATAATCTATGCAAGCAGTGTTGTTGTGTCCTTGTCGTGCTCATATCAAAAAGTATTTCTGTCCTTTTTCTTTGCCGTCATTATTTTAAAAATATTATTAAACTAATTTTAATGAAATACACTAAAAATTCGGTAATATTGTATGTACTTACATGTGATAGAAGGTCCTTCGTGTTTAATTGATTTTAGTGTCGTAATTTGTACATTTAAAAAAATACACGGTGGCATTTTTATTGCAATTTTATTATGCGCTTACATACGTGACAACTCGGCGTTTGCCAGACATATACTAAATGCGATACGTCCCAATTGGGACGTTTTCGCGTCTTCACCAGGCGCAGTCTATTAACATATCTGCCTCTTTTTTGTATGTAATATCATTGACAGAGCCCATGTCGTCAAAGAATAAAAGAATGAAGCCTGACTTGAGTCAGGCTTCATTCTTTTATTCTTTTCTGTTCCAAAGAGTACTAATAACCGAAATTATTAGTATTCTTACTAACCCGTAAGCTAAGCCAAATTGCTTTTGTTAGGAGTGAATTCACGTCCGTAGTGTAATGGCCAGGATTCGAATCCCGGGATTCTAGATTGTGAGACCGATTCCATACTCTACTATTGCCTTAGAATATTTGAATGAATTTTTTATAGCATTTATTATGCTAACTGTTAAGTTCGAAAAACAATGGAAAAAATGAAATGCTCAAGTGAGACTCGAACTCACGACCTTTCGCTTACAGGGCGACTGCTCTGCCAACTGAGCTATTGAGCACCACTTGAATCATTCCAAATTTTTCTTCTCTTTATATCCGTCTATAAGGGCTACGGTGCAGCCATCTACCAACATTCTTACCTTAGAATAGCCAGAAACTTAATAACGCCACGTACTTTTTTACTTTTAAGAATTGCATATTGATATAATTAAGATTTTTGGGAGGCAATTAATGTTTGAAACGCATCCATGAAATCAATGTAACATCCATGAAACGGTAATTTACAGCAGGCCGTGTACCTAGTTATCCTTACCATTAGTTACTTACATCTATAGGTATTTTATTTTATAGCACTAAGGTGGCATACAAGTGCACGCACCACCATGGGAAGTGGTTATGGCGGCCTATGTAAAACCAGACTCATCACACTTGTGCTGTTGACCCTGTGGGAACCTCTAAAATCGTTTATTTAATAAAATCCTATTTTGTTTCCGAACATCTCCTCTGCAGACGCCACTAACTTTCAATATTATAAAAGTAATAGGTAAGAAGATAAATAGATGAATCCCTGTTTTCAAATTTATTTATGTTAATAATTAATTTTCACCACTTACCACCTATTTCATAAATTATGAGAACTTAGGTATCATTGAAATTAAATATGTATACTCGTATATCTACTTACTTAGTTATGATTAAGTAGGTAGGTACATTGTATAACAGCATAATATAGATAGTGGATATACCCAGCTTCATCTGGATAATAACACTAAACTAAATGAAAGTGTTTCATTGCAGCAGATTCATTTCTTCTAAGAAGTTTGAACGACCTTCGAAGAGGGTGGCTGTTCAAGTTTCAGTTTCAGTTGCAGAGACGCCTCCCACCCATCTCGGGAAATTTGCATGATTAAACGCAGTACCTGATATGTATAAGAACGAGATAAAATAGAAAGAGGAAAATTACATACTTACGTTGTAGAATTTGAAATGAGATAGTAAAACCGAACCTTACAAGTTCTGCTCATAATTTTACTTGTAGGTAATCATAACCTTGTAGGTAAACTCATCTTTAGAAAATGCTTCTTGTGGGCGCATTGGCATGCCCTTTATATATATATAATACTAGCTTTTGCCCGCGGCTCCGCCCGCGTGGATGTCGGTTCCCGGCAATTATTCGAATTTTTCTCACCTTTTAAACCTTCCCTAGACCTTCACGAACATTTCAAGACCAAGATAAGATAAATCCGTTCAGCCGTTCTCGAGTTTTAGCGAGACTAACGAACAGCAATTGATTTTTATATATATAGATAAGGATCCCTATTTTTTTTAATAAATTATAGTCGGGTGAAAGAATTATTGAAATCTATCCAGTCATTTCGGAGCCTATTCGCTAAAAACAAAAAACAAATCTTTCCCTTTTATAATGTTAGGGTAGCAAAAAAAATATTTTGGATTCGCTTGTCGGGTAGGTATGCAGTACCCTACAGGCCACATAGATTACTTAGATTAAGCTCTGGCACATGCTTTCATCACAGGGTTGAGAGGGCAAATGGCAATGACTCACAGATAAGCCAACATTATCGATCAAAAGTCTCCAAACGGAACTCGGCTCCAAAGTTATTACTAAATTACATACCTTTCTAATTGATGATCCCTAATTTGAAGTTGTTCAAATACTTACCTATAACATACGCAATAACTTACATCATAAGTGAGGACATCATAAGGATGAGCGTGGCCTTCTGATACAGGTGTATTTCACTTAATAGAAGGTCACAACGACAAAAATATTGTTAAATGTACCATTGTGTTACTGAAATAAATTATTTTTCATTTTTTTTCATCTATTGAAATTGTTGAATAAAAATAATTCATAAGTTAAAAATTGAAGACACAAATAAGTAAAGTAAATATACCTACATTCTAAGTTTAAGTATACCACATTGCAATAACAAGATGTACCCAAAACAGAGTAACGTAAATTAAAGTCAATATTAGCAACAATTCTCTACATTCCAAAATTGGAATCCACAACAAAGGGACGTCAAAGAAACTAGCAAGTGCACGCGTGCAAGCCAGTATAAAGAGCGAGCGCTGCACGGCCGAGGAGCCTCATGCGTCCATTACCCCCCTCCCAGTGGGTGAGGTGGCTGCCGAAAGTGCGGGGGTGGCAAGTGTCTCGCTCACACCCAAAGATGCATCGAGTTTCTGGACGAAACCGCACTGCCGCTGCACATAACGGTAATGAATTTCGTCTCCATTTTATTTGGCAGGTAGGTATATACCTAGCTTTAGTATTAGATAGTACCTATGTGTTAAAATTCTTATGAAGCGGATCCCCGGTCTAAGGCATCAACGCCATTATGCAAATGATGAATATCTGCTAAAATTCTTATTTATTTTTTTATACCAGTTAGGTGCTACACAAGCATGTAGCCCACCTGATGGAAAGTGGTTACCATGGCATATGAACGTATCCAACTCTAGGGCCGACCGCGATGAAGAAACCTTCTAATGTTATGATAATATTTAGCACAAAAAATAATATCCATACTAATATTATAAATGCGAAAGTAACTCTGTCTGTATGTTACGCTTTCATGCTTAAACCACTGAACCGATTGTGATGAATTTTGGTAAAGGGAAGAGTAGACCTAGAGAAAGGACATAGGCTATGTTTGGTCGCGATAACCGACATCCACGCGGGCAGAGCCGAGGGCAAAAGCTAGTTCATCTATAATTGTCTAAATAAACATCTTTTGTTTTCCAAATTAGGGTTTATTATTTTACTTACGTGCATAATATAGGTAATAATAAGATAAAGCAAAAGTTAATCTAGAATGCATTTGTTAGGTAAAGTTATTAAACTAGAAAGAAATTTACTTCAACAGAAAAACTAAAGGTTGTTTACTACTAGTCTGCCATGTTGCACGCGTACCTAACTTACCTACCTAAGGATATAATTATGTACCTAGACTTCCACACAATGACACCTATGACGCAGATATATTTTGTAGAAAATACCTACCCCAGTCACGGCGTGTCCCTGCACCGATAAATCGCATTATATCCCACGTGTAGGGAATATATTTTTAATCTTGTTTCCTTTATATTATCCGGTTTAGAAAAGCGGCAATGCACTCTGAAACTATCTTTTGTGTAGTCTTTAGCTAAAATACAAAAATCAACACGAGTGCAGTAGGTAAACTTGCTAGGTTTAGTGCCAACTAGTGAATAAGAGTAGGTACCTATGTGTATTGTACCTATATCGATTTTATTTTACCACTACCAAACCAAATTGTCAACAAATGCATTTACCGCCTTTTGTTTAAGTTATTAAACTGCGGTAGCCTAGTGGTATGGGTAATGGACTGCTGAGACGAGGTCTCGGGTTCGATCCCAGGTTTACCATGGCACACACCAATGACTTTTCGATGCTTTTCGAAGTTATGTGTGTATTTATCGCAGGTTTATAAGTGCCTGGTTAATGGCAATAGGCTCGCCACCTATTACATTGGGACCTAAATATAAACTAGCGAAATGTGGGTGCTTACACCTCTGCCTACCCCTTCGGGGAATATGGGCGTGAGTTTATGCTATGTTATGTTTAAAAAATGGCGAGGTTTATTTTGCTATAGCTTTTGCCTTAAGAATATCAGTGTTAATAACTGTGTGGTTGTTGTTCAAATGTATTATTAGCTAACAGTTGAACAAAACGTAAACATTATCGTCTACATTACCAAAACCAAACACGTCAAAACAGAGCGCTAACGTTAATAACGCTCACGTTTCCATCCAAGGCTCTTTTCATTCGGCACGAGCCGGTGCAGCCTGTGTCAAAGCACGTAATTAGTATTTAGGAAGGTGGTAAGAAAGGCGAGGTCGTGGGCCAGACGTCGGGTATCGATCCGACGACCTGCCCCACGCTCACCTCCCAAAGGGTGGCAAGTGGGGGCCACGCACATCGAGGCACCAATTGACACACTTAAGGTAATACTTGGCACTTACGACGTCGCCTAGCTCACTGTTGGTCAGCGGCACTAGGCTATGCTACAATAGTTCCTGCCTGTAACTACTAGCTGCACAGTGTAAAATGCCTTTATAGGTACATGCTGTAATTATGTTCCCACTCCTCAAGTATCAAAACTTTGTGAATAATGAATTTGAAAAAAGAAAAAGTAGTAGATAACTATTATTTAAGAAGTACTAGGTACTACTAGTAGTAACAGGGATCATACACTACTAGGTTTTCACGTTAACCCCTTCAACACTCTATGTAGGTACTAAATAACTACATATAACATAGGTAATTATTACGTCCATCGGTAGTGTCTCTCAATCACAAGTCCTACGCCTTAGTCATGGTGCTCTACGAGTACTGCTGAAAAAACACATAAAATGCATCCATTATGAATTTTACCAGACTAACTGGAGTATTTGGAAATTACAGAATGCTCGACCCAGTTGGCTTTGAGCCCACCCGTAGCGCAATATGCACTTACAGAACATATAGAAACTGCTTCATTTAACCTTGAAAAGCCGTAAACAATAAAACGTTCTGTATTACACTATAATACTAGGTACGTACCTACCTACTGGCTATTGTTCTACATGATATACTATGGGTACCTACGACTGTCATACATTGAGATATGTATCTATACATTTCGATACAAAGCTTTTCATTTCACATATCGAGAAAAGAGTGAGCATTTCTTACTTCTGTTTCTATCGTACACGGTCCAGTAGTTTCATTTGATGCCTTTAAATATATAGAGTAGTTAAAACCATCTATGTTCAACTACAATTTTAAGTATTTTAGGAAGATACCAAAATGGAGAAAACATGCACTGTGCATAGATACCTACATCCTCAATATTCTTCCCGTTGTGCCAAATAAAAAAATTGACTTTCCAGCTCTCCTTTTTATGAATTTTGATTACCAGTTCTTCGTTGGCCGACAAAGATAAAAGTATACAGCTCTTCATATAATGTTATATGGAAAGGTGTATACCTACTTATATCCTTTGTAGACTGTGCCACCTTTGTCCCAAAAAGGGATTTTCTCTCGCGCCCCTTTGTACATACAGGGTGAATTTTTGAAAAGGGCTTAGATGGCCAAATCCGAAACTATAAGGAATAGCGAAAATGCTCAAAGGAGTCACGAACCCGATTCTGATGAAACTTACAACCAAAACCTCATCATTAGATTTGTGAAAAACCAATAATCCTAGCTGGGAATCCAAATTATTACACCATACTATAGCGTCGCTTTTGAAGACCAAATTCTGCGTGGTAATGATAGGTATACGGTAAAAAGGAAAATTAGGAATTTTAATAAAATTCATATTTCATGTACACTATTTTGTATCATAATTTAAAATTGTTTCATTCGAAATCCCAGAAAAGATCGCAACTATTCCGTGTTTTAAATTATGCTCAGACTGGTAAAATTTGAAAGTAGAACGTAATCTCGCTTTTAATTTCGTTCCAATTTCAATTCTTTTTTTCTTCTCTAGGTATACCTACCTACACATAAAATTACTTGACGGACATTTTGTGGTGGACTTATTCATCAACGTAGAGCCGCTGGACCTACAAACTTGAAATTTGGACAGTAGATGCATTTTATAATGTAAGCATCCATTATGAAAGAATTTTTGAAAGTTTTGCTACCAAAGGGGCAAAATAAGGGATGGAAGTTTGTATGAAAGTCCGTCATTTTCAGATCTAGATCCACTAAATTTCATAAACCTGTCTTTAAAGAAATAAATGAGCACGTGTTTCAGCGTTTTTCAAAATTTTACAACTAAGAGGGTAAAATAGGTGATAAACATTTGTATGGAACGTTCGTCATTTCCAAAGTTACATGAAACTTCGGACACCTACGTCTTTTTAGAAATAAATGAACACGTGTATCAGCGTTTTTCAAAATTTAACTAGGTAGGTACTAAGAGGGTAAATAGGTGATAAACATTTGTATAGAAAGTTCGTCATTTTCAAAGTTAGAAGCATGAAACTTCGTACACCTACGTCTTTTGAGCAATGTTTTGTCGCGACAACCGACATCCACGCGGGCAGGGATGTCGGTCAAAAGCTAGTAGTGTTTTATTTTGTTTCGTATCCCAGCTAAGATAGGACTATTGGTTTTTTCAAAAATCGAATGATGAGGTTTTAAGTTTTATGAAAATCGGGCTCGTGACTCCTTTGAGCATCTTTTGCTTTTCCTTAAGGCTTCGAATTTGCCCATTAAATTTTTTTTTAATTCAACCTGTTTAATCCATGAAAAAGTTGCACCGTTATAAAAAATTGCTGTAACAGTACTGAAAATAATGCAGCATCGATTTCTTGATGATTTATTTATATAAATGTTTGCTTGTCAATACGTTATACATTCAAGCAGAGCAATACACTTAAGGTGCAAGGTTTTTTTTGGAAGGAGTGATTTAAAGCAATATTAATAATAACAGTTGCTAGCAATATATTATGCAAACATAATGTTCATTGAACAAAACATTAATTCTAGAAAATAAGAAACTGACTGGACTGGAAATAAGATGAAAATGTAAAATTAGTAATTACTTGTTTTAGTTAAATTTTATTAAGACATTGTTTATTAGATTGCATTAGATTTTTGTATTGATTAATTAAGACTGACCGCACATGCACTATTTTCAGATTCGGTTTAGATTAGATTCGGAAATCAGAATGCTTAGATCTTAGAATCAGAATTTAGATGATTGAAAATTTTGTATGTAATATACAAAATTTTCAATAATCTATGTTTGGACCGAACCGGATTCCGAAAATCGAATTGAAAAACCATTCGTGTGCAGCCAGGCTGATAAATGCATTACTAATTGGAAACATAATTATGGATGTATTTGTATTTTTTTAAGTTATTGTTTCAATAGACATATTTTCAATAATAAAAGTGGTATTTTTAAAATCTCCACCACCCCTCTGAGAAGGGCATGATGTACGATTAGTATTTTGTAACTTAAACTTAACTTTCATAAGGCAGGCAATTATTTTTATTCCTCCTTAAAATCTGTTATTACCTGCAGTTAGCAAAGTACTAATCTACATCTTTGTGCCAGATATAAATAAAAATAAATAAAATTATTTAAAATACGCGCCACGGTGGCTGACATAAACACCAGCACCATCTGGTTTTGAGGTTTTTATATGTCAAAATCAAAAGTAATAAAAGTGTCAAAATCAAAAGTAATAAGTGTCAAACGAGGACTTGCGCATCTATCTCTAGTATATAATAATAATCTATGCCATGAACCTTTATACTAACTGGACTGCGCACTATAAACAGAAAAACGAGCCGAAAGAGAGGTTCCAAAGTAGTAGTGCGTCTCTTTCTAATAGTTTTTATCATGTTTTGATTGGTCTTTATTACAAACAATGTTGCCGCATAAGAATTTTGAAAGGCTACCAATGTCACTCTCATAACATTTAAAATAAAAGTATTACTTTGTACAACTTCATAATACTTTGTACAACTTCATAATAGATGGTCAACCATTGTATATTGATAGTTTAAGTATTTTTATGCAAAGTTTCATCACAAAAACATAACGCACAAATATATGCAAAATAAAAAAAAAATTACCATTTACAACCAAAAAGAATTTACATTTACTATGGCAAGTTGTTAGACAGGGACAGAATACTACTTTTTGGCTGTCTCGCTCGGCTCGATTTTTCTACTTTCACCGAGACGATGAAAAATGTACCTTATATCATTACAGTTGGGTGTAAATTTGTAATTATTGTATTTTACAGTACGCAATCCAGTTAGTATACAGATTCATGGTTTAATCATAGTTAAGGAAAGGTCGTATGAAAATCCAGTGTTCTGTGACAGTGGATTACTTTTACTCTACCTATAGTAGGTACCTATGTAATGAAGTAGCTTTGATATTATATCTCTTATATAATGCTTCTTACAAATCTTATACGAGATATCGCTTACGCTTATTAGGTACTTTTATAACTTTTTTTTAATGAAATTTTTATAGCATTTATTATGCTAATTTTTAAATTCGAAATACATCGGGAAAAGAAGAACTCAAGTGGGACTTGAACCCACGACCTTTCCCTTACAGGGGGAATGCTCTTCCAACTGAGCTATTGAGTCACACCTAAATCACTTCAAATTTCCCTTCTCTTCATATCCGTCTTTAAGGGCGACGGTGGAGCCATCTACCAACTTTCTTACGAACTGTTCAAGTGAACTGGGTTCAAGTCCCAATTGAGTTCTTCTTTTTCTCGATGTATTTCGTACTTTTACAACATTAATGATATTCCGATTTTTTTGTGCTTAGCTTCTTTTGTAAATGTCCTTTACATTTGGGTTTTCCAACCGTTATTTTTTTTAAATCAGTATTAAATAGTTAAATAAGTCAGTTGAGCTCTGTTCCTTTCTTGGTTCTCTATGTTATGAAAAGCTCTAGCTACCACCACTTCTTGATCCTTTATCATATTCATTTAGGACCTGAAATAACGTCATCGTAGAACGTAGATATTCTCATCCTCTATAGCTAGGTAGTGTATGTTCATAACATGTAAGTTAAGCCACGTCATTCTAATTTACACTTTCATACCTGAACTCTCACAGCGTATTCTGGTTTTGATCATGGTTACTTAACTCTTAGTCTTAGATCTAAGGTACAAAGTTTAATATAGTAGGGAGGTACCTACCTATATAATACTTGGAAAGTAGGTACCCATAATGTAGGTTAGTATTGGTCTTTATTATTCGGAAGTAGATCGTTCTACGTAGGTACGGACTATGGCCAATTTGGGGTGCGAAGGAAATGCCTGATAGCGTCGATCGCGTTCACCCTAGCATTAGAGACCCTAGATGGCGTGCGGTTTTAGTCAGTTCGGGTCCAACATACACAAGAGATACTTTGGACTTTTTAAATCTAAAGCAAAACAAAACACACTAACGAAATTAATACGATCTCAGATCTCTTAAATTTCATTCAAATCTAACAGTTGCACGATCTACCTCAAGCTTCTCCAGTTTTAATTTGACGTAGACACATTTAATGCATTTCTCGCGCTTTTCTTCAAAAGTAAATTCTCTGTTCTTTATAAAGGCAATTTCCGCAAAAGGAATTACGGGTGAAAATAAGCAGAGCACGCAGATTGTCCGGAGCGACGTCGCGTCGGCGCTGCACTTTGGGTGGCTCCAGGGTGGGTTAGACATTGGGGGGGCGGTGGGCGGACGGGGTGGTGTAAAATCACCCGCAATCATTTATACCCGAACTGCCTGCGGAATTACTAGCCGTCACTAAATTCACGACACCACCCCCTTGCACAACTTATTTTACGGCTTTCTCTTATGTACCTACCTAAGTATAAAACTAAAATTTAAACAAAGGATAGTATAAATAATGTCAGACACGATTGTAGGTAGGTAACTACTGATAAACGTTAACTTCTAAACAAAGACTGAGTAGTTGGGAGTACCTAATATTGGTTAATTTACTATGGTAGGTACCATTGATGGTAGGTACATTAATTCAAACGTGGATACTTAGATTGTATATTCTTACCGGTACATACTTTTGTTGCTTATTTTTAAAGAGCCTGAGAAAGAAGTTGTGAAATACGAATAGGTATTACGCAAATGAGAAGAAGTCTAAAGAAAGAGGATGAGACTTAGGAAAATATAAGACAAAGCACATTTTCAAAAACTGTTCACATGCTTACTTACCTATAGTGATATAAAAACAACATTTACAACCCTTTGTAATAGCTATTTCTTCCTTAGTAATTAAGTACCTATCTACCGAAACATATGGAAATATCTAAATAACTATACCTATGTATGCACTTAGGTAGTACGTACTAGGTACTTAATACCTAGTTTATATACGTATATATAACGATGAATACATACACTGGAAGCATTAGAGAAGCAACACGAGGCCACGTGGTTAGATGCGACGTAGCTATTTGTGTCAGGAGCTTGTATCCGTGACCCACTTCGCAACACCCCTTCCTGGAGTCAGTACCGATATTGCTATATATTTTCGGTCTAGGTTATTTAAAGCTACTTACATTAACGCTATAAATCTTTTACCACAGTATATCGTGCTTTTATGTTATCCTTTCGTAAAGTGGTCCATTTAGCATGTTCGTGAGTATGAATGCTCAGTGCATCGATGGAATGTTTGTAAAGCAATCTCATAAGTGGGATACTACGTTATTATAGCCATTTCTAATACCTAATAATAAATCAGATCAATACTAACTACAGGATGACAGGTGGCTCCACACGATCTCCCAAGGCCTGCGCTCATAGAGAATGGAGGTCGTTTACTAACCTCCGTCGTCTGAGTCGTCTCCACTGCGCCTCGCACCTTTCGCGAGCTGGCCGGAGTCTTAAAGATTATATTCCTAATAGATAAAATAAACGATATGGATGTCCGTAATTTTCAAAAGACGTAATTTACAATACTTATTTATAGATTTACCTACTCACCCACTTTTGCTTATAATGAATAAGATGTACAATAAGCAAACTTAAAAAGTATCGCGCCTATGGGGATAAAATAAGCGTTTAGGTACATGGTTGTATGGAAGTTTATCATTTTCAAAGTAACGGCATACCATATGGCTAAGTACAGCATTATGTTATCTGTGGTACAGCTGAGGTGTGAGTGGCCCTGTAGAGGGTTGCTTGAAGGCTGTCTGTCTGTCCTTCTGACTAGCAGAGGACACAGTGGAGAGCATGCAAGTAATCGGTTCGGGGATTTACTTAGGGATGGAGAGAAAATCATATCTGCAGTAAAATTGTAGGTTAGAAGTAAAGTTTTTTTTTTTTTATTTTTACTCAAACACCCAAATAGTTACATAACGTATAGGTATTTTCGGAGATAAGCGCTTTCGCAGGGCACAGTGAGGAAGCTTGTTACCTGTCTAAGTTAGCATTAATATCTAATTAATGGTTCGCACTCAGCACGATCGTCTCTAATTGTGTCATCTAATTCAACGGAATGTAATAATTGCACTCAGTTCACCCCGCTATCGAAATACCTACCGGCAACTTGGATGTTCTCAGTCATTTACTTACCCATAATTACCCATACATTACCCACTGAGTGCCTAATTTCAGCAAAAGAAAAAATATCGTAGAGACAGCACAGCATTTCCCAAAAAGTCGGTCGCGAACCGAATTCCAGCACGATAATAAGATACAGGGTTGCAGCATTGTCTCATTGGCTATAATTTAATACTCGTTCATGACCAAGAATAATTTTCTCTAGTAAATTGTTTTTTTATTATTTTCCCTATATCTTTACAACCAAACTGAATTAAGCAATGCAACTGTAGAGCTGCAATTATTGATCGAACTACGGTCAACCGGACTACTGTTACTATGATTAAGAATCTTATAAAACTTCTGTCCAGTAGCAATGGGACATTAAGAACTGGGACAGAGCTTAATGAAGCTTAGGAAACACTGGTCTAGGGGTGACATCCATTTTTAATCATTATAGTCGAAGTAGGCCGGTGTCAGCGTATGCCGAAAACTATTGTGTTGTACGAATTAGCTCGCACATAGCCTATTTTTTAACCAACTTCAAAAAAGGAGGAGGTTCTCTATTTGACGGCTATGTTTTTTTTTTGTAAATGATTTGATGTAGTATCTGTGCTTATAGATACTAAAGAATCTAACAAATCCATACTTAATATTATAAATGCGAAAGTAACTCTGTCTGTCTGTCTGTATGTTACGCTTTCACGCCTAAACCACTGAACCGATTTTGATGAAATTTGGTATAGGGATAGATTGGACCTTGAGAAAGGACATAGGCTATGTTTGATCGCGATAACCGACTTCCACGCGGGCGGAGCCGCGGGCAAAAGCTAGTTTTTGATAAACTGGTTTTGGCCAGATTATGTGTGTAATAGTAACTCTATCTTTCACATTTATTTTTGATCTAAAGAGTGCAGAAAAAAATGTCGATGGCAATCTGAAGAATACAAATATTATGCAAATAATCATTTAATGTGAAACATGGTCATCTTGTGTCTGGCACAAACAAATTACAAAAACTTATCATTTAACTGTACAATCTGAACTCGCCGTATGTGTCTGACACATATAAATATAATCTATAATACTACTTTCATTAACAGCAATTATTATCATACACTAGACGAGTTTATTAACCATAAACTTGTCTACAAAAATTACCAAAATAGAATAGGGCCTTTATGGACCATGTAATTTTTTCAATACTGATTCGATATCAATATTCTGTATATTCGTAGGATTAAATGAAAACTGCGCTTCAGAGTTTGTCTTCTTAACTTCATTTGAAGCTTCTGCCGGTTCCGGACTGCTACTTACTTGTAAACGTTTTCTCTTATTAGTATCGCTATTATCTATAGTCTCGATTCTTTCCTCTTCCACAACTATTTCAATTTCAGTAGTTTCATGTATCATCTCTTTTGGACTACTTAACTTTAAAGGGGTGTCTAAACTTGTCAATGTTGAATCAAATATTTCATAACATTGAGTTCTGTGATCCTTAAGAGGTGTGTATAATTTGTCCATATTTGAAATAGAACTTACAGCTATCTCAGTTTCTTTGAAACTAAAACCTACATCAGTGTCTTGTGGAGCATTATCAAATAAGATATTAAAAGTCGTAGCTCTTAATCTAATAGGTACTTCGCCATCTTCTACGCAAATTTCCATGCTCCACGCGTCTCTTAAAGTCACAGGCTCTCCTTTTTGCGTATCTTTGGTCTCATAATGACAACATACATAATTATTACTCTCTTCATTGCATTCATAAACGGATAATTCCGTATCATCTTCTTCTGTCGGTTCTTTTTCTTGCTGTGAATCTATTACAGGTTTTGTATTTATATCAGCGTTCTGTTCAACAAGTCCGCCTTGTTTAGTTGCAGAAATTTGAGCGTACATCTCGCGAATTTGATCAATTGAATCAGGGGTGTCAAGTAAATCACGCTCTATAATTTTAGCTGTTTCCGCGTCAAACCCTCTTTTAATTAAGTCTACCTGCAGAGTACATTTACCGCCATTGTAATCAATTTTATTACGAGATGTTTCGATGTATTCTTTAATTTTGGATATGTCTTCACATTCTTGACCTTGAGCTTTGGCTTTAGAATCTTGAGAACCATCGTCCGACCACCGCAGTGCTAACTGTTCAGTATCCGAGTCTGTGCATAGTGAGCCTGGGATTTGGTCCCGAGTAGCTGTTTTGGTATTTGTTATGTTTGTTTCTGGTGATTCAACTGAACTTTCGGAGTTAAATTGTTTAGTGCAATGTAGTTTCCTAGGAGTTGAGGATTTTCTCCGCGATTTTGTAGGAGCAGGAACTACGGTAGACGTTTGAGCATATTTTTCTTTGCCACTTGTTTTTTTCTTTTTGGTTTGAGATTTTGGGGAATTTACGGGCACCACAGGTCTTCTTGTTCTTTTGTTGTCTTTAGTAGGTGTTGGTCGCCTAGGTTTAATTTTCATAAATGTGTTAGATTTATCTTTTTTAATTGGACTTTTCCGAGTCTTACTATTTTCCTTTTTCGGTTTGGTTTCAGATTTTAATTGTGGTTTTGGTTTATTAGTTTTAGGCGTTCTAGACGTCTTAACCGGCTTCAAAGTCTCATCACTGTGTTCGTAGGAGCTATTTATACTCACGGTATCACTACAAGATGAACCTATTTCACTTTTATCGTCTATCACCTTACCTTTGGGGGTATTGGCTTTGTATGAAACATTCTTGGTACACTTTCTTACAGGTCTTAAATTCTTTTTACTGTTATCTGATTCTTTTGGTAACACTGAGTTGGGTACTTCTTTTGAAGAAGTTACGGCACAATCTAAATCAGGAATTCTCAGATAATCTTGTTCGTCAGGTTTATAATAAGAGCCTCCACTGGAATAATCAGTACCACGTGATGCGTACGATGGTGTAGCTTGCATCGGTTTAGGTGTATCAAAAAATCGAGGAGTAGGGATACTCATTATTTTAATATCTGATATAGGATCATCTGGTAAAACAGAACCTAAGAATTTTGGTGTTTCCATTTGAATATCATACAGAGCTTGCTTATAAGGAGTTTCTAATAAGTCAGAAATATTTAATTTTGCACCTATTTCATTTTGTAATGATAATCTCTCAGCTTCTGGTGTTTCTATTATTTCTTCACTGTGTGCTTTGTTCCGACTATCAATCGCCTTTGAATTTTCTTGTAATGCATTGTGACTATCAGCAGTAACAATATTAAATGTGGGTTTAACTGCGATATTGGACTCATTAGTCTTTAATATTTCGTTATACTGTTCTTCTTCTTCCTCTAACTTTCTTCTTTTCGATTTCTTACCTTTCGGTGAACTTTTTCTCTTATTCCGCGATGGTTTTGTATCCGTGTCAGCAGTTTCTTTATTTTCTAGCGCATTGTTACTTTTATTTTGTGTTTTCTTTGAATTTCTTACTCTTGGTTTGGGCTTTACCACTTTAACAGATTTTTCGTTAGATATCGCTAAAGCGCGCAGGTCAGCATCCCAATTACTTTTTTTAGAAGGTTCATTACTGCTAGTGATATGGCACGTCTCTATTTTGTGAACTTTAACAGCACTCATATCGATAATATTATTACTACAGTTATTTGTTTCTGGATATACTATATTAGGACTTCTAGTAACAATAACCTCAACACTTTTTTCATTTTCATTGCCTTCTTCAGGTATTTTTTCACATGCGTTTTCATGTAATATTCTTCTCGGGGTGGTAAAATCTAAAACTCGAATATGTTGTCTGCGAGGTGTGGATGACGACTTCCTTACAGGTGGTACAACTTGAGGTGTACTTGTTTGAGTTGAACCCGGTATAATGTTGTCTTTTGGTACCGAGGCATTCTTTGTAACATCCACAGTTCTAACCAAACCTGGCTCGATTCCCGAGCTTTGGAGATCTACACCCAACTGACCTGAACTTTTCTCCTTGTTAGTTATTACGACAGGAACAGGACTAGACGAAACATCAATAACGAGAGGTCCAAGTAGATTTTTTGAAGAAGTTGTCTTTGTCTTTACTTTCTTAATCTTTTGGGAGAGAACTGGCTGTGTTTGTGTTCCTTTATGAGGAGGTCCTATAAAAAAAAGAATAAATAATGAGTTTACACTACATATTTTCAAATAACAAATATTTTTTTGAATGCACTTGCTCATAAAGTGGCTCTAATTCCACTGCAATTAGGCACATAATGATACCTGTTATCAAACTGTGACTTTGCATCTATAATTCATATGTGGGTTAAAGAATAGTTTTTATAGTTTTATTGGTTGAGTTGCTATGTCATAAAAAAAGTTTCGATAGTAAAATAAATATAATAAATTATTTGAATGATTTTTTTTTTTATAGCATTTATTATGCTAACTGTTAAGTTCGAAAAACATTGCTCAATAGCTCAGTTGGCAGAGCAGTCGCCCTGTAAGCGAAAGGTCGTGAGTTCGAGTCTCACTTGAGCATTTCATAATAAATTATTGTTTGCTCATTTAATGTAACATCGCATTTAATAGATAAAACTTGTATGTGTTTAATAAAAAAAATATGCCATAAAAACAGTTAATTATAATTTTACAAACTGCACATCTACTAATTGTTTCTCTAAATTGTTTAGAAAAGGGTTCTTACAATACGTGTGTGTTATAAAAACGAACCGTAGGTGAATTATATCTTATATGTATAGTATCAGAAGATGAATTAATTATTTGTAGAGCAGCATCGACACACTAGAAGTAAAAAAACAGCTGAAGTTTAAAAAAATATGTATATTTTGATGTTTTGTGCATAAAGAGCGTCATCCACTGATAACAAGGCCGCATGCTAAGATGCTGCCTTCAACTGTTCCGAAAGAAACAAAAAGTAAAGACGGCCATCATAGTACCAATTTTTAATGTTTACATTTCAGTATGAGAGTAGATAGAATGTCTTTAGGATTATTTTAAGTGCATTGAAAAACGTCTTATGATACACATGTGTATTATTGATTACCGTCTTCGGCTTTATTAAGACCTCAATGGCGCCTCAGCGGTAATCACCAACTTTATACATTTGTCCTTTTTTGTTATAAAGGACTTCACCTCGCCTGATGTTAAGCGAAAGGCAAAGTGTCCATCGTAAACATGTTAACAGTGGTTGCACTCAGCTTGACGGCCTCATCAGATGCCTTTTCACGCCCCGCCTAAAGGAACCGGGACTGTAGGAAGAAGGAAACACGTGAGCTGGCAGTGGCAGGGCGTTCCAGGTCTTAGTGGTGCGGCATAGGAATGAGTCACTGAAACGCTTGGTTCTAGCAGGTATATAAATGTACTATTAAATGGCTTACCTGATGTAGGAACAACAATAATTGTAGGCATTGCCATGATTTCATCTTTTGTGTAATTATTGTTTGCCACAGGTAGTTTAGGTTTATAAGCTGGTGTACCATTGATAACAATGGTTTGCATTAATGGAGTTGAAGTTGCAGTATTCAATGTGGGAAATGGGTGGTCCACTTTTATATCAGATATAATTTTAATTTTTTGTTCATTAGATTTTGGTTTTAATCTAGGGTATGGATATGTGTTACTTGGTTGTATTCCTGTTTGATCATTTATATCTTTTGATATCTCATGTTGAATGGTGCTGCCTTCAATAGTATTATCTTTACTGGCATTCCTGAAAATTAAAACTTGTTTTGTATGCACCAATCAACAGCCAGCTAGTTCATGCACTAAGTGTTAGACAACAATAATACTTACAATAATGTAATTGAGTTTTCAGATGTACTTGAATCAGGTACTGGGACATTCCTATTTTCATTAGCTAAAGCAAAATTGAGAAAAAACATATAAATGAAAGGATAATTGATAGACAAGTAAATTAAATAAACACTAATGGAGAATGTTACTAGGTATGCAAAATTACTTGAAAGTTGCTGTGAAGTGTCTATAATATAAAAATGAATCGCTAAATGTGTTGGTAAGCGCATAACTCAACAACGCTTGGACCAATTTGGCCAATTCTTTTTTTTTAATGTTCGTTGAAGTTCAAGGATGGTTTTTAAGGCGAGAAAAATTGAAATAATTGCCGGGAACCGACATCCTCGCGGGCGGAGCCGTGGGAAAATATAAATATCGAGTGCCGGGCCGGCTCACGCTACATGCGTGTGATGTCATGTAATGTAGCCCAGTCGCTTTAATTGGCGCTGCCTTACGTTTCACCAGAGATCTCAGGCATACTGTTAGTGTACCGTTACTGTTTTTTTTTATCGTGCCCGAAATTCCCACGGATACCACCCCCACGGTGCTCCGTGGGAATTTCGGACCTGCTGATGGAGGCGGTTATCTCGGACTCGAACTGACCAAAACGCACGCCGCCTGGTTGCCGGAGGTGAGATTGCCGAAAGCATATCCCTCGCACCCTGGCAGACCCAGGGTCAACCTTCGGGTTCTGGATGTTAGTGCCGGTAGTTCCTGAGATTTCTAGTGAAACGGAAGGCAGCATCGCCAAGCGGCCACTTTAAGAGTCTGTATCTTGGAAACTAGTTGATAAATGGAAAAAATTCTTTCACATGTACTGTTTATCATCAACACAGAATATAATGAGCTAGAATACAAAATTAGTGAACATTCTCCATTATATTATCAGTATTATCACTTACCATTAACTCCAGATGCGAAGCTTTGAAAGCTTGAATTTGATACCCTCCTGCTTATAGTTTCCGAATTAGGGACACTAAAAAGGCTGGTGTCAGTATTGGAATTATTACAAACTTTTTTAAGAACTTTGTTAAACTCTTCAATCTTTTCTCTACATTCTGGTATATCTGTAGGTCTAACCTAAAATAAGAAAATTCAAAAATATTCTTGAATGAGAACATATAATTTTTTACTCTTGATCATTATTCATAAAGCAATGAAGTTGACTAGGGCCTTAAAGTTGTTAGGGCCTTGTTCATCCAACTTATATGCAATGAATGCAAGGATGAAGAAATAAGTACTATTATTATTTATACTGTTGATTGATGGCACGGCACATATTACACATATTGAGAACACTTGTACTTTTTCCAGGTCAGGTCAGGTGTAATGTGGAAAAAGTAAAAGTGTTCTTAATATGTATGTGTAAGTACTATTCTTCATCCTTGTATTAATCCCAATCACATCCGAAGCTTATACCTCAGAGTTGAGGGTCTACTTATATTAATATAATTATGAATTCATAGTAATATCACAGTCTAACGATTCATACTACATACAGTCTGTCAACGAAGCCGTCTAGACAGAGCAATCGTGCGGGGGCAGGGGAGTGGTGGGGGACGGGGTATTACTCGGTACGCCCATACATTTTACTCGGTACTAAGGATTCAGGGCTGTCTCAATTTTGTAATCACACTAATCACGTGATTTTTTTTCATGACTCGTTTTGTTTGTTAAAATTGTTTTTTTTTTCGTTTTCTATATTTAGCGATCCAAGATGGCGGACACGAAATTTTCACAAAAATCGATATGGCTATCGTTTTCAGGATTTTTGGGGTCGCTGATTGCGAATATAACATCCATTTCATGATCCAAGATGGCGGACTCGAAATTTTCACTAAAATCGATATGGGTATCGTTTTCAGGGTTTTTGGGGTCGCTGATTGCGAATATAACATCCATTTGGTGATCCAAGATGGCGGACTCGAAATTTTCACTAAAATCGATATGGGTAACGTTGTCAGGGATTTTGGGGTCGCTGATTGCGAATATAACATCCATTTGGTGATCCAAGATGGCAAAATGAAATTTTCACAAAAATCGATATGGGTATCATTTTCAGGGTTTTCGGGGTCGCTGATTGCGGATATAACATCCATTTGGTGATCCAAGATGGCGGACTCGAATTTTTTACTAAAATCGATACGGGTATCGTTTTCCTGGTTTTCGGGGTTACTGATTACGAATATGTTATTCATGTAGCTATCTAAGATGACTGGATGGATGATATATTTGTAATTAGCAACTCTGAAAACCTCGAAAATGATGTTGACTTTGTGGGAAATTTCAAGTCCGCCATCTTTAATCGCTAAATGGATTTTATTATACGTAATTAGTCACCCCGAAAACCTCGATTTGTTTCTAAAAAATTTCAAGTTCGCCATCTTTGATCGTCGGTAAAATATTCGTCAATCCCAATATCAGACAATTGCCAGCAGGCAATCATACGATGGGAAACTGTTGACTCTCAACTGATTGTGTGTAGCCGCAAAACTGACAGCAGGGCATGGCCGGCAGGCCAAAATCGCTTTCGTGTGTGGGCGCTTTCGACTTAGGACTGCAGGCTGCCCGATACGATCTGAAACTGCAGGCGAACTGATCGTGGATAGGCTCCTTCAGAATATATCATTAATTTAGCGATACCGGCGATTAGCGAAATTCGAATTCGAATCCGAATCCAACCCCGAACCCGAATCCAAATTCAAGTCGAAATCGAAATTAAAATTCGAAATCGAAATCGAAATTGAAATCGAAATTTAAACCGAAATCGAAACCGAAATCCAAAAACTCAGACTTAAAATATTACGTTTGCTTGATCATAATTGGTTGAGTAGAACCGGAGATACAACCAAAAGTCGCAATAGCCGACATCCATGCGAGCGGAGCCGCGGGCATCACCTAGTAATATAAATTAGCGTGAGTTGATGTGCCTTGACAGAACAAAGAGAACAAATAGGGGTTATATATATAGAATATCACAGAAAAATAAATTATAAATAAAAACTGAAGTGACAACCCTGACAAAACTGCAAAAGGCGGCATTTCCGCAAACATCAAACGCGATGAACTACTGTAAGATCTCTCGTTATACTGTGGTAATATTATAAATGCCAAAGTAGCTCTTTCTGTCTGTTACCTACGCTTTTACGCCTAAACCACTTAACCGATTTTCATGAAATGTAATAACCTAGACAAGATCTATATGCTCCATATAATTAATACAAGGCTGTTGACCTTCCTCTCAGCCTCCGAGCAAGCCGTATTTGTTAGGGGAAGAGGCACTCGCGAGGAAATTCTTATATTGCGCCAGATTATCGAGAAAGCCAGAGAATTCAATACAACTGTTTACATCTGCTATGTGGACTTTCGCAAGGCATTTGACACAGTCATGTGGACACACCTCTGGAATATACTTGCGGAAATGGGTGTACCGCCCCATTTAATAGTACTGCTGAGGAGGTTGTATGAAGACTGTACTGCAGCGGTGCGAGTGGATGATACCCTTTCAAGCGAATTCAAGGCTGAGACTGGAGTGCGACAGGGATGGATCTTATCGCCATTGCTCTTCAACACCTACACAGAGTATATTTTGCGCATTGTCTTGGAGGATTGGGACAAAGGAGTATCTGTTGGGGGTCGCATGATAAATAACCTCAAATACGCTGATGATACTACACTTCTCGCACAAACTAGAGAAGACATGGAAAATTTTCTAACTAGTCTTGAAAGTACCAGTCTTCAATTCGGACTTGCTATCAACCGAGACTAGACGAAGATGTTGATAGTAGACCCGGCCGAACAAATTGGAACCAACGTAAACAATATAGCCAACTGTGAAGTGGTCCAGAACTATATTTACCACGGTTCTACTATATCAAGTACTGGAGGATGTGGGGACGATTTGGGGGACAGGAGAGTTACCAAGAAGACTAAAGTCAGATTAATGAAATGCCTTGTGTTTCCAATCTTTCTCTATGGAGCTGAAACTTGGTCTCTGAGACTGCAGGATCGCCGTAAAATCGATGCATTGGAGATGTGGTGCTGGAGACTAAAGATCCCGTGGACGGCATTTCGCACCAATGTATTAATCTGACTATCGTCAACTGTGCAACTACGCATACTGAAGTTCTTTGGTGACGTCTCAAGAAATGAGAACTCGATAGAGGGTCAGGTGGCAGGTCGCGGTCGATCACCAACCCGCTGGATAGACGCCTTCAAAAAGGCTACTGAATCCTTGCACTCGCGACGCCTCTAACCGTCGACCCAATGAACATCCCACCATGTACCTCGTCAGCGCGTGTCCGACTGAGAAGAAGACAAGATCTTGAGAAAGGACATAGGCTATGTTTAGTCTCGATAACCAACCTTGATGCGGGCGGAGCTAGTTCTAAAAATTGTAACAATTATGTACTTACTACATTACTAAGATCAACTGAAGTATTCTCGTTGCTTTTTGTGAGTGAACTTTGGTAACAGTTGAGCCCATTATTACTAGTGTTATATGCACTGGTAGACTGTCTAATATTATCACTTAATTCTAAGTTAGACTCGATATTTGTATCCTTATCCAGAACTCTTACATGTTTTTTCTTAGTTGTAATATTCCCTGCAACAAAATAATGAAATAAATTTAATGTTATTGTTGACGATTGAGCAATCATTGTCCCAATAGTCATATTGACCCATGGGCTGATTACTAAGAGACTCAAACAACACCTTATGAGGCAGGCACCTTCTTTAGGCAGTGGTCAAAGTAACACAGCACATATTATGAGAAGATTCCTCTCTCTGGAGCCCTAAACTCAGCTTTGTCCCTATACTGGATGCTGGTGGGGCGCTATTTTCTATTTTAAGTATAGGTATACTATATTTAGAAATATCATTTAAAGTTTGGAAAATAAAGCTAACAAATATATTATAACATTGTATGTATTGTTTTCAAATGTTTAACTAATGCTATAGTGCTTGTTCAGTACTTTGTGTTGCAATTGATTATACTCCGTCCATTATATTATTGTATTTTAGACAGCTCACTGACAGTGGCCGGTATAACTTTGTTCTAGCGTCAACACCTGAAAATCCTAACAAAAATTAGGCGCTATTACGTCATTTTTAATTGACAACGTCACGTCAGCCAGAAAGCAATTTTAGGGATGTAGTTAGTCCATCGAACATCGTAACTTGAAAATGTCACAATCGATATCGACAACAGAAAATAATTCTTCTAAAAAATGTTAAATAACTAGCGGTTTATAACTGATTTCTAAACAATAATTCGGATATTTTATATTTGTATGATTTTTAAGTAAAAATTATTTTTTGTAACTCCGTCATATGTAGACGGATTGTCAAAATTCTTTTTTATTTGAAAGAGGTTTATTCCAATATGGTCCCATTTAAATTGCATAATGATCTGATGATGGGTTTCAGAGACAGATCACGGAACTCTTCAATAAATACCAGGGAATCAGCATGTTGGAATATTCTTCTAGAAGTCAGTTGTTTTGTTTTTTTTAATTTTTTTTTATCGTGCGAAAAATCCCCACGGATACCACCCCCACGGAGCCGGTGAAGGCGGTTATGTCGGACTCGAACCGACTAAAACGCACGCCGTCTTGGGTCCTTGGTTGCCGGAGGTGAGATTGCCAAAAGCATATCTCTCGCACCCTGGCAGACCCAGGACCATCTCCTTCGAGATGGCCCCCTTCGGGTTGTGGGGACCACAGTGTCCCCGTCTTGCCCCGGTTACGGGGAGGCGCATTTTGCGCCGCCGCCGCGGCCTGCTTCTGCTAGGGTGACAGGCGGCTCCACCGGTCACCCCCAGGCCAGCGCTCATGGAGGACGGAGGTCGTTCTGCGACCTCCAACGTCCGGTTCGCCTTCGCTCTGCGCGGGCTTCCCGGGCCCGGAGTCTAGTCCGGGCCCGACCGGCCGCCTCCTTCTCGAGCATTACTTGTTCGCAGAAGGAGGCAGCCGCACCCCAAGCGTTCGCGCATCTTACCATCGCTGTGAGCAAGGTGGCGAGTGTGAGGACTCCCACCCCCAGAGCCGTCACTAGGCCCCGCCTCGGCGTGTCCCACGCCGGGCACTCGGTCAGAGTGTGCAGCTCTGTGTACTCGCTCGCATCAAAGTGATAGTTGTTTTGTTTTGGAGATTAGCGTGTACGTTATGGCCCACAATCGTTTTTTAATACATTTGTAAATTTTAGGTATAGACACGAAACATCTAATGCTTTATTGTTATGCACTGGAAGTTAATAAATTATAATTCCACATGAAATCATATATTTATTATAATATTTTCATTTATCGATTAATTATTTTTTTAGTCGAGATTTTTAACTTTGTCGATATTTTAAATTTTCATGCAATCACTACTTCCATCTGTCTAAAATACAATAATATGATGGACGGGGTATAACTACTATTAGTATAGGAGCTAGCAACGTTTTGAAAGTAAGAATTTTAGGTCAGCTGATTTTGTGATATGCTCTTGTTCTTGCTCTTTCGGTTAGAGTCTGGGCTATCTGGCTGGCGGGAGCTGTTGCGTTCATTACTGCGAATCTTACCTGTCCAGGTGATAATCCTGGATTTTCAAAACATTTTAAGAGGCGTAATTTTATTTTTTTTGTTTTTAAATAAGACTACCTGACATACTTTTTTTATTGCCAGACATTTCTGACATTGCTAATTATGTGCCATACGCGATTCTTTTAATTTTTTTTATAAAAATTTAAAAGTATTTTATAATGTCTGTAATTTTAACATTATGTTATTTAAGATAAGAAAAGCTTAAAATTAATTTGCCAGACATTAATTCGATTGTTAAACCTTGAATTAAAATAAAAAAAGCATGAAAAGTATTGCAGTATGATGCTAGTAGTTTGAAAGAGACAGTTGCAGAATAAGCTGAGAATAAGACAGAGAACCATTGCAAATATACCATTGATATTATCTGACCTCCTCCTCGTAACCTGTAGCCTAGCCCTGAATTCCTCAGTAAGGTACTGAGAGGATTCAGTGCTAAGCAGAACCAAAGGGGACTCAAACTGACACCTTGGAAAATGCCTCGCTCAATATTTATTGGTTCGCCGTTACTGCACACCCCTCGACATCCTGGATAGCTAAGAACTGTTCTCCATTGCCTCATACATGACGCCAAGAAGATGCACAGAGTTGTATCTACTTTATACAACTCTAGCACCCTCAGGAGCCATGTATGGGGCACAGAGTCGAACGCTTTCTTATAGTCTATCCAGCATGTCGATAGATTACGGCGAACTTGTTGACTAATGGCCATATCAATGAGGAGGAGCTCCTTAGTACCACGGGCCCCACTCCTACATCCATTCTGAGAGGCACTCATAACAGTGTTTGTAGAGATGTGCTTTGTTATTTTATCTCTCAGAATAGATGTAAGAAGTTTATTCGTTCCGTGACTCTCGGGACTATGGAGTCCCGGTCCTTTGGAAGGCGTGCGTCGGGCCGGTGCCAAAACTTAGAGGCCCTTATAAGAGAGTTTAATATGCTAGGGATAGTCACACATGGCGACTACCACACCCGAGCGCAGAATATGATACACCCGAGAAATAAAATAATAATAATAATAGGCTGCTATCGAGTCAGGGACGTTGCCAATTTTTATGACCACTGGTGTTACCCACCTGCTCCATAAGACAGGAAGTACCTCGAACCCCAGTAACTATAGACCGATCACGTGTTTACCATCGGTCTATAAACTTCTTACATCTATTCTGAGAGATAAAATAACAAAGCACATCTCTACAAACACTGTTATGAGTGCCTCTCAGAATGGATGTAGGAGTGGGGCCCGTGGTACTAAGGAGCTCCTCCTCATTGATATGGCCATTAGTCAACAAGTTCGCCGTAATCTATCGACATGCTGGATAGACTATAAGAAAGCGTTCGACTCTGTGCCCCATACATGGCTCCTGAGGGTGCTAGAGTTGTATAAAGTAGATACAACTCTGTGCATCTTCTTGGCGTCATGTATGAGGCAATGGAGAACAGTTCTTAGCTATCCAGGATGTCGAGGGGTGTGCAGTAACGGCGAACCAATAAATATTGAGCGAGGCATTTTCCAAGGTGTCAGTTTGAGTCCCCTTTGGTTCTGCTTAGCACTGAATCCTCTCAGTACCTTACTGAGGAATTCAGGGCTAGACTACAGGTTACGAGGAGGAGGTCAGATAATATCATTGGTATATTTGCAATGGTTCTCTGTCTTATTCTCAGCTTATTCTGCAACTGTCTCTTTCAAACTACTAGCATCATACTGCAATACTTTTCATGCCTTTTTTTATTTTAATCCAAGGTTTAACAATCGAATTAATGTCTGGCAAATTAATTTTAAGCTTTTCTTATCTTAAATAACATAATGTTAAAATTACAGACATTATAAAATACTTTTAAATTTGTAAAAAAAAAAATCAAAGAATCGCGTATGGCACATAATTAGCAATGTCAGAAATGTCTGGCAATAAAAAAAGTATGTCAGGTAGTCTTATTTAAAAACAAAAAAAATAAAATTACGCCTCTTAAAATGTTTTGAAAATCCAGGATTATCACCTGGACAGGTAGGATGCGCAGTAATGAACGCAACCGCTCCCGCCAGCCAGATAGCCCAGACTCTAACCGAAAGAGCAAGAACAAGAGCATATCACAAAATCAGCTGACCTGAAATTCTTTCTCGAAAACGTTGCTAGCTCCCGTACCATATGAAATTTCTTAACCTTAGTTTGACTTACTTACTTTTTTAGTTTTAATTTATTAAAATGTTGAACAATGAAATGTATTACATGTGCATTATATTATCTGTGATAAGCTAAATTGAATTCCAATAATCTTGCTTTTTTAAGTTACATTACATTCAAACACAAGACTCACAGAATTATTAAATTAAATAGATGCTTAGTGTCATGTCCCACCTGTATACTGTATACAGGGGAGATTTTTATTAAAAACTAGCTTTTGCCCGCGGCTCCGCCCGCGTAGATGTCGGTTCCCGGCAATTATTCGAATTTTTCTCGCCGTAAAAACCTTCCATGGACTTCCACGAATAATTCAAGACTAAAATTAGCCAAATCGGTAAAGGCGTTCTGGAGTTATATCGTCAGGAAGGAAAACCCGACTTATTTTTATATAGTAGATTTATTGTTCTTAAATAGTTTTTTGATTACATTATAAAATAGGAATGTTCAGTGATGAATCTAATTTCAATATTTTTATTTTTCAGTTTAAATGAAATTAGTGAAAAATTATACCAGGTAAATCCTCCAATGCAGTGGTTTCCACAGAATTCTCCAAGCTGCTAGTCTCCGCATGCTTAGCAGAATATCCAATAGGTTTGCTATGCTTACTCTGACAATTGCAGCTCGTCAGGTTCAATGACTCACATGTATCACAACTATATTTTGATGTTACAGAGGTGTCCTGTTTCGATAGGCTGAAAATGAAAAATATAATTAAAATATGAAAATCTAAAGATGTGTGGCTTCCCAAAGTCCTGCAAAACTTATGAACAAGCTAACCAACAATTTATGAGAATAGGTGGATGGCAGGTATAACAGTAAACTCCTCTTCAGGGATAGTGCCATCACCTAGTGGTATTGCAAATCATTTTTAGACCAGTTTGCTTATTCAAGACCTTTCCAATTGGAATATAAATGAAAAAGTTTGAATAGCTAATATTTCAAAAAAAGGTTAATAGGGTTGGAATCCTGGCCATTACATAACTGACATGAACCCACTCTTAGCACAAGCAATTTAGCTTAGTTGGAGGGGTTAGAGGGAATATTAGTAATTTGGTTCTAATCTTTTTTTAATAAAAAAAACAAATATGTAATCATGATAGCCAACCCCAAATAATGGAGACAAAGGCAGGTAGATCAGAAGTTATGTTAATTATAATAAGCTCGGTGAATGATGATCCCTATGACAGTTCGTTAGCGCTTAACATTGTACTGACGTCCTATCACATCAAATCCTTTAGAGGTCCATTAAAAAGACGAAAAAATCATAATTGTGTACAATTGTAAATTATAAAAATGAATATTAAGAAATTATTACGTAATGTTCGGAAATAATAGAAAAAAACTCAATGCAAATGTACATGGTACGTGCTGCAAAAGTTACGTCGTCAAGCTGTTATCGACTAAGAAGGGACACATCGATAAACAAAATATCGATAATTTGTTGGAAATATAAAACAAATGCTTTGAGTTTGTATTTTATTTATATCAATCTGAATCTGATACAGGGTCAATCGGATCAGCTAATTATGAATTCTTTAAAATTCAATTCAAAAAGAATTTTAAATTCTTTAAATTATGCAATTTGAATAAAAATTAAAGTATAGTAAAATAAAATATAATAAGGCTGTTACTTTTTTATCTAGTGTTTTATGTCCATCAATGCGCGTAGTCTTTTTTTCAAAATAAATAAATATTGCTTATTATGTTGAACTAGCTGTGCCCGCGACTTCGTCCGCGTGGAATGTACTTAATAATTTTTCTAAAATAAAAGTAGCCTAAGTTACTCCTTATTACATAAGCTATCTGCCAGTGAAAGTCCCGTCCAAATCGGTCCAGCCGTTCCAGAGATTAGCCAAAACAAACAGACAGACAGACAGACAGACAGACAGACAGACAGACAGACAGACAGACAGACAGACAGACAAAAAATTTAAAAATATATATTTTGGTATGTGTACCGTATATACATTCATATGCATGTAGTAGAAAGCGGTTATTTTAATATTACAAACGGACACTCCAATTTTATTTATTTGTATAGATGTATAGATGACCTGGCTGAATGACATGACATTTGCCTGAAAAAACAGTATTTTATCGAAATTGTTTCGCATCACTAATACAACTGTCAGTTGAAACGTCATAGGGATCATCATATAACGCTCGTAGTATAATGTATTATTAATAAATATAGGCAATGAAAGAGAATAATTTAATATTATTACAATAATGGACCAGAAGTTTATTATGCGAACAAGTACAAGATAACGTAATCACCATACTATAATCAAACACATGACATTTTTGTACTTCCTGTACAACAGATTATGATGATATATAATTTAAAAAAAGACCGTCTATCATTCATCATTGTGATCAATGATAGATGGACTTATTCAAGAGTTACTATATTGTAAGAAAAAACAACAAATAAATTTCATCTAAACATTATTACCTAATTCGGTCACTGCTGATATCTTGTGAGTGTAATTTGTTGGTGTCTACATAACTAATTAAAAGTTTCACCACATCCAATAGATTTGTACACTGCAGCAATTTTTTTCTTAGGAGGAAGGGTTTACATGTTTCCACTGAAATTTATTAATAAATGTTAGTTTTGTATTATTATGTTGTATTATTATAATCAATAATTAAAGTTATAATATTATTTCTCTGTAGTAAATTGTATATACCAATATATAGGCAATTTTCCAATTAGATTTATTGTTGTTTCCATTCCAGGTCAAGCAATGTTATAGGTGAATTACCAAACAAAACACAAAAACAAACATCACCTGCCAGGACATGTGTTGGGCTTTAAGTGCCTTTAAATTGGCCGTTTTTTTTTTTAATATGAACTATACGAGTGGTAATACCAACCATATATCTTTACTGCCCTATATTCTGCCAAAATAATTTTCAGTGATGTCATAAATATCCTGTCATACTCATTTCTAAGGGCGTCTAAATAAGGACTCGCTTGCAAAAACTCATCATACGCAGTCATAAGCTGCTCCTCTGCTAAGTACCCTGGAAAACAAGACAAAGAACATAAACGTCCCGTTCGTTTTTAGGGATTTCGTTACTGCGATTCCCGCCAAACACATTTTACCTAAAACTAGTTTAGCTAAGTCTTGAGAGGGAAACGGTGGTATTGTCATTTTAATTAACGACGTAACACTGGGCTTTGTAGTGAAATACTATAAACATGGAATCTGGTTACGATTTGCTTTCGAATTTACAAATAAACACTTGCTCTAATCACGAACAAACAAAATCGTTCTTTCTTTCCTTCAATTTTCAATTCCACAGACCAGACCATAGATAATAGATAGATAATAAACAATCTAATATAGAAGAAACATGAGAAGAAATACTATGTTTGGGGAGCACGCTTAAAATTCAAACAGTATTTTTTAGAACAGCAATGACTCCTCATTTAACCATACTTCCCTAGAACACCAGGTCTAACATAACACCAGATGCAATCACGAGTTCACAATACCCCATTTCCATTACGGTAAGTAGAGAGAGTCCACATGTTTCCAGTTTCCACTGCCAAAGACCTTGGCATTTACATACACCTACCTACATATAGCCCGTCAAGAAAGTCGTGAAAATTGAGGGTGGCGCTGCTGCGCTTAATCTGGTATCCCTGCCATACTATAATTAAACAGACTTGATCGGTTGCTTTTTATGGTATGATTTCATTACGATAGTAGGTGAATAAAAGTGAAAAAAAAAACGGCAATTATTTCATTCACTTTATTTAGGCACTAATGGCG
This sequence comes from Eilema sororculum, assembly GCA_914829495.1. Taxonomy (NCBI): domain Eukaryota; kingdom Metazoa; phylum Arthropoda; class Insecta; order Lepidoptera; family Erebidae; genus Eilema; species Eilema sororculum. Next base: position 13,550,884 of record OU618543.1, on the reverse strand, counting down.
CAAACTTTAGAGATAGGTAAATCAAACTTCAAGCTAGAAAATTATAATAGGTAGGTACTTAATTACAGAATAGTCGTTATATCCTTTTTAAATGGTTGCAGGGCTTGCAGTAACATTTAGATATTATTTTTTGCAAATAAAACTTTAACAACTAATCGAAATCAACGAGTGCGGAGTGATTGAGTTTAGAAGTCATGGTTGTAAAATCACTCAGGTGGCAGACAAGCACACGGGATTTAGAAGCACAGATATTATGTTAAATTTGGTGCGCGTGATCCGAAGCCTCCATTCGATGCAACGCTAACGGCAATGCTTCACTCTCTTACTCAGCACTTGGGAGACGCTACCACTTATTGCAATTAACGGCCGCGGCGGGAGCAGCCCTATAGAGACCTGCGCGGAGACTCGCCACGGGTCCCTGTGACTAGCAGCGGATATAGAGGTTAGACGAGGACACCCAAGAGGGCCATCTTAAACCCGTATATAGCTCAAAGTTAACTGGGGTGTGAGGGAAATGCCGTTAACCTTACACCCCGATAAACGAGTATAAGGCCTCATATACAAGGACACGCCGTGTCGGACGTTATTAGGATATGCCTCGGGACACTATTTAAAATCCAAGCTGCGAGATAAACGAATTGTTTGGCCTGGCGCGCGCAGATTGTTTTGTAATAATCTATGTTTGGTGACTTTGAGCTCGTCCACCACCGACCACCACTCTGGTCACAGAATCGCTTACTCAGAAGAAAGAATTTAACTTTATTAGACCCACGGTACCACCAGGAGTATGGCCATGGGTACCGTGGGTGTGAAATGTGTTTTCAGCATATTTAAAGTCCAAGAAACATGTCCCGAGCAATATCTTACCCAAAGCCTACCTGTCTGTCTCATGAACCGTGATAGCTGGACAGTCGATTTTTTTACAGACGTTGTAAAGTATTAAACAATGAAAACAAAAGATGTAGGTACAGTACGTATTATAATATAATATAATTATAATCTTTTAGAACATTAACTTATTGGAGTGAGTATTGAACACCCAAAATACTGCTTGAAACTCCTGCGTAATTTATCCGCGATAGTTTCTGAGTCACTGGATATATCATCACATCACATACTGAAATGATATGTCTTGAAATGTGCTTTTGAAAATCTGAAACAAATAAAAACGTACGGTACTGGATAAATACAGCTGTATATACCGTGTAATTTTTAGTAGTCCAAAAGGCCTCAGTGGTTAATAGAAAATGGATCAAGAATGTTCATAAACGTCAAAGTGTCGTACTACGATTTCTTAAAATCGTAGGTTTAATGACTCAACCACGAAAAATGTAAACAATGCTTTGAAAAATAAAATGTTCACTTAATACACATAATTTTTAATAGATTAAACTACCCATACCGTGTTTAACATTAAAATATATGTACGTACCGGCTTATTTAGCTGTTTGGCCATAAATATCCTCCAAATCAGAAACCAGCTTGCCGGTTTGAAAACCCGCCGTATATCATACTATATCACTGAAATACTTTGAATACGACATGTCTCTCACAACTAATACACACATTGCTATTCATTTTTACACTTTATATTGTTACTAGACGTAAATAAATTAAATGAACGCAAACGATATACGAAACATATCCACAACAAAACAAGGAATGACAGCTGAAAACTCAGTTTGACAGTTATTGAGTGTTGCAAATACAATGAAAAATATTAGTTCCTTCAACATTAATTTCACGACTTTCTTGACGCACTATACCATTACTTAGTCTACTTTTATCAATTTTAGGTGTTGTAATACATCTGCCCACCGTCTGCGGGGTCATCGAATACGAGATATTAAAAAAAATAACATGTTTATTTACCTGAATCTCTGGGCAAATAGCAAATTACAAAATTGTAAAGTGCAATACTGCGGAAATTGGATTAAACTATCTTGATACTTTTAAATTGTGGGAAAATTATATTTATTAAAACAAATTTTTAATTTGTATTTCATACATAGCAGTAGACATAGACACAGTAGTAGGTATTATTTAGAGATTTTTGTTTTTATTCTTTAAAAATAATCAACAACATATTAAGTAATGTAATGTAATATTTATTTCAGAATTTCTTCAATAAATTTGTTAGTAGATAACTCACAACTAATGTTATACCTATTAAAGATATTTTATTCCTGTTGGCACCCGTTGACGTTGGCAGTGTCATATTAATACGATGGGCTGTTGACAGTGGTGGCTGTGCGTTGGCATTCCGAGAAGTTGATTTTCCGTGAAGTTGGTGTTTCCAGAAGTTGGTATTGGTAATCTGCGAGAGGTTGTTAATTTGCGAATGTGACATTATGGATGTAGATGTAACTACGACGATTTCACAATTAATTCATCTAAAGCATACGAAGCTGAAGAGCATGATACATAACATACATTGGATGTGATTTATTTGGATCTATACAAGTCAAAAAGTTTATCGGCCGGCTATCATCACTATTTGATCAAAGATACATTTTACAAAACGGGTAAGGGAAAAGCTAATTGTTAACTACAACAACCTTCAATATTTGTTAAGGATGATACAAGTTATCATATTGATTCGCATGGACCCAGTGATAACTTGATAATCATTAGCCAAAATGTCAACTATTGAAGCAGTACAAAATTATCATCACCTATTATGATGATATAAATAATATATTAAAGTCACACGGTCATGAAGCCTTATCCAATGATAAGGCTTCATGACCGTGTGACTTTAATTATTTAATGCGCAATCGCATTGAATCTAATAGAAATGATTTGGGGTTTAGTGAAGCAGAAAGTTACAGAGAAAAATGTCAATAGAACACCTAGTGATATGAAATTATTAACGGAAGAAGTATTTGCACAAGGGGAGCCTTAAGGCTTAATGACCATGTGACTTTAATATTTCATCTATTTATTTACGGCGGTGGTATGCCGGACAAATGTCCACATTACCGTCCTACAGAATATATTTTTGATAATTATTCGTCATAATAACTTTGTCCATAGTGCAAATGTATTGATTGCAAGAGAATTTCGCATTTATCTCGGTCTATGTTGAGCTTACATAGGAACAATTTATTAAAAACCAACTAGAACAACTGTAGAAACTAAATTAAACCTAAAATACGTTATAGCTGAACTATATATACAATAATATCGATAGAAAATTGAATAACTACAACTAGGCATTATTTCATGAACATTATTACAAAAAAGTTTTAATACAAGTGGCAAAAACTAAAAATCTATGGTTTTTTTTTAAGAATTAGGGAGGCAAACGAGCAGACGGATCGCCTGATGGTAAGCGATCACCACCACCCATGGAATATGTTAAAGTATCAAAATGGTACAAGCCAAATTATTTTTCAAACCGCTACAAAGACGAAACTTTGAAACTAGAATGAAGGATACTGTATTCTAGCTTTGAAAAACACCCAGGGCACCCGTAAGCACAGAGAGTTTTTGTGCATGTGCCGTCAGTGTAGAAGACAAAGCAGGACAAGCCTTTGATCTTCCCATTCACGGCACAAAAGCTCTGCAGTGGGCTCCAGCCTGCTCACTCACCACCATGCGCCGAGAACACAACACGAAGTTATGGCCCATGTTTTCTGTACAGTGGAGGACTGAAGGTACTTCCCCAGTAGGACTGCTCAATTGGACGAAAATACCGTTGTGCCCTACCTCCTTATATAAACACTTCCACTGAAAGAGCAGCAGCGGGTGGCGGCCGGAATTGGTTACAGCAAATGGTTGTGAAAAGGCTCGAGCACCCTCGTGGCGCTTTATGAACTCGAGCTGCAAGGTCTGCACATTGTAAGACTTCAGATATGATTAAGTAGGTATGACCTTTTTCTCTCCGTCAATAAGATTCAAAATGATTTGCAACATTTGTCTTGGAAAGCTGCTGTTCTTTCAGGGGAAAATAACCCATGTTATGATATCAGTCATATCACACATTATTAAACTGGAATTGCATGCCTTATAGCTCTACCAGAATCTCATGGCAAATAGCAAATTAGAAAATTGTAAAGTGCAACACAGGGGAAATTTGATTAAACTATCTTGATGCTAACTTTTAAGTTTGAAAAACATCGGAAAAATGAAATGCTCAAGTGAGACTTGAACTCACGACCTTTCCCTTACAGGGGAATGCTCTTCCAACTGAGCTATTGAGCCACACCTGAATCATTTCAAATTTTCCTTTTCTTTATATCCGTCTTTAAGGGCGACGGTGGAGCCATCTACCAACATTCTCACGAACTGTTGGGAATATTGATACTATTAAATTGAGGGGAAAATTTATATTTTTAAACAATACACAGGGACTTTACATGCCTTACAATTAAAATAAAACAAATTTTTAATTTGTATTTCACATATTATAGCAGTAGACATATTTAGGTATTATTTAGAGATTTTTATTTTTGTTCTTGAAAAATTATCAACAACTAGATTTTGCCCGCGGCTCCGCCCGCGTGGTAGTAGGTTATCGCGACCAAACATAGCCTATGTCCTTTCTCAAGGTCTAATCTACCCCTATACCAAATTTCATCAAAATCGGTTCAGTGGTATAGGCGTGAAAGCGTAACATACAGACAGACAGACAGACAGTTACTTTCGCATTTATAATATTAGTATGGATAATTCTGAGCTGCCAAAGTGAAATATTCTTTTAATGAGATTCCTAGTGTATGAACTTTTGAGTTGTACCTATTAAAGATATTTTATTCCTGTTGCCACCCGTTGACGTTGGCAATGTCATATTACCTTGCCTTATCACTTGTTTGGAAGTATCACCACACTCGTGCCCTATTTGTTAACTTTTATAGATCTGGAGAAGGCATTTGATAGAGTTCCAAGAGATCTTATATAGACAGCTCTTCGAGCACAGTTCGTTCCGGAACAGTTCATTGGAATAGTAAAAGACATGTACGATAGTGTAACCACGAGGGTACGTAGTTTGGCAGGATTTAGCGGGGAGTCCCATGTTAAGGTAGGAGTGCACCAGGGATTGATCCCTGGATAGAGTTGACTCTAAGTCCACTTTTGTTTAACTCTAAGTCACATTAATTATGTCACCGAAGATCTGCAACACCCTGCTCCATGGACACTAATATATGCCAACGATATAATGCTCGTGTCGGAATCTGCTGAAGACCTGCAAAACGAACTAGTCCAGTGGAGCAAACGTTTGGAAGTTGAGGACTAAGAGTAGGCCGACTTAAAACCGAATATATGCGTTGCAATTTCTCTGATGTAAAAGCGAACGTTTCCCTACCACTTAAAGATAATGTTCCCCTCAATAAAGTTGCTAAATTCAAGCACCTTGGATCCGTGATAACTAGTGAAGCGGGTACCAAGATCCAAGCTGGGTGGCAGAAGTGGAGAGCACTGACTGGGGTGCTTTGTGACTCGCAAACACCGGTTCGAGTAAAGAGAAATATCCACAAGAGAGCAGTTCAACCTGCGCTTTTGTATGTTGCAGAATGCTGGCCAATACGCAAGCAAGAGGAGCATACGAGTAAGATGCATTGCACAGAGATGCGAATGCTTAGGTGGGCTGGGGGCGTAATGCTAAGGGATAGGATTCGGAATGAATACATTTGTGGCACGTTTAAGGTCGTGCCAATACAAGAGAAGATGTGCGAGATTCGACTGCGATGGTCCGGCCATGTGATGCGCAGCGATGACGATCACATGATTAAAAGTGAGCTAAACAACAATGCCGAGGGAAAAAGAGGCCGAGGTCGCCCCCTTACAACCTGGATAAGCACAATAACCAAGGATATGATAACAATTGGCGCCAGCCTTGAAATATTTGATACGGAGAGCCAACCCTAAATGAAATGGGAGAAAAGCTAGGAAGAAAAAGAAGAAGCAATGCTTAAACATTATTGTGAAAATATCAATTCAATCTCAAACAAGAAATATGTGTCGTAAAATAAGTACACGCAGCAGATGTAATGCGATCGCAATCTTGATGAGCTAGAAATAATGTGTCTAAATGATTTAAAAAAATGTCCACAGTACCTACCGTCCTTCAGAATATATTTTCGATAGTTATTCGTCATAATAACTTCGTCCATAGTGCAAATGTATGGACTGCCAGAAAATTGCGCATTTATCTCGGTCTATGTTCAGCTTACATAGGAACAATTTATTATAAACCAACCAAACAATTGTAGAAATTAAATTAAAGTAAACATACAAAGCGTCAAAGTTGAACTAAATATACGATAATATCGACAGAAAATTGAATGACTACAACTAGGTATTACATCATGATCATCATTACAAAGAAGTTATATTACAAGTGGCAAAGAATAAAAATCTATGCAAAAGTATCAAAATGTACAAGCCAAATTATTGGTCAAACCGCTACAAAGACAAGAAATTTTGAATCAATAAAATATTTGACATTTCGGTGTAAATCCATGTCAAACTTTGAGAACTTTGTATGCCGGGCAGACTTGTGCGCATGTGCGTCTTACGTCTTTTCTAAAGAAATAGTCATACGAGTTTCATCTCTGCGAGATCGATGAATTTGACGGGATGAGTTTTCAAATCATATGCAAATTTTAGTTTCGTTGGAGATGTTTCGTATATTGTTTGCGTTTATATAATTACTGAGCATCGTGTAATTTAATTGATATGTAAAAAAAAAAAAATAATATAGTTTAATTAATTAATATAATAGTTGTGCGAGCTATGTTGTATTCAAAGTAGTTTAGGGATATAGTATGAAACACGGCGGAATTCCAAGCCGGCAAGCTGCTTTCTGATTTTGACGATGTTGATGGCCAAACAGCTAAATTAGCTGGTACGTACATATACCTATACTTTAATGTTGAACAAGGTATGGGAAGTGTAATCTATTAAACATTATGTGTTTTAAGTGAATATTTTATGTTACAAAGCATTGTTTTTTGTTGTGGTTATGTCATTGACCTACGAATCCTACGATACTATAACAAATCATAGTGCAACACTTTGACGTTTTTGAACTATCTTGAGCCATTTTACAGTATTAACCACAGCTAATGTAAAAATGCACAGAACATTAATATACCCTGTGTATTTTTTTAGCTATATTTAGCTGTATTTATCCAGTACGTTTGTATTTGTTACAGATTTTCAAAAGTTCATTTCATGACATCATTTCAGTATGAGATGATATTTCCAGTGAGTCGGAAACTATCGAGATAAATAAAATTACACAGGAGTTTCAAGCAGAATTTCAGGTGTTCAATACTCGGACCAATAAATTATTCTTTTATAAGATCATTTTTTAATAATATATCATTGAAAATATATCATTTGTGAAAATTTCGACTGTCTAGCTATCACGGTTCATGACAGACCTTAGTAAAAGGGTCCCGTTTTTATTCTTTGGGTGTGCTTTGATTAAGATATCGCTCGAGACATGTATCTTGGACCTAAAATGAACTAGATATGTGGCCAGTGGTGGTGGACGAGCTCAAAATCACCAAGCATAGATTATTAAAAAACAATCTGCGCGTGCCAGGTCCCCGATCGTCTCGCAATTTAGGTCCAGGATATGTGCCAAGGTATAAACTGAAAACTGACGATATGCCGTGTCTTTGTACTTGGGGTCTTATATTCTACTAATGACCGAGGTATACGGTAAGCATTAAGGCATTTCTTTCACACCTCAGTAACCTTTGGCCTTATAGGATTTTAAGATTGCCCTCTCGGGTGTGGGAAGCTGTAGTGTCATCATCTAACTCCAAATTAAAGTTAAATTCAAGTTCATGTTGACACATGTAAATCAGGTGGACCGTGTGGTTATCTGCCACCTAAGTGGTATAAAAAAAATTATGCAAGGAATTAATAATTTTCCTTGTATGTATTGACAACACTCCACGACTTCCAAACCAAATCACCCGTTGATTTCGATGTATGATTGATTATGTATTCTGCCAATTCCTTTACCAATTCGGCAAAAGGTACATTTTTTACACGATGAAGAAAGAAGTACCTACACTAAAAAAACTTCAGGCAGTTGCAAAGTTGTATACCTAATTTTACTTTTATTTATTAATTATCATAATGAAATATGTACTGCTTTATACCATAAGAAACAATAGATCAAGACTGTTCAGTTGTAGTGTGACAGGGATACCAGATTAAGCGCAGCAGCGCCACCCTCAATTTTCACGACTTTCTTGACGGGCTATATATACCTGTTTTTAGAAGAAAATAGTAATAGTACTATTACTAATTTTAATCTGGTCACACCAAATACAATAGAACGTCAGTCTTGCGTCAGTCGTTGTTCAACGCCATAATTATTTGGTTTGGTATTACTGTTTGCAATTTTATTGGAAGCCATTTTTCATCCACAGTTAAATTTTTTAGTCAAACGTTTGTTTTACTTCCGTACGTTATACTTCTCATTATATTAGTTTGCACGAGCAGTTTAAATTGATATTATTTACCATGAGTAATACAACTTCTACAGCACTTTTTGCGTGTTCTCGTTGTTTTTCAAGACATCCTTTCGAGGAATTATCAACTGGTGAACAACTTTGTAAGGTTCGTAAGTTTTCTGAAAGTAAACAATAGCTGTTACAATAAATGTTTATTGAAGTTGTGATGTACATGTAAATTACGCGCGTGCGTCAAAATTTACTGTTAAATTTTTACGTCACTAAATGACGTGTGTATTGTACGATATTTCAGGAATGTCGCGGATCATTCCCCGTCGTCAAGTGCACGTATTGCCGTTCTGAGTTTCAACAAACAAGGTCAGTGTCAGCTGCCAAGGTAGACCTCTATATTGTTAGTTTATTTATTCTGTCTTATCACACTACATGCCATCCACTTATGGCTTAAGGCTATTAGGACTCCTATGAAATGTTGTTCTTATGTTCCACTACAACATCTATTTGATGGCCTACACAACAAATAAATGTGTTTGAAGTTGTTTAATGTACTGCTTAACTTGTGATTTCATTTCTATGTATTACAGGTACTTGTAGTAGTCATTATCTGTTGAAATAATAATAGTTTTCCTTGTATTTTGTAGTAAATCAAATACATCCTCAATCTGCAAGAAATGTGAGGCCAATGTAAAGGCATATGGTAAACCCACAGCATGTGAATACTGCAATATAATTGCTGCATTTATTGGTAAGTAAAGTTTATAGATATCTATTATTTTATATGTTGTCTACTTTTATAGGCACTTTTCTCTGGTAAATATTCAGTTATTATAGAAAAGTATTACAAATTCACTGAGTACACTTTTGTTAACATCAGGTAACAAATGTCAACGCTGTGCAAATTCAGAGCGCAAATATGGCCCTGCCGTTACATGCGAGCAGTGTAAACAACGCTGCGCTTTCGATCGCCACGATGACAGTAAAAAGGTACCATACACTGAAGGTAACAACCTATTACAGTGCCAAACCAAATCTTTCTTTTTAATTAATTTAATTATCTAGACCCTTTGAGGATAACTTTGGATACAATACAGTTGACTTTAATAATTTAACTTCAGGGACATTATTTTTTAATTTTGGAATTACTATGAGTTCAAAAGGCTCCGTGATTTGTTTAACCTCGAATTAAAAAAAAATACAAGTGAAATCAATGATAAATTGCATCAATCAATTAGCCTTTTGCAGTCCTCAACAACCTATTACAGTGCCAAACAGAATCTTTCTTTTTAATTAATTTAATTATCTAGACCCTTTGAGGATAACTTTGAATAGAATACAGTCGACTTTTAGTAATTTAACTTCAAGGGACATTATTTTTTAATTTTGGAATTACTATGAGTTCAAAATGCTCCGAGATATGTTTAACCACAAAGGAGATTCCCCATTTTGGGCCTGAGTGTACAGCCATCAAACCTACCTCAAAAAATTCGTCTATTTTGTGTTATAATTTTGTTTAGACTTCATTAAAATCAGCAATGGCCAAGTGCGACAAAAGTTTAAAAATGTGATTTTCATTAATCAACAAGCTTCGTAAACGTTGAATGTAATACTTAATCCGATCTTCGTAAATGCGCTATGATTATGCTTGCTTTATCGATTCGATTATGAAATCAAATCGATAACTAATAACTATGAATTTAAAATTCGTGGCTTTATTAAATAATTTCTAAATGTCTATGTAGCATCTTTATTTTCGTTATTCAGTTTACTAATCAGAAAGACACCTATCTCTTTCATAATGGAAGTCAAAATATCGATTGTAAATAATCGTAGTGTATTCAAAGTCTATGTAAATAATCGATCATATAGAATTCATAATAATCTGTAACATCATATGTCATTTTCACTCCTGTCATTGAAAATGTCGCATTCGCTTTCCTTCGGCTCCGCTCCCTGAGATCATGTGTTTTGCTGCTTTTACTCTGTGAATTGTATATATGATTTTCGAACTAATTGACCCTTGCTTTACTCGATTAGCGGACACCGTTATTTGCTACATTTGTTGACCTTGGCTTTAAAACTGGACTAGACTTTACCACATCGGCTGAAAGCTATCACAATAAGTCTCTGTGTGAATTGTGGAATCGCTACCGATCGGTGCAATATTTTAGGCAGACATTTATTGAACGATGCAGGGATACTAGCTTGTATACGTGTATGGGTCGCACCACAAAATAGTAAGTACCTATTCGTTATTTCTCGCTCTTTTGAAATTGTTATTATAATTAACGTTAACAAGCTGTGTGATAGCTGCTATAGAATAGAAATTACTACGAGTCTACCTAATCCCGTAGATAATTATGCCAACTTTTGTATATGACAATGTATTTTGACTGATATGTGTAACGTTCATGAAGAACTAGCCTATATGACTAATGGAATATTCAGTGCTTATAACATGATCTCTGTTTAAGGTGAATGCAAATGACATCATTTGCGAATCTTGCTGGATTCAAGCTCAATGTGCATGTTTGGATAAGAACAGACCAGCACAATCACCAGTGGGGCACAGAAAAGTGTGTATTCTGTATGTCATTGAAGTGTGCAGAGAGGTGGATAGAGACCTCCTACAAGAACTGTCAATATCTCAAACGACTTGGTTGTTAAGAGGAAAAATAAAGTCCAGGCATATAAGTAGTAGAACTTATTACGTATATATATTAGTTGACAGTTCTTTGAGCGGGAGGAATGCTATATTACAGCACTGCTGTAATTGTTTTGTACGTAAGAGAACAGTCGGGTGCTGTGCCCACATAATGAGTGTAATATGATATCTCGGTTGGGCACGGTTCCAAGATAATATAACACCTCCTGCACAGTTTCTTGACAATATTTTAATAAACTATGATGATGCTTAAAAAGGGGAGGAAAGACCTAAGTCCTAGTGTAAGCATTTCTAAAGCCAAATAGGAAGATACCGGGATAGAGATTAAAGTACTTTATTAAAATAAAATAATCTTTAAAATAATGTTGTTTTATTTTATTACCTACTTATATAATTAATTCTATATTACTACAGCAAACAAGTATGTATACAGCCTTGTGGAAAGTGGTAACCATAGCAAAAGGATGTCACTCAGATCTTGCCGTCTGAAGTGAGGGTAGGGAAGGATTGCTTTACCACCTTTAGAGTAAATGTCAGTTGCATATCATAAAACTATAAGGTTTAATATCGTGCAACAAAAAAGTAGCTAAAGCATGTCTTTGCTTCGACATATCAGTTTTATTATTTAGCATATAGTTGACCATTCCACATTAATGACTAAAAATATTAATGACCTGCCCTTTTCTATACTAATAAAACCTGCTAACCTACTTACAAATAAAAGCGATACGCGAATAACTTGTGTAGCTATCACACACAACACAGCATAAGACGCTGTTTGACCGCATTATGTATTACAACATAACCTAAAAACCTATGAACAATGCTCGATTTAACAAACTTGGCCATTGTGAATCGTCGTGAAAATAAGGCAAACAAAATGTCCTTAGATGGTCTAAATATTGCCTAATTTTCAACTCTGTACATGCGGGCCCAAGATTGTATGAGAGTTGGGGTTGTCCTTTAAAAAAAATACAAGTGAAATCGATGATAAATTGCATCAATCAATTAGCCTATTGCAGTCCGCGGCTAGACATAGGCCTCTCCTAATGTGCACCATTTCTGCCGATCCTTCACCTTGCGATACTTGCATACATCACTGAAATTACATTGTGTATAAGTTTCAATAGTGTAATTGTTTAAGTATTTACATGAGAGGGGCACTTCAGGATTATTATTTCTTAGAATCACTGTGTATAACAAAACCATTCATTACCTCGATTTATCATAGGCTTCTAGGAATGCATATTTGTTTTAAATCATACTTAGGCTTGAATTATCAAGAGTGAACTGTTTAAAAATGTCTACCTACCATAGTTTTGTTGAATAACATACTTATTGGTTGGGATGGGTTTATTCAGGATGTTTATGATTCAGCCACAATGAATCATAATATAATGAAGGGTGCGACGAAATTTTCGTTGAACACCTTCAATCATGTCAATATACTTGGTATAATACGGGTTCCCAATCAGAGTAGCAAACTCGAGATAAGGTCTGATGAATGATATGTATAAGTTGATCGGCGCTTAAAGGCGTCGGTATAGTCGATAAACTTTGTTAATAATATTGTCTACTTGGATGTTTAAATGAAGCTTGGAGTCCAACTCAACGCCGAGGTCACATATTGACAATACTTGTTTCAACACTATGTTAATTAAACTGCAGTTGTAATTATAAACTTTTCTGTTCTTAGTGAATGTGATTGAGTTACATTTCGGCAAGCTAAGTGACTTTGAAGAACAACACAGTTACACACATCATATTAGTGTTGTAAATTTTTAAGTCGTCAGCGTAAAGTAAATAGTTGAGTGTAAAAAACCAGTACTAATATCATCGATAAATAGCGAGAATAATGATGGGCCCATAATAAACCCTTGTGGAACTCCAGAAGTTACTGCAATTTTATCAGACAGAAACCATTAACGACGACTTTTTGGGTACGGTTAGTTATATACGAAATTAACCAACCTAAGAGGTTGCCGCGTATACCATTAAATGCAATTTTTTGAAAGGTATTTCATGAGCCACCTTGTCAAAAGCTTTCTGAAAGTCTATATAGACCGCATCTGGTTAAACACGGTCGTCTAAATTATCAAATACTTGATTCAAATGAAAAATAAATAAATTTGTGTAAGTGGACCTTTGTCGTACAAATCCTTGTTGCTGGTTAATGATAATTCTATGTAAGACATCCAGTCTTAGACTTCATTATAAACCAACCTCTCAAATAGCTTCGATAAGAAGGTGGACAGTATCAATATCGGTCTACAATTCCTCATATCGTGCTTTGCAACTTTTTTGCAAACTAGTTAGATGAGCGAATTTCCAAACATCAGGGAACACGCCTTCTTTCATACATTTACTATAAATATAGTATATAAATCTCATCCGCAATACTCCTCAGAAACAATGGAGGAATCCCATCTGGACCAGACCCCTTGTCAGTATCAAGCTTTATTGCCATCTAGCGGGGTGCAGTAAATTGACAGACCAAATAAAAAAAAAAACAAGTAATTCTACTCCTTGAAAACTTTAGAAGGACTAATATGGATATTATTTATAATTTCACCATAATTATTGATATCTTTAGCAGGGTGTCCACGGACCTGGAAGGTCAGGGAAAGTCAGGGAAAAGTCAGGGAAGCTATTGTGGGTCAGGGAAAGTCAGGGAAATGACTTCTCTACCTGGAAAAGTCAGGGAAAACAAGGACTTTTTGATGATTGAACTTTAAAATTAATGTAAAAGTCTAAAAAATATAGAATAGATAAAAATAATATTATCTTATCAGTCATCAGTACTTCTTATATATATATTTATACTCGAACAGCTAATTAGAGAGAGGAAAATGACAGTTCTTTTATCATAGATGAAGTAAAAAAATACAAAAAATACTTTTTTTTACTTAATCTGTTATAAAAACTGCTGTCATTTTCCTCTCTCTAATTAGCTGGGGTTTCGTACATAATACCGAAAGTTAAATAATCGAATAACAATAGGTTGACAACGATTGGTCGGACGATCAAATCATCGCTGGTACGTTGGGTCGAAACGTTAATACGTCGAGGTATCATTACGTGGAAAATGCAATAGGTTGAAAGATCAAATCGTCGCTGGTATATTAGGTCGAAATATGAATACGTCAACGTATTACTACGAAAAAATGCAAACGGTCTATTGTCCCCTCCCCATAAAGTTGAAATTCTCAAAAAGCCTGTCTTTGCGGAATCTATGAAATAAACCTATGTTATAACATTGAGGCCATCCATCGAAACTTGTAGCAGTCTTTTTCTATCTAAATCAGAGATAGAAAAAGACTGCTACAAGTTTCGATGGATGGCCCCAATGTGAACATTAGTTTTCTGAAAAAAATGAAAAATGTTCTTTCTTCCGAGGAAACAAAAAGTCCCTTATTGGACAAAGATGTGTGTGGATTACACACTGTCAATGGTGCTTTCAAAACAGGTCATCAAAAAGTAGATTGGAAGACTTTTGAAGTACTAAAAACTATGTACAATCTCTTTAAAGATAGTCCAGCACGACGAGCTTAATACACACAAATCACAGAAGGGACTGTATTTCCACAAAAATTCACATCTATTAGATGGTTAGAAAATGGTCCTTGCATTGAAAGAGCTATCAAAATTTATGACAAGGTCAACCAATTTGTCAATGATCGTACAGTCCCTGAAAACCATAATCAAAAAATCTTAAAAGACATTATGAAGAATCCCTTGGTAAAAGTCCACCTATCAACTGTAAAAAGTTTGACTAACGAATTCGAACCTTTTTTGCGCCGATTCCAAAGCGAGAAACCTATGGCTCCGTTTCTATACACTGCCCTCCTAGAGTTACTTCACAATCTCATGGCGAAGATTGTAAAGCCATCCAAACTAGAAACGGCTTCGAGTCATAATATTATTAACCTTGATTTAGACGATAAAGAGAACCTGCTGCCGCCGTTAGAAAAGACAGATATCGGATATGAAGCAAAGCGCAAGAGGCGCTTTGCTTATAAAGATGCAAAATGTAGTCCGCAAGTCGAGCTAGCGTTTAAATCTGACTTTCAAAAACGAATTGTTCAAACAAAAATGTTGTGAAACTGTTGGATAAAAGTCCCATTAAGATTCGTTTTGTTCGTGGTTTGACGTGTTTCGATCCACGAGTTATTATGAATTACTCCGAAATAGCATCGAATCGCGTCGTCATAGTGCTTGAAACGTTACATGGACAAGACAAGATTCAAGGAGAGGTGGCCGACAGAGCCAAAAAACAATACAAAAAAAAATGTTATCTGAAGCTCGTGGAACTTGGAGACAAAAGTTCAAGACTTCAATGAGGATGCGGTTGGTTTGGACTAGTTTTACCATCTACTCATAGGTGGAGTTAAACAGTATGAAGACATATGGAAAGTCATGAAAATTTGTTTCATCATTTCTCACGGTAATGCAAGTGTTGAGGGCGGGTTTTCTGTCAACAAATCACTGTTGGTAGAAAATTTGACAGAAGAGTCACTGATTGCACAAAAACTGTTTATGATTACCTTAAAACCATTGATGGCCCTGAAAACCACATCATGAGTAAAGGCTGTTCTCGTGATATGGTTTTCAGGTGTCTGTCAAAAGTGTTAGGAAGATATATTACGCGCGTCTAGAAAAAGGAAAGAAAATGAGTCTAAACAACAGCAGAAACAAGCTGAAAAACGCAAAATCGAAAAGAAAATACGAGAAGTAGAGGAGAAAAAGAAGAAACTGGAACTACAAAGAGAAAGAGAAAATGTACAGCTGCAATTTTTTACTTTAAAAAATTACAGCTAAAAAGGTCAGGGAAAATTTTAGAAATGGTCAGGGAAAGTCAGGGAAAAGTCAGGGAAATGTTTTGACGATTTAGAGTGGACACCCTGTTTAGGTGGTTGCCAGTCATGAATGTTGAGTGTGGAAGGTTAATAGACAGATATAAAATAATTCGAGAACAATTTATATATTTCGTAAGGGTCTTAGCTAGAACTATTATTGTAGTGGACACTACTTGGTGTACCAGAGTTACTCTGTTTGCTAGCTATGTATCCCCAAAGATTTAATGTTATTGTGTATACTATTCTCAACTTATTTAAGCTAATCCTGATAACACTGGGAACATTCAGTATTGAATCTCCTTTGGGTACATAGAGAATTGTTCATAATGTGATATATTTTTATATACCTTCCATTTAATTCATGCATTGGAATTCAAATGTATGTATAATGTAATTGTATAGATGATTGTTGATTTTATTATTGGTTCATTTTATTAAACAACTAATAAGCTAAGGTAATGATTTCAGGTTGAGGGCAAGTTACTATGCTGGTTATGTACGCAGTCACTCAAGAGAGCACTTGCTAGAACTAAACAACATCTCTCTTCTGTGGACAAACACAAACATCGCTCGCACAAGTGAGTTCTTTACTATCTACTATCTATTTGTATTTTGGGTTATATTTTTCTTAGTTTTTGTGACTTCGTCCAAAAAATTATCTTTTTAATGTTTTGTGCCTGGTTTATTAATTTAGAATAATTTTTAAATTTTGATTTCCTTATTCTTCATACAAGCTTCTTTTGTTTTCTTCACATCTTGTTTTGCTGAAGTGATAAGTGAATTTAGGTTTTTTCGTTCAACTGGGCACTTTTCAACCTGGCCCTGGAGTAATATCTTGGTTTAAAAATAATAAATTGTGGATTTTTGTTTTATAAAAAAAGTATTAAAAAAAGCAGATTTTTTAAAGTTGGAACCTTAACTGCACCCTAATATTATTTAAACTTTTTGAACAATAAAGGTCCAAGAGCAGTCACAAAGAGAAGCGCAAGTCAGACATGATGAAGTCAATGAATGCTGGGGATTCATCACTAAACGATTCACAGCCGCTAGAAAAGAAATCGAAGATGAATCCCTTGCAAGGTAAGAAAGGTAAACAAAACGATCACATTTTACATACCTACAATACATAACATAGTATTAAATATTTTTAATGTCTTCTGTTTATACTACTAGGCTGGTGCCATGTACAGAAAGAAATATTTGGCCACTAAGTTAGTTATGATTGCCATTGCTCCCAATTCTGTTGTTACATCTCTAAACCTAAATCTCTCTAAAAAAATCTAATTGCATCTGTTTCTTTCATGATCAGATAAAAAAGGACAGATGATTTTATTTAAGTAAAGACCTGTCAAATTAGGGCAGCGCCTTGTTGGTGCGTAGTAAGTTAAGTCGCATGTTCGTAGATGTCGACTAAAATTGAAGGGTACCGTCAAGGCGTCGACTTAATTTGACAGGTGTTCACTAAAATAAATCATCTGTCCTTTTCTATCTGATAATGAAAGAAACAGATGCAATTAGATTTTTGTAGTGTAGCGAAAGTTATGTGAATAAATGATTATAATGATTATAATTAGAAAATTTTAGAGTATTTTAAGTTTAGAGATGTAACAACATGATTGGCAGCATCAACCAACTCGCAGCTTTTTGTAACTGATCAGCTTTCAAATTCATTAATTAATGATCTAGTGTCTTCATCCTATACCTCTCCCAAAATGAACCCCAGAAGCTACGACTGAATGCATACAATTATATGTTAATGACTGCATGTTCTAGGCCAGATAGGGATGGAGCTATACACCCTATATAGCCCCATTCCTCTTTCTCGCCCGGAACATGAACCCTTTAAAGCCCTTAGAGTAATTAAAAATTAGTCTAGTAGTATAATAGGAGTCATTGAATGTTTTGACTAACAACTTGTCCTGCGTTGTTTTCAAGGGTCCTAGCACAGTATAACGAGAGATCTTACAGTAGTTCATCGCGTTTGATGTTTGCGAAAATGCCGCCTTTTGCAGTTTTGTCAGGGTTGTCACTTCAGTTTTTATTTATAATTTATTTTTCTGTAATTTCGTGTAACACCTATCTGGTATCTTTGTTCTGTCAAGGCACATCAACTCACGCTAATATAAATAACTAGCTGACGCCCGCGGTTCCGCTCGCATGGATGTTGCCTATTGCGACTTTAGGTTATATCTCCAGTTCTACTCAACCAATTATGATTAAGCAAACGTAATATTTTAAGTCTTGGATTTCGGTTTCGATTTCGATTTGAATTTAAATATTGATTCGGGTTCGGGTTCAGGCTCGGGTTCGGGTTCGCGTTCGGGCTCGGGTTCGGGTTCGAGTTTGGGTTTGGATTCGGATTCGAACTCGAGTTCGAATTTCGATGAAATTTCGTTAATGGCCGGGATCGCTAAATGGATGTTAAATTCGCAATCAGCGACCCCAAAACCCTGGAAGCGATACCCATATCGATTTTTGTGAAAATTTCTAGTCCGCCATCTTGGATCGTTAAATGGATGATATATTCGTAAACGGCGACCCGTAAAGACCTGAAAACGATACCCATATCGATTTTTGAGAAAATTTCGTCTCCGCCATCTTGAATAGCTAAATATAGAAAAAGAAAAAAAAAACAATTTCAATAAGTCATGAAAAAAATTAAACACGTGATTAGTGTGATTACAATAACCAATTTATATGTACATACATACCTATTATCACGCCTCTGCCCATTGGGGTAGGCAGAGATGTCTGAGACAACACCTTTTCATTAGTTACGATCCTGGATTTCGCTACGCAATTCTACTTTCATAATGTTCCTACATGCATGCCGGTTGTATACACCACTTGATTTGATTATACTTAATTTGATGCGAATGATATTAATAATGTTTAGTAATAAAGAATCAGTATTAGTATTATGTATCACATATATTTTATTTCTTTAAATGATCTTACCTCAAAAAGTATTATTCAATTTAATAAGAATTACTCTCTTCAGGTGAATTGGACCCCAACAGTTCTGATCATGTCGTAGCGATGACACAACTCAAGGAAACTATTGCCAGTCTACAGAAAAAAGTGCAACAGAAAGACAACGAACTACTTTCCAAAGACAAATTGGTATGTAACTTGCCTTTTTATGACAGATAAAGAATTTAAAACAATATTGACCCTGTATAAGTCCGTTTATTTTTATAAATTGTTATGTTTTAGATCACGGAACTAAAAGCTCAGCATTTAAATAACACACAAGACATGAGGAACGAAATGAAAAATAAAGATCGCCTCAACGAAACAAAGTTCAACTTGATGAACACAAAAATTCAAAATCTGTTGAAGGAGGTAGCGACCCTAAGCAAGTCAGCTAAGAAGAATAACAAAAACACGAAGGTTGTGTTGGCGAACACCGAGAACAGTGGCAGTGGCACCGATAGTCCCAGCACTAATTAATACCATACACTGATTCGTCTATTCGTTTCTAGTACTATTATAATGACCGGTAAATTTCTTGACAAGAGTACATTGTGTTTTAAATTGTAAAGTTTTTTAGGTCTCTTGATTGTGTGGGGTACGACACCCTTTTTTTTTTTTTTTCGTGCGGAAATCCCCTCGGATACCCCCCCTGCCGGAGCCGGATGGGGAGGTTATGTCGGACTCGAACCGACTAAAACCGCACCCGACTGTGGGTCTTGGTGCTAGGCCGGAGGTGAGGTTGTTATAGACATATCCCTCGCACCCCGGCTGACCCAGGGCCATCCCTTACGGTCTGGCCCTCCTCAGGAGAGGGGACAACGGTGTCCCCAACTCGCCCCCGGAATGGGGAGGCGCGCTATTTAGCTTTATGATATCCTTGTCTTACTGTCGCACGTACCCGAAGCGCGGTACAGTGGTTATTGTCGGTCTGTAACAAATCATAAATAAGAATAAAATAACCGCGGGATTAAAAGGACTCGCGTCATTGGTTAATCAGTCTTTTTTATTAATTGCGTTGTTATTTTTGCTTGGTCCGTTAAGTTTCCCACTTTTGTTCAAGAGATTTGCCGGCATTTATACTCGATAAGACAATGAAAAATATTCTCCTCTTATTTTTTTACTCTACAAATGATTTTATTTGTAGACTTTTTATAATTATAAGTATAAGTAGATTTCAATTTGACGACATACTTAGTGTTATTTTTTAAATGCAACATTACAATTTTTACCGTTTTACCTAAAGTACATTAATAATAATTTATTGAATAGCATAAATATATCGAAATGTTAATGTTACGCAATAAACCGATGCACGATTATTAGTCTGTGACTATTCGGTAATCAAAGATTTGTTCTGCAAATTATAATAATAGTATTGTATAGTATTGTTTTTGTATTCCATGTCTAAAGCCCTTTTTGTTAGTCATAAGTCTAACCAAGAATTTAATTAGAACAGGG
Organism: Eilema sororculum; assembly: GCA_914829495.1. NCBI lineage: Eukaryota > Metazoa > Arthropoda > Insecta > Lepidoptera > Erebidae > Eilema > Eilema sororculum. The sequence goes on along the minus strand of OU618543.1, from coordinate 13,530,494 downwards.
CACAATAAATCTCTTTAGATATGATTTATTTTTGTATTGTCACGAGTCATTGTAGAATCTGCATCAATAGGTAATTATTAATTCTGTATAAATCATTTTATCTTGTAATCATTTTTAAGTTTCTATGGAGACACTGATTTTGTACAGCCCGTTAACGATATAATTTATTAGTAAAATAACATTGTAAATAAATCAATGGTAATTTCTAATACTATTGTGCTTAAATAAGTGATAACATTCGTTTATTTATTGTTATTATTACTTAATAGAGATAAATATGTTCGTTATCTTACCACCACACAGGACAAAATATAAGTATTCTCTAATTTTATTTGAACAGAACAGTAGAAGTCGTATGTAGGTGCAGCCCGCGTTCCCTGTAACACAGTACTACAAATAGGTATACCTTGTGTAAATCAAAAGGTTCTTACGAAGTCGGCAGCACGAGTGTGACGCCTCCGGCGTTGCACAGGTCCATACACAGTGGTAATCGCTTCTCATCAGATGGGCCGTGTGTTTGTCTGCCACCTAAATGGTAAAAAAAACAACCAGACGGCTAAAAGTTAACTTTATTGTTATCTGTTTTCTTAAAAAAAAATCTAAAATCTATTTTCCTCTAAACGTACATCTCACATTGACATTGTGATTTAAATAAAAAAGTAATAAACACAATGCCAAGTGTTGCCAATAATTAAATCTTTGTGTTCTTTTTAAATATTTTTTACATATAGAAAAAGATTTTTTAACAATACTTACCAATATTAGTTATCAATATCATGTAGATGTAACTTAGGATACGCTGTATCTGTTACAATGCAAATGTTGTTTCAACTGTTTTTTTTTTCTGTTCTGAGGGGTTAAAGGTAGTTTATACTATGTCCGATGCCGTAAAAAAATAAAATTAATCATACGTTGAAATGGACACAACTACCCCATGCGACCGAAGATAGAGTGAAAGTGTTAATTTATCATGTGTGTGGCTGACAACCAAATCAAATACCTGGAATGTGTAAAATTTGTCATATCATGATTGTACTATATTAATGTCGAATTAGTGCTGAGTGAGTGCAACATATTATGTAAAAAAATCTACCGAAATTGACAAAACAGGAATCATCTAATCTCTCCACAATTTGTTTGTTATAATTTCTATCGTAGAAAATTGTCTCATTCTTGAATTAAGAAATAAAATTGTTTCATAATTATAGTACAAATTCTGTGTCTAACGAATATTAAGGGCCCACTAAACTCATGGGCAAACAAGTTTAATTATTGTAGAATTTTAAATTTAGCTTCGGTCATCACCGCATCTATAACCGGTTACTCTATAGTACCTGGTTTTTAGTTTGGTAAGATCCGTTTGTTTCAATTGTGTAAAGCGTTTTCTCTATCACACAGCGCATATCTACAGTTTGATATAGTTTCAGAGTAGCTAAAACCGAAGCTTTAGTTTTAAATTTTTATATTTTATTAACACGAACCGTTTTAACTACTCTATGAAGGTACTATCATGTGTTTAATCCTAATAGCCGTGTGCTGTACTGAGGATCCGTACGTATGAACGTATAATCTCCTGCGAATGTACATCACTCATCATCATCATAACGACCGTGATAGCATCAAAGCTATTTGATAAAAATAAATAAGTAGATGAACAAATATGGTTTTCTGACTAATATTATAAACGTGAAGATTTGTGAAAATATTTGGATGTTTGTTATTGGAAGCTACTTTCTATATCGGGAATAGATTCCCATGGTTGCGGGAATGGTATCAACATTTCACACGGGCGGAGTCGCAGACACCAGCTATTTGTATGGTCATGCTGAATTTAACATCGGTTAGAAGTATCTACTGATACGGATGGTCCCTGAGTAAAGTTCGGTCAAACTCGCCAGTTCTCTCGTTGTATTTTTAAGTCAATTGATAAAACGAATTGTACTTCATAATATGAATATAAAAGATACACGTTTTATTACTGTTATAAAAATTACATCGGCCAGAGGTCAGAGACCTTTCGTATCAGCAGCATATAAAATGGTTTGTAGGAATGGTAATTTGTCAGTTATTTTAATAAAGTAGTAGTATTAATGTACCGAAAGTTTGTTACAGGTAATTTTACCGATAGTTTGAATAAAATTTTCTTGTGTGAATATTTTATACTTTATGTTGCGAAGTTAAGAGATTATTAAACTATGTGCAATTTAGACTGGGGTTTCGACCCTGCATCAGCGGTGGCGTATGGGATATTATTTTCAGAAAATGTCCCAGTTGCCACCGGAGCGGAGGTGGCAATGTTGAGGGTGGCAAACGGGAGTAACCCAAAACAATAGGTTAGTTAAACGCAAAGTCATCGCATCTTAGTTACACAACAGTTCGGGGTTCTTCTAATAAGGGCAATGTCTCTTATTGTAAGCCCTTTTGCTGTCGTTTGAATAGGCAACCACAAGTAATCATTTAGTACCTAAGTGGTACAGACGATTAGAATACCTAATGTTATATAGACCATTTTCAAGAACAAAATTAATCTTGTATTGTCGTCATAATAGTGTGAAGGTGACTGGGTACCACGACACAGGGAATCCTAGTGTGGTATCCAGGGAGCAATTCAATTGTATATTTGTTTGTGACAATATATTTTTTTTTTAAATATCATTGTATTTGGTACATAAACTTTTCGGAACGTGCAAAAAAGCTTTTTATATCGGGATAAACTTGACTTGTAGTTTAATCAATATCGGAGAAAATTTGTGCTTATTGCGGTGTGTGAATTTGTTGATAAAGGTTTATTTAATAGGTACATATTTTCATGTATTCAGAATAATATACATGTATGTTATTATTAGAGTTAAAAGCATGCCTTTAACATGGTCACTTTTGATATCTATATGTATTGTATTCTAGTGTATAAGAGTAGCTATCATTTATCCCTCGAGGTTTGGCAACAAGCTACGGTCAGTTGTCTCACTTTGTAAAATCTAAATATATTTTCGCATCTGCATATCCTATCGAGGATGTATCCCTCGTAATGTAAGTGATCCTATTGCTGTCAGTCGGGCACTTTTCCTGAATGTACATGTACTGAGAGATAACAGTCACTAGAAGTAATATATCCCGACATTCCCGACCCAGGTAACTGTATAATTAGGACCTGTCTGACAAATAAATTGCCTGGTCTATAATCTCGGGAAGAGAAAGCTATTATTCCGTCGGGAACCACGTGTAATCCCGGTCTATCTAATGCAAAAATTGCGGTATTTTTATCAAAAGCGATAAATAATTTAATCAGTAGATCAAAACTTTTGCTTTGAATGATTGTAAAAAATATTACAAGTGGGTCTTTAATGTTTAAGAATAGTAGTAATTGTAATAATTAACAAAATGTAAAAAAATGTTCGTGTTACAAACATAATTATGATAAATAAAATAGTTTTCTTGATGCTGTGGAACAAAAATATTCCAATAGAATTATGACTTAAAGATATTGTTAGTGAAAAAAATTAAATAAACATGAAAAATAATCAGTTTTTTATTTGACTAAGATGTATGTCGCGAAATAATAATTATGTAGGTATATCCCATAGACTAATAAGGAAAGTATACCTAACCTCTGGAAAATTTATCGACCCTTCGTAGCATAATGTGCAAAACACAAAATGTGCATTACAAGCAAAATATACAAAAAGCAAAATGCGCAACAGAGTCCACGCTCACACTAAAACAAAAATCCGAGCGGAAATATAACATTTATATTATAGCTCGACAAATATAATAGTAGTTAGTTATTTAGTTCTAAAAATTAAGTTCTTTCTATCGACTGTATATTACATTATATTATTCGTTCCACGAATGTAATATGGGTGTCTCTGTCTGACTGTTACCGTTCTTTTTATGAACATTATTCTTCAAAATAAAATTAATAAAGGACTCCATTTTGACCCCGTTCGGGGTGAATTTTAATATAATAAGTATCTTCAACATAGTTTATGCAAAATTTAAAGAAGATTGGACCAAGTTCACCACGTTAAAGTCTCCGATCAGCGGTTTAACATGTGCGTTAACACCTCAGTCAATCAGGATAAAGCCTTTTATATAATTATATAAATATAGATTATGCGCAAGTAGAAATGATTTTTTGTGTACGTGACTTTAGAATCTGTTGCACATTTTGCGTTTTGCACATTTTGATTTTTGTTCATTTTGCGTTTTGCTTGTAGTGCACATTTTGCATTTTGCACAATGCTCCTGCTTGGGTTTATAGACCCTACCGCAAGTGCGGTGAAGGTTCCTGTTTCTCGTGTAGGTACAATTAGCATAAGATTGATATTGGTTAGAAAACTGCTCAAAATGATTCGATATCAAAATTATAATTATAAATAAGCTATTACAGCGCTCATATAGTGCAAAAGTATTCAGAGTGGTCAAACCATCCTGGCAATCTGTTTTCCGTTAATAAGCAAGTTAAGAGTGTTTATTTTATACTAGCTTTTGCCGCGACTCCGCCCGCGTGGATGTCGGTTATCGCGACAAAATATAGCCTATGTCCTTTCTCAAGATCTAATCTATATCTATACCGAATTTCATTAAAATCGGTTCGGTGGTTTAGGCGTGAAAGCGTAACATACAGACAGAGTTATTTTCAAACACACCGGTATCTAAGGCAAGTACGGGTTCCAAATGATATATTCTATAGCCATCCCTTTTATTGACGTCATTGATATCCCAAGCAGCACACGAGGCTGCTTAATAGCCGAATAACGGATTTCCAAAACGCTTAAAGCCGAATATGGAAGCTGCATTAAGTCTGTATACGACCTTACACAGCTCTTATACCTCTTAAATGGGCACAAAATTATTCAGCCTTGGGTTCACATAGCTGCTTAAGAGCTGTGTAGCAGCAACTTAACAGTGTTATAAAGGGTAACAGCACAAATTATATAGCCTCAAGTTCACATAGCTGCTTATGAGCTGTGTAGCAGAAATGTAACAGTGTTATAAAGGGTATCGACAGTACTTTGCGCTGAAATCCGACTGACTAAGAGATCACAAGTTACTCTTTATTCAGAAAATATGTCTGTAATGCGCGCTCTATACATATTTTAAACCGCGAAACGCTACTTAATTGCGGCCTGTGTATTAATGAACATGCAATATTGCACTTTGTTACGTGAAGTGAATATTGGAAACGAAATTAATGGTGGATAATATATTCATATCCCTGTTAAGTACATTGATTTACATATTAATAAAGGAAAAATGATTGGGAATTTAATTTTACTGACATTATACATATATATTATCTAAGAAAATTTTAGTGCGCCATGAAAATATTTTGTTTTAAATTAGTTTTGTGATATAAATAAGCTGTGATGTACACTATGACTAAATAATTTGTAGTGCTTTGAAAAGAATTATAAGATAAAAAGTTATTATTATGATATTAGGACGTAAAAACTAATGCAATACATTTTATTTCTTGCACAAAACATCGTAAAGGTTGAAAATTCAGTCAGAATATGTTTAGGTTATAAAATAAAATGGTGGATTTATGTTAAACAGTAACGTGAATAGTTAAAACTCTTATATTCTACAACAGGCTGTCTAATAGTTCACTAGTGCGCTGTTATTCTACTAAAAAATTGAATAATATTACACATGTGAACTGTATACAGCTATAAGCTGTTTTCTTCACTTTTAATTATTCACAAGCTCTACCTTTAGCCATGATGTGAACAATTAAACAGTTATTATAACGAATCTTTAGGGGTCCCTAGTATTAAATCTAAAACCACCGCATGGACTTCCATTACAAAATTGTCAAAGCGGTATTTTTCTTTCTTCTAATGCCTCCTGTTCTTGCTTTCAATTTCCACGAATTAAGCGAATTCATTTTAATATATAGCAAATAAAAATACGTTGGATATGGTCTCAACTTAGTTCCACTGACTGATTACAGTACCAGATATGTTCCTTTTATTCAGATAACGTCGAATTTAAGGTACTTATGTGAACCATTATAAAGTAGAAGCCGTTAATTCTATACACTAGTGAGTCTCTAAGCAGCTGCGAGGCATCTAGTGAATGTTTAAATAGCCATTAAGCAAATACTATCAATTGCAGTATAAAGGCTGATTAGCGGTAGACATATTCAGGTATAAGCTGTAATATGGGCCACATATCGTCCATTATACAGCTATTCACTTTAAAATAGTTCACACGTGCCCCTTTAATAAGTCAGTGTAATAGGAGTTCACAAATATCTTCTTATACAGCATTTGGCGTAATTTTATGCATTAAACAGGCCTTACTACGGTTTAGGCAATAGAAAAGGTTAGAAACTGAATAGAGTCATTAAAAACATACCTTTATAGCACTCTTAGCGTATTAATGGTGGTTTTGTCGGTCTTAATCAGCCTTAATACAGCTTTTAATTAGCTAAAGCTGTTTAAATATCACTGACCGCTATTATACAGCTGTAGCATCACCAGTGTACTCTTAGAAGCGTCTTAATACGCACAGAGTTTCAAATAAGTCTTAAAGTGAGTAGTTATACAGCTATCTGTGCTACTTGGGATGTCTTGTGTATTTTTCTATACGTGACGGTTGCTTGAGGCTTGAGCCTTGAGCTATAAACCATAAATTGCTTCAGAAGTACGTAGGTATACTAAAATTGGAACGATACAATGTAGTCGAACTCTCTAAGAACGAACAATCAACTTGCATTAGTGAGAAAGAGTACGAATACGTTAAAAATATAGGTAGGTAGGTATGTGCACGCGCACCGTTGTCCCCCCTCCCGAGGAGGGCCAGACCGTAAGGGATGGCCCTGGGTCAGCCGGGGTTCGAGGGATATGTCGATGACAACCTCACCTCCGGCCTAGCACCACGACCCACAGTCGGCGTGCGGTTTTAGTCGGTTCGAGTCCGACATAACCTCCCCTTCCGGCTCCGGCAGGGGGGGGGGTATCCGAGGGGATTTGGGCACGAAAAAAAAAAGGTATGTGCAGGTAAATTAATGGCACAGAGTGACATATTTGTTGTTGTCCACTAACTTTTTACAACTCATAATATGATATTGTTACCACTAATGCTTACATAGTTAAAATATTTACCTATCTTACAAGACAAGATACTAAGAAATATACCTACCTATCTAGTTGTATATTTACTCATGAAAAGCACGTCCAACACATTTCATAATGAGTTAACCTGATGGCTATTTCCAGTTAGCGTTATGTCCATACCATTATCAGTTATTGCTTTTATAATTATCAAGCGTTCAAAGACGTAGTAAATACGGAGTAGGGTGTTGTCATTGCACTGTCACATGGTGCTAGGTACATTTTTTTATTTTTATTTATTTAACTTATTAAAAAAATACATATAAATACATGGCATTAAGCGCGTGCATCAAAAAAACCACTGAGGTTTGTGAAAAATGCAACACATTCTAGTGCATATACGTATACATTACATTCAAAAATAGCTCGATCCGTACATCCTGGACCCAGCTTGTGCTCAAAAGTACTCTTTACGTGCAGTACACGTTTCTTGGTTATACTTTGAAGATAGCACGGGGTGCTACACTGTGGTGGACGAGATCAAATTCACCAAACATAGGTGCGCGATTTAGGTCCAAGATACACGGCCCGAGCCCGACCCACACTTACATTCAATCATACATTTTAATAGAATTTATCATTGTGTAGGTAGTTGAACACAGTAATCTTGGTGTACGGGCGCAGAGCGGCGAAAAGAACAAGCACAGGCGGTGGGGAGGGATTACATAGATAACATTCACGAAAACCTATCCCGCCATGCCTGCCAAAAAGAATCCCTTCAAAATATGTTTAATATTTTTGTCATGTAATCTTTCCTTGATATCGGGGGGTAGTTTATTAATTAGGCGCGGTAAAATGTATCACCAAATATGTTAGCAGCGCGTACCGTTAGTAACCGGTTCTGTGAGACGGCTCGTGTGCATATGTTTTACTTTATCTCCCAGATAATATTTAGAGTAATTTCCTTTCAACAAGCAGTATTTTTTTATTTTTAGGTGTATGGGTAGAACTTTGCAGTGTTTAAAAAGACCCAGTTCATTGTTACTGTATTGTTAATTTATCTGCGGGGATGTTATTGTCTTCAGTATTTTTCGTTGCATGTATATGTTATCCATGTAAGTCCTGTAAGTCCGTCCATAACTGGTAAGTCCATACTGTATATGAGACTCGGCTAAAGAATTATACAGTATAGGAGTTTCACATTGTATGGAATACGACGATTTAGAATTTTAATGTTTGCTAAGAACCCTCTTAGCCTATCACATACTTTATCGACATGGGGTTTCCAGCTTAGCTTGTCGTCAATGATGAGGCCCAGGTATGTATGGGAGTGTACAAGTTCAATGGTAGGACAGCAGCATAGACATATTGCAGTTGTGTAGGCATGCGTGTTCGTGAGCTATAATCTATAATATAAAAATGAATCGCTAAATTTGTTGGTAAGCGCATAACTCAACAACGCCTGGACCAATTTGGCCAATTCTTTTTTTTTAATGTTCGTTGAAGTTCAAGGATGGTTTTTACGGCGAGAAAAAATCGAATAATTGCCGGGAACCGACATCCACGCGGGCGAAGCCGCTGGCAAAAGCTAGTCTATATATATAAAAATCAATGCCACTTTTCGTTGTAATGTTATAACTCAACAACGCCTTTACCGATTTGGCTAATTTTGGTCTCGAATTATTCGTGGAAGTCCAGGGAAGGTTTGTACGTAGAGAAAAATTTGAATAATTGCAGGGAACCGACATCCACGCGGGCGGAGCCGCGGGCATAACTAGTATAAAATAAACAAAATACAGGTGCCGACAAACGTCAAAAGGGTGTGTAGGTGAGTAGGTACTACACGGACCACGGATATCATACGGATCATCCATAACAACAAAGGAACAGCTCCTCTAGACAAGCGGCACTATGTTTATAGATATAGAACAGAATAGAGACTGATCAATGTATGGGATTGGCATACCTGTAAATAAATAAATATTGCACAACTTTCTACACAACGCTATATCTAGACCCATGGTAACTTTTATAGCTTGTGTTATGGAATCTAGAATGCGGAAAAACATACTTCGATATTTTTTTTGTAAATTGGTACATAGGTAGGGGAGACCGGGTACAAAAGTAACATTTTGTACATAGACTATTGTTACTAGCAAGGTGTTAATAGTATGACATAACGGATATAAATATAGGTATGTAAATTAGGTTCATGTTCTTTACATTATCATCTTAATTTAACTTAATATTGAATGTTTTTAATGAAATTTAGGGACTTGAAATAAAATCGTCTCATGTTACTTTCGACCACGTTGGCAGGTCGGAAGTAACACGGCGTGGGTCGAAAGTAACAGGACAAAATGGGTTTCAAATTTATTGAATAAAATACATATTAAATCAAAAATATTTATTAGGAACAGTTTAATAGTAAAAAGTTAGCATTTGCATTACAAATGTACAACACTTACATACTTATTTAACGAAACAAATCAACATTATTAAAGTCTCTTTCTAATTATAAATATTTTCAGTATCTAATGAGATCTTTTAATTATCAGAGATTATGACTATGCAATTTCAGTCTCTTATTCAGACTCACAATTATGGCACACATAATTTCTCTCGTCATTGACGCATTCAGCATGTGACCACATTTTGCATTCAATGCATTGTATCCATTGCTCATTTGGTCGACTATTGCCAAAACTTTCTAACCAAACAAGACAGAAGCAATCCTCGTCGTCTGACTTATTTTCCTTCCCTTCATATGTGTTCTTTGTTTTTTTCCTTTTTCCCTTTCCTTTCCTTTTCTTTTTACCCGATTCATTATCAGGTGTTAAAACTTTCTTCTTGGCTTTATTTCTTAGTTGGTATTCTTCTTCGATTGCATTCTTTTCAGGTGTGTCCGTCAAAATTGCTGACTTACGTTTCTTACGTCCTTTATTTAATAATGACCTTGGACCTGCTTGTGGTAAAGGTCTGATATCTTTAGGCGATATAGGATTAAATAACTGAGATAAGATTGGTTGCTGTAATCCACTGAGTCCTGGAACCGGTGACTCAGATCTTTGATCAGAAATTACGGTAGTTAGCAAAGAATCAGCGTCAGCGGGTAAAGGTAAAATTTGAGTGATTATTGACGGTGATTCGTTATCCATACGCTGATCGTTGGGTATTGGAAAATTAGCAACTGAAGTATCTGGATCTACTTGACTGGGAGATGTTGCATCAGAACTGGAGATGTTCAACAGATCATTTTGCGGAATTTCATTAATGGTTTGTAAAGGACGGTCAGTTACATAGGACGGCGCAAAATCAACAGCTGTAAATATATTTCTATTAAATGGACTTATACCGGTGCAGGTAAACCCGGCAATTGCATTTCTATCTGTGACAGCTAGAGGAAATGCTTCTCTAACAATCCCTGGAATATAATGGATAGTCATTGTTTGACCAGGATGGTTTCGCATCCAGTTGTCAGTGGCTGTGTTTATAATTTTTTTAAAAGGTCCAAATACTGCTCTATCCAATGGTTGCAACTTGTGTGTGCAATGAGGAGGAAATGAGAGCAATACGAATCCATTTGTTTTACAGAACTCTAGAGCTTGGATGGATATATGGGAAGTATGATTATCGAGAAGTAACAAGCATTTTTGATCTATTGATGGCTTAACTTGCTTCTTGAAGTGTTCTAAAAAGCGTAAATATTCTTCCTCCTGCATTCATCCACTACCATTGCCAGCACCAGTACTGCCAACAAGAGCTTCGCGTATCAAGTGATCTTGATATCGCTTTAAAGGGAATAAAAAAAAAGGAGGGATGTGTCCTCCTTGAGCGTTAATTGCAACAGCAACAGTTACCAGCCGCCCTCGCTCGGCTGATGTTACGGCCCTCACCTGTTTAATTCCTTTTTGAGCTACAATTTTACTAGGTTTCTGGACTGTAGTCACTCCAGTTTCATCCATATTCCAGATATCTTTTGGGTGAAATTTATGCCTATCCATTACTTTAGCAAGGTTATCATAAAACATATTTACGTTTTGTTCATTAAAACTCGAAGCTCGTGCCAAACTTGTTGCTTGAGGAGACCTCAGAGAGAGGCTCGGGTGTCGTTTTAAAAATCCTGTTAACCATTCTTTACCTGCCATTTCACTGTCGCGCCACTTTTCAGGAAACGTTTTTCCATTTTTAACTGCTAACTCAAATGCAAGTTTACGCACTTCATGAGGAGATAATTCAAAGTAAAGACCATTCGATTAAATAATCCTGTAGATTTTTTTCCTCTTCATTAGTAAAAACACGATTGACGCAACGGTACCCAACGACAGCATTGGTGTTTCCTGCTTTCAATTTTGTAATATATCTATATAATGTTACATGACAAACATTATATTTTTTTGCTAAAGCTCTAATTTTTTCCCCATCTTCTAAATGCTCTTTTGCAGCTTTTCGATATACTTCGCTATTTATATATTCATGCATACAAATATTTGCACTGAGCGAGGATCGAACCCGCGCCTCCTGCGTAGCAGTCGCTTTCACTACCACCACGCCACCTATACATTGACAACTTTCAAAAACATCATAAACTTCCAAACTGCCGAAGACGCGAGCTTATGCGCCCGTAGACATAAGTACTTGCTAGATTTCACCCGAGCTTCTTACCATCAAACAAGGTGTAGTGAATTGACAGGCTGAAAATTAAAAAAAAAACATTCTTATTATCGCAAGGTAAGTACTTGCAGCTAAGACCCTCTTAGGATGGGCGACCTACCGAAAAATTACGCTCTAACAAGTGACAAACAAGAAAATCTGATGGATAGCCGTGGTCGTATGCCACTTTTCCCTTGAATATATTGTTTTGCTAGAGCAAGTGGCCATACGACCACGGCTATCCATGAGATTTTCTTGTTTGTCACTTTTGAGAGCGTGATTTTTCGGTAGTCGGGTTTTAGTTTTAAACTTTATTTTTTATTATTTTGGGGCAAGGTAAAGCTAATAATTTATGCATATTTGAAAAGTGCTCATTAAGCACTTTCATTTGATACCAAACACGGCATATTTATCTCAAATTTATTTTTTAACACAGTACCTTATGAGCGCCAGATGGCGCCACACAAGATTGAGTGACACGTCATATAGCCTATAACCATCGAACGATGAAGCCGCTTGTAATGATACCTCATTTGTCCAGTTCTAATAAGTAGTTGAGGAGCTATGAGGGAACAAATGAACATACCTACATAGCCTATCAAAATCATAACCCTCCTTTTGGCTTCGCCGAGGTCGGGTAATAAAAATATTCAGAGAACTTCATTTCCCAAGTTTTTTACTTACATAAAGTACTTGAGCGCTTCTTTTTCCCGATGTATTTCGAACTTAAAAAGTTAGCATAATAAATGCTATAAAAATTTCATGCAAATTTGTGCAAATTACCTAAAGTATTTAAAATATTGTTATCATTGTTTATTAAAAAGGTACCGTACCGTTAGGTACTGAATTCAAAAATGATACGATCCAAATATGTTAAAAAGAGATTTATATGGTGTTGTTTTCTTTATTTATGAACTTCCGACAGTATATCATCACGTATTATGGCCGAAAGGTTATCGACATCAAAAGGTAAATTAATTAAAAAGTGTAGGTAGTTAGGATGTACAGTCTTGTCTTAATGAATTTACCTTTTAATGAATTCACCTACTCTGTGACTCAACTTACCTACAGTGACTCAATGGCTTCACTGAGATTTCAATGTATGAAGCAATTTCCCTGCAATTTTCTCAGGATTTTCCCATACCTAAAAAACATCCGATGAATTTAAAACCTTTCTCCTTATTGAATGCGATTGAAAAGACAAAGGTACATAGAATATTTTTTTTTTGTAAAAAATATTTTTACATTAACGATATCGTAGCAGCGGTATGATTCCCGCTCATTAGGTACAAATTTTCGTATGATTGAATGTGTCATTATTGGTATCGATCAAGGTATTTTTGTGTAATTAATTTGAGTCTAGAATAGGTAGGTAGGTACCTATTAGCGCTATGTAAAATATTGTAGAATATTACCTAATTATTTAACTGTAATAAAACTAATAAACTACCTACTGTGCATACGGGGATACCTACTTACACGGTAAGTACCGTTTTATTTCATGACAAATAAAGTAAGTAATATTTTAATTTAAAATTCTACTTATTTACTTATTTGTAGAACGATGCGCTCAATTAATAATACCTACTTAGCTACATGCGTCATTCACCGGTAGTACAATAGTACCGGTGTAGGGTAGACCGGGCTCAAAAGTACACCTACGCAGGCTAACCTAAAACTTTTAACGTCTACCAAATCCTGGTTGCTTCTGTATTATCGTAGAATATGTGCAGCCAAGTAATAATCTAGTAGAGAGTTTATGACAAAATAAATGAGCCCAAACTCGATATCGGATTATCTTGTTTAATTTAGAAGCCGAAAACCCCTAGTACTACTCCAGGAACACATTGGCATAAAAAACGATTTGGACAAAAAAATATATTTACGATTTTTTTTTTATTTTTAAATTTTTATATTTTGCATTATTTACTCTCAATTGTGTAAGTAAAGCCTAATGAAAGGTTATTTAAAAAAAAAACACCATTAAAAAAAAAGCACGCCCTTTGCAGAAAAGATTTTTTCGTCCTGATGATGAAATTGAATCTGATTTTTTAATTTAATTTTAAATTTTTTGATTTTTTGATTTTTTGATTTTTTGATTTTTTGACTTTTTGATTTTTTGATTTTTTGATTTTTAGATTTTTAGATTTTTTGAGTTTTTGATTTTTTGATTATTTGATTTTTAATTCTCAATTTTATAATATTATTTTTACTGTAATTTAATTTCTAAAAAAAAAACGTTTTTTTATGCCAGTGTGACAACATTCGGCTTCAGGAGCGTTCCCCTTACACCCGGTAATATCTGTGATGCATGGGAACTTAGAGAAAGAATACCGAGGACGACGAAAACGGAGGCGGTATTTGGGTTTTTTTTTTTTTTTTGACCGTGGGGGAAATCCTTCATGGATGTTATGCCGGACTCCTACCGACTAAAACCCCCACGGTATCGCCCAGCAGCCTATAGTTGGGGGCCCCGGGTAAGCCCTCGGAAGGATGTCCCAGGGCTCCCAACAGACCTACCGCTTTAATGCGGCCTCGTCTAGGGGGTGGTTCGGGTACTATCCCGCGTCTATGGGGGGGTTTTCGGGTATCATCCCGCTTCATAGGAGGGGGGAGGCGTGCGTGAGTCCGTCACGTCACGCTGCCGTCATGGACCTGCTTCTGTAAGGACGATGAGCAGCCAACTCACCGTCCTCAGGCCCCCGGTCATGGAGGCCGATGGTCTTCGGCGAAGACACGTCGGCGGCGCCCAAGCCGCCGACTGCGGAACTCGGGTGGGAGAGTTCTCTCCCGCTCGGCGGTATTTGGGTTGTCATGGGAATTTCGGAACTAAACAAATTTGTTTTGTAAAAGTACATATCATTTTGACTTCACCTCGTGTGATGGTAAGCTAAAGGCAAAGTATCGGAAAGAGGGTCACCATTAGAAACATGTACCATTAACAATGGTGCTGCTTAGCAATCAGCTTGATGGCCTCATCAGATGCTTTTTCACGCCCCGCTTAAAGGACCCGGGACTGTAGGAAGAAGGAAACACGTGAGCTGGCAGGGAGTTCCAGGTCTTAGTGGCGCGTGGCGCGCTATAGGAATGATTCACCGAACCGCTTGGTGCTTGATGGAATGTTCTGCACGGTACGCGAGTGACATCTAAACCCTGCACGTGTTGTCCTTTATAAGATCGACTAGGTACTTAGTTGTGTCTGGCTGTTCACATTTGGCTGATCTTGTTAAGCACTCAAGTATCTACTACAAACATGATATCTCTCAAACTAGAAATAGAATAAAAACAGGCAGGCTCTTTAAAAAATTCAAATTCTGAACAAAGAAAACTAGGTATACTCCGTCCATTATATTATTGTATTTTAGACAGCTCACTGACAGTGGTCGGTATAACTTTGTTCTAGCGTCAACACCTGAAAATCCTAACAAAAATTAGGCGCCAATACGTCATTTTTCATTGACAACGTCACGTCAACCAGAAAGCAATTTTAGGGATGTAGTTAGTCCATCGACTGTTTTTATTATAATAACTTGAAAATGTCACAATCGATATCGAATACAGAAAATAATTCTTCTAAAAAATATTACAAAACTGGTGTTTTTTTACCGAATTCTAAACACCAATTCGGATGTTTATAATTTTTAAGATTAGTATGATTTTTACGGGAAAATGATTTTTGTAACTCCGTCATATGTGGACGGATTGTCAAAATTATTTTTGATTTGAAAGAGGTTTATTCCAAAATGGTCCCATTTAAATTGTATAAATATCTGATGATGGGTTTCAGAGACAGATCACGGAACTCTTCAATAAATACCGGGAAATCAGCATGTTGGAATATTCTTCTAGAAGTCGGTTGTTTTGTTTTGGAGATTAGCGTGTGCGTTATGGCCCACAATCGTTTTACAATACATTTGTAAATTGTAGGTATAGACACGAAATATCTACTTCTTTATTATTATGTACAGAAAGATAATAGATTATAATTCTACATGAAATCATATATGTATCATAATATTTTCATTTATCGTTTATTTATTTTTTTAATCGAGTTTTTTAAATTTGTCGATATTTTAAATTTTCATGCAATCACTACTTCCATCTGTCTAAAAATATGATGGACGAAGTATAGGTTAAAACACCTTTTTTATTTACCCTCGCTGGCGCAGTTGGGTAAAACGATCACGATGTCAATGTTAGATTTTGAAAATTGTTTCACTCGTGAAACAATTTTCAAAATCTAACATTGACATCGTATCAAAAATGGTATTCTCGAATACCATTTTTGATACTTGAGAGTTTAAAATTGGATCGAAACTCAATTTTGAACAGATTTTTATCACGAGAGTCGGTTTTCTAAGTTCTACTTTGTTATTTTACTACATTTGTCAATGACTCCCTCTTCGCTCCCTCCCCCTCCCCCTCCCCCGGATTCGTCATTATATCTGCTGCCTCATCCCTTAAAGAAAGCTGGGTACGCTCAAGCTTATTAGTGTACGTTCTGCTGTGCAATTATCTTCTAGCTTAGAGCGTTGAACCCGGCGTTGCGACAGCCTTGATAAAAAGATTGTTATTCGTCGAATATCCAGTCCGACCAATGAGAATAATGTTTATTCGCTGTGCTCGACGCTCTAACCGTTGGCCTATCTCAGGACTCGGACCCAGCTTCGTATGACTTTAGCGAGCACAATATTTTCAAATGTATTTACTATACCTATTGGGAATTCTGAGATCACGAACACCTTCGAGCCTTTGCAGATGCGTAGAGATGTTGCGTCTTTGGCGGTATACCTACTACCGTCTCTACCGTGGTAAATGTTCTGATGAGCTCTTCCAATTAGTCCCACCCTCTCCTTTCCTTCACAGGACAACACGTGGAGGGCTAAGACATCCGTATACGGTGCAGAGTATAAAGTAAGTAAAGTAAAGTAAAATATTCTTTATTGTACACCAAAATATACAAATTATAAAGAGAAAAAAAATACCTTCTAGAATCAAGCGTTTCAGTGACTCATGCTTATGCCGCACCACTAAGACCTGGAACTCCCTACCAGCTCACGTGTTTCCTTCTTCCTACAGTCCCGAGTCCATGAAGGAAAGCGTGAAAAGGCATCTGATGAGGCCGTCAAGCTGAGTGCCACCACTGTTAACATGGTAGGTACATGACATGTTTACGATGGTGACCCTCTTTCCGAGACTTTGCCTTTAGCTTAACATCCGGCGAGGTGAAGTCAAATTGACGCGTCCTTTATAAAAATAAAAAACCATTTACCTGTGGGAATTGCCCTGATCTCCCCTAGGTACAAGAACTTCTTAATATTATTGTTATTAAGAAAGAATATACGTAGGTAGTGGTTTCCGACCTGTGTGTGGAAATTTGACCATAAGTAAATTGTTATTGTTTTTCAGGATAATTAACAATTTTCCTGAAACACAATCGGAAACTTGAATGACTAACTTCTTGTTTAGGTACCTACCGTGTACCTACTCATAATATTCACTTTATAGAGATCCTTGAAATAATTGAATTTATATTTTTATTGTATATATATTACTCAATAAAAAATGATAAAAAAATAAAAAACCCGACTGCCACTGAAAAGACCAAAATAAGTTTGATAGCAGGCGGTACCCATTAATTTTCTTTCGGTTTATGATTGGCAAATGGGTACCGCCTGCTATCAAACTTATTTTGGTCTTTTCAGTGGCAGTCGGGTTTTTTATTTTTTAATCATTTGTTTTATTTTATACTTTTTAGTTATGATATGATATGTATATCTTTTTGTAATTTCCTTCATATCGTTTATACTTGAAATAAAAACTTAAATCAATAAGTAAGAAAATTAGCGAGAATGATTGTTTTGTTAAACAAATTTAAATCGTTATATATCCTAAACTATTATTTAAAATGAAAAATGATAAAAGGAACCAAAAGATGATTTTAAAATACCTATTCAACGACACCCCACTTGACATAGTTCATCGACTTTTTTTTTTCATTTTGACAATATGGCGTCTGGTTGTTGCTGTGGTGAATTTTGATAACTGTAATGTCTTTAGTGACACTCGCAAGGTTAAGACGAATCGATTGGCGTAAGAATTATCAAAATCGGCCTACGCGTTTGGTCTCTAGAACGCCACATAGAAACAAACATACATACATACATACATACATACATAGACTGATAAACACATTACCCTCCTTTGCGTCGCGCAGTCGGGTAAAAATAGTGCAGTGCGAGAAGTGATTTTTTATCGCAATTTTAGTGGCACTGAACTGATGCAAATGCTGAATCTGAGTCATACTTCGGTAGATGCTTCTCGGATAACCTAGCCTGTTGGACTCCACAAACCGTGTTTTTTTTTTTATAAAGGACAAGTCAATTTGACTTCACCTCGCCTCGCATCTATCAGTAAATCTGAGTTTTTATCTTTAGGACTTAAAGGTATATAGGTATTATCACAGTCCAATCGAGAATAATTTAGGCTCATCCAATATATAATGTCTATCCAGAACCTCAATAGTGCGATGTACCTAGTACCTACGATGTAGTAGTACCTATAACTTCATTACACTAGATAACGCTGGCTGGGCATATGTGGTATCGGTACAGTAATATTGTAGTGCCTAATCATTTCATGCTGAAATTACTGTCATGTGTATAAAAAGTACATATAAAACTTAGTCTTTACACATTATATGTATATGTAATATGTATTTACAATGGATTTACAAAAAAAAAAAATCTAAGTATGTTTATTCATTCCGCATTCTAGATTCCATAAAACAAGCTAATTAAAAAAATAAGCTGTTGTGGAATATTTATTATTTATTTATTATGCTTATGTTTAATAAATTATGGTTGGAATTGAATGGTTATTTTGACTCATCATCTCATCTCATCTCATAAACTCACGCCTATATTCCTCGAAGGGGTAGGCAGAGGTGCTAGCACCCACATTTCGCCAGTTTATGTTTTAGGTCCCAATGTAACAGGTGGCGAGCCTATTGCCATTAACCGGGCACTTATAAACCTGCGATAAATACACACATAACTTCAAAAAGCATCGAAAAGTCATTGGTGTGTGCCCTTGTAAACCTGGGATTGAACCCGAGACCTCGTCTCAGCACAGTCCATTACCCATAATACCACTAGGCTACCGCAGATTCTTTTTTTTTTTACTGCAGGTTATTTTTACTTATAAACATTATTCAATTTCTCGATCTAGTTAATAAATTTCACTTAGCCTATGGCCTAGTTTATTTACTTAGGTATTATTTACTATACCATCAATCATTCTAAGTATAACACAGTTCTACAATAGCGATGTTTGTCACAGTGAGATAGAAAGTGTAAATGAATGCTATAAGTAGGTACTCTTACTGTCTATAAGTGCTCCTGACTGAAAGTGGAACTAGGTAAGTCCACTTTAAGTCAGGTTTAAAATTAATGAAGCGCGAATGCGTCTCAATGCGTCTCAAAACGGTGTTCTCTAGTGTAATGTTCAATCAATGATTAATGCAATATTCAATTATCTTGTACTAAAATGAGGCACATACGTTAAAAACGGTGACTAGAGAATTTATCTATAGGTAAACAAGAGTGCAACACGAAATAATGAGTACCTAATCATTTCAAATAGGTACCTAGTAATTACCTATATAGTGCCTAAGCTAAGCTCCACGTTTAAAGACAATATAATTTATTATTGAACTGTCAATTGCAGAAATCTAGTTAATTAGTTGGTACTTAACTGTAATTAAACATTATGTGGTTTTCAAAAGCAAAGTAATTTCCTTAATTACAAGTGCGATTAGACTTAGGCATGGATATTTGCATGACAGTGGCAAGGTAGATATGTACATTAGTTATGTAAACGTACGGAACCGTACGGCACTTATTCAAATGTTTGTATCACCGTGCGTACTACATCCGTTATAGTATATAACTCAGGCCTCAGTGTTTCACCATCAAATTTTAGAGTGGAAATTCTCGGTTCACAGACGTTTCAAACTAACCAAAACAATGAAGTCGTTCTATTTATATTTAACTTTCTTAGTGTTTGCGACGTGTAAATGTTAGTTTTTCTTATCTTATTTATTTATACTTAGTTGATTTTTTTTTTGTAAATTTCTGAGTAATTTCTATTTACGCTAGATACTGATAAGACTATCTACCTATAATGTGTTGAGTGATTTCTTAGTAATAATAGCTATCTATTATTTAATTTTATAGTGGAAATCTCAGCCAGTACTCAAGAAAATCGCGCTTTTCTTGATGGCCATAATTCACGGCGGCTCATGGTGGCTAAAGGCGAACTCAAGGGACAACCGAGTGCCGCCAAAATGAATAAAATGGTAAGTCGAAATTGTATCAATATCGTGTTAAAATTTCAGCTCAATCGATTGAACGTTTTTCAAATATGTTGATGATTGATGTTCAAGTTTCATATCTTTTTAATGCGCTTTCATTGGCTTTGTATGTATGTTTATTACCTATATCATCTTTGAACTCGATTTTTGAGCATTTCCAAACATCGGATCAATTTGAAATTTTGTACATTCATCAAGGTCACGGACGTCAGGCAATTTCAAGGTATACAGGGTGGAATGTTTGAACCCTTCTTGAAGGGAAATTAGGTACAGTCAACTACAAAAGTAGCTTAACAAATTCTAATTTATTGAACACTGTGGCCCCTAAACCTTACATAAAATTGTGAAAAAAACATTGAATATGTAAATTAAGTTTGTCTTCTGGGAATCATAACACTACATTTACTATAGAAAGATGCATTCCATTATAAGAAAGATTTGTAAAATATTTTAGTGTTAATCAACTTATGGCGTTGACTGTACCCTAAATATCTACTGTAGACAGCAAAGTTTACTTAAATGAAATATTCCTGTAGTTTTAAAAATAAACAAATCTGCAATCACGGATTTAGTCGGTTGTCTTAGATACTTATCACACCCGGTAATCCAACCGACTAAAATCCGAAAAGTAATATCCTGTATTGCAATCAAGAGGTTCGAATCTGTCTAATACACATAGTGAATAAAATAAAATAAAATCTCTGCAATCTAAATTGGCAATCTAAATTGCCAATTTAGATTGCAGGGATTTTATTTTATGTACCTATTATGTACCAATTTATTGTAATGTATGCTTAGAACTTGAGTAAAAAATCTTCTTGCACTCTCCTGTGATGATCACGTGTTGATGTAGGTACTTACCTAAGTAATTTATTTATTTTGTAGATGTGGGACGATGAATTGTACCAAAAGGCATCCGCTTATGCAAGAACGTTCGCACATAGGCACAACCCGAATAGAAAAGTTCGTAAGTACCGACTTTTTATGTCATAATTTCAGGAAAAGCTCCTCATCCACGAACAATGAGCTATTTAGTGGTAAGATAAAAATGATAAAAAAATTAAAAAACCCGACTGCCACTGAAAAGATCAAAATAAGTTTGATAGCAGGCGGTACCCATTTGCCAATCATAAACCGAAATAAAATTAATGGGTACCGCCTGCTATCAAACTTATTTTGATCTTTTCAGTGGCAGTCGGGTTTTTTAATTTTTTAATCATTTGTTATAGTTTCTACTTTTTAGTTATGATATGACATGTATATCTTTTTGTAATCTCCTTCTAATTTCCTTCATTTTGATACCCTACTCGATAAATTTGAGTCAAAAATATTTTTGACAACATACGTTTTGGCGCCAAAAATGCGCCATTTTGATTTTCTCGAAATTTTAATGTCCCTCACACAATCACGGCGAATCAAATGACACCTCACATGTCCAAATCCGTCATGCCAAATAAATGGACCATACATACATAGTCTCGAAAAACATTACCCTCCTTCCTTCGGCAGTCGGGTAAAAAAATACTAATCTAATTGAGAACTCCTCCTTTTTGGAAGTCGGTTAAAAAGTGTACCTATTGATAGCGATTGTGCCGCCACCTATATTTTTCTTTTAGAGCGTCTTTTAAATTTTGAAGAATGCTCAACTTTCTATTAATTTACCTACATTTTTTCTTCTAATCTATTTGTAATTTCGTTATAGTTATAAATATTTCAATTATTTAATGTTTTACAGCATCAGGTCGATTTAGCACAGGTGAGAATTTGTATTGGTACTCCACAACGGATCGCAACTACAAATTGAATCCAGACCAGGCCCTGGAGTCTTGGTTCAGCGAACATAAGAACTACACGTATGGACCTATTCGAGACAGTGATTTTGACGGTTCCCACAGTTATGACATTGGACACTACACACAGGTACTACATACTTATACAAAAGTTAATTTTAATAGCTGTTGTCACTGTCTAATAAATTTCATCTTCTTCGCCCGTGTGCTAATCCCAGTGA
Organism: Eilema sororculum; assembly: GCA_914829495.1. Taxonomy (NCBI): domain Eukaryota; kingdom Metazoa; phylum Arthropoda; class Insecta; order Lepidoptera; family Erebidae; genus Eilema; species Eilema sororculum. The sequence continues at coordinate 13,508,395 of OU618543.1, read as the reverse complement.
GGTACATCCAAAGATTGCTTTGTGGAGCCCTTAGTCTTCTTTCCTAATAGTCCAGGTTTTTGCTGACTTCCTGAAGTTTCAAATTCCCGAAGGAAAAGCCTGCGCCCGACGGCAATAGCTCTTCGGCTTCTACAACCAAACCGGGCTCCTGAACCAGATAGCAGTGGCTCTTGTCTACCAAACTGTGCTCCTGAAAGAGATTAAAGAGTGGACCAGGCGTTTCTAATAAGTACTTAAACGTGCGGCCCTCTCTACTGTACATACGCGTTCTCTTCGTGAGAAAACGCTTACGTAGCAAGCTGATCTTAACCGCTTTGCCAAATCAAAAGCCGTAAATACAAGTCGCTACTGTGGGCCTACCAAAAGTATGAAGCTAAACAGTAAATAGGGCAAGATGGTGTTAGACTTATTTAAATTTTCACTAAAATGTTTTCTCTTTTCAACCATTGCAGATGGTGTGGTCTGACAGCATTTATGTTGGTTGTGCTACATTCCAAAAACACGAAGGCCGGTGGAATAAGTTCTTTGTCGTTTGTAACTACGGGCCAACGTAAGTCTGCAATTTTACCAAGTATTTGCTTTTTAAGGTCACACTATTCTACTTGATCTCGAGATCTGGTCCTCGATTCTACTAAAGCTAAACCATTATGGTGCCATAGTCAGCGCAAAACATGATATTAAATTATAGACTTTATTTCTATGCAGATAAAGTCCAAAATGAAATGAAAAAGTTTCAATACACTTATTCATTCACTCTTCAAAAAGTAATTTAATTTTGAACTATAAAGTCATCGCTTTACAGTCTATTATTTCATGCCGTTTTTTGTAGTCGCTGCGGAATGACTATAGTTTTGCTTTGGTAGAATCGAGGCCCTGATCATTGGTGAATTTTGATCTGTCGTACTTAGTACCTACCTCTAGAAGACCTACCTCTTCTTCTCGTATCAATGATTCACTTATGCTTAAGTTATTCGAGAATAAAATTCTGCCATCTCGACCGAGCTGTCAGCAGCTTTATTCAGGCCATCTTTAGTGCAGGAGTTAGGATATAACGGACACGATACCATGTGTAACATGGACTGCACGGGGGCTTCACTGTCACATGCGGTGAAACCCGAGACTCGAGTTCTCCACCTCCATAAATTTTATCTCGATGATGATTTTATTCCTTATCCATACTGGCCCGGTCCAGGTAGATGGGGTAAGCCCAAGAAGTACTGGCTTGGCGTCGTGGAGGGTGACATGCGTGAAAACGGTCTCACTACCTTGGACGCCCAAGATCATGCGAAGTGGAGGAGGAAGAGCCGGAAGGCGGACCCTGAGCTCCGAGGGCACCGTGGCCTCGGATGCAATCAGGACTAACGTCATTGAAATAAAACCACTTTTTACGGATTCTATCGCGATATATTTGTTATTATTACTTTTAAACCCGACGTTTCGGCTGCTTTGCAGCAGCCATTTTCGTCTTTAAATGGATGATGATCCATACTGGCCATCAGAGAGCCTGGCCTGGAGAGGAAGGAAGTCAGATAGAATATTTTTTTGTTTGCATGACCTTTTGTACTTACCTACTAAGTCTAAATGCGTGTTTTTTTTTCAGTGGCAATTATATAGGAGAAGAGCCATACAAGAGAGGCGGGCCCAGTTACAAGTTAAGTAATGCGCGTGTGTGATGAAAATCATTAGATTTGCAATTGTAATTAATGATTTAATAAAACATGCGTATTTAGTCTTATAATATTGTAGATAGATTTGTCAGGAGGTCTTGTCAGAACATATTGTCAGTATTGTTAGGTGATATAATATTGCATTTAAGTTAATATTGTTAAGTATTATTTATTTATATGATCTAGACTTAAGTACTTACTAAAAGTACTGTAGTACCTACATACCAAAATAAAATAAGTATGTAAAACATTTTGTCCATTTTTTTCTGTGTACCTACCTATTTAGCTTAAATTTGATTGGCTTAACATTAACATTTTGATCTTTGATACATGAGTTAAATTATTTTTTTAAGTACTTCGAAACCTCGCGTCACCCTATCAATCCATAGCTACTTAATGGCTGTAATTTTCGAATTTATTGATATTTATGATTACTGCTTCACTCCCTTGAGTAGTAGTGTGATGACTGATGATATATTATAAGTATATAGCCTTCCCCGATAGATGGACTATTCAATAAAAAAAAATTATCAGTTCGAACCAGTCGTTCCAGAGATTAACGCGTTCAACCAACCAAAAAAACAAACTCCGAACTTAACGATCTCCTTTATGATCGCAGGCCAAACGACGAGCGGTATTGGTATGGTATGGTATCACGGGCTGTTATCCGCAACTCCACGTCAAGACGCAGTTTATGCGTGAGGGTGGGCATTCTATTCGATCCACCCCAACTCGTTAAAGAATGCCAGCAAGCTATTCACGCTGCTGGTGATCTCCCGGAGCGTACCTGTGTTTCGGAAGTACTTAGCCCTGTATGTGGCGGTTGAGGACAGTGTAGGAGCACGTGTGCCGCAGTTTCGTCCTCGCAGGCTCTGCAGAGAGGGCTTTCGGTGATACCTAAAATAAAAAGGTGTTTATTGAAGGAACCGTGCCCCGTGACGGCAGCCCTAACCGTGCGTAGTTGCCGTTTGATCAGTTGTCGAAGACGCCTGGTCTAGGAAGAAGGGCGAGGGGTAGAGCTACCCGTCTTCCTAGCAGAAGCAGCTGTGCATTCTCTAAGCATACCTACAGCGTCGAGCACAGCTTGATAGAGTGTCATTGGTCGATCACCAGTGACGTCACTCAGTAGGTGCAACCAATCACAATCTCTATCAAGATCGGTCGCAACTTAAAGAATTACACACCATTTTCTTCCCCCATTAATGCACTCCTGACTATTTCAGAGAGAATAATTTTACCCATTTTTTACTAGATTTATACCTCAAATTAAAGTAAGGGAAAAGGTCATAGCGTCGGTAGCTTAAGTGTTAAGGAATCGGCCTTACGATCGAGAGGTCCCAGGTTCGAACCCGGCCATTACACTACCGACTTTAGTTGGAGGGGTTAAGGTGAATATTAGTAATTTTGGTTAGGTCATTAGGTGCAACAGATAATAGAACAGTACTAAAAATAAACAATTGTTGGCACAAAGGTGAGATATTTTGTTGAAACCAGGAATTACATTAAGATGATGATGAGTTTGTAATCATTGCTGTTTTTGCTAACTATAACTACCTACCATTAAAATATCGTCCGCAAACAACGGCAACGTGCTGATATAGTTTGTGACCTTCGGGATATCATTTTTATAGTAGCAGTGCAAAAACAAAATTGATTGTTCTCTTCCGACTCTAAGTATTTAGGTACCAAACTAGGTCAGTTTCAACATAAGTTAGCTTCGGCCCTAATATAATGAATTACACAGTGGAGAGGCAAGAGGCGGGCTGTTTTCAGAGTGCAGACTTGCGGGTGACAGGTGAGGCCGCCTGCCTTACTATATAGTACGAGCAGGCCGGCGCTCAAAGTCAGCCGTGAGTGAGCGCATATGCCTTATTGGGTTACCTTACTCCCCCGAAATTGTGACTCGTGCGCGTTCAACCGGTTTAAGTCCGATGTAGTAACCATCCGACGTGCGGTATCCGTGTTGAGTCCGACGTAGGTAACCACCCCGCCGTGGCTGACTTGCGGTATCCGTGAGGATTCACCTCAAGGCTTGTGCTTTCGGAACTAGCTCAACCCTTGTCTTCTCTTCACTGCACGCTCTAGTCCGCAGGAAGGAGGTGTTGCCGTCTCTCTTTGTATATAGCCCCGGTTGCACCACATGGAGGTTCTGTGGTTCCGGAATAAGCACCGCAATATTGGAGACCTACCCACTACAATAAAAAAAAAAAAAACAAATTTTCTTCATCATTGTCACCTGGATTTATTAAGTTTATTTTCAGTCAAGGTACCTAAATAAGTATAATGATAGATGATCACAAAACCTAAAGTAGTAGGTAGGTACATACTAGAGAATAATTATATTAAGTATATCATTTTTGGTAGCACTAACTTTGACGACCCAGACCCAGGGTCAATCGGGGTGTTAGAGAAATGCCTTATTGCGCCATAAAACGGCACTTCACCCTGACATAAAACGGCTTGCGGTTTTAGTCGGTTCTAGTCCGACATAATCGCCCCGCGCCGCCGCCGCCGCTGCGCCGACCTATTCGTGGGGATTTCCAGTTCCACACTATAAAAGGGCAAGCTGTTTGCGAAGTATTAGAATATCTTATCGCCCGCGATATTACCCGTGAAATATGCAAGTATCAGTAAGAAGTTTCGGAGGCCATTTGTGCCGGAAGACCTTCATTAGTTCCACTTCACCAATTGATCCTCTCTGTTGGAATCATCTGGAATGCAAATGCTTGTGTTATGTTCCTACTAAAATGAAGCTAATAAAAGCGAGGGCAAAAATAAAATAAAAATAGCTGCATAATAACTTACATGTTTGTTCCTACTCAAAATAGGAATTTAGGAAGTTGCCTCGGCGAGTACGTATACAGCCGCTAAGTTCCCTTAATCAACTAGATTTCTTATTTTCTTATACGGACATTATTTATTTTGAAGTGAATATTATAATACAACGAAATATTCTGTCAATATTTCAAGCGTCTAGCTAACATTGATCTTCACTAGGTACTACCACGACCATTCCAAGCATTTTTAATAAAAAAAATTGACAAAGCAGCTTCAAATGTATTTGATTATATAGTTAATAATGTGTTTTGTTATTTTAATCTGACTTCTGATTTACCGTGATATACTAATTTAAATTTTATACAATTTTAATTAGGTAATGCTATTGTTTTGTTTATCTTAATTTTGTACTTTTTATTTTCATTTATATAAATATAATGAATTATTCAAGGCCAGTCGAGACGGCGGTATTTCAGCCATAATATTTATTTAGAACACCTGAATTTTATTCAGGTCATTTAGTCATGGACACGCCTATTTTAAGAATCTGGTCAATAGCCAAAGACTTGGAAGTGACCTAATGTAGGTAAAGTAGTAGGCCTTTACATTTTAAGTAGATGACTTAAGCAGTATCTGTGTGGCAGACTCTAGTGTGTCTGTATAGCCCGACACGGGAGTGACAGTACCTACTGTCCGCATGATTGGCACCTAAACTGCAGGTCGCTCGAAACGTGGGCAGAAGAGGCAACCTCTGCGCTCCCGTGTCTCTTCTTACGCTTTTCGTCGGCTAAGTTTCGAAACCAAACCGTGTCAATTATAGACCCTAGACCCATATCAGTAACGCCCATATTCGGCAAGACTTTGAATATGACACTAAATATGTAGGTATCAAAAAGACACTGCTTCCTTTGGCGTTCCACAGGGCAGTGTACTGTACTGACCCCCTTGTTGTTTATAATAAGTGTACGATTTACCACGAGTCAAATTTTGCTAGGTAAGCTATACTTTGGGTCTAGATAGTGGCATAATGCTGTCTAGTGTGTAGTATGTCGTAGAATTTATATTATAAAGGACTTTTTCCTTAATAATATTGTTTATTTAATATTATTATTTAATATAATTTTATTATTTTTGTCTATATTGAGTGTAATTAGAATATTTTATGAATGTGTTTCAAAGCAGGATAACTTATTTATTAATAATATTTTTTTTTAAACTTACGGAACGTGTTATACAGCCTCTCCTACGACAAGATTAGGTCTTCAGGGGACTGATTTCGACTTGGGCGCCCAAAGAAAAATGTACCTCGGACCTGTGGGAGACCTGATCGAAGACCCATCAACCGAATATATTCAGTGGCTTGGGCAACTACGGCAGTGGCCCTAGGCATACGTGAGGGTTCACCCCCAGGCGTGCGCTGAGAGAACCAGCCTACCTTTGTCTTTGCTCTAACTGGCTCTAACAGGTCTGCGGATCAAGCACCCCAATATTGGAAGACCTCACCTGCTAAGCTAAAATTTTCACATGAACATGATTGTTAAAATAACCACCAACGTTTTCTTCGTCATAGCCATACCCCTGGGCTTATTATTTTTAGGTTTACGATCTTTTTCAGATAGGATACCCCCTTTTTAAATATGTATAGGGATGATAGATGATCATGGATCACCAAAAGCAAAATCTCTAAAAGAGTACCTACTAACTTTCTTCCAATTTAGGGCGAGCCGTTTCTCTGGAAACAGCCCAGGGCATGGTCAGTCGGGGTGTGAGGTTAATGCCTTATTGGGTCACTTTACACCCTGACATGACATGAGACGGCTTGCGGTTTCAGTCGGTTCGAGTCGAGTCAAGCTCTCAGGTACGATTAAGGTGTATTACCTACATTAGATTATCAAGTCGGGCAGTCGGGTAAAAATGTGTAGGTATATTGATTAAATCCCCTCATATTGCTAAATTCCCACACCGTGCGACGACGAAGTTCTTACGAACTATCGGAACCAATGAATGGAGTTATCCAAAATCAATGTTTAAAAATGATTGTAAAATTATTCATTGCTTCCGATAGTACGTAAGAACATCGATGGATGACTCCAGCGTCGCAAAGACGAATAAAAAAAAATTAAGATGTTGATCATAATATTTAAAAGAGGAAATATTTTGGAATTAATTAAAGCATATCTGACTAATAGAATACAATTGACTGCGATAGCAAAACTAAAATATATAAAAACTAATCATGACACTAAATATGTATCAAAAAGACACTACATCCTTTGGCGTTCCACAGGGCAGTGTACTGAACCCTTTGGAATATACCCATGTAATGATATATAACGATTTACCAAATGCAACAGACTACTAATATTAAGCTAGGTAAGCTAACTTTGAGTCTAGATAGCGCTGTGTAGTATGTTGTAAAATGTGAAAAATAGAGGCTTACAAAGGTAAAGGAACCGTCTGTATTAAATGCAGGTAAGTAGAACATTTTATGAATGTATTTCAAAGCAAAAGAAGAATAACTTATTTATTATTAGTAATAATATATTATTAGTAGTAATAATTGCAAACGTACGGAACCATGAGCAATTTTTTCAAGTGTCTGTTATCACCGTGTGTAGGTACTATATACGTTGCAGTACCTATATATATAACCCAAGTCGCAGTGTTCCACAATCTAATTTTTATCTGGAAACTGTCGGTTCGCAGTCTTTTTGATAGTGGACCATAAAAATGAAGTCTTATATTTATTTAACTTTTCTAGTATTTGCAACTCGCAAATGTTAGTAGCTACCAATGTTTTATTCTACCTAATTAGTGAAGTTGTGTTTTTTGTTCTTGGTTAAGTAGTTTGGTTAAAGAAGTAGATAGGTACCTATTGGATGTCGGTTATCTCGACCAAACATGTGTTAACCCAGGATGTCGTGTAGACGTGAAGAACTACCTAACAAACATACACACTCACAAACTTTAACCTTTAAAGCGTCGGTAGTTTTATGGTTAAGGAGTCGGCCTTACGATCGAAAGGTCCCGGGTTCGAATCCTGACCATTACACTATCGACGTGAACCCAGACCAAACACAAGCAATTTAGCTTAGCTGGAGGGGTTAGAGGGAATATTAGTAATTTCGGTTGTAATACCTATTCTTTTATTAAAAAAATATTAGTGTGATGCGCGTAAGAGGTATGTACGCGTAAGGTAAGTACATAAAATTGTTTTATTTTATAGTGGAAATATCAGCAATTAGTGAAGAAAGTCAAGCTTTTCTTGATGGTCACAATGCAATGCGGCTTAAGGTAGCTAAAGGTGAACTCCCAGGACAGCCAGGTGCTTCTGAAATGAATGCTATGGTAAGTTTCTTTTAGCATATGGCTGTATTACTGTTTTCTAAATTAAGTCTCCGTCAACGCCTCCTACGCTTACCTACCGCGTGGTTGGTTCCGGACCACGTATCTTAGGTAAGTGTACCTCCCTATCTATAATTTATATTCTAAGATACCTACTTATGGTTTTCAAGTTAGGTAGGTAAGTAAGCAGTAGGTTAATTATTATTTCATTGAGGGGACACCGACGCCCGGACGGAGTATCCATCCGCGACTTTTGATGGCCATTTGATCCATTTTCCCAATAGATACTTCCCTTGGTATGTACCTATTGAAAGGAATGGTTGCCAAGCTGTCGCCAAGTAAGTTACGCACCATACATTTCAATTTCAATATTAACTGCTTGGATACCTACGTAGCCAGCGAATTCGCTTTGGTGTCCTAGTGAGACTTCTATTTCATCATAGGTACAGTCAACTACAAAAGTAGCTTAACAAATTCTAATTTATTGAACACTGTGGCCCCTAAACCTTAAGTACATAAAATTGTGAAAAAAAAACATTGAATATGTAAATTAAGTTTGTCTTCTGGGAATCATAACACTACATTTACTATAGACAGATGCATTCCATTATAAAAAGATTTGTAAAATATTTTAGTGTTAATCAACTTATGGCGTTGACTGTACTTTAATATCGGCAAGTATATTTCTATGTATTTTTTTATAACTACCCTGTTTTTTGATTTTATAGATTTGGGACGATGAATTATTTAAAAAGGCATCGGATTACGCAGCTACATTACCTGATGGGCATAACCCGGATAAAACTGTCCGTAAGTATTTATGTAAAGTACCTGCAATTTCAGGTAGTACTGAACTACCCTCGTAATCCTGTAAAAAAAATTACTGCATAAAAATATATCTGTAGTTGTAGTGACGTAACCAAGAGTGTATTGTACCTATTTTATGCACGAGGAAAGCGATTTGTTAGGCATAACATAACATTTTGGATTTGAGAAATATCGCAACAAAAAATAGCCTATAGCCTTTCTCAAGGTCCAATCCATCTCTAAAAATAATTCATGCGCGGACAGATAATATAATATGTACCTACTAGTTACGCGGACTACTTTCTCATTTATAGGTAATATTAGTATGGTTATGGACTCCCAGACTCGACATAAAGGGAACCAACCATGGAGAAGGTCTCCTCCTTGGAACCAACCGTATGGACTAGGTACGCGTACGCTACTTCACAATTGAACGTGTCGGTTACTTTTCAGGGAGCTTTTCCCTCTGTCAAAGATGTTGCCTCTTGTAAATATTAATCTTGAGAATCTTGAGAATATTTTCTGTGAGCCGACTAGAAACACTGCTACGAGTGCCAAATGCTTGGATATTTTTTTTAGTGATAGTGGATACTTAAGCAAGTCTCTAATTAGTAAGTTGCCCTCAGATCACCAGAATCAAATAGTATCCTTTCCTAAGGGTATTAATAGTCAACCTAAGGAGAAAACTATGTGTAGGCCCATAACCTCTAGTAAAATTAAGAAGTTCAAAGATGTGTTAGAGGATAAAATTGATTCTTTAGCTTATTTGGGTAATAATCCTGAGGCTCATTATAATAGTCTATTTACTACATTATCTGATGCTTTTTCCAACACATTTAAACAAAAATGTAAAAAGCATAATACTAAATCTAGATTTTGTGAATGGGCTACTGTAGGCATATATAAAAGTAGACGAACACTATTTGATTTATACGCCCAAAAACAGTACAGATTTGATAATAATTTCATTGAATATGTTAAGAATTACTCCAAAATTTTCAAAAAAGTGTGTAGACAAGCGAAGGCCATTCATATTAAAAGGAAAATAATTGAGGCTCCTAATAAAATGAAGGAAACTTGGAAAGTCATTCACAAAGAGTCCGGTAAATGTAAAATGAGGGATAGTATTACTATAATTAAATTAGAAAATAAGGATTTAACCTCTCCGAAAGATATTGTAAATGCGTTGTAAGACTTTTTTACCAACATTCCATTCAAAATCACTTCTTCAATCAATTCTTGCACCCGCAGTGCTGTGGCTCTTCTCGAGAGTAATATTAGTTCTTCTTCTAAATTTAACTTCAAACATATTGATCCCAGTGACATCTTAAAAGTTTTCAAGCAACTTAAAATGAAAAAGTCTGAAGATTACTGGGGCATGTCAGTCAGTTTAATTAGTCATGTAATTGATATCATGGCACCTTATTTGGCACTCATATTTAATGAATGTGTTGATAACGGTACATTTCCTAATTTAATGAAACATGGTAAACTAATACCATTATTCAAGAAGGGATCCAAGTCAGAACTTGGAAACTATCGCCCCATTTCTATTTTGCCAGTTCTGAGTAAGGTGTTTGAGAGAGTGATGCTCAATCAGATGCAACTGTACTTCAAGACCAACAATCTTTTCCACAGCCAACAATATGGCTTTACTGGCGGGAAATCTACCACCGATGCGGGAGTGGCCCTAGTTAGCCTAATTTACGACACCTGGGAGGGATCGCAGGATGCCATTGGGGTATTCTGTGATCTTTCCAAAGCATTTGATTGTGTTGACCATCAAACACTCTTACTCAAGCTACGTCGATATGGTTTTGATAAGAAATCAATAGCACTATTAGAGTCGTAATTAACGGATAGGCTTCAGACTGTTAATGTGCATAACGTAAAGTCAAATGGGTCAAATGTCAAAATAGGTGTACCCCAAGGATCAATCCTAGGACCCTTCTGTTCCTGGTATATGTCAATGACTTGCCTTATATGGTCGAGGAACAAGCTGGCATAGTACTGTTTGCAGATGATACATCGTTAATATTCAAAGCAAATAGGTATAGTACAGATGCAAATAATGTTAATAATATTCTGAATGCCATGTCAAATTGGTTTTCTGCAAACAACCTATTGTTGAATGCAGAAAAGACCAAATGTTCATACACTTCATAAACTTCATAGTTTACACTACCAAATGTGCAAATAGACGTTGATGATGTGCCGGGGGGGGGGGGGGGGGGGGGGAGGGGTTAGAATTCGTAAACACCACTACCTTTCTAGGAATTACAATAGATTCTAAATTACAATGGGGTGACCATATCACTATTCTGGCCAATAAACTTAGCTCTGCTGCTTATGCTGTGAGACGGATTAGGCAGTTGACTGATGTAGCTACTGCTAGGCTCGTATACTTTAGTTACTTCCATAGCTTGATGTCCTATGGAATACTACTTTGGGGAAATGCAGCAGATTTAGAAACTATATTTTATTGCAAAAGAGGGCAGTTCGTGCCATTTATTGCTTAGGCAAGAGAGACTCCCTCAGGGAAAGATTTAAGGATATTAACATTTTAACTGTAGCTTTCCAATATGTATTTGAAAACATAATGTATGTTAGGAAAAATATATCTCATTACACAAAAGTAAGTGACATTACAGACAGAAATCTGCGTAACAAACATAGACTTCTACTTCCATGTTATCGGCTTAGCAGGGTTAGTGATTCTTTTAAGGGGGATGGTATACGTTTTTATAACAAACTGCCAGAATCGATCCTTGGTATGCCTGACGATAAATTCAAAACCTTTGTAAAGACCACCTTATCCAAAAAGGCATACTATAGGATAGATGATTACTTGAAAGATAAAAATGTCTGGCTTGAGCATGGTGCAGGCCCCTCGTAAAATGCTATAATTACAGCATGGTACTGTATTAGTTACGTGACTTATTTGTCACATTATGTAACTTTGTTTTAATTCTTAATTATAAAGAGTTTTATATACTTGTTGACATTTAGCTTTAAGACAATAAATATTGTAAATTGACGTCCAAAAAATGCCGCAGTGGAGTTTGTTGCGCCGTTTCTTCTCCACCAGCGCCTTGGAAGCGGTGGTAAACTTAGATTAAGTAGAATTAAAATTGACGTCAATAAGAAACAATTTTATTGTTCTATATTGAAAAATAAATGACTAAAAATGACTAAAAATTAGATACAGCTTTTCAACCTTTTAAACCTCTAACTACATATTCTATGCAATTTAGTTATATTTCTGATCCTAAATTGAAATCATTTTTTTGCAGCATCGGGTAGATTTACTACAGGGGAGAATTTATATTGGTACTCCACTCCGGAGCGCGACTATAAAGTAGATCCAAAAGGTGCCCTAGACGCTTGGTTCGGTGAGAATAAAGACTATAAGTTCGGACCAATCTCCATGAGCGATTTCGGCTCCGGTCCTTCTATTGGTCACTACACGCAGGTACGTATTTAGAAAAACACTATAATAATGTGTTAAATAATATAACATTGACACAACACAAATTATTAGGTAGCCTGCTGTTGCGAACGCGGGATGTTACCCGACACCCTCGCGGTTCTATCCGCGAGAATGTCGGGTAAGGTTCGCGACCAAACATAACCTATGTCCTTTCCCAAGGTCTAAGCTATTCCTGCATCATATATTTCATCTAAATCCGTTTAGTGTTTTAGTTTGAAAGTGGTTGACAGTTTAGCAGAATAGGGTCCATGTCCATGAGTCCATCACTCACTCACTACCTGGAGTACCTAGTGAGTGAATGAGTGATGGACTCGTGGATAGTAAAATTACCTACATACTAAGTGTAAATAGTAGATATACCAACCAGTTTGTAATAAAAATATACTAGGTCCTGGGACTCCTCAAAACTCCATGAAACAAAAAAAAATGTTTAACGTTTCTTAATTTTCAACTGTTGCAGATGGTGTGGTCTAAAAGCATTTATCTCGGTTGTGCTACATCTCAAAAATTTGACGGACAATGGAATAAAATCTATGTCGTCTGTAATTATGGACCAGCGTAAGTCAATCTGCCCCTTTATTTTTTATGTTCACAATCGTTTATTAGCGGACTGGATTCCCAGTCTCGACTAACGCAAAGACCATGGTGATGAATTTTTATTATAACAACCAAAGTATCTTTTTTTTTTGGGTTCCGTGCCTCGGGAAAAAACGGAACCCATAAAGGATCACTTAGTTGTCTGTGAAGACCTTTTTCTTAGGAATGCGTGAAGGTATCAAGTTGAAATTTGTACCACATAGGTACTCAGGTCTGTAACGTCTTGAAGTTGTGCAAGAATTTAACTTGTAAGTCATCACAATAAAAATATATTACGGTTTATGTATTATAAATTCATGAATTTTGTACGGAACTCTCGAAGCACGAATCCGACTTGCACTTGAACGGCTTTTTGTCGTGCAAATTTGCAATTTACAGGCATGATTTCTTTAGCTATAGAATGTATAAATAATAGTCTAATAATTCCATAAATATTTTCAGGGGCAATATGTTGGGAGAAAAACCATATAAGGAAGGTGGACCCATCGACAAGTTATCAGCAGCGGCCGCAGCTTGATTAATAATAATTTAATAATACAATATAATATATCAAGTAAATTAAACTTTAATGCACAATACAATTTATTTACAACAAATTGAAGTCTTCTATTTTTATTGACTGATCTACACCTAAACCTGCCAGTCTATCTAACTTGTTTGCCCTCAATAACCAAGTTTTTATACGTCTTAGCGAGGAAATGTCTCTGAAATCACACCGCTTACATTATGAGTTGTCATAATTATTATATTTGGGTAGGTACAGATTATCGCCGCAAATTCAATTGGAGACCACGCACTAACGATATTTTGTATCAGTATTCTTTTCAAGGTCACGTTGCCACTTTGAAATCTACAGCTACAGCTGATAGATACTCTGTCGAATACGAGCATAAACTTAACTTAGCACAAATTAAGAAATTCTCCACGTACGTTTACTACACACAGGCGCTGTAATAATGGTACCAGGTGCAAGAGATCCACGAGTACCTATGCAAAACGTTACTCCAGCAAGAAATACAATTTCTCGAAAACCTGAAGTGGCAAAAATTTCATTATCGGCGCACACGTTAGCACAATATAAAAGCTCTCCGCTCATGTACTATTTTTTCTCTTCTACCTTCTACTCCAGCAAGAATCTTTTTTTTTCCAAAACGACAACACGCAATTTTTTTTATACGGCACATATCGCTTCAATTAAACGTGCCTCTCATAGCTCTCGACCTATTCCATTAAGTTCAATCAGTTGAACTAATTGCATCAAAAAATTCCAATTATTTCAACTTTGTTAATTTTGTGTGTAAAAGTTTCTGGACAAAATTTATCCTATTAGTTCCACTTTCTATTTATGTTTCAAGTACAAAGAAAGCTATACAAGCAAGTTACTTCAACTTTTTATTTAAAAACTATGGCACTATGTACTACGAACTATGGTTAGGTAGCTTTGTAATTGGTAAATAAATAGAAACTAATAGTAGGTAACTTGCTTGTAGGCGATTGGCACACTGCGACGCGCGACGCGGCGTCGAGCGTTGTTGCGTCGATGCGGCGCGGCGCGGCGGCGTCGCGCTCGTCGCCTCTACGGCGGCCATTTTGTATAGAAAAACGCGGGGTCCCACCATGAAGCTATAGATAAACAATCACGCGCGTTGGCGCAGAATACGCGCGCACAAGCAGAAAACGCGAGGTATGGCACACTGAAATCTGCCATCACGCGCGTTTTTCGACGGATTTTTAGTCCGAGAGCTGTTAGAAATTTCTGTGTAGGTGGTATTTGAGACGAATTTTAAATTAATATTATTGCAATGCAACAAGACTATTTAACGGAAATTTAGAGCGCTTTCACATCAACTGACGTCCGATATCCAATAATCGATATCCGAGATCGGAGGAAGTCAAATATCGATGCCCAATATCGGGTATTGGAGCCGACACCACTGTTTTGGCTCGTTATCGGAACACGCAGACTGCAAGGGACTTTCAACCTAAATGGCATTTTCTTAGTTACGTCTCTTTTCGCGTTAATAGATGACGCTAATCACGAATATAAGAAAAAAAATTAGTTACTAGGTATGTCATGTCAATAAGTCGAAAATAGCTTGCACTTCTCATCCCTTTTATCTTTGTGTGCCTAATTCGCTTTGAGCCTAAATCGCGTTATGCCTAGACCAAATGCTAGTTTGGCCAAACGCGTGTAAGACCAAAAACGAGTTAGGCAAAAGGCGAGTTAGACCGAAAACGAATTAGGCAGAAGGCGAGTTAGACCGAAAACGAGATAGGCAGAAGGCGAGTTAGACCTTATGCGAGTAGTAGTTAGTATCGTTTCGTCTAAAAAGTAGATAGTCTGAAGCCCTTTTGGGGGATCTTCGTGAATTGTACCAACAGGTAACGAAAGTCTAAAAAGCACCTGGTCTCAGTATGCCAGATTGTAGGAGCCGTTCTATGGGGTGACCCATGGCACAGAATAGATAATAGTACTAGCGTACAGAATGGAAGTTCCCACCCCCGCGCAGATTTCATTTCCTCACCCCGCACGTTCGAATCAGAGGTACGATTAAAGGCACATAATACAAGGGATGTGCCTTTCAAAGGTGCCTTGTACGATACGTCGAGGAGAAGAGTGAGAAGATCGGCTTACTTCGATTTTGTAAAGCTTCCTCTCTATCGCACAACCCACAGTTTGATTTAACCCTGAAATGCATGATTTTTATTTATATAACTAACCGTAGCCCGTGTACCGGCTTCGTCTGGGATTAAATTCGTTAAAAAAACCGAGAGTCGTGAATTGAGAGATGATCAAGTCGGAGTGCATTACCAATTACCCTTCGTTTACACCAAAAAATACAATAAGCAAGTCAAAAGACAATTTTTTATCTTAACATACTCTGCATTTCGGAGATTCACTGTAACATACTGACTGGATGCAGAAAGCGGAGGTTCGGGAGAAATAGCGCACATTGGGAGACTACCTGTTGATGACTTTCATGAGTGAGAAAATATTAAAAAATAGAAAATATTACCAATTTCTGTGTATTTCTGGGATAATATATCTTATGTGCTATACCAGATGTAGATTTTAATGCATTCTAAAATAGATAAATTATAACACAATATCACAATTCAATCGTACTATTTATTATTGGAATCACAAACATGTAGGTACAATAATGGTTTTTGCAAAAATATTTTGATGGGTGAGTGTTTAGTGAATTATTGTAGCTTCTGCCAGCGACTTCACCCGCTTTAAGATTGTATTCAACGTCAAAAATCATTTAATAAGTATATACCATTAAAAACGAACTTACTAAACGTTAAAAAGTTGCAACATACATACGTTCATTTGACATTGAATATATGACTCCTTGGTGTAAACAAGGAACCAAATGTCCCCCGACACGGTGACGCTTGGCTCAAAATATTACGAAGTACTTATATCAAAGTTGCAGGCTAACCAACAAGACGTACCTATCTATTTTTACTTTTTGTAGGTATCTTTTTCGGTATTTTTTTTTATTTTATTAAGCATTAAACCCACATTGGAAGAAAATATAATTCAAATAGTGCGCGAAAATTCATTTAAAAATGATAATATATAGTATTGTTTCGTTAACATTTTTAAATAAATACCTACTGCAATTCCACATCTGTAAATGAGTATGCATTGAAGGGTTATATTACCCGTCAATAAAGTACGACATTATACATACATACATTTGTGCCAAATTAAATACGAAACTTCATAGACGTGAGTGTTGCAAGTTATAGAGTAGTTAAAACCGTTTGTATCTATAAAAAAATTATTAAATAAAAATACGGTTTTAGAATGCAGCACATTATCCCACAGTTAAGAAGGGTTTTGTTTCTCGCGCGTAACTTGTGTGTATGCATGTATGTAGGTATGTTTGTAATATTCTTTATTACTCGTGCCATATCTTCTTCAGAACGATTTTACGGATTTCAATTATTGATGTTTCAAATTAAAGGTATTCATTGCACAAGTTATTGCAATGCAATAATAATAAAAAAAACATTTTATGTACCTAAGAACGTACATAAAATGTGAAAATAAAATTTAAAAAAAAAATAAAACCCCGACTGCGGTTGAAAATGATGGTACCTATTAGCCCCATATGAACTGAATGAAAAAAATTACTACCGCCTGCTATCAAACTTGTTTTAATCAATGAATATTTATTTAACTTTGGAATTATGTATGATTCTATAGCAGAAAGCGTAATTGTTTTAAGTACCAGATGTCAAACTTTTCTGAAGAGCCGAAAATCTTTTTAAAAATCTAAAAAAATCAATCCTCATTAGCTATAAATAAAAATAATAATAAAATAAGATTTATTTTCCTCACCACATAATAATTGGAGTATACATTTAGTTATAGTTCACTTAACCCATAGTACCTAGGTATGTGCATAGTATTCCTATGTGGGAGGCTGGTGCCTAAACTAGGAAGAATCCTGTATTTCAGGTCACCAGTACACACCCATTGGACTACCAGTACTGTACAGTGATCTTCGAGAGACCAGTTAGTTGGTAAATATATTTACAGCAGTGATTATAGCAGATTATCGCAGGTAGATGATGGAATTATCCTTATCCTTCAAATGGAGTTATCAAATAATTGCTTAGTTGTTATTAAAAGGATATTGGTCACATATAGCAATTTAGTTTTTATTTTCGGAACGTAAAAATGTCATAAGCTGTGAACAGTAAGGCCTAAGGTTTTACGGTATTATACAAGAAACAGAATATTAAATGCTATAAGTAAAAGAGGTAGAAAAGGAAATAAAAGACGAGATTTTGCATGCTTGCAGCAAATAGACAGGGGTAGTGCTCTTAACTGTGACGACGTAAGTGCATATTTTTTTAACCTATCGAAATGAGACCCACATCATTTGACGCAGTATTTTTTTCTGATTCTAAAGGTATTTTAAACCCACTTTCGCCATTTTGGTTACTAACAGCAATTACGTTTTCTGCCATTGAATTATGCCATAATATATTTTTTAGTGTACCTATAGTGAATAGTACCCCTGATATAACATAGCACAGGCTATGTGTTATCCCAGAAAAGTTACATTGTGGGTCATAAGATCAGAAGTCAGTCCGATCATAATTTTATGCAGCTGAAGTCGCGAGCAATAGTTAGTCTTTCATAGACACAATCGGTTTTAACTACTCTATAAAGATATCGTTGTAGTAGTGTTTTGTTATTGGTGCTGATTCTGTGGTTTGAGGGGACTAAAATGTATCGCCATCAATGTTTTTTCCGAATTGAAGACAAGGATGGAATACGTTTGTAACAACAGGATTGGCACCGTTGTCGGATGTGACGTAAGTCATGACATTAAGGGATAGAGCGAGAAAAATCATACTATCTCGCTCAAATATTGGTTACAACTTCAAATAATGCCAACCTTAACATTTTGAAGTCTCTCACACATCAACACTACCGTGCATGTGCACGATCTATGAATGTTGTAATTACAATTCGAATTTTTCATACATTTTGTCGAGAGCTTCCGACGTGTGCCCATGGTCAGTCCGGAGGATGTGAAAAACTCCAAGGCCATAGTTCGGTTCATAACAAACGCAGGACTTGGTGAGCAGATAGAGAAAGCACAATAGGGTGCGCAGTCCATCTGGTTAGGGGGTGTCCTACCTTGCGTTTGCCTGCTCTCGGTCTCCACTCTAGGACTCGTTTGCTCCAACGGCCATCGGTCCTTCGACAGATGTGGCCAGCCCATTGCCACTTGAGCTTGCTTATTCAACGAGCTATGCCGGTAAATTTGGTTCTGTGTCGGATGACCTCATTTTGAATACTATCCTTCAAAGAAACTCCAAACATAGCTCGCTCCATAGCCCGTTGCGCGACTTTTAGGTTATGGACTAACCCTACCGTCAGTGTCCACGTTTCGGCACCGTAAGTCATAAATTAACAGGTACGACGCACTGGTTAAAGACCTTTGTTTTCAGGCATTGACAGGTGGCAGCTGTATTCGTAATCATGTTCAAAGAAATTGTAAAAAAAAATATAATTGGTATGTGAATGTCACGGTCCAAGTAGTAACAATAATCTGATTCTTTTAATATTATTATGCAGAAATCGATTGAAACTGAATAAAAACAAGGTAGACTTTTAGGCATAACGCTACTTAGGCTAAAAACGAACTAAACATACAAGGAATTAGGCAAATAGCTAATAGACTCAACGCTTTTTGGCATAATGCGAATTTGGCTCAAAGCGAATTAGGCAAATAGCTAAATAGACTCAACGCTTATTTAAAAATAAGTTTTGGCATAGCGCGACTTAGGCTCAAAGCGAATTAGGCACACAAAGATAAAAGGTTCTCATCATTTTCTTTTCATCTCTAGCGTTCTTAATATAGTCTGGGCTATCGAGCTAATGGTCGGATGGATGGCTTTACTTTACTTTTCTCAAAATTTTAGATTACTTCACACACCTACCTACCAAAAAAATTCTAATATCTCTCGGACTATACTAGCTCTCTCGCGTCCACGCGCGTCGACGAACGACGCCGCGTCGAGCGTTGCAGTGTGCCAATCGCCGTATAGATTCCTTTGTAATTGAAAAATAAATGAAAAGTTGAACTAATAGGATCAATTTTGTCCAGAAAGTTCGACTTTTACAGAAAAAGAACAAATTTGAAATTATAATTGGAATTTTTTGGTGTAATTAGTTCAACTGGTTGAACTTAGTGGAATAGGTCACAGCACTCTACCGCTCCGTCCCACTTCGACCACATCTCAAATATGATATGGGTATCGTTTTCGGGGTTTTAGGGGATGCTGATCACGAATATATCATATCACCGATATTGCGATCCAAGATGGCGGACTCGAAATTTCACCAAATTCGATATGGGTATCGTTTTCAGGGTTTTTGGGGTCGCTGATTGCCAATATATTATCTATTTGGCGATCCAAGATGGCGGACTTGAAATTTTCACTAAAATCGATATGGGTATCGTGTTCAGGGTTTTTCGGGTCGCTAATTACGAATATATTATCAATTTAGCGATCCCGGCGATTTGCGGAAAATTTCATCGAAATTCGAACTCGAATTCGAATCCGAATCTGAATCCGAACCCGAATCAATATTCAAATCGAAATCGAAAAACTCACGACTTAGAATTTTACGTTTGCTTGATCATAATTGGTTGAGTAGAACTGGAAATATAACCAAAAGTCGCAATAGCCGACATCCAAGTCAAGTAATTTCGATTTCGGTTCCAGTTTTGCTTTCGGTATCGGTTTTGGTTTCGGTGAATTTGAGCTCGAATTTCGATGAAATTTCGCTAATCCTCGGGATCGCTAAATTGATGATATTCTGAAGGAGCCCATCCATATCGGTATTGACGACCATTTTAACGATGATCAAAGATGGCGGACTTTTAATTTTCAAAAACGTCAATATTGGTATCATTTTCGGGGTTTTCGGGGTGACTAATTACGAATATTTCATCAATTTGGCCATCCAAAATGGTGAACTTGAAATATCCTACGTCAATGTGGGTATCGGCATCGAGGTTTTCGGGATTGCTGATTATGAATTTATCATCCATCAAGTCATCTTGGATCGCTTAATGAATAATATATTCGGAATCAGCGACCCCAAAAACCCTGAAAGCGATACCCATATCGATTTTAGTAAAAAAATTGTGTCTGCCATCTTGGATCGCTAAATGGATGATACATTCGTAATCAGCAACCCCAAAAAACCTGAAAGCGATACCCATATCGATTTTAGGGAAAATTACGAGTCCGCCATTTTGGATCGCTGAACGGATGATATATTCGTAATCAGCGACCCCAAAAACCCCGAAAGCGATACCCATATTGACTTTGTTGGAAAATTCTTGTCCACCATCTTGGATCGCAAAATGGATGATATATTCGTGATCAGCATCCCCTAAAACGCCGAAAACGAGACCCATATTGACTTTGTTGGAAAATTCATGTCCGCCATCTTGGATCGCTAAATGGGTGATATATTCGTGATCAGCATCCCCTAAAACCCCGAAAACGATACCCATATTGACTTTGTTGGAAAATTCATGTCCGCCATCTTGGATCGCAAAATGGGTGATATATTCGTGATCAGCATCCCCTAAAACCCCGAAAACGATACCCATATTCACTTTGTTGAAAAATGTATGTCCGCCATTTTGGATCGCTAAATGGGTAGTTAATTCGTAATCAGCATCCCCTAAAAGCCCGAAAACGATAGCCATATTATTGTAATCAAAATTGAAAAAAAAAAATGCTAACAAAAAGAGTCATTAAAAAAAAAGTACTGAGTGTAAAATGTATGGTTACTCAGGAACCCCCCCCCCCCCCCCCCCCCAACGAGAGACAGCCCTGAATCCTTAGTACCGAGTTATGTAGGGCTACTCAGTACAGCTCCCCCCCCCCCGGCTCCGGCGGGGAAGTATCCGAGGGGATTTCCGCACGAAAAAAAAAAACAGCCTCCCCCCCACCATATATTTAATAACGTGAGACAGCCCTGAATCCTTAGTACCGAGTTAAATATGTATGGCTACTCAGTACAGCTCCCCCCCCTACCACCATTTCCTCTTCCCCCCGGACAATATTTGTTCCGTTCCATACGCTCCATAAACGGCTTCATGGACAGGACTTCGCGTTTTATAAAAAAATGTGGTCATTTTTGAGAAGTGGTCAATTTGAGATGTGGACATTTTGAGATGTTGTCAATTTGGGAAGTGGACGATTTGAGATGTGGTCACCTTGGGAAATGGACGATTTGAGATGTGGTCAATTTGGGAAGTGGACGATTTGAGATGTGGTCGAAGTGGGACGGAGCGAAAACAAACATGTAAGTACCTACAATGATTTTGTAACGAGTTACATCAGTTTCCTTGTGGAACTTTAATGTGTGTGAGAGAAAGAGAATTATGCCAGGGATTATTCTTTGATGAATCACAACTAGATACTGCACAAGAAACCTTCGTAATGATGATGCTGACTGTACATGAAGGTATTGCCCGTGGTTCACCCGCATTGTCCACCTAGGTGGACTACAGGCAATATTTTTTTCCCGTGGTTCACCCAGGTGAACCACGGGTAATTATTATTTCCCGTGGTACACCCAGGTGAACCACGGGTAATTATTATTTCCCGTGGTTCACCTGGGTGTACCATGGGCGTAGAACACTCATTATATTCGTGTATATTTTATTATGGCCTCTTGGTTCAGCGGTTAGAGACACTACCTGCTGCGCCGGAGGTCGTGGATTCGATTCACGATTAGTATATTATTATATTATTATTATTAGTATATTATTTAATCTTATTAAATCTACATTACCAAATTTTAGACCCTTAAAATACCATTCCGATTTCGAAAAAGGAGCCATAAATTCCATTCTCGAAGTTTATCCAGGAACAGAAATACGTGGCTGTTATTATCACTGGCACAAAGCTTTATGGCGTAAACGAAAATTATTAAAACTGAAATCTAAGGGGCAAACTAGGATAGTCGGTCTCACAGCAGTTCTTCCGCTTCTACCAGCTGAAATTATGCTCGACGACTATAATTATATAAAAAGTGAAGCCGCGAACTGAATATGATAAGTTTTTTTAAATACATTGATAGTTTTTGGAAAAATCTGTATTTTAGCCAAATATTATCGGTTTTCGGGGAAAGGCATAGAACAAATAATGTTTTGGAGGGTTTTCATTCCAAACTTAATAAAAAAATAAATAAAAATACCACTATTTTAATAAGACTGTTAAGTGTGCTCTTAGAAATGACAAAATTATAATCAAAAAGACGAAAATTAGACATCGAAAATGATGACTATATTACAAATGTTCAAATGCAACTCGTATCCAAAGAAATTTCTGTGGGAGAAGGCTTTAGAAAAACTCCGCTGATATGGTAACGGAAAACATATTTGGTTAAAATACAGTTTAATTTATTTTACAATTAAGCTAATCTTTCGCTAACAATATGAATATTGGATCGCAATTAAAGCTTTTTATTTATGATGTGAAATATCGTGCTTTAGTTAAATATCTTTTTTATATTGTAAAATGATATTCAAATAGTTTAATTTTATATTTCAATGTGTTTTAGTTACGTAAACTTTCAACAATTACTTGTATGCTTAATATAATAATAATAAACGTTTATTTCTCACCATGTCTCACTATCAATGTTATCCTTTCGTTATACAATGATGGAATAATATGGATATTCCAGTGGACCACGGGAAATATTTTTTACCCATGGACCACCTAGGTGGACAATGCGGGTGAACCACGGGCAATAAAGGGAATACATAAATGTAGGTACTAAGTACTAATGAAAAAAAAATAAAACCCTTATTTTTACTCTCGCTAATATATCGAGAGATCATAATTTTTATTTTTATTAAGTTTAAATTCCACAATCTGACAAATTGATAATCCACAGAAGTTACTTAGAACTTTAACAGGTAGAAGATGAAACAGATCAAAAAATATAATCAGAAATACTCACTAACCGTCCTACGTTATAGTTAAAACCTAAGTTAATTCCTATATGTCAAATGTACGGTTAGCATTTTGCCTAATTAAAACTACCGGTGAAATTACAATTAGGATTAAATGCACAGTGTACTACTTCCCTGGTCTAGTCGGTGTGTTTTCAAAATGGCTCTTTTCCACGGCAATCCTTTTCGGAAACACAACACAAATTGTGCTGCGCGCGAGATTGTAACCGATATAAATAAAAATTCACAGCAAAAAAAGCGCAGTATAAACATTTCCATTTCATTTTGTATTGAGAAATAACAATAAAAATATATATACAAGGAACGTCTCGTCTCGACACAGCACTATATTTGCAGTGGAGAGCACTGTGTTCGCACTCGCCCACTGTGACGCGACCAGAGGAGTAGTGTACTCTACTCATAAATCAGCACTTACACCGTAAAGCATACAATGCAGAACATTCGAGTGTAGGCAGTCCATCATTTTTTAAGTTGTAAAATTATATAGTCATTTATCACTGGAAAGTTCATTTATCTTACCTATAAAATGATTGGGCAGTGTAAAAAGCAAATTTATTGAAGGAACTTAACATGTAATCTTAAAAATAGGACTGCCGATTGAACCCCCTGAACTAACTCAAATTCAGAAATGACGGCACCATATTAATCCTATGTGTCTATGATAGAGTACTTAAAATTACAGTGAACCCCATCAATGCAAATGTCACGGGACATCACTGTTGTAGCACAGATCCGTAGTCGAGGTTCCGGCACATACATTTTAATGTCTAAAGAGAGACCAGTGCTCTCTGTATCATTGCTACAATTACCACACATAGATTAAAGTGTTTATAAATATACTGGTGAAAACATTTACAATGGACTAATGCTCAAGTCTGAAGTCAATCTACAACAAGCGGTTTGGGATTTTCCCATGGGAATCCTTCTCGTCCAAAGTGACCATAAGTACTGGTTCTCTGGTAGATGGGTGCCCTCAAATTTAGTTCCCTGTAAACAAAAAACGTGTATTTATAACATCATGTTTATAGACTTTAATAAAATTGAAGTAGTATCGTACAGGTATGACAGAAACAAAAAACAATACTCACTTGACAATTTTCCCCGGTCGTAGGTCAAAGTTCTTCTGTACAATATAGAGAAGTTGCTGTTGGGTTTTGTGTGAGGTGCCATAGTCGAACACTGTGATAGAGAGAGGTTCTGCTACGCCGATCGCATAAGCCACCTAAACAAAATAAATACATTTACTAACTTCATACACCCATCAATGTTTTAATACTTAGGCAATATGAACTGTACTTTTCAAAGGGCTATTAAGTTGGTTGACCGTCTATCAAATCTACAGTATATTGCAGTCAATTCAATTAGCTGAGTGGCGTCAATTCTTCCATCGCTCGAATGCAGTAACAACTGCTGCCACCTTCTGAGAGCAGCAGGCTCACCATGAAGTCTTAAAACAGGTCAATAATTCAACAGCTGTCATGTACGAAAGTGCATACAAAGGCATAAATAACATTGTAATCCCATATAAATATATAGGACTACAAAGCTTCATTTGCAGTTGCTAATTTAACAGCAGTTCAATCATTAACCTGATTTAAGTGCTCGTACTATGGGTACAGATCGCCTAGAACGCGAGACTGGGTATTACGGGTCCACCTGTCACACTAACAGCAAGCGGCCGAGCTGGGGACTCCGCGGTCCCCCCTCCCGAGAGGGATGATCCTGGTCGGTCGAGGTGCAAGGGATATGCCCAACAACCTGACCTTAGTCTTCCCACTACGACGTACAGACGGCGTGCGTTTTAGTCTCTTACCTGCACCATGCAGCGGCGGCACAAGCCCGCCTTGACGAGCGACTTGGCGACCCAGCGCGCGGCGTATGCGGCCGAGCGGTCCACTTTAGTGAAGTCCTTGCCCGAGAAGGCACCGCCGCCGTGCGCGCCCCATCCGCCGTATGTGTCCACGATGATCTTGCGCCCCGTCAGCCCCGCGTCAGACTGTTAATACAACACTACTTGTAAATAACATAGCAAGCAAGAATAGTAATAACTAGCATGGGGCATTCAGCGAGCATTAGCTTCTAATAAAGCGTAGCGATAGTGAATGCGGCCGGTACGCAGGAGGCGCGGGTTCGATCCCCGTTTAGTGCAAATATTTGTATAGATGAATAGGTGTTCGTATTGGTCTGGTCGTGCCTCGGAGAACACGTTAAGCCGTCGGTCCCGGTTGCCATACGAACATTTATGGCAGTCGTTATTGGTAGTTGCCCTAAAAGAGCAGCTGCCGGCAGTGGCCAGAGTTTAGTACTAGAAATGATTGCGAGCCAATATTGTGGTGTTATAGAAATTTTATGTGTTTACCTGTGGCCCACCAATAATGAAGTTTCCGCATGGATTGATGTGAATCACAGTCTTCTCGTCCAAATATTGGTCAGGAATTACTTCTTTGATGACTTTGGCTTTTATCTCATCCCGCAAGGTCTCGAGTTGGATCTATAAAATTAAAAAGAAGAACAATTAAATTAATTGCTGGTCTTCTCAGTTTAAGGTAAGTACTTTTTGAAGTAAGCAAGCTAAGCTGATAGAACATAAGACAAGTATGATCTTGTGCTTACCTTTTCTGAATGTTGAAGTGAAACCACAACAGTATGTACTCTTTGAGGGACCGTCGCGCCGCCAGCAAAAACATACTCACAGGTCACCTTGAAAAATACATTTTACCATTAATTAGGTTACAGAATAGTAAAAATTTCGTAACTTAAATCATAATACACATTTTATCGTTAATTTTGTAAAACAAATTACTTAGTTTCATAGAACATTCCTTTCTCAAAATATTCCTTTTTATCAAGTTCAGATATTGTTAATTTAGCAGTAGGTACAGAACAGCTTTATTTCACAGGTTAATTCTATAGACCTTTCCATAAGTGACACGTTTGTACCTACCCACTTAACATTTTATTTATTTATGGGTTTTTGTAATAATTGACCCATGGAATTCGAGTTTTTAGGCATGCTTCAGTCATTAATTTATCACTAATATGATTGATTGACTTCCTGGTTATCAGTGACCACCAATGACATGCATGCTACGTATAATAGATATAACTGATTTCTATTCGTCGCAAAGTTTATTAGTACCATTTGAAATCAGTATCTATTTCTAAGCCTACCTGTCAACTACAAAGACTACTACTACTCCCTTTAATAAAGTCAGGAATCAGGGGCCTCATCGAAGCTGAATATGTACTGGAGTACAAAGATGTAAGAAAAACAGAATGTGTGCTAGCTAGGATCCTTGGAACGCTTGAACGATATTTTTTCAATCGCAATCAACATGCGCAAATAAACACCTTATTTTAGAAGAATAAGAAGTTTTTCAGAGCATTTTTTGTTAGCGAAAAACATATGACATGCTACTATTAGACAATGATAGCAGCTATTGTTGAATGATCACCACCGGAACATATTTATTTATATTTCAATATATAAATCCGTAGGTATAATAGATTCCGCAAACCATGACGCCTGCTAAATTAAATTCTCTAATTTCCAAGTCAATCACCAATATTATTCGGTTCGCAATCATTTACCATTTTTATCACCTATTGCTGCTGATTCATTCAAATACCTAGGTTTTAAGACTTCGCTTTTAGCGATAAGGCCGCTATTTAAGTAATCTCTATGCAAATAACTTGTTCTATAG
Organism: Eilema sororculum; assembly: GCA_914829495.1. Classification (NCBI taxonomy): domain Eukaryota; kingdom Metazoa; phylum Arthropoda; class Insecta; order Lepidoptera; family Erebidae; genus Eilema; species Eilema sororculum. The sequence goes on along the minus strand of OU618543.1, from coordinate 13,481,460 downwards.
ATTCTACTTGTAGGTGAACACAGGTTAGTTTCAGTAACGCGATGCAAATAATTGCGACTTCATTATTATGCATTGTATATTTACAAATTCGGTGTATAACTCTTTCTTTAATACATTCATGGCCTGTTAAAGTTAATCGGTGGAAATAATAAGGTGAAATGAAGTTCACATCTGTATATCAAGTTCACATAATAATGAACAGTTCATCAATCAGACCTTTGTACCCGACATTATATTAGCTTTTATATATTAAAGATTAGTATAATAAATTGCAATGTCAACTGGTCACTTTCCAATGGTCGGTCATTAAGGAGGAGACAATTAAAGAGGCTTATCCTTTAGCCGAATCATCTTATATGATATCCACGGGAAGAGACGGGTTGGAAAGACTATGGCTTCGGCGATAATTACAATAATCCAGTAATTTAGTAGGCAGTCAATGATGGCCTTTCGATCGAGAGGTCTCAGGTTAGAATCCTGGCCATTACGCTACCGACGTGACCACTATCACAATTTAGGTTAGTTAGGTTAAGAGGAATATTCATTTGGGTTACAATAGTATAAAAAAAATAAAATGTATGAAGAGTTTTTGGGAGCTCCTCATTCCGGAACCGTAAAAGATAGACGAGTTGAGGATTATAACTGCGGCCGCTTTATTGTGATTTCCATGTGAAAAACCGAGATTGTTCTCTAGCAACGCGCGAATGGCCACCTTAAGGCGCCCACCCACGATCCGTTTACCGAAGGTAACCGGCCCATATAAATCTGTCAGTTAATCGCAATAGCCCTCATCATCCACATAAAGACGTTAGTCCTGATTGCATCCGAGGCCACGGTGCCCTCGGAGCTCAGGGTCCGCCTTCCGGCTCTTCCTCCTCCACTTCGCACGATCTTGGGCGTCCAAGGTAGTGAGACCGTTTTCACGCAAGTCACCCTCCACGACGCCAAGCCAGCACTTCTTGGGCCTACCCCTTCTACCTGGACCGGGTGGGGGCGCCATTGCCAGGCATTTGTTACCCACGTAGCTGGGCGGTTTCCGCAAGACGTGGCCGCACTAGCGGAGGCGGCTCTCTTGCATTTTATCTGCGATGTCACGGACATGAAGGCTGCCGCGGATGCGTGAGTTCCTCACGCGATCTTTACGCGTGACTCCACACATCCACCGCAGCATTTTCACGTCGTAGTCGATGTCACCAGAAGCGTGAAGTACAGATCCCAGGTACTTAACCTGATCCGAAGTTAATCGCAATAGCCCTCACACGATCAATTTGGTTAACGATTTTGGACTGACAACTAATACGATGCAATAGTGTGTCCTTAATTACCTACTGCGAAGTGAAGAGGTTACCGCCCGAAAAATATCCATATTATATAAAAAGTAATTGTTAGTTTTATTTGTTTTAAAGAACAAGAAAATGATGATGATTCAGTACAGCGGACAAATCCGACGTCGATCGTCTGCTACAGGTACGATCGTACGGTGGGAAACTGTCGACTCTCAACACTGACTGTGTGTTTAGGACTGCAGGCCACCCGATAGGTTCAGAAACTGCAGGCTTACTGATCGTGAGTGCGCTTCTTTAGGATTAATCTCCACTGAAAGAGCAGCGGCCGGCAGCGGCTTTTTGGAGCAAAATATTACAAACCATTTTTAATCTAATAGTCATTTGAAGGCGAAGGAGGGGCAGCGCAAAATCTCGCACTAGAGAACCTCATCTGACACCGATTGTGAACGTTTACTTAACTTCTAGATAAAAAAAGCTTAATCAATAAAAGATAAGAAAGGAAGGCCAGATGTACAATAAATAGGTAGTAGGTAATAAATTATTATTTATCGAATAAACTCAGGACAAAAAATGATTAATGTATAATGTCGCGAAAATTAGAACACGCTAGACTTCGCAAATGGTATATTACGTGGGGCTCAGTGAGGTGATTCTGTTCTGTAGTGATTCATTATACCTAAATCGTGAAATCAGACACGGTTGTCGTTAGCATTACTAACGGGATTTTATAAAGCAATAGTCATCTTGCACAGTCATCATAGCGCTTTCCCAGTTGAGGTACCCAGAGTTCGCTCAATATTTTTCATTCGCATGCCGGCTATCCCGAGAGAAAAGCCTTGTGGTGGTGCGATGTACTTGGTAATTATATTGAAAAACACAAAAACTATAGATATAATCAAGTATCTTAATTCGTACAGGTAAATAAATTTTGCAGTCTCTTACGTTAAAATAACAGCTTGTTTAATAAATATTACTGTAAATATTATATCACTTTCAAACTAAAATTCGGACATCATTCGGATCATGAAACAGTATTATCCGGTTGGTGACAGGTCAGGCGCTATTAGTCGTGTAGGTACCTATATGCTTCGTTGCTCGTGGCTGCTCGGCGTGACGTCATTTATCGTCGCCGCGCGTAACCCGAGCCGGGGCGATAACAAAAAACATTCTGACGACTTTATCAAGTGGGATACGAAGCTCAAGTGTTATTTGTTTGAAAGGTTATGAGTCATTCTTTCTACTCGTGTAAGAATCGTGTTTACAATCGTGTTTTGATTTATTGTATGCTACTGTAAACATTGAACATAGTTGAAAACGATACTGTTGGCACTTTAGGTGTGTTTATTTACAAAAGTAAATCGATAAGCTATGTATATTATAATTTTAAATAGTCTACAGACTCTTACTCCATACGATAAAATAAAATAAAAACATATGAATAGTACAAAAATATTTATTTACAGACCTATGACTATGACGAGACTTTCGTTTGGCGGTGAACAATTTGTAGGCCACATATTATAGAATTTATTAGAATTTTATCGTCCTATGTAATCTAAAAATATGATTACTACCTGAAAGCTAGTGTAATATTGTAAAATAAAATGTAAAAAGCAAGCCTGGTTGCTTGTACGATAAGTTTTTCTTTTACAAATAAAAATGTGATATATTGTAGGTTATTACCACTTACGTAAAGAAAAAACATCACATAAAAATAGACACACACTTACCATTAGGGTTAAAAACTTTTATCACACGCTTTAATTATGTTGTAAATGTTATAATAACCACTTTAAACATATTTTTATTGCAAAATAACACATCACAATCACATATAACTTTTATTTTCGGCGCGAACACGACACTAATGTAAACAATCACACAACACGTAAACATCAACTACTTTTTTATCTGTTTTTTAATGGAGTCGACCATAGAGTACAGTGTATCGTTTTTTTTAGGCCGAAGTGATGTGTATTTAATCGATTAGAATGACAAAAATCGATACTAGTTCACTTGTTGAAAAGAAATAAATATATTTCCACGAGCGTTCCACGAGCGTGCCACGAGATCACGCCAAAGGGACCACAGTCCCGCGCCGCGCGAAATACTCGCGAATGAGCCAATGACCAACCAGGGACTACAGTCCCTCGAGCCGAATGACCGGTTATATAAAGCATCTCGCTGATTCATACTTTTTATATGATCTTATAACAGTATCAAGTTTTTTAAGTAGGTACTAATATCAGGCGACATGATAATGCTCTTATTGTGTGACGTTGCTAAGCAGTGTGCTCCCAACATTTAATTGACCCAGCTCAAATGTCGCTTGACACTGGTGTCAGCTATCACAAGCACCAAACAATTGATATAATGTTATCGTCAATGCTTACGTCATCCGATTTTAAATGGAGCTAAGTAACAAAAAAATTACAGGTTAAACTGGTAGCTTCAATCAGAAATGTATAGTTAGGTATCATTAATATAATTATGGAACAAAAAGTTCTTGGTAGGCATCAATTAATTGGAGCCTTTACTTTATAACTAGCTTTTATCCGCGGCTCCGCCCGCGTGGATGTCGGTTATCACGACCAAACATAGCCTGTGTCCAGTCCAGGTAATTGTAATCCAGGGTTTTATTCTAACTATTCTACTAGTTTTATTCTATCTATTTATTTAACTTCATACCAAATTTCATTAAAATCCATTCGGGTTTTACGTGAAAGAGTAAAAAAACATTCATCCATCCATACTTACAAACATTCGCGTTTATAGCATTAGTAGGATACATTTCATAAACCATAAATCGAACCCCATTTTACTTTTTGTATTTTTTTATTATTATTTTTTGCCTTCTTAATTTTTTTTTTTTTTTTTGTTTTTGTTTTTTTTTTTTTTGTAATAGACGTTAAGATTTTAAACAGATTATTATTGTTTTGTTATTATTATTTAATTAATTTATATAATTTTTTTATTACTTTTTGACATTTTCAATTTGAAGGTATTTCAATTTTGCATTATAATTATTTTTATTCAATAATTATTATTACTTATTGCTGTTTGACTTTTTAATCTGTATTTTAATTTTGTATTCTAATTAATTGAAATTGATTTTTATTTATTGATGATGTTAATTATTATTGTTTACTGCTTTTGACATTATAATTGGTATTATTGTATATAACTTTCAACAAATTATTAGTAGTATCTAAGCTACATTTTGAATAGAATGTTTTGTTTCCTGTGATTTTGGTTGATTTGACTAGTAAGACAAAATAAGTGGAGCCAACATGAGTGTAAGCTCTGCACAATTATTGTGCCCACACTGCCCGGGGTCTTCCCGTGTTTTCTCCGCACGCGGGCTGAGGGTGCATATTGGACGCATGCACAAGGATGTGCTGCGACTGGGTACGGTCTCACCGGTTTCTTTGACCAACGCGGGTACGTCTATGGGACAGAGTTTGTCAACTCCGTCGTCCGCTGAGAGTTCTCTGGACCGACTCGCTTCATTGAGGGGTAATGTACCGGTCCTCCGGCACATCCCTAAGGGTGCACGAAGTCAGGCGGCCGGTAGGCTGTGCGACATTATCGACTCATGCATCGGTCGCAATGGCGTGGATGAATGGGCCACTCTTCTCTTGTTTGCCTACACAGCGTTGAGAGTGCCTGCGAGGGAATCGTCCGGAAATATGACGACAAAGGTAAAGAATAATATTTTGTCGTCAGATCACGGTGACGACTTCGAAATATCAGCGTCGAAGGCGTGCTCTGGCCCTCGATCTTTACAGAAGAATATCGAGTCAAAGGTCTTCGAGGGGGATCTTAGAGGTGCTGTTCGCCTTTTGATGTCCGACGATTCCTTCGCAAATCGGGATCACGGCACAATGACTGCCTTGGAGCTGAAGCATCCGGGTCCCTCACGTCCGCTTAATTTCCCACCGGATCCGGGCCTCTCATTTACTCCGGTGACAGTCACGACAGGAGACGTGATTTCGGCCGTTGGGTCGTTTTACGCGGGTTCAGCGGCGGGCTTGGACGGAATTCGGCCAGGGCATCTCAAGGAGTTGACGTCTGTGTCGGCGGGAGAGAGCGGTAGGCGTCTTGTGGGGTGCTTGACCGGGTTGGTGAATTTCCTGCTCAGTGGTCAGTTGAACCCTCTGGTGTGCCCGTATCTGTACGGGGCCTCCCTCTTTGCTTTGGCCAAAAAAGATGGCGGCTTAAGACCTATAGCAGTCGGTAGCGTATTTCGCCGCTTAACTGCCAAATTGGCGTGCCGTGCCGTCAAGGAGGAAATGGCCGATTACCTACAGCCACACCAGCTAGGGTTTGGGACGCGTCTGGGATGCGAGGCCGCCATTCACGCCGCGCGGGCCTTCGTTATGGACCCGAAGAACGAGGGGGCAATTTTGCTAAAGCTGGATATTCGCAATGCATTTAACACCCTAGAAAGAGACGTTCTGTTGAGTGAGGTCAAAGAAAAAATTCCTTCTCTCTACCCTTTCCTTCACCAAGTGTATAGACTTCCTTCTAACCTCTTCTATGAAAACAACCTCCTTCTTTCAAAGGTGGGAGCCCAACAGGGGGATCCTCTTGGTCCGCTTGTGTTTAGCCTAGCTATACATAAGGCGGTCCAAAGTCTCAAATCTGCCCTAAACGTTTGGTACTTGGACGATGGCACAATCGGAGGCAAACCGGAAGACGTTGTACAGGATCTGGAGGCCTTAGTTCCTAGCCTCAGAGACCTGGGTCTGGAGGTGAACCCTTCGAAGTGCGAGTTTTTCTCCTGCGGCACTGAGGCTCGCACATGCTTTTCTCGTCTAAGTACCATCCTACCTGGCCTCAAGGAGCTTTCTCCTTCGGACTTCTACCTGTTGGGCTCACCAATTTTTCTCTCTGCTGTTCCTAAAGCCATCTCCGTTCGAAAGCATCTTCTTCTGGCCGCTCACGAACGTCTAAAGGGTCTTTCCGCGCACGTTGCAATTGTCTTGCTCCGCATGTGCTTCGCTCTCCCAAAAATCGCGTACTTATTGCGGACCACCCCAATTTGGCTTTGCCCTGAGGAAGTCTCCTCCTTTGACGATGCTCTAAAATCGGTTGTGGAGTCGGTCCTCAACGTCAACCTAGATGGGACTCAGTGGAGTCAGGCGACCCTGCCAATCCGGAGTGGCGGTCTGGGGGTGCGTTGCGTGCGTGATGTGGGCCTCCCGGCTTTTCTGGCGTCCGCGCAGGGGGTGGCTAGCCTCGTCACTACTTTATTAAACCCTAATGGTGACGGGGCGAGCGTGCCTTTTGTGTCCGACGCTGTATCGGCCTGGTCGGCCCTCAACGGGGGTGCATCAATACCGGAACTGGGGCATCTTCAGCGAGCGTGGGATGAGGTAGGGGTGAGGCGTCTCCAAGCCCAACTATTAGACGGGGCTGCGGGGGTCGATAAGGCTCGACTGCGGGCTGTGTCACAGCCGGAATCGGGAGCGTGGTTGCAGGCGCTACCTTCTCCTCATCTGGGTACCCTGCTTGACGGCGACTCTCTGCGGGTGGCAGTGGCTTTACGCCTGGGCTGTAAGGTGTGTGAACCCCACATATGCACCTGCGGTTCCATGGTGGAAGCGGATGGCCATCACGCTTTGAGTTGTCGGCGGTGCACTGGAAGGTTTCCGCGACACCACGCTCTGAACGATATCGTCCGCAGAGCCCTTATATCGGCGAACGTACCCTGCGTGCTTGAGCCTCCGGGTCTGAGTAGGTCGGACGGTAAGAGACCGGATGGGCTGACTTTGGTGCCCTGGAAGAACGGTAAGTGCCTGCTGTGGGACGCAACTTGTGTCAGCACTGTAGCCGCCAGCCACCTTAGTCGCACCATCCACTCCCCGTCGGCCGCCGCGGATGACGCCAGCTCGAGGAAGAGACTCAAGTACGCTGAGTTGGAGCCGCAATACTACTTCGTGCCAATAGCGGTGGAGACCCTGGGGAGCTGGGGCAGAGACGCGAAAAGCCTTATAAAGGCGATTGGGCAGAGGCTCATAGAGGCTACTGGTGACTCCCGTTCCGGGTCGTTCCTGGTGCAGAGGATGGCCGTTGCAATCCAGCGTGGAAATGCTGCTAGTGTGATGGGCACCTTTGCACCGGGAGCGATCAGGGGCGGGTTATTCGACTAATACTGTGTAGTATTTATTTAGTATTAAGGTGACATGATTTATATATAATTAATGTTAATTGACAATAAAGATTATTTATAGAATTAAAAAAAAAAAAAAAAAATTTCATAATATTAAGATTATTTCATGTTTTGATACTAACGAGTAGTAGGTTCCTGGTCGGTATCATACAATTCGAATTGAATATGCTAATTCCAAATAGAATAGTTCTTTTAAAATTTTTGGAGTATATAGGAAAATATATCTTATCATAATTAAGAGATACATCTTCATTGTTCACTAACAATATTGCAAAAAAATACAACGAAATTGTTCAATTGGTGGCCTTGTTGCTATTGACTATCTTTTTCAGGCATCTACTTAGAATCAAGTCCAATCATCAGACTAGAAATAGAATAAATCATATAGGCAACTAGCTGTGCCCGCGAGTTTGCTTGCGTGAACGTAGATCTGGGGTTTTTTTTCGCGGCACTCTCAACTCTCCCGAACATAAAAGTACTCTAATAAATAAGCCTTCCGACAGCAGCTATCTACAGGGAAAACCTGTCGAAATCGGCCCAGCCACTACGGAGATTACCCATTACAAAATAGTGATCAAAGTGAAAAAAATGCGTTTTTTTTATAGGTAGATATCGGGTAGGTTATAATAAGCTGTTTTAACATTACTAGACACTCCAATTTTATTTATTTGTATAGATAAACTTTAACCTTAGTAAGAAGTAATAAAATTTGCTCTTAGATATCACTAATATGTAGGTATTATTACCAAGCATACAAAAAAAAGAAACATTTTTTGAAATTGTGCTCTAGTTCTTGAGTTACTTGTAAAAATTTCAATAGTTTTCTATTTTTTAATTTGTTACAGAAAATCTGCTAAAGTAGGAAAAGAGAGGAGCCCGGCAGGCTCTTAAGCATTGGACAGGAACAAAACTATGCTGTGTTGAATATAATATGAAATAGAATTAAAATGACAATTATAGATACAAAAAAATTATGAGAGAATCTTATTAGGACATGCTTTGCAAGTTACCTGTGTCTTGGAATCAGGGCGGGCCCACCAGAACTCGCCGTTTCGTCGAAGGTCTGCAATTTTTTGATTTAGTTTATGAGCCAACACAACTGTCAGTGGCATGCACTCTTCTGTTTCATCTGTGGCATATCCAAACATCAGGCCCTGGAAAAAATATAAATACATAATAAGCAAAAAATAGTATGTTAACAATATACAATAATCTTGCTTTGGACAGCAGGGTAACTTTGGGACAGTTTAAAATGTGTTATTTTTTTTAAAACTACAATTAAATGTCAGAAAACAAACCAATGAGAGGCATAGTATTTTGACTAGTGACTATTTAGGTACATATATTTTTGTTTAATATAAAAAAAAAAAAAATTTAAACTGTCACAAAGACTGGTAACCCAGGTTTCTTTCCTCCAGTTTATGGTAGGAATTGTTTTCTTTTTCTTATGAGTACCTACCTTCTCTATTTAAAAAGGTGTTATATCTTGATAAAACATACACTGCAATTTTAATATCCAAATTTTAAATATTTTTAACCAACACATTCTGCATTTTATGATTATGAAGCTATGTACCTATTTCATAACTAAGTATCAATCAATTATTGTTTTATCTATGTACCTGGATGGACCATATAGTGGAGGTTTTTGAAGATATGAACTCTATAGATTTAACAACTTCGCTGCCGGCTGAAATTTCCGGTGCGACGCGTGTGGCCAAAATATTTTAATTCTTTTTTAGCTGTGATATTGCTATGTAATAACAAAATTATCATGAAACTATGAATAAAAACCATTTTTTGTATGGAATAGATAAATAAATTAAAGTCCGCACATATGCGGGGCTGGCATACAGATTGAAATCTCACCTGTATGCCAGCCCCGCACATACGCGGTGCTAACTATTTCAGTTTCTATCAATGTATATTCAGGTAACAATCACAAAATACTGTATGTTTTATAGTAAAATATTATCTATGGGAACACTGGACTTATTTCTCATATTTCTTAGAGTAATAATACACACTTATCCTACATATCACTTTGGAATACAAGAGATCAAATTTCTTATTTCAATAATAAATCTTACATAAATTTAACACAAAAATCAACTATATACCTATTAATTAAAAATTCACAGACAAAAAATAAGGCCTTTAATAAGGCTTTTAGGCCTTGAACATTCCCCACCGTCACTCATTTTTACCTCCAGATAAACCCCACGAATAAAAATAAACCAAAAACAAAAATCCAAAAACCAACACTTGTACATAAATTTTACGTCCGTTGCGCGGGAGGCCAGACAACACGCTACACGTTGCGCTCAGTGCCGGCGGCAGACCGGCCTTTAGAAATTAAATAGTTGTAGCCCGCACATGTGCGAGACCGGCACACCGCGCACGCCCCGCACCCCGCACATATGCGGGGCTGGCAGCGAAGTTGTTAACACCCCATTATATTTATTATCTCTAAGAAAACTACTAAATAAGTACTAAACAAGTCTCACTTGAGCATTTAATTTTTTCCGATGTTTTTCGAACTTTAAAGTTAGCATTAAGAAATGCTATAAAAAATTCAGTCAAATAAGTATTATTCAAATTATGAAAAGAAAGATGTAACTACTTAATAAAAAATACTGTTATAATATTTGCAAACAACAATAAAATGCTAAGTGGTTCTTTTATTAGTCAAATTAGTCACTAATGTTCTTATTTTTAAGTGATCATGATCATACCTAAACATTGATGACTAATTCCATGTAGTTTTTAATATTATTACTTTTCCTTATGGGTCGTCAAAAAGGCTACTAAGGGGGTCCTGATAAGTGAATTGACTATTTATTAGTCTTAAAATTTAGTCAACATGCCATTAGTCATGCCATTTTAATGATAATATGACTATATGAAGTGGTTATCCCTAAATCATTATGACACATGTGGATATGAATGTACCTATTAATGAGAATGACCAGAATACCATGAGTATGGAACATACCTGATCACCCGCCCCTACTTCATCCTCATGCCTGTTCTCATGCACTCCAGCGGCAATATCTGGGGACTGTTGATCCAGGGCAAGCATCACACTGCACGTCTTGTAATCGAATCCTAACCCAACATGCTCATATTAGTACTTATCATAGACTGGATTATCAATTATCAACTATCAGATAGACTTAATAATCTCAGTTTGATTCCCTGACAGCATTTTTGAACATTTTGCTGTCTTTAATGATTTTGATGACTTAAAATATAACATCATGCAGATGTGAGACCCATTTTTTTCTTTTTTTGCCCATGTGACAAATAGCACCCTTTGCGTGCAGCAAATTTTTGTATTATACCTGATCTCCAGCCCCAGTCTCTATTTCTGTTCTGCCTTGATGTACTCCATTAGCTATATCAGGGCTTTGTTGTTCAATAGCCACTAACAAATTTAGTGTACGCCAATCAAAACCTAGTGTATGCAGAATAATATTATACATTATTATGAGAGGTTATGTAGAATAGTTTCTCAATATACAGTACTGGCTACTGGCCAAATACATACATATATAAATTAGTGCTTGTACAAGGATAATGTGTAGGACATACCTTTAGAAGAATCATCATAACCGATGTGTTTCACTGTGTCTCTAACCACCTTCTGGTAGTCAACATTGGCTTTGGATGTAATTTCACCGCATAATAATACCATTCCGGTTTTCGTAACGGTTTCTGTTGATAATTCGGGCATAATTAGTAAAGTCATCAAATTACAGAAATTAAAATATTGATGTTTCTGCCAATAACACTGAAACTTACCACACGCTACTTTTGCGTTTGGATCCTGTCTCAAATGTGCGTCTAAGATAGCATCGCTGATTTGATCACACATTTTGTCTGAAATAAATAGCATTCATGTAAAAACAACTGTGAATATATAGCAAAATTCAACATTGTTTGGTTCAAACCACGTGTTCTGAATATTTTGACAAACGTAAATTGCGACCGCTTACAGAACATGATGTAACAAAACATTGCTATTGAAATAAAGCATGGACGAATGAGTATGAAAATTGCGGCAAATTTTTCATGTTTTCGTGTACTTGTATACTTTATTATTATAAACAAAATTGAACTGAATTATATATCTATATTATTTGCGCACATGCTGAGGCGGCCATTTTTTGTAGAACGTTTCCCTGTTTTAATATTTATTGTATACTAACCTGGATGACCCTCGCCGACAGATTCTGATGTGAATAAAAATACTGATCCATCTTCCATGTCATAGCTGTGTCCGTTTGTTTTAGCATATCCATTCATCTTCTTTGATGTCTCCGGCATTCTGAATTTAGAGTTAGGTCACAAAAATAACCCACAAAGCTCCCCTTGAATTAACACTGTGGAAAAGAGGTTTTGTTCAAGATCGCGCCGATATTTATAAGGTCGGAGAGGCGCCACAGAGCAATTTGTAATATCCAATAAGAACACGGCTAACATTAGGCGGTGAACGCTACTATTGGTCAAAATGTTTTGTTTTGATTTAGTCTCATGCGGAACTATATCTGCGCAAAATTTTGAATACACAGATTTAAAGATTTCATTTAACATAATTAGATCCCACATTTGCACTGAGTTAAGAAATTAAACTGGTAATTTATGAAACAATTTTTTTTCTTTAATTAGTAGGATTATACGGTTAATCAGTAGGATTTATACGTATAAAAAAAGGCAGTAAGTGTGCCTGTTGCCCATATTGAAGCGTTAGTGAATAAAATAAATAAATAAAATACCTAAGTTACTACGTTACATTCTCATATTGTCGAGTTCGTTCTATTTACGTCATAGCTCCTCCCTAAACTCACACGCCAAATATTCAATTGAAAATTAAATACATTTTTTATTTATCCTCTGGAGCGTGGCTTAGCGGGGCGCGGGTTCGATTCCTTCTCAGTGTTTGCACTGTTTTGTTTGTATGAATGAATATGTTTATTTGAATTGGCCGGTGTATTTCCGTGCCACGGAGAGCACGTATTATCATACGAAAATACATGGCGGTCGTTACGGGTAGTTGGAGCCCTAAAAAGTCTAATAATTGGTCTAACTGTATTTAATATTTCGATATCGACAAAGGGTTGTGGAGGTCAAGCGACTGCCAGTCGCTTCTTGGAAAATATAGAAATTCTGCCGCGATGCAGTTAACTGGTAAGAGCAAAGGAGTTGAAAACATCGGATGCGACCGGGATTAACGCAGGATGATGACTAATATTTTTATTTTCATTTATGTAATAAGAATAACCTAGTGGGTTGGCTTGGTACACATTAAATTTTTTTTTTTTAATTATATTTAAAATAACTTGTTATATCACTAATTCAACTAAAACCTTTCTTGTTAAATAAATAAATTAGTGCCTAGGGACTTTACCTTAGCAAATATTCCGCTAACTAGTCAGGTACTATTTGTTTCACGTTTTGAAAGTATAATCACCACTAATACTTAGTCTTAGTTATATGCAATGTAAAATAATAACTAGAGTAGTACACCAGGGGAAGCCTCGTTGTCAACTGAGGACGAGCAAGTTGACTCGTGTTTATTTATGTAAAGACTACGAAAGCGTATGTCATATAGTAGATAGGGTAGATAGTAGTACACAGGTTACATGAGACATTTTCATAAATAATCGCTTGTCGTACGCAATAGTAGATGAGCATTTTTTTACTTAACTAGTTATTTTGATTATTTTTTTACCTGGAAAATCTTAATATCTTTAACAATCTAAATTCACACTAAAGAACAAAACGCATCCTTCATTATGTACCTATGTTCTCCTACCTCGTATTAGCCCTACACCACCTGGTAGACTGGCAGAGAATGCCTACGGCATAAGTCCGCCTATGTACCTACGGGTTTTTCTCAGCGGGGTAGACAGACTACAGTTTCCACTTGCTACGATCCTGGCATAGATTTTTCGCTTCTTCTACTTTCATAATTGCTTTCATACACGCTCATCGGTTTTGGGCCTACTCTTGACATGTCCTTTCTAAATGTCTGCGATCTGATTGACATGACATACGATGTCTGGGTTGACCCGGACCGGGTTGCCCATTCACCCTCGCTATATAATCTGTTTCGTCAGTCTTCTGTTGTAAATAAATAATTATACTTACCGAACTATGCAAATCATAAAGTTAGCTTCATTAGATAGTAGGTAATCAATGAGAGAGTCTCATAGTTATTTGCTGTCACTGGTCGCTGTTGACAATAAGCAGCTATATTATGTACGTTGGTCGACACTTTTATTTAAATCTAAGAAAAATTATTAATGAAATTCCAAATTATTTAATTGTTAGCGTTAACATAATGCCTGAAACTTTATGACTTCGGAATATTTTATTATTGCGGTAGGTATGTACCGATACCGATATTGGGCATATTTTATGACATAAAATGACAAAGGATTTTAATAACAATGTTTTGTTTTTAATTACAAAAATAAGGTTATATGAAAAGAGGTCATTCATCACTGATATAGCATCTACGTGTAAATAGGATTTATGTAGTTCCCTACAGTTATAGTCAACCAGTAGGTACCTGGCTTTTGATTTGGCCCGTGTCGTTGAAAAGAAGAATGAGACTGAAAGCCCGTTGAATTGCGGCTTGCTCCTCTTTTGTAGAGCGTTCTTTTAATCGCATAGTGCATGTTTACAGCTTGATATCTTTTTGTAGTACCTAAATAAAACTGAAGTTATACCTACCTAGTTTCAACGTATTGATAATCATAAACAGTTTTAACTACCTACTTTGCAAGTCTATAAAGACCAGTTAGTTCGATGTCAAATAGAAGTTCTCACTTAGGTAGGTACCTACATAGCAAAAGGAATATTAACATAATAAATATTCATTGAAATAATAGGTTGGTGAAATAAATTTAAAACTAGAAAATAAGTAAGAAATAAAATAAAGAAATAAATTCAATATTTACAATGAATACCTTACGTTCTTTAAATTAACGTTCTTCAAAAACTACTCTTTCGGAAACATTAGCAATTGTTTCCTTGTTTAAAAATATCTATTCACAGTACATAAAAAAATGAATATAAATTAGAGCATTTACTTAATTACTAAGACGCATTTCAGTAGGTAATTCTACTTAGATAAGTAAGTAGGTTATACCTGTCTATGTTTATATAAAAATGTTAAGCTAAGAATAGAATAGAAAAGAAAAATGATATAACAGTAGGTATATCTACCGAGACATGAAATTCTTTTTCATCATCCTAGCGTTTCCCAGTCGCATACGGAGCTTTTCAACTTGGAGTCTGGGGACAATCCCCTGTTAGACCAGTCGGATTTGCTTCTATAGATCTTAACTTTGTTATTTACTGTATAGTGACTGCCATATGACCACCACAAACCAAAGGCGATTTCGAAGTATTGCAGTTAGACCAACACAAAAACATAAAATAGAATAGAAAAGAAAAATAATATATAAACATAACATACTTAACATAAACTCACGCCTGTATTCCCCGAAGGGGTAGGCAGAGGTGCTTACACCCACATTTCGCCAGTTTATGTTTTAGTCCCAATGTAATGGTGGCGATGACATTAACCGGGCACTTATAAACCTGCGATAAATACACACATAACTTCGAAAAGCATCGACAAGTCATTGGTGTGTGCCATGGTAAACCTGGTATCGAACCCGAGACCTCGTCTCAGCAGTCCATTACCCATACCACTAGGCTACCGCAGAAAATAATATATAGACTGAGAATTAGTTATTGCTAATGCTATGAATTATATTAAGTATATTATCTGTATATCAGTAAGACACTTTGTTCTTTTCGACTTAATTAAATTAGGTGGAAAAGTACAAAGTGTCTTACTTAATATGTGTAGCAGATTCCACCAAGTGCCATCAATCAACGGTAGGTTTAAACAGTTTTTTTTATTAGCTGTACTAATGCTGTATAACTACCTACTTTACTTACCTATAATTCTAAGCCAGACCAAGAGCTTTTTGCGTCCATCAGACATCACGAACAAACAGACAAGAATTCCGAAAAAATAGTTCAGAATCCTTAACTAAACTTATCCCAAGTTTTTTCAATTGCTGTTACAAGAATTCCAATTCTTTATGGTGTGGCGCCGTACCGCTTGGTTCTTGATGGAATTGTTTGCAGCATACGAAGTCAATGGTGACATGGATGTCACCTTAGCTCTGCACGTGTATTTCTGAATAGAAAAAGAGAGGGTGGGTCCAACTGGAAGAGGAGTCCAACCAAAAGGTCATCGGAACATTCACCGTGGTTGAAGCGGTAAAAACAGGCAATCTTTTCGCAACATGATCAGGACCTCAGAACTCCCTCCTCAGAACTAATACGGACTGCACACGGGGACGTTGCATCGTTACAGCCTGTCGGGAGTATATATAAGTAGTTCCTAGGTTTCCGTTCCTCGAATTCCGAATTCGTGTTAATACAGAAGACACCGCTGCACCGGTGTGAAAACCTGTCTCATTTTGTTCAGGAGTTCGAGTTTACGCGAGGTTGTAAGTATAATGATGCTCTCGATATCGTTTTTGTTTGTTCAGTTTGCAATGAACATTCACATCCATCAGGGTGGTAGTTATAGATAATTTAAATTACCCTGCAGTGTCAGCGGTGTGTCCCAAAGAGTAGATAGGAAAAGGAAATAAAATATTTTTGCTGTAGGTACATAAATGCAAAATGTCACGTTTAGTTTAATCGGACCAAGATGGCCGCCGCCACAACATGCTGGAATACAAATTTCTTTATAATTATCTCAATATGGGTATCAAATGAAAGAGCTTGACTAGTAGATCAATTTAAAAAGTCTAAAATAAAAATTAAATTAAAAATTTAAAAAACCCCCGTCACAAAAAACACCAACAAGTTGAAAATAAATGAATAAATTTTAATTCAACGGTTGCCATGTCGGGGGACCTTACGATATAAAGGAGTACTTAACCAGTTACGGTCCCCCGACATGGCAACCGTTGAATTAAAATTTATTCATTTATTTTCAACTTGTTGGTGTTTTTTGTGACGGGGGTTTTTTTAAGAATTATCCTACTATAAATATACCTACTTAATATCATAAACGCAAAAGTTTGTAAGTATGGATGGATGGATGGATGTCTGTTGCTCTTTCACGTCAAAATGGCTGGAGCGATTTTAATAAAATTTGTTTATGGAGTTAAGCCGTCGGTTCCGGTTACCAACCATAAACACTATACCAGTTGTTACGGGTAGTTGGATCCCTAAAATGTGCAATAATTGGTCTAATTACAATGCTTCGATATCACCATGGGGCTGTAGAGGTCAAATGCCAGTCGCTAAACGGAAAATATCGAAGTTCAGCCACATCTGAGTTGAGACTAAAAAAACTGATCCCAACTGAGTTGGAGAAAAGGCTCAGAGAATGATGTTTATGAGGTGGCAGACAAGCACACGGCCCACCTAATGGAAAGTGGTTACCGTGGTGTATGGACGTATGCAACACCAGGGAAGTCACACTCGTGCTGCCGACCTTGTATACCGATACCGATAAAATAAAGGTATTAAAGATTATATTCTATTACTTTTATGTAATAATCGACTATAAAGTAGTTAAGTACAGTTAACTACAAAAGTAGCTTAAAAAATTCTAAATTATTGAACACTGTGGCCCCTAAACCTTACATAAAATTGTGAAAAAAGAAACATAGAATATGTAAATTAAGTTTGTCTTCTGGGAATCATACATAACACTACATTTACTATTAAGTTTGTCTTCGGGGAATCATAACACTACATTTACTATAGACAGATGCATTCCAATATAAAAAAGATTTGTAAGATATTTAGTGTTAATCAACTTATGGCGTTGACTGTACCTATCTATAAAATAATATTAGTATTTTTCTGAGATCAACTACCATTATTGTTCCAGAAGTGCGCGACTAATTTGACGTGCTATGACATCTTGACATCTAAATTTAATAGTAGATCAACGTCACTTTTCTATAAATTGACAATCATAACAAGTTTACGATCGAAACACAAAACGAACAACCCTAAACTAGGGTCATAGATAACTTGAGGTTATCATTTCTTGCAGCATGTACCTACCTATATTAAGATAAGTTTAAGTGATAATAATAATTTGTCATAATAATATCAAGTTAGTGAAGGTCTCAAACCTTCAGTAGTACTGAAGTTCGACTAATACGGTCACGGGTTCGATTCCCAATCAGTAGGTAATAAGTAAGCATCAATATGCATGAAAACTCCAAGTAGGTACTTATTTATTTTATTTACTTGTTTTCATACATTCTGTCCTGGTATAGGTAAGACCATAGTCTGATTTCGGTAGGTACTGTTTTTATGCTAAAGGTATGACAAGTAAAGTAAAGACTGTTAATATATTCTTACACGCTTATACTCTGGATTTAATTACATCATCCTAAATAGAGTAAGTAACAATAAATGTAAAGTCAGATGACTGACACTGAAAATTAAAAAATCAGCCAAATGCGAGTCGGAAGGAAAGAAGGGTTCCGCCCATGGAGGGTTCCGTAGCAGCAAGTAACATACCTAATATAAATAAAATAATGAAAGGCGAAAATTGCGGTTTTTCACGTATTAAAAAACTACTTATAGGTCTCGTTCAAGTGTCGAACCCGAAAAAAGGTTGAACACTCAGAAGATTCAAACTCCGTAGGTTTGTGAACCCATGGGTGTTTGGAATGAGTTTGAGATTAGAAAATAGGGTAATAGTACATTATGATATAAGTGCGGTAAGTTGAAAATTACAGCCGAGGCGATATTACTAGCCCGAGCCATCGGCGAGGGCTATAAGAAAGCAGAGGCTGTAATTTTCAAAGCGCACGTATGTCATACGACGTTTTATAACATATTTACGAGGAAATTAATAAAACTCTGACTTTGTTAAACGAGTAAATCTTTAATTAATTGTTAAAGCAGTAATAAAAATTTGAACAATTTTTAAAAGTGATTGTTACGTTGCCAGTTGGCACTTTTAATGTTGTCAAGTTATTATTATTAGTTACAATTTCCCGAGTTTCTCTCTCACTCTCTTGAGTGTAAGTAGGAGAAACGAGACCACAGATTTCTGCAGTCGTCGGTGGCGGCGGCGGAGGCGGTTGCGGCTACGGCGACGATGGTGGAATGTACGCGTGTTGTGTGTAGATGGTTGAAAGTCAACACTTGACTCCAAATGTATGTTCCTTGCTTTGATTATATAATGTCTAGATAGAGCCTCGTCCTACTGTCAACGGAAATAAAACGAGTCAACCTGTGCAAACATGTGTGCGTGCGGCCCGTGTTTTACACGTTGCATTCGTGCTTCTGTGTGCGTAAATATGATACCAGCTACAAGGAAAATTTCCCAAAAAAAGTCACCTAGGTATAATTAAATTGTTTTTTTTTGACAGCCTCTGTAGCGTGACAGTAGTAAATGAGAATGGTACCTATGCAAGGGGCACGGGTTCAATTCTCGCTTAGTGCATATATTTGTTTGTGTACATATGACTAATTTGCATAGGTCTGGCTACTTTCCACGCGATTTCGATTTCGGATTTCGGATTTCGGATTTCGGATTTCGGATTTCGGATTTCGGATTTCGGATTTCGGATTTCGGATTTCGGATTTCGGATTTCGGATTTCGGATTTCGGATTTCGGATTTCGGATTTCGGATTTCGGATTTCGGATTTCGGATTTCGGATTTCGGATTTCGGATTTCGGATTTCGGATTTCGGATTTCGGATTTCGGATTTCGGATTTCGGATTTAAGATTTCGGAAATAATGTTCTAATCCAAATCAATAAAAAAGGGGGACATTGGCTCCCCCAACCGGTACAAGGCTCCTCCAATCGAACCAAACCATGAATTTAAAAAACTGGCAGCACTTACAAATATGGCGCGTGATAAATGACATATTGTTGTGATGAAAAAAATAATTAATTTCACTTGTATTTTGGTTACTTTATTCATAAAAGGTAATGTGTGTAGTAGTATTTAGGCGTCCTTTTTAATTCCGGCAAACTTTGATAGTGCTAGTCGCTATATTTCGACAGTTTTTATTTAATGTTTTTCGCGGGTTTTACGTTGTGACACCGAGCCAACGCGAACGTCACTGAGCTGCGCGTAAGTATTATGAGATTGAACAAGCTGATATTTTTTGAGACGTGACACTCCATCTAGACATATAAATAATCAAAGGTTCCTTGTAATGCGAGAGCTAATTTCTTCTTTATTTCTTATCGAGTCATCTATGTATCCCTCGGCTACACTGCGCGACCGCCACCCTCCGTGGCGTTTTAGTGTTCATAAGTCCGCACCTGAATCGGCGAGCAATGTAGCCGAGGACCTTCTGAAACTGTGCCCTGTGTATTCATGAGCTTCAGGCAAATTTAAGAAAGTGGCAATTTCTTTCGGCATTGCTCCAAATTATTAATGCCAATGGGTTGCTTAGTGCATTTTCCATTTTGGTAATTTTGAAAAAATCTGTTGGAATTAGCTTTTGTTGAACGAAGTGCTTCGTATTTATTCACTACGTCGTAAAAAGGGCCCTGTATTGTGAACGACCTTGGAATTTTATTTTTTGTGTTTTTAACCTGGACAAGAAGAACTCGCCCATGGTTCTCGATATCATTAGTTGTGATGTTTGCCAACTCTTGACGTCTACATGCACCATTTATACCGAATATTAATGCAACCTGAAAAGAGATAAAAATAACGTATACTTAAACAAATAGTAAAGAAATACGAAAGTGAAAGAAATTAATCACAATTATTTAGTTTCAACTGACCTTTGTTGCTAAATATCGGCAATCCGGAGCTTCTTTTAGGAACGTCTTGATATTGTCAGCCGAAAATACTTTCGACTTTTTACTCATATGGCCATCTGAGCGTCTTTTTAGAAAAGTTGGAATATGACTTGATATCAATACCATGGTTTGTTTTCATAGTGTTTTTAGCATTGAATAGTAGCACCACAATGAGCTTGACTTATTTATGAGAATGTTCCATGAAATAGGCTAAAAACACATTTTCTGAAAATGAATTTGTATTTTGGCTTGTATTCCATAAGATGAAATTTTGATAGGCTTGTAAGTATCTGTCGGTCGATTTTTCAGGCAAGAGGCTTAGAGTAGCCTTTTTCGCCGCGTTTAAGACTTCTGGCGGTGTCAAATTAATAAATTCATCACTACTTGACGACATTTTCAAATAAAAACAATACAGCGAAAAGAAAAAGCGCGCGGAATTATTTTTACTTGTCCACAAATAAGCGATGCGCGCGCATCAACGTTTTTTTTTAGGCAAAGGTACAAAAACAGCCAGTATTACTATTAAAGTAAATTAATATTTTTGTGTTTTTGTTACAGATAAATGGTTGTAATTTATTGTCAAAATTTATTAAATTAAAGAATTAAATGTTTATTTGTTATATTTTATTTCCCAAAGTTAATTTTATTCATAAAATATTGACCACTTTCTTGACAAAAAACCCTTTGCTAAGATTTTTAAAAGTATCGTTCATTTTTAGACGGAGTATCTTAAAACTTTATAAAAAAAAAACACGTGCCTTTTACATTACATTATCGCACAAGTACGTAATGAGTTAATGAGATACATTACGATATTGAAATTGGTGTAAATTACAACCACTTTACGAGCAAATATGTTATAAAACATAAATTTTATTGTTTTTAACGAGGAGGGCTCGATGATAGTTTTTTGTTCAAGACGTAAGAAAATATAACTATTTCAAGATACATAACAAAATATTCTTATCACTGATATACTTACCTACGTACGTACTACGTAAGGTAAGGAAGGGTAAAATTAACTGATATTACCTACAATAGCTAGGTATGCATGTAGTATTTTGCTACAGCAGTCCACAAAACGGGTTACGAATGCTGATATAATACTAAGATAAGAACCTCCTTGAATGTTTTTAGCTCCAATAAATCATTATAGGTACAGTCGGCGAGAAAAGTAGCTTATTAAAAAAAGATCCTATATGTTTATCCGCAATCTAGATTCCATAACACAAGCTAGGTAGTTAAGCTTACCATGGCGTTGTGTAGTGGAATGTTTATTATTATAAAACAAATAAATTATAAGAATTTTTTTTTCGATATGAAGTATTAAATAAAAGTTGGAACAGATTGATTGAAGAACTATATTATTGAAATGTGAGAGATACATACATCTCACCCAAAGAGTCCCAAATGCGTGTGCACGATTATGTTACGATACTCTTCTTATAAGAGATGTTTTTGAAACCTACAATGATAATTTATTAATTGGTAAATGATAAATACTTAAATCTATGCTACTATCACAGTCTAACTGAACATTCAATTTCCTCGTAGATAGCTACATATCAAATTTATATAATTCGAAAAGTACCTATAAATGATGCGAATTGGTTTTTTATAGTAAACTAGCTTTTGCCCGCGGCTCCGCCCGCGTGGATGTCGGTTATCGCGACCAAACATAGCCTATGTCCTTTCTCATGGTCTAATCTACCCCTATACCAAATTTCATCAAAATCGGTTCACTGGTTAAGGCGTGAAAGCGTAACATACAGACAGACAGACAGACAGACAGACAGACAGACAGACAGAGTTCTTTACTTTCGAATTTGTAATATTAGTATGGAAGTATGGATTGTGTTACACGAGTGGGGTAGGCAGAGACATCCCTTGTCTACTTGCTACGGTCCTAGCGTATCTAGCCTTTCTGTTACTTCAACTTTCATTATGGTTTTCATACACGCACTCTTGATTACTGGTCAAAAATACCAATCAGATCTGATAGTTTTAACTATGCTGATTTATGTCAGGTCCAGGGCGGCTGTATCTGACATAAATCAGCATAATTGAAACTAATGTAAATAAAGATTTACGTTCTACAGTAAAATTACGAATATGTATTATAATCGCCAATAGTAGAAGACCTTCAGGAAAATATATAGAGATTATAGGTAATGGGATAGTTTAGGTACGTTACTTTCTTTCCTTAGGTCGGTAGTAGGTACTGTGGTGTCCTGTATTTCTTATATTATTTGGTGTAAATCAATAACACGACAAATATTTAAGTTACACACCCAGCAATACCCCGGTCCGACGTTCCGCGGCCAGTGACCACAGACTCCATAAATGGATTGCCAGTGACAGTCCTCTTTATTTCAATACATCACATCTACTACGTATAGTATGAGTATCCCCTTACCCCTCACGATTACTCTGCACCCTTTTTTAACCCCCGACGCAAAAACGACGGGGTATTATAATTTATAATAAGTTTGACGTGTCTGTGTGTGTGTGTGTGTGTGTGTGTGTGTGTGTGTGTGTGTGTGTGTGTGTGTGTATGTCTGTCTGTCTGTGGCATTGTAGCTCCTAAACGGTTGAACCGATTTGGATTTAGTTTTTTTTGTTTGAAAGCTATACCTATTAGTTGAGAGCGTTCTTAGCTATGTTTGAAAAAAATCGGTCCAAGATGGCCGTCGCTACAAAATGGCGGAGTACATAATTCTTTCATCAAATGAAAGGGCTTGACTAGTAGATCAATTTAAAAAGTGTAAAATACAAATTAAATTAAAAGTTTAAAAAACCCCCTCACAAAAAACACCTTCAAAAAGTTCAAAATAAATGGAGTTTGCCTTTTAACTTTTGATGTACCTAGTAATATTTTGATTCAACTGTTGCCATGTCGGGGACCTTGAATTGTTCCAATAATATAACGGAGTGCTTAACCAGTTAGGGTCCCCCGGCATGGCAACCGTTGAATCAAAATAATACTAGGTATACCCAAGCAGCACACGAGGCTGCTTAATAGCCAAATAACGGATTTCCAAAACGCTTAAAGCCAAATAAGGAAGCTGCATTAAGTCTGTATACGACCTTATTCAGCTCTTATAACTCTTAAATGGGCACAAATTTATTCAGCCTTGGGTTCACATAGCTGCTTAAGAGCTGTGTAGCAGCAACTTAACAGTGTTATCAAGGGTAACAGCACAAATTATTTAGCCTCAAGTTCACATAGCTGCTTATGAGCTGTGTAGCAGAAATGTAACAGTGTTATAAAGGGTATCGACAGTACTTTGCGCTGAAATCCGACTGACTAAGAGATCACAAGTTACTCTTTATTCAGAAAATATGTCTGTAATGCGCGCTCTATACATATTGTAAACCGCGAAACGCTACTTAATTGCGGCCTGTGTAAAATTAATGAACATGGAATACTGGGTTTAAGCAATTTACCGGTGCTTCTAGCGTTCTTGATGGACATTGCACTTTGTTACGTGAAGTGAATATTGGAAACGAAATTAATGGTGGATAATATATTCATATCCCTGATAAGTACATTGTTTTACATAGTAATAAAGGAAAAATGATTGGGAATTTAATTTTACTGACATTATACATATATATTATCTAAGAAAATTTTAATGCGCCATGAAAATATTTTGTTTTTAATTAGTTTAGTGATATAAATAAGCTGTGATGTAAACTATGACAAAAAAAAATTGTAGTGCTTTGAAAAGAATTATAAGATAAAAAGTTATTATTATGATATTAGGAAGTAAAAACTAGTGCAATACATTTTATTTCTTGCACAAAACATCGGAAAGGTTGAAAAATCAATCAGAATATGTTTAGGTTATAAAATAAAATGGTGGATTTATGTTAAACAGTAACGTGAATAGTTAAAACTCTTATATTCTACAACAGGCTGTCTAATAGTTCACTAGTGCGCTGTTATTCTACAAAAAAACTGAATAATATTACACATGTGAACTGTATACAGCTATAAGCTGTTTTCTTTACTTTTAATTGTTCACAAGCTCTACCTTTAGCCATGATGTGAATAATTAAACAGTTATTATACCGACTCTTTAGGGATCCCTAGTATTAAATCTAAAACCACCGCATGGACTTCCATTACAAAATTGTCAAAGCAGTATTATTTAGAACACTATTTTACGCGTGTGCGAACCTTTCAAGTTGGGTAGTAAGATATAGTAATATATAATTAATATATTTATTATTTTTTATTGTAAAATTAAATTGTACAACAACATAAACGCAATATTTCACCCTAAACATCATCTTCGGAGTTATTCATATTTTGTACGGAACCATCCTGTTTCAAACTATTTGTCAAGCTTTGCGTTACGTCCCGACTTGAAGGTTTTATTTCTTCTACCTTTATAATTCTTTGATACTCTTTCGATAATTTTCTTCTAATGCCTCCTGTTCTTGCTTTCAATTTCCACGAATTACGCGAATTCATTTTAATATATAGCAAATAAAAATACGTTGGATATGGTCTCAACTTAGTTCCACTGACTGATTACAGTACCACATACGTTACTTTTATTCAGATAACGTCGGATTTAAGGTACTTATGTGAACCATTATAAAGTAGAAGCCGTTAATTCTATACACCAGTGAGTCTCTAAGCAGCTGCGAGGCATCTAGTGAATGTTTAAATAGCCGCTATGCAGATACTATCAATTGCAGTATAAAGACTGATTAGCGGTAGACATATTCAGGTATAAGCTGTAATATGGGCCACATATCGTCCATTATACAGCTATTCACTTCAAAATAGTTCACACGTGCCCCTTTAATAAGTCAGTGTAATAGGAGTTCACAAATATCTTCTTAAACAGCATTTGGCGTAATTTTATGCACTAAACAGGCCTTACTACGGTTTAGGCAATAGAAAAGGTTAGAAGCTGAATAGAGTAATTAAAACATACCTTTATAGCACTCTTAGCGTATTAATGGTGGTTTTGTCGGTCTTAATCAGCCTTAATACAGCTTTTAATTAGCTAAAGCTGTTTAAATATCACTGACCGCTATTATACAACTGTAGCATCACCAGTGTACTCTTAGAAGCGTCTTAATACGCACAGAGTTTCAAATAAGTCTTAAAGTGGGTAGTTATACAGCTATCTGTGCTACTTGGGTAGGTATCAAAAGTTAAAAGGCAAACTCCATTTATTTTCAACCATTTGAAGGTGTTTTTTGTGACGGGGGTTTTTAAATTTTTATTTACGTGCACCGAATACCCACGTTAATGACAGTCGTGAAAGTTTTAATTGTCCCGATGTTTGTCATCAACCCCTGCAAAATACATTTTATTCACTTCCCGGTTACCTACCGATTGATCCAATGTTGCGTATGTGTAAATCGTGCTGATTTGATGATGGAGCTGGAAGGCGGCCATGGGAACTCAGTAATTAAGGGATACAACCGCGTCGAGTTTGGCGAGTAATTTTATCGTTCAATGGCTGCCATTGAAACCCACAGAAATTGAAGTTGATGATGGAGCTGGAAGGTAGTCATAAGAACTCTGTAATGAAACGACGCAACCCCATTGAGCTTCAGCTCATTTGATTCGTCCAGGTGCGTACTTTGATGCTATCTGGTTGCCAACCAGGGTCTGATGATGGAGCTGGTAGGTGGTCATATGAACTCTGTAATGAAAACACGCAACCCCATTGAGCTTCAGCTCATTTAATTCGTCTAGGTGCGTACTTTGATGCTAGCTGGTTGCCAACCAGGGTCTGATGATGGAGCTGGAAGATGGTTATAGGAACTCAGTAATTAAACGGCACAACTGCGTCGACTTTATGAAGACGGTAGATGGTCACGGGAATTTCTGAACCAAAGAAGATAGACTAGTTGTGTTTGGGTTCGTTCGGCTGGTTTTGGTAAGCATTCTAGTGCTAGGTTCATGATATTACTGCAAAATACCATAAAGTGCAAAATAAAAACATTTTAAACATAAACTTTAAATAAAAGCTTGCAAAAACCAGTTTAAAAAAATCTGTTGTATTAAAATTAAAATGTCTTCTGCGAGGGTTGTGCTATTTCAAAAGATTGTGCGCAAACAGATTTAAACAGATAGATGAAAGACTTGCGCAATACAAGATTTTCATTAGAGACTATAAGAAAAGTGGCAATGGACACGTTCTCTGTACCGGTGGCGAGTCGGGGACACCGTTGCCCCTCCTCCCGAGGAGGGCCAGACCGTAAGGGATGGCCCTGGGTCAGCCGGGGTGCAAGGGATATGTCGAAGACAACCTCACCTCCAGCCTAGCACTACGACCCAAAGTCGGCGTGCGGTTTTAGTTAGTCGGTTCGAGTCCGACATACCTAACCTCCCCTTCCAGCTCCGGCAGGGGAGCTATCCGAGGGGATTTCCGCACGAAAAAAAAAAGGGTTCTCTGTAAGTTTTAGCAAATTACCTAAGTTACTTATTAGCCTCAAGGTTAGAATGTAATTATTATGTATGAGGTAGGTACTTAACCTAAAGTTACATCACAATGAAAAATACATTATTAGGTAATAACAGCATATCGCGTGTGAAGGTATCGACGCGATTAAAACTAACCCTTGAACTTAACCGTTACTGAACTGTAATATATCCATTACCAAGCTGTAGGTAGCCTATCAAGACCTCAAATATTATCACCTTAAGTAATATAAACACACAACTTAAACTGCATTAATGTATAAACAATTTTGTTATAAAGAGGTAATTAACACTTTGTTTATAAATAATAACAAATAATATTTACAAAGTGCCTATAGGTACCAATAATGGTAACCTCTATCTGACAAACTTAAAAAAAATAGTAGATAAGGGAGCGAAATAGTATTCTTACGGCGAGGGCGCTACTTTGAATCAAGAGCAAAGCGAAGGATTCTAGAATAGATCCCGAGCGTAGCGAGGGATTCTAACGTAGAATCCTGAGCGCAGCGAGGGATTCAAAGTACACCGCCCGAGGGAAAAATAATTTGCTCCCGAGTTATACACTCTACTTTTCATCCCCGTTCTATGAGAAAATATTTCTGCCTAGATTTCGTGGGTAATAAGTTTTGTACGGCGTTGTTAGCTTCTTTAATATCTAATTGTGTCAGGAGTTAATGCATTGTCACTTCCATAACTCGACGTAGAACTCATATTATTTTGCAAAATACAACTTAAATAGGTAAATAGGTGTACTAATTATTACAAGAACAGAGAGGTAATTGGCGCTCTTTGTTTTTTTTTAGTTAGCACAGGTATACCTACAATTTGCGTTCGATTTCTATGTTCCAAATTCAAATCACTTTACCGCACACAAAATAGCTTTTTTTTGTTCAGAGCTTAGCAGTGGGCCGGCAAAGTGATTTGAATTTGGAACATTAACATTCATAGAAATCGAACGCACGGATCACTGGCTGGTACGTGTTGGCTGCATAGCGCGAGGTGACCTGTGCTACGGCTAACTAAAAAAAAAAGAGCGCCAATTAAGTACCTCTCGGTTCTTGTAATTAGTACATTCCTATTTAAATTGTATTTCGCAAAATAATATGAGTTCTACGTCGAGTTATGGAAGTGACAATGCATTAACTCCTGAAACAATTATTATAGAAGCTAACAACGCCGCCGTACAAAACTTGTTACCCACGAAATCTCGGGAGAAATATTTTCTCATGGAACGGTATTGAAAAGTAGAGTATATAACTCGGGAGCGAATTATTTTTCCCTCGGGCGGTTTACTTCTGTTCTAGAATCCTTCGCTTCGCTCTTGATTCAAAGTAGCGCCCTCGCCTTAACACGTCGCCGCTGTCGCCGATCCATACACCCACCGCCCCCCCGGGCCTGCCTGGGTGGTCGACCTGGATGGATCGGCGGCACTGGTGCGTAACGCCGCTGCGGGTGCCCCTCCCTTTGTGGTGATCGCAAGGGAGCATGGCATCGTAGCGGCGCGTGTGGGGGAGATTGCGGTCGTGGCCGTCTACTTCACGCCGGCATCACACCGACGCATAGGGCAGTATCGGCGGTCGCTGGAGCGGCTGACCGACGTCGTCAATGCCTGTCACCCTCGCCCGGTTCTTGTGCTTGGGGACTTCAATGCCTGGTCTGAGGCTTGGGGGTCCCGGCACACGAACCCGCGAGGCAGGGCTCTGGAGAGCTGGGCCGCTACTCTCGGTCTGGTTCTCCAGAATCGCGGGGCCGAAGCCACGTTCTGGGCGGCGGAGCGCGAAGCGAGTTCGATCGTAGATCTCTCGTTCGCGAGCGCTTCGCTGTCGCAACGTGTGCGGGACTGGCGTGTCGTCGTGGAGGTGGAGACACTTGCGGATCACCGATACGTTCGGTTTGATGTCTCCCCTCCCGAGAGTGATGCGCCGGCCACACCGGCCCCACGCGAGCCGCGCTGGGTGCTTAGGGGACTGA
Organism: Eilema sororculum; assembly: GCA_914829495.1. NCBI lineage: Eukaryota > Metazoa > Arthropoda > Insecta > Lepidoptera > Erebidae > Eilema > Eilema sororculum. The sequence continues at coordinate 13,452,731 of OU618543.1, read as the reverse complement.
ATAGGGATGCTCTCCTAGAAGCCCCCTCCTTGCAGGCCTGGGCCATGGTGCCGGACCGGCCTGACGACATTGATGACGAGGTGGCGTGGTTCCGGGAGGCCATGACTGTTGTTTGCGATGCGGGTATGTCTAGGGCTCCAGCCTATAGTCCCTATAGTCCGAGGCGCCGGGTCTACTGGTGGACTGCGGAGATCGCGAGGCTGCGTCAAGCCTGCGTGATCGCGCACCGCCGGTGGGCCAGGCTCCGTAGGAGGCGTAGCCGACCCGCAGACACAGATCCCCTAGTGGCGGAGTTGCAAGAGGGATACAGGGAAGCCAGGAATGCCCTCCGAGCAGAAATCAAGCGGTCCAAGGCAGCTTCCTATAGGGAGCTGCTGGAGACACTGGAGCGGGACCCATGGGGGCGGCCTTACCGCTTGGTAAGAGGAAAGCTGCGCCCCCGGGCCCCTCCCCTGACCCAGGTTCTCGAGCCGGCTCTGCTTGGAGGAGTGGTGGAATCCCTGCCGGGCGGCGCGGGCGGAACACGTTCCGCCGCAGATGACTCCGCCACCTCGGTCGCCTGATGCGCCCGGCGTGGTTATTGACGACGACGTGCCCGAGGTCACTTGGGTAGAACTAGAGCTGGCGGTGCGACGGCTTAGAGCCAAGAAGAACACCGCCCCGGGACCCGACGGCATTCCAGGCCGTGCGTGGGTCCTAGCTCTAGGAGAAGACGGTCTCGAACCCCGACTGCGAGGGTTCCTCAGCGCATGCTTGGAGCGGGGCCAGTTTCCGAAGATGTGGAAGACGGGGAAACTGGTCCTCATCCGCAAGGACGGACGCCCGGCGGACGAGCCGTCCGGGTACCGGCCCATAGTGTTGCTCGACGAGGTGGGCAAGCTCTTCGAAAGAGTGATTGCCAAGCGCCTCGTCGAGCACCTCTCTAGAGTGGGGCCGGACCTAGCGGACACGCAGTACGGCTTCCGCCGGTGGCGTTCCACTGTGGATGCCATCATGCGCGTGAGGACTCTGGCGGAGGATGCGGTTGCCCGGGGCGAGGTGATGTTGGCGGTGTCCTTGGACATCTCCAACGCGTTCAACACCTTGCCCTGGAGTTGCATCAGGGAGGCGCTCGTGTACCACGATGTGCCTCTCTACCTCCGCCGCATAGTCGGGGCGTACCTGACGGAGAGGGCCGTCATCTACCCAAGTGCGACCGGCGTCGGTAGGCGTGAGATGTCGTGCGGTGTCCCACAGGGATCGGTCCTGGGGCCGCTCCTGTGGAACATCGGATACGACTGGGTGCTTCGCGGTGAGCTCGCGTTCGGGGCCACCGTCACGTGCTACGCGGACGACACGCTAGTGACGGTGAGTGGCGCTACGCACCGCGAGGCGACCCAGAGGGCCACGACCGCTGTTGCTCAAGTCGTGGATCGGATCCGGCGGCTGGGTCTCGAGGTGGCTCTGCACAAATCCGAGGCCTTGTTCTTTCATGGTCCTCGGCGCGGGCCACCCCCGGGATCCAGCTTGACAGTAGGAGGTACTCCCATCGACATCAAGCCCCGGTTGAAATACCTGAAATACCGTGTGGTGCGGTCCATGGCCCTGTACGGGTGCCCCGTGTGGGCGGACGCCCTGCAGGCCAGGTTCGTGCAACTGCTGCATGCGCCGCAGCAGACGATGGCCTGCAGGGCCATTAGGGGATACCGCACGATATCCTTTGAAGCGGCGAGTCTCCTAGCCGGATCGCCACCGTGGATCCTGGAAGCGAGATCCCTTGCGGCACTGTATCGGTTCCGTAAGGAGGCGCGGGAGCGGGGATACGATCCCGAGCCCGAAGACATTCGGGCCGAGAGGTCCCGGCTCCACGGGATCATGGTGGCGGAGTGGGAGCGACGACTTGAGCAACGACGCGCAGGGCATGCCGTCATAGAGGCGGTAAGGCCCATCATGGGGGAATGGCTCGAGAGGCCACATGGCAGCCTCTCGTATCGACTGACGCAGATTATCACCGGGCACGGGTGCTTCGGGAGATATCTGTGTCGGATCGAAAAGGAGCCAACGTCCGAGTGCCATCACTGCGACCCGAGCGAGGACACGGGGCTGCACACGCTCACCGAGTGTCCGGCATGGGCCGGACCGAGGCGGGAGCTAGTGGCGGCCCTGGGAGTGAGAGTTCTCACCCTCGCCACCCTGCTCACAGCAATGGTCCGCTGCGCGGACGCGTGGGCGGCCGGCGTCTCCTTCAGCGAGCAGGTAATGGTCGTGAAGGAGACGGCGGAGCGGGAGAGGCGGCGCGAGCGAGAAAGACTCGCGGATCGCGCCGCCCGCGCGCGCAGGCAACTCGGGCGTCGGAGGGCACTGACTGACCTCCGTCCCCCATGAGCGCGGGCCTGGGGGTGACGGGTGGAGCCACCTGTCACCCCAGCAGAAGCAGGCCACGGCGGCGGCGCGCTGAATAGTGCGCCTCCCCATTCCGGGGGCGAGTTGGGGACACCGTTGTCCCCCCTCCTGAGGAGGGCCAGACCGTAAGGGATGGCCCTGGGTCAGCCGGGGTGCGAGGGATATGTCTTTGACAACCTCACCTCCGGCCTAGCACCAAGACCCACAGTCGGCGTGCGGTTTTAGTCGGTTCGAGTCCGACATAACCTCCCCTTCCGGCTCCGGCAGGGGGGTATCCGTGGGGATTTCCGCACGAAAAAAAAAAAAAAAAAAGCCCTCGCCTTAAAAATACTACTTCGCTCTCTTGTTAATACAATCTACTATTGTTGTTGACTGTACCCACCTAAGATCAAACGTCAAATGTATCAATAGCTGAGCCTATGTAGAATTTAGATCTATTAATATTTAGTTAGCCTATATTGCATTATCTAATTCATTTTAATCTTGAGATAACCTTTTTCTACAAATAGTGTTAATATGTCGGTGGAGGTACAAAAGGAAAGAATAACAAAAATATACAAAACAAACAAACCTTGCGGTTACATTGTTGCACTGTACAAAAGACAAATCTACGATCAGTTCTCCTTTTATCTCGTTTAAAAAGACAGGATAAATATAGATAGCAGATACTATTGCACAAATAAGTTGGTCTCCAGAATGACAATGTAAGTATTACCTATAAGAATTATCGCTGGTAAGCATCAAAATAATTTTTGGAACGAGAGTATTGTGTAGATATTCTAAATTTAGAGAATGAACAAGGACATACATTGTTGGTTACATTATGAAAAACCCATCATGCGGTTACGTCAAGGTTACGTAAAATGTATATTCTTTTCCTCCACTTGTGTTTCGGGTGTTATAAATAATTGCTGGATAACTTCATACGTTTTTGCGTCGTAATAAGCTACCCTCTAACGGCCGTACCCAATAACATACTTACAGTTAAAGATAGATCGCAACAGTCAAATTCGACGTATCGGCTGTTTAAATTCAAAACATGGTAACTAATTTTTTTGCGGGAAAGCGCATCGCGGTATAATTTTATTTTCCGAAATTGGTGTGAAAAAGGAGTTACAATGTTTTGAATTTAAACAGCCGAGCACTTTATCCGTAGATGCGATCTATCTTTAACTGTCAGTATGTTATTTGGAACGGCCGAGAAACTACCTATATTTTATTTCCAGCTTGAACTTGTGTCTAGTTTTGGTTTATGGTTAGCTATTCATAATTATTTATAGGTGCACGATGACTGCCCTGTCAAAATTTTACTTTTAATTAAACCACTATAAAATTCGAATACTTCGGGAAAAATGAAATGCTCAAGTGGGACTTGAACCCACGACCTTTCCCTTACAGGGGGAATGCTCTTGCAACTGAGCTATTGAGCTGAGTATCGAGTGAGAATTATACCTTCACTATACTAAGCAGGTATTATAGTATCAGAGCGATGTCATGCTAACTTGTAGAGCTTAGAGCAGTATTTAAATATATGTATAGGTGGAAGGCTCTTGGCTGATAAGCTGGATACAATTATTCAAAAACAGTATTCGGAACCAATCTGTATTCAATAGTAGATGGATGTCATTTAGTTATTATAATCATTATGATATATGCAGAGCATTATACGGAATTGATTTAAACATAGATTCGGATGGAGGCAGGAATGTGCATGCAGTGTTTAGTAGGTATACGCAGGTATTCAGTGTGCAAGAAAAATTTAAGAGTGAACGGCCGCACAAATTCGGCTAGAAATATTTAATTTGAATATCACTATTTAATGTTTAAATGAAATTTGACGTCGACTACTGATATGATACTGATGAAAACATTTTACATACGCATTGAAAACATTAAAAATCTCACTACATTAGTAATTACATATATATATGTATATTATATATATATTTTAATTATTATTGCTGCTGACATTGTTTTACATATTGCAAAAGATTTGAAAATGTTTATTATTTTAGGTTACTGGGGATGGATGTCTTCAATGGGCCCAGGCGAGCTAGTGGAAATAGGTGGCCGCATGAACAGTGATGCCTTGATGTGTTGAAAGACGTAATGCTGCCTTCAGTGCGGGTCGCATATCCAGAAGGACAAATTTACCTGGTTCAGGATAACTCTTCAGTGCATCGGTCCCGAATTGTGCAAGACTGGCTAAATGCACAAGAAGATATAACGGTGTTTGAGTGGCCGGCTAAAAGCCCGGATCTTAATCCTATAGAAAACTTGTGAGGTCAGATGGTTTTAAACTGGGACTCAAGTGAAATAAAGTAAAAAAAAAATGGATGAAGAGGTAAACAGAACTTGGGAATTAATGCGAAATAGTGCCGCATATTTTAATATGGTTTCGGGGATGAAAAGTAGTCTTCGATAAGTGATACAGTGAGGGCCATCCTCTCCGTTATTAATGCAGTTTATCGATTCTTAACCAGGACAAATCTTTGTGTGATGAACACGATTAGGTATTTGTTATGTGTCTGGGTGTAATTTATCTAAAAAAATATCTAAAATAAATATTATATCAGTTGTCTAGTATCCTTATCAGTTATCACATTAAGGTGCTATTTTGGGCTAGATGACGCTGTGTATAAAGTGTCCTAACATTCATAATAATAATAATAGTATATTATTAATATTCCATTACTCTTGTTTACAAGTTTAGTAATCTTCTAATTTGTTAACGATGCACCATCTGACCTCACATATTTTTCTAATGCTGTGTTAAAAGGGTTACTTATCAGAAAATGTGATCAAAGAGGAAGATGTATATTGCTATCCCGTTATAGTTTAGCATGTTGGTTCTTTCTTTGTGATTCACAGGCACAAATAACATTTCATTTTTCAACCATTCTTTTATATTCGAAGATTATTCAGAGTGTAAAAAATTTATGTTGGCAACTTTAAATATAAATATTGTAGTTATGTTTCTAGAATTATCTAATATTAAACATTTTATACTTCACTTAGGGTATTGTGTTTTGTCAGTAAATTTAGGTCAGGTGAAATCTAAAAATAAGTAACCCTAATTTAACTCAGATAGAAAACTGTATACTCAACCAGGAAATGACCTCCATGTAGTCTTATAAATGTAATTCAAGAAATAAATTAATATTGTTTATGCAACAAGCCTATTTTTTCTTACAAACCTCATACCTACTATAAAATTTGATTCCTTAAATAATAATTAACAAAAAGTGCTTAAGAGACTAGAAAAATAATTACATATATGAATACAAAAAGAACTTCACGTCCGAGGATTTGAACCCCCGCTTACCGTATACTCAAAGCGTCGGTCATAACCACTAGACGAACATGCCATATACGTAATGAATCAAAAAACTTCAATGCTTTCATGTCATTATCAATGGGGGTTCGTTTTCTCTGAAGCTTACTGTACCTAATCTAATGGATTAACTTCTAATAATATAAGTAATTCATGTACTTATTTATGTTTCAAACACACTATTTTTGTGCAATAAATATATAAAATCAAAATATACATAATCATTATCAGCCATCGAAAAAACACCAATTTATCACAAGATGCGTTTACCTGTAATTTACCCAATATAAGCTGAGATTGATTCACCATTAATATATCACTGATAAATTATATAGATAACATTCTGATTGTGGATGTAGATAATTTGTAAACAATGTGTTGTTTAGCACAATAATTAGTCCGTCTGTCACATCGATTGATAGTACATTCAGTACTGAAGACAATCAACAAAAGCTGTTATGGATTTTCCTTGTGCTGGAATGTCGAACGCTATTCTGTTTCCAAACACTTTCTCACTGCACTCGGGCTCGAAGTAAATTCAAAAGTGCATTGTCAATTCAGAACCGTAGAAACGATCAGTGGACTTTAGTAATTTTTAGTGAGTGTTGTAAAAAAAACTAAATCACATGTGTGAGTTCTATGAAGTGTTTTTACGAACATTATGCGCGAATATACATTTTTGATAAGATTTTTAAATTGTTTTATATGGACTATTTTTTTACATGGAAATCAGGTATATACTGAGATTATTTTACTGTTAACATAATATTATGATATTTTGATTAAAGAATTTTAGTTTTAATTGCTTTTTAACTTTTGTAATAGATAGGTACTTATAGGATCTACAACTATCTGTGTAGAGGTAGGTATGTCGTATACCTACCTCTACACAGATAGTTGTAGACCCACATTTATTTTACATTTATTAGATTTTATCAATAACAATATCTACAAAGCACGAAAAACTAGGTTTATACAACTCATGACGGTAGTGAATGTTGGGTGTGGCAGAAGAAGCTTGAAAGTAAATTGAATGCTATGGAAATAAAAAGTCTGGAGTGAACACGATGTAACGAGTGAAGAAGATCGTGATAGGAGAAGTACTTGTAGTATGGTAGAAAATGTAGTGACCGGGTAGAGAAAGGACGGTTGCGCGCTGAGAAGCGCGCCTCCCCATTCCGGGGGCGAGTTGGGGACACCGTTGTCCCCCCTCCTGAGGAGGGCCAGACCGTAAGGGATGGCCTTGGATCAGCCGGGGTGCGAGGGATATGTCGATGACAACCTCACCTCCGGCCTAGCACCAAGACCCACAGTCGGCGTGCGGTTTTAGTCGGTTCGAGTCCGACATAACCTTCCCTTCCGGCTCCGGCAGGGGGGGTATCCGAGGGGATTTCCGCACGAAAAAAAAAAAGGGTAGAGAAAGGAATGCTTAGATGGTTGGGATACTTAGAGAAGATGGACAACTGAAGATTGACAGATTTATAAGGAGAGGATAAATGGGCAACCCGGTAAATGTCGACCTAGGTCTAGGCACTAGTTCGACGATCGAACTAATGAATCGAACTAGTGAGAACAAAAGGGCATAAGTATACCAATGAAATCGAGGATGTTATGAAAATAGCCCAGGTCAAGAGTACCCATTACCGGGTAACCAATACACAAAAGTGCTACGTTTCATACTTTTTTATTTATCAGTGTGGGCCACACTATATAGTAGCACGACTTTGAGCACCAGAAAAGAGAAGAACGCATGAAAGGCCACTGGCAACTCATTAAAAAGCTATATGAAATGTGGCGTTGTACAGTCAGCCTTAAAAGTAGATGACTACATCCATGTTTCCATAAACCATGAACCACGTAGCATGCAAAAGTCACTTACCAAGACTAGCGCCAGAATTAGATGAACAACGTAGAAGTACAAAATTAGCTAAACACCACATTGTGAGAGTTAACTGAACACCATATTGCCAAAAGTAGCTGAACAATATTGATCTCGAAAATGTCTGAACAACACGCGTTTCAATTGTAGGTGAACAATATTAAATGTTTGTTTCTGCAGCCTAGTATTTTTTATACCAGTTTAACAAAAGTAGCTGAACAATATTGATCTCGAAAATGTTTGAACAACACGCGTTTCAACTGTAGGTGAACAATATTAAATGTTTTTTTTTTTATTAAAATTTTTTTTTTTACCATGTAGGTGAACATTCATATTTATGCATTTACTAAAAAACTGTATTTTTGGCATTACTAACAGACACTTCAATTTTATTTATTTGTAAGGTATTTGTAAGTGAGGTGTATAGAGTGAGCTGAACGTATACTTAAAGTAACAAAATAAAATAATGTAGGTAGTTGTGAATAATTTTAATGCGAGGTGTTTGGAGTATGTGTCCGATGCTAGCCTATCGTTGTATAACCACAGTTACATTAAGTTCATTGTTTGCAGTTAGGTTATTTATCGTCTATTTATAATTAATTGTCGTATAGTCAAGTGATAGATAACACGATAATGCCGTTAAATGCTCACATTACTGAACACGAGCGACATAGAATAGTGTCGTTGAAAGAGGATGGGCTTTCTGTTGCAGATATTGCTAGAGAAACCGGTGTTGCTGTAAGTATAATTTAAATATATGTATAATTACGTTGTGCATAATTTACTTAAACTAAAGTATAGGTATAGTATAAAGATAATCAAAGAAAATATTTACAAATTTATATAACTAGTTTAGGCCATTGTTGGCCATAACTTAATACATATTCCTAACTTAGTTGAGGTTAAGTCACACCAAGTGAGGTCGGGATTTAGATGGGTTGAGATAAAATAATTAATATAATACAAAATGCGAAATTGATTTGGATGATTCAGGTTAAGTAACACTTAGCGCGGCCGGGCTTTTAATGGGGATGAGATAAGGTTACTTATGTTACGAAGTTGGATTGTTCTTTGGATGAGTGAAGTTAAGCTACACAAAGCGAGGTCGGGATTTGGATGTTTTTTTTATTATTTGTTATGTCGATGGCCTACTTTGTTTACCTTTTTTCTCTCGCTTCGTTGGCTTTACTTCAATTCTGTTACCTAAATAATAAAACGGGATGTAAGAGCGTCTATTTACAAGTTTTAAGTCCTAATTTTATATTGATTAAATAAACAAAACAGGTAAAAAACTATAAAATGGTAAAAGTGTGTAATTATAGATGGTGGCAAGGAAAACCCCCAAGTGGGGTCGGTATTTGGATGGTCAAGGTAAAATTATTTCTTTACACAGATCCACACTGGAACTTCAGCTAGTATTTATTTGTGTTATGTTTGTTCCCAGCGCAATACAGTTTACTTGTGGCTGCGGCGATGGGAAACTGAAGGTAACGTCAGCGAGGTTAAAAAAACTGGAAGACCGAGGAAAACAACTCGACAGCAAGACATCAACATAATTAGTCAATTCATAAACAATCCCTTTCAAAGAACCGATAACGTAGCCATATCGTTAAATATATCTACAAACACCATACGTCGACGACTTCACGAGGCCGGTGTTCACTACCGAATACCAGCACAGAAAGTGAAATTAACACCACGTCATAAGTTAATGCGACTACAGTTTGCCGAACATTATCTTAATTTTGATTTTACAAACGTTATTTTTTCGGATGAAAAGACATTCACATCTTCTGAAAATGGTCGAGTAACACTATGGAGAATGAACCGAACTCGGTATAATGAAAATAATATATTAGAAAATAGATCCAGTGGTCGGATTTCCGTTGGGTTATGGGGATGGATGAGTAAAAGCGGTCCAGGAGAACTCATTGAGATTGGTGGTAGATTAAATGCTGAAGGATATAAAGACATCTTACAAGATGTTTTACTGCCAACTAGTCAGATAGTTTTCCCTGACACCTTACCCATACCCTTTATTCATGATAACTGCCCCATCCATACTGCACGTGTGGTCAAAGCGTGGCTTCGAGAAAACGCAGGACATATCAGTGAAATTCCTTTCCCACCAAAAAGTCCGGATCTAAATCCGATTGAGAATTTATGGGGACTCATGGTGCAGGCTTGGGACATGAATACTCCTAGAACTAAGGAAAATCTTCGTAATCACGCAATGACTATATGGGAAGATTTTAGGGGGCAGAACACGTGCGCTAACATGATAAACTCTATGCGCGAACGTCTCCAAAATGTAATAGATGCAAATGGAGGTCACACGAGATTTTGATCCTCAATTTTTAGGGTTCACCTTATTGATTCGCCATGTTAAGGGTGTTTGTGCGATGAAAAATTTGATTCCTGTTAATTGATGATAAAGTAGATTATTTATGATTATTATTATTATTGATTGATGATTATTATTTATGAATTAGAATCACTTCAATCGCGAGAAATAATTAAAGAAATTATAACATTAAATAGTTGAGTTTTATTTTAAAAACCTAAGCAAACGCTATACATTTAATACTGTTCATGTGGTATAATAAATACTAGGCTACAGAAACAAACATTTAATAAATTATTGTTCACCTACAATTGAAACGCGTGTTGTTCAGACATTTTCGAGATCAATATTGTTCAGCTACTTTTGTAAAACTGGTATAAAAAATACTAGGCCGCAGAAACACACATTTAATATTGTTCACCTACAATTGAAACACGTGTTGATCAGACATTTTGGCAATATGTTGTTCAGTTAACTCTCACAATGTGGTGTTTAGCTAGTTTTGTACTTCTACGTTGTGCATTTAATTCTGGCGCTGGTCTTGGTAAGCGACTTTTGCATGGTACGTTGTTCATGGGTTATAGAAACATGGATGTAGTCATCTACTTTTGAGGCTGACTGTACATTGGCCTTACTATAAGTACTTACTTACCTACATTCTGATTGGTTTTAGGCAACAGCTTTCATTTACGATGTCCTCAATCCAGCGCATGTGGACGTCGATGTGTGGCACCTGCGGGACACTAGGGTGGCAGTACGAGCCAACGAACGCCTTGCTTGTGAGAGACCTAACATTTATATCTGTGAGGTGAGATTTTGAGGTAGCATTTTAACATTTGCTTAAATATCGACGCAGTTAAGATTTAGCTGGCGCGGCGGTGTTAAACAAGGGATTATTATATAGAAAATTAGGTATACCTACTTAGATAATAAATAATAATAATAAATATTACACAACAATCTACACAACACAACACAATCTACTGCAGGTAAACATACTTAAATACTTTTTTGTTTGTAAATACATACATAAGCATAGAAACACCCAGACCAATGCAAACAGCCATATTCATGCATACAAATATTTGCACTGAGCGAACCCGCGCCTCCTACCGCCTACCGCCCTACCGACCGCCACGCCACAGAGGTCTGACTTTAAAAAAAACGCGACGTCTCACTTGGGACAATAAAAGAGAAATTTATAAAAATCTATCCTTTTTGGAACATACACAACATACAATGCTTAGCAGCTAGGCTAGGTCTCCGTCAAGGATATTAATAAAATATTAAATCCTTGACATTGAAAATGTAATGTTAAGAAACCGGTTAAATCGGTTTTTATCTACACATCAAAAAAGAGCCAAGTCGAAAGAATAGCACTTTCTCTTTTTTGTAGTTAGTTAAAAATGTCGTAAGTAGTTTTATTGGATCCATAATCTTTTTTTATTTTCTTTTATTTATTTAATTACAGGTAACAATTAAAGGTAACACTATCATATTGGGAACACCCAATACGATAGTGTTAATCTACCTAATTATTATAATAACAAATTATTTGTAACGCTATCATTGTGAATCCACTCAGCGAGCAACAGAATAGGTCTGCCTCATTCGCAACGCAATGATGTTTGCGCAGGGCTCGCGTCAGCTTTTTTTAATATACTAGCATAATTACAGTGCCGTGCAACTATGATTAAGATTAAACCACAATAATCTTCTTTTAACTAAGTATGAAGAAAGTTTAAACATCACACTTACAATTAGGAAATGAACTTACTTGCATGCAGACATGGTGGGTTGATGGGCGGCGCACCACAGCGGCAGTTACTTTGATCCTACAGTCCTACCCAAATCCTACCTCTCAAATTCAATGACTAGGTACCTACTTACTTGAAGGTTAATATCGAATAAAATTGATAGAAATCAAGTTCTTAAACGGATATTGGTAAATATCCACGAATTATGTTATATTAACAGTCTAGCGACCTTGTTTATTTGATAGGCGCTAATTGATCGATAAATACATGCGAGCAATTTCATCAATTAGTATGGCGATTAATTAAGAAAAAGTACTTAACCAGTGTAATGCTGTACTGCTGTACTGTAGCATATAAATAAAATGTTTGCTCTAGCTTGGGTCAGCTGGGGTGCGAGAGATATGTCGAATACAACCTCACCTCCCACCTAGCACTACGGCTCTCAGTCGGCGTGCGGTTTTAGTCGGTTCGTGTCCGATATACCTAACCTCCCCTCCTGGCTCTGGCGGGAGAGATATCCGTGGGGATTTCGGCATGAAAAAAAAAACAAAAAAAGCTCTAACTAGAAAGAAGAGAGCAGGAAAATAATATACCTACTTTATTGCAATGCACAACATACAAATATGTATTAAATTAAAACTTAACACATAAGTACCTAAATGAAATTTGATAGATTTCATTTGGCCTACCCAACTACTTCATTTTCACAAGTGAAAAGATTTAAAGAACGCTTTACAAACTTTTGGGAATTTGAACATAATGTTAAAGTCAGATTAATATCATTAATATCACCGTTGTTCAAATCAGTGACGTTATTGAAATATAACTTTTATATAAGTAGTACATACCTAAGTACTTATTTAGCTATTATTTGTAACTTTCGTGAAATTTACGCGGTTGGTTGTAACTTGTAACCCTTTGTTACCTTATGAAATAGACTAGCTGTCGGTTATCGCAACCAAACATAGCCTATGCCCTTTCTCAGATCTACTCTGTATCTGTACCAAATTTCATTAAGAATAGTTCAGTGGTTTAGGCGTGAAAGCGTAACAGACAGACAGAGTTACTTTCGCATTTAAGTACATGGTTTACATTACACACGTAGGTACCTAGTACCTACATACTTAAATTCCGTGGTCGGGTTAGCCTGTAAATGGATAATAATAATTGAGAGCGTTAAGAGTACATTGAGCACATTTTCTCTAACGATATTGTGCTGAAGGCGTTCAGGGACCCAACTTCAATTTCTCAATTTAAAAACCTGCCATTATGGAACAATATGTTCTGAAATATTAGTCCACAAAAGCTCAATAGACTCAATAATCCACTGGTCCTTGAAATACAGTTCCTCACTAGTTTCGGGACCAGGGATTTCATACTTACTGAAGACTCGTATATTTTGTGTCAATATATACATGCATACCGTCACGCCTCTTTCCCAGTGAGGTAGACAGAGACACATGTTTCCATCTATATGGCCTATATCTTTGTGTTAATAGGTAAAGGATTTATCATTACCATTAATTGCAGGAACCACCAGACACTGTGCCACCTGATGTGAAGAAGACGTGTAATTACCGCAATGTTCGTTACCATGAACAAGTGTTCCGCTGGGTGGCCGGTCGAGGGTGCCTGCTCTACACTCCCGACTTCCTCTACATGACAGGAACCAACACTATCAACTTGAATGCTGGCTGCTTCTACGGGAGCTGGTTCGCACCGTGCTTGGAGATTGTTAGTAGTTCCAACTATTTGGGAATCGGTAAAATGTTAAATGGCTAATGAATTATTTTTATTATGAGTCTAGATTATGAATTCTAATGAGAGATAGGTATATTTTTTGTCAGTAAAAAAATATCGAAGAATTACGAATTGACCTATTTAATTGACATTAAACCCTATTAACTATATTTGCAATTCTAATCACGCATTAAGTAGATACCTAATCCAATTAAGTACCTAAGTGGTAATAGCATACCTTCATAAGCAACTCGTCTCTGAAGGCAATGCTTATTTCTATTTCTGACGTTTTAAACATCGTTACAATGGTAGTAAGATAAGATATATTTAATTTATTATCAAAAGCGATAATGTTTTTGGCGGTGCTTTGTCAGGTTTGTAACGCTACGTCACTATGCAACGTAGCCCTCGTCACTATGTAACGTAGCATGAGGTGTAATGTAGCATAACTTGTAACGTAGCGTTACTTTGCAACGTAACGTGACCTAGTAACGTAGTGTAACCTTGTAACGTAGTGTAACTTCTAACAGTCGTAACATATCATAACCTAACTTGACTTCTTAAGTGATTGGGAGTTACTTACATAGAGTATCTTTTAAATGTAGATGTGCTCGTAGTTTTTCAGCTTCTAGATTAAAGTTTTTTTTGTTTTTAATAACTTTCTCTCTATCTTACTATGGTCTATTCTAAGAAATATTTATCAAAACTTTTTATCAATTTAATCTTCTGGGTTTTGATTTGACGATGTGTTATTAAATCGATTCCAATCTCAACGATAGTCTTCAAATATTATAACTAATCCTGATAAAATAATATCCGGTGTATGACTGATAGGCCAAGGCAGATGGAACTTGCGGCTGCTACCCGTTTGATCCTGGTCTGGAAGAGGTTGCAACGGTTGTACGGGAAGCGTTGATCCCAGCAGCTCAGGGGAGATGGGAGAGATGCTTTTATGCAGCGAGTGACTGCTGCAGTCATTATATGCATGACGAACCCAATACTACAGGTAGGTAATACACGTTGTAAATTCTCAAATCTTAGAAGCACACCTAGGGGTGTGCTTAGTGGAATACTTTGGGTGTGCTTCGTGTAGGTGTGCTATTTATGTTGATTGAAAAAACTATTATTACAATTTGTCAATCAACGATCATCATAAATACTTTTTGTGAACGTACATCCTATAGACTTTCCACTGTAAATTTTATTTCTCATTTTACTAATATTGGAGTGCCTTAAATACTATTTTTTCAATTTGGTTTTAGATAACCTATGTGAAGCAACATTCGATGGCTGGACCTGTTGGCAGGAAGCTGAAGGAGAAGTATTAGCTTCAGAAATATGTTCTGAATTTGCATATTCCAATATGGGCCCGTCGTGTCATCGTATGCTATTTTTTTTTTACTTTAATAAGTTTATAGTTTACAATACTCTACGTCTGCTTTATCTTTGGGGCACAAATCAAGCTTATCTGCAAGGACTGCAAGGAGTGCACCTGTTAGACACCGGACGAGCCTTTTGCACTGGTGTTCTTTAGGGTTGAAACAACCAGTCAAAAATAAGAAACGTACCCCTGGTTCCAAAGTGTAAACTTTGGACTCAACCAGAAAACGCCAGGAGGATGATGATTAGGCGCTCTAGCTACAAGCTGTGTGGCTCGGGTCCTCCAAGCGGTTTTTCGTGGGCTAATGGACAGGGTAGCGCCTCTGTCCCGCAGGGAAGACGTTGACAACTCTCCCAGATTCACGATATCGAAAATAGACTTTGAGGCTGCTGCAGGAGTAATCAGTACCTAATAACACAATACGCGATCCTTTCGCTTGACTCTGCACATTCAATACAGCATATTATTCGCATGACATTCAATTCCTATGCTAATTCTAGCTTTGTGGAAGGAGATAGCACGATGACTTAATATAAAATTATTTTCGCATTTTTTGTAACGAGAGTCTGTCATAATAGATGCAAAAGGAACTTTATTAGCCTGTTTGTCTATAACTGGAAGGACTAGCTACTTACTTCATTTATGAATTGGAAATAAATAGTATTTAAACGTTTTTTTAAAAGAAGTTTTGATTTCACCAGACGAATTATCTGAAATGCTTTTACAATATGTTCACAGACTTTAGCAACAAACAATGCCATGCCAATGGAACTTGGGAGCTTCAAACAGATTACAGTACCTGTAGTATTACACCTCGACTGCTCCGAAGATACAGGTTTCATATCGCAATCCTGTCTTTTTCCATCGCGTCGTGTGTCCCCGCAATTTTCATATTCTTCTTCTACAAAAGACTACGCATTACAAGAGTGATTTTGCACAGGAATCTGCTCATAGCCATTGTATTGAGGAATATTTTCGTTATAGTGAGCAGAAGTGAGGTAAGAAAAGCAATACTAAGCATAATTAATTACATTAGATAATCTATTTAAGATTAGAATCCCTTAAGCATGATATTTTCTAAAGTTTACGCGAATGTGACTCATTAACACACATCACGACACAGTGAGCTCATTCTGCGTTAATAGGAACACTAATAATTCACCATAATTCGGGTATTTTGAGATAACTTATACTTCAAACTAAGTGACAACTACCACCATGAGTCACACCGCGATCATGGCTGCTGAAAAGTAGCCGAAACGTCGGTTTAAAAGTAAATAATAAAAAATATATCGCGATAGAATCCGTAAAAAGTGGTTTTACTTCAATCCCATAAGCAATGAAATCAAGTCTACGACTGTACATAAGTAGGTATGTTAGATACTTTGTTCAGTGAATAATCGATTTATCATCCGATTCGAACGTCTGCCTGATAAAAAATTTAATTAGGCAGCTTTAGCGATAAGGTCACCTATTGCATTGCCTAAGTAGTAAATTTCTTGTAAGTGCATAATCTATAAGAGTACTTACTGAAATATTTATAGGCTTCCAAATGCCTTGTATGTAATAACCTAATAAAAAATGCTAGGCATTTAACCATTTGATCACGTTGAACTCTATTTAAATAGTACCTTAAGATAGTAGGTAGGAAGGTAGGCGAAGTTCGTAGTAATTAGTCAGGCCCTAGATTCTACAAACGCTAAACGATTGTGGTGCCGCAGTCACTGCAAAAAATTACATTACATTTTAGACTTTATTTCTATGCTACTAAAGTTTAAAATGAAACGAAAACATTTTCAATACACTTTTCCAAATACTCTGCAAAAGGCATTTAATTTTGGTCTTTAATAGCATCGCTTTAAAGTCTATTATTAAATGCCGTTTTTGCACTGGCGGTGTCTCCACTGTGGTTTGACTTTAGCAGAATCGAGGCCCAGGTCTATTTACAAAATAATTATGTGGTAAATAGTAGGTAAACAATCACTTCAAAACTCTTTCTTACCATCGTATTAATGATTTATGGAAATACTTACCGATTGTGGTATTATTTTTCTCTTGCGATTTGTTGAGTTACTTGCCTATGCATTTACGATTCTTTGCAAAGGTGAGTCATTAACTTATTTTTGTTATTTTTAGGTCTACATCGATGAGATATCAAACACAGGCGATACGGTCATGTCCATCCACAGCATCGCTTGCCGTGTGCTAGCGTTCGCTGAAAGATTTGCCGGTAACGCAGTCTTTGTGTGTATGCTCGTAGAAGGAATATATCTACATCGTACTATTGTCACTGTGTTCAGGCAAAAGTTGAAGATCCGACTTCTGTATGCAATTGGATTTGGTTGGTTCACAATTTTTAAGTCACATTTTTTTCCTATTCTTGAAGTAGCTATGATAACCAGGAACCTATTTGTGGAAATTAGAGTAAGTACCTAGTACCTATCTAGTTTCATCGCACCTTCAGGTAAAAGCAAAAGACTACGCTAATACGTTCTCTTTTGTGTTACTTTCTTTTATGTATTGAGACCAGCATTTCATGGCACTCAACCAGATGGAACGAAAGAAAGAAACCAGGGTGAAGCCCAGGCAAAGGCCACTATTATAGATGATTGAATTGGTTTTCCTATCCTTACATTGACGGACTCGACAATTCGACAGTGATGCTTTTTACAGTTCCGTAGCCAAATGGTAAAAAACGAAACCCTTATAGATTCTGTCCGTCCGTATGTCACAGCCACTTTTCTCCGAAACTATAAGGCCTATTCGGCTGAAACTTGTTAGGCAAGTAGATGTTTTCTGTGAAACGTATTAAGAATTTTACAAAAAATAGAAAAACCGCTAAAATTTTGGGGGTCCCCATACTAAGAACTGAAAAGTAATTTTTTATTTCATCAAACCCAGTCGTGTGGAGTATCTATATATAGGTCCTCAAAAATGCTATTGAGGTTTCTAACATCATTTTTTTCCTTGCTTTCTTATACCTTGGGGTAGAGGATACCAAGCTCTCGGTACAAGCATAGCCACGTGGTTTATCTAACGGTAAGATTATACTGCTCTACTCCTTTAAGCTGCAAAACATCAATAAAATATTGTCAAAACAAAATGAATTGGTAAGTACAGTCAACACTACAAAAGTAGCTTAACAAATTCTAATTTATTGAACACTGTGGCCCCTAAACCTTACATAAAATAGTGAAAAAAAAAACATTGAATATGTACTTTAAGTTTGTCTTCTGGGAATCATAACACCACATTTACTATAGACAGATGCATTCCGATATAACAAAGATTTGTAAAATATTTTAGTGTTAATCAACTTATGGCGTTGACTGTACATTGTATGAATGTTTACTTCAATCGTGTCAGCCCACAGAGACAACTATGACTCCCCGACTACCGTGCACCTTTACAAAGGTGTTGAACTAACTCAATCGCGTCTTGTCAACAGTGATAGCAGTGGTACCAGCCATAGCCTGGGCTGTAGTCATGGCGGTACACAATGACCATTCCTGCTGGGTGATTTACACAGTGCCACACATTCAGTGGATATTAGATGCGCCCAGAATCACCATTCTACTTATCAATACTGGCCTATTCATTGACGTTTTAAGAGTTTTACTGACGAAGATCAGAAACTCAGAAAATGTGAACCAACTGTAAGTACTTTTCTCTCATTTTTATATTCATTAAGAGAAAGATCTAGGGTCATGGTATACAGTGGCATAAAGTCCACCTAAATATTATATATTGCCACTCCCAATGAGTGAAAATCCAACTAAAATTAGATTGTCGCGGTTTTACAGAGTCCACGGCCTTGGCAAAACAGTAAAATCACAGAGACTGCAAAAAGCGGCATTAAATTTTAGACTATATTTTATACGCTTAGGTCCAAAATTAAATGACAAAAGCTTCATTATCTCTGCTTCTTCTTCTGTCGAATCGAAGGCGCCTCAACTCTCAGATTTTATGTTCCCAGTGTGCCGCCACCTGGATTGCATTTTTGGAGGCGCTCATAAGTTCCTCCGCTGTACAAGTGGATGGCAACTCGAATATTGAACTTTATTGCTAAAGTCTATAATATAATGCCGCTTTTGTTTGCACACTGCGGTTTGACTGTAGTTTTGCTGTAGTAGAATCGAGGCCCAGGTTTTGTAGACAAAGTGAAATTTCTAGCGTATATTTTTTTTATTCTATTGAAAGCTATACGTATATAAATCATAACCAGCTATTTAATATTACATTATCAAAAAATTGAAGATTGACTTCAAAAACCTCCTTATAATATAAGTGAGATCGAAAATACACCCTGATTTTATGATCGTTTCGTATAAAGGGATTTTGGACGCAGTTTCCATGGCAAAATCGTCTGAATTATAATTTTTAATTAAAGCGAAAAAAATAATAACTATAATGTATGCCAATAATGTACAGGTGAAAGGAATAATGTAAACTGTATCTTCTTAATATTTTTTATTTCAACGAATTTCCGGACGATTTTGCTATCGAGGCTGTGCCCGAAATCTTTTTGTCCGAAACGATTTTAAAATCACACAGTATTTGACGAAGCGTGGTTGTTCATTACAGGAAACATTGTATTAGTATGCTATCATGTTTCTAGAAACACAACAAAAGCGACTCTATTCCTGATGCCGCTCTTCGGAACTCAGTTCTTACTGACCGCATTCAGACCAAACACAACCAACTGTACCGGGGAACAGATCTATTACTATGTTGCATACACTGTGGAGGGTCTGCAGGGATTCATAGTAGCAATGCTGTATTGCTATATCAATAAAGAAGTAAGTTTTTTAAATCGTCCATAGGTAAGCAGATTTTATAAGCACTGTCCACAAAGTAAAGGCAAAAAAAGTAGGGAAGCAATAGCAACACCTATACGAGGTATGCCGTCTTCTGAGGTGAAAATGGAAATACCTTATTGGGCAACTTTAGACCTCAGCATCTGAGACCCGAAACGGCGTGCGATTTTAGTCGGTTCAAGTCCGACAAAGCCATCCCGCCGCCGCCCGGCCGGTGGCGGATGAAATTCGAGGGGATTTTCACACGAAAAGAGATGCCATCTTATTCTTGATACGGAAATATGGAAAGATTGCAATAAATTCTGCAAATCACTCATTGAATGTCGGTAGAGTCATTCAATATCAAAGAACATAAGGTAGTCTTAACTTAATTATTACATTTATTTATAGGTATGATTTTTTTTTATAGGTTCGCCTCTTACTTAAAGCAACATATAAGAAGACAGAAAATGCGGTAGTATCCCGCATTCGGGAATCCAACTACCCTCGAGTTAGTAGTACTGGACCTAGTACAGATAGAAGAATGACATACAGTACAGGGCTACCATCGAACCAGGTAGAAGACTCGAAAGATCAATACGCTACAATAAGACCTAAGTTACATGTAGCTGAAATAATATCTATACAAGCGAGCGAACGCTTAGCAGAAATATTAGAACCCGTATATGAAACTATACAGAATGGTGTTACGAACGAGAGTTACGATTCCTTAGATAGGTCAGACAACGATTCAGGTTTTATACCAAACAGAGACTCTAAAGTAGAAGAATACTACGCTTTTACAAACGCATCTAGTATTTCTATAGATTGCCAAGATTGGATACGATGTGTCTCGTCACCGTCAAGCAGCGTTTACAATAACTCTTTAAATGATTATGAAACAAGATATTTAGAGAAGAAATTCCCTCATCACCCAAGACTAAGAGAATTAAAACTGGATCCAAAGTGTTTAAATTATTTTGAACATAAGCATCCTCAAGCAACTATTGAAGAAATTAAGAACGACAATGTTGGTGTTGAGAGTTCGGCAGGCGCAAGCGATGCTCGAGATGACGAATATGAGGACTGCGAAAATATGCTTGACGAGATAATGCAATACATGGAAACGACAGAAAATAAAGTGCCTTTAGATCACAACAGTCTTTCTCCGAACAGAAAAGACGATGATAAGATTGTATTTATAAATGAATGAAACCCGATGATGACAAATACTTCCCATTATGACTCTACATAGTAAACTGTGTGTTACAGTGATAATATTTAGACAAGATAGTTTTATTTTTGGAGGTCGACAATATTTTAGTTGATGCTTTCTTTAGAACAATAAAGATATTGTTCGCTTGAAGCTTTTATGTTGATAATAATCATAATCATAAAATAATTACCTTACATAACACTTACTGAGAAAATATTCTTAGACAATCTTAAAGCTGTTACTGTTACCCTTATAATGCAAATAAAATTTCATTTTACCATAAATAAATGATGTTGTTTTAGTCTTAACTATACGATGCACATACCATAATGATACGCTGTTTCTGCACACTTAAATCTTCTACATGAAATCATTAATTATTAACCTGTCAATGTGTCCAATTGATCTAGATCCTTTCCATCTCGCAATAGTCGCAATACGAAGTTACAAAAGTAAGTGCAGAAATACACTCAAGCACAGTCGAACGCGCGAGCTTTGAGTGTTACCTTCTAAAACTGTTAGCTTACCAAAAGCATAATATAAAAATGTTGTCTAAGTTGATATTAGGGTTAATATTGTGTTGGGGTGTACAAAGTTTCCCGGATGGGGCGCCGGTTGATACGTGTGTCAAAAACCGCGCTAACCAGCCCAATCATGGTCAACACAGGACTCAGCCCTTGTCTACTTCACCGTACAGAGTCATAGCTTCCTCTTTGGCATATGCCCCAAATGCTCCAGTCACAGGTTAGTAAAAACAATGTTTATCTAGTTAGGTACCTTTGTGTAATTGTGAGTTTTAAATTTAACATAACTAAAGGAGGTAGATACAGTCGGCGACAAAAGTTGATAATGATTGCACAGATTTCAAACTGATATTGTAATCAAATAAATGTTCATTATCATTAATTAATATAACTTACTTTCATCAAAAACTATTTGATTAAATCTGAAAATGTTCATCTACTTATGACGCGGACTTAGGTGCCTACTTTGTAATTACTTATTATAAATTGAATGTACAGAACGTATGAGATATTTATGCCAAAATGTAATGCAAAGAAACTCCATTGATAAAAATCAAGTGAGGATTGACACTACTCAATGCCCTAGTCCGGTACAGTGGTGTACAGTGGCACGAATAGTGTTACTATCAGTAGGTTAAGCAATAGGTAAATGTGCGTAGTAAATATGTTAAGTACCTACCTAAATATGTATAATGTATTTTATTACAGCCTCCGTGGCGTGGCGGTAGTGAACGCGACTGCTACGTAGGAGGCGCGGGTTCGATTCCCGCTCAATGCAAATATTTGTATGAATGAATATGGCTATTTGCATTGGTCTGGGTGTTTCTATGTATAATATGTATATATTTACAAAAAAAAAGTATATAAGTATGTTTATCCGCATTCTAGATTCCATAACACAAGCTATAAAAGCTTACCATGGGTCTAGATAGCGTTGTGTAGAATGTTGTGGAATATTTATTTATTAATATTATTTTTAAGCACTATTAAAAAAAGGGAAGCTTAATATGCCTACTAGGTATCTACCTACATTTTATAAGATCACATTAGCTCTTAAACCTTTTGTAAAAATGATATACATACATATACCCATTTACATCAGAAATGCAAAAAGAAAAAAGTTTGTAAATATTTTAGTGCTTAGAAACTCTTGTCGTTGACTGTACTTTCCAGTTTTTTATTATTCAATACGAGTATGCAAGTCTCGTAAGTTGTAAGTTCGGTTGCGCAAAGTCTAACGTACCCATGGTATTGTAGGTCAGACTGTTAATGGCAAGACCAGTTTTTGCCCTATTCTAATAAGGGTGACAAGATAATATTGACCTTGTTATTATTATTATTACAAAGGTTACTATTGAGATGTGTTTCTTGAACATCGTCTGTAATAAGTATTATTTTTAGACATTTCAACATTTCAAACTACTATTTCAATACTTTCTTGCAACATAACACATGTTAGTGCGTAGTACCTACTTATGTAGAGGGCAATGAATCAACGTTTTCCTAATTCTAGTAAAAATTCCGCACTTCCACTCAACTACTGGGAACAATGGCCATTAAATAGACAGAATGGCAAGATAAGATTAAATTAGGTACTTACTTAGGGAAGAATAATACTTTTACATTAGGTACTAACCATATTATGTAAGAACTAAAATGTGCTCAATATGTGCTCTATATGCGCAGTAAGTACACGTTTCTTGGATATACAAGCATGCTCCAATGTGCCCACGCCTCGTATCTACCAGGGGGCCAAGTCTGCTAAGTTATGTTAACGTACAAGTTTTGACGACACCATTCATATTACAATGAGATTGACATTATGAGCGGTGCGATGAGTCGTGTCATTGTGGTCTCACAATCGTCTCATCGTTGTTTCAAAGTCGAGTTCTTTCGTTTGTTTAGCCAAGATTGCCATATCAATGAAATATTAATGTCAATTTGAAATAAATTTAAAATGCATTTAGTTTTTTAATTTCTTCCATAACATAACTCTTAATAAACGTACCTATTTATTGATACAAATGTACAAACGTGGCACTTTAATTCGAGAAACTATAGGTTAATTCGTGTAGTTTTGAAAATTACTTACCTAGTTATTCCCTTAATACTTATTTATGTACCTACCTGCCTATTGATTTTACAGTAATAATGATTAGACATAATTTTAAGGAAATTCAATGTAGATAAATAATGTACAAGCATGCTGCGCATTCCGAGGGGGGGGGGGGGGGGGGGCATGGGGGACATGACCCTCCTCCCTCGGCCTCTAGTCGCGCCTTTAAAGGTAGCATCAGATGGGGCAGAAAGGTCTGAAACTCCACCACCCCCTTGGAAACTGCCCCAGGAGCCGGCGAGGGCTGTTATGTCGGACTCGAACCAACTAAATCCGTACACTGTCTTGGGTCATCATTTGACCCAGGGCCACCTCTGATTTCAAGATGGCCCCCTCGGGTGTGGGATCCACGGTGCCGAGTAGGGAGGGGCGCGCCCCAGCCTGCTTCTGCTAGGATGACCGCTGAATCTGTCACCCCCTAAGCCCGAGCATAAGAAGAACGGAAGTCGTCGAACGACCTCCGACGCCTGAGTCGTATCCGCCATTCACGAGCTGTCCCATCCGGCCCTGCTCCCACGCATCCTTCTCGAACACCACTAATAAGTGGGTAAACAAGTGATGAACGGTGAACGTATGAAAGGCGAAAATAGGCCTCAAACACCTACCCATTTCTTACTATACGGGGTGCTTGGTATTCTTGAAGAATCATCTTTTCTCAAAAAAATAATGGAACAAACGCCCATCTTGAGGTCAAATGTAACAAAGCATAAACCTTGTTAACTCCATATTTTGACCTATTAAAACACAAGTGGGTTGAAAAGATATTAATTTATTTTACATTGTCCATAAACCATACTACCACCGACAATAGATTTATAACAGAGAATAGTATGTATGTTTATATTTGTACATATTACTTATTGGTACTTTCTACTCCACTATGCAACAAAATAATAAATAATCCAATAACAGAATCAGAAAACAATTAACTACATGTCTATGATAATAACCTACTATAACTTTAGGTACTAGGAATGCCTAAATACTGCATAAAATTGAATTGTTTTACATTTCGAAGACTTTTAGTAAAAAGTATCAGCAAGCATTTAATTTTTTTTTAAATGAACAATAATAAATATCTTATATATACAATTATAATTAAATTCTTAGCAATGACTTCTCTAATAAAACAATACCCTACATCCGCATGGTGATACATACAATTTTCTGAAAGTTTCTGTGCACTCTGATTAACATTAAACAATGTTATTGGCACCTTATTGTTTCTACCGACTAATTCAAACAATAATTTCTTTAAGAAAATGGTCTTATGGGCCTGTGTAGAATTTCTGTCTATAAATCAGTTGCCCAATTAGCATCAACAAAAATAACCATATAAACTTTTTAGGTAGTTTTATCACTAAGTACATTAAAAATGCTGAAGTATTTGCATGTTTTATACACTGTGCATTCATTGAGATGGCCATTGAGGAAAGCAAAGTCACATCATCCAAATGAGTTATATTCAAGTCAAGTTAACACTAATAGCACAGATGTTTAAGTTATATAATTCTTATAGAAAACAACTATTTTAATGTAGAATACTTTAGAACAGAAGAAAATGTATTTATAGTAAATCCCCTTTAGTTGGGTTTTTACCCTTTAACAAGTCTTGCTCTGTTTAACACTGAATTATCACTAGGTATTTAGTTTATTTTTAAAGACCCACTAGGTTTGTTCACTGAGTCCCATGCACTATTTTCTTGGAATGATTTCAACTCTTCTTCCATGCATAGGCACCACTCGTTCGCTTTGTACTTTTCATTAGTTCTTCTTAAGTTAAATTGTTGTCACATTTGTTCATGATAATAACCATACATGTTTTTCAATAGGCAATTTCTCACATGCTTCTCTTCGTTCACATTAAGGTACTCTTAAGATCTTCTAGTTCATTACTTGACAGATTGTTACAGAAATCCTCTGAATGTGAACTCTATGTAGAACTAGAAAAAATTATTCCATTATTTCTATTCAAACTCTGATGGAAAAATATTACTGATGATATCCTCTGTAATATCCCTTATTAGGTTGTGAGCTTGAACGTTAATATTTAATTGAATTGAAATCCGTAAGTACTAGCTTGAGATTGAGAGAAGTGATAGAATTTATTCGACACAAAACTTTAATCGAGCTCGACCAAACTTTAAACTTTAAATAATAAACAAACATGGCCGACTTTAACATTCAATTTCATTGGTGATTGCTGCAAAGTCTGCTATAACTTGGGATATATATCTTGGACGTAAAATGTACTACTATCTATACGAACAATACGTGTTTCTTAGTGAAAGAGGTCCAAGATATGTGTCACGAGGTATAAGTAGTGTTCATTCCGAAACCACACCACAACCACACTATTGTCGTTGACATAAAAATGGTAGTCTGCTAACTTAAATTCACTGTGGTAATATTATCGTAGTGGTGTGGTCTCGGTGTGGTAGACACCTTCGATGTCAGTTCACGGAATATACTGCCAAAATTGCCATATCAATGAAAATCAAAAATGCAAATTTCATCAATTCAAAACGCGCTTAGTTTTTTTATTTTCTCCCTTAATTTGGCTCTTCTAAACGTAATTGATACGAATGTACAAACGTGGTAACAACTACTTAATTCACCCATAATTCACTGTAACATTGAAAATAAATAGGCTGTATGTACTTGCCACTATAAAAAACCAGTGACCTGACAAAATATGACATTACTGAGTAAAAGTAAAATTACCTAATTAATCATTTTAAGTACTATAATATATATACATAACGCAAAAGCCTCTTGATGCATCGATCTTGGTGTAAACTTGGACGAACCCAAGGATATGTTCATCAAACATGTCACAACGAGACCGATTGCCTTAATCAAGCGGATCAAATTCACGGCCCGCACCAAACTGCTGTAGCTACTGTACCTACCTATGGGAGCGGATTTACATTTTGGGTAGGAAGCAAGTTGCGCCCCTGGGCCCCACCATTGTTGACTTGGTGTCTCATGCCGGAACTACTCGGAGAACATGTTTCTCCACTGATGAGTCTGCCGCGGTCATCTATGCCACCCAGTGGCGATGACGACGACGCCACTTTCCCGAAGTCACTTGGCTAGACCAGCTGGCAGTATGAAGGCCAAGAACACCACCCCGGGATCCGACGGCATTTCAGACCGATCATGGGTTCTAGCTCTAAGGGAAGACGCTCTCCAGCCCTGACTGAGAGTGTCTCTCTTCCCAGATCCCGAAATTGTGGAAAAAGGGGAAACTGGTCCTCATCCAAAAGGAGGGAGGAGGAAAGGCGGCCCGGCGGACCCGCCCGCCACCCACCGGTCTATAGCATTCCTCGACGAAGTGTGCAAACTATTTGAAAGGGTTATTGAAAAGCGCCTTGTTGAGGACCTCTCCAGAGTGTGGTTAGACCCGGCGGATAGCCCAAACGTTTTCCGCCAGAGGCACTCCACCGTGGATGCCACAATGCGCGTTTGACGAGGGAATCGGTTGCCCGGGCCTTGGAGCCGATTCCGTGGAACTCTCTCTTATTATCTATATATTAAAATCAAGTGTTCTAGATAATTCGTCTTACTGTTCATAGGATACTGTTCATGATCAGAATACGATTTCTTATATAAATAAGAAATCGTATTGTGATCATGATCAGTAAAAAATAATAAACTGTTCAGTGTATCTTTTACTCAGACACTCCCGCCAATAAACCATGACTAGGCAGCATGGTCATAGCACCTTAGCCTGTTCTGAAAGGAACAAAATAATGAAAAAAAATTACGAGATGCTCTGTGTGCTTGTCATCAAATGTCATCTTTGCTTTGTTTGTTTACATTTTAATTTTATTATTTCAATTCGTTATTATTATGCTAGTTGAACAATTTGTAGTTGAATTTATTCGTAACATAAAATTGATCCCAGGGAAAAGTATGTACCAATGAAGGAATCAAAATATTGCTGTGTTCTGACATGTGAAAACAATTCACAAACACGCTTAAACAATGTTTTTGTACCTGAGTGATGTAAATCGCTGTCTTGGATGGCAATGACAAATATGTGAAGTACATCTTAACGTGAGTATCACTTACCAGTATTACTTTAATTTGAGAGCATTAACAGATATTGATACGCATAACCTTCAGTGTATTTAATAAGTTGACTAAGTTTTATCACCATCTAATGAACAATACAGCAGCGCATGAAATATGGACAAACAAAATTTTTATGTGTTCATCAGATTTTGATGTATTATATAGAATCCATTGCAGGCATACCCTAACCCCCTTTATTGCTTATTACCTAATGATTTGAAATGTATTTATTTGTTTCAGTTGAAAGAAAATATTGAAAATTATTAATATTGGACTACTACGACTGACTGAACCTGAGCCTAGTACATCATTTTCTTCATCTTTTCTCCTGAAAATGGATAAGGGGACAAATTATGAATTCCCAACCCAATAGATGCAACAGAGACATTCAAGTGAAGCCTAAGATAACAGACAGAACTACATGTTTTATGTCGTACAAAAAGTATAGGCCCAATGTAGAAAATGCATTTATAAAATTCATAAATGCATATTCTACATTGGGCCTATCATATTTGTTTCATTTAATGAAATTATACTTGGTGAAGAAGCACTACCTTCAATATAAGGAAGTAGTAAACTACAATTTCAAATAAAAGAATAAATAACATCATTAATGTATTTTTATTTTCCACTACCTATCTAAAATTGTTTGAGTAGGCACATAAATAATTTACGCAAATATCTTCAGCAGAAGTTAACATAATTCATAACATATTAGTCTTCATATTGTACCCAGTACTTATGTGATACCTTTGCTCAAAAGTAGGGAAAGCTATACAAGGGTCCTTTTTGACTTGTTTGCACATACATTTACAATATAATTTGAGCTTTATATTTGTCTTGCAGTTGTATGTCTTTTACATAATTTTTCATGGTTATTTGGCTTGTTTCTCTGGATCCTTTGGCTGAGTGCTCCAGGCATAAAGGCATCAACACACAATGTTCAGATGAGTTTCACATACCTGTAATTGGTTAAATAACTTTACATTAATATTGAATGTTTAAGTAGGTTTATCGGCATTCTAGGTCCAATAACACAAGCGAGTTAAGATATGCTTCCTTTGGGTCCAGATATGAGTAGTGCCATAGTACAACAAGAATAGTGTTATGATAACACTGTGCTGAATGTTATAGAAAATTAATTTATTGATAAATATTGACAGCCTCGGTGCAAATATTTATATGCACATTGGTCTGGTTATACTTCGGAGAGCATGTTAAGCCATTGGTCCCAGTTGTCATACAAACATCTATGGCATTCATTATGGGTAGTTGGAGCTCATAAGTCTGACCCCAGACTCCAAGTTCAAAAGCTTCAATGCGACTGGGATTAACGCTAGGATGAAAAAGATTATTTATTTACTAAATATGAACCTAATTAATAAGCTATTGATTGATGAATTAATAAATACATGAATATAAATACTTATAATATTAATATAAAATAGTACTTACTTAATGAAAATAGGCCAGTACAGGCACTGATCTAAGTACTAACATAGGTACTCTGTCATCACATACTGGGATATATATAATATTCAATCGAGTGCTTACTTACATATAGGTAGGTACATATTAAATATCATACTAATATGTAGTAAAGTATATATTATATCTATACCTACTAATAGTTAGTTTAAATATAGTAAGTAACTAGTATATAATATGAATACTTAGGTAGGTATGTTAATTAATCACTTGGTATTAATGTCATTCTTAATATATAATTTTCTGCTCTGATGGAATAATATTTTAAAATCCTCTGCAATTTCTCTCGCGTGGGCTTTTTGTGAGCATAAAATATGTTGTAGTAAATTCCGCTTTAGGCAGGCGTATATCGAAAACATTACTACGCCTCAAAATATCATATCACAAGCACGGTGGCGATTTCTGACACATTCGCGTCGAAGATCTTCGTCATAGGTAGCTTCTAGCATTTGCCACCGTAAGTATTTAAGTTTTGAAGGTAAACATTGTTTAGCTAGACCTAAACACAACGTGAACACATAGGAAAAAGGTGTGGCTGCATTGTGGCGTTAGAATCTCTTCAGTACGGTGGAATTTCTACTTTGACAGTTGTCAAATAATAGTAGACTACCATTATGCAAACTATTACGAACATATTGAAACACTATTAAGTTAGCAGACTACCAATTTGTATTTTGACAACAATTCGTGACCACGTGACCTGTAAAAGTGAGAAATTACTCGATCACAAGACCACAATGACGCGATTCTCACGTCGACCACTGACAAGCGATCGATCTTATATTTTAGCGGACTACGAAATGGGTAAAATTATGTCGACACCATACCATTGCGACTCTATTACAACGAATTTAATTAGCAGACTTGGCCCCCAGGTGTACAACTGAAAGGACAGAATACAATAGTGTTGTGACCTACACATTTTAGTAATTTATCTAATAACTTATGAATTTTAAAAGTTTGTACGAACATAAATTATGTCACTTTAGGACTATTTGTACTTTAGATGGTGCACAGGAACTCGTTATCGTCGTTATCAGGCATGTGTAACGACCCTTAATTATGACCACACCTTTCTGTAACACCCTGTACAGGTATGAAGTTAGCACGGGGTGCTACTGCAGTGGACGAACTCAAATTCACCAAGCATACATAGATTATAAAACAATCCGCGCCAGGGCTATTTATATCTTGCGATTTAGATCCAAGATATAATACCTGGGTACCTGCTTATTGTTGGGTATACGGTGGCTAAGCGAACATCACCTAAAAGGCGGTACATCTGCTGATTGACGAACAGGAAAAGGCTCTGTTGCAGGCTTTTTCTCCGAACGAGGGTTCAGACAGCACACGCTACCGTAAAAGGTGTACCTACCTAAGTATATTTACTTATGCCAAACTAAACTGAGATTATGAGAAGGAGAAGCATAGTAGTTAATCTACTTGTCCTTCTTTTACTATGGTAGTAGTAGGCGGACCATGGGCTACGAGGTAAAATCAGATTCAATCGAGAATACGCTAAAATGATGATGTGTAGGTCCTACAAGATTTAGATATTAAAAATATATATTATAATTCAATCCCCAGTAACTATAGATGGAGCTGAACCATTCAAGGGCTTCTTCATACAAGCACGCTCCGTGGAGTATGACAACTGGATCGGATCGTGGGAGCAAGCGCCTAACACGACTATACACCCCGAATGTGCGTCAATAACACATGCCGATCCGGAATACAAAACGAGAGCCACAGTCCTGTGGAGAGCGCCGCCAGATGCACATGGAAGAGTGTATTTCACGTATGTATTGTTTGTTAAATAGAGGTTACGATATGCCTACGACCGACCGTCGCGGATATCAATGGCTTTTATCCCAGTCGAATCCAAAGCTTTACAACTTTTTTTTATCGTGCGAAAAGTCCCCACGGATCCCCCCGGAGCCGGTGGAGGTGGTTATGTCGGACTCGAACCGACTAAAACGCACGCCGTCTTGGGTCTTTGGTTGTCGGAGGTGAGATTGCCGAAAGCATATCTCTCGCACAAGCTTTACAACTTGGAAGTCTGGGGTCCGCGTTACCAGTCTAATTGCGGATATGGCTGATCCACAGAATAGATAAGGGCTGAACTTCGATATTATCAATTCAATTTCTTCACAACCTAAAGGCAATATCGAAGCATTGCAGCTAGCACAATGGTATGTAGGTATATGGTGATATAAAATCGTATCCAACGAGAAGGATTGAGACAAAAACCCTAAAATGATCTTTCTTTACGGTCATTTAAATTGGAAGGCATATTAGAAATCGATATCATCGAATCAGAGAAGATCTTCCTATATCCAGTATCCAGTGTTGTTGGTTACAATCACAACACAATTCAAGGCCTGTCCGGTTTGTTTACTGTTTGTTTAGTAAATATAAGTAGGTAGGTAATCTCTGTGTGAGAGGGTAACAACCGGGTGCAAAAACGTGATGAGGATTAATATTGATATACTTAGTACTACTGTTTATTGAACTTGCCGTTTGTTGATAAAATATTGACGTAGCTAAACACTTACACTTTGCAAAACAACGAGTAGTCAACTCTTCATAAGGTACCTACGGTTTCGTAGCCGATCACATCTTACAACAGCAGCTGGCAGACGGCGCGTCGTCGTACGGGTTTCTTTATTTTTAAGAATTACCAACTGTCCGTCAGACATCATGTCTCACAGAACACTCACTGTCGTCTGCTGCTGCTCTCTGCGGTCAGGTACTACAGCGACTACAGCGTATAGCTGCAACACGTCTCGTCTGCTACTGTTGTATGCGTTCGTTGCGAACTCATACCTTACGATCTTAGAAAAGGAACTACGTTTCCTAAAAAAAAAGAAGTTCTATACTTATTTGGTTTTAATGATGCCAATCACAAGAAAACTCAAGGTCTGTGCGGTTTGTTTACTTCATTGTTTTCGTAAATATAGGCAATCTCTCTCGTGAGAGGGAATCAAGTGTCACAACCGGGTGCAAAAACGTGATGAGGGTTCATATCAATATAACTTAGGTATTTTGGAATCAACCATTGACGCTTGTTTACATAAAAACATATTGATAGAGAAAAATGTTTGTAAAACAATTAATTGCACCTTTTTAAAATGCCGACTAATTGTTATTTTTATCAGTATTTTGTGTGCTTCGATTCGATGACATCAGTTCAAGTGATAGGATATGTATCATATTTGGTAGTTTATCATAAAATTAAAATGAACTCATCGATCACACAAATCATGATAAATTCTAATATTAAATGCACAGTCAGCCTTAAAAGTTAATTGACATCCACCCTAACTATTGCAATTAAGGACAAAATAATCTTGACATCACAGGAATTTCAAAAATAGGTGACTAGCTTGTTCAGTACCGGTACTTACCTACCTAATTAAATCTATAAAAGAAAGTCGTGTTAGTTACACTATTTATAACTCAAAAAAGGCTGTAGGTACTTACCGATTTGGCTGAAAATTGGTGGGGATGTAGCTTAGAACCAGGAGACGGACATAGGATACTTTTCGTACCGTTTGACCCTTATTTTATCCCGGATCTAGGTTCCTGTGGGTCGCGGTCACGGGATCAGTATTTTTGTGACCCTGGTACTTTTGCATGAAGTACCAGGCTCACAGAAACTTTAAGAAAGTTTATCTGGGCGCGGGAACAGGAGCAGTGTGTCGTATACCTTTCTATTCCGAACTCAACGCGGACGAAGTCGCGGGCAAAAGCTAGTAAATATTAGATTAAATAAATCTAGGATACTGTAAAGTTAATTACAGTAGGTAGTTTGGTTCCCATACGTGGATTTTGAAGCAAGGCCTGATTCATTATCAGGTTATCGACCTGTCCTAATATCACAACACTCCTTTCACTCCAAATAGCATACGTGTTAGTTGTGTAACATCAACGAGTTATTAAGATCATAAGTGGCAACTTTAACTGACATTTGGATATGCTCTGGGTAGATACCTATATTCAATGTGAGTATAATAATATGCCGAGTATCTACCTCTCATTCACATACGATCTTTATAAATGCGCCACATTATCCTTGATTGAATTAAATGCGGCTTCGGTGAGCACGTTATAAATCACTTGTGTGTAATGATTTAATGATAAGTTTCGACATACTGATATAAGAACATTAATCAGCCATTTGCTATTTATTGATTTCGCAAGTTAGCCAGCTAAAGATACATTTCGGTAAGCCTGATGACGATGTCAAGGATGAGATTTTCTCATTGCTTTGCATTCTGACAATTCGTTGTCATAAAAAGTTTCCTAAATAACTGAGTGAATTCTCTAATGCCCCATATTTGTGAAGAGATGATGATGATTATCTACAATGGGATAAATAGTCGTTATCATTTTGTCGTAGATCAATCGCAAGTATCGGAAATGTTGTGTTTTAGGACATTCTACACAGCGCTATCTAGATCCTATCAAAGCATAACTAGCTTGTGTTATGGAATCTATAATGCGGATAAAATTAATTAGTTATATCATTAGGTATACTTTTTTTGGATATACATATCTACATATTATACCTACATAGAAAAGACCACTGTAAATGTTCATTCATATTCATGCACATAAATATTTTCACTGAGCATAAATCGAATGAATGTATCTAAGAGGTACTATTACACCCATAATACACCAGCAGGGGGCGCGTGGGTTCGATTTTCACTCAGTGTAAATATTTGTCTCAAAAAACAGAAATGCAAGGTCTGTTCCGTCTGTTAGGTACAAAATTTTCGAAATTATTTTTAACTAGCTTTTACCCGCGGCACCGCCCGCGCGGATGTCGGTTAACGCGACCAAACATAGCCTATATCCTTTCTCATGGTCTAATCTACCCCTATACCAAATTTTATCAAAATCGGTTCAGTGGTTTTCGCGTGAAAGCGTAAATACAGTAAATACAGACAGACAGACATTCGTAATTCGTATTATAATATGGAAGTATGGATTTCATAACTAATATTTAATTTAGCTTTTACGATGGTTGCCTACCTGACACGCCATTCATTTGTTTTATAATAATATCTGTTTATAGATTTTGTGACTGACTGTATATGGCAGATAACTGGCAAAAAATAAAAACCGAATCAATCTGGTATTATCCATACACGTATCGCATTTATAGAGTCAAATGTCAGACACGTTAACACTGATATTTCATAAACTGAAGCAATACCGACTAGGTTTTCCAATAATGACTTGCTTTATTATTTCCAAGTAATAATCAATAATGTTTTCCTTACAGTGGCACAGTTTTGAAGAACTATGGAACATTTTGGGCTGGCATCATAGCAGATGCACCACAAGATCCTGGACAGCTTCAAGTACTTGGCTGAAGACGGACGGTTTATTGGAATGTTAACTCTTGTAAATCGTAGCGTGTACTTTTACATTATCATCATAATCCTCATCTTCCGAGTGATCAGAGATTATTATTGTACTAAGAATTTAAAAGTGGTACAAGTTTAAAATAATGGGTTTGTATAATTTATACAACCCATTCCTTTAGGTTGATAATGACCACTTTCTTAAAATGACCACTTTCCGGAAATCACCACCTTTGATTCCGAAAATGGCTACTTTCCGCAATGGATCACTTTCTTGAAATTGCCACTTTCCTAAAATGGCCACTTTGAACCGTATGCTTGTAAGAATATAATTATTTTTTTAGTTTATTAAATTTTAAAGGTTTATAAGTGTCCGGTTAATGGCAATAGGGCTCGCCACCTATTACATTGGGACCTAAACATAAACTGGCGAAATGTGGGTGCTAGCACCTCTGCCTACCCCTTCGGGGAATACAGGCGTGAGTTTATGTTTATGTTAAATAAATTTGTGGTTCTAATAAAAATAGACAAACACGTTTCATCATTTAGTGTTTTACGGCAAGTAGATAAATATTTCGCTCAGGTACATATCGTCTAAAATATTAGCTTGACTATAGGTATCATTATGTCCATAGTATCATTTTGTCCATAGTATCATTATGTCCATAGTATCATCATGTCTATAGTAGCATCATGTCTATAGTAACAACCTATAGTCTATAGTAGTAGTAGTATTATAGTCGTAGTCCCGGTCCACAAAGCCTCCCGACCCGTCCACCTGTCCATGTTCTTCCATTCCCTTTAATATAAAATCATTAGGTAGGACCAGATTAGAAGTACAACCTAATGGAAATTTTAGACAACTTGCCACTTAGACAATTTGATACTGTGGACCATTTGTAGAATTAGACAAAATAATACTGTTCATTTTGGAACTCTAGACGAGTTGCAACTATAGTCAAGTTAATATTCTAGACGATATGTACCTGAGCGAAATATTTTATAAAAGTGGTCAATTCAGAAAAGTAGACATTTTGAGCAAGTAGTCAATTCAGGAAGTAGTCATTTTAGGAAAGTGATCTTATACGGAAAGTGGGCATTTCCGGAAAGTGGTCATTTTAGGAAAGTGGCCATTTTAAGAAAGTGGTCATTAGCAACCTAAAGGAAACCATTATTAGCATTTTTATAAGTTCTAAGCTTCCAATATTTAAAGTTAGGTTACAGCGGGTAGTTTAATAGATACCTATGACAACCAGCCAAGTTCCCCATTTATTTCATGTACATAGTTATGTACCGAAGATGAACACAAGTCGTAAATTCAGTATTCCTTTTAGTCTGTTTCCAGACTTAGTTTTGTAATTTCGTTACAAGCAGTTACACAGCTTCCGATATTTTTTCAAACGACAAGATTAACGAGATGCAAAACGCGACTGTATTAGATATTTTCAAACTGTCTATTCTGTAGATTTACTCTGTTATAGGTTAAGAATTTTGTAAATAAATAAAACTGAGTACTGAGTATATAAATTAAGTATATTTGTATTACATTGGGTTAAACATAAATGCATAATTGAATTACAACCAATTCTTAATTTAATTCTTTAGACGGAGAACAAATTATCTCAAAGCTAGCAAAACGTGCTATATAATCGTTATCGCTACGTGAAATTGTGGCAAGGGTCACATAATGTAAGTGATATGCCAAGAAAAATAGAATATTACGTATCTAACACGTATCACATCAGCAAATATAAATATTTATATCGTTATAAAAAATATTATTGACGAACATTTACAATCAACACTTGCTCATAGCACGCACAAACGGAAAAATAATCTTCTCGAACGTTTAACATTCAATACGTTATAAACATGAGTCACCCCGTGGGAAGTCATTGCAAGTACTTCATTTAGCAGCAAATAAAAACTGCTAAACATGTTCATCATTCCGTTAAATATTAATACAATTAGCACAAGCACTTGAAGTATAATTATGACATTAGTAGAATATTTTAGTCTTAGGAAGGAGTCTTCTGTTTCATGACGGGCCTCCTGATGCCCATTAAATCGCACAGATCGTTTCTTATTGGCCTCAGTTCAGATACTTCTCTCTCCCAGTCAGTATCTGCAAGGACTGACATAATCTGAGAACAAAAAACACAGGTGATAAAGGAAAAATTGTTACACACTGCGTGACAAGAAAAACTTCTTTCTGCAAATTTTAAGGGTACCCGCGCACCAAAGTAGCAAGCTTACAGCAAACGCTGTTTACTTCTTGCTTCTCAAAATACGCACACACTAGTAAAAAAACACACATACACTCAAAGTAAACTACGTATGCTACTTTAGTATGCGGTCTGCCTAACAGCGCAATTATGCACGCTGCACACGCTTAACTTTATAAATATCATACTGTAGATCACCTGTCTAAGAAATATTCGTTTTTTTTATTGAAGACTTGAACTATGACCGCGATATCTAATCACTACATTTTGTAATCACTTTTGTTTCTAGGTATTTAACTTATAAATTATCAAATTAATTTGAAACTAAAATAATGTTTCTGTATAACTTTAATTTATTATCAATAGCGGTAGATTTCTTACAAGTCGGCTTGGTAACGTAAACCAATGATATGAAATACTGTATATAGAGGAAAATTATAATGAACGAGGAATTTTAGTTTATTTTCGTACACTTTACAAATATTTATACATGATGTAGTGATGAAATCGAACTGTATTTTACTTTTATCAGCTAACAATCAATCTACGTTAATTTATAACTAGCGTTCTACGTAAGCAGATGCGCAAACAAATATCAAGTAGGTATTAAATATTATGTATTTATACTTATTTCTTACATTCTTCACTAAATAGTATAACGCAAAGTCGCTTTCTGCGTCTGTTCGTCCCTATATGTGTATGCTTATATCTTTAAAACTGTGCTACGGATTTTGATGCGGTTCATTTTAATCAAAATCAATATAGTAGGGGTGCAGCAGGAACGGGATCTGACGCCACACGGGCAGAAAAAATTGATGGGACGAAGTTCACCGGGTTTGTAGTGGAAATCTCACTTTGCCTCTCGACGACTTGGCACAAATCAAAGGCCAAAATCTCGATCAAAAGTAGGTACCTACCAATTGAATTTGAACAGTTCAAATGCAATGCGAAATCGACCTTAAAAACCAATAATAATAATCTGCTCTTTAACCACAAAGCTATACTTTTGACTCAGTTATAAGTAACTAAACATTCATGGCCGCATACTGAATTATTATGAAATAAATTGTTATCACGAATGTGCAAGCTAATAATGACACTTTGAACTTAATATTCATAACAAGATATTGAAACTCTGTGCACTCATGTAATAAACATCTTCAGTAGGACATTATTTCAGCACATAATATAAATAACATGCTGTTTAGTCTTCTATTCTTTCTTCGATTCACGATCCAATAGTAGTTCTAACAAGTTTTATGAGTGAAAACTTCTTTAGACGGGTTGAGTGTTTTTTTATTGGACAAATTTAAGCTTTAAAATTTAACCTAATAATAAATAATTTTTGCTATCATCAATTTTTTATCGTTTTAGTAGCATAAGATATATTTCGTTAAGAAGCAGAAGGTCCTATTATTACCATTTAACAAGCTGAACCTTTTGCAACCTGGACCTTTTGCAACTTGGATCTTCTGCACCTAAATGCAAAAATCCTCATCATGGGACGATAGAATCGACGAAGCGGCAGTCGGGTTTTTATTTTATTAGTTGTTGTTTACCTAAAGCATGTATGACATTTATTACATTTATTTTTATTATCTCGTTTTATTTCTTTCATTTTGGTATTATACTCGATAACTTTAATATTTTTAACAACATCCATTTTAACGCCAAATATCCACCTGTATATTTTTTGGTAATTAATACCTTTCACGTGACTTCATTCATTCAAATCCGTGTAGCGGTAACATAACCCCTCTTCAGCAGTCGGGTAAAAAGATATAAGTAGATCTAAAATACAACACTAAATTTTGATTAAGTATATGAGTCACATGGCATTTAGTGGTATGAATCGTGATTGTTTATGATATTAAAAGTATAAACACACGATAACCGTTCACTAAACTTAGTGTTCGTCACAAGAAGTTTAGCTACGGTGATAACCTTTTTATTACATAAGTGAACTTTATTACTGCTACGATATGACGTGTGCAAGTACCTACCGGTTTCGTGTAAAGTCAATAGAGTGGTGTGGTGGTGTCTAACCGCTGTTCCCAATAACACACTTACAGTTAAAGATAGATCGCATCTACGGATAAAGTGCTCGGCTGTTTAAATTCAAAACATAGTAACTCCTATTTCAAACCAATTTCGGAAAGTAAAACTATACCACGATGCGCTTTCCCGCAAAAAAATCAGTTAACATGTTTTGAATTTAAACAGCCGATACGTCAAATTTGACTGTTGTGATCTATCTTTAACTGTAATATGTTATTGAGAACGGCCGTAAATGAATCGAATTTCTATCCTCAGTACCTACTAGATTAACATAATTTCTGAGAAAACAATGCATTACGCCTGTTCTGTTTCATGTTCCAACTTCTGGTACCTTGGGGTCTTTAGTGCAAGTCAAGGTTGATTGCCTATTGAAAAGGAACCAGCAACGATTCAACTGGATGAAATGGCGACACACCACTGCCGTAACATGGGACCATAAGACGACTATCAAATCACCTCGATAAAGAATACTACAAGTCAATGATATGATTTTAGTTGGAGCCTCTAGGAATCCATTGATGACCTTGTATGAAACTGATGACGGTTGCAAATACACATATTGGACTATCTAGATAACTTTCACACGATCGTCTTCCAAAAATTGGGTATGTACTATGTAGTTGCGCAGAGAGCTGAGTTCCAGCCTAAAAGTGATAATTCCCGCTAAGATATTATATACCATTAAAAGTTGAATTATTTGGAGCAAATCAATCACAACAGTTAAATTGAAGTAAATAGTAAATCGACCAAAATCTTTACAGTCCCGATACGCAAGGGTAAATCATAGAAAAAGAGGCCAATGCAAAAGTTTTTCATGCGATCCTACCGCGACTCCACGTATCCACCGCAGCCGTCTGTGACACGCAGCTTCTGCTTGAAATATTTTCATAATATATATATTTCATAAACTATAGATACGTAATGCAGGAACATGGCCGTTTTCAAAAATGGCGCAAATACTATAGCTTCTTAATAAGAATACGTCAATGTTACTAATTTATATGAATTATATCATTATTTATTATATTTTATTTAAAGATGTTTTTTTTTGGTAGCGCACTGCCGCATCTCTGATTGGTGGAAGAAATGGTGACATTTTTTTGTTGACATTTTAGAGTGTGAACAACTTCTCTATAGTTTTATGAAATATCATTGCCTACTGATAGTTTTATAGACATTCCCCTTTAACCAATTTATTAAGATTACGTTGCTTTAAAAAATACTCATTTTCATTGGTAATGGTACTTTGGCAGACTAGGTATTATTATTTCTCTTTCGATATCGTTATCGTCGAGTTAATTATGACGTAGGTAAGCCTTGACGAATAGTTCATCGAACCATGAATAAATAATGAATTACAAAGAAAAGCATTATTATACATTGGCCAACCTTAAACTACTAAGAAATGTATGTACAGTCCGTCAAATCTAAGAAGTACCGTTTGACAGTTCTGACAATTGAATGATAGGGATGGGATGAAAAAATCGATTACTATAATATCCGAACTTTAAGAGATCGATTACTATAATATCCGAATTTTAAGAAATCAATTGTTATAATTAAATAAAAGAAATGTTTAGGATATTTTTTTATTCACTACTAGTACTAGTATCGTCGTCTTCGTCATCATCGTCATTTAAATTAATGACCAGTTGATTGTCCATTACATTATCAAAGTGTACGTCTCTTTCGAAGTCGTCCATTATTATTTTCTTTGTTTTTTGTACTACTTTACTCCAATCTTCCTGTGTAACTTGGGCACATGCTTCCTTTAATAAACCTTCCATTTTCTTGACACTGAAGGGTGGTTTTGTGTTGTGTCTTGCTGCATAACCTGTAAAACAATAATGTAACTATTTGATAGCAGACGAAAACCATTGTTTAAATTATAAATGTTAGAAGTACTCGTGTTATTATTATAATATTATAAAATATTACCTTTAACTTGGGCCCAAATCAGTTCAATGGCATTATATTGGCAATGGTACGGAGGAAGTCGTATGACTTTGTGCCCGTGCTCTTCGGCCAATTGGTCAATTACATATGTCGGTTTTGGTGGTTTATGCAATTTCACTAACTGTAATAATTCAGCTTTTAATATTGACATGTCGGCATCCACTCCTTTTCTTTGCAGCCATGCCACCAAATCTGCTTTCTTATTGGCTGACGTAGGTGCTTTATCAATTTGCACAGAGTGGTATGGGGCATTATCCATTATAATTGTGCTGTTAGGAGGGATATTCTGTAATAAATTTAAGAACCACTCTCGGAACCTTACTGCGTCCATTTCTTCATGATACTCTTTAGTGCTTTTGGATTGGAAAGCTAATAAAGAGTTTTCCACGAAGCCTGTAGACGCTGACCCAGCATGGCATATTATGAGGCGTCCACCTTTTCCTATCGGCACCTTCGAGCACGAAGCTTCAGAATCATCAGTCCATGTTTTCGGCACAGAATGGTTGGAATTTAGCCAAGTTTCGTCCAAAAATATTACATTATCCCAGTTTATAATTTGTTTAACTTCGCGCAGGAATGTTAGTCGCTGCATAATTATGTCATGTCGCTCCATAACAATTTTTCGTTTGTCAACTTTTTTGTATCTGAAGCCAATTCCTGTTATTACCGTTCTCAACGACTCTATGCTTCCCTTATACAGCCCGGCATCTTTTAAAGTTGCACATAACTTTGCCAATGTTGGAAATTCGCCTCTTGTAAAATACCCGTATATATGGTTTCTAATAGCATGACTATCGAATTCATCGATGCCTGTCACAGGTTTATTTCTTTTTCGTTTTTTCGGTGTGTGAAGTACGTTACTGTCACTCCCCGAAGGCCCATATTTTTCACTTAATATTTTGCCAACGGTGCGGCTACCAATACCGAGAGCTTCACCGACGCGATCCCGAACTTGTGTAACTGGCAGTAGAAGTCCACCATTTTGAGATTCACGCTCAAAATACTCGTGTAATTTCACCACCAATTCACGAGCCTGGCTGTTCAAAGTACGTCCTCTTTTCGACATTATTAATAAACACTTGCTTAGTTCGGAGTCCAGTATAAATATTGCCAAGGTAAACGGATAAAGAATGATCAGTCCAGAAAAGTAATAGCCAAGTCACAAATTGTAAAACACAAACGAGAAAGCAAGTACGCGCACAGTCAGCTTCCAAGATGGCGAGAGACTGCTGACGCCGAACCGACCGAGCGGACCGCGTGCGCTTGTAGTTGGCAGTGTTGCCAGAAAAAAAAAATTGTAGAGACTTGGACACCTGCGATTTTGCCTATTGACCTAAAAATAATTAAATTAATTTATTTTAGGGTATCTGTGTATTCAGTGCATTATGCGGTCGCGCAGTAACGTCGTTAATTTATAACATCAGGCAACAACATTTTTGTGAATGGGTTCTACATACCTTATTTTTATTAGTTTTAGACGTAGAAATAAGACTTAGAAGAAAAAATTGTAATTGTAAAATCAATGGATGTGCTTGTTAAAAATTTGTTTATTTCTCTGTAATATGCAAACCCATACTATCATACACAAAAATAAATGTAAAAAACACTATCCCTGACTCCATTTACTATTTCGACAGCGTTAGCGCGAGAAACCCCGACTTATTTGGGCGCGAAAATCAAAAATCGACAAATCGCTTTCGACAACTTTTTAAAGAAGCAAATATATTTGATTTATAAATACGTATTTTTGGTGAATGGGTTTTATCTCATATTTTACGATTACATAACTATTTAGTTATGTAATCGTAATATGTGAGATAAATCCCATTCACATGAAAAAATATTTGTTTGGTTGTCAAGTGTAATTTGTAAATAATACATTCGATTTTTCGTATATGTAAACGATTTTTTTGCATACAAGTGTATCCGAAGAGTCGCAACACTACGTGCAGTGACCTAACTACGTAACTTTGTAATGAGGTCAAGAATATAACTATTAGAAATTATTTACTGTGTAAATATGTGTTATTTTGCTTTGTTTGAAAGTTTTCAATTACATTTAGATATTAAGAATTGTACATTTTTAGATACAATAATGAAATCTTTCTAAATTCATGGTTTTATGAAAAAGGTTATCGAAACTGAATAATGTACGTATGAACAAAGTTGTTTCGGTTTGAAAAATATGAAACGTCAAACGGTACCTCTTAGATTTGATGGACTATAATAAAGTCGTCTCTATTGCGCATTGTTTACATTATTGGTATTTTACAGTAAACCTGGTGCCGACTACCTTATTTACATAATGAATCACTATATTATACAAAGTCGTTGTTTAAAATGTTAATATGCACATTTTTAACAATGACTTCTTTGTTTATGTATCGCAAATGTAATTAATCAACTATCAACTGCGAGTAAAATTTTGTAGGTATCATGCAAATGATATTAGAAATATTCGTTATTATTTAGTATTCGCATCCCGTTCCTCAGTGATTACTGATTATAGCTACATAGAAATTATAGTATGTTTATTTATCTACAGCGTTTAGTACCAATAAGTTCCTAACACTAACAATGAAAGGAATAAATTTTTCAATACATACCACTAGGTAGTTGAGTGTTGAAAATGGAAGGCTTATGTTTTGCAATAAATGTCTCAACAGAAACTTGACCAAAGCATAGCTGAATGTAAAGTAAATATATTATATTTATCTAACTCACCTGATCAATGTTATCCTGTGGCACAGAGCACACATCGCCGTAGAGCGTGAGAGCTTCGTAGAGCCTGGCAGCGGCACATCGGCGCACGTAGCGATCCGCGTAGCACAAGTAGATCACCAGCTGACCCAAGGATCGGCTACAGACATCGCCACCAACCTGCACAAATAATTTTATTAAAATAAATAAATGGTGTGGAGAGTGGAGATGTCTGCTGATACTTTACACACAAATGTATGAGCGTAATGATATCCCCAAACGGATACTTCCATAATAGAAGAACCCGTTTGTGGAATTACACATATTACCACTTTGTCTAATTATTACATACCCGTACATGTGTACAGTGTTCAATTCTTTGATATACTATTCTGTATGATATAATATATTCAATGTAGGTTATATTGGATAAAGGTACCTATTCCGATAAGGTACATTTTTTAAGTACCTGCCGACTGTTAGTTTCTGGTTACGTAATTAGCATTTCTGCAGTTACTAAAACCATGCTAATCTAACACGATTCTATGACGGTAGAATTTATTTTGTGATACGGCATAGCATGACTGCATGATGTAAGTTTGCGATCATATTATGAAGTTAAAATGAAATATCCATCACTAATTAAGTTATTTCTCGCAAGTCACGTCAGACTTTTGTTTATAATAAGTGATAAAAAAAACGTGTGCA
This sequence comes from Eilema sororculum, assembly GCA_914829495.1. Classification (NCBI taxonomy): domain Eukaryota; kingdom Metazoa; phylum Arthropoda; class Insecta; order Lepidoptera; family Erebidae; genus Eilema; species Eilema sororculum. Next base: position 13,408,672 of record OU618543.1, on the reverse strand, counting down.
GAATAGTCATGGTACGTTAATATCTTTAGCATAACAACATTAAACGGTAGCGATAATATTACATAACTATCGTTAAAAAACTATTTATTTCATTTTACCTTCTTTGAGCAAAATGTCAACCAAGTAATCAAATATTTTGACCCCGGAAGAATGAGATTGAGAATAGTAATAGGCAGAAAATGCGGTGTTATCTACATTACCGAATAGGTACAGTGAGCATCAGCACCCCTGCCAATCAAGGTAGATCTGGCGCTGACTGTACTAGGTATACAATGGTCTACTAAAACTAAGAACAAATGAAGTTTATAGTGATAACCCATATTTCATTTGCTATTTACAAGATAGAGTACTCTTCTGCGCGCGGCATTGCTCGCTAACTATATTATGACCCTCTAAAATATATTTTTGTCATTCCTAAGGCACTCTTCTTTCCAAATAAAAGGTACCATAAGACACTACGACATTTAAGTAAAGAAAACAGTACCAGTTCTTTTTACAAACATCTTTTTCCACGGTCATTGACTACTGACAACTCAAAGTCGAGTTATTTGCGAGATAAATCCGAGGTCACGTGGTATCTAGACTTGTTTATGATAAAAAGACCTACATAATGTTGTTTAACATATTTTGCTACATGTTCATCATAATAATTGCGTCAGACTGATGTTACTTGGGCTTATGAGTTCATGGACGTTTTCGATCAGTAAAAACAGAAATTGGGGGCGTGGTTTCGTCAGCTTTATAGACTTAGAGCCAGTGAACGCCAGACTTACGTTATTACATAAAATTGTGAGTGATTTTCAGATATTTACCTTCACAATATTATTAGAAATCGTCTCATTCATATACCTGACACTTTATCATAGTAGTAACTCCTTGCCAGACACCCTTGAATGTTTGCTGACAAACTTTCAGCTTTTATAAAATGACGTAAGTCTGGCGTTCACGGGCTCTTAGCTCATTATTGAAGGTTTCCTCAATAGCTGTATACCAGTACTACTTACCTACTGCCGAACCAAAGAAGACGCGCATTCAAGAAGATCAACATGTGTACAAATCGTAAAAGTTTCAAAAGATCATGTGATATTTGAATGAATTTTTTTATAGCATTTACTATGCTAACTTTTAAGTTCGAAAAACATTGGAAAAAATTAAATGCTCAAGTGAGACTCGAACTCACGACCTTTCCCTTACAGGGGGATTGCTCTTCCAACTGAGCTATTGAGCCACACTTGAATCATTCCAAATTTTCCTTCTCTTTATATCCGTCTTTTTCGAACTTAAAAGTTAGCATAATAAATGCTATAAAAATTCATTCAAATATTTGGGCGCAGTCATCAAAATTCAATGTTTAAAAATGGTTGAAAAATCATTCATTGTTTCCAACAGTTCGTAAGAATGTTGGTAGATGGCTGCACCGTTGCCCTTATAGACGGATGTAAAGAGAAGGAAAATTTGGAATGATTCAAGTGTAGCTCAATAGCTCAGTTGGAAGACCAGTCCCCCTGTAAGGAGTCTCACTTGAGCATTTAATTTTTTCCAATGTTTTTCGAACTTAAAAGTTAGCATTATAAATGCTATAAAAATTCATTCAAATATTTGAGCGCAGTCATCAAAATTCAATGTTTAAAAATGGTTGAAAAATCATTCATTGTTTCCAACAGTTCGTAAGAATGTTGGTAGATGGCTGCACCGTCGCCCTTATAGACGGATATAAAGAGATGGAAAATTTGGAATGATTCAAGTGTGGCTCAATAGCTCAGTTGGAAGAGCAGTCCCCCTGTAAGGGAAAGGTCGTGAGTTCGAGTCTCACTTGAGCATTTCATTTTTTTCAATGTTTTTCGATCATGTGATAATTATTTCGGATGATGGTTGAATTTAATATTTTTTTGTTATATAGGACACGGCAATTTGTCTTCTCGCACAATGGTAAGCTGAAGGCAGTCTTAAGAAAGAGGGTCACCATTACAGATACGCAGCATGTTACAATGGTGTCACGAGATGCTTGCTTTTCACGCCCTGCTTATAGGACTGTAGGAAGGGAACACTTTCCAACATTGAGTTAATATTAATCGTCTGGTCCCTATATTGCAGGCTTGCCTTGCAAGTAAGCTCGGCTAGGGCCCCGAAAATCATGATGGGGCCCTCTACATCAATTTAGTGAAATCGCAAGAAGTAGTTAATCTAGAGAGATTTTTAATTGCCTATGCCTATTAGGAAAATGCTAATCACAATTTATTCAAGTCATATTTCCTCATGAGTCAAGACGGCATCTTTGCCCATTACGAAGCAAATAAATCTGACCAACTGGGTTCTCCCTTTGTGTGAATCAAAATGGCGGATGAAATACTAATTAATTACCATATAGTCATTAAGGAACGTACCTAATAGTGCAGTTCAGCGAGTATATGAGAATGTACCCTTTCGAATGCATAGGGAAAAATAAATGTTCTCTGGTGGGACTCAAACCCGCGATCTTTCCCTTACAGGGGGAATGCCTTGACCAACTCGGAAGGCACTCGGTAGGCCGAGTTGGTCAAGGCATTCCCCTGTCAGGGAAAGATCGCGGGTCGAGTCCCGCCCGAGAAGATTCATTTTTGCCTATGTATTCGATTTGCTGTGTAAGCATACTTAATGCTATAAAATTCATTCAAATGTACCTTTTCTTTATTGCAGTTATGACACTATACCCCGTCCATTATATTATTGTATTTTAGACAGATGGAAGTAGTGATTGCAAGATAATTTAAAATATCGATTAAGTTGAAAACCCCGATTAAAAAGACCTTAATCGATAAATAGAAATATAGGTAAGTATCATGATTTGACGTATAATTATTACCTATCTATACATAATAATAAAGCAGCAATACTAATATCAATACAAAAATATTTTTAGAATCGATGTTTATACACCGAGAATATTGCTGAATATCCTAAATACCTCTGGGTACCCATTCGAAGGATGTATAGGTGCTGTGGTATGAATAATGGCATATAATATGCGATTGCAGCACTCGCGGCTGATTTCCTGGTAGGTATTTATTAAGGAATTCCGTGGTCTGTTGCTGAAACCCACAATCAGATCTTTACGAAATTTAAATGGGACCATTTTGGAATAAACCTCTTTCAAACCAAAAAATAATTTTGTAGCTCCGTCAACATTAACACTTAAGGTAATATTTTTAATTATTTTCTGTGCATAGTTGATATCGATTATGACATTTTCTAGATAAAACACAGTCGTTCGACTAACTACATCCCTAAATTTCCTTTCTGGTTGACGTGACGTTGTCAATGAAATATGACGTATTGGCACCTAATTTTTGTTTGCATTTTTAGGTGTTGACGCTAGAACAAAGTTATATCAACCACTGTCAGTGAGCTGTCTAAAATACAATAATATAATGGACGGACTATAAGTAGGTATATGAGCAGTTTTCCTGATATGAGAATTCCGGATAAAACCTGAATCTGAACAGATAACGTGTTAACGCAAAACAATTTACTTCATTGGAAAAAAAAATCTACGACATTCTACGCAGCTTTATCTAGACCCGAAGTAAGTATTGCCTAATTAGCTTGTGTTATTGTGTTAAGGGATATATACTAAGGATAAATATAAAGTCACTTTTTTTTAATACATACATTTTATACACACAGCACCCAGGCCAATGCAAATATACATATTCATGATCTGAGCGGGAATCAAACACGCGCTCCCTGCGTAGCAGCTGAACGATCTACCTCTACGCCACAGAGCACGACACGAAGATAGTACAGAGAAAAATAAAACTGTAGTTTTCTGTATCCGCTCGTGATAGTAACAAAACAGGGTTTTCAACACCTCTTATATCGATCGAACCTCACTTAGAAGTTCGTTTGATCATATACAATAATTCGTGGTTCCATTATCGTCATAAATCAACAGGTAGATGTTTGGAGATTGAGTTCTGTCACATTATTACACTATAACATAATATAAATCAGATTTTAACATAATATAATATAGATACAAAGATAATAATTTTGTAGAAAGGTACATAAATTAACAGAAGTTAAATGATCAATAAGCTATGAGTTTTCATTATTAGGTAAATAAACAGATTTTGCGAAATTGGATATCTATACTATAATAGGACGATGATAAAATTTGGCAAAGGTCTGGGAGGACACGGACCAGCCAGCAGTATTACAATTTTCTTTAAAAAAAGATGAATGCAATCGGTAAAGTTATCTATTAAGATGTAAAAGGTACCGTGCCTTTTACTAGGTTCGAGCCCAACATACTTTTCTGTGTGTGTAGTGAACCCGAAGGGAAACCATACACAAAAAGGGTACTGTTCATATAATATTTCAAGGTTTGTTTAAAATATCGAAACAATTTTGGTATCATTTGAACGCAGACAGAACTAACGTCATTAATGTATTTGTGTTAATTAGCTCATTGTTCTCTTAGATTAATTCGCATAATATTTTAATTGCAAATCATATAACAAAACCGCAATATTTTCAAATAACATATTCGGTGACGCATTTTAGTTTATTTAAATTCTATAAATGCGCAAATGCGTTCTTCGAATCCTTGGTCAAGTAACTAGGTGCAATTAATATTTATGTGAATCCATACTTCCATACTAATATTATAAATACGAAAGTAACTGCGTAAGTAACGTAAGTAACTCTGTCTGTCTGCCTGTCTCTCGTCTGTCTGTCTGTCTGTATGTTACGCTTTCACGCCTAAACCACTGAACCGATTTTGATGAAATTTGGCATAGGGGTAGATTAGACCATGAGAAAGGACATCCATACTAATATTATAAATGTGAAAGTAACACTGTCTGTCTGTATGTTACGCTTTCACGCTTAAACCACTGAACCGATTTCGATGAAATTTGGTATAGGGGTGGATTAGACCTTGAGAAAGGATATAGGCTATGTTTGGTCGCGATAACCGACATCCACGCAGGCGGAGCCGCGGGCAAAAACTAATATTAAATAATAGTTACCGCGACATCTTTATTTTGGTTAGTAGTAACCTGACATGTTAAGATATAAAATTTGGCGGGAATTGGTTTATGCCTGTCTTTGTCTTCCTCGTCAAATGGACGAACAGATTCGCTTTTATCACGCGAAAGTGACATGCACAATCGGAGTGCATTGTGGGCCTTAGTTTCTATACAATATGGATACGACATATAGGCATTAATTGAAACCATATACTTGGTACCCCCATAGCTTCAAATAGGAAAAATTTGAACAAAATCGGCCCAGTATTAAGGGCAGAAACTAGGGTTTTAATATTACAAAATTTTGAACAACTTTAAACACTCCGTAGAATCGCAGTTATCAATGAACTCTAAATTGCACGAAAATACTACCATTAGGGTTACCATCCGTCCGAGTTTCCCCGGATTTGTAGCCACGTAGCACCCGAGAGCACTATACCCACTCCGACCTGCCCATGTGGTGCATGTGAGACCATCACCAGGTAGATGTCCCCAATGAGCTTAGAGTAACAGCCGCCGGCCGTCACGGCCACCGTCCGCCTGGAAAGTACATACGGCGTGCCGATGTTCCACGTTACCTCCACTTGCCTACTTGGTTCTTCTTTAGCCATGTCCGGCTCCGGTACACAAGTGAACGAGCGAACCTCTTGGGAAAGTGGGGTATGCATGCACGAAATCCCGGATACGATTTCTTATCGTATCTGGTGGTTTTGACTTTTCCGGAGATGACTGGCGTCCGACGTTTTTACAGGCTCGGCAGCCCAACTGTAACACCCCTGGGGTGGCATACGTCCATAGGCCACGTTAACCACTTTCCATCATGTGTGCCGTATGCTTATCTGCCACCTTAGTAGTATAAAAAAAACTTCTTGTCCTGGTTTACGGATTTTGCAGATGGAAACCCTTATTACTATTAAAATTGCACGATGCGACGTTGCCGTTCTGTGTATTCATTCATTTTTCCATTCATCAATTTCGTAAAAATACGATTGTAATGAGAGAGACATAATACCTCAAAGGGTGCCGCCGGTAGGGTAAATTTCTGATTAACGGCAGTCTGTTACTCGTACAGAGAATAATGGTTGTTTTGATTACACATAAAACTTTTTGATTTGATAAGTTGGTACCTACTTATCAATGATTAACTTTGATTACTTACACTTTGTATTTGATTTCTTTATAATTTTTCCATAACAAATTCAATAATTAAGAGTATTAATATCTACGTAATGAAGAATTTAAAGCTCATAATTTCAGTGTTAATCCCGGTTGCATCCATATCTTGAACTTTGGTGCCTGAGGGCTGCTTTCCTAATCTTTATTTTCATTTGGTTTATCTTGGCTTTTGTGGGAGCGACTACCGGACTACCCTCCAACTCTGACAGGAAAACTACGCACGATGACATGATAATGAACACCATGAAAATTGACAATAAATACCTTCCAACTATTCATCAATCAGGTTAATAATAAATAAAATATTCTAAAATAAACATATTCAAAGATGGATACTGGGGCCTTTACCTTATTAACCTAGGTACAATTTTATGTTTCGATAATTTCTGGAATGTTGTCAGTAACCGCGACGTCACTGGGGACCGCGTGTCGTTCTTTGATCCTCTCGGTTTATTTTCTCGTTTTAATTTGTTTTTAAAGTGAAATTGACACTAATCTATTCTTTTTGTGTTTGTGAATTGTGTTTATTTTTTGTTTAGCTATTCTATCCTTAATTTTAACGGTGAAAATCAGTCTAAATACCTACCTAGTAAATTTGTTGTGCGAGTTTTGTTACGTATTCTTTTTTTGAAAAAACAACGAAGTGTATAGTGTACCTAACGTGTTTCTGAAAGTGACTCGCAGCCGTATTATTGAGGCATTTCGTAAATTGAAAGCAAGGTAGGTACCTAACCGAAATCTGTTGAACATTTAGTTTGGCGATATCATTTTATGTTTTCAAGTTAGTGGCGGGCATTTCTAAAATTTAGATTCACATTTTTAAGCACTGCCGTGAAAAAGTGGTGTTTATAAAGTTAAGTGAACTTTCGTGATAGGTGCCTAATCTTACCTTAGTAGGTAGGTCACGAGCGCGCGTCAGCTGGCGGCACGTTGCCGCTTTGCAACGTGCCGCCAGCGTATAGTAAGTACCTAGTTGTGCAAATTCTAAGCGTGTGTTTTTGTGAATGAATCAATGACTTATAAAAGTGGTTACATTTTCTACATTTATTTTAATAATTACTTTGTTAGGAAATTTATTTTTTTTTAAATCTGCGAATTTGAGTTTAAATTTAATTTTGTTTCATTCCTATGGACCAGGACGCTTCACTGTTTCCGTAAATGCCTATATGTCGTATCCATACTGTATATTAAAAAAGTAATTTACCTGTAGTAGCTGACATAGAACATTGATGGAATCTAGGAGCTTATAAATGTTTTTCCCGCCTCTAAGTTCCAGCTGAAGGTATTTCAACACGTCGAGAGCAAATGTTGATTCTTCATCTTCTAATATTGGCGAAATTGAACCTAAAACAAAACAAATTTGACGTTGTTATTCATATAAACAAAGATAGGAGACCCCTATAGCTTACCATCATGAAAGAAGCTTCGACAGCTTCTGTGGCGTGGTGGTAGTGAACGCGACTGCCACGCAGGAGGCGCGGGTTCGATTCCCGCTCAGTGCAAATATTTGTATGCATGAATATGGCTATTTGCATTGGTCTGGGTGTTTCTATGTAAAATATGTATGTATTTACAAAAAGTATCTAAGTATGTTTATCCGCATTCTAGATTCCATAACACAAGCTAGTTAAACTTACCATGGGTCTAGATAGCGTTGTGTAGATGTTGTGGAATATGTGGAATGGAATATTAAATATTTACCTGAACTCAACAGCCTATCCAAAAAGTTGAACATGGGTCCCATGATCCGTTTAACATGCAAATTGTCTGCAAACACCTTTATGATCGTATCACAAATCGACTTCAGCATTTCTTTATCGGAATGCAGAGTATTTAAATAAGAGTACAGAGACTGCGTGGTGTGCTTAACCTGTTAAAAAAATACATAATTTATTATTATTATAAGCCACTAGCTTTGGCCCGCGGCTCCGCCCGCGTGGATGTCGGTTATCGCGACCAAACATAGCCTATGTCCTTTCTCTCCTTCCCTATACCAAATTTCACCAAAATCGGTTCAGTGGTTTAGGCGTGAAAGCGTAACATACAGACAGACAGAGTTACTTTCGCATTTATAATATTAAGTATGGATATCAAAACATAATATATATAATATAGTCCCCTATCTACTAAACAATATTTGACGAGATATATGTGCCTCAACAAGTTCGGCTACACACGCGAATTAATATAATTGTAATAATTATAATCTAATTAGTTATTATCTCATTTGACGTTATTCATTTGCATTTGACATTTTAATTTCATCCGACATTATTAATTTTTAATCTGACATTATTTCATTTGACTTTTATAACTAATTATTTCATGACATTGTAATTTAAATGCAATTTTATTTTATATACATATATTAATTATTTATAAAAAAATATTCCACTCCATAATTATAATTATTCCCCACATTTTGGGGAGAAAATTGTTACTGGTATACTAAATTTTACAACTATCCACCTGTGTAAAATGTTAAATATCGTAGTTTTAGGAATTAGAACATACAAAACCTTTCGTACATGTAAACCTTTGAGAATGCCGTAAGGCGAAACCGGTCAGGTGTAACAGAATAAATACAGTGGAAAAAGTACAAGTGGTCTCAATATGTGTACAAGGTTTTATTTCGAGTTTTCCTTTTCGCCACTGCGCCATAATATCACTATATTGTCTGCAAATTTTTCCATTAGTCGCCTCTTACGACACCCTTCGGATGAGATGAAGGGGTAATACTTGTATTCAATCTCCCGTTACCATATGTATATGGTCTAAGGTCTCACAATAGATATAAACAAATTACTTACCAAACTCTCCGTCATCTCGCCGCCGCTCACGACCAATCCTTTTATAATATTATATCTGTAATCGTCATAGTTAAGTAGTTGTACGAATCTCGGCATCGTGTGTCCAGGGAACAACCACAGCACTACGTTAGAATTTTCACTTGTCAAAGTTTGTTCATTTTCATCGTCGCCTTCCTTTGAATGCTTTACTTCCACTTCTTCGAATGGAAAGATTCTCTTCAAGGCGTCGTGGTGTGGGATGTTTGTTATGGGTGGATCGCTGAAATATAACAATATTATGGTTATTTATAGTTGAAGTAATTGATAAGCTTCGATTTAGATGGTAGATTCGTAAAATTCTACATCATACCACATTTGCAGCCTATCCTACTAATATAAAATGTGGAGTATGTGAAGATCACTTTCCGTGGTGGGCCTTGTACTTGGCTGCCACTAAAATGGTATGAAAAAGATATTCACATTTTGCCGCCTTCATAATACGCATTGACAGATGTCAGCTTAGTTTTTGCCACAGAGCAAACACAGAGAGGAGGCAGTAACTGTCGCCCGAGTATCAAAACAGCCGAAACTCCATAATAATCTGTTCACGTCTAAACTATAGAATTTTGATAAAATTTGGTACAGAGGTAAATGAAGACTTTGGGAAACATAGGGCATAAAGGGCTATATTTAAACGCGTTGACCGAAATCCAGCTGCGGGCAACAGCTAGTACAAGGCAATTTTGAAGTATGTACAGTCAGGGTCATAACGATCTTATCTACAAATTCTCAAAAAGTTTTTAAAACCAAGATGTTAAGAGCAAATGAAACTTTTATTGATTTAAGTACACATCTATAGTTCGGACAATTATTAATTGAATAATTTTGTCCGAACTAAAGATAAATGTACAAAGGCGGACTTAATGCCATGGGCATTTTCTACCAGTAAACCTTAGAGTGATGCAGAGATATTTAGGTAGATGTAGGTAGATGCACGAAGTGTTGTGATTGACCTATTTTGGTATAAATAATAAATCACTCACAGGAATCACTCTACAGGAAGGAGGAAAAATCATATTGAATACTTTATTCCTCAAGATCGATGTGATACTGATTGTACGAAGTTTGATTGTACTTACTTATAAATCAGAGATGTGAATATTCTGCCCGCGTGCGCCCTAGTGCGGTCGATTTTCTCCACCGCCTGTTGAGCCACACCACACACTATCTCCTTTACAACTTGAGGTGAATTTAGGTGAGGTGCTTCCACTGCGCATTGGCGGCAGATTGACAACAAACCTGAACACAAATGTGAAAATACTTCATGATAAACAACTAACTCTCGCGTTCCATGTTAAACAATAATAATAACCGGAATTAACGCGATCATGGTATAGCTACGTCGATAGTCGATACGAGAGGCTGCCATGTGGCCTCTCTAGCCATTCCCTTATGATGGGCCTTACCGCCTGTACCGACATCTTCCAGCTCCGGCAGGGCGGTATCCGAGGGGCTTTCCACACAAAAAAAAAGGTATAGGTACGTACGTACCTTTGATTTGATACCATGATCGCGTTAATTCCCGTTATTATTATTGTTTACTTGATTTTGTTGATAAGGTAATGTCTGATTCACAGATAAAAATTACAATGACAATGCTTAATAATGCAATGATTGGTAAAATGTGGGTGTTAATTCACCTCTGCCTAGCCCTCCGGGGATAAAGGCGAGATTGTATGTATTGTATGTATGTATCATGGAGAAGGAAATGATAGCGGAGTTGTTGCAAGGCAATCGAGTCGCGTGCCATCCAAACGTCAAATGGACTCATTCGGTTGGAACGTTATACCTATGAAGTCCTTCGACTTTTGATACCCCGCGCGTCTCTCTTCCCACCCGCATTCGGCGCGCGTTTTAATTAGGTGAAATATCAATGGGGCATCTCCGTTACTTAATCATATTCTGTTCTCCGTGGTATGTATGCTCAATAATAATACTAATTAAATGTTTGGTGCTATCGGTTCATCCACTCGAATTTACATCATACATATTTACATTCACGCCTGTAAAGACAGAAGGAGCAGGTAGAGGTGCATCAACACTCACATTTCTCCAACTATGATTTTCGGCACCACGTAATAGGGAGGCGAGCCTATTGACGTCATGTGGACACTCATGGGCTGTATGTTTACAACCCTATCCTTCATCGAGAGAGTCGAAGAGATAGGGCGGCTTTATTTTACTCCACCGGGGGCCAACACGGCTATTTAAATCGTATGCAAGTTTACATATCTACTATGTTAGTTACAAAAACAATTTATCTATACTAATATCACAGTATAACGAGAGATCTTACAGTAGTTCATCGCGTTTGATGTTTGTGGAAATGCCGCCTTTTGCAGTTTTGTCAGGGTTGTCACTGCAGTTTTTATTTATAATTAATTTTTCTGTAACATTTTATATATAACCCCTATTTTGATCTCTTTGTTCTGTCACGGCACATCAATTCACGCTAATATAAATTACTAGCTGATGCCCGTGGCTCCGCTCGCATGGATGTCGGCTATTGTAACTTTTAGTTATATCTCCGGTTCTACTCAACCAATTATGATCAAGCAAACGTAATATTTCTAATCTGAGCTTTTGGATTTCGATTTCGGTTTCAGTTTCGATTTCGGTTTCGATTTCGATTTTAATTTCAATTTTTGATTCGGGTTCGGGTTCGGGTTCTAATTTCGATAAAATTTCGCTAATCGCCGGGATCGCTAAATTGATGATATATTCTTAAGGAGCCTACCCACGATCAGTCCGCATGCAGTTTTAGAGCGTATCGGGTGGCCTGCAGTCCTAAATGACAGCGCCCACACACGAAAGTGATTTTGGCCTGCCGGCCATTTTCTGTTTTCAGTTTTGCGGCTACACACGATCAGTTGGGAGTCGACAGTTTCCCATCGTATGATTGCCTGCCGGTAATTGTCTGATATCGGAATTGACGACCATTTTAACGATCAAAGATGTCGGACTTGAAACTAAAAAAAAAGTCTATGTTTTCGGGGTGACTAATAATAAAATCCATTTAGTGATTCAAGATGGCGGACTTGAAATTTCCCAAAAAGTCAACATGGGTATCGTTTACGAGGTTTTCGGGGTTGCTAATTATGAATATGTCATCCATCCAGTCATCTTGGCTCGCTACATGAATAATATATTCGTAATCAGCAACTCGAGTACCCTGAAAACGATACCCATGTCGTTTTTAGTTAAAATTTCGAGTCAGCCATCTTGGATCGCTAAATTGATGATAAATTCGTAATCAGCGACCCGAAAACCCCTGAAAGCGATACCCATATCGATTTTGGCGAAAATTTCGAGTCTACCATCTTGGATCACGAAATGGATGTTATATTCACAATCAGCGACCCCAAAAACCCTGAAGGCGATACTCATATTGATTTTGGTGAAAAATGCGAGTTAACCATCTTGGATCGCTAAACGGATGATATATTCGTAATCGGCGACCCCTAAAACCCTGAAAACGATACCATATCGATTTTTGTAAAAATGTCGTGCACGCCATCTTGGATCGCTAAATATAGAAAACTAAAAAAAAACAATTTTAACAAACAAAACAATTAATGAAAAAAATATTAAACACGTGATTAGTGTGATTACAAATTTAATGAGACAGCACTGAATCCTTAGTACCGAGTAAAATGTATGGGCGTACCGAGTAATACTAATACCCCGTCCCCCACCACCCTTCTCTCCCCGCACGATTGCCCTGTCTAGACGGCTTCGTTGACAGACTGTATGTAGTATGAATCGTTAGACTGTGCTAATATTATAAATGCGAAAGTAACTCGGTCTTTCTGTCTGTATGTTACGCTTTCACGACTAAACCACTGAAACAATATTGGTTATTTGGTATTTTAAATTTGGTATTGGTTATTGGAAATTTGGTATAAGGGTAGATTAGACCGTGAGAAAGGACATAGGCTATGTTTGGTCGGGATTACCGACATCCATCGAATATATATAGTTGACAATACTAACCGGTCATACTAGCCTCCCTCACCCAGGCACCAACATCCCCCCTCATATCAATAGTGTACTCTGACAAACTATTTAACAAAGCACCAATGATGTCTCCCACATACTTCTCCACTGAACCAACAATACCCTGAGTTTGGCATACTTCAGTCAAACCGATGACTGCGTCGCGACGGGCCTCCGCCCATTTCTGAGTCGATTCGGTCACTTTAGTGCACTCAATAAGAGACTGGATTATTATCTGTAGATGTTCTGTGAGAACGAATTTCGGTAGCGTACCTGTAAAATAAAATAAGTATATATGTTTGACAGAGCATTTCATTAGAATGAAATTTTTATAGCATTTATTATGCTAACTTTTAAATTAAAAATACATCGGGAAAAAGAAGAACTCAAGTGGGACTTGAACCCACGACCTTTCCCTTACAGGGGGAATGCTAGTACTAAAAGACGGATATAAAAAGAAGGGAAATTTGAAGGGATTTTATGACTCAATAGCTCAGTTGGAAGAGCATTCCCCCTGTAAGGGAAAGGTCGTGGGTTCAAGTCCCACTTGATTTCTTCTTTTTCTCGATGTATTTCGAAGAGCATTTCTTTGTTTTGTAAAGCAGTTATGATGGTATAACACTGATGATTCGACTTGCTTCTTTATTACTGATTAAAGCGACTAATGATACTTAAGCCTCAAAGTTAAGTCGATTTATACAAAAGTTAAGTCGATTTATACAAAAGTTAAGTCGATTTATACAAAAGTTAAGTCGATTTATACAAAAGTTAAGTCGATTTATACAAAAGTTAAGTCGATTTATACAATGTCCGTAAGGAAACAGGTCTCATCGAGGATAATCGAGAGTGGAAGGTCGGACATCCCCTAGCCAGGTGTACTGACGACCTGAAAAAGGGGGCTGGAACAGACTGGGTGCAGAAGGCGGAGGGTCGGGAGAAATGGCGCGCATTTACGATAAGAGATTGATTAGATTCAAACCAAAATAAATGTACAGTGCGTGCCCTTACCCTTTTTATTTTTAATACTTGATAATGTACCAAATTGTCGGCAACAAGTAAGTGTCGCTACCCATTCCATTGACAGATTATGTAAAGGGTAATAATAATAACTTACCTACAGCTCTAGCATACCCCATCCTCAATACTAGTCCATTCACCCCACTGCTCAACAACTGATTACAGTACTTCTCTATCAACTGCTTGCGTTTTTCCTTAGCAGTCATCTCGCCGTACTTCAGGTTGTCATCGCATAAATACTGATCGAAAACAAGCGGCAAAGCGTATATAGCCTTCTCTCTTATAACTTGAACTTCGTGAGATAAACATTCTTCAATCAAGTTGAGCCAGTCATCTGAAATAAATGAAAGGTAAATAGATATAGGTACTTATGTTGTTCAGAGAATAATACTTATTGGAACTAAGGAGAATTGTAAATAAAGAGGTATTTATGGCACTCTTCTTCTTCGGGGCAGTGGCGACAGGACCCCATAATCCTATTCGTGCGAGCTTTCCAATGGGTCAGTGTTGCACTGTGCACAAGTTAGATCGAGGTAAGTTTTTTTCTACTGGCTACCCTCTGGGAATTTTACCTTTCGCCACTGTTTCGGGGACCAAATCAACCTCACCTGCTGATTGACAGACGAGGAGTTGGCAAAAAAATTCCTCTTGGGGTTGGGAGGTCAGCAACCGTGGCTCCTACAAAAAGCGTGATTAGCCAAATCACAATAAAGAGCAGGAGATAAAGTGCATGCTTGGAAGGTAACCGAAATTATCGTGGACCGCGGAACGTGGAGCGTAACCTATTACAATCTACTGCTGGACATAGGCCACTCCCAATGTTGGGATGCTTTAACCTACACGTTTACCAGATAAAATAAATAAATAAATATTCCACAACATTGTACACAACGCTACCTAGACCCATGGTAAGCTTAACTAGCTTGCGTGCTTAATGCAAATAGCCATATCCATGCATATAAATATTTGCACTGAGCGGGGATCAAACCCGCGCCTCCTGCGTGGCAGTCGCATTCACTACCGCCACATATTGGTACATTATTTTTTAGTTTTTTTCTCTCGCATTGGTATTGTCTCAATCCCTTCAGATAAGACAGGGTGGTGACACTTGCATTCTCTTCTTCAACACCACACGGATAGATGACAATGATGATGATGAAATTGGTGAAATTTTATTCCACCTACCTATAATCTCATGTCCATGGTAGGGCGCTCCTGCTAACGCCAGTGAGGCGATGCAATGACAGCACCCTTGACGCATCAACTCGCCGCCAAGGCCGCGGAATTGTTGGCGGGAACGCAGCATTGGGACCAGATCACGAACACGTACAGAAACAGTTTCAGTGATCAATGAATCTGCTTTGTTACCTGAAAGTAATCCGTGCTGTATGTTACGCTTTCACGCCTAAACCACTGTTTCGATTTTGATGAAATTTGGTATAGGGGTAGATTAGACTATGAGTGTGTTTGGTTGCGATAACCGACATCCACGCGGGCGGAGCCGCGGCCAAAATCTAGTTTTGAATAAAAACCTTAATTCAGTCGGATAATCACAGATCGCTAAATTCGAAACTAATTAGCCGCCATTAAAAAAGATTTTTGTAATGACGAAGAAGAAAGTGAAATATTCAATCTATTCAAATAAATAAATATATTGATATGAGGTGCAGAACATTGTATAACCATAAAACTGATTTTGTAAAACCTTAATGTTGATAACAGAGAAAACGCAAAAAGAGTTCGTGGCGGGTTCAAATCGCGTCCCTGACAATAACTTGTCAAATTTAAATTCACTATCACTACGTATATTTGTGTTATTCAGATTAGATTAAGACTGAATTTTGAACAACATTTTTATTACGAGAATTGGCTCTCAGGTGATACATACCGTCAGATAACTTAGCTTGAGACAATGCGTAAATAGCTTCTCCGATAGCCAGTATCGCTCCATGGCGTACATTCAGATCTATGGACTCAGTCTTTTCCACTAGCTTTGGCAACACAATAGTTGCGACATAATCAGGAATCTGTAGGAACAATTTATTATGAACTTATACATTAGAGGCTACATTTAAGTCTAATTTTAAAGTTGTACAAAAATCTTACTGGTGACATCCCTGTAATTTTTTTTAATATTTCCACTTGTAAATGCAATAATTTAACCTGTGTTTGAATATGTGAATAAAAAATAATAAAAATTAAAGCTAGAACTATCCTACTTAACCTAAGTCATAAATATGAATGAAATATTGTCAACAACTGTCAAAAATGACTATTCTGAATTTGAAATTATTAAGAATATAAATGGACAGGATTATGAATTACACTAAAACAAACCTTCACGGTCAATTTATTGAGAGCTTTAGCCGCGATTTCGCGAATAGCGCAATCCCAGTGTTCGACTTTCAAATCGACGAGATGATCAATGAGTGGTTGTGTGTACTCCGGGTAGGCCGCCACTTGCGGGGCAATAACTAGGTAAGCGTTGTTCCGAGGGCCGACAGACTGGAAGTCAGCAGTAGTCAGCACATCGATTCCGTGCGGAAACATACCGTGCCTGCCTACGTTCTCTTGATAAGCAGCTGAAGCTGCCCGTCTACAGTTTATCTGTAAAGTTATAGAGAGTATTTAGGGTAATTTCTATGGCATTCAGAAGATTTTCCAGGTTATGAACAATTAAAAAACTAAAAAAACACGCTTTTAGCACGCACTAAAAATTATAAAAGTCCGCCATGTTGGATTTAAGTCACGTGACTATTTTTTCGTATTCCTGACAGCAAACCCTTTCATTTGATACCCATATCATGGGAGTACATTTCAAATAGCCGGTCCGCCATCTTGGAATTAAGTCGCGTGTCTATTTTTTTAGTATTCCTGACAGCAAACCCTTTTATTTGATATCCATATCATGGGGTTGGATTTCAAACAGCCAGTCAGCCATCTTGGAGAGGCCGCCATATTGGATTTGTAATGACATTTCTTAGCTAGTCATGTATTGTCATCAAAACTCAGAGCGTGCGCAAAATTTCATCCTAATCGAAGACGGAAAGCGGGTCACATAGATTCCAAGATTTTCTTACATACATAGTTACAAGCTAATAAAACCGTGTTAAAAAATATGGATAAAAGAGGAATGAAGTAACCATGGTATGTCCCTAAGATGTTGATTTTGTAACCAAATATATAGAGTGGAAGATTTGCATCACACCTGGAAGGAAAGTACTCGAAAAAATTGATTAGAAATACTCGTTCAGATTTCAGGGATTCCCTTTATTTTATTAGAGAGATTTGATCCTTATGGTAGAAAATATCGATGGATGCCAGAAAAATATAGGACATAATTTTTTCGGGTTACAGTCGGTTCGATTACCGCCATTATCGGATTTGTCAAGCGAGTTTTCGAAAACCTTTTAATACACAACACAACAAAACTTTCTTTCTTTAAAAAAATAAAGGAATCTTTCCTTTAAGTGAAATTAGCTATCTCCAGTATTTCGAGTACTTTTCCCCTCCAGGTGGGCTGAAAATCTTCCACCCTTTCTTTTTCTTTTTTGGTGCGGATATCCCTGTAGACCCTGTACACTTACTTCTCTGTCGAAGCACGCGGTAGATATAAGCGCGTTGGCTAGTGATGTAGCATGTGGTGCTAGTGCGGCTGCGTCGTAGGCCCTCGCGAAGGCCCAGGCGGCATGGCAGGCCGCGTCACGGGCCGCGCGCCCTCCGCCGCCGCCTGACGTCACACGTGGTTCGTCACGCCTCAAGGCCGCGCCTACGCGGGACACGCCACTACCCACCTGTGGCGGTGATAGCAGCCCACGTCGAGCTGTACGACAATACCACAGTATAACGAGAGATCTTACAGTAGTTCATCGCATTGACAGCGCTCACACACGAAAGCGTCAGAAAAAAATCGTCACGAAAAGTCGACAGTTTCCCATCGTATGATTGCCTACCGGGTCTGATATCGGGATTGACGACCATTTTACCGACGATCAAAGATAGCGGAAATTTAATAATTACGAAATATCATCCATCCAGTCATCTTGGATTGCTACATGAATAATATATTCGTAATCAGCAACTCGAAAACTTTGAAAACGATACCCATATCCATTTTTGCGAAAATTTCGAGTCCACCATCTTGGGTCACCAAATGGATGTTATATTCGCAATCAGCGACCCCAAAAACCCTGAAAGCGATACCCATATTGATTCTGGCGAAAATTTCGAGTCCGCCATCTTGGATCGCGAAATGGATGTTATATTCGCAATCAGCGACCCCAAAAACCCTGAAAGCGATACCCATATCGATTTAAGTGAAAATTTTGAATCCGCCATCTTGGATCACCAAATGGATGTTATATTCGCAATCAGCAACCCCAAAAACCCCGTAAGCGATACCCATATCGATTTTAGTGAACATTTTGAGTCCACCATCTTGGGTCACCAAATGGATGTTATATTCGCCATCAGCGACCCCAAAAACCCTGAAAGCGATACCCATATTGATTCTGGCGAAAATTTCGAGACCGCCATCTTGGATCGCGAAATGGATGTTATATTCGCAATCAGCGACCCCAAAAACCCTGAAAGCGATACCCATATCGATTTTAGTGAAAATTTTGAGTCCGCCATCTTGAATCGCGAAATGGATGTCATATTCGCAATCAGCGACCCCAAAAACCCAGAAAGCGATACCCATATTGATTTAGGTGAAAATTTTGAGTCCGCCATCTTGGATCGCGAAATGGATGTCATATTCGCAATCAGCGACCCCAAAAACCGCGAAACCGATACCCATATCGATTTTGGTGAGAATTTCGAGTTCGCCATCTTGGATCACCAAATGGATGTTATATTCGCAATCAGCGACCCCAAAAACCCCGAAACCTGAAACCCATATTGATTTTTGTGAAAATTTCGAGTTCGCCATCTTGGATCACCAAATGGATGTTATATTCGCAATCAGCGACCCCAAAAACCCCGAAACCTGAAACCCATATTGATTTTTGTGAAAATTTCGTGTCCGCCATCTTGGATAGGTAAATATAAATAACGAAAAAAAAAAACAATTTTAACAAACAAAACGAGTCATGAAAAAAAAATTATCCCGTGATTAGTGTGATTACAAAATGAGACAGCCCTGAATCCTTAGTACCGAGTAAAATGTATGGGCGTACCGAGTAATACCCCGTCCCCCACCACTCCCCTGCCCCCGCACTATTGCTCTGTCTAGACGGCTTCGTTGACAGACTGTATGTAGTATGAATCGTTAGACTGTGTAACGTCGCGTTTGTGAATCTCGTTACATCGGTGGTCTTTAACGGTTTTTAGTCGAAATTTCGCTAATTTCCGAACATTGGAGGCGACTGGCAACACTGCGTTGGCCAGCACGTCACCTTTCTTCCTTACGATCGAGCAAGATGGTCGATATTATGTTATAATTTTATTAATCTTAATCCATTGTCATGGATTGAAGTTATTCTTGTCCGGATGACATTATAAAATGTCCCCGCTATGATATTAATATAGAATTGTTCCATATTTCTGGTGAGTTGACATTTTCTTAAAAAGATTCATTTCGACGTATTTTTTTCTGATTGAAAAATAATATTTTAAATTTTGTTGTTTCAGTATTTGTTTCAAAAATACAATGATTTATCGTGTGTTTGGCATTTAACCAACTAATTATGGCGGTAAGTCACACGTTTTTCTCAAAAATTAGGACGTCGTGTATTCTGATAGGAATTGTTCTAATAACCTAAAATTTTATTTCAGGTCTCCATTGGAGCCGCCTTTCTTTTTACCCGACTACGGCGAAGCCAAAAGGAGGGTTATGAGTTTGACAGGCTATGTATGTATGTATGTATGTATGTATGTATGTATGTATGTATGTATGTATGTTCATTTGTTCCCTCATAGCTCCTCAACTACTTATTAGAACTGGACAAATGAGGTATCGTTACAAGCGGCTTTATCGTCCGATGGTTATAGGCTATATGACGTTTCATTCAATCTTGTGTGGCGCCCTCTAGCGCTCATAAGGTACTGTATTAAAAAATAAATTTGAGATAAATATACCGTGTTTGGTATCAAATGAAAGTGCTTTATGAGCACATTTCAAATATGTATAAATTATTAGCTTCACCTTGCCTCAAAATAATTTAAATAAAAAATAAAGTTTAAACTAAAACCCGACTACCGAAAAATCACGCTTTAAAAAGTGACAAACAAGAAAATATCAAGGATAGCCGTGGTCGTATGCCACTACTCTAACAAAACAATATATTCTAGGGAAAAGTGGCATACGACCACGGCTATCCTTGATATTTTCTTGTTTGTCACTTTTTAAAGCGTGATTTTTCGGTAGTCGGGTTTTAGTTTAAACTTTATTTTTTATTAACTTTAGCTTTTCTTGTACTTTAACTTTTGGCCTTTCTTGGGACTTGTCTCTGATGGTTTGAAGGATTTCTCAACCATACGAACAAGCATGTGCAATATCTTGAAATAATGGCTTGTTGAGCGGAATATTATGCTTCGCTGGTTGAGGTGAACCTTCACACACTCGCCGAGGGATGCCGTGAGCTTTCGTTTACTTTTAATTAAAATTTAACTTTAAAAACCTTAAAAAATTGCATTGGTGACAAGAGTAATATGTCATGTAGTTCTTAAATTTAATCTACTAGCATAAAATTCTTACTATAATAAGCACACTGGAGCGCTAGAGAATAAAACCTTAAACCTCAGTGCGGTGGTTTTATTTAGCTTACCTCCGGCAGATTAAAAGTCTTCAACCTACTTGATTGACTATCTTAGGCATGTGCTTCTCCAAGGCGCCCGAATCTTTAAGGTAATGTACCTATTTATATTGTTAATTTACAGGAGAACACACTTGTTAACTTTATCTCCAACAACAAAACACACATGTGTATATATTTTTTTATTATTACAACTGTGACAATACTAAGTTAAGACAGTGAATCGATTGTGCGGTCATCGCGAGGATCGGCCATTCCTTCATCGCAAGACGCCTCTGTGGCGTGGCGGTAGTGAACGCTATTGCTACGCAGGAGGCGCGGGTTCGATCCCCCGTTCAGTGCAAATATTTATATGCATGAATATGGCTATTTGCATTGGTTTGGGTGGTTCTATGTATAATATGTTGTATTTACAAAAATAAAGTATCTATGTATGTTTATCCGCATTCTAGATACCATGACACAAGCTAGTTAAGCTTTGCTTACCATGGTTCTAGATATCGTTATGTAGAATGCTGTGGAATATTTATTTATTTATTATTATTTATTTATAAGGTAGGTTGAGTGGGTAGGCAGTAGGTTTTGAGAAATTTAAGATTTCGTTAGAATCGTTGGATGATTCGGACAGTCTTACATCATTGCGTCTGAGATAAAAGGATTGATATTACATATCGTTACATATTTCATCGCATTTCATCGGCCCTAATCATTCTTTGCAAGCTTTCCATATCAGATCTTTTGTAGAAATTATTTGCACGAAAGTACAATAATTTTGATAGTCGCTAGAAACGCTTCATAGAGTAAAAGCAGAGAGGAGGCGGCCTGTTCGTAACTGCATGTGATATTCAACTAGGTCCTGACGTTATAGCCTACTATAACGTTGGCTTTATTCTGCGTACGGTATTATCATCCACTACACAGCTCTCTTAGCCTCAGTGTCTTCAAATATAATTTTCTATGCACTATGTGTCTGAATACATTTAGTGTTATCTAATGTGAGATACTTATATTATCAAGTGGGCATTGTCTAACTCTAACCTGTCATAAGGAAATCAAATAACAACACCTCCTCTCTGTATGTGCTCTATTGCATAATAAAAAAAAACACTTCATTATTAATTACTTTTGTAGTACTTAAATAAGTATAAGTTCGGCTTATAGGTATAGTACAAATAACATAAATTTTTGAATATTACCTAATTCCGCTAACGCCATGCAACCTCCATGCCAGGCGGTTTCTTTCTCATGATCAGCGAATATAGCGAGTACACACTCGCACACATCGGCGGCAGCCACGGCCGGTAGTCTCGCACCGATACGTCCCACACCTTTTGCTGCGGACCACCGCACTACGGTATCGTCATCGCGAAGAGAACATAGTAGGAGCTCTACTACTTCTTCCACCTAAGAACAAGGGTAACATTTACAATTCGATCTCTCTACATTTCAATATTCTTAAGTTATACTTGGTCGACTTATTTGAAAAGATTTTCAACTGATTACCGCTTAATAGAAACATTATATAATTACTTCTTGAGGTATATCTTGTTCGTCGTCATCGGGAGGAGAAGACACAGGCTCAGTATCTCCAGAAGCTGCAACTCCTCCCAACGTAACGGCCAGTGATCGTGAGCCGCGAGTATACCTCCACGAAGCTACACGTGGTCGGAGGAATGTCAAACCTAGCAAAAAGAAAACACACATATGAGGTGGACACTCTGATAGTCGAAAAGTATGAAAACTATTATCAATTTAGTAGAAGGAAATAAAACGTTTTGTAAATCGGCGGGTCACAAAGTGACCTCGAAAAACACCACAATGAAATTGATTGTTTGTTCTGAGAAAAGGGTAGATCATAAGGGTAGAGCATACGAGTGGAGCTTTAAAACCTTGCACATCACTCAGTTTGGTTGCTTCACAGTTAGTCCGAAAAGCCAACCCCGAATGAGGATGGTTCTTCCTTATGTATCTATTTAAAAGAGGACAGTGGAAAAACAGGAAGTGGTGGTGATTTCAGGGCTGTGGTTTTTTATTCAACTTGGTGGCAGACAAGCATATGGCCCACCTGATTGAAAGTGACTACCGTGGGCTCTCTCAACAAAATAACAAAAGGCCACACACTTCAAACTTATATCTGTGGTACATTCATGAATGGGGAGAGTTAAATAAGAATATCATACATTAAAATATAATCTAATAGTAATACCTATTCTCTGTACAATTTTAACACCATACTTTCTAACAAGCATAGCCTTATGGTGTTGGTAATTTTGGTTGGTCATCCACTCAAGTAGTTTAGGTGCAAAAGGTAACAAGTCATCTCTCTTCCCATGCTTGAGAACAGCAGCGATTGCAGCTAGTACTCCATAATGGATTGTGTCTTCTTCTTGAATATTGGAATGTAGCTCACAAGCCCAGTCAAAGAAGGCACCCATATACAATTCTTTTACATCTGACCTGGAAATTAAGATATGCTACACATATTTTCCTCCATGCATTTTTTGTATGGTGTTTTGAATCTGAGCTTTATTCAAAAATTATATTCTCCTAACAGAAAGTCAGTTAAAAATCAATAACAAAATTTCTACTAAATAGGTATACCAAACTAGCACCACTCCATGGGACCAGAAGGTGAATGAATATAAATGTGGCAAATAATAAAAAAAGAATTGACATACTTAAAACTACATAAACCATTTACTATTTAACATTATATCTCTTAACTCCATATCGTCGTTGTCAAACCAAAATCTGCTATGTGCACTCTCTTCACTTAGCAGATTTTATTTGACAATATTTCTAGCTGCTCCACATAGCATATTTGAATAAGTTGTCATAGTGCGTCGTATAGTACTTATAAGCACATGGCCTTTCATGCAATAGATTGTCATTTACCAATCCAAGTTGAATCATTTACCAGTCGCAATTGTCAAAATCCAATCGTAATTTTAAACATGTTAAAATTATAAAAAATGCACATAGCAGATTTTGGTTTGACAACGACGATATATTCTATTCTTTTCTTATTATATGCTGAAGATAAAACAAATAGGTATTAAATACCTTATAAGAAACTTAGAAGCCAAGTAAGCACTGGCCTCTGCACATGAGTCCTTGCATAATGCATAACTTTTACAAATATTGAAGATTCTCTCCATTACTGTCAGTTTCTTCGATCCACTGGCAGCATCTGAAACAGGAATAAAATATTTTATACTATAATTTTGTGCCTCTTTTGGCTGCTGTGGGCCATTGATCTGTATAATTATTCAGTTTGTTTGGAAAAACCTAGATAAAGTTATTTTTCAAACTTATTGTTGCCCATGAAATTTTAGTCTAATGCTTGCCCTCCAATGTTGAAGAGTTTTTAATTGTTGGAATTTCATACTCTTTGTTTATGGCTGATTTGATTAAAAAGTAAATGTCAGATGTCATATTTGAATTTAAAAGTTTTTGGAGCTAGGTAAAATTCTAGACAGAAATTTTTATTATAAGAAAGATTTTGACGAGGTAGCATGTTTTTTATAATTATGTAAAGTGATAGTATTTGTTAATAATGTGTTGATAAGGTTGCTTTATTTTTATTAGCGTGTGTATGTTTTTGTGGATATAATATATGATCCAATAATTGAATGTGAGTGTTTATTTTTATTTACCATGAAGTAGCAACTAATTTTTCAAGTGGTTATGGGCCCAGAAGCAGAGTAAGGAATATACTACGTAAGTAATGAATTGAGATTTTGAAATAGAGATAACATCATGTCGGACGAAAATTTACCAAAATTAAATTGTGAAAATGATTATCATATGTGGAAGAAGCGTTTTACACTTTTGTTACAAGCCAAAGATTTGGAAGTGGCAATAGATGGCGAGGTAAAGGATAAAGATTTTAATTTCTTTTAAGATGCTAAAGCGAAATTTTATCTCATTAACAGTCTGAATGATAAATATGTTAGCCATGTAATAAATTATAATACCTACAAAGAAATGATAGAGAATTTGGATACACTATTTTTAGGAAATGATCAAACCCAACTATGTCAGCTTTTAGAAAATTTTTACAAATACGAATTCAAGAATAATGACATATTGATTGATATTAGCAATATTCAAAATATTGTTACTAAAATAAAGAATTTAAATTTTGAAATTAAAGAAATGCAAATTTTGTCAAAGATTTTGAGTTCTCTACCAATGGAGATGGCAAATTTTAGAACGGCCTGGGAATCCACCCCTAGCACAGAGAAAAACGTTACAAATTTGATTGCAAGGATAATTTTGGAGAAGAAAATAAAAGAAAGTCAGGAAAATTCTAAAACAATTGGTAATGACAGTTCAGAAACAAATGCAACCAAGGATGGATACAACTTTTTAGTTATCAAAGCATGCTTTAAGTGTGGAAAGAAAGGCCATATCGCAAGGTTCTGCAGGAATAACAATTATTTTAATGGAAATAATCAAAATTTTACTAAACCGTTACAATGCTACAAATGCTTGAAGAATGGACACCGTAATACTGACTGCAGTGAACAATACAGCTGTATCATTTGTAAACAGGATTCACACTACACTAAATTTTGTTTAAAACATGGAAATAACTCATTGAGTAATCATTTTATTAATTATATGGGAATGAGCGAAGAAACAGAATTTGTTTTAGACTCAGGAGCGACATGCCACATAATTAATGATTTAAATCTTTTAGATAAAATAGAGGGTTGTTCACAGAGAATTATGACCGCTGATGGCAATATACATTTGATTGATAAAATTGGAAAAATACAGTGTCATATTAACAACAATAATCTTACTTTTAAGGATGTTCTGTTTGTACCAGGAATGAAGAAAAATTTAATTTCAATTTCTAGATTAACAAATAATGATTGCAAAATTGTATTTTTCAGAAATCAATGTGAGGTGCGAGATGCATACAGTAATGTTTGCTACCTGACTGGAGTTAAGAGCAGTGACGGTTTGTACTGCGTGAAACTACCTGTGCAAAGGTATGCTGTACGGGATATGAGGTCAGTCGAGCTTAACAAATTTAACTCTATTCATTTGGTAAATAACTTAAACTTTTGGCATCGCGCTTTAGGTCATACTCCGGTTTCGAAAACTAAAAATTTAGTTAGAGGTATTGACATTAAAAGTAACAAGGAAGTGGACGCCTGCGAAGTCTGCATCAAAGCTAAGCTTTGCAGAAAACCTTTTTTAACTGAAAGGCATAGAGCAAGCAAACCGTTAGAAATCAGCCATACCGATTTGTGTGGACCTATAGGAACGGAATCCTGGGACGGTTATAAATATTTTATAACCTTTCTAGACGATTTTACAAACTTTATAAAAATTTATTTATTAAAAACAAAGGATGAAGCTTTTTCAAAAATAATTAATTACATTAATTTATGCGAGAATCATTTTAATGCAAAAGTTAAAACTTTTCGGTGCGATAATGGTGGTGAATACACCAGTAATAGGTTCAAAAAATATTGTGAAGACAAAGGCATAAATTTAGACTACACTATTCCATATACACCACAATATAACGGTAAAGCAGAACGGTTAAATAGAACAATTATGGAAAGAACAAGATCTTTGTTGTTTGAATTTAATTTACCAAAAATTTTATGGAGCGAAGCTGTTTTAACTGCAGCTTATCTAACTAATAGGTGTTCAAATACAGTTACTGCGAAAACACCAGCTGAATTATGGTTTAATAGAATTCCAAATTTAAAACATTTAAAAATATTCGGTTCGTTGGCATATTACAAAATAAACACAAATTTAGGTAAACTTGATTCTAGATCAAATAAAGGGTTACTAGTAGGATACACTAATAATGGCTACAAAATTTGGGATGCGGTTAACTACAAAATTCATTATTCAAGAGATGTTAGTTTTATCGACAATTTTCATGAAATACAAAAGTATTTAATTGAAAGCAAAAGATTTTCTGGACAAAATGATCTATCGAATTTATTTAAAGATGAAGAATTTGAAGATATAAACAATGATAATAATTTGGAAAATAATTTACAAAACGGGTATACATTTGTGAGGGGAAGTATGAATATGGAAGAGAGAAGTAATGGGTCACTTGTTGGAGAGAGTCGTGAAGAAGATGAAGAGAATTTTGAAGATAGCCGTGGAGAAGAACTTTTACATGAAGAGAATTTCGAAGATAGTCGTGGAGAAGAATTATTGATTGGAGATAATATTAATAGTAATTTGTTAGAAGATAATAATGAGAACATAAGAAGTGAAGAAGCCTTTGTTGAAGGAGGAGATTCTTTTGAAGATGCTGAAGAAGAAGCTGTTGCTGTTGATGATGATAATATTGAGTTGAATATTGAACCAGTTGTTAGAAGAATTTTACCAGAGAGAGATAGACGTTTGCCAACGAGATTGAAGGATTTTGATTTAGAAAGTTCGTTTTTAACATATAGTGAAGCAATACAGAGTGAAGAGAAAGATTTATGGAAGAAAGCTATTAAGGAAGAAAAAGATTCTTTGGAAAAGAACAAGACGTGGATAATTGTGGATAGATCAGAAGCAAAGAATAAGAATATTATTACCAGCAAATGGGTTTTTACAATAAAACCAGGAGGAAGATATAAAGCTAGATTAGTTGCGAGAGGTTTTTCACAAAAATATAGTGTAGATTATAAAGAAACGTATAGTCCAGTGGTTAATATTACGAGTGTACGTTTGTTATTGTCAATTGCGGGACAAAAAGGTTACAGAATAAAGCAATTTGATGTTAAAACTGCGTTTTTATATGGTGAATTAGAAGAGGATATTTTTATGGAGGTTCCGTTAGGGTATAATCTAAATAAAGATAAAATTTGTAAACTCAAGAAGAGTTTATACGGTCTTAAACAGGCGCCGCTTATGTGGAATATTAGGTTGACAAATTATTTGAAGAAATTGGGTTTTATACAATTAAAACAAGATCCATGTTTATTTGTTTGTAGGGAAAAAGAGATTTATTTAGCAATTTATGTTGATGATGGACTATTAATTGGAAAAAATGAATCGGAATTAAATAGAATTATAACAGATTTAGAAAAAGAATTTGAGATGAAAAAATTTGATAAGGTTGAAAAGTTTATTGGTATTGATATTTCTGTTAAGGAGAATTTAATTAAAATATATCAAAAGACATATATTGAACAACTTTTACAAAGATTTGGTTATAGTGATCTTAAAGAAAGTGTTCATCCTGATATTTTGATTGATACACATCAAGAGGGGAAAAGTAATATTAGTGATGTGCATCAATACAGACAGCTTGTGGGATCTCTTTTATATTTAGTTAACAGAACTAGATTGGACATTTCATTTCACGTTGGTTACTGTAGTAGGCATCAGGAAAGTCCTAATTTAAATGATTTTGGTAATATTAAAAACATTTTTAGGTATATTGAAAATTCAATTTCTTCGGGTATTCAATATTCACAGGGGAGTGATTTTACACTCAGAGCTTACTGTGATGCAAATTTCGCTGGCGACCCAGATACTCGGAAAAGCACGACTGGGTTCATAATTTTGTATAGCGGTGGACCGATACATTGGTGTTCACGTAAGCAGTCTGTCACTGCTCTTTCTAGTACAGAGGCTGAATACATCTCAGCAGCCGAATGTATTAAAGATCTGTTGTATGTTCAAAGTTTGTTCAGAGAATTAACTGGTAAAACTCCTAAAACTGAGTTGTATGTAGATAACCAATCGGCAATTGTTTTGATTAAAAATGGAATTTTCAATAGACGGAGTAAACATATTGATGTCAAATATCATTTTATTAAAGAGAAAATTGATGAAAAATTAATTGAAATTTATTATTGTCAAACCAATTTAAATATAGCAGATATTTTAACTAAAGGACTAGACAGAACAAAGTTTTTACGTTTAAGGAAGTTTTTAGTGAGTGATCAATGAACTCGAGTGATTATTGATGATTAATAGAATGGTGAATAATTTTAAGTGTTTTTGGTCTTTAATTCCAAATTTTATTATTAATTATTTTCTTATTATAGATATAGTTGTTGGTGATTATTTGAAAGTTATTAAGGGGTGTTTTTATTTAATATGTATTTAGATATAGGTAGGTGATAGGTAGGGACTTATATATGGGTTATATTTGAGTTAGTAACAGAGGAGTTAATTAATTTGAGATATTAATTTAAGGTATGAAATTCAGAGGGGATGTTGAAGAGTTTTTAATTGTTGGAATTTCATACTCTTTGTTTATGGCTGATTTGATTAAAAAGTAAATGTCAGATGTCATATTTGAATTTAAAAGTTTTTGGAGCTAGGTAAAATTCTAGACAGAAATTTTTATTATAAGAAAGATTTTGACGAGGTAGCATGTTTTTTATAATTATGTAAAGTGATAGTATTTGTTAATAATGTGTTGATAAGGTTGCTTTATTTTTATTAGCATGTGTATGTTTTTGTGGATATAATATAGCTCGTGCGAGTTAACATGGCACCTGCCTCGAAGACACCCTCCTCCCGCTTCCCCGCGCGCGACCCCGCTCTCGCCGTGCGAGGCTAGTAGCGTCAGCGTACACGCCTCCCGCTCCCCCGCGCAAAGCCCCGAGCCAGGTGCCATGTTAACTCGCACGAGTTGTATATGATCCAATAATTGAATGTGAGTGTTTATTTTTATTTACCATGAAGTAGCAACTAATTTTTCAAGTTCCAAGACCCTGTGCCCGGGTGCTTTGCATCCATTATACCCACCTGCTCTAAACCATTACTAAGAAAGTTTTAAATATTTGTGTGCAAATTGTGTTTCGCTTTGATAATTTTAATTATAACAAATAGCCATTATGCCATAATAGTCCTCATATTATAATAATGTAATGACATGCATGTTCAATGAATCATTTTAATGCAAAAGTTAAAACTTTTCGGTGCGATAATGGTGGTGAATACACCAGTAATAGGTTCAAAAAATATTGTGAAGACAAAGGCATAAATTTAGACTACACTATTCCATATACACCACAATATAACGGTAAAGCAGAACGGTTAAATAGAACAATTATGGAAAGAACAAGATCTTTGTTGTTTGAATTTAATTTACCAAAAATTTTATGGAGCGAAGCTGTTTTAACTGCAGCTTATCTAACTAATAGGTGTTCAAATACAGTTACTGCGAAAACACCAGCTGAATTATGGTTTAATAGAATTCCAAATTTAAAACATTTAAAAATATTCGGTTCGTTGGCATATTACAAAATAAACACAAATTTAGGTAAACTTGATTCTAGATCAAATAAAGGGTTACTAGTAGGATACACTAATAATGGCTACAAAATTTGGGATGCGGTTAACTACAAAATTCATTATTCAAGAGATGTTAGTTTTATCGACAATTTTCATGAAATACAAAAGTATTTAATTGAAAGCAAAAGATTTTCTGGACAAAATGATCTATCGAATTTATTTAAAGATGAAGAATTTGAAGATATAAACAATGATAATAATTTGGAAAATAATTTACAAAACGGGTATACATTTGTGAGGGGAAGTATGAATATGGAAGAGAGAAGTAATGGGTCACTTGTTGGAGAGAGTCGTGAAGAAGATGAAGAGAATTTTGAAGATAGCCGTGGAGAAGAACTTTTACATGAAGAGAATTTCGAAGATAGTCGTGGAGAAGAATTATTGATTGGAGATAATATTAATAGTAATTTGTTAGAAGATAATAATGAGAACATAAGAAGTGAAGAAGCCTTTGTTGAAGGAGGAGATTCTTTTGAAGATGCTGAAGAAGAAGCTGTTGCTGTTGATGATGATAATATTGAGTTGAATATTGAACCAGTTGTTAGAAGAATTTTACCAGAGAGAGATAGACGTTTGCCAACGAGATTGAAGGATTTTGATTTAGAAAGTTCGTTTTTAACATATAGTGAAGCAATACAGAGTGAAGAGAAAGATTTATGGAAGAAAGCTATTAAGGAAGAAAAAGATTCTTTGGAAAAGAACAAGACGTGGATAATTGTGGATAGATCAGAAGCAAAGAATAAGAATATTATTACCAGCAAATGGGTTTTTACAATAAAACCAGGAGGAAGATATAAAGCTAGATTAGTTGCGAGAGGTTTTTCACAAAAATATAGTGTAGATTATAAAGAAACGTATAGTCCAGTGGTTAATATTACGAGTGTACGTTTGTTATTGTCAATTGCGGGACAAAAAGGTTACAGAATAAAGCAATTTGATGTTAAAACTGCGTTTTTATATGGTGAATTAGAAGAGGATATTTTTATGGAGGTTCCGTTAGGGTATAATCTAAATAAAGATAAAATTTGTAAACTCAAGAAGAGTTTATACGGTCTTAAACAGGCGCCGCTTATGTGGAATATTAGGTTGACAAATTATTTGAAGAAATTGGGTTTTATACAATTAAAACAAGATCCATGTTTATTTGTTTGTAGGGAAAAAGAGATTTATTTAGCAATTTATGTTGATGATGGACTATTAATTGGAAAAAATGAATCGGAATTAAATAGAATTATAACAGATTTAGAAAAAGAATTTGAGATGAAAAAATTTGATAAGGTTGAAAAGTTTATTGGTATTGATATTTCTGTTAAGGAGAATTTAATTAAAATATATCAAAAGACATATATTGAACAACTTTTACAAAGATTTGGTAATAGTGATCTTAAAGAAAGTGTTCATCCTGATATTTTGATTGATACACATCAAGAGGGGAAGAGTAATATTAGTGATGTGCATCAATACAGACAGCTTGTGGGATCTCTTTTATATTTAGTTAACAGAACTAGATTGGACATTTCATTTCACGTTGGTTACTGTAGTAGGCATCAGGAAAGTCCTAATTTAAATGATTTTGGTAATATTAAAAACATTTTTAGGTATATTGAAAATTCAATTTCTTCGGGTATTCAATATTCACAGGGGAGTGATTTTACACTCTTACTGTGATGCAGATTTCGCTGGCGACCCAGATACTCGGAAAAGCACGACTGGGTTCATAATTTTGTATAGCGGTGGACCGATACATTGGTGTTCACGTAAGCAGTCTGTCACTGCTCTTTCTAGTACAGAGGCTGAATACATCTCAGCAGCCGAATGTATTAAAGATCTGTTGTATGTTCAAAGTTTGTTCAGAGAATTAACTGGTAAAACTCCTAAAACTGAGTTGTATGTAGATAACCAATCGGCAATTGTTTTGATTAAAAATGGAATTTTCAATAGACGGAGTAAACATATTGATGTCAAATATCATTTTATTAAAGAGAAAATTGATGAAAAATTAATTGAAATTTATTATTGTCAAACCAATTTAAATATAGCAGATATTTTAACTAAAGGACTAGACAGAACAAAGTTTTTACGTTTAAGGAAGTTTTTAGTGAGTGATCAATGAACTCGAGTGATTATTGATGATTAATAGAATGGTGAATAATTTTAAGTGTTTTTGGTCTTTAATTCCAAATTTTATTATTAATTATTTTCTTATTATAGATATAGTTGTTGGTGATTATTTGAAAGTTATTAAGGGGTGTTTTTATTTAATATGTATTTAGATATAGGTAGGTGATAGGTAGGGACTTATATATGGGTTATATTTGAGTTAGTAACAGAGGAGTTAATTAATTTGAGATATTAATTTAAGGTATGAAATTCAGAGGGGATGTTGAAGAGTTTTTAATTGTTGGAATTTCATACTCTTTGTTTATGGCTGATTTGATTAAAAAGTAAATGTCAGATGTCATATTTGAATTTAAAAGTTTTTGGAGCTAGGTAAAATTCTAGACAGAAATTTTTATTATAAGAAAGATTTTGACGAGGTAGCATGTTTTTTATAATTATGTAAAGTGATAGTATTTGTTAATAATGTGTTGATAAGGTTGCTTTATTTTTATTAGCATGTGTATGTTTTTGTGGATATAATATAGCTCGTGCGAGTTAACATGGCACCTGCCTCGAAGACACCCTCCTCCCGCTTCCCCGCGCGCGACCCCGCTCTCGCCGTGCGAGGCTAGTAGCGTCAGCGTACACGCCTCCCGCTCCCCCGCGCAAAGCCCCGAGCCAGGTGCCATGTTAACTCGCACGAGTTGTATATGATCCAATAATTGAATGTGAGTGTTTATTTTTATTTACCATGAAGTAGCAACTAATTTTTCAAGTTCCAAGACCCTGTGCCCGGGTGCTTTGCATCCATTATACCCACCTGCTCTAAACCATTACTAAGAAAGTTTTAAATATTTGTGTGCAAATTGTGTTTCGCTTTGATAATTTTAATTATAACAAATAGCCATTATGCCATAATAGTCCTCATATTATAATAATGTAATGACATGCATGTTCAATGAATCATTGTGTAACAGTAACAGCAGAACACTGACTCCTAAGTCACATGATTACCTAGTTTGGGAGCCAGGGTTCATAATTTTCTTGTATTACCTTAACTACATTGTATTGTGTATACCATCTAAGACATGTTTATTGTTTTATTGTTCATTTATTTATTGTTTAATTACCTGGCTGTCCTGGCGCAAATCCATCCAGTCTGCTCATGTGGAATGGAATAATTACAACAATAGAGAGCCATAGTAACAAAACAAATCTACTTCTCCAAGTCTCTTTGTCTTTTGGATCCTGAGCCTCCAGGAATGTCAACACTGTCAGGAGATCTGAAACCTAGACATTCACGAAGTCCGTATTACAGTATGCAATGACTAGTAACACATTTAATAACATTTTTTAAGTGATGAAACTGTACCTCATGTGGAAGATATCTCACAACTACTTTATACCCTCTAACTCTTATAATTTGATACATGTAATTGAATGTAGCGTGTTTTAACTCTAGCGGTGAGTCCTTATCCTTGATCAAGCTCAAAAACTTAGAAAGAATCTTATCCAAGTAAGGATCCAGCAGATGTGGTTGTTCATAATATTGTTTGAGTATTGCGTAAAGTTTGTCATATTCTAATTCGCATGAAGGTGTGTTATAAATATTTTTCACATTATCGATCATATTCAGCACTTCTTCTGCCTCTGCAAAATGCTCTAAAGCGCAACCGAGACCAATATTGTCACATTCGTCATCCCGGTTCATGTCGGCATCGTGACCAACCATTTTAATTTAGTAAATCTACTGAATTAGTAATTCTCGAAAGTCGTTCCAGATACAATCACTAATGACTTGAGAATATCTTTAAAATAGATCAATTGAGATCCTATCCTTGTAAACAATATTTTAAAAACAATATTTTTATTAAATGTACTCGCTTTTTGTTGGTATCCAAATTGACATCATTGACATGACATGACATTAACATTATTTTGATTGACACAAAGAGTCTGTGCAAAGCTTAGAGTATCAAGAGCTGCCATACCTACGAAAAAAAACTGCCTACCTAAACTTCGATTTTATGAATGAACAGAACGCAATATGGCGGCCTAGTAGGGAATCCAGTAAATTGTCGATAACTATTTATCGATATAAAAAGGGCACAGACTAAAAAATTATACATTTGAAAGAAAAATTACATAATTACGTGGGTAGCTTAAGTGGATGCCGATTATTTTTGTGTTCTGAGGTGGCAGTGTGCTTAGGGCTTCGGAATTAAAATCAAGGAGAATTGTATAAAATCATACTTTTAACTTGAAGATGTAAGTAAAAATGGAAGTAATTTCTTATTATCTAAATTTATATTTATCAATTTAATAGCTCTATCACCAGGCAATATTATTAACCTACTTATATTATAAACGTGAAAGTTTGCAATGCAAGTATTGAAGGATGGGTGGATGTATGTATATTACTCTATCACGTAAAAAGTACTGAATGGATTTTAATGAAATTTGGTATGGAGTTAGCTGACTCCCTGGATTAACACATAGGCTGTTTGGTCACGATAACCGACTTCCACGTGAGCGGAGCTGCGGTGGAGTCACAAAAAAATATTATTTTAAAAGCGTGATTACAAATGATATAGCCCTGAATCCTTAGTACCGAGTGAAATGTATGGCTGTACCGAATAACACCCCGTCCCCACCACTCCCCTCTCCCCACACGATTTCTCTGTCAAGACCGCTTCGTCGACAAACTGTATGTAGTATGAATCGTTAGACTGTGGTATAGTACTTTAAGTACTCTAAGGCTGGCCTACCATTGTAGAAGGTGATATTCCAAATACACATTTTCTTGTTCAACTATTTATATCATATTGATTTTGTAGTTTTATAGATGTAAAAAATCCTTTAGTATCTATTAACCAGTAATACCAGTACCATTGAGATAGAATAATAAAAAGTCAATGGCATTTCAAAAGTCATTCACTATGTATGGAAAGTAGTCTTCGTTCTTTCGACATTTGATAAAATATCGATAATTAAAATTCTATCACCACATCACTAGCAATTTTATTTGACCAATCTGGTGCTACTACATCCCCACTACGTTAGAACGCAATATGGAGGTTGGCGTTTTCCCTTATATGATTTTATGAATGAATCTCGTAGTAGCTTCAAGTCTTTATATTTACTATGTCTATGGTGCAAAGTATAGACATAAATAGAATTAGAAATACACTCTACGCGTACTCTACGATGCAAAGGGTGCTGCATGTCTGTGTATATCATACTTAGAGTATATCAAGAGGTGCCATACCTACGAAAAAAAACTGCCTACCTAAACTTGGATTTTATGAATGAATGGAAAGCAGTATGGCGGCCTAGTAGGGAATCCAGTAAACTGTCGATAACTACTTATCGATATAAAAAGGGCACAGACTAAAAATTTATACATTTGAAAGAAAAAATTAAGTGATTAGCTTAAGTGGATGCCCATTATTTGTATTCTCAGGTTGCAGTGTGCTTATGGCTTTCTGTCAGACTTTCCTTGTGATAGCCAGAGTTTCGAATAATTCGCCCAGAAGGACGTAGAATCTACAAAGATTCTTTAGTCTTTGAGTAACGATATATATATATATATTTAGTAGTACTCCAGGTACATAACACATTGGCATAAAAATAAAATCGATTTGGACAAAAAAAAATCGAATTTTTATTTAATATTTTTGTTATTTTTTTGGAAAAAATGTTTTAGTATCTATTCATCAGTAATACCAGTACCATTATGCGATAGAATAATAAAAAGTCAACGGCATTTCAAAAGTAATTCACTATGTATGGAAAGTGGTCTTCGTTCTTTAAATATTTGGGAAAATATCGATAATTAAAATTCTATCACCGCATCACTAGCAATTTTATTTGACCAATCAGGTGCTACTACATCCCCACTACGTTGGAAAGCAAGATGGAGAATTGGCGTTTTCCTAATATGATTTTATGAATGAATTTCGTAGTAGCTTCACGTCTGTATATTTATGTCTATGATATCATAGCATCGACATAATATATTTGTCAGTAGTAGTCACTAGTCAGTCAGTCAATATATCATATCATATCGTCTGTGAACTGGCAACCGATCCCTAGCATATATCAAAGAGTAATAAAGAAATAACTCCTACTCCTTAATAACTCCTTCTCCTTCTCTTTCTATAACTGTTCTTATTAACGTCAAAGACTTGATATAAAGGTCCTAGTTACCATGTCATAAAATCCCCAAAAATCCCAAAAAAATTGTCTTTGGTGCTGTGTGTGGTTGTGGTTTTTTTACGGATTTCTGGAATGACAAATCCCTGCTGCAATAATGAATTATAAATGGTTTTTTAACTCGTAGCAGCAGATTATGTTTCTGATTTAACTTCATAACGTCTTAAAAATGAATAATCGTGAGTATTATAATTATACTTCGAGTTGTACCTACTTTTTTGTAATAGGTTGACGTAAGATCACTTGTACAAATGTTACTATGGTTCTGTTGTTTGTTGTACACATAATAATGTAAAGTTATCTAATTCTAGAGATCAGAGGTCCTGCGAAGCGTAAAGTGAAGCCAGTGGAACCTCAGTCTTTATTAGATTTCGATCTTGGTGAAGGTGAGAGCTCGGACGACTCCGATTTTCGTATCGAAGATCACCCCGAAGAAAGTGATGATTATTCCATAAATACGGACGACGATGAGAAAAGTACGTAATTTTTGAAAATTGCTATTAGTAAATCAAATGTTTATAACTTGTTATTCTTTGCTGTCCTACAACCTGAACATTAATTAAAAATGTCACAAACTCGGCTTTAGGGGAGTTTATAGGGTCAAACAATACCTATGGGGCTAAGCCAACCCTTATCTGCAAGCTGAAATGTGAGCTGCTTAATGAATGGTTTCCTCACAGGGTTCAGAGGTTGCATGGTAGTCACTCCCACTGTTTAAGCCAAACTAAAGGTGGCAAACTGACCATACCTATGAGAATGTAGGAAACAACACTTAGAATATTTAGATGATCATTACAAACTAAACTATGTTTAACCATGCAGGTTAATTAACCCAGATAAACCTGAAACTATTTTTTTCTCGGAAAGTTTTGATTTTTGTATATATCTCTTAATATAGCCCCAGCATTTCAAGAAAAATAGTACAAAAAATCTGGAACTTCTGGAAAAGCTGGAAAATGATGACCCATACATGGGTCGGTCGGCACAATCTTGCCTTTTTACTAATATGTTTTTGCTATTGATGGACACCATAAATGAAACATTTTTTATTGAATCTAAGGTATTTTTATTCTGAAAATATGTTCGTATTACAATTTTAAATAATAATTACAATGCAGTATGGTAGGTAATTGAAAAAACATCCTTTGGGTTGTAAATGTAAGTTACACTTCAAGCAAAAATCATTACATTTTTTTTTGCATCACCACCTGATCGGTTTATCCCTGATAAACTGCTTACAACTATGACCCCCGGAATAAGGAATCATAGCCTCGTCGATGCTTTGCATCTCGTCAATTTTCCTTGCCGGCATTTTCCTGAAAAATAGCATTCTGCAAAGTAAATAAAGGTCTCATCTTAGCGTATTTATCACTCTGAACTTGAATCAAACTATTATTTCAGCATATAGGAATTCAGTATATAGGAAATTCTGTCGCGAGATACTGACTTATTGAGTGAAGAAAAATTACAGTCTGATGAATTTTCCCAATGAATTCGTCGTCTTGGTACTGAGACATTTTATTTCGCTAGCAGAAATGTTACCGGGCTTATTTTTCTGGGAAGCATATAAATTTGTATACTCCACAATCAAATTGGACGACGTAACTCATCTAAGGGACATTCCACGGATTAGAAACTAGGAAACTCATTTGGTATATGACTACTCCTCCAATTATAGGTTGTATTTTGCACAGACGTAGGGCGAATTACAGTATGTTCCACTACGGCCGATGTAGATGGTACTAGTGGTGGAGTCGGCTGTCTAGTTAGAGACCTCTTCTGGAAATTAGCCAAGAGTCAGAACTGCTAACACCGTAATAATCTTGGGCAGGTGCACGTTAGAGAGACCCTGGTAAATTCTGTATGGCAATGTTATCCTCTTCTCCAGAATCTTTGTCAGTAACAACAGCATTTGCGTTATCTGGTGGTTCAAATTTTATGCATTCCGGAACCGGACCATCATCATTCTCTAATTGGTCAAAATTTCATTGAGCAACAAGGGCTTCAATCTGAAATAAAGAAAAAGGCTATTGTTTTACAGAAATTGCAAAGTACAGTGATTGTGCCGACGGAACCATGTATGGGTTCATGAAATATTCGGCAATATAAAAGTGAAAAGAATAAGAATTATTTGTGGTTTCTTCTTATTATAAATGTTAAAATGTTTCATAGTTTATGTTCCTGATATTATATTTATAGAAATAAACCGTACATATACAATAATATTACCTTTTTGAGGACATCTTTTCAAAATTTCAATACACACGATTTCACTAATAAAAATCTGCTAGAAATTATAAAAATCACTACTTATATTGTCAACACAGTTATTAGTCATTAACTGACGATGCTTAAAATACATGTCAATCAACTTAATCATATCATACAATGAGCGTAGAATTTTTTATATCTTGAAACCCATGTATAGGTCGGTCGGTCTAACTGGGTTAATGTGCAGCTGAACTTAAGAATCTTCGAAAACCAACTATTTCCAGATTTTTTATAATGTTCATTACAAAATTTTACAGATAAGCAAGCAAAAACTGAATCTTCAGAAGAATCAGAATCTGAAATTGAGGATGGATTTAAAAATGCTGCAAATAATGTTGGAGGAGATGTACTTGTCAATGATGCTCTGGAAAAAGCTACACAAAAGGAGTTCAAGGTATAGTATAGAATTTGTAGGCCAACTTTGCTCATGTGCACTATATGGGCCAGCCAAAAAACAGATAAATGAACTTCTCAACCAGCAAAGTGATTTCATGCCTCTAGGATTAACATTTTAATATAGTCTGAGTTTTAATGGCTGCATGCTGCACTTACCGCAAAGGGACCCAAAAACCATTTGGTACCTAACACATAAATTATAGCTTTGTTATACAAACCAATGTAGGATATTTGGTTTTGGTAAAAATATTAGAATGACATTTTACATTTTAGTTTACTTTAAATTGAACAAATATTTTTAAATAAGTCAAATACTGAAGAAAGTTAAATAGGTAGCTTATTTAGGAAAAGAAATCTATAGCATACTAACATATATACAATAATAACATATATAAGGTATATATTCATTGCACTAATACAGTACAAATAAACAAGATAATATTTTTTTTATATGTAATAATGTTTTATTTCCAGTTTCCTGGAGAACTGGCCAATTTGCTAATATGTGCAGGCTGCCTTGGGTCCAGAAGTGATGACTTTAATGAGATAGTTGAATGTGACGGCTGCGGAGTAACAGTTCATGAAGGTAACAATAATTTTACATTATCAGTAGTTCTAGCCTTTTCTCATATAAATAAGATGAGAAAAGGCTTGTTGGTTTTCAGTGATTCTCCAAGTGTTTCTCCAAATCTGTTCTGGTCAGCTTACAATCTAAAAGTGACTTTGAAGCTGAAAAGTTGTAGTACAATTATTGCTCAGTTTAAAGATTTTAATGTATGAGCCATTCATTTCTTGATGGAATGTTTTCCACACGGTAGTGTCACACCAAGGACTATACTCATCAGTTGCATGCACTACTGCTCCATCATTGTTATAGTTCTTATAATTTTTGAACTAGTTCCAACCACTAGTGTAAAAGTATAAATTGGAATGTTTACAAACTTGGGATATTTCAATATGCAGATAATGTCACAAATAATTCATTAAAACAATAAGCATTCAAAAATGTTCAGCTGCAGATTTTAGACATAATGCATCCTTATGTACAACAGTACTACTGTACATTATATTCCAGATTTCCAGGATAGGTAAATGTGGGAAATTATGAATGTAGTGTACAGTGAACATCAGAAAGATTTTGATGAAAGTGTTCAGAATGATCTTAATTCTTTGATTTTACCCCCTTTCTGTTGATCGATTTTTGTCATTTTTTTTTATTTGTTTTACACCTTTAGTTTGAACAATGATACAATAATTTCTATCAATGAAACAATTTGATTTGCTCTTAATACTTACGTTTTAAGATAATTTTGAGACCAGGTCAAGATATTTCTGATGCTGACTGTACATAGGGCTGCTATGTTTAATGAACTGACAGTTCATGCCTGCATTCTTTTTAAGAGCGGCTCTACATTTCAGTAATTAAGTGTGCATTCTAGGTTGTTATGGAGTCTCAGACACTACTAGCGAATCCAGCACAGTCAGTTCTGCTTCTACAGAGCCATGGTTTTGTGAGGCTTGTAAAGCTGGAGTCACTGATCCTAATTGTGAGCTATGTCCGAATAAAGGTGAGTTATTTATTTAAAGAGTCTTGTGTCATACAAGCCTTGTTTGTATGTTTCCCAGAGAACTAAAACGTGGTAATACAGTTTAATTCTTTGTGAAATTAACTTGTAATATCTATTGTGTAAGAATCATGTTCATATAAATTTTCACAATGTGAATTTATATTTTCTAGGAGGAATCTTTAAAGAAACAGAAGTTGGTGCATGGGTACATTTAGTGTGTGCACTTTATGTACCAGGAGTAGCATTCTCAGAGGTAATGTTCATAGGGACATATTTCTAATAGAAAGCGATTATGCAATCGTTGCAAATTCACGCGAATTTAACTCTTATGACCATAACAAATCAAAAAGAAATGAATTAAAAAAAGCTTCGTATTCATAAGTAAATAATGACCTAAACGAATAATATTTGATTTGGATTTTCTAATTTGTTAAAAGGTGGAAAAGTTATCTGGAGTAACATTATTCGAGATGGCTTACTCTCGTTGGGGTGCGCGATCCTGTGCCTTGTGTGAAGATGCAACTCTGGCGCGGACGGGCGTCTGCGTAGGCTGCGATGCGGGCCTGTGTAAAACCTTCTTCCATGTCACATGGTACATTTTTATTTATTTAAATTCTTTACAGTCTCACCATTTATTACCTGAGGTAATTTTGATGACTTCTTGCTGAGAGATTGAGCTTTAGCTTGACCCAAAAATGCCCCATGTAATTTTTGGACTATAATATGTATAAATAGTACAAAACGTTAACTTTATTACACCAGTTTTTTCACAAAAACCGTTAAAAGCGTGTTGTGGTGTTAATATTTTCTCGTGTTTACGTCGGGTCTGGTCCCAATTAATGCAGTGAACAGCCTTATTGTGTACTGTTACTCATAATCTTTTAATTCTTCTGAAACAGTGGCCAACGTGCGGGTCTATTAGCCGAAGCGCATTCAGAAGAAGCCGAGCAAGCGGATCCGTTTTACGCTCACTGTAAACTGCACTCTGACAAGACTTTAGTTAAGAAACGTAAGCGGAATTGGCTGGCTTTGCAGTTACGGACGGAAAAAAGGTACATCACACACACACAAAGACAAATCAAAAGCCGTACTCAGTTTTGATAGCAGCCGCTGATTGGACATTACTCGCAGATTCGTATGAGAAACACTATAAAATACCGGAGGATGTTTGTGCCTCGTCATCCAGACCCGATATATTCCTATTTTCAAAACAGCAAAAGCGTGCAGTACTAGTAGAACACACAGTACCGTGGGAAACTAACATACCTAAAGACCACGCTATAAAAATAAACAAATACTTTGACCTGACCAACGAGTTAACCAAAAATGGCTATGTGGTTAAACTCTACGCCATAGAAGTAGGAGCAAGGGGAATTCCAGCTAAATCCCTGTATAACTTATTTAAAGACCTCGGATTGCCAAGAGCTTCAGTAAGCTCTTTACTCAAACGAATATCTAAAACGGCGTTGATAGGATCTTACCAAATTTGGATAGGTAGAGGGGGGAACACGACTGACGGTGGAGGTGAGCGCTGATGCATCACAAGGTGGCCACCCTAAACCTACACCTGGGTCGCAAGTCCCAGGCGCCGTCACAGTGTTCCTCTCTGTACCACGCCATGGACCCGGCGACCGCACGGTGAATCCATGGAATGCTAAGAACCGGATCTCTGGGCTTTATTCAGCACTAGATCGTCAAAATTAACTGAATCATGTCCACTCTTTACCTAGTCATTCATTGTGTTCTTTCCTAATAATGTTTTAATAAATATGTATTAATAAATTTTATTTTATTATTTTTGACTTTCAGAAAATTAGAATTGATAAATAATCTCAGCACCGAGGAGAAGTTAAGAATTCAACGTAAGCTTGTTAAATACAGAAAGAAGTATTTACAACAAAAAGAAAATAGAAATCCTCCATGGGGTATGTTTTGTTACTTTTGATAAATTGACCATACATTTTATTATGATACTAATAAATATTTTCTAATCATGCTTGTAGTACCAACACAAAAAATGGCGCGAATGTTGTACAGTAGTGCGTCTGCTATAAGGAAGTTTCAAAAGAAAGCAGAATGTATGGGCTTGGATACACACGCCTTGGAGTTTCAAGATGCTCAGGTAAACTTATTTGATTTTAAATTACTATTTTTGTAACTTTTCACACCAAGATGTGCTTTCTTACTCACGTCATCTACAGTAACTTATGATATTGTTTCTTCATTTAATAGTCCGTCATACTGTATTTGTGTTCTATATACAGGGTGTCCCAAAAGGTTACGTAGCTAGGAAGAGGTGTGATAGGGGTGGTCACAAGGGTAACCAGAAAAATAAAAAAAAAATCCCCTCTGGGAATTAAAATAAAAGGCATTTTTTTAAAAACTAAAAATTTT
The DNA here is from genome assembly GCA_914829495.1 of Eilema sororculum. Classification (NCBI taxonomy): domain Eukaryota; kingdom Metazoa; phylum Arthropoda; class Insecta; order Lepidoptera; family Erebidae; genus Eilema; species Eilema sororculum. The sequence goes on along the minus strand of OU618543.1, from coordinate 13,365,629 downwards.
ACACCTTTTGGGGCGACTTTGCTCCCGATGATCTACAAATATTGGTATAATTTAAAAAAAAAGCTGTTATGTTATCGTCAATAACCCTTGTTATTGACGATAACATAACAGTTATCGTAAATTGAAACAAAAAAAACAATACATATCTAAGCAATATTTTAAATAAAATTAAAGAGGGGATTTTTATTTTTATTTTTCTGGTGACCCTTGTGACCACCCCTATCACCCCTATTCCTAGCTACGTAACCTTTTGGGACACCCTGTATAATATGTATGTATTTACAAAAAGAAATGTATTTAAGTATGTTTATCCGTGTTCTAGATTCCATAACACAAGCTAGTTAAGCTATGCTTACCATGGGTCTAGATAGTGTTGTGTGTAGAATGTTGGGAAATATTTATTATTATTATTCCTCTTTATTTACTTTACTTACTTATTATTATTATTATTATACATCCCCTCTCACAAGCTAAGCTAGCACTACATAATAAAGAATACCATATTTGAAATTAACAGATTTCTAATCTAAAAACTACTTTTCACACTAACTATACACTCATGCCAAAAGCAGACATAAACAGAATCTTGTATTCCTACATATTATTTCAGATGGCAGCACTTAAAGATGTGTCTCGTCGTTGGCACGTGCCGCCAGCGTTCTCAGTCGAATTCGTTGGCTACTACTTGGAGAGGAACACTCGGGTGACATCATTAAGGAAGTCTCTTGAACGGCTCACCAAGGAGAATGAGAAACTCCTGTCTGGTGATGACAAGTTAAGATTGGATTATGACGAGGTGAGTGGTTTAGTACTTTACAGAAATGTTAGTTTTTTTGGATTTTACGCAAATGTGATACTACGCGTATAATTTTTGAATTGAATTGTTTAATAGCTTTGCCGGCTCTGCCGGCTGGATGTCGGTTATCGCGACCAAACATAGCCTATGTCCTTTCTCAAGGTTTAATCTACTAGTACGGTTTAATCTTAAACTAATACTACTACAAGGGTAATCTGTGGTATTGCTTTAGTAGAATCGAGGCCCAGGTTGGTTTATGAAGCTGGTCAATTTTGTTTGAGTTTCAAATGTCAAAAACGCGTTAGATAAAACACAGCTTAAATTTACAGGCTTCAAAAGAAAACACAGACGGTTTGGCCGCGATGGCGTCAGCGCGAAAATCTCTTCAACAGCTATACGATGTGATTATAGCATTGTGTCCTAAACGTGTAGCTCCAGCTCTTCTTGAAGACAAGCCTTTGGTGCCACCCGAGTTGCCTCGATCTACACCTAAAGTTACTCCACAACAGTTGCAGAAACGGTATGTCAATGCGTATTACATAATAAATGTACAAGGAAATATCGAGAATCTGAATTGTCGACTTTGATCTATAGATATTTAGGAACGGGTTCAAAAGCCGATTTGATCATCTTCCTCCATGAAAGGTCGCATTTTCTTGGCACTTCCTACCCTTGTTAAGAATATGCAGTACTAGCTTTTGCCCGCGGCTCCGCCCGCGTGGATGTCGGTTATCGCGACCAAACATAGCCTATGTCCTTTCTCATGGTCTAATCTACCCCTATACCAAATTTCATCAAAATCGGTTCAGTGGTTGAGGCGTGAAAGCGTAACATACAGACAGACAGACAGACAGACAGAGTTACTTTCGCATTTATAATATTAGTATGGATTATTGACCGATAATAACGCGTCTGTGTGTTTGAGGCTTTATGCTTTTCCTTTATTTCATTTACCTTACTTATAATAGTAATCACTCTTACCTCGATTTGTTGTTCCACAACAACATTCTACACAACGCTATGATATTACCCATGGTAAGCTTTTATACCTTGTGTTATGGAATCTAGAATGCGGATAAACATACTTCTATACTTTTTTTTTTGTAAATATATACATATTATACACAGAAACACCCAGACCAATGCCAGTAGCCATATTTATGCATACAAATATTTGCACTGAGCGGGAATCGAACCCGCGCCTCCTGCGTGGTAGTCGCGTCCACTACCGCCACGCCATTAGTTGATCTTCTTACATGTTATGTTTTATTCTATTTATAACCCCTAATACATTTGCATTTTGTCATTTTTTTCACACCATTCATACTGCATCCTTATCCTACCTTGAACTCTGCCCAAAACAAACGACTATCGTTTTATTTTTTACCTTCCAAGGTCTAAAACCGATCAAGTACTAATCAAAGCAATATAAAATATGCTAGCTATTGCCCGCGGCTCCGCCCGCGTAGATTTCCGTTATCGCGTATAAACATAGCCAATGTCCTTTCTCAAAATTATTTTGCTTCTATCTAAGAAGCGTAAAGCATAACAGACAGACAGAGTTATTTTGGTATTTATGATATTAGTATAGAACTATGGATTACTAACTTTTGCCCGCGGTTCCGTCCGTGTGGATGTCAGTTATCGCGACCAAACATAGCCTATGTCCTTTCTCATGGTCTAATCTACATCTATATCTAATTTAATCAAAATCGGTTCAGTGGTTTATGCGTGAAAGCGTAACATACAGACAGAGTTACTTTCGCATTTATAATCCATCCATACTAGTGGATGGTAATTAAGTACATGTCTTTTCATCTTATGGTTGATTGGATGGATGGGTGGATATATATTGTATATTATGGGCAAAAGTATCTATGGAATAGTTTCCTAACTTTACTGAAAATTTTATTAACAAGAATACTAAAAAGTACATTGAACAGCTCCTGGTATAAACAGGTGGATTGCATCGCAATTGTTTACCAATAACAATTCACTCATCTTCATTAGGCTGCCTGTCCACCGAAGCGGAGTGAGGCTGCGGAGCGGAGAAACGGACAAATATTATCCAATGGGATTGCACAAACTTCGATTTTGTGCAATCCCATTGGATAATATTTATCCGTTTCTCCGCTCCGCAGCCTCGCTCCGCTTCGGTTAACAGGCAGCTTTAGTGACGACGAAGTACAGAGTTAACATATCGCGTCTTTCTTTGCATTGAAACCCGATTGTGATGCAATCCATCTGTGCCATCCAATCGAAAGATTAAATGTCCAATTATAACATGTATAATATGTTTATACTGTTGATTGATGGCACTTGGTGGAATTGCTACACATATTGAGTAAGACACTTTGTACTTTTCCACTATATTTTATTTTTCACCTGACCGGTTTCGCCTCCCGGCATTCTCAAAGGTGTGATGTACCTAATCCGTGAGGCGAAACCGGTCAGGTGAAAAGTAAAATATAGTGGAAAAGTACAAAGTGTCTTACTTAATATATGTATCAATATATTTCGTACTCATTTAAATTTAAGAACTCTTTAAAATTGTGATACTGTATGGAGTATTGGCCAGCAGGTCAATGTCTGTACCAACCGCGGCTGCACTTAAGATGGGCGTTGGTTTTCCTCTTAGTGACAATCCGGACGCTCGCCATGGAAAAGTTTTGTCTACATCTTTGGAAGGTAAGTATCGATTTTACGTAATCGGCCTTTCATAACCAATTGTAGCACCACTGTAGTACCACTTTGAGCCAACACAGATACGCTCTATTGTATGAGTATTGTTACTAACTTTTTGTACAAAGATACTGCGGCATATCTGTGAATCAAGGGTGTCGTTCGTGTATCGTCGTTGCGCCTGGGAAAACCGATAAACATTTTAACCGTTAACGATTTAAAATCCACAATTACGTTACGACTGCGATTAAAACTTATAGTCAAGCAGAAGAATACTCCAGTGTTGATGTGTTGGGTAGCTTGATATTATAGTGAATATACCTCGAAACTCGGTATACATATCCCGATACATATACCTAAGTCGTGAGACAATCTTGCACAGGCGCACGCGGATATTTTTGACAATAATCGATGTTTGGTGAATTAGTGCTCTTCCACTGCCGTAGCACTGGTGCTATCCACAAAATACACCCAAGAGTCGTGTACAAAGCGTATAGAGCACATTGTAGGTCCAAGATATAGCGGCTGTAAGGGGAACGCTTCTGAAGCCGAAAGCCCCCAGTAGTACTTCAGGCACATTAAATATTGTCATAAAAAAATATTTGGACAGAAAAATATTTTTTTAAAATTTTTAAATTTTTTATTTAGCATTATTTACTCTCCGTCGTGTTACTAAAGCTAAATAAAACTGTAATTTCATAAAAAAACATCACTAAAAAAAAAAACAGTTTTTTGTTTTGGTCCATATCGTTTTTTTTTTTACGCCAATATGGAGTGTACCTGTAGTACTACTAGGGGAGCGTTCCCCTTACGGGCGGTAAGTCCCGAGGTTTATACGGTTGGTGTTTGCGTGACAGCGACGTCGGGCGCGCTGGCGGGGCGCGAGTGCGCGGCGTGCGGTCGCAGCAGCGAGCAGCACCTGATGGCGGCGTGCGACACGTGCCACCACCACTACCACCTGCACTGTCTCAAGCCGCCGCTGCAGCGCCCGCCCAAGAAGAGCAAGCTCTACGGATGGTGAGCCAATCACACCAAGGCCTACTGGCCACGGAGGCGTAGCTTCATAGGCGCGTATTCGTCATTATACGTTTGGTGTACACTTGCTTGCTGCTTCCATACAAAACAATGTAACTGTCGACGGAGCGTCAGCGTCGCGCTCGCGTCATGTTATACGCCCAGGCGTACAACGAGCGAAAGCAAGTGTTTCTTTTCTTAAAAATGGCGACAAATGAATGAAAAGTATGAAAACGTATACGCCTCGTGGATAATGTTCAGTACGCTGGGCTGCACAAGCAACACATCATATTTTGAAGCATCTATGAAGCTACGCCAATGTGGACAGTGGGCCTAAGTATTCGAAACTAAAATGGTCCTTTAGAATCTTCTGATCCCCACATGAAATAGGATCGATTGGCACTAAAAGTATTTTGGATTTTTAGCATTTTTCTTGTTTACCAAAATCTGTGAATGCTGTTCAAAATATCTCAAGAAGTTAGGACAGATTGAACTTTATGTCCCTGTCCTTATTGCATTATTTTCATCAATTCACATTGGAAAACCTGAAATGTTCAGATGGGGTCTGGTCGCCAGTTCAAGTCCAATTTGAATTCGAATAATTAGCATGTTGATCGCCTTAAAATTTCAGTAAACCTAAATTGCACAACATGGTCCAATTTAACATCACTATTCTATTAAATATTTAACAGTATTTTTGGTTTGAAATTGACATTATCTAATATGTACCGCAACTTGAAAATTAATTGGGTTGGCCTAATTTTATATACTCTTTCACTTTTAACACATGAAAATATACCAAATCTATGGTTACAGGGAAATCTTGATGGTTTGGCGTTTTGACATTGTCATTGTTACTATTGCTATAATTTGTGTATTCACAGGCAATGCTCCGAATGCGATAAAACTTCAGACTCTGAACCAGAGGTGTTAGAAAAGAAAGTTCCACGGCGTTCCCGAATAAGATACAGTAAAGACGGTGCTATTATCACCGAGCCACATAGCCCAAGTTCACCTCCCAAAGCAAACTCTGAGAAATCACATAAGGTGGAAAAATCTACAAAGCTGTCTACATCAGAAAGTATATCGCCAATAAAAGTCACTATCAAACCGTTCGAGTTTAGTAGCGACGGTAATGACAGCACTGAGGTGAAATCTAAGAAAGAAAAGAAAATAAAGAAGTCTAAACAGAAGGATCACATGTCTGGTTCCGCTGGGGAAGATGCTCTTAGTAAAAAGATTCATAAACGCAGTTTTACTTCACCCACTTTAACAAATACTCCATTGATGTCTATAACGCCGATAGTCGCCGACAGTCCCAATGACTCTCACAATGAGAACTCTAACGCGTCTACTAACATAGCCTCATCGAAAAGAGAGGACAGTTTTGTATCTCAGAATCTATCATTCTCATCGTTATTAGGTGAAGCCAAAGAACGAGACAGCAGAGCTATCGAAAGTTCTATAGAAAGCACATTAGCGAACTTGTCATCCGATATTGCGACGTACAAAGCTAATAGGAAGCGAAGGAAAGAGAAGCATAGATCGAGATATTCGCCAGATCTATTGCGATCTCCTTCTAAATCACACAAACATAAGAGGAAGAAGAAGACTCAAGATATGGAGAATCCTGATCCCCCACATCCTAGAATTACAATCAAGGTAAAGATAACTCCGAAGCAATCAAATATTGTTATTATTAATATAGTTTGGATTATTTAATTTTTTTTTTTTTTATGTTTCATAGATCAAACCAATACCTAAGCCAGATGGTTCGCTGGATACCCAAATGTTCTACGTTCCAACAGATAGTAATGATGGTCCACCTCCAGCTGTTATGAGGAAACTATCCAAGGTAAATATTAAAAAAAGATTTTTGTTGAAAGCAACGTGTACCTTTACCTATATAAAATCGTCATCAGTTCCTACCATTGTCGTAGGGGTCGTCATCTTGTTAGACTTTCATAAAAGCCTTCCGATGCGTACTGTACATTGTCCAATATGTAAATCTCCTGATTGACACAAACCATTCAAAACAAAAAGGCAATTCGTCCAAAAAGCAATCTATTTAAAACTAATACGGACATAATTTGAGTAAACTGTATTTAATATTGATAATTTTAAATAGCAAGCGGAGCTAGTGGCAGCCAAGCTAGAGGCAGCGAAATTAGAGGTAGCGAAACTAGAGGCAGCCAAGCAAGAGGAGGCAAACCAACCGCCATTACAAGCCGAAGCTATCCCTACACAAGAAGCTATTGATGCAGCCGCTGTAAGTAATCATTTTATGTAGTATCCACAACATAGTGTTTCACTGTTAAGTCAGAGATTCGATTCCCGCTCAGTGCTAGTTTTGTGCATTAATATGTATATTTGCACTGGCCTATATGTTTCTTTGTATACGTTTTATATACGTACTTACAAAAAAATATGTTTATTATACACATTTTAGAAGCCTGTGTAGAAATGTGCTTATTTATATAATTATATACCGTCTTATTTATAATATAATATATATCATGTGGCAGAGGTTTAATTGATGTTGATAACTTTCTCGCAAGCTTCCACCTTTAAAGGAAAACACAACTGAAACGATTATCGCTAAGCCGAAGGTAATAATGTGTGTTGATCTAATAAATTTCCATTAGTTTCATTCCATTTTTTTGCCTACACTCACATCATTTTACTTTCATGCCTTGTCATTACACTATATTAAAAAAATCTGTTATAATATTCAAAATAATAGACTTGAAAAATTCTGTAATAGTAATAAATGTATGAAGCGCATTGAACCTCGTGTCCACTACGAAACATTAAAAGCGCAGTACCTACGTGTTGCTGAACAAGTTGCGCAACATGACACGCGTTTTGTTGCTTGTTTGAAGATTGATCATGTGTCGACAGACAACATTGTTCCGGGTTGCTACGCGTCTTGTTGTGTGAAAAGACGTGAACAGTGGGGCCTAGTTGGATACTACACTCATCACAATTTAATAGGTCCGTTCTGACGTTTGTAGTCTTGACGTAACTAATGATCTAACCATACGACTCGTTGCTTGAGTATCTAATCGATTTAAATATGTATTGTAAAGATAATGATAAAAAAAATGGCACCCATAGAGTAGAGAAATACATCTGTCCTGTGTACTGGTTGTCTGGAAGAAATCGCAGATCGCGATAAGGCCGCCCATTGTACAACTTACTATCATGCATGTTTCCTATGTATAAATATTCTATGTTTGGTGTGCAATAAAGAGTATTCTATTATATTCTGTCCAACCGGAACTTTTAGATGGTGATGAGTGTAAGCTCAAAAAGGAAAAATTCACTACTTAGGCTAGATTTAGTGAAAATCATTTCATCTAAATTTGTTTCTTGTTTCTCATATAATGCAGATTATTTTGATTTGATCTCGGTTCCAAACTTCCAACCATACTGCTTTTTTCACGGATCAAAAACTCTCTACATAGAACATAATATACGTATGTAAAACATCATTTCTCACTAAAACATACAATGTTCAGAGGAATCGTATCGAGCGGTCTCGTCGAGGCGGTGCGGGGAGTACCGGGGCTGCTGATGCGGCGTCTGCGGCCGCACCTCTCACACACTGTGACGTTTGTAATGAGCCCGGCGACCATACCAACTTAGTACGGTGAGTGTATAAATATTCTCAAATGACCTTGATTTTTTGGGCTTAAAACGGCATAAAAAGGTGTACTTTTTCAGTGTAATTTGACGTACGAACATACATACATCCCATGACGTAATATAACAATAAAATTTACATTAGGTTACTCACACAAAACAGATTTTCACGCCGTTTTTTTGCAACGAATTTTTATAACAAAGCTTAGTGTAGCAGTAAGTAGTCTTAGATTTTTCCGATGATGATAGTAGGTAGAGGTAGACCAAGAAGATCGTTTAGGGCACACATAAAGGCAAAAATACAAGTCGCGTCGTATCTGGAGATCAAAGGATTGGCGGATTAGAGGGAAGAGTGTTGATTACTCCACCGACAAAAGCGCAGCTATTAAGATTTGTGCTCGAGTATACTTTGAGTACTTTTAGCATTGTCAAAATGTTTCGGATTTAATCATTCACGTTCTCTTCAGAAATTCACGCTGTATAAAGTTGACCCTTATTCCTGACGCGAGGTGTAGCAGGTACTATTGATGTGTCTAACATAAAAAAGTTCTAACGTAGTATATGTTTCTGTTTAGATGTGACGAATGTGCGAAGCGATACCACTTCACCTGTTTAGAGCCACCGTTGAATAAGAATCCGAAGAAACGAGGATACTCCTGGCATTGCGCCGACTGTGACCCTACGGTAAGTGTATAATTTGTAGTATAATTTCAACTGTTGTTGACCAAACAGTTACTTCCGATACGATAACGCTTGAATCAAAATATTACTATGTATATTAAAGTTCGGGGGCTATCCACTACATTATGTTTCTGTCGGTTTCTTTTTATTGTTTTCGAGAAAATCCTTCAGGAGAATTGGCTACGACCGCATATAGTTCTTTTCGATGCCTGTAACTTTATTTCTCAACGAATTTTTTTCACAACTACTATTTACTAGAAATTTAACGATTGTAAATCATGATACCGGCCCTCTTCGCAAGTGGAAAGATGTTGTGTACCCCAATAGGAAAGAGGCGTGCTTATTATCTATGTGTATGTATGTAAGAAAATTGCAAATAAACACACAATTACATCATAGACAATTTGCGTTCACGCACGAACCATAATGGCCGCTACATCAACTTTACACTCGGTACATAATCCAGACTGAGATTTACTGTAATCTTACTTTCAGCTCAGAGGAAACACTTTGTGTAAGCTCTAGTAATCCAGATAAATCTCTCGAATTGAGCTCATTTCACATGTACCGTTATTATTTTGTTACAGGATGTTGAAGAAAATAATTGAATGGAGTTACGACTAAATCTTCCAAATGATATTAATAAGTTTGTGTCCGGTGACATGTGAAATATACTTTGAGTTTAAATTTAATTTACATAAGTATATTTTTTTTGTATTTATGACATATTTTTGCAGTATGTGTTGTATTAGAAATATGTTTGCTTTTTAAAATTGGAATCTACTACATTAGTAGTTAAGTTTAATTTTATGGAAATATATTAGAATTAATGACAAAGTAATATGTTGTTTGAATTTACCGGCTTTTATGAACTCTCTAAACACCTGATAAATAAATTAAGTGATAAATAAAAAAGTTGAGCCAGACTATAATATATCCAGGCCAATCTGTTCAGCCGTTTGAGCATGATGGAAAAACAAACCGACTGACTGACTGACTGAAACAGACTTTCACATTTAGAATATTGGTAATTAGACTATTATGGATGCTCAGTACTCCTTTCACGAAAAACTATCGTAGACGTATCGACTATCGAGAGAACGAAGCTATGCGATTGGCCGGCTTCACACACAACACACTCGCTCCGTTCTCTCGATACGTTTACGATAGTTTTTCGTGCCGCTTAATAGAGACTACTTATTAGGGATATCAGGATATTTACCGTGTAATGTTTTAATTTTCCAATGTTCCGTATATTTGGACGCTTGTTGCACAATCATATACAAACCATTCGGTAGATTGGTATAGCTCGTGCGAGTTAACATGGCACCTGCCTCGAAGACACCCACCTCCCGCTACCCCGCGCGCGACCCCGCTCTCGCCGTGCGAGGCTAGTAGCGTCAGCGTACACGCCTCCCGCTCCCCCGCGCAAAGCCCCGAGCCAGGTGCCATGTTAACTCGCACGAGTTGTATGAACATTGACACAGATAAACCATTTCCTGGATAAGACCCATAGAACCCTTTTGTTCCGGGGAACACGTTAGAAATGGGAATGGCAACAGCAAAACTACACAACGTAAGCGGAGCCGTGGGCAGCAGCTAGCCTTTTATTGGGTAACAAATAACAATTTTCGTGCTACAGACGCTACAGTGAGAAAGTTTAGGTATTATGAATATCATACGACAATAGAGTCGTAACTTCGCCTCAAAAACTTTTCTGAATAGTGGTGAGATGAACAATTGCTTAGCGTCACTTTGTTCTATAATCACCGCTCCACACAAGCTACGTCTCACTCGCAGTACGGACTTAATAATGAATTCTAATTTTCAATTCAAAGTTACTGGCTCACTCGTGCTCGAACCCGATTCATTGATTTAGAACCATGAATATGCTGATTTACTACATGTCATGTAGAATTACATATATCGGGTGTAAGGCGAACGCTCCCGAAACCGAAAGCTCCTAGTAGTACTCCAGGTGCATAGCACATTGGCATAAAAAATAGATTTTACGAAAAATAAAAAATAAAATAGTTTGTTTTTATTATTTCGATGCCAATATGTTATGTATCGGGAGCGTTCCCCATTAGGCGATTGGCACACTGCAACGCTCGACGCGGCGTCGCGCGTCGACGCGCGTGGACGCGAGAGAGCTTGTATACTCCGAGAGATATTAGAATTTTTTTGGTAGGTAGGTGTGTGAAGTAATCTAAAATTTTGAGAAAAATAAAGTAAAGCCATCCGACCATTAGCTCGATAGCCCAGACTATATTAAGAACGCTAGAGATGAAAAGAAAATGATTAGAAGTGCAAGCTATTTTCGACTTATTGACATGACATAGTAACTATAATTTCGTGATCAGCGTCATCTATTAACGCGAAAAGAGACGTAACTAAGAAAATGCCATTTAGGTTGAAAGTCACTTGCAGTCTCTTAACGTTATAGTTCCGATAACGAGCCAAAACAGTGGTGTCGGCTCCAATACCCGATTTTGGGTATCGATATTTGACTTCCTCCGATCTCGGATGTCGGATATTGGATATCGGACGTCAGTTGATGTGAAAGCGCTCTAAATTTGCCGTTAAATAGTCATGTTGCATTGCAATAATATTAATTTAAAATGAAATCTGCATTCACGCGCGTGTTTTTCGAGGGATTTTTAGTCCGAGAGCTGTTAGAAATTTCTGTGTTGGTAATTGAGACGAAAAAGAACTCCTCCAGCTTGTGCTAGGAGTGTGTTACCTAGGTAGTGTAGGTGACCAGTGCCCCGAGCACGAATAGCATTCAAATTCGTAACGTAAACGTATCGAGAGAACGGAGCATTGTGATTGGCAGGCTTTACTACACACAGATTCACAGTTAGGCGGTCAAACGCAATGCTCCGTTCTCTCGATACGTTTACGGTACGATTTACGAATTCTAATGTTATTCGTGCTCCGGGCATAGGATTCGAACCCAGGACTACTCAATCGTAACACCAACTCCTTAACAACAAGAGAAGTTACACATATTGAGAACACTTGTACTTTTTCCTCAGTATTTATTATATTGTACCTAACCGGTTTCGCCTTACGGCATTCTCAAAGGTTATATTTTTAGCAAAGGTTTTAGATGTCCCAATTCCTAAAAACTTTCTAAGTCGCCGTAATGCCAAAATCGGTCAGTTTCAATATATAATAAACTAGCTTTTGCCCGCGGCTCCGCCCGCGTGGATGTCGGTTATCGCGACCAAACATAGCCTATGTCCTGTCTAATCTACCCCTATACCAAATTTCATCAAAATCGGTTCAGTGGTTGAGGCGTGAAAGCGTAACATACAGACAGACAGACAGACAGAGTTACTTTTGCATTTATAATATTAGTATGGATACTGTGGAAAAAGTACAAGTGTTCTCAATATGTGTAACAATAAATTGCACCAAGTGTCATCAACCTACAGTATAAATAATACAAGAGAAGTTAATTTGTTTGAAAAACCCATGTATATGTTGTAGTTAAGGACGGAGTCCACGGAGCGCACGTCTCAAAATCTGTCAAAATACAGACGCAGCCGTGCACGCACACATCACCGAGATGCACAGTGGGCTGCTAGATGCTCTTTACCAGTCAAAATAATGGTGATAATTGTCTTACCAATAATGAAAAAACTATTTTAAGCCTTGTGGTTAGAGTGCATTTTTGAGAAATGTGATTTATTGTGACGAATTACATCTGTCAATTACATTTCGTATCTCTTTTCTTCTTATACATTCATCCCTGTCATATTATCTTACGTGACGTCATTGGCATGTCTTTTGTTTCAGTGTCATACATAGCATGTTAAACTTTTTACAGAGATTATGAGATTTCGAACAAAATAAGGCTGGGGACATACCTACACCTAATTGTTGATATCTGAGCATACTGAAAATACTCATAAAATTAAAATGCCTACCGCGTAGACAGACCATACCTACCGGTTACGTACAAAAATAACTATTTTAAATCCCGAATTACAAAATTCCGAAGTTCAAAAACTGTACGAAATATCAAAGTACGAGAAACCGAAGATCACTTATAGTTTAGATTTTATGTATAGAGCGCACATATTAATCTAAATGTATGGGGGCCGAGCACGACAGCTTGACTTCTCGTCGCCTGACGGTAAGATAAAGGCAAAGTCTCAAGAAAGGGCCACCATTACAAACACGTACTTAGTTAACAATGGTGGCACTCAGCTTGACGACCTTACTAGACGCCGATCAGATGGTCGTTTAGTGGTAGTGGCGTGCTCTGAAGAGTGGAATCGTGGAAGAAAAGAAAATACCTTTGCCGTGCCTGCGTCTTCTTAGCATTGAACTCCACCAAGTTCTCAGAGCCCCATTGCTAAATGTGGTCCAGGATCCGGGAAATCTCAGTGACAAGAAGCTACCCTTTTTCATCGATATCAGACTGTGTAGCCGCAGGATTTCCGTGATTACTCTCGTGTAAGGTGCTATCATCTACATAGCAATGAAAGCTGAAGAAAGAGAGTGGGTAATATCATATATAATATTACCCACTCTCTTTCTATATAATAGGAAATATCACAGAGGACACGAATACGGCGCTCAAGCAGGCACCTAGCAACCCAATTGCACTGTTTCAGGGTTCGTCTTGCAGCTCTTCTTCCTACATTTCCTACCCGGCTGGAGCCGGGAGGTTATGTCGGACTCGAACCGACTAAAACCACACGTGGTGCTAGGCCGGGGGTGAGGTTGTCTTAGGCATATCCCTCGCACCCCGGCTGACCCAGGGCCATCCCTTGCGGTCTGGCCCTCTTCTGGAGGAGGGACAACGGTGTCCAGGACTCACCCCAGAGTGGGAAGACGCGTCGACGGGTGATCTTCTGGCGTACATGACCCACCTTTGGGGTGAGGCTATGGAGAAGCACGGTGAGTCACTGGCAATTAGTCTTGACATCGCCAAAGCTTTCGATAGGGTATGGCACAAATCGCTTCTTTCCAAGCTACCAGCCTTCGGCCTGCCTCCTAGACTGTGTAACTGGGTTGCAAGCTTCCTGCGGGGGCGCCGTATTCGCGTCCTTTGTGATGGACGAGCTTCGGAGTTCTTGCAGGTAAATGCTGGCGTGCCGCAGGGTTCCGTTTTATCTCCCACTCTCTTCTGCATATCAATGACATGCTCTGTAACGGAAACATTCACTGCTATGCAGACGACAGCACCTTACACAGGAGTTATTACGCACATCCTGCGGCCAAGCAGTCTGATATCGCGGAAAAAAGGCAGCTTCTTGTCACTGAGCTGGACCGGATCCTGGACCACATTTCTCAATGGGGCGCTAGGAACCTGGTCGAGTTCAATGCCAAGAAGACCCAGGCATGTGCGTTTACAGCAAAGGTATCTCCTTTCCTTCCCCTTCCCACTCTTCAGAGCACACCACTGCCACTGCAGGATCACCTCACTATCCTCGGTATGGATGTTCGCTGCAAACTGAATAACAAAAACTATATCGAGAGTATCATCAAATCAGCCTCGCGTAAACTCGGAGTCCTGAACAAAGTGAGACGTTTTTTCACGCCGGAGCAGCGGTGTCTTCTATACAAGACCCAAATTCGTTCCTGCGTGGAATACTGCTCACATCTCTGGGACGGCTCCGCAAAGTACTTATTAGATGCTCTCGACAGGTTGCAGCGACGTGCGGTCCGCATTATTGGGGATCCTGAGGTCACGAACACCCTCGAGCCTTTGCAGATGCGTAGAGATGTTGCGTCTTTGGCAGTTTTCTACCGTCTCTACCATGGTGAATGTTCTGACGAGCTCTTCCAATTAGTCCCACCCTCCCCTTTCCTTCACAGGACGACACGTGCAGGGCTAAGATGTCATCCATTTACGGTGCAGAGTATACCTGCTAGAACCAAGCGTTTCAGTGATTCATTCCTATGCCGCACCACTAAGACCTGGAATTCCCTGCCAGCTCACGTGTTTCCTTCTTCCTACAGTCCCGGGTCCTTTAAGCGGGGCGTGAAAAGGCATCTAATGAGGCCGTCAAGCTGAGTGCCACCACTGTTAACATGGTAGATGTTTACGATGGTGACCCTCTTTCCGAGACTTTGCCTTTAGCTTAACATCAGGCGAGGTGAAGTCAAATTGACGTGTCTTGTGTAAAAAAAAAAAAAAAAACTTAGCGCGCCGCCGCCATGGCTTGCTTCTGCTGGGGTGACAGGCGGCTCTACCCGTCACCCCCAGGCCCGAGCTCATGAGGGACGGAGGTCAGTCTGTGCCCTCCGACGCCCGAGTTGCCTGCGCACGAAGGCGGTGTGATCTGCGAGTCTCTCTCGCTCACGCCGCCACTCCCATTCCACCATCTCCTTCACGACCATTAGAAAGAAAAAAAGGAGGACGCAGAAGGAGACACTGGCCGCCCACGTGTCCGCACAGCGGACCATCGCCGTGAGCAGGGTAGCGAGGATGAGAACTCTCACTCCCAGGGCCGCCTCGAGGTTCCGCCTCGCCGGACACTCGGTGAGCGTGTGCAGTCCCGTTACGTCGCTCGCGTCGCAGTGATAGCACTCGGACGTTCGCTCCTTATCGATCAGACGCAGATTGACGTGATCGTACCAACGATGGCGGCTCTCTTGCAGTTTATTTGCTATGTCACGGACACGAAGGCTGCCGAGGATGCGATCTTCACACGTGACGCCAAAACAAAATAAATCGCTGCTGTCACCGACCCATGCGTCCACCGGTTTCTCAGACCAAGCTGAAAAGCCGACCGGGAGAGGTCGGTGGCACTGGTGTACTACAAGGCCCGTAAGAAACCACCGTAAAGGCCTGGGCCCCTGCGTCAGACAGGCTTGTCAATTGAGGTGTAGTGGTTTCTTGAGGTTATTACCCGTGTCTGCGACATTGCGATGCATAAGGCTTCTAATCCAGTGCACCAGGTCTACTGGTGGTCGCACTAGCTGATACCCGCGACTCCTGCGACTCTAGTGATGCTGCTACATATAGATCAGTCAGTATCTTTAATATAATATAACCCAACGAATTTTTTTTTTATAACTAATATGTACGGAAACAGCTACTTTACAATATACATACTATATATACTTACCTATACAATCATATAAAATAGACCATGAAGTTAGTATCCAATTATAATTTCATCACAACGGAACCTAAAAATATTGTTTCTACAAAAAATATTTTAACTACGTATATCCCCAACTTTACAGTTCAAACCTTAAAGCAAGTATGTCAAAATCTGAAACATTATGCTATAAATGTACCAACGAATATGTGAAATGGCTAAAATCGGAACTACGGTTGTCACTGTCAAATGCATACTATTTTATTGCCGTCCAATTGATTAATGAAGACGGTGGCGCCATTTTTCAGTTCACATATTTCTTGGTAGGCCTATTTATGTATGCATGAACTGTCATCACGCGCCAAACAGACGTGCTCCTGCTTCGAAGGCCCGTGGGCGACTGACGGGCGATGAGAAAAAATATGGCAGAAAAAAGACACTATTTTACGCGTTTTTCAGTAAATTTGAAGTGATTTTTTAGATTGATTACTAAATGTATCATCAAATAAGTTTTTTCTTCCCTATCAAGAAGTCTTTGACTTTCAAATAGATACCGGTTCATTGCTAAAATCACTCATTTTCGTTATGAATTTACTCAAAGACTGGAGCCTGTTTCACGTAGCCTGTGTGGAGAATTTATGTAAAACATATCTAGATTTTAGGGCTTTAAAAGAGGAAGTCTCTGTTTGTAAAGGTACATGCAATATTTATTGGTTCCTTCAGTGTTCAAAAAGTGTTTCTTTTTATCAATTCGTGTTGGTTTATTGGGTTAAATCTGAAAAATACGAAGGCATGTTTTTGCATTTTTTCTCAATTTTGTGGGTTTGTCGACGTTTATTATATAACAACTATTAGGTTTTAAGAGTTTAATATAAGCATACCATATTTTTTGGTCTTTGAATGTAATCATATACAAATTATCATTGATATCAATCATATCTAAATAGGTTAAATATGAAAGATCGTAACACTCTTTTCGGTGATTTTCACGATCTGGCCCCTTAAAGCATACTCATACATTAAAATTCAGTTAATGTAAAAATTAAACTGTAAGATTTGTGTTGGTACTAACTTTACAGTGGGTGCAAGTAATGGGACAAGTTATCACCCACATAGCGCCAACAACACGTCTCAAGTTTGTTCGTTTATTCCGAACAAACTTTCATCCCACTGCATAATATGTTCATGTGGAACTTTGAGTTTACTCTCACATTTCGCTAACAATGCACTCAAATAGTACGAACATAGGTACATACTTAATTTTGTTTGCGAAATAAAAGTAATGACTTCATGAAATTATTGAGTACCTATGTGGTTCTAATATGTGGGCGTATTCTGGGAATTCAACTTTTATGGAATTCAACTTGATGGTCGGAAAGGCCTCTAACCATCTGATAGCTACGCCACTGTAAAGAAAGAAAGAAAGAAAGAAAAGAAAAATAATATATTGCTCGAAACACGGTGTGTTATAATGGTGTCAATACAATCAATCAAAGTCCGATACGTTTCGCAGATTCTCTGCATGCAAAGTTAGTAAGTTATAAATGTAACATAGGTATTCTATAAGTAATTGTAATATTTTATATCACATGAAAATTTGAATACGATAATAGGTAAATGTCAATTTATGTGTAATGAACGCATGCAATAATACAGCTACAATAAAAATAATAATAATGTGTGTCTACTTACATGTAGATGTGGATATCTAAGAAGAACCGGCACCGGTCCTTATTGAAAACGTTCTCCCATGTTCATATTCATGCATACAAATATTTTGCACTGAGCTGGGATTGAACACCTGCGTAGGGCCGCGTTTACTATCGCTACGCGCCACCGCGCCACGGAGGCTGTCTCTGTAAGGCAGCCTAGCGCTATGTTAGGAGAATGGAGACATTCTAGTAGATGGTGTAATCGTGACCTGTTGCAGGCTAATAAAATGGTAAGATACTGATGATGCCTACGTTACTGCCGATGTTAGATGTTGTTAAATAGATAAAAGTAATAAATATGAGAAACCAAATTGGTAATTTATATGAAATTATAACTCAAAGGCAGACTTACTAAAATGCTCGATAAAATAATTTTGTGAAGGTACGAATTGTACAAAGCCTGATTAAATCAATTTCGACGTTCTAACTTTATATAGATACCTACCTGAAATTGGGTTTTGATTCGTTTAGGTAGGTATATAATTACATTATAAATATTGCTAATTGGATTTTATGTTTGTAATTACATTTTGGATAAAATGATCAAAGAAGTGAGACAGTTGGTTATTAAACAAAAAGAAGTACATTTAGAAATATAGAACTAGCTTTTGCCCGTGGCTCCGCCCGCGTGGATGTCGGTTATCGCGACCAAACATGGCCTATGTCCTTTCGAATGGTCTAATCTACCCCTATACCAAATTACATCAAAATTAGTGCAGTGGTTTAGGCGTGAAAGCGTAACATACAGACAGTCAGACAGAGTTACTTTCGCATTTATAATGTTAGTATGGATTTAGTGAAGTCTCCATATCTATCTGTCTGTATCTATTTAGCCACCAAAAGTGACAGTAAGTGGTTTAAACCACTAAGTATAAATAGAATATTTTGGTTATTTTACAGTTTCACACCCAAAGTGTTTCCATGACTTTATATGAAACCCTTGTTGTACGCTACCTACTAATTATAACAGATCCCTTCGGGATATCGGGCCATGTTATATTCTACACCCATTATTTCTCTTTGTGTCGAATAATGACTGTAATTTGAACCACACACAAAATAATTTATTTTAGAAATATACATAGGTATGAAATTAAAGGAATGGATATTGGATAATATAGATCATTAACTTTTTTATCAGAATCAAAAACAAAAAAATTCACACCCTTGTTAGTTTATTAGTGTTGTTACTGCCTACTAGACTTTTAGACAGCCTCTGTGGCGTAGCGGTAGTGAACGCGACTGCTACGCAGGAGGCGCGTGTTCGATTTCCGCTCAGTGAAAATATTTGCATGCATGAATATGACTATTTGCATTGGTCTGGGTGTTTCTATTTAGAATACGAGTATGTTGTATGTATTTACAAAAAAGGTATCTAAGTATGTTTATCCCCCTTCTAGGTTCCATAACACAAGCTAGTTAAGCTTAACATGGGTCTAGATAGCGTTGTGTAGAATGTAATATAATAATATTTTTTTGTTTATTTATTTATATAGACAGGTACAGTCAGCACCTGAAAAAAATTGATAAACAAAGTGTTCAAGATAATCTTAATTTCCATTTTTTATCCCCTTCCAGTACCTAGACTGATTGTTCTGATATTTGGTACACACTTAGTTCGGACAATAATACCATAAAATAGTTCGATTTGCTCTTAAGACGAGATTTTTAAGACCAATATGAGATATTTCTGACGCTGACTGTATCTACTGTAAAAGCTGTGGTGAAAGCAAGAATTCGTACCTTCGCCTACGGTTTCATGCTAAACTAGAAATTATCCTTAAACTAACATTATCTATTCGGAACTATGTCTGTAGAAACTTTAACAATCAACTATCAGATCGATTGATTAATGAACTCAATGAAATAGCTCGCAGCCACAAAACAAATAGATCTATCTTTGCTTCTATCGATAATATGTACTTAATATACTTATAGACTAAGGTACGTACTCATCCATTTAGCTATAGCTCGATTACATCTTGGACTTAAATCGGTGGAATATAAAAGGCCCTGCCGCGGAGATTGTTTTATAATAATCTGTATTTGGTGAATTTGAGCTTGTCCACCGCAGTACACCCCGTGTTCTCTTCAAAATACATCCAAGGAACGTGTACTTAGATATTTTGAGTAAGTGACTGAGTAGTCACGCTTAAAGAAATACCATATTATGTAGGTACCTATTGTTAAAGTTGTAGGCACGTAGGCAAAGGTGTTTAAATACTAAATACTTACCTATTACCTACATTTCACCAGTTCGAGTTGGTTGGTGGGTACGGGCTAAATATAAAAACCGTTTTCTAACTATTCTGATGATGCAGATTGTCAAGTGAATACCTACTTACTTAGGCATCAGCCTACGTGTTATTGAGCGTATTGTCGAGAAAGGTAGGACTAAATTCACTGCTGCTCAATAGAATTTGTAAAGAGATACCTAAACACAGACACGAAGTCTACATTCTCATTTAGAATTCATGTCAAAAACTCGCTAGACCTTGCCAAATACTTAGCTCCAGAACAATAAAACTTTACTCTTTTACCTACAACAAAACTAAGAATTACTACCTATCTATAAGGTTTTTGCTCTTTTTATTATACTTATAGTCGCAATATAGTTAACCTATTTGTTATTTTCTTTCGGTAGATGTGTCTCTACTATGTGTGTATAAATATACTTATCCACATTTTATAATTCTTATTAGAAGATAGAATATTGCAAAGGAATATATCTAGTAACAGAAATCCCCCTAGGGAACACTTATAACCCCTCCAGCTAAGCCAAACTGCTAATTAGGAGGGGGTTCACGTCACGACTCGAACCCGGGAACTTACGATCGTAAGATTCGTAAGCTTAATTCTTTATAACCAATAAACTACTGACCGCAGTGAATTAAGTTCCTGAAAATCAAGTTAAGAAAAAGAACTCTGTAATTAAATAAGATATGCAAAAATATTTTCTAAGTTCCGAGCTTCGACGAAAAATATCCATATTCAGAATCCTCGGAACCCTTGTCTGACTTCACTTGACCTGTTTTGAAATGGATGTTTGTGCTTTGAACCTTAAATTAGCTTTCATAAACTTAATATTCAATGATCAGTAATGTAATGTTAAATGTTCAGTGAAATGTCGGTGTATAGAAAACTTTTTGTAGGTATTATTAAGTAGAAGTACCTTTTGCATTTACCATGACTTGAATTGAACATTAATGGGACACAGGAGGATCTTTGGAGACCAAACCATTCTCACTATTAGGCAGCTAATAGCCATTCTCTGCATGTGCATCTGTTGGACTTGACTCTGACGACAGTGCCTTTTTTGAGATTGGAAGATCAGACTGCTGTTGCTCGGCTCCATCTTTGACTAAATTAACCAAATCTTATAACATGAGGACCCTGGGCTCCAAAATCGAAGTCTTGGAAGCAATCGGGATCGTGACAATTTTGAAACAGGTCTCGCAAGTTTTTATTAAACTTAAAAAAAAAATATATAAATAAAATTGGTCCTGACAATAACGAGCATAAAAAAAAATATTGTCCAATTTGGTGCACCCTTTTTGGTAGTACCATATATACCTACGCGATATTTTTTTTTACTTCATATAGCACGCAAATCTATTTTCAATAAGTAGTCACATAATATCTCAGTTTTCATAATGTAGCAGGTGTTGCTACATAAGTATTTCAGTCCTGGCAATACATCTTATTCGCCCTTGTGTGTCACTTAACAATATAGAAAATATACCTATATGGTTATTAAGATGAATGTATTTTTTTATTTCTGAGAAATTTTTCTTAATAATATGATGTGGTTATCGAGTTTTGGTATCGCCAAAGGGTTGTGGAGGACAGATGGCAATCGCTTTATGTAAAATATTGAAGTTCAGCCCCTTCATAACGAGACTGGAAAGTTAACTCCAGCTGAGTTGAGGATAGGCTCAGAGGATGAGAATATATTAGGTCAATCATTATCGATCATTAAGACCTGGAATTCCCTGCCAGCTCACGTGTCCCTCTTCGTACAGCCCTGGTTCCTATAAGCGGAGCGTGAAAATCTGATGAGGCCGTCAAGCTGAGTGCCAAAATTGATAACATGGTACGTGTTGACCCTCTTTCCGAGATTTTGCCTTTAGCTTACCATCAGGCGAGATGAAGTCAAATTGACTTGTTATATATACATAAAAATACTTTCCTATTGATTTTCTATCGTGTATGGAGCCCCATTAAGATCTTCGATGTCCGAACCAACTTCACCTACTGATTAACGGACGAGGCACTGGCGTAGGGTCCCCTTGTTGCTTGGTTTTAAATGGCAGTGGCTCCTGTAAAAGCTAGGATAAGGATAAATTAATACATGATTAGGTAGATGGGTGCATCATAGCTAAGAAATCGAGGTAAGGTATGGGACTCTGCGTGATTATCTAAGCCTAAAAAAATTAACACGAAAAGAAAATGCAAGAGGAGTTTTGGCGGGAAAGCGTAGATATATATTTTATTTTCCGAAATTGGTGTGAGTTCGAGTTTTTATGTATAAAAATGGTGGATTTTTAGCCATAACGCCTTGGATAACGCACACGCATGTAGGAAAGTGGCATATTACAGTGATTTGTGACGTGTTCAATCCAAATCTCCTCAGGGAGCTTTTAGTAAAGTCCTCACAACTTTACTAATGCATCAATCATCATTCACCGTTATCATCTTCATCATCATCATCATTAACGTCATCAACTCATCATCATTATAATCATCAATAATCATTTCTAAGAAAATAAATAAAACTGATGACAAGGCAGCATGGTCATAGTACCTTAGCCTGTTCCGAAAGGAACTAAAAGAACAAAAAAAAGTATTCGCGGCAAAACGTGAAGTAAAATTTGACAACAGACTTACAGGAAATAAAGGTTCGCGGAATTTTATAATTTTCATAAAAAGAGGTACAAAGTCACCTATTAATTAAGTTATATAGTATTTATTAAGTTAAAACCTCCTTGTAATTTATTTTTGTTTTTTTATCCGTCAGCTGTGAACATTTTTAAACAGGTACTGTAATGGTGCGTCCACACTTGTGACACGGACAACGGACCGGACATCGTGACATCGCTACAGTACATGTACGCTAAGTGTGGACGGGTGAACGGCTCGACCCGTGACACCGTGACCGTGTCAGTACCATAAACTTAAAATGCTTACAGACAAGAGTGAATTTTAGGTGCCAATGCATGAAGGCTGCATCGCGATAGGTACTATATTATTTTTCAAAACTGGTGTAAAATCAAGATTTTATGTATAAAAAAATGGTGCATTTTTAGACTTTTTCGTTTTGGACAACGCACAAGCTTCTGGTAAAGTCCCCAGAACTTTGTTGAGGCAGCAATCATCTCATTCATCGTCATCATCATCATCAACTGACAGCCTCTATGGCGTGGCGGTAGTGAACGCAACTGCTACTGAACTGGAGGCGGGAGGCGGGAAGCGGTAGGCGGGAGGCGGGAGGTGGGAGGCGGGAGGCGGGCGGCGGGAGGCGGGCGGCGGGAGGCGGGAGGCGGGATGCGGGAGGCGGGAGGCGGGAGGCGGGAGGCGGGAGGCGGGAGGCGGGAGGCGGGAGTCGGGAGGCGGGAGGCGGGAGGCGGGAGGCGGGAGGCGGGAGGCGGGAGGCGGGAGGCGGGAGGCGAGAGGCGGGAGGCGGGAGGCGGGAGGCGGGAGGCGGGAGGCGGGAGGCGGGAGGTGGGAGGCGGGAGGCGGGAGGCGGGAGGCGGGAGGCGGGAGGCGGGAGGCGGGAGGCGGGAGGCGGGAGGCGGGAGGCGGGAGGCGGGAGGCGGGAGGCGGGAAGCGGGAAAACCCTGAAAGCGATACCCATATCGATTTTGGTGAAAATTTCGAGTCCGCTATCTTGGATTACTAAATAGATGATGATATATTCGTAACTAGCGACCCCAAAAACGATACCCATATTGATTTTAGTGAAAATTTCGAGTCCGCCATCTTGGATCGCCAAATGGCTAATATATTCGCAATCAGCGACCCCAAAAACTCTGAAAGTATACAGAGTATAAAATATATTGTTATTGAATTGACGTACCGAGACAAGTCACGACGTGATCCACTACGCACCCCGTGTCAATAATATGTGTCCGCGTGGCTGCTACGCGTGTCATTAATGCAGTGTGGACGTCATTTGTCAAGCAGACAACACCGAATATCCTTTGAAAAAATCCGACTCCGACGGATCACCTCGTGACACGTAACTTTGATCCGTGACAGTACACAAATCAGCGTCCACACTAGGCCCGAACAGTACATCGTAACACCGTACATTGTCTAGACGTTTGTTCCGAGTCTGACATTTCCTTTGAGTGTTCGGTATGGATAGAGGCGTGTCAGTAGCCTGTGACATTGCCCGCGTGACAAAAACCCGTCCACACTAACGAACTGACACGCGTGTCTGACACGGTCACGGAGTACTGTACGGCTTAAATGTCACAAGTGTGGACGCACCACAATACCTAAGCCTAAAAAAATAACTGTATGTACACGTAAGTGGCATGCATATGAGTGTGTGAGAAATGGCATTAGTGTGCGTAACGTTTATTTAAAAAAAATAAGGTATTTTAATGCATTATTTAAATTTAAAACGCATTATTTAAATATTAGGCTTATGCACTTCTCTTCGGTATAAACTATCAATATGCCAAATCTTGCCCTTCTACGTGCCCGCAATTTTCGTAAAAAGGGATCCAAAGCTTTCCCTTCACGTACCTATTAATATATAGATATGATAGCATTATAGAACAAATAAGCTGACATAAAACACCAACGCTCAACAAAGTCAGCTGTATGTGAACACGCGCAAAAAGGCACCAACCATTACCTAAGGTTTGTTTAAACCACAGATACTCGCCAAAGAACATCGATATATTCCTAGAATGATCCGCGAGGCTATAAAAATTAAAAAACACCCAAATTTTAATAGAGATTATGGATGGAACGTACCACCAGCTTGGGACCCAGTCATCCACTTAATCAAACCCAGTAAGCAGCAAAATCCAGCAAGACTTAACAACACAGTGAGCTCATTCTGCGTAAATACTAACACCAATAATTCACCATGATTCGGGTATTTTGAGATAACTTATACTTTAAACTATGTGACAACTACCATCGTGAGTCACACCGCGAAAATGGCTGCTGCAAAGCAGCCGAAACGTCGTCGGGTTCAAAAGTAATAATAACAAATATATCGCGATAGAATCCGTAAAAATTTTGGTTTTATTTCAACGAGTGACATTCGCGCAAACTTTAGAAAATATCAAATAAGGCATTGCATGGGATTAGTAGGTATACATCAGATACCTAGGTACTGTCAGCAAAATGATATAATCGATTCTGCTGGAACGAGTATAAAAGCAAGCATCCACCCTATAATACATGAGCCATGTAGAATTAAACGCAAAAGTGTTACCATTTTATTTCCAATTAGCTCTTGCCCGCGGCTGTACAGGCGAGAAACAGGTGTTACTGTTCACTTTAAAAAATCCTTCAGGACTCTTTACAAAAACGTACATACTATTAATACATCGATGTATGTACGTTAAGCACAAAAAGCGAAGCCAATTTCAGTGTGACAGCTTACGGTATATAACAAGATAAAGTGGAAAAACAAAAATAAGTTATTTGACATTACGTCTTGTTATGGGTATTTAAACTCTGACATTGCTATTAGAGATAGGCAACAGCGCAAAATATCGGACACTTGATACAATACATGGCAAATGTTTTTTTTAAAGAATATTAGAACTGAAGTTACTACTATTCCCCCTTACCCCTCCAACTAAGCTAAATTGTATGTGCTAGGAGTGAGTTTACGTCGGTAGTGTAATAGCCAGGATTCGAACCTCTCGCTCGTATGGCTGACTCCTTAACCAATAAGCTACCGACGCGATCCCGGTATCTATAATAGTAAATTACGTCTTGTTGTATGAATTATATTTTAATGAAAATAAGCATGTTTGTGAGCGAATGTACGAATCTATCGACTCTTGACTCGACTGCGGGCCAGCCTCGTTAGCTGCGGTGGCTCCGATATTAAATTTATCGCTTCTGTTATTACCTGCCTCGTCTCGTACCGTATACCGTAAACGTACCTAGAATGACTTTTAGTAGCACGCTGTAGTTTTTTGTTATTATAGAAAGTTTTATAGACTTCTTGAATGAAATTTTATTTATTACAGCATTTATTATGCTAACTTTTAGTTCGAAATACCCCCTGTAAGGGAAAGGTCGTGGGTTCAAGTCCCACTTAAGCGCTTCTTTTTCCTGATGTATTCCGGACTTCTTAACTGTTTATATGCACAAACAAAGTGTTATTTAGCTTTAAATCCATGAAACTTTTTACCCTCTACCTTATTAACTCCCCTTACATAAAATATACTGGTAAGTGACACAAAATAATGGTACCTATCATATAAAGAGATTCAGCAACAACACAACGTAAAATATTCTTGTAAGTAATTTCTAAAATACTTGATAATAAACCTTTAATTTCTTTTGTTTTTTTTTATTAGCAGCTAATATTTTTTCCTGCTATAGTGCTACGTCATATTATGTAGATCCATTGTCTTCATAAACCTTGAATGGTCAACGCGTGCATTGGGTTAAAAGCCTCAAAGGCCGTGTAGAGCCAGATAAGCTATGCCAACCAACAGAAAAGGCCAAGATAAAGGATGTATGACCAGAGAACTTTCATCTGAATAAAATATTTGAAAGTGCAGTCATTCGACATAAAATATCCAGCCGTAGCATCGCAGTTTAAAAACAAGGCTATGAACCGAATGATCATACCTTACAAATCGGGATTTATTGAATCGATTTTACTTTACAAGTGCAAAGAGAATTTCTCCTTTTATTTTGACTCTAATATTGAGTTAAAATAAAAGAAAATTATCTAAAAGCATAATGTTCTAAGTCGTAAGTTCGTTGTGTATTTTGATCGGAAGTACCTAGTTATTGTTAAAAGTATAGACGCTTAGAAGTTACTGAACACTGACATATTTGTATTCGAAAATGATCTCTACTTAGGAATAAACCGATAAATACTTAAGTGTAAGATAATTATTGCTGAACGGTAACTCTGAATTTGTTAAGCTTATACAGGTGGCCACTGTAGGTACCTACATAAATTTCCTCATACAATAATATTGTTCTACCGTCGTTTTACCAAATCTACGTATACACAACAAAGGTCCATTGTCAGTGCGTGGATTCTGTTGTCCTTTCAAGAACAAGGCTGAGACAGTTTACGGATACGGCTGATGATTTTGGTTCCTGTTTGCTTTATTCGGGTGGACAATAGACGGATCAACTCTTAATACGGGCCAATGGTTTCTAGCAAAAGTAATTCTGTTATATATACAATACTTACTGGGTGTACGTACAGTCAACTACAAAAGTAGCTTAACAAATTCTAATTTATTGAACACCGTGGCCCCTAAACCTTACATAAAATTGTGAAAAAAAAAGACATTGAATATGTAAATTAAGTTTGTCTTCTGGAAATCATAACACTACATTTTCTATAGACAGATGCATTCCATTATACGAAAGATTTGTAAAATATTTTAGTGTTAATCAACTTATGGCGTTGACTGTACGTGAGTAAACCTTATATAAATAAGATAGGTATAATACTTTTGTGGTGAACATTTTTAGACTAGCCAATCCGTCTCGGCTTCGCCTGTGGCATACTTAGAAACCGCGTATGCTCGCTATTTATTAATTTCAAAATTGCGTACAGGTATCTGTCCGATTTGTTGATGTTTATGATTACAACTCCGCTCCCTTGAGCATTAGCGTGATGAGGTGATGACATATAGCCTATAACCTACTTCGATAAACGGACTATTAACACGATAAGATTTTTTCAATACGAACCGGTAGCTCCTGAGATTAGCACGTTCAACCAACCAAACAAATTTTTCAGCGTTAGAAAATTTTTATCATGCAATATCTTGATTAAGTGGGTATTAAAATTGTAAAGTTTTAATTAGATCTATAGTTAATAACAAACAAGTTAGTGAAGACCGATAACGCCAGCTATCTGTTACAGAGATAACGAGATATTCGTATAATAATTGCCTTAAGTTTGAAGGGGTCTCGAAGTAGTACTAATAGCAAGCAAATGGCCGTGTTTAATCCTCTCGCCATGCCACTAACTTAAAATTACTTCCGAATGAGTTTAATGACAGTTTTTGTAGAATATTATGTAAGTATTCTACCTTGGCCGTCTCCGTGAAAGGGTAAATGAACATTCTTTATAAAGTGTAATCGGGTTTTTGTTTGAAGAATGTCGTTGAGTGAAATCGGTAGCGTGAAATTATTGTTTAGGATTTATTTTAGGAATTGGGGTTTGGTGAATTTTATACTTTGTTAAAAATCTGCCTTTTGAAGCAAACATTTTTTGCTGCGTTGGATATTTTCTGAGATGGAAACACCACCTCTATAAATATACTTACATATACAGACTGCCACTGTTTTGTTAACATTCTTGCCATATATATTGTATTTATTTATCGTACTTATGTGATGCTTATCGAACACGAAGATATTTTATTTTATTAACCCCCGACGCAAAAACGACGGGGTGTTATAAGTTTGACGTGTCTGTGTGTGTGTGTGTGTGTGTGTGTGTGTGTGTCTGTCTGTGGCATCGTAGCACCCAAACGGATGAACCGATTTGGATTTAGTTTTTTTTGATTGAAAGGTATATTAGTCGGGAGTGTTCTTAGCTATGTTTGAAAAAAATCGGTCCAAGATGGCCGCCGTAACAACATGTTGGAATACACATTTCTTTATAATTCCCTCAATATGGGTATCAAATGAAAGAGCTTGACTAGTAGATCAATTTAAAAAGTATAAAATAAAAATTAAATTAAAAATTTAAAAAGCCCCCGTCACAAAAAACACCAAAAAGTTGAAAATAAATCAATAAATTTTAATTCAACGGTTGCCATGTCGGGGGACCTTACGATATAAAGGAGTACTTAACCAGTTACGGTCCCCCGACATGGCAACCGTTGAATTAAAATTTATTGATTTATTTTCAACTTTTTGGTGTTTTTTGTGACGGGGGCTTTTTATCCAAAAACGTAATTGAATTTTGCAACCTCTTATTTTCAATTGCAACATTAACTTAAGGTTTTTTGAAGCGTGCAATGAAAAAGTTATCCAATTCACATTCGTCAATATTACAGACTTCAATATGACTCTATACATATATTCAAACCGTAGATACTTAATTAAATTTGTGCAGAATAGACCACAATTTCCTAGAGTTTGCAATCCACATAGTTATTCTAGTCCTCGAAATCAATTTGACATGAAAAGCCACTCATTGATATCCAACGTGCAGCCTGGAGAATGCAACCGTATAAAACAGGAACACATTACTGTAGATAGACGTAGGTAAGTACTAACACTTGAGACTTGAAATACGTTCCCACGCTATGTGAAAAGTGCGATAGACGACAAATTGGAATTGTTAGCAGTTGAATCGGAAATGAAAGGGAATTACGGTTTTATTTTTGAGGGCATTGATTGCGTAATCTGTTTCCGAATTGCTCTGAAGCTTCAAATCGTGTATTGCTTTTGTAATTGGGTATTTGACTCACTAGGCAATTTGTTATCTATCTTTTAGTACACTACGCTAGTACCTACTATGATTTGTGCTTATATACAAAGTCAAAACGGTTAAAAGGAAACTTGTATAAAATCAAATAATTATTATTACGTCAAAAAATTTAATTGTCAATTAATGTATTATTATAGGTTAATGGAAGATTCAAACGACAAAAGAACAGAATAGTAACTTTTAAGAACCGCGCTGTTAAGCACAGGAAAATCCCCAAAATTGTACCTAGTCGTTCTTCTTCTTCTTCTGTCGAATCGAAGGCGTCTCAACTCTCAGATTGTTCATGTGTCATGTTCCCAGTGTGCCGCCATCTGGACTGCATTTTTGGAGGAACTCATAAGTTCCTCCGCTGTACAAGTGGGTGGGCATGCAGCACATGTTAGAAGGTGGGACATGGTCTGTGGAGTAACTCCACACTCACACCGCAGGTCCGCACCGTCTGAGAAACCCCATCTTGACCGATTCTCCTTGCTTCGACCGACCTGTGTCTAAAGTCTGTTTAGGGACTTCCACCTGATCCAGGAGAGGTCGTGCCCAGGTGGCAAACTCTCCGACAGTGGAAAGAAAGGGGTTGGTGGCGAGCTCCGCGCTCTCCATAGGTCCACCCTGGCCCGGGAGGATCTTCATTTGTACGGGGTAGCAAGAGTTGCGCTTGGGCTCCAAAGGTCTAGTAAGGTCTCCATAGATATTGGACGGAAAACTAACTGTCCGGTGGGAGGTTGGAACCCATAACATAATATGGTATTAGATTTTTTTTTAAACTATACTGGCTAATACTTACAATCAATATGTTACGGATTGAAACCCAATCCTGTATACTGCGACCACGATGTGACTCCCAATACACTTCGTTAAGCTATTTACCTTACATTAAGCTAAATTACTAGTGACCGTTATTCGCAGCATTAAAAAAACTAAATTGTTGACAGCTTCTAATTAAGTTCACAATCTTGCTGAAACTAAAATCTTATTTCAAGTTCCGATGTGGCTGGTAATCTCGGTGATTAAGGCAGTATATTCTCGTAGGGTCGTTTATTCCAACAGCGTATGGGGGAATCTCATGTTCAGTGGTAAACAACGGTGCTGTTACGATGAAGTGAATGAAATATTGCCTAGCTATTAGAATGCATACGGCATAAAGGAAATAAAATTAAATGATAGCCAGGTATAAAGGCTGTCGCAAACAGTACACAGTTGTAATATATGGTGCTTAATATATCTCGGTAAGATAGAGGTAAGAGTGTTTGGAATGACATGTTGATATTGCTAGATATCAGAGTAAATTAATAATAAAGCAGTTTTATCTTTACATTTTTTAGTTCAGGGGGCCTACCACAACCGTTTACAAAACAGTCTTATTGCAGGAGAGTTTTGTGTCAAGCTTGAAGTAATCTTGCTTATATTCGTACCACAACCGTACATTGTGCATGTCATGTATTCCTGCTTAGTGCTTTTGTGACGTCAAATTAATTTTAGTTCATTCAATTCGTACCATGACGAGATTTTAGAGCAGTATTGTATTTAACATTATTGTTTTTATGTCAAATTTAGCCGTTTTAAAAAAGTTGCTAGGTAGCAACTTTTTTATTATTGTTTTGCAAAATACTGCTCAAAAAATCATTTTCGTAACCCAAAAAGCAAGTAAACCGTATTTATATACATTAACTTAAACAAGAAATGGTCAAGCTGACTATTATAACGGTTTAAAAGTACTTTTTATTGTGTTCCACGGATACCTCCCTGTTTGGCCAACACGGCCATTATATCTAACTCAAACCGACTAAAACCGCACGCAGTTTCAATTAGGTGGATCAATAAGGCATTTTCGTCACCCACGCTCAGTCTTCTCCGGTTTTTAGCTAGCATGGTGCCCAGTGAGAAGGCTCGCATCCCGGGTAACGCCTATAATTACAAGTATAAATTGTATAGAAGAATGCATAGAAATTGCTTAGATATTAAGCAAACAAATACAATTCTAAAAATTACAAGTATTTTACTTCAAAGTAAAAACTTCTTTTTAAAAATCCTTTTTGAATAAAAAAACTCTATGGTCTTCTAAAAAAGAAATCACTGACATTAGGAGGGCTTGACTCCAGGGAAGATTTTAGTATCCGGTGATTTTTCTCTAGGTTTAATAAATCTTCGAAAAGCCTCCGGACATTCTTCGATTACGCGGAAGTATATTTAGTCAGTTTCGTAATTTTTTTAAGTACCTACCCATTTGAGACATTGTATTACTATTATTATCATAATCCTCTTATTAAAACATTATGAAAACGTCCAATTTGTACACTAATGAAATCAACTTATTACCGAATTTGTGCCCGGAATACGGTAATAGGTGGACCGACCGAATGCAATGATTGATGAAATGTGGGTGTTGATAAAACACTCCGGGGATATAGGCGTGATTATATGTATATATTACCTACTTTTTAATAAATGCACGAACATCTATACATCATATACTTCTATAAAATCGTATCGCTATGGAATCGAATCATATAATCAAAAATATATTGTAAAATAGTGTTCATGAAAAAAGGCGAATATTTAACTCTATATAAAATTTCCGGAGTTTTTGAGAAAGATAACCGGTTGTTCGCAAAAATGTCCAGAGGTGCTCCGGTCTTTTTGTCTCCGGAGTACAGCCCTAATGCGAATGAATTATTGTAAGGAATACATAACTCTTTCTAAATAGTTCATTCATAAGGTTATTTTTGTGCCTGCAACAAGCCTGCAAACAAGGAAAAGAGAGATCGCTGTACGTTCTGTCATACTGTGTAGCGCCATCTCTTTCTCACACAAAACGGAGCAACATTCACGTAATTTGTAAAACGTTTTTGATATAAATACTCTTTAAAATTGAAAGAAAAAAAAAGAAAACTATCTGTCATCTGACATTAAAATAATTTTATTATTACACCTACACCGCAAATAATATGTAAAGCCTTGTAAAGCCATTAATAATTTTATAGTTTAAATTGCCTGGGTATTTTGATCAAATCATGCAAATATTATCTATTTATATTTTATATGTACTATTTAAAGTGGTAGTAGAGCGGGGTTGTAACTTGTAAGCTGGGAGTCCGAAGCAACGAGCATCTACTATGTCAACTGCTTATGCTGAATGAAGAATATAATTATTATTATGTCGCTATCCGAAGCTGTGAAAGAGCTCTCCATCTAAGGCTACTGCTGAAAGACATGACAGCAGTGTTTAATGAATGTGAATGATTTTCAGTGATAACCAAGTGGCATTGAAGCTATGTGAAAATGCTCTATCCTAAGAAGCAAATTAAAACACATCGACCTAAAAAAGCACTTTTTTGTTATACAACGTGGAATAATTAGTGTGCGATACAAAGAATCTTCAAATGCCTCAACATCTAAACCTAAGTAAACGCAGAAGGAGTGTTGTTTTGAACCCTCTTTGTGACAAGCATGCAAACTAAAGAACAAAATACAATTCATTCATATTCAATGTCTTCATAACAAACGTGAATTTTGTATTGTAGGAACCTACTTATGTAAAAAAATATTTTCTACCGCAAATTTAAAGCCGTAATAATTTTATATGTTTTTAATTGTCTGGGCATTCATGATTACATGATACAATTATAACAGGTGCAAGGGGTGCGAGGCAACGGGTCCTAGGGGCAAGTTTTATTTCAGCACATCGATAGCACCGTTTCGAGTGCGATACGTATGACGGAGTGGCACCCGAATTAAGAATACTGCTTTTGAACTTGACGACATTCAAGGCTGTCGAGTCCCACGGTTAGATAGAGCTTTTTAGTGCATTCCACAATGGGACAGATTTTCATTACCTACCCATTTATTTTGGTTATACCTATTCAGTAGGTAGGTATTCTTAGGACAAGGTTTGTGTGAAAGATTTGTATCTAAAAGTATATAGGTAATTCATAGCACCGGGGCGAAGCCAAGGCGTGCAGCTATGTTGTTATTATAATAAGATCGTTGCTATGAGAACCTAACATTAAAATGGACATGCACATTGATGCTCTGTCACAACAAAGTGCCCAAAGGCGCAAAGTGCCCTCCCCGTATCCGGGGCTAGATGGGGACACTAGGGTCCCCACAACTCGAAGGGGGCCATCTCGAAAGAAATGGTCCTGGGTCTGCCGGGGTGCGAGAGGGGTCGGGGAGGCACTCGTCAGTTTCCCTAGCTCGCCAGTTTCTGTAACTGGTCAGTTTCATAATTCGTCAATTTTAAGTAATTCGTGAACTAGTCAGTTTCCTTACTTGTCACTTTTCTTAATTCGTCATTTTACATAACTCGTCAATCTATACTTTTGACAGGGTACAGTCATGTTCAACTAAAACATCGTTCCTCGTTCGTGGTTCACCACATCGACAAAATAAAAGAATGAGGTAGCACACTTTAAAATATATTACTGAAGGAGGCACTGGAATATATGATTTGAGATTGACATGGTCATTAACATTAATAATATAACACTCACCGGGATATTTACCATGTTTATAATTGGTATTTGGTCCGTAACTTTGGTCTTGTAACAGCGCCGAAATATCGGTTACCAAATACCAATTATAAACATGGTAAATATCCCGGTGAGTGTTATACTATTAATTGAGGCACTGGAATGCCAAAACACGACAAAATACGAGTAGTAAACAATTAATTTTATAATAAAATTGAAAAACATATTTATACAAATTTAAAAACAAACAAGGTTACTTCCACCAAAAAACAACGTTATAGGTAGGTGTAATATCATGCTCAGGATTTCATACGCATATGATGACATAAATCTTCCTGGTAGTATCACCTCTTCTATCCACAAACTTTAATTTTTACGCTTATTTCTACGAACTAAGTTAATACGTGCCAGATTAGATAGATAATTAAACATGCCGTTTTGACTATCTTCGAAAATATCATTAACTAAAAAATCAGACACAATATTTGCAATGCGTTTATCAACTGCTATGGACCTTTCTGGACGTTGTGATGAAGTCCGGATCGACCAGCGGATCAAACGCCGTAAATGGAGTTGGATAGGCCACACCCTCCGAAGGGCTCCAAACCACATACCGAGGCAAGCCCTAGACTGGAATCCCCAAGGAAAGCGCAAACGTGGTCGTCCAAAACAGACCTGGCGGCGGACTATCATTGGCGAAGCGAAAGCCATAGGATAAACCTGGAGCGAAGTCAAACGCGAGGCTCAAGACCGTACGGGATGGAAACTCACTGTGGACGCCCTCTGCCCCAGCTAGGGGCCAAAGGACCTTAAGCCAAGTCAAGAAGTCAAGTATGGACCTTTCTTTGCGATTTTTATCTGGCAAATAAATACATTTTTGTCTGATTCTGAAATGGTATAAATTAATATAAACATACATATGTATGTATGTTTATATTAATTTATACCATTTTATATGGATATTGAGAAGAGAGGCACTTCATGTTAGAAGATCTGCGGTAGCCTAGTGGTATGGGTAATGGACTGCTGAGACGAGGTCTCGGGTTCGATCCCAGGTTTACCATGGCACACACCAATGACTTGTCGATGCTTTTCGAGGTTATGTGTGTATTTATCGCAGGTTTATAAGTGCCCGGTTAATGGCAATAGGCTCGCCACCTATTACATTGGGACCTAAACATAAAACTGGCGAAATGTGGGTGCTAGCACCTCTGCCTACCCCTTCGGGGAATACAGGCGTGAGTTTATGAGAGAGTTATATATGGTATAAATTAATATGTCTGGAAGATAAACGTATACGTAATCTATTATGCATGCCTCTACTAAATTAATAGTTCTGTGTCGCTGATCGTAGACGGAGAGGACATCCGCAAAATTTTGCATTCATGTTTGGTCCATGTAACTATTGAATAATTGGAAGCTTTCTCCACCTGGAGTATGGTGAAGCACACAAAGCCATGCTTCTTGAAAATTTTTAGGTAAAAAGGATATTGCTGCGCATAAAGAAATATGTTTTCTCCCCTCTTTTGTATCAGTGAGATCCAATGCCTTTGCTTTACGCAAAAGACTTTGTCGGTAATGGAAATGGCATCCTATGATTTGTGCCATTGGAAATGTGTTTTTAATTGCATTTATAACAGCTAATTCATAATCCACATGTATTTTCTGTGGGGTCGGAATAATTTCCTTTAAAAACGAAAAACACTTGACATAGGTTTCTTCGGTCTTATCTGGAAGAAGATAATATACCAAGGGAACTATATTAGTTTCTTTTTCCGTACTACCTATGTCCAAGTGAATGGTGTAAATTTGTACAAAAGGTTTCGGAACTTTAAACATTCCATCAAAAAAAAGGTCACTTATGTATCACCGCTTATGCCTCGTATACACTACTCGCGAAGTTCCTCGGCGAAGTACTCGAGAAACTTTGCCTACAGTCCGAAGTGCGACACCACACACTCGTTCAACTTCGCGAGGAGCTCATTCGCTCTAAGGTGACGAAAGCCTGCGCACGTTCGTCCTTATGACATTAATGATATTGGGGTCCCAAAAAATAGGTTCTGCTTGCACAGTTTCGAGGCACGACATATTTTCCTCCTGTGAAGACTGTATTTTGTTCATAATAAACACAATATGTGTCACACGCAATAATTATAACTATTGAGTACTGAAGTCGGCCGAGTAGTGTAGAGAGGTACTTCGTGAACGCACTTCGTGCAACTTCGGGCCCTTTGACTCGGGCGCAAAAACCGACAACAAATGGAAGTCGCCCGAGCCGAGGTAAAGTTTGACGAGGTAAGCCGAAGTGCATCTCCACACTATTGTATTCGCCTAACTTCGTTCAACTTCGCGAGTAGTGTATAGGGGGTGTTATACCCCCTATACACTACTCGCGAAGTTCCTCGGCGAAGTACTCGAGAAACTTTGCCAACAGTCCGAAGTGCGTCACTACACACTCGTGCAACTTCGCGAGGAGCTCATTCGCTCTATGGTGCCGGAAGCCTGCGCACGTTTGTAATGGATACTCAAGTAGCAGCTGCTGTTGCAATGTGCACACTCGCGTATTATAACTACGTGCATATTTATCACACCAAGAAAACAAAAAAAAAAAGAAGAAAAAGAAGATGGTGGATGATTGCAATGCATCGCAACAGAACTAGGTAAGTACAACCTACAATCTATAATTTTGAACCGAATGTGTTTGACTTGAAGTTGAGAGTCGATTGAAGAAATTTTTCACATTTGTTTAACCCAACGTCTACCGGCCCTTCATTTTTTTAAATAATGTATTTTTCACAGACGCGCTATGGAGGAACAGTTCCTTGAACTCACACGGGAGCCATCTGGGGAATTTGAAAATTTTCATCGAATGTCATTGGACGATTTTCATTATTTGCTCTCCAAAGTCGA
Organism: Eilema sororculum; assembly: GCA_914829495.1. Lineage (NCBI taxonomy): Eukaryota > Metazoa > Arthropoda > Insecta > Lepidoptera > Erebidae > Eilema > Eilema sororculum. The sequence goes on along the minus strand of OU618543.1, from coordinate 13,328,976 downwards.
ACCCTTTATCTGTAAACAAGATACTCATCTCAGAGAAGCTATACCTGCTAAAATTCGATTATCACTCACCTTGAGGTTTTTAGCAAGCGGTGACAGCTATCGATCTATGTACTATTTATATAAAATTTCAAGCCAGTTGATTTCAAAAATTGTAGTCGAAGTCTGTAAAGCTATAAACGAGGTTTTGAAGGATGAAATAAAGGTAAACATATTAGTATTTGTCATATATATTTATTTAAACTTATCTTCATGTAAGAGATTTTTATGACTTATAATATGCCTGATATATTAAATCAGTGTTATCCTCTGAAGAAACGGCTGGAGTCTCTGTTTCTGTTACATGTAACATATATTGATCATCATTAGACAGATCTGAAGATGGAGGAACTATTACGCTATAAACGCCGCCTGTATTTTCCGATTCAGACCGCTTATAGTGTAAACGAACTGATTTAATTTGGGTTTCCGGTACAAGAACTTCATTGCTAATGACACGTATCTTTGAAGATCGTTGGTCAGGAGTTGTTTCGGTTGGCTGTTGGATGTAAGAATGTTGACTTTCGTTAGACCGACTCGAAAATGTTATACATGTGTTCGGTGGCTCTGAATTTGATGAATGTGGCCGGGGCGGAAATGTTTCAGCATTATAATAGAAGGCAGTATTTGCAGATTTAGGCCGCTTATTAGAAGGTAATGATGGAGTGAAAGAATGATGAGATGTATATTTAGGTGTAGAGGAACGGAACGATTCAACTGATGGAGATCTTTCAACACGTGATCTTTGAAATAACGCATGAATATCGAACATTAAATCTTCTCGCTGATGATCTGGCAACTTCTTTAATTTTTTGGCAATTAACTTGCCAAATACATCACATTCGTCTTCAATCTCGGCACTATCCTTTGTTGGCTTATTTATTATTTTATTTAAATTATTAAATGCTTCAGTCATTTGTTTACTGGCAATTTGCAATTCCGGTGGGTTGTCACGCCGCCGAATGGTGTGTCTAGTTTGTGATGGTTCGGTTGAATTTTGGTTATTACTAGTAGCAGAAGCAGTCCATACGACGTCCTCTGTAGAATTATTTTCTTCCTTAATTGACTCAGTTTCTTGATCCTAAAATAAATAAGCTAAGATTCAATATATTTTTTATTTCCAGATGCCAGACAATGAGCAGCAGTGGCTAGAAGTTGAAAATGGATTTAAGGATAATTTTCCACATGCCGTTGGCGCAATGGATGGAAAGCATATTGTTGTACAATGTCCAGTTAACTCTGGTTCTGAGTACTTCAATTACAAGAAGACATTCAGTGTAGTGCTATTAGCTTTAGTCGACAGTAACTATAATATTCTGTATGCTGACATTGGTAGTCAAGGTAGGGTCAGTGATGGAGGTGTGTTGAAAAACTCTACGTTATGGAAAAAAATTGAATCTAATAGGCTCCATCTTCCTACACCATGTCCATTATCCGGTACTGATAATGTCGACATACCCTACGTTTTCTTATCTGACGGAGCTTTTGCTTTACATAAAAATATTATGAAACCATATCCAGGCAACCATTAAATGAATTCACCAAAACGAATATTCAATATGCGGCTGTCAAAATCTCGAGTAGTAGTTGAGAATGTTTTTGGTATTCTATCATCCAAGTTTAGAATATTCAGAAAACCAATTGATATAGATATTCATAATGTTCCAGTTATTACAATGACATGTCTGTTATTGCACAACTTTCTTAGAAAAAGTAATAACTCTTCTCATATATATATACCTCCCGGTACTGTAGATGTATATGATGACAACGGAGTTTTACTACAACCTGGGTCTTGGCGGAGAGACGTTGATGAAAACTGTGCTTTAAGAGATATGACACAAGTACCACGTAGATCACCTTTATCAGCCGTTCAGATAAGAAAACATTTTACCAATTTTTTTTCACATGTCATGTAGGTAAACAAGATACACAACGTAGGCTGTAAATTTTACAGATATTTGGTTTACTACAATTTTTAAATTTTAGTAATAAGAAAATTATAAAATAAAAAAGTTACCGTGGTTATTGTTTGTTTACATTTAAACACCGATCCCAAAAAGCTGTCCATAAAATCGAATGCAAACCAAACAGGGCGATATACATCGTCGACACCGGCACCAGATTTTAAGGAAGCTTTTTGTTTTCTATAGTAGCCCCTGTAAGTGGCAAAAAGCGAATCCTTTTTTCGCTTCAATTCTTCAACCGCGACTTTGCCGCCAAAAATGTCGCGGATACGCACCCAAGCATCATGTATTTTTTTTTTGTCCTTATGGCTTTTTTCATTTGGGTCCCAAATAATGGGCTCTGCCTGTACAGCTTCAAGAAACAACATAACTTCCTCCTGTGACCACTGCATTTTTTTATATTGTAATTATATTGTCTCACACGCAATAATAAACACCGATTATACTCGTATAGGTACTCGACGTCTCAATAATTGAGTACTGTTTTTTTTTTTTATTGGGATTTGATAGACAAGGAAACTAATTGAGTACCGAAGTCGGCCGAGTAGTGTAGAGAGGTACTTCGTGAACGCACTTCGTGCAACTTCGGGCCCTTTGACTCGGGCGCAAAAACCGACAACAAATGGAAGTCGCCCGAGGCGAGGTAAAGTTAGACGAAGTAAGCTGAAGTGCATCTCCACACTATCGTATTCGCCTAACTTCGTTCAACTTCGCGAGTAGTGTATAGGGGGTATTAGAATTTCACGCGCGTAAGGTGTCATAAATATGAAAATGCCGTCTTGAAATACAAGAAAATCAGCAGCTAGCTTTTCTGGTATAAGGACTTCTTCGGGAGTTCTAAATACTGTTTGTGATATTCTACGCTTCTTGTATCTAGTATTGTACAGTACATTTTTTACTTGTTTAAAATGCGGCACATCGTCTGTATATTCAGAATCTACGCCTTTTAAATGGCCAACACAATCTTCATAAATGGCTCTGACAGAGCCAAATTCTTCCTGTCCTCTATTTTTACAGTTATCAAAAGTAATAGAGACAACTTCTGTAGCTGGGTGAGATTCACACAAATGATCTCTTTGCCTTATTACGGCCAAATCCACATTCAATGTAATGCTACCATTACAAATTCTTCTGTTTTTGCACCTCCACCAAGTGGATCCATTTTTATTTGTTTGTGCCAAGTTGTACCTATCTGTAACCATCTTTGAGAAGAAGCTTTTTGAAATAAAACCACTTTTTACGGATTCTATCGCGATATATCGCGATAGAATCCGAAAAAAAGTGGTTTTATTTCAATGAGTGACATTCGCGTAAACTTCAGAAAATATCAAGAAGCTTTTTACCCCTTTCGGAAGCAATAAATGTAATATTTTGCACATTTGCTATTTCTAAATTCACAGAAACACAAACTTGCAATAAAACGTGGAAATAATGAAATAAATTTGATAATGTCAACATGATATTCATAATGCACTACCTTATTTATTCATTATACTATATGTGCACTACTACGTATAAAGTGGCCAGTGTTATCAAAGCTCTTCAAGTGTGAGTTCCATTATATTATTTTCTAATTAGTGCACTACCCGATCTGAAAGAATACCTCCCCGACCCGTATTGTGGGTGACAAATTATCGTCATGACTATACTAAACGGACGAGTTACCATTACTGACGAGTTATGTAAAATGACGAATTAAGAAAACTGACGAGTAAGGAAACAGACTAGTTCCCGATTTACTTAAAATTGACGAATTTATAAAACTGACCAGTTACAGAAACTGGCGAGCTAGTGAAACTGACGAGTGCCTCCCCGACCCAACCACCTCCACCGGCTCCGTGGGAATGGAATCCGTGGGGATTTTCCACACTATAAAAAAGGCTTTGTCACAACAAAGAGTACATTTTTGTAAAATGCACACTGCACATCCTTTTGTCTTTTAGTTTGGCTTCTATTATCTAGATCTCCGCGCCACCCGCTCTAATAGCTCAAATTCTAATTAAATAATGCTTGATACTCGCAGCTTGATAGATATTTACACTTAGCGGTCATCACCTCATCGACATCATTACAATCGACTCTCGCTCCGGATCGTTTTTGGTGCTGAGGCTGGCCATCGCAATCCAGCTTCGAAACGCGGCAAGTGTGATGGTGGAAGCAAGCGTACAAAGATGGTTATTCGATTAATATAGACACCATATTATTTATTTAGTAGATATTACATGGAATAATTTATAAAAGCAATTACATTTGTAAAATAGTTATTATTATAACTGGATCTTAATGCGGCCTTTCGAGCAACCGTTGAACTCTTGAAATAGCCATCATGCATGTTATTATTTGTGCGTGGTTGTTCACTCAGCTTATCCTATGGCTCTCGCTTCAGTTGCCTATAAAATTGTAATGCAATGAACACCTAGAAAAAAACAACTATGTTAAGAACATGATATATTTACGAAACTAATAGTGGTCAATCACACATTACAATACATTAGCGTGTACTTAATTCAATATAAATATGGGCTTACCTTAGTCTTTACAGAGAACTCTCTAGATAGGGATTTTCAACAGTATGAACTCTATTCATCACTCTGTGGGAGTCTCTTTCGCTTATTGAACCAATTTCATATTGGTAATGGAAAGGGTCTCATTTTTATCGCGACTGCATTCTATGACGATTTCGTGAATAAGCAATATTAGCATAGCTTTTAGAAGCTGATAAACTCCTCGAATATTGTTTTTTCAATCGTTGTTTGTAACTATTGACTTTATAAAGAATGTCATATTTGACGCTGAACGAACAAAAAGAACGAAAACTATAGGTGACGTCCCAAAACTGCTAATTTAAACAACATTATTGTAATATTGCTTTAAGAGGTCATGGTACCAAGACACGAAGTAAGATTGAAATAATACTGCTTTAAGAGGTTGTGGTTGGCCCCCAGTTCTTGTGGTCAGCGAGGAATATCTAGACACGCAGTACTCAGTACTAAAGTAAAGCCAAAGAAACGAGAGAAAAAAGTAAACAAAGTTTTAGCGGTTCCAAACATTTTTATTTGAAAACTAGCTTTTGCCCGCGGCTCCGCTCGCGTGGATGTCGGTTCCCGGCAATTATTCGAATTTTTCTCAACGTACGAACCTTCCCTGGACTTCCATAAATAATTCAAGACCAAAATTAGCCAAATCGGTTCATGCGTTCTGGAGTTATAGCGTCAGGAAGGAAAACCTTACGTAGACTTTAAAGCTTTGGCCAAATTGAAGGTATGTATCTACCTAATCATACTATTGTAAATAATAAGCAACGCAAATATTATTGAGATACTTGACTTGTAATAACAAATAAACGTAGGATGGCAAAGGCAGTTTCCTCAGAAACGTACACAGCCTGGAGCAGTTATGTTCTTATTATACCCAGATTATACAGGTGAGTTGGAAGGTTTACTTAGCTATATAATATCAAAAGAAAGCTTATTTTACCTTTTTTAACTTGTAGTTTTGAAAGCAGTTATGGGTTTTACGGAGTTATGGCAGTTATGGACTCCAACATAATTGTTCTTTTTTTTATATTTTGAAATCTTCCAAATGTCAAAAACGGCAGATTGATATATACTGAATGAACATAGAGAGCTAGTACTAGAAGAAGCTAGTACTAGTAGAAGAGCATTCTTTCATAAATATTTTAGTGTAATCGAAATTTTGTTTTCAAAGACAGAACAAACAAAAAGGTTCTGTCACTGTTCAAAGGTGGATTTTTAAAGCTGGTGACGGAGAGTGGTTAGAATGAGCATTCGCTCGTTTGATGTAAATCAACCTTAACCCAATTTTCTAGATCCTGATCGTTTTAGGCATTAAATAGATTGAGATTGACATCCTGATCGTTTTAGGCATTAAATAGATTGAGATTAAATCGAGATTGAGTTTTATAAAAAAAAATTGCAAGGTCACTGCCCCCAGGGTCATTTATAACATTGATTATACTAGCCCATGATGCTCGTAACATTAGAAGTTTTACGCGCATTGCTGTCTGCAAAAGTTAAACTCAAATGGAAGGAAGACCCGGCAGTCTCACCCACCTAATCAATTTAAAGTAAGAGCGTCGCTCTTCTTCTGTCAAGTCATCTAATTCTTACTGGGGAAATACGGCACTTTAGAGACAAACTTTCGACACACATTTTCACAACGTACACAGAATGAACTCTACGTGTTTAGATTATATCACAAAGAACCTCTAAAAGTTTATTGTTTTACGTAGGTGAGCACTTCAAATTTATTTCTCAAAATGCATCACGTAAATAGTTAGATGGTACAGTAGAAAACTTTAACAATTTGCCATTTGACGGTTCAGTTTATACTATACGGGATAGAAATCAGCTAATATTATAATTGTGAAAGTTTGTGAAGATATTCGGATGTTTGTTGTTCAATAACGCTCAGGATAAATGGCTTTGTGTAAAATTGTGTGCTACATTGGCTCATTGGGGTTAGTAACAATTTCTTACTATGTTAGATACAAATAGCAGTTTAGATCTAATATCTGGTAAGTAATATAGGTTACTTTATAACCCTTGAATAAATTCCCATGGCTTGTGCAAACCGACCCCGTAAACACTATAAATATTAATTTATGTAATCTTACATACCTACCTATGTGTTGGTTTACCTATACGTGTGTTGTATGTGTATTTGTGTTTGTTTGCATGTATGCACTTGTAACTCGAAAAACTATTTTGCCAAATGTTTCTAAGTTATTATCAAAGAATTATCATATACCTACTAATTTAAACTCATACTGTATATACGTATACAAACAGGTGACGATCATTAGAATTGTAGACTCACATCTGTTCTTGCTTCGATTGTTTTGCGCAGTAGCGGAGGAAACTCTGTTACCTAGTACCTTCCTACTACCTATTTGCCAGATGTTTGAATTGCACTTAAGCCAAGAGTCTCGAGAACTCGAGGAGCGCAAAGCCGAGACTGAGGTTGCACACTGTGAGTAATGCCGTGGTTTAAAATAATTTATAGCTCTCGTGTTATAAAAATCTTAACTTAAACCAAGATAATCTAGTACAGTCAGCGTCAGAAATATCTTGATGAAAATGGATATGGTCTTAAAACTAAGGTATTAAGAGCTGTTGCTTCGATAGCTCTGTTTTGGTGGGCGTTGGTGTTAAATACAAAACACAGGAGCTGGTTTACAATCTTTACTTGATGATATAATATTATAAAGAGGGGTACAAAGGGTGGAAACATTTCCGTTCGATTTAAAGTTTTGAAGGAAAGGGTATTTGTGTTGCTATTACACAATATGAAAAGATAAGATTAAATAGTATAAATTAAAACCCGACTACCGAAAAATCACGCTTTAAGAAGTGACAAACAAGAAAATATTAAGGATAGCCGTGGTCGTATGCCACTTTTCCCTAAAATATATTGTTTTGTTAGAGATATATTGTATTGTTTGTAAGTGGCATACGACCACAGCTATCCTTGATATTTTCTTGTTTATCACTTTTTAAAGCGTGATTTTTCGGTAGTCGGGTGCAAATGAAATTGTGTTATTGAAGTATTATAACTAAATATACAATATATACAAAAAAAACGGGGTTGGAAGAGACTGTAACTTTAGGCATCGTAGAACTCCTCCCCAATTGTTGATGTATAAATTGTACTTATTATTTTCCGAACTAAAGTTGTGTACCAAATATCAGAATAATACGTCAACAGAAAGGGAGGAGAACCAAGGAATTAAGATCATTTTGAGCACTTCGTTCATCGAGATCGATCTGATGCTGACTGTACCGTTACTTTGCAATGTTGAAAAGCGTTTAGGTGCGGTTTAAAAACCGTAAAACTCAATTTATAGTAATCGTTACCATTAACCTCGACGCAACAAAGGGCGATAGCTCTGGCGTCGGGTTTGAACGTTCTACTGCTATATCGGAGAACCCACAGCTTCTTATTATATAATTATACTAGCTTTTGGCCGCGGCTTCGCCCGCGTGGATATCGGCTATCGTGACAAAACATAGCCTATGTTCTTTCTCATGGTCTAATCTACCCCTATCCCAAATTTCATTAAAATCTGTTCAGTGGTTTAGGCGTGAAAGCGTAACATACAGACAGACAGACAGACAGACAGACAGACAGACAGACGGACAGACAGAGTTACTTTCGCATTTATAATATTAGTATGGATATTAGATCGCATTTATAATATTAGTATGGATATTAGATCCATATTATAAATGCGAAAGTAACTCTGTCTGTCCGTCTGTCGGTCTGTCTGTCTGTCTGTCTGTCTGTCTGTATGTTACGCTTTCACGCCTAAACCACTGAACCGATTTTGATGAAATTTGGTATAGGGATAGATTAGGCCTTGAGAAAGAACATAGGCTATGTTTGGTCGCGATATCCGACCTCCACTCGGGCAGAGCCGCGGGCAAAAGCTAGTATTTAATACTCGCTGATGCCCGCGGCTTCACTAGTGTGGGTATAAGTCACATTTCCGGTTCTAGAAACAAAAAACAAGGCACTTTTAAGTGCGATTATAATTATTTGCTATTATATTAAAAATACCATAATATCGAAGTTCGTTTTGTGATGATCTACAACACAAACAGACAAGAATTGAAAAAAATGGGTTCAGAATCGTTAATTTTATACAACCCAAGGTTTTTAAATCTCGAAATACGAATACAGCTAATTTACAATGTTGTAACAGTATTAATAACTACCTGAGTAGAATAATAAACAAAACTGTAGCTGATAAGATAACTCGTTTGCATTGATAAACGTAAATTGTATAACAAATTAAAGGCAAATATTGTCATTTAATTAACTGAAACAGACAATTGTATTCCACTAGTATTATTAGGACTTGATGGAGCGTTTTCAGTTTCCTAAAATAAACAGTTGTGTTCAAATGGACGTTCGTGGGGAAATTAAACAAAGCCCGCTTGTAACCATCAAGTTTCCACGACAAAGGATAATACAAACAGTTGCTCGACGCGGAGGGGTGATTTAGCTGACGTAAATAAGAATTAATTTACGAGAGTATTTCAAAGTATAGGCTATTTCTATCTTTTACGCTACGGATAATCGAGGTGAATCTGCGGTAGCCTAGTGGTATGGGTAATGGACTGCTGAGACGAGATCTCGGGTTCGATCCCAGGTTTACCATGGCACACACCAATGACTTTTCGATACTTTTCGAAGTTATGTGTGCATTTATCGCAGATTTATAAGTGCCCGGTTAATGGCAATAGGCTTGCCACCTATTACATTGGGACCTAAACATAAACTGGCGAAATGTGGTGCTAGCACCTCTGCCTACCCCTTCGGAAAATACAAGCGTGAGTTTATGTTTATATGTATATGTTTATATGTATGATAATCGAGGAAAATTGTCTTAAATCGTACTAAGAAAACATCATCCTTTTAGCCTTTTGTCGACATAGATGGGTTCTGCTTTCAGTTGAACTACATAACGGCTGTCTGAAAACAATCGTAAAAATATAGGTGATAATAATAATACCCCTTTATCTCCCTCTAATCCACCTCTAAGTAAAAGATATGCATCTATACTAATATTATAAATGCGAAAGTAGCTCTGTATGTCAGTCTGTCTGTCTGTCTGTCTGTATGTTATGCTTTCACGCCTCAACCACTGAACCGATTTTGACGAAATTTTGTATAGGAGTAGAATAGACCATGAGAAAGGACATAGGTTATGTTTGGTCGTGATAACCGACATCCATGCGGGCGGAGCCGCGGGCAAAAGCTAGTTCAAAATAAAAACCATTTTCTTTCGTTCTTCAATAACTAAACGAATCTAATGGCTTACTAAAAGTGCAATATTACTTAGGCTAGTAACTCCGTTCTGACTCCGTTTAAAACACACACACTACGAGTATAATGTTAGGGTTATATTGTGTAGCAAAAAAAAAAAAAACAAAAAAGGATAGCATGGTTAGGGAAGCTAGTGACGTGTGCAAGGTCTTCCTCATTAGTAAATGGAGGCCTATTGTTTTTATCTACCTTTAAGGAAAAACTCTGCGAGTAAATGTTTGTATGCAAAAAGGTAGGAAAAGCTAACCTGTTGGACTGTAATTACCTAATACTGTTAGTTATTTGTACAGCTGAGAAGTGGCAACATAGGTCAACTTTACTGACACGCTTTATGTTCATCTTAACAATTGAAAAGTTTATTTATTGCAAAAAAAAACGAGTTTGTTGTGAATATTTATTAATATAACCTCTCCTGAATATATAATTTGTTGGTAATAAAAACAGGAGTGAGTAATATATAATATTATTTCCAAGATAGTACGCCATGTTGTTTAAATCCACTATTTGACTCACAATTTGAACGTAGCACTGGACGATCGCATGCGAATGCAAACGCAACCTTATGCTACGAACGTGCTACGGGTGTGCTACGGATATTCTACGGGTGTGCTACGGGCTACTAACGAAGCGGCATGCTCACGTTCATCGAAACTATCATGAATGAAATATACTGTTGATGAATAGTTTCTAATTGGAAGGTATATTATAGCAAGACCATTGGACAAAAGGACGTAAGTTGTAGGTAGGATCGTATGAAAATGGTTGCTTTAAGTGGTTTTTATCTATAACTTTTAAATCACTTAAATGTAACCAGCCGATTGTATCCGAAACTTGCACTTTAGAGCCCGCAGACTGTTACTTTATTCAATCAACTTTTTTGTTTATCTGTTTCTTCATTCATTAGGATATGCAATAGCTGTCTGACCTTCGTCTGGTCAATCTTGGTATAAATTCAAGGAACTTTTTACTATATTTACTGTTAAAAACAATGACATAGGTAGACCAAGTAATTAACAAGTCATCCTACTAATATTATAAACGCGAAAGTTTGGATGGATGTTTGTTACTCTTTCATGTAAAAACTATTGAATGGATTTTCATGAAACTATAAAATATATAGCTTTTACATCAGAATAACACATAGGCTATATATCATCACGCTACTACTCAAGGGAGCGAAGCAGTGATCATTGATGTCAACAAATTCGGCCGGCATCGGCATATACGTAGAAGTGACAGTGTGGTTATTTCTGTTGCTGTTTAGATAACTATATCATTGTATAAGAGGGTTCAGCGGGAACGGGATCGGATGCCACGTGGGTGAAAAATAATTAGCGGTACGAAGTTCGCCGGATCAGCTAGTGTTTAATACGCTTATGTTACAGTAAGTCATTAGAGCAGACAAATAGTGAATCAGCTTCAATAAAGGCGCTAGAAATTGAACCATGGAGGTATTATCTAGCTGAATTGCGTTGCATATCTCCTCGACGTTCGCATCGCACGTGCACCTAATCCGTATTGGATGCTACCCGTACCTACTGCATCTGTGGGTATTAAGCGTTCTTCAAATTGTAAGGCTCTTACTCTGAAACACTGTATCCGTAATTTTGTACTTGGATTTGCTTCTTTCGTTAGATTTATTAGATTTAATTGATTTTAAATACTGCGTTAATAACAGATTTCTTAAAATTATTTTTAAAACTACAGATGAATGGATTTAGTTATAAAAAAATTATGAAACTTTTTTTAAAATTGATAAGTTAAGTTAAAATAAATTCGTTGTTTTGTCAACCTGTGTGTCAGTTGAATTAAGTAAGATGTCATGGGTTTGATTCCCGCTTAGTACATATATTTCGCAGGGTCTTTGGCGTCGATGGCAGTGAGACCATTTGCATGCATGTGCAAATTGTGAGAGAAATGTGTTTATGTATGAATTTACAAGAAATAATAAAGATTCTGAGTATCCACAATCTAGAACCCATATCACCAGCTACTCTGTCTCTAGATAGCGCTGAAATAATAATATTTAATATAATATAATAATATTTGAAATCAGATCGTTGTCAGTATAAATATAGGTAATGAAGTCATCATAGTCTTTTCGCAATCAATATCATTTTGTAACTATCTTAATATTTTCTTTAGTAGATGACATTAAGTTTGTATAGAAAAAACATTCCGAAAACCCAAATAATGGCTCCATTAAGGGTCAGCCCAAAACACGGAGTAGGTACGCTCTGAAGAAGTGCTGAGTAAAGTCTTTAGATGACTTCCTTAATGACTAAAGTCGGAACTCACCGAAAAAATACCTTCGTAATTAGGTATGATGTTTTAGCAGAAATGCACGGTCTTTATACCGAATTATCAAGTAAAGAAAATATATCTTTAGACAGCTTTTATAAAATCTGTGTACCTATTACACTGTGAATCTACAACAAAACCCTGCAAAAATGTAGGATTTTGGAAAGGAGCTACTTTAACAGAAAGCTAAAAAAATTGGGTTGGTAATATACCAACCAGTATCAGTATCAAATCAGTAAATTATACTTACGCTACTAATATAATACTTTCAATAGAAACGTCTAAGTCAGGCCTTATTATTATAAAGAAAATCGGAACAAAAATTACTAATTTGCCCCTTAACTCCTCCTATTAATCTAAATTACCTCTGGTAAGAATATATTCACGTAGGTAGGATTCCAACCTGAGACCTCTCGATCGTCACTCATTAAGCTACCAACTCTTCAACATGTAGTTTATACCATTAGTAGGTTGAAGGATCAGTGGAGTGACATAAAAATAAAATAATCTACCCAAAGCACCATTATTCCTCTCTAAATGATCTGGACAGAATAATCTCGTAAAAGTATGGGTTTACGACTAACTAATTGTACTCCATTTGGAACATGTGTTGTATTTACAAAGGCATCTTTTCAACACAATCTGAAAGTTACTTTCCGAAAACAAATATGAACATAAAACCTTCCTCATAAAATGGAAGTACGGAGGATATAGTACATGCTTCAGTAAATATAATGATGAAATGTGCGTTATACAAAATGACTGGTAATGTTGAACTCCACACTTGTACTGATACGTCTTGCAAACGAAGCGTGAAATCACATCTCACTTGACTGAGTTGCTTGACAGAGGGAAATTGTTCTAGCTTTTAACGTGGATTGCCCTCGTCTCACTGTAGTATAACTTTCCTAAAAAAACCTTTATGAAATATTCTTAGTTCTTTATTGCACACATATAATACAGAGGTATACGTATAACATAAAAGGTAATTTAAAGAACATGCACAAAGGCGAGCTTAACTCATTATGAGTTCTCTACCAGCAAACCTTTGAGTCGCAGAGAAGAAGTTAGGAAATGAAGGGATGTGAAGTGTACAAAAAAAAATTATACGTCCACGACTAGGATACTTACTAAAACAAATCATTGTAGTTCGATATAGTTCAATTCATATATCTTGGACCTAAAATATGCTCTATACGCGCAGTACACGTTTCTTGGATGTATGCGGTGAGCTGCGGTGGACGAGCTCCAATTCACCAAGTATAGATTTGTAGATTTTGCCCGCGGCTCCGCCCGCGTGGATGTCGGTTATCGCGACCAAACATAGCCTATGTCCTTTCTCATGGTCTAATCTACCCCTATACCAAATTTCATCAAAATCGGTTCAGTGGTTTAGGCGTGAAAGTGTAACATACAGACAGACAGACAGACAGAGTTACTTTCGCATTTATAATATTAGTATGGATTACAAAACAATCTGTGCGCGCTAGCGCCTTTTATATCTTGCGAATTAGGTCCAAGATATTATGTACATACGCATTCATACAATCACGCCTTTATCGCATCGAGGGTTAGGCAGAGGTGAATTAATACCATCAAGTGTACTAAAAGTTCACTTGAATCCCTCAATGGATTCTATCAATGGATCCTAGTGGACGGAGGGATTTCACCAATCATTGGATTCGGTCCCACGTAATAGGGGTGAGCCTATGGCTGCTTTCCGGGCACTATTATTGACTCAAGCCGTGCATCCGAGGATGAATCTGGGCTGTTTATTTTGTCTGATTTTAAACAGCCCTATCCCTTAGTCGCCTTGTACGACACCGCATGGGAAGAGATGGGGTGGACCAAATTCTACTCTGGGGTTGATCAAATTCTATGTAGGTACCTAATGACATACCTACATATTATATTAGATATCTTTTAGGGCCTTCAATTATTCCATTCTCAAGGTTTATAAACAGGAACGAATAGTTACCAGTCTATCAAGAATAGTGAGCAAGAAATGTAGTGAAGTAGACTTGACTATCTAGTCTAGACTAGGTAGACAATTTCCCATAACTTTTTGTAGCTGTCATCAACTTTCATCTTTACAGGTAGACATCAAAGTTCCCCTCCTCCGTCCCACATCACACCCTAACCGTAATCCAATTTTTGTTCCAAATTATGTTGATGGCAGATGACTGAAGTGTTACGGGTCATATTACTTAAAGCATTTTTAAAATATATAAAAGCAGGGCTAAATCATTGTGGTAACACTGGTATTTATTTGTTTGACATTTAATTACCGCTAACGTGAGCTCGATGTTGTGCTGTATTTTTAACGTATAGCGCTCACGTATGAACGGGTTTTTTGCTGATGACGCATTTTATTTTTGTGACCGCCCAGCGACAATGTAGGCAGTATCTACATGATACATTTCAACCATAAATATTGAGAATATATCCTGTGTACAATTGATTGCACGTTCGCCATTTCATGGCTTTTTCGATAAATTATAGACTTGTTGATACCCGTGACTCTGCACCCGCGAAATACAGATACTATGATGTTTCCTCTACCTAAAGAAACCTATTTCCGGGATAACAAGTAGCCCATGTGTTATTCCAGAATAATCTATTTCTGTGCTAAATTCTATCCAGATCCAAAAGGTCCTTCATATAAATATCTGAATCTTTTGACCTATTTGTGACTTTGATAATATTTTGACATGTACGACACAATATTTATCAAATATTGTGTTGTATTTTTTGCATTATAAAGTTACTATGAGAATTCGCAAATTCGTACAACGAATCTTTCCTTGTAGATAAAAAGGAAAAAGTGTACAGAATGTATAATAATGTACCTATGTACCTAAATAAAAATATATGCAACGTCACGTAATATATAATTATGTAATGTAGAACAAATTATAGAGATACAGAAAATTTACAAGTATTAGTTCGGGCTACTCTTTAGTTTTTCAGTGTTGTACACAGTTCACAATAAAATACGCATTTGGGAGTCTTAGGGCGGTTGCAGACTAGCGTTTTATACGTGCTTATATGCTCGTTTTGGAAGCGCATATAGACGTTCCTTTTGGCATGTGTTCAATTCGTACTAGCGTTGGCGCGTTTTTAAGCTCGTGTAAGCGCAAGCCGCAAGAAGCACCACAACCACTGGTTCGAGAAAACTCGCCAAAATATGCCCATTTACACGAGCCCGGTTTTTGAAGCGCGTAATGTAGCGCTCGTGTAATTGCGTATGCTGAAACGACTGTATGAGCGCAGAAAAATACGCTAATCTGAAACTGCCCTTAGGCCACCTGTCTGGAGGGAAACTGCCAATGAATAAATTTTCGCGTCCTAATGTTCCAATAATCTCTTTTTCCTTCACTGTAGTGTAGCACTCATCATTTAGTACTTAGGGATATCCCCACTTTAGATTAAACCGGGAAAAGTGCATTTTATCATCGTTTTGTAAGCAGTTTTTTATAGTATACAAATATTCCCTGTACCCATAATGTGACATTGTATAGTAGGTACCTACTTAGGTATAAAAATGCGTTTAGTTTTAAAACTTTTCTATTCTTGTTTTTATGTTGCACAGTATATAAAAGTTTGGCGGTTGACTGAAAATTGTACTAACATACCTGCTTTAATCACAATATTTCTGATATCAGACTGTCATACCTCAGAGCGCTTGAAAAATTTCCTTTGTTCGTACTCAAAGCAATCCCGACTATCGGCCGTTCCCAGTATCATACTTACAGTTAAAGATAGATCGTAACAGTCAAATTTGACGTATCGGCTGTTTGGACTCAAAACATGGTAACTGATTTTTTTGCAGGAAAGCGCATCGCGGTATAATTTTTATTTTCCGAAATTGGTGTGAAATAGGAGTTACTATGTTTTGAATTTAAACAGCCGAGCACTTTATTCGTAGATGTGATCTATCTTTAACTGTAAGTATGTTATTGGGAACGGCGGTTAAACTTCATGTATCTACTGACACTAATTGATGTACTTAATTAATTAGGCACTATGAATGTAAAACATATTGTTTTTCTAAGGATTTATTATTATATTAATGGAGCTACGTGACGCCTCTCTCAAAATTTATGTAGAGGCATGATAACTCCGGGCGTGATGACCAGGCCCTCAATTGTTCTAAAGCTAAACTACTGTGGTGCCGCAGTTACTGCAAAAAATGACATTAATTAATTTCTATACTCCAAAAGTTCATTACACTTTTTTAAGTACTCTGCAAAAAGTCATTTTATTTTGAACTTCAACTGCATCGCTTTAGAGTCTATTATTTAATGCCTTTTTTGCAGTGGCGGTTGCACTACTGTGGTTCGGCTTTAGCAGAATCGAGGCCCAGGCCGTTAAGACGAAAGAAACCATCACGACCATCACTGACTTCCTAGTAATCCCGAGCCTCTTAAGAATGACTGAGAGGCTTTCACTAGGCAGAGATATGTTAACTGACGTATCAAATGGTGTTTCGCGTGTGAATTACACCTAGGTAGCTATTAAGATGCATAAATTAAACAGCATGCAATGCAACAGTTGGCTGGTGTGTCAGGGCGATTGGCGCTGTCGAGTAACACTACATTAGTACCGCTTTACTAAAACGATTATTGACTTCACTACAAGTTTTTTTGTAAAGTGTAGGTACATCTTTGAAGGTTAGTTTTAATTGTACATAAGATATTCCCTTACGTTGTGTTTCATCAGAAGTATGTATATTTTTGCTAATTCCTTCAATAAAGCGAAACAATTGTTGGCCATTATGTTGTTCTGTGTTAGGTTTATGGTTGTAATGTCTTAGGATTAACACCCGCTACCTCTGATTGTAACTCCAATGCCTTAATCATATATTAGAGCTTAATTATTTATCTTTTCACAGCTATCGTTCATATCCTGCTTATTTATCTTAGCGTTTTGGAACTCACCTTGAATATAGAAATAAATTTCTATAAATACAAGTATTGTTTCACCTTATTAAAACTTTATCCAATAAACCAAGTTACAAGCAATTTAACTTGCCTTTACCAAATTTCATTTCGTGAGCGTGAAGTGGTGAACATTATAAGGGAATTAAACAAACGGCTCGTGGAAGGGAAGTACCTCCCCCGAGGAGGCGAAGTAACAGTGGAAAAATATTTGCGTCGTACGTTGTATCTTCTCGAGTTCATAAGTCATATTGATTTATACGGTCCCAAATGGTTTTTATAATAAAGAATTCAACATGCTTGTCTAGAGAATAAGGGCGTGTATCAACTGAAGCGGAGAAGGCCAGTGGTGAGCGAAGCTAAAGACAGAAGTAGGGTGTATCCATTAAAGGTAATTGATCGATCAATCGATTCGATCAATTTCGGGTTATGAATGCGCATGTTCAATGCGTTCTTATTAGCGGACACATTTAAGTTATTTCAGTTATTTTTTCTATGTTTCTCTAGATGTTTGGACGTCTGTTATTCAATCACGCTCTAACGGCTGCACAGATCTGGTTGATATTTGGTACAGGGATAGATTATTCACTTCTCTCTCCTGGGAAAAGGTTACCATGGATAGCGGGAACAGAATCAAAACTTCAAGCGGGCGGAGCCGGAAATTATTTAACAGAGTACTTTCTTTGAAACTCATTATGTTTCAGAAGTTACTGTTTTGAAATTTAATGAGAAGAAACTGATATACATATATTACATATATACTGAGGACATAATTATTTTGACTGTGAAATTTTCCGGTTTCATTAAGATACAAACAACAAATAAAGTAAGTTGATTTTTGTATTTTTATTCTGGTATCATTTCTCAGAATGTATAATATTAACTTGGAATAAATAGAATAAATAAAAATACTCACATCCATGTCTATTTAATGGATCTAACTTGCCCAGAAAAATAATGAGAAAGGTAACTGAGTCATACAATTATTTTATGTAGGTAAACACGGGTATCTTATTTACGTGGTCTGTTTTCGTTGATATTTCGTCAGCAAAATTTTTTATTATAGTTTTTATTCAGGAGGATCGCCTAACCCTTTAGTAGATTGTAATCCGTATCATAAATGGAATGTAGTAATGTAGATACTTTTAAAGCAATTTCCCTTGTGATAATATGATAACCAAGATTTTGAACTTAGTTAAATAAAATAGTCTCTGAGTGCCTTTTCAAGTTGCGACTTCTAGCTTTAGTTTTCTCGATTAGAGCTCGGGGTCCACTATCCACCTCTAAGTAGGTCCATGCCATTTTTCGGTCTATAAAAAAAGAAATATATTGTCAGGTCATATAACGTGCAAACTGTATATCCCCTGTACAATAGCGGTAGTGCGATCGACTTCGACATCGGGGAGCGCGGGTTCGATTCCTGCTTAGGGCAAATATTTGTATGTATATGTACTAACTAGCTTTTGCCCGCGGCTCCGCCCGCGTGGATGTCGGCTATCGCGACCAAACATAGCCTATGTCCTTCCTCATGGTCTAATCTACCCCTATACCAAATTTCATCAAAATCGGTTCAGTGTAAACCACTGAACCGATTTTGCGTGAAAGCGTAACATTCAGACAGACAGACAGACAGAGTTACTTTCGCATTTATAATATTAATATGGGTATATTCGTTTTTTTATAGAAGGTCACATCAATTTGATTTCACATAGCCTGATGCTAAGCTAATATCAAATTCTGGATGTTTTTATGTGTAATATGTGTGTTTTGCAAAAAAAGTGAATTTATGTATGTTTGTTCCGTATTTTAGAACCCTAACTGAAGCTATTTAAGCTATGTTTACCTAGAGAATAGATAACATAGTCTTGATAGCGTTGTGTACAACAATTATTCATTATCATTTATTTTTACGTAGGATGAGCTAAGGTAACCCGATAAGTAGTCCGATTGTAGCAGATATATGCTATTATGTCACTTTTTACTTCCTCAATGGTGTAAAAACTAGTGTATAAATAGGAAAAATAACAATAAATATTTCCCTCAATAAAATGTTATCCTCATTGACACCTAGTTTCTAATACCAAAGCAAAGCAGACGGATGTCACATTGTCACGAGTATCTACGTGATTTGTCGCCTTGTACGATACTCATGAGAATACTCGTAGATGCCACGTCGACTACACAGAATCACAGAAGATAGTTCTGTGTCTACAATGTATGTTATGCTTTGTACATAATGTATATTTGTTTGCTTTCAGATCAAGTTAACTAGACTGAAGATTGTAAACATAGTATTAAATCTAATAGCCGGACTAGAAAATTTTAAATCTTGAAAGTACACAGCCACTGTGGCGTGGTGGTAGTGAGGCGCGGGTTCGATCCCCGCTCAGTGCAATTAGTTGTATGCATGAATATGGCTATTTGCATCGGTCTGGGTGTTACTATGTATAATATTTATGTATTTACAAAAAAAATGCGAATAAACATACATAGATAAGTATGTTTATCCGCCTTCTAGATTCCACAACACAAGCTAGTTAAGTTTACCACGGGTCTAGATAGCATTGTGTAGAATGTAGTAAAAAATGGTAGAGTAAAAAATATGTACAGTTAGTGTTAGAACTACTAAGGGTCAAAATGAACTTAATACCAAGGTATTATGAGCATTTATTTATTTATTTACTATCACAAACAATTTTTACATTGTGTAGGATACATAGGTATAACATGCAAAATAGACATTCATCGAAAACATATAAATTCAATACAAATCAAACTGTTTTATTGACTTTGTATTATTGTCCGAACTAAAGGTATGTACAGTCAGTGTGATAAATATCTTGACGACGAAGTCCAAAATGATCTTAAAACTTTCATCATAAGAGCTGTGACGTAATCATTACATAGTATATAAGGTATATACCAATGTACTCTCCATTCATTATTAAAGATATAATCAATCAGTGAACATCTCTGTGAGATGTACCGCTCTTAACTAAACACTATGTAGATCAGTGAATATTACACCGTCCCACCGACCTCACAGAGCAAGTCAAACTGTTTTAGTGATTTAAATGGTGGTCAAACTAAAGGTGTGTATTAAATATCAGAGAAATCAGTCAACAAACAGGAAAACAAAGTCATTTAGATCATTTTGAGCACTTTGTTAAGATTGATCTGGTGCTGACTGTACGTATGATTTTGTTAATCTATTTATGAGTCGAATTATATTGAATTTTAATCTACCTTATTTCGAGGGTAGAATAAACACCTTGATGTAGAAAGCAAACAAAGACTTCCGTAGATAATAATCAACAAAAGAGCCGAATGGTTTATCAACTTTGTGAGTACAAACCTGTATATCACATCATTTTCGTAAGATTGGATGACAGCCTCTGTGGCACGTGTTCGATCCCCGCTCAAATATATTTTTTTTCAAATATTTGTATGCATGAATATGGTTATTTACATTGGTGTGGTTGTGCCTCGGGGACCGGTTGCCATACGAACATCTATGGCAGTGGTTATGGATAGTTGGAGCCCTAAAAAGTCTAACAACTGGTCTAGCTGCAATGCTTCAGTATCGCCTTTGGGTTGTGGTCAGATAGCAGTTACTTCACGGAAAATATCCAAGTTCAGCCAAATCCGCAGTTAGACTGGTAATAGTTGACCCTAGAGTCCAAGTTGAAAGCATCAGATGTGACTAGGAGTAACAATAGAATAAAGAAGAGACAAATACATACGTAAAACGAAATCTTGACCTATAACATTACAAGCTTCGTTGTTGTCAACTAAATTCATTTTGTAGCGGAACAAATCACATTATGCACGACCGTCTTTATAGAATGATGTAATAAGATTGGACGGGGGATATTTCACGGACGCGTTAGTTTCGCTAAGAAAGTGACAGCACTCGCCCTTGTATTAGTTAGGGTAGTCACTTAAAACTTTTCTTTTGAACTCTGTGGGGGTAACATCTTCATAACCTAATACAGAAGTTATTGTCTTACGTTACTTTCTGTGTAGTAGGTAAACTAATATTGCGTTAGACGTTTTTAGTTACATGGTGGTAGGATTAAGAAGAATATAATATACTGTTACTATATACGAGTATAAGCTGCTTGTAGAAAAGAAAATATATATTACTGTTCTCAGAACAGATAAAAAGAAGTATCTTCTATAAAGTTTTAATCTAGATAAAATACAGATATATCAGTATGCGTTTCATCACAGTTTGCCAAAATTTGAAAAGAAAGTATTCTCCAAACGAAACAAATTGTCCTGGGTCTGCCGGAGTGCGAGAGATATATTTCCTGCAATCTCACCTCCGGCAACCAAAGACCCAAAGACGGATGCATTTTAGTCGGTTCGAGTCCGACATAACTACTTAAACCGGTGGGGGTGGTATCCGTGGCGATTGTTCGCATGACAAAAAAAAGAATATCCCATTTCTGTTATGCTCTATATTGGCAAATAGATAATTCTCCATAGCACACACTGAAGTTAGAAATTGTAAATATACAGAATAACATATTTCCTCCGATGTACCTACAGTTTTATATTATGCAAATGAAGAGTATACACAATTTTCTGAAGAGATAACATAATGTAAACAAGAAGAAATGAAACGTAATTTGAAGGCAGACGGCAGACACTGATTTCTTTTCTATGTATAATCCTCTCAGGGCGTTCTCGTCATGACAAAGTAGTAATTTTGGAATTGAACAGAATTAAATCATAATGCTTTCTTTAATTTAGGCACTATTCTCAAGAGATGTGGTTCATATGCTGTCAGGTTGGCTGTTATTTCTGGCAATCATATCTATTTCAAAGCAACATAAACATTATAAGTTTTTTCTTATCAGTATTCTCGTTAACCGTTCAAGTTACGTTAAATTGCTTGTGGAGTCAGTTAAATTTAGTGGTTGATGTAATGTTTACAAAGTTAATATTTGATATGCAAATACAATCGCTTCATATCTGTATCTCTTTGAGATATCCGTTGAGAGGCATATCTATTACCTACCTATATTTATACATGTTAAAATAATAACTAAGTAACAAAAACAAATATTTGGCACAAAACTAATGATCATATTTATCGGTTTTAAGAGAAATTGAACTTATAGGCTATAGCCAGTTTGAATTACTCGAGTTATTGCTTTTCACTCTCGAGTATTTTCAGTTCAGTAGAAAAGAACGATATCCACTTTTCGATTCCATTTCAATGTACTTTTCCCCGTCTTTTAATACTACGTACCTGCTTGACAGCAATAAGCTAGGACTTCGAATACATCGGGAAAAATAAAACGCTCAAGTGGGACTTGAACCAATGACCTTTCCCTTACAAGTCTCCTGTGTTCAAGTCCCACTTGAACATTATTTTTTTCCCGATGTATTCTAATTTTGAAGTTAGCATAATAAATGCTATAAAAACCATTCAAAGCTAGGACTTGTTAAATAGTTAGTGAAATATGTAGTTTGAATATATGGATAGGGTACTTTAATCCACAAATATCAATAATGTTATGGACATGAAGTACAAGTTCCTCCAAATAACTATCGAAAAATTATGTATAGGTTTATGTGTATTGTAATCTCCGAATAAATAAAAATCCTTTGTTAATTACTGTTGACGAAATGGCGCACATTGGAAGTGACCTACGTCCAGCAGTGGATTGAGGTTGGCTAATTGATTGATTGATTGAAAATTTGAACAATCAATCCTATATTTGGAGTAGATATATAATATATTGAGGTGTAGTTTCTTCATATTGTTCTAGTACGGCGTACCTGCTCCCAATTACATTCAATAGGTACAGTAAGGGTACTCTGAAAAGAACCAACTTACTCTTCTTGTGGGTCTTTGTTAATACAGCATTTTTATTACATACTAGCTTTTGCCCGCGGTTCCGCCCGCGTAGATGTCGGTTATCGCAACTAAACATAGCCTATGTCCTATCTCATGGTCTAATCTACCCCTATACCAAATTTCATCAAAATCGGTTACACATACAGATAAATAACATATAGATAGACAGACAGACAGACTAACAGATACAGAGTTACTTTCACATTTATAATATTAATATAGATATGGATACCTAGATAATATCAAACAGCTCATGATATAGAATGATGATTAGTACGTCTAACTTCATGGAGATTCAGTCTAAAACAAAAATAACAGTAGTGAAGTAAAACTAAGTTACAGTTCCTCGTCTAAACTAGAATATGTAAATTGTTCAGAGATTTTACGAAACTCCTCTGCGTTTGCGAAACTAGTTGCCTTAATTAATACTAATAGTGCAAATATCTGTATGCATGAATATGGCTATTTGCATTGGTCTGGATTTTTTTATGTATAATATTTATGTATTTACAAAAAAAATGTTTCTCAGTATGTTTATCCGTATTCTAGATTCCATAATAGAGCTAGAGGGTGTAGATAGCGTTGTGTAGAATATTGTGAAAAATGGTAGAGTAAAAAATACGAGTATGTACAGTTAGTGTCGGAACTGTTAAGTTTCAAAATTAACTTAATACCAAGGTAAGAGCAAATCAAACTGTTTTATCGACTTTGTATTATTATCCGAACTAAAGGTGTGTACAGTCAGCGTCACAAATATCTTGACGATGAAGTTTCATAATGATCTTAAAACTCTCGTATTAAGAGCGAATCAAACTGTTTTAGTGATTTAAATAGTGTTATTGTCCAAACTAAAGGTGTTTATCAAATATCAGAGCAATCAGTCAACAGGAAGGGGGGAAAACAAAGTCATTAAGATCATTTTGAGTACTTTGTTAAGACCTGATGCTGACTGTACCTACGAATGATTTTGTCAATCTATTATTTATCAGTTAATTATATTGCATTTTTGATCTACGTTAATTCGAGGGTAGAATAAACACCTTGATGTAGAAAGCAAACAAAGACTTCCGTAGATAATAATCAACAAAAGAGCCGAATGGTTTATCAACTTTGTGAGTACAAACCTATCTACATGAGGGGTATTTGTTTAGGCACAATCCTTTTGAAATAAAACATTTGTATTTACATACAAACGAATAAACATGATGCTGTTGCGTTAATCAATTGTTTTGTATTAATTGAAATAATATTCTGTCGTAACTCTACATATTATTTGCATAAAACAATATGTGTTTGTTATAACTTTATATCACATAATTTACGTAAGATTAGATGACAGCCTCTGTGGCGTAACAGTAGTGAACGCAGCCGCTACGCAGGAGGCGCGTGTTCGATTCCCGATTAGTGCAAATCGGTGCA
This sequence comes from Eilema sororculum, assembly GCA_914829495.1. Taxonomy (NCBI): domain Eukaryota; kingdom Metazoa; phylum Arthropoda; class Insecta; order Lepidoptera; family Erebidae; genus Eilema; species Eilema sororculum. Next base: position 13,304,590 of record OU618543.1, on the reverse strand, counting down.
AAAAAGTATCAATGAATATGGATATTTACATTGGAGTCATCGTACCTCGGAGAGCACGTTAAGCAGTCGGACCGGTTGCCATACGAACATCTATGGCAGTTGGAGCCATAAAAAGTCTAACAGCTGGTCTAGCTGCAATGCTTCAGTATCGCCTTTGGGTTGTGGTCAGATAGCAGTAACTTCACGGAAAATATCAAAGTTCAACCAAATCCGCAGTTAGACTGGTAAAAGTGGACCCCAGACTCCAAGTTGAAAACATCAGATGTGACTAGGAGTAACAATAGAATAAAGAAGAGACATATACATACGTAAAACGAAATCTTTACCTATAACATTACAAGCTTCGTTGTTGTCAACTAAATTCATTTTGTAGCGGAACAAATCACATTATGCACGACCGTCTTTATAGAATGATGTAATAAGATTGGACGGGGGATATTTCACGGACGCGTTAGTTTCGCTAAGAAAGTGACAGCACTCGCCCTTGTATTAGTTAGGGTAGTCACTTAAAACTTTTCTTTTGAACTCTGTGGGGGTAACATCTTCATAACCTAATACAGAAGTTATTGTCTTATGTTACTTTGTGTGTAGTAGGTAAACTTATTTTGCGTCAACGTTTTTAGTTACACGGTGGTAGGATTAAGAAGAATATGGTATACTGTTACTATATACGAATATAAGCTGCTTGTAGAAAAAGAAAATATATATTACTGTTCTCAGAACAGATAAAAAGAAGTATCTTCTATAAAGTTTTAATTTAGATAAAATACAGATATATCAGTATGCGTTTCATCACAGTTTGCCAAAATTTTAAAAGAAAGTATAACGAAACAAATTGTCCTGGGTCTGCCGGGGTGCGAGAGATATGTTTCCTGTAATCTCACCTCCGGCAACCAAAGACCCAAACACGGCGTGCATTTTAGTTGGTTCGAGTCCGACATAACAACTTAAAGGGGCTCCGTATCCGTGGCGATTTTTCGCACGACAAAAAAAAAGAAAATCCCATTTCTGTTAAGTTCTATATTAGCAAATAGATTATTCTCCATAGCACACACTGAAGTTAGAAATTGTAAATATACAGAATAACATATTTCCTCCTATGTACCTACAGTTTTATATTATGCAAATGAAGAGTATACACAATTTTCTGAAGAGATAACATAATGTAAACAAGAAGAAATGAAACGTAATTTGAAGGCAGACGGCAGACACTGATTTCTTTTCTATGTATAATCCACTCAGGGCGTTCTCCTTATGACAAAGTAGTAATTTTGGAATTGAACAGAATTAAATCATAATGCTTTCTTTAATTTCGGCACTATTCTCTAGAAATTTGGTTCATATGCTGTCAGGTTGGCTGCTATTTCTGGCAATCATATCTATTTCGAAGCAACATAAACATTATAAGTTTTTTCTGATTAGTATTCTCGTTAACCGTTCAAGTTACGTTAAATTGCTTGTGGAATCAGTTTAATTTAGTGGTTGATGTAATGTTTACAAAATTAATATTTGATATGCAAATATAGTCGCTTCATATCTGTATCTCTTTGTTTGAGATTTGAGATTGAGATTTGACATTGAGAGTTGAAAGGCATATCTAGTACGTACTTATATTTATATTGGCTGTTATAAGCCAAAAATGTTGAAATAATTACTAAGTAACAAAAATAAATACCTGACAAAACTATTATCTACTATTACTAGGCTACCTGAGTAATTTATTTTTCCTGATATCATCGAATTATAGGCTACAGCCAGTCCGAGTTACAAGTACGTGGCTCTAGCTTCTCGAGTTATTGCTTATCACTCTCGAGTATTTTCAGTTCAGTAGAAAAGAACAATATCCACTTTTGACCATTCCATTTCAATGTACTTTTTCCAGTCTTTTAATACCACGTATCCGGTTGATAGCAATAAGCTTCTCGAGTTATTGCTTATCACTCTCGAGTATTTTCAGTTCAGTAGAAAATAACGATATCCACTTTTGACCATTCTATTTCAATGTACTTTTTCCCGTCTTTTATTACCACGTACCTGGCTGATAGCAATAAGCTATTATGGACTTGTTAAATAGCGAAATATGTAGTGTGAATATATGGATAGGGACTAGGGTCCTTTGGTCCACAAGTATCAATACTGTTTTGGACATGAAGTACAAGTTCCTCCAAGTAACTATCGAAAAATTATGTAGATATAGGTTTATGTGTCTTGTAATCTCCGAATAAATAAAAATCCCTTGTTGACTGTTGACGAAATGGCGCACATTGGAACAGACCTATGTCCAGCAATGGACTGAGGTTGACTAATTGATTGATTGATTGAAAATTTAAATAATCAATCCTATATTTGGAGTAGATATATAATATATTGAGGTATAGTTTCTTCGTATTGTTCTAGTACGGCGTACCTGCTCCCAATTACATTCAATAGGTACATTAAGGGTACTCTGAAAAGAACCAACTTACTCTTCTTGTGGGTCTTTGTTAATACAGAATTTTTATTACCTACTAGCTTTTGTCCGCGGTTCCGCCCGCGTGGATGTCGGTTATCGCAACCAAACATAGCCTATGTCCTTTCTCATGGTCTAATCTACCCCTATACCAAATTTCATCAAAAGCGGTTCAGTGGCTTAGGTGTGAAAGCGTAACATACAGATAGACAGACAGACAGACTAACAGATACAGAGTTACTTTCACATTTATAATATTAATATAGATATGGATACCTAGATAATATCAAACAGCTCATGATATAGAATGATGATTAGTACGTCTAACTTCATGGAGATTCAGTCTAAAACAAAAATAACAGTAGTGAAGTAAAACTAAGTTACAGTTCCTCGTCTAAACTAGAATATGTAAATTGTTCAGAGATTTTACGAAACTCCTCTGCGTTTGCGAAACTAGTATGGAATTCTAGATTTTTTTTATAGCAAGTATCTGTGAGTGCAGCGAAAAGTCGACTGCAAAAAATACCTGCACTTTACGTTAACCTGATACAGTTAAAAGGAAATACGTAAATAGGTACACATTGTTCAAATAGTTTTCCTAGTTTACAAAATATCTTTAAAATTTTATTTCTTACGGATGCTCAATATTTGAAGCCTTTGTGAGAAGAAAATTGCTTTATCATTGTTTAAATTTTAGGAATTGTTACAAACGAGAGTTATTTTGCAAGGCTTTTGGATAATCCATACTAATATTATAAATGCGTAAGTAACTCTGTCTGTCTGCCTGTCTCTCGTCTGTCTGTCTGTCTGTATGTTACGCTTTCACGCCTAAACCACTGAACCGATTTTGATGAAATTTGGTATAGGGATAGATTAGACTATGAGAAAGGACATAGGCTATGTTTTGTCGCGATAACCGACATCCACGCGGGCGGAGCCGCGGGCAAAAGCTAGTTCTATATTTCTAAATGTACTTCTTTTTGTTTACTAGTACTAGATAAATAATAAAAAAAATACTCCACATCCTTTTACACAACTATACCTTCTTCCTTTTTCGTGCGGAAATCCCCTCGGATACCTCCCCTGCCGGAGTCGGAAGGGGAGGTTATGTCGGACTCGAACCGACTAAAACCGCACGCTGACTGTGGGTCGTGGTGCTAGGCCGGAGGTGAGGTTGTCATATTACACAACTATACCTAGACCCATGGTAAACTTAACTATTGTGTTATGGAATCTAGAATATGGATAAACATACTTAGATACTTTTGTTTTAAATACATACATATTACTCACAGAAACACCCAGACCAATGCAAAGCCATATTCATACATACAAATTAGCGATCGAATCCGCGCCTCCTGCGTGACAGTCGCGTGCACTACCGCCATGCCATAGAGGCTGTGTGGTAATACCAACATACCTATATTTCAAGTATTATATTTAATTTTCATGGTATCTGTATCTAAGTCTTGTCCACCATTGTGAAGGGCTATTTAAAACAATATAATGGGACACTACATAAATGATGAGAATACAAAAGGTACAAATCAAACAGCTATCTGCGGTAGCCTAGTGGTATGGGTAATGGACTGCTGAGACGAGGTCTCGGGTTCGATCCCAGGTTTACCATGGCACATGGTGGAGCGCTTATGTAATTTCTTAATTGTTTCCCACATAATTTAATTGTGTTTCAATTTTTGTAATTTAATAAACCGCTTCTATGTATCGAATAATGTTTGAATATTGGCGCTCATTTGTTGACCACTTAGTGTTGAAGAAGGCCAATGAATGGCGCTGTGAATGGATCTGTTCGAACTATATTTTGAGAATGAAGTTTCTACGAGCGAGACTCTCAAGCACCACGGCGGATCATCTACCCGCTCGCATTTTTTGATCAGTCAGTAACACGCCGCCAACACCGAAAGGTGTCCTTTTTTGACTCCGCTAACGCATAAAACGGAAGTTTGATTAATTCAACTCCTCGTTTCTTTCTGTGTAATTCTATAAGTTCCTTTGGCCACATTCTCAAGTCAGTATAAGTGAAGTGGATCGGAAGAAAACGACAAATTCAAGAAAGTCACCGGCCGGTCGAAATATACCTACCCACCAACACGTGCCAGGAACCACGCCTGTCTGCAGCTGAATCCTCACGAGGTGGAACACAGGTCAGTGCCGATTTTCTTACGTTTTCATTCATAGAAGCGGTCACATGAGTATTTCCTTTCTTACAACCAAACGCCAGGTCAGAGGTTCTTAAACGCTTTGTGTGCAAACACACCAGTTTGGTAGGACTATTTTACACGTCCTACCATAATTTATGGTCCTTACGAGTCGGATAGGCCAGTAAATAACATATTTCTTTCCTATTCATTTAATTAAAAGATTCACGTAATTTTGGTGAATTCTTTCCGCCATCTTAGTTTCATTACTTTCTTTCGCTAACAGATTTACGTAAATTATTTGGTAAATTCTGCATTTAAAACGCTAAATCTACGTAATAATTGGTAGATATTTATAATAGTTGGTGATTTACGTATTAATTGGTAAATAATCATCATTCTATTCGCATACGCGTAACTTTGTAGGTAAGTACCTATCTAGTTACGTAGTTACTTACATTCCCGCTCCGCTGTGCTACTTGCGCTATTATATAATAAGCCGTAGTACAATTTTCAATAAAAAAGTAGGTATATCTAAACTGTCTGTGTTGAATTACTATTATATTATAGTAGGTACCTTACAGATAATCTTCTTGTTATATTTCAATAGGTAGGTCCTACCTATCGTTAATTTGCAAACATGTCGTCAGATCTCGAGACGAAGCTTATTCTGTTGAATCAAAAAAAGGAATTATTGTTTGCACGCATTAATCGTTGGTATAAATCGTCGAAATCAGTTGTGTGTTTTGACATAACGACGCGAGCGAATGAAGATTTTCTGTCTGAGACCGAGAACATCGATGTCGTTCGCGATAAGTTCGAGTCGATTGTAGATCAAATAAATAGCTTAAATTTATCATTAGAACCTCCTGTGGAGCCCGACTATTCTTGCCTTGACTCATTCGATGAATTGTATTCGAGAATAAAACGCATTAGAAATAAATTATCTACGCTCAAGGTCAGGGAGGTCGCCTCACACGGGTCGAATAATTCAAACGCGTCTGTAGTGAAATTGGAAATGCTTGTTATTCCGAGTTTTGACGGACGCCCTGAAAACTGGAATACATTTTATCAGTCCTTTAAGGCCAATATTCATTCAAACAACCAATTGTCTGATTCGCAACGTGTGCAATACCTATTCTCAAAATTAACCAAAGACGCATTAAAGTTCACTGCCGGTATTGTTCCGTCAAGTGAGACCTACAGTATAGTGTGGGACGCCTTGGTCAAGAAATACCAAGATAAACGCTCATTAGGTTCATATTATCTTAATAATATATTAGACTTAAAGAATTGTTCACCTAGTGTGAACTCACTTGATTCATTTATAGGTATATATTCCTCCTCTATCGCCGCGCTTAAAGAGTTAGGTATAAATGATTTAATGGACTTCATGTTTCTACAATGTGCCTTGAGGAAAATGGACACGCTAACCATCCAAGCCTTCGAACTTTCTGTTCGAGGTGTCGATATACCTACGACGCAACAGCTGATCGACTTTGTACAAGATTATGCTAAGATGATTGAACGGTCAAACCCGCGGTCTTCGTCATATGCGAAGTCGTCCACTGCTGGGACGCCACAGTCTAATGATAGGCGTGTACAGCGTAATTCTAAGTCGTTTGTTGTCAGTGTGCCGATTAATAATAAGTCGAATGCGCCCGCCGCAGTTGACGCGTCATGTTGTTTATGTGGCGGCCGCGACCACCGACACCTGTATAACTGCGCTCAGTTTAAAAATATGCAAAATGCAAAGGCTAGATATGAGTTTATTAAATCTAAGCGTGGTTGCGTGAATTGTCTAAGCACATTACATAATCTCCCGCGATGTAAAAGTACGTCAGTTTGTTTCTGTCAGAAAAAACATCATAAATTATTGCATTTTGATAATGTTAATAATTCGCACTCGCATGCGACGAGTGCTGTCCCTTTCTCGCCGCCCCAGTGCGACAATATTAGTCCCATTCCTGAGTCACCGCTCGCTTCAAGCACTGTGCATTCGTATGCCTCTAGCCATAAGGGTGATATTCTCTTGGCAACCGCTCAGGTGTATGCTCGCCCTAAAGGTAGCACTGGAAATAAATCTGTAGTCAGATGTCTAATTGATAATGGCTCACAGAATAATTTAATAACATTGTCCTGTTGTCGTTTATTAAATTTACCAATAATACCAATGACTAATTCTGTTGTCAAAGGTGTTGGCTCCACTTCGCACACGATAATAGGCTATGTGTATTTGGACATTGAATCTCGTATTTATGCAGATCATAAGTATACTATACATGCGTTAGTTATGAATAGCCTTACGGATCAATTGCCCTCGCAATTAATTAAGTGTGATCGCGAGTTAAATCTTCGCGATTTACCGCTTGCTGACTTAAGCTGGAACATTCCAGGAAACATTGATATAATATTAGGTGCACAGCTCTTCCCGTATATCTACTTAGGAAATAGAGTCGAGTGTGGTCCCAGTGCCCCTTGTGTACTATCAACCGCGTTTGGGTATGTACTTATGGGTGATTACCCACGTAAAGTTGTTGTGCCTACAACCGCATCCTTTTCTGCGCTAGCACTAAATGATTTAGTGCAAAATTTTTGGGAACTTGAGGAAGTTCCTGTGAAGCGCCTATTGTCTCCAGAAGAAACCAAGTGCGAGAATATTTTCACATCTACTGTGACTCGCGATGACGTAGGTCGTTATACCGTTGCGCTGCCGTCCTGCAAGGATCCCTCTGAACTAGGGAACTCGCGCGGCGTCGCTCACCCCCGGTTTTTGTCGCTCGAGCGTAAACTTCGTCAATCACCAACCGTACGCGAAAATTACAATATGGTTATTCGGGATTGTTTGGATAACGGTTGTCTTGGCCTCGTTGATGACTCTAATTTGTCTATGGATGGTTATTACATACCACATCACGCAGTAGTTCGACATGACAAACCGATGCCGCGTATTGTGTTAGACGCGAGCGCTAAAACCCACACTTGTCGTTCGCTCAATGATATTTTACATGTTGGTCCCAATTTACAGGCAGACCTGTTTTTATTATTATTAAATTTTAGGTTATGTCCTATCGCAATGAACGCTGACATAAATACTCACCGCAAATCGCTTGTGTTTGATGTTGGCAGTCATGTCGCAAAGGTTTTAGGTCTCTCGTGGGAGCCGTGTGGAGATAATTTTTATTTCACATCCACCTTGGTAGATGAGAAGTGCGCTAAGAGAAATATACTCCCTATAGTTGCACGACTATTTGACGTGCTCGGGTTGGTGGCACCTGTGATACTCTACGCCAAGTTGTTAATTAAGGAACTTTGGCTTAGTAAGAGTGATTGGGATGACCCTGCTCCAGAGCATATACGCTCACGCTTTTCCGCTCTCGTTCAAGAATTAAAATTGCTTGACACATTAAAAATTCCGCGATATATAGGTGTCGAAGTTGATTGCGAATTACGTCTTGTCGCATTTTGTGATGCCAGCCTGAATGGCATGGGATGTGTTATTTATGCACATTGTACCTACCCATCTGGCATTCAAACTCGCATTTTGTGTGCGAAATCAAAGGTCACTCCGACTAAGATTACTACGCTTGCTCGCTTAGAGTTATGTGCTATTTTGCTTATGTCAAAGTTAATAAGAACTGTACGTGATTCGTATGCATTACGCATTCCCGTTACTGACATTTACGCCTTTTCTGATTCCACGATTGCCTTATCATGGGTTCACTCGTCACCACATCGGTGGTCGATTTTTGTTAGCAACCGGGTCGCTCAGTGTCAAGAAAACTTGAACGCTAAACATTTTTATCACGTCACCGGAGACATTAACCCGAGTGATTGTCTATCACGCGGTATGCTCCCCTCGCAACTTTTGGCTTATGATTTGTGGTGGAACGGTCCAGCATGGATCCGCGGCCCCCCTGATGAATGGCCTATTAAGTCATTCTCTCCCGCCAACTGTTCTGACTTACCTGAGCATAAGGCAAATGTGTTGAGTGTAACAACAAGACACACAGAGTCGCCATTGTTATGTACATTAGCACAACGTGTTTCTTCTTGGCAGAAACTACTACGTATCATTACATACGTTTTAAAATTCGCACGATTTAAATTTAAGATCGAACCTCATTCTGTATCAGGATTACATCCTGTCCTTCTCTCTAAGCGCGATCACGTTGTTGATCTAATAATTCAGCATTTTCACGTTGTCAATTGTCATACTGGACCTGGACTCCTCATGTCTATCATAAAATATAAAACGCGTTCTGGTACTTACAAACTCGCTGTAAACAAATTGTATCCTATCCCAACGCAATAACTTACAACGCTAAATAGAATCTTAAACTTTAATTTTTAACTCAAACTTTAAACATACTTTATATAGAATATTGTTAGTCTAAGTTGTTATTTTCGCTATATGTATTATTATGTTATACAAATTCACTATGGGCTCTAATCAGCCAGTGTTCGCTTGTTTGTTTCGTAACGTCTTGCGACGTTCCAAAGCCGGGTGCATGGTGGAGCGCTTATGTAATTTCTTAATTGTTTCCCACATAATTTAATTGTGTTTCAATTTTTGTAATTTAATAAACCGCTTCTATGTATCGAATAATGTTTGAATATTGGCGCTCATTTGTTGACCACTTAGTGTTGAAGAAGGCCAATGAATGGCGCTGTGAATGGATCTGTTCGAACTATATTTTGAGAATGAAGTTTCTACGAGCGAGACTCTCAAGCACCACGGCGGATCATCTACCCGCTCGCATTTTTTGATCAGTCAGTAACACGCCGCCAACACCGAAAGGTGTCCTTTTTTGACTCCGCTAACGCATAAAACGGAAGTTTGATTAATTCAACTCCTCGTTTCTTTCTGTGTAATTCTATAAGTTCCTTTGGCCACATTCTCAAGTCAGTATAAGTGAAGTGGATCGGAAGAAAACGACAAATTCAAGAAAGTCACCGGCCGGTCGAAATATACCTACCCACCAACACGTGCCAGGAACCACGCCTGTCTGCAGCTGAATCCTCACGAGGTGGAACACAGGTCAGTGCCGATTTTCTTACGTTTTCATTCATAGAAGCGGTCACATGAGTATTTCCTTTCTTACAACCAAACGCCAGGTCAGAGGTTCTTAAACGCTTTGTGTGCAAACACACCATTTGGTAGGACTATTTTACACGTCCTACCAGCACACACCAATGACTTGTCGATGCTTTTCGAAGTTATGTGTGTATTTATCGCAGGTTTATAAGTGCCCGGTTAATGGCAATAGGCTCGCCACCTATTACATTGGGACCTAAACATAAACTGGCGAAATGTGGGTGCTAGCACCTCTGCCAACCCCTTCGGGGAATACAGGCGTGAGTTTATGTTATGTTATGTTATGTTATGATATTAAAGTGTCAGCGTTCGCATCAATTACAATTATCTTGTTACTTTTTTCCCAAATCATACGATACTCACGCTACACTTATACGACCTATAATTTGTCGAAACATGTACATAAATAACTTATTTTTCTGGTATACTCGGCTTTTGATTGACTACTATTTGTTCAAATGTTTAGGATATTATATCTACTCTGATAAATGAAACTGAAGTTTTTTGGTTGTTTGAACACGATTCTCAGGAACGATCACGGGTTGGGTTCAACGTTTTCGTTCAGGAAATTTCAACCGAACCAACCCCGTGGACGGACGGAGACTAAAGTGGAGAATGAAGGATTAGAGGCTATTTTAGAAGCGGATCCATCACCAACAACTTCACAGATAGCTGCAGGTTTCAGGGTATGAGACAAAACTAATCCACTTAAAGCAAATTCGGAAAGTAAGATACTTCACCGATGGGTACCTCATGAAATGAGTGAATCGAACTTGCAAACACGCGTCGACTGCTGTGTTACTTTGCTCAACAGACACAATAATGAAGGGATTTTAAATCGAATCATTACTTGTGATGAAAAGTGGATACTGTACGATAATCGGAAACGCTCGTCGCAATAGCTGAACCCTGAAGACCAAGCCAAATCCTGACCTAAACGAAAATTGACACAGAAAAAGTTTGACTCAAACAACGCAGGACACAAACATACACTGCACAACGTTTTTAATCATATATGTATACCCACTAAGTGTAACAGATAAATTTGTATATACTAACATGCCTTCTGCAAAGGTGTATTAGTATGCGAAACAGGCACCTTATGATCATGTGTTGCCATGTGTCACAGTTTTAGTACAGCTTATGCTATGAATTATAACTAGTTGGAGACATGGTGTGTCTTAATGGAATTAATTAATTGCTTAGGAATACATCATTATAAGCACTTGGCGACGTGATGTGACCACGTGGTTAAAAACCTGTCTACCTGGATATAGGATCTTGTCAAAATATTTGCCAACTTAATCAACCTCACCTACAAACCAACCGAGGTTCTAAATTAACCAAACATTTTTTTTATAGAAACACACATCAATTTGACTTCACCTCGCTTGATGATAAGCTAAAGTCTCGAAAAGAGGGTCACCATCGTAAAAATGTATCATGTTAACAATGGTGGCACTCAGCTTGACAGCCTCATCAGATGCCTTTTAACGCCCCGCTTAAAGACCCGGACCTGGGACTGTAGAAAGATGGTAACACGTGATGTTCGCGGAGTGACTAATGATGGTAGTTGTCTGTCTCCGCGAATCCGCAAATAGGGCTACTGACAATGGCCGAAACGTCGGATCAAAAGTAAATAACAGCAAATAAATTGCGACAGAATCCGTTTAAAAGCACATAGTTTTATTTCAATGAGTGACATTCGCGTAAATTTTAGAAAATATAATATTTCTAAAATGTTTTTATTTGAATAGTAGCCGAATTGTCATCAATAACTCCTTGGCGGTAAGATGACGTTTAACTGTAGATAAGATTGAAGTTCATTCTACTCTGCCACAGAATTAAGTGTTCTCAGTGAAATCCATTCGTGACTTATCGAACCGGAAGTAGACGTTCTATCACCGGAAGTGGCCAAGGGGTGGGATAACAACTGCTTCCGTCGGTGGGCGTAAGTAGCTCCCTAATAAACGCTATATTATGTAATATCAATAGCTTAAACTACTGTTCGAAGACGATCACGAAAATTAACGTGTTTTATGTAGCCATTTACTCAGCGCGTAAAAGCGTGGATAATTGCCATGAGGGTGTTTATTTGGCTTATTCCCGTGCACTCCAAATCTATTGTTCTCTAAAATTCATATTTTCATACATTGATTACCAGGAGCTCCACGGATGTTTGTATTAAAATAATAAACAAAGCCACATTTACCACTTTCATTCCCTAGAGCTCCAAAATATTGTCTAGGTACTTTGACATATTATTCCCCCTATTGAAACTGGCATGAGCCGAATTGACGAAATTTGTAAATAATTCATAAATCGCAGAGTTTACCAGCAGTTATATAGTTAGCCGCGTCGTTCCGGCCAGAATCTTATCTCTTCAGAAGCTTCTTCTCTTCGTAGAAGGTGACTAAAGCTGTTTAACATCATAGATATATACAGCCCAGACTCAGCCTCAAATGCATGGCTCGAGTTAACAATAGTGCCCGGAATACGACAATAGGCTCACCCCCTATTACGTGGGACCAAATAAAATGATTGGTGGTGAAATGTGGGTGTTAAAGTTACCTCTGCCTAACCCTCGGGGATGAAGGCGGGTTGTAGTATACATATTGCACTATTCAAATTCTGCCTCCGTCATCACATTAGGCTTGGCGGTACTTTTACTACTTACAAGGTTTCTTATAAAATCACAAATTTATCAAATCCGACTTCCAAGTTACGTAAGTAAATATTCGTAGAAGTTATTAAAAGCGTGTAAAATATGATACAAAATTCTAGTTAGTTAGCCATCTTAGTTTTTTCTTGACAATAGTGCCCTTTAAACGTACATTCTTTCTTGGGTGAAAACCGCCTTCACGCGTGAAAGAGCGCATCGTGTAATATCGTGACATCGCCCGTTCTGGGCTTCGAGTATTGCGCGGCGGAATGCATACGCGCATAACCGCGTGATTGCTGGAGAAAGAGAGGGAAAGAACGTTCTCTCAGCCTTCTCTCTGAAGTGTCATGCGCGCACAATCGCGTTTTATTTCAGGTGGTCTATACCGCGCGAATTTTTTTTTGCACTTTGTACTTCAAAATAATAATCGCGCACGGTTATGCGTACGAGCGTTCCACCACTAGATCCTTGGCACTCGGTTACTAAAAACAACTGGAACACCGGGATCAATTTAAATAATAAAATAACACAATGCGATCGAAACCAATGTGTACTTCCAACATTGATATACAATTTTGTACATCAATGACTTCCAACAATATCAAGTATCTAGTAGATGTTTGTCCTAAACACCATATGAATTTTCCAAATTCCTGACCACTGCATATACAACGATATAAATAAATGGCTCGGTGGAAAATGTTAGCTCTGTAGTATATCGTTGGATAATAACAGTAGATAATTAAATTAGACTTGCAAAATGCTGAACATGCCTATCTTGAATAACTCTGTTTTACGATGCTCTAAAGACTAATTATTTTATACACATTATACAAGGTGATTTTATAGTCGTTTCGGAAAAAAAAAGAATTTGGGCGCAGCTTCGATAGCAAAATCATCTGGGAATAACTTTATTCAATGCAATTTAATTATGATTTTGAAATTTCGATAGAGTTTTCCTTTAATCATTTGTAATTCGACATTACCATTCGACATTATTATTTTCATTTGACATTTAAATTATTCGTTGACATTATAATTCAAATGCAATTTTATATATTATATTGATAATTAAAAATTGTGAGGCCAAACTTATAATTATTTCCCACATTTTGGGGATTTTTTTTTAACTGGTATACCGAATTTTAAAACTACCCACACATGAAAAAATGCAAATATTGTAGTGTTTCCGAATTATAATTTTTGAAACATCAATGTGAACCTTTGAGAATGCCGTAAGGCGAAACCGGTCAGGTCTAGAAATAAAATTAGTGGAAAAGTACAAGTGTGTTATTCAATATTTAGTATTAATTTGGCGAAAGAAATTTTTTTTTTTAAAAGCCCCATTCATTTTTCGTTTCACCTGAACATTATTGCCATACATTATCTACAAAAAATTTTTTTCTTTCACCAAATTAATAATCCCAGATGATTTTGCTATCGAAACTAAAAATCGCCTTGTCTTATTATAGAAAGAAAGAAAAAGAAAGAAAATACATTTTATTTTTAATGCAACACAAACATAACTTAAGACTAAACAGTGATAAATAATAATTATATTATTTATTATATTATTTATTAAAACTATTGGGCACATTTGTGTTGCACCAAGAAAGGGACCAGTTCAGCATAAAGCTGGGCACGACGTACCCATATACGTATATACGTATAAGGTTGACTAATTGAAAAGTGAATTGAGATATGATTCTGAATTGATAAATTGTTATCGGTTGATTGAATGGATCGATATGTAGAATACAAGGTGGAATACAGTACAAAGTAAATTCATATTTTGCGTAATGGTTATGAGGAAAGGTAAAGTATGTTAAGTTAGACTATGACATAATATTTTATACTATATATTAGGAAATTAAGGTGGATATGTGTTTTGTTGGTGGTATATTTCTTATTTATCAATGAAGATATTTTTATTTGTAAAAAAATACATATTTCCATATAATTTGCGAATTTCAGGTTGAAGTCAGCATTTTAAATTGTTTAAATTTTATTTTGAGGGACTGTTTGTACGCGTTCCGGCAAACTGGGCCAGGCTAATAAGATTTTAATAATGCATACGAAAGGTGTCAACTTTTTAGGTGCGGACCCTGTACCTGCGTGTTGTAAAGCATCACAGAAGGTATGAAGGTACCTACATAAGTTATAGGTAAAATTATACAGGCCCAAAAAGAACTGAATCCGGTAATGTTAAAATGTAACAATATACTTACCATTTCATATAATCATCAGCATTGATTCCGGACCTTCCGGTTGCATTCAATGCTGAAAGCTTAGAAACGAAGTGGGAGAACGGATTCGGACTCACTTTCCTACTCTGTCTCTTGATAGGTATATCTTGACTTTTTCGGCAGCGATTGCCCTCTTACCTTCCATTCTAGAGAATCCCTACGATACGAGGAAAACCTACGATAGAATATCGGCTGTTAATCAGCAGGTGACGTTAATGGGACCGCAAACACACCTTCCTATATACATACAACTTCGTATAGAACAGACATGGCTTCCTGATGAGAAGGCTAGCAGACTTCTTGTAGGTTTACCCTACAGATTGAAGGATGTGGTCCGCCTCGTAGATAGGGTGGAAAAAGCGGACCTCACACTCCTTGGTGAAGGCCTCGGATGCGATAAGGAAAAACGCAAGGGCATCGATGATGTTGAAGATCATAAAAGGATTAGAACAGTAAGTATATACCATAAGTATATACCATAGCCACACTTACTTTGTAAGAATTTCCTTGTTTCCGATAGGTAAGATCGCTATTATTCTGTGCCAACCATATAAGTTCTATTACAACCAGAACAATGAATTTGGACATAGGCCAACTGAGCTCACCGTGTGTTGCTGATAACCTTTTGTTTATTAAAGTAATCGCTGAAGTTTGGATTTGTTTTCAACTTCTTTTTAATTGAAATACATTCTAAACTATATAGCTGTCTGTCTACAAATTGACATATTGAAAAGCAAAAGATATTTGGGTAGCGATTCTGAACGCAAATGTATTTCTTGTCAGTTTATTGGCGACGTACGTAAAAACTATTGCTTAAATTTTGATATGTTTCTTTAGAATGATCTTGGCCAGATTTAAGATCTGCCGTGTATTTTGTGTGTGATCGAGTAGAACCGGATAGTTCACCAAAAATAGAATAATTAAGGTTACTACTACTACTGCCAATGGGGACGCCGTTTGACTGGATACGTGGTCCTTGCCCTTCTATGTGGGGCCATTTCACCCATTGCCCCTAAAACGACACATCTTTTGTATACATGTTTGGTATGGCAACTGGGACCAAAGGCTTGACGCGCTCTTCGAGGCACACCAGACCACTGCAAATGTGCATACAAAATTTGCACTGAGTGGGGATCAAACGTGCGCCTCCTCCACAGCGGCTACATTCACTACCGCCGCGCCTTGGAGGCCATCATTATCACCGTTACTTTTGGTCACAATAATGACATCTACGGGGCATCAGCTAGTGAGTAATAATTTATACAGTTGAGTATTAGCCATTATAGTGTAGAGAGAAACTCAACTCTTCTATCGACTAACATTTATGTAGGTTAGGTGTAGTGGTCACAGTCAATGCGAATGTTCTGTAGTGGCTCTGTGCCAAACTTTGCGGTTACTTCCCTTGGGTTTCGGAAACTCGCAGTGTATTAACGGTTCCTATCGACTGACCGCTGAACTATTTTAACTACTAGTAAATACTTAGAGAAACTTTCGGGGAATTTGTAATAAGTCCGAATAATTTAGTGGCGAGAACTTACAAGTAGCCATCTAAGCAACTAGTTCCCATATTATTTTTAGTAAACTGACAAAACGTTTATGAAGTAGCATAAATGTAGAAGTAGTAGTATGTAGTATCTACTTGAGGAACTTATTGCCGAAAGTAAAACTAAATCCATATTATGATATAGTACCTATTACAATTTATAGGCTTTACAAAGTGTAATTAAATTAATTAATTAGATGAATTTGAGAAAGCGGTATTTTTTTTTCTAGGCGTTCAAAATGCAATGAAAAGAATTTGTTTTTATTACTGCTAACATCCTTATTCGATCTATGAGTTGATGTGTGTGTTACAACGACCCCAATCTACAAAGATATTTTCACCTTTTACCTTTTTTGGGTTCATTAATTCTAGAAGGTAAAATACTCGTAAACGGGGACCCGGGCGACACATAATGTGTAGATAGATTAAGGATAGCTCTATGCGGACTATTTCGGGTTATCGATACCTACTTAAAAGACCGCAAGGGATTTCATTTATTGACCCAGAAGGTCCCAAACTATAACGTTTATTAAGTGTTAGCGTCCCGAACTAGTTAAATTTCAAAATTTTATTTGAATATGCTTCTATCTAATATTACTTTGGTACTTTTTTTAACTGAACGTAAATATTAGTAGTTTACGTTTGGTACTACTTGTAGTAGTGTAATTCCTCTTAGTTCATGAATAATGATTACAAAACAGTAATATTTTTCCTGTAGTTACTTACGTTATCTGCTTGTGTAATTGTTGAGGTCACCCTAAAGTCCGAGGTTAATGTGGGTGCTGATGTAATCTGCGACAAACAAAAGGAAGATCGTGGGCACTGGCAACCCTTTGTGTTGACTGAAGTACGTAAAGAGCACAGATTAAGTATACAGGATATTTTTTCAAGATTTCCCTGTGTCTAAAGTTCATGCTTTTAAATGAATTTGTGAACAAAGGAGGCAAATGAGCGTGAAGAATGACTTATTTTGCGCCTTTTTGTGTAACACCTTTTCATGATATATCGTAGATACCTACTTATATTATATTCTTAAAATAAAATCTGGAATACAGCGTCCATAGATTGAACTTATTAATGAAATTGATTGAAATTAAGTAGGTATATGTTTTTGATAAAATGTCGGAGGAAACATTTCTGTGAATGACACAAAAGTTTATCCATCCGAGAATGAACTTGACAACATCGAGCACCTCGCTATAGCCAGGACTCTGGAGTAGTGACCCTCTAACGCCATTTACTTAAATGAAAATCTTTACACCGTTGTGCTGTGAGGTAGAAGAAAGAGGATACTCAGAAAAACGTACTTGTCCGTCCTCTTGAAGAGCGTTCCTCTACAGACAGTTATTTTCGTAATATTAGCCCTCGGTCTGCCAGATTAGAGGGAAAGAAAACCAGTGAAAAATGTTTACGGTACAAAGAGTAAATTGAGAAAATTCGAAGTGCATGGTCTTATTACTAATTGTGACAGTATTATTATAATCATCATCTTAAGCACTGGCAGTGCAGAACATGTGTCATACATAAATGAACACAAACATAATACATGTATGATCAAATGTAATAGCAATCCTTTTTAACTGAATTAAACACAAATGGTTTTAATACAGTCAATCAATGAAAACAAACGTAGACTGCAAATGCAGTGTTGTTTTCATCGTCTTTGAATTCATTTCCCTAGCTAGAATTAACGTTTTCATTAGCTAAATAGCTGTAGCAATTAATTTAACAGTAGAAGGTAATTGTAATGCACCGTATTTCCTAAAGCACAGTGGGGGAAGGAAGTTGTCGCCGGAAGTAGTTGGAGCCGGCGGAAGAGATGCGGTGTTGCTAAAATGGCGACGTCTCTCTAACGCCATATATTATTTGCTTGCGTATGTTTGTCCTAAATTTAGTATTAAGTTGATTCATGATTCAATGTAGTATGAGAATGTTACGGTATGTAGATTATTTTGTTCAAGAAGGTATTAGAAAGTTTATGCAGGCGAGAGACGCCTCTGTGCGTCAATAGGCCGCAGTAATCCGTTCCAATCAGGTGGGCCGTGTGTTCATTTGCCTTTGACATATGTTTAAAAACTATATTCTAGTAAATAATACTTGTGGTAGTGCCTACTGGTATTTTTTTTCGCGGCACTCTGCAAATAATTGCAGACAAAAATAAAGAAGTACAAAAACTGTAGTGATTTATGCACATTAGTAAGTAGTCTCAAAACTGGAGACACCGAGGCGGGAGCTGGTGGCGGCCCTGCGAGTGAGAGTTCTCACTATCGCCACACTGCTCACGGCGATGCACAGTGTTTCGACTAGAACAAGCTAGCTAGACAATATTATTTATTGGGGTATATTGCATCGTTTGGCTTTGTTATGGTGTATTAATACGGTTTCAGCACAGAAAACTCTATGGCTCGTCCATTGTGTTTTTGTATTTTAGACAGATGGAAGTAGTAATTGCATAACAATTTAAAATATCGATTAAGTTGAAAACTTCGTTTAAAAACAACGACAAATGAAAATATAGGTATCATGATTTAATGTGGAATTATTACATAATATCTATCAATATATCTTAGAAAAGAGTTGATATTTGACGAGAATATATTCGTATATTAGTAGAAAATTCATAATCTGAAAAACAGACATAATGACAAAGTTACACTCAAGTGCACAGGCTACAATGACTTAAATTCACTAGTTTACAGATATGGCTATAATATATACAATTTCTAGCCCGGGTACAAAAGGGTACAAGTACTTTCTAGTCCAAAGAATTCAGACAATCGTCGTTACCTAACATTATTTTTTAAACTGTAGGTATTTAAAATAGGTGCGGCCGAAGTATATCAATTTTCTTGTTACAATTAAAAAATATATAACCTTAACTTCCAGATTAATCACTAACACTTTTCAAAAAACTTGAACTCACTGTCATAAATGGTTACTTTGATAAGCGTAAAAACGCAATGAATAAGTAAACTTCAACTCTTTCTTCGTATTACTACACTCATTATTTTATCAGTAGTTGATATTAGGGCAAAACGATTCTTAGAATTGGGACACATGGGTATCTGGCTAGAGGCTCGGGTAATACATTTCTGGATATTCGACAATGACTTTTGTCTGGCTAGCTTGTTCTAAGCGAAACACTGTGCGATGGTCCGCTGTGCGGACGCGTGGGCGGCCGGCGGCGGCTCCTTCTACGAGCAAGTAATGGTCGTGAATGAGACGGCGGAACGGGAGCGGCGGTATGAGCACTCGCTTCCAGGATCCACGGTGGCGAAGACAACCTCACCTCCGGCCTACGACCCACAGTCGGCGTGCGGTTTTAGTCGGTTCGAGTCCGACATAACCTCCCCTTTGGGCTCCGGCAGGGTAGGTATCCGAGGGGATTTCCGCACGGAAAAAAAGTCTCAAAACTAACTAGCTCATAGCTTTCATGATGTGCATTCAAATAAATCAAATCAGTCGAGGTTGAGCTTTAACATTCTGAAAAAGTGTTTGGTGAGGTCATAACAGAGTGTAGTTTTAAAAATTCCCTCTATTGCTATATAGGTCAGCAGGTTTGTACCCCATTAAATATTGAAATAAAACTGCCCGTACGTAGCGATAGCACATAGGAATCCACCTGTTTGCATTAGCGTAAGTATTCACAATATTTTTTATCCACAATGCGATAAATGTGGTCAGCCTATATAATCTACTTACTTACCTACTATCTTACGATTTTGAACGCGACTACTACGCAGGAGGCGCAGGTTTGATCCCGCTCAGTGCAAATATTTGTATTCATGAATATGGCTATTTGCATTGGTCTGGGTGTTTCTATGAATAATATGTATGTATTAACAAAAAAAAAAGTATCTAAGTATGTTTATTCGCATTCTAGATTCCATAACACTAACTAGTTAAGCTTCCATGGGTCTAGATAACGTTGCGTAGAAGGATGTGGAATATTTACTAGTAAAAGCGGGCGTTGGTTGCGGTATCTTGGAGATCAAACTACATAAATATTCAAAGCAATGCTAAAGTACAAAAAATAATCATAAATTTACCAAGAATAATAGGTATTATAAGTTTTCGCATATAAAATTAAAGAACAGCTCAGGAGGAGTTATTAACCAAGTTGGAATATGAAATAACTATTTGTTTTAGCAGCATAAATAGATCTATTAGAGGAAGAATGGAAGCACACTGGTAAAGTTTACTTGAGCCAGTGTGCATTAGTACCAAATAGAGTATTATGTTCTGAACTTCTGCATTTCGCGATCCCTTGATTCACATTATGTTTTTATGTTCTAATATATTTTGGTATGATGAGTACTTGAAGTAAACAATGGTATAATTTCATAAGACATTTTATTACTATTCTGACTCAGCGCTGTCAGATAGGTTAGGTTAGAAGGTTAAGGTGGACGTGGGCGAATAAAGGAGCAAAACTCAAGGTGAAAGTTACGTGATGGTGCTTACGTATACTTTCATAACCCTCCAGAAATACTTTTCTAGGTTCGATGGAATCAAGTAGTATTGATTTCTGGGTAAATTGCTTGTGTTAAGAGGACGCTAATTGACATCAAATAGATTCAGTCTCTAAAGTTAAATTTGGAGAAATATATTTAAATAAATGTAACATTTTAACTGCCTACATATTTGACTTAATATTATTAAGGTCCTTACCTGAGACGATGCTTTAGAGCGAATGGGTGGAGTCTACGAACGTAATAATCGCAGCCCCGCACCACCCCGCACACATGTCACTAAAGTGATTATAATATAAAATATGGGAAAAGATGTCGGTAAAAAGGGTACAGAGTGGACAATCATATTCTGCCTAACTTCACGTACCTAACTGATTTGGTATTTTTTTGACATCGATGTTGATTGATTCTTGATTCTTTATTATAGCTAAGGTCTGCGGCTCCGCCCGCGTGGATGTCTATTATCGCGACTTGTGTTTTATCTCTGGTACCAATCTACCAAAACCTTTTAAATAAAAATACCGTATCAAAATCCGTGTACCAAGTAGCGTTTGTGTCCATTGTGAACAAACAGACAAATTAAATTTCAAAAGGTTCAAATCCCATGGCGTAGCGGTGGAGCATTCAGAGTTTGTGGGTTCGATGTCCACTCAGCTCTTATATTTATATACATGAATCTTACATATATATTGAAGGAATTTTTATAGCATTAAGTATGCTAACTATACAAATCGAATACATAGGGAAAAATAATCTTCTCGGGCGGGACTCGAACCCGCAGTCTTTCCCTTACAGGGGGAATGCCTGACCAATTCGGTTACCGAGACACGCCCGATATGATTCAAATTTCCCACCTTATACGTCTTTCAGGCGACGTAGCGTCATCTACCGATTTTCTTACGAACTATCGGAATCAATGAATGATTTTACAATCATTTTTAAACATTGATTTTTTGATAACTGCGCCCAAACAATTGAAGGAATTTTTATAGCATTAAGTATGCTAACTATACAAATCGAATACATAGGGAAAAAGAATCTTCTCGGGCGGGACTCGAACCCGCAGTCTTTCCCTTACAGGGGGAATGCCTGACCAATTCGGTTACCGAGACACGCCCGATATGATTCAAATTTCCCACCTTATACGTCTTTCAGGCGACGTAGCGTCATCTACCGATTTTCTTACGAACTATCGGAATCAATGAATGATTTTACAATCATTTTTAAACATTGATTTTTTGATAACTGCGCCCAAACAATTGAAGGAATTTTTATAGCATTAAGTATGCTAACTATACAAATCGAATACATAGGGAAAAAGAATCTTCTCGGGCGGGACTCGAACCCGCAGTCTTTCCCTTACAGGGGGAATGCCTGACCAATTCGGTTACCGAGACACGCCCGATATGATTCAAATTTCCCACCTTATACGTCTTTCAGGCGACGTAGCGTCATCTACCGATTTTCTTACGAACTATCGGAATCAATGAATGATTTTACAATCATTTTTAAACATTGATTTTTTGATAACTGCGCCCAAACAATTGAAGGAATTTTTATAGCATTAAGTATGCTAACTATACAAATCGAATACATAGGGAAAAAGAATCTTCTCGGGCGGGACTCGAACCCGCAGTCTTTCCCTTACAGGGGGAATGCCTGACCAATTCGGTTACCGAGACACGCCCGATATGATTCAAATTTCCCACCTTATACGTCTTTCAGGCGACGTAGCGTCATCTACCGATTTTCTTACGAACTATCGGAATCAATGAATGATTTTACAATCATTTTTAAACATTGATTTTTTGATAACTGCGCCCAAACAATTGAAGGAATTTTTATAGCATTAAGTATGCTAACTATACAAATCGAATACATAGGGAAAAAGAATCTTCTCGGGCGGGACTCGAACCCGCAGTCTTTCCCTTACAGGGGGAATGCCTGACCAATTCGGTTACCGAGACACGCCCGATATGATACACGCCCTGTAAGGGAAAGACTGCGGGTTCGAGTCCCGCCCGAGAAGATTCTTTTTCCCTATGTATTCGATTTGTATAGTTAGCATACTTAATGCTATAAAAATTCCTTCAATTGTTTGGGCGCAGTTATCAAAAAATCAATGTTTAAAAATGATTGTAAAATCATTCATTGATTCCGATAGTTCGTAAGAAAATCGGTAGATGACGCTACGTCGCCTGAAAGACGTATAAGGTGGTAAATTTGAATCATATCGGGCGTGTCTCGGTAACCGAATTGGTCAGGCATTCCCCCTGTAAGGGAAAGACTGCGGGTTCGAGTCCCGCCCGAGAAGATTCTTTTTCCCTATGTATTCGATTTGTATAGTTAGCATACTTAATGCTATAAAAATTCCTTCAATTGTTTGGGCGCAGTTATCAAAAAATCAATGTTTAAAAATGATTGTAAAATCATTCATTGATTCCGATAGTTCGTAAGAAAATCGGTAGATGACGCTACGTCGCCTGAAAGACGTATAAGGTGGGAAATTTGAATCATATCGGGCGTGTCTCGGTAACCGAATTGGTCAGGCATTCCCCCTGTAAGGGAAAGACTGCGGGTTCGAGTCCCGCCCGAGAAGATTCTTTTTCCCTATGTATTCGATTTGTATAGTTAGCATACTTAATGCTATAAAAATTCCTTCAATTGTTTGGGCGCAGTTATCAAAAAATCAATGTTTAAAAATGATTGTAAAATCATTCATTGATTCCGATAGTTCGTAAGAAAATCGGTAGATGACGCTACGTCGCCTGAAAGACGTATAAGGTGGGAAATTTGAATCATATCGGGCGTGTCTCGGTAACCGAATTGGTCAGGCATTCCCCCTGTAAGGGAAAGACTGCGGGTTCGAGTCCCGCCCGAGAAGATTCTTTTTCCCTATGTATTCGACTTACATATATATCCATTGGTTAGGGTGTATATTGCATAGATACATTGAAGTAGGTGAATGTGAAAGCTATAAGTATGCTATAGGCATAACAATTCACACACATTACACATTCTCATAGTGCCATCGTTTGCAGTGTAAGCCCAAAAAATGTGTTTATTTAAGACATCACATTCAAACCTCTTATAATATGCACTAGATGACCCGGCAAGCTACGTTTCGCCTTAAAAATTAGAATTTACGTCAATTGGCTGTATTAAGTCGTCCTAATTATTTTACTGATTTTTTTATAGCATTTTAATACTAACTTTAAAGTTCGAAAAACTTGAGCGTTTCATTTTTCCCGATGTTTTTGAACTTTAAAGTTAGCTTTAAAAATGCTATAAAAAAATTCTGCCAAATATTCGGGCGGAGTCATCAAAATTCAATGTTTAAAAATGGTTGAAAAATCATTCAATGTTTCCAACAGTTCGTAAGAATGTTGGTAGATGGAACCACCGTCGCCCTTAAAGACGGATATAAAGAGAAGGAAAATTTGAAATGAATCAGGTGTGGCTCAATAGCTCAGTTGGAAGAACATTCCCCCTGTAAGGGAAAGGTCGTAAGTTCAAGTCTCACTTGAGGGTTTCATTTTTTCCGATGTTTTTCGTTCTAATTATTTTGAGAACAGAAAGCATTACGACATGGACTCCATACGCCCACGGATATCCTGACACCAATAGGACATAAAACGTCTTTCGGGTGAGATATTTTATATGATGGTTAAGTATTCTTACATGTTTTTATTTCCCGCGCATATTTTTTACTTTTTCTTTCATAAAAACCTTCTCTAACACAACTTCCACAACAAAAAAAGAAAAAAGCAAAATTGGTCCAGCCTCAGCCAGTCCAGCCAAAATCCAATAGGGATTCATTTTTATATTATATAGATTCTATTGTACATAGAAACCTACCCCTTGAATGATTACTATCTATTAAAGAAAACTGCTTCAAAATCTGTCGCGTAGCTTTAAAGACAGACAGACAGCGGGAAGTGAATTATTTTATACTAGTGAAGTTAAGTAGTGATCATGTTTTTATAATATTTTACTATGTAGCTATAGGTATATATAGTATTATTATACAAAGGTAGTTTGTGACGTTATAGAGGTTAATTTCTGGATCTACAGAACCAATTCTAAGAATTATTTCACCAATAGAAACCCACACTATTTATCAGTGTCATAGGTTTTATATCATTACACTATGAGTGAGATAAAAGTAACGGCATCCAAAATCTACGTGGCTTTAGTCGTGGGCAACAGCTGGTAACAAATAAAGTGTGTGAATAAAATAATCAACACATTTTCATGTATTTCTTGAGAGTTTAAAGCTTTCGCTTTTTTACCGAATTTATTTTCGGCGTTTCAGAGAAGTGTCTTATCTGTTCACTTGTACATTAATCTCGAATTGTGTTGCTGTCAAAGCTGCGAAAACGTGAAGCACAACCTCCCCGTCCAACAGCCATCACGGCACTGCCGCCCGGCCCCCGCATAGGCACCCGCTAAGCCAAACTCTCGAGAACGTAACAAAAACGTGGCCTGTGACTTCAAAAGTCAATGTATTGAACGGAAAAATGTACCACTTATACTCCAGATCATTGTCTTTCTTTTAGTTAAAGATTTACGTAAAAATTATTTTCTGTTTAGAAGTAGTTGCCAGTTTTCTTTTGAGTGACCTTTTTGCTTTGGGTATGATTTTCATATAGTAATTGAAAAGTGAGAATAACTAAAAATGTACCAAATGTAGACAAGAAACCAACAAATAAAATAGTATAAACAGTTTTTAAATACGTCCACAAATAAAAAAGGAGTTGTTCTCCAAACATACGCCTAAAAACCAGATTTATCATTTTTATTCCTCTTAAGTAATAATATTTATAAAACTTGCTAGAAGCGGTAATGTAAACAGATATTGTGCTGTATTAATGTTTAAATATTCATTACATTTACTTCGGGTTCCCGCGAGAGTTGCATTGTGGTCTAGAGAAAAAAGTTTAAAACTTAATCAATACGCTCTGAGGTTTTTGAGCCTCATAGCGTATACATAAATATACCTACATCATATGCAAGCAGTCTTTATATTATACTTTCGAGCGTGTGATCGATCCGGTGAGTCCCTCAGAAATATATTTTCCCAGTTTTCTAACGACGAGTGTTTGCACAGATCCTCTCAGGAATCCAGAGTCATCCATCAGCAACTTACTCTGAAGTATAAACTTATGGACAAAACTCTGAGGTGGCTGCCGAGGTACTGTATTAGGATAGGATACATGTTTTTGTACCAGTTCTCGAAACGGTCAGGGACAGATTTCTGATCATAGACTTCTATCTGTCCTTGCTTTGTTACTACAAAAATCTTTTATTGTAGCTAAAAAACATATTATTAAGCAAGCTAACATTGTAGTTGGTTATCAGTTAAGGAAGTCGCTGAATACGAGTGTCGATTCTTTCATGAAGGTGGAGAAAATAAGGCTAATAAAGTATGGGGATTTATCTTGCAAGATAATTGACAGTGCGGGAAGAAAATTTTGTAGTTAGTTGCCAAAACCTGGTATGGTATTAGACTATAGCAGACTATTGGCAATTTACCGAAACTAATTCATTTTTCTACTTCAACTGAGGGTTCGTTGATTCACAATCGGTCTAATTTGGCCAACTGTCCAAATTGTCGAAATTCTAAAATCTCTCTCTCTGTTATTGGCCGAATTTGTCGACGATATTGGCATAGTCAGCCATGTCAAAAATTCAATTGAACGGAGAGTTCGTGGTGGGTGTCCAATGGTCCATCCTATATTCAATTATCATCTTTTAAGACCTATGAGTTTTAGACTCGTATCATAACCACCAAGTAAAAAAAAATATGTAGAATGTATGAAAGTTTGTGTTTGGAGCTTCAATCATATAATTTCAGTGTAAGATATCTCTGCCCAAATATAACAAATGCAATAACAATAAATTCAATTCTGCTCAATATTTTATCTGTGAGTGTTATTGCTGTGCTGTCTTATGTCGTTTTTTTTAAATAGGATACAAGGAATTTCTATTTCCCAATTGAATTTTATAAAAAAAAAACTTCATTTCAGTTCAAGCGATAAACTTCGCACTCCACACGGCTTCACATGCTTCTCGGAGATGTGGCGTATGATACGTGTGTGTAACTACGCACCACGCTTCCAGTGCATAATCACGTTTCACACAGTGTCTTGTGGAGTCTTTATTAGATTGTTGCATTTTCTATTTCAGAGGTTTGTCTGTACCTTCTCCTACGTGACTCTACGACTAAAATCATATTGAACGAGGAAAGAATTTAAAATATTTATCATAAAACTTGTTATAAGTTAATGCTCTATAAATGAATTTAAACTCATCAACTGATACAGTCCTTCATAAGTTTTGAAGGATGATATTAGTCGAATTACTCTTCAAGTACGCGTGTATATTGGTCTTGTATTGACTAGTTTGATATCTAAAAATGTGGTTGACACCAGATAATAGAGATCAATGAGCAAATTATGAAATTTTTATTTAATTCAAATAGCCTAGTTGGCTAGGGCTTCCGTCCTTTAAGGGAAAGATCGCGGGTTCAAGTCCCGCCCGAGATTGAGAGAATTTCGACCAAAGATGTTCCTCGCTAAGCCGAACTTTGGATAGTTTTATAGCAGCGCATTCAATTAAAGGGTGTGTGAAAATACATAGGTATACTAGAAGTATACATAGTACCTACTTTTGATATTTGTGTAACAAATCTTTATTGAAAATTTGAACTAAACTATAAATGTTTCATGGCATTAAAGGGATATTTCATTTTATGATCCGTGTCTGGCATGAACAAGTTGACAGGAACATGATAAATATCATTCTTATTACCTGCCGATATGGAATTACACGCCTTATTAAACTGAAAACTGAAAGACAGGTAAACGATTTCCTCACGCGAAAGTAATATTAAAGTACCTAGGTTCCAGCTGTAGTTTTGGCTGTTATGACGTAGTGTAATATTCAGTTTGGTCATAACTTACGTCTATTTTCAAATTGTAGTTAATTGGGCGCACGATTACCACTAAGCACAGGTTACCTGGGTAATACGTTTCAGAGAATTATTAACATATCTTCAGATTCGCATTTCTACAGATTCGCATTTTGATATACCCTTCCTCATATTGCCGAAAAGTTCTCGTTGCATGAAGCCCTCGATTTTCAGAACCAACCTCAACTGCAAACCGGTACATCTACTGA
Organism: Eilema sororculum; assembly: GCA_914829495.1. Taxonomy (NCBI): domain Eukaryota; kingdom Metazoa; phylum Arthropoda; class Insecta; order Lepidoptera; family Erebidae; genus Eilema; species Eilema sororculum. The sequence goes on along the minus strand of OU618543.1, from coordinate 13,276,779 downwards.
TTGACACACAAGCCACTGGCGCTGGCCGCAGGCGGTAGGCCGTAGCGGGTCATGTAGTCGCTACTCCCAAAAAAACAAAATAAACGAAATTGTGGAATAGATTTTGAAGGTGGAGAGTTCCTTTTCACTTGACATAAAGTCGTAGATAACGAACCTATCCACTCAGCTGAGCAATTTATTATTTGTTATCCTCGACATTTTGGAGAGCCCATATTCAGAAGTAAACTGGTTGAAAAATTGTACTGTTGTATTGTTGTATTTAAGTCTACAATCGTGATTAAAGCAGTATTTTATTGTGAATAATACGAACTAGGCTACACCTATATAGCTATATAGACTGTGTTGGAAAATTTTCATCGACCTTTTATCAGTCAAGTTCGTAGCCCCAGCGAGGGCTATCTATCAGCATTTACACTGACCTTATATTAAACTATGTTGACAGTTGACGTACGTTCAACTATAAAATAGTATAATAGTTCATCCACATTATCTCAAGGTGCCACTTCTATTTAATGCCCCGCTTGGTAAGTTCAAAATGATTTAATTAATATCATTATTTAATTAAGTTATATCACGATCGTTTTTAAAACAAAATGAAAGGATTGTTTTACTTCACTAGAGTGATAGATAAGTCTAGATGCCTAGCAATTAAATCCCATTTAAGTGCATCAAATAGGATAATAGTGTTTACTTTCTTTACTTAGTGTGTAAAATACTTATCTGGAGTAAGGATATGAAATGTCAAAGTATTCAAAAGTTATCTTCTATAAATTTATTTTGCGATTGCCAGTGGACGTAAGTTCTTTCCCTTTCGTGAACGCCTGATTTGAGCAATTTTTCTTCTACTTTTTCACTATGATGCTTAAATTTCTATTCTATTTCAGAAGGTGCGATCAAAAGATGGTGTCCAGAACTCTTATAATTACTGCTATAATCTTATGTATTACAAAATCAAGTAATTCTAAAAGTGTCGATGTAAATCAAGAAGAGTGTTCAAATATAGTGTCGTGTTCTTCCTGCATAACGAAAAGTTCCTGTACTTGGTGCGTTACTAAGAGTAAATGTACAAAGCAATCATGCGGCAATGATAACATCATCTACCCTAAAGAGATTCCTACAATAATGTCCGGACCGCAGTTTTGCCCCAGAGTCGTGCCTCCAGAAAACGTTTTGACGATCAAAAGCGGAGCGAAAGAAATAATTATAGTAAAAATTACACAAATACATTTATATATGGCGTTCACACCATGGAAATGCGATATAATACTGGAAGGTGCAACGAAGCCGAAGACAGTTCCCGCAGTACTTTTAGGTGATAGTGTGTATTGTGACTCTTTTGAATTTGTGAACGAATCCGATAAGCCGTATATAAGTGGCAGTGTTTCAGTGTTATGGGATTTCAAAAAAACATTTGATGGCTCATTTCCAGTTAAAGTATGTCGCTGTGATTTAGATCCTACTTGTAGTGCTTGTAAGTAAATAAAGGTATTATTGAGTATTTTAATTTTTTGTTTTATTTCCTAATATTTGTTTTATTACGAGAACAGACTGTCTGTCTGCTTACTATTTTGTAAGTATAATCGGAGTGCGATTTTTTTCTTACACGGTGAATGTGAGAAAAACATGTGAAATACGGTGACGAATAAACGTTATTTTGTATGATATTAAATTAGCACCATCTAGCGGCAAACTTGAGAAACATTTTTACGCATCAATCACTTAGATTGCTTTTTACTGGTGAATTTGAGAAAAACTCGCACTAGGCACTCAGATCTTATGGGCTTCAAAATGATTTCTTATGTTCGTCTGGCAGCAAAATAGATAGGATACCTTAACTCTCGTAGCAAGTGTCGAAAAGAAAATTAAAAGGGGCGTAAAGCGATTAGGTATTTTCACAAGAGAGGAAATTCAATTGCGCCTTTTTTGTAAAAGTACTGACATAATTTCTGGCAACTATGTCCTTTTGATGAGCAAACTTTTGTGCAAGTTACAGCCAGGTAGTAGAGAGTTAATGCCTCCATTTTCAGGTTATCTAGGTAATCTTTACAATGTTATTCTTTCTGACAGCTAAATTTTTAGTTTCTACCTATTGTCGATTACAGTTTTCCCGACATTGAACCACTTTTAGCACACACATATTTTAACGTAATGAAAAATGAAACTAAAATCTTCAATTTTATACAATAGTGATAACGAATTATCGCGATCATTAGTTACATTACATTTTCTTACATTTACTTACATACCGTTATCACTATTGTATAATAAAGCTTCTGTGGTGTGGCAGTAGTGGATGCGACTGCTACGCAGGAGGCACGGGTTCGATCCCCGCTCAGTGCAAGGATAGGGGACTCTTTTGTCCGCACTTAGCCTCTCTTTTGGGCCATTGTGCGTAGAGAGTGCTGGCTAGAGCAGCCAGCCTAGCTCCGCCCAGAAACGCAGAAGCTTACTGGGGGCTTCACAGGCTTCGCGGAGCGACCTCACTGTGCCGAGGATTTGGGATCGTTGGGCGGCCACTGCCTCGCATTCCAGTATTACGTGGGCGGCCGTTTCCTCGGCGCTGCAGCACTCCCTGCAGAGGGGACTATCCGTGACGCCGATGGTATGTAGGTGCTTGTTGAGGGGGCAGTGGCCCGTTATTGTCCCCATGATTGTCCTTAGACTTGTTCTGTCTAGTCTTAGGAGACGTTTCGTTAGCCGTTTATTTATCGACGGCACAGCCTGTTTTGATTGCCTGCAGTCGATGGTTTGTACCCATCTTTGGTTATGTAGTTCCACAGATCTCTGGCGTATCCAGGTACGGATCTGTGAAAAAGGGATCGGCAGTAGTGGTAGTGGGCCAGCAGTGGTCAAATCGGAGCCCCTCCTCGCGAGTTCGTCCGCAGCATCGTTTCCGTAGGACCCACTGTGCCCTTTTATCCACTGTAGCTTTACTACATTATGGGTGGATAGCTGGTTCAAAGCAGTTTGGCATTCTGCCACTAGTGTGCTGTTGGTTGTTTGGTGGTTTAGCGCTTTTAGGACGGCTGTGCTGTCGGTTAGGAGCTTTATGTTAAAGCCCCTAACCTGCTTTTCGCTTATTGCCGTCGCTGCTGTTGTTATGGCGACACACTCGCATTGGAAGATTGAGCTGTGTTCGCCTAGTGGAAGGTGGATATTCAAGCCAAGGTCCAAGGAGTGCACGCCGGCTCCTGAACCATTCTTTGTTTTGGAGCCGTCAGTGTAGACGCGCATCTCCTTAATACCAGAGTAGTCCTTTTCCTCGGCTTGCGTTGTTATCTGGTATTTTTTGTTGAAGAAGTGTTTTTTGAAGGTTTTATCACAGGGAGCAGCTATTAGTGTTTTGTATTCCATCGCCCGCCCAAGAATTGTGGTGTGGGGACTATTGTGGTTGTTTCCCCAGAGTCCCAGGTGCCACATTCTAATGGCGGTGATGGTGGCTTCCTGTTGGATGTATAGGTCAAGCGGCGTTAGATTCAGAGTTACCACCATAGCTGCAGTTGGAGTGGTTTTCATGCATCCGCAGATTGATGAGCAGGCCAGCCTTTGGAAGGACTTTAATTTGGTAATTACGGTAGACAGTTCCGTGCGGGTCCACCATACCAAAGCCCCGTAGGCTAGCATGGGCCTTATCACCGCTGTGTATAGCCACAGTGCTATTTTTGGCGATAGTCCCCATTTGCTTCCCATCATTCTTTTGCATTGGTAGAAAGCGATTGTGCACTTGTTCAGTTTGTAGTCAAGGTGCCTGTTCCAAAGCAGCTTGCTGTCGAGAATTACACCTAGGTATTTTACTTCTTCCTTAAGTGTTAATTCGGTTGCGAAGAGTTTCGGGAGCTTGTATGGGCCCGGTGCTCTTCGGTTTGTGAACATTACTAGTTCGGTTTTCTGGGGGTTGACCGAAAGTTCGTGCTTTGTGCACCAGGTTTCTATTATTTTGAAGGCCTGTCTCATTCGGTCGCAAATGGCACTTTCGAATAGTCCCGTTATTAAGATCGTGATGTCGTCCGCATAACCTATAGTAAAAAGGCTGTTTGCGTTCAGATCTGTTATAAGCTCATTTACCACCAGGTTCCATAGTAGGGGAGAGAGTACCCCACCTTGTGGGCATCCTCTGCCCACAATGCCCCAAGTTGTGGTGTTGACTGTGAGCTGCACGGCCCTCTGTCTGAGCATGTTATCTATCCATTCGATAAGTGTTGAGGGCACGTCGTGTTTGAGCAGTGCTTTGTTGATGCTGTCAAAGTTGGTTTTGTCAAAGGCACCCTCTATGTCAATGAAGGCACCAAGGGTTGTTTGCTTTGACTTCAGGGCTCCACCGATGCGGGACACCACATGGTGGAGTGCTGATTCTGTTGATTTGCCCTCACTGTAAGCGTGTTGATGGGGGTGTAGAGGTTTCAGTGCTAGTACTTGGGTTCTAATTACCCTATCGCCTAGCCGTTCAAGTGTTTTTAGCAGGAACGAGGTGAGGCTGATAGGCCTAAAAGATTTGGCCTGAGTGTAGTCACTTTTACCTGGTTTGGGGATGAATATTATTTTGACTTCCCTCCATTTCAAGGGTATGTAGCGGTTTGCGAGACAGCCTTGTAGCAACTTGGCTAGGTGGTCCGCTATGATTGGTCCGCTCCATTTCAGGAGTCCTGGGAAAATACCATCCAGGCCTGCTGCCTTGAAAGGTAGGAAAGTGTTAATTGCCCATAGCAGTTTTTCTCTGTCTATGGTTTCCCGAGCAACCTCCCAGTCTTGGATGCTGGTTGGATGGTGGTTAGTGTCTACCCATGTTTGTTCATTTGCTATTTTGCAGCCCGGAAAATGGGTAGTTAGTAAAATTTCGCATGTTTCAGCGTCATTTGTTGTGAAAGTGTTGTTTGCTTTTTTGAGGCAGCCAATGGAGTTTCCCTGCTCTTTGGAGAGGCAGGTTTTAACCTTGGAGGCCTGGTTACTATTTTCGATGCTTGTACAGAAGCGTCTCCAGCTTTCTGCGCGTCTCTGTCGTATTTCGGTTTTATATTGTTTTTTTTTGTGTTTTGATACTTATCCCAGTCAGTCGGTTCCCTGGTGTTGATAGCCCTGTTGAAGAGTTTTCTCAACTTCCGTCGCAGCCTCTCAAGGGACGAACACCACCAGTGTCGCCCCTCCCCAGACTTACAGTCCATCAAATCTAAGAGGTACCGTTTGACGTTTCATATTTTTCAAACCGAAACAACTTTGTTCATACGTACATTATTCAGTTTCGATAACCTTTTTCATAAAACCATGAATTTAGAAAGATTTCATTATTGTATCTAAAAATGTACAATTCTTAATATCTAAATGTAATTGAAAACTTTCAAACAAAGCAAAATAACACATATTTACACAGTAAATAATTTCTAATAGTTATATTCTTGACCTCATTACAAAGTTACGTAGTTATGGTCACTGCACGTAGTGTTGCGACTCTTCGGATACACTTGTATGCAAAAAAATCGTTTACATATACGAAAAATCGAATGTATTATTTACAAATTACACTTGACAACCAAACAAATATTTTTTCATGTGAATGGGATTTATCTCACATATTACGATTACATAACTAAATAGTTATGTAATCGTAAAATATGAGATAAAACCCATTCACCAAAAATACGTATTTATAAATCAAATATATTTGCTTCTTTAAAAAGTTGTCGAAAGCGATTTGTCGATTTTTGATTTTCGCGCCCAAATAAGTCGGGGTTTCTCGCGCTAACGCTGTCGAAATAGTAAATGGAGTCAGGGATAGTGTTTTTTACATTTATTTTTGTGTATGATAGTATGGGTTTGCATATTACAGAGAAATAAACAAATTTTTAACAAGCACATCCATTGATTTTACAATTACAATTTTTTCTTCTAAGTCTTATTTCTACGTCTAAAACTAATAAAAATAAGGTATGTAGAACCCATTCACAAAAATGTTGTTGCCTGATGTTATAAATTAACGACGTTACTGCGCGACCGCATAATGCACTGAATACACAGATACCCTAAAATAAATTAATTTAATTATTTTTAGGTCAATAGGCAAAATCGCAGGTGTCCAAGTCTCTACAATTTTTTTTTCTGGCAACACTGCCAACTACAAGCGCACGCGGTCCGCTCGGTCGGTTCGGCGTCAGCAGTCTCTCGCCATCTTGGAAGCTGACTGTGCGCGTACTTGCTTTCTCGTTTGTGTTTTACAATTTGTGACTTGGCTATTACTTTTCTGGACTGATCATTCTTTATCCGTTTACCTTGGCAATATTTATACTGGACTCCGAACTAAGCAAGTGTTTATTAATAATGTCGAAAAGAGGACGTACTTTGAACAGCCAGGCTCGTGAATTGGTGGTGAAATTACACGAGTATTTTGAGCGTGAATCTCAAAATGGTGGACTTCTACTGCCAGTTACACAAGTTCGGGATCGCGTCGGTGAAGCTCTCGGTATTGGTAGCCGCACCGTTGGCAAAATATTAAGTGAAAAATATGGGCCTTCGGGGAGTGACAGTAACGTACTTCACACACCGAAAAAACGAAAAAGAAATAAACCTGTGACAGGCATCGATGAATTCGATAGTCATGCTATTAGAAACCATATATACGGGTATTTTACAAGAGGCGAATTTCCAACATTGGCAAAGTTATGTGCAACTTTAAAAGATGCCGGGCTGTATAAGGGAAGCATAGAGTCGTTGAGAACGGTAATAACAGGAATTGGCTTCAGATACAAAAAAGTTGACAAACGAAAAATTGTTATGGAGCGACATGACATAATTATGCAGCGACTAACATTCCTGCGCGAAGTTAAACAAATTATAAACTGGGATAATGTAATATTTTTGGACGAAACTTGGCTAAATTCCAACCATTCTGTGCCGAAAACATGGACTGATGATTCTGAAGCTTCGTGCTCGAAGGTGCCGATAGGAAAAGGTGGACGCCTCATAATATGCCATGCTGGGTCAGCGTCTACAGGCTTCGTGGAAAACTCTTTATTAGCTTTCCAATCCAAAAGCACTAAAGAGTATCATGAAGAAATGGACGCAGTAAGGTTCCGAGAGTGGTTCTTAAATTTATTACAGAATATCCCTCCTAACAGCACAATTATAATGGATAATGCCCCATACCACTCTGTGCAAATTGATAAAGCACCTACGTCAGCCAATAAGAAAGCAGATTTGGTGGCATGGCTGCAAAGAAAAGGAGTGGATGCCGACATGTCACTATTAAAAGCTGAATTATTACAGTTAGTGAAATTGCATAAACCACCAAAACCGACATATGTAATTGACCAATTGGCCGAAGAGCACGGGCACAAAGTCATACGACTTCCTCCGTACCATTGCCAATATAATGCCATTGAACTGATTTGGGCCCAAGTTAAAGGTAATATTTTATAATATTATAATAATAACACGAGTACTTCTAACATTTATAATTTAAACAATAGTTTTCGTCTGCTATCAAATAGTTACATTATTGTTTTACAGGTTATGCAGCAAGACACAACACAAAACCACCCTTCAGTGTCAAGAAAATGGAAGGTTTATTAAAGGAAGCATGTGCCCAAGTTACACAGGAAGATTGGAGTAAAGTAGTACAAAAAACAAAGAAAATAATAATGGACGACTTCGAAAGAGACGTACACTTTGATAATGTAATGGACAATCAACTGGTCATTAATTTAAATGACGATGATGACGAAGACGACGATACTAGTACTAGTAGTGAATAAAAAAATATCCTAAACATTTCTTTTATTTAATTATAACAATTGATTTCTTAAAATTCGGATATTATAGTAATCGATCTCTTAAAGTTCGGATATTATAGTAATCGATTTTTTCAGAACTGTCAAACGGTACTTCTTAGATTTGACGGACTGTAGGTGTGGTGAGGGGGCAAGACTGCTCGTAGCTTGAGATAAGTATGGATGTGATTTGGTCTGTGTATAGGTCTAAGTCCGAGACTTTGAGGTCTTCTGATGGTAAGTGTAGGTTGTTTATACTGGCTTTGACTAGGCCTACAAATTTTGGTATGTCTGTCTTGCGCGGTAACCTACGTGGTTTGGGTTTCGGTAATGCTATGCTTAGATGGTAACGGATCCATCTGTGGTCAGAGCATGAGGCCTCGTTGGACACGTGCCATCCGGTGATGGACCCCGCTATTCTGGTCGATGCCAGAGTGAGGTCAATCACCGTTGCGTGCCGTTTTGTAACGAAAGTTGGTTCTGAGCCTCGGTTTAAAATGTTGAAATTATGCGTAAAAATAAAGTTGAGCATGTCCTCACCTCTGGTGTTGCTGTTTTTGTTACCCCACAGAGTGTGATGTGCGTTCGTGTCGGCTGCGACGATGATGTCCAGACTCTCCCTCTCGCAGTACTCAGCCAGTGCGCTGAGCTCCGGTAGGGGTAGGTCCTCGTTGCCAGGCAGGTAGGCGGAAGCGAGGACGATGTCTGGCTGGTGCTGGTCACTTCTGCTCAACTTGACGGCTGTCAGATCCCTTGAGCAGAATTGGTTAATTAACAGTGTTGGTGAGTGTTTTGGGAGGTAAATGCATGTCCTTGGTTTACTTACGGAAGTATCCAGCAGCAGTTTGCCTCCGGCGTTGTTTAGACCACAGACTTTGTTGCCGTTGATCCACGGCTCCTGGATCAAGGCTATGGTCTGTGGGTTTTTCTCCAGCACTCTGCGCAGGGAAGCCGTCGCTCAGTGCAAATATTTGTATGCATGAATATGGCTATATGCATTGGGTGGTTCTATGTATAATATGTATGTATTTACAAAAAAATATCTAAGTATTTTTATCCGCATTCTAGATAATACAAGCTAGTTAAGTTTACCATGGGTCTAGATAGCGTTGTTTAGAATGTTGTAGAATATTATCAAAAGGATCAATAAGGTACGACATAAATATCCGGCTAAAAAAAAAGAATATCATGGAACGCGAGGGTTTAAAAGTTAGTAAAATCTTGAATTTGCAATATACTTCGGAAATGTGTTTTTTATTTTTCCAAGTATAGGTTTCTCTTGTCTAGAACTTGCTGTAGCACATGTGCCAGAGGCATATAACTCGAATCCGTTCGCATCGAATAAAAAGAAATATACGATGTACTTTTCAATGAATCCATTTTTATTATTTCATTGCCACGTTTCGATTAGTAATATTATGTTTCCATTCCATTTTATTCAATTCTACATAATATTAACCATTATGTTATGTCTCTTGCTTCAATAGGAATGCTAAATACACGTTGTTACTTATATTTAAGTATCTGTATTTACTTGTTTATCAGGACTACGAACGTGTTTACCAACCTCAGAATTGGGTAAATGATATTTTTTGTTTCAACTACAAGATAAATTGATGTTCTGGCCCTCGATTCTACGAAAGTTTTTTTGTTTCACTTTGCTTGAATTTCAAATAAAAGTACGTTAAATCAAATGCAATTGCCGTGACAAGTTTGGTGTCCGCCATGCTTGGAGGTAGGTTGCAGACTGATGCATTCACAAGCGTGTAAACGCTTTCCAAACGCCAAACGACATTTGTGATACCTTGGGGCTGTGGGTTTGCCGTTTGCCAAGGCTTGGCAAGCGTGTAAACGTAGCATAATCGAGACCCTGCTTTAGATACAATCTAACTAAAATGTAATTAAAATGGAATTAAAACATATTAATATTTTTTTTTTATACCACTTAGGTGTCAGACAAGCACACGGCCCACCTGATGGAAAGTGGTTACCGCGGCCTATGGACGTGTGCAACACCAGGGGCGTTACACTCGCGCTGCCTATACAGGATATCCTTACTACATGCTTCTATCTATAACGTGTGAACTCACTGCTGTTGAGTGAAGTACCTTATGTGAACCTTTTTTCCAATAACTTCTAACAGGCCCTCTTCAAATGGCGACTGAGTAGATAGTTTCAAGGCACACATTTTCACGTGCTCGATGAAGCATGCCGCAGCACTCAAGAACAAGTGAGATAGGGGATTCATAGCGAACTTAATATAAATCAAAAAGAGATTTCATACTTCTGTATAAAGTTGTGTAAATCTTACGTGTAAGTGTCTAAGTGTATAAAGCTTACACTAAAATATGACATAGAACTGTAACTATAGATGTTATTAAGATAAAAACCTATACTGAAATACCTTGAAAAATAAAAGCATTTTTGATGTATTTTAGTAAATTATTTGTTTTCCACTGGAAATATATGCGTACCGTAAACTTAGTTTTAAGCAGAATTTGGCGACAAAAGCTGTAGTAGTGCTACACAATTTTGAATAAATACTTTGACTTTGACTTTACCATGGGTATAAAACCGACTGCGGTTCTCATAGAAAGGTTTAGGAATATAATAGGTATCTATGTCAAAGTTTGGTGTAAATTGGTTGAACTAAAAACATTTTTTTTTTCGGTGTCAGTTAAATTCAAGATAATAATTATACGACAGATAAGGCATATTGGCATAATAATAGGTATTCTATGATGTAACTCGGACGAAACTGCAACACTCTTGGATTTTATAATTGGAACTTGGAATATAAATGTTATTTCAAGTTTCAATTATAAAATCTATTACGTAATTTACCTAGTGTCTACTGAGTTCATACTTTCCATTAAGAGAATCGTTTGATAAATGGACTATCGAGATATATCTAGTCTTACCTCAGTTTTAATTAATAGAGAATTTATATTGTATTCCAAGGTGGAATCCATACTTTATTATAAATGCGAAAGTAACTCTGTCAGTCTGTCTGTCTGTCTGTCTGTATGTTACGCTTTCACGCCTAAACCACTAAACCGATTCTGATGAAATTTGGTATAGGGATAGGTTGGACCTTGAGATAGGACGTAGGCTATGTTTGGTCGCGATAACCGACAACCACGCGGGCGGAGCCGCGGGCAAAAGCTAGTACTCGGGTTCAAATACCATGTCACACAAAGTAGTTCTTTTTTTAAATTATCGTGCGAAGCAGGGAGTCATCTAAGGCTGCCTTCTGGGACATTTTTTTTATATAGGACACGCCAATTTGACTTCACCTCGCCTGATGTTAAGCAAAGGCAAAGTCTCGGAAAGAGAGTCACCATTTGATGCCTTTTCGCGCCCCGCTTAAAGGACCCCGGACTGTAGGAAGAAGGAATAAATAAATTGCTCCTTTAAATTGAAAGAAAACTACGCTGTACATTACTGGTAACTCAAATCAGTTTCTCTTTATTAATATGGTACCATATACAAAATAATAACCATAATAATATGTGTCTGCCTACTCCTTAAGCAGCTATACAGGCGATATACACCATAATTTTCTTCAAATTTTCTCTAGTTAATGACGAAATGTTTTGAAATTTTATACGGTATTCACCAATGGAGTTTTAATTACAGCTTTTTTACAGTTTTTCAGGGGATTTAAATGCAATGCATTCAAGGAAATTGTAGGTGTAAATACGCTTTTAGTTACACGGCAGGTTACACTTTGTAGTACGTAAATTATACTTAAATTAACTTTAGCGGAGGTTGTTCCAAAAGCACTTGTGTATTTCTTACGAGCGTAGTTAAATTTGATCAAAAACTTGTTGAAAAGTTGTTGAAACAATATTGTTAGGGCTGTTTTCGCTTAGGGGAACAACCAGCTGAGGTTACGTTTGCCTTTAGTTCATAAAATTGTGAATAAAACACTTTCTTGGATATTTTTGTGAAGGCGAGCAGAAGCTTGAAAGAGTCGCTGCTGTGTAACTAGAACTGTTCTTGTTACTTTTGACATGTAAGTTTTCTACCGCCTGTATAATGGTTTGTGCTCAGATGAATTATTTGACATGATGCCCACAGCTACATTCGATCATCGCACCGCTCGCCATAGACGGGGAATTCATCCCCACACATTGCATCCGATTACGGTGCGCACCGTGCGGTATGAAAGGAACTTCATCCCACGTACGCTCAAGCTGTGAAATGAACTCCCTGCCATGGTTTTCCCAAGCGACTACAATATGGGGTCCTTCAAGAGGGGCATTAGCAGGTTTCTTCAGGGTAGGCAGCGCGAGTGTAACGCCCCTGGTGTTGCATACGTCCATAGGCCGCGGTAACCACTTTCCATCAGGTGGGCCGTGTGCTTGTCTGCCACCTAAGTGGTATAAAAAAAAATTATAATACGCTGCAGCCCATCGCTCCAAGGTTTCAAATATTATGATTTAGTTAAGAAAGTATTTTAGGTTGAGGCCTTTTGTGATTAAGTCAAGATTACCTGCTGATTGAAAAAGGAGTTTCTAACCCAGGTCTTTCTCGAGGTTGAGAGGTTAGGTGGATATCATTCTAATAAAAACCATATAAGTCAAACTAAGATTAGAGAAGGAGTAAACGGAATCCGGACTCTGAGGCTAAGATCATGATGGTTGAGATGCAAGTAATGTTTTAAAGGTGTGTACTTTTGAAAGAAGCTCAGATTAGGTAAAATGCAAATAAGTAAATTCAAGAATAGTTATAGATATTTATACACGGTAATCAAGAACTCAATAGCCATGTTTATGAAGTAAACAAACGAGCTACTGATTAGGTAACGGGCTGAGACGCAAGTACAAACCGCTTGCTGAAAACTTCTGGGTATCGTCCTATGGGAAAACTTCTTACAGGACACGCAGAGGCAAACTGTCGGTTATAAGAGGCACGACCGGGCCCACAACGACCGGACCGAATGCGTGTTCCATTTGCGCTGGCTGTGTTTACATCTTCAAGTAAGTAAATTGTGTCGAGTAATCGTAGATATTTTACGAATGTACATACATACATATAATCACGCCTTTATCCTTGGAGGGTTTTAATAAACACCCACATTTCACCAATAATAAAATTGTAGTCGGTCCCATGTAATAGGGGGTGAGCCTATTGCCACAATATTCCGAGCACTGTTGTTGACGCGAGCCTATATCTGAGGCTGAGTCTGGGCTGTATATATCTGTCTGATGTTAAACAGCCCTATCCTGTAGTCGCCTTGTACGACACTGGGAAGAGATGGGGTGGCCCAAAATTCTTCTCTGCCGGGAAACACGCGTGAATGCGAAGAAAAGAAATGCACATTTTAAGAGGGCTTCTCCCAAAAACTATCAATTTTTTTATTAAAGCATTAACATGGCAGAATTCTATTCCCGGATAATTTAATTAAGTATAAAAGTGAATCGGTGACACGAAAAGAAGAAGTAAAGCATTTATATAGTAAAATGAAAATTCATCTTGACGTCCGAGTAACTTCAAAATGTCGGCAGGTCGTGGAATCTCGAGGTTAAACTACAAAAGCTTTGGAAAGCTTTCAGCATAATATATAGTGGGGTTATAGAAACTATAGCCGGATATCTTTGCATAGACAAAGGCAGTTTGCGATATACAGTCGGAAGCATAACATTCATGCCAGCTATTGCACTTGGATCACGGCATTAATTGTTTTAGAACTCCATAATGTAGGAAATGTACAACTCGATTATAGCGTAGTTATTTAGCAGATTAATTATACGATGCTGGTATACCTAGCCTAGGTACTTAACACATTGTTTGCACATTTGAGTTTTTTTTAATTTATTTATTACCATTAAAACAAAACAGTACAAGAACAATACTAATAATGTCACAAAAACCACTAAGGTCCGTGCTATTGATGGTTCATGATAACCATAACCATTAACATAGTTTCCGTATACATTGTACGGCAATGCAGTTTAAATGGTACTTTAGGTAGTTAAGGCAAGGCTAGTGCTAAAAATAAACTTCAGTGCCTCGATTCTACTAAAGCCAAACAAATGTGGCGCCACCGCCACTGCAAAAAAAAAAATTAAAAGATAAATAAAGCAATGCATTTAAAGTCCAAAATTAAAGGACTTTTTGCAGAGTAATTGAATAAGTGTATTGAAAATTTCTTAATAAAATAATTTATTATTTATTATTATTTCATTTTGGACTTTAGTTGTATAGAAATAAAGTCTAAAATTTAATGTAATTGATATTTGGCTTGGGACCCAGTCCCAGACCCAGTCATCCACTTAATCAAACCCAGTAAGCAGCAAAATCCAGCAAGACTTAACAACACAGTGAGCTCATTCTGCGTAAATACGAACACCAATAATTCACCATGATTCGGGTATTTTGAGATAACTTATACTTCAAACTATGTGACAACTACCATAGTGAGTCACACCGCGAAAATGGCTGCTGCAAAGCAGCCGAAACGTCGGGTTAAAAAGTGATAATAACAAATATATCGCGATAGAATTCGTAAAAAGTGGTTTTATTTCAATTTAATGTAATTTTTGCAGCGACTCACCACAATGGTTTAGTTTTAGTAGATTCGAGGGCTTGGTTCATTGCAGATCGACTCACAAGGTGAAGTTCTAGGCTTAATTTACTGAGCCTTGACTTGACTCACATACTTAAGTTACTTCTTCTTGTTGCAGGGTAAAGTACTATGCATAGATGTGTGACAGAAAAAAAATGAATACAAAAATTAACATACCACGTATCATAACATACATAACTAAACCAAATTTTACACTTGGTATGTGTGTCTTCTGTAGCCTTTAATTTAGTGTTTATATTTGAATGTGCGAAAATTCTGCACTTATCATCTTTGTCTTCTAGACTACAGATATCTCTTCGTGTTAAATATACAATTACTCATTCATTATAATAGATTATGTCATAACAACAGAACGGGAACAAAGGCTTTTAGGGCGTGAACAGTTTCAAATAAGGAAGAGATTAAAAAGTAAATGTGATAAGTCTATGTAATTTCAGATTGAAGTTGTCATGTAGAAATTCTTTCGGTTGTTCCCTATATATGACTAAAACAAAGTAATTATAGTGGTAGTTTTAACTTTGTTTGATAGCATCATTAGGTAAGTATGTTATTACTTTCATAAATCAATATCACATTATATTGATTTATGAAAGAAAAAGGTAGTTTAGTTGTTAGTTATAGCCATTATTATCTGATGTAATAATAATAATACAGTTTTTAGTCAAGCTTTCATTTATTTCACCGGAATATTTTACCATAGCGCATTTACGTACGATTTTGGAATTCATATCTATAATTATATAATAAAAAATTATATATAATTATATTATATATAAAAAAAAATATAATAATTATATTCATAATAAGGCTTAGCATATCCATATCTATACTAATATTATAAATGCGAAAATAACTCTGTCTGTCTGTCTATCTGTCTGTCTGTATGTTACGCTTTCACGCCGAAACCGCTGAACCGATTTTGATAAAATTTGGTATAGAGGTAGATTAGACCATGAGAAAGGACATAGGCCATGTTTGGTCGCGATAACCGACATCCACGCGGGCGGAGCTGCGGGAAAAAGCTAGTCTGAAATATAATGCTATTACTAATTATATAGATCGAAGCATCGTATACTGCAATTAGAGTTTTCACTTTAGCTTCATCTCAGTCTCAGCAACAGTTTTGTTACTCATCATACATACATACATTATAATCACACCTTTATCCCTAAAGGGTTAGGCAGAGGTGCCTTAACACCCACATTTCACCAATCATTGTATTTGGTCCCACGTAATAGGGGGTGAGCCTATTGCCGTATTCCGGGCACTATTGTTTACTCGAGCCATGCATCTAAGGCTGAGTCTGGGCTGTATTCATCTGTCTGATGTTAAACAGCCCTATCCCTTAGTCGCCTTGTACGACACTGCATGGAAAGAGATGAGGTGGTCAAAATACTATTCTGCCGGGAACCACGCGGCTTTGTTACTCATTAATTTCACGATATCCCAGCCCTGCCAATAGTCTTTCACATTAAGGCCATAAAAATTTAAACTGTAATAATGATCTGCAATAATTTCTGGAATATCATCTGCCTAAGCTACTGTGTAATAAACAAAAGCACCTCCGAGCTCCTGATTGGGAGCGCTATTGTGTGTTCGGTGGTTTTTGTAATGATATTTTCCTCCTATTGTTAAAAGCATTTTGCTCATAATAGAAATAGTCGGTAGGTTAATTATCGCCTTAATAATATTTGTGTTTAATAATACAAAGAGTAGGTAAAATGTGAAGTTGTAATTCTACCAACGACAGTGTATTGCTAAAAGAAATAATACCGTATTAGACTCCAGTCCTGAAATAAACCCATACCCATTTTATAGCATATTACATTCTGAACCCATTCCCGTTACACAGAGAAATTATTCATTCATATTATAATTTTAAATTTATACCTGTACAAAATTTCATCCACAGTCGATTCAGCCGAACACTTTCATAGAAGTGTCGCACTGATTTACAGATTAAAGATTTTATTGCAATTGTGCGACTTCAACTAAATATCTCTACGTGCTGTCTTATTTATAGGTAAGATGTTCTGAATCTGGTGCAACTCATGCAAGCCAGGTTACAAGATGTTGAAACTACACCACTAGAGCGTCTAGAATTATACCTAACCTTTGCTCATCTATTCTGTTCACGATTAACTCTAAGTTGCGTTATGTTGCTGACTAAATGAAATTTACTGACTGACTGTGTAAAAAATCTCTATAGCGTAATACAAAAAGAAAATAGAATCTGTTCCTTGTCACGTTGCTATCTAGTAAAGCGGACATTACTTAAGCCACCCTTGCTATATCTACCTATCCACTGCTAATCTAGCTGAGTAAGTTGCTCTTTTCAATTAACAACCGTCACGGCCAATTTTTCTTTCTCTTCGGTACACTTTTTCAGTAAAAAGGAAAATGCTTGGTAACATCGTTTTTTCCTCGTTCGACTTTTATGTTTTAGACAAGTAGCTAGTTTCTAATTAAAAATAACAATTAAGTATTTGCTGAAAACCTTATCGAACTTCTTTACGGCTTTGTATTAAAAAAGACTACACATTATCTTTATAAAGTTAGTTAGCTCGACTATATTCTGTGGTATGCTTCAAATTTCAATAAAGTTCTGGCTCAAATTTTTGACACGATATACGGTTGTATATCGTGTCAAAAATTTGAGCCAGAACTTTATTGCACGCTCAAACTGTGGAATGAACTCCCTGCCGTCGTTTTCCCAAGCGACTACAATATGGGGTTCTTCAAGATGGGCAATAGAAGGTTTCTTCAGGGTAGGCAGCTGGTGTAACGCCCCTGAGGTTGCAGACGTCCATAGGCCACGGTAACCGCTTTCCATCAAGTGGGCCGTCTGTTCGTCTGCCACCTAACTGGTATAAGCTGCTTCGGAGATGATCCTCGCTCTCAAAGGGCTCCTATTACCATTAACTGGAATTAAAACTCGGCATTAAAAGATCGGGCAAGGATGAAGATAGAGGAGGAGTTTCAATGAGGTTGAAAGGATTTGATAGTAGGTATAAGCATTGCTCGAACAGGTCAAGGTCGCGTACTTGACACTCTCTAACTCGGTAGTAAAGTATTATGTTTAAATCATTAACGCACCTAGTTTGATGGTATCGTGGATATAGATTGGTAGCGTCACAACATTACAGCTATTATTATTTGAATTATAGCTTGGTACATATATCTTGGATTTTTATAACAACCTGTACCTAGGTACTTGGTAAATTTGAGCTCGTCCATCGCAGTCGGACCCGTGCTATCTTCAAAATAATTTAAAAAACGTGTACTAGGCGTATAGAGCATCTTTTGAGCACATTTTTGGTCCAAGATATGTGAATCGAGCTATACCCTCACGATATTTTACAAACAGTATCTATTTACAGACACAGCTATAGTTAATCAATGATCTATTTAGGCACTTTCCAAATTTCTTCTTAGCGTACCTATTCTAGGTAATAAAAAGTAAATCGGGGTATCCGACGGGATTTCCTCACGAAAGAAAAGGTACTTAATAAAAAGTAGCATAATGGCAGTCCCAATTATAAAGTACTAGCTTTTGCCCGCGGCTCCGCCTGCGTGGATGTCAGTTATCGTGACCAAACATAGCCTATGTCCTTTTTCATGGTCTAATCTACCCCTATACCAAATTTTATCAAAATCGGTTCAGTGGGTTAGCCGTGAAAGCGTAACATGCATAGCATATAATATTAGTATGGATCTTTGCCAAATTTTACGAAGAGCCGATTAGCTATTCTGTGCGATTGAGTAATACTGAGTGGAAAAAAAACTGACGAAATGTGGGTGCTAGCACCTCCTGCCTACCCCTTCGGGGAATATAGGCATGAGGTTATGTTATTTTATGTAAGGTTAATGTAATAAAGGTCTATCCAAACTTACTTGTTATGGTAAGTAGTAAAGTAAGAATATTACAAACCAAAACATAAACAATCACGGTAACCAATGTGTATTGAGCCGTATTTACACCTCTTATCAGTATGAACAGGATGTAATGATTTTGGTGTACGTTTATTGTGATAGGTTTCTGTTGATTACCGAATTCGGTCTAATGAGATTCTTGTTTTATTACTAGAATAAATAGAAAAAGTTAGTAAAATTAGAGATCGTGATTACCTTGCCTGCTATAGGTACCTATTTAATTGCAATTTAGTTAGTATATTTCATCGATTAATATTTCTGGCTATAATTTTCGGGACATAAAGGTTATTTTACTAAAACTGGAATTTATTTCTCCTTTGGCTTGACAGTTGTAATGCAAAACGATTTAATTAACAGTAATTTCGTATGTCACTGCGACTCGTATTTCAAACAATGTTTTGGGCCTGCGAGGCCGAAAGGACGGGAAACTAGATGTCCTCGTAGGCCCGCAGGCGTGTCATCCGTTTGGTTGTCGGTGTCCCTGTACGAAATAATAATGCATTAGCACATTAGTACATTAGTACTACTGACGGAGACTGGATGTAGTCTAGTCAGTAGTAGGAACACTGTCTGATCTCCTGAGCGTACAGCGCAATAAAGGTGGTATGCACATAGTCCCTCTATAATCATGACTTTGTCAATGCCATTTGGTAGCTATAGGGCTATTCAAATCTAGCCGACTTTAACCATTATCAAGGACGGAAGTATGATATTAATTATATAAAATAATAATAAATAAATATTCCACAACATTCTATACAACGCTATCTAGACCCATGGTAAGCTTTTATAGCTTGTATTATGGAATCTAGAATGCGGATAAACATACTTTTTTTTGGAAATACATACATATTATACATAGAAACACCCAGACCAAAGCAAATAGCCATATTCATGTATACAAATATTTGCACTGAGCGGGGATTGAACCCGCGCCTCCTGCGTAGCAGTCGCGTGCACTACCGCCACGTCACAGAGGCTGTCAAAATAATATAACATATTATATACCTATATATTATATTAAAATAAGCGAAGGATTCTACAACCAGGCTATGTGTTTTATGTATAGCAGCTGCCCTCCTTGCTAGGGCTGGGTCATTTCCTTTGGTGGGTCTTGATTGACTGTTCGGACTTTATTATAGATGAAAACAAAACGGCTGGTAGGTGCAATGCAATATGTATATTTAACACTGCACTTAATATGCGGATGCCTGCATTAGTATGATAAAAGTTTGCTGCATGCATTTTATACCTGGAAGTAGTTTCACAAAGGCCCCGTGTAAGTTACGTGAAAATAATTTATAGGACACACACGGCGCTATTGTTTGTGTACAAATTAATATTTTCATTGCGGTTTTATGTATCTTATATTGTTCAAAATATATTGCATAACAGATATTTAATAACATCTATACATATAATAAATCTGTAAACGTTCGATGTCTGTACATGGAAAGGAAATGAGAAAAATTGTTATTTATAAAGATAGGATAGGATATAAGATAGGAAAAATTTATAAAGATATAAACGTAATAGTAGCCAAATCAACGGTTTTTGGAATTTTTGTCTGTTTGTCTGTTTATCTGTTTATCTGTTTATCTGTTTATCTGTTTATCTGTTTATCTGTTTATCTGTTTGTCTGTGAGTTTGTGCACGCAAGACTCTTAATAGGCTCTTTCACTTGCCGTGGTGCGGTAGAAATGGTAAAATACAGCCAGAGAGACAACGTCTTTATGCAACTGCAGACATTATACAATGTTTGTGACCGGATGACTACCAACGCACGCCGCTGCGATATTATCGATTCCGTCTAATAAGTAGGTATCTAATAGTAAATACGTAAATCTATCCCAGAATGATAACAGTACGCCAGGAGAAGCCAACCTATGTATTAGGTATATAAAAGATACCGCTGCTCCTATTATATAAAAGAGACTGAATGTGGGCAGAGAAATACTCAGTAAATTTCATCAGACCATAAAAATCCGCCACGTGGACATCAAGTTCAGTATCAATTTGGAAGTATCTACATCATGTGCTGGAAACAAGCTTGCCAATACAAGGAATATATAGCAAAATGAGGCTATATGACCCCATCCCAGTCAATGCTGTATTTGCTCTCTTGCCCACTGCGCCCCTCTTCTCTACCTGTGTGTAAAGCAATGAACAACGATGTGACTGTGGTCGATGGAATTTATCATAAAACTGGAACTACCCACCATTGGCTCGGCAAAGAAGAGAACCACTGCTCATTGCTCAGGGCGTGCAAGGCACCGGGTTTTCTTGAAACTATTTTGTGTGATACTTGATGTACTTATTTTAATTTGTTCAGTTCGTAAGGGGTGGCAGCATGTTTTAAGAATTTGGGAGGAAGGAAAAATATTTAAACCATTAAAACTGGTGAACATTACCAAGTCCACATATAACAATGTTCATCACATACTTGATAATGATTTCGTCAGCAAAATGTTGAATTTTTCAAAATCCTTCCGCAATATTTGCCAAGCCCATAGAAGAAGTCTGTCTATTATCGTAGTTTTCAGTAGTTTAGCCCTGTATTTATAAGTCAGTCACTCAAAAGACTGTCTTCATAATATTTAATTTAAAAATACAAGGTGGAAGATGTCAAACGAGTTTTCGAAATGATTTGAATACAGTTTTGTTTCTTTTTTAAACTAAAGAAATGTTTCCTTTGCGTAAAATTCACTATTTCGAGTACTTCCGTTCCAGTTGGGATAAAAATCTTCCACCATGTTTAATAATGAGTTTGAACTATTCCGAACTAAACGCGGACGAAGTTGCGGGTAACAGCTAGTAACCAATAAAATAACATAAGTGGCTCTCATTGCTGCGGGTGAAAAGTTTGACTTGTGCACCGATGAATCTAGGTTGGACTCCATACACTAGCAATTTCTGCCGGTAGGTAGGTTTAGAATACTGATCCTGTTGTATCCCGGGATAAAGAAGCTGATGTACTATATCATCGTCATCATCACTATCACTGCATAGTATGAAGCAAAGTTTGGGCGGTATCTGCTTTGGGCGGTATCTGCGTCGGATCGAAAAGGAGCCAACGTCCGAGTGCCATCATTGCGACGCGAGCGAGGACACAGAGCTGCACACGCTCACCGAGTGTCAGGCATGGGCCGGACCGAGGCGGGAGCTAGTGGCGGCCCTGGGAGTGAGAGTTCTTACCCTCGCCTCCCTGCTCACAGCAATGGTCCGCTGTGCGGACGCGTGAGCGGCCGGCGTCTCCTTCACAGAGCAGGTAATGGTCGTGAAGGAGACGGCGGGACGGGAGAGGCAGCGCGAGCGAGCGAGACTCGCGAACCGCGCTGCCCGCGCGCGCAGGCAACTCGGGCGTCGGAGGGCACTGACTGACCTCCGTCCCCCATGAGCGCGGGCCTGGGGGTGACGGGTGAAGCCGCCTGTCACCCCAGCAGAAGCAGGCCACGGCGACGGCGCGCTGAGAAGCGCGCCTCCCCATTCCGGGGGCGAGTCGGGGACACCGTTGTCCCCCCTCCCGAGGAGGGCTAGACCGTAAGGGATGGCCCTGGGTCAGCCGGAGTGCGAGGGATATGTCGATGACAACCTCACCTCCAGCCTAGCACCACGACGCACAGTCGGCGTGCGGTTTTAGTCGGTTCGAGTCCGACATAACCTCCCCTTCCGGATCCGGCAGGGGGGTATCCGAGGGGATTTCCGCACGGAAAAAAAAGTATGAAGCAAAGTCACTTGTCACTGTCCGTCACTATGTATGCTTGTATCTTTAAAACTACGGTACAGATTTTATGCGGGTACCTTTAATAGATAGAGTAATTCAAGAAGAAGGGTTATATGTATAATACATGCTTAATATAGAAGAGTTTGCAGCGGGAACGGGATCGGATGCCACATGGGCGGAAAAAAATTGGCGGTACGAAGTTCGCCGGGTCAGCTAGTCAGACTATGATTTAGCTCTATGTTACATTTCGTGAAGAGTCATTTGATACATTCATTCATCCAAACGTGTACCTACCATTTATAATATTATTAATAAGATAAAGTATGTAGTAAACAGTAAAAATCTCCATGTGCCTAGACCAACCAAAACCCACCTGTACTACGGTAGGTACAAGTGTGTAACTGTCACTAGATACTCCACTGTGTAATATGATTAGCTCGTCAACACGTAGCTATGCTATAACTAAATATAGCCTTCACCTTGTCTTACCAAATCACCACAGACCGTAGATGGTTGGAAAACAGAACTTCATCCGAGGTCAAAGTAGGGTTTCCGGCTTCCGCTACGGTAATCTAATTTCAAAATGATGAGGGCTGGGAAAATATTTTTCTCTTTAGTTGCTAAAGTGATGAAAGATGTTGTTGGATAACGTTCGTTGTCAAATATCTTCTTTGTTTACAGAATAGTGTTACTTATTTAGACATGATTCAAAGTCGATCGCATTGAGTACACTAATCAATACTTACCTACATCTAATACAGGGATATTTACCTCAGTTCGAAAAAAAAAAAATGAAATGTAATACATTTTGTATTACATTTCATTATTGTTTTCTTTTTTATGAAAAAACTAGCTGGTGCTCGTAGCTCCACCCGCGTCTTATTCTGATCCCGATCATCGTTGATAGTAGCGTGATATTAATTATAGCCTATGTTGGTCCCTGATAATGTAGCTTCTTAATGGCGAGAGAATCATTGCAATTGGTCCAGTAGTTTTAAAGTTTATTCGTTACATACAAAAATACAAATGTTTATAATATTAGTATAGAAGGGGGTGCACTTTGTCCATTCATCGATGTCAACAGCTTTAAGTTTACCCGTACATTCAATTGCATTGCAATTTGCATTTTATTGTAAATCTTTACTAAGCCATCGATACAGCTTGGCAGATTTCAATGCTTAGCTATTGGAATTGTCACAGCGAGGATTTTTACGCCAAATAAACTAGCTTAGTAACTTGTAGCTAAAATCGCTCCGGATTTAGGTTTGATGCACACTTTTAAGGGCAAGCTTCTCTTCTTAAACGATACGTATAATCTACCCAGACCCAATAAAATAAACAAAGCCGTTTTCAAATCATTGGTGTAACTTAAGCACAGTTGTTATAGATGAAACAAACAAAGGATAAGCCTCGTAATATGGTTTTGAGTTTGGCTCAACTAGGGTAAAATATACCCGCTTAAACCCGTCTACTCGTGGATTTCGTCGTGTGTCGCGAACGTGGCCCGAATTCCTTACAGTTTCGCCATACGGCTTTGTTTGTGCTTATTATACGAGCATTAGAACCGAAAACTGCCGCATACCGAGATATGATTGTTCAATGTTCATGCCAAACTAAGCTTTACCCTATTATTCTCGTATAATAAATACATAAAATGTGCTCAGAAAGTACAAAGTTATTTAATACGGCACATTTTGTACAGTGACTGTCAGAACTGCTGAGCACTAAGGATAATTAAGTACATTGAAATACGACAATAAATATACCTACTGATGACGTATTTTAATTGTTATCGGGAGCGCTACTAAAAGGTGCGCTCCGAGGATTATAAAAGGTGCGCCTCATTAGGTGCGCCCCAAAACGGTAGCGCTTCGAGGAATACCTCATCCTTCTAGTTTGATTTGGATAGATCTAGTAAAACATTGTTTGCCTACCAAAATTATTATTATAATTGCAAATAAATTTGTAGCTATGCAATGATATTTTACACAAGATATGTTACGTTCATAGTAACTGACTTCTCAAATCTGATCCAGCAGTCTGTCAGTGCACAATAGTTGACAATTAGCGTTAAAGTAGTACGAAAGATGGGATAAGCACGTGAGTAAAAAAGATAGCTATAATTCGGAATGATTCGGACGATTGCACTTGAAGGATCGCTTCGAAGCATAGATTATGATTTTGTTGAACAGAAAGGGTATTTCGTTGGTAGGCAAGAAATGAAATTCGATTAAAAAATAATACGTCATTATTTATTTCGGAAAATGATAATAATTCAAAAAGATAATTAGGAAACTTCTCGAAAATAAAACCATAGTGCCGTACTGACGTTATAATCAAAAATTAAACTGCTTCAAATTAATTTAATTTAATTTCTTTTCTGCCTCTTAGAAAGTTTTTTATTTTGGGATTATTGTTATGAGCAGAATGAAGCCCAACAGTGGTATATTTGTCAGTTATTTATATTCTTCCTGAGCAATGTTCCTTTTTTCGAAGTATATCTCTCAGTGGCTTCAAAATTATTGGTACAAATTCTGCTGCTTTTTGAAGGTGTCCAGTCAAACTCCTTTCGTTGTGCTTTAACAATTGCAATCCACTCTTGAAGTCGAACTACATTAGTCGGAAACCTTGAAAAAAAATTTAGGTTATTACAATTATTTAAAGGACAACAAATAAATAAACTAAAAATTTTGTTACTCAATTTTAAATAACAAATGAAACTGAACAGCAGGTCAAAATTATTACTTTAGTAGGCAGTAAACTGAAAATTACCCTATGTCGCATCTGTACTGATAATCTATGCAAGCAGTGTTGTTGTGTCCTTGTCGTGCTCATATCAAAAAGTATTTCTGTCCTTTTTCTTTGCCGCCATTATTTTAAAAATATTATTAAACTAATTTTAATGAAATACACTAAGAAATCGGTAATATTGTATGTACTTACATGTGATAGAAGGTCCTTCGTGTTTTATTGATTTAAGTGTCGTAATTTGTACATTTTTAAAAATACACGGTGGCATTTTTATTGCAATTTTATTATGCGCTTACATACGTGACAACTCGGCGTTTGCCAGACATATACTAAATGCGATACGTCCCAATTGGGACGTTTTCGCGTCTTCACCAGGCGCAGTCTAATAACATATCTGCCTCTTTTTGTATGTAATATCATTGTAGCTATGAATATCTATACAAAGACCTACTAAGATTTAGTCTTGTCTAAAATCAGTAAATTTCCCAAAAAGTATAAAAAGTGACTTAGTCCGCCTAATTATAATTTTAAGCACTTGTTCCACTTGACTGAAGGTAGGCCAGTGGCCGTCTACTCGACACGGGTATCCTAATAATTACCGTACATAATGCGACCCTCACGCCCCGTGCGTCCTGTAGCCTCTCACATAAAATTTAAATCTAAGGCTGTATTTCGTTAGTGAATATCATACTTTTTCTTTTTAACCCCCGACGCAAAAACGATGGGTGTATATATGTGTGTATGTGTGTGTGTCCGTCTGTGGCATCGTAGCACCTAAACGGATGAACCGATTTGGATGTAGTTTTTTTGTTTGAAAGGTATATTAATCGGGAGTGTTCTTAGTTATGTTTGAAAAAAATCGGTCCAAGATGGCCGTCGCCACAACATGTCGGAATACATATTTCTTCATAACTCCCTCAATATGGGTATCAAATGAGAGAGCTCGATTAGTAGATCACTTTAAAAAGTATAAAATAAAAATTAAATTAAAAATTTAAAAAACCCCCGTCACAAAAAACACCTCCAAAAAGTTCAAATAAATGGAGTTTGCCTTTTAACTTTAACGGTTGCCATGTCGGGGGACCTTGAATTGTTCCGATTAATATAACAGAGTGCTTAACCAGTTAGGGTCCCCCGACATGGCAACCGTTAAAGTTAAAAGGCATTTATTTGAACTTTTTGGAGGTGTTTTTTGTGACGGGGGTTTTTTAAATTTTTAATTTAATTTTTCAGTACTTTCCTAGCCATCCTAAAATTGCCTGGAAGAATTCGTTGGTAACGATAACTCCCATTGTATGTTCAACTGTTTACTTGTGTTCATATTGTTAGTTTTTGCTTATAGTGTACAATAAAGAATAATATATCGATCTATATTTATATAGCTGAGTTCATACATTTTACCCAATGTAATTCATTGAGTAAAATGTAGCTACCGACTTAGTTTAAATTGTGTTAAACTCCTTGAAATTTATCGATTGAAGTCTATTCGACTCTGTGATATACAAAAAGATGTTTCATGGAAGGTTCGGTTTGGTAACAATAAAAATTAATAGACTTCTTCTTCTTAGATAATAAGCAAGTGCTGTACATGCTTAATGATACCTGAGTATTTTATACTGAGATGGTGACCTCAATATGAACTGGGAACAGTTATCGTTAAGTCAGATTGGAATAGATTTTTTTGTGTATTTTACTAGTAAAATGTGTCTTTGTTCTTTACACTCTTGGTGCCAATAATAGGCAAGCTGGTATAAAAATATCATATTTTTTTTACAAAATAATTTTATACCCTAAGGTTTGTGCGTCATTTTGTGTTCAGTGAATTTACAAAGGGATCACTAAGTGTCTATTTTTAGGCATTAGCAGTATGTGCCTAATATTCATATTCACGCTTTTCGTATTTATATAGGAATATGATATAGACGTTATTTGGAGTTCATTGAATAGTCGGTTTTTAATGTTTACAAAATTGGATTAATTTCTTCAATGAATCCAGGATATTCATGGAACTAAATGAAATGCTTTATTTTGAGTATTCATACGTACTTATATGTGCTTTTCAGGTGCAATATATACTTTTAGTAAGATTTTTTTTACTTTTTGCAAGGGTGTGTTATTAATTGGCGATTTGCCAGCTTAGTAACTTATTACCGATGAGTAAAATCTGAGTAGATTTTTGCTTTTTCCCTACAAAATGTATAAGTTAAGAAATATTTTTGGCGGCGATCATTTTGATCACTTTGTACATCAACATATTTCTGGTGCTGACTGTACATAACCCTAAAATGGTGTCATAGAGTCTTTTGATCCCCACATTCATGTGGATCGACTGGCCCCAAAAAGATTGTGCAAATGCAGTTATCCTGTTTTCTCATTCGTGTCGCACTTTGAAGGGTTTCAATTAATTTGTAAGATTATTGTAAATTGAGTTAAGCATCTCAGAATTAAAAAATCTGCATAATAAAGGGCATTGGAAAATCCTCAGAAAACGAAGTCGGTTAGAGTCGTTTCTCATGTTTAACAACCAATACTTATGTACCTAACAAAGAATTATAGCACATTTGAGTACGTAGTATGTAGTATACATACGAGTATATGTAGGTAGGTACTCGTGTATTATTTAGAATCACATTAAATTCATTAAACGGCGTCTTGTGGATTTGAATTGAATAAAAATATTTAGCTGAAAAAGCTAACAATCAACTAAGTCTATTTGAAATGTGAATACGAGTAAAAAGCATAACATGTCACCAGTTAAAACCTTTTATGAACCATTTCCATTTATAGAGCGCATTTAACGCCATCAAATAAGTTGATCCAGACTTCAAACTAGCTGCCGGCGAGCTTTTGTATAAGTATGATAAGCTAACTGAATGAGCGCGTGTTGACTTTGGCTTTTTATTTACCGGCATTTATTATTAAATGAACATTTCCACCCAAATAATTGGTTTGAAGCAATTATTTTTACCGAACTTTGCATTAACAAAACAGTGTCGCAACACTGCGATACTGTTTTGTTAATGTAACATTTTTTTTTGTAAACGAGTGTACGGAGTAGGTACATAGGAAAAAATAAAACTTCTCGGGCAGGGCTCGAACCCGCGATGGAAGATAGAAGGGAAATTTGAATCACATCGGACGTGTCTCGGTAGCCAAGTTGGTCAAGGCATTCCTCCTGTAAGGGAAAGATCGCGGGTGAGAGTCCCGCCCGATAAGTTTCATTTTTCCCTATGTATTCGATTTGTATAGTTAGCATACTTACCTAATGCTGTAAAATTCATTCGAGTGTACGGTGCTCTAAATGTCAAAAATTTTGAAGCCATTATAGCCACTCTCACCTGGTAACACCGGATGAGTTTGCAGACGCTTTTTCTTTTGCAAATGAAAAAAATATATCAGAAAAAGTCACACTCACGATAGTCATGACTGAACTCTAAACCAAACAACGATGTAGGGCCTACCAATACATCGTTGTTTATATATTATATACTTAATAATAATGTGGTAATAGTCGGCATAGCAGAAATGAATGCAGTAATTTATATATGTATGTACATAATAAATATTATTCTGCCATGAAGTTCTATCTTATGACGATCAAGTCAACTTCATCAATTTAGTCCCTGAAATTTTCAGTAATGGTATAATTACAGCCTACCTGACAACTTTTCAGCCTCGGTTAAAATCGTACCTTGAATTAAGTAAACCTTTACCAATTTTAAACTCATTTCTTTAATGTATTTTCACATGGAAGTAAGTAATGTCTCTAAGTATGTTTTGTTGTGTATGCGTGATGCCGAATGGTGTAAATGTCGGCGCCGGCACCCTCGCAAAAAATCATAAAAAATGTTTCTTTTAACGGCGAATATTCACCACTCATCGCTCCGCGTGTCATAAAATCTCGAGTACTTGATATAAAACTGATTTCATATGTCTAGAAACGGTAAGTATATCACTATACATTTTACTTAGAAAATCTATCTTTTACACTAAAGTTTGATGTAAAGAGAGAAAACTCCTTGCGTTCGTCTAATTTAGGTATTATCTAACATTTTGTTTAAGTAGTTTTTCCATTTATTATGTATCCTATTTCAACTACTATTCACTAAATTATCATTTTTAAGTTCTCATTAAAATTAACTTTCATTCGAAAAGTATAATGCTTAGAGTGTATTTACCCAAAATCTCAAAGTCTTTGCGCCTTTAACGCTATAATTGAATTATCTTATCCTACAGAACTTACTCAGACGACCGTCATAAAAAAACATAAACATGCAAATCCAATTAAAGACTCCTAAATTAATTTTGAAGCAACAATGGCGACCCTTAACTTAATCGCTTAAATTGCTATGACGAATTTCAAAGGAGTACTTATTTGTGTAATTTACATAAATCCATATTTGGTTGGAGTCTTCAGTTAAAAATTGGTTTGCCCTCAGGCCTAAAACCGGTGCTTACAATTGCTCTTACTTCCTGATCAGTGAAGCAGTTACATTTCAACGGAGATTAAAAGCTCGTATTCCCTAAGGATCTCATTGTTAAATGTCTTCCAACAAGATCGAGAAGGTACGTGTTAATTCCGAAATTTCCTTCTGGTAATCCCAGGAGAATATGCATGTACCTTTACTAATTGTACAAATTTTGTATATTAGTAATACAATACATTATTAACCGTATTGTTAGGATATTTACAGAAGTCTTTTAGATTTAGTTTGCGTCGGTGATCCACAACAAATAACGAATTAATGAATTACCTACTTAATATTCACACGACGACGTCTGGACCTACTATCCATCCTAATTCAGTTCATCCTAGATAATAACGTTGTTGTAATAATATTTATTAGTTTGCTCGTTTCGTTACCTATTAAGTATAATTTGCTGTTGTCTGTTTGTTGTGCGTTTGCAAGTTCGGTATTGCACGTGAAAACTCCAAACGATTTGACTACTGTATTTTTTTTCGCGGATATATATTCAGTTTAAGTTGCAGTGTTGCAGCGTCACTTTCTATTGAACAAAGTCAACCGGACGTGAACATTTTTAGAAATTGGCTCTAGGAAATATCAAATTGGTATTTTTTATTGGTCCAACAAAAATGTTCCGCATATTTACTGATGCAAGCAATACACAGAACTATGAACAGTTGGAGGCCATTTTTCGACCTTTGCTGGTATTATCTAATTTAGATTAAAAGTAAAAGAAAGTTAAAAATATACGTTAAATTATTAGGTAACAAAATATGACCGTGAACGCTGAGTTAGTAAAAATTCATAAGTGTCTGATGTTTGCGACCCACGTGGATAGAATGACATCTCACAAAGGAAAGAAAACGGTTGGACAATCTCATTGTTTGTTTGCGACTATGGCTCCGCTACTGTCTCCTCGTGTAATTTGCATTTGTTTAGCTACACAAAGGGTTACAAACTATCCCCATTACAATGTTTCTGCCCTGTAGCGTGTACTTATGTACCCTACCGTATCCGTAGGCCTTTGCCCGTCCCTCTTTGTACTATATTGATATATTATATAATGATTAGAAGGGAATAATAGTTACGTAATTACCACAATTTAAAGTACATATCTAATTAGTATGTAATAATAATTAATTTACATATGTAGATATGTTCAATAATTTTGTTTTTGTATTTTGTGATTGTTTTAAAATAATTGGTGACAACTTTAAGTAACAACGACGTATGTTATATATTTATTTTTTGTAATGTGGGTAGGTAGAGATTTGGTCTCCCGTGTTTTAATTTTTTTTATTTTACATCCTATGTTAGCGACCGTATTGTATTAGTACAAGTACAAACTTTAGTGGTTTTTTTAGCTGTATAAAGTCAAATATGTAATGTTCTCTTTTGATAATAAATAAATTAAAAAAAAAAATTGAATGGTTCGTAGTTGAAATAATTTGTTATTATAAATAAATAAATTATCAGAACTTACTGTTTTAGTAATTCTAAGTCATTGTTCATCATCTTCATCTTCACAGTGGCAGTACAGACTTCGGAATTAACAGAGAACTGGAACTACTTAATCTTCCCGGTTGCATCCATAGTTTTATAAGACTGGAACGATTTCTTTAATTCTATTTTACATACTCATAAAATATATCGCTAAAATGTATGTCGTGAAATTGTGTTAGTATTCAGTTGGCACGTTTCAGATAACAAAATATCTTCTTTCTCTTAACCTTGAAGTTTTATGGTGTATAAATTTACAAGTCTTAAGGTTTAATAACCTAGAAGTGGATATCAAGGTCTTAATAATACTAGTCTTAATAATAATATGGATAACAAGGAATAAATGTTTTTAGGGTTCGAAAGGAAAACGGTCAAGTGTGAGTCAGAGACGTGTTCCTGAAAAAAAAGACCACGAAGTACTCCTACCTAATCCTATAAAGATTCCAGTTTTGTTTTTTTTTTCTGGTTGGAGTGAGGGGGCATGGGGGAGGGAGGTCCCTTGATCTATGTACTGATTCATGGTCTGGACTCTTGGACTTGTTTGTGAAAATCGGGCTTTCAGCGAATGTGGTTGGCCCATTGTCACAGTTTGCTGCGAATTAACTACTCACAACCCAGATATTACGGAAAACGCAGTGCGTTCATCCAACTCCTACTTGATCGATTGTGTTAAAATTCTTACAGGTTTGTTGAGATATTTAAAGTTCAAAGAAGTCTGCGCGAAACCAAATTACACCACAAAATCTTCACCTAAAAGTACTTGTAGGGTAATGAACCTAATTGTCTCGGATAAACCATAGATTACACAATTATCGTACCTAACTACGCATTTTATTACCGAATCAAGCGAGTTGTCATGTGATTGTGGTTACTGGGTTTAACCGAATCACACAAGTTTGAAGTCAGTTTCTAGTTTTAGATTTTCGAATAATTAAGGTTTTGTAGTACGCCAAATATTCAAGTGTAATTGAGAAATGTAACGCACTCATTGCAAATATTTGTATGGATGAATATGGCTATTTGCATTGGTCTGAGTGTTTCTATGTATAATAATAAATAAATAATAAATATTCCACAACATTCTACACAACGCTATCTAGACCCATGGTAAGCTTTTATAGCTTGTGTTATGGAATCTAGAATGCGGATAAACATACTTATATACTTCGAAAAACATCGGAAAAAATTAAACGCTCAAGTGAGACTTGAACTCACGACCTTTCCCTTACAGGGGGAATGCTCTTCCAACTGAGCTATTGAGCCACACTTGATTCATTTCAAATTTTCCTTCTCTTTATATCCGTCTTTAAGGGCGACGGTGGTGCCATCTACCAACATTCTTACGAACTGTTGGAAACAATAAATGATTTTTCAACCATTTTTAAACATTGAATTTGATGACTCCGCCCGAATATTTGACTGATTTTTTTTAAAGCATTTTTAATGCTAACTTTAAAGTTCGACCATAGGTACTTTTTTTTGTAAATAATATGTATGTATTTACAAAAAAGTATCTAAGTATGTTTATCAGCATTGTGAAGTATCATCATTGCGTTTTTGTATACAATTCTTAAAGTTAAAATTGAGCTTGACTTTAGGATTTTCACAAATGATCTGCGGCTAACATTCTTCTGTACGCATTCACGCGAAAAGAAATCAAAGGGTCTGTGTGAACGTAGCTATCTAGGTAACTGAAATTTCACGGGTCGTCGAGCAACATTTTGGTTTAAGAGGGAACTTATCTTCAACTTAGTTGGAATTCTTACTCAAACAATGTTTGTTGTAGAATATTATTTAGTTAAAAATATAGCTTTAAGATAAAATTGCAGAACATTTTTTTTGCTTTTTTATTACTATTACCCTGCCACTAATAGAGGATAGGCATAATATTCAGTGGGTGTTTTACGTAACCACTGACAATTTAGCGAAATGGTATGTTCACTATTAATTGCACGTGACCTTAGTGCAATCATTGATATCATTACGCTACTGCTGTTTCTGAACGATAAACATTCTCCAAAACGTGTGCGATAACGTATAGAACGCGTGTTTATTTCCAGTATTGACTGGTATGACAAATAATTTCACATATAGATTTATTTAATACTAACTTTTGCCCGCGGTTCCACCCGCGTGGATGTCGGTTATCGCGACCAAACATAGCCTATGTCCCTTCTCCTGGTCCAATCTACTCCTATACCAAATTTCATCAAAATCGGATCAGTGGTTTAGATCGATAGACAGACATACAGAGTTACTTTCGCATTTATAATATTGGGTATGGGTATCGGAGCTTTAGGTATCTATCATTCAAAATAGAAGGACTATATAATAGCGCCCATTCAGTAATTAAATACCGGTAGCATTTTCATTGCAAGATAGTTTATACCAATTAAGTAGTTTTTAAAATATTAAAATTATTTTCTGATTTCGACGTTGACTGCGCATGAAAAAAAGGAAGAAAGAAATCATTTATTGTTCGTTTCATTTATTGCTAAAATTTTGAAGTCTAATGTGAGTGAGGAAAGCTACTTGGTAGTTTTTGTATAAAGTATTTGGACAAACTATGTCACATATAATATTTTAATAGGTGTCAAGGCTTTAATATCTCAGGCATCGGTGACCTTCAAAGTAAATCATCCCTGTCATATCATAATACATTTATTTAAGATAATATTCGCGATAATCTGCGAAATATGAAATATTTCATTGATACTATATCAATGAAACGTTTTATATTTTATGATAAAAGTGATAATATGGATAAAACTAGTACCTCAATACGAAATATCTACTTAATACCACACTTTACATTTTATTACAATCTGACAGTTTCCTGTGCAGTCATTGGTGACATCAACAGTCTGATCATCATCATCTAAAATCTGTAGTCTGTAAGAAACTTACGGGGCCAAGTCAATGTCATATACAAGCCTGTATACACCTGCTTATTGCCTTTTCTTTCGGGGTTGGGGAGTTACACAATACCTAGTCGCGCAAAGGGAAAAATAAATTATATGAAGTGGAGGAGAAAAAGCTGACCAGCGGAACATGGGCTTTGAGTTCAGAGTCTCGTATGCAACCAAGACACTAAGACGATAAATGCTCTTGGAAAATAAAACATTTCAAATGTACAATGAACTCTTGGTTTTGTCCCAGACTTAGTATTTTCGTGAAAGTTACGATTTCATCAAATCGCAGCCTGTCTTGTGGTTATTGTTATTATCGAGTTGAACATATTTTTACCCGACTGCGCAAGGAAGGAGGGTAATGTGTTTGAATAAACAATTTAGCATCAAATCTAGCATATTGACTTATAATGTTATTCATTAAAACTGGTCAGCAGTTAAAGTACCTCTGATACTTCTAGTAATGTAAACACATAATAATATTTACAGCTTAAAACAACTTTTTATCCATAAGCCGCTACGGCAACAATATTGAGTTTTGCCACCAAAGGCAACTAAGAAACAACTTTATAGCGTGCGCTTATAGTTTAAATTACAGTGCCTTACAGTATCTGATATATTTTTGTGAAACTTTGCAAAACAAATAAAATTCTGGAGAATCTGAGATGGTAGAGCTACACAGTAACACATTACCTACAATCTTTAATGTCTGTGAAATCTGTATTAAGTAACATATAATTATTATTTTATTTTTAGAGGCTTTTGTTTCTTTATTATAGGTATTGGTATAGTATATAGGTATAGGTTTGTTTCTATAGATAATGAAAATGTCAATATTTGTATGACACAGTTTTCGATTGTAGTGAATTGAAACGGATCGTAGGTACATACTATAGGTACCTAGTGTAGGTTATTTGAGTGTCAGTCTGTGTCATGCAGAATCCATTGTCTTTCAAAGAATTCGTATTCAAATTAAAAAAAATATTTGTCAATAAGAACGAGAACAGCCAGAACGAATCTACAGAATTTTGTGTAAGTAACCAGCTACTTATGAAAATAGTCGGATTATTGGTGATTTATTGATAGCTTATATTTCGTGTTATCGGTCATGAATTATATTTCATGCTGATTAATTATTAGAGTTAGGTACACCAAGGCTGCAGGTATTTGCATTTAGATTTTGAATCATTAGTTTTTGATTTCCATATCTGGATATAACTTGCAATATAAATTCTTTATAAAGTAGATAGAGATGGCTAGATAGAGATTATCTCTATCTACTTTATAAAGAACTAGCTTTTGCCCGCGGCTCCGCCCGCGTAGATGTCGGTTATCGCGACAAAACATAGCCTGTGTCCTTTCTCAAGGTCTAATCTACCCCTATACCAAATTTCATCGAAATCGGTTCAGTGGTTTAGGCGTGAAAGCGTAACATACAGACAGACAGACAGACAGAGTTACTTTCGCATTTATAATATTAGTATGGATTTATATTGCAAGTTTTGTTTCCAAATATGGAAATTAACAACTAATGATTCAAAATCTAAATGCAAATACCTGTAGTTAATACATTAATAATATTTCTGGTTACTCGCAGTGAACCATATGCAAAAGCTGCTGTTATATTAAAACTTTGACAATGACAATCAATATTACCAAAAAGAGGTTTATCTGTAAGTCTATCTATCATGATATAAAATGACGTCTAAGTACCTACACCACAAGGAGACTTCAGGCACAGAATAGATAATAGTACTAGCGTACTTCAGGCATAGCCTAGTAGAGTATAAATGTATATACCCCCAATGCCTTGTGATAAAGATGGACATTGACTTCATAACAGTAGGTACATTGAATACCTACAACACTAATTCAATATAAATGACATTATTTGAATATTCTAATTCAATTCCAACTATTTACATAAGAACAAAGGTATACAAATTACTAACAAAATAAACCAAAGATAAGTAAGAATGCATAAGGACTAACAGAAGTAGCACAAATTCCTACTTAGACATAGTTTGTCAGTAGATAACAACACGACATTATCAACAATAATTATTTTATTTATTTCTCACTACGCAAGCCAAACAAGTTGATTGACATGAAATAATACAATGTCAAAGAGACCTCACACTTCATTTAAATGATTTCATATCAATGAACGACAATTAAATGATATTGTACAGTCCGCGTCAGAACGATCTTGACTACAAAGTCTCAAAATGAGCTTAATACTAAGATATTATGAGCAAATCAAACTGTTTTATTGACATTGTATCATTGCTTGAACTAAAGGTGTGTACCAAATATCAGAACCATCAGTCAATAGAAAGGGCATAACAAAGCCATTTAGTTTTTTTTTTGAGTACTTTTTAAAGATCGATTTGATGCTGACTGTACATACATGAGAGTAGCAATGTGAAAAATATTTTACAACACAACCTATTCTTATGCCTATCAAAAAGCAAAGACCCATAAGACATTGTCTATACGTTGTCTCGGTGGAATCGGATCACGCGATCGGATTCTACTTTTTAATCGTTTATTTTTAGGCGAAACTGATATCGCGATCGGAGTGTACTAAAATGCCTGATCCGTTTCCACTTGCAACGGATCATATGATCAGAGTGGACGAACCCAGAAATTGGGTATCCGGTGAGTCGTTTATAAGAAGCGATAAAGATGACTAGCTTTATTAATTTTCTTTTATTTTGTACAAACCCTTATGTTGGTACTTGTCCTTTGGATTCTGTGGCATAAATAACTTAGTTACATGCAGTGGAATCCTCGCTCAAATTTGAAATGGGACAACTAGAGACATATTTCGAGTTGACGTAGATCGCAGCCATCCGTTATGTGTACAGAGGCGGCCAACGAACGAACCTACGAAGCTAAAAGAAATGTTATCATCCTTACTAATATTATAAATGCGAAAGTAACTCTGTCTGTCTGTCTGTCTGTCTTTCTGTCTGTCTGTCTGTATGTTACGCTTTCACGCCTCAACCACTGAACCGATTTTGATGAAATTTGGTATAGGGGTAGATTAGATCTTGAGAAAGGACATAGGCTATGTTTGGTCGCAATAACCGACATCCACGCGGGCGGAGCCGCGGGCAAAAGCTAGTAGTTTAATAAATTTATTATATTTATGATAATAATGTTTCATCATCATCATCCCTTCACGACATAGTATAAAGCAAAGTCGCTTTCCGCGTCTGTCCATCCCTATGTATGCTTATATCTTCAAAACTACGCTACGGATTTCGATGCGGTTTTTTTTAAATAGATAGAATAATTGAAAAGGAAGGTTTATATGTATAATACATGCTTAATATACTAGAGGGTGCAGCAGGAACGGGATCTGACGCCACGCGGGCGGAAATAAATTAGCGGAATGAAGTTCGCCGTGTCAGCTAGTATTCTATAAAGATTACTCTACAAGTAAGTCACAAATCTTGTATACCGTAGGTAACATAAAAATTGGTACTCTTAGATTTACTGTTTCCTCTGTACCTACTACTGTACTGTAGGTTAGGTGAGGCAATATAAAAAAAAAGCATTTTTACTTGTGCTAAAATTTCTCTAGTCAAGAAATAGTCTTAAGAAGTGATTTATAAATTATATTTTCTACAGTTGAAAAATAAATGTCTAAATGACAGAGTGTAAACAATATTCTAAAAACATAACAAAAGACGATACATGTGACTCAAAACATTCCATCACTGATTTTACAGGTAATCGGCAGATATTAATATGAAAAGAAGTTTTTATCTCATGTTGTACATATTAAACATGTACTGATTTATCATAATTAAATATTTTATTGTTGGGTAGTAAAAAATTAAACAGGATTATTTATATGTAATATATAATGCGCATAATATATAAAGGTTTTATATATTTGTTTGAATGACAAAGTGTTTGGGCTTGACGGCAATAAGATTCGCCCCCTGTTCACGTAATCGGGGGCGAGCCGAATGTCATAGCTGGCGAAATACATTTGGTGTATAACACTTTTCTCGAATAAAATTTTGAAGTAAGCAATTATGTTAACTTTTCTAATTTTAAATCACAACTCATCACCCAGGGTGGGACTGCACTTAGCCTCATTCAAGGGACGAGAAGAATAGGAGAAGGAATTAATTTTGCCTTGTGATTGTTTACATCTAAGTACAGCCATTCACCTAAGATCTCTAACTTTCAACAGTATAGTTAAATATAGTGGTACAACACTTTTCTTCCCGGTACAGGAAAATTTATCCATATGCATATTGGATGGAATTGACGTCATGTAACGTTGGGCGTTTTCTACACAAACCACATGCCATGCCATGCATACTTTAGTTGAGTATACATTGAGTAGACCCGTGCTTTAAGCAATAAACTACTACCCTTTTTTAGTATTTGGGTAACCATCATGACATCAGATTCCAGGAGAATTAGAGTCGTATGAGAAAAATCTAGTCTTGCATGGGTAGAGAGGTAAATTGTAAAAAAAAAAAAACTTTATGTCTATAATACCTTAACGGGCAGTACTTCTTCATCTTGATGTTTTGGAGTTTGATCGCCTAGCTATAAGGATACTTTCAGCGTAGGTAAAATTTATTCTATACTTCAAATCGAAAGTTCTAAGCCTTTTTTTACCGTGGGGGAAAAGTTCTAAGTCTTCTTGCATACTCAGACTCTCTGAGCTTCTTTTCAGGATGCAATACGTACCTAGATGCAACAAGTCATCTCTTCCGGGATCTCACATCTGGCAGAGCTCGATTAAGATTGATCTGAGAATGTGTCTATCTTTCCCAGGACGCCCATTCTACTGTACCAGTACTATTCTTTTCAATATTACAGCATATAAAAGGTAAGACTGGACATTTAGCCCACACATTAAGTACAGATTAATTAAAACATACATGCCCTTTTGTTACCAGTTAACAAGCTACGTTTATTTCACTAAATGACCATAATAAAACCATGGAGGTTGACAGCTTTTACTGTATTTACCACGAACAAAAGGTTTGTTATTTCAATGAAAATAGGTTCGCATTTATCTGTATTTCAATACTAGCCAAACACGTTACATTGGAGGCATTGTTTGTTCATAAAATGCATGTCTAACACAGATTCATAACATTTGTACCTACTATTTGGGTGCTTGTTT
This sequence comes from Eilema sororculum, assembly GCA_914829495.1. NCBI lineage: Eukaryota > Metazoa > Arthropoda > Insecta > Lepidoptera > Erebidae > Eilema > Eilema sororculum. Next base: position 13,237,980 of record OU618543.1, on the reverse strand, counting down.
CATAAGCAGTTATTGGTTTATGAATTCCAGCTTATTAATTTTTAAGATACAAAATGCGATTAGAAAATACACAAATGCCTAAACATTCTTGAACGTCTATTTCAGAAGAAGCGGACGTTCTAGTCAGACCTTGCAGGTACTCGGAGAGTAAGTGACGAATCATTAAACCATTTCGACCTATAAAATCTTAGAATAACTCAGGAGAAGCTCTATTATTGGTATAATTCCGATGTCTTTAATTGGGTATTATCCTATAGTTAAAATTATTATAATTTTAAAAAAATATATAGGTACGCTATTATTCGATGAGTACAAAATTACTATTAATGGCAAAAGAGCGGCAAAAATTGCTTCGGTTTTTATTTTATAGTTTTTATTTATACACCCAACCTATAATAGTAACTGATTTGACTATTAAATTTTATGACGTCACTAAATCTTTTTTCATACAAGTTACCTTAAAATTTATCGTTTTGACGTTTATTATAAGTAACTAATTTGATTAGTCAGTATAATACCCAATTCTTTTTGATATACCTTTTTATATAGCTTCCTAATTTTGCTGCTGAAGTTTTATATTTAATGTTTTTTATTTGCCGCAAAGATAGGTACTTACTAGTTTCAACTAATGGAACTTTAGTAAAGGCCGTGCATGTATAACATAAATCATAATAGGAATGATTAAAATTAATATTCTGTCGAACAGTGAAGAAAGCCACTACAAGTACACCTTCAGAATAGCTTGTTTTCCATTATAAACGTCGAAAACACGGCGGTTAAAGTCAACTTCGTTATAGATGAATTTGCGTGCCATCGAAGCAAACAAGACCGGGGTCTGTTAGCTTTTTATTTTCTTCAGTAATTGGATCCTACGACACCGCAGGGGCTCCGCCGTGCTCATGCTTATGTGTATATCTAAGTGTTACATAATATATCAATTAGAGTGTAGATTTTATTTACCCGTAACTGTTTTAAAAGTAGGATCATGGATGTTTCACACAATGCATTGACTTTTAGACTATCGTTGTTTTTATAGCTCTTGTATCTTAATATAATACTACATATAATGACTTCTGCTAAAAATTAAATCAAGTAAAAAAGAGATAAATAACTACATCATACCTACACTCGAATAGCATAATGTGTTCGATTCGATTAAGAGATAAGACACTTGCACTTTGCCACAGTATTTTATTTTTCAGTAAGTATTCTCAAAAAGTTCTACTAAGTGTCATCGATCAACAGTATAAACAGTCAGAATTCACAATTATTAAAAAAATATATAGGTACGCTATTATTCGATGAGTACAAAATTTCACATATATTTGAAAAGGCCATTGCCAAAACAATGTTCGTGCTTAATTCGCAGAGCAAACTCACCTGCAAGATCATTGTTTTGTCTCACACCCAGAAGTTCCTGCACGTCGAGTCGAGTTTCTAAATGGCTAAAAGTTTTGGATCAAATGTTTGCCGAACATGAATAAATACTTAAGTAAATGCTTCGGTACGTACAGCCTATATTTATACAATGTATGTGTTCAATAGACATTATATTAGACCGTTCGTTAAACTGGACCACAATATTTTTATTTCATACAGACATACATATACCTACTCACGTCTGTAAATCCCCGAAGGGGTAGGCAGAGGTGTACTAACGGAGCACCCACGTTTCGCCAATTATGATTTTCAGACCCACGACGTAATAGTATATTTTTATTTCGTTGGCGAAAATTTATTTTCAATAAATAAGTTTAAATTGTAAAGAATAATTTGTGCATTTTTTTATTAACTGCAGCTTTAGTGTATTAAGAAATAACAAAAAATTGTTTATCATATCCATAAAATAAAATCGGAGGCGATCTATTCATACGTCATCTACAATGGCACCCCCGCGTAAGGATTACTTCCAGAATTCCCGTGTCTGTGGCAGTCTAAATGTTCATGACATTGCTGACACAAAAGTTGCTTTCGCTGACGCTGTTTTGCTTTGCTTGCCAGACTACAGTGTGATAAGCTGGCGGCCTCGGGGTCTAAGAGCATTCTTAAATCCACCTCATAGCATTCATAGCTTGCGATATGTCTTGCAACCGCATTGGATGCGTTAAGGTAGATGCAAATTTTATACTTGTAAGATGTACTCAAAACTCTACAATTGAAAATTCACTCGTACTTGTCCTTAAAGATGGATAAAAATAGAAGGAAAAATTTGAATCACATTGAGCGTGTCCCGGTAGCCGATTTGGTCAAGGCATTCCCATTGTAAGGGAAAGTTCGCGGGTTCGAGTCCCGCCCAAGAAGTTTAATTTTCCCTAAGTATTCGACACGTTATTTATATAAGAACCTGACCGGTTTCCCCTTACGAATTATGGAATATATTATTAGATTGCTTTTTATGAGTACTCTGTTAACGTTATATAATAGATTACTTAATAGTTTAAACTACACGTAGTATCATTGAACGAGATATCTTTGCCTACTAGTTTGTGTGATAATAACCGCGGTGCTCATTGATATAATAGGATATATATCTATTGTTATTGATAAATCAGTACGATATCAAGTCTTACCAGATTTATATTAGATACAATAACAATCAATCTAGTTTATTAAAATCGTTAAACCAATAAATGGATCCTGTATGAGATTAAAAGTAAATTATTTTCAAGGATGTAAAATTCGGTTAATAAAATAAAAATCTTAACATAATGATCAAATTGTATTAAATAACGTTAATGAGTATAATACGATTATCTAATACTAGCTTTTGCCCGCGGCTCCGCCCGCGTGGATGTCGGTTATCGCAAACAAACATAGCCTATGTCCTTCCTCATAGTCTAATCTACCCGTATACCAAATTTCATCAAAATCGGTTCAGTAGCTTTGGCGTGAAAGCGTAACATACAGACAGACAGACAGAGTTACTTTCACATTTATAATATTAGTATGGATTAAATAGTAAGTTATAATCGAACCGAATTTTTTTCGTCACGCAGCCTACACAAAATTACACCAACGTTTTGCTAGTTTGATATTTAAACCCTTTTAAACCAAACTACACACATACCTACGCTACGAGCATGCGCTGACAAATTTTCAACTTTTATAAAATGATGAAAGTCTGAAGTTCATGGGCTCTTACGTAAAACTCACGGAACGGTTTTTAACCGCGTCCGCCGTGGTTGCGGGCGATTCTCAGATTTTCTAGGCCGCGGTCCGCGGCCCGCAGTGCGTCCGCCGCCAGAAAATCGGAGAATCGCCCGCAACCACAGCGGACGCGGGGTAAAAACTGCTCAGTGAGTTCTTAGCCTTATTCGGGCCGAGCATATTTCCGTCAAGCGCACATACGATATTGTGATTGAAATTTTTTTTTCTTTTTTTTCTAATATAGGAAAGAGTTAGTAATTCAGCAGTGTTCAACAAAGAAGTATTGAATGGAAACTTTAACAACTTCATGCTGGTTTTTGCTTCTCAAATTATCCGTAGTCGTAGCAACAAACTTCTCATTTCTCATTTATTGGACAACTTTGGTTACCGGCTAATAAAACATTTTATTTTGGTATACGATACCTCTTTATAAGTTAGATTTGGGGTGTTAACATAAAATATTTATGCGAAAAAGTTTGTTTGTTAGTATTGTGTATTTGTAGGTCGGTTTATTACTTGTTTCCCGGGCTGTAATCCATAAGGGATTAAAGCTATTTATTTAAGTGTTTACGAGAAATGTAGGCGGTATTATGTTTGTAGTTGGTAATTAATAGAATTTTAACGAGAAAAGTTGTAGTTGTGTAATGATTAGTATGCATACGTTTAATAATAGACTTTAATATCTACTATTCCCTGTCGGTGGTGTTAAAACCAACAGTAAAATCTACAGCACTTTTGAACTAAGTATTTATAATGAAAACTTATACCAAGAGAGCTTAAGTCCTTGCAGTAGAAGTTTGCTTGGCTTTCATTTATGCACTGTACCTATATCCAAGTCAAGCATAGCTTAAATACCTAATATACCTCCTTACAATTATGTTTGAATAGTAATGTCATGAACCTTACGTTAAATTCAGGTCGTACTCGAAGTCCACGGTCAACTTTTTCAGTTTAGTGACGTCATGTCATGTCATCCGACCTCTTCCACCCATTGGCGATATTGAAGTTGTAATTTAGATAGACGAGCTGTCGAATTCTCTAAACGCATTAGTGTATTTCAAAAAAAGTTGTCTATATTAATGTACTAACTGACAATATTAGTGTATGAAATAAAATGATAAATAAAATCATAAATGTGTTTAAATATCGTAACACAGAGTTTACCGAACAACAATATCTATAGAGACGACTATTGAACTAAATCCAAAGCAGAGCTAATTGGTTTTGAAATCATAATAACTGTTTGTTTGTAGTCGGTCGCAATGAGGTTTCACTTTATCCGCCATTAGGATGAATGCAAGCATACCGAGTCGCTGGTCGATTTAGAAACAAAGCCTCTAATGCCGGCAGCTGCGCCAGCTGATAGCCTGAGCCGGTATACATGGAATGGAATTCTGCACATTGATTTCTCAACAAATCTTTGAGAGTATTTCTGAAAACTTGCAAAGTGCAATTTAACACTACTAAAAAGTTGTTGCATTATGTTATTGTGTTTGTTTCAGTGTTGAGCATCCAATCTTGTAATATCTACAGCATCTTTACATATCTTACATAAATGTAATGGTCAAAATATAGGATAATGGTCCAATATTTTTGAAATGGTGAATCATGACTTGACTAAAGCAACAAAACACGAATAATTGTAGTTGAACCTTTTTTTACGTGCAGAAAGTCCCCACGGATACATTCCCACGAGCCAGTGGGGAGGTTATGTCGGACTCGAACCGGCTAAAACGCACGCCGCCTGTGGGTCGTTCCGCTCCCCCTCCCCCCCCCATCCATGCAGCGAACAATCACGCGCCTTGAGCAAGATGGCGAGCGTGAGAACTCTCACTCCCAGGGCCGCCACCAGCTCCCGCCTCGGCGTCTCCCACACCGGACACTCGGTGAGCGAGCAGCTTCAAGTCGTCGCTCGCGTTGCAGTGATAGCACTCGGACGTTGGCTCTTTCAGCTTCTGACACAGATACCAGCCGAAGCATCCGTACGCGATGATGATCTGTACCAGCCAATAGAGGAGGCTGCCATTCGGCCTCTCTAACCACTTCCCCTTGATGGATCTTACCGCCGCTACTACGGCGTGCCATATTGCAGTTAGACCTGTACCAGCCGTGTTGTTTCGTGTTCATCCCTTATGATCATTCTTAAATCATCTTAAATGCGTATACTTTACACGGCCCACTTCCAAAAAAACATTTTTCACTCATTTCAATGTCTATTCTTAAGTCATTCCAACGCAACGAGTATAAAAACTTACCAGGAGCAATTAATCAGAGCGACACTTTTCCGACTGAGGATTATAGTAAATGGACCAGATTAGTTGGCCTTACCTTTTACTTCTGCTACAGCTGGATTTTCAACACGCGATTTATCGGAGATTCCCTCAGGACGTAGGTGGACAAGTTAATCTTCGCGCAATCGAGTGCTTAATGTCATGGTCGTCTACAACTGAAACTTTGTCACTTTAGCTTCCATAGAAATGATGGTGGAACATTTTTTAATTTTTGTCCAGAGAATACCTAAATACGAATTTAATCGGCAATAGTCTCCATTAAAACAATACCAATGCCTGTCTTGTAAAATAATGTTAGATCATCACATCGTGAGCCTGTGTACAGAAAACAATTTATTTGTCAAGTTAAATATTGTTAGGCGTTATAAGCAAACCCGTACACAGAATATAGATATACTACGATAGAGCCTGATACCATAACCTATTAATTATGCTAGCAAAAATAGGTTGAACACCATTAAGTACACGTAGGTACTTTTACATGTAAGGGTGAATTTCAACATCTATGAATTTTTAGCTAATTTTGGTGATTTTTTTTATTTCTAGGTATTTAGGTAATCTCTTTCAATATTTAGCTAGAAATACCTATTTAGATGCCTATTTTACTTGGATAGTCAATTAACCCTGGGAATTACTTGTTTATTTTCTACACCTGAATTGCCAATACACCAAAATTGGTGTCTAACACCAAAATTGCATATCAACTTATTTTTATTTTTTATTTATTGTTACTTATACTATTACTTTGTTTTTTTTTAATTTGGCACTTAATAGGTACATATAACCCTTAATTTTCACCCTTTTATCACCAACTTCATTTTTATATGGCAAAACCATTTTAGTTCTTAGTAGTATCAGTATAAAAGCAAAACATTTGATTGTTTAGAAGCAAGGATTATATTTTACTCTAATGGCGCCAATATTATCGATGAACTTATTCAAGATTGCTGGGAAAAGATTTAGGCAGTTATTCTCAAAGTGGGAGAGGTGGTACTCGGTATGCCTAAGGGTGGACGGAAGATAGGCCATGGACACTTGGTAGTGACAAGACAAGTTGATAGTGTGATGTCTATTTCTGAACTTACAAGAGTCCTTCAACTAAGATTCTCACGCGGTGAGCTGATGGGCATTGCGGTTCAAAAGGGTTCCAGAGGTTTACACCATCCGGGACCTGTACCACGATTCTGATTCCGTTGTTCGCTGTTGGCAATATCAGAATCTTCCTTATCACTGTCGGGGTACATCTAGGATCGGTCCTTAGTCCATTCCCAATCAGCGTGGTAGTTTGGTCGGATAGCATCAGACCATCACTCCATAACTGCCCATGTATGCTGTTAATATCGGTGGTGGACGCCGATAGATTGGTGCAACATGTGAGGAGCTTGAGCACGGTAGAGGTCAGAAGCCTTCTGTGGAGAAGATTGAGTACCTTTTACATGATAGCAAAGTGCTAGCTGCTGGAGCAACATAAGCAGGAGTTGAGTGTCCCCTACATCTTCGACGTCGTCGCTTTGTTGCGTGGAGTCACGTGCAAAAGATTGCATGAGGCACTCTTGCATCCACGGTAGCTTTCATGTAAGTGAGAAAGCAGAGGAAGAAAAGCCAAATGATGTTGACAGTGGAGAGGAGGGAAGAAGGGTGGGCAGGTTTTAACGGTGTAGGCTTGGTAGTAAAGAGTGAGGCCGCCTTTCACGCCAGTAGAAGCAGGTGACGGAAAGAGCGCACGATGCTCCACCACACCGGCCTGTCCCTACTGCGGCATCAGCTGACTTCACCCAACTACTCGCCTGTCTGCTGTATGGGTAGTTCATATGCTAATGGTTAATCTGAGAGAATATTAGGAAAGCTTCCGAACTAGGCCACCTGACCTAGTACCCCGTCGGACTACGTAGGAGCTTAATCAAATAACTATGAAAACAAATTTTGGTGTAAATATTCAATTTTGATGATTAGTAAAACCCCACCAAATTCACCAAAATTGCTCCACCAAAATTAGTTTCACATCTAAAAAAAATATTTATAAAAATACTATTTAGTATATAGTGGTTACATTACCAAAATTTAATACACATACTGAACCTGTACACTATACTTAAATATTAAAACATACAATGACAATAAAACGGTTTAAATAATCAACACAAAAATTACAATATTTTTGTCAGAGGCTTATGAAACGACCTACTTACGTGTTTGGCAGAAAAACGAAACGGGACTGGGGACAACTGGCACTGGTGCTCATTAACACCCAACTGAACGTTTCCAATGATGATAGTGTCGTCCTTATAGGTACTTTTAATACGACTCCTTCGATGTTTTTATAAATCCCACCAAAATTTTACATTTGCCGCGGACGCATCTTATAAATTATTTTTAAGATAAAGTATAGTACTAAATACTACGAATGACATTATCGAAGATAGCTAAAATAATGCCGAATCGAATTATGAATAAGTATACTCAGTAAACTAATGAAGTTTTGATTAAACTGTGATCATTCCCAAGAAAACAGGTTGTGGACGCGCCACCAAGCTTAGAATTTAGGTGAAAATACATTTTTTACACACTCACAAAAATAGTTTCAATAATATAATTTGTACGTGCATATAGAGTAAAACGATATCTTTCTTACAAAAAATAATCATTACTATATGTTAACTTTAAGGTATGATTTTCAGTCACGCCGCGAAAATTTTACGTTTGAGAAATTCACCCGTAAACATGTATACTTATCTTCTTGGCCGTGTGTACGTGTATGAAACATAGAGGTGTATTCTTTAAACTTCAATAATATTTGAACAGAATACGCAATCGTCTCAGACTTGCTCATTTATATTACTGAGAATAATTCTCACAGGGAACTCTCTGGAGGAGACGTTCAGTAGGTAGGTTCTCAAGAATTAGCAGTGCTTCTTGAATATTCTGTGAGCGTGTAGTTATACAACTTCTGTTAACTTTTTACAGCCTAACAAGTAATGAACCTTGACAGCCTCTGTGGCGTGTCGGTATACTCGACTAACACGCAGGAGGCGCGGGTTCGATCCCCGCTCAGTACAAATATTTGTATTCATCCGCATTCTAGATTCCATAACACAAGCTAATTAAGCTTACCATAGGTATAGCGTTGTATAGAATATTGTGGAATATTTATTTATAAATGAAACTAATTAATTTCACTTATAAGGTTAGATATTAAAACTTCTAGGGTCGACAGTCTCTATGGCGTGACGGTAGTGAATGCGGCCGTGGAGGCGCAGATTCTATCCCGGCTCAATGCAATTGTTGTATGTATGAATATGAGTTTTTGCATGGTATGGCCGCGTGCTTCGGAGAGTACAACGAACATTCATATGATCCAGGGCTTAGTATAGGCGGGGAAAACGTTTCGACTATATCCGAAACCGTGCCTTTTAAATTTCTCGGAAGAAAAATAGATAACAGAGGTTGCACTCCAGCTTTAGAAGAAGTAATTAATAACTTCATTATCGATATACAAAAGGTAGATCAACAGCCACTAAGTAATGTTAAAAAAGCGTGGATTTACGACAACTATTTAACCTCGCGTCTAAACTGGCCGTTTCTTGTTTATGATATAAGCCAGAGCCTTCTCAAAAAACTAGATGCGAATGTTACGAAGACATTGAAGTCGTGGCTGGGGCTAGCTCAGTCGGCAGACCCATCGACATTATATAGAGCCTGAAATAACTTTGGAATGACGTTCAAGAAACCATCGGAACTCTATAAACATCTAAGAGTAACCAAAATGCACGTCCTAGCGAAATCAAAAGACGAAATCGTGCAAGCTCTTCCAAAAGACCAAAGTACTAAAGAGCTCGAGTCGCGCCTCCAATTCCATAAAAAAATCATGATAGGCTCGCAGACTGGTAGGGTAGGTTTGGGTAATACTAGGAGGCAGTCAGACAAAGACATAACAAAATCTTTTCTTCAAGTAGATGAAAATAATACCTACAAAGTGCACGCAATGAACCTAGAAATTCAAAACGAATGGTTAACACTAGGTAAATTTTGTATTCCCATAGCCTTAAAATGGCGTACCTTAATATACGACTGGTCACCAGCTCTACTTAAATTCTATCTCAATGCATTCCAGTTGACCCTCCCCGACCAAAGCAATCTTGTGAGATGGGGAAAAGCCACAGATAAAACATGTAACTCATGTGGTGAAGCAATTGGTACTGCTAGGCACCTACTGGTGGGTTGTAGGACGCTATTAGACCGGGGTCATTACTCGCGCCGACATGATAAGGTATTAGAAATCGTACGTGAGGCGGTAAGTTTGGCGGTAGCTAGAGCGAAAAAGGGTTTAACCACAAACCAAAGAAATGACGTCGCGTTTGTAAAGGAAGGCCGCTCAAAAAAGACAAATCAAAAGCCGTACTCAATTTTGATAGCAGCCGCTGACTGGACATTACTCGCAGATTCGTATGAGAAACACTTTTTTTTTTTTTTTCGTGCGGAAATCCCCTCGGATACCCCCCCTGCCGGAGCCGGAAGGGGAGGTTATGTCGGACTCGAACCGACTAAAACCGCACGCCGACTGTGGGTCTTGGTGCTAGGCCGGAGGTGAGGTTTTCATAGACATATCCCTCGCACCCCGGCTGACCCAGGGCCATCCCTTACGGTCTGGCCCTCCTCAGGAGGGGGGACAACGGTGTCCCCAACTCGCCCCCGGAATGGGGAGGCGCGCTATTTAGCGCACCGCCGCCGTGGCCTGCTTCTGCTGGGGTGACAGGCGGCTCCACCCGTCACCCCCAGGCCCGCGCTCATGGGGGACGGAGGTCAGTCAGTGCCCTCCGACGCCCGAGTTGCCTGCGCGCGCGGGCGGCGCGATCCGCGAGTCTTTCTCGCTCGCGCCGCCTCTCCCGCTCCGCCGTCTCCTTCACGACCATTACCTGCTCGCTGAAGGAGACGCCGGCCGCCCACGCGTCCGCGCAGCGGACCATTGCTGTGAGCAGGGTGGCGAGGGTGAGAACTCTCACTCCCAGGGCCGCCACTAGCTCCCGCCTCGGTCCGGCCCATGCCGGACACTCGGTGAGCGTGTGCAGCCCCGTGTCCTCGCTCGCGTCGCAGTGATGGCACTCGGACGTTGGCTCCTTTTCGATCCGACACAGATATCTCCCGAAGCACCCGTGCCCGGTGATAATCTGCGTCAGTCGATACGAGAGGCTGCCATGTGGCCTCTCGAGCCATTCCCCCATGATGGGCCTTACCGCCTCTATGACGGCATGCCCTGCGCGTCGTTGCTCAAGTCGTCGCTCCCACTCCGCCACCATGATCCCGTGGAGCCGTGACCTCTCGGCCCGAATGTCTTCGGGCTCGGGATCGAATCCCCGCTCCCGCGCCTCCTTACGGAACCGATACAGTGCCGCAAGGGATCTCGCTTCCAGGATCCACGGTGGCGATCCGGCTAGGAGACTCGCCGCTTCAAAGGATATCGTGCGGTACCCCCTAATGGCCCTGCAGGCCATCGCCTGCTGCGGAGCATGCAGCAGTTGCACGAACCTGGCCTGCAGGGCGTCCGCCCACACGGGGCACCCGTACAGGGCCATGGACGGCACGACACCCGCGTAGAGTCTCCTGCAGGAGTCCTCTGGGCCCCTCAAGTTGGGCAGCAGCCGCATCAGCGCGTTAGCTGACACCAACAGTTTGGGGCGCAGACTTCGGAAGTGCTCTCCGAAGTCCCACCGACCGTCGAGTACGAGCCCCAGGTATTTCAGCCGGGGCTTGATGTCGATGGGAGTACCTCCTACTGTCAAGCTGGATCCCGGGGGTGGCCTGCGCCGAGGACCATGAAAGAACAAGGCCTCGGATTTGTGCAGAGCCACCTCGAGACCCAGCCGCCGGATCCGATCCACGACTTGAGCAACAGCGGTCGTGGCCCTCTGGGTCGCCTCGCAGTGTGTAGCGCCACGTATGAGAAACACTATAAAATACCGGAGGATGTTTGTGCCTCGTCATCCAGACCCGATATATTCCTATTTTCAAAACAGCAAAAGCGTGCAGTACTAGTAGAACTCACAGTACCGTGGGAAACTAACATACCTAAAGACCACGCTATAAAAATAAACAAATACTTTGACCTGACCAATGAGTTAACTAAAAATGGCTATGTGGTTAAACTCTACGCCGTGGAAGTAGGAGCAAGGGGAATTCCAGCTAAATCCCTGTATAACTTATTTAAAGACCTCGGATTGCCAAGAGCTTCAGTAAGCTCTTTACTCACACGACTGACGGTGGAGGTGAGCGCTGATGCATCACAAGGTGGCCACCCTAAACTTACACCTGGGTCGCAAGTCCCAGGCGCCGTCACAGTGTTCCTCTCTGTACCACGCCATGGACCCGGCGACCGCACGGTGAATCCATGGAATGCTAAGAACCGGATCTCCTTGTAGTGCTGGGGTGCGAGAGATATGCTTTATCTTACCTCCGGCAACCAAGGACCCAAAACGGCGTCCCTTTTAGTCGGTTCGAGTCCGACATAACCGCCTCCACCGGCTCCGTGGGGATTATGCGCACGATAAAAAAAACATCTATAGTAATAGTTACGGGTAGTTGGAGCCCTCAAAAGTTCAACAACTAGTCTAACTGCAATGCTTCGATATCGCCTTTGGCTTGTGGAGGTCAGATGGCAGTCGCTTAACAGAAATTATCGAAGTTAGGACCCCAGACTCCGAGGTGGAAGCTCACTGGGATTAACGCTAAGATGAAGAAGAAGATTCAAACTTTTAAGGTCTCTAAAAGGTATATTAGTTTACTATCTGAATGAAACTTGATTATTTCAAACTTAATTATGCTTCCTTAAGTCGTGTAAACGCTTAATTGATTGGAAACATTTCATGGTTCACACTGAACAATATTAGCGGCACTCTCTCTAACACTGAGAACTCCGCTTGCAGCTAGTTTTGAGATGCAGTAGTGCATTATTTACGCTAAGTACTTAGTTTCTACGCATAACTAATGCCAGTTTTAGCTCGACATGGTCGAGAAAACACAATTAGCCTAGTGAGCCTTTTGCGATGTTTAATTTAAAGCATGGTACAAATATTAAGGGGTTATTTTAGGTTCATTGGTTCATTTGGATAGAAATTCATCGTGAAGGTAATTATCTACTATACTACCTAATATAGTGTGGTTATAGTTATATATATATCTTCGAAAAATAATTTAAAATTTAACAATGAGATCTAAACATAATCTATACATATTTTTTTAATAATAAAACACAGAATATATATCTTCGAAAAATAATTTAAAATTTAACAATGAGATCTAAACATAATCTATACATATTTTTTTAATAATAAAACACAGCTGTTATTCATACACATATAAAATAGTTATTACCATGTACAATGAATTTGTATAACGCAATAATTACAAGTTAATTAATGTGTTCAACTAATTAAAACAATGTTAACCCGTTTCATGTTTATACATAATCGATCAATCGATTCATCACTCATGTATGTAATTAATTTGGTTTCATAATTTTTATTGTAATGGTATATTATCGTAGTAAATGCTAGTAAAGGAAAGTCGATATTAATGAAATAAAAAATTGTCCGCAATAAGGTCACGGTACCTAAGTTTCGATCAATGCTTTTAAAATAAAAGACATCCTCCATTTTGGTTTTAATTCAAAGTACCAGCCAACTATACAAATCTTGTGCCGTTAGATTAACCGGGAAAGATTCAGGGAGTGACTAGAATGGCACTACCTAATTCTGCCTAGCCCCCCTACCATCGAACGACCAGACGCACGATGACTCGCCACCGATATACCGTGGACATTCCACTTATACGTGCCAAACGATTCGCTGATACGTGTATCATGCTTACCGCCAAGGAGTGGAATGCCTTGTTCGAATCTGTGTTTCTGGATAGCTATAACTTGAATGTCTTCTAGTCTAGAGTGGATAGGTTACTTCTAGGAAAATGTGCTTCACGGCCACATTGTCATTTAACAACAGGTATGACAGTGGTCAAACGCGAGCCTATCAGTCACAAGTCCTTTCCTTCACAAAACAACACGTGCAGGGCTAAGATGCCATCGGTATACGGTGCAGAATATAACTTCTAGAACCAAGCATTTCAGAGACTCATTCCTATGCCACACCATTAAGACCTGGAACTCCCTGCCAGCTCACGTGTTTCCTTTTTCCTACAGTCCCGGGTCCTTTAAGCGGGGCGTGAAAAGGCATCGGATGAGGCCGTCAAGCTGAGTGCCACCACTGTTAACATGGTACGTGTTTGCAATGGTGACGCTCTTTTCGAGATTTTGCCTTTAGCTTATCATCAGGCCAGGTGAAGTCAAATTGACGAGTCCTTTATAAAAAAAACAAATATGCCTACAAACAAAATTTTCACTATCTAAATTTCAATGATTTTATTATATCACAGCATCTATTATTAGTATTATTACTAAGTAGGAAACTAAACTATTATTATTAGTGTCATCATACTGATTTATGAGCACTGACAATGTGAACACAGAACGGTAACTATGGTTGTAATCATCAATTGTTGAACTCGGAAAGGCTACGACAATAAAACCAAGTGAGTTATTCTCTTTGCAAAAAGGTAACATATGCAATTAGTAAAGACAATTACGCCTATGTACCTATTGTTGCATTTGTGTTCATCCGGGAACAAATTATAAGATTCTTAAAAACGCATATTGAGAACACTCGTATTTTTTCCACGGTATTTATTTTATTGAACCTAACCGGTATCGCCTTAAGGCATTCTCAAAGGTTTAGGCTTTTGAATTTTCTAATTCTTAAACACTAAAATATTTATAATTTTTCACAGATGGGTAGTTTAAAATTTAGCATACCAGTAACATTTTACCCCAAAATGTGGGGAATAATAAAATTATAAGCATAAACTAAATATTTAATTTATATTTTATAGATGATTAATACCAGGTGTAAGGGGAACGCTTCTGAAGCCGAAAAACCCTAGTAGTACTCCAGGTACATAATACATTGGTATAAAAGAAATCGATTTGGACAAAAAAATAATTTTCGAATACCTTATTCTAGAACGACACTCAATCATTAGTATCCAGTTAAAAGTAGAGATTGTCTTCCAGAACTAAACTTATGTGGAGATTATAATATGTAGGTACGTAAATCACGTTCATAGAATCTTAACTCAAGTCTCAAGTGCGGATTAATACGTCAATAATGGATTAAATTCCACTTTGAATCTTAATTTCACTTGAAATATTTAAGAAAATAAGGGACAATTAATATAATATTATATAACAAGAAATAAACTGTTAATACCAGTATCTGTCTACTGTGTATAATAAGGAAATGCACGATAGAATTCTAATGTTCTGTAGGTACATTAGTATTCTACTGTAGTCGAGCTGAACGCCTCTTGAGTCTTTGGCAAATGCAGGACTTTAAGATGAATTTCACGTGCCATCAATTTTGTTTTTGTAAAATGTTGGCAATAGCCCTATGATTTTCCGCGTGAAAACACTTCATGGAAGCATATTTTAAAACTGATAATGATAACTTCTATGCATGCCGTATGCTAACATGCCGCCGTCTCTGATCTCAATTAATGCTGGGGTGTAAGGCGACCCCATAAGGCATTTCCCTCACATCCTGGCTGATCCAGGACCGTCTCCGGTTTCAAAATGGCTGCCTATTCTAGAATTATTATTCAAATTCCTTAATTGGCATACAGTTGGAGAAACTAAATTTTCATGATTTTCCCAACCTGCGTACCTCTAATAAGAGAATCCTGGCCACAAACAACCCGCAAACTGAATTAAAACTAACCACTACCGGTGGCTTGAAATTACTTCAATGTCATGAATATGTGAGGGTCGTACACTGACGTTTATACGAGCATGGAATTCTATGTGGAATTTGAAACTTGTAACTAAGGGATAAAGACGAAATTGAAGGTTAGTTATATATAATTGGTTAGGTATATTTATAAATAAAATAATTTTTGACTCAGTTGTGGAAAAAGAAAATGATGAAATTTATTCACTAAATTGTTAAAAAAGTGTGACAATGACTTTTTTAGAACACGACCCCAAAATAAATAAAGATTAAAAAAACACAACCTCGGGTATGAATTTATAGATCAACAGAGACACAGAGACCTACAAAAGGCGTGTGTCGTAGTATTTCAATTACAATGTAAATCATGTAGATAAATTTTATTAGCGTTTTACTTCGGGTAAACTTACAACTGTTCAATAAACTGTTGCCAAGAGAAAGGATGTTACCATTTCACTGTTACAGTTAAAGTAATGCGTTCTTTACCTAACAAATTATTCTAGCCGCGCAGTTTCTAGCAACTTAACTAATGTAAGAGATCGTACTATCTCCTATAACCTCGTAGAAGATACTATGATCTCCTGCATCCATACTAATATTATAAATGCGAAAGTAACTCTGTCTGTATGTCTATCTGTCTGTCTGTATGTCGCCGCTTTACTTAAACCACTGAACTGATTTTGATGAAATTTGGTATAGGGATCGGTTAGACCTTGAGAAAGGACATAGGCTATGTTTGGTCGCGATAAAAGCTAGTTACTTATAAGACTCAATTCCTCTAGTGCAGTCAGAGAGAATTCATAATGCCAATATCTTCCTCAAAGTTATACTTATCTTATATCAACACATATGTGATATAGTCCTTGTTATGGAGGTTAGTCCGCCAATTCGACTAATTGATTTCTGAATCACGTACAAGGAAGGTAAAGTTAGATGAAGAAGCTTGTGAGGAGGTGGTTGCCAAATAAGAGACGTTAATTTTCTTCCAAGTATATTTCGTGGCATAATATTTGTTAAAGGAACAGATAACTGAATCATAATAGTAATAGTTTTTTGCAACTCACACAACTGATACCTTTGGAGTACCAATTGAGATTGATATCGGTTGAAACGAATTTTTGACATCTTGTTGGTAACAACGAATATAACGTCATCAAAGATAATATAATAGTAATCCAGGCTTGTCTGAATATTCAACATTTCAACCACATTTTTTCTAATGTGACCAAAGTTTACACGATTAGTTAATTTTGTACCTATTTAGAAATTGAGGATGTTTTGGAAAGGTCATGTCAAAAGTATCTTCAACTGCTATACATGTATGAAAACAATTATGATAGTGTAAGAAATAAAACGAGAATTTTCCAAGATCGTAGCAATTGGAAAGGCCATAACTTATCCTAATTTATGCGAGGTCGTCAAACAATCTGAAAACGCGAATTCCCAAAAGCTTATGGTTACGAAATTTTAAATTGCATTTAAGTAATAACAATATGTTCTCAATTTGGTAAGGTATTTGACCGCTAGGTATCTTCTGTTATCTACTGTCCTGATGTAGGTAGAACTTGAGATACTTAGTTTAAAGTGTCAAGTATACAACAATTCATATCACACATATCTGGTATCATACAAGTTAATATGTATCTCTCACGCCATTCATGCCGATGGCTCCTTTCAGTCTGCGAAATCAATTCTATTTAATAAACTTGTTTATCGTATCATAGAATTCTTCGATACATAGTCATTATTGGGAGTCGGCGCCGCTTGGTCGCCTACCACTGTTGCTCACGTGTAGCGTAGACTCAAATTCCATTCACTATTAAAACATGATTACTTTAAATTAATAAAAACATGATATCTCATACTGATAGCAAAAAAAAACTATAACGTCTGTTTTGCACTATGCAAAAACTATGGTTTTTACAAGCTCGCAATTTGACCATTCGAAATAACTTTCGGAAACATTAACAATTTTATTTCCTTACCTGTCTATAAATATTCTTGTAGCACAAAAGCACGTGGAATATTAATGAGTATGTTATAAGACTCACTAGTCACACAGAATAGATATACTAGTGATATAAATAAATTAAAATCGATGAACTGCGCCAAATTGCGCCTGTGGCGTGGCGGTAGTACACGCGACTGCCACGCAGGAGGCGCGGGTTCGATTCCCGCTCAGTGCAAATATTTGTATGCATGAATATGGCTATTTGCATTGGTCTGGGTGTTTCTATGTATAATATGTATGTATTTACAAAAAAAAAAGTATATAAGTATGTTTATCCGCATTCTAGATTCCATAACACAAGCTATAAAAGCTTACCATGGGTCTAGATAGCGTTGTGTAGAATGTTGTGGAATATTATTATTAAAAATAATACTATCATATTTTTTGTATTTTTTTTTTCTATTTGTCAAGTTAATAAGAAAAATGAACTAATTTAGACTGTCCACGAGTAAATTACTGTAATTGAACTGCAGCAGGTAACCAACACCATCTAACAAACAAAGACAGGCTACATTACGTATTTCGCAATATGTATATCTATCTAGCACCTCTGCCTACCCCTTCGGGGAATACAGGCGTGAGTTTATGTTATGTTATGTTTATGTTATATCTATCTCTTTCTCTTAATTTGGTTTATCTAGGCTTTTGCAGGAACAATCAGCTTATTATATAATAGGCAACGAGATTGTAGTATATAATATCTATATATTGTACTACTATTTAATATAATGTGGTAAGTGTTGTTAAAAGTTATGACATAGTATTATTATTTTATGTTTTTATAATATGCCGCAATCTCATACCACATAGCAAAACAACACTGAATTAATTAGGTATTATATTTTTATATGACGTACAACTTAAATGTTACTAAGAACTTGTTTACTCGAATAAAGAAAAAAATAACAAAATGTTGTAGTCATGTCGATAAGTAAAGATCTAGACAACCTGAGAAAATACCAAGAAACTGAATTTGTATGTCGTGTGACCGGTGTGAGCTTCATTTGTTTTTCAGTACGAAAAGTAGCTTATTAATATGCCTTTATACCCTATAATTTATCATCCCTTGGTTTTGCTTTTTCGTAGCACAATCAAAATTCTAGAACGTAATTTGACTTTTATGATTACGGGGTGCTCTTTCTCGTTACGATTTCGAGAACCTTCACCTTGGACAGCACATCTGTTTACGCTACAGAAGGATTGCAGCACATCTATGAGAGGTGAATTTATTCGCCTTCATGCTCTATGCTAAATCTCGCCTAGCACGTCATCGTAGGCCGGCAGAAATCAATTGCCATAAGCGGATTGTGTTTATCATCTAAGTAGAGATATGGAAGCTTCCACCTATTATGTCATATACCACATAATATAATGTTATTGTTTACTAGTGTCATATAATTTTGAAAGTTCATTAGAAATGCTTGTCTTTTATGGTGAAAATTACAATGCAATAATAAAACTGTGCACGAATTTTCATTAATCTGTGATAAAACGGTCACGATTCGATGTAATACATAATAATCAGATGTTTTAGTGTGGGGCCGATTACGATAGATAACGGTCACTACCACGACTTTATGAATATCACTTTATCCGGTGCGACTGCGTGTGAGATATCAATATTATTAACTCGCGAACCGAGCACAAAGCGGTCGCGTACCAAGCGAAATTGTGCGCCAAAAATAACAGTGAATTATTGACATTTTGTAATACCGAAAAATACAATAAGGACTTTGCTATGATATAACAGTGAAATATAGTCACCCGCTACTTTAATTTTAGTGAAAGTGTGATCTAACTTTTCAAACAAGAAAATAAATGAAAATGACAGTGCCTCCTATTCAAACTCTTTCTGAAGTGGTTGAAAGCAAGATCCCGCATAATAGCGTGCCTGAAGGCTCTTCAGTTACATCCTGGATCCGCACAGAATGGCGAAAGATATTGTCAGAATTTATTTCCACTTTATTGCTAGTCCTACTAGGGTGCTTAGGTTGCGTACCTGCCGGTACACATGTGAAAACACAAATATTTGAAGCACTTGGATTTGGTATGACGGTCATGTTCAACATATCAATTTTTGGCCACATATCCGGAGCGTATATGAATCCTGCAGTCACTCTAGCATCTATGATATGGGGCAGCACTTCTATTCCCTTGGGAATTGTATATGTAATTGTTCAGTGCGGAGGGGCAGTCTGTGGATATGGAATATTAGACGCATTAACTGCGCTAAATTTATCGGAAGGATCAGTGTGTGTGACGAAACCACTTCCTGGACAAAGCATCACTCAAAGTTTGTTCATAGAAGTGGTGGTTACGATAATTCTCATGTTACTTAACTGTGCCGTTTGGGACCCAGTGAATAAGGATAAACAGGAAACTGTGCCTCTAAAGTTTGGTTTGACGATTGTGGGGTTGTCAATAATTGGTGGACCATTTACCGGTGCCAGCATGAACCCTGCCAGAACTCTGGGCCCTGCAGTGTGGACGAATGACTGGACTGAGCACTGGATTTATTGGGTTGGACCACTCCTGGGTACTCTGATTGCCGTCATCCCATACAAATATCTAATTTTAGTAAAAAAGTGAAGCACTGAATTTAGTTTAGAAAATGAAGAACTATTCGATTAGGTTATATATCGTGTAGAAATAATTTATTTATATTTTTTAAGAATATTTTTTAAAACACAAGTTTTACCGGTAGCCAGTGGATACTAAGTTTACGATGTTAATGTCAGCTGAATTTGTAATATTTTTAACCAAAAAAGACCTTACCGCAATGCAGAAGGCCATGAGATTTGTCGATAGCAGTGTTATATAATATGTACGACACAAAATTGGACTAAACTATAGGTTTCACGATGCCTTGGCTAGATAGCAAAAGAAGCCGTTGGAAAATTAAAAATAGGTTTATTACAATGTGTGATATTGGCGTAGACGTAAGGTATCAACCCTGTGAAACTCAATAAAACCTTACCAAAACTTTATTAGTCTATTTTTTGTGTTGTGCCAATGTGTAAAGTCATGGAATATAAAAAGATGTGTATGATGTGATTAGAAATCATTCGGTATAGAGAACATGCATAAACGTTAATTTCAAAGTAGCCTATAACGTTGCGAATTATGTTGAGTATTTTTAGCTCGCATTGTGGCATGCGATGGCTGCTAGATACTTCATATAGATTAAATATACCATGTTGTTTGTATGGGGTTAAAAGTGCTAGTTGAAAGCAAGGATATCAATCGCATGAAGTTAGGGTATAAACCTTTTAAAGGTAAGAGTGTTGAAGTTTGAAGAACCGGCGGAACAACCGGCGATCCAGCCGGTAACGTACTCTTCGTGGCAAGCAATATTCATCACTTAGGACAAGCACACGGCCCACCTGATGGACAGTGGTTACTGTGGCCCAAGGACGTGTGCAACACTAAGGGCATCGAACTCGTGCTGCCGACCATTTTAAAACCTTCTTGAATATCCACATATTGTGATCGTTAGTATTGTTTTACTCTGCAATGTGTTACCTAATCGATTACTATTCAGCCATGAACCTCTCAAATATAATTCTATAATAGCAGTCTCAATTCAGAATGCAAATTCTGTTTAACACATCAGGAATTGTTGTTTTATTTCAAGTGATGTTTGAATCCATTTACATAGATAATAGTCACGGTTCGTATGTATACATAATGAAATAATATTATTAGCTAATTATATAGTTTTAGTTTTATTATGTATTAAATCATTTTACAGTTTATTTTTTCTGTAATATTGTTTGCATAGTCTGCAGTACATTGCAAAATACTCGGAGTTATTGTTTCATTTCATTTCATGTTTATACTGTGGTATTTTTCAATATTGTTTTCAAATATATTTTTTTCTAAGTATACTACAGGGTGCTCCACATAGTTAGGAACTTTGAAAACGGTTCAAGGTGCACTTCAGGTATCAGGTTTCATATTTGTTTCTTTGACATACTTCATACTTCACCTACTTAGCTCGGTATGCAAATTTATAACCGTGATAGTGAATATTGAATTTGGCACGCCCAATCACTATGACAATAACTTAATATTATAATTATCAAGCTAAACAGTAATCTATAGAGAACACAATGTCCACCCAATATTTTTCAATAAATTCATTTCTATGTCAAAATATCAGTTATTTAGTTTCAAATCACAAAATGAATAATACTTTCTGAACTAGGTGTACTTTAGTTTGTAATGTCAAAAGATGAATGGAATGCAATTTTTAAAGCCTTTGATATGCTAACTATTCATATCGATAAAGATAGGAAAACAGGGAGAATGCCTCGACCACTGAGCCACCGAACCATGCCTGTAAGAGAAAGATCCCGGGTTCGAAACCCGCCTGAACGGATTCAATTGTTATCCTATCTCAACTGATGAATTACTAAGCTTCAAAAATGTGTCAATCTATCGACTACATGTACAGAAGCTACTTGTCTTTTTGATTATGACTTTTTTATTATTCTCCATTCCACTTAATCTACTTTTTTATCAAAGATAAAAAATAGTTCACTAGATTACCCAGTCAATAATTTACCTATTGTGATTTGTATAAGCTGTTATTTTATATTTTACCACCATAGATAAAACTAATTTATATAGGTATTTATTATTTGTATAGTGGCATTAGATAGCGATGAAAGTATTGTAAGTAGGCAGTAAATAGTACAGCCAGCATCAATCTTGTAAAGTACTCAAAACGATCTTATTGCCTTGGTTTTCCCTCCTTCCTTGACTGGTTGTTCTGATTTTTTTTTATATAGGACACGTCAATTTGACTTCACCTCGCCTGATGTTAAGCAAAAGCAAAGTCTCCGAAAGAGGGTCACCATCGTAAACATGTACCATGTTAACAGTGGTGGCACTCAGCTTGAAGGCCTCATTAGATGCCTTTTCATGCCCTGCTCAGAGGACCCGGGACTGTAGGAAGAAGGAAACACGTGAGCTGGCAGGGAGTTCCAGGTCTTAGTGGTGCGGCATGATGAGTCACTGAAACGCTTGGTTCTAGCAGGTATACTCTGCACCGTATACGGATGGCATCTTAGCCCTGCACGTGTCGTCCTGTGAAGGAAATGGGAGGGTGGGACTAATTGGAATAGCTCGTCAGAACATTCACCATGGTAGAGACGGTAGAATACTGCCAAAGACGCAACATCTCTACGCATCTGCAAAGGCTCGAGTGTGTTCGTGACCTCAGGATTCCCAATAATGCGGACCGCACGTCGCTGCAACCTGTCGAGAGCATCTTGTAAGTACTTTGCGGAGCCGTCTCAGAGATGCGAGCAGTATTCCATGCAGGAACGAATTTGAAGACACCGCTGCTCCGGCGTGAAAAAACTTCTCACTCTGTTCATTACTCCGAGTTTACGCGAGGCTGATTTGATGATACTCTCGATATAGTTTTTGTTATTCAGTTTGCAGCGAACATTCATACCAAGGATATTGAGGTGATCCTGCAGTGGCGCTCTGAAGAGTGGGAAGGGGAAGGAAAGGAGATACCTTTGCTGTAAACGCATCTGATATTTGGTACACACCTTTATTTCGTAAAATACACGATTTAAATCAATAAAACAGTTTGATTTGCAAGACTTGCTACCTTAATATTTTTTTTTTTTTTTTACACAGGACACGTCAATTTGACTTCACCTCGCCTGATGTTAAGCTAAAGGCAAAGTCTCGGAAAGAGGGTCACCATCGTAAACATTTACCATGTTAACAGTGGTGGCACTCAGCTTGACGGCCTCATTAGATGCCTTTTCACGCCCCGCTTAAAGGACCCGGGACTGTAGGAAGAAGGAAACACGTGAGCTGGCAGGGAATTCCAGGTCTTAGTGGTGCGGCATAGGAATGAATCACTGAAACGCTTGGTTCTAGCAGGCATACTCTGCACCGTAAATGGATGACATCTTAGCCCTGCACGTGTCGTCCTGTGAAGGAAA
The DNA here is from genome assembly GCA_914829495.1 of Eilema sororculum. NCBI lineage: Eukaryota > Metazoa > Arthropoda > Insecta > Lepidoptera > Erebidae > Eilema > Eilema sororculum. Next base: position 13,214,735 of record OU618543.1, on the reverse strand, counting down.
GGGGAGGGTGGGACTAATTGGAAGAGCTCGTCAGAACATTCACCATGGTAGAGACGGTAAAAAACTGCCAAAGACGCAACATCTCTACGCATCTGCAAAGGCTCGAGGGTGTTCGTGACCTCAGGATCCCCAATAATGCGGACCGCACGTCGCTGCAACCTGTCGAGAGCATCTAATAAGTACTTTACGGAGCCGTCCCAGAGATGTGAGCAGTATTCTATTAGTATAGTTATAATATTATATGCATAGTTCTGATGCTGACTGTACGAGGTCAGGATATAGGTTGTGGCTTCCCACTCGGAGTTGGTAGGTCAGACGGCAGTTGCGTTCAGCAAACAAATCAATATAAAGAGTGGACCCAGGCCTTCATATGACCAAGAGTACTCACTTTTCGTCATGTGAAGATGGACTAAGGGGGCCACACACCATATCAGCATTTCTAGCGTACATACCATCAGTGTTTCCTACGTGAATGTACAGTCAGTGTCATAAATATCTTGGCGACGAAGTCTCAAAATGATCTTAAAACTCTCATATTAAGAGCAAATCTAACTGTTTTATTGATTTAAATGGTAATATTGTCCACAGAGTGTGTACCAAATATTAGAACAATCAGTCATCTGGAAGGGGGTAAAAAATAGAAATTAAGATCATTTTAAGTACTTTGTACGTCAACATCTTTTTACAGCATTTGCTGTGCAAATTGTAAATGCTGCTTTGATGTCTGCCCCCCAATAAGAGTATACCACAAACCTCAAGTTAATAACTCCGATATAATCCACAACAACAATAGTAAATTATAGATTAGTTTCGTGCTGCTACGCGACGTGTTTAGTGTGGTGATCGTTACAGCAGACTGATTCTTGTTATAAAATGTTGAATAGCGCAAATTGTGGAGTCATCAAAACATGTACGTACTCGTAGAATCCTATTTATCACTTTTTTTCTGTTTCAAGGCCGTAAGCCTTCACACACCAAAAACATAGATGAAATAATATGTGTAATACATGTCTTCCATTCCTTTGGGTATTTCTTCATAATTTGCTGTACATTTCTCTTCTCAACGTGGTATCTAACAGCTGCTCGATCTTTTTATTCAGTGTCTTACGGCCGTTCCCAATAACATACTGACAGATAGAGATAGATCGCATCTACGGGTATAATACTCGGCTGTTTAAATTCAAAACATAGTAACTCCTATTTCACACCAATTTAGGAAAATAAAATTAAACCGCGATGCGCTTTCCCGCAAAAAAATCAGTTACCATGTTTTGAATTTAAACAGCCGATACGTCAAATTTGACTGTTGCGATCTATATTATTAACTGTAAGTATGTTATTGGAAACGGCCGTTAGACATTCATGACAGACCGAACAGTAGGTACGTTTTAGCATATTTTGTCGATACATGGATCATAGACAGATACACAAATAAAATTCTGTACACTTCCAGACACTCAAGTAGGGTTAAACGGGTTATATTATAACTAATATAGGAGCTAAAAAAACGGTGCAATGACCCGGACGGTGAAGAACGTGTTGAAACAAAGTAAACACACATTGCAAACTGTTGATAAAAATATCTAAACTATACCTATTATTGTTTAACCAGCTCTAGGTACACTAGGAAAAAAGGACTTCGATGCTTATCTTAGCGGCAAGTTGAGTATTAGTCGGAGAGGGTTACCGCAATTGATGTAGGGACATAATTCTAATTTTGCACGTAAAAAAGGTGTGTGCCTTGATAAAAAAAAAACAGTAGTACTCTGTCAGAATTCAAGATTAATAGTAAGTTCGTTAACAGTGTAGCGATCGATAAGATAAACACAAAATGATAACGTACACATACCTATGCTTTTTTGTAAGATAATCATAGTTGTTTTGTTTGTCCAGGTATTGTATTTACTACCTGCTAATAATGAAAAGAAAAAATAATTAGAATATAGTTACGTAGATAGTATAGTTATTACAACTATATCTTTATGTTATAATAAATCCATACTAATATTAGGTCCTTACATATGAAATTGGCGTTTTGTATGGGAGGAACAAAAAGTCGAATATTTTTAAATATAATATATTTAATTAATCAAAGTATGAACCATTGTTTTCTATGCACTTTTGCCGTCTCATAGGTAGTTCATTGATCCCTTTACTAAAAAAACCAGTCGGACGGGAATCAATAAAATCTGTGAAGGCGATTTGGACTGCCCCATCAGAGTTGAAATTTTTCCCTTGCAAGAAGTTGTCCAAATTTCGAAAAAAATGGTAATCTGTTGGAGCAAGGTCCGGGGAGTACGGAGGACGTCTTAGACATTCCAATTGAAGCTCTTCTAATTTGGTAGCCGTCTGTTGTGCGGTGTGTGGTCTAGCGTTGTCGTGAAGCAGCAGTGGCGTGGAGCGATTGACCAGCCTAGGTTGTTTAGCCGCTAGCTTTTCCATCATTGTTTGCAATTGCTGACAATAGACCTCAGCCTCAATAGTCTGGCCAGATTTGAGAAAACTGTAATGAACAATACCGGCACTAGTCCACCAAACGCTCACAAGTAACTTTTTTGGGGTTAATTTTCGCTTGGGGCAGGATTTGGCTGGCTGGCCAGGATCCAACCATTGCGCTGAGCGCTTCCGATTATCGTAAAGAATCCATTTTTCATCACAGGTAATGATTCGGTTTAAGTTACCTTCATTATTGTGCCGGTTCAGTAATGTAACGCAGCAGTCGACGCGCGTTTGCCGGTTTGCTTCAGTCAATTCGTGAGGTACCCACCTTTCACGCTTTTTAATCTTCCCAATTTGCTTCAAGTGAATTAAAACAGTTTTATCACTAACACCGCAGCCTGCAGCTAACTCGGACGTGGTTTGCGATGGATCTGCTTCCACAATAGCCTTCAATACTTCATTATCAACTTGGGTCTCAGGCCGTCCACGGGGCTTGTTCTGCAGGTCGAAATTTCCAGAACGAAAACGTTGGAACCAAAAACGAACTGTGTTTTCTTTTGCAACATGACCGCCATAAACATCATTCACCCTTCGAGTCGTTTCCGCAGCACTAGTGCCACGGCGGAACTCGTATTCGTAAATAATGCGATATTCAGGCCAGTCGGCATATTTAACTAACTCTCTTTCCTCAAACGCTATTGGCCTGAAGAACCCTTGGGTACTGGTAAAAACTTCCGAACCGCCAATTAAGTTTGGTTCGACGTATAACAAACTAACATCATTATGTAAATAGTATGGTTAAACTACGGTGCTCTGCAGATTGAAGTAATTGATTTGGAATTCATCTTTGATTTGGTATTTGATAAAATACTTACGCGGTATTTACTAATTACGCACTATTCATCGATTTATCAATGATAAGCGAGGCACAAGGTTCAACGTTTAAACTACTACAACTTGATAAAGTACGGCTATAATTAATAGGTATTGATAGTAATAGGTACTGTTTATAATCTCATAAAACTGAGAGCGTGTGGCCCCACGTTTCAATGTGACCTACGCTATACTACATTTAACATTTGACACCGACGAATGACGTACGATGTACGATTGGTACAGTAGCCATTTATAATACCTACATTAAATGGCTACTGCAGACGTAATAGATACAATCTTCTCATGAGACAAAAAAAAGATAGGTACTCACAAAATTTAAGCAGTACTACGCATACGTAGCCAACAGTGATTGTAGTGTATTCTATGAAATATGGGCTGACGAAGATGAATTATTAGACATGATGCCTACAGCTACTTTCTATCATCGTACCGCTCGCCATAGGCAGGGAATTCATCCCTACACATTGTATCCGAAAGCGGTGCGCACCGTGCGGTATGAAAGTTGTGGACTGAACTCCCTGCCGTGGTTTTCCCAAGCGACTACAATATGGGGTTCTTTAAGATGGGAATTAGAAGGTTTCTTCAGGTTAGGCAGCACGAGTGTGACGCCCTTGGTGTTGCATACGTCCATAGGCCGTGGTAACCACTTTCCATCAAGTGGGCCGTGTGCTTGTCTGTCACCTGAGTGGTATAAAAAAAGAAGAAGTGTCGCTAACTACGGAAGGTAACGCTAACTACCTTTCTGTTTACTTTTCTAGATCTTCGATACATCTGAATACTTTTCGAAATGTGCTAATCAAATCAAATACCTTGAACTTCTTGGTTCAACTCTACTAGTACTAATCTCTACTTTGTCCAATTTATTTGCCAATTTTGTACACGGAAACTTTATGATCATAGAAAATATGTTTTCACAATTTTCCGTCCATACATCCGTAAAATTATTGAGTTAAATGGATTTATACTAATGAGTTTCAACGTTTTGCGTAGTAGATTTTTTATATAAACCATTACATAATTTTCTTGATGGTTTAAAATCGAAACAACCATTGATGTTTGTTACTTCTCATTGAAAACAACACAATAATACAATAGTCACATTTTTTTCTAATGGTAATTTTCCTTTATCGAAAATAACATTGAATTCTCAGTATTATCTGTACAATTTTTGTGGAGTTAAGGGATCTCTCTCTCTCTCTCTTAAGTAGAGTTTTCAGGTCTAATCGTGATCGAAACAAAAAGAACTTACATAGTTGAAATGTGAAAGTTAAAAGTATCCCTTCAGGGATATACCTAAAGTAAAGCCAACGAGACGAGACAAAAAAGGTAAACAAAGCGACCATTACTGAGTTACGTTGCGATAACTAGCGATTATTTTCTCTGTCCTTGTCGCACATATCACACGTACGCGACAATGACCGAGCGACAGCTGTCGTTGCGTGTTTCGTAGTACAGGAAAGCTGTCAGCACAGCGGTTCTAAACTGTCAGATCCGCCATCTTATGAGCAATTCCTGTCTGGAACGAGCTTGAAGTGATACGTAATTATTTTCAAATAAAAAAGTTTGGAACCGCTGAAACATTGTTTACCTTTTTTCTCTCGCTTCGTTGGCTTTACTTTCCTTTACTTTCCTTTACTACTAAAATGTTCATGAAAATAAATGTGGTTAAAGGTCTGACCGGTCTGACAATACGCTCGAAATGCTATCAGAAGAACCAGCAATCTGTTCAGGCTTGTTAAAACTTTACGTTACGTAAGGAGCAATCTACCAGAATTCACAGGAGTTACGAGACAAGGAAGTTATAATAAATACTTAATCTTTTATAACTGTATTTTGATAACTCGAACCAAAACAAACGTACAAATTGTTGCAGTATTAACTTTGCTAAACTATTATTGTAATTTTAGATTGGATAAACGTTTTTAAGACTTGCACATATTACCGTATGTAGCTTGCGTGGTTGGTAGCATAGAATATAAATCTCGCTTTAAATAAAAATATGTCGGACTAAAAACCACCTACACTTTATCACAAAAACTAAAAATCAGCATTATGTAATTTGAATTTTCTCGTATCTTTCGTTTTTTGTCTTTTTTATTACGGGCCACATTTAAAATTCATAATAAGATTAGGATAGGAGATTAGTTGGGTTTTAATCTTAATATAATGTTTTATAAGCCCATGTCAAAGATGATAAGTTTGTGTCTTTGTACTTAGTTTGTTTGGTTCTTTTTGACATAACTCCACTATTGTACAGTCAGCGTCAGAAATATCATGATTACAAAGTCTCAAAATGACCTTAAAACTAAGGTACTCGTATTACCAGCAAATCAAGCTGTTTCACGCATTTTACATTGTATTAATGTCTGAATTAAAGGTGAGTGGGTACTAAATATCACAACAATTCGTCATCGGATGGAAAGGAAAACCAAGGAATTTTTATCATTTTGATCATTTTGGTGAATCAAGCTGCAGGTGAGGTTTAAGGTCTACTGTAAACCTCTCTCGTTCTAATAATGAGTTCAGATTTTTATGTGACAAGATTGATTGTCACTTAATGCTGCATTAATAATTTCGATTATACTTTGCAGATTGCTAGATTAAGCGATCTAGCCTATGACTAATCAAATTAGCTGATTTACCGATACAGACTTTATTATTCTACATAAGATGATAGTCCTTTAACATGCCTAAACTTTATGCTCATGGATCAGGATTCAATTTGTTAATATTGTGGAATGGTATCTTTCACAATACATAAAAAGATAGAGCTTGCATATCTTAAATCAGATGTATTCTATGCGACGTAATTCTTGGAAGACGTAACTTAAAGACATCCCATCTAGTTTTTAAGGTTCCGTAGCGAAATGGCAAAAACGGAACCCTTATAGATTCGTCATGTCTGTCTGTCTGTCCATCCGTCTGTCTGTCCGTCCGTATGTCACAGCCACTTTTCTCCGAAACAATCAGGCCTATTCTGTTGAAACTTGGTAAGTAGATGTATTCTGTGAACCGCATTAAGAATTACACACAAAAATTGAAAAAAAGCAATAAATTTTGGGGGTCCCCATACTTAGAACTGAAAATCATATTTTTTTTTATCAACTCCATACGTGTGAGGTATCTATAGATAGGTCTTCAATCAATGATCAAAACTAACTAACTAAGCGCGACAGCCCCAACAACATTCTGAACACCGTGGCAGACCAGTGGGACAGCCCTATGTGGGGACACTGGATGCGACTACATGGACCTGTGGCGCAGTGGTCGTCCTAGGTTATAATACTAAAATTGTCAATAGGTTAAATTTACTAACATTAGTTTGTAAGATTATGTATACTAACAGAATGGACCATGGTCTGAATAAATAAATATTATTATTATATTATTATTCAAAAATGCTATTGAGGTTTCTAACGTATTTTTTTTCTAAACTGAGTAGTTTGCGCGAGAGACACTTCCAAAGAGGAAAAATGTGTGTCGTCCCCCCTCTAACTTCGAAAATAAGAGAATGATAAATCTAAAAAAAATATATGATGTACATTGATTTGCTAACTTCCAACGAAAATTGGTTTGAACGAGATCTAGAAAGTAGTTTTTTATAATACGTCATAAACCACAATTTTCGCTTTTCATTCCATTAACTCAAAAAAATAAAAAAACATGAATGAACTACTAGAACTTTTAAATTATGTTACTTGCTGCTACGGAACCCTTCATGGGCGAGTCCGACTCGCACTTGGCCGGTTTTATTATTCTTGTGTAAGTTTATAAAGGCTGGATACTGTCTTGAAAGGAACCACTACTCAAGTCATTGTATATGGCGTTGTAACAATATATATCAATGGTAGGTAATAGAGTATCAATCAATCAATTTATCAATAATATTTTCATTATAGTCCACCGTTATACTTTCATTATAGTCAACAGAGGCCTCTCGCAATGTGCGCAAGGTACCTACGATCCTTACAGCTCCCTACACGGAGTGGGTAGTTATATGAGATGTTGATAATAAACTCTATCTGACTTTCCATGCTTCACTTGTAGGGGGCCATCTCGAAAGAGATGGTCCTGGGTCTGTCGGCGTGCGAGAGATATGCTTTTGGCAATCTCACCTCCGGCAACCAAGGACCCAAGACGGCGTGCGTTTTAGTCGGTTCAAGTCCGACATAACCACCTCCACCGGCTCCGTGGTGGTGGTATCCGTGGGGATTTATCGCGCGATAAAAAAAAAATGCTTCACTTGTAGCTTACGCTCGATTTTTTGAAGAAAGAAGAAGAATGTCCAACCTCATCTAATTACAAAATTTGTGCAAATCGTTAGAGCAGTTTCTGAGAGAGTATATATTATGTACTATATATTATGTATGTTGGTTAGTATTATACAAGTATGATTCGTTACAAAAATAACTTCACTATAGTAGTGAATTAATTATTCTCATTATTAAATTCAAATTTTATGAATATTTTAATCTTGTTAAGAATTCCATACGGGTGGAGCCGCAGGGAGCAGCTAATAAATAAAATCATCATCACTCGAGTGCTTATCTCGGTTGTATCCAAAATTTACACTGTAAAGGACGTGGTCAAATCGCCCACTCCTCCGTTATTGGCTTATTTTTACAGTAGCGACTGTCGACCTACCTCAAACCTCAAAAGAAAAGTCTAGAGCTTCATCTGTTTATCAACACATGCACGGGGCCCCTTAGATCTTGGTGGGGCCCCGTATGGCGTAAGTAGTTACCTGTACTCATACATAAATTTGCAGTGTTTACTACGAAACAGTCATTTCACCTGACTCCTGAGGTATTTCATTACGATAAATTTATAATTATGCCAACCTGGAATGTGCTATGGTTTTAACTCAGGCAATATAAATTTAAATGAAAATACGGAATCATTTTTCGCATGTAGAAAAAGTTTAGAATATTTTCATTCAGCATGATCACATAATTTAAATATTTTTTTTTTATCATAATATTCTTGTAAAATGTTTTTACCCAGTTTGCCCTGTTCGTTTCTTTGTTGGGTAATTAATTCGCTTAAATGTTACGAGCTTAAAATTATACAATAAAAAGATAAATGTAGGAAAAGTAAAGAATGTAGAAGTCGGGTATGTTTTAAACAAAGAGTGTGAGCGAGATGGCACTACTTTAGTATTCCCTTTTGCGACTTCACTTGCTATTTCTATACGTCCTGCCTATGTTATTCTTTCAAAATGTTGAATTCGCTCTTGTCGCTCTCGTAGTAGTTATCTGACAACAGTTCGCCATTTGCATTTGTCTTTCATAAGTACTTACAGGAATCAAATTCACTCAAAAAATCATTTTGCTTAGTGCAGATTAGGTTTTCATTTATGGCACTACCGCATCCATAAATTAAATATCAGAAACCATGCAGCTACAACTAACATGCTTTTTACCCCTTTGTTCAGTGATTTATATGAAACGAAAAGGTTTCAAAGTGAGTATTTTATTGGATGTACAATATAAATCGCCCTTCTCTGTGTTGGCATTATAAAGATTACCCGACAAAATAGTCGGGCCCTTCCGTTCAATTTCGCAAATCGTGTTGTGTTGACGGTCGGCCGCTCTGACGTATCGCGTTCCCGCCTCCAAATCAACTCCTACTTGATGGCAAATTGGATTCTTTTATAAAGCCTTCGTCAGTTTATATTATGGTGACAAACTACTTCGATTTCACGACGTTGGTTTCGCGATACTATCAGAACTCGCTGTAAAAATGTAAATTTAAATTTGTGTTTGATCACTCTGGTTGTCTCAGAATAGAAAAGTGCGCTCTGATATTATCACATTTTCATCTTCAACTAATCTACTTGTCTTCGTCTTCATCTTAGCGTTAATCCCAGTGGAATCCAAAGCTTTCAGCTTGGAATCTGGGGTCCGCTTTTACTGTGAAACGACTGCCATAAGACCTCCACAACCCAAAAGCGATAGCGAAGCATTGCAACTAAACCAGTTGTAGGACTTTTGGAGGGATCCAACTACCCGTAACGACTGCCATAGATGTTCGTATGGCAAACGGGACCGGACGGCTTAACGGGCTCTCCCAGGTACGACCAGATCAATGCAAATACTCATATTCATGCATACAAATATTTGCACTGAGCGGGGTACGAACCCGCGCCTCCTGTATAGCGGCCGCGTTCACTACCACTACGCCATGGAGGCTATCAAACTAATCTAGGTACTTGTAGCATAGACTTATAATACACTACGTTTATGTATGTAGTTGATGGCAAACTATGTTATTATAACACGCTTTTATTACTTTTGTTTATGTTTGTTTGTGTGTATGGAACGGAATTTGGACCACAGGCGGACAGTATATGACCGATGACAATACAATTATTTACACAGTTTTCATCATATACCTATTTAATCTCAAATAAATTGATAAGATTCGCACGTTTCGTGCGAATCGTCCAATAAGCCAATCGCACACGCACGATGAAGACGCGGTTTATTAGAGACTATTTATAGATTTTAGTTTAAAAAATATGTTTTATATTTACACCTCTGCCTACCCCTTAGGGGATTTACAGACGTGAGTATGTGGATGGATGAATGTTTTATATTTATTTTTTAAATCTTTATGACATGATTCCGGTTGACTTATCTTGCTTTTGTGATACAATCAGAATTAGAGGTAAAATAAAGGGAAAACGACACCAGAAACGAATGCCACTATAAAGACACAACATTTCATGACCTCATAGTCTTCTATTGCGATGTGAGCAGCATAAAGACTATCAATCGCTAAATAAACTTAACAAAGCATGCAAAATGTTCATTTACACATTTTTAAATAAAGAAGCATATTGTTTACAAAAAATATGAAAACAATTGAAAGCTGGTTAAACTCGGTAGCTTAGTACTTAAGGTGTCGGCCCTACGATCGACACGTCCACGTCCCGGGTTTGAATTCTGGCCAAAACTGAACCGCTTGAGTTGGGTGTGGAATCACATTGGTAATGTAAACGACGTGAACCCACATCTAACTCATGCAGTTTAGTATAACTGGAGAAGTTACCGGGAATACTAGTAATTTCAGTAACTTTTAAGCAAATGAAAAAGTATGAATAGAGCTAGTAGGAGTATAAAATATAGCAGTATAAGAAACAAGTAAATAATATACCTAAAGGAAAAAAGGAACACGTAGCAGGTACTATAAAGTAACATAGTGAAAAATAACACAAATCAGAAGCCGCATTTCCCTAGAACGCCTTGCTGCAATGCCAAAGAGGAATGAATAGGGCAATAAAAACTTCAATCGCTGCCATTCTTTTCAATGGTTAATGCACAGTTGACTTGCTCGAAATAGCGGGTACTTCAAAGGTATTAAATGAATACATATACAATGAACACTAATATATGTCAATAAATACATGTTTGGGTTTACATAACTGAAGAAAATTTGCATCTGGCATCCTATTAAAAGCATATAATTTGCCGTGTTTGTCCCCGGTGGGGTAGAACCACCCCAGCTCTTCTTGTGGGTGTCGTAAAAGGCGACTAAGTGATAGGCCAGGGCCTCGATTCTACTACAGCAAAACTATAGTCAAACCACAGAGATTGCAAAAAGCGGCAATACATTATAGACTTTAAAGCGATGCATTTAAAGTTCAATATTAAATAACTGTTAGCAGAGTGAATAAAAGAGTGTAATGAAACTTTTGTCATTTAATGTTGGACCTTAGTGTATAGAAATAAAGTCTAAACGTTAATCCCGCTTTTTGCAATCTCTGTGGTTTGACAATAGTTTTGCTTTAGTAGAATCGAGGCCCTGTTCCCCACCCGACAGTAAACATACAGTCCAAGATAAAGGGCCTGCGAGACGGCAATAGGTTTGTCCTTATTACGTTTAGGGACCGAAAATTAATTGGCGAAACGTGGGTGCTAATACACCTCTACCTACCCCTTCGGGGATTTACAGACGTGAGTATACGGATGGATAAATTATATGCAAATCAGAAATAGATGGAGGGGTTTGAAATGACATTAATGAATGTGAATGGTGACATATTGGAGTTATTTTTCGTCTTTATTGGATAATTAATTTATTACGCGCCCACGAAAGTTTATTTTTTACGCAAGTATGTATAAGAGTTTTCTTTGTTTCTCTCTATTGACTCTCTATTAAGGGCTGGATGAATTGCCATAAATGAGGTCTTTCAATGAACATTGGCATTTTTTACCCCGGGAATAGGCTCTAAGACCTGTTCCCCACTTTTATTACTGGTAGCGGCGGAACCGTGGGAATCCTCTAGTAATATCTCACTAAAACAGTTATTTGGGTGAATTTCAACATCTATGATTGTTTTATTTTGCTCTTGGAGCAAAATAAAACAATCTGGATGTCCTATTTTTAAGAAAGCCTAGCTGAAAGTAAAAAGTGCCTACAAAGAAATCAATTCACATTAACTACGCTCCAGGCAGCGACAGTTTAATTAGGTACTTGAACGAAAATGTACCGTTTGAAATTCAAGATTAAAATGTCAAAGAAAATCGATAGGTACTTTCATTCAAGTACATTCGAATTTCGTAAGTGGTCAAGGTAATTATCTGGATTCTGTTCAGAGGAAAGATGTAACACTTAAAAGTTTTCATTTTCCTAACCTCCATAATTGCCCACGTATTGGTCTGGCAGACCGACGATATAAAATTGTTTTTTTTTTTTAAATATATATATATGGAAAGCGTTTAATATGCTTTCGAGCCTTTTGATGGCTGGATGGATGTTTTTCCTTTTTTTTTCAAATAATGATTTTAGTAGGTACCTAAGTGGGAAAAAATCCTCGATTGAAGAAGATGAAGATGATGAAGATGTTGGAGCAAATGCTTGAAAATTACAAGCGACTTATCTATCCATTAAACCTTTTACCACTATGTATGATATCATAAACCATTAAAAATACGAAACTGTTATCTGATGCTACTGACAATCAAAGTCTGCAGCATCTTCAACTTGTCATAATCTCTATTCACTAAGATAAATTCAGGATAAAGTAACGGATTTCAGAATCTGTTATCACAATTTTTGATTGAAGCGGCTTGAATACTGAAAATGTCTAGTATAATTGGTCATCCAACACATTTATTTTGCTCGAAAGTAAATAAGGAAGGAATAAAAAATAGTGGCATATTACACGTAGTTGTTACTGTACGCCGAAAAACTGTACAGCCAGCTTAGAAAGATCTTAACTACGAATGTCTGAAAATGGTCTTAAAACTAAGGTATCAAGAGCAAATCTTGCAATTCAAAATGTTTTATTGATTTAGATTGTATTTTACGAAATAAAGCTGTATACTAAATATCAGAACTATCCGTCAACGAAAACCAAGGAACTAAGATCATTTTGAGCACTTAGTTAATCAAGCACGGTCTGATGACTATACTATTCTTCAGTAATTCCAAAAGAATACCAGTGATTTAACACGTTCATTATAATATGGCAATACGGCTATGGCCGGTGATATAAAATACGTCAAAACTCGAATTACGTCCATAGCTGACAATTTCCCTATAGGTACATTTATAGAAAAGATATGACTCTGTGCCACTTTAGGCTGTAATACAGATCCAGTGTCACGTCAAACACTCTTGCGCGTGCACACAAGTTACCTCTATCACGCACACATTGAAGAAGATTGTGTTGTGATACTCCGTCTGTGGCCGGACCATCTACCACAGCCACAGCGGGAGGAAGTACATCCAACAAGGTGCGTTGCGCAGATTTTTGGTGACTTTCACACACTATTTTACTCATAATTTACGATCAAAAATACGATATATTTATTTGCTGATTATTTCAATGTATAGTGAATGACGTTTATTTGAATTTTTTGCTGATCAAAGTACGTAGACAAAAATATTACCCATAAAAACTGTTAAAATGTTATAATATTTTCGATATTGAAGTACTTACCGCATATAAACTGATGCTATTCAATTAATCAACCAGCATATCGCAGTCCACTGCTGGACATAAACCTTTGCGTAGTGCCATAACACGACGTTTAGAATAGGGTATTTGACTAATTTTTTTTTACTTTCGAAAAATGACCACTTCCTTATAATATAATGAACTGTAAAAGTAGAATTTTCGTACAATACAATAGTTTTCAAGATATTTGATTTTGAAAAATTTAATTTGTCGCGCCGTCCGAAAACGCTCCATACAAAATCGTACAAAATTGTGACGTCACGCTTCTGTAGCGCGTAGTGCAAATGTATGGGGTGCAAGAGAATATCGCATTTATCTCGGTCTACGTGCCGTTTAGATGTATATAGTTCATAATAAAATTTATTTAAAATTTAATGAGGAATCCATAAAGTTATATATTTGAATTGAATTTGATTGTCTATATTTTGACTTTTTTTGGAACTGATGAAAAGTCATAGTTTCAGTTTAGATATGCAAAATTTTATTTTACAATGAATATTTTTTCAGAACAAGCTATCATATTAAGCAGTATTGGGAAGAATCGACGACTTAATCAAATAGTCTATTCACCTGGTATGAATGTCCGTCTACAGGCGGTTACGTCTCTGACCGTTACTGCTGCAACACATACTTTTAAAATCGAAAAACGTGGCAATCCGTCCACAGACGTGATACTATTTTGTATGGCAAATTTCTGTGTCATGACACAAATTATTAAGAACGGTTTCTGTCCGTGAACGTGTTATATAAAACTATTATATTATTGAAAAAATATATACTGAGAGAATCCATTATATCTAAGTATTTATTTAATATTTCAGAGTGGCTATAAGGGTTGTAACTGTTACGACCTGATGAACCTATCTCTAAGGACCATTCGAATGTTTCCCCTAACACTAACTCTTTGTGCATTGTGTAGGTACCTATTGATTAGTGAGATTACAATATTTATGTTGCAAAATTGGTACTTTCATAATCTGATTTCAGCAAGAAATTGTATTATATAACCGATTGCACCTATATCTTATCTATAATAAAGCTTAAAAATAGCTCAGCTTAGTTTTATCCGAGCAGTAATAATGTTAATCTTAATTTAGACAATAAAGACCAGTGGGAGTAATAAATATGGTTTATGTTTATCAAGTCATTTTCATAAAATGTACAATACCAGTTAGAACTGCGAATATCTATAGCTCTTATAATAGCAATTATAATTCAGGTCTAATAAAATTCAAATAATATATTGATTTCTCAGAATTACCGAGAGCCATCAACTTTACCATTACCATCAGTATATTTCTTATTATGTTCAACACAAAATGCTGATGTTCACCTATGCGGACTGTAAGGCGTCGGTAAAATATTTACTATATCACTTTTTAAAATTGTAACAAAATATATAAAGTATACTAGTTGTAGGAGACAGAGTTACTTTCACATTTAGAATAATAGTAGGTATGAATATTGATATTGCCATTGTGCAAATATAGGCCAATCAAAATCGGTGATCCTCGAAAAGGTTATGCGTTGTAGACCCTGAACTGCAAGTTGTATTGTGTCAGTATTTTTAATTCCTCCTTTTATGCGACTTTCCGTAACGTGACACTAAAGCTAGAAGGGTCTCTCAGTCTTAGTCTACAGTGTGCAGATGTTAGTTACTCAATCACGTTCGAACTACTGAAGGGATCTGGCTACACACTCTGGAAACACATAGGCTACTTTTAATCCCTGAAATAGTTGTCAAACTGGTCAGAATAGGTCGAATCTGAATCGGGTGGGGCCGTCGCCATTAGCTATATTCTATATAGAAACTGTAATAAATTTTATTGAAACTAGATATAAAACTGTCCTTTAATCTAATCAACAAGAAATTGTGTCCTCAAGGCTGTCTTAGATCTAATTTATTACTGCACAAATGCTTTTCAAATTCACGTAGGCATTATAAAGTTTTATTATATTATTAGTGATTATCATATCATCAATTTCTTCAAAAATTGCCAACGTAGGCAATTGAACTAGGAAACACGATTTTTTGTTATTTATATAAAGCTTACAATTGTGTAGGTAGGTAATAGTAATAGCATTAGTACCTAACTTTAATATAACATAATCCAAGTTTTTATAATATCACCATTGTACAGACACGACCACTTGATATAATATGTATACAGGGTGTAATCGTTAAGTGTGTCCAGGCCATTATTTCGTAACTATTACAGATATCAAAAAAGTTTAAACTGATATCGAAAGTACGTTACCTAATGAGTAAAATGACATCAATAACTTTTTAAAAATAAAACGAAAGGTATCTAAAATTTTGACATTAAACACTCCCATATATTTAGTATGAGTTTAGCAGAAAGGTTTTAGTGTCTTTATTTTAAAAGAATATTTTAGCTTAGTACTGATATTAAAAGGAAACTGTTTATTAACCTAACAGAGTAATAAAACTATCTTTTAATTGAATAATATTTATTTCTTAGTAAGTACACAATTTTGTGTTCAAAGCAGATGTTCAAAGTGACGTCAATTTTGATGGTTTAATATCCAATGCTCCCAATGCTGTTGTTACATCTCTAAACTTAAATTTCTCTAAAAAATCTAATTGCATCTCTTTCTTTCATGATCAGACAATAAAGGACAGATGATTTAATTTAAGTTAAGACCTGTCAAATTAAGACAGCGCCTTGTTGGTGCGTAGTAAGTTAAGTCGCATGTTCGTAGATGTCGACTAAAATTGAAGGGTACCGTCATATCAAGGCGCCGACTTAATTTGACAGGTGTTCACTAAAATAAATCATCTGTCCTTTTCTATCTGATAATGAAAGAAACAGATGCAATTAGAAAATTTTAGAGAATTTTAAGTTTAGAGATGTAACAACAGAATTAGCAGCAATAACAGTGCAACCCCTTGGCCTGCCAGATCCCCGGATCTCACGCCCTGTGATTTCTTCCTATGCGGATTTATCAAAGACAAAGTGTACGCTGAGAGAATGCACAGCCTAGAAGATTTACAGATTCGTGTACGTCGTACAATTTCTTTAATTACTCCGTTAATATTAAGGAAAGTTCATTTAGAAACTGCAAGTAGAGCTCGTCATTGTATCGCACAACAAGGACGTCCCTTCAAACATCTGCTTTGAACACAATATTGTACTTACTAAGAAATAAATATTATTCAATTAAAAGATAGTTTTATTACTCTGTTAGGTTAATAAACAGTTTCCTTTAATATCAGTACTAAGCTAAAATATTCTTATAAAATAAGGACACTAAAACCTTTCTGCTAAACTCATACTAAATGTATGTATGAGAGTGTTTAATGTCAAAATTTTAGATACCTTTAGTTTTATTTTTAAAAAGTAATTGATGTCATTTTACTCATTAGGTAACGTACTTTCGATATCAGTTTAAAGATTTTTTATATCTGTAATAGTTACGGAATAATCGCCTGGACACACTTAACGATTACACCCTGTATAGGTAATAGTATAGATTCTATACAATAGAAGATATGCGTTCTTGTTTGTGGTGCATCTATAATTAACCAGTGGAAACGTTGACTCAAAACATTTTTCTAAATGTTTCCACTGACTAATCATTAATGTAACAACAAAATATTTAATGAAATTTAAACGAGTTTTTATAACTGGAAATAGATGTTGTATTTTATTATTGTAGTGTACGTAGTATCGTGTGAATCATTAATAACAAATAGGAACTATAGATACACTTCAAAGTATAAGAGTCACTTTGTCTAGAAACCCTAATAATATAGCCAGCTGTTTTCCTTCAGAAACATTTTTGTGTCAACTTCTACTAAAGCTAACCGTTCGTACTATAGTGCCCGCACGCTAAGTCTGTGTGCGAATGAGGGCACTGGCTTAAGTACTTAATGTTGTTGTTGTAATTGTAACTTGTTGTGTAAGTAACGTGAATTCCTTGTCCATAATCTGTTTTGCAAAAATCGAATTGTTTACGTTATATACCCAAAGTTTTTGAATTATTTATTACTAGCTTTTGACCGCGGCTCCGCCCGCGTGGATGTCGGTTATCGCGACCAGACATAGCCTATGTCCTTTCTCATGGTCTAATCTACCTATAATATAATATAGATAATAAAATAATAGTTCCGATTTCTTCCCCGCGCAGACTTATCTTGCGAGCACTATAATGGCATCAGTCTGTGTCTTTCTTAGATAACACTGATTTTATTTACCTCACCTTAAATTTTTGTCCTTCCATTTTTTAAGTTAGTGTCTTGAGATATATACCAGTAAAAGTTGTCTATTTATATTAAGTTGCAATTTATTCGTTTCTTTCAATTAGCATTTGATCCGTTTGTGCGTTTACTTCGAATAATAACTACGCATATAAAGTGTCACCGAATTTGCGATAGTGTGATCAAATATTGATGTAATAAAATACTTCGATACTTTACGATGTAATATAAAATAGTATCCATACTAATATTATAAATGCAAAAGTAACGCTCTCTATCTGTCTGTCTGTATGTTACGCTTTCACGCCTAAACCACTAAACCGATTTTGATGAAATTTAGTATAAGGGTAGATTACACCTTGAGAAAGGACATAGGCTATGTTTGGTCGCGATAACCGACATCCACGCGGACGGAGCCGCGGGCAAAAGCTAGTTAAGTATAATTACTTAAAATTGTTCTCACTTTTTTCATCTAACGAATGTCGTTCAAACTCTACAACATGACCGAATGTCAGTCATTAACCACATTCCAACTCACATTCTAAATTTGTCTCTCGTCTTCCCCACACCCTTCTCTCTCCTCTCGCAGGTCTGGAAGAGATTTCTAATAGAAATAAGCAGAGCCTCTGTACATCTATTTCCACCTATGTATCGGTATTTATGTTTTTTATATGTACAAAATAAATAAATACTTTTATTTATTATTACATTACAATTTATACTGTGTTCTGTGTGTGTAATTATATTGTCTTCTTACAGAATAACATCAGTTTGAGTCACTAGTTCTGATTTTGTTATATTTCATGGAAGCAATCAACAAAATAAACATGTAGTACAGAGTAGTTACCCGATTAAATATATTCACAAGAGATTATATTTGCGTCATACTGAATTTTGTTGTTTGTTTTATCAACACCTGTCAAAGTCACATGGAATTATCTTTAGTTGTCATTGTTAAGTATGACCTTCAGTCAGATGTTGGAGAGAGTGCTATGATAATATAGGCGGCATGAGATAGTGGTCCACATAAGAGGTTAATTTCATTTTACTACTTCTAAAAATACTTCAGTTACAGTAAAATTACTATACATACATACATTATAATTACGCCTTTATCCCCGGAGGGTTATGCAGAGGTGAATTAACACCCACATTTCACCAAAAAATGTATTTGCTCCCACTTAATAGGGATTGAACCTATTGCCGCATTCCGGGCACTATTGTTGACTCGTAACTCAGTCTTGCATCTGGGGCTGAATCTGGGCTGTATATACCTGTCTGATGTTAAACAGCGCTATCCCTTAGTCGCCTTGTACGACACCGCATGGGAAGGGATGGGTTGGCTCAAATTCTACTTTGCCGGGAACCACGTGCTAATTACTATGACATTACATAACATATTGAGCATTAAAGGGGATGTAGATCTTAGGGGGCATATGGGCTCATTTGGCTCATAGTGCACCTTTTCAAGATCAGCCCCAAGCTGATAGACTTTCCTTTTGGATTTTAGAGGACCAAGGGCAGTCGCTCCTTTAACAAGCAAAATAAAAGAGTGCGTTTCTGGGTATGTACAAGCTTTGTATGCAATCGGAATTATTCCTCGGATGAAGGACTTGTCATAGGACTTTTGACTACTTCTTCATGTTCTTCACGATATGAAGCATTTACTGAGATACTTTCTTAGTTTTCTTTTTCCTCTCGTTTACTGCGGTTGCTTCGGTTTACGTACCATTTAGTAAGTACAACAACATACAAAATTCATGGCATTTTCTGAAAAAAAAACAACATAAAAAAGGTAACATGACGTCAGGTTACCCGCATCTAAAATGAAAATTTAATATAGAAATAAAAAGCAATGTAGACAACACAAGTGATATTACTTTGCCTAGAGAATACACCCCTCGTCGTCGTGACCATTTCACGTTCGGGAATGACATGTATTATGTTGAATTCTAGTGCTTATGAAACTTTAGAGGGTGATATCTTGCTGTACATCTGGACCCTCGTCACGCCACGTACAGATCTGAAATGTGCCGAACCGCGGGTGTAAGGGCTCGTCTTATGTTACCCATTTTGTGCCAAAGATTCATGTGTCAGTGAATAACGTTTGATGTACCAGTTTGGGCAGTGCAGGTTTTATTGTATTTTATACCACCTAAAAAAACACTGAACTAAAAATAAATGATTGTATAGTACCTATTTTTAGTTTTGATCGATTCTATCGCAAAATGTATTTTACCTATTTTCACTATATTGTTTTTGTCGTCGGTTCTAATAGAAGGAAACCTATGATTAGGCCCTCAACATTAAGTAGATGAATAATTTAGATGTCAAAGTTATTTTACTTCTACAAACAGAAATAAAACTAATTTTAATCACAATTTACTTGGTGATATTATTTTTGTTTCTACATAATTTCCCGACTAACGATGTGTCAGAACCGTGGTAAGTACCTATTATGTTCGCGCTTTTGTTTTTAAGCACTCGTGAGATCTTGTTTTAATATTCAGCAATGGAGAATCTTCACTAATTTTGTATTCTAGCTCATTATATTCTGTGTTCAAAATAAAAAAAAAAGAAATATTTCGATATATCAACTAGTTTTCAAAATAGTGGCCGTTCGGAGACCGCCTCGGTCCAAGACTCGATGTTTTACGGAACTTTGAAAGCCTGTAAAATCATATCTACTTGGTATTTTTGAATGAGACAAAAACAGGTGTATATACATATATAGGAGCTATACTGTAACAAACTTTCAAGTCATTTTGCACACCTAGTTATCCATTATCAGTATATCGTTTTAGTTTTCCGGCAACCAAAATCTCCTTATTGCCATGACGTACAAAATAGCTAGGTGTGTGCGTTGTCATAGGTATAGGTAAATACACATTATATACACTCACACTCCTGGCATTCTCTATATGTATAAAGGTAGGTAAAAACGACTCTATTTGGCACTTAATTAATTATTTATTATTCAATTATTTTCGTTAGCAATTCACTTAGTTTTGGTAATGCCTAAAATTTTATTTATTTATTTCAGTTTCCAGTAAGTACCTACCTAAATTTTACTAGGATACGTTGTGCGATAATAAGTAATGTATATATTACATAGTATAGATTTTGACATCATTTTACAACAAAAACAAACAAATATGTTTTCAAACTACACTATACACTAATTTTAAATGATATTACAAATTTAATATTTTAGATAATTAATTTAGTAATGGAGTAGGCCTCAGTAAGTATTCTCAAACGATATCATGTACGCCGATCAAAACGAAATTGTCTAATTAATTTGATTCTAAAGCTGGCAATGTATTAACAATTCAAAAGGTTATTATTACGGTTGTTAATAACGTATCGTGATATGATCTAAATATGTCTGTAATAAATTGAAGTAAAGTACAGACATAGATTTTTAATGATTGGTTAGTATTGATAATTTACTATTAATGCTAGCATACGTATAGTAAGGAATCACCTGAAGGACTTTGGAAGGCCTTGAACATCACATATGATATTGAGCTTGTTATAATGAAGGGAAAACTTACAGCAGCACTAAAGTTTATTTCTAATGCTAGGACCACACTTACGTGGAAAAGCCGTTAAATATGGACGTTTAACATTTATCAGATAAGGTAGATTCACGGTGTGAATTGGGGTGCGGCTGCCTCCTTCTCGAGCAGTACTTGCTCGCATATACCCGGTCGGGTCCGGACTAGACTCCGGGCCCGGGAAGCCTGCGAAACGCGAAGACAAACCGGACGTCGGAGGTAAGTAGGTGTTTTGTAGGATCACGTCTGAGGTTGAAAGGATTAGCAGTAATCGTTCATATGTAATATATAAATATGACAGATCCTCTAGATAAATATGAACAATGGTTATTTATTTCTCGCGCAGTTCGATTCTCACTTATTGATTTTTCATAATCGTGTAATAATCTATTGAGAGATAGAACAGTGACAGGGAATTACGATATCATGTAATATTGCCCTTCGAATATCTACCTATTATTTTAGGTACCTGCAGTAATTCAGCATGGTATAAAGCAACAACTACTATATAAGTATTGAATGGTATATAAACGAGTACATAAATATCTTGCACTGTAGGTAACTCGTCTGTAAGTTCAGTTTTAAAACTGGAATATATTTCGCAATATTAGTATTTTTTTTAAAGGACACGTCAATTTGACTTCGCCTCTCGCAAAGTCTCGCAAAGAGGGTCACCATCGTAAACATGTACCATGTTAACAATGACAGCACTCAGCTTGACGGCCTTAAAGGACCCGGGACTGTAGGAAGAAGGAAACACGTGAACTGCCTGGCAGTTGCAGGCCTTATTGGTGCGGCATAGGAATAATTCGCTGAAACGCTTGGTTCTAGAAGGTATATTCTGCACTGTATGCGGGTGACATTTAAGCCCAGCACGTGATGTCCTGAGGAGGAAAGGAGTGGGTGGGACTAATTGGATGAGCTCATTAGAATATTCACCATGGTAGAGACGGTAAAATACAGCCAAAGACGCAACACCTCTACGCATCTGCAAAGTTTTGTTATTCTCAATATTGCGGGCCGCACGTCGTCGCTGCAACCTATCGTGAGCATCTAATAAGTACTTTGCGGAGCCATCCCAGAGATGCGAGCAGTATTCCATGCAGGACCGAATTTGGGTCTTGTATAGAAAACACCGTTGCTCCATTTTTAATAACAACATTCTCTTGAAATCTTGAATTGAATCCTGCACATTACAGCCGAATAATAATTCCACTTAAGAATACCACAGCGTGTTTAGATTAAGAAAAAAAAATGTGTGCTAAACAGACCATCTTATTTAAACATGTTTGCCAAAGTCAATGTCCAAGTAAAAAAAAACATTTACTCAGTATTTGTATAGACCATTAAAATAAAACTTACAGAATCGCATAATAAAGACTTGTTTGGCAAGTGGTAGTTTAGCAAACCATTTAGATACCTAAATTATTAGGCGATTCGTTTATTTGTTTATCATTTTAGTTCAAGTACATTATTATATTTTGTTGTTTTTAGCATTACAAGACACTTTAATTTCATTTATTTAGGTAGGTACTAGCTGACCCGGTGAACTTCGTACCGCCAATTATTTTCCACCCGCATGGCGTCCGGTCCCGTTCCCGATGCACCCTCTTATACAATGATATAGTTATCTAAACAGCAACAGGAATAACCACACTGTCACTTCTGCGTATATGCCGATGCTGGCCGAATTTGTGGATATTAATGATCAGTGCTCCGTTCCCTTGAGTAGTAGCGTGATGATATATGTGTGTTATTATGTGTTATTCGGATGTATGAGCTATATTATTGTAAAGTTTCATGAAAATCCATTCAGTAGTTTTTACGTGAAAGAGTAACAAACATCCATCCATACTCACAAACTTTCGCGTTTATAATATTAGTAGGATATATATCTACTATATAAAAATAAGTCGGGTTTTCCTTCCTGACGCTATAACTCCAGAACGCACGAACTGATTTGGCTAATTTTGGTCTTGAATTATTTGTGAAAGTCCAGGGAAGGTTTGTACGTTGAAAAAAAATCGAATAATTGCCGGGAACCGACATCCACGCGAGCGAAGCCGCGGGCAAAAGCTAGTTATACATATAGGTATTGAGGGTTAATTGCTACTAAACTTACTATAAACAGGGAATAGTGGAGAGGAATCATCCTAAAACAAGTACCTACCTAAATTTATAACGAGACGCAAAGGTCTTTTAATAATGTAGCAGCACGCCCTTTTCTTTTACGGACAGTGCACCAGGCCCAAATATAACCAAAATTAAGGTAGTACTATCATATAAGGTAAATAGTTTGGTGTAATTAGTTCGCTATATGATACCCAAAAGGGCAAAAAGGAACGAGCACTTTATATTTACTTTGTATTGATCGATGGAAAAAACATTTATAATAATTAACACAATATTTTTTAGCTTTTGATTATTTTAATGTTTACAATATATTTCGTCCCTTTTATTCTTATGGTGACAGAGAATAAATACAAGTATCACCACCCCATCTCATCCGAGGAGTGTCGTACGAGGCGACTAACGTAAAGATACGCAGACGATATCACTGCCAGAGAAGGAAAACTCGAAATAAAACCCTGTTCCAAACGTAGAAACAGTAGGCTAAGGCCAAAACATCGGGAGAGACCTAGGTCCAGTAGTGGACTGTCATAGGCTAGTTGGTTGATTAAAATAATAAACGCTAAATTTAGTATAAGATACTAGTTGTTGCCCATGTTATCGTCAATAAGAAATTTTGGTGCCATTCAAACCATGGTATAAAAAGTTCAAAGACATTGGTAGCTCCCAATTACAACCGTTGATAGTTTAGTGGAATTGATAGTTCGAATCTTGGCCATTATACTACCGAGATGAACCCAGTTTTGACTCAAGCAAAATTAGCTCAGCTGGAAGATAGTCTGTTACGATTTTTACTACCACATATAACAGAAGAAGCACATACGATATACTTCTACGCATAAAATTTCAATAGTATTTAAGAGCTTTTGACCCAATAGACACATCTATAAAACTTATAATGAAGTAATTTGTGTCGACGCGTATGTCTGTCACAGTTACAGATAACTAGTTTCGCAACCACTCTCGTATTAGGCTATGTTTACTTACTATAAATAAATTATAGCTACGCTCCTTGCGTATGCTTCACATAAATAACTGGAATTCTTATTACTCACTGTGTTCTAGGAATAGAAATAAAAGTAGTAGTTACAGGAATATTTTTTGTGTTTGCACCAGGGGCTCAGACGTCCAACACTATCTACATATATCTAGGTACTTATTGAATTTTTTGATCTGCGCTGCTGCTGAGAATCTCCTGACAATTATTTCTGTAATAATAATCCGCTAATTATATTGTACCCAGGATCTAACGATTTGAAGTAAACATGCTACGGTAAAACAAAAAACTAAATTTTCAAAAGTGTGGATACCAATGCCACTTTTTATCTTGTATTTGGTTCATCAGCAAAAATAGTGTTGGGGCATAGTGTAGAACCTACATAATAATGATTAACAGAATAATAATAATGTTATTAGCGTGTAGTAGTAGATAAGCAATTTAAATTAGTAAATAAACGAGCAATAA
The DNA here is from genome assembly GCA_914829495.1 of Eilema sororculum. Classification (NCBI taxonomy): domain Eukaryota; kingdom Metazoa; phylum Arthropoda; class Insecta; order Lepidoptera; family Erebidae; genus Eilema; species Eilema sororculum. The sequence continues at coordinate 13,190,055 of OU618543.1, read as the reverse complement.
CAATCAAATAATAAATAAGCGATAAACAATATTCGGTGAACTATGCTAATTGCAGCAATTTGATTTGTGTTAACTTTTATCAAAGATTGTTTTATTATATCGGGTGCTGCGTCAGTTACACAATTGTTTAACTATATTAATGCGCAGTAAAGTATTGTGATCGTGATTTCCCGACGTATGTAAGTACCTATTCCTATAGAACGTTAAAATTATGGTATACTAACCTGGGTTTATCATCATATAGATTCAGATAGAAAAAAGTTAATCGCTTAAGCGGGACTTGAACCAGCTACCTTTCTCTTACAAGGGGAATCGGGTTTATCATCCTCAATTTAGTGACAGTTTGAACTTCTGCCAATCATTTTAAAGACCTCTTAACTACAACGGACATGATAGGCAGCCATGTCATGATATATAAGACTGCTTTTCGACTAGTTTCCTATCAATAAGAGTGGTCTAACAAGGGTTGAGATTTGTTCTAGCCTACAAGAATGGAGTCATTTGTAGGCCCTTCTAGGTGTTGGTATCCACTTTATTTCTCCAGGTAACTCTACGAGTACAAATATCAGACTATACAAGGAAAAGTCTCATAAATAATTTACTTATGAGTTCAGGGTCGCTGCCTCCCAGGTAAATCTGGGTGGTTTATCTCAGCATACCTTTCGATTCTGGTCAATATTATCCTCGTCCAAGCTACGCTGGTCTCATATACTTAGGTATATTTTTTTTTTGTAAACCAACAAGATATCATTGCGCAGTGTCTTGAGTAAGACTGGTTTTGATATTTACATGATAATTAGGTAGGTACGTAAGTAGGTATCTATGTATGATATAATTCATGTAGCTGCTTTATTATCATATAATGTTTATAATCAATATACTCGAAGTATGCATGTACGGAAGGTGTATGCATGCATGTGTCATATTTTATTTTCCGCAACAGACTAAAGTGCACGTGCTTTTTTAAAGCTTGTCAGATAAGTTTCAAGTTTTTCGAGTAATCACTTTGGTCTGGCATATGTTTAATAAAATAACGAATGTTCGTATATTATATAGCTACATATATCACTACAATTTCTAGTTCAAAAGACGAATGTGAATTAAGTAAAAGATAAGAATCGTTCAAATCAGAACCAATGGTTTACTGGTAATGGTAGTAATAGATGTCTATCTGATATATATCAATCACACCTATTGCTATTACTGCGATAAAAATACCGAAATATCTTATAAACTTATTAGATATTACGTCGATTTCAGCATTGTTCGATAATTTTATTTGCCATTTCTTATCTGAAAACTCGTGTTTGCTTATCTGCTTATTTATTCGTATTTGCATATCAGCAGTCATAAACAAAACAAGTGCAATAGTCATATAAATAGGTTTACATAAGATGAGCCAAAGTAAGGACAATTGAACTAAACTTGCACCTCACCCTCGCGCAAGAACTTTTAAAAAGTACAGCGATCCTTCCGATAATTCGAAAGAACTTAATTCGTGGCTCCAAAGATCTATTCGAGCCAATTTTTAATTCGATATATATATAGATTTAAGAATGCATTCTATAGAAGTCGATATATTTAGGTTTAAGGCTAAATATCTGTTGCGAGAGATATGCTTTTGGCAATCTCACCTCCGGCAACCAAGCACCCAAGACGGCGTGCGTTTTAGTCGGTTCGAGTCGGACATAACCACCTCCACCGGCTCCGTGGGGGTGGTATCCGTGGGGATTTATCGCACGATAAAAAAAGGCTAAATATATGTAGGTAAATAGCCATTATTCTATTTACTTTGAATTTGTAACATTTAGTACAAACATTTGTACAAATATGATTAACCTGTATTGCAATACATGGAAAAGGCACTAAGTCAAGTACTGAAGTACTAAAGTTGTAATTTAAAAATAATGAAAAATAGATCTATTTAGCCGAAAGACTTTAAGTTATAAGATTTTGATAAGGTAATCAAACATAAGCCCTATATCCACGAAGGACAGAATATACCTATACATATGATTATTTGCAGATAATATAATGCTAGGGCTACACTACCATGATATGTCAATAATTACCTCCATAATTTCAACAACAACTACTTAGGTGTAGCCGCGGTGGCTACACCTAGGCGTGGCAATAGTTATACCTCTCAAATGTTATACCTCTACATTGATATGAACCACAAATAAACGTCATTGAGTGACACGTGACAGGCAATAGTAGCGCCCTTTGTCAGCTTGAATTGTCTTGAAAATGCAAAGCTACTTTATGAGAAATGGCAATGATGCTCTGCGCGTTTGTGATTCATGAATATATCAGTATTATCTTAAAAATCAATGAGTACCTATCATAAATAAAACTAAATATTTCAAAAATTTTGAGTCAATAATATATATATAATAAAGCTTTCGCCAAAGAACACAGTCATGCAAACATGTGAAGCTGATTAGAAGCTTTGACAATAAATATTTGATTTATCTGTTATAATATTCTGGTCTAAATACGAGTACACATCATACATGTCATTATCAAGTATGAAGTGATTGGTCCATGAGACCAACAGACTAGAATAATATCATTAACTACTTTATTTATTAGTTTAACTATATTATAGTGAACGAATTATAGTTTAAAATCTACTTCAGTTACACTTTCCTTGTTCGGACGAGTTAGGAAGATAACTCGTTCGGGTATTCAGAGCACAGAGCGTCAAGTTTTATAATTTCAAAGCTCCCACAAGACGTAAGTTTGCGAAGAATGAAAACCCCGGCGAAATATATTCAATGGTTATCGTGACTAGCCTGCATACACAGCTCAACACGACAATTTGCTATGTGATTATTGATTTATGAAACATGCCTTACTTTCATCGAGTTCCGAAGTTATTTTAACATTAATATGTAATATATTCAAACTTATCTTTCACGTGTGAACTCAGCATGGGTAAGCGTTTAATGCTTGTTTGGAAGCCAGATCACTGAAATGAATTAAACTTTTGAGTATTTTCAGCGCATTTCGAATTTAAAAAGTTAGCATAATAAACGCTATAAAAATGTCATTCAAGAATTATAAAATACTAGCTTTTGCCCGCGGCTCCGCCCGCGTGGATGTCAGTTATCGCGACCAAACATAGCCTATGTCCTTTCTCAAGGTCTAACCTATCCCTATACCAAATTTCATCAAAATCGACAGATCGATCAGACAGACAGACAGAGTTACTTTCGCATCTATAATATTAGTATGGATGTTTTGTATATATTTTCATAATAAGTAAGTACTCATGCCATAAAGTGGATCTCTCTTGTTGATTGAAGAAAAAGGTGACATATAGGTTTTTCTGAAAATATGCCAAAATTAAAAAGATTTCGAAATAAATAAAATTTTGATTGTTAAAATGTCAACGTTTCAAATGATCCATAAAGAAACATCCGACTTGAGAACCTCTTCCTTTTTCGATGTCACGTAAAAGACTAACCTTAATCACTGATTACACTGATTACTTAAGTACTAAGCAAATCGAACAAAATTCAATACAAAACTTCATACTTTGAGGTCAATTTATTTCCGCCCCCGCTATGTGGCATTTCTAATTTAAATTTCTCTGCCTCGAGTAAAATTTTCACGCCAGTACTTACTACGGACGTAGGAACAAAGTAAAATTAATACTTATTTTTTGCTATTCAATAAACATTCATTTCTTACCAAGAAGTTAACGGTCTTGTTTTTCAAGTGCTAAAGAATTGTTTTTTTTTTTTTTTTTTTTATATTTAGTCCGTCAATTGACTGTACCCCGCTATATGGCAACAAAGCTGAAGTGCAGTCCAGAAGATACAGACCACCATTCCCGGTGCCATTGGACGTAAAATGGTGGTCCCTAACTTGACGGCCTTGATAGATGCCTTTTCACGCCCCGCTTGAAGAACCCGGGACTGTAAGAGGAGGGAAACACGTATGCGGGCAGAGCATTCCAGCTCTTTATCGTGCGGCAGAGGAAAGAGCCCCCAAACCGTTTAGTGCGAGATGGTATGGATTCCACCGTGTGTGGATGGCACCGCAGACCAGCACGTGTTGTTCTGGATAGTAAGGGAGAGGGTGGGATCAGTTGATATAACTCCTCAGAACACTCGCCGTGGTAGAGGCGGTAGAAAACGGCCAGAGAGGCAACGTCTCTACGCAACTGCAGAGGTTCCAAGGTGTTGGTAACCTCAGGATCACCTATGATACGAACTGCACGTCGCTGCATTCTGTCAAGAGCGTCTAACAGGTATTGCGCGGAACCATCCCAGAGATGAGAACAGTATTCCACACAAGAGCGAATCTGTGTCTTGTACAGAAGACACCGCTGCTCCGGCGTGAAAAACCGTTTCGCCCTGTTCAAGATCCCGAGTTTGCGCGACGCTGTTTTGATGACGCTCTCGATGTAATTCTTGTTGTTCAGGTTGCAGCGAACATCCATTCCGAGCATGTCAATGTGGTCCTGTAGAGCCAGCGGTGTATTCTGGAGAGTAGGGAAAGGAAGGAAGGGGGAGGTCTTGGCTGTGAACGCGCACGCTTGTGTTTTTTTGGCATTGAACTCGACCAGATTCTCTGATCCCCATTGGGAGATGCACGTCAGGACACGGTCGAGCTCAACGACAAGCCGCTGTCTATTTGCGTCAGTGTCAGCCCGCTTGGCCGCGGGGTGCCCGAAGTATCGCCCATGTAGAGTGCTATCATCTGCATAGCAATGGATACTGCCTACTGCTAGCATATCATTTATATGCAGAAGAAAGAGAGTGGGCGATAAGACGGACCCCTGGGGCACGCCAGCATTAACCTGCATGAACTCTGAGGCCCGGCCGTCACAGAGAACTCGGATACTACGCTCATGCAGGAAGCTGGCAACCCAGTCGCATAGTCGAACAGGCAGACCATAGGCCGAAAGCTTGGAAAGTAGCGAACTGTGCCAGACTCTATCAAAGGCTTTGGCGATATCAAGACTGATAGCCAATGATTCGCCATGCCTGTCCATAGCCTCACCCCAGAGGTGTGTGACGTAAGCCAAAAGATCACCCGTTGACCGTTTCGGTCTGAACCCGTACTGTCGGTCATTAATTAGGGAGTGATCTTCTAGGTAACGCATGAGCTGTGCGTTAATGATATGCTCAAACACTTTACAGAGGACTGAGGTGACAGCTATGGGTCGGTAGTCGGTCGAGCGATCCCCCTTTTTGGGGACCGGCTGTATGTTCGCCTCCTTCCAAGCCCGCGGCACTACTCCCGAAGCATACGACAATCGGTACATTCGCGTGAGCGCCGGCGTCAACTCCGCTGCGCATTTTTTCAGGACTACCGGCGGAATACCATCGGGGCCACTGGCTTTCCGGATGTCGAGTGATTGCAGGGTTTTGCGGACGTCGCAGTGCCTGATACGGATATCAGGCATTGAGTGACCGCAACTTGGCAATGTGGGCGCCTGCACACTACAGTTGTCAACCCGGGAATTAGCCGCGAAGAGGTCAACCAGCATATCCGCTTGCTCCTGCGGCTCATGGGCCAGTGATCCGTCTGGGCATCGCAGCGGGGGCAACGAGGGCTGGCAAAAGTTAGCTTGTACGGCCTTGGCCAGTCGCCAGTATCCACGACTGCCCGCAGGGTGCGACATAAGTTGCTCGCCTAGCCGTGCCACGCGCTGGGCATCCGCTCTGATGTAAGCCCTTTTGCAGTCCTTGGTGGCTCTGTTATACGCCGCCTTGAGATGGCCCTCATTTGGATCGCGCATTGCATGTGCCCTGGTCCAAGCGCGGCACGCCAACTGTTTTTGCTGAACAGCAGCAGCGCACTCACGACCGAACCAGGGTCGAGTTCTGCGGGCACTGGTGACCTCAGTGTATGGAATATAATACTCCATGCCCAAACTGATTTCACCAGCGATGGCAGATGTGCAATCTGATGGGTCCCCACCATTAAAGCAGCGCTGAGTCCACGGGACGGATGCATAGTAATCTCGTAGTCCATCCCAATCTGCTGACGAATAGTGCCATAACCGTCTTTTGATCTCCACTGGTCTTGGGGGGGTAGCGATAGGCACCTTGGCGCAGATCAACTTGTGGTCGGAGGTACCCAAAGTGGCATGAACAGAGACACTGTACTGGGCTGGGTGGGTCGTCAGCAGAAGGTCCAGCAAAGAGGGCTGATGACCCGCTATATCTGGTACCCGCGTGGTTTCGGGTACCAACTGGGCCAAGTCGTGCGTGAGAGCGAATGCGTGGGCAGTCCGTCCAGCATGGTCAGTTCTGGTAGATCCCAGCCACACCTCGTGGTGGGCGTTAAAATCCCCCAGAAACACCAGTTCTGCGGACGGGAACCGCTCCTGCGCTGCATCTGCCGCCCGACTCAGATGGTCGAAGAGATGAGCCGTTTCCGAAGGTCCTCCCTTAAAGGGACGGTACACGCAGGCGTAGACTCGGCTAGACGTGCCGTGGTCCACGTGTAGCCAGAGAACAGAAAGAGAAGGGTCCTCCAGGCAGCGTAAGCGGCGACAGCAAACATCCGCCCTAATATACACGCACACTCCAGCCTTTGCCATGAAGTTCTCCTCTATCACAAAGCCGGGGTATAGAAGGTAAGACGTGTCACCAGGGCGGCTTATTTGTGTCTCCGTGAGGAAAAGTAGAGCAGGCCGTGCAGTCTCAAGATGTTGGTGGACAGCTGTGAGGTTAGAGTGGAGTCCACGAATGTTTGTGAACTCCACCTCAAATGGTGTTGATTTGATGGAGGAGGGGTTTGCCGCTGTATATCCTGCTCTTAATTTATGTGCTGCCATTATTGGATTGAGTGGAAGGGAAGGCGTGAAAAAAAAAAAGAGGTAACAACCCACGCAGCAGTATGTGACAAGGCGCGGGTATTGGTTTCGTCGGCGGATGTGTGGCCCTGTGGTGGCCGACCCGCCGGACGGAAGGGCCCCCGTACCCCCCCGATAGTGGTCGCCGGGTCCATCTCCGGTCACCAACCGGCACGACGAGCCACATCAAGATTATGCGCGGCCTGGTGGGGCAGCCTCCCAGAGTGGTTAGTTCCAGTTGGGCCCCTGTACTATGCCGCGGGCGGCCAGCGGCACCACCGTTTCTACGGGTCTCCCTGGCCGACGGATCGACCCACACCATAACCACACTCGACCTACTCCACCATTATCCCACTGGTCCCAAGCGTGCTGCGTGAGCTGCCTCCTCGTCATCTCCGGCTATGCAGTTCCTGAACCTTGAACGCACCCCAACCAAAGTTAGGATACTTGGAGGGTTTTTCGGAAAAGCACGGTGGTACCAACCCGGACCAAAATTGTGCCACCAGTAAATTACGCCAGAGCCTCGTTCGTTAATCAGCAGATGCACCAGCTTGCAGGTGAGGTTGGCTTGGCCCCAATGGTCTTGGTAGGACCCATTTACATCCAAAATATATATCTACCATATTATATATAACCAAAATTAATAAAAGTACTAGGTTTCAGAAGTATTTGATTTCATTACGGACGGGTACATAATGAAAGAGGGATTTATTTAGTGTAACTTTAAATCATCTCAAATTATACTGTAACACTCTTGTAACATTTCAATTTTATTTTTCAATTAAATCAATTCTGTCCCTCTAGACCTGTAACAGTTTTTATAAATCTTGCGTGGTTTTTCCCAATTAGTTAAAATCTAGGTACATTTTTATTTGATAAAATAAAATTAACAAAAACAAACCTAATGTGTGATACTGCTAGAAGATGACAATAAAACTAGATAAACAGGAATATCTGACACATCAAAGACGGTAATAAAATCGGAACCTAACTCGTTTCTTATATTTTGGTTTATTTTTGCCGTAGTTGTGTTATAGCTCTTTGATATTTTTTTTATTTTGGTATATCATGTTTATTTTTAATTCGTTGAGTAAGCAGGTCGGGTGTGTGGAGTCTATGAAATTATTTTGGACTTTATTCTATACTATAATTCCCGACTTGAACCTATCCCTGTGCCATATTGTAGTCAGATCCGTTCAGCCGTTGTAGTATGACTTAACAAATACCTCCAAACGTCCGAATGTCCAAACATCTTCGCAAACTGTCACACTTATCCGAAGTACAATATGAGAAACATTGCCATCTGAACAAAAAAAAAGCTTGAAATGCAATGAAATTCGTTAAAATGATAAAAATAATACCATCATTGCATTTCCACAAACAGCTAGGAATAAAATCACGTAAATTGACTGTGCAGCTTTTCTAAAATCATGACTATTAACTTCCACAGGACAAACTTTTAAATGTTTGCATCACTATGAACGTTTTATTTTCGTTTGAAACGTAGGTTTTGAGAGCATTTTTGCAGATAGCTGTACACTCGCGTATGTCACTAACTTGTAAGTCAATGCATATACAGAAGAAATATAACTATCGTTCATACCTACTAACTTAGATGTTATTTATTGCTTAGACGATTGTAATAATAACTGACGGTCATATTTGGTACCTGTGTCGATATACATGTCAATTTTTCAATATCACTTCTATATAATAAACGTTACCAAACATGCTTCAAAACGGAGCTTAGGATAGTTTTTAATTTTTATAATTTTTTTCATCTCTATATTTTCGTCCTAATTAGTTCACCAATGGTAGGAGCCAAAACTTTAACTTTGAAATCACACTTTAGGTTTTTTAAGGATCTTGTAAGCTTTAAATAAATAAATAATAAATAAATAAATAAAATAAAAAGCATTTATTTCGGACAACTAATAAATCCATATTTTGTTAGTAACAGTGTGACTTAAAAATATATTAGTAAAAATTCTGATTGTAATTAATTATATTATTATTGTGAAATGTCAAAATAGAGGAATAAAAGCAATGTCACACAGTAAAAATCTAATCTTAATTTCTATACCGTTAAATTCATGTGTAAGTCAATTTGTAATTTAATTAATAGAATAAATTTTAAATTTTAAAGATATGTCAAGTTTATTTGGGAATTATAGTAAAAACTGTTATTATAAATAATTGCACGAATTTATCTATGTCATTGCTCTCATCGTCCCTATTTAGACACTATTTTTGTGTCCGAGATACATTCACGGATCCACTTAACTATAATAGGCGAGTCCCACCGGTCTGCTATAGTTTTCAGAATGGTGTTGGAGCTGCCCCGTAATCTGCAGAGCAATGAGACAGTCTTCTTTCTCATTATGGCTTGGAAACCATCTACGCAAGCCTGGATGAACATGCCTGATGCGCTACAAAATCGAGGCAACCCCATCAACATCCTGAAGGCGTTGTTGTATTGGACACGCAGCGCACTGATGGCCGTCTGCCTGTAGTTGATCCAGAGGCTACAAGTATAGAAAACTTGGCAGTATGCTCTGAATAATGTCAGTTTAACTGGCGTACTACAGCGTGCAAACCTTCGTACCAACATATTACAGCGCACCGCCAGCGCCCTGCGTTCCCTTCAATGTCTACTTCGTCTTTGAGGTCGCTAGTTAAAAAATGTCCTTGATATTTAAAACTGTGTACCCGTTTAAGGTCTGTCCCGTTAAGTTTAATACTGGGTACAGATGAGGGACGCTTACCGCCCGCGGCCTCAAACACCAAGTATTCACTTTTGTTAGTGTTATAAATGAGACCATGTGATTCTGCATATCGCTCGCATATAATAATGGAGCAATTTCCTGATGGCGTTGATCGTTGGACTCAGCAGTACCATGTCATCTGCGTAACTGATATTGTTGACACTGACGTCATCCACGCGACAACCAAACTTCATACTGCTGAGTTCTACAATCAGCTCATTTATATACAAATTAAATAGGCGGGGTGAAGTCAGGCCACCCTGTCTCACGCCACACTCCAACCTATACGATTGTGAGAAACTATCTCCCTATTTCACGCAGTTTTCCTGGTTGAGGTACCAGTACTGGAAGATGCGCAACAGCTCTGCTGGTACTTTTCTATCTTTAAGCTTTTTCCATAGTACGTCATAGGAAACGCGGTCAAAAGCCCGGGAGAGATCCAGAAAACATGCATATACTGGCGTCTGTCTGTCCGTATAGTATCTAACTGTATGTTTTAATGCAAGAATAGCTGTTTCTGTTGACAATCCGGACCGGAAACCAAACTGTGCATCATGCAGCTGTAGGTAGCTGTCTAGATGTGTATCCAGCAGGCCGTCTAGCACCTTCGCAACAATAGTTGCCAGTGAGATCGGCCTATAGTTACCCTTGTCCGCTACATCGCCTGTCTTATTCTTAATTATTGGCACCACTATAGTACGCATAAGATCAGCGGGAAGATACGAGTGGCACATACACAGCGAATAGAACATGGACAGGACCCTTGATAAATGAGGTCCTGCGTGCCGCGTTAAGCATAACAATAAAATTGTAACGTATTTCTACTTTATCAATTTAAAAAACAGTACCTAGAACAAACTATTGAAAGTTTATTTTGTACAGAGAGCCGTAACGCAGTGCGCTATCCCTTTTTCCAGGTATTTTCACGGAATTTAATTTTATCGTTCGAGCATCACACCACACAGTGCCGAAACGACAGATGATTTGCATATTCATGCGTCTCGTTTTAAAAATCCTTTTTCATCTGAATAAACGTCCGTAGCAAAACACAGCGCGTTCACGCGCCCCTTTCACGAATGCGTCAATGACCAGCTGTCGTTTATTGGACAACCTTTATCCTTCAAACGACGTTTCAAAACCGATGTACAACACATTAGGCCCGTATGCTTTTCATTGACAGCATAATCATTTTCTGACGCAGATGTTATTGACGGTGTCCTGAGAATATCAATAACGTAAAGATGGCTGGATATTTCGTGCGGAATATCCTGCAATTAAACGGTCCGATGTAGTAGGCAACAAAGTTTAAATAATTCTAATGTATTTAAGTAGATAAGTATTATAGCAATGTAATTATGTTAGCGGGTGAACTATATATACTTATATTCAGACTTTGAATAATGGAAATGGAAAGAATGTCAAGCGTAAGTTAAACAGAGGGTTGTTGAGAAATGAGTAGAAAAATAAAGCTAGCGAAAGGAAATACATTGCATAAAAATCAGCTAATAGTTCCTGAACGAGACGACGAGAAAGGTAGAGGCTTTTTATTTATATAATTGCTGTTATTTGCACAGGTAAGTGTTCACAGGTCATTTAAGTTCGCCGAATGTATCATTGATTTAAAAGCTACCTACTTATTTCAATAATGAATCTCCCTGCCTGATGACACAAAGGGGATGGTACCTAAATACGCGGGTCAAGCGAAGGCGGGACAGCAGCTTTCTAATTCTATCATTATTAATATTATACCTTTATTTATTTATTAAGGTTCTGTAAATATATTTTCTTTAAGAATCAAGTAAACTAGAATTGTAGTATACAGCTCTTGAACTTAACTATGAAATTCATTTATTTTATCAATCATAAGTACCTATTCAACCACATACCTCCTTTAAAAAAAAAGGTATTCTCAGAATTTGGGTAGTAGAAAAAGATTTTCAAATTTTATTTGTCTGATAAAGTTTCGTACAGAAATATACCTTTTTATGGCGATATTGAAATATAAACCTTAAGCATACACGATAAGTTTAGTTTTCGTATGAAATATTGAAATAATTCTATTCAACTGTTGCTATTGCGCCTGATGAATAAACATGTCGTTTTCAGCTGTAAATATTATGTGTTTATATTACTCGAAACGGGAAGGGGATGGCAACCCGCCATTTATAAAAATTATGAAGTTGGTTTGAGTACCGCATTCATTAATGATATACTTAGTAATAATTTGTATGATACTTACCCTAGTATAATTACTAGCCAGCCACAGTGTTAAGAGGCATTGAGTTGAATGAATTTTTACAGCATTAATTATGCTAACTATACAAATCGAATACATAGGAAAGTTAGCATACTTGATTCATTCGTTTTGCGATTTAATCAATTTTTAAAAATGATTGTAACATCATTGATTGATTCCGATACTTCGTAAGAAAATCGGTAGATTACTGCACCGTCGCCTTAAAGACGTATAAGGGAAATTTGAATCACATCGGGAGTGTCTCGGTAGCCGAATTGGTCAAGGCATTCCCCCTGTAAGGGAAAGACTGCGGGTTCGAGTCCCGCCCGAGAAGATTCTTTTTCCCTATGTATTCGAGGCATTGAGTTGTTATTTAAAAAGCTTTACTTCTTAAATCGTAACGTAATACGCCAAGCTTTACAAGGTATGATGATGTAAAGGACTATGACCCTCTCTGAACGGACCAGCCTGGAGTATTGTTAATGTTTACGACAGTCGTAAAGAAATGACAATATCATACATTGATTATTCTATACTGTTCTATCGTAGGACGTCAGTCAATTTTTTCAGGCGATAGAAGGTGGAATATTTATTATTATTTTAGCTCGTGGGTACAGTCTTTTGGTTACGGAATGGAAACACTCACCATCATGAAACCATCAAATAACCATCGTTTACATTTACTTATGCTATTCACAATTTAGAAAGGTAAAATAGGTACCAAAGTAATCTACTACAATTGCCACAATACTGCAAATTAAACCCCATGAATGTGCGGTATGTAATTAATAGATAATATTGCACATCATCAACAAACATAATTAATGTATCCCGTATATAGAGTATAATGAAATGAAATGATAATGAAAAATTATTTATTCAAACTTGTGTTCAACTTTTTGACGTCAAAGTTCATCACCGCTTCCTTGGCACCTGTGGAGAAGAAACGGCGCGCGGCGCAACAAACTTCACTGCGTCAAACACATTTTACAGACGTCAGTTTATAGTATGAGAGCTGACATGACTTTTGGAGTACATGCTTGAGGCAACCTGAAACCTTGTCACACGGTCTCTCCTATTATTCCCCAACATGAAGGTGCAGATCTGGCTGGTGAGTGACGGGGCTAAACCATCCTATGAATTTTTGAAAACATAAAACAATGGTTCAAAAAACATGTTTGAGGCATTATGCAATTTGTAGGTCAATGAGTCCTTCACTATAACTAATTTGTAGGTCACCTGGCAGGTAGAAAGCCCCACTAAAATGAACTGTTTTTTAAGGAATCTTATTTTTTATTTATAAATAATATCCTATTAAAATTTCAAGTTAGATTAGATTAAGTTAGATTTAGTTCACACAGCCCAAAAAATATCAAAACGCTCTCAATTAACAATACAATTTAGAAGAAAATATATTAAAGATCGAAATAAATAAAACGAGTGATCGAAACGTTTTTACAACACGGTTTTCTTCCCTACATGCATATTTATAACAAAGACGCATCAATCTTCTTTACTTTGCAGCACATACAGTACGAGTATTCTGCTTTCAAACGAGATAGGGGTACTTAATAAAAATGGGAGCAAAATAACACCGAGTTTTAAAAAATGTCTTTGATGTAATATATAGATGTTCTTGTTAAATATTCCGTTCACAGAGTGGCACTTAATCGAGTCCAATTAAGTTGCTAATAAGATCACTTCTAAACTCGTTATTTATGTTTAATTAGTATATTCACGTTTTGAAATTTTGGCGATGTTCAGAGCGGATTTCACCAATGATAGGAGTTGCGATCAAATAATAGTTGAATTTATTATGATAAGTGAAACGCGAATCTTGATCATTTATTAAAACTTCATGCACAGTTTACTTGAATGATTTTACTAGTACAGGTCTTACCTTAGATTTGAAAAATGTTTATTACTTTCTTAACCTTCTTCTTCTGTCGAATCGATGGTTCTTCTACTGTCAAATTTTATGTTCCCAGTGTGCTGCTACCTACTTCTCAGTTTATTTGAATATTCTTTTTTTAACTTATTTTATTAAACTACACTTTTTATTTGTGCACCAGATCCTTCACCAGCGTGTAGATTATACTAATAACCTTTTGCAAGGCATCAGTTCATCTGGTTCCATTTACTGAATGACTTTCTCTACTTTACGACTCGTTTGTGGAATCTAACCTTCGACAGTGGTCAGCCGAATGTCACTTCTGTTAAATCAGTTACTACCTACTTTTCGTCAAAACGTCTTAGTTTTTGTTCCTTTACCTAATTGTGTATCGGACTCTTAGTTGTTGTGTAGTTCCGCAGCCTGATACGCATATCCAGCTCGCACTTAATCGGTTTTTGAATTTGAATTGGGCAATAGAAAATGAATAAACATTGTTGAATTCTACCAGCGGCAAAGGGATAAAATAGATTTCGATGAAAAGTTTTTATTCCGTAACAAATGGTATATAGCTAACAACATAGGTATAGGCATTATCAGTTAAAACATGCGACCTACCTATTCGGATCCATCATACCACTTACAGTTTGTGTAGAGAGATACCTATACGAAATAGAGTAAGTAGGTACAGGCAGCCAGGTTTAAAATTAAAAATAGCAGTAAGACAAGCTCTACAAAATACCTACCACACTAATATAACACCGGTCCGCGTTTCGATTTGCCCACTCCGCGGTGGAAATCTTTCTTTCGGAACGGAAGTCTTTCCTAGTACTCAAAGTTAAAATGATCCCTTAGAGTCTTTTGATCCCCACATGAAATAGGATCGATTGGCAACAAAACAATTTTTTGAACTAAAGGAATTTATCTTGCTGACTGTACGATTTTTCCAAAATCTATGAATGCAGTTCAAATATCTCTAAAAGTTTGGGTAGGTTTCGTAAGAACATTTCGCTGTAAACAGATTGGTTAGTACCTGCCCTTACTGCCCCGTTTCAAAAAGACACCAAAATAAAGAAGAGACAGAAGTGGATGAGAGATAAAAGGGAGAACAAAAGAAGATACAAGTCGCAACCGCATCGTATAGTGCAGCAGTATGTAGTACTAGGAATCTGAAACCATTTAAAATAGGATAATACATAGAATAAAGAAGAATGGAGCAGTGTGCACACGATAGGTAGGTATATAAGTTTTATTGCTCATGGCTGTTCGACGACATCGGATGAGAAACTATTATACTTACTGTTAATTAATTTGAAAATTTATTAGAGGTAGAAAAACAATGGACTTTTCCTTTGTTCTTACTTCTAACCATTGCTGAAATGGTGGTATTTCATGTACCTCATTTACTCGTATTAGAAGAATAGGTGTACCTACAAAGGAGACCAAACTTCACTCGGGGATATCCTTAAGAAAGATACCTATGTAATATAGGTAGATACTCCTAAATAAAATCACTATGCCTTACCTTATAGAAATTTAAAATAACATTAAAATATTTTTTTGCCGAGATTTGTGATGCTTATGAGTTTGATATACAAGAGTGTTCTAATAGCAGGTACAGTCAGCGTCGTATCTTGAAAGAAAGAAAGAAAGAAAAATTGTTTTTATTGCGGACTAATCGCACACACCACAAAATCCAAATAAAAAAAACCATAAAAATTACAAAATAAGTCTGTATATAATACCCTATATATAGAAAAATGGATAGGTAGGTACCCACTGCGTTTTTAAGGAAGTAACAAAAAAAAATACAATACCAGTGGCATGACCACAAAGTCTGAAAACGTTCTAAAAATTCTCGTATTATGAGCAAAATCAAACTATTTTATTGATTTAAATGATATTTTTGTCCAAACTAAAGGTGTGTACCAAATATTAGAACAATTAGTCAACTGGAAGCGGGTAAAAAAACGAAATTAAGATCATTTTGAGTACTTTGTACTTCATTTGAGTATTTTGTACGTCAACATCTTTCTGATGCTAACTGTACCTATAAGATCACATTGGAATATCAAGATTCAATAATCAAACCTCTCCAAATTCCTGTTAGGTATCTAGGCATATTATTACCGTGAAGCACTTCAGCCCCCTTATTATACAAGTGGCACAACATTAGTATTTAGTGGAATAGAATGACCAATGTATCGGATTGAAAGTGATACCTAATCAATTACTAGCTGGCCCGGCGAACTTCGTACCGCTAATTTTCTTCCGCCCGCTTCCTTTTCCACCTTTTAGACCTTCCCTAGACCTCCACGAACACTTCAAGACCAAGATAAGATAAATCCGTTCAGCCGTTCTTGAGTTTTAGCGAGACTAACTAACAGCAATTGATTTTTATATTTATACTTATATAACGGGGTAGGAAATAGAAGTATTAGATACTATTATATAATTCTTGAAATAGATCTAGTGTATCAATAATTATGAAGTAAAAACAGCTCAAATAAATTGGTTATAACTTCAACAAAAATAGATTTAAATATGAGAACGCCTTTGAAGTCTGTCATAGCAATTTATGAGATTAAGTCAAGGCTTTTTTGTTGCTCTGAAATGAATTTAGGAGTCTTCTGTTAGGATTTATCGTGTTACAGTGTTACTCCTTACAATATTTATACAACCTTTATACGCATATTTTTCCTTTTGCAAATATTTTATTTGTGTTTCAAACTCGGTAAAAAAACGCTCACAAAAAATAAGGTGTACCTAAGTATATTTCCAAAATCCTAAGGAGCTATGATCAGTCTTACAGTAATTTTATTTGTTACCCTATGGTGGAGCGCTTATGTACTTTCTTAATTATTTCCCACATAATTTAATTGTATTTCAATTTTTGTAATTTAAAAAAACCGCTTCTGTGATAGAATAATGTTTGAGTATTGGCGCTCATTTGTTGACCACTTAGTGTTGAAGAAGGCCAATAGATGGCGCTGTGCACGGATTTTTCGAACTATTCTTTGAGACTGAAGTTCCTACGAGCGACACTCTCAAGCTTCACGGCGGATCATCTGCCCGCCCGCATTTTTTATCAGTCTCTGACTCGCCGCCGCACCAAACGGAAGTTGAGTAATTCAACTCCTCGTTTCTTTTTCTGTGTAATTCTATAAGTTCCTTTGGCCACATTCTCAAGTCAGTATAAGTGAAGTGTATCGGAAGAAAACGACTAACTCAAGAAAGTCACCGGCCGGTTGACAACTACCTACCCACCAGCACGTGCCAGGAACCACGCCTGTCTGCAGCTGAATCCTCACGAGGTGGAACTCAGGTCAGTGCCGGTTCTCTTGCGTTTTCTTTCATAGAGGCGGTCACATGTGTATTTTCTTTCTATTACAACCTAACTGCAGGTCATAGGTACTTATACGCTCTGTGTGCAAACACACCAGTGGTCGGACTATTTACACGTCCTACCACAATGTATGGTCCTTACGAGTCGGATAGGCCAGTAAATAACATATTCACGTAATTATTGGTGAATAATATTTCTTTCCTATTCATTTAATTAAAAGATTCACGTAATTTTGGTGAATTCTTTCCGCCATCTTAGTTTCATTACTTTCATTCGCTAACAGATTTACGTAAATTATTTGGTAAATTCTGCATTTAAAACGCTAAATCTACGTAATAATTGGTAGATATTTATAATATTTGGTGATTTACGTATTAATTGGTAAATACTCATCATTCTATTCACATACGCGTAACTTTATCTAGTACGTAACATATCTAGGTACGTAGGTAGTTACATTCCCGCTCCGCCGTGCTACTTGCGCTATTATATGATAAGCCGTAGTACAATTTCAATAAAAAGTAGGTATATCTAAACTGTTTGTGTTAGATAATCTTCTTGTTATATTTCAATAGGTAGGTCCTACCTATCGTTAATTTGCAAACATGTCGTCAGATCTCGAAACGAAGCTTATTCTGTTGAATCAAAAGAAGGAATTATTGTTTGCACGCATTACTCGTTGGTATAAATCGTCGAAATCCATTGTTTGTTTTGACATAACGACGCGGTTTAATGAGGATTTTTTGGCTGAGACCGAGACCATCGATGATGTTCGCGATAAGTTCGAGTCGATTGTAGATCAAATAAATAGCTCAAATTTATCATTAGAATCCCCTGTGGAATCCGACTATTCTTGCCTTGACTCATTTGATGAATTGTATTCGAGAATAAAACGCATTAGAAATAAATTATCTACTCCCAAGGTCAAGGAGGTCGCCTCACACGGGTCGAGTAATTCGAACGCGTCTGTAGTGAAATTGGAAATGCTTGTTATTCCGAGTTTTGACGGACGCCCTAAAAACTGGAATACATTTTATCAGTCCTTTAAGGCCAATATTCATTCAAACAAACAATTGTCTGATTCGCAACGTGTGCAATACCTATTCTCAAAACTAACCAATGACGCATTAAAGTTCACTGCCGGTATTGTTCCGTCAAGTGAGACCTACAGTATAGTTTGGGACGCCTTGGTCAAGAAATACCAAGATAAACGTTCATTAGGTTCATATTATCTTAATAATATATTAGACTTAAAGAATTGTTCACCTAGTGTGAACTCACTTGATTCATTTATAGGTATATATTCCTCCTCTATCGCCGCGCTTAAAGAGTTAGGTATAAATGATTTAACGGACTTCATGTTTCTACAATGTGCCTTGAGGAAAATGGACACTCTAACCATCCAAGCCTTCGAACTTTCTGTTCGAGGTGTCGATATACCTACGACGCAACAGCTGATCGACTTTGTACAAGATCATGCTAAGATGATTGAACGGTCAAACCCGCGGTCTTCGTCATATGCGAAGTCGTCCACTGCTGGGACGCCACAGTCTAGTGATAGGCGTGTACAGCGTAATTCTAAGTCGTTTGTTGTCAGTGAGCCGATTAATAATAAGTCGAATGTGCCCGCCGCAGTTGACGCGTCCTGTTGTTTATGTGGCGGCAGCGACCACCGACACCTGTATGACTGCGCTCAGTTTAAAAATATGCAAAATGCAAAGGCTAGATATGAGTTTATTAAATCTAAGCGTGGTTGCGTCAATTGTCTAAGCACATTACATAATCTCCCGCAATGTAAAAGTACGTCAGTTTGTTTCTGTCAGAAAAAACATCATAAATTATTGCATTTTGATAATAACGTTAATAATTCGCACTCGCATGCGACGACTGTTGTCCCTCTCCCGCCGCCCCAGTGCGACCATGTTAGTCACACTCCTGAGTCACCGCTCGCTTCAAGCACTGTGCATTCGTATGCCTCTAGCCATAAGTGTGATATTCTCTTGGCAACTGCTCAGGTGTATGCTCGCCCTAAAGGTAGCACTGGAAATAAATCTGTAGTCAGATGTCTAATTGATAATGGCTCACAGAATAACTTAATAACATTGTCCTGTTGTCGTTTATTAAATTTACCAATAATACCAATGAGTAATTCTGATGTCAAAGGTGTTGGTTCCACTTCGCACCCGATAGTAGGCTATGTGTATTTGGACATTGAATCTCGTATTTATGCAGATCATAAGTATACTATACATGCGTTAGTTATGAATAGCCTTACGGATCAATTGCCATCGCAATTAATTAAATGTGATCGCGAGTTAAATCTTCGCGATTTACCGCTTGCTGACTTAAGCTGGAACATTCCAGGAAACATTGATATAGTATTAGGTGCACAGCTCTTCCCGTATATCTACTTAGGAAATAGAGTCGAGTGTGGTCCCAGTGCCCCTTGTGTACTATCAACCGCGTTTGGGTATGTACTTATGGGTGATTACCCACATAAAGATGTTGTGCCTACAACCGCATCCTTTTCTGCGCTAGCACTAAATGATTTAGTGCAAAAATTTTGGGAACTTGAGGAAGTTCCTGTGAAGCGCCTATTGTCTCCAGAAGAAACCGAGTGCGAGAATATTTTCACATCTATTGTGACTCGCGATGACGTAGGTCGTTATACTGTTGCGCTGCCGTTCTGCAAGGATCCCTCTGAACTAGGGAACTCGCGCGGCGTCGCTCACCGCCGGTTTTTGTCGCTCGAGCGTAAACTTCGTCAATCGCCAACCGTACGCGAAAATTACAATAATGTTATTCAGGATTATTTAGATAACGGTTATCTTAGTCTCGTTGATGACTCTAATTTGTCTATGGATGGTTATTACATACCACATCACGCAGTAGTTCAACATGACAAACCGATGCCGCGTATTGTGTTAGACGCGAGCGCTAAAACCCACACTGGTCTTTCGCTCAATGATATTTTACATATTGGTCCCAATTTACAGGCAGACCTGTTTTTATTATTATTAAATTTTAGGCTATTTCCTATCGCAATGAACGCTGACATAAAACAACATACCTGTCTGTATACTGACGATTTAGTTCATTCCGCACCTGATGAGGACACTGCTGTACACTTAGCTCGCAACTTGATAAAACTGTTCAAGGCTGGCGACTTTGGCTTAGTGAAGTGGTCTAGCAATTCTTCTGTGCTGCTAGACTCACTTCCTGATACTCACCGCAAATCGCTTGTGTTTGATGTTGGCAGTCATGTCGCAAAGGTTTTAGGTCTCTCGTGGGAGCCGTGTGGAGATAATTTTTATTTCACATCCACCTTGGTAGATGAGAAGTGCACTAAGAGAAATATACTCTCTATAGTTGCGCGACTATTTGACGTGCTCGGGTTGGTGGCACCTGTGATACTCTACGCCAAGTTGTTAATTAAGGAACTTTGGCCTAGTAAGAGTGATTGGGATGACCCTGCTCCAGAGCATATACGCTCACGCTTTTCCGCTCTCGTTCAAGAATTAAAATTGCTTGACACATGAAAAATTCCGCGATATATAGGTGTCGAAGTTGATTGCGAATTACGTCTTGTCGCATTTTGTGATGCCAGCCTGAATGGCATGGGATGTGTTATTTATGCACATTGTACCTACCCATCCAGCATTCAAACTCGCATTTTGTGTGCGAAATCAAAGCTCACTCCGACAAAGATTACTACGCTTGCTCGATTAGAGTTATGTGCAATTTTGCTTATGTTAAAGTTAATAAGAACTGTACGTGATTCTTATGCATTACGCATTCCCATTACTGACATTTACGCCTTTTCTGATTCCACGATTGCCTTATCATGGGTTCACTCGTCACCACATCGGTGGTCGATTTTTGTTAGCAACCGGGTCGCTCAGTGTCAAGAAAACTTGAACGCTAAACATTTTTATCACGTCGCCGGAGCCATTAACCCGAGTGATTGTCTATCACGCGGCATGCTACATACGTTTTAAAATTCGCACGATTTAAATTTAAGATCGAACCTCATTCTGTATCAGGATTACATCCTGTCCTTCTTCCTAAACGCGATCACGTTGTTGATCTAATAATTCAGCATTTTCACGTTGTTAATTGTCATACTGGACCTGGACTCCTCATGTCTATCATAATATATAAAACGCGTACTGGTACTTACAAACGCGCTGTAACCAAATTGTATCCTATCCCAACGCAATAACTTACAACGCTAAATAGAATCTTAAACTTTAATTTTTAACTCAAACTTTAAACATACTTTAGATAGAATATTGTTAGTCTAAGTTGTTATTTTAGCTATGTGTATTATTATGTTATACAAATTCACTATGGGCTCTAATCGGCCAGTGTTCGCTTGTTTGTTTCGTAACATCTTGCGACGTTCCAAAGCCGGGTGCATGGTGGAGCGCTTATGTACTTTCTTAATTATTTCCCACATAATTTAATTGTATTTCAATTTTTGTAATTTAAAAAACCGCTTCTGTGATAGAATAATGTTTGAGTATTGGCGCTCATTTGTTGACCACTTAGTGTTGAAGAAGGCCAATAGATGGCGCTGTGCACGGATTTTTCGAACTATTCTTTGAGACTGAAGTTCCTACGAGCGACACTCTCAAGCTTCACGGCGGATCATCTGCCCGCCCGCATTTTTTATTAGTCTCTGACTCGCCGCCGCACCAAACGGAAGTTGAGTAATTCAACTCCTCGTTTCTTTTTCTGTGTAATTCTATAAGTTCCTTTGGCCACATTCTCAAGTCAGTATAAGTGAAGTGTATCGGAAGAAAACGACTAACTCAAGAAAGTCACCGGCCGGTTGACAACTACCTACCCACCAGCACGTGCCAGGAACCACGCCTGTCTGCAGCTGAATCCTCACGAGGTGGAACTCAGGTCAGTGCCGGTTCTCTTGCGTTTTCTTTCATAGAAGCGGTCACATGTGTATTTTCTTTCTATTACAACCTAACTGCAGGTCATAGGTACTTATACGCTCTGTGTGCAAACACACCAGTGGTCGGACTATTTACACGTCCTATCACCCTATCCCAACAAAAACAGTGCACATTTTAATATGTCCACATGACACGTAATACTTATTGAATATAGATCCTGTTGATTTGGCCTGAATGCCGCAAAATTTCGTATTTGTGGTAGCTTACCCTAATAAAATAATTGAGTAGATCAGTCGAAAATAGTGCCTATTAATTATTATTATCAACTGTATAATGCATGAGCTAATTCCATGGAAGCCTTGTACCTGAACGCTATCGCAATTTCGGTATTAGGCATATTGTTTTGGTTAACCTAACTCAACGTACACCAAAATCACGTTAATAACATAGAACTGCTCCGTTCTTCCTGAACTGTAGGAAAACAATACGGGTGCAATAACTTTGCCGACAGTGCTGGAGAGATATGTGTTACTACGTTTGTACAGTCGCTATCAGAGTTGGCTTTGCATATACTTACTTATTCGACCACCTTGGCTCTAAACTTTTACATCCTACTTCCATACTACTTAATATTATAAATATGATGATAAAATGGCAATAGGCTCGCCACCTATTACATTGGGACCTAAACATAAACTGGTGAAATGTTGGTGCTAGCACCTCTGCCTACCCCTTCGGGGAATACAGGCGTGAGTTTATGTTATGTTATGTATTATAAATATGAAAGTTTGTGAGGTGTTTGATGTTTGTTATTCAATAACGCTCTAACGGCTGAATCTACTCTATTTTATTTCAGTTTGGAACACAGGTCTGGCTACTATTTTTGTATCGGGAATAGGTTCCCATGCATTACGGAAGCGAGATCAAAATTATACGCGGGCGAAGTCGCAGGTGAACACTAGTAAAATAATTAATATAAATTGAAAGATGTATAAATTCCTCTGAAGGTTCTCTGTCTGTCTGCATGTAACGCTTTCACCCCTAATTCACTGAAACGATTTTGATGAAATTTGGAATAGGGGTAGATTTTAGACCTTGAGAAAGGACATAGGCTATCTTTGGTCGCGGTATCCGACATCCACGCGGGCGGAGCCGTGTGCAAAAGCTAGAAATTTATATAATTATAAATCAATTAGGTATGTATCAATACAAAGATCGTGTGACACCACTTTTGAAGGTGACTGTACGTAGTGTAGTAAATATATTCCGTGTAACTTCTCTTTGGATTTTCAATCCTTTTCGTAGGGTACATGTGTGTTTGAAAGAGAGCGAATGTGGACTGTGACTGGGAGGGCTTTGTGTTAAACATGTGAAAAAAGCTAATGTTTGATCAGAAATCCAATAATTATAGGATTTACTTTTTTGTAGAGTTCATTCTGCGAAACTTACATTTCAAACTATGTGAAAACTACCATCTTTAGTCTCCTCGAGACCATGATTGTTGAGGAGCAATCGCAATGCGAATAATAAAATAACAAGTAAATCGCGATTGAATTCGTTAAACATATTTTATTTAAAAATCTTCATCTTTATTAGTAGTATCTATAGACAGATCACAATTACTTACGCTAAATCTTTCATCTCTGTACACAGCACAAGTACTTTAATCTTAAAAATATCGTCGTACATTGCAGAGATCGTAACTGAATGAACACCTATCCTTTGTGCGCTAGTGAGCTAAAGGAGTACGCTCAGAAAATATCTTAGGCGGATTGAAAAGCGATTCCCTGAAATCCATTCGGTGAGAAATGAGCCCAAGTTAGTCGCACGGATAGATCGGAACCTGTGTCAGGCGGACGTAGAGGGCGCGCACTTCCGGGGATGTGCTTCCGCCGGCGAGCGCTTCCGGCATCTAACAACATTTGCCATATACACGGATTCGGAATTTAAACGTAGATTTGCTAGCACTTCATTAAGATATCACTTACCGAGCGTTTGCTTAGGTTAACTGTTTGCATGAGAAATGTTTCACGAATTCAGAAGTGAAGAATCGATTGATTTCTGTTTATTATTAGGTACTACTTATTGGTAATGCTAAAAGTGAGGTCCAGTGGGTACTTTTGTGAGAGGGTAGAATCTTGGAGGTCGAGCGGGTACGTAGCCTAAAAAGGCTGCTTGTTTTTTTTATGAAACAAGTTTGCTATTTTCTAAAAACTAAAAAGAAATACTACATGATATCTAATACATCCATATCCATACTAGTATTATAAATGCGAAAGTCTGTATGTTACGCTTTCACGCTTAAACCACTCAACCGATTTTGATGAAATTTTGTATATGGGTAGATTAGACCTTGAGAAAATACATAGGCTATATTTGGTTGCGATAACCGACATCCACGCGGGCGGAGACGTGTGCAAAAGCTAATAGATTCATTATTGATTTAAAGGCATCAGTGGCGAAGGATGAAAATGTTGAAAATGTTCAAAAGGCAAGTCTGTGGAAATGTTGGAGTGTAAATGTAAATATATCTAAGTACCCAGGCTTCCATTTACAGAGCAAGCGGTAGGAATCGCGTTGTAGGGATCCCTCGCTATGGATAGGCATAGACACAGAACGACGCAAAATTGCACAACCTATATCCGTATGGACAGTTCTAGTATAGGACAAATATATTCCTGTACTCTTGACTCTCATCCAGAACGATGCAATGCGTGCACGTACAACTGTCAAAATATTAGGCACCCGTTTCGTAGAACATATTTGACGCACTGCAGTATCTCGAACGTGTCGTGAGTATTCTAAGTAACATTGTAAGTGTAATCATGATCCTTAGTGTGATCCAAAGATAAAAAATCACAGTTGGAATACGCTAGTTTGATGAGAATGATGAGACCTTTTTACGGAGGACAGAATATGATTAGGTTTTCCTTCTCCTTGGACACATGGACACAGGACTACTATTTTTAGTGTAGGTATTGTCCTCTACGGAGAGTCATTATCATCATTCTTATCATTCTATGAGCCTTTTAGCCAAACAGTTGGGGTCGACTTTCCGATCTAACTAACATGCAGCTGAACTTTGATATTTTCCGTAATTTTTTAATTGATATATAATTTTCAGTTTATAAAACTGCTAAAACTGAAGCAAATAAAAAAAAAAAAACATTTAAAAAAATCTAAAAAGTATTGGAACCTAGATACTAATGAATGTAGTCTGAAATTTGAATGAAACAATTCAGCTTTGTTGACGAGACACAAGAAATGCTAAGAACTCAGATACTTACATAATACTTGGCATGAATTTATGTATCTGGATTCTTAACGCTTTTCAAAGAGCACCTCGTTAACAACTTGCGTTTATAATTGTTACATTTTAAGCTCAATTTATCTTATCTTCCATATGCGACTTACAAGACTTGACAAGATTGATAGTCCAGGGGTATTCGAATGATATCGTAACCTCTCGAAGGTGAGTCAACGTCACTCCAAAACCCAAGCTTTTACGTAAATAAGGGTTATATGTACGACATTCTATCTGCTTATATTATGCAAAAATGTATTCCCGTTCACCTTGGTCATGCCAAAACTTGACAAGATTTTCCCGTTTTTGGTAAACGGTATTTCAATTAATGTTTGGCCACACTTCACTTGAGTACGGGTTAACCGATTTTTTTATTCGTAATAGCACAGGATTTGTATGAATTGAAATTGGACTTGCTAAGTGGAGCTGCTGTTAAATCTAAAAAGAAACCTTGAAGTCGCTATTTGGTAAGATAAAATCTGCCTGGGTCTATGAAGTTTTAAATGGACGCTATAGTTAATGATTTAGACATAATTATGTAATACTAGCTGTCCGCGTCCGGTGTTGTCTAGCTATAGACTCCACAAGACCCAACACAAGCAAAAAAAAATCAAGTAATTCTTGTTTTGATAGTAATGAACAATTAATGTGCATTTAGCTTTTTTAATTGAGCAAAGAATATTTTCGGGAGTAATAGTAGATATTAAATAGTTCTAGATCAAAATCCTCTGAGGTAGCGTTGAAGCATTTATTTAGGTATATCACTACAAAGTATAAAGCAAGTGCTAGTGCAAGTGCAAGTGTCGCTTTCCGTGTCCCTAGGTCCCTAAGTATGCTTATATCTTCCAAACTTCTCTACAGATTTTGATGCGGTTTCTTTTAATAGATAGAGTAATTCAAGAGGAAGGTTTATATGTATAATACATGCTTAATATAGTAGAGGGTGCAGCGGGAATGGGATCTGACACCACGCGGGCGTAAAAAAATTGGCGGAACAAACTTCACCAGGTCAGCTAGTTGTTACTAAAGTAACGTTAAAGTTATTGCTCGCACGATCACGAAAGGTGTTTTGGCTGCATTTGAACTAATAAACCACCTTATTATTTCATCACATTTCTGATTAACTTTGGTCCTGTATTAGAACATAGAAAATACAATTCTCTATAATTCAGTGCAGGTCATGGAGCTGGCTATAATGGGTGTGGTTGTGACAATATTCCTAAGGCGTTGGACCAAGAGATTGCAGATTCGAACGTTCCGTGTACTGGCGACGTAAACCAAATACCTAACACAAGCAATTTAACTCAGTTTGCATAGTTAACAACGTTACTTGAGACTATTTGTGTATACCTATGACACGAGGGTTGTTTGTCGTTTAGAATAGAACGTATAAAGTATAAGGAAGAATACTGCCGTGATAATCAAGACCATGATTCACTGTCTCCACTGTGTATCATTTTGTTTTTACATTCTATATTTGCCCGCGGCACTGCCTGCGTAGATGTCGGTTATCACGACCAAACATAGCCTATGTCCTTTCTCATGGTCTAATCTACCCCTATACCAAATTTCATCAAAATCGGTTCATTGGTTTAGGCGTGAAAGCGTAACATACAGACAGACAGACAGAGTTACTTTCGCATTTATAATGTTGAGTATGGATTGACTATTTTTCAATGTTGGCAAATCTTGGTAATTAAAATGCTTCAACATTAATCTTGATAATATTAAAATCGGATTAACAATGTCATTTAAATGTATCCATGAATCTAAAGTCAATTCTGATACCATTGTACAATTGTAATTATTGCCATTCTAGTTCATATAGACCCGACCCTATATAAAACATCTTGGCAACA
The DNA here is from genome assembly GCA_914829495.1 of Eilema sororculum. Lineage (NCBI taxonomy): Eukaryota > Metazoa > Arthropoda > Insecta > Lepidoptera > Erebidae > Eilema > Eilema sororculum. Next base: position 13,162,924 of record OU618543.1, on the reverse strand, counting down.
TTAATATAAAAGTATAAAAAGAAACAGAATCTTATTTTCACAATATTGGTATAACCAGGTGTACAATAAATTCAACCGGTACCTATTCATTTTGAGTTATGTATTTAGGCTAGTCAAAGCTGGCAAATATTTTACATGGAATGTAATTAAATTCATTTGTAATAATATTATGTACTCCATCATCCACATAGAGACGTTAGTCCTGATTGCATCCGAGGCCACGGTGCCCTCGGAGCTCAGGGTCCGCCTTCCGGCTCTTCCTCCTCCACTTCGCACGATCTTGGGCGTCCAAGGTAGTGAGACCGTTTTCACGCATGTCACCCTCCACGAAGCCAAGCCAGCACTTCTTGGGCCTACCCCTTCTACCTGGACCGGGTGGGGGCGCCATTGCCAGGCATTTGTTATTTGTTAGTTCCTCACGCGATCTTTACGCGTGACTCCACACATCCACCGCAGCATTTTCATCTCCGTGACACGCAGCATCGGCTTGTGTCGCTCCAACAGCGGCCACGCCTCACAGCCGTGTAAGAGGACAGGTCTAATGATTGTTTTATAGACCTATATAATAATATTATGTACTAGTCAACACCAAAAGTCACTGAAAGTATACAAACAAATTGTGTTGAACCACAATGAACATAATTTGTATAATTTAACGAAATCATGCAACTGATTTTGGGTGGACTTATTCGATCATAGGATAGGTAAGGCTTAAACGCACAAATAGACAGGTTAGTTCATACTGCTATCGCTTTCTAGGATATTATCTCTCATTTTTGTGTGTTTGAAATGGTTACATAGTTTATATTCGCAAGTTCGTACTATAATCGGGTCTTACAAGGCATTGTCCTCAATTTGGCAAAATGCCACCTCATCTGAGGGCCAACAAATCAGAATAAAACAATCATATTACCTTACACCCACTCTTGTATTACGTACATACTTCACATTAATAAATAACCACTCTACACCCACGTACGTAAGTCCACTTGCACACGAGTGGCCAGAACGGAAAACAAAAGTACCTATCAGGAGAAAATGGCGAAATGTTGTGTCTGATACACGATTAAAGTCGTGAAACAACTTTCTGGGCTTTTCACAGACCTCAAAAGGAAGAGGTTCTCTTCTGCGGATGTTTTAAAAGTGTAAACTTAATTCCATGGCCATAAGAGGAAGTCACAAGTATTTTTATTAATTTTCACACATCTTAATAAAAGTTCTTATCGTCGAATTTATTTAGTGAGATCCTTTGAAATGTTGTAGTTCAGGAGTCTAGAGAAGAAATTTTGGTATTACCTACAAATATTGTCTTGCTTAGTAAAACTAGTTGATTTGGTACAACTATGTGGTCGATTCATTTCATCAGTTTGGAACTATTACCTACCTAAATATGAATATTCTCTAAATTACACACATCAATCATACCTGCCAGAAGGAAAAAGAAAACCTTTCAAATAACATCCAACACGAAATTTAACGCAGTCCACAGTGAGACACGTTTGGCAGACTTCGTTTTCATCATCACATACAAATATCAAAATAATAATTAAATTCAAAACATGTATATGAATACAGGTAAAGAGTTTAATACTAATTACAGAAAACAAATGAAAGTTAGATATAACATAACATAACATAACATAAACTCACGCCTGTATTCCCCGAAGGGGTAGGCAGAGGTGCTAGCACCCACATTTCGCCAGTTTAACCTGCGATAAATACACACATAACTTCGAAAAGCATCGGAAAGTCATTGGTGTGTGCCATGGTAAACCTATGGTATAACAATTGCACATATCTCGTAAATACCATTTTGCTTAGATTATACCTCACGCCTGATATCTTATGCCTTGTTTTTCCTGTATAATTCACTCCATTCACATATTAAACAGCCATTTTAAAGCATGTTTTGGTTCAGCATTAATATAGATAACGTAGCCAGTGGTAGTAGGTACTATTACTTATTATGTGACGTAGCATACAACAATAACATAGTGAATAGGACGCAAGATATCCAAATACGCAAAGATTTTCGGGGGAAATCATTTTCACAAGGCCCATTTACACCTTGAATATTTTTCGGTTACTGAATGTTCACTTATTCGTGTTGGTTTGGTCGTGTGCATCGAATTCACCGCGCACTGAACAAATACAAGTGCGGGTAACGAGGCCTCTACTCTATTGGGAATTTGGAGCATGTTACCATTTCAGTTGCCGCTCATTCTTTAAAATCACTACTTTAAAAAAGTATGTGGCGTTGTTGTACATTGAAAACTGTAACTATATTAAGGCGGCAAAGCCTGGGAATTTTAGAGTTTCGTGCGTATCGACTGGCTCAAGCTCGGTGGTTGACTTGGGTTCCTAAGATGTGGGTGGGGCCTCATATACCTTGCTCCCGTTTTTTGTAAATTTCCGTCTCATAAACTATTTTGCGATAATCATATTTTTTGCTTTAACTTATGAGCATCACTGCACTACACTATCAATGGTGTAGAACAACGTTCATTAGTTGTACTTAAACAAGGTAAAAGTACCCATCATAAAAAAAATGAAATCAAAGAAATAAAAACGCCTTTGCCTGAGTTTCATTTAAATTGCAAATCCTTGCTGCCGTTCATTCCAATCGCAATCTATCTTTTTCTGTCTTTTTTATTTTCCTTACATTTAAATCTAAAATTCAATGGAACAGAATCAATTAATTGAATTCGAACGAAGGTAGTTTTTGTTTAACACTTGGGGTATTCGATAAAAAGTAACAATGAATGAAAATGTTATTTTTGCTTTTTCTATCGACCTTATTTTATAATTCAAACTTATCGTAGGACAAAAACTTTCTTCATCTGAAAGCACATAATAGCCTGGAGGCATGATAGATTCGCAGACAGTACCTACCTTTTTTCAAGCGGAAACCCCACGGTGTTTATCTTTGCACGTTGATTTGATTCTGATGACTAGGCACTTTATAATGAACATGGCTGGATTCGTTATCCAGGATAAATTCCATGTAAAGAAATTCCAACAACTAACAGCGCAAATAGCTACAGAATTCTGTGTAGGTACAGTCAGTATCAAAATGATGTTGACGTTCAAAGTACTCAAAATCATATTAATTTGTTTAGTCCAGTTTTGTTCAACTAATTGCTTGAATATTTGGTGCACACCTTTAGATTGGACAATACTACCATTTAAATCAATAAAACAGATTAATTTGCCCTTAAGAGTTTTAAAATCACTTTGAGACTTCGTTTTCAAGATATTTGTGACACTGACTGTACCTTCTCCATGGTAGGTGCGCATTGCAGGACCTAATAATCTACACTCGTTGCTAACCTATGCGAATAAGGGAGATTTTCGGGGAAAGGTAGTCTTAAAAGCGATAAGTTTCTGGTATAAAGTAATCATCTTTATCTAAAAAAATAAATAGGTTATATAATTATGCTTTACTTAAGTATTTATTTATTATTTATTACTTTATTTATTTATTGGTAATTTACAGAATACATTATAATTATATACTAAAAAACTACTAATTACAAATAAAATAAAAGAAACCAATTAAAAACTAAAACTAAGACTTCTTTCTTTTTCTTTTCTTTCTCTTTCAGATTGCGAGCGCTCGGGCCCCAAGGCCCCAACGTTTCGACTCCAAACGGCACAAATTCATAGTCTCCAATGAGTTTGGAGTATTTGCGCCGTTTGAGAGCCTCTGCGGAAGCAGCTGCCGCACCGGCACAGCCAGCCGTGCCAGGTATGTGGGTAGGGGCAATGGTGTCGACGCACGTTGCGTCCCACACCAGGGCCCTACCCATTTCCCATGGCATTAACGCCATACCATCCGGTCTCTTGCCATCGTCGCGCGCCAAACCGTTAGGTTCAAGCACGGCTGGGACACCGGCGGTAACAAGAGCACGGCGGATTATGTCGTTGAGGCTGGCGTGCCGTGGCATTCGCCCAGCGCTCCTGCAGCACGACAGGCCATGGTGTCCGAGTCGGTCAACTGCTTCTCCACAACGGCATCGATGCAGAGCAACACACGGCGCGCCTAATCGGAGGCACGTGGCGATGCGGAAAGTAGTGTCATCTAACATAGTCCCTATGTTAGATGACGGAAGAGCTTGCAACCAAAGACCCGATTCCCACACTCCAACCGCCAGTAAACGGGCACGCTCAGCAGCATTAGAGCAAGTATTTAATAGATTCTGTCTAACTAAGCTGCAAAGCGGCCCGTCCCACTGACGCTGTGAGAAAAGGTTCCCTGGGAGATCCGTGTTTGGACATGCAATTTTCCAAGCATTCACTGCATCGGTCTTGCACAATACTTCCGAATTAACTAGTGTAGGTGCAAAAAATTTCCTAGTTAATTCTTGCGTACTGTAGACCGAAGACAGGAACGCTGGTAAGCTGACATCTGAAATTTTGCGAATACCGAGCCCACCTAAGCGAATCGGCAGAGACGCTTGTAGTGAAGCTCGGTCATTCAAAGCCACATTTAAAATTTTACTGAGTGTAATTTCGATAATTTTGTCCACTTTTTCCAAAATTGTTATGTTTTTCCAAAATGGTGTTGATCTGAGCGCATGGGTAAATTTGGGGATAAAAAGGCAATGCCAAAGAATAGTGAAGGCCGAGTGTATATTAATTTTAAGTAGACGGTCCGAAAAATCACTAAAATTTTGAATTTTATCCTCTATAAATGAGGTGTAGGCATCTTCCAGTATTGGAGACCCTAGGAGGAGTAGAGAATCTTTTTCTATAATTTTAATATTAGGAGCCAATGAATTAAATTTAGAGAAAGTAGAAATTTTGTCCGAAAGAAAATTGAAAATTTTGGGTGTTTCTAATTTTGCTTGGGTCAACAAGGTATCCCTGTTCACAGAATTGAAAGCATTCTTCACATCAACCTTGAGAATGACCTCACTTTTCCTGGTACCAAGGTAGGTTGACAAGGCATGTATGGCAGCCTCACAGCCCCCCTTTGAACCAAAACCGAGTTGGAGGGGTTGGAATTATGCTTCACACAATTTCATTAAATTTATATACAAACTTTAGGCAATACAACAGATTCCAGTAATTACGCGCATCAAGAAATATAATTTAAACAATTCTACAACTTTCAGTGTAACTTTCCAGTAGAATTGTCTTGAAAACATTATCTTGTTTAGAAAACCTTTTCAGTGTTTTGCCACTCAATATCGTACACAATTTGTCTCGTTTGTCACTGTATTTTGCTGTCATCATTTTGATTTTCCGATAACCTAGTCTAAAAAACCATCGGATGCCTGAGGCAAATCGATAGACCAAAACCAATTCAGCCATTGTGAAGTTGTAAAGTTTGTAAAGGTTTGCTGACGTTGTAAAGTTTCATAGTTACGTGTGAATAGCTGTTACATAGGTTATAGCTTTGTTGAAGAGAATATTAAAAATAACGTAAGGATACTACTAGTATTATGTAAGCGAAGTTAGTTTTTATTTTAGCAAAGTCTAAATTAACTTAACTAAACTTATGATGTTTATTAGTCTTACGTGGCAAAGTTTTGTATTAAATACAACGTGGCAATGTCTCTCTGCCTCCTCGTGCGTGAGTAAACTTTTGAATTGCCATAACACTACAACAAACAATGAGATTGAATATATTTATAAATTTACCTGGTTCTGTTATTTCTAAAAATAAATAACCAAAAAATAATTGTGTATGTTGCGAGAAGATGGTAGGACACACTTATTTTCTGACAAAGTGGCATTGTTTGCTTATGATATAGCAAAATATACTTGCATGAAATACATTTGATAGTAGAAGAAGCTTGGAAGATCATTATTTTCGAGAAATTCAGCGATATTTTGCGTATAAACAGATAATCTCCGTACAATAAAATTCTAATTCGCATTTGTGAGATTGTCGACATGTACGGTTCAGTTTTATAGTGTTGTTCTACGAACTTTTCGTTAAGTTTTAGTTTCGGACAGCAGCTTGGAATATCTTTATACCTACTTCTATTAATAGCAAGCTCTGTTTCTATTCAATAATCATTTCTATTTCTTATATGACACACAGTTCATAAGCCTATGCCCACGTAGAATTTTAATCTCGTTCCCGTTACCCATGACAACAAATTTCTGGAATAAAAAGCAGTCTATATTCCATATTCAAGACTGTATTTTATCCCTATTAGAAATTTCAGACATATCCGTTCAGTCGTTAGTGCGTAATTGAATAACATACACTCAATCGTCTTCATGAACTTATAATTAGAGGAATTAGTAGGATATAATATTAGTACGACCATTGTTAATATGGTACTCTTTCCGAGACTTTGCCTTTAGCTTACCATCAGGCGAGGTGAAGTCAAATTGACGTGTTATTTTATAAAAAAAAAAGTATAGCTGCAGGATTTTTTCCTATGAGGAATGATTGCTAACTTACTCCGAATGCTATCGCAAACATTAACCTTACAGTTACTTCCTAGAAGACTCGAATACTCTAACTTTAGCACGGATTAACTAAATAGTAAGTAACGTTAGAATAGCCTTGTATAATAAAGGTAATAGCGTTGTGCTCATATCTTAATATTATAACCCTTTTATTTTGTTAGATTCTCTAAAATTATATAATGATTTTGTTTATACACCCACTGTTGTTAATACATGCGTGTTATTATCCTATCTAATTGTTTATTCGAGAGTGCTTAGTCGTGGCTACTGGAAGTAATTAGAAACCGCAACATACATTTAGCCACCGCGTAAACGAATTTCGAGTAATAGGATGGGTTTGCAGAAATGAGGTTCTCCTTGCCATTCGTCAAAGGGATTAGCATGGGATGGCCCCCGTCGTCGTACCCACCTTATGGGATTAAGAAACTGACTACACAACCTTTGCTGTGTCGCGTTCAATTATTTCGCTTAACTAGTGCCCGTGCAAAATAGCGAGAGCTACTTTCATTATTTTATTTTCTAAATACAAAGCTTACAAATTGGAATACAATGGAATTATAAGCGTACAATACTCGCCTGGGTAAATCCATACTAATATTATAAATGTGAGCGTAACTATGTCTGTCTGTCTGTATATTATGCTTTCACGCCTAAACCACTGAACCGATGAGAAAGGACATACGCTGTATTTGGTCGCGATAATCAACATCCACGCGGAGGAAGCCGCGGGCCAAAGCTAATTGTTTAAAATTCAGAGTTTCGGTTATTTATGTAGTACTGGACTACCAGAGCCTGTAGTCCACTTTCAATTTTGTTTATATAACTCATTTATCTGGCGGACTGTTGGTAAATCTATAGAAGCAGTAATCAAATATACTTATATTGGGTCACTAGCATAAATGTTTTATTGGCACTTAACTATTGTCACATTAAGATTGCATTATATTCTTATATGTTATCGCCAAGATGTCAGCGTGACGCGGTGCTATGATTCTTGCTTACAATAATATTTACCTGGATTACAGTAAGCAACTAAGTGGAAAAGCGGAACCCAGACTCCAAGTTAAAAACTTCGAAGACAGTAAGCATCATCGTTCGCAATAAAACAAACATAAGAAGTTCAATATCTATATTTTATACATAAATTCTTTTTCATTAAACACTTCGTCATAACTTTTTCACTAATATGACATAGATTTTAATACATCAAAACACTCACTAATGGAATTCCAATTTCGTACTTAACCAAATATTTGGTACAATATTTGGTCAAATTATATTGTCTTGGGTTAATACGTCCCACATAATACTAGTGTATAGTTTAAAAAATGCAACATTTTATATTAATGATCGCTTTCATGAAAATTCCAAACCTTAAATGTATCGGCTATATTTCATTCTAAACACTATGGTAGGTAGTATTAAAACCTTACACAGTACAAGTATAGAAAGGTAATTATGATATCAGTTGAAGTAGCATGTAGCTTTGGCTCGTAATAGACTTCACTTAAATAATGTCAGTTTGTTTACCTCTATAGTAAATATATCTATTAAGCGACAGATACGGTTCTATTACAATGATCTCAACGGAACACGAGTATATTCATTGAATAAGAATTGTGTTAATAAAATGCTGCCTTACGGTTGTAAATATTCCAAATATGTTTCAGTATATACTTAGTACAAAGTAGTAGATTAGAGATGTAAGTACAATAACATTTTCTAAAAAACTATTTTTATAATATCCCATGATTATATTCAAGCGCAGAAGCAGCATTCTTGTATATCTGAAGGACATATATTTTAAAAAGTTTCATAGGATATGAGGAGGTGATAAAATTTCAGTCGCATTCAATAGCTACTAAATTATACAATCATTATAATGAACTATCATAACTTACACAAATTATTTACATCTGCTTAGTAAAAATAAGAGAATCACAAATGCACCATCATAATTGTAAGCACATTCATTCCTATATACATTTATTATAATAATTATTGATTGCCCTCAACTTAAGAGAACTTTCTAATAAATACTCAACCTTCTTTTGCCATGAAAAAATAAATTCATGCTCGAGTTATTTAATATCGTAGAGATGGGATACGAAAGGAACTCGAATAAATTCGACCACTGCATCGTAATTTTAATTAACTTCTTGTTAACTATCTATAAAATCATCAAGCTAAAATTCCTTGTCGATACACTTTCAATAGAGAATTAAATTATTATAATTTAATTATTTTCATCAATCAATTTGACACGTATGATAAAATTAAGTTTTATTTGAATCTACCTCAGATTCGAAAATTCATAGAATTTTAATAATTCAGTCAATTTTTTTCAAGAAATTAGGTTACTTCAAGGGTAACATTTAATAAATATTTAGACATAAATAGATCTTTAAGATACATAATATATAACATGGAATGTATAGATAATAATAGAATGATATTTACTTCTAATGGGTAACGTAAATACAATTTGTATAAATAAAGGTTTTGGATAGATTCACTTTAATAAAACTTTAGTACTTTGTTTTAAAAAAGGCACAACGGATCTAAAAGTCAATAATGCGGTTTGATTCAATAAACCTTATAATTTATTCAAGAAAAAAAATTGGAGATAAATTGATGGCAGCACCTTACACAATAAATACATACTTTTTTAAATATGTATGACTGTATGTATCTATATTAATACAATTCTAATAATTTTAATAAGTGTAGGGTAATTCTGACTGACAGTCTCAGTTATGCTAACGTTTATCGCAACTTTTATTTATATAAACCTTATAAAATTAATGGCAGTGTATGTATATAGAACTGTTAGTATATTTTAAAAACAGATTCTAGGTTATCTTGTAAACTTGTTACTCTAAAACGATTAAAATTCAACGACCTAATATTATTACCGTCAGCAAAGGTCAAGAACTATCCGAACATTATGATATTTTATACAGTACACTGAACGATGACAAGATAATTTAAGTCATTTCATTAATTTTTAATAAAAGCAAGTTCTTAAATTGTCGAGTTGAAATCATAAAAAATCAGTTATTAATTAACTAGCCATACAAAATGCAAATTGACTCAACAATAACATTAAATGTTTCGTTTTCCACACTTCTTACCAAACAGATAGGAGAGAAAGGAAAAGTAAGAAGTACGTGTAAGCCATATCCGCACTAGGAGCTGCTCCAGTGACGCGAATATCACTCTCTAATACAAAAGGTTCGTCGATAACGTGGATAATACCATTGGTGCACTCGACGTCCGGCCTAAATACATGGATCCAATGTCCGTTCCACTCAACGTAGTAATCTGTAGAACAAACAAATGAATTGGGTGAAATCTTGACATAAATCTAATCACAAATGGTAACATTATAAGCGGATACAGTTAAAGATGTAAATTAACGATTAAAAGCTTACTCTTATCTGATTCCTTGACACGCAGCTTGAGTGGATCGCGTGTAGTCGGTAGAACAAAGGGATGTGTTTCATTTGCAAGAAGTTTCAAATCAGATACTGTGTACGCACGCCCCGCCCGTATTACATGTCGCTCTAGAATTTGCTTCGTCTGAAAGAGTTACACATCAAGATGAAGTAAAATAAAAAAAAAATGTTTACATATATTATGAATAATGAATACCTATTAAAACTTACAAAGTAGCCAATTTCTTCTCTGAACAGAGACTTGAATGCAGAAGGATGTTTGATTTGAAATTTGAGCCAAGCGTGATCTCGAGGTACGAAGTATGTGTAGCGGTGCTCCATGTCGTTTAGTTGCTGGTTAAACATCTGACGTTTGCCCAAATTGTAGGTAATGCTGTAATAATAGATGTTCGAAATTACCAAAAGCTGAAGATTTTGGAACTTCAAATCTCCTGCAGTTATAAGAAGGTTCCAAATTGTTAACAATAACATCGCTACATCCTTTACAAACCTTTCAATAATCTTTTCGCTAGTATTCTTAATACTAGCGAAAAGATTATTGAAAGAAAAAATATATTTGTTTTTTTAAAGAATAATTTGAATACATTAGTATAATAAATATTGCTTACTTCAACATAGGATCTGTTTTTAATTTCTCAAACACCGTAGTGTAAGGGACTCCTAGTACTCTGTCGATTATGTGAATGAATCCGTTGGTTGCAGCTATATTAGGTAAAGTCACAGTTGCATTCACTCCACCACCTTCTACAGTCAACGTTTGATTCTGACCCCGTGTCAGAACATTAAAGTATAGATATTTACGGGGAGAAGCTGTCGGTGCTTGATATATCTAAAAAATAATAAATCAGTACTTTACATCACTTTTTTTGCTTAGGGTAACCCATGCTTTCATATGTTGACAAACATCAATATCGAGAATTAAACATAGCACAATATGAACGTCTATAGAAATAGAACACGTACAACTAATATAACATGAAGAGAGGGAATTGGTATTACACGGTCATGCAATTATAAAAACAATACAATCTACGTAAATTATTATATAGGTATTTAATTTACGCTTGGATTGTAAACACTAGTAACATTCGTAAAATAATGAGAAAACGTACAGTTCCGGGGATCTGGTTCCCAATAGCAGCAACGAAACCAGAGAATTAAATCCAGTACACGATAATAATTATTTAATTCAATAAACGTTAATTTTATTCCGAATTAAATTTTATGTTACGTGGTTACTGCACAACCACTGCCGTAATTTGTATTCGTAAAAATGTAAAATGCGAATTTATAAACGAAATATACCTAGTACATAAATAATACGAAATATTCACCTGGTTCATGTTGTTGTGAATTATAGTGTCCAACGGTAGCTTTTCCCGTATTAAGTGCAGTCTCAAAATTTCTTGTAGTTTTTGTTGATTTCTGCAATAAATTAATATATTTTAACTATACATAATATTTTTAATCAAGAATAATCAGTATAGTAGACCAAATCTTATCCTACTAATATCACAAGTGTGAAAGTACACAAAATTATACATATGGATGACAACAGCTGAATAGATCATAATATGGTATGAAATTTAGCTTTAAAATAGCAATAGTATCCCTAGGATACTTTTTATTCCATAAATAGACTCCTAATACTAACAAAAATATCGAAACTAACCTTATTATGTTTTGCACGCTGTAATCACCCCACGCTTCATTTGAGGGCGCAAACAACGTAATATCCGTAGCTACGTTGAGTTCGTTGTAAAACTGGTTATTCAGACCCAAGTCCATGATTACTTCATAGAATTTGCAAAGAGGTCCGTCTTCTTTTTCCTGTTTAAAAGGCTTTTTTATTAATTACATAGGAAATAATAATAGGGTAGACACTCTTAGTAATCTCTAATCTGAATAATCTTGTAAAGGCTTCAGAGCTCCTTCGTAATGCCATCGTTTCTCAAATGACTGTTGTAATTAATTTACGTGAATACTGTTTTTACTGAACTTCACCCTTTTAGCTTTCAGTTGCTTAAGATTGTATACAGTTTCGAAATATTACGGCCTAGTTCGAAAATAAAGCCTAAATATACAAACCGTATTTTTATCATCAGATTAGTCTAAGGAAAATGTTGCAAGTACAAATAGAAAATGTTAGAAATATAGAAACATAAGATCAGATAAAGTTAGTAGTTAAAGTTTAGGTAAACGTGATGAGCTACTTGGACATGCAGTTATCGCTATCGATACTTACAATCCCCTAACGTTGTCAAGTCATGCAGGAACAGCAGGATCCAACGGAGCAAGGATGCACAAACAAACAAGATAATAACAAATATCCATTATACCTACCTGTATTGTAAGGCACTATAGGTACACTATATTTTAGTGGTACATGATCAGTAATAACTTTACAACACAATAACGATATACATATAAGGTAGGTATATATATATATAAATGTATCAGATACGCATTGAATCAGAATAATATTATAAATAATGTCTACAAAGGTTATGTTTTATTACAAATAATTTACATTATTTATCTAATGACCAAATTTCAAAGAAATTTCAGTATTTAATGGTATGGATACTACCAAATAATATTTCTATGGCATTAGTTGAAGCTTATAATACTATCACATATACTTCAAAATACGCTCAGATGCACACAGACAAAATTGAAATACGTGCTCCAATTGTTTATTTCTAGGAAAAAATGTATGTAATGGAATAACAGGGCACACAAAGATTTGTAATAAATGAAAATAAAAACGCTTAGTTTTACCTTCATAGCCTGGTTCCCATTAAAATGGAGCGGAAAGTCAATCATGTAATTGAAATGGCATATTTGTCTTAGCTTATTATCTACTATTAAATCATACTGTGCAACAAGACTGTTAGTAATTAATGTTATATTACATTACTTATCAGAAGTGGCATAAAGTGTTAGTTGCTATATGCAAGGTATGCAGTGTAGTGTCATGTTTACTCACCTTGAGAAAATCGATGATTGTAGTATCAACAACCATTAGTGGTCTCTGAATGAGGTGGACTACTCCGTTCTTGACTGGAATATTTGCTCTGACAATGTCTGCTAGGACTACTCCTCGGGCATGTTTCGTGTCTCCAGCCACCGTGTTTGATTTCACGTAAGCTGGTAAATTGTTTCATTATTAATAAATGTTATTATACTTGCACCATACAATATGAAAACATATTTGTTAAGTTCTTGTTGTTTTAAATTTATATTTAGTTACTTATTGAAAGTCAAGGGGCAGCCCGGAGATACGATGGAAAGGTGTAATGGAGTAAAGACATGATAATAGTAAGGGAACTGAAAAGAAGTTGTTGAAAAGTAGAAACGACGTATACCAAGGACAATACATAAATAAGGCCGAGGACATAGAAAGAGAGATAACCTTGAACTCTTCCGTAGAGCAATTAGGCTCCAACCTCTTTTGTATGAAAACAGATGAAAACAAACGTAGTCACATGCAAGTACACACAAGTGCGCTGTGCCTCCAAAACGTAAATAATAATCTGTTGTTTCATTCGGACGAAAGAAATGGACCACAAAATAAGAAGTAAAGTGATATACTTACTTATCTCCTCCTTTCCATTCTTAGATGTGGTGAAGGAGATAATGACCTTGACATTATCACCGAAGGCCAGCGTTTCAAACTCTTTGCCATCAGGAGTGGCGTGGGTGAATAGTACTTGATGAGGAATAACATGCCCGTCGATAACCTTCTCGTCTATTAAATCTGATCGTGTTGTCGGCTAAAATATAACAGTTCATATTATTTCATTAGGAACTTTCATAAAGTTTCAAACTTCTATTTAAATTCAGGGCTTAACTAAAAACAAGTTAAATTGAAATCTTGGAAATTTAATAAAAGTAATTCCTAGCCCTCTAGCCTTTTAAACTATATAAAATGGTTTTTAACAAACTAAGAAATATAAAATATATATTTAGGAATTTATTGTTAAAGAGTGCGCTTATGCAGAAGGCCTCAACCTTCTTGATAAACGCACTCTTTAACAATTTGTCTTATGCAAATTGGCACTTGTATTTTTAGAGATGGGTTCAATTCAATAAAATATAATTATGTACAGTTCGAATAAAATACAAAGTCATAGGTATTGTACCCATTGTACTCGTACCTAATACCTATGATTTTTGTCGTGTTTGCAGTCAAAAGTAAAAATTACCTTGAAGCCTTCATCGACAGGGATAAAGAATGTGTGGCGCCCTTCAGTGTCAAATACTTTACTCTTTTTCAGTTGGTTTACTTTCTGTCTAAATGATCTGAAAAATATAAATTTCATTTAGTACTCCAAATGACTATGGCTGCTGAAAAACAACTGAAATGTCGGGATCAGTGTAAATAGAAATAGCACTAAATAAATTACGATAGAACCGGAGTTGAAGTTCGAAGGTGGTACGGTACACTAACAAAAATTTATGTTCATGGTCCACCCAGGTGAACTGACGAGGTGTACTATGAACAATAGCCGCATCCAAAATTTATTATTTATGTAGTATAAAACATCACCTAAAATTCTGAATGGGGTGGTTGGTGGTAACATTTAGTACCTATACATACTTTCATAGTGACAATTACTCAACTCGCTTAGTTTGCACTAAAGTACTCCGTGCGTATAATTCCAGTAACCATGTTGCTTGTTTCCGAACACAACTTTCAAAAAGTTCAATTTCACGATAATTTTGTTAACCTCGAGTTTGCCGGTAATTGAAACACGCTAGATGGTAATTAATTTTTAAACTTGTTGCATAATGAGGGCTTGTTTTGCGAACTTTTTGTAGGCACTTTGAGGATACAGGGCGTGTACTCGATGGTTATAGGTTATTTTAAATATTGTTGGAAATTAGGCAGCCAAATTAAACTATACAGTTATAAAATTAGATATAAAATTCTTAGATCAAACCTTTTTTTTAAGAATGATACAAAAAATATCTCATGTAGTAGGTACCTATTTAAAAATATCTGTTAACCAAAAGTTAAATCAACGAATGACAGATAGGTTTTAACATTTCATAAAACATAGAGATATAAATATACCTGAGGCGATATTGTCCGATATTGAAGAAATCTGAATGTACAAGGAAGTGATATGCATTGGGATTGTAGACAGGCGAGCTGATTGTGTTGGGCCCGTGAGGCTGCAACGGTTGCAAAACTTGATCTATCACGTGCAGAACCTAAAGCAGAACAATCGATTTTATAAAGAGAATTAGAATTATAGTATAACACATTTCTATAATAAACATTGCCGGTAAGTGTATTTAGTAGATTTACATGTCCAGATTTGTAAGTTATTTAGAAAATTGCGCATTAAAAACAATTTTAGTTCTCAATAAATGCTGTAGTGTCACCTACACTACTACAATGTGATGTACTACTGTAAAATTGCAATGATACTGTTAGTAAAGTTAACTAAGTAATTTATTTTTGATCAGTCGATGCAATTATAGGTCTGCATCAGAGCACTCAGCTTTCCAGTGCCCATTTTCTTTATCAATACACAGTTCAAGTAAATAAAGCAAAACAGCACTCTTTGTCCTCACTACAAATTGTCGTGGACGGTTGCTGGTTTTTATAAATGTTCGCTGGATTAGAGGTGTCGCATGTCTAGCTAATTACCCAGCTCAAGGAGCTAGGACTTTTATTGGAATGGAGTAGAAAATTTCCTTTCAGATCAGGCAATACAACGATACTCTCTCGTATACCATTGATTTAACAATACGTTAAAGTTCTTAAAAATGAGAATCACGTGCCCGATGTGAGTCAATTCAATCTTCGACACTTGATCAGAAAACGATTGCACAAAGCTAAGTTTTGTACAAAAGACGGCACAGAACAAATAGAAAATCAAGTTTCAAACTGTTTCCTGTCTTGTTTAAGTAAATGGTCTGTATAAAAGGTACATACATAGAGAAAATCATACAGAGAAATTCTAATACCCCACTGGTGATTTTTCAAGAATAATATAAAACTAATGAAATAGGTATCAATTTGTAACTTGTATTGCCTGTTGAGCCCCAACATCTTCAAAATTAAGTATTTCAACGAAACAACAGAGTTGTCGAATCGAAATTGGAGATTATCTAATGCTATAAATATTGCCATTTATTTGATGCATGCAGAAGAATAACAAATAAGCTTACTTGTAACTTGTTGTTTGCATTGATGGCCTGGTACGATCTACTGGTGTAAACCTTGGCATTGTTGACGTAGATGTCATTATGATTATTTTCGTGGCGCATCGTCACCCATAACGGCGGATTGCCGTCGAGGTCCGTCGATATCGCATAGTCCATGTTTGATAATGTTGTCGCCAAGTTTGCTGAAAAAAATACCTAATGTTATCGACACTCATACATCAGAAATCTACGGATTATACACAAATAAGATTTTACGCTGCTTCGTCGAATCTTATTTATTTAGCGCGATAAATAATCATCAGGTTGGGATATATCCGTCTGCGAGTCATGTTACAGACCTAACTAAAGCCATCATTGAAAAATATACCAATTTTTAGAAGATTATAGAAGTATTACAGAAGTATGTATTCAGTGGTACGATAATAATTATAAACTGACTTCAAATTAAACAAGAGCAAATTAGTAAACATAACGTATAATTTGGATGCAAACTTATGTCGTCCCAAAGGCATATTTCGGAAAATTGGCTAGCCTTGTAATAACTCCAGGGTTATTTATCTTCGTGATTAATGATACGGGACACGATTAAATATTTCAATTCTGTTAGTACACTGGTCAAAGCCGTGGTTGACAGCTATTTCATTATGTAACTATTACAATCGTATTATTTTGGCCCCGTATTGAATTATGGACCACTCTCTTGTCTATTGACGGGCCTTTGAAACCGGAATTTCTAAGAAATTTCGACAAATTTGTAAAACGATCGTGGTATGAAACAATAATCAGAGGTTGACATACTTTAATATTTACTACTAGCTTATGCCCATGGCTCCGCTCGCGTGGATGTCGGTTATCGCTACAAAACATAGCCTATGTCCTTTTTCAAGGTCTAATCTACCCCTATACCAAATTTCATCAAAATCGGTTCAGTGGTTTAGGCGTGAAAGCGTAACATACAGACAGACAGACGGACAGGCAGAGTTACTTTCGCATTTATGATATTACTAGCTTTTGCCCGCGGCTCCGCCCGCGTGGATGTCGGTTATCGCGACCAAACATAGCCTATGTCCTTTCTCAAGATCTAATCTACCCCTATACCAAATTTCATCAAAATCGGTTCAGTGGTTGAGGCTTGAAAGCGTAACATACAGACAGACAGACAGAAAGACAGACAGACAGACAGAGTTACTTTCGCATTTATGATATTAAAGTAAGGATTTAACGGGAGTGTCATTCATTATAAATTCAAAATTATGTGGTATCGCTTTTGGGTTGTGGAGGTCAGATGGCAGTCGCTTCACGGAAAATATCGAAGACTAGCCAAATCCGCAGTTAGACTGGTAAAGCTGACCCCAGACTCCAAGCTAAAAGCTGCGTATGCAACTGGGATTAACGCTAAGAGGAAGAAGAATGATGATGATGATAATGACAATCCATACTAATATTATAAATGCGAAAGTAACTCTGTTTGTCTGTCTGTCTGTATGTTGCGCTATCACACCTAAACCACAGTACCGATTTTGACCAAATTTGGTAAAGGGGTAGGTAGATTAGACCATGAGTAAGGACATTGGCTATTTTTGGAAGCGATAACCGACATCCACGCGGGCGGAGCCGCGGGCAAAAGCTAGTATTATTATAAATGCGAAAGTAACTCTGTTTGTCTGTCTGTCTGTATGTTACGCTATCACACCTAAACCACAGTACCGATTTTGACCAAATTTGGTAAAGGGGTAGATTAGACCATGAGAAAGGACATAGGCTATGTTTGGCCGCGATAACCGACATCCACGCGGGCGGAGCCGCGGGTAAAAGCTAGTATTTAATAATCAAAGGCCTGTCTGAAATCTCTCTTGATGGTTGTTTGAAACTGACTACAATTGTATAACCCATTTTACATTAGTTAACTGCTATATAAAATTTACAGGGCGTAAATGACGACGATTTAGAACTAAGTATAAAGTTACAATTCCTGAACCCAAATGACTAATCTCTGTTAGAATTTGGATTGACAGTATATACATATTATATTAGAATTAATGAGACACAGCAGCGCGCTCAGCGGTCTTCACAGAGTTCACACACGCTATGTTAGCATACCTAATGGTGCTAACACACTGAGGTAGTAATAGTAATTTGTAGGTTTATTGCATTCATAACTTCAGTATAAAGTTCGGGACAAATAATAATAAAGATAAAGTAAAAATAAACAATTTTCAAATTTGTAAAGTTACGCCTAAACTATGACTACCAATAGAAAGTGTCCTAAACTCAACTTCTTAAGCACCTTTAAACACCTTTAAATGCATTGGCAATAGTTATTATAAAAAACAAAACAGAATGTTTGAAGATCACCTGCCTGGCACATGTACCCTTTCTTTTCCTGGCATAAGATTAATTAATAATTGCCAAGTCTATAAGAGTAATTTTGATGAGTGGATTTGGCTCGAAATAATAGTTGTTATAACACCTATTTTACGATTATATTCCTAATGCTTAGTCACAGTATAACGAGATATCTTACAGTAGTTCATCGCGTTTGATGTTTGCGGAAATGCCGCCTTTTGCAGTTTTGTCAGGGTTGTCACTTCAGTTTTTATATATAATTTTTCTGCTATATTCTATATATAACTCCTATTCGTTCTCTTTGTTCTGTCAAGGCACATCAACTCACCCTAATTTATATTACTAGGTGACGCCCGCGGCTCCGCTCGCATGGATGTCGGCTATTGCGACTTTTGGTTATATCTCCGGTTCTACTCAACCAATTATGATCAAGCAAACGTAATATTTTAAGTCTGAGTTTTTGGATTTTGGTTTCGATTTCGATTTCGGTTTCAAATTCGATTTCGTTTTCAATTTCGAAATTCTATTTCGATTCCGACTTGAATTTGGATATTGATTCGGGTTCGGATTCGGGGTTGGATTCGGATTCGAATTCGAATTTCGCTAATCGCCGGGATCACTAAATTGATGATATATTCTTAAGGAGCCTATCCACGATCAGTTCGCCTGCAGTTTCAAATCGTATCGGGTGGCCTGCAGTCCTAAGTCGACAGCGCCCACACACGAAAGCGATTTCGGCCTGGTGGCCAATGTGGCCATGCCCTGCTGTCAGTTCTGCGGCTACACATGATCAGTTGGGAGTCGACAGTTTCCCATCGTATGATTGCCTGCCGGCAATTGTCTGCTATCGGGCTTGACGACCATGTTACCGACGATCAAA
Organism: Eilema sororculum; assembly: GCA_914829495.1. Lineage (NCBI taxonomy): Eukaryota > Metazoa > Arthropoda > Insecta > Lepidoptera > Erebidae > Eilema > Eilema sororculum. Next base: position 13,143,628 of record OU618543.1, on the reverse strand, counting down.
GATGGCGGACTTGAAATTAAAAAAAAAACAAATCGAGGTTTTCGTGGTGACTAATTACGTATAATAAAATCCATTTAGCGATCCAAGATGGCGGACTTGAAATTTCCCACAAAGTCAACATGAGCATCGTTTTGGAGGTTTTCATAACATAACATAACATAAACTCACGCCTGTGTTCCCCGAAGGGGTAGGCAGAGGTGCTAGCACCCACATTTCGCCCAGTTTTCAGAGTTGCTAATTACGAATATATCATCCATCCAGTCATCTGGGATTGCTACATGAATTACATATTCGTAATCAGCAACCCCGAAAACCTTGAAAACGATACCCGTATCGATTTTAGTAAAAATTTCGAGTCCGCCATCTTGGATCACCAAACGGATGTTATATTCGCAATCAGCGACCCCAAAAACCCTGGTAACGATACCCATATCGATTTTAGTCAAATTTTCGAGTCCGCCATCTTGGATCGCGAAATGGATGTTATATTCGCAATCAGCGACCCCAAAAACCCTGAAAACGATACCCATATCGATTTTGGTAAAGATTTCGAGTCCGCCATCTTGGATCGCGAAATGGATGTTATATTCGCAATCAGCGACCCCAAAAACCCCGAAAACGATACCCATATCGATTTTAGTGAAAATTTCGAGTCCGCCATCTTGGATCACCAAATGGATGTTATATTCGCAATCAGCGACCCCAAAAACCCTGAAAACGATACCCATATCGATTTTGGTAAAAATTTCGAGTCCGCCATCTTGGATCGCGAAATGGATGTTATATTCGCAATCAGCGACCCCAAAAACCCTGAAAACGATACCCATATCGATTTTTGTGAAAATTTCGTGTCCGCCATCTTGGATAGCTAAATATAGAAAACGAAAAAAAAAAACAATTTTAACAAACAAAACGAGCCTTGAAAGAAAAATCACGTGATTAGTGTGATTACAAAAATGAGACAGCCCTGAATCCTTAGTACCGAGTAAAATGTATGGGCGTACCGAGTAATACCCCGTCCCCCACCACCCCTCTCCCCCCGCACGATTGCTCTGTCTAGACGGCTTCGTTGACCGACTGTATGTAGTATGAATCGTTAGACTGTGGCTTAGTATTAATTCTGACAATCACTCCTATCTAAATCTTTTCAATTCGGACACATCATTTTTTAGCACAGTACCACAGAATAAATAATAGTTTGTAAGAATACAGATTTAATTAAATGCGAGACCGTGATTTTATATGACCACAGTTTAGATGAATTAATTAAACTGGGGAGGAATTGCCTAAAGTTACAGTCTCTTCCACCTCTGTTTTTTTTCTCATTTTTGTATATATTGTGCATTTAGTTAGCATTATATTGTACTTGTAGTTAGCATATTAATACTGTAATCAATGGTAATTAACTAGTCAGATGATTTCAATAAAACAATAGATTGATCTAAAAAAAGGACAACTAGAAATTAAACTTAAATAAATTATACGTATCAAGTTTATACTGGTATGGTAGCACCTTTATAGCTCGCTCCTTCAACTTAGGAGTTGAGTGTCGCGCTCGTACCTGAACTTGCTTTGACACTAAACTACGACGAGACTTGACTAATAGGGTAAGTTAGCTAACTTCAGTGTGAGTTTGTATGTCGAAAAATTAACGTGCGGCCGATATAAATTTAAAGAATATTGGATTCAATTTAGATTCAATTAGCTTTTACCCATTCAGTTACCCTGTAGTTGGATACCTGAGTGGTCTATTTATTGTAATATAAGAGGGTAAAAAACAAAATTAAGATCATTTTGAGTACTTTGTTCGTCAACATCTTTCTGATGCTGATTGTACAAACCTCACTGTGATAGAACTAATATTAAGTTTCTTATAGTTGAACTTACCTAAATGATAGAGCACCAGCGAATCATCCATCTCTCCATTATATCGCCGAAAGGCGTCGTTGGTGGGCGCAAATAAAGTCATCTGTCTGTGTTGAATGGTTGAGTTCACCACTATATTCCGCTCAAGGAGTGCCAAAAACTGTGGACAATGAAAAATGTTGTCAATACAGGTGTTTTATACCAATTAGGGGGTAGAAAAGCACACGGCCCGCCTGATGGAAAGTTACCGTGGCCTATGGATGTGTGAACTATAAATAAGAACACATAAAACATATGCGGTAGCCTAGTGGTATGGGTAATGGACTGCTGAGACGAGGTCTCGGGTTCGATCCCAGGTTTATCATGGCACACACCAATGACTTTTCGATGCTTTTCGAAGTTATGTGTGTATTTATAGCAGGTTTATAAGTGCCCGGTTAATGGCAATAGGCTCGCCACCTATTACATTGGGCCCTAAACACATAAACTGGCGAAATGTGGGTGCTAGCACCTCTGCCTACCCCTTCGGGGAATACAGGCGTGAGTTTATGTCATGTTATAAATTTTATACATCACCAGGGGCGTTACAGTCGTGCTGTCGACCCTGATATTAATATACCATCACCTTAGCAGGAGTAGGCCCTGGGTGCTGGCAGATTATTTTTCCACGCACTCTAGACTTTTTTTATATGTGGTCTGTCAATTGATTGCACCTCGCTAGATGGTAATAAAGCTGACATGCAGTCCAAAAGATACGGACCACAATTCTCTATGCTATTGAACGTAAAATAGTGGTCCCTAACTTGACGGCCTTGTTGTTAGAAGCCTTTTCACGCCCCGCTTAAAGACTTGATCCCTAAGCAAAGTTGTCGATCCAGGATTTCTTTTTAGGGCACATCTGATTCCCCGGCTATTTGAATATCGCAAGAGGCACTAGCCTGACATACCCACCTCTCTGCTAGCCCCGGCACGAAAAAAAAAAAGAAAAAAGCTAGCCCGGCGCGATGAGGTGGATAAGTCGCACATAAAAAACCACAATTCCCGAGCTAGTGATAACTTAATACTTCCAGAGGTTTTTTGGAATTAATAAATATATTGTTTTATAGCTAATTAATACGACTACAGTTATGGTATATAAAGAGAAAGGAAATTAAATATTTGGGTGGAATCATTAAAAATCAATGTTTAAAAAATCATTCATTGGTTCCAACAGTTCGTAAGAAAGTTGATAGATAGCTCCACCGTCGCCCATAAATACGGATTTAAAGAGAAGGACAATTTGAAGTGATTCAGGTGTGGATCAATAGCTCAGTTAGAAGAGCATTCTCTCTGTGAAAGAAAGGTCGTGGGTTCAATTCCCATTTGAGCATTTCATTTTTCCCGATGTATGTTGCATCATCATCTAATATAAGCTGAAAACTTGTATGAATTTATTATATTGGGGTACTTCTAATAAAAGGTATGTTACATTAAAATGTTTCAAGTTTATACAATAATTCCCCCAGAGTCATTTATATACCTGCGTACTTGTCCACGTACTGAGAAATTTCATTCAAACTTGGCCAACCCTTCTCTATTACATATACAGTTCAAAGCTAGACAATTCACTTTGCACGAGCAAGTAGGCAAATGCATATTTGAAAGTTATACCAGGTCGAAGTAATATCTGCTTCGCCTCTATAAAACGATTGTGCTTCATAGTAGCGAAGGAAGAAGCATCAAATTAATAATACCTATGTGCGCTGACAGTCTGTTTTATATACAGGTCGTCGCCTTTTGGAATGTAGGTAGGACTTGGAGTAAAGTTTATACTTCACAGGATACTGAAGACTATTAGGGTTACATGTATGCTGCATGCAGTGGATCGTCAATTGGGTTTTCTAGTGACAAGTCAAATTACTTACTTTCACTAAACGTCAAACCGATAATTTATAAAGCAACTTGTATGAAAAAAGATTTAGTGACGTCTTAAAATTTATTAGTCAAATCAATTACTATCATAGGTTGGGTGGATGATTAAAAATAAATAAAAACTATAAATAAGAACCGACGCAATTTTGACTGTTCTTTTACTATTCTTTTAGTAAGCTCGGTTTGATAATTTATTTCAACTATAGGATAATACCCAATTCTGGCTGCAGATTTACGGTGGTTACTTCTTAAACAACTACTAACTCTGGTCTAGGTTGATTCAGTTTCACTTTGGATGAAAATCAAATCCATCGCTATATATATCGGTTTTCAATTTCCGGTCGAACTCGGGGTTGTTCAAAAGGTCTAAAACGGAAGCGAATGAACCAATAATGCAACTGCGTGCCGTCTATGCTACGTTGATGCTAAATAGAACTTTTATTTTAAAATACATACATACAATCACGCCTTTATCCCTGGAGGGTTAGGCAAAGGTGACAAATTTGTAAATAGATGTCGTTTTAATTTATCCACTATCTCAGAATCACCAATAGCATAGATAATCTAATGTCGGGAAATAAAAAAATTCAATGGGAAACAAGACTTAGGTTTTTACATGTTTATCCCTGACTATTTGATCCTTGCTAATAAATGTTGCGTATGAAAAATGTACCTAATTATTTTTTACACGTAACTTGGGAATCATTTTAAAATTAGGTTTGCAAATTAGGTCTCGACTGAAAGTGCTAGCACTGAAATTTTAAGAGGTCATAAATACGTGACTAACGGTCGTCGCCATTATACTAACTAAAGTGCTTAGTAGCGGTTTGCGGTTTTTGTTCATTATAATCTTAAATATTTGTTCATCATTATTACCTAAAAGACATATATTAGTAATTTAATCCACCCCTAATCTGTAAATAAAGTTAGGTAGGCAGCAGATTTTCAGCACATTTCTAGTGTTATAAAGGGATGTTTTCCCTAGTTCATAGTCAATATTGCCGTGGCGTCGTCGTAGCCAATCTACAACGTTTCAATGCACGTTTGGATTTGGACATGGTTTAATAAAAATTGCTATGAATAATAATCTAGGTGAGAACAATTTCTAAAGTAGATTGTATATCGTACACAAAGGGCTCAATGAATGCAGAACATTTTGATATCTATAATAAGATTGACCATGATTTCTTTTTAGGAATTATATACTGTAATATAAGTAAAAATAACAAATATTTGTTCATACTTTATATTGAAGTATGAACAAATCTTTGTTATTTTTGTAATTGGCGCTATTCAGACCTTAGAAGTCAGTATTTATTTATCAATATACTAAAATAATATCGTATTTACCAATGCTTTATCAGTCCGCCTTTCAACTCGGCATTCCCTCTAAGCGGTTTGGTTGCTAAGAAACCTACTTAGTCCTATACTTATTACGCAATCTTCAATGATATTAATGTACATGATATGGAATTACAATCAATTTTGAGAATTCAATAAATAAGCAGCACTGTCTGAGTGGAGAGTGGTTTTATTATCTGTGCGTCTTGTGTGATCCATAGACTGTGATGAACCTTTAAACAAATACAGTAAGATTGGTTCGAAATAAACAATCATCATCATGGTACTCGTATCACGAATTCGTTACAGTCTTCACGTTGTTCTCAGTTGTATTCGGGGTTTTCACCATGAAGCTGGGAGACCGCTAATCCTTCACCCAATTTTGATTTGGCTATTACGTGTATTAGGAGCGACCGTGATCTGACCTATCAACTCGGAGTCATTTGTCAATCATTAGTTGTATGTGGATGTATGACATGTCCTAGTGAAATCCTGGTTTATATAAAGACAATGTATTGCTTAATTCAGCATCCAAAAAACCTTAATCCGTGCATATAGCATTCGATTCATCGGTGTTAACAACATTATTGCCAATCAGCCCTGACCAATTACGGCAATACTCAATAGGCCATTTGTTACGGCGGTTTACTGGGAGGTCGGTTCCTCTGTGAGATGTTTACTGGACTGTTCAATATTATCAGACCGTTAACGTTGAGTGCTGAACGTGACCTATATCTCGAAAGCCTTTTAAATGATAATTTTATAAATGAAATTTTTCAAGGGGTTTTTTATTGATACTTTGAAATGAGAATGAATCTTTGTATTATCATAGTGGTAACTATTTGCACTGATGCAACCTCATCATCCTTCTTTAAGCTACGATTCTGATATATCTACGCTTTTTGCTTCTTCTACATAAATCAATTCATCAATTAGCCCAGCACAGTCTACTGCCGGACATAAGACATAGGCTTCTCCCAATGTTGGGAGGCTTTAGCCTACTGTTTCCACATTGGTCAGACGGATTGGTACAGGGTTTTATTTCGAGTTCTCTTTCTCTTGCTGAGATTTATTCTGCGTATTTTTCCCACTAGTCGTCTTATACGACACCCTTCGAATGAGATGGGGTGCTGTATTATGTCTCTGTCACCACACGGATAGATACAGATACCTATCTACTTCCACATTTTTCATATAGATATGCTAGCAAGTTGTAGGTACTTTACCTGCCATAACGTTATAGCAGGTACACAACACCCGTGACCACATGAGGGCAAATGCGTCGAGCTAATTGCTTTAAAATATTCAAACCATTCCGACCCTGTTTCTGCAATAACAATAAATAAATTTTTAAATACCCTGTAGTCCATACTCGATACTGTATCAAGTATTTAACATTTTATGAACTTTTACTTAACTAAATTGGTCAGGCTAACAGCAGTAGACAAGCATTTTATATTATGTATGTTGTAAAAATAATCGGTAAAGGTTTTTTATTTCTATTTATTTCAATTTATAAATGAAACATTTTTAAGGATTCATACAATAATCTTATCATACCTCCTTTGTTAGTCTGAAGCAATACTGTAGCATAATTAAATAAATACGGTTTTTTTCATTAAAAAACAATACATCATGTTATATAAAATAATAAAATATTCACATAAATACGGATATGGAATGAATAAGGAAAAACATATGTTCTCGACCATATCACAGAAACCATAATATAATAAGGTCCTTACATATGAAATTGGCGTTTTTCGTACTGGCCACTTTAATCACGATTTTCTCCTCTTTGGTAAGGAATTCCAAATTCAAATTTGTACAGCTATTTACTCATTTGTGCTTCGATGACCGTCATTCATTTGTTTTTTTTCTTCTGGTTTTTTCTGTTTGCGTCACTCATTTTACAAAATGGAAAACTTAAAATATCGCATTATTTACGAATACGAGTTCCGCCGTGGCACTAGTGCTGCGGAAACGACTCGAAGGGTGAATGATGTTTATGGCGGTCATGTTGCAAAAGAAAACACAATTCGACAAAAAAAAAAAAAACAGTTCGTTTTTGGTTCCAACGTTTTCGTTCTCGAAATTTCGACCTGCAGAACAAGCGCCGTGGACGGCCTGAGACCCAAGTTGATAATGAAGTATTGAAGGCTATTGTGGAAGCGGATCCATCGCAAACCACGCCCGAGTTAGCTGCTGGCTGCGATGTTAGTGATAAAACTGTTTTAATTCACTTGAAGCAAATTGGGAAGATTAAAAAGCTTGAAAGGTGGGTACCTCACGAATTGACTGAAGCAAACCGGGAAACGCGCGTCGACTGCTGCGTTACATTACTGAACCGGCACAATAATGAAGGTATTTTAAACCGAATCATTACTGTGATGAAAAATGGATTCTTTACGATAATCGGAAGCGCTCAACGCAATGGTTGGATCCTGGCCAGCCAGCGAAATCCTGCCCCAAGCGAAAATTAACCCCAAAAAAGTTACTTGTGAGCGTTTGGTAGACTAGTGCTGGTATTGTTCATTACAGTTTTCTCAAATCTGGCCAGACTATTACGGCTGATGTCTATTGTCAGCAATTGCAAACAATGATGGAAAAGCTAGCGGCTAAACAACCTAGGCTGGTCAATCGCTCCACGCCACTGCTGCTTCACGACAACGCTAGACCACACACCTCACAACAGACGGCTACCAAATTAGAAGAGCTTCAATTGGAATGTCTAAGACACCCTCCGTACTCCCCGGTCCTTACTCCAACAGATTACCATTTTTTTCGAAATTTGGACAACTTCTTGCAAGGGAAAAAATTCAACTCTGATGGGGCAGTCCAAATTAAATATATTATATTTAAAAATATTCGACTTTTTGTTCCTCCCATACAAAACGCCAATTTCATATGTAAGGACATAATAATATTATCACTCGCTAAAACAGAAAAGTAATATTATGATAAACATGAAAAAAGAAAAATAGTATGATAATTTATTATTATTTTATCAATAAAAGAACATCAAGGATACGTCCTTATTCATATTTATATTATTCGAAAAGAAACAACACAAACGTACTGCACAAAATTCAGAACACGCACAGGTGACGAAAGTAAAACATCAAACAATAATTCACACAAAGAAAACTCGGAGACGTTAATAGAAATCACGTCTAGTGCGTATTATTCGCAAAACAATGGACTCCCTCGAGGCCCGAGTACCTTGAGTGCTACACGTACATCGTCAGCCTTTATTGGCGTATTATGAAGGTGAAACTAGGAAACCTTTCGTATTAAAATGTTAGTGGCTATACAGACTCATTGTAATACTAAATGTTATCGTACTGGATACCGAAGTCTTGAGATTTTCGGAAGTTATGTTGAGAAATGAAAATCGTAGTGTTACCGAATCTCAACTGCCTGTCACGTAATATCAGGTAGTGTTTGAAGGGTACGGATGTGCTATAGCTTAGTGTACCTAAAGGCAATCATAATTGGATATTCGGTATTATAATTTGAGTTCTTCATGAAGAAATTTACGAGTATTTACTTTAGTTAGGCATTATATATGTATTATTCTCACTCTCTCTTTCTTTCTCTCTCTATATCCCTCTCACTCTATCTCTCTTTGTGTACGTGTATCTATTTCATATTCATTTTGTTCTACATACTTTCAGTATTTTTCCATTTTTCCTTGTTTGATACAACGCTGTGACGTATTTCTTGTTGGTACCAGGTGGAGTAGAATATGACCACCCCAGCTCTTCCTCTGGGTGTTGTAAAATGCGACTAAGGGATAGAGCTGTTCTCCATCCGACAGTAAACGTACAGCCCAAGACAAGTGCCGGCTAGACGGCAATAGGCTCATTTTCATAAATTTTCACCCATATCTCCTTTGTTCCGATCCAAGGTTGCAGGCATTTGGGGATTTACAAGCGTGAATATATAGGTATTTTATGTAGGTTTATTATCAAATTAGTAACATAAAAACCAATATAAAACAAAATGGCTGATCACAACTTTATCTCTAAGTAACTGGCCGGCACAATATCAATCGATTCGATTCCCTAAGTAACTGCGTTCCAAATTGACTGAATCCCTGATGTACCTCCTGAATTCCAAAGTTACCCAATCATATGTGCCTGACTAGTTGTCAAAGTTCCAAATTGTTTGAATTCTAAATCAACTGAATCTCAAATATTTGAAACCTGGCCAACGGTTTCAAGTACTCGGAACTCGAAACTATATTTAAGATATATTTTATTAATTAATGAGATGTCAATAATATTCGAAGTAAAATAATGTTTTTTATTTAAATAGTTGCTTTGTCTAGTCTATGTTGAATAACTGATATTCCATACAGAATCCATTACTAACATATTAGTAAAACATATTAGTAAAATAAATAAGAAAGTACATATATTATTTAAAGTAATTTGCGCTGTCAAAAATTCTTTCTAAGAAATTATATAAACATACGAATTGAAAACCTTATCTCTTTTAGATGTTGGGTAAAAACTTATTCAAACAAAACTTGAAAAGCCCACGTGGCGCACAAGAGTGAAACGCCATGCCGGGTTGTAAACTAAACGCTCTCGAAAATACCTTAAAAAGAATACAACGTTACGCTCCAAAAGAGAGCTAACAAAGGGAAGACCTTTTCAGACAATGAATAGTTTCTGCATTAAAGCTATCGAATAACAAAAAAGTAAGGACAAAATTATAATCTAATCAATATTTAATAATACTGTAACATTGCTAAAATGAAAAGTCAAGACTGGAGAAGCAAAGAGTAATATTAAATTACTTCACGATAAAGTGCACTTACTTGATGTCTGCCTCGTGCATGAATGTTTATATAAACTGATTTTATATTCCCCGAATAGAGTTATCGATATTTACCCAAGTAAAAAGATATTTACAGATATGCTTGATCCAAAGAGTATTTTTAGTTCTTAGATCTACTTAGATTAAAAAGTTAGCATGCTACGTGCTCCCTTTCATTATGAATTCACTGCAATCTTTACACCTAATGTTATATGTATGGTTACTAGACAGGGTCGTGGCAGTTTGCCCAACGACGTCTATAACTTGTAAGAATATTTCGAGACATACAAAAATGAAGTCACAGAGGGTCTTGGAGTACGTGTACATTATTATATAATAGTGTAGCAGGAATATATAGGCACCAATGCGTTTTGCGAAAACGTACATAAATGGGTGTCAGGGGTCGATATTAGAATTCTAAGTCCCGTATTCCAGAACAACGCTCAATTATGAGTCGGCTCTCACAATGATAAACTATCATCTAAAATACAATCTGTACTCAGATTTAATTGTTGGTTCAGGACTGAGTATTGTTCTGTAATGCCTATGTGTGACAATCATTTTGAATGTTATCACAAAGTCATAGTCAAAATCGTTTATTCTGCATAGACTATTAAATCGCCACTTATTAAACGTCAAGATAAAAGAAATATTAAACACTAGTTTAGCAAATGGACCATCGGTTTGAAACGTGACTCAAACCTGAGAAGACCCCGACTAGAAACTCAGCGGGCATTCCAAGCTTGTTTAACATCTAAATATTCTTGGATTTTATAATAACCCTTAGGACACAGTTTACTCTTAACTACATTCTTAAATTAATTCACAGGTAAATCTATAATATCAAAAGGAAGCTTGTTAAAAAAGCGCATAGAGTTGCCCTGGAAAGAATTACTTATTTAATGGAGTCCACTATCACAAACTAGAAGATTGTCTGGTCAGTCTGGTATTTATTGTGCCTGAAATTTTTAGATAAATATTTTGGTCTTCAAAAATATATTCACGTGTAAATATATTGTTTCACTGTTTGCTTACAAATCTAAGTACTAAAGTTTGGATGGGTGGACAGATATTACACAACCGCACCAGAATCAATTAACGATTAGATCGTAGTTTGGAAAAGTACATAAGTTAGTTTTTGTCCCAAGACACACACCCCCGACAGCAGCTCGTGAATACCTACGAAAAATCTGAATGCGGTTCTATTGAGATCACTTGCAGATAAAAGTTAATGTCATAATGTGTTTTATTTTGCAAGAGGTTCAGAAACTTGTACGGTGTACAGCCAATCTCTAGCAACATAAATGGTAAAAATATAGTATCCCAATTTAGATGAAACGGAAGGAATCAAAGCGTTAAAGTAAAATGGTTATAAGTTGACGGTCTCACTTCTGTATAGTATCGAATCTCGTTAAAACTTTTGCCTTTTTGTTTAAGCAACGAAGTTTTTATTGGGAACGATACAATAGAATATAGGATAATACTATCGAGTAAATAATTACGTTAGTATTTCATTTATGTTATGAAAATAAAGAAACACTATTTGACTGAATTTTTTATAGCAATTTTTAATGCTAACTTTAAAGTTCGAAAAACATCGGAAAAAATGAAACGCTCAAGTGAGACTTGAACTCACGACCTTCCCTTACAAGGGGAATGCTCTTCCGACTGAGCTATTGAGCTATTTTAGTAAATTTCTTATGAAACTCGTCTTACAAAGTCAAAAACATGAACTATTTACATTCACTTGAATAATAATGATTAAAAATAGTCATATTATAATTACAAAAATTGAATAATAGTTCATTGAAGCACTACGTGATGTAATCAAACGAAAATTGCCTGTTAATAGTTTGAGTGTATAGACAGTTTAGATAGTATCTATATGTATAAGATATCATATCTTTATTAAATACATCTAATATCTTCATACACTTGTAAATCCATTAAGTGGTCATTACATCAAAGTGCATCTACATTTAAATGCCTCAGATCAATTTAAATAGAAATCTTAATAGTAAGATTAGCTAACCAATACCCAAGTCACAAAGAAACCAATTGAATGCTTGTATTAACATCTAGTTATATGAATGAATGCTGCATTTGAACCAATATTTTATAAAGATAGGTCTGTCTACTCATCGTGAAAATGAATTTACGAGTACAATCTTTCTCACTTGGAAGAATCTATTTAATTTGTAGTTGATCGGAACGTACGCAAGCACAGGCCTTCAGTGACAATTAAATCACGTTTCAATTGGAGATAAATCCCGAAGCACAGTGGTAACAAGTAAATTATCGTTCGTTAAAAATTGGGTGCCAAATACGTCAATCTTAATGAACCCGCACAAGCACTACAATTGACAATCCTGTTGATGTTAACAATTGAATTGGAAAAGCAGAAAAAATTGTAGAGTATCCAATTTAAAGTCCACATTATGGTTTTATTATATTTGATAAAGTGATTGTAGTGATGATGTTATGTTAAATTCCTTTTTATTTATTGAAATTAAGCTCAGATATGTTTGGCCATTTTTCACCATAAGTTGCACTAAACTCGCAAAAATTTTATATTAACTCCTCTAGAACCAATATTTAACTACTTTTAAGAAAAGAGGTATTGTCATTTTCTATAATTTCTCGCCTCTTTACTTAAAGGGGAAGGGTTCCCACAAATTCTACACAATACAGTTAGTTAATTAACAAAGATATTAAATGATAGAGCAGTACTACCCTCGTTTAATCAACCCTATTGTGTCAATAAAGAGTATCTTTAAGACATTCACAACAAACAAAAAATATCAATATTATACTGAAGAAATTAAAATAAAAAAGATATTATTTTAAATTAGACGAAATTAGACAGAATTTAGATGAAAAGGCATCTGATGAGGCAGTCAAGCTGAGTGCCACCACTGTTAACATGGTACATGGTGACCCTCTTTCCGAGAGTTTGCCTTTAGCTTAACATCAGGCTAGGTGAATTCAAATTGCCGTGTCCTTTTTAAAAAAAAAAGTTGTGTAAAATTACAAAAGCTCTTAAATGTTTATACTGTAGATTGATGGCGCTTGGTGGAATCTGCTACACATATTGAATAACACACTTGTACTTTTCCACTGAATTTTAATTCAGTGGAAAAGTACAAGTGTGTTATTCAATATGCTCTTAAATGTGTTTGTGTAGGTTACTGACCTTATAAATATCTCTTCCACAGTCGTCTAAGAACCATATCACACACCATATTTTCCTGAGGTTTAGTAAACATTTCGAGTAAGTTCAAGCTTTGCAGAAAAAAAATGAGCGTATGATAGTACTATCTCCCCGTCTATTACACGGCACACTTACTACAAGAAATGGAATACTTACCTCTATTATGTTGCTCTAAATGGTCGTACTACACTCCGCTTTTATTTCTTTCCTAGCAGCAGCGTAAATAAATACAATACACTATTTACTTTACTATATTCAAATCCTGAAAGTAGTTACAGGAACGGAAATGTTCTGGTAAGTATATGTGAGTGACGTGGGACTACGGTACAATCTAATGGTTCAATCTCATAAACTGACACACATACCAAAAGGAAATAACCATTATTTACTCGAAACTATTTCTTTTCTTATTCTATTCTTAACAAACATACGTTAACCTCTACTTATATTTGTTACGAACAGAAATAAGATAAGAAACAAATATAATTGCTAAGGGTTTATTTTATATGAGCATAATATGGTGTACCAAGAAATTGTAATTGAATATGATTCAGTCTTCAACGTCAATATTCGTAACAAAATTGGAAATATCTTTAATTATCTTTGAAAGGCTTTCTTTCGTATCATTATAGGTAATAAGTATTCAGAATACATTATGTATTGTATAGTTATAACTTTACTTTTGCTTAGCTTTGTTCACAAAATATTTCATCAAAGCGAAACCACTTTTATTGTTAGCACGACTTTTTCGTCTCTAAATAGTAATTTGGGATCACCGTCCTTTGTGTACGTACATTAGAGTCCCGCAAGCAATTTTTACTCTTGCAGATATCTATCTACCTATAAATAAAAATTAATTGCAATTCTGTTAGTCTCGTTAAAATTCGAGAATGGCTGAACCGATTTGGCTAATTTTAGTCTTGAAATATTCGTGGAAGTCCAGTCAAGGTTTAAACGGTGAGAAAATATGGAAAAATTACGAGTAAAATACTAAATTGTTGTATATCTTTAAAGAGTAAAATCACTTTTGTCTGTCTGTCCTTGTATGCTTATATCTTTACAACTACGCTATGGATTTTGATGGTTTGATAGATAGAGTAATTCAAGAAGGTTTAAATGTATAATACATGCTTAATATAGTAGAGCGTGCAGCGGGAACAGGATCTGGATCTGGTGGACTTTATTCTATAAAGATGAATTTTGTGGTCTAATAAGTCATGATTCTATTACTAAAATGATGCAAATTGACGTAGTTTGAACAAGTGTCCAGTAGTTTAATTTACTTAATTGAAGGCTTTGCAATTACAATCAAATTATTGAGTACAATCAAAAAATATTGGAACTATCTTGTTCCATTGCTGAGTAAAGGCCTCCCACGAATTGAATGAATTTTTACAGTATTTTGTATGCTAAATATACAAATCAAACACGATAGTTCGTAAAAAAATCGGTAGATGACTCCACCGTCGCCTTAAAAGACGTATAAGATGGGAAATTTGAATCACATCGGGCGTGTCTCGGTAGCCGAATTGGTCAAGGCATTTCCCTATGTATTCGACTCCCACAAATTTATCCACCTCTCTCTCTACTTCGCCACATACCAATATTTTATTTATATTTTAATGACATTTAAATTTCAATGAAACGTCACTGCAACTTAATCGCTGCCTCATAAATTTATGTGAATTGGTGTACACATGTACGCACAACGCGTTCCAACATTCATTCGCAAACACTGCGATGCCCAGGAGACTATTATTTAAAATTCATGCGACTCCACATCTATAGCGAACCAATTAAAACTCTCATTAATAATTATTAGGATTACCTTTTACCCCGTTGTAGTTATGATTGCATTTGCAAATGAAGGTAGATGAATGTATTTGCGTTACATTGTACAGGGATTCATCAAAGTCGGGAACATCTGCTACATGTTATAGACTGATTACTAAAATGAGCCAGAGGTTGATTTTTGTCTTTAGATTGGGCTGGATTCTATTTGATTCATTTCATGAGTAGGGCTTATATCAAAAAATGCATATCGAATTAAGAACCTCCTCGTTTTAAAATTTGGTGTCGATAATGCAATCAATTGCAGGGATAATGACCGTAACTTTAACAAATCGTACTGAACTAAAATAGGACAATAACACTGAGATTTCCAAAGTTTATGTAAATTATTTCCGCTAGCACTATTCTAAGATGGCACCAGTAGGAGCTATATGTAAAACTCTTTGTAGTCTCACAGATTTTTATATTTGCGTTACGAAAACAGCAACGGTAAAAGATTTAAGGGTCTTCCAACGCGCGAGTGCTCAAATGTTTCTGCTTATCATCATTTATCTTTATACCCCAGGGGAGTACAAGACTGATGGAAGTCATTTTTAAAGAAACTGGTATTCAGCTGAATATGAATGGACTTAATTTTAAGGAGACTTTTAAAAATGTTCCGTAACTCTTTGTTGACGAAAAGGTGTGGGTTAGATTCTGACACACGCAGCTGATTTTTGAAGCCTACTGTTATAATAAAATGAGCATCATCATCTTCGTAATAACGTAATAGGTATATTACTCTTTTCAAGATAAAAGGAAATATAATATGAAACTTAGGACATTTTTCAAAGTGCGTAAATTCTTAAAAGTACGTTTCTCTCAACTTCCAAATAATATAGATTCTGAATATGACTTCAATTAAATGTGGCATAGCATCAAAATTGAATCGATCTTTCAATGTAATGCTATACTTGCAGCGGGCACCCAGATCAGATGATTTTGCATTTTCAATTTACTCACTCGTATTTTCCATTTACTTGCTCGGTTAATGCATAACAGGCGTGGGGGGGGGCAGCCGTTTAGTGGGGAGGGTTGTCAGTGTCAAGTTTTTCCGGACACTAGTGACAGTCGAGCATTGTAATATTTCAACTACCATTGTTTTCTGCCACGTAATTAAAAAATAAATACACTACCAGATTTTTGGTACCTACTCGATTATCGGTGAATCGGTGACTGTAAACTACCTGTACTTTCTTTATTTTTTTGATTCCATAAAATAAAATGTGTGCCAATAGCCTACTACATCTTTTTGGAGGCGACGATTCGCACACCAATAAATTAACTTAGTGCGAATCGCCTACAATTTTGTTTTTAAAGTAGACGATTCGCACGTTTTGTGTGAGTTCAATTTGTGCGAATCGTCCGATAAATCACCTCGAACATAGTTGGCTACAATGGCTACCTTACTTTAATTAATTATATAAGTATTTAGTATATACGTTTTATTTTAATTTTATTCAATTACCCATTGACGTATTGTTACTGAGGAGTCAGCCCTGGGTCAGCCGGGTGCGAGGGATATGTCGAAGACAACCTCACGGGGGAGATATCCGAGGCGATTTCCGCACGATGAAAAAAGACGTATTTTACTAAAGTTAACTCAACTCAACTGCCATAGTTTTTTACCACTTAATGAAAGATGTTGGTATACCTACGGTTATCAGTGGCTAAAATCTATCTTCTCAAAAAACTTTGTCAACCTGAACTACTACCAGCTCATAGTGATGTTCAACTCCACCTTTTTATACACTGGAAGTAATTTCCTAGTTGGGTGACTTCAAATTTAAACAGAAAATCCTATTATGCTCTAACTCCTCTAAAGTAAGTTCAGAAGTTATTTCAGAGATGTACCACCTGCGGTGTAAGCCTTGTACCCATTTGAAACCGTTGCATATTAACAGATAGAAATAGTTTTCCACTTAGTTTCAGGTTTAATATCCAATATGCATTAATATGTGGCTTTATTCCGTCTGCGTCCCTCCGGGGTGGCAGATACAAGAGTAGGCAGCTGCCTTTGTCCCTATGCACTTCACTAGCTTCCTCTACTGTCATTTAATTCATTCAAGCCCGTCGATTGCAAGGGTGGGACGTTATCTCGATCAAATTATGTAACGTGGATATACACACATCATAATACTCGTAGCTGAGTACCTAGGCAGTTACTTGTGCGAGGTGTGACAATGAGTAAAATAATACGTAGTTCGTGCAATCTCTTCGTAGTAGCACAGTATAACGAGTTATCTAATGTAATATGAATCGTTAGACTGTGGTAGTAGTAGTTTAGGGCTGTGTTGTTTGACCGCCACATACTTACTCAAAGACAAGAAAAATTCCTTCCATTGCCATGTCTATTATAACTTCCAAAATACCATTAACCAAAGTAATATTGGTCTTTTAGGAAAAGAAACATCAATGCTTGTTACCAAAAGGAAACAATCCCCTTCGTAACCAACACCAATGTTTCTTTCCTTTCCAACAAACACCGCAAATACTTTTGTCTAAACTGGTATTGTGAATGGCGTCTAAGCAAAAAAAATGTTTAGCGAAGTAACGCTTTGAACATTTTGTTATACAAAGTAAACCAGCACAGTAATTATTCTATTTAATTCCTTATAAGCTGTGAAATTTACTGCCCAAGGTAAAAAATGTGTAGTCCTGGATCTGACATGTCTAAATTAAGTTACATTTTTCATAAGTGATAAATAAAGATCTGCCATGGGAATAAATAGCTTTAGTGAAAATTAAATTTCCTAAACATTATTATAATGTATGTTAAACAAGGAAAAAGGGCCACAAATACATCTCAATAAAAAGGTTCTTACTATTACAATTTACGTAATGTAAGGCCATTTCTAAAATGGACACACCTTTGGTGTTTCCTGCATTATGCACACAGACCATGCAGGTTTATAGTTATCTTTTACAGGACTGAAGTTTTAACAGAAGATGTTCAAATTATAGAAATGACTTTACTTCATCTTGGAGTCAATTATTTATGTCTTAACATACAAACACATACCAGAAAGCCATAAATAAAAATTCGTCACCAATTTTGATAAAGATAAGATTAATTTGGAAATAATAAAAGTTTCAGTAATAATACTAATAATCCATCAGAACCTCACAATGATTGACAGTTAACTTTTCCATAATATGCAGCTTAGCAGCTGCATTGCAACATAATGCGCAAAAATAGAGAGCTACTTGTCGATATATTACTCTCCTAATCCCTCAAGTTTTCACATTCACATGAAATTTTATGCTCATTTTAGGACTGTTTGTGGTTTCGGCACAGATACATCTAATTTCCACTAGTAGAACAGGGTATAATGTTTTCAAATAGTACATAGTAATAGTGCTCTTAAAAATAATTTCAAAAAGTATGTTCTTTCATAATATTGTGCGATCTTCAGTAATTAGATACGTTAGTAAAAAAAAGGTTGTTTTAGTACAATTATTTTATTATTCATTTTAATGAAATATGATAATAATATATATACGCACTTTTTTTCACATTCACATTTCGTCCAGCTCAAATAGAGAAAACAGCCCGCAATTTGTATCTGTCCTTACATACTTCGTGAGTTTTTTGTCATTGAAACTTTTATACAAACCTACCGGTTACGAGTGCTTTTTACCTGTCCTTTTTGCATTATCTATATTTGATGTAGTCTATGTTCTGGGAGGTTGACCCGAGCTTGTCTACCAGTTTATAGATATAAATGATATTCTCTTTCGTAATATTTTTTGTCTTGTTTTTCCTCTATAATCAGATTTACATTGCTTATTGAACGGAGTGAGCACACCGATGAGTATCGGAGACGCTGTGGCTGTCCAAACATTTTTTATTTATTTTTGAGGATCAGAACGAAGTACTATCTACAAGTGTTTACAGTATGAGTGCCACGACATGTCTTACGCCACCCTGCGCATATTCTCAATTCTATCAGACATAAAGCTGCGCATATATTATTTATATGTTCAAATACATCCGTCGCCATACAAATATTGTGCGTAAAACTTCCAACTTTTCTCACTCGTAAACAAGCTCTCACGTTTCTGCTGTGTAATACATAATTTTCAACGTCTAGCAATGATATAAAAACCACACGAATTCAATTTGGCGACAGGTTCTTGGAAGTAATACGGGCGCCTTAAATATCGACATTTTCCTTCTTCATTTCATTGACAAAAACGTCACTAGGCTCTCAACCAGATTAATATTATCTAATTCATACTTCAAGTGAAATTGTGCCATTAAATCCTTCTACAAAGTAAGTTATAAAGTAATCTTATTCAAGAACGTTTAATAATAGCATCCTTATTAATACATAATAAGGCTCTCTTTAGGCTTATTAGTTCGTTAGCTATTTATAGGTATGTCGGCGACTTCATCCACTTAGACTCACTTTTAATTGCTTTGCTAAAATAAAATAGGTAACCATAAGTTACGCTTTATAACATCAACTATCTGCCTGTGAAATTCCATTAAAATCGGTAAAGCCACTTCGGATTAGCCGACAAACAAACAGACAAACAAGGTTGGATTCGAATATGAACCGTAGAATAAATTTATAAACCTACCCACATACAGCTATGAGCTATTTATGAGCTCATATAAAACTGATAAATTATCGCAAATAATAGCTTAAATATAATATCACATAACTAAATTTAAGGCACATTTAAGATTGTACGAAATGTGTGTGTTATGCAACTAGTCAGCAAGCAAACCTTTTCGAGTAAGTTAAATGTTTGTGTAACGAATGGGAGTTTTCCTCTTGTGTACTTGATGGGGTTTGAACCGGAAACCGATCGATCGCAAATCCAACGGCTTAGCCATTACACAACCCCTGCGTGGCGGTATAAAATTTATTTATTGGTAAATCTCGAATGTTCCATAAACCCGTGGGCAAACAGGTCAGTGTCATAAATATGAATAAGCTTGAATTGTAACACGGCATGGATGAACTAACTATTATTAATATTGTATATGGGTCAACATTTTGGGGTTTTGGCAACAGTACAGGTTAAACTTGCAACCCTTATTTTGCAAGCCGGTGTGGCTTGCAAAATAAGGGTAAGCTTGTAGCTCGGCGCCGACGGGCCGGCTACCGTCGACTTGACTACGAGATTTTGCCAACGTATGGGTGACTCAGGGCCCATTTAGGGGCGGTTTAATGACCTCATTGTGGCTAGCGTTGGTATAAATTGACTTGATTAGATCACGATAACTGGCGAAATCTAAGGTTGTCGACGGTAATTGAAGCTTATTTGCACTTTGCTTGAAATACAAGGCTTTTAAAATTGGGCATTACAAACAAACAACTCACTGGAGTTAAGTACACACTGATTTAATTTATTAGTAACTATTTTTATTTTATGAACACGATTTGATTGAAACTTCCATCGCATTAAAATATATATGATAGCAGCAATTATACGAGTACATTATTGTTTCGTTACTCACTATATATATTTTTTTTTTTTTTTTTTTATAAATATTCCACAACATTCTACACAACGCTATCTAGACCCATGGTAAGCTTTTATAGCTTGTGTTATGGAATCTAGAATGCGGATAAACATACTTATATACTTTTTTTTTTTTTTTTTGTAAATCTTGCACACTATCTTGAAACATACAGATCAATGCAAATATATATATATTTATGCTTATAAAAGTTTGCACTGAGTTGAATCAAACCCACTACCTCTGACGTAGCTGTCTCTACGAAGCACGCTCTGCTTCCACGCATAGGTCTACGGTGCATATTCGCAGACGCGTATGTCTGGTGGACCGTGACTTATAGTATAGCTAGCTGTTGCCCATGGCTCCGCCCACGCGGATGTCACTTATCATCACTAAATTAAGACGTAAGCTATCCTATCTTTCAAGTTGGATCAAACTGCACACGATGTGCAAATTTCGTTAAAATCGGTTAATGAGTTTAGGAGTCCATCGCGGACAAACAACGTGAAACGTAATTTATAACACACTCATATAAGATTGAATTGAAATAAGGGCCAAGGCAGGGTTGTGTAAAAATATCGGTATGCAAGTTGAATTTTTTAAAAGGGAAAGTAATGACATACGGCAAATGTTAAGAAAATTTGAAATTTCCAAGTTTCGTCAAAATAGGGCTCGTGACTCCTTTGGGCATTTTTCGCTATTCCTTATAGTTTCGGATTTGGCCATCCAAGCCCTTTTCAAAAATTCATCCTGTATAATCCTCTGAGTATATACCACTTGTGAAGTACATTATCTACCTTCACACCTCTGTGTGAATAGATAATGTACTTCGCCAGTCTTTATAACATAACATACGTATATACTGTGTACAGTAGATAGGCACATAATACTCTGTCTAAACGACCTTCGGTAGACGTTTTTCGCGTAATTACTTTTGAAATCTCGACGCCTGTTAATGTTGACATGGCGGCTTTAATGCGACACTCATCTGCAAAGCTCATAACCACTGTACGAGGGAATTTTCAAAAGGGATTTGTTCATAAAACGGGCGGGTGTCTGCACCGAGCACAATGAACGTGCGCGTTGATTACCACGACATTCACAATTTCAGGAAGTAAATATATCATATTTTTTTACAAAATTCTTACAGGCGGCACAGGCAATAAGGGATTTTCTTTTCAAGTTTTTTCACTCAGCAAATAAACTGTTACTGTCTTAAAAACCTTAGCATGTGGTAGTACTGTCTGAGCTTTATTTGGGTAAGGTAGGTAGCACGTAAAAGACCAATATTTTATGGTACACAATTAACTTAATTCATACGTTGTTAGTTGCAAAAAAGATCACGTTCGCATCGAGAAAAAATATTTTGTGACATGACTTCAACATACTTAACAAATTTTTTGGAATCACTTCACAAGATTTTATACGGATATGATTTGGTTGAGTTTCTACGATTAAAAATATGGCCACTAAATTTGTTCGCAAAAATTCCTTACTTTGAATCCATGAGAAATATGCAAACCAAAGTTCAGCAGCTTTCGACATAACCGCATTGAGAATACCTACCTAATGGGAAAGTTGTGATAACTTGAAACACGTACCGAGTGCAAATTCAATACTTGCAGATTTATTTCTGCGATAATAGCCTTCTATACGAACACATTGTTATATGAATTATTTGTGATTGACTGACCGATAGTTCGACCTCTTGTTACACGTACAACTGAAACATGGCTCGCCCTTCTAATTAGGGAGCGCGATAATGGTTCCGCAGCATGTGACTACAAAAGGGAAACCACAAAAGGTATACAGTTCGTGGAACAATAGTCTCTAATAAGGTACCGCTGAAGACGACTTTTCTGCAACTAAACAAACAACTTTGTGTAGATTTTGTTTCTGGATATAGAATAAAATTGCTGATAAAGTTCTATATTGTGGTCTTAATATTTATATTTCGTATTAGTCTTCAGGCTAGCTACACTTTATTTGAGGCCTTGATTGCCCACAACCTTTTACATCTAGTAGTTAAAACTTGTTTCAATGTAATGCAATATGAAACTGTAAGTACATTTATGTCTAGCAGTGGACTGCTATAGGTTATTTTATTGGTTGATGAATAGATACTTTCTATAGCACAACACTTTGTTAGTAGGTACCTAAATAGTAAATACATATGACACGTTTATCTTCCAGGATCTTACTGGAGAAATGAAGACCAACTTAAGTATATAAACGGATGTTGTATGTTAGGTATCAATCATGAGCTCCCTCTACAAAACTGATCTTTTTATATTTGGATACTAAAATTAATAAACTTATGAATAGAGTATTTTACGTAAGCAAATTCTTCACCAATCGTGATTTTATTTAGGGCTATATGTTAGGTTTGTTACATGGTATGTAGATTTTAAGTATTATTATATAAAAAATGTCATCTATCCTATTGTTTTTTTTTCTCGGCTATACCTTTGAAAAAGAAGGCATTTTGCTACTATGTCCTTATGCGATTTAGTCGTAATGCGAAATGGAGAACATGAGATGTAGATTGTTTACTACATAGGTTTTTTGCAATGTAGGTATATACAACCGGACAGATTTTTACTATGACTTATCAATATGTCTTGATATTAATAAGTTAGTGACGTCTAAATAATGGAGGAAAAATATATTGAAGAGAAATTGTAAATACTAATAGGTACTATAACAGTTATTAGATAAACCTTCAAGTGTCGTGTTTATGTACATTTATGTCTACAGATTTCCACATCAGTAATTTATATGCCCCTTGGCCTAAATTATCAGCTTATTAACGAATTATACAGTCTGTTTGTAGTATAATACTACTGTAAGCCTGAAGAGTTAACTGGCATTTGCATCCTATTAGCACTCGAAATTAGCAATATATTATGTAAATATAATTATACCAAACACTTAGTGGCTTGAATTTGTTATACAAAACACTTGCACTGAGATGAATGGAAAAAGCACACATGTTGCGCTGACCCCAAATGAATATGGGATAAGGGAAGGAGGATTATAGTTCCGTATTTGTAAAGCAAAACGTATTTTATTATAATTAATCTATGTTAGATTAATAAACTTTAATAAATGTGGCCCGATCTAGAGAGATGACTCTCTACGCAAAGAAATAAATAAAAGATCGATCATGTCTCCCTAGACTAGACTTTAACTATGAATTTTTATGAATTAAGACAGAATAGGATACCGTGCTTTAGCATCGATACATCATATCCGTATTTAGTCCTTTTGTAAATCTGTCTAGACTTTTATTAAAGCTTGTTCGTTCTGCGACCTCCGACGTCCGGTTCGCCCCGGGCTTCCCGGGCCCGAAGTCTAGTCCGGACCCGACCAGCCGCCTCCTTCTCGAGCATTACTTGCTCGCAGAAGGAGGCGGCCGCACCCCAAGCGTTCGCGCATCGTACCATCGCTGCGAGCAATGTGGCGAGTGTGAGGACTCCCACCCCCAGAGCCGCCACTAGGACCCGCCTCGGCGTGTCCCACGCCGGGCACTCGGTCAGCGTGTGCAGGTCTGTGTCCTCGCTCGCATCACAGTGATGGCACTCGGACGTTGGCTCTTTCCGGATCCGACACAGGTAACTCCCGAAACACCCGTGTCCGGTAATCACCTGCGTCAGCCGGTACGAGAGGCTACCGTGTGGCCTCTCTAGCCACTCCTCCATGATGGGTCTTGCCGCCGCTATTACGGCGTGCCCTGCGCTTGGTCGCCCAAGTCGTAGCTCCCATTCTGCTACCATGTCCCTGTGGAGCTGAGACCTCATCGGAGAGCACATTAAGCCGTTGGTCCCGATTACAATACGAGCATGTATGTCAGTCGTTATAGGGGAAATGGGTGAAATGGCCCCACACAGAAGGGCTGATTTGACCCGTCCGGTCGAATGGCGTCCCCTTTGGCAGTAGTAGTAGTAAGTATGTGAAATTCGTGAAGATCTTTACACGTTTTTATTTATGATCCAATCAATTCGGACAGATTTGAATGAAATTTGTCACAAACAGACTAGATTTTTGGAATTAACACATAGGAAGGGAAACGGTAAACTTACACAATGCAAGCGGAGCCGTGTGCGTCGTCTGTTGGATTTTATTATTTAGTTCTATGTACAAGAATTAGCTTACATTAAATTCTATCTTATTACTCGTACCTTCAGTAGATATGTAGAGGGTTACTTATCAATGTAACCAACTCGTAAGGTGACTCAGTCGACCTAAAATAAACAGGGTGCAGTTTATGTGACTTTTAAAGTAACATACAGCCATTTTGACGTTGCCGGAAATTTATCAGAATGGGCGTTGCGTTAACTCACTCTGTTAGGCTGACTAGTAGGCAAGTACGCTATTGTAAAGGTGGGCGTCCCAAACATGCCCGTAATTTATTTATTTTCAAATAAGTTATGGGAAATTGTCAAATTTGTTGACATTTGTGATCACTGCTCCGCTCCCGTGGCTATATAGTAGCGTTATTTATTTATACTTTATGCACGTTGTACATAGATGGACTTAATGCCGTA
This sequence comes from Eilema sororculum, assembly GCA_914829495.1. Taxonomy (NCBI): domain Eukaryota; kingdom Metazoa; phylum Arthropoda; class Insecta; order Lepidoptera; family Erebidae; genus Eilema; species Eilema sororculum. The sequence continues at coordinate 13,118,619 of OU618543.1, read as the reverse complement.
GGCATTCTCTGCCAGTCTACCATAGGGTGGTACAGAGCTAGTACGAGGTAGGCGCATATTAATGTGGAAGATTTAAAGTGTGGACCGATATTAGATATGTTATTAGCCTATAACTTTCCTCGATGAACGTACTATTCAACAGAAAAAGAATTTTCAATTGGAACCTGAGATTAGTGTGTTCAACCAAACAGACAATCAAGTGACTTTTTTAACTTTATAATAATAGTAGGTATAAATTAAAATTGATTGATGCTTTAGTAGTTCCTAAACATATCTAAATGAAATACTTAATAATTACTTACTACATTTACCTTTTTTTCAATCCCGGGACCTTTACTAGCGAAACCGTTAAACCTATTTTAAGTTGGGGACATACCTATAACCCGTTTAATGTTGCACCTTTTCGTAAACATAATCGAAAATGTGTAAGCGTAGTAATAAGTATAATAAACATAAATAAAAGTTTCGATCCCCGCATGAAGTTTAGCACAATCCAGTCGTCGATAACATCAGCCAACTCAGTAGCTACCCTAGCAACGTGTGAAATTGTTTATTTCAACTCGGATTTGGCGCTCCCTTTGTTAAACCCAATTTAAATGTAAAGAATTTCTCGATGCGACACCCTAATCTTGATTAGAATGCGTTTACAAAGCGTTACACTGTAAAAGTAAGTGTTAATCAGATTTAATTCTTTGTATGGACTCTGTGTACACAGCAGGAGTGACGTATGACGCTTTTTTTTAAATGAAAGGGTCGCTTATGTGTTATGCGAACGTTTAGTGAAAAGAGGAGTGTTATTGTGAAGTTAATAGCTTTTGACAGCGTACAATATGACACAGTTATAACACAAACTGTGTGTCCTGCTACGTAACAATATAATAAACACCTTTGAATATTTTTATTGTTTACATAATGTTTCAGTAACATGAAATTGTGTCTTCAAATATTCGTAAACACTGTCACGATCAAAATTCATTGATTACGTATTCACTCTGCATTATTTTCACTTATGTTTTCGTTAAAATATTTCTGTTGCCGTACATTTTTAATAAGCTGTATATTTGCAGACGAAAACTCCTTTCATTTATGAGGTTGCCATTAGAAGGTTTATTGCGGAATCCTCTGTCTACAGAATATTACCAACACAACAATAAATTGCCATAAAGCTTGTAATCTGAAAGGCAAATTATTATGAATGAGTGTCCGTCCAAATGAGAAGGAATTAGCTTTGTAGCTCAAATTCTTATTAAAATATTTTACAAGTTCAGTCACAAAAATGATCTTTTTTTTTAAGTTCAAAATAGTTGCTAAAAACTTCATGTTTATAGAATAAATCTCGTGTCAACTACTAAAGAAGATAGGATTTCCGAGAATTCTATTGCCAAGAAGTTTGCAATAGGTTTCATTGTACGGAAACTGACAGGCTTAAAGTTATATAATTCTTATTTTGCACTTTTTCTGGTTCTCTTTTTTCTAACTTCAGCTTTGTATACTTACAAATTTATAAGAACATTACAATTTAAGCTAGTAAGTTCCAAGGTATTTTGATAATACACTTTGAGAAACAACTAAAACTACAAATAGATTTGTAGATAATTCAAACTACACACACAAACTATGAATCCGGGCATGTTACATATCCCTAATTTGTAATTTACACCTACTTAACTTTACTCATATTCTAGAAATTATTATATCGAAACAATCCCATTTATTTAGATTTAATGTCCGGTCCGGTAAGTTTATCACCTTTAGTAGCCTTTGGTTATTCCATTTCCATCGCACCTGACTTGTTAATTTCAATTTCATTTGTTCAATTTTCAAAGTTGGTCGAACAGATTTGTTCAACGATTTGAGATACAATATTAAACACTGTAATTTTATTCCTGAATCAGATTATCCAAATACATTTTTATCAATTGACAAATTATCGAAAATGTAAATAGAGTGAAATGTAAAGCCGTGTCGTATAGATTCATTGCGTAATAACTTATGATTTGTTGCGTGTTGCGATGTTTCATATTAATTCCTCTGCTATATTTTTGACTTCAAGGACTGAAACCTGAGGTGACGTGGCTAACATAGCGTTTAGTTGAAATGGTCTGGATGAGAGCTATCACTCTTGTCCGGGCATAGGCAGACCGAGTTATAACAAAGTATCTATACATCTACAATTTTATATTAACCAATTTTTTGTCGTTATATTCAAATTACCTACTCATGTGTCGTGACACTCGTGACTGCTTTCACAATTTGTTTAAAAAAATTCGTTGTAAATTTTAATGAGCTCATGTTTTTTTGTCAATTAACATAATCGTATGTCCACGGATTCCATTTTATTCCTCTCTGTGTTTGTCCGCTGGGCGTGCTGAATATACAGTTGAAGTACAAACGGATTCCTGCGTCACTTTATGCGATGTTTTTATTTACACACCCCTTCACAAATGCTTTTGCCGTTAGCGACATGCCTAAATAATAGATAACATTTTTATTAAATGTTGGAATAAAAGTCTCAATTTAATTTATCATCCATTTCGTGGAACCATAAACATAAAAATGAAATCTTTGTGATAGTAAATTTATTAATTTATTTTTATACCATGATAAGAATTCGTATTTCAATTTGTCAAATTCATTTTCACGAATTCTATGAGCAGAATAACGCTGAAAATAGAAGGTTTCTAACAAATTCGTTGAGAATGGTGCTACATTAAAGGGATAACTCAGTAACGAAAACTTCACTCAAATATTGCTTTTGGAAGATTTTAAAGGAATTCTTTGATGGAAAATTTTCTTCGCTCGTCTTAAACTGCAGATGACTCTGTCATAATATTAACTTAGATTATTCTCTTTGGGATCTTAAAAGTACTAAGTATCAAAGTTCGACCATGAATTTGTGATTTACAGGCTTTTCACATTTCATTATTTTGTAGACACTCTGTTAAGAAGTATCTTGTTGTTCTTAGTGAACAGTTAACTAATGCTATTATGTACTTTATGTAGTTAGTTATTGTGTTGTTGTCTTTGAAATCCTTCAGAATATTATTTTTAACCAAAACCTCGGTGCTATTGTTAAAAACTTCTAAAACACAGATTGTAATAAATTATTATGCTCAATTAAAACGAGAAAATGAACGTTGATTTTCTGCCTTGTTACACAAATGTATTACTGAAAAAAAAAAAAGATTTTTATTAATATGTTTCAGTAGAAGTTTTTTGTTTAGATCCAATAACAATTAGAGCGAATTGGATAAAGAATAAACAGATATATTTATAGACTAAAACTGATCTGAAATTAAACTAACTTGTATAAAATAATATCTACACAAGTTAATCGTGTGTCCCGTAAACAATTCCTCAGTTTATATTTTATGTTATTGCCTTCCAAAAAAAAATGAATCATACTTCGGTTTAATCTCATTTGTAAATGTAAAGTCGTACTTCCAAATGAGTCAGTGGCTAGACAGGTCTTTACAAATTAAATTGTGTACAAGTGGGGTAAGTACACGCATCCTCACGTTGAGTGAGATACTCTATTAGTAACTAACTCAATTAGTAGAGATAATAATCTTAGCTCATGACTGGCATCTGCTGAAAGGGTTTCATAAAAATTGTACATGACAATTTGATTTTTTTTAATGACAATCACTCACGGATCAGATTTTTACTTTACAGAATACTAGTAAAATACCTGTTGTTTAGATAGTATTCATAATAAATAATATAATTATGAGTCCACAAAATATGTGCAATAGTTTTTCCTACCTTGTCTTATGTTATCCACAACTTTTCAGTAGGTATCCAACCGTTATGATCGAATATTGACCAATGTGTGAATATCAGTTTTAAAGATTATTCTTGACAAGTATTTTGTGTCTCATGAATCTAATATAAATACAATTCACAATTGGGTCACTGGTTCTGTGATCACATTAAACTCCAGGAAAAAATCTTTGCTTCGATACAAAAGGAAATGTTCAAATTAAGTTGATTATACAAAGAACATTGTGACTTTCTAAAGTCACGAATGTGAATACCGCGAAACCTGATTAAATATATTGTTAACAGAAATAAGGGTGGAATATAATGGTGACTGATGTCAATACAATACCACGGAGTTTTTATTACATATTATTTATGTAACGGCACTGTTTACAGATAAGTTATTGCCGGTAGAAAGATCCCATACAATATGAAAAGACATTTTAAACATAAACATGCCCGGAGGAATTAATATACGAAAACATTAGCTCCTGGCCGGAGTTTCACCGGCTTATGTAAATTTATAGCCTGAAGAAGGGCTTTGGCGTAACCCCCTTCTTAATCATTGGGAGAAACATCATCATAACAGGATTGATAAAATGTTTACTCAGTATTATTAAACGTGGAAGTCATTTTGTTCCATTTAAAATGAATAATTATATATAACGTGCCATTAATACTGCACTGAGACCGTAGGGACCCAAAATAAAAAAAAATATTGCACCGATATGTTATAGACTATACATTCTTCTCTTCCCAACATTATTTATTTTCTGTGATAACAACCAAATAAGGTTTATAATAATGTGTTTATTTGGGTGACCCACTCACGTAAAAATGGATTTTTCTAAAATCCAACCTATGGATTACGTGATGAAACTTGTATTCTTTCTCTGTCACCACACGATTAACTTGTATTATTTCTAGTGTTTCCATAGAAGAGCGCTATTCAAAATAACAACAAAATACAATGACCTAGAGGAAAAACAGGTACATAAAAGTACAATAGTTAGGTATACTTTTCTTACTACCATTCTTACTGAGACATTTTCTTAATTTTGTAAACAATAAATAATAACATAATTAATTAGTTAAGATGGAATTGGGTCTACTGTTACAGTTTGTTAAGCTTTCTTACTGCTACATAAAATATAGTGAATCCGACCGTTCCTGCGCGTCTCGAATATTTTCACCGAACGTTTAATTAAAAAATAAACAATTATGGCCTCGGGCAATTTGCTTTTCACGTTAGAATTTTAAATTTATTGCCATGCCTACCTGAAACAACTGGATTCAAGCAAGTATGGTGATGACATTTAGAATTACTGATAAAATTGACTTTTGGGTAAAAATTAATAAAGGTTATTGATTTATTATTATATTGCTACTCGTTAGTAGAATTGGTAGTTTTTTTTTATTAATTTAATTTAGTTGGTTGGTTGGTCTGTGTGAACAATATTAGCTATGCGGACGACATGGTGCTGCTGAGCGCCTCGGTCTGTGGTCTGACTAAGCTGCTCGGTGTTTGTGAGGATTATGCTCTCAGTCATGGCCTGGTCTATAACACTAAGAAAAGTGAGTGTATGGTTTTTCGGGCCAGAGGTAAGTGTCCCGATAGTATCCCTAGCATAAAATTAAACAATATACCGCTAAAAAGGGTTGACACTTTCAAATACCTTGGTCATCTGGTAACCTCTGACCTGAAAGATGATGCCGATATAGAGCGGGAACGTAGGGCGTTGTCTGTTAGAGCGAACATGATAGCGCGCAGGTTTGCACGATGCTCGCGGGAGGTGAAGAACACTCTTTTCAGAGCGTATTGCACTTCGTTCTATTCGAGCGCACTGTGGGCTAACTATACTCAAAGGCAGTACAACGCCCTACGAATACAATACAACAATGCCTACAGGGTGTTGTTGGGGCTGCCGCGGCACTGCAGTGCGTCTGGGATGTTCGCCGAATCACGCATTGATTGCTTCTATGCGACGATGCGGAAACGGTGCACATCCTTGGTGCGCAGGGTTCGCGCCAGCTCCAACACCATCCTGAGGATGATAGCTGAGAGGTTCGACTGTCATTACATTAACCATTGCTGTATGATTAATGTAGTGACTATAAAATAAATAGTCACAAGAATATCAACACATTATAATGTAATTGCCTATTTCAATGCAAATGTAAATTTAAATCATTAATAATTATTTTATTTTAATCTTATTTTGAATATTATCATAATTAAATTTTTATTTATTATTGAACTATGTTGACATTGATGACTATTTATCATTTAAATTTTTTATTTTTCTGACATATGTAAGTAATTGAGATTGTATTGTATTATTCTAACCATTTTCATGTTTATGTTTATATTTTAATTCATATAATGTTAATGTATGATCCAAATGTTGATCGAAATAAATTGATTGAATTAACTAGTGCTAGGTACTAGCATAAATTCTTCGTTATGTTCACGAGGAAGCGAAACTGTGATTAAAATTATTGCTCAATGAAGAAGTTCATAAAAACATAGCTCACAAGCTCATAAGTGAAAACCACGTGGAGGTGATGGTAAATATTTTACAAATAAATGCACTTCAGCTCTTATAGTTTCACAATACAAGCAAAATAGTACATCTGTCAATAAGTTAACCTTGGAGATAGTAGAGATGAGAAAACTCTTAATAAATTCACTAAATGATAAGTTGCAACACTGAAACTAAGTAAGCCTCGGTTTGCCAGCAACCCTAGGTATAACTTCCTGCCCAACCACGTGGTGCAAATGTGGAACTCCCTACCGGAAAGTGTAATAAGTGCACCTAACGTGAACATTTTTTAAAATAGACTGGACAAACATTATACAATTTTAAAAACACAAGTACAGTGAAATACACGCATCAGCTTAGGCTGCTAGTGTATTAATTGATAATTATGATAATAAAATACAAACGTATTTCGTTTCGTATTTGATGGACCATTATAATATTATGCTGTTCAAATCATAGCAGGTGTACTTATATTGTCCATCAAGGTCCTCAGATTTACTATCGAGGTTCTAGGCCAAGCTATCCCCTCGAGGTTGGAATGTCAGATGATAATAGTACTATATCTAGTCCATGGAAATCAGTAATCTATGTAAGACAAGAATCTATTACCCTTCACCGTTTAAATATGATTGAAAAATAAACCTCTTTTTTATTTATTTATTCTTTACTAGCTTTTGCCCGCGGGTACACCTCATATAGTAGAACTTTTTAAGTAATAATTTTATATTGCATAACAACTAATAGCATAAACCTCTTTTCGCAGAATATCGTTTGGCATAAACTCATTTTGCATACATTGAAAGCCATAATTTTGTATGTCAGAATCATCTGTACGCATAATTTTTGTATCCATAATAATCACAATGTATAACCATCACATCGCAGAAAGTTCAAAACCAGATTCATCTTTTGGTATATATTTCTTATCAATAACTATTTAAAAGTAGAACCATCATTTCGCATAATGTTTACAGCAAGAATCATCTTTTATGATTATTGCAACACTTTTCTAATCAGGCGTTATCATTTTTACTATTTAATTGCTATTAGTTGGAGGTAGTAATCACATGAATCATTATTAGTTGTCGGGTACCCTTAGTTGTCATATCGATATTGTGTTATTGTGTTGATCAAAACAAGTAAAAGTATATTAAATATGGAAAATTCAGTAGAAAGTATTTTAAAAGTGTTTAAATCAAGCAAAGGTGGAATTAAATTAGATATGAATAGATTTATTTACGAAAGAAAGTCGGGGTACTCTGTGTCGGGGTGTAAACAACTATCTATTCTGGCGCTTCGCCGGCCGCTACCGCGGCACGCTCGCTTCGCTCGCTCGGCTCGCGCTGTTGGGGTCACAGTTCTAACCTAACCTAACCTATCCGAGTCGGGGTACTCTGTGTCGGGGTGTAAACAACTATCTATTCTGATAAGAGGTCACATTTCTAACCTAACCTAACCTACCCATTTTTAAAGAAGAAAGTAACCCAATCCATATTATTCTAATTGAAATTCTATGCTCTTTATAGTATGCCTAGTCAAATTATGCTAAATAATCTGTACTCTAAATGAACGTTATGCTAAATGAAGTTATACAAAATTTTAACTATGCCAAAGGTAATTATGCCAAATAAAATTCTACTATCTTAAAAGTATGCCATTCTAAATTCGGTCATAAGCACATTATGCCTAAAAATATTTATGTCAAATATTTTTAATGCCTAATAAATGATCGATTAAAGAAGTTTCTGCGAAGTGAGTTATCCCAAATAGGTTTCGGAGTATCAAGTTTCTACCAAATAGACGGCACCCTTTGCCCGCGGCTCTGCCCGCGTGGATGTCGATTATCGCGACCAAACATAGCCTATGTCCTTTCTCATGGTCTAATCTGGCCCTATACCAAATTTCATCAAAATCGGTTCAGTGGTTGAGGCGTGAAAGCGTAACATACAGACAGACAGACAGAGTTACTTTCGCATTTATGATATTAGTATGGATTGTGCACTTACATGGTATTCATAAAAATGAGTGAAATAATATGTACAAAGGCGAGCTTAACTCAAAGTTCAGTTCTTTTCTACAGCTTTCTCAAACTTTCACCTTTAAAATATTAGTAGGAAAGTGGATATAGTAAGGAAATATGAACAGTTTCATAAAGTATTGACGATGAGTATTGTTAGATATCGTATATATGTTCCGTGAATGTGTACCAAATATAGCCAGGTTTCACAAATAAGGATCATGTACATTTATATAAGAGTAGGGATCGGACAGATACCCTTGTGCCTCACCCGTTGTGGGTGTCGTAAAACAAATCAGAATGGAGTGCCTTTATTTTCCAGGTGTACCGCGATTTGGTTGAGTTTCAATGTTCAGTTCAAAGATGAAAAATCTTTTATAATAAATGGGGACTGGCTCCATATAAATCTTAACCGTACTTGATATAGTTTTTATAGATGATTTTTGTACTTAGATGCATAAATGTCTGTATAATTACTTTCTTAGGTACTTACCGAAAACATTACTTCGACCTTTCAATTCAGTGGGCTTACCTGAAAGAAAAAAGTAGGTATAAATACATCATTTAAAAGTTCACTAATTAATATAACATTAAAATATTAGCCATATAACTGAGTTTCTATATATTAATATGTGAAGCGAAAACTTTGGATACCTTTTTACGAAACTTGCGGGCATGTAGAAGGGCGAGATTTGGCATATTGATAGTTTATACCGAAGAGAAGTGCATAAGCCTAATATTTTTTTAAATGCATTACAATAACTTATTTTTGTTAAAATAAATGTTATGCACACTAATGCCATTTCTCACACACACATATACATGCCACTTACGTGTTCATACAGTAATTTTTTGTGGCTGAGGTAATCATTATAGTAGATAAAAAAAAAAACAAAAATAAATTGCAAGGAGGTTTTAACTTAGTTACCACTAGTTATATAACTCAATTAATAGGTGACTTTGTATAATACCTCTTTTTATGAAAATTATAAAATTTCGCAAACATTTATTTGTTATAAGTCTGTTGTCAACTTTAGGGAACGTTCATATCTGACGGAACTTGCGTCGCGTATTATCGGTCGCGTAACGCCAGAACAGACAAATGTATAGAAAAACACTTGACCGTTCACACTCGACGCACTAACGTAACATCGGTTGAGTGTGAACGGTCAAGTGTTTTTCTATACATTTGTCTGTTCTGGCGTTACGCGACCGATAATACGCGACGCAAGTTCCGTCAGATATGAACGTTCCCTTACTTCACGTTTTGGCGCGAACACGAACAAGGATGCATTTTTTTCGTATTTTTTTAGGCTTAGGTAATCACGCAGAGTCCCATACCAATTTAAAATGTTCACAGTTAACGGATAAAAAATTAATACATATTTAAAATATAAATAGAAATAAGGTTTTAAATTAATAATATTATTGATTAAGTTAATAAATTAATTGATGAAGCGAAAACTTTGTACCTCTTTTTACGAAAATTGCGCGCACGAAGAATACCTACGAAATTTCCCACATCTGTTTTGTTAGTCTGTGGTCAACTTGAGACGTAATATATATATTTTTTCTATAGTCATAAGACTATAGAAAAAAAAAAGGAACTGTATTTCATTAAATGTATACCTTTAATGAAATACAGTTCCTTTAGAAAGAAAATCTCAAAATTAAAAACTTTAATAATGTTCAAACTTATAATTTTTAAATTATTTATGGTCGAGTTTCGCCCACCGGGCGACCACTAGTATTAATTAAGACACTTAAGTATCGAGTCCTATATATATTGATCCTACTGTATAATTTGATCAACATTATACATACATGAATAAAAAGTAAAATGTAAGTTAAATTTGACTTTTTATATTGTACCGCAATATTTTAATTTATTGAGGTCATCAATGTAAATCAAATACATAGGGAAAAAGAATCTTCTCGGGCGGGACTCGAACCCGCAGTCTTTCCCTTACAGGGGGAATGCCTGACCAATTCGGCTACCGAGACACGCCCGATATGATTCAAATTTCCCATCTTATACGTCTTTAGGGCGACGTGGCGTCATCTATCGATTTTCTTACGAACTATCGGAATCAATGAATGATGTTACAATCATTTTTAAACATTGATTTTTGATAACTGCGCCCAAACAATAGAAGGAATTTTTACAGCATTAAGTATGCTAACTATACAAATCAAATACATAGGGAAAAAGAATCTTCTCGGGCGGGACTCGAACCCGCAGTCTTTCCCTTACAGGGGGAATGCCTGACCAATTCGGCTACCGAGACACGCCCAATATGATTCAAATTTCCCATCTTATACGTCTTTAGGGCGACGTGGCGTCATCTATCGATTTTCTTACGAACTATCGGAATCAATGAATGATGTTACAATCATTTTTAAACATTGATTTTTGATAACTGCGCCCAAACAATAGAAGGAATTTTTACAGCATTAAGTATGCTAACTATACAAATCAAATACATAGGGAAAAAGAATCTTCTCGGGCGGAACTCGAACCCGCAGTCTTTCCCTTACAGGGGGAATGCCTGACCAATTCGGCTACCGAGACACGCCCGATATGATTCAAATTTCCCATCTTATACGTCTTTAGGGCGACGTGGCGTCATCTATCGATTTTCTTACGAACTATCGGAATCAATGAATGATGTTACAATCATTTTTAAACATTGATTTTTGATAACTGCGCCCAAACAATAGAAGGAATTTTTACAGCATTAAGTATGCTAACTATACAAATCAAATACATAGGGAAAAAGAATCTTCTCGGGCGGGACTCGAACCCGCAGTCTTTCCCTTACAGGGGGAATGCCTGACCAATTCGGGTACCGAGACACGCCCGATATGATTCAAATTTCCCATCTTATACGTCTTTAGGGCGACGTGGCGTCATCTATCGATTTTCTTACGAACTATCGGAATCAATGAATGATGTTACAATCATTTTTAAACATTGATTTTTGATAACTGCGCCCAAACAATAGAAGGAATTTTTACAGCATTAAGTATGCTAACTATACAAATCAAATACATAGGGAAAAAGAATCTTCTCGGGCGGGACTCGAACCCGCAGTCTTTCCCTTACAGGGGGAATGCCTGACCAATTCGGCTACCGAGACACGCCCGATATGATTCAAATTTCCCATCTTATACGTCTTTAGGGCGACGTGGCGTCATCTATCGATTTTCTTACGAACTATCGGAATCAATGAATGATGTTACAATCATTTTTAAACATTGATTTTTGATAACTGCGCCCAAACAATAGAAGGAATTTTTACAGCATTAAGTATGCTAACTATACAAATCAAATACATAGGGAAAAAGAATCTTCTCGGGCGGGACTCGAACCCGCAGTCTTTCCCTTACAGGGGGAATGCCTGACCAATTCGGCTACCGAGACACGCCCGATATGATTCAAATTTCCCATCTTATACGTCTTTAGGGCGACGTGGCGTCATCTATCGATTTTCTTACGAACTATCGGAATCAATGAATGATGTTACAATCATTTTTAAACATTGATTTTTGATAACTGCGCCCAAACAATAGAAGGAATTTTTACAGCATTAAGTATGCTAACTATACAAATCAAATACATAGGGAAAAAGAATCTTCTCGGGCGGGACTCGAACCCGCAGTCTTTCCCTTACAGGGGGAATGCCTGACCAATTCGGCTACCGAGACACGTCCGATATGATTCAAATTTCCCATCTTATACGTCTTTAGGGCGACGTGGCGTCATCTATCGATTTTCTTACGAACTATCGGAATCAATGAATGATGTTACAATCATTTTTAAACATTGATTTTTGATGACTGCGCCCAAACAATAGAAGGAATTTTTACAGCATTAAGTATGCTAACTATACAAATCAAATACATAGGGAAAAAGAATCTTCTCGGGCGGAACTCGAACCCGCAGTCTTTCCCTTACAGGGGGAATGCCTGACCAATTCGGCTACCGAGACACGCCCGATATGATTCAAATTTCCCATCTTATACGTCTTTAGGGCGACGTGGCGTCATCTATCGATTTTCTTACGAACTATCGGAATCAATGAATGATGTTACAATCATTTTTAAACATTGATTTTTGATAACTGCGCCCAAACAATAGAAGGAATTTTTACAGCATTCTTTATTTTACAGATTCTTTTTCCCTATGTATTTGATTTGTATAGTTAGCATACTTAATGCTGTAAAAATTCCTTCTATTGTTTGGGCGCAGTTATCAAAAATCAATGTTTAAAAATGATTGTAACATCATTCATTGATTCCGATAGTTCGTAAGAAAATCGATAGATGACGCCACGTCGCCCTAAAGACGTATAAGATGGGAAATTTGAATCATATCGGGCGTGTCTCGGTAGCCGAATTGGTCAGGCATTCCCCCTGTAAGGGAAAGACTGCGGGTTCGAGTCCCGCCCGAGAAGATTCTTTTTCCCTATGTATTTGATTTGTATAGTTAGCATACTTAATGCTGTAAAAATTCCTTCTGTCATCAATGTACATTTATTGCTATGCAGTAATAGCCCACACTCATAAGCATTTTTAAGAATTTTTTTAAAGCATTAAATTAGGATGTTACTAAGTTTGCTATAACCGAAACTTAACGCGCGTGTTGAAAATTGATGGCAGAAAGACATAAACGTAAAAAGTTACGGTTTCTCTCACGCAATGTCACAACTGTACTTTTTGCGTGCATTCATCATTGTTTTGTTGTTTTATTGTTCTATGCATAATATATTTTTGAGCTATCTTCTTTAGCACATTTTTTATTCAAGTCAATAAAATACAGTCAGTCAAAAGTAGACAAAATGAATAGAATTCAACTATCTTATATGTAATTAGATTTTTAATTATAGGATATATCGTTACAGTCGTAATCTTTAACAATATAATTAAGTCTTCATTTCTAAATTGAGAATGAATTATTCTTCTTACAATAAACAGTCACAATTCTCTATCTTCCTGTTAATATTTTGGTGATTTTATAGAAACCCTATGAATTCGTAAACCTATTACGTATAATTGGAAATACGAGAATATTTTGCTTCTATGTATAGCAAAGGTTATATTTCTGAACTATCAGATATAAGATATCGATAACGCTATTAGTCGTACGTGCCAATCGTTCTAGTTACGCTGAATCAGCCCATAAAACAAGGTCCCTGGTGGCGTGGAGCAAATCTTTTGGAATCATTCAAACACCCTGTGTCGGGGCTCATCCAACCCACAATTTTATTTTATTATAGCTTAGTATCAATAAATTTCAGATAACGGGTTGTATGCGGTGTTGGTGAGGCATCATATCAGGCATTTTATTTTTTATGTGTGACATGATATATGACGACATCGGTTAAAATATATATTGAAAGGGTCTATGTGTTAACTGTTCCCCTAGACAAGTGGCCTTTGGAACAGAATGATCAATATGTACCTACATGTAATTGACATATGTTTACGACCGTTAAAAACCGAAAAAAACTTTGAAATATCTACTTGTTATTATTCTATTATTATACTTGTCTGAGCAGTTTATCACATAAATAAATAAATAATAAATATTTTTACAACATTCTACACAACGCTATCTAGACCCATGGTAAGCATAGCTTAACTAGCTTGTGTTATGGGATCTAGAATGCGGATAAACATACTTAGATATTTTTTTCTTTTGTAAGTACATACATATTATACATAGAAACACCCAGACCAATGCAAATAGCCATATTCATGCATACAAATATTTGCACTGAGCGGGAATCGAACCCGCGCCTCCTGCGTAGCAGTCGCGTTCACTACCGCCACGCCACAGAGGCTGTCAAAACATAAGTAATGTATAAATGAGATTAATTCCAAACCTTATTACCTAACTGTTTTAAAAATAAGTATTTTAATGAGGTCTTGAAACAGTCCATAGCGTAGGCATTCTAAATTTACTCTAATTAAATTTTTACCATTTGTCGGATAATTTTAATGATTTAAGTGATATTTAAAGTAACAGTCAGTGACCACACAAAAATGAATAGTATTTATGAACTCACTCACTTTTTGGGCAGTAAATATCGAATGAAATAGAAATTGTTGAACAAAAGATGTAATGTAATGAAAATGTGGGTGATAATTGAGTTAATAACCTATTACTAAACCAACGACAGTGGAAGACAAGTACACGGTCCACCTGATGGAAAGTGGTTATCGTGGCATATGGACGTGTGCAATACAAGGATTACAAAATAAAATATAATTATTGTTATAACAGTTAATTTTATTACTTCATATTTTTTGATTAGTAACTTGAAAACGTGAAATTTTTGTGCATTATCGGATGTTTCAGAGCCGCCGTTTGGAGTCGAAATGTTGGGGTCATGAGGTCCGAGCGCCCGCAATCTCTTCAAGGAGTTTGCAAAGCGTATGGCAGGTCGGTGCTTCTTGTAACCACAAGGCTGGCCTCTTTTTAGGTCAGAGATTAAGCACCGCCATATAACGTGGCAATGCTGCCGGCCTTTGGAACGCTACCGCAAGAGGTATCCGATGCGGAGGAATTTCACGACACTTTTCATTGATTTTAGCTTTAATTTGTATAGGTAATAGGTATTTTAGTTTTAATTTATTTCAATTCTTTAATATTGTACGTACCTATAAGATGTATTATTAGGTATTTTATGTACGTATAAATAAAAATTAGGCATGTTTTGATTTAAAATAGGATTCAATTTATTCATTCGAATAATCGTAGGTATAGAAACGTCCTAATTAATATTTGTATGATCGTTATTTGGTACGCATGCTCTGAGGTGAATAATAATAACACTATAAACGAAGTTTACTATCGTGTGCCATCCTTAGGCGAAAGGTCGTAACTTAAGTGACGTGACGTAACGTTTTGTAACGTGTCCCACTACACTCATTTAATAGGTATAATAACCCATTATAGGTATCGTAACCTTCGACCCTGCATATTTTCAGGCCTTTGTCTATACATATTAACAAACTATATCATAACATTCAAAGTTAAGGAGTCTGGAAACGTATCATGATCTTCAGACCCATGACCACCAACAAGCTGGCATACCTGCTGATAAACAGATAAGGCTCTGACGCAGGCATTTCTTTCAGGATTGAGTACAGACATGAAGTGACGATGGTAGGCGTGTTATAAAGTTTATTTATTTATATATCACAAGCACTTCAATTTTATTTTGCCGTGTTGATGTCCAATGGAGTAGTATTTTAAAAGAAAAAAGATCTATGCCTTTTTTTCGTGCGGAAATCCCCTCGGATACCTCCTCCGCTGGAGCCGAAAGGAGAGGTTATGTCGGACTCGAACCGGCTAAAACCGCACGCCGACTGAGGATCGACTGAAGGCCGGAGGTGAGGTTGTCTTCAACACATCCCTCGCACCCCGGCTGACCCAGTTGCCGCAATTATACAGGGAAAACTGGATACTACGATCTTTATATGGGTTCTAGATCAAAACCCAGTTATACGATACGATATATGCCATTTCTGTATCTTAATTAAGATATAAATTTCACCTGGCGTGCCTTAAATACGATGATTTTGCGCATATTGATCAGAAACACATTATACAGGCAAGGGATTGCTTTAACGACGTAGAAGATGTTACGGATGGGTATCAAAGGAACATAAAGTGATTGAAATCGTTCATAAAATCGTTTATTTATATAGTAGAGCTTACTGCTTGTGAACTTGATACTATAAACTTAAGGTGGTAGATACGTATATTACATCTTTATGGTGTTTTTGCATACTATACAACTACTTGTGACTCACGAATGTCCCTTCGACTTAAGGGAAAAATATATAAGAGCATGATCCTGCCGTACTGTATGGATCGGAAGGTGACCATAAAGGTGACGGATGAAAGACAGTTGCATGTAGCCGAGATGCGAATGTTGAGATGAATGTGTGGTGTGACAAGAATGGATGATTATGAGGATTTGAATCTTGCACCAATCACGGAAAAGCTACGAGGAAATCGTTTGTCCTGGTTCGGATATTGAATTCGTAGGGTCACAGTAATGTCGTAAGGAAAGTATTAACTATGGAAGTGAAAGGCTACTAGGGGAGAGGCAGACCTAGAAGGAGGTGGATGGACTATGTGAAAGATGATATGGTTAAGAAGGTAGTGATTGTTGAAATGACTGCGACTAGAGATGAATGGAAGAAACACACATATTGCGCCGACCCCAAATAAACTTGGGATAAGGGTAGGAGGATGCGGATGGTGTTTTTGCATACCACGAGTGTATACTACTGTATTAATATTTTATTAGTGTTACGGTCTCATTTTAGCATTGCATAGGGGTAATTTGATTTTCCGTTCAAATATGATTAATTAGTATATACTAGTTATAGTTCAAATACATTTCCAAATTATTATTACGCATATAGCGGGCTTGTGTGTATCAAACTTGCTTCAATCTTTTTAGCGGTTGATTTGTCAATTTATTGTTAAGTGTCAAATACTGCCATAAGTATAGATTTTTTTAAGAACACCTATCAATGGATTCGGATGGGTTTTAAGACGTAGGTATCTAACAATATCTTAACTATGCTATGCATCCCATAATTTGATTCGAATTTTAAAGAAGCCGGTAATAAGGAAACTTAACAAAATTACAAGATACGCTTGAAAAACCTATAGATTGCCTTCTCTGGCACCGGTTTGCTAATAACGTAATAACTGTAAGAAACGAAAATCATTGTTTAAGTTAAGCCATAGATTTTTACCATCATGGAACCAGTTTCGTCCTGTTTCTGGGCGTTACCGACCTACTACCGTGAGCCAGTCCAGAATTACAGGTGGGGCCGTGTGAAAGAATTGATGGATGACACATCTGCCCGCCTCTTTGCAGTTTCTCTACTGTAAAACCAACGATAATTTCTCTTACTGTTTCAGAACAAAAAGTTATGTACCACACTGGTCTCTTATTCGTATCACGATGGTGGTATGAGAGGGTGTATGGACTAGTTACATGATATAGAATGAACATCAATATTACGAATACAACATTAACTACCCAACACCAAACAGATGCACAAAAGCGTCGTAATTGTAGTTAGTGAGCCGAAATTGTAGTTGTTAGCTCTGTGGCAGAGAATAGATTATAGTCTGTGGTGTGTACCTACAGTAAGGTGTACCTATTAATTATGTACTAAGCTGTAGCCCGCGGCTCCGCCCGCGTAGCTGTTGGTTATCGGGACCAAACATAGCCTATGTCCTTTCTCAAGGTCAAATCAACCTCTATAACAAATTTCATCAAAATGCGTTCAATGGTTTAAGCGTGAAAGCGTAACAGACAAGAAAGCGTTACTTTCGCATTTATAATATTAGTATGGATATATCTTGTATTTAACTTTCAAAGATAGATTTTCTAGCCCGGTCTCACTATCATCTCTTAATGTAATATAACTTCCATTATTTTTTATACTTTTTGAATAACATATAAAGGTCAAAGAAATTTATCAATATTACAGCAAAGAATTATGAATGAAGCAGTTCTTTTCGTCCCGTCTCATTAAGTATCACATGGAAGCTTTGCTATCTCTTCTGAAATTATGAAGAGTAACTTTACAATCAAAGAGATCGACATAAATTACGAATAGGTACCGTATTGCATTTCACCGAAAATAACATTGAAAAGATCTCTTGATATTTTAAACCGCGTAAGAAAATCAACGTGTTTTCATAACAACATCTCTATCATAATAATTTGCGCATTATTCATTGTTACAAGAGCACAAAACCAGTCATGCGTAAGACTCGCGAATCTAACGACTTTTTAGAATTTGATTAGAAATTATGAAAGTTATAACAATATTTTTATAAAATATTTTTATAACTTTAACTCTAATATTCACTTGTCATAATTATCTACTTATACAAAACTTTATGGCAAGTTGCTATGCTTGACGTTTAATTAAATTTGTATCAGTATCTAACTATAAATCTAACATTTTTCTAGAACTCGTGAGTGCTTCATCTTTTTATATATAACAACGGATGTTGTTGAGTATGCACTTAGGTGCTTAAGTCTAAAGCGGCTCGATCAATTCTGCTCTTTTTTCTAACCTTTGGATACCATACATTATGAAATTTTGCCAAAATTTTCTAGTAATGTGCTTGATATCCTACCGGTTAGCTAGCAATATACCTACATTAATGGAACTTACCCTTCAGTATAAAAAATGGGATAAACCCCATAAAGTAGTATTCTAACCAAATTAATAAGTAGTCTAACCTTTAATCTTTTTACAACACCATTTTAACTTTGTTAAAGTCATAAATTATAAAATTACGTAAAGATGGTTCGAATCTCAGAGAGATTAATGTACTTTACCAAAAAGTAATATATTATATTTCAGACTTCAGCAGAATTAAAATGGTGCTCCAAAATTTTCCCCTAATGATATAATATTCTTGATTTTCCAGCTTATGAACCCACACAATATGTTGATGAAGTCGTATATTATATTTTTGTCAAATAAGTTCGTAGGTTGAGCGTAGGCAAAAATCAATATCAGAAAATATTTGTAGCAAGGGTTTCATTCGCCCTTTGAGGTAGCTGAATACTGACAAATTTACAAACAATCTATGTATGGAAATAAAAATCAAATGAGGAATTAATGTTCAACTATATTTGTGACAATTTTACTAGCTTCTCTATTGAATGCATAGCCATAACCATGAAATAATAACATTGATAAAAGCATTACAGCTGATTTAAAAATATTCAGGGTAATATGAAACTAGGTACTGAACTTACCTACTCTTTAGAAGGCACAGTACGTACTTTAACTTATTAATATCTGAAAAACTATCTTTTGACCGCGGCTCTGCCCGAGTGGATGTCAGTTATCGCGTCCAAACATAGTCTGTGTTAATCCAGGGTGTCAGCTAATACGCTACCAAATTTTATAAAAATCGCGTAACTGCTTAGAGTTGATAGAGGAACAAACGTCCATCAATCCATACATACTTAAAAACTTTTGCGTTTATAATATTAGTAGGAATTCTAATCAATCGAAAATAATTCTCTACTTTCGATTGATTAGAAATCCTATCTAATCACCTTGTAACGGTAAACAGTGTATTAAATTTGATTATAATTTAGGATCAAACAAGGTACTTAACAACCAAGAAGACAGAGTGTCAATTCGAACAAGTTAACCTTTATATCTTATATTTAATGTTTATAAACATAATAAGGATAAGCAAAACATTATTTGCCGAAAACTTTATCAGCATAGACTAAAGGCTTGCTGTGCGTAATCCGAGGCTTCCCAGAGCTCGGCGCCACGACGTCGGACGTATCCCATCGCCATCGCAGTCTGTCTGGCGCCATTGAAGATGTTGGCACTATCAACATCTGTAACTATCCCTTGTATGTCAACACGGGGTCGCTGAACCCAGCTGACCCTCAAATAACATTGGCACTGGGTGATGTAACGAAAGTATAGTACGTACATACTACATTTACTTAGATGCTTGTTCCTTCAATACACTTTTATAGCCGGTTTGGGAATTGACATTAAAATTTATCATTTTCAAAAGTGCTTTAACGTTTTAGGAATTTGGAGTAGGCAGCCTATGTCTTTTCATTAATCTGATTAAATATCTACTTACCTATAATGTATTTTTTATTATTTACATCTTCTACGATAGGGTAAGCAAATATAAGTATATTTTTGACCCACACTGTATTAAAATATATTTTCGATCCGTTTACCGTATGTTTTCAGACCCAGTGCTGCTGCTTGCTAATGAGAATTTTTTAACTGAAAGTCCAGACTGAGGAATCGAATCTTCGACATCTTGAGCGCTCGAAAGTAAGTAACTTTCATTATATTTTTAGTCAGATGCTTGCAAAGTGGTTCCCTCACCACACAACTATTACATCGCAAAATGCACGCGTATTATGAACCAAAATTTAAGCGTAAATTATATTTTGTCAAATTGATTTACTTGCTTGTAATAAGAATTATGGATTACCATTTTGGAGTCGCCATGATTTGTTATACGCTCACAGTTCATTTGCATAAAAAAGTATAAGAGATGAAAGAGAAGTAGCACTCAGTACAAAAATAAATAAATTCAAAAGAAAGTTATTTATTTATCGGCCGGAGTAACCGCGGCTGTGGTCTCTGAAATTGATTTGATAAAAAATTCTGTCAAAAGTAAACTCTCTTCTGTATTCAGTTTCTTATAATTAAAACCACAGAATATTTTAAGGCTATGTGCTTTTGCCGAGGCCGGCACTCCATAAAAAGTAAATAAATTACTAAATTCGAAGAAATTTTGTGAAAGGAATAAATAATTCTTGTTAGACAGTAATATCCTGTAGTAGTTAGTATTCTTTGAAATAGTCTAATTATCATCCTAATCCCTCAGAACTATCTCTTATGCTTTTTATTATATTTGGATTATCTATATCGAATTTTGAACTATTTCGGAGCCCACTATCATTTTATTTGCTTACACAAAACACACAAGAAGTAAGTTATACATACCACACATTTTTGCTCTATAAGTATGGCCATCGTACCCGCAATAACATTTACGTAGTACCCAGTTTTCCTGAACGTGCCGTCTCTAAGAGATGTACTTAGAATACATTATTATACCTTTTATTCAGTGTAAATCTACTAAAAACCTTACACAAGCAAAACCCTTTACTTTAATGCCGCACGTATAGGTATATTTTGTTTCATATATTTTCAGTAAATCTATCTTGAATGAAATTTTGAACATACCAAAATGATATAAATCAAATTTTGGGTGCAATTAGTTTGTTAGCTTTTCCTATAAATTGAAATCGAAAACATAACATTTACAATGGGACTTACCCTTGACAAATCCCTGATAAATCCCTGATAAATGGTTGAACGTATCTGGATGAAATTTTGAACAGAGATAGATTATAGTATGTATTTTAACTACTATAGGTTTCTGTTGGTCACGAGAACGGCAATATTCCGCGCAGGCAGAGCCGAGGGCAATAGCTAGTATGTCTATAAACCTGAAATAGGTCAGCTTCGTGCGTAGAATAACAGATTTTGACGCCTTTGAGCGGAAACTTAATTTGGGTATTAAAACCGTATGTGAGTGTCGGCTCAAACAAAAGGTAATGTGGAAATTAGAAACACGAGTTGGTTCTCAAAACTGATAACTTTAATTACTTACACTTCAATCTAGTTTATTTTATTTGTATTTGTAGCTGGACGATTTGTATCAGAAACAGGTCACTTTACGAGTTCTCAAACAGATAATAAATTGAAAACTAAAATTATTTCCATGTTAAAACTAAGACTATTTCAATATGAAAACATCAATTTTTCAATATTGAAATTATTCCAATTTATAAAAAAAAGCCATGTCCCCTTAATACTAAATAAATAATACACAGTATTGGATAATAAATTAGTTAAGTACTTATATTCAGTCGCTACAAGGAATGGAGGCTATAGAACGTTTGATATTAGTAGTCTGCTGTTCGAAATACAGTCATAGTTCCTAAACAAATTCAACTCGCCCTAGTCCAATTTTCTGTCAGATAACTTTATTATTATTGTGAAATGTCAGTTACAATAATAAATAACGCCATTTGTATTTCGATAAAATACATAAGTATTTACTTAACGTACTTCCGTTTGTCAAAACTCTCCTAATGCTGTTCGGAGAACAAATTTGGCTAATCCCCCTCCGCTCGAAAGTTCATTTTCCTTATTTATTTAATCAATGTTGGTCATGTTGGGTTCACAGACAAACAAATCCCTCAGACAAAGATTTCGAATTGCTTTTAATCTTTCAAATCATAACTTGAAAAATATTTTTGGAAGTCATAGTCATAGTCATTTATTTTTCAATATAGAACAATAAAATTGTTTCTTATTGACGTCAATTTTAATTCTACTTAATCTAAGTTTACCACCGCTTCCAAGGCGCTGGTGGAGAAGAAACGGCGCAACAAACTCCACTGCGGCATTTTTTGGGACGTCAATTTACAATATTTATTTGGATGGAACAACTAATATTTAGTTGGAACTTTGGAGAATAGACCAATTACTTTTACTGAATATCTGTTTTATATGTTATCTGTGGTTTTGTGTACTAATTTACGGCGTCTATTAATCTAGTCTTGAAAAATTCTGGAATAATTTACTAATCATCATTAAATGAGCTCACATAAATATAAAACAGAATAACTTGCTAATAGAGTACCCATTGTTTATTCATTTGTTCTTATTACTTCAATTGATTGCATTGAAACTTTTAAGTTTTTGAAAGTAATGTTCACAATAGTTCTTAGTATAAAATAATTTAATAAAAAGGCAATGCAACAAAAATCTCGACAACGTTTATCTACGCTTACAAAATTTCCGAATATTTATTCAATAACCCAAACTACAGCATCCTTTGATCCGATCTGAAAATTATTCACCATATGTGTGCATCAAATAATGTCAAAATACAGAATGTCAGATATTAGCAATTTTGGTTTATTTGTGTCTGCACAGCTGGTGCAGCAGCGAGGGTATTAGGCACCAACTGATTAAATCTGCATGAACAATCGTGGAGTTGTTCAATAGATAACGACCTTGCATCCGCGCTGAATGAAACATAAGTACGCTGACTTTTGCCGCCATCGATATGCCTTTGTCCCTTTGTTACTGTGTTTGCAAATCAATACCAGAGGTATTTTCTGTTTTAATCCTCGCTCATTGTTTCATTTTGAGGTTTACTTTACCAAAGACGTTTTTACAAAAGATAATGATGATGTCTTATAAGATCGCCTGAACGCTCAATTAAAGCTCTTGTTTATTTTTCTGTAATGCAATATTCCTAAGAATTCATATTATAAGTGAATGCTCAAGTTCATCAACACCTTAAGAGGAATCAAAGAGACAGATACTTTATAAGTCTTACCGTGATACCACTTCAGACAATTCGTTATACATATAGCTAGGTTGTAGAAAGTAGACAAAAGTCGAGTCTTGTATCAAGTGTTTAAACGAGGGAGCTAGCTGAGGGGAAGTGTGAAGAACAATAGAGCCCGCATTCCGGCGACATTTCGTTTCTACTGAAGCGATTGCTTCTAACTGCCGTAAAGTTATAAAGTTGAAGTAATTTCCTGCCTTCAGGCATGTGTTGTAAATGTTTTCACAGTTGTTATAACAAAATCTAAATGTTTCAATGTCCTATGAATATAATATAAAGGGTTAATATTCTCCTGAGTTTTGTTTTGTTTCAAAGTGTAAAGTTTGTTCTGTGTTGAAAAGGTTATCAAGAAGTTCGCTCTGAAATAGCCTATAGACTATAAAGTTTATATTTTATTTACAAGCTACCTCATAAGCGCAATACTTATCTTTATTTGGTAAATTGTATACTTGGTATATTTTGTTTTCAAAGGAAGAGTTTGACATGATGCCTAAAGCTATCTTCTGCCATCGTTCGGCTAGCTACAGTCAAAGCTTTGAACTTTTCACGTATACTTAAATGGCACAAGTATGCAAACGGAAAGGTTGCATACCGTGTTGTTTAAAAGTACATACTGCAATGACCTACCTGATTCCAAAGGCATAGGAAATTTTTAAGTCTTTGTCATGCAAGTCTAAAACCTTTGGCGTTTCTAACGTCTTCAAGTAACGTAACAGTGAATGCTTTTCATCATACAGAAAAAAACTTAGATCAAACTATTTTAATGCCCAAAGACCGACATTAACCAGGAATGAAACTGTTTTATTTTTCATCTAGCAAATTTTACAATTTCCGCCAGGCTAGCGGCCAAACAACTTGTTTGTGTTCTTTCAATAACGAGTTCGAGCTGGAACACTGCCCAATAACTCTCCCAAGGATTATTGCACCTCTTTGATTGGACATATTGAGACACTACATCCCCAGAATATAAGATAGTACATGTCTCCCTGCATTCAGTAACTGCACCAATGTTATTATGAACTATGTATACCTTACTTACACACCATCATAGTACAAAGTTGCTGCGTACTTGCGACTACATTATACTGAACCATACAAAGACTATTTCGAACATTTGTGTGAATACAAAATACTGAACACTTAAGTATACTGTGCCAGTACGAAGTAATGCTATAGTTTATGTTTCATTCGCATATTTAATATATAGGAACTGCTTTACTTGAACGCTGATGATAATTTTAGTGTTCAAGTTAAAACTAAGTTACGTCTAATTATTAAGTTGATATTATGAACAAAACATTTCCTCATACATGAAACACGCACAAACATACGTACTAGGTATATACACACTTGAAGAAAATACTTCTTTTTTTCTAATGCTAATAAAAGTTACAAGAAACTAATAATAGTATTAGATAGTAGTACCTAATTTGTAGTAGTAACTTATTTCGTAATTATTTGTGAGATAACAAAGTTGTACTACCGTCATATAGAAATAAAGATAGGGTGACAAAGCTCTTTGCAAACAATATAACAGAAATAGAATATTGATAGCAGTAGCGTGACACTGTAGTATTCAGCGGCGCTTTGCGTTCCTTCTTAAGAGCCATGTGTATTGCATTTGAATTTATGATCAGGTTTGCTACTGAAAACTACATTTAGTTTTCATAGCATGTAAATGATCAGATATCTTTAAACTGTTGTCGCACTTGTATTAAATGCCTACGTAAATATGACTACTTACTTGACTACTCATAAAGTACGAGTGTAGATCCCTGATTTTAAAGAAAAGGCTTTGTATGTAACGCTGTGGTGATTATGACACCATTAGTCTAAAACATGTTACGTTTTGCATGTTACGTCAAATTTATGATACGCTTTCAAGGGACTTCACCCTTTTCTACGTTACATTTTTGACATAGTCAGTAATCACACTTCCTATTAAAATATATTATGGGAAATGTTGTGAAAAGAGGGAACGAATTACTTTGTTACTATTTCACACAAAAATAAGTTATTAGCGCAGTTATAGATTAAATTCTATCTATTTATTAGCACATAGGATATTTTGTTATCAAAGGAATGAATTTTGTGAGCAACGGCTAGCAATTGATGTATTTAACAGTCGCAACATCGTTAGAATACAAGCATCATTGTTTTAAACTTTAAATCTTTTGCATGATTTCGGATAACATTAAGTGAATCTGCTAACAACCTTAAGTAAAATAGTTCGACAAATGCCAAGCACTTCAAAAGTTGAGAAAATCAATAATGCGAGTCAACTTTTGAAAGACCCCTGACAGTGAGAAATTCATAATCTCATTGAAAGATTCTTTTTCGTGGATAAAAGCGCAGCTATAGATAAAGTTCTTAAGGAATATTTTTGCGTAAAACCTTTAATGAATAATAAGATTACTCAAGTACAAACGCAAAGAGCGGCTAGTTATAATACATAAATGCAGAGTAGATTATGATATTCCGAGCAACATTATATATTAAACTAATGTCGGCACAACTGAAAGCAACGACCGCCCTGATCCCGTAAAAAGCTTACGCGCGGATTTTTCTTAATTACACACCTTGACTTCGCCCCATTTCCCACAGAAAATGTAAGCAGACGAGATTAAATATAATTAGAATTAATTTTTCATGAAGGAAACATTTACATAACGGCAGCGGATGCGTTAAAATTACACTATAGTTCTACCGTCGGCCTAACCCCGCCCCTAACCAATCAAATCTTTTCAAATTACAAGGTCAAGTTCACAGTGTCCAGTTGAAGACATTGCTTTGAATGCAACGGCAGTTTTCTGTCATTCGTGTTAAATGATTTACATTCGTAACGCGAATTCACTGCATTCTTAACGCGAACGAACTATAGTGAAATAAGGAATATAAACATCTATTACAAATTCTAACAGCGCAATTTGGGACCTAATCTCCGAAAACTGGGTTCATTGTGATCCTCTCCAAGCAATTTTGCGGTTGCGTCCAAATTTAACATTTTAGATTGATGATCTAGTCAGCTTTAATTTTGAAGAATGATCGGTTTTACGAAATTTACTGCCGTCAGAATTTCCAAACCCGAGAGGAAAGCCGAGGACGTTGTTGTAGAGCACTGTATGTATATCCAACCTGTTGTAATGTAACCCGCTAGGTAGCCTAAGTTACGACTTACTTTTATTTTCGGAAAAATATTATCTGTGGCAAATTAAAGAAAACAAAAATGAGATAAGCATAAACTCTACTCTTATCTAATTATTGGGAAAGGTGGTTTGCAGATTATTGTCAAATGAAGTACAAATACTGACAGAATATCACACAAAAAGACCACCAAGAATTTCCTGCGTACTAATAGTCCTTTTGATTTGCCGCTGGCAGCCCGGCGCTGCGTGCTCACTTGCATGTATTATGAGCTCCGCGGCAACAACATCAACCATTGTTTGAGATTTTGATAAGCTTCTAAAATCCTAGCTTTGTTATTTGGCATCCTCGAAGGAAATCCACCAATTCAACAAGATTCAAAAAATATAAACATCGCTGAGATGTATTTGTCAACACAAAGACGACAACGGGCGGCATCCAATCATTTTAGGATTGTTTCGAACAAAATTTGAACATCAATTTACAAAATTCGTCTGAAGGCGAAATAAATTTCAACATTGTCGTCATATCTATCAAAACTGTCTTAAGTTTTACTGAGTGATATGTTTGTGAACATTTTATTGATGGTTGGAAGGTAGTACGTCCATTTATTTACAGCTGGACCCGAATAAATCAGACTCAACTGAGTTGGGAGAACTGTGATTATTCATTTTGAACTCATAATATTTATGCCGCGATAGATATTTCATTGGTTACATTTAAAGTTCCGTAAAAGGATAAGTAATTTGGGTAAAACTGTTTATAGTAAATGTTATCGAGAAAGTATAGTTTCTAAAACGATAGTTGGTAGACATATTTCATAAAAGTATATCAAAAATACCTGTTCTGTAGCGATATATCGTAACGCATTGATAAATATATTGTTACAAAGGTAACGTAATAGTTTGAACAAGTTACAATCTTCAAGTAGAATATTCACACTGCGGTTTTTCGATTGTATTAATTTATTTCGGTCTAAAATGAATGAA
Organism: Eilema sororculum; assembly: GCA_914829495.1. Taxonomy (NCBI): domain Eukaryota; kingdom Metazoa; phylum Arthropoda; class Insecta; order Lepidoptera; family Erebidae; genus Eilema; species Eilema sororculum. The sequence goes on along the minus strand of OU618543.1, from coordinate 13,091,172 downwards.
TAAGTATGTTCTGCAATACCCTACTTACTAGTAGGCGAAGGTTAGATGTCAATTCAATTAAGTAGTAGCAACTTTTAACCAACAAAGAGAACTCACCAATTTATCGTTTGATTATATATTATTAACCTAGAATACTCGATACAAAAATGCTCTTTGATTTTATTATAACAGTCTTTACTTGTAAATCGACTTAAAGAGGAAGGAGATAATAAATTCGACACGTACGTATGTATTTAAGGTACAATTATTATCAGTAATTTTATTTACCAAGTGTCCAAAAATAAAGACGTGTTATTATATCTAACACACAGAATATAAAAGATAGGATGTTTCACATTATTTATGTATCAGTGTGTACATATACCTGCATAAAGGTTGTGAATATGGGAGTTGTGTGATCGATTAACCGTTATGGTAAACTGTGACTGGATGATGGGATAAGGGGTTAGAGAAATATTAACTATTTTAGTTGGTATATACAACGTGTTACAGAAAGGTGTGGTCATATTTAAGGGTCGTTACATATGCCTGATAACGAGTTCCTACGTACCGACCAAAGTACAAATAGTAATAAAATGATAGCATTGTTAACTTTCATACAAAATTTTAAAATTCAATAAATTATTCGATAGATTAGTAATAGGGGTAGGTCACAACACTATTGTGTTTTGTCCTTTCGCGATAAGTTCAATGGAGTCCAATAACCTCTGTAAATCTCTACTCTCTGTACGCCTGGTACCCAGCTGATCTACGTCTACCGCGCGCGCGCTTAGGTACTGTGGAGCTTACAAATCAGAGATATTTTGAATTATCACTTACCGAGGTCTACTTTCAGCGAAGCGGTGTTGTAGGTACCTAACCTGGTACTGATAAGTGTACAGCCATAGGAATGCACAATGCCTAATTTATCACTTCACGATCACCACACAAGTTTTAACTATCATTTATGTTAGGTCACAAAAACAGTTCTCGAGTGCGCCGAAAATGGTACCAACATTTCGCGGCACGCGCCACCCTTAGTACCTAACTCCGAGAAGCGATACAGCTCGCCGGGCTAGACAGGCACTCGTTCTCGGGTCTGCTTCAAAATGCTCAAGAATTCTCTCTTCTAAAGCAGTGCATGTCGTAGGTGGTCATCCTTGAGAAGGCGAGTCACGAAAACTTCCAGTGTGTTAAAGACGATTCACCATCTTCCTAAAACACTCCTAAGAGGGAAGAGGCCGTCGCCGTCGGTCACCCTCTGGCCTTTCCGTCCACAAATCTTACACTGTACAGCCGACGAGGCTATCACACGCTACCATCCGCTACACCAACACAAAGCTTCATCTCACAATATTCCCTATTACTGAAAACAAAACACCGACTACAACAAATCAACAAACAAAAAGAGTTGGAACAAATACTTACGAATGTTGCCACCTAAGAATTAAGGTAAAATTACGTAGAATTTTAAACAACAACAATTTAATTTTCAAAAATATTCACATATCTTCGTTTTAATTTAAAGGTGCTTAAAACTAATTAATCGTTAAAAAAATCCCTGTACGAGAACAATATTACATTTGTTTTCAAATTGCTTTTGGTACCTACTAAATAAAGCAAGAATTTTTGTTTGCTATTTGTTATCTATTTGTTCGCGCTAAGAATCTGAATGTAGAAGTAGGTACCTACTAACTAGCCTACCTAATAGCTGGCTCAGTGGTCAAACTAGGCCTTGCTACTTGCTACTTAAAATCAAAGGTTAGGCTATCGTATCACGGTAGTGTAATGGCTAGGGTTCAACCTAGCCATTACACTACCGTTTTGGAGATCAGATGGCAGTCGTTGCACAGAAAATATCGAAGTTCTGTCAAATCCACCGTGAGACTGGTAAAGCGGACCCCAGACTCCGAGCTAAAAGCTTCGGATGCGACTGGGATTAACGCTAAGATGAAAAAACACTACCGCGATACCGACGTGAATCCAGTCCAAGTTAGGTACAAGTTATTTAGCTTAGTTGGTGGTGTTAGGGGAATATCAGTAATTGCAATGATTACTAATATTTTAAAGAAATTTTAAGAAATAGGTAAACAGTTACTCAATAACCTATTCAATTCATGATATTGGCGCAATATTTTTGTTTGCGTCCGTACCTACTTTGCGAATGACAAGACGCAAAGCAAATGAACCGCTTTTCGTCTTTTAAAAGGATAAATTCGTAAAAATACATTCTAATCTACCAATTTGTATTACATACTATTCTAGTCCACCCTGGTTCTAACATTTTTAAACAATCGTATGTTTGATTTTATAAAATCAGTTATGGCAACACTGATGTTTACCTATTCGTTCAGTTAAAAACCAATTATTTTGCGGCACCCTTTTACGGTAACCTTGGCGGCATTTTGTCAAAAACGCCGGTACGCGCCGCGGCTTTTTCAAAGGACTCCGCGGCGAACGTTTCACCTATTAATTTAGGGTAGATGTACTGAACTTCGTCCAGTTAAAAATATTTTAATATTAAAAATGACTGACCCATTTTTTTAAAGTAAGTTTTTTTGGATTGGACAATTGAATGAGATAACACGTTTAAATGTAAAGGAACTCATCAGCGTTGTAGTTACTCGGAAAAATATCGTATTACTACTCAGTTTATGTGTACTGTTGCTTTTCTTTTAACTTGTTTCACACGTAAATAAGTAGGTATTTGAACGTAGTAAGTTCGATATTTATTCAGATAGAATACCTACGTTTACCCTTAATTTCGTAACATTTCTTCACACAAAATTGCATAACTTTAATACGTAAGTACTAAAAATAAATTAATAAAAATACGTCGCTAATTATTTGTCCTAAGATACACGGACTGAAGATTAATCCGTTGGTTCTAACCATCTTCGAAAAAAACTTAAGCATAGGTAATACAGTTGTATTGCAGAAAAAAGTTGTGACCATGGCAAGGTATTGGTCAGTTTACCCTATTTAGGTAGGTACAGAAAAAAAGAGAAATGTTTTTTCTTATCAATTATTTTAGGGTACCGTAGCATTTGTAATTTGAATGAAACGGCTCTTAAAATTTATGCTATCCTGGTATTCGAATATGTTTTTTCTTCACTTTGCTTGTTATTTATCCTTTATGAAAAGTTATTGTGATAGTTTTGCATTAAATAATATAGGTACGGAATCAATCATAAATAAGGGGCGTGGTGGGGCGTGGCAGTTTAGAGTGAAAGAGACGATATTTTATTATTATGAAATATTTTAGGGTTCCGCAATGAATGTTACTTTAACGAACGCTTATGAAGGACCTCCCAAAGTCTATGCTATCCGGGTAAAGTTCTTTGTAAACCTTGTACAGTGCCGTTATTTATGTTACTGGGTAACAAAATCTGGGCCCTCTGCGCTATTGAGATTCTCTCGATATTGGAAAGTACGGTGCATGCCCTACGCGTGGTTGCTCAAGTCGTCACTCCCACTCCGCCACCATGATTTGGTGGAGCCGGGATCTCTCGGCCCGAATGACTTCGGGCTCGAGATCGTATCCCCCCTCCCACGCCTCCTTACGGAACCGATACAGTGCCGCAGAATCTCGCTTCCAGGATCCACGGTGGCGATCCGGCTAGGAGACTCGCCGCTTCAAAGGATCTCTACCTACTATTTACTATGTGACAAACTTTGTATGACATTTCAATAAAAAAAACTTAAATAATGGATGCAGAAGGCCAGATCGCGTATCATGACCATGCATGACGCACATTGGAAGTTTTAAATTGGGTACGGAACCAATTTTAAAAAGTTAAATATTAGGGGGCGTATCAGGGATTTCGGTGATCCACGGCTCCTGGTATTGAATGTAGGTTAACCTTAGGTAAAGGAAATTTTGAGACAAGGCAAACATTCAGCATGGATGATTACAGGAAAATAAAATGTCTTCTTATTGCTTAAAGTGAATCTTGTTATCATTTTTATACTATTTTAACAAGTTATAAGCGGTTTCAGAATTTATTTGCCTGATAACATCAAAATATTTACCTAGTTAGAAGGTGAGTAGGATGATAGTGAGACAGAGCCTATTAACTTAGATCGTGTGGTAAACCTACTCGGGTTCAAACCGTAGAGTTCATTTGTAATAACGCGCTCCAGCTGTTGGAGGCCTGGTTATTTTTTAGTGTTGTGCGTTTATCGGCAATTTCCACTAGTTTACACATGGTCGATAAAAAAGAAAATTATTTTTCTACGTCATAGCAAGTAAATCGGATTTGATACCCCCACCGACATATTATTTATATCGCACCTAATGCGTCCCCCGAAAATGACCACGCATTTCTGTAACACGTTGTAGTTAAACACAACGTTCATAACCGACTAAAAACTCATTTTCTGTAAGATTTCATTGAATCAGTAAATTAGTTAAAATTCCAAGTTAAGCTTGACTGCCTAATTTACAGTAGAGCTAAAAAAAGTTATATTTTATTACGGGAGTGTTATTTACTTCTTCTTTTCATTCTTATTGGATTATTTGAAGTTTTTGTATAGGTATTCATTCTAAGAATCATTTGGCTTTTAATATTCATGTATTTTTTTATGTATTTCGTCGCTTAAGTGGCCTCAATAGGTATTAATTCTGTGCACCCCAAATGGCAGACCGTCGTTCGTAGACAACCGAGACCAATTGATTTACGTATTACCCAAAGCACCGAGGAGAATTTATCGCACTTTGATCGTTCCGTGCGGCACCCATTTGGCCTCAAACTCTACAAATATTACCATCATATCCTGAATACATTAGGTTTGTTTGTATTTCGCCTTAGCCGTTATATGAACAAGTATTTTATATCTAAAGGTGTGATTCAACCTTCACATATGTATCGAGTGTCAGTGAACTAATTGATGTTCGCGTTTAATACTCACGTTACAAAACTCTGATGATACACATATAAATATAGTGAAGTAGGTAGGTTTGCTGCGGTCAGGAGGGCGGAAGCCATAGCAATGGCCGTCCGGTCATTTCGCTCGAAACCGGAACAGGCTCTTGAAGTGCTTCCTTCAATTTACCTAGTTATACCTGAACACCGTGACTTACTTATGCAGTTTTAATGGAATATTTTTAAACTTTTCTCGCGATGAGTAATTTTGTTGTTTTAATTAATCATATGGCTAAGCTATTTTAATTAAATTTGAGTTAAGCGGTAATACCTGCCTAGACGGTTGAGTGAACATTTTCTACAAAGGATTTGTTGCCTTTGCCGTCAAAGAGTTACTGAAATCTCTCAAATAGCAAGCATTGTTTCAATATAATAATCATTCTACATTCCGTTCCACACATACCAATTGCAAAAAAATATCGCTCAAACTACTTTTAAATATATTCAGTTCCAAAATATTCAAAGCAGCTTACCAACTTTGTATTCACCGATCATCTGTCAGAGGACTGTAATAACAATATAGAAAGCATCGATTATACCCGCATTTTCAATTATCCATAACAATAGGGCTGTAACCATTGTCAGATGCATGCTCCTCAACTAAAGCGATCAACAATGCCATGTTACATAACACAAAACACAACACATTATTTTTTACTCAAACACGGGGCAAAAAATAAAGATTATAACATGTATCGTAAAACCCATTAGCTTTGACAAATAGGCTGGAGGATTATACACAAAATATCATGTTCAATACTGTACTTATTGTTGAATTAGTTGCTATATGTGGTGGATTTAATATGAGTAATCTTTTCGGACTACTATGGCCAACTATTAATGATTTATGATCCTTACATCTGTACACATTATTAATTATCCTTTTCATTTTCATGGTAGGTATTAATTTCCAGTAACTCTAGTATACCGATAGCCAAAATAGAAGCAATGTAATTAATATTTTGATAATTCTAACTTTGGAACTTAAACTACTTTGTGTACCTACGTTGTGTAAATTTACTCACATGTAAACTCATTAATTTTCATCACAAGTAGATACGATAAAGTACTAAAAAGCAAAATTCACTAGGTTAAAAGAACTTGACTGTTGAGTGAAAGTAACAGTAATTGGCACATTTCTTCATACATTCCGTAAATAAGTCACGACTTGTAGGGGTGTTCCGAGGAACAACATTATCCGATAAATCCGGTTAACGATACCAATTAATCGTATCAGGGTAGATAAGTGTTAGATTAAGAGAGGGGGCAAAGTAGAGCTCTAATCAATACGTGCAATAAAAAAGATTTAGTGAGAATTGCCAGAAAGTTAAATACTTATATTTAGTTGACAAACTACAATGACTAAATCTTTTGATAAAATATTGTCGGACAAGGTTGTGTCTAAAGGCTAATACAATGCTAGTAAAAAAGACATTCAAAAGAAACGAAATAATACATGTATGAGCAATACCATGATAAAAGAAGCTTTTTAGTAATGATGTTGATGTCTCTTTCAACCTTGAAGCTAGAATGGTAGGTATGCATTAAATATACAATATTCTCTAAAACATCTAACATGGAAAAGATTCCATTCACTGAGAAAAATGTGATTACCTGCTGCTAGATATAAAGTTAACCCATATGCTCTCTAGAGTATCTTAAAATTACAGTGGTGACCCTGTAGGATTATCCACGGGTTAGGCAGTGGTGAATATGGCAACCATAATTTTTTCAATTTCTTTTTCCTCTATGTTTTCCTCCTTACCTTTCTGTAATCTCTCTTGAGAGGGACTCTTGGGAAACAATGGATTGCAACAGCTCAGAATAGCTGTTGTGATCAAATTTAATGTCAATGAAAAGAAATACGAAGGTCGATATAATGATTTTTAATGGTAACCGAATTCCGGTCACTGTAACTTTTGATTTGAGTTATAACGATCCATAAATTAATGATAAGTATATAATTTTACTTGTATGTTTTTGCATGTATGGTTTTGAATGTGAATTATTACACACACTTTATGAGATTCTTTTAGCGGTAAATGGAGTATATAAATTGGAGTATATAAATAGGGGTAACAGTTAGCCTTCTATATTTATTAGTTTTAACTTGCCATTATTGAATTATACATCTACATGATGAAAAACGATGCTCAGTCCATGAAAATTAAGGCATGTTCAATTCAAAACTCAGAGTATTAATTTAGGAGCAGATACTTTTGTTAACTTTGAGTGAAAGGCAGCATTGAATGATACAGTTGGAAGTAAAATGAGCAGGGATTTATTAACAATTTTTTTAAATTAATTTAAAACATTGATACTTCATCAATGTACTAAATTAATTAATTAATTTCGAAATGTGTTTATTGTAATGTAAAAAAGTAGTTTTGGGCAAATAAAGAAACCCTTAAAAGAATAGGTAAGTATGTTAATTTGTTTTATTTATTATCTAAACAAAACATTACAAATTGAATTTATAAAACACAAAAAGAACCACGAAGGTTTGTACTTGTGCTAATATAATACATTCGTTAATAGATTAGGATATTTAAAAAATTACATTGCAATAATATTCAAACATGGGAGACCAAATTTTAGACAGGATCTAAAAAAGAGAGATCCTATTCCAAGGGAGACTTACGTTACTTATATAAATTTATTTCATCATCCTCATAGCGATTTCATGATTGAGGCCCAAGCCAGCCTCGCCTGCAAGTCAGTGAATCTGATAAACGGGCTATAGGGAATCTCGCCCACGTAAAAACTGACCCGCGGGCCAAATCTCCACTTTTTAAAAAGTGCATGGATATATTGGTGAGATGCCCCATAATCCGGACGAGATTGCTGCCCTCAGGGTTGCAAGGTTTCCGACATAACCACCTCCACAGGCTCCGGGGGGGTGTTATCCGTGGAGATTTTTCGCACGATAAAAAAAAATGGGTTGCTAGGTTTGACGACAGTCTCTGCCGCAAAAGTGGATATACCAGTAAAAGACCATAAACGTACCTCGGTCTCTACCTAAATGCTAACTCTGACTGAATACTCTAAGTGCAAACTCTGGACGCAACCTAGCACACATTAATCAATCATTCAAATATAGTGGTACACCACTTTATATCCATCCATTTTTTTCTGTCTGTTACGCGTGCACGCATAAACTACTGAACCGATTTTGATGAAATTTGGTGTAGGGGTATTAGACTCTGAGAAAGGACATAGGCTATGTTTGGTCGCGATAACCGACATCCACGCGGGCGGAGCCGCGGGCTAAAGCTAGTAGAAAATATTAGGAAAATACATTAATTGAGAATGAAAGTATATAAGGCAAATTCACACACAATGTCAATTACATAGTATCTACTCATTCTTCGAATTATGCATTTCCTAAAATTACAAATTCTCTAAGTCATGTTATTCTTACTTATATTTTCTGAAACATAAGAAAAAAATGTTCGTAATGATAACATGAATCTTAAGTATCCCATTACCATTTCTTTCGCAGATAATAATTATTATGATATGGAAAGAATTTTGATGTTCTCCCGGGAATGTTATACTCGTAAGGTTCTTTGTGATCTGTACAAACATATCACACAACCGTAAATATCTTCTCAGTACACATTAAATGGTATATAAATATGATATAGGTTTAATGACATAGCATACATGTTAACGGTATAAAAGGTATACTGTGTACTAGATTACTAAATGATTTTGCTTTCATCGGAGTGACATATCGATTCTTATCGATTTAAGTATTTTTATGCATTTAAAATGTCGTCTCTTATAATGATCATAACTGTTAAGCACATAATCTTTAGATATTACAACTAATATAGTAATATTTATTTTCAACACAGAGGCGTGTTTTTGCAAAACTTACGCAAATTTTGTCCCATCTCGTAACTCGTACAATTAACCAAATTTTTTTTTTACTGTATCAGGCTACACCAGTCCAATAAAAACTCGTATCAGTCACACTGTTGATAAAATGTAAATTTCTACCTTCGTTACTTTTTATTTAGGTAATAAGTATGTAACACTAGAATTTATTTTATTTATCTATATCTACCCCGATATTATTAACACACAACTCTCCAATTATTAGATTTTTATGACAGAATTACAAATTAGCAACTATAATCTACCAAAAGGCAATAAAAAACGAATTTCGTACTTGAATTGGACCATTGAACACTGTAGAACGTTATAAATCATCAATTTATTAATTAATAGCAACATTTAACTGTGTTGTTAACAACCCTCGCGAATGCGTGGAGACATACCGTGCGTAATAATACTAAGTTATAAGTGTATTGTGGAAGTTTTGGCATACAGATCACGGCTCATCGACTTTTGTTAGAGGGGCGATCAGGAACGGTCATAAATTTAGATGGTGACGGATTAAATGGTCCATTCGAGCGTTTTAAAATCAGTTTGTAAGAAATTCTGAAGTTTTGCCGTTTCTCAAATATATTTTGTTCAGAATAGGGTGCACAGGGTGCATATATTTTTAAACAAATGTAGTATGATATGTATGATATGTAGTTGGTCGGATTGGAATAACCTGTATAACATACATAATTATGTACGGCAATTTAATCGCTTATTGTCGACCTATTTTGTTGCTCTTTGAGGAAATTCACAGAGTGACAATATTATCAGGTGTGTTATAGATATATTATGCTAGTCATGTTAGTGTATGCTTAGATTGCCTACTCTGTTAGCGTGTACCCTATAAAGATGGATGTAGAAGAAAATAATAATAGTAAATAATAAAATAAAATATTATATTTTTTATGGTACTAGGTAACAACCTTTACCTCACCGGTTGGTAATGATATTGTGATCTATGATGAAATATGTTTGCCTAGTAGGAACTTATTCCCAAAAGAATTGAAGATTGTCCAGGTATAATTCTCTAGAAATGTCAGCCCTGGTAGGGAGTTCTTCTCCTTGGCTATATCTACGCTTAATGAAAGTTTCGGGAGCGTAATGTGTCGTGAATTTATAGTCGTCTCACTTCAACTCGTACTGCCTGTTCCCAGAGTAGGAAACTGTCAACTGTTCTGTTCTGACAAAAAGTTGTTAAATAGCATCCTGCAAAATATACTATTCAGTTGTCCTTGTAAATAAAATAAACAATCTTAATGTAAGACTGCCATTTCCTTTAGAAACATTGTTTACTTACGAGATGGTTCAAATAAAAGCAAAACAGTTTATGGAAAGGAAACGAACAAAGTGCCCGATGTTGGTTTGAAAAAAATATCTAAAAAGAGCAACATTTTCCTTCACAAAATGGGTGTACGGATAAACAAGCATTTACGAGTAGCATACTTCTCAGGGATGCAGCATGCAGCCATATAAAAAGGGAAGGCCGGGTAACGCGATAACGCGACGAATGGCCTGTAGACAATAGAGAAGAGTACGCTGACTTTACAAGGCACGTTTGAACAAGATGCTCGATATATGAAGGCTCTTCGGAAGCGATTGAAGTGAACTTCAAAACGTGAAACAAGTGAGAATTTGATAATAGACCGACTGCCTAGAAGTGGCAGTCATATTATTGATTTGTGTTTGTTCAACATTGCTCAACACATTGCATACATATAATGTCTTCTATAATATAGAAATGAACTGAACCAATTTGGCCAATCTTTTTTTAAATGTTCGTGAAGTTCAAGGATGGTTTTTACGGCAAGAAAACATCGAATAATTGCCGGGAACCGACCATCCACGCGGGCGAAGCCGCGGGCAAAAGCTAGTAACATAATAATCTAATAATCCATGGCAAAGAATATTGCCTTAAGAATTTAAGAATTCAATATTCCATTCAGCGGTCCATTTTCATCGATATTTTGTTTGATGTATTGTGAGTGTTAAAAATGTTATGTTTCCATTTGTGAATGCTAAAATAAAATTTATATTTTTCTATTATACCTCTCAGAGTTATCTGTTTAATTATTTAGTGCCCACATATTTGTTGTTTACTAAGAACGGCCACATTTCTTTCCCGTAATAACTTCGTGATACAATATATGCATGAACACACCAGGATAAAAATGTGACAAACTGCTTACCTAAATCACTCAGAAGTAATCAGAACTAATTGATTTCTCAACGATTCAAAAATATCAACAGAAATTATAGTGAATCGACAATAGCTAAGTGGAGAAATTTTCAGCTCCTTAATTTGATCCGAAAGTAACGAAAAAACTTTCACATTAAAAATATAATGGTTACTTATCCAATCAACCGTTCCTGATTCTAGAAAATATCTGCTGTACCTCACTTCACTGAATTTCATTTATTGCGCACTTATAGAACAGACTAGCTTTGGCCCGCGGCTCCGCCCGCGTGGATGTCGGTTATCGTGACCAAACATAGCCTATGTCCTTTCTCAAGGTCTAATCTACCCCTATACCAAATTTTATCAAAATCGGTTCAGTGGTAGACGTGAAAGCGTAACATACAGACAGACAGAGTTACTTTCGCATTTATAATATTTGTATGGATTTGGTTAGAATATTCCGCATTCCGCGGGCGTGTCTCGGTAGCCGAATTGGTCAAGGCATAGGCCCCTGTAAGGGCTGCGGGTTCGAGTCCCGCCCGAGATGATTCTTCTTTTTCCCTATGTATTCGATTTATATTCCGCATTTACCTGTGGCTTCATATACAAACAAGAACAATGATACTGTTTAGAAATTCAGCACAGTTGTAAGCAATTCGCTTTGTGGGTTCCCTCCTCTGAATTTAAAAGAGCCTATCTCTCAAGCACCTAGCTGCATTGGACACGTAACGGGAACACGTTATGTGCCTTCCTGGGGTAGGTATCCAGACATTATTGAATTCATTTGTTTGTCGTTTCACAACCGTTACTCCCTTAAGTAAATTTTGCCGTGATATCAATTCGTTGATGTTGACTTTGGTTTTCGAATTACTGTTGTTCCCGAAAAGCCTGCATTAATAATAAATAAATCAACCCTATCTAAAATCTTCAGATTCAAGTACACATACATTATGATAAGATAAGAACGGATATAAAGGGAAGGTAGATTTGAAGTGATTCAGGCGTTGCTCTATAGCTCCTAAGAGCATTCCCCCTGTAAGGGAAAGGTCGTGGGTTTAAGTCCCACTAGAGCATTTTATTTTTCCCGATGTATTCGAATTATAAAGTAAAAAAAAACTATAAAAAATTCATTCAAAAAAAAAGTTAAGAATATTTTATATTTGGTATACTAGACGCAAAAACGTTTGCCTATTACTTAACGTTGTTTGTATCCTTTAAATGAAATATATACCTATAATGTGGTTAAGGTACGCAGATACTTCAGTTACAACTATTATGTCATCTATGACTCGAGGTAAAGTGTATGAAGCCACCGTAACATAGTTATTCGAATGCGTGTGTAAACATGTGCACGCAAGCATAACGACTGATTCATGTGTGTGCTGAACGCAGCTAATTTGCTTCCGAAATGGCTTCCTAATTAGATATCGAATGGGATATGATGTGTGTAAGATCAATCCGGGTGAGTAACCATTCTGTACTTAGATACTATATGTTTTGACATACCTGTGCAGGAATAATCCGTCTTGCTTGAGCTAATTCCTTATAAGGGGCTGTATTGAAACCAAAATGGCCGGGGTGCGTGGGAAATGGCTCATTAGGCCGCCTTATACTTACTCCGCCATTTTAGACCTGAGATCGTGTGCAGTTTTAGCCGGTTCGATCGTATGACTATATTTTTGTAACGCAAAAAATAGACGCAAATATCAAATATAACTACCTTAAATATATAGACGAATGTTAAGACTTAGGATAAAGAAAGGATACAAACTTTACCAGTTCTTTCGGAACGTTCTCAAGCATTTTTCGAGGACATGACTTCAAGTGGATTACTGTGTCAGTATGTCACTTACTTCTTGCCGAGCACAGTGTGCTCCGTTGATCCTGGTGTTTAGAAGTCACAGTAGTGGGCGTGTGGATGGGATTAGCGATCACATAAGGCTTCACTCCATTGGAATTAGTGACTTTATATGCGGTTTTAACTGTTACACTGGTTTGGGAACTGCTGAACTGTTACCGGTTATAATAATTATGGTACCTGAATTAAATGATATTTTCTGAAGTTTACGCGAATTTCACACATTGAAATAACACTTTTGAATGGATTCTATCGCGATATATTTGTTTCTATTTACTTTTAAACCGACGTTTCGGCATAGTTTAGCAGCCATGTTAGCAAAGTGACTCGTGATGGTTAAAAGTAAATAAAAACAAATATATCGCGATAGGATTCGTTAAAAATGTTTTATTTCAATGACCTCTGTTAAAGTTTGACATTCCAATTCCATTTTCGTGTCTGTAACTGGTTATTTTTCCTTTCTTTTTTTTCAATTATGTATAAACAATGGTTAGGATAACAATAATTTGAAGTCATAATAAATTAAAAGAATCAATTACTGAAAATTGTAAATAATTACAATATGGTAAGTACATAATAACAACCTTATACAAAAAATCTGTCAGTGCATGCGGAGGAGTATAGTAGGTATAAGTTCAGGAATATCATATGCAGTTGTGCAGTTACATAAATGCATATTAGTCGATATAATACCTACCTTGATTTGTAGATATGTGTCGAGAGACGTAGCTCCCTCTAAAGTCTATCCAGTGAGTTTGCCAGTACCGTCATAAAAAAAAAATTGTCGGGTAGGTAACTCAAGAGGATGTTGGTGAGTATTCAAAGTGGAGAAGTTTAAGTATGGAATCCGATTTTGAAAATAGCTGATAATGCTATGCTGATAATGCTAGGTAGAATAATTTTAATGCGCTCTTGAAGTCAAACTTCGAAAAGTCAGAGTACGTGATTTAGGTCAAACTCAAGCTACTGCACTACCTGTGAAACGCCAATTCGTTCTGTTAGTGGTGTGCAGTGTTTAATATATCTGATAACTTCTATATTATAATAAAATTGAAATATAGTTGTATCCGGCTATTGTTCGTACACCTCGTCAGTCCACCTGGGTGAACCACGAACACAAATTTGTGTTCGTGGTCCACTTCATTGTGTATGTGACCTCTTTCCTTAATTAATTGCACATGATCTCTATAGCTACATTGATAGATAATAAAAAGAATTGTTTATGCTAAAGTAACAATACTGAATAAAGGTGATGAGTATTTTAATGAGATTTTCTTATTAAAAAGATACTTATCAGACTTAAAATCTGCCATATGTTTGATAGCAATTAGTTAAGTAGAAACGGAGTTAAGACGAAAAGTTGCTATAATTGATATCAACCCGAGCGAAGCTACGAGCATCCGCTAGTTCAGAATATAATACCAGTAGCTGCTTTAGAAAGAAAATTAAGCAACGTCGAAGTTATTGAATATTCAGGCTTAGAATTTTGTGAGACGGGACGACATTCAATAACTAAAATCCGTTTTAAGATTTTGTAAAGAGGGGCCTTGATAAGAGTAATAATACGTTTCCATACAAGAGCCTTTCGACCTTTTTCACCCTTTGTACTCGAAATTTTCAAAAATTCATTCATTCTTGGTGGATCATTAAGTTATAAAAGGAACTCTCTCTCCAAATTCCAAGTTGAAAATGAAAGCAGTTTTGTCACAGCGTTATTAATGAATTAATCAGCCACTTAGTCAAGATATAAAACATTACAATGTTCATTATTATTATCAAAATAAGACGAAATATAATTTGGTACTTTTCAACCTAACATTGATTGATTTGATAAATAATTAATTCCGAACCTTCTGTGAAAAGTTGACAGAAAGTTCGGAAACTTTGTGAAAGAACTTAGTATCGGTTAATTTATAATTACCGCATTTGAAAAAAGTAAAATGCGTTGTTATTGGATTATTTTTTATCTTATTATGAACATCAGCAATGTAGGCCCACTTCTGTCACATCGTACCTCAATTACAACATACCTATTATAGTTGTTGTATTTATTGCATTCTAGGACAAGAACGCATTCATTTAAAAGGGACTTCTTAATCCGGATCACAACCGAAGCTTTTCACCTTTTTTTATTTTTTAGAATTACTGTAGGTAGAAGGAGATTAATATGTGTTGTTCTATATTATGCTATGGCAATTGTAATAGTCACATATTGGCGAATGTTGAGTAGGTATTTTGATAATGTTTTGTTAATGTGACAACTTTCAATAGCACAGGTCTAAACCTTAGTGGTTTTTTTGTGCCATCACTATTGTTCTTGTATGTATTGTTTTGTTTTAATGATAATAAATAAATAATAAAAAAACCTCGGAGACCGAGGTTCGCTTTTTCGATCTAAGACTGTCGCACAAAAACATCAGTCAAGACCAAGGTTCATCTATACTTGTATAGTCCACAAAGGAGATAACTATGGTTGCATCTTTTCATATAAAGTTGTATGTAAAGGTGTAACCTTTTGTCGACTGTATATATCACATTATTAAAAAAAACACCTGTATATAAAAACTGTGTCATGATTCAATGTAAACAACTATTTACACACATGGAATGAAGATTTAATAAAACTCACATTAATCTCCGTAAGAGGTATCACTTGAGTGAAATTCACCCGCATCACTGTCAAGCAACGCCCTTACCCTACCGTTATTTGCATTGCCGTAAAAAGTTATCCAAGTTAGAACCAAATTATATTAAACTGCTTCAAAATACTAGTACAAAATGTATGTCGTTATACTAAAGAACTAAATACTGTGCAGGAGTTACTAAAATTAAGTTTGTACGAGCGGCGAAAGGTGAAAGTTTTCAAATGGTAATGGATACACAAAACTTACCTCGATCTAGTTTGTCATAGGTACATCATAGGACTCATAAGGAAGCCGGAAGGAATCGAGTTATATCGAGGTTTGTACTTCAGAGATATATCTAAACTTCCTAAACTTAAGATTAAATTAATGTATTATCCTTGTCAAGAAAATAATAAATAGGTGACTAAAGACGATCATTCAATGCAAACGCTCAATAACTCTATAATTTTATTGAATGTCACCGTACCAACCCTGCAGGCTTTTATCAATTGTAGATATTTCGGTTTCATTATTAACGTTTTACCATGGTGTGTTAAATACGTGATCGAACTTTAAATGTAGGTAAGTACACATACTTACCTACATTTAAAGTTACATTCAATGCTTTATACCAGACTTCCTTTTTGTTACTTAATCTACACATGTTTTGTAGCTTTAGACGGCCTTCGATAAAATACGTTAAAATACGTTTGGATATTACGTACACCTTTCAGGTGTCATGGCGAGGACAGAATACGAACGACGAAAATATATCCGAGATGCGTCACGCCTAGCGCCCGTATAACATCGCGCTCATATTGAATTCCCCACCAATTGATACTTCGTCACCTCCAGAAACGCAGGATGTGGTGACAGGATGTGTTCTCTGAGATATTGTCACGTTGTGCATGTATTTCACTATTTGATACATCGTACGCATAGTAAATTTCAAGACAGGGAAAAACTACTAATCAAATTTCTCATCTGCAAACATAAAAGTTTTTGGTGACACGCTTTACATTTTTTCGTAGAGTCATGCTATCGTATTCGCTCGTAGACCTTTAAACATCGATACGTAAATAATTGTCGAAAATAAAAAGAATAAAAAACATTTTTTCGCGTCCCGGTTTGCAATTTTCACGGGTTAATGGGCCTAATGAAATGCCAATACAAAAAACATCCATTTTACCATTAAAAAAGGTAACAAATGCGAAAAAATATTTTCCATAAAAGAACGCTTGGTTGAAGGGACGAGTTCGTATCACTGCAGCGTTTCTATCGGGCTCTTATCACTTTTACACTGTAATTTTCTACACTTTATCTCAGTTCCAATTAAGTCGACCGCACTTTGAAACAAAAGCTTTTAAAGAAAGCGTTTTTGTCTAATATTTAATTAAAAGATTGCAAAATTAATTCTAAAGAGATTGTGACGGTGTATTTTTCTCTTGATTTATGAACCTAGACTCAGATTTATTGAATGCAAAGTGGCCACATTCAAGTGAACTGAGAAATTAATGATCAAATCGCAATAAGGACTTTCTAAGACTATTTATAAGTAATTGGAAATTCAGATGAATAGAAAATGTTTTGTTCTACACGATCTAGGTTTATTAATTAAGACTTTCAAACAATTGGTTTTGTTACCAGTGATGCTGAAATTATAAAGAAGCTTCTAATAACCGATAGTAGACAACAAAAGTTAGCTTATTTATTCAATAGATCGGTTGTGCAATTCATTTGCCATTTTTCACAGGCACATCTTTTTGTCTTCGAAATCATAAACCTTTATGACATTGAAACATAGAGCCATTTAAAAATCAACAACAAAACTTTTTTTCTAATTTTTCGCCTGAACGTTTTAAAACTGATTCTCTTATCTACCTAAAATGAATTTCTATAAAAATATTACGCTGACAATATTTTCATACAAAACATCCACAAGGGAAACTTTTAACTTTTTTAAAAACTCAATATTGTATTTACGATTTCATCATTATTTTCCGTGGATGAGCAACGTATGTTGACTTAAGAAATTCAATAATATTAGTATAAGATATATACAATCACTTTTAAATTGTCGGAACTTGTCAGAATTACTAATACCTACTAAAACACGTTAGCACTATTTACTACTGACTTCTTTAGAAATAATATCAAAGAAACTTACAAAACTCTGCGTTGGTTAAATTTGAAAAATAATGGGTCAATTACTGCCGTGAATATAGCTAGGCTACTGACTCAATATGTACCAGCTTTAGAAGGAATTTAATCTAATAGTGACTAATTATATGAGTAGTGGTAAGCTAAAACAGCCATAGAATGTTATGTCAGAGATTCGATCCACAGACAAACATAATTGCCACGATAACAAAGCCACATTCTAAAAAGTTGTACCACGAACCGCGCCATTTTACTTCCTTTGTGAATAATGTTTTGGGCTTGGCGCCTCCTCTTTTACTAATGAGAAATCACAACGATCTTCCACTTCCTATGAAACCAATTTGCAGCGTTCATTTACGGTAAATTCTAATTTACTAATTGTATTTTCAATTATCATTTCGTAGATTTAATTTCATTTACAAAATAAGTTCACATTTTTCTTCTTTCAAAAAGTTGTTCGCTCTTCACTACATTACACTTTCATTTTTTATTCGAACTAAAATACAAATGCGAGTGTAATTTTGAATTGGTTCACTCTACTTATCATTTTCTATTATAATACTATTTAAAACCCATACTTGTTGGTACAAAAACATACCATAGCATTGAGCAACAAGCTTACTGACATTATGTCTCCAATCGATTACATCCAGAAAATAGTGAATCGCCTTTCCCTACAGGAGGAATGCTCTCACCGTCACCGCTGAGCTACAGAGATTCGCCTGAAGCAAATCAAATTTCCCTTTTCTATTTATCCGTCTTTTCTTGATCGTAATTTGTATGGTTAGCATACTTAATGCTTTAAAATGTCAATCAAATGACGTCTCGATTTTAAAATAAACATTGCACAAATTTAAACAATATAAGAAAGGTTATGATTTCAATCAGTTATTTTTGAGCAACAGAAGACAATGCGGTATTCAATCATGCATCGCCGCAATAAATTTTCATGACCGTTACAGAGAAAAGAGAAAGTAATTTGTGAGAAAAAGACATGACTATCTAGGTACATTGTACAAAAGACGTAACGAATCTGCAATACCGTTTCAATGTTTTTTTTACAGTTATTATGTATCCGTCAATTCTATTAAATATGCAAAATGTTAGCGTAGGTAGTACCTATGTGAGAATAATATTGCAACACAAGCAATTCCTTCATGATATTGCCTTTTTGCTTGAGATTTTTAACTGTTACTACATATATGTACTTACAGTATTGAAACCGGCAGGTAAATTTGACAAATATTTTTACCTGATATTTCAACATTCTTGAGAATTTAATTTTGATGTAAATCGAGTTCGCTTGCTTCCCAGTTTAGTAGACAAGAGTTATTAAAAATACTTTAAATTTGCTACATCCCGAGCAAGGTAACAGGATTCCCACTGGAGTCTCGAATGCCGTTCATAAAGTCACGACACACAACAATTTTCATTAAAACATTTTCATGGTAAATATGAAGCCAGACAAACAGATACCTCAAATTTAAAATAAAACATATATCGAGTGATGGATTGAAATACTAACTTTCCTTCGCGGTTTTACCTGCCGTAATAGGTTCTATTCATACGGCCACCGGCTTCTCAGTCTTATTGCTCGGGTTGTAAGGGTCTATACATGATTTTAAATAGCCTAAACTTCCAAAAATAGGGTTATCAAAAGAATTTCTAAAATGGCACGGGTAGTTTCAAATTTTAACCGAGTTCAAACAAACAAACTTTTGAACTATTTCATCGTATTCTAATGATGGACACATGTATGTTGAATACAAAATACCGCTATTACTTAATGCTGGCCACATGACAAACTTCTGTGAAGGTAATATAATATTCATCGTTACTGGTAACGTTTACAAAGGAAGCTCAAATGAAATT
Organism: Eilema sororculum; assembly: GCA_914829495.1. NCBI lineage: Eukaryota > Metazoa > Arthropoda > Insecta > Lepidoptera > Erebidae > Eilema > Eilema sororculum. The sequence continues at coordinate 13,071,684 of OU618543.1, read as the reverse complement.
AAACTGTCCGTTGATTGACGAAGGGACCCGTTGTCCACAATAATTATCTCGGAGGACGCGGGTAAAGTGGGTATTACATCTTCCTGAATTCAGAAAGCTAAATTCAGGAAGCTATTTAGGAAAAAAAATTCAGTCACCGAAGCTCGCGATTACACGTTCACTAATTTAGGATCCTAAATCATTTTTGAAGGACGAGCGGCAAGGGACGGACGTGTCGACTGTCGAGTGAATTGCGACAAAATGCCCTCAATACTATAAAAAAAAAAACAAAATATTGATATTGCCATAACCCTTGCGGTTAGCTTAACGACGAACGAATTTTTTCTTTCATAATCAATTTGAATAATTAGCATACCTACTACATGCTGTAAAATTTCATTCAATCATTTGGGCGGAGTAATAAAAAATCAATGAATAAAATGAATGACAGATCATTCATTGGTTCCGATAGCATAGCTCGTAAGAGCGTCGGTAGATTGCTCCACCATCGCCTTAAAGACGGATACAGATTGGTTTGGGCGTGAGTCTGGTAGCTAGGTGGTCAAAGCATTCTCCCTGTAAAAGAAGGATCGCGGGTTCAAATCCCGCCTGGACTGATCATATAATTTTTCCTTGATTTATTTGAATAATTAGCATACTAGATGTAAAATTTCATTTATTTCGTCGGTACATACGCAATATTATATTGGGAGGGAAAGACGAACGTGCGCTCTCGACGGCCGGCGCGCGGCGACTGAGCGTCCTGAATTCAGGAATCGTAATTACACTCGTCCGATTTAGCCATTTAGGACGTCGGAAACCATTCATTTCCTAAATAGCTTCCTAATTAGGAATCTTTGCTTCCTAAATGCAATTACACTGTTCTAAATTCAGAATTTTCTAAATTCAGGTTTCTGAATTTAGGAAGATGTAATACCCCTTTAAGACGAGCTAGCGTCACTGCGTGTCGCATCGCATGCTCCAAGAATTTAGATAAGCATAGGTACTTCAGCATCAGATCGATCGTATACTGACTGTACCTCCTAACTTAACAGTACTCATACATGAAACGTAGATGTAATCTGACAAAACTTTTAAGTACTAAAACAAGAAGGTAAACTAGAGTCAACAGTACTCAAGGTTTTGAATACGTTATTTAGTGGTTGGTCATCAGAAATTATAAGTTGTAATACATTATTTTTTTGGAAAAATAATTAGGTAAGTAAGTGGAATTTTAATATGTAATTTTATTAGGATGGCCTCCAAAATTAGGCCAGACTTCATCTGTTTTTTGATAAATTGGCCATTTTCAAGGTCATTACAAGTATTATACTGCATCACGTAGATATAGAGTCTCTGTTTCATTGAATTATTGAAATTTATACAATGCATGTATCACATCTGATAAAAGTGCTAGATCTTGTTCAGTAAAAAAGATACTAAAAGCGAATATGTATACCAGGTACTAGTTACTGGATCCAATTCTAAGATCCATTCTAAAATCTATTCAGTCACAAGTTTCATAAAACACGGTTCAATCGTTTTGACGGAGTTCAGTAATACACAAAAAAAAGTTTTGTTATAAAAGCATAGACTTCATATCCTGTTCTTTTGTTTAAAATTGGGTTTATGTTTCCCCTCAACTTTATTATAAGTATGTATACGTCACCACTTACTTTCGTTTGATACACAGTATAAAATTACCGACTTAAGTAGTTCGAAAATTTAGCAGGAAAAGTGTAACGGGATATCCCATTCAAATTTGTAACCGCTCGACTAAGGAAATATACCTTCTTCACCCTATAATGTGTTTTTGGTGATGAATAAGGTGGCTAGATATACTTGTGGAGTGGGCAGGGTATGTCCCACGTGAATTCCCACTGACTCTGCAAGCATTTATATAGACCTTGCCACCAGTACGGCTTCCAGAGCTTGTAACAGTTTATATTTCTGAAGATCTCGCACGAAAAGCAATTTTTTTGTAGTTAAGTTAAGGTAGTAGGTACTTATAAAGTAATAAATATAATACCTATATATAAACATAGGTAATCTTCATAATGTGCTCGCTAGTTTGCTTATACTTGAAACAAATGTAACGTAAGTAAGATAAGACTTTACCTTGAATGCCAAGCCAGAACCAGTTTAGGTCCTAGGATTGTAACAAAGTAAGCAAAACCGCAAATCAAAACATGAAATTTAATCACACTAAATCACTACGTATCCAAAAGTTCTAGGCGAAATAATTAACATTCTGAACATGAAATCTTTCAATTGAAGAGATTTGGTAACATGAGAACACAATCGTTACAAACTGCTCTGATTCAATAGTTGTTCTGAATGAGAAACTAAGTAATTACATCCAGCGAGTACAACCATTAATAAATCTAAGCCCTCCTTTGACAAAGTTGAACGATTTGTTCCGCGTTCGCCTCGCGAAGTTTTGCCCCACATAAAAAAATCCGTATTCGCCCCACATTTTATTCCTTGTTCGCCCCGAATGTAATATTTATTTTGAATTTAATATTTTATTCTTGTTTCGCCCTATTTTCCTTTCCTTATTCGCCTCGATTTTTTTTTGTGTGCATATTAATACAATTTTGGTACAGACAGACTGCAAAGTTATAAAACAAAAATTATTAATTCATATTTTCGCCACAGTTTTTTCAAACTTATGAGCAGGTAAAAACTTAGACAATAGATCGGATTTTGCAAACCCTTTTTTCAAGGCCGACGAAATGGCCGACCAATCAGGAAGCATTATCTTATCAGTAGGGGAGATGGACGGGTAACTAGACATTGCAATATGTGAGCAATATGAATATTACTCATTCGCTATTTTCTGTGGTCTGTGTTGTGATCTATAAAGTAGTTAAAGTGCAGGAGGGTGCTTTAAGGAGTTAAATACGGTAAGTCGCAATTATTAAAATTAATATTTCAATGTTTAAGAGCGTATATTCTTTTTTAAAAACGTAAGCGTATTTATTGGCAATTTGTCCTTTGAATGAAAACCACGATTTCAATATATAAGTTAAAATACCCATGAAATCGTTTATTTATAGTTTTTATATAGAAAATTAGCCGTTATGTAAATATTAGCTAATTATTTTAAAATATTAAAGTAAATAAATACTTGTAGTGTAAATGAAAATAAATTTATAAGTAATTTATATTAACTTTCTTCTCATTTCACGAAATGGCATCAAAAAACAGAACGTGGGCATTTGGTGTTGCCACCGCGCTTACATATAAGTTCGATATAGTTATGTGTCAGATAGAATAGGTTTGTGAAACGCAAAGTTTCTTATTCAGAACTTATAGACTCCGAATAATTTATGTGTAACATAGGTATTTGGAACTTTATCCGTACATTGTGAAACAGACCCTTAGAGTGTTTCGAAAGTACTTTGTATCTAAAGCATATTTTTGTAAGTTATTAACAGAAATGCTTTCAACTGACAAATTATAAAAGTATATTATAATAAATGAATTTGTCATACTTACCTTTCAAAACCCACATTCTAAAAAGTTCATTGAATAATTATCTTATTTTTATTCGGATTATTATGAAATATTAAAAAAAAACTGCAAATAAACACGGTTATTATTTGAAAACGAGTTTATGCCTTTAATACCATTTAATCAGTTGATACCTTTTTTTATGATTTTTTTATTGCATTTATTATGCTAACTTTTAAGTTCGAAAAACATCGGAAAAAATGAAATGCTCAAGTGAGACTTGAACTCACGACCTTTCCCTTACAGGGAATGCTCTTCCAACTGAGCTATTGAGCTGAGCCACACCTGAATCATTTCAAATTTTCCTTCTCTTTTGACCGTCTTTAAGGGCGACGGTGGAGCCATCTACCAATATTCTTACAAACAGTTGAAACTTGTTAAAAATCTTAATATTTTATAACACTTGCTATAGGTACCTAATTAAATGCAATCTATTATGAAAGCGTTAGTTATTTTAACGTTGATTATCTTATTCTAGATACGAGTATTAAGTAAGAATGGAGAGAACGATACAAGAAGAAAGCTGTTTACCATCTACGTCCCAAATAAATTTGTCGTTTATAAAATCAAAGCGAGGCGAGCCAATTCTTCTGTTCGATGGATATCAACACGCAAAAAGGCGAAATAATAAAAATGGTACAGTTTCATGGAGATGTGTGAATAGAAAGTGTAAAGGTGGACTAATTACTAGTATCAACAATCAAGTGAGTAAAATATTGCCACACAATATTTGCAAACCCAATGTGGCGAGCAACGAAATAAAAGAAGAGTTGTTTCGTTGTAAGCAAGAAGCTACGTCTGCAGATGGCAAACCTATTACATCTATTTATAATGAAAGTTTAATAAGGCTGAAGAATAAAGGTACAAATTTGGTTGAAGCTTTACCTGAATTTTCTAAAATCAAGACAAGACTGTACAATGCGAGAAATAAATCACAAAATATTAAAAAGTCAACGTTTAAAACAGCGTCTGAAGTTCAAATACCAGATACCTATAAAGATTTTTTACTTTTCGACTACGGGTATAAAAAATCAAGAATATTGGCATTTGCTCATAAAGAAATCAGAAGCTGTGTCCAAAATATAGATCATTACCTAGGAGACGGTACTTTTAAATGCGTTGTTAAACCTTTCAAACAATTATACATAATTCATGGAGACCTTGGTAGTACTCCGGAGAAAATTAATATTGTGCCATTAATTTACATTTTATTAATGGATAAAAAGGAAACGACATATGAAACTATGTTTACACTAATTAAAGCACAAATTCCTGATTGGAATCCTATTTCGTTTAGATCGGACTATGAAAAAGCAGCTATTAATGGAATAAAGAGTTTATTCACAAACATAATTAGTAAAGGTTGCTATTTTCACTTTACGCAGTCATTATGGAAGAAAGCCAAAGAATTAAACTTGACAAAAAAAAGGATTTATAGAAAGCATATTGCCCTATGTTCCGCACTGGCTTTGTTACCAGCACAGTATAAATCTGACGGATGGTTGTATATTATGGAAGATTGCCCTAAAAACGACAACATTGACAAGTTTAATGATTACTTTATTTCATCCTGGCTTGATAATAATTACATGAAAGGAAAATGGGATTTTTTTGAGGATATTTATAGAACCAACAATCCAGTAGAAGGATCTAACGCGAAACTAAACAGAAAAACATCGATGTCGGGAAAACTAAATATAATAAGTTTTTTAAAAGTAATTAAAAGTGATGTTGATCTTTGTTTAGCTCGATTCCATTGCCAAGGTAGGGCTCGTCGTTTAGACGATATTGAAACAGATAAAATTATTAATGACTCCATATTATCAATGGTTAATGGCACAATATCTTTGGGTCATTGCTTAGAAAAAATTTGTCCTTTCGTTTTTTAAGTTTAATTTTGTGAATATTTTATTTTTATATTGTATTTTAGAATTAAGTAACTATTAGGAAACAAATGTACAAATAGTAAATCATAAATGGTTCCAATTTGATTATTAAGTTAATTTGTTTACTACAGTACTTTACGTTTGAAATACATAAGTAATTATTGTAATTATTATATATACTGTTGATTTTGCACTAAATAGCTTTATTAGTAAGATATCTTATAATTATATTCTGTTTTTGCACCGTTTTTAAAAACTATACTACTTAATTACTTATTAAACCTTCTGTGATTCAAATTGTGATTTATAATTAAGAGATTATTTAGTAAACGTTCTGTGATTTTGATTGTGATTTATAATCAAGAAATTTATATGTTATTAAAAAAATATGATTGACGAAGTGGTTTTATTTTTATTACCTATGCAGGAGAAATGTTTATTTAATTTATTTTAGTGCAAAATTAGCTTTATTAGTAAGATATCTTATAATTATATTCTGTTGATTTTGCACCGCTTTTAAAAACTATACTACTTAATTACTTATTAAACCTTCTGTGATTCAAATTGTGATTTATAATTAAGAGATTATTTAGTAAACGTTCTGTGATTTTGATTGTGATTTATAATCAAGAAATTTACCCCATTTGCCAATCATAAACCAAAAGAAAATTAATGGGTACCGCCTGCTATCAAACTTATTTCGAGTTTTTCAGTGGCAGTTGGGTGTATTTATTTTTTAATCATTTGTTTTATTTTATACTTTTTAGTACATGTATATCTTTTTGTAATCTCCTTCTAATTTCTTTCATTTTATACCCTATTCGATAAGTTGGAGTAAAAAAAAAATGGACAACCTACGTTTTCGCGCCAAAAATCCGCCATTTTAATTTTCTAGAAATTTAAATATACATGTTGTCACTCACACAATCACGGCGAATCAAACGACACCTCACATGTCCAAATCCGTCAAGCCGTTCAGGCTGTAGGCCGTGCCAAATAAATGGACATACATATACATACATACATTAAATACATATATTTTTTTTAGCCTTTAGCTTAACATCAGGCGAGGTGAAGTCAAATTGACGTGTCCTGTATAAAAAAGAAAAAAAAACATACCTAGTCTCGAAAAACATTACCATCCTTCCTTCGGCAGTCGGGTAATTAACTATTTACTATAATGTAATAATACATACAATAAACATACACATCATAATACATAAGAAATCTATACATACCTATACACTTGCATATATATTCCTATACTATATATAATAATACATACCTATATAATATACTACTACTTACACCATTTATCCATCCATACTAATAATATAAATGCGAAAGTAACTCTGTCTGTCTGTGTGTCTGTCTGTATGTATGTTACACTTTCACGCTTAAACCACAAAACCGATTTTGATGACATTTGGTATAAGGGTAGATATGACCATGAGAAAGGACATAGGTATGTTTAGTTGCGGGCGGAGCTAGTGTAACAATGTTGAAATATAATATTTAATTGTAGTTTTACCCACTATTGCCACCTTTTTTTTTTTTTTTTTTTTCGTGCGGAAATCCCCTCGGATACCTCCCCTGCCGGAGCCGGAAGGGGAGGTTATGTCGGACTCGAACCGACTAAAACCGCACGCCGACTGTGGGTCTTGGTGCTAGGCCGGAGGTGAGGTTGTTATAGACATATCCCTCGCACCCCGGCTGACCCAGGGCCATCCCTTACGGTCTGGCCCTCCTCAGGAGGGGGGACAACGGTGTCCCCAACTCGCCCCCGGAATGGGGAGGCGCACTATTTAGCGCGTCGCCGCCGTGGCCTGCTTCTGCTGGGGTGACAGGCGGCTCCACCCGTCACCCCCAGGCCCGCGCTCATGGGGGACGGAGGTCAGTCAGTGCCCTCCGACGCCCGAGTTGCCTGCGCGCGCGGGCGGCGCGATCCGCGAGTCTTTCTCGCTCGCGCCGCCTCTCCCGCTCCGCCGTCTCCTTCACGACCATTACCTGCTCGCTGAAGGAGACGCCGGCCGCCCACGCGTCCGCGCAGCGGACCATTGCTGTGAGCAGGGTGGCGAGGGTGAGAACTCTCACTCCCAGGGCCGCCACTAGCTCCCGCCTCGGTCCGGCCCATGCCGGACACTCGGTGAGCGTGTGCAGCCCCGTGTCCTCGCTCGCGTCGCAGTGATGGCACTCGGACGTTGGCTCCTTTTCGATCCGACACAGATATCTCCCGAAGCACCCGTGCCCGGTGATAATCTGCGTCAGTCGATACGAGAGGCTGCCATGTGGCCTCTCGAGCCATTCCCCATGATGGGCCTTACCGCCTCTATGACAGCATGCCCTGCGCGTCGTTGCTCAAGTCGTCGCTCCCACTCCGCCACTATGACCACTATTGCCACCAAGAGTTACTGTAGAGCTGACTTACTTTATACTTGAAAGGTGGCCATCCTGATTTCGAAAGGAAGGGCATTCCAGAGTAGAAAAGCTTGCACGAGGAAAGAAGAATGAACTAGGCTAGAACTATGAGTAGGACAATGTTTACTCGTAGCTTGTTTCAATGTAATTGGGAACTACTTACATACAGATTTCTCATCACAAACTAGGTAAGGTACTATGGTAGGCTTTGTGATGGCCGCGGATTCATACTTGGTATTGGAGAAACATAGGTGGTACACTATGATAAATATTATGATTAAAATATGATATTTAGAAAATTCACAAAGATACTTATACATTTCTAACTTCCTGCATAACATATCATAATCAATTCCACCCAGACAACAAAATAACCGCCTTACCTTAACTTATTTAAGATTTGTCTTGAATGGAAACCGAAACCACACACTTTGGCCTAGCTGTACGTTTGCATATCTAACCAATGCACCAACAGGCCTTTCATAATAATATTATTATAACACATTTAAATTTGCCTTGCTAACCATACTTTGGTTGGTACTATGAAGTAGGACGAAACGTGAATCAAATTTAATATGGGGCAAAAGAAGAATTCTGTGGAATGTAGGACGAACAAACGGGGCCAATGTGGAACAAATCGTAATGTACAATTGAACCGGCATAAGACAAACGGATGCAACCATTTGAGACGTTATGCTCAATTATATAACTAAGCCATTTATTAATGGTTCTACTAAGCTAAGTTTTATTGATTAAACTTTAACCCATATATTACATGCTTCTGACGATACTATTTAATCTCTTTTGATCACAGTTTAATCGAAAATGTGTGCCAAATTTTTCGTATGAGACCAACATACCCAATGAAAATTTATGTTTTAAAAAACCCACGGGTCACCTTTAAACGGTCGCCTACACATCAACACTGGAGGTAGAACACATTAAGTAATGAGGAGCTAATAGAACTCATCCCCACATTTTAGGAGCTCTAGTAGGCTTAGGTACTCATTAGCAGAAACCATAAACTTGAAGTATTTTCCCAGAGAGGCAACTCCAAATTCGGACTATAAATTCCATTATGACGTACCAACTTTTAAAGTTAACTTATTGCCATAAACCCAAGTGCACTTTTATAACCCCTGAGTTTAGAAGGAAGTTGAAAGGAGCAGGCTAATAAACTTGCACTAACAAAATACCTCTCTCTTCTATTCATAATTCTGACTTCTTTACAGCATTCGAAAGGCAAGACAAGGTTATTACAATTGCAATTTTCGTGAATAAAGTTATATTTTTCAATAGGTTTGTTCCCAGATTTAAGACGACACTTATGATCTTGCAAGTTTGAAAAGTGCCGCGATTAACGCCTATCATCCTGGAGTTTTTATTAACTAAGTAGAATGAGAGAACTGTTATAAATCATATTAGTATTATTAATAAAATCGATACCCTCAAGAGTATAATATTATGAAACGTAAAATAGTTTGCAAAAACAGAATGAAAACCTCCTTGTGTTTCAATCATTTTAATCTATTAAAATAGCTAATTAGAACGTTTCTCCTTACTTTCTTTTCAATCCACGTATTGATACTATCACAAGAACATCCCTAGGCAACACATCATAATATATTCACACCGTATAGTAAGCGCTGCGACGTCTTTACCAACTGAATCGAATTAAACTGCAGTTTGAGGACTACTTTGTTACTAAACTTGTATTTTTGCAGTATCCTTTCGTTGCCCGCCACAAGCAAAATATGTAAATTTCGCTGAAACCCGGCCCATGACTAAATAATATCTTTCATAAGAAGTCTTCTTCTTAGCTTGTCGACGACGAGAGCTGGAAGAGAATTTTGTAGAACAATTTTACTATATTAAGCGGCTAAAAATAGTCTTGCCGAATAAAATTATCTTTCATGCCATTTTTTTCTCGATGAATAATCGAGTAACCTTCACCAATAATTTTGCAAACTGCTTTTCCCCATAGCTAAAGGTTAGAAAGCGGAACTCAGGTTTTCAAGTTTCCCTTAATCTATTGAGATGACGTCCTCGATATAGTTTTATATGTATTCGTAATATGCAATTAGCATCCATATCAATCGAGGCTGTCCTGCAGGGATAGTGGTGTAGTCCCAAGAATAGAGAGACGATAGGGAAATATTTTGATACGAATTACATTACTATTATTCGATTCGGAACCTATTTTTACCGGACTATGGCGAAGCCAAAAGGAGGGTTATGCTTAATGTCAAACAACTTTATTGCGTGATATCCGTAATTATCGCCCAAACAATGAGTGATCAATTGTATAGCCATGTATACTACCGATTGCACTAAATCCATGTAATGCTGCAGAAAAAGTTTGGGCACAAGACGTAGCTCTGGGCAACGCCAGAATTAACGTATAAAGCCCTAAGGTTAAAGCGTCGTAAAGGATTTTGATTTACCATTCATCATATCGTGTTGGTTCCCGGCGGAGCCACAGCAACATTCTGATAGCCCATAACTATGTGCCCACTTGACGGCAATAGGACCTTTTACGTGGGACCGAAACTTATATTAGCGAAATGAGGGTGTTAACTGTTAATACATCTTTATCTACCCCTTAAGGGATGCACAGGCGTGAGCATATATATATGCATGAAGTTGATAACCCACTTGCACAATCGCATTACCAAATGCCAGTAGCTGTAGCGATACTGAGACTGCCTCGTCAACGTCACCATATCTTTGAATAACCTATCTTTGACAAACCTATTACGCTAGATGATGACCCTGTGATAAAAAAAAATAAAGATTCAAGTTGCGCGTTGATTACTTCATTCATTCTATACCTACCTACTGTAGTTAGGATGTTTATTAGACTTTTAATATTAACAACAATGTATATCCTTACTACATCCGTGTGGGACGGAGAAAGTATAGAAGTATTACCATCCCATCTCATCCGAGGGGTGTAGTACGAGGCAACTATCGGATAAAATACGCAAACGACATCATTGCGAGAGAACGAAAACTCGGAATAAAACCCTGTTCCAAACCGTCTGGAAAAATAGGCCAAAGTTTCCCAACATTGGGAGAGGCTTATGTTCAGCACTGGACTGCGATAGACTAATTGATTGACATACCTAATAATAACTCAGAAAATTGCCGCGCTATCTATTTATTACATGGCCAATAATTCGCGCCCGCGCATATTAGGTAGGTACCTAACATCCAGTATGTTCAAAGTCTATGGAGGCGTTATTTTATCAGAAGAATAGTTTATCTCCAAGTTGCCACTTAGTCAATAAGTTAGATCAAATTATTTTGTAAGTAATTAAATTAGTATTGATACCTACCTAAATTTGTATTAGGCACGTAAATACACTAAATACTCTAATGATTGACTAGTATTTTCCTACTTGACTACTACCATTCCTTAGAGAAGTTTATACGCTTTCTACCTACCACAATACGTAGGTACGACACGCCCTTTTTACAATCTAATATCTTTAAAAAAATATATAAATCCATATTTAAATAACAACACATATAGAAAATTTGGCGATAGAATCCATTAAAAAGTGGTTTTATTATTCGCGTGAACTTAAACTAATAGTTCAAATGCAGTATCAAGAAAAGTGAAGTTCAAAAGGCTTCATTAGGCGTTGTCCTGCAGCGGAAATCAACGGAAGGGTGCTTACTTACCGTATGATATGAGTCATATTCAAAGCCAGATGCCTGCCAATTACTAACCGTATTCGCAATAATTAAGTGCAGCTGTCAATATTACTTAACCACTGTATTATGTCAACGAACCGGTAATATGAGTAAAGTGTATACAAAGTTTGAATCGCAGAAATTAGACATGAAAATAAAGGTGTGGATAGAAAATTTGCTCTGTACGTAAGTTCCTTGCCTCACTACTTACTTACGTCTTTTTTAAATGAATCCTACTGCATTGGTCGAGAATAAAAATAAATCTAATAACGCTTTAACGTCAACTAAGAATAATTCTAAACGGATTAAAAATATGAGCACGATTTACAAAAGTTTTCTAAAGTACCTAATAAATTGAAGTGCATATAAATCCTACTTTTTGTGTTTACTTTAATGCACAACTTAGCGCCTGTCAATTTTATCATAAAAGTTTTTATCTGTTAACACAATCGTACACTTATGTAGTACTCGCAACTAAAGAGGTTTTAGCTTCAGACTCTTCTTCACAAACTACTCAAAAGTGAGACTGAAACTATTCAACAACTCATTAGAAAGTTTGAAATACCTGCGACAGGTCCGTATCTTCTCTTAGTTTCTCGACGACAGTAAGTTTCCTGTCGGCAATCACGAAGCCCGCCCACATCACTAACAACAACACAAGCCGTCCAACCATTGCTGTGACAGGCCAAAGATCCAAAAACGCCACAAAAGTTACTCACAGGACACTCGCGGAATACATGTGCCATAAAATATCCAAGCAGGGAACGCGCGGAGTACGAGAATGTACCGCGATAAATGCCGGTTGTGCCGCGTCGCGGTGTAGTGCGGGAGGCACTGACGCGTTGCCGTTAGTCCCTTCCCGCTCTCGCATATGCCTGTTAAACTGACCTGACGCGATATCAAACTGTTCATCAGACTCACCGTGACCGTTGAGCTTCGAAAAATAATCGAAAGCATTATAAGCACAACAATACATTTTATACATCTCGGAGATATGTAATCGATTCGACCTGTGGTGATGAATGTCAAGGTTCGCGGGTGATTCATTGAGACCTAGTTTTGAATAGAGTCATTTAGATTTCTTTGAAAATCTTTAATTTGGAGCTATCAGAGAGTATGTTTATCTTAAAGAAAATCTCAAAACTGGTAAGTATGAAACAAATTAAAGATGTAAACATAATCAAAAATTACATTATGTGTGTCAATATTTGAATTCACCATTATTAGATAATTTCACCCGAGGGATACGATTCATAATATAATGTTAAAGTAAATTTGTTGATCTTTGGAACAATTTGTATCAACTAATTAACAACCTGTTCCAATATCCTACATAACGCCCTCGTTTCTACTCGTTCAGTTTGTGCCAATACTATACTCGTATTAATTAATATCTTCCTAAATTTCATCGCAATGATTTGAAGATTTGAAGTTATAAGATACCTTCTAATTAATAAGTGAGGTGGGTTTTTAAATCCATTATTTACTGTGTGTCTGTAGTTAATTTAATATCCAGATGATAATACCTATATACACAATAGTAAGTTGACAATAGAAGCCAAAAATGTTTTAAAATTATTTGAGAGTATGGATCCGACCCTCACAATAAAATCCAGATGAGGTGACCTTGCATTCTCTCTACGGGACAGAGTATGTAAACAAGTTAAATACTAAAATACCCATTTATAAACCTGTCTTCACTAAAGTTCCAAATACTACTAGGTAATTAACCGATACACGTGTTCGCCACCCCATCACGGTCAATTAGTTTAAGAAGTATCAACTTTGTTATATAAACGTGAGCGACAATTAATCTCATTAACTTTTTTGGATGACACAGTAAAACCTTAAGTACTTACATACTTACCTGTATTATAAAACAGAATATGCAATTTATGTTACCACTTCGCAGGTAAAACAAAACGCACAAAAAGCAGATGTTACCTTAAATATAAACAAAAAAGGTAGTAAAAAAAAGCAGCGGGAACACACGTAAAATTGTTATCTTGCGATGGCAGTGCGTGTGCCTTTTAAATAACGTATGAAAAGATTTGACGTGCTGTCTATGGGTCTACCTGGCCGTTGTGCTATGTCGGTCCAAACGTGACGGGAACCTATTATAGCCTATTGTACCCTTATCGCTACCATCGCTTGTGAAGAACGCTTCACACTTTATAGTTCGCACCTTTATTTTATGTGACTTGTCATATTAAATTATAGTAGTTACAATGTTTGTTTATTCATTGTCAACAAAAAATGGTATACGAATTTTAGATAGGTATACTGATCATGTCCTTACACTATTATAAGCTTCTAACCTCTAACTTTAGTAGGTGCTATCTCTCCATCTGCATATTATATTCAAATATCTACGCAAACTTCAACAACACACGACATTCAGTGAATATAATATCCTGAAGCTCAACAAGACTTGATACGAAATTCGGAGTAACCAAGCCTTTCTCACATATTAGGTATATCTTTTCACCGTCCTTGGTAGGCAACAGCTCATTATCTTCATCTACTTCTATACTTCTTACACACTTTACAAGCTGTCTTTAATTAAGCCCACAAGTCTCAAGTTGTTCTGCTCTAGCCAGTTTTTTTTTTTCAGTAATTCGTCAATTTCATGTTCTGTTTGGTAAACCTTAGTGCCTAACGTAGGTACCTGGCTATGTTAATATCTGCAATTATGCATAAATTTCCACTCAATACCTACTTTTCTGCTCCGAAACCACCTAACCCCTCAATTCTCATAGGTCATAACACACTGGCAAATGTCATAATTATCAGCGTATATTCGAGCAGTTTACTTTAAGCGCTATCAAACTGCTATTATTTTATTACCGAATCACAAGCGGCATTGACCTCGGTCGACCTTTTGTTTTGCCAAAACGGCGCTAAACGTGCTAAAAGTGGACTACCAGAGGGTGGATTTTTATTAAAATTTTATCAATCCAATTTACACCTAAAGACCTAAAAATATTTAATCTTAAAAAATATTAGAAAGCAAAAATTTACAATCGATATATCACAAATAGGAATATAAACCACGAAGCAGATCAAATAATTAAGAATTACTTCTTTTTACAAAATTTGTATTGTAATGAAATGATGTTCTCTATAAAGCGATAGTTCTATTTACATTTATCATTCAAGAAATCGTTGATTGTAAACGTAGGTAATGTTTAACTGTAAGCTTAAATTCGTATAGGGGATAGTTCAAAAGGGTAACTAGAGTTTATTGAATATCAGAACCGTGAATATGTTGTACTTACAGGGTTTCACAATAACGTTTTAGCAATTTTAATTTTGAATCATACCAATATAAGGTGTAGTTGTGTGGTCCTATTTCATACAGAAGCGGTTGAATGGATCTGGATCCAATCTGAGAAACGGTATTAGTATTTCACGTAGGTGGAGCAGCAGGTAACATACCTTAAAATAATAAGTATTCTTATAAGAATATTTTTTTACTTTTTTTACTACTTAATGTTGTAGGTAATTAAGATGTGGTACGTCAAGGTTCTAAAATGTGGCATCGATCTCATTCCGATAATGGTACTGAAATATAATGTTACCTACTATTTATGTGAAGACAATAAATTATAAATATAAGGCTTTTTACTCTTAACAAAAATGCACGAAATCTAAGTGATGTCACAACTCACAACCCAAATCTGCATAAGCTATAACAAACACATGGGTTGCGAGCTCTGAATTATTATTTCACAAGGATGCAACCACTAATACTTACTTCATAGAGACTCGTGAAAACTATTCGAACTTATTTACAATTAAATTTAATAACAAAAGCATCGCCCTCATGTCCAGTTCAGACAAATTTTTGCCCGCAAAGCAAAAACTTTAAATGAGGAAAAGCAATAAACATTTTGCATTAGTGACTTGTTTTCGCTTCCAACTGTTACAACTCTTCGCAATGAAACATTCGTTCAACCAAACAACTCAACATGAACTCTGTTTTGTGTGCACGGCATAAAATAATTAAAAGGATGAATATTAAATAAAGGTGTAAAGACGGTGTAAATGGTTTCAAATCAGATTTTGATTGGTACAATGGAAAATAAGCTTCTTTTTGCACGTGCGAACTTGGTATTGATAAACGGTTTTGAAAAAAGAAATTATAGTAGCATATTGCTTACCTTTATTGACAAAAGACTAGACATAACCAGACCCTACGGTATTTCTCTACTGTCAAAATACTCTAGGTACAAATGAAGATTACGTTCCTCCGTTCTGATTCGTAAATCTATCTCGTAGGCGTTATCTTCCGGAATTCATAAGAGATATGGAACATACGGTTGTTTATGATTACTGGTAAAATAATTCCGCTTGTCCTTCTTTGTTTACGTCCTACAGATAATAATAATAATAATAATAATAATAATAATAATAATAATAATAATAAATCTTTATTTGCGAGATCAAACTGGTCCCCAAATAATTTAAAGAATGTACTGAACTCGATAATTTTTTAATTCGATTTAACCTCATTTCCCAGTTCACTAACTTTTTCATCTTTCTACATTAAAGAATTCACCAACGCTATGCATTGTGATTAAAGCAAACTAAACTGCATTAGAACATTCTGGAAATTTTGCTTAGTTAAGTACGTTACGGTTCGTTCGCACAGAGAGTTGATATTTACAGGACTGTTTAAATAAACCAGTCGCTACTGGATATATTGTTCATACCACGGTAACAGTGCCGTTTTGAAACGGACCTGTAAAAATTCCACTAATAATTTGTTATATTGTATCGAATCATTTTATCATTTTACAGGATCTGGAATACCGACATTTGTGTGAAATTGGATATACAACTACATCCACACTCACCGAACAATATGGGCTTGTAAAACGAAACTGTATCATCATCACTATTTGAGCGTTGTCCCTATGCATCCCGGGATCCGCTTTCCAGTTTTTCTTCGTTTAATTTGCATGATTTTACACATCTATGGCATCCCTTACAACACAACACAACACTAATAACTTAGATACTGCGTCAAACCAGCACTTCTTGAATATCCTGCTATATAACATAACATACATAACATAAACTCACGCCTATATTCCTCGAAGCGGTAGGCAGAGGTGCTAGCACCCACATTCCGCCAGTTTATGTTTAGGTCCTAATGTAATAGGTGGCGAGCCTATTGCCATTAACCGGGCACTTATAAACCTGCGATAAATACACACATAAGTTCGAAAAGCATCGAAAAGTCATTGGTGTGTGCCATGGTAAACCTGGGATCGAACCCGAGACCTCGGCTCAGCAGTCCATTACCCATACCACTAGGCTACCGCAGGTTTTTCCTGCTATATATGTACATGAACTTACAAATCCGCGCAATTATACAAATATTCAGTAGTGGTATCCAGTCTATGTCAATTTCATGCAACAGCAGTTATATATAAGTGATGTTACTTGGTCTTAAGATTCGTTAATATTTACGTTCCTCGTTAGTCGGCAACAAATTAGATCATCAGTAAAACATGTTAACTTGATTAAGAATTAGCGGCGGAGCTGGCACGGTAATAAATGGTACAGGTAAAATAATTAAGTTGAAAGGAAGACGGAAAATAATAAATGTAGACATTGGGTTAAAGCATTCGTCTGACACCGACTGTTTAAAGGTAGTTAAGTTAACAATCTTTATATAGCAGGTCACCGAATAAATCGAAAAACCTTCTATTAACCATTGCAGCGCCATCTACCGACAACACAAATAAATGCAAAAATCATCGCTGAAGCGGGTTATATCGTGTCAAAAGCACAACATTTTAATATAAAGTCAAAGTCAAAGTATGTTTTTTTTTTTTTTTTTTTTTTTTATCGTGCGAAAAATCCCCACGGATACCACCTCCACGGAGCCGGTGGAAGCGGTTATGTCGGACTCGAACCGACTAAAACGCACGCCGTCTTGGGTCCCTGGTTGCCGGAGGTGAGATTGCCAAAAGCATATCTCTCGCACCCCGGCAGACCCAGGACCATCTCTTTCGAGATGGCCCCCTTCGGGTTGTGGGGACCAAAATGTCCCCATCTAGCCCCGGTTACGGGGAGGCGCACTTTGCGCCGCCGCCGCGGCCTGCTTCTGCTAGGGTGACAGGCGGCTCCACCGGTCACCCCCAGGCCAGCGCTCATGGAGGACGGAGGTCGTTCTGCGACCTCCGACGTCCGGTTCGCCTTCGCTCTGCACGGGCTTCCCGGGCCCGGAGTCTGGTCCGGACCCGACCGGCCGCCTCCTTCTCGAGCATTACTTGCTCGCAGAAGGAGGCGGCCGCACCCCAAGCGTTTGCGCATCGTACCATCGCTGTGAGCAATGTGACGAGTGTGAGGACTCCCACCCCTAGAGCCGCCACTAGGACCCGCCTCGGCGTGTCCCACGCCGGGCACTCGGTCAGCGTGTGCAGCTCTGTGTCCTCGCTCGCATCACAGTGATGGCACTCGGACGTTGGCTCCTTCCGGATCCGACACAGGTAACTCCCGAAACACCCGTGTCCGGTAATCACCTGCGTCAGCCGGTACGAGAGGCTGCCGTGTGGCCTCTCAAGCCACTCCTCCATGATGGAAGTCAAAGTATGTTCAAAATTGTGTGGCACTAATACAGCTTTTTGACGTCAAATTAAGCTTAAAAGTAAGTTGACCTGTTTATGGATAAATAGTTACCTACCTATTTACTCTATACATGTACATACAACGATTTTATTTTATTGAAAATATGCTTATGATGTATGATCTAGTTGGAGTGTGTTATTTTACAGTTTAACGTGTTTAGATTGCATTTTTAATTTATTCAGATCATCTGTTGGTCGCCAGGTGCAGCAGTTTGCAGGTGAGGCGGTTCCAGCCCCGAATATCTTGGTAGAGATCCATAATTATGTACCTACTTAAACACAATTATTATGACCATAAGTAAATGTAAATGAAATAATAATAAAGTCTAGGTGGGGCATTCAACAGCATTAATTTACTACTTACTTAAACTTGTATTATGGGTTTATCCATGCATACTTAGATTTTTCTTTTGTAATATATCATCATAAAAACACCCACATTCGAATATACTCGTACTTACAAATATTTATTCATAAAATACACTGAGCGTGTATTGAACCCGCTACCTCTGGTTTAGCAGTTGAGAACGCTCTACCAAAATATTTATAAAGAAGTAGGTATTAAACTGGTGTTGTCAATAGGTGTCAAACAAAAAACAAATCCCCCTACTGTGGTTTTCCCAAGCGACTACAGGGGGTTTTTCAAGAAGGGCATTAGAAGGTTATTTCTGGTAGGTAGTGTAACCTCTGGAGTTGCACACGTCCATAGTCTGTGATACTGATAACCGCTATTTACCATCTACTAAGTGAAATAAAAAAATACTAGGTACACATTGAGAACATGTCTTATAGGTAGGTGACATAGTCTAACATTCAATTTAACCGTTACCTTCTCTTCTAGTAAATAAAACGGTTGTAACAGACAGATCGCAATCGGTTTCTGCTTCGTGATAGTACCGCATTTTATTAAACTATCACCCTAGGGACGTTTAATGTAACTTAAAGATATAATTCAGATCAATTCAAATTTTATTCCTGAAGAATTTACATTTTGTAATATTTTATTTAGTTTTTTAAGCGAATTGTTTCATCATTTCGGACCGTCGCATGTATGTTATTTAACACTTCGGTACAGTCAACGACAAAAATCGTTAAACAATATCATTTATTAACAAACTTCAGGGGATAAAATTCTATTAATGTATTTGACTCGTTCCAGAGTTTCAGAATCGTACTAATAAACACGAAAGTTTGTAAGCATGGATGGATGGATGTTTGTTACTCTTTCATGTCTAACCGGCTGGAGTGATTTTAATAAAATTTGGTATGGAGTGAGCTAACACCCTGGATTAACACATAGGCTTTATTTGGTCGCGATAACCGCAATCCACACGGGCGGAGCTGCGAGCAAAAACTAGTATACATATAAGTTTATTTGCATTGCTTGGGCTGCAAGCAGCAGTCGTTCCCATAACAGCCAAAAAAAAATAAAGAAACATGAGGAGTAGAAAAGCAGACCCTAGGCTTCAAAGTGTAAGCTTCGGATGGAACCGAGAATTGACACCCGGATGACTAAGTAGAGTTTAACGTTCAATTAAATTAACTTAGCGTTAACTTAAACACGTGTTATTCATCTATGAAATTCAGCCTTTTCGTACGACACACAGGCAGAGCTGAGGGCTGTATCCTACGCCTACACTCACAGTCCCTAACGAGCACGAACAAGACAGTACATAAAAGTTTATAGACTACAGTCAAAAAGGTATTCGGGGAATACAAGTTATTATTGTTTGCCGTTACACTGAACTGAAGTATAATTAAAATTGGCTACATTATAAATGTAATTTGATGTCAAATAATACTAACATTTCAGTCTTTTGAAGTAGAAGTAATCTAACATTACATATTTGGGTGACTGTGTGGTAAATCCAACTAAATGACATATCCATTCCCGACTCTAGATTAGCCACATTATGGGACTTTCCCTCTAGACAAGTCCTGGCAATTTGCTGGCTGGCGTATCGTGGAATGACAAATGTATATCGGATTTGACGTATTCGACAGTCGTCAAAGAATGCCAAATACGTCAATTCCCATACTTTTGTTCTTCCATTACGTACAGTCCCGTTTTGGCTGTACATTTTTTACGATCATAAATCTATAGAAGTTGCACTACCATCTTCCGTACAACTGACTTGTATTTATATTTACGTATACTTATTAAAAAGCAAGGAGAACGAACTTCGGACTTCAAAGTGCAACTTTTAGAAATAACAAGTTTTGTCGCTAGTATGAAACAGGCGGCTCCTAAGGAGTCAGGGGACATGGGTCGCTTTAGTAACGATATTTTATATCAATGGGGTCGCTATCAAAATATCTCACATACCAATTTCATTAGTGATAATATCCACTAGGGACCTCTTATAGCTTACGAGGAAACCCTATTCAGCGTAAAAGGTTTCAGGCGTTTTAATGAGGTCAGTAAATTAATTGAGCATCATTAATTTCATCTTAAAATTTCAAACTCGAAATGAACATAGCATTGCAGTTTATATAAAATCTACTGTAAAAATTTTATATTGTAAATATTCCAATCCTTTAAGACCTCTAATATCTTTCAACAAATAGGTTATCTAACACAAAGAGATTTCTCTTATTGAACTTGTAAATCCTGAGGTAAGCGCATGAAATCCTATAACGTCTTCAGCTTAGAAATGTTAACATGGATTAATTAAATAGGTGAGATATTCTTTATTTTAAATAATATAGTAATTTACGTGTGTATTTTTTTTAAATAAAAAATATTACACAAGAAAAAGCTTGTGTAAGATGCGTAGAGATGTTGCGTCTTTGGCAGTTTTCTACCGTCTCTACCATGGTGAATGTTCTGACGAGCTCTTCCAATTAATCCCACCCTCTCCTTTCCTAGACAGGACGAAACGTGCAGGGCTAAGATGCCATTCATTTACGGTGCAGAGTATACCTGCTAGAACCAAGCGTTTCAGTGACTCATTCCTATGTCGCACCATTAAGACCTGGAACTCCCTGCCAGCTCACGTGTTTCCCTTTTCCTACAGTCCCGGGTCCTTTAAGCGGGGCGTGAAAAGGCATCTAATGAGGCTCCGTCAAGCTGAGTGCCACCACTGTTAACATAGTCATTGTTTCCGATGGTGACCCTCTTTCCGAGACTTCGCCTTTAGCTTAACATCAGGCGAGGTGAAGTCAAATTGACGTGTCCTATATAAAAAAAAAAAAATTATCCATCTTAAAAATATTTTGTTTTTCATTAGGCCATAATTTTCTCATGTACCCTTTATCTCGATTGTGTATAGTTTGGAATATTAAGAATACCTGTTCTGTGATAAGTTCGTATTATATTTTCATTTTAACGCAAGTTTCTCTTGAAATGACAGGGTTCCTCTGAGTCTGGACCCAAGTCAAATAAAAGTTGCTTCTGTTAAACTTAAAATAAACCAAATTAATATACCCAGGCTCCAAAGTACCTATAAGTTTGAATGTAACTGGGCTTAGTATTCATACGAAGAAGATATTAAATAGATTGTACTTAGTTGTATAATTTCCTAGCTACACAGCTAAGATTTACATTATACGGGCACTGTATAGATAATATGGTACGTTCGGAAATTGTATTGACAGAAACATAACATTATTTGAAATGGTATGTGGAACAGAAACTTCGCTATGCGGCAATTTGAACATAATACCTAATTTACTATGATAAAGACATTTTATGAATTACGAATGATATTATAATTATATCAGGTTATTAATTCGAATTCCGAAATAGAAACCGACGTGCTTCGGATTTGATAACAGAAATAATAGTTGAATGATTTTTTTATAGCATTTATTATGCTAACTTTTAAGTTCAAAAAACATCGGAAAAATGAAATGCTCAAGTGAGACTCGAACTCTCGACCTTTCCCTTACTGGGGGAATGCTCTTCCAACTGAGCTATTGAGCCACACCTGAACCATGTCAAATTTTCCTTCTCTTTATATCCGTCTTTAAGGGCGACGGTGCAGCCATCTACCAACATTCTTACGAACTGTTGGAAACAATGAATGATTTTTCAACCATTTATAAACATTGAATTTTGATGACTCAATAGCTCAGTTGGAAGAGCATTCCCCCTGTAAGGGAAAGGTCGTGAGTTCGAGTCTCACTTGAGCATTTCATTTTTTCCGATGTTTTTCGAACAGAAATAATAGTTATTAATATTTTTTTTGTATTTTTTTATTTTTGCTCAAACTTGTATATACCTACGACTAATTTTGAGCTGACATATATTATGTAGGTATGAATATGTACTCTAGGTACTACATTAAAAACTTATTTCATTTGTTTAACCAGCCTGTTTTGTGTACAGGAGTTTTGTTATATTCGTACAAGTATGTACTTTTCATCCTCTTTGCAGCAAAATGAATAATTTTGTAATGTAAGTTAGGCTCTCATAACCTGGGAGTACTGAAACCATATCTCACTGCATATTTCATTTTAGCACACCGTTCTGTTGCATGACAAATTTTTGTTTTGATATTTTTCTCTTTTTTTCTTTACGTCCAAAGCAAGTTTTTAAAACCCTTGTAAAACCTTTAAAAACCGTTGTATTTGTATAAGTGATTAAAGTCAAATATTAATAATTTGGAGGCCTAATACGTACATGAATTTTATAGCTTGAATCCTAGATTTTATTAGGTTTTATTTATCCTATATCTCATAAAAAAATATATTTGTAGAAAACAATACAGAAGGCAAAAGAGATAGGTATACTTATACCTTTATAATCCACTAGGTACTTATACCAAAAGGTCTCTCCTATCTTACATACTTTTATCTCTTTTGCCGGGTGTACCTACATTTCACAGTGTCTAAACGAAACATAACGTCTGTATAGTCATTAGGTACATTCTACAATTTTGTCAAAACTTTCTTGAATTTAGTATTCCTCACAAGACACAGAAGTTTTATATGTATTTTACATGTTCATTCGAATGGGAGGACCTACAGCGGTTTCTAAAATTCAAAAAACTTATTGCGAGTTCTGAGTTTTCAAAGGAGTTTATAATGTGTTCCAATGTAACTTTGTAACGACAGAAGCTAAAATCGACGAGTAATTTAAAATACTTATCTCCGATATGAAAAGTACAAATTGGACCAAACATAATATAATAAGATAGAATATCATCTCAGACTCCGAGGAAGCTCAAGATGAGACCGAGAATAACGCAAAGATCATGATGATGATATAAGTGTTATAATAGGAATTATATATGAATTAAATTTAAACATTTATAAACTGTATTAGAAAAATGGTACTGAATCGGAATAGAACCTTTTAAGAAGTGGAGGCAACTAATAGGTAATCTGTGGTGGTGGTAAAGCCCCAACTTTCCTTTTCTTTTTCGTGGTGAAATAAATTTGTCGCCGCTGTCTACTTCCTCTGGAATATCGTATCATGAATAAATGCATGTACGAGGAATAATGTACATAAGGTACAGTATCATTTTTAATTGGGACAGTAGGAAACTATAATACAGACAGTAGATACAAGGAAACTGAAAGCTCCAGATTTACCAGTTTTTATTTAAAAAACATTGGCAAACAGGGTTATTTTAGTGGTACCTAGTCCAAAAATCTTGTCAACAATTTAGATGCAGCTAGGTAAAAAAATGTCGTTGCCATGCGAATGCTGGTTCAGCAAGATTCTTATTTCACATTGTTTCTACATATACCTACCTATTTAAAAAGAACTCTGACTGTAAATATTAAGCTAACAGACAGCCAGACGGCAAAAGTACACAAATATATATCGCTGTCTCACTTTAGCAGATGAACTCGCGGGATCGAGTCCCATTCCGAATGTTGACTTTTTTCAATTTAAATATACATGAAAAAGCAAGTTCTTCAAAAATTTATTCGAATACTTTTACGTATTCTCAGGGGTATAGATCTGCGGCTTTTGTGTGGTGACCTGTCTGTGGACTTGCGAACAATAACATTATGTTGCGGTCGCCGGTGCGTCATAAGCTCTTACTATTATGGTATTAGTTAAACCCCCAGGAGAAGTGATGTCATCGCGTATTAAGGATTAATAGCACATTCTCGTTGACAGACCGGGCGGTGGAGGCTAATGAAAATGTAAAGCCGAAACTTGGCAAGTGAACTGTTATTTATTTAGGCTCACTAGACACACGGTAATGCATAATAAAATCACCGGCAACGCATCAAGATAGGCCTGGTTCAACTTTGCGGTTGCTTTAGTACTTATATAAGGTACTTTGGTACGTATATGTACTTAATTGAGCATCTATACACGCTCACGGCTACGGCTACATTCTATCATCGAACCACTCGCCACAGGCAGAGAATTAATTCACGTTGCAATCGGAGCCGGTGCGCAAAGTGAGGTATGAAAGGGGCTTCAATTCGTACACGCTTAAGCTACGATTGTTTATCCAAGCGATTATATTAGGGAGTTCTTCATGAAGGGTATTAGAAGGTTCTTAGAGGGTCGACAGCACAAGTGCGCCGCCTCCGGTGTACGTCACGGTACCCACTTCCCATCAGATGGGCCGTGTGGTTGTCTGCCACATAAGTGGTATGAAAAATGAAAAAAACATGTTGCAGTTTTCTTTTTCACCGTGAAAAAAAGTTAAGTACTTTAATAAAATTTATCTTAGTTTAGTTTTTCAGTGAAAAAAACAATAAGATTTACAAAAATGACAACGTTCTTGACTGGTTCATAAGTTCATAAGTTGGTTTATAGTTTCTCTAATAACACCATATCTCTAAAGCTTTTACGACAGATGCTTGAATAATAATATGAAGTTCCATCATTAAAAGTTTACAAATCCTAGCTTTGTGCTTTTTCACGCTTTTCTTTGAAACTCCAGTTCTCGCGGTTCTTTGTAAGAACAGTGTACAAATGGCCTGCAGGCTCGTATATTTCTTGTCGAGAAGCGTTAGATTAGAGGGTGCTCTGACTAAAAAGATTTATGACGGCAATACTATATCGATTTTAAATCTTTAAGAAGCTTCCACAGTTCGTGCAATCAATCGTTATTTAATGTTCCTGAAATAGATAATGTTAAGCACAAACGAAATTCCGCTTTGCTAGATTTAGCGGCCTACTTCGTTTATTACACTTTGTTTGGCAAAACATCAAAATCAATACCTACATACAAATGGGCTCACACTTTTACGTTTAAATAAGAATTCAAAAGATCTTAATCGTTCATTTGGTTAAAGTACTGCGTAACTAGGTCTTAACGTATCTAACGTTAAGACGTAGTTTGAAGAAGATTTTACGTCATTCACGATTTTTTGCTAGAAGAATATAAATATAGAAGAATCTCCTTACTTTTGAGTCACACACGGTTAGGTTAGAGGTCTAATTAAATAAAATTCCATTATTTAAGTACCCTTACGTTTTACATCTACTTAGATGTATATTGTTAGGTATTCATTTTAACATGATAACATGTTGCGTCCTTTCAGCTATGCGAGCCCGAAAAGCTGACCAATTTTCCTTTTTAATGCACGCACTGATCAAAGGGTGTCCGACGAAGCGACTACGAAATAACTCGTCGCCTCATATAATACATTATTTTGGCTTATCCAAGTCAACAAGCGTGTTGTTTACAAAATCAAGTTATTATACAGGAGCTTTTCTAAAAAAAGAATTGTTTTATGACGTCATCGCTGTGTAAGTCCCGGTACTTACTCTTCCACTTTCTATTTTGGTGTGGCTTTTCTTGATTTTTGTAGGATCCAGCCTCTCCCTGACCTCATCAACCCTGAGAACTTTTTCGGAAATCAACAGAGAGCAACCTCACACTTGACTGACTCCAAAATAAAAGAGGTAAAGAAAAATAATAGTTGAATTAGGTACTTCCTTTTAGAATTATCAAGGGTGATTTCATTTTTATATGCTAGAAAATGTACTATAAACGTAGGTATCCTATTAAAATCTAAACCATTTAAGCTCCATCATTACTAATTTGTTATTACATTCTCTATTAAAACTTAAGTTAAGTTATTCCTATCCTCAGTCGTTATTTAGAGATCATTTTATGATGGTTCTTAATCACTCTTCGAACGTTTTATCGGGTAATATAGTAAATTTTCTTCATAATGTTTCCATCTGGTGCCGTAATTAATAGAAGCGGCATACATTTCTAAAATCTATAAAAATCGTGAAAATTCCAGATTAACTTTTGAAGACTGGTGAGTGTCGCCGAATAGAAATGTCGCAGTCATGTGTACGGATGGGTCGACTGTGGGTGGGAACATGGCTACTGGACATCAACCTTGTAAATAATGAAATAACGTCTAATAAATTGCGAAAGAATCCGTTAACAATAGTTTTATTTCAATGAGTCATATTCGCGTAAACTTGCGACAAAACGTATTGTTATTTACACACCTAAAGACCACTCCCTAAGGGTTTACAATAGAGACATTATCACGTGATATATCGTACGGTTACATTAAGAGTAGGTACGGGTATGTGACAGTATTCGAGCTGAAACGTTTGCTTGACATCGATGCAGTGCCAGCACAGGAAATCATGGCGTTAGTGCGTTACACAGGGACTTAAAAACACATTCATAAGGGGTACAGAAATATAATAGGTACACTATTAAAAGGTTATAGAACAAAAGTGTACCACTTATAATGTCTGTTTTTGAATATGTTAATCGTTTTAATGGGGCTTGTGTAACCGTTACTTATGTTACCAGATATCAAACTGTTAACAGGGTTAATAAGTGTTCACCGAAAAGACTGCGTTCTGTTACAGATTCGTATCTCGTACAAACCGTCTAAAGGGTTTTCCTCTGAAACAGTTTCAAATAATTTGTAGTGGTTACTGTTTTGATACACAGACTGTTGCCTATCAAGACAGGTAAGAAGCTGAGTTTCCGGAGAGATGCGGACAGTGGTATTGCCACTGTCCGCACCTCTTTGAAGAAACTAGAATAGATTAATCAATATATAGGATTGACATTTATGTTGACGACTGTCATAAACGTCAAAATACGTGTCCATCCCATACCTTCACCATTCTATTCTACAATAACGCCAACGACACTTGTCTAGGTTGACTAATTACCTTTGATAGTATTTGATAGTGCAATTTCACGGAAAGTTTTGAAAATTCCACCGGCAATTTCTACGTATTACCGGGTAACACTGGGAACGAAAGCTAGTATCAAATAATTACTTAACATTACGGGTACGTAAGTTCTGCGATGGTTTCCTCAAGTGGTATACGCCCACTGCAGTGTGTGGCCTCGTGAGAATATGTGGGCAGAAAAGAACCGGCGATGTGTTGTGATTTCTTATCATCACAGTACAAATAAAGTAAAAACAAAAGTCTTATTCGCAAAAAGGCCTTGACATTTTGTGGTTTCGAATTAGGCCTCATTTTCACTAGCCCTGTAGTGCTGTGTAAAGCTGTTTTAGATTTGAATTTAATCGCAAAGTGGACATGCTAAGAATCACGTCACGCAAAATTCATACTAATATTATAAATGCAAAAGTAACTCTGTCTGTCTGTATGTAGATTAGACCTTGAGAAAGGACATAGGCTATGTGTGGTCGTGATAACCAACATCCACGCGGACGGCGCCGCGGGCAAAAGCTAGTATATGAATGAAGGAAAGGGAATAACAATAATTAATGTTCTAGGACATTCTCTACAGTGCTATCTAGACCAAAAGTAAGCTTGTGTAAAGGCTTCTAGTGGAATAAACATAACGTAAACGTATGTGTAAATGGAAATCAGATGCAGATAAACCTAATCAAGTACGTTATACCTATGGGTAATTAATGTAAGAAACTAGATGTTACCCGTGGCTCCACCCTCTCAAATTTTGATCCCGTTCCCGTAACCTTTAACTATTCCAAGATAAGAAGTCTTATTGAAGGAATTTTTACAGCATTAAGTATGCTAACTATACAAATTGTAACATCATTCATTGATTCCGATAGTTCGTAAGAAAATCGGTAGATGACGCCACGTCGCCTTAAAGACGTATAAGATGGGAAATTTGAATCGTATCGGGCGTGTCTCGGTAGCCGAATTGGTCAGGCATTCCCCCTGTAAGGGAAAGACTGCGGGTTCGAGTCCCGCCCGAGAAGATTCTTTTTCCCTATGCATTCGAAGAAGTCTTATTCCAGAATATAAGCTATACCTGCACCAACTTTCAGCCAAACCAGTTCATCCGTTGGAGCGTGATTGAATATCACACATAAACTTCTTCAGAAACCTGCACATTCTTTATATAAGCAGGAAATAGGGTGCTAATCGACTCAGCTAAGCGTGTGCAATACGTTTAGATCATTTATCATTTCATTTATTACAGAACGAGGTAGATACATCAAATTAAACCTAAATCAAAAGTACTTTTTTTTTTTACTCACTAACTTACCACATCTAATAACGACGACTTGAAACCGACCGGTTTAATGTTTATCTAATTTAGTTAATGTTGATACGTACTTACCTTTAATAGCCAGCTCTGCTATATTAGTGTGCGGCTAAGACCACTTTGATCTTCAATAGGATTATTAGTAATAAAAGACATCGAGTACATATAAAACAGTTCCTTTTGAAGTCAGTAAAGAGTTTGAAATATTATAAGTTTTATTTTAAAATATGAAAAACTGGCTTCGGTTTAAATATACAAGCTACTGATTGTTAGGGTATAGCCCTTTATTGTTAGACTTATTATCCCAAACATCTAAAAAAGAATTTTGTAATTTCTAAGTATATTAGGTATTCCATTAAGCTGAATACCACGAACACGAAAACAAACACCCAGTTTAATACTACATAAATGTTACAGCTATCTACTCAAGTTAGAAAAAATAACAACACTTATGGTACTTAAACGTAAACGAACAAGTGGGTATAAAAACAAGAGATTCCCCAACTTTTTGTTATAAAATAACAATTTGCATGAGAAATGAGAACATCTGCTTCATGGGTTTGCGGTATCAGGAAGACAATGTAACAAGTTTAATAATTCACAAAATTAGAATTAATATTTGTACGTCAAGTTACGTTCACAAATTTAATATTTATTGTTATTGTTTGTACAAAAAAGTAGTATATTAAGATTATATCATGTATTAAATATATATATTCCAAGTGTGTACACAACACTATAGGCGATGCCCTATCTCAGGGTATCGGCCCTGGGTCAGCCGGGGTGCTAGGGATATGTCGATGACAACCTCACCTCCGGCCTAGCACCACGACCAACAGTCGGCGTGCGGTTTTAGTCGGTTCGAGTCCGACATAACCTCCCCTTCCAGCTCCGGCAGGGGAGGTTACCGAGGGGATTTCCACACGAAAAAAAAAGGCAATACCCTCTGTCACGTTAACTCGTATCTACTCATTAAAGCGCTAACCCCGACTACATTTAAAGCGAGCTCTTCGCAGACCAAGGTCTGCTGTCCTATAATTCCATTAGTTGGCTCTAGAGTTGGGGAGTGCGTAACTCCCGTACTGCCTTCTCACTCTTCAACTCTGAGAGAAAATTTCTCAGAGGTTTATTTAATATTGGTTACTTTTACATTAATATAAATCCTACCTCTTTACGTATACTTCATCAATACCCATAATTATACGTAATGAAATTGATTATACGCAATTATTTTGTTACAGAAACTTCGAGACGTGAACATGTAATATCGATAGTAGTGGGCCGAAATACTAATCAGCGATCGGATATATCGGATTCACCAGCCAAATCACTACAGAGGTTTGAATCAGTAAATGGAGTAATTACAATCATGAAATTTTCAACATTGTACTTCAATTTACGGTTTAAAAATTAAAAATAGTTTAATAAATGTGATATTGACAATCAAATAACATGATATTTTTTACCCGACTACGGCGAAGCCAAAAGGAGGGTTATGATTTTGACAGGCTATGTATGTATGTATGTATGTATGTTCATTTGTTCCCTCATAGCTCCTCAAATACATATTAGAACTGGACAAATGAGGTATTGTTACAAGCGGCTTGATCGTCCGATGGTTATAGGCTATATGAGGTGTTACCCAATCTTGTGTGGCGCTCTCTATACGACCACGGCTATCCTTGATATTTTGTTGTTTGTCAGAAATAGACGTCGGGTTTTAGTTTAAACTTTATACAAATAATGTATCAAGAAAAAAAAATAATTATCGTGATCATGGAACTTGGAGACTAGCCAATACACTACGACTAAGTTCCACATTAATACTACTATTGTTTGGCGTCATGGAGTACATGCTCGGTTTGTGCCATTATACGCTGAAGCTTAATTTGATCTATAGATACATGCAAGCCTATCGGTGTTTTGTCGGATGCAATTCCGAGAATGTGTATTGGAATTGCATAATGTAATTCCTCCAAGCCCCTTTCAATAAGTAACGACAAAGCACCATATAGCAAGATTAAAGAAATAAGACGAAATATTTCGTGTATTTTTTAATTTTGGTACACTTATTCCCTAAGGTACCCTGATGAATTGTAGCGATAAGGCCGCCATTTGTACATTTCTTATTATGTTGTCCGTACATGTACTAAAATTTATGAGTGTACAATAAAGATTTTTCTCATCTCATCTTATCTTATCTTATCTTATGAATATACTGACGCGTTTGATCGTCAATTTTCACATAAATTCAAACGTACTAAAAGAGCGATACGTCACCGCCAAGAAGAAGAACATAGTGAAGAAACTTGAATGATTTTTTTTTTATAGCATTTATTATGCTAACTGTTAAGTTCGAAAAACATTGGAAAAAATGAAATGCTCAAGTGAGACTCGAACTCACGACCTTTCGCTTACAGGGCGACTGCTCTGCCAACTGAGCTATTGAGCACCACTTGAATCATTCCAAATTTTCCTTCTCTTTATATCCGTCTATAAGGGCGACGGTGCAGCCATCTACCAACATTCTTACGAACTGTTGGAAACAATGAATGATTTTTCAACCATTTTTAAACATTGAATTTTGATGACTGCGCCCAAATATTTGAATGATTTTTTTTTTTTTTTTTTTTATAGCATTTATTATGCTAACTGTTAAGTTCGAAATTTTTCCAACAGTTCGTAAGAATGTTGGTAGATGGCTGCACCGTCGCCCTTATAGACGGATATAAAGAGAAGGAAAATTTGGAATGATTCAAGTGGTGCTCAATAGCTCAGTTGGCAGAGCAGTCGCCCTGTAAGCGAAAGGTCGTGAGTTCGAGTCTCACTTGAGCATTTCATTTTTTCCAATGTTTTTCGAACTTAATAGTGAAGAAACCCCTGAAGTGCAGTTATTACTTAAATTTTACATTGTGTAGCAAAATAACGTTAAATTCATTTCTGCTATTAGTTTTTAAGAAGAAATTTGACACAACAAACATAACAGAGAGCCTGCAAGTACAGTGGTGACTCCTTAGCAAGTTTCTGTATAATATAACTATTTGCCAAAGAAACATGGCCATTATCTATATCGTTCTGTATGAATTATGCTCATAAATCTCAGAGGTAGCAATTCCAGGGTAAAGTGTAACAGTCGTAGTATATCTTCTTTTCATTTAATTATCACACATTATTGTTTCTGTTCAGTCAGCATCAGAGAAATGTTGATGATTAGAGTACCTACTCAAAATTATCTTAATTCCTTGGTTTTCCCTTCTTCCTGTTGACCGATTCTTGTAATATTTTATACACAACTTTAGTTTGGTCTATTAAACACTTTTGATTTGCTCTTAATACCTTTCTTTTTTTTCTGACGCTGACTGTAGATGTAAATCTATAAACAAAAATTGGCAATTGAATATTATTGAGTTTGTGATGTATATGGACCCCCGGGACAACAGGGCCTGGGATGTTACAGGATACATACTGTAACACCACAGGCCCATATAAAAATATATGAGTACCCTCTAAAATCAGCCTCAGACCCCGACAGCTTCGCCGGTATACGTACCTGCTATTTGATGGACGAGGCTCTGGTGCAGGCTTACCTATCGCTGTCATGAGATCAGACCACAATCAAAAGGCAAGGTGAAGAAATTAAATCAAGAGAGCGAGTATTGAAAACCCCGAGCTCCAAAGTACCAAACCGGGTTTTTTTTTAATATTAATTTTGAATGTTATAATGTTAAATTAATGATAACACGTGAATAATTATTCTGAGCTTCTTCCAGAAGCTCAGAATAATTATATACCTACCTAGCTCGGCTTTAATTATACATTGTACCCAGATCGGCTTCAGTTAAAAATTATTCAGCTAAAAAAAAGATTATATTTGGTACTTATATTTTAAGTGATGATTAATGGTTTATAAACATTGCTAATGATAACGTCACTACATGCGATTTGTTGTTATATTTACTCGTATCTGCCATTTTTAGAGTTCCGTACTTAAATATCTAGTAGTTTGAGCTGCAGCACGAAATAAACTTTACAATACTGCACAACTACAAACACTGTACCATAATTAATTGCTTTATATGAAGACTGTAACTGCAGTCAATACAAACGAAATCCAGCGAGTGAATTCAAATTCAAAAATGCAGCACGCAACAGCTGTAGATTGAATTTTTCACGAAAATTCCGTTACACCTTCATATTTTGCAAATCTTATTTTCACATATTCACGTATGTTGTCCCAGCAATTTTTCTATTTGGCTACAATCTGTAAATCAACATCAACTACATACTTATTTCGAAGAAGAAGAAGGTAATTTCTATTACAATAAAACTACAAATATATGAAGTATTTGAAGGATATCCATATCCATACTAATATTATAAATGCGAAAGTAACTCTGTCTGTCTGTCTGTCTGTATGTCACGCTTTCACGCCTAAACCACTGCACCGATTTTGATGAAATTTGGTATAGGGGTAGATTAGACCATGAGAAAGGACATAGGCTATGTTTGGTCGCGATAACCGAAATCCACGCGGGCGGAGCCGCGGGCAAAAGCTAGTGAATAATAAACTAGCGGACGAAAGAAAACCTCTAACATTGGAAGGAACGAATGGGCACAGCACAGGGTCCGATGACTGCTTCTCTTATTACTCCAGTTAGACTTCGGGATTCTATTTGTAGGCCTTTTTTCCTCATGGTACGGTCCACACCACGCCCCCCTCCAAATGGTCATAATAGCTTACGCTTTCTGACTGAAAAATTTAAGCCATTGTGACCATTTTTGACTTCAATCAAAATACAATTTCTTCAGAAGAATATATTACACGATTTTTACAATATTTTGTACCGTAAAACAGTGAAGATGGAATTTTATTGAAATACAGTTACTTTCATTGGAGAAGTCTGTTTCTAGAAATGTAGGTATAATAAGTGTGCCGTCTCCCACGTACACACTTGTGTACGTGGGTTTAGGTAGGATAACAAAATAACACAAATATTATATTCAATGCGCCTGCGAGACGTCCGCTCGCCACGACTGCTCAGAGGGTAGTGCGGGACGCACGGACGGCTCGCACCCGCTATATTTATTATTATGTAATCGTGTACATCACATCTCTCCTTTTCAATAAATTTTGAAATGACCTAGACGATTAGGGTGAAGTCTCCTAGTATCGGCCTCCTCCTAGTATCGGCCTTTTCGAGTAAACAGAACATAACTATAAAAATAACCCTTAAATTATAATAGTTTTTATGCAAAAAGTGACTCTATATTCATACGCATAACGTCCCACGGTCTGGTGCGGGTGCTTCCAAATTTGAACGTTCGGTTGGCACTAGAGCACGTGCGCGTAGGGGACGTGTGTCGTGTAGTGGCATTGCCGAGTCAAATCCCGGAGTCTACGCATTGAGTTGGTAAGTGTTTCAATGGAATTCAAAATACGTACGGTATTTTATATTATTGGTTATTGATGAAAAATAGTCC
The DNA here is from genome assembly GCA_914829495.1 of Eilema sororculum. Taxonomy (NCBI): domain Eukaryota; kingdom Metazoa; phylum Arthropoda; class Insecta; order Lepidoptera; family Erebidae; genus Eilema; species Eilema sororculum. The sequence continues at coordinate 13,037,667 of OU618543.1, read as the reverse complement.
AAGTACCGATTAGATAGTATATTTTTACATTTACTTGTCTTTTTTACGAAATAATCGCACGGCCGAGGTTAGGGATCTTTATTATTGATAAATCCCAAAATCGGCCGGGTGGCCGATTTTGAGGAAATGCATGAAAACGCTAAACAACGTGTTAATCGACTTTATGTGTTAACAGTAATATTAATAAGGTTAAATAAGAAAGAACACATTAGTTTGATCACTAGATCCTAACGTCGGCCGCCTAAAAACGTTTTTGTCAGTTACGGCCGATATAAGGGTAAGCGATGCCTAATAACGGTCACCTTGGTATTGGGTACCTACTTTCCTACAACCCTCGACGTAGATAATTAACAACTACTTAGGTATTTTAATTTTGATCAACAGGTAGGCACGACATAATCATGCCGGCACAATAAAAAGAAAAACGTTTGCAATACGACCATAGTAGAATAAAAGATGCAAGAGTATGAGCATCAGAGAAGCATCTCGACAGTACGACATTCCAAGGACCATCAAAAAGAAGATAAAAAAGAAAATGTAAAAAAACAACAGGACGAAAGAAAAAAAATAATTGAAGAGAATAAAGCTGAGAGAGAAGGAAAAAACTGGAAAAGCGAATGAAAAAACTACCAGCCAAAGAAAACAAAAGCGGCAAAGAAGAGTAGATATATTAAAGCACAGCAATCGCGAAACTAACACCGCTGATTTACCTTCTCAAGACATGAGTATGGAAAAGGAGAAAATTGTTTGTGCTGGCTGTGATGAAGAACTAATTAGTGACGTCGAAGAAGATGAAGATAAAAATATTGGATGCGCCATATGCCCTAAATGGTTCCACTTAAAGTGTACAGTTCATCATGGGCGAAATTATATTAATGTGGCTAAAGAAGATTTTACTTGCCATCACTGTTTAGTGCATTTAAATTGAAGATCCTCTAAGCAAAGTTAAGTTTTCTGTTGATTTTATTTGGTAATTATTTTTCTTTTGTTTAATTTGTTTTTGGAAATCTTTATATGTTTTAAGAATGTTGAATAATTGTGATCTTTAATTAAAATAACGGCAATATTATTGCCATTTTAAGGCTAAGATGTAAAGAAAATACTAATTAATTATAATTAGAGATAAGAGTTATAAAAAGTGATTTAAGAGATAAGAGTTAAGAAAAGTGTGTACCTGATTTGGAATATAAAACGTAATAATTTATATTTTAGTAGTTTTACTGACTTAGCTTCACCTATTAAAAGGTGTGCCGATATTAGGGTCACAGGCGGCAGAAATTAGGGCGTTGGAGGCCGATATTAAGAGAAATCGACATACTCGAATAAAAACATCTATATTATCAAATATAACAAAGGATTGATAATTTTGCAAAAGTAGTAATGCAGATTCAGTATCACTCTACCTAAAAATGGAATTGCAAGAAAGGGAAAGCTATTAACCTAAAAATTACAAGCAATCACAGCTTAAAAAAAGTTGACGCGGCCGATAATTGGTGCCACCACCCTATTTACTAATCACAAACTCACACTTTGAGTTAAGATTTATACCTAGTTACAAATCATAAGTATCCTAAACTTTAATAGCGCAATTAGTAACAATACTACATATATGAATGCATTTAAATTTAATCAACATAATAACAAAATCTGATAGATTAAAGTTCTTACTAAACAAACAGAAGTAATGGATTAGACGCTTATGTAGTTCTATTCTTCTACATCTGTTTCCATTCCTGAACTGTGTTTAGATTCATCATTTTCATCTTCCTCCTGATTATGTATCTTCCATTGACCTTGTACCCTTTTCAGATGTATTATATTTCTTCTCAGTTCTTGTCCAGTCTCATCATTTCTGATATTTATATCTCCTCCGTTTGCACTAATCACGGTATGAGGTGTAGGGTTGAAATTTGGCGTCAATTTGTTTTCTTTAATAAAATTTTTTACATAAACCTTTTCTCCAATACTTATGTCGTTGTTTCGTGCTTTTCTTTTCCTGTCCTCTCTAATCTTCCCCTTTTCTTTCATCATTTTGTCTCTATCATAAACTTCTAAATTTACTTGCCTATTTTCGACATCTACAACAGAAGGGATTTTATCTCTAAACTGACGGTTGAAAAACAGCTCCGATGGTGTCTTTCCGGTTGTACTATGCGGTGTACTATTGTACATCATAAGATAGCTTAAGAGATCATCCTTCCAATCAGATCTCTGGCATTGGCTTATTTTAAGACGCTTAATTATGTCTCGATTTTGTCTTTCCACTTCGCCATTCTGTTGTGGCCAATACGGTATAGAATGATAAAGCTTAATGCCAAATTCTGAGCAGAAGGACTTAAACTCCTCGCTAGTGAACTGCCGTCCATTATCAGATGTCATGCTAACGGGTACACTTACTCTTGAAAAGATTTCTTTTAATACACCAATTGTTTCTTGTGACGTTATTGACTTCATGACTTTGATCTCTTTGTATCGACTAAAGTAATCAATTATAACAAACAGATGGAACTCGGAAGTGGACCTAAAAAGTCGATGGCTACATCGACCCATGGTTGGGATGGCAATTCACGTCTTTTCATCGGCTCAGGAGGGCTTGGCCCTGACACTAAAGTGCAACTCTGGCAGCTTTTTACCATACTTTCGGCATCTTTATCGAGCTTTGGCCACCACACTTTAGTTCGAAGTCTGCCTTTCATGGCGACAATGCCAGGGTGACCCTCATGAGCAGATATTAACACTTGCTTACGAAGGTTTCTAGGAATTACGATTTTATTTCCGCGCAACAATATTTCTTCGTGAACCCAGAGTTCATTCTCGAAGAGTTTATAGTTATTTACTTTTGGATCCCAGCGTTTATCCGACAGACCAACTTTAACTAATTGGATTTCGACATCTTTTATGGACTCACTGATGATGTCTTCCATGGAAACTGCTAAGGGTCTCGCGAATTGAACTATTTGGTTTACATGATAACCATCATCGTAAGGTTGTGAATTCTGATTGGGACATAACCTAGAAAGTGAGTCAGCTATGTTGTTTTTCCCGGAACAGTATACTACTTTATAATTGTAAGATTGCAACCGTAATACCCAGCGTTCTATTCTCGCACAGGGTTTAGATCGTGGCCCAAATATTACCTCGAGAGGCTTGTGGTCGGTGACCAATTCAAACTCTTTTAAACCATAGAGGTACATGTTAAAATGTTCTATGGCCCAAACTAATGCTAAAGCCTCCTTTTCGGTCTGGCAATATCGCTTTTCGACATCACTGAGACTCTTGTGACCATAAGCGATAACTCGTGGCCCATGCATGTCATATTGAATGAGGACTGCTCCCAACCCTACAGGGCTGGCATCTGCGATCACTTGCGTTTTATCATGAGGGTCGTAAAATCCTAGGGTGCGCAGGTTACTTAAACTTCTTTTTAATTCAGCAAACGCATTTGCTTGTCTATCTTTCCAGAGTTCAGTAATATCAGCGTGTTTGGAAAGCTTGTGTCTCAAAATTTCGCGAATTGGTTCAGTAACAGTGGCTAAGTCCGGGATCCATTTTCCGATGTAATTAACAAGTCCCAGGAAGCTCTGAACTTCCTCCACTGACTTTGGTTCTCTGAAAGATGCTATAGTTTTCACATATTTGTTCAGAGGTTTAATACCTTCTGAAGATAGTTCATGGCCAAGAAATTCAATTTTAGACTTATTGAACATGCATTTACTTTTATTCAATAGTACACCATTTTGTTTTAATGTGTGCATTACCTTTTGCAATCTAGCGTTATGCTGTTCCTCGCTGCTTCCAAACACGATGATATCGTCAATAAAGTTTATGACACCTTCGCAAGGGAGAAGCATCCTTTCTAAAATTTTTTGGAAATGTTCTGGTGCACACGATATCCCAAACATTAATCGCTTATAGCGAAACAACCCTTTACAGGTAATAAAGGTTGTTATGTCCCGACATCCTTCCTTTATTTCCACTTGATGGAATGCGTCTTTTATATCCAGCTTAGAGAATACACAAGCTTTGTGCAATTTTGGAAGGAGTTGTGTCATTGTAGGTAAAGGATGATTCTCCCGTAGAATTGCCTTGTTGGCACATCTCATGTCAACGCAAAGCCTTACATCGCCATCAGCTTTTAAAATTGGTACAAGTGGAGAAACCCAGCTAGAAGCTTTATCGACAGGCTCAATGATATCTTGTTTTACTAATTTATCGATTTTATCATTGATTTTATTTTCAAGTGGGATGGGTACCCTCCTGTATGGCTGACAAATTGGGGTTACCGATTTGTCTATCGCGATATCAAGCTGAACGTCTTTAAATTTTGGAAATATGTCGGTCTCTGTGTCTAAAGAATTTATACTCACCCCTAATTTTAATACGTTAAGTCTCATGGCAGTTTCTTTACCCAACAAATTTCGAGTACCATTTTTGATGACGTAAAATTTGGCAGATTGTTTTTCGGGTCCTATTGCGATTGTAGATTCAAATGAACCTACCACCTCTAACGGATCTTTGGAACCATATGCCATAAAAACTTGATCGGAACCTTTCTGCTGGTTTACTGCACCAACCGCGTTTAATTTTAAATATTCCCAAGTTTTATCATCGATTATATTAGTCTTACTACCCGAGTCTATGAGCATTTTTACTTTGACACCCCCGACTTGACACGTTATTTCCGCATCGTCGTCTATATGAAACACATAGTTGATATTTGGTGGAATTGATTTTGTTTGTTCCTTAGTGTGTGAGGTAGTTGTAGTGTTTTCGTTCAATACTCTAGGTGAAGGATCACTTAGTTTAGATTTTTTAGCATTATGTGATTTATGAGCATCCGGCATTGCCTTTCGTTTTATTTGTCTGGTGCGACATTGATTTCTGAAGTGGCCCTTATACCCACACTTCGTACAGATTTTATCCTTTGCCATACATTGATCACTATTGCCGTCATGATATGGACTTCCACATCTAGTACACCGAATACTCATATTTTTTGGTCTTGTTCCAATTTTATTAACATCGCGGCTGGGATTTCCTTGAAATCCTTGGAACTGTCTTTCGACAGTCTCAATCGAGTTTGCTTCCAAAACAATTTGGTCTATAGTAACCGAGTCTCCTAACTTTAAGATTTTTTTCCTAAGATCAGATGAGCTACATTTCTCCACTATTTGGTCTATGAGATCGTCGTCTTTGCTCGCAAAATTGCACTTATTGCTTTGGTTACGTAACCTGACCAGGAACTTTTCGAATTTTTCGCCTGGTTCCTGTTTTAACAGTCTAAAAATGTGTCTCTCATACAGAAAACTCTGTTTGGGCGAAAAGTACGCGTCAAGTTTTTCGATAGCAATTTTGAAAACGTCGTTAGATTCTGTCTCTTCTACATGAGCGCCGGGAAGATTGTAATAAATTTCCTGAAACGCGAGGCCGGCAGTATGCAGAAGAACGGCTCGTTTTTTTAAAGGTTTATCTATGCCAGCAGCTAGAAGGTAAATGTCTAGGGCGCGTTTCCACTTCTCCCAACGATGGCCTAGTGAACTTGAATCGCCTTCACAGTCGAAATTATCCATAGCCGTTAGCTGAGACGACATTATGGGACGATCTGTAAGTACATAAAATGCGGTAGGTAGATTTTTTATTTATTTATCTGTACTGGTATAACTGTTAAACATTTTATTTATTTATTTAAAATGTGGATTTACTATTTATATATCCGGCTGTAGGTAAAGTTATTATTTTAAGGTGCATCAATAAATAAAACCCAATAGAACTTGTATGTTTGGATATTTAAGTGTGAATCGCATTTTACAGACTCACTTTTGCTTGTTTTGGAAGCAATCTCAGTAGAAATTTGGAACGACCTATTAATAGCATAAACTGACATTTAGAACATATAAAAATCGAATGGCAGTTTACGTAAACTTGACGAGTTTTCACTCGTTTGTTGTACGGTGTACTTACTCGGTCGGATTGCTATCCCGACTAGGCTAATACATACAGGCACATCTTGTTGGATGTATAATCGGTACATGCCAATAGCTTGTAAAATTTGACAGTAAAATAGGTACTACGTACCTGTGTAGGTACGTCCTTAATTACTGCATAGTTTACCTACTTCCTAGTGTAGGTGTGTACTATTTACTTGTCGCGTAAAATCAGGTTAAGATAAATTTATGAGGACAAATTAAAATAGGACGTCACTTTAAGTAAAATGTTGTTTGATAACAAATTGGAAAATTTCACAACGAAAGGTTATTATTATTTAAAGGTATTTTTCTTATTAAGGTCAGTAATCAGCAAGCTAATTGATGGCTGCACCGACTATACCCCAATGGAACAAATTATATTGGTATGTATAGCATAAATTGCACGACTATGTTCACAGGCAAACCTTTTGCTATCAATACGGATATATTTACCAAGTAAATGCTATATTATTACAGTCAATAGCATAAATTAGATCATACTATTCATCATATCATAATAGAAACGTAATTGGAACGATTAGTAAATACATTTAGGTAAGTGGGTACTTTATAATTGTAAAATATTAGCCTTTTCCTTTTCTTTTAAAAATATTACGTAATGATTTTAAGCTATTATTTATTTGCAATTTACTGAAACACAACAACCCTTTCGTCTTATTTAAAAATTTCGTAACCATACTGATAACATCAGGTTCACATATTGTAGTCGTGTAAACTGTCATTGTTTACTCACGTTCTTTTTCCTCGTCGCCAGTTTGACTTTGATCTCTTTGTATCGACTAAAGTAATCAATTATAACAAACAGATGGAACTCGGAAGTGGACCTAAAAAGTCGATGGCTACATCGACCCATGGTTGGGATGGCAATTCACGTCTTTTCATCGGCTCAGGAGGGCTTGGCCCTGACACTAAAGTGCAACTCTGGCAGCTTTTTACCATACTTTCGGCATCTTTATCGAGCTTTGGCCACCACACTTTAGTTCGAAGTCTGCCTTTCATGGCGACAATGCCAGGGTGACCCTCATGAGCAGATATTAACACTTGCTTACGAAGGTTTCTAGGAATTACGATTTTATTTCCGCGCAACAATATTTCTTCGTGAACCCAGAGTTCATTCTCGAAGAGTTTATAGTTATTTACTTTTGGATCCCAGCGTTTATCCGACAGACCAACTTTAACTAATTGGATTTCGACATCTTTTATGGACTCACTGATGATGTCTTCCATGGAAACTGCTAAGGGTCTCGCGAATTGAACTATTTGGTTTACATGATAACCATCATCGTAAGGTTGTGAATTCTGATTGGGACATAACCTAGAAAGTGAGTCAGCTATGTTGTTTTTCCCGGAACAGTATACTACTTTATAATTGTAAGATTGCAACCGTAATACCCAGCGTTCTATTCTCGCACAGGGTTTAGATCGTGGCCCAAATATTACCTCGAGAGGCTTGTGGTCGGTGACCAATTCAAACTCTTTTAAACCATAGAGGTACATGTTAAAATGTTCTATGGCCCAAACTAATGCTAAAGCCTCCTTTTCGGTCTGGCAATATCGCTTTTCGACATCACTGAGACTCTTGTGACCATAAGCGATAACTCGTGGCCCATGCATGTCATATTGAATGAGGACTGCTCCCAACCCTACAGGGCTGGCATCTGCGATCACTTGCGTTTTATCATGAGGGTCGTAAAATCCTAGGGTGCGCAGGTTACTTAAACTTCTTTTTAATTCAGCAAACGCATTTGCTTGTCTATCTTTCCAGAGTTCAGTAATATCAGCGTGTTTGGAAAGCTTGTGTCTCAAAATTTCGCGAATTGGTTCAGTAACAGTGGCTAAGTCCGGGATCCATTTTCCGATGTAATTAACAAGTCCCAGGAAGCTCTGAACTTCCTCCACTGACTTTGGTTCTCTGAAAGATGCTATAGTTTTCACATATTTGTTCAGAGGTTTAATACCTTCTGAAGATAGTTCATGGCCAAGAAATTCAATTTTAGACTTATTGAACATGCATTTACTTTTATTCAATAGTACACCATTTTGTTTTAATGTGTGCATTACCTTTTGCAATCTAGCGTTATGCTGTTCCTCGCTGCTTCCAAACACGATGATATCGTCAATAAAGTTTATGACACCTTCGCAAGGGAGAAGCATCCTTTCTAAAATTTTTTGGAAATGTTCTGGTGCACACGATATCCCAAACATTAATCGCTTATAGCGAAACAACCCTTTACAGGTAATAAAGGTTGTTATGTCCCGACATCCTTCCTTTATTTCCACTTGATGGAATGCGTCTTTTATATCCAGCTTAGAGAATACACAAGCTTTGTGCAATTTTGGAAGGAGTTGTGTCATTGTAGGTAAAGGATGATTCTCCCGTAGAATTGCCTTGTTGGCACATCTCATGTCAACGCAAAGCCTTACATCGCCATCAGCTTTTAAAATTGGTACAAGTGGAGAAACCCAGCTAGAAGCTTTATCGACAGGCTCAATGATATCTTGTTTTACTAATTTATCGATTTTATCATTGATTTTATTTTCAAGTGGGATGGGTACCCTCCTGTATGGCTGACAAATTGGGGTTACCGATTTGTCTATCGCGATATCAAGCTGAACGTCTTTAAATTTTGGAAATATGTCGGTCTCTGTGTCTAAAGAATTTATACTCACCCCTAATTTTAATACGTTAAGTCTCATGGCAGTTTCTTTACCCAACAAATTTCGAGTACCATTTTTGATGACGTAAAATTTGGCAGATTGTTTTTCGGGTCCTATTGCGATTGTAGATTCAAATGAACCTACCACCTCTAACGGGTCTTTGGAACCATATGCCATAAAAACTTGATCGGAACCTTTCTGCTGGTTTACTGCACCAACCGCGTTTAATTTTAAATATTCCCAAGTTTTATCATCGATTATATTAGTCTTACTACCCGAGTCTATGAGCATTTTTACTTTGACACCCCCGACTTGACACGTTATTTCCGCATCGTCGTCTATATGAAACACATAGTTGATATTTGGTGGAATTGATTTTGTTTGTTCCTTAGTGTGTGAGGTAGTTGTAGTGTTTTCGTTCAATACTCTAGGTGAAGGATCACTTAGTTTAGATTTTTTAGCATTATGTGATTTATGAGCATCCGGCATTGCCTTTCGTTTTATTTGTCTGGTGCGACATTGATTTCTGAAGTGGCCCTTATACCCACACTTCGTACAGATTTTATCCTTTGCCATACATTGATCACTATTGCCGTCATGATATGGACTTCCACATCTAGTACACCGAATACTCATATTTTTTGGTCTTGTTCCAATTTTATTAACATCGCGGCTGGGATTTCCTTGAAATCCTTGGAACTGTCTTTCGACAGTCTCAATCGAGTTTGCTTCCAAAACAATTTGGTCTATAGTAACCGAGTCTCCTAACTTTAAGATTTTTTTCCTAAGATCAGATGAGCTACATTTCTCCACTATTTGGTCTATGAGATCGTCGTCTTTGCTCGCAAAATTGCACTTATTGCTTTGGTTACGTAACCTGACCAGGAACTTTTCGAATTTTTCGCCTGGTTCCTGTTTTAACAGTCTAAAAATGTGTCTCTCATACAGAAAACTCTGTTTGGGCGAAAAGTACGCGTCAAGTTTTTCGATAGCAATTTTGAAAACGTCGTTAGATTCTGTCTCTTCTACATGAGCGCCGGGAAGATTGTAATAAATTTCCTGAAACGCGAGGCCGGCAGTATGCAGAAGAACGGCTCGTTTTTTTAAAGGTTTATCTATGCCAGCAGCTAGAAGGTAAATGTCTAGGGCGCGTTTCCACTTCTCCCAACGATGGCCTAGTGAACTTGAATCGCCTTCACAGTCGAAATTATCCATAGCCGTTAGCTGAGACGACATTATGGGACGATCTGTAAGTACATAAAATGCGGTAGGTAGATTTTTTATTTATTTATCTGTACTGGTATAACTGTTAAACATTTTATTTATTTATTTAAAATGTGGATTTACTATTTATATATCCGGCTGTAGGTAAAGTTATTATTTTAAGGTGCATCAATAAATAAAACCCAATAGAACTTGTATGTTTGGATATTTAAGTGTGAATCGCATTTTACAGACTCACTTTTGCTTGTTTTGGAAGCAATCTCAGTAGAAATTTGGAACGACCTATTAATAGCATAAACTGACATTTAGAACATATAAAAATCGAATGGCAGTTTACGTAAACTTGACGAGTTTTCACTCGTTTGTTGTACGGTGTACTTACTCGGTCGGATTGCTATCCCGACTAGGCTAATACATACAGGCACATCTTGTTGGATGTATAATCGGTACATGCCAATAGCTTGTAAAATTTGACAGTAAAATAGGTACTACGTACCTGTGTAGGTACGTCCTTAATTACTGCATAGTTTACCTACTTCCTAGTGTAGGTGTGTACTATTTACTTGTCGCGTAAAATCAGGTTAAGATAAATTTATGAGGACAAATTAAAATAGGACGTCACTTTAAGTAAAATGTTGTTTGATAACAAATTGGAAAATTTCACAACGAAAGGTTATTATTATTTAAAGGTATTTTTCTTATTAAGGTCAGTAATCAGCAAGCTAATTGATGGCTGCACCGACTATACCCCAATGGAACAAATTATATTGGTATGTATAGCATAAATTGCACGACTATGTTCACAGGCAAACCTTTTGCTATCAATACGGATATATTTACCAAGTAAATGCTATATTATTACAGTCAATAGCATAAATTAGATCATACTATTCATCATATCATAATAGAAACGTAATTGGAACGATTAGTAAATACATTTAGGTAAGTGGGTACTTTATAATTGTAAAATATTAGCCTTTTCCTTTTCTTTTAAAAATATTACGTAATGATTTTAAGCTATTATTTATTTGCAATTTACTGAAACACAACAACCCTTTCGTCTTATTTAAAAATTTCGTAACCATACTGATAACATCAGGTTCACATATTGTAGTCGTGTAAACTGTCATTGTTTACTCACGTTCTTTTTCCTCGTCGCCAGTTTGTGCCGTCTCCCACGTACACAAGTGGTTTAGGTAGGATAACAAAATAACACAAATATTATATTCAATGCGCCTGCGACACGTCCGCTCGCCACGACTGCTCAGAGGGTAGTGCGGGACGCACGGACGGCTCGCACCCGCTATATTTATTATTATGTAATCGTGTACATCACAATAAGAAATAGACATTTCTAGAAATTGTTGTACTAAATATTTTGGGAAAGTTTTTCAAAATAAACTAAAAACTACCAAGAGTAAAACGTTCTCATTGAAAACTCTTTAATGATTACGAAGTGAAAAACAGAAGGTCGGGATTATAGCCGCCAGGAAGCCTTAATGCATCTTTGAAAGTTGTTGAACTAATTAAAAGTTTAACACCTTTTGTTGCTAACGTTCCTGGCCGCGTATGCCGCAACCGGCAACGCGCTTCCAAATTCGAATTTTCAATCTCGGACTTTTGTTTATTGAATTTGTTATGAATTGCTCTACTTTTAAGTTAGTCACGTAAAATAGTGGTAGGTACATAAATGCGCTCAACACTCTCTGGAATAAGTCCAATCCAATCTACTATCCAATCACTGGATAGTGGATAGTCAGATATTTCAAGCGCGCTTATAACACTGGTTTAATGTCAACCGGGCATTCGCTGACACAATTTTGCTTAAACTATGCCTTACGTCTTATACCTTTTCTGTACAATTCACACCCTATATGAACATCAGTAGTACCTATGATATATTTCGTATAGCTTACACACCATTACCTAAGCCCTTTCCCCTGTACAGGTTACAGTGCTGAAGTGACACATACGTATGTGAGTGCTACAAATGCTCATAAGCTACACTTAGTAACTTGTTTGTTACCATAATAATACATAAACCGGTCAAGTGTAGGATGGTCACGCGCACAGAGGGTTCCATAGATAACTGGATTAAGGGATAATTTTGCTTCTGCAAAAAAGAAGAGAAACGTTGCTTTTGCGAAATTGGAGTTGCAAATATAAAGCAAAAAGAGTGACATAATTAGGTTCTACATCTACGCCGGCTTACCACAAAAAAGACCTTCAGGGGATACCTCTCAGAGTCAGACAAACTGACAACTTTCAGAGGCGTAGACTTTCCTCTCGTCGTTGGTCGGAGTACAGACGGCAGTCGCTTTTGTAAAAGCCAGAATGGAGCAAATCGATAGTTGGACAAAGAGTTACCGCGCGCGCACTGCGGGTCTTGAGGTTCAAGCATGTGCAAGATGATATAATGACTATAATAGTGACCAGTTGCGAGGAGTCCCTATAATCCGATTTCTGTTTCTTCCCAATGGGTCACATGGCGCATGACAAACTTGATTGAGGGTTTTTTTCTTCCACCGGCTTCTCTATGAAATTTTTAACCATTCGCGATTGATAGTGACATCAGATTTAGTGAAAAGACATGGTTCAACTATTAAGTTATTCTAAATCTCATTAGAAAGTACAATTTTTTTTTTTTTTTTTTTATTTTTTTTTTTTTTTTTTTAAAGAATATTAGAACCGAAGTTACTAATATTCCCTCTAACCCCTCCAACTAAGCTTACAAGCTTGTGCTAGGAGTAGGTTCACGCCGGTAGTGTAATGGCCAGGATCGAACCCGGGACCTCTTGATCGTAAGGCCGACTCCTTAACCACTAAGCTACCGACGCTTCTATCGTTACAAGGATGTTCAAGGAACTGAATAGAATGTTAATTACTCAGAGACTGAGCAGAACGTTTACCTATACGAAACTTCGTGTAAACTTCTACAATCTGGAACTTAGGAACTAAATTTCGCAGATTGTTTGTCTTATCTCATTATACTATGTCAATAATAAATATTATGTTGGTACCTTCTAATTTGATGTAGAGGTACTTACTATAATTCGTACGTAATGAGTAGGTAGGTACAGTCAACTACAAAAGTAGCTTAACAAATTCTAATTTATTGAATACTGTGGCCCCTAAACCTTACATAAAATTGTGAAAAAAACCATTGAATATGTAAATTAAGCTTGTCTTCTGGGAATCATAACACTACATTTACTATAGACAGATGCATTCCAATATAAAAAGATTTGTAAAATATTTTAGTGTTAATCAACTTATGGCGTTGACTGTACCTACTCTTGAACAAGGTATGAACCAAAAACTGCGTCACGGCACAGAATAGATAATAGTAGGTACTAACGTAGTCACGGTTCCTTGGTTTGAATTTCGAAAGCGCGCCTTTTGTTGTTATGGTGTTTGACAGCTAACGAATTGTGCTCGGGTTAACCCTGACCGACCAATATTCCAGTTCCATACAACCAGACTGGCTGTATGGAACTATAATATTATGTTGAACAGGTAAATAGTACTTAGTATTTTTAATTTTCTTCGAGCTCCTAGAATTGTTCATCATCATCTCACCTATCTCCAAAACTCAATTTTTTACAATTTCCACACCTGTTTTTTTTTATCTTGACTTTTACGGAAGCAAAGCCGCACGAAGAAACCTTTCGCCTGAATGTAATTTAAACTCAAGACTGTTGATTGCTATTTTCTTTTTGTCAGGCGTATAATCTGTCCAGATTTTTCTCTGATCTCAAATATGCCGTGGCCTTTTCTACCATCACTATATTATTGTATTGGCCGCTACGCCTGACGGTAAAAATATCGCCTAGAAGTTATTTCTAGAAGGTAAACCTGAAAGTTCTTCAGGAGAGGAACTACCAAGACGTAACTACCTGACGTAAAGACTCCGTAAGAATATAACGGATAATTTTAAGACAAAATAGAGATAACAAATGTTAAGACTCCATGATGTTTTTTCTGTGAACACAAATTAAATTCAGTGAATATAATAATTTCTGATATACCTATTCTTCTAATTTGAGGTGAGGATGAAGATATATGGTTTCTATCCATTACCTTTCATATCTAAGATACATTAAATAATAACCGAACATTCATTTCAAAGGGGAAATTCCAGATAAGTCTTCTTTTGTCATATAAGATTTCGATAATAAATTCATGATAATACAGCCATTTTCAGCCACACATTTCCTTAACGACATTCATTCATTTTACATCTCAGTTTAAGATTTTTCTCACGGAGTTGTTAACTAAGTAGTAGGTCGGAGGCTGTCCCTTGATACCTTGTACAAGAGTCGTGCTTGGAATCAAGGTAAGGAGAAACGGAGTTTAGCATCGGAAAGTAGGCGTGAAATCTCCAAAATCCCTTCACATAGAATCGTAACCTTTTTTAGAAGATATAACTAAACTGTTAGGGGCCATCCCAGCTTATGTCCAGTGGAGACTTATAATAACCTACGATGGGGATTAGTACGCCATCATGAATAAGTAAAATATATTTTTTTACTCCTGAAAAAGTGAGTTAAATAACTACGTACACAATAGATACTCCATATTATTTACACACATTTTTTTTGTACTCACTTATACTTGATCGATGCGACAACAAAATGCAACTCAACTTGCATAGGCAATGTTTGCCTGCGATAACTGCCCGAGGAGGGCCTGACCGTAAGGGTTAGCCCTGGGTCAGCCGGGGTGTGAGGGATATGTCGAAGACAACCTCATGTCCGGCCTAGCACCACGACCCACAGTCTGTGTGCGGTTTTAGTCGGTTCGAGTCCGACATAACCTCTCCTTCCGGCTCCGGCGGGGGAGGTATCCGAGAGGGATTCCGCACGCAAAAAAAAGCCTGCGATAACTGACATCCACGCGGACGAAGCCGCAGCCAATAGCTAGTTTTATATAAATTAATTAGTAAGTAAAGACAGCGGATACATTGACAGAAAACATTGAAAAAAATTCATGTGAGTTGCCCCTGTTCTATAAATTAAAAGGTAAAGTTAATTCACATCGCTTAACAACTTTGTATGGAAGCTGGGTGAACGAGTGTAAAGCAGCTCCAACAACTCACTAGGAATTGTTTGGAACTCGAAATTAATAGGTATACAAAGTAAACGACAAAAGTAGCTTAACTCGTTAATATTTATAGATGACTTTAGTTATGAAACTTTTATGTTACCTACGAAACATGAACTTTTATGAAACATAAAGTTATGAACAAAATGCAACGAGAAGTGCTGGCCACCACATTTCTTGCCGTGGATGTCGTTGAAGGTGACTTAGGGGTAGGGCTGCATCCATCTCGAATGTACAGCCCACAATATACAGCCAATGATAAAGTGCCCGCTTGTCGGCAATAGGCTCATCCCCTTTTATGTGTTAATACTTCCGAGATTATATGCTTTTCCGCCTGACTACCTAACTCAGAAACGAAAACCTCTGCCAGAATGTTGCCCAATAATCCGATTTGTGACAGCCTCCGTGGCGTGGCGGTATTGAACACGACTGCCACGCAGGAGGCGCAGGTTCGATCCCCGCTCAGTGCAAATATTTGTATGCATGAATATGGCTATTTGCGTTGGTCTGGGCGTTTCTATGTATAATATGTATGTATTTACAAAAAAAAAAGTATCCAAGTATGTTTATTCGCATTGTAGATTCCATAACACAAGCTAGTTAAGCTTACCATGGATCTAGATAGCGTTGTGTAGAATGTTGTGGAATATTTATTTATTACTCAGCAGGTAAACCAGCTAGCCGGTGTGATACATTTTTGCCCGAAAGATCCTAGTGGAGACCCATTGACGCTGAATACAAACGATATCAACTCAGATAACGATCACCGTCACATGGAAGTTTCAGAATCAATTTAAGAACAAGTAAGTAAACTCGCTGAAACACACTTACCTTTAGTTTCAGTCTTACATAACGACTATGAAGAGCGTCTCAACTTTTGATATATGTGGCAAGTCATAAAGTGACAAACACTTAACTGTGAAAATACTGTAGTTTCATGAATAAAGGGATATAGTTGTTTTCACAGAACAGTTTCCAAGTTTTATATAACTTTGTAACATTTTGATACAATTTTTCGCAACTACTGCTACCATTTTTTTTAGATGTCTGTATAAAGCAAAGTCGCTTTCCGCGTCTGTCCGTTCCTATGTATGCTTATATCTTCAAAACTACGCTGCATATTTTGATGCGATTTCTTTTAATAAATAGAGTAATTCAAGAAGAAAGTTGAGATGTATAATACATGCTTAATATTATAGAGGGTACAGTGGGAACCGGATCGAACGCCACGCGGGCGGAAAAAACGTAGTTAAACTAACAGTATTAAAGCAAGTTCAACTGTACACTGGTGACTGTCCGGTGTTTCAAGTCCAGTCCTGACTCAATTGAATTCAATCAATCAATTAGCCCACTGCAGTCTACTGCTGGACATAGACTTCTCCCAATGTGCGCCATTGCCCTCGATCCTCCGCCTTCCGCAGCCAGTCTGTCCCAGCCACCTTTTTCTGGTCGTCACTTAGTCTCTTATTCCAATCTACAAATCTACAGAATATGTAAAACTTCAGTTCTAACTTTAATACAGTTTATCTCACAGCTATAGTATGAGTTTACACTGCAATAGTTTAAAAATAAATTTATTCCTTTATATATTATATTTAATATTTTATTACTTTAACTAGGTACCGAAGTGTAATGGAATATACCTAGGTATATATTACAATTTAATTTAACAGTGCTTCCCCGCCCGAAGCTGTGCAGCTGTGTGCGATCTACATCAATATAATCACTATAGACTGGCGGCTGTTTTGATTAATTACGTGGCGCTAGCTGGCAGACATGTGGATACGACTAGTCTGCAATGCGAGTATCAAGTTCCCTGTACAACATTGTACTAAGTTCAGTAACTTTATATCTGTAGTTCCAGGCGTAAAACGAGTTACCAACTCGCTTTGAAATTTAAGGCAACATAGTAACGCTCTATTGTGACCGTTTTTATTGAAAGTGAATGAAATAGGTTCTCGTAGGTACATACATATACTCGCGCCTGTAAATTATCGAAGGGATAGGCAGGCACACCCACATTTCGCCAACTATGTGTACGTAATAGGGGACGAGCCTCTTACCGTCAAGCGGGCTGTATGTTTACTGTCGGATGGAAACCGCCCTATCCGTTAGTCGCATTCTACGAAACCACAGAAACAGATGGGCTGACCCTATTCTACTCCACCGAGAACCAACACTCTCGTAGGTTTATAACTATAAATAGTGTATTTGCGTTGAGCAGGGATCGAACCCGCGCCTCCTGCGTTCACTACCGCTACGCCACGGAGGCTGTCGTAGTGTTAGTTACTCTACTAACCCGCACTAAAACTCTATAAGTACACATTAATTTTGATAGGGTCTATTGGGGTAAAATTTACAAAGAAAATAGGTAGTTGCATGATAGGGTACTTTAAGCATCAACATCTTTCTGATGCTGACTGTACGAAAAATACTAAAACAATAGGCGGTTCACCTCCATTTTTTCTAATATTATACGTAACCATCAATATCACTTAATTTCTCCACATACTGAAAGATTTCAAGCCTTATGTATTAGACACGTACTCTTTCTATTGAAATAGCTAGAGTTAAATATTGCCTTCGTGCAGGACAAGACATCGCTTCCCATCCTTACAAATTAAAAATTTCATACGATGTGCTAGGCATTCAGGCATTCTTCCAGCTACTGGGTTTTGTTTGCATAGATAACATCTATGCAAACAATTTCTATCAATATTAATGACATAAATTAGTAAACTTTACATTACTGAGTAATGCAACCTCTCAAATTACGAACACAAAAAACATCCAATTTGGTACTGTTGTTATTTAGAAATCTCTGTGCGTACATATGTTACCGGCAATGTATATAATTTAGGTATTCTATACAATGCCTTAGATTGGATTGATTGATTGTTCGGTGTACTGTAGTAGGTACATTACATACCATAGAGCTCTCATTACTTGGAGCTCTATGTTACATCCAACTGTAGGTACAAACAGGGTCCGGCGATTCTTTCGACAGCTGAAGTCATTAAACAAAAGAAGAAGAAGATAATTTATATAGCAGAACATCGTTTACCGGGGGCTGTTAGTATAAAAAATATATACTCTAAGTAATTTGGGAGCTCCAGTGCGTGTAACATGTAGGTATAACTCACATTTAAATACAAAGTTCTCGACAGCAAAACAATTACATATCTGTGGAAGCGCGTACGTGGCATACATTCTGATGAGCTCGCCAACAACACGTAGGTAATTATAATTAGCATCTACTCTCGCTCCCAGGATTGTGTGCATTAGATGCTTAACATTTATATCATATTTTTATTTTACAAACTAGTTGAGCTAAGCTTACTTTGGATTATAAGACTGACATGTAGTTTGTCTAAGTGTTTTGAAAATGACTATTATTTATGAGTAGTCAACGTCATCATTACAACATCGATCAGCCAGTACATCTGCTGATTGACGTTAACAGGTTCAAAAGGTCAGATGACAGTTGCTCTGAAAAAAACCTCATAAGTTAAATCAAAAGAAGAAGAAGAAGGAACAAGTTTACCCCGGACTCTAAAAGCCTCGAATACAACCAAGAATCACCATAAAGATGATGACATGTCACTATTTTTTTCCTATTACACCCCGAAGCTCGGGCTTCATTTTTCATTCTATGTTTAGCATATTTTGGTTATTACCGGTACGAATACCGTATGACCTTCTAACACCGTGGAGAGGGCCTATGCTAGAGCCTAGGCCATTGATCAGCAGGTATACCAGCTATGAGATGAGATGAGTGTGGCTTGAACCCCGTGGCCGAAAGGGAAGATATTTATTCAGAATAAGCTTTCAGTAAAGTTTGTTATTCCATCCCAGTTTTCATACCACATTGATCGCAGGTAATTTTAATTTATCTATACTGTCAGAAGACTTCAATTAAACTATTGAAAAATAAATATTTAAATAGCCAACGACTTAGATGCGGAATAAGACAATGGATTTATTATAAACCTGTACGTCTTACAAATCTACCACTTAACTCTAACAACTCACAAACCGATCTATTCTCTCCAAGAACACGAAAACAGAATTAAAAAAATGTATCAGCATTCACTCGCCACACTCTTGTAAGGACTCGGGAAAGAAAGTAAATCTGTATTAAGTAAAAGCTGTAAAAAACTATCACTAAAGTTGCATTTTGATATAGTGGACTTTACTGTTACGGTACGCATTGGTTTCAAGCTATAGCTGAATTTCTAGGTCTAAATAAGTCTAGTCAACATTTGCACTGAGTGTTAATCGAACCAGCGACATTTGACTGGGCAGTCGAAAACTAGACGCTACACCATCTTCTTTCATTTTAAAATGGCTTAAAGTATTTATTTATCTTGTTGAAAATATTCAACAGTTGAAGTACAAGGGTAGCGAGTTTATGTAGGCGAAAAAAATTGTGTCAACATTTCAAAGTCCATTTGAAATAGTCCCAGAGATATTTTGCTTTATATTTGTTCATTTGTATTCAGCCCGTGGTCCAAGAGACTCGCTGCGGTCTTGAATTCGTTATTTTGTACCACGACATCTCTTTCTTCTTCAATATAAATATAACCAAGCTTATTCATTATAAAACAGTAAATGAACGGATACAATACAATTACGATCATACCTACAGATCAAAGCGATTGCAATTTTCCCATAATGGAGGGAAAGCATTTGACTTTTCCAACGTTTATTTCAAAATAATCTTTTCTAAGTTGAGGTCAGTTTAGTAAGATATTTTTAATAATAGCAGTAGGTATACTTCAAGAGGCTAATTGATAAAAGTAAAAAGTGTTTGTTTGTTTGAGTCAGTTCATATAGAAAGCCGATTCAATCAGCTGAAATTCGAATCCTATGAGGACACTGTTTAAGCGCATGCAATGTGTCACGTACCACATTCGGATCTAATTTTGGGATAAATGTGTTCCATGGAAGCTCTGTGGCGTGGCGGTTGTGAACGCGACTGCTAAGCAGGAGGCGCGGGTTCAATCCCCGCTCAGTGCAAATATTTGTATGCATGAATATGGCTATTTGCATTGGTCTGGGTGTTTCTATCTATAATATGTATGTATTTACAAAAAAAAAAGTAAATAAGTATGTTTATCCGCATTCTAGATTCCATAACACAAGCTATAAAAGCTTACCATGGGTCTAGATAGCGTTGTGTAGAATGTTGTGGAATATTTATTTATTTATTTATTTATTTGTATGCATGAATATGGTTATTTGCATTGGTCTGGGTGTTTCTATGTATAATATCTTGTTGTTTCTATGCATTTACAAAAAAAAAGTATGTGTGTGTGTTTTTCCATATTCTAGATTTCGTAACACAAGCTAAGTAGTTAAGCTTACCATGAGTCTAGATAGCGTTGTGTAGAATGTTGGGGAATATTTATTATTATTATTATTTATTAATTGCCTGAAATTTCGATCTAATGGTCTACGTAGGCCTACAGACTCTACAGAGTCACAGATATAGGTCAGTACTGCCCTCTAGTTATAATACTTATGCAGAGTTTTAGAGGCGGTTACAAACAGGCAGGAGGGCAACCGCTATCCAAGTGTCGCGATTTATATGTCAGAGGGCTCTGCAATCAATAATTACATTAAAATAATATAAAAAAGTTATTCAAAATAAAAAAAAACTACTACTACTATTCGATAAGATCGAGTGGAAATATTTCAATGATAACAGGTGGTGGTCGTTTTGGCGGTGGTGGTTGGGAATAAACCGTATTTATTAATAATGAAAAACCCGTGATGTCAAAAAGGTGTACAAAATTCTCACTGCTGACATTCTATTAAAAGGAAAGCCGATACATCTGTCTTGTACCCTACTAGCAATAGCAGCCACAAATGGTCGCCGTACTGGTGACTTTCCCACAATACTCAACTACTTTAGTCATGATTATAGTCTAATTAATTAATGTTTGACAACAAAATACAACGTTTCATATGTTATACAAGCATGTGCTACGGACAACCATAATTTGCAATTGACTACTTAAGTTCAGGTTACGTATAAACTGATAAGCAGTAAATGCCGGGTCAGTATGTCTATCATAGAAATAATGGTATGTATAACTTTATGCACGTAATAAAAGAAATTAAATATACGAAAACTAAAATTTGATTTTATTTATATATAATACTTCTTAGTACCTAATACCTGGTATTTCTTTTTGAACCAAAGTATGTGCGAGCACAAATGACATGATATATTAAAATTCTGGGATAGTTTGTTACCACGTATCCAAACTGGTACACCTACTAATTATCGGATGCGGTCTTTCCTCTCGGGATAGGGTGGTCAGCAACAGTACCAAAATGAACTAAAGCACAAAGCTATGTTTTTCCTGAACATTCATTTTCATTCATTATATATCAAATATAAAGTTATATGAAGTAGCAGGCGTACCCGAAGAAAGAGCTAAAGTGTTATTAAGTACTTACTATTTTTCCACAGATAGATATTTAAATGTCATCTACATACTCGTTTTCTCAACAAATTATAGCTAATCACCAATTATTATGACTATAAAATATAGAATGAAAATGTGCTGTGCGTATTTTTATTCTCACATGCAAAGGTGCTCTAACTGAGGGAACAAAAATGCCTAAATCTTTGAATTTACGATTTGAAGAAGTGTTCAAAATATCAACTACCTCCTTACGAGCTAATCGAGGTCATCCGGATATAAAGCGTGATGGAGTGTGGAAACTGCAATTTGCTATAATAATCACTACGTGCTTAGTTAGTTTCATTTGTCTGCTTTATTCGATATTTTGTCACGACATAAAGGCCGGTAAATATGCTGATGCCAGCAAAAATGCCGCTATGGCTATCGTTTTCGTTACCATTACTCTTAAATATTTCATGTTACTTATACATCAAGTGTTTATCCAAAATATGATAAAGTATATAGAGAGAGACTATAGTAATGACAATGATTATTCAGATGAAGATAAGGATACTGTTCAAGAGTACGCTGAAAAAGGTGTCAATGTTTGCAGATTTTGGTTATATGCAGGCTTTGGCTCGTGCGCAATATTTCCTCTAAAAGCTTTTGCTTCTATGGCTTACCTTCACTTTAAAGGTGAATTCAAACTGGTCCCAATGTTTGAAATAACATTTCCTGAACCAATAGAAAGTTATAAGGATTTTCCTGCAATATTTTGGATGTGGTTTGGAATGACAATGATTTTTGATGTTTATGCATCGACAATGAATGTAGGCTTTGATCCTATTATTCCCATATGTATGTTACATGTGTGTGGCCAGACAGCTATACTTACTCGTCGTTTAAATAGAATATTTAGTGAGCTTCAAGATCCAAAGGAAATGCAAGCCCAGTTGAGATTCATAATTGTAAAACTACAAAGTCTTTATGAGTACGTATATTATGTTCCACAAAATTTACCTTCGTTTTCAGAAAATCTTTTATTTGATTCAATGAAATGATTATTACAGATTTATAGGAGGTATTAAATTACACTTCGGGTTATTATTTGAGGTGAATATGAAATCTACTACTTTTGTGTTACCTCTTATTGCCTTTCAAATTCTCGAGGTAAGAGCCTTCTAAGTATATCAAATATCTATATTCTATTTAGAGGTACTTTACTAATACCATATTGTGCTCATTCTTTTAGGACGTGCGAAATCATACTGTAAATATAGAGTTCATTGTCTTCTTCTGGGCATGTGTCGTACATTTTTTTGTACCTTGCTACTACAGTGACCTTCTTATGGAAAAGGTAAGCCATCATGGTAAACAATACAAAATGAAGACACTTTTAACGTGTCACCAATATTATACAATTATAAATTTGTTGTATCTGTAGTCGTTTGATGCGGTATTTTTTATTGAAAGGCATTGATCAGACTTAAAGTCTCAATAACTGATAGCCACATAGGTGAATTCGTGAACATCAATTTGGAATGTTTATGTAATACTATTTATTTGATTACAGAGCGAACTATTTCGCCAAGGTATATATGCTTCTGGTTGGGAGAAATGTCCAAACACATCAGTGCGAAGGACTATATTATTAATGTTAACAAGGGCTAGACTTCCTATGGGAATAAGGTCTGTATTCTACGAGATTAGTCTTGATACTTTTGCTGAGGTAAATATTTTTATGTCTACTTATTTCTAAATTATAAAGCACCTATGATGCATTTGACGTATAATTTGATTTTATATTGTTTCTTTTAGATGTGCCGTCAAGCTTACGGTTTCTTTAATTTGATGAATGCAACTTGGGGATGAAGTTTATCAAGATTTTAAATAGATATTATATTATTGGACCTGCACGTTTCCACATCATTAATTGATTTTAGCACTCTTTCTCATCAATATTGTCTCAATATTGTATATGTATATATGGTTGTCTTACTATATTATCACATTATTAGTCGTCGAAGTTGCTCCATAAACCTTAAAAATAAAGTATTCTCACCCTTAAATGACCTTTCTATGTAGTAAACATAAATACTTTATTAAGAAGATATGTATGTTAAATAGGCAAATAATGACACTTTCTTACTATGAATCAAAGGGGCAATGGCGCTGAATCCGGTACCCAAACATTCCATGTATAATTTGCGTGACATGGAGCTGCTAATGGATCTCTATTCGTCGGTACCTTTCTAGGGATCCTTTTAGCAAATTCTTTTTCTAATAAAATCATCATTGTTTCTGCTAATTCCGGGTGAACTGTAGATAAGTCTGTTGTCTCACAAGGATCTTTAATAATATTATATAAACATACGGTACCTGCAACAATTATAAAGAGTTTAGCTTTCTCTTACTATATAACATAATAGGAACACAATTATCTTTCAATATGAGACTTACCATGAGTAGGAAAGCACATATGGGTTGAAGGCGGCTTGCATTCAACCACTGTATTCTTTCTTAAGCTTAAATCAGACATTTTAAACGGACGGCCAAGTAACTCCAGTACTTTATATACCTTACTATTCAATATTGCTTGTTTATATGATGGTGTATCACCAATGATGCCTCGCAAGTCACTACCTTGGTAGGTACTGTACTCTTCAGTAATATTGCCAGTCACTATTTTGTAATCACCAAGTATCATCGAGCCATAGCCTGAATAATCATCGATTTCGAACATTGTTTTCCTGTCAGATGGTGCATTTGCATTAATATTATTCCAATGGTTAATGCCATCGAGACCTGAAGGCACTTTTATGCCAGCTGCACTTAAGAACGTTGGCATCCAGTCTGAGATATGCATGTAACCGTCCCAGTAATGACCAGAGTTTTTTAATCTGGTACTCCACACTAAGCCAACGACTCTCACCCCGCCCTCGTAAGGAGTCATTTTTAATCCTCTCAATGGATAATTAGAAGCATAATTTTGAAGAACTCCAGTCGTCATACCTCCATTATCAGAAACAACCGCAATAATCGTGTTATCTAAAATTCCCTTGTCTGAAAGAGCTTTTACTATGTCGCCAATACTGTCATCTATCTTTTTCACCATTGCTATAATTAAATTTAATAGTTAGATATTGTTATAGGTATACAGGTATAAAGGAAATTATAAAGTTATAAGGATTCCTTTTTGAGTACATTATCAACCTGAATAAATTTTAGAGCATTAAGTATACAAATCGAATACATAGGACCTTAAAGACGGATAAAAATAGAAGGGAAATTTGAATCACATCAGGCGTGTCTCGGTAGCTGAGTTGGTCAAGGCATTCCCCCTGTAAGGGAAAGATCGAGGGTTCGAGTCCTGCCCGAGAGATATCAATTTTCCCTACGTATTCTATTTACATCATTATCTTCCTACATAATATATCTTTAACACACATTCAAGTTAGCATGGTGTGTTTTTCATTTCCACTCTGCTTGCAGTTATCTCAAAATTCATTCCGTTCACCGATAACGAAAAGGCTCTTGGCCTCCCACCATAATATCTATATAAAGCATAATGTATTTACGCATATTATAAATTCAAGTGTGAGATAATGACGCTAATAATAATAATGAGAATGATGCAAAATGTATAACCATTTTGCATAATGTTCTCCTTGACTATATTACTCAGGGCTAAAATGATATTAGGTAGCATCAACCTATTATTTCATGAATTAATTATAAGCTAGTACGTACAGTTTGCAATGAGTATTGCAGCATATTTCACAATAAAATAAACTAGATAAGAGCTGTCAAACACTTTTACAGGTTACTTAGTTTTCTTTTCGTTTTTATCTGATTGAAAGTCTAAGGTATACCTGCGAAGATTCTTCGAGGGGTCAATTCCACGTGCCTCATTTTTCTGACATCTTTAGGCGGTGCTTGTAATGGTGCACCTTCATTGCTTGCATGTGGCGCGTTGTGGGCTACCATCAGAAACAAAGGTTCTGACTCGTTGTGTCTCATTATTACTGAAAACCATATAAACTAAATTATTGTTTTAAAATATAAATGTTTCAGAAACTATAAAATCATGGTGTACATTTATTATTTACTAGCTTTTGCTCGCGGCTCCGCCCGCGTGTATGTCGGTTATCGCGACCAAACATAGCCTATGTCCTTTCTCAAGGTCTAACCTACCCCTATACCAAATTTCATCAAAATCGGATCAGTGGTTTAGATTAGTATGGATTACTTATTGTATTATTTTAGTTTGTTATTATAATAAAATTATAAGTTTCTTACTTCTTTTTGCTCGCGTGGTGTAAACATCTGTGATATAGCCTTCGACATCCCAACGAGGGTTCAAATTTTCAAATAAAGTTAAACCAGAAACTGTTCCAACAGGAGAGTACTGTAAATAAAATTACACAATATTGAATTACTGATGAATTAAAGATTCATTTGATAACTTCTCCTCATTAGAAAATTGATCATGACTCGTCCATTTGCGACGACACTGTGACATATCGAAAACTACAACTTTACAGGATCACAGTTTTTACCTTTTGATTGAGCATAACTTTTTAATTACTGTCTCGAAGCACACGTGGCAACTGAACTGTCACTGTCTCGAAGCCAAATAGACTGCCGAGTGAGACAGCGCTATAAAGTGATATTTTGTCTTTTTCTCTCATAATTTGGCCGTTTTTAGAGAAAAATATACCCTGTTTTTGCAGATAATAGAACGCAAGATCGCGATTCAGAATTTCGATAAAACGATAAATCGTATATTTCGATATGTCACACTGTCGTCGCAAATGGACGAATTTGTGTCGCTTTTGGTACATCACAATCACACTATTTAATTAAATATGTCACATTACAATCATACCACAGAATAGATAATACAAGATACTAAGAACAAACATTATGAATGGAGAAGTAACTTACCACTAAAATATTTACAAACCTTGTTATCTTGGAATATACAACATTAATAAGAAGTATAATAATAAGAATTGATAATATATATACAAGTAACAATAGTAAGAATTGATATACCTATAAGAAGGTTTGTAATCCCGAAAGGAACATAGGAAAGTTAACATATTGTTTAAAAGATAATGTGATTACAAAAAGACAAGTAATAAATTTATTAAACCATTTTATCATTTAGATGGAAGGCTCTTTATTTGTCTTATAACTAGATTGTTATCGCATTGCTCTTCCACTTGGTTAATGACTGAAAAGCTGGTTCTTTTTCTTTTAACTTTATTTTTAATTATTCATTATTTTCTAAGTAAGACATTTTTCCTTAATGTTCTCTATGATTTCCAACTCTTCTATCGATTATTGCAGATTAATTAATAAAGAGTTATATGGAACTGCAATCTCAAACCAATATACTATACAAAGATTATATTGTAAGGTATAACCAAACGCACAAGTCGGCCATCAGATAAAAAGAGTATGTCTGCAATTAGTAAGTACTGAAGTGTCGGGATCCATGCAAAAAAAGGAAGTACTTAATACCAAAAATAAAAAGCGATATAATCTGTTGAAAGGCTACTAATGACTTATCCGTTTTACACGGTTACGTTGAAGCATTACGCATAATAAACGATAAATACGTAACATAAATTATCCAAAAGCTTTAACATTTCTGTTTCTCATTTTCAAGGTATGATTAGATAATTGTTTAATGGTCAGTACTCACATTTAGTCTTACTGGATAGTTTTACTCCAAAACGAGTAAAAACCAAAGCGTGGAGTGCAAAAAGTACTTAGGTTAAGTGTACACGCGTAAGCATCTGTGAAATATAATACCAAGCGTGCTGTGAAAATTGTAAGTACCTTTATAACAATCGCAGATATTACATAATTGATGTAACTAACATGATCTTTTTTTCTGCCTAATTGAAATAGGCAATTATATTTATTTGTCAGCAAGGTTATATTGTCCACAGATAATTACCCGTGCGCCTCGAAATTTTGATTATACACGACGTCCCTCGTCACTACAAATTGGCGGTTTAAAAGTATATTGCTGGAAAACCCTATTATTTTGGCGAAAGATAAATTATACCCTTTAAACTTTGTCCTTACAGTTTCCTCAACCGTGTACTCGTAATAGTCTGTGTAGCCACCCCGGTGCCCGAAGTGACTATCGAATCCTCTTGAAGTAGGCAAGAACTCGTTACGCGACGAACCAACATGCCACTTCCCAACTAAATGTGTAGCATATCCAGCTTGCTTTAAATATTGAGGTAGCAGCGTCTCTGTCATAGGAATACCTCTATCTTCACTCATAGATAACGGCATACCTTGCATACCTATACACAAGAAATAAACAATTAATTTTTATAGGTATTTAAACCACCTGAGTGGCTAACATTACTATTAGAATTATCGGCACATATTTTCCCTTGTAAATATTGCTTATAAATATTTCGGCACTATTGAAAACAATCAAAGTATTACCCGCTAGTACTATTATCTATTCTGTGCTATTACGAAAGGAGTTAGATTCGTATATTTTCTCATAAAACTGTTTCACCGTTAATCGCCAGTACTTCAATTCCTTGACGTGCTCAAAAACTCAAAAGGAGCCTGCCGTTTAGCCGAAAAGATTTAAGCAGAATTTCACTACGCAAACAGATTTGGGAGACATTTTATTATACCAATGCTATATTTAGAACAATTTCAGTACGCACTTTTAATTTTGTAAAATTTTTATTTGGCAGAATATCACCAAGGATCATAATATCATTATCGCATTTGATCTTTAACTACATAATTTATTAAAGCAAACAACCTTTAGATAATAAACATATAGTCAAATGATTTGCTTTTATTTAAGGCTTCAATTTAATTACGGGATAGCACCCGAACCACCCCCGAGACGAGGCCGCAATTGTAGCCGTAGGTCTGATGGGAGTCCTGGGACATCCTTCCGAGGGCTTACCCGGGGCTCCCATCCATAGGCTTCTGGGCGTTACCGTCGGGGTTTTTAGTCGGTAGGAGTCCGGCATAACATCCATGAAGGATTTTCCCCCACGGTTAAAAAAAAAAAAAAAAAAATATGAAACATTTGACTAAATAATTTTTTTTATTATTTGTGGGGAGATTTTTGCTAAGTAATAATTTGGCAAATGAAATTATCAAAACATTTTTGGAAAGTGGTAAAGGCAATTTCTTTTCAGTTGAACAAGGTCACACTCAAAACACCTAATAAATATGCCGATAACTCTAATAAAAGATACTTAATAGGTAATTAAACATGTTCTTGAATAAATTGCATTACAATAAAATATTTGATATTCTTTAGAGTAGGTAGGTATATATATTTTTTACATCATCATCCACATAGAGACGTTAGTCCTGATTGCATCCGAGGCCACGGTGCCCTCGGAGCTTAGGGTCCGCCTTCCGGCTCTTCCTCCTCCACTTCCCACGATCTTGGGCGTCCAAGGTAGTGAGACCGTTTTCACGCATGTCACCCTCCACGACGCCAAGCCAGCACTTCTTGGGCCTACCCCTTCTACCTGGACCGGGTGGGGGCGCCATTGCCAGGCATTTGTTATATATATTTTTTACATTTATTGCATATTGTAATAAAAAATAAAAAAACTATGACAAATACTAAAATATTTCAATGAAATGATTAATTCAAGAACATATATTGCATTCTTCGTAAGCAGGGCAGTAGACCTTCACTTATAGTACGTACTTATAAATTTATAACAACGTCCAATGGTAATCAATATTCAAAGTATGGTAATGATACTAATAATGGTAAGATGTATAGATTATAGTTCCTGATTTCTACTAGTACCGCAAATCGCAATATCTTTCAGCTTCGATCAAAGTAAGATCCATATTGCGATTATTGCTACAGATGGAATGTTGGTACTATTTGACGAATGAGGCTCTAGCGCAGGAATTCGAGTGTGTGGGAAAATTTCAAAGTGGTCGTATTGGACTTAGACATATTATTAAACATATTTTTAAAAAAAACTAGGTTTACAGACGTCTTACCCGTCTTATATGCATATTTCCCTGTAAGAAAAGCTGAGCGGGAAGGTGTACATATTGCGTGACTATAGTATCGACCAAAAGCGACACCTGAATAAGCCAACAAGTCCATGTTAGGTGTCAGGATTTGGTCAGATCCATGAAAACTGACGTCATTCCACCCCTGAAATCAAAAATAATTAGGTACGTATACATTAGGTAGTTATAGTTAGTTGCTTGCTACTAAATATGAGGAGCAAATTGCTGGAGAAGAGGCGCGCTGGACATTGAAAATAGTCGTGTTAGTGGAACATTCGGAAGTGGATTCGAAACATGGACCGCAATGCCTTCATTAGATAACTGTTTTGATTGGTTGTTAATATAGAATAATAAAGGAAATTAGTGCAATGAGCAATCTGCAGGACTGAGGCAACTACTTAATGAAAATTTAAAGAGAAAGAGAGGCATGCACAAAATATATTGCAAGTGGTTTTCTACATGGTCCAAGCAAAGGTAAGTATAACCGAGTCATATAATAAATTGAAGCTGCGAAGAACAAGCCAGATAAATACCTAAATCAGTTATTGCGGAATATAAACCTGAAGTAGGTAGTAATCATTGAATTGACATTATTTCACATGCATAAGAATGCCGTTTGTATCAAATGGTAGTTCTATTTATGAGATGAAGTGAAGCGATTGAAATAAATATCTATTGTTTAATCGAAATAAATACGCGTCTGTTTCTTATTCATTAATTGATGAATATATTTTATTTTTGTTTTTATTTCTAATTTTCAATATCTTCTCCGTTACTGGAACTACGTCAGATGTGAAATATAGGTAGAGGATCGGGTGCTATGGTGCACATCGAGTGGGGTCTATGTCCAGCTGTGGACTTCAATAGACTTATATATTGATTTTAATTAATCAAGACCTGATGGGTTCATTGATTTACAATAATTGGTTTGATAATAAACAGTTAGTAAGTATTTTTGTCCAAAAACTGTCTATAGATTAGGTAGACAGTTACTCAACTTTCTATCACGCAAAGTAAGCCACATGCTATCATCATCTCAACGTGGAGTCTAGGTAGCACCCAAGACTCACCTGTGAGCCCGGAGTTCACTTTGAGTAAATGAACCACATACTTTCGTTCGATCTTATACTAATTTCTGAATACTTCTCATTAGTTAAAGAGTACTTACTTTACTTGGATACCTTCCACAATGTATTTTAAATTGCTTAGTGGTACCTAAGTGATAATATTTATCGTAACATGTTAACATGTTATCGCTATAATAAAACAGGTTTAATCTAACACAATACATTAAGTTTAGTGTAAAATAACGCATAATAGGCACCGAATTCAAAATACGAAGACACCGTATATAAAATCTTTGAGCATTTAACTTTTTTATCACGGTAATAACTGTCGTTTCGTCCTTAACATTGAAAATTTACACTTGTATCTACCAAAGACTGTAAAAAGTGCTATTTCAGAATTTTATCATTTTCAATTGGAGTTTCATAATTATAAAAAATAATGATATAATTAACTAGATAATCAAGATAGAAAAATAGATGGATAGACAACTCTTTATTGTACACCAACATCAGATTAAAAAAGATAATAAGTAAGGATAAATTGTAGTTAAATGCACAATGGGTGGCCTTATCGCCTCATCAATATAAATGAACTTGATAACTTATTAGACCTTGACATTGATTACATCAAACGATAAATGGAATATCTTACCAAATCATCAGCAATTATAAACACTATATTCGGTTTCTTCACTGTGGTCGACACAGCCACAGTGAAAATAGTCAACAACAAATATGCATTAGCGA
This sequence comes from Eilema sororculum, assembly GCA_914829495.1. Lineage (NCBI taxonomy): Eukaryota > Metazoa > Arthropoda > Insecta > Lepidoptera > Erebidae > Eilema > Eilema sororculum. Next base: position 13,006,416 of record OU618543.1, on the reverse strand, counting down.
GCACCATGCTGAAAAAAGCAAAAAACTAAGAGAGCACGCGACCAAACTATACAAAAGTCACACTGAAAATGACAAAGTTATTAATTCATTCAATTAAACAACTACTTTACTGCTATGTAAAGTTAATAAGTACTTTCGCCCTTTCTACCAAGTGTTGTTATAAACAAAAGATAAAAACACCTGTACAGACAAATAATATTTAAAAAGCGTGTTTACTACCTACACACATCAAAAAAAGTTTGCGATCACTTTGAAAAACTGAAATCTTTTTTGTTACTGTAGATTATATTATGATTTTTTCTTCTTTTTAGATTCTTTATTTAAAAATAAAGAATTAGAACACAAAACAATGACACCGTTCAATTGTTTTTTCTTACAAAAAGGCTTTCAGTCCTAGCTTACGCTCATTCAGAAATCTGATTTAGTGAATTATAACCGATTCAAGATATTATTCGCGGAAAGTAGTGATTGAAAAAATGCCAAGAGGATTATCAGAGGTTTTACGAGCTAAAATAGTAACTTTGAGGGAAGAAGGATACACCACGAGAGTATTAGCACGCAGACTTGCTATATCCCAATCCTGTGTCGTGGCTACGTTGCAGAGGTACCACGGAATGGAGAATTTAGCTGACCGACCCCGCAGCGGTCGCCCAACTGTTTTGACAGCTGCCCAAAAGCGCTATATTAGATTGCTGGCAGCCCGTGATCCCACAATCAACGCCACTAAAATAAAAGCAGAAGTCAGGGCCGCCTCTGGGCTTGAAGTTAGCACGCAGACCAGGCTGGATTACGAGCACGGAGGTCAAGGCGAGCTCCACTCAATTCCCGGCAACGTCAACAACGAAGATTGCAGTGGGCTAGACTTCGGCAAAATGAAGAAGGTGAGGAAGAAAACATTTGGCATAACTGTCTCTTCGTTGACGAATCCCGAATCTCCACTCATCCAGATAACCGACGTGTCCGTGTCTGGAGAAGACCAGGCGACCGTGAAAGACAAAGAACTGCCACTGGAACAGTTCAGCAAGGCGGAAAATCTGTGTCTTTTTGGTGTGGCATTATGATTGGAGCTAGAACGCCTTTGATCCCGTATCGGGGCTTCATGACAGCAGGCATGTACAAAGCAGTTGCTATTGATGATATCGTCAAACCATTCCGAGTAAACCATGGGCACCAATTTGTACTGGTCGATGATAATGCGTCCGCACATCGAGCTCAACGAGTCAATGCTGCTCTTCAAGAATACGATATCACACGATTAGACTGGCCTGCCGGCTCGCCCGACTTAAACCCAATAGAGCACGCGTGGGATGCTCTTAAACGAGCTGTATGGAACCATGAGCCACATCCCCAGACAGTTCCAGAGCTCAGGGAAGCCGCTATTGAAGAATGGGATAGGTTACCCCAGGAAATGCTGGATAACATGATCCTCAGCATGCCCAGGAGGATCTCCGCATGTGTTCGAGCCAGGGGAGGAGTTATTTTATATTGAATTTACACCTTTTAATAATAAATTGTAGTTTAAGTTTAATTAAACAGTCTTTTTCTTTCTATGAAATTTCTATCACAATTGCATTATGATTAATGGCTCAATTTTTTTAAATAAATAATAAAAAATAGTTTTATATTTTAATTTCAAACAGGGTATTCCTATTTAAACAAAAGCATACAACATAGATTTTTTCTTGATAAAGTTTAATTTAAAGAATTCTAGGAGCTTATGCCATTGATCGCAAACTTTTTTTGATGTGTGTATGTGTTTTCCTTGTTACCTGCTATTAAACAAAACAGAATTATTTGTTATTTGTATAACCTGCAAACAGGTTAATTTCTTATTTGTATAGGTGTAATAAAATTCTTGTCACCTTCAACGACTTCTTCCTTCCTCCAAATAGCTGTCATATTTGTTTAAGTTAAAGTTTTTTATTAGGTACATCACAAGAAATATAGGACCGTGCCGTTTTGTTTAACGGGGTTGCACTCCAAAAAGGTGATGAAAATATTTTTTTTTTTTTCTCTCGTACTTGATTTTGATTTTTTAATGGTGAGTTTTATAGTTTTGTCACATGCGAGCCGGATCATTAATTTCCGAGGGTGAGATTGCCTCTGGCTTCTTGATTTTGATCATGGAAGCAAACGATGTTTGGTTTTATCTGGAGGCTCAGCCACTGGAGGCACCCAGCATCCGTAATCATTATGAATGCCTCTTAATGCATCTGCCTGCCTCTCACTTTCTCAAAAGTGCCGTTGATGTAGCCTCTACTAAATACAAATGACTAGCATCAATAATCTTTATTATTTGTTCACAAATACGAACTTTAATACAATCAGTTCGAAAAACATTGGAAAAAATGAAATGCTCAAGTGAGACTCGAACTCACGACCTTTCGCTTACAGGGCTCAGTTGGCAGAGCAGTCGCCCTGTAAGCGAAAGGTCGTGAGTTCGAGTCTCACTTGAGCATTTCATTTCCAATGTTTTTCGAACTTAACAGTTAGCATAATAAATGCTATAAAAAATTCATTCAAAAAAATTTAATACAATCAATTAGAAAAAGGAGAAAAAAGAGGCCATTCTAAGAAAAAATAAAATAAAACATACAGTGATCATGTGTTCTACAACGAATTCTATTCTTCTTGTGGGCCCATGTTAGGTTTAAATGTATCATCACTCCAGTAACTGTACAGTTAGGGTCAGAAAGATGTTGACGTACAAAGTGCTCAAAATGATCTTAATTTTGTTCAACGAACGTTGAATGAACAATCGGTCAAATGGAAGGGGGTTCCAGTTGACCGATTCTGATATTTGGCACACGCCTTTTATTGATTGATTTTAAATCAATAAAACAGTTTGATTTGCTCATAATACGAGAGTTTTAAGAACATTTTGTGACTTCGTTATGAAGATATTTATGACGCCGACTATACTACTATTTAGAAGTAAAAAAAAAAAACATTTTTGTCATCATATTTTAATACATCAATCAAATACTTATTAGTTTATATATACGTACATTAATTATTCTATTTTTGTATGTTTAGACTCCTATAATAATTATGTTCTATTGTTCTTCTTCTTTTTTTTTATTATTGAGACAGTACGTTCCTTTAGCTCAAAATATAGATTTACTCGTATATACCTATTATAAGTTTAAGCCTTATTTATTATGTACAATCCTAAAATTAGATTTAAGCCTAAGAAACATTCTTTATAAAAGAATATTATTTTGGGTGTACTTTATGATCGATTGAATCTGGTAACCAAGTTGTCCACGTGTAGTTTGTTCGACTCGGAGCTGCTAATGGATCTCTGTAGAATGGCACCTTTCTAGGTATTCTCGTTGCGGCTTCTTTATCTAGTAGAACCTTCATTGATTGTACCAATTCCGGGTGTACGTCAGACAAGTTCATAGTTTCACAAGGATCTTTTATAATATTGTATAAACATACCGTATCTGAAACAATGATTAATTTTGTTAGTTTATTTAATGACACACATAGAAGGATTTTTTGAAATGTTTTGATTTGGGTAAACGAGATTAGATCACGGGTTTTCTATTATTTCCTCAGATATGATGTGGTTGATTTTATTTCATTCCGTTTTTCATTTTATACGGCAATCAATGCCAATACCAAAAATTCTGGATATACAAAACATTGGTAATTTCAGGACAGTTTAAAGAACCTGTCGCCGATACACCCGATAATCACTGTCAGCAAATCAAAAACCTATACTGAAAAAATTCCCCCTTAGTAATTTATTCGTAATGCAATGACAAATATCAATAATATTGATCTACCAAACCACAGAGGATTACTCATTTTAAGCCTTACCATTAGTAGGAAAACAAGTTGATGTTGATGATGAATTGCATTGTATTACTGACTTCCTTCGTAAATTTAAGTCTGGTGTACTAAACGGCCGTCCAAGTAAACTCAGGGTGCCATATACAGCACTGTTATATATAATATCACTATATAAAGGTCCTTTACCAATAATGCCTCTCAAATCGGCACCTTGGAAGGTACTGTAGCCTGCATTAATATTGCCAGTTACTAATTTGTAATTTCCATTTATAATCGAAGAGTATCCTGTGTAATCATCGATTTCATATATTGATGTCCTAGTCGATCTTGCGTTTGAATTTATGCTATCCCAATGATTAATGCTATCGAGACCTGATGGTAACTGTATATCAGCAGCACTTAACAACGTCGGCATCCAGTCTGAGACATGCATGTAACCGTCCCAATAATGATCAGAGTTGTTTAAACTAGTACTCCACACTAAGCCAACGACTCTCACTCCACCTTCAAAAGGGCTCATTTTCGTTCCTCTCATTGGATAATTAGATGCGTAATTTGGGGCTTCTCCACTTGTCATACCTCCATTATCAGAAACAAACGCAATTATTGTATTTCCCAAAATTCCCTTGTCAGAAAGAGCTTTTACTATTTCTCCTACACTGTCATCGAGTTTCTTGACCATAGCTAAAAAAAATAAACAATTAGCTAATATGCAATAAATTTAAATTGGATTGAACTTGGAACCCGAAAGGGGCGGGCATCCTTGCTAGGGAAAATTCGCTAAAATTCTTGTCCGTATACACTTTAGGGTCTAGTTCGTATGAGTTAGAATAAACGGCTCCTAAATCATAAAATATAACACTGTGTCGGTCAGCTGGAAGCTGTTTGCGACAGAAAAGTTACAAGTTTGTTACAGCTGATTCGATTCATCCATTCACACAACCTGTCACATATATAATAGGTATTAGTAGGATTCGTAGGATATGCAAACCAGCAAATATTCTACGTGATGACATTTCAACATGTCCCATTTTCCTGACGTCTTTAGGCGGTGCTTGCAATAGTGAACCCAAGTTGCCTGCATGTACTGCGTTGTGTGCCACCATTAAAAATAAAGGCGATGAGGTGTTATGTTGTTTAATAACTGAAAAACACAAAATTATAATGTTAATAACAACAAATTGCCTGATAATAAATACGAAAGCAAAATTTCTACCACATAGCAATTTATCCCAATTCTGTAATATGCCAGTTCCTTAGACCGGAAAGGAGTTTTAAAACCATGTCACCTTCCTCGAAGTCCACCCTCTGAGGGGTACAAATAATAACTAAGAAAAATTTGAAAAGTTAATAGCATCCAAATCACCAGCCAGGATAATGTTAGGCGCTCTTTTGGCGAATCTGCGATTTTTGGATACTCCATTACCAATATCATGGAACACATATATTATTAGACCCGCCTATTATTAGACAAGACCTTGAAAAAATATGTCATACATAAAACACCAGATTTTATCTTGGTATCAGTTTTCTTCAGTTTCTCAGAGTTAGTCATCCGACCGCTAATCCCATTAGTAGTTAAGGAATCGACCTTACGATCGAGAGGTCCCGGGTTCGAATCCTGGTCATTACACTACCGACGTGAACCCACTCCTAACACAAGCAATTTAGCTTAGCCGGAGGGGTTAGAGGGAATATTAGTAATTTCGGTTCTAATATTTATCTTTTTACAAAAAAAAAAGGAAAGCTAAAGTTGCACATTGGAACCCGGGATACACCCTCCTGCTCCTGCTCAACTTTCCATTAAATTGTCTTGACTTTTGTGTAAGCGACTTATAGAACCCTTAACATAAAATATAAATGTCTTACTGGATGTAGCGTGATCGGTATAAACATCAGTAATATAACCTTCGACGTCCCAGGCAGGTGTTAAGTTTTTAAAGAATGGTACGCCGGACACTGTTCCAAGAGGGCCAAGCTGCAAAATATAATTGTAATATACCACCAATATTTTAATTGTATATCGTAATCATAAAATAATAGTAGTTAATCATTCTCGTAATTTTCATGTTTGCTACCAATGAGAACTGGCCTAATCAAAAATAAACATTACTGAATAAACAAAATATTACATTTTCTTCTATAGTGTACTCGTAATAGTCCATATAGCCTCCTCTATGTCCAAAGTGACTGTCGAACCCTCTGGAGGTAGGTAGGTATTCGTTTCGAGATAAACCGACATGCCACTTTCCAACCAAATGCGTTGCATATCCAGCTTGCTTGAAGTATTCAGGTAACAACGTCTCGTTCATCGGAATGCCTCTATCTTCACTCATAACTATCGGATATCCTTGCATGCCTATGTGTAACATATTAACATAGTATTAGTAGTAGTAAACATTTGAAAATGCCGTAAGACGAAACAAGTACAAGTGTATTGTATTATTCAATATTAAAGGTCACAGCTCATTAGAGCCACCCGGCACCCACACCGCACCGCCTCGTCGCGCTGTGTCCACTCGTTGTCAACAGGTGGCCCACGGGTGAACGCCGCGTTATTATCAATAAACGTTGCGTGGTCAACCAGTGGACCTCACGTCGTCAACCAGTGGACCCCGCGCGGTCAACGAATAAACGCCGGGTAGTCAACGAGTGGACATCGCTTGGTGCACGAGTTTTCGAGTAGTATATTAACAATTGGCACTAGGTCTACACGTATGTGAATTGAGTGGGAATGGAGGGAGGGTAGGGAGCGGCCCACCGCGGACGTATCGCCAACGTGTCGTCCTCACGTTAATTATTTGCGGGCAGCGCGCGGTCCACTCCGGACCCGCGCGTTGGCAATGCGCAATCAACGCAAGGCAAGTATGCGAGCAGCGAGTTGTCACGGCCGAGGCGATGCGGTGACGATGCGGCGGCGACGGTTGAGCGTATACCCATACAAGTCCATATAAAGAATATTAGCTGCAGGAGGCGAAGCGGTGCGGAGTGGGTGCCGGGTGGCTCTAATGAGCTGTGACCTTAACATAGTAAGAAAACTTATGAAAAAATCTTTAATTTTGGAAGTTTTTATAAATCAAGAACTAACCTGTCCTATGCGCATATTTTCCGGTGAGAAAAGCTGTACGAGATGGTGTGCATATAGGATGACTATAATATCGGCCGAAGGCGACACCTGTTAAAGCCAACATGTCTATGTTAGGCGTCGGTATTTGATCGGAACCATGAAAACTGACGTCATTCCACCCCTGTAATAAAACAAACAATATAATGTTTCATTCTTAATCCAAGCAAATATGTACGTAAGGTATGTTTTAGATACATTCTGTTTTTGGATGCACTTTGGTGTTTGGGGCATGCTCTCCTCCTACTTTTCAAAGTTTATATTTTGGTTTAGCTATGACACGAGCGTACTTGTGCATACTTACGCGAACTTGTGCGTACTTATCCCAGAGAAAATGACTTGAATTTTAATTGAAAATTGAAGTCAACTGATTACTTAGATTGATTAACATAAAATAATGTGGCCACTTTGGTGTTTTGTTGTGGCAGGGGTATTTTATTTCAAAACATTAAGACTATAATAGATAAAACATTAGCAATAAATTTGAACTTACCAAATCATCAGCCATTATAAACACTATATTTGGTTTATTCGCTGTACACATTACAGTCATCGTGGAAATGCACAACAACCAATACATTATATTAAGGAACGCCATGCTGAAACAGTAGATTAGACTGAAATCACTCAGAGCAGACGATTTTATTCAAATAAATAACGCAGTATTTAAACACTTTTGGTACATTGCAAATAAACAAATAACCGGTACACTTGTTTCACCAAAATGCACATTAGTTGTGTAGATGAAAACACGTGTGGAAATGAAAAGTGTTCATATAAGTTTTACGAGTTTGTGAAAATGAGAACAATGGCAGCCAGCCAATATTATATATGTTAACAGCACTTTATTGTTAGATATAATCTGGAAAAAAACATTCTAGGACAGTAGTAGTAGAGGACAGTACAGCACTAATAGTACAGTAAGTACAGTAAAGTAAGTGCGTTATTTTGTCAAATTGAATTTATAAATTCAGATTTCAGGGATTTCCTCTCATTTAATTAACCATGTTTGTTAGAGAGATTTAATCCTAATGATTTCCAATATCGATTGATGCCATGAGAATGTTGTTCTTTTTTGGGTTTTAGTCTGTTCGATTACCGGGTGCGTCAAGCGAGTTCTCGAAAATCTTTGAATGCAGTTTTGTTTCTTTTAAAAAATAAAGTAATGTTTCCTTTGAGCACAGAATAGATAATAGTACTTGCGTTCTTTGAGTGAAATTCGCTATGTCTAGTACTTATTTCAAGTACTTCCCCTCCAGGGAGCATGAAAATCTTCCATCCTGTATATTTATATACTAAAATTCAATTAAACTAAATGTAATGTCTAAACTGTCTACATGACATTATTATTTGTCAGGTGGTTTAATTACTGCATTTATTAATATTGAATTAATCATTGTCATTTTTATTAAAGAAAAAATATTTGAAATGTATATTTTTGCATTTGCACGGCTGAATTTGTTACAATACGGTCTTGAGTGATGTGTGTTATGATGATGACTTGTAATTACCTGACAGCAGACCTAGAAGACGAAAAAAATTGTATGGCTTTCAACGACAACGCCAAAGACACTATAATAATATGACAGTTATGATGGAAGTCACAACAGAACGCCTACGCGTCTACAAGGAGTAATATAAAGATCCAAGTATTAGCTATTTGTTGTGGCTCTATATTGTAGAAAATTATTGTAACCTAGAGCTAAATCATATTCACCCTAGAAATCAACTTCGCAGTCAGATCTTACCATATTTTGTTACACAAACAGGGCCTCGATTTTGCCATGCCACTGCCACTGCAAAAAACGGCATTAAATAATAGACTTTATAGCTATGCAGTCAAAGTTCAAATTTAAATGACTTTTTGCATAGTAATTGAAAAAATGTAATGAAACTGTAAAACATTTCATTTTGAACTTTAGAGTTATAGAAATAAATTCTAATATTTAATGTCATTTTGCAGTGACTGCAGCACCACAGTGGTTTAGCTTTAGTTGAATCGAGGGCTAGAATGTAAGCGCTGATGCCAGTTTGAACGGTATTTACAGGTACTAATTTATAAGGTGTTGTTTGGAGACATCCAGAAAATAATTAAAAAAATACTGAATTTTGATCATTAAACGAATTTTATTAAAGAACATAAAACTAAAATAGAAGGGAAGGTTGTGAAAACAACAACGTGAACTCAGTACAATAATCTTAGCACGCTTAGCAAAATGTATAAAACAATACCTTCTAAATAGTAAAATCCAGAAACAGGGTTCACGCACAGACACACTCTCTCGCAACTAATCGAGGGTACAACTATGTGCAATGAGATAAGTAAGACTAACATTGATATCTCGTCTATTTATAATAAATTTATATTAAACTAACAAAACGAATGCACACATGCAAACCTACATAGTGGTGATGTTGGTGTACTAAGCGCGTAAAAGTTTGCAGTAAGTATTTATGTATATATTTATGTATTTATGTACCTATGTATATAAAAATAATTAACACTTTTTACATAACTATAAAACATCAACCAGCATCAGTAATGATTTGTCACACTCGTATATTACGAAAATTTTAGTAACAAACACACTAAACTCTATAAATAAAGTATTCTTAGATTGCTTTGACGAAATCGTTTCAACAGAAACTGTGGGAATTGGGACTGTCCATTCGCGTCTGTTCATTACCTATCGTTCATCTTCGTTAATCTGATGTTTACCTGACAGTGTAGTCAAGCATTAAAGCCTAACAAATGCAGTTGTGGCTGTTACATTGAACTGGACAATCTACCCTATGGCATAAATCTATGGCAACGTGTCTGATTACGGGTAGAACTTTTAACAGCGCCAATGAAGCTCGTCCATCTATTGGTCAAACTAGAATCCGATACCCTTTGAAGGGGGCAGTTGTATAATAATTTATGCCAAAAAGGTAGGTTAAACGTCATCATTGTAATGGCCAGGATTCGAACCCAAAACTTCTTGTTTCTAAGGTCCTCCTCACGACTCTTTCATAACTGAGTTCTACCGCCTCTCTTATTTCTTTCAAGAATAAAAGTAATACATATTATTTTGATATGGAATCTCAAACCCAACCCGCATTTAGCCGGTTTCTTTTTCGATTTGCAATACCGATTCGACTGTTTTCAACCGATAGGCGAAAAATATAAACAATAAATAGTTTGGAAGTTTGGTCTTGTCGATTGAGTAATATAAGTACTAGGAAGCCCTACCAGTCGTAATTGACCTTGTTTCAATTTGTAATGGATTTCTTAATTAGCTTAAAGGTATTAGGTTTATGCAGATTAAACTAAGTCAATAGTATAATAAACCCGTTTGTTTTGCAGGTAGGTACTATTGGTTGTAGATTTTGTTTGATTTTAGAGAGACAGCGGCTCTAGTGCAGGTCCCTCAGGGTTCAGGGAGCAGATAGTAGTGGAGTGACTACTATATGCTCCCCGAACCCTGAGGGACCTGCACTAGAGCCGCTGTCTCTCTAAAGTCAAACAAAATCTATTATTGCATTGCAGCCGTCTCCATAAATTAGTTTAATTGTGTTGAACGGACTCCCGTTTAAAGTAGCTCTAGCGCAGGTTTCTCCCTCAGGGTTCGGGGAGCAGATAATAGTGGAGTAACTACTATCTGCTCCCCGAACCCTGAGGGAGAAACCTGCGCTGCTTTATACGGGAGTCCGTTCAACACTTAAACTAATTTATGGAGACGGCTGCAATGCAATAATGTAACAATTGCATTAGTCATTTTCTAAATATTAAAAAAATCTACTATGAGGCCGCTCGACCGGTTTATTCAAACGATATTGCATCTTTTTGTTAAATGTATTGATGTGTCAATCATTTTAAATCCGTAAACTTTCACTCTACGCAAAAATACTCAAAACGCAATTCCTTTAATAAAAGCCCTATAATAGACGATGTTAATTCACAATATCAACAAAAAACATTGTCTCTTTGTAGGTGAGTTAATTTGAAAACGACATTCATATTCTCAAGCAACAAGACAAACAAGAGGACCCAATACACTACCTTGTGGGATACCATAATTTCAACTGTTAGATAATATGAGCTATTAGGTAATCTGTGATATTTTTTGCTATACCTATTACATTATTATATCGCGCATTGCTGCTGACTATTTTTAACCGACTTCAAATAAGGAGGAGGTTCTCAATTCGTTTTTTTTCTGTATGTTCAACGGTATTTCCGTCAATTATAGACGGATTGCAAGTTTTTTTTTGTTGGATATCGTTAACTTCTGAGGAGGTCCCATTTTCACCAAGTCAGGATCTGATGATGGGATCCAGGAGAAATCGAGGGCAACCACCAAATAGTATGTTTTAATAGTATGTTCGTATGGTACTTTTGTTACGTCTTACTCAGGTATATGCTTCAGGGTGTCAACATCTGATGCTGCTATGCTGATGATGAAGTTACTGAACTCCTTAACGGTTAGGAGTTGGGAGACAGTACTGTTATTGGTCGATGGAAACTACTAAGTTGTATGTAGGACTAACGTGTTGCTTGTGAGGTATGATTTTTTCCTATTTGGTTTTGAAGTGGGTTTAAGATTTTTTAAAATATCTAACAGTAAAACTCTCACACACCTATTTTCGCTACTTCTCGCGCTACCGAAGCCGGTATCTAATTACTCCGGTACTCTGTATTAAAATTATGTTTTAAGCGTATTAAGATTTTCTTTTACGAGTCTCATTATGTACTAGAACTTCTTCTTTTCTTAGAATAGGATAGAATACTCTTTATTGCACACCAAACATAGAATATATACAGAGGATACGTACATGATAGAAAGTTGTACAAAAGGCAGCCTTATGACGATCTGGGATTTCTTCCAGTATGGATGGACTAAACTGCAAGAACATTTTGATTGTAAAACGACAACATTGGTTTCTACATATAAATATTAATTTGTTTCAGTTTTCCTTTATTTAGACGTTGTAATAACTACCTGACAGGAAACTTTCAGGAACTTCACACTACATAATAATATTTAAATGGTCCTGATATTCATACTAAATAATGAAATATGAAAAAAAACGTGTTTTACCTTACCAATATAATTGTAGACAGTGCAGATTCCAAATGTTATGGTAAATAACTTCTTTTATGATTTAGGAAGACTTAAATCACTTATTGATTTATTCAAACAAGATAAGAACTTATAGGTACGTTCACACTGACTATCTTAAATTACTGTTTAGCGCTATAGACAGCTGCGACGAGTGCGTCAATTGCCGAATAAAATGATATTACATCAAATGCTCCCTCGTCGACACCTAGTCACATACACATAGACTTTTACTCGTGCGTGTTAATATAAAAGTTAATCGATCTTCAACACAATCACTAGTCAGTAAGTACAAGCAACTACAAACATTTATTTACACGTTACATAATGCTATCCTCATAACACTCACTAGTTTTGTTATATAATAAGAAAGCCAGTAACTACTGGTTGAATACCATAATGTTATCAATTCACGCTTGAAGGTAACCTAAATAAGGCACGTACAAAAAATGAATGACTTCCATGATGATCTAACATTGAAACTCTCGCGTTCCATGACATGTCAAATCAAAGGGAAGTTTGTATTTATACCATGATCGTGTTAATTCCCGTTATTATTATTGTATTCCATGATGATGTTTCAGGTTTCTGGGTCAGACGGGAATGAAATTTGAAACGGACGGGGAAATTTGGGACGCAGAAACTGGATAAATTGCGGTACCAAATAATGTTTATGTATAGTATGCAGTCTACAAATATTTGCACTGTGTGGGAATCAAACCCGCAATCTCCGACGCAACGTAGTAATAAGCCCGTGCTTCAACCAGACTCACTTTGCTATCAAGAAACTGAGATCATTATTACTAAGGCCGTTGCTTCATTGCATAATGCGTTGCTTGCATTGTCTTCATCATTGTTCTCACTGTTCTGGCTGATTTTTTATTCTGGAAAGGGTTGAAAAACGTAGGAATGACACCAAACAAAAAGAGGCTTTTTTGTCTTGCACACATTTGCGAATTCCTATGAGATAAATAGGCATGTAAATACATAAATCATAAAATAAATCGAGATACTTCTTGCAATAAACATTTCATAAGGTAGATATTTTAGTTCTTTTATTTTTTTCTTAATACTAATTGTATTAACATGGTACAAATTAACATATATTGTACTTTACATATCGCTTCAATATTTCGTTGTACTTAGATAGGACTTCAGATAATGGATTTTACAAAACGGTGTGATTTGTGTTAAAAGGTACTAGAAGAAACATTGAATAATTCAAAATTTTGTAACAATGTTTGTTTACATTCCCTTGCTACTGCACCATCCAAGACAGTGTAGATACCAGTGATAATTAATAAGCGATATCACATTTCAATGTGTTTCATTGAGTAGCACGCACACCTATGCGTGGCATTAGGAAGAAAGGATTGAATTTGTATGCAATTAATCTTTAACTACTGTATCAACTCATTGATCAGTGATACTTCGAAGAAAGCCTTATATTATTACATTGTTACAGGCCCAAACAAATCAATATTTAGCGAGATACTTTTCGTTCTTTATTTGAATCTAGACGTGTTAGTAGAAAATATATTTTGTAAATTACATGAGTGCCTATATATATTTATAAAAATAATCAGACAATCTTCATATGATTTTTTTGCTACTCTTGCAATTTCAGTAGGTGTTACTACTTACCACTTAGCACCACGTGACCACGCCTGTCAATAGTAAATAGCAATGGCAACATACGAATATTGCGCGTGCTTCTTTAACTCAATTGCATAATGACGAGTGACTGAATTTAAGGTTTGGAAGTAAATAAAATTTATAAAAAAAAGTAATACCGACTTCAAGAAACAAAAGAGAGGCACTGAAAAGGGAATAATAATGGAACTTACAGATTTACTGATATCGTTGTATTGTAGTATCAACACACATTGAAAAGTATTTGAAAATATTTTATACGATTGTGCATGATTGACAAGTTAGTATATATTAAGTTTATGCAATAAATATTTTACAATACACTGCCAAAAAGGCAGTTTGTGTTGCATACTTAATCCATTAATATTTACTGGCTTTGATATCGGTTAACAAACATACAATTCAAATTGTTAAGTCCAATTGAAAACCTCCTCCTTTTTTGAAGTCGGTTAAAAGAAAAAAGTTAGCATTCTGAATGGGACTTGCTCTAAATCGGTAGGAGAAGGGAGCAAACTAATTCTTTAAAATTATAATATTTTATATTCGTAATCTTATGTCGTGATGGTCGGTTATTAATTTCGAGTATTACCTAACTGTTTACTGGCCAACTTTGGTGAAAATGTATCTAGAGATGGTCAGAATTTTGGTAAGTATATTTTAAAACATTTTTGATCTGTTTACCTACATTTAGTTGTACTGGAGTTTATTTGAGCAGCTTTGGGATATCTACTTTATTGGTTCATTCACAATTCTGAATATTCAGAAATAACTCCTACCTTAACGGCGTGTAAAGTATCTCGTCGTCGATCGATCTACAACTTCTGACTTAATTAACTTATAACTTAAAACAGGCAAACCGCAACCTGCACGGTGGTGCGTTAACAAAAACTTCATCAAAACTAAACGTAAACTAAACTAAAACACACTTTTCAATATACACAAAAAGTTTCTTAGTCCCGTCGTACCATCACAGTTGATAACCGCCGCAACGGTCGTATTTCTACTCCCAGATCTTCGCTGATTAAAATTTATCGAGAAGTTTATATTATCAGTCTGATTCTTATCTAACGGCTTAACTTTGAGGTCGATATCAGAAACATTATCTCTACGTTGTGTGAGCCAGGGCGTCCACACATAATTGAAATTTGCTGGGTCACTCTGGACGTTGAGGTTGAGGGCACCTCGTCTTTGTTGAAGACCCCACAGTCCTCTGAGTCTACTCGTCAATAATGTCGCAATTTTGCCCGCTCGTGTCCATAGGTTGTGACTCTCTGATGGATCCCGACGAACATTGAAAAGGCAGCCACGAGCTGAAAACACAAATATGTTTTTGTCACATTAAACAGACGCGCAAGAAATTCTGGATTCTGGTGATGTCGTTAAAGATGTCATGCTTCCAATAGTATCACTCTAATTCGCATGTGTAATGAAAAAATCTATGGCACTCTGAATGGCGTAGTGTTGGTGCCTCTGCCACCACTACGCCACATAGACATTAACCTTTAGCACACAACTGTCAGAAATGAGTAGTCTTGATTGATTTATTATTAACTAGCTTTTGCCCGCGGCTACGCCCGCGTGGATGTCGGTTATCGCAATAAAACATAGCCTATGTCCTTTCTCAAGATCTAATCTACCCCTATACCAAATTTCATCAAAATTGGTTCAGTGGTTCAGGCGTGATAGCGTAACATACAGACAGACAGACAGACAGACAGAGCTACTTTCGCATTTATAATATTGTGCATGGATTACGCATGTGTGCGCTTTGCTGCTGTTAAATTTTTATAATGTTTACTTACTTGGAGTAGGAAGACATGGTGTAGGATCTTTAACCATGTCTTCTTGTTTTATAGTCGCTTCTTTTCTCTTGGCTCTTACTTCTTTTAAATCCAAATACATTCCCATTTCCTGGAACGCTGTTGCAACTTCAGAACTTCTTAAAGCTGTATAATAATCCGGAGGAGTTCCTTTGTTTACCATAAATTCTGCCCCATAATAACCATTGCTTACACCAGTGACATTACCCACGACGATTTTATAGTCACCTGCTCTGTAAGATGCCCATGCATTGGTATCACTATCTTCGATAGCAATTAATACTTCACTTCGCTTGGACATTCTATCTCGAGTAATAGAATCCCATTGATTCACTCCATCTATATTTTCCGGCACTTTGCCTCCAGCTGCGGCTGTCAAAGTTGGTAACCAATCGGTTATATGCATTAGACCTTGCCAAACTCTAGGTCTGAGTGAAGAATGAAACATGAGCGCTGGCACTCTGACGCCTCCTTCCCAAGGAGTATATTTTTTACCTCTAAATGGTAAATTAACTCCCCAATTTCTAAGGCTGCCGACAGTGGGGGCACCATTGTCTGAAGCAAATATAATGATAGTATCGTCGAGCATCTGTGTGTCTGCAAGAGCTCGGACTATTTTACCAACACTGCGATCTACGTGAGCTACGATTTCTGTAAAATAAATAATGGGATGATTATGTACCATTTTATAGTAATTAGATATCGTTAGTAAGTTAAAATTTCTCTACAATATACATTAATTACATTACCTAATCTTTTCGTTCTTTGTATGCATTGCCAAACGATCTCATAGGGCCTGGTGAAGTTTTGAAATTGAAATATAATTAATAACATAAGTAATTTCTAAAGTCAAAGGCAAGGAATTACCTGCATAAAGTCGTCTATCAGAGTTGGCGATATGCGGCTGCTTCACACTTGAATACAGCGGAGGCTGCAGCGCTCCGCCATCGTTGCCGGCATGAGGCGCATTGTGCGTCACGTGCAAAAACAGCGGCCGAGATGAGTTATGATAATGGATAACTGTAATTAAAACATAAGTATATAATTTGTAAATGAAGACAGAATCTGTCAACTAATCAGAATCAACAGATGACAAGGCCAGTGAATATAGAAACTCTAACTTAAGTATAGTAATCTCTAATAAGTTTAGTGGAGGCAAACCAGGCTCTAATATTCAACACGTACCTACAGTAACTCTCTTAGAATTTGCGTAAAGAAGAAGAAAATATTGTTAAAAATCTCGTTATTGTGAAATATTATTTAATATAATTTTTTAAACAAACTTACTTTTAACTGCTTTGTCGGTGAGCGCGTCGACAATATACCGCTGCTCAGAGTCTTGTGGTGTTCCGTTATCAAATAAATCCAATCCGAACATTAGTCGACCATTTGGCCACTGCAAAATAATTTGACAACGAAACCATATTTAGTGACGGTAATCATCTTATAGCACATACCTTTAAGAAGATTACCGTATACTTCAAAAAAGCAAAAAATTCTACATCGATTGAGCTCAAATTGACACGATATGCAACCCGTTGAAAGTTGATTTCGAAATGAAAACTTCTTTAGGCGCGTTGGACAATTTATGTAGAACATTGTATGAGATAGGGGATAACACTCTTGTTCACATGTGACAGTGGTCTAAAAGGTTATGCCTATACGAAGCTAGGCCCCGAGCAACTCGACCTTTTTTTTAATTCTACTAGGAAGTGCAATGCTAAGTCAAACATATATTTGAACACACAGGATCCAGCATATGATGCCAGAATTTATAATATTAACCAGGAGGAATTTTATGGCGTATTTTTGCTAAGATTTTTTTCTGTTTACTTACCCTTTCAACTTTGTTATACGTGTAGTAATCAACATAACCGCCCCTCATGCCATAGTGCGAGTCGTAGCCGCGTGACGTAGGTAAGTATTCATTTCTAGACATGCCCACATGCCATTTGCCGACTAAATGTGTGGTGTAACCCAACTCCTTCATGTATGATGGCAGTAACCGCTCAGTTAATGGTATCCCTCTATCTTCAGCGTTGAACAATGGTGATCCGTGCATACCTGTAAGCATAGTGCTAGCTTATCTTCTGTCGCTTCAACAACTCGTATATCTACATAAAAACCTTCCGCTAAAGAGAGGTAGACTCAAGGCTCTGAGGTTAAAGCCTTGTATGCAACACTAAGATGATGATGAAGACGACGTCAAATGTATACTAATATTTACACTAACAATTAAGAGAACATCTCTGTGGTATGGTCGTAGATTAATCACACACAAGTTCGATTTCCACTCACTAGATATATGTTTGTTTGCACTGGTCTAGGTCGGTCTATGTATAAAGATTACCTACATAATTGCAAAATCAATACACAGATACGTCTGTGTATTTTTCCGTATTCCTTAACCCATACAAGCAAGTAATATTTACTTTGGCCACGTGGATAATAAAATACAACATTCTTTGTGGAATATAAATAAATAACCTAATAATAGAACTCAAAATTGGTTATGGTTCATATCTATACCATTTTACGATTGAACAAAGGTTTCAAAACGTTTAACCAATACGTTAAAATAATACTTATGTAGGTATTTTGTTAGTGCCAGAAACAATGCCTTAGTAATTATAACTTTCCCTTTTGTCCTTGTCGGTGTATTTTAACTTTGAACCATATTCTGAAATCAGTTAATATAATTTTCATTATTATAACTTTTAAGCTTTAGTATTGCGTGATGTAGGTATGCAAGTTTAATTAATCAGAAATTCCTTCACTGCTTTGACATGCTAACTAGTTTATCACCTACCTACCAACCATAGTGCATATTAATTTATCCATAACTTTTTACACGCAGTCATCAATAGCACAAAATAGATACAATCACGCCTTTATCCTCTGAGGGTTAGGCAGAGGTGACTTAACACTCTCATTTCATCAGTAATTTTATTCGATCTCATGTAATAGGGAGTGAGCCTATTGCAGTATATGGGACACTATTGTTAACTCGAGCCATGTATTTGAGGCTGAGTCTGGCTATCCCTTAGTCGCCTTCTACGACACCACTTGGGAAGAAATGGAGTGGCCAAAATTCTATTCTGCCGGGAACCACGCGGCTATAGATAATACAATAGGATTTAATTTGATAGTGGTACTATTTTAGTTATAATTATTGCGTTTTAATCATATACATAGTAGCATATGATGAAGTTGTAATATTAGTTCAGCAAATTAAGATTTATTCCGTACAGTCGGCAAATTTTCAGATAGAGACAGGTCGGCTTACTCACACGACAGGGTCAAAGACTTTGAAAATATGTGAAAAGTTCACCATCTATCATATCATATATTCATATCTATGGCATTAAAGATGGTTTTAACTATTTTTCACGTCGATAAAATAGCACTGTAAGCATTGATGTTTTTTAGTATATCAATGACTGTAAGTGATCGGGATATAAAACTTTTTAGGAATCTATTTTCAGTTGATGTTGGGAATCGGGTCGATATAATCCATACTAATATTATAAATGCTAAAGTAACTCTGTTTACTCTGTCTATCTGTCTGTATGTGACGCCCTCACGCCCAAACCACTGAACAGATTTTGATGAAATTTGGTATAGGGGCAGATTAGACAATGAGAAAGGACATAGGCTATGTTTATTTATTGACATCCACGCGGTCGGAGCCGCGGGCAAAAGCTAGTTTTATATAATGAGGCTACTTTTTTATTCAACCAATCTTGACAATGAACATTGACTTTGTATTTTTTACGTCATCCATAAACGTAATCGATGGCAAATGTATATTAAATAAATAGGTAAATAAATAAATATTTCCCAACATTCTACACAACGCTAGACCCATGGTAAGCATAGCTTAACTAGCTTGTGTTATGGAATCTAGAATGCGGATAAACATATTTAAATACATTTTATTTTGTAAATACATACATATTATACATAGAACCACCCAGACCAATGCAAATAGCCATATTCATGCATACAAATATTTGCACTGAGCGGGAATCGAACCCGCGCCTTCCGCGTGGCAGTCGCATCCACTACCGGCACGCCACGGAGGCTGTCAAAGAAATATTAACATAAGTTATCAACTTTTCACAAAGTTTCACCTTTGAAACCTTGTGCTTATTGTGATCTAAACTGAACTCTATTTATGTGACCGTGTATTGTGTAGGTATTATGCATATTTTTTATATTTCACCTCGATTTCTCTTTACTGGAATTGGTTCTTTTAAGTGGTACATTTGTGTGAGAGTCAGCATTTTCTGATTATGCATTATATTACTAACTATGACTTCTATACAGAGCGTCCCAGAAGTCGATGTCAAGCCGGAATCGGGTTTCCGGCTTGACGTCGACTTCTGGGACACCCTGTATAAACTACTGTCTCCCTTTTAATTTATTTATTAAGATTTGAAGAGAATTGATTTAAATATAAGGCACAACAATACGACATCACCTTCCCAGGGGGCAAGAAGGAGTAGTTGAATTTCACAAACAGCTTCTAGTTCTCGATAACATCTCTCGTAGATTATGCAAATATATTCACATACACAAATAGGTATTTGCATAGAGCAGTCATCGAACCCGCAACCTTTGACGTATTCATCTGTCATACCACTGCCACGCCTAAATTTAACCGTTAAATACCGGTACAATACCAGAGTAGAAGGATATACAGTTATTAGTACTAAATTACTTCGTTTTACTTCGTTTTGAGGCTAAAACAGCCTATGTCATAGTCATAATAATGTATCTACTCGTAACACGTGCTTTTTCATAAGCGAAACTAGGTACAAACAGCGTCAGAACGATCTTGACGACTAAAAAAATAGCGTAATTTAGACGGGGCAAGTTTATCGTCTCGAATATACCATTCTCGAAAGCAGTTGGGATTTGGACATTTTGGGATATGGACATTCCGGGATATGGACGTTTTGCACCCTCTGGACATTTTGGGATTTGGACATTACGAACCTAAAGGAAAGCCTCCTTTGCATCATCTAACCACTTGTAGAAGCAATAGTCGCTCGTCCTCGCCTCGCTTCACATTTGAATATTGATTTTGTCCGTCTAAACAGAATTTTAACGCAATGACATAAGGTATAAGATTAAATGTCACTTGCGAATGCGAAAATTGAGCGTGTAAACATTTTTAATACGACATTCGTAGGGCGATTATTGCATATAACTTTACTCGTATCGAACCGAACGTGCGAGAAACTCGCACCATCTAAATGAGCCTTACTTTCAAAATAATGATCTTAAACCCAAAGGATTAAAAGCAAATCAAACTTTTAGTTATTTATTTATAGGTAATTAAAACGGTTCATGGCCAATTACAATAATTAACTTGAGCAAACTATATTATTGATTTAAATTGTATTATTGTCCGAACTAAAGTTGTGTATCAAATATAAGAACAATCAATAGACAAGAATTGAGGAACAAGGCATTAAGATTATTTTGAGTACTTTGTTCGTTGAGATCGATCTGATGCTGACTGTACTTATAGGTATTAGAAATCTAAATTATCTAAATAATATTAAAAGTAGTTCTGTGAATTGAAATGAAATGATTATAAATATAAATAATGGTTGAGTAGGTGATGTTTACAATTTAGTTGCAAGCCATACTCTACCAACATGGCGTACAAAATACGTCTTAGAATAAAAATTAAATTATTCAATAGGTTCATAGTTAAAATTATTATTTATATTTTCATGCAAAATGTCACAATTTACCGTAATTTAAAAAATTGACAATACTGTATAAACATTTGTCCATTAGCAATGTAAACAGTTTTCTTTTAAATTCATTGATCGTTGCGAAGCGTTATCCTATAGTAGCTCCAGTATACTAGTATACAAAATTAATTTAATACAACGGGAGGTTAACTACTCTCTCTCTCATTGGTACTCGTAGTTTGCCTTCGATTATGTTACTCTTACTTTAATTAAAATAATTATTATCTTTAATTTTGTATTAAGTAATAGTAAACTACTGCAACGAAATGGCGCGTTTGTACGCAGCGATTTTGGCTACTTTGCCAGATTGACGTGGTCCTAGTCTCTTGGATAGGGTTATTTTTTGGGAGTGCCATTTAATTCGTTAACCTATTTCTGTACACTGTTGCACATAGGTTTTACAAGTTAATCAATTAGTCAATCGCAGTCCACTTTGGCCTACTGTGTACTATTGGTAGGGTTTTATTTAGAATTGTCCTCCTCCTCTCACAGCTTACTGTGAGAGAAGTAGAATTCTAAATGAAACGAAAAAAAATGTGCAGATAATATTACTTAGTAATGTCATTTTTACTTTCGTTAGTCGCCTAGGGGTAATGCAAGATCTCCCGTAGTACTACCAGACAGGATAGTAGTACGACGTGCAAAAAAAACCTCTTGGTACTACCAGTAGGATGACCCCATCCTACTGGTAGTACCAAGGGGTTTTTTGAATTGGGGTGATACTTGAATTCTTACTATGTCACCAAACGGATCCTTATTTATCATTCACCACACAAATCATTACACACATATACATCCGTTTTACAAATATGAGTATCTAATAAATAAAATTGTACATTACGTTACCTAGTCTCATGGGGTACTTCCCAGTGAGCAGGGCAGTTCGCGCAGGCGTGCAGATAGCCTCGCTGTAGTACTGCTGAAGTATTACGCTCTGATACGCCAGTGCGTCGATATTTGGTGTCTGAATTTGATCTGATCCGTGGAATGACACGTCATTCCAGCCCTGTTGATAAAAAGATAGGTAAGTATTACAATGAGAGTATCCATTTCCTATACATGTGTTTCGTTTCGGGAACTCTATCACTAAATGGTATAAAATAAAGTCACTGTCGCTGTCTCTCCGTCCCTATGTATGCTTAAATCTTTAGAACTACGCAACGGATTTTGAAGCGGTTTTTGTAATTGTTGTAGTAGAGGGTGCAGCGGGATCTGACGCTACAAGGGCGGAAAAAAATTGGCGGTACCAAGTTCTTTTATTTTTATAAAGGACACGTCAATTTGACTTCACCTCGCCTCATGTTAAGGTAAAGGCAAAGACTCGGAAAGAGGGTCACTATCGTAAACATGTTCCATGTTAACAGTGGTGGCACTCAGCTTGACGGCCTCATCAGATGCCTTTTCACGCCCCGCGTAAAGGACCCGGGACTGTAGTAGTAGTAAACGACACTCCAAGTACAAATATAAAAAAATGCTGCCTCAATCGTATTAAGTACATAAAGACTATGTACTGCGATCAGAACATAATTGATAAACTGTATGAGTTTCTCGTCAATACAGGTAAAAACAATTCCCAAATTTAAACAGGTAGAGAAATTGAATAAGATTATGCCTCATTTTTGTTCTACAACTCAGAGATCACTTGATCAATTATGAGTAACTTTGTTTCTAAAGTGCTTTGAATGCGTCTTGTCAGATCGGACAAGACGCATTCAAAGCCCGAGCTGCAAAGCTTGACGAACTAAAATACTATGTAAAGATCTATCTGATACCCACTACCTACGGTTGCGAGTGTCGCAACCTACTTGCAACCCCAACCCTTTATCTCATACACTTAAAAATAATTGTCGAAGCGCCTACTTCGCATAATAGAGCAGTTGAACTTGAACTACTTAAATTCTATTCAGTGTTCACTAATGAAATCTAACGCTTGTTAAACCCAGTGATTCATACGTTTATAGCATCAGTTAAATCCAACAAACTCTTCAGAGAGGAAATAAACGAACATAGGGCACGCTCCAATAAATTTATCAATTAGATATCTCTACAAAGTGTGCAATAATTATGAGTATTCGGATTATGTAATTTTCATTCTGAATACTCATAGACAGCGATTAGTGTAAAAACGCGTGCAATTGAATTCAATTCAATCGACATGATTTCGTTAATTACTGCGTCCATTGTATGTTATAATCTCAAATGATACAATACTTTTATGTAACTGAGATTGAAATTGAAATCACAATATATGATCATAATTCAACAATGCGCTTCGTATTGCAATGATATTTTAGTTTGTACATTATAAATGACATAATCAGTCTTGTTTTTTACCATATTCTTTGCGAGGTTTAGTTTTTATGGGTATTATGTAGATATATTTATTAATTTGTTTATTTATTTATGTATTATTTTGTGGAATATAAGTATTACAGAAGATCTTAATATTAAATATCAGTGCACTATGCCCTACCATTTAACATAGTGTACAAATCCATACTAATATTATAAATGCGAAAGTAACTCTGTCTGTCTGTCTGTCTGTCTGTCTATCTGTCTGTCTGTATGTTACGCTTTCACGCCTAAACCACTGAACCGATTTTGATGAAATTTGGTATAGGGGTAGATTAGACCATGAGAAAGAACATTGGCTATGTTTGGTCGCGATAATCGACATCCACGCGGGCGGTGCCGCGGGCAAAAGCTAGTAAATTTTTTTTTTTAAAAGATGGTTAGTTTTAGACTTAAAGAAAGATATAAAAAATTGAAGAAAGAAATAGAGTATAATATTAATCGATTATATATATCTTGAACCTAAAATGTGCTCAACGTGTGCTCACGCGCAGTACACGTTTCTTCAATGTATTTTGAAGATAGCACGACAACAAGCTCAAATTCACCAAGCATAGATTATTACAAAACATCCGCGCGCGCCAGGGCCTTTTATATTTCGCGATTTATGTCCAAGATATATGGTTCGACCAATACACAAGTACAAGGTTAATCCCTCACCAAGACCTACGAAATCTGAGTCGAAGTAAGCTTTGTGAAGTTGGAGGGTCATACTAGATACTCCCGTAAAAATCTAAATAGACCACATCAGGAGAGAAATAGCAGAATACATCCCTGATTCTAAAGTGCATTGAATGCAACCGGAATTAATGCTGGAATAAAGATGTGATGAAGTAGACTACGCGATTTTTAAATCGGTAATGCCTCGTAGTATATTTAATAATACACTATTATAATGCAATGGTTTATATAATTGGATACGATCGTTAAATTAATTATCATCAAGATAAAATTAATGTTATGAATAAATTAAACAATGTGTTTGTTTATAACAATGATTTTTTTTTATATTATTGTGGTTTTAAGCAAGTTTATTCACACTTTTTATCAACAAATCTTTACCGTACAAATTGAGTTCATAATATTGTCTAAGTACTAGCTATTCCTTTAGCGTTTAGGGACTAGCACGCCCTTATGAACCGCCAGTTATGCCTATTCTTTAATTTATTTATAAAACTTCATGCACAGGTACATACGGCGGACTTAATGCCATAGGCATTCTCTACCAGTCGACCAAAGGTGGTGCAGAGAAAGACACTAGATGCATTATATGGAGTAACATTATATGGAGAAAGCGTACCGAATAATTTATATGATAATATTTAATCAACATATAGGGTCAGAGTGTTTTAGGGGCTCCAAGTCTACGTCTACTGTAAGCCGGTACACCTGCTGATTGGTAGACGAAGCTCAGGGTTTCTCGGGGTTGGGAGGTCAATCAACAGTCGCACCTATGACAACCGTATAAGCCAAACCAAAGGGAGAAGAACTATAGCGGATCCGGAGACCTCCGCTTTGTGCACGGTTGCATCTTTACCGTGAAAAACGCTAAGATGATTGAGTCAACATATTATGATATAAATTATATGAAAGGACGTAAGTATTGAAACTGTGTGTCTGACATGTAGAGTGCGAAGGCTAATGATCCGACCATAATGTTGTTGATGGGACAAATATCAGTTTGATAACTTTTTCAGATTTTATTTTATAGTGATTATTTAAAAATACTGTATACTCGAGCTTTGTGTACCTACGTAGTTCCGTGAATAGTTATAATCATATGCGTATAATAAGCCGTAAATATTTGCGCGACTTGACGGAACTGTCGCGGTTGATACTAATCCTAACTCAAGGAGACCAACACGCTCACTAAATAAGATTAAAAAATACCCAAATAATTCCGCTAATAAGATCTTGTCAAGGAATATAATATTTGCATATAATAGTTTTTAATTTTGTTCTTATACGTCCGCGTCCAATGTTCAGACATTGTAGAGATTTGTCATTACATAAATTCATACGATCATGACCATTTATTGTTGCTAGTTTGGTCTAGCGTAGTTGGCAATTCATAAATTCTAACTTTTCATTTATGTAAATTCGAAAGAAAACCAAAATAATCCTAAAGAGTTCGTTATTTCTTCCTGTCATTTCCTACACAGGACAAGACCGTGCATGGCTGAGATGTCACCCGCATACGGTGTAAAATATTCCATCAAGAACCGACCGCACCTGGAACTCACGTGTTTCCTTCTTCCTACAGTCCCGGGTCCTTTAAGCGGGGCGTGAAAAGGCATCTAATGAGGCTGACAAGCTGAGTGCCACCACTGTTAACATGGTACATATTTGCGATGGTGACCCTCTTTCCGAGACTTTGCCTTTGCTTAACATCAGGCGAGGTGAAGTCAAATTGACGTGTCCTATATAAAAAAAAAGACTTTCAGAAGTCAAATTGATATGTCCTTTATAATATAATAATTATGAAACTTACCATATCATCAACCATAATAAAGACCACATTAGAAGCCCGCTGTGGAAACGCCGATGATACGACAGTTACCGTTGCAAAAATTGTGCACCATTGTGTCCTGCAAAAAAAACTCAATTGGTTATTAAGAGATTCTTTCTTTTTTCACATATATTCTCAATCTTGAACAATACAGTTGTTTCTTCTGGGCTTCAAAAATAATTCGATCGAATTTATCGATTCAATCGGAATTACTAGAATAGTATTACCCCGTCAGCTAAGTGTAGTAAGTAAATTGCTTGTGATTAGTTGCGGTAGAAGTAGGTTCACGTCAGTGTAATGGCCAGGGTTCCAACCTGGGATCTCTTGCTGCCGTGGTAGGCCAATATTATAGCTATTATTTGTGCTATTAACGAAATACGTAAAATAAACGACCAAACTGATTCCTATGAAACAAATGAAACTGTATAGTACGAGTAGGTAGATATCAATTTGGGTAACATTACTCAAAATCTATCTCTACCCTTTACACCCACTCGTGCTTGAGCTCATGCTGAAAAATAGGTGAGAAGCGCACTTAATGGTAAGGAAGCTCGTGATTTTTGTGATCAATCCTGATAGACAAAATATTAAACTACTATTGCTACTATTGTATCAGGTAGCATGGTATACTGGGTGGTATCTATGGGAATTTCCGCATGAAAATGGTATTTACTTACGTAGGTATGCTGATCTAATCAGTAACGTCAATGGGTTTATGTACTAACAACGTGATTATTTACATAACTTGAGGAACAAAAAGATTGTCAATTCAGTTCCCACGACACTTGTAAGTAATTATAATTTTAATTAATTTATTCGACAATGAAATGACGTTCAAGTAAAAAATCTAATATTTCAATTATTTGTTATAGAAGCGAAATCAGAATTATTAATCTCCACCTCCAATTTTATTCCCTTGTCAAACACAATAAAAGATGTTAAAGATCCTATTGGTCATATAGGTAATAACCTATTAGAGTAAATTTTAATAATATTAAATTATTTCTGATATGTAATATAGGTACTAGGTACATAATTATAATTGCAGTAGGTGCTAATAAAGCCAGCTATAATTCCATCTATCTTTTACGACACGTCTCATAAATGATTCTGTATAAAACACAATAAATTGCTCTTTAGAGGACGTCATACAGCATTGTCATAAAGCCACAAATACATTACATAGAGGTTTATTGTCCGGCTCGGATAATGAGTAGGTAGTGAAAAAGAAGATACAATGACACTCGAAATTACGATTCGATCATTTACTTACATTTGTAATGTTCTTCACGGCTCAAACAAGTACTTTTACATGTTTCATCCGTGAAGATCAAACATTTGATCTTCACGGATGAAATATTTTTAAAATCTATACTTGAAACAGTTCAAACTACCTACTATTTAAATCTAAATGACAATAATCTTTTACTTTATAGTAATATGAAAAGTACACTTATTTTATTTATTTTTTTTATTTATTTTAACTTCATGCACAAATGTACAAATGCGGACTTAATGCCATAGGCATTCTCTACCAGTCAACCTAATAGGTGGTGCAGAGAACAACAGAGTAGGTGCATTATCGAAAGGTAAACTAGTTAAATACTTAATTTACATAAATAAGATAGATAGTACCTAAATAGATACTAATATACGCATACATATTATAGCCAAATATAGTAATACATAGATACACTCAACTACCCATACATAAATATAAAATAAATATACGAGTATATACATAGATATATAAATAAATATAAGCAAATAACATGTACATACACACATATAAATAACCATTCATATTTACATGAGATGACTATCAAGTTTCCCCCAACTTTTCGAGCATGAGTTTCCGAACCCCCAGTTTGAACGTGCAACGGCTAGTGGCCCTCCTGATCCCAAGAGGCAGCTGGTTCCAAAGAAATATAGATTGTACAGGAAAGGAAGAGTGGACGAAATCCGAAATATCCTAAGGTATTACTTATTTTAATCATCCACCCAAACTATAGGCATAGAATAGATAATAGTACTCTATAGGAGTAAATTATTTAACTAATTGTTAAATGGTTTAATAAAAAGTAGACAGTCTAGTATCCAATCCATACTAATATTATAAATGCGAAAGTAACTGTGTCTGTCTGTCTGTCTGTATGTTACGCTTTCACGCCTAAACCACTGAACCGATTTTGATGAATTTTGGTATAGGGGTAGATTAGGACATAGGCTATGTTTGGTCGCGATAACCGACATCCACGCGGGCGGAGCCGCGGGCAAAAGCTACTTAATTATAAGTTGGTACCTAAATACCTACTTTTATTGTAATAAATCGATTTAATAAAATTGTATATAATTCGGGTTGTCATAACCCAAACTGAATGAAATCTAATGGGTTCTGACAATCATGTGCGGTAAGTACATACTTAACTCACAACTTAACCTAACATATTAACAAACTTTTAACTTTTCACATTTATATTTTATTTAGATAAATATTGTTGTAATATACCTAGTGTACTTAATTAAAATTCAAGTTATCCGGTTTAACAAGTAAAAGAACAAAGGCCAATAATCGCGCGGCATATTAGCTGCGAGTTCAACTTGAACTTGACCAATATTACTTATACGTACTCTTACTTGTCGCCGTACATTCAAGTTATTTCGTAAGATTGCTCAATATTATAAAGTCGTAAATCAACGAGTATTATGGTAACTTTTATTTTAAGGTTGTTTTAGTAAAATTATTGCTAACCTACAGGTTGAACCCAAGGCCGTTTCTGAACTGTCGAAAGCACCGGATGTTAGTAGGTACTAACTACTATATAGGTACTCTGGGCCTTTGACCAGTTTACAATAGTGTCCAATGGAAACGAGGACCTTGATTGAACTCCTCCCTGACCAGGAAGATTGGTCTCCCTGACTAGGAAGGTACAAAACGATCGGGAAAACTATAGTCAACTAGCTTTCGCCCGCGGCTCCGCCCGCGTGGATGTCGGTTATCGCGACCAAACATAGCCTATGGCCTTTCTCAACATCTATTCTACCTCTATACCAAATTTCATCAAAATCGGTTTAGTGGTTTAGGTGTGAAAGCGTAACATACAGACAGACAGACATTGATAATATTAGTATGGATACAATAGTTAGGTAAATTATACCGTAGGTATATTACGGTCTATATGAAAATTTGATTGAATCTTTTATGCCAGCCAAATCCTTGATTGTGGAAATCATAATTTATTCGTTAAGCGAAGTGCGTTATGATTTGGTTTAAGGATAAATGTTTTTGTTCTGCTCTGTAAATCACAAGGCACCGCTTAAAATACCCACTCTGACGACGAAGGAGCGGAAATATCATTTTGAACGAAATTTCACTTTTATCAAAGGAGTTAAGGTACTTTTTTCCGGCAGAGGCAGTTATGTCGTACTCAAACCGTCGTATAATTTATTAACGTCTTCCAATCTAATACTTCGATACATATTTTGGAAAAAAAAATAATTCCCACATGGCCCGCTTAGATGGCACATTACTGCAAGCGCTTTGGCCCAGGCTAATCATCTAGAACGCTTTTTTTTTTATCGTGCGATAAATCCCCACGGATACCACCCCCACGGAGCCGGTGGAGGTGGTCTCGAACCGAGTCCTTGGTTGCCTATGCTTTTGGCAATCTCACCTCCGGCGACCAAGGACCCAAGACGGCGTGCGTTTTAGTCGGTTCGAGTCCGACATAACCGCCTCCACCGGCTCCGTGGGGGTGGTATCCGTGGGAATTTTTCGCACGATAAAAAAAAAGGCTAATCATCTATGTATCGTTAATTATATTCAGGTTTGCAATTTACAATTTTAGACAAAACAATTACGTCAGGAAAAAAGAATTGCTCAGGTGGGTCTTGAGCCCACGACCTTTCCTTGTCCACGACGACGTTGTAAAATTAGCATTATACATGCAAGAAATAATCATTTTAGAATAATCTTTAGGCATTAATTGACATGCAATACACCTTCAATAACAGGATATGTTCTTAAATATCCTCGTACATGTCCTGCGAACATTCAACTCAAACAAAACTACGGCACTTCAAATATTGCACACGCATGACGCACTGTTTTATATTAAAACTGACTGTAGGTACATACTGGTGGTACAGAAATAATTGGGTGGAACGTTTTTTAAATTTACAACTACCTAAGTTGAATTGTAAGATAGCAAAATCCAAATATAATGCGCGAAAGAGGGATGGAGTTGCTAACCAGATTATTATTAACTA
This sequence comes from Eilema sororculum, assembly GCA_914829495.1. Classification (NCBI taxonomy): domain Eukaryota; kingdom Metazoa; phylum Arthropoda; class Insecta; order Lepidoptera; family Erebidae; genus Eilema; species Eilema sororculum. The sequence goes on along the minus strand of OU618543.1, from coordinate 12,976,015 downwards.
GCTTTTGCCCGAGGCTCCGCCCGCGTGGATGTCGGTTATCGCGACCAAACATAGCCTATGTCCTTTCTCAAGGTCTAATCTACCCCTATACCAAATTTCATCAAAATCGGATCAGTAGTTTCGGCGTGAAAGCGTAACATACAGACAGACAGACAGACAGACAGACAGACAGACAGACAGACAGACAGACAGACAGGTTACTTCCGCATTTATAATATTAGTATGGATTTGCCTACCATGACATAGAAATGTCGTGGTAGACCTGACAGATAAAAATTGCAGTTATTATGCTAATTTGGTAGACTTCAATATTATCATTTCTTCTTCTTCCTCTTAGCGTTAATCCCAGTCGCATCCGAAGCTTAGAGCTTGGAGTCTAGTGTCCGCTTTATCAGTGTAACTGTAGATTTGGCTGGACTTCGATATTTTCCGTGAAGCGACTGCCATCTAGCCTCCACAACCCAAAGGCGATATCGAAGCATTGCAGTTAGAACAGTAGTTGGACTTTTGAGGGCTCCAACTACCAATTACAACTGTCGTAGATGTTCGTATGGCAACCGGGACCGACGGCTTAACGTGCTCTCCGAGACACGACCAGACCAATACAAATACCCATATTCATGCCAACAAATTTAAACCTGTGTTTATTAGCTGTAAGTCTTCCATTAAATAAATAAATAAATATTTGCAGTGATCGGGGATCGATCCCGCACCTACTGCGTAGCGCCCGCGTTCACTACCGCTAGGCCACAGAAGCTGTCGAAATTCAATATTATCATTTAGCTGTAGGTAAATATATGATAAAGGATGAAAAAACCTGGTGTATACGAGATAGAGCCAATTGGCACCGGGGTTCCTGGATCAGCCAGAGGGACCCCGTGAGCAATAAATTTATCTCTGTGAGGTGTGGGTATAATAAAAAAGGCACACGCCGGCAGTCACGGTATGGCGACTCTGCCCAGCCGAATAGCACCTTGTGAACAGCATCCTGCCTAGTCCACGAAGGGCACCTATTCTCATGGCACTCTAAAGGGGCACTCTAGTGTTAGTTCCCGGTGGCGGCAACGCCGTCTTTTCTTTTGGAGAGGCATTACCTACTAATGCCGGAAGATATTTTTACCTAGATGGTTATATTATACTCGCTTTATCAGAAGCGTCTGTGGAGATGCTTAGAAGAAAAGGAGGGGCACATCGTCTCTGAAGTTAATTGTTTTAGATTTTTTTATTTCGATTAGAGATTATTATAGTGTATCCTTACTAATGACACTATTATAAATGTGAAAGTAACTCTGTCTGTCACGCCTAAACGACTGAACCGATTTTGATGAAATTTGGAATAGGGGTAGATTAGACCTCGAGAAAGGACATAGGCTATGTTTGGTCGCGATAACCGACATCCACGCGGGCGGAGCCGCGGGCAAAAGCTAGTTTATAATAAATTTGAATTGATTCCGGTCTCCACCGGGGGCAACTGAGGGATATGGCTGTTTTCCATCTACAGGAAACATACAGCCCATGACTAAATGCCCGCTTGACGGCGAAATGTGAATGTTGTGTTAATACACCTGATACACCTCTGCCTACTCCTTAGGGGATTTACAGGCATGAGTATATGTATGTGTGATGACAGTTGACTTTGACTTGAAACTGGTTTTACAACTACGCTAATGTAAATACATTAGGTATATGTTCTTGGATTGATATCAATGACATCTCTTTAGGTATACATTAATATTAATAAACGAAAAAATTAGGGGACCATCTCAAAACCATAGACATGCGCGATCCGAGCCTCGGCCTCGAGTCGCGCCTTTAAAAGTAGCATCAGATGCTTTTAAAGATACCTTTATAAGTATCTGATCCTACTTTTAGATTGAAGATAGCCCTTTAGGGGATAAGGCAGTAAGGTCGTGAATAGGTCACAGCCTTGTGTATTTACCCCTTGGAAACTAACAACAAACGGGAAAATGCTGAGGGATTTTTACAACTTATTTGTTGAGTCAAAATCGTGGCAGCGAGTCTTTTTGCCGGAATACCACCAGAGTTGTGGGCGTACCCAGCTTCCTTTAGGGGGTGAGACAGAAAGGTCATAACGGGGCGGTGGGGGAGGGGGAGGTATTTTCCACTTGGAAACCGCCCCATGAGCCGGCGGGGGTTCAAACCGACTTGAAGATTGGCATATCTCTCGCAACCTGGCTGACCCAGGGCCATCTCTAGTTTCGAGTGTGGTAACCACGGTACCCCTGAATAAGGAGGGGTGACCAACGGCTTAATCTGAAACCCCTAGGCCCGAGCTCATGAGTATTCAAGTATCAAGGTCATCGAGTGACCTCCATCGTATCCGCGCATCACGAGCTCATCAGGTGAAATAATAATAATGTTTTCGCAGGTGGCCCATGAAAGAACAAGGCCTCGGTTTTATGTAGAGCCACCTCGAAACCCGTCACCCCGATGCGCCTAATCGTATCCAATGTTCCACAGAAGCGGTCCCTGTCCCTGCTCTCTCCGTCAGATACGTACTGACAGCGAAGGTATAGAGGCCCCTCCCGCGGAGAGCCAGACCGTAAGGGATGGCCCTGGGTCAGCCAGGGTATGTCGAAGACAACCTCACCTCCAGCCAAGCACTACGACCCACAGTCAGCGTGCGGTTTTAGTCGGTTTGAGTCCGACATAACCCACCCTTCCGACTCCAGCGGGGGAGGATTCCGAGGGGATTTCCGCACGAATAAAAAAGGGATAGAGGCACTTCTTGATATACGAGCGCCTCCCTAATGCAACACCAAGGCAAGGTGTTGAGCGCGTTGGCTATGTTTAGGGATACCGCCAACATCACCTCGCCCCGGGCAACCGAAACCCCGCCAGAATTCTCATGCGCAACAGTCTGTGTGGGCTACAACCCCTCCTTCTACGAGCAAGTAATGCTCGAAAAGTAGGAAGTACGGAGGAGACTCAGTTATCTCCCATCCTGGGAAGCTTGTAATGCGCGGAGGTGACCCAGGCGTTGAAGGTCGCTCATCACTAAACTAAAATATCAGGCAGCGACCACGCAGCCGATGACCCGCAGTCAGCGTCCATCCCCGGCCAACAATAGGGGTCGTAAAAAATGGAAAGTACGTGAACTACTTAACAAATAATTTTAATACTTAAACTAAATAATCAGATTTTGTTTCAATTATACCTACAGCACAGAATAGATAAATAGTACTCCTACAGTTTACTGTACTGCTTCATTGATTGATACAGTTTACTTATTATAACATATAATTGTGATGGAAACCGAAAATTAAGTTTATTAAATAATTGACCCGTTTTTTTCACAAAACCTATTGTTAAAACTTAGATATATTTTATAGTTATATAAAATAACACTAATAAAGTCGTCATTTTACTTATTTAATTTATCTACAGAGGATGTGCCTAATCATATATTATAATGAATATTAGGCATAACAGAAATATCGGGAGACTTACCAAGTCAAAAATTTGTGTTGAATTTGAAACATTTTTTTTTATTTTACTGCTATGATCTACTTGTACTTTTTACAACACTGGCACTGCACTAACTTTGCTTACAGTCCACGACAAAAAAGAAACATAGAACGCGTATTTCCGAACATAATACGCATAAAGAGGTCTGTTCTCTGCGAGAGTTAAACTTGCACAAACCTCTGAATTCAAGCGAAGGCTGTATTCTATTGTAAATTTCTTAAGGACAGCACTCGTGAGTTACCTAAGGTCACTCAAAAATGTATGCTCAGTAGAAGCTTACACATAATTGTATTATGTACTTTTATCATTTAATCCTCGTCTTTGAACTAAAACAGAAATGTTGCATCTAGGTATATTTAATCAATCACTAACACAACTAATAGCAAGCGATTCAGACAGATCTATTCTGTTAGCCAAAACAATCGTTCAGATTCAGTAAATAAAACAATGGACACAAATACAATAGTATACCTACATTTTGTATGTAGTTTTGTATGGGTATATTGGATATGTATGAATACTTTTATCGTTACAACACTCGCTAAATAGAAATATTAACACCGTCTTATAAGTTCAATATCACTAGTGAACAGTAGGTATCATCAGTGTTTGACCATGCTATACAATAGGCAACTGTAGGCCTTCATATTATGGTGCATATATGCTGCCTGGTGCTGTCAATTTATCAGGATAAGGTTCGACTCTATGACTGGCCACGCTACGCCACGTACAGAATTGACGGTCAGATGAAGAAGTTACGTGTAGAAGAGATGTAGGTACTAAGTAGGTCCAGGTACTATAGGTACTCGCCGAAACTATTTTTTCCTAGCATTGACTTTGATCCCCGTTGCATCGTTGAATTCAGTTAAACATTTGGCTAATCTAGCCACCTTTTAACTAATTAATGTTATTTCCGACAATTGTATCATCTTTCATCTCTTCTAATAATATCCTTCTACTCAATCCAGTTGTACCTAAGTCTCAGACTCTTTTAGTCTGAGACCTAAAAAAATTGTCTGAGATGCAAGCATTGGATGTAACCGGTAGAGATCGGAGCCCGGAAATCATGCTCGTAGGTACAGTCAACGCCATAAGTTGATTAACACTAACATATTTTACAAATCTTTTTATAAATGCATCTGTCTATAGTAAATGTAGTGTTATGATTCCCAGAACACAAACTTAATTTACATATTCAATGTATTTTTTTCACAATTTTATGTAAGGTTTAGGGGCCACAGTGTTCAATAAATTAGAATTTGCTAAGCTACTTTTGTAGTTGACTGTACTTCTCCTTTCGCCAGAGCTCTTGCTCTTAGCTTGCCATACCTTAATATAGGCAGACCTAAATCACGAACTATAAAAAGCCCTAGCGCAAACGGATTGTATCGTAATAACCTAAGCCTACTTGGTGAATTTGAGCTCATCCCCCACAGTAGCACCCCGTGCTATAATCAAAATACATCCAAGAAACGTGTACTGCGCGTATAGAGCACATTTTGAACACATTTTAGGTCCAAGAGATATGGTTCGACCGATACACATTACGTGACCGAACTGGATATTGAAAAGAGACAAAAGTATCTAACATAAAGGAAAAATGAAAAAAAGTGAAGGAAAATATATCATAGGTGTCTAAAGCTATTCTATTACAAGGTAACATTTTTTCAGTGTCTATGGTAAGCTTCAGGCAGCACGGCATTGACCTTGGCCGACCGTTCGTGATGTCTTAGGCAATAGTGTGATAATAGCGCTAATAAAAAGCGAACTCTTATACATTCTATGTAAGTATAAATAAATAAAATAAATAATACTATTATTAGAGGTATCGGGATATTTACCATGTTGCATTGTTTAGAGCAGTAGTTCCCAAACTTATTTTTCTCGTGGACCACTTTCAAAATGTTACTAGTTTCGATGGACCCCCTGCTGCTACATTTCTACCACATTCTTAAAGTCGCCAAGAAATGAAAAAGTGTCGCTTCTGAGTTCTGTCCCTATATTCCGATAGGTAAAATAAAAACGAAAAATGGTACATTTTATAACACTTTATTTATTAAAAGAATAGAATTACAAGAAAAAATTAAAAAGGTAAGTCATAATTTTAATTAATGGGAAGGATGTATTTGGTGGAGTGTCAGCAAACGATCAATGTTTGGCTTTATTTTTGTGAGCAATAACCGCAAATCCCCCCGCTCTGTGATGTTTAATTTGCTCCTTTTTTTTGTTAAGAGATTTGAAACGGCACTAAAACTCCTTTCTACAAGGTATGACGAGGGAAAAGCTATTAAAAATTTCCTTGCGATTTCCCACAGTCCATGATATTTTTCGGGTATTTCTGCTTGCAGCCAAAATGTTTGGTAGCCTTTTCTAAATTTCACCTTCAGCTCCTCATTGGTGCTTAGCTCGAGCAGCTCCTCTTGTAATACTACATTGGCCACTTCCGTTTCATCAAATGGATTTATGATCCATGGTGGTATATCCATTGTCAGCATATCTTCAAACCTGGTTTTGAAGTCAACATGCAGGGCACTTAAATGTTGACTGTAGGTATGGATATCCTCATCAATACATTCTACCTGTGACAAGTTTGGAAATTGAGAGAATTCGCGCCGACTAATGTTTTGTTTCATTAATTTCAATTTCCCAAGAAAAGCCGAAATTATCCCCTTTGTTTTTATTAAATTCAGGCTGTCCCCTTGTAACTGCAAGTTAATAACATTAAATTTTTTAAACAAATCTGTCAAATACGCAATGTCTGTTTTGAATTTGATCAAGTTTTCTTTTAAATCTGGATCTCTGCTTTCTAGGAACTCTAATACGGAATCGAAAACAGCGTACTTCAGTATGTAAGAGCAGTCGCTGGAAGTCTTCATCATTTTCGTCGCACAATTGAGCAAATAAACGCGTATTCAATGCATTGCTTCTGATTTTGTTGACAGCTTTTATTACAAAATTAAGAGATTGGTTCAACCTGTCACTTAAATGTTTTGCCACAAGATGTTGGCGGTGGATTACGCAATGAATAGCTGTAAGCCCTGGTATAATTCTTTTGAGATGAGTTATAAACCCACGATATCGCCCGACCATTGCAGGAGCTCCGTCTGTTGCCACTGAAATAATGTTTGTAAATGGAATCGATTTTTCCGTAAAAAAATTGCTCAGTACATTAAATATTGATTCGCCTTTAGTGTCAGTCTCCAAAGTTCTGGCAAATAGCAATTCTTCGTGAATTTCTTCCTCCATAATATATCGGACATATGTCAATAATAATGCTTCATTACCGGGTAACGTTGACTCGTCCAGTTGTATAGAAAAATGAGTTTTTTGCAGATGATTGCACAAAAAACATTCGATATCAGAGCTCATTTCATCAATGCGTCTTTGTACAGTATTGTTACTTATTGGAATTATTTTTAGTACGTCAAATGGAGATTTGTGCAAAACAGTTTTTAAGACTTCTTCAACAGCGGGTAAAATTAATTGTTCTCCGATAGTGTGCGGTTTTCCACATTTTGCTATAAGTAATGAGATATTGTAAGATGCCCGCAAGCCATCATCGTTACTTTTAACTGTTGAAGCGAACATACTGTGCATGGTGGGTCTCTTTTCATATTTTTCCTTCAATGTTTGAAAATATTTTAAATCTTTACCTATTTTATCAGTATGACACCTTTTTAGATGATCTTCGAGCTTTGATGGTTTCATAGAGTCATTGCTCAAAACTTTGTTGCATAATAGACACATGGGCAATTGTTTGTCTGCCTCTGATGGAACAAAACCATATTTCAAATAATCGACACTATATTGTCGACATTTTTTCTTTGCTGTAGCCATGTTTCGTGTCAGTTAACTTACCTGAAAAAAAAAATGTTTTTGTAACCAAGCTTTTTTCTGAATATAGGTATCACACCGCAGCCTTTGTCAGCACGCGGGAATAGAATTACGGCTTGTGAATGGACCAACTAATAAACCGCTAAGACAAATACAGACGTATCAATTTTAAAGTACAGTAGAAACTCGTTTATCCGGCCCTCAGTTATACGGATTCGCGATTATCCGGACTACCAACCGCGACCAATTTATATGTACCTACAAGTCGAATTTATGCAAGCATGTACGTGTCGGAACTTGCATATTCCGCCCGCGCCGTGTGGGATCGCTACCCCGCGCGTTTCGTTATTGTATTAGTTCGTTTGCAATTGTGACCCTCTCATGATGTAGCATTTTATGCTCTGGAAACAGCTCTCAAGTGGTTTGAAAAACAAACAGAGAGTGATACTGGGAGTTTACTACAACTGAAACGAATTCGTGATATAGCAGCAATGTAGAAAAAAAGTTGCTTACGTTAAATGACAATTACCAAATATTTTAAACCAAATTAAACTTATTACCTACTTATTTCATGATTACCAAATGCAAATTACCAAATACATACCTATTGTAAACAAATTATTCGTACATACATACCTAAATATTTTATTTCATGATTAATACTGCAGTTTAGTATTATGTATGTAATCTATGAAAATATGTATGTACATACATACATAAGTAAGTGTTAATTTCTTCATAAACATTGATTTTCGTTGATATCTATGTATTTGTTATTTTTAATAAACACAACATTATTCTTCATACATTCGATTATCCGGATTTTCGATTATCCGAATGCCTATCGACAACAATTAGTCCGGTTAATCGAGTTTCTACTGCACCTAATTTACTACTAATTTTTAATACTACAAAAAAAAAGATTCGAATGCTGATCAAATTTGTGTGGGAAAAAATAAAAGTCGAAATCCCAAAATTGTCCATAAAAACCATAACTAACATCAAATCAATGAGTTCACGCTTAATTGCTCTGCAATATTGCTTATTCGGCCTTTTTAGAGAGGCAGTGCTTCTCTCGTGAAAAAACAATTGAATAAAACGTGCTGTGTTTGTCTTCAAATCGAAAGAGGACAATTAAAATATCCGTAAGTTACTAAGTCACCTATCTATACAAGCAGTTGTGATCAACTGACTAGTACACGTAAACAAAATACTTAATTACTATAACAAAAAAAAAGGTAAGTACTTACTTTTCTTCGGCACTAGCAATCACTGATATGACGTTTCTCACACCTTTTTTTCGAAATTCCGGAAACAAATGAATGAGTTTGCCTTTGGCATCAAGTATTTATAGTGGTGATCAAATTCATGTCTGAACAAGTTTAAGCATTGTCGGGCGGATAGCGCTTTGCAAGTCTGTACACGAAATTGTACGTAATATCATACGCAAGTTTAGACAAGTAACAGTCGCTTGCCTTATTAAAATATTATCTGCTTAGTTAGGTACTTAAAATAATGTAGGTAGGCCCTTATAAAAACTATGCTTGCTCTTTACTATTGACGGCCACTTTGGTTCAGTGGTAGTGGACGCTGCCTCTGAACCAAGAGGTCGCGGGTTCGAATCCCGCGGGGTACAAACATTTGTGTGCATGAACATGTTTGTTTGTATCTGTCTACTAGGTGTTCTCTATATACAGGGTGTACCGTAAATCGTTTAAAACCTCTTGGCCACGTGGTCTATAGGTCACCCTGAACAATGTTTGTTCTACGACTTATCCAATACAGACATTAAATTTTTCGACTTCCCATACAAACCTCGATCAGCTGTTTGGTCATTTTGTTAAAAAAAGTATTTAAGTATGTTTATCGGTTGTCTAGTACCCATAGTACACAAGCTCTGCTTAGTTTGGGACTAGTGGCTATGTGTGAATAATGTCCAAGAAAAGCAGATAAATTTTCGTGGACCCCCATTAGCATCTTATGGACCCCCATTTTTTGTTCACGCCTACGTAGACCCCCAGCAAGTCTCCCGTGGACCCCTGGGGGTCCACCTGGACCACTTTGGGAATCACTGGTTTAGAGTATCGCATATTTCCGATATGTCTTTTTTCGCTGTTTACCGCCAATACTCCAGTTCCTCCGTGATCATGGCGCTTGCAACAGCGCCGAAATATCGGAAACTCGAAACAATACAACATGGTTAATATTTCGTTACCTGTAATAATAATGTGAGTGACCATGATAGTTTAAATACATCCTATCCACATCTGAGGCCCCGAAGGGGTAGACAGAGATGTAGTAGCACCCACGTTTCGTTTCGTTTCGTTTAAATATAAATAAATAATAATTCATTAAGCAAATAAAAAAATAGATAAAGTAGTAGGGTTTCGTACATTTACAATACCGAAAGTTAAAATATAGAATAACAATGGGTCGACAACGATTGGTCGGACGATCAAATTGTCGCCGGTACGTTAATACCTACATCAGAAATGAAATAAAATGAAAAAACTGAGTGAACTTAGGTGTAACATTTAAATCTAGAATTTAATTTTTTTTTACTAAATTTAAGGCAATGAGTAACTTCCTGTACTTTAAATAAGGATAGTATCTAAGTACTTAGGTAGGGTTCCCTACATCTTGTCGAACTATGATGTAATACAAATTGGAGTAGGAAGATCCCTGATATCACCAAAGCCTTCCAAGTCTGACAAAGTTCATCTCTTCTTATGCTTCTGGCCTACTTGTGTCTTATTGTTACAAAAATCGAGTTACTATTAATGGCGTATCACAGATTACTTAATGATGGTAATGTTATTGAGTGATTGCAGTAGCGAACTGCACGCTTAGGTATTGAAATTGTGTTAGTTTGAAGGCAAGAAAGAGGAAAGAAAGACAAAAAATAAATAAAAAGAAAAAGTATCTAGATGAGGGCAGTCCAAATCACAGAACAGTTAAAGATCGATTTGGAGATAAAAATATGTATTTTTTTTATATGCATTACTGACTCTCCAGCGTGTTATTAAAGCTAAATGAAACGGTAATTACCTACATAAAAAGAACATCATTATAAAAAAAAAACAATTAGCGCCAAGCGCGTGCTTATGTAGTGGTGTTTTTTTATGAAATTCTAATGAATGAAAATGTAGATAATGAAATAATGATACCTATTAGGCTATATTTTACTTTTTTTTATATTTTGCGGCCCTCCAATGTATTTAGTCATTTTTGTTGGCCCTGGGTCCCATCTAGTTTTTACAGCCCTGATCTAGATGGATGGATGTTCGTTAGGTAGGTACTCTTTTAACGTAAAAACGGATCGACGAAGTTCAGCGCAGATATATAGTTAATAGTTTGGAACAACACTTTGCAATCACTCCGGGAATAAGTTCCCGTGACGGAATCAGTATTTCTTATTCACGCGGTCAGATTTCAGCATAATTTGGTGCATAATGCTTGTGGATGGAGGTTACTACCTATATCACAAAATAGAAAGAAAATCACTCGTCTATATTCTATTGGAAAAATACCATAGGTTTTATGTATGATTATGTGTACGATTATACGTAGGTACCTACGTATACCTATTTAATAATAATTCTACCTAAGTATTTATCCTAAGTTGACTTGACTATCAAAATAATTATGAACGCTTGGAAATTCTTTAATAAAGAATCAGTGTTTACAGTTATTCTTATTCCATTGGGTAGATAAACAAAATGATTGAATTCACTGGGTCTACATGTACATAATTTATTGAGAGAGTAACGGTGCCTTATTTAGTAAACACGTACGACAATCCCACACTCCGTCGGATTTTGGCAATGAATTGCGACACCTAATGCGTAGACACGCAATGGAGGGTTCGATTGTGAAATACACCTTGGCACTGCACGGCCAACGCCATGACCACATGAAGGTAGCTACTAAACAAATTTATCTATTATAGCGTTCGCTCTGTCATAGAGGAAAGAGGCGAGGAAAGCCAGACCGTAAGGGATGGCTCTGGGTCAGCCTCAACTCCGGCCTAGCACCACGACCCTCAGTCGGCGTGCGGTTTTAGTCGGTTCGAGTCCGACATAACCTCCCCTTCCGGCTCCGGCGGGGGAGGTATCCGTGGGGATAGAATAGAGGGTAGAATTTTTCAACAAGATGCCTACGGCTACATAATATATCTACTATATTCGGTCTAACCGGTCGCCACAAGCAGAGAATTCATCATGAAACGTTTGTAACCGAAATCGGTGCGAACAGTGAGGTACGAGCACAAGAGAGACATTTTTTTTTTTTTTTATCGTGCGAAAAATCCCCACGGATACCACCTCCACGGAGCCGGTGGAGGCGGTTATGTCGGACTCGAACCGACTAAAACGCACGCCGTCTTGGGTCCTTGGCTGCCGGAGGTGAGATTGCCAAAAGCATATCTCTCGCACCCGGGCAGACCCAGGACCATCTCTTTCGAGATGGCCCCCTTCGGGTTGTGGGGACCAAAATGTCCCCATCTAGCCCCGGTTACGGGGAGGCGCACTTTGCGCCGCCGCCGCGGCCTGCTTCTGCTAGGGTGACAGGCGGCTCCACCGGTCACCCCCAGGCCAGCGCTCATGGAGGACGGAGGTCGTTCTGCGACCTCCGACATCCGGTTCGCCTTCGCTCTGCACGGGCTTCCCGGGCCCGGAGTCTGGTCCGGACCCGACCGGCCGCCTCCTTCTCGAGCATTACTTGCTCGCAGAGGGAGGCGGCCGCACCCCAAGCGTTTGCGCATCGTACCATCGATGTGAGCAATGTGACGAGTGTGAGGACTCCCACCCCTAGAGCCGCCACTAGGACCCGCCTCGGCGTGTCCCACGCCGGGCACTCGGTCAGCGTGTGCAGCTCTGTGTCCTCGCTCGCATCACAGTGATGGCACTCGGACGTTGGCTCCTTCCGGATCCGACACAGGTAACTCCCGAAACACCCGTGTCCGGTAATCACCTGCGTCAGCCGGTACGAGAGGCTGCCGTGTGGCCTCTCTAGCCACTCCTCCATGATGGGTCTTACCGCCGCTATTACGGCGTGCCCTGCGCTTGATCGCCCAAGTCGTAGCTCCCATTCCGCTACCATGTCCCTGTGGAGCTGAGACCTCACGGCCCGAATTTCTTCGGGCTCGGGTTCCCGTCCCTGCTCCCGCGCCTCCTTACGATACCGATATAGCATCGAAAGGGCTCTCGCATCCAGGTTCCACGGTAGGGATCCGGCAAGGAGACTCGCCGCCTCGAAGGATATCGTGCGGTACCCCCTAATGGCCCTGCTGGCCATTGCACGCTGCGGTCCACGCAGCAGACGCGCATTGTGGACCGTCAGGGTGTCCGCCCATATTGGGCACCCAGCACAAGAGAGACTTCATTCTGCGCACGCCCCTGTGGATTTCCAAACGACTAAAACATGGGATTCTTCAAGAGAGGCATTATAGCCCCTGTGGTATAGCGGTAGCAAACTCGACCGCTACACAGGGTTCGATTCCCGCTGGGTCAGCCGGGGTGCGAGGGATATGTCTATGACAACCTCACCTCCGGCCTAGCACCAAGACCCACAGTCGGCGTGCGGTTTTAGTCGATTCGAGTCCGACATAACCTCCCCTTCCGGCTCCGGCAGGGGGGGTATCCGAGGGGATTTCCGCACGAAAAAAAAAATAAAAGGGTTCGATTCCCGCTCAGTGTCAATATTTGTTGGCATGAATAGGTCTATTTGCATTGGTCTGGGTATTTCCGTGTCTTATTTTCAGCACGTTAAACGATCGCGGTTCCGATTGTCATACTAACATCTATGGATTCTGGGCAAACGTTAAGGGTAGGTAGTTGAAGCGCTAAAAAGTCCGACAAACGACGAATCAAACTTCACTACTACAGAACTTCGATATAGTCATCTGGTTGTGGAGGTCAGGTGGCAGTTGCTTCACGGAATATACCGAAGATCAGCCAAATGCGCAGTTAGACTGGAAAACCAGAGCTCAGAGTACGTAGACTAATCTTAAAAACTTTCATTAGTTACCTATGAAAAAGCTTTTAGATAATGCAAAAGCCAAGAATGGCGTGGCGGTAGTGAACGCGGCAGCCACGCAGGAGGCGCGGGTTCCATCCCCGCTCAGTGCAAATATTTGTATGCATGACTATGGCTATTTGCATTGGTCTGGGTGTTTATATGTATAAATTTTATGTACTGCACTTAATTCATTAATTAATTAATTGATTATTTACTGAAATTATATATTGTTGTTATGTTTTTATTGTATTCTTATGAATTTAATGTAATGAACTGTTCCTTATATTATTATGTATTTTGTCAGCACTGTGTGTAATGTAGCTTCTAGTGGCACACTCCGATTTTCAGTTGTTAATCCGTGGATAACGTAGTGGGTTACAACATTACCTATATAAGTCATGTTTGCTTTAAATTATTGTACCATTATATATTGTAACTGTTTGATTTTTTTTGTAAATATGAATGTATTTACAAAAAAAAAGTATATAAGTATGTTTATCCGCATTCTAGATTCCATAACACAAGCTATAAAAGCTTGCCATGGGTCTAGATAGCGTTGTGTAGAAAGCTGTGAAATATTTATAAAAAAAAAACAATCGTAAGTAGTTACCATTATTTCCGTTAGCTCCTCCGACTAATAGTAGATTAATGCATCGAGCACAAAGTAATTTATTATTGCACCGAGTGCCTGATTTAGAGCCCGAGCGTTAGCAAGGGCTCTAATCTAACAGGCACGAGGGCAATATAAATTACTTGAGGCGAGGTGCATAATCTGCTTTTCTTTCAACTATTACCTACTTATAGGAATAGTAGATAAAAGAAACTCATATCAAACCGTTAAAAAAGATTTTCTATAACACTGTCGGCTTCATTTAGAATGTTTTCCGGAGTTAATGTGTCGCTAGATGATTCCATTTTAATTCGAAGCCGAAGCACTCAAAATCAGAAAGTATCACTTTATCGTTTCCAAAAATATTGTCAAGCAAAATTAACAAAGTGCCCGCCAAATCACTTTTTTAAATTTCTTTCATTTTTAAATCAGAGTTAGCAGCATCATTTTTTAAATTTGGAACAAGTAGGATAGAAACGAATAATACGTACGTAAAAAAAAGTATTGATATCGGCTGGCTGTATAGAGCTAATCCATTGAGATTGGCACCTTTTGGTGCGATTAAAAATAAACTGTGCAATAATGAAATTTCATACATTTTTATTGCTCTAGAGAGCATTAAAGACTCGCTTTGTACCGAGTTTTTAGTGTGATTGTGATGAAATTAAAGCATAGTTGAAAGAAAACTAAATTACTTGTGTTTGAAGTAGGTACCAGTCCGGTAATGTCGTAGCAAAGATTCGAATTTAGAATCTCTCGATCCTTACGCCATCAACCACATGAGACAAATAAAAACGTGACAGGATTTGCTAATCACGAAATTGCGTTAAGTAATTGGTTACGATGTTTTTTAAGTGGTATTGTTTTTGTCTACTATTCGAGATAAAGTGGTTCTAGTTCTACTACTTTCGCGAGTAGGTAATGTAATGTAGATTTACCTATATTAGACACTATAGGTACTTCTAACTATTATGTAATTTGTGACTATAATTCCCGTGTGCGTATGTAGATATGAGCTACCACGAAATGACGTGCATTTCGACGTGCAAGTCGCATACCGAAATTTCGAGTAATCGGCACCGTGAAACTGTGGACTGAGAATCAACTAATGGCCGTTCCCAATAACGGAAGTATCCCGAAACTGAGAGTAGATACTGTCAGTTTCGAGATACTTCTAGAAGGACACTCAGCCTGAATCGCGATTTATCTGACGACATATTGTATAGGCCATATGTCAAACTATCAATCTGTCTATACACACTGTCATCCGATAAATCGTGATTCACATAATCACTGTTTTTTTTTATCGTGCGCAAAATCCCCACGGATACCACCCCCACGGAGCCGGTGGAGGCGGTTATGTCTGACTCGTACCGACTAAAACGCACGCCGTCTTGGGTCCTTGGTTGCCGGAGGTGAGATTGCCGAAAGCGTATCTCTCGCACCCCGGCAGACCCACTCTCCTCCTTCGGGTTGTGGGGACCTCGGTGTCCCCAACTAGCCCGCGCATCGTACCATCGCTGTGAGTAATGTGGCGAGTGTGAGGACTCCCACCCCCAGAGCCGCCACTAGGACCCGCCTAGACGGGTCCCACGCCGGGCACTCGGTCAGCGTGTGCAGCTCTGTGTCCTCGCTCGCATCACTGTGATGGTACTCGGACGTTGGCTTCTTCCGGATCCCACACAGGTAACTCCTGAAACACCCGTGTCCGGTAATCACCTGCGTCAGCCGGTACGAGAGGCTGCCGTGTGGCCTCTCTAACCATTGCTCCATGATGGACATGATCACTGATGAAATTTCACAACATTCTACACAATGCTATCTAGACCCATGGTAAGCATAGCTTAACTAGTTTATGTTATGGAATTTTTAATGCCGATAAACATACTTACATACTTTTTTTTTAAAACATACATAAATTATACATAGAAACACCCAGACCAATGCAAATAGCCAAGTTCATGCATACAAATATTTGTACTGAGCGGGGATCAAACCCGCGCCTCCAGCGTAGCAATCGCGTTCACCACCGCCTCGCCACAGAGGTTGTCTGATTCATCACTTTGATCTGTAATCCATTGTAGGACCTGTCCCATGAAACAGATAGAGATTTGTAATTGTAATATTGGGACAGCAGTTACAGATAGAATTCAAACTTGACTTATGATTTAATGTAGACACATTATATTTAACTGTATCGTTACGTATTTAACGGCAATAAATGAAACGCTTCATCCCACACACGCTCCAACTGTGAAATGAACTTCCTGCTGTGGTTTTTCCAAACGACTACAATATGGGGTTCTTCAAGAAGGTCAATAGAAATTTCCTACAGGGTCGACAACACGAGTGTGTATCCCCTGGTGTTGCTCACGTCCACAGGTCACGGTAACCACTTTCCATCATTTGAACCACTTTTCTGTCACCTAAGTAGAATAAAAAACAAAGCATGTTATCCTATAATCGGGTCAGAAAACGGCACGAGACATTTCGTTCGCCCTAAACCTTATAAAAAAAATCCTAACTGCAATGGTATATAGTATATAAAATACAACGTTATTGTTTCGTGCGGCTACGAAGTTTCGGATAAACTTTGATGATACCACCTTTGAATGCCCGCAGGTCAATAACTCGACTTTAAATTCGGTAAGTAATCAAAAGATAATTACGGCACCGAAGTGGAAGTGAAATCACGTAGATGTAATAGTTATACAAATCAAAGTGTAAATATTATTAATAATGGTGTAATCAGGTTAAGACCATCAATCACCTGGCTATCCCAATCATTTGGGATCGGTGTTTTTGATGCCAATTATGCCAAACCATATCCTCTTTCAAGCAATCAATCCATGAAGTTACGAAATACTAACTAATTCTGCATACGAATAATCTTCATCTTGGTCACAGAATAGATAATAGTACTCTTGGTATTGTTTCAAGTTACATCTGAGGCTCTGCGGCACACCTTCTTGGATAATATTGTATTGTCGGTTTGCTTTATCTCATGCAGCTTCTATGGGAGTGACTATAGTTTGACCTCTCAAACTCTCAACACCTAGAAGAAAGTCTACGACAAAGCATGAGGTACGTGGCCCATTCAATGCCAGGTAAAAACCTAGATATAATAGTTCTACTGTTTATTATCACAATAGATACTTAGATACTATAAGCTAATATACCAGATAACTATAGCTGCAATTACAAATCTTTATAAACCTTGTCCAACTACATTTTATTTTATTGTTTGCCCAAGTCACTATGTCAAAGTGCCTTAATACCATGACATAATAACCATTTTCCATCATATTTTTTACACGCGCAGAGTGTAAAACAATGTAAGTACTTAGTACTAGCTGTGCCTATTTTAGACAGTCGATATTGCGTGCGATCACGACAATTGTGATTAAGTATCTACCTATTATCTAAAATAAGGTCAGGGTGCCCCTGTCATAGACCTTAGCATTAAAGGATTAATTGCCTATGATTCATAAAAACCTAACCCAACTAGTTGTTGTGAATAAAAATATATATGCCCTTTCTAAGTATGGAAATCTCCTCCGCCGGAGCCAGCAGTGTGGTTATGAAAAATATGCTCTAAAAAAAGTTGCTTGTTATTCAATAAAAAAATACTAGTTTCTCAAACAAATCTGGATTTGAACAGAACAAAACTTGAAGCCCTGGGCTACAAGTTTCTAATGATGTGTTATTTGACCAAAAAATTTATATGTATTCGACACACCTCGACAACAAACCACCGAATTGAGAACCTCCTTTTCGAAGTTTTTTTATACCACATAGGTGGCAAATAAGCACACGGCCCACTAGGTAGAAAGTGTTTACCATGGCATTATGGACGTATGACGTATGCAACACCAGGGGCGTTCTTGTTGCCTACCCTGAAGAAACCTTTTAATACCCGAAGTCTGTTAGAAATATTTTTAAGGATATACATAAATACATAAATGTCAATCAAAAAACTCGTTTAAAACGAGTACATTACACGTTAAATACCTTTATAATTTCATTATCATTCATAGTCCTGTGAAACAAGAACCAGTTTCAAGTTGTGTAACAGCGATAGTGACCACTCAAGGAATTTCAACTTTTATTATAACGAGGTTAAAACGTTGCTGTCGTTAATTTGCACTAAATAATTAACTTTCACCGGACCACACCTTCACAAGATTTTTTCGCATAGGAATTGCTCCGACTACATGTACCACAAGTATTTGTTAGAATTGCTAAACGCTCGTCGTCAAAAATGTCTTGTGTGAGGTCCTAGGTTTATTTTTATTTTAGTTGGTTTAAAAATTCCAGGTTGGTCAAAATATCCATTATTATCCGAACGCCTATCCTGGTTACTTCTAGACCATGACAATCTTGGCTTTTACGAGAGCAACTGCTGTCTGACATTGTGCGTCGATCGCCTGCGCTGACCGCACCCCAACTGCTTCCAGATTGACAACTTATTGTGAATCTAAATTTGCTCATACTTACAAAGAAATTATAATAAGGTTATTTTAAAAGATTACCCCGAGGCCATCTCTGAAATGATGAAATCTGAAATCTCTGAAATACTTATCTCTCTTTTCTAGCATTGTAGTATTAACATAGGTACCTACTTAAACACCGAGACCGCAAATAGACATATCCATACAAAAAAAGATTTGCATAGAAGCAGGAATCGAACCCGCTCCACTTGACGCAGCGCGTTGTTCGAATGCACTGCCACCACTCCACAAAAGTGGACGAACGACACAAGATACTGAAACGTCAAAATAAAAAAAGCAAGTATTAACAATAAGTAGGTACCTAAATCAGGCTATGAAGTGAATGGTGACCCCAGGCTGTGGTTACCCGGCCTTTAATCACTACCTTCTAAACTGAGTCAGTTTTAAGCCGTGGAATTCCCTCAAGCCTTGATTAACCTTGAACTATGGAAAATGTGAAAAATATTGCTCCAACAAGTCTCGGGGTCCGTTCTCCTTGTACCTACTTCTTTCTACGATTTGGTTTATCTTAACTACTACGGGGTGACATACACCTGACCTTCCAAATCAGAAAGCTGGCACCAGAATCTCGTCACGGTTAATCAGCAGGTAAATTGTTTTGCAGGTGAGGTTACCTTCAGTCCTCACATACAGATATAGATCTTGGTAAATACCTAACCTAAAATCTATAGCGATTTTTACATTAGTACCTACCTACTAACTAGGTAAGTAGGTAGGTACTTATTATCTAATCTGTTATACCTAGGTACTTACATACACACTTGCTTGAGCTCATTGCAGATTAGCGATTAGTATATCGCCTACCGTAATTCGTCGTTCGGTCGTGTTAGGTCTAACACAACCTGTCTATCCATGTCTAATCGTCCGTATAAGTACGTAATATCGATACCTAGGTACTAGATGCCCTAGTCTGGGTACATACTAGTTCCTACTAGTAGGAGAAGGTTAGATTAGTGGGCGTGGGACCACGGACTCGTGATCGTTTTTTTATCTATAATTAAGGTGATAGCTCTGTGTAACAATAAATATTAATAAAGTTTATGTATATCAATACGCAATAAACGCAGCATAATAAATTATTATGTAGGAGCATTATTTTTTAATATGTATTTTGAACCCGTTTACCCCTTTGCTCAACGTAATTCTATTGATTACCTTTAATTTAATCAATGCCTTTTTTCCCCTCTTTATCAGTGTCGCACGTTATTTTTTTTATTCCTATCTATCCGTAGCAAAGAGTTAGGTAGGTAGGTACTACACTGTCGTATGTAACAACCTCGGTAAATATATTTTACATACTTAGGTGTATATTTGATAGTTAGGTACCTACTTAAATCTTTTGTACTTGTTTTAGCACTGAATTCTGAATCTCCTATATTTTTAATTCAGATAGATGGGTAGGTAACTACCTACCACGAGGTAGGAGCCACGGGCAATAGCTGCTATAGCTAGGTTTTAGTAAAGAGTGACCAGCTCCCGGTTGTAAGGTCAATCACGCAGTTTCATGACGGAGATTACAGATCACGCATTCATGATACCAATCCACAACGTTGTTCTCACGGCCACCAATATTTGTAACCTTGAACACTTTCAAGAAGTGTGACAAAACAATTTTATAGTGTCAACTAAAAGTAGAACATTATTTGATTAAACAATTTTTTAACAGAAATAGTGTGCTCGTATTTAGGTATCTACGTGCAACCAATTAGATAGGTACAGTCGGCAATAAAAGTCATCAGACATTATTCTAATCTCAGACTGAAAGAATATTTTTTTTATTGTTATTCTTTTAGTCTGAGATTCAAATCTACAAATCTTAGTAAAAATCAAATTTCGGTAACCAATTTCCAACAAGTGGACCCTGTGCTTGTCTGCCCGTAAGTGGTTTAAAAAATGTTTTAAGAGTATATTACCTACTAAGTAATAATAATATAAATAAATAAAGAACTCTTTATTGTTCACCAATTAAATATTACAAAATATAGATTTGTATAAGGTTATGTGGTAGACAATTGGCGGAATTATCGCACTGAGGCAATCTCTTACAGGCAACCATAGGATGGAGAAGGATACAGATGAAGAGATTTGGGGCAGTTGGTGTACTTAGATATTAAATAATAATATACGTATAGACGATTACATAAATGTGATGAGTACCTAGAGAAAGATATATGTATTACATAATAATACATAAATACTAATAATATTATAGTAGAATTTGGTTATATAATGAACAGTAAATAATAGACTTACATACTAATATTCACATACTAAGGGACACAGTAGTGATATAGGTAGGTAGGACAGAGAGGAAGGGTAAAGTAAGTACTTATATACTAAAATGGACACAATTTCTCCTGCAGATAGTGAGCTGTAACAAATTTTTTGAAACTGCCAGTGATTGTGCACATCTTATAGTGACGGGTAAGGCATTCCACAATCGGACAGCTTGAACGGTGAAAGATTTGTCCATAAACATTGTGGAGTGTCTAGGCATTTTCAGTATCAAATTCACTGACGATCTTAAGGTCCTTGAATGAGTGTCGCAGAGAAAGTTAAAGCGTTCCTTTAAGTAGATTGGAGTGAGAGGATGAAAAAGTATGTTATAGAGAAGTGAAAGAATATGAACATTTCGGCGAAGGCGTACCCATAGGTTACCACTTGAGTTTTGCACGATATTCGGAGATGTGGTCATATTGGCGAAGCTCAAATATGAACCGTATACTGAGGTTCTGGAGTCTCTCAAGTTTATTTAGTTGGTCTTCGGTGAGATTTGTATAGCTGGCATCAGCATAATCAAGGGTGGGAAGAAAAAGAGATTGCGCTAGCGCAGTTTTCGTGTTGATGGGCAGTAAACTTCGGAGCCTACGCAGGGACCCCGCTGTGGCAAACATTCTGCGGCTCACCTCCTGAAGCTGAGGGCCCCAAGAAAGACTACTATCCATGTAGATACCAAGATTTTTGACTTTGTCACTATATTGCACGTTGGTACCGTCACAGGAGATTAGAGGGAGGAGCGACCAGTCTATTCTTGAGACAGCGTGTGGGCTGCCAATGACTATAGCTTGAGTCTTATTTGGATTTAATCTCAGACCGAATGACTTACTCCATTCGCATATCTTGTCCATGTCCTCGTTGATAGTGTCGACGGCATCCGTCAGTTTATCCTGGGTAGCCCTTGTATAAATTTGCAGATCATCTGCGTATAGATGGTAGGAAGAAGTAAGATGTATAGTGATTGAGTTTATGAAAACTGCGAAGAGTAAAGGAGATAGCACGCCACCCTGTGGTACACCAGCAGACGTACGACTGCCGGCGACCAAACAGGTACCTTTGAAACCAGTCAATCACTGCTGGAAATATGTCAAGAGAGCGCAATATGCCGAGTAAAACGTCAAAATCAACGTTATTAAAGGCGTTGGTGAAGTCAAAAAAGGCTAAAACAGTTAACTCACCGTTCCGTAATATGAACCATGTCGTAGTACTATGGCCAGGACGAAACCCAGACTGGAAAGGATTTAGGAGTGAATTTTTGGACAGAAAACCACTTAGTTGAGTGTGAACCAGTCGTTCGAGCACTTTGGAGAGAAAGGATAGGATGGATATAGGTCGATATTTTGAAAAGGAGGACGGGTTACTCTTCTTCGGGACAGGCGTAATTTGAGCATCTTTCCATACACTTGGAAAGGTACGGCATGTGATCGAGAAGTTGAAGATGTGACTGATTATAGTGAGGATTTCGTCAATGATAGGTAGGATCATATTACGGCCGACATAGTCAGCTCCCAGAGCGTTAGACGTAATCGACATTATACCCCTCCTAACATCACAGTTAGTGAATTGGGTGAAGAAGAATGGAGAGCAGTAGGGAGTGGCATGGGAAGAAAGATAATTTAATGTTTTAACTTTGGCAGCAGCGTCGAAAGCGGACGGAGCAGAAAAATGTTGATTGAGAGAATTTATATCTATGTTATTGGAAATTACGTTATGCCGAGACTTACCGACTCCCAGTGACCTTAAGAACTTCCAGACATGAGCTGGGTCCCCGTTTTCGATAGAGCTGTGGATATATTGGCGTTGAGCATTCCTACACACCTTTGTACAGTGATTACGAATGGCTACATACTTGCGCCGATTCACTTGCGTAGGACGACTTTGGTATTTGGACTTCGCTGCAGCCTTTTTGGTAATTAATGATTTAATATCGTTTGTCAGCCAAGGCGATGGCAGGTGTTTGACCTTAATTTTGCGCAGGGGTGCATGCAAGTCGTACAGATTGGTCAAGTTGGATGTGAGCAGTTCCACCTTCCGGTTTACGCAGCTGGAGTCAAGAAGTGTTCCCCAATCGATGGCTGCGGCATCCCTGCGCAGGGCACAAAGGTCCATTTTACGAACTACTAACTACGAAAGTACTAATCTAACAAAACCTGGTGGTGGTTAGGTATGTAGATTTAGGATGCTTAGCGTCTCCGACACCTGGACGGGCGTCGTTTCTCATGCGACTTAAGGTAATTTACTATGAACTAAGCCGTGAACTGGTTTGCTACCTTTAACCCTAGTATGAAAAAAGAAGATAAAAATAGCAATTAAATTACGGTTACCTTTGTTAGTGTATATGATTACCCGTCAATGTAATCATAATAATATATTATCATTATTATCTTATCAATCACTGCCAGAGGATGGATTAACGAGTCTTCGGAACATTTTTTTTTTAAATCTCTATCTATCTGAACGTCCTTAGTGCGAGATAACGGCGCTGAAAGCTTGCTCCCCGAACATTTACGAGGAAGTGACATTTCGATATGACAACTTGACAAGTATGACAATTGACATTGACAAGGACTGTCCCCTCTTTGTAAACAAGCCTGGCTAAAAATAAATTGAATTATTGATTTATGTATAAAGTGTAACTTCGTTAGCGAAGATGAAAAATCTTTTAGAAACTCTTATAAATGCGTCAGAAAAAGCGGCTTGTGTGGCACGCTCTTGCTGTGCAGGATCGCCAAATGAAGTACTACTAGTAGCCGAAAAAATGGAGGGCGAAGCCAACGCTCGATTTGAACAAGATTTTAAGACTATAGCAGATGTTTTAGCACAAGAAGCCGCTCGGACTGAGATAGCATCATCCTTCCCTGATCTTGCTAAATATGTAAGAGGCGAGGAGTGTTCCGAAATTGCCGGAGTTCGGATTACTTTACTAGAGAATGTTGAAGACACTGCGGAACTATTGCGAACGCTGGTAACACCTGCTGTAGCTACCCGGATGGCTGAAGCAGCTCACTGCAATACTTCACACGGATTTTGTGATAAATTGCCAAAAAACCTATCTAATATTGACACTTCTGATTTAGGAGTCTGGATAGACCCTATTGGTAGCTAAACTTACTATTTTATTATCACTTTGATTAGTGACTAAATTTACTAATTCTTATTACAAAATGATCATATTTTGCAGATGCTACTGCAGAATTTATAGCTGGGGTTCGAGGAGAAGCTGATGCTGACAGGGGTCTTCCATGCGTAACTGTGCTCATTGGTGCTTACCTTAGATCTACTGGTGAACCAGTGATGGGAGTCATCAACCAACCATTTTATGATAAGTAAGTTCATTTCTCTTCAGGACCTTGATTCTACTAACGCTAAACCACTGTGGTGCTGTTCTCACTGTAAAAAATTACATTAAATATTAGACTTTATTTCTGTATGCCTAAAGTTCAAAATAAAGTGAAAACAATTTCATTACTATTTTTCAATTATTCTGCAAGAAGTCATTTAATTTTGAATTTTAAACCACATTGCTTTAAAGTCTATTATTTAATGCCTTTTTGCCTTAGCCATTGG
The DNA here is from genome assembly GCA_914829495.1 of Eilema sororculum. Taxonomy (NCBI): domain Eukaryota; kingdom Metazoa; phylum Arthropoda; class Insecta; order Lepidoptera; family Erebidae; genus Eilema; species Eilema sororculum. Next base: position 12,951,709 of record OU618543.1, on the reverse strand, counting down.
CACCACTATGGTTTGGCTTTAGCAGTATCGAGGCCCAGATATACTTTATTTAAAAATTTTTTTTTTTTAAATTGATAGAAATTGGAAAAGTGAATTGTTCAGGTGGGACTTGGGATAATTATAATTATTATATATTTTCAGTGGCAAAGGTAGAATAGCCTGGGGCATTGATTATGGATCTATTCAAGAATGGGGTGGAAGTGATGGTATTGAGCACAAGAACTTAATTCTTATGAGTGGAGCAGAAAAACCTGATGTAGTAGCAAAAATCAAAGATGCAGGATGGGAAGTGCGGTCAGTTCCTGGCGCTGGTCACAAACTGTTGAAAGTTGTTTTAGGTGAGTTACCAGTATAATTTAATAAAGCCCTGGTATTATTCCACAGAAGATGCAAGTGTTAAATTTTATAGAGCACACTAAAGTTAAGCCAACGAGAGATAAAAGGTAAACAAAGCAACCATTACTGAGTTAGGTTGCAATAACTAGCGATTATTTTCTCTGTCCTTGTCGCACACATCACACGTACGCGACAATGGCCGAGCGACAGCTGTCGTTGCGTGTGTCGTAGTACAGGAAAGCTGTCAGCACAATGGTTCTAAACTGTCAGATCCGCCATCTTATGAGCAGTTTCATTCCTGTCTGGAACTCGCTTGAAGTGGTACATAATCATTTTCAAATAAAAAAGGTTGGGACCGCTGCAACATTGTTTACGTTTTTTCTCTTGCTTCATTGGCTTAACTTTACAGTCTTTCTCTTGCTTCATTGGCTTAACTTTACAGAATTAGATACTGCCGAACCACCCACTCATAAAATATTTAAAAGAATTTCAAATATCAATCAATCAATAAGCCGACCGCAGTCCATTGCTGGACATAGGCCTCTCCCAATGTTCGCCATTTCACTCGATCCATATCCCGAATATACAAACTATGATTTACAGGTGAGGCTGCAGCATACATTGTATCACAAGGAACAACATTCCGCTGGGACACATGCGCACCCCATTCTATATTACGAGCAAAGGGTGGTGATCTTGTCAGCTACACAACACACATTCCCGTTACATATAATGATGCTGAAGGCGATAATACACAGCAGTATTGTAACAATGAAGGTATCATTGCTTACACTAAGGAATCTGTTTTAGAACAAATAAAAATGGTACTTGCTGAATAAAACAATGTTATGGTTAGTGTTGTGCTATTTAAAAATAGTTTTAAGGAAATAAAATATAAGTAAGATGTTTTTATCATAATTTATATGTGTACCTGCGATATTGAATACCTATTTAAATACATTAATGGGTAGAATTGATGTTTCTGTATGTTTTTGCCATCGAAAAGCATGGTACCACCTCTGTGCCAATGTTTTGAAATTTATCTAGTTAATAATTAATGTTCTGTTATATACAAATGATGTATTTTTTCCACTAGCAATAAAGTACACAGCACTCCTAGCTCCTGTACCCTAAAGGTAAATGGTTATTGTGTATTGCAACATCACTAAATGTCACACGCATGTGGCAGACAATAGTGAGTAAAAGAGGAAGATTCAAAAAGGAGAATAGGGAAAGGACGAAAAAGAAGGCCTCCAGCAGTCTCACCAATATGAACTTCTAACTTTGGTACACATAACTTAGACGTTCATACTGTTGTACAAATAATCAACATTAAGACGCAAATTCACACCGTGAATTAATCTTTAAGGCATTTATTTAAGAATTTCCATGAAAACAGAAGTAGTGCTGAGAGAGCTCTAGCTTCATAAATGTTGTGAAGGCACAATCTTGACCATGCAATGCAAGTTGTGTCCTATACCAGAGTCCTCTCATTTTTCCGTCTTTTTCATTGCAATGTTAATCAGTATTTTGTAAAACAATACTAATCTATGTGTATAGTGCAATTGTTATGATCTCAATATGTTTATGTATTTTAATAATTTTAAATAAATGTTATAAATAACTAGTTTGTCATTATTTATTTACATGCTTATAATGCTAATAATTCATAAGTTCTTAATCATCACTTGCTTCTGAGTCTGATGATGAGCTTCGACTCTTAGATTTCTTTTTCTTCTTCTTTTTACTTTTCTTTTCCTTCTTCTTTTTAATTTTACCTTCCTTTTTTATTTTTGGTTCTTTTTCCTAAAATAAGAAGAACGAAAAACATGATAAAATTGGATATTATGTTTCAAATGGTTTAAAAACTTTGTATGCAAAATTTTAAATTATGCCAAATGTCTAGAAACAATTTTTCAATTCAATAAAATATCTAACAAAATAATATCAGTACCTGTTTCACTTCAGTTTTAACTGGCAATAGAGGTAGTTGTGGTGCACAGCCTCCCATTCTAATGGCTGCAGTCACATCATCAATTTTACTCATATCAGCATTTGGTGCCTTGTATTGTTCACAATGGTCAACACGGATTGTACGACCCAAAATCTGGAAATTAAAAAGAACAGTCAATCATAACATATATAACTGCGTTAATATTCTGTTTTAGATATGCAGATATAAATTACTAAAGAATTGTATGTTGTTTGTTTTAAGTGTGCATAAATCTCAATTATATTAAATAAAAAATAAAAATAAATTAATAAGCACAAAGATCTTTCAGACCCAAGACAACACCTGCTAATAGACAGTCAAGGCTCTCTCTTAGGCTCAGTCACTCCCACAAAGGTCGAAATAAACCAATAAAAGGAGAAGGACAGGACAACCGAGATTAGTGTGGAGGTGAAGTTAAATCAATGTTTGTCATTATTAAGTGCATATTCATACCTTCATTCCGTTCAAATTGTCTACAGCAAGAATTGTGGATCTTTGATCTTCATAACATATGAATGAGAAACCTCTTGACTTGCCTGTTGCCTTGTCTCTAACTAAATTTATGTTAACTATTTCACCATACCTGCAACAAATAATAGCTTGCAAAATATCAGTTTATCCAAGATTTCTCCAGGAACCTTGCATCCTACATCACTATGTTATTTTTTTTTGTTCTATGGTCTAAAAGATTACTATTATTTTTGTACTTACTGTGAGAAAACACATATGACATCTCCTTCAGTGAGATCATATGGCAAGCCACCAACAAATATCCAAGCACTATCTTTGTACTGGTCATGCCATGAGCTTTTTGAATTGTTGGCCAGTTCTCGTTCACTGAGTTTTAGTACATTTTTCATATTTCTGAAATAAAAATAACATTGAAAATTATAAGACCTATTATAATTTGGAACACTTTAATAATTTATTAGTACATGATTGGTATATTTACGTCATAGGATTCATGGTGGAAGGTAAACTTCGATTACTTGTTTGAAACTTAAAAATCGACTTGCAAGTTGTTGCAACTTCTCCCAGTATGTGTTGTGTTTAAGTGAACACAAACTTTACGCCAATTTCAGGTCGGTCATCACAGTATTATTATTATCTTTTATTTAAAGCAATAACAACAACAAACTGTTTCATTTTAGTTTAGTGATATTAGGTTATTGCTCACTCAAAATAGTCAAAATAAACAGATCAGTAATCAGTTGTCATTCTTTTTGACATAATTGACAGCCATCCACTGACCTCATTTTTTTTTGTTCTTTTAGTTCCCTTCGGAACAGGCTAAGGTACTATGATCATGCTGCCTTGTCATCAGTTTTATTTATTTTCTTACAAATGTACCTAGTGTATTCAAAGTCTTTGCATCGAGCCTTCATCGAGCATTGTGAAAAACCCAGTCTTCGTAATGGAAAAACCATAGAGATGTAAACATCAACAATGTTTTGTTGCGACAGGTTGCGACATAATAATATGAGCTATAAAAACACCAATGGACACTAGGAACGAAACAAACGAAACGACGGAATTGTCGACTATTATGTTACAGTCCGTCAAATCTAAGAAGTACCGTTTGACAGTTCTGACAATTGAATGATAGGGATGGGATGAAAAAATCGATTACTATAATATCCGAACTTTAAGAGATCGATTACTATAATATCCGAATTAAATTTTATATTATTGTTATAATTAAATAAAAGAAATGTTTAGGATATTTTTTTATTCACTACTAGTACTAGTATCGTCGTCTTCGTCATCATCGTCATTTAAATTAATGACCAGTTGATTGTCCATTACATTATCAAAGTGTACGTCTCTTTCGAAGTCGTCCATTATTATTTTCTTTGTTTTTTGTACTACTTTACTCCAATCTTCCTGTGTAACTTGGGCACATGCTTCCTTTAATAAACCTTCCATTTTCTTGACACTGAAGGGTGGTTTTGTGTTGTGTCTTGCTGCATAACCTGTAAAACAATAATGTAACTATTTGATAGCAGACGAAAACCATTGTTTAAATTATAAATGTTAGAAGTACTCGTGTTATTATTATAATATTATAAAATATTACCTTTAACTTGGGCCCAAATCAGTTCAATGGCATTATATTGGCAATGGTACGGAGGAAGTCGTATGACTTTGTGCCCGTGCTCTTCGGCCAATTGGTCAATTACATATGTCGGTTTTGGTGGTTTATGCAATTTCACTAACTGTAATAATTCAGCTTTTAATAGTGACATGTCGGCATCCACTCCTTTTCTTTGCAGCCATGCCACCAAATCTGCTTTCTTATTGGCTGACGTAGGTGCTTTATCAATTTGCACAGAGTGGTATGGGGCATTATCCATTATAATTGTGCTGTTAGGAGGGATATTCTGTAATAAATTTAAGAACCACTCTCGGAACCTTACTGCGTCCATTTCTTCATGATACTCTTTAGTGCTTTTGGATTGGAAAGCTAATAAAGAGTTTTCCACGAAGCCTGTAGACGCTGACCCAGCATGGCATATTATGAGGCGTCCACCTTTTCCTATCGGCACCTTCGAGCACGAAGCTTCAGAATCATCAGTCCATGTTTTCGGCACAGAATGGTTGGAATTTAGCCAAGTTTCGTCCAAAAATATTACATTATCCCAGTTTATAATTTGTTTAACTTCGCGCAGGAATGTTAGTCGCTGCATAATTATGTCATGTCGCTCCATAACAATTTTTCGTTTGTCAACTTTTTTGTATCTGAAGCCAATTCCTGTTATTACCGTTCTCAACGACTCTATGCTTCCCTTATACAGCCCGGCATCTTTTAAAGTTGCACATAACTTTGCCAATGTTGGAAATTCGCCTCTTGTAAAATACCCGTATATATGGTTTCTAATAGCATGACTATCGAATTCATCGATGCCTGTCACAGGTTTATTTCTTTTTCGTTTTTTCGGTGTGTGAAGTACGTTACTGTCACTCCCCGAAGGCCCATATTTTTCACTTAATATTTTGCCAACGGTGCGGCTACCAATACCGAGAGCTTCACCGACGCGATCCCGAACTTGTGTAACTGGCAGTAGAAGTCCACCATTTTGAGATTCACGCTCAAAATACTCGTGTAATTTCACCACCAATTCACGAGCCTGGCTGTTCAAAGTACGTCCTCTTTTCGACATTATTAATAAACACTTGCTTAGTTCGGAGTCCAGTATAAATATTGCCAAGGTAAACGGATAAAGAATGATCAGTCCAGAAAAGTAATAGCCAAGTCACAAATTGTAAAACACAAACGAGAAAGCAAGTACGCGCACAGTCAGCTTCCAAGATGGCGAGAGACTGCTGACGCCGAACCGACCGAGCGGACCGCGTGCGCTTGTAGTTGGCAGTGTTGCCAGAAAAAAAAAATTGTAGAGACTTGGACACCTGCGATTTTGCCTATTGACCTAAAAATAATTAAATTAATTTATTTTAGGGTATCTGTGTATTCAGTGCATTATGCGGTCGCGCAGTAACATCGTTAATTTATAACATCAGGCAACAACATTTTTGTGAATGGGTTCTACATACCTTATTTTTATTAGTTTTAGACGTAGAAATAAGACTTAGAAGAAAAAATTGTAATTGTAAAATCAATGGATGTGCTTGTTAAAAATTTGTTTATTTCTCTGTAATATGCAAACCCATACTATCATACACAAAAATAAATGTAAAAAACACTATCCCTGACTCCATTTACTATTTCGACAGCGTTAGCGCGAGAAACCCCGACTTATTTGGGCGCGAAAATCAAAAATCGACAAATCGCTTTCGACAACTTTTTAAAGAAGCAAATATATTTGATTTATAAATACGTATTTTTGGTGAATGGGTTTTATCTCATATTTTACGATTACATAACTATTTAGTTATGTAATCGTAATATGTGAGATAAATCCCATTCACATGAAAAAATATTTGTTTGGTTGTCAAGTGTAATTTGTAAATAATACATTCGATTTTTCGTATATGTAAACGATTTTTTTGCATACAAGTGTATCCGAAGAGTCGCAACACTACGTGCAGTGACCTAACTACGTAACTTTGTAATGAGGTCAAGAATATAACTATTAGAAATTATTTACTGTGTAAATATGTGTTATTTTGCTTTGTTTGAAAGTTTTCAATTACATTTAGATATTAAGAATTGTACATTTTTAGATACAATAATGAAATCTTTCTAAATTCATGGTTTTATGAAAAAGGTTATCGAAACTGAATAATGTACGTATGAACAAAGTTGTTTCGGTTTGAAAAATATGAAACGTCAAACGGTACCTCTTAGATTTGATGGACTGTAGTGTCCACTATTAGTGCTTTTACCTTGTTCTGTTTTGTTATTTTGCTACATTTACCATGTAAAAAAAATGCTTGACAGTAATGACAGTTTTGATACTCTTTGGTTTTGACACTTGACTGCACAGGGTGGCCCTATTCAACATATACAAATTTTAGTTATACATATATGAGGCAAACATGAGACAGACCATGAAACATCACTTTGTCTCTTTTTTTCTAATATACAGTTTTGCCTGTAAAAAAGAGACAAAACATTTAAGTTATTTCTCACTTGTGAAAATGAGTGTATAGATTTGACAGCGTGCCGAATTTTGGCAACATCCATGAATGATTTGTTACACTCATTCATTACTTTACTCTACACGAAACTACAAGAAGCATGATAGTGTTGTACTCCAACAAATGATTTGTCGACGAAAATACTCTTTTTTCACATAAATTAACTAATAGCTGGTACAGATAACTGTATGGAAAATCAACAATCTAACTCAGTTAAGTTCCTTAAGTTAGAGAGATTAACCTCTGCATACCTACAAATTTGTCGGCCTACGGTTATTTTTATTTCCTTACTTCGCAGTCGCTCGGCCACAGCCCGCCAAAAATAGCTTAGTGGAGATCGCTGAAGATTTGTGTTAAAACAAATATTGATGCGTATACAGAGAGTATAACGCAATACAAAGCTGGCTTTATCACAAGGAGTTTTATTAAAAAAATTAAATACGAGATTTTGCATCATTACTGCTCGGAGAAGAAGACGTGAAGAGCCTCATTTACAAAAAATCAAGAGGAGGCTTTATATACGCCTCATCGAGCGTGGTAAACATAAACATATCACAAAAACAGATAATTAAAATGCACCTGACAAACAAGAGAAGTTATTACTTATATATCTTTAAATTTATGTGTGAATTTTATGATATGAAAAATATTTTTGCTGATTCTGATGCAACACATAGCACTAATCACAAGTTTCTTTTAATTAAATGTGTAATACAGACTTTTCTAGACATCGATCGTACACAATGCGATAAGCTGTCACATCGACAATATTTAAATAAAAAATACTTATAATATTTTTATTGTTATTTTCTTCGCATAAACGGTCATGATGATACCATGCGCCTATCATTTTTCTATACTCCTAAATATAAGATATCGACAAATATTACGATACTAGAAGCTACAGCCCTAACGTAGTAACCGTCGGCCATACGTTCATTCATGAAAATGGAACATAGGTATACACGCCTAATCTGTAGGTATGGCCTATCTACTAAGCGCGCGAGCGTTCTTCCTAGATCTATGCTTGACTGACACGTTTATGTCATAGACATAGTAAATATAAGGTTTATGTTTGTCATTTTCTGCAGTTTGTTTTGTTTGTTGTTTGGTCGTTTGTTTGCTTTGGTTCGGCACTAGAAAAATACTTTCCGGTGAAATTCTCGTGACAAATAGTATCGTTATAACATCGTAAAGAACAATACCTAATTGCCATGACGACCCCCAATCCAGATGCGGAAAACTTTGATCAAGTTAGTCCAACATTCCATTTGTGATTAAGCACGCAGAATAATCAGTTGGATAAATAAATTAACTATTTAATCTATTTTGTTATAGTTCGAGGAAGACGAAACTGAACAACAATTAGGAGCAACAGCGTCGGGCCGAAAAAGACTCTTTAGTAAAGAATTGAGATGTATGATGTATGGTTTTGGTGATGACCAGAATCCATACACAGAAAGTGTAGACTTTTTGGAAGATTTAGTCATTGAATTTATTACAGAAACTACACATAGGTATATGTATATGAAAGCTTTTCTCAAAGTTATATATAATTTGTTAAGGGTTTTTAATGACAAGTTATATTTTCAGAGCAATGGAGGTTGGTCGAACGGGCCGTGTTCAAGTAGAAGACATAATATTTCTAGTTAGAAAAGATCAACGGAAGTATGCTCGTGTCAAAGATCTGCTGACAATGAATGAAGAACTTAAGAAAGCTAGAAAAGCTTTTGATGAAGTTAAATATGTTGGTGAGTAAAATTGATAATTTTAACCACAGTGTGAATACTGTTTGATGTAATCTTTTTCCTGATTTGTTCTACTAGTTACCTTCTTATTTATTTTTTAGTAAAATAATGTTGACAAAGCAGTTATTAATTATCAGATTAAATGCATATTGATTATTGTTACATGAGATTTAAATGTGATGTACTTATTATATTTGCTATAAATTGTTCTGTTTTATAAACTTATAGAAGACCAGCAATAACATAGATGATCAAACAACAGATGCCATGCTTCTAAGACTGATGCAAGTAACAAAGTTTAATTTCTGACATATTGCTTTTGTGTTTGTAACTAACATGATATTTTTTGTGTGGAACACCTGACTTGTAGCCCAAGGCAGCCTTCTAATTAGTTGCAAGAAGTGGCATGTTGTTACGCCACTCCTAAATTTTTATACAAATTTTAAAAGCGCCACTGTTGTATTAATTAGGAGCGTCAGCGCGCCCCTTCTCGCGTCTAATTTGAAGGCAGCCTTAGACTCAACTGTGTTGAGTGGGATACAGTGGGCTATGTGACAAACAAATTGTGCAACGGTGGCCCACTTATCGCAGCATCGCTCTATGTATTTGCATGTAAGAAGCACCTGCTAGTATTCCACACATTGGCCCTCCATTATTACATAAATTTACACAATAGCACTTGTGTTATATATTTTTTTCAAATCTTTTGTCCAAGTGGGAGAGGCCTATGTCTAATGTCCATGTCTATGACCACAGTGGGATAGGCCTATGCCAGTGACAATAAGAAGTTAGATCCTTTGTTTTGGAATAAGTTAAGAATTTTATCTTAATATCGTAATTACATTGCACTAGAATAAATAAATAAATAAAAAATGCATTATTTGGATCTGTCATTACTACTGTAATTGTATTGTAACTTACCACCTTACCACTTGTAACTAAATGGTGTATGTACTTAATTGTAGAATGATATGCACAGTGGGCTATGAGTAATTCTAATTGTTGAATATTTTGTGACTTATCCTGACATTACCACCAGTTTAATGTAATATTTGGTTCATAATATATTTATTTATGCCTGATATCATAATACCACACCATATTATTTTTATAAAGAATATTAGCAACCGAAATTACTAATATTCCCTATAACCCCTTCAAGTAAGCTCAATTGTTTGTGTTAGTAGTGGGTTCACGATGGTAGTGTAATGGCTAGGAATCGAACCAGGGATCTCCCGATCGTAAGGCCGACTTCTTAACCACTAAGCTACCAACGCCTTGCACAATACTAAACACTGCAAATGGATAGTCTGATTCTGCTAATCCATATTTCAGTACAATATTCAGTAATAAATATATTCCACACTCCTTTGGATGTTGTGTATTTGCTAATATTATATCTTATAATATGGGATACAATTTTATACTATTTAATTATGATTAATAACCGGACTTAATGTTGTAATACTATAAATACTACTACTGTTGTAATACTACTTTGTAAATATTCAGTAACATTACAGTAAAATTTTATTCAATTGAAAAATATTTTTTAATGTTTATGTGAAACAATAATATTTAAGTACATCTAAATGCACAATGTTAACAAGAGTTAGCAAGTTTATAATAATACTGGATATTGGTATGTCATATTATGATTATGACATTGGAGTAACTTTGTATTATTAACAAATGAAGTAATGGATGTATTTTGTATTTCAGAATAAATGACTGGATGAAGTTTGTAATCAAAGAATTAAAATTTGTTTACAGGTGATTCTTATTTTGTAGCATATCAGTTCTATTATGGACAGGGCCATTATCCTACTGATGGTTATCATTCTTCGTTATTAAATGTATTTGACATTGTTATTATTACTAAATAGGTTATATCTTAGCTCAATATCAATTTTTTTGCTGTAAGAAAATAAAAATATTGACTTTCATTGTGTTGCTTTTATTTTTACATGAATGCCTTTTTTATTTTCAGGAATTCAGATAGAGATTTCAGGTAGAATAGAACACTCCTTTATACCCTTAGATGAATTCATCTAAGTTTATACCCAAATAATTATTTAGGTATTAACAATTTCAATACCAAGAAAACGAAACACGTTTTTAATGTACTTTATTTGTGCGATACAATAAAACTATAAATATATTATTATAATACAGATTGATAATACAGTATAACTGATAGCTTTTACACAGGAAAGTTAAACACTAAAATATTTTATAAATAATGATAATAATGACATAACAACAAAAATAAAAAAATAAACAATAGAAACAACTGTTGGATTTGAGACAGAACAAAAGATAAATTATTATTGTATCCTTGAAATCCTTTACGAAACAATACAATAAACCTAATTAGGCGCCTGGGATCATTTTTAGAGGTCGATAAGGTAACTAACAATACAGTTAGGTCTGTATAACCATAATTGTATAAAATCTTACATATAAATCCAATCGAGAGACAGAACAAAAGATCAATTATTATTGTATCCTTGAAATCCTTTACGAAACAATACAATAAGCCTAATTAGACGCCTGGGATCATTTTTAGAGGTCGATAAGGTAACTAACAATACAGTTAGGTCTGTATAACCACAATTGTATAAAATCTTACATATAAATCCAATTGAATGTCAACAAGTTCCACAAGAACAATATCTTGAAGATATGGTCCCCATAAAGTCATGTGGTGATCAATTATTCACTACAAACATAATTTATGTAAAATGATTCTTAATAAAATTGTGTAAATAAAATATTTCAATAAAATGTTCACTTTTTAGGCGACTAGACCTAGGATGTGAAAACAGCCAAATGTCTCAACTTTGGTTTTATATTGCAACTTTACAATTTTCATGCCCTCATCTGAGATAGGCCATAGATGGCAGTGTTATTTAAGATAAACTTTTGAAGTATTCACTATACTAACTTATCTAAAAATATCAACTGGAAAAAGTCACCACTCGGTTTGAAATAAATGTTTATGCTTTACTATAATATCTAGTTTAGTAGTCTCTAATTTACATAGTAAGCTCTGGTAATATTTACTTTGTGAAATAATCACACAAAGCATTAGTTTAATGAATGAATGTCAACAGAACATGGCAAGTAATAAAAATATTTGTTATGGTAACCGTCTTATAAAAAAAAATATTTTCATGTATATATTAAATAAACTTTGAGCCCATATTAGAATGATATTAGAGCTTAGTGCCTATCTATGCTTTGAGAGGTATCCACCTAAAATGGTCACCATTGATTCAGAACATACTGCTTAGCATAATATTAAGTAGTGTTATGAAATGCAGAAGGTCAGTTGCAATTTTAATCTAAGATAATAAATAATAATCGGGGTATGTTATGCGTCGTCCTAAGGACTGACTTTGGAAGAAATTACGGAAGGCAAAGTACAACAATCGATTCCTCAGATTTCCTCTACATTAATCTCTGTCTTTAAGACCAATATGTGTACTATACATATAACTACATAATTAATATTAACGATGTGTAAATATTTTTCTACTTTTATAACAGCCAACGCTAAGGCAAGTAAACCTGTGTACTTACTAATTATTAAAACTAGATTTAATGTTATATAAATAATGTCAAGGAATAAATATAAGTATATAAGTTACCATTTATACAAAAAGCATTAATTTAACAGATATTAATCTAACTTAATTGTTTGGTCGATTTTATAAATGTTTTTTAATCTTTTCAGCAGAATTTGGTTTTAAAGCAGCAATTCCACCGAGGTATAATATCATTTTAGGATATAATTTTAATATAAAATTAATAATAACAATAAAATGTTTAGTTTTTGTGGAAAGACTACTTAGAGTAGTACTATTTTTGTAACTCGCCTAAATTGTGAGCCTTGCCACGCCTTTTGATTTGGTCAAAAGCCAGGTATGTAATTATGTCTATGGAAGATTTTTGGAACACACTGAAGGTGTAGATACTCGTACTCTACTTTTATCTGGAGTTCGTTTATCCAGTCTTTTCTTATAACAAATATAAAAAAGGGACGACACTATTAACCGTGAATATTTTAAGTGTTTCTTTATCATTCATATATAAGTGATAGTCACACGCAGTGCTAGAATAGATAATAAAATTCTTGCTTAGTTCTATTTTTATACACTAGAACCTTGGGTTACCCTGAAGCACCGCACACTCAAATCGCACGAAATACTCGGGATATACTTAAATTTAGCTACCATGAAATTTACTAGGTACTGTATATTTCTTTTGGTATATTGTGTTTAGGCCAAATGAAGTGCTACAATGCTATCTTCGATTCTAATCATATTGTTGGATGAATGGCTTTCGTGAATTGCCCGAAATTTCGGTCCGCAACTACGAATGTATATTTTGGTAGTGTGGCTACTTAATCCCCTCCCCTTGCTGCTATCGCACTTCACTTAAGCTGGGCTAGTATTTTATAAGGTATACTTATTTGTTATTTCTGAAGTGTGGATGTGGTTCAGTGTATTTTGTGAAGCTGCAATATTTAATCCACCGGCGGGCCCATTGCGGCGATGATGCCCTTCATTACAGCTGCGGCGGCTAACGCAGCGTGCGGTTGCCACTGCTTGCCGCGAGTACCGTCTCGATAATCTGCTATACCTGCAAAGAAAATTCATTTTAAAGATTGAAAGATTTTCAACCTCTAGAAGTCTAGAATAACAAAAACAGCACAATTCTACTGTTTAAAAAACTATAACTTAATCCTGATGGGAGTTCTTTCACAGCTTCGATAGTGGTAACTTAAAAGTCCTTGTCATTAAACGTCACTCGAATCCTCAATCATAGCATAAGGCAATTCCCATTCCAAAACTCAAAACATGTCGACAAACATGCCATCAAGCTCGTAGGTATTCAAAACGTCTAATCTGATTTTATTTAAAGGGCGGTGGTAGGGGACATGCCCCCCCCCCCTCCCGTCCATCGTGCACGTCTAATTTAAAAGTATTCTAAAAAGGCATTTTTGAAGGAATAGCCGCATTTAAATAATACAATACCAGGAAGACAAGTATTCGATTAGTTAGCATACTTAATGCTGTAAAAATTCATTCAAAGGTAAGGTAAGGACTGTAATGTTTACCTGAGCCTATAAAAAATTACTGTATGAACACGTAAGTTACATACGTATGTGTGTGTGAGAAATGGCTTTAGTGTGCGTAACGTTTATTTTAAAAATAAGGTATTTTAATGCATTATTTAAAAAATATATTAGGCTTATGCACTTCTCTTCTGTATAAACTATCAATATGCCAAATCTCGCCCTTCTACGTGCCCGCAATTTTCGTAAAAAGTGATCCCAAGTTTTCGCTTCACGTATCTTCTAACATATAAAATTCTCGTGTCACAGTTTTCGTTGCCATACTCCTCCGAAACGGCTTGACAGATTCTCATGAAATTTTGTGAGCATATTGAGTAGGTCTGAGAATCGGCCAACATCTATTTTTCATCCCCCTAAATGGTGCAGCGGGAACGGGATCTAAAAAATTGGCGGTACGAAGTTCGCCGGGACAGCTAGTTAATATATAGATATAATGAGTTACCTCTAATGGATATGAAGCAGTCCTTCCTGTTGCCGATGACGCTATCGAGCACGGCGTCGAGCTCGCAGTCGTAGGCGAGCGCACGCGCATGCGCGGCGAAGGCGGCGCGCGCCTCGCCCGACGCGCACACGCCGCGGCCTCCCGCCACCGGCGCCAAGTGCACGCGGACGCCTCCACCCGCACGGTCACTGGAACATTTATATTATACGATGAATATATAAAATAAATATAGTATTTGTACATTATACATAAGTAATTTAATAATATTATTTGTAATGTGTACACTGTGAGGACCGTAAATAAAATATTTTTCTTTCTTTCTATGCTACATTTTTCCGTTAACCACGTTTAACCCTCTGACGCCCAGCTTACCGCCGGTAGTAGCGCACCTACTACCATGTGTAGTGCCTGGTGTGTGAGGGATTAATTCCGTTTTTAGGCAAAAAATATTTACAACATATAAAAGGGAAGGGAGTATGTATTTCTCGGGACGTAAGTATATAACTTGGACCTAAAATGTGCTCTATACGCGCAGTAGGTACACGTTTCTAAGAGGTTAACCTAGCACGGGGTACTACTGAAGTGTGCGATCCCAAATTCACTAAAATAATTATAGATTAGGTATTACAAAACAATTCACGCGCACCTGGGCTTTTTATATATCACGATTTAAGATCCAAGATATATGGCCCAAGCAATACGAATACGTTTTTATGTTAAAATATTTACACCATAAAAAGGGGAGCGGATTATGTAGGTACAGTCACCAAAGGAGATAAGGTTCTACCTTTGATAAATAGATGCAACCGTATCCCCTTGGTCGCTTGTACATCGATTAAGAATGGAATAAGTGAATAACTAAGGTAGGAATTGAAGCCGCGACCAGTACCTTACAGGGGAATACTCCAAGCACTGAGCTGCCGAGGCTGAAACGTTCCAAATTCTCCTATACAACCGTTCAATCATTTAAAGGAGTATGTTCAGTTAAAACTAAAGTGCCAAAGATTTCTTCGCGTGGATAAACCCATGGACTTCTTGCTGGAATCCCCCGGCGGTCGATGGTGTTAGTTATGCCAGATTTAAGTGACTAAACCGCACATCTCGGGTCGAAAGGTACCTATAATATTGGGTTATCTTACACCATCGCAGTCTGTAAGCCGGGTTGGGACCACCTCACCAAATCTTAACCAGATTCTCATTTTTCTTCTTCCAGGACACGTCAAATCAAAAGCTGGGCTGATTGTTCTTGCAGGTAAATGCTGGCGTGCCGCAGGGTTCCGTTTTATCTCCCACTCTCTTTCTTCTGCATATCAATGACATGCTCTGTAACGGAAACATTCACTGCTATGCAGACGGCAGCACCTTACACGGGAGTTATCACGCACATCCTGCGGCCAAGCAGTCTGATATCGCGGAAAAAAGGCAGCTTCTTGTCACAGAGCTGGACCGGATCCTGGACCACATTTCTCAATGGGGCGCTAGGAACCTGGTCGAGTTCAATGCCAAGAAGACCCAGGCATGTGCGTTTACAGCTAAGGTATCTCCTTTCCTTCCCCTTCCCACTCTTCAGAGCACACCACTGCCACTGCATGATCACCTCACTATCCTCGGTATGGATGTTCGCTGCAAACTGAATAACAAAAACTATCGAGAGTATCATCAAATCAGCCTCGCGTAAACTCGGAGTCCTGAACAGAGTGAGACGTTTTTTCACGCCGGAGCAGCGGTGTCTTCTATACAAGACCCAAATTCGTTCCTGCGTGGAATACTGCTCACATCTCTGGGACGGCTCCGCAAAGTACTTATTAGATGCTCTCGACAGGTTGCAGCGACGTGCGGTCCGCATTATTGGGGATCCTGAGGTCACGAACACCCTCGAGCCTTTGCAGATGCGTAGAGATGTTGCGTCTTTGGCAGTTTTCTACCGTCTCTACCATGGTGAATGTTCTGACGAGCTCTTCCAATTAGTCCCACCCTCCCCTTTCCTTCACAGGACGACACGTGCAGGGCTAAGATGTCATCCATTTACGGTGCAGAGTATACCTGCTAGAACCAAGCGTTTCAGTGATTCATTCCTATGCCGCACCACTAAGACCTGGAATTCCCTGCCAGCTCACGTGTTTCCTTCTTCCTACAGTCCCGGGTCCTTTAAGCGGGGCGTGAAAAGGCATCTAATGAGGCCGTCAAGCTGAGTGCCACCACTGTTAACATGGTAAATGTTTACGATGGTGACCCTCTTTCCGAGACTTTGCCTTTAGCTTAACATCAGGCGAGGTGAAGTCAAATTGACGTGTCCTATATAAAAAAAAAAAAAAAATACAGTAAGAATGCCGACATAAGTGAAAAGCTATCCAAGGGTAGCATAAACGGAAGACGTACAAGGGATATCCCCTTAACTTATAATCATCTAGTTTTGGAAAGTCCGTGAACAGTCAAAAGGATAATATTAATTCTAGATGCATTATTGTCTAATAGTAGTTACGCAAGTCACGTAGGCCATCTAATACTGACTTATTATCATCACAAAGTGTTTTCCTTCATTATAATTATTTATTATTAGTACTAAATACGTAATAATAAACAAACAGCAGGATATATATTATTATAAAGTATATAATTTTGTTTTGTATGAATAAGATTTTCATAGTAGGTATGCTTATTCCTAGAAAATATATTTATAGTAATAAGTTACTATTAAGTAATGTTAGTATAACAATAGGAAAAGCACTTAGGTACTTACAACATCAAACACGAGCCTACCACAATGCGCATAAGCCGTTCAATTGGGTATTTGACAACTATTGCAATAAAATGTGAAATATATTGGATAATAACTATACAAATGTATTTCACCTAAAGATGAATACTTACATTTGATCTCCTTGCGGCGCTGGATGAGACACTTCGATGAAAGCGCCTTCCCCGATCTCAACGCAGAGTCGATCTGTAGTTCCTTCTGGAGGTTCCCATCGCCCTGGCACGCCTCTCAGACGCTCGAGGCCTATATAAGTTATAGTAACGCTTTTACATTATGAAATAATTAATGACAGTTTACATTAATGTTTTACATTATTATCACAATATTAACAAGGTAGGCTCTTTGGTATTCCAGATTATGGTTTATCTCTGAATCCAACTTCATCCAGATCCGCACTGATGTGATTGAGTACCGGACTGATATGATCTGACGTGATTGAGTATTTTTTGTAGTATTAAGTAGTTTGAGATTCGCATTTATGTATGATAGTAAGATTCTTAAGCTGCTAACCTTCGCTTACATAGGAATCCCAGACAGGTTTCGAGTTACAAAGGCGTACGGCTATGTCTTGCAGGAGGAAATCAGCTGGCTTGTAGGGTTTCACTTCATAATCCCAGCCGCCTTTAGCATTTCTTAGCGCCTTTTCACAGAATATGTACACATACCTGACAACAAACACAAATAAGAATTAAGTATAAACAGAATTGCTTAGTCCAACCTTTATCTATTGAAAATATATTACTAAACTATAGCTTCTCTAATAGATACTTAAGCTTACGCCTATTTCACTCCAGACTAAGCAGAGACAACAGCCTATCATCTACCTACTCTTAAAGATTAACTTTTAATAAACTTTCATGGGTGTTCATCAAGACCCCGAACACAACCCCAAACCTTGGGTCCCAAACCTAAGTCAACCTTGGCTGCCAGCCGGTACGAAGCTTCTGAATAACAGCGAAATCCGGTAGAAGCGGCTCGCTCGCAATTAATAGCCGTATAAACCAATTATGGTACTTATTAGTAGACATTTATGGTATGGAACAATTTTACTGAGTCAGAATTTAAGTTTCATAGGGAAATACCGTTTAATGTAACTGTTGACAGGCAAGGTAGATTTTAAATCTACCCAATACTTAGGTACTTATTTGCAGACTTTTACGGTATTGAACTAAGTAGGCACTGAGTCAAAATTTAGGTTGCATATGGAAATACCGTGTATGTAACTGTTGCCAGTTAAGGTTTTTCAATCTCTTCGTCAATTTACGCACCTGATACTAAACCCACTACCCACTACTTGATTATTTATTTGTAGACTTTTATGGTGTCAGATTTTGGTTGCGGAAATACCGTGTATGTAACTGTTGCCAATCAACATAAATACCAAAATCACAACTTAGATGCTTATTTGTAGACTTATACGGTATTACACTAAGTACTGAGTTAGAATTTTGGTTGCATAGGAAATACCGTGTTTGTAACTGTTGCCAATCAATATAGCCTCCGTGGCGTGGCGGTAGTGAACGCGACTGCCACGCAGGAGGCGCGGGTTCGATTCCCGCTCAATGTAAATATTTGTATGCATGAATATGGCTATTTGTATTGGTCTGGGTGTTTCTATGTATAATATGTATGTATTTACAAAAAAAAAGTATCTAAGTATGTTTATCCGCATTCTAGATTCCATAACACAAGCTAGTTAAGCTATGCTTACCATGGATCTAGATAGCGTTGTGTGGAATGTTGTGAAAATAAATAAATATAATACAAAATATATATATATATACCAAAATCACAACTTAGATGCTTATTTGTAGACTTATACGGTATTACACTAAGTACTGAGTTAGAATTTTGGTTGCATAGGAAATACCGCGTATGTAACTGTTGTGAATCAACATAGATACCAAAATCTGCTCACAACTTACATGATTATTTGTAGACTTTTATGATATTGAAGTCAAGGGTCAGAATATAGGTTATATATATACGGAAATACCGTGTGTGTAACTGATACTACACATTAAATTAAACAATAGTTGCGGATTAATTTTAAACTTTTATCGTAGACTTTCATTTTTTTAGGTAAGAATTTCACATGTATGTCCTTATTTGGAGAGTTTAGCACTGTTTCATTGAGCAGGATAAAACCCAGTTATATATTATCAAATAATACCTATTGAGGTCCTTAAATTAACCGTAATTCCATATGATACCGCTAATTACATATTACGACAATATTAGGCATCTTCCTGCTATTTATATTAGGAATTATACTGCGGTTTAGGTAGTTTCCTTAAGTACAATCTGCACTAATTTACAATAAACCTCAAAGCTCGGTTTTGTTTGAATTAAGTAGTCGTAAGTCATCTAATATCTACTGCCTAAAGGTTCATTTCCGCTGTCATGTAAGCATACCTGCAACTAGGTAGTTAACTGTAGGTCTGTAGTTCAAATGTTGTGAATATCTTTCAGTTCATATGTTCACTAGTGTATCAAAAATGGTATTCGTTCGAACAGAATATAAATAAGATAAATACATTTACATTAACATTAACATAAACTCACGCCTGTATTCCCCGAAGGGATAGGCAGAGGTGCTAGCACCCACATTTCGCCAGTTTATGTTTAGGTCCCAATGTAATAGGTGGCGAGCCTATTGCCATTAACCGGGCACTTATAAACCTGCGATAAATACACACATAACTTCGAAAAGCATCGAAAAGTCATTGGTGTGTGCCATAGTAAACCTGGGATCGAACCCGAGACCTCGTCTCAGCAGTCCATTACCCATACCACTAAGCTACCGCACTAAGATAAATATGACGTGGTATTAGAATAATGGTACCTACTGGATTGAAATTGAGCCAAATTATTTTTTTTTCTGATGTTTTTTAAATTGCCAGTTATTTTCTCTATCTCTATACAGAATAAACATTTTTTTTCAACAAACTCGTTGTCCCAAAATCCAACCTAATTTCTAAATCAGTACCTTCACAATCAAAGATTTTATCTTGTAGCACTTACAATCCAATTTCAGCAGATCTTGATACTAGGAGCTAAATGATAAGATAACAATCATAATTGAATCTACAAGTGCCAAAGGTCAAATAATTTAACTCTGTGAATGAACTATCAACTCGGTCGGGTAATGCATGGGACGCTGCCTATTAATTCTACCTACCAGTAATACCCATTTAGTTAGAAGTTTATACAATCTACAATTCAAATCAGAGTTTAAGAACCAATAAAATAGAACTTATAGGTACTTACACCAAACTTTATTGGTTAGGCACGTTTTCTCAAAAAAGCCGTGTCATGTAAGTAGGTGGATCGATAAAATAAACGGAATGATCATTCTTCAGTCAATACTACTTTTAATGTTGGTTACTCATTTTGATATAGGTAATTTCGTTTTACCTGGTTTATGTTAGATTACTTAATACCTTATAAGTGCTTAATTGTCCCTTCAACATAAATCTACGTATTTTTTTTAAGTAGAGAGAATAGTAAAAAGGGGACTGTTTAGCTGTTTGGCCGAGTCTTTTGGCTATTAAATCCATTTACGGTAACGACCATTTTGAAACAATAATTGCCGAATCTATCTCCCACGTATCTACAATCTTGCAAGTTAAATCTATGCTTACTATTGATTTTATTATTTAATTTTATTTATTTATTCATGACTAAAACTGTTGGTTTCACAAACAATCTTGGCATTAACTACCTTAAGGACCCTGACCCTTATTTGTCATACGTAGCGAATCAACTGGCTACCGGAGACAGTACAGGAAGGGTAATTGAACTCGAACGAGATTCAAGCGGGAACGGGGGATTAGCCTGCTGTGTTTTTTTTTTGTTATTAAGATCTCAGCATCGATTAGGTCTGTATACTTACTGATTAGTTGTAGATCAGTGACTAAAGTCGGAATTAATTGTATGATTTTGGGGTAGTTAGATTCTTCAACATAAACATTATTGGAACATTAAATAAGAAGAAATTGAAGATTTTTTTCCAATATTCTCTAAGAGATTTCTAAAGGTTGTCTGTCTTTCTAATATAATACCTACTAAACGCAGACCAAATCGACGAGAACACCTAATACGTCGTTAAGTACGCGCACTATTTTACGTGCGTACGTAACTACCTACGTCATGTATATCTCTGATGCAATATTTCAATGATTTGTCTATAATTTAGATTAAACGGGTTCTGTAAGAAAATCAGTCCAGTCATACCACCTATTATTGAAGTCATCGATAATTTTTTAACATGGGTAAGCAACGAGTTACTGTGGGTACAGGCCTACAGTCCGTCAAATCTAAGAAGTACCGTTTGACAGTTCTGACAATTGAATGATAGGGATGGGATGAAAAAATCGATTACTATAATATCCGAACTTTAAGAGATCGATTACTATAATATCCGAATTTTAAGAAATCAATTGTTATAATTAAATAAAAGAAATGTTTAGGATATTTTTTTATTCACTACTAGTACTAGTATCGTCGTCTTCGTCATCATCGTCATTTAAATTAATGACCAGTTGATTGTCCATTACATTATCAAAGTGTACGTCTCTTTCGAAGTCGTCCATTATTATTTTCTTTGTTTTTTGTACTACTTTACTCCAATCTTCCTGTGTAACTTGGGCACATGCTTCCTTTAATAAACCTTCCATTTTCTTGACACTGAAGGGTGGTTTTGTGTTGTGTCTTGCTGCATAACCTGTAAAACAATAATGTAACTATTTGATAGCAGACGAAAACCATTGTTTAAATTATAAATGTTAGAAGTACTCGTGTTATTATTATAATATTATAAAATATTACCTTTAACTTGGGCCCAAATCAGTTCAATGGCATTATATTGGCAATGGTACGGAGGAAGTCGTATGACTTTGTGCCCGTGCTCTTCGGCCAATTGGTCAATTACATATGTCGGTTTTGGTGGTTTATGCAATTTCACTAACTGTAATAATTCAGCTTTTAATAGTGACATGTCGGCATCCACTCCTTTTCTTTGCAGCCATGCCACCAAATCTGCTTTCTTATTGGCTGACGTAGGTGCTTTATCAATTTGCACAGAGTGGTATGGGGCATTATCCATTATAATTGTGCTGTTAGGAGGGATATTCTGTAATAAATTTAAGAACCACTCTCGGAACCTTACTGCGTCCATTTCTTCATGATACTCTTTAGTGCTTTTGGATTGGAAAGCTAATAAAGAGTTTTCCACGAAGCCTGTAGACGCTGACCCAGCATGGCATATTATGAGGCGTCCACCTTTTCCTATCGGCACCTTCGAGCACGAAGCTTCAGAATCATCAGTCCATGTTTTCGGCACAGAATGGTTGGAATTTAGCCAAGTTTCGTCCAAAAATATTACATTATCCCAGTTTATAATTTGTTTAACTTCGCGCAGGAATGTTAGTCGCTGCATAATTATGTCATGTCGCTCCATAACAATTTTTCGTTTGTCAACTTTTTTGTATCTGAAGCCAATTCCTGTTATTACCGTTCTCAACGACTCTATGCTTCCCTTATACAGCCCGGCATCTTTTAAAGTTGCACATAACTTTGCCAATGTTGGAAATTCGCCTCTTGTAAAATACCCGTATATATGGTTTCTAATAGCATGACTATCGAATTCATCGATGCCTGTCACAGGTTTATTTCTTTTTCGTTTTTTCGGTGTGTGAAGTACGTTACTGTCACTCCCCGAAGGCCCATATTTTTCACTTAATATTTTGCCAACGGTGCGGCTACCAATACCGAGAGCTTCACCGACGCGATCCCGAACTTGTGTAACTGGCAGTAGAAGTCCACCATTTTGAGATTCACGCTCAAAATACTCGTGTAATTTCACCACCAATTCACGAGCCTGGCTGTTCAAAGTACGTCCTCTTTTCGACATTATTAATAAACACTTGCTTAGTTCGGAGTCCAGTATAAATATTGCCAAGGTAAACGGATAAAGAATGATCAGTCCAGAAAAGTAATAGCCAAGTCACAAATTGTAAAACACAAACGAGAAAGCAAGTACGCGCACAGTCAGCTCCCAAGATGGCGAGAGACTGCTGACGCCGAACCGACCGAGCGGACCGCGTGCGCTTGTAGTTGGCAGTGTTGCCAGAAAAAAAAAATTGTAGAGACTTGGAAACCTGCGATTTTGCCTATTGACCTAAAAATAATTAAATTAATTTATTTTAGGGTATCTGTGTATTCAGTGCATTATGCGGTCGCGCAGTAACGTCGTTAATTTATAACATCAGGCAACAACATTTTTGTGAATGGGTTCTACATACCTTATTTTTATTAGTTTTAGACGTAGAAATAAGACTTAGAAGAAAAAATTGTAATTGTAAAATCAATGGATGTGCTTGTTAAAAATTTGTTTATTTCTCCGTAATATGCAAACCCATACTATCATACACAAAAATAAATGTAAAAAACACTATCCCTGACTCCATTTACTATTTCGACAGCGTTAGCGCGAGAAACCCCGACTTATTTGGGCGCGAAAATCAAAAATCGACAAATCGCTTTCGACAACTTTTTAAAGAAGCAAATATATTTGATTTATAAATACGTATTTTTGGTGAATGGGTTTTATCTCATATTTTACGATTACATAACTATTTAGTTATGTAATCGTAATATGTGAGATAAATCCCATTCACATGAAAAAATATTTGTTTGGTTGTCAAGTGTAATTTGTAAATAATACATTCGATTTTTCGTATATGTAAACGATTTTTTTGCATACAAGTGTATCCGAAGAGTCGCAACACTACGTGCAGTGACCTAACTACGTAACTTTGTAATGAGGTCAAGAATATAACTATTAGAAATTATTTACTGTGTAAATATGTGTTATTTTGCTTTGTTTGAAAGTTTTCAATTACATTTAGATATTAAGAATTGTACATTTTTAGATACAATAATGAAATCTTTCTAAATTCATGGTTTTATGAAAAAGGTTATCGAAACTGAATAATGTACGTATGAACAAAGTTGTTTCGGTTTGAAAAATATGAAACGTCAAACGGTACCTCTTAGATTTGATGGACTGTAACTTGCAATCCCTAGAAAACATATCACGTTCCTTTATATCTGTGTTTGTTTGTGGTTGATTTGCGTCAATTAGTAATAACTTTAGTGTTTTGTGCTGAACAATAATAACTGCTTTATAATAAAATCCTTGTATGTACGTGATAAAATGTGAGTTCGCATATATTATATTGATCCAATCTCACAATATGATGAAGACATTGACGTGCATGCCTGGCTAAAAGTAAATTCACGGCTACATTATTAATGCGTGGATGCACTTTAAAAGAAATGTGAAAGAAAATAAAGCACTCTGCGCTGCGTTCACCGGCAAAGAAAGGAAACTGCACGATACTTACGTCACTCTCTCGTCTTACTTATCTTTTTTATCCTAAACACAAAATATTGATAGCATCAACATTATTCAGCGAAAGGGCATCATGACTTGTTCATGTGTCCAAAATCAAAAGGGGGTTGGCCAGTTAGCCACAGTATGAACCAGTGGTGAGGGGTCCATATAACCCGATCGCGGCCGGCTTCAAAGGATCACATGATGCATGACACCACCGGCATAGGTAGATAGCTATTGATAATTCCCATTCGTCCGATTCGTCTTCTACTTCATACTAGCGTTAATCCCAGTCGCATTAAAAGCTTTCAGCTTGGAGTCTGGGTCTGGTCTACCAGTCTAACTGCGGATTTGGGTAAAAATCGATATTTTCTATGAAGCGACTGCCATATAACCTCCACAACCCAAAGGCAATATCGAAGCATTGCAGCTAGACCAGTTGGTGGGCTTTTGAGGGCTCCAACTATCCGTAACGAGTGCCATGGATGTTTTTATGGCAACCGGGGCCGTTGGCTTAGTGTGCTCTCCGAGGCACGACCAGACCAATGCAAATGCAAATATTTGAACTGAGCGGGGATCGAACGGAGGCTGTCAGGGTTCGTTCGATTGAGGGATTATATTTCGAAAGTTATTCATATTAGGTATATTTTATACGATTTCTACATTATAGCATTTTTAGGTAAAACACGTGAAAGACACGTGCCATTTTATATTGTGACGAGCATGATAATTAAGTACCTGTTCAATATACGTCACAGGAGACTCCAGAACTCTTGTAGGTTGAATAGTAATGTGGTAATTTGTCATTAAATGTGGTGCAAAGTCAAGCAATGTGTCACTTATTGTCTAGCTAGAGAGCTGCCTACATATCTCTACCTCATCTTTGACGTCAGACATAGGAACTTACTTAGTAACCGTATAAGTACTGAAGGGTGTAATGACTAGTAATGAATGAGTAAGATGCTGAAACTCAAACTCAAAGTATTTATTCATTAAATTGTTTTGACATCAAATTAGTTTAATTGGATGTTAGTACTTGGATAACCAAGATACTTGAAACGTCAATCTCAGCACCGACACGTAGAACTCATTCATGCCTTTGATAATAATGCTTAAATAAACACTTTCTACATTTTGTATCCTTCTACCCTATTTTCAAAATGCTTTCTGTTAAAAGAATGAAAGGAGTCCGATACGTCAATTTTGTACTTCTGTTTTGAAGAAGTTGCTACGAAATAGAAGGTGAAAGAAATGTGTAACTCATAGGAAAATCGTATAAGAAGGCAAACAGTTACATTTTCCTATTTTTACTATCTTACAGTTTTCCTGTGAGTAACACTGTTGATAGAAAACAGGAAGTTAGGTGGCAACAGGACATTCAAATGTATTGAGATGGGGCAGACGAGAAAAAAGACTTGCCAGACCGTAGAGCTGAGATTGAAAAGTAAAACGTTATTAAATTACATGAAGATTTAATCACCTGTTTCTTAAATTTCATTATATTTCTTACTTCAGCAGAGTTAATCGTCAACTCCCTCGCAATAAACTCGTCCGATCGAGGGAGATGGCACAAAATATTTTAATTTATTTTTCTATTCGTCAACTCGCACGACACTTCAAATCATTGCTGATTTGGTACAGTCAACTATAAAAGTCTTTTGGAGTGTATATTTTATGTAGCAAAATAATAAGTTTACAATAAAATAAAACAAAATTTCAATTTCAATGAATTGGATTAAGCACTTGATAGAAAGTGTAT
This sequence comes from Eilema sororculum, assembly GCA_914829495.1. Taxonomy (NCBI): domain Eukaryota; kingdom Metazoa; phylum Arthropoda; class Insecta; order Lepidoptera; family Erebidae; genus Eilema; species Eilema sororculum. The sequence goes on along the minus strand of OU618543.1, from coordinate 12,925,532 downwards.
TGATCTATTTGTAACGTCCATTAGGTAGGTACCTACCTAACCGATACAAGTAAGGTAGATTTTGTCACGGAGATATACCGTGCCTAATAACAAGTAATTTTTTACTTTTATGTAATGTATGAGTTATCGTGTCTATGGCTCACATGAGGTGTTGCTGTATCTATGTATTTTTAGCATAGCTTATTTGACAGTAGTACTTTTGCTTTTCTTCGTTTATTAGGCGAAGCACAGGATGAGTAATTCATTCACAACATTGAATTGCCCCCACTGCCCAGGGCCCGTTCGTACATTCAGTACACATGGGCTCAAAATTCATATAGGGCGAAAACACAAGAACTTGCGGGGGTGCCAGGTGCCCGCCGCGCAGACTGACCCAAGCAGCACACGAGGCTGCTTAATAGCCAAATAACGGATTTCCAAAACGCTTAAAGCCAAATAAGGAAGCTGCATTAAGTCTGTATACGACCTTATTCAGCTCTTATAACTCTTAAATGGGCACAAATTTATTCAGACATGGGTTCACATAGCTGCTTAAGAGCTGTGTAGCAGCAACTTAACAGTGTTATCAAGGGTAACAGCACAAATTATTTAGCCTCAAGTTCACATAGCTGCTTATGAGCTGTGTAGCAGAAATGTAACAGTGTTATAAAGGGTATCGACAGTACTTTGCGCTGAAATCCGACTGACTAAGAGATCACAAGTTACTCTTTATTCAGAAAATATGTCTGTAATGCGCGCTCTATACATATTGTAAACCGCGAAAGGCTACTTAATTGCGGCCTATGTAAAATTAATGAACATGCAATACTGGGTTTAAGCAATTTACCGGTGCTTCTAGCTGCCTTGATGGACATTGCACTTTGTTACGTGAAGTGAATATTGGAAACGAAATTAATGGTGGATAATATATTCATATCCCTGATAAGTACATTGTTTTACATAGTAATAAAGGAAAAATGATTGGGAATTTAATTTTACTGACATTATACATATATATTATCTAAGAAAATTTTAATGCGCCATGAAAATATTTTGTTTTTAATTAGTTTAGTGATATAAATAAGCTGTGATGTAAACTATGACAAAAAAATTTGTAGTGCTTTGAAAAGAATTATAAGATAAAAAGTTATTATTATGATATTAGGAAGTAAAAACTAGTGCAATAAATTTTATTTCTTGCACAAAACATCGGAAAGGTTGAAAAATCAATCAGAATATGTTTAGGTTATAAAATAAAATGGTGGATTTATGTTAAACAGTAACGTGAATAGTTAAAACTCTTATATTCTACAACAGGCTGTCTAATAGTTCACTAGTGCGCTGTTATTCTACAAAAAAACTGAATAATATTACACATGTGAACTGTATACAGCTATAAGCTGTTTTCTTTACTTTTAATTGTTCACAAGCTCTACCTTTAGCCATGATGTGAATAATTAAACAGTTATTATACCGACTCTTTAGGGATCCCTAGTATTAAATCTAAAACCACCGCATGGACTTCCATTACAAAATTGTCAAAGCAGTATTATTTAGAACACTATTTTACGCGTGTGCGAACCTTTCAAGTTGGGTAGTAAGATATAGTAATATATAATTAATATATTTATTATTTTTTATTGTAAAATTAAATTGTACAACAACATAAACGCAATATTTCACCCTAAACATCATCTTCGGAGTTATTCATATTTTGTACGGAACCATCCTGTTTCAAACTATTTGTCAAGCTTTGCGTTACGTCCCGACTTGAAGGTTTTATTCCTTCTACCTTTATAATTCTTTGATACTCTTTCGATAATTTTCTTCTAATGCCTCCTGTTCTTGCTTTCAATTTCCACGAATTACGCGAATTCATTATAATATATAGCAAATAAAAATACGTTGGATATGGTCTCAACTTAGTTCCACTGACTGATTACAGTACCACATATGTTACTTTTATTCAGATAACGTCGGATTTAAGGTACTTATGTGAACCATTATAAAGTAGAAGCCGTTAATTCTATACACTAGTGAGTCTCTAAGCAGCTGCGAGGCATCTAGTGAATGTTTAAATAGCCGCTATGCAGATACTATCAATTGCAGTATAAAGGCTGATTAGCGGTAGACATATTCAGGTATAAGCTGTAATATGGGCCACATATCGTCCATTATACAGCTATTCACTTCAAAATAGTTCACACGTGCCCCTTTAATAAGTCAGTGTAATAGGAGTTCACAAATATCTTCTTAAACAGCATTTGGCGTAATTTTATGCACTAAACAGGCCTTACTACGGTTTAGGCAATAGAAAAGGTTAGAAGCTGAATAGAGTAATTAAAACATACCTTTATAGCACTCTTAGCGTATTAATGGTGATTTTGTCGGTCTTAATCAGCCTTAATACAGCTTTTAATTAGCTAAAGCTGTTTAAATATCACTGACCGCTATTATACAACTGTAGCATCACCAGTGTACTCTTAGAAGCGTCTTAATACGCACAGAGTTTCAAATAAGTCTTAAAGTGGGTAGTTATACAGCTATCTGTGCTACTTGGGGAGCCAGTCCTCAACGGATCCATTCCCGTACACCGGGCACCTGTGACGGGTTGCAGTCAGATTTCTATGGATAGATTGGCTCACTTGAGGGATAGCGTGCCCGTGCTTCGCCACATCCCTAGGAGTGCGAGAAACCAGGCGGCAGGCAGGATGTGTGACCTGATTGACGGATGCGTGGCCTCGAATGGTGTGGGCGACTGGGCTTCTCTTCTGTCCTTTGCGTACGGGGCCTTTAGGGTTTCATCCAGGGATCTTCCAGGGAATGTGACAGCCAAGGTTAAGGCCAACATCGTGTCCGCAGAGGACTTGCGGGTAGACGAGGGGACTGACGTTTTACGCCCCAAACCTGGGTCTTGGTCCTTGCGGAAGACAATAGAGTCCAAGGTGCATGATGGTGACGTGAGGGGAGCAGTGCGATTATTAGTATCTGATGATACTTTCGCACAGCGGGGGCCGGAGACGCTAGCAGTGCTTAAAACAAAACACCCAAGTCCATCGCGGCCGCTTGCCTTCCCACAAGCGCCGGACCTGTCAGCCGTAGCAGTGACAGTAACAGATGATGCGGTGTCCCAGGCCCTCGCCTCCTTCTGCAATGGGTCTGCCGCGGGATTGGACGGTCTCCGCCCCAGCCATTTAAAAGAGCTCACCTCTCGCTCGCCGGGGGAAAATGGACCTCGTCTACTGAGTCGACTTACGAATTTCATGCTGGGTGGTATTTTTTTTTTTATACAGGACACGTCAATTTGACTTCACCTCGCCTGATGTTAAGCCAAAGGCAAAGTCTCGGAAAGAGGGTCACCATCGTAAACATTTACCATGTTAACAGTGGTGGCACTCAGCTTGACGGCCTCATTAGATGCCTTTTCACACCCCGCTTAAAGGACCCGGGACTGTAGAAAGAAGGAAACACGTGATCTGGCAGGGAGTTCCAGGTCTTAATGGTGCGGCATAGGAATGAGTCACTGAAACGCTTGGTTCTAGCAGGTATACTCTGCACCGTATATGGATGGCATCTTAGCCCTGCACGTGTCGTCCTGTGAAGGAAAGGGGTCAACCCAGAGGTGTGTCCTTATTTGTATGGGGCATCACTTTGCGCACTGGCTAAGAAGGACGGGGGAGTGAGGCCGATTGCTGTCGGTAGCGTGTTTCGGCGACTTGCGGGCAGTGAGAGAAAGTGTGGCTGGGTATCTGCGGCCGCATCAGCTGGGGTTTGGCACAAGTTTGGGGTGTGAGGCGGCGATCCACGTTACGCGCGCATTCGCCATGGCTGACGAAAATGCAGACTGCGTCATAGTCAAGCTGGATATTTGCAACGCCTTCAACACACTCGAGAGAGACGCCCTGTTGCGCGAAGTTTGTGATCTGGCTCCTTCTATCTATCCCTTTCTCCATCAAATATACCGTTGGCCCTCTAATGTTTTCTATGACCAAGAACTCATTCTGTCACAAGCTGGGGCACAGCAAGGAGACCCGCTCGGGTCCCTCGTGTTCAGCTTGGCCATTCACAGTGTCATCAAAGAACTCGAATCGCCACTGAACGTCTGGTATCTGGATGATGGCACAATTGGTGGCAAACCAGAAGACGTTCAGCGTGATCTGGTAGCACTTGTTTCCCGGTTCGAGGGCCTGGGGCTTAAGGTGAACAGAGCAAGTGTGAATTCTTTCCTTGCAGTGCCCCAGCTAGTAGACACTATCCAACCTTCAACTCTATTTTGCCCGGCCTAAGAGAACTATCTCGCTATACTTTTCACTACTTTTACTCTCCCCGAGGTCATAAATAAGCGCAAAAATCTTCTATAAGATGCTCAGGGACATCTCGAAGGCTTGTCGGCACATGTAGCTTTGACCTTGTTGCGCATGTGCTTCGCGCTGCCAAAGCTTACTTACTTACTGAGAACAACCCCCACTTGGATGTGCGCGGCAGAAATCACCTCCTTTGACAATACTTTGACATCTCTCGTGGAGTCTGTCCTCAACGTGTCCTTCACTGAGCCCCAATGGGACCTGGCCTCTCAGCCTATCAGATTTGGGGGCCTCGGGATACAGCGCGTACAGGACATGGGCATACCGGCTTTCCTTGCGTCATCGCATGGGGTTGCGGGCCTTGTCGCTGTTATACTTCACTCTGACAGCGTTGGGCCCAATATCCCCTTTGCGTCAGAGGCATGGGAGTCTTGGTCGACGCTTAGTAATGGTGCACGGATCCCGGCCACTCCTCATATCCAAAAGTCTTGGGACGAGGTGGGAGTCAAGCTGGCCCACGAGCGGCGTTTGGGAGGTGCGACAGGGGTGGATCGGGCGAGACTGCTCGCTGTGTCACAGCCGGAGTCTGGCGCATGGCTGCAGGCATTACCGTCGCCTCATTTGGGCACTTTATTAGACGATGACTCTTTGCTTGTGGTGGTGGCTCTTCGCTTGGGCTGCCCGTGTGAACCCCATAAATGCACCTGCGATTCCGTGGTGGAAGCTGACGGCCATCATGCGTTGAGTTGTCGTCGTGCCGCAGGTAGGTTCCCTCGTAATCATGCCCTCAATGACCTGCTGCGAAGAGCCCTGGTTTCGGTGGATGTGCCTTGCGCTCTCGAGCCACCAGGCCTGTCCAGATCGGATGGCAAGAGACCAGATGGGTTAACGCTCGTGCCTTGGAAGAGGGGTAGGTGCTTGGTGTGGGAAGCGACCTGTGTCAGTACTGTAGCGGCGAATCATCTGGGTCGCACGGCTCTTTCTCCTGCGGCCGAAGACGCGGCCACAAAAAAACGTGCAAAGTACATGGCCCTTGAGCCCCAATATATCGTGGTACCGGTCGCGTTCGAGACCATGGGCAGTTGGGGCATAGAAGCGAAAAAACTGGTGACTGACATAGGTCAGCGATTAAAAGAAAAGACTGGTGACTCCCGCTCCGGATCGTACAGAGAAAAGGAACCCCCCTTGAGAATATAACCATTATCAAGGGGGGTTCCTTTTCTCTGAAGCTTACTGTACCTGGTGCAAAGGCTAGCTATTGCAAATGCGGCCAGTGTTCTGGGCTCCTTTGCACCACACACGACCCGGGGCGGGTTATTTACGTGACAGAAGCTTGGCTGGCTACTTGACTACTATTATTATAATTTATCATTAAATTTTGAATTCATTTTAATCCTAAAATTTAAATAATATATAATAATCAACAACCTAGAATAAAGACTACTTATTTATAATAATCAACATTATATACTCAAAAAGTATCTAATAAAAAAACACAATAGGCATAGTTAAGTATATAACAAACATAAATCTTCGTACACTGTAACAATTAATAATAATAGGTCTGTATCTATGGCCGAGTACGGCCGCGGTGTCATTATTAGTTCCGAGTTTGACCGCGGGACTTATTTTCTGGCGTTGACTTCTGCGTGCTTAGTTGACAGTTAATTTAGCGGTAGAAGGTACCGTTATGGCCGCTATTTTATTCGTTATTTATTTTTACTTTGGCAATAATTATAATGAATAACTAAGAGGAATCATTGTAAATAATAATGCACCTATTTAAATGTTGAAATGCATTTAACAACTTAAAAGACTATCGATTTATTCTTTCAATCATTACAAAACATTTATAACGCATCGAGTGTTATGAAGAATTAAATGGATCCCTTTTTTGTAGACCTCTTTGCTCTTACCATAATATTATACAAATAATCGATTCTGTGTGAAATATATTTTTTATTTGACTGTACTTTATACCTGCGTGCGAGTTGACGAATATAAGAATAGGTAAATTCAAAAATGTGCTGTCTCCCTCGATCGGACGAGTTTATTGCGAGGGAGTTGACGAATAACTCCTTCAGCGAGTAGTGGTCACTATACTACTAACTATGCGACATTTTCATTTTATGTATCGTAGTTTTACCAAGACGCGTATGACTAACTAATTTTACACTCCATACTACACAATAAGGTCGTTTGTTTGAATACAGCGATAAATGTTTGGACAAGGATATTATATAACCTAGTTCATAAGAGTGGAACTGTGTTTTTACGTAAACTGTAGATGACATACATTAGTTAATCGGTAGGTACTGCTAGGCGATTTACGTCTTAGTAGACAAACCCCTAAAAACATAATCTAGAGCTATCATTAATGTTCCCGGCTTTGGTGGCCTACGGGCTTCTACCTATAAGTTTTAGCTGATTAAGACAAGACAAGGTCCTAAGCCTAGTTCTGTTTTTGATCAATATAGTCACTATGGTTGAGATACAGGAGGCATTGACGACTATGTACTTGTGGTTCGCATTAGGACAATATTTTTAGAACCTAGAAATGCTTTATAACCGGTAATTGTATGCAATTGACTAATATACCAGGACATATATTATGTGCTGGCACATACAATACCGATTTTATGACTGATTCAGTTACGCACAAAAATAGTCATACGGACAGTGGGTAATGGGTATTCTAATATTTTATGGCATGTGAGATGTCATGCTTACAGTTCATAAATTTTTCCCTTTTGGCAAATGACGTCAATATTATCTATTTTGCCAATGTAAGATAGGAATTTGAATCTAATGTAGCAATAAACCAACAAAGACAAGAAATTGCAAATGGATATAAGTTAACCGGAGAATGTTGTGCGTTGGGCAAAATATAGCCATCTCTGTTTCCACACCTCACCTATACTTTTGTTGATGTTAAAAATGAGTCGCCACATTCTTATAAGTTCTAGTAAGTATAAGCTCTCTACAAACTTCATCAATTTTATATAATCTCGTTTGAATGCGAAAAGAGCAATAAGTAATGAATTTAGAAAAACCTTAAGAAGTTCCCCTTCCTCTCTTACTGCGGTCAAGACATGAGGTGGTAAAAGTTTGTTTTGTTATTGTTTGTACGTCGTCGTCGGTTCAAAGTTTAATAATTCAATAGTTCACCTGGTAATTGAATTCTGAATAATATACAGTGAGTAACAATTGACGTTAGTTCCCTTTAGCTCTGTCATTAACCCTCACCTAGTTCAAAAGTGAATTAGAAAAGTATGATTAATACACACTTGTCGGGTAAGTCCGGCGCCGGAGTTGATATGACGACGTCGCCGAGACGCACGTGCCGATCATAATCCGTGTAGTGCGGTACACCGCCGCCTACGCCCACTAGGAACACGTACTCCACCTGTGAATAAGTCTCATATAAGTTTCGTCGTAAAAATTGATTTTGAGCGAAAAAGTTCCATGTAGCCTACGCCTGCCTGAGCATTACGATTCTGCATAGTTTATTTTATGCCCGTTGGAACTTTTATTAGTTTTAAAACGGTTTATAGACCTAGCTGATATGTGTGCCAATGGTTTCAATACTGAGATACGGAAGACTGGATGGAGTCGAGAAGGAAAAAACGGAAAGCAGACCCGCAACACCGACGTAAAGGTCTTGATCGAAGGCAATTAAGACTTAGCCCTGTGATGTCTTTATCATCATCATTACAATGAAGCATTTTTTGTATAAGAAACATCAACCAATTTAAAACAAATACTTACATTAGTATTAAACTAACGATGCGTTAGCTAAAACTTGTTTGTTTCAATAGTACAATTTAATATAATATAATATTTCTTAAGCAATTAATTTTATTTCTCAGACACTTTTGCTTGAAACAATAATATACTCATAAATCAGATTCAAAAATAGATACTGTACGTACCATATGGCATCAAACTTTACGCTATTTTCACCGAGCTAATTCAATCCTCAGCCTAACCAAACAAACATGCCGACCAGATGCAATCATCGCTATTTCACGCATGGATACAAAATACAAATCGAGGCCACGCCATATTTATGCTCTCTTATATCAATGGGATTAGTACTGATTTAATGACGAGTTTGAAGTTAAAACCTCTCGATTATTATAACACAAGAGAATGCTAAAACCATGCTAGTTGCTTAGGTAAACATCGCAGATACACTTCCTGCAATACATAGTAAAATGAAAAGCATTGCTTTTTCTAACTCTTAAGGTATGACTGCTTTGCCTCATGTTTACTTAGCATACCATTTATTTATCAACCATAAGTCACCGTGATTAGCATGGTCAGATCTGTCTGGGGTTAGTGAGCACTTAACTCTGCGTGCATACCATAATCATATGATAGTATGTAAAAGAAAATTAAATTAAACATTCTGGTATCCGATGCAGACTAATTTTACTACTTTAGAAGAAGTTTCAAAGATAACCCCAGATCTAAATTCACGCGGACAAGTAGCGGACACTGAACACAGTAAACAAATGTTTTTATGATATTGTTTGCAATCATGTTAACGTTTATTTTGTTTAAATAAAGATCCCACTTGCCCGTAATAAATACTGTTGTGTATATTGGCGTACATCGTATTATTCTATAATGCTAAATTTACTTTCTTTTTTATATTGTATAAACTATGCAATGCACATGTAGTCATGATAAATATTGGTGCTGGTGTCTGGCAGGTTTTTTGAATGAAAAATATCAGTCTGTCTCTTTGTCTTAAGTATTATAAGGTGTATGGGTCCCTACCAAGACCCCCGGGGCAAAACTGCAGGCTTTTCTCCCAGGTTTGCCCAAAGGTAATCTAGTAGGAGTAACCGGACTCCGGGCTCCGAGCTGAAAGCCTTGGATGCAACCGAGAACTATGCTAAGATGACGATGATAAATGAAGACGAAAATACTTAATATATTTAATAAATTAATTACAAAATCATATCCTACTAATATTTTAAATACTACTAAGTAAACGCGAAAGTTTGTAAGTATGGATGGATGTATGTTTGTTACGCTATCACGTCTAAACAGTTGGGACGAAATTAATAAAATTTGGTATGGAGTTAGCTGACACCCTAGATTAACACATAGGATATGTTTGGTCGCGATAACCGACATTACCACGTGGGCGGAGCCGTGTGCAAATGCTAGTACACCTACTTAGTTTGGAGATAGGGGAGTAAGGGCAGGTACCTACCTATTTTAACTGTTATAGTTACAATAAATTATTCCTAGGAGAATTCCATAACTTTTAAAGATATTCTGTACCTAGTCTGTTTGAAAAATGTTACTATGCGAAAAAAATACCCATTCATCCTATTTCATGTGACGCTCAAAAACCTCAATTTTAAGGAGTTCTAGAAATACTTTCCAAAATATGTTTCACATATACTTTTTTATTTTAGAAGAAAAAACAAACAATTAACTCAAATTTTATTTATCGTCTAACGATTCTACTAGTAAGTTCTTACTTAACCAAAAGACGTAAAGGTACATTTGAGATTTTTTTTATCACTTACCTTCTGGAAAATGCCTAGTAGTCTTGTCGTGGTGTTACCAGCAGCTGTCATGGCTTCACGAGTCCGTCCGACTGATGGCAGCTTTGTTGTAACTACCCGATGATTACCAATTGTGCCCAGTGTGTAAACATTGGACTCACCTGAAATATAATCACAATTTTACACAGTTTTCTTGATAGAACAGTACTTTTTTTGTAAGTACCTACATTAGAACAAAAATGCAGTGCAGATAGAGGCGAGAGAGAGAGAGAGAGAGAGGTACAAGTCACGCAGAATGAGCTGAAGCCTTATTAGAATACAATAGATTTCAAGAGATTCAAGAGGGTTATCTTATTTTAGTTAAACCGTAAAGAAGTTGCAGCAATTGAATTACATTATTAGTATTATTACCCGACTGCCGAAGAAAGTAGAGTAATGTTTTCGATTTTTTCCGGTTTATGATTTCCAAATGGGTACCGCCTGCCATCGGTCGGGTTTCTTATTTTTAATAATTTATTTTATTTGCTTTTCAGTTCTATTTTTACTTTGCAGTCGGGTTTTTTGTTTAATAATCTTTATAAGCTCTTAGGATTATAGCGTAGAGAGACACCTATTATAGGGATAATGAAACAGCAGGAATAATTATTAGGAATTAAAACCATATTAACCAACTATTGTGACGGACGTAATGAGCCAATATGATTCATTTATTTTGTTATTAATATATGTATGTAGGATCAACCACTTCATTCATTAGTGTCTAGAGACCAGTTGGTATAGTCCTATTAAAGGATTACCAATAAATTATTTATTAAGTAACTGTGCAATTAAGTGTTCACCTTAGTCGTTGTTCACCAATCATAATATAAACAAGTGAAAAAGTGTGTGGTGATAAATTTATTGAAATTCTAATTGAAAATGATGGCATTTGTATTGTTCTTAACTGTGTTCGCGATAAACTACAATAACGGAATGGCACGTTCAGTGTCTGGGATTGATACACAAAATAGGTATGTAGTCATTAACTCAATGTAATTAAGTCTCACATTTACTTCTAATGTGACAAAACAACTAATGATATTTAATATATTTTTGATTCATTAGAATAAACAGCGAGGAACACACACGTCTCGGTGATATATACAATCTTCCCACGGTTATAAAACCAGGATTCAGAATTACTATAAAGGGACGTCTAAAACCAGCGGATAAATTGTAAGTTTAATTTCATATTGAAGTTAATAAAATTAATGCATAAAAAAAAGCAGAAACTAATAGATATAATTTATACAACAGGTTTAAGGTTGTATTGCGGGGCGATCAGGAGACCAATGAAATTGGCATCATTACGTACGATTTTGGAAGCGAAACTATAACAGTTACCCCAACGGAAGAACCTGTATCGGAAATGTATGTTCTTCACGGACATAAAGGAGGTAAGATTCGCATAAATATTAGATGAATAGGTGCTCAACTCTTAAAGAAACCGTATTGTATTTATTAGGAACTCAGTGATATCCAGTGAATCTCGGGACCCGGTGGTTTTTCTTGGCCTCTACAAAAAATCCTTCAAATAGACCTTGCCCGGAGAATCTCATTTGATTTCTTACCTTAAACTTAATAAAAGTATCCATAACTAATACACGATGTATCATTCTAATCTACCGACTTCAATATGAACTGTGCATTGTACCTACTCCTTATAAAAGTTTTCAGATTAGGTACATAGCTGAAATATTTATTACACTTTACATCGTGCTTCTGTGCTTTCTTAAAATACCCAGAGAAATAATCGAGGAATTAAGAAGTACTGAGTGATAAATATATACGCTAAGGATTACATTAACTATGTAGGCACGTAATATGACTGACGGGCAATTGGCAATAGGCTTGCCTCCTATTACGTCATGGGACCGAAATCATAATTGGCAAAACGTGGATGCTAGTACACCTCTGCCTACCCCTTCGGGGATTTACAGACGTAGTGGTGATGAGGTATTTGGTATGGCCCCACGAAGGTCATCATGGCCGGCCTAACTTCACCGGCAAGCTGGCAAGCAGATACACCTGCTGAAGCCTCTAATGCAACCGGGAACGGTACTAACATAATGAGAATGAAGCGTAAACGTAACATAGAGCACAGTTAGGTAAAACCTAACAGAAAAAGTAAAGGAGAAGACGGAATAGGTAGACCTCGGGCTCCGAGGCTCGAATGCAAGCGGGAACAACATTGAGATGATGATGATGAAACGTAAAAGTTAGACCTAATACATTTAAGTACTTACTGACAGAAAAAGTAGGTACCTACATAACATTCATAAGTAAAAATTATTAAAATAATTGTTTTCCACTTTTCAGAAACATTTTCGTTAAGGATTACAGCACGAACAAACAAGATAGTCGTTGTTAATTTCGAAGTAAATCAACTTGAACCAAGCTCACCAGTGTATTGGGATATCGGCGACTTACGAAACATCAAGTATATTGAAGTACAGAAAGGTGTAGAGCATACTGATAGTTTATTATTCGAATTAATAAAAAGTAATCATTAGCAACATGATTTAGTTATGCTAATGCTTCTCGTTATATCATGTGATTATAGTAATAGCGTGACATTAACAATGCGCTCCAAGTTTCCACTGTTTGACTTTAATTTCAATTAGGTAAATGATGCTATGAGCTAGAGAAATTGGTAATTACTTAGTCTCAATAGGTACTTAAGTTTGTAAAGACTGTTATAGTAATAAAGTAGTTATAGGTAAATTATTGAAACGGCTGGTTCCGAAATTAAACGATGTTGAATTTATTAAAGCGTTTTTCAATGTTAACCTTCTTATAACATTCAAATGTTCGACAACATTCAAACTTTTTTGACTTCTGCTCGATTACCACGGCAGTATTACTCGCTTTATATCTACAGGAGGATATCGAAAGAATAAAGGGAAAATGGAGGCAGTATAAGACTTCGGCACTGTCATTTACTTAAAAGCTTCAGGGAAAAGATATTATTTCACCAAGCATTTGTATGATTGCAGTGATTATGGGTATTTCGCATTTTTTATGACAAGCATTGTCACTTTTTTGAGTAACTAATCTTTTCATAAGCTAGTTTTTTCTTCGCAGAATTGACGTAGAACATACCTAAATCTGTTGGTTCTGAGATCTTAGACTTTAGCAGAAGGATGTTATTCCAATTGTTGTATGATATTGATATAGGCATTAACACGTTAGTAGTTACAAGTCAGTTACAACAAAGAGTTGTTGTATTTTGGTGACCAGAAATGGTTACGGTATTAGCAAGACGTGACTAGCAACGGTACTTGGAAAAGTGAATTGCCTATTTCACGACGACGACGCCGACGCACGTGACCAATATTAGTTATTCTTATTACTGTTTACAGTAACCAACGCCTGGGGTATGTACGCATTCCAAATCAAATTCCAGCTAATATTGAAGTTTTACTAAGTAGATACTTTTATGTACGCAAGAAACACCGACTTTGACAACGGGCATCTGTTTATCGGTGAGACCATAATGCAATATCTTGTAAGTAATTTGGATTTGATAATGGAAGGTATAAGCCACACCTCACATGCAGTAGACAGACAGATACTAGAAATCTATACGTTATAAATATAACGTAACGTATCAAACACACCTTGTGAACTTTTACGCATAAGTATAATTCAATAATATTCTAAAACCGTCTATGCTAATATGAGAAATCTGCTTTCTGGTCACGATAAGCGTCAGTCATACAAATCTCCCTGTAAAAAATACTAACCCCATGACCCTAACTCTTAACCGCAAACGGATCACATTCATATTCACCAATAATTAAAAATTATTTTCTTAAGTTATTGAAAAAATCTAGAATTCTCGAATTTCATTCTCTGAGCTGAGGCTGGCTATATGGGTAGGAGACGGTGTCGATGCATATTGCGCCCCATACTACAGTCCTGTCCATTTTCTATTCTATGGCATTATTGACAAACCATCCGGTATCTTGCCCTATCGTCGTGCGAAACACCGTTTGCTCCAGTACAAACTGGTAGGTACGACGGTAAAGAGCACGTGTCGTATTATGTCATTTAGGCTTGCGTGCTGTGGTTTTCGCCAAGCACTCCTGCATAACGATAAGTCATTGCGTCTGTTCGGTCAATGGCCTCTCTACAACAACATCGATACTTGAGGCCCTTAAACATTGAAAAACAGTACTTAGAATATTAAGCACTTAAGTATCTTTAGATAGGAGGTTCTGCTTAAGTTATATTTACTTGTGCTGATATACCAGTCAGGGGAACTTTACTATGTAAAGAAAGGATTTCCCAACGTTCAAAGAAAACAATAGGTACTTACGGCACTAGTTTATCAGTTTTCCGGTGTAGTTTAGTAAAATGTAAATAAATATACAGTACTTGAGTCATGACTCATGAATAATGGCTCAATACAACGCAAACTATTTTCCCAACGTAAAGCAATATTATTCTTTATACATTTACATTCTAATATTTCAGCATGACTGTCTCAAGAATACATCTTTCTTAATTTAATAACATCATTGCCAAGTGCAGTAAGAATATTATTTCTGTTCAAGAATCTTAATTTATTGATACTAAAAACGAGAAAATTTTCTTATAACAGAATTTTAAACATTCTCAGGACTGTTTACATTTTTGTCACAGACTTTTTATACTTAATTCATTTTTATTTTCTAAACTAATTACAATTTACGATTCTCATAAATCACACCAAAGTATCGCTTTCGTTACAGGTTACAGAGTAGGTAGTTAATTATTTGTCATACGAAAATACCAGCTTAAAATGAAAATAAAATTATGCAAAATAAAGCCTAGTATCCACATTATAACATTTTAGTGCACCATGTAGCACAACGTTGTTGCACAATAGGCGCAAATAGGCGCAACAATGTTGTCGTCTAGTGTCAACAAATGATCAAACGTCAAATGTCACATGTGTTGCGCAACGTTGCCGGATTTGTTGATGGACGTGTTGCGCGTCTAATGTTGCCTAACGGATACGACGACGCTTGAAAGAGTAGGGTACCTAACAATTAGGTGTATTTTTGTATATTTATTATTTTATATTTATTATTTTAATAGTTTCTTGTACTTATCATCCTGGAACAATATGCACTCTAAATACTGGAGATAGCAAATTGCACTCTGAGAAAACATTTCCTTAGTATTAAAAATAAAAAAAAACTGCATTCAATAATTTTCAAAAACTCGTTTGCCACCATACCCGGTAATCGAACAGAATAAAATCTGAAAAATTATAACCTGTATTTTACTGGCATCTATTGATAGTTTTTTTTTTTTTTTTTTATCGTGCGAAAAATCCCCACGGATACCACCCCCACGGAGCCGGTGGAGGCGGTTATGTCGGACTCGAACCGACTAAAACGCACGCCGTCTTGGGTCCTTGGTTGCCGGAGGTGAGATTGCCAAAAGCATATCTCTCGCACCCCGGCAGACCCAGGACCATCTCTATCGAGATGGCCCCCTTCGGGTTGTGGGGACCACAGTGTCCCCATCTAGCCCCGGTTACGGGGAGGCGCATTTTGCGCCGCCACCGCGGCCTGCTTCTGCTAGGGTGACAGGCGGCTCCACCGGTCACCCCCAGGCCAGCGCTCATGGAGGACGGAGGTCGTTCTGCGACCTCCGACGTCCGGTTCGTCTTCGCTCTGCGCGGGCTTCCCGGGCCCGGAGTCTGGTCCGGACCCGACCGGCCGCCTCCTTCTCGAGCATTACTTGCTCGCAGAAGGAGACAGCCGCACCCCAAGCGTTCGCGCATCTTACCATCGCTGTGAGCAACGTGGCGAGTGTGAGGACTCCCACCCCCAGAGCCGCCACTAGGACCCGCCTCGGCGTGTCCCACGCCGGGCACTCGGTCAGCGTGTGCAGCTCCGTGTCCTCGCTCGCATCACAGTGATGGCACTCGGACGTTGGCTCCTTCCGGATCCGACACAGGTAACTCCCGAAACACCCGTGTCCGGTAATCACCTGCGTCAGCCGGTACGAGAGGCTGCCGTGTGGCCTCTCTAGCCACTCCTCCATGATGGGTCTTACCGCCGCTATTACGGCGTGCCCTGCGCTTGGTCGCCCAAGTCGTAGCTCCCATTCCGCTACCATGTCCCTGTGGAGCTGAGACCTCACGGCCCGAATTTCATCAGGCTCGGGTTCCCGTCCCTGCTCCCGCGCCTCCTTTCGATACCGATATAGCATCGAAAGGGCTCTCGCATCCAGGTTCCACTGTAGGGATCCGGCAAGGAGACTCGCCGCCTCCAGAGATATCGTGCGGTACCCCCTAATGGCCCTGCTGGCCATTGCACGCTGCGGCCCACGCAGCAGACGCGCATTGTGGACCGTCAGAGTGTCCGCCCATATTGGGCACCCATATAGGGCCATAGACCGCGCGACTCCCGCGTAGAGTCTCCTGCAGGAGTCATCCGGCCCCCTCATGTTGGGCAGCAGCCGCCCCAAGGCGGCAGCTGTGTCCTTCAATTTAGGGGCCAGTCTTCGGAGATGCTCCCCGAAGTTCCACCGGCCGTCGAGAACGAGTCCCAGATATTTCATCTGGGGCTTGATGGCGATGGAAATGTCTCCCACTATGAGGCTGGAATCCTCCGGTGGGACGCGCCGAGGCCCATGAAAGAACATGGCCTCGGTTTTATGCAGAGCCACCTCGAGACCCAGCCGCCGGGTCAGCTCCACGACTTGGGCAACCGCGGTCGTGGCCTTCAGGGTCGCTTCGCGGTATGTAGCCCCGCACGCCGTCACCAGCGTGTCATCCGCATAACACGTGACGCCGGCACCGTCCGCGAGCTCACCGCGAAGCACCCAGTCGTAACCGATGTTCCACAGTAGCGGTCCCAGGACCGATCCCTGCGGAACACCGCACGACATCTCTCGCCGACCGAGCCCGGTCGCACTTGGGTAGACGACTGCTCTCTCCGACAGATACGCCCCGACTATGCGGCGAAGGTAGAGAGGCACTTCGTGATACACGAGAGCCTCCCTAATGCAGCTCCAGGGCAGGGTGTTAAACGCGTTGGCGATGTCCAGTGACACCGCCAACACCACCTCGCCCCGAGCGACGGCGTCCCTCGCCAGAGTCCTCACGCGCATGATGGCATCCACGGTGGAGCGCCTCCGGCGGAAGCCATACTGGCCATCCGCCAGGTCAGGCCCCACCCTGGATAGGTGCTCGACGAGGCGCTTTGCAATGACTCTTTCAAAAAGCTTGCACACCTCGTCGAGCAACACTATGGGCCTGTAGGCTGACGGTGAGTCCGCCGGGCGCCCCGCCTTTCGGATGAGGACCAGTTTCCCCGTCTTCCACATCTTCGGAAACTGGCCTCGCTCCAAACATGCGCTGAGAAACCCTCTGAGTCGGGGCTCGAGAGCGTCTTCATCGCCTAGAGCTAGGACCCACGCTCGGCCTGGAATGCCGTCTGGTCCCGGGGCGGTGTTCTTGGCCTTAAGCCTTAACACCGCCAGCTCTAGCTCTACCCAAGTGACCTCGGGCACGTCGTCGTCATCCACGCTGGGTGCCATAGGCGACCTAGGTGGCGGAGTCATCTGCGGTGGAATATGTTCCACCGCCCGCGCTGGGAACAGGGAGCCAACGACTCTTCCGAGCAGCTCCGGCTGGAGACACCGGGTCAATGGCGGGGCCCGGCGGCGCAGCTTGCCCCTTACCATAAGGTAAGGCCGCCCCCATGGGTCCCGCTCCAGCGTCTCCAGCAGCTCTTTATGAGCTGCTGCCTTTGCCTGCCTTATTGCCACTCGGAGGGCCTTTCTGGTCTCCCTGTACCCCGCATGAAGCTCCGCCTCTCGGGGCCCCGTATCTGCGGGGCGGCTACGCCTCCTTCGGAGTCTGGTCCACCGGCGGAAAGCGATCACGGAGGCCTGTCGGAGCCTCGCGATGTCCGCTGACCACCAGTAGACCTGACGCCTTGGATTATAGGGCGGAGCCCTAGGCATAGCCGCGTCGCAGACACGCGTCATGGCCTCCCGGAACCACGCCGCCTCATCGTCTATGTCGACAGGCCTGTCCGGCGCTGGGGCCCAGGCCTGTACGATGGCGGCCTCCAGGAGGACCTCCCGATCAATTCGCTTAAGCTTGATAGAGTTAATCATAAAGATCAAATCTATGTAACAAATCTAGTAAATTAAATTAAATGAAATCCCTGAAATCCAAATCTTAATGAATATACGATACTCTGCTAGTTTTTTCTAGATAATAAAAACAGAAAACTTGCAGTTTCATCGTGGTTTCTCACAATTACACCATTATCACTTTGAAACAATGAGTTCTCCCAGACGAAATCACGACCTTGCTATTCTCCATAAGATGACGAAATATTTGTCAATTTACATGGATATATTATCTGTAGGAGATACACTCGATCGAGTCTACTAATAAGTTTCTAAAATTACCAATGCCATAACCTTCATGAACATGACGACTACAGTGTAGATTGCACGAGTTTTGTTTAACGTGCAAAGCTATAACTCATACAGTTACAGTAAAGACATGGTTGTACGTGTACCATCTTCAGAAAAAGTATGCGTATGCCATCTACACAGGTAAACACCAACAAAAAGAAGACAAACAAACACAAACCAGTCGGACTGGTCGATGACTACACGTTGTTGGGCCAAAGCGTAGGTAGGAGATAATGAAAAATCATATTTCTTCAGCTAGTTCTAGCCTTCCACACTCTACGGTCTCCACACACCGGAGAACGACCTCTATCTATTAACACTCATGTATTATTTGTAATTTATTTTCTCGTTACGTGTCTCCAAACCAAATTAAATTTATCATCAATATAAAATGTTGTGATTAGGATTTTATTGCTGCAAGTAATAAAGACCTACCTACCATATCAGCCATTCACAATGACTGATAAAATATGTGTCACGACGCGATCATTGATAAAATATAACTTAACATTTGAATTTCAAGTAGTAGTTTGATAGTAATCATACGTACAAATAGCACATACCTACCTACTTAATATTTTTCCATCCTTCCAAAACTTAAATCCGTAAACTGACCAAAAATATTCACCCACCCGTGGATAATGAAACAGCAAACAGTGAAGTTAAACAATAAAAATGTAGTGAAAGACAAAACGAAGTAAGTACCCCTTACCTAAGTTATGTGCAAAGGCAAATAATAATAAATAGCCCAGCGTTTTGTGACCCTTCAACATTATAATAAAAGTATAAAGGTTTTATACTGTGCCTTCGGGAACAAGTCGTTAACGCAACTTACAAAACGTTAAACTCCATGCATCCTTTTTTTTTTCGTGCGGAAATCCCCTCGGATACCCCCCCCCCCCTGCCGGAGCCGGAAGGGCACGCCGACTGTGGGTCTTGGTGCTAGGCCGGAGGTGAGGTTGTCATAGACATATCCCTCGCACCCCGGCTGACCCAGAACTCCATGCATCCTAGGTGAAAGCCTTGCATGCACTGCAACTGGGTATAATGCTAAGACGATGTTCTTCATCTTTGCGTTAATCCTAGTCGCATCCGAAGCTTTCAACTTGGAGTCTGGAGTTCGCTTTACCAGTCTAACTGTGGGTTTGGCTGAACTTTGATATCTTTGCATGCTTTGACGATGTTGAGTTTGAGATAATTATAAATAACCGCCTTGACCTAACAATATAACATAACGGGTAATTAAAAACATAATTTAGTTAAAAAAAACATATTTTATATAGGAAGTATCTACGATATACCTACCTACCTGCTACGGCGCAAACTGTCTGAAAGTCAACACATATCTACTGACTACTTAGTACAAGCTCCTATCTTGAACAATTCGATTCGATATGCTATTTTATTATCAGTTGTTCTCATTATCATCATCACTCTTCAGCATATAAACAATATAGGTAGGTGTGTAGTTAGATAGAATAAACACTTGCCGCCAATTTTATTTTAGTACCAGTTATTACTATCAGCGCATACTATTATTTAACCAACCTACGAACCCAAACCAGTTCCCATTTAGCATCTGATCATCGCTACACGTTCATATTGAATCTATGAATGTAAAAAGAATAAGAAAAACCCAAGTGGTCCAAGTGCAGTAAAGAGTGAAATGTCGACGCGAACATACGTGTCGTCGTGAGTGTTGGTGAAATGACGTAAAACCTTTTAACTTCGAGGTCGGTGCCTGTTTGTTTTCATCATTACGTCATCTTAAAACAGCTTCTGTCTCAGATCTGCCTTCACCTAGAGGCATTCGCGATGAAACATTGAAGCTTGTAAACGTCTGACGTGTGTAACAAAATTGTGTGACAAAATAATTGAAGATGTTGAAAGCATGTTGGGATTGCCTAGTTGGGTATGACTTAATTAGGTACCTAATTAGTATACCTAGATGTTCGTAGTGAAATTGTAAATCGCGCTATTTGCTTTCATTTTATTAAAGTAATCAAGTCGTAAATAATCCAGTACAAGTACAACGCAACGCGGCACATTTTTATGGACGCACCTTTTTTAAAGTCAATGTCAAGACGAAATGTCTAATTATGTCAAATGTCAGCTGTCAAAACACTGAACTGAAAACTCCTTAGAAACTCCCAAAACAATAATGTTTATTTACACTTTTATGTTATACGTACGTAGAAAAGGCTTCTGAATAAACAATTTGCATTGAAAAAACACGGGTACTAACTTATTGAATTTAGTGTGTATCAAACATCCACGTAGTTGACGAAATAACTGGCGTATAGGTTAGAATATGGGTAATCTTTCGTAGTTTCTGATGTTTTCAAATAAAATTATCATCTAAATGTATGTGATGATCACAGAGACGGCACGCGCGGTGAAGGACCATATACTAGTGTTCAATTGAACGGGAACTCAACCCGGGCTCCTCCGTGGCCTCAGCCACAACTTCAGAACGAGAAGATGTTTATTTTACCGAAGATATTGGATAGAAACGATACCATTGTTATTACAGGCACGACGTACGACCAGCGACGACGGTGAGTAATAAAATACATTTCTATACCTGAGACCAAATGCCCTAAGTGTTGCATAAAATAGGAGCATTATGATAGCAGGTTTTGAATATAACAATAAGGGTAAATCCTTCCCTGTTTATAACTCGATTTATACAATGACAACTAAAAGTTGATTTTATTCTAACCAATGTCATCATCTTGATGCTAATATGTTCCCTAGCTGAATTATTTCAGTATAACAGTAAACATACCAGTTATTTCATTAACATGTAAACCACATGATGCATTTCCACTATACACAAGTTTGAAATTACAGTTATAATCAGCAGCAAATCCTTAATCTTAGGTATATTATCTTATTTGAGGTATATTTATTATTCAACATTCTTTATCAGACTACTTGTGAGGATTTATGTTTAATATTTAACAATTAACTGTTATTACCTTCAATCCAACTAATAACAACAGGTACATGTCATAATTATTTCTTAGAAGTGGCTAATTCAAAGCCAATAATTTTTCCCTTCCTATGATTTGAACTTTTGGCCATTTTGAAATCACTTGATGGCCGTTCATGATTTTAGTATAATAGCATTCTGTCAAGGATCTCCATAGAAAGTATAAATTCTGACATTTTGTTACAGATTTACAATTGGTTTAGTAACAGGATTCCCATCACCAGATTATTCAAATGTTGCGTGTCAATTGGATGTTGATTTTTATGATCTAAACAAGATATCAATACAAATTATAAAGAATGGAAATTCTGCCACTATAAATGAAGAAAATGCTGCTACAGATTATTTTTCAGGTATGGTAGATAATTCTTATGATAGTTGGACATTTTATAATTTTACTTATACTTCATATTGCTACTAGTCATCAACCATATATTATTGATGTTACGGAAGTGACTGCTGCCTGACTCCCACCTTGAGAAGATAAATTGCAACAGATCCATGACCGCAGCATTTGAGGTTAGCTTAGGTACCCAAGGGCTTGGTAGGGATTCATATACATCCAGAAAAATTAATGTTCATACTGTACTATGATTAAAAAGTAAAAAAATAAACACTTTTCCTAATTAAATTTAATTGTTACAGATCCATTATCTTTTGAAGTTAAGTTCAAAGTGAGATCTCAAAATGTAGTGGATGTACTCGTGGGTACATCACATTTAGAGAGCGTTGAACTGCAACATGATGTAAACGAGATCAGGTTCTTGACAGCTTATGGTGATATTGCAAAAGTATCAAGACTTGATTTTAATTTTGGATAACTGAGCAATACATTATTATTGTATTACATATTAGAATATAAGCTAGAGCCAGTGGACATTTAATATCTACAAAATTGATTAAAAAGCAAAAGGATAAAATAGTCAGTAGCAGAAAGCAAGCTAAATTGTGCCTTAAATGCTAACAAAGCCTTCTAGGCTACTATAACAATTTGCATTCCAAATTTATCCTTTCTCAACATCACCTACATTGCAACTAATTTATATACATTACATCACAAAAAACCTAATTACCTACTATTTAACACATTCCCTGCTGCCCTAATAGTAAATATAAATGCAGCTATACTGAAAAAACACACCAATGTTGTATTACGCACATACGTATCGAGCTATAAAGATTTCGTGACGCGGGTGCGGGCTAACACGCTACGCGCGTATTTTCAAAGACGTTACAAGCAGACTGGAAAACACATATGTTGTGGGTTGCGAAGTCGTCACGCGTTTGTTTGTGTTTGACAATTAATTTGAAGAAGAAAAGGTTTTGGGATAGCTTGAAAGACACAGCGAAGTAATAGGACTCCTAAAGAATTAAAAAAAAAAACATTAATAAACAGAATGCAAATTTGAGACTTTTATTATTATTTTATATTATTTTATTATTTTTACGCTCAGATGCACCGTTTCCGAAATAAAAGATCATTCAAATTCAAATTTCTCTCGGTTTTGTATGGAAAGACCATTTTAAAAATATACTAATGCCATCTACCCAATTTCTTAGAAACTTTTTTCAACGATTTTGCTTTCTTACGTAGCGATTGATGGCGCTGCTCTAGCAATCAGGCGGATTTATTTTATTAGTGGTAATCAAAGAACTTTCATTTACTCTATATCTATCAGATAATTCGTGAACCTTATAAAATATTCAAAGAAAAACATAATTTTTATTTTATTAACTTTTTAATTGGCGAGAAAAGAGGTGTTTTCAATGATCATTCCATCTAAAAATAAATGAAGAGAGTATTACTGAGGGTTTGGCAGTCTGGTCAACCGGCCTTTGCCTTTCCGAATTGACAAAAACAAATGACAAATTTTTAAACAACTAGTATTGTAACGAACCGTATGTATTCGGTACTGAGTAACGGGTACGCCTTCAAGTACTCGAGTAACAAAATGTTACATACGAATCCAATTCGTTACTCGCATGTTTCGTATTGTATGGGTAATATGTATGTAGTGAAGTACCGAACGTTCATGCCTGCGAATTACAGAAGAGATACGTGTCTTGGAACACGCACACAAGTGTAGGAAAGTGGCATATTACAGTGAATGTTCTTGTTCTTATTTGCACAATAGACTTTTTAAAAATTATATTTTAGGGATTACTCGCATTGTTTGTTGCTATTGTTTCATCACCTGCGTGCTTATCTTAAAATATTTTAGAGATTATCTTCAAAGGCGGCCGGCAACACAATTGAAATATATTTTTATTGTTTAGACACCTGCATATTGTAATATTTTAGTTACATATTGTCTTCAAAGTTGTCCAAAACACAAATAAATAAAATATAGTCTATAGATATGAAAGCTTCTTTGTTGTAAATTGACAAAGGCGCCGACTTTGTCAATTTACAACAATTGGAAGCTTTCAAATCTCTATATTTTATTTATAAAACTACGCAACCACATTGCTGGTGGCACCATACTGTTTATAAGTGATGTTTGTTTTGTTATAAAATGTTTTAGAACAGAACAATAACTATAGTGACTACAATGATGTGCGAATCATAAAATAGGTACCTATACCTAATTATTATAATTTCCATATCTAAATTAGGTACCTATATGGTTTAAATAGACGTATGACTTAGGACTCCCTAACATTACGTCATCCGCATCATCGCCATAAACGTGCCATATTTGCACCAGATTAATCAACGTTGATGTTTACCTATAGATCTTTAGCTTGGGTAAGTAGAAAAACAATATACCTACACGTCTTAATAGGTATGAGTAGGTATACCTACCTAGGTATCGAAACCAACGGTGTAGGTACCTACACCAAACCGAGCGTCGTAGGTACGAAAGACGCCGAGACCTATGATCGTATCACCGTTGACATAAAAACAAAGAATTATTTAGGTACGTCACCTTTTGATCTTTGTCATAAATTCTTTGGACGATTGTAATACAATTAGGTACATTTTCGAGAGCCACTAGCGCTTGGGGCCTCTGAATAAAAAAAACCACATAGTATGATGTGGGTTTTCGTACTGAGGGTGTGGCCGGAGCGATGGGAAGTTGAAATCACAGGGTATGTGTGAGTAACGCACAGCTGTAGCATTTATAAGAAAACACGCTTGGCGCGTATTAACGCACTAGAGGAACGTCAACTGATACGCAGTCGTGTGTGTAAAAGACGCACTGGACCAGATATCAGGAAAAAACACGCTAGGCGCGTGAACCCGCACAGAAGTAAAGCTTTCAAAAACACAATCGTGTGTGAGAATCAGCAGTGAATGTGTTAAGTAGTTGTGACTTAAAAATGTTTATAGAACAACTGATTACCTACTTTAATAGTTTAGGGATAGGTTTATTTTAATAAGGTTTGTTATGGTTTCCGTGTTTGCCGTGTTGGTTCATGGTGGAGTAGAATAGGACCTCCCGTGGGTGTCGTAAAAGGCGACTAAGGGATATGGCTGTTCTCCATCCGACAGTACATACAGCCCAAGACAAAGGGCCCGCTAGACGGTAATAGTCTTACTCCCTATTATGACATAGGACTGAAAATCATAATTAGCAAAACGTGGGTGCTAGTACAGCTCTGTCACCCTTCGGGGATTTACAGACTTAAGTATACCGGGTGTAAGGGAAACGCTCCCGAAGTCGAAAACCCCTAGCAGTATGTAAGGTACATAACACATTGGCATAAAATAATCGGTTTAGATAAAAAAAAATTTTTGTTTATTTTTAATTTTGGTTTTTTTTTTAATCCAGAACATTTTTTTATGCCAATGTGTTATGTACCTGGTGTACTACCTGTACTACTAGGGGTTCGGGACTTCGGGAGCGTTCTTCTTACACCCGGTATGGATGAATATGGATTGTGGTTTATAAAAGTAATCAATAGGTACAGGCCGATGCTAACTAAACTACTTATACTTTTTATGTTTGTGATTATGTTTTTAGGATTTGAACCTTTAGGTTCATAAGGTGTAATGCATCAAAATGTATAAAAATCCCCATTGAAAAAAATCCTTATAGTATATCTGTGTTCTATAAATAATTTCTTGACTTATTTGTTATCTTAGTTATGTAAGATTATATTTATTTTTATAGAGCCATCTTACTCAGTATTATAAATCTGTCCATAATTATAAGCTGTCTTCGTTTTCTACTTATATAATTAATTAGTATTATAAAACTAAAAATGCACATTTATTATTATTTATCTTTTTTATAATTAATTTCTTCACATTGTCCTGAGCGATAATGATATGATTGTAAGTTTGTAGTCAGAGTGTATTATAAATAAAATGTAGATGAATATTATGTAATTTGGTACACTGTGGCTACATACTAAAAGTTTGCTTGTTGCAAATGATGGCGCAACAGTTCTATCATAATAATTATTTTTAATATTGGCTTTTCGAATATTTACATAAAATGGTTGTTTTAGTAAGTAAAAACGTTTGTAATTTAGTCATTAAAATCCCACCCGATATTTATTTTCATTAGCACTATTTTAGCGTCTTCTAGCTAGGATATAAAACAAAACATGATGTCACCGACGGGAATAGAATGCTTGCAAAACTTGTTAACAATAATGATCTTATATTAAAATGAGGTACATATGTTATCTGAACACTCATGAATTTTATTGTAGGACACCATTCACTGTGCATGTTCTGTTGCATTAGTGCTTGCACTGAAGTTGGCGAATTATATTAGTTTTGACTTGAGTAACCATTTTTAGCTGTTTTAACCGACTTTAAAATGGAAGATGTTCTATGATCAGCTGTATCTATTTTTTTTTACTTAATGTTCATACTGGGTGATTTGAATTTATAGTCGTTTCGGATAAAAAAAAGTTTGGGCACACTTTCGATAACAAAATCAGCTGAAAGTATTAATTTGGCGAAAGAAAAAAAAATATTTTGGTAATGTATGGGAATAATGTTCAGGTAAAAGGAATAATGTATGGGGGTTATAAAAAATAATGTATGGGGGTTATAAAAAATAATGTATGGGGGTTATAAAAAATAATCTCTCGCCAAATTAATACTTCCAGATGATTTTGCTTTCGTAACTGTGTAAATTCTATAAAACCGAAACGACTATAAAATCACCCAGTTTAATAAGTGAAAATAATAGATACACGCGAACATAACGCAAGCTTCTTTTTGAATTTATTTAAGAATGAGGTTAGGTCCCTACTCGCCAATACATATTTATATTATATAGTGAGCAGATTAATGAGGTAGGATATCTCTTTTATTATTCAATATTGCAATTATCACAATCATTTCAATACTACCGTGATTGAATCCCGGTAAAGTCATACCTACACTTAATATACTGCGCTAGTGTATTCAGTTTATGGGTAAAGTACCTATGTAGGTACTAAGATATACAAACATTGTCATTGACGTAATAAATAAAACATATGAATGAATTGTTTCCCGTGTTTACATTATTTTCCTGTAAGATTTCATTAATAAATATACAAGTTCTGTGAAAAACACACAAACAATATAAGTATATATGTTGTGTGTATGTAATATCTAGTTAGGTACCTATCTGTTCCCATATTTAGGTAAATAAGGAAATTGCTTCACAACTCTGGGAAAACCATAACCTCAAAAATTAAATAGATGTAAGTGCTTAATTTATCCACATTCTAGAAATTCTGGGGCACGCTATCTCGACGTAAAATAAACTTTGATTAACTAGATTGTAATATGGGCTCTAGAAGCAGATAAACCTACTTTACTTTTAATATTTTTTGTGAATATATACAAATAATACATAGAAATATTTAGATTGGTCTAAATATAAGCATGCATATAAGCATACCTACATAATATGCATGTATACAAATATTTACACTGAGCTGGAATAGAACCTACGAACTCTGAGCAGCACACTGTACTACCTACACTCCTGTGTCTGATGTAGGTATAGTACAGTCATAACACTCATAACTCATAACTCATAACTAGTCTCAGCTGCTACGATATAACTACATATTACGTTGCAAAATAGTAGAGTTGAGAATTTGAGCCCAGACATATTGCTACGAAACGAAAATAGAACGGTAGGCATATTGATCGATACAATATCTATAAAGTGTTAGTTTGGCATTAGTTATTATTTGAAGTAGCGCCAGTAGGCCAGACCGTGAGTTTAGGGGCCCTGGGCTATTACTAGTTAGGGGTCCACCTAATCACTCGAAGACGATATTCAATAGGTACTAGGTACCCCTTATAATTTTTCAACTACCAGATGTACAAGTTTTCTATATTTTTGAATTATTTTCTATATGAACAACTTAAGATCTATCACAACTTCCAAAAATCTGTATTTTACAAAAATGAGCCCTTCAATTTGTGCGCCAGACTTCGAAGATGCTCTCCGAAGCTCCACCGGCGATAGAGCATGAGTCCCAATTATTTCATTTGGGTATATTCCATTTAGCCATATGGTAGATCTGGCCCTGCTGGCAACACATGTTCAAGAACGTTTTTGTTCTAAATCAAAATACTTATACATCTAATTAGTGCAACAGAAGTGTTTCGTGTATTTTTATCTTTTGAATGAAATCTACCAGCTAGGGATAACCCGTGCGAATTTCCGAACGAAAATAAGGCCCTTTTTCCTCATACGACTGACACTCTCTAAGTATAATATACGAGATATTCATGCTATACCTACCTCCATCATTTCCAGACCAAGTTTAGACAATTCCATTAGGTACGTCCTTGTCCTACCGTTAATCGTACCTTATCACTGATCATTTTATTGACAATAAAATCATCATTTCCTATTTTATCTTGAAGAGTTTATGTATCTTAACAAAATATTTAGGCAAGTAAAATCATTGGAAAGCTTACTTCCCCTAAATACATACCTAGTAAACTGAGTACCTATTTTAAATTAATCATGCTTTAGTGAATCACTGTCACTCTATTAGCCATACTCAAGCGTCGATTATGTGTGTTTCGTAAGAATGTGTGATATCTGTATATTATTATGGTTATTAGGTAAGTCTTAAACAATTTAATAGGTAACTACAAATTATATTATAAACTTTTCAAGTGGATGATTCGCTCTTTACGTGATACAAGTAGGTATCGTGATAGAGCCGATGGCGTTTCTTAATAATAGGTAATAATCTAAGTATATACTTAATAAAAATTTGTGTGAATTTTATTTTATTTTAAATTTTGATCTTAATTTTAATCCCTTTTCAAATATTGATTTATTGTTTTTTAATTTTATTTTAAGTTTTAAATTTTATTTTATTTAATTTTATATAATATTGTGACTGACATTTGACTTGTAATAATTTAAGTACTTTCATGGACATTAATATGACTATTATTTAATTTAATTTAATTCAATTTCAATTTCAATTTCAATTTCAATTTCAATTTCTTGACATTTAATTCTAATACCATTGACTTTGTATAATAATTCTATTCATTTATTTTCATTAATTTTTTAGGGAAAATTAAATGTTTTCCCCAAATTTTGGTAAAATTGATGCTGGTATGCATAATTTTAAAACTACCCGCATGTGAAATATAGTTAAATAATATTGTAAAAACTTATGAACAGTTACTTTACATCGTACCTTTTGGGATGCCGTGAGGCGAAACCGGTGAGGTGAAAAATAAAATTAAGTTGAAAAGTACAAAGTGTCTTACTCAATATGTGTAGCAGATTCTACCAAGTGCCATCAATCAACAGTATATACAGTATAATAAAAATGCTTTTTTTCTGTATTTCTAAAATTTCCACGGAAGGTTTTTTTTTAAATAGACATCAGCTAGTACGTTATAAATATAAAAAATTTGTAAGCCCCTAACAAAAGGGCTAAATGAGATTACTCAGGTGCCCATAAAATTGTGCGAAGATCTCTCTGGAGTTTTGGTATATATTCTTATATCCCACACCGACTTTGCTCCTGCTGGATATAACTGGAAATCTACATTTTTTAAATCCATTCTTTAAGACCATCCAATAGGTATTGGAGCTCATCTACCTTAATTTTCATTTGATCGTCAATTTTTTCAGAAACTTATCAAATATAAACTTACCAACTGTCGTGTATCGAACATAAGTCTCTTGATTATCCATCATGGCGTCGACGGCTTGCTTCTCACAGTACAACGCTGTTATAACAGCTATACTTGGCTGACGTGATGAATGCAACGTCGGCATTTGTTTCACCACCTATCAATAAAAAAACGAAAGCCTCAAGTTACAATCAAATAATCATGACCTTGTATGTATTTAATTAGCCTATAATAGTCCAGTCCAATTCTGGACATGGACATCTTCCAATATTAGGTGGCATTGACCTGCTGTTTTCACGCTGGCCAGAAGGGTGGAAGCAGTGGTGTACACAGGCAAACCATAACTCTCCAGCTAAGCTAAACAGTTCGGTTTTGTACCGGCGAAAGTAAATCTTCTGCAGTTGGCGATAGTTTGTCTACTAGAAGTTGACGAAAATGAGGTCTATTGCGGGTGCGGGTTCTTACGGGACTTAGAGACTTGCAGATTGCAGAGTATCTCTCTTTGTGTCTGATGGTAAGCTGAAGGCTATGTCTCAGTAAAAAGGGGTTACCATTACAAACACATACCATGAACAATAGTGGCACTCAGATTGACGATCCAAACAAGTACCATGTTAACAATAGTGGCACTCAGCTTGACGGTCTCATCAGATGCTTTACCTCCTATACACATAGGTACCCCCAATTATAGGGACATAGCCTCTAATCTTTAAATACGTCTAGGCCTACACTAATAACAAAAAATACACAGTTTAACATTTTTGTATGGAAATTTTATATACCCTGTGTAATAATTTTTATTAGTAAGGGCCCTAGAGTTTAGTAAAGGAAAGTTACATAAGTAAAGACGAGGTTTTACCTGTGTATCAACGCTATGTTGACGAACATAGAGCCCGTCAGACATAGCTCGAGTTAGCCCTTTTTCTTCTAATGCCTCCAGAGCATCTTTCACATCCGCTTTGGCCCACTGTCCAGCCCTGCAATATGAAACTTGTTATTTACGTATTTTTTTCTATAGTAATTTAATTCTATAGTCAGGTACGGTAAGAAATTAGGACCTAGGTACTTATATTGAAGTTTTGTAAAGGTCGTTAATGTGTTTTATACCTACAGAAAAAAGGTCTTTTAATTTTCACTTTGCCTTTTTCATAAACTTAATGTTCATTAGCCTCTCTCTCCAATGGAAATTTAACAAATTTTACAACAACTTACAATCACTTTTAAATTGAATTCATGACCAAATTGGTAAATTTAATAATATTATTACATAAAAGGATCGTAGCAAGTGAAAAGATTATGTGTCTGTCCCAAAGAAAAAGTGACGAAAGAAAGAGTAAGTCACATAAAAGATAAAATCCGTCTAAACTGTCACCGTACTGTCACTGTAGGTAATAAGCACCATGCTTTTTTTTTCGTGCGGAAGTCCCCTCGGATACCCCCCTGCCGGAGCCGGATGGGGAGGTTATGTCGGACTCGAACCGACTAAAACCGCACGCCGACTGTGGGTGGTGCTAGGCCGGAGGTGAGGTTGTCATCGACATATCCCTCGCACCCCGGCTGACCCAGGGCCATCCCTTACGGTCTAGCCCTCCAAGCACCATGCTACTGGGTTCGATGCCTAGAACCAATTCACTCGCAACCTCACAGCTATCTAGACTTGAAAACAAAATTCAATAATACTTTTACGTACGGAAAATCCCTGCGGATAATTCCCCCCATGCCGGAATGGGGTGGTTATGTCGGACTCGAATCAACTAAAACGCATGTCGTCTGTGGGTCATAATGCAAAGCCGAAAGTGAGGTTGTATGACAAATCCGTCGCACCTCGCTGGACCCACGGTCATCCCTATTAGTCTGGCCCTACACGGGAGGGGGAACTACGGTGTCCCCAACTCTTCCACATAGAGAGGACACGCGCCGCGGCCTGCTTCTTCTATGGTGACAGGCGGCTCCACCCATCACTCTCAGGCCCGAGCTCATGAATTGAATTTAATAATACTTACGTTACGAAGTCGTCCACAGTCAGAGGATTAGGATATGCATTCTCTATCATATCTAGTACTCTTTGTTCTGATATAAGCGGAGTTTGATTCGCCACACTCTCTTCTATGTAAGCTAAAATTTATAGAAATGAGTGATTAATAGTTCAACAGAAATTTTAACAAAAAACAATATCTTTCACAGTACTTTTCTAACATCTGCTGGATACTATATCTAAGCCTATATCTGATACAGAGCACTAACAAACAAAATAAAAAAATGATATTCTAATCTAAAACTACAACTTAATGTCAAAAGTATTAGTTTTAATGCAATATTGTACAATATTTGAACAAGATTCAGTGTACAAATAAATAACTTTATACGGAGAAAATGTTATGAAACTGAATACCTACTTAAGTGATACTACATATAACCTCCCATTTTTTCTCCTTTTACTTATTTTTGTTCAAACATTTTGTTTGTTAATGAACATTCTCTATCAACAAAGTTAAATTATGATTCATACATATAATACACTTAGATGTGGGTACAATGCTAATACTAGTATAACTAAAAACATTGTAACTTTAGTTCTTGTTGATAAAACACTTCCTGGTTTATTCCCAGTAGTACAGTGGAAGTAGTTTAGTAGCCGGTGGTGGAATAAGTGAGACTTTTATTATCAATAGTTCCGTAGGACAATAAGGCCAATGGTCTCACCATTACCAAAGACTATGCAAAGTGGAAGAGAAAAGCCGGACGACGGACCCTGAGCTCCGGGTTCACCCCGGCCACCTCGGATGCAATCAGGAAAATATCTCAGACTAAAATAATAACATAGACAGAACATATATAATTAGAAAGTGAAGTCGTATAAAGTAATACAAAAGCACATAGGGAAAAAAAATCTTCTCGGGCGGTACTCGAACCCGCAGTCTTTCCCTCACAGGCGAAATGCCTTGACCAATTCGGCTACCAAGACACGCCCGATGTGATTCAAATTTCCCATCTTATACGTCTTTAAGGCGACGGTGGAGTCATCTACCGATTTTCTTACGAACTATCGGAATCAATGAATGATGTTACAATCATTTTTAAAGTTAGCATACTTAATGCTGTAAAAATTCATTCAATAATACAAAAGTAGTTCCATCTCATCTCGCAAGCGAAAGAAATGGTACTGTTTTAGCATTTCACTCGCTAGTTCTAGACGTTCCATTTACGTTATTCTTTAAGTCTAAGAGGATAATATGTCTCCGAGATCCGTATATTACTATTACTATTAATACCATCATGTTTTGAAATCAGACATTATGAGCACAAATTATTTAGATAGCTAGATATTTTATGAATAGATAGCGCTAAAACAATGATACAAAATAATAGAGTGCTCTTTAAAGAGGCCTTTGTCATCATTATCGTATTTGTAAGGAGTAAATATAGTACCTAAGTATATCTATAAAGTCACGATATACTTGGTAACGAAATTAATGGCAATTAAATACTCCATAATTACCGTTGACGGTTCTAATAGCAATAAAAGTCTCACTGCTAGTGCCCTACAGAAATACTTGCACATAACTACTAAGAATAGGTAAAGTCACTTTATATTTTATATACATGCACGAGACTAAAATTGATTATTAGATATGGGTAATATGAATGCTTACAAAAATACATATAGGTAATTCTCCTGTCCTAAAAGATACCTACTCTAACTAAGACTATACATCTAAAGTAGTTGATACTTTTATTTAATTGAATGAAATCAAACATTACAGATTTCACAGACATGTGTTTAGTCAAAGCAGTGAAATAAATTATTTGCAACTATCATGTAGCGTATTATTTTTTGCTGCATCATATCCATTCCAGGATTTGTTATTTGAATTAGAGGAATAAGTAATATACAGTTGACCATTGTCTAAACAACTTTTTGCAAAGGCAAGCATTGAAAAGCTTCCTTTATCCAGAGGAAGGGGCCTGCTGAATCTGTTACATCAAGTAAAAATATCCCAGTGCTTCGATTTATCTAAATACACCTATGCGTTTAGTACTGCAAAACTGTTTCGGAAAAGCATTGCAATCGTGGTTAGTCCTGCGCAGTTGGCATAGAACAGTAACTTATCTTCGTACAACGTTAGCGCAAGGTCACAGTGATTTATCGATGAATGTAACCCACAAAACTTAGCACTGTTTTTTAATACCACTAAGGTGGCAGACAAGCACACTCCTACGTTTGTATGTCAATGCTTGGACGCGAAAGTTAGATTTGTGCAAATAGTTTGTATGTGCGACAGTGTAAGACTTTTCAGCATTATACAATACAATACATGCTCACTGCGCAAACCAGATTTGTACACTTGTGTGGGAAGAAATATTTTGGTATCCTAGAAGGTATGGCCAGCTGTATAACTTCTGATAGATAAAACAATCGGGAGTATACAATACATGCATAATAGTACATACATACTAAAATAATATACATACAGCCATTAGAATACTTGTATATAATGCGCTTACTCGTTATAACGCCGTTCGTTTCTGTATGATAAAATTAAAAACAAAATATTATCATTTATTAATTGACATGAAAGTTCGTGCGGAACTAATTTGAAAGGTCAACTATCATAATTGAGTGCTAATCTAGTCACCGTGTCTTTCGCTACGAATTCCATCTTTGTCCTTTCTAAATCCAAAATCACATAATGCCCCATTTAAAAAAATATTAGTGTTTCAGACTCACATACATAGAGTAAGAAATTCAAACGCGTGACACGACGACGCATGACTTTTTCGTCAGAATTTTTTTTTAATCTTTATAAATATAGGTATTGTATGCTTATAAATACAAACCAGGTAAAGGAGGTCCACTTCCTTCTTGTCTAAGTTCAACTTCTAAAATCTTGAGCTGATGATATTTATGCTGCATCAACTTCATTATCTTTTTTATGTAACCAACATAATCTGAAATTAATAAGAACATACTATGTAGATAGGTAATATGAATTCTTTCGAGAACATGTTGCCAGTTTCGACAGAAGTCAAGTAGTGATAAATACATTTCTCAGTTGGAGATACAATACGCTGGAGACTGCAGCCCACGCGGTCATCAAACCTGTGACCTGCCGTAAAGGCCAACGCGCCCTTTCTGTTATATTGAGGTCATCACCTTTGTTATACATTAATGCAATGAGCTGTTTATCAGAACACGACAGTAAGTCCGAGTTCTTGAAGTCGTATCAATTTATACTTGGCATAATAGTCTTTATGTACCTACCTATATGTAAGTGTTGACAGCGACAGATCAAACAAAAGTCTACTTGTGACTTATAAATAATTTTGAGCTCATTAATAAACTGCTAAAGTGCTAACTGGCCAATAGGTAGGTATCTGATATTTATCTAAAACTGAAGTTGAGTCTCATCATCTAATCGCCCACTCACACAGTTTCGTAGGTGCTGTGCGTATAAGCACAGGTATAAGTAGGTGTTGACGAGACGCAAGTTCAATTTCTCTACTCACATTTCGCGCGCCTGTATCTACAAAGTGTAAGTACAAACAAAAATACCTTTAGGGAAGTCCTGTGGGCTGACAAGCTCCCTGAAGAATGCTTGTGCCTCATAAGGCCTTTCATTTGGAGGCATATGTGGTTTAAACCAGAATCGTAATGCACGTGCTTCTCTTGTGTGATTTCCAGTAGCTCCAGAAACTAGGTATACGTAAAACTCCAACTGAGCGTGGCATGGTTCTGATACTCCGTTTTCTGGAAAAGAATAATAAAATGTATTTTGGTTTGAGTAGGTAAGTATGAATTATAAATGGTATATTCGATCACTGAATAGGTATAGAAATCGAAATCACTCAGTTACACAGTCACAATCATAATAATCTACCTATTTAGACACGGCTTTCAAGTGATGGGCTATGCGCTGCAGTGCGCAATGTAGGTCATCATCAGTTATGAATATTATATTACGTAAATACCCATTCTTTTTTTGAGAGAAGAGAGAAGGAGAGATGATTGCGATTACTCCACCGAGAAGAGCGCAGCTCTTAAGTTTAGAGAAAGAGAAACATCTATTCACAAGCGCGCCAAAAATATTGAGCCGCAGAACGAATACTAAAGTAGTGCGATCTCCCTCGCAATCGTATGTGCTCACAAAGAGTGCGAACAAGATAGCACTACCTACTAGTAGGGGCACAGTGGGCACGACAAAAGGTGGTCCATCGACTGCAGAGGTGCACCACAGTCCCAGTCACCACCCCCTGCGTCCAGTTAACCCCATTTTACCCGGTTCACCCTACAGCAACCGACCTGAAACCTCAACCTATTTAAGGATTTCCATGTGGCCCATTTTGTTTCATGGCCGGGGTGGTCGACAAGGTCAAAACATAATTACACCAGTAGATTTGGACTACCTTTTTAATAGCTTATTTAAACATAAAGTTGCAACATTCGTTTTCTTATCAGATATGTAAGCAACAGAACAGTATGGTATTGTTTAAATGAGTTCAATACTTCATGGTCTTATAGTAGCTTAATGAGTTGATAAATCTAATTAACACTAATTTGTGCTTGAAGATTGAACTCTTTTGAATTGTTAATAGACTATAGACATCTGCTGTCTTAATTACTAGGCTTCTAAGGGCCGAACTGAAAGCGCGTGGGTCTTGGTGTTAAGTTAAATAAATTCTATTCTACTGTTACTGACCTACTGTTGTGTCTTAATGACCTCGCGGGAATAAACATAACATTGCTGCACCATGTGAGATTGTCTCATTTTCTTGGCATTAAAGTTGAGCAAGTTCCTCCTTCCTGGAGCCTTTCTGGAGATGCGAGCCAAGGCAAGGTCGAGGTCAGTCACAAGTTCCCGTTTTTAACACGCTTGTATTAGCTTGGTAATAAGTTTGAATATGTGTAGGTTTGAACTCGATTTGCACTCCAAACATAAAATTGGATACGGTACTAAATTGCTGTCTGAATCTGCCCGCGTAGATATCGACTATCGCAATGAAACATAGCTTAGGTCATTTTCCAAACTCTAGTCTAGTTCTGTAGGTATCTATCTAATTTCATTGAAATCCATTCTTTGGTTTAAGCGTGAAAACAGTAAGTGACTGATAAACAGATTTACTTTCGCAAGTAATGAATGAAACGAAAGTTATGAACTCGATTTTTGAATTCATAAATAAAAGGTGAAAGTGAAAATAACAGCGTATGGTGCTTACAACAATCATATCTGAACATAAAACGCATTTTTAGCAATAAAGTACTTAAAAACTTTATTAAGTATTCATTCTATTTTCTAAGCAATTTCTTTACTTTCTAGGTATTATATCATCAACGATCTCACTTGTCTCCAGATACCTAAAGGCGAAATAATCTGTTACGCAGATGACACTGCTCTCCTTTTCACTGCCGACACCTGGGAGGAGACATTTAGTAGGGCTCAAGATGGGCTTGATCTAGTGAAGACATGGCTACGCAATAACTATCTTACACTCAACGTCGATAAAACTAAATATATCACTTTCAGCTTACGTCAAACCCCAAGAAGTATAGTATAGAGTCTTTTAAACTGATTATACATGACTGTGTTGCGATTGGAGGTTGCGGGTGTGGGATACTTGAGCGTGTAAATCATATTAAGTATTTGGGTATCACTATTGATAACTCCCTTAATTTTAAGGAGCATATTAATATTACATCTGCCCGGGTTCGTAAGCTCATATTTATATTTAAAAACCTAAGACACGCTGCAGATGCCACTCTGCTAAGGCACATATATCTATCCCTATGTCAGTGTATAATCACATACTGTATTTCGTCTTGGCTTGGCTTTGAGGGGTGCTCTAAAGGGTCTTGAAGTAGCCCAAAGAGCTATTCTGAAAGTATACAGCTTTATACCTTTCCTTTTCCCCACTACCCTTCTTTATCAGTAATGCCAGGTGCTAACAGCTTTTCCTTCGTAGCATAGTCACGAAACAACATAGCGAACTGATATACGATCAGAGCTTGCTAGCTTGCTTATGCAGTCTGTCCCACCTATATAGCCCAAAAACGTCATTCATCTGGAGATTTTACATATTCATGGGCCATCCATATATTTATAACAAAACACACACACACACACACAGGTTAAGTTAGGTTAGGTTAAGTTTAAACTTATAGTGAAATATTGACATGTGAAGTATTATGCCACTTGCAATTAACATTTTAATAGTATTATTCCATATTTATGTGGTACACCACATAAATATATTGCTGCAATCCCCATCTATCTATCTAAAGCCGAGATACAGGTCCCCACCTAGTTCGGCTGCAGATGTTCTCAATAGCATTTGTGATTGTACCTTACATTGTATTCTGAATTCTACTATTGTACCTATGATGTTTTGCCTTGTGTAATAAATAAATAAATAACTAAAAATAAATAAATAAATATTAAAGCATTCTTACAGGGGGAATGCCTTATTAAGGGAGGTTAAGGCATTCCCCCTGTCAGGGAAAGGTCGCGGGTCCGAGACCCGCATGGAGCGATTCACCTCTTCCTGATATATTCGATTAAAGCATGCTTATTCAATATTTTTATTAGAGATAGAGATAGAGAGAGAAAACTCGGTACTCGTTACTTGGCAAAAGTGTTACTCGGCTAACACTTTTGCCAAGTAACGAGTACCGAGTTTTACTCGCTCAATATATTTTTAACCGAGTACTCGGCCGAGTAACTCGGTTCAATCAAATTCCCATTTTGCGCGCGTAAATAAGTACTAACAGGTTCACGACGGTTGGTTAGTTTGACTGCAATGCTTAGATATCGCCTTTGGGTTGTGTAGGTCAGATGGCAGTCGCTTCACAGAAAATATCGAAGTTCAGCCAAATCCGCAGTTACACTGGTAAAAGCGGACCCCTGACTCCAAGTCGCCTCGCGACTCGCGACGCCTCTAACCGTCAGAAATGGAAGCACATCGCCAGAAGAGCTACCCTCGGAAAAGACATCGATCCAACGAACACCCCACCATGTATCTCGTCAGCGCAACCACGACCACTCTGACAAGAGTGTCCGACTGAGAAGAAGAGAAGACTCCAAGTAAAAAATCTTTGGATGCGACTGGGATTAACGCAATGATGAAGAAGAAGGTTCACGACGGTCGAGAGGGAACTTTGTGGGAAAATATTTCAAAATCTTGAGCCAGTAGCATCAACTTCGTTGCTACAATCGAATGCAATGAAAATACTGCAAACCCTTTTCGAGTCATTCACTTTAATAAATACTTTAAAATTAGAATTTTTGATTATCACTGTTATTTTAATTATATTTAATACCTAAATACATTGCTTTTCTTAAATAAATACTCTATATATATCTCTAATAACTCGGTTTGAATACTCGGCATTCAAACCGAGTTATTCGGCCGAGTACCGAGTTACAAAAAACCCACCGAGTACGCCGAGTACCGAGTATCAACCGAGTACTCGGCCCATCTCTAATTTGTATCTTCCTCAATGTTGAATAAATAGGGAAAAAGAATCTTCTCGGGCGGGACTCGAACCGGCGATCTCTCCTTTACACGGGGAATGCCTTGACCAACTCGGCTACCGAGATACGCCCGATGTGATTCAAATTTCTTATCCGTCTTTAAGGCGATGCATCTCAATATCAGCAGATAACTCCAACATCGCGATGTTGGAGTTATCTGCCGATATTCTTACGAATTATCGGAACCAATGAATGATGTTACAATCATTTTTAAACACTGATTTTTGATAACTCAGCCCAAAATAATTAAAGGTTAAACAAACTTACCTTGTGAAGTTTGACCATAATTGTACAAAAAGTTGCATTCGAAGAGATTTATTTTTCACTATGTAGTCCACTCTTCAATGTTCTGGGTATCGAGCAAATTTTTAGAGATAAAAGATGTCAAATGATCAAAACTTCCCGCCACGCGCCAGATACAAGCCCCGCCGTCAAGCGCCATCTAACGTCATTAATTTTAGAGCAAGTTGTCGCAATATTAAAATGGGTGATTTACGCACAAGTAAATCTGGGTACATAATTGGGAGGGTTTATAAATCTCTTCGAATGCAACTTTTTGTACAATTATGGTCAAACTTCACAAGGTAAGTTTGTTTAACCTTTAATTGTACTACAAAGTTGCATTCTCGAGATTTATTTTTCACTATGTAGGATGTTTAGAGTAAATATTAATATTGCGAAATAACGGATCATTGAATTAAAATAAATACAAATACTATTGTTTTCATGTTTGTTATTAATCAATATAACAAATAATCAGTAACAGAAAGTATCTTCAATCATTAACAAAAAAAAAAAGATTTATATTTTAATTATTACAAAAATGATCATAAACAGCTCCTGCGAAAGCGCCCTCATCACCATCAGATGCCAGTGGGCGATTATAAAATTTTGCAAAAACTAAACTATTTCCGGCCCAACCCGCGCTCTTTTTTATGAGATCTATCGACAGGCCTCGTCGATGAGCCGCCGATGTAGACGCATGTCTTGTGCTATGCGCCGAAAATATGTCGGTGTTTATTCCGCTATCTTTCATGATACTTTTAATCCACCGGCTAATAGTCGATGGACTTGCATTATGTATTGGTTTCCTAGTTGTAAGGAAAAGTCGATCGGTATTCGTGTGAGCACGATATTGAGCTGTAGCTTCCAAGTATGATAAGAGTGATTTTGCAGGGCAAATTTCTATTTTACTTGTAAAGAAAGGAATAACCAACTGAGGCATTGGTCGGTTCGGGCTGGATGTTTTATTTAAATCAGTAATTGTTATTTTTATATTAGTCTCATTAACCTGTAAATTAGACAATCTTATAAGCGATAGTGTCTGGACTCGTTGTCCTGACGACAATGCGAGCAGAACTGCCGCTTTACGTGTAATTTTAGGTAAGTTTAATCTGTCGTTAGGGAAAAGATTTGATGCAAAATTAAGAACTAGATTAGGGTCCCAAGTAGATTGATATTTTGGAAAACTTGGCCTTAATCTAAAAACTCCTCTGAGAAAACGTTTAACTACATGGTTTTCACTAAGATCTTTACCAAATAATAAACCTAATGCTGAACAGGAAGTGTTTAAGCTAGCGTAACTGGCTCCATTGTTATATTCTGACGTAAAAAATTCTAATATGATCGGAATGCTTTTCATAAAAGGGTCACAATTTCTATTGTTACAAAAATGCCACCATTTCTTCAATGATACATTATATTGTTTGAGTGAATTTTTTGAAAGGGATGAAATCAGAACTTCTATTGTTTTTGATTCAATTGATTGTCGTGAAAACGCCGACCTGATAACAGACAAGATACCAGGGTAAGAGTTTTCCAGCGAGGATGAGGTTCTCTGGAAGGAGATAACAATAGTTTACTATTAGGTTGGAGATATATAGGTTCTGCGCATTGTAGAGAGAGAAACAAAGGATACCACGGTTGGCTAGTCCAATTAGGAATTATCATTATACCCGTGGCTCTGTCGTTAATTATTTTTCGAAGGCATTTTAAAATAAGTGAAAAAGGCGGAAAGGCATAAAAAAAATATGAGCTCCAATCTATGGTAAAGGCATCTACATCAAGCGCAGAGGGATCTCTCTTCCACGATATATATTTGTTACACTTAGCATTCAGTCGTGATGCAAAAAGGTCAACTTCAGGGATTCCAAAATTATGAACGACATTTTTAAAAGCAGCAGAAGATAAATCCCATTCTGTGTCAATGTTTTTATGCCTAGAGGCTTCGTCGGCTTCTACATTTTCTTTAGATTTAATATAAGATGCAAAAATGTATATCCGTCTTTCCTCACACCACTGCCAGATATCACGTGTAATTTTATTGAGATGGCTATACTGAATGCCACCCATCCTGTTGATGTACGAAATGGCGACTGTGTTATCAATACGTAATAGAATATTAGTATCGTGTACGTTACGAGCAAAACACTGAAGGCCTAGAAATGCTGCCTTCAATTCTAATAAATTAATATGCGATTTAGATTCTACGTCATTCCAAAACCCATGTGACCTTTCTCCCTTGCACATTACGCCCCAACCGGTTAAGGAGGCATCTGCATGATAAATTTACCGTTCTTAATAGAATTATTGCTTGTTAAAATGTGTGTTTCCCACCAAATGAAATCTTCTTGTAGCTTTTTATCTATCACCATGACACTGTCGAAATTATCAAATGATTTTTTTAAAGCCAGAAACTTCTCCCTTTCAAAGTGCTTAGTATATACCCAGCCATATGATATAGCTGGACATGCAGAAGTTAGAACTCCTAAAAACTTTGCAAATTTTCGAATTGCAATATGTTTTTTGGTAGAAATATTTTTTACTAAATTTAATATCTTTTCACGTTTTAGATAGGGTAGACTAATTGTCATGTCTACGGAGTTAAGCTCAAATCCTAGGAATTTTACACACCTAGTAGGTTTAAGTTGGCTTTTTTCATAATTTATAATAAATCCTAAATAAGTTAATAAATTAACAGTTTCGGTTACACAACGGAGACATTCATTATATGTTATTCCAAGGCATAAGAAATCATCCAAATAATTAACAATCATGTATTATATCCTTTACTTCTAAGGTAAGACATAACTGGTTTAAGAAGTTTAGTGAACACATATGGTGCGGAAGAAAGGCCAAAAGGTAGACACTGAAATTCATATAGCTGGTCAAAATTAAATCTTAAATATTTTTTATAATTATCATGTACGTTAATAAGAAAATATGCATCTTTGAGGTCTATATTTGCCTTATAGCAACACGGACTCATCAATTTTGTAGCAGTACGATAATGCTCCATTTTAAAATGGAGTGTTTCAACATATTTATTTAAGGATTTGAGGTTCAGTATAAATCTAAACGAGTCATCTGGTTTTGGTATGAGAAATACTTTTGATATGAATTGTCCAGGCACATTATCACAAGGTATAACTGCGCCCATTTGGCGCAATTTTTCAATTTCAAGCTTAAGATTTTTATGCTCTAAATCAGAAAAATATAACTGTTTAGGTTGTGTTATTTGAGAGACTGGTTTATGAAAAGGAATTTTATATCCTTTTACAATTTCTAAAATAACTGGATATTTTAGTTATTAAATTCCAATTATCTCTCTCTCGTGCCTCTAATGAGTTTTCGGTTGTGATTTCTGTTGCGTTTTCGACGATTCTTGATAGCGATTGTTCAATGTTGGTCGTCTCGTGAGACGGTGCAACGGGCGGCCTCTGGTTTACCCACCCTGTCTCATCCCCCCAAGTTGAGCATGACGGGGTGGGCCCCTCCAGTTTAAAGATGTTGCTGGTTTCCTTGAAGTTGTCGCATCTGGTACTTTTTTAATCTGTAGACCTGAACTTTCAGCCGTTTTTGATGCTTTAATCTTTTCCGTAAGGTTGTCTCCAAATAGGAATGAATCCCTTTTAATATCCGAGACGATGTCTAAGAATTTTTTGTCAAGTGCATATGTGATAAGTTTTCTACGATTTAAAGTGTTCTCAAAGTGCAAGTCTAACAAAACTTGATTGGCTTCCGATAATCGTTTGATTAACTCATTTTTATCTATGTCTTTCTCAATTAGACAACATAGCAAATCTGTTATTGCCGAAATCCCAACCCCAAGGTAATTTTGGCTTCTTTCTAGACGTTTGTCACGGTTCCTTACTGATTCAATTAACACGGTTGCTATTTCAGCATTTAATTTGGGTGCCTTCACTAATTGGAAGTTTTCAGGTACAAGAAACTTTTCAGTCAATACTTTCTTTTGATCCTTATTCAGGCCTTCACACAATATACGATCCCAACGTTTAGAGACATCCTCATGAATTTTTGGTCCAAGAACCTCTAACTTGCCTTTGGGTTCACCCAATAGATCTAGTATATCAGTAGGTAAACAAACAATGGGTGTATCCGAAATTTCGGTCGCAACATCATTTGTCTGTTGGCTGGTAGAAGGAACTGGTTCCACATTTTGTGTCACTGTCCTTGAATCGGTGTGGTCATTCACAATATGCACAGCGGATTTAGTATGGCCCGTATAAGAGGCATCGGAATCAGATAAGTCGACATAAGGATCCAACCGCTCCTCGAAGTCACTAAAGCGTTGATAAATATCGGACTCGCCTGTATAGAAGAAAGTACAACAGAATTCAAGGTCATGGTTTCGTCATGACTTCTATTAAAAATATGACTATGATCGCGTCATAGTACAGATACTTATTATTATTTTTTACACAACTACGATCTCATCGTAGTACAATAGTGCACGATTATGATCGCATCATAATACCAAGGCACAATGTTAATGAAGTCCCCGCTCATTACCATAGATCGCAACAAAATACTATCTAAGTATGTATCGTAGTAAAAAAGTGCACGACTATGACCGTATCATAGTAACAAGGCACAATTTTAATGGAATCACCGTCATATAGAACAAAATTCACATAAAACGGAACGTATTTTTTACTTGTGATTGTTGAGGGTAGAACTTAATAGGTACCCACTTAAAAATTACATACTAAATGCTTAATGTTATAATTATTTTTACGTAAATTTATTTTTTTATGTTTAGATATTCAGTTTATGTTGAACAAAACTATAAAAAATATGACTTACTGTTGGAACTACTGTTCGAATCCAAACTTCGATACTTTTGTAAACGTTCTTCTAATTTACGTATCTTTCGTCGAACATGTTGTTGAGAATGCTTATGTTTACGTTTACCCATATTGATTACACTTTTTAACACTGATTTATCATCAAATTAGCACGGAATCTATGAATTTCACCTATTTCTTTATTTTTATAAGTAATTACGATGCGTCGATACCCGAGCAAGAAAAGCGAATGACGTTAGATGGCGCTTGACGGCGGGGCTTGTATCTGGCGCGTGGCGGGAAGTTTTGATCATTTGACATCTTTTATCTCTAAAAATTTGCTCGATACCCAGAACATTGAAGAGTGGACTACATAGTGAAAAATAAATCTCGAGAATGCAACTTTGTAGTACAATTGAATGAATTTTTACAGCATTAAGTATGCTAACTATACAAATCGAATACATAGTGAAAAACAATCTTCTCGGGCATTCCCCCTGTAAGGGAAAGATCGCAGGCTCGAGTCACGCCCCAGAAGATTCTTTTGCTGTAAAAATTCATTCAATTATTTTG
This sequence comes from Eilema sororculum, assembly GCA_914829495.1. NCBI lineage: Eukaryota > Metazoa > Arthropoda > Insecta > Lepidoptera > Erebidae > Eilema > Eilema sororculum. The sequence continues at coordinate 12,880,984 of OU618543.1, read as the reverse complement.
GGCGATTCTTCACCTCCACAATATCAATATTAAAACTTATAGCCAGATATTGCTTGCCTATATGGGGTGAGGCAAAGATCACCCGAGTCTGTTTTGGCCTAAAACCACAGTACCAAGTACTACTAATACTTGCTTGACGGCCTCATTAGATGCCTTTTCACGCCCCGCTTAAAGGACCCGGGACTGTAGGAAGAAGGAAACACGTGAGCTGGCAGGGAGTTCCAGGTCTTAGTGGTGCGGCACAGGAATGAGTCACTGAAACGCTTGGTTCTAGGAGGTATACTCTGCACCGTGGCATCGGCATCTTAGCCCTGCACGTGTCGTCCTGTGTAGGAAAGGAGAGGGTGGGACTAATTGGAAGAGCTCGTCAAAACATTCACCATGGTAGAGACGGTAGAATACTGCCAAAGACGCAACAACTCTACGCATCTGCGAAGGCTCAGGATTCCCAATAATGCGGACCGCACGTCGCTGCAACCTGTCGAGAGCATCTAGTAAGTACTTTGCAGAGCCGTCACAGAGATGTGAGCAGTATTCCATGCAGGAACGAATTTGGGTCTTGTATAGAAGACACCGCTACTCCGGCATGAAAAAACGTCTCACTCTTTCCAGGACTCCGAGTTTATGCGAGGCTGATTTGATGATACTCTCGATATAGTTTTTGTTATTCAGTTTGCAGTTTGCAGCGAACAAAAATGAAACTTATTCTAAGTCAAAAAACACTGCATAACATAAATACAATATGCACTGAAGGTTTATTTTATATGCTCAAATTTGATATCACCATTATATTACACTGTATAAATAACTATATCTTGCCACAATATTCAATACCCACGTAGGTATGAAGTAAATTTAACCACAATTCCTTGTTTCCTGATAATAAGTTGTATGACTTCATTAAATGTGCAAAAAAATATCAACGATTACATTGTAGCTTACAGGAAATAGTATAGCTAAATACCAGATAAGTGTAGTATAAAAACATATTAAATAATACAGAAAGCAATAAATCCATATTTATATTATACTAGCTGTTGCCCGCGGCTCCGCCCGCGTGTATGTCGGTTATCGCGGTTATCTACCCCTATACCAATTTTCATCAAAATTCGTTGTGGTTCAGGCGTGAAAGTGTAACATACAGACAGACAGACATAGTTACTTTCGCATTTATAATATTAGCATGGACTAGTCAACCCAAAGGCTTTGCCTGGGATATCTTGAACCCCTTTGGCTTTTTTTTTATCTGCGTAACAACCATCATTTGTAATGTAAGAAAAATTCTAAAAAAAGAATTAAGTACCAAAATTGGTTCCGCTGTTCTCGAGATTTGCAAAAAAATCCATACTCATATTATAAATGCGAAAGTAACTGTCTGTCTGTCTGTATATTACATTTTCACTCCTAAACCGGTCGCGATAACCGACATCCACACAGTCGTAGCCACAGGCAAAAGCTAGTATTGAAATAAAACCACTTCTTAATGGATTCTACTGCAATATTTTGTTAATATTTACTTTTAAACCTCGCGTAAACTAAAATATTAGTGATAAAATAATTTGTAATAATTCTGTCAGAACACCAGCAATAAACCATTGCCATTCAAATTGTGGATGTCCCTACTTTACAGGGTATGGCAAAAGTCATTAAGGGCTTTGTGCTATAGGTATAAATTTTAAATAAGTCTATGACATCTCTATTGTTGAGTACCTTCTAAAAAGCATAGGCACTTACCATAATTTTTTTCTTTGTTTATAATAATTCCTGTGTGATCTCCTCCAGCCACATGAATTTTATCACTTGCCTCTGGTTCTACAGCCTTTCTTTCAATAACTAAAGTAGTTGAATTAGCTGTCTTGCATTTCGGTGTCATTACAACTTTTTCTTCATTTTCCGCCATTTTCTTTGAAGTGATTCCTTTAAGCAAAACAGCAATAAGTATGCAACAGGATTCTTGTAGGAAAGGATTAGATCAGCGCTACTAAATTACGAACTATGAGTCATTCGTTTGACTTAGATATCAGCACAGTACACTAAGGACAACATTAAGTATGTTACTTAAGAAGGTTACAACTGCCAATGGGATACCAAGAGATACAAGAAATATCAAATGTTGTTAGATCGAACTTTCACAAGGTAATCGTGTTTAAATGTAGGATAGAACGTAGCAAATCATGACATTGTATTCAACAAACCTTCACCTGAGGTTCTTCTAATGTGATTTCATACGTCAAATATACTCATAAAATAATAGAGTTTTCAGTCAAAATAACGATGATTTATTAATAAAATTTAAATCTCACAAAATTAAAATACTCCTATTTACAAGAATCCACCAAACCAAAACACATTTGACACTGACAACTGACACTGACAGTTTAATTTAAATTATTTTTTTAACAGTTCTGTTTTTTTTAATGTGGTTGATATGGCTATACGCAGTTATGCCTTTAAGCAGTTTTAAGAGCCTACCATAGATTATTATATCTACTAGGAGACTACCCGGGTTTGGTACGGCCGGCCACGGCCTCTGAACCATCGAACTTACGATCCGAACCATTCAGACATTATAATTATTATGCGGTTCGGCTGCACTGCATTCTATATACCCTTTGGTATTATACATCGAAGTTGGTCCGCTCCGAACCATGTTCGACGTGTGATGTGGATGGCTACCTAAATAGTTCATTAAAGACCTTATACTTACGTTAGTTATTTTAGTTTAGTTACGTTTGATATAATCTATGTGTGAGTGGTTGGTGTAATGCTGGTACTACTACTAGTATGACTGCCACTAAAACTGCCAGAAGGGACGCCACCGCCGTTGACCAGGTGGGAAGCATAGAGTATATTGAATAAATAAGGAGAAGTCAGTCCTTCTGGCGTGGGCCTTTTAATTAATTTTCTATAAATAACGAGACAACTTTCATATTATTTGTTACACGTATGTTGGGTTGGCAACCAGGATGTCGGGAAATTGGTATCTACTTATTATCCAAGTAATTGCCCGAGACAGGTATATTGGAATGTATATTAAATCTTCATACCTGAGGATTTCCTGGGTTCCACGGCGTGTCCTTTAGTCGTCTTTCCGGGGTTGCTTTTTAATTTGGAGGTGTGTCACCGGTATCTCTGCTGATTTCAAACTCTCGTGCCGTAACGAACCACCTGTTGAAAGTTATGATACGATGACACCGAGCCGACCTCGGTGCCATCGTCCCTGGCATGGCTACACGTCGTGGCGAACCACAACGCGCCTAATCTGGACGTCATTCATTGAGCATCTGGAGGACGAAACAATTAGCCTTAAAATACCAACCACTTATGGTACAGCTCTAACAAAGTGAACCCATGCCGCCATGAGTTCTTCCAGCCGGATTAAAAAGGTTACTATCTCATGTAGCGAACCTACAATAGTGATTGCCTCCCACGAGCACAACCTGTCAGAATAAACGAGGTTCCTACTTATGTAGCGAACCAACATTGGTTGCCTCCCACGAGCACAACCTGTCAGGATAAACAAGGTTCCTACTTATGTAGCGAACCAACATCGGTTGCCTCCCACGAGCACAACCTGTCAGGATAAACAAGGTTCTTACTTAAGTAGCGAACCAACATCGGTTACCTCCCACGAGCACAACCTGTCAGGAGCCATCGCCCTCCACAGCTCCCAACCCAAATTCTATGCGAGTTCTAAGCGAACTCAAAGTAGACCCCGGCTAAATGACGCCTGAACCACTCAGATCTTTATATACTTAGCTCCTTAGCTACTTAGGTACTTAGATAAATACTTAGATGGTATATACTTAGGTTGACACTTAGATGGTATATACTTAGGTTGATACTTCGATTTATAGCCCGACCAAGAAAATAAAAACCTCGTACTGGGGGCGCTTTAACCGTCATGATTATGACAACACCAAGTATAGTGATACACATGTGAATTGGCTAGTGTACAATATCTTAGCTTATTAGGAAACTGTTGCAGAAATAAAGCGCCATACACTAGAGGATGGCATTTATATAATACTAGCTGATGCGCGCGGCTCCGCCCGCGTGTATGTCAATTATCGATAAAAATTACGAACTTCCGTACAAACTGTCTCACCATTTTCCCCATTTCTCACCCTTTAACTCCATTTTTCGCGATAAAAGGTAGCCCATGTCCGTTCCCAAACTCCCAAAATCTCTATATTAAATTTTATCAAAAAATACAGACGATAATTACTTTCGCATTGATATAATATTAGTATGGATATACTACTCTGTCAAGAAAGTACCGGGAAAAAATCAATAATACACAAAAACTTTGTTATTCATCCAAATTTAATTTATCACCTTCAAAGTATGCTCCTTCAGAAACGATACACTTACGCCAACGAATAATCCAATCATCAAAACATTTTTTAAACGCTGTTTCCGGAATGAGGATGACTTGAATGAGGATTTTCAGTCACTATTTCCTTCACTTTTGCGATGTTAACTTTAGTTGCAGACGTTGATGGCCTACCAGAACGAGGCAATTCTTCCACCACATCGTCGAGATTTGCTTTGTACCGCTCATAAGCACGTGTTTTTGATAAAGTCGATTAACCGTAAGCCTTCTGTAACATTTTCAGTGTCTCCGAACATGAAATTCCATTGGCGATGCAAAATTTAAGACAAATTCTTTGTTCGATGTTTTTGCCGCAAGCAACCGCTTCAAACTCGGTACTTCTTTTCGGACTGCATAAAATTCTTGTATTTTATGCCTAATAGCACAGAGATCGAAATCATCAAGCATGATTTTCTTCTTTGCCTTAGGCTTATTTTTCTTAGGTGTAGAAAATACAGCTGATGTTTTACCTTCTTTTCGTATTTTTATTACAGACGATCTGGATATACCTAAAAATGTGGATAATAATTAGTCACAGTAGAAAAATTGGCCAATTTTCAATGCGCGTACTCTATGATGTACCCGTCATGTTGACAACGAGGTCGGTGATGTTATTTAGAGGAACAGAGTCCAATCCTTCCGACTTTTTATCCGACAAATACTTTGTTATATTGTAAATAACTTTTCTTAATTGGCTTTTAAGAGTTTTCGGCATTTATATTCACAATAATTATCACGCACAATTGACACCACACTGACAGATGACCATAATGGTATCTGATAGATTGTTGCCATATGAAGAAATTAGTTCCAATAGTTTTCCGCAATATGGTGAGGTATTGTATTTTATTGGTCGGGCTTTAAATAAATGATGATCCCGCAACACAAAAACTTGACTTAAAATAATAAGAAATAAAAGAATTCACCAACGTCGTCATTTGTTTAAACTTAGTTTTGATTTTGAATACGAATACCCGTATACTGGCATACAAATATTTGCACTTAGCGGGGATCAAACCCGTGCTTTTTGCATAGCGTTCACTACTGCCACGTCACAGAGGCGGTCTAAATAATATATCTACAGAACATAAAAAAACTTACTATATTTAGATAAACACACAAACCATTTCATTCCAAATTACGTATTACTAAAATACCTGTTTATAAATATTTGCCAGCCATATACTTGTGGATCAATGTGATGTTCGTATTATAGTAGGATAGGACTGATACAGGCATCCGTTATTCGCCTTATCTACGAAGAAAGTCGAAAATATCGGAAAAAGTGAAAATTCTCGGGCGGGACACGAACCCGCGATCTTTCCTTTAAAGGGGTAATGCCTTGACCAACTAAGCTACCGAGACACACCCGATGTGATTAAATTTTTTTCCTTCTAAATTTATCCCTCTATAAGTGAAGTAAAGGAAAGATCGCGGGTTTGAGTCCCGCCTGAGAAGATTCACCTTTTCCGATGTTTTCGATTGTATAGTTAGCATAATTAATGCATAAAAAAATAATTCAAATACGCAGAAAATACCTACGGTGCGCTACAGCTCCGGGCTGCCAGCGTAGAGGGCTGGCGCGAATCCGATTGGATCCGAATTTAGATTGTTGAAAAGTTTGTATGTAAAATAATAAACAAAATAGAAAAATGTTAAATTAGTGTAGTAGAAATATACAGGATGTATTTTTGAAACGGGGCAGTAAGGGCAAGTACCTTAACCGTTGCAGTTACAGCAAAACGTTCTTAGAAGACCTTCCCTAACTTTTTGACATATTTTGAACTGCATTCACAGATTTTGTAAAAAACTTACAGTTGGCAAAAAAAATGCAAAAAGTCCAAAAATTTTTTTTTATTCCAATCGATTCTATTTCATGTGGGGATCAAAAAACTCTATGAGACCATTTTAGCTTTCAGTACTAGGAAAGACAGAAATCGCCAAAAACGTTTCCCATACATTTCGGCAACAGAAACAAATTTCTACGATGGTCTAACTTTTTGTTATGGCCAGGAAGTGGGTAGAATTGACTGTAAAGTAAATAAAAAGAATTTTTACCCTCAAATTTCGAATTTGATTCGAAAATCTGTGTGTTATAGGTACTTAGTTTCAGCTGAGAAACTTCGTATGAGTTATTAATTAAGGATTTTCGCTAAAATGTCTTCTAATCGTGAAAAAATTGACTTATTAGAAGCGTATTTTGTCAATAATCGAAATGCGGGAGCTGCATTAGTGTGGTACTGCAATAAGTATCCGTTGCGGCATGTGCCAACAAGAAAGTTTATTACAAATCTTTTGAAAAACCTGGAATTGCAGGGTTCTTTCAAAAGAAAGCGGCAGCCTCGTGTGGACATGGACACGGAGATTGCGGTTCTGACTTATGTCGAAGCATATCCAGAGGTATCGTCCAGGCAAGTCGCCCTTGAAGTAGGTGTATCCCACTCCCTTGTGATAAAGATATGGAAGAAATACGGCTACAAGTGCTATCGATATGGGCGCATAGTTCAAGTGTTACATCCGGGTGATGATGTTCGAAGGCTTACTTTTTGCAGATGGCTAAGAGGAAAAATAAGCAGAGATCATGAATTTTTAAATTACATACTGTGGTCAGACGAAACGGATTTTTCCAATAACGGTATGTACAACAGAAAAAATCACCACTATTGGTCCAAAGAAAATCCACTAAGAGTTACGGCAAGTCATAATCAGGTTCGCTTCTCATTCAACTGTTGGTGTGGTATAATGTCCAATCGAGTCATAATGGTGGAATTTTATGAAGGGAAACTGAATTCTGCCATGTATAATGAAGTCATTTTACACCATCTTGAAAACGAGATGGACGAATGGCCCCTGTCGGAATTGCGAAAAGTTCATTTTCAACAAGATGGTGCTCCGCCACATAACAGTCACCTTTCACGTTCCAATTTGAGCCGCCTATTCGGTACACAGTGGATAGGTACACATGGTCCAACACAGTGGCCACCTCGTAGCCCCGATCTAACACCACTTGATTTTTTTTTATGGGGCTTCGTGAAAAACGAGTTGTATAAGACGACGTACGCCAGTGTTCAAGAGCTCAAGGATGCATTAATGACCATTTTACGTAATATTCATCACAGAACATTATTAGCCGCCATTCGTTCAGTGCAAAAAAGGATAGACTTATGTATTCGTGAAAATGGAAATCATTTTGAGCAATTTATTTCATAAACCAATTTCTTAAATGTTTAAATGATTTTTTTTATTTAAAAAGTTCAAAATTTTACCTGACCTGACTTTTGAGTTTCAAGTTGATTTATCATATTTCCGTACGAAATGTATGGGAAACGTTTTTGGCGATTTCTGTCTTTTCTAGTACTGAAAGCTAAAATGGTCCCATAGAGTTTTTTGATCCCCACATGAAATAGAATCGATTGGCATAAAAAAAGAATTGAACTTTTTGCATTTTTTTTTCTAACTGTAAGTATTTTACAAAATCTGTGAATGCAGTTCAAAATGTCCCTTTTAAGAACGTTTTGCTGTAACTGCAACGGTTAAGGTACTTGCTCTTACTGCCCCGTTTCAAAAATACATCCTGTATGATGATGGAGTACCTATCTCTTGAAGCATTCAGATTTGCGAATCTCATCAAAACCAGATCCAGTATCTCATGTAATCCGTAGTGTGCAGCCAGCCTAAAACGGTGACTTTCTTCAAGATCAAAGGAGTGCAATTTCTGTACGTATAACTTTTTCTGTGACTGATAGGTCAATGGCGTGTTCGTAGGTTTTTCGTATACAAAAGCCAAAAGCTTACTTCCCGAACGTACCCTGTACGTCTGTCATAAATGTCATAATACGTAGCCGATTGCAGATTCCGTCCGTCCGAATACCCCTGCAAATGCGCAAAGTAAAAGAATTGGGTTTGGAGAGAGCGACTACATAAAAGACACTTTTTTAGTGTTTCGTTTCGTATTTTGCACATTTACAAAACTTATTGATAGTATACATAGTTTAGTCAACTTTTAAGTGAAATCAAAATGCAGTTTAAGTTATGTTTTATATTTCTGCTCTTTTCAGTACTTCTAAAAGAATCTATTAGTGCAACTTTACAAAGTGTAAGTGATGATGATCTTTTGGAGTTAATTAGAGACAAAGAAAAACTTATTGTTCTTTTCAGTGAGTACCTATAATATTTACATGATATTATTCATTCATCTTTAAGTTAAGAATAAAGTTTAAATTCAGTGCTTAATAGACAAGTTATAATTGCATTATTAAAAAAAAGGAATCTTCCTCTTCAGGTAAACCAAATTGTGATAAATGTATGCTGTATGAAACCCATCTAGAAAATCTAGAAGAAGACTTCAAGAAACACTTAAATGCTGTTAGTGTGAAAGCTGTTACTAGTCACTTGACTCGCCTCTACAATCCGGGAAGAGAACCTGCAATTGTTTTCTTTAGACATGGGGTGCCTTTATTATACAGTGGTAAGAATTAAGATCAATGACATTTAAATGTATCTATCAGACTATAACTTTTATCCGTAGGAGTCCGTAGCTCCTATGTAGGCGTATAAGTTTTGTTATGATTTGATTAAATAATATTTTTTTAGTGTAATTTGAAATATTCAATTGATAATGGCATGTATGACTCCTTATGATTTTATTATATAGATGACTTTTATTTTTTGACATTTACTCATACTGACATCATTATTTTAACTCAATCAACATAATTGTTTAATTATTATATTGCATATTTTGTAACAGATTCTATTGTATGCCTTGAGGCGGAGAATGGAGAAACCTCATTTTATCACAGCACCACTATGTACCCATTTTCACAATAAAATGATTTGATTTGATTTGATTTGATAGGCTGGTGCTGACAGGGCACCAGTCAAATTCCTTGTCATCAGATATGTTGAAATGTAAGCAATCATATAATGGTAAAATATAATGTCATATATGTCAGAAATCATTGTAATGCTAACTGGATGGACATGTAAAATGCCCGCTGAGTCTATTGCCGGAGTCTTCTCAGGTCTGGGCCGTGTTTCGAACCGGTGGTCCATTTGCTAAACTAGTATTTAATATTTAATTTATGTTGACGTTTTGTAAGTGCCGATTTAACGGTCTATGCAGAACAAACTATTTTAGAATTTTGAATTATTGTAAAAAATATAATTAAGTGGAGACTCAATTATCAACACCTTATTTATACTTATACATATAGATTTGCCAATTTCCAGACCTTCAACTGCAATTTTGTTGGTGTAAATGATTATCAAGGTTGTTAAGAAGGATTGCGATTCTATGCTGCTGCAATGCTAATTACTTAATAATTTCTTTTGTGTTTGAATTTGAAGTAAAATAATACAGATATTGCACAACATGTTGCATGTCCAGGTACTCAGTGCCCCGATTTCCTAAAAGATAATATGTGGGTTTCTTTTATAGGGTTGATAGAACATTTTAAAAATTATTTTGTTTTTTATAAATCACAAGACTAGTTACAACCATTGATCCCTGGAAGAGACCAACTGATGGTAGACTTAGAGGTGAATAAGTCAGACATAGGTGCCTTCCACAGAATACTGACCACTCCTAATTCGGAAGAAGCATTCTATTTATATAGAATGCTTTCTATAGTACCTACTTAATGTTTTAGTTTTTAATACTTGTTTTGTAGAGATAATACAATATGTACTAGCAGGGCGACATATACTTATTGTATAAAGTCCTTAAATAAAGAAAAAAAAAAAAAAAAAAAACCATTGATCCTGTTATTCGAGTTTTCACTGTATTTTAACACAACAACATATTTATAACTAAATTATGCAAATTATGTCTATGTGCAATACTTTATACCACAAAATTCTTTCTCATTCAAGGCGAACCAGACGACAATGAAATTTATGGGTTCTTTGAAAAAAATCAGTCGCCTGCAGTCAAAGAACTCACTGATAAAATATTTGAACATATAACACAGGCAGCTACAGGTGCCACTACTGGTGACTGGTTTGTTATGTTGTAAGTATATTTGAAATGTTTATCTTTTAGAAAAATAATTATCTACTTTTATCCAATGTAAAAAATGGAGGGTTCACAGTCAATTTGCAAATGTATCATCCTGAAACTATACATCAGATTTTTGGATTTTTTACTGTCCTACTTGATTATACTAATCATGAAATTAAAATTTAGATTCTAATAATAATAAAACTTAAAAACTTTTTCTTTATCATCATGTCAAATATTATATTATAATGAAAATATTCTTTGATTGATATTAAAAATTAGATACTTTTGTATTTAATATAACAATACAATGTTTTTTGTTGTGTAATCATATAATAAAATATTAGCAAACAACTAATAGGCTACTGTATTTTAAATTGACCATTGTTACACAAACAAGTAAATTTTCACACATGAAATGTTGTGACCATGTTCTATCAACCTGTATGATTTGTGTTACATTCAGGCATACTCATTTACTGATTCATACCTGTACTCACTAAATATATGTTGCCCTGGTACATTTTAAGTTAGGACAGGAAGGGGAATTTTGTCCGCACACTTACCCACTGTGGCCATTTTTAGCGAGTAAATACCCTTGCGTGACTGAAGGATGAGTAACTAAACTAATATATTCTTCTTTTCAAATTCTGATTAAATTTTTTACTTTCTTCAGTTATGGAGCTTCCTGTGTGGAATGTCAAAGACTGCACGCTGTATGGGAGAGTGTAGGAGCAACATTAAGAGGTCGCATCAATGTGGCACGCATGGATGCAAACTTAGCAGGACTGAATACAGCAAAACGGTTTCGTGTTACAAAACTTCCTAGTTTTCTCTTGTAAGTTCTTTAAAAAATTTATGAAAATGATACTATGACTAAGGGATGTCACATTATTCCCACATCTTTTAATAATTCCATTTCATTTGATTCAAACAATCATAATCAAATTACTATGTTCCAGATTCCGACTGGGAAAAGTGTACCGTTATGATTTACCACTGAGTGATGTGAAGTCATTTGTGACATTTGCTCAGGATTGGTATAAGAATTCCAAAGGAGAACCTGTACCCTTACTTGCATCTCCATTGTAAGTATTTACTCTTGAATAATAAAGACAACGCCGTTGTAGCGTGACCGTAGACCGTTCAGCGGGTATGTTGGAGGCTGTAGGTTCAATTGTAGGTCCTTGCAATTATTTGTACTTACACATTTCTTATTACATTGATCATTTTAGCATTACTCCCAGTTGCATTTAAAGGGCTCACCTCTGATTCTGGGATCCGCTTCAGGACAGGCTTAATGAAGGGTTTTATAGACTTCAATGTAACCAACATTTTGGGGCCACAAATGACACCAGGCACCTCACGCCACTTGACCTATGCAGTGGCAATGCCTTGGTGAACTTCCGCGCTGCCCCACCGCACTACTTACTAGTAGTACCGTCAGGAATGTTTCCCCTTTTGCACTACCGTAGCCAGTAGTTATTTTTAGTGCAAAAAGAAAATATTACATTGAAATCGTGAGTGATAAAAAGGACCCGGAATAGGCAGGCAGGCCACGCATTTAAATTTGTAGTTACTCGAGCGTCGCGGACACCTAATAGAATTGGTAGATTAGATGATAGAAAGAATAATGGTATACAGGGTGTAATCGTTAAGTGTGTCCAGGCGATTATTCCGTAACTATTACAGATATCAAAAAACTGTAAACTGATATCGAAGAAAGTACGTTACCTACCTAATGAGTAAAATGACATCAATAACTTTTTAAAAATCAAACGAGAAGTATCTAAAATTTTGACATTTAACCCTCCCATACATTTGTTGTAGAGGGAATATTAGTAACTTCGGTTCTAATATTCTTTATAAAAAAATCTTCACATGTATCTACTTGAAAATCATCATTGTCATAATCATACGTACTTAATCATAAAAATGATTAAGGTAAAATGAGTACTAGACCACTTAAAATAAGGAAACTAAAACCTTTCTACTAATCTAATACTAAATGTATGGGAGGGTTAAATGTCAAAATTTTAGATATAGGAAGCGTATACATAACACAATAATAAATAAATACATACAGGGTGGAAAATTTACATGCCCCTGAAGGGGAAGTATTCGAAACACTGGAGATAGAGAATTTTTCTCAAGGGAAACATTCCTTTACTTTTAAAAAGAAACAAATCGGCATTCAATTATTTACGAAAACTCGCTTGACACACCCGGTAATCGAACCGACTAAAACCCGAAACGTACCTAGAAATCAATGATTGCTGTTGTTTTTCATGCAATTATTTTATTTGTTTCAGTGACGAACTTGTCGATTGGTGTGTAGAAATGATAAAATGGGGTATAGCTTTCGGACTTGATATTTTGGCGAAATACCCCTGGATTTGGCAGACTGGATTAGCAGGCTTCGGTCTAGTGGCAATCACTGCTATTATAGCACTTTTCATGGCTGGGCGATCTAGGCCTGCTAAGAAAGATAAGAAGGAGAAAAAGAGTAAATGATCTTTCCTTTTTGCAGTACTTATCTAATATTGAATTGGTGCGAAGAAAATGATATTTTTATGCATTTATAGTTTTTATTTTTTTATAAATGTTAAATCTTGTATGATGTAAGAAATGTTATTTGCTCACTATATGTAGGTATTTAAAATATAAACGTAATTGTAAATTATGTTATGTTGATTCCATGAACATGATGTGTGTTGTATCTTTTGTGGGGACTCAATAATTTGAGTAAATTTTTATATGGGCTATTGTATTTACACAGTCTGTGATATCACAAAGTAAATAATGACACATGTTTTAATAAAAATTCTTAACCTATTCTTACCATCAGTGGTGGTGAAGTTATATTGATGTGACCTATATAAAAAATAGAAATGTACCTACCTATAGTACAAACAGTTACTGAGAACTCAATAATTAATTATATTAAGTATTCAAAAGCTGAGACAAACTGGTTTGGTTTTAGAAATAAAATAAATTTGCTTAAAATGTTGTTTTATTCTTGTGCGATCACAATATCTTAGTTATAATTTTACTAGTTATTGCACTCAGAATTTTGCATATAAATAACAATATAAATTGAAAATATTTCTTTTACAATGGTTAGTTAATTTTGAAACCATAAATAATACATATTAAGTGAATTAACTTAATTCCATTATTAAGACTTATGTACTTACTAATAACATTATATGCTTAAAAGCTTTGGCAAGTGACAAAAAAACTAAGAGTAAATTGCAGTTATTTAAATACCTACTTATTCCTCTAAATTGTCATAATATAAGAAGTGTATTTAAAAAAAGAATCTTGTTCACATTCCAAATTATTTTGCGAGATATGTTAGATATCTCGCGAAATTCAGTCTTTCTTTGATAAAGTAACTAAAATAAAGCAAACTAATTTGTCATTTCCAAACATGGAATGTACTTAGTGGATTATGGACCTTAGATAATGTACCTTGTATTTCGAGAAGAGCCTTGAAAAGTGTGATTCTGTAGCTACGTGATTTAAACACACGAGTATACTACACAGACACACACACACACAAAAGTAGTAACATCACTACTAAAAGAGTGCAAAGGAAACTACTTTGTGATAAGAGATTTATTGTGATTGAGTGTAACATACAATAAATAGACTAAATATTAGCCATGTCATGTAATAAAGATAAATTGCAAGTCAAGTAGGGGAGGAGGGACCACGGAGTCCCCAACTAGAGCGCCGCCGCCGCCGCGGTATAGTAGCACAATGTATCCTGTTTAGAGATCTATAACTTTTATGCACTCAATATAGACTAGATTCACTAATAAACTATAAATAATAATTACCAAATAGCACACTAATTTATTATTTTATATCCTTAGTTGGTCACCTCAGCTCATTTGGTCCGATTATTATTATTAGAGGTACTTATCGGAATATTTACCTACTATGTTGTATTGTTTCGAATTTGCGATATTTCGGCGCTGTTTCATGCGCCATGATCATGGCGTTTGCAATGGCGCCGAAATATCGGCAACTCTAAACAATCCAACATGGTAAATATCCCAATACCTCTATTAATAATGATAGTGAAGTGACCATGATAATGAATGACCATGAACACCAGTTGGTCAGATTATTCAATCTACAAGGGACTGACCAAGTACCATATATTGTGATGAGTGTGATACCTTTGAATTAAATCTATTTTACATTATCTTTCAACAAAACACATTTTTAAGGACTTGGTTATTGCCTATTGAGGTTGTGTTTTAAATAGGGTCATTAAGTAAAATTAAACTTTTTTTTTCCTACCTAATTGATGGGTTTAGTCGCATCATAAGATTCATATGTGAGCAAACTACACTAACTCAGCGTGTTCAAGTGTATAATTTATGAATATGACCCAAAAAGACACATTGGTGCTTATACAGGTGTATTAAATAACCTACACAATGACAACACCTTAATAAAATAAATATAGTAGATAATTTTCTTACCTACTCATTTTAGCTATTCATAATACATACATGGTTCTGTGATGTAGAGCAAGAACATACCTATTCATAGTACCTAATGAGGTCAATTGAATCAAGTCATAAAATAAGTAAAATAGAAAATAAATACCTATCTAAGATTTAAATACTTAAATAATAAAATAATTAAAGTTGCTAAGCAAAGCTAAAAATATAAATTTCTTAAAAGTTTTCAGTCAAGACTGGTAAAAGCTATGCTTGCAAAAATGAAATCTATGTGTGAACATATTAAAATGTATACTATATTTTATATGTTATCTACTTCAATGTTTATTCTGAATACTGAAGCTGGGTCAGCCAGTTCCAATCTGACTGCATTTTCAAATTTCTTAAAAATTGTAGAAAATTCCATAATGTTTTGAGGTTTGGACTCAATCCACATTTTGTCAAACTCATAAAATAAGTAGCAATAAAATCTATGGAATAGATTTATATTAGGTAAATACTGTTTGGCATTGAACATATAGGTTTTAGCTGAGCCATCTTTTAATAAATAGTAAGCCATTGATGTAATATTTATACCAACAATTGCATAGGTGTATCCATACACAGGATGCAGAGAATGGCTTAGAACATGTCTGGCAACTTGTGGATAGTCTGTAGCGAAATATAGTAGATTTTCTAGTCCAAGAAGGCCCATTCCTCGGAAATCAGTTTTGGGATCATCACCCTGAAAAAAGTATTAGGTATAGTATTTATAAGAATCTGCATCAAATAAGTTCACGAAAAGGAAACAATATTAGGATAATAGCGAAAAATACCTGAAATCCAATAAGTTGCCATTGTTTGGTCACTCGGCCTTCAAGCGCAGAGTCAGGCACTAGCAGAGACCATAACTTAAGCAACTTTTCTTCATGTTCATCATTATTACTATCAAACTGAGTTTGTCGGAGCTCTTCCACTTCATTAATAACTCTTTTATAACTCCAAATCTGCTCCAAACAACGACGAAATGATACGAGAAATGAACTATGTAATTTTGGATTTATTTTTTTCACTCTAATTATGATAGCGATTGACGGATCCAAGATTTCGCGAAAGTTGATAGGAATGAACCTCCTTTGCAATACTGTGTTATCTAGATGAGAAATAACTTCTTTAACATCTCGAGTACGAGATAATAGTAAAGATTTCTCGATATTACGTGTTCTTTCAGCTCCAACTCTGTCACCGTAACAAATTCTTTGTAACTCGCACAGTCGTGTAGTCTTTCTTAGAAACCACTTGATGAAAGGTCTCAAATACCATTGTAACACCGACCAAATGTTAAATACAATCATTGCTTTTGCTCACTTAGAAGTAATTCTTGTTTAGAAGGCAACTTATTTTATCATTTCAATATAGCTTTCAGTAAATTTCGTTTATCATTTCATTAGCATTGACCCGTTGTCACCCGTTGTCATGGCCACACTTTTTTTTTAATTTTCGTAATGTCAGTGCTGCTGTTGCCATTCGCAATAATTAAAAGTTTATTAAAGTAAAGTAAAGGCAGTTTATTAAAGTAATATAAATGCTCCAATGGTGGACACTTACCGAATAGAGGACACTTACGATAACACTGTTTATTTTAAGAAAAGTACATAACTATTTGATTTAAATCACTATTTGTAAAGCTAACGCCATAACGCCCGCGACAAAACTTAGAACTAAAAATTACATCGCCGCAGGCCGCTTTATTGTTTGTTGCTTAGATTTTAGTGGTGCGTCCACACTTGTGACACGGACAACGGACCGGACATCCTGACATCGCTACAGTATAGCCCGTCAAGAAAGTCGTGAAAATTGAGGGTGGCGCTGCTGCGCTTAATCTGGTATCCCTGCAATACTATAATTAAACAGACTTGATCGGTTGCTTTTTATGGTATGATTTCATTACGATAGTAGGATAGTAGGTGAATAAAAGTGAAAAAAAATACGGCAATTATTTCATTCACTTTATTTAGGCACTAATGGCGCAAACTTTAGAGATAAATCAAACTTCAAGCTAGAAAATTATATATACTTAATTACAGAATAGTCGTTATATCCTTTTTAAATGGTTGCAGGGCTTACAGCAACATTTAGATATTATTTTTTGCAAATAAAACTTTAACAACTAATCGACATCAACGAGTGCGGAGTGATTGAGTTTAGAAGCCATGGTTGTCAAATCACTCAGGTGGCAGACAAGCACACGGGATTTAGAAGCACAGATATTATGTTAAATTTGGTGCGCGTGATCCGAAGCCTCCATTCGATGCAACCTGTACAACGCTAACGGCAATGCTTCACTCTCTTACTCAGCACATGGGAGACGCTACCACTTACTGCAATTAACGGCCGCAGCGGGAGCAGCCCTATAGAGACCTGCGCGAAGACTCGCCACGGGTCCCTGTGACTAGCAGCGGATATAGAGGTTAGATGAGGACACCCAAGAGGGCCATCTTAAACCCGTATATAGCTCAAAGTTAACTGGGGTGTGAGGGAAATGCCGTTAACCTTACACCCCGATAAACGAGTCAAGGACATGTCGTGTCGGACGTTATTAGGATATGCCTCGGGACACTATTTTGAATCCAAGCTGCGAGCGTGATAAACGAATTGTTTGGCCTGGCGCGCGCAGATTGTTTTGTAATAATCTATGTTTAGGGACTTTGAGCTCGTCCACCACCGCTCTGGTCACAGAATCGCTTACTCAGTGGTACACTTTAACTTTATTAGACCCACGGTACCACCAGGAGTATGGCCATGGGTACCGTGGGTGTGAAATGTGTTTTCAGCATATTTTAGGTCCAAGAAACATGTCCCGAGCAATACCTTACCCAAAGCCTACCTGTCTGTCTCATGAACCGTGATAGCTAGATAGTCGATTTTTTACAGACGTTATAAAGTATTAAACAATGAAAACAAACGATGAGGTACAGTACGTATTATAATATAATATAATTATAATCTTTTAGAACATTAACTTATTGGAGTGAGTATTGAACACCCAAAATGCTGCTTGAAACTCCTGCGTAATTTATCCGCGATAGTTTCTGACTCACTGGCTGGATATATCATCACATACTGAAATGGTATGTCTTGAAATGTGCTTTTGAAAATCTGAAACAAATAAAAACGTACGGTACTGGATAAATACAGCTGTATATACCGTGTAATTTTTTAGTAGTCCAAAGGGCCTCAGTGGTTAATACAAAATGGATCAAGAATGTTCAAAAACGTCAAAGTGTCGTACTACGATTTCTTAAAATCGTAGTTTAATGACTCAACCACGACAAATGTAAACAATGCTTTGAAAAATAAAATGTTCACTTAATACACATAATTTTTAATATATTACACTTCCCATACCGTGTTTAACATTTAAATATATGTACGTACCGGCTTATTTAGCTGTTTGGCCATAAATATCCTCCAAATCAAAAACCAGCTTGCCGGTTTGAAATCCCGCCGTATATCATACTATTTCACTGAAATACTTTAAATACGACATGTCTCTCACAACTAATACACACATTGCTATTCATTTTTACACTTTATATTGTTACTAGACGTAAATAAATTAAATGAACGCATAAGATATACGAAACATATCCGCAACAAAACAAGGAATGACAGCTGAAAACTCAGTTTGACATTTATTGAGTGTTGCAAATACAATGAAAAATATTAGTTCCTTCAACATTAATTTCACGACTTTCTTGACGCACTATACATGTTCTCTAAGTGTGGTAAACGGCTCGACCCGTGACACCGTGACCGTGTCAGTACCATAAACTTAAAATGCTAACAGACAAGAGTGAGTTTTAAGTGCCAATGCATGAAGGCTGCATCGCGATAGGTACTATATTATTTTTCAAAACTGGTGTAAAATCAAGTTTGGCGATTCAAGATGGCGGACTCGAAATTTTCACGAGAATCGATATGGGTATCGCTTTCAGAGTTTTTGTGGTCAGTTATTATGAATATGTCATCTATTTAGCAATCCAAGATGGTGGACTCGAAATTTTCACGAAAATCGATATGGGTATCGCTGTTAGGGTTTTTGGGGTCACTTATTATATATATATATATGTCGCGGGAGGCGGGAGGTGGGAGGCGGGAGGCGGGAGGCGGGAGGCGGGGGGCGGGGGGCGGGAGGCGGGAGGCGGGAGGCGGGAGGCGGGAGGCGGGAGGCGGGAGGCGGGAGGCGGGAGGCGGGAGGCGGGAGGCGGGAGGCGGGAGGCGGGAGGCGGGAGGCGGGAGGCGGGAGGCGGGAGGCGGGAGGCGGAAGGCGGGAGGCGGGAGGCGGAAGGCGGGAGGCGGATTCGGAGTCGGAGTTGGAGTCGGAGTCGAAGTCGAAGAAGAACTCAGACTTACAATATTACGTTTGATCATAATTGGTTGAGTACAGCCGGAGATATAACTAAGAGTCCCAATAGCCGACATACATGCGAGCGGAGCCGCGGGCATCAGCAAGTTATTTATATTAGCGTGAGTTGATGTGCCTCAATAGAAAAAGAGACCAGTTTGGATTTGAATTTGATTATTGATTCAGGTTCGGGTTCAGATTTGGATTCGCATTCGAGTTCGTTTTTCAATGAAATTTTGCTAATCGCCGGGTTCGCTAAATTGATGATATATATTCTTAAGGAGCCCATTCACGATCAGTTCGCCTGCAGTTTCAGATCGTATCGGGCGGTCTGCAGTCTTAGGCCGACAGCTCACACACGAAAGTGATTTTGGCATACCGGCAATTCCCTGCCCTGCTATCAGTTCTGCGACTACACACGATCAGTTGGGAGTCGACCGTTTCTCATCGTACGATTGCCTGCCGGCAATTGTCTGATATCGGTATTGACGAGCATTTTAACGACGATCAAAGATGGCGAATATATTTAGACATTTAGTGATCCAAGATGGCGAACTCGAATTTTTCAACAAAGTCATGGGTGTTTGGAATTGTTAATTAAATTACGAATATTTCATCCACTTAGCCATCTAAGATGGCGAACTTGAAATATCCTACAAAGTCAATAAATGTATAGGTAGTTTTCAAAGTTTTCGGTATTGCTAATTACGAATATATCATCCATCCAGTCATCTCGGATCGCTAAATGAATAGTATATTCGTAATCAGCAACCCCAAAAACCCCGAAAACTATACCCATATAGATTTTGGTGAAAATCGCGAGTCCGCCATCTTGGATCGCTAAATGGATGATATATTCGTAATTAGCGACCCGAAAAACCCCGAAAACGATACCCATATCGATTTTAGTGAAAATTTCGAGTCCGCCATGTTGGATCGCCAAATGGATGATATATTTGTAATCAGCGACCCCAAAAAGCCTGAAAGCGATACCATATCGATTTTGGTTAAAATTTCGAGTCCCCATCTTGGATTGCTAAAGCCATACTAATATTATAAATGCGAAAGTAACTCTGTCTATGTGTCTGTCTGTATGTTACACTTTCACGCCTTTTTTTGCGTGCGGATATCCCCTCGGATACCCGGAGCCGGCAGGGGAGTTTATGTCGGACTCAAACCGACTAAAACCGCACGCCGACTGTGGCACGTGGTGCTAGGCCGGAGGTGAGGTTATCATCGACATATCCCTCGCACCCCGGCTGACCCAGGGCCATCCCTTATGGTCTGGCCCTCCTCAGGAGGGGGGACAACGGTGTCCCCGACTCGCTCCCGGAATGGGGAGGCGCGCTTCTTTCAGCGCGCCGCCGCCGTGGTCTGCTTCTGCTGGGGTGACAGGCGGATCCACCCGTCACCCCCAGGCCCGCGCTCATGGGGGACAGAGGTCAGTCAGTGCCCTCCGACGCCCGAGTTGCCTGCGCGCGCGGGCGGCGCGATCCGATCCGACCCCAAAAACTCTGAAAGTATACAAAGTATAAATATATTATTATTGTATTGACGTACTAGTCACGATGTGATCCACTACGCACCCCGTGTCATCAATGCGTGTCCGCGTGGCTGCTACGCGTGTCATTAATGCAGTGTGGACGTCATTTGTCAAGCAGACAACACCGAACATCCTTTGAAAACATCTGACTCCGACGGATCACCTCGTGACACGTAACTTTGATCCGTGACAGTACACAAATCAGCGTCCACACTAGACCCGAACTGTACATCGTAATGTGGAGAAACGAGGTGTGATGTTCCTCCAACACAAAGGGAGGATCCTCCGACCAGGCAAGGTGATCACGCCTGGCGGGCCGCGGCCCAACGATTGTCGTTGGGATGTTATATATATATATTGTACCAGCGCGCGAACTTCACTTTCGCGATGCAGGATTCGTAGTGACGTAGTAGTGGCGTAGTAGTTCGGCTTGCTGTCGCTAGATGGCGCTGGGTACATGTGGTATACAGTAACACCGTACATTGTCTTGACGTTTGTTCCGTGTCTGACATTTCCTTTGAGTGTTCGGTATGGATAGAGGCGTGTCAGTAGCCTGTGACATTTTCCGCGTGACAAAAGCCCGTCCACACTAACAAACTGACACGCGTGTCTGACACGGTCACGGAGTACTGTACGGCGTAAAGGTCACAAGTG
This sequence comes from Eilema sororculum, assembly GCA_914829495.1. Lineage (NCBI taxonomy): Eukaryota > Metazoa > Arthropoda > Insecta > Lepidoptera > Erebidae > Eilema > Eilema sororculum. Next base: position 12,859,543 of record OU618543.1, on the reverse strand, counting down.
TGGACGCACCTTAAGGTTTGTTGCTTGTTTGTTGATTGGTTGGGGCCATGACAATTTGGTTGCCAGCACTTCTTTTTTTAATAGTTGGAATTATAGCTTCCGGTATATAAATCTAAAATTCCAATTAAGTCACAACATGTGTGCGTCTTTTGAGAATAACATGAGGTGTTATATACTACTATGGTATAATATTTGCTTTAATTACAATGCAATATTATATATTGCAATTAAAGCGCGACATTTTTTCCATCAGTAAAGAGGAGTCACTGTCGCAATTTTCATTGTCACAGACGTAAATATTATCAGTCTCTGTCCGTATGATGAATCTATTCACTGTTCGAAATACATCGGGAAAAAGAAGCGCTCAAGTGGGACTTGAACCCACGACCTTTCCCTTACAGGGGGTACAAAGGTTAGCATAATAAATGCTATAAAAATTTCATTCAACTATTCACTGTTGCATATTATTAATCCATTTTTTTTAAATATCCATCTTCTAGGTGTTTCACATGATTATAATCTAACGTTGAAAGAGCGCGAATGTCCTGCTGTTCAACTACTTTTATATTCTTAATTGAACAATAAAAGATCTAGTAAATTGTAACGACTATATTCGTACTAACACTCACATTTTGCGAGCAGTTGCGACTGCCTCCAAGGGAATTACCTTTACGTGGCCGTAGGTACTCTATTAAGTTTGACCAGCGGTGCTTTTATATTAGGTACTTAAGGTATTTGAACTCTGTATTTTTCGGTCAAGTATTCCTTATTTGTAGTCACAAATTGGTAGAGGGAGACATTATGATTGCAATAAAGTCATTCATATAGAGAATAAAAAGATTTGTTCGGCAAAAAGTATCACGACCTTTCCCTTACGGGGGGAATGCTCCTCCAACTGAGCTACTGAGAGTACTGACCCACGCCTGAATCAATCATAGTTTCGAGCCCACCTGAGCAATTCCTTTTTCATGATGTACATAATCGTAATGTAAATTTAGCATTAAATGCTATAAAATTTCATTCAAGTATAACACCAATACAAAATACCGAGTGTAACTCAGTAAATTATCTAAATGTCGTTTATATGAGAAAATGGTGGGCTAAGCCGACAACCTGGCCAAACCTATCTAGAAATTATTATTAGCCTTTAAAAATTGATTGCTTTGTATTAAGTAGATACATTCTATTAACATAAAATTGTTGTTATAAATGGTGTTAAGTAAAGTAACGCCTCCCGTTTTGAATACCACTTAGTTGGCAGACAAGCACACGGCCCACCTTATTTTTTATTGGCGGAAAATCCCCATGGAACCGTTGGGGGAAGCACACGGCCCACCTGTTGGAAAATGGTTACCGTGGCCTATGTACGTGTGCAACACCAGGAGAGTCACATTCGTGCTTCCATCCTTGTAAGCACAGAGAGTTTCTGTGCCAATCGAATACAGAGGTCCCGCCCGAGAAGATTTATTTTTCCCTATGTATTCGATTTGTATAGTTAGCATACTTAATGCTGTAAAATTCATTCAAGTTTCTGTGACGTCAGTGCAGAAGACAAAGCAGGTACCTACTGCAAAATACCTACCTACTTAGGTACCTTAATTTCTTATGGTATTTTTTCTAATATTTCTAGGGAATTGTGATGATCGATATAAAATAACAGTTTCAATTCGAATTTGTGTTTTATTTGATGAAAATTGTAATTCATAAACTTTACATTAAAATTATTTACAATGCCATAATACAACACGAACGGGCGGTCAGCGTGCTGACATTTTTTATTTACAAAAGCTATTGTGATTTCTTTCATACCGCAACGGTATTTACAACGTAATAAAATATTCAACTACTTACAAATTAACATTGAAATTGCAATTAACTGCTACCGGTCAGATACAAATGGCGATTAGGTAATTAAGCTGAGTAAGTATGTACCTATTGAAAAACCTATTAAAGTTTCACCAGTGAAAATAATAATGATTAATTTAAACTAGGTACATGCTTAAACTGGGTTCTCACATTTTAACCAATGACATTTACTGAATCAAACATGGTTACGTAATTTAGTTTAAATTGATCTTGATTTTTATCATGATATTCACTCTTAAGATGTAAAACTATATATGAACATTGAACATGATGTAGGTATTTCTGTATTTAAGAATTGTTCAAAATTAAATATAGAATATTGAAATCTCAACTTTAGCCTCGTTTTAAAATTCATGGATAAATAGATACTGCATCATGATCATGATTCATGACGGATTTTATTATGAAAATATTAATTGAATACTTAAATATCTAATGTATTTATCTAATTGATTGCTTGAATACAATATACATACCTACTATATTAAGCAAAGTCTATTAATTTATATTATTAATATATAATGACTTGTAAATATTGTACTCTTAGTCCCCCAAACGTTTCATATTTCGAACGTGCATTTCAGCAATATAATGTTAAGGCATAAAGCAATACATAAAATATACGAGAATTATGGCTGTAATGAAGTCTACAAGAAAGACGACTGGCGATTGACTGTGGCTAAATAAATAGTACAACGTCGGTTACTCCCATATCGTTTAATTTTTCACTGCCACAAACCTAAAGCATAACACTTTGCTATATCGCGCCCTTTCAGTATAAAAAAAACTCCAAAAAGAATCAGTATATTACAACTAAAAAGAAATGTACGTTTTCTAGCTTAGAATTGTTTTTTTGAACATAACGTCATCATCATTTTGTTCTGAATAAGGTATTTTTATATAATTATGTTCCTTTAATGATTTTTGGACGCAAATCAATTTGTTTTTTTTTTAAAGAATAGTTAATCTAGCCTTCTCAATGAACCATGTGGCTTCTACTCATCAGGCAGGGGTTTAAAATATATTACCTACTACAAAGGAGTGCGGCGTAGCGGTTAGCGTAGACCATTCGACTGCTACGAATTCAAATTCGTAGCAGTCGAATTTATACTTTACACACAGTCACGCCTCTTTCTTATATAGTTACTGGCATATATATCTTGGCCCTAGTTACGCCACAAAATGCACTCTTTACGCCCAGTATGCGTTTTTGAGTGTCTTTTAAGGATCGTACGTTGTGCTAGGGCGGCAATCCGCGCGCGTCAGGGCCTAGTTTTGGTCGCGATTTGTGGTCGATATATTCCAGTGACTATCCATACTAATATTATAAATGTGAAAGTAACTCTGTCTGTCTGTCTGTCTGTCTGTCTGTCTGTATGTTACGCTTTCACGCCTAAACCACTGAACCGATTTTGATGAAATTTGGTATAGGGGTAGATTAGACCATGAGAAAGGACATAGGCTATGTTTGGTCGCGATAACCGACATCCACACGGGCGGAGCCGTGGGCAAAAGCTAGTACCATATATTTGTGTGCTTACTCACGTCTATTTATATTGATCTGACTGTACAGTCGGTATGCACGTTAGAGCCATTTTTACGAAGTAACATTGTTTACTTTTATAGTACTTACATAAGCATATATGGTCAAAGTGAAGAGGTATCATTTCAGTACTTCATTTATCTGTACGTTATTATTACAAGTTTAAAACACACAATTTCAAGCACACAACAGGTGCTTCGTAAATTATATTAGAATATGATTCCCACGAAAAATAAAGCTTTTACATCATCAAATACATATTTGTAAACATATTTACTATTGCGAACTCATTTTTTTATACTTAGTTTTGCCAATTTGACTATTTTTTTAATATACGATTTTATATTATTAACCTAATTGTATAATGTACCTACAATAATTATATGTGCGATTCTACAAAGCTTGCACCATGCTTGCATTCGTGATGCTGGACAAATTTAGCTAGATACCTACCTAATTTCACTTTGATATTTGCATAGCAAAATATTTATAAAGTAAATGCCAACCTATCGATGTAGGGGGGTCCCCAGCTTTCGCATGATTGCGTTTAGATAAATCCGTGACGTGTTCTAGGTGTTTGATAAGTAAATCTTTTCGTAGTAGGGAGTGGTAGCATTTTTCTTCTATATTACAAGCCGTATACAGATTCCTGTTGTTCAATTTATTTTAACAAAGAAATGTAAGGTTGACGGCAGAGGGTACATTAAGAAAGCTGTAAGGCGGCGGGGGTTTACCGGCTCTCCATTCTTTCAAAATTATGTAGGTAAAGGGGTTGCGATTCTGAAAATATCGATAGATAATTAACCAGCTTCTTCTGACACGTTAGTCGGTATTGAATTCATTCCAAAGCGGTGGACATAGTCTGGTACGGACTGGCCACACAAATCATACCAACAAAGAATAGGAGGCGAAGAGCTTCGCATTTTATGAGACAGATTAACCTACAAAAACTTCCCAAGTGGAGTGAATTCGTTCTGGCACTGTCTACTATTTAGATGCCACATTTTTTTTTAAATAGGACACGTCAATTTGACTTCACCTCGCCTGATGTTAAGCAAAGGCAAAGTCTCGGAAAGAGGGTCACCTTCGGAAACATGTACCATGTTAACACAGGTGGCACTCAGCTTGACGGCCTCATTAGATGCCTTTTCATGCCCCGCTTAAAGGACCCGGGACTGTAGGACGAAGGAAACACGTGAGCACCGTATATGGATGGCATCTCAGCCCTGCACGTGTCGTCCTGTGTAGGAAAGGAGAGGGTGGGACTAATTGGAAGAGTACATGACACTGGTTAGAAAAACAACTAGAATGAGGTATTTACGAACCTGAAAATATCACCCAAATTACAAATAGATCAGAGCAGTCAGCACGAATACGCAAACCCCCTTTCCGAACTAATGTTGAGACCTCGTGTGGATGACACCATCTTGGGCTAGCATTGAGTGGAAATATTAATAATATCGTTCTTATTGTTCAAAACTTTTACATGAACAGATAAAAAGTAAATACCTTTTTTAACATGCCTAAGACACTGCAATATTATACATCGATGAAAAAGTTTATTATAATTAAGTACTTTAAACAATGGAAAACTTTTAATTATACAAAACAGTTTCATTGTTTTTTGATACCTAGTATCTCACTAATGTCTTTTCATTCATCAAATTGTTGACAATAAATCCTAATTACTATACATACTAAAATTAAACTATACGTAGGAATATACAATTGTATAAAACCTCATGGAAAAACATTTGTTACTTTTTTATACCATTAGGAAAATCTTACGAAAAGTATTTAATATAAATATCGTGAAAAATTATGACATTGCTTTTTCAAATGGCTAGGTCTCGTAGCATAGGAATGTGCCTTAAATTATGAGAATATTGTAAGGATACACTTAGTACCGTAGCGGCGCTACGAGACTGTAGCCGTTTGTAGATGGTTCGTAGACGTTTCGTGAACGTAGCAAACATTCAACTATATTCTGTGCCATTCTAAAAATAAAACTACACTAGCGATTGTAAGTTTTATTTAGGAAACCATTATAAATTAAAATAATAAGAAGATTTCGTGATACCAGTTGTAGATTTGCGTTATGCATTTAAACCTAACGTAGGCAACACGAATGCGGTGTTATTTTGTGGATTTTAATGAGAATTCTACTTGTGTTATTGTTTTTATGGTACAGCATACATAGTACAGTAGTACTTATGCAATATATTATACTCGCTTATATAATACCTATAATTAAGCGGCTTCTATTTAGCCTTATCTCTCATGTCCTGCGAAGCATTTCTTTAATCTTTATCCTAACTTAAATTATAAATATAGATAATTTGCAGTTATATATTACAGGTAAAATGACTAGAAAATTTGAATATGCAATATAATAGAATATATTAGAAAAAATAATCATAGCTTTTGGACTTGCAATAGACATAGATTAACAATAATGTCATTTTGTTACTCAATAATATATCTTTATAAAACTTAGATACTTAGGTATTTTAGAATAATTTAATTTAGTAGTAAGTATCGGATATAATGTTATTTAGAATGAAGTATCTTCAATAAAATAATTCACAGCTAAACAACACCAATGAAATCATGCAAGGATTACTTTGGATTCATTTTAAAATTTAACAAAATGTCAACAGTGCATAAATATAACATTTCAGATTTAATATTTTCTTATTTTGGCCAAAAAAGAGTTTGGACTTCGTCCAAATAATACGAAAAAGATTATATACCTATATAATTTACAGCTTGTGTTAAACTAGGTATGTATATTTTTCTTGATATCGTTTTCGTTTTTTGGTTACTGAGTTTGATTTCCGGAGTGAAAACCGTCATGACAATATTTTTATAACTAGTCCAAAAAATTATGGACTATTGTTTTAAGGACTCCAAAAATTGTTGCTAATTAATCTGAATCTGGAGGTAGTTATCGTTTGCAATATTTTCTAAAATAAATAAATTTTATCGAGCACAAGGAATTTAAAAATCGAATTTAATTTAAAAATAACCTTTTAGAAAAAATTATGTCGTGGCAAGATTTTAAAATCGATCATAGAATAATAATAGTATAATAATAGTGGCCTACTATTTCATGAAATCCTTTTATTTTATATAATTACTATTTTAGCTGGCAAAAATCAATCAAATCATGATTTAGTTGAGATGTTCGATGTTAAGGTCCTTTAAATGTAGATAGTAAATTATTTAGAATTTTACATAAACACAGGTACTTAATATTCGGAACATAAGATCTATGTATACTCACCAAAAATGTAATGTAGGTAAGTAATTCATATTGGTTAATGTATCTACTGTTTTTTGAAGTAACTCTACAGAAATTGTTATATCATAGGTGACAAGTCGTAGTCGTGCATAAATTATACTAACAATAATTCAGTGCTAGACTTAAAGACTTACACAGCAGGAACTGGCGGATGAGCATAGGATGATGATTAGCAAATAATTACGGATTAACGTCATTCAATTTTACAAATACAGTACCTACCTAGTGCACCAGAATAAATAATACCTACCTACATAGCAATTACAAATTATACATGTTTATATATTATATATATATTCAAAATCTGCATAGAATATATTACATATTTATTTTACAGGATACTCGTAGCACGATATTATATAGGTACATTGTTGTTTCTTAAAAAGCGAATGATATGTTACTTTTATCTTACATTTTAAATAGTGCCTATAAAAAGTAGCGAATTTAAAATAGTATCACGTATCTATCCAAATATATAAGGAATGGTCTCATTGTACTTTGGGTATGAGCTTATTTATAGAAAACAGAAAATAATTTTATAAACCTGGTGATCTATTATATTATTATTGAACTATATCATATATTATAACTATAACTATATATATTATAATTGCTACAGTAATTCCGTTTGTCTGTTACGTTATCACAACTAAACCACTGAATCGATTTTGATGATATTAGGTATAGATAATCATTGATATATATAGTTACTAAACGACAGATAATTAGGAAAATATATAAATTATGTTTGATTTTGATAACTACATTCATGCGGGGCGGAAATGTCGACACCCGGGTAAGGTCGTTATGCCAAAAATTTTCAAAATGTGCCTCTTCGGGGACGGACTGTTATTTATAATAATATATGATATAGGTAACATCAATAAATAGATCACTTTACTTAAAGAGAACATTGCGCAAAATAAAAATAAATGACACGGGTTTCTTTTAACATGTATTATTTGGAATTTAAAATTATCTATATATCTTTTATCTACGATTATATATTTTATGTAAACTAAGGATAGGTACATTGCGATTAAATCGTGTATCTATTAGAGGCTTCATGCGTTTAAGGTAGAAAGAATTTACAGTCTAATATAATCTGTATTCCGAAGTTAGTGTTATGCTACCATTGCCAAATACTATTTCATTTTTTTAAGCGGGTCTTAGTACTCTATAGATGTTACCTCTAATGTACACGCGGCTTCACATAATGTATAATGGACAATCTATTACACCAAATGAATACAAGATCATAAGACATTGTTCTAGTTTTAATTTCAATTGATATCAATAGACACCTCATTAATTTTCGATAAGTTTTTAGATTGACAAACATATTTTATAGGCACAGAAAAAGCGTCGTTTTCAATTCAATCTTAGGTACTTTGCCACCTTGACCACCCGTTAAAAAAATGTTTACCAAATTTAAAATATATAATTTGATTTCAAGCACAGCCCAAACACCTTTCATTATAAGTTACGGTAAATTACAATAATTTTGATATAAAATCTAAGTTTCAAAACAGTTGACGCGTTGGTCCATTATTTTAACAAGCAAAAGGCATAATGTCGATGATATTTACTCAGGTAGCGATTAACTCGAATTGTGTATATTTAGAAATCAGTTCATGATCATTATAAGATAAAACAAAATATCATTAGCCATAAATAAGCAGGTTTTTAAATAAAAATGGACATTTTACTTACAAATATACGGGGCGAATAAGCGCAAACGGATTGATTACATACAATGTTCAGTTTAACGTTGATTATACCTACATATCGGCATCTATCATTCGGGATCACTACATTATAATTATAAATGTAGGGAGCGGGTCCAGTACTTAAGTATTTTGACTAAACGAGATGAAGTAATGCACAATTTCAGCAAAAATGCTGTAATTTGACACGTATTATAATTCGCCTTATTGACTTTTAACTTCAAGACGCTAAAGCCATTATGGTGCGATCTACACCATATGACATGGGTCATATGGTAGATCGTACCAGAGCAGAGCAGACTTCAAATGTCGGTAGATGAAAACGCTCCTACTTTCTTTTTAAAACGTGCCAAGTTGATAATAGGCTAAATCACTATTCTATGAGCTTACAAGTTTCATCAGAACATCAGAGCTCTGATTTCTTGCTTTTCATATCTTAAAAAATCATATAGCAAACGCCCTTTATCTCCTTACGCTGTAAGAGATTTTTGGACAATTCGGATTCTAAAAAACTTTGTAGGTATAGTAAATTGTTTGCAAAGAGTTACTTGGGTTGTAATAAACTTTATTTAGATTTTTTACCCGAAATATTGAAACCCACTTACTACAATTTATAATGTAATAACCCCGAAATTTAAAAATATGAACTATATCTAAGACGGTGATAATAAAGAACAATAATTTATTAATTTTACAAATATCCTAACTTGATGAAGTAAACTCTACTTACGCAACAAATCAGGTGACGGTATGGTCTCACAGCACAATATTCGTGATACTTATAAGTATCTAGTTACAATATATACTTTCATTAGGTTAGTATACCTTACGTATTGGTAGGTGTAATTTAATTTTATTTACAGCCAGCGTTATTTCCACTAGTTCTTGTTACAACTACTAATAATACATCAGGCAAAAATAATTCTTTGACATGTAGAAGGCATGTTCATGGTACAATATCAACACAACAGGTATACGCGAACAGGTACACCTCTGGAATTAGCGTCAAATTATTCGCTACAACTAATACATTATTTATATTAGAATATAAAGATAATAATGACTTGAGCTTCGTCTATGCATCTACAGCTATTTTTTACATTATTCCGAATAATATTATTATGGAACTTAATAATTTCGATTGAAATAATACGGTATTAAGTCTACGTACGTCTCACTTTTATAAAGCAGTAAGTAAACATTATAATTATCACAACGTATGCAGGTGTTGGTAATCAGAAAAACTATTACTATGGTGATTATTACCTATTAAATATAAAACGTAATCATGTCTTTTGCTATCTTACTAATAATTTCATTAACTTAAAAGCAATACAATACGTCTGGACTGTCTTTAGGTTTGAAATAGATTTCTTTACTTTTCAGTACGAAGGCAACATTCCGTATTAATTCCGACACTCGACAACAATACGCTCTCGCTAAAGATTTCATACAAAGTCCGATGTGATTACATCGATACAAGAAATTTCATACAATTACATAAGTTATTGATCCCTCTTTATCCTATCATAAGTTCGTGTATTCACAAGAAAGTAAATCTTACGCGTAGATATACATTATAAACGTCCATCTATGAACTTTTATAGAAAACTATTTCAAAACCTGTAGAAAAATCGGACTCACTTCTCGATTTTAATAATTGATGTTAAATATAAGAAACGCAGCTTTCTGCTTTCAGTCACTTAACCTATAATTCTTAACAATACGATCACTATAAACGGGTATAATCACAATGTTAACGAACTCGTCAAATATGTATTATAATAGTGAGTTACTTAACCTCGTACATATTTGTGTCGCTATATATAAGTAGAAGATATAAAAAAACACAATAATAGTCCGTTCACACGAAGCGGCCAGCGACAGCGGTACAAATAGAGGCAGCATTAAGAAAACGCCTTATAGTGAATAAAGAAGAAGATGAGAAACACGGCGTACGCAGTAGGGAAAGTGATCCGCGCGATTACATCGATGGTCTTCGCCACGCGGATCGGGTGCGGCGGTTCTTTTTTGCGAACCTGGACGAAACATGGCTGAAAGAAATTATTATGCAAATGAATGATGATATTGAAAGCCTCTACCGTGGTAAACAGGCCGATGGAACGGTGTCGTGTCGATGGAGGGATTCACCGATGAAATACGAGTTTCTGATTTTTTATGAAAACATCAAAATGACAACATCAAAAGTAACCACTATTATAATTTTAGTTGTAGTGTGTTTCCGCTATCTATGTATATATTAAGAAAACAGATACATTCTTAATCTACCAGTATATTCATAGTATTTATACTTATAAGTAAAAATTTTTTTTGTTGTTGTCATATGTTTCTCAATATGAATTTCATAGAAGTATTTTGAGAAGCTTGGTTAAGAATCTAGGCGCAAGTGTACTCAAGCTGCAGATTTCAGGTAGTTACCGGCTCAAGCTTTTACAGAATATGTGGTACAGTGTGGAATTTATGTTATGTATTCGTGGTTTTAAACAAAAAGTGGGAATGTAAGTTGTTAGTTCGCAAAACATGGATAACATTATGTTAGCTTTGGGTGGGAAGTAGTGATAATTACCTCTGAAACACCACCATTATTAGCGGTGTGGGTGCAAGAGCCCGGAGCACACGCCGTGCATGAAACTAAGTCTGCTGCACCAGTTGACTCACGCTTTTTATCACCCTGGAATAATTATTATCATCTATTAGAAACAATTCTAATCTAAAAATCTATCTAATCTAAATTTAAATAGAAATGAAAACTGAAAGTCAATGTTAACAACAGAATCATATTAAATAGTTACAGAATCTTAGCATAAAATGATGTCTTCAGTTTTTATACTAACATAGTTACCTACTATTACCTAATTAAGTTATGGTTCATCGATCTATTTAGTTTAGTGAAAATAATTATTGCAAAGTGAGATATGAGAAAAAGAAGTAAGAGCTGCAAGCCCATGGCTTGTGCTGTTACAGAACAAGCTAACAGGTTCAAATATTATCAATATATAAACTCGTGAAAAGTATGTATTTTAATCACGATTATGTTTATACTTACAGGCTGTAGCGTCCCGAAGCAGCGTTAAATAAAAATATGAGTTAGTCTCGTGATATCAGAGTCAGATGTGATGATGTGGGGCTAACTATTGTCATCAGTGACATCACTTACAGCACCGCTACTCTCCGGCTGAGGCATCTCTGTTTTTGCCCACTGAAGGAATGCCATCGCCTCCTATGTAAATGTACATTAGGTGTTTAGCCGAAGCGTGATATACCGTACGACCACTTTATTTAGAGCCACGCTACTTTGTGCATACTTTGGGAAATACCCTCACTTTATAGAATATTTTATATATTTTTTACGATTGAGGGGCAAAGCGTGTAGACGTGAGTGTAGAGGGGCCCAAAAAGAGCGGTGTAATAGTAAATTATGTACGTATATAAATTATGTGAAGACGCAGAAGCTGCATAAATATGAACCTCGTTAAAAAGCACTGTGTTGGATGTAAACTTAATTATAAGCGTTCTGTACGTTACTCATATAGTAATTAAATGTAGCATTTCCCTCTTCAGATATTCTTCTTAGGTCTTCTTCGATATTGAAGTATTAAAATCAATATAATTTTTGATGATGTCGCTTCGTAAGTCTTATATGGGTAAACAAAGTATTAAAGAGCATGCAACACATGACTATACTCACCTTTCATCCTAAATGAACAATGTTTAGTACATATTATACACTTGTGCAAATATTTATATATATTTGATTAAAGCAAAATGAATCCTAAACTAAAGTAAGATAATCTTTCTTTGCTCATATTTGAGCTTATTTGACGAATGCACATAGCGCCCCAGCACAGGTGTACAACCAATGAAATAAAAAGGGTGTGAAAAGTTTATCGGTATAGATAGGTATAAGTATTATGTAAAATACTACTGAATGAAGCTAGATTGAAAGGATAACTACATGCTTTTTGGATAATTAATATCGTGTTTGAATATGGTATAAAAGCTATACATATTTCTTTTTTACTATTATTTTTGTACTTTTATTCCTTACAAAGACTGACCTCGGCCTAAAACTTACCTATTTTTCCTCCTCAATGAATCTATTTCGACTAAGTTTTTTATTTCGAAAATAATTACATATATACGAGTGTCAGTCTTCAAGAATGGTGGTCGATAAAAAAGAAATATATCAGCGATGTCTGGATAGTGCCAATGATTGTGGCGAATGTTCTTACCAAGGGGCTGGCCAGTATAATGCCAATTCTGCTCAGGACTGCGGGCAGTCGCTGTGAACACATCACACACAAAGTTTGTTCACACGTGACAGATGGTCTAACGATGTGCAATCGTGAACGTAGACTAGGTTGTCGTGGCCACATTTAGTTACAATGAACAATATTTGCACTTTCTACACCCACTTCGTTACCAGAAGTAAAACTTATCCCGATATTTAAGGGACGCATTAACCGAATGTTTGTTGATTTGATTCAATAATAGATTTAAAAGTGCCAAAAGATCACACTAACAAATATGCAACTATTCGTAGCCAGTGTGGCTAGCAGGTGACAATAACAATTAAGCAAGTCTAGTCGTCCGTACAATTTTGTTTGTGTTGGTATTAATTTTTTAGCTAAAATAGTTGCATACGTTATTAATAAAAAAACAGTGTCGTTATCTTTAACATTACTTGATTAGTAATCACTGTAGTAAACGTTTTTGAGTCAAATCAACAGCCATGGTAAATTTTATTAACATTTAGAAACCGGTCAAATGCATCTTTGCAATGTTTTCTAAGTTGATAGTGACACTTAGATTCATGGGTTCTGTTATGAATAGCAAGATAGCAAGAAATGAGGACTCGGTTGAAATAAGATAAGTATTTTTCATGGTAAATGGCCATACAAATTAGTCTGTTGGTGAAGTGATAAAGATTACAAATGAGACGATGTGATGGATTCCGGCTTACCCGATAACTTTTATTTAGAAATATGAGCCAAATACATGCAATATACGTCAAAAATGTGAGGCATGCGAGAGAAAGAAAACAAACAACATGACATTGCCTTTTCACGGTTAAAATTCAGCACGCACACATTTATCATGCGATGTCTTGTTGTTACAGAATTTGAAAGAAAACATTGCAAAGAGTAAAGATAGAAAAAATGTAAAACATTCACGAGGGAAGTTATCTGCTGTTAATATATGCAAGATATAACTGCGCTGAATTGGTTCGCTTTGTAAATATAGTTTAACATACAATTTCCATCGTGAAATAGTACCTAAGTACTTAAAGAGTTCTCTAAAAAGTATCCCTAATACTGTCAACAGCATATCAAAGTGCCATAAAATAACTATTTACGTATCTAGGATTCAATGATTGGAAGGCTACAAAGACCACAGGGTAGGATAGGTTTTAGTAACATAAGATTTAGTGAATGTATTTACAGGGCATTAATTAGTTAATGTAAGTAAACGGATTCTGAGCAAATTATTAGCACCTGCACTCACGAAGCTTTGCAAAGAATATAGTTTTGTAGTACATGAGCCAATTAAAATTTTGGTGCGATCATACCATTATAAGAAAACGACATCGATTACACATACGTTTCACTTAACATAAAATATAATTAAAATTGTAAATAGTTAACACATAGCTCAATTGCTCCAAACAGATCGTTATCAGTGAACATGAACAAGATTTATGTTCTAGATGTCGTGTTGTTTGATAACGTTCGAGTCTGTGAAATTGAGCAAGGTGCGGAGCTGTATTCACCTGTGTGACGGGGTTTTCACCAGGTCGATAAACGACGTTGTGGAGGGGCCGCTTTCTTCCGACGTAATTTACACATACGAACTCTAGTAGCGATGCGTATATAAAACACATACACACGCCGTCCCACACGTTCATCGCAGTTAAATTCGAGACGACTGGTAAAGTTGATCTGAACCCATTCGATGTTGTGAAAAAATTCAACATGGTCGTTACACCTGTTCAAACATGTACAAATATTAATATTGTGTAAAGTTGCAATTAACAAAATGGTTTAAAAACGTCATGATGTTTCAGATTAAGGAAAAGAAATCATAGATGTAGACGTGTCAAGAATTGTAAAGATAGAACACTTTAGAATGATTTTGTATATTGGTGCCACAGAGCAAATAAATCTGTAGGGGTGTGTGCGATTAGATTCTTTGCTCCAGTAGTACATTGGGCATTATAAACTAAGGACATGTACTAAGTTTTTCCCAATAATTATATTTGATTAACGTCTAAAAAATAAGCATGTGCTGATGACTTTATAGAATATTGTTTTGTTGGTAAGCTATGCGTATACAATCTAAGTTCATGCGTTTGTAACGGTTCTACACACAATTCTACTTACGACGCCAATAATAAAATTAATCTGATCATAACTATAATCGCTTTCATATTACAATCATTTGTTTTCCTGTAGAACACCCCAAGGCTGTAATTCTGTATAATGATGAGAACAAATTTTATAGTGGTTGATCATAGATAAATTATACACTAGATGACGAACACGGGTCTACTTTCTAATCATATCATTGTATTGTTGTGTAAAAGAAAAATCAAAGTGAAATGGCTCAGCTTGTAGTTACTAGAGGCTTTTGCAGGCAACGCAGTTGGTACCCACCTTGCGTATATACATATAACTATCGAACTAATTTTGTAGATAAATTACGTAAAGATCTACAAAAGAGGTGTAGTTAGCAGTTTATATATTATGATAACATTTTCAATTTGGCTTATACCTACGCGTTTATTACACTTGTGCATTACTAATTACTGTGAATAGTCCCATAAAGGTATCAGAAGTCATTTAGCTAGAGACGATAGGGAGTAAATTCTTTCCAAGTGAGGTGCCATATACCGACTCCGGCACTGTATCGGTTCCGTAAGGAGGCGCGGGAGCGGGGATTTGATCCCGAGCCCGAAGACATTCGGGCCGAGAGGTCCCGGCTCCACGGGATCATGGTGGCGGAGTGGGAGCGACGACTTGAGCAACGACGCGCAGGGCATGCCGTCATAGAGGCGGTAAGGCCCATCATGGGGGAATGCGAGCGAGGACACGGGGCTGCACACGCTCACCGAGTGTCCGGCATGGGCCGGACCGAGGCGGGAGCTAGTGGCGGCCCTGGGAGTGAGAGTTGTCACCCTCGCCACCCTGCTCACAGCAATGGTCCGCTGCGCGGACGCGTGGGCGCCCGGCGTCTCCTGCAGCGAGCAGGTAATGGTCGTGAAGGAGACGGCGGAGCGGGAGAGGCGGCGCGAGCGAGAGAGACTCGCGGATCGCGCCGCCCGCGCGCGCAGACAAGTCGGGCGTCGGAGGGCACTGACTGACCTCCGTCCCCCATGAGCGCGGGCCTGGGGGTGACGGGTGGAGCCGCCTGTCACCCCAGCAGAAGCAGGCCACGGCGGCGGCGCGCTAAACAGCGCGCCTCCCCATTCCGGGGGCGAGTTGGGGACACCGTTGTCCCCCCTCTTGAGGAGGGCCAGACCGTAAGGGATGGCCCTGGGTCAGCCGGGGTGCGAGGGATATGTCTATAACAACCTCACCTCCGGCCTAGCACCAAGACAGTCGGCGTGCGGTTTTAGTCGGTTCGAGTCCGGCTCCGGCAGGGGGGGTTACGAGGGGATTTCCGCACGAAAAAAAAAAAAAAAGCCATATACCGACTCAGTGCCTCCTGTTAAAACTTTGACGCAGATTTTGCACTTAGATCTTTATATACTGGACATACTTTACAGTTTTCTGTACTTGACTGTATTATTATTTGTCAGAGATTGTGCTTCATCATTTGAATATATGGATCTCCTAGTAATGCTGGCTTTTTTTGAAATACAATGGAAAATTGCTAGCTTGCTAGCTTATGCGTATTAGTTTAGTTATGCTTATGCGTATTATAGTGGCAAGGGTATCTAGTGGAATTGTGACAATAGAAGCACAACAGAGCAAGTCGTAAAAACGGAGCTCAAGATCATTATCTGTTTTTTATTACTATAAAACAGAGTTTGAAATATATGCCTATACCTAATATATGATAATGTAAGGTAAACAGGGTGTATACATATCAACAAGTAGTGTGGTCAAACACATTTCTTTTACCATCATACAGAACCACAGCACAATACTTACATATTCAGTACCTACTGAAAACAAAACAAGCCCTGATTTTATTCATGATGGGCAAATTAAATAATTACACCAACCTATCATTACTCTAGCAGGTACAGCATTCCATTCCAGCCAAAAAGTAATAAACGATGAAGTCACCAAAATAATTCCCGGAATGAAAACAGTAGTGAAGTAAAATGATCTATCCCGCGTGAAGATGAGATTGACTTCGAGGCAGCTATAATTACCTAAAAATGTAAAGCAGAATAAAAAATAAAGAATAAATAAAAGTTTAAAGTGATGTGATATGCCAACTAGACCGATTGACGCCCAAGTGCAATTTTGAGTAAATATTAAGGTTAAACTTAAACGGTTAAGGTATAAAATTAATTACTTAGAATGTAACTTTAGGAAAACTTTTCTTAAACTTTTCAAACAACAATCAGCTTTGCTAATTTAACACTGGCTAGTAAGATTTTAGTGTATTGGTTTTTGCACCCACTACCTATACAAGAGCCTCATTTTTAAGATAGTCAGCAGCAATGTTTTGACTATATATTGATTAGCTTTTATGGGTTAATACGCCTGGAATTCTAATCGTCTTTATACCAAAACGCCTGAAGCCCAAAAATTACGAAGGGCCTGGCATTAAAAAACTATTGAATAAATTCTGAGTACAATTCATTTCTGGGAATTACATATGTACTGAGTAACTACACAATATATGCAGGGACCAAGAGAGGGAGAGAGAAAAGAAGAAGTTCCTAGGTAATGGTAATAAACAATTCCAGTGAAACCTTAAATATCTCCTTTAAAATTGCACGGCTTTTATTATATAAGAAGTGGCATCACGGCATTGCTGATGAGATCAGCAATTTCCACCAGTCGAACTTCCAAATTACTTGTCATAGACAATTTATCTATAAAAAGTAACTTGGGAATTTGATTGGTTATGTCCCGAGGTCATTTTCTAGTGTGGACACAGAATTAATACTTATTAGATATTTACATATAGATAAGAAGCTAAACCTGCAACAGATAGCGTGTTATATCGACAGCCCCAGCCACAACTACGAAGAGAAAAATGTATGCGATGCAAGACCGAGAGCATTCCCGATTACCAGCCACATATTTTACCTATCATGGAACGGGCTGGTACAGCGTTCCACTCCAGCCAAAACGTGATGAAGGAGGAGGTGACCAGAATGATCCCGGGGATAAATACTGTCGTAAAGTAGAACGCTCGGTCTCTAGTAAATATTAAGTCGACCTTTAGACAGCTGTAGTTACCTGTGGAGTGAACATTATTAGGTACAGTACAAGCAGTAGTCCTACGGCAGGAATTCGTCGTTTTATATCCAAAGAACAAAAATGAGGAGTTAGGATACAAAATTCCAAGTAACTCAATTCAGAGGCCTTGTTAAAGTTAATATATCCTATGATTAGCAAACGACATCATCTATTTATAATATCTACGGTTCTATATGCATGAGTAATGCGTGTTGTGTTCTCGTGTCATACATATAATGTTATGAACATACATCGTAGCATTATGACGTTTATCAAAAATATAGCATTCTATTTCAAAACGCATGCTCTCACAGACTCGTATGAATTTTATATTTAAAACATGCATGAAAATAGGTAATGATAATAACTATGCGTCTAACTAAAACAACATAAATGCTTAGTGGAAGTAGATATCGTAAGAAGCTAACCTTAGGCTTCCATATTTCACAGTGGATTTTACAACACACTTTTTACAACACCTTATTTAAACACAATTACGCATTTACTCACACATAAGCATAAATATATTGGAAATACGACGACACCGGACGGAATGGTGCCTCGTCCGGTGGACAAGTACCTTGCTCCTCAAAGCGTCTCTGGCAAAGATTACATGTCATCTCTTCGTCTTCTTCGTAAAGTGAATTACCCTCAGCTGCTTGCAAAGACGTTAATAAATTCTTACACTCTAAATTTTCAATATCCTAATCGACATTTAGATGTTAGTCATAGCAAAAATAGTGTTAGAATACTCTACTGTTAGTCATTAATTTACTAATGTAGTCACAATACACGATATGAATGGACGTACAATCTACATGAGCATGCTGTTAGCTAGCTTAAAACTTTCTACGTTGTATTCACACGACGTACGCTATGAAGCATCTATATATATATTTTTGGTAAGTCACAAAAATAAATTCAAAGGTTTAAAAATTAACTTTATATAGAAATCAAGACCAAGCTGAAAAGAGTTAATCAGAATTTCAATATAATTACGAAATCAACTTCGATCATCTCTTGTGCAAAATATAAGATGTGCTCAAAAAAACTTTGGACACTAATCTACCGTCAAGGATGGAATAGATATTATGTATGAGTATTATAGGATAATTTTGGTTCGGTTACATTTCATAAGCGATGTCTGGTTGTCGTAAGTGTTTATGAACATCTACGTATTTTACCTCTCCAACTGGCTTTTATAGGGCAGGGAATGGTTTGGTTCTGGATGAGGTACGCATTGAGAGTCGTTAACGAGGGAGACTTCCGCAGCGTGTCCTCATCGTTCTTCCACACGTACGTAATCGCTGACTGCTCGTAGGATACTGAAAAGAAATGTAAATCGATTGCCGTAATACGTAAGTAGATAGTACTTACGTATGACGTCTACAACGTGTACCTATTCGAAAATTTCGGTTTTATTTATTCGGTATTCAATTTTATACAGCTTTTCGTACTTACTACTTTCTAAGGCAAATGAACACAATGGGTCATCAAATGGAAATATGTTGAGCCGCCCCTGACAGGACAGGATGAGGTGACGCCGCATCAAATAGTTTATTGTACCATTGCGGTATATACGCAAAGCGAAATGCATTGGTATTATCGGATCCTGAAACATATATTTGATTAAAAACTGCGCTTTTTTGGAAAAAACAAATAAATGGTAAGCTTTGCACTAGTTAATAGTAATTATCCTAAATACTCCTAATAAAAATACGATTACTTGTCACCAAAACCACTGGACCGTAATTTAATGTTAACTACGAAAATTAATTCCAATTATCTAAAAATGGTTTCAAAAACCAGAAAGAAATCGAGGCGAGCAGAGTGAAGTGTTCAGCTATAAAAATATTTTGTATATACAAAAATGGTCCATTGAGGTTCATGAAGCATTGTATGTAGTTATAAATACCCATGAGTGCTGGGAAAACTCCTTCAGAAGAAAGCATGGTGGAAATAATCATGTATTATAAAATTAGATGGTAAAACATATAATTTCTTAACATAAGTAATTTTGTATTATATTTGTACAGTACCTTAAAGTCACCGTGCATTATGAAGTATGTATCCGGCAGCCAAATGTCTTCGTGATGATGGATAGCGTTTAAAAAGTCGTAATGTGACTGGTTGGAGTACCGTAACCGAGGATCGTACCACTGTTGTTGAAGTAAAAATTCCACTTCGTATTTCTGGAAGCGGACGTTTTATTTAGATAGAAGTTATAAAATAAAGACACCTTCTATTTCACAGTGTTAGCTACAAAACTTGTTCTAGACTGTTCACGAATTTCAGTGTTATTTTATTTCATACTACAAATTTTACTTCCTGCAATTAATTCTTTTAAATATAGGCTTAATAGATAAAATAGGAATGACGATCTTACTTTCTTGTATGCTCAGATTCCTGAAACATCACGAATTACAATAAAATAAAAATGTCTTTATATAATAACAGTTCTTTACTTCGTGTAGGAACACTGAACTCTAAATCCATATTCTTTTGAATATTAGAGCAATAAACTTAACTTCAGTAATCAATTTTAAAAAACAGAATCAAAAGTTATATTTGATTTTAATATTTTATCAAGACAAGTAATTCGTGAACTGTCTCTTTAGACAGATAAGTACTTACAAGACTAGATTCATCCGGAGAAGCTAAGCTAAGAAGTAGCACGCTAACATTTACGGTGAGGACACCTGAAAATGACATAAAATATAACTTTCGTATCTTTTCACATTTCAGATTACAAAACACAACACTGACATACATGAGTCCATGCTTTTCTAATAAAAGTGCTTGGAATTCAGTAGCCCTAGCTGAGATTCCAGTTAAAACCATAACCTTACTCCATGTACTGTTACTGTAGATGGTACCTACTAGGATTAAGTATCGTATCATTGAAATGAATAGGAGTATATTGATTTTAGTAAATAGAAATTATACCCATAGGCATAACATTTCAGAATGGGTTGGAAGACACAAATAAAATAAATTAATAATAAAAATATAAATGTTGCAATAATAATAAAAACTTAAATGTAGTTGACAGACCCGATTTCTATTGGTAAGATGTATGAAATTACAACAGACTAAACAAGGGAATTGAAATTTGTGTTTGATGTTTGTGAAAAGAGAAAATTATTATAGGTAAGAAGCATGATTCCAAATGAAAAGTATTTTGAACGAATGGATTGTTAGTTTATTGAATTTTAGTGTTTCTTTTAATCGTAACAGCGTTGTATCTTATTGTACCTATCTGTGTACTAGTTGAAAAAAAAAAAATACGAGAGAAGAATACGGTAGCAATTGTGTTCTAACCTAATACATCAATTCTATCGAGTGCATTTATGTTGATAGAAAGTAAAATTTTTTTGAATACCTTTGTATGTGTAAACTAGGGGAGTTTACACATACAAAGGTATTCAAAATAATCTAAAGCATCGAAGAAAATATCTACAATTGCGTGAGTAAGATAAAAATGAAGATGCGTGCAAGGAACTGATCGCAATGCATATTTATATAACGTAAAGGTTGCTACGGTTTGGATGGTGAAAGGATTTCTCTTTTCATAAACATGGAACACAACGCACCACGGTTGTGCGAGCGAGGCCGGAGTGAAGAAAGCCCCACGGTATTTTGAGCCAAAGAGTCGTTGGGCGAAGTTAGACCACAACAGAATTCTGGATCTGCAATTTCACATCAATACCGTGTAACCTACATACTTATCAATTTATATATACATATACATTTATACAATACACATTATATGGTGAAATACATATAAATACATTAAATATTCAATTATGTAACATACACAAAAGCGTAGCAAAGACTTGCCTGGGTGGACCAGATATATAAAAACATACTCATTCTTGTGTCCGTTGTCGTGTCGTGTAATCTTCATGGTGCGATCGATCGAACAACAAGGATTCAAAATAACCTCTTCATGCGATCAATCGAACGATGTGGATTGGATTTACAAATCCCTATCGTTCGATTGATCGTACTATGAGGACTTTTAAGTCCTGTTTGTGCGATTAATCAAATTACGCGATCGTACGATCTTGCCGGAACGTCTTGCTACGCCTTTGCACATAAAACAAGTACATAACATTAATTAAAATAAAATTACAACATTTACCATCTACTGGTGGTAGCAGTCTTTTGTCATAGCGGGAGTTTTTCAGCAGATTGTCCAATATTTCTTTGTCCGATTTTCCCGCTGCAAATCTGTAAGCAAAAACTTAAGGTACACTTTGGATATGTATGAGTTTTAGTAGAATACACTATAAATGGCAGAAAAAAGGAAGACCCATATGTGACGTTTTTCACGTAATAACTTCATGATCACTAAATAATATGGTTTATTTACTGTTTGTCAAGCAGGAAGAAATTTGGAGTGAACCACACTTCAAACAACCAATGCAAACAACAAACTATGGCAAACAATAACTGTAACTTCAAACAAACTCATGAGATAGATCTCGTTAAAATTTTACGCCTACCTTAAATTAATGCAGCGCTACCAACTTTGAGTTGCTTGCATGAGCTTGAGTTTCTAAATTAGAACAATTTCCGACACCGACACATACCTATAACGTATTTATCCCCTAAGGGGTAGACAGAAGCGCTTGTTACGCCTACGTTTCGCCACTTTCACTTCGTTAACTCCACAGAAAAGGTGGCGAGCCTATTGTCTTTTTTGCACAGTTTTTCCACATAGGTACACATACATACTTTAGTACCTTTTTTACCCCAGATTCCACCTGGTAGGGTAAGGTAGGGTCAGCACCGACCAAAACTGTATCAGGTAGCATTTACGGTATCTTATTTATTTATTTATTCTTGCACAAAGATAAGAATAATAGTACAAAGGCGGGTTTAACGTCATTTTTTTTATCGTGCGATAAATCCCCACGGAGCCGGTGGAGGTGGTTATGTCGGACTCCGATATAACCACCTCCACCGGTTAAAACGCACCCCATCTTGGGTCCTTGGTTGCCGGAGGTGAGATTGCTAAAAGCGTATCTCTCGCACCCCGGTAGACCCAGGAACATGTCTTTCGAAATGGTCTCCTTCGGGTTGTGGGGACCACAGTGTCCCCATCTAGCCCCAGTTACGGGGAGGCGCACTTTGCGCCGCTGCCGCGGGACTTAACGTCATGGGCATTTTCTACCTGTCAACCTTAGGGTGATGCAGAGATTTGTCGAGGTAGGTGCTCGAGGTATCTATACTGTATACACATATATCTTTCTTCTTTCTTAATATATATAAATTACGTGTCACTTTCTTTGTCACATTGTGTGTTTGATGGACTCCTAAACTAATAAACCGATTTTAATCAAATTTGCACACCGTGTGAAGTTTGATCCAACTTGAAAGATAGGATAGCTTACATTTTAATTTAGCGATAAGTGGCATCCACGCGGGCGAAGCCGCGGGCAGCAGCTAGTACTCATATAATTTACATACACTTTATATTTATTCATGACATAACTTTAACTTGAATATTGCACGAAGATGGTAGAACGGGTATTGATTTCATATTAACGCTTATTACCTTGCTAGCAATAAAGCCCCTCAATGAAGTAATAAACAGAGCATTGACACGGTTGAATAATAGTATAGAGTTATCACAGTAATTGTTACTGAAATAAAATGCATATGCAGTACTGATAAAAAACTTAATTTAGTAGGTATTTAAAATTTCGATAAGGTGATTTTCTTTTTAGGTATCTTTCCCTACAAAAACGCGATTTTACACTGGTACACCAGGAACTTTATATTACAGGTGAAATCTATGCAGATTTTTACAATAGAATAATAAACATATTTGGATCATCCCAGCGAAGGCATTTTTCACTTGAATCCCTTAACTGATTCCTCCAGAGGACCCTACAGCGCTTTTTATTCCACTACGATCCTCCAGGGATTGGTTAAGTATTCCACTGCGAAATATGTTGAGAGAACACTGTCAACAGTGAACTGAGTATTATCTGAGAACTTCTAACTTCCGCTAACACTATTACACTATTACTATTAACAATAGCTTTGTCAGGTTGCAATCTTGTGTATCAACGTAAAAGTTATTCAAACACGTATAAATGTATAATTGCATTGTCTATGATTAAATCAAATCTGCACCCTGAAGTTTCACAACTTTGTCTTGACGAAACTTCTTTGATTTAACTTCATAATACCACAGAGTATACTTTTGATTAAATTTTAATAACCTTGTGATAGGTGTATGTAATATTAGGAAATCGTAAAGGTTGCTGGTAAAATAAGAATATTTATAAGGCGATTTATCTTTGCGCAATATCTTCACACAATAATTTTTAGTCAAAATTTTAATAAACTGTGTTGCTTTCTGTAGATTTTTAATTGTATTTTGAATTTTCCAATAGATATACTTATTGGGTGGGTAAGATAATAACTGATTGTTGTTGTTTCTAACAAATACCTAAATAATAGGAACATATTCCCACAAATAATTTACAGTTCGTCCACTGTCGGAGGGTCCATAAATGAAGCGAGGAACTTTACGGTTCGACGATCGCGGGTCAGCCAGCGTATTACGTACGCTTCGACGCCTGTCACTGGCCATACGTCCTTTCACGCTCGACACATCATCATCTACAGCTATAATATTACGGCTATATTACCCAGAAGGTATTTTACTACCTTCGAATGAACTATTTTGAAACACGACACTATAGAACGCATTATACGGCTACGTAGAAAGGAAATAATGCAGTTCCACAGATGTATTGCGTCAATTTCCATTTCTTACGGAAATCATTTTTTGTTCAATGAGGTCTGATAATTTTACGAATACGTCTGGCTAGTACTGGCGAGGGGCCCTATAACCTGATTCCTGCCGGCTTGCTCTGAAAGGTGAAACCGCGGTCAAGATTTTCTATTTATACTAAATTAGTTAGTTACTAAATTAGCCGCGTGGTTCCTGGCAGAGAAGAATTTAGCCCACCCTATCTCTTCCCATGCGGTGTCGTACAAGGCGACTAAGGGATAGGGCTGTTTAAGATCAGACAGATATAAACAGCCCAGACTCAGCCTCAGATATAGGCTCGAGTCAACAATAGTGCCCGGAATATTTTGGCAATAGGCTCACCCCTATTACATGGGATCGACTACAATTATTGGTGAAATGTGGGTGTTAAATTCACCTCTGCCTAACCCTCCGCGGATAAAGGCGTGATTATATGTATGTATGTATGTATGTATGTAGTAATTGAATTTAGTAGATACGTTCGTACGTAAAAATAATACCATATCGTTATGGCATTCAGTATCTGGAATCAGAACACCCAGAATTCCCTACACATTACTGTGGTCGTTCTAGTTAAGATTTACAAGATATTTTTTTCTTACCTTTTGAAAATCTTCACCCTTCGCCACTGCTGGCTAGGCCAGTGCCTATAGTAAAGAAAGATAGTCAATATCCTGTAAACTGCTACTTACATGTCTGAAGTGAGAGCTGATGCTCTGCTGAGCATGAGGAAGATGGCCACAGCGCGTGCCACGACGCATGACCAACCCATATTAGGACATCTGTAACCCGTAAAGAAAATTAAGTTATTTCCAATAGACCTATTTAGATACAGCTATAACCTTCATAAAAGAACTATGACAACCCAGACATAATAATTTTAATTTTGTTTATTTATGAATAATGTTAACCCAAGTCGCCTATTTAAGTAAGTAAGTAAGTAATATTTAATATGTAAGTGGTCAAATTGCTTTGTTTTGTGAATAGTGTTCACAAAACAGGGCAATTTACACACATAAATAGGCTCGTTTATCGACTTGTTCACAAAAGGACCATGCAGACTGGACTGTCGCAGGTTTGACTGTATTGCCTGTCATTATAAAACAAGAAAATATTAAAGATTATTTTAAAAGAACTTCTACTGTTTTTTATAAACTCTGTAGCGTTTATATTTTTGATGCTCTCGCCGTCTTCAGGCTCTCGCTATCTGTACTACACCTACTATGTGCTATTGTGTCTATTAAACTATTATACTTTGCTAATATAATAGATTTAATGCCTTAAATAAACAAAATAGGTGGTGGTAGCGTAGTGGCTAAAGCGCTGGAGTAGTGGGTTCGAACCTTATTAGTAGGGATCGATCATCTACTAGCACAATTGGCTTTGACTGAGCTGAATGGGTTAGAAAGACAAAACTTTATAGAGCTACAAAATGTTGCATTAAGTTATTTCAAATATTAAAAAATATTCGAAATAATGGATATATTATTTATTTCATATATTTATTTAAAAAATAAAAGCACAAGCTACTATAATTTACTTTCAGTGTAAGCGTGAAATATAAATTCAAGCTTATACAGTATATTTTTAGATAACTACCTGCAAATACTCATGATACCTATATATTATTTATGTGCTAGCCTAATTTAATACATATCACTATATCGCGAAGTTTTTAAGCAAAGACACTTTGCCAAGCCAAATTTTCTCAAATACAAAGAAAGCAAACCCATATGCGAGTAAATCAGATTAGATAAAGCGTAGGTTGGAAAATCCGTGTAAGAAAAATAGTCTGTAGTTTTCTTTTGTAAAAGTCAAGCCACAGAATGAAATGGTACAATGAAATAAGAGACACGTAGACAGTCCTTTTGAAATTGGAGTTGTTTTTGTTTTCGTTGGAAAGTGTTTTCTTAATCTGAGTGAAACAAGAGCATGAAATGACATGAAGACTAGACTACTTGCATGTTCTGTTTTAAAACATGTTTGGTGTTTCTTTTTGTGTGATATTTTTTTAATTTATGCAGTGTATAATAAAAACCTACTAACTAGCATAAGGAAGCATGAAAACTTCTCGGTTTATATCATTTTATATTCATTTGAAAATATATAAATGATTCTATCATTATATTTTTTCAAATGAATTTGCTTACCGAATGGCGGGTCATGTCAACGTAGTATCGTTGTTGGGGTAGGCAATGAGCGTGCTGCAATGCCGACCCTACATGATATTTTTTTGCTGTGAGCGCGGGTTGAGTACATGACCTACTTTCAAAAGTTGTATTAAATTATGATTATGACTATGACGTCAATACGACACGGCACGCGAATCATTGGCGCGCGAGGTGCACGCTATTCTAGCCATGGTATTTTCTGTATACTACATGTAATAATTAACAACACATTTTTGGTTTACTTTACAACTTTTAGGTATTTTGATGATACCCTACAAGAGTGTCATCAAATTAGTAGAGCTAAGGGTTTGCTCTGAAGGAAACAAACAATATTGTTAAGAATATTGAGTCAGAAACGATGCCCTTATTATTTATTTAACAAGAATGTATATTTGTATTCGAGTAAAATAAATTGGGAGAATATATTGAGTGAAAACAGTTCCAAAAGGTTTTAACTCTAGTTACTTGTGACATGTGAAGTTGGAAAGGTACTGTCTGGGGAAATATCGAAATTTATGATGCGAGTCCTATTTTATACTCATTGCTTTATTTGGGAACTTGCCGACCACATTTCTTTGTGATTGCGGTGGCTTCGCGTAACGGTCAACCTCTATTTTCAGTAATCTTCGAAGCGAAAGAAATTTATAGGTACCTCTTTATTATTTTATTCTATCCTTGACACCATAACGCACGGTATTGATCTGTTGGGGTCAATAGGTATAGCGTCTGATCAAAGCTCTTTGTCAAGTTTACCGACTGCTATTCGCATAAGTAGATCTATCGAATATCTTTGGTGGAATTGTATCTTGATCATAGCGATAAAGACGAGCTGACGACAGTATATAAAAATATTGTCTCATTGGTGATATTCAAATATTTTCTTTATTTGGGTACATACGCGTGTAATATATCAAGC
Organism: Eilema sororculum; assembly: GCA_914829495.1. Taxonomy (NCBI): domain Eukaryota; kingdom Metazoa; phylum Arthropoda; class Insecta; order Lepidoptera; family Erebidae; genus Eilema; species Eilema sororculum. Next base: position 12,831,780 of record OU618543.1, on the reverse strand, counting down.
CTTTTAAAGAGTTTATTCTATATACCTTTCTGCTGACTGCAGAGCTTTGTCGACATGTGGAGGGATGGTTCAACTCGCCCGCGCTCCTTGTGATCTCCACAACATGTCGCGCCAACTATCTGAAACAACGTCATAAAAACAAATGTAGATCGAAAACTTACTTATAAAGCATTATTTGCTTACACTTTTATTATATACGACCGGCATCATTTCTCCGTAGCCTGAATACGTTGATTATTCAGTGAAGTCAGAACATAGAGAACTATTATTTATCAAAAACAGCGCGTGGTTGTCTGAAACTGAACTAAAGAAATAGATGTAGACAGGAAAAGCCAAATAAAATGTGTGTAGGTATAAATATACCACCACCACACAGAGGTTAGTTCTACTCAGGTAAGTAAGTACATTTTACTCCGTAAGAAGCGTACGTTGACACTTAGTTGCTCTCGTTGGCACGAGAAAACTACTCCCCAGAAGCGAATCTAGTATATCATGACTGAATCTTGGGGTTAGAAGATCTTTGTCAGTGAACTTTAGTTCTAACTCTTACCCAAATGGAGTACAAATTTTGGTATGCATAGATTTTTCAGTACGTAACTGCATCATTGAAAGGATTTATGTAGAACAAACATACTTATACAATCTCACAAGCTGCGTAACTTATAATCAATGCCGAATTCTGTCTGTGCATTATGTATATCTTGCCAAGGTGAATGTTACTTTATTATCAAAGCCATCATACAATAGTACGTTTGTGAATAATATATGGACAATTTGCGGTCGAAGTATTATAATCACACTCACACTTATTACGCCAAAACGATAAATTGTAAGGAAATGTTGCCAACACGCCAGTTCGAGAGCTTTCATTGTATTCGTGACTTACATAATACATATTGATTTTGTAAGCTCTAGACGACTAGCAAAGGTTAGAAACCTCAAGTAACGGAGATATTGAGTGTAAATTTATATTATTATAATACAATTTATCTACAATTTTGCGATAGGTCGTAATATTTTATGTGAACACGTACCACGGGGAGACGGGACCGCTTGCGACCTTGCCGTCTCTTACCGCGATGAAAAACTTAGTTTCATTATCAAAATTAAAATGAGGTCATTATAAGTTATTTATATTCACATTAATTTATGGTGTGTTTAAATATTCAGCCCGGAACGAACCATTAATATCTTAACAAACCTTGTCATAAGGCTGTGTGGAACATTTCGCGTCGTCCCTAAAATAATGGCGAATATAAAAGTATATTTTCATTGTGGACGACAATATTGCATAATGTTTGGGCTTCATTACTGTTGAATAATGTTGGGAATAAGAGATTGTTATGGTTTTTAATTTAGAACAAAATTGCTGTACCCTTAAAATCACCAAGTGTTCCTGTGGGACCATTCTAATGTTTCTCACAACATAAACCCTTTTTTCATTTGGGCCTCCCGAGTTTAATTAATTCCACAAGTGCCAGCATATTGTATGCCAGCTATTGTGGCTAATAATGCTTGCTTTTTTTTGGAGTACAGTCACCAACTTTTCTGTTAAATTCTGCTCCCTATTAAAAGTTACTTAGTACCTAAAACTGAGAGAGAGACATTGGCGTTTCTGGTTTTACGTATCTTTAACTTTACATAGGTACCGCCTCTTCCTCTACAATAGATTAAGCATTGCCGCATTGCTGTATGATATGATATACAGTACTAACTGACCCAGTAAATATTGTTTTGGCATCAAAATTATTATCTTTAGAGGGCCAGGGCTTCGTTACCGTTTCGTTCTACTTTAAGTAGAAGTGTAGTACACCATTTATGGCATGTACCCGTCTTTTCTAATTTGTACTATCCTGTTTTCGACGCCTATTATTGTTAATAGGCACGGTTCACAGAACTCAGTTCTATTATTAGGTAAGTACCTACCAGAAAGACCCGACTTGGCAATCAAGTCCGAATCTCATGAACCGCAGCAATTATTTATTATTAGAAGGACAATTACAATGACGAACTGGCTTTATGCGACAATCCTTGACTCTAACCTGAATAATAATAACAATGCTCCTACACGGGTATATATTTAAATAACTAATTACCCCACGCCAGTCGGCTGAAAACGACTGTTATAACTAGTAACATAAATAAAACTTTCTACTTACTATACTTACTGTAGGTATGGGTATAGCCATTACGTTTTTACTTACGCCCTTAATTTTTACAAAGAGCCCATAGACGGATAGATGTTTGTTACTCACTCATACTACGCAGATATTTAGTCTGGATTAGGATATCCACTGTTTGACTTCTTTTTCTATAAATATTTATGAATTTGGAACTAGAAATTTTACAAAAAACTTATCTGTGTACGAGGCTCTCACGCAGACTCTCTTTTAAAAGTACTTAGATCAGACTGCAGGAATCTCTAATGAAAACAAATAATAGCCAAATCAAGTGAAAAAGTAGGATATAGGACCCGAGTTCCAACTATTTTGGAACTCGGGTCCTATATCCTACTTTTTAAGTTTCGGATGGAACCGGGACTCACTGTGGTGCTTATGAATATTGGACCAGTATGTCGCTAGTCAAATATAATTTTACATACATACATACATATAATCACGCCTTTATCCCCGGAGGGTTAGGCAGAGGTGGATTAACACCCACATTTCACTAATCATTGTAGTCGGTCTCACGTAATAGGGGGTGAGCCTATTGCCGTATTCCGGGAACTATTGTTGACTCGAGCTTATATCTGAGCCTGAGTCTGGGCTGTATATATCTGTGTGATGTTAATTTTAGTGGCTATAAATGAAAAGCAAGTTTTCATGACGACATTTCGATCAGAGCCATAAATACTTAGTGCTTGTTATTCGATCTGATCAAAATGATCTCATTTCTATTTGTTTCCTTTCCATTCCAAGCGACGAGTTGTTAGATAAAGGATAATGGGAAGAGACAGTAAAAACTTGTAATTCATTTGTGGAGTCGCGTCGCAAAAACCGCATTATGCTAATGCGGTCCCGTCTGTAAATTTCTGCGAAGAAACTAAATCACCTTATTAAGACAGTTGTGAAGATTTTTTAAGAATAGTATTTTTTTTTACTGTAAGAGAGCAAAACGGTGCTGTCCTTGAAAAAGAAAATATAACGCTAAATAAACAGATATTGCACTGAGGACGGATTATTTGTTTCCTTTCCCCTGGCTCACTAGCGTATCACCACATTGTAAGTTTTAAGCCATACTTAAAATCAAATTAGTTCCCTGTTCTCCCTACCAGCTCACGTGTTTCCTTCTTCCTACAGTCCCGGGACCTTTAAGCGGGGCGTGAAAAGGCATCTGATGAGGCCGTCAAGCTGAGTACCACCACTGTTGACATGGTATATGTTTACGATGGTGACCCTCTTTCCGAGACTTTGCCTTTAGCTTAAAATCAAGCGAGGTGAAGTCAAATTGACGTGTCCTTTATAACAAAAATAGTTTTACACTTAATTCCATGCAATCAGTCTTACGATTCGTTGAAAGATAGAACTTGACTCAAATAAAATACTAAAGTCGAAAAAGGATCACCCTGGAGGTGGTTTGCTATTTTAATAAAATTATTCTACGTAATAATACAAAAAGTAATAAGTGCCTACATATTGTAGATTATGTTTTCAATTACAAACCGTGCGTGTTACCTAGACACACTAAATATTTAGTAGGTAGCTTTTGTATATGTATATATTATGCTGTATAAACGTAAGTAACATGTACCTACAGCAGTGTAGCGCCATGTTTGGAAGTTTTGAATTAATTAGTGCTATTGCTCGATTCACTGGCTTGCGTATGAAATTACAGAACGGAATACGGGTCCGCTGAACTTTACAGTGAAGTTGGGACCACGCTCTGATACATTCGCTAATAGGCACATAAGTAAAGAGAACGAGGGTATATTTATGTGATATCTAGTAAGTCAAATACGATTCATTAAACGTAAAGTGCGTTTAATTAATTACATTTATAAGATATACAATGAACAATTATCTAAGTATTGTTTTTATCTTTATAAGTATAATGTGTAATTTTTCTGTATTCGCGTTGGTAAAACAACTCCTCGTAAACGACTGTATCCTGTGTGCATTTTCCAATAGGAATTCATTGATTGGACGGTTTTTTATCGTCACTGCTTTTCTGGTCGGGGCGACGTCTCTCGGACCTGCTAGTAAGTATTATGTATAATATTATTATGCTAATTATAATTTATCAAGGAGCCTTGTCACTTTTAATATCCTCCCTAAATGTTCTTCAAAATATTCTGAACAGACTGTCGACGACGACGGTTTGTTAAGAAACTCCGTAGCTAATGAGAACGTCATTGGTACAAATTAAGGCTATTGTTTCGCGGCTTATCAGCTACGCCGGCCGTTAATGTAATTACGTAGCAGAGTGGAGCGGGGCGAAGGCACCGCGTAGCTGCTGTAGACGACCTACGATGCTACGTCACTAGTAACAGATTGGAAATGTTTGTTGGAACGTTTGTATATGAAATTTGTATGATAATTTTACTGTTGATTTTACCTTGACCTCTTTTTGAAGTTTTCAAAGAGGTATTACTTATTTATATTATGATATCGATAAAGCACGATCGTGAAGGGCGTGTTAGTTTTACTATATCCTTCCCACTTTGGGAACGAACGTTTTAATTATATTATTAAGTAAAGTATATTTTCCTTGTGTTTGTATGTGTGTGTACACACACTTTAATATTAAAACTTTATCACTGTGCTAGGTTTTAGGTTTTTTTAAGTTATACCCTTTTCGGTCTACAAATTAGTTAGACGTAACTGAAGTAAGGGTTCTTGAGAATTTTCGGTTTATGAGTTACTAGCTTTTGCCCGCGGCTCCACCCGCGTGGAAGTCGGTTATCGCGACCAAACATAGCCTATGTCCTTGCTCAAGGTCTAACCTATCCCTATACCAAATTTCATCAAAATCGGTTAAGTGGTTTAGGCGTGAAAGTGTAACAGACAGACAGACAGACAGAGTTACTTTCGCATTATAATATTAGTATGGATTAATGTTATTATGCATGTTAGTAGAAAAATTATTATCTAAAAATTAAACAAAAAGAAAAATAATATACATAATACAAATACAAAAATATAATACAAATTGCACAGTATTTTATCAGACAATCCTTCAATTTACCTGGCTTAGGTATTTTACATCAAGTAGCCGTATAGTCAGCCAATCATGTAAAAATGCTAGATTATATCACACAAATTTAACGCAACCAGCCCATTACCTACAAATGCTATATTATTAGACAAAATGGTTCACAGTCACACAAAGGAACATAACTACAAATGCGTACATATTGAGTAATTTATTCAAATTAGTATCAGTGTACGATGGAGGGCCGACAAGCTACACGGAATTCTAAATCCCTGTGGCTGAGGGAACAGGATGCCGAAGCATAAGCGTAAGTGCTTCGTGAGCGTCGTGACAGGGTGATGAGCGGAGCGTGTAGCGGGTATGAGTAATTTCAGAGATATTGGTGCTGAAACATCTGTCAACAATATGCGTATTAATTTGAAGCTCAACATGTGCTTACGAATTATTAATGAATGTAACTTCTACCGAGTTTGTATATTTATGTACAACTATTGTTTATGTGTAATAAATATTTCCGTACGGTATATTGTTGTTGTCATGCATATAAAATATACAGCCACATGGATCGGTACAATATCCCCGAGGAGGGCCACTTCCCGCGGAGAGCCCTGGGTCAGCCGGGGTGCGAGGAATATGTTAACTCACCTCCGGCCTAGCTCTATGACCCTTAGTCGGCTTGTGGATTTAGTCGCTTCGAGTCCGAATAGGACTTCCAGCTCCGGCGGGAGAGGTATCTAAGGTGATTTCCCCACGAAAACAAAAAACAGTTCGGTAGAATACATCCGTTTACTACTCTCTTCTATATATTCGAGGTACTGCCTTGGTTTTGCTCGTCCAAAGAATTTAGGGCAAGAACTTAAGCTATGTGTAAATGACAAAAAGAATTGCCTATATTCCGTAGCGATATAGACCACCATCCAGCTAAGCCGTAAACGTTAATGGGAAAGTACGGTGACTATTCAGGCGCTGCAATGTATAATTCGGTAATCTGATCGTCGAACTGATGCTTTACTCATATAATGATTAAGCAATAGGTTTATATATAAAAGGAACGATTTACCTGTACCAATATGTCAAAAATAACTCCAAAACAAAATTTTGAATAGGTTTGCCTAGAATTATTAACTCATGATTAGCTTTCTGGAAATATGTACTCAGGTAAAGGGTACCTAAGTACTTGAAAATAAGAAGGGAGATCGCTCCGCTAGACGCACCGCTCGGAACATCACCAAAGTGTTACCCCAAGTGATGTAGGTCGACGTGGATTAAGGGATGATGCGGCGGAACCCGCTTGAAAAGATCCGGAGGCAGGCCACTGAGTAATGCCTTGTTGCTTCGCTTATACCGGACGTTATTTTTCGTTTTAGACTAAGTTTGAACGAAGAATCGTTAACAAGTTCCCATTTGAATTTTTGGAATGAAGTTTCTTAACGAGGCTTGTGGTAGGAATTGCCTGATAGAAATCGTCACGCAAGGAAAAAGCGGCATGCCCGTCTCACATTCGGCTCCATCAGTTACTTGTTCAAATTTGTTTACATTGGGAGTTAGTAGAGATGGCAAAAAGGTGTATACTCATTTCCTTTGCCGTGAGTTTCCCAGACATAATTTAGTCATAATTAAAAATTCACTTGTACTTGTCCACATTATTTATTTAAGGACCTGTCCGATTTCGCCTTACGGCATTCTCAAAGGTTTACATTGATGGTTTCAATACCAGGTAAAACCGGTCAGGTTCTTGTATAAATAACGAGGACAAGTACAAGTGAATTTTCAATTATGTGCAATAAAAGTTCCACCAAGTGCTGTCAATCAACAATATACATAATTTAGTCGTAAAATTAAAAGAAAGGCAAATATATCGAGAATCTAAAATCGGTTTTGTAACATCCCCAGAGGACTGGAAGTATTGCCATGTTATGTGGGGATGCTAGCTGTTAGTTACGAGTCTTTAAAGTTTAAAAAGAACAACATTTATGTAAAGTTATTTGTATGTAATACTGCTGTGCGCTTGTAGAGATAGCTTTTCCAAGCACACGGAGCCTCTAGAAGCATAACACGTATAATTCTAGAAGTATCTATAATACACCTACTGGCCTTCACCTGGGGCTCTTAAGGAATTTTAATCTTGTTCCGTGATTCATTGAAAGTTGTTTCCTGAGGTGAACAGTGTCCGATGTTTTATTCCCGTCGTACTTTATTTATGTACAGAATTTAAGTCAATTTCATATTTCCATTTTTTGCTTTTTTAAGTTAGAAATAACACACTTATAATATTAGTTAAAATTTTCGTAAAAGTCACGAAAAGTTCTTTATCACGTAACGTATGAAAATGTTTGTTTTCTTTGCTGTAATAAAAGAGAAAGCACATTGTGTTGTACTGTAGGCGGTCGCTTGGTACATACATCCGTGCTAATATTATAAATGCGAAAGTAACTCTGTCTGTCTATCTGTATGTAGGCTTTCACGCCTAAGTCACTGAACTGATTTTGATGTAATTATGTTTGGTTGTGTAAATCGACAAAAGCTAGTGAGTAATAAAACAAGTGTGAGTTTGACATAGCGTAACATACCACTTCTGCGGTTTTATCTTAACTTTTAAACTATCACGTTCTATGATGCACAATAACGATAACGAATTTATTATTAGACTAGCTTTTGCCCGCGGCTCCGCCCGCGTGGATGTCGGTTATCGCGACCAAACATAGCCTATGTCCGTTATCATGGTCTAATCTACCCCTAAAACAAATTTCATCAAAATCGGTTCAGTGGTTTAGGCGTGAAAGCGTAACATACATACAGACAGACAGACAGACAGAGTTACTTTCGCATTTATAATATTAGTATGGATTAGTATGGATACATATTTCCATCAATACGTCGATCGTATATTTCTATTGCACTTCTTTATCTTTGCGTTAATCCCAGTCGCATCCGAAGCTTTCAGCTTGGAGTCTGGGCTCCGTTATACTAGTCTAACTGCGAATTTGGCTAAACTACAATATTTTCCGTGAAGCAACTGCCGTCTGACCTCCACAACCCAAAGGCGATGTTGAAGCTTTGCAGTTAAACCAGTTTTTGGACTTTTGAGGGCTCCAACTACCCGTAACGACTGCCATAGATATTTGTAGGGCCGGGACCGATGGCTTAACATGCTCTCCGAGGCACGACCAGAAGAATGCAAATAATGACTCCCCAGTCCCTAAATGACATAGGTACAACCCGCGCATTTACTATCGCTACGCCACGAAGGCTGTCTTATAATGCACAACTATCTTTTATTTAATCATCTCTATTATACCAGGTAGATAAAGTCTTCGGTGCAAGCCACATTTATTTTCATTATGAAATTATAATCATCACCAGGAGACCGTGTAATGTTGAAAAAGTTTATCTCCTACGACTTTTGTTCCTGGTTTGTCTAGTGCCCAATAGATTATCTGTTGTTAAAATGACCTACTTATCCCATCGGGATATAAGGCGTGGATACAATTGTATGTATGATAATAATACACTAAACTAATACGAATAACACAATGTGTCAATTACCGCCATTAGCTTGACTGTGAGGATTACTAAGTAATCTACGCGTTAAAATCTTCCATTGGGTTTGTGATAAGACTAGAAAATCCTACAAATAAAAGCAGACACGTTAAGTAGGGTTTGATGTTAACTATGTGTTTTTGTAAGCCTGGCTTAGCTTTAGGCTACTTACACAATGTAGCGGACCGCAGGGTTCCGTAGTAGAACCTTGGGATACAACGGGGATTGGAGATGGGATGATGATGATACATTGCCTCGGTATTAAATGGCGGCAACCTGGGTTATAAATCTAATCAAATCATTACGGATAAAACGAGACTATCTATAGTTTACAGGAAACATTATAAATTTATATTTACTTGTTTGTGAAGGGTTATGTTTTTATTTAATTACTAGCTTTTGCCCGCGGCTCCGCCCGCGTGGATGTCGGTTCCCGGCAATTATTCGTATTTTTCTCACCTTTTAAACCTTCCCTAGACCTCCACGAACATTTCAAGACCAAGATAAGATAAATCCGTTCAGCCGTTCTCGAGTTTTAGCGAGACTAACGAACAGCAATTGATTTTTATATATATATAGATGGAATGGCTGCTTTTTCATTTGCAATATAATCAGTGAAAGTAGATCGAAGTGGTTTGCGGAAAATACGTTGGTTGACGGTGCATAATTTGTTACAAATTCTGTTTTCATAAGTAGATTAAGTATATCATTTTATCTGGCTCAAATCGGATTATTTTTTTATTAATTAGTCGGAATAATATGTATTTTAATTTTCTGAAATAGGTTTCTTACTGACCAGCGTGGTCATTATTTTATATCTAATTAATTTGTTCCTTGTCACCTTGTTGATTTTTTTTACAGATTATACTCGTAAGTACCTACCCTCACTCATAACAATACCACATGTAGAACAAAATTAACTTCTTCTTTCACTTTAACAACGTTTATCCAGCGAACAAACTTTGTCTAAATAAGTTAAGTAACTAACAAGCCTTCCTACGCCATTAGGATATACAGTTTTGATACAACTGAGAATTGACTACCATTCCTACATAGGAATTCCTAATTCATTTTAACCATTAGAAACCAATTATTTTAACCATTGAACATTTCTGGTTCCTAACCTTTATGTATGGCATTAAAAATTAATTTCACTTCGTTTAATATGAGGAAATCGTCGTGAGAATATTTGCATACTTGAAAGCTTTTGAATTATATTCTCGAAGGTTTATGAAGACTGTGAATCCTTATCATAACCCCTTTTATACGTCAGTTTTAGAGAATTTTCATTATTTACATTAGCATTAAATAAATATACTATGTACAATGGTATCGTACATTTTTATTTCCTTTGAGATTCGTGTTTAGATTTTGAGCAGAAATAGGTAGACAAAAGATTTTATCATACGTCCTTACAAATCTGTTTCGTTATTCTTGTACTAGCGTTACAAGGTAAATTTATTCATTCTTAAAATAAGAATTTATGGCAAAAACAGTACAGCAGTTTTTTTGCGGCTGCCTTCACGTCTTTCATAAAACGTTTTTTACATGTGATCCTCTGTCGCGTATACCTAAAATATTGCTTGGAAACGTTTTAACGAGATAATATACTTCCATATATTTCGTACATTCCTGATACGAGATTCTTGTATTCATTGAAATTGTTTTGGTCTTAACTCTGTGTACCCTTTGTGTTTTGGTTCTGTGCACCAGGCCCTAATTCAAACGATCACAGTTTCATTGTCAATGGTATGGTGATGTCATTTGCAAATTGGAATACATACATACATACTACATACATATATACATATAATCACACGCAGAGGTGAATTTTTTTATTCTATTTTATTTATTACAAAGAAACAGTAACAAAAGCATACAATAACAATGTATACGATAATAGGCTTTTTATTTTATATAAACATATATATATATATATATATATATATATATAGATATTTAATTAACACCCACATTTCACCAATAATTGAAATTATGCATCTTATGTCTAAGTCTTATGATGCAAAATTTCACCTATATCGGAATCCCTGGAATAAGTGCTTCAGAGAATTTCTATTACATTTTTCATTTCTGCCAAGTGTAGGTACTGTGTGTAGTTTAGTTAGTGACAACTTGTTAGTGTGTCATTTTCATATTGTTGATTGCTTATAGCCTAGGCGATGTATAAGATGTATCAATCAATCAATTAGCCTATCGCATCCACTGCTGCATATAGACCTCCCCTATCCTATATAAGCAAATAATATAGGTAAATGATCAAGAATGCCTAACTAATTACTACTTAGTATCAAAGTATAAAGTTTTAGTAAACGTTAGATGATAAAATTAATATCAAAACATTAGATGACCCTTGACTTAAACACACAACTTCAAAGGACTGGCTCACTGCTCACTTAAAACTGCTCGGAAAACACGTTATGAAAATACTGACATAAGTATCTAACTGGTCTTTGTTTAGAGAAGCGAGAAAACGTTCAAGTACAGGTACCTATGTCGAGTCTCAGGTCTAATACGACCCCTAAAATCTAACCTAAACAAGTCTTAGCGTTTCATCGAAAACAAGAATGGTTGATGGGGAAAAAGTGGCCTAGAAACTTATTCCGGTAGGCTGCACACCCTCTTTGTTTTAGACAGAATGAAAAGGGCACTGTGGAGTCATGTCATGCTTTCATTTTGTTTAGTACTGGTAGGACGTGTAAAATAGTCCTACCAAACTGGTGTGTTTGCACACAAAGCGTAAAGCTCCTATGACCAGCAGTTAGGTAGTAATGAAAAGAAAATACTCATGTGACCGCTTCTATGAACGAAAACGTAAGAAAATCGGCACTGACCTGTGTTCCACCTCGTGAGGATTCAGCTGCAGACAGGCGTGGTTCCTGGCACGTGTTGGTGGGTAGGTATATTTCGACCGGCCGGTGACTTTCTTGAATTTGTCGTTTTCTTCCGATCCACTTCACTTATACTGACTTGAGAATGTGGCCAAAGGAACTTATAGAATTACACAGAAAGAAACGAGGAGTTGAATTAATCAAACTTCCGTTTTATGCGTTAGCGGAGTCAAAAAAGGACTGATTGAAAAAAGAACGGGTTGAACGTCAGCCGTGAAGCTTGAGAGTCGCTCATAGAAAACTTCGTTCTCAAAATATAGTTCGAACAGATCCATTCACAGCGCCATTCATTGGCCTTCTTCAACACTAAGTGGTCAACAAATGAGCGCCAATATTCAAACATTATTCGATACATAGAAGCGGTTTATTAAATTACAAAAATTGAAATACAATTAAATTATGTGGGAAACAATTAAGAAAGTACCTAAGCGCTCCACCATGCACCCGGCTTTGGAACGTCGCAAGACGTTACGAAACAAACAAGCGAACACTGGCTGATTAGAGCCCATAGTGAATTTGTATAACATAATAATACACATAGCGAAAATAACAACTTAGACTAACAATATTCTATCTAAAGTATGTTTAAAGTTTGAGTTAAAAATTAAAGTTTAAGATTCTATTTAGCGTTGTAAGTTATTGCGTTGGGATAGGATACAATTTGGTTACAGCGCGTTTGTAAGTACCAGTACGCGTTTTAACCATTGCTACGCGAACCACGTCATCAGAGCCTCTGAACACGTCAGTAATGACTCCTAACGGCCAATTCAACCGAGCAGAATTTTCCTGCTCTAGAAGAACAACAGTGCCGATTTCTACTGGTTTGTCGGGAGTAGCCCATTTTTGTCTGACTTGCAACGTGTGCAAATACTCTACGTGCCACTTTTTCCAAAAGGAGTGGATCATGTTGTCGAGCAATTTTTTTCGATCTACCAAACTAATACGTTGATCTGATAGATCAGCCGAGGGTAAGTATTGCAACGGTGTAGTCATTAAGAAATGTGCGGGTGTTAACACCTCCGGATCAGGGTCAGAGGAGAGCAAGCCCAATGGGCGCGAGTTCAGAATGCATTCTATTTGAGTCAGTACCGTTTGCAATTCTTCGTATGTGAGTAATTGACTACCTATGACTCTGAACAAATGAGTTTTCATACTTTTTATATTTCCTTCCCATATTCCACCAAAATTAGGTGATCTTGGGGGAATCATCTTCCATTCTATACGCCGAGATAGCAACTCGTTTGACAGCGCGGTTTTAAAATTGGAGTTCAATAGGAACGTGTATAACTCATCTAATTGTGCCTTCGCACCAATGAAAGTAGATCCGTTGTCAGAATAAAGACACGAAACGGGTCCACGGCGGGAAATAAAGCGTTTAAAGGCAGCTAAAAAATTATCAGTGGTTAAATCACTGGTCAATTCGATATGAAGGCCACGTGTGGCCATGCAGATAAACAATATAATGTATGCCTTTTGAGAATGCTGACCTCTACGACGAGAAAGTATGGTCTTTATTGGACCAGCGTAATCAACCCCAGTATGACAAAAGGCTTTGGCTTCTGATACACGATAATTGGGCAGATCAGCCATTATTGGTGTAGGGTGCGTTGGATTGCATTTAAAGCAAATGTTACACTTTCGTAACTTAGATCTGATAACAGTTCTAGCGTCCAATATCCAGAAGCGTTGGCGTATGATAGACATGAGGAGTCCAGGTCCAGTATGACAATTGACAACGTGAAAATGCTGAATTATTAGATCAACAACGTGATCGCGTTTAGGGAGAAGGACAGGATGTTTAGCTTCAAATGGAAGCATCGATTTAGAAAGTCTACCACCTATGCGCAAAATGCCTTCTTCATCTAAGAAGACTGCAAGACGCAGCAGCTTCTTCGAGGGTGACTTCTCAGCCTTTATCAATTTTATATCTTCAGCAAAGTGAACTGATTGAACGGCGAGAATCAATGCCGTCTCAGCGATTGACAATCCTGATACAGAATGAGGTTCGATCTTAGATTTAAATCGTGCGAATTTTAAAACGTATGCAATGATGCGTAGTAGTTTCTGCCAAGAAGAAACACGTTGTGCTAATGTACATAACAATGGCGACTCTGTGTGTCTTGTTATCACACTCAACACATTTGCCTTATGCTCAGGTAAGTCAGAACAGTTGGCGGAAGAGAATGACTTAATAGGCCATTCATCAGGGGGGCCACGGATCCATGCTGGACCGTTCCACCACAAATCATGAGTCAAAAGTTGCGAAGGGAGCATGCCGCGTGATAGACAATCACTCGGGTTAATGGCTCCGGCGACGTGATAAAAATGTTTAGCGTTCAAGTTTTCTTGACACTGAGCGACCCGGTTGCTAACAAAAATCGACCACCGATGTGGTGACGAGTGAACCCATGATAAGGCAATCGTGGAATCAGAAAAGGCGTAAATGTCAGTAATGGGAATGCGTAATGCATAAGAATCACGTACAGTTCTTATTAACTTTGACATAAGCAAAATAGCACATAACTCTAAGCGAGCAAGCGTAGTAATCTTTGTCGGAGTGACCTTTGATTTCGCACACAAAATGCGAGTTTGAATGACAGATGGGTAGGTACAATGTGCATAAATAACACATCCCATGCCATTCAGGCTGGCATCACAAAATGCGACAAGACGTAGTTCGCAATCAACTTCGACACCTATATGTCGCGGAATTTTTAAAGTGTCAAGCAATTTTAATTCTTGAACGAGAGCGGAAAAGCGTGAGCGTATATGCTCTGGAGCAGGGTCATCCCAATCACTCTTACTAAGCCAAAGTTCCTTAATTAACAACTTGGCGTAGAGTATCACAGGTGCCACCAACCCGAGCACGTCAAATAGTCGCGCAACTATAGAGAGTATATTTCTCTTAGTGCACTTCTCATCTACCAAGGTGGATGTGAAATAGAAATTATCTCCACACGGCTCCCACGAGAGACCTAAAACCTTTGCGACATGACTGCCAACATCAAACTCAAGCGATTTGCGGTGAGTATCAGGAAGTGAGTCTAGCAGCACAGAAGAATTGCTAGACCACTTCACTAAGTCAAAGTCGCCAGCCTTGAACAGTTTTATCAAGTTGCGAGCTAAGTGTACAGCAGTGTCCTCATCAGGTGCGGAATGAACTAAATCGTCAGTATACAGACAGGTCTCTGCCACTTTCGCGGCGTCAGGGAAGTGCGGACTCATGTCAGTAGCCAGCTGACGCACAGTGCGTATAGCTATATACGGGCTTGACTTCAGACCAAACGCTTGTCGATTAAACACATAGGTCTGAATTTCATCCGTTTCCTTGAACCTGAATAAGATGCGCAGGTATTTACGATGGTCAACAGGTACGCCAATACGTAAATAATGTTGTTTTATGTCAGCGTTCATTGCGATAGGAAATAGCCTAAAATTTAATAATAATAAAAACAGGTCTGCCTGTAAATTGGGACCAATATGTAAAATATCATTGAGCGAAAGACCAGTGTGGGTTTTAGCGCTCGCGTCTAACACAATACGCGGCATCGGTTTGTCATGTCGAACTACTGCGTGATGTGGTATGTAATAACCATCCATAGACAAATTAGAGTCATCAACGAGACTAAGATAACCGTTATCTAAATAATCCTGAATAACCTTATTGTAATTTTCGCGTACGGTTGGTGATTGACGAAGTTTACGCTCGAGCGACAAAAACCGGCGGTGAGCGACGCCGCGCGAGTTCCCTAGTTCAGAGGGATCCTTGCAGAACGGCAGCGCAACCGTATAACGACCTACGTCATCGCGAGTCACAGTAGATGTGAAAATATTCTCGCACTCGGTTTCTTCTGGAGACAATAGGCGCTTCACAGGAACTTCCTCAAGTTCCCAAAATTTTTGCACTAAATCATTTAGTGCTAGCGCAGAAAAGGATGCGGTTGTAGGCACAACAACTTTACGTGGGTAATCACCCATAAGTACATACCCAAACGCGGTTGATAGTACACAAGGGGCACTGGGACCACACTCGACTCTATTTCCTAAGTAGATATACGGGAAGAGCTGTGCACCTAATATTATATCAATGTTTCCTGGAATGTTCCAGCTTAAGTCAGCAAGCGGTAAATCGCGAAGATTTAACTCGCTATCACACTTAATTAATTGCGAGGGCAATTGATCCGTAAGGCTATTCATAACTAACGCATGTATAGTATACTTATGATCTGCATAAATACGAGATTCAATGTCCAAATACACATAGCCTATTATCGTGTGTGAAATGGAGCCAACACCTTTGACAACAGAATTACTCATTGGTATTATTGGTAAATTTAATAAACGACAACAGGACAATGTTATTAAGTTATTCTGTGAGCCATTATCAATTAGACATCTGACTACAGATTTATTTCCAGTGCTACCTTTAGGGCGAGCATACACCTGAGCGGTTGCCAAGAGAATATCACCCTTATGGCTAGAGGCATACGAATGCACAGTGCTTGAAGCGAGCGGTGACTCAGGAGTGGGACCGTCAAGGTCGCACTGGGGCGGCGGGGATGCGGCAACAGTCGTCGCATGCGAGTGCGAATTATTACCATTATTCTCAAAATGCAATAATTTATGATGTTTTTTCTGACAGAAACAAACTGACGTACTTTTACATCGCGGGAGATTATGTAATGTGCTTAGACAATTCACGCAACCACGCTTAGATTTAATAAACTCATATCTAGCCTTTGCATTTTGCATATTTTTAAACTGAGCGCAGTCATACAGGTGTCGGTGGTCACTGCCGCCACATAAACAACAGGGCGCGTTACCTGCGGCGGGCGCATTCGACTTATTATTAATCGGCTCACTGACAACAAACGACTTAGAATTACGCTGTACACGCCTATCATTAGACTGTGGTGTCCCAGCAGTGGACGACTTCGCATATGACGAAGACCGCGGGTTTGACCGTTCAATCATCTTAGCATAATCTTGTACAAAGTCGATCAGCTGTTGCGTCGTAGGTATATCGACACCTCGAACAGAAAGTTCGAAGGCTTGGATGGTTAGCGTGTCCATTTTCCTCAAGGCACATTGTAGAAACACGAAGTCCGTTAAATCATTTATACCTAACTCTTTAAGCGCGGCGATAGATGAGGAATATATACCTATAAATGAATCAAGTGAGTTCACACTAGGTGAACAATTCTTTAAGTCTAATATATTATTAAGATAATATGAACCTAATGAGCGTTTATCTTGGTATTTCTTGACCAAGGCGTCCCACACTATACTGTAGGTCTCACTTGACGGAACAATACCGGCAGTGAACTTTAATGCGTCTTTGGTTAATTTTGAGAATAGGTATTGCACACGTTGCGAATCAGACAATTGTGTGTTCGAATGAATATTGGCCTTAAAGGACTGATAAAATGTATTCCAGTTTTCAGGGCGTCCGTCAAAACTCGGAATAACAAGCATTTCCAATTTCACTACAGACGCGTTTGAATTACTCGGCCCGTGTGATGCGACCTCCTTGACCTTGAGCGTAGATAATTTATTTCTAATGCGTTTTATTCTCGAATACAATTCATCGAATGAGTCAAGGCAAGAATAGTCGGATTCTACAGGGGATTGTAATGATAAATTTAAGCTATTTATTTGATCTACAATCGACTCGAACTTATCGCGAACGACATCGATGGTCTCGGTCTCAGCCAGAAAATCTTCATTGGCTCGCGTCGTTATGTCAAAACACACAACTGATTTCGACGATTTATACCAACGATTGATGCGTGCAAACAATAATTCCTTCTTTTGATTCAACAGAATAAGCTTCGATTCGAGATCTGACGACATGTTTGCAAATTAACGATAGGTAAGACCTACCTATTGAAATATAACAAGAAGATTATCTGTAAGGTACCTACTATAATATAATAGTAATTCAACACAAACAGTTTAGATATACCTACTTTTTATTGAAAATTGTACTACGGCTTATTATATAATAGCGCAAGTAGCACAGCGGAGCGGGAATGTAAGTAACTACGTAACTAGATAGGTACTTACCTACAAAGTTACGCGTATGCGAATAGAATGATGATTATTTACCAATTAATACGTAAATCACCAACTATTATAAATATCTACCAATTATTACGTAGATTTAGCGTTTTAAATGCAGAATTTACCAAATGATTTACGTAAATCTGTTAACGAAAGAAAGTAATGAAACTAAGATGGCGGAAAGAATTCACCAAAATTACGTGAATCTTTTAATTAAATGAATAGGAAAGAAATATTATTCACCAATAATTACGTGAATATGTTATTTACTGGCCTATCCGACTCGTAAGGACCATAAATTGTGGTAGGACGTGTATATAGTCCTACCAATGGTGGTGTGTTTGCACACAGAGCGTATAAGCTCCTCTGACCTGGCAGTTAGGTAGTAATGAAAAGAAAATACACATGTGACCGCTTCTATGAATGAAAACGTAAGAGAATCGGCACTGACCTGAGTTCCACCTCGTGAGGATTCAGCTGTAGACAGGCGTGGTTCCTGGCACGTGCTGGCTGGTAGGTATGTTTTCGTCCGGCCGGTTATTTTCTTGAATTCGTCGTTTTCTTCCGATACACTTCCCTTATACTGACTTGAGAATGTGGCCAAAGGAACTTATAGAATTACACAAAAAGAAACGAGGAGTTGAATTAATCAAACTTCCGTTTTTTGCGTTAGCGGAGTCAAAAAAGGACACCATTCGGTGCCAGCGGCGTTTTAGTGACTGATTAAAAAATGCGAGCGGGTAGATGATCCGCCGTGGTGCTTGAGAGTCTCGCGTAGAAACTTCATTCTCAAAATATAGTTCGAAAAATCTGTGCGCAGCGCCTCTATTGGCCTTCTTCAACACTAAGTGGTCAACAAATGAGCGCCAATATTCAAACATTATTCCCTCACAGAAGCGGTTCTTTTAAATTACAAAAATTGAAATACAATTAAATTATGTGGGAAATAATTAAGAAAGTACATAAGCGCTCCACCAAGTACTATTGTATTTTTGCTAGAAATAAGGCAATGTATGGTTAGAATCGACTTACATAATATGAATGTAGAACCATAAACACAGATTACCTAATAGTTGGAATAACGTAACGTTGGAATAACGCCATAACGTACGAGATTTTATTTTTATTTGAAGAATCTTTTAAACATAGGTGTTCTTAGGGATCTACCAATGTAACTGTCATTGATTATTAAATCTACTGTGTACGATATAGTCTTTATTTCTTTATTTTTTTTTTTAGATTGAATACATTTATTATAACTAATAGGTATATAATTTTACAATTATTTCTAAATTAAAACTAAAAAACTATATTTAATTATTTGTTTACATCTCTACGACGGCTCTGCAAACTACTAGATGCTCTCGACAGGTTGCAGCGTCGTGCAAATCCTGAGGTCACGAACACCCTCGATCCTTTGCAGATGCGTATAGATGTTGCGCCTTTGGCAGTATTCTACCGTCTCTACCATGGTGAATGTTCTGACGAGCTCTTCCAATTAGTCCCACCCTCCCCTTTCCTTCACAGGACGACACGTTTTCTTCTTCTTAGTCCCGGGTCCTTTAAGCGGGGCGTGAAAAGGCATCTAATGAGGCCGTCAAGCTAAGCGCCGCCACTGTTAACATGGTACATACATGTTCACGATGGTGACCCTCTGTCCGAGGCTTTGCCTTTAGCTTAAGGCCCTGTTTTCCTGCAAAAGTAGGCATTTATAGCGATCCCGGCCGCTCGTAAAATATTACGCGCGAACGCAGTGACGGTGAACTCGGCGATGACCTCACCAGCGTCACAGTATAGAAATATGCAGTAGGAAAACTTGATTTGACTTAGAAAATTAAATGCAGTTTTTTTAACTTTATTTAGTTATATGATTATATTAAGTAAGAAATAAATACGAAATTAAAAAAAAACTGTATGAGTTTGAGAACTGTTTGTTCTATGTGTTTAGTTGCTTGGGCGAAAAAAACTTACATTATAATAATAATAATGCTTGTAATTTTACAAACATTTGTTTGAATTGATGCTAACGGTTACTTTATATAATCGCACCGTTCGTCGTCGACAGGGCAGTTAAATACCTAAAGTTAACGAGATTAACAACTTTTTCGTGCGGGAATCCCCTCGGATACCCCCCTGCCGGAGCCGGAAGGGGAGGTTATGTCGGACTCGAACCGACTTTTTAGTCGGTTCGAGTCCGACTGTGGGTCGTGGTGCTAGTTTTTATGAAGTATTTATATAAATTTACACTGTACCTTCTTTTTTTCGTGCGGAAATCCCCTCGAATACCTCCCCTACCGGAGCCGGAAGGGGAGGTTATGTCGGACTCGAACCGACTAAAACCGACTCGAACCGACTTTTTAGTCGGTTCGAGTCCGACTGTGGGCACGCCGACTGTGGGTCGTGGTGTTAGGCCTGAGGTGAGGTTGTCATCGAAATATCCCTCGCACCCCGGCTGACCCAAGGCCAGTAATTCTCCTGGGTCTGCTGGGGTGCGAGAGATATGCTTTCGGCAATCTCACCTCCGGCAACCAAGGACCCAAGACGGCGTGCGTTTTAGTCGGTTTGAGTCCGACATAACCGCCTCCACCGGCTCCGTGGGGGTGGTATCCACGAGGATTTTGGGCACGATAAAAAAAGGCCAATAATTAAACTAACCTACCTAAATATTAAAATTATTCTATCCTAAACTAAAACTAAATTTATATTTATTTACACACACACAAATTATATACAATGTACGAATATTGTAGGTACTAGGTACCCCTGTACTAATATAGATAAAATATGAATTATAGAAAATCGTAAGTAGCATCTTCAGTAGTAATACTGATATTCTTATACTATGGCGCTATGAGCGTAATATTTAGGTATGATAATTTTTTAAATTACCAATCGGAGTTAGAAATTTAGTTTATGGCTTTGCACGACTTCTTTAGCTTGCGTTGTTTATTGCCCATATTGAATGACTTGCAACAATTTATTATAAATACGTAAAACCGATTGATTGGTGCACGAAACTGTCGCGCAAAAACTGACACAGGTCCTACTTCGGTAAGCGCCAGCGCGCGACTGGCGCAACTTTTCGGGCCTCAGCGGCGCGAGCACTCGCGAATTTAGTAGGTATTTAAATATAACTTTAAAAATTATTTCATAATATAGTCAAAATCTGCGAAAATGTCTAGACATATGTAGTGGCTTTAGTTTAGTACAAAAATTTTATAGAAAGCATAAGTAATTTAGTCATAATATTCAAAAAAAAATAACGAAAAGGGGTAACTTTGGGATTTTTTTCTATCAAGTGAAGTTCATCAGATCTGGTAACTGAATGCGAATTTGACTAGACTGGATCCTTAACTAATATATATCTTTTTTTCGAAATTTAAAACGCTTTTTCCTATGATTCAGATACTTTTAAAAAACTCAAAATGCGGCCTACCTGGCCTTAACATCAGGCAAGGTGAAGTCAAATTGATGGGTCGGGTATAAAAAAAATCAATTCGTTATATTTTCTCTTCGCTCATCAGTTTTCAATTCCTTGTATTATTATTCCTATTGATTGAGTAAATATGTAGTGACAGATATATATTTTTACATTACTGAACGCGAAGCTTTCTCAGTAATCATCAAACTATGTCAAATCTTCCACCTGTCACGGTGTCCTACCTCTTGGAATCATATTTCCTAATATCTTTCAAAAATTTACTAAAATCTATATAAATATTGTAAAACCCGTGTTATCAAATAGTTTTCTTAAATTAGCAAACGATGAAGTGAAATAGGAAATATATATTTTTTATCTCAACACAGACTTTCTTAAATATAACCCAGACTTGGAACTAAACCAAGAAAACCTAGTCTTAAATTAAGAAGTTTCTTGCGTAATGTGACCAAGAGTCATAGATGTCTAAGATAAGGCCGTAGATGATATAAAACTCAGTAACTCTACATTGATTGATGAGGCATATAAATATCACTTGTCGTAAATGAGCCGCACTCTAAGAAAATAAATGTTGCCGAGAATCTTTCCCTTCAGCAGATTCTTTCATATGGATATAAATATAAACAATACATTAGATGAATAAAATGTCCGAAATAGTCTACTTTGTTCTAAATCTTCTCTAACTATAGTCGACTACTGTAACTATAAAACTTCCCTAAGTCCATTGACAGTAAGCTGAAATTACAAAAATATAAAAATGATAGATACATTTTACAAGCACACTAGAAATTTATAATACATGATAATATAAAATATATGATGAACTTGTTCGATCGTATTTGTTGAACTCTGTAGGCGTTTCACAACGTACAGTATGTACCTAGGTGAAGTCTTTCAAATCGATACGACACAGGTAGAATGTATCTACCGTCAAAGTACTCGCAATCTCAGCTTACGGTCAATGAACTTCGGGAAAGTTTTTCAACCGGCAACCAGTTGAAGCAGTTTTACTGCAATATGTTTTTACCCGACCGCCGAAGGAGTGAGGGTAATGTTTTTCGAGACTATGTATGTTTGTAGGTATGTATTGTATGTCCATTTTTTTTGGCACGCCCTACATGCAAGGTGCATTTGATTCGTCGTGATTGTGTGAGTGACATTGGGTATGTTAAATTTTCTAGAAAATCAAAATGGCTGATTTTTGGTGCCAAGATTTTCTGACCGCACAATTATTTAATAATTTTTTCCGGTTTTTGATTTACAAATGGGTACCGCCTGCTATCTAACTTGTGTCAGTCGGGTTTCTTATTTTTAATAATTTATTTTATTTGCTTTTTAGTTGTATTTTTTCGTTGGTTTGTTCGCTTATAATAGGAACATACAAATTAATATAGTCTTAGTAGTCATTTATAAACTTCGAACAAAACTATTAACCTATCATGTGGTCGTAATAACGACATTGACATTTTAACGAAGATGGACAGTCTGAAAACAATTATTAGGTACTTAGGTACATATTCATTAATTACTTATATATGAGACTGTTTCAGCTTGATGATGTCAGAGCACAATTTAAGTTCCTACTGATTCAATCGTAGCACTAACAATAACACATTGTATTACGACCAAATAAGGTGTATTTTTATTTCTGTAATGTTCAGTTTGTCTCATAATTACAGTAAATTGGACGTTCTATATTTAGAAACTGTAAGTTTAATATCTGCTCAACTAATTTGGTTTTATATTTGCAAACACAATAAAGAACCAAAGTGATTGTCAAGCTTTTGAAATCCACTTCGGAACTCGGATTTCCTGCTTTTTCATTTAACATGTTTAGTTTCTTAAATATCTTTAATATTTCATTCTATAACCTACACGATTTCTTTAACATCTTTGTAATATGACCCGAAAGATGATTGTTAGACTTTCTTTCCATACACTTATATTTTCTTTTTGCTTGCCTATTGGTTAACTAAAAGAAAGTTGGGAAAGCCGCTCCTTCAAGGTGTATATTTATATGAAAATATTATAGAACGTTAAACATGGCCTATAAATGGGACACGGCACGCAATGGATCGTAGACCCGGCTTGACGCCCGTGCCAAAAATAAATAACTGCAATTCCCCTACGTGCTACGTGACATTGACCTCCTTTATTTTTTATTGTACTCTTATTCACTATTTTTTTACCCTATGCAGCAGCTGGTCGATTTCGTTATTTATGTTTGTATTGATTGCGAGACTCTTTTAATATATCACTTGAGAGTCTTGTTCTTAAAAATAAAAAAGCATATGCATAGGTAATTAAATAAATCCTCCGACAAAGTTGTGCGCGGAGTGTTTTGTATTAATCTATGCTTAGTGAATTTGAGCTCATCTGTCGCACCCAGTTCTATCCTCAAAAGGCACCTAAGAAATGTGTTCTGCGCGTATAGAGTATATTTTAGGTCCAAGACATATGTCCCAAGCAATACCTAAAATTGCCTTAAAAATTGTATGCAACGAGGTTTAAGGATGGCGCGCTGTGACCATGGTTCAATGTACCCTCCACTACAAGAACGACGATTAGGCCTTGGTCGGGAACCTCGGATTCAGTAGCGTTTATACACTATAGTGTAGCTTTACAGTGCTTATATAGAGTGCTACTAGATTGCTTCGTTTTTATTTATATTATAGGTAGCTGAGCTTATCTCAGTTACGTCAAAATTCTTTGTCACAGCCCGGTTGTGACATATTACGATTTACTTTTCTTTGTTATCAGTACTACTATTTTAATACAAAGTCTACCTTGAACGTTTAGTTCCTCTATAAGCATGCAAACACTTTTTGTAACGTAACTTTAACAGGATACTCTTTTATGTGATCCGGTGAATTATATTGTTTGCTCAGAAATAGACACATTCTTATCTATATGTAACTAAGTATTTTAAATATTATCTATCTTTACACGTACGGCTTATTGTATTACTTTCTTCTATGATTTTTTAGTTTTTGTTTACTTTCAATGTGACCTAGTGTAATCCCGTAAAGTCTTTAAAACAATGTAAAATAAATTACAATATTCTAAAAGCAATTGTTAACAAAGTATATAGTTACAGGCCAAGAAGCTTTTAGCAATATGAATAAATGAAAAGGAAATGATAATCCTAATTCAATGAAATATAAATTGACTAGCTTTTAGCCGCGGCTCCGCCCGTGTGGATGTCGGTTATCGCGACCAAACATAGCCTTGTATGTCTAATCTACCCTTGTACCAAATTTCATCAAAATCGGTTCAGTGGTTTAAACGTCCCGCAGGGGACCATCTCGAAAGAGATGGTCCTGGGTCTGCCGGGGTGCGAGAGATATGCCTTCGGCAATCTCACCTCCGGCAACCAAAGACCCAAGATGGCGTGCGTTTTAGTCGGTTCGAGTCCGACATAACCGCCTCCATGGGGGTGGTATCCGTGGGGATTTTGCGCACGACAAAAAAAAAGTGGTTTAAACGTGAAAGCGTAACATTGGTACAGACAGACAGATAGAGTTACTTTCGCATTTTTAATATTAGTATGGAAGTATGGGTACATTGAATCCTACTACCCTTATACATTTTCGTCATAACTCGTCAGTCTTGTATTGTCACTGCAACCATATTCGTAGCCTTGAGTTTAATTTCAATGTTGCTCTTTTAGATGGCAGTTGGCCTCAACCTATTTTCACTTGGCCTTTTGCGGCATTGTATCTGCTAACTTTGTTATGTCTGCAATTTTAAATTTTATCAGATTACTATGCCGAACGTGTATGTGTACATAGTACCTATATTTTCAAGAACTAAGTAAAACTAAAACGAACTGAAAGCTAAAATACAAGAAACTAGAACCTAGAACAAAAATGTACTGAAAAGTAAAAGTAATTCAGACATGTGAGAAAGTTGTTGAAGTAGGTGGCAATACTGCCAAGCCATGGATTGAGTTGTATAACAATTTACGGCAAGTAGAACTGTAAAGTTTGGAAAATTATGTGTTATATTATATTGTTATGGGTATTATGTATCAAGTTGTGTCTGCAAATAGTTGTAGATTTACAGTAGGTACAGTACAGCTCAACTCCTTAACAGCAACAAAGTTATTGAATAACAAGCGCAAGTTGATTAATATTATCACAATTTCTACCGAAGATTGCCAATATTTATGTTACTATGGATATACATAAAGCATTATCGCTAAGCGTATAACAGAATATTGGTTTCTAAGTCATACTGTAGTGAAGGAATAGTTACGATTGTTAAATAAGTTTGATCACGCAATGCTTAGAAAGGTTACAGTTCGTTTGAGAAAATGCCTTCGCACAAAGATTAAAATCTATGAGAAACCATTGTGACCTTATGTTTTATTCAATAAGTAGGTATTTATTAAATAGTGTCTACCAGAATACAGTGTATGAAGTAATGCTAATATAATTTCGGATATTCCATTTCGTTAAATTTCTACAAAAACAAATTTAGCACATGCTAAATTAAAAACCACTTTGTTTGTGTAGAAATTTTCAATAAGAGCGTGTAAATGTTTACGCGCTCTTATTGAAAGTTTTTCTGTCATGCAATATGAGGAGGTAGACAGTATAATTTATCTAATTTTAACACTTTCACCAAATATAAGCAAGAATAAAGTGCGTTTCTTTCTTCTTTTCTTTTACCATTTATTTATTATTAAAGACTTGGAACTCTTTTTTCTGCACACGTCACACACGTAGTGTTTCTTCCCTCAAACAGCCCCAGGTGCTGTTAGCGAGGTTTGACCCTCATTCCCAAGACTTTGCCTTTATCAAAGCATCAAGCAAAGTGAACTCATATTGACATGACCAATACATGAGAAGTAAGAAACTAAATATCAACGAAAAGAAGTATTACCCTTTTCCTATTGTTCGATATAAACTTTAACAAAAAGGATCGTTTCATCCGAAGTTTATGTTATTACACAAGGAAAACGGTTTATCCCTGCAAAACTTCCTAAGCTCATTATACCTGTATTAAGATATATTTAACAAAGTTGAGCAAGGAGAGTTGAGAATATAACTTCCTAATCTCTTGCCGAGACAGACCAACCAAGAAGGTCTCGGTCGTTACTCGAAGGTACAGTCGACAAAAGAGATACGGTCGCACCTTTACATACAACTTTAAATGAAAAAAAAAAGTTGGGGGTTTGTTATTTTATATATGGCGATTGACCTTTTTTATACGGTGATAGTAGTGGAGATGTACTTATTTTCTAAGGACATACGGTATTTCATACTGGTACTTCCTGGTACCTACAGTTGAAATGGAGATATACACAGCTATTTAGAGGTTAACTTTGTTACCTACTAATTCACGTTTGCTCGTCTTTATTTTTTAAAATTTTAAGTCGTATGGATAAAAACGTGCAGTGTAGATTTCTTGTAGCATACAGGTTATAGTCAAAAAGTAACACAATATCACTAACAAATAAAAAGCATTTTAGTTATTTTATGCAAGTTCGGGACTTCACGCGATAAAAACTTCCATTTACTTTCTGCCCACGTTTCGGGTACGATGCTGCACCCGTGGTCACGACTTGACTGGCCGGCGAGGGTCGCGTCGCGCGGTATGCGCGGAACATTTTTTGTGCGTCTACCCTCCGTTACTTTCAGAATGGACGTGGAATCCAGTTATAAAAACACTAAAACCCAACAACATTGTGCTGTCCAAAACTGACGTAGTGAGTGTAGTGTGTCGCCAGCCTTACTTTCATTCTGAAAGTAACGGAGGGTAGACGCACAAAAAATGTTCCGCGCATACCGCGCGACCCTCGCCGGCCAGTCAAGTCGTGACCACGGGTGCAGCATCGCACCCGAAACGTCGGCAGAAAGTAGGTGGAAGTTTTTATCGCGTGAAGTCCCGAACTTGCATAAAATAACAATGACTTTACACCGCGATAACTTAAAAATAAAAAATAAAAAGCAGTTGTAATATCCTTATAAATACACTTACTTGGTGACAGATAAAGAATACAAGTATCAGTGTATCACCCACCACCCTATCTTATCCGAAGGGTGTCGTAAGAGGTGAGTAATGGAAAACTACGCAGACGATATCACTGCGATCTGCGTGAGAAGGAAATTTCTATATAATACCCTGTACCTACTGTACTGGAAACTGTAGGCCAAAGCCTCCCAACATTAGGAGAGACCTATCTCCAGCGGTGGACAGCGATAGGCAAATTCACATAAAGACTGTACTTTTTTTGGAATAGAATTCGACGAACATAAAACAGAATAAATTGGAGCTGTTCAATCAACATTCTCCGGCAGCTTAATTATCCCGAAAGTGGCGATATTTACATTTTACCGCATCGGTACGACGTGGTCATTCAACCGGTTGTAATTAATAGGACAGGTGACACAAAATTAAACCTATTTATAGGCACGTGCTATAAATGCTATAGCATAGCATCAAAGAGAACCTTCACTTTGTAAACTATTTATAGGTTCGTGGGTTACCGAGAAATAAGTTATATATTTCCTCCGTCCTCCGTTATATATTCCACCGTCGCCTTAAAGACGTATAAGATGGGAAAATTGAATCACGCCCGGCGTGTCTCGGTGGCCGAATTGGTCAAGGCATTCCCCCTGTAAGGGAAAGCATGCGGATTCGAGTCCCGCCCGAGAAGATTCTTTTTCCCTATGTATTCGATTTGTATAGTTAGCATACTTAATGCTGTAAAAATTCGTTCAAATATATGTTTCTCATTTTCTTCTTTTTGAAATATATGTTTTATGGATACTATGGCTCTCAAATTAGGTCATCATTTAATAGGGATGTAAAACAAATTAATGAAGCTTTAATGTAGGAATATAACGTGATCAATTTAAAAAAAATAATAGGCAAGTATTCTCATCTCTCTTCTATTTCTTATCTCTTTTCGAGTACCTAGCTGTACTAAATAAGGTCATCTTTGTTCAACGTTCTTACAACCCACTAAGGTCGATGGTTCATATCAAGTTAATAAATCTATTCTGTGGCTTATATACAATAATGCTTTATGCACAATCCCTCAAATGCTGGCGACATCTCTATCAGTTGATATTTATGTTCCACTACTGTAAAGCAAAGATTTGCGTGCTGTCCGAATGGGGGATTCGGACAGCACGCAAATCTCTCCATCGCACTTTTGACTTTGACAGAATTGTCGATACTCATATAGGCAACGATTGCAATATGCATAGTAGAAAACAGTACATAAATAATATACACATACCTACATCATAGCTAATACCAGTAGCCCAAGTAAAAAAACCGCTTCATGTTGATAAATGTTTACTGAGAGTGTATGATAAATCGTTTTGGTCGTTAAGTATTACCCTTATGAAAAATCTTACTGAAAGCAATATTATTCATTTGGATCATTTAAATATTAATGCTGGCAACATATATTTAAACGAACATGCAATTTTGTAAGTATTGCGGTTTATGCCACAGGTATTCGTGTGTTCACTAAATGATTAATTAACGAACATGCCAGGTATACGGTTAGTAAGCTGTAGTCAAACTCAGCTTATTCTTTCAAAATTATAACAACGATTTTTTTGAACTAGTCTAGATTCTGCAGTATATTTCCATAATGACATGAGAGAACAGTTTTCTTCAGTAGTGTCATTAGCATAGAAACTTATATTTATTACACATTAAAGTACTTTCAGACCTGATACGAAATTAAGCAGTAAGTCTTTATTTATATATAATGCAGTAAATTACGGACCACCTGATGAAATGCCAATGCCTGTACAGTGTACTGAAAAATTTATACCCCGTACAGAACAGTAAACACAGGACTGTAGTGCTTTTTTTAAAGCTTCAATAATAAGTGAAAGCATTTTCCACCCAAAGCATTTATTTGGGTATACGAAAAACACAAATAGATTTTATAACATTTAAAAAGAGAGAAAACGGTTTTTTTTCCGCCTACTATTCTACTATATTAAGCATGTATTATACATATAAACCTTCCTTTTGAATTACTCTATATATATATTAAATCATATCAAAATCCGTGGCGTAGTTTTGAAGATATAAGCATACCTTCATCAAATTTTGACATGTAAGAACAGTTAGTATGGGAAAATAAAATTGTCTTTAATAGTATTATACTCGGATTTTTTTTCACATTTTCTCACCGTTTAAACCTTCCCTGGATTTCCATGAATATTTCAAGACTAAAATTAGCTAAATCGGTTCAGCAGTTCTCGAGTTTTAGCGATACTAACAGAATTGCAATTCATTTTTATTTTTTGAGTGAATGCAATTCATTTTTATTTATATAGATAGGTAAAAGTTAAATTAACAACAAAGGCAAAAAACAAAGGCACCTTAAATAAAACCAAAAGTTTCACTATCTTCTTTATTATTATTTTTATTGTATCTATAAATATTTATACCCTAGCTAGTAAAATGTATAATGCTTACAGGCTTACTTTAGAACTTGGAGAGGATTGTATCTGCCACCCGGGAAATATGATTTAACATTACAATGGCCGTGGAAAATATTTCTCAATATTGGAATAGCTTTGATGTTGAACGAAATAACTTACTTTGTTCTTAATAAATTGGACGTCGAATTGTTCAGTTCGGGAGTGTTTTGAAAATATAAATTGAGTAGCCGTTAGCAGTCGTGTATTAAAACAGTATTTGTATGATAATGTGAAATGTTTTATGCAAACGTATACTTTTATATCTGTATATACATATTATGTTTACGGTACTGTTTACTCAATGTGGCGTGGTGGTAGTGAACGTGGAGGCGCGAGTTCGATCCCGCTCAGTGCAAATATTTGTATGCATGAATATGACTATTTGCATTGGTGGGTGTTTCAATGTATAATATGTATGTATTAACAAAAAAAGTATCTAAGTATATTTATCCGCGTTCTAAATTCCATAACACAAGCTAGTTAAGCTTACCATGGGTCTAGATAGCGTTGTGTAGAATGTTGTGGAATATTTATATATTTTATTTATTTATTTAATGTACCTGAGTGCCTGAGCTGAAATAGTTGCTTGAAGATGAATAATGTACAGGTTTGTCACAAAGTAGTTGCCCTATAACTGCCAGTGCACCAAGTTAGATGTTTCATTCTTGGTGATTTATCTGTATTGTACCTCTAAACTAGCGAAGCCGGCATGTACAGTCAACGCCATAAGTTGATTAACACTAAAATATTTTATAAATCTTTTTTTATATTGGAATGCATCTGTCTATAGTAAATGTAGTGTTATGATTCCCAGAAGAACAAACTTAATTTACATATTCAATGTTTTTTTTTTCACAATTTTATGTAAGGTTAGGGGCCACAGTGTTCAATAAATTAGAATTTGTTAAGCTACTTTTGTAGCTGACTGTACAAACGCTTCGTGTCCGGATGAGCCAGTACACGTGCTACGCCCGGAATGGGTATCATAGTTGATTTAATTTAATGATATCTCGATCAATTTATAGTTTATCTCTATGTACTTAAGAAAAAATGAATTGCACAAACAGTAGTGAGTAATTTGATTTATTACTAGATAGGGTTATCTATTAGTTTATATAATACAAAATATTTTGAATGGAATTTATCGCCTTTTATTTAGATTATTTCTTGAAGTCCCGTGAAATAGATTGCTGAAAAGCAACCAAAAAGTTGGAACATACTGTTTATATAAAAGTACCGCAATATAAATCACGACACACGAAACGGATTTTCCGATTCAATATTCTATAAAGATTCGTTGGTCTAACTTTACAGATATCGTTATCCTATTGGGTTAAAGAAATCAAACGAAATCCTCTTCACGGACAAACTAATCTTCCGTCTAACTTCGTTAAACTAAAACCAAGTCCTCCAGTCCTCAGTAAGTACTTAGGAAGACAAATAACACTTTGGTTTGGATTTATTTTGTATTGAAATCACATTGCAAGATGAATAAATATATATTTGAAAATATAAAACGATCATTATCTATTCTGTGACGATACCTAGATATACCTATAAAAATGCCATTTAGCTGCAAATTATCTCACTGCTAACATATAGAACACGTATCATTACGGTTACCTACTTAATTTTTAACTAAGTTATTATAGACGAGTTCACTTATAGATACAGACTTTATACTGGTATTTTTGGAAAATTTTGTTTTAAATCCAATAAAGAATGCTTCAAATATTATCTACAAATACATACTCAATTTTCGACTCCCGAAATAAGCAATTTCATCGATGACAGAACCCAATTTTAGTGACAAAATAATATTTGGTTTTATCAGAAGTGAAGGTAGCTGCCGCGCACCGCGGTATTCGCTTTTGATGCTACTACGGTTCGATATTCGTCCTTATGTTCAAATTGAATGGCGAGTATCTACGAGTACTTGCATTTTATTACTATTGCCGTGATTGTGGCGAATCGTATTGTCTGAGAAAAGATGCGGGGTGTCTTGTTATATCCATTGTTATATAAAATGTACGTAAACGTGTATCGAAATTGTTTGATATCGAGATGGAGAGGGAGACCTTTGAGAATGCCGTGAGGCGAAACCGGTCAGGTGAAAAATAAAATATAGTGGAAAAGTACAAAGTGTCTTACTCAATATGTGTAGCAGATTCCACCAAGGGCCATCAATCAACAGGATAAACAGATAAAAGAAAACAGTTTAAATAAAATTTAATGAAAGTATTTTATGGCCAGATACTATAATTACTTAATAATTTCACTGAAGCCACTAATTTCCTGGGGCTATTAAATAATTTAATTGTATTCGTAATTATCTAGAACCTACCTTTAATTAAAATGTAACCTTGTTACCGTTTTGTATAAAGAACAATAACAAAATTATTTGAACACGTTGGTGACGAATTTAAAACCAGGTACTATCAGCAAAAAAGTGGTCTATCAGTATCGATGCTATCTAAGTAACGCTTAGGTTAACTTTTCTGAGTGAAGGAAATGCCACGGTCACAATATTATTACGAGGGAAATAAACCTTATTGAGTCTTGATGGGCAAATGTACTTGATTCGTAGGAAAATAGACCGAATTTTAGCCCACTATGCAGTCACTGTGCATTCTGCTTTTGATTTAGCAAGTCTTCGGCCTCGTCGAGCGAGACGAAGAGTGAGAGTCAGATAAGTTCGGCTAAGATTGGCGTGCTTCGGCTTTGTAGAGAGAATTTGAAACGTATCTACTTACGTTTATTATGTTATTAGCTTTTTATTTATATTTAGGTTGCCAAATTGAGGTACATTCCAAAGTATGGCGGTCACTACCTTGACGGCCTCGATAGGTTTTTTCCCTCGTAGAATAATAGCACATAGGCATTTTATCTCGAGAATAGGTTTCTGTAGATTGCGACACAAGCTGAACCGCAAGTAACAGCTAGTATTTGAATAATTTATATCCTTCTGTCATACTAATTGGAAAATTCACAATATTTGTTAAATAAAGGATTTAAAGTTATTTTTAAAACATATCTTATTTACAGAGATAAAACTTGCCAATTCACAATATTCGTAAAGTTATTTTTAAAACATATCTTATTTACCTACAGAGATAAAAACCAGTGTTCAGTCATATTTTCAAATCTTTGAAAGAGCGATTCCTATCACAAGTGAGTGAATGAACAATAAATATCTTGACTCGACGGGTGGTCACTTAGCTAACACAGATTGTGGTTGTTCGCTTGTGGCTCTATTTTTATTAAGTACTCGTACGATGCTGCTTAAGCTAACTCAATTACTTGTATACTAGTAACAAGTATAAAAAGTAAGGGTAATATGCTACACCAGGTAAGTACAGTTTAGTCAGTTTACTTAGCATGGAGGAGGGAAGACCTTCATACTTCCTTCATGGTACTTAAATTGTTTTTAATTCAAAGGTAAACCTACCTGGCAATTCTACAAACAAGCAGAGCTAGGCTAAAGTCTTTAAGATCATTATAATGACTGATAATAAACTAAAAAGAATTAAAATTAATTTCTGTACTTTTGAAATTAATTTCTTTGAGATTTGTAGTCTAATGTTCTTGACTTGAAATCGCATTTGTATCAATTAAAATTACGTAACAAAAATATTAGCAGCTAAATACCTACTTAACTGAGTATTTTAGATTTTTTGTGTTTACCTATTTTAAAGTGAATTCTTTTTCATTTTATAATTTAGATTAGCTACTTGTAAACAAGTCAAAAACAAGAACACGCCTGAAATTGCTTTTTGCCTTCTCTAATAACAAAGTTTGTAAGTAGAATAAAGACGTGACGTTGGCATTAAAGGCACTCGGCTACATCCGAGGCAGAATTCTAATGGGACGAGTAAATTCAGCAGATGAGTGTGAACTAAGGTCAAAAAGCGAATGCGAAAATTTGATATGTATGTTTCAGTGAAAATAAACGAACCGATGTATGTCATCGTTTATCTGGGACCTTTTTTCGTCATAATCTAATAGGATGATCGTCACGTCTGCACGGACACGCAGCTCCACAGAGCCACAGAATAAATAATGGGCAGATTCGCGAGACCTTCCCTAAACCTTGGTTTATTTCACATTTGAATCATTCTTAGTTGGAAATGATATTGGAATAAATTGAGAAAAAAAAGAACAATACTTGTACATAGAACCAAACAACGGCTGTTGCCATTATCCATAGCCTGTAAGGAAGGAAGGCTTCAAACGGGTTGCGGGAACGAGATCAGTATATCAAATGAAACTCTAAAAACTAGCAGAAAAACATTTTTCGAACTTAACAGTTAGCATAATAAATGCTATAAAAAATTCATTCAAATATTTGGGCGCAGTCATCAAAATTCAATGTTTAAAAATGGTTGAAAAATCATTCATTGTTTCCAACAGTTCGTAAGAATGTTGGTAGATGGCTGCACCGTCGCCCTTATGGACGGATATAAAGAGAAGGAAAATTTGGAATGATTCAAGTGGTGCTCAATAGCTCAGTTGGCAGAGCAGTCGCCCTGTAAGCGAAAGGTCGTGAGTTCGAGTCTCACTTGAGCATTTCATTTTTTCCAATGTTTTTCGAACTTAACAGTTAGCATAATAAATGCTATAAAAATTTCAGTCAACTAGCAGAAAATATATTCCCAGCTGACGTCGATAGGGGTATTTACTCATCACCGTACCTAAGTAATAAAAGGCGTAGGCAGGTATATGTATGCTTGTTTTTTATGAAACCGCAAATGGAGTGTCCATTTGTGGCATCATAAAACATACAACTTCGCTTTTTATTACAAAATGCATGCCAGTGCCTATTTCATATCCGCTCTCAGGGAAAGCTACAAATTCATAAAGGAACACCATGTATAATTAATGCCAACATCAGGAATTGCAATGAAAAAAAAAACATCCTGTTTTATTATTCAAACTGAAAATTATACAAAAAGGTGTGACATGACAAGGGAACTTAACCCCATCGTCACCCTTTTTTCATAATTGTGAAAATGAAAACGAAATTTTTAAGCGACATTTTTATGCATTTAACTACAAGTATGCAGTACAATAACTTACCTATTATAGCTACAGCATGTGCAAAGAAGAGTGCGTTTGAAAGCTTTAAGTGAGATTGACTAGACCCCTGAGTCCTGATTGACTATCAAAATATTTCTCATAATGCAGCAATGTCAGAAAAAAACATTCAAATCACTCATGTACTACTTACTGCATTTACTACAGATCCAAAGTTGATACTAATCAACGACAAAGGTCATTAAATACTATTTTTAACAAATACTTAACTTAGCATCAGTATAAATACATAGAGTCAAGCTAACAACAATATATGCAGTGGTAATGAGTAAAGTGCCATCCTTCAAGTTTTCATAGCGTTATTATTATAAAGTGTAAGCAAGAATATGGCAAAATGTGCCAGAATTTACCTTAATATTTGCGGGAGCGCGTGCAACAAATTTCGTTAGGTAATTGAGTTATACGGGTTAAGTCACGGTGTGAATTTAGAATGCTCCTGGTTCGCTTTTGTAGATGTAGATAGCGCTAAATATGGCCGTGAAAATTTAAAAATCTCAACTAATATTGTAGATACGAAAGTAACCTCTGTCTGTATGTTACGCTTTCACACCTAAACCAATCAACCGACTTTGAAGAAATTTGGTATAGGCGTACCTTAGACTTTGAAAATGGACACAGATTATGTTTGATCATGATAACCGACATCTAGTTACCCATAAAACAGTTGCGTATACATTTATCACGTAAATAAATTGCAACATGTTACAAAGCATGTTGCTACAGTGTGGTTTCATGTGTGTACCTATAGTTGTTTGAAATTAACTAATATCGAATCCATACTTCCATACTAATATTATAAATTTTCGCATTAAATGTGTCTGTCTGTATGTTACGGTTTCAAGCATAAACCACTGAATCGATTTGGATGAAATTTGGTATAAGGGTAGATTATACCTTGAGAAAGGACATAGGCTATGTTTGGTGGGGATATCCGACATCCACGCGGGTGCAGCCGCGGGCAAAAGCTAGTATCGAATATTAAAGTGTCATTGTAGGTCCAGGAGATTAACCAATATCGAATACTAAAGTGTCATCTAGGTCCAGGAGATAGTTGAACAATGTACTGCAGCGGTAAACGGGGGAGATAATAACCTGTCACTGCAGTTAGACGTCCTTTTGTACCGTGTCCACAAGTGTGGACATCTAGTGTAATTAATTGCTTATGTCTCTGCAGTAGAACTTAATTAAATACGGATTGTAGGTACTTTAAGCTACACTGACCTATATTTTAACAGCGAAAGATTAATTTAACAGTTCATTAAAATAGATTATTCACAAAATTAGTAGTCAGTTATGCAAGGTTTGATATTATGAAAGAATTTCATACATCTGATACATTTAAAAGGAAATTTATTTAAGTAAACCTACACTAGTACGAGAGGACAGATGTTTTTTGTTTAAAAAAAAAACAGTTTATATAATTAGAATATTTTTATTCACTATCTATACTCAATAGCTAGTTCTAAAATCCTTCAGTGTGACCTAATTCAGGTTTGAAAATAATTTAAGAGATTAAAAACATACTCTAGAACACAGAAGATCAAGACTTATAAATAATAATATATTTTTCATAGCGTGTTATTATGTAGTATAATCTGTTTCTATTATTAATAGAAAAGTCAAGATTTCTGGCGTTACAGAATAATTAGCTATATTTCTTACTTCGGTAACCTTGTAAACCTTGTTATTAGTTCTAATCATGTAAGGACTTTGATTTATGTGTAAAAAAGTTGTGGCGTATTATAACCCTTGCTACCTTGCTATAGTGTGTAAAGGTAATTATGCATAGAATAAGTAAACCTCAACATAATTACCTTAGTAATAAATAACATAATAGTATCTAAAGAACAGTAATAGACCAATGCGAAGATGAGTTTATATTATATTTCACTCAATCTAATTTTTTTATGGATTAGGGAGGCAAACGAGCAGACGATCGCCTGATGGTAAGCGATCACCGCCGCCCATTGACACCCGCAACACCAGAGGAGTCACAAGTGCGTTGCCTTCCTTTTAAAAGAGAGTACGCTCCAATGGCTTATATTGTAGAAGGCACAGTCAGCTTCAGAAATATCTGGACTACAAAGTGTCACAATGATCTGAAAACGAATACCGTTTATTGATTTAAATTGTATTATTGTTCGAACTGAAGGTGTGTACCAAATATCACAACAGTCCGTCAACAGGAAGGGGGGAAAACCGAGGAATCAAGATCATTTTGAGCACTTTGTTCATCAACATATTTCTGATGCTGACGGTACTAGACTGGCAATGCGGAACCAAAAGCTAGTATCGATTTAACATCCCTACTTGACCAGCAACAGAGTGCCCATTTTTGTTGCAGATGGCACAAAAGGTTCGCTATATAGATCAATATTCAATATTCATTAACCATGTACATATATAGTTCCTGCGACCCGTTTCACATTTAAAATTTATTCACGCTTTCTCCAGGATTCGTGCCATAATTTTTGTACTAAATAATTTGGTCAGTAGTAGGATAGAACTCATTGACGCAATCACGTAAAAACGCCTCATGGATTTAGGTGAATTTTGTACCTCGATAGAGTACGATGGGGTATCAAGTAGTCTTTTTATTTCGGAAATAGGTTTTTGTCGGTCTCGAGAATGGGATCAGTATTCCACAAGGGTAAAGACATGGACCATAGGTTAGTTTATTTATAACTTAGGTTGCGCAGGTAATAAATTTTACATTACTTGAATGATTATTGTGTAGCTCTAAGAAAAAGTTTATTTCAATGAATGTTCATTCCCAATGACCTATATCCTCGATTCTATCTTCCATTAAGCAGGTTTATGCTTCCGTCAATAAATTTATATTAACCTCTAACACTTTTAATTGCATTAGTAAAACGGGTTTTGATAAATTCTTACCGTCCATGGTCAAAGAATGTTTACAAAACCAATAGCAAATGCAAGAATTCTCAGAGCACTTTAGGGATACATTGTGTCTGCGCGGCTCTGTTTTTTCCCAGTGTTGTTGGTGCAATTTTACCTACTATGTTTTTCCCTGTGGGTAACTCGAGATAGCAAGCGTTGTAAGCATGTAGACTATGGTCCAAATACCTTTTTTTTATACCACTTAGGTGGCAGACAGGCACACGACCCACCTGATGGAAAGTGGTTACCGCGGCCTATGGACGTATGCAACACCAGGGGCGTTACACTCGTGCTGCCTACCCTGAAGAGACCTTCTAATGCCCCTCTTGAAGAACCCCATATTGTAGTCGCTTGGGAAAACCACGGCAGGGAGTTCATTCCACAGCTTGAGCGTACGTGGGATGAAGTTCCTTTCATACCGCACGGTGCGCACCATTTTCGGATGCAGTGTGTGGGGATGAATTCCCCGCCTATGGCGAGCGGTACGATGATAGGTGATAGAGATTATTAGACTTAGACTCTAACAATTTTCAATAGAACATAAAAGTTTCTTTTGATGCAATCTTCTCTAATCGCCATGCCGTCAACTAGAGTAGATTCAAAAAGTGCTGGCTTCGCGTCATGACAAATGACATACGATATGTTTTTACTATGGATGGCGAAGATAGTGCAAAGTAGAAAAGTAAATGACTCTGATCTCAGAGACCTACGAGTCTTGGATGCGGCCAGGACAAATGGTAAGATGATGATAATGGTACTAAAAGGAAACCAAATGAATAACCATTGCTTGTTTATTCAGCTGCTAGTTTCTAACGTCTAGACGTGTATTAATTGACTTGGTATGGTACCCTTCTGTAGTTGCCAACTGATTGAATCGTCCAGTCAATTAATTAGGCTATGGCAGTCAACGCTGCGGTAAGTACGGCTTTGATTATCTACACTTAGAGTATCTAGATGTTCGATATGTAGGTAATTGAAGGAAAGATATCTTAGATATTCAATTTGGTATTATGTCTTTAATTTAATGCATAATGGATTAAGTATTTACCATTCAGTGGATTTAATACCCAGAAATGACTTCATTTTGTTAAAAAAAAATTGGTAATTTGGTAACTTATTTGAATGAAATTTTTATAGCATTTAATATGCTAACTTTATAAATTCGAAAAATATCGGGAAAAAGAAGCACCCACGACCTTTCCCTTGCAGGGGAAATGCTCTTTCAACTGAGCTTTTGAGCCACACCTGAATCACTGGTCTCACACCTGAATCAATGGTAACTTGTGTAAAATATCAAAATTACAACGCATAATTTTATCAATAAACGGAATTACGGAATAACTGAAGTTATAATAATAAGCAGTCTTCTTCATATTAGGGGCAAGTCAGTAGGTACTCTCTAAGGACCCAGCACCTATTTATTGATTAGGCATGTCAAATTTTAATCTATATTCGTCTACTCTGCACCTACAGAGTAGACGAATATAGATTAAAATTTTAAACTTACAGCTGTTAACCTTGACAACAGTTATGTTTTATAATTGGTACATTTGTGAAAAACATCCGGAGTTATAAAAAGGCAATAAATATGAAATTTACAAATTTGTTTTTCATCCAAAGAACTTGTACATATATAATATTACTGCCTACCTGTAAAAAGTGTGCACATACTGAAACCTAGCTAGTAACAATTTCAATACGCTCTAACTGGCTTGTTATTAGACCAACTTCGTTTGACAAACAACAGCAGCTGTGTGCTGTGTTTTTTCGATATAAAATTGAAACATATAGCTTTCAGCGATCCAGTTTATAGACTATTTGTAAACAAAACAGTTATATTTACGTCTAAATATTGAGTTTTGTTTATGCCTTGCAGTTTCTTCGTAAACATAATCTGATGTCATTTTACTTTCAGATAATCGAGACTATAGCTAATATTATTCCAACGCATTTAGTTTTTTTCTTATTTTATTTAAATGACTTCTCTTATCGAAAGAATCAGCGCAATTTCGGGCGGGCTCAAGTAAAATAATCAATATTTATACAATTATTAATGGTGGAGACACCAATAATTTAATTTGAATTATAAGATTATCAAATAAAAAATTCCAACCGCCATTTTATTAGGTGGTTGTATTATTTTTGTCACTGTTCCATAACCAAAATCTCGTTCAGTCTGTTTGTTGTATTGTATCGTAGCGGAAACTTCTTACACAGGGATTAGAAAGTAAGTAGTAGGCAGACAGAAACAATAAAGTTTACCCTTCTCTACGTGAATACCGCAGACAGTTTCCCGCAAAGGTAATTTAAAAAGATCCTAAAGTAGTACGACGTCGGCGTACCGTAGTGGAACCTCCGTTGATGATATTTCCGTGAGCGGATTATTGTGTTCAAGTTTGCGCCATGTAGAGCCTCTAAAGCCGTGCTGGCTCATTATCACGTCGGAACATATTCTGAGCATAATATCTTCTTTGTTGTTGTTTTCAAATAGTAGGCTAAAAACCTCTTACATGGATAGACGCTACAATGCGGAAGGCGGAGGATCGGCAGAAATGTGGAAATTGAGAGAGGCTTATGTCTTTCAGTGGACGGCAATAGGATCATTGATTGCTATTGTTTTTATATATAACTAGCTCTCGCCCGCGACTCCGCCCGCGTGGATGTCACTTATCGCTAAATTAAGATTTAAACTATCCTATCTCTCAAGTTGGATCGAACTGCACATGGTGTGCGAATTTTATTATAATCGGTTAAGTGGTTTAGGAGTCCGTTGAGGACAAACATTGTGACACGAGATTTATATATATTAAGAAGATATACTCAAATGTAACATGTATCCAAATATAACAAAGTGATAAGACGTAGTAAAAAGGTTTACAGTAATGGTGTACATACCTACAGCTGTTTCTCCAAAATGAAAATGAAACTCCAAACACGTATTTAAGCTAAAATTGAAATTTTAAAATTTTAACTAAAATTTTTGTATGATTTAGGTACATTCGTTTGTATCTACAAGATGTCCAATCTTCACAAATATATAAAAATAACCAATTTTAACCAACCAAAAACCAACCAAATTGAATGTACACTGTGGCAGATACGAATGCTCGTTTCTTTTTATTTTTAATTTACAAAATATCACAATGGACACAAGCTCCAGTGGCTTGTGAACTTTTAGTTCTCCCTCAGGAACTATAACAACCACGAGATAAAATGTACTGGATAAATAACCTTTCTAGTCTACGTTTCTGTTTATAAGGGAATAAACAAAAATAGCGTTAATCTTATTCTAATATACCATAGTAAGAACATTTATTATCCCTGGTATAGGATGGATCTCTTGAATTGCAGGAACGAACGGTCAGAATTCAACACATACGGAGTCCGGGACAACAGAAAGTCGAATTAAAAATTAATGAAGCAGTAATAATAATATTAAAGCTTTACTTCTTTTCAATTTTACATGATATAATAATAAATTGATGAAAGCAATTCAGCCCAACCATCGAAGTTACCCATCATACTACCCTTGTAATGGTTATTTCCTGCAAAATATTTCATCAATCACGTACGAGTTCATTTGTCTTGTATAAAGAATACTCCTTTGTCTTGTTACATCGCTACATTTCTTCCTGAAAAAAATCAAAGCTTAAATTGTTATAGAAGCGATAGATGTGTATCCTCTATATATTTTCACATTTGAGTCCAGATTTCTGTGCACTCTGCGAAATTAGAAATACTTTTGACGCTTGTTTTAATAACGTTTATCTATAATATAAAAATGAATCGCTAAATGTGTTGGTAAGCGCATAACTCAACAACGCCTGGATCAATTTGGCCAATTCTTCTTTTAAATGTTCGTTGAAGTTCAAAGATGGTTTTTACGGCGAGAAAAATTCGAATAATTGCCGGGAACCGACATCCACGCGGGCGGAGCCGCGGGCAAAAGCTAGTCTATAATATAAAAATGAATCGCTAAATGTGTTGGTAAGCGCATAACACAACAACGCCTGGACCAATTTGGCAAATTCTTTTTTTTAAATGTTCCTTGAAGGTCAAGGATGGTTTTTACGGCGAGAAAAATTCGAATATTTGCCGGGAACCGACATCCACGCGGGCGGAGCCGCGGGCAAAAGCTAGTTGCAAATATTAATACTTTATTTATCCAAAAGTGTATCTGGTCCAAGTAATCTCTTGATGGAATTCATACTTGTTTATACATTTAGGCTGAAAGCAACTTTCCCATTGTATCCGGGCCATTACGCTCAGCCACAAGGACGTTTTGATACATCAACCAAATGTCTTAACGTTTAAAAGGCCTGGCAAAGCACGATGAAAAGAAATCTGATTTATAAGTATGTATATAACGTCATAATCTACATATGGACGTTATCCTGATTGCATCTGAGGCCAGGATGCCCTCGGAGCTTAGGGTCCGCCTTCCGGCTCTTCCTTCTCCATTTCGCATTATCTTGGGCGTCTATGGTAGTAAGGCCATTTGCACTCTTGTCACCCTCCCACGACGTCAACCCAGGACTCCTTCTACCTGGACCAGGCGGGGGCGCCATTGCTAGGCATTTGTTACCCACGTAGCTTGGTGGTTAGCACACCAGCGAAAGCGGGCTTTCTTGCATTCTTCCTGTAATGTCACGGACATGAAGGCTGCTGCGGATGCGAGTTCCTCAAGCGATCTTTACGCGTGACTCCACATATCCACCGCAGCATTTTCATCGCCGTGACACGCAAGACGTGCCCACTTGGCTCAGGCGGTGGCAATACGTGCCTTGAGTCACCCTCGCAGTCGATCTCACTAGTCACGTGAAGTACAGTCCTAAGTACTTTATCTGGTCTGTGCGCTCGACAACTTGGTCGCCCATGCAGACAGGTGTGGGGTCTGTTGAGTTTAACACCAAGTATTCTATCTTTGAGACATTTAGCTTCAGACCGCCGTTCTCAAGAGCCTCCTTCCACTTCCGTATGTTCTAAAAAATCCATGGAACGTATGCAATTTAAATCTTCTACTAAAGGCAAACTGGCGCAACCCGATTACAAGACCAGAGGTGAGTGACCTTTTCTTTAAAAAAAGGCGACCCTACTCACCTCAAGATAAAACTAAGCTAATAGTCTTGTTTTCTACAAGGCGGATATATTTTCGAGTGGTTTCAAATTAGAACGGGCAATCTCGTTATGCCCTTGCTCATTTAAACCTTATAATACCTTTAATAGTCTTTATCAAGGCAAAAAGCTTTTCGTTTTTAGTACCGCCCTTTTAATAAGGCTCCCACTTGGATAATTATGTTTGTACAAAAGGTATTTCATAATAACAACAAACACCTGTCCTATTCACGGTAAAATGTTACAATGGAGTGTAAAGTGAGTGGAAACGTACTGTTTTCATTCGTTATTCTAAAAAGTTACGCTCGGTGAAAAACCCTTTCAGCTGAAATGGGTTGGGATGGCTGGCGATTCATCGAGATAGGTAGGTACTATACACATTGAAAAGCAAACATTGACCCGTTTGCATTTTAAAGAAACGTTATAGGTGTAAATTTTCTTTTTGCTTATTGCTTACTTGACACAGTAACGGAGTTAAAGTGTATGTAATTTGTGGCTAGGTACCTACATGTAGACACGAATTCTAACTACACACGAGAAAATGGCCATGGCAAGTCTAAACATTAGATTAATGACAAATTTGAGGTTCCGTAATATACCTTTTTCAATGTTTAAGATTAGGGAATAATGATTGTAGGCAATGATAATTACCGTAAGCGGCATTGCGTGCTAGGTTTTATTTCGATATTGGAATGAGTGCGTGGTTGGTGGTTTTATCACTAAAATTTATCTTTCATACAGATTTATTTACGTTTTATAGGTCGGTGATTAGGATATTTGTTATTAATTACTTACTCGTATATTTTTAGTTATATGATATAATTGAAAACGATATCAAAATTGTATTACCATTAAACAGTAAAGTTATTGTTTCATATCTGCCTAGCCTAATTAATTTTTAGAGGTTGTTTTAAACTAAATCAAATATAAATGAGAACTTGATATTGATCAATAAATTAATTAAATCAGGTAAAATCGCACATTCTTGATTCCATTCAACATTATTCAAACCTGACACCACTTAAACTCGGTATTATCATGTTTTTTATACCATTTACCTACTTACCTATGCTAGAATATAGTTGTGAGTAGGCTTTATTATCTCCTATTTATCTACGGTCTTTATGTGAACTGGCCTGAGAACAGCAAGGGTTGTACTTCGACTTAGCAAGGCAATTAAGTATTCCGGAAGCGCCCCTTAGAACTTGAAGGAGTCTTGTTTGCTCGTAATGCCAGTATTTAAGCCTGCCTGGATCGATATGCGGCAAACATCTGCCAGCATTTTAGGGTTTTTTTTCTAAAGTAATACACGGTCTGTATACTTATGGTTTTCCAAATGTACAGTACAGTACAG
This sequence comes from Eilema sororculum, assembly GCA_914829495.1. Taxonomy (NCBI): domain Eukaryota; kingdom Metazoa; phylum Arthropoda; class Insecta; order Lepidoptera; family Erebidae; genus Eilema; species Eilema sororculum. The sequence continues at coordinate 12,787,749 of OU618543.1, read as the reverse complement.
TGCATTTATTCTAATAACAAAGCATCACCTATAAAATGGTTTACACAAATCAAACAACTATCTCAATAACCAACCAGTTGTTATAAAATTAGACCTAGTGACTGGCATATATCTGTAACCTGCAGGAATGGGAACAGATATCTAATTTAAGAGATTAAGGGAAAATGCAACTTATAACTTACTAGCCTTTGCCCGCGGCTCCGCCTGCGTCGATGTCGGTTATCGCGACCAAACATAGCCTATGTCCTTTCTCAAGGTCTAACCTATCCCTATTCCAAATTTTATCAAAATCGGTTCAGTGGTTGAAGCGTGAAAGCGTAACATGCAGACAGACAGAGTTACTTTCGCATTTATAATATTAGTATGGATATGTATTATTTCACTGCATATTTCGAACTCATCAAGTTATTTTAAATGCAGAAATTAACTAAGCATAAACATAATTTAAATTAGATTGTATTACATTGGATAAATTAATAGTTACATCGCAAGTGAAAAAAAGCAACGGAAGTCTTGTTATCCGTTACACGAATCCCTTATAAACAGAATCGTAGACTGTAAAGGCCATTTATCCAGTACATTTTTTATCTCGTGGTTGTTATAGTTCCTGAGGGAGAACTAAATGTTCACTAGCAGCTGGCGATAGCTCCATTGTGCCATTTCATGAATTAAAAATAAAATGAAAGATAACATTAGTTTCTACCACGGTGAAAATAGAGTTTTGTTGTGGATTTGTTAAAGTTTATACTATTTGTTGAGACTAGATTTTTCCTTCTACATATTTTGTTTCTGGCTAATGATCATGATCTTCTGCTTCATACAAAAATTAGGTCATGTATAATACCTAGGTGTTGATTTGGAATATTGGGAAGAAGAGTTAGAAGGAGGAGAGGTTTTATAAAGCATTCCCCCTATAGCACAGCACACGTCTACAATTTGATATGTTTTAGATTAATTAAAACTACCATAAATTTAAACTATACGAACGACATATAGAACGCTCTACAACATCTGAAAATGAAAAAAAAAAACTATCTAATAACCTTAACCTACAGCTATTTATCAAAAAGAACTACAAAGAATATAACAGTGACAGTCATACAAAATATATTTTTTTAAATAAATTACGTCTTTGAAGTACTACTCTTGATAATAACAGACTTCACATCCAAAAAGTGAATAATGAACATCATTGAAGAAAAGCAACCCACAACGCAATTTTGTAATCACGACTCGCGAGTAAGTACTCCTTTCACATTTGGGTGGTGCAACCTATCAAAATATGTCATTCTGTTATACAGAATGACATATTTTGATAGGTTGCACCACCTACCAAAGAATACTTATACTTCATTAACTTAACTTAACTAAACATAAACAATCTTAGGCCCGTATTCTAGATTATCACTCTGCCTGAATCGCGATTTATTTGAGGACAGATTGTATAGGCTAGTCAAACTATCAATCTGTCTATACAATCTGTCCTTAGATAAAGCGCGATTCAGGCTGAGTGACATTCTTGGGCCTTAATGTGTCTTTTGATACTTTTTATTTAAACACTCAGTATAAACATTTTTCTCTTTATAAACTTATTTATTAAAGACTAACAACCGAATTTGAACCACTATATAGTTAGTCCGTTATTGAATCTAGTTTATTTGTTTAATACCTATGTGTTTTAATAAAAAAGTCACCACAAGATTGTTTATTTTTAGTTAAGTAGATACCTAAGCCAATGGAGTATAGTTAGCGAAGTATCTAAACGTGATCCGGAGAAGGGGGGGGGGGGGAGAGGGGGGGGGGGTGAGTATCACAGCGAATATATGCCAAGGTTATTGGCTACACTGGCGGTTGGGTTCGTGGCGTGTAGTGGCGCTGCCAGGAAGCGGTCGCCACGAGTTGCGATCGACCTCCCTCATTAGTATTCAACAGGATTCAGCCATATTAAAAGTGCAAATCGAGTGAAATTTATAGAAGCCTTAGCTTAGTAGGTTCACTATAGTTATGTGAACAATTTGATACATCCTTTGTTTGTTTGGAGCCGCCTGTCACCCTAGCAGAAGCAGGCCGCGGTGGCGGCGCAAAGTGCGCCTCCCCGTAACCGGGGCTAGATGGGGACCATCTAGCCCCGGGGCTAGATGGGAAGGGGGCCATCTCGAAAGAGATGGTCCTGGGTCTGCCGGGTTGCGAGAGATATGCTTTTGGCAATCTCACCTCCGGCAACCAAGGACCCAATACGGCGTGCGTTTTAGTCGGTTCGAGTCCGACATAACCACCTCCACCAGCTCCGTGGGGGTGGTATCCGTGGGGATTTATCGCACGATAAAAAAAATCCTTTGTTTGTCTTGTTTGATAGACAATAAATGAAAATACTCGTAATTGTATTGAACATAGATTTTACTACCTACATAACGGTTAGTTTAGAGTTAATTATTAAGCGTACCAATCTTGAAATGTAGGTAGTTGTAAATGTCGTGGAATTAATTGTAAAGTGTATTCCAAGGATAAAAGTAGGCTATATATTATTCCAGATTATATTCTATCCCTATATCACAATTCAGCCGTTAAAAAGCCGTTTGAGTGAGATTGAATATCAAAGAACATGTCAAGAGTAGCCGAAACCGGTGAGCGTGTATAAAACAATTATGAAAGTAAACGAAGCGAAAGATCTATGCCGGAATCGTAGCAAGTGGGAAGCTGTAGTATCTGCCTACCCCGCTGGGAAAAAGGCGTGACTGTATGTATGTATGAGTAGCCCCAACATCTTCACAAACGCTGACGTTCAATATAATAGTAGAATGACCGCATATGGCCTACGAGTACGCTGCATTGATAGCATAGTTTGATAATAAAAATACATACGGCTAGGCTGTATTGTGACACTAAATAAACTAAGCAAAATTACAAGGCATGTTTCTTCTATGCTTTTTCGCTACCTTTGTGAATATGAATTCCTGAATTTTATTGTTATGTGAATGGTAGAGGTTCGAGGAAGTCGATACTAATACGGATGAAAAAACATCAATCATTCATACCAGGATTTATTTGATGGTGCCTGTATTTGTTATGAAACAAGATCAATCACTCACGGGCCAAAGCTTCGCCTTTTTCAGCTTGTTATTGTACCTTCAAGTAATATTGCTTTTTATTTGTAACAGTATGTGTTGAGCATTATAGCGGTTAAGTAATAAACAAGGTATATCTACACAAAAATTACATGGTATATAAAGCAATTCATTGGATGATTTGTACTTGGATATTTTCTTTTAAATATTGTTTTACACACAATGTTGGAATACCACAGAATGGATAAAAATATATTTCTGGTATACCTACCGTGTATATTTCTTTACAAATTATACACATTTATAACTGCAATTAATTAATTTATTCATAAAACAATAGCCTAAAAATATAATATGTTTGGCTATTAATTTCATTGCTAAAGTAATAAATGACTTGAAAATAAATGGTGGCATACACAAAAATCAATTATGGCGTTCTAATAATTTGTCGGCCTTGACATGCTTCTGTCAGGTATTCTACCACGAGCTTTTAAACACCAGTTATTAATAAAAAAATATCGTAACTAAGTTGAAGTGAAGACTGTAAAATATAAAAAGAATGTTATAGCTGTAACGTACTAGTCAAGCGGCTAGAAAACATCTTCATTATCTCCAATGGGATGGAACTAGTAACATCCTTATTCTTTCCAGGGACTTATTGTTCATTCCAGCTCGAAATTGAAGGGCCAGATGGCAGTCTCTCTAGGAAAAACCAACATAAACCATATCAGGGAATGAAAATGTAGCAGAGTGGACTCCGAACACTCATGATCCCACTCACATATTACATTAGGTTATCATTACTAGACTGTGGAACTAATCGGTAAGCAATTGTTAAGCAATTAGCCTATTGCAGTTCACGGCTGGAGGAGGACCAGACCGTAAGGGGTGGCCCTGGGTCAGCCGGGGTGCGAGGGATATGTCGAAGATAACCTCACCCCCGGCCAGCACCACGACCTTCAGTCGGCGTGTGGTTTTAGTCGGTTCGAGTCCAACATAACCTCCCCTTCTGGCTCCAGCGGGGGAGATATCCGATGGGATTTCCGCACGAAAGAAAAAAAATCTAGTCCACTGTCCACATAGGCATCTCCCAATGTTCGCCATTGGCGATTGTTACCAGTAATATTATTATACAGGGTAGCTACAGGATAGCACAGCTCATTTACTGCAAATATTATTCCATAAAAAATACCATAGTTACTAAACATTTAATGTAAAAATGTAACGAGTTGCAACGATCGCATTCAATTAAGTCACACAAGGTAACAGTTTTCAACGGAGACATTTAAGGTCGTTGGTCAATGCCGTAATAAGGTAACGTTGTCATATTGAGGACTTTTTCAGTAAGGCAAGCAAGTATTTTTTACAGTCTGAACTTACTGTTACCAATGTTACAGCATCACAGTATAAGAGGTATTTTTAAATTTTATGTATCTGACGGTGTCAATGACCTTTACACTCGTGTAAGCGATAATTCGACATAATCTTATGCTGCTGAAGAGCAGGTGAAGTAGAAAGTAAAAATACGAAAGTATACTCAGTGGTCCTGGATTGGATGGCACCGTGATCAACGTTAAGATAATGATGATGGAGGAACCGTACAGTATGGCATAGGTTGGTATATACTACCAAGTACCATATTCTTAGATAAAGGATGTGCTATTTTTATGTTATCCTCAAATACGAACAAATAAACAAACATTGAGTTTCTATATCCGAAGGTTTTACATACTTAGTTACTGAAAACGTCAAACACCGCGGCAGCCACTGAACATCTAGTAAACAAAATGACAATTTACTACGACGTAAAGCAATATTTTGTTAAACATCAATGAAATCTTGCTACGTAAATCTTTATTGTTTCTTCATCATTTGACGTGATTATTATTACATCGACAAAGTAACAAAGGAATCTACATACCAAAAGGGATGCCAAGAAATACGTCCCAGTGAACGTGTACGCGAACAGACGTAGTGAATAATTTACCTGGCAACGCTTTGAGTACGGTTCCCCGCCCCTCATGAGCAACCTTTCCCATTTACCTATTATAGCTACGCTGCTACAACATCGTGGAGTGTATTCGTACACATTTTTTTAGCGTCTCAATTAGATCGAAAGAGTCTCAACAAGTTGAATGGAGCTGCTAATTGGCTTTGTGTAAGCATACATTCTTCACGTTTCAGAATTTCAGCGGTTTCTAAGCAAATCGTGTTGAACCGCGCTTTGTTTGTACACGAAATTGGTAGCTAAGCTATAATTTTTAGCTTGAGGTAAAAAAATATTGTGGAATATTTTCTGATTAAAATCAAAACAACGAGTGAAAGCATCGGTAGTATAACGCTCAAGGGGGTTTCGATATAATCCAAAATGAGTAGGTACCTAGGTATATTTTTTATGTGAAATTAAAGAGATTCGATTCGACAGAATTTCATTAGCCATGTACTTCCGTTGATGATTACCTAATACGGATACCTATTAGATATTTACCTAATATACATTATGGACCGCGTAATTTTAATATAAGGTACTTATTATTCATGATGATGATGACGACAGTAGATATCAGTATAACGATGCTTTAATCTTTAATAGTTCGGATATACAAGATAGAAACGAGCTAGTAGATCCTATCAAGAGAGATAAGGAGTTTAGCCTGCGTTGATAGACAATCTTAGAGAGGTAAAACTTGGTAAAACGCATCTTATATTGATAACGCTCTTGTACTTTTCTATCCGACGAATTTTTTAAAGAACCTGACCGTTTTCACCTTACGTCATTCCCAAGGTTTACATTGATAGTTATGATCATTCTTAATTCTTAAACAATACCATATTTACCATACATATTTTAAAATATTATTTTAACTAAAACATACATAACACATAACATAATATAAACTCACGCCTGTATTCCCCGAAGGGGTAGGCAGAGGTGCTAGCACCCACATTTCGCCAGTTTATGTTTAGGTCCCAATGTAATAGGTGGCGAGCCTATTGCTATAACTAAAACACTGTAACTTAAAACAGAAGATGATGACTATTATGATTTCAAATTGAATTAAGTAACATAATATAAATAGCACATTGCGGTAAATTTTAAACTCACTGTTTTGTTGGAATATGTAAATACTACCGTAACACCAAAGAGCTTCTTGTTTAATTGCGTTCATTGTAAACATGATATTGTAAGACAATGAATGAACCCCATAATAGAATTGATAATAGAAATTGTTGAAGAGAGGAATAATTAAGCAAAGTTATCTGAAGATCTCTTCAGTTAAAGTGATGTAATCGTAATCAATATTAAGTTTAGAGATGGACAGTGCTTTCTGCTTTAATTTAATAAGATTAAGCTTTAAATTATCATAGTCATTTATCATTATTAGGTAACCCGTCATGGAGAAATGACTGAAAAAATATTACGTCATGGTAACCTCTCCTACTGGTTGACGCAGGGACTTACCGGAGATGGCTCTTCTCTTTAATATGAAGCGAACGAAAGCCTTGTCCGCTACGTAGCAGATTCTTGCCCATGACTATTGCTGACGTCGTTAGGTTTATCTCCCTAATTTTGGGGAGGCGTGATGTGCTGAGATGAGATTAATTGTTTGCCAAAGTTTTGGTACTATTTGTCTTCGTACGAAGCGGTTCAAGGAGTTTATATAATAGTGTTAAAGTTCATAATTGATGGTATGCCATATAATTATTACACTCCCGAGAATGGGCTCGTCTATATTGTGTTTGAGTTTGGGCTCACTATTTATGTTTACAGCTCTAGAAAGCCAAAGAACGATAAACGAAGCTTGTAAATGTTTGGAATAGTTCTTATAAAATTTACTGAAACATTATTTTTTTATTGCGCTCATATGGTTATACCAGGGTTACATTGTATGCTTTTATTGCTACTGAAATAATCCAAACTTTAAATAAACACCTATTTGATAAGGTAATAACGAACATAAAATTTATTTATTATTTTTAAGTTGAAGTTTTAGTGACTGGAGGTTTTTGCTTGTGTTTCAAAGTTCGTGGTAAGAAAACGTAAAACCTGACAATTAAACTATGTCTTTTTCTAATTTTCAACATTTATAAAAGGTTCTATGACACAAGTTCAGTCTGCTTTTTACTTATCGTAAATAGCGATAATAGTGGGATAGAGTAGGTAGGGCGTTAGGATGAGTGTTTACTTAGTAAACTCATTTAGTGAAGTGTTATCGGAGATTTGATATCGAAGTAAAGTGGGTCTAATCAATATCAAATACAGGCACCCTCAGAAGTAGCTTTGAACACTTCAACTTACAGATCATCTTTTAGGTTATGTGTTGTAATCTGAAAAAAGGTTATGTAAACATATCCGTTTTGATGAGCCTTAGATAAACGAATAATTCAAAAGAATATCTCTAAAGTGGAGGCTGCAGTGGAGCACCCGTAAGATTTTAAACTAGAATATTACATTTTTATCCACCCTCTTCGGCAACATCATCATTATTAATCCATTAGTGTATAGGGAAGAATAACCAATATTGAACATGCGCTTAAATTGGAATACTGTTAATGTTTTTTTCAGAAGTGGTACAATTGCAATGGTTACTTTCCCCTAATCCTGAGTGTGAATCCCAAATCCGAATGTATTCAGAATGCATTACCTGCTTGCCCCAATGTAGTCGTGCATAATTTCGATATGAACATTCGATGTATTATTATTCGACGTACAAGATTTATCATAACGATGCCTTCATTGCTTTAGCACTTACAGTGAGCATTCATTAATTTGTAATACGAACATTTCGGAATGTGAGAGGTTCGTGGAAGCCATATGAAACCACTAGTCCATTACTGCTTGTAATAATATTACCATAGCTACTAATATACCTATGTTTCTCCTAATTTGTATTAAAAGTTATAGAACAATCTACTTAAATATGTATATAAAATATACATAGAGAGTAGCAGTAAAGTTTGTGTCAAGGTTATATTTTCGAGCTGGGTCGATGATGAAAGAAATTTTACAAATCTTTATCATACGTTCTCTTTATTGGCATCTTGAAAACTGCGCCAGTCAGCCTGTGACCACGGCCGGTGTAACCTGGTCGAAACGTCAGGCAAATCAAAGGTATTTGCCTATACCATGATCGCGTTAATTCCCGTTATAATTATTGTATATTATGGAACGCGAGAGCTTAAAAGTTAATCTTGAAAAAAAAAAAGCTATTAAGCTCTCCATCATTTCTTCCATTTCGACAATTGCAATCAGTACCTACATTCAACGTTGAACACGACCGCGAGTGACGTCAAGTTAAGTGCGGATTCCAGACATACTCCCGTAACGAGTGATTCTCCTTCAACGGGTAGAGGCATGCAATTACGTGAAAATTTATGCAACAGGTTTCCTATAATACATGAACGAGAGGTGCGAGCGTATACTGAACTTGTCCCGACGACTTATATGAACCCTCCTGGCACAAAATGAATTATATTCCACGTGTGCATCACCTTTAATATTTATGTTTATAATAACTACAATATTAGTGCAGTGTTAAAAAACGTTTAATTTTTGTTTTATTTAAATAACAACTTAATTAAAACCTAGGAACATGTTTTAAAAGTTTTAACTATTTCAAATTTCAATTTATCCCATAACTTCTGTAGGAATCTCACTGAATAAGGTATACCGCTACTGTTGTAGTTTAGGCAAGTTAGGAAGATTCTATCGAGAAAAGTGAACAATCGTTTCTCTTCATATCATCCAACTTTTCTGAGTGAAAGCGACGATGATGAATCGAGAAAGATCTCATTTGTCAGAAGCAGGTGCGCGTCCTAAGAGGAAATTAATAAAATCTTTGCGAAGTAGGGGTAATTTTATTCCTTGAGTATTATTAAACGGAGTGAATTGTTGTAAAATAAATCTTGGCAATAATTAAGTGGTAATAATGTTTTAACTCTTTATTATCTGTTCTTTCTAACCTGTTCTTAACTCTTAGTGTCATTAAAATTTTTGTGTTTGACTTTTTTATTTATATTTCATGCTGCACAGTAAAATATTCCTTAATTTTTGGGACACATCTGTAGTAAGGATTCAATATCAACATTCAATACGCACATGATGTATAACAATACAATGAATACGATTCGTATATAAAAAATCGGTTTCACATTTTTAAAGTTTTCGGAATGTGACTCAAAATAAGTGGCCTAACCTATTCGTTATTTAATTTATTATCCCAAAAATAGGAAAAGGAACAAAAACGCACATAATTGAAAACATTAAATAATACATTGAATTATGAACCATATTATACACAGCGTGTTTTCACGACGCGGCAATTCAATTAGCGATAACAATAGAATGCATTAATATAACATGGTGTGATTATTATTGTTATAGTAAAATTATAATGTTATTTTTTACAATGATAACATAATTTGATATAGCTAGTGGAAATAATTACCGAATGTAACTCTGGTTCCAGCTCAGTAGTAATAATTGACAACATTTAATATTATTACAAAATATATTTTAGATCTTTCTATATCCAAGGAGACGGGTTTTCCGTTTTCGTACCACTTAAAAGCGGAACGATGTAACTTAATCGTTTCGACATTCCGCACAAACCCAAATCTTTCGGAGTGTCAATTAGTTTCTTAACGTTGCCTTTAAGACCATTATCTTGTGGTAAGCTGTAAAATTAGGAAAGGATTTTAAGTATAATTTGCAAATCTTTACCTTTTAGGGCTCGAAGTAGGAAAGAATTTGACCTGTTGGTCGATCCTGAAACAAAGAACAAGTTGTTATTGGAAGTCTAAAAATGTTATTTGGAAGTTTACTGTAGAATTATATAAAGACTAGGCCCACAAAGGGTCTGCCATTTTAATCGTGTTTCGATGGTGAATCGTCGGAATATATTCACTTTTACCTTACTAGTCATTCTAGACGAGGCTTTCATAATATAGTTGATACTTTTAGATTCGTAAACTGATTTCGAATTATCGATTTCAAATTATCGCAATACTTGTAACTTATTAGCCAAAAATCTAAAAAATAACTATTATAAGGACAAATTCAACAAAAATTTCAAAAATAATAAAGGAACTTGGGAAACTGTGAAAGAATTGTGTAGTATTAAGAAAAGTCGCTTCCGAGCATCTGCCTTACTCGATCTCGTGCCAGATTCACCTTGCGAATCACTTAATTTGATTAATCAATACTTTACCTCGATTGGTAGAGAACTAGCTTCAGACATCTTAATGAAAAATAGCACTACTAAACTGAGCTTAGCAGAAAAGATTATTCCGTCAAGTAATGTTAGTTCTATGTATCTAGATCCAACAGATTACATTGAGATCAATAAAATTATCATGGGTCTAAAGAATAGTAGTGCCCCAGATATCGACAACATTCCGAATATCGTACTAAAAAACTCTCGGACGATTTTGTGCACTATGATTGCTCATCTGTGTAATCTTAGTCTTACAACTGGGACTTTTCCAGTAATTTTCAGGCCTATATCACTTCTGAGTGCAATTAGTAAAATAATAGAAAAAGTAGTTAACACTCGTTTAATTCATCATCATCCACATAAAGACGTTAGTCCTGATTGCATCCGAGGCCACGGTGCCCTCGGAGCTCAGGGTCCGCCTTCCGGCTCTTCCTCCTCCACTTCGCACGATCTTGGGCGTCCAAGGTAGTGAGACCGTTTTCACGCATGTCACCCTCCACGACGCCAAGCCAGCACTTCTTGGGCCTACCCCTTCTACCTGGACCGGGTGGGGGCGCCATTGCCAGGCATTTGTTACCCACGTAGCTGGGCGGTTTCCGCAAGACGTGGCCGCACCAGCGGAGGCGGCTCTCTTGCATTTCATCTGCGATGTCACGGACATGAAGGCTGCCGCGGATGCGTGAGTTCCTCACGCGATCTTTACGCGTGACTCCACACATCCACCGCAGCATTTTCATCTCCGTGACACGCAGCATCTGCTTGTGTCGCTCCAACAGCGGCCACGCCTCACAGCCGTGTATGAGGACAGGTCTAATGATCGTTTTATAGACCTGCCCCTTCAGTCTGACTGGCATTTTAGTATCGCAAGTGACGCCAGTCATTTCCCGCCACTTAGCCCACGCGGCGGCAATACGTGCCTTGACGTCGTAGTCGATGTCACCAGAAACGTGAAGTACAGATCCCAGATACTTAACCTGATCCGTGCGCTCGCCCAAGTCATCGCCTATGCGAACAGGTGTGGGATCTGTTGAGTTTAACGCCAAGTACTCTGTCTTCGCCACATTTAGCTTCAGGCCGCCGTTCTCAAGCGCCTCCTTCCACACTTTCATACGTCGCACCAATCTGTTCCTGTCTGCGTCCATCAGCGCAATGTCATCAGCATACATAAGCAACCATGGAGGCTGCTCATGTGAGTCTCTGATACTGTCCGACAAAACGTCTAACACCAAGCTGAACAGGTATGGACTAAGTACGGATCCTTGGTGTACCCCGACGGTGATGGGGAAGGTTTTCGTGTCACCAACAGTGGTCCGAACCACGGAACCGGAATCTCGGAATGTCTCGGATGGTGTCGATGTAGGCCTCTGGGACTCCTTTGGACCGCAGTGCCCACCAGATTATCGCGCGAGGCACACAGTCGAAGGCCTTCTTTAACACTCGTTTAATTAAATTCCTCGAAAGCAAAAACATTCTGGCATGTACCCAATACGGTTATCGCTTGGGTAGAAATACTGAAGATGCGGTAGCTAGGCTCTCTGATATCGTTACAAAGGCAGTAGAAAAGGGTGAAAAATGTATTCCCATATTTTTGGACCTCCAAAAAGCATTCGACACCGTCACAATACCAATTATGTTGCGCACTTTAGAGCACATGGGCATAAGAGGTATCGTTCTGGAGTGGCTTCGAGACTATTTGGAGGGGAGAAGTCAGCTTACGTGAATAGTCTGTGTAAACTTGAAATAGATAACGCGGAAGTACTGGCATTTGCAGATGATACTGTTTTAATTTGTCGTGGGAGAACATGGCCAATGGCCCAAGAATCTGCGGAAATGGGCCTCAAACGAGTAGTGCATTGGCTTAATGAGCATTTACTAACCATTAACGTAACTAAAACCAAATACATTTGTTTTAGAAAAACCGAAGCAACATGTCCAATGTCTAACATCTTTATTAAAGCTCATACTTCACATTGCAAACTCGAAGATAGTGGCTGCTATGACTGCGTTTCCATTGCCCAAACAGATACCCATAAATACCTAGGAGTTCTCATAGACTGTCATTTAAACTGGAAACCGCATATATCTTCACTCAGCAAAAGAGTAAGTAAATTACTTCCAATTTTTAAAAACCTACGTGAAGCCGCGGACTGCAATCTCTTAACCAACGTATACTATGCCATTTGCCAATGCGTTTTGTCTTACTGCTGCCCTATTTGGGGCGGAGCTGCTCCAACTCATCTGCTAGAGTTGGAAAGAGCCCAACGTGCAGTCATCAAAGTTATGTTCCGTAAGCCCAGGAAATACCCTACCCAAAAACTTTATGAAGAATCGCGTTTCCTCACAGTTCGCCAATTATACCTCTACTGTACAGTCTTACGCCACTACAAATCTATCGATCCATCTAAGATTTCACATAATAAAAGAAGAATTCGAACACCTGTTCCCCCTTTTAACACAATGTTCGCTAGACGTCAACTATATTATATGGGACCATTCATATATCGGTTTGTTAATGACTCGAACCAAATCTACAAAATGCCTAAGTTTCGGTTAAAATCGATACTCAAAAAATATCTAACGGCCTTTGATTACCACGGCACAGGAAAAATACTACAAGTATAAAGCAAAAATCCCTAGGAACTTGTAACCTTCCATATCCAAATGCACCTCCGCATACACTCAGACACACAATACACATGCAGCCGCAAACGTCCAACACTCACCCAAATACAAACAAGACTCATGCGAACACATAAATAATGCACACCTACACACACACACACACACACCTACACACACACACACACACACACACACACACACACACACACACACACACACCTACACACACACACACACACACACACACACACACACACACACACACACACACACACACACACACACACACACACACACACACACACACACACACACACACACACACACATACACACACACACGATTTTTTAAATTATATTAGAGACTGGCCAGGTGTGGAGGGTTGGTAACCTGAGACACAGGATTCTCCTAGTTAAACAAACCAAACGTTCTCCGTACAACTGCACTAGCCCTGTGCTTTGCTGCGGGTGAATTTTCGTGTCCTGTGTGGCACCAATCGGCACATGCCGGACAGGTAGATATTGCCCTGAATGACACCTGCCGCACAATTACCGGTTGCCTTAAGCCCACGCCTCTCAACATGCTTTACCCACTCTCAGGTATCGCACCACCTGCTATACGACGGGATATTGCTTGCAGACTGGAAAAGGCAAAACAGGAAACCGACTCCCGACACTGCCTATATGGACATCAACCACCTAGAGCCCGCTTAAAGAGTCGTAAGAGTTTCATGCAAAACGTAAAAGCCGCACCCGCACACGAACATCCTGGCACGATGAGAACTTCGCTATGGAAAGATAAACAACCACCACCTTCGGACTTCCTACCTCCCCAGGAAAAACTACCTCCCGGACAGAACCTCCTTTGGCCCGTATGGAAGTCCCTTAATCGTCTACGTACACAGGTTGGTCGGTCTAGACAAAATCTTTGTAGATGGGGAATGCGAGACCCGGGCTTGATTGCATGTGACTGCGGTGCCCCCGTGCAGTCCATGGCGCATTTGGTCTCGTGTCCCTTATGTCCCACTTCATGCAATAGAGACGACCTAAATAAAGCCACTGACAGCGCGATTAAGATGGCAGAATTTTATTCCCGAATAGTGTAGGCATTTATAAGTGAATCGTTGACACGAAAAGAAGAAGATTATTATTATTATTTATTTATAAAGATAACGTTCCATACATGTGTATAAGCGCTTCTATTGTAAGGAGTCCAAGGGTTCCGTCGCATACCTCTCATACGAGTCTCACATTAAGGTTGATGGGTTGTTCATACTGGGGCAAATATGGGTTCCATTTACTTTTTGGGTAAATGGGGAAACTGGAGGGTTAAGGCAAAGCAAAAGAGTAGGTACTTTCTAAAGGAAAATTTGTAACCAAAAATTCTACTAGATATTCACCGTGAACCCCCAGCTAATGTAAATTATTAGCCCCGTAGCACATGACTACACTTGCATTGACCTTCACGAGTCGCGTGCGAGTGGCTATTGCTGTCACGTGATGACACTGCCACGTACCTACATGAGCGTGCACGCGCGTGTCGGATCTAGATCACTCGTTGCGACTGTATTTAAAAACTCGCTAACATTGTCGGATTTTAAACTTAAAACCAATCGCGTCCATATTTCTTTGTTTTCGTCTAAGAATGGTACCATTGAGACACTAATTGATGTACGAGTCGTGAAAGTAATTGCGTTCACACACTTATCCACCAATATGTCAATGCGACATTGGCACATTATCGTGAACGAGTGCGAGTGTGGTCATGTACGGCGGGGCTTAGGTATTATATACAAGGCGATTTCATAGTCGTTTCGGATAAAAAGAATTTGAGCATAGTTTCGATAGCAAAATCATCTAGGAGTATTATTTTTTAGCAAAAGAAAATATATTTTTTAAACCTCCATACATTTTTCCTCCAAACATATTGTGTGAATCAATCGTACTGTGTGAACAGGGCTGTAAATAAATTATTCCAAGTAAAGTTCTCACGAAACTAATTTAATCCGAAATAAAAGTAAACTGAGAGGCTAATTCGCTCAAGACAAATTGTTTAGGTTCATCGTTTCCTCGCGATTTTAGGACGTTTTAAACTTCTGAAACAATTTCGTTGCTGACTATACTAACTTCACGTTGGACGTCTAGTGCTTCTCCGTGGATAGAATTAGTTATTTCTGTGACAATACTTCTCTTTCCGCAACCTTCCTTTGTTCCTTTAATCTCTTCCAAGCTAACTTAAGAATCCGTAATGTCAAAATAATGCGCATTGGATATCAAAATAAAGGCGAGGACACAATAATTAATTTGAAAATTGAAATGTTTTATACTTCGCTTTTCATAAAGAGATATTTGAAATGTCCGAAGGTTAATGCTGCTCCCTATAGTCATAAAATAGATTTTGAAAATAGAAAACTGTGTTACAAGAACCTTGTTTTGAATGGGAGAGGAACCAAGCTAATCGACCTATCCCTATTTTTGGTTTTATTTAAACCTTCTATCCCTGGAACTTTTTTTCATGCAGGTTGAGCAGTGGGTAGCTCTCAGTATTATTCGTATAATGTGATAAATGAATTATTTTTGGCTTTTGAAAATTTGAACCATTGTGATCTTTCAACTTACTACTACTCAGCACATAATTCTTATTCGACATTTTCATCCTTGATTTAAAAAGAGATGACTGCTGGAATTCAAAATGGTTCTAATATATATGCCTATCATGCTTACATTGAAAAATACCTGCAAGCCCCTTGGTAGTTAGTATGCATTACGCTTGATCGGTCGAGATGTATGCGCCGCAGGCGGCGTATTGCGACGGTCATCTTTCACGTTTGACATAGGTACGGACCATTGTTACGTCCGTGTTACGTCTGTCTAAAACAGTTTAACCTCGTTGAATTTATGAGACAGACATTGATCTTTCACGAGCAATGTTTACCTAGTTTCATAATAACGTGCGAATATTTCAATTATTTCAGTTTTAAAGTTTATTAAACTCAGGCATTCAGGTACAGCTAATTCAGGTATAAGTGCGTCACAAAATTATGCTTATGAAGGTCAAAGTTCACATACATGTAAACGCTGACCTTTATAAATCTCATTTAAAACATATCAAATATTACAGGAATTAACGCCATCATGGTATAGGTACATACGTACCTTTGATTTGCCTGAAGTTTTGACCAGGTTACACAGGCCGTGGTCACAGGCTGACTGTGGCAGTCAGCATATATCATATAACGCGAGAGTTTAAAAGTTATGTCATCTATACCCTGTCCAACGAATACAATCCTTTGCCACCTGTACAGTCGACTTGCGTAAGAATCAGTTATTAACGTTCAATATTTATGATTTTGTCGAAATTTTATGCGAATATTACACATTGGAATAAACTATTTCTAGCAGTTTGTACTCCTACGCCATAAATTTATTACGCATACAGTAGTAATCACGAGTCTTTGATCCTGCACAGCAGACGATTTTTTTTAGGTCCCCTTTGAGGAAACCACGGGGCTGGAACTGGGGTCTCTTCTACCAATTATAGAGCTGCGCGCCAATGTCCTGAACCATCAGCGCGCGTCAAACTCCCGCGTCATTCACCCATACACTTGCGTGCCAAAATAAATTTCAAATTATCACCGCTATATTATATTATTTAGAATGAGTACAATTACACATCATGATATCATATAAGTTTTTTATTTTTTGCTTTACATTTTTGATTTCGAATTAATAAGGTTTTCTAGTCTAGCCCAGGAAATTATCTGCATGCTTTTTTACCTCAAGGGTCAGTTTTAAGCTCATTATTATTCAATATTTATACAGTTGATTTAGGAAGCTTTGTTAGAAGGTATGGTAATGTTAATGTCTCACAGTATGCAGATGATCTGCTTCTGTATTCTCAAAGTCACTGCATAGATGAATGTAAGGAGTCATTATCCTCGGCATTAAGAGCTTTGAATATTTAGTTTAACAATAATGGATTAATATTATCGCTCCACAAAGCTGTCGTACTATACTACCAGGAAAAGAGTAATACCAAAGGTTGACATTGCTGCTAATTCTGTTATTACATCTCTAAACTTAAAATTCTCCAAAATTTTCTAATTGCATCTGTTTCTTTCATTATCAGATAGAAAAGGACAGATGATTTATTTTAGTGAACAACTGTCAAATTAAGTCGGCGCCTTGACGGTACCCTTCAATTTTAGTCGACATCTACGGACATGCGACTTAACTTACTACGCACCAACAAGGCGCTGCCCTAATTTGACAGGTCTTAACTTAAATAAAATCATCTGTCCTTTTTTTTTCTGATCATGAAAGAAAGAGATGCAATTAGATTTTTTTAGAGAAATTTAAGTTTAGAGATGTAACAACAGAATTGGGAGCATTATCTACAAAGACGGACCGTTATCACTAAATCGAGGGAATATTAGTGGAAATCTGATTGAATATCATCAAATATTTACAGATGCATCATAGTTATCAAATAAAAGTTGTGTGAGTGTAGGGGTATTGCAAAAGCCATTGAATATGTTGTTCTTTTAAAACTTCCGAAAACCATAATATTTACATTTACAGAGGTATTCCTCGAAGCGCCACAGTTTTGAGGCGCACCAAATGAGGCGCACCATTTTTATTCTTCGGAGCGCACCATTTAGCTACTAAATGGTGCGCTCCGAAGAACAATTAAAAATATTAACTTTTTATTCTTCGAAGCGCACCAATGATTATTAACTTTCGAATAGAGATAGGATACTAATTGAAACTATCGATATAAGTAAAATACGTTATGAGGTATTGAGTTATCAGGGCGTAATTTTCGAGAACAATATCGTTGCATGGATGGCAACCATGGAACTAAAAGTGAATTTGTCAATATGTGTTTTCAAATATCTATTCTTAAAGTCATGTCAAAGTGCTATCCTTATTTAATACAAACTGGGGTTAAAAATTCAGGATTATTAGGTAATTCATATACTGGAGCTGGAATTCAGCCAATATTTAAAGCATTTTGTAAAGCTTCTAATAATATTCAATTATCACGACCGTGACAAAAGGCCATGTGTAGGTATGTTATGTTGTTTATGTTGTGCAGTGATCTAGTGTTTATAAAAAATACTTTTAATTTAGTGATAGGCAATAACTATGTAGGCAAACAAGCATCGAACACGCCACGATTGTGGCGGTAGGATCCGTCACAGACGAATGGCTGGAGAGGAGCCACGGTAGCCTCTTCTACCAGCTGCCGCAGGTCCACACTGGACATGGCTGCTTCAGTATTTTTTTTTATCGTGCGGTAAAAAAAAGTGGATGATTTCTGTACATGGATAGCATTTGCTAGGTTTTGTTTTCATTCCATCTGAATGAAAACAAAACCTAGCAAATGCTACTGTCTATGTCTGGGTAGGCGGGGTACCAGATATACCTCATATGATCCAGGGCTTAGTATAGGCGGGGAAAACGTTTCGACTATATCCGAAACCGTGCCTTTTAAATTTCTCGGAAGAAAAATAGATAACAGAGGTTGCACTCCAGCTTTAGAAGAAGTAATTAATAACTTCATTATCGATATACAAAAGGTAGATCAACAGCCACTAAGTAATGTTAAAAAAGCGTGGATTTACGACAACTATTTAACCTCGCGTCTTAACTGGCCGTTTCTTGTTTATGATATAAGCCAGAGCCTTCTCAAAAAACTAGATGCGAATGTTACGAAGACATTGAAGTCGTGGCTGGGGCTAGCCCAGTCGGCAGACCCATCGACATTATATAGAGCCTCAAATAACTTTGGAATGACGTTCAAGAAACCATCGGAACTCTATAAACATCTAAGAGTAACCAAAATGCACGTCCTAGCGAAATCAAAAGACGAAATCGTGCAAGCTCTTCCAAAAGATCAAAGTACTAAAGAGCTCGAGTCACGTCTCCAATTCCATAAAAAAATCATGATAGGCTCGCAGACTGGTAGGGTAGGTTTGGGTAATACTAGGAGACAGTCAGACAAAGACATAACAAAATCTTTTCTTCAAGTAGATGAAAATAATACCTACAAAATGCACGCAATGAACCTAGAAATACAAAAGGAATGGTTAACACTAGGTGAATTTTGTATTCCCATAGCCTTAAAATGGCGTACCTTAATATACGACTGGTCACCGGCTCTCCTTAAATTCTATCTCAATGCATTCCAGTTGACCCTCCCCGACCAAAGCAATCTTGTCAGATGGGGAAAAGCCACAGATAAAACATGTAACTCATGTGGTGAAGCAATTGGTACTGCTAGGCACCTACTGGTGGGTTGTAGGAAGCTATTAGACCGGGGTCATTACTCGCGCCGACATGATAAGGTATTAGAAATCGTACGTGAGGCGGTAAGTTTGGCGGTAGCTAGAGCGAAAAAGGGTTTAACCACAAACCAAAGAAATGACGTCGCGGTTGTAAAGAAAGGCTGCTCAAAAAAGGCAAATCAAAAGCCGTACTCAATTTTGATAGCAGCCGCTGATTGGACATTACTCACAGATTCTTATGAGAAACACTATAAAATACCGGAGGATGTTTGTGCCTCGTCATCCAGACCCGATATATTCTTATTTTCAAAACAGCAAAAGCGTGAAGTACTAGTAGAACTCACAGTACCGTGGGCAACTAACATACCTAAAGACCACGCTATAAAAATAAACAAATACTTTGACCTGACCAACGAGTTAACCAAGATTGGCTATGTGGTTAAACTCTACGCCGTGGAAGTAGGAGCAAGGGGAATTCCAGCTAAATCCCTGTATAACTTAATTAAAGACCTCGGATTGCCAAGAGCTTCAGTAAGCTCTTTACTCAAACGAATATCTAAAACGGCGTTGATAGGATCTTACCAAATTTGGATAGGTAGAGGGGGGAACACGACTGACGGTGGAGGTGAGCGCTGATGCATCACAAGGTGGCCACCCTAAACCTACACCTGGGTCGCAAGTCCCAGGCGCCGTCACAGTGTTCCTCTCTGTACCACGCCATGGACCCGGCGACCGCACGGTGAATCCACGGAATGCTAAGAACCAGATCTCTGCTATAAAAATTTCATATAAATATTTGGGCGGAGTCCTCAAAAATCAATGTTTAAAAATGGTTGAAAAAACCATTCATTAGTTCCAACAGTTCCTAAGAAAGTTGGTAGATGGCTCCACCATCTCCCCCTTATAGACGGATATAAAGAGAAGGGAAATTTGAAGGGATTCAGGTGTAGCTCAATAGCTCAGTTGGAAGAGCATTCCCCCTGATGGGCAAGGTCGTGGGTTCAAGTCCCCCTTGAGCGCTTCATTTTTCCCCGTTTTATTTCGTTTTTTTTTATCTAGGACACGTCAATTTGACTTCACCTCGCCTGATGTCAAGCTAAAGGCAAAGTCTCGGAGGTATAAAAGTGAGCATAATAAATGCTATAAGCTTTTCATTCAAGGCAGTAAGATCATTTTGAGTACCTACTTATTTCATCAAGATCGATGTGATGCTGACTGTACCACAATAGTCTTCAAGAGAAATATTTTTTGTGAACGGAACCCGCGGAATCGTATCAGTTAGGTGGATATGTCAGACTCACACCGACTATAACCGCATGTTGTTCCGTCGGTGTGGCTGGAGTATCTGATAGTTCTGTTAAGGATATTCCAGAGAACCTGGCCGACCTTGGCCACTAATAATGGCGGCCTCGAGGTGTTCTTGGGGATGAAAATCACATCTTCTATAGAGAGGCGCGTATGAATATACGAAGCGATTCAATCATGGGCCTGCTTCTTTTACGGTGACGGCTAGCCCCAACTATAACTCTCAGGACCTAGCTCATCGAGGATGCAGATAGTTTTGTATATGTTACCGGAAATGTGTATAATCCGGTATTCTATCCAATGCCTAGGCATTGTATACAATGCCGAGTGCGCAGCAGGCAATGTATGAAATGGTATCAAGGAACATTGACGGTGGTTGTAAAAAAGCAACCACTTAGGCTAATGCTGAAGCCTCGCTTTCGCTTCAGTCTTTTAACCTATAATATATCCAGGTCGGGGCGCAGTGTCCACACTACGCAATTTAACTTGGATAGATTAGGTTAGAAGATTAATACGGGAGCGGAGCGGAGCGAAGCTCCCGCATTAATCTTCCTGGTTATTTTTTTTTTATTCGTACAAAAATATAAATTTTGCACAAAATCATCCGCAAATATAGACAATAACCCATTTATTTCACACATTGCCGGTGAAACTGCAGGCATTCTATGTATTAACACACATTTCCTAGGATTTGTATACAATTCCTTGATTTCATACATTTCCGGTAACATATATATATAACATGAGAGTGCTAGATCACCCCCATTCCATTTTCGCTGCTTCTCTTATACTAGACTAATGACTGCCACACAAAAGAAGGCGGCAGCATTCCTCACACTCACGCTGCCGACCATGACCAGTACCAGGGTTTGCAGCGTGTAGCTTTCCGCTCTAACGGCTGCTTGGAGGCCGCGGCACAGCTCTATCCTCTCTGAACGTTCTACCAGCTGGTGAAGCGACGTGTCTGCGGAGCAGCCCCGCCATTGGTGGCATTCGGGTATCGGCTATCGGCTTATACGATGCAGATACTTACTGAAACAGCCATGTCCAGTGTGGACCTGCGGCAGCTGGTAGAAGAGGCTACCGTGGCGCCTCTCCAGCCATTCGTCTGTGACGGATCCTACCGCCACAATCGTGGCGTGTTCAGTGCTTGGTTGCCTACATAGTAATTGCCTATCACTTAATTAAAAGTATTTTTTATAAACACCAGATCACTGCACAACATAAACAACATAACATACCTACACATGGCCATTTGTCACGGTCGTGATAATTGAATATTATTAGAAGCTTTACAAAATGCTTTAAATATTGGCTGAATTCCAACTCCAGATTATGAATTACCTAATAATCCTGAATTTTTAACCCCAGTTTGTATTAAATAAGGATAGCACTTTGACATGACTTTAAGAATAGATATTTGAAAACACATATTGACAAATTCACTTTTAGTTCCATGGTTGCCATCCATGCAACGATATTGTTCTCGAAAATTACGCCCTGATAACTCAATACCTCATAACGTATTTTACTTATATCGATAGTTTCAGTTAGTATCCTATCTCTATTCGAAAGTTAATAATCATTGGTGCGCTTCGAAGAATAAAAAGTTAATATTTTTAATTGTTCTTCGGAGCGCACCATTTAGTAGCTAAATGGTGCGCTCCGAAGAATAAAAATGGTGCGCCTCATTTGGTGCGCCTCAAAACTGTGGCGCTTCGAGGAATACCTCTATTATTTACGAGAGACTCACTTAGTCCATTATAAGATATTTCTTGACCCCCATTTCAAAAATGAATAATGGCACCTATAATTTTTGAAATACGCCCTTTGACTCAACGTGCAAGATTAAACTGTATGGTAACATTTACATGGATACCAAGTCATGCCAGGATTTCTGGTAATGAAAAAGCAGACCAACTTACTAGGGAAGCTGTCGTCAATGGCGATGTTCTCCCCTACAAAAATTACTGTAGTGACTTGATGCCTGTACCCATTCCTTTTTAACTGAAACATGGAAGCAACAATGGGGAGCCAATATGAATAAAGGGAAATATTAAAATGGTATTCAACCAGTCATTACCAGCAGACCATGGTTTTCCAGAATCCGACATAACAAAGTAGCATCATCTAGGCTCCATCTGCGCCATGTTTGTACTCCTGTGGTCTTGCATAGATTCCGCATTGTGGATAATATGTGGATGCCAACCATATTTTCTTTTCTTGTACCTACATTAAAATATGATCATACATAATTTATAGATAGAATGTATAAAATGACCTTTTCCAACGTCTATCCAATGTTCAATATTTATGTAATTCGAATGTATGTAATTTAATAGCTTCCTTTATAGAAATAAATAATATTAGAATTTAAATACAATATATAATAATATCACATTAATTATCGAATTCAATTCTTATTTTCTTCCAATTTTTTATCGTATAGTATAAGTTCAATACTATAACTTTCCCTAACTTGATTGTGGTTAAATGTCAACTAACAAGTACTTTCTAAAACTGAGGTAAATGTACAATGGTGCATACATCTACAAATAGCAAATTAGCTACGAAAGGTGAGGATTTCTTACTGGCGTTCTTACAGAGGCTTACGTATAGCATCTCGCGTTGCAATGTACGCAAAAACGTAAAGTTAAATGTAAGTAATTTCGTATAGTTACAATAAATATTTTCATTATATGAAGAAAATTTTGACTACCTACTACACTTTATTAAAATAAGAACTAAGCAGCAGCACTAATGTCTGAGGCATTGGATTTTGCGCTGGCCTGGGTTGATCAGTGGAGCCGCCTGTCACCCTAGCAGTACCCGGGGCCAGATGGAGATATGGTGCCCACAACCAAAGACTCAAGACGGCGTGCGTTTTAGTCGGTTCGAGTCCGACATAACCACCTCCACCGGCTCCGTGGGGGTGGTATCCGTGGGTATTTTTCACAAGATAAAAAAAAGACATTGGATTTGTAGGCATGGTCTAAAATTGAATAGAATACATGATTTAAGTACTATTATCTACGTGAGGACCTACATCAACATGATTTTATTTCTCAAAGAATTCATCTGTCAATTTTTATTTATACTACTTATTGGATAAAAATATTGAATAGTTTGGTAGTTGAAACGGGTAACTTAAATTTAATCTATCTTAAAGAAAATCTCTAAAGAAAACCGCAGTAACAACACTACTTACTGTCGTATCTATGTAAGCGTGAACGGAGCAAAAGCTTAGGGAGGTTTCAGGCTACTAACGGTGAACGATAACGATAAAGAGCGTTTACAGACGCGTACTACCTTGTAGTTCCATGAGATATATTATGTTCTAATTGTTTGAAGAGTTAAAGGGTTTGAAGAGTAGTAGAGTTTTCTGGTATACATTTTTCTTTCTTTATTTATTTAGACACTAAATGTTAGCCTCGCCGTACCCTAGTTGTAAGACGTAGGCTTATGTTAGAGGTTAGCTAGCTTAGGGATACAAAATCCGTGCAGTATTAGAGGTTGGAAATTCTGTTATAATTACCAAAATGTTAGAATAAAAACCCAAATTATGATTTGATGGAATTACAAAACTAAAATTACACTAAATCTGTAAAAAGATTATGTACGTTTGAAAAACATAACTTCAAATAACAATAAGTAGTATCCTAATTCCTATATGGATTATGGTAGGAATACAAATATTACACATACTTAAATTGATTTTAAGTTTCATAATTGATCAGCATTTTCTGAACCACAAACTGTGCATAAAACCTATTATGGTTATCACCATTTTGTTGAAGTATAATTGGCTATTTGACTAAGTCGTCGATTCTTCCCAATACTGCTTAATATGATAGCTTGTTCTGAAAAAATATGCTTTGCAAAATAAAATTTTGCATATCTTAACTGAAACTATGACTTTTCATTAGTTGAAATTCCCAAAAAAATTCAAAATATACCTAAACCCTAAACAATCAAATTCAATTCAAATATATAACTTCTTAGATTCTTCATTAAATTTTAAATAACTTTTTTTCTGAACTATATACGTGTAAACGCAACGTAGACCGAGATAAATGCGATATTCTATTGCTCTCTATACATTTGCACTACGCGCTACAGAAGCGTGAGGTCACAATTTCGTACGATTTTGTATGGAGCGTTTTCGGGCGGCGCGACAAATTGAATTTTTCAAAATCAAATATCTTGAAAACTATTTGTCGTACGAAAATTTTACTTTTACGGTTCATTGGATTATAAAAAAGTGGTCATTTTTCAAAAGTAGAAAAAAATTAGTCAAATAGCCTATTACGTCAAACAGTACCAAAATCAAGGGTATCGAGATCAAAGGAAATTCAAAAGGGTCACTACATGCCTTCAATTAAAAAGTCTTAGATAGTCGAAAAGATATTTGGGTATATGTCTATACGTACGTTGGGAAAGTACTCTGAAAGCAACCTAATGTAAGGAATAGAGGTGAGGTGAGGTGAATTTTAGTAGCAATTTCTTAGAAACGTTTTTGGATGAAGAATGTAATGAGAGTGAATGAAGCGAGAATAATATGTCAGGATCGTATCCGTGATCTCTGCCTACCCCTATAGGAAACAGGCGTGATTGTATGTATGTATGTATGTATGTTTCTTGGAAGTATTTGACACCACTGCGACATGGCTTAGTGAAACAAGGATCGCCAGTATTATGGCGTATTGTGTTGAATGTCGGTCATGGGCACTCTGGCCAACTTGGCAGGCGTATAAATGTTTAATTATATCGTTCTATCCTATTCAATCACCTTGTTACAATCCCTTGGCCTAGACGATATTTCCTGTTGAATTAAGAATGAATAAAACGCAGCTTATTCAAGTAAGCTTATTACGGTAGGAATTATGTGGAAGAGTGTATTTACTAGGTACTGCACATAACAGCAGCATTCCTTAAAAAAAGGGGAAATGTGAGAAATGGCCCCACGGAAGAGGGCGGATCACCTGTCCGGCCGCGACGTCCCCTGCTGGCAGTAAGTAAATCCATACTTAATATTATAAATGCGTAAGTAACTGTCTGTCTGTCTGTCTGTCTGTATGTTACGCTTTCACGCCTAAACCACTGAACCGATTTTGATGAAATTTGGTATAGGGGTAAATTAGACTATGAGAAAGGACATAGGCTATGTTTGGTCGCGATAACCGATATCCACGTGGGCGGAGCCGCGGGCAAAAGCTAGTAAGTACATAGAGGAGGAATATTGTGGCAATTAAAAATTCTAACACTGTATTCATAATGTAATAAATAAAGGAAATATTACTTACACGTGAATATCTAAAAATAACTATTTTCATATTGAATACAAGGTTCAAACTGTTGTGACTGCCCGTGTGGTTTATATTAAAGATAGACCGACCATATTCGATTTCCCTAGGGTGCGATAAGGAACCAATCTGAATTTATCTCCTACAGAATAATAATGTTGCATTTATACACAACATTATATACACATAACGTGTAGATTACTTCAGACATCTTCAATTATTACAATAAAAGTGCATACTTAAAAGTTGCGCCTACTTTCAGTCTATTTTAAAATTTACACGTGAAATATGAAATCATCAAAGTGAAATGGCGGTCATTCACATTAGGTATATTTGTAAAAATTACAGAATTTAGGGTAAACTTGCCTAAATCGTACTTGCGCTTTAATCGTACCTTGCCTATATCTCAACATAGGTAATAGCCATTAGCGTTTCTAGTGACAGTAGTGACAAACAATGTAAACATTACTCGGCCATATTACCATCTGAAAGATATACGCCGGCGCGCTGTTAACAACAGAAATATTGAAAAAATAAGTTTTATCTACTATTTTTCTATTATTTTTACATAATTCGTAAGAGCATACTTCAAATTCTATCTTGTTTAGTTTATCTAAGTATTTATTTTGTATTTATGCATATATTCACGATTTTGATAGACGTAAACTTAAGCACGTATTTGTTAACATTATTTTTGGCAGCAATTTTAAAGTTCTTCGACTCATGTATTTCGTACTCGACACAAAGTCTTAAATCGTCCTGGTACGAGTTAGGAATAAAAGTTTCCAAAGAATCCGTTGACTATAAATTGATGCATATAATTTAAATGCAAAAGGCATAAAAAGTAAAACTACGGGTGCTCTCATCATCACTGAAAGTCTAAATAGAAGAATCAAAGAAAAAGACCGTAAAGAAGAACCTTAGTGCTTAGATGAATAAAACTACCAAAACGACACAAAAAGAAAATAAAAAAAAAACACAAAAAAACGATTTTGCCTCGGCTCCGCTCGCGTGGATGTCGGTTCCCGGCAATTATTCGAATTTTTCTCAACGTACAAACCTTCCCTGGACTTTCACAAATAATTCAAGACCAAAATTAGCCAAATCGGTTCGTGCGTTCTGGAGTTATAGCGTCAGGAAGGAAAACCCGATTTATTTTTATATAGTATATATGCGAAGATAATGTAAAATATGCGATATAATACTGTACCTAATTAATTATTATTATTATATATGCTATTATTTGTTGGAAGTAAAATATGCGATGAGGATATAAAAGAAAGTACCTATTATTAAATGTACTCAATGTGAGGAATGGGTACATGAACTCTGCGCGGGTATCAGTAAAAAACCACAGATTACAAAATGTAAAGAATAGGCGAAGACCATTTGTAGTATTTGTTAAGGGTTAATGTCTAACACTTGATATTATGTTATAACATTATTATCAACTTTATCCTTCTAGAAATATTATAATCTCAACTGTAAACCAATGATTAGATCTCATAGTACGATTTAAGATGGATGGTTGTAAATTGTACTTTTTTTAAGTTATTAAAAATTTATAATTTCCAATAAGTTTATAAGATTTATGTTAAAGTTGATTATGATTATAACAAAAGGTTTCCTAAATAAACCTTTTTTCAGAGAAAATACAGTTTTACTTGACTAATTTTGAAAATATGACTGTTTTCCTTCAAGAGGTACGAATTAGGCAAGTTTACCCTAATCAAATTAGTTAAATGTATTTTCAACAATAGTAGGTACAGTCAGCATCAGAAAAATGTTGACGAGTAGAGTACTCAATATAATCTTAAAACCAAAATTTCAATATTATATTGTTAATTAGAGTACTCAAAAAGTTGTAAGCATCCAGAGTAGTCAAACTATCTTAACAATCGGTCTTCCAGAAACATGTAAGTAAGCAGAGTGTTCATTTTCATATACACAATCACGCTACTCAATGGTATCTAGTCAAACAAAGTGTTCAAAATATCTGGACAATGTCATTTAATCGCATTTTGCATCCCTTTTTTACTTATATAGCCATCCTTTACACATGATGATGGGATGATGTGAGATAGGTGTATAAGTTAGAACAGGATAGAAAATTTGTCAAATTATTGACAATTTCTTTTGTATTTTTTATAGTTGCCAGTTGTAAGCCATAAACTATCCCCTTGCATTGGTGAGAAAAGAGTATGAATACGTAAGAAATAAATACTCGTATGATGTGTAAATTACTTGAAACCTACATAAGTAGATATAAGTCCACGCGGACTAAGTCGCAGGCACAGCTAGTATTAATATAAATCATAGTATGGAATAGGGTTTCGTATTTCTAAATTTTTCTGTCGCTTGAATAATTATTAAAAAAACACCACTGCTCCTGAAAAGACCGAAATAAGTTTGATAGCAGGCGGAACTAGGCGGAACCCATTGATTATCATTGGATTTATGAATTACAAATGGGTACCTCCGCCTGCTTTTTTTGGTCCTTTTTATGTATTTTTTTGTATTTTATACTTTATTTAATTAAAAAAAATAACAAAGTCCATTAGATATAGCGCCAAAAATTCACGGTTTAGTATCGATTTATATTTCATGCACTCTTATATACCTTTATTTGTGACCACTTTCATCGAAATCTTTTCAGCCTTAAGGTCTCTATTCGGGTAAAAAGTAAAAACAAAATAGGTTTAACTTTAATAACTATTTCACAGAGAAAGAAAAAGAGAAAGAAGGCGAAAATTGCGGTTTATGACGTATTAAAAAAAAACTTCTATTGTAAAAATTATAATCTATTATAAAAAAAACACTCTATTATAATATGTTTGTACAATAGTTTCGTATCTAACTGTACCTAGAGTAGTAGAGTAGACATTTTGCGTCTATATCATGTCGATGTAGTCATAATGCGTATTAGAGAATACGAGTAGTGGATTTTTGAGTACATAGGTGTATCTTGCGTGGCAGGACCCTTTATTTTTTACGTAAGTATTCATACTCTTTTCTCACCAATTCAAGTGGATAGTTTATGACTTAAGCAACTGGCAACTATAAAAAATACAAAAGAAATTGTCATTAACTTGACAGATTTTCTATCCTTTTCTAACTTATACATCTATCTCACATTATCCCATCATCATGTGTAAAGGAT
Source organism: Eilema sororculum (assembly GCA_914829495.1). Classification (NCBI taxonomy): domain Eukaryota; kingdom Metazoa; phylum Arthropoda; class Insecta; order Lepidoptera; family Erebidae; genus Eilema; species Eilema sororculum. The sequence goes on along the minus strand of OU618543.1, from coordinate 12,758,788 downwards.
GGCTACATAAGTAAAAAAGGGATGCAAAATGCGATTAAATGACATTGTCCAGATATTTTGAACACTTTGTTTGACTAGATACCATTGAGTAGCGTGATTGTGTATATGAAAATGAACACTCTGCTTACTTACATGTTTCTGGAAGACCGATTGTTAAGATAGTTTGACTACTCTGGATGCTTACAACTTTTTGAGTACTCTAATTATCAATATAATATTGAAATTTTGGTTTTAAGATTATTTTGAGTACTCTACTCGTCAACATTTTTCTGATGCTGACTGTACCTAAAGGATATTGATGAAAATCATTAAATTTAAATGTAAGGTTAACAACTAAAGAAAATAAACGAAGCAATAAACTTTTGCGACACTCTAAGTTTTACTCTAGGATTACGATTGGATACTTTAGTAACAATATATGTTTATCAATGATTACCGACCCTGCTAAACGATATTTTAAAAGAACATCACTCAGATACCCACAATATGAGCACGCTTGTTAATTATTATACGAACAATATAGGTTTCCAACCATTGATTTCGTATCAAAAGCTTTTATATAAAGACGAGGTAATAATGGAAGGCTGCCTCATAAATCCGCGTGAGTGACAAGGGTTGTGATATCACTCAGCTATCGTGTTATCTCTAGACAGCAAAAAGTAACGATACGCTAGATTTAATTTGTTTGTCCTGTCTTATATAACAGAAAGCTGTAAGTTATAGAGAAGTAAACAAAACTATAAAAGTGAAAACGGTGTAACAAATAACGTCCTAGTTCTAGTTAGGTATAGTTTATGTAATGTCCATTGTTGAACTCGAAACTATTCTAGATACTTACAAAAACATTTATTCATATTCGGAATTTAAATTGAGTTTCAGATACAATTTGTTACACTTTACCAGCTGATGCCCGCAACTTCGTTCGCATGAAATTTTGATGCTGGTTCCACAAAAACCTGTTCCAGGGATAAAAAGTAGCTTATTTCAGATTATACCTTAAAAATAGTAAAGTACCAAAGTATAAAATAACATAACAATATAATTAAACGCTTTAATGTAGACTCATTGAAAGCAGTATTGAAGTGAAATCGAATACTCGCTGCTTAAAAACTGTTTGTTGAAGCTGACTGTTCCCGTTGCCAATTTGAAACATCGAATAGTATTTGGTCGAATCAGCTTCATCTAGAGTTATTTTTACACAAACAATCGATACTGCTGATTGCTGCTGACGAGCTGAAACTGATTTAACAGTTCATTTGTGAATTTAGTTTTACCGTTTTTGTATAATAAATTATTCTATAATAATTACTGAAATGTGAAAGTTTGAGAGTACAAATGTGTTTGTGTGTGAATTTTTAACTACAGAATGTATTTGGATGTTGGCATAGAGGTAAATTGTCTGGTGTGGTCTGGCATATCAAAAAAATCTTGTTTGTTTGTTTGTTTGAGATGGATGCAAAAACTTCTGAGCGGATTTTTATGCGCATCTTTATTACTATGGTCTAGGTCAAACTTAGAATCTAGAACCAGAGATGTGAAGGAAAATAAAAACGATTAACGAAATCCAAACGCTGTTGGGATCGCCTACAACAGCTGGAATGTAATTAAAATTGTGTTTCAGCTGGTGAGTATTACATAACCAGATTGTACATTGCGATACATGTTTGCGAAGGTTATTGGCTTAACACTGCTAATATTGATGTATGATTGTAAGACTGTGAATAGCTGCCAGTCCTGAATAAGCCCGTTGTTACAGCTTTATTACATTACTAGCTTTTGCCCGCTGCTCCGCCCGCGTGGATGTCGGTTATCGAGACCAAACATAGCCTATGTCCTTTCTCATGGTCTAATCGATTTCTTCTATAGGTCCTATCCAAATTTCATCAAAATTGGTTCAGTGGTTTAGGCGTGAAAGCGTAACATACAGACAGACAGAGTTACTTTCGCATTTATAATATTAGTATGGATGTGGGTTATTAGTTACCTTATTATTTTGAGTCTTGGCAGATTTTATGAAAAGCCATTGTGAATGACGTCACTGTCCTTTATTGTACTGATATACGACTAGATACTTAGGTAGTGTTTAAAGTCATACATATATGTACATTCAGTCAACAAAGTATCGGGAATGAATGTTTTGTTTATGGTTCCAAATGCAAATTTTTGTTTTTTTTTTTGTTGTTGTTTGATTGGCACAACCACGGGCACAACTGCTTTCCATTTTGGCACGGAGTTTGAGTTGCATCTGTCATTTATGTTAAAAACAGTGCTGTTTTTAGTTTTATAATATCTAGGGTGTATTCCGAATTTCATAATGGACAAAAACATCGAACAAAGAGTTTGTCTTAAATTTTGCATAGCCAATGGAATTTCACGTTCGGAGACACTGAAAATGTTACAGAAGGCTTACGGTGAATCGATTTTATCAAAAACACGTGCTTATGAGTGGTACAAAGCGTTCAAAAGCGGTCGAGATGTGATGGAAGATTTGCCTTGTTCTGGTAGGCCATCAACGCCTGCAACTGAAGTTAACATCGCAAAAGTGAAGGAAATAGTGACTGAAAATCCTAATTCAAGTTTGAGAGAGATGGCCGCCGAACTTTCTGTATCTCACGAGTCGATCCGTACCATTTTAACTAATAATTTGGGTATGAAACGTGTTGCTGCTCGGCTAGTCCCAAAAGACCTGAATTTTCTTCAAAAACTAAATCGCATGAGAGTCGCTGAGGACATGCTAGAACGGGTCAATACCGACCCAACATTCATGAAACGCGTTGTTACTGGTGACGAGACGTGGGTTTACGAGTTTGACATGCATACTACCCAACAAGCTTCGGAATGGCGCCTTCCAACTGAACCAAAACCGAAAAAACCACGTCATAGTCGATCAAAAGTCAAAGTCATGTTGACTGTTTTCTTTGACTATCGCGGTGTTGTGCACTCGGAATTTTTGCCGGAAGGTCAAACGGTAAATAAAGAATATTATTTGAGCGTTATGCGACGTTTAAGAGAACAAATTCGACGAAAAAGGCCAGATTTGTGGAAAGAAGATTTTGCACCACGATAATGCGCCTTCACACAAGGCCATCATTGTGAACGAATTTTTGTCCAAACACTCAACAAATATCATCGAGCAACCACCATATACACCAGATATGGCTCCAGCCGACTGCTTTCTTTTTCCTACACTCGAATTACTACGTCGTGGCACGCGTTTACAATCAGTAGAAGACATAAAGAAGAATTCGCGGCGAGAACTGAACTCAATTCCGGAAACAGCGTTTAAAATTTTTTTTGATGATTGGATTATTCGTTGGCGTAAGTGTATCATTTCTGAGAAAGCATACTTTGAAGGTGATAAAATAAATTTGGATGAATAACAATTTTTTTGTGTATTATTGATTTTTTCCCGGTACTTTCTTGACAGAGTAGTATATGTCCATCAAGTTAAATATAAGTAAGACTATTTTATTCTAGTACTTTTATCTATTCTGTGATCTAGTAGTTCTTATCTAAGGAAATTAAAAAAAAAATCAATTGTACTATAACTCACACAAGCCGAGCCATTCCGAACAATGCCATGTTTGTACATGAGTAAGTAGGTAGATAAAGATAAACCTAAATATTGGAGACGTGCGGCAGTCCAAATCACTTGACCTTAAGACAAGGTTCCGCCGCAGAGCAGTATATCGTCTCTTAAGGGTCGCAACCCAAACAAAATCCGCAAGAACTCGTAAAGTAGCCGTGGTTCATATTTAAATATTTTATTTGTGAGATGGTCCTTTACTATGTATGAACAAAGAAATTGAACCAGAGCAATCTGCGGGCGGTAAATGGCTTCAATGTTTATTTTGCTTGCTCTGACGTCATCAACATACGATAATACTCGTGACAGTCGTAGCTAATGCTGTGCGCTGTAGCGTTAGCTACGACTATTCTGATTTGAATTTAAATTCGAGTTACGTACATGGTATACGTATGTATACGTTTAAATTTCACAAAATTAAGAGGACTTCATAGCAACTGTTTCTCCATAGTACCGTTCTCCACTTTTTCCTCCCTGAATATTGCTTCTAGAACAATATTTTTGTTTTCGTAAAATCAAGATCTTCTGTACGCATGTCCCTGTTATTTTATTTTTGTCGGCAGTCAATAAAATAAGAAAATATGATCGTCTAAAGATGTTTGGAGGACTACCAGACAAATTCGAAAAGGTTTTAACGCTATAAAAAATAACAGCAACATGGATACGCTATTTCCTAATAAAACGGTGTCAAAAATATTTAAATCGGCGTAGTTTTCGCGGAAAAAACGGGAAATACGAAACCTTGATTTTGCCCAAAAAATTATGATAAAATCGGTCTGAGCTGCGGCTATCCTTATCGCACTCTACGCGGACAGGAGTGAGACAGGGGTGACGGCAATAGTATAGGCAATAGGATTATTCGCTAGCTAGGAAGTCCTCTTAAATAAAAATATAGAATAAATGGTTTAGGACAAACTCAGATAGCTTTTTTGAACTTAATTTAGCTATGTTTGGACTTATATTCGAGTTACGTATACCATATACGTAACTTGAATTTAAGTTCAAATTATATGCACATTAGACATTACAGGTAAATAATTAACTGTAGCTAAAATTCAAATGACACTTGTGTATCATTTAAGAGGCCCATAGTCGTTGCAACCAAGACTAGCAATTTGCAAGCTGCAAATGCTACGATCGATCTACATGTCTAGCAAGTTCTCAACCCATGCCTCCAGCTAAGATTATGGCGAAATCGTTTGTGTTTAGTTATTCTATTTATTTCGTTCATCACATGTCATAATAGTATTGTTATAATTGCAGTCTATATTAGTAGATATAAAATATTAATGAAAGCGTATAAGACATAACGTTATATAATATTTTATGACTATAGAAGCCCAATGAAGTTTATTCACATACCTACCTACTCACTGACGTAATATATCTTTAGGTAACGAGATACAATGAGGTTCATAAATAATATTCTAAGAAATGAAAATGATACGAAGGCTTGGTATATAGAGTACATACCTAAAATATTCGGTTTGGTTTTCTTTTTGTTTTCGTTTTGTTATGTTTCTATTTTAAGAATTCTATATTAGGTCACAGGCAATGATATTTTATACAAGATATGTTACGTTCATAGTAACTGACTCCTCAAATCTGATCCAGCAATGTGTCAATGCACAATAGTTGACAATTAGCGTTAAAGTAGTATGAAAGATGGGATAAGCACGTGAGTAAAAAAGATAGCTATAATTCGGAATGATTCGGACTGCAATCTTCTCGTTCGTTCTAGTATGGCTTTTTAGCATAGATTATGATTTTGTTGAACAGAAGGGGTATTTCTTTGGTAGGCAAGAAATGAAATTCGATGAAAAAATAATACGTCATTATTTACTTCGGAAAATGATAACAATTAAAAAAGATAATAAAGAAACTTCTGGAAAATAAAACCATAGTGACGCAATGACGTTATAATACAAAATTAAACGCCTTCAAATGAATTTAATTTATTTCTTTTCTGCCTCTTAGAAAGTTTTTTATATCGGGATTATTTTTATGAGCAGAATGAAGCCGAACAGTGGTATATTTGTCAGTTATTTATATTCTTCCTGAGCAATGTTCCATTTTTCGAAGTATATCTCTCAGTGGCTTTAAAATTATTGCTACAAATTCTGCTGCTTTTTGAAGGTGTTCAGTCAAACTCATTTCGTTGTTCTATAACAATTGCAATCCACTCTTGAAGTCGAACTTCATTAGTCGGAAACCTTGAAAAAAAATTTAGATTATTACAATTATTTAAAGGACAACAAATAAATAAAACAAAAATTTTGTTACTCAATTTTAAATAACAAATAAAACTGAACAGCAGGTCAAAATTATTACTTTAGTAGGCAGTAAACTGAAAATTACCCTATGTCGCATCTGTACTGATAATCTATGCAAGCAGTGTTGTTGTGTCCTTGTCGTGCTCATATCAAAAAGTATTTCTGTCCTTTTTCTTTGCCGCCATTATTTTAAAAATATTATTAAACTAATTTTAATGAAATACACTAAAAAATCGGTAATATTGTATGTACTTACATGTGATAGAAGGTCCCTCGTGTTTTATTGATTTTAGTGTCGTAATTTGTACATTTTTTAAAATACACGGTGGCATTTTATTGCAATATTATTATGCGCTTACATACGTGACAACTCGGCGTTTGCCAGACATATACTAAATGCGATACGTCCCAATTGGGACGTTTTCGCGTCTTCACCAGGCGCAGTCTAATAACATATCTGCCTCTTTTTTGTATGTAATATCATTGGTCACAGGTTGTTAAGTTTTACGTAATTTAGTAGAAACAACGAGAACATTTTTTTTTCTTTTAAATATAAGCACCTGAAGATGCTCTTGTAAGGCAGCTGGGTTGAGTTCTTGATGCAGCAGTATACATTTAAAATCATAACTATTTTATATTTAACAAAGAAATACTAATCAACAAATAATTATCTAAAAAATTGTACTCAATGTTATTAACGTTACACAAAAAGCAATAACAAGTAAAACAAATTACCAATTTTCCTCAAATTTTCTCGAACGCTATTTTGGCAGACAACTTTGACTGACCGACAGAGAACTGAACTAACGATAGGTCATCAATTAGCAACTGACAGAAAATGCATTAGCTGCGCTCTGTAGGCTTCGCTAACTTATAAATATAACAGCCCCAAAACGGTCGAAGGCTAAATGGGGCAATCACACTTTACAATAGCTCGGGACTTAATGGTTCATTCCTGTTCTTTTATGGGGCTAATGTTGATTATCTCCAGAGGGTGTCCAATCCTGTATTCAATTACAATGCTAAAAGGTGGCAACTTTTGGGACTCTTTCTTAGCAATCTTAATAGTTTCTTTGTTACGTAAAGGAGAATATGTGAGAGGTAAATGTATACATATGGATAAACATCTAAAATTGTAAATTCGTGGACAATCTGAATTTAGACATAAACATTAAATAATGAACAGTCCTTATCGATTCCAAAAAAAATCAAGGGCAATTTTTTATTTTGTAGTGTAGTTCTAAAACAGTGAGAGTTATTGGAAGAAAAGTTTGTAGATCCATCTACCATGAATCAATAAATTTTATTTCGTACGCTCATTTCAATATAGAAAATGTTTTTTAATATTTTAGCTCTAAATAACTTTTGTCGTTAGTTGTACCTAGTTGTACACTAGCTTAAAATAGACATTAATCTTCTGTCTCGACTGTCGAATACTTCTAGTACAGGCGTCTACATATTAAAACATAGTAGGTAACATGTTTCCCAGTTTCCTAGTGCTAGTTTCAGAGAACATGAAAAATTTGGACTGGAGTTTCACTAAACGACGCAGGGGCCCGATTCACTATCGCCACGTATCACATATTTGTGAGTTTGTGAGTTTCGTTTCGATAACCTAGTATTCTGTACGATCTGTCAAAGCATAAGTTTACAAATACTTAGGTTTTTATCATTTTGACAACTTACTTCACCCATACAAATGGCTCAAACGTCATAATATACTAACACCACGTATCGCATAAATGTGATTATGGAAATCGATAACTTAATAACCTGGTATTCAGTAACATATGTCAAAGTCAAAATTATGGTTTAGGCGTTAAATCATGGTTCTGAACTCGATGACAATGTTCTGCTCGATTTGTATACGTAGATACGTTCACAAAAATTATAAAAGATAAAATGTTTTTTATCATAGGAAAATCATTCGGTAAGTATTTATTTACATTTGAATAATTACAATGATTGCTAAAATTTGTCGTTGAATAAATCCATACTAATATTATAAATGCGAAAGTAACTCTGTCTGTCTGTCTGTCTGTATGTTAGCTTTCACGCCTAAACCACTGAACCGATTTTGATGAAATTTGGTATGAGGGTAGATTAAACCTTGAGAAAGGACATAGGCTATGTTTCGTCGCAATAACCGACATCCACGCGGGTGGAGCCGCGAGCAAAAGCTAGTTCACGATAAATATTATACGATAATCTTCATTGCGCTATCCAGACCTAAAGAAAACAGGGATTAACTAACTTGTGTTTCGTGATTTAGAATGCGGATAAACATAGTATTTAACTTTTTCTCATAAATCAATCCCACCTTTTTTTGGCCTGCGAAAACCTCGGATACCTCCCCCGCCGGAGCCGGAAGGGGTTATGTGGGACTCGAACCGACTAAAACCGCACGCCGACTGAGGGTCGTGGTGCTAGGCCGGAGGTGAGGTTGTCATCGAAATATCCCTCGCACCATGGCTGACCCAGGTCCCCGACTCGCCCCCAGAATGGGGAGGCGCGCTTTCGAGCGTGCCGCCGTCGTAAATCAATACCACCATGTATGTACAGTGAGCATGCAAGGTGCACAAAATGGTCATAATATCAAAGTATAGCTCGGGCCATATATCTTGGTCCTATTTTTTTATATAAAGGACACGTCGATTTCACTTCACCTCGCCTGATGGTAAGCTAAAAGCAAAGTCTCGGAAAGGGGGTCACCATCATAAACATGTACCATGTTAACAGTGGTGGCACTCAGCTTGACGGCCTTGTCAGATGCCTTTTCACGCCCCGCTTAAAGGCCCCGGGACTGTAGGATCCTGTAAAGGAAAGGAGAGGGTGGGACTGATTAGAAGAGCTCATCAGAATATTCACCGTGGTAGAGACGGTAGAATACTGCCAAAGACGCAACATCTCTACGCATCTGCAAAAGCTCGAGGAAGTTCGTGACCTCAGGATTCCCAATGATGCGGACCGCACGTTGCAGCTACCTGTCGAGAGCATCTAGTAAGTACTTTGCGTAGCCATCCCAGAGATGCGAGCAGTATTCCACGTAGGAACGAATAGTACTTCGCTACTCAATGTCGATCTGTGCGCATCGCATTGGCATCCCTGGGCCGCTTTTCTGCTATGGTGACAGGCGGCTACCATTGTCACACACCAAGTCTATGGTCCTGCAGGACAGAGATCATTGAGCTACCTCCTATGTTACGCCGTGCGCCGCCTGCGTCCTCGGTCGCATCACAGTAATAGCACTCAGTCAGGGTCCTTCTGTACCAGAAACAGGTGATCCCTCAAACGTCGTTTTGCGGAGATCACCGGTGTCATCAGTACGTCAACCATAATCTTTTCACATAGAGTGCTCGCACGGTAAGTCTGCGCGTGAATGTTTATAGTGAAATGAGAACAATTTTCAAATTTAAGGACAGGTGTTTTTTGGGTATATTAATAGTTTGAAATGTTTAAAAAAAAAAATCCAAAAACAAACAATAATTAAAGTAAAAGTTTTCTAGTCCCGTCTTTTTTCATTAAAAAGAATCAAGTAAAGAACTTTTAAAAAAAATTTCAAGAATGTAATTGTGTTTCGCCATTCGATATTTAAAATAGATGACTATTATACGCACACGAAGACAAGGCTGAATAGCAAAGCCACCTCTATGGTCTTTGGGCTGAATGCATGATGTCTATTGCCAATATGGTGGTTAGATGTACGCGAACTTTTTTAAGGAAAGAAGTGTTTTTTTTTAATTACTTACCGCCCTAGGGCTTTTCGCATTTGGAGGTAATAAGAACCTACTTATCGAACATGAGAGAAGTAAAAATATTATAAACTTAAAAACCATATTTAAAAAATTATGCTGAAAATAGCGAAACCACTTTGATAGTAGGTGGTACCCATTTGCAAACCATAAACTGGAAACCTGGAGGACAGGTTCATGCCCCTGCTGCGTACGCCGCAGCAGACGATAGCTACCAGGGCCATTAGGTACTGCACGATACCCTTCGTTGTGGCGAGTCTCGTGGATCCTACAATCGAGGGCCCTTTCAGTGCTATATCGGTTCCGAAAGGAGGCGCGGAAGCGGGGATACAATCCCGAGCCTGAATATATTCGGGCCTCACAGGGATATGGTGGCGGAGTGGGAGCGACGACTTAAGTAATTACGCGCAGATCACGCTGTCGTAGTGGCCATACCAATCATGGGGAAACAGACTAGAGAAGGCACATGGCAGCCCCTCGTATCGACTGACGCAGATTATCACCGGGCACGGGTGCTTCGGGTGGTATCTGCGTCTGATCGTTAAGGAGCCATCATCCGGGTGCTATCACTGCGACGCAAGCGAGGACTCAGGGCTGCACACGCTCCCCGAGTATTCGGCGTGGGAGACGCCGAGACGGGAGCTGGTGGCGGCCCTGGGAGTGAGAGTTCTCACGCTCGCCACCCTACTCGCGGCGATGTTCCGCTGCGCGGATGCATGGGTGGCCGGCGCCTCCTGGGAGCAAGTAATGCTCGAGAAGGAGACGGCGGAAAGGGAGTGGCGGCGGGACCGAGATAGACTCGCAAACCGCGCTACCCGCGGGCGAAGGCAACATGGACGTCGGATGCACAAACCGACTTCCGTCCCCCATAACCGCCTGGGGCGCGGGTGGAGCTCCACCCGTCACCCCAGGCCCGCTTGTCACCCTAACAGAAGCAGGCCAAGGCGGCGGGGCGCTAAGAAGCGTGGCTCCCCATACCGGGGGCGAGTTAGGGACACCGTCGTCCCTCCTTCTTGAGGAGACCCTGGGTCAGCCGAGGTGCAAGGGCTATCGATGACAACCTCACCTTCGGCCTAGCACTCCGACCCACAGACGGCGTGTGATTTCAGTCGGTTTGAGTCCGACATAACCTCACCCTCCGGCTCCGGCGGGTATCCGTGGGGATTTCCGCACGAAAAAACGAAGAAAAAAAAGACATTCAAATGTTCTCTGTAAGTGCCTGAACTGAATAAAGGAAATTCACTCTTTGGTTCTTCTTTTTTTTATTATGTTCCATAACGGGCCTAACCCACCATCTGCGTAACTGTCGAGCGCACTGCAGCGCCACCCTCATTCAACACGAGTTTCTTGACTGAATTACATATTACATATTATGTAATATATATATTGTAGAAAAAGCCGAATAAATAGTACAACCAAAATTTGTTTCGGGGATTACTAATATGTACAACAATAGGAATATTTGGTATCCTTTAAATAGATGCTATGTTGGTAGAAATGCAATACCGCTCCGCTATAAAAAGTTTTTAATGAATGTTCAGAACGTAAGAAAATTTTATTGTTTATCATAGGTACCATAGACCACAAAACAACTTCGTTTTTTTAAGGTTTTCTTATTTCTTCTTGGATATATCACTATTCGATCAGTTAGTATTATAATGTTGCCATTTTAGCAGCCTGCTGTGTATAGTTGTATAACTTATTTCTTAGGTCAAATAAAAATACAAATGACTTATGCATTACAATAATTGTATTTTATTAAACTGTAGTGCAAAGATGATAAAAAATATATCCCATATTCATCTAAACATAAATAGATTTTTTTGAAGCACATAAATAATAATAATAGTTATAAGTACCTACTAATATTATGACAGCGCGATTAAGATAGCATAATTCTATTCCCGAACAGTGTAATATTCATAAAAGTGAATCGTTGACACGAAAAGAAGAAGAATAATATTAATTAAATCATAGTTCAAAACAGTTCCATACATACGATTCATGTATGAGATTGAAAAAATTTATAATAAGAATTTATTGAAAAAAAATTGGCAATTCAAGTTATATTTTTAGTCTGGCATTATTTTCATAAATGTCATATGTCATATGACATGAAATGTCACGTATATTTACTTGGTAGTCTGTACCGGAAACTGACATAGGTTTTTCACTGAAATTGCACGTTGCGTATATTTACGTCAGTAAAATCATAAGTAAATTTACGCAACTAAGTACGTAAGTTAGTGAATTGAGACCCAGGTCGGCTCATTAGATGGGCCTTTGAAAATCGGGGCGGGCTGTTAAATGAGGACAGGCTGCATAGTAGCTATATAGCGACCTTAGTGGCTATGTGTCGAAAATAGGAACAAATTTTACAGGTCACTAACTTGTGTGCTAGGGATTTTGAATATTACTTTGGTAATATTTTTTAGAACAGTAGCTTGTTATTTTATTTATTGAATAACTTTAAATTAACCAAAAAATAGAGTCATGGAAGTCATAACTCGATGCCTGCCAGTCTCAATAGATCAGCTGCGTATATTGCTGGCCAGTGGATGTAGCTCTAAATGAAACCTGCCGGATAATAACTGGCCGACCCCGGTAGGTCTGCTATATCCACTGGCTGGCATCGCACCCCCCAATATCCGAAGATGCGTGGCGTCTTCCGTGGTGAGGGGCAAGCTGGAGTCGGACTGGTCACCGCCACTAAGGCTGAAAAGCCGCAGAAGTTTCTGGGCGTGCGTTGGTCCATTTGTCGGTGACTCCTCTCAAGCCAGAATCGAACACTTGAGAGCACAGTGTCCACTACCAACCCCTTTTGTCCCGCTTTCGGAGAGACTCCCGCCTGGACATGATCTGCCCTGGACCAGATGGAAGTTTTTAAACAGACTCCGGACTCGGGTTGGCTGAAGCAAGGAATGCCGGGCCAAGGGGGTTCTCGGAGGGGGCAGACCTGCGATGTGAATTTGGAGTTACTCCACAGACAATGGCCCATCTATTGACATGTACTAAATGCCCATACACATGTACACCGCAGGACCTTATCTGTGCCTCCGAGAACGCCATACAGTTGGCAGTACACTGGGAGAAGATAATTTAAGGGCCGAGGCGCCATCGCCACGATAGAAGAAGAAGAAGAAGCTGCGTATTTATTTGACAAAGATCTTCTGCGTCACATGGCGATGATTCTGGCGTTTTATCCTACGTTATTATGTAAAGTTCACTTCTTGATATTTTGCAACAAAAGACGGTGCTATTGTTTCTAATCGGGTTGGTGGAGACATCACTCTTCACCAGATCTGTTTAATTTTGGCGACAGTATATGCACGAATGGATGAACAGCAATTATTTGCAATATTGCAGCAGACAGTACAATTTACTTATACAGTTTAATTGGAAACAACACAGCGTTCGTTAGACAGCAGCCCCGCAAGGTATCACTGCAGTTATGAATATTCAAGAAGCGATCATTAACATCGTTTGGAACTCACACACAAGAGTTAGTACGTAGTAGGTAGTAACTAACAAAACTTTATAGAATTAGTTAGTCGTGCGCCCGACAGACAGTTGTAATTAGAAATAGTACAATTATATCACTGTTTCACACAGTTATGATAAAATCAGTTAACATAGTAATTGTAAAAGTTCTGTTACCAACATTTTTACTTTCATGCTTGTATTTACGTACATATTGAACAAGGAACCCACGAATACATTAGTTATATTAAATTAAAAAGTTTCTATTTTTTCGAGCGTAACGTAGACCAATAAGAATATACCGCAGGTTTAGTATACCTATATATTACAGATATAGAAGTGAGTAAAATAAATGACGACCATTATAGCTTTTATTATACAAAATGCAAATTAAAGTGGAGCAACGTTTCATGTTTAAGCAAATATGAATAATTGTTTTGACACAATGGGGTGACACTCTACTGATCAGGGATCTAACGGCGGCGGCAGTGCACTGTAGGTATTGTGAGATATATCTATCCGTATTTTAAAATGTCCCAATCTATATAATAGTAATTTCGTCAACGGCTAGCGAAGAATAGAAACCACATAAACGTAAGTAGGTTTCTCTATTCGACTACGCAATCAAAGTATGTATACGACTACATATAAGGAGCAGTACTTTGTCTTTTATTACGGAACATAATAAAATCCTGGCTATATGAAGAGCATTAAGTTTCAGATGTAGAACAGTAGATACTAAAGGAAGCATAAAAGTCATTGCACCTTATTTGTGTCCTAATATTATTCATAACAGCTATTTCTTTGAAATATGCTTGTGGAAAAGCACGTGTGCCACAAAGTGTCATAAACTTTTTACGTTTGAATCCGCTAAAGACTGCGAGAACACAAATTAGAGTCTAAATTTGGCAAAGGAATTGTGAGCAGAATATATTTGTAGACGATGCTGAAATAGTATCAGATATCGATTTTGGCTGCGGCATATATTTAAAGAGTTCACTAACTGTTAGATATTTCAGGTCAGGTTCTAAACCTGTACTCGCAGGTAGTTAATTTGAAGATGATTCAAGGTATATTTTATTTATTAAATTCTATACCTCAGACTACTAACCCTTGTTTGGCTTATACTCCAAGAAATAATTCCTAGTAGCAATTTTCTTTCAGACTTCGTTGAGGGAGATCATTGTCAGTATAAGTAAATTTAGATTTGTGCGATATTTTGTTAGTTACGTTCTCACCTACTATAATTTTAGGGTATTTTTTTTGTTCTGAGGAGGGCCAGACCGTAAGGGATGGCCCTGGGTTAGCAGGGGTGCGAGGGATATGTCGATGACAACCTCACCTCCGGCCTAGCACCACGACCCACAGTCGGCGTGCGGTTTTAGTCGGTTCGAGTCCGACATAACCTCCCCTTCCGGCTCCGGAAGGGGGGGTATCGAGGGGATTTCCGCACGAAACGAAAAAAAAGGGTAAATTTTGTAGTAATCCTTTGTGGTAAACTTACACGAAAATGGTGAAGGAAATTTAATTTTTAATAACATAAAAATTAAATATCCTTGAATTTTTGTTTTTATTATTTTATCATGGGATGGATATTTTTCGATTTATGCCGCAAAAGGTGGTAAACCATTGTTTGATTTTTTTTGTCATATGAAAAATCCTACTAGCAATTTTCTTATAGAATTCGATGAGGGACGAGGTCAGTGGCAGTCTATATTTGGTTTTGCGTGGTATTTGGTTTGTTGCGTTCTCTGCCATCTTAAATCTTTGAATTACATGAATAGGTTAGTTTGTGTATAATTTTCTACCAGCTTTTTCAGAATAGGGACATAGGATTTCATATAAAATTAGTTAAGATTGATAAATTGCAAATAATGGATTTAGTACCGGGTAATTTGACTTGAAGACTGTGTGTGTAACTAGGACAAGCGGTCAACTTAAAATACCTACTAAATCAATAAAAGGTTTGTCCGTTTGCTTTCGCTAATTACACATTAGGACAAATCTGACGAGATGATGACTGCCAAAAGCAAGCTTGATTATTTGACTACATTTATATATTCGTAGAGTAGGTACTTCTCTTATTTTCAAGAAGATATGATTCTCAATATAACCGTAGCGAAGTTATTGACTCTCGCCATTAGTTTACTAAAATTACATACATATTATATACCAGGAGCTCATTTCCTACTTAATAAAGGCTTTGCTGGCCGTAAACTGTAGCGTAAACTTCTATAAATAAAAGTACCTACTAATTATAGGCTGCTATAATATTGATCTACTCTACCTAAGTAATTATTATGCATGTTACTCGTATTATTGACATCCACATTGTAGTATCCTTAATGAACAATCAATTATTATTATTAATCTTATTAATAGATCAAGATGTACATTGTTTTGCACTATTTTAAAGAATAAATTATTGGAAATTGAATGTGTGTGTGTGTGTGTGTGTGTGTGAATGGTATCTATCTTTCTAACTCCACTTCCGTTCTTTTCTATAGAAATATTTCCATAAGTTCCTCAACGAAAACGCCCATTATTATTGAAGAATAATAGCCCGGCTCATTAGAAATGTACCATTTTATGTTTCATAGATTGTCTCGAGTGACATTGCTTATTGACGACAATTATTATTCATTAGATCGTTCTTACAGAGTCCTTTCATCACTGGCTCAAGTCAGCTCGTTATGCCTTATTCAGACCTCCTTATGTATATTTTAATAAAAGACTGCCATGAGCTGACGTTTTACTAGTACAGTCAGCGTTAAAGATATCTTGACTACAAAGTCTCAAATTGATCTTAAAATTAGGTATGAAGAGCAAATCAAACTGTTTTATTGCTTTAACTTGTATTATTGTCCGCACTAAAGGTGTGTACCAAAGATCAAAACCATTCATTAACAGAAAGGAAAAAATCAAGTAGTTAAGATACTTTTTTGCACTTTGTACATCTAGATCGATCTGATGCTGACTGTACTTATATACAAAATATTTCTAGCGCTTTCCAAAAACGGTGTTAGAATACATTGATACCTACTAATTGGCAAAACAGCCCTAGAACCTACCAATGATGGCAGCTAAAATGATTTATTTCTCTAAAATGGGTTTATTCATTTAAAAAATCTGACAATTCATATTTTCCATAAGTCAAGCTTACAAGCCGACTCGATTGGCACAGAGTCTATTTTTTTAAACAAAGTTAAAACAACATTCCAAAAAGGTCTGGTATCGGGCGTGCCTATCGAAAATATCTGGATTTATGTGCCGATACAAGTTAGAGTGAGCTACCCCGTCGGATGAATCGATTGCAAACTTTAACAGTGTTTTATAGTGTATCAGGCTAGTCTTTGGTGCGATTTATTGTGTTCTACTTTGATTGAGCACTACAAACTTCGTTTCTTTTTAGCCTTTGTAATTTGTAGTTTGGTGAATGATGTTCCATCAATGAATTACCAGACGTAGACGATTATTACAAATGTAACATTAAGTACAAAGTAAGACAGAATAATGATATCGTTTTTAGTTAGTATTCCTAGTAATTTCACCTTGGCTGAAAAAGATTTCATAACGCCCTAATAATTTTGTGTGCCTGAGTTTAATTGAAATTGCCCTAAGTAAATTAACAAATCTGAATATTAAGCTTAACAAAACAATCTTAATAATAATGATGATAATAATAAGGTCTGAAGTAACGAAAATGGTTATACTATAGGCCGTGCCAGATCGAATCAGAATGAAGTTTGTAGTGAATATCGTATACTTATAGTAGTGATTTTTGTGCGTGACGTGGCGCTGCAGTCGGTTTCGCTACAATGTGAAAAATGTTCACAACCCATAAGTAACCAGTCCAAACTGGTCGCAAGGTCAACTGGGTTAACAAACTTTATTCTTAATCCATTTGGCACGAGGTATAGTATCCTCTTTTCGAGTGAGTGAAAGAGAAAGAAAGTTAGGGCTAATGGCTGCAAGTCGTCGTTATTCTGTGACCTGAATTAACAATATATTTTTAAGCTTGAAATACAAATTCATATATCAAAATGAAGGCATGCTTACTTCTAAACTAGTAGGTAGGTATCATAAACGGGCGGAAATAATAACTTGCACTAAAAGCTTTTCAACGTTTTCTCTGCAGTATTTTAGTCACTCGAGATTTTTAACAGTTAAATGCGGCTATTCTCTGATATTTTAAAATTATTATGCTAGTTTGTACACTGCTCTTGAACTTTTTATTTAGCAATGATATATTTGAAAGGAAATCCTGTTGCTAACTTTTTTTTCAGCAGGAGGGCTAGACCGTAAGTTACGGCCCTGGTTAGACCGGGGTGCGAGGTATATGTCGATGACAACCTCACCTCCGGCTTAGCACCACGACCCACAGTCGGCGTGCGGTTTTAGTCGGTTCGAGTCCGACATAATCTCCCCTTCCAGCTCTATCGGCCCGGGGGGTATCCGAGGGGATTTCCGCACGAAAAAAAAAGGTGATTACGTACCTATTTATTATACCCCTTCTGTTACAAACGTGCTATAATTTGGGCAAGCAAGAAAGATGCGAGTTATAGGGTGCATAGTTCTATTCCTTTTCTCGTCTATAACACGTCCAGGTACACACATTTGTCGCAGTCTGAATTTGCTACTGCGAAGTAGTTTTTTATATACATATTTGACTGCACTACGCCTAATGATAACATATTAACATTAACATAAACTCACGCCTGTATTCCCCGAAAGGGTAGGCAGAGGTGCTAGCACCCACATTTCGCCAGTTTCTGTTTGGGTCCCAATGTAATATTGCGAGCCTATTGCCATTAACCGGGCACTTATAAACCTGCGATAAATACACACATAACCTCGAAAAGCATCGAAAAGTCATTGGTGTGTGCCATGGTAAATATAAAATACATAGTAATGATAAGTTATGGTGAAATCCAAAAGACCACCATTTCAGATGTATAGTTACAATTCCTAGGTCTTGGATTCCTACTTAAGGCAAGAACTAAGACGTAAATATTACACTTCCTTATCGTACGACAAAGATAAAAACTAAACATATCACAAAATATAATGTACTTCAATAAAAAACACAACAGCAAGCCAGCCACGGCTTATCTATTCCCGTCCGCTCCACGATTTTGTTCCCAAGTGGTCCAAGACTAAAATTAAATATTATTATTATTTTATAAAATCGTTCTCAAGAGCTCCAAAAACTTGTGTAAGAGCTCAGTAACCGCGGCTGTCTACAACTAACATAACTCTATGTGAAGCAATAAAACAGATTAGGGACCAGCAATTTACAGGAAATATTCACTGGTTGAGAAGAATGCGGAATTCCGTACATTCCCAAGATAATCCCGGCGATAATAATATGTGGGAGTTGGTGAAACTTGATTACCACTGCATGCTGGGCTTATGGCCTCTGCTTGTAAATTTATTATGAGAGAATTCCGTATAACGATGTTTACGTAAGGATCGTGATATGAGTTCATTACTGTTATCGTCAGTCTAAATGCATTTTGTAAACATAACAAAGCATTTGGTTTAGATACATAAATTACTATAACTGTTTTTACTGTTGACTGATGGAACTTGCTACAAATATTGAACTAAGTCACTTATAACTGTTCCAAAATATGTATTTGTTACACCTGTATTGCTTCACGGCATTTGTCATTAAGTTATTTGTTCTATTTTTTATTTTTATTTTACCACTTAGGTGGCAGACAAGCACACGGCCCATCTAATGGAAAGTGGTAACCGCGGCCTATGGACATATGCAACACCAGGGGTGTTACACTTGTGCGGACTACCCTGAAGAAACCTTCTAATGCCCTTCTTGAAGAACCCCATATTGTAGTCGCTTGGGAAAACCACGGCAGGGATTCATTCCACAGCTTGAGCGTGCGTAATCATTAAAACTTTTGCACATTTTATGAAAATGAATAGAACAAATTACATAATTGAATGAATTACTTAACGTGTTTAATTAACTCTTACGCCTAGGTCATAACTCTGATGGGTTCTTATTTTGTGGTGCTTGTCTAGAATTTGAAACATCTGCTTTTTTCATTTTCTTTAATAAGCTTTAAGATTCTTTATACAACAGCTTAATAAACTTCTTATAAAACTTGGCAACAAGACCATCTTTAACAATTTTGACTGGCTTATACGTTGAAGTCTATTATTAAACACTAATTAATTAGCTATCGTCAGTTTATTTGTGCAGAAAATATAAAGTTTCCTTTGATAAATGCAGTGATTTCCTAACAATGAATACACATTGACAGGAAGCTTGTAGTAAACTAAAAAGGGGTTATTTTTTAAAATAGTCGATTAGGAAATGCCACTGTATGGAGGCGATATTTCAAATGTTGTATTCGTACATATTCTTTATGTAATGTCCTGTTAAAGCCGTTATGGGTCGGTTCTATCCTTCCTTTGATGCTCTTTGGTGATAAATAACTTTAATATGTCTGACAAGATTATTGGCTTTAGAAATTGTACAAAGAATGTGTTCAAAGGCCCGGCACGTCACGCACGAAAACTAGGAACCAAATTCCTAGTTTTCGTACGTGACTATAATATTTTAGCTGCGGCATGTTTTGGAAATAGCTTTTTCACTCGTTGACATGATATTAGATTTATGAGAACTAGTGCTGCGGGTAGCATTTTTAACGCCCAAATTTTGAATTTTTTCGGTATTAGAAGGCGGAGGATCGAGAGCAATGAAGCACATTAGTAGAGGTATATGTCCAAAAATAGACTAAAATAGGTTAATTAATTTACTGCGTAGAGTTGCTGGCATGACTTCTTGAAGGACTCTGATCGTTACATATACTCACGCCTGTAAATCCCCGAATGGGTAGACAGATATGTATTAACACCCACATTTCGACAACTACTATTTTTGATCCCACGTGATAAGAACCTATTGCCGTCAAGTGGGCACTTAGTCATGAGCTGTATGTTTACTGTCGGATGGAGAACAGCCCTGCCCCTTTAGTCGCCTTCTACTATACCCACAGGAATAGATGGGGCGGCCCTATTCTACTCAACCGGTAACCAACACGGCAATTCGGCTACTATCAATTGGGTAGAGACATTCTACAAAAACTAGTTTACATAGCTTAACTCATTGAGGCAAACAATGTAATAATTGATTATTATGAAATTTGACTGCTCTTCTGTTGAATTTCATAATTTTATTCTCGTTAAAAAAACGTTTTCAAAACTATTTTTAAACCGAAAAACAGGTTTTAAGTAGAGTATGAAGGGCAGTTTGCGGAGATATACCTAGAAGTTTCAAATAACAAAGACCTCTTGTGCAATATAAAGCGTTATTTATTTGGTTCGTAGCAGCTCCCTTATGACTGCCGTGAGCTTATTTCGACACAAATTCCCATCTATGCTTGCACACGTAGGTTTATTTTATACAACCTGTAATAACATGAATACAAAACATCAAAGTTATTTGCTTAGTATTGATTTCTGAAATGACTGAATATTTCGAGAAACGTACTTATAACGCTTTTAATTTTAGTCAAGAAAACTTATTTTATAACCCTTTTTATAACCCTTTCTTCTACCTTTATGGTAAACTAGATCCGTTAAGATTTTCGCGTGAATTACTATCAAACATCCCTATATCAATCATTAGTGCTCACTTTGATATTTATAATATTCGTAGGATCATAATCTTAAAAATTATCGTACGTTTACGAGAATTTAATTCATCGAAATAAAACAGTTACATCGTTTTCGTACCACTACTACCCTAATGTTTGTATGTTCAATATAATAACTGGTATCAAGAAAATAGACACGAGGGCCATGAAAGGAATTATAATTGTGTTTATTTGTTCGCAAGATGATGACATTAGGGGCGTAATGTAACATTACACAAAGCAAACCCCGCCTTGGCGGACGTTTCGTTATTCAATTAGGCATAAACGTTATTATTATAACGTTATTACTACAGTTCACTCCACAAAGTGCTCCTTTCATTCATCATACTGATATGGGTAGAACATTTAATGGGAGTTTGCCAAGAATTTGCGAGTATAAATTAAAATAAATTATATAAGATACTAGATACGCGTTTTGATTACCGGCCCGTAATTTTGTAACGAGACTTAAAAAGGCTTTGTAAGGGTTACATTTTCTTGTTTGAGATCTTGTAAGGACTACTGTTTAGATGGTTGAATTTTCGACTGTTTAGATGGTATAATTTTATTTTGTAAAGCAAATAAAGAATTTGTTGGCTTGCACACCAACATTCGAAATGACCTTTTTATCCCAATCCCAAATAAATTTAAGCGTCACCATATAACTAACATTATCGTGTTATCGGTATGAGACCGCCATTCCATGTGACAGTTGTCCCAAAAGATTACATTCCCCGAGATCAGGTTCGTATTAAATTGTGTAATATTATTGGTACTACGCTTGTTATCCAAAAAGGGCAAAGGAAAGGAACCTACATTTCACTAATTATCTGTATTCGGTCCCAAGTCATAGGTAGGTGGTGGGTCTATTGCCATTAATTGGATCTACTCACACTAAATCTGGTTTTATTATGTAGAAATAGATTTAATTTTATTTAAAAAGTATAGAAAACGTTCACACAACATTTTACGTTCAATTTCATATTTTCTGTGAACAATTAGTAGCTGGAAGCACACTTCGATACAGCTATTCGATGTTGGTGCCTCATTTTACCCTTTATATCATACTATGTTGTTACACATCACAAAATATTACAATATGAACCGAAGTAGCAGATAAGTTTGCCAAGAAAAGGACAAGGATAGTACGGAAGGCCTTCACCTATTTTTTCTCCCGATTAGGGCGAGATTGGTTTATACCAGACAATGGTTATGGGTAGCCATAGTTGGATATTTATGTCAAAATGGATTCACCATTTTGACTCCTATAAACTTATTACAAGTAAATGGTTCTAATCTAAGCAATGATATATATATCTCAATACACCTAAATACTCAATTATATTACAATTTATCTGTCCCTAGTGGTAAGTAAAGACTACTTGGTTAAATATTACAAAACTCATTTCAGTGTTGAGTTACGAGAATTTGGGTCAGTGTTATAAAGTTATATGCTATGCTGTAACGTGGCCATTCATCTTGCTTTGAACGAAACAGTTACACTTTTAAGCTAGGTGTCCTGCTGCTACACAAATGAAAATATAAAAGATGGAAACACGCAAGACTTGATTTCGCGCTTTAATGCGGTTATGTACAGATTGTACATGCTGCATATTATAATAAGCAGTTTTTTTATAAAGGGCACGTCAATTTGGCTTCACCTCGCCTGATGTTAAGCTAAAGGCAAAGTCTCGGAAAGAGGGTCACCGTAAACATGTACCATGTTAACAGTGGTGGCACGCAGCTTGACGGCCTCATCAGATGCCATTTCACGGCCCGCATAAAGGACCCGGGACAATAAGAAGAAGTAAACACGTGAGCTGGCAGGGAGTTCCAGGTCTTAGTGGTGAGTTATGTTGGAAAACGTGAAAAATGAATATGAGAAATCTGAATAAGTTACGCACATTATATATTCCTATTCTAATCTTATAAAATTTAAAGGTGAAGAAGTTTAGACCTTTGTTATTCAATTAGGTACGTATAAAAAATTAAACGTATTTGGCTGTAGTTTGGTAGAAGCACTTTTCATTCTTGCAATAAGTTTGCAATGGGTTACAGGAACGGGATTAAATTCCATTCAGGCAGAGACGCGTGCAACAACCAGTGATTCTAATAATAATAATAATAAATTTATTTATTGTTTCAAATATACATGTACATTAAGGTGTCATATACAAACAGTAACGTGAAGATATAAACTAGGCACATATTGATTCTCTGAACCCCACACTAGGATACCCTGTGTCGTGGAGTTCAGTCTCTTCCCAGGTAAGTTACATCTTATAAAATCACGTTACACAACATACAAAAACTTTCAAGAGAGTTCTTAGGTAATAATTAAATTATTCGCTGGAAACAACAAGTCGGAAATTGTTAATGTTTGGTGGTGAATACAATATCCATAGAGCCGAATCGAATTCGGCATACTTTCTACCTAATTAGTAATTAATCTGGACGCAAGGAAATTTGGAACACGATTTGTATTCAAGAAGTTAAAATTAAAATAATTATTGAATTTCTTCAAATAAGAATAATAACGGAATTTTAAATCGCTGGCGTCGTAGGCTTTTCTCTTGGGGCAAGAAGCTCAAATGGTTTTTGTTGAGCGTATCGCAAATAATTTCGCAAGTTTACGGGATTTTTTTTTTCTATTCAATTCTATCACGATTTATTTATGTTATTTTCGAACCTTTTAGTTGATTTTCGGCTACAATGTATAATGAATTATTAAACAGTAAATGGAATATGTACGTTAAAATTTATTTTATATCAATAAGTAGACTTAAATAAAATAATTAGGTCAAGGTGAACTTCGACAGTTGAAATGAAACGAAGTATAAGATTATAGTATTCATTGACATGTGACAAAAGTGCCGGCACTATTATTAATTAAAGTGAGTTGTTTGTTCTAGTTGAATTGCCTGACTGGGTGTACTGTGTCAATTAAACCTAGCGTAATTGTGGCGCTCGTATCGATCCGAAAGGTCTGTAAACTTTACCGCAGTAGCACAACTATGGCACCATGACAAAATACACGATTAACATTGTATATAAATAGCTGAATTGATGGTTTTAACAAAACTTGTCGGCTAGTGGTTAATTTTTGTAAGTAGTCATGAATTAACCTAAACTTTGCTATCAACATGGATGACATGGGGGACTACAAAAGTAACTAAAAAAACTTAACGCTCGTCTTGTAAACCAGAATACGTTGTGTGGCTATCCCGTTCAGTTCTAGGTTGTATTTATGTGACAATCAGAACTGTCACTTAATTGATCAAAAGTTCTAGTAGGTATTTTTGACTGAACAGTGTGGGCAAAGGTATAATAAAATAATGTCTAAAAATCATTGGTTAATAGTGATCTTAACTGATCAGAAGAAGTTTTGACCAAGAACATGAGCTTTGATGCCAAAGGGAAAGAACTTACCTACACACATAGCATAAGAAACGACACAGCGCGCCTCGAAACGAAGCGAACAAGAGAGGTCTTCATAATATTAGGTTACTTGTATAGAATAAAAAAATCTATGAACAATCTATGGGCGGAAGGAGGTAATGGTAAAACTATCTTTTATTTTATTACTTTTATTTTGTCGTATTATTTAAGCTGTTATTTTGTACCATTTCTATGTGCTGCAGCTATGTAAAGTAAAAGCATTTTCTTTTTTCTTTCTTTCTTTTACGAAGAAATCTGGGAGTTCATAAAAAACCGCTCTTTTTTTAGCGCGTGCGGATACTTGACGCGCCGCGCGCCGCCACCCTGGCCCTGGTTCAGCTAGGGCGACGACAAACCGGATCGAGGCCAAACAAAAACCATAAAGTCACTGTGGTGGTGTCACACGCTATCTCCGAAAAATGTGCGAAAACAGTCAAGTTTTGTTCACTATTTTTGTGTCGAAGGCGGTCTCTGACTGGACACTGTTGTGACAATGATTACTGAATGATACTGAAAGACGTTTTTCTATGCGTACCCGAAAGTTCTGTAGCCATTAGCGCCATTTGTAAAACAAAGATACCTAATAGTAATAAATCACGAACGAAGAAGTGCCCACTAAGACATTTGACAAATAGGTTATCAACAGATCGTTTGCGAACCAGTTTGAACTCCTCCAAATTAGACAGGATTTGTACGTCTTTGATGTGAATCTTCAGGGAAGTCTTGGGGCCATTATACTGTACCATCTAATAGATATTACAAGATCAGATAGTTCCATTTACCATATTCAGTGTTTTTTTCTTCTAATACGTTATACGTAGCTACCTTCGCTTATGCGTAGCAAAAAAATAACTACTGAAGAAATGTGATCTTACTTAGAAAATGAAACCAATAGATTTTGTAATCAAAGTGCGCATTATGTCTTACCAAATAACATAAACATTTAACATCATTCCATTTTGTAAAGCCCTTGTAATATTCTAAATTACTTAATGACATTGAATAGATCAATGAAAAATAATAGACTTGCTTTGGTAGCAATACCTACATAATTTGACTGATATATCAATTCCTGAAAAAGAAACTAGGTTTTATATCCTACTCAATTACTTTGATTCTTAGAAAACTACATTTTTACGCTATCCGTGTCGCAGTACAGTAATCGATTTCGTAGTATAGGTATCTAAGTTTCGTATTTAAGTTATATATTTCTTATAGGTATATCTAGATTACTTACACAAATAAAGTTTAGTACTTAGGCAGACTGGACCTCATTAATTTAGCAGGGATTAAATATGAATCGTTAAAAACATAAATAATATCTAATATCATGTCATTACTACCCAGTTCCATCGTCACATTTCACATCTAGTTGAATCCTCACCACAGATTTTCAAAATTTTAATAGGTACTAGTTTTGGTTGAATATAAAAATACTTAATACAGAATATTGGATACTACCAACCTTCAGAAAAGTTACCAAAATTATCACTTGTCACATAATAGGTATACCTATACTAGCGTAGTATTTTTTTTTTGCTTTTATGAAATTATGTCTGATACTGACTGTACTGGTAGATAACATTTGATACAATACGAAAATTCCGATCAATTCCTCCAACGAAGTTAAATTCCTTGCGTTAGAATTTGTATCACGTTGGTAGTGCATTAGGTGGGGTGCGAACCATTAACTTCTCGATTTCAAGTATAAAGTTTCGACCACTACGCATCCGCCAACGTTCGTCGCTGCCAGAAGATGTTTTTATTTTTTTTGAAATATTGCTCTGATAAAAGTCACAGCCTATTGTTTTTTTTTTTATACGAGCACCCAATTCTTCGCATATGTATATGAATACTTATATTAATTTAATACTGATGATGTGGGTAGCCTTTCAACCCGTATAGGTAGGTATTGTAAAATGTGTTTAAAAATATAATCTAAGTGTGTTTATCCGTGTCCTAGAGTCAAGTCACATCACGAGCTATGTTTAGTTGGGGTCCAGATAGAGATGTCTTAAAGTGTTATCATTATATAATAATAAATGACTTATGATTAACTATTTGCTAGTAGTACCTAATGATTATGAGTAGGTATCGTATCGTCTTCCTAACGTAGTATAGTTGCAAAGTATAAACATAATTAATAAAGAAAAATTTAAATAGTTCTATTAACGTATCGTACATACGTTGAGTATCTACTTATAGCTCAATTTCCTTTCCATAGTGCACTAATTTCTAAACAACAGGCGCGTTCATGTGCGTGAATTTACGTGGCCTACGCAATCAGTACACGCGTATTCGCGCATGCGGCGAACTCAAACGCAACGAGGTATTCAAGCAGATTGACCGATGATTCATGAAATACATGCACATTGTCGCAACTTGTGGAACATTATGCGCTCTATTTAGTTTTGACCACGCTTCGGTGAGGATCACCTCTCAGAATATAATTTGCGATTAATCTAATTCTACTACATAATAATTAATAATAGATAAAAACATCTTGCAAACAAAACCTGCACTTTTGAGCCTGTGCCCTCCTAAGTTTTCTCCTTAAGAACTGGCTATTACAGCAGTGACAGATGTGTGATCTCCTAATAGAAACGCAAACCTGCGCTAAAACTTCAAACGATAGCACAAGACACAAGATATAGTAGAATCTATTACATACCCATAAGTCATTTTATGTATATGTAAAATAACTCCATATTGACTATAGTCATTTGGGAAAACCATGACCAGAGGTCATTCTACAATCGGAGCATCTTTAAACAGAATATTTAAAGACAAAGATAAAAGTAAAAAAGTAGAAAGAACAGTAAGAAAATCGTTATTCTTTTGTTACTCTAAAATGTAGGCCCTTAAATCATGAAAGTTTACAATGTAAAGCTTTGACTACACAATGTTTAACTTTTCCACTTTTGATGAAAAAGACAAAAGTTACTTGGGGTAGTTGGGGTTAAAGACACACTTTCTTCTTAACGAATATAAGGATGATTCTAACTTTAAAACTTTCACGTTCCTTATTATACATTAATCTTTACGGGAATTAACGCGATTACGGTATGGGTATTACTTTGATTTGCCTGACGTTTCTAAGAATATAGTTTTAGATATTTAATTTATTTTTGACAGATCTAGATTGAATTTTGAACATATTAAGAGAATTTTGGAATTGGTCTTCTGGTTGCATAGCTAATACAATTTATACGATACCTACTGGATGCACTGGCCGTGGTCACAGGCTTATTAGTTGTGTAAATGTGTACTGTGCAAAATATGTAAGTACTTCTTCATCTTAGTACTTTCTTTTATGTGGGTGCTAGCACCTCTGCCTACACCTTCGGGGAATAAAGGCGTGAGTTTATGTTATGTTATGTTTTTCTTCATCTTAGCGTTAATCCCAGTCTTTAGTGAATCTTTTTCAGCTTGGAGTCTGGGCTCCGCTTTACCAGTCTAACTGCATAACATAACATAACATAACATAAACTCACGCCTGTATTCCCCAAAGGGGTAGGCAGAGGTGCTAGCACCCACATTTCGCCAGTTTATGTTTAGGTCCCAATGTAATAGGTGGCGAACCTATTGCCATTAACCGGGCATTTATAAACCTGCGATAAATACACACATAACTTCGAAAAGCATCTAACTGCAAATTAAATTAAATATTCCACATTCCACACAACGCTATCTAGACCCATGGTAAGCTTTTTATAGCTTGTATTATGGAATCTAGAATGCGGATTAACATACTTATATACCTTTTTTTTATTTTTTTTGTTTTAGATTTGGCTAAGCTTCGTTATTTTCTGTGAAGCGATTGCCATCTGACCTCCACAACCCAAAGGCGATATTGAAGCATTGCAGCTAGACCAGTTTTTGGACTTTTGAGGGTTTTTTTTTTTATAACCGTTGGGGAAAATCCTTCATGGATGTTATGCCGAACTCCTACCGAGTAAAAACCCCCACGGTAACGCCCAGAAGCCTATGGATGGAAGCCCCGGGTAAGCCCTCGGAAGGATGTCCCAGGACTCCCATCAGACCTACGGCTACAATTGCGGCCTCGCCTTGGGGGTGGTTCGGGTGCTATCCCGCGCCTATGGGGGGGTTTTCGAGTGTTATCCCGCTTCTTAGGGGGGGGGGGGCGTCCGTGAATCCCTCACGTCACGCTGCCGTCATGGGCCTGCTTCTGTAAAGACGGTGAGCAGCCAACTCACCGTCCTCAGGCCCCCGGTCATGGAGGCCGATGGTCTTCGGCGAAGACACGTCGGCGGCGCCCAAGCCGCCGACTGCGGAACTCTGGTGGGAGAGTTTTCTCCCGCTCTCGCCCCGCCGCCTCTTTCACGAGCATTACCTGCTCACAGAAAGAGGCGGCGCAGTCCCACTTACTCCCGCTGGAGACCATGGCTCGCACCATGGTATCGAGCGACAGAGTGCCCACGCCCAGACCCACCACGAGGACCTGGCGCTGTTGCGCCCATGTCGTGCACTCCACCTGCGTGTGGAGCGCTGTGTCATCGCTGCGGTCCTCGCAGTGCTGACACTCGGCCGTGGTTTCCCGGTGTCTTCGCCACAGATACCTACCGAAGCTACCATGTCCGGTAAGTATCTGTGACAACGGGTAGGAGAGAGCACCGTGTCTCCTCTCCAGCCACTCGTCCATGACCGGTCTGACGGCCGCAATTGTTGCGAATCCCCCCTTTGGTTGCTCAAGTCACACCTTCCATGTCTCCACGGTTTCCTGGTAGAGCTGGGACCACTGGGCCTCGATTTCTCGAGACGCAGGCCATTGGCCCCGCTCCAGCGCCTCCTTGCGCCATATAAATAGAGACGCAAGGGCTCTCGCTTCCAGGTCCCATGGAGGGGTCCCGGCTAGGAGGTATGCCGCCTCACCTGAGATCGTGCGGGACTTTTGAGGGCTCCAACTACCCGTAACTAATGCCATAGATGGTCGTATGGCAACCGGGACACGAAAATAAATGAAAATAAAAAATATGTAAGTACATATTTAGATAATTACCTACACTACAAATATGTTAATTCTGGTCAACATTATTGTATGAAGTTATTCTGATGAAAGTGATTAGTGTAAAAATATAAATCAGGAACCCTGCACGAGTTATGATGGTGTAGATGAACGAGTAAAATATTTATTTATAGCGTGTCATCCACGAGGTGAATGTCGCGCTACACGATCTAAATTTGTAACAAATTTGACTGACACTGACGAATGTAGAATAGAGTAAGTAGTTTATTTAAACCGAGATCATTTTCTTCATCTTTATCTTAGCGTTAACCCCAGTAGCATCTGAAGATTTCGTCTAACTGCGGATTTAGCTGATCTGTCATCTGACTTCCACAACCTAATGCCATATCGAAGCATTGCAGTTAGACCAGTTGTTGGACTTTTTAGGGCTCCAATTACCACTAACGACTGCCATAGATGTTCATATGGCAACCGGGACCGACGGCTTAACGTGCTCTCCGAGGACATCGTGCCTCGGACAGCACGTACAGTCAACGCCATAAGTTGATTAACACTAAAATATTTTACAAATCTTTCTTATAATGGAATGCATCTGTCTATAGTAAATGTAGTGTTATGATTCCCAGAAGACAAACTTAATTTACATATTCAATGTTCTTTTTTCACAATTTTATGTAAGGTTTAGGGGCCACAGTGTTCAATAAATTAGAATTTGTTACGCTACTTTTGTAGTTGACTGTACAATCGTGTGATTTTACAGTACCTAGTCTTTCGTTTGTTTTACCTAGACTGTAAAGTACTGCAGAATGTTAGTGCAATATTTACATATAACGTGTTAGTTCAGAATACAACAGACGTTATACATTGTTGCGGGAATATAAAGCACATCACATGCACAGCATTTTATTTCTAACGTAACATGGTAAGTACCTAGTCAGTATTCAAGGTAGGTACTCTCTATCGCAACTTCATCTTGGCTTCAATCCAAATATTTTATCTTCCTAATAACATTCTCAGGTAAGTCACAGTAAATAACAAAAATATTTATATTGTTATACACAATTGTTTTATTCGAGTATATTAGCCTTAGAAGAGTTCAAAAGATAGTCAAAGTAAGTATGTTTATTTCCAAATAAATCAAAGGATAGTTCAGTTGTTTTTAGGCATATGAATAAGGGAAACTATTATTCTTAAGCGTATATAGCTTGATGTTTGCGTGTTTCTTGTCCAATGGTTTTCTTACGTTTACATCTCAAAATTACACATGAAGAAGAGAAAACTGCATTTTAAAGTAAATATCTTTCTAAAAAGAGTTTTAATTAGAGACCGAATCACAAAATGTAAAAGATATCATGGATTAAAAGAAAAAAAAGCTTTTAGGAAAGAGCTTTCTCCCGAGACCCTTATCCAGAATTATCCAATAAGTCTTGCTACGTGTTGAAGTTCGAACGATTTTAAAATGTGCTGTAGACGTTGGCTGAACCGTTTAGAAAATTAATTAGGAACAGAAGAGGTTAAAGTCAGATTAATTCAACGGGAACACCGTTAGATTTAAGCGATCGAAGTATATTAAAGATATTTAATTTCTTACTCGATTTTACGTTATGATTATCATTATGTTATTCTATATAGTATAGCCGACACGTATCTTAGGAAGTTGTCATTTTATGATAATAATAATAATAACTAGCTGTTGTTTGTGGCTCCGCTCGCGTGGAAGTCTGATCCCTATCCTGTCCATGGGGACCTATCATAAGGATAAAAGTAGGTAGGTATTTGTTATTCCCGACTTCCAGACTACAATCAATCTTTGAACCAAACTTCAGTCTGATCTGTTGAACCGTTTAGGCCTGAGTGATTAATCCAAACACTTTCACACCCAACTAATTTTATAAATGTAATAATTTGTGTCTTTTGGTGGCGCTGCCATCGAGTTAAAGGCATTTTTCACGACATTTCCCTGTGCGAAATCAGATGGCCAAGTAAGTATTAAATAAAACATTATAAAATACAGCAGCTACCCACCAAGAGAGGTTGAACACAAATCATAACAAAACAAAGCAGTGACTTTACATTCATTAGAAATTTTCTGGATACATGTTTGGGTTTTGTGGACATGCGACAGTAATCCCATGATTATGTAAATGTTTCATTTTATTTAGCAACTAGAATATGAATAATTTGCCGGAAAGGTGGATTAAAATTAACCTCAAAAGGTTTAAACGTCACGGTAGGTAGGTATACTACGAACAATTTGTTTCATTATTTTATTTAACAATTTAACAAAAAATGTCTTTACTTTACTTTACAAAATGTTTAAGCGGATTGAAAATTGCGTGCTATTTTCTTATATGAAATATGCAAGTTACAAAATGGTAAGTACATCACACTGTGGAACCGATATCACTTTACTGATATACATTTTCAAATTCATATTTTGTCGTAAAATATAACCATGAGTGTCATGTCATGTTATTTGCGATACCTTTAATTTTATATCGACGGATATTCTTATAAACATTCTTGGACATTTTTTGAAGTTCAGTCATCATCGGAATTGGATTATCGTGACTTTTGATCGATAATTGCGATCAATATACTTTCATACGTAAATACCAGAAATAGTAACAAGTGACAGTACCTACTGCTACTAAGTATTATCTATTCTGTGCTACTACGTATATCGTGCGTACAAAAATAAGGTACGAAAGTACATAAATAATATTTATACACATAACACGAAACTGGGTAAGTAGTAGACACCAGTCGCCTTTGAAATACGTGAATATGATTTATTTATTCTGTTGTCCGTTGCGGTCGATTTTGTGAGTAAAATCAACTGTAGTGCCCATATAACTATTCGATAAACTGTAAATAAACTATTAATCGTTTTAATTTTCACTACAAAAATCATTACAAGACTACTCTAAGCCGCAAATAATATACTGATGATGATAATGATAGTAAAACATTATTAACATCGAGTACCAATCACACATGCATCCAAAACTTATAATTAAAAGCCCAACAGTTCTAACTTCTACGCCTACTACGCAAGCGACTGAGGTCCTGAGTCAGATTATGACTAGGAAGGCAATCATACGAGGTTCCGAGGTTAGAGAGGTGCCTCATAGCCTCGTCCATTGATCAGAAAAACCCCTAAGTTCTACTCTTAATGTAACTTATCTTCAGCCTTTATCATCTACGCCCAACCATGGGATCGTAGGTAAATAAGCTTGCCCCAGTGCCTCGCACAAATCAGCAGATACATGGATTCGCAGATGAGATTGTCCCATATATGTAAATAATGAATACAGAAATATGGGCACAGAACAAGTATATCATAATACGGGCTGCGCACAAACTAATTGGATGAAAGATATCAGTCTGTGCGTCTCATTTACTGTAATAACATGTCGGCTCTTTTGGCGCCATTCGTGCTGAATCTTGTTGGTTGATGAACGTGTTGTGTCGTAAAAATGTTAATGGGCTATTGAACCACAACGTGACACGCTCATCGTAGGATTACAACTGACCGCTAATGCTCTACGTTGATTAAATCACCTATAATGGGTAAGCAATGCGTCGGTATGCGTAAATCGTATGGTTTCACTGCCTTCCTCGGCAGTGGCTCATTTGTTACCTTCAACTATTTCACTGTACGGATTTGTAATGTGAACTATTTTGTTCACTTCTATAAAGTGAATGGGAATAATGTTAGCCTTCTTACGTAAACAATTTAGCTTAGGGGTTAATGAGAATACTAGTAATGTATAGTATAGTCTATATACGCCAAACATGGAGAGTGATGTTATACTGCTTGCTGCTTACAAATTAATACTTACAATCAGGCGTGATTTTATGTATGTAGGTATGTTATCCAGAATCCGGTTGAAATTGCTTAATTTAACAAATAAAATCCCCGATCGCCATTCAGTTTGACTTGACTTTCCGTTTACTTACGAAACAACCGAACTTCGATACTTTCGGGTCCAACTACCCGTAACGAAATCCACAGATGTTTATACTCATATGGCACTTTAAGCTGTCGTAATATCTTTTTTTAACAAATTCATCACATTTTATATGCTCCATATTTGAAAAGGTTCTTAAATTTTAAACACCCGCGGTTGATTAACTACCTTGCCTAAACGAGCCGTGAGTACATGGTTCCACAAACTTTTTGAATTAAATTTAACGTGTTTTTTAATATACCTACCAAATATTTATTATTATGACACCTCTGAGCCGTGGTGGTAGAGCGCTCAACAGTTACAATGGTCGTAGGTTCAATAAATCAGTCAGTGTAAATATTGTATGAATGAATATGGGTCTGCTTCTATTCATTCTATTTTCGAAAGGTATATTTATCCGCATTATAGAATTCCTACTACAAGCTATAGGTATTCTGGGTCTAAATCATCATCAGCCCGCGGCAGTCCACTGCTGGACATAGGCCTCTCCCATGACACGCCACTTAGCCCGGTCTTTGGCTGTCCTCCTCCACCCCCCACCAGCCACTCTGCGTATGTAGTGTGTGGTAGGATATAAAATTCCACCAAATACATTTTTATGTATAATATAATAAGTATGACATCTTCTGTGATATTTATAGTATGTATGTTTATGTTTGTAATTATATATACTATACCAACCTATACCTACACCGGTAGCTACTATGATTATGCGTTTTCTTTTTCATTATTATTGTTTTCTCTTCTTATTTATATGTACACCTAACTGCCCAAAAACATTTTTCTCCTATTTTTCTCTCCATCCTATGGTTACCTGTAAGAAATTGCCGCAGAGCGATAAGGCCGCCATCTGTACTTACCACCTATTATGTATCTCTCAATGTACCTATTTTTATATTCTTGGTGTACAATAAAGACGTATATTATTATTATTATTATTCATTAAAAAAATAGTAGGTACAACATAAGCTCATTAAAAAAGTTACCAGACCTTATGAGGAGCCAAGCTTCTAACTCTACAAGCCCTTCTCTAACATTCTCTCATGATAGTAGAGTGTAGCGTTCTGCATTAATCCTAGTCGTAAGTTCTTTACAAACCCTACACCTTTAGTCGTAATGTGTGGCCTGGCCGGCCAAGTCATACATTTTGAATAAGGTGTAGGATTGCGCTTCCGTTGTCGCATCGTGTGTGCCCCCAGGTAAAGAAACAAAAGATTCTGGGATGAAGAGAATTCATTAGTTTGCTTGCTTGTGAAAACTGCTTTGAAGTGGCAATGCTGGTTATGTGTAAGCCTAAGATGGCCAACGTTACGTTGTTTTTTTAACCCGACGCAAAGAGGGGTGTTATAAGGGTGAATTTCCCGGGACCAAGAATTGCGTGGCATCGATGAAATCGGTACTAAAAATCATAGTTATAATGCTCTAACATTTTTTGCTAGTTAGGTGAAATAGTGATCTATGTGGGGCACTAAATATTCTATTAAATAGGATTATAGGTACTCCAAAACAAAACAAAATACACCGAAATCTTTCATTGCCGTGTTTGTCCACACGTCACCTACTGTGTCGTGATACCTCATTGATAAAAATCTATTGGTTATTTTTATTAATACCTATTTTTAATTGATACGTGAATAGTTAAAGTATTGTTGCGAAATACATTTATTCAAATATTTAAACAATACAACGAATGGTTAAAAAAAATACATTTGTCCCAGAACTACCTGTCATCGCCGTGTTCTAAACATATTTTAGAATATTGTCTTATCTAACGACTTGCGTCCTCCCTTATATGCGCTAAACGTTGCATATTGGTGCCGCCTAAGTGCTCGACGCGGAAGAACGTACACACGTACCTGCGTTTTGGCACCATAGATGTAAGTATACCATTTTTATGTTACTGGACATTTTTTCTTTCATCGCCGTGGATAGGTATAACTTTCTACTTTAATAAGTTATCCTCTTGATTAAACATTCAATAGAACGCCATTTCTCTTGTTTATTTTTGTGAAGTGATTAATACTTCGAATAATTATTAGATTTTTTGTTATTTTATATTTTTGTCTTGTTTTTCATTGCCGTGCTTTCATTGCCGTAGTTTCCGTGGTCAAAATTTGCTATGGCAATGAAAAAAAAAACACGGCAATGAAAAAAAAATCATTGCCATGCATTGTAAAACGATTTAGTTTCATTGCTGTGGCCTGATGTTTCATTTCCGTGACTTATGTTTTCATCGCCATTGTATGATTAGGCATTATAGACATCATTACTTGTTATAAAGGTAGAACTGAATACTGACATTACAGGATTCGAAAACTTTCTGCAATACGATTAAAGATTTGATGAGTTTTTTATTGTACAATCAATTATAAAAAGTTGTTTCCGTGTTAGTCTTACAAAATGATGGAACATTTGGTAATCCATCACTCGTTTATATCCTCACACACACGCGCGCGCACGCACGCACGCACGCGCATACACACACAGGCATGCACACACACATACTACAGTTTAATTTTAATAATGGATTTTTTATTTTTAGGATGCCAAGATTATGAAGAAGATCCTTAACCAGTGTGGGCTGTGATTATTAAATTTTGTCTTTAGATTTTTCACTTCAAATTAAATATTGATGCGTAAATTTAAAAATGTGGTGTACTATGTACGTTGTTTGCATTTACTTTTGCATAATTAACAAAAGTATACCAATCAAATACATAGGGAAAAAGAATCTTCTCGGGCGGGACTCGAACCCGCAGTCTTTCCCTTACAGGGGGAATGCCTGACCAATTCGGCTACCGAGACACGCCCGATATGATTCAAATTTCCCATCTTACACGTCGTTAAGGCGACGTGGCGTCATCTACCGATTTTCTTACGAACTATCGGAATCAATGACTGATGTTACAATCATTTTTAAACATTGATTTTTGATAACTGCGCCCAAACAATTGAAGGAATTTTTACAGCATTAAGTATGCTAACTATACAAATCAAATACATAGGGAAAAAGAATCTTCTCGGGCGGGACTCGAACCCGCAGTCTTTCCCTTACAGGGGGAATGCCTGACCAATTCGGCTACCGAGACACGCCCGATATGATTCAAATTTCCCATCTTATACGTTTTTAAGGCGACGTGGCGTCATCTACCGATTTTCTTACGAACTATCGGAATCAATGAATGATGTTACAATCATTTTTAAACATTGATTTTTGATAACTGCGCCCTAACAATTGAAGGAATTTTTACAGCAGGGTTCGAGTCCCGCCCGAGAAGATTCTTTTTCCCTATGTATTTGATTTGTATAGTTAGCATACTTAGTGCTGTAAAAAAATTCCTTCAAAAGTATACCATATTAATTGTTTTATTAATATTATTGTATTGGTAATTTCTTTTTTGTGTGACAGAATTTAAATAAATGATCGGACAACTTTGATTCTATTATATATTTGTTTAATTGAACCTACCTACTCCTTTTGCAGATTTTTAACCTATGAAACTTGTATTTATTGTATGTAGGTAGGTATTTAAAATATTACGTTTTATATGGATTTTCATTTCTGAGGTTGATTCTTTCATTCCCTTGGCATAATTCTTTCATTGCCGTGGACGCTTGTTTCATTGCCGTACACGCATGTATCATCGCCGTGGCATGTAATTTTTAATCTTGTATATCTCGTTAGTTTTTTTAGTTATCTGCTAGATATTAAGCGAGAATACATATAGTATCAAAACCTTTAATTAACGCGATGTTTTTTTATTATAACACTAAAGGTAAAAAAATCCACGGAAATGAAGATTTTAATGGACCTGTTGAAATTCACCCATAAGTTTGACGTGTCTGTCCGTCTGTTTGTGACATCATAGCTCCCGAACGGATGAAGCGATTTCAATTTAGTTTCCTTTGTATTATATGTCACTTATGACTTATGTGTTTAAAAGTTACGGGAGTTAAAGAGGGGATAGGGAGTTTTGGGCGATTTTTAATTTTATGATTATAATCTACTGCTATAAACCTGAAAGTTGATTGTTCAACACATATCTAACTACTGTATTCAATTTCCGATGCTAACTTTTTATAAAAAAAAATCATATAAGTATATCTAAGTGAATAATTACGGGTTTTCAGAAGTAGGTACAGCTCTCGGAAATCATCGTTTTATGCAGCAGGTTTAATATTATAAAAGCAATAACTCGTTAACACATGATAACCGTTCAGTAACAGCGCGTATTAGAATCGATTCCAATAATAATGTCTAATTACTTAACGTAGGTTATGGCGTCAATACTCCAGATACAAACATACAATACATCATGTAGATAAAGAGCCTATAACTTCTGAGATTTCATAATTAATATACATGAAAACTGTGACCTGGGACCTACAGGAACCTATTCCCGAAAAAAAAAGACTTACGACTGATTCCCAGACCTACCAAATAAACACAAGTATTTATAGGAATCGTTCAAGCTATTTCGAAATATTTTCAGTCAAACACGAGAATATTATAAGTCTTAATTGGGATGTAGTTAAAAAAAAGTAATTATTGGTAGATAAATACTAATAACTATCTATATTTAGTACCTATTATTAAAGTGTTTCAGTTTCCTGGCTATTTGTTACGAATAGTAATAGTTGTAAGCACTTGCGATGATGCATTGAAGATATAAATAGAACAAAGAAGTCACTCGCGCCAATAATAATTACTTATTAATAAAGTGGTCAGACAACTACTTCTTATGAATTAGTCGTAATTAACGATAGAACAAAGTACTGCTACATTTACATAAGATGTGAAAGCGGTAGTTCCAGACCTATTTATTTGACCTAGTTTCTCCAGGAATATCTACGTCATAGGTTGGCTGTATCCCAAATTTGGGAAATAAATTCGAGATAAACAGCGTAGGTAACGGATGTCTTCACTGAGCTGCCAGAGGGGGCTGTTAAGGGTAGGCCTTAGAGGAAATGGGGTCGTCTGGTGGGCACCATAGATACTAACTGTACCTACATTTTACTCTTGAATAGTGGTTATGAATTAGGTGGTACTGAAGTAAAGTAATTGTAGTATACGACGATGATAAAACTAATTAAGAACTAACCTGATGGTTACTTTATAATGTCATAACTGAATCCTTTATTTGGGATTTCTTGTGCCCCTTAGTAAAAAAAAAAATAGACAATTCTAATTTTTTTTAAGTATTTTTGCTAAGCAACATAGATACCTAATATGAAATATCTTTAAAAATTGACAAACTAATTACTTTTTACTAAAGTATGTATCAGTCACGTGACTGTCTTATTCATTCTTCAATTTCCCCATTGCTTATTGCGTCCAAAATGATTTATTGACCTACCCTCGCATAAAACTTATCGTAAAATGTAGAGCTGCTGTCATTTCGTCAAGAAGCTGTGCACAATAGAATACAAATTGAAAAGTAATATAAAATAAATACCTTCACCACTCCCACCGCAGTATCGATTCCCACCACCAGCGCGGTCCCACCGGCCAGCGGCCGCCACCACTCACCGGCAAGCAAAGGAAAACAAAGCAAGTGAACACAACACACTCAGAACGTCCACACTATTTCATAAGCGGTCGGCGAAAACCGCATCGGCACAGTTTTCGCCACAGTCAACTTTGTACGGAAACTTTAAGAACTCAAAATTAAAAGACCAAGCTGTTGTCCGATCGTTTAGAAAATTGTCCGAACTGTTTTAGAAGAGATTTGGTAGGTCGGACGGCGCGCACCGCGGAAAAGTTTTATTTTATTTTACGTTTCTCCATTCCGTAGGCGCGCACCGGGCGGGCGAAAGTTTTCAGCGTAGCGTCGGAAGGCAAGTGTGCTTTTGTTACGCAATTCACTGCGGCGCGAGTCCGCCAGGGGGCAGCGCGCCGTTCAGTGGCGCAGTGGCGAGCATGCGCACTGCGCCGCCGACCACTCGCCGCACGCCCGGCGCCGGCCAGCGTACGCCACACCGCCATCGCCATACGACACACATCGTCATCAATCTTTTTTTATTCCTCATTGCTCATTGTTTCTTTACACAACATTTACGAGTACTATCGAGTTTAATTAACACGTATACGATCTTTACGATCGTTATAATTGTGCGAGTTTGTCCATCATAAAGACAGATTTGAATTTTAACCTTCGTAAGCCGTTACATTCTGACCCACTTAGTTGTAACTGTAAGAAACAGAGAAAAGTCAATAACAAAACGAGTACAAAGGTCATGGCGCCAAGATATAGCGTGAAACTACGATAATTGTAGAATAACAGGCGATTCCCTATCTCCATTTTCTTGCGAGACATAGGCAGGTACCTACCTACCCTACTACCTACTTAATATTTTAGTGGCATGCCCCAATAAATATCGGTTTGCTGAAATTGGAAGTCCTGTTGGAATACTTTGCAAAGTGAAAATACTTTGTTTTTTGCGATGATGGCCATTGTTACTTTCCACAGTTTCCACTTTCATCATCGCAGCGCCGCGAGGGTATTTACAAATTGTAATGTGGGAACACCTGTGACGCCATGGACTAGCTTTTCTACAAATAATATAAAAAATAATAAGTCTATTTCTTTATCCAATGTCAATCCCATTTGTGTCCAAAGCTTGCATCTTGCAGCTCAGACTCCTCTCCAGTA
The DNA here is from genome assembly GCA_914829495.1 of Eilema sororculum. Lineage (NCBI taxonomy): Eukaryota > Metazoa > Arthropoda > Insecta > Lepidoptera > Erebidae > Eilema > Eilema sororculum. Next base: position 12,718,981 of record OU618543.1, on the reverse strand, counting down.
AGATAGCGAACCACTTTCTAAATTACAGTAAAGAATTTAAAATCTCACCTTCAGAATCTAGCTTATATTTAATTGTAAGACAAGTAGATAATTAGTTTATTATTTGTTTTGATTTATAACAATACGGAATTATTTCAGCTCCGATCTTGTGCAGGGTCGAGATAGTTCTACAATAGATAAGATGGCTCCGGGCTCTGGCTCCGGATTGTTTAAACTTTCTACTGAAACATAATACAAGTTTAGTCCTTATGGTATTACGTCATCTTAACTGTAGCTGTATATATAACGTAGGAGCAACAATAGTTCTCCCTCCTTCATCCCTAACAACGGTTGGTACGCAGATCTTGATCGGAATTTCGGAGTGCTTTCACAATCGTCCCTTTATAATAGAAATATAAATGTATCTATAGCTCTTAAGTGGAATGGTTTTTATAATTTACCGACTTCTTAGAAACGGTACAATCAAACAGAAGGTGGGACGCCTCCCCTCCCAGCAAGTTTAACGGATTCTAATTAAGTAACCTTGCTGATCCCAACTATAGGCTGCTGGGCGATACCGTGGGGGTTTTAGTCGGTAGGAGTCCGGCATAACATCCATGAAGGATTTCCCCCACGGTCAAAAAAAAAAAAAAAAAAAAGGTGGTACGAGGTGGAAGATCAGATGCTTGACACACATTGGGAGAGCCCCAAGTGCGACAATGGACTCTTTAGGTTAAATGATTTAATAGTCAAAGTCAAAATGCAATATATTAATGTTAAAGTTAAGATGTTTGTTACACAATGACGCGCAAACGGCTAAACGGATCTGATTGGGTACGGATAGATCACTACTTATTATAAAGCAAATTCGCCATCCGCGTCCCTATGTCCCTATGTATCCTTATGCTTCAAAATTATGCTGCAGATTTTGATGCGGTTTCTTTTAATAGATAGAGTAATTCAAGAGAAAGGTTTATATCATCTATACATACAAATAAATAAAATTGGAGTGTCTGTTTGTAATATTAAAATAACCGCTTTCTACTACATGCATATGAATGTATATACGGTACACATACCAAAATATATATTTTTAAATTTTTTGTCTGTCTGTCTGTCTGTCTGTCTGTCTGTCTGTCTGTCTGTTTGTTTTGGCTAATCTCTGGAATGGCTGGACCGATTTGGACGGGACTTTCACTGGCAGATAGCTTATGTAATAAGGAGTAACTTAGGCTAAAAAAAAATGCCAAAAACAAAAAAAAATAAACTGATTTTTTTTATGAAGTACATTCCACGCGGACGAAGTCGCGGGCACAGCTAGTGTATAATAAATACATGCTTAATATAGTAGAGGGTGCAGCGGGAACGGGATCGAACGTCACGCGGGTGGAAAAAATTGGCGGTACGAAGTTCGCCGGGTCAGTTAGTATTATATAAGACAGAGAGAGGCGTACTGATTATAACACATACGCTGCTTCTCATCCCAGAAAAAGGTTCCCATGGGTTGGAAGGGAATCAGGATTACACGCGGTCGGAACTGTGGGTATCAAGGGAAAGAAACAATAAATAATAACGCTAACATTTCACCAACATGAAACATTTTAGTGCAATTCATTTTGTTTTATTTTGACAGTGTAACTTGAGAAACACATTTCTCAAGTTACGCTGTCAAGCGGGATGAGATGGCTTAGTACTCCCAAGCCAACTTAAGCCGCGTGTTTTTCACCAATCCAAAAGTTTTAAATTGCTCTTGTGCGCTTAGAGTTTGCGTTCTTTCATTATAACCAAATAACTTTTTATAACATTAATGAGATTATCTTGTACGTATTGTGCTCACTTGTGAATGAATTTGGAGTTCTATGAGTATACTTACATTTAGTACCTATGTCTATGTGCACCATTTTTAGGTCGGATTTTAGAAAACAAGTTCTCTCAGTGACTACTTCGGTCTATCAGTCTAATTGAGGCGGAGACTGATGTAGCAAAGTACTTCTACATTTACTCGAATCACGTAGGTGAAGCGTCGGTAGCTTAGTGGTTAAGGAGTCGGCCTTACGATCGAGAGGTCCCGGGTTCGATCCTGGCCATTACACTACCGACGTGAACCCACTCCTAGCACAAGCTATTTAGCTTAGTTGGAGGGGTTAGAGGGAATATTAGTAATTTCGGTTCTAATATTATTAAAAAAAATACAATAGAAAATATTATTTCTAAAATAAAAAAAATGTACAAAGAATTTCTCGTAGCATTTTGTAGCTCGTAGCACATGGCGGTAAATTCGTAGCACTGTTAAAAATGTGTTTCTTGCGTAGTACACGCCATTAAATTTCGACGTGGGCAATAAACACATACCTATATTATATTTACTTGCCCTTCGGGAGAAAGATTATTATCTTTCTATTCTTCTCATATTCGGTAATAAATAGGTACTTGGCGGTGCAGTCCTACATAGTACGCGGATTTGGTGGACATTCTTTGTCTTCTATCGTGGCAATGGTGCCCCACCCCTAGAAGTTACCTGTGGCTTCACCCGCATGGATGTCGGTTAACGCGAGTAGGTACCTGCTAATATACCCCAGTACCAACATCAAAATCGGTTCAGTGGTTTAGGCGTGAAGCGTAACGTACAGACAGACAGGCACGCAGACAGAGTTACTTTTTCTAACAAAGGACACGACAATTTGACTTCACCTCGCCTGATCTTAAGCTAAGGGCAAAGTCTTGGAAACCATCATAAACATGTACCATGTTAACAGTGGTGGCACTCAGCTTGACGGCCTCATCAGATGCCTTTTCACGCCCCGCTTAAAGGACCCGGGACTGTAGGAAGAAAGAAACACGTGAGCTGGCAGGGAGTTCCAGGTCTTAGTGGTGCGGCATAGGAATTATTTATATCGCATGTATATTATTATTACTTTTATTTTACGCATTTAGATTTGAATATAGGTAGGTAAGTACCTATCTACATAATAGAGTTTCATTAATTCAATGACGCAAAACATGTGTGAACTGACATACACCTACCTACTCACCGCGTCTACGTAATTGATTCTGTCAGTATTGCATGTCTTAACCACGTATGATTCACAGCTAGTGACGGACATTCACCTATTCCAGGACTAACGCTCGATATTGATAAAATATTTCAAAGCGATTTACGAGCAAATGCCGGTTCATGTTAGTACCTACTAGGGCGCCTAGAATATATTTATAGCGTGTCTATCTATATAGGTACTATCCGTTATTGGAGCTATCTAGTGCAGGCGTGGATACAGACTCTTAAATAGGGGGCAAATGTATTGAAGTTCGGGGAGGGGCAAACATACAGAATTGAGTTCAAGGTCACATAATTTTTGCAGAGATTGTTCATTTTGATATTCGTGATTATGCTTATGTACTTAAGTAGGTAGGTACCTAGGTCCCTAAGTAGGAAATTGGGTTATTGTTACTTGGGTTAGTCATATCAAATTCAAGTACAGTCAGCATAAAAAGTTGTTGACGAACAAAGTGCTCAAAATGATCTTAATTTCGTTTTTTTACCCCCTTCCAATTGACCGATTGTTCTGAAATTTGGTACACACCTTTCTTTATGACAATAATCCATACTAATATTATAAATGCGAAAGTAACTCTGTCTGTCTGTATGTTACGCTTTCCCGCCTAAACCACTGAACCGATTTTGATGAAATTTGGTATAGGGGTATACCTATTAGACCATGAGAAAGGACATAAACTATGTTTCGTCGCGATAACCGACATCCACGCGGGCAGAGCCACGGGCAAAAGCTAGTACCATATAAATCAATAAAACAGTTTGATTTCCTATTAATATTAAAGTTTTAAGATCATTTTTTTTGTTATTTATGACGCTGACTGTACCTACTTAACCTTTTATACTTAGGTACTTATTTACCTACGGCATGTTTAAAATCATATTTTATACCTATTACATTCACCATCCTAGCGGTGAAATGTAGTCGAAGGAAGCATCTTCGCTGATGATTTGCAGGAAGGATGTCTTTCTATGGCTCACTTAGATAAAGAAAGTGCGGTACGCTTGTTATGGTGCGCATTGATATCAATCAAGATACCAGCACAGGGAGATTTCATACATGTAAAGGCAAGGACACAGGCGAGGGGAAGTTTTGTATTGGATCTCCCAAAACTTGACCCCTATTAGGTACGTGGGATGGAATACAATGATTGGTGAAATGTGGGTGTTAATTCACCTCTGCCTAACCCTTCAGGGATAAAGGCGTGATTATATGTATATAGGTAATTATAGGAAAATGAATAAATGTCGTATAAATCTGGAATACCTACCTGGCATCCTACTTAGTACATTAGGACCTAGGTACTTTTTATATTGTTTAACAGAAAATAACTGTATCTACATTAACCTGATTCTAAACTAACCTAACAATAAATTTGAGTTCTCTTGCTTCTTGACCTGCTGATCGGTTAGTCTTATTTTTATAGGTAATACTAGCTGTTACCCGCGACTTCGTCTGCGTTTAGTTCGGAATAGCTCAAACTCATTATTAAACATGGTGGAAGATTTTCATCCCAACTGGAACGGAAGTACTGGAGATTATCATAGTGAATTTTACGCAAAGGAAACATTTGTTTATTTAAAAAAAGAAACAAACTGTATTCAAATCATTTCGAAAACTCGCTTGACATCTTCCACCTTGTATTTTTGAATTCAATATTATGAAGACAGTCTTTTGAGTGACTGACTTATAAATACAGGGCTCAACTACTGAAAACTACGAAAATTTACAGACTTCTTCTATGGGCTTGGCAAATATTGCGGAAGGATTTTGAAAAATTCAACATTTTGCTGACGAAATCATTATCAAGTATGTGATGAACATTGTTATATGTGGACTTGGTAATGTTCACCATTTTTAATGGTTTGAATATTCTTCCTTCCTCCCAAATTCTTAAAACATGCTGCCACCACTTACGAACTGAACAAATTAAAATAAGTACATCAAGTATCACACAAAATAGTTTCCAGAAAACCCGGTGCCTTGCACGCCCTGAGCAGTGAGCAGTCGTTCTCCTTTTTGCCGAGCCAATGGTGGGTAGTTCCAGTTTTATGATAAATTCCATCGACCACAGGCACATCGTTGTTCATTGCTTTACACACAGGTAGAGAAGAGGGGCGCAGTGGGCAAGATAGCAAATACAGCATTGACTGGGATGGTGTCATATAGCCTCATTTTGCTATATATTACTTGTATTGGTAAGCTTGTTTCCAGCAGATGATGTAGATACTTCCAAATTGATACTGGAGTTGATGTCCACTTGGCGGATTTTTTGGTCTGATGAAATTTACCGGAACTGTGTGTTTCTCTGCCCACATTCAGTCTCTTTTATATAATAGGAGCAGCGGTATCTTTTATATACCTAACACATAGATTGGCTTCTCCTGGCGTACTGTTATCATTTCTGGGATAGATTTACGTATTTACTATTAGATACCTACTTATTAGACGGATTAGATAATATCGCAGCGGCGTGCGTTGGTAGTCATCAGGTCACTAACATTGTATAATGTCTGCAGTTGCATAAAGACGTCGTCTCTCAGGCTGTATTTTACCATTTCTACCGCACCACGGCGAGTGAAAGAGCCTATTAAGAGCCTTTCAACTAATCTCTCCTTCCTTCCGTCAGTCACATACGGTAGAAATAATGCCACCTCGAACCAAGTTGTTCGGAACTTCATTTCTTTATCTTGCGGTTAAGAAATGTATTGCTCTGCCCACACGTGTGTTTTCTTCTTTTTAAGATCCGGAGTTTTTTTATATAGGACACGTCAATTTAACTTAACCTCGACTGATGTTAAGCTACAGGCAAAGACTCGGAAATATGGTCACCATTATAAACGTGTACCATCTTAACAATGGTGGCACTCATCTTTATGGGATCATCAGAAGCCTTTTCACGCCCCCCTTTAAGGACCCGGGACTGTAGGAAGAAGTAAACTGTGAGCTGGCAGGGATTTCAGGTCTTAATGGGGTGACATAGGAATGGGTCACCTAACCGGTTGGTTCTTGATGGAATATTCTGATTCTGAGCCTTGCATGCGTTGTCCTGTGTAGGAAAGGAGAGGGTGGAACTAATTGCAATAGCTCATCAGAACATTCACCATGGTAGAGACGGTAATACGATAGGGACAACTATCTCCCAGAATACTTAATGTGCTTCATAGAAGATGCAACGATTTACTTCCTCCATGAGCGCGGCTTTGATGGTGATAGCTTAGGCTAGCCGAAGCAATCCCTGCTCTTCACGTTGAGACCGCCTATTTATGATAGGTAACCAAGGCAGGTATACTGGAGTACCTAACCCCAGAATACCCCCAATGCCCCTCTGTTAAATTTTAATCGGTTTGATTCCAATATTGCGCTTGCCCCGATGTGGTGGCATCGGTATCGATGGGGGATACCAGTTTCAGTTTTATGACTTCTCAGGCGGGTGGGGACCATATTTTCATTCTCCGAATTGAAGAATTTTGTATAGAGCTAAGAATATTATATAATAAGTTCTACTATTACTGTCACACAGCCTAATTTTATGTATTACCTATAGAATACTAAGCATAGAATTTATATTTTACTTCAAATAAAACTATAAATACAATAAAATACAACAAATACACAATAAAATAAAAAATTTAAACAAAAGTAAATAAAAAACCATAAAAAAGAAAAATTACATTTTAGATGGATTCGAACGCGACTCAGTTAAGTTATAAGTCCACCGCAGACGTATTGAGCCACAGTTACCATAAAATCATAGTGTGAAATAGACGTTTACATATTATGTCATAAAAACATTCTGCCCCATTCCATAATATAATAGCGTGATGATATAATAATTATGAAAGCCAGGAGTATTTTAACCGAACCAGCTGCTTACTAATTTGTTGGATTCGAGAGAAAATCGTTCGAGAACAATATGAATTCTATCGAGACACCTGGTGTGCCAAAGATTCTACAGTAACCTGACCTGACTTGGCTGAGATGTAGAACTCTGGCCTCTCGAAGTTCTTCAGATTCCTATGACCGAAATAATATCTTCTTGTAAGCATTGTTGCTTCTATAATGGTTCGATCTATTCACACAATCACAAATTGTTAGCCGTGATATGCTATTATTGACATAACTTTTTTATTTATGAACCGATTTCAATAAAACAAACACTAAATGTTAAGTGAAGCCTGCCACAATATATTAGTGAAAACCGCAACCAAATCCGTTCAGCCGATTCTGAGATTAGCGTGCACAAACTCACAGACAAACAGAGAAACAGATAAACAGACAAACAGACAAAAATTCCAAAAAACGTTGATTTGGCTTCTATTACGTTTATAAAGTCCCCCTATAACAATTTTTTTCATTTCCTTTCCATGTACAGACATCGATCGTTTACAGATTTATTATATGTATAGATTATTATATTTTTACAGCACCCCGCTCAGGCTTCACTTAATAGGTAGGTACATAGGTTATATACCTACTTATTATATATAATTAAATAAATAAATATATATTACACATCATTCTCCACAATGCTATCAAGACTTAGGCTATCTAGATCTAAGCTTGAAACGATGCAGAAAAAAATCCTTAAATCGATGCATTACAGATGTTGCCGCTTAAGAATGACACTGTCCTATCCTGAGACCCTTGACTATTACAAACTTCTTAGCCTGGAGTCTAGACGTAATCTTCTAAAAATCATGTTGCTGCATGGAATGTGTAACAACACATTCGATTGCTCTAATATTTATGTAACAATATAGGTATGCTACATCGTAGGTACCTAGAACTGTAAACCGGCGAGAGGCGCGTGTGCCCCGGCTCTTCCACACTGCGAAGTGTAGAACCAACGACGCCGGGGCACGCGCGTCTCTGCGTCACCTTTAGGGCCGGCGCCCATTGCCGGCACGGCACGGCATAGCAGGGCAAAGATTTTTTTTACTAATCAAGTTATTTTGAATCTTATTCCAGTGAATTTAGAATTCATTTTACTTTATTTCGTCAAACGATGCCGCGGCAGGCGGAGGCATGCCGCGGCAGGCGGCGGCATGCCACGACGTGCTACGGCATGCCCACTCCTTTGCCATGCCGTGCCGGCAGTGGGCGCCGGCCCTTAGACAACTATAACACGCACTTTATCACCTAGATATTTTCGCACTTTCGCATAATGAATTTAAAATGCAAGCTATATCTTCACTCATCACTCCAGAATTAATGTGGCACGGGATTAGCACAATTTTAACTCTTACTTTTAGCATTACATTGCGGACATAAGTGTGGGTTAAACATTTGCCAAATTTTATAATGTAGGTACTTAAGTAACTATTATATTGTACTTACTAGCTGTCCCGGCGAACTTCGTACCGCCAATTTTTTCCTACCCTCGTGGCGGAATGAAAAATAGATGTTGGCCAATTCTCAGACCTACTCAATATGCTCACAAAATTTCATCAAAATCGGTCAAGCCGTTTCGGAGGAGTATGGCAACAAAAACTGTGACACGAGAATTTTATATATTAGATGATTATACGTAATGTATAACTGTTTTGTGTCCCGATAAAATAAAATAAAAATAAAATAGACCCATGGTAAGCATAGCTAGCTTGTGTTATGAAATCTATAATGCGGATAAACATACTAAGATACTTTTTTTTTGTAAATACCTGGGTCAATCAACTTTTTTTTGTTTTCGTCTGTCCTCATTATTTATATTTCTGTACTTTATAAATTCAACCATTCCTAGTATTATAAACAATGCTATCTACAAATTAGATCATTAAGGAGTATATTAATGACATTAAGTGTATTAATTGTTAATATATTTTTCTTTATTTAGGTGGTCACCCAGGAGACAATTTAAAGCTTTCATACAAATATTGACTGTCCCAATGACTACTTCTACGTATATTTTGTACTCTAGCTAAAAAAAAATATATTGCCTGTTTCAATTTTATGTTTGCATTAGTAAAATAAAGTCCTTATTGTTTGTATTTCGTAATAAAACATTTCTAAATTACTTTTTATTTTAATGGTTGTCTCTGGTAATTTTGTGTCCCTAGAATGATAAATTTATTGATGTCTCCTGACTAACCGAGCAACTGTTATAATAAGTTAGAGTGAAATGGAACCATATTTTGTTTAACCAATCAGAGAGCGTTCTAGTTCTCGCGTGATCCATTCCACGAATCGAAATACTTTACCTTGGCTCGGTCATTTCGTCTGCGAGTCTTAGTGAGGTAGGTTGGGTTTATTGCTGGTCTGCTGGCTGACTCTGAATTTTCGTAAGTATTTTATTTTATTATTGTATTTTGACGCTTTTTAAAATAGGAATGTAGTCTAATATCAATCGTAGGTATACGTTTGTGTTGTTCAACAAGTAATTTTTGAGTAAAAATAGTTTTAATATCAATTGTCTCCTGAGTAACTGGTCCCCTGGGTTACTTTCGGGGTGACCCAAGAGACAACTATGGTGACTCAGAAGACTATTCATTGTTTTATGTATTATTTTGATTTAAAAATAAAATGTGAAATTTTTAACAAAGTATTATGCAATTTTTTGTTTCTTTGTTTTAAATTATAAGGATATTTTATAAAAAATCTATATTTTTTTTCCCTTTGTAGAAAAGTAACTTTCAAAGTGAATTGAAAAATTTAAATAACTAGGGTTGTTTAAAATGTTAAATAAGTAAGTCTTCCAAGTCACTATAGATAATTGTACCTTCTACAATACACTGCCAAGTAATTTGCATGACCTCTCAGTATATAAATTGAAAAAATTTATTAAAAATAGATTATGCCGAAAGGCTTATTATAGTACCTAATCAAGATTTTGTTAATGACAAGACTGCTTGTAAGTGATTGGCGCGTTCTTTAAGAATATAATATTGTTATAATATAAAACAAACCATCATCATCTGCCTAGCCTTTTCCCAACTATATTGGGGTCGGCTTCCAGTCTAACCGGATGCAGCTGAATAATAAAATAATATAAAACAAACCAAAGTTGATAAAACCTTGCTTATGGCTTCTTGGCAGTAATTTTACCTTTACATTTTTTTGAAGCCACAGTAGATTTAAAAAATATGACTTCCTATTTGAAGTGTTCTTGTAAACCAATTGAATAAAATCTATTCAATTTTCATGGCTTTTCTGCTAATTGTTTCAGTTACAATGCCACCACTAACACCTGCTGAAAAGCAAAGACGGTATAAAGAAAAGTTAAAAAAAGATCCGATAAAATACGAAGAGTATAAGCGGAAAAAAAGAGAAAATTATCATGCAAAGAAAAAACTAGTGCAGGATTTAACACCTAAAGAAAAATTTAACGCTAGAGTTATTTGGAAACTGAGAAAAAGAAACCTACGAAAAAATAAGAAAAATCTAGAAAGTGTCCTCGATTATACACCTCCAAGTTCACCTCTCGTAGTTCAAGAACAAGTCAGATATATACCCATAGTTCCTGAACCACCTCAATCCCCAATCTCAACCCTTTGTTCCCATCTACCACCCCCGAACTTACCACCCGGGGTGGTAGCTGGGAATAATAAGTTTCATCTACCACCCGGGGTGGTGCATAGCACTGCTAAGTTTCGTTTACCACCCCGGGGTGGTGAATGGCACATAATTAGTTTCATCCACCACCTTCATAGTTATAGTACTGGGGTCTATTCTCATACCGTATTGGACGTTATCAATAGAACCTATGACTAGAAAACATAAGTTTGATGGTCAATAACTTTGGAGAGCTTTAATTATAAATTCTCTATTTCTTTCAATTTTATTCGCTCCCTGTGTCTATTGCCAGGTATATGTGTTCGAGTTCTTCCCTTAAGGCTCAATTCACACGGAAGGGCAGCGGCCGGCAGTTTTACCTTCAAATAATTATAAACCTTATCTCCATCGAGGAAGGCAAAGTATCCCTTGACAAATAGGTAGTAGGCGGCAACAATACACAACTTTATTGTGTACTGGGTTGTATATTTTGTGAACTGAACCACATGGGTAGATAAATAATATTAACAATATTTTAAATTTCTCTTCTTTATTCGATTAATTCTGTTTTATTACAACAACGTACATGATGAACGTAAAATATTGTCACAATTTGGAATAACAAAAAATAGTGTTCAGTAGCTAGTATCATCACATAATCATTTACAAAATCGACTAGTTTTTATACGTAAATAAAAATAGTTATATTTTTTAAACCTAAAGCATTTATTAACAATCAATAGTATGTAAGTCTTAGTTAGTGTTAAGCGCAATTTACACGCCGGGCCGCCGACAAAACCCTTTCTTCTTAAATTCTTTTCATTCAGCCCGCCGGGTCGTGCCGCCGCCGGGCTTTGTCGGCGGCCCGGTAGGGTCTGTGTGTATTGTGCTTTAGGTTTAAAAAATATAGCTATTTTTATTTACGTATAAAAACTAGTCGATTTTGTAAATGATTATGTGATTGAAGGAATTTTTTATAGCATTAAGTATGCTAACTATACAAATCAAATACATTGGGAAAATGCACCTTATACGTCGCCTCAAAGACGTATAAGGTGGGAAATTTGAATCATATCGGGCGTGTCTCGGTAGCCGAATTGGTCAGGCATTCCCCCTGTAAGGGAAAGACTGCGGGTTCGAGTCCCGCCCGAGAAGATTCTTTTTCCCAATGTATTTGATTATGTGATGATACTAGCTACTGAACACTATTTTTTGTTATTCCAAATTGTGACAATATTTTACGTTCATCATGTACGTTGTTGTAATAAAACAGAATTAATCGAATAAAGAAGAGAAATTTAAAATATTGTTAATATTATTTATCTACCCATGTGGTTCAGTTCACAAAATATACAACCCAGTACACAATAAAGTTGTGTATTGTTGCCGCCTACTACCTATTTGTCAAGGGATACTTTGCCTTCCTCGATGGAGATAAGGTTTATAATTATTTGAAGGTAAAATTGCCGGCCGCTGCCCTTCCGTGTGAATTGAGCCTTAAGGGAAGAACCCGAAAACATATACCTGGCAATAGACACAGGGAGCGAATAAAATTGAAAGAAATAGAGAATTTATAATTAAAGCTCTCCAAAGTTATTGACCATCAAACTTATGTTTTCTACTGATAGTTTCTATTGATAACGTCCAATACGGTATGAGAATAGACCCCAGTACTATAACTATGAAGGTGGTGGATGAAACTAATTATGTGCCATTCACCACCCCGGGGTGGTAAACGAAACTTAGCAGTGCTATGCACCACCCCGGGTGGTAGATGAAACTTATTATTCCCAGCTACCACCCCGGGTGGTAAGTTCGGGGGTGGTAGATGGGAACAAAGGAATCTCAACTAAAGCACAACGAGGAAGATATAAAGTGAAAAGAAATCGGTCAAAAGTGTATTTAGAAAATTTAAAATTAAAAGATGAAGTCGAAAAACTTAAAAAGAAGTGTAATAAATACAGAAAACGTTGCCAAAGAACTGAAGCACAATTTAAACCAAAAAAAAATTCACAACCCAGCGAACAAAATAAATATAAAAAGCTTACAAATGCTATAAAAGAGAGATACACAAAAATTAAGAATACCCAAGAAAAGAAATTAATTAAAAGTATTTTTGATAAAATGGACGGATGTAGAAAAGAAGAGATAGTAAAAGAATCTTTAGGACTGCGTGGGAAGTTAAGGACCAATATAAAAATAAGAAATAGAAATACAGAATTACAAAAAACACTAAGAGACTTTTTTGTTAGAGACGACATATCAAGAGCAACTGCAGGGAAAAAAGAAACAGTAACGAGAAATAAGACAAAAGTTCAAAAAAGATTTCTGTTAGACACAATGAAAAATTTATATAAAGTATTCAAGCAAGAGAAACCAGACACAAAGTGTTCATATTATTATTTTACCAAAAATAAGCCTTTTTTTATTGTCAAGCCTTCAGTTGATGGTCGAGAAATGTGTCTATGCAAGTCGCACGTCAACATTGCCTATAAAGCACAAGCACTTAAAAGAAGACGTGTAATTCAAAGTGACGATTTGAACACGCTTATTGTTGCCACTGTTTGCGATACTAATTGCCAAGAGTGTATGTACGGAACCTGCCCGAAATGTGGTGACAGCAAAATAAAGTATGATTCGACTAAAGATACAGATAATATTAATTGGTTTGAATGGGGTAGGCAAGAAGAAATTTACCATAAGGATGGCAAGAAAATTAAAGCCGTAAAGAATGTTAAGCAAGGTAAAGAAGGATTAATAAAACATTTAATGGAAAGTTTTAATATAGAATTTAATGGTTTTAAGACACATGTCTACAATATGAAAACACAGTTCAAGAATTTCCGGTTAGCAGTGAATAATCTACAGATGAATGAAGTAGTGATCGTTGCTGATTTTAGTGAAAATTATAATTGTAAGCACCATGAGGAGATACAAGCACACCATTTTGGTGGCTCGAGAAAACAAGTAACCCTGCACACAGTGGTAGTTTACGTCCGTGATAGTGACTCTAAGCAGAAAGTAGAATCTTATTGCACTATATCACCTTCAACAAATCATCAACCGGCAGCCATATGGGCCCACCTTCATCCAATTTTAACTGAAATTCGAAACAAGTATCCAGAAATAACAACTATTCATTTTTACACTGATGGACCATTTAGTCAATACAGACAGAAACAAAATTTTTATTTCTGTTCGACAAAACTTTTTGATTATGGATTTTCAGCTATGTCATGGTCATTCTTTGAAGCTGGACACGGCAAAGGCCCTGCCGACGGTGTTGGCGGTTTCCTAAAACGAAAAGCTGATAACATAGTAGCAGCTGGACGGGACATTGTATGCGCTGAAGAATTTTATGAAGTGCTTAAAAATGAAAGCAAAATAAGTCTTTTCTTGGTTACATCAGATGAAATAGATGGTGTCGCAAAACAGTTGCCATCTAATATCATGCCTCTTAAGGGTACGTTGCTTGTACACCAAGTATTTACCAAGGTGCGTGGTCAATTAAGCTACAGAAACTTGAGTTGCTTTTGTAGTAGAAGCTTTTGTACATGTCTTCAACCTAAAATATATCAGCCGATTTCATGTCTTGAATATGAGAAAAAATGCGATGTTGTAACATTGGAGGACGTTGATGATACTCATATTGAATACACATTTTCTTCTGACGATGACATTCCTATAATTTCTTTTAAGAGCTCTAACAAATCTCCTCTAAACGAGGTGAAGCTAATAGATTTAACTAAACCACACAATAAAAATATGTTCAACATTGTATACCATTCTGACGATGACCAGCCTTCTTCTTCGAATTTTAATGAACAAAATAAAGAAAACCATGGAGTACAGTGTGGAGACTTCCTAATTGTGAACGTGCGTGCAATTAAAGGCAAAACCTATAGATATGCCTGTGTCGTTAATAATTTAGACGACGATGGTGACATTTTTGTAACTTTTTTGAGGAACGTAAAAAACGCTCAGTTGTTTCGTTTAGACAAAACCGATATGTCTTTTATAGATTATAGAGACATTATTTGTATTTTGGAAAACCCAAAGACCTCTTTTAAACGAGGCCAAACTTATTACGATTTTAATAAACCTATAGATATTTATGAAAATTGATCTCAACAAGATAACTATGTTCCTACTATTTCTCAATTTTTTTATTAGCATTATTGTAATTCATATTGATAATAAATGCCTATTACTGTTATTATTTGTTGTTTCTAAAGAAATTTTACATAACTCTTTATTTTGTAGTTGATAAGCAATGAATCTTGTCTCTTGAGTTACGGATTTTGTCTCCTGGTAAACCAAGTTGTCCCAATTATTGTTTAGTTTATTTTTGTATTTTTGGTGTTATTAATGACCATTTTCAATTCTTTTTGATGTGATTATTTAAAGTTTAATGGGAGAAGTATGCCCTAGTTTTGTTTTCATTATTAATTAATTTAAATAAAAATAAAAGGAAAATTTCCTTTTGCAGTTTCGACTGGTGACTCAAGAGACGTATTTTATAAATTTATCTAAGACAATGTGATAGGTACTTTGTGTGCATGTGATCTCATTAAACTTACCTTTTCGCCAAGTTATTACGAATACACTGATTTAATCTTTAATTTTGTTTTATTTTATTTAAATATATGACAGTCACCCAGGGGACCCGTTTTTGGACCCACCTCCACATTGAACCCAAAAACTAGCAATAAATATATTTTAAGTTCGTGGCCATATAAAAAAACCTAAAGTGCAAAAACAAATCTTTGTAAATATTATCAAAATCAATGGAAATATTGAGGTTTGTTTTTTTAATATTTTTTGTCGATCTTTACAAGAAAAAGTTGATTGACCCACCTACATATTATTCATAGAATAAGCACCTACCCGGTTTCCCGGTGTATTTCGAAGTACCTACCCACCTACGATATTAGGGCCTTAGATAGAGGCCAGACTCGTGGTCACATAATACCATAAATACTTAGTTCAGACAACAATCGCAACCGCACAACCTATTCTAAGATGAAAATAAGAGAGAGTAGATAACTTTTAATTGGCCATCATTATGCTATTGACCTTGCTATGGTAATAATTAGCTGTAAACTGTCCGAAATATTAAAATAAAACAAAATAAAATAAGTACCGTAAAATTTACCCATTTACCGGTTAGGCACGAATGCCACATCTAAATAGTTGTTCATCGGCGTTACGATCGGGATCCCGGGTTTGAATTGAATCCTGGCCGACGTGAACCAACTCCTAGCACAATTAATTTAGTTTAGTTTAGTTGGAGTAAGAGGAGATATTTATTTTAGTAATGTCGGTTGTTAATAAATATTCACTATATAGGTAGGTACTAATCGTTTATTCACAGTAGTTCCGGGGAAGGATTTCCGTAGCGGAACTAGTGAGACTTTTTTTCCCAATGGTTCCGTGGCGGAACTAGTGAGACTTCTTCCAAATAGTACCGTGGCGGTGAATAATGCTGGGATGATAACGAGGACTTCTTCCGTTAACCCATAACGCACCAGAATTATTTTCAACCCAGAGTTACACCCGCAAAAACTTATATCTACATACATCCACGCAAGTGTAGGTTGAGGTGTACATGCACATACACCCACATTACATTTTTATTATCTTAAGCTAATAGCAGTATTATAAAAAAATGCGAGAAAATATGCCTATCTGGGTCACTTTACATCCTGGCATTTGAGACCCAAGACGACGTGCGGTTTTAGTCGGAATATCCGTGTAATTTCTACACGAAAAAAGGAGCAATTAATAAAAGCCCATTTTATTTACACACTTTATTGAATTAACATAAGTAAAACAAACATTAATATCATATTGAAATGAACCCCAATGACAGTATACTGTTACCGTAAGTACAACATTTAACTATATTCATAACATTTAATCAATTCAATTCACAAAACGATTAGATATGTAGATAATTACAGTGATATTAGATAGATGATATGGTGAGAACGTGTAACGTGTCGTGTGAGATATAAGATAAATACAGATATTATTCATCTTCAATAGTTACAGAGAAGAATTCTGGACCTCAATTCTGCTAATTTATCAACCACCACTGACATTGCAAAAAAATACAATGAATTTTAGACTTTATTGCTATAATCTTAAAGTCCAAAAAATTTCAATGTTTTTTTCATTCAGCCTACAATATGCCAATTAATTTTACACTTAAACAGCATAACAGTAAAGTCTAACATTAAACGGCATTTATTGCAGTGTCTGTCGTACGATAGTGCTTGAACAGAATTAAAGTCCTATTAAAGCCTGTTGTACACCCATGTTCCACGGCGCACACAGCGACCGCACCGTGTTTGTGAACAAGCTTCCTCAGTGCTCCATAGAACACTGACGAACGTATCTACACACGGCAAAAACTTTTACGGCGCAAAACCTGTGTACAACAGGCCTAATACCTACTAAATGTGAAATTACATTCTTTGGACACAATTCACAGGTTTATCATTTAGGCGACATTTTGGTAATCTAACATTTAGCGAATCTAATTTTGGTAATCTAACATTTAGCGAATCTAAATTCCACAACCAATATTTATTACTATAATTTAAATTCTCACTCGTCAATATTCTAACATTTCACCAGAGCGTCATAGATTTTATGTCCGTTCATTAAATCAATAAAGTTGATTATTAAGATATGTGTATAACATCGCTTAGTACCGCAATGTCGCCCATTATTGCTTATTATTGTTGGAGCTAACTTCTAGATGGCCAATTCTTGTACACACAGTTGATTCTAGGTAGTTTTATAGTAGTTCTATGATCACCCTATTAGGGAACCATATTACATATTGGCTTAGAACTGTAAACCAATGTAACCAATTGGAATATGTTTGTCCTCAGACTCAGATCATTAAATTATTGGGACTAGTTACAACATAACAGCCAATTAGTCCTGACCTCATTCAAATGAGTAGTTTCAATAACCCAAAAGGCACTCATCTGACATTTTTATTCAAAATGCTGTTTAGAGAGAAGAGCACTTGTCTTTAAATGTAGTTACTTAAATAAATTCATTTTTTTTTACATAAAATAACATTCATAAATAGTCTGTCACTTAAAATATTATTGCTATAAATACCTATATTGATCGAAAACTAGGGATTTCGTGAAGCTTACTTTCAGCGTGCTCCGCGAACACACTCTATTCCTTTAACATTCATAATGAAGAGCTTATACCTACGTAATATATAACAGAAACTAAATAAAATATAACACGACAAATAAAATAAAATAAAAACATTGACCTCACATGTTTGAATTTTTTTTAGTAAATCAACTGCAGCGTAATTGCAGTTGATATATTTATTCAGGAGTGTAATGGATCCTAGACTTGCTTGAAATGGATCGAGAACTAATTTGGCCATATTTAATTATAAGAATTGGCCATCTATCATGTCGCCTGTTTGTCACAACACTGAATTGTAAAGAAACGTTTATTACAGTGAGTATAATGACTAAAATAGAAAACAGATTGTTTAAAAATATATATAGGTACATAGTTACGGCATTGACTAACAGTTTACTTATCCGAGGAAGATATGTAAAGAACAAATATACTTTTAATTTACTAATAATTATATTGAATACAAAAATTAAATGCTTAACGAAATAACAGCGGTAGAACAAAAACATCAGATATTTTTGTTGCATTTTTGATATTACAATTCTTAACTATACTCAGTCAATAATTACTATTAACTTTAATACTAAAGGTGTCGAAACTGATATATCAGCGTAGCCTACTCACATACAATGACAGTTAATATTGTTACCAGATACTACATTGAAAGAACCACACCTCTAGTGAGCTCGTATACACCGTCAACTATGGCTTAAAATTCATATAGAGATAATATTATTGCGACCGACGAACGTAATAATAAACCACGTACATGTATTATACGCATCTTATTGTTCTGTGAAGAGTTAATTCCAAATATATTTCATTTATAAGCATTCGAATACATACATTTGAACTATACAACTGTGTAAGATAAAGTGAATATACAAAGAAATCATCTGTATCATATTTACCCTGGTTCACTACAATATTATTATAAGATGAATATTCTGTAGATCTACTTTAATCGTAGTGTACCTAGACGGGGACTGAAGCCAAAATATTGGATATTATATATGCATAATAAATTACACAACCCTTTTTACCCAATCGTCCCGAACCTGTATGTGAATATAGTTTTAGTAAGACATAGCAAAATATTAATATGTATGTATATAATAGTGCTTTTAATCACCAATCATAACTCACGAACGAAGTAATCTGCATTTAAACTTTTCTTTATTCAAAATATTTAAATATAAAGTAGTAATGTCAAATTTTAATATTATGTATTAACCGTAAAATTCAAGAAAGGGATCCTCGAAAACGGTGCAATAAGAATCTCAAATACATGTGCTAACACGACAATTGTAAAGAAATTCACTATTACATTTATAAATATTTGCTAAGATTGAATTTAATTACACTATTATACAGCGCAGTCTGACCCTGTCAATAAAGGCTAATATAATTTAATAACACGATGCAAAATGTACGCACACGTACAATTTACGGTATAACATAATTTGCAAAACATATCTAAGAACGAAAGGCACCAACTTTTAGTTTAGTGTCTTAAACACGCGCTTCTTTTATGATAAATTAATATCACTGCTTGATAACGCAGTTCGAATATTCACAACTGCTGAAAAGTACTGGATGTAAGCGAACCATAGTTAATTGAAGAACTCAATATATCTTGAAGATCAGGCGGATATCTTTACTAATATATTATTTAACTAAATATTAGCGCGTAATATCGGAGTGCGTTAAAAATCAGCCATCATTGACATTTAAAAACCAATATGATAAAATGTTATAGTGCACGATACGTTTTCGATATATACTATCGATATAAATATAAGTCGATAAATTAAATCATAAACAACTATTGATACATAACACGGTTATTGTAATAATGTCATAATTTTATATAATTGTTAACCTAACGAGTGACGTATCCTGCCTATAACATATTTGGCGAATAATAAACAAGTATAATATTGAGAATATTATCAGTATTAAATATAATACACTAACATCGCACATATAAGTACGGTGTATTTTACACACACTAAATCATTATAATATTACTTAGAAACAACAAAACAAACTAAATATAATTTAGAAGCCTAGCTTATATTAAAATTTAAAAAATTGAGCAAATAAAAATAACAATAACAATACGAATCATAATAATTGCTCTATGTAATGAGTATAATAAAGATAATATCAATTTTCATGTATATAACCTTAACTGAACGTAGTAATACAATTTATAGTATATTAATAAATTAACACCTAATTATTATATACTAATCCTTTAAAATTGCATTGTACTAAATTTTAATAATATCATTGAAAACACCGATGACTTATTTATTAATCTTTATCAGAAAGCATTTGCGTTACAATTGCCTTGCCAATTAGTTTACATAAATAGTTCAACCTCGCGGGAGGCGCCGGCCGGCGGTCGCGGCGGCCGCGTGAACTAATAAGCGTGCACTATTCACTACTACCTGCTTCTCTATTCCAATAACGCGTGTACAGCATCCTGACGTAGCATTTGCACAAAAGTGCAACCCCGAACGTTAATCACAGCTATGAAATCTCTTCTCTTTAGTAAATTACTATTTTTTTTTTTCAAATAATCTTTTCACAAAGTTATATCTATAGATTAACTCTAATTTACCGTGTAGTACTTATTTTACAAAGCTCTATACATTGTCTTAATTGCAATTTAATAGACTATAAATAATTGATTTTATCAAAAATTTTATTGCTACGTTTATTTGAAGCAAAACCACACAAAAATAGTTTCAACTTTTAACTGCACAGATCGAAATAAATATAGTATAAAACATTTTTATATAACGCAAATACATCGATATAGAAACGAAATTTTGACTAGAATTTGTACAATTTTAAAACATTCTACTTTCAGAATAATTTGACTAGCATACGGCTGACGATTTAAACGAAATACGAACTAATTCATCAAAACTAACGACGTCACATTCAAATACGTATAAATACATTTTAGACGCCACTTTGGCACAATCATCTATACTGAAATACTGCAGGGGAAGACTTGGGAAATATGTTATTGGGATATGTTCGGAGAATATTAAGTCTAATTGCGTAATCTTACAACTAGGGTGCAAAAGTAATAAGTAGATGGTGGATAATACCATAATCTTAAGTAATTGCTATTAACTTGATATTATTATTGTAAATTTAATTTTAGGTATGTCATGTTTAAAATACACGTGCGATCTAGATATCCTTATTTACGAAATTGATATCCAAAGTATTTTGGCACTTGATATTTGTCATGTGGCACGTTTGTCCTTTATTAAGGAAAATAATATTCACTGGGAAGATTTTAATACAGTGGTCCTATAATATCTTATCCTACGTTAGCCTATGTGATTTTTTTTAGTTTTTTTTTTGGAAATATTTCGATTACCACAGGACTATATTTCATCTAAGACTAAATACAATGAGCACAGTCTGGAGAGGGTGATGAAATAATTCAAATGAATCTTTCTACATTACATTACTAAACATTAACTACTTTCAGAATAATTTAGCATAAATCCACAACATTATTAATGTTAAACAAACTTCAACAATCTTTGGCTTTGATCCCTAGACCAATATTATTTTTATTCGACTTAATTTTCTGCAGCAGCCGATGTACCTACACATTGTGTATACGTTAGAGATCTTATTAGTTCAAATGTAAAATAAATTAGAAGACTATCACATTTAGCAACACTATTTTTATACACCTAACGTCTTTTTTGTGAATCAGACGATTTTAAATGATATACTGAATGTTCCTTCACCTGTCTTCGATTTAAAGTAAGTTTTCTTAAAGGATTTGATCCCATCGGTTTCGTATCGCCGCGTCGCGTCCGAGCGCCGCAACTACTGTAATACCTAATTTTCCAGGTCATTACAATTATTTATATACAAATATTGTCTTTAAACCCTCTCACTCTGTTCGCTATTCTATCACTACGCTACGTCAGCGAGTCCGAGGTCGATTGTAACGCATCTACGCCTACCTACTGTACGCCGACACTCGATTACACTTACTTTGAACATTATTACTTGTGGTCGGTACTGATCATAATGGAAAATAAATCCAATAGACAATTGAAATATTCAACCGCTTAAATCCATAGTAAATTCGATCAGCTTAGATAACTCCTGTTGCATACTTTGTTATAAATTCATAAGCCGTGAGCAGTGAACTGTGAACAAAAACGTAAATATTTACTCGTTTACTATATTCAAAATGAGTCCTTTGTGAATTTGCGGTGCGTTCACTGATCACGGATTAGTACAAATTTTAAAATGTCAGTCATATTTTTTCATTATTCATCTTTTTTTCAAAACCCCCATACCTGGTCTCTTTGATATATAAATCACTGACATAGTCTGCTCCAATCAATCAAATACAGTGGAGAATAAATATAAGAATATCTAAAATACTTATAAACTCGTAACAAATGTAAACATACATTCAGCAAGGATCTAATGCTCAATAGTTTCACTCGATTTATACATTGATACATTGTTTGGTCACGTTCATTTGAAGAAGAATATCGGAGCCAGGGCCCCGTAGTGCGGCATAAGGAGCGCGCGCTCGTTGTGGAACAACTTGTAGGCGGCGCCGGGGGCCTGGCCGCGGAGCCCCATTCAATGGATCGGCGCCTTCACAATATGGTTCGGCGCGATGTAGTGGTAGCCCGGCAGCGGCAGCCCGGCGGTCTCCATCGTGATCCTGGAACATTTCATGTTGAATAAACAACTGTTCAACTTGCTTCTGTGTAGCACAATCTAAGTTCTATGAAGTCACAATTTCCACAATCAATTTTAAAATAACAATATGTGAGAGCCCGTTCGTTGGGAGCATTTGACCGAGTGAAATGTTCGTGTTAATGGACAGTCAAGATGACGATCAAATAATAACTTGGATGGAAATGGAAATAAAGGAAAAAGCTGCAAGAGGTTCAGATTTGAGAACAAATCAGATTTTTATATAATATCCAAGAAACAGTTAAAACATGGAAACACTAGGATACAAATTAAACGTAAGGAAATCTCTTACCAGGAATTTGGATGATCCAGTGAGCTGTAGGATGTAGGTACACGATGGAGCAGAGTTCAGCATAATCAGGTATCACGGGAATGTTTGGTACCTGGGTAGGCAGGATTGTGACCAAGGTTCTTGAGGAAGCATCGTGTTCGGAACATAATATACATTTACCTGCACTTAAGACTAGAGGCTCTGTTACATATAATTTATTTCAATAAAAAACATACGCGTACTATTATTATTTTATTTAGTATGTACTTTAAAACAATACACTTTTGCTTAACGATTCTAGCGAGTAATATAAACCTGAAACGAATACGTAAACGTTTACTACCTTAAAATTAACATGATTTTTATTACAAATAAAAATTATATTAATAGCTAAATAATTTGCGTTTCCTACGGAACTACTTTTAGAAACATACGAATTGGACCTCAATTTTAAATTCGCACTAATTAATAAAAGAATGTTTAGAAAAAACAATGCCATTACTGTACTAACTGCTATAGCTTCGCTATCTCTATTGTAACACCGCTGTTTACCTTGATTCGATAAGGTCATCTAAATATAAAACAGTCCAAACCACTTATTATACTTCTAGAAGAATCATAAGGGTTTTAAATATATAATAAATTAATAATAAAAAATCCAACATTCCCATTCTATCCGAAATATTTTTGGCGCAAATAGAAAGACTCATACCATCTACGAACGAAATGTATCCTAGCTTCTAACATAATGAAAGTCATACACAAATGATTATGATCAACATTATAAAACTATTAAACAATACTGTTTGTTACTAGACTGATTGTGACCGCTGTACCGCGCCATAGGTACACGCAGCGTGGTGTAAAAAAAAGAGAAAGAAAGAGCAGGAGACAAAAGCGAGCGACCTACCACCATGAGCGTTGGCATCAGACTGACCAAATCTGACGGTCGTTTGGTCGATACTCGCCCCGTCTAGCCGCTCACATACCCAAGGCGCGGTACGGCGAAAGATATAAGATATAACATAGTATATAACAACATATAGTACATTTGTAGTTTTACAATGCTGATCTATTGATTGCTAAAATGTGTCAAAAGATTGTAAGGAATATCAATTTAGCAACTAGTAAATCTTTAAACCGAGACGATTTATTTTATTAGTAATTATTTAAAAAATCTAAGTTGATCTTCCATTTAAAATGTTTATACAGAGGTACAAAAAGCCATCAAACAATACTTCTTTATAGATTAAAATGACTATGTATAAAGGTGGTGGCCTAAACAATATCGTACTATAGCTTTACTGTATTCGTCTAGAACGCTCGTGTCGCAGAAGTATCGCTTGATGTTTCTCTTCTTGATTAGACACCCTGTATTTTGATTCCAAATAGATACTTTATTATATCTGTCCGCAAAAGCACTCTGTATATTTTACAGCTAATAGCTTCTACGTACTCTACTATTGTCAAGATTCCTAGTTGTCATTAGTCGTACCTATTCATTTTTAAATTTTCTCGATTAGTCCATCATGTAACTGTACATGCAGGTAATGTCACCATCGTGATTTTATTTTATAAGCTTGAAAGATCCTTGTATTCCTGATTATGTTTTATACACTTGGTCTTTCTTTGTCAGTTCATAATACAGTTCATAATAACCTTTGGCAAGTTCACTACTGATTTTTGCATTATTTAGTCAAATAGAGTACTTATCACTCTGCTCGTGATTCAAATATAAAAGTAAATATATATTGATGAGTTTTATAAAATTTAAGCTCAAACGTGTACTATAATTAGTGTGTAACATACTCGTATAACACTTTCTAACAAATGCATGTCGATGAACTTTCGATAGTGCAAGTAATCATGAAAATCATCAATATATTGAATAAACTACAAAAGATGAAAACAGTTATTCTCAAAAAATAAAAGAATTTCTTTTATTTAATCTTACAAATAATACTAGACGATAACGACAACCGCATCGGCGGAGCCACGCTCGTGCGTCGCACCGAGCACATTCACGACGACACAACACAGAACGGGAGATCGATACGATTGAAATAAAATCCTACGATGACAAGTGTAGTTACATGATTTGGGAGTAACAAAGTGAGCGGTCGGTGCGTACGCCTAGTACGGGTTGTACTTGTTGCGCTCCTTGGAGGGTTTGGAGGGCGAGTCGTCGTCGTTGCGGCGCTGGCTGAAGGGCTTGTGCGCGCGGTGCACGCCCGTGGTCTGCACGGCCGCGCCGCCGCTCAGCAGGTCCGTGAGGCCGCCCAGCGCCGACAGCGAGCTCAGCGCGCCCAGCGCACCCGACTTGCTGAGCAGCTGCGCCAGCGGGATGGCTGAGGCCAGCGGGCTGGCGGTCGCGCCCGTGCCGCCCGCCCCGCCCGCCCCGCCCCCGCCGGAGCCCGAGCTACCCTCCAGATTCGCCTTCTGGAGCTCCACACTGGGGAGCGGGGGAGGAACGATGTAAGGGTCAGGTGCCCCGCTGGGCCTATTCGGGCGTTCGCTTACTACACTACTACTTGTGGCGCGAGAAGGACGTTGACCCGAGTTTGTGACGTCATTTTATTGGAATGTACGGTTTTCTTCTTTCTTTTTCATAGTATACCTTATTCTTTGCGAAGGTTAAATGAAAATTGAGGTTTTAGATTTCCTTGTAAGTTTATAATTTCGTTTACCCAACTATTATTTAGATTCAATTTAGTTAACATTTTTTAAATTTTAACAAATCAAATTTAGGCAACTTACAAGAACCGTTTCAAACAATAACATACATTTTTATCTATCGGTTCACAGATAAAACGTGACATTTTTTTAATATCGCTTATTTATTTGCGAAAATTCTAAATTGCACGAATTTATTATTTTATTATTCGTGCGACTCTGGTCAAACGCCAATTACAGTATTTCAGATAGATTTTACACTAAGCGATGAAACGTTACCGAAATGGCCCATAGGGTTAAGATAAATCAGAGGAATATTGTAGGATTTCAAATAAATTGACCTTTGAAATGGACTAGGCAAGAATTTGTATGGACATGTATGGGCAAAATAATACTCCGCTGGAGTGTCGGATGGAATTCTGTCAGGAGGAGTCATTGCACATGTTATTCATAAAGTAATATCTATTAATGTGCTTACCTCATGTTAATGAGATATTGGGCGAGTGCCACCGAGTCAGGGTTGCCAGAAATCGTTATGGTCCGGTCAGTGCTGCCACCCTCGCGCTCCTCACAGTTAGATATCCGGATCATGGCGCCGGAGATTTGTCGGATTTCGGCGATCTTGGTGCCACCCTGTAATTATTTTACGCTCAGTTGTGTTAAATAAGTTAAGGTAATACATGAAATCATAGGCGCTTCGACTGAAACTTAAGAATCTAACAAATACCCATTAAAATAGATCTAAATGTCTCACTTTTTTCATAGTTTTAGTGGAGCTTTATTTAATTTTTTAAGGTGCTTTAAAGGAAATCAAAGCCTTCTTCAACAGAATATCATCTGTCAATCAATCAGAAGGTATAGTTGCCACATATATCATACCAGAGCACTTTAGCGCGCGCGAATTGGTTTGATATAATGTATGCTTGGTGGATTTGAGACCTTCACCACCGTAGTAACCCGTGCTACCCTCAAAATACACCCAAAAGATGTGTACTGCTCATGATACAGTACATTTTGTGATGTGACTTAGGGATGCCGATATGGTTATCTTGGTACTTGCATGTGTGGTCGGCTTCCGTCCCAAATTACGATATCTATGAAAGGATCAATAACAGTAGAGAAAGCTCGGAAAGTATGTAAGGATGGCGGGCTGTCGTCTCTGCCTGCCTCGGAGGAAAATAGGCGTGGGCGTATGTTTGTTATAAATTATACCTTTCCAATGATGCATCCTATAAGTTCGTTGGGTACGGTCATCTCGTGCGACTGTTGGTTGGTGGCGGGCTGATTGCGCGACTGGTTGGACGAGCGCAGTTGTGATCCCGCCAGTGCGGCTAACGCTGAGAGATCAATAATTTTACATTTTCAATTAAATTTAGTAACAGTAATGTTAATAATTGGCTGGAAAGCTATGGAAGGTTCAGATTAATTTAATAACCATTTTTTTTGTGACTGCGAGTCACCTAAAATTTATGCAATTCGTTCAAAAGCAATGCTGAATCATATAAAAATCTATGGTAAGGGTTAGAAAGTCAATAAATATAGAGGTCTAATACTGTGATATCAATATAGGTCCTTCCACAAATAAATAATAGAAATTGGCACATATTTAAAGGATCATGAGTCGATTTTATTGACTGTTTAATCCCTACCGCTGCTGATTTCTGACTCTTCAAAGGGTGCTATGGAAGTCGTACACTGATTGAAAATTACAAATGGCGCCCAAATTTTAACGTGAGAGATACTAAAGTTCAGGCATCATGCAATTAAAAATTAGTTCATTTGCATTACAGTGCAACTTTTAAATCAACAAAGTCTTGCATAGTTACCTGCAGGGTTAAGGCCCGCGGCATTCGCTGGTCCAAGACCACCGAGACCCAACGCAGCCAAGCCAGCCAAAGGTGATTTGCCCAGTCCTCCCATCTATAGTTCAACAATACACTTATTTAATAATGGTAACAAAAAACTGCATAAATTAGTTTACCCAAACCAAACTTCATGTTGTACAATTTCATATTGTTTTTACAAATATATTGTTAATTAAAATCATTCAATTTTAAAATACATAGTTACAGAATGATTTTTCTGTTTGAGTTACACTACTGAATAAGTAGGTATTTTACAAGGTCATATGCAAGTGTAAACAAAAAGAAATCAATACTATAGTAGGAAGAAGAAATTATACTACATGGTGTGTAGGTTTCATTGAAAAGAGACATTGAAAATATGCACTGCACATCATATAAATTTTAAATAGTTAAAATAGCTCCAGCTGCTTGTTTTCATCTTCTCTGACATGGCCGGGATGGGATGGCTGGATAGGGTAACCTGGGTAGAAAGTAAGTATTAAATACTATGAAAATTCGCAAACGTACAAATTCTCCACGTTCGGATGACATCCTTAAGCAGGCAGAAGTTTATAGAATTTGAGATTTGCGAATTTTCAAAAGTTAACACTCCACATTGTGAGTTCTTGACTGGTGCTGCCCATAAAAATGCACCTCTTAAAATACAAAAATGGCAGAAATTACTGTATTCTAATGTTTAAACGTTATCGTATGGTTAAGCCATGCGCGTTCATGGTTAATCACCACTATCATTTCTCGTGTGGAAAATAAAAAGTAAAACGTCGGAGTAGGCAAGGCAAAGGCAAAATAAGGAGAGGTGCAAGTAGGGGAATTTTTTATAACTGTATATAGCTGTCGTGTGCGTGAGCGACGATGTTGAAGTAGGTACATATTTCGCTCGTATCTCGGCAATGCCAGAAAACAAACAGATAAAGCTTTAAAAGTGTATATTACTACAGTACGTTAAATATTACAAATGATTCAATTATGCTGAAGTATTAAATGCTAGACACTACGGATCGGTATAATTATGGGAATCAAATGTATATAAGAATCATACAAATGTAAGGGGGTACGTGCAAACAGGAAACAGTATAATATCCATGTCTCAAGCATAAGGTGTAAAATAACAGCGCAAAATAAAATGGAATTCATTTCTACATTCCACATCACCGGGGTTCTAAAACTATTCATATACAATGTTAATTCATGTCGCTACGGGGATCGACACCACACATCCAATTCGAGGGGATTCTGGGGCAGCACCAATCACATAATGTCACTCGGTTTCCACACAACCTCATAGAGAAGAAATACGAATACTAATAAAAATAGTACTTGATTGCAAATAGGTTTGGGCAATACTTGAGATTCAACTCTACAGGATGCTTAGTTTAGCATTGGTCTGAAAGACGGAAAGTAAGGCGGTACATTCAGAATAACGCGAGTAGTAAATAGTTGTTGAAGTTTGCCTACACGAATTGGCGAAAGTCTGGCGGGACAATATCTTCTAAAGATTAAATAGCTGTACTAATTTTGAATAGCATAACTTGGTACAATCTGTCAGACTAAAGAAAGTATTTCATTACAATAAATTAATTAATATTTTTTCAATTTATAGATGTTAAACGTAGTCGAGTCCGACATATCCATCTCATTATTAGCTCTGATGAGATGAATCCCGAGGATATCTCACACAAATGTCGAATCGGTTCTCGCGGGATTCGAACCTAAGATCTTTTTCTTACAGGTAGAATCCTCTGACCACTGAGTCATCGACACAGTCCATCCATCCAAATTCCTATATATCCGTTTTTGGGGCGACCGTGGAGTCATCTAACGACAGTCGTATGCGTGACTCCATTCGATTTTTCTGATATTAATCAAATTGAACAGTTAGCATACTTAAACGTTTTAAAATTTCATAAACTACACATATTGAGAACACTTGTACTTTTTCCACAGTATTTATTATATTGAAACTGACTGGTTTTGGATTGGAGCAAAATTGGAGCAAAAGTTTTGGATGTTGGCCGGGCCGGTTTCATAAATATATAACAAATATTATGTAAAAAGTACAAGCGTTCTCAATCTCATCAGTCAACAGTATAAATAGTATTTCATAACAAGAAATATACTTTTAAGTACACTGAAAAAGGAAAAAGGGCCAATCAACTTTGCCAATTCGTAACAGACAGTACTAAGGCGGTGGGTGTTGGGTGGTGGGTGGTGGGTACATCTCTATGAGGCCGGGGCTCGTACCGAGGACGCGACTCACAAGGTGGTGCTCGTGCAGCGGCGAGGGCAGCAGGTGGTGCGGCGGCAGCGCGCCCACCAGCGGCGGCTTCATCTCCAGCGCCAGGGGGAACACCGGCGCGCACACCGCCTGCAGCGCACCTTCTTACACTCGCGCCACTACTGCCTAACACCTAACACCTAGCTCCTGCCTACCTTCTGCCATCCATCGCCTACCTCTTGCCATTTACCGTTTACCGCGTGCCATCTAACTATCGTTTTTTTGTGTACGTGTTAACACTTTGTGGTAATGTCGGGATCGAACCAACTAAAACTTATGTCCGCTTCGATTTTTTTTTATACCACTTAGGTGGCAGACAAGCACACGGCCCACCTGATGGAAAGTGGTTACCGCGGCCTATGAACGTATGCAACACCAGGGGCGTTACACTCGCGCTGCCTACCCTAGATCGATCGATGTCGATTTTATAACAGGGACGCGCCGGGGTATACCTCCTGTCATATCTACTGCCTACCTTCTGCCAGTTACCGCCTATCTCTTGGCGTCAACCTATCGTATTTTGTGCACGTGTACTACCGGCTATGTCGTGAAATGGTTACGTCGGGATCAAACCAACTAAAAGTTACGTTCCAGTCAGTCTTTAAACAGGACGTAGCCGACGGGGTATACCCCTAAAAAAACTTTCTATGAAAACTCCTACCCATTTCCTACCTCATGTCATCTACCCTCTTACCAATTCCCTTTGACTCCTAAATCTACTACCTAATACGACTTCGTTTATGCTCAGAATATGAGGTGATAGAATTAACTTATGCATAAAATTAAAAATGTAGATTTTCTACACGGGAGGCAATGACTTGTGTAGAACCGGTATATCTTTCCGGTAAGAACCACAGAAGTCGTTATTCTAATCTGTCAACATAATCCAGATTTTGGTAAAATTTGAATGTTTAATTTACAAGTCAAGGTCATGACCAGATAATTATATACACTCAATTATGTCAACACTCAACAGTGTTATTCAACAGAATTCAAAGTTGTGTGTAGCATCCTTGCTAGATTAGCTTTTTAGATTTATAAATATAGTTACTTCAAATTTACGCTCAATAAAATTTTCGACTCTGGTACTTAATTTATATGCTCATTGCAGAAAGATAAAAGAAAACTGAACTATCGCCATGCAGCTGCTGATTAGATATGTTCTAATTTACATTCGTAATTTTGAACTGTGTTTCGCCACTTTCGCTGCTAACCGGTACTTAAAAATTAAACCTAACCGTTGTTGTTCTGCTATGCTATACAAGATATTGATTTTGTATGCAATATTATGTTTGCCGATATTCTTAATTATAATACATATAGGTTACAAAAAAGTGCCTCATTGAATATTACGATAGTCATAAAGATGGTAATCCAAATTCCTAAGGACTAGAATGACACTGAGCCTGAATCTCGATTTATCTGAGGTCAGATTGTATAGGCAATATGTCAAACTATCAATCTGTCCTCAGATAAATCGCGATTCAGGCTGAGTGTCAATCTAGAATACGGGCCTAAGTTTATTTGTCGAAATGTGGACATTTATTTCGTACAGTACAAACAAAATGAAGTGCGTGCAAATAATCAATTTTAAATCGACGGAATTTAGTTGCAAGGACGTAAAAAGTGAATCTATACTTATATTATAAATGCGAAAGTAACTCCGTCTGTCTGTCTGTTACGCTTTCACGCTTAAACCACTGAACCGATTTTAATATAATTTGGTATGAGGGTAGATTAGACCTTGAGAAAGGACATAGGCTATGTTTGGTCGCGATAACCGACATCCACGCGGGCGGAGCCGCGGGCAAAAGCTAGTGTCGAATACTATGCATGACAAGACCAAGTTTATTTAGAACAAATAACAGGTGAAATAAGAATTTATTGTCTATGTGAATTGATGAAGTTTGCTTTTTTCTTCTTATACACTCGCCCTTAGACGAAATTTATTACTATTTATATATTTTTTTTAAATATTAGAACCGAAATTACTAATATTCCTTCTAACCCCTCCAACTAAGCTACATTGCTTGTGCTAAGAGTGGGTTCACGTTAGTAGCGTAATGGCCAGGATTCGAACCCGGGACCTCTCGATCGTAAGGCCGACTCCTTAACCAGTAAGCTACCGACGCTTATTTTGTTCGTACTGTACAAGTTGGCTAATCAATATATTACGGAAAAAGTCAATACTCAGGCCAGGCTTAAATATGTGACAGTGTCATATCACGCTTTGCTATTCTCCTATCATGGTTTATTAATATTTTCATACATATTCTAATCATGAATTTCGATAATACGTTTCTTGGCTATTGTAGTGGTATTGTTTGTATAATAATTTAGCGTAACACTTACATCTTGTGCGGGTACAGCATAGTTTCCTTGAATAGTGTATGCTTGACCTCCAGCTAAAATCACAGGACCGGCTACATTTGGTTTTGGCCTGTATGGGATTGTGGCTCCTTTTGGTGGGCTCTGAAATAATAGTACAGGATTTATTTATTTACTTTTTTACATAGAATATTAGCAACAGAAATTACTAATATTTCCTCTAACCCTACCTAAAGTGAATTGCTTGTACTAGGAGTGGATTCACGTCGGTAGTGTTTTTTTTTTATCGTGCGATATATCCCCACGGATACCACTCCCACGGAGCCGGTGGAGGCGGTTATGTCTGACTCGAACCGACTAAAACGCACGCCGTCTTGGGTCCTTGGTTGCCGGAGGTGAGATTGCCGCACCCCGGCAGAGCGTCGGTAGTGTAGTGACCAGGATTCGAACCCAGGACCTATCGATTGTAAAACCGACTCCTTTACCACTAAGCTACCGATGCTTCAAATCTTCTTATATTACAAGTAGACTTGCAACGAATATTCGGTTACTATTCGGTATTCGGCCTATTCGGCTGCTTTTATTATATTCGGCCGAATACCGAATATCTATTATTCGGCCGAATACCGAATACTTAAATAATATATTTTGTCATAGAGAAATAATTGGTAAAATGAAAAATTAAAATCGATTGATTACGTATATATTCATATTTTCATTTCTGTTATAATCATTTAAGTAGTCATTGGTGCATAACACAGGTGCATAATCATCTTCTGAATTGGAAAAATGGAGGATTCTATGTATTTGAATTATTGTGGTAATCAAAATTTAGAAGGGTAAGGTTCTCATTTCTTTTATAATCATGTATTAAGTAGTCATTGGTACATAAAACAGGTACCTACATAATTTAATCATTTTCTGTATTAAACAAGTTAAGATTTTTTCTATGCATTTGAATTATTTTCATAATCAAAATTTAGAACGGGAAGGTTATGGTGCAGAAAGACTAACTTTTTTGCATCATCCTCGAAGTATGCCCATATAGGCGATTTTTTTTAAAGGCCATAATCGATTTTTTTATTATTAAAGTACGTTCATAATTATTTAATTGTTTATTTGTTAAATTTCACACTATCACACTTACAAACAGATCAAAACTAAGAGAGCACAATAAAATATCCACAAAATGAACTTGTCGAAACATGCAGTGCGTTAGCAATATACCGCGCAGAGCAACGCGGGCGCGCGGGCGATGAGTACATTAGAACAAAACAAAGGAGCGCG
This sequence comes from Eilema sororculum, assembly GCA_914829495.1. NCBI lineage: Eukaryota > Metazoa > Arthropoda > Insecta > Lepidoptera > Erebidae > Eilema > Eilema sororculum. Next base: position 12,685,807 of record OU618543.1, on the reverse strand, counting down.
AAACAATCACGTCTGTACAAGTTTTTGGCGCTAAAATCCAGCCGAATACTTTTGCCTAATATTCGGCTATTCGGTCAGGGGCCTCGCCGAATATTCGGTATTCGGTATACTGCCGAATATACTATTCGTTGCAAGTCTAATTACAAGTACTTCTTTTAGTAATTTCACCACTGTTAAAATGATTACCTCAATATTTATCTCAACCACAAAATGCCACATTTTTGCTAGCAGTTTTTAGCAGTCAGCAGTTACATTATTTTCTATAGATATATTTTCTATAGATAAAAACTATTGCTATAAAGTTCAAATTTGTATGTAATAATAGCTACGAAAATAACTATGAATAAGGTACTTAAATAGTGATTATATGTTTCACATGCACTGAAGCATGGTACTATTGACACCTATGCCAATTTTGCCTAATTACATGCATGGTTAAATATGAATGACGCGTTGTATTTACGTTTATAATAAAGGATTATGACATGTGTGAATTACCTCCAGCATTACGCAGCAAATGTGGTAAATGCATTGTGTGATCGCATCGCAGGTACCGCTTATTGTCACTGCTCTTTCTGTTGAATTTGGCAACATTTCACTTGCCACCTGTAACAAAAATGTCACCAATTTTTTTTTATTTATTTATTTCTTCATCTAATATAATCTAATATATAAAATCTTAATCTAATATATAAAATTCTCGTGTCGTGGTGTTTGTATCCTTCGAAACGGCTTGATCGATTCTCATGAAATTTTGTGTGCATATTGGTGCTCTATTCCACTAAGTTCAACTATGAGTTCAACCGTTGAAATAATAGCACCAAAAATTCCAATTATTTCCACTTTGTTCTTTTTCTGTAAAAGTTGAACTTTCTGGATAAAATTGATCCTATTAGTTCAACTCTCTATTTATTTTTCAATTACAAAGGAAGCTATACAAGCAAGTTACTTTTAGTTCAACTTTCTATATATTTATCAATTACAAAGTAGAAAAAAAACGTTGAACTATTAGTAACTTGCTCGTATAATTTCTTTTATTAGTTCAACTATTCTGCTATTAGTTCTGATTGAACTTATAGCTGAACTTAGTGGAATACAGGATATTGGTTAGGTCTGAGAATCGGACAACATCTATTTTTCATCCCCCTAAATATTAAGGTGCAGCGGGAACGGGATCTGACGTCACGAGGGCAGGAAAAATTGGCGGTACGATGTGCGCCGGGTCAGCTAGTATTTAAATTAAATCCATACTAATATTATAAATGCGAAAGTAACTCTGTCTGTCTGTCTGTCTGTATGTTACGCTTTCACGACTAAACCACTGAACCGATTTTGATGAAATTTGGTATAGAGGTAGATTAGACCATGAGAAAGGACATAGGCTATGTTTCGTCGCGATAACCGACATCCACGCGGGCGGAGCCGCGGGCAAAAGCTAGTTCTCTATAATTATGTGGTGTGGCTGTAGTATATTCGATATGCTTTGCTGGGGGTGGGTTTTTTTTTTCTAATATTTGTATGATGCATGAAATTGGACTGGGTTTTTCGTATGTCAAAGAGGTCTCAAAAATTATCATCATTCAACATTCTGAGCCTTTTCTAGCCTCAGGTGGGAACGGCTTTCCAGTCTAACAGAGATGCAGTTGAACTTCGAGATTTTCCGCGAAACGACTGCCATCTGTCCCCCACAAGCAATGGGTGATATTGAAGTTCTGTAGTTAGACTAGTCGTACTTTTGATGGTTACGAGTAACGTATTTTTTTTTTTGAAAAAGATTATTACACCCAAAACTACAAATATTCCCTCTAACCACTCCAGCTAAGCTAAATTGCTTGTTAGGAATAGGTTCACATCGTTAGTTTAATGGCTAGGATTCAAACCCGGGACCTTTCGATCGTAAAACCGACTCCTTAACCACTAAACTACCGACGTTTATTCGTATGGCAACCGGTTCGTTTTGCACTCGACTGCTAAACAAGGGGTGCGGATTCGATTTCCACTCAGTACAGATATTTGTATGCATGACTATTTGCATTGGTCTGGACCACAGAACAGTTAAAGGAGGTTAGAAAGAAAATAGTTCCTAATTTGTATTAGGACGCGTGTCGCCGCTTGTCTCCCACTCTTTAACTCCACTATAAAAAATAGACCAATACGACGAAGTTTACGCACACAAATAAATCAGCACACTTAAATCACGAGTTTGCTATTAGTTGTCACACTAATGCAAATACTGCACTGGACGTGTACTCACACACGCACAAAAGCAATAAAAATTTCTCATACATGTTACGGTGACCAAAGGCCGATTTTCGATATCGATAAAACTTCCGTAATTTTTATATTATCTGAAGTTTTGGTACACAAGTCGCGTACTTTATAGAGTAAGCTCATTCTGCGTTAATAGTAACATCAACTAATGACATTCCCGGTCAGTGCAAATATTTGTACCTATGCATGAATATGGGTAATTGCATTGATCTGGTCGTACCTCGGAGAACACGCTATGCCGTCGGTCCTGATTGCCATGGCAGTTATTACGGGTAGTCAGGAGCCCTAAAATGTCCAACAACTCTGTCTGTCTGATTGCAATGGTTCGATATCGCCAATAAGTTGTGAAGGTCAGAGGGCAGTCGCTTCACTGAAAATATCGAAGTTCAGCCAAACCCACATTTTTTAATATCTGGATTTGTTGGAAACCTAAAATTAAATTATAAACGTGTTTTCAATATAAACGGCTGACATCAAACAAAATTTAACAATTATTATTGACTATAATAAGCAAATGTATTTTGATTAAAATATTACTGATAGTAACAATTTGTGTACGTATGTACTTAATATAGACACTGTTTATAACGATCATTTGGCCAACACTATCGATACGCATGGATATCGCGGCATTGCTAGCGATGGCTCGGCACACGCGTCTATCGCAACGAACGCAATACACTGCGCAATCGCTCACGTAGTACACGATGGCACTCATGTATTGCAAGCAATGTATAATTTTGTATCAGTTTGCGATTATGTCGTTTTTGTCTACAAACTACATAATACTTTTGTAATAATTACAAATATTACTTGTATTTTAAGGTTTTTGGCCTTACCGATGAAAAGAAATCCCTTCTCGGGCTACACTACATACTTGGCTTCTTTTCCGACATGTCATTATAGCGCAAAACGGCATAATTCTTTTTTTTTTCGAGGAGCTTCTTACGTTGTCACAATAAGAGCGCGACTGTGTTTAAATTTCGGTGGAATATGAGCATTGCTCATATTGTAACGTTATTAAATCCGTTTCGGAACAAGTAGCGACACCTATCCGATTTTGTAGGGAAGTGAAATTGATTTTCTTGTCCTTCCGACACTAGATGGCGGTTTAATATATTTATCGAGTAATAATCTAATATATAATCTGTGCATAGACCTTTCTAGGACATCTGTTATGACTTCCTGTCAAGGATTCATTCTATGGGAACAAAAATCATACGCGAGTGTGATCTAATAGAATTTTCTAGCACCTTCCATTCCAGTGTCGTCTAATGCAAATTGCTAGATTGTAAAGAGGATTTCCGTTTGTGTGTTTGCTAGAATATTCGGTAATAGTTAATATAAATACGGGTGCTTCGGCTGTCACCGAAAACCTTTGAAGAAACTCATGACGTTCGTACTTGTGAAGACTGTCGCTCTGTGTATATAATAATTTACTTTACGAAACTCTGAGCAAATCGTTGTGAAGTTCGCCCAGTAATTCTGGTAAGAAATATCCTTCAATTCCTATAGGTAAAATCTGTGCTGTTAGGTCTGGTAGTGAATTTAGTGTTTCGTATTGTAATACAGGGTCCAATTGTACCGCCAAGACCTACCCTGAGTCGCTGAGAGCTGTTGCGAACCCTGTGTGGAGATTTCCACCTTTGGCGTAACCTTGGCGTGGCGATATTGGCTTTGGTGCAATTGTATAATTTATTGTGTATATATCTTGGCCAAATATATGTATGGACTTAGGTGTTGGTGTTTCATTGAAGGCGTTCCCACAACTGCACACACCTCTGTTTAGGAAAGGCGCCCTGGGATAAGAGTTTCGGGAGTCTCTCCGCTGGGTGAGCCGGTGAGGTGACCTTTCCACCCAAAAAGGTTACAAATTGGCGACCAACGTAAGAGGCTTTCTAAAACCTTTGTAGACCTAAGCTCTTGTGCTACTTTGTGTGCATTCGTGGGAACCTTCAATGAGCACAAAAGTCCACCTCGTCTGAGACTTCCCAGGACGTTAAATTGGTTGTGTTAGGCAGCTGGCACGTAATTTACCCTCTTTTGTGTTTTTTCAGCCATCAACACCTTCTCGGCAAGAAAATACACATTTAAAATTCAAAATTAATTAAAAAATTAGCTGCATACTTTTGGTAAGTTATTTTCGGCATACCCACTTTTTTTTTTTTTTCTTTTTTTTTCCGATCCTTCTCCTTAATTTGTGTTCCTTGTAACTTTAGTTAGCCCTTCCGGAGTTAGAATCTATACATACATATATTTGGCGACAATTGAGCAAGTGTAAGTAATTACATAAGGAAATTCGATATTCCTATGTTATTGTAATTTTTAGAAGGCGGTTATAATACCTACCTTACAATTTTAATTCTATAACTGTGTTTTGTAAAACCATACAACGTAAAACTAGTTGGTAAAATATCTATGTTCATATATTGTGATTTTGAACTATTCCATAGTAGGTCATAGTATCTTTACTACCACTTAGGTGGCAAACAAGCACTTTTGTGTTATAACTTCATACAATTTGTTAAGGGGCCAGATCGTGAAAATCACCGAAAAGAGTGTTACAATTTTTCATATTTAACCTATTTAGATATGATTGATATCAATGATACTTTGTATATATTACAATCAAAGACTAAAAATTATGGTATGCTTATATTAAACTCTTAAAACCTAATAGTTGTTAAAAAATAAACGTCAACAAACGCACAAAATTGAGAAAAAATGCAAAAACATGCCTTCGTATTTTTCAGATTTAACCCAATAAATCAACACAAATTGATAAAAAGAAACACTTTTTGATCACTGAAGAAACCAATAAAATATAGCGTGTACGTTTTTTGTACCTTTACAAACAAGGACTTCCTCTTTTAAAGCCCTAAAATCTAGATATATTTTACGTAAATTCTCCATACAGGCTAAGTGAAATAGGCTCCAGTTTTTGAATAAATTCATATTGAAAATGAGTGATTTTAGCAATGAACCGGTATACATTTGAAATTCAAAGACTTTTTGATAGGGAAGACAAAACTTATTTCATGATACATTTAGTAATCAATCTAAAAAATCACTTCAAAGTTACTGAAAAACGCGTAAAATAGTGTCTTTTTTCTGCCATATTGTTTCTCATCGCCCGTCAGTCGCCCACGGGCCTTCGAAGCAGTACCACGTCTCTTTGGCGCGTGATGACAGTTCATGCATACACAAATAGGCCTACCAAGAAATATATGAAATGAAAAAAGGCGCCACCGTCTTCATTAATCATTTGGACGGCAATAAAATAGTATGCATTTTACAGTGACAACCATAGTTCCGATTTTAGCCATTTCACACTTTCGTTGGTACATTTATAGCATAATGTTTCAGATTTTGACATACTTGCTTTAAGGTTTGAACTGTAAAGTTGGGGATATACCTAGTTAAAATATTTTTTGTAGAAACAATATTTTAAGGTTCTGTTGTAATGAAATTATAATTAGATACTAACTTCATGGTCTATTTTATATGATTGTATAGGTAAGTATATATGTATATTGTGAAGTAGCTGTTTCCGAAAACATTATTAATAAAAAAAGTTTCGTTGGCTTATGTTACTCGTATATTAAAGATACTGATTCATATGTAGCAGCATCACTAGAGTCGCAGGAGTCGCGGGTATCAGTTAGTGCGACCACCAGTAGACCTGGTGCACTGGATTAGAAGCCATATGTATCGCAATGTCGCAGATACGCAAGAGAGCCGCCTTCATTGGTACGATCACGTCAATCTGCGTCTGATCGATAAGGAGCGAATGTCCGAGTGCCATCACTGCGACGCGAGCGACGTCACGGGACTTCACACGCTCACCGAGTGGCCGGCAAGGCGGGAGCTTGGGGCGGCACTGGGAGTGAGAGTTCTCATCCTTGCCACCTTGCTCACGGCGAGTGATGGTCCGCTGTGCGGACGCGTGGGTGGCCAGCGTCTCCTTCTGCGTCCTCCTTTTTTTTCTTTCTATTGGTCGTGAAGGAGACGGCGGAACGGGAGTGGCGGCGTGAGAGAGAGAGACTTACAGATCACACCACCCGCGTGCGCAGGCAACTCGGGTGTCGGAGGGCACAGACTGACCTCCGTCCCTCATGAGCGCGGGCCTGGGGCTGACGGGTAGAGCCGCCTGTCACCCCAGCAGAAGCAGGCCACGGCGGTGGCGTGCTAAGAAGCGCGCCTCCCCACTCTGGGGCGAGTCATGGTTGTCCCTCCTCCCGAAGAGGGCCAGACCGCAAGGGATGGCCCTGATGGTCAGCCGGGGTGCGAGGGATATGCCTAAGACAACCTCACCTCCGGCCTAGCACCACAACCCTCAGTCGGCGTGCGGTTTTAGTCGGTTCAAGTACGACATAACCTCCCCACCCGGCTCCAGCCGGGGAGGAAATGTAGGAAGAAGAGCTGCAAGACGGACCCTGAAACTGTGCAATTGGGTTGCTAGGTGCCTGCAGGAGCGCCGTATTCGTGTCCTCTGTGATGGATATAACCCACTCTCTTTCTTTAGCTTTCATTGCTATGCAGATGATAGTACCTTAAACAAGAGTTATCACGGAAATCCTGCGGCTGCACAGTCTGATATCGATGAGAAAGGGTAGCTTCTTGTCACTGAGATTGACCGGATCCTGGACCACATTTTGCAATGGCGCTCTGAGAACTTGGTGGAGTTCAATGCTAAGAAGACGCAGGCACAGCAAAGGTATTTTATTTTCTTCCACTATTCCACTCTTCAGAGCACGCGACTACCACTAAACGACAATCGGATCGGCATCTAGTAAGGTCGTCAAGCTGAGTGCCACCATTGTTAACTAGTAGCGTATTTGTAATGGTGGCTCTTTCTTGACACTTTGCCTCTATCTAACCGTCAGGCGACGAGAAGTCAAATTGTTGTGCTCGGCTCCTATACATTTAGATTAATATGCGCGCTCTATACATAAAATCTAAACTAATGTGATCTTCGGTATCTCGTAGTTTGATATTTCGTACAGGTTTAAACTTCGGAATTTTGTAATTCGGGATTTTAAGAGTCCGTACTACCTCAAATGACATAGCATAAACGTGTATAATATCAAAAGTTCTAAAGCATGGACTTTTTAATTCATTTGTGGTAAAGTTGAGGATATATACTAATGTTTATGTGTGGCAAAAACACGATTACGTAAAATTTTCTTGATAGAAAACCATTGCAAAGTTACCTCTAAACCGTACAAATAAAACGATATTATGGATTAATTACGCAAAATAGGATCACTAAACTTACACAATAATTGCAGTTTAGTGGTTAAGAGACATTATGTGTTTCAAATTTTACAAATATACATTGGTTTCTGCGTAATTAGCAAATATCTAAATTTTTACTCAAGCGATACCATTAAACTTAGAACCGCCCTGCCGCCCGGCCTCCTCCTCAGTGTTGCTTCGGCTATCATACGGGGAGCTTGTGTCGCACGCGCTCTGCGCAGACGTTTACGATAGACGATACGAAAGTATTCAAGTACCTATCTTTTGACAGGCGAAATGGGTAATAAAGTAAACTGAAAGAGGAAAAGTGTATGTTGGCGTAAAAAAACATTAAAACATATGAATGATGTATCATGTAGGCAGCCTCTGTGGCGTGGTGGCAGTGCACGCGACTGCCACGCAAGAGGCGCGGGTTCGATTCCCGCTCAGTTCAAATATTTGTATGCATGAATATGGCTATTTGCATTGATCTGGGTGTTTCTATGTATAATATGTATGTATTGATGATGATTCCGTGATGGTGGTATCCGTGGGGATTTTTCGCACGATAAAAAAAAATGGCGTTAGTGAACGCGACTGCTACGCAGGAGGCGCGGTTTCGATCCCCGCTCAGTGCAAATATTTGTATGCATGAATATGGCTATTTGCATTGGTCTGAGTGTTTCTATGTATAATATTTATGTACATACAAAAAAGTATCTAAGTATGTTTATCCGCATTCTAGATTCCATAACACAAGCTAATTAAGCTTACCATGGGTCTAGATAGCGCTGTGTAGAATGTTGTGGAATATTTATTTATGTATTATTATAGTAAGTATCTAATCTACCTACCTACCTAAGTAGCTTATATACTGTACATAACAATTTGCAATAGGTACTATATTAGTAGAAAGTAATAAATAGGTCAGTAAAAACCTACCTATTTCAAAAATTTGGATTGAAATAGGCATACCTGCCTATGTATCGACAAAAATAATCTTGCAGTAGCAGCCCAAGTCTTTCAGGCAGGTCCTGCCTACTACAGGTCGCTCACTGCGACGACGCGACGGATGACGCGGTTGGGCGACTCAGAGCCGAAAGTCGAAGTGCGGTAACTCCAACTTCTGTAGGTTAGGTTAGAACTGTGACCCTAACGCATGAGCCGAGCGAGCGTAGCGAGCGTGCCGCAGCAGCGGACGGCGAAGTGCCAGATCGGGTTATGATAGGAACGAGACCGTCGGGTCAGGTTAGGAAGAGGGTTACGTTCGGAACAAATTTTTAAAGTTTCTACCTAACCCGCGACCGGGTCAAGTTTTCGGGTCAGTTTCGGAATAAACGGAATATTTCTGTAAATACATGAGTACCTACCAACCCGAATGATCATAATATAAATATAGCAGTAGTTAGGTACTACTACCATACGTATTCCTATATTTATTATAGACAGTACGTAATTATGAATTTCCATTCATCTGTCTCTATTGAAGGGTCATCGCCCTCTGTGGGCTCAGCAATCTAGCCACATTACTGGCCGTCAGATTCTCTGCCCATACGGGGGCCCCGTATAGGGCCATACTTCGCACGATCCCCAGGTACAGTCTCCTGCAGGGAGCGTTGGGTCTCCTGATGCACTCGCGCGGCTGATGCCCCCCTCAGTTTTGGGACCAAACTTCGGAAGTGATGTCCGAAGTTCCACCGGCCATCGAGCCCCAGATACTTCATCGAGGGCTCGATGCCGATGCTGACACCCCCTATCTGTAGGCTGGATCCCGCAGGTGGCTCCATCCGAGGTCCGTGGAAGCACCGAGCCTCGGACTTGTGAAGAGCGACCTCGAGACCCAGCCGCCGTGTCTGACCCACGACTTGAGCAACCCCTGCCGTGGCCTTTAGTGCTGCGTCTCGGTGCGCTGCTCCCCGCGCCGTAATGATGGTGTCATGCGAACCGGACGTCGGAGGTCGCAGAACGACCTCCGTCCTCTATGAGCGCTGGCCTGAGGGTGACCGGTGGAGCCGCCTGTCACCCTAGCAGAAGCAGGCCGCAGCGGCGGCGCAAGGTGCGCCTCCCCGTAACCGGGGCTAGATGGGGACACTGTGGTCCCCCCAACCCGAAGGAGGCCATCTCGAAAGGGATGGTCCTCCTGGGTCTGCCGGGGTGCGAGAGATATGCTTTTGGCAATCTCACCTCCGGCAACCAAGGACTTGGGACGGCGTGCGTTTTAGTTCGAGTTCGACATAACCACCTCCACCGGCTCCGTGGGGATTTATCGCACGATAAAAAAAAAACGAGGGTGTCATCGGCGGAACACGTTACGCTGTCCCCTCTCAGCAACGTACCACGCAGCACCCAAACGTAGCCGATGTTCCTCACCCTCCGTAACTACGGGCACGTCGTTCTCCACCACCTCCCCTAGGTGCCGTCTTCTTAGGGGCGGAGGCCTTGGCTTGGGACCAGTAGCACCACTGGGTGCAGCCGTCGTCGCTCAAGACGCGACGACGGGTGCCGCCAGCGGTGGGCGGTATGCCCGGTCCTCGAGGACGCCGAGGCGTCGCTCGATGACCTCCAGCAGCTGGACCAACGTTGGTGTCACCTTAGATGGAGCATGGAGAGCGGGGGTTTTCACACCCCGAGCCTCCCCGGCCCCCTGGACCAGCTGCGTCAGCTGACCGATCTCCTCCCGCATCAGCCGTTGCTGCTTGTGGGAGTCAGCAATCTCCGTCTCCAGGCTCGCAACCCGAGCCCGGAGTTTCTCCTCCTCACTGGAGACGCTCCTTTCCAGGAGCTCCTCCAGCGCTTTGGCGGCACCTTTTATCGCGTCCGCCACGACCCTCTTCTTTCCCGTAATATTTCTCTGGCCTTTTACGGCGCCAGAAATGCGGGAAAGAGCCGCCAGGATGTTCTGCACCGTCGGCACCTCCGTGACCTCCCTTGGTAGCGGGGACACAATCGCTGGCGGCTCTGCTACTCTCTCTTTCGCTCTGTAGAGGTCGGCTTTCGTCCTCTACCCGCGCCTAGCCGTCTAGCGTAGCCTTACTAGGAAGGTCCTCCTCGCTGTTCGATGATTCAGACCCACGATGAACCTGGGCGGGTGTCGCCATGGCTAGTCACCGAATGGGTGTCCATTCGATCACCAGTCACAGCTAGGGATTCCCCAGACGGAGTCCGGGTACCCTCATGGGTAGATTTATCCGTTATCGTTTCCATAACCATATTTTGTTTTACGGTTAATGTCCACCGACATTGAGGTGGAAGTAGAGGGGTTGTATGTGAGGATAGGAAAGGTGGGAGTGAGTGAGTGACGCCCTAGGCACTGAGTTCCCCCCAGTGATGCATCCCATTGCCAGGCGTGGGGTTCGGGGTGATTTTTTATAGACGTTTTCTTCCTCGCAACTCCTAAGAGCTACCATGCCCCTCTGTTGCCAGACGGCGGTACGGCTCGGCCGATCGATGGTCCCCATGGGACCGTGTATTTCACCACTGATCGCTCAGTGGCAAAGTACTTCTCCGCTAGGCTTAGCAGAGCGCGTGCGAAGAACTCGAAACCGACCATAAAGGCCCCCCCTCCTTGGTGGACTATTGGCCACCAAGGTACCTTCAGGTGAGATAGCAGTGCCCAGCAGTGAGACATTGAAAGGGCTGCTATTATTATATTATACTAGCTGCTGCCCGTAGCTTCGCCCGCGTGAAGTTTTGTTCCCGTTCCCGCAACCCATGGGAACTTTAACCCGGAATAAAAAGCAACCTATGTGTTATTCCATGTTCTAATCTACCCCTGTATAAAATTTCAGCCAGATCCATTTAGTAGTTTTGCGTGAAAGAGTAACAAACATCCATACATAAAGCGATACATACTCACAAACTTTCGCATTTATAATATTAATAGGATAAGTATAAATATATTATATTTGACAGCCTCCGTGGCGTGGCGGTAGTGCACGCGACTGCCACGCAGGAGGCGCGGGTTCGATTCCCGCTCAGTGCAAATATTTGTATGTATGATATGGCTATTTGCATTGGTCTGGGTGTTTCTATGTATAATATGTATGTATTTACAAAAAAAAAAGTATATAAGTATGTTTATCCGCATTCTAGATTCCATAACACAAGCTATAAAAGCTTACCATGGGTCTAGATAGCGTTGTGTAGAATGTTGTGGAATATATTATATTATATATAAGTTTTATGTAAATTATCATTACAATATGCACACTTTTCTCAAAAGTTTGTTTATTGCCATAACTTTCTTGATGTCTAATTACTAGCTACTTTACCCTATCGATTGATACACGCGTGAACTTGGCGGCCGAGCCTCGCGTCGGCCGGCCCGGGGTCATCGCGGGAGTGAGATAGATGCATCTGCGCGCGAGTAGTACCGGCGCGAGTGCGTTGTTGAGGCGCGCGGGGGTAAAATTTGAATTCGAGCTGGAGTGGTACGGACTCTTAAATATCGTTTTTTTTGTACGTAACCGGTAGGTATGGTCTACGACTACGCGGTGTCTACGCGGTGGGCATTTTAATTTTATGAGTATTTTCAGTATCCACAGATATCAAAAATTAGGTGTAGGTATGTCCCCAGCCTTATTTTGTTCGAAATCTCATAATCTCTGCGAAAAGTTTAACATGCTATGTATGACACTGAAACAAAAGACATGCCAATGACGTCACGTAACATAATATGACAGGGATGAATGTATAAGAAGAAAAGAGATACGAAATGTAATTGACAGACGTAATACGTCACAATAAATCATATTACTCAAAAATGCACTCTAACCACAAGGCTTAAAATAGTTTTTTCATCATTGGTAAGACAATTTTTATCATTATTTTAACTGGTAAAGTGCGTCTAGCAGCCCACTGTGCATCTCGGTGATGTGTGCGTGCACGGCTGCGTCTGTATTTTGACAGATTTTGAGTCGTGCGCTCCGCGAACCCGGTCCTTAAGTTATCTGATACTGAATCTTGTGAATCTTTAACCTTTCTTAGTTGAACTTTGTACTCATTCTCAGTTTAAGAATAACTAGAAAGGAGTATATTGTGAATACTTTCTATTCAGTACAAATATAAGTTTACTGTTTTTTGTTGAACTTAGTTTATGAAACTTTCTCTTTGTACTTAAGTAACTTTTAACTTAATTATAATATGGCACAAATGCAGAAGTACATTAATTACTTGAGGAAAGATGAACTTTGTAACGAGCTTTCTTATATGGGCATTACAGCGGATCCAGAGGCTGCGGTCGTCGGTCTGCGTGGTGAACTGCGAACGGCGCACCGGCTCGTCCGGAGGGGTAGCATCAAGGCCAATATCGCAACGCCCACTGTCGCTTCCGCTGAGCTTTCGATCTGTGAGCCCAAAGTCCTCGAGTTGGAGGAATTAATCTCTTCAGGTGATTTTGTTTCTAATAAGAATGTTCGCACTAGGGCTGCTGTAAGAGCAAATTATCTCCTAACTAGGTTGGCTCGTTGTGGCTTAGACTGTCCGGAACTCATAGGAATTCGCAATAGGCTTGTTAAGATAGTGTCTGTATCTGAACCCGACAGTGACTCGGAATCTGAAGGGTCAGATAACAATGATGACCCCGTGAACCGTGACCAGATAGGTTATACTTCACCTGCATTGAGAAAGGATTGCTCGATACGCAATAGTTCACATGACCTTAATCCTGCTAGTGACAATATAGTTTATAGGGAACGCCCTATCAATTTGAACTCTTTTAATTTAAGATATGATGGCTCTTCTTGTGTGCGCGTCTTCATTGAGAGATTGGAGGAACTTAGAACTGCCCGGGAGGTCAGTAAGTCTAAGGTTCTTCTGGCGTTTTCTGATCTGTTAGACGGACCCGCTTTGTTTTGGTTCCGCACTAACAAAGCCAACTTTACCTCATATGAGGATTTAATCAAGGAGCTTCGGGAAACTTTTGACATACCCGACTACGACTACCGTCTCCGCAATGAAATTAGACAGCGTACACAAGCCCGCTCCGAGTCTCTAGTGAGTTATATTTCCACTATGTTGGCCATGTTCTCTAGATTGTCTTGTAAAATGCCCAGTGAAGAACAACTGGACATTCTTATGCATAACATAAGGCCTGACTACATGAAGGAATTAGCCCTTCATGAAGTCAACTCAATCGATGATCTGAAACGGTTGGGAAAGCGTTTGGAGCTTGCACGTGCTAGGGCAGATGCGTTCCATGAACCATTACTCGACAAATTTGAGATCTCATCGGACTTACATCAGCAGAAAGGCAAGACCGTGCAGAAGCCTGCAAAGCAGGTCTCTGCTGTGGACAGCTCGCTGGCCGCGAGCGAACGGAAATGCTTCCGGTGCGGTGAGAGCGGTCACACTGCATATGGCTGTCCGCAATCTAAGGAGTTGGTGTGTTTCCGGTGTGGTCTCAAAGGAGTCAAGTCACCTGAATGCCCCCAATGTTCTTCCAAGTCAAAAAACGCGTAGGCCAGGGCCTTATTAGGAAATTTGAAATTAACTCCGTATCTGAGTCCTCTTCTGATAAGGTCCTGTTTTCTAAACGGTTTAATGATGTTAGACCGTACTTAGTTGTTAAGATTTTGAAGCTGAATGTTTTAGGTCTTCTTGATTCTGGTGCCTCCTGCTCAGTGCTAGGAAAGGGTGCGCACCACCACTTTTTAGAACTAGGGTTTGAGCTGGAAAGCATCAACCCAAATTTTCATATCACAACTGCAGACAGTTCGTACTTGAAGTGTTTGGGTTGTATCTCTTTGCCTCTTGAGTACAATTCGGTTATCCGAGTAATTAAGTTTTATGTGGTTCCAGAAATAACTACATCCATGATTTTTGGTGTAGATTTTTGGCAACAGTTTCAGTTAGGTGATAAATTGATTTCACAAAATATTAGTTTAGATAAATTTAGCGATACCAACCCAATAGAGTCTTTGTCTCTTAATAATGGTCTTGAAGATTACAACAACTTAACTGATAATCAGAGGTGTGTAATAAACAAGATCATTGATAAATTTGATTCTTTGAACACGGATAAGGTGGGCTTAGGTAGGACAACGCTTGTGCATCATGTCATAGACACTGGTGATAGCAAGCCAATCAAACAACGTTATTACCCGCTTTCTCCCCTTAAACAGAAGGCCCTGGAAGAAGAGTTGGACCGGATGTTGGAGATGGGAGTGGTATCTCCATCTCAATCCGCGTGGAATTCACCAGTGGTTATGGTGGAGAAAGCGAACGGTGACCTCAGACTGTGCTTGGACTCTAGAAAGCTCAACTCTGTGTCAAAAAGTGATGCTTATCCGTTACCTTACATTAATCAAATTCTTGACCATTTGAATAATGCTAAATATTTATCCTCTATAGATTTGAGTGCAGCATATTGGCAGATTCCTTTCGATTCTCCTCTATCTGCCGAAAAAACTGCCTTTACAGTTCCTAGGAGGGGGCTATTCCAGTACAATGTCATGTGCTTCGGTTTGGTTGGGGCTTCAGCTACGATGCAGAGGCTCATGGACCGCCTATTTGGCCCCGAATTCGACAACAGGGTGTTTTCTTTCCAAGACGACATAATCTGTGTGGCCAGCACCTTTGAGGAGCATGTGGATCTCTTACATAGAATCCATCAGCGACTCAAGGAAGCGGGCCTAACGATAAACATGAAGAAATCACACTTTTGTCGAAGTGAATTGAAGTACCTTGGCTACTATGTGGACAAACATGGCCTGCGAACAGACCCGGGTAAAGTTGAGGTCATACTCAACTATCCCACACCTTCCAATTCTAAGGAGGTGAAAAGGTTCCTAGGGATGGCCGGTTGGTATCGTCGCTTTGTTAATAACTTCTCGAAAATTAGTAAACCTTTGTGCAAACTAACCTCTAAGAATGTAACCTTTGCGTGGAGCCCTGAAGCTGAGGAGGCCTTCAACCTTCTCAAATCAGCTTTGGTCTCTGCTCCTATTTTAAAAATGCCTGACTTTACTTTACCTTTCCGAATTCTCATTGACGCGTCTGCTTTCTCAGTTGCTGCTGTGCTGACCCAAACGCATGATGGATTAGAACATCCGATCGCGTATTGCAGTCGGTCTCTAAACAAGAACGAGGTGAACTACAGCACTACCGAGAGAGAGCTTCTGGCCGTGATCTTTGCTTTGGAGCAATTTAGACAGTACGTTGAGGGACAGAAATGCACTATAGTTACAGACCATGCCTCACTACTGTGGTTCCATAAGTTAAAGAACCCTACTGGCCGCTTAGCGCGTTGGAGCCTGAGGCTGAGTCAATTTGATTTCGATATAGAGCATCGTAAAGGCAAGGATCATGTCGTGCCGGACGCTCTGTCTCGAATAAAAATTGATTCCCTCGATACAAGCTCCACTAAGGATCCCTGGTATATCCACACCATGAACTGTGTGCGAAAAAACCCTAGGCATTACCCTAATTTTGACATTCGGGACAACTTACTGTATAGATTTTCGAAAAATAAGTATTCTTTGACCTCAGATTTCGATTGGAAACTAGTGGTACCTCAGGAGGATAGACTAACTCTCCTCGCCAAGTACCATGACGACACGCTTAGTGCCCATGGTGGTGTTTGGAAGACACATAAACGGTTGGCGCTAAACTATTACTGGCCCAGAATGTACGAGAGTGTCAAAAGTTATGTCGGGAATTGCGAGACATGTAAGCAGTACAAACCCGTGAACACTTCTCGTCCCGGCTTAATGGGCAACCCAAAGCGTGTGTCGAAGCCATTCGAAGCCATCTCGTGTGATTTACTTGGTCCCTTTCCTACCTCTGGTAATAGAAACGTTCATTTGATTGTGGTCTCGGACTATTTCAGCAAATATATCATGTTGTGCCCTATTAGGGTCGCCACAGGCGCTGCAGTTGCGAGATTCATAGAAAAGAACGTGTTTCTAGTCCATGGAGTATGTAAAACCATTTATATGGATAATGGTCCTCAGTTTGTTAGCAAGCAATTTAAAGATCTGTTGATCAAATATAATGTACCGAACGTTTATTATAACCCTAGGTATCATGCCCAAACTAACCAGGCTGAACGAGCTATTCGCAATGTGGTTCAAGCTATCTCCTGTTATGTGAAGTCACATCATAAGAGATGGGACGAACACCTGGTGGAATTACAGTGTGCACTGAACACTGCTGTTAGTGAAGCCACTCGGTTCACCCCCTACTTTTTGGTGCATGGTAGGGAATTCATTGGAGATGGGGTTTTGTATAGACAATCAGACATCGCTTGCCATCCTAATGCGGTCTCTATTGATGATCCCTCGGCCTTTGGAGACAAACTGAAAGGAATACAACGCATTTACGATCAGGTGAAGAAACATTTGAATGTTGCTCACCGACGTAATGAGAAGTATTATAATTTCAGGAAAAGGCATGTAGAGCTCAAGGTAGGACAGATTGTTTATAAGCGTACATTCTATTTGTCTAACAAGGAAAAGAATTTTACTTCTAAATTAGCCCCTAAGTTTATGAAGTGTATAGTGACCGCTAAACGCTCCCCTTTGGTTTATTGTTTGTCGGACTTGAACGGTAAGGACCTGGGAGTCTACCATATTAAGGACATCCTGAAGTATAGTGGAGAGGAGCAACCTAAGGTGTCTGTTCGGTCAGCCATCAGTCCCGTTTCGATCCTTTAGTACTCTAGTATGTCTTTTGTTTAAACTTTTGCTACACTGAGATATAAACTGTAGTTTTAGATTTTTTTTGTTTATAGACGACTGTGTCCTGAAAAATGGACATCGTCCCTCTGATGCCGTATCGAGTTCTCCTTTCTCACCAGCGCCTCAACACTCTGGATCTGCCATCAAGTGTTGAGGCATTGCGATATCTAGAGCAGGCGAATAGATGTAGTTAGCTTGGTTATTGTCTCACGACTTTTTCACCTTATATAAAGGTACTTAAACATGCTGTGATGGATTCATTGTCTTTCAAGATAGCGTGGTGAAAAGTCCGATTGTTTGCAACTGAGTGCTGTCCCATGAGGTTGTATCACCTTGCATTTTATTTTCTCACTGAGTCTTTGCTCGTTCTCTTTGTTGGGACCTTTCTTGCGTATTAGGCCCGCAAGAAATACTCTAAGGGGGGGGGGGGGGTGGTGTAACGTTATTAAATCCGTTTCGGAACAAGTAGCGACACCTATCCGATTTTGTAGGGAAGTGAAATTGATTTTCTTGTCCTTCCGACACTAGATGGCGGTTTAATATATTTATCGAGTAATAATCTAATATATAATCTGTGCATAGACCTTTCTAGGACATCTGTTATGACTTCCTGTCAAGGATTCATTCTATGGGAACAAAAATCATACGCGAGTGTGATCTAATAGAATTTTCTAGCACCTTCCATTCCAGTGTCGTCTAATGCAAATTGCTAGATTGTAAAGAGGATTTCCGTTTGTGTGTTTGCTAGAATATTCGGTAATAGTTAATATAAATACGGGTGCTTCGGCTGTCACCGAAAACCTTTGAAGAAACTCATGACGTTCGTACTTGTGAAGACTGTCGCTCTGTGTATATAATAATTTACTTTACGAAACTCTGAGCAAATCGTTGTGAAGTTCGCCCAGTAATTCTGGTAAGAAATATCCTTCAATTCCTATAGGTAAAATCTGTGCTGTTAGGTCTGGTAGTGAATTTAGTGTTTCGTATTGTAATACAGGGTCCAATTGTACCGCCAAGACCTACCCTGAGTCGCTGAGAGCTGTTGCGAACCCTGTGTGGAGATTTCCACCTTTGGCGTAACCTTGGCGTGGCGATATTGGCTTTGGTGCACCCGGTGTGAGCAGCCTGCGGTTCACCACGCAGCCCGACCCTGCACTGCCTCAGGCGGGAGACCAGGTCATGTGCAATTTTCTTTAATATTTAAGACTCGTATTTGCCAAAGCTAGTGATCGTTGAGAGTGAGCTCAGAAGAGCTGTACATGCTGTGTACTTCTAGTTGGAACTTTTGTTGACTTCTTTTTTTGCTTGTGTGATTATATGAACTAACTGTGATATCTCTGTATAATTTATTGTGTATATATCTTGGCCAAATATATGTATGGACTTAGGTGTTGGTGTTTCATTGAAGGCGTTCCCACAACTGCACACACCTCTGTTTAGGAAAGGCGCCCTGGGATAAGAGTTTCGGGAGTCTCCCCGCTGGGTGAGCCGGTGAGGTGACCTTTCCACCCAAAAAGGTTACAATATGTGCGGCGCGCCTTCCCCGCCCACAAGGCCCTTCTAACCTCCTTTAACTGTTCTGTGGTCTGGACATAGAGTACTTATAAATTATAGACATACCTGAATATTGGCACCGGTCACGTCACGAATTTCCTTGATTTTGGAACCACCCTTGCCGATAAGGGAACCGCACTGTGACGCAGGTACGATAAGCCGCAGTGTGATAGGCGCGCGGGAACCACCACCGCCGCCCTCATTGAACTGCGAGCACCACTGAAAAATAGAAAACATTACTGTTTATCTTTTTTTATTCCACTAAGGTAGCAGACAAGCACACAACCCACCAAATTGATTGTGGTTATGATGACCTATGTGTGCCATGCCAAGGTTTTTCCAAGCGACTACAATATGGGGTTCTTCTAGGTTTCTTCAGGGTAGGCAGCACGTGTAACGCCCGTGGTGTAGCATACGTCCATAAGCCACGGTAACCACTTTCCATCGGGTGGGCCGTGTGCACGTCTGCCACCTAAGTGGTATAAAAAAAACCACGTACATCATACTCGTGAATATGATTGTAGTCATGTGGAAAAACCTTTTGCTTTACAAAAAAATATATAAATAATTATGTACAAAAGATCATCGTCGGAGTGATAAATCCGCGCAGTTGAATTATAGTTTACATGTCTGCACAGTTCTACTCCTTTAGTTAATTTAATTTATCTTGACTATTACGGAAGCGTCTGCCATCTGGTCACCTGTCCCATGAACCCCTTCAGCTAAGCTAAATTGCCTGCATTAAGGGTTCACGTCAATAGTGTAAGGAACAGGATTCGAACTCAGGACTTCTCGATTACAAGGTCGACTCCTTAACCAATAAGCTAACAACACTTTCTTTTGTCTTTAATATGATATTTGCTAGTTCATTAAATTCTTGACTTCAAGAAGTTATGATAGGGACTTACAATAGACTATTGTTAAAGTAATGCACATTAACAAACCTCTTCAAATTTTTTGCATATAAGTGTGAATGCTTTGAATATGGCGCTTGTGTTGCCGGTGACAGTGACAATACGCTCTGGACATGATCCATCGGATATGTTGATTTTTGCTCCAGACTGGAAATTAAAAAAAAAACAATCACCTTTACTATCGAAGTTTCAGAATAACTAATATTAACAATAACATTTCTAAATAATTTGGTTAATAAAATAGTATCAATTTTATTAACCAAATTATTTAGAAATGTTAGCTGGCTTATTAAAAAAAATACATTATTCGTAATATCATTCAAAGATTTATAAACAATGGGTATATTTCTTAACAAAAGGTTCTGTTAATATAAAATATCACAACTTACTTCTTCTCTAAACCTTTTAACAATCTCTCCCTTTTTGCCAATAATACTGCCAACCTCCTGCAAACAAACGAAAATATTTTAAGCTAAAGTACAGTACAAAAATAGCCAAAGGGTTCAACACATTGGCAAGTATTGTGCAATGGGCGCACGCACGAGTAATTAATGCAGTCGCGATGAGATTTATAGTACAAAAGAGTTCCTGTCTGGTAGCCAATAATAGTCTGTAGAGATTCTTTGCTGCTGTACACATCGGGGTTGCATGGGACAGTTTTAGAGTGTATGTGTTGTATCATCCTGGCAACTGAGCATCATGACTTCTGTAGTATGTGAACAATGTTGTTGCTCAACAGTGGCTAGCACAACAAAAATAATCTTGATCAACATCTACATCAACACTAGTGACTAATTGTCATCGAGTTTCACTGATTAACTAATCCATTAATTTATTAATAAGCTTGGTGTGTGACTAATGTTGTGAATCTGATTTCACAATGATAGAGGGAAATCTAGTAGCTATTTAACATTGAATATTAATGAGAGAGCTTAACTTGTATTTGGGTAATTTTAATTTGATATTCACAAAGTGATTTAGATAGCGTGTTTGGATATCAAAGCAACTTTAACTGTATTTTACAATAGTATTATACATATTACAGATAGGCTACAGAGAAGAGGTAACCGAAGTAGTAGTAAGCCACTAAAGATGGCTTTGGACAAAATGGTTTGTAAAAAAATATTAAAAGATTTTGTTTAGGAAAAACCAAAACAAACTGCAAAAATTATGTAGGTAGGTTGGAGACGGATGTCTAGTCTATTCTAATACTTCATTTCCAAATTGTAATGGCCATTTACAAAAATAAAATTTGGTGTCTAGCCTAAGAATAATAACATTTCACTAAATAAATAAATGCCATAATATGTACGTACTTATATCAATTCATAATAGATTTACTTTTAATTGAATATTAAATAAATAGTTTTACAAATAAACTGCTTTTTAGATAAACCACAGATAAAACCACATGGTGCATGTTTTAGAGTGGATACATAATGGAGTTGGTCAGGCTATGGAAATAACACTGACTTTCAATATACCGCAGGATTAAAACACTGCTTGGAGTAGGAACGGTAAACTGGAGTAAGACAACCCCTAAACAATCAACAAAATTATGCAGATGTTTTTTCTGTGGCCTATTTATTGCGTTATAAATTTATTATACCTGTTCTTATTTATCAACATAGTGATAAACAAGCACACCTATGAACTTTTATAGAACTATAGTGTACATAATAAAAATAAACTAAATGTAAATGAAAAATTAAATAACATACTACTCATAATTTCAAATAATAACAATAATTTAGCTAGGTTTCCAAAATGAATATTAATATTATTTCCAAAGAAATCTACAATGCAAATAATTCTTTAGTATAAAATTCAGAGATAACTACGGTGCAAAAGATAACCAACCCGTTGACTGAATTAAAAATAAACACAATCCCAGACAGTGTGCACAAGGAAGTGACTGGTAAAAACAATAGCCAACATTAGATATCACACATTACTTCAATTAGAAAAGGTACAAATCGACAAGTTTGATGAACAGGGCAAGTGCCAATAGTTGGCCCAATGCCAAATGTACTTTGTATTGGATTATGGCCAATTAAAAGTACCTAGATGTAAAAGTAGCTATAAGAGAATGTTAGCATCAATACATCTCACATGTCACAGTGCAATCTAGCGACATCTAGGTGTGCTAAATTAGTAACGCTGTTGAGTAACGAAGACTAAATAAAACACGGAGATGCAAATTATATCATGCAAATAAAACATTAACTTGCCAAGTCAAATGCAAATGATTTACATTATTTTATTTGTTGATAGTCGTTTATACAGGAAAGTAAAAGACTAGTGATAGTAATATCTCTCAATCAATATTTTTTAACTACGGTATAACTAAATGTGAACACACTTATCACGTAAACTAATCTTAAATATGGGGTCTTTACTATATTACTAGTAAAATGTGACTTGTTTTATAATAATTCTCTATTCATCCTAGCGTTAATCCCAGTCCTATCTGAATTTTTCAGCTTGGAGTCTGGGGTCTGCATTACCAATCTAACTGCAGATTTGACAGAATTTTTCTCTAAGTACAAATTAATATATCTTGTTGGCTACTCTTGTCTTGATTATTATTTTACAACTATCTTGATATTGTGTAAATGGAAACTATATAACTCATTTGTTGACCTAATAAACAATTGTGACAGATAATAAAATGAAAGCCTAGTTGTTAGGCAAGCCTACATGGTTAACAAACAGGATATTGTGTTAAGAATCCATACAAGTTCCATTCCCTAACAAGATTGAAATACCAAAGTAATATTAGATTACCATAATGTTCAAACAAATACAACTCTTTCACATACACTGGAAGAATTGTTTGAATAATATTGGTAGCAATTTACTAAATAATAACATTGAATATAAAATAATTGGTAGAAAAATATATAAAGATTTTAATATCTCGATAAAATTGGTTAGCAATAGCTTTATTTTGATCAAAGTATTTAAATACACATATTTAATTAACCAATACTGTCGAATATAAATATATCAGTACTAGGTACAACAAAAAACAATGCACAGCAAAGATATGACTGAATTAATCTACTCAAGCAACAAACATAAACACAACATAACTATAACAACAGGTCAAACATTCACAACTACACTGATAAGTGCTATTGTACTTTGAATAATTAAAAAACTACATCACTTATCAATTAATGTTCTAGTTAGGTATTTAAATATAAACTTTAGAAGAAGGTAATGTACACTTCCACAATTTAAATAGAAAAGATTTTACACAAACAGTGCCAATTATAACAAAAGGATTATTGTAAGTGTTCATCCTCTTACCTTCCCCTGCATAATCAGTCTGATAGTGAGGGTGACTTTGGAGTCTTCCTCATGGAGAGTAGGGGCTTTCTCCAGTTCCATGCTGGAGGATGTGTCCGTCGTGTCTCGCGGAATTTTGGCTGCGTACGGGACTACGTGTGGGCGGACACAGGGGACACTCCACTCAATCTAATGGCTGGGACTCTGGGGCTCGTGGCACGCACTGCAGGCAGGGTAAGCTGGAAAACAGGTGCACATCTCAAAAGGGACGTCCATAGGTCTCGAGCGATCTAAAGGTATGGGGTATGGGCACTCTTTTTAATTATAAAGCGAAGCCGTTTACCAATATTTATTTACATTGAGTTTCAGTGGCAAGCGTAACGGAATGAGGACGGCGAATGAGGATCTAGACACTATTATGAAGTAACTGGTCTTAGGTACGACCGGATTCTGTGGCGGTAATACGAGTCGAGCCGATCCGGACGACGAGACCGTTACTTGAACTCCGATACCTGTTCGCGGCTCGCAACATAACCTCAGCGTCGCGCCTCATGGCTAGCCAACCAGGTTATCGATCCCAGAAATCCCAAACAATATCTCCCGATAACCGCGTCGCAACCACTTTCTTACCTCGTTTGTTTTTCACGACACAACAATAACTTAACAAATCTTAACACTAATATTATCACCAAGATGTGTATAAAAATCACACTTATCACAATTTTCTTTGTCACTTATAATTATAAAATTAAACAAAAATCCGACGGTGACGCGTCGGTGTGAAGCTTGTAATTGTCATAAACAATAGACTATAGAGGATAGATAGAACTCTGACAGAAGCGCCTCTGGTGGCAGTAACACATATTAATTTAGACAGCGGTTTATTGTACTGTCGGTAAAGCAGGATCGTGGTTTAGACAGCGCATAGATAAGAAAAGTAGTCTGGGTGCTTTTACACACAACGAGACGACACGTCACGTCGGCCCCTGTCTCCTGACAGGGCCGACGTACGTAAAATTAGTTTTATTTTCACATCACAGGTTACTATGCTAAAGTCTTAACGTCATTTAAGATTTCCGTACCCGAAAGGTAAAAATGGAACCCTATTATATTATTATGACTCCACTGTCAACCTGTCTGTCACCAGGCGCCTGGTATCTCATAGACAGTTGAAATTTTCTGTAAAATTTCCACATGATGTATGTTGCCGTTATTCTAACCGCTATTGAAAATAGAATAGCATAAAGTATTTATGTGGAATGAAGTTGTGTAATTATTGGCACGGAACCCTTCGTGAGCGAGTTTGACTTGACTTGGCCGTTTTTTTGTATGCTTAGGTAAATTTTATAGAGCATTCTCTCTATCGTACCTCTAATACCTGAATCAAACTTGCAATTTGAATATTTATAACAACTTGTCAGTAAGTATGATGTGCGATAGAAAGAATGCTCTACAAAATCGTAGAGGTAGAAGCCGATTTTATCCGGAGGCTCTATTTTAGCGGGCCACGACAGTGACATCGTTGTCCCCCCACCTGAGCTAGGTCAGCCGGGGTGCAAGAGATATTATGTCGAAGACAACCGCACCTTCGCCCTATCACAGCTACCCACAGACGACGTGTGGTTAAGTTGGTTCGAGTCCGACATAACCTCCTCCTCCGTCTCCGGTGTTATCCTATCCGTAAGGATTTGCCGCACGTTATAAAAAAAATATCTCTATCTTTTTTCCGATGCGACGTGCCAACCCAAACGCCCGTTTCTGTAGGTGTTTAAGTAGGTGCATACCAATGTGGGTATCTATCCAGTTTTTGATTGGACCCAACCAACAAGACGGGAAGGGATTGAGATTTTTTGAACAAAATAACTAGTATGTGCCGTGTTTAGACAATCTCAATCTTTTAACTTAAAATAAAGCTTAAAAACACTATTTATTAATATATTACAAGTTACAAGGACAGCTACGTTACGTAGGTACTTTTTACAGGAAGAGCTTTTACAAAAAAGCCAGTCGGTCCCCGCACGGCAATATTGGAGTTGAATGCTTTGTCCCATGCAAATTTGGTCGCCGTTTATTGTCGTTCGACGGAATATTTCCTGAGGTAAACCGACCACAAATATATCTAACTTTACTCAACAAGAACATCCAAAGTATCTACCTACCTAAATGTACCTAAATATATATTTAGATACATAGCTACAGGAACTGATACTCCGATAAATAGCGATTTACTAGCACTTTAGGTAAGTAGGTAGATCCGTAAAGTGCTGGTAAATCGCACTACCTATGAGTTTTATGTAGCTAATTACTTAGTTAATGAAATGAAACGACCACCTAGGTACTTAGGTGCTTACCTCTTTTCTAAAACGAGAACACTTAAGAGTCTTAACGAGACATTATAGGTGGGATGTTAATTACCTACATGAAAATTATCAATCGTTGAAATATACAGGAACCTAACTATCAATAATCTTTGTAATTTGCTGCAGTCACTGAATATTGCCTACCTATATATATATATATATATATATAGGTACCGACTATTTATTGCTCGCTGCTAAGCCCAAGTAGGTAATTTTCATTTATCGGAAACAAACATAGTACCTACCTATGTCTTTTTCCAAAAAATTATAGTCAATCTCTGTATCAAATTTCATCTAAATGGGTCCAGTTGTTAAGGCGTGAAAGAGATCTGCCCCTCTAGACAAGTTGCAATTCGCTGGCCAGCGAATCGTGGAATAAGATGACAAATGTATGAGATTTGACGTATAGGTATGACAGTCGTTACCGAATGTCATAAACGTCAAATCCCATATATTTGTCATTATATTCTACAATACTACGGCCAGCAAATTGCCACTTGTCCAGAGGGGCAGATTTGACGCGCTTGAGACAAGTGGGTACGCGCTTGGTGCTAGTTTTTCTTTGACTAGACTTTGCGGAAGTGCGACTGCGAGAAGGCGTTCGGCGTAGGTAAATCAGATAGTTTTGACGTGATTTATGTTTTTTAACCGCATTGTGACGCTTTCACTCTCTATCTTAGACAGTGAAAAGAAATATTAAAACATCAACTATAATACCTTCTTAGTTTTCAGTTCTGTGATCTAGACATGTAGATATATTATCTAAAACAAAATTTAAAAACCGGTTTTCAAAATACAAACAGGTACAAGAGGTATACAAGTCTGTAGGTTCTCTACTTACAAAGAAATCCAGCCCTTCAACGTCTCGTATTTCAGCGTACTTACCTACGTAATTAACGTTTTATTCTACGCTATTTAATTCCTTCGCAAAGATCATGAGATTCATGAGCAGGTATGTTTAACGATGGGTTGATTGCTAGGGCGTCTTTTATTCCTCCTCTGTCTGCCAGACAAATATCTACTCACTCGTTCAATGCTCGTATCTACCAATGAAAAATGTGACGATAAATATTCATGAAAACCGATGTACATACATGAAATATGCAGGTACTTATGAAGACATATACGGCGTCTCTGTATTATTAAAAGTGTAGTTGTGACTGAATGTATTGGAGCGGTTGTTAGTACTTTGAGACTTTTGTAAGTTGGGAGTGCAGAGTTCCTCACAACTAAAATTGATATTTGGTTTTCAAGCAACTATATTTTGAACTAGCAGGCAGTTCTTTACCTTGCTCTTATTTTCATACAATTTGTTTTGTAGGGTTTACACAATGTATACAATGTAATGTATCATAGCCCTTTTTTTTCGTGCGGAAATCACCTCGGATACCTCCCCCGCCGGAGCCGGAATGGGAGAATGACAATACAACTGTTTAACTTATTTTTTAAAGTAAGATAAATAGTATGTATTTCTAGCTTTTGCCCGTGGCTCCGCCTGCATGGATGTCGGTTATCGTGACTAAAACCTATGTGTTTATCCAGGTATCGGCAAACAAACAAACAAAAAAAAAAAAAATTCCTTAATCTCCAATGACATAATGAGTACATTTTTTAAGTCTCTGTTTTTCTTTTAAATAACTCACTTTAGTTCCCTTTGACATGACAATCTTGTTATCGAAATTAGCGTCCTAGTTCACCGTATTTTCATAAATATTACCAAATATTACATTATTTCGTGAACTTACCGTATATTTAATTGTGATAATTTAGTCTATTACGCTGACTGTACGCACTCGCTTTAAAATCTTGCGAGTCAGTTGTCTAAGTAAGTCTCAAAATACAGAAGTATAAATACGTGGAAATAAGTTAGACAGCCCTGATGAAACTATACATCTCTCTCTACAACCTTTTAAACCAGCCTGTGGAATCCCCGATTATCCTGACATAAGTATCTTGTTAGTAAACTTGTTCGTTGTAGTGGTACCTACTTATTGGAATTGAATAAGATAAATTATATTTTTTTTACGTTCATGATATATTTTCAAAAGGGGTAGAGTGTTATTTTTAGTAGGTACCTACCTATCTATCATTTCTTATAGTAAAAATAAATATGTTGTCTCTCCCTCAACCCCATTGAAAAAGGCGTGTCTATAGGTATATAATTTGGCTCTAAAAACTTATACGTTCGTATTATCGATTAATAATGTGGCCTTTTAACAAAAAAATACCCCTTTACACGTCCCTTGCCAATGCCACTAGCATTGTTCGGCTAACCTACTTTTCTATATAAATTTGTCAAACATCTACCTACAATATAGGTATAAAACATTGCCCCTGAATGTTCGACTCACATTGCTTCGTACAAATACATTTATTACGTCAAGACGTGTTCTTTATTTGCTAGTTGTTTATTTATCACTCCCTGAGGTATGAAAACTAAGAGTACGAAAAAATAAAGGGCTTTCCCTCGTTTTCCTTATAGATTTTCAACACTAATGGACTACTTCATCCCTTGTTTGTACACGGCAGTTTGACAAGCGTAGTGCAGTGTCTAACGAACTTCGCTTGACAGAATTCGTCTCAACGAGTTCGAAGCGAGCTATGCATGTACGAAATTATGAAAATATACAACGAACAGTGTTTGTAGGCTATTGATTTTGTAATGTGTTGTGGGTTGATGAAAAATAGATTTTACTTTTTATTGATTATTTATATCGACTTTGTACTTATAGGTATGTTGAAATAAAGAAGGGTCTGTTGGGTCGATATCGCTTAGACTCCCAAGATAAATAGGTACGAAAAGTAGGAGTCAGTAGAAGTGGATCTCGGGCTTTAGTCGGAATGGCTTTTCTTTGATGAAAGTAGGGAATAGACGAATAGACCTACACAAAATTCTATTTTTCAATATCTAGGTTTAGTAAAGTCGTCTGTTGGGAAAGGCCTAACGAACGAATTGATTGGTTGTTAATAAAAAGTTATGTAAAGCATTATAATATTCCATTTCACGTCCTAATGACTAATGAATTTTCGAACCGTGAACATTAAATTTAATGTAATAAATAATTCACGGCACGATATTACATTTTTGAACAGAGAGTAATTATATTTTACCATCGCAATAGCGTAAAATGTAGATGCATAGTGGATTGTACAGCGACAGAGATATTTCTGTTCAATATTTAATGGCGTCCCTTTTTAGACTTTTAATTTCTTAGCGAGCTTTCGACCTCATAGCTTACAGCTGACATGTGCAGGTCACGGTGGGCTTTGCGTTTAATTTATGACGAAACTAGTCATGATGGATTGTGGTTGGTGTGAAATATGAAAAAGTAATGGATCGCCATACGTCGGCGCTGCTGGCGGGCACATAATCTCATGACAACGGACAACGCGGTGGGTATAGGGCTGGCAACTTGAACAATTTGTAGGTATTACTTACCGTAAAAATAATTTTTTTTATATTTAATATTTAGAGAGGGTTTGCTTTTGTTTGTTTGGATATTATAATTTATACATTGTATCTATTATAAATAAAATAATTTTTGTTTTTTCCTTTCTTTGAGTGGCCATGTCACCTTCAATAGGAGTGATAATGTTTCATTCTTATATCTTCCTGTATGTGTTCGAATACCAGATATTATGAATTTGACCAATTTTTCCAACAAAAAAAAAATGCCCACTGAGTTTCTTGCTGGAGTCTTCTCAGGTCAGGACCGCGTTTCAAACTGGGGTGCGGTGGTCCATTTGCTAAGCTAGTATTTACCTAATATTTATTTATGTATTTATGTAAGTGCCGATTTAATGATCTATGCAGAATAAACGATTTTTGACTTCTGAATTTTTTTGGACATATTCTACTAGTACACTAACTGTACAGTGCGTGGTTCGTTTTTCAAATTTTTGACGACCTCTGTATCTAGCGTAGCGTATTAGCGGTAGAGCGTTCGTTGGCTACGTTGGAGCTCGCGGGTTTGATTCCCGTTCAGGTAAAATATTTATATGTATGAATATGTTTATATTCTATGGTTTAATCAACCTTAGTTAAAATGTTGTCAAAATTATTTTTAGTAAGCGCATGAATATGTAAAGATAGAAGAAGATGGCGAACTGTTGTCACTGCTATCCCCGGAGGAAATTAGGCGTGAAAATATGAATATTCATAAATATTCTACAATATTCTACACAGAGCTATCTAGACTTAAATGTATCTATAATGTACTTGTACCTATGTGTATCTGTAGGTATGAATCAAGGTTCCCTTCATTACCTTCCTGATCCACAGATCAAGGGTAAGCTAATGCGCCATTACCTCTCACAAGTGGTTGACAAGATTTGTCACAAGTTGGACATGTAGAAAATGGACCAATTTTGTGCCTGTCACTTTGTGGGACGCAGGGCGGAGCCTCAAAATGGATTCAGGTAGCTGCCGATGTTATGTGTTGCAATATATTCAGAATGAATTTCTCATTTTAGATTATGTTTTACCGTCGAGGCTTATGTCCTTGTGGCGATACTGGTGGTTTATTTGATGGTGATTTCGAGTAACCCTGGAATGTTAGTTTGTTTTTGGACATAATATTGTTAATAAGATATTTGTTAATTTGTTATCATTAGGTTTCTTATTTTTAACCGACTTTCAAAAGGAGGAGGGCTCTCACTTCAACGGTATTCGATATTTCCGTCGTTTTTCTAAGTATGTTTCATTTCTACATTATAGAGGTAAATGCCGCGAAGGTGTCTCTAGGGTGTCCATAACAAATTGAAATTTATTTATAATGCACTGTATAATCTATGGTACCTTTATAATGAAAAAAATATTTATCTATCTATAATCTTTATCATTTTGTTTGTTAATCTAATCCCATCATTAACGTTACTTTTTTACAATTTCCATTTACTGGAAAAAGTTAGCTTACTATTGAAAAAAATAAACGAATGGCTGACTCAGAGCCAGACCCAGACCTAGATCAATGCAAATCCAAGCACACACTTTACACTAAGACTGAATCAAACCTAAAACCCTTGCTTTTACAATTGAACTACTGATATCCCACACAGGTCGTCAAACTTTCATTAAAACACAATCAGCATTTCGTATCATCGATATCATTATCATTACAATATATCGCGATATAATGAGGATTATCCATTAGTAGTGTGTAGCTACAATGCACTAAGCAGCGAGCACAAACCCTCCATCGGATAATCCTCCGTGGACGGATCAGCTTAAGTGGACTCCACTATCGTTTGTCTTGTGATTAGATGTCCTCCACTGTGTGTTCGAATAGGTACGTCTTTGAAGGTAATTGTAAGATGTTTGTGTCTACATTGCAGGTAATATTGTAAGATGTTTGTGTCTAGATTGAAGGTAATATTGGTGTGAGATGTTTGTTTTTGGTTGGAGTTAATTAGATAGTACCTAATGATTGCACAGTCCGTGTGTGTAGTAAGACTTAAGTGCTAGCTGATTGCCTGATAGGACGAGCAAAGTAGTTATAAATAAATAAAGCGTACGTAGTTTGGTGGTTAAGGAGTCGGTCTCATGATCGAGGGTTCCCGTGTTCGAATCCTAGCCATTACAGTACTCAGCTCAACTGGAAATTAGTGATTTTCCATACATAGATCGCTTCTTTAAACACAATTATTTATTCTTAAGAAAATATACCAACTCTACCAAAAGCAAAAAAGCAATTTTTCCGTCAGTAGACACTAAAAGCATTCGTATAACATTTTGCCAGGGGAGTGAAATATTGCTTCACCGTTTTAATCCTAGTTGCGGTTAACATTAATATTTCTGTGTGACGTATGACGAGACACTGTATTTCATTCAGTATTCAACAAACCACTTTATACTTTGAATTGTTTTGCAGAGACCAACGCAGCGACGTATAAAGAGACACTTAAGGGATTATTCGTTTGACCATTATACATATGATAATATATTCATATGCTGTACGTCTCGTTCGTGTTAAAAGTCATATAAAAATATAGCAAACGAGACATCAGTTTCATGTTTGACTAAGCACATTAGTTAAACGGACAGCACAGAGTTTTTATTTTTATGAATACTTTATGTCATTAAAACATTTTGACTCCACATAAGTAATAGTTGTATGACAGCCTCTGTGGCGTGGCGGTTGTGCACGCGACTGCCACGCAGGAGGTGCGGGTTCGATTCCCGCTCAGTGCAAATATTTGTATGCATGAATATGGCTATTTGCATTGGTCTGGGTGTTTCTATGTATAATATGTATATTTAAAAAAAAAAAAGTATACATATAAGTATGTTTATCCGCAGTCTAGATTCCATAACACAAGCTATAAAAGCTTACCATGGGTCTAGATAGCGTTGTGTAAAATGTTCTGGAATATTTATTTATTTATTTAAGTAACACCTAACACGAAGTGTATCTACGTAGTGGAGTATGGTGAGTATAAACTTTTCTAAGTTAATCTAATATCTGTTCATGTCTACCGTTGAATGAAATTATGAAGCATTTAAACTAGTCTTAAAATATATAAGACACGAGGTTCCCGGCAGAGTAGAATTTGTTCCACCCCATCTGTTCCCATGTGTTGTCGTACAAGGCGACTAGGGGATAGAGCTGTTTTACATCAGACAAATATGTTGAATGAATTGTTTACTAACCTCGCGAGTCCTAGTTACTTGAAAATAAAGAGTTTTAATAAAAAAAAATAAAAAAAATATATATATACAGCTCAGACTCAGCCTTAGATGTACCTACGTAAGGCTTGAGTCAAAAATAGTTCCCGAAAGCCGCAATAGTCTCACCCTCTATTACGTGGGACCGAATCCAATGATTGGTGAATTGAGGGTGTTAATTCACCTCTGCTTAACGGCGTGATAGTATGTATATATGTTAAGCTATATTCACTGATAAAAAATATTATTAGAATCCATTTTATATAAAGCGCGTTGGCGGTCAATCTCCTTAGTGAATGAACTGATGAAAACTGATGAAAACCATCTTTGTTTTGTGAATGATCTTTTCACTACAAAAAATCCTTGCTTTTATTTATCGCATGGTCTTGAATGCTAATAACTAATTCCCTATTAATTAAAGATAACGGCTCTTAATGGCATTTACTACGAGGTAAATAGACACCTTTAAATGAGCAAACGTTAGTAAATCACAATTATTTATTTGTCTCACGTACAAAACGTGATCAAGTCCTGCAGGCCTACTATGAAACATCCGAAGTTGTGGTCAGATGTTTCGGGGAATTCGGTGCTATGAACTATTCCACAATCGGACCCGAAGTCGGCACGTGACTCCGTTCGGTTTAAACCGTACTGGAAGAAATCCGAAGTGACTTGAGCCATGAGGCACATATTTACATGACTAAATGGGAAATAATAATATGTTTTTTGTTCGTGACGCGTGTGGGCTTCACGTTTCGGGTGTTTTATGGTAGCCGCCCGTTTTCAGTTAGCTAAATAGATATACATAATATACATATAAATATAGATTTTTATAATATATTTTTTAATTAGCGTACAATGGCGTAAAACAGTGGTAATTTGAAAATATCTAACCGTTTATACTTTATAATGTATAAGGTAATTGAAAAAGATACGCAGCGTAGCTTTCACCAGTGTCTAACCAAATAAACTCTATAAGAAGCTCAAATGATTGTAAGAAGACTAGATTCTTCAGAATGAACATAACATTCAACAAATACGGCGTTGTAGGTATTTTGTATAGGCATATCCATACTTCCTAAATCTAGTCTAAGTCTCAAAATTTACACGAGAAATCTCGACATATTCGTTTTAGATTGTTTGCACAATAGCGTGTACGCTAAAATGAGATGAAGAATTTTGATCCCATATCAGTCGGGTAGGTATAGCTCGTGCGAGTTAACATGGCCTGCCTCGAAGACACCCTCCTCCCGCTTCCCAGCGCGCGACCCCGCTCTCGCCGTGCGAGGCTAGTAGCGTCAGCATACACGCCTCCCGCTCCCCCGCGCAAAGCCCCGAGCCAGGTGCCATGTTAACTCGCACGAGTTGTAGGTACTTTATTATTGAGTTTTCTTTAAGGAATTTTCAAGTCGACCTCACAGAACATACACTGATCCAATTAATGATGTACCTATTGATAAAAAGGGCAGTACAAGAGCACTCGAAACGCGGGCTTGTATGAAAGGAAGGAAACGAAACTCGTGAAGTTTATAAGCATAGAAAAGCAGTTGGCGGGATATTGTCTCTGCCTATCCCGGAGGAATAAGCGTGAGTATTTATGTTATACATATGAATTTTCAGTAGGGATTGCCTGGTAGTTGTTAATATGCTCGCACCTTATTAGGGAGAACTAAAACTATATTACTGGCATGGTGTAATACCCCCCTTCGGTGATAAATAGCGAGTTCAAGCAAATAAAACATTAATCCCATATAAATAGAGTTGATAACGGTATAACAATACGAATGAACAGATTACATGAAATACTTACATGTTAATAAAGCCTCCTCCTCAAATGACTTCGAGTTCCTCCCGAATGAGCCTGTAAAGGAAAAATGCAGATCAATAACATGCCCAATATCCGTTTAGCAGCGGCAGTAATACCCTGCCTTCATTGTACTGTAATTGATTGATATCTTTTATCGTAAATTGTGTTATTAATTTGGAACTGATTTCACAAATCGTACCAAACAGGTTTATGTTTGGTATGATTTGTGAAATTTATTTGGCAAAGAGCTTTAGTTGAATGAGGTCGGCGAATCATTACGTGGAATAATCATTTGTATTTGGTAATTGGTCATTATATTTTCGAAGTCGGTTCGTGAGATTTCAAAAGAGTTCAGGTAATGAGCGACTATTGAAAATATTATTTGTAAGTAATTACGTATCGCCTACTTTATGGGGGCGGTTGAATAAGGTATATTATGATATACAGTTGTATAGAATATTGATAAAATGAAATATTTACGTATCGATCTGAATGCAGCAATAAATTTAACTTCGAAAAAAAAAGTACTATAATGAAATCTGTAACATGATTATTATGTTTATAGCGTCACTGAAATAATTTACTGTTTAAATATTTTATTAATAATATAATTAATCAATTATGAGTTATAATGATATAACGTCATACGGAAATAATTAAGGTACACTATAGACATGTATCTATGTAAGAAAACGTTTTGTTTAAGACTGGATTTCACCAGTCTAATAATTTAATTAACCTGATTTTGTTATTTTTGCACACTGCCCACCTCATGGAAAGCGATTACCACGGCTAATAGATGTGTCCCCAGAGAGCCGCATTCACGCTGTCGATTTTAATTTTAATTCGACAACCGCAATATGTAAAAAAGGTGTTACAGTGTGTCAGCTGAAGCTCAAAATTAT
This sequence comes from Eilema sororculum, assembly GCA_914829495.1. NCBI lineage: Eukaryota > Metazoa > Arthropoda > Insecta > Lepidoptera > Erebidae > Eilema > Eilema sororculum. The sequence continues at coordinate 12,651,123 of OU618543.1, read as the reverse complement.
AAATGCCGATGGATGTGGTAGTTACACATAACAACGTACGAGCCCAAATTGCCCGAGCCTTACATTTTCAGTATAATTTTATTATCGTGTGTCAATACAATGTAATAAAAGTGTAACTGATACCGTTGTGATGTTTTTTCGATTAGTACTTCCACATTGACACGTGGAATTGTCATATATGTCTCGCATATTGAGGTAAATTTCTTCCATGCGTTAAATACTAAATAATAATAAATAGATACAATTGAAAAAAGGGGCTTTGGAAAGTTGCTTGCTTGACATATTTACAGTGTAAAAACGAGGGGTGCTTCACCAACTTGACACGAGAAACTGAACCCACGTGTGATCGGTCGCTCGTGTCGAGTTGGTGAAAAACCCGAAACGAGTAGGTAAACACGTTTTCTAAAATTAACTTTTACAGAATAACTGAGAGGATTGAACTCATAAGCAATGGACTAAAGACCAAAATAAGTTTGATTGCAGGCGGGACAGGACTCACAAAGTATCTTTTGGTTTATGATGTTGTTGGCAAATGGGTACCGCCTGCTATTGAACTTTTTTCGGATTATTTGGGTAATATAAGTACATACATTGTTCTTTATAGGTCCGGTTGCCTTCAGCTATCGTTTTGGTACTAAGGGTCTGCTTTACCATTTTAGACCCTTGGTGGGTCCTATATACATGAACGTATCGGGTGTCAATATATTTTTTGCAATTATTTTAGTTTTACCAGTTTATTTTAATAAGACTGTTTTTTTTTCATGAACGAATCCACACTTGTTAAAAGTGTTATGTATTGAATTTTACTTCCCAATGCGAATTAAGGCTTTTATTTTTTTAGTATTCGTCTATAGTTCTACTATATCGATGCGATAGTTTAAATTCTGTAACTTTTTTAACGTTAATAATGCTACGGTATTGTAAATAATCCCGTTTGAGCTAAATTAATTACGCCAAGCAATCAGTACTACGGCTAAAGATCCGTTCCTCTCCTTTCCAATTATCTATTTATAATAATTATGTAATAATTAAAGGCCCTATTTAGGTACCTACCTAACCTGTATTTGCTAAAATGCTGGTTTATATTAAAAAATATCAGCTTGAAAGTTGCCTGTAACTTCATTACTTATTTTAATTAAAATATTCTCATAGGCTTACCAGTAAATCAGTTTGAAGGGAACTTACAATATAGACGGCATTTCACAGCAGGTTCTAAAACCAATTAAAGTTAATAATCCTCTAATATAAAAGTCCGCTTTTTAAATGAAGTTTCCAGATTCCGCCATGTTATCTTCTGAGTAGGATTTCTGGATTACGTACTCAGTTATTCTTAGTCTTTAGTCACTTTTACTTGTCAATAACTTATAATATACATAAGTACAATATATGTTACAATATGTGATTAAAATAATGACATCATCATGATTTGGACTGCCTCCGTGGCGTGGTGGTAGGGAACGCGATTGCTACGCAGGAGGCGCGGGTTCGATTCCCGCTCAGTGCAAATATTTGTATTCATGAATATGGCTATTTGCATTGGTCTGGGTATTTCCATGTATAGTTTGTATGTATTTACAAAAATAAGTATTTATCTAAGTATGTTCATCCGCATTCTAGATTCCATAATACAAGCTAGTTAAGCTATTATTACCATGAGTCTAGATAGCGTTGTGTAGAATGTTGTGGAATATTTTATTTTATTTATATTTAAGTATTGTTCCTGGTTATATCCAAGGTTTTTATCATGGGACATGGGGTCTGTTTCTCTTCCTAGCTTTGGTTAATCAGAGTAACTGCCAGACCCTCATTCATTTGGGTAGGTATTACGGCTTTCAGATGAGGTCAGATTAAGACAAATTGTTAATTGTATATGCCGTATTTTCACCGCCCATTGAAAAACAATCGAATTCGTTTGAGTAATTTTATTGTAATGTATACTTAAATATCTACTCGAAATATTTCAATCAGAAGATTAAAAAAGACTACACCTTACCTACTTACCTACATTCATAGTTATGAAATTTTATAGAAATTTGGTTCAGTATACGAAATTACTGGGACTGGAAAGTGTCAAAGCAACCGAAGTGTTGGCATGATATGAATACTACCTTGTCATATTAAGCCTCCAGTATTTGATCTATAGCCATGCCTTTGTTTCGGCCACAGGTATTCATGTGAGCAGTTCGATGTAGTATTATATTATCCATATCTTGCATACCAATTTGATCTAGTCCAATACGGGTGATATCTGAACCGGTGTACCTATATAAATGGATGCAATATGTTCATTTGAATATAGCATTGACGTGCGCCTAATTATTTGAATGACATTGTATTTCATTGAAGGAATTTTTTTTACAGCATTAAGTATGCTAACTATACAAATCAAGTACATAGGGGAAAAGAATCTTCTCGGGCGGGACTCGAACCCAGTTTGGGCGCAGTGATCAAAAATCAATGTTTAAAAATGATTGTAACATCATTCATTGATTCCGATAGTTCGAAAGAAAATCGGTAGATGACGCCACGTCGCCTTAAAGACGTATAAGATGGGAAATTTGAATCATAGATAGATAGATAGATAGATAATTCTTTATTGTACACCAAATAGATTTACATTGGAACAAGTAGGTAGCATGATACAGTTTAATGTACAATGGGCGGCCTTATCGCTGGAAGCGATTTCTTCCAGGCAACCTTGGGATGGACAGTAATGTGCTAAAACAGGGGCAATACGGTGTAGTTAGCAAATAAGTCTTATACAAGGTGTGTTACAAAGCGAAAAAAGATAGGGACAGAGAGAGAGAGAGAGAGAGAGAGAGAAATAAAATAAAATAAATATTGTCATAACGTAAAGTATTATAACATATACAACTAAGTATAACATATAAATAGATACATAAAGTAAATAGTACAACATACTAATAAGACAGGAAACAGGTGAGTGAGAAAATACCGAAATTGTGAGTTATCGTACCGTAGACAATGATAGGAAGTGGTCCTTTACCAGATTTTTGAAGACATTAATAGATTTTGCTTGTCTGATGTTCACTGGCAATGCGTTCCATAAACGCACAGCCTTGACAGTGAAAGATTTGTCAACAAAGTCTGTGGAATGCACTGGCATCTTCAGCCTCAAATTTTCGGATGACCTCAGGCATCTAGTGTGTGTGTCATGGAGGAACTGGAATCGTTCTTTGAGATATGATGGAGTGGTAGGATTAAATAAAACATTATATAACAATGTTAGAATATGGGCATTCCTGCGAAGCCGAATTGGGAGCCACTTGAGTTGCTTACGGAAATCTGACACATGATCATACTTGCGTAGTCCAAATATGAATCGTATACAAAAATTTTGAAGTCGCTCAAGTTTATTTAATTGCTCCTCTGTGAGATCTGGATAGCTGACATCGGCGTAGTCGAGAACAGGAAGAAGAAGCGATTGTGCGAGCGCAGTTTTAGTGGCAATTGGTAGGAAGTTTCGGAGCCTTCGTAACCCAACTAGCAAAAATATGTCATGTAGTAGTCGCGGCAACGTAAATTATTCAGCATTTTGGCTCCTAATAGAAGTCGTATAAACGTAATGAAAACGTTTATACAACGCGATTTGGGCCCATTTTATTCAGCAATTCAGTCACATAGACATCGTATAAAGGTAACGGAGTGACTGTTACAAGCTTAAGTTGCGCTATAACTGTAACTTATATGACTTTTATGTTACGTTTGTTTGTTAAATTAAGCAAGTGCGTCGTGTTGTGTTTTAAAAATTATAAAAAATTATAAGTACAATTTATTTAGCAGACATGTTAATTTGTAGGTTGCACCAAATGTAGGTTCGTAAACTCACGCATAGGTTTGCAAAGTATTGCGAAGGTAAGTTTTCTGATGAAATATACTAGGTTTTATCATAAATATTTAACGCCCCCCTTCAATTCTTAGTAATATGAATATAATAACAAATATTTTTTATATCAACATTCATTTGTACACCATTTTTACTGCTAACAGGTGGTATAATAGCTTCTTATACAGCAAATTAGCAGTATAAGCGCCATGATACCACGCTGATTATATTTTAGGGTTCCTTAGACCTTCCTAAAAAGTTTTCTAAAAAAGATCTTTAGTTTATTTATTTATTCAATCAACCACTTACTGTACACAAGAAAACTAAGACAAGTGATAATTGAGCAGTACAAGCAATTATACGACACTTGGCACTAGGCTTGTAATAGTCGTATGAATGCAACTTATACAACATAATAGCAGTATAAAAGCAACGATGTAGCTTTTATTCGACTGTGTCACAAGAAAGCTATATAATGTGCTTTTACTCGACGAAATAGTGACATAAGCGTCGTATACTAGCGACTTATACAGCAAATCTTATACGACACTTTAGTCATATAAGTATGCAGAGTAAACGTTTACTCAGCATCATTATGTGACCGAAATGCTGAATAACTAAAATGCTATATAAGATGCCTTTATACGACACGTGCTGAATAATTCACACTTACTCGACTTTTATATCACCGAATAGCTGAATAAACTCAACCTTATAAGACTAATTTGCTTGTTGGGAAGGCACCGGCTGATGCAAAAAGTTTTCGACTGGTTTCCTGTAGTTGGATGTTCCAGGAAAACGATTTATCATATCAGGCGTGTCTCGGTAGCCGAATTGGTCAGGCATTCCCCCTGTAAGGGAAAGACTGTGGGTTCGAGTCCCGCCCGAGAAGATTCTTTTTCCCTATGTATTTGAATTGTATTTCAGTGTGTGGGTGAGGTAATTAATAGATAAATTTCGCATATTCTTAGAAATATGAAATCCATACTAATATTATAAATGCGAAAGTATGCCACCTGTATGTCTGTCTGTCTGTATGTTATGCTTTCACGCTTAAATCACTGAAGCGATTTTGATGAAATTTGGTATAGGTGTAGATTAAACCATGAGAAAGGTTTAGGCTATGTTTGTTCGCGATAACCGACATCCACACGGGTGAAACCGCAGGCCAAAGCTAGTATTAATATATAGGGTGGAAGATTTTCACCTTACCTTGAGGGGAAGTTCCCAAAATACAGGTTAAAGCGTATATCACTTAAAGGAAACATTTCTTGTTATTAAAACGAAAAATTCTGCATTCAAAGATTTTTATCTGTCTCTAGTATTTCGAGTACCTACTTCCCAGGTTAGGTAGAAATCTTCTACCCTATACCTATAAGTACTAATTGATAAGGAAGAAACAGAAACTTATGCTATTGGGGCATGGTATTGTATACAATTACGGGATTAAGGGCATTTGATACTCACATTCAGACCTGTGTATCATGTGCTATTGAAAAAAAAACAAATTAATTTCGGATTAGCATACGTTTCAGTTGGTAATCCGATAAAGCAAAGAGATACTAAAAAATAGGAATCAAATATTCCCGAACTCACTGTGTTTGCGATACGTTATTCACGCCTCAGATCACGTTTGTACAGCGAAAGCAATTATTCCATAGAGAAAGTACGTAGGTATATTATTTATTGCAAGTTCACCGGACTATAACGCGGCAAGCCGTTGTAGAGCAGCGTTCAACAATATTGGAATAGTTTGTTTGTATTTACCTTTCGACAGCCGGTATACAGATACAGTGTGTTTCGTTTTGAGAGCGGAGCCAATTGAACGATAGTTTAGTACCATATGCAACTCATACTAATACAGTGCTGTTGGTCATATTAACTGTCCATGGTAGAGGCTCTGAATGTATTCCCCATTTAATTGCATACGAGGCGGGCAATGGAGGCTGAGCTTAATGACTTCTATTACGTTAATTTATTTATGTTTGTAGAATACCTGAACTGTTTTGTGAAGGAAATATCAGTTAGGAAGCAAATATGTAAATGTGATCTGTTATTACAGGGATGTACTATGTAGAGTAACTAGTTAAGTATTATGTTATCTAGATTAGGTACATTAAGACGGAATTTTCTACTATACAATTAGGATAACGATAAATTATAATATTTTGTGAAGAAAATATGCTATTGGAACGATTAAAAGATTATACTTAATATCGAAGTTGGTGGATATGTGAAGTCCTGCAAAGAAATTCGGGCCGAGCTGTAACTCGATAAACCTACTGATTGAAGGAGGGCCAAGGTTTCTTTTCGATTTAGAAGGCCAGAGGGCGCTACTACGCATAAAAGCCTTCTTCTTCTTCGTCTTAGCGTTAATCCCAGTCGCATCTGAAGCTGTCAACTTGCCGTCCAGGGTCCGCTTTACCTATCGATCTAACTGCGAATTTGGCTGGACTTCGAAATTTTCTATATAGCGACTACCATAAAACTCCACAACCGAAGGGCGATATCGAAGCATTGCAGTTAGAGCAGTTGTTCGACTTTTTAGGGCTCCAACTACCCGTAACGACTGCCATACATGTTCGTATGGCAACCGGGACCGACGGCTTAACGTGTTCTCCGAGGCACGACCAGACCAATGCAAATCCTCGTAGCGGCCGCGTTCACTACCGCTATGCCATGGAGGCAGTCATAAAATGAGCCTTCTATCAAACCCAAAAAAGGGGGATAGTGTAAGTGGACCCCAGGTTCTTAGGTAAAGTCTCGGATGCAAACTGAAATAATGTTAAGTTGATGATGATGAGTAGGTATTGAGTTCAGTCACTTGACTGATTTTGGTCTCAGCAATTGAAATTCTTAAAAAGCCACATAATTTTATTGGTCAGGTTGCACTACCCCTCTAGACAAGTGGTAATTCGCTGGCCGGCGTATCGTGGAATAGAATTACAAATTCGAAATACATCGGGAAAAAGAAGCGCTCAAGTGGGACGGAACCCACGATCTTTCCCTTACAGGAGAATGCTCTTCCAACTGAGCTATTGAGCCACACCTGAATAACTTTATATTTCCCTTCTCTTTATTAAAAAAAAGAATTACATATGTATGGGATTTGAAGTATATGATAGTCGTTATCGAATATCATATACGTCAAATCCAACACATTCCTCATTCTATTCTACGATATGAGGGTAGAGGATAGAGGGTTGATATATTGTCGATTTACATGAGTTACATGAATATATGCCACCACGTGAGAACACCAATTTTGCAGCATGTAAACAATTGCCGTAGGCTTCAATACCGTTTCATTTTGAATTGCCGTCTCTTCCTATTCTAGAGATTTTGGTGTAAGGGATGTCACCAAAATTTTCGACCTGAGGCAACCTAATCAACCAAATAAAACCGGTACTATTGCTGATATAGCGCAGGCTTGATTCTTAAGATTGGAGGATCAGATAGCAGTCGCTTAGCCGCTTGGAAAGTGTTAAGCTAATATATAAGGCGATCCTACATTCATCCTGTTACTACCGTGTACTGACATTAATTTAATTACTTTCTTATTGACCGATAACAGATAAATTTAATCCTGTAAATTGGTATTAAGTAATATTATATGTCTCGTGCTCATTAAAAAGTTCACAATTACTAACATTTGTATGTCTACATAATTGACATAACATGTTGATACTCGCCATACAATAATAATATATTTAGATAACATTATCTGTATACAGGTTTCTACGAATAAATTTATCTTTATATTTAGTAGTTTTAACACGCTAATGAAACAGATCGCCACAGCTAGTTAGAAATCTAAGGTACGATTTTGGCAGTGCTTGGCTGATACCTCTGAAGAAAAGCCTACCTTATATGACAATCGACTTTGTCTATGAAGAAGTTTCAATCGGTTATACCATTCAATATTTTTGATTTTGTCTAAAGTTTACGCGAATATTTCACATTGGAATAAAACTATTTCTATTTCTTCGCCACAAATTTATTATTATGCATACTCACATAAGACCATAAATTTACAATTTAAGGAACACTTTTAATGACTATACAACATAAGTTTCACATTTTGTTGTTGTTCATTGAAAGTAGGTAAAATATTCCTATTATAAAAGCCAGGCTATAATAATTGATGTAAATGCAAGTAAGTGTGGTGTGAATGATTAAATGCGATTCGATAATTTACATCGAATACTTACACATATTTTGATCAAATATGTGTAAGTAGAGTAAAGTAAAGTTTGGTATATAACTATTTGACATGACATCATCTTTAAAAAAATAACTTATTTTTTGGACGGACTATAATAGTCAAATATTGTAGGTTGATGTAAGTACATTGTTAACGCTGCAATATTCTAAAAATAGCTCGACCTTTGATGATTGGCCGAACCGTAAATTGCTGCAAAACCTTAGTCCAAAACATTTTTATTTAATCCCTTAATACCTATCTCTGGTTATGGATTATTTAGGTAAAGGTATTACGATAAAATATTCCGATACGGACATTAGGATTATGACCGACTGAAAACCTCTACAACAATCAAATCCAATAATCTTATTGCCGAATCATTTGTCTAGTAAAATTTAATCCTACTTTGGAATAATAACATTACCATTGGTACCTAATAAATTTGGGATCAGAGGTGCGAAACCGTCAATTGGAATAACTCTAGACTAGTCTAATTACGTTTGTGGTAGTATATACATGTGAAGTCACAACTTTTAATTGCTTCGTGAGGCTCGTACGCGTCTCATTCACGGTGTCTGCCTTCCAAGTCATAAAAGAACTTACTCTTGTAAACATAAAAGAGATGTACCGTCGAGTTTACGTTCCCTTGCAAAAATTCACAGCCACTGCACGACGACGTCGTCTTTTCAATCGGAATACTTTACGTATAATGGTTTCGCATTTTAAATAGTGTTGTGTTTTATTTTTAATTATAATGTAAAAAGATTTCTAATTAAAAACGGGCGCAACACGCATTATGTGTGTAGAAGGAATATTGATCAAAGTTAAGTGAAGTTGGTATATAATTCTTTCATCCCACGCATGTTCAAGCTGTGAAATGAACTCCCTCCCGTGGTTTTCCTAAGCGACTACAATATGGGATTCTTTAAGAAAATTCATTAGAAGTACCTAGTGGTAGTTTATAAATAGCCCACCTCTGTGGCCCAAGTTAGTTGGTACTAAACAACGAGGCAGTCTTTCCTTTAGCTAGATATGGAATAAAAAATAATAGGTAGACCTCGAACTTGAAAGTAGAAACTTCGATTGCAACTAGGAAATAGCTAATAGAATAATGATCAGTACCTAGTTTACATTTCTACAGAATAATTTGACATAATATAAGTCTTGGCAATTATAATTTTATTGTTTTTGACACAATGTTTTTGCAGACTCCGTTCCGTTACCAAAGCCGCTACCAAAAACTTCTTAATAAAAAAAATTCGAAAATGACGCTTTCCTTCACTTGGGAATCCAACCTAGCACCGCTAAATCGTACTTTAACATAAGTGTAAACTTGAATCTTAAAATCAAGAAAAACCAAAACAAGTTCGTTGTCAGATTATATTTACAATGTCATCATTCTGTGGTTTACAATATCCAAAGTTACGTCAAGGAACACGCGCCAGATTGCAGTGTTTAGACATATTTCCCTCGTGTAGGTACTCTAATATTGCAGAGTGAAGTAATCCGATTAGGTAGGTATCTCGTAGAGACGAGTCGTTGTTTAGGCCGCCTAAGCATACCGGAATACGAAGCCAAGAGGCTGTCTTCCTAGAAACAGAATGTTTGAGTTCACTTCGAATAACGTTTGGGACATTTGGCATTAAATTGTTGATATTGGATTTCGACGTCTGCTCTTACAAAATTGGTTTGATCGTTTGATTGCTGATTATTCAGATAACGAGCTTTGGCTCGTATATGAGATTTGAGAGGCAATTGGATATTTGTTACAAACAGAAAATCTATTTGTGATCATTGTGATCAGTCAATGCATTATGTATCATCTAATAAAATATTTGGTGAGGGCATTTCTTTTGTACCTTCTTCGTTCAACTTGTGTCCATATAACTTGTACATCAAAACAATCTCAATCAAATTATATCAATCAATTAGCTCAACGTAGTCCACTGCTGGACATAGGCCACTCCCAATATAAGTCATAAAAAAATATTTAGTCAGGTCAAATTTTAGGGCTTAGTTTGAACTAATATTAGATTTTGAAAACCATTTCTCTGTAACAAATGCCATCCATACTAATATTATAAATACAAAAGTAAATCTGTCTGTCTGTCTGTATGTTACGCTTTCACGAATAAAACCAAAAACCGATTTTGATGAAATTTGTTATAAGAGTAGATTAGACCTTGAGAAAGGGCATAGGCTATGTTTGGTCGCGATAACCGACATTCACGCAGGCGGAGCCACGTGCAACAGCTAGTTTATTATAATTTGAAGTTGCTGTATGGTATGATATTAAATTCTAATCAGATATTATGCTGTTTTATTAAATATTCCGAAGTTCTCATTGTATAGAGCCCAGTGTATTAGGAAAGCCATACATACTCACACCTTCTGAATAATAGATGCGCAGTGCACTGAAGCCAATTAGTAGTAGGCATGTGGTTAATACAATTCCAACAAAGGGCCTTGTCAACAGCTTGATGTAAGGGAAACGTACGCTTGCGGTTGAGTCTGCTTGCTTGAGTTGAAACTTGAGCATCGAGTTGCAGTACTTGCAGTTGGTACATGACAACCACATTAGGCATTATAATAATGCACGGATGCTGCTAATTATGTACCTATGGTATTTTTTTTCTATCAGATTATACATACATACCATACATACATACATAATAATCAAGCCTTTATCCCCGGAGGGTTGGGCTAAGATGAATTAACACCCACATATTTCACCAATAATTATGTCGGTTCCATGTTCAGTGGTTTAGGCGTGAAAGCGTAACATACAGACAGACAGACAGACAGACAGACAGACAGACAGACAGACAGAGTTACTTTCACATTTATAATATTAAGTATGGAAGTATGGATTGTGTTATTAAATAAATAAATAAATAACCCCTCCAACTAAACTAAATTGCTTGTGCAAGGAGTGGCTCCACGTCGGTAGCGTAATGGTATGGTTTACTACCCGGAACGTATCAATATTGCAAGTCCTCTCTCTTTAACCATTAAGCTACCGACGTTCTTAATTTTCTTCTAATAATAAATTTAATCTAGTGAACAGAGAGTAACAAATCAATATAATTTATATAGTTATGTTATGGTAACTCTGACACTCGAAAGCTCTATGTTCTCTATCGTATAATATTTGATCTAATATACACTAACGCATCAGGTAGAGACCATAACAGAGCATAAAATCTAGTAGAAAACTTTGTGAGACGAGTTATTCATTCAATTTTTATCATCAGAATTCCGTTGTCTGTCACACAGTTTATTACTAGCACGGACACCTTTGTGAACTCTATCTTTCAGGAGCATTCATTTGATCACTTTGACACTTTTCTCTTCTTTTCCATTCTGACGTTCTTTCCAAAGCCATTGATTCATTTGACCCGTTTTGTATAGTTGTATATAGAACAGTTTTATATGTACCTATGTGTGTAGAAAATATGTAGAAGAGAGAGTAAGCTAATCCACTCTCTATTCTTTTTTTAATAAGTTAATAAGTTATTATTGACGCCAGCTGGTGACAAATGAATGGGAGTAGTGGGTGTATACTGTTGGTCGAAATTAATTGATAACTGAAAACTGATGAGTTAAGATATAAGTATGGTTACGTATCACAATACCAAAATTTAAAATCCCGAATGACAAAATCCCGAATTTCAAATCTCGAATGTACGTAATACCGAAGTTCAAAATCCCGAAAGTGCTAAATCCTGAAAATTGGATTTTGATACTTTACGGACGGTAGGCATTCTCGTTCAATTATTCATGTAGCTCCTATATCTTCATTATAATTACAAGTAACCTAAGTATAATCTAACACTAAGGGTATGGCGGAGGTCGTCCAGGTACTTTTTTTATCCATTGTATTTAACATTTTTTTAAGCAATTTTTTAAGTATACTAATATTGTTTACATTTTTAATGAAAGCAGTGAAGCTCGTTAATTACTTACAAAACACCAAAATTAAACAAGAAAAAATCTTCTAAGTTTTGTCAAATATTATTACATTAAATTTATCCGTAATCGTTATGTGTGAGATACCTACTTAATGAGAAATTATTCGTTTAAACGCAAAATTGAAGAATTCCTAGTCTATTCATAGCGTAACATCTTTGACAAGTTTTCAGACGTCATATCACAGCTCTAAGTTCCCGAAATTGTATTGTCCCGTGTATTGCGGAAGAATCTTTGTTTACAAAACTTCGAAACTGGGAATTTAATTTTAGTTCCATAACATATTCTACATGCATACTTGTCCTTTTGCATGGTATCACGTCTCAAAAGTTTAATGTGCACGTTAAAAGTATTAAGGACCGATCTTCTCGAAAATTGTTTTGTAGAATTTTGGATATGTTATGTAAGGAATATGGGAGGAAAATAACTAATTAAGGAAGAAATATGAACTGAGGAGGATGGCGAAGTGGGATCATAGGTGATGAGACTAATTATAAGTCAAAAAGTTAATTGGAGTCTTGATTAAGGCGGCGGCGTGCGTAAATTGGGTCTGATTTATTTCAGTTATTCCAACTCGTATCTTTTCATCTTCCCTTAATATATTCCGTGCCTTTAGTTAGATGCACGTTTGTCGTTAACAGCTTTGGTATACTTGTTCGTACCTTTGTGTTCTACGTAATAATACGTAGATAATATGTAGGAAGTATGTAATGTAATATACTCTCTGTAAGTTTCCGTAAGCTACAACTTAGGTACGATAATCGTTTAGCCTCAGATGTGTGTTAAAAATGAACAAACAGTAGGCTAAGTAAGATTTAAGATGTAAGATTGTAAGATTTACATTCAAGAGGTTGTGGGTTCGACACTACCCCCTGTTTACTTAACAATTCATGATTTACTTGGCAGATATATCTCAATCCGAAAGTCCAATACAAAGTGCTCACTAGACAGCAATAGGCAGCCTCCTATTACGTAGGACCGAAAACGATACCTAGTTGATGACACGTGGGTGTTAATACACCTTGGCCTACCCCTTCGGGGATTTAAGGCGATATATATGTATATATCGAGTGATGAGAATGTAACTGGTTGGGAAAACTCCATTCCGTACCAATAAAGCTGGGACCAATTAAACAAAATAGAAATGAAATCGGTCGAGTGGTTTGAAGATTGGCATGTACGTTTTTATAGTGATACTGTTGTCTTTATAGTTATAGTGATAGTGATGGTAGTTTTTATGTATTTAGATTGAAATTGATATAAAGCAAACAAAAAATACCAAGATATTCAACATATATCAGCAGCCAAATCTTAAACGACCACTTTGGGATTCGTCCACTTCAAACCAATAACTTAAAGCGGTTCAATTGAAAAGAAATGTTATCGGCGCAAATATATTTCATAGATTTAGTTGGAAAGTTAAAGCTTCGGGTGGCAATAAACGATTGCCAGAATAAAACTGAATTGTGACCCCAAGTTGGCGCTCGAAAAGACAAAGGTGCACTCCGATTTCAGTTGAAATTGTATATAGGGTGATTCAACTGACAACATTATAAAAATCTAAGTATGTTCTAAATTTGACTTCAATTAATGTAACTATTAAAAGTGTTAAGAGTTCCCTATACCTATATAGTAAAAACATTATAAAATACTAATTGAGTTTGTATTTTTTTGGGATTAGTGTTGTTTTAACACTTAATAAATTAAGTTTTCTATAAAAACAAATGTGTTTATAGTGTGGACAGGTAGGTATTTCAAAACTCAAACAATCAATCAACCACACAACACACTAGACTACAATAGACCACAAAATACTTGATAAAATTTAGATTTAGACAATAACACATTAAATTTAGATTTTTCCCTTTTGGGAATACACAGACTCGCGGGGCTAGCGTATAGAAAGTAGGTTGTTTTATGCCTTATAATTTTGAATCTTATAGAAAAGTACTGTATAGTTGTAAGCCACTAAAGAATCAAGGTATTTTCACGGTATTTGGTACGCTCTTTATTACAGCTTACTAAAATTTGACTATCATCGTGTGGTCTGTATAAAAACAATAATGTAATAAAAAGAACCAAAAGTATTTTCATTATGCAAAAAAGAAACAGAATAAAATTAAATGAAACAACTAATACCTCACCCTGTATAACAACAGAACATAGTCTGGGGAAACAGGGCGGGCATGTCACCTTAGAACTCGTGTCACTTTTCATCTAAATTAAAATTACTTTGAGCAGGAATGTTTTAGCGACTCTAGTGGCGTGAAATATAACACAGTGGGAATTTCAGAATACTTAGTAAGTATCAGCTTTTCTGCTATATGGGTCGCATATTTGCTTTTCACCGTACATAACGGTGACAGGTGAGTGGTCTGACCATTGGCGTATCACAGTGATTCAAGGTTATTTACCCATAGTTGGGTTTCACCTTAGAATCGCTGGAGTTCATGTCTACCTTAACTATTAGAAATTAATTATGATAATAATGTCACGGTATGCAAACCGAATAATTGGGCTTTATCGTGAACTTTCCATAGACCGTACAGGACAAATCTATATCGTTCTGATATGACGTTTCTAGTAGACATAAATAATATAGCTAATATGCAAAGCTGAAAGTACTATTAGGAAAACCACACAAATCTTTTCAGCTGTATTTCTAGGTGTGGCCCATGTCGAGATAAATACCAAAACCAACGTTTACAAGGTAAATAACATTGTTTGTGAAAAGGTATTCTACATGTATATTTTATTTGGATCTTGGAGAAATTTCCGTGAATTTTTGACATATCTGTTATATTATGGACGTACAGAATTTTGTTACCTAAAGAATAACATGGAAGGAATTTTTTTGAACGTGGGTGTATTATTTAAAGAAGTTGATCCGTTTGAAAATTTATAAACGATTTGCTAAAATGATAAAATAACGAAGAGATTAATTAAATAAAATATTTGTTTATTTATTTACATACAAACTTACGTTACAATCGTACAAAATTAGGCATTTGTAGGTACGTGTAAATATTTCATAATAACATCATCATTGAAGGCGCTATGAAGTCGACACCTTTTAATTTTTTAACCTCGAAGGCAGCTCGCAATTGCCCATAGACAAGTTTAATTCCTCCCGGAGCGGAAAAGAAATGACCAGATACCTCTGCCAAAATGAAAAGAGGCTTGATTTACAACCTGCGTAAAACCCGAGGCCGGATCTTATTAACATTACTTTTTATATCACGATGGGTGTTAAATTGTAACAATGTAGAGTGAAATTTAATTAAAACGTCTAGTTAGCAAGTGTTAACTAGCGCCATTAAACTGCATGCTTTATTTACGTAACAACTACGAGCGGAATGGAGTAAATTACAGAATTACAAGGCAGCGATGCCTTCATTATTTCAAGTTTTTGATACTACTTAGTTTCAGGCGAATTTTGAAACAACAGCAAGTGGCTTTTTCCGTAGTAGAATCATCCTTTGTAACATTTTTTATCGCACAAATATCTACACTATCTTTTACACTTTTGAAAATATAGCCAGATAATGATATAGCCCGAGTGATTTGAGATGATTGTACGAAGCGTAATGTTACACCATAACATATCGATACAGGCATTTAAAAGTTCGATACCAATTAAAAAGATAAAACTTCCTTTGTTTATGAATTTTACAAAATAATTGGCGCAGTAATTATCTTAAACAAGTTTATGGCAATGTTATATACAAAGTTATGGTAGAATAAAGAAACTTTTTTGAGCAATCGTATATAAACACAATGTTGAGATTCAAAGATAAATTCCCGGCTTTTGATAGACGATTTTATATCAAAGTTACGAAGTCTTAGCTAGCTTTTATTCGAAAACGGTTTATAAAAATACGTTCGGGCGTAGTTCATTTTAAGAATTTATATATAACAATAATGTAGAATTGGGACGAGGAGAAGGTTGTGTAATTTGGCCCGATGTGCCCGCGGCAAGACGAGGCTGTGTGTGTCCCTACGTATACGAGAATAGAGGCCGCTTCTTTATTTATCTTTAATTAAGAAGTCCCAACTCAGTTAAGTGAAATAAAAGTATTATTCGTACGGCTTCGAGCTTATTTTTTAAGGTTGTCCTTCGATTACCGGGCTTAGCTGTCATTGTATGTACCTACTTATGAGTAAATACGTTTTTGGAATGTAAGGTCAAGGTCATGACTCACAGTTAATTAAGTATATGTAGGTATACCTTCGTCCTTAGCTTCTTGGGTAACAGCGGAATTCAGGATACATTCTCATGGAATGTTTGATGATAACTTTATTTGTGTAGGGTAAGCAGGGGGAATGGCGTTCACTTAAGGCAAACACGGTATATTTTTAAAAATATCTATTAAATATCAAAATTATGAAATGTAACCAAATCTTTAACTATAGAGTAATCAACATTTTAACAACAAAAGCATATATCTTTTACCTATTAGCAGTAGGAAAACTTAAAAAGCGGCATTGCTCCTGCCTTTGGGTAATGCATCAATGCGGCCACAATCAAAGAAACGCACTTCACAGTCGCAGGACATGCGTTGACTGGCCGTTTGCATCCCAGTCTGTTAGAGGCCTCACATTGCATTTTGACAGAGTTGAGCGCCATTACTCAGTAGACATCATTACCCCTGCTTACCCTACTTAAGTATGATGATTCGTCAAGTTGAAATCTATTAAAAAAGTTAGGTGTAGTTTAAAAGCAGGTGGATTATAATTAGAATCCTTAAATATAGGTATGCTATTTCATGCCCCACATAAAGAACCCATGTTTATCAGAAAAAGGAAACACGAAAAGAATTTCTATTCATGTGGTTCATTTTGGAATTATTTGCACGAGTTCGCCTCTACTCTGCTCGAGTTGTGCTAGAACAAGGCCCATGGAAGAGGCGGAATAAGACTACCAAAGATTCGTGTTTGTAGACTCTGAACTTATCACTGGGTGTTCAGGTAGTCTATTGGCTATAAAATAGATATTAAATCACTTCCAAATAATTTCTCAGTAACTGTCATGGCGGAATTAAAAATACAACTTCTATGTTTGCCGATCAAGAAATGCGTCTATTAAATTTGTATCAGAATTTCTCGCCATCGACTTTCAGTGAGGTAATGTAACGTTACCTTTTAGTCCCTTGGGCCGTGCCATCACGCCCCACTTCACGGCTAGAGAGCATCGTTGCGGTTAACGTAAGGGTAGCCAACCATTGGAGCGGCAAATATTTTTACATACCTATACATATTTATTACGTTGTTTAGACACATTTAGATAGTGTTTGTACGGTTGAGTAGGGATTATTTCATATCAATTAACTGGTCTAGTGGCGGGTTCAGTCTATGAAACCCCACTAAGACCTCTTTCCCTTACTGTAGTTTACGACTGTTGTATTACTAATATGTATGATGAATTGATGATTCTATGAATTGATACAACAATAATAAACACGTTTATACCAAGCCGTGTTAAACCTTTAAGTGCGACCCAAGCTTTCCTTAATGCCTTTTGCCAAGAGTAATTCTTGATACAAAGTAATTTCGACGACAAAATACTTATTTCAACCCTCTTATTCAGTCGAGATAAAAATGTTATATAAAAAGCCTATACATTTGGGATAGTTAGGTAATATTTCCAGAAGCTACTTGGGTACCTTTAATCCCTGGCCACACTTGACGTCTAACATTTTCGAGTGGATTCACAAACCGAAACGTCTTTTGTGTTACACCGAAAATTTTCTCGAGGATCTCTTTCAGCGGTGCCTTTAATAAGCATCTGTGCCCGGAGTACTTTTTTGGCACTCGAGCTTGAATTTGTTACTTCGAATTGATTAAATCAAATATCAAAAGAAATGTTGACTTAATATTATATTTAGAAATCCGGTAAACATTGACTTTGAATAAGATATAACTCAGTGTGACCTTGTTTGTTATTAAACAGAATTGAGCTGGTCTACACGGTTAATGGTTCAGACTGTTATGGTCACTGTGTTCCGCAATAGAATAGATTTATTGATTTACTAGCTGTTACCCGCGACTTCGTCCGCGTTTAGTTCGGAATAGCTCAAACTCATTATTAAACATGGTGGAAGATTTTCATCCCAACTGGAACGGAAGTACTCGAAATACTGGAAATAGTGAATTTTACGCAAATCAAACATTTCTTTATTTTATAAAAGAAACAAAACTGTATTCAAATCATTTCGAAAACTCGCTTGACATCTTCCACCTTGTATTTTTAAATTAAATATTATGAAGACAGTCTTTTGAGTGACTGACTTATGTAAATACAGGGCTAAACTACTGAAAACTACGAAAATTGACAGACTTCTTCTATGGGCTTAGCAAAGATTGCGGAAGGATTTTGAAAAATTCTACATTTTGCTGACGAAATCATTATCAAGTATGTGATGAACATTGTTATATGTGGACTTGGTAATGTTCACCAGTTTTAATGGTTTAAATATTCTTCCTTCCTCCCAAATTCTTAACACATGCTGCCACCACTTACGAACTGAACAAATTAAAATAAGTACATCAAGTATCACACAAAATAGTTTCAAGAAAACCCGGTGCCTTGCACGACCTGAGCAGTGAGCAGTGGTTCTCTTCTTTGCCGAGCCAATGGTGGGTAGTACCATTTTTATGATAAATTCCATCGACCACAGTCACATTGTTGTTCATTGCTTTACACACAGGTAGAGAAGAGGGGTGCAGTGGGCAAGAGAGCAAATACAGCATTGACTGGGATGGGGTCATATAGCCTCAATTTGCCATATAGGTATTCCTTGTAATAGTAAGCTTGTTTTCAGCAGATGATGTAGATACTTCTAAATTGATACTGGAGTTGATGTCCACGAGGCGGATTTTTTGTTCTCATGAAATTTACCCGAACTCAGTTTTTCTCTGCCCACATTCAGTCTCTTTTATACACCTAATACATAGGTTGGCTTCTCCTGGCGTACTGTTATCATTTCTGGGATAGATTTACGTATTTACTATTAGATACCTACTTATTAGACGGAATCGATAATATCGCAGCGGCGTGCGTTGGTAGTCATCAGGTCAATAACATTGTATAATGTCTCCAGTTGCATAAAGACGTTGTCTCTCTGGCTGTATTTTACCATTTCTACTGCACCACGTTGAGTGAAAGAGCCTAGTCTTTCAACTAATCTCTCCTTCCTTCCGTCAGTCACATACGGTAGAAATAATGCCACCTCGAACCAAGCTCTTCGGAACTTCATTTTTTTATCAAGCGGTTAAGAACTGTATTGCTCTGCCCACACATGTGTTTTCTTCTTTTTAAGATCCGGAGTTTTTTTTATATAGGACACGTCAATTTAACTTCACCTCGACTGATGTTAAGCTAAAGGCAAATACTCGGAAATAGATTCACCATTATAAACGTGTACCATCCTAACAATGGTGGCACTCATCTTTATGGGATCATCAGAAGCCTTTTCACGCCTCCCTTAAAGGACCCGGGACTGTAGGAAGAAGGAAACCGTGAGCTGGCAGGGATTTCAGATCTTAATGATGCGACATAGGAATGGGTCACCAAACCGCTTGGTTCTTGATGGAATATTCTGATCCGTATGTGGATGACATCTGAGCCTTGCATGCGTCGTCCTGTTTAGGGAAGGAGAGGGTGGAAATAATTGGAATAGCTCATCAGAACATTCACCATGGTAGAGACGGCAATACGATAGGGACAACTATCTCCCAGAATACGTAATGTGCTTCGGAGGAGGTGCAACGATTTACTTCCACCATGAGCGCGGCTTTGATGGTGATAGCTTAGGCTACCCATCACCCTAGCCGAAGCAATCCCTGTTCTTCACGTTGAGACCGCCTATTTATGATAGGTAACCAAAGCAGGTATACCGGGGTACCTAACTCCAGAATACCCCCCCAATGCCCCATTCCTCTGTTAAATTTTAATCGGTTTGATTCCAATATTGCGCTTGCCCCGATGTGGTGGAATTGGTATCAA
This sequence comes from Eilema sororculum, assembly GCA_914829495.1. NCBI lineage: Eukaryota > Metazoa > Arthropoda > Insecta > Lepidoptera > Erebidae > Eilema > Eilema sororculum. Next base: position 12,631,098 of record OU618543.1, on the reverse strand, counting down.
TGCGGGATACCAGTTTCAGTTTTATGACTTCACAGGCGGGTGGGACCATCTTTTCATTCTCCGAAATGAAGAATTTTGTATAGATCTAAGAATATTATAAAATAAGTTCTACTATTACAGCCCACAGCCTAGTTTTATGTACTACCTATAGAATACTAAGAATATAATTTATATTTTACTTGAAATAAAACTATAAATACAATAAAATACAACAAATACACAATAAAATAAAAAAGTTAAACAAAAGTAAACAAAAAACCATAAAAAAGGAAAATTACATTTTAGATGGATTCGAACGCGATTCAACTAAGTTATAAGTCCACCGCAGACGTATTGAGTTACCATGAAATCATAGTGTGAAATAGACGTTTACATATTATGTCATAAAAACATTCTGTCCCATTCCTTATTATAATAGCGTGATGATATTAATTATGAAAGCCAGGAGTCTTTTTACCGAACCAGCTGTTTACTAATTTTTTTGATTCGAGAGAAAATCGTTCGAGAACAATGTGAATTCTATCGAGACACTTGCTGTGCCGAAGTTTCTGCAGTAGCCTGACCTGACTTGGCTGAGATGTAGAACTCTGGCTTCTCGAAGTGCTTCAGATTCCTATGACCGAAATAATATCTTCTTGTAAGCATTGTTGCTTCTTTATTGGTTTGATCTATTCACACAATCACAAATTGTTAGCCGTGATATGCTATTATTGACATAACTTTTTTATTTATGAACCGATTTCAATAAAACAAACACTAAATGTTAAGTGAAACCTACCACACTATATTAGTGAAAACCGCAACCAAATCCGTTCAGCCGATTCTGAGATTAGCGTGCACAAACTCACAGACAAACAGAGAAACAGAGAAACAGAGAAACAGAGAAACAGAGAAACAGATAAACAGACAAACAGACAAAAATTCCAAAAAACTTTGATTTGGCTTCTATTACGTTTATAAAGTCCCCCTATAACAATTTTTCTCATTTCCTTTCCATGTACAGACATCGATCGTTTACAGATTTATTATATGTATAGATGTGGATATTATATACATACACATGCTCACGCCTGTAAATCCCCGAAGGGGTAAGCAGAGGTGTATTAACACACAAATTTCGCCAACTGTGATTTTTGGTCGGTATTACCTTTAACAGTACCAGAATATCGAACATTTCAAGAAATTAATAGCAATTATGAGGAACTTTTGTACTTTGATACAAAATTATCCATGTAGGTACCTATGGCTATCAAAATGACGGGCTCAGTGTGAATAGTAATATAACACCAATTAAATTAATACAGAATCCGTAAAAATGATTTTATATCAATGTGTTAAGTGATTAGCGTAAACTGCCGATAATATCAGGGTGAAATGAAATTGAAAGATTCAGAAAATTATCTATTTTACGTACGTACACTTAAATATAATATTCAAAAACAATTTAACAAAAACTATGAAGACATTGACAGGTAATAGTGTCAGAGTTTGGACGAGGGTTGCAAAAGGGTCCGGAAACTAGACAGATGTCCGTGGAATAAAATAAAATGTGAAATAGGGAAGTTTGTTGCAAGTGTATATGGATTGACTGAACACTGACTCTCGAGATTGGCAGGGGTTATCCTTTCTGACCTACAGCTTACAATATGTAAAAAGTTCATTTATGTTTATTAAACTATTATTTTGTCTTTGGATACGGAGATCTTTTGGGTATGGCTAAGAAGTGAAACTCCCTGCCTGAATGTGTTTCCAGACAACTGTACCTGGGAATACTCAGGTCTATAGTGAATACGTTCCTTTATCTAAGCTAACATGTTTTATCGTAGGCCACATTGTCAAACGATACTAGCAAGTGACATATATTATGTACGTCAAACTTGAACCTATCAATAATAAAAAGTAGAAATTAGTCTAACTATACAAAACCTTTATATTTCAGATAAATATGTTCACTGAATTGGATTGCATTTTTTATGATTACACTACTGTCACTAATGAAACTTCATATATTATAATTTATTCATAACATAGTTTTTGAAATCTTACGATTCTCAGAAGAATTTACCACTGTAAACCTAGCTTAAAACTAAACGTCAATTTTTAAAATTAACCTCAAGTATTCGTACAGCTTTCATGAACATTCAATATTTGTATACATTTGTACACCTATTTGTAACCTTTGAATAGTAGGTAATTGTACACTACTAAACCTATATTGTCACTTGAAGTGAAGGCACATTTTATGCGTACCCGAAAATTATTTAACAACATTTTATTTTACTCAACGTAGTTGAATTTGGGTGTCTGTAATATATTACATTACATAAATATAATAAAGATACCCGAAATATCGGATGGAGCAAAGGTTGAGACAAGGGTAGATATGTGAAAGAACAGATGTAGGAAAAACGTATAAAAATATTTACACTTCGGAAACATCGCGTCTTACTGATTACATTGAGATCTTTTCATACGAGAAAATCTAAAATATATGAACATCCATATATTATTTTCAGGTCAATGCTGAAGCTAAAGTAAGAAGGAAAAATTTTGTTTTCCTTAGTTGTAGGAGAGACGATTGACGTGAGATGCATTCTACGAAACGTTTTGATTAGTTACCTGCAGTTCCATATGCGCTTCAAAAACCCAAGGCTACTGGTTTGAAACAATAAAAACTGAACTCAATGTTAGTATACTTTAGGGCCCGTATTCTAGAATGACATTGAGCCTGAATCTCGATTTATCTGAGGACAGATTGATAGATTTGACATATTGCCTGTACAATCTGTCTTCAGATAAATCGAGATTAGGGTTGAGTGTCATTCTAGAATACAGGCCTAAGAGACAGATTAGAGAAAAATGGAACTGGCAAAGTTCTAGGTCCGTATTCTAGAATGACACTCAACCTGAATCTCGATTTATCGGAAGACAGATTCTTTTTTTTTTCTTTTTATAAATAAATATTCCACAACATTCTACACAACGCTATCTAGACCCATGGTAAGCTTTTTTATAGCTTGTGTTATGGAATCTAGAATGCGGATAAACATACTTATATACTTTTTTTTTGTAAATACATACATATCACAGATAGAAACACCCAGACCAATGCATACAAATATTTGCACTGAGCGGGAATCGAACCCGCGCCTCCAGCGGGGCAGTCGCGTGCACTACCGCCACGCCAATAAGTCAAATCTATCAATCTGTCTTTACAACCTGTCCTCAGATAAATCGCCTGCGTGCCATTCTAGAATTCGGGTCTTAGCATAAAATTCGTAGCATGACCGCCTAGGTACCGATATATTTCACAGTACGAACTTCTTAAACACGTCTTCTCTACTAAGTTACCTAATTTTAAATAATCATATAAACGACAGAATTTTATATAGTTTCCGTGAAGTGCTAATCTATATTGTTTGAAACCGAATCAAACGCGACGACCCCTTTTATTAGCGAAACCAAAAGCCTGTCGAATCAAATTTCGCCATTCTCCCCCTGGGTTGCCATTTTCAAAGGGGTTATTTTTGTGTACATTCGTGCATGATTCTGTTAGTTTTTCAGTGAACTATAAAGTTTAAATACTAACTTTTGCAGGAAAAATATATTTTATCTTTTTTGTTGTACATTTGGTATCTAAAGTTTGTATAGTCATTAGTAACTGTGCTCTGATATTATGTTACAATTTTAAATTACTTTTGAAAACAAAAAATGCGTTACGTTACCAACTTAATGTTTCTAACAAAAAAGGAGATTGTAAAATACCTATATCATGTTATGGTTCTAACAATACTACAATTTATGTAAGACTAGCTTTTGCCCACGGCTCTGCCCGCGTGGATGCTGGTTATCGCAACCAAACATAGCCTATGTCCTTTTTCATGGTCTAATCTATCGCTATACCAAATTTCATCAAAATCGATTTAGTGGTTTAGGCATGAAAGCGTAACCTAAAGACAGACAGACAGACGTAGTCACTTTCGCATTTATAATATTAGTATGGATTCTCTGTGAAGGAACAGGTGGACCTCCATAAACTATTTTCTAAATTCTTAAGTCCTCTAGTATTACTGTTTGTGATTTCCGCAGTCAGGAAACTTTCATGCAAGTGTGCAGCTACTTTCAAATAACCCTGACTTGTGAAGCTTTTAATCTTGTCTATCGGCGATAAATGCTAATTCCATCCAAACTTCGGCCACAAACACAAAAATTCACCGCTTGTGAGTGCAGAGGTAAGAAAGCTAGGACTTATAGTTTGCATCTTAGCATAGAATGTTGGTTAAGTTTTAATACTGTGGGGTATTGTTGCCCAATGATAAACTTAACTTTGGTTCACTTTATTGTTGACTTCTACTGAGTGACTCGATTAAGTTTAGTTACCGGTGCGCGGTGTCTTGAATTCAAGTTCCGATATATTGTTTGACAGCCTCTGTGGCGTGGCGGTAGCGAACACGACTGCAATGCAGGAGGCGCGGGTTCGATTTCCGCTCAGTGCAAATATTTGTGTGCATGAATATGGCTATTTGCATTGGTTGGGTGTTTCTACCTATAATATTAAGTATGTATTTACAAAAAAGAAGTATGTTTATCCGCATTCTAGATTCCATGACACAAGCTTGTAAAGCTTACCATGGGTCTAGATAGCGTTGTGTGGAATGATGTAGAGTATTTATTATTATTATATATTGTGAGCCTCATGTAGACCATGCCATATATTTTAATAATCCAAAATAAATTCTAATTAAAATGGCGTAGTTAGCGGTAGAGTAGAATTTGGGCCACCCCAATTCTTCCTATAGTTCCTATGCGATGTCGTACAAGGCGTTAAGAGATAGCGCTGTTTAACATGAGACAGATATATACAGCCCAGATTCAGCCTCAGATGAATGGCTAGAGTTAACAATAGTGCCTGGAATACGATAATAGGCTCATCCCCTATTACATGGGACCGAATACAATGATTGGTGAAATGTGGGCGTTAATTCACCTCTGCCTAACCCTCCGGGGATGAAGGCGTGATTACGTGTACCTATGTATTATATAATAATTTAACAACCACGTGGTCCTATAAATTGCGTGATGAGTGAGGGCCAAGCCACAACAGTGCGTTGCGACAACTCATCGCAAAACGACGGTAGGTACTGAGCGAGTACTAAACTTTTTACGACGCGACGACGCCGCACCGCAGTTTGTGGCTGAGCCCTTATCCCAGTTCTTCGTATAGAAATTCATTCACATTGTCTTTACCTTATTGGCTACCAACAATTTCGATTATCGTGTCTTGTCTCGAGTCTCGACCCAAAAGTCCCGTGCCCCGAGACAACCAAAATTTATAAAAGTCCCGGGATCCGAGATAACCAAAATTTATAAAAGTCCCGGGAATGTCAATTTTTATTAGTTCAACCAGGAAAACGTTGAGGTTATTATTATGAAAATAATTCAACCAATTTACTACACTGTTAATTTTTTGATTATCATGTGGGATCTTAGACCAACTATTACGAATGAGAGAGTTATTCGGGACAATATTTATACCGGGTGTAAGGGGAACGCTCCCGAAGCCGAAAACTCCTGGTAGTACTCCAGGTATATGTCCAAATTGATTCTATTTTCATGCCAAAGTTTTATGTACCTTTTTTTTATTTCGTGCGGAAATCCCCTCGGATACCCCCCCTTGCGGCTCCGGAAGGGGGGGTATCCGTTATGTCGGACTCGAACCGACTAAAACCGCACGCCGACTGTGGGTCGTGGTGCTAGGCCGGAGGTGAGGTTGTCATCGACATATCCCTAGTGTTGTAAATATAAGCGCTGAGAGTCGAGCGTTGAGCGTGGAGTCGACGCTTTTGAGCGTTAAACGCTCAAGCGTTGAACGTTTGCGAGCGTTAAGACTCGCAACTTAAACGCTCGAGCTACCAGCTCAAGCGTCGAAGCGTTCGTTATAATTTTTAATACGCAATATATTTACTATAATACTAGCTTTTCGCCCGCAGCTCCGCCTGCGTGGATATCGGTTATCGCTACCAAAAGTCTTTATTAGGTAACGTACCGATACAATGGGCCCTGAACCTGGGAACAGGAAGACAGACAGATGGACAGTGGAGTCTTAGTAATAAGTCGGCCTTATTACTAAGACTCCACTGTCCATCTGTCTGTTCGTCTGTCACCAGGTTGTATCTCATGAAAGCATTGCTGACAGCCTTAGAGATTAGTAGGTGAGGCAACGTCTGAGTGCCATCATTGCGACGCGAGCGAGGATACAGGACTGCACACGCTCACCGAATGTCCAGCATGGGCTGAACCGAGGCGGGAGTTAGTGGCGGCCCTGGGAGTGAGAGTTCTCACCCTCGCCACCCTGCTCACAGCAATGGTCCGCTGTGCGGACGGGTGGGCGGCCGGCGTCTCCTTCAGTGAGCAGGTAATGATCGTGAAGGAGACGGCGGAACGGGAGAGGCGGCGCGAGCGAGAGAAACTCGAGGAACGCGCCGCCCGTGCGGACAGGCAACTCGGGCGCCGGAGGGCACTGACTGACCTCCGTCCCCCATGAATGCGGGCCGGGGGGTGACGGATGGAGCCGCCTATCACCCCAGCAGAAGCGAGAAGATCACGGTGGCTGCGCGCTGAAAAGCGCGCCTCCCCATTCCGAGGGCGAGTCGGGAACACCGTGGTCCCCCCTCCCGAGGAGGGCCAGACCGTAAGGGATGACCCTGGGTCAGCCGGGGTGCGAGGAATATGTCGACGACAACCTCACCTCCGGCCTAGCACCACGACCCACAGTCAGCGTGTGGTTTTAGTCGGTTCAAGGCCGACATAACCAGTAAAAAAGAAAGAAGTAAACCATAAAAAAGTAGGTGAAGGGTGCAACGGGCGCAGATTTGGCCATACTCCGGGCAGTTTTACAGCCGGTATCAGGAGCATGACTGCACGCGCTGCCTGTACCTCACTTGGGCACTTTACTGAATGGCAAATGTCTGCGGGTGGTGGTAAATTTATATCATTAAATATAACATAAATAGGAATAAATCTCTCTTAAAATTATTTCTCGTTTCACGCTCAAGCTCGAATCGAGCGTGGAAGCGTCGAGTTCGAAGCTCCGAATGAGCTATTTTACTAAAACGCTCAAGCCATTGCTCGAGCGCTTTAGACCCGACTAGAGTTCCGACTCAAGCGTTTACAAACTGTTCGAGCGCCGACTCGAGCGTTTAAGCTCCGACTCGAGCGTTTTTACAACACTACATATCCCTCGCACCCCAGCTGACCCAGGGCCATCCCTTGCGGTCTGGCCCTCCTCAGGAGGGGGGACAACGGTGTCCCCAACTCACCCCCGGAATGGGGAGGCGCGCTACTCAGCGCGCCGCCGCCGTGGCCTGCTTCTGCTGGGGTGACAGGCGGCTCCACCCGTCACCCCCAGGCCTGCGCTCATGGGGGACGGAGGTCAGTCAGTGAAGTTTTTTGTACCTGGAGTACTACTTGGGGTTTTCGGCTACGGGAGTGTTCCCCTTACACCCGGTATAGGATTTTGTTTTTGCAGTTCTAAAAACCAGTGTTTCTAACAAATTGCTAGATAATATCGAATACCATAGACACCCCGAGGAGGGCCATCCGGGGTGGGAGGGATATGTCAAAGACAACCTCTCCTTCGGCCTAGCACGACGATCCACTGACGGCGTGTGTTTTAAGTCGGTTCGAGTCAGACATAACCACCGGCTCCGGCGGGGGAGGTGTCCGAGAGGAACGTGGGAGAGTTTTTTTCCGCACGGAAAAAACCCATAATATACACAATTATCAGTGGTTTCGTTAATATACAGGTTTCAGTAATTTTAAGTATTTGCTTCCTATGTTAAGGCTATCATATTATTCCACAGCATTTGGTTTACGCCTTGGTTAACTGGCAAAGTTCTGGGCCCGTATTCTAGAATGACACTCAACCTGAATCTCGATTTATCGGAAGACAGATTGTATAGGCAATATGTCAAATCTATCGATCTGTCTATACAACCTGTCCTCAGATAAATCGCCTGAGTGTCATTCTAGAATTCGGGACCTAGTGGCATAAAATTCGTAGCATGACTGCCTAGGTAGGTACATTTCATTTCACAGTACGAACTTCTTAAACACGTCTTTTCTACTAAGTTACCTAATTTTAAGTAATCATATAAACGACATGTAAACGCCAAACGCCATTGCCAGTATATTTTGTTTTGATAATTAATTTCAGCGATGAAGCAATTTATACCTCGTATTTAAGAACCCTAACTCATCTTGTTCAATTTCAGAATATTGCGATACAAAATGAAAAAAAAAAAATGCTGATAGGAAACAAAATTTTATTGAAAAAATTAACATATTAAATCAATTAAGCGTTGCGCATTAATGATGCAAATTGGCAAATAAGCTATCGTTGGCCGCGGTATTGGTTCATCCCGTGAGGCCGCTAAATAAATAGGTATTCACTCAACGTACTGATCGTTTTCGATACCACTACGATACTATCTACAAACACGCTTAATTAGGAGGTATTTAGGTCTATCATCTAGGCTTGAATGTGCATTCAAAGAGAGTATATTTCAAGCAAATTTTGGAAGCTGTTGAATTATTAACAAATATACAGCCTTCCTCTATGTCCAAAGTTTATATTGTCGTTGCCCCCGCACTTCCTTTTTTTTCTGTCACACATGTCGTATGTCAATTGTCGGGTATTCCTTATATCTTATAATAAAATATTAGAAGCAAATAAAACCAGCTTTAATTCATTATAATCGCAATAGAAGTTATTTGGAGAAAACCGTTGCTGTTCTAACTACTTATCATATAACAAATTTATAAAGACTTATTATAATATTCCTATACCACTTACTCACATATCTAATATTACATAGATATGTGAAAGTTTGTTATTATTGTTGTAGGTACCTTCTTAGTAGGTACACTTATAATAATCATCTAGATTTAAATTTAACCTTTGATTCACAATGGAACAGGTTGAGAAAAAGCGAGAGTAAAACCTAATTATTATACCTACTCACAGATTATAAACACCTCCGATTTTTTCAAATGTTCATGATTACCTAATTACGATGCTCGCGTACCCTCAGAATTACCTTGTACTTTTTTGATAAATTGTTAATTAAAAAAATGTTTCTCTGAACTAGCTCACATTAAACATTTAATAGTCCTATGAACTCTGAATATTATCGGGTCATATTATAGAAATATGACCGTTGATCATTTAATGCAACATGCAAATTCCGTTGATTGTCCCAGATTATCTAAATTATGAGTATTTAGGTACTTCTGTTGGAGCGCTCATAATGTTATTGAACAAAACAATTAATATATAGCGAACATTAACAATGCAAATTGACGAATAAGCTATCATTGTTCGCTGAAACCAGGGTACTGCCGCAAAATAAACAATGTACAAAATAGGGGCTTATTTCCTTTATAAAATTACTTGCCAATTTTCAGATTGAAAGAAAACATTTATAATCTTCGGGTCGATGGTGCTGGGAATATTTTAAACACATTAATATTGTTGTAAAATTAATGTTTTATACTGCATTATTAACGGTTTAAGTATTTGTACAGCATACATGACTCATTCCTATGCCGCACCACTAAGACCTGGCACTCCCTGCCAGCTCACGTGTTTCCTTCTTCCTACAGTCCCGGTTCCTTAAAGGGCGTGAAAAGGCGTGAAAAGGCATCTAATGAGGCCGTCAAGCTGAGTGCCACCACTGTTAACATGGTACATGTTTACGATGGTGACCCTCTTTCCGAGACTTTGCCTTTAGCTTAACATAAGGCGAGGTGAAGTCAAATTGACGTGTCCTGTATATAAAAAAAGAATTTGATCTACAACATGTTGTGTTCAAACAACTAATCTTATGTTGTTTTGTCGGTAAGTCAACAAATTCGCCTATGTTAAAATAGTATCGTATTGCAAAATTTATTTATTTTCCAGCCTTTATAAACATAGTTTATTTTTGGCATTGTTATTTTTTAAGTGCTTTCATAGTTTATTCACTAATAATTTAATGCGTATGTTAATAACTTTTATAGTTCAGGGTCTAGCGATAGCGTAAAGTTATGAGCACAAACTCCAGCGGAACATATCAGTAGAGCAATTCTTGCGGTTCGTAGTTTGTACAGCTCCCTAGCTCGAATATTGCTGCTATTAATCAGATTTCAGGGAACGGGCGCCGTGACCAAGAAGAATGGCACACCAAACAATAATACCACGACCTCACACCTCCACTTCAAGTGTTCTATGTAATGTTTATACGTACCTATGGTAGGGGATATACTTTATGAGAATCGTCTGCAAATATGTATTGTGTATTATGCTGTACATAGTGTAACCATCAGTTAATGTATTCGATTTAAACACCAGTGTAAATAATTGCGTTCAACCATTTACCATTTATCGTATACCAGAACCCAGTTCCGGATTTGCTATGAAATAACCTGAAGTAAAATATCATTGCGCAAAACGCACATAACTATTTATTAATGAGAGTACCTCTTATTATTATTATCTAACTCTGTAATAAAACATGAAAATATATCACAGTTAAATTATGATTAATCTCGTTGCTTTATCAATGGTGAAATTGATAAAAGTAACGCTCTTAGTAGAGTATGTATTATTATATAGAATTTTCTTTTGAAAAATATAGTATAGAACAGATAATTACCTGAAGGATAAAAATGTTTGACTTGAGCGTGGTGCAGGGCCTCGATTCTACTAAAGTTAAACTATTGTCAAACCACAGAGATTGCAAAAAGCGGCATTAAAGTTTAGACTATATTTCTATACTCTAAGGTGCAAAATTAAATGACAAAAGTTTCATTACACTTTTTTTTTCACTCTGCTAACAGTTAAGGTGAGTGGGGGTAAGTCGGAATGGATTTTTGGTCAGATAAATAGTGTTGATTTGAAACTGTTGTGAAACAGAGGGATTTAAGTCAAATGTATAAAATGATGTTTTGAGTAAAAAAGTATAGTCAACTTGTTTCTATAATATTGACAGCAATCTTTTTAAGACAAAATTTGATGAAAAAAAACGTTAGTAAAATTGGTATTAAGAAAAAAAATATGTAGGGGAAAGATGAAACGCTGAAGGGGCAAGATTGAAATAGTGACTGAAATCGTATTCATGGTCATTATGCTTGTGTGGTGATCAATAAACCTTCTACTTCAATAACCTTAATAACTTGAAAATCAGTTATATACAAAAATCGCATTCTAAATGCAAGAAAAAATATTTATCAAATAAAATATATCGATCTTACCCCGTTGATACGGCTGGCAGTCAGGGGTTCTCAACATGTTATGAATATTAAAAGAATTAGATAATCATGCTCATGCATGACTGTTCTAGCTCGTGTTGATCAATGGCATTATTTTTTTCTAGACACTGGTCTATAAAAAATGTTCTGGTTTTTGAGGCAATGTACGGACTTCACCACACAAACCAGAGGAGTATAGTACGCTAATATTTTGCCAGCTATTGTGTAAGTATAGAAGATAATCCGTACATTAATCAAGACTCCCAGCTCATAGAGAGAGATTCCTAATGGGAAATCAAAAACACAGCCTGACCTGAGCATCGAACCCATGACCTCATGCACAGCAGCTGCGCTTGCGACGACTATCGAGGCAAATTGTGGTTATTTATTTCCCTACCAAAGGAAATTATTAGAGCAAATTAACAAGACCCTAACAGTAGGTATCCCTAATTTGTTTAAATAAGTGACCACAATGGTTTTCGGATGATTAGAATTGAACATACAAATTGAAGGACATCAGAGTGAAAACTTTAACCATGGATTCAGTAGGTACATAATTCTAGACACCTAGAATTTATTCATTTGCTTAAAAAATCAGCTGTATATATTGGTACCTACATCTTAATCATGTAGGTATTGCACATATGTAGAGAGCATCTGACTTTTTTTAAGCCGACAAGCGGTTTAACACTAGAGAGTCTAGAATTATGTACTAATTTCATGATATAAGTTTTTGATACGATGTTATGGAAGGGATACCACCGTGTATTTCAGATTGAGAACCCCTGACCTTTTGTACGAGTTTCTTAAATGGGGTAAGATGGAAGGTTTTATATTATCATCTTACCCCATTAAATTTTGCAGGGGAAAGTTTGAAAGGTGCCATAAATCTTAAAATACGTGAAATATACTAATCACCACATTATAGAGCATATAACATTTCAAATCTATTTACGAATATCAAAACAAAATGTTTGTTAATAACCTGTGTAAGGAGATACAGCGAGCGGGGTAAGATTGAAAAACTCAATTTTTCGCGGGAAATGTAACCTACGGAAAAATGACAAATAACACACGCATACACTCACTTAGCGACTGATGCAGACTGCGGGGCGGGGCAAGACAAAATGGTGTCCACAACCATATTGCCATCATTAAAAAAATTCACTGGTATTAGGCGTCATTATATTTTTTTTATCTTTCCCCGTTTTTTATCTTTTTTTTTTTTTACTCACCTTATTTAATATTGAACTTTGAACACATCGATTTAAAGTCTATAATGTATTGCCGCTTTTTGCAATCTCTGCGGTTTGACAATAGTTTTGCTTTAGTAGAATCGAGGCCCAGGTGGTGGTAAAATGCTATAATTACAGCATGGCATCGTATTAGGTGCGTGACTTCTTTTTAACATTATGTAACTTTAGTTTAATTCTTGATTATGAAGTGTTTTATATACTTATTGTTTATTCAGACGTGAAATGTACATTCATCCACATTTAGCCTTAAGAAAATAATTATTGTAAATAGACGTCTAAAAATGCCGCAGTGGAGTTTGTTGCGCCGTTTTTTCTCCACCAGCGCCTTGGAAGCAGTGGTGAACTGAGATTAAGTAGAATTAAAATTGATGTCGAAACAATTTCATTGTTCAAGATTGTAGTAGTAATAAAATAGGCAGAGCAGAAGCACAAAATAATTAGCGGGATGTATTTTATTGAAATCATCTGACTAATTAATCATAGTATTATAACTACAATATAATGCTAACTAAATGTAAAATTTAATATACAAAAATGAGAAAAAAAACAGGGATGAAGAGACTGTAACTTTAAGATTGAGAATAAATTACTTTGACTTTCACTTTGATAACATAAACATAATTTAGTCCATTAATCCATATCACAGTTAGGTAACCGCCACTACCAACTGAATTCTGATTTCAATTTTCTCTACGTGTGTGTCTAAAGGGTAGTTAGTGAACAACAAAGTTGCAACTCGAAATCAGTTTCACAGTTCGGTTCAATTAAAAACTGTCGATATTCAAGAACAGGTCTGGCTTCCAAGTGGTCCGACGCCAACTTACCTGCGGACTAAATAGCTGACTCTGTCAAACTTCTGAAAATTAGTTTCCGGATTCTGATGAAAACTTTAATTGGTTCCTCAATGCCAACATGTGGCTGGTAGTTTTAGCTCAATCGAAAGGCTATGTGGGGCAATTCGATGAAGATTGAACTGAACTTTTGTAATGAGGAGTGTTTTGTTTGACATCTAAGTTCAAAAGTAAATAAATGATGGGTCAGTTTCGCCACAACTTTCGTCCTTTTGGTTATCTTCGTACCTACTAATACACACATACATGTATGTATTTAGTACGACGAAATGTATGTAGTTGAGAGGGGATCAAAATAGCCATTGACTAAAAGTTGTGTATGGTGTTTTAATTAAAGACTGTATTGTATTTTTTGCTGAAGTATTGATTTTCCCTGATACCACATTTATAATCCATACTAATATTGTAAATGTGAAAGTAACTCAGTCTGTATGTCTGTCTGTATGTTACGCTTTCACGCATAACCCACTGAACCGATTTTTTTGAAGTTTGGTTTGGATTAAGGGTAGATTGGACCTTGAGAAAGGACATATGCTATTTTTGGTCGCGATAACCGACATCCACGCGGGCGGAGCCAAAAGCAAAAGCTAGTGTTAGATATGGTAACGTCAGAGTGCGGAACCCGTTTATGTCCACATTGACGAGGTAATCTACCGATTACCAGATACGGTCAGTTAAAGTGCGCAATTTTTGTAAGAACTCAAACAATTTTTAACTGACGCGGGCAGATAATCTGCAGAATACCTAGTTAATCTGCACTCTTCGCACATTAACGGTAACATAATATACCTACATAGTTAAATTTATTTTTGAAGTAGGTCGGTTTTCACATATCATAACTATTAATAAATTAAATTTAGCCTCGAAAAACATTGGAAAAAATGAAATGCTCAAGTGAGACTCGAACTCACGACCTTTCGCTTACAGGGCGACTGCTCTGCCAACTGAGTTATTGAGCACCACTTGAATCATTCCAAATTTTCCTTCTCTTTATATCCGTCTATAAGGGCGACGGTGCAGCCATCTACCAACATTCTTACGAACTGTTGGAAACAATGAATGATTTTTCAACCATTTTTAAACATTGAATTTTGATGACTGCGCCCAAATATTTGAATGAATTTTTTATAGCATTTATTATGCTAACTGTTAAGTTCGAAAAACATTGGAAAAAATGAAATGCTCAAGTGAGACTCGAACTCACGACCTTTCGCTTACAGGGCGACTGCTCTGCCAACTTTTTCGAACTTTCAAATATTTGGGCGCAGTCATCAAAATTCAATGTTTAAAAATGGTTGAAAAATCATTCATTGTTTCCAACAGTTCGTAAGAATGTTGGTAGATGGCTGCACCGTCGCCCTTATAGACGGATATAAAGAGAAGGAAAATTTGGAATGATTCAAGTGGTGCTCAATAACTCAGTTGGCAGAGCAGTCGCCCTGTAAGCGAAAGGTCGTGAGTTCGAGTCTCACTTGAGCATTTCATTTTTTCCAATGTTTTTCGAACTTAACAGTTAGCATAATAAATGCTATAAAAAATTCATTCAAATAAATTTAGCCTCCTTATCCCAAGTACCTACTTGCATGAGAGATGCTTATATTGTAGATAGCTTTACCCACGATTTCGTCCGCGAGGGCTTCGATCTGAGTTTTATTTTTTTAAACCCTAATCTGCAATTCAGTAAGTAGTAAGTGATCTTAGCACAACACAAACTATAGTAATAATATTATCAGGTCGATAATTATCTTAGCAGGTTATACCTAAATATTATGTATTGTGGAGACAACATTTTCTCGTTATACTAACAATACAGTTGTAAATTAACTTCACAATGGCAGGTCAAGCGCGCTTCATATTTGGGTTGTTTTGTTTCAATTAAAATTGCACTGCAGTTCGTTGAAGCTAACAAATAATTATGAACTTGTTCGTTTGCCACGATGAGAAAACTTTGTCTCACAAAACTTGGAAATAATTTGCTACGCTTTATATTTACATGGAATACCGTACTGAAAATGCGTCTAATGGAAATTCAACCCTTTTGAGAAACATGTCATAAACAATGTTGGTAAAATAAACACTTTTCTGAATATTCAGCAAGTATTTTTTTTAATGAACGGTTTTAATAATTAATAAAAACAAAATACCCGGTATCATTAACAGTTTAAAGACTTTGAAGTTTGTTTGAACCTCAAAAGGTCGCATTTCAAAAATATAAGTACATTTTTTTCTATGGCAGCCTTATCGTAACCACGGATCACAGTGGGGAAGAACCCTTCATGGTATGCCCCTAGTCCATCTTGTGACTGGAAATTATAGGTACATTATTTAACATTTTTTCCTTAGTGTAAGAATTTTTGATGTTTTGTTTCAAATTTCTTTCAACTTAATAAAACCTTCTTCTAATTTTCTTTTACGTTTTGCAAACGCTTAATAAATTTTTTTAATAAGTACCAAAACGATAGTCTTCCAGGGTGAGTTGATATAGAAAAAAAATAATAGGTGCTTCTCCAACTCCCAAATATCACCAAAAAACTTCAAGAAGTAAAAATCTAAATCATCATTTTAATCACGTAATTTATTTTTTATTTTAATGTACCTACTTCATGTGAAATAGGTTTTAAGGCAAAGATACTTATTCGCAACGAACGGCGAAAAAGTAAGAAAACAGTTTTTATAGAAGTGGAAGAAGCTAGATGCGTGTACTAGGATTATAGCAATAGAAAATATGTTGCCCCTGTTTACCCTATTGAAAAAGAAACATGTATGTATGTAAGAAATATGGGTAGAATATAACAACCCAGTCTTATTTCTAAACATTTTGTCTACTAACCCACATATCTATGTACCTACCAAAATTCAATAAATCGTTCCTTTAATAGAGAACTTTAACTGACACTTATGTTGGAGACATGAAATTTGATATGAGACTGACGGTTATCTAGATTGTCAATCTAAAGTTAGATACCATTTATTGAAAATGTCAACAAGTCACAATATCTGAACTGGAACGAGAGGAAACCCTTACAAATCAAGTAGAAAGAGAGTAGTAATACGATAGTGGGAGAGAGATGTAGGGTAACCATTGTTAGGTGTAACGTCGGACGCTCACGGAAGCACTTGTCACTGTCACAAGAATGGTAACGCAGGGAGGTCCGTTCAGATAAATGCTGTTATATTACTCTCCTGATATTATACAGCTCTTTGACAATGTGACAGCTAATAGACGTGACATAGTGTCCTCGTACCAAGTGACGAAGAGTTTATACAAAGTAAGTTTGTATACCTACCACTTTTATGAACAATCTGCGGCGTATGACAGCAAATGAAAAACGTACTACGTAGGTACAATGAAGTTGCATCGGATTTCTTTCAGAAGGGCCCATAAACTATCATGTGTACCTAATTTTAGGTGGTAATTTCGTTATCCAGCTGAGTGAAGCTGACAGAAAAGCATAGCTACGTCTGTAGCTTGGTGTTGAAAGGGTCGGTTACTGGGTTCAAAAGAAACAAAGCTAGTTAAAGAGGACAATCATATAAAAGAAATTTCACACTTTGAATATTGGATTTCTAATGCGCGATGAAAACATAAAAACTATTCATGAGTAGGTGTAAACGTAATGCAGCAGCATAGTCACGTAAACAAGCGTAGCGTTAATATTCTTTTTTTTTTTTTGAAATAATATAATATATTCAGGGCTTTGGAAATTTTCTCATTATTTTTAAGTTTCAAATGTACATTTTTACATTTCTTCTTTTACAAAAATAGAAAGAGCTTTTTATATTCATTGTGTATTTTTGAATGTAAATCATTTCCTTGGAAATTGATTTGAATTATTGAAACAGTATTCAATTCAGCCAAATCAAGGTTATTTTTTAATGGTTATGAAGAGGAATATTTTTCATCAGTGTAAATAATTCTTACGATTTCTGATAGGGACAAAGTCTATTGTAGACAGATAGATACCCCGTGTGCCTCTTGAATATCTGGAAAGTGCCATTTGTTACTAACGTCGCAGATTTATCGAAATTTCTGGTTAGTTTCTCATAAAATCCTGTCAAATTGCGTTACAGTCCGAACCCTGTTAAGTTTCTAATCCGTCGCCTTTTCCGTCCGTAAACTTTTACAATTTAATTATATAGTTTATGGATTACCTGTATTGGTTTAAGCTTAGTTACAAAATTCAACTAAGGGTTTGTTACGTAATAGTAAATAATAAATTAACAATGATTCTGTGTTAACACCAAACAAGTCGCATCACACCAGTTTAACATTCCACTATATTCTCATTAAGTACCAAATTAGTTATGCAAATTCTTCGAGCTCAGCATATTATTAGCCGTATCCTTTCAAGGGTCTAATAAATAAACATGAAGCCGAGGCGATTGAACCCACGAGGAACCAATTTGAACTGATATCTACTAAATGCTAATTTAATTTTGAATATCTACTGAATAAGGGTACCCTTATGACATGAGATTTTCTCTTTCACCAACTCAAGTGTTGTTTATTAATAAACGATAAATTCTTTAACAACTAAAAACACACATCCAAAGTGTTATCTTTACATAACATTTTATAATCAAAACCATCATATAAACTTGTATGTTAAAGTGCCAACTGTATGTAAATGTGTCAACTAGCCGTATGAACTTTTCTTGTAATCCATCACAAGTCATATTTATAAGCAGCATAGTCATAAATACCTACTATGTTATCGAGTAGTTACCTACTTAGTTTCAAATTCTAGTAGCGACTCCTACTACATAAGAAAGAGATACAACTATTTATTAGAAACATTTAATGTAAGTTACTAGTATTCTTGCAACCTCTCCAGCTAAGCATTTAGCTTATTTATAATCTGTACTATTCTACATATTTGCTAAAGTTTACGCAAATATCACTCAAATATAACCATTTTTTATCGTATTCTGTCGCGATTTATTTGTTATTATTTATACTTAACTTAGGCATGTATAAGTGGGTACATGTTTATGATTATAAAGGCTAGGTTCCAAATCTGCAACATCTCATTTCTACGTCTAACTGTTCATGCTACTACTGAGACTTGCGATGGTTTCTTGTTATAATTTTATTAGATAATTTATAACATAATATGGTCATAATTATTGCATGGCTCATAGTCATATCAGTGTAAGTATAGAACACCAATTTGCGCTCATGTAAAGCTTGATGAGCATACCCAGCGTGGTGCTAGTTAAACCTGATTAAGCCATGTGTGACATAGTTTTGAATTGTTATTAGTTAGGTAAGCGAAAATGTTTCACGTTGACATACACAGTTTCTTGAACGCAGATGCTTTAGGTAATTCATGAAATTACTAGCAGCGCAACTTTGTTTCAAGGTTAAATTTTTGAGATAAAAAGAAGCTTATGATTTTCAACTAGAACATTCTAGATCAAACTTGAGAATTGCCTACATAATATAAATAAAAAAAAAGAAATACATACATATACTCACGTCTGTAAATCCCCGAAGGGATAGGCAGAAGTGTATTAGCACCCACGTTTCGCCAATTAAGATTTTCGGTCCCAAAATGTAATACCGCAAGCCTATTGCCGTCTAGCGAGTACTTTGTCTTGGGTTGTATGTTTACTGCTGGATGGAGAACAGCCCTATCCCTTAGTCACCTTTTAAGAGACACACATTAAGTGTTGGGGTGGTCCTATTCGACTACACCGGGAATGGAGTCATAATGGTGGAATTTTATAAGGGAAACTGAATTCTGCCATGTATAATGAAGTCATTTTACACCATCTTGAAAACGAGATGGACGAATGGCCCCTGTCGGAATTGCGAAAAGTTCATTTTCAACAAGATGGTGCTCCGCCACATAACAGTCACCTTTCACGTTCCAATTTGAGCCGCCTATTCGGTACACAGTGGATAGGTACACATGGTCCAACACAGTGGCCACCTCGTAGCCCCGATCTAACACCACTTGATTTTTTTTTATGGGGCTTCGTGAAAAACGAGGTGTATAAGACGACGTACGCCAGTGTTCAAGAGCTCAAGGATGCACTAATGACCATTTTACGTAATATTCATCCCAGAACATTATTAGCCGCCATTCGTTCAGTGCAAAAAAGGATAGACTTATGTATTCTTGAAAATGGAAATCATTTTGAGCAATTTATTTCATAAACCAATTTCTTAAATGTTTAAATGATTTTTTTTATTTAAAAAAGTTCAAAATTTTACCTGACCTATGAGTTTCGAGTTGATATATCATATTTCCGTACGAAATGTATGGGAAACGTTTTTGGCGATTTCTGTCTTTTCTAGTACTGAAAGCTAAAATGGTCCCATAGAGTTTTTTGATCCCCACATGAAATAGAATCGATTGGCATAAAAAAAAATTTGAACTTTTTGCATTTTTTTTTGCTAACTGTAAGTTTTTTACAAAATCTGTGAATGCAGTTCAAAATGTCCCAAACAGTTAGGGAAGGTCTTTTATGAACGTTTTGCTCTAACTGCAACGGTTAAGGTACTTGCCCTTACTGCCCCGTTTCAAAAATACACCCTGTATAATTGTTATTGGTAAATGTATCTACAGAGATACCACGGAATTTTCCAAGTTATTTGTTATTAAAACAATAAGCTCATGACTTTTGTCCAATAAAGAAATGCTTTGAATTGAAGGAATGTACGGCGTTCCCCGCAGGGAGAGCGAATATTTATTCCTGTAGCGTAACTGAGGACTCGCAATTATTGGGCAAATGTTTACTGAGCCGAGTGGCCTCTTGCTCTCTGCTCTGTACATGTGCCAAGTGCTTTCCCATTATAGAAAAGTACTAGTTGCTTTCTCACGAACTCACTGCTGCACAATGAGCCAATAAAGCGAGACTAATAGCACTAATAGCTAATAGCCGTTGTATTTACGTTTCTCTAAAAGTTTTCAGCCTCATCTTAAAGGTTTTCTTTTATAATACTTAGGAGTACTTATAATATCTGTTATCTTTATGGACGATTCCAACATATGTCCATTCAAAAAGATCTCTTTATTCATCTGACTAAAACAGACCATTGTAAATGTGTTAATTGTGGCTTTCTGTACCTAAGGTATATTTGGAATACTTCTACGTATTATACGACTGGGCCTCGAATTCCAAATTCAAACAGGAAATCTAGTCACTATGTAAAAAATTACAATTATGAATAAACTGAAACCACACTGAAGCCTATACCGGTTAGTAAAATGTAAAGAGAACAATGAAGTTACTTTTGTCGGGGTTCATAAGGAAATTTCACATGTGAATATTTTGAAACATTCTTGAAGTAAACCTCGGAAAAAGCTCTCATGTGAGCATATAAATCTCGACGTGAAAGATAATCGGGTTGGCGGAACTGATTCGCTCACAAATTGAATAAGAGGCACGGAATATACCCCCGCGAGAGTGGGCGCCGGGAGTTGGGACGAGAGGGCGATATCCCGCTTAAACTGTGAAACACTCCACTTATAAGCTATTGCTCAGTCGTAATGAAATGTTAAAGTTTGTCGAAACTAGTGTTGTGTCAAAATTGTTCTCAAATGGATTATTAAGACGTACTGGTTTAGCTTGCGATTATTTAGGTAGAGAGGGAGTTTTAGACACGACTTGGCGTTTGGTAAATGAGTTTCAAACAGTGCTTTTGGCTTAGAATGTCTTGTGTCTTTTTCTTACGGGTTTATATTATGCATCGAGTATGAAACATCGCCTTGATCTCATGCTGTATGTACCATTAAAAGGCTAAACTAGAATACGGTAGCAACTTCAAGACAAGAACTGACCCCGTTGTTTACGGACACTAAAAATCCATTTTATGGCACTTATTAAGATACTTAGTTGGGTAATTTAGTAAGTCATCACTGTTTGAACTATCCAAATATACCAATAATAATAATTTGAAAAAGTAAAAAAAAATCTTCTATGTAAAGTTTAAGAATAAAATTTTAATTTATAAATTGTTCCACTAATGGCACCTGCAAAAAATATCGGTAGGTGCCCAATGTGGAACCTTAGGTGCCATTCACTCAGGTGTCATTAAAACGGGTGCTCAATATGGAATACTTGTATGACTGCAAGCCTCTCCTTTAATTTTATCTTTTGTAAAAATATGTATAGGGTATACATTTCTATCCATTCATCTATTATTATTTAAATTAAAATTTCATCTCAAATATACAAACGTAATAAAAGTAGAAGATATGGCGTGAATATTGTAAGTAGACTTTATTGTGATCCATCCATCCATATACTTACATCTGTAAGTCACCGAAGGGGTAGGCAGAGTTAAACTAGCACCCACGTTTCGCCAATGATGATTCTCGGTCCCACAAAGTAATAGGGGGCGAGCCTATTGCCTTCTAGCGGGCCCTTTGTCTTGAGTTGTATTTTTACTGTCAGATGGAAAATAGACCTATCCCTTAGTCACCTTATACGACACCCACAGAAAGAGCTGGGGTGGTCCTATTCTACTCCACCGGGAACCAACCAATAAAGTCAATAAAACATCTAATATGGATAGCGTGTGAAAATTTTATCAAATCAATACAAAATCCTTTCGATGTCTATTTGGGTTTGACGATATCCCGGGAGAGTATTTGATTACTTTTATCTAATTTAGCGACAAATCAAATCTTTCAATGAGATTATCCCGCTGGCGTCCACACGCTAGACGTGCCATCCGATAAGTTCCCGCCTTTTCACGAGAGCTGCACTTTTTCTGTCAATAAAAATATGAATCAAATATTTTCCTAACTTACTAAGTTTATTCAACAGCCTTTAAAATGTAATCGTATACATTTTTTGATTTACTACCTCAGAAATAATTAACTGAATGGTTGGGTAAGAAAGCGCTAGATTTCCAAACGGTTTGCCAAGAGAAATTTCATTACTTCATTCCGATTTTCGCTCGCCTTTGATTTTTCTCGCCAACAAAAAGGCCAGCTAGCCGCCGGTGGTGGCTTTGACGGAATTAATTGAAGTTTTCGCGTGAAAATACTTAACTAATTAGCGGTAGTTCGGCTACGGGCAGCGGTTGCTCAACGCGCAGGTAACTATGCAACTTCCAACTCCGTTTCGATTTTAGCTATTTTCTGTACAGACTTACAAACAATTGCACGTTTAGGTATCACCAATTTGTATTTGTTTCACAAACATTGTGTGCTAATGTTGTAAGTCTATTTTTTGTATCTCCGAAATCGTTTTTGTTACGATGTGAACGCGTGTGTTGAATAACAAATTAGACCGAAGAGCAAGTGCGGCGGAAACATTGAATGTGTGTTGAGCATCGGTTTTGATTTCAACAATTGCTATTGTGTGGTTAATGTACTTACACATATAATAATATACAGTTACATAGGTGGATTTACGTTTATTACATGTGCGTGAAATATATTTAGCAGTAAGTAGGTATGTTTTGTTCAAGAGTAGGTATATTTTCGAGGCTCTCTATTGAGTCTATTGAATGAATACTTAACTTGGGTCAAAGAATCACATCCTATTGCGCTTCAATTCTATATTATTAAATTAGCATTTTTACGTTAGGGTACAAATTATTTTTGACTTTATATTTACGTGCCAGTTTTTTTCTTCAAACCACTGACTATCAATAAATATGTACCCTATCGATTTTATCAATTCAATTACATTACAGAATCTGAGCAGTAAATTCTTCACATTATACGGGTGTAAAAAGCCATGAGAAAAGGGTCCCCTCATAAATATTTTAACAACTGGAACAACATCGCTTCTATACACCTAGCGACTAAAAGTATCATGTACAAAACTATCGCTAATGTTCCCAGCACTGTTGAATATTATGAATTTTCTTCGTACCAAGGTACAATATAAGAATAGAGTTTTATTTAGAAAGGGCAAGCACATAGCTTCTCGGAAAATATTCTTTATGCTAAATAAAATTCTTCAGAGAAAGTTTAAAGAAAATATTTTGAACTTTTTGAGACTTATTTTCTGTTTGCAGAATGTTTTTGTAGCTTTGACACTGCGTCAAATTCTTTACCAACCTAAGTCTATATTATATTTATATTTATTTATATACATATTAAAGAGTGCTGAAGACCATATCGCTTATGTTTGTACTGAATGTCATGGTCATGGCTAGCCTAATTGTAAATACAACATAAGGTCAAATATCATTTTGCCATTTTAGAAATTGGAAAAAGAATAATAGATGCGAGTTTATATTGCCCGATTTTATTGTCTCATACAGTCTCTGCTCACAGGCAGATGGAATATATCTATATTATGCTAAAACAGTAAATGGGTAAAGTTGTACTCAGGGGAATGGGAATATGGACTTCATTTGGAAAACTTAGAAATCTTTTGTCGACAAGTTGAATAACGTTTTTAGCAAGTTTTAGCAAGTTCAAGATTTTAGCTTAGTTTGAGGGAAATAACGAGAAATTACTTCCTTATTTTAATCAATACTTATATCGCCATTAAATTGCAAAAAAATCGAAAGAATAATGTACGAATCTTTTCCATATAGCTTTGCAAGCTCGCGTGTTCTATCAGAAAAGAACTTTAGATTAATGAAACATGGTGCTGATTATAAATTATGGTGTCGAGGGAAATCTTGCTTAAGTTCCAGCCAACAATGGCCACATAAAATATTCCTACTAATATTCTCATTTATATGAACGCTCCCGGGAAGTTTTACTATTCAATATCACGCGGTAACAGTTTTATGTTGGCTATTCTGTTCCATACCCTATATAAAATATTAGCTTCAAGGCACTATGGTTTTATTTTTAAGACGTAATTTGATCGTTAATGGTAAAATGAACAATAACGCGTCGCATAAGAGGGATGTGTGGTAAGTACGTGTATATTTATATGTTGGTCAAGAAGTGGTCTTTCGCGATACCAGGGTATGCATACTTACGAGTACGAACCGTAGGCACGAGTATGAATGAACAGTACCAAAGAAATCTGCTCAATCACAATCAGTAGCAAAACAATACCTATCAAGGTGAATAGGCAAATAACATTTAATTCAGTATTTTATTATAATATTATATTGTAGGTACTAACATTTACCCGCGGCTCCGCAAGCGTGGATGTCGGTTACCGCGACGAAACATAGCCTATGTTCTTTCTCAAGGCCTAATCTACCCCAATACCAAATTAAATCAAAATCAGTGGTTCAGGCTTGAAAGCGTCATACAGACAGATAAACAGAGTTACTTTCGCATTTATAATATTAGTATGGACATGGATATTTATAGTTTCTAGTATACGATATAGAAGTACCTAACTCAGTAATTAGAAGTCTGTGTTATCATGTAATTTATTTTTAAAACACTTAATCATGTTTTCAATTAGTAAATCATATGAGTTGATCCTCATTCTCTTATTACTCTTATAGTGTTACTTACCATGGTACCTATCAACTACCAGATAGGTTACTTTTCAAATTGATTGATATAATGAATACATTTATTTCCTAATTTTTCAGTTAGTCTAGTTGAGAAATTGCAAAACTTTTCCCCCAACAGTTTTGCCGCAAGAAAATTGAAACATGTTCTCCTTTTAATTTACCTGAAAGAGGTCTCCGAAAAGCCAAACATTTAAAAGTTGTTTCTTTGTTCGAATATTTTCTTTTCAAGTGATTAATATGAAATAAAGCAGTAATTTTACGCACCCATTAAGGTTTACAGTACAAGGAAAGTAATTTCACAGAAACTTGAGAAACATTGTCTGGTACAACAAAGATGGCCGACTCGTTATTTTCGAGGGTTAATCATCTCTATCGAGTGGGTAGGTACTTATAAACATTAAAGGGGCAAGTGATTGGTTTCAATATCGGTTCTACTGCAGAAACGGGATAAGAGATTTAAGCAAAGATTAAAATTAAATAGGTCACGCTGAAAAATATTTTTGTTGGCAATTTAGCCTGCTTCGGTTGTTGACTTTGCATGAGGGTAGGTACCTAATGAGTTTGTTTCTCAGTTGGACTAGTTTGTTATAGTGAAATAATCTTTAGTTTGAAATATGTTAAACAAGTTTTTTTTTATTTATCCAATGTACAGAAACGATCAATTCATGATAGTTTTAAATAAAACCACTTTTTATGGATTATATCGCAATATAATATTTCTTATTTATTTATTTTTAAACTGACGTTTCGGCTGCTTTTTCATCAGCACACCGCGATCATTGCTGCTAAAAAGCAGCCAAGACGTCGTCGGTTTAAAAGTAAATAATAACAAATATATCGCGGTAAAATCCGTAAAAATGGTTTTATGTCAATGAGTGACATTCGCGTGAACTTTAGAAAATATCATGTAGATGCTACTTGAGGATAGAATGCGATCAGAATTCTATGTAAGCGGAGCCGCGGGCGACAGTTAGTGTAATACAGTTATATAGGTATTATAACACTAATTACGATAAAACAATTATTAGCAATTTGTTTAACACACGAGTGTAACAAGTGCTACTTGCGGAGCGCGTACAGCTTTCAACAACGCGTAAATTTCAATTACATCGTTATTTTTACGCCAATTAAACCGTATGCGGGTTATTTGTACGGATTCTAGTTAAAATTCAATGACAATGTTAACCAAAAACATATATTTTTATAATAATTGAAATATTATTTTAATAGCGATTGAACGTCTCCTATTGAAAATTACCTAAGTACCTGATATTCTTTTACTACTAGCTTTTGATTATATGAATAATGAATATTGAAAAAACAATAATTAGCAATTTGGTTAACATTGTTTTTAATGCCTTCAAAGTTCTGTAAAACTCCTAAACGAATGTGGGCAACACAAAAGCCACAGCTTGCACAAATCTTAAAGGATATCGGTTAGTAGAGACTCCATAGTCGAAGATACAATATGTGAGACCCCGCCAAGATCTTCGAGGTGTACGCCAGTCGTACCTGCAAGAAGGTACATTTGCTGACTAACAGACAACGCCATCGCGCAGGATTTGCAGCAGTCACTCTCGTAGAAGGCAAGATATTTTTAATGTTTTATAATAGTTCGGGACTTCACGCGATAAATTTTGGAAAACTTACTTTTTCCGACGTTTGTTTTTAATGTCTTCAAAGTTCTGTAAAACTCCTAAACGAATGTGGGCAACACAAAAACCCCAGTTTGCACAAATCTTAAAGGATGTCGATTAGCAGAGCCTTCATAGTTGAAGATATCTTATATGAGACCCCGCCAAGGTCTTCGAGGTGTACGCCAGTCGTGCCTGCGACAAGGTACAATTGCTCTTGTAGAAGGCAAGATATGCCGCATCAGGAGAAGAAAGAGCAGTAGAGTTCTGTTCAATAAAGTATCAACGTAGAATTAATTGATTGATTGACAAATTGATTAGGATAAGTGCATTACGTTGGATATTGGCCTATCACTCTTTGCCTTGCGCATCCAGTCCAATCCAGCTAACTTCTTTAGGTCATCTGTACATCTTGTTTGTGATAATAAAAAAAAAAAATTGAAAACTGTGTGTGGACATTGCTTTACGTCTATTTGTTCCATTATTAAGCCAAAATAATAAATGTAGGGTGCTCAGCGGTCGGTTAAGCTGTTTTAGCGGGAAAGTTACATCGAGGTAAAGTGGGTTTTAGTGTCGCCATGTGCATCCTTGTGGATAACTTTGACCATAGCTAACTTTGTACTTGGTGCTTTATGTCCATTGTTAGTACTACGCTTAAGTATCGTGTTGTCGCAATGTGTACTTAATATCTAGGATATATAGCTAACATTAGCGTGTTTAGGACTTACTACTCGTGTTACCTTTTACCGTGGGAAATTAGGTGAACTTACACACTAGAGATACAAACCCGCATTTAGATTTTACCTTGATGTTGAATAATCAGTGAATTAATTTATAATTGGATAGTGTAGGAAATTTCACTTTGTATGTTATGTGATAAAAGCTTTGTTGTTTCTGGCTGTTGAATTTACTGGCTAATTCTATTTCATATTTGAAATGTAAAGTTGTTTATTTGATTCTGTTAAATGCACATTGTACAAAATTATTCATTGTGCAACTAACACATTTGATAAATGAATATTATGGTTATTTTATTAATGAATATTAATGATATTAACGATATTATATGTTAATGTAGATACTTGACATTCGTGTTTTCTATTTTATCTTTTAATTGTTAGGCAGAATATATAACAAATAATATCTACCTATAAAAATGAAACGCAAACACATCAACGAATTTATGTCATTTGTACTTCACAGAAGAAAAAAACATGTTTAAACGAGTGTGTACCAAAGTAAAGAGAACAACAAATATAATACAAAGAAGGTGCAATATGGAGTGGACAGTGAAGAACAGAACTTATTTCTTATGACATCCCAAGACAGAATGTCCTGAAAACCCCATCCCGGGTATAATGCGTCGGTAGCGTAGTGTGGTTAAGGAGTCGGCCTTACGATCGAGACTGGTCCCGGGTTCGAATCCTGGCCATTAGGTACACTACCGACATGAACCCACTCCTAGCACAAGCAATTTTGCTTAGTTGGAGGGGTTAGGGGGAATATTAGTAACTTCGGTTCTAATATTCTTTTTATAAAAAAAGGAACTAAGTGATGGTAGGAGCAGACAATAAAAATATCAAGAAATATAGGTAAGTATGAATGTATACGTTTTCTGAAATCTTAAGAAATAATTTGCAATGTTACGAAAGTGAAAACTACAGAACTCGTCCATTAGTTGGTCAAAACATTGCACATGTTCTACCCCTCAGATTTCTGGCTATTCTTATTTAGTTAATTTTCAAACTTCAAACAACACACAAGTGCCAAGTTGACGACGCAAAAGAAGAGCTTGCTGGATAGCAAGACAAATTAATATTTCTAAAGTTAAAATGAATTACTTAACTAAGCTTGTTGAATAAATAATAGTCAAGGAGCGGTAAAAAAATCATTCCTTTTCATTTTATTGTTCCTTGAATGTGATGTCACAATTCGTTTTTATTACTTACAAGTTTCTATACAACTTACTGTTTTCATGCTTAATAAAAATAAACTGATATTCAATTAGAGAAAAAAACGTTAAATTAAACTGCAACAATATGTCTTTACATTAGTATCGTCAGGCCATATTATTACCAGAGTACTCTGTGGTGATACCCTTCTCAAATTATAATTTAATTTATTATTTTACCCTCCGATGGGATTGTGTAATCATCCACTTACAAAGAGGGTAGGGTACCTATACTTATTACGAGAAAATTACATTACATTATTCAGAACACTGAGTCAACTTTCAATAACTGTTTCAGGAGTTCTAACAAGTAGCATCCGCTCACGAGCATGATGCGATCCAACTATCGTATTTATTGCAGCGTGTATAATAAAGTACAGGAACGTTTGAGGCTTACAAAAGTAGCCATTGCTCCTATGAAGCATGTTTTAAACTTTCCTTCAATATATTCTAGCGAACTATTCCGCATGATAAAAACTCACCATTATTGCTACCATATAATTGGTATTCCAACTCAATATCTTGTGAACTCAAAGCAAGTTGACTCCGTGCAATTCAATAGCATCTAGTAGCGAGCCACGGCCAACTGCCTTGCATCGAATTCGAAATAATTGATGTCTTCTCAATCGAACCGGTACCCTGTAGTAGAGACAGAGACCGAATACGTACTAGGTACCAAACGAGTTGACCTCTGACGAATTTCTGCTCAAATAGCGTACAACTGAATATTGTAACGGTTTGGTTATTACAGATCATGTTAAAATTTGCAATAAATTGATTAGGTCTAGAAAGGCCATTTAGGATTAATCTGCTTGTAAATACCACAGTACGAGCGCCATGCCATGCCCCGCTCTCCTGCAGTAGCGTTCGCATCACAGTGACCGTTGTGCATTTTAATTTCGTAGTTTTTATTATTGGACTCGTAGTGTAATGGCCAGCATTCGAACCCTGGAGTACTCGATCATAAGACCGACTTCTTCGCTAGGATTTGCAAGGTTTCATGAGACGAGAAGCCTGATTACCACATTTATAATATAGATTAATGTACTATGCTCACACATACTTTCTTTCGGGATAGGCGGAGAAAACCGCTTGCCATCTTCTTCTTTATCAACATCAATATGTAGATGGTTTTACCCTTAAACCACTAATATTAATTAGGAAATTTTAGTCTTCAAGGATCAATATTAACTCAGAATATAATTATTGTAACATTACTGTAAGCTTGCCCTCTTTCCAACAATAATATTGTCGCGCTTCTGTCGGCTTATCTCGTTGTCATACGAAACTCTTGTGTAGGTGTCGCAGACAGTTTAAGCCGGTAACTCGCCGCCTGCCAGACACGATATACAAACAATGGCCGGCGCGATCGGAGCCACCTCTGACTCATTCCGTTAGCGACAATCAATACGACAATCGACTTACTTAGCTCAGACAATGACATTCATGGGCAATTAAATATTGTCTGATTACGATTACATAACATTATTGTATGCCGAAAGTATATTTTATTTAAAGTTTTTTATACTGTTTCGGGACTTAACGCGATGTTTGGAACACTTACTTTTGCCGACGTTTCGGGTACGTCGCAGCACCCGTGGTCACGACTTGACTAGTCAAGACAGTGGATCATATTTATAGATGAGGTCGAATTTTGAGGGTCCAGTGGGTACGTAGCCGAGTCTAGTAATAGTAATAAGTCCAGACTCAGTAAGTATAAAAAACTATGAGTTTACACCGCAATGGTTTAAAAAATAATATTTTATTTGTTTATACTGTTGATTGATGGCACTTGGTGGAATCTGCTACACATATTGAATAAGAGACCTTTGTACTTTTCCACTTAATTTAAATTAAGTGGAAAAGTACAAAGTGTCTCACTCAATAAAATTTGATTGATTTATAAATTCACATCTGTATACCTATCTCCGAAGGGATAAGTGTATATTCCAATGAATTGCTATGAATTCAGAAATTTTTGAACATTCAAAAATTTCACTAAAAATGGATTCCCAATTCCCAACGCAAAAAGAACCGCCGAACGCACCGAATTCATCCATGGTTACTAGATGAAGGTAGCAGAGAAATGAATGTACTTATATACTGTACCTAATGTTACTTGAAACCTATTAATGATATGATATAAATTCTGTTTCACTTATGTACATAATACTTCAAAGCCTCCAGGACCTCATGAGAAAAAAGAAAGCGTCTCATTAGTCTATACCATAAAACCATCACATGAAACAAGATCATTAATTAAATGAAAGGTACTTACCTAATTAGACAGAGCGCGAATGTGTCGAACTTGGAATGAACTGAAACAAGAAACAGCTAAATTAGAATCCTTCAGAGACGAGTACCTACATACATTAGTATTTAGTAATGTCTTAATGTTAGGACCAATATTATTGTATAATCAGTTAAGTATAAAAAAACGTGTAATTTTTTTGTCCCTTAACGGACAGTAGGTACATTTCAAACGTGTGAAATATTTCCCTCTTAGTTTGTACCTAATAAAACCTAGCAAGCTATTCACAGAATGCTGTGAATTGCACCGGCAGAAAAAACTTCCGTTATGGTACAAAACCACCATACGGTAGTCCACGGCCGACGAATGAAAATCAACCACTATTTCTAAGAAAAATCTACTATAACTGTTATAAAACCTGAATATCTAACGAGTTTCTCAACAAGAACTGTTACTACGCAGTAATTTAGCATAATACCCCTGAACAAAATCACAACATTACCGTGTAACACAATACAGAATCAGTGGTTAGCAACATGATAGTTAAGTGGTTAATCTAGCTGTCTGTTGGTTTGCATCTTGAGAGCAGTCCTAAGTAAACTTCGCAAGTACTCTGTTTGACTTCCAACCAATAAAGTTGAAGATTTCTTTCGTAAATTGCCTACACACTGCTCGTGATGTCTTAATTAAATATCAAAAGAATTCTGTAAGTATATACGATTTAGGAATAAACGTAATAGATTTGTTAATAATTTAATGAAATTACATAATGGTTAATAATGACGATTGTTTAAACTCAGAATAAACCAAATTTTAAATTGGTCAGGTTGGAACGTAACTTGAGATCTATTTATTGACTCAAACCAAAGAAGAACTACAAATTAAACAAAGTATGTTCTTTCAGAAAACTTTAAATTGAAATACAATAAGATGTTTACAATCTTTGTCGTGACCTACTCAAAAAGAATCAAAACACAGAGAAGAGATTAAACGAAATCAAAATATGATCATACTTATTATTAAATAGTGAATTTGTGACAGAATTCAGTTAAATTTTAATGATATTTATTAAAATGTACCTACTTGTATTACATAATTATAATGTTACCTCATTACCAAAGATCTAAATGATTGAGTTCGGTTAATTAATTGTGTCAGAATCATATTCCATTTTGTTTTTCTAATAGCAAACGTGCCCAGTACGTAGGTACATTAGACTTATACAGAGTTAGTAGCCATAAAGTTTGCCCATGATTGAGGGTTGAACCGTACTCATTTTGAGTAAGGGCGATATGAAATATCAGAATTAGTCATCTTTTTGTTAAAACTCGAAATGTTAACTTATAATTTGAACAATGAAATTAAACGTTCATATCTAACTAATGTAGATAACACTGTATTGTATACTTTATCACTCAAATTACATTGTTCCTAAGTGCTGAAATGGCCGAAGGAAGATGTAGGTTGACTGAATTTCGCACAACATTTCACGAGTAAATAAAATAGGAAGTCGTCTATCTTAAGAATCGTTTTTCTAAATTACTTAGGTTCGGCCGGGGCTCCATTAGTCCGCACTCGTTACCTCGGAGACAAATGGTGCGAAGCGCGAAGAGTTGGCGCCTTTGCCGGCCCGTTTATTAGTATTAACAAACTTTCCTACCGAGATCATTTATTCGAATGAAAAAATAAACTAAAGACACCGGCTGAATTGTGTTTTAATTAAGAACTATATTCTGCTATTATTCTTGTTTTAATTTAGACTTGCGAGGAATCTTATCTTGTCAACTGCCACTATATTAATATTTTAAGAGTATAAATTCATTCAGTTTTAAACAATAATAATGTTGCAGTACACAAATTGAACTCAAAGTATTTCAAGATAATATTAAGTAATATGTACATACTTAATTAATTTTTTTAAACAAAAATCATCAGTTACTGTGATGAAATTAAAACATATTTCGGGACGTAGGTATTAATTTGTGGGCTGTCCCGGGCGAGGGCGCTCGACGAAAGGTATTACGAAAATTTAATTGAAGTTTTGATTAAGCACTATCGCACATGGCAGGCTGGTCGTGCACGATGGTGTATGACTGGGCTTTAAAATGTGGTCTTCATCATTCATTTCATGTACATTATTACTAGCTGATACCCGCGGTTTCATCCGCGGGGATGTCGCGTTACATTTAGTAGTCCTACTCAACAAATTGTCTTCATCATCCAAACATTTTTCAAACTTCCAAAAAACCGTTACTTTCTGTTCAGTTTTTGCGGCCAATGCGGGTGATCGGACAAGAATTTAAATATAGCATAGCCCGAGTTTTTTTAACTAATTTACAATTTTAAAATAGTATCTATACCTACCTCCTTACACAAGACATTTTCCACTTTAGGGAATTCTAATATCATTGCTAACAGTTTAACTAACTGTGAGACTATAAGAACTTCCAAAAACAAATGCCGTGTTTTGCTCACTCTTTTGTAAAATTGAAAGTCTTTCCTTAGATTTATAAAGCGAACGGTTTCATGTATCCAAATTCAGAACATTGGATACTCCAGATACGATACCTACTTTGAAAGTTAAACATCAATCTTAGAGTGACGACTTAAGGTGTAAGGTTTGTTGCTAAGAAAAGTAGATAGGACGTTTTCAGCCCTTGCGTGGTAAACAAATAATGGCAGCAAGGGATTGATGGAAGTGAATGAGTCCACGTCCTAAGCAAACTTGTGCAGTATCCGAAATAGGGCCATTGTGTTGTATTCAAAACGTTGAAACTGTCGAACCACTCTGGAAATACTGATCTTTTATTGTTTATTTATTATTATGTACCTGAGGTCTGCTCACATGAGAAAATTGTAAAATGAAAACGGAAATTGTATTAGAATTAGACATATGTGCAACAATACAAGTTAACTATATAACAGGTTAAGCCCTGTCTTCAGACTTTCCAGATATACACAAAAAAAAATCTGTTTTGGAGGAGTATGACTCCAAACCCTTTGACACAGCAAGAATTCTTATTATAAAGGATCTTGTAAACAATGAAATATTTTCTATATGTATTTAATATTTATATATTTTTTTATTACTATTGGATCTAAATAAATTTCGAATGAACTTACTCATTGAAAACTATAACAATTGCACAATTTCACAGATTTTATTTGTCTGAGTTTAATCCCCTTATCCGTAAGCGCCTCGCATTTGAGTGAAAGTAAAGTAAATCTCAATGTTACCGCTGCACCAGGGATGCATTTGTTTTTTTTTTTTTTTTTTATACGGGACCACCCCCTCGCCTGATGTTAAGCTAAAGGCAAAGTCTCGGAAAGAGGGTCACCATCGTAAACATTTACCATGTTAACAGTGGTGGCACTCAGCTTGACGGCCTCATTGTTAACTAAGGACATTTACTTTCGCAGACAAATACACTATTGAGTAAGAAAAACACCGACGTTATGATTTTTTTACCAGAGGGTTATAGAGCTGCTTATCATTCTACGATTGCAACAAAGTCAATTGAGGAAAACGGGTCAGTATAGTGCCTTGGGATTGCAAACGGTCATTTTATAAGCCTAATGGAACCGCTGTACGTCATTTTAAAGTACCCGAATTAAGAATTATTTAGTGTGATTGTGAGCAGAGCGAAGTGGAAACATAATGTAGGAGAAATCTTTAGGAAAAAAACCGTTTATTATGTATTTACCTACAACTTATTGTATTCGACTTAGGAGTTTAGGATTCAAGTTTGAAAGAAGGAACATGCGGACCTAGGACTCCTAGGTAAGGTAAGTCTTCAACGCAATCTAGAATAACATTAAGCTGATGATGATGACTCATTAAATGAATTCAACATGGTTTAAGTAAATTGTAAGTGAATTCAAAGAGAAGAAAAATTATGAATTCATGGGACACTGCTCTAGACTGGAAATCTGGAAAGGCATCTTTTAAAATTGCTAGGCGAAGGTATAATTCGTGTTATTACGTTCGTGCCTGACACTAATATCTCGTCTCACGACCGCTCGGGGCAACAACGAGCAAACAATGAAACAACTTTAATAAAAGTAAATCGCATTACCACCTAACTTGTTAAGCTCTTTTATTATCGCTTCGAGTTATGCAAATGAAAGTGTTTAATGGGTTTGAACCATCTTTAATTTTGCGGTGAGATCTTGTGGCGTTAATTTTACACTTGCTAGTACGGACTTACCCAAATGATGATTCAAATTAAGACCATTAAATGCCATAATTTATAAATTGTATACATATAGGTAGTTACTATATAACTATTTAGGTTTAACTGAAAATATAATTGTATTGAATTAGTTGTTATTCAATAACTCCAGACGTTTATTTTGTATTGCCACCGCGCTGCGGGCGCCGAGGGATTCTTCTTGCGCGAAATGGTAAGTAAACTTTCATAAGACGAACGGTTCAAATTGCTCCAGAAACATAAATAGGAACTTTTAAACAAAATGGTGTATGAAGTTAAAGACTCCTTTTAAATGAGGAGCTGATTTTATCGGTTTTAGATATAAGGACTTAAAATTGTGTGTTGATAGATAGAAAGATAGAATTTATTTAGGACATGATTAATATAGAAAAAATTATAAATTATTCTCAACAAATTTTCACTCAAATTTGTTAAGCTATTCAACAGATATTGAGTAACAAACATTCATCTAACTGTCTAAACTTTTACATCTAGATAAACATAAATAATTGCTGAAATGTATGTACGTGTATACTTCACTGATCGTTCTATTTTTTGTTCGTTATTGTCAGGTTTGTCAGAATGTTGATTTTTTTTGGAAAGTCCTAATGTAACTGGGCCACTGGGATGAAGCCAGCATACGCAGCCAATTTATAATAAAAGTAAGGCCCACGAACTACATTTTCTAGTTATTAGTTAAAATATAATATATTAACTTCTGCAATATAAATTTCCGAGTTGGGTACAATTTATTTTTTCAACAACAGCGGTGCACTGTGAAAAGTCGTAATTAACGTGGCTTTCACGACGACCCCAGCCAACAGTGCCCTCTTATGGGATTGTTGTCATGACAACAATACAAAGCTACTACATACATAGGTACTGTCGCTTAGAAAAGCTAATATTTTTTTAAATCCAACCCATAATTATATCGTAGTCGACAAATTATTCCATTTTGTTGTGGTTATGCACTCATAATGAAATTGAATACATAACATAACATAACATAACATAAATTCACACCTGTATTCCCCGAAGGGGTAGGCAGAGGTGCTAGCACCCACATTTCGCCAGTTTATGTTTAGGTCCCAATGTAATAGGTGGCGAGCCTTGCCACTAACCGGGCACTTATAAACCTGCGATAAATACACACATAACTTCGAAAAGCATTGAAAGATCATTGGTGTGTGCCATGGTAAACCTGGGATCGAACCCGAGACCTCGTGTCAGCAGTCCATTACCCATACCACTAGACTACCGCATACATTTCTTTATTTATAAATTACACGAATGTAGGCAGTAAGTAGTTACATTTCTATCGTAATAGGCATGCAATTTCACAAGTAAAATTTTGAGAACGAAGGTCGTCAGCTTCCGTGGTGTTGCATACTTAGGTCCGTAGGCCTATTATAGAAAAACACTTGACCGTTCACACTCAACCGATGCTACGTTAGCGCGTCGAGTGTGAACGGTCAAGTGTTTTTTATACATTTGTCTGTTCTGGCGTCACGCGACCGATAATACGCGACGCAAGTTCCGTCAGATATGAACCTTCCCTTAAGAACTCTTCCTGTCAAGTGGGCAACGAGCCACAACCACCCAAGTGATATAAAACAGCTTAGTTTATCTTTATCTAGTCTTAACATTTATACCTATATATATAAAGATAAGGTAAATTTGAAGTGATTCAGGTGTGGCTCAATAGTTCAGTTGGAAGAGCATTACCCCTGTAAGGAAAAGGTCGTGGGTTCAAGTCCCATTTGAGCGCTTCTTTTACCCGATGTGTTATGAAGTTAAAAGTTAGCATAATAAATGCCATAAAAATTTCATTCAAATTTATACCTTGTGTCAATTTTTTAAATATGAGGACATTTCATGATTAATATATCTATCTACTTTAAAAAATTTAAATTAACAATCTCCTAGTGTAAGATTCATATTAAAAATTCGAAAGATAGTTCCTAATCGTCGATCTGCATACCGAAATAAGGTAGAATTAGAAATCAAACTACGTGAAACAGATTAACCGCAAACAGTCACAAAGTTTGTTATAAGTTTTATCAAATCAGATTATCTAGTACGGTGTAGTTGCTGTTACTCTATGAAGGGAAATAAAATTATCCGTTATTACTTAAACTTTGAAATCTGATTGAATGTATTAAGCTTATTCATTTGAATGTTGTTGTTTCTAAAGTCATGTTTTCTCCTCTGTGGCGTGGCGGTAGTGCAGGCGACTACCACGCAAGAGGCGCGGATTCGATTCCCGCTCAGTGCAAATATTTGTATGCATGAATATAGCTATTTGCATTGGTCTGGGTGTTTCTGTGTATAATACGTATATATTTACAAAAAAAAAGTATCTAAGTATGTTTATCCGCATTCTAGATTCCATAACACAAGCTAATTAAGCTTACCATGGATCTAGATAGCGTTGTGTAGAATGTTGTGGAATATTTATTATTTATTTATTTATGTTTTAAAATTCTAACATCTGGATTGACATCTATGCGTTATTAAAAGCCTACAAAGTCTCAATAATCTTAAAACTAAGGTATTAATAGCAAATTAAACTGTTTTATTGTTTTAAATTGTATTATTTACCGAATTAAAGGTGTGTAACCAAATATCAGAACAATTTGTCTACAGGAAGGAGGGAAAACCAAGTAATTAGGACCATTTTGAGCACTTTGTTCACTAATTTTTTTCTGACGCCGACTGTACACTTTTATATGGGCTATTAATGTACAGTCAATAATATTAAATTGCGATCCAGTCATTGGAACTCCCTGCCAGCTCACGTGTTTCCTTCTTCCTACAGTCGCAGGTCCTTTAAGCGGGGCGTGAAAAGGCATCTAATGAGGCCGTCAAGCTGAGTGCCACCACTGTTAACATGTTACATGTTTCCGATGGTGACCCTCTTTCCGAGACTCTGCCTTTGCTTAACATCAGGCGAGGCGAAGTCAAATTGACGTGTCCTTTAAATAAAAAAAAAAAAACATTTACAAAGGCCGAAATGTGTTTGCACATCAATATTGTATCAGTAATATGTTAAGTTTTATCTCTATAATAATAGATACCTAAGAAAAAAAATCTTGCTAAGTAGGATTTTCAGGTACATGAAGTATTACGGAATTATACTAGGACGCCCGCCAGCAGGTGGAGGCTTAACCGCTCTAATGAAGCCACGGATGCACCCGCACGTTATTAAGGGATCACTCCTCGCCTTTATATGCTATGAATAGTGTGTTTTATTAACTTTATTTTAATGCCAGCGTGGATTTGAAAGAAAAATTTTCAAAATTCACGGTATACCTATGTTCTCATTTTTCCCACTATAACTACACAGGTATTTTTTAAGTTACATGTGAAATTAAGAACTAAAAACTCTGTACTGTGTGAAATATCATACTGCTAATAAAATATTATACCTATTTACTGCAGTAATACTTAGTTGTGTGCTCTATTGTCTTGTTGAAACCGTAAGAAGGAAATGTTACAGAATTTATTACGAACGAAGTGCTTCATTCGAGTTTGTTGAGTCTTTTTAGTAACATTTTGGAAAACTAACTCTACTCGAAAGCCACGGCAGAGCAAAACTTTATGCAGATATTTTGAATCGTACGATTTGAGAACATACCTACATAGATATATAAATTACTGTCAGGTCATGCACTTGAGGTAGGCAGAGACTGTGTTTTTTCACTTGCTACGATCCTAGCATAAGCGTCTTGCTTCTTCTGCCTCATACTCGTAATTGTTTCCATACATGCAGAGGGTGCCTACTCATGACTTTGCCTTTCTTCACGATTTGAGATATAAAATTATCCACTTATTGTACTATCACAGATGATGTAAAATATTCTATCTAATTGCTTCACAAACTAATAATATTGTCTCCAATAAGCTATAAAAAGACAACTTGTTTAAAACCAAAACGACCACATTTTATGAGAAAGTCCACCTTATTTACGTCAGGTACATCTCACTGAATATATTCAGGGTACTAAAATCTGAAATAAATAAGCAGATAGAGCCATAGTATCTCATTTAAATGTTCACCAGGTGTACATTAAGCCAACTGGATACAGCGCTGTGGCTTCACCGAAATTGAATTTAAAAAATATTACCAAGTCGCGAACTGTTGGCCGCACTCCAAAAGACAATACCTACCGTCTTGTATATTCATTTTAAAGAAATAAATACAGCGTAGAAAGTAGTGAGCACGACTTGTTCTTGTTAGTAATAGACCCTTGAAGAGGCTTTGTTTCTTAACAAAGACATGACAAAAACGTTAGGCTTTACCGAATTTTATGCAGCGACAATATAAAGTTACGCCGCTGTCGAAAATGTTATACACACAAAGCTAAACAAATGTAGCAGGTTTCGCTTCCTTATTTATAAGAAAGTTAAAACAAGAAATACTTACGTAAACATGACAAAGTTGTGAAGATTTTTCTTTTCAAAAAGATATAATTTCCAGACCACTTCTTTTGAAAACCTTTGACAACGAACTGAAACGGGGTACTTGGTTGTAAGGAAGAAAACCTGCTCTAAGTAATCACCTTAGGCGATATGGACGATTTCACCGATCTGTGAGTTATTTGTGGGGAGATGAGAAGTGAGTTTCATTTATAATTAAAAGGTAAGCATTCAAATATCAATGGGTAAAGAAAAAAGACGAAAGTATAAAAATTGTAGAAAACAAATAACATACAAACAATGTAAGTAAAACATAAAGCTTGCTGCAATCAAAATAGGGACTAACATATTGCTGAGTAAGAAGTAATTGTCACTGGTTTGGAAATGGAGTTGGTTTATA
Source organism: Eilema sororculum (assembly GCA_914829495.1). Lineage (NCBI taxonomy): Eukaryota > Metazoa > Arthropoda > Insecta > Lepidoptera > Erebidae > Eilema > Eilema sororculum. Next base: position 12,591,432 of record OU618543.1, on the reverse strand, counting down.
ATGGTACTGAAAATACTGGCCAAAAACTGTCGGAGTTTACTGACACACAATTCCACGGCCCGGTATCCCAGACCCTCTAGACTCTAAAGTCTAGAGCATTTAACACCAAAATTAACTTTTGAATGCTGCTAGTGTAATTTGGACAAAACTTTTCAGATCATCAATCATGGGGGCATTGGATAGCTTATACTTCTAATCTTAAATATAAATCACAGAGAAAACACATGCAGATCAACACAAAAATGGCATGTTTCAAAAAATATCAAAAATTGCAAGGCGTCACAACACAGTGTAAATATTTAGATGATCGTTGCGTTGGTTGATGTTTTGGAAGCAAACAAGAGCGTTACCACCTCGTGAAACTTTTTACATTAGCCGTACCTACGCTGGAGTCTGTTTGTTTCGTGCCTTCGGACCTGGTTGCGAACTACGGCGCACAAGTTTGGGGTCTCATTTTAAAACTCCCTACCCTCGCCCCGAGTAAATTTTAATCATAAAGAGACAATAGAGATGAAGGTGTACGGCAAACTTTTGGTCAGACTGATTTACGCGATGTTTTTTGCGCAACCGTGGGCATTCAACTGCATGATTTTATTTGCGGTTGTTTGGAACGAATGCTTTTAATAATAGTCCGCACAAATCTTCCTTGCGAGCCCAATATTAGCACGAGTGGTCATTTTTAGGTAATGGCTTGGGGGAAGCGGGTTAAGCGAGGGCGCGCCGCTAACTAATGAGAAATGTTGGCAATTTAATAGCCGGCAATATGGAATCAGGTGTTAAAGTAGTGATATATTTTTTCTGTTTTATCTACAAAACCTTTATAGACCATTATTTTGTTATTGTCATATTGAGAAATAGTGTGTTTAAATCACTTTTTTTTCACCATTTTGGTCGATAAATTTGTCAAATAACCCGCCTCTGACCGCTCCCGGCGCAAAAGTGCCCATCACACTCGCTGCGTTTCTACAACATGAGATGAGGCGAAGGTAATGCTTGTAACCACGATCCATAATCAGGTTCTGACACAGCCTGCAGTCTAGCCTTATCAGCCCTTGTAGCATACTCCCATAGTCGACTATTAAGTCGCTTCACACCCACCTCGTCCCAAGCCCGCTGAAGGTGCATGTCTTCAGGGATAGATGCGCCAGCAGGCCCATATCACGAGCACTCGCACTTCAAGCCCACCACTTCAGATGGGTAGAGCAACCTGGCTCCACTGGGTGTCATGCAGGGACATATTGAGGACTAATTCTACCACCGATTCCAAGGATTCATCGAAAGACGCAACCTCCTTGGGACAAAGCCAAGTTGGTGTGTCCGTAGTAAGTAAGTGATCTTCGGGAGGGCGAAGCACATGCGTAATAATATAATCGCAACTTTCATTTCAAAATTATAATGACTTTAACTTGGATTGTTAATGGTTTTGATTCATAACATGATGAAAATAAATGACTATTTTCGTGAAGTCGTTATAAGTTGTACTACTTTTTGTCTACTTTTCATAGTACGAAATGTATTTTATGTGAATATTATAATAATAACTATTCACTGAACACAAAAACTATCACAATAACTCAGGATATTTACATCTAAGGAGCTCAGTAATTCAGGTGTAATAAAATGATGTCATGAATATCTCGTTACTCAGAGCAGTCGTAACTTGAGATAAAAATTGGCCACTGGAAAGTCTCCAAAAAGGAATATCTATTTTATGGTGGGTTGGTATGCCACTCATAATATATAATCTGTATAGCATTGTAAGTAAATAGTACTTTTTTATATTTACTTACAAGTAAACATCATTATTTATATTTAAGAAGTATCTAAATAAAAATATAAAACAAGACAATCCTGCAGGTTCAGGCGTCAAAGAATTCCTCCTCATCGATGTCAACTGGGAGGGTGGCCAGAAGGCTGGCGGCATTTGCACATTGAATGGCAATGTAATTTTTTTGTGAAAAGAATAAGATAGCCCTCTCAGGTCACGGGTAGCGTCTATTAGTACTCGTATTGGGCTAATATCGGCCAAGAATTTACTTATTATTGTAGAATTAATGTATACCTCCATAACCTACTCGTACTTAGATAAAGGATACAAAAACAATGGTAGATACCTACGTAATTAACGTAGGTATGTCTCGGGGCCAAGATCTGCAGAGTCCTTTAAAAAATATTTTACATCTTCTCAATAGTATGTAGCTGTACCCTTCTATTCTAAGACTTTATATTAAACGGAATTGCTATGAAAAGGAAACCTGCAAGAGTAACGGACGTAGCGAGATGAAAAAGCTTACCCGCCAAATAATTTTAATATTCAATTATTCAGGATTTTCAATTTTCAAGGAAAAGATTATAAGATTTCTTAGTCGGTTTAAACGATAATGAGTTTCCGGTATAACAGTTTAGTGAGATGAAGTTTAGGAGCCGCTGGTTCATTGGAGCCAGGAATTTATTAATGGAATTACCATCAAGTGAGACTGCCCTTTCAGTTACACCAGCGTCCGCTCGGCTCCGTGTTGATTCAACATTAAAAGAGATTGCACTAATGAAAACAACTTAGCGGTTTTGCTCTTAGATTTAAATATAGCGAAGTTTAAAATGCAGCTCTTTATAGTTCATTGGAAAATGATTTTGAATTTGTAAAATTCAACGCTATTTTACATTTAGGTTGTCAAATTAACTGCACTGATGAAATGATGAAGATGCTATTTCTAAATGAGCATAAATTTATATATTCGTACCTATTATTGTGAATACAATCAATAACTAATAAAATATTTACAAATAAACAAATTTCTTCTCGAAAGAGTACGGAATTTTAGTCCAGTCGACAAAGGAGATAGGGTTGCACTTTTTCATACAAAAGTAGATATGTAAAAGTGCAACCGTATCTCCCTTGTCCAGGTCCTTATCCAGGTCTTCTTAGATTTACTCTCGGCTTTGGGTATTGGTTGCTGTAATAAATCACTGGTACGTATTAACGTAAGGTTTTAGAAAACGTGACTCTACAATAAGCCTTTAAAAAGTCCCGGAATTAGTATTTTGCTGAAAATTTTAGTTCTTTAGATTTAAATCTGCTGAAAATTTAAATAAAACGATACACCATGGATTATGAAATTATAAATAAATATTTATTGAGGCATAAGAAATCTTTTGCTTCAATAAATCACATTAACTTTGTATCATTAAGTTCACGTATGATTAAGCTTTGTCGATGCGAATAAAATAATGAGGTCAGGCGTAGGAATATAAATCAGTTTACGTTCAACAATTTGTCCCTCAGGAGGCAGTTAATGTGTTTAATTATTTATCAGTGGCATTGTTTTCATCATGCTCTGTTACTGAGTATTTATTACTGTGCTGAGACCGATTAAGAGAGTTTTTTAGGTATGTATGTATGTATTATGTAAGTATTCAGTATGAAGTAAATTCACTAAATGAAGGTATAATATCATTATTAAAAAATATTTTACTGTTATTATTTATTTTAGATTAGATCGGTCATTCTGGAAGTCTATAGGAGAGGCCTATATTCAGTAGTGGACTAAGTGTGGCTGATATGATGATTATGATTTATTTTACGTTTCGGCCACGTGGCGTTTGATCCCGTTCCCGCTGTACCCAGAGGGTATATATAAGCAAGTATCATACATATAAACCTTCCTCTTGAATCACTCGACCTATTACAAAAACTGCTTTAAAATCCGTTGCGTTGATTTGAAGATTTGAGATACATAGGGACGGACAGAAAGCGACTTTGTTTTATACATATGATGTAGTGAAATAATTTCAAATATTCATCATCTTTATCATAATTGACACTTAACTTTTCTACTCTTGATTTGACTTAATAGTTTAATTAAACTCGGTCAGCACACACAACACAGTTCGCAGCATTCGATTGAGATGTTGGTTGCTTTCGGAAAAACCGACATATATACCAATTAGAACCAATAAATGATACTTTGGAGCATACACTGATGGACGCAACACGGATATGAGATCCGGCTTGAAAATAACGACGATATCTAAAAAGGATAGACACATAAGTTTATTTATTAATGTAATCTATAATATGATCATTAATTAGAATAAAGATAGGTACGCAGATGATTTCACTGCGAGAGACGGAAAACTTGAAATAAAAACCTTTTCCAACCCATCTGGCCAGCGTGGATAGGCCAACACATCCCAACATTGGGAGAGGCCTATGTGCAGCAGTGGACCGTGGTATACTAGTTGATTAATTGATTGAAGTACCTACTGTTTAAAAAAAAAACTAGCTTTTGCCCGCGGCTCCGTCCGCGTGGATATCGGTTATCACGACAAAACATAGCCTATGTCCTTTCTCAAGGTCTAATCTACCCCTATACCAAATTTCATCAAAATCGGTTCGGCGGTTTAGGCGTGAAAGCGTAACATACAGACAGACAGACAGAGTTACTTTCGCATTTATAATATTAGTATTGATAAATCAACCGTAATACTCTGGTAAATGCGTATAATATAACTCTCTCAATATTATTTCACTCCATCATTAGCAATTATAATGATTTACATAGTTATCTACTTAATATTATGATTTTCTTCGGAATTTTCATAAACTTTTCTTGTGAATTTTATACATAAGGTACTTTTGGAAGCAAAACCGTGAATTCAGTTTACGAGAAATAATTTTGGGATCATTGTTGTGAAATATGAGTGTAGGGCTAAGTTCGTATTCGCAAGCAATTTATTTCATTTCTCATTAAGTATTTGTTCAAATTTTGTTTGAGTAGGTACCTGAATTATTTTGACGTAAAACCACTTTTGTGTTTGGAATATTTAATTATGTCTTCGAGGAAATCATTAAATTTTTAAAAGTTAGTAAATAATGGCCCCATTAATTGACGTTAAATTCTTAAGTACGACCAAAATTGAAAAAAAAAACCTCAAGTTCAAGGGTATACCTAATAATCTAAGATGAAATTTGTACTAGGAATAACTTCATCCAAAAAAAATGGATTGTATGTTTGATTAAATGATAAAAAGAAAAAGTAAAAGTACAGTTTCAATTAATAAAACCGTTTGATTTGCTCTTAATACCTTTTAGTATTCGTTTCAAGATCAGTTTGAGGTCAGTCAAGATCGTACTGACGCTGATTGTTTAAACAGTACAGTTATTTAGCGTACCATATAGCGAGTAATCGATTACATTATATATAATAGAAGCCTAATATTATTTTTTTGATAATAACTTAATATTTTTTATACCGCTCAGGTGGCAGACAAGCACACGGCCTACCTGATGGAAAATGGAAAATAGCCTATGGACGTATGTAACACCAGGGCCTCGATTCTACTAAAGCGAAACCACAGTCGAGCCGCAACCACTGCAAAAAACGGAATTAAATAATAGACTTTAAAGCGATGTGGTTCAATTTCAAAATTAAATGACTTTTTGCTGAGTGTATAATAAAGTGTAATTAATTTTTTTCATTTCATTTTGGACTTTAGGACTATAGAAATAAAGTCTAAAATTTAATGTAATTTTTTGCGGTTGCTGTGGCATTACAGTGGTTAAGCTTTAGTAGAATCAAGGGCCAAGAGTGTTATACTGAAGCTGCCTAAATTGAGCTACCGACCACCACACTTACCTAAGTGTTGGTGCACTCTACTTGAGAAATAGCTCGAATGCAGTAGAATCTATTTAATTCAAGTAATGTCCGGTATGAATATTGTAGTAACTTACATCCCTTGAGGATTCTGAGATGCCAATCGGTATCATGTTATCAAAACTAATGAATATTGTACTTATCTATCTAAATATAAGTTTATTTAATTGTGGAGGTTTGTTACATGATGAATTCTGTTTAAAATTTTACTTGTATGGCCTTACAGACACACGAGGGCCAAAATAATAAAAAATCTAAACCAAGCACTTCCGTAATAAATGCCACGATTTCAAGTTCACGTTATTTATTTATCTGAAACTTTATGAAAAGGAAGTTAAGATGAAAAGTTATGCAAGGATTTGAATTTGTTCTTTTCTGTGGCTTGAAGGTTTCCGGAATGCGTGACCTATCAAATTGTTGTGTAAGTATCCATTATATTATAAATACATACATTTTCTTTTCCTCATTTTTTTCTATTCAAGATCATTAAATGTTGTCCTTCATAAAATTTCATTGCCGTCAGGCACAGAATGGATAATAGTACTCCACAGGTATCGAGATATTGAGGTGCCATCAAGTTCTTCAGAATGTAAGACAAGCTCACTTACTAGCTGGAAAACCTACTAACGAACATGTCTCTGACGCCGACTTTAGGCAGATTAGGGGGATCATTTGGCAGTCGGATTAGGCGGAGGATCGGGTGAAATGGCGAACATTGGGAAAGGAGGATTGTCCAGCAGCAGCTATGGACTACGGTGCGCTAATTCAAAGAATCAATCAATCAAAGAATAAATTTCATTTATTCAGTTTAGGCACATAAAGAGCACATATGATTGATTGATTGGCAGTCAGTTCTGCAAAATCTGGAACCCGGCCCCAAGCTTATTTTTGGAATTTTGTACTTTGGTTGCAACTGGGGTCCAATCCACAACACAAACATTTCTATACATATTGAAAACACGTGTACTTTTTCCACAGTATTAATTCTATTAAACCTGACCGGTTTCACCGTACGGCATTCTCAAAGTTTTACATTTACCTACCATAGGTTTGAGAATACCGTAAGGCGAAACCGGTCAGGTTTAATAGAATAAATACTAAGCCCTAATGTAGTAGAATAAATACTAAATAAAAGTCTATAAAGTACAAGTGTTCTCAACATGTGAAATGAATATCACCAAGTGCCATCAATCAACAGTATAGATAGTACCTCATTCCGGGGGCGAGTCGGGGACACCGTTATCCCCCCTCCCGAGGAGGGCTAGACCGTAAGGGATGGCCCTGGGTCAGTCGGGGTGCGAGGGATATGTCGATGACAACCTCACCTCCAGCCTGGCACCACGACCCACGGTCGGCGATCGGTTTTAGTCGGTTCGAGTCCGACATAACCTCCCCTCCCGGCTCCGGCAGGGCGCGGATCTCCGCACGAAAAAAAAACAGTATAAATAGTACAAACCTTTCTTTGGTTCAGAATAGGCAGTCGTATATAATATTACTATTGTCAGCAATTACCTGAATGTTGGAGCAATTAAATCCAGTAATTAAATCCTAGAGTACAATTAGGAGGAGTAAATTCAGTATTTTGTGATATTCATATGCAAAGTGTTTGGGTAGGTGAAACTATTCTACAATTTTAATGAGGCCTTTACCGTATACAGTTACACTTTGACGACCTTTGAGGAAATAAACGTAAGTATTGTATAGTATGAGTAGATAAATCAAACAATAATATTGGCAAAGTGTTACTGAAGTCTAAAATACTTACTGAAGTCTAAAATACTTACTACGCAGTTTTGTATTAAGCACTAAGTATTTGAAATATAATATTTTAATCTCTTCAAGTTAAATTACATGTAGATACTATTCGTTATTTGTTTTGATGAGCCCCTACTCAATCTTTAGAACTTTTATGTAAGCAAGACGCATTAGAATTAGGGTGACTTTTTGATATTGGATTCCACTTTACCAGTCTTTCGACGACTGAATCTGCGGTAGCCTAGTGGGATGGGTAATGGACTGCTGAGACGAGGTCTCGGGTTCGATCCCAGGTTTACCATGGCACACACCAATGACTTTTCGATGCTTTTCTAAGTTATGTGTGTATTTATCGCAGGTTTATAAGTACCCGGTTAATGGCAATAGGCTCGCCACCTATTACATTGGGACCTAAACATAAACTGGCGAAATGTGGGTGCTAGCTCCTCTGCCTACCCCTTCGGGGAATACAGGTGTGAGTTTATGTATGTATATGTAATTATGCAAAAGTTGTTATTGATTTGATCGACAGGTTTGAAAACCTTTTGTTTGACCTAAAAAGTAAATTCCAAAGCATATACTGTTGGTAAAATGTTAACTTTTGCTCAGACCCGTCGTTTTATCATTTGCATTTTTCATGACCAACTCAATTTAGTAGCTACCCACTGTTTTCGGTCCGTCGTATCTGCTTGTAACTACCCTATGGGATTTCCTAACTTAGTTTTTCTTCGTGTATATCGACTGAAATATTCAGGCAAAATGGAATTTTGACATACGAGGCACCGCTCTGGATTTTATTCGGATTTTAAGTTTGCATCAAATATGGAAAATCTCTATTTTGTTATATTTGGTGCCGTCTATTTTTGGTGCTATATATCTATATTATTATATATAAGTAGCTTTCACGGTGACGATATTTGAGCGGTAATACACAAAGTCGACTAAATCACATTTTCACCAGCAAGAAAATGAAAAAAATTACTGTAGGTACAGGAGGATGTAAGGGAGGTAGGTAGCCTGTCGATAAAATACAGTGTATCTCAAGTCTCATGGTACAAACGAGGTAGACATATTAAAAGCACATTGATATAAAAACAGACTCCCCCTATAGCTGTAACCAAAAGCCCATCTAGCGAAATTGCCATCCGCTCGCTCATTACCGACTGAGCCAACCGCGGGATCCGATATCCCCGCGCACGTGACTAAAGGAAATTGAAATCTCTATCGGTTAATCGAAATATTGAATGGAGTTTCTAAAAACAGACTTTTAATTATCTATCAATTTTGTTTTAATTGGTTTGTTTGTATAATAGTTTGTCAAATGAACAAAACCTGATTTGTTCTCATTGACGTTGATAACAAAATTATCGACGTGACAGAAACAAATATTGGTTGTTGGACTTTGAAATTAAGCACTGAAATTGGAAATTATTTTGCATAATTAATTTATTAATACAAAATTAATATAGTACTTAATTTAGCAAAAGATTTTGAACGAGGTGGTATAGACTGGTCATCGCACTGAATTTCTAGGAAATAATTACATTTACAGTTTTGAAAGAAATACAAAGTTTTAAAGGCCTTCAAGAGTTAGGTATGTAAAAAAAGTATTGCAAAATACCAATAAAGCAAAAAAGCTAACGAAGGATTTTTATTTGCCCTCTATCGGGAAGAGTTAGAAAAAGCTCGTCAACTTCAAGCAATGTAAGTTCTATAAATAAAACAGAAAAGAAATATCGGTAGGTAGATCTGTTACAAAACAACCTCAACGAAAAGTACCTACTGGGTATTACCTACACAGTACACCTACAGTGCCCACCTACAGTATACACCCAAGTTTTGAGCTTGGCTCTAGCCGTTTAAACTTCGCAAAGTGAAGATATGAATAGAGTGTGTAACTCTCCAATTCCCAAAGGAATTAAAAAAAAAATTGCGAGTTTAAACTTCAGAAAATAAATCTTTTCATCCTTAGACAATAGACGAGATAGCTATTTAACAAAAATGAAATCATCGTCATCATCTTCTGGGTCTTTTTAAGACTCAATTGGGGTCGGCTTCAAACGATAAAATACCTAAGTACCTACTTGCATGTATTTCTTTTCCGACATCTAAGAAAACAGATCCGATTTAACTGTGAGTATAACGATTTAAACCTGTAAAATTATATCCTTCTGTACTTAACGCAAAACCATGTCTCCTTAATAATCAGATTAAGCTTAATTTGATTTGACTAATTGCTCATTGATGCTCGTAGCCGTCTTCATTAAATGATATTAATCATTATGGACGATTCATTAGGTTCATGAAATTTAGAACCGAACAAAAGAAAAATGAAAATAGTGAAGATGAAGATTTTGTGATTAGAAGATAAGGTGGGAGGGTCGAAGCCATGTTTTGAAGCGACCCTGATGGAACCCTCTTATTATGAGCCTGCACGACTCGGTACTTGAACACGTTTGCTTGCCACAATCTTGAGAGGTCCTTTATTTCATCATTCGTTTAATTTCACTTTTTTCTGTTATACGTACGAAGCAAAACTTGGGGTTCAGATTCAGTAAAGCCACGTTTTCAATTCGATTATAGAGCACTGCAAAAGAAAAAAATACAACAAAATCCATCCTTTACTTTATACCCCCATCGCAAATAAACAGGCATGAATTCTAGAATCATTATTTTTGGTTCCAGAATCATTAGTTTAACATAGTCCAAGTATTTTTTACATAGCCCAAATATTTTAGAAAAAATCATACGTTAGAAAAACGTATTTCTACAGAATCGGACCCCAGGACGATATCTACACAGTCTACTTATATAAGCATTAATATCGGATCACTACAAATGTATTCCATGGTTGGCAACTCAGGAAAATACGTACTTATTAAATATACGGTTCTGTGAATCACTCTTGCATAAAATATTTCGGAAGTTTTCCCTCGAGTAGCTACATTTTGCATAATTTAATTTTTACTTTGTTTGCTGTCTGTATTTGATTTCTATTAACCCGTATCGATATAGAATATTATTGGAAATTGTGTTTGCTTTTAATACATTTACATAGTGCTTCTGTTAAAGCTTTAGTTGTTATACCTACTATTTATTTTCACAATACTATATTTGCCTACGTACCCTGGTGTTGCGGGATATGGACGAACCTCTTTTCATTAGGTGGGCCGTGTGCTTGTCTGCCACCTAAGTGGTATAAAAACGTTGACTTTATGGGGCTCGTAGCTATGATGGGGGTTCGTGGTAGTGGTGAACGAGTTGATTAGCACATTACTAGGTGACATTGTCTCTTGCCAAGGCGACTAAATGCCCTCAAGATACAAACTCCCGAAAGCGTAGGCAAAAAGGTTTATCAAGTTGCAGTTAAAATTCATCCTCCGAAACTTTTCCCAACATAGCTGGGTTCAGTCTAGAAACCCCCGATTTTCAACGCCTTCGCTTCCCTGAGAGGAGGATCTCCAACCCAGAGAGCGCTCATAAGCCATACAATAGGTGCACCGCCTTCCAGGTGAGGTTGACATGGCCCCAAAGTTCTTGGTGATTCCATGCAACTGGCAATGAAAGACTTCTTCTTTCAAGTTTTATACTTTTTTTCTTGTTGTGAACATCTTAGCTTGGCTTATTTTGAAGATGTTATTTGAAATATGTTGACGATTTCTTGTGACGTTAGCTAGGAAACGCTCAAGTGTATAATTTGAAGCGATTATAAATTATTAACGAACTTGAGCTCAGTCGAGGCCGCCTGTATGGCAGCAAGGTGTAAATGGAGGCAAATTCGTCAATTTATATGCGAACAGGCTGCCTTTGAGATGCGATTACGCCTTTGGCACTCCAAAAATTCTATTAGTTACTCTAGCTATACCTATCTCGTTATACGGAACTAAACTTTACATCAAGACATTGTATTTAATTACATGATGTCTTAATTTGACATGGTTGAAATTACTTATGACCATATTTTAATACTCTTCTACGTAGAAGATTATACGTTTATCTTCTACTATAGATGTTATTGGCTCACAATCTATCCTTGGTAATGTGCATGCAATAAAAAAAAAATGTTATTTTAATTCCCTTCCAGTAGAAAAGAAGCCCACATACTACGATGGGAGAGTCCTAAAACGGGCATAATAGATAGAATTTATTTACTGGTGTGTTAAATAAATAATACTAACATATATAATTTCAATAAAACTAATTGGCAAACGTTTTTGTGATTATAATAATTTCTCCAATATTATAAAATGTTTGCTATTCAACATGTTATATAATTAATAAGTTCATAACAAAACGAATGAAAAGTCACCCAGTAGGGACAAAACGGACACAAAATTCCGAGGATGACCAGCTAAAAACAAATTGCTTTTATCTGACATAAAATATATTATTCCCAATATTTGTGATGAAAAAGAAGTAATGAAGCTATATTTTCCTCATCTTTATTATTTAATTACGTATTTTTTATGGTTATAATAAAGTCTTATTACGTGGCAAACGTCGGAGCTCATTAAAAATCTCTTTTCTCGTTGCTTGACTTTAATTATCCGTTTTCTTTGTTTACTGGCGTTGAGCCTCTGTTGGTACACTCACAAATAGTTCGTTGTATTCTTTCCCATGGTCTCATGAAATTAAGTAAATGATACAGTAATTTTCATAAAAATAAGGAAGGAAGCAAGCTTAAGCAAACCTCTTAAGTTATTTTTTTTAACTCTGCGAGGAAATATTATACTCACTCAATCCTAAGTAAAGTATGCCTAAAAATATTCGCAACAACAATCTTACAGTAGATTTTTGTGACAACGTTGAATGCAGTAGGAAGAAATCCCCAGACTGTCCTCACATTTCAAATTTCACATTTCAAAAATGTTACTGCAAATAAAATGCGCAATTTTGAATGGTTGTTTGGCACTCAATCAGAACCAGAACGGCTGAATAAATCTAGATAAAATTTGTAGAATGAATATTATAATCTAGAATAACGCATAGCTACTTTTTATCATCACGGGGAATATATTTTTGTGGGTCACGGGAATGTAATTAATATTCTACACGGGCAGAGCTTCAGGCAAGAATTAGTAAAATTATAAAACAGCTAAGTAACCTCATGTTGGCTTGGTAACTTAAAATTTTAATTTGAATAATTTGAAACAAAAAATGCCTGCTACGAAATTTAAAAAATGCGAAAATATCCTCAGGCATTAATATCACTCAAACGCAAACATTCATGTGAACTAAAGTTAATAGTATTTTACTAGGTCTTCACGACTTTCGGCAGCGACTGCAAAAACTAAAGTCGAATTAAGTAATATTACGCAGTTATAAACTCTTTATAAAATGTGTATTTAGTCTTTATTCACTGTCGTGAAACAAAACTAATACCCCCATAATATAAGATTTTGTTCTAACCCCACCACTCCGAAAGAAAAGTCTACACCAGAGCTTCGTCCGCCAATGCTTGCAAGTGAGTTTGGCTAGGACCAACTCAACTATCTGAGTGGAAACCCCATACTCCTTACCTGTCCTATAGTACATTAAAATCATCAATTATTCCTGAAGTAATTACATTGATATTACTATTAATAATATTAATAAATAGAGATATCGGGATATTTACCATTTATTGTTTCGAGTGTCCGATATTTCGGTACTATTGCAAACACCATGATCACGGAGGAACGGAGTATTGGCGGTAAGCTGTGAAAAAGTTTTTCAGTCTTTTTTTCGAGTTCTTTTATCCTCCCGATATCTCTAATAGTAATGTCAGTAACCATAATACTTTAAATATCTACATCGATATTATTGTTCCAAGTAAGGGTACAGCTATTTCTGGAACCCACACCACAACCGTCAAGTGTGGTGTAAGTTTCTAAGTCACTTGGCCGTAGGAAACTGGAAGACGTCTGTATAAAGTACGATGGACCACAACACGACAAATCACTTAGTTACAATCTACGCTTCAGCCGCCTGATACTCTTTCCCTCAATAATATTTTTAGTTCCCCTTTTTCCTTGGGCTATATTTTATAAAAGAGCGATTAGTGGCTTGTGGTTGAGATTCGTTCTATATATTTATTGTTTGGTTATATTAAATTAACAAATCTGACCTCATAAATACTTTATCGGAATTATTGTCTGTTATTTATTACTCGACAAAACTCTGAATGCAATGCTAATTGGACTATGTATTCCGGAATTCAATGTTTATCACGCCTACTTTCTTCCTTAGCTTATACGACTTTGACGGGAGCGACTGCTGGTGTACTTTTATGGTAGGTCCAAGCCAACCTGGCATAGCTTGAAGGTCCGGGGGCGAGTCGGGGACACCGTTGTCCTCCCTCCCGAGGAGGGCCAGACCGGAAAGGATGGCCCTGGGTCAGCCGGGATGCGAGGGATATGTCGATGACAACCTCACCTCCGGCCTAGCACCACGACCCTCAGTCGGCGTGTGGTTTTGGTCAGTTCGAGTCCGATATAACCTCCCCTTCCGGCTCCGGCGGGGGAGGTAGGTATCCGTGGGGATTTCCGCACGAAGGCATAAAGTCATAGCTTGAAGGTGAGGTTAGCTTGGACCGCGAGCTCTTGGTGGAACATAAAAGTACTTAGCTTAAAAGTTTTATGTGACTAAAAGATTTTACAGCAACACCTTTAAAATAATAAATGGAAGATATATATAAAATCCATTTTACTTTCTATCAATTGATATGACATTATTTCATGATTGATCCATGTAGGAGAAAATTGAATGATAAGTATTGGTTCGTATCCCCTTGGCTCTCATATATCACAGCTATCGATATTGTTTGAACGGGAAAAGAATTGTGTCGATCTCTTTAAGAAAATAATGGATTCTGGTTCTGTAGTTATTGCCAAGAAATTGCATATTTATTTTTACTAGGCAACACAATAGGGAGCTAAATTCAATGATAATCTAGATATTGCATACACCCACGCATATATTCTCCAAAATATTTCTTTTTAAAAGCTATGCTAAATTGCTTATATTAGGAATGGGTTCACGCCTGTAGTGTAATGACTGAGATATTTTCTAAAGCTTACGCAAATGTCACTCATTGAAATAAATCCACTTTTTACGGATTCTATCGCGATATATCTGCCCTTTTTTGTTTTAAAACCAGCCTTTTCAGCAGCCTTGATCGCCGTGTGACTGAGATGTCCACAGTTCACCAGTCACACGTAATAGATTGCGAGCCTATTCTCATGATAGAACAGACATGATGACTTTGTAAGTTCAAACTAGATGGTAGTGGAGGGTCGCTCCCCACTAGGTCCTGATTATCCCTTAGTCGATTTTTATGACATGTTTGGACAGTTACATAGCTGACGCAATCTGTTTTTCCAGTAATTTCCGGGTAATATGTATGAATATGTACTGTATATCTTACTGTTATTATGCAGGGTGGAAGATTTATACCTTACCTAACTATAAGGTACAGTCAGCATCATAAATATCTTGACGACGGAGTCCCAAAATAAATAAATAAATAAATATTCCACAACATTCTACACAACGCTATCTAGACCCATGGTAAGCTTTTATAGCTTGTGTTATGGAATCTAGAATGCGGATAAACATACTTATATACTTTTTTTTATAAATATATACATATTATACATAGAAATACCAAACCAATGCAAATAGCCATATTCACGCATACAAATATTTGCACTGAGCGGGAATCGAACCCGCGCCTCCTGCGTGGCAGTCGCGTGCACTACCGCCACGCCACAGAGGCTGTCATGAAATGATCCTAAAATTCTCGTATTAAAAGCAAATCAAACTGTTTTATTGATGTATATAGCATAATTGTCTGATACAAATATCAGAACAATTGGTCGACTGGAAGGAGGTCAAAAACTAAATTAACATCATGTTGAGTACTCTGTTCGTCAACATCTTTCTGATGCTGACTGTACATACACAAAAAAATGCTACAACCATTATACTTAAATAACAGAAAATAAAGATATTCTTGTTAAACCAAGACATGCAAGAGCATTCCTGTGCAGCATATAATTTTCAGCCCCATTTAGTTTACACAATGAGTGCTTACAACCTGAGTATCAAATATGTAGCTCCCAAGCTTATTTTACGTCAGCTTGTACTCGTAATCGTCTGCCGCATCCAAGTCTGTAGTTAAATAAACTCACTTGTGTTTTCTAAAGATATACCTACCCTTCTCGTTTACGGTGAATTCTGTTACTTATTATTTTATTAGAGCATAAATATTGGTGAACAAACTGTGTACTTTGTTCGCCAATGTTAATGTCATTATTGATATGTAATGTAAGTACAATGTAAGCTTGAAAGACCTAAGGATATTATTTGAACATCCTAACATCGATTAAGATCGTAAAAATTGAATCGATTCAGGCGCGACTCATGCTTTAAAATGTCATTCAATCGTAACATCGGAAAATCTTATAAAACCTTTCACATTTATAATACGGACTGTGATCATAAATTTACGATAATTGATGAATTTTTAAACAATTAGTATGATATTTGAACCTTTCTACGAGAAACAGTCTAGGATACTAGACCTAGATACGTTCCTGCAAGCTAAAATTTTTCTATAACGTCTAGACATGAGGCTAGACAAAGATTTAGCCTAGCCTTCTAAAGAAGATTGGGAATAAAATTTCATTATTCTGTACGACATACATACATACAGGGACGGGTTAGTCAGAGGTGCATTGATACCCACATTTCACCAATCAATGTATTCGGTTCCACGAAATAGATAGTGAGCCTATTGCCTATGCACTTGAGCCATGCATCAGAGGCTGATTCTGGACTGTATATATTTATCTGCCGGATGAAATCCCTATCCCTTAGTCACCTTGTTCAATACCACATGGGAAAAAATGAGGTGGATCAAATTCTGATCTGCCGGGAAGCAAGCTTTATTATTCTGTAATATATTATATAAAAAATACGGTTATTCATATTCAAGGTTACAGTTTATTAAAAATAATTTCATATTGTGTTCCTGTTGAAAAAACAAAACACCAGAATTTCTCATTTCTCGCCGGTAGAACATAATAGAATTTTAGATAAGTTATTACTGTTTCATGAAGAATATTGAGCATTTAATTTAATTTGAACATTTACTAAGTGCCCTAAGCGGTTTTGTTCTGTGAAATAATGAAACCATTGCAAGTTTTTAGAAACCATTTTACGTTACATTTTTTTTATATCTTGTTTTAAAGTAAGTATTAAGAATATCTTTTCAGGGATTTATGAATACATTAAGAGCTAGTTTCAGGTTTAATTTATTTAAATTATTTTTTCTGTTCAATACTAGAGCTTTCATAATTACTTACTGATTTGTAATGTTTGTCATGTTTTGAACCGAGTTAAATAACGAATGACGTTTTTTTTAATACCACTTAGGTGGCAGCCCACCTGATGGAAAGTGGTTATGGCCTATGGCCCTATGGACGTGTGCAATTCTCCATCTGAATATTTTAATTTTTTTTTTATGATAACTTTGATAATAGATAAGTACACCAATTTCCAAATGGTTGTTTAGATTATTATTAGAGCATTATGTCCTAAACGTATTATAAAGAATTTTCATTTTCTGAATAATATTTGTACTTGATGAGATCTATCACATAATAAATTAAAGAAGAGTAGATATTTGGTAGGTAGGTACAAAGTAGCATGTGGCATCTCACTGGAGAAGCTTTCATGTCAATATATTATTATGACATGGGTAGTCCATTCATCATAATTTGCCTCGATCGTTCAAGGTGGTTTCTTTCGCTTTGCTCCCAAGTTGATAGGTTTGGAAATAAGTAAGTACTTTTTTATTTTTGATACATGCTTTGAGGCAAGGAGTGTTTAATTTATGTGCATTAACTAAAACGTAGTAAACTGGGTGTGTATGAATTTCTACTAAACACCATTAATTAAGCATATCTTAACTAGCTAGTGTAGTGTAATGAGTTCTAGAATGAAATTCAAATATGTATTATTAAATAGAAATATTTACTGATAGTGGGAATCGAACTCATGGCCTGCGAAATAACAGAGGAACGCTCTACCACTACGCCACAAAGTATCCGAATGACATAGTTTACCAACACCCAGAAATTGAATAATTTGCGGTATCGACAACATAATAAAGACTTATTAAGAGTGTTAACCTCTACATTTAGTGAGCGGACCTAAGTGGAATAATATTGTTACGCAGAAGCAAGGAACAGTTTGGGTAAGTGTCTCGCCCGTCCAATAAGTCAGTTTGTTATTTATTCAAGTGAATGATTATAGCTGAGGTTTTCGTACCAAACTTAGTTTATCTTGGTTATGAATAATGTAGAAATAGTTGCGGTGGTACAGTTTTTAGGTAGTAATGTTATAAGTACTTATATAAGGTAGAATGCTACCTAGTTGTTGTGGTCAAGGCGTATGACGTATGACTTGTACTCTTCAATGGTATTGAAAGAGTGTTCGATTGCTAAGTCAGTCAGTCATATTTGTGCTCTGGATCTTCAAAAATTATTCAAACTATGGTTACTTTAGATTAAAGTAGAACTGAATAATACTCCCTAGGGATATTACCTATAATCGTAAAGGAAATACCTAAAGTAAAAGTATTGGACCCTACCTGCAAAATTTTAATATGATAATTGTCAATCACGTCACTTAAAAATTTAACCGAAATAATCACCCGAGATAGATTGTAATAAAGAGAAACATCACGGCTGTAATGTAAAAGTACACCATGTTGATTATGGGCATCTCGAAAGCACCAAGGTATTTAAGTATACATAAATAGATGAAGAAAACTAGTTATGGCTCGCAGGTCAACGGTGTGCTGGGCCGAAACTTTACCTCCCGCTGGCGTCAAGCCAACAAAACGCAAACTACTGGTATCTTATTCGTATTTTAATATGCCGTCTCAAAAGTTGCAAGCGAAACGTATTACTCAAGATAAATTGTAGCGGTCTAATATCAAGGTGTCGCATTATATAGGTAAGTACATCAAGCTCCACTTACTGTCATTGTGAAATGGGCCGAAGAGTGTGTCATAAATAGTTAAAAAGGACGAGTGGAACTCAGTTTACATGGTCTCGTTACATGGAGAGAAAAATTTGTCAGAAACGCGATTCTCTGAGTGACAGAACAATAGGTTTAATCTTCACGTAGTATAAAAATGTGAAGGGGGATGGAGAGTCGCTCGGGTAATAAGAAAACTTCAAGAGATATTCAACATTTTTACTTATATTAAATACCGTTGTGGTTCTATTGTTCAATGAAAGGTTGTCTCTGAAGCGTAAGTTCGCACGGGAAAGAAGTCTCGCATTTTGTTATTTAATGTTTGTTTTTAACCCCTGACGAAAAGACAGGGGTGTTATAAGTTTGACGTGTCTGTCACTCTGTCTGTCTGTGCCATCATAGCTCCCGAACGGATGAAGCGATTTCAATTTAGTTTGTTTTTGTATTAAAGGTCACTTATGTCCGAGTGTTCTTAGACATGCTGTTTAATGAAAATCGGTTGAGCCGTTTAAAAGTTATGGGGGTTAAAGGGGGGGGGGGGGTTAGAGTGTTGGGGGTATTTAAATTTTTTAATTTATGTTATTCTGTTTGTCTGTAATGTACCTTATGGCTAGGTTTCGAACCTAGAACCTCTAGATCGTAAGGCGGACTCCTTGACCAAAAAGCTGCTGATGAATAAAGTGACTAGAAAGCCACATGAAAATAACAAAATATATAATATATCACTTTCATTCTTATACAATTGCGATTCCTGAATTTCATCCAAATTTTGGACTTCGGAGCCTACACTCTTCTTATTATTTTTGACTGTTATGTTGGGTTTTTCCGGAAACGACTGCGATCTGACCTTCTAAAATATATAGCGATTATACAGACGCGTCTGTGATAAGATCATACAGATTGAACCTCAAAGTGATACAATAAATACGAATCTATCAATCAATCAGGGCCTCGATTCTACTAAAGCAAAACTATTGTCCCAAAGAAGAAGAAGAAGAAGAAAAGAAGACCCAGGCATGTGCGTTTACAGCAAAGGTATCTCCTTTCCTTCCCCTTCCCACTCTTCAGAGCACACCACTGCCACTGCAGGATCACCTCAATATCCTCGGTATGGATGTTCGCTGCAAACTGAATAACAAAAACTATATCGAGAGTATCATCAAATCAGCCTCGCGTAAACTCGGAGTCCTGAACAGAGTGAGACGTTTTTTCACGCCGGAGCAGCGGTGTCTTCTATACAAGACCCAAATTCGTTCCTGCGTGGAATACTGCTCACATCTCTGGGACGGCTCCGCAAAGTACTTATTAGATGCTCTCGACAGGTTGCAGCGACGTGCGGTCCGCATTATTGGGGATCCTGAGGTCACGAACACCCTCGAGCCTTTGCAGATGCGTAGAGATGTTGCGTCTTTGGCAGTTTTCTACCGTCTCTACCATGGTGAATGTTCTGACGAGCTCTTCCAATTAGTCCCACCCTCCCCTTTCCTTCACAGGACGACACGTGCAGGGCTAAGATGTCATCCATTTACGGTGCAGAGTATACCTGCTAGAACCAAGCGTTTCAGTGATTCATTCCTATGCCGCACCACTAAGACCTGGAATTCCCTGCCAGCTCACGTGTTTCCTTCTTCCTACAGTCCCGGGTCCTTTAAGCGGGGCGTGAAAAGGCATCTAATGAGGCCGTCAAGCTGAGTGCCACCACTGTTAACATGGTAAATGTTTACGATGGTGACCCTCTTTCCGAGACTTTGCCTTTAGCTTAACATCAGGCGAGGTGAAGTCAAATTGACGTGTCCTGTGTAAAAAAAAAAAAAAACCACAGAGATTGCAAAAAGCGGAAATACATTATAGACTTTAAAGAGATGCATTTAAAGTTCAATATTAAATAACTGTTAGCAGAGTGAATAAAAGAGTGTAATGAAACTTTTGTCATTTGATTTTGGACCTTAGTATATGGAAATAAAGTTTAAACTTTAATGCCGCTTTTTGCAATCTCTGTGGTTTGACAATAGTTTTGCGTTAGTAGAATCGAGGCCCAGTAAACTTTTGAACATAGCCTCTTCCAAATTTATAGGTTACCATTTCTAAGCTTAGGGATAAACAACATTAGATACTCACAAATAAAAATGTTCATTCTAACGAAAAATGTTAACCGAGTGCAAAATATAATTGATACATGAATAGTTCAACCACGTTCTCTGAATAGCCTGCATGTAGTTTCTACTGTAGCTTTCAATGCACTCTGAATAGACTTTAGTTCATAGCGAAGTTATTTAAAAATGAATAACAAAATTCCACCTGAACCAACATGCAAAAAAATAATAATAAAAGCGTGGTAAAATGAAAAATATGAAATTACACTGTAGAAATACGTATCAGACTTACAATATAACACAATGAGACGTAAATAAGAAAAGCGATGGTGAAAATAAATTTGCATTTCAAGCAACAGTTCAGAAGGTTAAACAATCCTAATGAAGAAACTTTCAAAACGCTCCTGCGATTAAGCACACTGACTCAACCATAATATTCAGTTCATCTCCCCGATTGTCCAAATATACCTACGAACTTACCTACCGTTTGAATTACGTTTGTACAATCAGCACTAAAAGTTACTCAACGCATCTGAGTTCATAAAACGTCGTGCACTCAATTGAACAAAAACTTATTAGAATCAACCTATGTATTTTGAATCCATCTTTTATATGAGTTGGAAGTGTATTACGTGCACTATACGAGCCAAGCCTATTGCCAAGAACCAGTACTTGTTTCAGACTCCGTATTGCTACTAAATATTTTGTGCTTAAAAATCTCCACACTTTGCCAGAAAATCCGACAGGAGTCTAGATGAAGGTCTAACAATATCAGTCAGTTAGTACGTTAGTGTTCTTTTTTTCTAACTGATTATGTATCAATAGATAGAGACATTTTAAAAAATGTGATGTAGGAACTACAACAGAGTCACAGTCCATAGTCCATATGATTGTTTAAAGCGATTTTGCTCGCTGGCTGTACACGCAGGCGTGAGTTTAATGTTACCTAACTAACGCAAGTTGACCTTAAATGTTGTAAATGTGGTGGAAATAAACACGTAATATTACAGTTGATAGTAGCTGCCGTCCGACCGCGTATTACGCAAACACGGCGCTTGACGGAACCATTTGTTAGGGCTGTTCTTTGTAAACGTCTCGCTTTGTGATTCCCGTGAACATAGCGTGAACATTTTGACAAGTGGAATTTGTTCTGCAAGAGAGGGTGGAAATATACATCCCGCCAATGATAATTTTGCTGTTGCAAACTGTTGTTGCGGTACTTTGATTAAGCCTCCGTTCTGTCTGTCAGTTAAGTGTTGATACCTTGCTTTATTGCGAAATATTAAATGTAATATTCTTGACAATGAATACGTGTGGAATTGTTACGAAGAATAAAGAGAAATGTTAGTTGCGTTAGGTTCTTGGAGGTACTTTACTTTTAATACTATATATAGTGGACAGCCTCCGTGGCGTGGTGGTAGTGAACGCGACTGCCACGCAGGAGGTGCGGGTTTGATTCCCGCTCAGTGCAAATATTTGTATGCATTAATATGGATATTTGCATTGGTCTGGGTGTTTCTATGTATAGTATGTATGTATTTACAAAAAAAAAAGTATCTATGTATGTTTATCCGCATTCTAGATTCCATAACACAAGCTAATTAAGCTTACCATGGGTCTAGATAGCGTTGTGTAAAATGTTGTGAAATATTTATTGTGAAAAATATTGTAAAAAAATTGTGAATCAGTATTTTTAATTTGAAATAGTTTATAGTCAAGCCCGAGATAGAAATCAAAATTCTGCGCTTTTAAGGGTCTCAATACGAACAGAATGATTTTCTTGCCAATTTTGCTACTTGAGTAGCTGGAAGACATTTTGGTTTCTTGAAATTTTCGAAATGGTCTAAGGTGTAAGTACTACTGAGTTATTTGGACAACAATTAAAAACCAGTTAGTACCTTCTATACTTAACAGTCATCATATCCAGCATAAAAATCTAGTTCAATCCTTCAACCGTCCAAGTCACAAACGTAGAGTGCGCGAGTGTAACATGTAGAATTTTTCCGACGTTTAATTTCCTTCTGTAAAGTTTTAATTCGAGACATAAAGCGCGCTTAAAAGCGGCGTCTGGCAAGTTTCATCATCGTACAGATGCTTCGGTAGGAAGCTTACTTTACACACAAAGCCTACAAGTACAAAAGGCTCTGCCTCCGCTCCATTTTGTGTCTGACAAGCCGGGAAGTCGTGGAATGAGGCGCGTCAACTCTGTTTTGACGTCACCGGTTAAAATGTTTAAATTTCGACGTGTTGACAGGCGAGAGGTGTGTTCTGGCCTATTCTAAGTCCTAATGTTAGAGTTCCCATTTAACTTATTAAATATTATTATTATTACTTTATCTTCATTATGAGATCGTGGAAAAAGATTCTAAATAGTATGTAGTTGTAGTAACCTAACTAAAGGTAGGTAGGTGATACTGGACAGCTATACCTACGTATTTAGAAACCTAAAATCTTAATGAATGACCTGCCGTGTTCAGCAGGTAAATTCAACGTGGTGACGCAGTTGCTCGGTCAAAGCTGATTCTTTTCCACATTACTAAAATAAGGCCTACAGTTAAAAAAAACTAGACTATGGAAATTTTAAATTCAGACATGGCTTTTTACTGATGGCTAAGGGCTGGTTCGACCAAACAAGAGTTAAATTTATTCCTAGAATAAACAGCGAATACGTGAGTGATATTGCCTGTTTATTTTAGGAATAAACTTTACTCATGTTTGGTTGCATGTACCATAAGCAGTATTTATAATTGTATTTTTATCGCAAAAATTTTTTTTTGAGCCCAACACAATTGGTAAAAAAGTACATTAAAGATAGGTCCTTCGTTATTTATTTTAGCTATAGTATACGAAGCAAAACATGTAGCTAATTTCTCTTAATCTCAGCTATACTTATAAGATACGATTTTATTATCTTCACGATTTTATTAGTCCAGAGCTAACCACTAAGCGGAGGGTAAACACGATCCTTTTGAGGGCTCTTAAGAAGACTTAGATAAGCTTAGATATTAAATCAGAGCATTTCTATATACATATTAGTGACACCGGGAACGAGAAATTTTCATTGAGTGATTCAATTTGTTACACTGTTATGTTCTCGGCTGCTATGGAAATTACATTCAGAAGATATTATTTATGTTTAAACATCCACCCATTCAGTAGTCCAGTAGTAGCGAGTGCTATTTTGTGGGTCTTGTGTTCAATTCCTCCGAGGTTTTGAAGAATCCAGAAAGAATTGATTCATTTTATTCATCATTATCATCCAAGTCCCGACCTTGGAGTCCGGGGTTCGCTTGATAGAAATTGATTATTTGATGAAAAAATAGATTCCGTGGGCATCTTATAACTAATCAAGAGGTCCTTTATGTACCTTTGATTTGCCTGACGTTTCGACCAGGTAACAGGTTACATCGGCCGTGGTTGATTCAACCACGGCCGATGTAACCTGATCGAATCAAAGGTACGTATGTACCTATATGATGATCGCGTTAATTCCCGTTAGTATTATTGTATATCATGGAACGCGAGAGTTTAAAAGTCAGTTTACCTTAAAATATCCATACTAATATTATAAATGCGAAAGTAACTCTGTCTGTCTGTCTGTCTGTCTGTCTGTCTGTCTGTCTGTCTGTATGTTACACTTTCACGCCTGAACCACTGAACGGATTTTGATGAAATTTGGTATAGGGGTAGATTAGACCATGAGAAAGGAAATAGGCTATGTTTGGTGGCGGAGCCGCAAAAGCTAGTGTATTTATATTCGTGATTTTTCTTTTCAATAACAACTTCTGTACTCGGGATTTATTCCCATGACTCCACAACAAATAGAAAATTAAGTGCACCCAGATCAAACAATCATACGTGCATTTATTATTTATATATTAATACACTAAACAACTAAACTGCGGGAAACTTCCTTCTCTGTTTGTACACCAATTTTCTTTATTTTTGTGTAGTAGCTATTGAACCGTCAGCTTCAGTGTTATCGACAAAAAATGAAAACTTTTTCCCCATCATGACTTATTATGTTTTCCGCTTCAATAAAGATTATGATCGAATTCTTGACCAAAAATATTTGGTATCAATACTAAAACTACTACTATCGTTCGTTATAAAACTGTTACAAATGCAATTTAAAACACATTCGGTCTATAAGTAATTGCGCTGATGGGTGTAATAGTGTTCTTGCATTATGGGCAATAAATAGAATGTTATAATACAGTCGGTCTGGCGACTGGTCGTCGCGTCATACGCACCTGTCTAGCGATTAAACACAACAGTACATTCAACTGTAATATGCCGATGTTTCATTTCTAAGTCATTCAGGGTTGTCTCTTCGATTAACAGCAGTAAAACTCAGTTTATAATTCGAAAATGAGTTTGTTTATATTTCGTTTCTTACACTTTTACGGTTGAACTACAACTTAATCTATTATTATAGGTCTCATATAGGATGTATGCGGGCCCTACCAAGATCATCAGGATCAAAGGTTGCTCCTGAAGATACGAAAAGATAAGAACTTCAGTAAGCTCTTTACTCAAACGAATATCTGAAACGGTGTTGATAGGATCTTACCAAATTTGGATAGGTAGAGGAGGGAACACGACTGACGGTGGAGGTGAGCGCTGATGCATCACAAGGTGGCCACCCTAAACCTACACCTGGGTCGCAAGTCCCAGGCGCCGCCGTCACAGTGTTCCTCTCTGTACCACCCGGCGACCGCACGGTGAATCCATGGAATGCTGAGAACCGGATCTCTCTAGCTACAAGCCTACCTGCAGAATAATGGATGGCCATAGTGGCGTAGGCATTCTTCGCGTGATTGAATGCAACCAGGCCCGGTTACACTGTGATGACGAAGATGATCTTGGTCTATTATACCTTCCACTAAAAAGATTTATAAAGTTTTTAATATGATTTCATTTAAAAAAGAACAAATTATAAAGTAAAATGTGAGTGCTTATTTGCTTAGAAGTTTTAAAAGATTTGTGCAAGAAATAAGTAACTTATTTTCCATCTTTTACAAGAAGTTTAGTATTTTGTTGTTCAACAATGCGAGTAATTTGGACGAAAATTAAATACGCAATGCTTTACGAAACACTAGATTTGAAGCAAAATACACGATGTTTAATTTGGTGAAATATTATATTAATTCGAAATAGACTCCACTGATAGCCCTAAAGGAGAAAGATGCGGTGTAGTCACTATTTTGGCAATAATATGATATTATTATGCTTCAGATGCTACACCACTCGCATCAAGAACCCCCCTCCTCATGACACCTCCCTCAACGCTGGCAACGCCGACCTACAGAAATAGTGTTAGACATTCATGGTCTATTATTGAACGGATAGGTACTTCAGCATTTAGCGCTAGCGCTTTTGTGTTTGTAAATTACTTAACCAATAATGTCGTGTTTGATATGCTTGTACGAATAGTGAAAGTGGATGTATTGTCATATGAATTTATAGTTATATTGATTACTGTAAAATGGGTAGGTCCTGTGTTACACTCAGCGTCATAAATAACTTGACGACGACGTCTCAAAATCATCCGAAAACTCTCATATTAAGAGTAAATCAAACTGTTTTAATAATTTATATGGTATTATTGTCCGAATTAAAGGTGTGTAATATCAGAACAATCAACTGGAAGGGGGTCAAAAAACCAAATTAGTCTACACTATATCTGTACTACTGGACCGATTTCAAAATTCTTTCACCATTGGAGTGCTATATCCCTGAGTAACATAGGTTAGGTACTAATTATCACAAAATTCTTATTATTAAGGATTTCAGAGTGAAACCCGCGGTTTGCTGATTCTCGTTAACGTATGTCATAAATGTGAAATCCCATACATTTTTCATTCTATTCTACAATACGCTGGCCTAGAGGGCCAGTTAGATAATTACCAAAACACTATACTTCCCACTTCCATATTCATTATGGTCTAGAATTGACTTATTGGTTACTAGCTTTTGTCCGCGGTCCCGCGTGTATTTTGGTTATAGTGACCAAACATAACCTATGTCCTTTCTCATGATCTAATCTACCCCTATACCAAATTTCATCAAAATTGGTTCAGTAGTTTAGGCGTGAAAGCGTAACATACATACAGACAGACAGAGTTACTTTCGCATTTATAATATTAAGTATGGATAGTAGCCATACTCGTAAGTAAACATGAAAAATAGCGTACTAATATAGGTACGTTTACGTTCGTAAATTGGAGTGGAGCTACGAGTACGTTCGGTAGTTGGAGTGACAGATAAGAGAGCGCCGACGCGTAGTAAACAATACGCTTCCGACTGTGACGTCGCACTGTGGGGAGGAGGAATCCGCCCTGTGCCGAACTTTACACACCCAGAGTTTGAACTTTAAAAACAATAACGTATGTATGAGAATTTTCTTTCAGTAATAATGAGAATAATTGAACCATTTTTTTAATGAAAGGCTGGTAAGATTTTCAAATTACTATCTATTTATTAGGAAATAATAGCATGTTCGAAATTATTCACTATCCGACGTGAACTCACTTATTATTATACCCTTTTTCAAAACTATATACCTATATAAGCGCATAATATTACCTACCCTTGATACTAGTACTAGGTAGGTATGATAAATAATTGCTTGTATTACTGCGATTTAATTATTATGTCTGTTCAAGATTTAAAAAATATACTTGGTTTATGTTATCAACCATTCTAAACATAAAATATTTTTAATTTCTTGTTTGTTAGTTAACAAAAACTACGATTTTATTTGATTACAAAGGTTTTAGTTAGACTTAAAACTGCCAATAGCAATTGTGTAAAATCGGTGATATTACCAAAAATAATATTATCGACATCACCGCAAGCAGAGCTACTGGTAACTATCCGCTAGCAAAGAATAAATTTTATGACATAGGTTATGATTCAAGTTATTAGATACCTAATAAAAATAACTCGACGGAGATTGAATTTCAAGGAAAAGTATTTAATAACACCTACGAAAATATCTTTATTCTTTTGCGAAGTATTTTCATTATAACGAAGTATAACCCGTGCTTGTTTATATGCGTATTCTACGATGCCGTATTGATTCCCGATGAAGTAGAATAGGACCACCTCAGCTCTTCCTATGGGTGTCGTAAGGGGACTAAGGGATATGGCTGTTCTTCATCCGATAGTAAACATATAGCCCAAGACAAAGGACTCACTAGACGGCAATAGGCTTGCCCCTATTACGGCATTGTGACCGAAAATCATAACTGGCGAAACATGGGTGCTAATACACCTCTGCCTACCCCTTTAGGGATTGACATTCGTTAGTATATGTATGTTCTATGATGAGTTAATAACCAACATTAAATACAAGTGGAAAAACTGGAATTCGAAATCAATTTATTATTCTAATTTGGAACACATTGAATTGAAAGGCAAGCTGATTGCTGACACCTATAGCTTCCCTCTAACTCAAACAATTTAATTGGACGAAAAATTAACGTTTGAATATAAGTTTCATAGGGTGAAAGTAAATTGGTCTTAAATTTTATGATTGAAATGTGTCTCAATGTCATTCACAAAGTGTTTTTATTATTGTTTAAAAGCGATGCAGTCACATCTTCCATTATTTTTATATTCTTTACACCACACCTGATAAGTGACATTTTAAATGAACATTGTTTGTAATTTAATTACATGAATGTGTTCATGACTTTTTTGGTTTTTATTCTGGTTCTCATGATCATCATTAGCCACAACACCCTAAAAGATGATTGGTTTTGGAGTGCTTCACAATCTGGTTCTAAAGTTTCGCAATTAACAAAAATATCACCTTGATGTATTACAGTACATCTTTAACTTACATTATGTACATTTCACAGGACGTTTCACACCGTATCCGATTCTTAACGGAAGGCTGACTTGAAAATTATTCATTCTCGCCAGATACTTCTTACTTTTAGAAAATCGAATATTGCGGCAATTCGACTTTGTTAAATGTATTAAGAAAACTGCCAACCCTTATTTCGTCACTCAGAATCGGAAGTTGAAAAGCGCTCAAAAAGGTTTATCCAAAGAGATTTCATTATAAAATTCTTTGGTTTAGAAAGGAAACCTCATTTTAAATTTGAGAAGTTTTGAATGCGGATATTTTAATACAAAGATGCCGGGCCGCATCATCCTATAAGCCCTTTGTAGATTCATTTATTTGTGCGACAGATAATAAAAAATAAAATTGAATATTCAAATTTATGACATAACCAATACATCTTTAGCTTTGGCTTCCTTTGGTTTCTTCGAATATAAGAAAAGGGAGGATCTTTGTTCGTTACTCGAAGAATATTTTTAAATAGCTAACATGACGTGAATTATCTTGTTTTGTTTGCACGAAGGAGTCCCCACGCAGCGCAACTGGTAAACAGCCATACTCGGTAACGCAGAGTCTACACTGATTAATCCTCTCACCACAATGGTTAGATTAAGGAATTTGATAAGCCACTGACTTGATGAAGAAGTTGATCATCTCCAATTAAAAACAATGGCGTGCAATTTTCAATCTAAACCATTCAAAAAGCCCCTCGAATACACACGAAATGCCATCAAAATAGTTCAGCTGTTTAAAAGTTCAATGACATACACAGGTACAGACTGTAAAATCAATCTGCACAACTATTCAATTGACCCTATCCAATTTCGTATACCTAGAGGCTTACAAACTCAAATCCCTAATATACTGAAGTTACTAGTATGTATCCTACATACAGTTTACTACCTAAGTAAAGGAAATACCTGAAGAAATAAGCGAAAGTAAGGCATTGTACGTCGAGCCAATATAGTTCGACGACTACGGAATGGGATTCTAATATTACTCTACGATTTCGGGACTCAACAGAATCTCTTCAACTGAAAGACATGAAATACTTCTAGGCAGTGTCGGAATGCTATTTAGATTTTCAATCCTCTCCTACTATCTTACTTCCTACTTATATTATAAATATGTAAGTTTCGGTTTTTTTTGGATATTTGGATGTTTAGATATTTTTTAATCAATAACACTCTAATGATTTGAACGGGTCTGGCTGAAATTTGGCACAGGGACAGATTATAGCCTGGAATACTACATATTTTTTTATTGTGGGAATAGGATTGCATGGCTCCCTGGAATGGAAGCAAAATACCACGCGGTCGTAACAGTTTCTTTAAAAGAAAAAGTCAATAGGCTTTACTTCGCTAGAAATATACTATTATTTCCCTGAAACCAGACCAATTAGGGTTCTGGTTTGAGGGAAATAACTAATTTCTTCTAAGCGAATACATGTACTTAGTATACTCCAATAGTTATTAATAAATTAACGATGAGCACCCGTGCGCGCATTTCAAATTGAATCCTTTCTAGAGTTCCGAAGCCAAACAACGACTCCGTTCTTGCTAATAGATAAATATCGAAGATATTTCTGATATCGAACCCGTTATAAATGTGAATAGGGAATGAACATTATAATAACAATCACCCTCCTCGGGACCTTTCAAAGACAACCTCACCTCCAGCCTAGTGAGAAGATCCACAGTCGGTGTGCGGTTTTAGCCGGCTTGAGTCGCGGGAGATATCCGAGAGGATTTCCGCACGAGAGAAAAAAAAGGACGCACTAGCCCTTTAAAAACTTTTCAACTGTTTTCTGTGGGCTTCCTGGGGTACGAACTTATTGAATGTGACAGTCAAATGCTTTGAAGCTTTTAGGTAAGATTACAAGTATATTTTTAACATATGCGGTGAGGATGACGCAGCCGTTTTGCTTAAGCTTGGATTCTCGAAGGAGGCAAACAATGAATTTTTCTACTAGGCAATCCTCAGTGGCAGTAGCAGTAAAAAATAACTTTTAGTTGATATGATATGTTTTTATCATTATCATCATCGTTTAGAACCCATCATCCGCCCTCCTACACTTTCTCCTCTTCATGTGGTTTATGTTGTACGTGCGGAACTGCCGTCTTGAGGCAATTTTGCGCTGGAAAATTATCTGATAGTGAGCAGATGTAGTCCATCTTGCTATTCAGGTTGGTTAGAACCCTAAAAGTCTTGATAGGGCCTTTTACACCAAAACCTCTTTGATGGTAAACAAGTAAAAAATCAAAGTAGGTAAATAAATCAATTCTCCAAAGTTGTTTAAGCTATAAGCTATAAATAGCTGTATTTACAATTAGTGCTTCAAGGGGATTAAATAATTTTTGTCATCTCATCATTTCACCCTCGCTTACTGAAGTGGCAGCCACTCTCTTTTAAGGGATAAAACATTTTCAAACAACAACGGATATTAGAACTGTCAAACTTCAAAAACGAGAGGCTGTAACCGTGTTTCCGACGTAACCGATTATTATAGATTAAAAAACGGAAAAGAATGTTTCAAACATTTTTTCCTTCCTATCAAAATTATCTGTTTTCAACATTAATTTTATAAATAAGTTTAGGAATCTCACTGTAGAAATTGGAAGCATTTCTATGTTTAATGTTTTTTCTGAACTCTTGGAAATGAACACCTACTTAAATGT
Organism: Eilema sororculum; assembly: GCA_914829495.1. Lineage (NCBI taxonomy): Eukaryota > Metazoa > Arthropoda > Insecta > Lepidoptera > Erebidae > Eilema > Eilema sororculum. The sequence goes on along the minus strand of OU618543.1, from coordinate 12,560,369 downwards.
AAATACTTTTTAGGTATTAGCGTGTTAGTCGCAAAATATATGATCACATGTATCTACGGGGCTGAACTACTTTTAAGAAGTTAGCAATTTTGTGACCTCAAGTTTATATGTTTTCAGAGAATGAAGAATATTGTGATAATAAAATTCTTGTTCATCTAATCCCAGGATAAGCGTGAAATCGATTAAACCGTTATGATTTATCATTTGAGAATAGACAGTGTCTTTCTTTTTGCAATTCTCCCAAGCTTACTTTTATGAAAAAGAAAAACAAAATGTAAAAAACTAATAAGTAACAATTAGTAGACTACTAAAGCTTTAATTAGACATACTTTTACGAATATGTCGATACTTATTAGTTTTTTACTTTTATGAAAAAGAAAAACAAAATGTAAAAAACTAATAAGTAACAATTAGTAGACTACTAAAGCTTTAATTAGACATACTTTTTATAGTAAAATATTATTTCAAAAACTTACAAACAACATACAAACATAACATGTTTATAATATATGTAACATAAAAAAACCTTATTGTACACCTAACGACGGAAGTCGATGTAGACATTTGACTGTGTGTCAAGTGTAGCTACGATGGATGTAGGTGAAAGGCTAAGAGGGTTCACTACACAAATGTTCAGAGTAGTCGCTCGCGGCACCACTCCACGAAACATCCTCTGAGAACGAGGCCCTCTATACAGACGAGTACGTGTATATCTACATAGGAGCGTACTGTTTGTGCATGTCTAGAGCAAATTGTTTTGTGTGATTCTATGACTTACATTGTTAATATTATTTGAAAGTATTATTTCCTTTTATTTGACCAAGGTCATATACCATAATTTTATTGTGTTACTTGCCTGTGACACCACCCTTACAGAATTTTATTCCCGTATTCGCAACTTATCGGATTGTATTCCAGGGATAAAATACTGTGTTATTCTAGATTATAATAATTATATTCTTTTATCGAATTTCAGTCAGATACAATGATCCTCAGATAAATCGCGACTCAGGCTGAGCGTCATTTTAGAATACGGGCCTAATATCTGTTATATGAAAATAGTAAGTAGATTGACTGATGAAATTATTTATCATAACAATTTAACCACCAGTTTTAGAATCCAACATTTTGATAGGTACTCAGTACTTGTTGGTCCTGATTTTCAAAGCGAGTACTAAATTACTAGTATTCCCGCTAACCCCTCCAATTAAGCCTCGAGCTAAGTCTCCAGCTTATTAATTTTGTTAGGAGTGGGTTGATATTAGTAGTCTAATGGCCAGGATTGAACACATGACCTCTCAATCGTAAGGCTGACTCGTTAGTCACTTAAGTTACAGAAGTTATATTAAAAGTATTTTTCCTGTTCAGAACACTTCAATTGTCTGTAATTATTTATTTTAGATTTTCCTTCAATTGCGATTCTGTACTTTTAGTCTGGAAGAACAGTGCCTCGAGCTTATTTCTCTTAAGTTCCCTATTCCACATAACCTTTTCTCTTGCCATTTTTCTAACCTATTTGAAGCGTTTGTGTGAAATACTGATAGCCTGCATAGTTCCAGATTATGAGATGTTCCTATGTCAAATTTTAATCAGATTTTTTCAGCGTTTTGAGTAACAGACTAACACCTTTACACGGTACCTAAGTACAGTAAGTTAAGTAAGTATAAAATACATTACAATAAGATGTAAATTTTAGCTTGTATTTGATTATCGTTTTGCTAGTTACTACTTAAAACATTAGCATCAAAAGCAATAGTATAAGACACCATTAAGAACAGTAACAAAAATAAATCCCTGTAAATGATTGTGAAATCAGTAACAACATTGCCCAAAATTTGTTTACCCGCATGGCGTCACTTAGCGCATCGATTTTTAATCTAAGCCATTAATGTTAGAGTGTCTGCCTGATTGCTCCATCAGGTCGTCTAATGCGTTTACAACTACATCACCACTGCTAAAAGCAATTTGCGCCTACGAGACGTCTCCAAGTAACCCTTCTACATAGCCGTACATCTTAAAATTGACATGAATTCATTAGATACTTGACGGAAAGTGCGAAGGCGTTCTTAGAGTTTGGTAATAATAGTCGATAGCTTAGTGGTTAAGGAGTCGGCCTTACGATCGAGAGGTCCCAGATTCGAATCCTGGCCAATACGCTACCGACGGGACGGGATGGGAACCCACTCCTAGCACAAGCAATTTAGCTTAGTTGGAGAGGTTAGTGAGAATATTAGTAACTTCGGTTCTAATATTCTTAAAAAAAATGTTATTGTATTGTGTGAATATTTTGATTGTTCAAATAAATAAATAAATATTTTACTAAATTCTAAACAAAAGTACCCAAGCATAGCTTAACTAGGTGTTGTTATGACTATTTATACTGATGATTGATGGCACTTGGTGAAACTTATTGCACATAATTGAAAATTCTTGTACTTGTACTTATCCACGATATTTAAGAACCTGACCGGTTTCGCCTTACAACATTCTTAAAGGTCCACTGGTGGATGAAAACGGCAAAAAAGTGGACAAGTTCAAGTGACTTTTCAATTGTCTTGTTATGGGTTCTGGAACGCGGATCAATATATGTATTATGCATTTTTTCGTTTTGTAAATAAATTCCTAAAACAAAACACAAAAATCCTATATATCTATATATTTTTTACAATTACAGTGGCGGTAAGGCACAATTTTCCAAAACTTTCCGGTTGTCTTGCAAACCATTCACGAAATGCAGCACTTACTACAGTGCACTTAAGTCAAACTTGAGTGGTGGGGTGGTACTTTCCCGGTTGAACTGGTACATTGTTGCTACGAAAATTACCTACTATCATTAACAACAGTGTCTCTCGTTATCTAATTCTGCGGACAAAGTTGCTACGTTACCAGATCGTAGACCCTCTGTAGACCTTATCTCGTAGGTCTACGACATAGTAAAACGAGCGAGCGTAAAGAAAAATATGATTTCATTTTGATAATAGCCAATTTGAGTGCCATCTATAAGGTTAAGGGTATTATTAAATTTATTGCAAGGTTTTCGTAACTGACTGTACACAAATACGTCAATTTTGACAATCGCGCGAGTTGACGACAGCAAAATAATCAAACTCGCGGTTTCCCGCAAGTTTATTGCCCGCGAGTTGATGAATGACTCAAATAATGTACATTTTTAATGAATACGCTGTATAAATACCTAATTAAGTTTTTTATTATGTATTTTTTAATATAATCACTTTTGATGCCAACTATTGAGATGAGCACCAGTCCACACAGTTAACACTTCACATTGTTACACCAAGTTATTTTGATTGATGATTGAGGATAGTTGTATTTGCTTAGCGTTATTATTTTTAAATAATAATAATAATGAATATTTCCCAACATCCCACACAACGCTATCTAGACCCATGGTAAGCATAGCTTAACTAGCTTGTGTTATGGAATCTAGATTCGGATAAAAATCCTTAGATACTTTTTTACATACTTTATATAGTCGTCAAATTAACTATCACAATCTAAAGCACTAACTCAAGAATTTAATTCAGCAAGATGGGTAACATCAGTCTCAAAAGAAGATGACGTAACAAAGTAATTTATTTGACTGCTTTCTAATTTCAATAATGAAATGGTAGCTAATTCATAAAGTTCAAGGATTAAAATTGATCAAACAACTTATATAATATACTTCTATAGAACATATTTTATAGAAGCTTTATCAGACGATAAGTTAAACTCAACTTAGCATATTTTCCGTGTTCCTTACATTATAATGAGAACGCAAAGTTTCTAAACTTACATGCATGGAGTGAAATGAGTTCGGTAATCACTTTATAAACGTATTAAATACTGAATTTCAATCTAGAATATACTCTTTTTGGGAGCTGATATGCATATGTGAATATAATTGAGGTCTGAACTTGGTAGGTAATTTAATTAATATAACGTGATGTAATTTCTCGCGTCAAGTTTGTACGATATTGCGTCTTGAGACACCATTTACATGACAGTTATGTATTAAATCCATAATGTATATTTCAATCAGACGAAATGTACAAAGGAAGTACTTCATTGCTGTGTCTAAAATTTAGCTTATTTGAATGCATTTGAAATTGACAGTAGCGTCATCGTATTTGAAAACAAGAATTATGGAATTATGTGATATAATGGAGTTATTTCAAAGAATTGATCCTACATTTTTATTATTAATAATAAATAGGCTCGCGTTTAACCACAATTTCACCTGATAGTAAAGCATGATATGGCGTATGGTGGAGCAGGCTTGCCTACAAGTAACCTGTACACTTTAGATTTTAAGACTTCCAGGTAGTAGTTTTCTGGCAACACAATGCACGTATGAAAGTACGTATTGTGCTATAGAAACTTACCATTGTTTATCAATTACAATGTCAACAGTTACAGTATCGGATTATAACCATATATGAACACCTAATCTCGTAGCTTCTTGTAAGAAAGCGATTTTTCTCGTAATTTGAAACGAGAAATACTTCCTGATATGCAATAAAAATCATATCCCAATAATTATCCTATGTGGGAAAATAGATTTCAAATCCAGACTAATATTATAAATGCGAAAGTAACTCTGTCTGTCTGTCTGTATTTTACACTTTCACGCCTAAACCACTAAACCGATTTTGATGAAATTTGGTATAGGGGTAGATTAGACCATGAGAAAGGACATAGGCTATGTTTGGTCGTGATAAAACGACATCCACGCGGGCGGAGCCGCAGGCAAAAGCTAGTAGTTTATAATGGTAACCAAAGGCACTTGCGATACCATTCACGAGTATAAGGGTATCATAAAAATGTATAACCTTTCCATTTCAATTTATTCTTAAAAGCACATGATGAGCTCTGTTTAGAACCGAATTGGAAACGATAAATAATTCATCGTGTTGCCATTGTTGTTTAGCAATTGATACTAAAGTCAATTTTCAATTCGCCCAAGCGCTCGGGTGTCTATTAAAATTATCGGGAACATTGGGGTTATCGGATAAGAGGAATTTGAGTGATGTTAGATAATATAATATATTTAGGTAATTTTTCAGGTTATACTACAACCTAGTAAATAATATTTATATTATTATGTGCATAAATTTTAATCCACGCAAAAACACTCGCCTAAGGAGAAATAGGTAAGAGTAAGTAGGGTCTTAAGAACACTTTCGGAGTCATGCCAATTTCATTTGTTAGTCAGTACATCTACTTAACAATGGACAAGGTTCCAGCGTAGGCTGTCCTTTTGGAGTTCGGAAGTCAGACGCCAGTCAGGTCCGAATCAAATAAATTAAATTAATTAAACTCACCCAGAGTGCCCACTTAGAATCTAATTTAGAAATGGATATAAGAATGATGATAGTTAATGAAAATCATATTCAATTAGTTCGATTGTCTAATTACCTAAGTTTAGTTAAAATATATTTTTGTCTAGACACTAACTCGTAATATGCTAATTTATAATTTTAACCAGGGTGACACTTCCAAGCTAATATACATTTTTATTTGTTATTTAACCATCGGCTTTGTTCCAAAGATTTAATCATAGTAAAGTAAACCTGGAAATTTCAGAAGACAGACTGCTCTACAGTGGTATACCTTTTGCCTACCTCGAAGAGAAAAAAATGTAAGTATTTAATATTTATGATGTATGTATTACACCTTGTCGGGTGGGGGAATCCCGATTTCATTACGGAATATGCAATTAGATAGTTACGTCCTAGGTTACGGGCTTCTATTGGAGCTGATTTTGGATGGAATTACCGTGATCATGGATAGAATTACCTTGGATAACTGCACGTTTTCAAAGAACTGTCGACTCTGTAACAAAGAAAATATACTATGAAAATTTACTGAAGTTTTTAGGTACTAACGTGAGAAAAAGAAATGACATGACATATAACATGTATTTAATTGATAGTTTATTCAAACTATAAATAAATACATGTTATATACCAGAAAGTTACTTAGTCTTGAATCTCGAGTTTCATTGACAGATTTGAAAGATTGTCAACCACAATATGTATCGTGGTGCGACAAATATAAATAGAGAAAGAATACACTTTTATACAAACTTAGGAGCTACCTAGATACTGGTAAAATAAACGGAAATGATAATGATGATTTGATTCGGTACCTAATGATGAGGCTAAAAGCTTTTTCCTCCTGAACATTCAACTTTCAACTTTTCAAAGATCTGATACATCTGTTTTAGTTCCATGTCGTGTAGTACCTGAATTCGTAATATATTTTCTTATTTCTGAACTAAAGACGAGCGCGGCTGAGCCAGTTACAAATCTATTTTAAACTTTTATCAGTTTCCAAGAATCTCGATTTATGTGTTCACTTTATAGTTTATAGACGTAACAATCAAATTCTGTTATTTCAATCAAATCTGAACTTTCGGTGTTTTAGTATTTGTAGTGAAATAATTGTGTTCTTTTGAATTCAGAACTATTATAATACATATAGGTTGTTTATTCCTGGGTCTCATTTTAGTGAAAGAACTTAAAATTAATATGAATAAGGAAGTATGTTAGACATATTATAACATTTTCATATGAAATAAAATATTACAACAACAAAAATGGTGATCAGTACCTAAAATGTAGCCTGTGTTCGATAAGTGAGAGTATATTTAGTATTAATATTAGGTTCTGTTCATTTAACCCAAAACTTCAATAAAATTAGGTTCTGTATGGTAACGTCCATGGCAACACAAGAGTAAACTAGACACAAAACAAAGCTTATAATGAAATGTTCTGCATTCAACTAAATGTCCAACAACTCACAATGAAGATGTAATTAACATGCTAATTTACATCTCTTGTATAAAATTCGTCAACAGTTCAGACAAAGCATAATAGAACAACAGCAGAGAAAAACGTGACAAGGCTCTCTGAGGAAAGTCAAAGGATCTTCTTGTTAGATATTTAAAAAGGCTCATTAATATCTTATTAATTTTACTACAATGTTTGATTACGTATAATTACGAACGAAGGGCCTTTATTTAATTTATAAAGGTATAAAAACATAAAGGGCCGATCTGGGTATACCCTTATCAAATCGAAGACATGAAAAGGCCCAGAAAAAGCCCTCCAATAGTGAACAGAATTTTTTTTATGTAATTTTATCAATTCTAGTTTACCGATGCAGATTTCATATCAATATAAACCATAAAAATACTTTGGAGACACAACATGTGTATTTCCACTCTGACTAATCGCTTCTCAATACAAGCAAGGCATGAAAGTAGAACCGATGAAAGGTATCCGGTTATAGCCAGTGGGAATTAAATCTATTGTAATGTGTATTATTCATGTGAATAGATTGAGACGTGATAAACAAAACAATTGTGTGTATAAAGACTATTATCGGCCAACATCGTTCAAACAGTCGACAATAAACATAGTGTTTTATTTAGGCCCGGGCTGTACTGAAACCTTCTTGTATGCATGTTTTGACCCAATAAACATTTACCACACATAACAAATGAACGTCACTCTACACTAGCTTTATGTGAATGTACATAAAGCTAGTGTAGAGTGACGTTCATTTGTTATGTGTGGACAAGTAACTTTGCTTATGTGTACATTCAGTTTTACATCTTAATGTATCTGTTAGGAGAAAGGCGAGTGTCAAAATAGTGTATAAGTGCTTATAAAAAAGTGAGATGCTGAGTCGTTTACTTTCATAAAAAATATGAGAACTAACTTGACCCCTTTATGGACAACATTACTTGCTCCCGTCCTTATCATAATCTGTTCAAATCTTAATGGTCCTTAACCATTCGGCCTTACGATCGAGAGGTCTCGGGTTCAAATCCTGGCCATTACACTACCAACGTGAACCCACTCCTAGCTCAAGCAATTTAACTTAGTTGGAGGGGTAAGAGGGAATATTAGTAATTTCGGTTCTAATATTGTTTTCCTTTTTAAAGAAAATGTTTCTGCATCCATACATTGTTCACAATTAATAGGTATGAAAATTTAATAGGTAGTATTCCAACTGTCATTGCGCTGCGACGGTAGAACCTTTAAGCCTGCAACCAATGTCCCCATGCCTCGAAGTGAGGAGTGTCAGATGGGGCTAACAATTACTATTTTGTCCCTTCATTTCTTATTAATGCGACCCACAATGTTGTTTATTTATTTAATTACAATTTTCGTTGCCAAATTCTATTTTTAACTGGCATGCAAGTGACTAAGAGGTTCCGAGTTTGAGCGCCGTCAATACTCTACTTATATCAATACACTCATATTATAAGCAATTTAGTTTCATGTGTCATTGTATTTATTGAAAATATTAAATTTGTTTTAAAAATCACAATTATTTATTATAATATCACACCTAAAAAGTTTAGTTTTAGTAATATATCAATGGTTTAGTTGGACAGTTAATATGAATTCTAGTTATTTTGGTTACTTTCTAATAAATAATTGTTCCTAACTTTTCAAAGATATAATATCGGTAACGTTTCTTATATTATTTGCTATTGTAACCTATATTTCACAAAAAAAATAACGTAACGAAAATGCAACGCAAAGCTTTCAGATTCACAAATAATAGGTATGTCAATGTATACTTAAAGGTTTTCAATGATACCATTTAAATATATACATCTTTTTGCTCATCTCATTGATAAATGAGTACAGCCAGTAGGAAATCGTTTTGTAACAGATTCTGAAATAAAATATTTAGATCGATTGGTTGCATCGGTTGCAGTGGCACCCGATATTTTAATAGGTCGCCAGTTATAAATAAATAATAGATGTTATTCATCTATAATAATCAACGTTTAAAATATGAAAGCAGGTGAATTGAAATTGTGGTAGATTTTATATTTGTAATAAAACACTCGCTGGGATATTCACCATGTTTGTTATTGTTTTTGAGTATCCGATATTTCGGCGCTGTTGCGGATACTCAAAATTTTTAACAAACATGGTAAATATCCCGCTGAGTGTTTCACTTCTAATGTAAATGACCATGTAGGGGACATCTGTTATAAAACCTGCATTTTTCTATTGTCCTTTATTTTTTTTTATTAACCGTTATTATAGTATTCCTCCTAACCCCACCTATTCAGTTAAACTCATTGTTATTTTTTCGTTTGTGACCACGGTCGGTGTAAACTGGCACAATGTAATGTTATCAAAGGCATGTAATGTACCTATAATATGATCGCGTTAATTCCCGTTATTATTATTGTGTTGTACATAGAGCGGGTTGACGTCGGTACTGTAATGGCTAGGATACGAGCCTGGGACCTATCTAAAAGTAGACTCTACAGATGCTAAGGATGCACGATCATATATTTGTAATTCTAGAATAATTTAAAAGAATTTTAGCAATCGAAATTACATAACATAACATAAACTCACACCTGTATTCCCTGAAAAGGTAGGCAGAGGTGCTAGCACCCACATTTCGCCAGTTTATGTTTAGGTCCCAATGTAATAGGTGGCGAGCCTATTGCCATTATCCGGGCACTTATAAACCTGCGATAAATACACAAATAGCTTCGAAAAGCATCGAAAAGTCATTGGTGTGTGCCATGGTAAACCTGGGATTGAACCCGAGACCTTGTCTCAGCAGTCCATTACCCATACCAATAGGCTACCGCAGCTATAGCAATCGAAATTGTCTACCAATATTCCCTCTAACTCCTCCAACTAAACTGAATGGCTTGTGTTACCTACACTCGGTCAAAGAAATAACTGATACATTCAGATATACCCTCAAAGATGTATCTATACTTATTTTTCACCGTGTGTAACTAATAAATATGCAACTTGAAAATATCATTTCAACGTTCGAGAATAATATTGATTTTATTTTACACAGTTAAATCTAGATTGGGCGATGTGATTATTAATGGCGCAAGGGCAAGGGTCGGCGCGGCACAACATTAAACACTTCACAACCAGCTGTCAAAGCATAATGGACCTTATTTACAAGAAACCATCGCGCATGAGGAAGGAAACACCTTTCAGAGGTTGTAAAATATGGTTCTCGTAGCACTACATTGAGAAATGAAATACGTAATGCGATTGATGTAATTCTTATTATATTTGAAGTATGACTATATTTTTCGAATTCAAGACGGCACTTGTTATAGGAAACTTGAGATCTGCTTTCTCGAGTGCCTTCGTTCGACGAAGTGAAATTAAGTGTCTGATATCTACTGAATTATTGAGCCCAGAATGAAAATTGAAGAAGTATATTTATTTGTGTAGACACTGTGAAGATTTCTTTACGAGAATCTTGTTGTATACATTTATTTACAATACCGCAACTATTACTACTATTTAGGTTTAATGACAGTCTATAAACGTTAAGTGTATAAGGACAGCTATAGGTCCTTTTGACAAAAAATAAATAATTAGGTTTAAAGGCTTAATATTAAATCATTATTTGAGGGTTAAGTTAAAACTAAGTTTATAGTAAATCCACATACCAACTACTGCAGTAGCAGGGATTATCACACTTAAAAAAATGCATTTTTTTTTTAAGTTTTATAGTATTCAGTGTAATATAATAATTCTTCAGCGGTCCCAAGACGCGTGTGCATTATAGCAGAGGCGTATTGCATTACATTTTGCAAGCTTTATTTTTTGATCTACGTAAAAAAGAGCGAACAAAATGCCGTCTAACAGAGAATCTGTCCGTACTGTTACCTTTTGGAATGGAACTGAAGAACTGGAACTTTCGTAGGGCAGACACTATCTTAAGCCACTGAAGTAACCATATTATCTTTTCAAGAGTCTATACAATATAAGAATTGGCATTCAAGCCGAAATAACAATTCTCGAAACATTTTGCAAAATCTGTTTAGCTTTATTACCTTTACGTTCGAGTTTAACATTAAGCTTCAGTAAAATGTCAAGGAAATCCCAAACTATTATAATACAGAATTCATAAACAGAACCCAGGTGAGGCTTGAGGGGATTACACCTCATGTTTATGGACCGCCTTCCCTTTTGATTGAATTAAATGTATGGAAAATAGACATCAAACGAATATGAAAATAGTTACCTTCACATGTAGGTAAGGGAGCGAAGGCTTAGATCTCGTCATTTTGTTTATGCGTACACTATATAAAAGAGAAATTTGATATCGGAAACATTCAATTTAACGAAGTCATAAAATTCGTATACAAATGTTTCAGAATCTTAGGCTTCAACTCCAAGGATCATTAACACTACATAGTATAAAGCAAAGTCGCTTTCCGCCCTATGTATGCTTATATCTTCAAAACTACACTACGGATTTCGATGCGGTGCAGTTTTAATAGATAGAGTAATTCAAGAGGAAGGTTTATAATTGTGTAATACATGCTTAATATAGTAGAGGGTTCAGCGGGAACGGTATCTGACGCTACGCGGTCGGGAAAAAATTGGCGGTACGAAGTTCGCCGGGTCAGCTGGTAACATATAAACATAATTACATTTTCTGACTGTCTGATTCAGCAACATGGAGCCTGAATTGGACGTCGGAGGTCACCGAACGACCTCCGTCCTCCATGAGCGCTGGCCTGGGGGTGACCGGTGGAGCCGCCTGTCACCCTAGCAGAAGCAGGCCGCGGCGGCGGCGCAAAGTGCGCCTCCCCGTAACCGGGGCTAGATGGGGACATTTTGGTCCCCACAACCCGAAGGGGGCCATCTCGAAAGAGATGGTCCTGGGTCTGCCGGGGTGCGAGAGATATGCTTTTGGCAATCTCACCTCCGGCAGCCAAGGACCCAAGACGGCGTGCGTTTTAGTCGGTTCGAGTCCGACATAACCGCCTCCACCGGCTCCGTGGGGGTGGTATCCGTGGGGATTTTTCGCACGATAAAAAAAAAAAAAAAAAAGGGCATGCACATAAACTGGAAGTTAAGACAGTAAGTATGTATCCTCTAAAAAATTATGAGATATTATGAATATCACCTACTTAATGGATTACCATTAATTGGTTTACATATCATTATTGAAATTTTCGGTGATTCGTTATCAAATTCGCTGGAAATATTAACTAAAGTGTGTTTTAACATAGGCGTTTATTTTCGTGTATGTGTATAAAAGTGTGATGCAAATAATTAGGAATAGATTTTTATACTCTTAGTTTTGGTTGCAAAAAATATGTAAACACAATGTTATAAAGATTAATATTTATGCTTACTCAATCGGCCATGTAGCATATTTTATGGCTAATTATTTACGACCAATATTTCCACATGAAAATTTCAATCACAGAATGACTCATTGACCTGGAAAGATGAATTTAAATACAAGTTTTCATTCAAAATGTAATTATTAACTTGTTAATTTTATGTAGTCCAATTGGCTTACAAACAGATAGCCCGAGGTTGATATCATAAACATTTCAATTAATTAGAGTTTCCTTGTTACAAGGGCATCTAAGGGACCTCTCTTGATTGTGCCTTTTGGCAAACTTAATGTTTACATTCAAGAGTTTGCACCCTCATCAGTAGCTATCTTAATAATTGTGAAGCTATCTGTCATTACCCAAAGTAAATGTTGGTAACGTTCATAAATCGCTGATAATTAAGGCTATAAGCTATGTTATAACAATGAGTGAATAACAGTGATTATCTTGTTCACTTCGTTATTTGAGCACTTCAGGAACAATGCCAGCAATTACATAGATGTTTGGAGATGATGATTTTCTTTTGTAATTTTCCTCAAACGTATATCTCTTATAAAATGCCCATTACAAATGTTGTAGAGAACGTTTTAATTTAAAATAATGAAAATTTTTGTTAAATATTTGAAATGTAAGTGGTTAACAGTGACTAGCTATAATGTTAATCATCCTCCTCTGAATCTTTTACCAACTCAGTTAGAGTCGGCTTTCCAGTCTAACTGTGATGTGACTGAACTTCGATATTTTCTGGAAGCGTCTGCCACCTGACCTCTACAACCAATTGGTGTTATCGAAGTTCCATAACTATCTATAAAAAAATATTTTCGCACAATCGTGCAAGTTTACTGCATCATATATGATATTTTCTGAAGTTTACGCGAATGTCACTCATTGAAATAAAACCATATTATCGCGATATATTTGTTATTATTTACTTTTAAATAATAACAAATTTATTGCGATAGAATCCGTAAAAAGTAGTTTTATTTCAATGCATCATAAATATTGCCCATGAGTTTTCCTAGTTATCACTCACTTATTAGAGTATGTTCTGTTGAACATGCTTGCGTTGAAGAAGGCTAATTAATATAGCATTTTTAAGTATCAGTGCCTCTAACTCTTCTCAACTTAAGATTATTGGGTTTCATCATCATAATTCAATTGACATGAGTGAACACGTATAAAACTAATGTCAGATGTTAAATCGAAAGATTTAAGAATCTGGACTCCGAGGTGATATGACCGAGATATGATATGACCGAGACTAACAGAAAGATGATAATGATGCCGAATAGTTATCTTAAAGTTAGTTATCTTAAACCTCTACAATCTGGCTCACAGCACTCTATACGTTCAACCAAAACTAATGGGCCATAAATTAACGAACGCGGCAACACGTCACAAGTTAATGTAAATGAACTCGAGTGCAAGTGCAAGCGCCGACGTTTGAGTCGCGGTGAAGTTCAGCAATCTCACCGCGCCGCCAAACTTGACTCATGTCTTCATACACTTGCCACTCTGCCGCCTCTTTGTAAACTTTATATGTAGAGATTTAAAAGCGCATCGCGATATGCCACTGCAGGAACAAATTTTATTTTATAACTTTTAGTTGCTTTACCGTTTGTTATTGTACCAACTTCTGTTTGCCGATGTTGGGCTGTGTAATTTATTATCAGTCTATAAGTCTTATATGTATAAACAAGTTTTTAGAGTAATAATAAATAATATAGTTAGTTCTCACATTAATAGTTGTAATAATAGGCATAATATGTTATTATTATTACACAGTGTTATGTAGGTACCTACTATCAGTATTCTTCTTCTTCTATCGTGGCGATGGCGCCTCGGCCCTCAAATTATCTTCTCCCAGTGTGCTACCACCTGTATGGCATTCTCGGAGGCGTACATAAGGTCCTGCGGTGTACATGTGTATAGGCATTTAGCACATGTCAACAGATGGGCCATTGTCTGTGGAGTAACTCCACATTCACATCGCAGGTCCAGTATTGGCAAAAATGTAATTTGGTTTAAGTTGCGCACTGATGTAATATTGTTACTAAAGTACCCAGTAGCGAGTATTCCATGATAATTTAGTTAGCTTTTAAATTATCATATTCCGTATTGAATAAGTCATACCTAATAATGTCCGTAAACATTGAGAACATTATTGTTAACTAGCTGTGCCCGCGACTTCGTCCGCGTGGAATTATTTTTTATAATTTTTCTAAAATAAAAGTAGCCTAAGTTACTCCTTATTACATAAGCTATCTGCCAGTGAAAGTCCCGTCCAAATCGGTCCAGCCGTTCCAGAGATTAGCCAAAACAAACAGACAGACAGACAAAAAATTTAAAAATATATATTTTGGTATGTGTACCGTATATACATTCATATGCATGTAGTAGAAAGCGGTTATTTTAATATTACCAACAGACACTCCAATTTTATTTATTTGTATAGATTAATTAATGTAGTAAATAAGGATTATTTAGGATTTATTCTAGTATGTAGTCATGATCTCAATAGGAACGTTTTTGCATTGTTAGAGATTAGATTTATTAAAATCGGAGTGAATAGAATCCGTCAGTCTTTAGAAAATATCATGTTCTTAGAACTCTCGTAGTAATTTATATCAAACTGTTTTATTGATTTAAATTGTATTATTGTTCAAACTAAAGCTGTATACAACATATTAGAACAATTAGTCAACTGGAAACGGAAAAAAAAACGAAATTAAGATCATTTTGAGTACTTTGTACGTCAACATCTTTCTGTGGCTAACTCTACCTAATAAATAGTGTGATTCCGTTACACTGGATTAACCGATGCATACTTATATAATTATAATAAAAGGCTTTTACAAAGGAGTAGTCTAGTATTTTTTAACAACAATTGGTAATGAAGAAAACATCTATACCAGGAATAGTAAGAAGCAAGAATACACTACCAGTAGATGAATCCAGAAATAATGTATCTGAAACTGGCCAAGCAATTCGTTCACAGAAATGAACAGTTACTGCTAGAACAGCAGAGTTCCATTACGATTGTCTAGCGACACTTTCCAAAAGCGAGTCGATCGGCGGCGCTAAATTAGGATTGACGCCGACAGGTTTTGTAAAAGCATTGCACTGTTGAATTATTAAGGCAACTCCGGCTGGCGCTATATTCGTACTGCCGGCAGTCAACGTCTGAATGTATACGTATGTATTACTCCGTAAACGGAACCAGGCTCATTTTCAATTCTGACACCCGGATAAAGTGCTTGGTGAATGAATATAAGCCACAATAGGCAATTTGTGGATATAAAACCTTTTAACAATCAAAAGTTTTAAATGTTATAAATTTAACGTATCAGCTGTACGGATTTAACTTATAAATAAACTTAACTCGTTAACAAATCTTACTGTTACAACGTAAACAGGTAAATTAATATACAATAGATCTATGTATATCAAAACTATGCCTTCGAAAATTGAGTCTGAAGCTTATCGAGAGGGGAAAAGTTTGAAAGCAATTCCGTGAAAATTTAATGCTCTTGAGAACTTATGAGAATGAGGAATTTGAGAAATGAAGCCAACATTGAGCATAGTTAATTTGTTGCGAATTTTAATGAGGTCCACCAAGATGGTTCATAAGGTCCGTTCATGACGTCAGCTCGCTTACAAAAGGAAGTCAAGTTTTACGTTTATTGCGCGATCATACGAATCTGTGATTATTTCCCTCAAAATTCAAAATGTTCCTTTTACTGTTTACTAACAGTAAATGTCTGATTTCCAAAGATTACAGCAGTTACATTTTGTAATGTTGTGAAATTTATCATCCGAATTTGTTAGAGGAATAAACCCATTCGTAATAGCATAATCCAATAGGAATATGTACAAAAAGTTACATTACCTTTTGAATGTTATGAAACCTTTAATGTATTCGGGTGGGCGGTATATTTGTCACCACAGCATTGAATATAATACCTGCGAAGTATTGCTATTATTAAAAAAAAGCCACGAGGTTCCCGGCAAAGCTGAATTTAGGCCACCCTATCTCTTCCGATGCGGTGTCGTACTGGGCGACTAAGGAATAGGACTGTTTAGCATCAGACATATTATATAATACAGCCGAGGCTCAGCCTCAGATGTATGGCTCGAGCCAACATTGGTGCCCGGAATACGGCAATGGGCTCACCCCTATACTTATGCCGGCAATAGGACCGAATATTATGATTGGTTAAATGTGGGTGTTAATTCATCTCTGCCTAACCCTCGGGATATAAAGGCTTAATCATATTAATGTATAAAAAAGCTAGTTTATATGTATAGTTTCTTTGGACGCGACGCGAAGCTTTGATAACAACTAAAGAACAATGTCTACGGTTCTGTTGATATTTGAGCAGAGCGCTGTACCGAGATCATTGTTGAATGACATCCTGAAAGCAGGGGTGTAATGTAGCTCTCCCTCCAACGATAGAACAAACTAATTAGTCGTTTAGACTATTTGCTTTAGCATCGTGATTGCTTTGTCGCCTCCGGGCATTCGCGAACATTGAACAGGTTTAACGAGAACATCGCAAGATGTTTCACTGTTAAGTATAAGCTATTGTGCTTCCAAGGAGAAACACTGTATTTATGTACTGTGTATCGCATCCTAAGTTCGTTAATATAATTCATTATATATAAGTGGTGCTAATAGCGGTATCGTTATCGAGATTAAACAACAAAGTCGGAATTTCGGATTTCCTGTTACACGATATCCGGAGATTAAATAGATGTTTGCAATTTATTTTGGGAATTCTAATATTATTTGAATGATATATTTTGGAATTCATAACTGAATTATTTATAAGCTTTTCAAAATTCACTAAATGTTTACAAACTTTGAACTATGTGTACAAACGATTTGTATTGAATTGAATCACTATTAAAAACATACTAGATGTAATATACATATAAAAAGTTAAACACGATGAAGATTTCATATCAGCTAGTAGGTGAAACCTTTGATATATCTAATAGTACCTATATCTACTACCAGCTTTTGCCCGCGGCTCCGCCCGCGTGGATGTCGGTTTTCACGACGAATCATTTTTTTTTTCGAAACGAGCATTCGCTTTTGTCCTTTCTCAAGGTCTAACCTATCCCTATACCAATTTTCATCAAAATCGGTTCAGTGCTGTAGGCGTGAAAGCGTAACATACAGGCAGACAGACAAAGTTACGTTCGCATTTATAATATTAGTATGGAAGTATGGATTAGGTATATCAAAGATTTCGTCGTTTGTGGGAACATTAGTTTATGTATCTTATGATAATAATGATAATATAATAGAAAGCTCTTCAACTAATTCAATTAGCAGTATGTTATGAATTGTTTACTTATTTCAAATCAATATACAGTAATAGATCTAGGAAACAAAGCCTAACCAGTCTAACTTGGAACTTCGAGATCGCCATTGGTCATTGGACCATTGGTTGTGGAGGTCAGATGGCAGTCGCTTCACGGAAAATATCGAAGTTCAACCACACCACAGTTAGACTGGAAAGCCGACCCCAACTGAGTTGGTAAAAGGTTCAGAGCTAGGAAACACATTTTCAGGACAACCAGGAACGTTTAGGCCGTGGGTTAACACTTTTGTTGCGAAAGTATCTATTGCTTATCATAGTTTATTGTCTCGTGAAATGTGGTACCGCGTTAGTTCTCGCTGCAGTAGAACAGGGTCACCCCATCGCATCCCATGGATGTCGTAAAAGTCGACTAAGGGATTGGGGTCTTCTCCATCCGAAAATAAACATACAGCCCATAACAAAGTACCCGTTTGACGACAATAGGCTTAAAATACCAAACAATATA
Source organism: Eilema sororculum (assembly GCA_914829495.1). Lineage (NCBI taxonomy): Eukaryota > Metazoa > Arthropoda > Insecta > Lepidoptera > Erebidae > Eilema > Eilema sororculum. The sequence continues at coordinate 12,542,371 of OU618543.1, read as the reverse complement.
GTATTTAGTAATTTATCATGATCAATACTGAAAAGTAAAAGTCCGGAAAGAATGACTCCTATTTTTTTTCATAAAAATATTTTCATAAAACAATTCTTGAATATTAATAATTATTTAACGTCAGTCAAGAAAGAGAATAACTTCAGAGGTATTTCAGCCACGTGGGTAGTTTTCTACCTGGTAGGCCTGCATCCCTTTTACACTGACGTAGTTGTGATTAAGAGCAAGAGAGTAGGCATAAATTCTACCGCCATGAATCAATAACCTGGTATACTCACACTTGGACACGTTTGTGTGTGATTACGTCACACAACGCTGCTATCCGCAGACGATATTTTGACGGGAGGCTGGCTCGCTCTGTTTAGAAAATTATACGCCGGGAGGGCGGTGGGCGCGGACGAAAACGACTACGTTGTAATAATAAACACCGCGCAAATTTTATTTGTGTAACATTATTCTCACTAAATAGATGCAGATTTATGAGCAATACGATTTGCTTATTTTGATAGACTGAAAGTCTGTTTTTTTTAAGTCCTAGGTACTTAATTTAAGTACTTTAAGTACACCCATAAAGCAAATAAACATCGTGAACCACCAGATTCTGAAATAGAACGTCTATATTTAGTGAGACTGTCGCATCGTATATTGACAAATAAATACTCGTACATACACTAAGTTCATGAAAAAATGTCAAGCACTTAGTTAAGTAGATATATTAGGTAGGTACTCATTTTATGTAAATGTAAAATATTTAAGCACAAACCAGGGTTAGTCTTTAATAAACAAAAACAATAATAGTGCTATTCAATATAAGAAAACATATCAAAGAGATCTTACATCAAGATTTTCTTATTTGCGTTAAAATATTACAAAGGCATTTCAAGGAGGTAAAATATTTCTTTTGAAATGTTTTTATATTGCCAGATACATCACATCCAATTTTACTTCTTTTTACGTTTTTTCCTTATTAATTTTAAAATTACAGGTCGACGAGGAAAACATCGTCAGGAAAGTATTAGGTATAAGTTAAATGTGCCATAAGTACCTATAAATATTTGGCTCATTTCGTTAAACGAAATCTGATGCAAGGTAGATACTTTGGAAGTATAGATATATGATCATAGAATAATACCATTAACGAGTTAAATTTGAATTTATAATATCAACATTACTAGTATACTAACATCACACAATAAGTTTTAATTAGAAAACAAAGTGTTGACTTCGGTCGCCGACAGTAACAGGAAACTATAAATGTAATCAATGGGAAAACTATAGTCCCTTCCTATTTCAACCTTTGAACTTTACACATTATTATAATACGTGACTTCCAATACCAATAAGTTCTACGTATGCTCACAAATCTTAAGAATATTAAACCTAGATAGCATTCTCATATTTTAGGGAATAAATCCTATTTGTAACGCATCACGAAAGAAAAACCATTATCGCTATAAATTGCTCAAAATAGGGCTGCTATTATGGAAACCATTAGCATTGTTTAGTATTGTTTGCAAAACAAACTTGAGCTGGTTTTAAAATGCACGACAATAGAGGTGGGAAACTGTGGACAGTATACATATATTTTATTTTCATCACGTTCCGCCGTTTGAAATATTCAACAGCATCGATTATCGGCTCACTTTGTACACCAATACTTTTTTATTCAATTTAACGAACTGAGAGGAGTTTGCTTACAAGTTTTCAATCTTTCTCTTGTTTATAAAGTACTTTGATTATAAAACGTTTGAGTGCAGTTTAGTTTTTATAGGGTTTACTTGATAAAATGGACTAGTTGAAATTACGTATTTAATTACGCGTAGTTTTAAAAGAACATGTTTGTAAAGCACTTGGCTTTTTGACTGACTTTTCGATTTTCAAAGGTTGATTGGAGTACTTACTTAATTTATTTAGGAATTTAAAGTTACTAATCACACTTATTTGAAATTCAGTTCATGTCCTATCATTCTGAATAAAATGTCTGTGAATTGCTTAGCTACATCGTTTGAACTCAAATTATAACCACTATTATAAATATTAATTTAGATATTTTGATTTTGACTTCGACAGAATAAGTATGTAGATGTATAAATATATTCTGATAAAATAGAAAAATATACTGTTAAACTTCTATCTAATGAATTCCCATAATAAAGAAATCCCAGCAGCGACACTGTTGTTTTAAATGTAGTACAAAATTTAAAAATACTTCATGCTGTCTTTAAGTCCATCTTATTACTGAAGCTTACTTTACTTTAAATACTAAGGAGTTTTTGTGATCATAATTTGAGCTTTCAACTTGCTAATCCGCTGTGCTATGTCGGTAACCTTGGTTTTTCTACGGATTAGACAGGACAGGGCACAAAGCACGGAGGACTAATGACCGATGGTATCGAAAAGTTTTCGAGTGGAGGCCACGTATCGCCAAGCGCAGCATAGGATGTCCATCCACAAGGTGGACAGACGACCTCATTAAGGCCGCGGGATGCGAGCCTCGAGCCATAGTCTTATTGAAGATCTATAATAGGGGAGGCCTATGCCCAGCAGTGGACTTCCTATGGCTGAAATGATGATGATGATGATTTAAGCTTTGTATTGTTATCAAAGAAACATAAAAAATATTGGTTGAAAATAGATTATTGTACTTAATAGTAGTAAAATAATATATACAGTATGATAATTATTATTTACTTATTCAATTCCATTATCAGAATACTTTCATCGAAATACGTTCCATTGATCAAGTCAAGCAAAAAGAGCGCAACATGAGCGTCAAAATTACTTATAAACAAATTTTCTTTGGTAGCTAACTTTTAAGCATCACAAATAAAATCAAATATTCATTTATGTAGAACGTACGGCTTCATTGCCATACTGATTTGAGAATTGTTTACACAAATCTTGTTAGCGGCGACATGACGCTAGCTTTAGGTGTAAATGAGCTCGTTACCTGCATCAAAATACATGCTGAAGCACTGAATGAAAAAACTCAATATGTGATGAAATATTTACATTTGGAAGTATCGGCAAACATCGCGTCCGCACTTGAACCGAATAGCGCAAATGTCGTTCGACAAAATAATACATTTATTTATTTAAATACGCTTATTCCGCGGCTTTAATCATCTAATGTATGTTTGCTGACGTTACCAAAATATTTGCTTCTCTAATTCCAATAAAACATATTAATATTTTTATAATACTGAAAGCAGTTAATGATTATATAAGCATCATGATTTTCAAACCGACATGAAAAAATTGCACGTTTACGAAAATTAGCCTCTTCTGTTTAATAACTTACAAAGACGTTACCTACCTATGGCTAGACGTATCTTTTGAAACAATTTAATAGAAGAGGCTTCCGGTACAAGGAAAAGAAACAATTCATTTAAAAATATGTAAACGTCAAATAAAAACGTAGATTTATACGTTTACGTTCATGTTTACATTTTTCTTGAAGCAACATGAGCACTAGTTTATTTTAAGCCGATACAGTGTTCGTAATGTTGACGGACGAACATAATTTGTTCTCCGTTTTTAGTTACAGATACGATCAAACACTAAATTGAGTTTATCGTTGAAATCGGGCTTTCAATCAGCAAGTATCGAGTGTCGAGTGTGCCGTCAAGTCAATCAGAGCAAATTGAACATGTCACCAAGCCCTCTTTTCAAATCGACGTTGTATTCGCTTTGCTTTCGATAGACAATATTACTATTTTGATATGTTTTGCTATATATATGAAACTGCAGTAAAATATTCTAAATGACATTTTTGTTCGTCAGTTTAGTTAGGAATAATGTTTTTGTTTAAACTGAATTGTGCTTGGTTATTGTAAGTTCTTTCAAGAAATGGGCAGTCCTAGCACTTAGGTGTCGTTTTGTGTTACCATTGTCTAAACCACCTAGGTGTATTAAATTATCATCATATTGTTTACATCATAGATACAACTTTATTCTTTGCGTTTGCCTTGTATCTCTTCGATTATTAAAAAAATTGTCTCTGGATTCATTTGGAGTAGTAAAGTTGATCCACTTAGCTTTCTTATGATGTAGTTTTACATTGCAAACGTTTCACGATCATCGATGTACGTGATTTTTTTTACAAATTAATTTAAAATCGTTATTATGAAACACATAATGAACAGTTTGTTTCACATCTTGGTGAAACAACAAGAAATCATTAATCTATGTCAAAACGTTGTGAGGTAAAGTGGCCAATTCCGAAGCGACCCTACTCTGAGACATTAGCAAAATCGTTCCTGACTTGATACATTAACCATTGTCTACTGATGAAAAACACCCACCTTAAAGAAATATCTCTGGCACTTTCAGTTAATATAATTAACACAGATTTGAAAATCAGTCATCTAAATATATTTCTGAATCTTTGATTATATCTTTCTTGATTCATATAATTTCTGCTTTGCTGTTGTAAAACTCAGTCCCTCTCGAATAACAAGTCAAAACTGTTGAAGTGAGAGCAAAGTTTACGAAGTTTCAAGACGACACTGGAAACCAAGTTCAAGAATTTATTTGCAAGCAACTAAATATCAATGACATAACGCTATCAATTTTAATTACTTGCAGTAAATTTCTTACTCGCAAGCACTTCTCTAAATGAAAGTGAAAATGATGGATTCAATTATACACCGGTGTATAAAAACCGACCTAAAATTGGTCAATATTTAATTTACACAATAAACAAATCACAGTCATCAACGCTCTGATAAATCTGATAACATCATATTTTATCGAATTATGGTCGAAGTGTAGCTATAGGTATCAAGCAGGAAAATAATTTAAAGTTTAATTACTCCACACATCTGGTCTTGATGTTCTAATGCGAGTTCCTGCCAACCAATTTTTTTGGGTACAAATTCAAATTTTGTGGCTCGATCAGCTTTAAAATTAATTTTACTCTGAACTGTTTTGAGCACGCCATCATCACTCATTTGGTTTTGAAGTTTTAGGTTAAACTATTTTTGGATACAGAACAAAATGCTCATTTATGAAATATGTAGGTACAACAAATAAAATTGGGCATTACATGGCGGAAATCTATTGTGTAATAATAATTTTGAAGGGAAACCCATGTTTGTTAATCCTAACAGCTAAAAGTAACCCCAATGTGTTACATGCTAGGTCCATTGTATTACGTCGCATGCATTATAATTTATTTTTTTACCTTCAAACATACATGTACAGTCAGCATCAGAAAGATGTTGAAGAACAGAGGGCTCAAAGTGATCTTAATTACGTTTTTTGACCCCTTTCCAGTTGACCAATTGTTGATATGATATGACATGATATTTGGTACACACCTCTAGTTTGGACCATAATACATATAAATCGATAAAACAGTTTGATTTGTGCTTAATACGAGAGTTTTAAGATCATATTGAGACATCGTCGTCAAGATATTTATGACACTGACTGTACCTACGTAGGTTAGGTAGGTAAAGGTAACCCCTTAGTATATTATGTTGCCGTATTTGAATTCTTCAATTCTTCGAATGTAACCCCTTTTTATCAAAAAATTATTTGGTCTGTTTCCAGGCGAATCCCGACTGGCTCGTCACTTACATTTATTATGTACCTATAAGATTATTCATTCGTTCAGGAGTATCATTACTCATTCTTTCCACTTTCAAACAACTTATCTTTTTTAGCTCTAGTCATTATAAATTCTTTCTATCTTGTGTATCCGTATTTTTTGTCAATAAAAAGGACAGTTCTAAGTGCAAAATTCACCGTATGCTAGGAAGGCTTGCCCAAGGAAGTAAGTTCATTTTAAAGTCCAGCGACGATTTTCGACTTTCACAGTCAACTCATAAACCAATCAACTGATTGCTCAATAATACTATCTTTCAACATCTCCGCATATACTTAATTCCTTAATCACAGATTTTTCAAGCATTACTACAATATTTATAGTTCTGTAATTAATCAAAACACTTAATCAAATATGAGGAATGGTGTCACCGCACTCATTACTGAGTGATAAAAGGTGTTGTATTGTTGGCGGTGTGATTAACAGGAAAAAAAATCCTGATAGTCATACTGGTGTGACAAACTGGTGTGACTACGAGTCAGGAGACTATCTAACGTATTACGGCTTCGAATTCGTGTATTAAGTATATTATTTATACCTATATCCGTCTTTTTTATATCTCTGGGTCTTGAGTCCAACAGATGTCTATTACATCTCCATTTCAGTTGTTTTTGGTCTTCACTTAGCTAAGTGGATAAACTCATCGACGTCAACTGTGCCCTTTTCATTCAATTTAATTATTTCCTAACCCGGGAATCACGTTCGAGACCTTGAACGTAGTAGTTAAATGCTTATGCATAGCATATACTCACGTCAGTAAATGCCCGAAGGGGTAAGCAGAGGTATATTAGCACCCAAGTTCCACCAATTATGATTTTCGAACCCACGACTTAATAGGGGGCGAGCCTATTGCCGTCTAGTGGGCCCTTTGTCTTGGGCTGTATGTTTAAATCGTATGGAAAACAGCCCTATCTCTTAGTCGCCTTTTACGACACTAACAGGAAGAGTGGTTGTCCATTTCTTCTCCACCGGGCCTACACAGTAAATACTTATTTAGGTCCTTTTCGTAAATTGTAAATTACTTACTCATAGAAAGTATATACTTTATTACGATCGAAATTTTATCATAAAATTATTATGAACCAGAGAAACAATAGATAAATAAGTACATATATTACGTGTTTTCATAAAGTAACTATACTTATATAAACGTAGCTTTTGAATTAATCATAAAACCCGAGACGTTCAAACAATGCTACAATGATTTTCTTCAAAATAAAAGCTAACCACGACTCAATGATATTAAATATTTTTGTTAAGTACCTTAAACAGGCCGGCATTTTATATGACATGAGAATTACATTTTTTCCGAGCATCCAGTAACACAGTGAAACATTTTAAAAAGAAAATAGGGACGATAGCCATTAGTAGAGAGCCGATTAGCACCAGCATTTCTCGGTATTAGTGTTCGTTTAAACTCAGTCCAGTAGCTTGCGACGAGTACTGGAAAAGATTAACTAACTATTGGCACTGTCTATGCATTCATTATTGTTATACTCAACGATAGCACTAAACTGTTACGTAACTGTAACACAATAGGCTATTTGACTATTTTTTTTAGTTTCGAAAAATGACCACTTTCTTATAATATAATGAACTATAAAAGTAAAATTTTCGTACGACAAATAGCTTTCAAGATATTTTATTTTGAAAAATTCAAATTGGTGCGCCGCCCGAAAACGCTCCATACAAAATCGTACGAAATTGTGACGTCACGCTTCTGTAGCACGTAGTGCAAGAGAATTTCGCATTTATCTCGGTCTACGTTGCGTTTACACGTATATAGTTCATAATAAAAGTTATTTAAAATATAATGAGGAATCTAAAAGTTATATATTTGAATTGAATTTGATTGTTTATATTTTGATTTTTTTTTGGGAATTTCAACTAATGAAAAGTCATAGTTTTAGTTTAGATATGCAATATTTTATTTTGCAAGGCATATTTTTTCAGAACAAGCTATCATATTAAGCAGTATTGGGAACAATCTACGACTTAGTCAAATAGGCTATTTCCGAGACTTTGCCTTTTTTTCCATTTTAGTGGGAATAATGCAGCCTTGAGTAAACTGCTATTTGATAATAATTGTAATAATCACCTACATAACATCATTTTTAATTAGTGTGTGTTAGTCTTTAACTGTTATGATACTATTTATAAATTACATAACTTGGCTCGGATATTGATAATTTGATCGATGTCCTAATTGTTAACTATACACCTGACAGTCAATTAGCATTTGCCATTAAATATGAAAGTGCTGCCAGCCATTAAATACTTAACTAATTGATTTTGATATCGAAGAACATTGAAATTTATTAATATAGTATAGGTACGTTAAGTACCTACGTTACGTATGGTATGTAGCTGCCATCATTTTTTTCGTAAATAAGAAATGAAACGTAAGAATAAAAGGCAGAAGTGCTATCTGCGTAAGGTCTATATAAACCATTGTTGTGATATTTTATGGACAAACCAAGAAGTTTTAATACACTAAGCCTCCTAGACACTCACATCATCAAGAACCATATAGCGATTTGCCAGATGCGTCCAAAGTTCACACTTGGGAATTCCAAATCAACTTGTTATTTTTGAAGATCATTTTTGTTTTCTTAACCTGAGATAAAAGCCTGCGCCAGAGCTTAAGATCCATTGTTCAGTAGGTTGAACAGGTAAATAGAAACTTTCAAATTAAATAAGATACTACCTAAGTTATCAAACAAAAATTTAGAAATCACTATATTTAACTTGCAAACTTTAATAAGAACTGTATTCATCTTCTATACTATTATATAATTGTAAATTGGAAATGTTTATTCGCGATGGACGCAAAAACTACTGAACGAATTTTGATGCGGTTTTTTTATTAAAAAGGAATTAAAATCTTACGTTTATTTGATTGCAATCGGTTGAATAGAACCGTAAACCGTATAGGTTGCCGTGGGTCGCGGTCACGGGATCAGCATTTATGTGACCCTAGTACATTTGCATGAAGTACCAGTCTCACAGAAATCTTAAGGAACTTAATCTGGGTCGCAGGAGCAGTGTGTTCTAAACCTTTTCTATTCCAAACTTAACGCGGACGAAGTCGCGGGCAAAAGCTAGTCAAACATAAAATTCAAAATCACTATAATTAACATGCAAACTTAAATAAGAAATGTAGGTATTCATTTTATTCATAAAGCCGAAGTAAAATTGAGATTCAAACAGATCCTCCCAGTGCGTAAGTTCCACCGACAGCGATGGTAAGTAGCTTAATGGTCCGGAACACATTGGGAATTTGCACTCGCCTGAACGAACCTGTTCGATGTTTTATTTTTAAGCTATAGCAGCAACCACAAGCTCTCTACTATTGCGGTAGGTCCAACACAAAGAGACCGCCATTACTTAGGTCATGTTTTTGTTTGCACTGTATTTGAATCTCTGAAGTAAGATTATACAATGACAATATCTTGGAAGATAATGTAATTGAGTAAAACAAAATAAATATTTGCAATGAATTTAAATTTGTATCTAGCTATTTTATTTCGGGGTTTGAATTGCGAATTTTTGTGATGGTATGTATGGTGTATGGTAGTTTATTACGTTATCTAAGTTTTGGTTTTTCCATGACAATTCGAGACTTCACACGATAAAACATTTTTGACATACTGTTACCGACGTTGCCGAAAAAAATTTATCGTGTGAAGTCCCAAATTGTTATAAAAAACCATGAGTTTACACCGCAATACTTTAAAAATAACATTATCTAACTTTATTGTGAAAACTTCATAACTGCAAAACAACTCCTTGAGACTTTGCCTTCTGCTTACCATCAGGTGAGGTGATGTCAAATTGACATGTCTCACATAAAAAAACGAACCTATGCCTTTTTCGGGTCATTCATCAACTCGCGGGCAATAAACTTGCGGAAAACCGCGGGTTGGCATTTTTGAATTTTATTTTATTTTGCTGTCGTCAACTCGCGTGAATATTAAAGTACAGTCAGAAAAATGGATCTAAACCAAAAATTTAATACAAAATCACCTTTTACACTCACGCATTTATAAATACACCCGCATTGGTTAAAGTAACTGTTTACTTTTTTATATTAATTTATCTTAGATTTCGATATAGACGTGCAAAATGAGGTGAGGGCGTATCGTAGGAATATCGTCATTTTCTTGTGGTGATTAAATTTTATTGTAGGATAATATAAATAAAATTTTAAGCTGATGAAAAATAAGCTTAAATATTCATAAGACCAAAATAGGATAAAATTAAGGGTAAAAAGTAATAGTGCAGTTAATTTTTTATACATTTAAGATTTCGTCTAGTAAAAATGTGGAAGTTTTTTTGTGTTATTATGTATTGTGGAGATAAGTTTATATTTTTTATATCACATTGGCAGACAAGCGCAGGGCCTTTTTTCATCGTGCGAAAATCCTCACGGAGCCTGTGGAGCTGGTTATGTCTGACTCGAACCGACCAAAACGCACGCCGTCTTGGGTCCTTGGTTGCCGGAGGTGAAATTGCCGAAAGCATATCTTTCGCACCCTGGCAGACCCAAGACCATCTCGTTTGAGATGGCCCCCTTCGGGTTGTGGGGACCTTAGTGTCCCCATCTAGCCCCGGGTACGGGGAAGCGCACTTTGCGCCGCTGCTACGGCCTGCTTCTGCTCGGGTGACAGGCGCCGCCAGCGCCAGCGCTCATGGAGGACGGAAATCGTTATGGGACCACCGACGTCCGGTTCGCCTTCGCTCTTCGCCGGCTTCGCGGGCCCGGCGTCTAGTCCGGACCCGACCGACCGCCCCTTCTTTTCAAGTTTTCTTTTCGCAGAACGAGGCGGCCGTACCCCAAGCATTCGCTCATCGTACCATCGCTGTGAGCAATGTGGTGAGTGTGAGGACTCCCACCCCCAGAGCTGCCACTAGGACCCGCCTCGGCGTGTCCCACTCCCACCGGGCACTCAGACAGCGTGTGATCATCACTGTGATGCGAGCGAGGACACTGAGTGATGGCACTCGGACGTTGTCTCCTTCCAGGTCCGACACAGGTAGCTCCGTTAATCACCTGCATCAGCCGGTACGAGAAACTGCCGTGGCCTCTCTAGCCATTCCTCTATGATGGGTCTTATCGCCGATATTACGGCGTGCCATGACTCCCTTTTTCGTTGTATATGAATAACATAATTAAACACACATTTACACAATGAGATCAGAATTCCACGCAGGTAGAGTCACGTGTAACGGCTAGTAGAAAATTTAATCAAAGTGTTCATACTTTGGAAATATTAGTCAGTTTCATAAGCCTTATGGAATATTATAATTAAAGGATTAATGTATCCACATGCAAATCAGCATCCAGCCGTAATCCAAGTAAAGAGAGCCCCGCACTCCTGACGTTCTCAGACAATTTAGTGGCTCTAGGCCGAAGGGTCTTGACCTTCTGACCGGCAGGCCAGACGTGACTGGGTTGTATAACCGTCTGTGTATCCATCTAGTGTATAGTGATGCGCGTTGTTTATAAGTCTGTATTTGAAGACGATACTGTGGAAAGTGAGAGTTTTTGGTTACTTTGTCTTACGTCTATAAATATCATTCTAATCAAATACACAGGGAAAAATGAATCTTCTCGGGCGGGACTCAAACCCGCAATCTTTCTTCCTTGACCAACTAGGTCTCGGTAGCCTAGTCGGTCAAGGCAATCCCCCCTGTAAGGAAAAGATCGCGGGTTCGAGTCCCGCCTGAGATTAATTTTTACCTATGTATTCGATTTGTATAGTTAGCATACTTAATGCTATAAAATTCATTCAAATTCTATACTCAAACTCCTATATTCTATAATCAAACTACTATAATTGTAAACTTTCTAATTATTCAATTAGCTGATACCCGCGGCTTTACCCACGTGGAAGTCTGTTCCAGTACCCGCAAACAATGGGAAGCTGTTCCAAGGATAAACAGTAGCCTATGAGTACCATATATGATAATTAATATCCCAATATCTCTATAATATAATATCCCGATACTTATCTCTGATAGTTTAAGTAGTTTTAAAGTAGGTTACTACCTAGCCATTCTAGGTGGCAAAACCAGAATCGCTCATGACATGACTTACTCCTTAATTGAAAAAATATACACTACAATTAGCAGCAACATTAATTTCAAATGTAAGCCCAAAAGTATACATTGTTAATATTATTATACAAAGGAATCCAAAGAGTATAAAAGTAACGTAATCAGAACGTAAAATAATAATTCCATATTCATACATATATACAGATATATAGATATACAAATATCATAGCTTTGTGTGGTTGTAAAACAATTTCAGTAATTGGATAGAAGAGAATAAAGGCACGAATACAAATTGTTCTTGAAAAGAGGTTCGCCAAAATGATGCCTTATTTAGATTTAAGCGTATTATAATTTAACTTTATGAAGACGTGAAAAAGCGGAAAATTGGTACACAAAAAATCGGATTTAAATTGAAAACGTCTCTTAAAAATTATTCTCTTGAAAGAAAGTTGTGCGATCAGCATTTCAGCCAGCTTATAAGCGTAAAAGGGTAGTCGTAGGGCTGGGAAATCACTTAAGTATTCTTATCACAGCACGTTAATAAAATATTCAATGAGAAGCCCTTAAATTTTGAGAACAACGTCTTTTACATAGAAACGCAAGATGAAGGTGTGAAATAAACATTAAAGTGAACATGAAATGAAGTCATGACTTTTCACGCTTTATTTCTGGCAAGCTTTTTCGCTGTCACTGTATTTACTTGATGCTTAGGATATACATTTATAATCTACGTATGAGCGCAAGATGTATAATAAGAACAACATTTCTTAATGTATTTTCTAAAGATAAAATTTTTATTGACATTCGTGGTCTAAAGAGTGTATTTTTCCTATGTTGTAGCTGTAGCACAGAATAGATAATAGTAGCTGTTGTTTCTTTTTCATTGAAATGTTTCATTGAAATTAAAATTTCTTTCATAACTACCCATTTAATATCCAAAAGGACTATATTTAATTATCTAATATGAAGTTCATTTATCTAAAGTTTTCCTGGACACTAACATTTCTTTTTTCAAATTTACTAACAAGTAGGTATGTACTATATTATATTTTAGTAAAGAAAAGTGCTGGAGGCTCAAAGGTAAGATAAGTCCCGCATTAGATGTAAACAAAATTGCTTTTGCCAATATCCGAAATTAAGGTTACGTCTAAAAGAACCTTACACAAAAGTAAACTTTAACAAAACTCATCTCGACGTTGAACGAACCAAATGCAACTTTTATGAGCCAAGATTAGGTAGTCACTTAGAAAAGCATCACGGTTCCGATATAATTTAGTTACAACTTTTGCAAGAACAAAGCTTTGTCGAAGTAATTTAATAACTCATGTTGTGCTTTATTCGTGGTACATTTTAACCTAGGTGTATAATGAGAGCAATGAAATTTCATAATATATGTAAGTAAGTAGGTAAAATATTCAGATTAGAATGATTTTTTAAAAGTTATATTTCAGGTGTCGACCGATAGGAACGGAGATGAAATTTAATGAATAACACTAAACTACATATACGTTATCACTTGCATACGTTATTCATAACAAGTATCTATTCAATGTCATTGTGTAAAATATGAGAACACAATTGAATTCAACGATAATCTTTTAAATCGGTTGATTCAAAATTGCTTCAGAGTGGATCTGAATGGATGGAAGGAATATAAACGGAACGGATCATGGCACTTGTACCAGTACCGAAAAATCCAGTTTTAATGTCTTCCGTAATATTGAACAATATTATTAGCGATCATGGCTGCTGAAAATTAGCCGAAACGTCGGTCTACAAGTAAATAATAACAAATATATCGTGATATCCGTAAAAAGTGGTTTTATTTCAATGAGTGACATTCGCGTAAACTTTAGAAAATACATTTCGCTGTAGGTACTAAACTAACCTTGCCAAACTAAAAAAAAGAGTAAAAGTATAATATGTTTACTGTATTCACAAAAGCAACAAAAGCTATGAGAAATGACATTTTTTTTTCTCACATCAATCACAAATAGCTGACTTTGGCAGTTCGTTACTGTTTGACTGTGTGAACTGTACACATAGTTTCGATGTTGACAAGGGCCTTCAAAGAGCTTGTGCGAGAATTTTAATGGTGTGCATATTATATTATTTTGGGTCCACAACAATTTCAGTTCAAAGTTACCAAATTGGAGAATATGTAGTACAGTCAACGTCACCAATATCTTGGCCTACAAAGTCAACGACAGGGACAGATGAAAGTCACAAAGCCACAAAATTATTTTAAAACTGAGGTATTAAGAGCAAATCAAACTGTTTTACTGACTTCAACAAAAGTCCTACGGGCGTTTATATCTTTTGAGCTATATTTGTTATCAATTTATTTTAACTTTTCAGGGCATTTTTGCTTTAGAAGACGGTTTCATTTTTTTGTCAAAAATATTTTTTTTTTAACAACATTCTACACAACGCTGTCTTGACCCATGGTAAGCTTTTATAGTTTGTAACAAAATTAAAACACAAAGCATACATGTATACACAAAATACAAAAGATATACCTAGTTGGTTTTGGTAGCAAGCAATAACTGTGATACATGTCTATCTAGAAACTTTTTTGAGTGCCTTTTCCCTATATAATTAATATTCGAATACATAGGGAAAAAGAATCTTCTCGGGCGGGACTCGAACCCGCAGTCTTTCCCTTACAGGGGGAATGCCTGACCAATTCGGCTACCGAGACACGCCCGATATGATTCAAATTTCCCACCTTATACGTCTTTGAGGCGTTAGCATACTTAATGCTATAAAAAAAAAAATTCCTTCAATAATTAATATTGTACGAGTATGTACCGCTAGAGAACAATGATGGTTAAAACTGCGGTATACCCATATCAATGTATATTATATATATATTTTTTATATATGTATATATTTTTATCTAAAACGACTATAAAATCACGGTGTAGGTATGGGTGTGTCAAATCACATTGTACTGTATTCTTATGAGAAAGAACAATTTTTGGAATACTAAAGCTAAATTTGTCGTTTAAGTTGATATAACTCTTGTTGTAGATATTGTTCCATGTTTTCATGCTTTAGGTACTCATTATTCTTTAAGGAATTGTTCGGTTTCCCGAAATCTCTCATTTAACTAAAACACCACCTAAAGAGGTTGTGGTTTATATAATGAATCGTGAGATTTATTGCTACGACGTGGTTTGAGTAGGATACGCACTACAGATTGCTGAAAATCTACTAATGATGTTGAAACCTACCAAGATAAATACATACATATCGTACTATATACATAGATAATCACGCCTTTATCCCCAGAGAGTTAGGCTGAGGTGAATTAACTCTCAAGTTTCACATAATAGGGGATGAGCCTATTGCCGTATTCCGAGCAATATTGTTGACTCAAGCCATGCATCTGAGGCTTAGGCGAGCACTGGACTGTTTAATGTATGATTTGTGGACACATGGACATGGATGGATGAATACATGGACATATCCCGGTGAGTGTTACACTATTAACTGGACTGTTTAACCTCACAACTTGAAAGAACCTCAATTCCAGGCAGTGTATTTTAATTCCCTTTACCTTTTTCTTTAAATATAATATGAACAATTTTGTTTGTTTTTTAATTCCTGGTTGATGGCAATAGCCTTGGGCGTGTTTTTTACTGTGACAAAAACATAAAGCTGGCTTTATATATTGTACGTGTTTTAAACAATCCCAATTCAGAGCCACCTGATCCTTCACACACAGCGTTCCCTGTGATCACTGTGGGATTCTGTGTAGGCCATTATTAATACTGCTGGAATATTAAATACGTAATTGCTTTCGTCCTGTCAAGCATAAACAATGAACCTCATGTGAGCACAGGTAAAGGCTGTGCGTTCCAATATAGGTCCTCGTGAGTGTTATCGGTTAGGGACAGGCTCGCACCTTGTGTAGATGGGAGGGTCCTGCAAGCCTCTGCGTCGTACGCTAACGAGGTTGGCTCAAACAATCAGAAGTCAAGCAGAAATTGATGGGGTGTTCCAAACGCCCGCACTGACGTAGACGCGTACCCACCCGCCTTAATTAAAAGACTTCACTCAAGCGTAATTCGCAATATCGAATCGTCATTCTCTGTGATGTTTCAACTCTATGGATTTCGATAAGATGGATTACACAATTTTGTTGACTCCAAATCCGTAGTGTACATAATTATTTATATCTCAGTATCTTCATTGGTAACGTTGAAGAGAAAATATTGCCCACGATTTATTTTATATTTCAGCTGAAATTTTAGACTTCGTACCATAATCAAAACGTATGAATATTAAACAATAAAATGAGAACCCATATTTTGTAAATCGATAGCATTACTCTTCGCAAAATATTGTAATATCTTTCAAACAAATTGGAAATTAATGATCTAATTTGCGAAGACCTTTTTAATGGGATTCAATTAATATGGCTGTAGATGAATATTTCTATCTACTGATTTCATAATTACGTAATTAGTTACATGGAATAATTGAAAAATAACATAGGTACTTATATGTATAGGTATATTAAAGAGGCCGCGGCTTCGCCCGTATGATATACTGATATACAGTTCACTCATAAGCACGGGCCTTTTCTAATTATGACGGGAAAATTTACAAAAGAGGTAAATAAGATCTTTCACGATATCTTGCTTGACAAATAATTAAATGAAAAATTTTGAAAAAACCCACGAGACGTATAAAAAAAAATTCAAAATATGTTTACTGCAGCGCCCCCTAGTGGGTTGTCACCGTAACACCTATCCAAAAGCATGCACCAATCAAACCCAACCAATAAAACTGCAAAATAAAACTGCATCAAAATCGGTACAGTAGTTTAGGAGAAAATTGGCAACATTGATTTGCATTAAACATGCTTTCTGTAGCGCCCCCTGTTGAGTTGTCATTGTAACACTTATCTAAGAACATGCTCAAATTAAAGTCGAACCCATAACTGAAAACTGCATCAAAATTAGATTGATAGTTTCGGAGAAAATGGCAACATGGATTTGAACAAACAAACAACCTCTCACGCCAAACGCATATACCGTGTCCGTTCCGTCGTGGGTAACAAAAAGATAGTGGACAGTTATTTTCATACATAAGTATAACAGAACTGGCAGTTACCCGCGGCTCCGCCTGCGTGGATATCGGTTTTCGTTACCAAATGCAGCCCAAGGTCTAATCCATATCTGTACGAAATTTCATCGAAATCCGTTCAGTGGTTTAGGCGTGAAAGCGGAACAGACCGACAAACAGGCAGGCAGAGTTGCTTTCACATTTATAATATTATAATAGTAATCCAAAGAAAGCTATTTGTAAGATAAATTAATTAAGCAGCTAGCTACATCAAGCCACAACCTAAGTCCACCTCCATTGGCCGACGCACACAATTAGGTACAATCTGTGCGTGTGATTTTCATATTGATTAAAATACTAGTTATAGGTACTAGAAAGACTAATTATGTATACACGGTAAAATTAAAACTTGCTAATTACTTACATAATCACTTTCAATCATTAATTCAAATATTGGCAGATCCATACTAATATTATAAATGCGAGAGTAACTCTGTCTGTGTGTCTGTCTGTTACGCTTTCACGTCTAAACCACTTAACGGATTTTGATGAAATTTGGTATAGGTGTAGATTAGACCATGAGAAAAAATAAAGTCTATGTTTGATCGCAATAACCGACATCCATATGGGCGGAGCCGCGGACAAAAGCTAGTCGTCTATAAATGTAAAATAAAATATTTTTAGATCCAGATAACACTGCCACTATGATATATCTAAAAACATTTTGGACCTTACGAGCTAAAACTATATTATTTTTCAGCATAAACATAACTAACCCTAAATTCTGCAAAAAGTACTCATAGAAAGTATTTCAGTGATCTGAGATTTCTTTATCCTAAGTAATTTCTAGTTAGCTAAAATGTTACATAGAGTTTGAAATTACTACATTTAGCATTTGTTTGTGACAGAACACACAGTATCTGAAATTTAATTAAAATTTCTGTAGTAATTAATTAGGCTTTGGTAGTTTAGTATTGTGCAGTATTGGTGTCCCCAGTCAATCAATATTGTTGATGACGTAATCCCTATGTCAATATTGGTAAACAATGAGTTAATACAGTGCCTATTGTTTATGCAGCTTTACCATTTGACGATGGTCTTTGTTTAATATATTGAGGACTTCAGTAGCTGTCTCGTTTATTAAGCTCTAGTCTATTACGAGGTATTATTTGTGCCCACTTAGACTACTTATATACAAAGTTACAAACTCTATAAGTGAACGCTGGAAGTGTCATTTCTACGCGTCGTTCTAAATGTCCACAAATTGGGTAGAAGTTGTAGCTCCCATGGTATGCACATATTGATAGTTTAAAAAACAATAGTTATATTTGCTCTTTGCTCTCTCTTAGAAAACACGTTTTTTACGCCGTGTTTTATGATGCATTTTACTAGCAGAGTGGTATCTGTATACCTATAATCAGCTCGGCGAACCTTGATCCCTATGACAGTTCATACTAGTGACGGGTCGTGTCGATATATCGCAACTTTTTATAGGCAAAGGCGTGACTTGCATTCAGCCACATCGATAAACATGTTTTTAAAATATAATCTACATTACTATAATTATAATGCTTGTTATATTTACAAGTATCCGTGTATTTGTATATGGGGTTGCCAATATTCCGATGCAGAGGTAACATGGTCGGACTGTATAATTTTAATGTGAATTAAAATTTTAGTTATAGCAACACTATCTGATCTGTCACTACGCTAGTACTGTCAGTTCGCTACGCCAGTACGAGTGCTAACGCCTTGTATGCGCCACGTGTTTTGTTGTGTCAACGGAATCCTTTGTTTATTACTATTGTTGTTTTCTGTTTTTGTTATTGTTGCTGTTTTGTTTTTGTTGGTGTTTCAAAATGCCGAAAAGACTGAGAAAAACTGTACTCAACAGTGAAACGCGGGAGTTTGTTGTACGCTTGCGTGACTATTTTGCTCGCGAACTACAAAATGGCGGACCTTTGTTGCCACTTGACAACGTACGCGACCGTGTTGCTGATGCTTTGGGAATTGGCAAAGCTACCGTTTCCCGAATTACAAAGGAGAAGTTCGGCGAATCGTCGATGGAGGTGAACAAATTATCAACTCCAAAGAAGAAAAAACATAATAGGGCACGACCCGTAACTAACCCCGATGATTTCGACATGGCAGCGATACGAAACCATATTTACGGCTATTATTTTCGAGGTGAACTGCCGACTTGCACAAAATTATTAGCGTCGCTGAAATCGGCTGATTTATTTAAAGGTGGATTCACTTCTCTCAGACAGGTTATAAAAAATGTGGATTTCGTTATGGGAAGTGTGACAAAAGAAAAGTGATAATGGAGCGGAAGGACATTGGATTGATGAGGTGTGATTTTCTACGACAAATAAAAAACATCGAGAACTGGGACAAGGTGGTTTATCTGGACGAAACGTGGCTCAACGCCAATCACTCAGTCTCCAAAACATGGACAGACGACACAGAGAAATCCTGTACCAAAGCACCAGAAGGCAAGGGCCAGCGTTTGATTATCTGCCACGCTGGCACAGCCAAAGGTTTTGTACCTAACTGCTTGTGGGCCTTCAAATCCGTGAAAACAAGTGATTATCACGAAGAGATGAATTTTGAGAATTTCAAGAAATGGTTCACAAAACTATTAGACAATTTAAACGAGCCCCACTACATTTTAATGGACAACGCCCCATACCACTCTGTGCAAATTAATAAAGCGCCTACCGCGAACAACAATAAAGGCGAAATAATAGAGTGGCTGCAAAACAATGGTGTGGCAGCTAATACTCAAATGCTGAAAAAGGAATTAGTTAGATTGTTGAACCTTCATAAACAGCAAACAAAGAAGAAATATTTCTTGGATGAGATGGCAAAATCAAAAGGGCACACCGTGATTCGGCTACCGCCCTACCACTGCCAATATAATGCAATCGAAATGATATGGGCGCAGATCAAAGGTGGGTTGATTTGTATTTATTTTAACATGTTTTTATTTAGGTCACTGGTGACTGTCTAGTCGGCTAGTACTATTTAAAGCTATTTTATTTCACAGCAAATTGCATTTTTATTTTTATCCATGTGCTTATATCAATTACACACTTTTAACGTACAAAATTATGTACTTATAATGTACTTACCCCGATCTCGCTCTTTGACTTTGCATCATTTTCAATCTAAACCATTATTGTTTCAGGTTGTGCAGCCAGGCTTAACACCACTCCACCATTCACAGCTAATAAAATGCTTACGTTGCTACAAGAGGCATGTAGTCAAGTGACTCCGGACAATTGGAGGAAAGTGGTTGAAAAGACGAAAAAACTATGCTTAGATGATTGGAATCGAGACGTGCGATACGACAATATAGTAGACCAGCCGTTTTTAATAAACATAGGAGAAAGCAGCTGCAGTTCGGATTCCGAGTCTGAGACGCAATCGGTGACACCATTGTCAGATTCAGATTAATGTATATTAAAAAATCATAAATAAACCGCTTTTGTTTTATTTGAGTAGGTATATACAATAAATTTGTTAAATCTCCTTTATTTTATTATCGCAAACAACTTAAATGATTATAAATCTGACACTAAGAGCGTAGGTGCTCTATTGATGTATTTTGTACACTCGTTTCCATTTTCGATATTTGTTTATCGATACTTTTCCGCACTAGTCGATATCTTCCAAACGGAGTAACTTTTGCAGGACGTCAACGTAAAGTCTGATTGAGATAATTTCTTGTAAGTGTTAATAATTATTATAATTCCAACGGGATATTATTGTAATTGCATATATCTGCCTAAAATTAATAAATATCATTTTTAGACACCGCCAATTCGATTATAATATAACGGTGACGCTACTACAAGGTTGTGTCGTGGGAATAACTGTCAGTGTCATAGGGATCAAGGTTCGCCGAGCTGATTATAGTATTTATGGTCTATGCGTGCAGGAAAATGTAAAAAAAATATATTTAGAAATATAAAAATAAACTAAGGGGCGGTATCGAAACTAAGAATCAATGTATTTTTTGTTTATTAAGTTGAATTTACTGTGAACTAGCTGTTGCCCGTAGCTCCATCCACGTGGCTATCGGTTATCGCAATCAAACATAGCCTATGTGTTAATCCAAGGTGTCAGCTTATACCAAAGTTTATTAAATTCGGTCCAACTGTTTACCCGTGAAGAATTGGGTGTCAGTCACTTGATCGCTATCTTTGCCATTTACCTATTACGACCCACTTAGAATAGGGTTGCTCTATTCTTTGAGTTACGAAGTAATTTGAAGAATTTGGAGGTGAAGGCATAGTAAAAGTAAAACTATTAACAGTAAAGCGTGTGCTATGTACTTATATATTTTACTAGCGGATGCCAGCGGCTCCGTTCGCGTAGGTTATTGCGGTTTTGGGTCATTTCTCCGGTTCCACTCAACCAATTGCGATACGTAAGATTTAAAATCTGACAACGACTTTTCTAATAAAAAAAGCTATCAAAATCCATTCAGTTGTTTTTGTGTCCACTGCGAATAAACAGACAGAATTCCATTAATAATAATATATGTTTGTATTGTTTGAAGTCCTGATAAGGTAAGATAGATATTTAAAGCAAGAAGAACTTCTCAGTGATGAACAAGATTTCTCCTTTCTCGATATCCCAGCACTCGCGCGTATTATTATCGAAAATAGAATGAAGAGGGAGAACTCTTTAAAAAAAATGAGCATTGTACTGGATTTAATTCAATTAAAATAAAGTTAAATAAGAAACAAAAGCTTTAAAATCCTCGTTTTTTTTTCAAATATGCCATAATAACGTGTTACATTTAAAAATAGAACTTACCTAAATAGAATTCCACGTTGTCCAATCTGTAACAAAAACAATACGTAACATTAGTGAGATCCAACGTGACCCAAAAGCTAATGGCGAACAAAGATATAAGACAAGCAATATACTTATCATGTCGTAAAAGTGAGTAGGTAACAGTTTATTGACCCTAAAGGCGTGTTATCGTTACATTTGCATAAGGCCAGCCATACTCACGACCTCTTGCTCCCACTAACCCTCCGTTTTTACGAGCAGGATGTGCCTACTTGATCTAGGTATGATCCACCCTTGGCAAGAAAATATATTTATCTCGTTCAAGTCGTACCCACCACCTTTTAATTTACAGCTTTTGCTTGATATATTTTATGCGCGGGTGATGATTTAAGTGGTCATCCGATTATTCTACTGCTATTATTGCTATTATAGGGTTAGCTGTTTATTGAGTTTATGTTGTATAACAATTAGAATAGATTCCTACATGTGTGTATATAATTACATACACGTAGATACCTATGGAACATACACCTTTGATTTATTATTATAGGTTTGTAGGTACAACTTGAAGCATTACGATCTTTTGCGTTAGGGGGAACTTGCCTCTAGTCCACAGCCCACATTTTTTCTATAGAGCCTAATAGACACTAAAAGTTTTTACTTTAGTGTTACCTGTTTAACATACTCCCTTCCTCTTTTTATTCGGTATTTTTTTTATTATACGATGTTCCTTTAAATTACTGTAATGAAGATGTTTTACAATACATTAAAATGCCCATCTAAAATCAATAATACATAGACAATACATATTCTTTAGCAAAGTGGCAATCACAAGTTTGGTAATTCAATAAACTTAGAACATTGCGTTTGAGTTTTATTTTTAAGAAATTCCAAACACGCTTCGTCCGAATAATAATCCTTGTTTGAATGCTAATTAATTCGAATTAATTTCACACTTTGAAAAGGTATAATCGAGTTGACAATGGTGAATTACTTTCTCGGGAAATCTTTCATGATTGTGAAAGAGCCCTGTATTATGTTAACTTTTATCTTTAAATACTTTGAAAGTTTATTATTTAACTTTTTTAAAAGGCGATTTCCAAGACGAGAAGAAGTAGAACACGACAACTTCTGTGTGACACTTAAGTACCGTAAAAATTCCAGTTGATTGCATTCAGATGTTGAATTTATACTTCGTGAGTTCGTACTTATTCACTGAAGTTAGAGCAAACAGAATTTTGAGCAGCATGCTAATTTACAAGATATCGTCTTCGCATTAGCAATACAGCTAAATTATGAACCAGAAAATATTTTAACTGAATTACGCAGAAAATTATGCTAGGTATAATGAGCGCAATATCTTGGCGTATTATTACGTTATGGAAGATGAGTTAAGCATGATCTTATTGCCTAGCTTTATGCCGTTAGTCATACTTTATAGAGAGTGATCAATTATCTACAAAGAAAATGGCAGGTGATAAATATAATGAGGATTATGCTGAAAACATTAATAAGTATCTAAACTTCTAAATCTACATTACTACCTGGTTAACTTTTTTATAATAATATTATATCCATCCATCCATATGGATGGTTGATGGCTCACGTATTTAAATCCCCGAATGGGTAGGCAGAGGTGTTTTAGCACCGACGTTTCGCCAATTATGATTTTCGGCCCCATTACGTAATAGGGGGAGGGCGAGCCTATTGCCATCTAGCGGGCCTTTTGTTTTTGTAATCCATACTTCCATACTAATATTATGAATGCGAAAGTAGCTCTGTCTGTCTGTATGTTACGCTTTCTCGTCTAAGCCATTGAACCGATTTTGATGAAATTTAGTATAGGGGTAGATTAGACCTTGAGAAACGACATAGGCAATGTTAGGTCGCGATAACCGACATCCACGCGGATGGAACCGCGGGCAAAAGCTAGAATTATACTTATATTTTGCAATAAATAGCTTTATTTAGCTTAGCGAGAAAAAGCTTTGAGATATCAAATAACTTTACTATGACTCGAGATGTCATTTCATAATATTAACGATTATTCATCTCATTTCGGAGACAGCGAGCTGTCATCAAACTCAAGTTTGAAATTCGTTACGAACGTCATTTTAATGTTCAGAAATAACATACATGCCAGATGTTTAATAAGCGTACTGTTAAACGCCACGCACAAGGGCATAATTTGAAAAAGAAAAATTGCAATAGGTAATAAAATGTAAAACAATTTTCAGAGATGGAATACGGATGTTCAAAATAAACAGGGCTAACATTCATCAAGACTTTTGTAAATGATTTTTAAGGCAGGCGCAACGACTGAATGGCTAATGAGGCTCCGCATTGGGCTCTTTGTTTCAGCATATTCATTACCTGCTACCATCGCCGTTTGCTTACAAAAAAGTATTCATTGTTTTCCGCCCACTCTCTGGAGAGTAAACAAACAATATCTCTAACAATTTTGGGGTCAAGCGATTTCATCCGGTGAATATTCAGGAGATAATTAGAAGAGAAAACAAGCTTAATTAGTACAAATCGCGTTGCAAGAAATTGTTCCCAAGGCTTTTTGCTAAATGTTGTGATGAAATTAAATCAGTAAGTGAGTTTAATTGACAATGCTTAAACAATTGTTTTATTTTGCTACTATTATTAATCATACTATAGATTTAGGCCATCAATATTTTTAGGCTAAAATGTTTTAGTTGAATTTGATTAGCGGATATAACTCCATCGTCCCCCTTTCAGCCACGGCCTACTACAGGTTGCTTATGCGCGTACTGGTAGACTTTCTCGTTATTGTAACAGAATGAACGAAGTCTGGATAAGATTGGTAGGTAATGTAACAAAAGACGATTTTAGCTAGGTAGTTCTAGGTTTCGGAGAATTTTGTTTCTGTACCTTGAGTGTATTTAAGTAATCTTCTACCAATTAATAATAACTCTTGTATTTAGAATAAGGAATGATTTCCAACTATCGTTTTAGTACCTAAAATTTTTAAGGTATAATGAAAACAAATTTCGATAGACTCTCATTGTTCATCAATCAATCGATTAGCCTATTGCAGTCTACTGCTAGACATAGGCCTCGCGCAATTGTTCAAAATGTATGTATATTGTTCTTTTACACTTGTTCTGACAGATTCGTAACGTAATGACTCCAAACAAACAAGACAGCAAATAGATTGCACTGTGTGTTTACAAACAACCATTCACTCATGGCTAAGCTTTATTACATTAAATAAATTACCTTTAACATAATTATTTTTTACAGCTCGTTATTTTAATCCAGCTTCTTAAAAATTCTCGGATCAACTTATTCTCATGAACATGCCCAGTAGATGACAACAATCCTCTAGACTTAAACTAAACCGAATTATTGAATGTAGAGTCGCAATCTTTCAAAGCCACCAGAGGCAGCGGTTAAATTATGGAACCGTAAGCCACGTCACATTTCCTAAATTGGTTACCCAACGTCACGTCACATTCTCTAAACACTTGAAAATGACACATGAGTTCACACAACGCCGTACCCATACTGCACGTGTGATTTACAAAGTAAAGACTAGATGTATGTAACTCAAACTAAGTATCAACTTGCAGCTTTGAATCTAGCTGCTACGAATCAAGTTGTACCTAGTAACAATAACTTGTTACTTTAACTACTAACTAACGCTAACTGATTAGTGAGTTAACTGTTTTGAGCTTTGTTAATTTAAAAATCAGCAAAGCGATGGTATATCTGGGAAGGATTTTTAACCACACCCAAAAAGAAATTATTCTAAGTACTGGAAGGAAGATTATTCATCCGGTCAACGGTGTCTCTGCTAGTACTGGAGATGTAGTGTGAGTAAGAAAAACCTGAATTCAAATATTTCCAAAAACTTTAAAATCTATGAGTTTGATAAAATGTTTTAATTTTTTTAC
The DNA here is from genome assembly GCA_914829495.1 of Eilema sororculum. Classification (NCBI taxonomy): domain Eukaryota; kingdom Metazoa; phylum Arthropoda; class Insecta; order Lepidoptera; family Erebidae; genus Eilema; species Eilema sororculum. The sequence continues at coordinate 12,516,895 of OU618543.1, read as the reverse complement.
TAAGTGTAATGTAAGTTAAATATAATTATGATAGTAATCTTACAAATAAAAACAAAACCACAACTTTTAATAATAGGTAACATTCCATTCGAATTTCGACACAACCAAATTTAGAAGCAAGCATCAAATATACTACCGTTAAAGAGAATTTTTCCGCATAAAGCACCTTGTTGCGAGTTTATAGATGGGGTAAGTGTTGTCGAGTAAATCCGAACAAATATGGATAGGGAAATTCTAGCGGCAACCAGTTTCCGCCCGTGCAGCCTTTTGCATCGAAAACTGACGCATCATTGGATAGTGTTGTGTGGTATGCTAGCTCTGCCCTTTTAATATTTCATGTTGGACGAGTGTGAGCGGTGAGGGGCAATGTAAAGTCGTTTTGAAACATAGTTAAATCAACCTCTGAATACCTATGGATGTTTTAGAATGTATAAAATATATTTCTCGACGAACGTTAGGTGTTTTGAAGTGTTCACGTTATGATTATGATACATCCTACTACCTACTTCCTTTAGGTGTTATCATATTATGTGGAAAATACGTCAAAACTGGTAAAAAGTTTCTCAAGGTTTTGCAGGGGAATATAGTTTATTCAGGATTTTGATTATGCTGATTGCATATCACAGAATGTCAGTTAAAAACGACAAATTCCAAATATAAAAAACGGTATACCAAAACATTCAAAATAGGCTAAAAATAATATACGTAATAACGGACAGAGACCCAACTAAAGCCGCATAATCGCTGACATAATCACCGTTTTTCCTATTTCGCACGGGGCTCTAAAAAATGGAAAAAATAATATAGTCCATTTGAGCGGCGCGCACGTCCCAACAGTACAGGCGGGGACATCTAATATTGATGGTGTATGTTAGAGAGGCGCGGTGGGGACACATGCTCGCCTCTTGACCGTAAACTGTGCGCTGACGTGAGGCGCGGTGTACTGGCTACTGACGATGCATACGAACTGAAGCGTAAGCCAATAAAGTACCCAAATGAATTTAATATTCAAATTGATAAATATTTCTAAGATTTTTTTTAATTACGGGTGAACTATTAGCTATTGCCCGTAGTTCTACCGGCACGGATGTCGGTTATCGCGATTAAATATAGCCTATGTCCTTTTTTAACCCCCGACGCAAAAACGACGGGGTGTTATAAGTTTGACGTGTCTGTGTGTGTGTGTGTGTGTGTGTGTGTGTGTGTGTGTGTGTGTGTGTGTCTGTCTGTGGCATCGTAGCGCCCAAACGGATGAACCGATTTGGATTTAGTTTTTTTTGTTTGAAAGGTATATTAGTCGGGAGTGTTCTTAGCTATGTTTGAATAAAATCGGTCCAAGATGGCCGCCGCCACAACATGTCGGAATACATATTTCTTCATAACTCCCTCAATATGGGTATCAAATGAAAGAGCTTGACTAGTAGATCAATTTAAAAAGTATAAAATAAAAATTAAATTAAAAATTTAAAAAACCCCCGTCACAAAAAGCACTTCCAAAAAGTTGAAAATAAATTAATAAATTTTGATTCAACGGTTGCCATGTCGGGGGACCTTGAATTGTTCCAATAATATAACGGAAAGCTTAACCAGTTAGGGTCCCCCGACATGGCAACCGTTGAATCAAAATTTATTAATTTATTTTCAACTTTTTGGAAGTGCTTTTTGTGACGGGGGTTTTTTAAATTTTTAATTTAATTTTCAAGATCTATGGCAGATTATATCTGTACCAAATTTGATAAAATCCGATTCCATGGTGTAAGCGTAAGAGCGTAACAGACAGATAAACAGACAAATAGGCAGAGTACATTCCATTTACAATATTAAGCATGGATTAAATACTTTTAATTAAATTCTCAAAAAGCTTAAGAGACAAAGCAGGCAGATTTGTAATCGTATGTATCGTAAGTAACAGCGAAACTTTAATTAACCGATGTTTTACTAAACTTTAATTAATATCATGAAAAATAGTTTCTAGTTTAAACTTGAAAGTGGGTTAGTGTGGACCCACTTGTGTTACTGATAATTGCCAATTTAAGTGCCAATAAATTTTATGTACCCACAGTTATAAATCCAACTTTACGTTTAGAGGTCTCGAGCAAATATATTAACGATAAAATTAATTCAATAAAATGGAAATTCTATTCCTTTACTCTTTTCCTATAAATTAATTCATTCAAATCTCATAAAAAAGACGTATGTACTGAAACCGGCAAAATTATTTTGTTTAGTTACTTTTCTTCCCGGACCATAAACGTTATTGAAAATTTTGTTTAATAAAAAAATCCTATTCCTATTCCTATTTTCATTGGGTTCATAAAATTGGTAAAATACGCTCATTGTATTGGAGGACCGTGAGATGTATCTATTTTAATTGATAGTTTCAAACGTTTGATTGTTTCTATAAATCATACGACTCTCCCTCTATCAATACAAGATAACAATCATGATTAAGTTGAAGCTAAGCTATTAAGTTATAAGGTTAGTCATCTTAAAACCTGTTTCTGAGTGTCAAAATGTCAAAAATAATTCACGATATCGATACTCTGTCTCACTTTGATTTGATCTTTTAGAGTTAGTATGTGAACCCGAATATACTTTCAGATTGGCATTATTCTACCGAAAGCGACTTACCTGAAATTAGTCATCAAAGACAGCAATGTTAAAAGTAACATGTATACGTTGGTCCTTAGATATAGGCTTGCTTGTCCCATGAAAATATTCAGACTCAAACATATATTTCTACAAACGTACGCACACAAGCAGGTAATACAAATTTACGAGTTACAGCTGGGAATTGAACAGTGTCATTGGGATGAACTGTGATCAGGAACCGTGTTTCGTTATTGATACACACCTCCATGTTATTATTACAGTGAAATATTAAGTTTTATGAAACGTTTTGTGCGTAGAGTTCAAGGTTTCTTTTAGGTACTTATTTTAAATTTTACACATTCTTCGTACAAATTAATTCGTTCCGTGGCTAATGTGGAAATAACACACTAATTGCCACAGAAACTTATAGTTAGTTTTTTTTTAAAACTGACATTACTAATATTCCCTCTTACCCCTCCAACTAAGCTAAATTACTTGTGCTAGAAGTGGGTTCACGTAGGTAGTGTAATAGCCAGGATCCGAATCCGAGACCTCTCGATCGTAAGACCGACTCCTTAACCACTAAGCTACCGACGCCTCGAATCGTTCTTTGGTCATAATATTATTTCAGAAGTTGGGTTCATGCCGTTGGTTTACTGAGAGAGAAATTAGTGGGTAGTTTGGGTACTATATAGGGCTGTATAATTCCTTCAGGGCCTAAGTCAACCTCAGCTGCTAGTCAATACTCATAAAATGCTGTATAACGGATAAGGCTTTGGGTTTAGTTATCCCTATGGTTGCAGACGGCAGACTCCCTTATACAATTTTATTAAGTTAACCAAATCTAAAATAGGTAAAAAACCTATGCCAGAGCCTCTTTCGTTGATTGGTCAATGGTCAGACAAGTCTGAACATGCAGAAATGCACTCCTTAATAATATTTGTGTTAGTGTATATTACGAAAGTTATCATTTCTCATATCTAAAATGAGCAAAAGTATACTGTAGGTACATTATATCCAAAATAAAGCATTAGTAGCGCTAATTGTTAGAGAGAACGTACCTCTAACAGTTACAATTGCCACTAAGGAAAGCCCTTAGGTAATAACGTGTCAGGTTTAATGGTCGCTATAACGAATAACATACTCTAGAACGTAAGCAGTGCTTTTCGTATCAAACATAGTTTTGTGCAAAAGGAATGTCAATATCGAGGTTTTGTTACGTTGTGAAATCGTTTTGTTGCATGATTAACTAATATTAAACATTGTAGCCTGGGTTACAATTAAATTATTTTAATTTTGAGATGTATCTTCTTTCACTATCTTTCTATATTTTTAAACTGAAGCGTTAATTTGATTGAACGCACAATTCTGACGCTCAGATTTGAAAACATATTTTTGTATTGCCTAGTTCTTGGGGAAGGGTAATTAGGCTATTATATCATAACGCTACAATACTTAGGAGTTATCAATAGTAAATGGAACAATATAAAGTTCAAAAAGAATTGTCAATACCTAGGAGACAAAAAAGCATACAAATTTACAAATCTTATTTTTACTGAGAAATTTAACGTTGTACTTAATAGAAGATTTTTAAAAAATATTTCAGAATTTATTACAGGCTTTTTTCCTCACGTATGCGGGAGGGAGCAACTGTGAAATATTTGCTGCGTCAGGAAAAAATATGGCAATATTTAAACAATATTTTATTCCCATTCTTAATGCATATGACGGAGGTGAATTAAGGAGGCGATGTAATTTAATAATAATTGTATGTAAATAAATTCTCGTTTAGCTACAAAATACGTGCTTACGTCAAAACTGAGATGTGGGTCGTCTTTACGTCCCCGCGTATTAGCAAGCTACAAAATGGATTAAGTCCCCGTCGTGAGAGGGATTTAATTAATAGGAAATCAGAATATGTAGGTACCCACGTAGATATAAAAAATATAATTTTCATATCCCTTTAACACATCGTACTGACTGAATTGGTTTATTCGATTATGTTTTGGTGATGAACAATTTACCCTTATCAACAGTTGATTTGTATGACGTGCCGCTAATAATAAAATTACAGAAGTAAAAGTTTGAAGGAGGAGGCGTATGAAGTTGTAAAATTTGGTTACGTTTTGTTAAATTACAATTTATTGGGATTTGTTGATGCATTTTTATAAAGAGAAAGATTTGTATTTGTATTTTTTGTATGTAACGAATAAACTTTAAACTACTAGACCGATTTCAACAATTCTTTTGCCATTAGAAAGCTACGTTATCAGGTATTGCAATACCCACATAGGCTTTATATCATCACGGTACTTTCAGCGATGATGGGATCAGAATTCGACGCTGATGGAACCGCAAGCCACAGTTATTTTATAATAAAACTAGCTTTTGCCCGCGGCTCCGCCCGCGTGGGTGTCGATTATCGCGACCAAACATAGCCTATGTCCTTTCTCATGGTCTAATCTACCCCTATACCAAATTTCATCAGAATCGGTTCAGTGGTTTAGGCGTGAAAGCGTAACATACAGACAGACAGACAGACAGACAGACAGACAGACAGACAGACAGACAGACAGACAGACAGACAGACAGAGTTACTTTCGCATTTATAATATTAGTATGGATTATCGATGTTTGGGTTTGTTATGGATTAAATCAATCTCACCTGGTAAACTTGCTTATTTCCAGACGTGGCTTTGGTGCTGGCTTTCTCTAAGCGTAGAGAGGTCATACAAATAGGACAAGGACACCAATTACGATTAATTGATTTCTTTTTGCTAAAATTCGTAGTGGCCCCATTTTTCCTGATGGAACCAAGATTTTTTTGAACTTCATGCACAAGTATCTACATAGGCGGACTTAAAAGTCAAGAAGGCCTCTAGAATGTTGGGATTTGTTTTAAGGAATTGCAAAGTATTTCGAAATAACAAAACGAAAATACTACTTTACAACAGCCTTATACGTAGTATCCTGGAGTATAGCTGTGTAGTATGGCGACCTCACTATGCCACGCACTCACTGCGTATTGAACGTATCCAGAAACGCTTTATATGGCATTTAGCGTTTGCCAATGGCTTAGTCAAGAAAATACGTTCTTATAAAAACCGTCTGAAGTATTTCCATTTGAAAACCTTGGCTGGTCGTAGACTTCTTAACGAGGCAATGTTCGCTTGTAAAGTTTTCGGCATGAGAATTGACTGTTCCCATCTGCTTGCTCTATTCCGGTTGCGTGTGCCCTCCAGGCTCCCTCGCTTCGTCATCACACCACTTCATTCCCCACTTAGAAGGACTGTACTAGGTGCTAATTCCCCATGCGCAAGATTGTGTAAAACGATAAACAGTTGCAGTGATCAAATTGATATTCACTTTGATTCTTTGAGCAAAATTAAGTCGACTCTCATGAGTTTAACTGAGTTCGAATGATAGTTTAGGTTGCTTTTAGTTAATTTAGGTTTAGGATACTGCATTTCCTGTAGACTTCTTTTTTGTTTCATAAGACGGAGTATATTTGTACATGTATTATAAACTTACTTATCCTTTATATTGTGGTTATTCATAAGCGGTGTTTACCTATAAGTAATTGTTGCATTATGTTCTATATCTCTGCATAAATTTAGTGTAAGTATTGATATGTAAACAATTGTTGGTGAACCTTTTTAAAAAAATAAAATAAAATAAAATAAAATTTACGTTAGTTTTGGTGGTCAAGTGGCCCAGGTTTCTCGCAGACGATTCAGTTTTAATCTTTAAAATGTATACGTAGTAGAAATTTTACTATAATAATAATAAAACAATTAATAAATATTGCATAACTTGCTGTAGCGTCGTGCGTTTTCATTGTCTTAAGTCGACATCGGAATGTTCAATCGAGTAAACTTGCATTATCTTGCATTGATCAAGGGGACGGGTATACATACTCGTTCTCTATGACAACCGTCAAACCATGGAGATAAACTCTCTATGGAAGCCTATCGCTTAAGCTCTATAAATAGGGGAGCGTCCCATGACGTAAAGTTTATAAACGAGGGCTAATCTATTTACATATATTACTGATCGCTCTAATTATTTTTGAATAAAGAATTTAACTGGTCAAAAAAAAATTTAACATAAGAAGTATAAGGCCAAAGGATTGTTCAAAGGCAGTTATCGGGGTCACATCCTAACGCGATATTCAAAACATGACGTATACACTGGTGACGCTATGGAGCTCGTATCCAGCAAACTGAGCTGCCCCTAACTTGATTATCTAGTTGAGAACGGTCGAAATATGTCTCCCTGGAATCGACACACAAAGAAATGAAAAATACATACCTACTTTCGCAACATGGCTATACTTCATTGAAAGGGATAATTCTAGAGATGTTAGAACTTGCTAGTGTCTAATAACAGCTTCTTTATAGGTCACCAAATATCTGGTATTCCTTGAATACCTAATTGGACTATATCCAATTAACTAACCTAACCTAACGACATTGCACCTTTATTCGCAAATATTTTTCTTAGAACATTGATTTAAAATCTCTTATCCTAAAATCAAGAAACCTTTAGTAACAGCTCATTAATAATGCCATTATAATTATGATAATCATACAGCTCTTTCTTTTTAACCTTGCTCACTTGCGACGTCAAAGATAAAACAATACTATTATAGCGCCACGTGTATCATTTCTTTGAGAAAATGTATCTAGGCTAAGAAACAAGAATAAATATTGTCGTATTACTTTGAGTCATCTCCTTTATTGCGCGTCGTAAAGAAGAAAATAAGTTTGGGCAATTATTCAAGTAGATAAAGTTTAAAGACGTAATTAATCATTTTTGACATTCCGCAGGGGAGGTTGATTAAGGTGGCGGTAGAATAAATCATAAACACCATAATATTATAATTAATTGTTTTTGTAATTTGAAAATAAATTAACATTTTTTTTGGTAATGTTTGTTAAAATGTTGAATAACTTGTTAGTGGAGTTAGGACGTGAACTGTACAATTAGAATAAAGTTACAAGAGTAGAATTTGGGCTACACCATCTCTTCCCATGCGGTGTCGTACAAGGCGACTAAGGGATAGGGCAGTTTAAAATTAGTAGATATAATATAGCCCAGGGTCAGCCTTAGATGCATGGTTTAAGTTTAAATAGTGCTCGGAATACGGCAATAGGCTCACCCCCTATTACGTGGGACCGAATAGAATGATTGGTAAAATGTAGGTGTTAATTCACCTCTGCCTAAACCACCGGGGATAAAGGCGTGATTATATGTGATGTGTGATGAATGGTCATTACATGAAAATAATCGCTTATAATCCTATTATTAAGTATGATAAATGTGAAATTTTTAGAAGATATTTTGATGTTCGGAAACCGGATCAGAATTCAATAAAGATGGAACTGGGGGCAGCAAAAACAAAACGTATAATGACTGAATCTCAGTTTATAAGAAATCCAAACAAATACGACTAACAATGTTCAGCGAAGGTACTTCCAGTATAGCTTTAGCTCAAAGATTGAAACAGATGTCGTATGTCGCAGCGCACTCATTCAATAATCTGATTCAATTTCGAGTGAAGGTACAGTTTCATGCTTACTGACGTCTTATTTAATATTCCATTTCTGTGTTCACTCACCTATGAACTTGTATATCGGGTAAATATGAGGCATATGAGAGGGCTCACTCAAGAATACTCGTGGTAGACATCATTTGAGTATGCATATTAATATGTACATATAAACGCCTATAGACATATGACATACTTCTCTATATATATTTTTATACCACTTAGGTGTCAGACAAGCACATGGCCCACCTGATGGAAAGTGGTTACCGCGGCCTATGGACGTATGCAACACCAGGGGCGTTACACTCGTGCTGCCGGCCTACCCTGAAGAAACCTTCTAATGCCATTCTTGAAGAACCCCATATTGTACCCCATGGTTTACGTTTTTATAATAATTTGCCTGAATCAGTCCTTGGTATGCCTGACAATAAATTTAAAACCTTTGTGAAGACCACCTTATGTAAAAAAGCATACTATAGGACAGATGATTACCTTAAAGACAAAAATGTCTGGCTTGAGCATGGTGCAGGCCCCTCCTAAATTGCTGTAACTACGGCATAATGTTTAAATAGGAACGCGAACTTCTTTATTCTTTATTTTTGTTAACTTAGGTTAATTATTTTATTATAAGTTTTTTTTTATATAGGTACTTTAATTATCTTGACACGAGACATATGTACATTCGTCCATATTTAGTCTTAAGAACTTACTTTTTTTTTGTAAATTGACGTCCAGAAAATGCTACAGTGGAGTTTGTTGCGCCGTTTCTTCTCCACTGGTGCCTAGGAAGCGGTGGTAAACTTAGTTTTAAGCAGAATTTGACGTCAAAAAGCTGTAGTAGTGCTACACAATTTTAAATACCTTGAGTTTGAGTTTGTAGTTGCTTGGGAAAACCACGGATCCTATACCATTTATGATTTAATAAGTAGGTATTTGTTTGTAATTTAGACGAATGCATTATATTTGATTTGAATAACAGAATGCTTACATTAACGAAGCTGGGTAAAGTTTGTCATCACACAGCGTAAGAGTAAAAACTAACATGACATTGTGCTCGGAACAAATTACAGTAACCAACATTTCTTGAACTGAAACAAATTCAAAGTTAGAATTTTAAATAAAAAATACCTAATTATACAGCTAATAGACAAAATAGAATCATTATTGTTAAGTATTTACAAAGATAAAACATTTGAGCTTATATTAAAAATAATTAAAAGCAACACTAAAACGGAGAATATAAAATATCCTACTTTGTTTGCAACGTGCTCTAAATAAACACGTTGGTACACTTGCCGTTTGCCACTAATGGTCTGGTGAGTACGTGCCGTGGCTCAAACGAGGGGATATAATGCCTCGAAAATGTGAATGAAAATCTCTTGAAGCAGACTCACTATTTTTATTTTGTATAACAACACAGACTACTTAGGAAGTTATTTATCGTAATTAGACTTATGACTATAGTCTTACTAGATAAGTACCTAAATAATAATATTTCTAGTAACAAATGGCATAGCGAGCATGGTGTGGAGTGTCTATCATCTTGTAGAGGAGATTCTGGTTTGATCCAAGACTTTCGAGTTGGAGGTCGTCGTCAACTATTATCTGTGTTTGGCTTACGAAGCAATAATGTGACAGTGGTCGGGCCTTTTGACCTCGAGAGATAAACCTATATCAGAGTTTCTTGTGTTGATCAGCGGGTGTAGATGAGATTGCTTTAGGATCCGAAGATATTTGTGCTTATAATTATATTCCCGGTATAATTGTTAGCAAAAGGATTATATGATAGATATTTGGAAAATGATCGCGCAAAGATGACCCCCAGGGGTCGTCGAGTGAAGAGCTAGTATGAAACAGCTGTTTGACCGGTGATCAGCCCTTCTATGTGGGCCATTTGACCCATTTCCCCTATAACGACTGTCATACATGTTCATATAGCAACCGGGACCAACGGCTTAACGTGCTTTCCGAGACACGACCAGACCAATAGAAATACTCATTCACTACCGCCACGGAGTCCACGGAGGTGGTTAATCTATATCAATATATAATCCATTCTAAATATAATTATTATTTTTAAGATATCGGGATTATAGAGATATTGAAATTTGACTTGATTTGGGTGTATTTGAGTGTATGTGTTTGTTTAGGTGTATCTTTGCGTGGATATGTTTCTTTATAGGCATAAACGTGTAATAATTATGTATGTAAACCACGTGAGAATCATAATTACAATATTTACAAAGATAACACATTTATAATTATCCTTACACCCTTTAACAAGGGTAATATTTTGATATAATTGTATGCTTGGTTAATACCGGATTTCCGATGTTTAAGCCCGAAGGGATGAAGCTGTAAAATATGTCCTCACTGCTGGAGGCGACTTTGTTCTATATAATATTGCCAACCTTACATTTAACTTAAATAATGGGTATTAATGTTGCAATATCATAAGCGTGGATTTAGATAAACAAAGTATTATAATTATTGCACATATTATTAAAAACGCCAACATTATAAAATAATAGTTTGATATTGCGGAGAGACGCTCAAAAGTAAAATTGAATTTTAATCGACTTTAAAGTTAGTTTCTCAGTGGCTCGGTGACCTAGTGGATAAGGTATTCCCCTGTAAGGGAAATATCGCGGTTTCGAGTCCCACCCGAGCGATTCCCTTTTTAGGGTTCTGCAGCCAAATGGCAAAAACGGAACCCTTATAGATTCGTCATGTCTGTCTGTCTGTCAGTCCGTATGTAACAGCCACTTTTCTCAAAAACTTATAGTTTCAGAGAAAAGTGGCCTATTCTGTTGGAACTTAGTAAGTAGATGTATTCTGTGAACCGCATTAAGAATTTTACACAAAAATAGAAAAAAGCAATAAATTTTGGGGGTCCCCATACTTAGGATTTTTTTTTATCAAACCCATGCGTGTGGGGTATCTATAGATAGGTCTTTAAAAATGCTATTGAGGTTTCTAACATCATTATTTTCTAAACTGAATAGTTTGCGCGAGAGATACTTCCAAAGAGGAGAAATGTGTGTCTGTTTTTTTTAATGAATTGTTTCTTTTGTATTCCTTTATAATATGAACAATGGTAACCAATCATTCAGGAATGAAAAGCTTTCTATTAAATGAACTATTAACTATTTAGAGGAGGTTTAGTTTTCGTACCGTTCGTCAGAGTTGTATACATACAAGAGGTATATATATCGGCCTCTTGGGGCTATAAAATTCCTCTTGAAAGTACAACTTTTGTATATCCATAACAAAATAATGAGAATGGTTAGAAACGCCGTATGGGAAGGTATTTATTTTTGTTAACCGTAACATAAATCTCAAATTATCTTACCTGCTGAATATGTACGTAAATATATCTCTATTCTGCTGCTCTGAGAGGTAGCTCCAACAAATCTTGCGCGTCGTAATAAATTGCACCTTACTTTTCCGTTACATGCTACGGCGTCTATACATGAGACATGCGATACTATTTTCAAAATCTTGAAAAAATTAACGAAACTATGAGGGTCTTATACATAAGAATTGAAAACAGCGATACTGCAATATATACAATTGTGAACAATATTATCATCTTATGATCATGTACAATCAGTCTCATATCAATCATGAGGAATAAGTGCTCAAAATGATCTTAATTCCTTGATATTCTTTCCTGTCTGTTGACGGATTGTTCTGATATTTGGTACACACCCTTAGTTCGAATAAAACAGGTAAATCATAAAAAATCTATAAAACAGGTTAAATCAATAAAACAGGTTGGTTTGCCGTCTGATTACTGAACTGCCCTAGAGAAAACAAAACCGAAATTGTTGAGTTGATTTCTAAGAACATTTTCTTTTGCGGACATTCATATTCTTGCAATGGTTCAACCACGTGAATTTAAAAACACATGACGACAACATATTATGCCCTTTTTTAAAAAACGCTATACAGTTTTTTTTTACCCTACGTTATAAAGGTTCTCACAGGTCCAATTTACAAACCTGACAATCCGTTTGTTCGTTTGTGACCGGTCTGATCATGGGAAAAATAAAAAAGGTAAATGTAACGATTATATAATTTGCCCTCTGATCTGGATGAATAAATGAATTTGAAATTATTTGATCGCTGAAATCTAAATTAATAAGGTTAATCAATTCCTGGTACAACCTGTTTACGAATCACTGAACCAACCGTTGTTTGTTCAAAATATCTGCCTGTGAAAACGGTTCCTGATATTGATTTTGGTCTGATTCAATAACAGTGATTAACTCAGGTCAGCAAACACTTTGGGGCTCACAGCTGAACATTCCGTGTTGGTTTTTAAACCATATAGGTTTTAATATTCTTAATTTTCTTGGGCAGAGCAGCTACACTCTATTCCAGGTAGAATGTGGCTTGTATGGGAACTAAAATAAGTTAGTGTGGATTCCAGGCCCCAAAGTGCAAGCTTAGGATGCAACCGAGATGGATCCTCAGTTGATAAATAATAAATATATCATTGATTTAATTAATTAATGGCCGCGTGGTTCCCGGCAGAGTAGAATTTGGTCCACCCCATCTTTTCCCATGCGATGTCGTACAAGGCGACTAAGGGTTATGGATATTTAACATCAGACAAACATAGTCTCAGCCTCAAATCAGCCTCGATTGCACGGCTTGAGTCAACAATAGTGCCCGGAAGGCGGCAATAGGCTCACCCCCGGGACCAAATCTAATGATTGGTGAAATGAGCTTGTTAATTCACCTCTGCCTAACCCTCCGGGCATTTAATTAAGAAGGAAGAAGAAGGTACAAATAAATGTGTTGAATTGCAATACTAACATAAAAATATAATTATAAATGGATATTATGTTATGGGTGTACCTACATATGTGCGATAAGTACTTATAGCAAAAATACACTTATAAATCTTTTGGCTGTCTAACTACCTATCTGTTTGTTAGCGGTAGATACCAACTGATGTAATAAGGCATAACTTTGACTACTTTTTATATTATAAATATATATAAAGGTTCGCGCAAAAATAATAAAAAAAGAAAAGATGCTTGATTTCTTTAGCAACATTCAAATATAAGTAAGAGAGAATAAACTGGAACATTCTATATTATAACCTTCATAACCGGCCATTGTTGATTATCGTCCCTCAAAATCCTGTCCCAAGTATTAACTTAATGAATTTTACTTGACATAAAATTAGGCTGTTTTGAGTTAAGGGTCAGGGCATTAGCTTCTGGGCAACGGGGTGTAAGTGGGACATAATGGTTAATAAACTTGATTATATAGTGTTCCTTGTAACATTTGCTAGATTTAAGGAATGAATTTTAATAACTTTATTTAAAAAAAAAACTGTAGATGAAAGGAGAAGCATCCGGATCCGTATTACCCGTTTGTTCCTTATAAAGTAAATACGCTAAAATAGTTTTATCTCTACGTGTAATATTATGTATAAACTTCCAACTGTAGGTAATGGTTGTTATGTTTAATTTTGTTTTACCTTTGTTCATTTAGCACCACAGAATACATAGTACAGTTTATGTTATCTGTGTTGCAGTAGTTATTTATTATACTACTTGTATATCCATACTAATATTATAAATGCGAAGGTAACTTTGCCTGTCTGTCTGTCTGTCTATCTGTCTGTATGTTACGCTTTCACGCGTAAAGCACTGAACCGATTTTGATATAATTTGGTATAAGGGTGGATTAGACCTTGAGAAAGGACACAGGCTATGTTCGGTCGCGGTAACCGACATCCATGCGGGTGGAGCCGCGGGCAAAAGCTAGTAGATAATAATTTAAAAAGTCGTGGTAAGCACAAATAGGAGAGCGGGCCTCCTGGATTAGAACCCTGGTTTTGGTCGTAGATGATAATTAAATTTTTTGTTAAACGGTTTTATTTCATTTGGCCTGCTTGTTGGCGGGTCTTTAGTGATTAAAATGCTACCCCGCGTCCTGTTGACTGATCGATTTAATATAATTTATTATACACCTTCAATTCGGATGAAAATACAATTTAAAACCTTTTAACTTGTTTTTTAGCCTTTATTTTATAATTAGCTGTTGCCCGTGACTCTGTCCGTTGTCCGTAAGGAAATCTTATCCCTAATAATAGTATCCTTAACCATAATCCAGTTGCTATACGAACATCTATGACCGTTGTTACGGGTAGTTGGAGCTCTCAAAAGTTCAACAACTGGTCCAGCTGCAATGCTTCGATATCATCTTTGGGTGGAGGTCAGATGGCAGTCGCTTCACAGAAAATATCGAAGTTCAGGCAAATCTGCAGTTGGACTGGTAAAGCGAACCTCAGACTCCAAGCTTCGGATGCGACAGGGTTTAACGCTAAGATGAAGAAGAAGAAGTATCCCTAATAATATACCTAAATCTGTACATTCACTTACTTTGCTACGTCATAAATTAGGAAACACAATTGTATACCTGGCCAAAGAAATAACTGTATATAAATGAATTTTTTATAGCATTTATTATGCTAACTTTTAAGTTCGAAAAACATTGGAAAAAATGAAATGAGACTCGAACTCACGACCTTTCCCTTACAGGGGGATTGCTCTGCCAACCGAACTATTGAGCACCACTTGAATCATTCCAAATTTTCCTTCTCTTTATATCCGTCTATAAGAGCGACGGTGCAGCCATCTACCAACATTCTTACGAACTGTTGGAAACAATGAATGATTTTTCAACCATTTTTAAACATTGAATTTTGATGACTGCGCCCAAATATTTGAATGAATTTTTAGTTTAATTAACTGTATAGTTTGATGATTACTTATAATGTGCCATGTCCAGGTATTTTCACGCTTTTCCCCTTCGGGAGTAGTTAGATTCAATCCCTCCACTTCCTTTTATCGTTACATACTTCACGAGTTTTATCTATCTCCGTTAAACCTGTCATAAAGCCACGTGTTTCAAATGCTTCCGACTTACTCGCTTTTTAACCGACTTCTAAAAAGAAGGAGGTTCTCTCGGATGCTTATATTTTTTTTATCTAGAACATCATTAATTTTACCTTTATGTATGAGTATGTCCATAACTCATAAAACTCATAACCCATTTATTCAGATTGTCCGATTGTTTGTTCGTCCGTCTCTATAATATTCGGAAATGCTAAATAACTAATTGATTTTACCAACTTCAGATTTGTCCTTATTGCACATAGTGTCACTTATTATCCATACTTCCATACTTCCATACTTTCCATTCCATTTCATTTCATTCAATTTCATTTCATTCCATGCTAATATTATAAATGCGAAAGTAACTCTGTCTGTATGTTACGCTTTCATGCTCAAATCACTGAACCGATTTTGATGAAATTTGGTAAAAGGATAGATTAGACCTTGAGAACGGACATGGAATATTTTAAAAAAATAATAGCGATTTTTGTCAAAAAGAAAATAAGTGATATTAAGTTTTTTGTTTTTGTCATACCTGCCCCCCTTTTTTTTTTTTTTCGTGTGGAAATCCGCCGTAGCCGGAAGGGGAGGTTATGTCGGACTCGAACCGACTAAAACCGCACGCCAACTGTGGGTCTTGGTGCTAGGCCGGAGGTGAGGTTGTCATAGACATTTCCCTCGCACCCCGGCTGACCCAGGGCCATCCCTTACGGTCTGGCCCTCCTCAGGAGGGGGGACGACGGTGTCCCCAACTCGCCCCCGGAATGGGGAGGCGCGCTATTGAGCGCGCCGCCGCCGTGGCCTACTTCTGCTGGGGTGACAGGCGGCTCCACCCGTCACCCCCAGGCCCGCGCTCATGGGGGACGGAGGTCAGTCAGTGCCCTCCGACGCCCGAGTTGCCTGCGCGCGCGGGCGTGGCGATCCGCGAGTCTTTCTCGCTCGCGCCGCCTCTCCCACTCCGCCGTCTCCTTCACGACCATTACCTGCTCGCTGAAGGAGACGCCGGCCGCCCACGCGTCCGCGCAGCGGACCATTGCTGTGAGCAGGGTGGCGAGGGTGAGAACTCTCACTCCCAGGGCCGCCACTAGCTCCCGCCTCGGTCCGGCCCATGCCGGACACTCGGTAAGCGTGTGCAGCCCCGTGTCCTCGCTAAGCCCCGTGTCCTCGCTAACCCCGTGTCCTCGCTATTGCATACCTGCCCCCCTAGACAAGTGGCAACTTGCTGGGTAGAATAGAAAGACGAATGTATGGGATTTGACGTTTGACATTCGTTGACGACTTTCATAGACGTCAAATCCCATACATTTGTCATTCTATTTCACGGTACGCCGGCCAGCGAATTGTCAATTGTGTAGAGAGGCTGATACTAATTGATCATACTTACTTGATTGTGTCATTTATTTAGCACTTAACATTGTTTCTTAAATACAAAAAAACATACATAAGTAGTTCGAAATACATCGGGAAAAAGAAGTGCTCAAATGGGGCTTGAACCCACGAGCTTTCCCTTACAGGGGGAATGCTCTTCCAACTGAGCTATTGAGCCACAGCTGAATCACTTCAAATTTCCCTTCTCCTTATATCCGTCTTTTAAGGGCGACTTTTTTTTCCCGACGTATTTCGAAATTAAAAAAGTTAGCTTAATAAAATGCTAAAAAATTCATTCACATACTTACATACTTTGTTATCAATGCAATGTAAAACGTCAGTATTTTAGTGCTTACACTTTTGATCTTGGGTATTGGCCCTAAGATCTGGTGAGAGAGAAAATAGAACTGGTGCAGCTGTAATACATTTACCGTTTATATTACCTAGGTACACAGTTCTTACAACCGTTTAAGTATTCAAGGTTTGTCCAATACTTGCACGAATGTACAATCGGCCATGCTTGTTACAAATAAGAACTGAATCCTATGTTCTACGTGCTTCGCAGAGATAAAATTTAAAAAAAAATACGATTTTGTATGATACCCCAATTTCTGAAATTAATTACAGTACGAGTAGACGAATTTTATTAGTAGATGGATTGATTTCTAATGGGAAAGAATTTAAAAAAACTTGACTGGAAGCTAATTTCAAAAAAGTTTTTTTTTTATTTAGGGCGACTATCTTATACCTACTATTAAACCTTATGACCTATACCCTTATTAATACCTATTCTTGTCTCCAGAAGCTAGATAGTGGATCAAAGATTTAAACTAATTTGTATCAATTTAAAATTATACAAAACGATATTATGACAATATTTGTCAGCTCAAAATAATTTACACGTACACCAAGAATTATGGGATAGTAACCTAGAAATTTCCTTTTACATGAAGCAAAGTGCTTCGCCAAGATGCATCGTCGAAAATTATGCATTATGCAGGAAGTGTACATACCAAAATATTACTAGCTACAAATATTGTAGCAGCATTCAAGTTCCAGAAGCATTCAGAATTTCACGGGTTATTTCTTGCATCGTATTCATAGGTAAATTAATAATATTTTGCAAGATTTTACGAAACTCAGTTTGGCAATTTAATTTGAAAGCAGCTTCAGGTAGAAAAATGGGCCAGTGTCACTTTGTAGTCAATCATGTAAATTTTCAAAAAAATACGGTTTATTTTTTAAAATCTTGAGAAGCATACCTCTTTTATATTTATAACGAAACAAAATATTTAAAAGCGAAATACTTTCTTAAAGAGAAAGATGAAACAAGAGGGCAATTTTCTTGTTTAAAACTGAAATTGAAATTAATTTTATAACGACAAAATGATGCCATGAAATGGCTGCACACGAGACACTTCGAGAATTTTCACGACACAGCCTTTGAGCAAAGTCACAAATATGTTCACCAACCTATTATAGGAGCTTAGTTTTAAAATGAAACAAAATTTTACTTTCATTTCAAATTTTGTTATTTTTAATACCTCTGTGCATTGTTTGTGGCTTCGTTGACATGTATTTATTTATTAATAACAATATATCTTAATTTAAATATATATTCCATGTTTAATAACGTTTTTAAGAGAACACCAAGTCAGACTGGAGTAGATTAATTCTTTTTTTCTCATTTGGTAGAAAGATGTAGCAAAAAGAGATTTGCTTTAGCTAGCTCTCTACATAGCAGCTGTTTGGGGCACTTAAGTTCTATAGCGATATTTCAGCGATTTCAACACAAAATTTAGTTTAGATTTTTTTTCTATAGCTTATTAAGTACCTTCTTCTATAAATAGACGCTTGCGTGCAGTACTTACGTATCTTCATACGTAACATAATATTTATGGAATTATGATAATTCAATTTTATAGTAATTTCCGAGCACTAAGTTTGCCTAAGATTTTTACTTAACATTAACCAAAAAAAAATCCACAATCGTAATAGATAAAAGTCCGTAAATGCTAAATTAGGTTTCCTGCTAAATATCGGCATTAAACAAAGGAATGACATTCCGTTCTTGAACGCTTGTATTTGCTTGAATTTAGGAAGTTCATTCGAAAGCTTGTTCGTGCGTAAGTGAACTGTTCGCAGAAAACGTGCCGTATCGGACAATAGGTATTATCACTTTTACATAGTACGAGCCCCACTTTGTAAATTATCTCGCATGAATGCAATCTAAAATCCTCAGAGAAAATACACTGGCAAACAAATCTTACAAATTAAGTATTCCAGTTAATCTTTTTTAACTATAACTAGACGCGAAGTAGTTGACAGGCTACCGCGAAGGAGAAACATTTAGAAACTCGTTGCGCTCGGTTGACTTTTACAAGACAGACAAAGATTAACATCTATTAAAACTTACTAATAGAGCTATTTACGTTTAAATTTACTTACTTTGAATACTGTAAAATAATAACCAACTCTGCGGACGGTAGAGCGTTCCACTGGTATGTTAAAGGCCGCGTGTTCGATACCCGTTCAGTAAAAACATTTTGTAAGCATGAATATAATAATAGCGCATTGGTCTGGGTGTTTCTATGAATAATTAGTATATACCAAAAACAATACGTATGTCTCCACTTTTCAAAACCCACAACCCATGGCTTACTTACTTACTTACTTCCAGCGGGGGACGCCGTCGACCGGACGGGTGATCTGCCCTCTTTGTGGGCCATTTCACCCAAATCCCCTGTGCCTCCCCTGGGGAGGCCAAGGGGGCGTCCGGCAATCACGGCGCTCCGTCGAACCTACCAGTTTCTTTGCAGAATCTTACGATCTGTTCCACCTTCAGATCCTCAAGGTCTGGTGTTTCTAATGTGTCCGTCCCCGTGTTTTCCCATCTTGCTCTTGAGTTCATGGGGCATTTGGCAAGCAGGTGGAGGCTGGTCTCCTCGGCCTCCATGCACTCTGGGCATTTGGGGTCGGTTTTCACTCCTATAAGTGCCTGTTTAGTCGACAGTGTCCTGTTATTACTTCTATAACCAGCCTCATGTTTCCCCTGGAGAGTTGCAACAGTTGGCTTGATTTCTTCGTGTCCATGCTTTTTATGAAGATGTTCGACTGTCTCATGACAGGCGAGGATTTCCATCTACGATTTGTTTCGGCGACTATGCTGTGGCCTATCACTCCCTTCGTGATTTTGTTGGCTATGGGCAATCTTGGCTCAGGGTTCACGTCAGCTCCTTTTTTGGCCCGTTCGTCAGCGATTTCGTTGCCCGTGTTACCCTCGTGTCCGGGTACCCAGGCAAGTGTTACGTCTAGCTGCCTGGTCAGTCTTTCCAATGATTTCTTGCATTCCTTGACAAGTGCTGATGTTGTTTCTATTCTGTCTAGTGCCTTCAGTGCCGCCTGGCTATCGCTATAGATGGTTACCTTTCCTTCATCTTTAAGGCGGCTCACCATTTCCGCGCATTCCATTATGGCATAGATTTCTGATTGGAAGACACTAGCATATTTGCCTAGGGAGATTGTCCTGTTTATTACTGTTCCATTTTCACGTTTTATGTGTATTCCAGAACCAGAGAGTTTGGTGGATTCTTTTCTGGAGCCATCCGTGTAACAGATAGTGCCTCCTGCATCCATCTTCCAAGTCTCCCTCTGTCCAATATGTACTCTGTACTTTTTGTCAAAGATCCTTTCTTTACTGATAAGATCATTGTTCGATAGGACCATTGACAGTTTATCTTCATATCCTTGACTGATTTTGGCATGACCTTCGTCAAAGATATTGCTTGTCCATTGACCTGTGCTTCTCAATTTGAACCATTGTTCTATTGCTTTCCTTTTTATTTCAAGGTCTATCGGATTTAGGCCCAGTATGATCTCTAGCGCGGCTGTGGGAGTGGTCCTCATCGCGCCGGTAGTCATTAATGTTACCCAAGGCTTATTCTGGGTCTAGAGTAACGTGGAATAATACATTTATACATACATACATACATATAATCACGCCTTTATCTCCGGAGGGTTAGTCAGAGGTGAATTAACACCCATATTTCACCAATAATTGTAGTCGGTCCCATGCAATAGGGAGTGAGCCTATTGCCATATTTTATACTAGCTTTTGCCAGCGGCTCCGCCCGCGTGGATGTCGGTTATCGCGACCAAACATAGCCTATGTCCTTTCTCATGGTCTAATCTACCCCTATACGAAATTTCATCAAAATCGGTTCAGTGGTTTAAGCGTGAAAGCGTAACATACAGACAGACAGACAGACAGACAGACAGAGTTACTTTCGCATTTAAGTATATTATTTAGGTTCAATCTCTGACTTTATTCGTCTGCTAATTTTCATCATTCCTCTATCGCATTAGTATTTATTAGTACTATGTAAAACATTAAAATTAATTAGGTACAGTATATTATATCTAAATCTACAATATATACAAAAATAAGAAAAAGAAAAACAGGGGTGAAAGAGACTGCAACTTTAGGCATCGTAGACATCGAGTCAATTAGACGCTTCGCCATCTCTTTGAATAGCGCGCGCGCACTTGGACCCCACGGACCCAACGTTTCGACTCCAAACGGCTCAAATATATAATTATCAGTTAAATTGGTATATTTGCGCCGTTTGAGAGTCTCCGCTGATGCAGCAGCAGCGCATGCACAGTCCATCGTACTTGGAAGATGGGAAGGCGCCAGAGTGTCGACACACGTTGCGTCCCACACCAAAGGCCTGCCCATCTTCCAAGGCATCAACGACATACCGTCCGGCCTCTTGCCATCGTCGCGCGCCAAGCCAACAGGTTCAAGTATAGCTGGCACACCGGCGGTGACGAGAGCCCGACGGATAATGTCGTTAATATTGGCATGACGAGACATGCGGCCTGCGCTCCTGCTGCAAGATAATCCGTGATGTCCAAGGCAATCGACTGCTTCTCCACATAGACATCGATGCGGAGAAACGCACGGTGCACCCAAACGTAAACAAGTCGCGATGCGGAATGTTGTGTCGTCCAACATTGTACCAATGTTGGGCGAAGGAAGTGCCTGGAGCCAAACACCAGATTCCCACTCCCCCACAGCCAAAAGGCGAGCACGCTCCGCAGCACTGGTAGCTGTATTTATTAAAAGTTTTTTAACACCAAAACAGAGCGGCTCATCCCATTGCCTTTGAGAAGATGGGTTGGCGGGCATGGCGACATTTGGACAAGTCATTTTCCAGGCATTTAATGCTTCGGCCTTACCTGGCACATTCGAACTAACCAGTGAAGGAGATAGAATTTTCCTGACTAATTCTTCAGTGCCATAGACCGAGGACAGAAATGCTGGCATACTTACATCTGCAATTTTGCGAACGCCGAGGCCGCCTAGGCGAACTGGAAGGGACGCCTGAAGCCACACTCGGTCGTTCAAATTTATATTTAAAATTTTGCATAGGGTGTCTTGCAACACCCTATCCACACGACCTAAAAGAGACAAACATTTAAAAAGTTGAGTTGAACGCAGAGCATGTGTAAATTTTGGTACGAAAAGACAAAACCGAATAATGGTGAAGGCTGAATGAATATTAATTTGGAATAGTCGGTCCGAAACTTCACAAAAATTTTGTATTTTCTCTTCAACAAAAGACTCGTAAGCATCTTCTAAGATTGGCGACCCAAGGAGGCGGAGAGAACTTTTTTGTAAAACTTTTAAATTTGGAGCCAAAAATATAGTATATTAGATATAAACCTTCCTATTCATCTCCCCCATATGCAGAAGTCGGTTACCGTGCCCACGCACTAATAGGCAAGAGTAGGGTGGACAGTTGAGGTAACTGCATTAATATCAATCAACGTAATGGAGTTTGCATGTCCTATGATTTCCGAATTACGTATTTACATTTTTCTTCTTTTTCAGAAAACAATTAAATTTATTGAACTGCACGGTATACTTATTCTTTACTAGAGAAATTATTTGTTATTATTTTAAGTCCATAGTGGCGTTCTTATATAACTTATAAAATGACCTAAAAATTCTTCATTTAATTTGAAGCAAGAACTCTAAAAGGTTCACATATGAGACTTCATATTTGAAGCCTAACGATAAATTCAACGCATTGAAAAGACATAAACTATAGACGAGTCGACTTACGTCACGCTGCCATTCAAAAGCCTTCTTTCTGAAAAGCTCTTTGTGCACTCGGCTTTTCAATAAATGCTCAATGAATACCTTCAGTGAAACCTACCTGCTTTCCTGAAAATTAATAACGTTTTTTTGTGAATATACAGTAACTTATAGCCGGGAGGTATGCCTATGTATTTCTGATTTCCTTTAACGTATCTAGAAAGGAAATTAATCGAAAGTTGCATAAAATTAAGAGTTCATGGGAGTAAAACTGTGCACTTTTATTCAAGTTTTAATTGTTTAGTTAAATTGTCCTCGTTGTTCTTTTTAATTGTGTTTCTTTAGGGCTCAGGGTAATTAATTATTAGTTCTTGATAAACATAATTATATTCACGTACACGAAATATTATCTTCAAGTATATGTATAGGTAGTCAAATAATTGCCCACTCCTTTTGATCACTCATAAATATTAAAAACTTAGTGAAGGAATGTTACTTTAGTAGATAATAAAAAAGATCCCTGTAACGAGTACTTACCACATAGAATTTGGCACATTTATTGCCTGTACTATTAATCCTTACTTAATATTATAAATGCGAAAGTAACTCTGTCTGTCTGTCTGTCTGTATGTTACGCTTTCACGCCTCAACCACTGAACCGATTTTTATGAAATTTGGTAGAGTGGTAGATTAGACCTTGAGAAAGAACATAGGCTTTCGGTCGCGATAACCGACATCCATACGGGCGGAGCCGCGGGCAAAAGCTAGTAATTAATACACAGAACTGTGTTTTCACTGTCCTAGATGACAATGTACTTAAAACAGTCCTATCACTGCATGGTAATAATTATCAAAAGTTGTTAAATAAACCATTATTTGGTTCATGAAATTCATTACAACACTGATGAAATTTTCTTTTCATTATCCTACCTCTTGTTATAACCTATAAACCAACGACAAAACGTAATTAATTATTTCTCGAGAACAATATAACAATTGAATAACAAAAGGGGTAGGTATCCATCGCCATCATATAATTTCGAATTAACGTTATGGTGAAACACAAAGAGGAATTTGGGAGATATAAAAATAAATTATAAATGAAATGAGATTGTGTGATGTGAAACACGAAAATAACGTACTTGTTGGAGTTTCTGACATCAAATAGGTTTTTTAGTTTGAGTACTTTTTTTTATAACGGACCCTGTTTTAATTATATTTCAATTCATAATTCTGAGTTTAGGATGAAATAACTGCATTTCGTCATGTTATAAAGTACAGGACTTTGATACAATTTTGAATTTTGATAATATTTAAGTTACTTACATTATCTTTATGATACAAAATTGTACTGCAAAATTTGAGTAGGTATCCAAAATTGGAAATTATGTCCAAGGACGTGTACCAGTTAGTAGTCTTAGTAGTACTCCCTTATACGGTATACCCAGTGGAGCTCACATATGACCCTATTGTTTACAGAAATTGTATCATAAAAACCTCGTTCTTTATTTACTCAAAAGCGTCTGGTTTATTCAAATTTTAAATTTAGTATACACTAAGATCATGTAAAGATTTTACGATGCATACTTTGTTAGTCATAAATATTAAACAATAGCGACTTACGTAGATGTTTAGTTTACCTACATACCTATTTGATGTAGAAATAACGGACACCTAAACTTAAACGAACTATAAACTACAAATCAGTTTACGTGGCCACGAAATCGGGGCCACAGGTAATATCCAGCCGGCCGTCATCAACCCAGTACTACATTCAACCTCGCATCGGATTATTTTTTAAATCTTACGCAACACACATCGTATTAAGGGAATTAATTTAACAGTAAACCGCGTTAGCCGTGTAAATTTAATCAGCTCGCAAACAAATGACGAAGGTGGGACCTTCACATTATCATGGGAGCTCGGTCCACGGTTAATATGAAAATGCGGGTAACCAACGTGAAAATATGACGGCATTAATATAAATTGCACTTAGCCCGGCGTTGGGGAAAAACAACTATTAGGGACGGTAAAAGGAATAATGAGGAGTGTACGCCAAGCATAATGTTTGCTCATCGCCATTAGAGTACCTGGGTACCGTGCTGTAATAATGCCACTGTCAATGTCAAGCTCACAGATTTATCTTAATTATATGATATTAAGGGATTGAATATTTCGTAGAACACTTTTCTTCGTTCTGGCTTAGGACATTTTAGGCGTAGGACTTATTGCGTCTTTGCCTATAACTATAAACATAGCCATTTTAGATAGAACGTAAGAAATTTGAAATCAATTAAAACGCGTAAAAGCCTATTAATAATTATTCATAAATTATTAAAGCCATCAATTACACTAGTACAGTGAGTCATTGTTTCGTAAACTAAGTAATCAATCTATATCTCAGGAGACATTTACTTCTTACATTACATGTTAGATACATAATGTAATCGAGAACAGTTGCATTTCAATAATACAGAAATAAAAAAAGAGTTACTTTCCGGATTCAAATTTCTTATTAATTTTATAAATATTGATAAATATTTTATTAGCTCAACCTACACAAGTTATGGTTGCATAAAATATGTCTAAAATAACTTTCACACCTTGACACATAAAACGGTTTTGTTCTGTACAGCCAGTCTATAAGAGTCTTTATAAAAGAACATTCTACTTAATCTTACAAGGAAATACAAACGTGATATCTCGTGAACAATGTGATGTTACAAAGACAACAGTAATCAATCCACGTAGAGCTTTACAGTGGCGCCATCACTCTTGTTAAGTAAATAGAGAAAATGGTGGCTCGGATTGAGTTATTGGCAGTAGGTAATGCGCTGCACCTGATGACATAACTATAGTGATGTCATGTCACCTTCAGCAAAATGTAACCGATAGTGTTGCACCTTCTTATTGTGAAAGAAAACTCTTTGCTAAATTAACAAAATTGTAGTAACTCTACTCTAGATTCCCTTGATACCTAAATAATACTTTATTTATCTCCGTTAAGAGAAAGACTAATGTAAGCTTGTGTTGTGACTAATATGTTGTACATAAACCTAGCTTCAAGGCATTTTTTATTAATCAAATGCTGTTTACTGCCATCTCGTTGGTTTTGATAATAGACCAAATCAACCCAAAATGCTGTAAAATATATGAATTAACCTTCAAAATAAAACCTAATACTACCTAGGTACCTACAAAGGTACCAGTAAAATATCACAAAACGCTTCTTTTAAAAAAAAATTGTATGAAATAAATATATTTTTTGTTTGTTAAAGTTCGAACTCACGCAGCCAAATAGGGATTGTCCTACTCTTTCTTGAATCCACTTACCTTATTTTTCTTTAGTAAAATAAAAAATACATAAAGAAAAAATGTAGTGAACAAAACCAAGTATAATCTTCACGGACGTCCCTCTTATGCCCGGCTTAAGCGTAGCTGGCCCGCATCACACTAGTAAACGGGATCGGCAAAACGAATTTTCTTTGAAAACTGATCCCTGAAGTATACGGGTTGAGGGTCTGACGTCATTCTTTATAACAACAACAACCTCTGAAGACATAATATTTATTCACATGAAAACCAAATCAGTCGACTATATAGGTTCTTCATTATAAATCTTTCAATATAATACATAAAGGTTTCTTTTCAAAGCTCACGACCATTAAATAAAGTGTTATAGAGTTCCTTTCAAGCAAATTAATTTCGAATTTGTGCTTTGTTTTATGAAATCCAATAACAGATTTTACAAAACATTCAAAAGCTTCTAATTTATTTTCAATCAAATTTGAATATAAGCTATATTGTGAATCGTTACCTAATATAACTTTTTGGCTGATACTTGACAGATGATATTTTCTAGAAATACATTAAGCAATAAATTACCAAGATGTTTGTGAGATCTTGTTCACGTCAGTCATCAGTATTGTTATTCAGATAAATATTGGCGTAAAAAAATGTATTATATACCTAGGCATATCATATATTTTATAATAACTCTCTACTCAATGTGGCTACACTGTATCATAAAGTAAAAAGTTAAATTATAGCGATGGTTGAAACGCCAGGTAGGTGATCACTCACAAGGTGATAAATGTGGAGGTACAATTATTCAAGATGTTCCTTACGTAGTTACCACTTGTTTTAATATACTTCAGCTACCTTCAGTCCTTCAAAGAGATCTTCAGGCCCTATATTTACTCATCAAATATTTACTTTAACAACATAATCAACAACATAATCCTGACTAAACTATTTGTGAAAGACAATCTATCTAAGCCGTGGAAACATAACAAAACATAATAAAAGGTAACATATTGGGCTGATTGAATAACTCTAGATACCATATCCTACATTCGAAATACATTCCTAAACCTTGTTTGGCCTATAAAAGCAACATAGGCATCATATTGCCTCCGATAGTCTGTGGTAATGACCGCAAACCACAAGCCGACAAACTATACGTACAACAAACAGTACGTAACTATACACTCAGGTGTGGTGTGATCGTGAGGGAGGGATTGATGACATGTTCTATAGGCACTATGCAATTCGATATTTGTTGCAATTCTGGAAGGGGTTAACCATTTGAATGCATTTTACAGCGTTAGGTATGCTAAATAATCAAATCAAATAGGAACATAGGGAAAAATGAATCTTCACGGGCGGGACTCGAAGCCGCGATCTTTCCCTTACAGGGGGATTGCCTTGACCAACTCGGCTTCCGAGACACGCCCGATGTGAATCAAGTTTCCCTTTTATCTTTATCCGTCTTTAAGGCGACTGTGGAGTCATCCACCGATGTTCTTCCGAACTATCGGAACCAATGACTGATGTTGCAATCATTTTTAAACATTGATTTTTGATAACTCTGCACAAACAATTATTTTCACTGACTGATGCCCGTAATCTATGAATGCTTGACTAATTAAATGCCTCTATAGGTTAATAATAAATAAATTATTAATATTGACTCCCACGTACGCTCAAACAATGGAATGAACTCCCTGCTATGGATTTCCCAAACAACTACAATATGGGATTCTTCGAGGTTTCTTCAGGGTAGGCAGCACGAGTGTAACGCCCCTGGTGTTGCATTCGTCTATAGGCCACGGTAACCACTTTGCATCAGAGAGCTTTGCCACCTAAGGGACGGTTCGACTAAACACAAGTAAAGTTTATTCCTAAACTGAACAGCCAAAATATGGGTGATATTGCCTGTTTGTTCTAGGAATATACTTTACTTGCATTTGTTCGAATGTACCATGAGGCGTATAGAAAAAGTATATTGCAAAACAAACCAATACAGGCAAATACAAATTGGGTCGATGATTGCTGCTAAGGTCTACACCTACGAGTATTAGGTAATCTGTGACACTGTGTCGCATCTTCATAGCGTAAAAATATGTTGTTGCCTACCATAATAATAAATGAACAAAACTTAAACCGTATAACCGTATATCTCCGTAATAATCTAGTCAGGACTAGGAACACAGCAATACACTTATCAACTTATAATTTTGTGTGATTATCATTTTACTGCATGTATCTTCTACATTTATACAAATACATACTCGTATCTCAAATAACAATTCGCGAAACAAACTTCTAATATTATTATCATTATAACTATTATTTTCTTATCAAATCAGAAGCTTCTGCCAATATATCCTTAAAAATGATATATTACTGACAGATTTCTCCAGCACGAATTTAATGGAATACCTACTAGCTTTCGTCCGGCGGTTTCATCCATCAATCAATTAGCCTATTGCAATCCATTGCCGGACATAGGCTTCTCCCAATAAGATGAAATAAAATAGTTATTTGTGAAGGATTTCCGTTGAAGTTGTGAGATAACATTATAAGTAGCTATAATATTCAATCTTTGAATATCATAGTAGCTATTGTAAGCTTTGTAACTAAAGTTATAAGCCGGTAACTAACCAGTGGATTTACTGACGAAACTTTGGACATTCTAAGAATAAAGCAGATGAAGAAAAAGGTTATAAGCAGTGAGTGTAAGGGCGTTCGCTGTGTTGCGCTATATCTGTCGCGAACAAATACTGTGCTAATAATAAAGACTAGGTAAGTACTCCGACAAATTAGTTTTATTAAATAAGAAACATTTATGATGCAATAATGTAATCACTGCACTTACACGTACCTATAAATGCGATTAAATTGTTTATTTATAGCTAATTCTAATGTTCCGAACACTTTAGCATTTAACTATACCGTGCGGTATAATTAATTTCGGACTTTATTGGTTAGAATAATAATGTTATTTTTGGTTCAGTGCTGAAACAAAGTTCAAAAACTTTTGTCAATATTACTCATGTTAAGTTAGTAGATTATTTTTCGCATCACGATTGGACAAGTACAGTCAGCGTCATAAATATCTTGACCGCGTGGTCTCAAAATAATATTCTCTCTTATCAAATTAAGTGTAAATCAAACTGTTTTATTGATTTATATGGTATTCTTTTTCGAACTATACAAATATCAAATATGCAAATAAGTGTACCAAATATCAGAACCATCGGTCAGCTGGAAGGTGGTCCAAAACGAAATTAAGATAATTTTGAATACTTTGTTCGACAACATCTTTCTGATGCTGACTGTACCTATAGGTACCATCCGTTCACTTATTTAAATTCTTATAATTGTAAAAAACTACCAAATTAGATGATTTTAATAAAAAGAATATTAGAACCGAAATTATTAACCTCTAACCCCACCAGCTAAGCTAAATTACTTAGTAGTGTGCTTGGTAGCTAAGCTAGATTGCCAGGATTCGAACTCCGGACCTATCGATTGTAAGGCCGACCCCTTGAATACTAAATTACCTAAGCTAAATTTAAAAGAGATAATAATTTTCACCGATCTGAAGCCATGAAAACGTGTTTTTTTTTAGTTTTATTATACAGTAATTAAATTACATTAGCTTTTACATTTAAATTGTAACAGTTTTGTACCACACATACTACTGAAGCAATAAAATCATATCTAATTACAATTACTTAATATACATCAACACATTTTCATTTAGTTTTAATTTAAATGTTGAATACCTTATTAATAGCTAATAAATATGAATACCACTTCCATAAATATTAGTACAAAATATTTTATACGATACTGTCGAACCTCTACGTGAATATTACATATTGCAATAAATATAATAATTAATTATATCAGTGGTTGCAACATGATGGTCAGAGGAATATAGAACCAAGCCGAGCGGAATATTTTGTCATAACATATAATTCACGTAATAATTAATTTCTACTGCATTTATTTATTTTAATGTGTTTTAATTTATGGTATAACAGTCCATCAGCCATATAAATTGGTTATAGTATGAACAGATAAATACTTAGTAACACAATTTGTTATCAAACTAAATCTATTTCCATGAAATTCAATTTAGTCAACAGTCAAAATTAGATGAGATACCTTATTATGAACTCAAATATTCTTCGTAATAAAGTAAAGAGTAAGAGTCTGTGTAAATACATAATTGGTGGTTGAAACGTTGAATGGAGCGGGCATTTCAATCTAAAAATATCATAACAAAATCAATCGCAATAATAAAATATTTACCATTGTAACGACATACGTATACTACCCTACTCACTATACGGTCCCTTTCGTTAAAAAATGAATGTGAAAAAGCCTTTTTTCCGCTCACCCTATGTCGTATACGTGCCGTGGATAAAGCGATGGAAGGGTTGTAAAGGGAAATGTGATCATAATCCGTTACTTCCATATTTGTTTGGGAGACCCTCTAATACACTGACGGAGACGAGAGCATAATACCAGATTTTTCTATTGGCAATGATTCGCTTCTAAACTTTATGCTAAGGGCCTGTTGAATTTGACATCCTAAATGTATCATCACGCTATCTAAACACGAGAACATTTTTTGCTTTGATTGTTACAGGATTGTATATGTTTGGTTTGATGGATGACGATCGAACTTTGCACAAAAGGATTTGGCGGTCAACTAGGTGGGTGTTTTTGTTTTTATTGCTTCAGTCAAGCTGAAAAATATACGCAGCCCTGTTGATGTATTGTTTTCGTGTCATTGCTATTTATAAATATTTACATTAATAGAATCCACATTACTATTAAAAATGCGAAAGTAACTCTGTCTGTCCGTCTGTCTGTCTGTCTATCTGTATGTTACGCTTTCATGCCTAAACCACTATACTGATTTTGATGAAATTTGACATAGAGGTAGATTAGACCATGAGAAAGGACATAGGCTATGTTTGGTCGCGGGCGGAGGCGCGGGCAAAAGCTAACTTATATGAATTTTCGATACATCGACTGTATCTAAAGCAATCGATACATCGACTACATCTACAAATTCCGTTACAAAATCTTGCAAATAAGTCTGCAACATACATTCTTCGCCTATTCCGCTTAGTCAGCCCGTAAATTAGACTAGTTTCAGTTCTCGAGAAGTAAAAGCTCAAGAAAACAACTTACACGGATAGTTTCACCTTCTGATATTTATGTTCAAGTTCCCCATTTTGTGCACTAAGCGCTATTGGACACAAATAACATTGGAATAATTGTATTCCAACATAGTGTCTTAATCACAAATACGTTATTGAAATAAGATTATATGCCTATCAAATAATAATATAAATAAAAAAAGTAAAAAATGTTGCAATTTGCTTTGCTCAAAATGTAACTCGTAGAATCGTGAAATACTAACAATTCGTCCAATATTTTCCGTTTTCGGGAAAACACCAAAATTCGGCAGTTCACGCAAGTGACAGAGCATACGTCGATTTTGGTCCAATTTGGCCATTCCACAACATGTAGGTACATACTCGTACATAGACCAAGAGTAGAGACGTAGTCAAGCGGCTTTAGAGCTAAAAGCGAAGTTCCGAGAGCGACTAACTCGTGTTTCTGACATCATGTCACGTTACGTTGTGAGTTTCACCTTGCTCTTCAAATTTCAGTAGCCGTTTGTACAACAATGTTTTATTCAATTAAGATTTTAATGGTCCAAGCTGATAAAAGTTTTAATGCAGTTTCGTATTACATAAAGCTACTAAATCCATTGTTGTTTCATATTATACGAGAGTAAGTCTTGGCTATTTACTTAATGGCGTGAATCCATAAAGTTTAAGGTATTCAAAATGACACTCAAACTAAATCGCGATTTATCTGAGGACAATCTGTCCTCAGATAAATCGCGAATCAGGCTTGTATTCTTGAATACGGGCCTAAACATTTTTATTATTCGATGATGGTATTTGAGTAGTCTCACTAACTTCATTGCTTTTGAAGGAATTTTTACAGCATTAAGTATGCTAACTATACAAATCAAATACATAGGGAAAAAGAATCTTCTCGGGCGGGACTCGAACCCGCAGTCTTTCCCTTACAGGGGGAATGCCTGACCAATTCGCATAAGATGGGAAATTTGAATCATATCGGGCGTGTCTCGGTAGCCGAATTGGTCAGGCATTCCCCCTGTAAGGGAAAGACTGCGGGTTCGAGTCCCGCCCGAGAAGATTCTTTTTCCCTATGTATTTGATTCATTGCTTTTATTCAGTTAAATACTAACAACAATCATTCAAATATAAAATGGATCAACCTTAATCCATTTTCATTCTTCAGTTCTTCCACTCATCTTGAGACTGAGAGAATGTATAGATTTCATAAATTTCTGTCATTTAATAGCTTTTTACCACAACTGCAGTATCGAGTCACGAATGTCTTCCATCCTAAAATTCTGTAGGTGAGCTTCACCCGTTATAGTTTTTTTATTTATCTACCAATACAATTTCTGCGTAATACTTGTAATACTGAAATCCAAGGATTAACTAAATCTTCCTAACCTCAATATCCAGTTTGAAACAACTGAATTTGAAAGCGACTGTGTACTACCAAACTATAAACTATTTTATACCTACAACCCTTGGTGCATTATTCGGATGTTATGCTAAATATATTATCTGTAATTCTGAAACTTGAACAGTGTGCGTACATATTATTCAGTAGGGGTTAGTCATATATTTAATTAATAATCAAAAACTCATTTCACTTTCGAACTTCCATTGAAGTATAATTGACTTTAAAATATTTACAGAGTTCTGATGTGCAGGAAATGCCTATTCTCACGGGTAGGAAAGTATTAAAGTGATGAGTGTAATCCCAAAAGAAATTTTAGACAAAGTTTCTCCTCCATTATAAGACTATAGGGTTTGTTTTTTTAAACCACTCTGAAACGTAAAAGCTAAAATTCACCTATTACATGATGGTAAACTTAAAAATCTACGATATTTAGAAAATCTTACAGCTATGGTCTTAGCAGTAATATAATATCCATACTAATATTATAAATGCGAAAGTAACTCTGTCAGTCTGTCTGTCTGTTTGTCTGTCTGTCTGTCCGTCTGTGTCTCTCTGTCGGTATGTTACGCTTTCACGCCTAAACCACTGAACCGATTTTGATGAAAGTTGGTATAGGGGTAGATTAAACCATGAGAAAGGACATAGGCTATGTTTGGTCGCGGTAACCGACACACACGCGGGCGGAGCCGCGGATATAAGCTAATTACTTTTATAATTTACGGCAATTTTATGTTTACACATAAATATATTAATGTTTGTAAAATGTACGTTTATCAGAAATTTTAACTTAAATGTTGAATAATAACACAAATTTAATAGTGTTATATTTCAAAAGTATGTCATAATGATATGCTCTTGCAACACATAACATATTTGTACCTCATAAATGTCATATTCTGATTGCACGAGCTATTTCAGCTATAGAATCTGCTTCAATGTAGGATTGTGTAGGTATGTGACAGTAAATTTAGTTCACGCCAAATATATCTAGTAAGAACAAATTAGTCATCGCTACAAACGTATATAAATAGTTGAACTGTATTTTAGGACTAAGATCTAGCATCAGTTAAAATCGTTATGTAAGCTCAGAGGAGAAACACAGTTAATTAATATTATCTTCATTTCGTAGTAAGTTATAAAGGGAATTATTAATGTCGACTGTAATCTCAGAATACAAACAAGTACCTAGGTACGTTTAAATATTCTCAAAAGTATATTTAATCATAGCATATTTAATACACCAAAAGATATAAGATTTACTTGTTGTTAGGTTTTATCCGCCAAGGAATAAATAATAGAATTTCAAACAGCCACTAAAACCACATTTCAACGATTGAAATTACGTTTTATGTACTTCGTATTACGACAGTGCTATAGCGCCATCTACCGAGACCAATAACATCTACCGCCCAATGTGTGCTTTAGTTTTCAAAAATTTTGAGATATACTTGTAATTTTTTTTTGTGTTTACGAGTATAATGGTTTCTATATTAAGTACAGTTTTATTAAAAATAGTTCCCGGTAGAGTAGCATTTGGGCCTCCCCAGTTCTTCCCATGCGGTGTCCTGCAAGGCGACTAAGGGATAGAGCTGTTTAACAACAGACAGATATACATTACTAGCTTTTACCCGCGGCTCCACCCGCCTGAATGTCGATTATCGCGACCAAACATAGCCTATGTCCTTTCTTAAGGTCTAATCTGCCAATTCACGTCTGTACCAAATTTCATCACACTATCTTCAAAAATGACAAACTTTCATACAAACCCTCAACCCCTATTTCCCGCTTTAACCCCTCTTTTTCGCAACCAAACATAGCATATGTCCTTTCTAAAGGTCTAATCTACCCCTATACCAAATTTCGTCAAAATCGGTTCAGTGGTTTAGGCGTGATAGCATAACATACAGACAGACAGAGTTACTTTCGCATTTATAATATTAGTATGGATACAGCCCAGACTTAACCTCAAAATTATGACTCGGGTCAACAATAGTGCCTGGAATACGGCAATAGGCCAAATACATTGATTGGTGAAATGTGGGTGCTAATTCATCTCTGCCTAACCCTCCGGAGCTAAAGGCGTGATTATTGTATGTCTTTAGAAGTTAGATACCTTTGCCTACAGATGATAATAGTGAATACCGACGTACCTATAAAAAACTATACTAAGTACATATAAGTCAAAGTCCATATTCATTTAGCTTAACCTTCAGGTTAACCAAGCAGTTCCTTCACATTTAGTGCGAAAACATAAAAATGTATAGGTACAGATCGTTTCACATCGCTAGACATAAAAGCTAATCAAAAGTTTTCACACAAAGAAGCCAAATACAGTCAAGCCATGAAGTCATTGCTGTTTTATTGAACACGAAGGAAAACTTATTGAATTGGCTTGTAACAGAAACTTTGAAGCGGTGTCGGGTTAAATATTGACCGAGACATATCTCTCAAACTACTGACGGAACTTTTGTATTGTTTGTTTTTTGTTTTTCAATCTACCTGCGGAAGTAAATTTAATTATAACTTTATTGTAAAGTTATTTGTATGTTATTTCTCCAAGGAAACTCTTTTAGGTAGTAATAGAACTTGTGCTGTTCTGCTTTGTGAATATAATTTAAAAATTTTATGGTATCTTAACAATTCCCATATATAAATTATTTAAATGTTTCTTAACGAATATTATCAATAGCAATGTTTTTAAAATTTAAAATTACTGATAAATGACCTCCTTATACCATAAACCTCCTTTCCATTTTCAACAATAAGTACCTCAACATATTGAAATAGGCAGATTATTCGCAAGAACTAATTCCAGAGTTATCTTGAGGATAGAATATTCCCTCAACTCAGTTCAAGATCGGGTTCAACGACGATCTCTTGACAACAGACTTTAATTTCGCACCTTCTATTAACTCCAAGCAATCTTGCGTCACTAACTACGTCCCAAGTAATTAGCATGTCTATCGGTACTCGTGTCTACACGCTTTATGGAGCGGCTTTACGTTCAGTTGTTGTTTGTGCCAACTAAGTTTGTTATTGCTTTTTAAAGTATTCATTGTGAGAGCAACTCATCAATTGATTTTCATACTGATGGTTAACGTAGGTGGTGTTTTTTTATCGTTTACTGAGTGGATTGGAGTAGAATAAGAAAGATTACAATCATACTCGAGCTGGAAGCTTTGGATTCAACCGTTACATTGACGATGTTTTCTGGTCCTTCGTAATAGGAATTAATAGCTTTGTTTCTCCTAGTGTCGTCAATACCTAATAGATTTAGTCAAAATTAATAATCTTCAAGGCATTAATCATGCATTGACAGCGGAATTTCATGTTCAAAATACACTAAATGTGAATTTTATATTTACCCCTGACAGTTTAAAGCATTCGAATAATCTTTCAAAAAGTTTTTGTTTCTCGTTGTTCAAAGTTACGCTTAGCTATAAAGTAATCGATTATGTTTTTACAGTATTGAACATTCGTGTAACTATGTGTACGATGGACCTAAACAGTTTATTTCGGCAGCTCACAGTCCATAACTACTCGCTTAATTAGCAGCTTTGTGGCTTGTTTGTTTGGCGACAACGTCGCGATGCGGTGGAGCGCTGGAGCTAGGCGCGGCGTGCGCACCGCTCAACCCTCTACTAATAACATTTGCAAATTTAAACAAGTGGTTATTTGGGACGCCGCATATGCACAATGACAATAGTCACCTGCTTTTAACACCTAGTTACACAGCTGCAATTACATTTTACCAATGCAATATACTAATAGTGATGTAGCGTATTATGCTACTATAGAGGTTGAATAGTAGAACGATAGCCAGCTGTAGACACTAGAGGCGTTGGTAGGACCTTCTGAAATGGCATCTCTCGTGTTCCTAATTTTTAAGTATGTGCTCAAGGAGTTGGCCCTACGAACCTGACCGGTTTGCTAAATGTAAACGCCGTAAGCCGTAAAAAATGCCGTAAGGCGAAACCGGTCAGGTTTAATATAATAAATACTGTGGAAAAAGTATAAGTGTTCTCAATATGTGTAACAATAAATTCCACCAAGTGCCATCAATCAACACTATAAATAGTAGGTATCTTATAGCATTCCTTTAAGCCTTATCAAGATCTTCCTAATAAAAAAGTCTGCATAGAAATCCGTTTAGTAATTTATGCGTCCATCACGATTCCAAAAAAAAAATCTCCTCGTTTCTCATGACCACAGGACTGGTCTCTTTTTAGGTCAGAGAATAAGTATTGCCCATACAACATGGCAATGCTGCCAGTCTTCTGGGAACGCTACCACAAAACGCATGCGATGCGGAGGAATTCATCGACGTGTTTTAATTTTAGTTTTAGCTTTAGTTTTTATTTTATTTCTTTTATTTTTATTTGTAATAAGTTATTGTACATAATGCTATTTATTCTTTCAACTAAATAAAATTTTGGGGTCAAAATCGTTACTTTACCATAAAACATTTTTTTTTTTGAATAGGTACTCATCTCCAATGCCCATACACAACTGATATACTACTTACATAGAAGACAACCAGGCAGGTACTTAAAAATAATTGGTAAACGTTTGAAGCACAGCACAAAGGCAACAAACGAATATTTATGCAGTCACAGATTGAAATCATTGCAAAGTAAATCTTCAAAAAGTAAAGTAAATCTTTGCTTTTGTCTTGCAACTACGTTGCACTTTTTAACACTTTTAGTTAAGGTACTTAGTGGTAGTAAATAAAAATGTCTAACTTAGCATTACCTAACTCTAGTACGAATCAATTTGAAGCCGTACTATGCTAACTTCTTACTAATTTATCTATTTTTGAAGCGAAAGTAAGTCTTTATTAGTAAATAACGTTATCGCTCAGAATGGGATAAGAAATGTTTTTATGAGTCAATGCTCTTCATTTTTGGACACTACATTTATTCCGTAGATATAATCTAGCGTCATAATATGCAACCAACGTCCTTTCTATACGTATATGTATAACGTATTGCTCAGACATCCAAAAGCTTCGGTGACCACTGTTCTTCAAAGAAGCCGTTTACTTATACGACTCAGCATCAAAAATAGGTTGAATAGAAAGTCCTATTACCGCCAAGTGACTGAGAGGTATTCTTAAGCACAATATTAGTGTCACATTAAATCATCATGATACTATTATTACCATTATAACCTCTTTACATTCAATAACCGAACATAATAATTATTGTTATTATATGTTAGAGTTTACACCTACGTGACTGCCATGTTACGGTTACATTGTTTTTGTACATGCTCCATATTTTAAACCAAGTTCTACCGAATTTGGTAAAGATTATTTAGCTGAATTCCACTCATTTAGCTGAATGAATTTTACAGCATTTAGTATGCTAACTATACAAATCGAATACATAATCAATCGGAAAGATCGCGAGTTCGAGTCCCGCCCGAGAAGTTTCATTTTTACCTATGTATTCTACTCATTGAGATCCAAAAATGTGTAACAAAACTGACCCTGACTCTAATAAGCCATAGGACAAAGTAGCATAGTCACATATATTGTAAATCAATCTTGTTCTTTTTTATCCTGACGAAAGGTTTACCATACGGGTTTTGTGCAGATTAGCGTCTGTCAATCTATGGAGTTGCCTCGCAACCGCTGGGGGCAACTTATACTACGACCGAATAAAAAGGTCCTACTTATACCTTGTTAACAGATTCCGGAAGGCATCCTCTAAAAAGAATAATATAGAAAACATGTTTTATATATTTTTAATAAAACAACAATGAAAGGACAGGTGAATCTTCCCAGAGGGTACTCATCACATTGTTAGCTACCTTGAGGTGGTACATCGTTTGCAAAATCTCAGATTTACATTCGACCGCTTGAAATGTAAATTACGTAAAGAACACAAAAATACATTATAATTATTTTCGTCTTCTTCCAGCGTTTCTCCTTGTTTTAAGTAAGAAAATGCCACCCTAACTCCAGGACAATACAGATTATTTTCCAAATTACCAAATTTGTTCGTCGGAGTGAGCTAAAACTCGAGAGGCACAGGTGGCACTCAGCAAATTATGCAGAACCATATGGGCGCTAATCCATCAACCGATTGGGATCGTGTGCTGGCTTTCATTAATCATCCCTTATTGATTAATGTGTCTCCGCACAAAGTAAGTAATTTACTCGCCATCAACAAAATGATGAACTCTCTGCCTTGATTTTCCGGTTTTATCATCTCACAAACATTTTCATGAGCCTATGTATTTTTTGCGTTATGAACTCGTAAAAATTTCATTTTGAAATATTTGGACGCAAATGAAATCTGGGATGTAGCCTATCATGAAATATTTTTAAGCTGAATAGCGGTGCTGTATAAAGGTCTCATCAAATAGTTACCGCCAACATATTGTTTAATCCTGAATTGTCTGTTATTAACCCGAAACATCAAGCCGGCGGACCGGCTCGCATAATTAATATTGCAAATGTTGTTAGCAGTTAGGGTACAGATTGTGTTCGAGTGGAGAGAGCGCTCAGGCATATAAACGTATGATGGAAACGTATAAGCGTATGAGTACAATAACCATTTTTAGTAATTGATGGTGATGATACCTATTACAAAACTGTTTTTTATTTTCTCGGAAACAGGAACATGACAAAATGATGTCAGAGTATATTTTCCTCCAGAATGCCGCAGTATTCAACACTATTTAGTTTTGTGATGAGTAAAATCATCAGAGCCTTGGCAGGATCGGTGAGTTCTGCAGTGTGTGAAAAATTATGTTAGTGTTGTGACCGATATACACTAACACCGACATTAAGCATCAGCTGAGCTTTATTTTAACTTCTCGTTTTTAATTTTCCTTCGATATAATGAATGATGCTGATATCTTCAAAAAGATCTCATGGGATAATATTATAAAGATCTCTACTAATGTTACGATATGCAAGCAAGAAAATCGAGTGACAACTAACATAAAATAGACCAACACTGTTAGTCTAGGTTTGATTTATGAATGTATGTAACTACTATCACAAACGACAACTTGATTACCAGAAATGATTTGAAATTGAAATCATCATGTAACAAACATCCTGTTACTTTACTATTTATTTGATCTACGTTTATTGTATATGTCGTAGAAACATTGAAAAGCATTACATACATAAATTTACTCATGCCTGTAAATTCCCGAAGTGGTAGGCAGAGGTGTATTAGCACCCACGTTTCGCCAATTATGATTTTCGGTCCCAAAGACGTGATAGGGGGGCGAACTTATTTCCGTCTAACTGGCCCTTTATCTTGGGATGTATGTTTAATGTCGGATGGAGAACAGCCCTGACCCTTAGTCGCCTCTCACGATACCCACAGGAAGAGCTGGGGTGGTCCATTTCTACTCCACCGGGAACCAACGCGAAATAAAAGTAGGTATTATCTGTTACAAAGCCGGTAAGCCTTTACGAGATACCTACATACAATGTCGAAAGAAAATTTCATAATAGTTGAATAAGAAGTGTTTGATTACTTACATTTTAGTCTATAATATATGTGTTAAATAGTTTTTTTCACCATTTTTAGTAAATATTATTTAATAATAATTTCAGAAAAATTTTGAGGTCGTTCGGAACGGAACGTTGCGATCGAATGATATCATAATGAACGAACAATAGTTGGAATAATCTGTGGTAGTTATTTAAGCCAGGGTTCAAAGTATGGGACTAAGTAGTCTACGGACTATTCAGTTTTTGTAATAAGGAGAGGTTTAAACGATGTTCTTGAGTTTAGACCTAGACTTCATAGTCTTGGTTTAAACCAGACTTTAGTCCGTGTTTTGTAATAAGGCCGTAATAGTTTAACGTAATAAAATTCAATTTTTTTACCATTCAATATTATGAGAATGAATAAAAATTGGATCTGAAGGCACCTACATTAAAGTAAAGTCAGTAAAACATGTAAATTTCTATGACAATGAAATGAAAATAATAGTTAATCAGTAATTTCTTGCATAAACAAATAAAGTTACTCTTTTTGCAATAGATATAAATAACTTGGCTTATACTAACAGGTTGATGACCTATTAAATGGCTTCATGATTATGCGAAGTGGTTCTAAGGCAAGGAACTCTCCACGGCCTAGAGTGTCGTTAGTCAAGGCAGGTAACTGGATAGTTGTATAGTCATATCGGTACTTATACTCGTCTTTGTACTTATATGGTAGTTTAACTTGCTTCTTAGTAGTACTTATTAAGTAGTTTTTAAGTCTTAAAGGTATAAATACTTAAAAGGCCGTAAGAAGACCTTATTTGATGAATATTAAGATCGGTTTAACATAACTAACTTTAATTTTTTCAAATACATCCATTGACACTACTATAATTGCTGCTATAGGTTAGAAACCCTTAGCCTAATTTCCTAATATCATAATTCATAATAGTCGACAAAGGAGATACGGTTGCACTTTATCATATAAAGTTGTATTTAAAGGTGCGACTACATTTCCTTTGTCGACTGTACATTTACTTTCAAATTCACAAGGAAAACTTATTTCTGATTACAAATTATATCATTACTGTAAGTCTAACATACCTAAACAATACAAAATGTAAGAACAAATAGCTAGAGGCTTTTGTTTCTGGCTAAACAATAGAAAAAAGAAGCAATATAAGATGTAACTGATCACAAAGACGTTGCAGGTCCATCACAATTGAACCCAAGGAAATAAAAAAAATAATGCACTAAAGGCCTACTTAAACTAGGTATATATTGTTACTCTACTAACTCTAGGTAAGTAGGTACTCCAAAGTTATACCGAATATATAGAATCGTGAATCATACAAGAGCATTGTAAACGTCACAACTCATCCTCAATCCTCTCAAATAACGTGAACAAAGAAATATAAAGAAAATACCGACTCCATTGAGCAGATTCTATTAGCCGTGGAGTACCATATAGGTACTGTCTCATAATCCAATAACTGTCTGCGATGGTGTAGAGAGGATCCATATTTCAAATAATGCCCTAAATTGTACGAATGAGCGAGGTTCGGGAGCTCACTTATTATTATGTCGGGCTTTATAAATGACGCTTATCAAAACGTGCCACATAATACAATCAGAATTAATGTTGTTTGAAAATTTTATTTGATGGCTTA
The DNA here is from genome assembly GCA_914829495.1 of Eilema sororculum. Classification (NCBI taxonomy): domain Eukaryota; kingdom Metazoa; phylum Arthropoda; class Insecta; order Lepidoptera; family Erebidae; genus Eilema; species Eilema sororculum. The sequence continues at coordinate 12,475,350 of OU618543.1, read as the reverse complement.
GATAGAATTTATCGTATTTATTGTTTTCTTCAATTAACTCAAAAGTACAAAGCTGTGTAAACCGCGTACATAATGTCGAAGTAAGACGTTGCTCGTAATAAGATTATACATTCATACGAGTACCTACATACTTATTTACTGTGCGTACATAGTAATAGGAGGTATGTTATGTACTGGGCTAAGACTGTTCCAAGTGCATGTGACCTGCCTTTCTTAAACATTACATACTGATTTGATTTTCTGCATCTGCAATTCGAAAGTAAGTCTGTCTGTCTGTCTGTATGTTACGTTTTCACGCCTAAACCACTGATCCGATTTTGATGAAATTTGGTATAGGGGTAGATTAGACCATGAGAAAGGACTAGGCTATGTTTCGGAGCCGCGGTCAAAAGATAGTTATTTATAAAAGCGACTTGGAAACTGTTGTTCCCTCTCTGTGTAACGAGTCTACAAATCTATGTCGTCAGTAAAAAATACATTTCGAGTCAGCTACAATATTTTCTTTATAAACAGAACTTACGTTAAAGGATGTTAGATGCTTTGTCACTGCGTTTGTTCAAACAGTATTTTGATTAACTTGTCTTTGATCTGTTGTTGCTTCACTACTTCTGCTTACGTATGTTTTGATGAGGAGTATATTCGGAGACAACATCAGAACATGGCTTCTATTTAACTACTAGACTGTTTTACTAATTAGACATGGACTTTGAGTATGAGTACCTAACAAAAATGCTGTTGTCCATGCCCTCACATGCTAAATATAATTTGTAAGCCTACCAAAGGCAAAACCCAGTTGACATGAGTTTCGGTTTGACATCTGATACTCCGGGAATCTAGTAATGAGGAACGTATATCAAAGGATTGTTGTTGTACCTAATAGGGTATATGTAAATCTCAGCTTCATAGGCGAAGTCCAGACCTTACAAAAAAACATATGAAAAAAATAACATGAAACGGAATTTATAACTACAAACAATCCATGCAAAACCCTCTGGCTATTTGTGACAATGGGGCTTCAAAAACTTTCCTAAGTGCTCTAATAAATTAATGTATAATTTTCAATTTTGTGTAATCGTCAGGTTATGTTTTAGTGGGAATCGGGTTATTCTTTTTCACGGTGACCGCTTACTACCGGTAGGAAATGAGTTTGTTACCTTAGAAGTCAATACAAAACTATACTTACATAAAACTACCGAATCGTTCTTGGGTAGTTTTATGACAACAGCTAAAATATTTAGATTTATAGGATAAGATTTATGTTTACGATTATTTTTATATATCATAAAGGATTCTTTACGATGGCACTCACGCGATCCTCGTTAGGAAGTATGTAAAGATAATAAAATACACATCAGTGTGTACAAACAAGCCCACATCCATTGTGTTTTTATCACGTCTCCTATATCAAAGTGCGGGGGAACATTGTTGAGAAGGACGACGAATACCAACTTGAAGCTTTCGAAATTGAATCGGCCCATCGACTCATATGATAGAGGATATTCAATTTAGTATCTATAAGGTTGGTACATCACATCAGTTTCTGTGATCAACTGTGTAGGTATGTAGGACTCTTGCTATATGACCCAAAATTAGTGGGTTACCGAAATAGTATTGTTACGGAATCAAATATAAGTACCCAAGTTCAAATTCAATCCAAATGTCTTCTGGATACCTAAATACTAACTACAATGAATGGAAATTTAGAAATATTGGTTCCTCTAATATAATAATAGTTAACTGTCGGATTCTATCGATGTTAATAAAAACATAAATACATAATTATGTGCACAGAAACTAAAACAGTCAGGATTTAAGAAATTTTACATCCGTATTGCTGGAAACTTACTCCCTTATGAATTATTAACCTCAACTATACAAATAAAAAAAAAATAAAAAAAATAGCAAAACAATTTCTTGCCCAGTGAATAAATTACTAACAGACCCCCAAAGTCTAGGTAACTTGCTCCTGTATGCAAGAGAACGTATAAAAGTTTTACAGTACATTTTGTGGCGCTATTAGAAAACAATGAAACCCACTTGAAATCGATGCCATCACCGGTGTAGGGAAGTGACGTCACATCCACATTGTGGCGTAGACGTACATTTGACTCTCATATCGACACGAGAAGCGCGCTGTACCAATAATAATGTGATCCACAGAATAGAAATTCTTCAACCAAAAGCGCCGGCTTTTGTACAAACACGAAAGGTGACTTTGGAGAAAAGGGAGTTATGAGCGAAAAGCTCTATGCCTTATTATATTTATTGCCTTCCGGTATTTTAGTATTTATTTAGTAAGACTGAAATTATATGCTCGCAAAATGTGTTTTATTGTACAAGCACATGTATTGTATTGTATGTACATTTACATGAGCCGACTTTTAACCACTAAGCTACCGATGCTTCTTTTTTATATACTTTTAAATAAAATAACGAACACAGACTTTTAGATTCGTAATTGGTAAAAAGAGCCGGAATGTATTTTCATAGCCGGGACGTGCGATTGTTTTATTTCATAGGCTCAGCCTATTGTATTGCGAACTTGATACTTAATCCAAATTTTGCTGCTAGCATTTTACAGGCGTTATCACAGGCATAACGAATATTGAAAACAAACACGGTTGTGAAAAAAGAACGTACATTTGACATGATAATAATTATGTTTTCTGCGTATATTTTGTAAACAGAAACATCCTATAAGTATGCTAATAGTTGCTGGACTTCGCATTTTTTTTTTAAAGAATATTAGAACCGAAGTTACTAATATTCCCTCTAACCCCTCCAACTAAGCTAAATTGATTGTGCTAGGAGTGGGTTCACGTCAGTAGTGTAATGGCCAGGATCGAACCCGGGACCTCTCGATCGTAAGGCCGACTCCTTAACCACTAAGCTACCGACGCGAAGCATTGGACCCAGCACCTTACTTACTTACATAACTTATAAACATTCCATAATTATGAATATACCTTCCCCTTCAGGAATGTATCTACAGTAAGTACTGTCCTTCTACATCAGTGTTTTCATACCATACAAACAGTATGTGTGTATAACTTTCAGACTGTTTGTTAATAATTTTGTGTTTGTGAAGATTTATTAAGGTATACCTATAAAGAACCTGCACTTATAGATGAGATGAGTTAAGTATAATATCAAAGTATAGAAGTACCTCCGAGTATGGATATTTATAATCCTAATTTTCAGATTAATCCATCACAATGTTCGATGCAAACACGACCTAATCCTGTCATGTTTTGACTCAAAACTCACAGTGTAAGGTTTTAACTTGGAAACTAATAACGACCTAACAAAATAAACATTGTTAATCCTACTCCGACTAACTTGCACTGTGTTTAATTGGAAATTCCAGTTTCATAAACAAAGTTTGTTCATTCGAACAGGTAAGTACGAAGTGTCTGAAACGTACCTTTACAATTAAGATAAGAATAGATGAACTCTACTACACCCCTTCCGTTTATACAATATTATATTAATATTACAAAATAAGTTGTCAAACTTTTACATTATAAATGTAATTTAATAAGAACCTTCTTTGATGGCCCTACGGCTTCAATATGACAAGAAAAACTTAACTTAAAAATGAAACAATTCTTATAGATTAACTAGCTATTGCCCGCGGCCCCGCCCGCGTGGATGTTAGTTATGTCAGATAGCCTATGTCCTTTCTCAAGGTCTAATCTACCCTTATACCCAATTTCATCAAAATCAGTTCAGTGGTTTAGGCATGAAAGCGTAACATACAGACAGACAGACAGACAAACAGAGTTACTTTCGCATTTATAATATTAGTATGGATAGCTTTTTGGTTAACACAGAATCCAGCTAGCAGTTACTAGCAGGGACCCCTGCAGACTCGGACGAGGCTTTGATGCAAGTTAACTCTTGGTATGCCAAGATGGAGTGAACTCAGTGCTCCGAAGTACAAGCTTTAGATGTACCCGAAGCTAACGCTGTATTTTAATGATGATACTTTTTTTGTACACCACAGGTACACATTTGTATGCCAACAGTGAAAAGATGAAATAAAAGAATTACAAACTCAAATCAAATCGATTAATGGAACTTAATGTAAGAGGTTTCTTATTTTAATTGATTTCAGTTTACAATGTAACGTTTATCCCTATGTAGACTTCGTTTTCATCTCCGATTACTGGGGATAATCTTATTGGAACAAGATTTAATTTCTGCGCCATTCTACGTAGACAATGATCAAACATTGTAATTGATTCTAAGAACTTGTAAATAACATGAGAACTAGATAAACCAACTTTGTTATAAAACTACGTAAGTCATTACTGCTACCTTGATTGAACCAACATTTGTGGTAGGTATAGAAAATCTCACTTGATCAAACTCAAACAAATCATCGAGTATTACGAGGAAAAGATTAAAAACTCCATTTGAATAATAATCCCCAGCAAAATACCAAAATAAATAAATGTCTTGCAAATCTTCCGGTGGAAGTGGAAGTTTATCGGGAAATCTCGTGAATTTTTCCGTGTTAATATCAATAGAAATACCAGGTGAGCTCATTTCGTATGAATTCGTCGTAAATTTTACGCGCTCTTTGATCTTTCACCTAAAATCGTAAAGGACACGTCAGTTACATTTTCACCGCTTCTGTATTCAAATATTATTATTTTTGCAAGGATTGAAAACAAAATTTAAAAAAAATTCAAAATTCAAAATTATTTATTCTGTATAGACCATTTAATCGGAACTTACATAAAGTCAATATAAAAATAAATATTTAAGACTAGTTTAGCAAATGGCCGGTGGCAAGAAACTCAGCGGGCATTTTTTTGGTCTATTTACCACCATTCACCTGGTCTAATACTTATAGTCGTGAGTAGCATAGCTGAGCGAACAGCTCATTTCCAAGCTTGTTTATCCTCTTAATATTCTTGGATTTTTTATTAGCCTTTCTGGCACAGTTTATTCTTAACTGTATTTTTAAATTAGTTACAGATAAATCCCTAATTTAATTAGGAAGCTTGCTGAAAAAGCGTAAACAGTTATCCTGCCATACAACTTTCTGTCGTACTACACTAACTTCAAATTTAATAAGACGGAATACTCGGGACGCTGTGAAAAGGACTATAGAACTATCGTGTCTGCTAAGATAATAAAAAGCCCCGATTTAGAAATTGTAAAAGGCAAAACCATCATTTGCACGGCATATATCTACGAAAACCCAATAAGGTGTCTATTTAGTGAGCTGTATACTAATGACTTCCAACGGCAACCATGCTTAAAGCAAGACTTGCCTTATCTAGGGTGCTACACCTCAAAAGGAAAAAACGGAATCCTAAAGGATCACTTCGTTGTATATTCGTCTGTCAATCGAGACGTTTCTCAGGAATGCGTGTAGGTATCAATGTGAAAATCATACCAAATATTTAGGTCTGTGACACCTTGAAGCTGAAGCTGAGAACCAGTCATAAAATGTGGATTATATTTTATTTCGTTAAAATAGAGCAAAGTGGAGATTTAAGACAGTTAACAATTTAACCTATCATGACTGAGTGGAGCCGAGAGCTAAAGCTAATGTACTACTACAGAATAAAATGATAGTTTTAAATTTTTAATTCCTCCAAAATACAATATTATAAGTACTGCAAGAAAATATTAATCAAACTGAAAGCGCAATCGCGAGTGCTACCACAAATATCGACTGCATTGCACAGATTCTGTTCGACAATACATTTATTGAAACATTAATCCTCTCTAAAAGCTAAAATTTGATAGCAGTTAACAAAAACTCCCTTGCGGCCTGCACCTGGCTGTGTTCCCTCCACAAACTAAGTAGATAATAGGCTGGTAATGTATGTATTACCGTTTATCATACACGCAGTACTCCCCAAAGAACTTTATGTCAGGAAGTTTTAAAGAAGTCACATACATAGATTAGAATTTCTCCAAAATATTTTCCTAAGCTTTCCAAACACTGCACATCATTATCATATTTAATGTATACGTATATTATATCATAAAAATGGGAATTTTTTGACCCATTTGTTTACTTTGAAGATATCTGCAATCGATTTAAAGTAGGGAAAACCCTGGACGGGTCCAGCGATGGATCAAAGAGAACTTTTCTTTTCATTGAATTAATAGAATCTGGAGATTACTGACATATGAAACATTGTTGCTTGTAGAAACTTATCAAAAAATAAGATAATGGTTTTGAAGAAGTTTTTACAGAAATCAATGAAAGGATAATATAATTTTTATCATTCTATCTATAGGTACTGTAGCTTTCGTATTGAGGCAAATTCGATCTCAGACCCCATTCAAAGAAGCGGGTTTAGTCACGCGTGGCAGATTGACAACTGATGAAAATACCCAGCTAAGTAAAAAGGCATCGGCAAATCTTGGTATTCCAATAACAAAAACATTACTTTCTTTCTCTAAATATTTGAATTCTGAATTAGATAAATGCTGTCGACGAGTATCATAAAATTAATATTTTTTATAGGTATTATATTATATTGGGTACTTATTATTCATTATTATTTATGATTTTATTGAGCAAAGCTAATTATAATACCAAAAAAAGGAGTAAAAAGGAGGAGAGGTGTAGACATTGGATACTACTAGGAATAACAATAAGATAATGAGGAATTTACCACTATTCGACTCTAAAGTCTATAGTTGTTCTCTATCACCTAGGTACATACTTATCGAATCTTTCATCTAAAAAATAATTTATGGATGGATATAAGTAGGATTAAGGTACCTACACTTCTTTGATCTTCAAATTTTATGTTTTTGTTTTTAATCCGTTTCCATTTAATTAATGTCTACAACAAGAGTAAATATATTTTACTTTACTAAGTAAAAAATATTTGGAGTTTTAAGTGGAAATATAAAAATATTTCAGTTGCTAAAAACGGCTTCAAACGAAAAAGAAATCTGCAAAGTTTGAAACAGCAAATAGTGTTGAAAAATTGTGTCCTTTGCTGTCGACTCGAACTGAAAATAGTTTTTATGGACACTCTTTTCAAAATTAACCTAGCTGTTAGCATAAAATATTACTGTACATTAACTGCATGATGAAAGTATTTTATACAGACTGTACTCCCTATATGCAATAAGGTATATCGCACTTAAAAACATAACATAATATGCTTTGTTTTAGATATTTATCTAAATTTACGCTTACCGCTTACTCGTTCTCTGAATAGGCCTTTTTAGAAAGAAGTGACTGCCGATAGACCGTCCAAATAGAGTTTGGCTAGACCAGAGCTTTATCACTCAAATAACAAGTATACCGGCAGGTAGGTTAGGTTGACTTGGTTCTGAAGAGGGCCAAGTCATCCTCATCAGCATAAGGGGTTAAGGGATAAGAAATAGGGCTCCAAACACCCATATTCTTACTACTTATAACTTACACTGCGCTTGAAAGACTATTGCCTACTGTGTGCATCGTCAAATAATAGTGTCGCCGACACCGCAATTTAGTTCCATATATTTTTTTAAAATTTTTAACAAATCTTAAAGTATGATTCTAGAATAGACTGAAACGCTATTTAATGAATCTAAATAGAACTTCTCTTGGCCCGCCGAAAGTAGCATGGCCAAAATACCTCAAATCAATACTGAATATGGAGTCGAGGCCCGCTAAGTTATTTAAATGCAGTTGACACGTCATCCGAGTGAAAATGCAATATTCGCCTTGTTCATGCGGAACACGTTATATTCAATAGGTAGCTTTTTTATCGGAAATATTCGGGATACTAGTTTCGGTAATTCAACTTTTAAATAATTCTGAATATAAAATTTATTCAATGTGTTGATATTTATTTGTCCTGCAACTACGACTGAGAATTTTTGTTCATAATATCAGAAAAGTTAAATTGTCATAGCAAAATTATTTTTATTATCCCAATAAAAATAGCATTCTTGGACTTAATTGAAAAGGTTTATTTATATACCAGCTACATGCCTCATCCGCTACAGTAAGAAGCAGGTAAGTCAAAATACAAGTCTAACGAAGTAATACAGAAACTCTACTAAATAACAGATAGGTAGGTACCTACATCTTTTAAGTGGAGTTTCTTTACGTAGCGTAGCTTTTGTTAAACTCTTTAATTAGACGCTAAACTGTTGGACGACAGCCTATTACAGTTTTACTTTTTACCCGAGTGTCAGTAAGGGTTGTTTTTCGCACGTATCTTGTATATATCTTTATAATATTCTTTTGAACCACTCTTGATCTTGAATTCATTTAAAACTCATATAAAATAGAAGTGAATAAAATTTCATACTTAATTATCTCACGACACGAGTGACAGTAAACAACACAAAAAGGTGATTATGCGATTAAAGCGATGTCACTGAAAGGGTGTGCGCTGACAAATGATGCCCGCATTAAAAGTTCAACGCTTTTTACACATGAATATTATACACAAAACATTCTATGACACGCTCCTAAATGTATGGTATTCTATTTATTACGAGCATCTGTCCTCGGCTTCTGTAACGATAATTGCATATTACAATCTACAGTTATTTCAGAGAAAGAACTGCGTGCCGTTTAAACTTTAAGCAATGCAATTTCAAGTATTTTAATAACGAATCAAACCCGAAATTAAAATTAGTTCGAAAGAATTTGAAATGAAATTTCAAGTCATGAAATGTTTTTTTTTCTTTTTATATATTCAGAGCAGATCTTTTAACTCCGATCTGAAATCTCTAGTAATTTTTCGCGAAGTACCTAGTTAAAAACATTTTAAAATATACATGAAGTATTTTGATTGAATGTCCCGGCAATAATTATGTATCTGGATTTGCATAATTCGTTAGAGAACGAAAATAGATTCCAAAAATAGGTACCTCTTATAGCAGTAAACGTATGTAAAGTATATTTATCTGCAAATAAATTATAATTAATTTTTGGTATTGTAAGCACATGTGAGATTTTTCAAGTTTAGATATAGGCGGTTCTGTATACTTGCCCTTTCACAAATATCTTAAATGATGATGTCAATTATATAATACAACACACGAATACCATATACACAGAGATACAACATAGTAGATATTACTGAAACATCACTTGTTTCATTAATTTATGGTTTAACTTGTCTGTTTTCATAGGCACATCAAAGGTTATGTTGAATTTGGTAGGCACAGTCGGCAAAGCAGATAAGTATACATGTAGGTATATATACTTAGGTTGTACTTTTCATAGAACTTTATATGAAAATGTGTACAGAGTAATTATCTTCTTTTCTGAAACCATGACTAAATGCGGAGCTGATGTTGAATAATTTTGAATTTACATCAGCCCTCTGCAAAATAAAATGTACTTCTAGCATTTTTCTCGAGTTTGTGACAGGCCAAACTAGTGACAAATACGAATATTAATAAAAACGTTGTTTCCTTTGTTAAACTCTACAACAACTTTCAAATTTTTGATCGAGTGTACGTTGTTTGGCCGTGATTGCCTGACATTTGTACACGTCACCAGTCAAATCCGTTGTATTGCACCTGCAGTCCGAACCAACCTGATACGCATTCACAAAATTAAGCGGGTTTAGAATCCAGTATTCGAAACCATACCTTCCTACCTTTATACATAGGTGTGTGTGTTACTATCAGCGTGTAGAACTGTAGAATGAGTTTTGATAGAAGTGACTGTATAAAATATGAATAAATCGAATACCACAGATGCAGCGATGAAATGCAATGATGTTTGTTACTCACTCTTGTCAGAATAGTTGAATGCATACTTGATAGATTAGTATAGAATAAATATGCCATCTTTAACCCGGGATAATGTTCCTGAAAGAGATCAATTAGTACACACGGTAACTAAAGTTAACGACATAGTTCGCAGAAAATGTAAACTGAGGCGGCAATGGGTTGACCACGTCTACCGAAGGACCGATGCTGATGCGTTTGCTACAAATAATTTCTAGAATGGAGACAACGAATCGGCACTCTCCAACTAGTTGGACGAACGAACTGAAGAAACTACATAGATGAAATAGACTTGATCGGGTGTAGTGGCGCGTATTAGAAGAGACCCAGTGGACTACGGTGGACTATTGTTGGTCTGATCTTGTCACAAAAATTAGACGTCTATGAAATGACTATGACCTTGAAGCAAATCTCACGCTAGTGAAAATGTCTATGAAGTAAATCGAATATTAAATCTTGTAACAAAAAGTGTAATATATCCGTAAGACGATGTAACATATTTAATAACAAAATATTCGTAACTCAACCTAGGGAAAATATAAAGTGAACAATATTTTCATAGCAAGCGTATATCTGTCGTGTGTTAAATCAAATCTCTATCTCATACAACCGATGGTAATGGCATGTTTTCCTCTATGGAGGTAGATTCTCGTCAACAAACGGATGCGGATGCGAGCGGTTGCCTGTCGTCCTCTGAGCTTTACAAATGATAGCTTTGCTGTCTGTACTCCTTTGCACATAGGTGGCCTATCCTTCACAGTGTACAAATCCGGCGAAATGTTGTTAGGATGTTTTATTTTTCCCCTGTGATGAACGACACGTACTTGAATATGTTAGTTTTTTGCATTACACACATCAAAAGAACAAATTGCATTATGTTTTACGTTTCACATGATATTTTAAACGTATTTTTCCTAATGGGGTGGACAGAGACCACGTTTCCACTTGCTGATATCTTGACATACACCTTTCGCTTCTTTTAGTTTCATAATTGTTTTCATATATACCTACCTACCTACATGTTTACTGTTGCAGGTAGATACCTACTTTAAACTCTGCCCTTTAAAATTTATTTGTGTTACTTGGCCAAAAGTATAAATAACATCCTGTAATGTCACTTAATATTTTTCTAGATTTATTTTAGAGTATTATGCCTAAAATCATCTTCTAGTAGGAAGAAATATTTTGTTTTATAAAATGACTATAGGTAATATAAAATGACCTACGTATCTACGTAAAATTATTTAGAAAAGTAAGCTTTTAGAGAATATGGTATTTTGAGAATAGTTCTCGGAGCTTAATATAATTACTCCATTTGCAACTCTACCAGTTTGAGAATTAGACCTTCTGTAAACTTTTTCAAATCCACCCACAACATAAGCTTTACGAACACATACTAACTAAAAGATTTAAATTAATCACCCTTACACCTGCTAAACTCAAACTAGAACCACACCAAGCTCGATTAATGAATACTCAACCCACACTTTTTTTTATTCCAACTACCCTCAAAAAGACAACGCAATAAAGTCGACCAAAGTGAGGTATTTATATTAAACATTTTCATGAGAAGCGCTATTCAGATTATGCGTAGGTAAATTTGACTACAATATACAAATACATTCCAATTACGCTGATGAACATAACCTGAAGCAATGTATTGTGAAATAATGGAAAAATATTTATTAATGAGATCGGCATATAGATCATGAGCTTGAGAAATGAGAATAGCTTCTTCTATTTAATGTACACCTGTGTATAAAAAAGTAGAAGAATGAACCCCGGGCTTTGAGGTGAAAACTTCAGATGCAACCGGGGTCTTCGGTTCGATGATGCAAATGATGATGACTCTTTCCACTGCTTCGCAAATCACTACTACGTGTTGCCTCAACCTAAACGGCAGCTTTTATTCATATAAAGAAAAAATACTTAGTGAATTCATTTATTAGAAGTATTCAAAAGCTAGTAAGCTTTTGCTCGCGGCTCCGTCCGCGTGGATATCGGTAATCGCGACCAAACATAGCATATGTCCTTTCTTATGGTCTAATATATCCCTATACCAAATTTCGGTGGTTTAAGCGTGAAAGCATAACAGACAGACAGACAGAGTTACTTTCACATTTATAATATTAGTATGGATGAAATAATATAACGTCTTCAATTTATGTCAGTAACCAAATGTTACAGAAACGGATATTATTCCCAAGAGATACAAAAACGAGAACCAAAGTCTCATTATAAAAGGAACACGATGTTTTTTTACGCTAGTGATATAATTAACAAGCTTAAAGCCACACAGATGGTAAGTGCAATGGCCTATGTTTGTAAAACCTGAGGGGTCACTGCAGGGGGTAAAGGGGAGCGAAGAGTGGAGAATAGGAAAAAGGAAAAGAGCCCCTTTTTCTCTTTTCTTACTTGTTTCTTAATATCAATATTTATTTATTACCTACTAGCTGGTAACTTGAGTTTTGAACTTGAAATTATTATGATGAAGTAGTTTAGGCAGTTTTTTTCCACCAATTTGTTTTTATAAATATATATTACATAAATGTTATGCAAAAAAAAAAAAAATATTTGTATGTCAACACAAAGTACCTAACCTAACGAATGTTTCAAAGTTTCAATATTCATAAAATAAACTACGAAGTCTCATTCAGTAATAAACCAATCACCTTGAAACATGAGGCTGTGAAGCTGGTAGTAGCGGAGTACATCGGACATAACGTCATGACATAATCTTAGGTCGCTGTTCGCAAGGCTTACGCTCGGCCCAACGTCTATCGTGTGAACCTGTTCGGGAAGAGCTAGCTAAGAACTGTCCGGTTGTTGACACTATCATACACCTACGTAAGTCGCTCTACAGTTATGTACCGACAGTAAAACAAGACTTAGTACCTGACCTAGACCCTTGGCTTTTCATTAAAATAGTTGGGGTAACATGAAAAGTATGAGAAAGTGTTTTTAATGTATTGTCAGCTAGGCACATTTTATTTGAGTCCTTAAATCAATTTAGAGATTAGACTGAAACCTTAACTCCATTAAGATCTTGTTTTTATTGAGTTACTTTGTACTTTTCCAATATTTTTTATTTTACACTTGACCGGTTTCGCCTCACGGCACTCTCAAAGGTATGATGCGACTTATTTTTACTTGCGAGAATTTTACATCCTTAGTTTGTTTCTTTTTATTAAATATGTTTACTTTTAAATATTTGTATACATAATAATAATTATAAATAAAAATATAAAATAAGATATAATATATGCAAATCTGCAGGTGCAGGTGTCAAAGAATTCCTCCCCATCGATGTCAACCGGGGTGGACAGAATTAGTTCGTGATTGTATCTTATTTCCCATGCCTAGTAAATAAATGTTCTGCCATTTCAGCACTAATAAATAGTACTTGAATATAGTCAAAACTTCAATCGACAATATTCAAAATGTAGCAGCAATGAAGTCCCTTATTATAAATACCATCACAATATTCGTGACCTAAGTATAATAATGCATGTATTACCTATCCTATGTAAATTGTAAAGTGAACTACAGGTTAATGTTAAACTTAATGATGACCTCCTTGGAAGTACGTTTTATATGCATTTTAACCAAGGAAGAAGGTACTTAGACGCCTATCGATATAAAAATGCGTTTTATGATGTGAACGTAATAAAATCGATTTTACAACTCGCTTTGAACTTAGATCGAATGAAAATTCTTATTTTATGGTTTGATATTCTTTTGAACCCTCCATTAGCGATATGGTTTCATTAATAAGAGTGCTATTCAAGATTGCACTTCGCTTTGTTCACTTAGATCTGATATGATTACATTTACTTTGACTATCTGGAGATTTTATCGTTAAAGGTAGATAGATGTTTGGTAAAATGCAAGAGATATGGTTATAGCCTGATGTTCTATTTCGGACGGGAATCCTTGTGTGATGGATAGAGTTTCTAACAGAAGCTGCTGGAATTGGTGCTACACCTTTCTTAATATAGGGAAGTAATGACAACCGACCTTGATACAAGGTGAGTTTATTTATCTGGTTCCTTCATAAGCCCTTTATATGCTTCGTGTATCCTTTTTTTTTTTTTTTTTTTTCGTGCGGAAATCCCCTCGGATACCCCCCCTGCCGGAGCCGGAAGGGGAGGTTATGTCGGACTCGAACCGACTAAAACCGCACGCCGACTGTGGGTCTTGGTGCTAGGCCGGAGGTGAGGTTGTCATAGACATATCCCTCGCACCCCGGCTGACCCAGGGCCATCTCTTACGGTCTGGCCCTCCTCAGGAGGGGGGACAACAGTGTCCCTAACTCGCCCCCGGAATGGGGAGGCGCGCTACTTAGCGCGCCGTCGCCGTGGCCTGCTTCTGCTGGGGTGACAGGCGGCTCCACCCGTCACCCCCAGGCCCGCGCTCATGGGGGACGGAGGTCAGTCAGTGCCCTCCGACGCCCGAGTTGCCTGCGCGCGCGGGCGGCGCGATCCGCGAGTCTTTCTCGCTCGCGCCGCCTCTCCCGCTCCGCCGTCTCCTTCACGACCATTACCTGCTCGCTGAAGGAGACGCCGGCCGCCCACGCGTCCGCGCAGTGGACCATTGCTGTGAGCAGGGTGGCGAGGGTGAGAACTCTCACTCCCAGGGCCGCCACTAGCTCCCGCCTCGGTCCGGCCCATGCCGGACACTCGGTGAGCGTGTGCAGCCCCGTGTCCTCGCTCGCGTCGCAGTGATGGCACTCGGACGTTGGCTCCTTTTCGATCCGACACAGATACCTCCCGAAGCACCCGTGCCCGGTGATAATCTGCGTCAGTCGATACGAGAGGCTGCCATGTGGCCTCTCGAGCCATTCCCCCATGATGGGCCTTACCGCCTCTATGACGGCATGCCCTGCGCGTCGTTGCTCAAGTCGTCGCTCCCACTCCGCCACCATGATCCCGTGGAGCCGGGACCTCTCGGCCCGAATGTTTTCGGGCTCGGGATCGTATCCCCGCTCCCGCGCCTCCTTACGGAACCGATACAGTGCCGCAAGGGATCTCGCTTCCAGATGCTTCGTGTATCCGGGATCCCTAGCAGTAGTTACGTAGTAAGTACCTATCACGGAAGACTAACATCTTAATCAATACGATACTTCTACTATTTCAGTTTTAGCCCTGATGTGAAGAGATTGCTTCAAAAAAGAGGAATCAATCTTGAGTGGGTCTTTATTATGCAAAAAACTGGCTAATACCCGCACCGTAGCCCACGTGGCATTTGGTTTCCGGTCGCCTGTGGGAAATTTTGTGCCCGTTCCTATGACCACTTTTTACATAAATGTATAATGTATCCTACTTACAACTTAAGGAACATACGAAAGAAAAAAGTCACGAAATTGGTCAAGCCGTTCTGGACTTTTGCGCTTGGCAACATCCATGTTTATCTAAATAAGATAATAGAAATTTCGAACGGAACTTAAACATATCCCTGCTAATAGAAGGTACAACGGGCGTCTTAGCACTGAGAACAATTTTCACCAGACGGCCTTGGGAGGGAAATTACGGCAAGATTACAAAATACCTACTTAGTAGTTGACGGAGTATTCAATAATTTATAGATAACGAAAATGTACAAGCTGGAATGTTTACCATTCAACATATTATTATTCTACCGATTGTCAAGTAAATCGCAACAGAGTAGAAGAGTAGAGATTGAGTAGTGTGACGAGACAGTGCACTTGGCTCATGTTCGGTGCGTGCGAACATAGGGCCGAGTATTTTGCACATACATCGCACTCGGCCGACAGCACTGTCTGGCCACTCCACTTAGTGCGTGTGATCAAGGCATAAGCCAATATAGACACGTGCAAGCTTTATGAAAATACTACTTGAAATCTTCGTCGTATAATATTAGATATCACTTTACTTTAGAAGGTATCTACTAGGAAATTCTCACTCAACTATACGACCTAAAACTCATAAGTCTAAAGTTACCCACATTATGAACAATTTAAAGTATGCTTGCTTTTACTAAAGTGTGTTTGGTCTTCTTTGTCTATTTTGATACAATGTTTCAAGGGCAGAAAATATCAAACTTAACTTTTTTTTATCTTATTTATTTTTATAGGGAAGGG
The DNA here is from genome assembly GCA_914829495.1 of Eilema sororculum. Taxonomy (NCBI): domain Eukaryota; kingdom Metazoa; phylum Arthropoda; class Insecta; order Lepidoptera; family Erebidae; genus Eilema; species Eilema sororculum. The sequence goes on along the minus strand of OU618543.1, from coordinate 12,459,524 downwards.
CAATGAGGGGTCTAATATCTTTTCACTTTTTCTTATTATTTATTTCATGTTATAGTCTCATACAGTTCGTAATACAAGCTATTTTCGCATTTTTGTTGTAGGACTACTTCTTGACCTAATAATGACTTAACTTCACTCTACACGAAGCGAGTTGGTGGCAAAATCCTCTGCTATTATTGACACTGATTAACAAGGACGAATCAAGACAGTGAATAATAATTACTACATGTACCCTTTAAAATAGCATTTTTGCTGACGGTGCAACGCTTTTGCGATATGTCGTTGGTTAATAAAAACTGATCTAAGCAGTACATTGCGGCTTTCGTTTCGCAGTACTGAGTTTCACTGCAGCCACTGCATCTTACTGTACTTTCAACATTACCAAGCTTCTTACTCCTCCTGATACTTATAGGCATCGTTAACTTTGTTAAACCAAAAGATAGTAACTCATAGTTACTCAATAGCAAAGAAGAAACTCGATTCCTAAATACATGTAGAATTAAAAATCTTTCCTGGAATTTCATTTCTATATTTACTTTAGTTTACAACAACCTCCAGTCCTCGATGTTAACCTTTCTGATTTAAGTTTACAAAAAGATAACTTGGAGAAGAAAAAGAAGAAAGATACCGTATTGTCTTTTTACTAACTTAAGTATTAAAAATAAAATTAAATTAGTGAAACGTGCTGAAAAACAAAAATAGTATCTCTATAAGAATTCTGGTAAAAACTCATGATGATTTCATGTTTTTTTTTATAGATGTGTCCGATGTACCTAAATAGGTACACATACTATTTCCTCTTGATTTTATAGAGCATTAACTTTCATCTTCACTTATATTTCACAAAATATCTCTTCACGAAAATTCTCATGTTTGCAAGTCTAACGTGTGTTCTCCGAGTCTCCTGTTCGCGTAATCTTCGGATGTTTATTGCTCACACATTTTTGTTTACAGAGTAAAGAAAGTTGAGTTAACTCCGAAGCAAATCTTTTTTAAAGACTCTTTCTTCGGATAGAAGAAAGTTTAATGTTTGTTGTACAAATGATGGGCTATTAGTCGTATTTATTTATATTAAATAGGTAATGCCGAGGTAATGTGGAGGTTATATTTAAAAAAAACTTGTTGTATTAACTTAACTTTTTTCTGGTGGCATACGATCTACACACAAGAGTAGCTTACTCCCCTTCATTTTGGTTTCACTTATACGGTTTTTATGGGAGCGATCTAACCTCCCAATCCCGACACTAAAACCCCCTCGGAAAAAGGAGCCTCGTCTTGCAGGTGGGGGAAACCCGGCTTGCATCAGCCTCGAAAATCTTTCTTACCTCAAAAATATCGTATTTACCTAATAATAAGTAACTGTGATATAATCCGATAAAAGAAGAATTTATTTGAATATTATTCTTTTTCATTAGGTATAATATGACGAGCTTTTACTTAGGACGTTTTATAACCCCAAATTACCGCATTGGATCGCTTATTACTCCGCTGAGAACAAAATTAAAGTAACATTGTCCTACTCCTGAAAGCTTTGTGAAGGTCATTAATTCAGACAAGGTATTAACTTACTTAAAAGTTAAGGCATCAACTGTAATTATGTATTATATAATGTTTCCAGATAAATTATTTCTGCCATAAAATAATATTAGACAAAGTTAGGCCGCAAAACATTTTATAATAATGTTGGACCAGTAGCAAAGGGTTAATTATAACACAATTCTCATCGGTTTACTTTTTTAAACCGTAATTAGAATTAATACAATTTCGATTGAAAATCAGACAATATTAGTCTAGTCTAGTTAGGAGCTTAGAGAGCTATAACATCTAATAACATAATATCTGGTATTCGAACACATACAGGAAGATGAGAGTGTTTGATAGATACATAGATTTTCACAGTGCAAGTAATAATGTAATCTTCTTGCTATTATTTTTCATGAAAATATTTTTGATGGATTATTGTTTCATAAATCTAGCGCTTGATAACAATTGTAATGGCAAGCTTATATTGCATTTGTTTATTCAAGTAACCGAAAAATATATATCAAACTGCAAAACTAATTCACTAATACCATCTCATGAAAACAGAAAATATAAGGCAACTGCCATTCCATTACTAAAGGTAAGGCCAATACAACTCCGCCCGTTCATTCCCACGCTAGAGAAAACCCTATGTCATGAACTTGTAATTTTTCTCCTCAACGGTAATAGATTGTATCGAGGTCTGTTCCGCATAAAAATTGCGGTCACAGCTCGCTATTGAATAACGTATAATTCTTCTATGTAATGGAATATAAAATATGAACCGACAGAGTAGCTTGTGTGACTTGCCCATGTAGGTAGGTCGGCTATAATAACTCGTGGGTCCCTACAGTGGTATACGTCTCCATTTTTGCAACCCCGAGCGTATATAATTTAACCTTTAAAGAGCCAAAAAGGGGAAAGTTTTGCGACGTATTTATTTTATTTGCAGGAATGAATAACTTTGTTGACGTCTGAAATATATTGTTGTATTTATTTCGCCTGCAATTTATTTGTAGTTTTGCGGCTTCGTGCCAATGAATATTGATTTGTGCCTTGTTTTATTGGAGATCAGTATTGTCGACATTTTTTGCGACTAATATATCTATACTTATACTCAAATATAATGTAATTATATTGATCTATTATTTACTTATAGCTAGTAATTATATTAAGGACGGATTTAAGTGATAACAGGGACGAAATTCACCTAAAAGTAATCGACGCTATTACATTTCGTCAATAAATGAGTAAAATGTCAAAATCTGGTTTAGCTGAGTTAATTTCCCCTGGTGAAGTCTGATGATCAATGATTTGGCGAATAGTAGATCCTGAAGTGACTTAGGGGTCAAAGTTATTATTAGTGAAATGAGTGCAAATAGGATTTAACTCAAATTGTAAAATATAGGTAACAATATCTGTGTCTATTACCATGCATGCATAGTAAGAAACAAAAGAAAAACAGAAAGAAAAGAAAAAAAGAAAGAAAGAAGAGAGGAAGAAAGAAAGGAAACCAAAAAGAAAGAAAGAAAGGAATCAAGAAATAAAGAAAGAATTTGGTCTAAATAAAATATAAAAAATCATGGTCTAATCTACCCCTATACCAAATTTCATCAAAATCGGTTCAGTGGTTTAGGCGTGAAAGCGTAACATACAGACAGACAGCCCTGGGACATCCTTCCGAGGGCTTACCCGGGGCTCCCAACTATAGGCTGCTGGGCGATACCGTGGGGGTTTTAGTCGGTAGGAGTCCGGCATAACATCCATGAAGGATTTCCCCCACGGTCAAAAAAAAAAAAAAAACATACAGACAGACAGACAGTTACTTTCGCCTTTATAATTTTAGTATGGATTAGCCTGTTCTCAAGAATCCGGAAAACGCTTTATATTCGAAAACTTACTCACCTGCATTCATTGCGACCATATTGCTTCTTTAATAACATTATCTCTATTTGTAACTTGCTAAATTAAATGCACTTTGACAACACACTTCAAAGAATGTCCAGTCGTGAAGCTATCTCATAAATGAAATAGAATTACAAAATGTGCATTGAAATAATTTGTTACAGAGATGTTTCCTCAGTTAATATTATTTTAAAAAATTCTATGAATTTGTTACACAACACAAGCAGAATATTATTGTGCTTTATAAAATGAAGTCTACTACTGAATATCTCTTTGTATTATCGTATCATGTATTATTTATTATATAATAATTTATTTAATAAACTATCTTGTGTTACTATACAAAATAGTTTCCATATTTCACATCTGTCAGGTATACCGTGTCGTTACTTTTTTTATCTAACCCATGTCTGAGATTTTTTGTATACGAATCCACCATTTAAACACCACTTTCTTACAATTTTAGATTGTATTTTTTTTTATTTATTTTTTTATTTATTCCTTCCGCAAAGGTATTAAGATACATTTAAGCACTTCGTATTATGTAACATTTCCTTTAGTATTTACAATTAGTGTCTGTGTCTTTAATGAAAGTAGTACTCATATGTATATATATACGACTGCTGTGTTTATTAATATTTTGGTTGTATGGAACGAAAATATAACTATTACGAAATACCACAAAGGGGCTACCAATAATTGAATGAAATTTGAATAGTATTTATTATGCTAACTTTTTATAAAGAGAAGGGAAATTTGAAGTGATTCAGGTGTGGCGCAATGCTCAGTTGGAAGAGCATTCCCCTGTAAAGGAAAGGTCGTGGGTTCAAGTCCCACTTGAGCGCTTCTTTTTCCCAATGTATTTCGGGCCTGCCAATATCTTTTTATTTAAATTTACCGTAATAATGAGCAGCTCAAATTAGAAGCAAACATTATCCAAAATAGCAGACGTTAAAACTGGATCCTTTATACAAAAATCGTTTAACAAAATATAAAATATTCCTGATTGGAACCAATTTACCTTTGATTTTGTTGAGATTAAATTGAGGAAACATGATCTTGAAGTTAATATCCGGCATTTGCAAATTACTTTTAACTTTCACAGCTATTTTATTCTCCTTTTTGCTCAAATATTACGACTAGACGTCTAGACTATAGCTAGAGCATTGATTTGTCGTCATCAACCCCATACCTAATGATTTCCTCGTTGCATCTAAAGTTTTCACTTTGGAGCTCATCTACCGATTTCAATCCAACTCTGATAGGAAAGCCTATGCTATGTCAAAGCCTCGTCCTCCGTTATGCAAGTGCACTGGCTAGCAGATGAGGTTGACTAAAGCTTTAATGATGTTGGTAGAGCCCTGAACACGTATTACGCGTATTGATTTGTATCTACTATAAATACTTCATGGATTTAGATTCCGCTTCGTCTTTTGCCCATACTATAAACTATATGATCAGTAAACTCAATGCACCTGAATACCTGTAGCTATCGCTGTTCATAAATCCTAAGGTTTTGAAGTTAGGGTGCACTTACGTGTGTAGTTCATATTTAATTACATATTTCGATTATATACCTTCCAGATATGATTTTTATACTATAGTCACCATTAGAAGTAAGTAAAAGTAAATTGAAAAGTCTAATGTGCAATGGGTAGAAAGTGTTATACTTTATTCTTACAGTTAATTTAAGTAGTTAAATTGAAAGATATTTTTTATAATCGTAATATTTAAAGTCTTGTATGCAATACTGGTGGGAGAGTATATATATACATTAGAAGATATTTTTGTATTATTGCCTACATATCTATAATATTATACTAGGTAGGTATAGAACAACACACATTGCTATAATTACCTACTTCTATAAGAAAAGTACAGAGGAAAGAATTGTGTGGAGAAATCCGTTCATTGTATAGATTAAATTCTATGTAAATCTTCTAGACAAAATTATTAGAAAAAAGTTTGCCGAGGAGTGAGGTATAAATTTTAGAATTTAAAAGCTGGAACAGGATTCATTTTTTGGGGCATATGGTGTTCCATGATAACTGTAACAGTGTGATAACCATGGATTAGTTAAAAATCGTAGTACATCAGAAGACAGAACTGGCGCGCGGTCGGGCATCGTAACTCGAACCACGGGGGAGCTAGTAGGGTGAAATACGGTGCGCCGTGCACTGACCCGACTTAATACCAATACGGAAGAGATCATTTTACCTGCATGTGTGAGCTTACCTGCAATTACACGACATAATACAAAATATATTAGGAATTTTTTTTTATTACACTTTGAAGAAACTGGGAATAATGTCAATAACTTCAAATTGTAAATAAAGTTGTCTTCCGAACTATTTAGGTAATCTGTGTCTCGGGCACTGAAATATAAAGTTCGCAAAGTTGAATCCCGTATTCTGATGTTTCAAATAATTAGGTTGAAAACATTAGAAATTGTTTTGTTGATGATGTAAATGAGATGGTGTGATGAAAATAAAAATATTTCATTTAACTTCAATCAAACACTTTTTTATCATGAAATTCTAACCCGGAACATTTTTACGACAAAATTTTAATTATAACCAGTGAGTGAAAAAATATTTATTAATTAAATCGTATTATTTTTAGTTTCTTTATAATGTTGAAAAAATAACATGTGTTATAAAAACTTAACACGACTAATAAGAAAATTAATTTTAAGTATCTATGAAAGGTACAAAGACCAGTTTTTAATAAGTTGGAATAAGTCAAACACAAACTTTTTTAATTAACCTATAAGAACATTGTGACAAAAGAGGCCTATAATTGGCATTTTAGTCAGAGGAGCAATGCTTATATAACTTATCTACTTTTAATTAATGGTTACAAAGGCTAGTCGTTACCCCAATTAGGCACTAAAGTCTCCAACTCACTCCATATCTTATTCCTTCCCGCGCTTACAAACCAATTACCGCACGTCGTTCACTGAACGGATGGCCACATTCATATAACTCTCTAAATGTTTGAAAGTTTTGAAAGCACTTTTATATGCAATTATCACACTATAATAAACCCTAAAATAATGTTTCAACATTTGGTCGACATTGCTCTAGCCGGCAATATTAATAAAATTAACATAGTATGAATCACGTACGAGTACCTACCATAAAACGTCGTACAGGAAGTAACCAAAATATAGATACAATTTTCATTTTCTCAAAACAAAACACACGCACATTAGTTTGTTTAACGTAATTTAGATCTAAACAACGCAAGAAACTATACATCTCATGCATTTAGACAACAGATGTTTTTATATATCGCAAAATAATTAAAAAGAAGTTAGGATAAATTAAAGTAGGAGTCATCTCGTTGTTCCGCAATCGCGGTATGTCAAGATTAAAGCTATCTAAGAAAGATCTTTCCAAGGGTACTTAAAAAATAACAGGAGGATTTTAAAAAGCAGACGCAGCAGGCAGGTACTCACCTAGTGCTTGACAGATGCAAATGAGACCGAGCGGCTTGGAGCCGGCCGCTTTTCACTACGGACGATTTTCGTTTACCACAATCCAAACAATCCTTTATTTGCACCTTCAAAATTACTTTTGCCGACAGACCACGTGTAAAGTCTTAAATCTAACGGTCCTTACAATGAAACCACTAAGAAAGTTTTACATTCAATACTTAACTACTAAATGAAACTTTACTAACCGTAATCGAAGACCAGGTGATGGAATCGTGGAAGGTATTTCACGATAAAAAGGATATATTTTGGATAAATATTGCGATAGACGCGGCGCGCTCGATTTAGTACCGGTAGGGTTCGAAGAATCGTACGTCGCGGATAGGAGAGGATCGGACACACGATCGAGGAGAGCGAAACGACGTGAGTGACGCCGGCCCGGTGCGGATTCCTCCCGCCCGCCTAGCGTCGCGCGCTGCCGCGAGCAAAAGGGATGCAGCGAGTGAGCCCCCCAGCTCGCGAATATCGCCACTCGGATCAGCTCGCCAGAGTCTCAAGTGCTCTCCGCGCCTAGCAACGCTCTTTCCTAGAGGGAGGGCTCCAACGAGCTGAAAGCCGAAATGATGTAAATCACGCCGGGCATCTCACTCCCGTTTGAAACTTAAAGCTGTTGTTTTAAAATAGAATTTGATATCTAGGTCACGAGATGAACACCTGACGTTCGGCGTCATATCGAAAAACGTATGCCCCCGTTGGCTAGGTGTAGCAAATACCATAACGAATACTTTGGCTGAACACGCGCCATATTATGCAACGTTACGGCTTGTATTGTGCACTCAGAAATTTTCTCGTCCTTCGGGTGAGCTTTTAGAGAGCTGTTCGGATGCTTTGTAAGATATGGGGGAAGTTTTGCTTCATATTTTATTTGTAGCAATCGTAGGGGATTTGTATCAAAATAATAATGTTGTTAAAGTTAGTTTGTTGTATAGTACTGCTTTAGTTGGTGTAAGATTTTCGACTTGGCGACTTCACATACAAGCAAATACATAACGTTTAGTATAAGGTACGCAATAAATTGCCGAGGAAGGTGTAGGTACATGAGAAGCCTATTTCAGTTGATTTGTTGTTCAACAGTTTGTTGGGCTCCGAGAACTCCTAATGCAACAAACAGAGAACAACAATCCATCAATCAATTACGAATGTTTTCTCTTCATAAGCTTCTAATATCTCGACTGTTCCTTTTTTCTAATTCTCGACTCCAAAGTTCTTACGATTGGTATACGTATTATTAGAGGTTAAATTTTCCGTTGGTAACATTGTGAAAGAAATGTTAACTTTCTTCAATAATAAATACAATAATCTTCATTAAATTATAGCATTTCATCATATCCATATCATATCCCTAGTGTATTGTATAATTTCAAACATGAGAATGCGTGCCACACATCGAAATAGCTGAAGAGAGCTCTCTAAACATTCTACGGACGACTTGTATCAAATAAATATCACTAACAAGCTTTGTGAACGTTGGAATATTTAAAGTTTCAGGAATACTCAGACAAACGCAGAAATAATAATCAAACCTCCATTATTAAATTCTTCCACAAAGCAGTAGCGGTTTATACAGGTTGTGAAACATTTGAATTTTAACAGATACCTATCACATATTAATCCAATGTCGGTGTGTGGTTCTAAAATAATGAATGTTTTAAGATATTCATCATACTATTACCTGAGATTCACATACAGGCTAATTTCAACGATAAACGTATGAGGTCCAGGTAACTTTGTTAAAAGATCTAAAATATGTAGTAACATTAATTGCTTTGGTCAGACATCAAAAAACCCTTTTTTTTAATATTTTTCTAAGAGCTCTTTTTTATTTAAAGGACACGTCAATTTAATTTCACCTCGCCTGATGATAAACTAAAGGCAAAGTCTCGGAAAGAGGATCACCATCGTAAACACGTACTATGTTAACAGTGGTGGTGGCACTCAGCTTGACGGCCTCATCAGACGCTTTTTCACGCCCCACTTAAAGGACCCGGGACTGTAGGACGAAGGAAACACGTGAGCTGGCAGGGAGTTCCAGGTCTTAGTGGTGCGGCATAGGAATGAGTCACAGTGAGCAGGTCGCTAATGTCGTAACGAAAATAATTTATCTATCTGTGAACAGGTCCAGGTAACTCAGTTAGTAGGATATTTGTCCTAATAACGAACATCGTCAAATACCTACTCAGTGTCAATAAATGCCATCTTTAAAATTCTTCATATCTGAAATTCCACTTGAAAACACTATCAATACGAAAGTATTCATGCATGAAAACATGCACTAGGTACGCATTTTTATTACGTTATTTTTCTTGATGCGAAACATGTTTTGTGCTATTCGCATGATGTAAACGTTTTAAAGAGAAATATTTAAGCGTGCATCGGCCGGAAGTTGCCGGCGGAACGAGCTGAGTGTAAACATGCTGCGAGCCACGCCGAAACATTTTCAACCTTTTTTAATTCTATTTCAATGGCAGCCGATATTTATTCTGCACGCCATAATGCGAACTCTTGTTATTACTAAATAGCTGACTTTCTTTTTTAATTTTTACGTAACAGCAAATATGACCGTTGAACAACGTTTTTTTACTTTATAAGGTTAAATTTATTTTTTCGGAAGTATTAGTAGCCTAGTAGTTTGGGTAACGGACTGCTGAGATGAGGTCTCGGGTTCGATCCCAGGTTTACCATGGCACACACCAATGACTTACTTTTCGATGCTTTTCGAAGTTATGTGTGTATTTATCGCAGGTTTGTAAGTGCCCGGTTAATGGCAATAGGCTCGCCACCTATTAGATTGGGACCTAAACATAAACTGGCGAAATGTGGGTGCTAGCACCTCTGCCTACCCCTTCGGGAAATACAGGCGTGAGTTTATGATGTTATGTTATGTTATTCATTTATTTTTGCCGTGTTGGTTCCCGGTGGAGTAAAATAGGGCCACCCCATCTCTTCCTGTGGGTGTCATTGAAGACGACTAAAGGATATGGCTGCTCCCCATCTGACAGTAAACATACAGCCCATAGCGAGGCACCCACTTTACGGCAATAGGCTCGCCCCCTTTTACGTGGGACCGCAACTCATAGTTGGCGAAATGTAAGTGTTAATACACCTCTGTTTGCCCCTTCGAGGATTTACAGGCATGAGTATGTATGTATGTCATTAATGTTTATGTTCTCATGGTAAGCAATTTGTAGTTCCATGTAATATATTATGGTTCTAGGGTACAACTGATCCCACCCTCTCCGTTCCTATCCAGAACAACACGTGCTCGTCTGCGGTGCCATCCACACACGGTGGAATCCATACCATGTGGCACTAAACAGCTTGAGGGCTCTTTCCTCTGCCGCACGATAAAGAGCTGGAATGCTCTGCCCGCATACGTGTTTCCCTCCTCTTACAGTCCCGGGTTCTTCATGCGGGGCGTGAAAAGGCATCTATCAAGGCCGGCAAGTTAGGGACCACCATTTTACGTCCAGTGGAACCGAGAATGGTGCTCTGTATCTTCTGGACTGCACGTCAGCTTTATTGCCATCTAACGGGGTGCAATTGACGGACCAAATATAAAAAAAACTCGTTACAACCCAATATCGGAATCTACAAGTTCTACAACCTGTTTCCACCAGTTCTACAACCTACGGTATTTTAAAGAATTTATTCTCGGGCCACCATTCCACCCGGACCACCATAAAGTATATAAAAAAAAATACAATTAGGTTTATGTCATACCTCTGTTTTTCCCGACGTCATATTATGTGAAACGAAAGCTTCTCTTTCAACAATGTACTGGAAGCTTAACGTCGACGGGATGCGTGACTCTGCATGACGCCTCCCAATAATATGTCTCGTATAGATATGCCTCAAATCGATCTCGACATCGTTTGACACCCCTTTTGATGGATGGATTGCCGTTTCATTTACTCAATTGACTGTTTACAGATACGTACATTTTCATGCTTCCCACCGTACATGATATCCTCAAGGGTATCTATGTTGCTTGTCATTGGCGGTAAAGGTCTAACAAATCATGAAACTAATGAATTGGGTATATGAGTGATAATGTATGATCTGAAATGTTAAACGAATTTCACTGATGAAATCCAATCTACATTACAAATCTCCCATAAGAGATCAAGAACCTCAATCTATTCCTATGCTTTACTTCTAACTAACCTAATTACTCACGAAACTTGATGCCTACAGTGTACCATATCAAATGCGACCGCATATGTCCTAATAATAGCACGAACATCTAATCTCCTACATGTATACGAATGTGCATATATCGCAAAATCGTATTTCAAACCACAAATTACGTTGTAATGCTAGCGCGGCAATAGGCAGCTAGACATTCCACCATGAAACTCAATAACCAAACAGCCATGACTAACTGAGGGTAATAATAATAATGTACCTACTGTCTGTGTCCGCCTAATGCGGACGCTTCCCGCGCTCAACTTAAACTAACTTCTGGTTCCGGTGTAATCGCATTTCCTTTATATTCCTGCCCGCCGCCGCCGGTGGAAATTTGTTGGCAAAATATTTGTTTAGAACTTAAAATTGTACTGTTATTGTAATTGGGTTATTTTTAGCCCAAAAATATAAAACATTGTTTTGTAATTACGTATCTCTCCTTCATCCGAGTGCTTGTCCCGATTGTATCTAAATGCATCCAAGTGCCCGAGCAACACTCTTCTACACTTCTTTATATAATTTAATTTTAAGATTATTTAGGAAGCATATACCCATAGAACGTTCGGTGGGGTTGTACCCAGAGGTTTTCAGACCAGGGTCAAACGACAGCGACTCCCGTAAAAGTCAAGATAAACAATCATGATAAATAAGTATGATCGCGGACTCCCCTTTTTTTCCGTACGGAATTCCCCTCGGATACCTCCCCCGGAAGGGGCGATTATGTCGGACCCGAACCGACTAAAACTGCACGCGGACTGAGGGTCGTCGTGCTAGGCCGGAGTTGAGCTGGCTGGCTGACCCGGGGCCTCGGGAGGGGGGACAACGGTATCCCCGACTTCCTCAGTGTCAAAAAGTAGCAAACAAAAACGTGACCTTCGCATTCACATCCGTACGTTGCTATATGTGACAGAAAAAGGAGAAGGTTTTATATCTTTTGTATAAGAATTGTCCGAGTAGGTACGAAATGTGACATAGTGCATTTTTTTACAGAATATTAGAACCGAAGGTACTAATATTCCCTCTAACCCCTCCAACTAAGCTAAATTGCTTGTGCTAGGAGTGGGTTCACGTCGGTAGTGTAATGGCCAGGATTCGAACCCGGGACCTCTCGATCGTAAGGCCGACTCCTTAACTATTAAGCTACCGACGCTCAGTCATTTCTTATGTTAATATCCTATTTAGAAATTATCCTATTGCTGGATAGGATTGTATTATTGAGGTTGTCTTATTACAGATTAAGTCCTTTTTCTCAGAGACGAACCTTGACTTACCTCAATATATAATTTTGGGTCCCTGTGACTCACAGGGCCGGTTGTTTGACTTTAAGGGAGCTACTGTCATCTGTCCATAGTGTCCATCCTAGTACAAGAGGAAAGCTTGCGCCAGACCCTCGTCTATCAAACAGAAGGTAAACCAGCTTACAGGTGATAGGATAGGCTTGGGGCCCACCCATTGGTTTATGTACTAATATAGTAGTGTCCAAAACCTTAGGTTACCCTGAAATTTCGGTAAAACGTTATCGCATTACACGAGAATATACATATACCCTACCATGATCATTCGAATGTTGTCTCAAGTAGAAATAAAACGAAATCATGTGTTTGTATTGTGTAAAGAGGGTTCTCACGGCAGCAATCGAAACACTTATACGTATTATTGCTACTTGAATTGTCGCTAACGACGCAAAACAGACGTCTAAACCCGCGATCGTAGTAAGGGTCTGTTTACATTTGAACGAGCCCCAATCACGCGCGCTTCGCTTCACCACGTCACGTACAATAAGATAGCAACTCCATTGTCAACGTATTTTGTTCATACTGATTTTACTATTATTTCGACGCGCTGTCCGTAAACTAATAGTAATCTCGTCTAACCGGATCAATGACTAGCATTATGCCTAAATTTTGATAACATAATAATCCTACATTTTGAAGCAAAATGCCTCGTAATATCGTCGTCCAAAGCTTATACACTGAAGCCCGTGGTTCGCTGTGTCACAACCACAACTCAAATTGCTGAAATTTGACATACAAGCATTTAGAAGATCGATTGAAGGCATTAGTAAAAATTAACGTAGGTAAGTACTTGTAATAGATTTGTATTCAATTGGTGTGTTTCTAGGGAATCGGCCTGTTTTCAGGAAAAACTAATTATGTCTGTAATTGACACGAAAAACGTTCTCAACATTTCTCGTAATTTCAAGCCTACTATTGAGGAGAGTTATTGCGAATGTATTTTCGACTGTGCTGTTTTCGCTAGAGGAGTGTTTGCATGGGCAAGTTCTTGCCTCAAACGAAGGGCTAAGAAATAGAGTCGCTTATAACTTTCCTCGTAACGATTTTTTATTTGAAGTGGTCAATTATTTTTTATAGGAGTAAAGAAGGTTGCATCCGAGGCTTTAGATTTCGAGGTATGCTTTCGGAAATTTCCACCTCTTGGAGATCTCAACATAAAACCATGGGTAGCCGAGTTGGTCAATGCATTCCCCCTGTAAAGGAAAGATCGCGGGTTCGAGTCCCGCCCGAGAAGATTCATTTTTCTCTATGTATTTGATTTGTATAGTTAGCATACTTAATGCTGTAAAATTCAGTCAAGTAATAAAAGTCATGGATAACTCAATAATGAAATGTATGCATCGAAGAATAGAGAACAAAGGATTAACTTTGCCATGTAGAAGTTACTAGATAATTTATCACACCTTGGCTACAATACTGAGTAATTCTATATAACCCTATGGATCCTTGAACATCATCATCATCAACTTAGCGTATTATTCAGTTGCGTCCAAGGATTTCAGACGCTTGGTTCTTCTCAATAAGTCTGGCAGAAACCCAGCGCTTTACAGCGTTCTAAGGCTGTTTTGTTTAACTTCATTGTTTCTTGTGTCGTGTATCTTAAACGTCTAAAAATACAATATTTACCATATATAGATTTAACATAGACTGCTTTTATGTGAACGACTTTTTTTTTTTCGTGGGATAAATTCCCACGGATACCACCCCCACGGAGCCGGTGGAGGTGGTTATGTCGGACTCAAACCGACTAAAACGCACGCCGTCTTGGGTCCTTGGTTGCCGGAGGTGAGATTGCCAAAAGCATATCTCTCGCACCCCGGCAGACCCAGGACCATCTCTTTCGAGATGGCCCCCATCGGGTTGTGGGGACCGCAGGGTCCCCATCTGGCCCCGGTTACGGGGAGGCGCACTTTGCGCCGCCGCCGCGGCCTGCTTCTGCTAGGGTGACAGGCAGCTCCACCGGTCACCCCCAGGCCAGCGCTCATGGAGGACGGAGGTCGTTCTGCGAACTCCGACGTCCGGTTCGCCTTCGCTCTGCGCGGGCTTCCCGGGCCCGGAGTCTAGTCCGGACCCGACCGGCCGCCTCCTTCTCGAGCATTACTTGCTCGCAGAAGGAGGCGGCCGCACCCCAAGCATTCGCGCATCGTACCATCGCTGAGAGCAATGTGGCGAGTGTGAGGACTCCCACCCCCAGAGCCGCCACTAGGACCCGCCTCGGCGTGTCCCACGCCGGGCACTCGGTCAGCGTGTGCAGCTCTGTGTCCTCGCTCACATCACAGTGATGGCACTCGGACGTTGGCTCCTTCCGGATCCGACACAGGTAACTCCCGAAACACTCGTGTCCGGTAATCACGTGCGTCAGCCGGTACGAGAGGCTGCCGTGTGGCCTCTCTGGCCATTCCTCCATGATGGGTCTTACCGCCGCTATTACGGCGTGCCCTGCGCTTGGTCGCCCAAGTCTTAGCTCCCATTCCGCTACCATGTCCCTGTGGAGCTGAGACCTCACGGCCCGAATTTCTTCGGGCTCGGGTTCCCGTCCCTGCTCCCGCGCCTCCTTACGATACCGATATAGTTTATGTGAACGACTGCCGTCCAACTACCCAACGTCAATAGGGAAGCCTTCGCTAGAGTCTACTTCAATCAGCAGGTGGGCTGACTTGAAAATGATCTTGGCAAGGCCCTGAAGGTCTTTATGGGGACTCATCTATCTGAGTATTGACAGTTACCAATGGTGAAAATGGAAAAGAGAAAAAGGAAAATATGAAAAATGCTCTTTGTAAACATTAACTCTTCATTTGAGAAGTAAGTAAGTTATTATTAATTGGAATATAATAAATACATAACCAAGAAAGACCCAGAACGGGAGATCCAGTTTCAAGCCTAAATCAATTAGGCCAAGTTTGTTTCACAAGCGAAGTTTGAATTTGGAAACAATGAAGTCACGTTCCGTAGCAGCTGCAATATTTGTACAAAATACTTAGTACTTAAATAAACGTATTGTTTATGTACAAATAAGTAAAACCCGCAACGGTCCGGCAGTCCATTCTACCGTCCCATGAATTTAGATTGCAAGTTTATTCCAAGTTCAAAATTCATCCGATACTCGCACATCGTCATGTATAATTTGATGTGGGAAATATGATCCACTCGGCGATGGCGATGCATCAGCTGCTTTCTACTGCGTCAAATTGCAAGATATTTGCGTGGATGTGTAACTATGCAAAGTTAAGCGTATATTATAAGACCGAA
The DNA here is from genome assembly GCA_914829495.1 of Eilema sororculum. Lineage (NCBI taxonomy): Eukaryota > Metazoa > Arthropoda > Insecta > Lepidoptera > Erebidae > Eilema > Eilema sororculum. The sequence continues at coordinate 12,443,873 of OU618543.1, read as the reverse complement.
GATTTATTGAAATTACTAAAGTATTGATTATTTTTTTATTTTGTCAGTAGTTTACACATTATCACATATTGTAATGAAAATATTTTCAAAAATGTTATCGAAATTTATTTGGTATTACAACAGCAAGCATGGTTTCAGGAAGACCTTTTGTGGCCTCTGTGGCGTGGCGTTAGTGACAGCGACTGCCACGCAGGAGGGGCGGGTACGATCCCCGCTCAGTGCAAATATTTGTATGCATGAATATGGCTATTTGCATTGGTCTGGGTGTTTCTATGTATAATAATGTATGTATTTACAAAAAAAAAGGGTCTAAGTATGTTTATTCGTATTCAAGATTCCATAACACAAGCTACAGTCCATCAAATCTAAGAGGTACCGTTTGACGTTTCATATTTTTCAAACCGAAACAACTTTGTTCATACGTACATTATTCAGTTTCGATAACCTTTTTCATAAAACCATGAATTTAGAAAGATTTCATTATTGTATCTAAAAATGTACAATTCTTAATATCTAAATGTAATTGAAAACTTTCAAACAAAGCAAAATAACACATATTTACACAGTAAATAATTTCTAATAGTTATATTCTTGACCTCATTACAAAGTTACGTAGTTAGGTCACTGCACGTAGTGTTGCGACTCTTCGGATATACTTGTATGCAAAAAAATCGTTTACATATACGAAAAATCGAATGTATTATTTACAAATTACACTTGACAACCAAACAAATATTTTTTCATGTGAATGGGATTTATCTCACATATTACGATTACATAACTAAATAGTTATGTAATCGTAAAATATGAGATAAAACCCATTCACCAAAAATACGTATTTATAAATCAAATATATTTGCTTCTTTAAAAAGTTGTCGAAAGCGATTTGTCGATTTTTGATTTTCGCGCCCAAATAAGTCGGGGTTTCTCGCGCTAACGCTGTCGAAATAGTAAATGGAGTCAGGGATAGTGTTTTTTACATTTATTTTTGTGTATGATAGTATGGGTTTGCATATTACAGAGAAATAAACAAATTTTTAAGAAGCACATCCATTGATTTTACAATTACAATTTTTTCTTCTAAGTCTTATTTCTACGTCTAAAACTAATAAAAATAAGGTATGTAGAACCCATTCACAAAAATGTTGTTGCCTGATGTTATAAATTAACGACGTTACTGCGCGACCGCATAATGCACTGAATACACAGATACCCTAAAATAAATTAATTTAATTATTTTTAGGTCAATAGGCAAAATCGCAGGTGTCCAAGTCTCTACAATTTTTTTTTTCTGGCAACACTGCCAACTACAAGCGCACGCGGTCCGCTCGGTCGGTTCGGCGTCAGCAGTCTCTCGCCATCTTGGAAGCTGACTGTGCGCGTACTTGCTTTCTCGTTTGTGTTTTACAATTTGTGACTTGGCTATTACTTTTCTGGACTGATCATTCTTTATCCGTTTACCTTGGCAATATTTATACTGGACTCCGAACTAAGCAAGTGTTTATTAATAATGTCGAAAAGAGGACGTACTTTGAACAGCCAGGCTCGTGAATTGGTGGTGAAATTACACGAGTATTTTGAGCGTGAATCTCAAAATGGTGGACTTCTACTGCCAGTTACACAAGTTCGGGATCGCGTCGGTGAAGCTCTCGGTATTGGTAGCCGCACCGTTGGCAAAATATTAAGTGAAAACTATGGGCCTTCGGGGAGTGACAGTAACGTACTTCACACACCGAAAAAACGAAAAAGAAATAAACCTGTGACAGGCATCGATGAATTCGATAGTCATGCTATTAGAAACCATATATACGGGTATTTTACAAGAGGCGAATTTCCAACATTGGCAAAGTTATGTGCAACTTTAAAAGATGCCGGGCTGTATAAGGGAAGCATAGAGTCGTTGAGAACGGTAATAACAGGAATTGGCTTCAGATACAAAAAAGTTGACAAACGAAAAATTGTTATGGAGCGACATGACATAATTATGCAGCGACTAACATTCCTGCGCGAAGTTAAACAAATTATAAACTGGGATAATGTAATATTTTTGGACGAAACTTGGCTAAATTCCAACCATTCTGTGCCGAAAACATGGACTGATGATTCTGAAGCTTCGTGCTCGAAGGTGCCGATAGGAAAAGGTGGACGCCTCATAATATGCCATGCTGGGTCAGCGTCTACAGGCTTCGTGGAAAACTCTTTATTAGCTTTCCAATCCAAAAGCACTAAAGAGTATCATGAAGAAATGGACGCAGTAAGGTTCCGAGAGTGGTTCTTAAATTTATTACAGAATATCCCTCCTAACAGCACAATTATAATGGATAATGCCCCATACCACTCTGTGCAAATTGATAAAGCACCTACGTCAGCCAATAAGAAAGCAGATTTGGTGGCATGGCTGCAAAGAAAAGGAGTGGATGCCGACATGTCACTATTAAAAGCTGAATTATTACAGTTAGTGAAATTGCATAAACCACCAAAACCGACATATGTAATTGACCAATTGGCCGAAGAGCACGGGCACAAAGTCATACGACTTCCTCCGTACCATTGCCAATATAATGCCATTGAACTGATTTGGGCCCAAGTTAAAGGTAATATTTTATAATATTATAATAATAACACGAGTACTTCTAACATTTATAATTTAAACAATGGTTTTCGTCTGCTATCAAATAGTTACATTATTGTTTTACAGGTTATGCAGCAAGACACAACACAAAACCACCCTTCAGTGTCAAGAAAATGGAAGGTTTATTAAAGGAAGCATGTGCCCAAGTTACACAGGAAGATTGGAGTAAAGTAGTACAAAAAACAAAGAAAATAATAATGGACGACTTCGAAAGAGACGTACACTTTGATAATGTAATGGACAATCAACTGGTCATTAATTTAAATGACGATGATGACGAAGACGACGATACTAGTACTAGTAGTGAATAAAAAAATATCCTAAACATTTCTTTTATTTAATTATAACAATTGATTTCTTAAAATTCGGATATTATAGTAATCGATCTCTTAAAGTTCGGATATTATAGTAATCGATTTTTTCATCCCATCCCTATCATTCAATTGTCAGAACTGTCAAACGGTACTTCTTAGATTTGACGGACTGTAGTTAAGCTTACCATTGGTCTAGCTAGATAGCGTTGTGTAGAAGGTTGTGGAATATTTATTTCTTTCTTTATAAAGCCATTAAAATCTGCATTATTATATATTTATGTCATATTCATGAAAAAAAAGTACACTCGTAATCAAAATTCACAAAAATACATAATACTTTCTGCTCCTACAAACATCGCCGTAACTCGAGAGCTTGTTCTCTTAGTAAAATGTTAATTTCTCGCTTTAAAATCTTTATACACTGATTTTATATTATTTGTACTCGAGGTTCGCATCCCTTCACCCCTTATCTTGTGAACACACACGCTTGAAAACCGAGTGATATAAAGACACTGACGTGACGACGACGACGCGGTGACGCGATGGGTCGAACGCTTCATGGTGGCTGAATATCTAGGCGGAGGTACGCTGAGTGCTGCTATGTGCACTAATACATACTCGTAGCTCTCAAGAGATACTTGGTCCTAGTGTAAGCAGACTAATACGCAGTATAAATAAATATTTCACTATGATATTAAAAGTACGATGGAGGCCGAATAAAAGCCGGAGGTACGCAAAACGTACATACTTGTGGTTAATGAAAGATACTTGGTGTTACTGTAGATATAGACTATAACGCAGTATGAATACCACAATAAATGCAATAGTGTAAACGAATAAATGGTTTGTTACTCTCTTACGCCAGAATGACTAAAGAAATTGGAAAGAAATTTGACGCAGAAATAGAATATAGGAAAAGAATAGAGTGAGTGACAAAATAGTTTTCAGTATGAATAACACTTAAAGCTATTTTCGTATGTTAAAATCGCTTTCGCTTTAGCTACTTCAGTAGATTTGATTAGTTCTACTTGAGTAAGTTCTTGGGAAATAAAGTTAAATTTTGACGATGAATTTAATTTAGTGCGTCAATCTATATTGTAATTTTTGTGAGGTTAAAAATATTGTACACACAAGAAAAGCTCGAAATATCTACTGAATTTTGTTATTACTAAGTTAGTTATTGGATCATAGGTAGATTACAACAGTAATTTTGCCTTTCTTGTCAAAGTCCCGTGAGAATGCGAATGTGACAGGCCGACCCAAACTTACATGATTCCGTACTTACAGAAGTAAAGTGATTTTGGTAAGGGTTATCCGTATCCAAATGGCTCCAAAAAGCTCAAGCATTTACAGATCGGGCAATGGCGGAAACAAACTTAAAAAAAAAACGCAACTACTAATGTTGTAATTAGCCCATGACAATGGTAAGACGAAGGTATTCTGGTGATCTTGTTTTCTGTCTACCAGCGCGAGGATGAAGGGTCGACAGTGCTCGTGTGTGACGCCCCTGGTGTTGCATACGTCCATAGGCCACCAGAACCACTTTCCATCAGGTGGGCTGTGTGCTTGTCTGCCTAACCTAAGTAGTAAAAAAAACTTAAATCTGTCTTATAATGCTTTCCAGTTACAGCAAACATAGAAAGTAAAGTATATAAAACAATGTTGTTACAAAAATGTTTATGAAAGTAAAGATCAAGTTAGATAAAACCTTAGTTAATATCTTCCATCTTATACAAGCAACCGGTAACGTAGAACTTATGAAAGAAACTTCGCTTGTTTTCAGTAAAAACATGAAAAACAATATTTATATAGTGATGTTAACGGGAATTAACGCCACGGTAGTACATTTTTCGCTACCTCTTGGTAGAAGAACAGCTAGAATGTGGGGAGGTAAAGTCTCACGGACTTTACGACAGAAATCGTACACCACTGAGCTAGTCAGTAAGTATGCAAAAAAATTGGAGAAGTACGACCACAAACATTGTGACACTTTTATATAATAAAACTAACTTTTGCCCGCGGCTCCACCCGCATGGATGACGGTTCCCGGCAATCATTCGAATTTTTCTCGCCGTAAAAACCATCCTTGAACTTCAACGAATATTTTAAAAAAGAATTGGCCAAATTGGTTCAGGCGTTGTTGAGTTATAACATTACAACGAAAAATGGCATTGATTATAAAAATCAAATTGAAATAAAAATATATAGATTATACTAGTATTAGATTATTAGTTTCGGGATACCTATTTGTTGAGATTTGACGCATCTAAAGATTTTTCTTTTACATTATAATAATAGTGGAAGCTTGGTTTTGGGAATTAACCAACTTAACACCCTTGCAATAGGAAGTTAGTACCATTTTTAAACACACTAAAAATATTATTGACTGATTAGAAACTCTGTCGAGCCCAGCTACATTTTGAAGATTTGAAGATATTTATAATGTTGAACTGCGATAGATAGCACTTTACGAGGTGATAAACTAAACTAATATTTGCTTAGTAGGTATACCTACGATCCTTCGAGCTCCTTCAACTCTAGAATCAAACTCTCGGAACTTTATTAAAAGTTTGCTACGTGATCTTTTCTTCGTGTAGTACTTAGATGCTCTCTACAATTTTCTTCCAAACTTCAATATCATATCCAAGACAAGCAATGGTTATTACTGTTACAAAATATCTGTTGTCACTTTATACGGTTATTTGTAGATGAATATTTTTATTTAACAGAATTAGAAGAATATATTTTATTTGGGTCACTAAGTAACATTTATAAACGATGAGATCAAAGGTTCGCAGCCAGATTTGCAAGGGAATAAATAGATAATATTTTTCTTAAAAAATTAACTTTACGGTTTATGCGGAGTCCTTCAAAGGTTCAAAGGTTTTATCTTCTGATCTTGAGGCTAGAGGGACGTCGTGACGATGACATAATTATAGCATTTCAGAACTTCAATGTATCGCCAGTCATGGCACCACTATGGAATGTCCAGAACTCGATGAAGTCAAAGTCTTTCTCGCAGTACATACACAGTGGCTAATAGTGGCTCATATCTTTTGTATAATTTGCCGAATAGTGGATGTGACCTAACGATGCTGACATTCATGACGACTCTCAGAACAACTAATAGACATGACGCAGGTGTGAGATGGATCTGAAATTCATCAGTAAGGCCTTATCACCTTTTTGAAAAGCAGTACCATCCTGCTTCCAGCCACAAGAAAATTCACGATCACTTATTTTATACATCAGTACAGTAACTGTGTACTAATTATATCGGTAAGCAAAAAACTGCAACTATGTCACGAAGGTAATACGTCATTAAGATGGAAGGTTGATGGAGAAAATGGTGCACAGGTACCTACTGGGTATTATTTATACATATCTCCACTGCTATACACTTTATGAAGAGTAAAACAAATAAAAGAGCAAGGGCACTACGTGACCAAAATGTGGACTATTATATTATGACGCAGGTACGTAGCTCGAGTATAGAACAGGCAATTGATATCTACTATTATTTTACTTTACATTTCAAGTAGCTACGAAATCGTCCATATTATTACGCTGCCCAAAAATGATATGATGAGCCATATGTTTAATACCCAGTCTATTTGGTTATTTGAATACTTATTACCAAATGTCTCTCTCATATTGGACATTATTGATAATGACCAGGCATTATGTATTGTGCCTAAGTTTTCACTTAATCCATAACATGTAGTTAGCGGCATAAAACAAAAACCTTGTCTAGCAAATGGACTACCATTGTATAAAATCTTTTCGATCTGTCTAACATAATTTGGTAAAATTATCCTTCCTAAAGTGCCTTATCTAATAACATTACTATAAGCTAGCCCAACGGTCCATAGTCACGAAGACGACTCAACATCGTATTAATTTCTGTATACCTGAACTTTGAAAGTGATACGTGAGCAATTATAGTGGGATACGTATACGTACAACACTTGAGTCAGGGCTAGACTGACGGACCACATACATTATGAATGACTACGGTGTCAGCAGCGCTTGACATCAAGTGTGTGCCTGCTGCGATATAACTGATGTCAGCAAATTAGTGCCTGCTCTGGCTGGTATAAGTGGTTATAAAATTCACAATGCTTATGGAATTTTCTACAGCTAACTATTTATGAAGCCCGAGAGACTAATGCTGAGTGCATTTCAGTTACTATGAATTATTAGCTATCAATAACTACGTCTGCAGTGACATGGTAGTGCTTTCGACTGATAAGCCAGGCATCAAGGGTTTTATTCCCGGTCAAGGCAAAGAAATGTGTGTATTAATATGTATAATATTTGCTGTGGTGGTATTCCTATGCAAAATAGGGATATATTTCAAAAACAAATTATAATCTATAAATATAAATGATTTGGCATTCAAAATCTATCGACCCGCGACCCGTTCACCCACCAGCTTCTCCCACTGGTGGTTGCATGGGGAATTCGGGTTTACCCGTACACCCACTGCATCTTTATAGGGCAGGAAAAGTAAATAATCTACGTATACATAGGTATGGCAATCGATCAAAGAGAATATTGAAAAATAAACAGTAGATTTATGATATTTCTATACAGTCAAAAATTTATTGTGTTTTAAAAGAAAATACATTGTTATTCGCTTTACTGTAAGCTCCTTTAGTTATTTCATGATAAACCTATAAAAGATACTTTTAAATCAACCCAGTATGATATAATAATAATAAAGATATCCAAGAAAATCGTATAGTTCTTCAATTGTTTAGCATACACTTTCAGGGAAACTTATTACAATATACTTAAACTTATCTTATTTGATACTTGTCTTCAATACTGATACATTTTCTAACATGCCATATTAGGATTAGAAATTAAACCTTTATCATTTTTTTAATGAAATTTGGTGGGTGCATAAAATTTAACGTTTGAATGTTAAGCACCTTAAAGATATGTATTGGTACCTTTAAAAACACACCTTTAAATTGCTTGACGTTTCGACTGTGGTCACAGGCTGCCTGGCTCAGTGGAGCACGACCTTCGTCGTTGAGTCCGTGAGGCAGAAGGTTCTTTATCCACTACAGTTGAGTGTTATTTATAACATAATTATTCAACTCACAAATTAAAAAGAAACAGGTGTACTAAACATGTAAGAGAGTCACCTTTACTGCTGTGGCCACGTATTGCAGCAACAGCTGGTTACGTGGGTAACAAATGCCTGGCAGTGGCACCCCCGCCGGGTCCTGGTAGAAGGGGTAGGCCCAAGAAGTCTTGGTTTGACGTTGTAGCGTAGAGGGTGAAATACGTGGAAATGGTTTCAGTACCGTACACGCCCAAGATCGTCCTAAGTGGGGAAGGAAGAGCTGGAAAGCGGACCCTGTACTCCGAGCGCATCTCGGCCTCGGATGATTATGATGAATGAATTTATTACCATAATATAATATTCAGCTTATTGCATCTAAGTATCGGCAAATAAATTGTTTGCAATGAAAAATGAAGAAGTTATAATCTTCCTTGGTGGTTGAATGCAATATGTTGTGAACACGCCTTTAGAAACAGTGATTTCCTGCATACGCGGTTCGCCAAAGTAGTAGAACAACTTTGGCCATAACTTATTACTGTTTCCCTAGTGCACTGTAGGATATTGTGCAATTTTAATACCTATACAATGTATAATAAAACCGTTCCAATCAAAATGAAGCTGAAAATAAGCAAAAACATCTTTTACACTTATATCAGACATTTTAAAAGCGGCCAAGCTACAAAATAAACAATAAAATGTTCGGTTTATCACTTTACTCAAACAGTAATAATCATACCATCATTCGCTCTTTGTCATCGTAAAACAAGTATTAAAATCATAAAGTAAACCAACTGCAGTGTTGAAAAAAATTGCGATATTTTTACTCGAACATTTCCATTAGTAGATATATTACTTACGAATACATACTTCAATGTCCGCAGATTCAATATAAAAGGGCTATTGCTTTCCCTCGGGTGCTGCTAATTACGTAATGAAATATCTAGTTTGGGGTAGTTTTATGTTTATAGATAACTCGATGAATAAACATAATAAAGGTATGGGGCAAATAGATTTATTTGGTGACATTCAGGTTGATTAGGGTATACAACCAACCTCAACTGTTAGTCGGTGTAGCTGCTAAAAAATAGATGGAGCTCTGGTACAGTTTTTTTTCTCAGGGTTGGAAGGTCAGGCCGTAGGTGAGTCAACAAAATTTGTAAGCGTATCTACCGAAACTAATAAAGAAAACAAAACTATTTATTGCCACTCTATGTATCAGGAAACACATGTAGGTAGCTACATGTTAAAGGCTTTAAAGACTGCGGTTAATTTGTTAAGCAGTACAATAATAAATATATTGTGAATTTATTTGAGTGATTCGATGATACTCTCAGCTTAAGCAATTTCTCTGTAGCTTTCCAATCAAATATATGAATTATTAATCGGATTACAGAACACGGTACGACGCTACCACTTTTATGGATGAGAAGCCAATTATGAAGAGCTTTTTGCCTCGATTCTTGAGTGATAAAGGATGTTCTTGTAAGAATATGAAATCACAGATCAGTAGAATTTATTATAACGGCACATAACCTTTTTACACTGTCTAGTGCTGTACTCAACAATTTTTAAAACCCGAGCAAAATAACGGGTGTTATGAGTTTGACCAGTTTATTGTAATTAAAAGGTAATAATATGATTTTATATAACACGTGTGTGTTTTGAAAAAATCCACCCACTATCTTTTTAATACCTACTGTTCAATGTGAATTATTCTTGATATAGATATAAGACTTAACTCGTGTTGGCTCTGCTTACCCCACCAGGAAAGTGACTATAAAGTAATGTCCCTATAACTACACCTAGCAAAGATGTAACGTTTTAACCCTATCAATGTCGCATACATGCGAAGTTGTATCTTCAAAATCTGTTCCTTCCACGTTGGAATTGCGGTCACGTGCCGCGGAACCTAACCGTCTCCATGTTAGCCAACACATTGATATTTTTCTGATACTCGTTCAGCAAACAAACTCTTTCATCTTGAAAGGTAGACTACAAAATTGAATACAATAGAAGATAATATTCCATACCACCACGGTGGAAATAAGAACATATGAATGATTGATATAGTCTAATCTAGCATTTGGGTTAATTTCACTTTATTGTGTAAAGATTTATAACCACAAATCACATTTACCGAAGCCAAGACAGGCTAAACTAATGATCAAATGAAGTCGCGAACTCCAAAATGCAAATTTTGGATGCATAAACATAACATAACATAAACTCACGCCTGTATTCCCCTAAGGGGTAGGCAGAGGTGCTAGCACCCACATTTCGCCAGTTTATGTTTAGGTCCCAATGTAATAGGTGGCGAGCCTATTGCCATTAACCGGGCCATGATTAACCCTGATGATTATGGTGTGACTGAGTATGAATCGTGGCTAAGTGGTAACATTGTTAGCTAAGTGATACCTACCTATCGGCCAGGTTAATCTTAGAACGAGCAACCGTTTTTAACACATTGAGACCTCTTCGACAGATTAGATACGATTAACAAAAACATAACAGTAAAGTGATATCTATGTTTCATGTTTTCCAAAGGTGGTTGATATTCACCGGTGAACGTAACTGTCTCATTTGTATTCAGCTGAGAGTAGTATAATTGTCATAATCGAGACGTTTAGCCCATGAATTGGTAATAAATCAATTTGATATCATCTTCGCTGCCTCTAAGAGCCCTCAGTTAATACGTTTATAAAGTACTTTGATTTATTGATTTTATGTTAACTTTTAACTCTTATTGCTGAATGCTGACACAAAACCAGTTGTAGTATTCAATAAGTTACCATAACATATATATATATGGATATAAAAGGCCAAAATTTAAATGCCAGTACATTAACTGGCCTTGAAACCACATAGAGCAAAATCACAAGTGAGCACTGAGTCGTAATCAGCCTTATAAAATTGTACTTAAGTTTGATGGCCATCAGTTGAGATTTGAGAAGAACCAGAACGATATTATGACCTAAACACGCATGCGAGGATAGCCGCGGACATTTAAGCTAGTGTCAAATATGTACTATATTTAATTTACACTATAAAATTTCCAAAATGAGACAGAAAGCATTTTATTTCTATTGTCTAATTTAGTTTTCATATCTTCTGAGTGAAACCAAATGTAACACTTTGAGACGAACGGTAGTCCACGAAACGTAATAAGTACTTTGTTGTAAAGCGCAACAAAGATACACAGCAGAGACGTAATCCAATATTAAACAATGTAGATTTAACAGCAACCTTGAAGTGAATAAATTACATTAAGCAGAACATAAAGACAACATCTACAAATTGCTTTCTGAATATCACTTATGTACCTATCCATCTATAAACTTTGTACGAAGAATATAGATACTCAAATTTATAAAAAAAAAACATTTGCAAAAACCATCGTATGCGTATATGGTTCAAAGCCACAGAAACCTGAGCTAACCCAAATCCTCTCAGGCTTGAAAGACATCGTAATGGGGCAGGAAGTAGGCAGATATTGTAGTACTATTTGGTTATCATTGCAACCCATATACTACTTACGCCTTAATACTTCTGCATTATTTTAAAATTCATTAAATCTTAATACGGAATTACTGGATACGGAAATCAATAAACCATACATTCTATCGTTCTATTCAACATCAAACGAGAGAGTAACACTATCAGATAACAAATAAACCTGCTCTGAATGTCATAATTGAATAATATTAGTTTAATGTTCTATCAAAGTGACGCACGATGGATGATCATTATGTTCATAACTGGCTGCTTACGTGATCGTTGAAGGGCTGGAAGCATGCATTCAATATAAGCTCCGACGTTTCAGCCTGCCACTCGGAGATAGATAAGTCACGTATTCATTACACTAACTTTGGATTAAACAGACATTCACTTTATAGACGCGTCGACGTGAATGTTTAACGTCATATGTGAAGTTAATAATCACACTTTAAATACGTATTTATGTGCCATGAGTATCAATCAAGAATATTGACTGAGTTGAATGTCAGCAATCAAAGTAGATTGATATGTCGGCTTTCCCTCACACTTTCTGACCTTCCAACCCTGAGAGGAACACCTGCACTAATTGTTCATGTCACTTCAAAAATGTTGAAGTGGCTCTCTACACTCCCAGAAAAGAACAAAGTGAAAATATCTAATTGATGGAACCTGCCCATTTGCGATAGAAAATACATTTCGAATAGATAGGGAAAAATTAATCTTCCCGGGCGGGACTCCACCGTCGCCGTAAGAACGGATTCATAGAAGGGAAATTTGAATCACATCGGGCGTGTCTCGGTAGCCGAATTGGTCAAGGCATTCCCCCTGTAAGGGAAAGACTGCGGATTGGAGTCCCGCCCGAGAAGATTTATTTTTCCCTATGTATTCGATTTGTATAGTTAGCATACTTAATGCTGTAATGTTTATTCAAGAAAATACATTTTTATACCACCAAACCCAAGACATTTAAATCTTATCTGATATTGATACCTATACTTATAAATAATACAATATTTAAAAAACTCAAACTAATCAAAGGCTAAACAACAATCTCAAAGTAAAGAAAGAAACATGATACACAAACCTCTGTAACACAATGTATTCTATTACCGAATCAAATACCACAACAACATGTTGACCAAAATGAACTCATCTCGGGTAAAAGGGCTCCTTGCATCGATTAGTCGGACCGCCTAGCACAAATTGTAAAGAAAATGTACGGACGAGACGAAGGTATGTTATACGTACGAGGGGATGAAAGGATAGATGGAATATACGGCGACCCGCAACGTAATGATTCCCCATCCATACTAGAATAGCTTCAGTAGTGTTGGCATCCGGAATTACAAATTTCCCCTTATGGATATGCCCTTTGTCCATTTGCACATTATCTTATGAACTGAACTTTAGTATTATTGCCTGCTGCGCTCTCGGCAATATACACATTACCGGTAACATAATAATTATATCAAATAAAAAATACTAAAATTGGCAAGTACAACTAAAATTGTTAGTATTTCCTCGTTTCCTGACGCTCTTGATGGTTATATTTCTATAAATATGAAACGTAAATAGAGTTAGGAAAGGAGACTGAAATGATTACATACAATCTTGGGCCTAAGTTGTAAGAAGATGAAAGTGGTGTCAATTAATAGCTTATATATTATCAACCTTTCACTGAAAATTCTGCGGATTTTGTCAATCTGAGAACATAGATATAAGAGATTATGTAAAAGTGAGGTTATGTTACAATCTTTAACTAACAGCTGATTCCTGAAGTGCAAAATGTGTTCTTTTGCACTAATAGTTATTATATTTACTAGAAAATGTTTGAAAAATCATATGAATGAACGTCGACGACTTCAAGCGACAGGTAGGTAACAGGTAAGGAGATAGGGAAAGGATGTCTAAAATAAAATAAAAAATCATTTAATATAGTGTTTTATTCGCCTTCTATTAAACACATTTTACATTTTAAACCTGCCAGGATGGTAGCTGGTTAGATGAGGTTATAGGTATTTACTTACAGACTGAGGTGCAAGCCATTGCCGAATCACTGACAGAATTGTTTCATCGTGTAAGGGCCGTCGGCCCAGTGTATTGCAGTGACCAGTGGATATCCCACAATTCACACAGCGATCCATAGTTTCAATAATATCCAATCCACAAGCCGGCGGTAAAATCCAAAATAACAATTCCAAGTCAAACGTGTGAGCGATCTTCGGTGTCCAAGGTCCAAGGCAGGGTCAGAATCCGTAAAATACAAAGCAGTTGTCGTAAAAAATGACGAATAATCGGGAAAGCACTCAAAACGCATCGGAAAACACGAAATGAGTGAGCAAACAAAAACAGTCAGCAACTGTCTAGTGTCAATGGTCAGCTGTCATGTCAGTGACATAGACTACAAATATAAGAGAGATTTGAATCGATATGAAATCGATAATCATTATTATTGTTTTTTTAGTAATTAATTGATATTTGATTTAATAATATGACTGTAATTATATGCACTATATTGCATTTAAGTATATATAGTGCATTTAATTACTTTGAGTTAATTATTTACTGCAAATGTTTTAGTGTAATCGATTACTCAATTGATAATTTCACGAAAACTATTTTCTCATATTTCTCCGCATCCAGATTGAGAATTGAGGTGATTTTTCATATTCTAAGATAGAAAAATATGACTATTTTTTTAGATCATATCTCAACTTATTACATTTGGGCCCACCATTTTCCATTTCCTTTCCTCACATCTAGGAATAATTGCCCTTTACACTCTGTACCTTGGAAGTTCAAGTAAGCTACACAATATTATGTGATTGTCTTAGGAATCATTCGTTATAACCACTGAGAAATCAGGTTGAAATAATACAAATATCTCCATTATGTCAAATGTATCGTTTTGATAAAACCTAATTGGTAGTAAAACGGACGGAGTGACCACCAATCGTTCTCTGTCATTGGACACGGACTCGACGCCACAAAACTACAGGTAACATTAATTGTTCACATCTGGCACCTAACACCTAATTAAGCTTTTCCACCTATATAACACTGAGTTTGAATTCATTTCACCCTCGTGACCCAAAAACGTTGGTATTGATATACCCGGTTTTGTGTCCGTTTGCAAGAAACCCACCTCATCAATTCACGATCATATAGGTATTTTATTATCTGCGGCCTTAGTTCATATAGGTTTCAGCGTATTTTCCGGCGAGTAATGATTTGGCACGAGGTAAAAATATCCGTAGGATGATAGTTGGATGGATGATATTATAACATCGAGTATCGGTTCAATCTCTATCTATAGGATAATTATTTTGTACGATATGCAAATATGCAAAGAAATTGCTTAATATCTCTTAAATATAAATATTGTTTTCTTACAACGTCTTACAAATTCGTAACTGTGATAATTATTTACGTAGTATTAGGTTAAAGTAAAATAATATTAGCTCTAGGCAAAAGTATTTTCGTGTTTATCATACAAAGGAAAAAAAAATCTTTAGGTGTAATTTTTTATTTATTTATGTATGTTTTATGTCGTTTTGATTGACGACTAGTTGCCATCTGGTGGGTAGTGCCATGATACCATTGCTGTTGTAAGAATTCAGATTAAAAAAGTTTGACATGGTTCAGAATTGTTACGTTTCAATAAAGAATCGCATATGGAAACACATTCTGCAGGTTTCTCTCAGTGAGATCATGTGGTACCCATAGGTATATCTAGTTTTTTCTTGTACCCAGACTTTTGTTAATTACGTAAATCTGTTTTGTGGTCAATATCCAGTTCTTCAGCAATGTCTTAACCACTAATATGTTGACTTTTTCGAAGATGGCACTGATTTTATCCGTGACAGGGCGTCCAGAACGAATCTCAACTTTCACGCAATAAATTCCAAATTTGAAGCGCTTGAACAACATGTTTTGTTCAACTCTTACTGATATCGCATATTGAAATAAAACTTTTAAATCTACCGAATTTCTTCGTCACATACGTTCCTTTAATACGTTATTGAAACTTGGCAGGGAGTAAATTTTTTTAATGTATTGTATCTTCAGAATGTCAACATTTAATGGAATTAAAATCAGCCTGTTACATTCAGTACAGCCAAAGAGGTTTGACTAGTAATACATACATACATATAATCACGTCTTTATCCCTGGAGGGTAGCCAGAAGTGAATTAACACCCACATTTCACCAATCATTGTTTTCGGTCCGTAATAGGGTGTGAGCCTAATTCAATAATTAAAAAAAAAAACATTCAAAATACGAAAATATTTTTGCCCCTACCTAAAGCCCTGATGGGCAAATTGCGTTAAATAAATATCTCATATTAATATAATCGTTCAAGTTAACAGATAGAAGAATCTATACCTAAAATACGTAAAAAATAATAACTTATATATTGTGAAATATGAAAGCACTTAACACACACCTCGGTGAGCCCGTCTCCATTAAAACCAGTAACAATATAGCTTATTACTTACATCAAATGCCTGCTCAGTGAATCTTTTCGATTTCCCCTGGAATATTTCAATCTATGCTTGGATGAAAACCACTCAATACCACTAATATAAGCATATGTATTATATACAATATGTTCGACGGAATAGTGTCGTATAAATGTAATGTACCTATAAGCTAAGAGCAGTGGTATAATAAAATGAATTTATTTACGTTACCAATCACGATTTCCATAGTTAAGAATATTTTTGTATGAATGTATTTAACACAGAGAACAGAAAAAACTAGATCTAACAGTAGTACCTACAAGTTTAGAACAAGATTTTTTTTGTCATATTGTCATAAAATCCTAGGTCTATCACTTTCACCCTATCGTAATGTAATTTTTAATACATTCATATTAAAAACCAACCGACATTTAATACATTCATATTCTTAAGGTGAATGCAAGTATAGTCGCGAATACGAATAAAAAATGAGAAAAAAGTGTCTAGTTCCGTAAATATGGATTCGGATTGTTCTTAGTCGGCCATGTGACTTTATACCAATAGAAACCGAACGTCGCTTTTTTGTTTCAAATTTACCTTCGCAATAGTAAATTCAATTATGTTACATGTCTAGGTTTTTGTACTTTGCATGTCTTTGTCTACTGTATACTGTGGCATACGAGTTTGGCTTTGAAGATGTATGAGGAATCCTACAAGATATTGCCGTTTTGACATTAATAGTTTTATAAAAAATCTTTTTACTTGATACAAAAAGAAGAAGATTTTATATTCTTCATATTGGTAAGACAGTTAAGTTGACTGTATATTAGGGTATTAAAAGTGCACTGTGCTAAAATATGCGAGTTCCCGTAATAGTAATGCAAGTTTATTTACACCATTACGAGATCTTGCACATTTTAGTATTTGTTTAATTCGTTGAAAATTATGTTCGTCATTTTTGTCCATAAGGAAACCTCTACTGAAACTAAACTATACAAATAAAACATAGCTTTGTAAAAACAACTTATTTATATTTCGTGGCATAACTGATAGCTTTATCCGACTTATCTTTTGAAGTCATAGAAATCTTCAACGATTGTGGGATCATGAACTTATTTGTACCAATATTCACGAAAAAAAAAACATAAAAGGGTTTTGAAAAAGTTTCCTTTACATCAACTATTTGGTAAAACTCTTTGTTGTTATTTTTTCGGTATTACTAAAGATTTCATGAGAAAAATTGTTTATCGAAAGGACCTTAAAGAATGTCATACAGGAGATCACAATACTTATTATGGAATATGTTTGAATAATAGAAAATCCCAAAACAAAAATACAAAATGAATTGAATACACATAGACTTCTAAAATCATAACGCAACTACTCCATAGCTTACCAAAAAAAACATACTGCAGTCAAATAAAAACAGCAAAACAGAAAATACCGAGAAAAATACGTCTGAAGTATAGTTAATTACTAAAACTCACTTAGCAGTTCATGTTACCGACAGAACGTAATTACGAATTAACACCCAATCACAGCCTAGTGTTACCAATCAGTCGCCATGCCATTAGGTGGAATGGTATTACTTCTTATTCAAGTTACAGCTTCACAAACTTCCTTGAGCCACCCTAGACAAGTGGCATATAATGACGGATAGAAAAGATGAAGAGAACGTTTATGAGTACCTATGACAGTCATCAACGCATATCATTAACGTCAAACCCCATACATTCATCATTCTACAACAAATTGCAACTAGTTTAAGGGGCGGATTATATACACTAGGTAAGTAGGTACCTACTAATGTTAAAAGGACTATAATTATTCTACCTACAAAGACTAACTAAGTTAGTTGTGCCAGCAAAACCGTGCAAACCTAATTACAACTTAAAAATAATAAAACGGCTAGAAATACCAATTTGCGAGTATTTTCAAGCACTGTATTTTTTATAGTTAGCATTTATAGTGCAGTTAACATTAATAATTACGAAAATGGTAAATGATTAATAATAGCATGAGACCTGTTGAAAATGAAAGGAAATATGGTCAAAACACTAGGAAAAATAAATTAAACTCGCGACGACGTATAGGCAACGTTCTAACTATTAGGTAATCTATGGTACGGGGCTGAAATGGCGTGCATTTTAAGGGTGAAAAAGGGTGTTCAACGATTTGCAGCGACACTAAACCTGCTATCGAAAAAGTCAAATACAATAACTGTAGGTAATATATGGTATTAAATGTCTACAACTTTAGTCTGAACCGTTTTTCACATTACCTTACAGTTTTCGAGCAAAATTGGAAAAAAGAGCTTTTCGGGTTTTTAGTCCTATCTGCCACAAAACATTTTTGTTTTTTTATGAAATTTCATCAAAATGCCTATTCCATTGATACAATGAATAATTTCGATAATATTTTGAGCTTGAAGAACTTTTGAAATCTAATATTTTCAGTTTATTGCATTTTCTGTAAAATTTCTCCACAGATATTAATATCTGTGATATATCTGTGGAGAAATTTTGACCCGATATTATCATTTATTCAAAAAATGCACTTTTAGACTTGGGCATTTCGGTTTGAAAATGAGGTCTCTTGTTTTATTTGACAATAAAAATTTAACAGAAATGCCAATATATTGAATAAAAAGCTATGTGATCGTGTTTGAAACATTACGATTTTTTTGTAGGCCCTGTTATTTTGTTTACGTACCTATAACTTTTGTATTTAACTTTTTCGATAGGAGTTCGCTGCAAATCGTGCAATACCCTTTTTCACCCTTAAAAGGCACAGGCTTCATCCCCATTCCTTGTGTTTTAGCCATATTTTCTTTAGTTTTTAACAGGTCTCATGCTGTTATTTATTATTTCCCTAAAATTCTTATCTGCACTACTCTTGAAGGCATACTTATTATTTATCATAGTTATTTATTTTTGATTCAGTTAGAAAGGGGATAGAATTTTAAGTGTACAAATAAATATATCATGAAACCAAAGCTCGTATGAATTATAATTAGGAACTAAGTGAATTTATACACATAAAATATTCTCAGTCAGCTTCTAACTATGAAAGCTGATTAAATTGTTACAAATTCGTAGGTAAGAGTAATAATTGCATTTAACAGGAGCTCCGGTAACATAAAGTCATGGTTTAACTGCAACCAGCTGTGTCCCGGGACTTGTAAACGTTCACTTTACCGTTCAAGTGTTCCTCAGAAGACAATTTTGTTCTAACTGTTACCCAACTTTATACTAAAACGAATTGGGCAAACAATCACTGTCACCCTTATTAATTTGAAAAGCGCTGTTCGTTACATTTTAAATGGATACTCAAAATGTTTCAATATTTTCAGATTATTTCGTAGGAGAAGGAACTTATCATAACGACAATTTTATTGCCTATTACAGACAAAGCATTTATAACATCAACTTTATATCAAAATTCACTGATTTTATTAAAACCAAAGTGCCAAGCATTGACAACATTAAAATCTAAAGTTGAAAATTAAAATCTTTCTTATTTTTTTTAGGTGATTCTGAAAAATATTGTACATAAACTTACCCAAACACGAAAGTGGTCCTCCTGTACGACGTTTTTACATCTTAGACCATATACTGTATAGACACAGCCATACTACCAAAATTTAACAGGCAATTTTTACGCCGCGTTGAAATAGACACTTGCTGCACTTGGGTATGCAGTTTGTATTGTATTTAAGTATGTACTTAATGTAAGTGGTAGCACTAAAAATCAGTGTTGTGGTGGTTGATACCCATCGCAGTGTTTGCTGAGTGTCCAGCTATCCTTTGGAAATACAGTGCACTTGTACATGACTTAGTTTATGTACTTTGTTTTAATGGTTTGTGTGAGGCAGAGAAGAAAAAATCACGTGCAAATATTTGCCACGTACCTATAGTGTATGCCACGTCACGTCGTGACCCTTGACGTATGGGTGACAGCCTGAGTGACATTGACATTTAGAACTTGTCAGACTTCTTGTCACAATACGTCACTTAGTTCTTTTAGGTCCATATTCTAGAATGACACTCAGCCTGAATCTCGAATTATCTGAGGACAGATTGTATAGGCAATATGTCAAACTATCAAGCTGTCTATGCGATTATATCGATTCAGGTCGAGTGTCATTCTAGAATACGGGCCTTATTCTTTTTTTTTTTTCTCTGTATTAAATAGTTTTTTGTCTATTTTGTACTGATTCTCAATAAACGAGTTTTTTTTTCTTTCTAGTCTAAGGCGTAGTAATATTGTAATATGGACAGGAAATAAACATCTTCAAACAAGCTGCAGGCTAAAGAGATAGAGCAGAGCTTGCGAAGGGACAAAGGATATGGGTTATGGTGAACCAATAAGTATAAGTGTCATTATAGATAGGATTGTATCTTTATTACTCTTATGTGAGGAAACTCACTAAGTTACAAACCCACAACGACACAACAGAATAAGAAATTACGCATGTAATCAAATTTCCCATACCATAAACTTAAATAGCGTGACGAGTTAGTGGCTACTCTATTTCAAGAGGTTTTCGCATCTCTTAATTGGTTGGTCCGTGTATCTTTATCAAGGACATCTTATACAGTGTACTTTGTGAAGCCCGAGGCGAAAATGTTTTGCAATAATTGGCCATCGAAAATGACAGTTGACAAAATGTTAGCCGTAAAGAAAAATATTTAAAGATATTTTTATCATCTCTGAGCAACTATTGACCAACTAGCTATTTCTGAACGATGCCAAAATAATTGCAATATAATGCCAATAAAATTCACTAAAATTTACCAAATTTGAATTTGAGCTCGTCCACTGGTACCGTAGCATCCTGCGCTATCCTCAAAAGAAACATGTACTACGCGTTTAGAGCACATTTTGAGCACATTTTAGGTCCAAGATATACGTCCCGAACAGTACCTATGATCATCTCGTTTCTTTGTAATGTAACGAGTGTGATATTTCTTCAGTGAGGACAGACAACAGTTAACCCTCTAAAAGACGCCTAGGCCCAAAAGGTGAATGAAAGGAAAATAAGGCCTGCTTACACTTTTAAGCAGCCCCAAGCAATGCTGAGAGGAAGATTAGTAGGCACCATAGGACGATTAGTAGGTAGCATTAGTACCTACCATACTAAATAATATAATATTTTTCTTTACGAAAATAATTGCATTTTTTAAGCTTAAATATACCTTTAAGCCTGAATCTCCCTGACATATTAGTTATAATAAAAATATGATATAATTCACATATATATCTTCATCTTCTCGTTTCTTTCTTACATATCTAAAGGTGATTCAATTTAACTACTATTCACCATAAAAATAAAAAGTTCTCTTCAAATCTCAAGGCTACAGATTCAACATTACGTCTGTATAAAAAAGTATAACATGGCCTTTTACTCAAGTTCTCAACTAACGACATTGCTCGAGGCGATAATAGGACAAATACCATGTTATTTGACTCAGTACCTAATTTTCCGCTCAGAAATTATCGAACACGCGTAATAAAAGAGAAGAAACTGTTAAATCATTTTAACTATCTTATTATGAATCTCCTATTACGTGTTTCAGCTTTTAATAGAATAAAGCAATTGATCTTGTTATCTAACATTGTTTTAATAATACTTAGCACCTAAGAATAATTTTATAATCCCGAATATATGGACCCACAATAAAGTCTCATCTGCTAGCCGGTACTTCTGGAAGTCGGGGGAAAAATGTCCCTAGGAACTCCAGCAGGCATTTGTTACTTCGAGATACTGGCACATCATTGCAATTGAAATAGATTTTAACATCATTTTACCTAAAATGTACCTACCTAAATAAATCACAACCTGATTCAAGCATGAACTGAGAAAGACTATCTAACAATTTCTAATAACTTGCCACAGATTCAGCCAAAAGTAGCATGGTTCTTTTTAAGAAAAAAACAATGGAAAAAAATGAAAACAAAAATAACAAAAGTGGCATGGCCGAAATACCTAAAATCAATATCGGGCATGAAGTAGAGACCCGTTAAGTTATTTAAAATGCAGCTGATACATCATCCGTGTCACAATGCAATATTCGCCTTGTCCGTGCGTACATGGCATTCTGTACCTAGGTAGCATTTTTGTCGGAAATATTAAGGATATCTACTGATTAAAAAATTGGGCTTATAAATAAATCAGAGCATGAACATAATTCAAAGCGTTGTTATTTCATTTCCTTGCAAGCGATGCGTTGATTTATACTACCTAGATTTTTATCAAAAGTTATCCTGTGATTAAGCCCTCGAAAATTAAGGTATTAGGTACTATAAAATCCACGTAAGCGTATATACCTATCTCAGGTGAGGCGGCATGCCTCCTAGCCGGGACCCCTCCATGGGACCTAGAAGCGAGAGCCCTTTCGTCTCTATTTATATGGCGCAAGGAGGCGCTGGAACGGGGCCAATGGCCTGTGTCTCGAGAAATCGAGGCCCAGTGGTCCCAGCTCTACCAGGAAACCGTGGAGACATGGAAGGTGCGACTTGAGCAACCAAAGGGGGGATTCGCCACAATTGCGGCCGTCAGACCGGTCATGGACGAGTGGCTGGAGAGGAGACACGGTGCTCTCTCCTACCGGTTGTCACAGATACTTACCGGGCATGGTAGCTTCGGTAGGTATCTGTGGCGAAGACACCGGGAAACCACGGCCGAGTGTCAGCACTGCGAGGACCACAGCGACGACACAGCGCTCCACACGCTGGTGGAGTGCACGGCGTGGGCGCAACAGCGCCAGGTCCTCGTGGTGGGTCTGGGCGTGGGCACTCTCTCGCTCGATACCATGGTGCGAGCCATGGTCTCCAGCCGGAATAAGTGGGACTGCGCCGCCTCTTTCTGTGAGCAGGTCATGCTCGTGAAAGAGGCGGCGGGGCGAGAGCGGGAGAAAACTCTCCCACCCGAGTTCCGCAGTCGGCAGCTTGGGCGCCGCCGAACTGTCTTCGCCGAAGACCATCGGCCTCCATGACCGGGGGCCTGAGGACGGTGAATTGGCTGCTCACCGTCTTTACAGAAGCAGGCCCATGACGGCAGCGTGACGTGAGGGATTCACGCACGCCCCCCCCCCCCCCTTAAGAAGCGGGATAGCACCCGAAAACCCCCCCATAGACGCGGGATAGCACCGGAACCACCCCCAAGGCGAGGCCGCAATTGTAGCCGTAGGTCTGATGGGAGTCCTGGGACATCCTTACGAGGGCTTACCCGGGGCTCCCATCCGTAGGCTTCTGGGCGTTACCGTGGGGGTTTTTAGTCGGTAGGAGTCCGGCATAACATCCATGAAGGATTTTCCCCCAAGGTTATAAAAAAAAAAGCGTATATACCTACTTTATTTAAAAAATCTACTAGACAACACGGACATAGTGAGAAGACTAAAAAGAACTAAACCTTTTGAGTTAGTTTTGTGAATTAACGTAACAAAGTGCAGTGAGTGCTATGTTTAAAGAACACAAGATCAAAGTGTCTATCAATAACAATAGAGACAATAAGAAAAGTGCCAATGGACACATTCTTAACTTGTAAGTATTAGCAAATTAAGTTAAATTTAAATTACTTATTAGCCTCAAGGTCTAGATTGTAATTGTCTTAGTATCCGTTCAATAACGAATACTACATAATAAAAAAAAAAAAAAAAAAATTTAAAAAATAATTATGGTATGAAAGCCTAGTGGTATGGGTAATGGACTGCTGAGACGAGGTCTCGGGTTCGATCCCAGGTTTACCATGGTACACACCAATGACTTTTCGATGCTTTTCGAAGTTATGTGTGTATTTATCGCAGGTTTATAAGTGCCCGGTTAATGGCAATAGGCTCGCCACCTATTACATTGGGACCTAAACATAAACTGGCGAAACGTGGGTGCTAGCACCTCTGCCTACCCCTTCGGGGAATACGGGCGTGAGTTTATGTTTATGTATGTATGTTATATGTATGAAATTAATATTGTGGAAAAAGAGTTATTGAACTCTCTTCAACCATGATGTTCAGATTCTCATCAGGTTACGAGTATAAGTATCATTTCATCCGCGTTTGTAACTATTTTTTAGTTAAGCAGCTACAACAATTCTGGTATTATAAAGATTGTTCGGAGGGTCAAATAAAACGATGTATTCAGTACCTATTCGTTATTATAAATGATAAATTTTGCCTTCTGTCTAAATTAAAACAATGAAGCAGAAAATGACCATAATTTTAAAACTGTAAGTATATTCTAGTTACATAGCAATAGCAACTGCTATGAATTTCTAATACATTATATAACCCATCACGTTGATAGTATTTCTATTACTTGAATCGATATTAGCTTTTGTTGCATTTCAGTCGTCGTAATGTTGAAAAAGATTAAAACATTTTTTAATAAAGATGACCGGGAATATTGTCAAGGTCTTGTTGACCCTTTTGAGTTTCATAAAACATTCTTTAAAGTTCTGGTAGCGTTTAGAGTTGCAGACGTTGAACATGTTAATAAATCTATGTGAGTCTTAAGCAAGTTTTTCTATAGGTACTAGTAACAGACGATCCGATTTGGCATTTACAGACCTCCGTCTGAAAGCCAACTACGACACTATCAAACGTGTCGTATGCTATTCGGGGGACCCTGAGTAGTTAATATTAATATTACACTACATAATTATATTCTACCACATTGCAACGCAGTTGCAGCTTGCCGTTGGTCGGACCTGAATAAACTTTCTATTATTATTATTTTATACTACTTAGATGTCAGAAAAGCACACGTCCCACCTGATGGAAAGTGGTTACCGTGGCCTATGGGCGTATGTAACACCAGCTACCACTCAAACTGCCAACCCTGAAGAAACCCTTCTTGAAGAAGAAGTTTATGAAAACTACAGCAGGGTGTTCATTCCATAGCTTAAGCATTCGTGAGATGAAGTTCCTTTCATATCACACGGTGCGCACCTTTTCCGGTTGCAATGTGTGAGGATGAATTCCCTACCTATGACGAGCGGTGCGATAATGGCATCATGTCAAACAATTCATTATTTGTCATATATCTGTTCAATCCAGACGAAGATTCTAGGCTAGGCGCTTCATGTCATTATCATTTTTAGATGGCAGCATCATAATACAGTTTTATATATTATTGCATTCTTCGCCCTAGTATGTGCAATGCTTTCTCTATTACATGGATTGATGATTTTCGATATTCCTCTTATAACTGAGGCTGGAACATATGCTTTATTGCTGATCTACAAATTTCTGATATTATTATCCACGAAGCAAAATTTGCTTCAGTATAAGAATTTGCAGAAAACTATGATAAAAGATTTTCATTATATTTGTACTGAAGGGCACAAATATCGGTAAGTAAACTGCCCTCTATTTTATTAAAATATGTATGTTTATTTTACTTATGAAATCTACGGGAACGGTTGTCATAATTGATTTATTGAAAAACAGAACATGACATTAATATAACAAAAATATTTCGTTTTTAGCGAGAAATACTTCGAGAATCAGCTGGTTACCTGGAGGATCTGTATATTCACCATTATTTTCCCTTTTGGCATGGGAATAGGGATGGCCATATTTGCTATTGCCCTGTTGATTTACTTTCTGGTCACTCAAAAACAAGGGGATGAAGAGATAAGGCCCTTGTTGTTCCCATTTTGGCTACCAGGTGTTGACTTTGAAAAAACACCATATTATGAAATAGCTTTTCTTTTCGCTAATTTAGCTGTTGTGGCTTATGGATACAATTTTATCTGTAAGTTTTTTTTTAAATAATATACATAATACGTACGTACGTTTTGGTGTGGGATGCAACATGTGCTGACACCCTTGCGCCTTCTCATCTTTCAGGTACCGCGGACTGTGCCTCGGCAGAGACCCTCAAACGGCGCAAATATAGTAGTTTAAGTGATAATTACATATATTATTTGAGCCTTTTGGGGTCGAACGCTGGGATCATGGGGTCCAAGTCCACGTCTACGTACGTTATACAAAGAAATCTCTAAAAGTTTAATAGACACTATCCGTGACCAGAGGGCTGGTTTATTCCTTGCGCAAAGGATTGGCATTGCCATTCAACGTGGCAATGCCACCAGCCTACTGCCCACCCTCCCGGTTGACGTCGATGGGGAGGAATTCTTTGACGCCTGAACCTACAGTTTTGCACATACTTTGCTTTATATTTTTATTTATAATAATTATTATATCTGTAAGTTATTTATGAAATCCTTTTTTGAAATTAAATCTAAAATGGTTATATTAGTTGTGATTGCAATTTAAAGGGACACAAACCAGATATGTAGGGAATCTAGAATTCATAAACCATCATATTTCTTCACAATTTTATTACAATCTGAAGTTAGTCTAGCGACTACAATATGGGGTTAACCGCATACTTTTACTGCTCTATAAAAATAACATATATCTATCTAATGGGGACTAGCACAGTTTATGTATAACCTAAGTAAGAATACAGACCTTCATAGATGACTGTGCTTTCCAGTTAATGTTCAGACACAAGTTGTGTGGATACGCCACATAGCATCTAAAGTTGACATTATTAAATGGTGCGTGGAAGATCTCTTGGATGACATTCACCCAGCGACCACCAAACAAGAATACGAATACTTCTCCAATTTGATCGTTATGCGTATGCGAAAGATTGTGGTTCATCATCAGGATATGCTTAGGTATGTTTACTTACTGAATGTTAAGCATTACATACATATGCTTTTGAGTAGAAAATCATCATCATACTTAAGTTGTTCCCGGTTTCTGCTGAGGCTATCATTTCAGAAAAGAGGGTCTGCTTTATCCTTGTTCTAGTTTTAATTTGTTCATATTGCTTTTTCAACTGCCCCAACCTCGAGGAGAACACTTATTTTATTTTTCAAACCGACTGACTATATTTTATTTTTATACCTAACCCGTTTCGCCTCACTGAGAATGCCGTGAAGCGAAACCGGTTAGGTATAAAAATAAAATATAGTGCAAAAGGACATACAAAGATAAGGGGCATATGCACTCATAACGCATCAGACTGATGATTCATTCTTGCAACCATCATTCATTCTTTGAGAACTTTTTCCAATTCGTTGTCACAAACGTGGGTTGAATCATTCACTCAATATTCACTCATTCGCGTTTATGTTTTGTATTGTAATATTGTTGTAAACATAATACGTGGTACTAAACAAAAATATTGTCTTATCTGATTTCAGGGATTTGAATGATTATGCAGCTGTTTATAAGAAAATGTTGTTATATGAGCAAAAAGTTTGTGGACCAATAGTTTGCCTTTCTGCTTATTGTACTGCTGAGGTATTAGGTTCTTAATTTTCTACCATACAATAATACAGTAGAGTACAATTCCATTGCAGTCAAAATATAGATAGCGGCCCTAGGTATATTTTGACTAGCTGTTATTTAAGATGGTTTTTAAAATGTCTGCCCTTTATACAAGCAGCAATTCGCTGGCCGGGCGGCTTATCGTAGAATATAAAGACGAATGTATGGGATATGACACGTTAGTGACATTCGTTAACGACTGTCATAAATGTCTAATCCCATACATTTGTTTTTCTGTTCCACGATACGCTGGCCAGCGAAATGCAACTTGTCCAGAGGGGCTGGACTGTTAAATACATTTTTATAGGCAACAGATCACCAGAAGTGCTTTCAAGGTTTGCTTGGCTGACACTGTTAGCCTGCAGAGAACCGCAAGGAACATCAAAATAAAATAACAATTACACATTTTATAATATACTCACACACTTTAAGAGTATTATAATTATTTATATAATTTCAGAAACTCGACAACGGTCAATTTCAATTGATACTACCATTAATTTTTCTTGCCACTTTAGTATTGCACTTTATTCCGAACTACTTCTGCAATTTTCTAATAGAGAAGGTAAGATTTTTATGTTTGAATGCCTACTTGACATATCACCACCTTAGGAAATATAAAAATAACAGGTCCCTCCTCAATATTATCTCTCTCCACCAGAATCGAAACATATAATTGAAAGAACGGATGCTCTCCTAAAATCCTAAAAGTCATCCAAAAAATGTTTTTCATCAAAACATACATTGATCAATTTCGAACTTAGGTGGACTTAATCGCGGGTAACAGCTAGTTAAGATAGAGAAATTGTTACCCAATTTGAATTTTATTCAGTGTTCAATGGAGCGCACTAATATAATCGGAAAAGAGCTTTTACTGAATAACATCTACTTCCCTGCCTGCCACCATAATATCTGATGTACCTACTCACTATTAGGAACACGAGTGACTATATTTATTTTACTCCATAACTTACCAACTTTTCCGTTGACAGATAAAATCTATAAGTGACGCGTGCTGGAACATTCCATTCTGGGTAGCAACACCCGTGATACGTCCATACATGGTGATTTTAATGCAAAGAGCCTTACGTCCTCCGCCATTCAATTCTCCCGGCTTCCAATCTATTTCTTTGGAAACTTTCTCTAAAGTAAGTATTCATAAGGCTATTATAAGTGTTTAAACACAGTACTGACACTTAAGCCCCTGACCACTGAGTTCAGAACACTTCTTGTTTTCTCAAATTCATATTTATTTATTTCGTGAAGCATAGGTTATAAAATAGGTGTTATAAATAATAATAATTCAAAACAATTTTTATTGTTCAACATTGAAAATAAATTACTATTACTATGTTCCGCCAGAGGCATACAAAATTTTGAATTAATAATTATAATATTAATAACATTTTAGTTAATTAAGTCATTAAATAATTAAATAGCAAAAAAATACAAATCTATACATATAATAAATCTGTAAACGATCGATGTCTGTACATGGAAAGGAAATGAGAAAAATTGTTATAGGGGGACTTTATAAACGTAATAGAAGCCAAATCAACGATTTTTGGAATTTTTGTCTGTTTGTCTGTTTATCTGTTTATCTGTTTCTCTGTTTGTCTGTGAGTTTGTGCACGCTAATCTCAGAATCTGCTGAACGGATTTGGTTGCGGTTTTCACTAATATAGTGTGGTAGGCTTCACTTAACATTTAGTGTTTGTTTTATTGAAATCGGTTCAAAAATAAAAAAGTTATGTCAATAATAGCATATCACGGCTAACAATTTGTGATTGTGTGAATAGATCGAACCAATAAAGAAGCAACAATGCTTACAAGAAGATATTATTTCGGTAATAGGAATCTGAAGAACTTCGAGAGGCCAGAGTTCTACATCTCAGCCAAGTCAGGTCAGGTTACTGCAGAATCTTCGGCACAGCCAGGAGTCTCGATAGAATTCACATTGTTCTCGAACGATTTTCTCTCGAATCCAACAAATTAGTAAGCAAATGGTTCGGTAAAAAGACTCCTGGCTTTATAATTAATATCATCACGCTATTATAATAACGAATGGGACAGAATGTTTTTATGACATAATATGTAAACGTCTATTTCACACTATGAGTTAATGGTAACTGTGGCTCAATACGACTGCGGGTGGACCTATAACTTAGCTGAGTCGCGTTCGAATCCATCTAAAACGTAAGTTTCGTTTTTTATGTTTTTTCATTTACTTTTGTTTAACTTTTTTATTTTATTGTGTATTTGTTATGTTTTATTGTATTTATAGTTTTATTTGAAGTAAAATATAAATTCTGTGCTTAGTATTCTATAGGTAGTACATAAAACTAGGCTGTGTGACAGTAATAGTAGAACTTATTACATAATATTCTTAGATCTACACAAAATTCTTCATTTCGGAGAATGAAAAGTGGTCCCACCCGCCTGAGAAGTCATAAAACTGAAACTTGTATCCCCCATTGATACAGATTCCACCAAATCGGGGCAAGCGCAATATTGGAATCAAACCGATTAAAATTTAACAGAGGAATGGGGTATTGGGGGTATTCTGGGGTTAGGTATCCCAGCACACCTGTCTTGGTTACCTATTATAAAAATAGGCGGTCTCAACGTGAAGAGCAGGGATTGCTTCGGCTAGGGTGATGGGTAGCCTAAGCTATCACCAACAAAGCCGCGCTCATGGAGGAAGTAAATCGTTGCACCTTCTCTGAAGCACATTACTTATACACATACATATACTTATTAAATCGGTTTACTTCTTCCTACAGTCCCGGGTCCTTTAAAGGGGGCGTGAAAAGGCTTCTAATGATCCCATAAAGATGAGTGCCACCATTGTTAAGATAGTACACGTTTATAATGGTGACCCTATTTCCGAGTCTTTGCCTTTAGCTTAACATCAGTCGAGGTGAAGTTAAATTGACGTGTCCTATATAAAAAAACCCCGGATCTTAAAAAGAAGAAAACAAATGTGTGGGCAGAGCAATACAGCTCTTAACCGCCTGATAAAGAAATGAAGTTCCGAACAGCTTGGTACGAGGTGGCATTATTTCTACCGTATAATGTGACTGACGGAAGGAAGGAGAGATTAGTTGAAAGACTCCTAATAGGCTCTTTCACTCGCCGTGGTGCGGTAGAAATGGTAAAATACAGCCAGAGAGACAACGTCTTTATGCAACTGCCAGCAGACATTATACAATGTTAGTGACCTGATGACTACCAACGCACGCCGCTGCGATATTATCGATTCCGTCTAATAAGTAGGTATCTAATAGTAAATACGTAAATCTATCCCAGAAATGATAACAGTACGCTAGGAGAAGCCATCCTATGTATTAGGTATATAAAAGATACCGCTGCTCCTATTATATAAAAGAGACTGAATGTGGGCAGAGAAACACTCAGTTCCGATAAATTTCATCAGACCAAAAAAATCCGCCACGTGGACATAAACTCCGGTATCAATTTGGAAGTACATCATCTGCTGGAAACAAGCTTGCCAATACAAGGAATATATAGCAAAATGAGGCTATATGACCCCATCCCAGTCAATGCTGTATTTGCTCTCTTGCCCACTGCGCCCCTCTTCTCTACCTGTGTGTAAAGCAATGAACAACGATGTGACTGTGGTCGATGGAATTTATCATAAAACTGGAACTACCCACCATTGGCTCGGCAAAGAAGAACCACTGCTCACTGCTCAGGGCGTGCAAGGCACCGGGTTTTCTTGAAACTATTTTGTGTGATACTTGATGAACTTATTTTAATTTGTTCAGTTCGTAAGTGGTGGCAGCATGTTTTAAGAATTTGGGAGGAAGGAAGAATATTTAAACCATTAAAACTGGTGAACATTACCAAGTCCACATATAACAATGTTCATAACATACTTGATAATGATTTCGTCAGCAAAATGTTGAATTTTTCAAAATCCTTTTGCAATATTTGCCAAGCCCAAAGAAGAAGTCTGTCAATTTTCGTAGTTTTCAGTAGTTGTATTTATAAGTCAGTCACTCAAAAGACTGTCTTCATAACATTTAATTTAAAAATACAAGGTGGAAGATGTCAAGCGAGTTTTCGAATACAGTTTTTTTTTTTTTTTTTAATAAAGGAATGTTTCCTTTGCGTAAAATTCACTATTTCCAGTACTTCCGTTCCAGTTGGGATGAAAATCTTCCACCATGTTTAATAATGAGTTTGAGCTTTTCCGAACTAAACGCGGACGAAGTCGCGGGTAACAGCTAGTGTCTGAATAAAACATGTCAAATTAATTACTAAAATGTCAACTATTGGGCATGTGCATCATTTTCTCCATTGGAGCGACAATCCTTTAAATATAAACTTAAACTTTAGCACTTTTCTTCAATTCAACTTTGTAAGTCATCAAAGTACCTTATGAATTGCTAATGGTACCTACATCTGCAATGATTAAGGATCGGTTGACATTTAATCTAACCCTAATTTATAAGAATTTTGAAAAGCTGTTTTTGGAATATTCAGAATGAAAAAGATAATTTGCTATTTTCTTCTTATTTTATTTATATAAATCGTATCATATCCTATAATAATATAACAATAATTAGAATTATTATTTTTCAGACAATGATGTCCGCATATTCGACTTTCAACATGCTACGACAACTTTAATTGAACTCTATTTAGTGATTAGTGTTTTCGTATTTTACCTAGAGTAGTAGAATGTTTAGAAAGATTTTAAATAGCAACAATAAATCTATGGGTTTTCAGCGGATAAGTGATGACCCCTTGTCAAGAATAATAATTAAGGTTATATAACTCGGGATACATTATCTTGGACTTGATTGGTTTGTCACGAGACAAACGTGGCCCTAGCGCGCTGATTGTTTCTTAGTACCTATTCTATGCTTATTGAATTTCAGCTCTTCATTCCTCGATATACACCCAACAAACGTATGGGTACTGCGCATAGAGAGCACATTTAGATTCAGTCCCGAGATAGTCTTTATCAACATTAAGTCTCAACCATACAGGTGTAGTACCGTAATTATTGCTTTCATTGCAACCAGGATTAGCGCAAAGATGTTGATGCTGATTATTACTGCATTTTGGTAAAAAAAACAATATGAGAAAGCAAAGCCAAGAGCACCCTTAATAAATAAAGCATTAGGAACAGGTGTGTTTCATTTAGTATTGAACTTCTTTCTATTACTACGAGTAAAGTGCACGCAATGAACCTAGAAATACAAAACGAATGGTTAACACTAGGTGAATTTTGTATTCCTATAACCTTAAAATAGCGTACCTTAATATACGACTGGTCACCGGCTCTCCTTAAACTCTATCTCAATGCATTCCAGTTGACTCTCCCCGACCAAAGCAATCTTGTCAGATGGGGAAAAGCCACAGACAAAACATGTAACTCATGTGGTGAAGCAATTGGTACTGCTAGGCACCTACTGGTGGGTTGTAGGACGCTATTAGACCGGGGTCATTACTCGCGCCGACATGATAAGGTATTAGAAATCCTACGTGCGGCGGTAAGTTTGGCGGTAGCTAGAGTGAAACGGGATTTAACCACAAACCAAAGAAATGACGTCGCGTTTGTAAAGGAACGCTGCTCAAAAAAGACAAACCAAAAGCCGTACTCAATTTTGATAGCAGCCGCTGATTGGACATTACTCGCAGATTCGTATGAGAAACACTATAAAATACCGGAGGATGTTTGTGCCTCGTCATCCAGACCCGATATATTCCTATTTTCAAAACAGCAAGAGCGTGCAGTAGGTACTAGTAGAACTCACAGTGCCGTGGGAAACTAACATACCTAAAGACCACGCTATAAAAATAAACAAATACTTTGACTTGACCAACGAGTTAACCAAAAATGGCTATGTGGTTAAACTCTACGCCGTAGAAGTAGGAGCAAGGGGAATTCCAGCTAAATCCCTGTATAACTTATTTAAAGACCTCGGATTGCCAAGAGCTTCAGTAAGCTCTTTACTCAAACGAATATCAAAAACGGCGTTGATAGGATCTTACCCAATTTGGATAGGTAGAGGGGGGAACACGACTGACGGTGGAGGTGAGCGCTGATGCCTCACAAGGTGGCCACCCTAAACCTACACCTGGGTCGCAAGTCCCAGGCGCCGTCACAGTGTTCCTCTCTGTACCACGCCATGGGCCCGGCGACCGCACGGTGAATCCATGGAATGCTAAGAACCGGATCTCTCTATACATTATTTAAGTTATTTACCTTTACCTATCCTTTCTATCAGCTTCTGTGCTGTGGCAATACGCAGGAGATGGGGGTTCGATCCCCGCTCAACGCAAATATTCGTATGCCTGAATATGAATATTTGTATTGGTCTGGTCGTGCCTCAGAGAACACGGTTGCCATACGAACATAATATGTGGCGTCACGAGTTGTTAGAGCCCTTAAATTTCCAACAAGTTGTCATCTGCAGTTTAGCCAAATCGAAGTATAGCCTTCGAGGACGTGGCCACCAGTACGAATCGATCGAGATTTGCTGGAAACTTTCGAGCTTGATCCGTGGGGTCTCTAACTTATAGTGCGAGAAAAGTGACTTCCATGGGCCTCCCTACTAGCTTTTGGAGTTGCTGATGTTGTACACAAAAATAAATCTAAGTAAGTATATGTTACCATCAGTCTTAGATAATAATGCGCCATATCCGTAAATCAATCAGAGATCCGGATCTCAGCATTCCATGGATTCACCGTGCGGTCGCCGGGCCCATGGCGTGGCACAGAGAGGAATACTGACGGCGCATGGGACTTGCGATCCAGATGTAGGTTTAGGGTGGCCACCTTGTGAGGCATCAGCGCTCACCTCCACCGTCAGTCGTGTTCCCCCCTCTACCTATCCAAATTGGGTAAGATCCTATCAACGCCGTTAACAGTTAACCATTCCATTACCAAAAAAACAAATTCACCATTACAAGCGTAAGGGTACCACCGGAGCATTTGAAAGAAAGAAAACTCGTTTATTGGGAATCAGCGCAAAATGGCACACAAAATTTCGTTAGAATTTTTCTTATAATTTTTTAAATAACAGATATAACGGGAATTTTTTAAAAATCGGGGTTATATAACGGGATTATCTTTAACAGATTTTATTTATCGAACGAACTCCTGACTATTTACAGCTAATCACAATTACCATAAGCTGTCCCCAAAGTGACAGCTGACAATGTACATACAACACTATCGGAATACCTACTGCAAGAAGTTATAGCTGCCAAATGTTCTAATGTTTTTTTTTTTTACTTTTTGGTTGTCAGACAAGGTCTATTAGCGACGCGCTTTGGTATATTCCATTCTGGATAGCAACACCTGTAATACGCCCCTACATGGTTATTATAATGCAAAGGGCTTTACGTCCTATACCGCTTAGTGTACTCGGCTTTAAGCCTGGTTCTAAAAATATAATAATAAGTACAAGTAACATTCTCTAGAGTAAGTA
Organism: Eilema sororculum; assembly: GCA_914829495.1. NCBI lineage: Eukaryota > Metazoa > Arthropoda > Insecta > Lepidoptera > Erebidae > Eilema > Eilema sororculum. Next base: position 12,409,076 of record OU618543.1, on the reverse strand, counting down.
TTCACACTATTAACCATCATGTTCGCTTATAAACACAACGTTGCCGTTGTTGCTCCTTAAACACCCGCTTACAGCTTTGCTATTTTATAATAGTAGTTAAAAATTCTAAGTCGAGTCTTGCTCAAGCATCACTGAAGAGATCACTGAAGAAATTTTTAAGGATATCACTAAATGGTGCCATGAAAGTGCTATTGTTGAATCAAGAAGGTTATTCCTTTCCATAATGTACGATTAACCAGGATTGACTTAACCATATCCGACTTTTAACATGCTAAGACCAACTCATAACATCATAACCGCACTTTAATAAGAATAATAACGTATAGCACCTGGGCACTTGGAACAAATAAAATAGTAAAAAACAAGGCTGCGTTGTATTTCATTACGTTTTGGTTTGAAACTTCAAAATGGAAAAAAAATTGTTCGAGTGAATTCACCTCTAGATATTCATGTCACGTAACAGTGGCACCCAACGTGGGCCCATGCAAATACATCGGTGCTGTCTACTAAACCAGTTATTTACCTCTGCTACTTTATGTGCGTATTTTAAAACAAACAAATTTTACGGTTTTTTGCGCATAATAAAAAGTCCACACAAGCTTACCTTAAAGTAGACCTTAGACTTACCTTGGCTCATATTATAATAATACGCTTTATTGGATTCAAACCTACAGCATTCGTAACATATCGGACCCAAGAAAAGAAATCTACCCCAAGTGATAAGAGTGGCAAAATGGTTACTAGGTCGGTCAGTCGGTGTGTACTAAAGACACGTTATATTTATAGTAATTACCTACATTGAAATCAATATAAAACAAGGTCGAGTTGCCTTCATCATCATCATGAGCTAAGGGTTGTTCCAGCTTTTGTTCTACGGCAGCATCCTTGGTTTTCATCTCGGAACCTGGGGTCCGATTATTCCTCCCTCTTCTTCAGTTCGGCTTTTGCGGCAGACAGCAGAAAATATAAAGTATAGAGGAAGCACCTAATGACCTGTAAGGCGCCGATTATTAGTATTGCTGTAAAACCATAAATCTTACCACCATAAAGTCATGTTAGCATTAAACAGATAATAAAGATGGCACTTTCACAGCGCAATATCCAATACAACACGTAAATTATCACGCTCCAACGAACACTGAAAATAGACAAGTAGGAAAGAGGCGAGCTTTATCCAATAATAATTCTCACTTGAATCGCTCTATTTGCTCGCCGTCGCACGATCTGATATTGAATATGGATAAAGTGAATTATATTCAGAATGGCGGGCAGCGTCGACTTGCAGAGTTTCAGATAAGAGGATTACTTACAAGTTATAATTGGTTCTCGCTATTCGAGTGACTAAGAGAAAAACCCGGAGTCATTTCAGCCACCTCTTAAGTTCTTAGATAAAAACAGCAATTTACTTTTTCCCCTTTTTTGAATTCGTTATCAGCGGTTAAGGCAGCTTGTGGCTGAATCTGAATACTCCATAAATATATCGTACGGCCCTAACAGAGATAAACCAAACAATGGCTAATTATGATTGCGAGCAAGGAAAGTGCTGAAAGCGTTAAATCTGATAAATAGCAACAATAAAGTTCTAGAATATAATATAGGTATCAAATTGACTACAAGTCTTGAGACAGAACGTGGGTCGACATTCCTCTTCGTACTTATAACTTGTTAAGATGCTTCCTACCGGCTCAATTAATCTGAGTCAATTTTAAACTATATTGTTCCCTGATCAATGCCGGTAGAACCTGGTCGAAACATCAGGAAAATCAATGGTATGTGCCTATGCCATGATCGCGTTAATTTCCATTAACACTATTATAATAATAATAATAATAAAGATTTTATTTCAGGCAAGCCCATATTTTGTTAGTTACCACGCCGGGTACAAACTGACAACGTGTTAAAATGTATAACGTATCAGATAGCACGAGTGTCAAAATGTACAATCTATTAATGACAAAATACCCTGATGTCAGAATGTACAAATGCTAAAATGTTCAATCGACAATATGTATTTATGATCAATTGAGCAATGGTCAAAATATACAGTTGCCGAAATGTTCAATTGACAGTATGTACTTTTCTTGTCTTAACACTAAATTCAAATAAAATCCACAAAACTTACAATGTTATTAATGTATTTATTCTTGTCTTAACACTAAATTCAAATTAAAATCCACTTATATAATTACAGTGACATAGCAAAATCTAAGTATTCTTCTACATTGAAGTGCATGTTGTACTTCAAATAGATATGCACTAAAGAGATTTTATATTAACTATCTATTTGATTTAAACATTTTATTATTTATTCATTATTACATTTGTGCATTTTGACACTCATGCACGATTACATTTGTAATTTCTAGCATCACTGCATTCCTACATTTGATCGTTACAACACTTTGACGATTTGAAACTATTTAACGTTTGTACATTTTGACACTCGTGCTATCTGATACTTTATACATTTTAACATGTTGTCAGTTTGTACCCGGCGTGTTAGTTACATTGCTCTTATGACCTAGTGTTAGTAAAACATAATTTTATTTATTTAATTAGTGTGGAGTTTCATCCAGTGTCGCAGCATCGGAGACTCCCACTTATCTGCGAATACAGATAAGATACTGTTAGTGCTGCATTATAAATCCGAGTTAACACTCCATTAACACTAGTATAATCCGAGCGTAATAAAATGTATATGAATAAGGTATTGCTAACCTCAAACAAAAATAAATCGTACTTACATAAATAGTAACTATATAACTCGAAAGTTGCACCCTTACCTAGCCCGTACATGTTATAAATGAATTACAGCCTATCCGGGTGATATGCAAAAAAATGGTCACATTGAATGAGCACTGTTAGAAGCTGAGAGCTCGGGCATGTTTGTTGCTAACGCAATTACCACTGCACCGACGGCGTCCTGCAATCTGAAACCAATTCAATTAACATCGGCTTTTAAGTTCGACCATTGTCCATAGCTACTGCCTCACACATTCAAGTACAACATTGTAAATTGTGTATTCTACTGACTAATCAAATTAGTTATTTTTTACTAAACGTCAAAACGATAAGTTATAAGGCAGCTTGTATGAAAAAAGATTTAGTGACGTCATAAAATTTAATCGTCAAATCAGTTACTATTATTAGTTGGGTAGATGCAATGATATTACATACAAAAAAGAGGCAGATATGTTATTAGACTGCGCCTGGTGAAGACGCGAAAACGTCCCAATTGGGACGTATCGCATTTAGTATATGTCTGGCAAACGCCGAGTTGTCACGTATGTAAGCGCATAATAAAATGGCAATAAAAATGCCACCGTGTATTTTTAAAAATGTACAAATTACGACAGTAAAATCAATAAAACACGAAGGACCTTCTATCACATGTAAGTACATACAATATTACCGATTTTTTAGTGTATTTCATTAAAATTAGTTTAATAATATTTTTAAAATAATGGCGGCAAAGAAAAAGGACAGAAATACTTTTTGATATGAGCACGACAAGGACACAACAACACTGCTTGCATAGATTATCAGTACAGATGCGACATAGGGTAATTTTCAGTTTACTGCCTACTAAAGTAATAATTTTGACCTGCTGTTCAGTTTTATTTGTTATTTAAAATTGACTAACATAATTTTTGTTTTATTTATTTGTTGTCCTTTAAATAATTGTATTAACCTAAATTTTTTTTTTTCAAGGTTTCCGACTAATGAAGTTCGACTTCAAGAGTGGATTGCAATTGTTAAAGAACAAAGAAATGAGTTTGACTGGACACCTTCAAAAAGCAGCAGAATTTGTAGCAATAATTTTGAAGCCACTGAGAGATATACTTCGAAAAAAGGAACATTGCTCAGGAAGAATATAAATAACTGACAAATATACCACTGTTCGGCTTCATTCTGCTCATAAAAATAATCCCAAAATAAAAAACTTTCTAAGAGGCAGAAAAGAAATAAATTAAATTTATTTGAAGGAGTTTAATTTTTTTTAAACGTCAGTACGGCACTATGGTTTTATTTTCGAGAAGTTTCCTAATTATCTTTTTGAACTATTATCATTTTCCGAAATAAATAATGACGTATTATTTATTCATCGAATTTCATTTCTTGCCTACCAACGAAATACCCCTTCTGTTCAACAAAATCATAATCTATGCTTCGAAACGATCCTACAAGTGCAATCGTCCGAATCATTCCGAATTATAGCTATCTTTTTTACTCACGTGCTTTTCCCATCTTTCGTACTACTTTAACGCTAATTGTCAACTATTGTGCACTGACAGACTGCTGGATCAGATTTGAGAAGTCAGTTACTATGAACGTAACATATCTTGTATAAAATATCATTGGGTAGATGATTAAAAATAAATAAAAGCTATAAAATAAGAGATGATAGATAGATGCGTGGGTGTGGATTTATATCAGGGTGCATGTGCACGTGTAATGCAATTAAAACCAGGTAAGTATATTAGTATTGGACTGAGAACTTTTTGCTAACTCCGTGCTGCTACTGAAAATAAGATAGAAATTTATTTTTCGAAAAAAATGTATACATTTATTATTCGAATTTTAAATTCGAAATTCATCGGGAAAAATGAAGCGCTCAAGTGGGCTTCATTTTTCTCGATGTATTTCGTATTTATCGTGCGCAAAATCCCCATGAAGCCGGTGGAGGCGATTCTTTCGGACTCGAACGGACTAAAACGCACGCCGTCTTGGGTCTTTGGTGAGTGGTGCTACATACCGCGAGGTGACCCAGAGGGCCACGACCGCTGTTGCTCAAGTCGTGGATCGGATCCGGCGGCTGGGTCTCGAGGTGGCTCTGCACAAATCCGAGGCCTTGTTCTTTCATGGCCCTCGGCGCGGGCCACCCCCGGGATCCAGCCTGACAGTAGGAGGTACTCCCATCGACATCGCTCGTACTCGACGGTCGGTGGGACTTCGGAGAGCACTTCCGAAGTCTGCGCCCCAAACTGTTGGTGGCAGCTAACGCGCTGGCGCGGCTGCTGCCCAACCTGAGGGGCCCGGAGGACTCCTGCAGGAGACTCTACGCGGGTGTCGTGCGGTCCATAGCCCTATACGGGTGCCCCGTGTGGGCGGACACCCTGCAGGCCAGGTTCGTACCCCTGCTGCATGCGCCGCAGCAGAGGATGGCCTCCAGGACCATTAGTGGGTACCGCACGATATCCTTTGAAGCGGCGAGTCTCCTAGCCGGATTGCCATCGTGGATCCTGGAAGCGAGATCCCTTGCGGCACTGTATCGGTTCCTTAAGGAGGCGCGGGAGCGGGGATACGATCCCGAGCCCGAAGACATTCGGGCCGAGAGATCCCGGCTCCACGGGATCATGGTGGCGGAGTGGGAGCGACGACTTGAGCAACCACGCGCAGGGCATGCCGTCATAGAGGCGGTAAGGCCCATCATGGGGGAATGGCTAGAGAGGCCACATGGCAGCCTCTCGTATCGACTGACGCAGATTATCACCGGGCACGGGTGCTTCGGGAGATATCTGTGTCGGATCGAAAAGGAGCCAACGTCCAAGTGCCATCACTGCGACGCGAGCGAGGACACAGGGCTGCACACGCTCACCGAGTCGCTCGCTCGGGCGTCTGAGGGCACTGACTGACCTCCGTCCCCCATGAGCGCGGGCCTGGGGGTGACGGGTGGAGCCGCCTGTCACCCCAGCAGAAGCAGGCCACGGCGGCGGCGCGCTGGAAAGCGCGCCTCCCCATTCCGGGGTCGAGTTGGGGACACCGTTGTCCCCCCTCCTGAGGAGGGCCAGACCGTAAGGGATGGCCCTGGGTCAGCCGGGGTGCGAGGGATATGTCGATGACAACCTCACCTGCGGCCTAGCACCACCACCCACAGTTGGCGTGCGGTTTTAGTCGGTTCGAGTCCGACATAACCTCCCCTTCCGGCTCCGGCAGGGGGGGTAACCGAGGGGATCTCCGCACGAAAAATAAAAAAAAAGAGGGTCTTTGGTTGCCGGAGGTGAGATTGCCGAAAGCATATCTCTCGCCCGAAAGCATATATCTCGCCCGAAAGCATATCTCTCGCCTGAAAGCATATCTCTCGCCCGAAAACATATCTCTCGCAATTTTTTCGTACTGAAAATCATATAAGTAATCTACTGCTGCACAATCAAAGCAGTCTAAATAACATAAAAAAAATGTCAAATTATCATATTGCAATTTAAATGTTATATACATTATATTTTATTAAATATAATATATTTTATTAAAAATATATATTTTATGGGACCAATGAATGATGTTACAATCATTTTTAAACATAGATTTTTGATAACTCCGCCCAAATACTTAAATTAATTTTACAGCATCAACTATGCTAACTATACAAATCATATACATAGGGAAAAATTCGTACACAGACTTTGTTCTAAACCAGATAGTAAACATCACATACAGATTACAATATCGAATAGAGTAGTGCATAACAAAAAGTTTTTAAAACTGAATAAAAATCTGTATGCGGTGGTAACGGACGGTGAATAGAGGGTTGCCAATATTTGATTGTTGCCGCGCTCCAGTGGCGCGAGGTGCACTAACGTCACTCATGTGTGTGTGTATAGAACATTATCACATACGCAATATACATCTACCGCAGCTTAACTTAACTTTGCTAGTCGTGGAAGCTTTTCACCCTTAGCTTAAATGATAATCTAGGATTATAATGTTGGTAACGTTGTAATATTGTCTATTACTTACATCAATGAACATTACTAACACTATGCTTAGGTATATTTAACAGCCTCAGGTATCGTAAGGGCAGAACAGGCGACTGCTATGCTATGTTGGTTCCAAACTGGTAAATACTTATTATATATTAGCATTGGGAAAGTGTTAGGTCCTATAATATTAAAAACTGATGTGATGATTGATTGATTAAACGAGTACTATTAAATCTTATTGAACGCATATATAATCCCTCACAATTAATAATTCTACAGCTGCAACTACCGCTAAAATTGTTTTATGAAATTCCTAATAATGTGCATTGTGACTTAGGTATACTTGATCGGATCAATATAAGAGGTAAAAAATCTCTAATAATTCACAATCAATATTTTGAGCCATTGAAATAATTTTTGATAGGAGATTTTCTGTTACATCTGCATTCACGGGTTGTCGAGAGCACGCGGCGGCCAAGTTGAAGCTATTTGCCGGACCGACATTATCGGCTCGGCAAATTTCTACAATCTCTGTCCCTTTGTGTCCGCTACTGGTCATGACATGTCAATTACGATATCCTGTAAGTCTCTGCTCGTGAAACATTATAATCACACTACTGATTCAAAGGAAAAATTAATAGTAATTTCTGATATGAAGTCATATTTGGTCCACATTGTACCAATGTCTCTTAGGATAATTGAAAAGATGTTGAGTAACTATCGCGTAAAACGATATTATTTTTTATTGATAAATTAAGCAATATTCCGGTTCTGCCCGCATGGATGTCGATTATCGCCAATTTTGGTCATACCTAAACGCACTGCATGAGAACTGAGATAATGTGGCATTCATCAACACCAACCTTTAAGGAAGCCTTAAAGTGGTTAAATATAAGTTTTGATATAATACATGAAAGAAGGAAAGTAAGAAGGAAAGAAAGAAAGAAAGAAGGAAAGAAAGAAAAGAAGAAAGAACGTTATATTTAGTGCAAAGCTAACAGTGCCAGCGGCTGCTTATTCTGAACTAGTTGTTGATCCGCGACTTCCCTTTTGTAAAATACTGATCCCGTTCCCACAAATGACAGGAAGCTCCAACTGGGATTAAAAGTAGCATACAAATCCGTTCAACCCTTTTGGTGTGTTTGAGTAACATCCATCCATATCATCCCAACTATTCAAGATCATTGTTTAGTGAGATACGTAAAGATACAATGCACATCTTATAATTGGTTACGCAGCGTCTGCCATGGAGTCGTAACAGCTTTAAAGGAAAAGTTAAAGAAATGAGATGTAATGCGACAGTAAGGTAATACTTACGATGTTGATGTTCTTTGCTACTTCGGATATAACCCTCAGTAGCTTACACTGGACTATTAGTTCAAGAATCTCTTGTGGAAGTTGAGTCCATGGTCGCCCCCTTAGGATTGCCGAGTAAATAATAACACAATGTCTTTCATTTCACACATGCAAGTATAATCTTAACAATTAGGTATTACATCGGCTTAGTTTGAGATTGCCAGAGGGACCTTAGAAATAAAGAGTCCACGAGAAACACGCCGCACGTGGCGGTATTGGGATACGAAACGAACGCGCACTGATTCACACCGATATTTGGGCCCAATTATAACGCAAACGCACTTACGTGGAAATATACGTTGATCTTCAGGTGTTGACGCGCTTGGGAGTCACCCTTGGCATCGTAGGGGTCGTAGGAAAGGGGACCCCTACATAGCAGCCGCCTGAACCGCTAGCCTACGGGCAACCACTTTTCGACCATCGCTCCAACCATGCGGCCAAAATATGGCCATCATTTGAATGAATTTTTACAGCATTATGTATGCTAACTATACAAATCGAATGCATAGGGAAAAGATCAATGAGTTCGTTCTTCAGCTCATTCGCGAGCCCATTCAAATACTCACTCAAACACAGGCTAAGGCAGCTAGTTCATAATGCCTAATGCTACAATTAGCACTAGTCATAAACGTCAAAATTAATACAAGCTTAAGTATTCACAAGCATTACTTAAAAATTATAAATAAATGTGGTAGTATACAGTAGTATACTACAATTTTCAGGCTATATTCTCGTATACTTTACTGGACTTAAATTTTTTACTGGACTTTACTTATTCATTAGCGTAACAGACGTAGCGGTAGCAACTACAACTATCCTACTGCTAATATTACAATCGTGTAGGACGGATGGATACATGGATGTAAGTTTGTTACTCTGGTACTTATAAACGGCTGAAGCGGTTTTAATAAAAATTGGTATGGAGCTGACACCCTGGATTAACACAGAGCCACATTTGTCATGATTGAATAGTTAAATGGTCAAGGTCATTTACCTACCCCTGCAATCACCTTAATGTTGTTGTGATTGTAAATTGTTGTGTTAGTAAAGTGCATTTCTTTTTCTTAATCTGATTTAATAAATATATTTTTTACATTATTTACCCAAAGGGTTTGTATTATATAATGTTCGAAGAAAATAGAAGATCAAATAATAGTTCCGATTTCGCTTAGAGTTATCTAGGGAGCACTCTATCACATTAAACAATTCCTTCTTTAATATAAGTAGGTAGGTACTCTAATATTGTAGCAGGTAACAAAAATGTTCAAAATATTGATCAATGTTTAATGACGTCGATGAGTCATGAACTCATGATTGATCATGACATGACATCACAATTTAGTGGGCTGTCATCTGCGACGCGCAACGAGTCCACTTATCGATATCCGACGCAAAGCGCGAGCTATCCAATCTCATTACAAGCATTTCAATATTTTGATATGCAAATAGGTACTATAGATGTAAGGATTTTTCATTGAAATGCCTATTTTATATTTACTTAGTACTGAAATTCCCACGGATACCTGCCACTGATCAGAAGGGGTGGTGTTGACGAACTCGAACTCGAACAGACTGTAACTGCATACCACCTAGAGTTTAAATTACCGAGGTGTAAGGAGACCTTATCTGAGGAGATCTAATCCCTCTCGCTCCTCGGCTGACTCTTGAGAAATTTACGGCTTTGAGATGGCTCTAACCCGAGAACAACGGTATCCCCATCTTACCCCAGAAATGGCACTTGCTTGCATCTGCTGATCAGCAGCTGGTGGCCTAAACGGTTTCACCGAATAATATATCCAGCAATAGGATTGTCGTCTGGTCAAAACTTGACACTAATATGTATCTACATTACAGATTAATCCTAAATAGGTACGCAAGAAGTGTTTGTTGCAATTTATTAGAAATGCAGCACAATCTTGGTATTGTAGATTAACAACGACCACTCTGCGCAGAACCACAGAACAGACAAAACACTGAAATAAAAGAGAAAGAATTCACCTCTATTGTTTCCGTAAAAAAGGCTTCTTCTAATTTGAATAACAAAATAATTAGACAAAGAAACCTTCTATACTATACCTCAACAGAAGAAAAATGCAAATAAGAATAAACGTACAAAAATACATTAAGGTAGGTATATACGTGAATAAAATTAATCTTTTGTAGGTATTTTCGTACGGTGATAATTGAATTATTAGTCTTTTATCTAATCACATACTGTAATGCCAAAATTAAAAAACTAAAAACAATACTTTAATGACAGTGTTTACGCACAGATTTAAAAATATTAAAAAAAAAAACATTAAAGTACAGCAGCTCTTCTATGGCAACCTGTATTTTTTTTTTCTAAAACTATTCTATTCTATTTTTGAGTATTCGAATTCAAAATTCAAAATTATCATTATTTTTTCTATAACGTTATAGTTCCAGCTGGACACAAGGAAACGTCAATGCATTTTTCTCTACATAATCTGTGGACACGGTGCACCGGGTATGGTATGGGGCGATTTGTAGGTACTGTACCCGACGGGGTTCAGCAGATGGATTTTGGCGCTCATTTATTATGACAGCAAATTATATTAATTTTGTTCATGAGATTAGATAGTGCACATAATTTAGTTTTAAAATACTCATGTGATACTATTAAAAAAACTCGCCTACAGCTCGGCTTTTTAACTCACACTCGTATTTTAAGAACCCTTGCTATGCAACAGTTTCATAAACTACTAACTATAAGATAATACAAAAACATGTAATACAATATTAAAACATGTAAGTAATAATAATTAAAGCGTCGTTAGCTTAGTGGTTAAGGATTCGGCCTTACAATCGAGAGGTCCCGGGTTCGATCCTGGCTATTACACTACCGACGTGAACCCTCTCCTAGCACAAGCAATTTAGCTTTATTAGCTTTATATTTAGTAACTTCGGTGCTAATATTCTTTAAAAAAAAAAGAAATATCGACTTGCAATAAGCATGACATTCTTAGGGGCTTGAGTTCAGTCAGCTTCAGAAAAATCTTAACTTTAAAACTAAGGTATCAAGAGCAAATCAAACTGTTTAGATAAAAATTGTATTGTTGTCGGAGCTAAAGATGATATCATAACAATCGGTCAGCAGGAAGGGGGAATACATACCACGAAATTAAGATTATTTTGAGGACTTCGTTCATCTGCAAGTTGGCTGAAATTTCAAAAACCGTAGTACCGTACTAAATAAGTAACATAATTAATAATTATCTTTATTTACGAATATAATTGCTTATTTTTTTATTTCAGGCTTCATACCTACATTGAAGCCTGAATCTCTCTAGAACTTATATGAAGTTAGTATTATTGAAAAGTGATAAATATAATTGCACATAACCGTTAGTTCTTTCTTAAATATCTAAAATTAATTTTAATTGAACTAAAATTCCTCAAAAATTAATGAAAAGTTAACTATGAATCACTAGGCTACAGATACTAGATGGCCTTTCTCTCAAGCACTTAACTAATGACATTGCTCGAGGCGATAATGTGACAAATACCATATTATTTGACTCAGTAATTTGCCGCTCGGAATTATCGAACATGCTTAATAAAAGAGAAGTAACAGTCAAATCATTTCCACTATGTTATTATGAATCTCCTATTACGTGTTCCAACACATAATAGGAGATTCATAATAATATTTATAATCTACATATACAATATACATATAATTATAATTAATAATAATAATAAACATAATAATCATTTCAGTTGGAATATAATAAACATAATAATCATTTCAGTTGGAACACGTTATAGAAGCAACAAGCAATTAATCTTTATCTGTCTAAAATTGTTTTACTAATAGGTTCATACCATTACAATATTTTTCACGTAGCATGGGTACGGTGACGTTTGGGATTTGAAGTTACTAGAGATGTAGTCAAGATAAAATCGCATGAAATAAAATCGATTGTATATCTTATCGAGATCATTTATTAATGAAGAAGAAATCGATTCTATTAACTAATAATTTTGAAGAAAAAAAGTAAAACAAAATTGATAACCTGTTTAATTATTTATTAAAAATCAAACATGTTCATCATCTTCATCATCATCATCATCATCATCATCGTCATCTGACTCGTCGACGTGAATAATTATTTGGGAATCAATTATGCAGTCTATTCTAATGTCTCGCTCCCAGTCATGTAAGATTAGATTTTTGGTTTTCTCCACTACTTTCTTCCAGTCATCGCCAGTGACATTTTTGCATCCCTCTTTCAATAACCCCATCATTTTTGTGGCTGTAAAAGGCGGAGCTGTATTTTTTCGTGCAGCGTATCCTGAAACAAGATAAAAAACAAATTGAGTCAAAGAATTCAAGTAATAAACATAATCATATTTTTGTCAGTATGTAAATAGACTATGGTTAAACAAGTTACCTTTGATTTGGGCCCAAATTAATTCAATGGCATTGTACTGACAGTGGTACGGTGGAAGCCTCAGGACTTCGTGACCATATTCGTTTGCCATCATATCTAATTTGTATGTCGTTTGGGGCTTGTGCATTTTTACGAGCTTCACTAGCTCCACCTTTAATTTCGTCTCATCGGCTTCCACATTATTGGCTTGGAGCCACTCGATCAACTCGCTCTTCTTATTGGAAGAAGTCGGCGGTTTGTTCAATTGCACGGAGTGATATGGGGCATTGTCCATAATAATTGTGCTGGGTTCTTCTAAATTGCTAAGCATATTTTGAAACCACTCCGTGAATACTTCCGCATTCATATCTTCGTGATATTCTCCCGTCTTTTTCGATTTAAAAGCAAGTAGCCCATTTTCTACAAATCCTTTCGATGTGCCTGCGTGACAAATAATCAATCTCTCCCCTTTTCCTTCTGGCACTTTGGTCGAGGCATGAGGTGTATCGTCAGTCCACATTTTACCGACCGTATGATTGGCATTCGCGTAAACTTCAGAAAATATCAACACTTAAGTACTTATAATGTATGAAATGTAAAATATTCTATTGGAAAATAAAGCTTTACTTTACTTTACTTTACTTTATGATTGGCATTCAGCCAAGTTTCATCCAGGAAGACGACATTGCTCCAATCGGTAATCGCTTTAGCCTTTTTCAAAAAGGTAACCCGCGCAAGTGCTATATCGCCCCTCTCCATGACAATTTTTCTTTTGTTTACTTTTTTGAATTGGAAACCAATGTCCTTCAATACGCGCCACAAGGATGTAGGACTTCCAGTAAACAAATCAGCATCTTTTAAAGACTTGACCAGCTTTAGAAGCGTCGGTAATTCTTTATTCTGGTAATAGTTATAAATGTGGCTCCGTATAGCATCGGCCGCAAAACTGTCTACATCTGTTACAGATGCCTTTTTGGTTCGCTTTTTATTAGGGGTGGACAACTTATTTTCTTCTGTATCGTGAGCACCATATTTTTCTCGAGTGATTCGAGAAACCGTGTTCCGCCCAATGTCTAACGCATCTGCCACTCGATCCAAAACGTTGGACACAGGCAATAGCGTTCCGCCATTCTCACGTTCCCGCTCAAAGTAATCCCGCAATCGAACTACAAATTCAAGGGCTTGACTACCAAGCACAGTCTTTTTCGTTCTTTTTGGCATTTTGCCAAAAAAAAACAACAAAACAAAAGTCAATAACAAAAAACGGTAACGAAAACAACAAAGCACAACGATAGTCAATAACAAAAACAAGTAACAAAAACACCACGCAAGCTCAAAACAAAGAAAACAGACCGCATACAAGGCAGACGCACTCGTACTGAGTTGATATAACAAGATGGCTGCCAGCTCATGCTTAAGCAGTGTTGCTGTATTATAATAAAGCTCCACAAAGACAAAAATGCTTTGTTTAAAGTTTATTATTACATAATTATATTTTATAATCGTATTTTAGTTAAAAATACAACTAACGATTTATGATACTTTATTCGACAATTTATCGATTATAACGATTTTACTATGTCAATCTCTAACGCAACCTGTTCCGATTCACGCATCAAGAATTATGTATTTGGAATGTTTATATTTAAAGTTTAAATAATTACGGAGTGTTCGAACCATCTAGCTATTTGCATGAATGTATGGGTGCATCAGCCTTATCTATGTGTGTGTGAAGATCTATTCCTTTATATGCATGTTTTAATGTGTCACAAGTCAGTATCAGAAATAAAGCATACCAATAAACACCGCTTTTAAGTTATAAAATTCCTTACAATCAAAAGTGAACCTAATCAACCCCACATATGGTCGATTTTCGAACCGGATTACAAAACTTACCTGCCGCACCTGTTGTGAAGCGGTCGACGCGAGAACAATAGATCACATTTTTTTCTGTTACGACTGCGAGTGAATAGTGCAATTTATTAAGAAAACAAGTTGAAGACGTCTAAATTACAAATATTGAAATTGAATATAACTCTGTGAATACGTGACCTATATTGAATTTTCTTTTGGAATTATGGCTACCACACCTGATCAATTACTGACGGAACTAGAAGATATCGCATTGTTACTGCATAAGGCTCAAACTAACTTAAAGAAGTGTTCGAAACGCAGATTGACTAAAGGTTACATAGAAACACGTTTGCAATCCATTGACGAGTACTGGAATAAATTCACTACGGCGCATCACAGTCTTCTGAGGACTATACCGAAAGAAAAGAAGAATGAAATTCCGTATTTCGTAAATGAAGACTATTTTGTTGTGGAAGAATTGTATCTATGTATGCAAGGTGATTTGAAAGACATCTTAGCGACGTTGAGTACCTCCATACCAAGTGACGGCGCGATACATAACACCGGTAACACTCATGAAGATAATCTTAAGCTGCCTAAAATTCAGTTACCCACCTTTTCGGGTGCTTATGAAGATTGGACGACGTTCAGAGACTTGTTTATATCGTTAGTTCACACTAATTCGAAGCTACCTAAGGTTCAGAAATTGCACTATTTGAAAGTTAGTATTACCGGAGAAGCAGAAAGATTACTGAAAACAATACAGGTAACAGAAAATAATTATGATCAAGCTTGGAGTTTGTTAAAGGAACGTTTTGGTAATAAACGGATTATAGTGAATTCTCTCTTGCAAAAATTGACTAACCAAAAGAAGATGCCTAATAAAGCAGCCACTCACATCAAGGCATTGTTAGACACAACTAGTGAATGCCTCGAAAGTTTAAAAAACCTGAATGTGTCAACAGATTCTTGGGATCCACTTATCATATTTCTGACTGTTCAGAAATTAGACCCAGAGTCACACCAAGAGTGGGAGGAGTTTGCTCATAAAGATAATCTAGATGAGCTACCAACATGGCAAGACCTTCATAAATTTTTAAAGATTAAATTTCAAACATTAGAAATGGTTTCGCCACCAACACGGGAGAAACCTACGAAGAGAAGAGAATATACAGTCCACGTTTCAACAACACCTACTGCAACCAAACAAAGAACTTGTGTCATATGTAAGGAGAATCATACGCTAAGCCATTGTAAGGAGTTTACCAAAATGGAACCAACCAAGAGGTGTGAATATGTCAAGAACAATCAGCTTTGTTTTAACTGCCTGGCACCAGGACACTCAGCTAAGAAATGTCGGTTAAACATGTCCTGTCGCATATGTCAAAAACGTCACCATTCACTGGTTCACCAACACATGCAACAGTCCAACACTACTCAAACAAATGAGGTGCAAACAAATCACCATGAAGTTAAAGAACAAAATGAATCAACAGAAGTCACCGAACCAATTGAAGTCTCATCACATTTCTCCACAAGCACGTCGACAGCACTACTGGCTACAGCACTGGTACCAGTAGGTAGTGAGTCGGGACATATAATTATGTTACGAGCATTAGTCGATCAGGGCTCACAAGCAACATTCATTAGTGAAAGAGCAGCTCAACAGTTAAGACTCAAGAGAATGCCTGCTAACGCAACAATCACAGGGGTAGGCTCCACCTCAACTAACGTGAAGCATGCTGCTTACATTGAACTGCGATCAAGACACGAAGAGACTTTCAAGTTACTAGTGAAGGCTTACATCATGTCCACACGACTTACTACGCAATTACCATCGCAAACCATTCCTACCAACACCTGGTCTCATTTATCAGGTCTCGTTTTAGCTGACCCAGACTTTAATAAACGAGGACCCATTGATTTACTCCTAGGTGTCGAAGTATGTGCCCAAATCA
Source organism: Eilema sororculum (assembly GCA_914829495.1). Classification (NCBI taxonomy): domain Eukaryota; kingdom Metazoa; phylum Arthropoda; class Insecta; order Lepidoptera; family Erebidae; genus Eilema; species Eilema sororculum. Next base: position 12,392,813 of record OU618543.1, on the reverse strand, counting down.
TGAAAGGAAACATTATCAAGGGCCCCCCAGGTTCTCCATGCGCTCAGAGTACAAACCTGGGGTGGATTCTTTTTGGGAACATACACCAAGAAGGAAACAACAATGTTATTAATGTGATGCATCACAGTTTACACTTGGACAAGATGTTGAAAACAATGTGGGAGTTGGATAGTGAAGATAAGATATTGTTAACACCAGAAGAACGAAGATGTGAAGAAATTTATCTATCCACTCACTCAAGAACTAAAGACGGAAAATATGTCGTCAAATTACCAACTAAAACAAATGAATTATTATCAATACATGGAGGAACAAGAACGATAGCTATGAAGAGACTTTACCAATTAGAGAAACGATTAGAGAAGAATGTTACACTACAAACTGAATACAAGAAAGTTATGGATGAATATATAAGTATGAATCATATGGAAGAAGTACCACAAGAAGAAATTAACAACCCTAGTGTCTACCTACCACATCACGCAGTAGTTAAAGAAGATAAAGAAACTACAAAGGTGAGAATAGTTTTCAATGCATCACAAAAGGGTAACAACGATGTTTCATTGAACGACGAACTTCTAGTGGGGCCTCAGCTACAAACTGATATGAGAAGTCTCATCATGAGATGGCGTATGAAGAAGGTTTGTTTTGTAGCTGATGTATCACGTATGTATCGTATGATTTTGGTGACCAGAGAAGACCGAGATCTACAGCGAATCGTATGGAGGAGTAATCCTACTGAACCAGTTAAAGATTATCGGCTCACAAGAGTTACGTTCGGAACAGCATCTGCTCCCTACTTGGCCGTTCGAACGTTGCATCAAGTTGCTGATGATGAAGCTGCCATGTGCCCTGAAGCTGCTAGAATGATCAAAGAAGAGTTCTATGTCGATGATCTTATGGCCTCAAAGGACGATTTATCTGATGCAATACACACTGCAAAGAACATAGAGGCTATATTACAGAAAGGAGGGTTCATATTACAAAAGTGGTGCTCAAATGATATTAACTTTCTGACGCAATTTGAACCAGAAAAGCGAACTTCTAATGTTAGCCTCGATATTACACTTCATGGTACGATAACAGCCTTGGGTCTTCATTGGGACATGGGCAAAGATGTGTTTCGGTACAGTCTTAATTTACCGTCTGTGGCCAACACCGTCAGCAAGCGTACAATCCTCGCTGATATCCAACGACTGTTTGATCCACTGGGTTGGCTGGCTCCAGCCATGTTACGGACAAAGCTGCTAATACAAAAATTATGGTTGCAAGGGGTCGGTTGGGATGATGATATAGATGCGAGTATAAAACAAGAGTGGACGGCACTAAGAGAGAGTCTTCAGTATCTTAATGTAATCGAAGTGCCAAGATGGTTGGGCACTACATTCCATGATAAAGCAAACATCGAAGTTCACGGTTTTTGTGATGCTTCCACGAAGGCATACGCTGCAGTGGCTTATGTGAGATTTGAACGGGAAGATGGTAGCATCGAAACACAGATCATAGCTGCCAAGACTCGAGTAGCTCCAGTGAAGCCTGTCTCTCTACCACGCCTAGAGTTATGCGGTGCCCTTCTCTTATCACGATTGCTGAAACAAATTAAGACCGCCATGAAAATGTCTGATGAGAAAATATTCGCATGGACTGATTCCACCATTGTACTTTCCTGGCTGCTTGGTGACCCAACAAGATGGCAAGTTTTTGTGAGAAATCGAGTCGTTGAAATAATGGACAACATCGGAACGAACTGGTTTCATGTACAATCAAACGACAATCCCGCGGATGTAGCATCACGAGGAGAACACACTTCCGAGCTTAAAGAAAATCAACAGTGGTGGAGGGGTCCAAAATGGCTGAAACAGAATGAAATTACATTTAGCAGACCAAACAACTTGAATACCAATGTGGAAAGAAGAGAGATTGTACAAACAAATTGCAAGACAGAAGAAGTAAGTCTAGAGAAGCAATTTCAGCAATTCAATAGTTTAAAGGAGCTTCTAACATCAATTACCTTTTGCAAAAGATTTCTAAAGGGGAAAGCTATGGAAAACAAAGAAGCAATTATATCTACTCAAGAAATAAATGAAGCACTTCAGGCGTGTGTAAAAATTGCCCAAAGAGAAAATTTTCATGAAGAAATTACGAGTTTGCTACAGAAGAAGGAAGTTAAGAGAGATAGTAAAGTGAAAACATTAAGACCTTACCTTGATGAAGAAGAGATTCTCAGGGTGGGCGGTAGGTTACGGCACGCTGATATACCGGCAGATACTAAAAATCCCATAATATTAGACTATCACAATAATTTATCAAAACTTATAGTTAAGGATGCTCACCTGAAGACACTGCACGGAGGAATCCAGATGATGATGGCCTTCCTAAGAACTAAATATTGGGTAATTAAAGCAAAACATTTGATTAAGACCTGTATCAGTAAGTGTTTGATATGTTCCAAACATAATGCAGCAGCTAAAAATCAAATAATGGGTGATTTGCCTAAGGTCAGAGTCACTCCAGCCAAACCCTTTCTAAACAGTGGAGTAGACTTTGCTGGACCATACCAAGTGTTGGCATCCAAAGGCAGAGGATCAAAAACTACCAAGGCTTATGTAGCAGTATTCATCTGTATGGCTACAAAGGCTGTTCATTTAGAATTAGTTGGAGACCTCACAACTGAATCTTTCATTGGCGCTTTTAAGAGGTTTGTCGCCCGACGTGGAAGATGCTCACAGATATGGAGTGATCAAGGCAGAAACTTTATTGGAGCCAACAAAGAGCTGATAGAATGTTGGAAGGAAGCAAAATTTGAGCTTGAAGGTCCCATAGTGGAGTCTCTTGCACTAGATGGGACACAGTGGCATTTCATACCCGCGTACAGTCCTCATATGGGAGGATTATGGGAAGCAGGAGTAAAGTCCATGAAACACCATATGAAGAGGATTTTAACAACTAGCTTGACCTACGAGGAAATGAGCACCCTGCTTTGCCAAATCGAATCGTGTCTCAACTCCAGGCCGCTCAGTCCAATAGATGATGTGGACATAGACAACCTGACACCTTTAACGCCTGGCCATTTCTTGATTGGCGAAGCTCCCATAACTGTGCCACAACCTAACTTTCAAGACGTGTCAATTAGTCACCTATCACGTTGGAAGCACGTCCAGAAATTGCTTGCAGATTTTTGGATTAAATGGCAAGCAGAATACCTAACTAGCTTACAACAAAGACCAAAATGGCTTAGAAGATGTAAGGAGCTCGAAGTTGGTCGCATTGTTCTCATCAAGAATGAACTGCTTCCTCCTGGCAAATGGTCGTTAGGTCGGATTGTCGCTAAACATCCAGGCGACGATGGAATCACACGAGTGTATAGCGTTAAAACCGGTGCCTGTGTGATCAAGCGAAGTTTTAATAAACTATGTCCTTTGCCTATAGACATTGAAAATGATTAATGTTATAAATATTAAATTTTGTAGTGTGATTGTTATTGTCTTATATAAGAATGAATTTGTATATTGTTGCATGAGCTATATTTAAATTTCACGTATGACTTCCATTACAGTGTATGACTGGAGCATATACTTGTTAATGCACTTTGTTAATTATAATATAATTGTAACTTAATTCATATATGTAGGTCTATAAAGGCCATTATGCCCTTTGGTGGGCGGCATGTTCGAACCATCTAGCTATTTGCATGAATGTATGGGTGCATCAGCCTTATCTATGTGTGTGTGAAGATCTATTCCTTTATATGCATGTTTTAATGTGTCACAAGTCAGTATCAGAAATAAAGCATACCAATAAACACCGCTTTTAAGTTATAAAATTCCTTACAATCAAAAGTGAACCTAATCAACCCCACACGGAGAAATAAAAATAGTTTTAAGTTAAAAATGCAAAATAAAACAGTTTTCTTTTTATCTTCGTATTAAGTGTTGTTTCCTGTATTCTGCGTTAGGTAAATTGTTTCGAAATGAATCATGCATGAAATGGAATTAGTCAAATGTCACCGTACCCATGCTACCTACGTGAAAAATATTATAACTTTAGAATCCATACTAATATTATAAATGTGAAAGTAACTCTGTCTGTCTGTCTGTCGTCTGTCTGTCTGTCTGTCTGTATGTTACGCTTTCACGCCTCAACCACTGAACCGATTTTGATGAAATTTGGTATAGGGGTAGATTAGACCTTGAGAAAGGACATAGGCTATATTTGGTCGCGATAACCGAAATCCACGCGGGCGGAGCCGCGGGCAAAAGCTAGTAATTTTATAAGTCGGTATTTCTAGTGGCCCTAGGAATCATATTCCCAGGAATTACGGCAGACATTTGTTAGTTCGAGATACTGAATGCATTCATGATGAAAATGAAGATGATGAGTAGCGCATTGGAAATGACAAAAGGGAGGCATTGCGGAAGAGAGAGCCCAAGCCCTTTTCACGTGTGAAAATACTTGAATAATAGCATAAAAATCGCATAAGTAGATAATTTTAGAGCACTATTATCTATTCTGTGATTTTAGTATGTCCTTTCAACGACAAGCATCTATTGTTAACCCATAATATAGGTACATTTTTTCGTGCAGATATCCCCATGAATACGTGTTTGTTGCTTTTATTTCAATATACTGTAATTTGTTTTCGAAAACTGTAAAGTAGATATAACTTTGGTAACTGCAACTTTTTAGTAAGTATATCAATCAATCAATCAATTAAGCCCACCGCCGGCAGTCCACTGCTGTACATAGGCCCCTCTCAATGTGCGCCATTTCACCCGATCATCCGCCTTCCGCTTTTAAATATAAATATTAAACAAAACAACCAATGGCTGACTAGAATATTGTATCACATCGGTTTATACAAAATATATCTACCTCAATAAATCACAACCGGATTCTAGCATAAACTGAAACAGACTATGTAATAACTTCTCTCAGATTCATCCAAAAGTAGCATGGCCAAAAATACCTGAAATCAATATCGAGCATGAAGTAGAGGCCCGCTAAGTTATTTAAAATGCAGTTGACACGTCATTCGAGTGAAAATGCAATATTCGCCTTGTCCATGCGGAACACGGCATATTCAATAGGTAGCCTTTTGTCTGAAATATTCAGGATACTGATTTAAAAGTAGAGCTTTTAAATAATTCAGAACATGAACATAATTCAATGCGTTGGTACTTATTTGTCTTATATTAACAATGCTCTGATTTTTACTATCTAGATTTTTTTACAAAGCCTAATGAAGTGAGTGTAGTAGCCCTGTGACTAAGCCAAATTAATAAAAATATTTTACTTTAAAATGCACACAAGCGTATGCGCAAAAAAATGCACCTACTCTCTTCAATATAAATAAAAAATATCCTTTGGTCAGCGTTTGTAATTGTTTTGGTTTAAGCTGTTACAGCAAATTGTTTTTTGTGAGCTACAGCTAACTAATCTAGCTGCACATTAATAGTTCGGGCAGCCGAAGTTCAGAGTATCAAATTAAATACCACCTCGCGACTCTATCCATACTAATATCTGTCTGTCTGTCTTTCTGTCTGTTTGTCTGTCTGTATGTTACGCTTTCACGCCTAACCCACTCTACCGATTTTGATGAAATTCGGTATAGATATAGAGAAGACCTTGAGAAAGGACATAGGCTATGTTTGGTCGCGATAACCGACATCCACGCGGGCGGAGCCGCGGGCAAAAGCTAGTTATTAATCATTTCAATACATAACGTTTTTGGGGGGGGGGGGTCGGTGTTAAGTCCTTAGTGGGGTAACTTCTACCAGGGAATTTACCTCAACCATAAATGCTAAGACGACAACAGCGTACGCCTAGGTGAGCGAAGCTAGGCTGTTCGGCGCGCACCGACAAGTGCTTCATATACGTCCTCGCCGCCCCCAGACCGCCGCCGCGGGCCGCCGGTCGGGCCTGCCTAAATACATCCAGGTGGGTCGTCCCCTCCGGGCAATGTTACAGTTCATAACGAGCCTCGCTCAATCCACCTACCTCGGAACTGTAGCAGCCAAATATGAAGCACGAGGGCGAACCTTCGGCGCCATAACCGGACAATCTGGATAGGGGAAGAAAACCCTGAAACAAAAAATAACTCTGTGGCTGGGAAGTCACCTGCGTCATGGACCTACGCAGTCGAGCGCCGTACGCAGGGATGAAGGGATCCTGGAGGGTTGAGCCGAACGACGCTGGCGGTTATGCGTTCGCGAGGCAACACGCCCTCTTTGGCCTGGATTTCAGGTTAAACGGTGGCCTCAACCACTAGCCATGGTTGGGGAAATTAGGCCAGGGTGTCCCACTTGTGGGTCACCGGCGAGGAGTGGAGGGTCCACGTAAGTGGTAGGTAAAGGTCATGCTGACGAGGTAAGTGAAGGTTAACCAGGCGTTGTGGGTAGTCCTTTTCATGCCCCAACGTCAACCCGATCGAGCCTCCGATGTCGCACTGTAAACCAGCTCTGCACTCCTATATCTCTTTGGTAGTCCTAGTGCCCCTCGAATTAAGTCGAGTAAGGTACTCCCAGCCAAAGAGGCGAATTAAATACTAACAACTATCATGGATAGGCCAACAAATATTAATACCACTAACCTCACAAATCCCAAAACTGGAAGCTCAGTGGCTCAGACTACGGGTACCAGTCAAGGGAACGACTACACACGCGCCCTCAGCGTACACTCAGCCCAAACCGGCAGACCAGCGGCCTCGGCTGCAGGCACCGGGAAGGGCACCAACATCACACACCACACCGCCCAAACTGGCAGCTCAGTGGTTCAAACTACGGGTACCAGGGAGGGTAACAACACAGCACGCGCCCTCAGCGCACACCTGGCCAAAACCGGAAGCTTAGTGGCCTCGGCTACAGGTACCGGCGGAGGCAAGCACACTAAACAGTCACTCACAATCTCAGCCCAATCTGGAAGCTCAGTGGTCTCATCTACGGGTACCAGAGCGGGCATTAAAACTACCATCACGGGAAGCTCAGTGGTTCCATCTACGGGTACCCATGAAGGTAACCACACGCACAAGAGGGTAACCTCCATGCCCCACAACCTTCCCCCAACTGAAGGCCCCCGTAGCGTCAGCCCGTTGGCTTCTTGCTCGTCCAGTCCAGCCCCTGGGCAGGAAGGGACTAGCGGCCAGCCGGAGGACGTATTCTCTGAAGGCTGGCAACTGCCCAAGGGAAAGGGGTCAAACAAAACCAAGAAACACACCAAACCCTTGGGCACGAAAGGTATAAACTGCCGAACCGAAGCCTACGAAGAGGAAGCCGAGAAAAACGAAGAAGGAGAGGCGGATGGCCAAAGCTGCAACCTCGTCCCTTCCCTCTTCCCCACAACCCTGTACCTCAGCAACGAGGCCAGAGGTCAGAGGCCCACTCAACTTCGCCGCCGGTGGAAGGAACATGCCGCCGACCGGTGACAGAGCGAAGGAGGGTAAACAGCGCCCAAATGGGAACGGTCAATCCTCTGCCAAACGTACTCTCAACGAGACGTCTTCGCCTCGCGGGGAGCACAAAAGGCAGAGGCTGGACCAAACCAAGAGGGTCGCCAGGCCAACCTACGCCCAAGCTGCTTTTGAACTGCTGAAAACATTTGAACATAGCAGTAATAAACGGTAAATACCGGTATCTCGCGATTACAGCACGTGTCCCCTCACTGGGAAGTGAACGCACGCATTACGTTTTAAGGTAATGCATCGTTCTAACGCACATATAAAATGAGTCACACGAATTGATAACCAATCAGCGCATCCCGTCAAACGGAGAAACAGCTGATGGCTCAACACTTACACACAACAAAAAAAAGAATGCGCCCCGCGCGCGCGCCGAGGTAGACAGCAGACCTCATTCGATCGCGAGACTTCGCAGCGAAACGTGCAGTCGTAGTCCTAAAGCCTAGCTAGATAGTTATCTTACATTATGCTAGTTACTATTGTGTCTTGTTAAATATAAGCAGTTCCCAATATAAGGGGTAAGTCTAGTGTCCTTAATAAACAGTGCGCGAGTATTAAACGATAGTCACGTAGAATAGTAAAGTAAAGAACATCGTCATTCGCGTGTGACATTCCTGCTTAGCCCCCTAGGAGCTAAGCGTGATGCTAGCTCATTTGTTGGTGCCTGCCTACCTTCGGTCGTGAGTTCGGTAGGTACCTAGATGTAGTTTGTCTTTGTGTAAATGTAATTAAATTAAAGTTAAAGTAAATTGTGATTAACATCGTAATCGTTAAAATGTTGTAAGAAAGTTATTGTATGAAGTGTGTCCATAATATATGTCGCGAGTATACATGTCGACAGACAGCCGAATATAGTAATTGCTTAAGAACTATTCAATTAGTTGTAATGTTTGATTGTTCGTATTCTAAGAGAAAAATCAACACGGTGTATATCTCGCCATAATTTTCTACGGATACCCACATTTTGAGAATATGTTAAATTGACGAATTTTAATCTCGTTTTAAATCCACGGTTCAGCATATATTAGTATTAGAGCTTAATTATTACTGAATCATTTGTTTATGGTTGATTGAACCGTGGTTAACGGGATTACAGACGTACTTACGATAAATACTTACGAATATTAATTCCGGAACAATCCAGTTTTATTTCTTTGTTTTATTGTGTAATTTATGTGTTATGTGTACGTGTACCTACCATTGTACAGCGCCGCCGACCTTAGGGCCCATGTAGAAAATTATACGTTGGGGCCCGGCGCTGTTGCATTGGGTTCACGCACCAGTGCCTAATCGTGTGGTTGTCTCCCCAGAACTTTGTACCGGCTGGAATACCGGTCCAACTACTTACCGGCTGGAATATCAGCACCGCGCCGTACCGGCCCACCTCCGAACCAGCTGAGGTTGCCTGCCCTCTCCGTAACGTCTTGAAGACGGCCTTGGCGACGACTCCGGCGGACCGAACTAGCAGCTGCGAAGCCTGGTGACCTTGAGTGGAAGACAACGTCACACTCGCACGGGGCCAGCCCGGAACCCCAAGTTGAGTACATTACTCCGCCTTCCGTTTATAGTGGCGTGTACCTATACCCGAACCGACACTCGACTTTGACTTAGAGTAGTTTTTTTATTGTAAAGCAAATACCCCTAATGATATGAAATTCCGTAATGATAATTCTTAGGAGTAATAATAAAGAACGATTATTAATTAAGAACCTAAGACTACTTATAACTATAAGGTTATAAGTAGTCTTCACTCATTTTAAGCTTCAACCACACAGGTTCGTTATTATTGGTTGATAGTACCGCACGAATTATTGCATTTATCACAACCGAAATTAACGAACGCAAAGATGATGCTGAATAGGTTATCACTAATGCACATTGGTGAAAAAAAAAACATTATTCAAAAGCACGAGCACCCATAACAAATAAAGCATTAAAAACAGGTGTGTTTTATTTAATACTAGCTTTTGCCCGCGGCTCCGCCCGCGTGGATGTCGGTTATCGCGACAAAACATAGCCTATGTCCTTTCTCAAGGTCTAATCTACCATAATAGTAAATTTCATCAAAATCGGTTCAGTGGTTTAGGCATGAAAGCGTAACATACAGACAGAGTTACTTTCACATTTATGATATTAGTATGGAAGTATAGATTAAAGATAGAAAGACAACTCTTTAATATATACCAACATCAGATTACAAGATATAATAGTGTGGATTACAGTAATTATAATTACACTAGCTTTTGCCCACGGCTCCGCCCGCGTGGATGTCGGTTATCGCGACCAAACATAGCCTATGTCCCTTCTCAAGGTCTAACCTATCCCTATATCAAATTTCATCAAAATCGGTTCAGTCAGTGGTTTAGGCGTGAAAGCGTAACATACAGACAGACAGACGGACAGACAGACAGACAGACAGACAGACAGACAGACAGAGTTACTTTCGTATTTATAATATTAGTATGGACGCACGATGGGCGGCCTTATCGCTAAATGCGATCTCTTCCAGGCAACCGTGGGATGGCGAAATATTCAGTAACACACACGTTAGGATTGTGGTGTAGTTGTCACATTAAAACAACGTGTCAGAATATATATTATATATAAATAATTAATAATATTAAGAATAAAAGATAGTTACCTACATTTTGTTACTATACAGGGTGTATTTTTGAAACGGGGCAGTAAGGGCAAGTACCTTAACCGTTGCAGTTACAGCAAAACGTTCTTAAAAGACCTTCCCTAACTTTTTGGGATATTTTGAACTGCATTCACAGATTTTGTAAAAAACTTACAGTTAGCAAAAAAAATGCAAAAAGTTCAAATTTTTTTTTTATGCCAATCGATTCTATTTCATGTGGGGATCAAAAAACTCTATGGGACCATTTTAGCTTTCAGTACTAGAAAAGACAGAAATCGCCAAAAACGTTTCCCATACATTTCGTACGGAAATATGATAAATCAACTCGAAACTCATAGGTCAGGTAAAATTTTGAACTTTTTAAATAAAAAAATCATTTAAACATTTAAGAAATTGGTTTATGAAATAATTGCTCAAAATGATTTCCATTTTCACGAATACATAAGTCTATCCTTTTTTGCACTGAACGAATGGCGGCTAAGAATGTTCTGGGATGAATATTACGTAAAATGGTCATTAATGCATCCTTGAGCTCTTGAACACTGGCGTACTTACGTCGTCTTATACACCTCGTTTTTCACGAAGCCCCATAAAAAAAATCAAGTGGTGTTAGATCGGGGCTACGAGGTGGCCACTGTGTTGGACCATGTGTACCTATCCACTGTGTACCGAATAGGCGGCTCAAACATTATTAGCCGCCATTCGTTCAGTGCAAAAAAGGATAGACTTATGTATTCGTGAAAATGGAAATCATTTTGAGCAATTTATTTCATAAACCAATTTCTTAAATGTTTAAATGATTTTTTTATTTAAAAAGTTCAAAATTTTACCTGACCTATGAGTTTCGAGTTGATTTATCATATTTCCGTACGAAATGTATGGGAAACGTTTTTGGCGATTTCTGTCTTTTCTAGTACTGAAAGCTAAAATGGCCCCATAGAGTTTTTTGATCCCCACATGAAATAGAATCGATTGGCATAAAAAAGAAATTGAACTTTTTGCATTTTTTTTTTCTAACTGTAAGATTTTTACAAAATCTGTGAATGCAGTTCAAAATGTCCCTTTTAAGAACGTTTTGCTGTAACTGCAACGGTTAAGGTACTTGCCCTTACTGCCCCGTTTCAAAAATACACCCTGTATACAGTAGACAAATAATACAAAACTTACATACTGAAGCATCTACATGTTCTGAATGAATGCAAAGAGGTGATCTTTATTATCATAGTATGGTTTGGCCTTATACATGGCTACGATGCATGGTTGTTGCTAGAGCAACACATGAAGGAGATGAATATCTGAAATATCATGAAAATGCTACGGCAGACGTGTGGTGTCACGCGGAAGGATTACGTGAGGAACTCCCGCATCCGTGGAAATTATGTCTATGATATTGTAGATAAAATAATAATAATAATAATAACCCCGCAGGGGCAGCTTGTGGCGAGCTGTTGATGAGTGGCGACACCACGAACCCTGATTCTCCCGAGGGTTGGAATTCATTCCGCCCCGCCTCTTGTGCTTGCCTTTATTGGCTGGCCAAGAGTGGAGTCGCAAGAGCGGAACCTATGCTCCAGGTTGGAAGTGTAAAATGTCATAACGCCGGGGGCCTGCTGACCGACTTCTGTATCGCGATCTTGCACCCCGCAGACTCACCTCTCGACAACCTTAGCCGCTCAACGGGTGTTGCTCCATGGCCGCATTATGCGTGGCTATTTTAATGGGGCCCATGCAATGAGTTGGCGAGTCACCACCTGCCTTTTTAACAATTTTGAGACTTATTGTCATGGCAGGCGTCCGTTAGTCTCCCCCCATAGCCCATTCACCAGTCCATCCAATACTCAACCCCATAGCCCATAATCTAGTTTCCATTATTCCAATAGTCTCTGCACCTGGCGGGGACCATCCCCGGGTGTATCATATTTTGCGCTCGGGGGTGGTATCCGCCATGTGTGTGTCTATCCCTAGCATATTAAACTCTCATAAAAGGGCCTCTACGTCTTGGCTTCGGCCCGACGCACGCCTTCCAAAGGCCCGGGACTCCATAGTCCTGAGAGTCATGGATCAGAGAAACAAAATAATAATAATAATAATTTATTCAATAATCAGTTTACAGTTTTCACACAAAATACAAAGAATTCGTCTAGGCAGCCAATCGTAATCGGAGTCCCACACTACCGTGTACAGGGCCTCCGACCACCATTCGCTTGCATCGATTTGACAAAAAATGAATTAGCATCCGTTGCCGAACTAGGTAGAAACCTGTGTTTCAGCTTTCGGCGCCACTCCCATGAGGGTTTTTACTTTAACTAGTTAGCACAAGAGCCATGCTTACTACAATAAGGACAGTCATGGTATATATAATAATGGTTATTACAATAGTTTTTGTGTAAAACAATAGCGAAGAAATGTGTGTGTGTGGGTGTGTGTTCGTGTGTGTGTGTATGTGTGTGTGTAATGCAGAGAAGTCGCCTTCACCGAAGTGGTCACATTTTGTGGTGACCTACCACCTATGAAAAGAGAATTAAGAGTCTATGTAACTCATTTAGCAAAGATACACCACTCACTGATTAATCATTAAATCTCAGATACTATAACACTTACAAACTTCAAATTTGGCAGGTGTGTTCGTTATTTTCGTACCACTTGCTCAAAAAAGTGAAATTCTATGCCACAAAAAGCGAACATAACAATAGTCATTTTTAACCTGTTAAAACAGGGACAGAAAATCGTACTGAATTTCATTCATCCTCTAGGGGGAGAATGTGCTTTCAATTTAGAATACTTACCGAAATTTATACTGAACTACATCTGTGTTTACACCATTGAGTTTGTATAAAAGCTTATACATCTTTTTGAAAAAGGAATACGCATTTATTATGCAGTAATGATTATTAAATAAAATTACGAAAACCGACGAGGCCGTATGAGCTGGATGCCTTTGCTTTTCCGACAAAAAAATATTAGTCTAGAAATTTGCCGCGTTTTTGTTTTCTTCAAATACATAAACGTTAAGTTTACATATTTTAATTTATTTTTATGAATAAGTTAATGTTCTAAAAATACGTTACGATGTTAAATCAAAGCGACAGTGACAGTGAATTGTCGGATTCCATCAGTGCAAATGCTGCCGCAATCTATACAAATAAATAAAATTGGAGTGTCTGTTTGTAATATTAAAATAACCGCTTTCTACTACATGCATATGAATGTATATACGGTACACATACCAAAATATATATTTTTAAATTTTTTGTCTGTCTGTCTGTCTGTCTGTCTGTCTGTCTGTCTGTCTGTTTGTTTTGGCTAATCTCTGGAACGGCTGGACCGATTTGGACGGGACTTTCACTGGCAGATAGCTTATGTAATAAGGAGTAACTTAGGCTAAAAAAAAAAAAAAAATTCCAAAAACAAAAAAAAATAAACTGATTTTTTTTATTAAGTACATTCCACGCGGACGAAGTCGCTGGCACAGCTAGTTATAAATAATTTGCTTCCAACAAAATCCAAGAAATTATTACAAAAATAGCTTTTGCCCGCGGCTCCGCCCGCGTGGATGTTGGTTATCGCGACAAAACATAGCCTATGTCCTTGTAAACTTAAAGGTGGAGGACGTTGAAAATTATTCCAATTAGTTACTCCTGATTGATTAATGTAAAGGAAACTAATACAAAGAAAAATCGGTCATTCATTGTACAAGGATCTATCCGCCATCTTCAAGGCCCACGCCAACCTCACCTGTTCATTGATGGACGAATCAGATGGCAGCGGTCTATAAAAGCTGTATAAACATAATGTACACAAAAAGAAGAAGTAAGTGCATCCCAGGTTCTGAAGTGAAAGCCTCGGTGCAACCTGATTCAACGACTCGGTACCTATCGTCAGTATCGGCAAGCTCGGTTAGATAATTTATTTTAATTATAGGTTAATACCCAATGCTCTCGTACGTACTCCACGCTCTCGTACTCGACCATCTATCGGGCCCGCTGTGACCTAGCACCTGCACAACTGAGGACCTGAACGAGGTGACTGAGGTGGTTGTCAAAGTCTGGAATGATATTCGAAAGAGGCAACCAACTTGCCACCTAAGTATACTTATAGGCAAAAAAACAGAATAGGACACGAAGAGTGTCGGGTGAATTTTAATATTATATTATTGTACGTATATATTTTGAAACATTTTAAGAAACGAAATTCTTAGCTATCTGTGGCTATATATATATATATATAAACTAGCTTTTGCCCGCGGCTCCGCTCGCGTGGATGTCGGTTCCCGGCAATTATTCGAATTTTTCTCAACGTACAAACCTTCCCTGGACTTCCACAAATAATTCAAGACCAAAATTAGCCAAATTTTCAGTTTTAAATTAGGTACATTTACGTAAACCCGGTTTCTTTTAGTTAATGATATTGCTCGAGGCAATGATGGGACAAATACCGTGTTATTTGAATCACACATTTCTCAGAAATTCAAAACATAATAAAAGAGGCAATACGGCACAAATAATTTCCAATATCGTTAAATGATTCTCCTATTACGTATTTCAGTTTTGTGAGTGAAAAGGTAATCGTCCTATAACTGTCTTAGAATTTTATTTCGAGATTTTTTAACATTACATGACATTACTTAGGTACACATTGCGCTGCTTGACTCACCTGAGCAAGACCAGTGCCACTTGTTTGATTATTTTTCTAAGTGCAATTTTATCATTTAACATTTGAGTGAGTCCGAGCTGATTCATCTCACAATATTTTTTTAATTACTTGTGTAAGTAGAGAAAAGCTACAGTATTTGACCCATAATTACCTGTGGGTTGGCAGTTAATAGAAGTTTTATAAATGAGATCGTAGTGTTTTTGTTATGTAGTTGTTGTTTTTAGATTCTAGTGGGTCCGGTCGAGAACAAAATATTCCCGAAATGCCTGATTGTCAAACCGTCTGTTTCCCCAGATGTCTGAGTTTTATCTTAAAGAGAAACATGCCCAGAATACATGGTAGGAGGCAGTGGCACAGGGGGAACGTTTTCAAAGGGAAGAAATACTTATTTAAATCTAGATTGTCATGCAACATCGTATCCACTGGGAATCCTGCAGGAATCAGGTTACAGGGACCCTTCGGTACTGGTAGGAAGATAATCATGATGAACAAAATGACAAATCCCAGAGGTTCACAATTTTGCTGTTCGTCTTTTTCCATGGGGTCTATGATGCTTGTAGGCTGATCAAATCAAACATCACAGTCAGAATAGAATCGCATCATAATGTTTGCAGTGGTAGTAGAATACCTACTTACACTACTGATGAGATATTTTCATGAGACTGTTAGAAGTAAAATAAAATTATGTTGTCCGTAAATTTTGTCTTAAGTAAGAACTAGCTGAGCCGGCGAACTTCTTATCGTCAATTATTTTCCGCCCGCGTAGCGTCCGATCCCTTTTCTGCTCTCTACTATATTAAGCATACATTTAATACATTTATACCTTCTTCTTGAATTACTCTATCAATTAAAAGAAACTGCATCAAAATCTGTTGCGTAGTTTTGAAGATATAATCATACATATAGGGACACACAGCAGCGACTTTGCTTTATACTATGTAGTGATTAATCGTAATTACTTAATTACTTACTGCTTTAACCTATATTCTTCTTCTTCTGTCGAATTGACGGCACTTCTACTTTCATATTCTGTTTACTGGGAAAATTGCGGCTTCCTGTTATGTTTTCTTGGAGATACCTACACATAAGATCCTCCGGTGTGCAGGTAGGTATATGGGCATGCACACAATAATTTTAGCAGTTGGGCAGGGTATAGTTATACTAGCTATAAATTACGTATACCTAAGTATTTTGTGTTCGAAACGTTACTTGCTGCTATAGCGCACTTTGAGAAAACTCTATGTCCAGCAGTGCATTAAGCATTTGGCTAATTAATAATTCATTTATTGCCCAATTCTGAGATCTGTTGATTGAATAATCTATCAATTAGCCCATTGCAGTCCACTGCTGAACATAAGCTACAACCAACGTTTGCCACTTCGTCCATTGATGGATATTTCATATTTATTAACTTTTCATTTAATTATTACAAGAATACCATCAATTGACAATAAAATTAATTCAATCGTTAATCTTACTACATAATTTAAAGATCGTCTTTTAAATTCGTTACTGATCAAGTCTTGGCGCCGACTGCCAATGTGACATTAGGTTTGTAATTCCAATCTTATACTATGTAAATAAATAATATGTAAGTAATTAGCCAAATAAAAAAGTTGGTTTCTTCATCCGGTACGAAATTTTTATCGAATCCGCATGCGGAAAAGTCACGCTGGCTCTTTGGCATTTATATAGGTAGGTACACTAAATATAAATGAATAATATGAATTAGTTTGTGCTCCATTTAAACATTTAAGATTAGTAAAATATTGGTCCTGGTTTTATAAATACATAGATGACATTGAAGATATACTCTGCAACTAAGGTTATCCTGCCAGTTGAATGATGTCCTGGCAGACATGGATATTACACCCTCGAGGAGGTTTTACTGCGATTTAAAGGTTTTAGCCCATTCACATATTATACTTAAGTCCACAGTCCACACAATCACACACTAGTGAGGCATGAAGCGTAAATATTTGTGCAACCATCTCTCGGTTTGCTGGCTGCGGTTCGCATCAGCGAGAGGATTTACCTGTCTGATCCACTTCACCACCTCTTTTAATTATTGTCTACATAAATTGCCCACACCAGTAACAATTGAACTTTTGCTGATAGTTAAAGAGTAATATAGGTTGCAGTTATCTGTCACTACTACATTACCTATATCAGAAGTCATTATCAGGCTCTTAACGATTTCCTGGTTGCGTCCAATCCAATGTTTTTTCTTCTTTCCGGATGCGACTATCTTCAGAACTCTCAATTTTGGGAGAAAGCCTTTGCCAGAATCGGCTTGTCGATGCATCTATTAAGGGAAGCATGAATGTTTAATAAATGGACCGTCGATGAGCGATGAGCTACGCATGGATACGCATGGATAGGAGCTTAGCTTAAAAAATGTTTGGTAGGTACAAGTATCACATTGTGTTAGAAGCTTCCAAGTTGCTAGAGTGGTAAGTCATTTACATAATATCCATCATCATTATCGTCTTCGAGCTACTCGCGTTCCCAGGCTCACCCCTCGAAGCGTCTAGATAGCGCTTGAAGCCCTTCAAATCAGCTAAAATGTCCTAGAACCATATTATTTTACTTCTAAAATAACGAAAATCTCTTACCCGATACTCATACTTACTCAACTTTAGATTAGAGTTTACGTTTATATTTTGTTTTCGCGTAAAACTGACGTGTGCTCCATAAGAAACACGCAAACGCTGCCATTTTGAATCATATATAACTGTTATTTTTTCCGTCTTCAAGCCTTTGCCTCCTGAATCTCCTAAAATAAAAAAATAAATGGATATGTTTTAAAACTATTTTCGAAATAAAAGGCTTTGCAATTGGGCAATGTGATCTCCCATGAACATAGACAATGATGCACATATCAGGTTATATGATAAAGGTCAGCAAATTTTTATAACGGTATTATAAATGTCATTACTATTATTATGAAGGAACTGGGTGAGATCTTTTCTCCACCAAGTTAAGATGTGATTAGCCTGGCGCACCATAGTCCAGCAGCTGAAAAACTGAATTAAAGCCTAGAAAAATATAGCTAAAGTCTTAAAACTAAAAAATAAAGTATAATAACCAAATATAATTTACAGACACTTTATCATAAAATTACTCCACATCATCATCGACTTGCCACTCTAAAGACTTAGGTTTGACGTATATGCCTGCCCTATTAATATGCAATCACATATAAATAAGAAGCCATACATTTTATACTATATTGTTAATTGCACTATCAACTACGGAAAAGAGTAAATACTTCATCTACAAGAAATATTTTTAAGTACTCCCTTTTTTATAAGTCTAAGCTACAGGTTGGTTACTATTAGCACATTTGGAATTATTTGGTATTACTTCGCATAGTTTTCAATAAAAATAATCCGGGATTAAGGTTCTTATTATAGTATGTGTACCTATGTAAAATAATGTTTCATTTAAAAAAAATACATAGTTAAAAACATTCTGAAAATTAAGATAACATAGGTTTATTAATTTAACCTGATTCAGATTTTTTAAAAGGGCAGGATACAGAATAAAGATTAACAACGCATACAAAACTTGTTCCATTTTCAAAGTAATAGGAATTGTCTCGGATTTCAAATACAGAATAGAACCCACAACAGTGATAGAGAGTGTATGTGTAATGTCGATTGACACGATGTCAATCGACATTAGCATTTGATGCATAATGGTCGTCACAATGTGGAAAAAATTTCTAACTTATTGGAATAAAGAAGATTGGGATTATTCTGTAGGGCTGGTTGACCCTTTGGAATTTCATAAAACATTTTTTTCAATATTAATAGCTTTTAGAGTAGCTGATATTGAATACAAAAATAAATCGAGGTAAGTCTATGTTGATAACAAAAAATATTAACGGGAATTAACGCGTTCAAGGTACATATGGACATAAATACAACCTTTGATTTGCCTGACGTTTCGACATGATTACATCGTTAACATTATTGTATTAGTCTATATTTCTCTTAGATAATAATGCCCTTAATCTGAAAATCTAGCATAGTGAAATGAAATAAACAGACATGATTTCTACCTATAAATAAAATCAAAAGTCACCATCAACCAACCAGCGCCCTGAAACACGAAAAATAAAAGTTTATTTCAATCCAATATTTCGGATAACTGTAATGTCCTTCGCTTAGACTAAAATGAAATGGTTGTCCGTAAATTTCTTGGAACTGCAGAGGGTAAGGTAGATAAGGCTATCTACCTTACCCTCTACTGTACAAAGTGGCTACTATCAGTAGGCACTGGTAGTAGCCACGTAAGTAGGTACATATCTCTTCTCGTCACAGCTCTCCTACAAAACTCACAAGATTTATGACACTTTCCGTTCGCTTTCCTGATAACCAAAGTAAGGCAGAGAAAGAGAAGGAAAGTAGATCCCAGGTTAGCGTCTGCTTTATTTTTACCATCGTCATAAAGGCTGTGATAGAGGCTGATATACTTTGTATGTCTTTAACTTCTTACCGGATTCTATCGCGTTTCATTTGTTATTATTTACAAACTATGTGACAACTACCATCATCAGTCACTCGGCGATCATGGCTGCTAAAAAGTAGCCAGAACATCGTCGCACTAAAAGTAAATAAAAGCAAAGAAATCGTAATATTCACGTAAACTTCAGACAGAAGTATTTTTATCTTAATTTCTAGATGGTGGCATCAAAATACAGCTTTATTGATTATCGCATTCTTTGGCCAATGCGTTGTATCGTTGTCACTATTCCATGGACTGACTCTATTCGATATTCTTCTGATCACTGAGTCTGGAACATACGTTTTATTGATATCCTACAAATTTTTGATATTGAAGTCTATAAAGACAAATTTGACTCAATATCATAATTTGCAGAAGTCTATGAAGAGAGACTTTAATTACATTTGTACTGAGGGGCAAAAATATCGGTAAGTAAATTTATACTAATTTATAAATTAAACATACTTATAAAATAAAAACAACCACGTGAAATGGACGCGAATACTGATATCTGATATGCCTGGCCGTCCAGAAGTTCAATAAGAAGAAGTAAAACATTATAGTGATAATGTACACAAACATATTAATGTAAAAAGTATACTTATTATTATGAAAGTTTGCCCAGATTGTGCGTAAATTCTGAGAATTGATGCCTTGCAGTTTCTACATCCCACTGTACTTAGGCTGATTATTATTTCGTTTGTCAGAGTTATTATTGAAGTTTTATTTTTAAAGTCTAAATTGTTTATTTTGTTAAAACTTACGATATACAGGGGGATTCTTGACCTCGAATGATTTCTGCCAAAAAAACAGCAACTGTAACTTCTTTACTAGAAATAAGTACGGGCCTCTCCGACCACCACGTCAGGGATTACGTAACAGTAAAATCACGGCGCTAGTTAAAGGTTAATTTGTCAAACCATTATAAGTCCAGTCATTTAACTTGACACATGGATCAGCCATGCGTGACGATCATAACCTGTCAAGTCGTTTGTTTCTCGCATGATTTCATAACAATGTTTTCTTTTACAGTGAGAAATATTTTCAGAACCAGATAGTTACCTGGAAGATCAGTATATTCGCTTATGTGTTCCCTTTCGGTATTGGATGTGGAATGGCCATATTTGCTACTCTCATGTTAATTTACTATCTGGCCACTTATACTGAAGGAGAAGAATGGAAAAGACCTTTGTTGTTCCCATTCTGGCTACCGGATGTTGATTTTGGACAGACACCATATTATGAAGTGGCTTTTGTTTTCGCCAATATTTGTGTTGTGACTTATGGATACAATTATATTTGTAAGTTATTTTATTTATTCAAATCGATTTAGAAAGGAAAAATTTTATGATCGGTTCAGGCGGGATTTGAACCCATTGAACTGCCACACCTGGTAGCTTAGTGGTCAAAGCATTCCTCCTGTAAGAAAAAGATCACGGGATCGCCTAGACTGATCATAAAATTGTTTCTTTCTAAATCGATTTTAATAATTCGCATACTAATTGCTGTAAAATTTTATTCAAAATATTTTATTTGATCCTTTTTAGGATTGCGTATATAAAAAAAACGAGTCCCTTATAGTATCACTTTTTATACGTCTATCTGTCTGTCCGTTTGTCTGTCCTTCAAAGACCTGTATCTCTGGAATGTGTGGATAGATCAAGTTGAAATTTATTACCAAATCTGCAACCTCTTACAGCTGTGTCAAGGTCTACGCAATAAAAAGATATTATCGTTTATGTAACATTAGTTCATCCTTCAATTCAGTTTTGTACGAACCCTCATTGCACTATTCCGACTCGTATTTGACCGGTTTTTTTCATTAAATCTAAGTTTTTTTTCGCGGTGAGGTAAGTGTAACTGGCAATGTAGGAAAGACCTTTCTTCCATGGTCGTGATTAAGGATTCTTAAAAAATTACGAAACAGGGAGATAAATATCAGCAAAGCGTGAAGAAATCATATCTTTTTAAAAGTATGTGTAATTCGAAAAACATTGGAAAAATTTATGTATTGGTAATTCGATATTAGTATGTGTAATTCGATTAAAAGTTACTCATGTGCGATTTGAAAGTCATTACTATATGAAAAATACTTAGATTGTTGAATAAGTTTGAACTTTGGACTAAATAAATGATATTACTAACTGCAATCTAGAGGTGACGGTTTTCAGTTGAACCCATTGTTATGAAATTATTGTACATTTCAGTTAATATTCAAACTCAAATTGTATGGATACGTCACATAACATCTAAAGCTGACCTCATTATCTCATTGATTGAAGATCTTTTGGATGGCATTCATCCAGCGACCAACAAACAAGAATATGAAAATTTCTCCAATTTGATCAAGATCCGTATGAGGAAGATTGTGATGCATCATCAGGAAATGCTCATGTATGTTTTAATGTAATAAAGTTGTCCCAAAAATTATAGGATAAATAATTTTATTCTAAATTATTAAGGAGATTATAAGGATTATTTTGAAAACACATTTCCAAATAATTTCAAATTTGGTTAAATATTTCTTACATATTCTTCGGTTAACAATAATATAAAATAATTGCAGAGCTCTAATCAAACCTCTCTAAATACTCTTATAATTAGTGTGAATAAAACGAAGCTTTTCTAATTTCAGTGACATGGATGATTATGCAACTGTTTACAACAGAATTTTGTTGTATGAGCAAATGGTTGGTGGTCCGATAGCTTGTCTCTGTGCCTATGGTACTGCTGAGGTAATAGTCCTTGATTCTATTGCTATTGGGACTTACCCACTGGCTAGAGTGATACAATAATATAATTAACATTTAATTAATTGAATTCCTAATAGAAGTACCTACCTACTCAATACAATTGAATCATTTCAGAAACTTGATGAAGGTCAATTCCAGTTGATACTGCCCTTAATTTTTCTTGCCGACGTAGTTCTCCACTTCATTACGTGCTACTTCTGCACTTTCTTAGCTGAAAAGGTAAAAGTTATAGTATTATAAGGCCAGCTCTGTATTAAAAATATTCCTTACGGGGTTTCACTGAAATTCGGAGTTATGTAACGAGGTTTTAATCTCTAGCAGATTTTATTTAGCGAAATAACGGATATCTACTCACAGTGATTCTAATTTAAACAATTACCTAAATAAATTGTTAGCGTTTAAACAATTACCTAAATAATGGTAAAGCAATGGTAAAAGTTGCGTCTGTTCTTATTTTACTGTTTCAATTTATTTTTAATCATCATCATATAAGAGGTAGTCAATTGTTTATTTCATAAGAAGTTTATAATTTATAGTTTTGACATTTAGGAAAAAGTAAGGCGATTGGCACACTGCGACGCGCGACGCGGCGTCGAGCGTTGTTGCATCGACGCGGCGTCGCGCTCGTCGCCTCTACGGAGCTCATTTTGTATAGAAAAACGCGGGGTCCCACACACTGACAACGCAATCACGCGCGTTGCTGCAGATTACGAGCGTACAAGCAGAAAACGGGCGTGAAGGCGCGTAAAACGCGAGGTATGGCACACTGAAATCTGCAATCACGCGCGTGATTTTCGAGGGAGTTTTAGTCCGAGAGCTGTTAGAAATTTCTGTGTAGGTATTTGAGACGAATTTTAAATTAATATTATTGCAATGCAACATGACTATTTAACGTCAAAGGAGGACGGCCACGTTATATGGAGCTTCGGCTCAGGCGTAGACATTTTTTTATTTAAATAAAAATACTGCTATTTGGTAACTGAAGCTATGTATAAACCGATAATATAAATCGTTTAGTACCAACCTAATTTAAAAAAATGGTTTTACGTGAATATTTTTATTTAGTTTTCTTCATCACTTTCGTACACCAATAAAATACTATCGATGAACCTAGCTAGCGGAGTTACAACTTTATACCTTGCCCAACCCAAGTACCAGATTAAAGACATAATATGAGAGCAACAAGCCACTGTCCTTAGGCCAACAATGCAGTTACAATAATATTCTTTTATTGTATATTATTTGTGATGTAATCCATTGTAGAATTATATGTCGCACTTCATCTAGGTTTAGAATATGTCTTCTACTATGGGTGTTACAGTCTTTGACAATATCTTGATAATTATATTTTTACTAGCTTTTGCCCGCGGCTCCGCCCGCGTGGATGTCGGTTATCGCGCCCAAATATAGCCTATGTCCTTTCTTATGGTCTAATCTACCTCTATACCAAATTTCATCAAAATCGGTTCAGTGGTTTAGGCGTGAAAGCGTAACATACAGACAGACAGACAGAGTTACTTTCGCATTTATAATATTTTTATTTATTAGTCGGAGGTTTTATTTTATTCTTCTACAGATTTTTATGTGTGCAACATTAACTGCCTTTTTGATAACGAATTTACAACATATTGTGCCCAATCATATTAAATACTTCCAAATATTTTGTCAATGTGGGTTCGCTTGATACTACAATATTGTGCCTAATATTATTTCACAATAAAAGAAGACTATAACCAAAACCATTTTCTTTTTGCTACGAAACAGCTGCACAGCAGAGAGCCGACTCTGGCCGTCCTCCTTTAGAACGCTTTCACATCAACTGACGTCCGATATCCAATATCCGATATCCGAGATCGGATGAAGTCAAATATCGATGCCCAATATCTGGTATTGGAGCCGACACCACTGTTTTGGCTCGTTATCGGAACACGCAGAGACTGCAAGCGACTTTCAACCTAAATGGCATTTTCTTAGTTACGTCTCTTTTCACGTTAATAGATGACGCTGATCACGAATATAAGAAAAAACATTAGTTACTACGTCATGTCAATAAGGTCGAAAATAGCTTGCACTTCTAATCACTTTCTTTTCATCTCTAGCGTTCTTAATATAGTCTGGGCTATCGAGCTAATGGTCGGATGGCTTTATTATTCAATGCATCCAATTCTGTTGTTACATCTCATAACTTAAATTTCTCTAAAAAAATCTAATTGCATCTGTTTCTTTCATGATCAGATAAAAAAGGACAGATGATTTTATTTAAGTTAAGACCTGACAAATTAAGACAGTGCCTTGTTGGTACGTAGTAAGTTAAGTCGCATGTCCGTAGATGTCGACTAAAATTGAAGGGTACCGTCAAGGCGCCGACTTAAAATGACAGGTGTTCACTAAAATAAATCATCTGTCCTTTTCTATCTGATAATGAAAGAAACAGATGCAATTAGAAAATTTTAAAGAATTTTTAGTTTAGAGATGTAACTACAAAATTAGCAGCAATATTTTACTTTACTTTTCTCAAAATTTTAGATAACTTCACATACCTACCTATATACCAAAAAAATTGTAATATCTCTCGGACTACACTAAAAACGCCGCCCCACGCGTGACAGTAGAACAGCGTTCCCGCGTCCACGCGCGTCAGCGCGCGACGCCGCGTCGAGCGTTGCAGTGTGCCAATCGCCTAATATTAACTATACAGTCAAATACCTAATTATTGCAGTCTCACTGGGTAGCCTACTACAAGAAATTGTAACTGTCAGATATTCCAATGTCACATTATATTTGTTAATTTTTTGATTTTCAGACAAGATCTATTAGCGACGCGCTCTGGAATATTCCATTCTGGATAGCAACACCTGTTATACGCCCCTACATGGTGATTATAATGCAAAGGGCTTTACGTCCTATACCGCTGGGTGCACCCGGTTTTGAGCCTGTTTCTTTAGAAACATTCTGTAAAGTAAGTATTCACGACATTCGTCAGAATGTTCGATTATAAACACACTATTGTCCCTCTTTTGCAACCATTTTCTGCAATACTTAATATAGTTACAATTTCAATGTCGAGTTTCACTCAAACGAAGAGGTCACTGAATAAAATTTCAGAGACTTCAGAGATCTTTCATTAATATAGCATTAACCAGAATCATTACTTTTCAGACTATGTCAACAGCATATTCTACTTTCAACATGCTAAGACAAATTTAACTTTGGTCATAAACGGATGACGTACGTTTCAAAACGAGAATAAACCGTTTTCATAAAATATTGTTGCACCAGAACCGCACTTTAATAATAATAAGAACGTAGGTATGTGCACTTAGAACCAATAAAATAGTAAAAACAAAGCTGTGTTTTATTTTTTTACTTAGTAAATTTGGTTTAACTACAAATATAGAAAAAATTGAATGAGTGGATTCACCTCCATATTCATGTCACGTAACAGTGGCACCCAACATGGGCCCATGTAAATCGGTGCTACCTGCAAAACCAGTTACTTAGTTACCTCTGTTACTTTGATACTTAGGTATGTTTTTTAAAACAAACTTTTTTTTAATCTTAATATTTCTAACAGATCAACAAATCTTATCTTATCTTAAATCTATAAAGTCAATTATTTTTCTCGAAGTTTTTTGTACTCTTCAGTTTTTCAATTAGATTTTTTGAAACGTAGTATTTTGTTCCATGTCATTTTCATGCCCATTGCCTTATTGGGTTTTAGTCGATTCGATTACCGGGTGCGTCAAGCAAGTATTTGAAAATCTTTGAATGCCGTTTTGTTTCCTTTTAAAAATAAAGGAAGTGAAATTCTCTATCTCCAGTATTTCAAGTACTTCCCCTCCAGTGGACATAAAAATCTTCCACCCTGTTTATAAAATCAAGACAATTGGAAACTGTATAGGGTGTGCAAAGTGGGACAGTGTGATTTCCGGTAACGTTCAATGGGAACAGGCGCTAGAGTTGCTAGGAAATAAGATGTCACTCAAAACTCGGTTGTGCTGACTAGCGGACGTGTCGCGCCGTCACGCCTGTCCGACCATCACTGTGTCAGCTGTGTAAAATTGAGAATATTTTAAATAACAGTTAAATGGGATGTACGAAACTTAAATCTACCTAAACTAACTTTTAAACTCTCGCGTTCCATGATATACAATAATAATAACGGATTATTATTATTGTTCAATCGAGTGCGTCTTCGTGAGATCTACCAAGTTCTTGTACGTAAATAGACCATTCCTTTTATTATGTAGGTCCTTACGCTTTTGGAAACAAGCAATACCTATTAATTGTCATAGTTCACTCAAGATTTCAAAATTTATCAGTCATCCAGATTTAAATCGATCTTAATTCATTAAGTATCTAATAATTCGGTAAGCAAGCAAGCATAATTCGGAGGTTAATAGATGACCTCTGAACGCCGATCTGTACCTAGTAACAGAAATGAAGACGATTATGAAGGTAGGTATATGAAGATATTTATTTCGGCGGCACCTGGTCAACACAGCTAGCCAATCTAAGGATTTTCAATCATATTCTGACCCATAACGAAAAGGTACGGGATTTTCACTGTTTAAAAAGCTCTCTAAAAGCACATAAAGCTTTTCCTCGCATAAACAATGATACACCCTTTGAGCAATCCTGACATAGGAAAATGTAAATCAGGTAGGTATCGACCAATTTCACATTACGCATAAGGTCGGGTAAAAAAGGTAATTTTAATGTATTAGATAAAGGGTTGAAAGGAAGGTAAAATCGTAATTTACAAATTTTATTTTAAATGTTTTTTATAAATAACTAAGTATATTTCAGCATTTCGCACATTTTTTTAGGGGATATGATTATAAAGAAAATATGTCAGTGCTATACTTATGAAAAATACTATATTTTTCACATTTAATTTTATGAAAATATCTATCCAGATTTTTCAATATATCGCCCAACGTGTAGATTGCTTTTGATGGCCAGTTGCTTTTAAAACCTTTATTCAATTCAATCCAACTTTATTTTGGAACATAGGTAAACAGTTGATGAGCTATGTTCAGCCTTAGGTATTGGCATATAATATTATAAGAAAGAATATTATATTAAGTACATTAATAACAAATAAAACACACCCCAAATATAGGCTACATATATTATTACTAAAATGAGACATAGTCCATGAATATTAGTATTATTTCAATAAATTTAAAAAGTTTCAACATTGTCAAGGAAAAATATAATTAAAGTAAATCAAAAGGATACCTATAGGAATATATAAGCAAAAATATAACTCAAATTATTCAGTCTCATGGCGCACGTTAGCGCACACTGTAACTAAGGTCCCACAGAAGACCTCATTCGGTATAAGGAACAGTTATTGCGGAAGCAGGTTAACGTTTTGTAGAGAATGACTTCTCAGACTGTTGAACACAGACTGTGCTCCAAGGATGTATGACACACACAAAGAAAGTTTTTATGAACTAAATAAGTTACCCGCGGTAGCCTAGTGGTATGGGTAATCGACTGCTGAGACGAGGTCTCGGGTTCGATCCCAGGTTTACCATGGCACACACCAATGACTTTTCGATGCTTTTCGAAGTTATGTGTGTATTTATCGCAGGTTTATAAGTGCCCGGTTAATGGCAATAGGCTCGCCACCTATTACATTGGGACCTAAACATAAAACTGGCGAAATGTGGGTGCTAGCACCTCTGCCTACCCCTTCGGGGAATACAGGCGTGAGT
Organism: Eilema sororculum; assembly: GCA_914829495.1. Taxonomy (NCBI): domain Eukaryota; kingdom Metazoa; phylum Arthropoda; class Insecta; order Lepidoptera; family Erebidae; genus Eilema; species Eilema sororculum. Next base: position 12,365,075 of record OU618543.1, on the reverse strand, counting down.
TTATGTTTATGATGATGTAAGTTTAATCTACTGTGCATAATTAATTCATTAAAATTTATTTATGTCATAAATTATTTGTAACTATAAATCAAAATTCAATGTTTAAAAATGGTTGAAAAATCGAGGTATTCCTCGAAGCGCAACAGTTTTGAGGCGCACCAAATGAGGCGCACCATTTTTATTCTTCGGAGCGCACCATTTAGCTACTAAATGGTGCGCTCCGAAGAACAATTAAAAATATTAACTTTTTATTCTTCGAAGCGCACCAATGATTATTAACTTTCGAATAGAGATAGGATACTAACTGAAACTATCGATATAAGTAAAATACGTTATGAGGTATTGAGTTATCAGGGCGTAATTTTCGAGAACAATATCGTTGCATGGATGGCAACCATGGAACTAAAAGTGAATTTGTCAATATGTTAATAGTATAACACTCACCGGGATATTTACCATGTTTATAATTGGTATTTGGTAACCGAGTGTTTGGTAACGGTGAGTGTTATACTATTAATGTTAATGACCATGTCAATCTCAAATCATATATTGTCAATATGTGTTTTCAAATATCTATTCTTAGGCGATTGGCACACTGCGACGCGCGACGCGGCGTCGAGCGTTGTTGCGTCGACGCAGCGTCGCGCTCGTCGCCTCTACGGAGCTCATTTTGTATAGAAAAACGCGGGGTCCCACACACTGACAACGCAATCACGCGCGTTGCCGCAGAATACGCGCGTACAAGCAGAAAACGCGAGGTATGGCACACTGAAATCTGCATTCACGCGCGTGTTTTTCGACGGATTTTTAGTCCGAGAGCTGTTAGAAATTTCTGTGTAGGTATTTGAGACGAATTTTAAATTAATATTATTGCAATGCAACATGACTATTTAACGGCAAATTTAGAGCGCTTTCACATCAACTGACGCCTGATATCCAATATCCGATATCCGAGATCGGAGGAAGTCAAATATCGATGCCAAATATCGGGTATTGGAGCCGACACCACTGTTTTGGCTCGCTATCGGAACACGCAGAGACTGCAAACGACTTTCAACCTAAATGGCATTTTCTTAGTTACGTCTCTTTTCGCGTTAATAGATGACGCTGATCACGAATACAAGAAAAATAATTAGTTACTATGTCATGTCAATAAGTCGAAAATAGCTTGCACTTCTAATCATTTTCTTTTCATCTCTATCGTTCTTAATATAGTCTGGGCTATCGAGCTAATGGTCGGATGGCTTTACTTTACTTTTCTCAAAATTTTAGATTACTTCACACACCTACCTACCAAAAAAATTCTAATATCTCTCGGACTATACTAGCTCTCCCGCGTCCACGCGCGTCGACGAGCGACGCCGCGTCGAGCGTTGCAGTGTGCCAATCGCCAAGTCATGTCAAAGTGCTATCCTTATTTAATACAAACTGGGGTTAAAAATTCAGGATTATTAGGTAATTCATAATCTGGAGTTGGAATTCAGCCAATATTTAAAGCATTTTGTAAAGCTTCTAATAATATTCAATTATCACGACCGTGACAAATGGCCATGTGTAGGTATGTTATGTTGTTTATGTTGTGCAGTGATCTGGTGTTTATAAAAAATACTTTTAATTAAGTGATAGGCAATTACTATGTAGGCAACCAAGCATCCAAGCACCACCATCTCGAAACCGCGCAGCCAACCTTATTCTTTCTGACGGAGACGCAAATATCATGCCCGGCCGATACAGGCTATCTAATGTACCCTGGTTATAAACTGGAACATAATTTTATGAGTCACGCCGGGGTATGCTTGTACGTCCGGGATGATATTTGCTGCCGCCGTCTTCATATTCATGAAGACAGGGACCTGTCAACTCTATGGGTACGTATAGATCACGGTGGCCACACCCGTATCTATGCGTGCCTTTACAGGTCTCATAGCGGTGACTTGGGCACAACTCAGCTGTTTGAGCACCTGCAGCGGTCGGCGGACAGGGTAATTGAGCAATATCCCACCGCAGACTTAGTTTTCTTGGGGGACTTCAACGCTCACCACGTGGAGTGGCTGGGGTCTCACACGACTAATTTTGCGTCAAGGGCTGCTCACGACTTCGCCCTGACCTATGGGTTCTCTCAACTGGTGCATTCTGTCACTAGAACACCAGATATCGAGACCCACAGATCCTCTATACTGGACTTTCTGCTGACTTCGCTCTAGGTACTTCGGACCACAGCCTCGTCCGGGCGAAAGTGACACTTGTGCGACCTGAACCACCGCGGCCACCTTAGTGGCGGCATGTCTGGCACTACAGGTCAGCAGACTGGGACGGACTGCGGGAATTCTTCGCGTCGTACCCGTGGAGGCAGCTTTGCTTCACTTCAGATGATCCAAAATCCTGTGCAACAGCAGTCGCTGACGCGATCCTAGCGGGCATGGAGTGCTATATCCCCAACCGCTGGATCGCGACAGGAGCGAGCAAGCGTCCGTGGTTTAATAGGTCCTGCAGAGAAGCGAGAACTCTCAAACAATCTGCTTATAAGGATTGGACCACGGCCCCCGCCAATAAGGATCCGAACATCAGTGAAGTGAAGCGGAAATTGAATGCTGCCTCGAGGTCCAGTAAGAAGGCAACGGCCAGGGCTAAGTTTGAGTTCATCGGCAGAATTGGTGAGCGGCTTGCGCGGTTCCCATCCGGTAGTCGCGCATTTTGGTCGCTCGCCAAAGCTGCCGAGGGAAACTTCATCCGTTCCTGTCTTCCGCCGCTATTAAAACCCGACGGTAGTCTGGCCCATGGCGCCAAGGAGAAAGCCGATCTCTTAGGTAACCTCTTTGCGTCAAACTCGACTATGAACGATGGGAATGCCGAACCACCTAGTATACCCTGGTGTGGAACTTCAATGGGTGAAGTAAAAATCACCCAGCGGAGGGTTCGGCGAGAACTAAAGTCCCTAGATGTTCGAAAGTCGAGTGGGCCGGATGGCATACCGGCAATGGTGCTTAAGCACTGTGCTCCAGAGTTGTGCCCTGTTCTTACACGACTCTTCGCGCTCTCATTCTCCACTGGACGAGTTCCAGCTTCGTGGAAGACCGCATACGTGCATCCTGTGCCTAAGAAAGGCGACAGGTCAGACCCGTCCAACTACAGGCCCATCGCTATAACCTCCCTTCTCTCGAAGGTTATGGAGCGTGTCATTAACACACAGCTCCTGGGATACCTTGAGGGTAACGATCTTCTGAGCGACCGACAGTACGGCTTCCGCCAGCGTCGCTCGACTGGTGACCTTCTTGTGTATCTCACAAACCGTTGGACGCAAGCCATCGAGAGCCAAGGTGAGGCACTAGCGGTCAGCCTAGATATAGCGAAGGCCTTCGATCGGGTATGGCACAGAGGTCTTCTTGCGAAGTTACCATCTTATGGACTCCCTGAGGGGCTGTGTAACTGGATTTCCAGCTTTTTGTCCAACAGAAGCATCCAAGCCGTCGTGGACGGCAGTCGCTCGGACCGCATGGACATAAACGCTGGTGTCCCACAAGGTTCCGTGTTGTCTCCGACCCTGTTTCTGCTGCATATTAATGACATGCTGTCGGATGACTTCATTCATTGCTATGCGGACGACAGTACTGGAGACGCATGTTACACGGGCCGTGCAGGCATCCCCCAGTCCGAGGTGGAGGGGAGTCGCGAACAACTTGTGTCAGAAATCGAGACTACTCTCTCGGGAGTATCCGATTGGGGTCGACTAAACCTGGTCCAGTTCAACCCCACCAAGACACAAGTATGTGTATTCACCGCTAAGAAAACCCCATTTATCGTAGCGCCGCAATTCCTGGGCACACGGCTTACCATTGCCCCGAGTATCGGGATCTTAGGCGTCGACATTTCGAGTGACGTCCAGTACCGCAGTCATTTAGAGGACAAGGTCAAGCTGGCAACAAAGAAACTTGGAGTTCTTAATAGGGCGAAGCAGTACTTCACTGCGGGGCAGCGACTCCTTCTTTATAAGGCACAGGTTCGGCCCCACATGGAGTACTGCTGTCATCTTTTTGCCGGAGCGCCCGCACGCCAGCTTAACCCTTTCGACTCGGTGCAAAGACGTGCGTTGAGGCTCGTCGACAGTCCCATACTCGCAGGCGATGTGGAACCTCTCAGCCTCAGAAGGGATTTTGCCTCACTGTGTGTTTTCTACCGCCTATATAATGGTTTGTGCTCAGATGAATTATTTGACATGATGCCCACAGCTACATTCTATCATCGCACCGCTCGCCATAGACAGGGAATTCATCCCCACACATTGCATCCGAATATGGTGCGTACCGTGCGGTATGAAAGGAACTTCATCCCACGTACGCTCAAGCTGTGGAATGAACTCCCTGCCATGGTTTTCCCAAGCGACTACAATATGGGGTTCTTCAAGAGGGGCATTAGAAGGTTTCTTCAGGGTAGGCAGCGCGAGTGTAACGCCCCTGGTGTTGCACACGTCCATAGGCCGCGGTAACCACTTTCCATCAGGTGGGCCGTGTGCTTGTCTGCCACCTAAGTGGTATGAAAAAAAAAAAAAAGCACCGAACACGCCACGATTGTGGCGGTAGGATCCGTCACAGACGAATGGCTGGAGAGGCGCCACGGTAGCCTCTTCTACCAGCTGCCGCAGGTCCACACTGGACATGGCTGTTTCAGTAAGTATCTGCATCGTATAAGCCGATAGCCGATACCCGAATGCCACCAATGGCGGGGCTGCTCCGCAGACACGTCGCTTCACCAGCTGGTAGAACGTTCAGAGAGGATAGAGCTGTGCCGCGGCCTCCAAGCAGCCGTTAGAGCGGAAAGCTACACGCTGCAAACCCTGGTACTGGTCATGGTCGGCAGCGTGAGTGTGAGGAATGCTGCCGCCTTCTTTTGTGTGGCAGTCATTAGTCTAGTATAAGAGAAGCAGCGAAAATGGAATGGGGGTGATCTAGCACTCTCATGTTATATATATATGTTACCGGAAATGTATAAAATCAAGGAATTTTATACAAATCCTAGGAAATGTGTGTTAATACATAGAATGCCTGCAGTTTCACCGGCAATGTGTGAAATAAATGGGTTATTGTCTATATTTGCGGATGATTTTGTGGAAAATTTATATTTTTGTACGAATAAAAAAAAATAACCACGAAGATTAATGCGGGAGCTTCGCTCCGCTCCGCTCCCGTATTAATCTTCTAACCTAATCTATCCAAGTTAAATTGCGTAGTGTGGACACTGCGCCCCGACCTGGATATATTATAGGTTAAAAGACTGAAGCGAAAGCGAGGCTCCAGCATTAGCCTAAGTGGTTGCTTTTTTACAACCACCGTCAATGTTCCTTGATACCATTTCATACATTGCCTGCTGCGCACTCGGCATTGTATACAATGCCTAGGCATTGGATAGAATACCGGATTATACACATTTCCGGTAACATATACAAAACTATCTGCATCCTCGATGAGCTAGGTCCTGAGAGTTATAGTTGGGGCTAGCCGTCACCGTAAAAGAAGCAGGCCCATGATTGAATCGCTTCGTATATTCATACGCGCCTCTCTATAGTAGATGTGATTTTCATCCCCAAGAACACCTCGAGGCCGCCATTATTAGTGGCCAAGGTCGGCCAGGTTCTCTGGAATATCCTTAACAGAACGTATCAGATACTCCAGCCACACCGACGGAACAACATGCGGTTATAGTCGGTGTGAGTCTGACATATCCACCTAACTGATACGATTCCGCGGGTTCCGTTCACAAAAAATATTTCTCTTGAAGACTATTGTGGTACAGTCAGCATCACATCGATCTTGATGAAATAAGTAGGTACTCAAAATGATCTTACTGCCTTGAATGAAAAGCTTATAGCATTTATTATGCTCACTTTTATATCTCCGAGACTTTGCCTTTAGCTTAACATCAGGCGAGGTGAAGACAAATTGACGTGTCCTAGATTAAAAAAACGAAATAAAACGGGGAAAAATGAAGCGCTCAAGGGGGACTTGAACCCACGACCTTGCCCATCAGGGGGAATGCTCTTCCAACTGAGCTATTGAGCTACACCTGAATCCCTTCAAAGGAGATGGAAAATGGTGGGCCCAAATGTAATAAGTTGAGATATGATCTAAAAAATTAGTCATATTTTTCTATCTTTCAATATGAAAATTCACCTCAATTCTCAATCTGGATGCGGAGAAATATGAGAAAATAGTTTTCGTGAGATTATCAATTGAGTAATCGATTACACTAAAACATTTGCAGTAAATAATTAACTCAAAGTAATTAAATGCACTATTATACTTACATGCAATATAGTGCATATAATTACAGTCATATTATTAAATCAAATATCAATTAATTACTGAAAAACCAATATTAATGATTATCGATTTCATATCGATTCAAATCTCTCTTATATTTGTAGTCTATGTCACTGACATGACAGCTGACTAACATTGACACTAGACAGTTGCTGACTGTTTTTGTTTGCTCACTCGTTTCGTGTTTTCCGATGCGTTTTGAGTTTTTTCCCGATTATTCGTCATTTTTTACGACAACTGCTTTGTATTTTACGGATTCTGACCCTGCCTACCTTGTACGACCCTTGCTTTCACCTTGGACACCGAAGATCGCTCACACGTTTGACTTGGAATTGTTTTTTCGGATTCTACCGCCGGCTTGTGGATTGGATATTATTGAAACTATGGATCGCTGTGTGAATTGTGGGATATCCACTGGTCACTGCAATACACTGGGCCAATGGCCATGAACAACGACGATGAAACAATTCTGTCAGTGATTCGGCAATGGCTTGCACCTCAGTCTGTAAGTAAATACCTATAACCTCATCTAACCAGCTACCATTCTGGCAGGTTTAAAATGTAAAATGTGTTTAATAGAAGGCGAATAAAACACTATATTAAATGATTTTTTATTTTATTTTAGACATCCTTTCCCTATCTCCTTACCTGTTACCTACCTATCGCTTGAAGTCGTTGACGTTCATTCATATGATGTTTCAAACATTTTCTAGTAAATATAATAACTATTAGTGCAAAAGAACACATTTTGCACTTCAGGAATCAGCTGTTAGTTGAAGATTGTAACATAACCTCACTTTTACATAATCTCTTATATCTCTGTTCTCAGATTGACAAAATTCGCAGAATTTTCAGTGAAGGGTTGATAATATATAAGCTATTAATTGACACCACTTTCATCTTCTTACAACTAGGCCCAAGATTGTATGTAATCATTTCAGTCTCCTTTCCCTTCTCTTTATATCCGTCTATAAGGGGGAGATGGTGGAGCCATCTACCAACTTTCTTAGGAACTTTTGAAGGAATTTTTATAGCATTAAGTATGCTAACTATACAAATGGAATACATAGGGAAAAAGAATCTTCTCGGGCGGGACTCGAACCCGCAGTCTTTCCCTTACAGGGGGAATGCCTGACCAATTCGGCTACCGAGACACGCCCGATATGATTCAAATTTCCCACCTTATACGTCTTTGAGGCGACGTGGCGTCATCTACCGATTTTCTTACGAACTATCGGAATCAATTAATGATGTTACAATCATTTTTAAACATTGATTTTTTGATAACTGCGCCCAAACAATTGAAGGAATTTTTATAGCATTAAGTATGCTAACTATACAAATCGAATACATAGGGAAAAAGAATCTTCTCGGGCGGGACTCGAACCCGCAGTCTTTCCCTTACAGGGGGAATGCCTGACCAATTCGGCTACCGAGACACGCCCGATATGATTCAAATTTCCCACCTTATACGTCTTTGAGGCGACGTGGCGTCATCTACCGATTTTCTTACGAACTATCGGAATCAATGAATGATGTTACAATCATTTTTAAACATTGATTTTTTGATAACTGCGCCCAAACAATTGAAGGAATTTTTATAGCATTAAGTATGCTAACTATACAAATCGAATACATAGGGTAGCCGAATTGGTCAGGCATTCCCCCTGTAAGGGAAAGACTGCGAGTTCGAGTCCCGCCCGAGAAGATTCTTTTTCCCTATGTATTCGATTTGTATAGTTAGCATACTTAATGCTATAAAAATTCCTTCAATTGTTTGGGCGCAGTTATCAAAAAATCAATGTTTAAAAATGATTGTAACATCATTCATTGATTCCGATAGTTCGTAAGAAAATCGGTAGATGACGCCACGTCGCCTCAAAGACGTATAAGGTGGGAAATTTGAATCATATCGGGCGTGTCTCGGTAGCCGAATTGGTCAGGCATTCCCCCTGTAAGGGAAAGACTGCGGGTTCGAGTCCCGCCCGAGAAGATTCTTTTTCCCTATGTATTCGATTTCTTAGGAACTGTTGGAACTAATGAATGGTTTTTTCAACTATTTTTAAACATTGATTTTTGAGGACTGCGCCCAAATATTTATATGAAATTTTTATAGCAGAGATCTGGTTCTTAGCATTCCATGGATTCACCGTGCGGTCGCCGGGTCCATGGCGTGGTACAGAGAGGAACACTGTGACGGCGCCTGGGACTTGCGACCCAGGTGTAGGTTTAGGGTGGCCACCTTGTGATGCATCAGCGCTCACCTCCACCGTCAGTCGTGATCCCCCCTCTACCTATCCAAATTTGGTAAGATCCTATCAACGCCGTTTTAGATATGCGTTTGAGTAAAGAGCTTACTGAAGCTCTTGGCAATCCGAGGTCTTTAATTAAGTTATACAGGGATTTAGCTGGAATTCCCCTTGCTCCTATTTCCACGGCGTAGAGTTTAACCACATAGCCAATCTTGGTTAACTCGTTGGTCAGGTCAAAGTATTTGTTTATTTTTATAGCGTGGTCTTTAGGTATGTTAGTTGCCCACGGTACTGTGAGTTCTACTAGTACTTCACGCTTTTGCTGTTTTGAAAATAAGAATATATCGGGTCTGGATGACGAGGCACAAACATCCTCCGGTATTTTATAGTGTTTCTCATAAGAATCTGTGAGTAATGTCCAATCAGCGGCTGCTATCAAAATTGAGTACGGCTTTTGATTTGCCTTTTTTGAGCAGCCTTTCTTTACAACCGCGACGTCATTTCTTTGGTTTGTGGTTAAACCCTTTTTCGCTCTAGCTACCGCCAAACTTACCGCCTCACGTACGATTTCTAATACCTTATCATGTCGGCGCGAGTAATGACCCCGGTCTAATAGCGTCCTACAACCCACCAGTAGGTGCCTAGCAGTACCAATTGCTTCACCACATGAGTTACATGTTTTATCTGTGGCTTTTCCCCATCTGACAAGATTGCTTTGGTCAGGGAGGGTCAACTGGAATGCATTGAGATAGAATTTAAGGAGAGCCGGTGACCAGTCGTATATTAAGGTACGCCATTTTAAGGCTATGGGAATACAAAATTCACCTAGTGTTAACCATTCCTTTTGTATTTCTAGGTTCATTGCGTGCACTTTGTAGGTATTATTTTCATCTACTTGAAGAAAAGATTTTGTTATGTCTTTGTCTGACTGCCTCCTAGTATTACCCAAACCTACCCTACCAGTCTGCGAGCCTATCATGATTTTTTTATGGAATTGGAGACGTGACTCGAGCTCTTTAGTACTTTGATCTTTTGGAAGAGCTTGCACGATTTCGTCTTTTGATTTCGCTAGGACGTGCATTTTGGTTACTCTTAGATGTTTATAGAGTTCCGATGGTTTCTTGAACGTCATTCCAAAGTTATTTGAGGCTCTATATAATGTCGATGGGTCTGCCGACTGGGCTAGCCCCAGCCACGACTTCAATGTCTTCGTAACATTCGCATCTAGTTTTTTGAGAAGGCTCTGGCTTATATCATAAACAAGAAACGGCCAGTTAACGCGAGGTTAAATAGTTGTCGTAAATCCACGCTTTTTTAACATTACTTAGTGGCTGTTGATCTACCTTTTGTATATCGATAATGAAGTTATTAATTACTTCTTCTAAAGCTGGAGTGCAACCTCTGTTATCTATTTTTCTTCCGAGAAATTTAAAAGGCACGGTTTCGGATATAGTCGAAACGTTTTCCCCGCCTATACTAAGCCCTGGATCATATGAGGTATATCTGGTACCCCGCCTACCCAGACATAGACAGTAGCATTTGCTAGGTTTTGTTTTCATTCAGATGGAATGAAAACAAAACCTAGCAAATGCTATCCATGTACAGAAATCATCCACTTTTTTTTACCGCACGATAAAAAAAAAAACTGAAGCAGCCATGTCCAGTGTGGACCTGCGGCAGCTGGTAGAAGAGGCTACCGTGGCTCCTCTCCAGCCATTCGTCTGTGACGGATCCTACCGCCACAATCGTGGCGTGTTCGATGCTTGTTTGCCTACATAGTTATTGCCTATCACTAAATTAAAAGTATTTTTTATAAACACTAGATCACTGCACAACATAAACAACATAACATACCTACACATGGTCATTTGTCACGGTCGTGATAATTGAAAATTATTAGAAGCTTTACAAAATGCTTTAAATATTGGCTGAATTCCAGCTCCAGTATATGAATTACCTAATAATCCTGAATTTTTAACCCCAGTTTGTATTAAATAAGGATAGCACTTTGACATGACTTTAAGAATAGATATTTGAAAACACATATTGACAAATTCACTTTTAGTTCCATGGTTGCCATCCATGCAACGATATTGTTCTCGAAAATTACGCCCTGATAACTCAATACCTCATAACGTATTTTACTTATATCGATAGTTTCAGTTAGTATCCTATCTCTATTCGAAAGTTAATAATCATTGGTGCGCTTCGAAGAATAAAAAGTTAATATTTTTAATTGTTCTTCGGAGCGCACCATTTAGTAGCTAAATGGTGCGCTCCGAAGAATAAAAATGGTGCGCCTCATTTGGTGCGCCTCAAAACTGTTGCGCTTCGAGGAATACCTCGAAAAATCATTTATTGTTTCCAACAGTTCGTAAGAATGTTGGTAGATGGCTCCTACGTCGCCCTTAAAGACGGATATAAAGAGAAAGAGAGGTTGAACTCACGACCTTTCCCTGCAAGGGAAAGGTCGTGAGTTCAAGTCTCACTTGAGCATTTCATTTTTTCCGATGTTTTTGGAACTTTAAAGTTAGCATAATAAATGCTATAAAAATTCATTCTAATAAAAAATGTTTTATTTTCTCTATTTTACAACATCCCCTCAGGAGTATTATGTTTCATAGTGAAATTACTGGCCCACTGGAAATTTTACTGTCTCTGTATTATAATACAGAGACAGTAAAAAAAAGGCTTTTATTACTAAGTAAGGTTTATAACCTTACTTTCATTTAAGCTCAAATTACGTATGACTTCCCTGGGATGAATTTCCTATCCGTTCCTTTTTTTGTTCCTGTAATAAATCTCATTGTGAGTATTAAAGTGTTGTGAGTATTAAAATCCATAGTTTTCTCACTGCTCACTTAGCTTCCGATCCGACTGCATGCATATTTTTCCATTCATAAGTATGAGAATTCTTACAAAATTGATTTCAAATAAAGAATATTAGGGGCGCTTCCCCTAACTATACAGTATACGGTCAAACGAAAACCGGATTGCTCGTACCCCATATTCAGTTTATGTTAAATCTAATTTTGAAAGGGCAAATCTGTAGCTGGGGCGGGGGCCCTCAACGGTAACCTACTTTTTCATTTTACATGCATTCCATAATATTTTGTTTAGGTTGTGTAACTGTGCATTTATAAAATATGTTCATTATTTTAACGACAATAATAATTTGACCCCGATAGATTATTACATATTATTAAAAAACAAGACTTCATAATAGGTACTCGTAATTATAGTCACTGTAGTACTTAAAATAAACTAAATTTAATTGCACGGATTAAAAACGTGCTTGTCACCTTAGCAGGATCAGCTGGAACTGACTCATAGCCAGTTCACAACCGGAGTAAGCCCAGGGTCATATAGAGCTCGAGGGATGTTTTAGATAATCTTTTAGAAGACCCCAAGATAGCGTGTGGTCTTAGGACGGTGCAGGAGTATCCAAGGATATAGCTATTCTATACAAAGAGCTCTGAAAGACATCTCTGTCAGTGTCGCTATCTACTTACACTTATGTATAAAATAAAACAGAGGAATACATCTGCATAATCTTTTAAATTAAATGTACAAGTTTAGTTACACAACATATAAATAAATTATTTTCAACACTAAATACAAATGACCAGAAATAAATAAATATATAGATAGGGATATCTTTATATTTATTTATTTCTGGTCATCTTGTTATAACGTCATGCGTATAATTTAACGTGCATCCAGTACATCCCTACTGATCATAGATAAGATATTATGTACTAGAACATATTATATTATCTATATAATGTATTCCCAGTGCAAAGGATGATGCAGTATACAGGGTGTAATCGTTAAGTGTGTCCAGGCCATTATTTCGTAACTATTACAGATATCAAAAAACTTTAAACTGATATCGAAAGTACGTTACCTAATGAGTAAAATGACATCAATACCTTTTTAAAATTCAAACGAGAGGTATCTAAAATTTTGACATTCCCATTACCAGCACTCCCATACATTTAGTATGAGATTACTAGAAAGGTTTTAGTGTCCTTATTTTAAAAGAATATTTTAGTTTAGTACTGATATTAAAGGAAACTGTTTATTAACCTAACAGAGTGATAAAACTATCTTATAATTGAGTAATATTTATTTCTTAGTAAGTTCCAAATTTTGTATTCAAAGCAGATCTTCAAAGCAGATCTTGTTTTTTTGTTGCTTTGGTCGAGGAGGGTCAACTGGAATGCACTTGAGATAGAATTTAAGTAAAGTCGGTGACCAGTCGTATATTAAGGTACGCCATCTTAAGGCTATGGGAATACAAAATTCACTTAGAGTTAACCATTCCATTACCAAAAAAATAAATTCACCATTATTACCAGCGTACGTCTCCGGAGCGTTTAAAAGAAAGAAAACTCGTTTATTGGGAATCAGCGCAAAATGGCACACAAAATTTCGTTAGAGAATCAATGTAGTTGCACCCTGAAATATCTAAATTCTTCCTCGCTCAAATCTTAGAATTTATAAAATGACAGATATAACGGGGATTATTTAAAAATCGGGGTTATATAACGGGATTATCTATATCAGATTTTATTTATCCAACGAACTCCTGACTACTTACAGCACACACACACTTCCTAATACTTACTCACAATTACCTTAAGCTGTCCCTAAAGTGACAGCTGATAATGTACAACACTATCGGAATGCCTACCACAAGAAGTTATAGCTGCCAAATGTTCTAATGATTTTTTTTTCACTTTTTGGTTGTCAGACAAGGTCTATTAGCGACGCGCTTTGGAATATTCCATTCTGGATAGCAACACCTGTAATACGTCCCTACATGGTGGTTATCGTCCCATACCGCTTAGTGTATTCGGCTTTGAGCCTGGTTCTAACAATATAATAATAAGTACAAGTAACATTCTCTAGAGTAAGTATTCACACTATTAACCATCATGTTCGTTTATAAACACACCGTTGCCGTTGTTGCTCCTTAAACACCCGCTTACAGCTTTGCTATTTTATAATAGTAGTTAAAAATTCTAAGTCGAGTCTTGATCAAGCATCACTGAAGAGATCACTGAAGAAATTTTCAAGGATATCACTTAATGGTGCCATCAAAGTGCTATTGTTGAACGATTAACCAGGATTGACTTAACCATATTCGACTTTCAACATGCTAAGACCAACTCATAACATCATAACCGCACTTTAATAAGAATAATAACGTATAACACCTGGGTACTTGGAACAAATAAAATAGTAAAAAAACAAGGCTGCGTTGTATTTCATTACGTTTTGGTTTGAAACTTCAAAATTGAAAAAAATTGTTCGAGTGAATTCACCTCTAGATATTCATGTCACGTAACCGTGGCACCCAACGTGGGCCCATGCAAATACATCGGTGCTGTCTACTAAACCAGTTATTTACCTCTGCTACTTTGTGTGCGTATTTTAAAACAAACAAATTTTACGGTTTTTTGTGCATAATAAAAAGTCTACACAAGCCTACCTTAAAGTAGACCTTAGACTTACCTTGGCTCATATTATAATAATACGCTTTTATTGGATTCAAACCTACAGCATTCGTAACTTATCGGACCCGAAAAAAGAAATCTACCCCAAGTGATAAGAGTGGCAAAATGGTTACCAGGTCGGTCAGTCGGTGTGTACTATAGTGGTATCGCCGAATGATGATCCCTATGACGTTTCAACTGCCAGTTGTATTAGTTATGCGAAACAATTTCGATAAAATACTGTTTTTTCAGGCAAATGTCATGTCATTCAGCCAGGTCATTCAACATAATAAGCAATATTTATGTATTTTGAAAAAAAGACTACGCGCATTGATGGACATAAAACACTAGATAAAAAAGTAACAGCCTTATTATATTTTATTTTACTATACTTTAATTTTTATTCAAATTGCATAATTTAAAGAATTTAAAATTCTTTTTGAATTGAATTTTAAAGAATTCATAATTAGCTGGCAATTATGGAAAGTATTTAAATGGAGGCCATAGACCTACCGTATTTTTTTAATTCAGTCATGTCATGTCTTGTCAGTCTGTTTTGTCTTCTTGTCACACCGCATCACATCGCGTCATACGAGTGCTCTAACGCCTTGTATGCACCACGTCTTTCTTTGTTAGCTGAGTTTTGTTTCTGTTTTCGCTGTTTTGTGTTATTTGTTGATTTTCTGTTACCTGTTTGTTGATTTTCGGTTTTGCAAAATGCCGAAAAGACAGCGGAAAACTGTTCTCAACAGTGAAGTTCGCGAGTTTGTAGTTCGTTTGCGAGACTATTTTGCTCGTGAACAACAAAATGGCGGACCCTTGTTACCGCTTGACAATGTTCGCGATCGTGTAGCCGATGCTCTAGGAATCGGAAAGGCTAATGTTTCTCGAATAACAAAGGAAAATTTTGGGGAGTCGTCCATGGAGGACAATAAACTATTAACACCAAAGAAAAAGAAAAGGTTATGTCATATAACAGAACCTGATGAATTTGATTTAGATGCTATACGCAATCATATTTATGGTTACTACCTACGAGGTGAACTACCGACCTGCCAGAAGTTATTATCTTCATTAAAAGCTGCAGAACTCTTCAAAGGCGGTGCTACTTCTCTTAGAATTGTTTTGAAAAAATGTGGATTCCGCTATAAAAAATGTGACAAGAGAAAAATATTAATGGAGCGTACTGACATAGCTTTACTACGATGCGATTTTCTTCGCAAAATCAAACAAATTGATAACTGGGAGAAGGTAGTATACCTTGATGAGACATGGCTGAACGCCAATCATACTGTAGGTAAGGCATGGACGGATGACCCAGCGAAATCCAGCACAAAACCTCCTGAAGGAAAGGGCCAGGGCTTAATCATTTGCCACGCTGGCACAGCTACAGGTTTTGTGCCGAATTGCCTGTGGGCTTTTAAGTCAGTGAAAACAACGGAGTACCACGAGGAAATGAATTTCGAAAACTTTAAGACATGGTTTATAAAACTATTAGAAAATTTGAATGAGCCTCACTATATTTTAATGGACAATGCTTCATATCACTCAGTTCAAATTAACAAACCCCCCAGCAGCAATAACAAAAAAGCTGAAATTATAGAGTGGTTACACGGCAATGGTGTGGAAACTGACAGTCAGATGTTAAAAAAAGAGTTGGTTAGACTGTTGAACTTTCACAAACAACAGACGCACCCATCATATTTTTTGGATGAATTGGCCAAATCAAATGGACACACGGTAATTCGGTTACCGCCCTATCACTGCCAATATAATGCAATCGAGTTGATATGGGCGCAGATCAAAGGTATCTATATTTTTTATTTATATAATATTATGTATATGCATATATTTCTAAAAATAATTACTGAATGTACAAATATTTTCAGGTCATGCAGCTAGGCATAACACAACTCCGCCATTCACGGCAAATAAAATGATGGTTTTATTGGAAGAAGCTTGCGCTCAAGTGACAGCTGACGATTGGCGAAAAGTGGTCGAAAGAACGAAGAAAATTTGCTTACAAGACTGGGATCGAGATGTACAATACGACAATATCATTGACCAACCGTTAATAATAAACGTCACGGATAGCTGCAGTTCAGACTCAGATTTTGAAGATCCGATTGACCCTGTATCAGATTCAGATTGATATAAATAAAATACAAACTCAAAGCATTTGTTTTATATTTCCAACAAATTATCGATATTTTGTTTATCGATGTGTCCCTTCTTAGTCGATAACAGCTTGACGACGTAACTTTTGCAGCACGTACCATGTACATTTGCATTGAGTTTTTTTCTATTATTTCCGAACATTACGTAATAATTTCTTAATATTCATTTTTATAATTTACAATTGTACACAATTATGATTTTTTCGTCTTTTTAATGGACCTCTAAAGGATTTGATGTGATAGGACGTCAGTACAATGTTAAGCGCTAACGAACTGTCATAGGGATCATCATATAACGCTCGTAGTATAAAGACACGTTATATAGTAATTACCTACATTGAAATCAACATAAAACAAGGTCGAGTTGCCTTCATCATCATCATGATCTAAGGGTTGTTCCAGCTTTTGTTCTACGGCAGCATCCGTGGCTTTCATCTCGGAACCTGGGGTCCGATTATTATTCCTCCCTCTTCTTCAGTTCGGCTTTTGCGGCAGACTGCAAAAAATATAAAGTATAGAGGAAGCACCTAATGACCTGTAAGGCGCCGATTATTACTATTGCTGTAAAACCATAAATCTTACCACCATAAAGTCATGTTAGCATTAAACAGATAATAAAGATGGCACTTTCACAGCGCAATATCCAATACAACACGTAAATTATCACGCTCCAACGAACACTGAAAATAGACAAGTAGGAAAGAGGCGAGCTTTATCCAATAATAATTCTCACTTGAATCGCTCTATTTGCTCGCCGTCGCACGATCTGATATTGAATATGGATAAAGTGAATTATATTCAGAATGGCGGGCAGCGTCGACTTGCAGAGTTTCAGATAAGAGGATTACTTACAAGTTATAATTGGTTCTCGCTATTCGAGTGACTAAGAGAAAAACCCGGAGTCATTTCAGCCACCTCTTAAGTTCTTAGATAAAAACAGCAATTTACTTTTTCCCCTTTTTTGAATTCGTTATCAGCGGTTAAGGCAGCTTGCGGCTAAATGTGAATAACTACTCCATAAATATATCGTATGGCCCTAACAGAGATAAACCAAACAATGGCTAATTATGATTGCGAGCAAGGAAAGTGCTGAAAGCGTTAAACCTGATAAATAGCAACAATGAAGTTCTAGAATATAATGTAGGTATCAAATTGACTACAAATCTTGAGGCAGAACGTGGGTCGACATTCCTCTTCGTACTTATAAAACATAACTTGTTAAAAAACATTGATGCGACTCAATTAATCTGAGTCAATTATAAACTTTTAAACTATATTGTTCCCTGATCAATGCCGGTGTAACCTGGTCGAAACATCAGGAAAATTAATGGTATGTGCCTATGCCATAATCGCGTTAATTTCCATTAACACTATTATAAATCCGAGTTAACACTCCATTATCACTAGTATAATCCGAGCGTAATAAAATGTATATGAATAAGGTATTGCGAACCTCAAACAAAAATAAATCGTACTTACATAAATAGTAACTATATAACTCGAAAGTTGCACCCTTACCTAGCCCGTACATGTTATAAATGAATTACAGCCTATCCGGGTGATATGCAAAAAAATGGTCACATTGAATGAGCACTGTTAGAAGCTGAGAGCTCGGGCATGTTTGTTGCTAACGCAATTACCACTGCACCGACGACGGCGTCCTGCAATCTGAAACCAATTCAATTAACATCGGCTTTTAAGTTCGACCATTGTCCATAGCTACTGCCTCACACATTCAAGTACAACATTGTAAATTGTGTATTCTACTGACTAATCAAATTAGTTATTTTTTACTAAACGTCAAAACGATAAGTTATAAGGTAGCTTGTATGAAAAAAGATTTAGTGACGTCATAAAATTTAATAGTCAAATCAGTTACTATCATTAGTTGGGTAAAGCTATAAAATAAGAACCGACGTAATTTTAACAGTATTTTTACCATTCTTAATTTAATAAGTTCGTGATATTTTCTAAAGTTTACGCGAATGTATGTTTACTTTTTAAATGTATTATTACTGGCTAAAAAGTAATAATAACAAATATATCGCGATAGAATCCATAAAAAGTGGTTTTATTTCAATTAATAAGTTCGGTTAGATAATTTATTTTAACTACAGGATAGTACCCAATTGTAATAGCTATTAGTAGGAATTATTTAAAAAGTAGATATTATTTGCGTTGTATTGTAATAGGTAGGTATATCTGAGTGCATGTTTGCAAGTGTGTACGCATGCGCATTCGAGGGTGTATTGTATGGGTGCGCATGATGTTTATGCAGTGTGTTCGCGTGAGTGTGGATTTAAATCAGGGTACATGTGCACGTGATATGCAATTAAAATCAGGTAAGTATATTAGTATTGGACTGGGAACTTTTTGCTAACTCTGTGCTGCTACTGAAAATTAGAAATAAATTTTTATAGCATTTATTATGCTAACTTTGGGTTCATTTATGGGCTTCATTTTTCCCGATGTATTTCGTACTGAAAATTAATTAATTCTATTAAACATATATTTTATGGGACCAATGAATGATGTTACAATCATTTTTAAACATAGATTTTTGATAACTCCGCCCAAATACTTAAATTAATTTTACAGCATCAACTATGCTAACTATACAAATCGTATACATAGGGAAAAATTCGTACATAGACTTTGTTCTAAACCAGATAGTAAACATCACACACAGATTGCAATATCGAATAGAGAAGTGCATAACAAAAAGTTTTTAAAACTGAATAAAAATCTGTATGCGGTGGTAACGGACGGTGAATAGAGGGTTGCCAATATTTGATTGTTGCCGCGCTCCAGTGGCGCGAGGTGCACTAACGTCACTCATGTGTGTGTGTATAGAACATTATCACATACGCAACATACATCTACCGCAGCTTAACTTTGCTAGTCGTGGTAGCTTTTCACCCTTAGCTTAAATGATAATCTAGAATTATAATGTTGGTAACGTTGTAATATTGTTCATTACATCAATGAACATTACTAACTATACTTAAATATATTTAACAGCCTCAGGTGTCGTAAGGGTAGAACAGGTGACTGCTAAGTTGGTTCCAAACTGGTAAATACTTATATTAGCATTGGGAAAGTGTTAGGTCCTATAATATTAAAAACTGATGTGATGATTGATTGATGAAACGAGTACTATTAAACCTTATTTAACGCATAGATAATCCCTCACAATTAATAATTCTACAGCTGCAACTACCGCTAAAATTGTTTTATGAAATTCCTAATAATGTGCATTGTGACTTAGGTATAGTTGATCGGATCAATATAAGTAAAAATCTCTAATAATTCACAATCAATATTTTGAGGCATTGAAATAATTTTTGATAGGAGATTTTCTGTTACATCTGCATTCACGGGTTGTCGAGAGCACGCGGCGGCCAAGTTGAAGCTATTTGCCGGACCGACATTATCGGCTCGGCAAATTTCTACAATCTCTGTCCCTTTGTGTCCGCTACTGGTCATGACATGTCAATTACGATATCCTGTAAGTCTCTGCTCGTGAAACATTATAATCACACTACTGATTCAAAGGAAAAATTAATAGTAATTTCTGTTATGAAATCATATTTGGTCCACATTGTACCACTGTCTCTTAAGAAGATTGAAAAGATTATGATTAACTATCGCATAGAAAATTTTTGGTTTTTATTGAAAAATTAGGAGATCCGGTTCTCAGCATTCCATGGATTCACCGTGCGGGTGCTTTGGGGTCCCACCAAGATCTTCGGGACCCAAGCCAACCTCACCTGCAAGCCGGTGCACCTGCTGAAAAACGGACGAGGCTCTGGCGCTGGCTTTCCCTTCAGGGTTGGGGGGTCAGACGGCAGTCGCCCCCGGAAAGGCCAAAACTTAGCCAAATCAAAAAATTATAGGCAACGTAAGGGATCGCGCGAGGGATAGGGCGCCGCCGCAAAACGGCGTGCAGGAGTGTCGCCCGCCTCTTGTGACAAATGGACGAGGGCTACCGTGCCTGAGCCGGGCATGGCTAAAGAAGATAGGCCAAAATCGCGATCCCCGTAAACTCCGCTTCGCAACGTGGAACATCGGCACGTTAACTGGTCGCGCGAGGGAGTTGGCCGCCGTACTCTCCAGGCGGAGGGTGGCCGTGGCGTTCCTGCAGGAGACTCGGTGGGAGGGCAGTAGCTCCAAGCTCATTGGGGACGGCTATCAGCTGATGTACACAGGTGCTCCTAATGGGCAGGCCGGGGTGGGCGTGGTGCTCTCCCGGGAGCTTCAGGATGACGTCTTGGAGGTGAAACGCCATATCGCCCGACTTATGGTTGTGAGGGTGCTTGTCGATGGGATTGTAACCCACCTGATAAGTGCCTACGCTCCACAGTCTGGGTGTGGCGAAGCCGAAAAGATCTCGTTCTGGAACCAACTCGGGGGAGTGCTCCGTGACATTCCGCTGTCGCAGGAGATTGTTCTGGGTGGTGACCTGAACGGTCATGTGGGTGGTGGATGTGAGGTGTTTGGGCGTGTCCACGGTGATTATGGATACGGTAGCCGTAACCCAGAGGGTGAGCATATCCTCAGAACGTGTGCGGCTGCTGATCTTGCCATCGTGAACACGTACTTCAAAAAGAAGCCCGAACATATTATCACCTACAAGAGTGGGGGGCGCGCTACCCAGATCGATTTCCTGCTCACTAGGAGGCAGAGCATCAGTAGGGTAGCCAACTGCAAGGTTATACCCGGGGAGAGTCTCACTGCGCAACACCGTCTCCTTGTCATGGACCTCCGCGTAAAACCCAAAGGCAAACGAGTTGAGCGCGGCCAACGCAGAATCAAGTGGTGGCTGCTTGATGAAGCCAAGTCCCAGAGTTTCGTCTCAGCTATCGGTGATAAGTGCACTAATGCTGTAGACGAACCAGTGCAAGATTGCTGGGACTAGATTCAGGCAGCTATCCTTGAGGCGGGGAAGGCAGTGCTCGGCACGTCTAAGGGTAGACGCAAGTGTGACAAGGACACCTGGTGGTGGAACGACACAGTCCAGAAGGAGATCAGGGTGAAGAAAGCCCTCTTTAAAAAGTGGCAAGCGTCCAAATCTCCCGAAGACCACGACGAGTACAAACAGGCTAAACGCGCCACTAGGAGAGCCGTAGCCAGGGCCAGACGAGACCACTTGCAACCGCTATACAACAAGTTGGAATCGTCTGAGGGGCAAAAGCTCATCTACAAGTTGGCGCGCTCCAGGGCCAAAGCGGTGCAGGCTATAACCAAGTGCCGCTGCATCAAAGACCCTGGAGGAAACCTGTTGTACGAGGAAGTCGCGGTGAAGGAGAGATGGCGCTCATACTTCCACGATCTGCTGAATAAGGAGCATAAAGAGGTGCAGCCACCAGATCTCCCTCCAAATCAAGGACTAGTGCCACCGATTACGCCTGCTGAAGTTCAGACTGCCATTCGTCGCATGAAGAACCGGAAAGCTGTCGGACCCGACGAAGTCCCCATCGAGGCTTGGAAGGCAATGGGTGCCCGTGGTGTGGGCATCCTCGCTAATCTTTATAATCGTATCCTCCTCACCGGTAAAATCCCAAACAAGTGGAGGCTGAGTGTTATTACGCCAGTCTTCAAGGGCAAGGGATCGGTGCAAGAGTGTGGTAGTTACCGAGGTATAAAGATAATGTCCCACACCATGAAGCTTTACGAGCGGATAATCGATTCCCGGATCCGACAGGAGAGTACCCTCTCGGAGTGTCAGTATGGGTTCCGCCCTGGACATGGGACTATGGATCCGGCGTTCGCCCTAAGGATCGTCGCGGAGAGATACAGGGCGAGGAACACGCCCCTGTACTGTCTATTCCTAGACATGCAGAAGGCCTTCGACTGTGTGCCTCGCGCGATGATCTGGTGGGCACTGCGGTCCAAAGGAGTCCCAGAGGCTTACATCGACACCATCCGAGACATGTACCAAGATTCCGGTTCCGTGGTTCGGACCGCTGTTGGCGACACGAAAACCTTCCCCATCACCGTTGGGGTACACCAAGGATCCGTACTTAGTCCCTACCTGTTCAGCTTGGTGTTAGACGTTTTGTCAGACAGTATCAGAGACTCACATGAGCGCTTGAGAACGGCGGTCTGAAGCTAAATGTGGCGAAGACAGAGTACTTGGCGTTAAACTCAACAGAGCCCACACCCGTTCGTATAGGCGATGACTTGGTCGAGCGCACGGATCAGGTTAAGTACCTGGGATCTGTACTTCACGTTTCTGGTGACATCGACTACAACGTCAAGGCACGTATTGCCACCGCGTGGGCTAAGTGGCGGGAAATGACTGGCGTCACTTGCGACACTAAAATGCCAGTCAGGCTGAAGGGGCAGGTCTATAAAACGATCATTAGACCTGTCCTCTTACACGGCTGTGAGGCGTGGCCGCTGTTGGAGCGACACAAGCAGATGCTGCGTGTCACGCAGATGAAAATACTGCGGTGGATGTGTGGAGTCACGCGTAAAGATCGCGTGAGGAACTCACGCATCCGCGGCAGCCTTCATGTCCGTGACATCGCAGATAAAATGCAAGAGAGCCGCCTCCGCTGGTGCGGCCACGTCTTGCGGAAACCGCCCAGCTACGTGGGTAACAAATGCCTGGCAATGGCGCCCCCACCCGGTCCAGGTAGAAGGGGTAGGCCCAAGAAGTACTGGCTTGGCGTCGTGGAGGGTGACATGCGTGAGAACGGTCTCACTACCTTGGACGCCCAAGATCGTGCGAAGTGGAGGAGGAAGAGCCGGAAGGCGGACCCTGAGCTCCGAGGGCACCGTGGCCTCGGATGCAATCAGGAATAAAGTCTTTATGTGGATGATGATGATGACCGTGCGGTCGCCGGGTCCATGGCGTGGTACAGAGAGGAACACTGTGACGGCGCCTGGGACTTGCGACCCAGGTGTAGGTTTAGGGTGGCCACCTTGTGATGCATCAGCGCTCACCTGCACCGTCAATCGTGTTCCCCCCTCTACCTATCCAAAATTGGGTAATATCCTATCAACGCCGTTTTAGATATTCATTTGAGTAAAGAGCTTACTGAGGCTATTGGCAATCCGAGGTCTTTAAATAAGTTATACAGGGATTTAGCTGGAATTCCCCTTGCTCCTACTTCTACGGCGTAGAGTTTAACCACATAGCCATTTTTGGTTAACTCGTTGGTCAATTCAAAGTATTTGTTTATTTTTATAGCGTGGTCTTTCGGTATGTTAGTTTCCCACGGTACTGTGAATTCTACTAGTACTGCACGCTTTTGCTGTTTCGAAAATAGAAATATATCGGGTCTGGATGACGAGGCACAAACAACCTCCGGTATTTTATAGAGTTTCTCATACGAATCTGCGAGTAATGTCCAATCAGCGGCTGCTATCAAAATTGAGTACGGCTTTTGATTTGTCTTTTTTGAGCAGCCTTCCTTTACAAACGCGACGTCATTTCTTTGGTTTGTGGCTAAACCCTTTTTCGCTCTAGCTACCGCCAAACTTACCGCCTCACGTATGATTTCTAATACCTTATCATGTCGGCGCGAGTAATGACCCCGGTCTAATAGCGTCCTACAACCCACCAGTAGGTGCCTAGCAGTACCAATTGCTTCACCACAAGAGTTACATGTTCCCCATCTGACAAGACTGCTTTGGTCGGGGAGAATACTCCGGCTCTGCCCACGTGGATGTCGATTATTGCCAATTTTGGTCATACCTAAATGTACTGCATGAGAACTGAGATAATGTGGCATTCATCAACACCAACATTTAAGGAAGCTTTAAAGTGGGTAAATATGTATTGATATAAGACATGAAAGAAAGAAAGTAAGAAAAAAAGAAACATTTATGTAGTGCAAAGTGTATTAAGGTAACAGTGCCAAAGGCCGCTTATTCTTAACTAGTTGTTGATCCGCGACTTCCCCCTTGTGAAATACTGATCCCGTTCCCAAAAATAACAGGAAGCTCCAACCGTTTTGGTGTGTTTGAGTAAAATCCATCCATATCATCCCAACTATTCAAGATTATTGTTTAGTGGGATACGTAAATACACATAGGCACATCTTATACCTAATTGGTTACGCAGCATCTGCCGTGGAGGCCTCGTACATTGACGAAATAAAACAAACAAAACAGTATCAAAAATACAGCCAAAATTCTGCATAAATCTAAATTACAATACTTAAAACATAAAATCAAAATAATTCACTCAATGGCAGATACATAAATATGGCAGTGCTGACTTTAATGAGTTAAAGCTTCAGTGCGAAATATCATATTGCAATTTGTTATGAAGTTATAATTTTGTGACTCAAAGATTTTGTTCATCAATTTATAAGTACACGTACAGGCGAGGTGAAGTCAAATTGACGTGTCCTTTATATTAAAAAAAAACACGTAATGGACGTCAAATATTTATTTATTCTTGTATACTTTCCTGGACTTAAATTCACGGTAATATCGTTTTATTTCACGGTATATTCATTAAAATACCTGGTAGCGTAACGACGACGTAGCGGTAGCAACTACGACTATCCTACTACTAATAAATATTATAATCGTAAAAACGGATATAAGTTTGTTACTCTTGAACGTATAAACGGCTGAAGCGGTTTTAATAAAAATTGGTATGGAGCTGACACCCTGGATTAACACAGAGCCACATTTGTCATGATTGAATAGTTAAATGGTCAAGGTCATTTACCCCTGCAATCACCTTAATGTTGTTGTGATTGTAAATTGTTGTGTTAGTAAAGTGCATTTATTTTTCTTAATCTGATTTAATAAATATATTTTTTACATTATTTACCCAAAGTGTTTGTATTATATAATGTTCGAAGACAATAGAATATAAAATAATAGTTCCGATTTCGCTTAGAGTTATCTAGGGAGCACTCTATCACATTAAACAATTCCTTCTTTAATATAAATAGGTAGGTAGGTACTCTAAGGTTCCTATATTTTAGCAGGTAACAAAAATGTTCATAACATTAATCAATGTTTAATGACGTCGATGAGTCATGAACTAATGATTGATCATGACATGACATCACAATTTAGTGGGCTGTCATCTGCGACGCGCAACGAGTCCACTTATCGATATCCGACGCAAAGCGCGAGCTATCCAATCTGATTACAAGCATTTCAATATTTTGATATGCAAATAGGTACTATAGATGTAAGGATTTTTCATTGAAATGCCTATTTTATATTTACTTAGTACTGAAATTCCCACGGATACCTGCCACTGATCAGAAGGGGTGGTGTTGACGAACTCGAACTCGAACAGACTGTAACTGCATACCACCTAGAGTTTAAATTACCGAGGTGTAAGGAGACCTTATCTGAGGAGATCTAATCCCTCTCGCTCCTCGGCTGACTCTTGAGACATTTACGGCTTTGAGATGGCTCTAACTCGAGAACAACGGTATCCCCATCTTACCCCAGAAATGGCGCTTGCTTGCATCTGCTTATCAGCAGGTGGCCTAAACGGTTTCACGGAATAATATATCCAGCAATAGGATTGTCGTCTGGTCAAAACTTGACACTAATATGTATCTACATTACAGATTAATCCTAAATAGGTACGCAAGAAATGTTTGTTGCAATTTATTAGAAATGCAGCACAATCTTGGTATGGTAGTTTAACAACGACCACTCTGCGCAGAACCACAGAACAGACAAAACACTGAAATAAAAGAGAAAGAATTCACCTCTATTGTTTCCGTAAAAAAGGCTTCTTCTAATTTGAATAACAAAATAATTAGACAAAGAAACCTTCTATACTAGACAAGTTCGTTGTTTCGTCCTATAAAGATTCGGCCCAATGGGACGAATCACAGAAATTAAAAATAATTAAAATTATCGTAGAAGAAAAATGCAAATAAGAATAAACGTACAAAAATACATTAAGGTAGGTATATACGTGAATAAAATTAATCTTTTGTAAGTATTTTCGTACGGTGATAATTGAATTATTAGTCTTTTATCTAATCACATACTGTAATGCCAAAATTAAAAAACTAAAAACAATACTTTAATGACAGTGTTTACGCACAGATTTAAAAATATTAAAAAAAAAAACATTAAAGTACAGCAGCTCTTCTATGGCAACCTGTATTTTTTCTCTAAAACTATTCTATTCTATTTTGAGTATTCAAATTCAAAATTCAAAATTATCATTATTTTTTCTATAACGTTATAGTTCCAGCTGGACACAAGGCTACGTCAATGCATTTTTCTCTACATAATCTGTGGACACGGTGCACCGGGTATGGTATGGGGCGATTTTTAGGTACTGTACCCGACGGGGTTCAGCAGATGGATTTTGGCGCTCAATTATTATGACAGCAAATTATATTAATTTTGTTCATGAGATTAGATAGTGCACATAATTTAGTTTTAAAATACTCATGTGATACTATTAAAAAAACTCGCCTACAGCTCGGCTTTTTAACTCACACTCGTATTTTAAGAACCCTTGCTATGCAACAGTTTCATAAACTACTAACTATAAGATAATACAAAAACATGTAATACAATATTAAAACATGTAAGTAATAATAATTAAAGCGTCGTTAGCTTAGTGGTTAAGGATTCGGCCTTACAATCGAGAGGTCCCGGGTTCGATCCTGGCTATTACACTACCGACGTGAACCCTCTCCTAGCACAAGCAATTTAGCTTTATTAGCTTTATATTTAGTAACTTCGGTGCTAATATTCTTTAAAAAAAAAAGAAATATCGACTTGCAATAAGCATGACATTCTTAGGGGCTTGAGTTCAGTCAGCTTCAGAAAAATCTTAACTTTAAAACTAAGGTATCAAGAGCAAATCAAACTGTTTAGATAAAAATTGTATTGTTGTCGGAGCTAAAGATGATATCATAACAATCGGTCAGCAGGAAGGGGGAATATATACCACGAAATTAAGATTATTTTGAGGACTTCGTTCATCTGCAAGTTGGCTGAAATTTCAAAAACCGTAGTACCGTACTAAATAAGTAACATAATTAATAATTATCTTTATTTTCGAAAATAATTGCTTATTTTTTTATTTCATGCTTCAATACCTACATAGAAGCCTGAATCTCTCTAGAACTTATATGAAGTTAGTATTATTGAAAAGTGATAAATATATATGTTAGCGGAAATGTATGAAATCAAGGAATTGTATACAAATCCTAGGAAATGTGTGTTAATACATAGAATTCCTGCCGTTCCACCGGAAATGTGTGAAATAAATGGGTAATTGTCTATATTTGCGGATGATTTTGTGGAAAATTTATATTTTTGAATGAATAAAAAAAAATAACCACGAAAATTAATGCGGGAGCTTCGCTCCGCTCCGCTCCCGCATTAATCTTCTAACCTAATCTATCCAAGTTAAATTGCGTGGTGTGGACACTGCGCCCCGACCTGGATATATTATAGGTTAGAAGACTGAACCGAAAGCGAGGCTCCAGCATTAGCCTAAGTGGTTGCATTTTTTATAACCACCATCAATTTTCTTTGATACCATTTCATACATTTCCTGCTGCGCACTCGGCATTGTATACAATGCCTAGGCATTGTATAGAATTCCGGATTATACACATTTCCGGTAACATATATATAAATACTAACGGTTGTTAGTTCTTTCTTAAATATCTAAAATTAATTTTAATTAAACTAAAATTCCTCAAAAATTAATGAAAAGTTAACTACGAATCACAAGGCTACAGATACTAGATGGCCTTTCTCTCAAGCACTTAACTAATGACATTGCTCGAGGCGATAATGTGACAAATACCATATTATTTGACTCAGTAATTTGCCGCTCGGAATTATCGAACATGCTTAATAAAAGAGAAGTAACAGTCAAATCATTTCCACTATCTTATTATGAATCTCCTATTACGTGTATATTTTTTATAATCTACATATATATAATTATAATTAATAATAATAATAAACATAATAATCATTTCAGTTGCAACCCGTAATAGGAGCAACAAGCAATTGATCTTCATCTGTCTAAAATTGTTTTACTAATAAATAGGTTCATACCGTTAACTTCAGAATAATTTTATAAGTCGGTATTTCTAGTGGCCCTGGAAATCATATTTCCAGGAATTACGGCAGACATTTGTTACTTCGAGATACGTAATGCATTCATGATGAAAATGAAGATGATGAGTAGCGCATTGGAAATGACAAAAGGAAGGCATTGCGGAAGAGAGAGCCCAAGCCCTTTTCACGTGTGAAAATACTTGAATAATAGCTTATAAATCGCATAAGTAGTTAATTTTAGTATGTCCTTTCAACGACAAGCATCTATTGTTAACCCATAATATAGGTACATTTTTTCGTGCAGAAATCCCCACGAATACGTGTTTGTTGCGTTTATTTCAATATACTGTAATTGCCTTTCGAAAACTGTAAAGTAGATATAACTTTTATAAATGCAACTTTTTAGTAAGTAAACTTTTCAATCAATCAATCAATTAAGCCCACCGCCGGCAGTCCACTGCTGTACATAGGCCTCTCTCAATGTGCGCCATTTCACCCGATCATCCGCCTTCCGCTTTTAAATATAAATATTAAACAAAACAACCAATGGCTGACTAGAAAATTGTATCACATCGGTTTATACAAAATATATCTACTAACCTCAATAATTCAAAACCGGATTCTAGCATAAACTGAAACAGTCTATGTAATAACTTCTCACAGACTCATCCAAAAGTAGCATGGCCAAAAATATCTGAAATCAATATCGAGCACGAAGTAGAGACCCGCTAAGTTATTTAAAATGCAGTTGACACGTCATTCGAGTGAAAATGCAATATTCGCCTTGTCCATGCGGAACAGGCATATTCAATAGGTAGCCTTTTGTCTGAAATATTCAGGATACTGATTTAAAAGTAGAGCTTTTAAATAATTCAGAACATGAACATAATTCAATGCGTTGGTACTTACTTGTCTTATGTTAACAATGCTCTGATTTTTACTACCTAGAATTTTTTACAAAGCCTAATGAAGTGAGTGTAGTAGCCCTGTGACTAAACCAAATTACTAAAAAGATTTTACTTTAAAATGCACACAAGCGTATGCGCAAAAAAATGCACCTACTTACTCTCTTCAACAATGATGTTCAGATTTTCGTAAGATATAAATAAAAATTATCCTTTGGTCAGCGTTTGTAATTGTTTTGTAAACCAAAACAATTACAAACGCTGACCAAAGGATATTTTTACCAGACCAAAGGATAGCTGTTACGGCAGATTTTTTTTGTGAGCTACAGCTAACTAATCTAGTTGCACATTAATAGTTTGGGCAGCCGAAGTTCAGAGTATCAAATTAAATACCACCTCGCGACTTTATCCATACATCCATACAGACAAACAGACAGAAAGACAGACAGATATTAGTATGGATAAGGGGTTAGGCGTGAAAGCGTAACATACAGACAGTTGTATGTTACGCTTTCACGCCTAACCCACTCTACCGATTTTGATGAAATTTGGTATAGATATAGAGAAGACCTTGAGAAAGGACATAGGCTATGTTTGGTCGCGATAACCGACATCCACGCGGGCGGAGCCGCGGGCAAAAGCTAGTTATTAATAATTTCAATACATAACGTTACCTTCTTTCTAAATTAAAACATTAAAGCAAATAATAACAATGACCACGATTTTTTTAGCAATTGCTTTGAATTTCTGATACAGAATATAACCCTAAAGTATGTATTTTTATTATTTGAATCGATAAAGCTTTTGTTGTATTTCAGTTGTCTTAATGATGAAAATATTTAAAATAAAAAATAATAAAAGAGACCAGGACCTTTTGAGTTTCATCAAACATTCTTTAAAGTTCTGGTGGCGTTTGGAGTCGCAGACGTTAAACATTTTAATGAATCTTAGCAAGTTTCTCTTATAAATAGGTACTAGTACTAATATTTTATTTTGTAATGCTAGTAACAGACGTTCCTATTTGGCAGGTGCAGACCTCCGTCTGAAAGTTAACAACCACAGTATCAAACGTGTCGCACCTGGACTACTCGATGGATTCTAATTATTTGTTATTCATCAACAAATCTAATCTACCAATTCGCAAAGTTGTTGCAGCTTTCCGCTGGTCGGATCTGACTAAACTTTCTATTAAGAATTTATTTATTCAATTCAGATGAAGATTATAGGTACTTACGGTTCATGTCTTTATCATTTTTAGATGGGACCATCATAGTACAGATTTATACATTATTGCATTCTTTGCCCTACCACAAATTACCTAATAATATGTGAAATGCTTTCATTATTACATGGATTGATTATTTCGATATTCCTCTTATAACTGTGGCTTCTTTTAATTATCGTGCGAAAACTTCCCACGGATACCACCCCTACCGGAGCCGACCGACGAACCAACTAAAACGCACGCCGTCTTTGGGTCTTTGGTTGCCGGATGTGAGAATGCAGGAAACATATCTCTCGCACCCCGGCAGACCCAGGCCCGCGCTCATGGAGGACGGAGGTCGTTCTGCGAATGTTTGCACTAAGCGGGGTTAAAACCTAGGCCTCCTACGTATCGGCGGCGTTAACTAAAGCCACGCTACACGTCTATGTTACAATAAGAAGAATATTGTTTTTCAGACAAAGATGTCGGTTTATTCAACTTTCAACAGGCTTGGGCATGGTGCAGGCCCCTCCTAAATTGCTGTAATTACGGCATAATGTTAAAATAGGAACGCGAACTTCTTTATTCTTCATTTTTGTTAACTTAGGTTAATTACTTTATTATATTTTTTTTATAATTATACCTTAATTATCTTGATACGAGACATATGTACATTCGTCCATATTTAGCCTTAAGATCTTACTTTTTGTTAAAATTGACGTCTGTAAAATGGTACAGTGGAGTTTGTAGCGCCGTTTCTTCTCCACTGGTGCCTAGGAAGCGGTGGTAAACTTAATTTTAAGCAGAATTTGACGTCAAAACGCTGTAGTAGTGCTACACAATTTTGAATAAATACTTTGAATTTGAATTTGAACATGCAAAGACAACTTTAACTGAACACTAACTAGTGATTAGTGAAATATTCGTCTTTTACTTAGAGTAGTGAAACGTTAGAAAGAACATAAATAGCAACAGTGATTATAGGTTTTCGGCGGATAAGAAATTATCAAGAATTAATAATAATTCTTATGAGTAATAATAAAGAACGATTATTAATTAAGAACCTAAGACTACTTATAACTATAAGGTTATAAGTAGTCTTCACTCATTTTAAGCTTCAACCACACAGGTTCGTTATTATTGGTTGATTGTACCGCACGAATTATTGCATTTATCACAACCGAAATTAACGCAAAGATGATGCTGAATAGGTTATCACTAATGCACATTGGTGAAAAAAAAAACATTATTCAAAAGCACGAGCACCCATAACAAATAAAGCATGAAAAACAGGTGTGTTTTATTTAATACTAGCTTTTGCCCGCGGCTCCGCCCGCGTGGATGTCGGTTCTCGCGACAAAACATAGCCTATGTCCTTTCTCAAGGTCTAATCTACCATAATAGCAAATTTCATCAAAATCGGTTCAGTGGTTTAGGCATGAAAGCGTAACATACAGACAGACAGACGGACAGACAGACAGACAGACAGACAGAGTTACTTTCGTATGTATAATATTAGTATGGACGCACGATGGGCGGCCTTATCGCTAAATGCGATCTCTTCCAGGCAACCGTGGGATGGAGAAATATTCAGTAACACACACGTTAGGATTGTGGTGTAGTTGTCACATTAAAACAACGTGTCAGAATATATATTATATATAAATAATTAATAATATTAAGAATAAAAGATAGTTACCTACATTTTGTTACTATACAGGGTGTATTTTTGAAACGGGGCAGTAAGGGCAAATACCTTAACCGTTGCAGTTACAGTAAAACGTTCTTAAAAGACCTTCCCTAACTTTTTGGGACATTTTGAACTGCATTCACAGATTTTGTAAAAAACTTACAGTTAGCAAAAAAAATGCAAAAAGTTCAATTTTTTTTTATGCCAATCGATTCTATTTCATGTGGGGATCAAAAAACTCTATGGGACCATTTTAGCTTTCAGTACTAGAAAAGACAGAAATCGCCAAAAACGTTTCCCATACATTTCGTACGGAAATATGATAAATCAACTCGAAACTCATAGGTCAGGTAAAATTTTGAACTTTTTAAATAAAAAAAATCATTTAAACATTTAAGAAATTGGTTTATGAAATAAATTGCTCAAAATGATTTCCATTTTCACGAATACATAGTCTATCCTTTTTTGCACTGAACGAATGGCGGCTAAGAATGTTCTGGGATAAATATTACGTAAAATGGTCATTAATGCATCCTTGAGCTCTTGAACACTGGCGTACTTACGTCGTCTTATACACCTCGTTTTTCACGAAGCCCCATAAAAAAAATCAAGTGGTGTTAGATCGGGGCTACGAGGTGGCCACTGTGTTGGACCATGTGTACCTATCCACTGTGTACCGAAAAAACCAAACATTATTAGCCGCCATTCGTTCAGTGCAAAAAAGGATAGACTTATGTATTCGTGAAAATGGAAATCATTTTGAGCAATTTATTTCATAAACCAATTTCTTAAATGTTTAAATGATTTTTTTATTTAAAAAGTTCAAAATTTTACCTGACCTATGAGTTTCGAGTTGATTTATCATATTTCCGTACGAAATGTATGGGAAACGTTTTTGGCGATTTCTGTCTTTTCTAGTATTGAAAGTAAAGTAAATAAAGCTAATAAATGAAACTGATAAAGTTTAAATAGTAATAGTAGTATAATGGAAAATCAAACGAACTTACCTGTAAGTGAAGTTCGATGACTATTAAACGATGTGATTCGCCCGAGAGATTACATTTTAATTTACTTGTAGTAGCACGCGTGAGTGCTGCCATCGTACACAATTTTATAGCAACATTTAAAAAGAAAAAAATGTTAGCTAACTTGAGGGTATCTCATACACGTTTACCCCGTACAGGCCATCTGTGTTATGCGCTATTTCGTGGTCTAAAGGGAATCATCTGGACAAGGTCCAGATGGGGTCGGGGGGGGTTGTAATCTCTCGGGCGAATCACATCGTTTAATAGTCATCGAACTTCACTTACAGGTAAGTTCGTTTGATTTTCTATTAAACTTCAGTGATTCGCCCTTCGAGATTACATTTTAATTTACTTGTAGGATGTTTAGAGTGCACGAAATAGCATTAAGCAAATGATATAAAAAAGACGTCCGGCCATAACTCAATTATATTCTAAAAAGAACGAATAGATTACAGACCTGCATTACAAATGTAATGATATAATTATTCAAAAATGGACAATAATCTTATTGTTAAAAGTTTAATCAAAGCTACCCTGTAAAACGAGCGGGCGAATGTCTCATTAGAGTGCACCACCAAATCTCGATTATAGAATTTCGTGAAAACTTGGGAATTTCCAGACCAACTAGCGGTTTTCTTAATGGGGTCTATACTTACACCTAGCCTATTGGCTGCAGAAGTCGCTGCATGTCTCGTGCTATGCGCTTTAATAACTGACGTGTCAATCCCGTTTTCTGCCAGGGTGACTTTGATCCATCGACTAATCGACTGCGAACATACCTTACGGAAAGGTTTGTTAAAACTTATCAAAAGAAAATCACAATTACTTGAATGTCTTGTCGCGGAAAGAGTTAAATAATACTCCAGAGTCCTTGCTAGGCAAATAGAAGGACGTTCGTTGAAATAAGTTAGGTACAACGTGGGTCCACGAAGTTTGATGTAATACCCTGGTTCATAAACGCCGTGCTGACAATACTCCGGCAACCAAGGTAAGACTCCGGTGTATCTTGTGCTGGGGTGAATAGTAAATTCGGATTGAGCTGGAATTCGATTCTATCTGAATTTAATAATTTTACATAGAAAGGAAACCAGGGTTGTGTAACAATACCCTCATTTTTATAGAAAGAAAGACAGAAAGAAATTTATTTGGCAATCAGTCACATACTTAAAATTAGATTACTTTAACACTAATAATTTTTTGTAACGCCTTTTGTATCAGGCAGAAAGGTAACGCGTAGAAAAAATGTGAACGCGTCGACCCTAAACGCGTCAGGATCGCAATGCCAAGACACTAATTTGGGACATCTTTTGTTTATTCGGCTCGCAAATAAGTCAATCTCAGGGTGTGAAAAGGAACCGCTAATTCGAAAATCTGCGCTGTCTGCAAGTTCCCATTCTATGTATGTCCGCATGCGTTCGACGAGACGCTTCGTCAGCCATGTAGTATATTAGAGCTTATATAAGAAGCGTATATAGACAGACCCCGGTCTTCGCACCACCGCCAGATTTGTCTACTTATGTTACTTAAATGAGGGAATTGAATGCCTCCCATTCTGTTGATGTATGAGATTGCTGTCGAATTGTCGATCCTTAAAAGAATCTCTCAATTCCTGCAATCTTTTGCCAAAAATTTGCCAAAAGTTCTAAAAACTTTATACGTTTGGTAACATCTTGTCCTGACCATTTTTATAGAAAAACTTTAGTCTACCAGCCTGCGGCGTTGCATTGTAGTCACCCGGACCCGGAGTTCCCTAACTCCGCGAGCACCGGCTGTGTACTGGCGGGGCTCAGCGGTCGCTCTGCCGGCGCGGCAGCGGCGCACAGTGGTCCGGATTTGAAAAATGAGTGACTTAGGGATCATCTTTCTCTTTTCGAATTTTTCTTTATGGCAATGGATAGATCTTATTAACCCTAATAACAATTGTTCTAGGTAATTTTCTTAATGCTTATGGTTTGGGTAAAAAAAAATATTTTCAGTTTTCTTTGTATGAAACTGGTCATAATGAGTTCAATTGCTCCCAAGTCTTTAGCGATCCGGCTTTCAAACCTTTTTTTCTTATTCCTTGTCCTATTTGCTATATTGTAACACTATTAACATATACCTAAACTTGCAATTCTGCCAGATAAAGGGATCGAAAAATATTGAATTTTGCTATGCTAAGTTTTTAATTTTTTTACGTTCCTGTGGCCTATATTTGGTTTATGGGGCCCCACTAAGATTTTTAAGACCAAGCTTATTTCACCTGCTAGGCTGTACACAATGTACACATGCTGATTGATAGACTAGATACTGCCAAACATGGTAAAGTTTTACATAGAATTTTTACATACGTTCTAGTATAAAATAGTAAGATTACGAAATTTAGTTATAACATATATATCAAAATTGATGCAACCCTGGTATATTTTTACAAAAAAATACTTCATTTACGCATTATTATTCCTATTTGATGTCATTCTTTAATTATTGTCATAATCACTTCAACCCTAAACAGAATCTTGATATAACCAATATAACTAATTAAGTCATTGCTACTTTTCAAAATATCCAATATGTTTGCCTAAGCCTCACCGGTTTCACTTTATGGGATTTAAAATTCGTTATGTTAATATCTGAACATTAGAACTTTAAAACAAAAATACTATATAGGTATGTGGGTAGATCAAAATAATGAGCAATACCAGTTCAATATTTTACGCCATAAGTTTGGGAGAAATAAGATTTAGATTTTTTAAAGGGTCAAATACATATCAGATTAGATCACAAAAAGGTGAAAATGTCAAATTAAGATTTAGCGAATACATTAAAATTATTAGGTGCGTCAAAATAGCTTTACTTAGCTTGGTCATGCAGAACAGTGTTCAGCATGATAAATGACATAATTTACTAAATAAAATACATGAAGTTACGTGGATGGTGCTAGCTAGGGTGTAAATTTAGACAAATAGTTAAATCTTACTCTCCCATAAAGTTTGGGGTAAAATTTAGAACTAGTATTGTGCAAAATGTTGATCTACCGACATCCTACAATATAAATATTATAATGCTCAAGATTCGCAACTGGCTCATAAAAAGACAGTGTTTTTAAATTTACTATTTGTGTTCGTTTATTGGCACTGCTTCTTACTTAGTGTGATACTTAGTGTGATCTTTTATTAATTATGGAGAGTTTAGTTAATAATTTGGATTTCTTTGTCATCTTATGACATGAGTTGAAATAGTTTACGGACAGTAAAAACGTTTTTTAGAAGTTTACCTACAACAACTATTAAATATTGAAGATAATATTGTTTTCTGAAAATTTTGCCAGAGGTTTTGCTCAAATGTAGATACTAAATGGGAACAATCGAGTCGCACTTTAGCCCCATTTATCAGAAGAAATAAGAAGTGGTTAGAATTCAATAATTTGGCCTAAAGGATTAATTCGGCTATCAGTGAATCCTGAATTAGAAGATGAAATTAATAATGTTGAAAATCTGCCACCATCAATACCAGAAGCTGAAAAAGTTTTGAAGAAGAAGGGTTAAGACAGAAACGAAGACGTTTAGAGCGATTCAATAAATCGTTGTCGCCAGAAGAACAAAAATTAGTTAAAATAAACACCTTGAAATCTACTGGAAATGAAGATATTGGAAAAATAATGGATTATTTGCTCAGTTACCCAGAAGATTAAGAAAAAGTCAAAGATTGTTTAAGAGAGAGTAAAGGAAAAGATCGTACATATTTACCCGAGAAAGCGCTGGCTTTAGCAGTTTCACTAAAGTTATCTAAGTGGTAATATATATGAACCTCAGAAAATCTGCCCGCGAAGATGGCTCTGATTTGTATCCCTCTTATCATATATAAACTACTAGCTTTTGCCCGCGGCTCCGCCCGCGTGGATGTCGGTTATCGCGACCAAACATAGCCTATGTCCTTTCTCATGGTATAATCTACCCCTATACCAAATTTCATCAAAATCGGTTCAGTAGTTGAGGCGTGAAAGCGTAACATACAGACAGACAGACAGACAGACAGACAGACAGACAGACAGACAGACAGAGTTACTTTCGCATTGGAATTTGGATTGGAAGCAAAATTAAGGTGTTATCCAGAGTAGGAAGACATTATAATAACCGAAGATGGAGTTTCTTTTAAACTGCAAGCTTTACTCAATTTGACGACATCTAGACTTTTGGAAACGATTAATTTTGATTTGGACTTTTTTTGCGATTACGTTCTGACCTAATTAACTTAATTGGATTCTGACATATTCATCTATTTTATAAATTTTGACATCATTTTAATATTTTGTATGCCTCAGGCAGATCATAGCTTAGACTAATATAACGAAGGTATATTCTATTACCTATACTTCACGTAATAAATGAATTTGAATTGAATTAGATTAGTTATTCATAATAATAAGGTATAGATAGAATTCTACGTAGAATTTTATAATGTTTGGCAGTATCTAGTCTATCAATCTGCAGGTGCACATTGTGTACAGCCTAGCAGGTGAAGTAAGCTTGGTCTTAAAAATCTTAGTGGGGCCCCATAAACCAAATATAAGGCCACAGGAACGTAAAAAAATTAAAAAATTAGCATAGCCAAATTCAATATTTTTCACTTTTTTCGATCCCTTTATCTGGCAGAATTGCAAGTTTAGGTACATGTTAATAGTGTTACATTATAGCAAATAGGACAAGAAATAAGAAAAAAAAGGTTTGAAAGCCGGATCGCTAAAGACTTGGGAGCAATTGAACTCATTATGACCCGTTCCATACAAAGAAAACTGAAAATATTTTTTTTTACCCAAACCATAAGCATTAAGAAAATTACCTAGAACAATTGTTATTAGGGTTAATAAGATCTTTCCATTGCCATAAAGAAAAATTCGAAAAGAGAATGTTGATCCCTAAGTCACTCATTTTTCAAATCCGGACCACTGTGCGGCGGTCCCTTGTGCCCACCACGAATCGAGCTCGTCCTCGCTGGCGCTCGGTGAGAAAGAAGAAAGAAAGAAAGAAGAAAAAATATTTTATTCAAGCTCCTCACAATGTGCATCTTACTAAAATATTATTACAATTTTATAAATAATATAGGTAGGTAAATAAATTAAATTAATGGAGGTGGCGGCGGCTGGCCCCTCCAGTTTAAAAACCCCTCGAAGTAGAAGGATCTGATGGTCTACGTCTGGGTTGCACCCTCTGCTTAACAGCAGGAGGTCTCAACTCTGCGCCTGTTCTTGTAATGGCTGTCATCGACTTTCTTGTAAATCGTTTCAAAAAAGTGAGTCATCTCACTTTAGATCTTTAATATTATCTTTGACATCTTTATTATGGCAATTCAACAAAAGAGCACGCCTAATTTGTGTTTCACAAAAATGAATGTGACATAGGTAAAAATCCGCCAGTGTCACTAAGATTCTTTAGGATTTAATTCTTATAATCATCATCTATGAGAGCTGAAGTTAATAGAGTTGATACAGTATTAGCTACGCCAGTTATCTTATAATTCGATGGAGCCGGCTGCACGCACGAAAAAACATGGCGTCATGCGGCGTTACCTCGCTTTGAGGCGTTTCATTTAAAGCTTGAAATGCAAGCGAGAGCGCGGAACGAGCGACAAATCAAACAAATAAAATTTAAATTTTCTTTTGAAAAATGAAACCATTCCATCAGTATTTTCTTATGACGTTGTCACGTAACTATCGTCAGTAAACCGACTTTACAGATAACCAATTTTTTGTTTGGAATAACGAAGGACTTAATAATGTCCCCTTCCACCTCGTCTTTCAAGCCATCAACCAAAATGTCAGACCACCGAGAGGCAACATCCTTATGTATACAAGGGCCAAATTTATTTTCCTTTGGGAGCTCTCTTCCCAATGAACATAATAATATATCTAGCTCTAATTCGGTACTTAGCTCCGTAGGAGTCAGCGGCGCGAGCGTATCTGCAGAAAATTCCTGGCCAGTGGGTGTCAGCGCTGGCGCGCGCGGCCGTGGACATAGCTGCGGGTGCGGGCTGCGGGCGCGGGCTGCGGGCGCGGGCTGCGGGCGCGGGCTGTGGAGTGGTTGGCCCCACACTGGTGGGCCGCAAAACCACAAACTGTAACGCGGCCCTATTAGTTGGCATCCGCATCAGTAGTGCCGATCACGTCAACTCCATCCTTACTGCGTGGAATTTCCATAATAGCGTGTCTATATTATGAGATCGTGTCATATATTCGTCTAATCTAACCGGGTGATGGACATGACTCAAAACACTCCAAAAATTAGCCACGGTACCAGTCTCACAGACTGGACTCCAGACATGGATGTTATTATATTGATCACCGATTCAAAACACTCCAAAAATTAGCCACGGTACCAGTCTCACAGACTGGACTCCAGACATGGATGTTATTATATTGATCACCGATTCAAAACACTCCAAAAATTAGCCACGGTACCAGTCTCACAGACTGGACTCCAGACATGGATGTTATTATATTGATCACCGATTCAAAACACTCCAAAAATTAGCCACGGTACCAGCCTCACAGACTGGACTCCAGACATGGATGTTATTATATTGATCACCGATTCAAAACACTCCAAAGCTAGTCACGGTACCAGCCTCCCGGACTGGACTCCAGACATGGATGTTATTATATTGATCACCGATTCAAAACACTCCAAAGTTAGTCACGGTACCAGCCTCACGAACTGGACTCCATACATGGATGTTATTATATTGATCACCGATACAAAAACTCCAAAGTTAGTCACGGTACCAGCCTCACGGACTGGACTCCAGACATGGATGTTATTATATTGATCACCGATTCAAAACACTCCAAAGTTAGTCACGGTACCAGCCTCATGGACTGGACCCCAGACATGGATGTTATTATATTGATCACCGATTCAAAACACTCCAAAATTAATCACGGCACCAGCTTCACGGACTGGACTCCAGACATGGATGTTATTATATTGATTACCGGCTCAAAGCACTTTAAAGTTGTCATGGTACGAGCCTCGCGGGCTGTACTCCAGACATGGATGTTATTATATTGACTACCGACTTTTCATCACTTCATTTTGCAAATTCACCTTTTTTATATTTATTTATCGTTTATACAATTTGTATACAACAAAGATACATAAGCATTACAGAAACCTAGGCGGTTTATTATCTATGCTTAAGGAGTACGCTAGTACTATTATCTATTCTGTGCTTAAGGTGTTAAATAACAATAAACAAGTGAGTTTAAATAGCGTGATTTGAGTCTGTTTGTTGACATTATGAGGCTTAATGTTAGGTATCTACATTGCGCAATTCCGAGGGCGGGCAGCGTTATTAAGTCGAGGAACCAGGTAGGCAGTCGTTCGTTCGCCGAAGGTATTATTCGTGCCGCTCGGCTGGCACAATATGCCTCGAGCCACTGCCCGCATGTATACAGGACGGCATAGATTTTGCCGAAAATTTTGATTAGAAAAGATTTTTCTTAACTACCAAATGCTTGACTTGGGTATGCACTCTTGCAATATTAAAACAGACCATTGTCATTATCATTGATCTGCTGTTTGATGTTTTTTGGTACATTTTTGCGAAGAATTCTTCGCTGTAGATTAAAAATACTTGCAGATATCTGTTATAGGTATGTACGACCGTAGCTGCTTAATCCGTATTGGAAATAAGATTCAGCTAGGGAGTTATACAACATCATTTTGACTTTATATGGAATGCGATTTTTTAATAATGATATGTTAGCGAGGAACTACCTGAGTTTATCGGAAACATACTTGATATGGACTCCAGTTCATTATGCTATCGCACCTGCAAAGGATGTTCGTCCACATATCATCATCACCACACATCGTCATCGTACTCACCATAATTCCAATCGGTTTTGAAGATTACTGGAAGTCGATTTGTAGCTGCGGTGACGGCGCCTGCGACGAATCTTTGACTTTTGGCGTTTAGCTTCTTGATTTTTCGTTTTAAGTAGGTATTCCTCTTCATCACCATTGTAATGTTTACGCTTTCCCATCTTGTTCCGACACAAATCACATAAACTATCACTATAAATCTAATATATTTTAACACACAAGAAAAAATAAGTGCACGATGGCCGCCACACAAAACGTGTATGAGATACCCTCAAGTTAGCTAACATTTTTTTCTTTTTAAATGTTGCTATAAAATTGTGTACGATGGCAGCACTCACGCGTGCTACTACAAGTAAATTAAAATGTAATCTCGAAGGGCGAATCACTGAAGTTTAATACAAGACAGCCTACGACAATAAGTGACTATCACATATATAAAAAGTGACACACGCGCGGCCAAAGACGACGAGATTGTCTATGTCTGTAGCGAGAGTTTATCTTCACATTACATCAGAAAGCTAAAATGGTCCCATAGAGTTTTTTGATTCCCACATGAAATAGAATCGATTGGCATAAAAAAAAATTTTGAACTTTTGCATTTTTTTTGCTAACTGTAAGTTTTTTACAAAATCTGTGAATGCAGTTCAAAATGTCCCAAAAAGTTAGGGAAGGTCTTTTAAGAACGTTTTGCTGTAACTGCAACGGTTAAGGTACTTGCCCTTACTGCCCCGTTTCAAAAATACACCCTGTATACAGTAGACAAATAATACAAAACTTACATACTGAAGCATCTACATGTTCTGAATGAATGCAAAGAGGTGATCTTTATTATCATAGTATGGTTTGGCCTTATACATGGCTACGATGCATGGTTGTTGCTAGAGCGACACATGAAGGAGATGAATATCTGAAATATCATGAAAATGCTACGGCAGACGTGTGGTGTCACGCGGAAGGATTACGTGAGGAACTCCCGCATCCGTGGAAATTATGTCTATGATATTGTAGATAAAATGCAGAGAAGTCGCCTTCACCGAAGTGGTCACATTTTGTGGTGACCTACCACCTATGAAAAGAGAATTAAGAGTCTCTGTAACTCATTTAGCAAAGATACACCACTCACTGAGTAATCATTAAATCTCAGATACTATAACACTTACAAACTTCAAATTTGTCAGGTGTGTTCGTTATTTTCGTACCACTTGCTCAAAAAAGTGAAATTCTATGCCACAAAAAGCGAACATAACAATAGTCATTTTTAACCTGTTAAAACAGGGACAGAAAATCGAACTGAATTTCATTCATCCTCTAGGGGGAGAATGTGCTTTAAATTTAGAATACTTGCCGAAATTTATACTGAACTACATATGTGTTTACACCATTGAGTTTGTATAAAAGCTTATACATCTTTTTGAAAAAGGAATACGCACTTATTATGCAGTTATGATTATTAAATAAAATTACGAAAACCGACGAGGCCGTATGAGCTGGATGCCTTTGCTTTTCCGACAAAAAAATATTAGTCTAGAAATTTGCCGCGTTTTTGTTTTCTTCAAATACATAAACGTTAAGTTTACATATTTTAATTTATTTTTATGAATAAGTTAATGTTCTAAAAATACGTTACGATGTTAAATCAAAGCGACAGTGACAGTGAATTGTCGGATTCCATCAGCGCAAATGCTGCCGCAATTATATATAATTTGCTTCCAACAAAATCCAAGAAATTATTATAAAAATAGCTTTTGCCCGCGGCTCCGCCCGCGTGGATGTTGGTTATCGCGACAAAACATAGCCTATGTCCTTTCTCAAGGTCTAATCTACCCCTACCTATACCAAATTTCATCAAAATGGTTCAGTGGTTTAGGCGTGAAAGCGTAACATACAGACAGACAGACAGATAGACAGACAGAGTTACTTTTGCATTTATAATATTAGTATGGATTATTTAAAAACTCAAGAAGAATTTTCAACGTGGAGAAGTGCGAAAGGCCTATCAATTTCAGAATCCGTACTTCTTATCTATTTTGATTATTTATCCAAGACAAAGAATCCGAATACACTTTGGTGCATAATATACTCAAAACTGAAAGCTACGCATCAAACACAGCTAGAAAAATTGAAATAAAGAGATTCACGAAATTACTGGCTTTTTAAAAAAGAAAATCAGAAGGGCATTGCGGAAAAAACTATAAAATTTTTACGACTCAAAATGTGGAAAAATTTCTTAATGAAGCTCCTGACGAAACTTTTCTGGCGACAAAAGTAAGTATACATGATTTAACTATGAATATTTCGTATCGTAGTAATGGTAATTATCCATACTAATATTATAAATGCGAAAGTAACTCTGTCTGTCTGTATGTTACGCTTTCACGCCTAAACCACTGAACCGATTTTGATGAAATTTGGTATAGGGGTAGATTAGACTATGAGAATGGACATAGGCTATGTTTGGTCGCGATAACCGACATCCACGCGGGCGGAGCCGCGGGCAAAAGCTAGTTCTATATATTTACCTGTTTTTTATCTTTGATAAGGTCTTAGTTTTTGGACTCAATGGTGCTTGCCGCGGATGTGAACTTGTAAACTTAAAGGTGGAGGACGTTGAAAATTATTCCAATTAGTTACTCCTGAATGATTAATGTAAAGGAAACTAATACAAAGAAAAATCGGTCATTCATTGTACAAGGATCTATCCGCCATCTTCAAGGCCCACGCCAACCTCACCTGTTCATTGATGGACGAATCAGATGGCAGCGGTCTATAAAAGCTGTATAAACATAATGTACAGAAAAAGAAGAAGTAAGTGCATCCCAGGTTCTGAAGTGAAAGCCTCGGTGCAACCTAATTCAACGACTCGGTATCGGCAGTATCGGCAAGCTCGGTTAGATAATTTATTTTAAACTAGCTTTTGCCCGCGGCTCCGCCCGCATGGATGTCGGTTATCGCGACCAAACATAGCCTATGTCCTTTCTCATGGTCTAATCTACCCCTATACCAAATTTCATCAAAATCGGTGTAGTGGTTTAGGCGTGAAAGCGTAGCATACAGACAGACAGACAGACAGACAGAGTTACTTTCGCATTTATAATATTAAGTATGGATAGTATGGAAGTACGGATATAGGATAATACCCAATGCTCTCGTACGTACCCCACACTCTCGTACTCGACCATCTATCGGACCCGCTGTGACCCAGCACCTGCACAACTGAGGACCTGAACGAGGTGACTGAGGTGGTTGTCAAAATCTGGAATGATATTCGAAAGAGGCAACCAACTTGCCACCTAAGTATACTTAAAGGCACAAAAACAGAATAGGACACGAAGTGTGTCGGGTGAATTTTAATGTTATATTATTGTACGTATAAATTATGAAACATTTTACGAAACGAAATTCTTAGCTATCTATGGCTATATATATATAAATAATGCATTCACTGTGCGGGTCCATCGTGTGGCAGAGAGAAAAACTCGAGCATACTCCGAGACTTGTGACTCGGGCTATATTAGGCTATATTAGGTTTAAAGCTTCTATAAGGGGTCCCCTTACAGGGGGACTGCTCTGCCAACTGAGCTATTGGCAGAGCAGTCCCCCTGTAAGAGAAAGGTCGTGAGTTCGAGTCTCACTTGAGCATTTCATTTTTTTCCAATGTTTTTCGAAATATAAGATGGTTTGTGTATGCTACAAAAACTCAAAATTTCTACACCGATTGA
Source organism: Eilema sororculum (assembly GCA_914829495.1). Classification (NCBI taxonomy): domain Eukaryota; kingdom Metazoa; phylum Arthropoda; class Insecta; order Lepidoptera; family Erebidae; genus Eilema; species Eilema sororculum. The sequence goes on along the minus strand of OU618543.1, from coordinate 12,320,390 downwards.
GCTCAAATTTTGAAACGAAATACAACACACTTCAGAGATGGTGATTTAGTCAGAAGATGGTGCTACAGTTATGTTATAGGATTATTCGCGAACTTATTCCTGGGTGAATCCGGGACCCGGATCGCTAGTATTATATACTTGTAACGATTTTCAGTTTTAAATTAGGTACATTTACGTAAACCCGGTTTCTTTAAGTTAATGATATTGCTCGAGGCAATGATGGGACAAATACCGTGTTATTTGAATCACACATTTCTCAGAAATTCAAAACATAATAAAAGAGGCAAACCGGCACAAATAATTTCCAATATCGTTAAATGATTCTCCTATTACGTATTTCAGTTTTGTGAGTGAAAAGGTAATCGTCCTATAACTGTCCTAGAATTTTATTTCGAGATTTTTTAACATTACATGACATTACTTAGGTACACATTGCGCTGCTTGACTCACCTGAGCAAGACCAGTGCCACTTGTTTGATTATTTTTCTAAGTGCAATTTTATCATTTAACATTTGAGTGAGTCCGAGCTGATTCATCTCACAATATTTTTTTAATTACTTGTGTAAGTAGAGAAAAGCTACAGTATTTGACCCATAATTACCTGTGGGTTGGCAGTTAATAGAAGTTTTATAAATGAGATCGTAGTGTTTTTGTTATGTAGTTGTTGTTTTTAGATTCTAGTGGGTCCGGTCGAGAACAAAATATTCCCAAAATGCCTGATTGTCAAACCGTCTGTTTCCCCAGATGTCTGAGTTTTATCTTAAAGAGAAACATGCCCAGAATACATGGTAGGAGGCAGTGGCAAAGGGGGAACATTTTCAAAGGGAAGAAATACTTATTTAAATCTAGATTGTCATGCAACATCGTATCCACTGGGAATCCTGCAGGAATCAGGTTACAGGGACCCTTCGGTACTGGTAGGAAGATAATCATGATGAACAAAATGACAAATCCCAGAGGTTCACAATTTTGCTGTTCGTCTTTTTCCATGGGGTCTATGATGCTTGTAAGCTGATCAAATCAAACATCACAGTCAGAATAGAATCGCATCATAATGTTTGCAGTGGTAGTAGAATACCTACTTACACTACTGATGAGATATTTTCATGAGACTGTTAGAAGTAAAATAAAATTATGTTGTCCGTACATTTTGTCTTAAGTAAGAACTAGCTGAGCCGGCGAACTTCTTATCGTCAATTATTTTCCGCCCGCGTAGCGTCCGATCCCTTTTCTGCTCTCTACTATATTAAGCATACATTTAATACATTTATACCTTACCTACCTATTACTCTATCAATTAAAAGAAACTGCATCAAAATCTGTTGCGTAGTTTTGAAGATATAATCATACATATAGGGACACACAGCAGCGACTTTGCTTTATACTATAATAATATTTCCCAACATTCTACACACAACGCTATCTAGACCCATGGTAAGCATAGCTTAACTAGCTTGTGTTATAGAATCTAGAATGCGGATAAACATACTTAAATACATTTTTTTTTTGTAAATACATACATATTATACATAGAAACACCCAGACCAATGCAAATAGCCATATTCATGCATACAAATATTTGCATTGAGCGGGAATCGAACCCGCGCCTCCTGCGTGGCAGTCGCGTTCACTACGACCACGCCACGGAGGCTGTCTTACTATGTAGTGATTAATCGAAATTACTTAATTACTTACTGCTTAAACCTATATTCTTCTTCTTCTGTCGAATTGACGGCACTTCTACTTTCATATTCTGTTTACTGGGAAAATTGCGGCTTCCTGTTATGTTTTCTTGGAGATACCTACACATAAGATCCTCCGGTGTGCAGGTAGGTATATGGGCATGCACACAATAATTTTAGCAGTTGGGCAGGGTATTTTTTTTTTTTTTATCGTGCGAAAAACCACGGAGCCGGAGGGGGCGGTTATGTCGGACTCGAACCGACTAAAACGGACGCCGTCTTGGGTCCTTGGTTGCCGGAGGTGAGATTGCCAAAAGCATATCTCTCGCACCCCGGCAGACCCAGGACCATCTCTTTCGAGATGGCCCCCTTCGGGTTGTGGGGACCAAAATGTCCCCATCTAGCCCCGGTTACGGGGAGGCGCACTTTGCGCCGCCGCCGCGGCCTGCTTCTGCTAGGGTGACAGGTGGCTCCACCGGTCGTTGGGCAGGGTATAGTTATACTAGCTATAAATTACGTATACCTAAGTATTTTGTGTTCGAAACGTTACTTGCTGCTATAGCGCACTTTGAGAAAACTCTATGTCCAGCAGTGCATTAAGCATTTGGCTAATTAATAATTCATTTATTGCCCAATTCTGAGATCTGTTGATTGAATAATCTATCAATTAGCCCATTGCAGTCCACTGCTGAACATAAGCTACAACCAACGTTTGCCACTTCGTCCATTGATGGATATTTCATATTTATTAACTTTTCATTTAATTATTACAAGAATACCATCAATTGACAATAAAATTAATTCAATCGTTAATCTTACTACATAATTTAAAGATCGTCTTTTAAATTCGTTACTGATCAAGTCTTGGCGCCGACTGCCAATGTGACATTAGGTTTGTAATTCCAATCTTATACTATGTAAATAAATAATATGTAAGTAATTAGCCAAATAAAAAAGTTTGTTTCTTTATCCGGTACGAAATTTTTATCGAATCCGCATGCGGAAAAGTCACGCTGGCTCTTTGGCATTTATATAGGTAGGTACACTAAATATAAATGAATAATATGAATTAGTTTGTGCTCCATTTAAACATTTAAGATTACTAAAATATTGGTCCTGGTTTTATAAATACATAGATGACATTGAAGATATACTCTACTCTGATATTACACCCTCGAGGAGGTTTTACTGCGATTTAAAGGTTTTAGCCCATTCACATATTATACTTAAGTCCACAGTCCACACAATCACACACTAGTGAGGCATGAAGCGTAAATATTTGTGCAACCATCTCTCGGTTTGCTGGCTGCGGTTCGCATCAGCGAGAGGATTTACCTGTCTGATCCACTTCACCACCTCTTTTAATTATTGTCTACATAAATTGCCCACACCAGTAACAATTGAACTTTTGCTGATAGTTAAAGAGTAATATAGGTTGCAGTTATCTGTCACTACTACATTACCTATATCAGAAGTCATTATCAGGCTCTTAACGATTTCCTGGTTGCGTCCAATCCAATGTTTTTTCTTCTTTCCGGATGCGACTATCTTCAGAACTCTCAATTTTGGGAGAAAGCCTTTGCCAGAATCGGCTTGTCGATGCATCTATTAAGGGAAGCATGAATGTTTAATAAATGGACCGTCGATGAGCGATGAGCTACGCATGGATACGCATGGATAGGAGCTTAGCTTAAAAAATGTTTGGTAGGTACAAGTATCACATTGTGTTAGAAGCTTCCAAGTTGCTAGAGTGGTAATCATTTACATAATATCCATCATCATTATCGTCTTCGAGCTACTCGCGTTCCCAGGCTCACCCCTCGAAGCGTCTAGATAGCGCTTGAAGCCCTTCAAATCAGCTAAAATGTCCTAGAACCATATTATTTTACTTCTAAAATAACGAAAATCTCTTACCCGATACTCATACTTACTCAACTTTAGATTAGAGTTTACGTTTATATTTTGTTTTCACGTAAAACTGACGTGTGCTCCATAAGAAACACGCAAACGCGTTGTTCCGTCTTCAAGCCTTTGCCTCCTGAATCTCCTAAAATAAAAAAATAAATGGATATGTTTTAAAACTATTTTCGAAATAAAAGGCTTTGCAATTGGGCAATGTGATCTCCCATGAACATAGACAATGATGCACATATCAGGTTATATGATAAAGGTCAGCAAATTTTTATAACGGTATTATAAATGTCATTACTATTATTATGAAGGAACTGGGTGAGATCTTTTCTCCACCAAGTTAAGATGTGATAAGCCTGGCGCACCATAGTCCAGCAGCTGAAAAACTGAATTAAAGCCTAGAAAAATATAGCTAAAGTCTTAAAACTAAAAAATAAAGTATAATAACCAAATATAATTTACAGACACTTTATCATAAAATTACTCCACATCATCATCGACTTGCCACTCTAAAGACTTAGGTTTGACGTATATGCCTGCCCTATTATATGCAATCACATATAAATAAGAAGCCATACATTTTATACTATATTGTTAATTGCACTATCAACTACGGAAAAGAGTAAATACTTCATCTACAAGAAATATTTTTACTCCCTTTTTTATAAGTCTAAGCTACAGGTTGGTTACTATTAGCACATTTGGAATTATTTGGTATTACTTCTCATAGTTTTCAATAAAAATAATCCAGGATTAAGGTTCTTATTATAGTATGTGTACCTATGTAAAATAATGTTTCATTTAAAAAAATACATAGTTTAAACATTCTGAAAATTAAGATAACATAGGTTTATTAATTTAACGTAATTCAGATTTTTTAAAAGGGCAGGATACAGAATAAAGATTAACAACGCATACAAAACTTGTTCCATTTTCAAAGTAATAGGAATTGTCTCGGATTTCAAATATAGAATAGAACCCACAATAGTGATAGAGAGTGTATCTATCGTGTCAATCGACATTAGCATTTGATGCATAATGGTCGTCACAATGTGGAAAAAATTTCTAACTTATTGGAATAAAGAAGATTGGGATTATTCTGTAGGGCTGGTTGACCCTTTGGAATTTCATAAAACATTTTTTTCAATATTAATAGCTTTTAGAGTAGCTGATATTGAATACAAAAATAAATCGAGGTAAGTCTATGTTGATAACAAAAAATATTAACGGGAATTAACGCGTTCAAGGTACATATGGACATAAATACAACCTTTGATTTGCCTGACGTTTCGACGTGATTACATCGTTAACATTATTGTATTAGTCTATATTTCTCTTAGATAATAATGCCCTTAATCTGAAAATCTAGCATAGTGAAATGAAATAAACAGACATGATTTCTACCTAAAAATAAAATCAAAAGTCACCATCAACCAACCAGCGCCCTGAAACACGAAAAATAAAAGTTTATTTCAATCCAATATTTCGGATAACTGTAATGTCCTTCGCTTAGACTAAAATGAAATGGTTGTCCGTAAATTTCTTGGAACTGCAGAGGGTAAGGTAGATAAGGCTATCTACCTTACCCTCTACTGTACAAAGTGGCTACTATCAGTAGGCACTGGTAGTAGCCACGTAAGTAGGTACATATCTCTTCTCGTCACAGCTCTCCTACAAAACTCACAAGATTTATGACACTTTCCGTTCGCTTTCCTGATAACCAAAGTAAGGCAGAGAAAGAGAAGGAAAGTAGATCCCAGGTTAGCGTCTGCTTTATTTTTACCATCGTCATAAAGGCTGTGATAGAGGCTGATATACTTTGTATGTCTTTAACTTCTTAACGGATTCTATCGCGTTTCATTTGTTATTATTTACAAACTATGTGACAACTACCATCATCAGTCACTCGGCGATCATGGCTGCTAAAAAGTAGCCAGAACATCGTCGCACTAAAAGTAAATAAAAGCAAAGAAATCGTAATATTCACGTAAACTTCAGACAGAAGTATTTTTATCTTAATTTCTAGATGGTGGCATCAAAATACAGCTTTATTGATTATCGCATTCTTTGGCCAATGCGTTGTATCCTTGTCACTATTCCATGGACTGACTCTATTCGATATTCTTCTGATCACTGAGTCTGGAACATACGTTTTATTGATATCCTACAAATTTTTGATATTGAAGTCTATAAAGACAAATTTGACTCAATATCATAATTTGCAGAAGTCTATGAAGAGAGACTTTAATTACATTTGTACTGAGGGGCAAAAATATCGGTAAGTAAATTTATACTAATTTATAAATTAAACATACTTATAAAATAAAAATAACCACGTGAAATGGACGCGAATACTGAGATCTGATATGCCTGGCCGTCCAGAAGTTCAATAAGAAGAAGTAAAACATTATAGTGATAATGTACACAAACATATTAATGTAAAAAGTATACTTATTATTATGAAAGTTTGCCCAGATTGTGCGTAAATTCTGAGAATTGATGCCTTGCAGTTTCTACATCCCACTGTACTTAGGCTGATTATTATTTCGTTTGTTAGAGTTATTATTGAAGTTTTATTTTTAAAGTCTAAATTGTTTATTTTGTTAAAACTTACGATATACAGGGGGATTCTTGACCTCGAATGATTTCTGCCAAAAAAACAGCAACTGTAACTTCTTTACTAGAAATAAGTACGGGCCTCTCCGACCACCACGTCAGGGATTACGTAACAGTAAAATCACGGCGCTAGTTAAAGGTTAATTTGTCAAACCATTATAAGTCCAGTCAATTAACTTGACACATGGATCAGCCATGCGTGACGATCATAACCTGTCAAGTCGTCTGTTTCTCGCATGATTTCATAACAATGTTTTCTTTTACAGTGAGAAATATTTTCAGAACCAGATAGTTACCTGGAAGATCAGTATATTCGCTTATGTGTTCCCTTTCGGTATTGGATGTGGAATGGCCATATTTGCTACTCTCATGTTAATTTACTATCTGGCCACTTATACCGAAGGAGAAGAATGGAAAAGACCCTTGTTGTTCCCATTCTGGCTACCGGATGTTGATTTTGGACAGACACCATATTATGAAGTAGCTTTTGTTTTCGCCAATATTTGTGTTGTGACTTATGGATACAATTATATTTGTAAGTTATTTTAATTATTCAAATCGATTTAGAAAGGAAAAAAATTATGATCGGTCCAGGAGGGATTTGAACCCACTGAACTACCACACCTGGTAGCTTAGTGGTCAAAGCATTCCTCCTGTAAGAAAAAGATCGCGGGATCGCCTAGACTGATCATAAAATTGTTTCTTTCTAAATCGATTTTAATAATTCGCATACTAAATGCTGTAAAATTTGATTTAAATTATTTTATTTGATCCTTTTTAGGGTTGCGTATATCAAAAAAAACGAGTCCCTTATAGTATCACTTTTTATACGTCTATCTGTCTGTCCGTTTGTCTGTCTTTCAAAGACCTGTATCTCTGGAATGTGTGGATAGATCAAGTTGAAATTTATTACCAAATCTGCAACCTCTTACAGCTGTGTCAAGGTCTACGCAATAAAAATATATTATCGTTTATGTAACATTAGTTCATCCTTCAATTCAGTTTTGTACGAACCCTCATAGCACTATTCCGACTCGTATTTGACCGGTTTTTTTTTATTAAATCTAAGTTTTTTTTCGCGGTGAGGTAAGTGTAACTGGCAATGTAGGAAAGACCTTTCTTCCATGGTCGTGATTAAGGATTCTTAAAAAATTACGAAATAGGGAGATAAATATCAGCAAAGCGTGAAGAAATCATATCTTTTTAAAAGTATGGGTAATTCGAAAAACATTGGAAAAAATTATGTATTGGTAATTCGATATTAGTATGTGTAATTCGATTAAAAGTTACTCATGTGCGATTTGAAAGTCATTACTATATGAAAAATACTTAGATTGTTGAATAAGTTTGAACTTTGGACTAAATAAATGATATTACTAACTGCAATCTAGAGGTGACGGTTTTCAGTTGAACCCATTGTTATGAAATTATTGTACATTTCAGTTAATATTCAAACTCAAATTGTATGGATACGTCACATAACATCTAAAGCTGACCTCATTATCTCATTGATTGAAGATCTTTTGGATGGCATTCATCCAGCGACCAACAAACAAGAATATGAAAATTTCTCCAATTTGATCAAGATCCGTATGAGGAAGATTGTGATGCATCATCAGGAAATGCTCATGTATGTTTTAATGTAATAAAGTTGTCCCAAAAATTATAGGATAAATAATTTTATTCTAAATTATTAAGGAGATTATAAGGATTATTTTGAAAACACATTTCCAAATAATTTCAAATTTGGTTAAATATTTCTTACATGTTCTTCGGTTAACAATAATCTATACAAATAAATAAAATTGGAGTGTCTGTTTGTAATATTAAAATAATCTATACAAATAAATAAAATTGGAGTGTCTGTTTGTAATATTAAAATAACCGCTTTCTACTACATGCATATGAATGTATATACGGTACACATACCAAAATATATATTTTTAAATTTTTTGTCTGTCTGTCTGTCTGTGTGTCTGTCTGTCTGTCTGTTTGTTTTGGCTTATCTCTGGAACGGCTGGACCGATTTGGACGGGACTTTCACTGGCAGATAGCTTATGTAATAAGGAGTAACTTAGGCTAAAAAAAAAATGCAAAAAAAAAACTGATATTTTTAATTAAGTACATTCCACGCGGACGAAGTCGCGGGCACAGCTAGTATAAAATAATTGCAGAGCTCTAATCAAACCTCTCTAAATACTCTTATAATTAGTGTGAATAAAACGAAGCTTTTCTAATTTCAGTGACATGGAAGATTATGCAACTGTTTACAACAGAATTTTGTTGTATGAGCAAATGGTTGGTGGTCCGATAGCTTGTCTCTGTGCCTATGGTACTGCTGAGGTAATAGTCCTTGATTCTATTGCTATTGGGACTTACCCACTGGCTAGAGTGATACAATAATATAATTAACATTTAATTAATTGAATTCCTAATAGAAGTACCTACCTACTTAATACAATTGAATCATTTCAGAAACTTGATGAAGGTCAATTTCAGTTGATACTGCCCCTAATTTTTCTTGCCGACGTAGTTCTCCACTTCATTACGTGCTACTTCTGCACTTTCTTAGCTGAAAAGGTAAAAGTTATAGTATTATAAGGCCAGCTCTGTATTAAAAATATTCCTTACGGGGTTTCACTGAAATTCGGAGTTATGTAACGAGGTTTTAATCTCTAGCAGATTTTATTTAGCGAAATAACGGATATCTACTCACAGTGATTCTAATTTAAACAATTACCTAAATAAATTGTTAGCGTTTAAACAATTACCTAAATAATGGTAAAGCAATGGTAAAAGTTGCGTCTGTTCTTATTTTACTGTTTCAATTTATTTTTAATCATCCTATAAGAGGTAGTCAATGATATTATTTTACAAATAAAGTTATGTCATCACAATTGTTTATTTCATAAGAAGTTTATAATTTATAGTTTTGACATTTAGGAAAAAGTAAGGCGATTGGCACACTGCGACGCGCGACGCGGCGTCGAGCGTTGTTGCATCGACGCGGCGTCGCGCTCGTCGCCTCTACGGAGCTCATTTTGTATAGAAAAACGCGGGGTCCCACACACTGACAACGCAATCACGCGCGTTGCTGCAGATTACGAGCGTACAAGCAGAAAACGGGCGTGAAGGCGCGTAAAACGCGAGGTATGGCACACTGAAATCTGCAATCACGCGCGTGATTTTCGAGGGAGTTTTAGTCCGAGAGCTGTTAGAAATTTCTGTGTAGGTATTTGAGACGAATTTTAAATTAATATTATTGCAATGCAACATGACTATTTAACGTCAAAGGAGGACGGCCACGTTATATGGAGCTTGGGCTCAGGCGTAGACATTTTTTTATTTAAATAAAAATACTGCTATTTGGTAACTGAAGCTATGTATAAACCGATAATATAAATCGTTTAGTACCAACCTAATTTAAAAAAATGGTTTTACGTGAATATTTTTATTTAGTTTTCTTCATCACTTTCGTACACCAATAAAATACTATCGATGAACCTAGCTAGCGGAGTTACAACTTTATACCTTGCCCAACCCAAGTACCAGATTAAAGACATAATATGAGAGCAACAAGCCACTGTCCTTAGGCCAACAATGCAGTTACAATAATATTCTTTTATTGTATATTATTTGTGATGTAATCCATTGTAGAATTATATGTCGCACTTCATCTAGGTTTAGAATATGTCTTCTACTATGGGTGTTACAGTCTTTGACAATATCTTGATAATTATATTTTTACTAGTTTTTGCCCGCGGCTCCGCCCGCGTGGATGTCGGTTATCGCGCCCAAATATAGCCTATGTCCTTTCTTATGGTCTAATCTACCTCTATACCAGATTTCATCAAAATCGGTTCAGTGGTTTAGGCGTGAAAGCGTAACATACAGACAGACAGACAGACAGACAGACAGACAGAGTTACTTTCGCATTTATAATATTTTTATTTATTAGTCGGAGGTTTTATTTTATTCTTCTACAGATTTTTATGTGTGCAACATTAACTGCCTTTTTGATAACGAATTTACAACATATTGTGCCCAATCATATTATATACTTCCAAATATTTTGTCAATGTGGGTTCGCTTGATACTACAATATTGTGCCTAATATTATTTCACAATAAAAGAAGACTATAACCAAAACCATTTTCTTTTTGCTACGAAACAGCTGCACAGCAGAGAGCCGACTCTGGCCGCCCTCCTTTAGAACGCTTTCACATCAACTGACGTCCGATATCCAATATCCGATATCCGAGATCGGATGAAGTCAAATATCGATGCCCAATATCTGGTATTGGAGCCGACACCACTGTTTTGGCTCGTTATCGGAACACGCAGAGACTGCAAGCGACTTTCAACCTAAATGGCATTTTCTTAGTTACGTCTCTTTTCACTTTAATAGATGACGCTGATCACGAATATAAGAAAAAATATTAGTTACTATGTCATGTCAATAAGGTCGAAAATAGCTTTCACTTCTAATCATTTTCTTTTCATCTCTAGCGTTCTTAATATAGTCTGGGCTATCGAGCTAATGGTCGGATGGCTTTATTATTCAATGCATCCAATTCTGTTGTTACATCTCATAACTTAAATTTCTCTAAAAAAATCTAATTGCATCTGTTTCTTTCATGATCAGGGGGCCAACCACAACCTCTTAAAGCAGTATTATTTCAATCTTACTTCGTGTTTTGGTACCATGACCTCTTAAAGCAATATTACAATAATGTTGTTTAAATTAGCAGTTTTGGGACGTCACCCATAGTTTTCGTTCTTTTTGTTCGTTCAGCGTCAAATATGACATCCTTAATAAAGTCAATAGTTACAAACAACGATTGAAAAAACAATATTCGAGGCATCGTCATCGAATGCAGTCGCGATTAAAATGAGACCCTTTCCATTACCTATATGAAATTGGTTCAATAAGCGAAAGAGACTCCCACAGAGTGATGAATAGAGTCCACACTGTTGAAGAGTTCTCTGTAAAGACTAAGGTAAGCCTATATTTATATTGAATTAAGTACACGCTAATGTATTGTAATGTGTGATTGACCACTATTAGATTCGTAAATATGTCATGTTCTTAACATAGTTGTTTTTTCTAGGTGTTCATTGCATTACCATTTTATAGGCAACTGATGCGAGAGCCATAGCTAAGCTGAGTGAACAACCACGCACAAATAATAACATGCATGATGGCTATTTCGATTTAGAGTTCAACGGTTGCTCGAAAGGCCGCATTAAGACCCAGTTATAATAATAACTATTTTACAAATATAATTGCTTTTATAAATTATTCCATGTAATACCTACTAAATAAATAATATGGTGTCTATATTAATCGAATAACCATCTTTGTACGCTTGCTTCCACCATCACACTTGCCGCGTTTCCAAGCTGGATTGCGATGGCCAGCCTCAGCACCAAAAACGATCCGGAGCGAGAGTCGATTGTAATGATGTCGATGAGGTGATGACCGTTAAGTGTAAATATCTATCAAGCTGCGAGTATCAAGCATTATTTAATTAGAATTTGAGCTATTAGAGCGGGTGGCGCGGAGATCTAGATAATAGAAGCCAACTAAAAGAGAAAAGGATGTGCAGTGTGCATTTTACAAAAATGTACTCTTTGTTGTGACAAAGCCTTTTTTTATAGTATGGAAAATCCCCACGGATTCCACTCCCACGGAGCCGGTGGAGCCGGTTATGTCGGACTCGAACCGACCAAAACGCACGCCGTCTTGGGTCCTTGATTGCCGGAAGTGAGATTGCCAAAAGCATATCTCTCGCACCCCGGCAGACCCAGGACCATTTATCCTTCTTTCGAGATGGCCCCCTTCGAGTTGTGGGGACCCTAGTGTCCCCATCTAGCCCCGGATACGGGGAGGGCACTTTGCGCCTTTGGGCACTTTGTTGTGACAGAGCATCAGTGCGCATGTCCATTTTAATGTCATCAAGTGACATCGGTTCGGTTCTCACAGCAACGATCTTAATATAATAACAACATAGCTGCACGCCTTGGCTTCGCCCCGGTGCTATGAATTACCTATATACTTTTAGATACAAATCTTTCACACAAACCTTGTCCTAAGAATACCTACCTACTGAATAGGTATAACCAAAATAAATGGGTAGATAATGAAAATCTGTCCCATTGTGGAATGCACTAAAAAGCTCTATCTAACCTTGGGACTCGAGAGCCTTGAATGTCGTCAAGTTCAAGCAGTATTCTTAATTCGGGTGCCACTCCGTCATACGTATCGCACTCGAAACGGTGCTATCGATGTGCTGAAATAAAACTTGACCCTAGGACCCGTTGCCTCGCACCCCTTGCACCTGTTATAATTGTATGATGTGATCATGAATGCCCAGACAATTAAAAACATATAAAATTATTACGGCTTTATATTTGCGGTAGAAAATAAAATTTTACATAAGTAGGTTCCTACAATACAAAATTCACGATTGTTATGAAGACATTGAATATGAATTAATTGTATTTTGTTCTTAAATTTGCATGCTTGTCACAAAGAGGGTTCAAAACAACACTCCTACTGCGTTTACTTAGGTTTAGATGTTGAGGCATTTGAAGATTCTTTGTATCGCACACTAATTATTCCACGTTGTATAACAAAGAAATGCTTTCTTAGGTCGATGTGTTTTAATTTGCTACTTAGGATAGAGCATTTTCACATAGCTTCAATGCCACTACTTGGTTATCACTGAAAATCATTCACATTCATCGAACACTGGCGTCTTTCAGCAGTAGCCTTAGACGGAGAGCTCTTTCTCAGCATCGGATAGCGACATAATAATAATTATATTCTTCATTCAGCATAAGCAGTTGACATAGTAGATGCTCTTTGCTTCGGACTCCCAGCTTACAAGTTACAACCCCGCTCTGCTACCACTTTAAATAGTACATATAAAATATAAATAGGTAATATTAGCATGATTTGATCATAAATGCCCAGGCAATTTAAACTAAATTATTAATGGCTTTACATATTATTTGCGGTGTACAGTAGGTGTAAAATAAAATGTCATAATAAAATTATTTTAATGTCAGATGACAGATAGTTTTCTTTTTTTTTTCTTTCAATATCCTGCCAGTTACATAAAAGAGTATTTATATCAAAAACGTTTTACAAATTACGTGAATGTTGTTCCGTTTTGTGTGAGAAAGAGATGGCGCTACACAGTATGACAGAACGTACAGCGATCTCTCTTTTTCTTGTTTGCAGGCTTGTTGCAGGCACAAAAATAACCTTACTCAAATTCGTACCATGAGCGTACAATAATGTTTTATTTTATTCCTGCTTATTGACGGAAATGAATGAACTATTTAGAAAGAGTTATGTATTCCTTGCAATAATTCATTCGCATTAGGGCTGTACTCCGGAGACAAAAAGACCGGAGCACCTCTGGAGATTTTTGCGAACAACCGGTTATATTTCTCAAAAACTCCGGAGATTTTATATAGAGTTAAATATTCGCCTTTTTTCATGAACACTATTTTACTATTATATTTTTGATTATATGATTAGATTCCATAGCGATACGATTTTATCGAAGTATATGATGTATAGATGTTCGTGCATTTATTAAAAAGTAGGTAATATATACATATAATCACGCCTATATCCCCGGAGTGTTTTGGCAGAGGCGAATTAACATCAACACCCACATTTCATCAATCATTGCATTCGGTCGGTCCACCTATTGCCGTATTCCGGTCACAAATTCGGTAATAAGTTGATTTCATTAGTCTACAAATTGGACGTTTTCATAATGTTTTAATAAGAGGATTATGATAATAATAGTAATACAATGTCTCAAAAGGGTAGGTACTTAAAAAAATTACGAAACTGACTAAATATACTTCCGCGTAATCGAAGAATGTCCGGAGGCTTTTCGAAGATTTATTAAACCTAGAGAAAAATCACCGGATACTGAAATCTTCCCTGGAGTCAAGCCCTACGCCTAATGTCAGTGATTTCTTTTTTAGAGACCATAGAGTTCTTTTAATCAAAAAGGATTTTTAAAAAGAAGTTTTTACTTTGAAGTAAAATACTTGTAATTTTTAGAATTGTATTTGTTTGCTTAATATCTAAGCAATTTCTATGCATTCTTCTATACAATTTATACTTGTAACTATAGGCATTTCCCGGGATGCGAGTCTTCTCACTGGGCACCATGCTAGCTAAAAACCGGAGAAGACTGAGCGTGGGTGACGAAAATGCCTTATTGATCCACCTAATTGAAACTGCGTGCGGTTTTAGTCGGTTTGAGTTAGATATAATGGCCGTGTTGGCCAAACAGGGAGGTATCCGTGGAACACAGTAAAAAGTACTTTTAAACCGTTATAATAGTCAGCTTGACCATTTCTTGTTTAAGTTAATGTATATAAATACGGTTTACTTGCTTTTAGGGTTACGAAAATGATTTTTTGAGCAGTATTTTGCAAAACAATAATAAAAAAGTTGCTACCTAGCAACTTTTTTAAAACGGCTAAATTTGACATAAAAACAATAATGTTAAATACAATACTGCTCTTAAAAATCGTCATGGTACGAATTGAATGAACTAAAATTAATTTGACGTCACAAAAGCACTAAGCAGGAATACATGACATGCACAATGTACGGTTGTGGTACGAATATAAGCAAGATTACTTTAAGCTTGACACAAAACTCTCCTGCAATAAGACTGTTTTGTAAACGGTTGTGGTAGGCCCCCAGATAAAAAAGGACAGATGATTTTATTTAAGTTAAGACCTGACAAATTAAGACAGTGCCTTGTTGGTACGTAGTAAGTTAAGTCGCATGTCCGTAGATGTCGACTAAAATTGAAGGGTACCGTCAAGGCGCCGACTTAAAATGACAGGTGTTCACTAAAATAAATCATCTGTCCTTTTCTATCTGATAATGAAAGAAACAGATGCAATTAGAAAATTTTAAAGAATTTTTAGTTTAGAGATGTAACTACAAAATTAGCAGCAATATTTTACTTTACTTTTCTCAAAATTTTAGATAACTTCACATACCTACCTATATACCAAAAAAATTGTAATATCTCTCGGACTACACTAAAAACGCCGCCCCACGCGTGACAGTAGAACAGCGTTCCCGCGTCCACGCGCGTCAGCGCGCGACGCCGCGTCGAGCGTTGCAGTGTGCCAATCGCCTAATATTAACTATACAGTCAAATACCTAATTATTGCAGTCTCACTGGGTAGCCTACTACAAGAAATTGTAACTGTCAGATATTCCAATGTCACATTATATTTGTTAATTTTTTGATTGTCAGACAAGATCTATTAGCGACGCGCTCTGGAATATTCCATTCTGGATAGCAACACCTGTAATACGCCCCTACATGGTGATTATAATGCAAAGGGCTTTACGTCCTATACCGCTGGGTGCACCCGGTTTTGAGCCTGTTTCTTTAGAAACATTCTGTAAAGTAAGTATTCACGACATTCGTCAGAATGTTCGATTATAAACACACTATTGTCCCTCTTTTGCAACCATTTTCTGCAATGCTTAATATAGTTACAATTTCAATGTCGAGTTTCACTCAAACGAAGAGGTCACTGAATAAAATTTCAGAGACTTCAGAGATCTTTCATTAATATAGCATTAACCAGAATCATTACTTTTCAGACTATGTCAACAGCATATTCTACTTTCAACATGCTAAGACAAACTTAACTTTGGTCATAAACGGATGACGTACGTTTCAAAACGAGAATAAACCGTTTTCATAAAATATTGTTGCACCAGAACCGCACTTTAATACTAATAAGAACGTAGGTATGTGCACTTAGAACCAATAAAATAGTAAAAACAAAGCTGTTTTATTTTTTTACTTAGTAAATTTGGTTTAACTACAAATTAATATAGAAAAAATTGAATGAGTGGATTCACCTCCATATTCATGTCACGTAACAGTGGCACCCAACATGGGCCCATGTAAATCGGTGCTACCTGCAAAACCAGTTACTTACCTCCGTTACTTTGATACTTACGTTTTTTAAAACAAACTTTTTTTTAATCATAATATTTCTAACAGATCAACAAATCTTATCTTATCTTAAATCTATAAAGTCAATTATTTTTCTCGAAGTTTTTTGTACTCTTCAGTTTTTCAATTAGATTTTTTGAAACGTAGTATTTTGTTCCATGTCATTTTCATGCCCATTGCCTTATTGGGTTTTAGTCGATTCGATTACCGGGTGCGTCAAGCAAGTATTTGAAAATCTTTGAATGCCGTTTTGTTTCCTTTTAAAAATAAAGGAAGTGAAATTCTCTATCTCCAGTATTTCAAGTACTTCCCCTCCAGTGGACATAAAAATCTTCCACCCTGTTTATAAAATAAAGACAATTGGAAACTGTATAGGGTGTGCAAAGTGGGACAGTGTGATTTCCGGTAACGTTCAATGGGAACAGGCGCTAGAGTTGCTAGGAAATAAGATGTCACTCAAAACTCGGTTGTGCTGACTAGCGGACGTGTCGCGCCGTCACGCGTGTCCGACCATCACTGTGTCAGCTGTGTAAAATTGAGAATATTTTAAATAACAATTAAATGGGATATACGAAACTTAAATCTACCTAAACTAACTTTTAAACTCTCGCGTTCCATGATATACAATAATAATAACGGATTAATATTATTGTTCAATCGAGTGCGTCTTCGTGAGATCTACCAAGTTCTTGTACGTAAATAGACCATTGCTTTTATTATGTAGGTCCTTACGCTTTTGGAAACCAGCTATACCTATTAATTGTCATAGTTCACTCAAGATTTCAAAATTTGTCAGTCATCCAGATTTAAATCGATCTTAATTCATTAAGTATCTAATAATTCGGTAAGCAAGCAAGCATAATTCGGAGGTTAATAGATAACCTCTGAACGCTGATCTGTACCTAGTAACAGAAATGAAGACGATTATGAAGGTAGGTATATTATGTGAATATATTTATTTCGGCGGCACCTGGTCAACACAGCTAGCCATTCTAAGGATTTTCAATCATATTCTGACCCATAACGAAAAGGTACCTACGGGATTATTTTCACTGTTTAAAAAGCCCTTTAAAAGCACATAAAGCTTTTCCTCGCATATACAATGATACACCCTTTGAGCAATCCTGACATAGGAAAAGGTAAATCAGGTAGGTATCGACCAATTTCACATTACGCATAAGGTCGGGTAAAAAAGGTAATTTTAATGTATTAGATAAAGGGTTGAAAGGATGGTAAAATCGTAATTTGCTAATTTTATTTTAAATGTTTTTATAAATAAGTAAATATATTTCAGCATTTCGCACATTTTTTTAGGGGATATGATTATAAAGAAAATATGTCAGTACTTATGAAAAATACTATATTTTTCACATTTAATTTTATGAAAATATCTATCCTGATTTTTCAATATATCGCCGAACGTGTAGATTGCTTTTGATGGTCAGTTTCTTTTAAAACCTTCATTCAATTCAATCCAACTTTATTTTGGAACATAGGTAAACAGTTATGGTCTTTTACATAAGTTGATCAGCTATGTTCAGCCTTAGGTATTTGGCATACAATATTATAAGAAAGAATATTATATTAAGTACATTAATAACAAATAAAACAAACCCCAAATATAGGCTACATATATTATTACTAAAATGAGACATAGTCCATGAATGTTAGTATTATATCAATAAATTTAAAAAGTTTCAACATTGTCAAGGAAAAATATAATTAAAGTAAATCAAGGTAGGTATCCTCCTATAGGAACATAATAAGCAAAAATATAACTAAAATTATTCAGTCTCATGGCGCACGTTAGCGCACACTGTAACTAAGGTCCCACAGAAGACCTCATTCGGTATAAGGAACAGTTATTGCGGAAGCAGGTTAACGTTTTGTAGAGAATGACTTCTCAGACTGTTGAACACAGACTGTGCTCCAAGGATGTATGACATAACACACACAAAGAAAGTTTTTATGAACTAAATAAGATTAATCTACTGTGCATAATTAATTCATTAAAATTTATTTATGTCATAAATTATTTGTAACTATAAATCAAAATTCAATGTTTAAAAATGGTTGAAAAATCATTCATTGTTTCCAACAGTTCGTAAGAATGTTTGTAGATGGCTCCACCGTCGCCCCTTAAAGACGGATATGAAGAGAAGGAAAATTTGAATTGATTCATGTGTGGCTCAATAGCTCAGTTGGAAGAGCATTTTTTTTTTCCTGTAAGGGAAATGTCGTGAGTTCAAGTCTCACTTGAGCATTTCATTTTTCCGATGTTTTTGGAACTTTAAAGTTAGCATAATAAATGCTATAAAAAATTAATTCTAATAAAAAAGGTTTTATTGAAATTATCATTATGAATCTAGGCCGTAGTCCATTCACCAATGTGTGAAATTCTTAGTATGTGAGTAGCCCTGACTAACCCTAAGACTGAGCCTAAGTCTTAGGGCTTCGGGCCTAAGTCTTAGGCTTTATTTTCACTATTTTACTACCTACTACTACCTCCGGAGTATTAAGCTTCATAGTGAAATTACTGTCCCATTTGTGAAATTTTCGTACATTTCCTCAATGGTATTAATTGAGTAACATAATTATATGCTAACGTAGTTCCAATTGAATTAAACACATTTGCAATCATGGGTTAAATCCAGTTAAAGTGTTTATGAAGTGATACAGCGTTTGACAATAATTCATAGAAAGCCTAATTGAATAAAAGCCTTGTTTTACTGTCTCTGTATTATAAACTTTACTTTCATTTAAGCTCAAATTACGTATGACTTCCCTGGGATGAATTTCCTATCCGTTCCCTTTTTGTTCCGGTAAAAAATGTCATAGTGAGTATTAAAGTGTTGTGAGTATTAAAATCCATAGTTTTCTCACTGCTCACTTCGCTTCCGATCCGACTGCATGCTTATTTTTCCATTCATAAGTAATATGAGCATTCTTACGAAATTGATTTCAAATAAATAATATCAGGGGCGCTTCCCCTAACTATACAGTATACGGTCAAACGAAAACCGGATTGCTCGTACCCCATATTCAGTTTATGTTAAATCTAATTTTGAAAGGGCAAATCTGTAGCTGGGGAGGGGCCCTCAACGGTAACCTACTTTTACATTTTACATGCATTCCATAATATTTTGTTTAGGTTGTGTAACTGTGCATTTATAAAATATGTTCAGTATTTTAATGACAATAATAATTTGACCCAGATAGATTATTATATATTATTAAAAAACAAGACTGCATAATAGGTACTCGTAATTATAATCACTGTAGTACTTATAATAAACTAAATTTGATTGCACGGATTAAAAATGTGCTTGTCACCTTAGCAGGATCAGCTGGAACTGACTCATAGCCAGTTCACAACCGGACAAAGCCCAGGGTGATGTGGAGCTCGAGGGATGTTTTAGATAATCTTTTAGAAGACCCAAGATGGCGTGTGGTTTTAGGACGGTGCAAGAGTATCCAAGGATATAGGTATTCTATACAAAGAGCTCTGAAAGACATCTCTGTTGGTGCCGCTATACCTACTTACATTTAAGGAATTTTTACAGCATTAAGTATGCTAACTATACAAATCAAATACATAGGGAAAAAGAATCTTCTCGGGCGGGACTCGAACCCGCAGTCTTTCCCTTACAGGGGGAATGCCTGA
Organism: Eilema sororculum; assembly: GCA_914829495.1. Classification (NCBI taxonomy): domain Eukaryota; kingdom Metazoa; phylum Arthropoda; class Insecta; order Lepidoptera; family Erebidae; genus Eilema; species Eilema sororculum. The sequence goes on along the minus strand of OU618543.1, from coordinate 12,300,486 downwards.
CCAATTCGGCTACCGAGACACGCCCGATATGATTCAAATTTCCCATCTTATACGTCTTTAAGGCGACGTGGCGTCATCTACCGATTTTTCTTACGAACTATCGGAATCAATGAATGATGTTACAATCATTTTTAAACATTGATTTTTGATAACTGCGCCCAAACAATTGAAGGGATTTTGACAGCATTAAGTATGCTAACTACGAGTATACAAATCAAATACATAGGGAAAAAGAATCTTCTCGGGCGGGACTCGAACCCGCAGTCTTTCCCTTACAGGGGGAATGACGAATTCGGCTACCGAGACAGTTCATGGCCATTAGAAATTAAAATCAATTAGCTGTATCAAATTCTCCTAATTATTTTGAGAACGGAAAGCATTTCGATTAGGGCCCCATACGCCCACGGAGCTCCCGACACTATAATAGGTCACCGGGGCCCATACTTAAACCTACGGAGCCTATATACCTATGGGACCCATACAACCATATACCTCTACGCTCAAGAGCGTTCATACTACCATAAACCATAAATTTTTCGACCTAAATAAAAAAATTGCCACCATAAATATTTTTGCGGCCCAAGCAACGGGCATTTTGTTAATTCAGAAGAACGTCTACTAATCACCCTCTGACGATATTTGCACGCATTATGTCAATTCTATAACAAACGTCAGATAACATAGAAGAATATCATACAGCAGTATTAGAATAATAAACACATTTTTTTCCAATTCGTATTCCAAATTCAAAATTTAGACATGGCGTATGTCGAATCAGCTATTTTATATGGTGGTTATGTATTCTTAAATTTTCTAATTTTCCGCGCAATTTTCTTCGTTTTTTCTTTCACAAGAACCTTCTCCTAACAATAATAAATAAAAAGAATTAACGAAATCGGTCCAGCCGTTCACGCGTGATGTCGTGACCAAGGGAAATAGGGATTCATTTTTATATATATAGATTTTATATTATATGGTGTAAAAATTGTATGTATCAGGTAATGTAACCTGCATTGTTCCAATCAATCAATCAATTAGCCCACTGCAGTCCGTTGCTGCACATAGGCCTCTCCCAATGTGCGCCATTTCATCCGATCCTCCGCCTTCCGCATCCAGTCCATCCCAGCCACCCTTTTCAGGTCGTCAGTCCATCTGGCTAGGGGGCGTCCTACCCCGCGTTTGCCTTCTCTCGGTCTCCACTCTAGGACTCGTCTGCTCCAACGGCCATAGGTCCTTCGACAAATGTGGCCAGCCCATCGCCACTTGAGCTTACTTATTCTGCGAGCTATGTCGGTAACTTTGGTTCTGTGTCGGATGACCTCATTTCGAATTCTATCCTTCAAAGAAATTCCAAGCATAGCTCGCTCCATAGCCCACTGCGCGACTTTTAGGTTATGGACTAGCCCTACCGTCAATCTCCACATTTCGGCACCGTAAGTCATAACAGGTAGGACGCACTGGTTAAAGACCTTTGTTTTCAGGCATTGCGGCTCCTTTTTTGTATAGTTCCAAAGTCTTAAAAAGATGAGGAACAAGATTTTTTATGTAAGTAAGTCTTTATGATGTAATAATGCTAATTCGATTTGGCATCTACTTATATGAAGTTATAAAATACTTGCTTTTGCCCGAGGCTCCGCCTGCGTAGATGACGGTTATCGTGACCAAACATAGCCATATCCTTTCTCAAGGTCTAACCTACCCCTATACCAAATTTCATCAAAATCGGTTCAGTTGTTTAGTCGTGAAAGCGTAACATACAGACAGACAGAGTTACTTTCGCATTTATAATATTAGTATGGATGGTTTAAATTATGCACCAGAGTCCATGTATACTTACACGATTTATGTGTGAGCCAAAGTCTCTAAAGTTGTAGTATATTTGGCAATTTGTTAAATCGTACAAAGGGGACAGATATCTTATCGACATAAGTTTAGAAACGATAGCATCTACCATTCGTATAACTTGCGTCATTAACGTGTTAAAGTTTGAAACTTTACAATAGTTACTAAATAATGGTCTCCTAGCTAATCGTCTGCTGGCTGGAGACTACGGTCTTATTATTTCGGTTGACAATGATGCAACTCCTGCCCCTAAAGATCACACACACATTTGATTAGGTGTTCTTCGGTTCTACGCTTTCTTACATAATTCGGTATGATTCAGTCTATTATAATGAACATACTGATGATATTTATATGAGTATCTTTTATAGTGACTCGTCTTAATGTAAATATAACTCCACCTCGCCTATTGGTAAGCCGATGGCAAAATCTCAGGAAAGATAGTCACTATGTGGCTCTCAGCGTGACGGCCTCCTATGATACTTTTTCAAGCCCTGCTTAAAGGCACACTTAACTATCCTTTCTAGGTACTGACTTAACCTACCGCTAAAGTTATTTTGTAAAAGATTGCTGATTTTGTGAAAATTAGTTGCAGGATGTTTGCACCACAATGTGTATTATGTACTTTTTATTTAAAAAACACGTACCTACCTAATACAGTATAGATGATAATTATTTAAAATTGTCCGGCGTTTCCACCAGATTGCACAGTTTAGGGTCACAGACTGACTATATATATTATTAGGTATAAATAGTTAAATTACAATCATATTAAAAATTATGTTTTTTTTTTACTTTTTTTTAATGTTCCTTTGTGCTGTGCTGTGCTGTGAGATCTTTCTATTTACCAAATTTCATAATTAGCTCAATGTTTTTGTAATGTCCTTTTGTTTGAGTTGTGATATTTTACCTCTTTCAAAAAATAATTCTAGGTTAAGCTGACATAGATACATAATAAGATTACACAGTGTAATTTAATTACTAAGTTTGTGCAAACAAATTCAATATTAGATTATAAGTTTAATTATTATATCCCTCCTAAGTCCAAAGAAACTTAAATCTTACTCATCATCATCATCTTAACCTAGTCGTTACCTGTTTGATCCTGAACTTTAACCTCGGAGCCCGGAGACTGTTTACTGCTAAGTACTTGGAGGAAAAGTATTGACTTAGTTTCTGGGGCCTTTTTGGGGAACGATTTGCATATGACCGAGAGATGTAAACTTACGTCAGGGCCTCGTCCATCAATCAGCAGATGTAGGTGACTTGGCTCCAAAGGACCATCCAAAAGAAATGGGGTGCTGGTTGGGTAACCTCCACGTTGGCCTTTCCGTTTCTTCCCCGTTTGGACCGCGGTCCTGGGGAGCGGAAGCGGGAGGGCTGGTGCACCCTGGACATCGGCTAACAGACTCCCACCTTGGGAGTTCTGTTGGCCGTTGACAAATAACCCATCGGCGGACCCCACTGAGGTCGTGGGATGACGGGCCTGTAAGGCCCGTGGTCGTCCGCGTCTCTCCCAGTATCCCTCTGCTTTCAGAGGGGACAGGCGAGAGACGCTTAGACAACCCAGGCGGGAGTGGCCCTGTCAGGGGCCGCTCGTGGGCCCTCCACATGTCCCTCTGTTTGCAGAGGACGTAGTGGAGGGCGCTCTAGGGTGGACGGGTTCTCCACCTTTGGCTTCGTCCAGAGGTGGGGGACATGGTCTGATGCAGACCACCGTGCGGCCAAACCGTAAGCCTGACTAAGGTCAGGCTTATGGTTTATCTCCGGCAACCAAAGACCCAAGACGGCGTGCGTTTTAGTCGGTTCGAGTCCGACATAACCGCCTTCACCGGTTCCGTGGGGGTGGTATCCGTGGGGATTTTTCGCACGATATAAAAAAAAAAACCAAAAGAAATCCATACCAGGACCAGTGTTTGATATTAATTTCCTGTACCCAGATCAATCTATTATACTTCCACAAATAGTATAAACAGACGAATAGGTACTATCATGATTTACAGTCTATTGAACTTAAATATACATAAATGAGTTTGTCAATTTTAATTTCCGTAATTCCTTATCCAACTCGTGGAAAAATATTTAGATACGGGCCTGTCATACGACTCGATCACTTTCAATTTCCTCTATATTTTCCATTTTGTGACACAAAATTCAGTCATCTCCCCCTCGAAAGGTCTCAAAGCGATCTCAATAATAAAGGTGCAGTGCGCCAGACTCATCGGCAGTCGCGGCCCGTTAATAATTCATGAACATGCTTACCGCGCGTGCCTCTCATCGCACCACACTTAACCTGGCGATCGCTTACACGGCCTTTATGTACGGTTCAGGCAAAGTTCCCTATAATTCTTCTACATCAAAACGTACCTTGAAAAATTCTAGTAATTTTTTTATAACTTTTTTGCTATTGATTATTTCTGTAACCCTTAAATGACGACGAAAGTAACTTTTTTGCTTTTGATTATTTCTGTAACCCATAAATGACCATAATTAGATCATCAAAGTACTTGTAAACCCTACCAACTTAATAGTATACCTACTTATGTGAAGTAGTCGAGGAAGCTTCTCCATGATGCCTACTATATTCAATACAGTGAAGACAAATGGGGAAACGGTGGGCTTTTACAGCTCGAACAAGGTAAGTAATAGTTTAGCCCATTCTAAGCCACCCTCTGCAGACCGAGATCCATTTACTGTACTGGACACTCCAGTAAATGTAATACAATCTCTAGTAAATATAATTCCATAACACAAGCTAGTTCCTATGCTTACCATGGGTCTAGATAGCGTTGTGTAGAATGTTGTAGAATATTTTTTTATTTATATTGTGGTTCAAATTACTAATGAGGTTCATTACCTAGTTAGTGTGCTATTGGAAACTAATGCATACCTTTATGAGCAGCCTCTAAAAAAGCACGACTGGATAGAGGAGTACTCATCCCCAATCTATTTTCAGGTAGGTAGGTAGTGAATGTTGGATATGGCTGATAACAGAAGAAGCATGAAAACAAATTTAACACTGAAAATAAGAAATTTGAGTGGTATAGATAAAAACATCCGCGCGGTTCCCGGCAGAATAGATTTGGGCCACTCCATCTCTTCCCAAGCGGTGTCGTAGAAGGCGACTAAGGGATAGGGCTGTTTAACATCGGACAGATATATACAGCCCAGACTTAGCCTCAAATGCATGGCTCGAGTTAACAATGGTGCCCGGAATACGGTATTAAGCTTACCCCTATTACGTGGGACCAAATAAAACTTGTGAAATGTGGATGTTAAGTCACCTCTGCCTAACCCTCTGGGGATAAAGGCGTGATTGTAAAAACAGCGATACGGGAATGTTGCGGGGAAGGTTGTGGTTTTGGATACCATTAATACGACATTATGCGTACCACTGACTGAATTTTGAATACTGACTTAATTCAAATAATAATTTACAGGATAGTGTCCTAGTCTTGAGTTGTCTATAAGTCCTACACCTGAGTCAAAATGTTTGGCATGGTTGTTTGCATAATTAAATAAATTTCCATCGAACAGCGTAAAGGAAGCGGTATTTTTTGACCAGCAGAGGGATGAATACCTAGAGGTGAACAATACACTGCCTTCATCCCTACATCAGACACCATATTCGTATGTGCCCCTGTACGGCTGCTATACACTTATACAACGGTTTTGAATCGATATAACATTTTGTTATGTTACAAAGGTTAAAATTGTACATTCATGCACACATTATCAATTAACGCAACTGGTTTGAACGTAATGTTATGCAATAGGTAGGTAATATATGAGAATGCCCAGTGACAGTGACAATATTAAGATTAACTTACGATGAGTTTGTCAAGTAGGTATGTTAATTAATTATCAGCTACATAATAAATTACCGACCTACAGTTTAAAGTACCTAAATTAGAATAAAATAAGTTGAAATAATAATTACGACACATAATATTAGTGTTAAGGCGACATAATTTTGAAACAAAATTTCGTGTAATACGCGCACGTACACATTTTGATCATATCAATTTACTATTTATCCGATAACACAGTTTAACCTAGGTAACAAAAGATAATTGAGTAGATAATTGAAGCAAAATATACGTGAGTTTATTGCATAAATTCTTTTACCATCATGAAGCGGTTATCCACATGTGAAAAGCTTTTAAAACAATTAGTTCTGTTGTTCGATAACATTTCAAAAGCACTCAACATGATTTACCTATGTGGATACTCACTGGACAATTAATTTCAAGTAGCATCGTTGGAAAACAGAACAGGGCTTATGTCATTTTAGTGTATCCGCATTGTTGGACCAATTTGTTACAGCCTCTGTGGCGTGGCGGTAGTGAACGCGACTGCTACGCAGGAGGCGCGGGTTCGATCCCCGCTCAGTGCAAATATTTGTATGCATGTATATGGCTATTTGCATTGGTCTGGGTGTTTCTATGTATATTAAGTATAATATATGTTTAAAAAATGTATCTAGGAATGTCTATCCGCATTCTAGATTCCATAACACAAGCTAGTAAAGCTTAGATACCATATAAAACGTTGTATACAATGTTAAAAGAAAATTCATGAATATTTTCATGTTTAAGTAACGTTAATTTAGGCGTCTTATTTAATAACACCCTCTCCGAAGCCACATTGAAGCTCCCTCAACTATATATATATATGAACCAGTATGAACCAGATATGTGAACCAGTGAGCCAGGAAAACAGACCCCTTTCTACACTTCTATGCTCATCCTCTGGACCGTAATAGAGTGACGCGCTGCCAATTGTGCCTCCAACGAACCCTAGGGTCAAAATGTATGACGGTGTTTTTACTTCGATAAAATAATTTGTAAATAAAGTATTTCAATAAAATATGGAAACGCCATCGCCAGTCAAACAGTTATAAGCCAGATGATATTCGGAAACCCGACCGCGTTAAATCTAAAATATTAATAGGTGATCTTTTTAGAATTCAAAGCACTGATTGGTCTATAGTGGCCCATGCAAGTTAAAACAAGGTTGTAAAACATATTAACCTAAATGATTTACACCACTAAACATATCAGCTCGCCAGGCAGTGATAAATTTTATTTATACCTAGCACTTTGAAGTGGGGTAGTCCTCTGAAAGGGTTAATTAAGTGAAAGATTCTCACGGCCGTTGGGCCGAGTGATCGCGTTAGACAAATTAGAACGTATTATTGAGCAAAGAACCCGTTTATAACTGTACAAATATAACACTGCTGAATATTTTTTACGTATTAGCCTTTAATGTAAAGGTGTATGGGGGAAAATCCAATAATATCGTGTTGCGAAATTGCTTTTATAAATTGTTTAGCAACATAAGGGCTGCCGCATGATTAATAACAGCATATTGGTTTCGAACAGTAAACGTTGTTACATACATTAGCATTTGGTTTGAATACCTACATATCTACATACATATTGTCAGAGATTTAAAAACACAGTCTATCTGAAATAGATATACCTACTACAGCCGCACACACAGGTTGATTAAACGTACAGTCAGCGTTATAAATATCATGACGACGAAGGCTTTCGTATTCAGAGCAAATCAAACTATTTTATTGATTCATATGGTTTCATAGTCCGAACCAAAGGTATGTACCAAATATCCAAACAATCGGAAAATTGAAAGAGGGTATAAAACGAATATAAGATCGTTTTGAGTACTTTGTTCGTCAACAGCTTTCTGATGCTTACTGTACCTAACATTATGAACTAGGTACAACAAAATATAGTGTAGGTACAAAATATAGAGGATACTGTAGCGATACCTAGTATGAACGAGTATATTAAGTGAAAGCACAGATCGCTCGCTGTAATGAACTAAAAGCCTTTTAAGTGATGTCAATTAAACTAAATGTACGAGATAAAAGCGAATTAAAACTTTGAACGACTATGATAGTCGGTATGTAGGTATATTGAACTCCTTGTATATAGGTATGGTATTGATTCCTGAGGAGGGCTAGACCCTAAGGGATGGCCCTGGGTCAGCCGGGGTGCGAGGGATATGTCGATGACAACCTCACCTCCGGCCTAGCACCACGACCCACGGTCGGCATGCGGTTTTAGTCGGTTCGAGCCCGACATAACCTCCCCTTCCGGCTCCGGCAGGGGGTATCCGAGGGGACTTCCGCGCGAAAAAAAAAGGTATGGTATTGATTGAATAAAAGTGCAATGGTTACCTACCTACATTGTAACTGCTATTGTTGTTTATTTATTGTTGCCTTTGTGGCGTGGTAGTAGTGAACGCGACTGCTACGCAGGAGGCACGGGTTCCATCGCCGCTCAGTGCAAATATTTGTATGCATGAATATGGCTATTTGTATTGGTCTGGGTGTTTATAAGTATAATATGTAAATACAAAAAAAATATCTAAGTATGTTTACCCTATTCTAGATTATATATCTTCTTCTGTTTGTTGCCATTGTGGTGAGAGGATTAGTCACCTAGACTCTGCGTTACCGAGTGCTAGGTCCAGGGTGCGCCGGACGATGGGAATCAAGTTCGCTTTATTGACGTCGCTTGTGGAGGCTCCTTACTATTCATACTATCTTATACTATACTATCTTAGATTATATATATTATATATATATTTATATTTCGCATTCTAGATTCCATAACACAAGGTTACCATGGGTCTAGATAGCGTTGCGTAGAATGTTGTGAAATATTTATTTATTTACTAGCTTTTGCCCGCGGCTCCACCCGCGTGAATGTCGGTTATCGCTACCAAATATAACCGATGTCCTTTCTCATGGTCTAATCTACCCCTATACCAAAATTTCATCAAAATCGGTTCAATGGTTTAGGCGTGAAAGCGTAACATACAGACAGAGTTACTTTCGCATTTATAATATGGATAACTACGATACTAATATTATAAAGCTGAAGAGTTTGTGTCCTTTACCTACATTCCCATAATAATGTTTGGTTGACTTTCACGGTAGCGGTTGCTTTCTAAGTCCCAAGCCCCGAAAGGAAAGTCTGCTCCAGGGTCTCGCTTGAAAATCAGCAGCTGCGACGCAGGTGAAGTTGATTTAGGCTTCAAATATCTTGATAGCCTCTGTGGCGTGGCGGTAGTGTACGCGACTGCCACGCAGGAGGCGCGGGTTCGATTCCCGCTCAGTGCAAATATTTGTATGCATGAATATGGCTATTTGCATTGGTCTGGGTGTTTCTATGTATAATATGTATGTATTTACAAAAAAAAAAGTATATAAGTATGTTTATCCGAATTCTAGATTCCATAACACAAGCTATAATAGCTTACCATGGGTCTAGATAGCGTTGTGTAGAATGTTGTGGAATATTTATTTATTTATTTAATATATCTATTATCAGAATCTACACATGTTAATTAAATTAAAATTTAATTTAATTTTTTTATAAAGAATATTAGAACCGAAGTTACTAATATTCCCTCTATCAGTTGAGTTATTTATTTAACCTATCCTTTATTTTATCATCGTATAAATTAATAAAAATCACAGTCCATAACTCAAACTCAAAACAAAAGAGTTGAGTACCGCAGAAATTCTATGAAAATTGTTTTCATGAAAATTTTGAATGAAATTCAATTAAAAGTGAGGTGTGTAAGGGACGTAGTTCACTTTTTTAACGTTTTCTGTTTATTCAGTTCATTCCCTTGTTCGTGGAGCAATTTGACAGTTCAATTTTAGAGAGAGCACGGATTATCGTAAAAGCGTCTATAGATATGAACATCAGCACTAGGAAAAGTCGTAAAACTAGATATGTAAGGGGATGATACTTTATTATAGTATACTAGCTGTCCCGGCGAACTTCGTACCGCCAATTTTTTCCTACCCTCGTGTCAGATCCTGTTCTCGCTGCACCATTTAGGGGGATGAAAAATAGATGTTGGCCGATTCTCAGACCTACACAATATGCTCACAAAATTTCATGAGAATCGGTCAAGCCGTTTCGGAGGAGTACGGGAACGAACATTGTGACACGAGAATTTTATATATAAGATTCTGAATAAGTTATTACCGTGAGAAAAGTAGGCCGCCTTTAATTTGTTCATGGGATCTATTTTTACCACACAATGTTTAGGTATGTTTTGCTTCTTATACGAGTACCTAGCTCTATATACAGGGTGATTTTATAGTCGTTTCGGATACAAAGAATTTGGGCTTTGTTGATAGCATAACCATCTGGAAGTATTAATTTGGCGAAAGAATGTTTTTTGTTTTGATAATGTATGGGAATTATTTTCAGGTAACAGGAATAATGCATGGGGGTTGTAAAATGTATTTTTTCTTAACATAACATAACATAAACTCACGCCCGTATTCCCCGAAGGGGTAGGCAGAGGTGCTAGCACCCACGTTTCGCCAGTTTATGTTTAGGTCCCAATGTAATAGGTGGCGAGCCTATTGCCATTAACCGGGCACTTATAAACCAGCGATAAATACACACATAACTTCGAAAAGCATCGAAAAGTCATTGGTGTGTGCCATGTGAAACCTGGGATCGAACCCGAGACCTCGTCTCAGCAGTCCATTACCCATACCACTAGGCTATATACCAAATTAATACTCCCAGATGATTTTGCTATCGAAACTGTGCCCAAATACTTTTTTCCGAAACGACTATAAAATCACCCTGTATAGGTTAAGTAGATTTCAACCTTATCGGGTTGACTCAAGCCACATCTTAAAAATAATCGTGTTAATAATCCATGGAAATAATGAAACGCTCAAGTGAGACTTGAACTCACGACCTTTCCCTTACAGGGGGAATGCTCTTCCACCTGAGCTGTATGGCTCAATAGCTCAGATGGAAGAGCATTCCCCCTGTAAGGGAAAGGTCGTGAGTTCAAGTCTCACTTGAGCGTTTCATTTTTTCCGATGGTTTTCGAACTTTAAAGTTAGCTTCGAAAAACATTGGAAAAAATGAAATGCTCAAGTGAGACTCGAACTCACGACCTTTCGCTTACAGGGCGACTGCTCTGCATTCATTCATCTGCTGAGCATTTCATTTTTTCCAATGTTTTTCGAACTTAACAGTTAGCATAATAAATGCTATAAAAAATTCAAAAAAAAAAAAATTAAAGTTAGCATTAAAAATGCTATATTAAATTCAGTCACATGGAAATAATATTTCAACAAAACTTTACATACATAACTATGTTAATATTCATCCAAAGTTAGGTATACCTAACAAACAAGTATTTGCTGCTTTTATTAAAAGTGATTGGCCATCACTACCAATCGATTGTAAACTTATATAATATTAGTAAAACAAACAAATCAGGTAAAACGTTATCAATTTTTGAATCGGCAAAAATCCACAGCAGCTCGAACGCGCTTCAAAGGCGCGAGTGTCATTTTTCCATTTCGATTATTGAAACATCGCAAATAAAATATAACCACTATCGAATACACTCGCGACAGACGGAAATAACGCTTGCAGCCAAATCGACACGGCAACCGCATCAGTGGTGGAGTCTTGACGTTCTTGACGGTACAGGTAAAACTGGTCGTAACAGTCATAACAAGTTTTGTTTGTAATCGATTACATGGAATTGTGAACGCGTAATATCGCGTAATAGTTACAGTTGTCGACTTAACTAAGAATTTATTTATGGGTTTGACAAAACGATTACGTTTGTCACATTAGATGTAATAATTCTGACTATTATATAGTTATAATTATACTACTTTACCTATATAGCCGCTTTAATCTAAACTAAATTAATTGGTATCTACTCGAATTTCAAACAGAGCAGTGTACAAAGTGTGGACTTAGTTTAACAGAACACTTGCACGCTGTTGTGAGCATATCGTCTCCAAAAAGGGATATGAAACCGCATTGAACTTGTAACGAATTTAATCAATAAATATCCTCTGTGAGTACAGTCGGCGTCATGAATATAATATTGACGATGAAGTCTCAAAATGATCTTAAAACTCACGTATTGAAAAAGAGTATTTTTTCCGGACTAAAGGTGTGTAGTGTGTGTACCTAATAACAGAATAACTTGAAGGGGATTATTAGGATTATATATATAGGATTTATTTATTATTTTTTTAACATCTTTCTGATGCTGACTGTGACAAGAGGAAAAACTTTCGTCCCGAAAATGAGAGTTCACAGGTTCGCTTCCCGCTCTGTTTAAATATTTTTATGCAAGAATATGCATATTCGCCCAATTCTTTGTATGTATTTACAAAAAGAAAGCCTCTTTATCCGCAGTCTAGAATTCCAATTTGACAAGCACAAAACAAAATAAGTAAATAAATAAAAATGTCTTCAAATACTTTTTTTATGATTTATTTATCATTCTCAAAGTGAAACTATACCTAAAATAAAATAATGCTATTTAATTACATACCTATCTATTTATGTATAATGTACTTGTTAATAGACACTTCTTTAATATTATCTTCTGGTACAAATACAGGTGGGTACCTACTCAGAAAAATAACATTCATTGAACGAATATTTATGTAATTATGTACCTAGCTAAGTAGGTATTTAGGTGGCGTATTGCGGTTACCGGTAATTATAGATAAACGGTACTATAACAGAAGTGTTGCTATGTGTTACCTACTCTACCTAACTAAGAAGTTCTTGACCTACTCAACAGCACGTACAAGTATAGCAAGTACCTATTTAAATAGTAATAAGGTTTGCCACCTGACCCCTCTAACCACAGAAGGAAAGTCAGCATCAGAACCTCGCCCATCAATCAGCAGGTTCATGAGTTTCTGACGACCTTAGTAATCATAAACACTAAAACGTGATCATGAATACACTTTTACATAAATGCGCACTCGCATTCATACCGATAGCGCAATCTCTGTTTCGATTAAAATAATTACCTACTAACAATTATTGTCCCTAAAGTTCAAAACACTTACGAACTTCGGGTCAAGTAAGTATATACTTTTATCTAAAATGTTAATATTTACCAAAAAAGCTAATTTCTTAGTATACGTAGAGTTAGCATAATTTGAAGAAGATAAGACCAGTCTCTTTGTATGGGGAATGTTTATTTATTTTTATCTATTTATTTATTATATATAGGCAAACCCAATGTGACATAGTTGATAGTAGTAACACAATTTACATATACCTAACAGTAATAATTTATAACTCGCAATTTAAAAACGTACCTCGACAATAATAATCATTCCTGATTTAAAAATATTCATTAACGATTTAAAATATTATAGGTATACTAGCTTTTACCCGCGGCTCTGCCCGCGTGGATGTCGGTTATCGCGACCAAACATAGCCTATGTCCTTTCTCATGGTCTAATAGATTAGACCCCCCCCCCCCCCCTCTTACAAATTTCATCAAAATCGGTTCAGTGGTTGAGGCCTGCACATACAGACAGACAGACAGTGTTACTTTCGCATTCATAATATTATAGTATACTAGCTTTTGCCCGCGGCGCCACCCGCGTGGATGTCGGTTCCCGGCAATTATTCGAATTTTTCTCACCTTTTAAACCTTCCCTAGACCTCCACGAAAATTTCAAGACCAAGATAAGATAAATCTGTTCAGCCGTTCTCGAGTTTTAGCGAGACTAACGAACAGCAATTGATTTTTATATATATAGATAGATATGGATTAAATAAATTCTTCACAAAAATAATTAATAGTCATTCATTAAAATAATTCATAATAATTCATCCATACTACTATTATAAATGCGAAAGTAACTCTGTCTATCTGTCTGTATGTTACACTTTAACGCCTAAACCACTAAACCAATTTTGATGAAATTTGGTATAACGGTAGATTAGACCTTAAGAAAGTACACATGTTTGGTCGCGATAACTGACATCAACGCGGGCGGAGCAGCGGCCAAAAGCTAGTAAGATATACTGCGTCCACATACTTTGGTGGGTACCTACGTAGGTAGGGTAGGGACTAGGCAGGCTTTCGGGACCGGGACGGATCCCAGATTCCTCTTTATGACGACGACGCGACGTTTGACTGTACGACTCGTCTGTAGCTATTTCGTTCTGACTTCGTTTTAATTACTTACTACTACGTACACAATTTGAACAATGCAAATACAATGTAGTCATTCATTATAGGATTATCTTAATTAGAAATGAAGTAAAAACTGGTTAGGTGATTACGTATATCAATGAGACGTACCTACAGACAGTACGTGCATCGGCGTATTTGTTTCGAAACAGTTAATTTTCAATATGCTTAGAAGCTACTGGCATATTATTGTGAAATTCAACACCTCTTAGTTATCATTTTGCTGCAGAACGACAGAACTGGCTGAGTCAAAAGGTAGGAATATTATCTATGATAACATTGTAGGTAGGTACACGCAACTAGAAACAAGCAAAAAAAAATGCTTTAGTCACAAACTTGTCCCCTCCCCTTCTTATTACAATCCCGGGTTCTTTACACGGGGAAAAAGCATCAGCCGAAGCCTTCATGGTAAGGACGTCATTGCTTAAAACAGCATTTGAAATTATGACCACACTTTTTGGATATGACCTCCCCATTTCATCAGGTATCCATACTAATATTTATTATATATGCGAAAGTAACTCTCTGTCTGTCTGTCTGTATGTTACGCTTTCCCGCCTTAACCACTGAACCGATTTTGATGACAGTTGGCATAGGGGTAGATTAGACCTTGAGAAAGGACATAGGGTATGTGTTGTCGCGATAGCCGACATCCACGCGGGCGGAGCCGCGGGCAAAAGCTAGTTATATATATAATCCACCACGGAGGACAGTAAACCACCGATATAATCGATATAATCGTCCTTCATTTCTTTGTGTTATAATTAGTTGTATAATAAACTTTTTTTAGTACCAAATACTTTTTAGTTAATTCTTAAAATATGACACTATTGTTAACTAAATACATACATTATAATTATTCACTCAATAGTTAAGGACCAGCTTTCCACCTTCACCTACTTATGATACACGATAGAATTGTTTTCCTAGTCAGGACATAGCTATTATGCCTACATTGTAGATTATAATTATTTAATTACAATAATTTTAGTATGCAATTATGGTTCAAATACTTACTTAATACTTACTGTGATTCTGTTAACTGTTTTATACACTTGAATGCATATTCGCTTTGTTCAATTTGGTAGTATTTCTCATCAAGATCTCGCACAACAAATGATTATTCATTCTCATAAGTTCGTTAACACATTTAAATTTACAAAGCACCTGAACAATTTTAACATCCATAAGTAACTGTCGCTACTATTAGACAAATCGATCTTAACTTAGCAGACGTTAAAAACTTGTTAACAATAGCACTGTCCTTCCAGTAATGCTGCAATAATTAATTATGTTATTATTCAGTGTATATCTATATATTAATACGTGAAGCAAAAATTTGGATCCCTTTTATGAAGAATGCGGGCACGTAGGAGGGTTAGATTTGGCATATTGATACGGAAGAGAGGTCCTCATCATCCACTCACCATTTGCAAATCATAAACCGGAATACATTTTCCTTTCATTTATTATAATTTTACTCATTTCTCCGGTTCTACTCAACCGATTGCAATCAAACAAACGTCAGATTTTAAGTTTGACCAAAACCTGTTAAACAAATAAAACCACATCGAAATCCGTTCTTTAGTTTTTGTATCCATCGCGGTCAAACAATTTACCTATGCCTAACCCTCCGAGGATAAAGGCGTGATGTATGTTATTATAATGACATAACGTTGTCTAGCGTTTCCTCAATGTTTTAACTTTTTTTTTTTTTAATATTTCCCAACATTCTACACAACGCTTTCTAGACTCATGGTAAGCATAGCTTAACTAGCTTGTGTTATGGAATCTAGAATGCGGATAAACATGCTTAAATACATTTTTTTTTTTTGTAAATACATACATAATATACATAGAAACACCCAGAGCAATGCAAATAGCCATATTCATGCATACAAATATTTGCACTGAGCGGGAATCGAACCCGCGCCTCCTGCGTGCCAGTCGCGTTCACTACCACCACGCCACGGAGGCGCCACTTTTTATTAAATCTTAATCTAACACATCTAACAACTATTTTACTTGTGTTTACCACCATGTTCTACATTGTAATTCACAAGCATAACGATATTAACACTAATTGCTTACATTAGTCTTACATATTATTCGCAAAAAATTCAAGGTGCAAATAGTCAAAAAGCCAAGGCCGACAGTGTTATTAAATTAGCATAAATTACACTAGCTAATATGCTCAGTTATATGCGCGTATTGTGCGTCTACGTAACTACATAAATAAATATTGTATATATCGTTTGACTTTGAAAATTTAAGTTATTAAATTGATTAAGTTTTGTTAAACCTCATTATTAGGTATATTTAAATTTATTACACAGCTCAGGGCCCTTTCTGAATTTCTCATATGAAATAGCGTTGTTTTGGGCTTTCCGGGCACCCCCACCGAGTCCAGGTAGAAGGGGTAGCCCTAAGAAGTGCTGGCTTGGTGTCGTGGAGGGTGACATGCGTGTACGGTCTCACTACCTTGGACGCCCAAGATCGTGCGAAGTGGAGGAAGAATAGTCGGAAGGCGGACCCTGAGCTCCGAGGACACCGTGACCTCGGATGCAATCAGGACTATATATGACTATATTATGTGGATGATGATGATGATGATGAGTTTTCCGGGGGCAAATGCCGTCCGACCCCTCAACCTTGAAAGGAAAACTAGTGCTAGAGCCTCGTTTGTCGTTTAGTAAGTGTACTAGCTGCAGGTGAGGTTGGCTTGGGACCCGAAGATGTTGATTCACGCCACCGGGTCCAGGTAGAAGGGGTAGGCTCAAAAAGTCCTGGCTTGACGTCTTGAAGGGTGACATGCGTGCAAATGGGCTCACTATCATGCACGCCCAAGATGGTGCGAAGTGGAAGAGGAACAGCCAGAAGGTGGACCCTGAGCTCCAAGGGCACTTTGGTCTCGGATGCAATCATGAAAATACATCTGCATGAAGTAGATGACGATGACAATCAAGGGACACCCAATCTCATACCGTGAATGTGAAATGCACCTAAAGGACAAAACTTTTCGTCCGACAGTTTACATAGTAGGAAGATATTTAGAATTTACGGCAAAAAAATTTATGTAAAAAATTTGGTCACTTACACGTCATTAATCCATCTGCGATCATCTTTGAAGATGTGGGCGTTAGAATAGTAGGTAAATGATACTACCTATTTCATTCATAACAATTCTATCTATCGCTGGAGACTTCGTCATAGAACATTGATCCTTCAACCACACACACCGGTTGGTAAATATGTGTTTGCCAAGTACACGGTCACTTTAATAATAAAATTGCTAACTATGTGCTAACGTAAGTCATTTGTATTTTTTTTATTCTGTCTGTATGCAACGACAGTCTATGATTTGAGATTGACGTGGTCATTATTCTCGATCTCGATCGAAGACGGATCGAATCGGATATTTACTCGATAAAATAATAAACATGGTATATATCCCGGCTCCTGAGGAGGGCCAGACCGTAAGGGATGGCCCTGGGTCAGCCGGGGTGCGAGGGATATGTCTATGACAACCTCACCTCCGGCCTAGCACCAAGACCCACAGTCGGCGTGCGGTTTTAGTCGGTTCGAGTCCGACATAACCTCCCCTTCCGGCTCCGGCAGGGGGGTATCCGAGGGGATTTCCGCACGAAAAAAAAAAAAGGTATATATCCCGGCGAGTGCCTTACCAGTTTTACTAGCAACGACAGTCGTAGACAATAAAATTCTAAGTAAAATATTCAAAATAGCCGCCATAATACCCAAATGCGAAACAAAACTGGAAATTTTACCATGTTTGATATGCGTAAACTTCCCGTATTTAACTTTTTTATTTCGTTAACAAATGGCCAGTTTAAGTATTCTGAAGAGGATTCTATCGATATTTTAGGGTAATAATGCGGAAATGAAAATTAATTTCACGTTGTCAGGTTAGAATTGCGTAGGTAATCAAATTTTTTGATTTGGTAAAATTGCTTGTATTTGCTGAAATATATAAATTAAAAGGTTTATTTATACCATTCTGCTTATTTTAAAATATCAATTATGTGTGTATGTGCGCTACATGCAAAAATCGTACTCGTAACATTCTCCCAAAGCAATTAGTTTCTTTGAACTTTAGCGATAGAAGGTGAGCCTTCTTTCGTCATAATTGAAATGTTATACATAGTTATGTTAGCCATATCCAAAACATTTACTTTGGCATTAATTTCGCCACATTATCGCAACCGAAAAAGAACTATAAAAAATCGAACAACTATTTACCGTCAGACGAGTCGTTTAATTGATTAAACAATATTTGAAACTTTTTGAAAGTAAGATCTGCTTAATTTTCTATTAGGTACTTTTATGGGGAAACAATTACACTGCGCCTCTGTTGCGTACTCAGTTACCCAGAATAATAATATAAAGGTACGATTAGAAATACCTACATTTTACTGAATTAATAACTGAGTATGTACCTACCAAAACAATACGAATATTTGCAATGCGTTAATCATGATTATTCGTAAATGAAGAGGTTGTTGTCTGACTCAGGTAGCCGTATTCATTACCTGGACAAAGCAGAGTGTTTTCCACGTTAAATTGAGTGTAGAGAGGCAATTTGAACGGGCTTCTGGCCGCGACACCGCACCGGCCCGGACAGACAGGAGTTTTTTAATTTTTGGGCTCGGCTCACCGTTGCTCTATACATAGGTATAGGTTGAACCATATATCTTGAACCTAAATCACGAAATATAAAAGGCCCTGGTGCGTAATTGTTGTGTACTAACCTTGAATTTGAACTCGTACACTGCAATTAGCACCAAATGCTATCTTCAAAATTCATGCAAGAAACCTGTACTGCGTGTATAGAGCACATTTTCAGCACATTTTAGGTCCAAGATACATGAATCGTACTATACAAATACAGCTATTTTCGTACCAACCAATACTCTCACGTAGTTAATGTTAGTATGCATACGCGTGCTGTATGCGACTTTTCAATTATGTACACCGACCCACCGATATTTATAAAATCTTTTTTTTTATTCATCGAAGCTATTCAATGTTTCGAACACGGGAACTGAACAAATGATTGTTGATAGTCACGTAGTTATTAAAAATGTAGTGCAGCATTTCAATTTACGGCTTTCAGTTGTATGGAGATCACCAATACCGGCTTTAACTCACATGGATCAATATTTTTGACCGTTGTGTGTAAAGTAAATGGCATCATGCCAACATCATCACTACATAGTAGAAAGCAGTCACTTTCCGCGACCCTATGTCTCTATGTATGCTTATATCTTCAAAACTACGCTTCAGATTTTGATGCGGTTTCTTTTAATAGATAGAGTAATTCATTTATTATATGTATAGTACATGTTTAATATAGTAGAGGGTGCAGCGGGAACGGAATCGGAGGCCACGCGGCCGCGGGTGGTAAAAAATTGGCGGTACGGAGTTCGCCGGGTCCGCTAGTAACAAAAATTAAGAATTTTGAAGAGTCGAATACATAGGGAAAAAGAATCTTCTCGGGCGGGACTCGAACCCGCAGTCTTTCCCTTACAGGGGGAATGCCTGACC
Source organism: Eilema sororculum (assembly GCA_914829495.1). Lineage (NCBI taxonomy): Eukaryota > Metazoa > Arthropoda > Insecta > Lepidoptera > Erebidae > Eilema > Eilema sororculum. Next base: position 12,281,031 of record OU618543.1, on the reverse strand, counting down.
AATTCGGCTACCGAGACACGCCCGATATGATTCAAATTTCCCATCTCATACGTGTAAAATGATTGTAACATCATTCATTGATTCCGATAGTTCGTAAGAAAATCGGTAGATGACGCCACGTCGCCTTAAAGACGTATGAGATGGGAAATTTGAATCATATCGGGCGTGTCTCGGTAGCCGAATTGGTCAGGCATTCCCCCTGTAAGGGAAAGACTGCGGGTTCGAGTCCCGCCCGAGAAGATTCTTTTTCCCTATGTATTCGATTTGAATAGTTAGCATACTTAATGCTGTAAAAATTCCTTCAATTTTGAAGAGGTTGACTATTCAATCACGCTTTACTGTACAGCTGGCTTATACTGGAATAGATCACACTCTGAAATAACACATGTTTACTTTGTACGCCGGGAAATAGGCTCCTACAGGTTGTGGGCTCAGGAGCGAGCTAGGTACAAGCCGTCCTTACGAACAACTTACACTTACCAGATTACCTACTAATTGACGGACGAGTCTCTGACATAGATTTTTCTGTTGAGGTAGGAAGGTCAGATGAAAGTTGCTGAAAGTAGACGGAAACGGAAGTGGCCATCTAAACTAGATCTAAATATTTTGGGTCATTCTTCAGCTCACGGGCGTCAAAGTCGCGGGCGGCCGCGAGATGGTTTTATTCGATTTTATTTCATTTTGCTGTTGTCAACCCGCGGATACATTAAAGTACAGTCAGATAAAAAGATCATTCCGTCCATCCATATACTCACGTCTGTGTGATTTCCGGTCCTCTGACGTAATAGGGGGAAGCCTACTGCCGTCTAGCGGGCCCTTTGTCTTGGGCTGTTTTACTATTGGTGTAATATAAACTCTAATGTTGCGGCTACACTACCGGACTGTTTACCGCCATGTGTTTATGTTGTGTTTACCGCTGTCTATCAAAAATTATAGGCGGTTGGCGGTAATGACTATAAGACCTTAAAAAATACACTATGCTACCTAGATTTAAAGTAATGTAACATTTTTTGTAGGTAATATAAGTTCTAGAAAGCTTAGATATTTTTTTTCAATACTTACTTCTAGCCGGTTTTGCTATCGAAGCTGCCGATTTGATGAAATTTGGTACCTACTTGAGAAAGGATATAGGCTATGTTTGGCCGCGATAACCGACATCCACGCGGGTGGAGCTGCGGACAAAAGCTAGTAGATATATACTTTTTCATACGTAACTAATGTGCACTAAGTGAGAATCGAACTCGCGATCTGTGACACCAGTAGGACGCTCTACCGCTACACCACACAAGGAGCTGTTGCTAAGTACATTTTGCACTAATTGATTGCTACCGTGAGAGCCATCGACCGCACGCTAAACGTATTGATTCGATCTTCACTTAAGCAGACCTTTGAACTAAAACTTCGTTGACTTCCATGTCTTGGCGGTTGCCGGTAGAGCGTTCGACTGCTCAGTCTGACTGTCGACAACGAATTTCATATAAGTACATCAAATTCCATAATTTCTGCATTCTTGATATTTTCTAAAGTTTACGCGAATGTCACTCATTGAAATAAAACCACTTTTTACGGATTCTATCGCGATATATTGTCCACCGCAAAAATGGCTGCTGAATGAATGAATAGAATCTGTAAAAAGTGGTTTTAATTCTGCATTCTTTTTTACGATACGCTCAACGAATTGACATTTTTTATAGGGGGCAGAGTCACCATGTCACCAGTAGATACCGTGAGGAAAAGGTAACCAGTTCGTGAGATTCCTTTGATGAACTGGCTCCAAGTCCTATATTTTTGGACGATCTGTTAACTAAATTCTAACTTGATATTTCAATATTGACTTATGCCCTAATTGTTCCGAACAAACACACTTCGATTTCGGTACAACAGAAATGTTTCAGAGATTAAAATTTCATATCGGACTGGTTTAGTGCTCAATGACCCGCTTACAGTGGCACCATGCATAGTCGATCGGAGCCAAATTAAGCTATTCAGCTGAAAGCACTACCGGAGGCTGTATAACTCATGAAATATTTACACTCCTAACTTATAGGTACCATTTGCAGCCAATGTAATAGGTTATTTTCAAAGCAAGAATAATTTTATTATTTGCAGGGTGCCGATAACAATATATTTGATATTTGTCCATAGGCTACGGTAACCACTTTCCATCACGTGCACCGTTTCTTATGAAATAGGGAGGCAAACGAGCAGACGGGTCGCCTGATAGTAAGCGATCACCGCCGCCCATGGACACCCGCAACACCAGAGGAGTCAATAAAAAACAATGTATTTATAATTAACTTGATTAACCAAGTTAGATAAGAGGCGATTCGTTAATTTTAGGGTTCCGTACCTCAAAAAGTAAAAACGGAACTCTTATAGGATGACTTCGTCGTCCTTCTGTCTGTTAAGACCTTTTCTCAGGCATGAGTTGGGGTATCAAGTTGGAATTCATACCACAAACTTCGCTCTTATACGTCCTGAAACTGCAAAAATCACATTTCTTAGACAATACCAAGCAAGTTGGCCTGGCTTTTTTATTTTAGAATATACCAAATAGTACTATCATGAATGATTTTACTCTATTAAAGTTTCCACATGATATGTTTAACATTCGTTTTCCCCCGGCGGGCTAAGGGGATGGAGCTGTACATCCAACAGTACCAGAAAGGGCATGGCCCATTTTCAGCGGGGAACTTAATGCTTAGTACGTCTACGTCATGCTGAGCCCACTGAGTAGCAAGCACTTCTTTACATTGCCGTGGATATAATCATAAGCCGGTTTCTGATATACGACATTGATAATATGAACTGCTTTAATCGTTCTCGTCAGAAGGGACCTGAGCCCAGATTAAGAACACTGTGACGAAAACTCAACCTACATACAGATTTTCCTTTGAACTATACTTCGCTACAAAGTTGGCAGCTACCGTTGTTTCTTCAAGGAGGGTATTAGAAGGTTTCTTAAGGGTGGCTATCACAAGTGTAACGCCCCTGGTGTTGCATACGTCCATGTGCCACCATTAACCACTTTCCATAAGGTGGGCCGTGTGCTTGTCGGCCACTTAAGTGGTATAAAAAAGAGACATCTTCGCAGTGAACTTTACTGAAGATATTTTACCTAAGAACGGAATGACGGTCGTGTATCTAATAGCCGTTATCCAGAGTCTACGTCGTAGACTCTCCCTAGAGTACGTAGACGCCCAGCAGAGTACAGTGATCATCAGAAAGATGTTGACGAACAAAGTAGCCAAAATGATCTTAATTAGGTACCACCTTCCAGTTGACCGATTGTTCTGGTACACACCTTTAGTACGGACAATAATACCATATAAATTATTAAAACAGTTTTTATTACTCTTATTACGAGAGTTTTAAGATCATTTTGAGACTTCGTTGTCAAGATATTTATGACGCAGATTGTACGTAGCCTCTACATACTATGCTGGGCTAGGTCTAAGTTTCAAACAGACGAGACGACGCCGACGGTTTGAATGTTGCTGTAAAAATAGATAAGCGTAACAACAACGATGATTAAATAAATAAAATAACTAAATTTTTATGACAAATAATATAATGAAAACCCAATTACCAATAACAGTGAGATTTTTACTTTCGATTTTTAAATTTAAAATTTATTCAATATTTTACCTACTTCACTTCTAACACTAACTAATTTAGAACTAGTAGGTTGACTAGGTATAGGTAATGCGTGTCACTGGCAATATTTCATTAAAAATCTCACATTATTATCAGGTCTTTAAACATATAAACTGACAGATCATGTAAACAAACTTTCAAAACCAAATAAATGTAGCCCATTAGGGAGTTTCGACAAATACAGAAATGTTTTACGTTCCACGAGAAATGTGCATTTTTTTTAAATCTACCTTTGAAACAGTATTTTAATAATAACCACTCATTTAAGACATTCTCAATCACCTGAGTTCTCTCCTAATATCTCATCATCATTAAAAAAAATATACAGCTAATTTTAATACGTAGGTATATATAGCTACTTATTAAAATTAGCTGTATAAATATTTTCACTTTGTACTTTGCTTAACCTGTGAAACGAGACATTAAGTGTATGTCGCAAAAATAATAAATTACATCACACATTTATAACCACCAGTTGTTTTTATCACAGATTCAAATTACACTAAAATTACGAAATAATAGTGCAGAAATGCCTTGAATGTGCTATTATAACTGATTGTTAAGTATATTTATAATTTTATTATTAACGAAATCGTTTATTCGTGCACCATAAACAAATTCCAAGTGCGTGAAATCTGTAGATTCATCATAATTAACATTTTGTACTATATTTGGCAATTTCCTTTTTAAAGTTTGTACATCTTTCGTTGTACTAAACCAGTCAGAGTCACTGTTAAATATATAAAGCGGAGCAGTTACTTGTGATAGATTATAAGCTGGGGGTGACGGAGAAGAATACACTATTTGATTAATTTTAGAACCATAGTCAAATCGCTGAAATTTCTTACTTAAATAACTTTGAAAATAATGAACGAAAGTCTTTGTTGACACTCCGGCGGGAATATGACTAGATAGCACTGGCAGTTTCTCTGGGTAGAGATTATTTATATTTCTAATACCATAACTAATATAATACTCTAAGGCACACAAAATTTGTTCTGGCACTCCATCTTGGCACACCTTAGCATGATACAAGTTTAAGAATACATTATCCGAAAACAAATTGTACACTCCAATACCATCAAAAAATCTTTTTAACATATTCAAATTTTGTGCAAATATGTTTATGAATGGGTACTTGATGTTGTTTATCCACGCTACCGGAGCTAATAAAATTGCTTTCTTGATCTTTTCGTTGTATTCTGGTCTCAAACTGCACATGACTAGAAAAATTGTTGTCCCTTGTGAAAATCCAATGTAAGAAAGTCTCTTCTGAGAAGTAGTGCGAAGTATATGATCAATCACTGCTGGTAAATCTTGACTTCCCATTTCTTCGTAAGAAAAATTCCAATATTGTGTTTGGTTAAGATTTTTGATGTGTCCTTGACTGTACTTGTTACCCCTGGCATTGTATATCCACACATCATATCCTTGATCAGACAACTGGTAGGCCACAGACTTTGAGGGACCCAACACTAACCACGAGTCCGAACTGTCACCAATTCCATGCACTAACAACACTGGAGGTCCACGGCTCGGTATTCTGTAAGAGTTCACTAAGTAACCGTCTTTTGTTATCACTGTCTGAATTTCAGGCATGTAACCGTATTTAGCGATAAGTTGCAAGGAGTTTAAATATATATCTGAATTTCGATCTTTAAATATACTTAAATCATCAACTTTTATTTTACGTCTATTCTGCACATAACCGAAACAAAAAATAAATATAACACACCGAAACACATCCTCGCAACTAAAATTCATGGCGATTGTGAAACGTCTCGCTGTCGCAAATACAAAATTTAATCTGTAGTTTTACGAACCCGACAGCGTTATTTACTCGAGTGTTGTCAGTCAATGCCAAGCTACAAACTTGCTAGTTGTCGAGGATCAAGTGACTCTAACCTCAGACAGTGACCTTCCGGCAATATCGATGTCTGGCGATCGGAAGTAAATGCACTTTTGCCTCGGCATTCCGACTAAAACAACTTTATAAACTGCGTGGGATTACTAATAAATTATTTGATAAACTAGGCTGAGTAAATTGATAGAACCATGAATGCCGTTACACTTGTAACAAGTTTAAGTCAAGGTTTAAACCTGGCCTTACAAGGTTTACTTTAAGATTTTTAAGATATTGCGTCATTATGTGTTCAAAATTTTCTTAGATTTTCTTTTAATAATAATGTTATCAGTAATCATTTATTTTAGGCAGCTCCATATGCATGATTTGAGATTGATATGGTCATTTGCATTAATAGTAAACCACTCGTAGTGATATTTAACATGTTGCATATTGAAGTTATTGAAATTAAAACGTAAAAAACTTCAACCGGGAAGATGAGTTATAACTGTCCAGTGTCTGGTATCCAGTGATCCGTATGTTCACAAAACCTGAACAGACTACATATCCACAGTCCATGCGAGTCGACTCTGTGAGTGTTGTGTGTCGCGAACGTATTCGAATGCAGTGCGAGCACGCGGGAAATGGTAGGGGCGACGCGCGTAATAAACCGATATGTTCTGCCCAATAAAAACTAACTCGGCGGTCACCAGCACCAGCACATCCGTGATCATGGCGCTTGTCGCGCATGATACTCGCAAATCTTAACAAACATAGTAAATATCCCGGCAAGTGGTTCACTATGTGCTACTAGCAATGATCTCACAAATTACAAATGAATAAATTAACACCAAAATTGACGACTATCTACAGTATTTGGTTCTATAGATTATTTCTTTGATACCTACTAAGTTGTTGAAAATGTACGAGAGTCGCCTTCGCTGGTGCGGCTACGTGTTACGGTAACCGCCAGGCTACGTGGGTAACAAATGCCCGGCTATGACGCCCCCACCGGGTCCAGGTAGAAAGGGTAGGCCCAAGAAGTCCTAGCTTGACTTCATTGAGGGTGATATGCATGCAAATGGTCTCACTTCCATGGACGCCCAAGATAGCGTGAAGTGGAGAAAGAAGAGCCAGAAGACAGACCCTGAGTTCCAAAGGAAGGGCCTCGGATGCAATCAGGATAATGTGTGTTAATGAAGATGATGATACGGTACCACAGTTTAAATAATTTAGTAAGACAGAACCTCTTGCCTCTCTCTCTCTCTCGAACAGGTTTTCAGTGCTGCTGGGTTAATTCATAACTATTATCCGTAAACAAAACTATCCGAAACTAACGGATAGTCCAAAATAATTACGTGTCCGAAACCGATACAATTGTATTCCTAAATCGATATCTGTATCCAGATCCGAAATAGCATATGCATAACATCTCTGGTGGTGAGCACGGCTATTATAGGAGTTTAATATTATTTACGATTTTATTTATGAAAAGTAGAGTATTACGGAAACTTCCGTAGAATGTCAGCTGCCAGATCGCGGAAGTATCTCAACTCAATCCCACAGAAAACCACGGTCAACAGATTCAGGAGGTATTCCTTGCGGATGGAGCCGCAGGTAACAGTTAATAAGAGGTGAAATTACATCAGACAATTCAGTAGTTCACCGTGTAAATTTAAATAACCAAGGTTATTCCTTTTTATTTCATCTCGACCGTTCATTGAACTGTCGTGGTCGTGATATAACGATATATCAGAAATTAAATAAAACCTTGATCTATTATTTAATTTTTATTATGTCCTGAGGTCATTTCTGTAATTATTGAGTTAGTAAGCCGTCTAACATATTTCGAAAAACCAGTCAAGCATGAATTCTTTGTCGAAAAAAGATTGAAAGAGAGGTCAAAGTCAAGATACTGGAATCAGGTTGTGAGTTATTGCTAAATTCCTTATCATCACTTTCTTGTTTGCTAAAGGAAACAAAAGAATTAATCCATAAAAAATTGGAAAATCTATGTCTGGTGTTGATAAATAATAATTTACTTATTTTCAAGCTAATAAGGCCCAATGCTCACCAGCTACTTTTAACATCAGTTGCCGTCTATTTTGTCATTTTCGTATGTTGAATGTCGCGTCTCAACAAACACATACAGACTCTATGTTATAACGATCAAATTTATTTTTAGTCGCTTTGTGTCGCGATTGAAACATAAATTTTAGATACATTTGGGTGTCAGTCAACAGCTTGTGTCTCTCCACGAGCTGATGCATCAGTCATGCAGGGTCAGAAGCTCATAAGTGTCCTTTGCGTGTAATATCGGTACAGCCGCTAATAGGCCCGTATTCTAGAATGTCATTCATCCTGAATCACGAGTTATCTGATGGCAGACTGTATAGACAGATTAATAGTTTGACATGGGGCCTGTACAATTTGTCCTCAGACAAAAGACAAAGCGTCGGTAGCTTAGTGGTTAAGGAGTTGGCCTTACGATCGAGAGGTCCCGGGTTCAATCCTGGCCATTACACTGCCGGCGTGAACCCACTCCTAGCACAAGCATTTAAGCTTAGTTGGAGGGGTTAGAGGGAATATTAGTAACTTCCGTTCTAATATTCTTTTTAAAAAAAAAAACGAGATTCAGGCTGTGTCATTCTAGAATAGTAGAATGTAGAAATTCGTTAAGAGGTGAAGCAGATTTAAAATCGCCGGCGACTGATGTTAGACGAAGCATGTGTGGTTTGGCCTTAAAAGCAGGTTTCCACATTTCGCAGTTACTTAAAATTGATGCAAAATGTGTTTTTTGGCGGGCGGAAGTTATAACAGAGGTCAAGGGTAAGAATAATGAAGTGTGTTGTGAATTGTTATCGCTTATAAGTATTACTGGTTTGGTCGACTGGTTAAACTATATTTGCTAAATGCTAATTTTTATATTCGAAATACATCGAGAAAAAGAAGCGCTCAAGTGGGACTTGAACCCGCGACCTTTCCCTTACAGGGGGAATGCTATTTGCCCTTCAAAGACGGATAAAATAAGGGAAAATTAAAGTGACTCAGGTGTGGCTTAATAACTCAGTTGGAAGAGCATTCCCCCTGTAAGGGATAGCTCGTGGGTACAAGTCCCACTTGAGCGCTTTTTTCTTGTATCTACCTACTGAATAATAGTGGAGGCTGATTACCCTAAAAAGTGACACAGACAGTTCTTGTCCCTATGTAGATGTTTATTACGTTTTTCGAATATAGTTACTTATGTAGTAAAATGGAGATGTTTAGAGTAAAGTCAAGACATGCGAAGCAATGCAGAGATATATAGGAAGAAGTAAAAAAATACAAGTCACGTTTTTGTTTTATAACACTTAAGTGACAGACGAGCACACGGCCCACCTGATAGAAACCTGGGAAGAAGGTATTTTAGGATTCAGGCGAATCGGGCCTAAGTCATATTGAATTCAGACATCTCGGGAAACAGACGGTTTGACAATCGCTTATAGTGCAATCAGGCATTTTGGGAATAGGTTGAACTCGACCGGACCCGTCCAATAGAGGGGCGTTACATTCGTGCAGCCGACCTACTTCAGTACTCTATTATACCTACTTAGTTTACCAAATCTATTATGCTTGAACGCATCGTTATAGACGCTAGTAGGTACTATTATCTATTCTGTGGTTATAGTATGGTAATAAGTACCTTCTGTGTAAACTAGTTTCTCTGAGAACCCCACAGATGGTTATTCACATAATTTCATTAATTGTCTTGTCTGAGACGTAAGGTCACGATTCTAGTATTTATCAAGGTAAATAGCATCGTTTGAAAGGTTATCAATAATAGCATTACGAAATTTAACGTCGAGCGTCATTATAAAAATGTCAACGCTTAGTTGGGGTTATTGACATACGCATTACTAAAAGATCTCATTTTTAGGGTTCCGTAACTCTTCGCCGAAGACCATCGGCCTCCATGACCGGGGGCCTGAGGACGGTGAGTTGGCTGCTCACCGTCTCTATAGAAGCAGGCCCATGACGGCAGCGTGACGTGAGGGATTCACGCACGCGAAGCGGGATAACACCCGAAAAGCCCTCCATAGACGCGGGATAGCACCCCAACCACCCCCAAGGCGAGGCCGCAATTGTAGCCGTGAGTCTGATGGGAGTCCTGGGACATCCTTATGAGGGCTTACCCGGGGCTCCCATCCATAGGCTTCTGGGCGTTACCGTGGGGGTATTTAGTCGGTAGGAGTCCGGCATAACATCCATGAAGGATTTTCCCCCAAGGTTAAAAAAAAAGGGTTCCGTAACTCAAAAGATAAAAACAGAACTCTTAAGGAACACTTTGTTGTCCATCTGTCTGTCTGTTAAGACCTTTTTCTCGGGAATGCGTGGAGGTATCAAGTTGAAATTCATACCACATCTATAACGTCTTGAAACTCTGCGAAAATCATATTTCTAAGTCAACGCAATTAACATAATATTGCGGTTTATATAGTTTTACGAAACCCTCTGCGCGTGAGTCCGACTCGCACTTGGCCGGCTTTTTAATGCATAAATGGGTAATTTTATACTTTCCTTTCCATTTTCTCTACCAGCCTCTGTGGCGTGGCGGTAGTGAACGCGTTCGATCCCCGCTCAGTGCAAATATTTGTATGCATGAATATGGATATTTGCATTGGTCTGGGTGTTTCTATATTTAATACTAGCTTTTGCCCGCGGCTCCGCCCGCGTGGATGTCGGTTATCGCGACCAAACATAGCCTATGTCTAATCTACCCCTATACCAAATTTCATCAAAATCGGTTCAGTGGTTGAGGCGTGAAAGCGTACATACAGACAGACAGACAGACAGAGTTACTTTCGCATTTATAATATTAGTATGGATATGGATGTAGGTATTTATTTACAAAAAAAAAGTATATAAGTATGTTTATCCGCATTCTAGATTCCATAACACAGGCTAGTTAAGCTTACCATGGGATAGCGTTGTGTAGAATGTTGTGGAATATTGTGGAATACGTTCCATTCAACTTTTTCTGGGTCAACATATTCCTAAAGTCGATAGCCTCTGTAGCGTAGCAGTAGTGAACGCGGCCGCTACGCAGGAGGCGCGGGTTCGATCCGCTAAATGCAAATATTTGTATGCAGCAATATTGCACTCGGTAATCGAACCGACTGAAATTCGAAAAAGTAACATCATGTATTACCTATTATGGCATCAGTCAATTGTGTCAATAATAAGGAACAGATCTCTCAACAAACATGGTAAATTGGATGAAAGGAAGTCCATGTGAAAATATATATTCTGAACTTGGCACCCATTTGGTGCATTGGTGTGTCAATACTTAATTAAAGTAAATATTCGTTTTACTTTACTTTTATTAATAACTAGCTTTTGCCCGCGGCTCAGCCCGCGTGGATGTCGGTTATCGCTTACTTTCGCATTTATAATATTAGTATGGATATGGATAATACAATTACAGTCAAAAAAATACATAATTCATAACTATGTCACGTCAGATAACCCGCCTCGTATCGTTCCCGGCGCAAAGGTGCCCATGACGCTGGCAGCATTGCCACGCTGAATTGCGATGGCCATCCTTTGCGCCAGAAACGAGCCGGAGCGGGGCCGGGGGTCCCCGCCCTGCTCGTGGATACGGCGGCCAATTTCAATTTCAATTTCAATATTTAATATTCAATTGTTTTGTTGTGTAACTTATGGCATTACTTTTTTTTTAACCTTTATTAGCCAATAATTACTTAATATGTCTTATATACAAAAAAATACAAACAAATATATAACAAGGCCCCACAAAACCGCCCCACAAACCCACAATTTTATTGATATGTGTTGTTACTAATTAATTATGTGACCACTAAATAAATGTTTCTTTCTTTCATATTAACCATTGATGGGATTGACCCATACATTGATCAATCTATTCTACTTATTCTATTATATTCTACAAACGTATTGCCACTTGTCTAGAGAGGATAATTGATACTGTAAATCACTACTCTCTAAACATTATGTTACCTAGTCAAAATAGGTATTGTACTTAGCCGGTAATAAATTCAATGGCGTGACAATTTTTATATATGTTTATATAATCTACATTATATCTACATTATAGTTTATATAATCTACATTATAATGTTTTCATTGTTTAGTTATTGTGTAAATGAAAGGTGTGAGAAATTATGAATTTACCACTGTAACTGTGGAATTCTAATGTTCTGAAATAAAAGAATGTACCTATTTAGAAGTTAGCAGGTATGTATTTTTTTTTTTTATGGTTGTATGGGTCCCATAGGTATACAGGCTCCATAGGTGTAAGTATGGGCCCCGGTGACTTATTAGTGTCGGGAGCTCCGTGGGCGTGTGGGGCCCGAATCGAAATGCTTTCCGTTCTTAAAATAAATAAATATTTTCCAACATTCTACACAACGCTATCTAGACCCATGGTAAGCATAGCTTAACTTGTGTTATGGAATCTAGAATGCGGATAAATATAGGTAATTAAATACTTTTTTTTGTAAATACATACATATTATACATAGAAACACCCAGACCAGTTAAATTTTTTTACATCTAATTTAATCTCACTTCATGATACCCACGCTCCTATTCGCAAAATTAAAGTGAAACACTCTCCTGCGCCCTGGCTAACTGCTGACATCAAAGCACTCATAACTAAAAAAGCCAGAGCTAAAACAAAGCATAAATATTGTCCTACAGCCACAAATTGGGAAAAGTACGTCGCTATCAGGAATCACTGCAGTAAGGTGTGTAGGAACGCTCAACGCCAATACATCCATAGCTCTGTACAAAACGGAGATCCAGCTAAAGTCTGGAAATTTCTCAGGTCACTGGGAGTAGGGAGATCTCGTCAATCTATTCCTGTTAGCTTAAATTTAGACTCACTTAATACTTTCTTCTCTGCTTCGTCAAATATTGATAGAATGACTAAATATACTACGCTCAAACATCTTTCAACTATCCCTACTCCCGACTGCCCTCAATTTCTTTTTAGTCAATTTTCTGCTTGTGATGTTAGGAAGAGCATAATGTCCATCAGCTCGAATGCGGTGGGTACCGACTGTGTGAGTCGCAACACGATTCTCCCCATCATTGATGAAATTCTTCCTATCGTCTGCCACATCCTAAACTACTCAATAACCTGCGGTGTGTTTCCAGAAACCTGGAAAGAGGCCCAGATTACTCCTATTCCTAAAAAGAAGAACCCTTCCTCTTTCTCTGACTATCGCCCTATCTCTATCCTACTTTTTCTTTCCAAAGTTCTTGAACGACTAGTTCATACCCAACTCACTAATTTTCTTTGTAAAAACTCACTCTTAAATTCCTTCCAGTCCGGATTCCGCGCCGGACATAGTACTACCACCGCTTTAGTGCATGTCGCGGAAGACATCAGAGTTGGTATGGAGAACGGTGAGCTGACAGTTCTAACTCTGTTAGACTTCAGCAACGCATTTAACACCGTGGACTTCGACATCCTGCTGGGCATACTGCGCTCTCTTAACATATCTCCAGTGATTGACTGGTTTCATAGTTACCTGTTTGGTCGCCGGCAGCGTATTAATATCGAAGATACCCTCTCCTCTTGGTGTAATACATCTGCTGGCGTGCCACAGGGTGGCGTTTTATCTCCACTACTTTTCGCAATGTTCATAAACACCATCACAAATAATTTAACTTCATCCTACCACCTGTACGCAGATGATCTCCAAATTTACTCCCAAGCTCCACTGAACGAATTGAACAAGGCAGTTGATACTGTGAACGCTGATTTGAATTCAATTTGCAAATGGAGCACATCGTACGGTCTGAAGGTGAACCCGAGCAAGACTCAAGCTATCATTGTAGGCAGCCCTTGGATGATCGCAAGGATTGAGTGGTCAACGCTCCCACAGGTCACGTGTAATGGAACTAGCATCACATACAGCGACAACGTCAAGAACCTAGGGATACATATCGATAGCTGCTTATCCTGGGGCCCTCAATTACAAGAACTTAGCCGTAAAATGTACGCAGCTGCGGGGTCCATGCGTAGGCTCCGTAATTTCTTGCCTGTTGCCACCAAGATTGCGCTAGTACAGACGCTTCTCTTTCCCATCCTTGATTATGCAGATGCCAGCTATCTAGATCTCACTGAAGACCAACTGAATAAGCTTGAGAGACTCCAGAACTTCTGCATAAGATTCATATTTGGTCTACGCAAATATGATCACATTTCCGAATATCGAAGAAAGCTCAAGTGGTTGCCTATCCGACTTCGCCGGAATACTCATATACTCTCACTATTGTACAGCATACTCTTCAATCCTGCTACCCCCTCTTACCTTAAAAACCGATTCGAGTTTCTGGACGCTACACATTCCAGGTCTCTGAGATCGGCAGAGAATTTGAGACTGTAAATGCCGGGGCATTCCACAAAGTTCACTGACAAATCCTTCTCCGTCCAAGCTGTTCGCCTGTGGAATGCTTTGCCGGTAAGAATTAGACGTGCACAATCCTTACCAGTTTTTAAAAAAACTGTGTATGATTACTACCTGCGGGACATCGGCTACATGTAGATACATTGGTCACACCTCCATAAACCGTAAGATAGGTTATGTATGAATGTACGTATGTATGTGTATGTGTGTATGTATGTATATGTATATGTATGTATATATGTATGTATGTATATGTGTATGTATGTATATGTGTATGTATGTATGTGTGTATGTACCTATATTTATTTGTATACTTAGGTATATTGTATAAAACGTGTCCTAAGTACAATACACTGTAAAATACACCAATATTTGGACTTTGTGCACCATGCTACCCAAACATGGTTTCTATCTCTTTCTCCATCCAAAGGTTGCCTGTAAGAGATTGCCACTGTGCGATAAGGCCGCCTATTGTCTATACCTAAAATGTACCTACCTACAAACAACACATGTTTTTATCCTTGGTGTACACAATAAAGAGATACTTTACTTTACTTTACTTTTACCAGTGCAAATAGCCATATTCATGCATACAAATATTTGCACTGAGCGGGAATCGAACCCGCACCTCCTACGTGGCAGTCGCGTTCACTACCACTACGCCACGGAGGCTGTGTTTTCTGTGACAGATATCGTTGTCTGATAAGTATTATAGTATCCGCAATACGAACTGGCACTTTAGGCACTTACTGTAGGGGTTGAACCATGTCGATAAAATATTTAAGAATTTGTCGATATGTCGTAATCTGATATTAAATGGGTAATTTGCTTTTATTTGCAAATATGATATTAATAGCGAATAAGATTTTCTTAAATAATTAGCAGCAACAACAACAAATAACAAATAATGTGAGGGTAGACAAATAATGCGTTTTTATTTAGACGAAACTTGGATCAACCAAAATCACTCTCGCAAGTGAATGTGGCTAGACAGTAAAGACAACGGAGGATTTAATACCCCAGTTGGGAAAGGTGGAAGATTAATTGTGTGTCATGGTGGATCAGCCAAAACGGTATTTATTCCAGAAGCCACATTAATTTTCAAAGACATTAAATCGACGAATGCTGATTACCATTCAGAAATAAACGCAGAAACGTAAATGAAGTGGTTTGAAGGATTTTTAAAATTATTGGGAGAACCTAGCTCCACACAAAAGTATTACACCCGATCCCTAATAGAACATGGCTGAAAAAAGATATTCAATAGTGGTTGAACAAAAAGGAAATTGAGTTCTTAGCAACGGACTTTGTAGAGAAACTCTTAGAAAAACAATATACGTAATCGATCAACTGGCAAATGAATACGGTGATGAAGTGATTCGACTACCCCCCTACCACTGCCAGTATAACCCAATAGAGTTAATATGGGCCCAAATCAAAGGAGAAGTTTCTACAAAAAAATCCACCTTTAAAATGGCAGATGTTGAGAAGTTGCTGCAGGAAGCTATCGACCACGTGACAACAGAAGACTGGATTAAATGTGTTCGCCACGCTGAAAATCTCCAGAATGAAGACCTGGCTAAAGCTCACTTCATTGACATTCACCGTCTTGTTATAAATTAACAAGACGACAGTGATAGTGAAGACGAGTATTAAAGCCATACCTGATAGTTTATTGATTTTTTTGATTAGTTTTAATATTATTTTGATGAGAGCTATGTAAATTTGAATTTTGTTAGTTAGTAATATACCTACTCAACCTACTTATTTTAATATATTTATTTAATTTAAGACATTTGTCTTAATAAAGCAATGCTGATATAAAAATAAATAAATCATATTTAAATTTTTGTTTACATTACTTTTGTCGATATTATTATGGAATACGTAAAAGATTTATCTGCACAGCACTATGGGTGCGAGTCCCACTCCATAAGACTGTGTAGGTGCGAAAGAGATGGCATGAATCCGATGACTTATGGCCCAACGTGCCAGTTCGTATTGCGGATACTATAGTAGATTATATCCAGATTCGCAGTCACCAATCAATCAGTTTTATTACATTAAATAACAGTTTTTTTTTCGAAATGGCCGAGCGAAATAGAGATTTTGACTACAGTTTTACTATAGGTATTTTAGAAAAATCATAATAATTATTCCGTGCAAACAAATTAAAACCTAGATCTGCTAGATCCACGTGGATGAAGTCACAGGCACAGCTAGCAAATATTTCATTCAAAGAATTAATTTAACTATATAGAAATTCGTAAGTATCTCGTAACAAGTCATGTTTATTGTTCGCGTTAGGTAATAATAGAGTTATTATGTTTTGTATGTTCTCTGTATGTTTATTATTATATCAAACAGTAGCTATTATTCGTCATGTTCGTAAACAAAAGGGTTAAAATAGTTGAGCATGTCACTTTATTCAAGTACTCGCGAAGAAACGTCTTTAACACAGTCCGGGAATGTTCACTATTGTTTATTATTATAATAGTGCATATTATTACAGTTAAGTCAACCTAGGCTATAATACTAGGTGCCAGCAGTGACTGAACTCATTCATTAATCAATCAAAATGATATCAACAAGGGATCAGGAGAAGAGGTGAGATTGTGTATTATTTTTTTACTGTGCTTACCTGTCTACATAGTTTTGAGTGAATTTGTGGATATTATTGTTTTATAGTGCAATATTGATAATTATAATTAAATTTTAATAATTTTAGACAATCCGTAACTTATACACATGCCTACTAAAATATTGTTGATATATAGGTAAGTAAACGGCAAAAAGATATACTTATCTACTGTATTTCTGTTTTAATTTATTGAAATGTGCATACAAAAATCCAGTTTGTGATAAAATATACGATTAGAAATGATTCAAGTTAATTAAATGTATTCTCAACTTTGCATGTTAATCATGATATTATTTTACCGCTCTATAAAACTTAATAAAGCATGGCTCTATATAGCATATGAATGTGTAACTGGTCTAGTAGTTTTATACTTACTTAAGTATTTTCTGTTGGTAGGCTATCTGTGTCCAAATTATGTGACGGTTTCTACTAATTTTTGACTTCATTTTTTTATATTCTTAGTAGTCTTTCTAATTAGGTAAGTAGGTTACGTACCAAATTAGAAATAGGTACTACTAAAAATAAGTAACCCAAAGTAACATTTTATTAGCATAATAGTTACCCACTCCTCTTTTTATAAGTAGATATCTACAATTAGGTACCTACTTATTGTAGTCTTTAATTTTCTCTGTATACAACTCAATATAATGTTATTACTTGTATTTGTTTTTTCAATTACTTTCTTTCCATTCTTTTTAAATTTAGGGGTGTAATATCTATTTTGTTCAAGTTTAAAGAGTTAATTATTATATAAAAAAATATTTAGAACTTTGATTATACAAACAAAATGTGCCGCCTGCGTCCACTTCACTTATTATAACCCTGCAAATTATTATTGTTGCCCTCGTTTGTTTATCTTTCTATTAAATCATTCATTTTGTAACAATTTATGCAACACGCTGCTGCACAATGCTGCACAATATTTTTTGATTATGCTGTGTCCAAAATAAACTTTCGCGATAGTAAAATAATGATTAAGTCCTCTCCTGTTAGCTTATCCACTATGCACCGCAATTATTTAGCACATTATGTGCAGATATGGTGAACATAATGTGCTGAAATCAAATTTCAACAGTGACTACTGCACGGAAGGCTGTTGCGCTGGGCTCTCCATTAGTGTTTGGAGCAGTGAGTAGCGTGTGCCGGCCTAACGGTACCTAGTACTTTCACAGCTGAGACTGAACTTACTCATGACGTTAAAATTAGTCTCACGAAATGTGATTGCTTCTCCTCCCTCTTGACAAGCGTTTACGGTTGTAGTTCTCCACAAGTTGCGATCCGTTAACTAGTTCAGAGTTAGTAGCCATATCGAATACTCTTACAGAGGTTGCTTTATAGGTCCCGTGGCATAAGTTTTCATTTATGAAGTATCAACATGCAGTCTTTTTTATGCTCCACTCCACTCACCTCACCGTCTACTCGTCCCTAAGCAGTCAATCCTTTCTTTGCCGTATTTTCTTTCACGTAATTCATTCTTCTTTTCTTGGGCTTACCGCTCTCAGGTACTAGGTAGGTAATGTCCATTACTTTAATTTCGATACAACCCACATTCCCACCATTTCTGGCCTATGGTCTACATCAAATTCTGCCAAAGTACCTAAGTGTAAAGACAAAGTGTAGGTAAGCAAGGTCCTCTCTTACTGTCAAATTATTTATCAGCAGATGCAACGGACCTCTTGAGTTGAACCATGTCCTTCTGTTAACTCAATAGAGACCTCTGTACCTCTTGTCACTTGTGTAGTTAGTAAAGAATCCTCTTTTATTTTAATTTTTCTTCTTCTAGAATAAATACAGAAAGACAAGAGGATGTTTTCACAAAAACGAATACGCAGAAAACCAAAGCTTTTAACATTTTCGGATATTGCATAAAATTTTCAGATTTCTGGTTTGGGTGTTGTTGTTGTTGTGGTCTAACATGTAAGTACATGCCACTCGACTACTTATTACTTGTTATCTAACACGTGTGGGTATTTGTTAAGTACTTAGATTAAATATTTGGACAATACAGTTTAAATTCACAATACACTAAACCAGGTGAACGGTAAGTGACGACTAGCATCGAACAAAAGAAAACCACATTCACCAAGGTTGCACCACACCGCCGACAACAGCAGAACCTCTTAATTACTGTGATCGAGGCCTACCCCCAATGTTCGCCTTGGTGTTCAAATCAGACCTTGATGTTCAGCACAACAAACTTACCTCAAGTAAGCAAAATACAATCAATGTCAACACATAAAAAGTAATTAGAAACCTAAATAACACACATTCAAAGCACGCTTATGTTTGCTTCTAATTTTTTATTGACCAGATTTTGTAAACCATATTAATCCAAAGCTGGCCGTACTGAACGTACCTACTTTCATGCATTTGTCAGCAGTTCTTCAAAATTTAATCCAGCTAGCTAGTATCATTCTACAGTTCATTTAGCAATTGTTTGTGGAATCCAAATTCATCAAAGGTAAAATGCATTTGAGATTCCTATAGGGGCGTAATCACTAGAAGATGCCAATTGTAATGAAAACGTCTTCAAACACCGAATTGACAAAAAGGTACTTATTCCTTAGAGTTTAAAGTATATTTTACGGAATCTTTAGGGTATGTAGTCTTTAATACAAAATTCTACAAAGCAGTAAAGCGAATGTCCTCTGTCGTGGACGTCAATTCACTTAGGAGAAGTCGATCATGACGTCGCTTGCTACTAAAAGCTACTAAAAGCCCTCCATAAAAGCAATAATTAAATTGGTGTGACGCAATTTAGTAAGGCGAAGCTGTCGAAGGTGAAGGTACCTAGGAACCCTCTAACGTAGTTATGTACGTAGGTAAGTAGGTAGGTTTAGTGTTCCTTGCATAGGTAAGTGCCTACGCACATTTGATTTGTCTACACTAATGTGATTCAAAATAACAAATCAGTGGAAGTGAGTGACGCTATCTAAGCCCATAGTAAAACTATGTAGTGATGATGATTGTGATAGTGATGATGATGATGGTGATAGTGAAGTGCAACAGTATCTCCTTTCTCGACTGTACCTAGATAGGTAGGATAGGTACCTAAACTGACAAAAATTACATTTGTAGGTTATACCTACGAATGTGATTTTTGTCAGTTAGGTATACCTAAGGACTATTATCTAGTCAATGTCTATTGTCTCTGTCCAGCAGTGGACTTCCTATGGCTGAAATGATAATGATGATGATGATTAACTATTTTGTGCCTAAGGGCTCTTATAATCATGGATTTGATATAACTTTTATAAGATGGTGAAAGGACAAAAAATAATACCTAGGGTGGTGGTACCAGTAATGGACATGGCGCCAATTATGGACAGTTTTTTTTGCTATCCAAAATAATAAGCCACTATCACATTTTTTTTTGCTAGCAACCCTGAATATATAATCCATAGACCTTTGACCTGTCACACTGACAACGTCACATCAATCCGCCATTTAGTTTTAAAATGGTGATACGGTGAAATGCGACTAGCCTGTTTTTTATTTTTAAATCCACTTTTGTTGTTAAAATCGGTAAGGAGGTGAGTACATATAGTATCATTTTGTTTTATTTGTATTGCTTTGTAGTGAAATGTGCTATTATTTTATCAATCTACAATAATATGAAAATTAAATGAGGCTGTACTTGTGCATCAAATTTGGATAGTTTTTTTTTTCACTACATGTTCATGACTGGTGTTCATAACTCACCGGTTCCTTAACTTTTTTCATGACTTTTTTATTTTAGTTATGTAAAGTATTGCTTTAGAGGATATACATATGGATATTGCTTTATTTTACGTTTGCTATTTGTGGTTCAATTATGAACAATGTCCATGACTGGGTATTTAATGGTGTCCATAATTGGTGTCCTTTAATTTGTTTTAGATGGCACCAAAGAAACAGTATACTCCAGCTCAAATGGCACAAGCGCTGGATGCTGTAAAAAATGGGGAAAAGATCGCAGTCGCTGCATCACAGTATGGTGTTCCCCGTGTGACGCTTTACAATAAAATTTCGGGGAAAAGTCCAACAGTTTGTTCCATGGGACCTCAAACAGTACTGAGCCAAAATGACGAGCAAATATTAGTGAAATGGTTGTTAAGTATGAGCGAGAGACATTTCCCAGTCAATAAGGAACTTCTAATGGAGAGCGTCCAAAAAATTATCACCGAACAAGGTAAGGTAAACCCCTTCACTAATAACAAACCGGGTAGAAAGTGGTTTACATCTTTTTTAAAACGGCACCCTAACCTCATTCTGAAAACAGCCCAAAACTTAACGAAGTCCAGGGACGATGTAACGGAAGAACAAATTCGAAGATGGTTTGAAGAAATACAAAAATATATTGAAGGAAAAGGACTGAGTAATATCTTAGATGACCCAACTCGGGTTCTTAACGCCGATGAAAGTGCTTTTTTTTTATCACCAAAAGCTGGACGAGTCTTATGCAAGCGAGGTGAAAAACGTCTATATCAATTTTGTGGTGACGAAAAGGACAACCTCACAGTCTTAATAACTGCCAATGCTGCTGGTCATTTAGCACCTCCTATGATTGTTTTTAAATATGAAAGAGTACCAGCTCACATATCTGCCACTGTCCCTGATCATTGGGCAATAGGGAAGTCCGAATCAGGGTGGATGTGTGGAAGTACATTTTTTGAATTCATTACAAATATATTTCATCCTTGGCTAGAAAAGCAAAATATTCAAAAACCAGTTCTGTTTTTTTTGGATGGTCACAAATCACATTTAACTTTACATCTTTCAAATTTTTGCTCCGCTAATGGAATAGAAGTTATAGCGTTGTACCCCAACTCAACGCATATCCTTCAGCCAATGGACTTATCAGTTTTTCGTCCCTTAAAAGTGGCTTGGAAAAA
Organism: Eilema sororculum; assembly: GCA_914829495.1. Taxonomy (NCBI): domain Eukaryota; kingdom Metazoa; phylum Arthropoda; class Insecta; order Lepidoptera; family Erebidae; genus Eilema; species Eilema sororculum. The sequence continues at coordinate 12,259,578 of OU618543.1, read as the reverse complement.
AGAAGTATCTAAGTGGCAAGCGGATCATATTGGTCAAGTTTTTAAAAAAGAGCATTTCGCCCCAGTTCTTAAAAATGCAATTGGGTCTTTATCCGAAGAGTGTGTGCGCAACGGCTTCAGGGCAGGAGGCTTGTACCCTTTCGGACCAGATTATATTGACATGAGTAAAATGAAAAAACACCAAGATATTGAAGAACCTGATCCAAAGCAGACACAGTTTATGAAGTATTTAGAAGACGAAATAGTCAAGATTTATTCTAGAGAAAAGTTGGACATGTTCAATGATCTTTATTATAGAGATAGAAGCACTGTTGAACGTACCATACCTTCTGAAGATGAATCGCTGTTTGTTATATGGGCAAAAAACAAACAAAAATTGATTGGGAGTGTAACATCTAATACTTCAACTTTGGTGATTCATCCCGATTCACAAAGGCCAGAAATCGACAATACAAACATTGTTTTTCCATTAGAGGAACACATTGCCTCTCCAAATCAGTTACACAGTGAAGTGCAACAAGTTAATTTAACTAGTATTTCAGTCATATCTTCCGAAACCCAAGCGGCAAATTATCAGCCTTTACCTAGCGTAGTAGAAGAACCCGTAATTGATAACGCTGATATTATGATTGACAAAAATGCTCCATCTGAAGCTAACCGACCACCATTAATGGCTGAACCAGTCCCAGGAACTAGTACCGGAATTATCTGTTTTAGGTCTACAGCTGACGCAGAAACACCTCCAAAACATCCTTTAGAGGCTGCATTAGGTGTAGTAGTCCCATCACCTTTTAAAAAGAGCCTTTTCTGGCCCGAAGAACCCCAGGAAAAGAAACGAAGGAAGAAAGAAAAGATCCCCTTTGCAATTACGAGTAAAGCTTGGCAGGATTACCACAAAAGAAAAGAAACAGATAAACAAAAACTACAAGAAGAAAAAGAAACAAGAGCAAAAGAAAGGCAGAAAAAAAAGGATTTAAAGGAAAAGGAAAAAGATAAGAAGAAGCTAAATTCGAAATCGAAAGTTAAAATTAGTTATGTGGATATAACTTCTGAGGATACGGATACAGATGTTACATATGCCGAAAGTGATGATAGTGTAGTAAATGAGAGTACGGTAAAACTTAATAAATATCAAAATACGACTTCGCCGAGGCCAGAACATCTATCAAAGTGATTCAGATTCTGATGACGAACCTGCAAGTAAAATAAGAGTACCTGCAAAATCCACCCCACTGCCTAAGAAAGGACAATTTGTAATTGTAAAATATGAAGGCGAATACTTTCCTGGGCGTACGGAAGATGTAGATGTCACTCAATATGAAGTAAGCACTATGATTTTGTCGACTGGAAATACATTTAGATGGCCTGAAAAACCGGATAAAATTTGGTATAACATTGAAAATGTAATACAAGTTATCAATCCACCAGTGCCTCTAAATAATCGGGGATTCTTTAAAGTGAATGAAATGAATAAATACTTGCCTAATTTATACGACATTTAGTTATAATAATATGTGTTTCGGTTCAATTAGGTACATATCATAATAATAATTGATTTCAGTTTAATAATTGATTAGAGATTTATTTGTGTTATATTATTTTAATTTTCTTTAAGTAAATACTAATTAGTTGATTCTTGTACAAGACTGGTAGTAAAAGACTGTTGATTGAAGATATGCGTAAGTTTATATTATTGAGTTTGAGTTTTGATTAATATGTTAGCAGATATTTTTTCACTGATTGGAGGTTTATTTTTGTTATTTTATTTTAATTTGCTAGATGTACCGAAGCACTATGTACCAAATGTTTATATAAACAAGAATTGTAATAAAAACTGATTTGAGATATCATGTATTTTTGTTTATAATTTCCTGCAAATAGGGTCAAATTACACTGTCCATCAATGGGTATCCATAATTGGTACTGTCCATGACTGGGGGTCCATTACTGGATTTCTGTTGTCCATTACTGGTGAATTTTAAAGTCTGGTTTTTTTTTTTTACAAAGTACATCGGATATTTGGATGTTTTAACCATATTTGAATGTTCGTCATGTATTCTACTGTCAGTAAAAAAATACTTTGTTTATATTAGTCAAACAACGTACCAGGTACAAACATTTAACCAAACGAGCGGCCTTAAACTGTCCATGATTGGTACCTCCGCCCTATAGTTATATAGGATGGCACTCGGCAAAGATTTTTAGGTGGTGGGTCTGGTGGGCTGACCGTGTTATAGCTACGTAAAATTTAATAGGTATGCATCAAATTCAAAAACATCGCACGGAATGGTACGAAAGCTCGGTGCGTTACAGGACAACTATGAACCCCATGACATGACACCAAGCCGCAGTACGTAGATACTTGGTGACTGGGTTTCAAGGTGGATATCCTAACCCGTACTGATATCTCATCGGCCACACAGGCAGATGTGAATAAACACAATTTGCAGTTTTAGTCAACTCGAATCCAGTGTACCGGAGGAGTCGTCGAATCTAGTATTGTCGTACTACACTACACTAGACATGGCTGATTCAGTGAGTTCCTATATGCCGAGAACTGATTCCCGAGTGACACCACTGCCAGAGCTCTTATTGGCGTATCCAAGGCACTCTGTCACTTCACACACACTGGCAACTGCGAAGTAGCCGTCGGATCTAGAAAACGACCGATTTCCCAACTGCACTGGCCCATGTGATGAAACACCGTGAGGTTTTGTCGGTTCGGGTTTGATACACCCAGCCATCTCACTCCAGTACCTAAGGTGAAGCACACATAGGCGTCCATTGCACGCTCATGCAAACGTCATTCATGCCATTAATCATGAATTACGGTTGAATGATGGTTAAAACAAAAATACTTCATTAAGCGTCTTGTTTATTCGTCGTTATTCGTCTATCACGGTCAATCACGGCTGTGAGGCTGTGACTGTGGTAAAACTGACAGCAAAACGTACCGTGTAATGGACTCCATATAATATAAGGGGTTTCAGCGATTATAAAAAATAAGGGGTTAAGGAACAATCTGAATTTTCGCAAATATGGCATAAGACGGTTCTTTCTTTTTTTTTACGAACTAGTTACGCCATCTCCCGAAAATCAACAACATTAAGTAAATAGTTAATCCAACTGAGGATTAGGAGACATCATTGTGATTATGTAAATCATACAAGCATACTCATTGTAGAACAGACATAAGTTTAACATAGACTAACAAAATGTTTGAGAGGTTTTTATAATTGTCTTCTAGCAACATCAAACCCAACCGTCAAAACAAAAGTACTTGTCAAAGTCAAAGTCAAAACTTCAAAAGGTTTAACTTGTATTTACATTTTACATTACGAGTGTGTGTTGTGTTTTTCTCGAGATAATAGTGTATTATTAACGATCGTTTTTGTTGTTACGTACTTACAAGGTTATACGCAAATTATATATTAAGTTTCATCATCTAAAGTGCTACATCCATTCTATTAAATGTAATCTTTCAAGTTTTAACTTTAGTTACTTTTACTTGTATTATAACATTTATTTTTTTCATGCTAGGTACTTATGAAGAACCCATCGAGATGACTGCCATGAGTCAAGTAATTAGTGATGAACATATGGTCAAAATAACATCAAATTTCAAAAGATTGGGAGGTAATACACTCATATCTTTCAATAAGTACATAATGTAAGATTATTATGTTTACTTTCACGTTAAGTAAAGGTTTTTTACCTGTACTCACTTTTAATTTGCAGCTTATTACTGATATTCCATGCAAACAATTACACTCTTAATTTATACTGAGTTTCACCATCCTTCGCATAAAAATTATAAATCAATTATCTGCCTACTTAATTCTCAATCATGTATGTACAGTCTACATAAAAAAGGAAGTTTAACCTGTTTTCTAACTATACTGGTAAAATGAACTCTAGTTAGCATTGAAGTTCTTTTTTTAAATTAGTCATTAACTTTTTTATTTTCAGATAGATGTTACTTGGAAAATGCTGGGACTACACTATATCCACAAAACTTACTAGCCAGTGTCAATGAAGATCTTATGAGCAATGTTTATATGAATCCACACTCCGATAAATATACCAAAGACTGTATAGAGCAAATAAGGGTTACGATTTTAAGGCATTTCAACACAGATCCAACAAACTACACTGTGATATTCACTTCAGGGACGACTCATTCTTTAAAGCTCATTGTAGAGGCTTTCAGATTTTCATCCATCATTGACACACACAAATATGGCAACAATGGCTCATTTGTATATTTAAGGGACAACCATACATCAGTACTTGGATTAAGAGAACTAGCCTCAGATAAGAATGCTGATTTGATCCATTTAAGCCATGAAGAATTTTTAACAGCTATGAATACCTATGAGAAGAAAACATGTCAAGACAAAATTAACAGCACTGATGAAGCCAACACATTATTTGTGTATCCAGCACAAAGCAATTTCAATGGATTTAAATATCCCATAGATAATATAGAGAACATAAAGAATGGGTGTTTAACAAATACTCTGAAGAAAAAGTTGTGCAAAATTAATAACAACTGGTATATTTTATTAGATGCAGCTTCTTTTGTGTCAACAAGCAGACTAGATTTAACTAAAACCCAACCAGATTTTGTCTGTTTATCATTTTACAAAATATTTGGCTACCCTACAGGACTGGGTGCACTTTTAGTGAAAAACAGTAGTCAACATGTTTTATCAGAAAAGAAACATTTTGGAGGTGGAACTGTGGATATTGTTTTGAGTACTGAAGATTTCCATGTGAAAAGGGAAAACCTTTGTGAACGGTAAATATTTGTATTGTGTCATTTCTTTAATTAACATTAACAAAAATATGATTTTGGTATTGGATAGACAAAACTTGTCTTATTGTACCATTGCTATAAACTTAATATATTCAATGCAATTCATAATATTGTCAGCCTAATTTCTGAACCCACTTAATCTTAAAATTAGTTTTTTTACCTAAAATTAGTTTTTTTATCCTCCTGAAAATTAAAACAAATGCAGTCTGTAGAAACTGCACTGTTTAGTGCAGAGCCGTGTATGTAATGTTTGGAAAAACAACGACTTGTCTGCATTGCAAAAGATCTCATCAAATCTGATGATATGTTCTTAGAACAAGCATGGTTTGGAATGATATTAGAAATTAATTATCAAATATTTTACATTTTCAGTTTTGAAGACGGCACTGTATCATTTCTTTCAATACTTGCTTTGAAACATTGCTTTGACACAATGCAAAAATTAATACCCAGAACAAGGCATACCAATATGATGGACACTATATCTTATCACACATTTTTTCTTGCCAAAGATTTGTATTCTAAACTCCAAGAGTTACACCATAGTAATGGTAATAGAGCAGCAGTTCTCTACATGGATTCTGATTTTACTGATATCAAGAATCAAGGTGGAATAGTTACCTTCAACCTTCTCAGAGAAGATGAATCTTATATTGGGTATTCAGAGGTAAGAATTGTTTAATTTTTATACTAAGGTACCCACTAATAGTCTAGTCAACAAGTACCTATGTTTTTTTTTGCGATACTTCAATATTTTAGTCGCGATTCAAAATCGAGCTAAGAAAAAAACCGCCCTCAGATTGTTCATCTATCTTGTACCGGCAATGTTTATGATGTATAGATCGCCAAGTGCGCAGCTGGCAATGTATGAAATGTTATTTTTTTTAAAATCAATCACGAAGGCTAATGCTGGAATGGGGTGGAGCCAGTCTGTGTCCTTATTCTCAGCATCTTTCCAGTGCTCGGTCGAAGCCCCCCATTCTCCTATACTCCCTCCCCACCACCACCCCAATCCCCAACCAACTACACCATCGCCCACCTATCCAAATACACCCATCTTCACTACACACACCCAAACCGGCAATCCCGGACCAACCTAAAAACGAGCGCGAATACAAAAACAACACTACCGGAGAATCCCTCCTTGCACCACAAAGTGGTGCAAGCCGTCCCGAATATTCTGGGGTCCCGCGTATACATCCCGAGCAATACCCAATGACCAAGCCAAAAGGAAGGGCCCGGGATATCCACATCGGAATCTCTAGGGGACAACCTGGACCAAATGAGCTTTGAGAGAAGTACCACACAAGAAAGTGAGTGGACCAACGTCAAGTACAGACGGAAGAGGACCCGCCGCAAGAAAACCTCAGCAGGGACCTCTGGCCAACTCCAACTCGGCGCGTCGATCATTTCGGGAGCGAAGGCGCCGGAGAAACAAGGTACCCCCCAAGTTAAAAAGTCAGGGCGCCGACCCGGAGGAGCGGAGCAGTCCGGCAAAAAGACAGAGACAGCAGGCCCGCAGGATCGAGGTCTTCATCGAAAGAGGAGACGGGATGGCGATGGACGAGGCCACGGCTGCCGTGAGCAGGCAAGGTTGGTGGAACGGATCGAGATACCTGCCCTGAGCGGAGTAAGCGGCCGGAGACTGCAGTTCGTCGCCTCGGGCCTAGTGGCAGAGGGATATTTCCTGATCAGCCCTAGGAACGAGGAGGCGATGGCGTGGCTCCTGAATGCAACTTTGGAAAGCTCGCCTGTGTACCTCTCAGGCCCAAAAAACTGGACTTGTAAAAAGTAGCTATATGGCAATACCTGTACAAAGTAGCTATATCCAATCCGCAATATAGAATATCTATTTATTTCACACATTGCCAGTGGAACAACAGGCATTCTATATAATAGCATACATTGACTAGGCATTGTATAGAATGCCTGCATATAGATTGCCGGTAAAATATCTATCCCCTAAGTACCTATCAGATTTCTTTCCTAAAAACAGGCCCATAATAAAACAACAACTTTCCCATTTATAATATTAGTAGAATTAAATTGATAACTTACGTTTTCCAGTTTCAACACATGGCAGACCTATTCAACATCAGTGTACGTACCGGATGCTTTTGCAACTCTGGTTCCTGCCAACGTCACCTCATATCTACCAACAAGGAAATGAAAGAAATGTACAAAGCGGGACACGTATGTGGAGACGAATTCGATCTAGTTGACGGAAGACCAACGGGAGCTATAAGAGTTTCGTTTGGCTATTTCAACACATACCACGACGTTGACAAGCTAATAACTATGATATGCAGATGTTTTATCCAAGGCAACATTATGAGAACAACGCGAGTGAGAAACAAGGGCTTTTCTTTGTTGGATTCAATAAAATCACATAAGCTTATTAATAGCCTTACGAATTTGCACAAGATTTTAAGTAATGATGATCTGACTAATGGTCTAAACGAAGACCATGAATATATTGGACTTGATTCGAAGATTGTTGTCAAAGAAGCAGCAATATTTCCTATTAAATCGTGTGGTGCGTTTAAAATTCGATCTGCATGGAACATCGGACCAAAAGGGTTTGAGTACGACAGGGAGTGGATGATTATTAAAGACACTGGTGTGTGCCTAACCCAGAAACATAATACGAGAATGTGTATGATACGTCCGAAAATAGACTTAAAACAAAGGACTATGACCCTACATTTTAAAGGTAAATTAACTAACCATTATGAAGGTATATACATGGTAATTGTAGCAAAAAAAAAAAAGTATTATTTCGTTTTTGGGTATGTACTACTCTCTAAAACAGCTAAACCCATTTTTATGGGCTTTTTACTATTAGGTAGTAGTGAACGCGGCCGCTACGCAAATATTTGTATGGATGAATATGGGTATTTGCATTGGTCTGGTCATGCTCGGAGAGCACGTTAAGCCGTCGGTCCCAGTTGCCATACGGATATGTATGGCAGTCGTTATATGGGAAATGGGTGAAATGGGCCACACAGAAGGGCTGATCACCCGTCCGGTCAAAAGGCATCGCCACTGGCAATAGTAGGCGTAGTAATACTATTGGTAGTTGATGTTAGGAGTCAGAAATCCAGATCGAATTCACGAGGACGAAGTCGCGCTCACCGCTAGTATTTAAATAAAACTAATACCTAATATAATATTTCAGGCAGAACTCCAATAACGGTACCTCTAGATCACATATCACAAGGCGATCAGAAACAGGCATCATTTTGCAACAGTAAAGTGTGCACTGACACTGTACAAGGTTATGATTTAGGCGATGAAGTTGCAAACTGGATTTCCGAAGCTTTAGAAGTATCTTATCTCCGACTGGTGAGACAATCTACTGACGATCATCGCATTCAAAAGAAGAAAAATAGTAATGGAGAAGAAAAACAACTTTCTTTAAGCAATCAGGCTCAATTTCTTCTAGTGAATAAGGCTACAGTACGGTGGTTGCGTGACAAAATTCACGACCCTCTATTTATCGATGATATAGAACAACTAACCGACCGGTTTAGAGCCAATATTATAATCGATATGGATTGCGAACTCGTCGAAAGAGATTGGCATAAATTAATTATTGGAAATCACGAGTTTAGGGTAAGTAACTAATACGCGTTTAGATCCGATGGGGTAATCAGAGATGTTACTTTTTATGGACAGAACGACTCTATCCGAAAGTAGTAGTTGATAGAGCCGTTGGCAAACACAGCTCTTTTTTCGTGCGGAAATAACTAGAACAAAATTAAATATTATACCTAACACCAACATAAGTACATATGCTCACGCCTATAATATGCCTCTCAGGGGTAGACATTATATAACAACAGCCCGCCATCTGCTTCTATCCTTCCATTTTTCACGAGCTTGTTCTACTGTCATTAAACAGTGGAGACCCGCGGGTTTCAAGTGCTTCTTTCCTTACATGTTTTTTTTATGAATTTTACAGCATTAAGTATGCTAACTATACAAATCGAATACATATGGAAAAATTAAACTTCTTGGGTGGGACTCGAACCTGCGATCTTTCCCTTACAGGGGGAATGCCTTGACAAACTCGGCTACTGAGACACGCCCGATGTGATTTAAAATTCCCTTCTATTTTTATCCGTCTTTCAGGCGTCGTTGGAGTCATCTACCGATGTTCTTACGAATCTACTATGATTTTAATAATAACAATTTCATGAAACTATTTCAGGTTGAAGGACAATGTACAAGATGTCAGATGATATGCATTGATCAACAAACCGGTGAGAAAACAGTCGAGCCTCTGAGGACAATATCAGAGCAACTTGGAGGCAAAATGCGTTTTGGTATTTACTTAAGCTACTTAGGTTCAGTCAATGGAAATTCAGATCTTTCACTAAGAATAGATACACTTGTGAAGCCTATCCAGGATGATGATATAAGTAGGTGAAACATTTTGATAAGGGTTGAGGTACATTCAGCCGCACAATCTGTAATAGTCAAAATAGTGTAATGAACAAGATTATATGAAGTCCACAAATTGGTATCATACTCTCTTCTAAAGTAAAGACTAGAGAAAAAAGGTCAACAAAGCGACCATTACTGAGTTACGTTGCGATAACTAGCGATTATTTTCTCTGTCCTTGTCGCACACGTCACACATACGCAACAATGGCCGAGCGATAGCTGTCGTTGCGTGTTTCGTAATACAGGAAAGCTATCAGCACAGCGGTTCTAAACTGTCAGATCCGCCATCTTATGAGCAATTTCATTCCTGTCTGGAATGCACTTGAAGTGATAAATGTTTGTAACAGCTGAAACTTTGTTTACCTTTTTTCTCTCGCTTCATTGGCCTTACTTTAGATCTGCATTATTCGGAAAATACAAAACTTTACAGCCTCATATTAACCGATATATTATGTAGGCTGATTGAGCTTCGACCCTTATATTGTGAAATAACATCTCACAGAAACTATTATTATTAAATTTTAAGATATAATTTTAGAATCTTCATAACAGGTGATGGTAGTTAATTTAAATGGGATACTTTCACTATAACGCGTACATTAATTTTAAAAGCGTCTGTTGCTTTTAGCATCTGCACACTTGCCGTTACCCGCACTATTTTGTGCAAATTGAATGTTTTTTTTTGCACGAGTTTTGTATAATATTATTAACACGAAACGGGCGCCCGGATGCATGCGCGGATGGCGAAAACAGAATACGGGTTTAAAAATTACTAATTTAATCTCTTCTCCACATTTCATCACGGTGACTTACTGTACTCATGCTCTCAAATATTTTAATTTTCCATGCACATACTAATAAAGAAGATTAAAAACTTCACAAGTAATATTCTGTTCGCTAATTTTCTGGTACAAACAATGCAAGCCATGGTGACTTTACACCATTTTTATAAATGTAGATACAGGTCTACTAAACACTCATTCAAATATAATGTCATCTTGATGAGATATGGGTTTATACATAGGTAGTTAAATGTTATTAGTAAAATTTATTTTTTTATTAATATTAACATAATAGGTTAATGGCTGTGAAAGAAAGGAAGTGAGTAGTGAAAATGAAAGTTGTTAATGTTTGCTGTCATTTAAAAGTTACTGTTTAGAAATGTTATATTTTTACATATTTACATAATTATAATGTTTTTACAACATCGGGCTATTTATATCACGTTATTTGCTAATATTATATAAATATTGTATATTTTTTATGTACTTTTTTAATAAGGCATGATTAGTGCATAGGTGTATCTGTAAATGTTCCTAAATAAAAGTTTATAAGAAAAGAAAATGCCGCTAGAATATTTTAAAAGAGCTTGAACAAGATTGTGCTGCTATATAAGCAGCTCATTTCACAGTTAAATTAGGTATATTCCTACTTGCAGCTAATATCTGTTGTGAGATTATTGTCGATAAGAGATGTATCTGTTACAAACTAACTATTGATGTTGTGTCAAAACTAATTAAAATACACTAAAAATCTCTAAAATGTATTATACACCCAGATTGTATAGTCGTTTTTAGTGTATTTTGGTTAGTTTTGACACAACAGAATTAGCATCATTATCTTATCTGTGCTACAAATGCCTTCTACACAGCTAGGCTATTTTTTGCCGATCATTACACCAGATGAATGTGTGTATGGTATGGTATGGTATGGTATCACGGGCTGTTGTCCGCAACTCCACGACAAGGCGCGGTTTTTGCGTGAGGGTGGGATTTTACTCGATCCACCCCAACTCGTTGAAGAACCCCAGCAGGCTATTCACGCTGCTGGTGATCTCCCGGAGCGTATGGTCTGTGTTTTTGAAGTACTTAGCCCTTAGGTGTGTGTAAGTGTTATATTCACCAAGATTTTCTGCCAAAAGATGCTTATTGTCACTTCAAGTTCTAACACCACTGAGGTCAGAATAGCAATGTTAACAAAAATAACCCCAATTTATTCCATAACAAGAAGTGACTTACATAGTATTAGAACTTAAACAATATTATACTGCCATAAAACTGCTTAAATATTTGCATTGTTTACAAAACTATTGTGTTCCTTATCCTTAAACTTAAATGCTTATGATAGGTACAGCAAATCTCAAAGCTAGGGAGTTCTAATTCCAATAAATAATACAGTATATGAATTCGGTAAAGGGATTAACTGTAGGTATGTGCCATTTAATCTTGGTATTATTAAAAAAAATGTGATAACTGGTATGATAGATTATTTTTTATTTAGGTAAAGGCTAAGGATCATTCCAAATTTTTGCTCAAAATTATTAATTCTACATTCCAAAATCATTTGAATCTATTTTTAATATTATCATTATTACCTACCGGTAATGCATAAGGGCCGGCGCCCATTATCGGCATCGGCGAGCTTCAGGATTTTTTTTTGCCAAGCATAATAGATCTTATCACTATCATCATAAAATTGAAATTTCAATGACGATCGTCAACTATCGTCGGCATCGATCGGCATTCTGCAGCCGTATGCTTAACAATTAAAGTTCAATCTTATTTCTATAACAATAAGCTCTATCGTTACACAACAAATACAAATCCTCATGCTTGCCGATGCCGGCACTGGGCGCCGGCCCTGTTTGCAAAAAGATAATAATGTTACAGCATAATTAATCACAATTAGTTACATACTATAAGAAAAAAATAATTGTTATAATTTTTATACTACAATTTTATTAATATTAAGAAAAAATGTGATGTCAAGAAATGAAAGAATTATTTTACATATGTACAGTATTTATTCAAATTGATTTTTATAATTATTTATGACTAGTAACACTACAACTTTATGCTAGAGATGTGTAATAAATTATGATATAGCACAATTGATTGGTTGTTGTCCTTTTATTAGGGTGGGCTCCTCACCTTGAGATACATTATTCACTACCTGAGCTACTTCATCGAAATCTGGTAGCGCCATAGTCTGCAGTTTTGAATAAATTAATTTATTATTAACTTCTACTTCAAAGGAACCTGCAAAAGAATTTTTTATTAGATTAATTGAATTCTACTTACAACTTTTTTTTTGTTTAGCTGAATTTCGAATGCTTAACGTATCATATCGTTCTTTTTCTTTTTTTCGTGTGGTATTCCCCTCGGATACCTCCCCCGCCGGAGCCGGAAGGGGAGGTTACGTCGGACTCGAACCGACTAAAACCGCACACGGCCGTTGGCCGTGGTGTTAGGCCGGAGGTTAGGTTGTCTTTGACATATCCCTCGCACCCCGGCTGACCCAGGGCCATCCCTTACGGTCTGGCCCTTCTCGAACATACAGTTCTGTAGCTTGGTGGTTAGAGCATTCTCCCTGGTTCAAGTCCTGTGTGAGCACTTACTTTTTCCACTTCTAAATCTACTTAGACTAGATTGTGTGATGGACAACAGTAACATAGGATACAAACCAGTTGGGTATCTTGGGTTTGTTTACATTGCAGACTTATTTTTTGCCAGACATTTGTACTACCTGATTTAATAATTACTTTTTGTAGGTATTTATTTAAATTCTACATAATATGCTAGCCCTCAAGATACCTAGGCTGAATGGAGCCTGGGCTCTCCATTCAGCTGTTACAACCAGATTCCAAGGTAGGGATGGTTTCTGGGGCCATAAGACTTTAGGCAGCTCCATTGTGCAATTTGATTTCTGTAGAAGTAGAACACTAGTCTCTTTTGTACAATCTGCTGCCTGTTTAGGCAGTCGCAACAGGGGAATATATTATAATAATAGTTATACCTTGTCTCCCTCTTTCACAAAATATCAATGCATTAGGAGTTGATTTTCTAATGGTTTGGCCAAGAGCCAAGCAATAACCACTATAGTCACAGGCACCACTGAAAAGACAAGGTATTTATTGTTCACCATACACTGTAAAATAGTGGCATTAAAATAACAATTATTTAAGGGTTATAATTTATAAATAAAAGTATGTTACTCTAAATTATAATGACATACACATTTATAAAAGTCACCACTGCTGAAAAACAGTTAGTTACACTGTCTACGTAGTTCTTTACAGGTAAACTGTCATTGGACAGGAATGGATATCTTTTTGAGATCTTGTACAGTACAGGTTTATCTAATATCTGAGTTTGCGAAGAGAATTTAGCCCACTTTTTTATAAGCAAAACTCAGTAAAATGATATAACCTGTAATTATTATATGAACATTTTGTGGCACTTATCTTATAGCTCATTTGAAAGGAAGGTTGACGTCCAGGACCCCTAGAACTGATCATAGCCAAGGAGTTGATATATGTTACAAATATCTAAAGATATTAGAACTCACTAAGTATACCTACAGAACTATTTGTATCATACCAGTATTCAACATTCACTTTTGGATTATTGTGCTGTTGTGATGGAGCTTCTGTAGTAGACATGACGATCAACACCTATTAATTTTTAAAGAAAACTGAATAGAAACACTATGATTAATTTTTAACCGTACACTATGTATAGCAAGAGGTTTTACACACTTCTGTTGTATTGTATGTTGTATGTCAGTATGTACAGGTTATTTTTAAAGTAATTAAATGTTAACTTGTTTCAAGAAAGTTACATCCCTAACTAAAGGACAATTAATTTTTTGTTGTACATTTTATAATTAATTTGAATACATAACCCCCACAACATAACATTGAACATTGATAATAATATACCTTAGAGTTTTGTCTATGTAATATACCCAATAGGCATGGGTTGGGTACATAAAAAGGTCGATAGTTTTTTTTTGGAATATAATCAACAATACATAAAATATATATCGACATAACGATATATATTTTATTTTATCTGATATATTGATTTTCGATTTTCTTTCTGAAATTTTTATAACCGATATTTTTAACAAACTACGTTAAAACTCTGCTCAAGCATCGCAATCTTTGAGTCATGTATCCGACTGATTCGATTCTTTAATTTATTTTGATCTATTATATTCTAAGGAAAATGCTAACGACTCTTTAATAACTCATGTTTTACGCAACATTTTCATCATCAAACACAATAAAACTTGGAAATTTTTACATCTCTGGTTTTTCATTACATTTTCATGATGTTCAGGCATGTGCGTTTACAGCAAAGGTATCTCCTTTCCTTCCCCTTCCCACTCTTCAGAGCACACCACTGCCACTGCAGGATTGTGATCCTCGGTATGGATGTTCGCTGCAAACTAAATAATAAAAACTATATCGAGAGCATCATCAAATCAGCCTCGCGTAAACTCGGAGTCCTGAACACAGTGAGAAGTTTTTTCACGCCGGAGCAGCGGTGTCTTCTATACAAGACCCAAAATCTTTCCTGCGTGGAATACTGCTCAAATCTCTGGGACGGCTCCGCAAACTTACTACATGTTATCGACAGGTTGCAGCGACGTGCGGTCCACATTATTGGGGATCCTGAGGCCACGAACACCCTCGAGCCTTTGCAGATGCGTAGAGATGTTGCGTCTTTGGCAGTATTCTACCGTCTCTACCATGGTGAATGTTCTGACGAGCTCTTCCAATTAGTCCTACCCTCTTCTTTCCTTCGCAGGACGACACGTGCAGGGCTAAGATGTCATCCATATACGGTGCAGAGTATACTTTTTTTTTGACGTGGTGGAATGCATTTAATCACTTCGCTCGCCCCCTACGGGGGCAGGGGGTGGGCTTCGTGTGGGACTCCTAGCCTCCGAAGGAGGCCAGACTACCCACTAAACCCCCACGGTGTCCGTCGTCACCACATATCGACGATGGCGGGAACAACATCTTCCACCATCGTCGTGTGGGTCGCCCGCCACTGAACGGTGGCAGGCCCATCTCTGGTGCGGCAGAAGAGGAGTCCTTCTGCCACCCGCCTAGGCAAGGCACACGCGACACGACGTGCGCCTTCAACCTCGAGGCCTATGTAAGGGCCGCAGACGTCCCCGCGTCTACTGCCCGGCCCGGTAAGGGGGGGACGAGTTGATGGTACCACCTCCTCCGAGCCCCGGTTCTCTTGCAGCGCTGTGGGAGGGAAAGTGGGTAACATTCCCTCTCCCTCTCCGCCGCCTCCTAGTGCAGAGTAGGTATACCTGCTAGAACCAAGCGTTTCAGTGACTCATTCCTGTCTCGCACCACTAAGACCTGGAACTCCCTGCCAGCTCACGTGTTTCCTTCTTCCTACAGTCCCGGGTCCTTTAAGCGGGGCGTGAAAAGGCATCTAATGAGGCCCTCAAGCTGAGTGCCACCACTGTTAACATGGTAAAGGTTTACGATGGTGACCCTCTTTCCGAGACCTTTAGCTTAACATCAGGTGAGGTGAAGTCAAATTGACGTGTCCTGTATAAAAAAAAAAATGTTTGGCACGTTGGCACGGGTTGCTTTGCGTTAATCGCAATATTTGATCAGTGTCTTTTTTTGCAAATGGCAGTATCATTGAAACTAGTTTTTGAAGTCGGATAAGCGTACTTACTTAATGTTATTCTCTTTATTGGATTCGAAACAAATTATCTATACCAAATTTAGAGGCTGTAAAAGTATGTCTTCTTGTTCTTGTCTACATCTTCTACGTCTACTGAAGCCTTTTTGTTTTTAAATTCTATAACGTAAAAACTGCTGTGGATCAGTATTAGTCTGATAATAACATTCGGTCCACAGTTGGTTTGATTTGAATTTTGTTGATTATAAGCCAAATGTACGATTTCTTAATAAATAAATAAAATAATAACTATACCATATGTGTATTTCCTTTTTTATATAATTTTTGATTGCTGCTCATTGCAAAAAAATATCGATACTTATCGGATTATCGATATTGTTTGTAAAATAAAATTGATATATTTGAAAGTATCGAAACGATATATTTTGTCCCATTGCCCATCCCTAATTGCCTAATGTCTAAATTTGACATTGATGTGATAATCTCTGGAAGTACGTTACGTTACCATTTACCATCTTTGCGTAATTCTCGATTTAAAGTTTGAACAATATCAATCATGTGCATTTTGCAAATTATTATTTTTATAAACTTTGGCGCTATGATTACTAAATTAAACGATACATTTTTATTAACTGTTCAGTTCAAAAATTTATATTGCATTTCTTTCGCTCGTTTCACTTCAATCTTGTTTTGACAGATCACAATGACGTTTGTGATGAGCAAAGCGATCGATTGTTGTCATTATTTTTTTTAGTTTTGTTTGGTAGGTATCGTTATCTGATAAGAAATAGTTCTGTACACATTGTATACAATGATTTGAAAACAATAATAAATATTAGGTGCGGAAGCAGCCACATGTTTTAGGTCTTTTATTAATGCATCCTCTGTAGGTATCTCTCAAATTGATTCTTATTAAAATGGATTACGATTACCTCATAAAACTCCTCTGTGTTGGGGATTCTGGAGTTGGCAAAACCAGCTTCTTATACAAATATACAGATGGAGTTTTTCATACTCAGTTCATCTCTACTGTGGGTATTGACTTCAGGGAAAAAAGTGTGGTAAGTTTGGCATAAATATTACCTATATTGTTCTTAATTTAATGAATAATAATGTGCTGGATTACCGTTTTACTCTTGAACAAGTTCGGGCATCTTAACATCTATCTATTTAAGTTTTTAACAATGTTGGAAGGCAGATATTTACTGGTTTGTGTGCCTAAATTCTAAAAGCTCATTATAAATTATATTGTTTTTGTTTTTTAGATATACCAACAGAACGAAAGACAGCATCGCATACACTTGCAGTTATGGGATACAGCTGGTCAAGAAAGGTCAGTAGTGTTTTACATTATAATGTCTATTTACAATTAACAATATTTTATGGCAATACATTCAATCATTATAACGCTCAAACTCAGTTTCCCAACATCTGCTACATTTCTTATCCTACATTTTGTGCTGTTGGTACGTTATGTACAAACAGAAATAAATAAAAAGTGATCAATGAAGTCAAAATTCTTGCTAATATTCTTTAAAGAAAAAGAAAACAAATCAATACAGTCAAAGAATGTAATATTATCATGACGTATTTAGTGTGTACATAGTTTGTAATTTTTTTGTATAGTTGCCATAATAAGTTGAAATTAATTATCATTAGAAGAGTAAAATATTCTGACTGTATCTCCTTCACTGGTTTAGATTCCGGAGCCTGACCACAGCTTTTTACCGAGATGCAATGGGCTTTCTTTTATTGTTTGATCTAACAAATGAGGCGTCTTTCCTTGAGGTCAGAAATTGGATTGAACAGCTAAAGGTAATTTTAATTTAAATTTTTTATCAGAAAATTGCAGTGTTCAATATCATACATAGGTAATGTGATGAATTTTTAAACAAAGTTTTAAATAATGTATTCCAATGATCTCATATTGAGGTAGGTACATTATCTCAACCACAGAGGACAGAATATGATTAAGTAACGGAGATGTCCCCCATTGATATTTCTCCTAATAAAAACGCGCGCCGAATGCGGGTGGGAAGAGAGACGCGCGGGGTGTCAAAAGTCGAAGGACTTCATAGGTATAATGTTCCTACCGAATGAGTCCATTTAACGTTTGGATGGTACGCGACTTGATTGCCTTGCAACAACTCCGCTATCATTTCCTTCTCCATGATCTCAACACTATCGCAATGTAAAAAGTATACTGACTTCTACAACAGTTCTTATACTTTATTATTGTCCTTGCTCACTAATTGGGTATTCTACTGACTAGTCAAATAAGTTACTTTTTACTAAACGTCAAAACAATAGGTTATAAGGTAACTTGTATGAAAAAAGATTTAGCGATGTCGTAAAATTTAATAGTCAAATCAGTTACTATTATAGGTTGGGTGGATGATAAAAAATAAATAAAAACTATAAAATAAGAACCGACACAATTTTTACCACTCTTTTACCATTGTTAATTTAATAACCTCGGTTAGATAATTTATTTTAACTATAGGATAATACCCAATTATTGCATGTCTCATACTACTATGGTTTGAGTGACCATTTCGAAGCATCAGTGCTGTGTCTCTTCTTATATATAAGATCATTGCTGAAGCTTCATAATGTTAAACATTGTCCTTATCATCTGGACTTTACCCCAGCTTCTTACCAACCAGCAGGGAGAAGTCGATTGACAGACTACAGGTATATAAAAAAAGTCAAGTCATATTTTATTGCTTCACTTTTTGATCCCATAACCAATTTCCTTTTTTAATCGTGTTCACTTTCATAATTCCAGACTCACAGTTTAAGCGATGATCCAGATATAGTGCTATGTGGCCACAAATGTGACTTACAAGAGAAAAGATTGGTCAACCAGAACAGAGCCAGAGAATTTGCAAAAAACTATAACCTTCAGTACTTAGAAACCAGTGCCAAATCAGGGCAGAATATTGATCGTGCCATTGAGATTCTACTTGACAGAATTATGCACAGGTAACCTTGTTTTTCTAGTATTGTTTTCAGCAAAATAAATTTTGTACATCTTCATCCCACCAAAAACCATTTCATGAAGGAATCTCATCTTACCACCGGAAACGCAAGGCTGCCCCCACCTACTTCTGTTATCGCTTGACCACACGCACTGAGTGGAGTGGCGAGACAGTGCACTCGGTCCATGCTGGGTGCGTGTGAACGTAGCAAAATCAAAAATCGTTTATTCTGAATAGACCATTAAATCGGCACTTACATAACGTCTATCCATACTAATATTATAAATGCGAAAGTAACTCTGTCTGTCTGTCTGTCTGTCTGTATGTTACGCTTTCACGCCTCAACCACTTAACCAATTTTGATGAAATTTGGTATAGGGGTAGATTAGACCATGAGAAAGGACATAGGCTTTGTTTGGTCGCGATAACCGTCATCCACGCGGGCGGAGCCGCGGGCAAAAGCTAGTATAAAATAAATATTAAATACTAGTTTAGCAAATGGAATGGCCACCGCCGCCGGTTGGAAACGCGGCCCAGACCTGAGTGGACTCCGGCAAGAAACTCAGCGGGCATTTTTTTTGGTCTATTTATAAACATTTACTTAGCCTAAAACTTATGGTCTAGATACAATGCTTTGCTTGAGTAGCATAGCTAAGCGAACAGTTCAGTATTTTGCAAATATTTTGCACGTACATGGCACTCGGCCGACAGCATTGCCTGGCCACCCCATTCGGTGCGAGTGATCTAGGCATTAGGCTGTAGCCGCAAACACGGCGAGTGTTCCAGCAGCGCAAGTGAGAGCAAAAGAGAGCACCCGGCGCTCACCCCTTTACCTTACGCAATTTACGCAAAGGGGTGAACGTCCCACCCGTCCCATGGCCTTTAGGTGAGGGGTGGCTCTACCTGTCATCCTCAGGCCTGTGCTCATATAGGATGGAGGTCGTTGCGCCGACCTCGAGCATTAAATCAAATATCGTTTTTTTTTCATCTGATAATACCACAATAGTCAAAATCTGATACGGTCACAATAAATTAATAACAACGATAATATTGAATAAAGATAATTTCCAGGCGTTATCTCTTCATTAGGCTAACATAGCACTCTGAGGGCGTACTACATTAGTTTTTTAATATATTCCAATCACAACAGATAAGTATCAATCATTATCAAGGAAAAAATACATCGCATGGTTAATGAGAATCACACCTCCATGTGACAGCTCATGATAGTTTCTATACCTACCAAGCGTCGCAATCGTAAATCTCATGCGATAATTACCCTCCTTAAAGCGTTTTACAATACCATGGAGAAAATGGCTGTGATTCCAAGCCCTGATGGCGATAACGGTGCCAGATAAATTGGAACCTTGGGAGTATGATATAACCTTCTTCGAATTAGGAATGATGCTCTGGTGGCGCTAACTATCTCGGAATTGGAAGGTCAGACGGCAGTCCCTACCGTATTGGTCGAAATAAGTCAAGCATGCTAGAGAAGAAAATCCTCATTCAAAATACATACGAAACGATCATAATTTTAGTAGGAGGTATACCTACTTACACATTATTATTATTTGCCACTAGGCAGGTCCATACTAGTATTAAAAATACCAAAGTAACTAAATCTGTCTGTTGCGCTTTCAGGTCTAAACTACTGAACCGATATTGATGAAAATTGGTATAGACATAGATTAGATCTTGAGAAAAGACATAGGCTATGCTTGGTCACGATAACCAACATCAACGCGAACGGAGCTGCAGGCAACAGCTAGTATATAATAATAATCCGGTCAATTTAAACATTCGAAGGTAGGTACATAGACTCCCAACGAGCTGTAAAATAAGTACAATTGTTCAAAATATAATTATAAACAATACCTGAAAGTTCCCCATAATTCTCGTGTGAGGAAAAAAAAAATTCAAGGTCAAAGGTCAAAAAAATGAGTTGTTCGCGATTTCCAGCAAAACGGTAAGTTTAAAGTACATCAGACAAAAATTGTAGATTATAAAATTATCTATAAAAAATGTGTCAATAGTTTTTCCTACGAGCCACCGTTTCTGAGATATACCGATTCAAAAAGTTATAAAAGTTGTTATCGTCATAATATGTACACTTTTCCACACCACCTATGAGGTAGTGTACTTAGCGCGTTTTTTAAATGTGGTTTCCCCATTAGGCCTACTCCACGGGTCAGTTGTGATCATAATGTGAAACTATTGCAAACTATTGGATATTTTCAAAGATTGGAAAACATAAAAGTGGTGTAAATAAAAAAAAGTGATGAAGTTCATTCGCGTGATTCGTAACTTTTAAATTCTTGTTCTTCTTCTTGATTTTCTTCTTGTTCTTGTTCAGAAGAAACATATCTTGAAATATATCAAATATATCTTGAAATATTTTTGTGAAGATGAAGACTAAGCAGATATAATATACAATACATAACAACTCTAGATATGTATATAGGTGGCGTGGCGTACTCGTGCATATTATGACGATAATAAGTTTTATAACTTTTTGAATTGGTATATCTCAGAAACGGTAGCTCGTAGGAAAAAACTATAGAGACATTTTTTATAGATAATTTTATAATTTTCAATTTTTGTCTGAGGTACTTTTATGATAAACTTACAGTTTTGCTGAAAATCGCGAAATACTCAATTTTTTGGCCTTTGACCTTGAATATTTTTTTCCTTACACGGGAATGACGGAGAACTTTCAGGTATTGTTTATAATTATGTTTTGAACAATTTTACTCATTTTCAGCTTGTTGGGAATTTCTGTACCTTCACTATATTTTTTTTGGTTTAAATTGACTGGATTATAAAAAGCAAGTTCCATCGTCGCGCTCGCGCCCGCCCGATTGTCTGTAAACTTAAAATACATAAAAGAATATTTTGTTTCTATACACTTTATTTTTATGTATTGTTCACATATTTATAGTATGTAATTGTATTACAGAATGGAAACATCGGTAGAATACGCGATGCTCTGTGCTTCGGGCAGACGTCGACAATCCCTTCAAAGATTACAAGCGAAACAAGACAAGAAGTTTTGTTCATGCTAGTATAATTAATCTGTGATTTTATACTTATACACTCTACTATCTTATTAATGTCTAAAACCGAAAGTATTTGCTATATACACTTATAAATATTTTGTAAATTTCCCTAGTCTAAAGTATTTGGTACCAAAATTATTTACTCCCAAAAGTGTCTACATGTAATGAGACTGATTTTTTTTCTAGTTCATGGAACTAGATGTTATTCATCATTCCATTTTATAAGTGCCGGCAAATATCTTAAACAAAAGACGAAAAAAAAAGCAATGACGCACACCCTTTAAGCCCGTGACTGCTTTAATATAAACTATGATTAGTTTATTGGCGCGCCAATAGTAGATTTTTTTATTATACGAAGTCAGCTGACGTTTACTGGGTTGTCAGATTTTGAAAAAAAAAACAAAATAGTAATCCTAATAAAATCATTATTTGATTCTATCAAAAAAGTCATGAAAATTTGAGGGTAGGGCTGCTGCGTCATAAGTGAACTAGAACTGAATGCATCATTATTACATTGAATATACTTTCACCATCATTATTTCACATTACATTAGCTGCTGCCAATTGACTTTCTCACGTACAATGGCCCAAGAAAAGAGGCTAAGTGCGGGTAAAAGAGTCCCCTGTCCTGCCAATTGACTTCGTTTGATAAAATAAACAACTGTGAGCTTTTGCGCACCATCACAAATATACAATCTTATAAACGCTTTCAGTGCAACTAGTGTACCTAACGTTGTCAAAGTTATTTGCCGGTCATTATACATAGAATAGTGGTCAATTGTATTGATATATATATTGCCATATGGTTTTTTTGTTTGCATGTTGAGTAATTTTATTGTGTTTAAAATACATGTTCAGAAAGCTTTAATATGTCTGGACGAGATTGTACGATAATGTTAGGATAGCCTTGTTCCTTAAAAAGTACAGGGTACACAATCCTAGTCGATTGTGTTTAAATATTATTTGGCTTTAATTTAACTTTAAATTCAACTTTTTAAAACTCCACCACTGTCATTCATGTCATGTGTCAGAAAGACCAGCTGTCAAATGATAATCATAGATAATAGAGCCAAAGGGAATTTAGTGTTTAACTTTAGACAGTTATTGTTTTATAAACATGTCAGTTTGAAGCAAAAGTAAAAATGTATTCAGTGTAGAGCGCACGCGATTTAATTTGACTTCTTTGTAAGCTTGTAGCCTGTGGGTACCATCATCAATTAAACAATCGTAGTCCACTGCTTGACATTATGCCTCTCTCAACGTTGGGAGGCTTTAGACTACTTTTGCCACGTTGGTCTTACAGGCATACATGGCTTTATACAGAGTTGTCTTTCTTTCGCATATTACTGTATGGGCATTTTTCCGTTAGTCGCCTCTTACGACACCCTTTGGATGAAATGGGGTGGTGATAACTATCACCACACGGATTGTGGGTACAAATCACATTTTATTAAGCACAAAAATACGCTCAACAGTATCCGTCTAATGGCTGAGATAACGTTGAAGAAGCACAAAAATTACATTTAATGAGTTTTGAATCTATATATCTACGATTTTCGACAATTCTTATGATATTTAATATTCAAAGATATACCTAATAATATTAAGCGTGTACACGTGGGTAAGCATAAATTAAGTGCTTTGAAGTACAGATTCTTATGTATCATTGTGAGTGATCTAAATAAGATATCCTTCTCACACACATCACACGAATTTTCGACTACCTGCAAAGTGCTAAAAAGGTTTATTACTTTTAAATTTTTGGAAGGTAACTTTTGGAACATTTAGGTACAAAAAAAAAAAATTTGCCTATATTTGATCTCGAATAATATGTCTACATTAATTATTATATCAGTAAGTATATTATTATACTAGGTATCACTATTATATGAAGGACGTATAACTTATCTAGCGATGTCAAAAATTGTCGCAGAGCTTTAATATTTGTTTGCTATTATTATTTATAGTTATATGTATAATATGTATATATGGAAACCTTTATGATTTATAGAGGCTTCCCGAATGCATGATTGTCATAAGTGTCAGATTGTGTGTTTTTTTTAAAAGTAAGTAAGAATACAGTCTACCATTAATCACCTTTAAGACCTAGCAGTAATACGTCCTCAAAGCCCTTATTACACCTACGTACAGTCGTCCACAGAAGTTGCTACACACTTTTTTTGTAATCTTCAGAGGACAAACTTAACATTTTGAAATTTTAGTTTATTAACTTACTCGCGTATTTTTTTTAAATTTTAGAGCTAATGTGGCCTTTAATTTGGAATGTGTTGAAGTAATACTGATGGCGACTGTACCATATTAAAAAAAAAAATTAAAGCGTCGATAGCTTAGTGGTTAAGCAGTCGGCCTTACGATCTTGAAGTCCCAGGTTCGAATCCTGGCCATTACACTACCGACGTGAACCCACTCCTAGCACAAGCAATTTATCTTAGTTGGAGGGGTTAGAGGGAATATTAGTGACTTCTGTTCTAATATTCTTTATCCAATGTAATTGTTGTAATTAGGTATTCTAGTCTTAATTCTAGTCATATTTTATATCAAATCGTTAATGTGCTGAAACTAAAAATAAATATTTTGAAATTATTGTGATCGTTTGGCTTAATTTTTATATGATTAATATGTTAAAATATATTAAAATTTTATTCTTGACCAAATTGCGATATATAATATTATACATACTTAAGATTAATAAGTGTAAAGTGTGTCAATTTGTTAACAATTATTGTCGAATGGTGTTTTCTGTGTAATTAAATAAATTGAATTTAAAATGTGTATAGTTTCATTTATAGAATCAGTCAATTTGAGAATCGTACATTTGTAGAATCAGTCATATATAGAATTGTACATTTCAAGAATTGGTCAATTATATAGGTACTCTGTAGTCATTTCGCGAATCAGTCATTGCTAGACTAAAATGTAATTTACACCTACCCGAAGATTCAAATATGTGGTTATCTACCCGCCAAAAAGGAACAGATGTTTGTTAGGTTATACTTACCTCAGCGTACTTACTAAGCACAAAACTTAACAGCCTGTTAGGTATAGGTACATACGATAGGATAGGGGACCTTTTTACCAGCACTTAGCCTCTTTCCTTGGGCCATTCTACGTGAGGTAGGTACATGTGAAAATTTGTGAGGATGTTTATGGCTTAATCATAGCATGGTTGAGTAACAATGGGTAGGGATAGGTTAGTCTGGACAACACATAGAGTATTTCATAATTATTTTTATTTTTTTATTTTTATTAAATAAATTTCTACAGGTTGCAAAAACGGTAACAGAAATTCAGGAGATCGGAACCTAAATAAATATTTTCACAAACTTACAGATCTATAAGGGAAATAGGAATATTTTTTGTCAGCCAAGTTTATATTATTTTGTCATCAAAATGTCGGTACTCAACATGGTAGATTTATCGCTACCTACATATATGTATAAATACAACGTGTCCCAAAATTCAACGATAAGCGGGCGCCAAAAGGTAGACCTGCTCATAAGCAAAAAAAAAATACCATTTTTTTTTAAATATATAGATTCTATAGCTATAGGTACTTTTACTTGTTTAGAAGATTTCCAAAAAAAGCCGTATTACTTAATTAGGTATAGGTAGGTAGGTATAGCATATTCGAAATCAATTTAATTGTTTTGAATTAGCTTAAACCACACCCCATTTATAATAAGTATTTAGGAGTAGGATACAACATTTGAAAAGGTAAGCAGTAGTCGCTCCCGTAAAAGCCGATTTTACATCTAACAATACCTAATTGTTAAATACAGCATGTTAAGATGCTCCATAATCATTATTTATTTTAAAACTGTAGGCACAACAAAGCTTCGTGTTTCAAAGACTCAATTCCAATAAAATTCGATACCGTATTTGGCTTGAAACTCTACACTGAGGGGTCGTGGGTGAGTTCACCAAACTACAATCATCTGGCCCCTTGCACGCACGTGATACGTACGCTTGCAGTAGTTAATTGGACTGCACCCTAAATTAGACTTCACGCCGAGGTATTAGGAACCAAAGTTAAACCGGTCTGCGTAATAAGCTGCAATCCAGTGACAGTGCCCCTCTATATGGACTTTGTTGCAAGGACACAGTGTCCAAATTAGCCCCTCTCTGAAGGACGCATCGACCCCATCACGCAGACGCGGAAGCTTATGTGCTACGTCACACTAGCGCTAATCTTGCTCTTACAAAAGGTTGTTTTCGTATCGCTTCGTCTCTTTATTATTTCGTGATGTGATCTTTCTGTTTTGATTGTCTAAAAATCTTTCTAGTATTTATTTTGAGTATGTTTTCTATAATGTTAGTGGGTGTGTCTGTTACAAGGCACGGCTGTTTCGTACAGACGCATGGAACAAAACTGTAATAGTGGTTGCGTGTGGTTCGTGGCTAGCTTCATCCCGTTTGCCAGTTTGTTTATGTATTGAAAGACAACAGATTCGTGCAGCCGGCTTCTGAGAGCTCCGTAATTCGAGGCATCGCGTGTTTTCAGTAAGACGCGAATTTATGAATGAAGCTGTTTGAATAGACATTTCCGCGATCGAATAATGAAAAGTGTGTAGGAACGAGCTACGTGCGGATGTAGTAAGTTCCTACAAACAGTGAATTATCCGCACGATTAGAAGTGAAGTGTTGACATTTGTATTCACTAGCGAATAGTAAAACGATTCCCGACAGCGATATTCGAGTTGAAATCCTTGTAACCACGAAAATAAACCATTTGTTATCAAGAATTTAAGGTAAGATTTAATAAAATAAGCAAATATATTATTTATGTAGTTAAATAAATATCAATCAATTAATTAGCCCAATAACGCAGTCCACTTGTGGACATAGGTACACCTTAAATAAATATATTATTAACTATTTTCACTTAGATTTGATACCGATATAGAGGTAAATGTAAAAATATTATAGGTAATAAGTACCTATGTAGGTAGATACCGGTATGATTTTTCGCTATGTACCTAAATAGATTTCTAAGAAGATATATAAGAAAAACCTAGTAATTTTACTCAATCACTTTCAGCCCATAACATTGTTAGTTAGTCTTCTTAATTTACTTAGGTGTCTACTTAATTCAAACTTAATTTTGATGTAGGTACTTACAAATCAACTACAATTTTATAAGAGTGATTTACGAAACATATACAATTATGTACGTATGTAAACCGTAGTTAAATAGAAGTAGTAGGTAGAGGTGTTCTACATAATGGAGATGCAGCATTGCGCCTATTGCGTCTTACTAGATTCCAATAAGAAGAATGAAGGGGACCCTATGAGTCTTAGATTTATTTAAGGACGTAGGTATGTATATGGTATATTAGTCTTTTAATAGTCTACAATGATACAAATTTAGAAAGGGTACCTATGTAGGTAAAGCCCCCACATTTATTACTCCCTCGGCAATGTATATAACGTGAAAAAAAAACAGTAATAATCTAAAGAAATACAAATTTAAGACCTACTGATATTTTTTCATCTAAAAATAAATCAAACAAAATAATAACCATGGACATTATTCTAGTTACGGATTAATATTAATGCTAGGTTAATTAAATACTCGGGTTATATGTATTTTTTTATATTACAAAATGTTCTTAATATCGAAAAATCGGTATGAAATACACATAGAACCTATTCAGAAAAAGAGTAACAAAATACGATTCAAGATTCCAGTAAGATCCGGCTTGCTACGGTTTTGTAGAGCGTTCTCTACACAGCTATCCGTGGTTCTCTGTATTACTGACAGTGTAATATTTTATAGAGAAGCTAAAACAGTTTCCGGTGTTAACATTTTAGCTACAAATTTAACTATCCCTAAAAATATATGCAACTGTAGAGACGCACTTTGTGATAGAGTAAACGCTCAACAAAAGCGAAATATCTAATCCGATCTTAGCTGCACTCTCATTCTTTTTCCCGATGAACATTCTTCTTCTTGACGAGTCAAATAAAAAGCCGGGAACTGTACATTCGTACTCGTGTTATATTTCAAGCAATGAATTAATTTTAATTAGTCTTAATAACACACTCATCTACACTTTGCTGTGGTCAAAATAAAGCTACATGTTGGTTACAAACGTATTTTGTAAGCACATACAATGCAAATGTTTGTTTATATATTGAATAACACACTTGTACTTTTCCACTGAGTTTAATTTTATTTCTGAACCTGACCGGTTTCGCCTTACGGCATTCTCAAAGGTTTACATTGATTGGGTGCGAGGGATATGTCGAAGGCAACCTCACCTCCAGCCTAGCACCACGATCCACAGTCAGCGTGCGGTTTTAGTCGGTTCGAGTCCGACATAAATAAAGCGGAAATAACCTTTTTTTTTCGTGCGGAAATCCCCTCGGATACCTCCCCTTCCGGCTCCGGCAGGGGAGGTATCCGAGGGGATTTCCGCACGAAAAAAAAGGTTTAAACACTACTTTATTAGGTAATATTGTTTCATTCTTTATTGTTGATATTATCCTCTGTACATATCTACTGATATGTAGGACCTTTGTATACAAAAGTAGCTAACTTAGCAGAGGTGTTTGATGCATACCGAATTGTAGGTAAACTAGATGACTAGTAACAATATTGATCGTAGCATTCGCAGCTTACCTACGCTGGAATCTGCAAGCTATTTGGCAACAATTCCGACTGTTCTCAGTTTAATAGAACCTAAGATAACATAGTGTATACAAACGTGTTTCCATATAAATGTCATAGTTATTTCTGTAGATCAATATGAGCGTCGAAAATTATCTATGTGGGTGTAACGTAACTTTGCTCCTTGAGTAATATAATGTAGGTAATTAAGATTTGGTAAAACGCAGGTAGCATTGCCAACTACCTAGCACATGAGTTAGCCATGGAAACTTAATATTGTAGTAGGTGGATACCTACTATTTATACTGTTTTGATTGATGGCACTTGGTGGAATTCATTGTTACACATATATTGTCCTTTTCCACAGTATTTATTATATTACAACATGTTCTGACCCGCCCTGATTTCGCCTTACGGCACTCTCAAAGGTTTACTTTTTTTTTTATCTAGGACACGTCAATTTGACTTCACCTCGCCTGATGTTAAGCTAAAGGCAAAGTCTCGGAGAGAGGGTCACCATCGCAAACATGTACCATGTTAACAGTGGTGGCACTCAGCTTGACGGCCTCATTAGATGCCTTTTCACGCCCCGCTTTTTCTTTTTTTTACATTTAAACCTTTGAGAATGCCGTAAGGCGAAACCGGTCTGGTTCAATATAATAAATACTGTGAAAAAGTACAAGTGTTCACAATATGTGTAATATTGTAGTACATATTGAAAAAATGTACCTACTGACCAGGCCCTCGATTCTCCTAAAGCTAAAACACTGTGATGCCGCAGACACTACAAAAAATGACATTAAATTTAAGACTTTATTTCTATATACCTAAAGTCCAAAATGAAATGAAAACAGTTTCATTACACTATTCAATCACTCTGCAAAAAGTAATTTAATTTTGAACTTGAACCGCATCGCTATAAAAATGCCGTTTTTTACAGTGGGTTGGTATATTCGACTCGCCAATTTCTGCGTGTACCATCTAAGGCGATTGGCACACTGCGACGCGCGACGCGGCGTCGAGCGTTGTTGCGTCGACGCGGCGTCGCGCTCGTCGCCTCTACGGCGCTCATTTTGTATAGAAAAACGCGGGGTCCCACACACTGACAACGCAATCACGCGCGTTGCCGCAGAATACGTGCGTACAAGCAGAAAACGCGAGGTATGGCACACTGAAATCTGCCATCACGCGCGTGTTTTTCGACGAATTTTTAGTCCGAGAGCTGTTAGAAATTTCTGTGTAGGTATTTGAGACGAATTTTAAATTAATATTATTGCAATGCAACATGACTATTTAACGGCAAATTTAGAGCGCTTTCACATTAACTGACGTCCGATATCCAATATCCGACATCCGAGATTGGAGGAAGTCAAATATCGATGCCCAATATCGAGTATTGGAGCCGACACCAATGTTTTGGCTCGTTATCGGAACACGCAGAGACTGCAAACGACTTTCAACCTAAATGGCATTTTCTTAGTTACGTTTCTTTTCGCGTTAATAGATGACGCTGATCACGAATATAAAAAAAAAAAATAGTTACTATGTCATGTCAATAAGTCGAAAATAGCTTGCACTTCTAATCATTTTCTTTTCATCTCTAGCGTTCTTTATAGTCTGGGCTATCGAGCTAATGGTCGGACGGCTTTACTTTACTTTTCTCAAAATTTTTTATTACTTCACACACCCACCTAGCAAAAAAATCTAATATCTCTCGGACTATACTAGCTCTCTCGCGTCCACGCGCGTCGATGCACGACGCCGGCGCGGCGCCGCGTCGAGCGTTGCAGTGTGCCAATCGCCTAACGGCCGTTCCCAATACCATACTTACAGTTAAAGATAGATCGCAACAGTCAATTTTGACGTATCGGCTGTTTAAATTCAAAACATGGTAACTGATTTTTTTGCGGGAAAACGCATCGCGGTGTAATTTTATTTTCCGAAATTGGTGTGAAATAGGAGTTACTATGTTTTGAATTTAAATAGCCGAGCACTTTATCCGTAGATGCGATCTATCTTTAACTGTAAGTATGTTATTGGGAACGGCGGTTAGTAAGCAATTACTAGAAGGAACAGGTAGGTAGTGGAAAGGATTACAATACATACTAATGATGCAATATTTACCCCGGGATATATTTATTGAACCTAAAAAGTGCTCCATATGTGCTTTATACGCGCAGTCCGCGTTTCTTAGGTGTCTTTTGAGGATAGCACGGGTAGCAACGACGACGGTGGTGCACGTACTCAAATTCACCAATCATAGATTATAAAACGATCGAACGCACCAATGGCACTTTTATCTCGTAATATACCTACCCGCGATAAACTGTGACAAGATCCTTCCACACCCGTTACAGTATTTTTTTATGCGAGTATCAATAAGCCGTGACTTATAAAAACACTGTTCACGACGATACTCGGTTAGTGTCAGGGAATAAAAATGGTTTTATAAACCCGCATGAACTCAAGCAGAAGTAAATTGTAGACAATTAGATTTCCATTCATTTTTCTCCTTAGCGAAGCAGATGAACGAACAATAAGTAAGCAAACGGTATAATTGACAAAAATGGCATTAAAATGTAATAATTTGCACCCTTCTACCACCAACCTCCATTTATTAGCGATAAAACAACGTTTGCCGGTTCAGCAAGTAATATGTAAAGTAATATCCAAAGGCTTAAAAATAATTTACATTTTATTTTCCTTCAGCCGGTCTAGCATGACAGATGGTCGCGTGAATATTTTCTCTTCCCAACTCATTTCCTCATGTTTTAATCATTGATCACTGTATATTCATACATCAATAATATTGTCGCACCTTTAATGTTTTTGCCTTTAGTTTTAACACCATACTATATGGCACTATGTAACTAACCTACTAGATACTCGTACTGTCACTTTACTTTACTTTTGGGTTCATAGTTCCTCAATTTAACTGTCTGTCATAAACAAACACTAAAACTGTTTGCAGATGTGTCAAATCAGAACTTCTCCGAACAAGGACGAATACAGTTGACATAGTTTGATTATTCTGCACCAAATTCTTGAATACAGAATGCAAGTCAACACACGACAAATTGACTACTCGAAAATTCAGACCATGTTTAATTATTTACAGTATTACACAACGATGCGCAAGATATCTCCTAGCAGTATCTGATTAATGCACAAATTAACACGCGGATAGACATTCCACTTAAGTAATGCAGCGAATCACCATATCTGATAAATAGATTTAGCTGGGTATTATCATTCCACTCAGCCCTGAAAGATTCATGGAATGTGATAGTGAACAGATGTTAATTCGTTAATTTGAATGCAACTACGAAGAAGGGGAATTACTATCTGTACGATCGGTTACTCTCACTAATTGCTATTTAAATATGTTATATCGCAGTTGTTAACTTATTACAGCGTGTTTGCAAAGAGGGATATAACTATGTTTTGCTTAAATCGTCGCCTTGGAGGGTAATGGAGCTATTCCACATAACTACACTTCTGAGTTATGGACGTTTATAAAACAAATGATGCGCGTAAAAACAGTTTTTTTGACATAACTCAGCGTTAGATTTTAGTCGAGACTTCAAATTTTCACACTAGATTATTAAAACGTATTACAAATTAACGCTACAATTTAAAAATATCTAAATATCATGGTATCTGAGTTATGTGGCTTACGCCTGTTGACTACTATTATAAATACAATACAATCATCTTATTACAGAGTGTAAGTCACATAACTCTGTTGGCTTCTTGACTTTTTAATCTGATGACATTTAATAATAATTAATTATTAGGCCTATGTCGAGTAAAGTGTTTGAAAATAAATACAAAATAATCACTTTTTCATTTATTTTTAAAGGGAAATAAATCAAATTAACAATAATTATAAAGTAATGTAACATATTTATTATAATCTATTATTGTTTTCTTCTGATATGTAGATACAACTGCACTTCTTCACCTCGCAAATTTATTAAGTTATCTAACAGCCTTATCTGTATGCAGCTTATATTGGTTTGATTTATTGGAAAGTAGATTGTGTTTTTCGGAATTTCTATAATCCTGTATCCAGGTGGAACATTAAGTGCAAATTCGTGTAAGATGAGACTGGATTGACCGTTTATATAGGAACCGCTAACTATGTCACATTCAATCCTTATGACAGTCGTAGGCAAAATGTTAACTGGAAACTCTGATACATGATATTTATTTGCTTCTAAGATCTGATTTTTAAATCCCAATAAACTTCCAAATGTATCTTCTTTAGTAAAATCTATAGTTGATGTACAACATAACACAGTTTTTAAGGTGTTGTTATTACAATGGAGTTTTATGGATGCATCTTTTATCTCAGTTTTTAAATAGTCACTAATATCTTGTAATTCATAAGTTCCTTCAGGTATCTCAATAACATTTTTAGAACCACAGTATAATTTATTGTTTGTATTATCAAAATTTGGAATAGAATTATATGTAGAGAAATGTAATAATGCACATTCATATTCCTCAGCTAATGATAACGTGTCTGGATAATAGGTAGATATTACCGATGAGTTTCCAGTTATCGATAAGGTGAGTGACATCTTGCAAATGATGGAAATGAAAGAGTGATATAAGATTTATAGTATTTAATCCAAAAATTTTGCAAATAACTTAAACACATATGTCCACAAATCCTTGGTGTACCCCGACGGTAATGGGGAAGGTTTTCGTGTCGCCAACAGCGGTCCGAACCACGGAACCGGAATCTTGGTACATGTCTCGAATGGTGTCGATGTAAGCCTCTGGGACTCCTTTGGACCGCAGTGCCCACCAGATCATCGCGCGAGGCACACAGTCGAAGGCCTTCTGCATGTCTAGGAATAGACAGTACAGGGGCGTGTTCCTCGCCCTGTATCTCTCCGCGACGATCCTTAGGGCGAACGCCGGATCCATAGTCCCGTGTCCGAGGCGGAACCCATACTGACACTCCGAGAGAGTACTCTCCTGTCGGATCCGGGAATCGATTATCCGCTCGTAAAGCTTCATGGTGTGGGACAATATCTTTATACCTCGGTAACTACCACACTCTTGCACCGATCCCTTGCCCTTGAAGACTGGCGTAATAACACTCAGCCTCCACTGGTTTGGGATTTTACCGGTGAGGAGGATACGGTTATAAAGATTTGCGAGGATGCCCACACCACGGGCACCCATTGCCTTCCAAGCCTCGATGGGGACTTCGTCGGGTCCGACAGCTTTCCGGTTCTTCATGCGACGAATGGCAGTATGAACTTCAGCAGGCGTTATCGGTGGCACTAGTCCTAGATTTGGAGGGAGATCTGGTGGCTGCACCTCTTTATGCTGCTTATTCAGCAGATCGTGGAAGTATGAGCGCCATCTCTCCTTCACCGCGACTTCATCGTACAACAGGTTTCCTCCAGGGTCTTTGATGCACCGGCACTTGGTTATAGCCTGCACCGCTTTGGCCCTGGAGCGCGCCAACTTGTAGATGAGCTTTTGCCCCTCAGACGATTTCAACTTGTTGTATAGCGGTTGCAAGTGGTCTCGTCTGGCCCTGGCTACGGCTCTCCTAGTAGCGCGTTTAGCCTCTTTGTACTCGTCGTGGTCTTCGGGAGATTTGGACGCTTGCCACTTTTTAAAGAGGGGTTTCTTCACCCTGATCTCCTTCTGGACTGTGTCGTTCCACCACCAGGTGTCCTTGTCACACTTGCGTCCACCCTTAGACGTGCCGAGCACTGCCTTGCCGCCTCAAGAATAGCTACCTGAATCTTGTCCCAGCAATCTTGCACTGGTTCGTCTACAGCATTAGTGCACTTATCACCGATAGCTGAGACGAAACTCTGGGACTTGGCTTCATCAAGCAGCCACCACTTGATTCTGCGTTGGCCGCGCTCAACTCGTTTGCCTTTGGATTTTACGCGGAGGTCCATGACAAGGAGACGGTGTTGCGTAGTGAGACTCTCCCCGGGTATAACCTTGCAGTTGGCTACCCTACTGATGCTGTGCCTCCTAGTGAGCAGGAAATCGATCTGGGTAGCGCGCCCCCCACTCTTGTAGGTGATAAGATGTTCGGGCTTCTTTGCACGATGGCAAGATCAGCAGCCGCACACGTTCTGAGGACATGCTCACCCTCTGGGTTACGGCTACCGTATCCATAACCACCGTGGACACGCCCAAACTCCTCACACGCACCACCCACATGACCGTTCAGGTCCCCACCCAGAACAATCTCCTGCGACAGCGGAATGTCACGGAGCACTCCCCCGAGTTGGTTCCAGAACGAGATCTTTTCGGCTTCGCCACACTCAGACTGTGGAGCGTAGGCACTTATCAGGTGGGTTACAATCCCATCGACAAGCACCCTCACAACCATAAGTCGGGCGCTATGGCGTTTCACCTCCAAGACGTCATCCTGAAGCTCCCGGGAGAGCACCACGCCCACCCCGGCCTGCCCATCAGGAGCACCTGTGTACATCAGCTGGTAGCCGTCTCCAATGAGCTTGGAGCTACTGCCCTCCCACCGAGTCTCCTGCAGGAACGCCACGGCCACCCTCCGCCTGGAGAGTACGGCGGCCAACTCCCTCGCGCAACCAGTTAACGTGCCGATGTTCCACGTTGCGAAGCGGAGTTTACGGGGATCGCGATTTTGGCCTATCTTCTTTAGCCGTGCCCGGCTCAGGCACGGTAGCCCTCGTCCACTTGTCACAAGAGGCGGGCGACACTCCTGCGCGCCGTTTTGCGGCGGCGCCCTATCCCTCGCGCGATCCCTTACATTGCCTATCATGTGATTTGGCTAAGTTTTGGCCTTTCCGGAGGCGACTGCCGTCTGACCCCCCAACCCTGAAGGGAAAGCCAGCGCCAGAGCCTCGTCCGTTTTTCAGCAGGTGCACCGGCTTGCAGGTGAGATTGGCTTGGGTCCCGAAGATCTTGGTGGGACCCCAAGCACCCGAATGACACGAACTCACTCTCAAACTAAACTAAACGATGCACGCACAAACTTGTCAAAATGCAGAATGCGGATTGGTGAACAGGAATAAACACGTTTTTTCTCTGTCTATTTAATATATTTAATTTAAAAAATAAATGCACTTGTTACCGAGGTTGGATTAGCTTTACAATAGCTATAACACAATATCATGATGTAATAATTTTGGTAGTCAAGAGTTCTATGAGCTCTTACAACTATTGACCACTGATTAATTAATTTCTTTGGCTTCTAATCACAATGACTTTAAGCAGCATAGTTTTTTGGCTTTTATTAAAACTACACTAAAATTTATTGGCAAATTTAAAAAAACCTGCTTACAGTCATGATAGTGTTACATTTATTGACTAATAATGTACTTTGGCTCTTTCACAATACGTTACCGCACTTAACTCCATTTCTCAAAAATTGTCGCTTAGCTCCATTGACCTCCAAGGCGACGAAATTTGGTGCTTCCTGCAAGGGTAATTTAAGCAGAATGAAGGAAACCGTCAATTTGGCTTCTTTCATGTTGACGGATATTGTTGATTTGAATCGTCAAAGATTCTTATGGACATGAAAATGGTTGAATGCTCGATTGATATTTTTGATACCTGTTACTACAGCGAGCCCATGTGCTTATTTACTAAGCCGTATATTTCAGTGTTTACAGTTAAGGTAAACTTGGTTCTTAAGGGGCCAGATCGTGAAAATCACCGAAAAGAGTGTTACAATTTTTCATATTTAACCTATTTAGATATGATTGATATCAATGATACTTTGTATATATTACAATCAAAGACCAAAAATTATGGTATGCTTATATTAAACTCTTAAAACCTAATAGTTGTTATATAATAAACGTCAACAAACGCACAAAATTGAGAAAAAATGCAAACATATGCCTTCGTATTTTTCAGATTTAACCCAATAAATCAACACAAATTGATAAAAAGAAACACTTTATGAACACTGAAGAAACCAATAAAATATATCGTGTACGTTTCTTGTATCTTTACAAACAAGAACTTCCTCTTTTAAAGCCCTAAAATCTAGATATGTTTTACGTAAATTCTCCATACAGGCTAAGTGAAATAGGCTCCAGTTTTTGAGTAAATTCATATTGAAAATGAGTGATTTTAGCAATGAACCGGTATACATTTGAAAGTCAAAGACTTCTTGATAGGGAAGACAAAACTTATTTGATAATACATTTAGTAATCAATCTAAAAAATCACTTCAAAGTTACTGAATAACGCGTAAAATAGTGTCTTTTTTCTGCCATATTTTTTCTCATCGCCCGTCAGTCGCCCACGGGCCTTCGAAGCAGGAGCACGTCTCTTTGGCGCGTGATGACAGTTCATGCATACACAAATAGGCCTACCAAGAAATATATGAAATGAAAAATGGCGCCACCGTCTTCATTAATCATTTAGACGGCAATAAAATAGTATGCATTTTACAGTGACAACCATAGTTCCGATTTTAGCCATTTCACACTTTCGTTGGTACATTTATAGCATAATGTTTCAGATTTTGACATACTTGCTTTAAGGTTTGAACTGTAAAGTTGGGGATATACCTAGTTAAAATATTTTTTGTAGAAACAATATTTTTAGGTTCTGTTGTAATGAAATTATAATTAGATACTAACTTCATGGTCTATTTTATATGATTGTATAGGTAATATGTATATTGTAAAGTAGCTGTTTCCGTACATATTAGTAATAAAAAAAGTTTCGTTGGCTTATGTTATATTAAAGATACTGATTCATATTTAGCAGCATCACTAGAGTTGCAAGAGTCGCGGGTATCAGTTAGTGCGACCACCAGTAGACCTGGTGCACTGGAGTAGAAGCCTTATGTATCGCAATGTTGCAGATACGCAAGAGAGCCACCTTCGTTGGTACAATCACGTCAATCTGCGTCTGATCGATTTGGAGCGAACGTCCGAGTGCCATCACTGCGACGCGAGCGACGTCACGGGACTGCACACGCTCACCGAGTGGCCGGCAAGGTGGGAGCTCGTGGCGGCCCTGGGAGTGAGAGTTCTCATCCTCGCCACCTTGCTCACGGCGATGGTCCGCTGTGCGGACGCGTGGGTGGCCAGCGTCTCCTTCTGCGTCCTCCTTTTTTTTTTTCTAATGGTCGTGAAGGAGACGGCGGAACGGAAGTGGCGGCGTGAGAGAGAGAGAGACTTACAGATCACACCACTCGCGTGCGCAGGCAACTCGGGCGTCGGAGGGCACAGACTGACCTCCGTCCCTCATGAGCGCGGGCCTGGGGCTGACGGATAGAGCCGCCTGTCACCCCAGCAGAAGCAGGCCGCGGCGGCGGCGTGCTAAGAAGCGCGCCTCCCCACTCTAGGGCGAGTCCTGGTTGTCCTCCTCCCGAAGAGGGCCAGACGCAAGGGATGGCCCTGATGGTTAGCCGGGGTGCGAGGGATATGCCTAAGACAACCTCACCTCCGGCCTAGCACCACGACCCTCAGTCGGCGTGCGGTTTTAGTCGGTTCAAGTCCGACATAACCTCCCCACCCGGCTCCAGCCGGGGAGGAAATGTAGGAAGAAGAGCTGCAAGACGGACCCTAAAACTGTGCAATTGGGTTGCTAGGTGCCTGCAGGAGCGCCGTATTCGTGTCCTCTCTCCCCATCACTCTCTTTCTTCAGCTTTAATTGCTATGCAGATGATAGCACCTTACACGAGAGTTGTCACGGAAATCCTGCGGCTACACAGTCTGATAGCGATGAAAAAGGGTAGCTTCTTGTCACTGAGATTGTCCGGATCGTGGATCACATTTTGCAATGGCGCTCTGAGAACTTGGTGGAGTTCAATGCTAAGAAGACGCAGGCACAGCAAAGGTATTTTCTTTTCTTACACCATTCCACTCTTCAGAGCACGCCACTACCACTAAACGACAATCGGATCGGCATCTAGTAAGGTCGTCAAGCTGAGTGCCACCATTGTTAAATAAGTACGTGTTTGTAATGGTGGCCCTTTCTTGACACTTTGCCTTTATCTTATCTCGGCTCCTTTACATTTTGATTAATATGCGCGCTCTATACATAAAATATAAACTAATGTGATCTTCGGTATCTCGTAGTTTGATATTTCGTACAGGTTTGAACTTCGGAATTTTGTAATTCGGGCTTTTAAATATCGTTTCTTTTGTACGTAACTGGCAGGTATGGTCTGTCTACGCGGTGGGCATTTTAATTTTATGAGTATTTTCAGTATCCTCAGATATCAACAATTAGGTGTAGGTATGTCCCCAGCCTTATTTTGTTCGAAATCTCATAATCTCTGTGAAAAGTTGAACATGCTATGTATGACACTGAAACAAAAGACATGCCAATGACGTCACGTAACATAATATGACAGGGATGAATGTATAAGAAGAAAAGAGATACGAAATGTAATTGACAGACGTAATACGTCACAATAAATCATATTACTCAAAAATGCACTCTAACCACAAGGCTTAAAATAGTTTTTTCATCATTGGTAAGACAATTTTCACCATTATTTTGACTGGTAAAGAGCGTCTTGCAGCCCACTGTGCATCTCGGTGATGTGTGCGTGCACGGCTCCGTCTGTATTTTGACAGATTTTGAGTCGTGCGCTCCGCGGACCCGGTCCTTAAACTTATTAACAGCAGCGCCGCAGCGCCGAAATATCAGAAACTCGAAACAATACAACATTGTAAATATCCCGATATATCTAATTATAATAATAATAGTAATCATGATAGTATAAATACCTTTATTGGTTCTTAAACTACCAATATATTATGTATTATTATGCTTGAATTCAAATTTATGTTCTAAAGGAATATGTGAACCTTCTTTATCTGAAACATAATTTTCAAGCTTTTGTTACAATATTTTCATAGTATTGAAGACAGATCCAATATCCAATAAGCTGACTGGAAAGTAGCAGTTTTCAATAAAATATGACATGAAATTGAAGAAAAAATCTGTAAAAGATCTTGATAAAGCGGATCTTTAGCGATGGCTTTACGACCTGACAATGACAGTAACAACTGGCCTTATCTATCGTTGACCCAACCCTTTTCACTGCCACCCGGTCCGTGCTAAATAGGTACCTACATATCCTTACGATTATACCCTCATAAAGTCGAAATGCACGTCTGTACTTAACTATCTATTCGTTAGCAATTATCAAGACAAGAAATGTCCTTGTCAGAACGTTCGTTGTTATATATCCACTTAATGATTAATCAAAAACACATTAATTTTGACTCACAACTCACAAGTGAATATGTAACACTGAATTCTAGATAATTTAATGGGTTATAATCATTTTACGACTCTCAATTACGTAAGATATGACGAATTCTAGGCAGTTCAGGAGGTAACATTCGCTGAACTGAAATTTTATTGCTTCTCGTGCCGTAATGACATTGAATAAGTGTTTCTCGTCTGCCTACAAGTAATTCGTACTCATCACACTGTGGAGACAATTTGGTGTGATGATGATTCTGCCCCGTAATAACAATATTTGGAAGTGTAAATTTAGATTATTCAAAAATGAAAATCTTGCTTAACGCTAAAATTCTGGTATTTTTGATGGCGTAGTTTCTCTTTCACGATAGCTTAGGTACCTAAGTGCTTTTTTATCAGATTCAAGAGGTCTGAAAGTGTCTGTTGGTATCTTTATTACAAACAACAGATACTGTTCCTTCTCTTTATCTACGTTTGGCACCTACTACCGCATTTTCAATTTACAACACTGCATTTTCTTAAACATTCTGTATGTTATTTAGCATTCTTCGAAGAATTTCTTTGTCCCTATATTACGAAACTAGGTTTTAGTTTTGTTTTACCGTACATTCGTTGACACATGGCTCAGTTATCGTCTGACCGTTCAAGGGTCGACCCTCGCCCTCCGTGCGGTCCCGCATTTGTTATCGACGGATTAGTTTTATACTATCGTCCTTAGCCTCCCTTCCATGACTTATCCTCAAATTTATTACATCATAGATGCATGCTATTACGAATGAATTAAGCGACCTATTACTATTTTAATGACTGTAGTTTAATTTCTGTAACGTGACTTGACAATATAAGTTTTACGTGGGTGAGTAATAATTTTAGGGTATCCTGTTTTATTATTTGCTTTGTTAGAATGTTACTTGTTGCTTGGAATGTGCATACGTGGTTATTGATTTAAATCGCTAAGAAAAGTTATGAAAATATTTTTAACGTCTGGAAATAGTTGACTATTTTTTGGATGGATTGCAAAGTTTATTGCTAAACTTCATACTTGACACTTGGTCGCACTGCGAAGGAATTATTCGTTGTGTTTGTAATACAACTTCCTCATTTTTTGACGTCGGATGCAAACATTATGATCTATGTCTTTCTGTGGATAGTATCTACCATCTATGAGCTGCTTATACGACATAAAATATACGACATACATACACATATAAATATTCCAGTAAGAAGGTAGGTACAGTACCTAGTTTGAAAACTAAGAGGAGATAATAATATCTTCGTAGGTACACTTGGTTAGGACCCGTCTCCAACTTCAACTGCACTTGGAGAGAGATACCTATCTATTTTAAAATCAGACTCAGTTATCCTCCTAATGCGCTTTTGCAAATTATATTTGCTAAGTTTTGCTATTACTTTGCAGTGCAGCGTTCATGCCCTTTAAAAATACTGAACTAAGGTTGTTAAAACAGCAGACGTAAAATATAATAGACAAAGACATTGTTGTCTACTAAATCTTACGCTCTGTAAACTTTACTACTAAGGTAGTAAGCTGTTTATAGGCCGTGGTATAATGCGGCCCGATCTAAAAGTCAAGAAATCGGTAATTGTTTGGCTTATTCCGAACCTGACCCGAAAACCTGACCCGGTTGCGGGTTAGGTTAGAAACTTGAAAAAAAATGTGATATTTGTTCCGAACGTAACCCTCTTCCTAACCTGACCCGCCCGACATCTCGTTCCTATCATAACCCGAAATGCGCAGATTTCTGTTACTTTTAATAGCCGAAGTGCGGTAATTCCAACTAAAAATTCCAAAATGTTATTTTAGGTTAGAACTGTGACCCCAACCCACGAGCCGAGCGAGCGAAGCGAGCGTGCCGCGGCAGCGGCCGGCGAAGAGCCAGATCGGGTTATGATAGGAACGAGACGTCGGGTCAGGTTAGGAAGAGGGTTACGTTCGGAACAAATTTTTCAAGTTTTTATCCTAACCCGCGACCGGGTCAGGTTCGGAATAAACGATTTTTTTCAGGCACAATTGGAACAAAAATATAACCATATGGTACAGGTTAATAGAATTTTAAGAGTCAAAAGTGACACCAAGTGGTTCGTGTAATATTACACTCGGTACTGGCTAGCCAGTTCTTTTGCTTGAACTTGGCTTGACACGTTTTCGCGAGTCTAGTCTTGATCTCTTGATACGCGTTAAATAGAAGACCAAAATAAAAACATTATTGCAACCGCACTTTAATATAGGCTGGACAATTGGACAGAGTACCTACATTTGCATTGTTTCACAAAAATAGTTTATTCTAGGGTGTTGGCGTGGATAAAAACGAGGGGGTTATAGTAAGCGAGGTGGCAGTATGGGGTGTAGTTTATTGCTCCACTATCTCGGGCGGTGGATTCTCGAGGATCTAGCCGGCTGATAGCGTGATTTCTACTGATTGTCATCTCTTCTTACGATTTCATTGCCTTTTTACGGAGGTGACCTTTTCTTTATCTGTTAGTGTTCTATAACTTTTGCTACGTGGAAGAAATTGTTACTGGCGTTTAAATTTAAATAGGATTGTAACTACGAGTGTAACTCGTATTATAAGTAAATACATTTTTCACTGTACTTGAAATACGGCTATGTTTTCTTAATTAACTAGGTATTGTTGATATCAAGTGCCTGCTTGACGGCAATATTCTAAAATGTGGGTATTAATACACCTCTGCCTACCACTTCGGGCATTTACAAACGTGAATATATGTATGTCATTAGTTATACCTTCGTTTACGCGTCCATGTTCTGGTTGGGAAGAAAATTGATGGGGCATTGGTGCCGTTTTCTTCACCCGTTACCAAACCTACCTCTATACGTTGAACACTGATCCTTTTTCTAATTTTAATTTAGCTTATATATTTTTTATGGGTGTGACCACCGTCTGAACTCCCAGCCCCGAGAAGATCTAAGTAATGCATTTTCAGTGGCAAAGCTTTCACATATTTTAAAAAGGAGGATATCTGTTAGTGGTAGGAAATGTGGAGTTGGCACAATGCCAACGGAAATAAAATACCGGGTTTAAAATATGCCGCTACAGCGTTACCAATATCCTGGAAAATAGCCGGACCGATGTGTAGCCGCTGTACAAGTGGCCTATATTTGAGCACACAATATCTACATATAAGTTCTCCCATAATGACGTATATCAATGGCTACGTACCTACCCATACCTACCTCCTTGTTTGGTCCCTATCACAAAAACACCCGGTTGACCTCTTTTTAGAACCTTCTTCGAAATATGGTAATCAACGCGCCCGTTGGATCTCTTTTTAGCACCCTTAGGCCTCAAGCCTATCATGAAACATGAAGTTGTGAATCGAAATTTACTATTCATTGTGTAGAATGTTGTGAAGTACATAAACTTATTTATATTCGCAATCAAGCTCAAACGTATTGTATTCAAACAAATGCATTCACTTGTATAATTCACACTTTACCCAAAAATAGGTCATCCAACATAACAGTTACGGTAGTACAACAAATGCATTGTTATTTACTCAAAATACATACGTTCTGGACTGAGAGCCGTTGACTAATACATTATCTTGGTGGTACCTTGTACTCTGTAGTGCCAACAAAGTGCTCTTTGAGCGAGTGTATCTGAGAGCTTCGTTAATACTACAAAAGGCACATAGTGACCAGTCTGTTGCTTATTAGGTATTGCTTGAAATTATTATGTTGCTTTGTGTTCGTAGAAATCATGCGTTTTAATGAATATCTAATTTAAATGATGTAGGAATATTCTGATTTTATTTTTAAAGATCATTAAAAAGGAAGGATAAAATATTATCCTTAGATATTGTTGCACTGATTGATCCTATGTGTGCCAAAAAGTTATTGGAAAAGATTTAAAGAAAATTTTCGCTTTCAATTTTTTATCACAATTACATAGCAAAGTCGTATTTCCTAAAATGAAGTGTGAAAGACACTACGCAAAAATGCGTCAAATATAGGTATGCATTTTAGCGTAGTTGCATGTAATTTCGATCTTGTTATTGATGAGATCAAGGTCAGTAATTCCTTTACGCAAAAATACTGTAAGCCACGACTTCTTTTGGGTTACAATCATCTCGTCTTAAACGCAACTGGTAGAAGTAGTATCTGGTCTGAAACGCAGCCGGTCTAAGTTATTATCTCGTCTTAAATGCAACTGGTAGAAGTAGTATCTGGTCTGAAACGCAGCCGGTCTAAGTATTATCTCGTCTTAAACGCAACTGGTCTAAAATGCAGAAGATATGCAAAAAAATCCATCATTATGTTAACAGATAATGGCTGTCCTTGGCAATGATTAGCTCTGCTCATGAAAAGCACCGCACAACAAATTACCTAGTGT
Organism: Eilema sororculum; assembly: GCA_914829495.1. NCBI lineage: Eukaryota > Metazoa > Arthropoda > Insecta > Lepidoptera > Erebidae > Eilema > Eilema sororculum. Next base: position 12,215,594 of record OU618543.1, on the reverse strand, counting down.
TGAAGCATGGCATCGTAGATTAAATAGTCGAGTGCCCTCAAAGCCCATGTTTATTCAATTTTTGGAGAAATTACTACGAGAGGCGAAAATACAAGATATTTTAAAGCACAGTCAATAATAAAAAAATGGGAGATAAAATATTTAATGCTGAGTACTCGTAGTTATTGACTGCTTTTGAAAATGGATTGGTTACAGCATTCGATTGTCTAGAGAAAATATCGGAAGCAAGAAATAAAAAATATACATATAAACAATAGTGTAGAACAAAGATTTGTTTAAAGCAGTCTTCTCTTTTCTGTGCTTTAAAATATCTAGTATTTTCGCTTCTCGTAGTAATTTCTCCAAAAATTGAATAAACGTGGGCTTGGTGTTCTGTGGTTTAAAGTAAGGGACATTTTTAGTTGTACAGGGAGCATTTTTAGTTTTATATAGTTTTCTATAGGATTTGATTATTCCTATGTTTTAAGGTAATTAAATACATAACTATTAATAGCTATTGCTCTTCTTTTATAATAATCGACAATGAGATACTATTTAGCCCGTTTTCCTCAGGTACAACTACGTTAGCACAACTGGTTGTGCCATTGGCATTTTAGACCAGTTGCGTTTCAGGCGACTTGTATTTTTCGACTAATTGATACTTAGACAAGCTGCGTTTTAGACCGGAAGCGTTTTAGACAAGGTGCGATTTAAACCCAGTGACCAGCTGCGTTTTAGACCAGTGGCTACTTCTACCAGTTGCGTTTAAGACGAGATGATTGTAACCCCTTCTTTTGTTCCACCATTTGAATACTGCAAAACTGACAGTCTGCCCGTGATAGTTGTCTAATCCGATCAAAACGTCGTGGGAACAAAAGGTTTCGTACTTTCCACTATTCTGATATATGTATGTTAAACTATTATAGCGTCATACAAACAAAGGGTAATTACTCAATCGATTTTGAATTATACCTACTCTACTTTTTTCATTCAAGTACTTAATATAAATGTGAAATTTCGCATGCCATTTAAGTATTTGGTGCTATTTTATTAAATACTCATAATTTTATTTTAATGTGTGATATTCACGTCATAAACTTCTGAGAATTATCAAGTACAAATATTGAATTGATAAAAATTGCACGTTTCTAAAGAACACACGTTACTGATTGATATTCGTGTCAATCTGAGGTGTTAACCCTTGCAATTGCACTAGAAGGATGTTGGCGTCAGTAGCGTAGATAAATACTGGGTGATCTAACATCTTGATAAAGGTACAATTCCGAGCGTAGCCTACGTTCTCTACCATTCGATTAGTGGTGACTTCGATAGTATATTGACTATAATTTCTCTACAGCAACCAGAAGTAATCCATTAACGTTTTTTCAGTCTTCTAAAGTGTAAACTGAACTGCTTCGATACAATACTACCAATTTTGCATCACAAAAGTGAAATTGTCTGCTCGGAGGATCCAGTCTTCGCAGAGGTTATGATGATGACACCCCGTTCCTCCACATAGCCATAGTGAAATTGTTCAACTGAGTGTTTGAATATGCTGAAAGATTTGAAAATTTGCACAAGTACAGACTTAGATCGCATCGACTTAGAGGCTTTCACGCCTCAACCACTGAACCGATTTTGATGAAATTTGGTATAGGGGTAGATTAGACCATGAGAAAGGACATTTTTTTATTTTTTTTATACAGGACACGTCAATTTGACTTCACCTCGCCTGGCACATAGGCTATGTTTGATCGCGATAACCGACATCCACGCGGGCGGAGCCGCGGGCAAAAGCTAGTGTGTACATATTCTCGTATACGAATAAGTTTTCGTCGCAGTACCTAAATCCTGGCAAATGAAATGTGTCTCGTTTAATATTTTCAGCGGAAAGCCGTGCAATAAAGTATGTTAGCGATTTGAGTAGAATATGCATTTAGTGGCACGACAGCTATAAATTCAGGAGCAGCAAATGAACGAGCATCCGTTGGCGCAACATTTTGTGGGCTTTTGTTGCTGGCTCACGAGATATGGACTTGAAACATGAAACGAAATCCTTAGAAAAGTACAGTGTTGGCGAAGTTGGTCATTATAATTTTCAAGTAGCGTTTTGTTCGCTGACTTGCTTTGAAAATTAGTTTCAGCAATACACGCTGTAGTAGCATGTACCCATGCGTACCGACTTGAATGCAAGGCCAAGAATAAAATAATATTTGAATGTATTAATTTAGAATTAGGATAATTTGGAATTTTGTATTAACGGTGTGTGGTCACAGCTGTATCGTCTCATCGTCATCCTTATAATGATGTCTCAGATGAATCCTGGTTTGGCATTTAGGAGCCCCAGATCAGGTTATTTAGATGTATGACGGCTTTTCCGGAAGCAAAGAGCCCTAAACCCTTATATCATCTAGCCGAACAGAATTTTCTGTATTTTAATATAAATGTACCCAATTTTAAAATTAAATCACATCAAACGCTTCAGTGATTTAATTGTAAGTCACAGAGTTACGAACTTTGTGTTATTTACTTGTTTGCGTAATGCGATTTAATGTTACCTTGCCTTCATAACAAAGAACTTCGTAATAAATCAAAATGTATTTTCCTCAAACAATCTGGACTTATTTATTGGAACTTTCAGGATTATTTATTATATTGATGGAAGGACGTTTTAACACCGTATTTTAATTTAAAATATCTTTAGCTAAATAAGTAGGTATTGATTTGGTTTCTCTCATAGAACCTTTATGTTATTTTATTATAGATAAAATCATGTTTTAATTAATAATTTATTTTGCATATATTCAAATGTTTTGAATAATAAGGGATTTTTTTGCATTACACTGTTTATAATAAGTTAGTATCAAGAGATGTGAAAAACTGATTTTGAGAACTAAGAAAATAAATGTATTATTTAGGACATACATAAGATATATCTAGAGATAAACTTTACGGTTATATCTCAAAGCCACTTTTCTCTCAGACAATGTAGAATTTAATGACAGTTACAGCCTACTGATTACCCCATTCTAAGTCCAAAGCCGGCGTTCTCATAATAACAAGTTGTATTGATATAACTACCTAATTGCTATAATGATGATTAGTATCATTATTACCAACTTGTAGTCATCCACTTCTGATTGCGTCTCCAAATTACTGAATTCGACGAGTGATTCAGTTCATCTAGAAATAATCACGAGATCTATTTTGTTTTTCTGTTGAAAATTGGCCAATGTTGCAAATAAAAACTGCCTCATCATTAGTACCTAGGTAAGTGCCAATATTCGAAGTTTTAGAATTGAATAATTTGAATGACTGTTTATACTGGAGATTGATGGCACTTGGTGGAATCTACTACAAACCATCAATGTAAACCTTTGAGAATGCCGTAAGGCGAAACAGGTCAGGTTAAAATAAAATTGTGGAAAAGTACAAGTGTTGTTATTCAATAGGAATATTCCGAATGTTTTTTATTGAGATTAAGTAAGAAAATGGAACGCTTCCTAGTCAGATGGACAGACGTCCTAAAAAAGATGGCTGGAACCATGGAGAAGGAAATGATAGCGGAGTTGTTGCAAGGCAATCGAGTCGCGTGCCATCCAAACGTCAAATGGACTCATTCGGTAGGAACGTTATGCCTATGACGTCCTTCGACTTTTGACACCCCACGCGTCTCTCTTCCCACCCGCATTCGGCGACGCGTTTTTATTAGGCGAATTATCAATGGGGCATCTCCGTTACTTAATCATATTCTGTCTTCCGTGGCTGGAACAGACTGGAATGCAGAAGGCGGAGAATTGGGACCAATACTTAGCGCATATTCGGAAAGGCTTTATGCCCAGCAGTGGGCTGAATATTTTATTTCTTTGAGTAAAATATAGTCTCGATTATATCCGAAATTTCCGATTCCATCCCTTAATTTTCTTGTTGTCAATTGCCGACTTTGTATATTAATTACAACGCTATTTCAATGTGATTATGTAATTTAAAAAATACAAAGATCCTAAGTCATAGAAAATTGATTTGAAACTCGATAAAGTAATTACTTGTCCGTTGCTACCAGAAAAATGGGTTACAAACGATAGTCGTCGATGGATATTTACGTACGCCGCTGGTTTGCTCATGCAATCACATTGACCTAAATTATTTGATCCAATATTATAGTGCAGACGCATGGTGTAGTTTTCTTTATTATTTATATATTAAACATTAACTTATGGAAAGTTCAGAAGCATCTGTAATAACATTTCAATCGAAAATAAATGTTATGGACGGTTGATCAGACGAATTTATTTGTGTTAGGACCCATTAGCAAAAGAGAAAGATCTCAAATGATGTTGAACATGTGTTGTTATAAAAATTGTTTGTGTAGGAATTATTGAATTTGATAGACTGGTTTTGAAAATTGTATTTAAGCACTCTAATTAATAATAATTTAACACACCTATTTGGTAATGTGTAGATAATTTAGGTATGTTTATTAAAGAATAATATTTTAATAAGTAAGTACCTATCTCTACCTACCTACCTACCTTAGGTTGGCAGGTTGAAAAATGATGTAATTATTCAATTCGGTATACACTAACTTTCGGATTGGACATTTTGTATTGAACATACAAAAATACAATAGTATTACATATTATATTATACTAGCTTTTGCCCGAGGATGTCAGTTATCGCGACCAAACATAGCCTATGCCCTTTCTCAAAGTCTAATCTACGCCTATACCAAATTTCATTACCTTCGCATTTATAATATTAGTATCGATTATACTTGGTACTTATAAAAATATTTTGATATGACTACGAAATGAAGAAAATTGAAAAAATGCATCAAACTAATACATAAATCTGATTAAAGCAATGAAAACGATGAAAATCGAACTGATGGAATTCAAAAGTTGATACTGCCTAGGAGTATCCCATCCCGACTGTGCCGGCAGAAGCTATACACAAGATATTATCTCGTGTTGTATTGTGGTAGTGAGCAGGATTTACATAGCGCCGTTATCAGGGGTGCAATAATAAATACCTACGTTCAATGCGTACATGAATGTAAATCGGTATATTATGTTAAAATACACCGAAATTAAAAACACGATGTAACCAAAATCATTATATTAGCAACGAACTTTTAAATAGAGGTAAATACCATCCTTTGAAGGGTCCTTCGAAAAATCGTATAATTAACGTTAAAATGTTTCACTAATAACTCTAAATATATATTTGATACCAGCAGCGGCCGAAGGGATAAACCCACTCCGTTAATAGAAGATCCTTTAGGAAATCGCTAGGTGAGCCATTGGAACTAATAAAATACGAAATTCTTGGACACTTCTAATTCTCAGAACGGAATGTCTAAAATATATATTATCTCCCAGATTTAAGGTTCAAATTAGGTTGAACAAAGAGAAAATCTGGTACTTTCTGTGGTCCATGGGTAAGGGTTAATTTAATTAATTACAGAGAACCGCGACATGCTCCCTATTAAACCTTTGTTACGTGATTGTATTATACTTTCTACGATTCTATTTACTGTTATTATTTTTCATTAAGGCTTAAGGTATTATTTAGTCTGCCTTAGCATTTAATAGACTTAGGCGTGATTCGTAAAAGAGTATTTCGTCACCGAAACACTCTTTTATACCATATAGAGACACAAGAGTTGTTAGCAGGGCCATGTCACTTCTGTACTTAGGGTCATTTCTTAAGGAAAACTTATCCCCTTTCGTGTGTTGGATTTAGAAATTATAATTAGCCAATTGTAGTTGACTGTTGATCACGGAGATGAGGGGTCCACCCCTACTCTTCGCATGCTGTGTCGTAAAAGGCGCCTAAGGTGTTTAGCATGAGACATAGGTACATACAGCCCCGACTCAGCCTCAGATGCATGACTTGAATCAACAATAGTGCCCGGAATGCGGCAATTGTCTCACTCCCTATTACCTACGTTGGACCGAATCCAATGATTGGTGAAATGTGGGTGATAATTCAACTCTGCCTAACCCTCCGGGGATAAAGGCGTGATTATATGTATGTATGTATGATCGCCCTTAAACCGATGGCATTCTGGAGCGATTTCCTTGTCACTTTTTACCATAGCTAGTTATCTGTATGTCACACTGGCCTAACCGCACGTTGCGGTTAATATAGCCCTAAAGTAACATTAATCATGTGGAATTGGACTCGAAGCCATGAATTTGACACAGTGCAGTAATTGATTCAATAACCAATTGCCGCTGTATTGAATTAGCTTGAACTTTGACTGCATTAATTCTGATAACCGTACCCAAAAATAATGTCTGGTGCATTGTGTAGACAATATAGCTCATGTTTCTGGTACTATAGTGACGTCATTACTATATCAACCATGAACTGATACCGAGAAAATGCAATAATTTGCTAGAAAAGTCTATTGAAATGAGGTTAACTTGCGTCTACAAAAAGTCCATTAAAAAACTGTGTAGTGTTACCGTTATATTTAAACTTCGATTAGCCAAATGCAGCATGAGTCAGACTCGGATCAATCTATTAAAAGCTACGACGGACGTCTTTGACTGACACTTGGCTTGACGTTAATCTATTTACGTCAAATCGAAATCTATTCATTGATTGTTCTTGATATTTGATCTCTATAATCAACATTATTTGATTTATCAGAAAGATAAACCTAAAATAAGTTTTATCTTTCTGATAAACTACTACCCAAGCCCCTTAATTAAAGTCGTCGTTTTGTTCCCAAATAGTATAATCAGACTTTAGATTATTTTTGGAGATCACAGTATCATGTTATAAGTACAGCCGTTGGTCGTAGTCCCTCGTTTTGAGAGCACCCCCTTAACTGTCTCAGTCGATATTGGAATACTTGGTGTTGACATATCGAGCGAAGTCCAGTTTCGCGGTCATTTAGAGGGTAAAGCTAAATTGGCCTCAAAGAAGCTGGGTGTACTCAATAGATCGAGACAGTATTTCACTCCGGCTCACCGCCAACAACTTTATAAGGCGCAAGTACGGCCACATATGGAATACTGTTCTCATCTCTGGGCAGGAGCACCTCAGTGCCAACTTCTCCCTCTGGACCGCATCCAACGGAGAGCGACTCGAATCGTCAACTGCCGGGATGTTTCAAATCGGCTAGACTCTTTGGCACTGCGTAGAGATGTGGCTTCGCTTTGCATCTTCTATCGCCTATACTATGGGGAGTGCTCCGAGGAATTGTTCGGATTGATCCCCGCCGCCTCTTTCCGCCATCGTTCCACGCGACAGCAGTTCCACACTCACCATCTGGACAGCTGGCGGTCCACAACTGTGCGTTTCTCGAGAAACTTTCTGCCTCGCACAACTAAACTGTGGAATGAACTGCCACCAGCGGTATTTCCGAACCATTACGACCTTCAAACCTTCAAGAAAAGAGCGTACTCTCTTTTAAAAGGAAGGCAACGCACTTGTGACTCCTCTGGTGTTGCGGGTGTCCATGGGCGGCGGTAATCGCTTACCATCAGGCGATCCGTCTGCTCGTTTGCCTCCCTAATCCATAAAAAAAAAAAAAAAAAGTAATTGATCGCTATAATATTTCATATCATTGAATACAGCATTTTATACCTACACTTACACACACTACTTGAGCATATTTTATGTGCGCTTGCTAAGCTCTACCAGCAGGTAGAATGCGTTATTGTTTGCAGAAGTCACTTATTATTTTAGAATTTGAATCATCGCAAGCAAATAATTGCTTGTGAAGATTTGTAGTCTACAAATCACCTACAGCTGCATCACCTATCTCTCTATACTGTTGACACTACGCCCGAAATTAATCTCAACGAAGCATTTCATTTCTATTTTTGGTTTAATATTTATTTGAATGCTTGGTGGTACATTATTGTAATCGAAACTCATTTTATACGGGCTTTCATGCACTACTAAGTCATCTACTTAATAGGATAGCGCCCTAGAGAGTTCCGTAACTGATACACTTTATAAAGCTTTTCTACTAGGTACTTCTCTTAACTTGTTTGTAAGGTCTGCTTATCTTGAAAACGACAGCAGCGATAAAAATAAAATTCACACATAAGTTCCAGGTTAATCACCCATGTATAATTTACCTGAATTCTTTGATTATTAAATATTTTTAACTGAATTGTTAAGTTAAAGGCAAAGTCTCGGAAAGAGGGTTACCATCGTAAACATGTACCATGTTAACCGTTAAACTTTGCCTTTAGCTTAACATCTTGCTCATCGCAAATTGACGTGTTCTTTATAAAAAAATATATATTATTCAGTATTATTATATTCGTTTAATTAATGGCGCTGTAATACAGCACATTAGGTTAGGTTTAATTATTGGCAAATTATACTAAATGACCGACCTGAGCAATGCCTCTTTTCTAAATCGGAATCTAGCAACCTGAGCACCTTGTCATAGCATATTCAGTTCCATCTAGTAGTTTCAGTTTAGTTTTAATTTATTCAACTCGAATGTTACCAATTTTTCAATTAATTCGTAATTCAAATGTTTACTGACATTCATTTCGTTATTTATGTGTTTTCGATGTTCATTTTGCAAAGTTACTGGTAGTGACGCGCCCGTACAGAGGTGGCTGCCTGTCACCTGCCAAGCGCACACTTCTGCAATATTCAGGCCCCTATGCTGGCAGCCTTTTAGCGTGGTATGAATTGTTCTTTTCATAATGTACATACCTACCTTTAATGTACTTAGATTGGTTTTGTAAGAGACTGAAATGTTGAAGTATGTTCGTAGTAACAATATTATTAATTAAAGCAATATGATAATAGAATGTTGAATGAAAAGATCTAAAAAAAATGTATTCGTGAAAAAGTCGTATGATCTTACTGTAGCGCTATACGACATGAAAAGCTAAGAACCTTTTCTGAAGCGGGTTGTATTGATGTCAAAATTTGGATACCATCGATGCAGATTTTTTTTTGTTTTCAAGATTCACACCAATCATAAGAATTGCAGTAAGCGAAATGTCCCCTTACACGTTGCCTTACAGTAACTCCTTCACACCTCGATCAACAGACTCACAAAATATCGAGCTATGTCACTTACGACATTCGGAAACTCACAGTGAAAGTATCTTGGAACTGAAAAAAAAAAACCTGAAAACTTGTATGTGATCAACGAGCTAAGCCTATAAATGTTTTCACACTTCAACTATTATCCGTAACATTTGAGCTTGAGAGCTTTTGTATACTGGAAGAAAAATAAAAAAAGAATATATAGTCAAAAATATGGGTTCCCACGTATATTTAGAAGAGAATGCACTAGCTGTCACAGGGTGACAATTGATTAATTCCATTGCACATGTGTTTTGAATTTAGGAGCAATTAAAACAAACAAGGATTAATGGACGAAGGAAAAACATTATACTTAATTACTATTTTAAATTATACTGATACTTTTTTGTATGAGAATCGAGCCCGGAAATCGGGATACGGGCTGCTAGTCTAAATATAACTATAGTTCCGTTATTGAAAGTGATATTACTGTCTTTATTTTTAAGTTATTTCAATAATACCTGCTAACTTCCATTGTTGATATTCTTACGTAGCCACATTTAAGTCTAGTAACTTCAAAAACGTCACCGTGCCCATAATTACGTGAAGTACTAGATAAGACGTGTGATATGAAGATTATGACACATGCATCTTAAAATGACTTTATTCTAATTTTTAAATAAGTTCTCACTCATTGGAGTGTTGATCTAGCCCAGCATGGGAGACAACATTGTTAACGACCACAATTGGACCAGTGTTCATTACATTAATTGGAAAACTTTTGCTTCAGACTGATGTCTCCGTTGTGTTGCTTCATTCGAGAGGGTAAGAGTCGTATTCATAATGTAGGCATATATGTTATACTAGCTGTTGCCCGCGGCTCCGCCCGCGTGGATGTCGGTTATCGCGACAAAATATAGCCTACGTCCTTTCTCAAGCTCTGATCTACCCCTATACCAAATTTCATCAAAATCGGTTCAGCGGTTTAGGCGTGAAAGCGTAACATACAGACAGACAGACAGACAGACTGACAGACAGACAGACAGAGTTACTTTCGCATTTATAATATTAGTATGGATTATAGCAGTGGCAAAGGGTAAATATTTTCAAAACGCAAGCCGGTGGAAATGTTGGAGTGTAAATGTAAACATCTCTAACCCGGATTCCCTTTGCAGAGTAAGCCAGCAGGAATAGTGTTGTAGGGATCCCTCGCCACTGTATTATAGTGTAAAATTACATAATCAAAATAATTTATTCCATGTATTGTTATATTTTGAACAATTAAAAAGAAATCAGGGCTCATAAGACCGAAAATAGGTAAGTACGTTTTTCCCCCTAGTCAGTGGAAGAATATCATTATTTACATCATGAGGTCTGTATCAGATTATTCTCATGCTCATCAATGAAACAATTACAATTTTATTAAATTTAACTACCTATTGAGCTGTTACGTAAACAAATAAACATACAAACATTGCAAGTTTTATGAATGCTACAAGCACAAGATAGGTAAATGTAGAGAACAGCATTGTTTTCTTCACGAAAGCTAAAATTGAATAGGTTCTGCGAAATTCATGTCTATTCTATTATAAATTAGGTCACATTGAAACAAGGTAGGTAGGTACAGTACCTAAAGATAGAGAGAATCGAATACCTAGAAATAGCTTAAAAGATAAATAATCTGGTGTTACATCTAAATACTTATTTACAGAATGCGGATAAACATACTTTGATAAATGCTTACATATAGGATTTTTTCTGGGTATTTACGCAAAACCGCAATGAAGAAATCCTATCTGTGAAGAAATGTAAACGGTCAGACTAGACGCATAACAAGTACATATAAAGAACCGGCACCTCTTCGTCGACTCTTTCATTATTATGAGAAAATATGTACAAAAGCACTTTATTTATAGAAAAAATAGCTTGTCTAAATTTAGTAGGTGCCTATACCTGTAAAAGAAAAGAAAACGTACCTACTTTAATTCAACCAAAACCTACACAACATACATGCTTATTTTTTGTACTTAACATCGGTATTAACATTTTCATTGACTTATTGATACGAGTATTAACAATATCAGCACCTGGGCAAATTCATTGCGATCCACGACTAAAGTAATACTATTGTGATTACCGAATGGCTTATGTCGTCAGTGTCGCTATAATGGGGTAGTTGGAACACGTTCACACATTTATCAAATGTTGGCTGCAAGCTGTGTGCTTACGGGTGTGAAATAACCACAGAATTTCAGTTAAATCCCATTTGATACAACAGGTCCAACACAGTCCCATGGACACCTGCGGTTAACTCTGTTTAAGGTGCAATGTGTTGTGTTCACAGTTTAAATAATTGATTTTAAATATCAAAATACTCTATGATAGCAGATGAACAATGGTGTTTTGAAGATAAGGTATAGTAGTAGTTAAAAAAGAATATTTAACTAAATTAAAGGTACCTAGTCTCAAGAAAATGCTTTGAACTCTTTCATTAGCATAACATACATAACATAAACTCACGCCCGTATTCCCCGAAGGGATAGGCAGAGGTGCTAGCACCCACATTTCGCCAGTTTATGTTTAGGTCCCAATGTAATAGGTGGCGAGCCTATTGCCATTAATCGGGCACTTATAAACCTGCGATAAATTCTTCATTCTTCATTAGATCGACTTTAAAATGATTTTTCTGTTGTTTTTTGGTGCTCATGGGCAAATTTGTGATAGGCATATTTATATTTTCGACCAGGATAATATTTGAACCAGCGAGAGCCCCACCAAGATATAATTCACTCATCTGTAAGATTTTACTCCTACTGATTGACTGACGACGTTTTGGCCTAGGCTTTCTTCTCGTCGTTGAGAGGGTTAGATGGCAATTGCTAACCTAAGCAAATCAAAAGGAGGAGAAGTGATACGCGGGCTCCTGGCTCCGAGTCTGTATATTCCGATTCTGGTTGTATTTGAGGCTTGAAAGCCTAAACAACATAGACAGAACCAATATAGATGCTGCTAGCATCTATATTGGTGATATTAATTCTGAAGATATTACTTACAGCTCTAGCTTTTAAAGCATTATAATCAAGCTTAAAAAAATACTTACCGTCTTGAACTACTATTTAGTCTGCAACTATGTACCTACCTATTGAAATTCTTGGTTAGTTACGGGATTCTTAGCGTAAATTGAAAAATGATTCACATTGTACGTGCGTCTCGACCTTCGGCCTCGGTGAAGTCTGCATCATAGTCTGAAAATAATTCAGCATTAACACACTGACCTCGCTTAAAATAAAATTACATTCAATTTATGACACTGCTCTTTACCCAGTTACAGTAGTTACGTTTTATATGTTCCTAAAGATCAATATTTGAGAGATAGGTACCTAAGCGTATAAGAAATCTATGCTATAAAAAGGTCTACACTTAGGTACACTCATGCGGGTCCTATTTATATAATACTAGCTGATACCTGTGCTCCACTCAAAAACAATCTAGGTATGTCCTTTCCCAAACTCTTATCTATATGCACTAAGTTTCACCAGATTATCTTAAGAAGAGCAAAAGGGCTTCAAATAGGAGCAGAATTTTTTTATGAGAGTTCATCTCATAAAAAATTTCAGCTCCTATTTGAAGCCCTTCAAGGCTTTTTTTGTGATAAAAGGCAGCGTTATATCCTTTTGCAAGCGCTTGTCCATCTCTACACCTAAAAATCGTTAAAATCGGTCAGACAGCAGTTGCTCCCATAAAAGCCTTATAATCCAAAATAAAAGGAGGATTAGGGACAATGCAACCGGTAATGACGCTAAAATGAAAATGGTAAATGGGGCATATAAAAAAGTAAATGGTAAGATGGTAAAATGGTAAATGGGCCATTTAAAAAGTAAATCGAGGCAGGTTATCAACATGTACAGTCACCTTCTTAAGTTTGAGGTATACAGCACTTAGTATCTTCTTTTTTTCCTTGACGATACACGTACGTATAGATACTGTGTATAGTTCGCAAGAATCTTCCATGTAACAACTTACCACCATTCAAAGAGTAAAAATAAATGAAAAACCATTCTGGACTTCAAATATTTATGGATTTTCGAATTCCTTTTCAAACATCTGTTGCCAGCATCTTATTTTATGAACTTCTTTACGATGTATATAAGCGTTCTCGAAGATGGTTCATAAAACTAAAATACTAACCGCCCAGTTTCAAGTAAAATAAAACTAATCACGCTTAGTGAGTGAATAACGCAACCATCAAATTGGGATATCATGTTCCAATATTGGAAAACCATGTCAGCGGCTCTTCGATTCGATTAACATATTTCTCGCTAACCTATAATTACTGGCCAGTAATTACTAACGTTAATCAACGCTCAGCACATTAGGTAGATGGCACATTGTAAATTTTACTCGATAATTACGAACAATGGTAAAAGAGGGCATGAGCAGGTTATTTTGAAATTTAACGAAAATAGGGCCCGATCAATAATTTATGTTATACCGCGATCCAGTCAATATTATTAAGATTTTATTATTGACATGATGTTGTTATTGGATACACGATACCTACCTTCTTTTTCTAGTATGACGATAGCCTGGAGCGCCGGAGCGCGATTCTACTAATATAACCGATATTGCCAAACAGGGTGACTGACAGGCACAGTTATAAATATATTTTTAATTATTATTCTCCTCTAGGAAGCTAGAGATTAATGTCTTCATCACTGAGTTCCACAAACTAGTAATAAATCTACTGCCGTTCGCGGTTTTATTTTTGTATTATATTTTAATAACTTATGGAGTTCCTGTGTTCTATTTATTTATCTGTCGTAGGTAGATAATCAACCTACCTTATGCAAATTTCAGCAGATACTTATGTTGCTTACCTGATATATCGATCAATGAGCAATGAGTATTAAATAGTGCGCAATACAAAATGGATAAACTACTCGTACTTAACTTAAAATGACAGAAGAAATCTCAACCAAAGCACGTAAGAGGGTGGTTCTACAGAACCACCCTCTTGGAATGTGTTCCATACAGAACACCGCTAAGATAAATTACTGCTAACATAATTTATACTGCGTCTAAATGAACCGTCCTACATCAACTTTATTACAAGTTACACTTTAACCCTGCCAACAAAATGATGTTACATTTAATAATATTTGTTGCAGGCTAAAATCCCACCGCTCAAGCTTCCAGCGCAAAATTGACTGAATATAACGAAATTGTGATATAAAATGACTACGGGCTTCCAGTTTACGCTTTAATATTTTCTACGACATGAATAAAAGTTGCAAAACCATTGACGGTTTGTTTTGGAAGTGAAATCGTGCATTGTGAATGTAAAAGCAATGGTGTGAAAACGAGGCGATGACTGCTAAGGAGGTGGAGTTGACGGGTGGCGCGCCGTGGGGCTTCCGCATGCACGGCGGCGCCGATCAAAACCAACCACTTCGAATTTCAAGGGTATGTACAGAATAATTCTTTTACCACTAGACTCGCTGTTTAGAACAAAAATTGTGTTACGGTTTAAAAGGGAGATAGGTATGGGAAGGAGACAATGGGACAAGCTTAAATGTAAATGAATTTTGACTCTTATCCAATTAAAAATAACGTGCCTTTTTATAATCTATCTCATCTGTGTAGCAACCAAAAATTACACATAGATGATGTTAAGTTGATGGTCTTTCGTGACAATTTTTGTTTCATAGGTACAGTCAGTCTATTAGTAAGTTTACATAGAAGACATTGATACTTACATGCGTATTTACAGAACTTTCACAAACGTCCCAAACATCTACACATGCGATGTCTCTGGATATTATAAGTTCCAGTTTCATAGAAATCTAAATATGGCTCGAACTGTTTCATGTAGTTTTATAGCATCCGGGACCGGAACTAACTATAAATCGGATTGCGTCATATACCCTTTTTTTTAGATAAACGATCCATCATTCGAATTGCATTTAACTATCAACGCTGCATTTCACCAGTGAAACATCATTCAACTAAACTCAAATTTCAGTTTTCACTTACTCAATGAAATTATAATCTCTGCTTCTTTCATTATTGAAATTCAGATTGATACCGATACTTAGAATAAATTAAAACACTAGAAAACCAATTTTTGAGACAAAAAAAGTTCACAATTCAGACTTTATCTCAATCTCCAAAATGTCAAAAATGGTTAAAATATTAATGAAAAAATAGCAAAATTTGTGTTACTTAATCAGCAAAAAAAGATGAAAGATTATCTTTAGGTTTCAAATTCAAATAAGTTATCTCATTAACTCCAACTTCCACAATCTCTTTAATTCTCTTTAGATAAAGACCAACTGTAATATAGTCTGGAATTCATAAAAGTAAATTAAGTATTTCTTTTAGAAAACTGCCTCACAGCCATTTGTATCAGATTACGCAATTAAAGTTCGCTGCAAACTGTGAAACATAGCTCGTTCTCGTTGAGAGCACTTTGTTTGTGAGAAACTCACCGCTATTTGTCAAGAGAATTGTATTGCGGTGTAATGCAGTTAGAGAAACAAGTAGCTACTATATACCCTTTCTACGTTAAACCATAGAATAAATAATAGTATGTACAACTTCCTCTATCTACTCATACTTGTGATATTGAGCTAATAAGCTGGGAATTAAGACTTCTGTAAGTTTCAACACCTGTTGACTGTTGGAGTTTTATACCAAACTAGCTTTTGCCCGCGACTTCGTCCGCGTTAAGTTTGCAATAGAAAGGTATAGGATACATTGCTCCTATTCCCGCGACCCATTTAAAGTTCCTTAAAATTTCTGTAAGCCTGGTACATCATGAAAATTGTACCAGGGTAACAGAAATACTGATTCCCTGACCGCGATCCGCAGGAAGTATACCCTTGATAAAATAACTGTGGAACGGGATGAAAAGTATCCTATGTCCGTCTCCTGGTTCTAAGCTACATCTCCACCAATTTTCAGCTAAATCGGTTCAGCCGTTCCTGAGTTATAAGTGGAGTAACTAACACGACTTTCTTTTATATATATAGATATTCCAAATTCAATTATATTTTTTTACAACTGAACTGAAAATGTAACTAGATAATGATTTCTTGAGGAAAGTATCCTTCTCCATCCTATGGTTGCCTGTAAGAGATTGCCTCAGTGCGTTATGGCCGCCAAATTGTCTACCACATAACCTTAAACAAATCTATTTTTTGTAATATTTAATTGGTGAACAATAAAGAGTCCTTTATTATTTATTATTAAAGTAAAAATTGGGTAGAAGTAGGTACTAGCCCAGCCATAATAATATATCAATCGTTCCGTCGTCGAAAGAGCAAAGAGATTATTAACTTCAAATATATTTTTAGATGTGAATTTGAAATTGCAGCATGTCATGTCAATATTTCATGTTTTTTGTTGTAGAGTTTAAGTTCACAAAAAACTTATCGAATTGATTTTTATTATGATTTAATACTGTTTTTCCAGCGCTACAGCGATACCTTCGAACGCAACCTTGATGTAAGTAAGATTGTGCCAAATTGTGTTTGTTCACCAAACAATAATCAATCATTTCCGATAATATCTTCTTTAATAAAAATATCTTTAGGTTTTGTTTGTGAATATAATAACGGCTAAATCAATAGGACTAACTTGTGTTGTTTGTGTTTTATTATTTGCAAATAATATACTTACAAGCTGCTATAGTAACTATTTATTGTTTAAGAATAAATTTCCTGCTTTACTTAAACTTTTGAAGGTCCTGCTTTACAATAATAAAACTACTCTAAGTAAAGGTCGAGTGTCGGTTCGGGTACGCGTACACGTCACTATAAACGGTTGGCTGAGTAATGTACTCAACTTGGGGTTCCGGGCTGGCCCCGTGCGAGTGTGACGTTGTCTTCCCCTCAAGGTCACCAGGCTTCGCAGCTGCAAGTTCGATCCGCGGGGTCGTCGCCAAGGCCGTCTTCCAGACGGTACGGAGCGGGCAGGCAACCTCAGCTGGTTCGGAGGCGGGCCGGTACGGTGCGGGGCTGATATTACAGCCGGTGTGAAGTGTACCGGTATTCCAGCCGGTACCAAGTTCTGGGGAGACAAGACAACCACACGATTAGGCACTGGTGCGTGAATCCAATGCACAGCGCCGGGCCCCAACGTATAATTTTCTACATGGGCCCTAAGGTCGGCGGCGCTGTACAATGGTAGGTACACATAACACATAAAATAAACAAAGAAATAAAACTGGATTGTTCCGGAATTAATAATCGTAAGTACGTCTGTAACCCCGTTAACCACGGTTCAATCAACCATAATTAAATGGTTCAGTAATAATTAAACTATAATACATATATATGCTGAACCGTGGATTTAAAACGAGATTAAAATTCGACAATTTACATATTTTAAAAATGTGGGTATCCATAGAAAATTATGGCGAGATATCACCGTGTTGATTTTTCTCTTAGAATATGAACAATCAAACATTACAACTAATTGAATAGTTCTTAAGCAATTACTATATTCGGCTGTCTGTCGACATGTATACTCGCGACATATATTATGGACACACTTCATACAATAACTTTCTTACAACATTTTAACGATTACGATGTTAATCACAGTTTACTTTAAATTTAATTTAATTACATTTACACGAAGGATGAACTACAGCTAGGTAACTACCGAACTCCCGACCGCAGGTAGGCAGGTACTAAAAATGAGCTATCATCACGCTTAGCTCCTAGGGGCTAAGCAGGAATGTTACACGCGAATGAAGATGTTCTTTTACTTTATTATTTACGTGACTATCGTTTAATACTCGCGCACTGTTTATTAAGGACACTAGACTTACCCCTTATGTTGGGAACTGCTATTATATTAACTAGCCTTTATGTTGGACTAGTAGACTACACTGTAGTACACTAGTACAACAGTAACTGGCAGAATCTAGACTATGTGTTATCTAGGTTTTAAGATTGACGTTCGCGTTCAGATTATCACGTACCGCCGCGAAGTCTCGCGATAGAATGAGGTCTGCCGTCTACCTCGGCGCGAGCGCGGGGCGTGTTTTTTTTCTTGTTGTCGATTAGTGTTGTGCTCGATCGATTCTCCGTTTGACGGAATGCGCTGATTGGTTATCAACGCGTGTGACTCATTTTATATGCGCGTTAGCACGATGCATTACCTTAAAAGGTAATGACCGCGTTCACCACCCAGTGATGGGGGTACGCGCCGCAATCGCGAGCTACCGGTATTTACCGTTTATTACTGCTATGTTCAAATGTTTTCATTTTTTATTACCGGAACCAGTGTTCACGTAACAGTAGTTATTAGATCTTAGCGTAAATGTAAACTTTTTATACTGTTGCCGTAATACTTAGCACACTATTTCAAAAACCCCTCTAACAAATTAGATGAAAAGTGTATCTGTGGATATAGATTTTCACAGATATCCAGTTTTTTTATCCACCGTCGCCATATAGATGGATAAAAAAAGAAGGGAAATTTGAATCACATCGGGCGTGTCTCGGTAGCCAAGTTGGTCACTCACAGCGATGGTAAGATGCGCGAACGCTTGGGGTGCGGGTGTCTCCTTCTGCGAGCAAGTAATGCTCGAGAAGGAAGCGGCCGGTCGGGTCCGGACAAGACTCCGGGCCCGGGAAGCCCGCGCAGAGCGAAGGCGAACCGGCCGTCGGAGGTCGCAGAACGACCTCCGTCCTCCATGAGCGCTGGCCTGGGGGTGACCGGTGGAGCCGCCTGTCACCCTAGCAGAAGCAGGCCGCGGCGGCGGCGCCAAATGCGCCTCCCCGTAACCGGGGCTAGATGGGGACACTGTGGTCCCCACAACCCGAAGGGGGCCATCTCGAAAGAGATGGGCCTGGGTCTGCCGGGGTGCGAGAGATATGCTTTTGGCAATCTCACCTCCGGCAACCAAGGACCCAAGACGGAGTGCGTTTTAGTCGGTTCGAGTCCGACATAACTGCCTCCACCGGCTCCGTGGGGGTGGTATCCGTGGGGATTTTTCGCACGATAAAAAAAAAGAAAAAGAAAAAAAAGCCTAGTTGGTCATGGCATTCCCCCTGTAAGGCAAAGATTACAGTTTCGAGTCCCGTCCGAGAAGATTCATTTTTAGGGTTTCGTAGCCAAATGGCAAAAACGGAACCCTTATAGATTCGTCATGTCTGTCTGTCTGTCCGTCCGTCCGTATATCACAGCCACTTTCCTCCGAAACTATAAGGCCTATTCTGTTGAAACCTGGTAAGTACACGTATTGCGTGAACCGCATTAAGAATTTCGCACATAAATAGAAAAAAGCAATAAATTCTGGGGGTCCCCATACCTATAACTGAAAGTCAAATACATTGCTATGCAAACTTCCAACGAAAATTGGTTTGAACGAGGTCTAGTTATACCCCGTCCATCATATTATTGTATTTTAGACAGATGAACGTAGTGATTGCAAGAAAAATTAAAATATCGACAAAGTTAAAAACCTCGATATATGAAAATATTATAAATGATTTCATGTGGAACTATAATCTATTATCTTTCTAAACATAATAATAAATTAGTACTTAGATATTTCGTGTCTGTACAGTTTACAAATGTAATAGAAAACGATTGTGGGCCATAACGCATCCAAAACAAAACAACTGACTTCTAGAAGAATATTCCAACATGCTGACTTCCTGGTATTTATTGAAGAATTCCGTGGCTTGTCTCTGAAATCCATCATCAGATCTTTATGAAATTTAAATGGGACCATTTTGGAATAAACCTCTTTCAAACAAAAAAAGAATTTTGACAATCCGTCTACAAATGACGGAGTTACAAAAAACATTTTTCCGTAAAAATCATACAAATATAAATAATTATAAACATCCGAATTGTTGCTTAGAAAGCGGTTAAAAATCGCCAGTTATGTGTTATTTAAAAAAATGTATTTTCTGTAGTCGATATCAATTGTGACATTTTTAAGTTATTATAATAAAAACACAGTCGATTGACTAACTACGAGTACATCCCTAAAATTGCTTTGTGGCTGACGTGACCGATGTCAATGAAAAATGACGTATTGGCGCCTAATTTTTGTTAGGATTTTCCGGTTTTGGCCGGTTTTTCCTGTGTATTCAAAATATACACATATATCTAAAATCTCAGGATCTTTAAGGATATTTCATTTCTTCAGGAAAGAAACGATTTTCCTATCCCGAAATTAAAGATCCTGAGCGCAACTTGGTTATAGCACTGTATAATATTCATTCCGACATGTCAATAAGTTTTCTCACAATCCTATAACATTCAATATAACTAATATTCTTGTCTGTGTATACTTGTATAGTACATAACATAAACCCTTTAGATAAGCTATACTAATATACAATTTATATGTGTCTTCTAAAAAAGGTTCACACTTTTTGACGGAAAATTCTTTGTCAGTTAGTACCTACTTGAGCTGATATCAAATCCCTCTGCTTAATGTAACAAGAAACCGTGATCCTTCGCTATAGAGCAAGGATTATTGTTTGATACCCCGATGAGTATAAAGATAGTAAATTAAGAATATTTTTCTTGTTGCTGATATAATATATGTACCTGCAAAGTACACAAATGATTTTCTTTAGATGACTTGTGTGAATACGGGCGGCAGACATTTCATTTGTGATATTTTTGTCACTTGAAAGAGATTTAAGCCTTTTTCTTTATGAGAATCTGAACATTATAAGAGCTACGTCTACCATTTTGATTTTTTGTGATGACTTGCTTAGTAAATTTAACGATAAAAAATGCCGCAGCAGAGCTTGTTGCGCCGTTTCTTCACCAGCGCCTTGGAAGCGGTGGTGAACTTAGATTAAGTAGAATTAAAATTAATAAGACCCAATTTTATTGTTCAATATTTTTGACTTGAACTTTGACTTTGATATACCTGATATTATAATTCCTTAAAATCGGTGCAGTGCAAGCCTTTTAATAGCTAGGAGGAAACAATGTAGGAATGGCTGGACGTAAATTATAGATCCATGCAGGTCAAACACATAACCCTACGTTTTTTGCAGTTAAGTAATATAATAAAAGTATCAAAAAGACCATGGAACCATCATATACCTACTTACTTCCATAGAACCATGTTTAAAGTCCCTGCCTATGAATTATAAAAACTCTGAATCATTCACGACAGTTTTACTCCATCAAATATTTTTTAACCATTTTCCTTTTTCCATGAGTGGCTATTATGAAACGAAACATGAATGTAGGTTGGGCCGACTAAATTTAAGAGGGCAGAAATGGCTCTGAATAATTTGGTACTTTCAGAGTTCAAAACTTTTGTGAACGGTTGTCGTATTAAAATTAATAGAAGCGAAAAGTCAACTAGGGGAGGAAATGTCTTTGTTTTCGGGAAATAGATTAGCTTGACATATTACACACAAAGGTTATGTTGATAACTAATATTATTATACAATTTAAGATGTAGAGTGCGGGTATCTAAATAAATACGGATGTACTTCCATAGTCCGTAAATAATGGCTAATACCTAAGGTTCCTTCCAAAAACAGAGATTTAAATAGAAATCCTTTTCCGCAATAAACAATGATAAAAATGACATTTCCTTGTTTGGTAAACTTGTTTCTTTGTAAACTACTTATCTGATCGATATGTTCAGGATTAACTTATGATATGTCAGAGAATATTCTGGCAAAATTTAATGTGTTTGTATTTTTTTTAGTTGCGTAATTGGTTTTTTTCAGAGAAATAGTCTCTGGCAGGTGATGACCGAGCCATGCTTATAGATCAATCAGTGCATTTGATGGTCGGTTATAATACTTGCTATGACTGATTTCATTGTGAAAAAAATCATTTCCAGAAAATATGTTTCATCGTAAATTCCACATTACTTTCTACCATTATACATAACCGATGATAAAATCGATTATAATATTTTTGTATTCAAGTTTTCATATATAAAGATCAAGTCTCTATCTAGGAGTAAGTGGTTATTATTTTTAATTTATTGACACCACATCAAGCATCGTGGAATGTACTGTTGTTAACAATCCAAGATTGTATATAACAAACATCGTAGTGTAGTAATAATATTTCCATTAAAAAGAATATCAGAATAAACACAAACAATTAACAGATATCTAGTTTAATCTCTGTGAGGCAAACAATGCCGTTGATCAAAGCCTGGGTTAATTCCAGATCACAGGGTTATGTTGAAGTCAGGGGGCACTAGCGTCATTACGCAGAGATTGTGAGGGTTGATGACTCTTTGTCGTTTGCTCGCGCGTAAATTATGCTCCACGTTCGACAATTACACGTGCTCATTTAGAAAATCGTCGTGTAACTTTAACGTCTACACAGCGGTATCACGTAACCCGTAAACGCACTTCGCGACTCAACTCTTTTGAAGATAATTTTCAAATTAAATTATTTTACGTTTCTTTATGTAACATAACAATGCGGTTATTACTTACTTGTATAAATATTAACGTATACATTAACAAGGTCAGAATTCAAAGAAAAAGATTCTAAAATATTTTCTTTCAAATCTAGTAGGGTTTCATGTTCCCAGAATCCATTAGTTGGTATGGTTTATATCGGTTTACTCTGAATACAAAGGTATAGAATGGTAAAAGTACTGAGAATATACAGAAATAAGTAGGATAAATTGGGCTTAGGATTCAAGTAGATACGGAGTGTGATCTCGCAAGCGGTTCACGTTCGCCTAGGAGTCACGCAGCCTACGTGTTCCGCATGACAACATTACCGAGCAAAGTAACTGCCCAATAACGGTAGACCCTCGATAGTTTCACGACACCCAATCTTTGTACTTATCACCATGACACGTCGAACAAGATAGAGCTCCGTTTGCAGTGGTACATTAACAAAGCATCCCTTACTCTAAGTCAAGAGGCATATCCTGTGAAGAATTTCTTTGTAACATGTATTGTAATTGCTAATTCGACTGATACTACAACTATATTTTGTTAATATATGATTACGAAACTATTATAGGAATATCCAAAGTGCAATATTATTATTACGTCAGAAGGCACATATTATCTATTCTGTGCCCATATATACGAATAGCTTTTGTGAAAGCAGTATGAAGTAGTCACACTAATACCACAGTCTAACGATTCATACTACAAACAGTCTGTCAACGAAGCCGTCTAGACAGAGCAATCGTGCGGGGGGAGAGGGGCGGTGGGGGATGGGGTATTACTCGGTACGCCCATACATTTTACTCGGTACTAAGGATTCAGGGCTGTCTCATTTGTAATCACACTAATCACGTGTTTATTTTTTTTCATGAATCGTTTTGTTTGTTAAAATTGTTTTTTTTTTCGTTTTCTATATTTAGCGATCCAAGATGGCGGACACGACATTTTCTCAAAAATCGATATGGGTATCGTTTTCAGGGTTTTAGGGGTCGCCGATTAAGAATATATCATCCATTTAGCGATCCAAGATGGCGGAATCGAATTTTTCACCAACATCGATATGAGTATCGCTTCCAGGGTTTTTGGGGTCGCTGATTGTGAATATAACATCAATTTCGCGATCCAAGATGGCGGACTCTAAATTTTGACCAAAACCGATATGGGTATCGTTTTCAGAGTTTTTGGGGTAAGCATAAGTATAGGAATAGGTATATATGTAACTGTATATGTATGTATTTCTTGTGTATGTTTATTGTATGTATTATTACATTATAGTAAATAGTTAATCTTCTGTCTGCACCTACCTCAATGTGTCTCTGCATCACCCTAAGGTTGACTGTTAGATAATGCCTTTGGCATTAAGTCCGCCTTTATACAAATTTATGTGCATAAAGTTTAAAAAAAATATAAAAAAAAATTACGAAGTCCGCGTCCCGCGTCCCGTCTCCCGCCTCCCGCCTCCCGCCTCCCGCCTCCCGCCTACCGCCTCCCGCCTTACGCCTCCCGCCTCCCACCTTCCGCCTCCCTCCCCCCGCCTCCCGCCTCCCGCCTCCCGCCTCCCACCTCCCGCCTCCCGCCTCCCACCTCCCGCCTCCCGCCTCCCGCCTCCCGCCTCCCGCCTCCCGCCTCCCGCCTCCCGCCTCCCACCTCCCGCCTCTCGCCTCTCGCCTCCCGCAGATTTTCATCGTCGCGAACTAATTTTGAAAACTGCTCTAAGTTTCTGAGTTTTAGCAAAATAGAATGGCCAAAGATTCGGGATATTATGTGTATGTAGTTATTCTTAAAGAAATGATTTTAATTAACCTTTTTAGTCCCATTTTTTATTGTTTGAAGTAATGTCAATGTCAATGTCTGTCAAATGTCTGTCAATGAAAGTCAATGAGTTCCCTCTTCAGTATTGTAAAAATAATCCTAAAGCTGAAATAATTCTAGTATATCAACGTTAGGTTATTTATCATATAGTATTGTGATGGTAATAATATCATACTGTAGTAAACGAGGGATCTTACAGTAGTAATTTATATTAGCGTGAGTTGATGTGCCTTGACAGAACAAAGAGATCAAAATAGGGGTTATATATAAAATGTTACTGAAAAATTTATTATAAATAAAAACTGAAGTGACAACCCTGACAGCAAAAGGCGGCATTTCCGCAAACATCAAACGCGATGAACTACTGTAAGATCCCTCGTTATACTGTGCTTATACTTAGTCATTTAAAATAATAAGTATGTAATAGTTATACATGAGTATATAAACATATTTCATATGCTCATTAAGCTTATATCTTTAAGTAGATCTTGAATCAAAATCGCGAGGTATAGAAGGTCCTGGCTCACGCAAATTGTTTTGTAATAATTTATACTTGTTGAATTTGTCCACATTGTTGTACAAAGCGAATAAAGAATAGGGCTGTTTAACATCAGACAGATATATATACAGCCCATACTCAGCCTCAGATATAGGCTCGAGTCAACAATAGCGCCCGGAATACGGCAATAGGTTCACCCCCTATTACGTGGGATGTTAATTCACCTCTGCCTAACCCTCCGGAGAAAAAGGAGTGACTTCTGAACATAACAGTAAACATGGAAATTTAGTTAATATTTTGCGGTGACATCCCGGTATTCTCAAACTCAATCCCACACACTCAAATATTGAGACGAATAAAGTTTAAAACTAATGGAGTTGGAGCCGGGTGCGGCTTCACTCTTGATTTAATTGCACTAACAAGACAACCTCTGCATTCAATTATAACACTTCAAAAGACGAAACACTTCCACCAGTTCTTACTACCACATGTTCACTACCATTTGATAAAACTTGCTGTACATGGTAATATTCCATTCAGAGACTTGATATCAAGATTCAAAATAAATAAGCACTATATGCTTCTACGGATATCTCTACTTTTCATATATTAAGGTATAAGGAAACTTGTACTCGTTTGGCATCCGAAGAACTGCCATTAATCTGTAACTAAGCTCGAACGTTTCCTACACGTTTAAGCTCTTTGTTCGTCGACTTTCATGGGCTTGAAACAATGGGCTTGCACTTACAATTTGAATTTCCGCACACGAACGGTGCTCTTTTCTTTTCCATATTCATCGCTTAACTACTACGTTTCTTATCGTTTACTTTATTCTTCAATTCTTTACTTGACTATCGTTATTTTGTTCTGCAGTGCGCTTTGCATAGTAGGTGCCGCTAAATTAAATGGCAAAGAACAAATAGTAGTAAAGGAAAAGAAAATGTAACCATACTGCAAGTGATTTAATATTATTAAAAGTGTATAATCATCTTTATTAAAAAAAAATGTAGCTGTAAATTTGTTTCTTTTCGATCATAGGCAGCGTAGCTCTATTCTACTTTTTAGAATTAAATTATTATGAGACTTTCATTGTGCCAACAAAAAGAAACATCCGAAGACTGTTTGTTCAGTCGTAATGCGATAAAAATACAACGTAAGCCTATTCTGTCTTGCTTTTTCACCGGTGCACTTTACTGTATAGGTACCTAGTTGCCTAGTCCGTGCGATCCACGGTGTTCCTGTCCTAGGTGACCCTAACTATTATTTGTTCAGTGAAGAACGTGTCAGCATTAGTTTTTTAAGATCCATACCATTGCTGCGCAATCGGAAATATTATGTGGATATCATGGAATTTGCGAAGATTTAACTCTGCTAAATTTGATCATAACACGCACACGGGCATTATATACACTGCTCTACTTATAATATTCGCATCACTAAACACAATACACATTTGTATTCAAATTCCATATCGTGTCAGTTCATTGGCCTATTGAGAACACATCGAAGTTCTATAAGGCACGATCGCACAGCAAACTCGCTGTGAGCTTCGGCTTGCCTTCAACAAGATTAATATTCGTAGCGAGTGATGGTCCCTAACATAACAATAGACGTGTGTGTCCCTCACGGCGCATGCATTTTCGAATAATGCCCATATAATGTTTCGATGAAATTGGCTGTTAGATCGCGTGCTCACCTTCTGTGCTTTAGTATCGTTCACGACTTTCTTGGGGCTAGTGACTACCACGGCTCTCCAAATGTAAAGCGCCCGCCCAAACTAAGTATACCGTAATTATATCATTCCGCGTAGTAATTTGTGTGGCTCGCTCATTGGGCTATTAAGTTTTTTTATTGTTAAGAATCAAGCAATTTAAAAAGTATTTTTGTTCGTGTATTACGGTGATTACTTGTGATTTAAATGTGTAAGGGAATATAGTTGTATCCGTAGATCGACATTGACCTTTCCCAATATAGTGTAGTGTGTGTTAGTGAGTGGTGTATTATGTGTAAGTGTGTGTGATCCGCTGTGTGTATAGAGAGGGGAACCCGAGATTTCCGGAGATGTTGAAGTTTTGTTCACCAGCGGCAAGGCGCCGGGAGCCGAATGCGGTGTGTAAATGAAATATTATAAACGCAAACGTTTGTGACTATAAGTAGATACCATGATGACAATATAGATGTTTGTTCAAATTTCAACGAATTTTGATGAATATGACCCCGAGATAGAGTGTAGATAGTCAGGGATAGTACCTATAGAGACTTTGTATCCCGGGTTTACTTGTAGGAGGCGCGGTACCTATTTCACGAAGGCAAAGTTGCGGTTTACAGCTATTAAATATGCAAAATACTTCATCAAAATACCTTTTCTAATACTACCGATTAGCTCGACCTGCAAAATCCATGCAATTATCCAAATAGGTCGACCAAATTAGGTAATTTTTGGCTCGCCCCAGGATTCCCTATAGGTAAGATATCTGAAAATGATGTCGATGAACTATAATAGCTATGTGGCGTGAGTTTGGCAGTAAAAGTAGGTGTGCTACTTATATCTATAACGTAGACGCTGAAGTGGCCTTAAACGACAAATAGGTAGGTCCATATATACCTAGTACGTTGTACTTGTACAGCTTAGGAATACTTGAACTCTAACTACAAATTCGGTGAAGAATTGTATGTAAAGTTTGTACATTTTCAAAGTAAGAAGCATAAAATATATTTATTTAGCAGCAGATATGAAAGGAGACTGAAATGATTACATACAATCTTGGGCCTAGTTGTAAGAAGATGAAAGTGGTGTCAATTAATAGCTTATATATTATCAACCTTTCACTGAAAATTCTGCGGATTTTGTCAATCTGAGAACAGAGATATAAGAGATTATGTAAAGGTGAGGTTATGTTACAATCTTTATCTAACAGCTGATTCCTGAAGTGCAAAATGTGTTCTTTTGCACTAATAGTTATTATATTTACTAGAAAATGTTTGAAAAATCATATGAATGAACGTCAACGACTTCAAGCGATAGGTAGGTAACAGGTAAGGAGATAGAGAAAGGATGTCTAAAATAAAATAAGAAATCATTGAATATAGTGTTTTATTCACCTTCTATTAAACACATTTTACATTTTAAACCTGCCAGGATGGTAGCTGGTTAGATGAGGTTACAGGTATTTACTTACAGAATGAGGTGCAAGCCATTGCCGAATCACTGACAGAATTGTTTCATCGTGTAAGGTCCGTCGGCCCAGTGTATTGCAGTGACCAGTGGATATACCACAATTCACACAGCGATCCATAGTTTCAATAATATCCAATCCACAAACTGGTGGTAAAATGCAAAATAATGATTCCAAGTCAAACGTGTGAGCGATCTTCGCTGTCCAAGGTGAAAGCAAGGGTCGTACAAGGTAGGCAGGGTCAGAATCCGTAAAATACAAAGCAGTTGTCGTAAAAAATGACGAATAATCGGGAAAGCACTCAAAACGCATCGGAAAACACGAAACGATGAGCAAACAAAAACAGTCAGCAACTGTCAAGTGTCAATGTTAGTCAGCTGCCATGTCAGTGACATAGACTACAAATATAAGAGAGATTTGAATCGATATGAAATCGATACTCATTAATATTGGTTTTTCAGTAATTAATTGATATTTGATTTAATAATATTACTGTAATTATATGCACTATAATGCATGTAAGTATATATAGTGCATTTAATTACTTTGAGTTAATTATTTACAGCAAATATTTTAGTGTAATCGATTACTCAATTGATAATCTCACGAAAACTATTTTCTCATATTTCTCCGCATCCAGATTGAGAATTGAGGTGATTTTTCATATTCTAAGATAGAAAAATATGACTAATTTTTTAGATCATATCTCAACTTATTACATTTGGGCCCACGATTTTCCATCTCCTTTTGTGCGTGGTTAGAAATAAACGTAAAACTTCCCTACTAAGGCGGTAAAATAGGCGATGGAAAGCTATACCTACAGAAATAATTTGCGAACAAACACTTTGATAAATTCTAAATCTAACGTGGATAAAGTGGCGGACAATAGCTTGCCTATAACAAAAATCTCACGCCGGACCATATATCTCTTTAGTTAATATAGTAATTGTTTTATATATAAATGTTTACTGCAAACATCCATTGATCTTAGTTAACAGCGAAAGTTACGTGACCTTTAGATAAATTGTGGGCAACCGCAGTTTACACATTGAGATACCTACGTGCTCGAAGGGTACATTGAGATATCTAACGGTCCTTCCATGCGAAATCTGTTAACTCAATTATATATACTTTCAACCCACTCACAGCTGTCTGCCGTATTTTTCTTTCTATTACTTTTTCTTGGGTCTCCTTTCTTAATGTATTCTTCCACTTAGCGCTCTCGAACGTGTCGTTTTCGGAACGTATTGGAAGAACTTCGAAGGATGTAGCTTTGATTTGATTATGTTTGTTCTTGGGTTAGCCCTTCATCAGAACATTATCTTTAACTAAGGATTACTCCAGCAACAAAGTAGAAGGATATTGCAATATAATAATATTTATCTTGGTCGTTTTGTCGGATTGATTGTATTTTTCTGTTAACCTATTTTTTACGCTAGTTAAGAAGCTAGGCTGTTATCATAGCCTAAAACCCTTTATTGGTGACCCAATAAACACCTAGATACTTTTTCAAGTGAATTATTCTGCTACTAACCTAATAAGCCTTAATCTGAATACCACATCACGTTCTAAAAATCAACATGTATCAAACGATTCGCTTTATACCTTAACATGATCTATTCTGTGTCTTAACTAAAACCACGATGTTGTATTCAATTGTTCGTTATTCCTCACAAATCTGTTCTCTCATCAGGTGAATCCAGGACGAAAGGCATCACTGAGCGGCATCCGTGAGGGTGACGTCATTTCATCAATCAATGGGCGGCCTACCAAAGGAATGAGCAATTCAGATGCTCATGCGATGCTTCGATCTGCTGGACCGATGTTAAGGCTTGGATTGAACGAGTAAGACTTCCGTTTATTGATAGTTGCTAGGTTCTAGTGTTTGTTACTCGCAGAATTGTCTTTACTGTGACCACGTCAGGTTACCATTTCATGGTAATTCTCAATCAATCAAATGTCAGCCTGTCAGATCTGTGGAGTAATTTAAAATCCTTACTCGATAAATGACAGAACAGATCTTCGTAAGTCAAATAGGATAAGTAACAGTTAAGAACTATAGTTTGTAACTTGAAAAAGTTCTATGTATAAATAAATATTCCAATAAATTAAATTTACATTCATATAAAACTCTGCACTATTCTACAGTATCAGTAGAGTACTCTATCTAATAAGTTAGAATAATAGAATGAGTATCCGAATACATCGGGAAAAATGAAATGCTCAAGTGGGACTTGAACCCACGACCTTTCTTTTCCAACTGAGCTATTGAGCCACACCTGAATCACTTCCAAATTTTCTTCTCTTTATATCCGTCTTTAAGGGCGAAAAAAAATTAGTATCGTTCCTCCTTTACGGAAGTAGGTTATAAAAGAACGATACAATGCTAATACAGCCGGCACATTCACTCATTTATACTGCATGTCCACTAGTATTTAGCCAATCTTCCGAATGCACTGAACACTGTCTAGTCCGCCTATAATCCGATCACTCTTCAGCGTTTCACACGAGAATCGAACATTGGGCCTTGTGTGGATTAGTCATGACATAAATTGGAGCACTTACGTCTCTGTATGACTAGCAAAATGGTTTTGCAGATAGACGGAATAACTGAGCTGAATATCCTACTCTATACTGTGTTTGATGTTATGTTAGATTTGTGTGAGTGATTGATTCCGCCGTTCCCAATAACATACTGACAGTTAAAGATAGATCGCATCTACTGATAAAGTGCTCGGCTGTTTAAATTCAAAACATAGTAAGTCCTATTTTACACCAATTTCGGAAAATAAAATTATACTGCGATGCTCTTTCCCGCAAAAAAATCAGTTACCATGTTTTGAATTGTAACATCCGATACGTCAAATTTTTGACCGTTGCGATCTATCTTTAACTGTAAGTATGTTATTGGGAACGGCCGTAAGTAAATATCTAAATAGTTACGTAAAATGATGAATTATTATCATATTAAAAACAACATAGAGATAATAAATGGGTACAGACAAAGTCATAGCGTAAGCTAACTGCTTAGAATTGGGAGTCAGACGGCAGTCACCGCCGTATAAACTAGGAAAGTCAAATCTAGAGAAATAGTATAAGAGCGAAAGCCAGGCTCCAAAGTGCAAGTTTTAGATGTAACCGGAGCTAACGCTGTGCTGATGATGATGTAGTAGGTACAGTCACCCTCAAAAGTTGCTCAGCAACTAACAGATGATCTTCACTTGAAGTAAATCAACACTATAAATATATTCGTGTAAAATTATTTTGTAATATCCGAGCACCAATTAAATTAAATTTTTGTTTAATATTTTATTTAAAGTTTTAAAGCTAAGGTGATCCGTAAGTTGGATGTTTTAAGGTACCTTATACTGATAGCTTGTACTTACAATCTGGACATTATCCCAACAATATCTAATACCTACAATATTATATGCCAATTACCAGTCAAACGAATCCTTATATCTATAGCGATGTCTTCGTGCACTGAAGCATTACTGGCACTGGCGGCTGCACATCCGGTGGATATCGCAGTGCAGGGAGATGGGCGCCTTTGTGTCATTCAATACTGGAAAAATTGATGCTACTTTTTTTTTGATTACATGGTATCTATTCGATCGATAGATTGCTTCAGATGCAGACAGAATTAAGCCTTTATAACGATCATATTAAAGAGCTTGCTTCAATTACTTTCAGGTAAATTTTCATCAAAAAATTGTAATTTATTGATCCTTTTGTTCAAACTGGTTCAAACACATACATCGATTACCTTTATAGAAGTCTATGATCCTTCAAAATAATACAGTTCTTCTATTTATTTAGTACCTATTTTCAAGTTATAATAAAAGTTTCCTTGTCACCAGAGACAGAGAGATGTCACCGCGAAGAAGATCAATTGGCAAAGGCAGCGAGTTGAAAAGTAAGTTTTAAGAAGACACATAACTTATCTACTTACTCACCACGTCATCGTAACAACGTACCTAGGCGTACACATGTAACTCAAAAAATACTGTACTGAGTATATAAGACATAATGAATAATATTTGCACTCTGAACACCCTGGCAACTATTAGGTAATCTGTGACCCTGGGTAACGAAGAGTGCACTCTGGAAAATGAGACGACAACTGCTCTCCCAAGTTGGCTTGAAAGCTCTCAATATGTCCCTCTGACTAGCAGAGCAGTTAAGAGGTTGGGAGTGTTCGCCAAGCCATACCTGCGGGTGACAGGTAAGGCCACCTGTCACCTAAGCAGCGTGCTGGCACGGTGCCATTCACCAGGCATCCCACGCCTGAGGGGGCCATTTCATAAGTAGTAGGTACTTTCAGCGTATGCATACCGTATAGTTCGTGCTAATGAGGTTATATGTATTCTGATCAACTCTCTACACTTGTTTAGAGACACAAATTCTTTGCACAACATTAGTTCTACCTGTTATTTCTGATGTTAGTAGTAGTCCCCCAGTGGTCCATTTCCAAATAAGGAGGACAAATTCTATTATGGCCTGGTATTTTAAAATCTACATACCATTTAAAAAAAAAATCGTTTTTGATAAAGCATGTTTCACATTGTCAGATATTTTTTTTATTGTAATAGCAAGACTGTAGGTATGGATCAGAATAGTTTAGCTAACGGGTACACCTCATATAGTAGAACTTTTTAAGTAATAATTTTATATTGCATAACAACTAATAGCATAAACCTCTTTTCGCAGAATATCGTTTGGCATAAACTCATTTTGCATACATTGAAACCCATAATTTTGTAAGTCAGAATCATCTGTACGCATAATTTTTGTATCCATAATAATCACAATGTATAACCATCACATCGTAGAAAGTTCAAAACCAGATTCATCTTTTGGTATATATTTCTTATCCATAACTATTTAAAAGTAGAACCATCATTTCGCATAATGTTTACAGCAAGAATCATCTTTTATGATTATTGCAACACTTTTCTAATCAGGCTTTATCATTTTTACTATTGCTATTAGTTCGTTCGCTCGGCTCGTGCATAAGAGGTCACAGTTCTAATCTAACCTAACCTATCCGAGTCGGGGTACTCTGTGTCGGGGTGTTAACAACTATCTATTCTGGCGCTTCGCCGGCCGCTACCGCGGCACGCTCGCTTCGCTCGCTCGGCTCGCGCTGTTGGGGTCACAGTTCTAACCTAACCTAACCTATCCGAGTCGGGGTACTCTGTGTCGGGGTGTAAACAACTATCTATTCTGGCGCTTCGCCGGCCGCTACCGCGGCACGCTCGCTTCGCTCGCTCGGCTCGCGCTGTTGGGGTCACAGTTCTAACCTAACCTAACCTATCCGAGTCGGGGTACTCTGTGTCGGGGTGTAAACAACTATCCATTCTGGCACTCGCCGGCCGCTGCCACCGCACGCTCGCTTCGCTCGCTCGGCTCGTGCATAAGAGGTCACAGTTTTAACCTAACCTAACCTACCCATTTTTAAAGAAGAAAGTAACCCAATCTATATTATTCTAATTGAAATTCTATGCTCTTTATAGCATGCCTAGTCAAATTATGCTAAATAATCTGTACTCTAAATGAACGTTATGCTAAATGAAGTTATACAAAATTTTAACTATGCCAAAGGTAATTATGCCAAATAAAATTCTACTATCTTAAATGTATGCCATTCTAAATTCGGTCATAAGCACATTATGCCTAAAAATATTTATGTCAAATATTTTTAATGCCTAATAAATGATCGATTAAAGAAGTTTCTGCGAAGTG
Organism: Eilema sororculum; assembly: GCA_914829495.1. Lineage (NCBI taxonomy): Eukaryota > Metazoa > Arthropoda > Insecta > Lepidoptera > Erebidae > Eilema > Eilema sororculum. The sequence continues at coordinate 12,181,935 of OU618543.1, read as the reverse complement.
AGTTATCCCAAATAGGTTTCGGAGTATCAAGTTTCTACCAAATAGACGGCACCCTTAGCTAACTAAGTGGTGCGTCCAATACTGGATCGCAGGCAGGATTAGCCAGAGACATTGCACAGCATAATGGGGAAACTAAGCCTGCTCTCCGTACCGTTTATGCTTTTTACCGTTCAACATTATCGATTTGTATTTAAACTGCGTATTATTTCAATTCACTGCACTTTGAATAAAATTAACTGGACAAATGTGCTTTGTATAAACATTTACTGTTAACGGTACGGTTTTCAATTTTTCTGCCGTTTCCACTCTATAGACTTTAGAAAGTAATTTTAGAACAGACATGGAATATTTTTGGCTTTTTATACGGCTGTTATATTTTAACTGGCGTATTATTTCATTTGATGAAGATTATCAATACTTTTATACATTTACCCAAAAATTGTGTTATCCCAATAATATATTAAGAGTAAACAAAGTTTCTACGCAATTGAATGAATTCCACTAGATAACTTTGTTGAAGAGACGAAATATGAACTCGAGTATAAATCAGGGAAGGCATACTTGCTTCTCGTTGTCTGGTATATTTCCTTTTGTACAGTTGCGACATGTATTACTTTATCACACGTTTGCATATATGCAGACCCATAGCAAAGCGAGCGACAACTTTATCAATTTTCCCTGTTCGCTTGGAAATGTTAGAATGAAAATATTCCTGCAAAATGTTACATTTGTGTACGTGTTACTATAGTTCAATACCTCATGATGTAACTGAAATTCACAAGTCACAGAACAGATAATAGTACTATGGGCTAGTACTATTATCTGTTCTGTTTTTATCTACTTCGAGAAAGTCTAATTTTTATTTACTATGAGAAGTTTTGTAAGCAATTCTATTTTCTTTTTCAGGACCTTCGCAGCTGATTGCTGAAGTGCAAGGGGATAGAGGAACACCCCAGGCTCCAGTTTATGCAACAATTCGACAGTCCCAATCACCTCATTCCAAATCATCAGCGTCTCCTACACGAGCTTCACTAAATTCTTTACCCGCTGCACTCAACTCGACGCCACTTGTAAAGTCGGTTGTGCAGAATGATGAACCACTTCGATTCCATCCGACAAATCCATTTTTTACGACTTTGCCTTCAAGCTATTCGAATCCTTCAAAACTACCAGTACCTAATGGTCGGACATTTTTCTCCAGCTTAGATAGAAATAAAATCAATGATAGTTCGTCATACATTGACTATAGTTCGGATTTAAAGTCTCCTACGCTATTTTCCAAAACTTCTGATTCTGGTCCTTGCAGTCTTCCATACTCTTATCATAACGACACACAAAATACTAATGGATATAATTCTTACACTCCATCATCAACTGCCAAAGAAAAAACTGATCAATTTTCATATAGCAGACCTCTAGAGCAATTCCAAAACCAAAATATTCCAAAAGCCGAGCAAAATCGCACAAAGAACCCATTTGAAACAAAAAGAAACAGTGATCCATTTGAAAAATATTTACTTCCTGGCAACAACTTGAATGGGACATCTGATTATGAAAGTAAAACTATGTCCAACTCTATCAGTGATAGTAATTTTCGATCGAATGAGAAAATTACAAAACGTTCGACATTTACTGAGCACAAGATAAGTGAAGTAGAAGAAGTAAAGACTATAAAGAAAATAATCTTCAATGGATGTGATGACAAAGGCAGCAGTCAGAATGAAAACAGGTTAAAATTTGAGCCATTGTCAGCAAGTGATAAGGTAAAAAAATCGGATGGTCATCCTTTCCCGAGTAGTACTAATTCATTGCCTCATCAATCATCAAGATGTGAACGTGTGCTATCAACTCCCATACGCGACCAAAATGAATATTTGAATACATTCAGTCAAGATACTAGGGAATGCAACGCTGCTAGATTATACGACTCGACATACCGAGGAAACCGATCAGGTAAGTGCTTTATATATTACGCAATAAAAGTGAGTAGAAAATAGAGAGATATACCTACCTTCCTACATGCAAAAATAGTGTATGGTGCTGAGGATACAGTGTTCTATTTTCTTTATTGTCGAGATCAATCCACAATATGACTTACAACGAACACAAAAAGAAATTAATTTAATGAAACAGCTGCCTATTATTAGAATACTCCACCTCTAATGACAATAATACTTACATTGAAATGGTTAATGATGTAGGCACTGAGCACATTAAATTCTCTTTGGAGACATACATAAACACGGAAAGGGGTGGATCGTTAAAGGAGCTTAGTTTCGATACGGCACGAATTTACGCCGATGTGTTTCTTCAGCACGTCCCCATGTGCAAACTTTAATTTGTTTCACGCATTACGTGTTATCTTGTATTAAAAAGACCATGCTTACGCGTAACAGTAAATATATTTTCAAGGTTTTTATTGGCTGTTTAATAATACAACTTAGTTGATTTAAGCGCCGAAATATTACAGATGCTAATATTATTGCTGTTTATAGATTTGTCTTTCTTTACTTGTTTGCATTTGAGCTACGGATAGATACTAGGGTAAACAGTTGTCTACGGCTGCATTTTCGTCTTGTAGAAATTGAAAAGACACGCCGGAACAAACATAGGTTAAAACCTATGAGTAGAACCGCAGGCAAAAGCTAGTTTATTATAAACTCTTTCCTTTCCTCCCATCTTCTACGTTATCTACAGATTTTCACTTCAAAAGGCATGTAATAATCTACGTGATAACAAAATCATTTCGCAGGTATCCTTGTGAAGCTATAAATCTTATAACTTTAACACATACCTATGATAAGAATAGAATTCATTTGTAATGGAAAACATAATACCTCGAGTTACCTGCGTGGGTTATTAAACGAGAAAATAATAAAGTTTAGGAGCCTTTTTTCATAATTTTTGTGGTGGATATAACATTATCACATTACGCTTTTTATTGTACAGCGTACCTACTTTACGTTTAGGGTCTAAAAACGAATATAACACTGACATACCTTACCTAATAAAGAATAGATTTTTTTTGTATGCAGTACTAAAAAAATAACACAGGTCCCGAAGTGTCATAACGTTTTTATTCTTGAGTTTCATAGAGGTTGAAGGCTTTTTTTTTTGTCGTGCGATAAATCCCCACGGATACTACCCCCACAGAGCCGGTGGAGGTGGTTATGTCGGACTCGAACCGACTAAAACGCACGCCATCTTGGGTCCTTGGTTGCCGGAGGTGAGATTGCCAAAAGCATATCTCTCGCAATAGAGGTTGAAGGCTGAATCACCCGCGTCTGTAGACGAATATCCCTTCACGAATTCATGCGAGGAATTTAAGTGTAAAAATCACCCAGGTCCTCATATTCATGCTTTTCCTGAGATTACAAGGCGCTCATTTTATGATAAAATAACAGAATTAAATTTATAGTTATACGGTAGGTAATGATAACGGGAATTAATGCTAAAAAACGTAAACAAGAATATACCTAGTTATAAATGGTTGAAAAATCATACACTGTTTCCAACAGTTCGTAAGAATGTTGGTAGATGGCTCCACCGTCGCCCTTAGAGACGGATATAAAGAGAAGGAAAATTGGAATTAATTCAGGTGTGGCTCAATAGCTCAGTTGGAAGAGCATTCCCCCTGTAATGGAAAGGTCGTGAGTTCAAGTCTCACGTGAGCATCTCATTTTTTCCGATGTTTTTCGAACTTAAAAGTTAGCATAATAAATGCTATAAAAAATTCATTCAAATATACCTAGTTGTTTAAGAATTTATAGTCACGAAGCGAGGACTATTTGCTGTTACCACTTTTCAAATATCTAGGAAGCCTCAACTGATACCTAACACAACACACTACACTACCTACATGATACAAAATATGAGCATGAGACATTTATAGCGGTAGTTGGACTGGACAGCGTATCAATGGGGGTGCATCTTCATAATACAATTTACATCTTTAGTAGGTTAGGTAAGTATTATTGAAATCAGTATATCACTCTATACTCTTTTATAGTAAGCCATGGCCTATAATGTTCATCCCCATAGTGACTTCCTCTTCTAGGTTTTTGCATATTATTTTGTATTTTAATACCCTTCTTGCCATAAAAGGAAGGTAATTATTTAATTACCAACCCTTTCAGTTATAAATTAATTGTACAATTTCTAATACTAAAGTGTGTGTGGTCTACACGAAGCAATCTAAACGCTTGCTGATTATTGCTCTCACTATTTGGTAAGGCGTTTTGTTGAATCTCATTCAGTTTAACAGTGTAATAATGTTAAAGTAATAAACAATCATTCAATAAACTCGTTGTCAATTGTTTTTATTTATTCATAATCTAGATTATCAACGTTGTCTCTTTGTAATCAAATATTTTTTAAGCTAGTGGTAACTACCGATTACCTAATGGTACGGGAGCTAGCAACGTTTTCGAGAAACAATTTCAGGTCAGCTGATTTTGTGATATGCTGTCCTTCTTGCTCTTTCGGTTAGAGTCTGGGCTATCTGGCTGGCGGGAGCGGTTGCGTTCATTACTGCGCATCCTACCTGTCCAGGTGATAATCCTGGATTTTCAAAACATTTTAAGAGGCGTAATTTTTTTTTTTGTTTTTAAATAAGACTACCTGACATACTTTTTTTATTGCCAGACATTTCTGACATTGCTAATTATGTGCCATACGCGATTCTTTTAATTTTTTTTATAAAAATTTAAAAGTATTTTATAATGTCTATAATTTTAACATTATGTTATTTAAGATAAGAAAAGCTTAAAATTAATTTGCCAGACATTAATTCGATTGTTAAACCTTGAATTAAAATAAAAAAGGCATGAAAAGTATTGCAGTATGATGCTGGTAGTTCGAAAGAGACAGTTGCAGAATAAGCTGAGAATAAGACAGAGAACCATTGCAAATATACCATTGATATTATCTGACCTCCCCCTCGTAACCTGTAGCCTAGCCCTGAATTCCTCAGTAAGGTACTGAGAGGATTCAGTGCTAAGCAGAACCAAAGGGGACTCAAACTGACACCTTGGAAAATGCCTCGCTCAATATTTATTGGTTCGCCGTTACTGCACACCCCTCGACATCCTGGATAGCTAAGAACTGGTAAACACGTGATCGGTCTATAGTTACTATAGACCGAACCCCAGTAACTATAGACCGATCACGTGTTTACCATCGGTCTATAAACTTCTTACATCTATTCTGAGAGATAAAATAACAAAGCACATCTCTACAAACACTGTTATGAGTGCCTCTCAGAATAGATGTAGGAGTGGGGCCCGTGGTACTAAGGAGCTCCTCCTCATTGATATGGCCATTAATTAGTCAACAAGTTCGCCATAGCCGTAAGAATCTATCGACATGCTGGATAGACTATAAGAAAGCGTTCGACTCTGTGCCCCATACATGGCTCCTGAGGGTGCTAGAGTTGTATAAAGTAGATACAACTCTGTGCATCTTCTTGGCGTCATGTATGAGGCAATGGAGAACAGTTCTTAGCTATCCAGGATGTCGAGGGGTGTGCAGTAACGGCGAACCAATAAATATTGAGCGAGGCATTTTCCAAGGTGTCAGTTTGAGTCCCCTTTGGTTCTGCTTAGCACTGAATCCTCTCAGTACCTTACTGAGGAATTCAGGGCTAGGCTACAGGTTACGAGGAGGAGGTCAGATAATATCAATGGTATATTTGCAATGGTTCTCTGTCTTATTCTCAGCTTATTCTGCAACTGTCTCTTTCGAACTACCAGCATCATACTGCAATACTTTTCATGCCTTTTTTATTTTAATTCACGGTTTAACAATCGAATTAATGTCTGGCAAATTAATTTTAAGCTTTTCTTATCTTAAATAACATAATGTTAAAATTACAGACATTATAAAATACTTTTAAATTTTTATAAAAAAAATTAAAAGAATCGCGTATGGCACATAATTAGCAATGTCAGTAATGTCTGGCAATAAAAAAAGTATGTCAGGTAGTCTTATTTAAAAACAAAAAATTCAAAATTACGCCTCTTAAAATATTTTTAAAATCCAGGATTATTACCTGGACAGGTAGGATGCGCAGTAATGAACGCAACCACTACCGCCAGCCAGATAGCCCAGACTCTAACCGAAAGAGCAAGAAGGATGGCATATCACAAAATCAGCTGACCTAAAATTCTCACTTTCAAAACGTTGCTAGCTCCTATACTATAAGTTATGTCTATGTAATGCAATAAAGTTTACTAGAGTTTACTTCTTTGGTCCATGTTAGAGTTTTTTTTTTATGTTTTCATGTGACTAAGTTCCTTTATTTAATTCAACGGTGCATTCAACTTATGGGTGCTTGGGCATAAGGTACTCGTAACGTAATCATTGGGCTACTGGACTTAATAGGGTGGTTGTACATCGAACTCAGCCTATGGGCGCTGATGGGCAGTAAAAGTGTGTAAGCAAGTAGATACAATTTAGAATATTGTAAAATACCTACCTACATAACTTTAATAAAATTTACCTAATTCCGTGGTATGAATCGTACAATCGATTTCATTCTATCGCAGTTATACCAAATAAGACGTAACTAAGAACAATTTTGTCATTGAGCCGTCATATGCAACCTAATTTGGATTAATTATAGGTATAAAGTAATAAAATCAGGCCAAGGTTCTAGGCTTGTCTTAGGAGCGGTGACACGGTCTGCTGCTCACATCGATAGAGCATCCCGAATCTTGTCTAGTTCCTTCGCTGACTTTGTCCAACATTCTTCTTAACTACGCAGTGAATAGCCGGTCTATAAGTTTTAAAAAACAATTGAAAATGCTTGTTCTGTGCTTCTAAAACAAGTGAACTAAGATTTCTAACAATGAACTCGCCTTGCTTTACCGGGAGTCCGTATATATTTCATCCGGTGTCAGATACGTCAGCCACGGAGTCAGACGATAGTGTGGATTCAGGACGAGAGAAAATTGTCGGCGATGGTTCTCATACGAAAAAGTACGCCGATCCGAAACTTAGAACGATTAATAAAGTCAGCAAAAAAATACTTTCAGTTATTGAAAAGTTAACGTGTAATTTAAAAATAAATAAAAAGTCAAAGAAAATCTCATCAGCTCTTGAAAACAAATCAGGTTAGTATTCACAGCAAAAAATGCATAATATTATTACTATAAATAAGTACCTTTTTATCTACCTACGTGAAATTTCGCCAAAGGCCTTAAAATTCTAGAGGTCATATTATACTTACTTACCGGCCCATATTTCCTTACTTTAAGTTTTGTTTAGTAAATCTTGTCCCAAAATGACTTCACTTACCACGCAGGTAGGTATATAGTGCAGGAAAATAATATAGTGCAAGTGCAACTGTAATGGGTTTTGAAAAGGAAAACCAATATGACGCAATGACGCGACGGAATAACAGGTAGACATATATATCTAGAAACTTTCTACGTATTTAATGAACTTCTAAAACCCCGTCTTGGATGTTCTTCTCATTTTTTAAGTAAGTTGTTGTAATATAATGATTAAATCATTGATTCAAACAGCTGTCGTAATCGAATTGATTGAATTTTATTTTTATTAAGGGCACTCTGGCCACGTTGCGTGTCTAAGCAATTGTCTTGATACACCACAAGGGCTAAGGGAGACGGCTGTCATTCTTAAACTGTTGTGATTGTTCTTGCATGCTTGGATGACTTAGCTTGAAGTCATTACGACTTCTAAGAGAACTTTAAATGTTGTTCACATAAATTAATTGAAAGATTGAACTAATGATAAGTAGGTAGATGACCTAAAGAATTTACGCACATAAAAGTCGCAAGTATAGTTATCGCTTCTGTCTAACTTCATATGCGTGCAAGTGTATAATAAAAACAGTAGTTACATTATTTCGTGTTCGCTTTCATTCAGCTGTTACAAATCCAATCAAAAGTCATTAATTGAAATGAACTGTGAGTAATTTAACTAACGAAAAAAGGCAGGTACATCAAAAAATAGTCAGTAGTATTACTTTGAGGTACATTTCGACTTTTATGAGAACGACTGCTGTCTAGCCCCCACCTTAAAAAGAAAGTCTGCGCTTAAACCTTGTCTGGCTCTCAGGTTAAGTTGGCTCAAAAGATTTTGGTGGGTCTGATTCCCATTAGAGAATTGTTAATAGGTAATTATGAATATATAGTTCGATTAAAATATAAAATCATTCGAATGTATATTAGTATTCGGAACAGCTATATCCCTTTATACAAATGAGGACCAATTTGCATTTAGATTTTTGTCCAATGGCGTTATTTTAACATGGAATCTTGATTGTACTACACAAAACGTTGGCTATTTCTATATTGCAAGGACGCTTTATTCGAATATACAATCGAATAAAGCGTCATTGCAATAATCGTAAGTATAATTAAAATCAATTCAATTAAATTTATTCAATATTTACAATAATTTGCTCTCATTATCTATCTTATATTAAAACTACATTGCACTGTGTTAGATTTACAATACTTAGTTATTTTATTTATTATTGGATCAATTTATTTTATAGAATTTCAGATGGAACAAGATAGAGTAAACGACGATGTCTGTGCTAGTGTGAACTGTGTGACAGACACCAAAATATAATAATAACTGCAATATGAATGTTTAACTCCAAAGGTTTATGCCTGGTAAATGAGAGGGATGTAGGTGAATCGATGGTCGATGGTGGTGGTCGATATGCCCGTTGTACAACTGTTTGTACATTTTTTTTCCTATTTTGTCTCATCGTGACAGTATAATTTTTAAATAAAATAGGTATTTCTATAATATAAGAAGGACTTTTTCAGAAACATACATTAAAATTGGTTGCGTTGTGTCGTGTAGGTACCTAATAAACAAATATTCTAAGACCTTCTACACCAGCATTAGATGTAAATAAGCATAGCTTAACTGCAGAGAATATACCTACATACAAACAAAACAAACAAAAATAATATATCTAGTCCTAAAGAATTTGTCACTTAGCAGGTTCTGCTAGCGCGCAGCTTCGTTTTCTGGACCCCATTATAAATATCACATCTATTCATCTATTGTTCTATTTCCATCCAGAAAGAAAATTATTCTGGTAAAAACCTTTATTAAGGCCCTCTATTCCTGCAAAAGTAGGCATTTATAGCGATCCCGGCCGCTCGTAAAATATTACGCGCGAACGCAGTGACGGTGAACTCGCGCGATGACCCCGCCAGCGTCACAGTATAGAAATATGCAGTAGGAAAACTTGATTTGACTTAATATATATATATATATATATATATATATATATATAAATAAATACGAAATTAAAAAAACTGTATGAGTTTGAGAACTGTTTGTTCTATGTGTTTAGTTGCTTGGGCGAAAAAAACTTACATTATAATAATAATAATGCTTGTAATTTTACAAACATTTGTTTGAATTGATGCTAACGGTTACTTTATATAATCGCACCGTTCGTCGTCGACAGGGCAGTTAAATACCTAAAGTTAACGATATTAACAACTTTTTTCGTGCGGGAATCCCCTCGGATACCCCCCTGCCGGAGCCGGAAGGGGAGGTTATGTCGGACTCGAACCGACTTTTTAGTCGGTTCGAGTCCGACTGTGGGCACGCCGACTGTGGGTCGTGGTGCTAGTTTTTATGAAGTATTTATATAAATTTACACTGTACCTTCTTTTTTTCGTGCGGAAATCCCCTCGAATACCTCCCCTGCCGGAGCCGGAAGGGGAGGTTATGTCGGACTCGAACCGACTTTTTAGTCGGTTCGAGTCCGACTGTGGGCACGCCGACTGTGGGTCGTGGTGCTAGTTATTATGAAGTATTTATATAAATTTACACTGTACCTTCTTTTTTTCGTGCGGAAATCCCCCTCGAATACCTCCCCTGCCGGAGCCGGAAGGGGAGGTTATGTCGGACTCGAACCGACTTTATAGTCGGTTCGAGTCCGACTGTGGGCACGCCGACTGTGGGTCGTGGTGCTAGGCCTGAGGTGAGGTTGTCATCGAAATATCCCTCGCACCCCGGCTGACCCAAGGCCAGTAATTCTCCTGGGTCTGCTGGGGTGCGAGAGATATGCTTTCGGCAATCTCACCTCCGGCAACCAAGGACCCAAGACGGCGTGCGTTTCAGTCGGTTTGAGTCCGACATAACCGCCTCCACCGGCTCCGTGGGGGTGGTATCCACAAGGAATTTGCGCACGATAAAAAAAGGCCAATAATTAAACTAACCTACCTAAATATTAAAATTATTCTATCCTAAACTAAAACTAAATTTATATTTATTTACACACACACAAATTATATACAATGTACGAATATTGTAGGTACTAGGTACCCCTGTACTGATATAGATAAAATATGAATTATAGAAAATCGTAAGTAGCATCTTCAGTAGTAATACTGATATTCTTATACTATGGCGCTATGAGCGTAATATTTAGGTATGATAATTTTTTAAATTACCAATCGGAGTTAGAAATTTAGTTTATGGCTTTGCACGACTTCTTTAGCTTGCGTTGTTTATTGCCCATATTGAATGACTTGCAACAATTTATTATAAATACGTAAAACCGATTGATTGGTGCACGAAACTGTCGCGCAAAAACTGACACAGGTCCTACTTCGGTAAGCGCCAGCGCGCGACTGGCGCAACTTTTCGGGCCTCAGCGGCGCGAGCACTCGCGAATTTAGTAGGTATTTAAATATAACTTTAAAAATTATTTCATAATATAGTCAAAATCTGCGAAAATGTCTAGACATATGTAGTGGCTTTAGTTTAGTACAAAATTTTTATAGAAAGCATAAGTAATTTAGTCATAATATTTAAAAAAAAATAACGAAAAGGGGTAACTTTGTGATTTTTTTCTATCGAGTGAAGTTCATCAGATCTGGTAACTGAATGCGAATTTGACTAGACTGGATCCTTAACTAATATATATCTTTTTTTCGAAATTTAAAACGCTTTTTCCTATGATTCAAATGCTTTTAAAAAACTCAAAATGCGGCCTACCTGGCCTTAATACTTGAATGAATTTTACAGCATTAAGTATGCTAACTATATAAATCGAATACACAGGGAAAAATCTATCGTCTCAGGCGAGACTCGAACCCGCAGTCTTACCCTTACAGGGGGAATACCTTGACCAATTCGGCTACCGAGACACACCCGATGTGATTAAAATTTCCCTTCTATTTATCCGTTCTTATGTTTATTTTAATAATTTATTAAAAAATAGTTTATTAATAATTGTAAGAACAGAGAATATAACGGAAGTATTACAAGTGCTTCTCATGATTTGTGAAGCGTGAGCAAGTAAGATTTGTAAGTATTTTTTTTTCCTTAACATTATTGTGACATATTAGGGGTACAATATCAGGATATCAATATTTCACATGTCATGTACGGAACCAATCTCACTCGTAAATTGGGCGGGATCCCACGGTAAGAATCACAGGTTTAGGAAGATCCATAGATGTTATTCTGATGCAGCATTCACGAGCTCTCGCTTGGTTTTCCATCAAAGGAAGAACTGGTATGTCTGTGGAACATAGTAACTCCAATAAATTGAATAAAAATGATTTAACTGAGGCTCAATATTAGTTGTATTTCCTTCAGCAACAAAGTTAAGACAAAAAATACTCTACGATTTCAAGATCTAACGACAGTCAAAATGTATATTTTGCAAGTGACGTTCTTATGCAATAAGATATCAAGAGAGATTAAACGTTTTTCTTATTCCGTATACTGTCACTAAGGAATGCAATAACGTAATATAATTTCAAGCTCGGGTATTTGTGCGACTGAATATTTGCAGCCCCATGGCACAGAATAGATAATAGTACTAGCGTACCCATGGACTCTGTATATTTGCGGGATCTCGCAGAGTTTTCAGTTGCATTGCTTAGCATAGTTATTACAGGTATTATTTGCAAAGTCTTCTATTTTAAACCCAGCATCCGATGTTGTTTTCAGATGTATGCTATAAAATGTGTCAATATTTATAAGGTAGCCGTGGTTTCTTCAATAAAATCTATGGAAAGTAATTGGATACTTTGGACACAGTCTATGTCTATCTATAAGCCTCTTTATGTCTATGTAGCCCTGTGTTTATTTATTTTTAAATATGTTAAATATGTAATATTTTGATTGTGATAGCTTGTTTTTTCATACATACATACATACATACATAAAATCACGCCTGCTTCCCATACGGGTAGGAAGAGATCACGGATCTCCATTTGCTACGATCCTGACATACTACTCTCGCTTCATTCACTCTCATTACATTCTTCATGCATGCTCGTCGGTTTAGGGTACTCCTGACCGGCCCCTTTTCTAACAACTCCCCGATTTGGTCCAGGTATGTGCGCCTAGGTCTTCCCCTTCCGACGGTACCACACTCGCCTCATACACCTATTTCGTTATTTCATTTAAGTATTTTTTCTTCTATAATTTAAGTATAAATGTAACAATTTTTATTGGTTAGAAGTATATGTTCACGTGATTAAATTATTGAATTCTGATAGAGACAACATAAATAACATTTTTTTTTATGAATATGAACATACATTTTCTTATGGAGATAAAGAAACAATATTATATTAGACTTCCAATATATTTCGCGTAAACCTATGTCAAATCTGCGTCAACAATACTATTGTAATATCTCAAACAGATTGGCAAGGCTTTTTATTATAAATCTTGCGGGATCAAGGATAGCTTCGAAAGGGAGCGAATACTTGGCTATTCAGGGTATTCGAAATATTTGGGTCAAATACAACAAGATATTGGTTTTTAAAGGATACGAAGTAATTAAATAATGTTGGTACTTTTTATATAGCTATTTCGAAACACTATTTACTTATATCTCTTAAAATCTGCTTACTTTCAATAACTGTTAAATGATTCTATACAACATTGTTTCCAAGATACAATATGCTGTGGCACATAGGCGCCAATGAAACGAGATTTTAGGAGTTCAGCCAATTTTCATTTTGTTGAATGAACTTGACTCTGAACAACTACGTCATTGCTATTATGTAAGTCGGTGCCATTATTACTTCTAAATTTTTTAAGTAATACTGAGTGCCATTTTTCAAGGTTCATAACATCACACCCACTGATATGTCAACCTATGCATACCTCCGAGTGATTAAGTATGAAATCTAGAAGAAGATCTTAATCTATAAGATCACTTTTTTGCATTATTAGTAGACAAGACACTTATATTACCGATACTCAATAATACTTTGAATCTTCATTATTAAAAATATTTTTCTTGAAGAACAAGAAAAGTTATAGCATGTTCTGTGTAAAACCAAATTCGAATCCTGTGTATAGTAAAGATTTGCACAAATAACTTATTGGATGTATATATTGTGTATCCATGAATATATTTGACACAATGCCATCAGATATATTCTGGGTAAAGATTTAGCAATCTACTTTATTGTAGGCAAAGATATACAATGTAATGTTTCCGTGAATGATCGGAAACATGCATTGGTATGTTATGGGCATGTATTTATTTGTGTAGGGTCAACGCTCTCGCCACTATGTTGCACTAAAGTACACGAGGACTCAGACTTCGTACCCGGTCCATTTGACCTGTTGCGGTTTCTATAAGTAATATTAGGTGCGAATACCTCGCTTAAAATACTCGACGACATCGTTCGTATGCCAAATAGGTGTTTCATAGAAGATTATTTTGTTTTCATCGATCCTAATGCTAAGCGGGAAGTGAGTTTCACTGGACTGTTAAATTGAAAACAAATGTTGTTTATATCGTGTATACCAACACTGTAGTTCATATTTAACTGCATGTTGTGTTTGTATATCATTTTACTGCATTAGGAAATATTTCACGTTATAATGGTCGCTTTTTTTTTAAAGTTGCATTATGAAAATACTTAATGTAACTTTTACTTCTTTAGTTGGTAATAGTAGTAGCAATTAGGTGTATGTGCCTATGTGCCACTGGAAATACTTTTGCATACCTACTGTGTTCACTAAAATTATAGATCTCGCTTAGGACAAATGTGATAATTTTAAGTTTTTTTTTAATAAATGGAGGAAGTATAAGGAGCTATATCCTAAAACAACCGAGCCTTGTTTAATAATTTAGTCAGGCATTCATTTTGAAATTATTATCAGTATAAATAAACTACTGGAAATACCGTATCCAGTGTCCAGTAATCAAAACCAGCAATTATGTTCATGACATCGGATGCAACATTAGATCTCCTATGTATGTAGGTTTTTTTTTTTTCGTGCGGAAATCCCCTCGGATACCCCCCCTGCCGGAGCCGGAAGGGGAGGTTATGTCGGACTCGAACCGACTAAAACCGCACGCCGACTGTGGGCCTTGGTGCTCGCACCCCGGCTGACCCAGGGCCATCCCTTACGGTCTGGCCCTCCTCAGGAGGGGGGACAACGGTGTCCCCAACTCGCCCCCGGAATGGGGAGGCGCGCTATTCAGCGCGCGCCGCGCGCCGTGGCCTGTCTCTTCTGGGGTGACAGGCGGCTCCACCCGTCACTCCCAGGCCCGCGCTCATAGGGGACAGAGATCAGTCAGTGCCCTCCTATGTATGTAGCAAAGGGTAGGTAGACACCTATCAGCATTTACACAGTACAGTTCAGTGGGCGCCTACTTAATTTGCCATACAATACTTATTGGAGTTCGCGAATACATACCTACATAAATTGAAGGGTTGGCGAGACTTCAAGAATTCATGCAATATTATGAACAATATTAGGTACACACCAATAAGATAACTTCCGCGTCAGCGCTTTTACGAGTACTCGGGTTTCTCTCAATATTCAAGAAAAGCATTTGCATATCACGGCTACGTCTTATCATTTGTCTCTGTAAAATGTGGATAAAGGTACGAAGTGGGAAATAATTAATTAATGAAAATATAAAGTAATACATGATAATGTATTTCCACGCAGTGCAGTGAAATAGTGCGTAACAACAATACATTTTCATTATTGCATTTACAACTATATTAGTTCGAAAACATAATACCCATAGCAAACTATGTAACCGGATGCAGTACAATGCCTGTTTTTCGTATATCCAAGTAAGGGTGCGCCTACGCATTGCGTTACTCTGATAGGCAGAGTTCCGTCCTTTTGATTAACTGACCCATCGATCCGCTCCAATGAAAACGAACATGTGTGTACAATTACGCTCTTGCATAACTACGCTATTGAAGATTTTTCCCGCGCAAATAATAACGAACCAATTTATAAAGACCTTTGCGACGCTAATAAAACTTTGTGGTCTGTTCTCTTATGCGGTTCCTTTTGTACTGGTGTATTAAACTGGATGAAAGCTATCGAAAGGACGATGCGGACGCGCCTTCCCACGCAGTATGAATTGATGTGATGTAATTTTAACTAGAACGCAGTTTAAAAGCAAATAAAACCCGTAAATATGCTCGGTTTATAATGTTAATTTACGTCTATTTTAAATAATTTGTAGGTTTATTCAATAATGGTTATGGAATAACTTTCAAGCACAATTTCATAACACATTTATTCACAGGTAAAATAATAGGAATGCTGGAAAATGTAGCCATATATACAGTTGTATTGTACCTACCTTTTATGCATTGAGTTTTAAAAGTAAAGGGAGTATCCGATTCGTTATCACGATTTTTATGGTGTTAATTTATTAGTCACACTGATAAGGTAACGCCAAACGTACTTTTCAGCAGCTATGGTCACGGAGAGACGATGACAAACTATTAAAAAAAAGTAATAACACGGTTAGGTAACCTTACTAGGTAGAAATAGAGAAGTCGATAGAAAGCGTATTATAGTTTTGCCACAGTTTTCATATCACATTACATAGTAGGTATTAGTAGGTAGCTTAGTGTTTTAGGAGTCGGCCTTATGACCGGGGTCGGATCTCGGGTTCGAATCCTGGCCATTACACTAGCGACGTGAACCTACTACACACCTACTACACTCCTAACTCATAACAAGATCAATTTAGCTTAGAGGGAGGGTTAGAGGGAATATTAGTAACTTTGGTTCTAAAATTCTTTAAAAAAAAACAAGGTAATTACCCTTCACTTGGTTTTCATCCTTTGTAAGTATCGGACGAAAAATTTCCACTACACTAGCAAGGATACCGAACCGATACAGCCTGACCTTAATCTCTACCGTCGCGTTGGTTACATATTGTCCTGAGTGGAGCTTTCCATAATCGCCGGTGAGTTTAGTGATGGAACTATGGTGTTGAGAGCATATGGCACACGTGAGAAGTGAAACTCTAATCCTGTTATATACAGTGTATGTTTATCCTGGGAAATGGGTTCCATTCAACATTTTCTGCAATTTCCATATTGTTGAATACGCATTTGAGGTTAATAAGATAATAAAAGTATCTCAATTATTAATATATTTATTACTAGCTTTTGCCCGCGGCTCCGCCCGCGTGGATGTCGGTTATCGCGACCATACATAGCCTATGTCCTTTCTCAAGGTCTAACCTATCCCTATACCAAATTTCATCAAAATCGGTTCAGTGGTTTAGGCGTGAAAGCGTAACATACAGACAGACAGACAGACAGACAGAGTTACTTTCGCATTTATAATATTAAGTATGGATTTGCGTAGAATATTTTTGTTCTTACAGACAGACAGACAGACAGAGTTACTTTCGCATTTATAATATTAGTATGGATTTGCGTAGAGTACTTTTGTTCTTACAAAATGATGTGGAAAAAACATAGGTTAGTTTTTGTACAAATCAATATTTAGTTTCAGCTGTGTCGTAAATAAATATTTACTGAGATCACAGGACTTGTTGCCGGTGTAATATATCTTCCCAAAATGTAGTTTTAAAGCCTGTGTAAAAATACTTAAATAAGTTAATTAATTGGGTTATGTAGATACATGTGTTAGGAGTAATACATTTCATTCAATAACAATGTTGCCGTGTTGGTTCCCGGTAGAGCAAAATAGTTCCACCCCAAATATTCCTAGTATCGTAGTGTGAAAAAAGTGCCCGCTTGACGGTAATAGGCTTGCCCCCTGTTTATTACTCTTCTGTCTACCCCTTCAAGGATTTACAAGCCGGAATATATGTATGTATGTCAAAATCAAAAGCTTTTGCGCTTTATTCTTACGCACAGTTACAACAAAAACAAAAACTTTCCATCAGGTACAAAAAAAGCATGTACAAACTGACATCATAATCTGTAAATTTCCAAGACAAACAATTAATAAACAAGTTTACCATGATAAATTATTTCGCGATTCAGTGTCCTACTTTTGAACGGTTAATAGAACGAACGCTGGTGAATAGATGGCCTTAGTGACATGTATACGGTGATGGATGGTCCAAACTCAACTTATTTGGTCTCGCACAATTAAGCTGACAATCCGACACCACACCTTGCCGTTGGACAATATATTGTATGCCAATCACTGCGAACACGCAACGGGATTGTGCATTGTCGTACTTTAGTGTGGCGTTTGTTGGCAGGACGAGTATTGGAGATTGTAATCGTGTTGTTTATAGGTTCTATGGGTGAGATCATTTGGATTTTGTGTGAAGTTCTGATATACCAATCTGTACTAGTATTTGAAGTTAGGGTTCTAGAGTTCTAGAGTGAAGTACTGTTATGTGACTTCCTTTGATACCCCTTGGGACTTAGGCTCCGGTTAGAAATTTTTTTTACCTATGTGGGTACTTACGGAACTGGTGATGAAGCGGTGACAAAACCTCTTCTCCGATTAGATTTACCAAATCTTGTAAACCATTTTCTACTAAGTACTCATGTGTAGGTGTTGACATTTCACTGTTGTTAAGGTTGCAACTTGGCAAATGCAAATCGTAAAATCACCTTTGGTAGGTACGATTGAGATATTTCGTGAATAAGACATCATCGTTTATTTTTTGTTTTATCTTCATGAAATATAATTACCAGAAAAATGTGTATGAGGTACTTAATGGTGCTTTTATACAGCACATAACCCCAGCAAGTTACACTGTAGATGTTGACAGCAATACCATTCATAACGTGCTCGATATAGAGTCAGTATTCGCTAAAAAAATCACTGTAGTAGTGACGCGTTCGGTGTTTAGTTTAGCGTGTCGCAATCACGGTACAAAGCGGGTATTTTATTGTGATTTACATACAGAAAGTGTCCATTGTAGGTGCGCGCCCTGTCACAGTTGCCCTGCGACCTCTGGCCCGCGCTTTGGTCTACTAGACCGAAGGTACTGTCCGAATTAGCTGAACTGAGTGTGTTTTTAACTTTAATTTATATATGATTAAACTTAAATCATAAAGTGTACTCCAGTCGAATGATTTGACTTCTAGTGATAAAATATTAGTGAAAAATAGACACCTGTTGAAAAGTAATTGCAGAACTATTAATTTTGTGCTGGTCAGATCTTCACTTCCTGGTAATTTATATACTATATAATTTTTCCTCTCACATGGAGAGTAAATTATGTAACTTGATTAAATGAATGCACCTCCCAAATGTTTAAGCCAAACAATAAAATAATATCATAACTTAAGGTTTAAAAATTACCGAACATTTGCTGTCTCCGGTATCACAATAATATATGAAGTACCTTCGTTTTCACCTCACTGAACTGTAATTTCCACGATACAAACATTTCCCAAAAGAGATTACGGATGGAAGCATCGTCCAGATGATCTGTTTATTGAGACAAAGTGTTACCGCTCCACCCTTAAGGGTATTATTTGTAAATATACTTGCTATAAACAGCGAAATCTTGTATCTCCATCGTTTACCCTAAACGAAGTGAGTCGACTTTCAGCGTTTCAGCCGGTCCCCGCTCCTATATTCGTGGTAGGTACTTGAAAAATAACTCAACGTTTTGTCGAGGACCCTCGGCTCCTCATCAAATTATAGAAAAGTATTAAAATTTCTTTTAAATGCTTATTGAGATTCGTTGAAATAAACATTAGGTAGAATAAAGTATAGTGATTTTGAATACAGTGTTACTCCCAACAATCGCATAAAGGTGGAAATAAGTGTATAGTAGTATAAGCAGTTACTGAAAATTACTCTTCTTGGTAGGTACAAATAACATTATTACCTATGATGACTGGAGAATAATTATGTTTGTATTTATCGCAGAAAAGTTATGTTTGTATTTATCGCAGGTTTATAAGTGCCCGGTTAATGGCAATAGGCTCGCCACCTATTGGACCATTGGACCACATTAGGACCTAAACATAAACTGGCGAAATGTGGGTGCTAGCACTTCTGCCTACCCCTTCGGGGAATATAGGCGTGAGTTTATGTTACGTTATGTTATGGAGAATAATTCCGAAGAAGAAACATTAAACGCATTCATAACTTTCATGAAAGAAAACCCTATAATTTGTAACACATGTAATCCTTCTACTTAAAAATATTATTCAAAATTGATATTTAGTGTAGCAACTTAGCACGGCACGGCACCGCAGCTGCTTAGACAACATTTTTCGCTTTTCAACATTTTTATTTATGTAGGTAGTGACTCAATCAGAAACTTGAGCTTTTAGGTCACGAGCACAATGCATTCGGAAGACATTTTACTAAATAGGTTAGTAAGAAGGTTAGAGCACAAAGCTGTGCCAAATGCTAAGGCAATCGCGTGCGTGTACCTACTTCCTGGTACCAGATTCTAAACAGAAGCGATTCAAATCGCATTTAGTTTCAACTCTGTCGTTAGTGGTCAGCCTCACTGCCGGGAAGTGCCGTGTGTTTCATTACAACAACAACCCCTTATAAATAATCGTGTTCAGTGGTTAATTTTAGACTTATCGGAACCGTAACTGTTGTTGTAAATTAGTCCACAGCTGTGCCTTCATCGACATCAGCTGCATTTCAAGAACTCTTTTCAGTTAATTCGCTCGAATGACATTTCTTAATCGTATCGTTTTACTTTATTCGATGTTATGGTAAGTGGTCTTCAGTCCGTTGAAGCACGTGGGTGGCTATTTACGTTAATGGATTCAGCTGTACAATTTATTGTCTTTCGATGACGTGTACTTACGGAATTTATATTTGCTTTCTTAAGCAAATATTACGATTCATTTGCAATACGTTTGCCTTTATAAAATATTTGTTGCACCCTGCGGTTTTCCTTGAAGATTTTATTGGTGTAATACTTACGTATTAGTTTAGTAGTTTAGCTGTACGTATCTCTGGCTCTATCTGATCAATCATGCCAGTTCAGCGAGAAGGAGTAACGAACATAATATTATACACAAACATTCACATTTATAGGTAGTATTAGTAGGATACTAAGATTAGAAGGATTAAGTGCTCTGGCTGGATACTCGTTCAACTTTTATAGTAATCCATTATAACTTATATTATGTTGGTAAAGAAGTTGAGCCCTTTCGACACAACAGTACGTGGGCTATATTAGGATAAATCCGTGTAGGAGCTTACTTATTGTACTGTTGTATTTCTATTATATCAGTAGAAAATTTTTCTCTCTAAAAATAATACGCGTTAATATCAGGATACTTTGTCCGGGTGAGAATGTCAGGCAAATATAAATATACTACGACTTGAACAGCCTTTTGCGTCCATATAATTCGTTGTTTGTAGAGACGTGTTCTCATATGTTTTTATTTTACTCGTCGTCAACGTCTTATTATAGCGAGCCCTTTGTGAGAAGTCACCGTTTACTCAAGACATTTTGTGTAAATCGGCCAACTTTCCTCACCAATGCCCTTGTCGGTTAAACAAAACATTGATGACTAAACCTCCTTTCACGTTTTTCGTATTATTGGAAGTAATTTTAACTTTATGAAGGTTGGCGCTTAAATCTGGAATTAAAGTACATTTCTGTAGCTCCATTGATTGATAATGCTGGTTATTAATAAGCTTGCTTTTGTTTGCTGCAGCAGAGGCCCCATCGAACGAGGTGGTCTCGAAGCCGCCATTGATTTCTCCTGGAACGCCAACTACGGCGCCAGTTCACAGCCCTACACCGAAACGTGAGTATTACTTATTTTTAATGGTCTCTTGGTTTTGTTTACAAAAACCCAATTGTTAGTGTGTATAATTTGAAACACAGGATCAACACAGAAACCTTACCCAAACATGCGTTCGTTTCATTTATCTTCGTGGACTACATTCATTTGTTCTCTTAAATATGTAATATATTATATATAACGCCTACATAACATACAAATCTTGGTAATGAATGCACCAATATTGGCACACAAAAATTCAGGTGTACCTATTTTTTTTTAACAGGTAACTAGTAGACTTGTTTGGCTTGTTAATTACTTTATTTGTACCTTTGACACTACCAACTGTACGTTAGCGTCATGGGCATATAGTAAATACCCTTGACACTACCATCAGTATTATTAGGTGGTGTCACGGGCCGTCACGATATAAAACCTGTAAGATAATTACTATATTCCTTTTAACATATTATATTGAATAATTGTAAGTAGAAGTTTGATTGAAAAGTTGTATAAATACCTGGTATAAAGGTGACAAATCGGAGACTATCTTCCATTTGGGAGGATGGATATACAGGGTGTATTTTTGAAACGGGACAGTAAGGGCAAGTACCTTAACCGTTGCAGTTACAGCAAAACGTTCTTAAAAGACCTTCCCTAACTTTTTGGGACATTTTGAACTGCATTCACAGATTTTGTAAAAAACTTACAGTTAGCAAAAAAAAGGCAAAAAGTTCAAAAATGTTTTTTTATGCCAATCGATTCTATTTCATGTGGGGATCAAAAAACTCTATGGGACCATTTTAGCTTTCAGTACTAGAAAAGACAGAAATCGCCAAAAACGTTTCCCATACATTTCGTACGGAAATATGATAAATCAACTCGAAACTCATAGGTCAGGTAAAATTTTGAACTTTTTTAAATAAAAAAAATCATTTAAACTTTTAAGAAATTGGTTTATGAAATAAATTGCTCAAAATGATTTCCATTTTCACGAATACATAAGTCTATCCTTTTTTGCACTGAACGAATGGTGGCTAATAATGTTCTGGGATGAATATTACGTAAAATGGTCATTAATGCATCCTTGAGCTCTTGAACACTGGCGTACGTCGTCTTATACACCTCGTTTTTCACGAAGCCCCATAAAAAAAATCAAGTGGTGTTAGATCGGGGCTACGAGGTGGCCACTGTGTTGGACCATGTGTACCTATCCACTGTGTACCGAATAGGCGGCTCAAATTGGAACGTGAAAGGTGACTGTTATGTGGCGGAGCACCATCTTGTTGAAAATGAACTTTTCGCAATTCCGACAGGGGCCATTCGTCCATCTCGTTTTCAAGATGGTGTTTCAAAAGATTTGTAATAACCTTTCTTGTTGGCACATGCCGCAACGGATACTTATTGCGGTACCACACTAATGCAGCTCCCGCATTTCGATTATTGACAAAATACGCTTCTAATAAGTCAATTTTTTCACGATTAGAAGACATTTTAGCGAAAATCCTTAATTAATAACTCATACGAAGTTTCTCAGCTGAAACTAAGTATAACACACAGATTTTCGAATCAAATTCGAAATTTGAGGGTAAAAATTCTTTTTATTTACTTTACAGTCAATTCTACCCACTTCCTGGCCATAACAAAAAGTTAGACCATCGTAGAAATTTGTATCTGTTGCCGAAATGTATGGGAAACGTTATTGGCGATTTCTGTCTTTCCTAGTACTGAAAGCTAAAATGGTCTCATAGAGCTTTTTGATCCCCACATGAAATAGAATTGATTGGCATAAAAAAAAATTTTTGGACTTCTTGCATTTTTTTTGCCAACTGTAAGTTTTTTACAAAATCTGTGAATGCAGTTCAAAATATGTCAAAAAGTTAGGGAAGGTCTTCTAAGAACGTTTTGCTGTAACTGCAACGGTTAAGGTACTTGCCCTTACTGCCCCGTTTCAAAAATACACCCTGTATAATTTTGTTACACTATCACTTAATTCTCAATCATATATTCTAACAACATCTTATGTCCTTTCATTCATAAATTCACAATATAATAATATAAGAAAATGCCGGCCTATTCCCAACCGGTGACTTATGTTTGATTATTACTGGATAACTGGTAGACTAACCTAATATCTGCTAAGTGCTTTATTCATCAATAGGATTATTTATAACATCTCTAAAGAGAATCGACGGTGTTTAAAGATTGTGAATTTCGTCTCACGCAGACTGATATTACTGCATTATGATTATCAATAAAGGCCAAATATATTTATTTCTATGCAGCTAATTCCTCTCTTCGTTTGTTTATTAGATATAGATAAAAATAAACTATTTTATGAGGAAAATTATTTATTCTGATCGGACAGGTGAAAATTAGACATTGTTCTTTGAAAAACTTGAACTTTAGAAAATTTACTGTATCTTTGAAAATGAGAAAAAGTGTTTTTATTGAGAAGCGATTATCGCGATAATTCTTCAAACGAGACATAGCGCATTACTCATTGACAGAATACATAACACACAAAACAAGATGCGGTAAACAAGATAACTGGATACATTATGCCGTTGGTCACTCCATATTAGCAAGTAAAATTGCCCGATTGTGATGCGGCGACCTAACTTACTTGCTCCTTGTTTGCATGCCTCCCTCGGTTCTGAACGTTATAATAACATACATTCGACAGCAACATCTGCAAACTATTTAAAAGACTAGCTGCAGTACCTATTTGAACATACTTTAAAAATATATCATATGGATAATAATTGAACAGAAGGTTTCGATGTAACAATAGATTTGCACCTTAATAGTCGTGCATTATTTTGTTTGTATCATTCACATGTTCACTTAACAGAACTAATATTAGACTATGCAAATGTATGAACTAATTTGTATTGTTATTGTGTGTTATACTGGAAACGTTTTAAACTCACAACAAAAGTCATTTATTCTGTTCAAGCGTTTAGGCTCACAGCAACAGTAAAAACTAGGTACATAGGCATACAGCATACTTCAACTGTATGAGTTGCTTGTAATCGTATTTATGCCTATAAACTATTAGCGCCATTTCTATAAAAATACTCCACTTTGTCCTACACTGATTAATGTATTTTCAAACAATAAAAAAACGTAGTCGAACTGTTCACGCGTTCAGTCGACACATTCACCTTATAACCCTTTGACAGTGTGCCAAAAAAGCAGCGCCGGAGTTAGCGCCCGGAGTCGTTTTGGCACACTGGCCGGAATCTATGTGGCGATTATGTCATGCATCGTGATTTTGAACGTCCGTTTGTTATTTTGTAGCCGCCACAAACAAATATCAAAATTGAGTTTTATTGGAATGAAGAAAGCGAACGCACGGGGCGTGGGGTGCGCATCTGAGATATTTCTAGAAGGTCGAGCATGCATATCGTTTATTTGGTTGTTGCTGCACAATATGTGTCGGTTCGCAATATGCCACAGATAGGTGTATTACTTATATTGTAGTGTAATTTCGCAAATCTTGATAGTATGCAATGCATTAGATTTGATTGGAAAGCAATAAATTATTGAAACTAGAGTTACGGCAGCACTGAATGCGTATTCAGTGCTGGCGTAACTCTAGTAGAATAAGCGTGAATGTTGACTTGACCTATTAATTTGAAGATTTTTATATTGTACGCTGAATCAATTAAATATTATAATAAAGTACTTATATAGGTCTTCTACGAATTTCATTTATGTTTAATGAAAAGACTAGGCACTAGAGTTATGCTTTCTTTTTCACTGATAGATATTCACATAACATATTATATGTGACGTATTATACTTATATTTTTATAATTATTTCAATCAAACAATCAATCCACAACTCTGCAGTCCACTGCTTGACATATGCCTCTCTCAATGTGCGCCATTTCACCCTATCACCGCCTTCCGTATCCAGCCATTTTTTTCAAGTCGTCAGTCTATCGGGCTATTTCAGGTCGTCAAATTAGTCAATATATTAGAGTTAAAAGAATTGAAATGCAGATTTGGATTAAAAAAAAAAAATTATAATTAAAACTGGCTGAATTAACAACCTCGCTTGACTTCCTCGTCAAACTACTGTAAATACTAGTGATAAAATATATTACGAATATTTGCAAAAAAGGATGTAAACAAACTATGTATAAAATAATAATTTTGGATCAGTTTTTTGAACACCTTCATAAATAATACTAAAGAATCCGGTAAAGGAAACCGGCAAGATAACGTTTATAACTATTTTGCTACTGACACATCAATTTATTCATGTGTTTTTTTTATGTAATGGTCACGTCAATATTACTTTACCTCGCCGTTATAATTTGAAGGTGAAATAAACACATTTAAGTAATTCGAAATACATCGGGAAAAAGAAGCGCTCAAGTAGGACTTGAACCCCTATCCCTTAAAGGGGGAATGCTCTTCCAAAGGGTCGTGGGTTCAAGTCCCACTTGAGCGCTTCTTTTTCCCGATGTATTTCGAATTTAAAAATTAACATAATAAATGCTATAATATCATATTTATATATATCATAGCTACCTAACTACCTATGTAACGTACATTGTGCGTATCCTAAATAAATGTTTTTTCTTTCTTTCTTTCTTTCTTTCTATGAAAATTTCATTAAAACATTTAAATAATGCTTTGCCATATTTATTTCAGGCGATTTTATTCATAAATACTGCGTTTTTTTTCTGATTTCTTTCCATTAGTTAAAATTATAATAAGTTATTTCCATCAGTTACATTTTAATCTACGCTGTAATTTCTCAAATGTTGTGCATAAAACATGAGATGACTATGTAGGTATCATTAAAACTGTTATAGTGTATTACCTCATCTCGAGTGCCACACGATCGAACCACGAAAGATCCGCTTCATTGGCACACTTTGACGCTATTTTGGGCAAATTACTTTGGTTAATACTTTTATTTAAATTGGTAGAAAGTGGTGTGTCATTTGGTACGCTGTACATGCCTGTGGAATGAAAAGGAATGTGATACTTACCTTCTTTTAAATGGGTTACCCTAGCCCTACCAAGATTTCCAGGTCACAAGTCGACCTAATTTGCTAGCACCGGCACCGGCTAAAAAACCGGACAAGGCATTGACACAAGTTCCCTTAATTGCCAAACAAAATAAAGATAAATTATAAGCGGATCGGCCGTGCTTAAAAAAAGGGTATCCAAGGTAAATGCGTTGGGTGCAACCCGAAACAACGCTTAGGCACATGATAAGCATAACTATAAAGCGAGTTAAAAACAATGAACACTTTCTCTAATTAGTTAATTCAAGAAACGATTTAATCAGTTGGAAACCAGGTTCATCCAGTTCGTAACTCATAAGGCAAATTAACATGAGTCAATGGTCAACAACCTACCTCATTTAATTGCTGCGGCCTATAAATTTTGTAAGGATACCTAAACTTTCAATTTTTTGGAGATATAGAACACTAGATTTGGCCGTGGCTCCGCCCGCGTGGATGTCGGTTATCGCGACCAAACATAGACTATGTCCTTTCTCAAGGTTTAACCTATCCCTTTACCTGTATGTAAATGTAAGAAGACGGTAGTTGTATGTGGTGATTTTAATGTTAATATATTAGAAAAATCCCAAAACGCGTTAAGGTTCCTCAATCTTTTTAAATCTTTTAACTTGCAAAATCTTTTTTGTGAACCAACTCGCACCACACCCACAACAGCTACCTGCTTGGATAATATTTTTACTGACGGCAATGTAAATGAGAAATCTAAAATAAAATTTATAAAATCAGATCATACAGGTCAGTTAGCTAGATTTGAGCACCAACATGTCCCATTACCTAAAAAAATTATTGTATGTAGACCAATCACAACTTATCGATTAGAAAAATTTAAAGAAAACATTAACAATAAAGTACCTCTTTTGGAGCCGAACCGTAACGAAAACCCGAATGATCTCTACAGAGATTTGTTCGGAGTAATCCAAAACGAATTTAATAACATTTTCACAAAAAAAAACAATAAACGTTAATCAATTCAAAATTAAATTCAGTGATTGGGCTACACCTGGAATCTATAAAAGTAGAAAGAAATTGTATGAATTATATGAGACAAAGGCATGTACAAATGATCCACAAGTAATTGAATATACTAAAAAGTACTCAAAAATGTTCAAGAAAGTCTGTTCAATAGCCAAATCCAATTATATTCGGACTAAAATACAAGAAGCTGACAATAAAATTAAAGCAACATGGAATGTTATAAACAAAGAAACCTGTAAAACAAGGTCACGTGATCGATCTTTTGAGTTAAAAATAGATGATAAACACATTAATACTGATTCTGCAGTGGCCAATGCATTTGAATCTTTTTTTACAAATGTTCCAATTACCACTACAAGTAAATTAAATTCCTCAACAAACTCAGCTGCTATTCTACTTGAATCTAGTGTTGAAAAATTTAGTGTTAACTTTGATTTTCAGTATATTGACCCCGCAACCATACTTGAGACCTTTAAGCAACTAAATATAAAAAAGACAGAGGATCTTTGGGGCATTTCTACCAATATAATAAAATCAGTAATCCCCGTTATTGCACCATATCTCGCATTCATATTTAATCAATGTATAGAAGATAAACAGTTTCCTACTCTCATGAAGTATAGTAAAATCATACCGTTATTCAAAACAGGGGACAAAAGTGATCCATCAAATTTTCGGCCCATCTCCATACTCCCAGCCCTTAGTAAAATCTTTGAAAAAATTATATTTAATCAACTGCTTTCACATTTTACGCATAACAAGCTACTTCATGATAAACAGTTTGGTTTCACTAAAGGTAGAAATACGACAGATGCAGGAATTGAACTCGTTAAACATATATTTGATGCATGGGAAAAAAAGCAGGATGCCATCGGTATCTTCTGTGATCTATCAAAAGCTTTTGATTGTGTTGATCATGAGACTTTGTTAATAAAATTAGGTCATTATGGTGTTTCGAACGGCTCACTTGGCTTGCTTAAGTCTTACCTCACTGGCAGAGTACAAAAAGTTAACATCAATGGCACCAATTCATCTGGAGCCCCTTTAGTCATGGGAGTACCCCAGGGCTCGATATTAGGACCCCTTTTGTTCTTGATATATGTTAATGATCTTCCTTACTTCAGTAAAGATCTTTGTGAAATAGTATTATTTGCTGATGACACATCATTAATTTTTAAACGTGATAGACAAACAGAAGTACTTGACGATGTAAATAATACCCTTTCTAAAATTTTGCATTGGTTTACAAGTAACAACTTGCTGCTCAATGCTAAGAAAACAAAATGTGTAAAGTTTACTATGCCTAATGTAAAACAGGTTGATACTAGTATTACAATGAACGATGAATCTGTTCAAATAGTTGATACCACAGTTTTTCTTGGAATAACTATAGATAATAAACTGCAATGGGGTTCTCATATCACAGCCTTAGCAGGAAGACTTAGCTCAGCTGCCTATGCGGTTAGAAAAATGAGGTCATTAACTGATGAGGAAACGGCACGATTAGTTTATTTTAGCTACTTTCATAGCGTTATGTCGTATGGTCTGATGCTGTGGGGCTCAGCTGCCGATATTGAGACTATTTTCATATTACAGAAACGCGCGATACGAGCAATCTATGGCCTCGGACCCCGTGACTCGCTGAGAGAAGTTTTTAAGGAAATTAATATTTTAACAGTTGCTTCCCAATACATTTATGATAATATCTTATATGTACGCAAGAATCTAGATCTCTTCAAAAAAAACTCTGACCAACACAATTATAATACCAGAAACAAAAATAAACTTGCAGTGCCAAAACTCAGGCTTCATAAGGTTGGTAATTCGTTTGTAGGCAATTGTATAAAATTGTTTAATAAAATGCCTCAGGATCTGATAGACATGCCACTTAATAAATTTAAAATTCAAGTGAAAAATTGCTTAATAAAAAAAGGTTACTATAAATTAGACGAATATTTAAATGATAAAGATGCATGGTCATCCTAATCTCATCTCTTGCTCGCACTGTAAAAAATTGCTATAAATAAAACCATATTTAAAATAAAAAAAAAAAGGATAATCGAGTTTACTGAGTTTCTTGCTGGTCTCTTCTCAGTAGAACCACCTACCGAACCAGCGAAAGAATCATTTTCTAATGATTTATTTTATTTATTTTTTCTGTGATTGACATTACCTACTTGTAAAATTCTGACGTTCATATGTGCTCTTTATGTGCCTAAACTGAATAAATGAAATTGATTCTTTGATTCTTTGATTCTTTGACCAAATTTCATCAAAATCGGTTCAGTGGTTGAGGCGTGAAAGCGTAACATACAGACAGACAGACAGAGTTACTTTCGCATTTATAATATTAGTATGGATTGTGTGTAGTGTATGGATCTTGCCAAGACTGGGATCTAGCGCAGGTTCTCCTCTCGTAATTAGGAGGACAGACGACAATTATTCCAATGAAGACTGCGTAAGGCCCATCTGAAGAAGAAGAAGTACCGTTGAATCAGGAACCACGCCAAGACGATGAGAACTAAGTCGCCTTACTCTATCTTACAAATTATGACTGTACCACCATCAGTCGGTAATGGGACGCAGTCGAACGAACGTACAGATGTTTTCTTACGTGCTTATAAGATTAGAGGTACATATTCCTAATAGTAATATATAGTAGTTATTTGCAATAGAACTTAATTTTTTTCGCATTTAAGCAATAAAATGGGGTGAAAGGTAGGTACAATTCAATTCAAGTACATTTTAAATTTATGTAAGTACGTATACAAAGTTGGTTGACTCAGTAGTCAAATAACCCTGTGCATTCATTAACCTACCAGTACCCCTGCTTTGTCATTTTGCAACCAAAGTCCGTAGATACAAACATCAAGGTTAAACTAAATAAAAGCTTGTTAAAATCATATATAATTTCGTAATTCTGTATCTTTTGTATTCCAATATTTCAAGATTTACTCTGCATTTACCTATACCAGTCTAGAAGCTTCGAACAACATGCATTTAAACTATATACTGATTGAATATAAGTGCGTTGCGACAGTGGAAGTGGTCAATCAGACTACATGACCTGTAAGTCTAGATACTGCGCTGGGGCTAGTTGTAATCCACTTTGAGACCACCTACCATGTTATCTAACACATCCCGATTTGGATTGTCACTTGCGCGTATGTACATTTTTAGGTGGCCAGCTTACCTTCCATGTCTCCATGATGATTACAATTTGCTTTAAGTTAGCAATCACGTTAGCAGATTATGATCAAGATTGCTTAGATTAAGAGTTCTCATGGCCACCTTCTTACTCTCTATCTTCAGACCTGGACCAGGGTTTGCCAAGTTAAAAAAATTAATCTCAAGCTCGATAGTTTTGTCTTAATTAGTTTAGGAGTTTCTATGGCCACCTTCTTACTTCATCTTCAGACCCTGAACACCACGTAACAAAAAAATAGTATTTCAAAGATAATAAATGGATAATTTTTTACCCCTAGTCCAGTTGACCGGGCAACTTAACTGCACTACGGGTATTCTCGTAGTAATAGATGATAATTACATAGTATTTAATTAATCCTTTTTACAATTGCCTTTATTTTGAGAGATAGTGGACAGAATGCTTACAATGTGGTAAATTTGTCTACCTACCAAAGGTATTTTAATATGTCAGCATGAGAGTTTCTGTAAATATCGATGGGCAAACTGTAAACATGCGCCTAAAATATCGACGGCAGTGAGGAAGGGTTAAGCGATACCCACTACTAAAACAATCATTAAATGTGAAGAGTTGGAAGACATGCTTAAAGATAGATAGATAGAAGAAAGAAATGATAATAAAGTGAATACAAGCCTTGATTACACTTCATTACTATACTAGCTGATGCCTACATCGCACGTCACGACATTAGATGTCGGTTCTTGCTATCATCATCTACATGAAGACGTTATCCTGATTGCATTCAAGGACGATATACCCTCGGAGCTCATTACTCCTCCACTTCACAACCATCTTGGGTGTCCATGGTAGTGGACGGTCCTATCTCCGGTTTTACTTTATTAATTGCCATCAAATAAAATAAAATAATGACATCAAAAGCCGCTCAGTAGTTTTTGTGTTCATCGCAGTGAGACAGAAATAGTTCCAATGTACAGAAACGATTTTACAATTATATTATCCTAGTACCTACTGATAAATTGAACTTGGAATACTCCAAAGTCTAACATTTACGATAACGTAATAAAAAGTTAGTTTTACGCTATGAAAAGTAGCTTATGTCTATAACTCATAGACAATAAGTAAATAAATACGTAGATTGGATCGTGTATTATTTTAAACATTTTGCCATGGTTCTTGTTTATGTTGCAATTAATTTGATTAACTACTACCTTCTATTCATTTTTTATTATTTACTAGCTTTTGCCCGCGGCTCCGCCCGCGTGGTAGTCGGTTATCACGACCAAACATAGCCTATGTCCTTCCTCAAAGTCTAATCTACCCCTATACTAAATTTCATCAAAATCGGTTCAGTGGTTACGGCGTGAAAGCGTAACATACAGACAGAGTTACTTTCGCATTTATAATATTAGTATGGATTATTGATTTGGACTCAAATTACGTAGTTCAAATAAGGAAAGGTGAATTGAGTTTCGTAATTACCGTGAAACGAATCTAATGTGCGTTAGGTATTTTTCTTTCTTCCCCCCCCCCTCTCCGGGGCAAGATGGTTACACTGTGATTCCCATCCCACACTCAAGAGGGCTATCTCGAAATTGGCGATCACCTACCAACCGGGTGCGAGCTCAGCATTTGAGACCCTAAATAGCGATGTGCAGTTTTAGTCGGTTCGAGTCCGACGACTACGACATAACAGCCCCAGCGGCGCATCCACTATTATCCATGAGGATTGTAGTACGAAAAAGAAGATATTATTGTCTTTGAAAACTTTGAAAATGCTTATAACTTAGATTTCACTGTAATGTCTGCTGATAGGCATGAAATTGGAAACATTACTATTTTTATACTGAGACGAGGTCAAATATTGCAACTATGGACCTACCTATTTTCAATGTTCTTGCATTTATGTTAAACAATATTGCTAGTAAATATCACGAAAACCTGATTAGATTTTATACAATTTGTGACGCATAAAGATTAGATTTATTTTTGTTATATAATAACATTTTACTCAACAAAAATCAGATCGCAGTTGGTCGTTCTTTTTGCTATCTCAAGTAATTGAGATGATAACGCTAACATTATCGACTTAGCTACTCATAGATATTCATATATAAATAGCGTTTTAAAATATGCAAACCTAAACAATAAAAAAACATGATAAAAATTAATAATATATGATAATATTATTATCTTAGGTTGAATTTCACCGCGTTTTACTCAATTTAAAGTAATTAACACATTTACTCAATGTTTTCATTACGTAAAACGTGAAAATTCAGTTTAGTTAATGAGATTGTCGCTGGTGAACTCTAACCTTATACATATAATATGTATATCTGTTATAGATAATCGTTTATCTAGTTAACATTATAGTCTTACTTATAGATTTACCTTTATTGATATACCTACTTAATAATATGCATATATACATGTGTATAAAAATAAAAGCATTTCAAGGTTGCTTCACGCAAAATATACAAACAAATACCTGCGCACGTATACTTACTTATATCTATGTCTTATTGTTTTTGAATAAACCTGAGATAACATATTTTGTTTGCGTCCCATCCAATCCCTAATAAGTAAAGCCCATTGTGTTTTTAGGTTCCTGCCCGTTATTCCTCCTTAAAAAGGGCACAGAGAGTGTGTGTAATATTAATTAGCAATATATGATTGAAACGATTCGTGATAATACAGTCGGATAGCATAGCGGGCGGCGGCGTGCGGGCTCTTGTAGGCTACTGTCGGCATCGCGCGCGCACCACTCGCGTACACGTCTCCGCGTAAAAATAAAGTCCACAGCTCGCGCTCGCGCACTTCAACCCATTTATAATTATCAGTAAATCGCCGTGCGAGTGCATGACTGCCGCGGACGGCGACCGCTCGCCTAAAAGAAAATTACACCCGCTAATCTCGAAGTTAAACTACGCTCCATCCGTTCACCGGACCTTTATTCGATTTAGACACGAACGACTAACGAAATCCCTAAAATACGTCACGGCTGAACTTTGTCAAAATCGTCACTCCTACGTATTACCGGTGTCGTGAGACGCGTGAATTTGTCTGTGAATGGATAGTGTGTTGTGTGATATAGATTGCGTAGTGTCAGTGATAACAGTGTAGCGATTTTAAACATGCCGGAACGCCCTAAGCGCCGTAAAAACAATAAAAACAAACGTAAAAATAAACATGTTAGACCGGATGCTAGCAAAAACAATAGTGAAGTAAATAATGTAGATTTGAACGACGGTGAGACATGTAACGAAGACACTGAAAAAAATCCTGTAGATCCAATATTATCAAATATAGCTTCAGAAGATACATTATTAATTCAAGATGAGGTTACAAGAACTTCGAAAGACATTACAAAACTCGATATTACTCCTAACCGTTCAGATTGTTCGATTGAAGATATGAATAATAATAATAGTCTCGTTAAGGAAACGGTACATAATATTGCGCTAGAAAATGTTGAAAATTTGGACGTTACTGATTCAATTTCGTACATCGTGGAATCTCCTGACCAGTCTCTCAATAAAACAAAAACGAAATTAAAAAGTGTGAAAAGCAAAAGCCTTGATAATGAGGATGGCACAAACATAGTAGAAATAACTGATGATGCTATTCTAAATGATGGAGATAGCCCTTTGGAATTAATAGATGGTCAAAACATAATAATATCACAGGTGGAGTCGGACATCGAGTGGGAGAAAACTTGTGAATTAATTGACAATAATACGTCACAATCAGAAAAAGTAGCAACTGGGACATTATCTGTCACCACGTTACCACTTGCTGTAGCCCAATGTGATCAGAACAAGTCATTGACTCCTGAAGAAGAAAAATCACTTAGGAGTTATTTAAAAACTCTAAATTTAGTAACACAACCAGAAAATATTAATGCAATAGAAATAAAAACTGAAATAGAGCAAATAATAAACCAAGAAATTAAACAAAGATTACGTAAAAAAGCTTTAGCTGATGATTTCTGTCTACACCGTTTAGGTCCTTCAAGAATATTAGATGTTATTGATGAAGAAGGTAGTAGTGAATCATCTATGACATCACGACGCCAATCCTATCTTAGTGACAAAAAAAGTGATATAGAGGACTTAGAAGATGACGTGTTTGAGGATAATAAATGCAAAATAAGTAAACGTAAATCAGTAGCATGTAGTACTTCCGGGCATAAAGTAAATACTGGACATTTAGTACCTCAAGAATGTGTTCTTGTAGGAGCCAAAATGAAAGAACCAGAAATTACTGAAGCTAGGGGAGATTGGACAATGAAGACAGTAGAAAAACTGACTGGTGCTGAAGTCGTATATTTAACGGATACGTCAAGCAGCAGTAGTTCTTTACATGAAATTGGTGATGATGATGATGGTGTGGATACTGATGTATCAATACGCATGATGACACCAACCATAGAGGTAACAGATACAGAGAACTTTTTAAAGAGGACATTTGTTTCCGTTTCTCAAGAGGGTAAAGAAAAAAAGTCAGATGAAAGTCCTCAAATTAATACCGCTTATGAAACAGATGAAGAAACAAAACAACAGGTGAATAAAAATACCATTGATCTTGAAATAAATTATGAGATTGATCCTAAATTATTTGAAACCACTGAAGTAACAAATAGCAGAGATAAAACTGAAGACAAATCAATCGATATAAACCAATCTGCCAACACTAATGGACTTATAGAAAAAATAATACATATTGAAATTGAAAAAGGCCCTACAGAAATGAAAACGGATGTAAAAAGTAATTGTGTGCAAAATTTACATGAAATTGTGGTTTTGTCTACTGATGACATCAAAACTAATTTATATGTCAAAGATATCGATGAGATAAAACATATTCAACAAAACACCCACGAACTTAAAGATGACAAGGAAGTAAATCGACAAGCAGAAAGCCAAATTAAACAAACTGAATATGATATAGAAGCAAAAATAATAAAATGTGAATTTAATGATGCAATAAATAACTTAATAAAAGAAGTAACATCTGATTCAGAAGGAGTTGATGAAAATCCAAAAGATATATTTACACGACAAGATTCTTCTAGTAGTGTAGATTCCTCGCAATGTACCGCTAAATATAACCCTAATTATGAATCTTTAAATGACATATCTAATATTCTGCATGATGAAACAAGTAATAAAATTAAAACAGAACACATTTCTTCAGTTGCAAGTCACGTTAAAGATGTGTTTGAATGTGTTACAGGAACTACTACTCAAAATAAAGGCAAACTCTATACTGGCAATACAGAACAGCCCCTAAAACTGAAAGACTTGTGTGTGAGAAACATAGCATCGTTACCATATGGTGATAAAATATTGGAAGAATTAGCATCTGTATCAAAACGCCTACAAAATTTTACTACTGAAGGAAAACCTATTCATACAACGTTCAAAAATCAAGATCAATTAAATAGTATGCCTCGTTATCGTTTACCTGATGTTTCTACAATAGAAAGTATATCTTTACCAACCAAAGTAAAAGACCCTACACCACCTCCAATCCATCCACGGCATTCTTCTCTGAAAAAATCGAATAATGATGAGCAGTGGACTGCTATACCAACCAAATCCGAACCAGTATACATGTGTTTATCACCTTCTCAAAAAATGTTAATGGAGAAAACTAACACTGTCATCACAAAAGAAGACGCCAGTCAACTTGTCGATATGCACACTAAATATGTGGACAGGCGAGGATATAATGAGGATTATAGGAATGATAAGGAACGAGAACAAAATGAATATTACAATCCTCCCATAGTACCTTTTAAATCTCAAACTGGAAGTCGTTTACTTGCATTAATCCGAGATCCATCCCTTACACGGAATATCAATTCTTTAAATGATCGTTTAAATCACAGTTTTGATGAGTTACAAATAAAACGTAAAGCTCTTACACCTCTTACAAAAAATAATAAAAATGAATTGAATTTTACTCAAAACTTTTCCTTTAAGCCTATTCCTCCTCCACGACCTAAAAAATATTCATCATCATTTTATGAAAGTGATGAATGCTCAGACTTTACTGAAAATACTGTGAGATCAATGAAGAGTGAGAGAAAACATTTCCATTACTCCACGGGAAATCTGAATAAAGAAATAGAAGATGACATTTCTTCAATTCAAAATATGCATCGTTATTTATTAGATACAAAAAACGAGCTACATAGCCACAAAAATAGCCCCAGGCGCCCATCATTACCAAAGGATTTGTGTGAGCAGCAAATGGAATATATCCGAAAAAAAGAAAAAGAAGTAGAAGCAGAACTTCAGCGCCTTGAAGCATTAAAAAATACAGTATCGCCTGTACTAAGAAAAGGACCAAGAGCACCTGTGTTTTCAGATAAAGAGATAATCAGTGAAAAGATAAAAGATAACAATAGTTATTTCATCTCGCATAAAAAAGATTTTGGAATGAGTTCACAAAGTCATGACACTAAAAAAGGGAAAATGTCTTCGTTATTCAGTAGTAGTCAAGAAGAACTATTACGTGAAAAAATGTATTCTGAATATGTAACACAAATGGCAGAACGTGAGGAGAGAAAACAGCACAAAGTTATTAAAATAACTACTTCTCCAAGTGTAGTAAATAGTAAAATTTCTAAAAGTATGTCAGCGCTCAATGCATTTGATTCAAGTGTCAACAATCGTATTGAAAAGGAGTTTATATCAAAGGCTAGGGAGAGATGGGATAAATTAGGTATAAAAGATCCAGAAACTGAAGATGAACGGGATTACACGCAGGACGTTTATAGGGAACCCAAAGTGATTGAACATAAAATAAAAGTGATTGAAGGCGGCAAAGAAAAAGACGTTAAAAAATTACCAAGTCACCTGCAAGAGTTTGTTCAGTTTACAGCAAAAGACAAGGAACAGTGCGCGGGCAGCTCTGGTGAGTCCAAAGCTGGACCAGCAACCCCGCATCTTGTGATTCTGTGTGCAGTGATCATTATTGTGATAGCAGCTGGCAAATATTTGTTGCGATTGTTGCGCTATAATTAAAAACTAACACGATTGCATATTATATACTTTGTTATTGGTGCTCGGATTAATTTGAATGCTTTAGTGTGTAGTGTATGTAGACGTAGTTCTGTGTAGCATTGCATGAAAATATAGTGGCAAAATTTTAACTACGTATTTCTTTATCACATTATCGCTCCTAGGTATACAAGATAATTCAGAAAATCCTTGCCCACTTGTCAATACTATTCAGGTGAGTTTATGTTATGTTCTTAGTTTAAATAGATATAAAATGCCTACAGGATTTATATTCACAGGTTTTTGTATTTATACTCATCGTATGTTCCATTTATGAAATGCAAATGCTTGAAACGCGTCACATGTTTCTTGTTATTCCTATTGGTACATTGAAGCGCATATTCTGTTTGTGTAAATTGATTATTTCACCATCCATTATAATGACAAAAACCACTATAAACACTATTTAGACAGTTTGTTAACAAGTGAACTAAATTTACCTTTTGAAGGCCCATATATTATCAACTATTATCGTTATTGAAACAAATTGAAATATTATTTATGAATGAATTTTCATGCTGGATCTGTTTCAAATTGGACCACTATTTTCGTTTTACGATTATAATGCTGTATGGTATATTTCACCTTTTAGTAGCAATTCAAATATGAATATAGATACTGATTATCGCCGTGGAGTTAAACTTATATACCCATTATGTATATTAATGACATTGTTGTTAATATAACAATAGTATTGTAGTTGCAGGACGTTTCATTTCACGTTTCGATAACAAGTGCCGGAGCAGGTGATAGACAGCTGTTTGTATCTCTACGGTTAACAGATAAATGTCTTATCTCGACCAATGTACACAATCACAAATGTACCTAATAATTAGATCAAGACTGAATATAATATCAACATTCATTATTTATGACATCTATATTTAGAAACATAAATAGTATTCCTTTAAGTTAAGTTCGATTTATGATTACTTACGTTTATATCAAGTACTAGCTTTTGCCCATGGCCGCGGATGTCGTTTATTGCGCCCAAACATAAGCTATGTGTTAATCCAGGGTGTCAAAATTTTGTTAAAATCGGTCCAGCCGTTTAGCCGTGAAAGAGTAACAAACACCCATTCATCCGTTCATCCATCGATACTTAAAAACTTTCGCTTGCATAATATTAATAGGATTATAATGATATAATAACTTAGTCAAGCTATCGAAATAGGTGTAGGTAGCCTATAAACATTATATAATTATAGTGTTTAGGTTGAATTAAGTAGAAAAATAAAAGTAAATGATTATCTGAATGATTAACTATGAAACTGAAATGAAAACAGGCGATATTAAAAAAAACATACCAAAATAGTCAAAATTGAATCGTCGCATCGTAATAACGTAAGTCGTCTGTACATTTTCCAATATCACACAGGAATAAAGTGCCTGCCGAGGCAAGTGCGTCGTCCGTGAAAATATTTGGATCGTCTAAATCTGTGCTAAATGAGATTTGGTGACTCAAAGTCGCAAACGCATACCTTATTATATCGTTAACTACGTGTCTTTAAATATAAACATATGATAGTCTACAAAAAGTTTGCAAGCGAAAATACGTAAACAAGAAACATAATTCAAATTAAACTTTGTTACGACTGCGCTCATAATATACTTTAGTAGTTAAAACATGAGTTTGCACAAAGTTTACGATAGATTATGATTAGTTAATTTCTTGCCTCTATAATTTCTTTTATATTGGTGATAGGTACTTCAAAAATGTATATTGATATTTTTTAGAATATAAATAAGATCTGTGTAGGGCAACGGACAACGCTGTGACCCAGGAGAGGTCCGATAAAACTTAAAAAGAAACCTGGGATGGTGTTAACTATTCTTGAAAAAGAAGAAGAATAAAAAAATTACCTAGATTTTTATTTAAAAATTAGCAACCGAAATTACAAATATTCCCGCTAACCCAATTAAGCTATTTTGATTGTGCTAGAAGTAGGTTCACGTCGGTAGTGTAATCGCCAGGATCTAACCTGGGACCTCTCGATCGTAAGGCCAACTTCCTAACCACTAAGCTACCGACGCTTCTGATTCTGTTAAACGCAGATAAAAATAGGCAATATTGAATACATCGAACCACTTAGTTTTGGTAGAAAATAGTAGCAATATTATTTCATTTAAAAACTTTTATATCGCATGATTACTTACGTTTAAATTTAATCTGCTCTTCACTTTAATAATTTCTAAAATTATTTGTGAATTTTAATAATGAACCTACATTGTTAAAATTCATAATCAACATCTGCTATGCATAAATAACAAGCCATCGATGTCACTAAAGGGTCGGTTATATCTAAATTATCAATCACCGTTTATTAAATTGTCCAATCCCGAGTGCGGCAGTAACGAAGGCATTTCAATTAACATCACAGACTATATAATGCCTATCGAATAAATAATTACTGGGATCGGTTCGAAATATTATGAGTTATGATATTATACTGTTTGTTGTTTCTAAAGGTTTGGTAAAAATACTATGTCACTGACCAAGCTAAAACAATCCTTTGTCGTATTCTGTCGTAATATTGTTTCACGTTTGCTGGCGAGATAAAACTTCAGACTCTAGAATTCGACACGATACTTCAGAAAATATATTGCAAATACGTGTACTTGGCGATGTTTTTCGCTGTTGTGGAGCAGCAGTAAAAATTTCTGCCCCAGACAGAACGAATCGCACATTATACTGCATCCGTTTACGTCAAAATTTTCTTAATGACATTCCTGTTTTTATTTGGGTCGTAATTCCGGAAAATTTTATTTATTTTTCCTAATTATAGAATTCTTAGTAATAACAATTTGTAATTATCTAATACAAACGGTAAAGATTCTAATTTTTATGTGTGACCTCAAAACTAATCATTAAACATAATTATTGTACATACTTACATAGTGTATTATGTTAGTAAGTGAAAATGAAACTAGGCCTATTATAACAGCTCATGTTTTATGTTATTTAGTGCTGACGTGTTACCTCACTCATGGACATAGGCAGTGTTAACTATTATTATGTGTGAACTGAAGTAACTACCGTTTTCCAGTCCTACGTTCATACAAATAATATAATATACAAACTATTAGCAATGAGAATGCCTCTTGTTTCTTTTATATTGGTGTGAACACGACTTATAGACACAATGCTTTACAGCTATACATTTGTTTAAGTCGAGTTCCCGAAAACTTTAGTCGTTTCAGTGACGTTCAAACTCGTACCAAAGATATGGAGAACCATTTTTAGTGCTTTTACTTTGGGTTTAACATAAGAACGAAAATTACAAAAGTTGACTCCTAATGATAGGTCTAAATGGTGAACCTTCAACTTCTCTATATAAATATAGCTGTGACAAATAGACAGACAAACTAGTCGGATTTTAATTTTAGTGTCAATGATGTAAGCTACGGTAACAACACCGTACGTAATCACTAAAAACTATTGGATAAGAGAAGTTTCTCAGCTTCCAACAAAAACAATTTTATTTTTACGAAGAAAAAGAGTTTCTGATCAGGAAATTACATATTCAGTAAGTTTCGTAGGCAGCATGTGATAAATTATATAATATTGATGACAAAAGAATCTACTATCATAACATTTCTTTTTTGATGTCATAGTAAAGTCACAAAGATAGTACATAAAAGCAAATGGTGAATATAAAAGGGAATAGTATATAAAGAGATAAAAATACTCAGTGTTTGTGCTATTCTACGAGTAGACAATAGTCTGTTGCTTTGTGAAATTCATTTAGCCGAGTAATAAGCACCTATTCATCCAAACTTCTATTGATCCAACGATCCTCACAAATCATATTTAAATTTAATATTCGTAGAAAGTAAGACTGGGTATATGGGGTCCCCGTCAAGATCTTTGGAGCCAACTAACCTCACCTGTTAGCCAGCTGCTCTTTTCCATTCTCTTCCTCTTGCAAAATACTCTGATAGGAAGCGTGCCAATGATATCTCTGTTCATAGGCTACTAATAAAATTATTCATGGGTCATACTACCTCGGCATGGTACCTATCATATGGAAAAAATAACCCTAGCTTAGCGGAGACTTTGGAAACGTTAAGAAACTAATAGGTACCTGGACTTTTAATTTGTGTGAGGATTTGGGAATCCAACCTTTCAATGCTCAATGCCGTGACAGTTGGTGAGATAATTAAATAGTTTTAATCTAAGCGTCATCCATGTAGTCGTATCAAAAATTCAATCAGGTCATAAAGCTTATCCGTTTACAGGTATGTAGGTATTGTACCCGCAATAAATTTTCCACGTGGCTAATCAAACGAGTCATCCAGGAGATAATTTGACGCGTCAGGGTCCCAACAAAGAGAGAATGTCAAAGAGCCCGCAGGCGTGCCGGAAGCGATTTGACTGCGGAAGTGATGTCACTGGGGGGTCGCGGCTCGTACACTCATACAAATACTTTATAACTTGTTTTGTGTATTATATTGACATTGACTTTTGATTTCTGTTAGAAATTTCGAGTTGTAATTAACCGAACGAAAACATGTTCAGACGCACAGTAGTTGTCTTATTGTTAAGATGTGGTAGAGTCTTGTAGCTGATTCATTTGGATTTTTAACGGAATCACTACAGAAGAACTGGAAAACAAAATGGATTTCAGGGCGATCGTTTCAAAGGACTGGTTCAATGGGACCGAGGATCCAACAGTAGTTTTCCCTTCTGATGATTTTATGAAGAAAATGGCCGCTGCTGCTCTGATCATAAACTTTCACATCGAATATTACAGGCCAATCTCTCAATCATGCGAAAATCATTCCATACGTCAAGATCCCCAGGCTTTTCGGAGACACATACCTACTCTGTAATCCTAGTTGAATCGGCCTAGTAGGGTACAGAATGATCTACTCAGGTACTGGTAGTGTTATGGGTGATTTCTGACCATTGAAATTATCAATAATTTGCCGTCTACCAGACTGTGTGCTTGTTATTTTTGGTAAAATCGTATCTATCTTCTTACAATCCTGAAAGCCTAAAAGGAGGATATCAATAATGAATTTACATGAAATCCATATTATGCATGTCAGAGATTGTTCTGCAAAATGTACCAACCTACACAAATCTATCAACTCATGCAGATGAATTTATCGACACTGTACCACATGTTATTACAAGCCAGTGAAACTGATGCTTGGTTAGTCATTTCAAGTACCTACTATCACTACGCCAATACCTACGATATTTTAAAAATAAACAGGTCAAAATGTTAGTCACGTTTTGGTTAGTAGAATGAACAGTGTTAAAACTTTGAATAATATTGGCCTAGATAATTCATAACCCAATGGTCTGAGATCTCGATTGTATGAAACTTTTCTTTGCGTTTTACATAATTAGTTTTGCACAATATGTAGACGAAAGCTTCTGCTGCATATTAATATTTTTTACTTTTTGAGTGGCGCCATCTACATTTTCAACCTGGAATTATTGTCATAAGTTCTATAAATCCCCACAAGATGTCTATACATTCTACTGTTATTATTAGCAAGACTTTCTTACCGGTGACTAAACGCGGTATAATGAAATTTGGTCATGTTTTCTTTTCTGTTATTTGAAGTAATTTGGCGGTCGTCTTATACATCTAATGAGCTTATATTGACTAGCCGTTCTCGTGAGTGGAAACATATTCTCGATTCTGTTTTCTAAGAATTGGTATAGCATCAACAAATCAAAGAGCGGTAATATTTTGGGACCATTAATTACCGTTTCTACCAGAGGTCCCTAAGTGCCTTCTGATATTCTGCGAATGATTTATTTTTATTACTACTGCTTCCAGGTTGTAGACATTAATGATATTAATGTTTTTCCGGGAGAGCAATTTTGGCATATCATAAAATGTACCTACCCACTAGATGACTATGTATATGATACATAGGTACCTTCTCCAAAAAATAAGAATATAAAATGAAACAAAAATAAGTATGCCCGCGAATTCATTAGTGTGGATTTAGTGTACAGTATCCTAATTATTATTCTTCCTAAAATGAAAATTATAAATAAAGCCTATTTCACGCCTATAATATTAACTATCGATCAGTGAAACCTGCGTCAAAATCTGCCTAGCCTAGCTGGCAAAAACATACAGGAGGGCAAATGAGTAGATAAAAATTTAAAAATTGATATTTTAAGCCTTTATTTTAACTACAAAATAGACGTAGACAGACATAGAAATTAGGCGATCTAGTTTGAAATTTCATTAATGAAGCAAACCAAAGGGTAGCTAGGTACCTATGCAATACAGTGTAAAGTAAAATGTGATTGAGGATTACATATAATGTTAATGATGAAGTTGGGTTGTTTGTCGAATCTAAAAGTTTGACTTCCCTGTCGCCGCTTTTAGAAGGGCCTCCGAAAGTCGTTGCTACACCCATTAAACGTTTGAGTTTAAAGTAAACAGTAAAAGGTAGTATTAGTATTAGGTAATTATTGAAAATTTCAAAGAAAGAAGAAGCAAATAAGAAGCCCTGGTCTCTGAGGTGGAAGCTTTGGATACAACTGCGATACAAGCTAAGATGATCTTAATGAAAAATTAAAAATACATAAAAACGTGTTTGCAGCTACTTGTGATACGATTTCAGCACAATGGTGACCATCAACCTAACAATAAACGTAGTAAAGCAACCCTGCTGCAGCTACAGATAGACGCCAAAAATATGTCCACGGTACGCCAAGGAAACGTAAAGCTGTTGAACCCACTTTGTCACGTATATTACATCTGTGACTGTCGATTTATGGAGTCAGTGACCTAAAATATTAACAAAGTCGACTTCCTATAGAATTTCCGTTGGCTTCTAGGAAAGGAGAAAATAATTTCATTGTAGTCTTCCTGTCGAAATGTAAACATTGAGCTCTTGTACAAATTACCATTACCCACTAATATAATGTAATGAAATGTAACGGACATGGACGCGATCCGATCAAATTTGATTATACCTACAGTCTAACTACGAACATGGATTTAAAAATAT
This sequence comes from Eilema sororculum, assembly GCA_914829495.1. NCBI lineage: Eukaryota > Metazoa > Arthropoda > Insecta > Lepidoptera > Erebidae > Eilema > Eilema sororculum. The sequence continues at coordinate 12,137,723 of OU618543.1, read as the reverse complement.
CTGTATTTATAATAATAAATATTCTACAACATTCTACACAACGCTATCTAGACCCATGGTAAGCTTTTATAGCTTGTGTTATGGAATCTAGAATGCGGATAAACATACTTATATACTTTCTTTTAAAATTTTGTAAATACATACATATTATATATAGAAATACCCAGACCAATGCAAATAGCCATATTCATGCATACAAATATTTGCACTGAGCGGGAAACGAACCCGAATACATATTTCAGTCACTAGCTTTCCAATTAAACACAATATTTGTATTTGTATTTATTTATTCATTAACAATTTTTACATTGTGTTTGAACATCGTTTGAATTTAAATACAACAAACTGTGTTGAAAACTAGCTTAGTTGAACAGATCGTGAATTGAAAACATTATTTCATGCATTAGAATTTTAGTATATCTGGATAACATTCCTAGTTTGAGCTCAGACATAATGGAGTTCTTGATGAGACTCGTATGTTATTCAGTAGTATCTAGAATTCTAGACGATAGCATAATGAGGCTCCTACTCGAATAAGTAAACAAACGTTCATATATTATTCACATCTCGTATCCATAATGATTTTATCTTTGTGTGCCTAATTCGCTTTGAGCCTAAATCGCGTTATGCCTAGACCAAACGCTAGTTTAGCCAAACGCGAGTATGACCAAAAACGAGTTAGGCAAAAGGAGAGTTAGACCGAATACGAATTAAGCAGAAGGCGAGTTAGACCAAAAACTAGTTAGGCAGAAGGCGAGTTAGACCTAATGCGAGTAGTAGTTTGTATCGTTTCGTCTAAAAAGTAGATAGTCTGAAGCCCTTATGGGGGATCTTCGTGAATTGTACCAACAGGTAACGAAAGTCTAATAAAAAGCACCTGGTTTGACCCATGGCCAGTCCGGAGGATCTGAAAAAATCCAAGGCCATAGTTCGGTTCATATCAAACGCAGGACTTGGTGAGCAGATAGAGATAGCACAATACATCTGCGAAAGGTCGCAGTGCACTGTACTCTGCGCCCGCCCTCTTATAAGAAAAGTATACCACCTTTGGCATAGCATTCGACAATCAATCAATTAGCCCACCGCAGTCCATCTGGCTAGGGGGTACCGAGAGCAGGCAAACGCAAGGTAGGACCCTTGCGTTTGCCTGCTCTCGGTCTCCACTCTAGGACTCGTCTGCTCCAACGGCCATCGGTCCTTCGACAGATGTGGCCAGCCCATTGCCACTTGAGCTTGCTTATTCAGCGAGCTATGTCGGTAACTTTGGTGCTGTGTCGGATGACCTCATTTTGAATTCTATCCTTCAAAGAAACTCCAAGCATAGCTCGCTCCATAGCCCGTTGCGCGACTTTTAGGTTATGGACTAGCCCTACCGTCAGTGTCCACGTTTCGGCACCGTAAGTCATAACAGGTACGACGCACTGGTTAAAGACCTTTGTTTTTAGGCATTGACAGGTGGCAGCTGCATTCGTAATCATGTTCAAAGCAATTGTAAAAAACATATAAGTGGTATGTGAATGTCAGGGTCCAAGTAGTAACAATAATCTGATTCTTTTAATATTCTTATGCAGAAATCGATTGAAACTAAATAAGAACAAGGTAGACTTTTAGACTTAAAGCGACTTAGGCTCAAAACGAACTAGGCATTCAAGGAATTAGGCAAATAGCTAAATAGACTCAATGCTTTTTGGAATAATGCGAATTTGGCTCAAAGCGAATTAGGCAAATAGCTAAATAGACTCAACGCTTATTTATAAATAAGTTTTGGCATAACGCGACTTAGGCTCAATGTGAATGAGGCACACAAAGATAAAAGGTCCATAATTACTAGCATTCCTAGTTTCAATTTCCTTCCATAATATAAATTGTAGCAGTATGGTCTCATACAGAAGTTGCTGAACGCCAAAAAAATACTAACGATCTTTATATTGTTTTTTAATTTTTGTATTTTTGTTTTCCGTGAAGTAGTGTTCAATAACTAGAAAAATGAGTTAAACTGATGCTAGCACTGATGGCGATAGTGTTCAGTATTTCACAGAGTCGCAGAACCTGACAAACAGAATCTCAAGACTGCACTAGAGTTGCATTGACAATACTAGTTAGTGTCAGAAATAAGGTATGAAGGCATTTTCCTAAACTGTCAGGGTGAATAGGTAAGATTTCTCATAAAATCGACTGAAAATGTTGACATTCTGCTCTCCATATCATTGAAGATAACGTTATTTGAAAAGGTGTGACAAAACCAAATTAAACTTTTCTCATTTAATGTTGAAAATTTTGAGCTTACTTTATATTTCCTTGTAATGTATGAAACATTTCAGTAACATGTAAGGTATCCTAAGGTAAAAAAGCCGGTCAAGTATGAGTTGGACTCGCACGCCGAGGGTTACATAAACCACAATATATTTTGATGGAGTTGATTTTTGCACAGTTTCAAGATGTTGAAGATCTGAGTATATTTCAACTTAATGCCTCCATGAGATCCCGAGAAAAAGGTCTGGACAGATAGACAGACGAACAACGAAGTGATCCTATACAGGGTTCCGCTTTTTCCTCTTGGGGTGCTGAACCTTAAAATTGATAAAACAAGAATATTAGTAGTTTTTAGCAATTCTGATAGACGGACCCCTAATTTATCAAGTTTATAAATGTTAAAGATAATAAAAATTATTATCAATTCAATTCGATTCGATTCGATTCGATTCGATTCGATTCGACTCGACTCGACTCGACTCGACTCGACTCGACTCGACTCGACTCGACTCGACTCGACTCGATTCGATTCGATTCGATTCAATTCAATTCAATTTATTTGCATTAAAACATGGTAAATACAAAAGATACAGGTTTACAAAATTGATCATGCATGTTTAGCCAGTGGTGTACTAGCGCGCAAATATTATTTCAGTCTTTGTCTAAGGAAAAATCAAATAAATAGCAATAGAATTCGATACAATATTTTATTTCAATAAAATAACTGACATACATTTTAGAATAAAAAAAAATAACGGACTCTATTACGATTTATTTGGTGATATTTACTTACTTGATACTTTTATTTACCTATGGTAGAATCTATTATTTGGCTAAACCATACTGTAAAATGTAGGCACTAGTTGCATGTGTGCGTCGAGTCCACACTACATACCAACAACCATACAAAGTATAAATTGTTGCTATGTATATATTTACAAAAAAAGTATCTAAGTTGTTGTTGTTGTTTATCCGCATAGATTCCATAACACAAGCTAGTTAAGTTTACCATTAGTAAAAGAAAACGTTAGTAGTAATTATCTATATTAAGTTTATGGTACAACTCGAGTTCCATAATGTCTTTTAGGTTATAGGTATCCTTTTCTTTGTTACATTTCTAACAAGCTAGTTAAGTTTACCATTGGTAAAAGAAAACGTTAGAAGTAATTATCTATATTAAGTTTATGGTATAAACCGGGTTCCATAATGTCTTTTAGGTTATAGGTATCCTTTTCTTTGTTACATTTCTAACAAGCTAGTTAAGTTTACCATTGGTAAAAGAAAACGTTAGAAGTAATTATCTATATTAAGTTTATGGTATAAACCGGGTTCCATAATGTCTTTTAGGTTATAGGTATCCTTTTCTTTGTTACATTTCTAACATTTAAAATGATCTGTCCAAACTTTCCTTTATTGAAACGTTTTAACTCATGAAGATAGAAATCTCAGCGGATTGATACTGATCCCTCTTGATTAAATGATAGACGTGAAAATGAAGTCAAGAATTTTATTTAAAGGAAAGCTCTTATGCGTTGATATTAATCGGCCTTGTCGTTAGCGTCAAAGCGTCAATTGACTACTATGACGGTATTCTCTCGTTTTCCATAAATTCATTTGCACTAATATCGTTTGCCATAATCATCCCCGATCATAATATTTACTTGCACCATTATCATTTATACTAATAACGTTTACCATAACAACTCAACAGTCATAACTTTTATTTGCCATAAAATGACTTTCTATAACAACATATATCATTATTAGTTCAATCAATATCATAATTAGTTTCTATAAGTAACACATCTCATAATCGACTCTTGACATAATCAAAATTTGATATAAATATGAAAATAATACATAGGTAATATTGGTAGGTCGAAATTAATTATCGTTAACACCCCGACTCAGTGCAATCCGACTCGGATAGGTTAGGTTAGAAGACTAAAAAGAACCAAAAAAACCACAGAACCAAAAAAACCTTAAACCACCCAGAAGTAGGAGCTCCGTCGAGCTTTTCCGTCCGTAAACATTTAATTTAATGCCACCTTTTGTAGTTTTAAACACTTCACAACTTTCACTCATCTCGACAAGACTAATAGTGAATTGACGACTTTTATGTCAGACTTATTTTATTTTACCCTCATACTATTACAATAAGTGTGAATATGTTAATATGTAATAGAGTCATTTCATGTTCATTTATACCGTATAAATTAAATTTGCATTGCAGGAAATTGAATTGTTACAAAGAGCTTAATTTTAGACTATTCAAAATTGAATGAACACATCCCCAGTCAGTATTTTGATAGGTTGAAACAACCAATGTTGGTGTATAGGAGCATGCGTTACTTGGGGAGGGTCCCACGTTTTGTGGATCTTCCGTTGTGAGCCTGAACTAGCCAGAACAAACATTTCGTTGTCACGTATTTCGCTTTTACTGTGGCAATTAAAGTCACAATTAAAGTCACAATTAAACTGGTTCGCAACCTTAGCAGTATTAAGAACGAGCATGTCTAGTAAAATGAATTTTACAGCATTAAGTATGCTAACTATACAACTCGAATACATAGGGAAAATGAAACTTCTCGGGCGGGACTCGAACCCGCGATCTTTCCCTTACAGGGGGAATGCCTTGACCAACTCAGCTACCGAGACGTGTCTCGGTAGCTGAGTTGGTCAAGGCATTCCCCTGTAATTCCTGTATTGCTGTAGGATTACTAGGATAGGATTCCTTTCTATTTTATCCGTCTTTAAGGCGAACGGTGGATTTATCTATTGATATTCCTACGAACTATCGCAACCAATGAATGATGTTACAATCATTTTTAAACATTGATTTTTGATAAAAGACGGATAATATAGTAGGGAAATTTGAATCACATTGGGCGTGTCTCGGTAGCCGAGTAGGTCAAGGCATTCCCCCTGTAAGAGAAAGATCACGGGTTCGAGTCCCACTCGAGAAGTTTCATTTTCCCTATGTATTATATCTAGTTATTTAAATAAATCATGATTTTTGTAACTTACTCTTTACATCTAATAGTTGAAAGAACAGAATAAATAGACAGATATATGCAAAATAGTCTCGAGTGTCTCCTTTGTTCTTCTTGAATAGCTTTGTGCTACGATTATCGCTGTAAGTCTTAGCTTAGACTATTGGCTTTCTGAGAGTTAAACCTTCTACCACTTTTACGTCTTTAACTAGTTATATTTATTTCTTATAAATCGTACAACTGGTGTGTTTCATCCTTAAAGCAAATGATAAAATATACCTAATCAATTTGGAATTTTGTATTACCTATTATAATTTGTCACATAGGCAATATTATATGCCATAACCGCAATTACAATAAATAAAAATAATTACTACAATGCCTCTCTTATTTCTATTACACAAGTACGTTATACCTAGTGCTTCGTATGGACATCCAACTTCCACATGGGTTAAAACTAAGCTTTTGCTGGCATGCAGTTTTACCATTCGGGTATCTCATACTAAGTAGGATAGGTAAGCTGCTGGAGACACTGGAGCGGGACCCATGGGGGCGGCCTTACTGCTTGGTAAGAGGAAAGCTGCGCCCCCGGGCCCCACCGCTAACCCAGGTTCTCGAGCCGGCTCTGCTTGGAGGAGTGGTGGAATCCCTGTTCCCGGTGCGAGCGGAACACGTTCCGCCGCAGATGACTTCGCCACCTCGGTCGCCTGTTGCGCCCGGCGTGGTTATTGACGACGACTTGCCCGAGGTCACTTGGGTAGAACCAGAGCTGGCGGTGCGACGGCTTAGAGCCAAGAAGAACACCGCCCCGGGACCCGACGGCATTCCAGGCCGTGCGTGGGTCCTAGCTCTAGGGGAAGATGGTCTCGAACCCCGACTGCGAGGGTTCCTCAGCGCATGCTTGGAGCGGGGCCAGTTTCCGAAGATGTGGAAGACGGGGAAACTGGTCCTCATCCGCAAGAACGGACGCCCGGCGGACGAGCCGTCTGGGTACCGGCCCATAGTGTTGCTCGACGAGGTGGGCAAGCTCTTCGAAAGAGTCATTGCCAAGCGCCTCGTCGAGCACCTCTCTAGAGTGGGGCCGGACCTAGCGGACACCCAGTACGGCTTCCGCCGGTGGCGTTCCACTGTGGATGCCATCATGCGCGTGAGGACTCTGGCGGAGGATGCGGTCGCCCGGGGCGAGGTGATGTTGGCGGTGTCCTTGGACATCTCCAACGCGTTCAACACCTTGCCCTGGAGTTGCATCAGGGAGGCGCTCGTGTACCACGACGTGCCTCTCTACCTCCGCCGCATAGTCGGGGCGTACCTGACGGAGAGAGCCGTCATCTACCCAAGTGCGACCGGCGTCGGTAGGCGTGAGATGTCGTGCGGTGTCCCACAGGGATCGGTCCTGGGGCCGCTCCTGTGGAACATTGGATACGACTGGGTGCTTCGCGGTGAGCTCGCGTTCGGTGCCACCGTCACGTGCTACGCGGACGACACGCTAGTGACGGTGAGTGGCGCTACACACCGCGAGGCGACCCAGAGGGCCACGACCGCTGTTGCTCAAGTCGTGGATCGGATCCGGCAGCTAGGTCTCGAGGTGGCTCTGCACAAATCCGAGGCCTTATTCTTTCATGGCCCTCGGCGCAGGCCACCCCCGGGATCCAGCCTGATAGTAGGAGGTACTCCCATCGACATCAAGCCCCGGTTGAAATACCTGGGGCTCGTTCTCGACGGTCGGTGGGACTTCGGAGAGCACTTCCGAAGTCTGCGCTCCAAACTGTTGGTGACAGCTAACGCGCTGGTGCGGCTGCTGCCCAACTTGAGGGGCCCGGAGGACTCCTGCAGGAGACTCTACGCGGGTGTCGTGCGGTCCATGGCCCTATACGGGTGTCCCGTGTGGGCGGACACCCTGGAGACCAGATTCCTGCCCCTGTTGCGTGCACCGCAGCAGAGGATGGCCTCCAGGGCAATTAGGGGATACCGCACGATATCCTTTGAAGCGGCGAGTCTCCTAGCCGGATCGCCACCGTGGATCCTGGAAGCGAGATCCCTTGCGGCACTCTATCGTTTCCGTAAGGAGGCGCGGGAGCGGGGATACGATCCCGAGCCCGAAGACATTCGGGCCGAGAGATCCCGGCTCCACAGGATCATGGTGGCGGAGTGGGAGCGACGACTTGAGCAACCACGCGCAGGGCATGCCGTCATAGAGGCGGTAAGGCCCATCATGGGGGAATGGCTAGAGAGGCCACATGGCAGCCTCTCGTATCGACTGACGCAGATTATCACCGGGCACGGGTGCTTTGGGCGGTATCTGCGTCGGATCGAAAAGGAGCCAACGTCCGAGTGCCATCATTGCGACGCGAGCGAGGACACACGCTCACCGAGTGTCCGGCATGGGCCGGACAGAGGCGAGAACTAGTGGCGGCCCTGGGAGTGAGAGTTCTTACCCTCGCCTCCCTGCTCACAGCAATGGTCCGCTGTGCGGACGCGTGGGCGGCTGGCGTCTCCTTCAGCGAGCAGGTAATGGTCGTGAAGGAGACGGCGGAACGGGAGAGGCAGCGCGAACGAGCGAGACTCGCGAACCGCGCTGCCCGCGCGCACAGGCAACTCGGGCGTCGGAGGGCACTGACTGACCTCCGTCCCCCATGAGCGCGGGCCTGGGGGTGACGGGTGAAGCCGCCTGTCACCCCAGCAGAAGCAGGCCACGGCGACGGCGCGCTGAGAAGTGCGCCTCCCCATTCCGGGGGCGAGTCGGGGACACCGTTGTCCCCCCTCCCGAGGAGGGCTAAACCATAAGTGATGGCCCTGGGTCCGCCGGGGTGCGAGGGATATGTCGATGACAACCTCACCTCCGGCCTAGCACCACGACCCACAGTCGGCGTGCGGTTTTAGTCGGTTCGAGTCCGACATAACCTCCCCTTCCGGCTCCGGCAGGTGGGTATCCGAGGGGATTTCCGCACGGAAAAAAAAAAAAAAAAAAAGCATTTTTTTTATTTTCTTTATCGTGCTATAAATCCCCACGGATACCACCCCCACGGAGCCGGTGGAGGTGGTTATGTCGGACTCGAACCGACTAAAACGCACGCCGTTTTGGGTCCTTGGTTGCCGGAGGTGAGATTGCCAAAAGCATATCTCTCGCACCCCGGCAGACCCAGGACCATCTCTTTCAAGATGGCCCCCTTCGGGTTGTGGGGACCACAGTGTCCCCATCTAGCCCCGGTTACGGGGATCGGGTGGGCAGCATACTTGTTTGCTACCTTAGTAATAAAAGTTCCAAATTACATCAATGATCCACTACAAGTAAAACAGGATATAGGCTATGTTTGGTCGCGATAACCGACATCCACACGGGCGGAGCCGCGGGCAAAAGCTAGTATGGTATATTTCAAAAGATTTTCTCTCATCTCTTCGACTCAACCTATCCCTTATAAGTTCCGATATAATTCATCTGATTGTTTTGAAATTAAATAGGGTTAAGGTTTATATTTAACTAGCTTTTCCCCGCGGCTTCGCCCGCGTGGTTCTTGGTTATCGCGACCAAACATAGCCTATGTCCTTTCCCATGGTCTAATCTGTCCCTATATAAAATCTCATCAAAATCGGTTCTATGGTTTAGGCGTGAAAGCGTAACATACATACAGACAGACAGACAGAGTTACTTTCGCATTTATAATATTAATTATGGAAGTATGGATTAGTAGGAAAATAAATTTATAAAAACAAAAATTGCATCACAAACTTGGTATCATAACTGGTCTGCACCGTATTCGCGGCCATTTTGTATAAACCGTCTCTCACTAGGAGGACTGCACTAGCCCGTAGTGCCACGCGCTGATAGATTGCTCGTCAAGGGTTTTTCAGCCGCCATACACATTGTGAAGCCCCTGTTACAATATGCGTTGATAGATTTAGTTTAATCCTGCATTATTGCTTGTTAGTTTGTTCAAATTAATAGACAAACAATCCATAATGGGCGTCCGGAAACCCACTTAAATCTTTAGGATTCAAACTAACCTTAGCTGTTAGCCGGTAGGTACATCAGCTGAACACAGAACCAACGGGCTCAAAGGCTTAACAGCAAAGAAACGTTGCTAAAATATATATAAGTATAGATGGAATGGACTCAAATGGCGGGTTATGGTCTCTACAGACACTGGAGAGAATGAGTAACTCTAACTATGTATGATTGTACTTATATATGTAATTTGTAGTAGAGTTATTACAAACGTTCAGAGTCCAGTAGTGGTGCACTTATCTATAAATTGCTCATAATGGCACATTGCAGGAAATTGCTAGTTCTAGTAAGCAATAAAGCTACAACCTGTCCTTATTGCTATATTGCGAACTTTGAACCCCAGTCGTTATTCAGTATAAGGGTTCAAGACTGGACAGAAAATTACATTGTTGTTTGAAGAAGCGTTGATACACTCTATTATAAAATATTTGAGACTTTGTGACGATGGATGTTTTTTAATCTTTCACGCAAATCGGTGAAGCGGGTGGATCTAGATGGAAATGTCGAAACGAGAATTTTCCAGGCGCGTCCAAAGGTGGCACTTTGGAGCCCGGATTCCTAAGCTCATACCCTAAATTGTACAGCGGATTCCAGCGTTCGCAATTTTTTTTTTCAATGGTGACCTTGATGAGGCCGTCATGCTGAATGCCACCACTGTTAACATGGTAGATGTTTACGATGGTTTTCCGAGACTTTGCCTTTAGATTAACATCAGGCGAGGTGAAGTCAAATTAAAGTGTCCTTAATAAAAAAAATATGTCGTTTTTTTCTGATAGCGACTGTCGTCTGACCTCCAAAACTCGACAAGAAACCCTGTGCCAGAGCTTCATTCACACATCACTTGTGCAATACGAAGAAAATAATCCTAACAAATAAACAGGTTTTTATACGTATTATTCTATGACAAGAAGTCTAAGCTAAATTTACTGCAGTACATAACCTATAACTACTTTCGTAAGGCAATCCGCTGACCTTTAGTCTGTTAAATAATTAAGTCAGGTAGGTAAACTATAATCGTAAACAGTATACTACAATATTATTTTCGGATAATATGCAAGTTTCCCTACATCGCGGGAGTTATAGCTGAGTATTTCTGAGAAAATGGTAATGTTGCCAGTGTAATCAAGAACAACACAGCACTGTAATTATTGTCACGTTCTACGAGAACTGTGTAAATCACCATTAGTAAGTCTTCGTAAGTTATTGCGACTGTACATGCCATATAACGTCTCCCTAAGCCAAGGTAAAGTCCAGGTGGTAAATAAAATTATTTTTCTACCGTTGAGAATCATGGTCTAATAATTTAAAAAAAATGGTATGGGTAATGGACTGCTGAGACGAGGTCTCGGGTTCGATCCCAGGTTTACCATGGCACACACCAATGACTTTTCGATGCTTTTCGAAGTTATGTGTGTATTTATCGCAGGTTTATAAGTGCCCGGTTAATGGTAATAGGCTCGCCACCTATTACATTGGGACCTAAACATAAACTGGCGAAATATGGGTGCTAGCACCTCTGCCTACCCCTTCGGGGAATACAGGCGTGAGTTTATGTTATATATGTTATGTCTAAAGTTTAAATACTTAGTACATTTTGGCATAAATTTATATAATATCTGAGCTTCTCTTCTTCATCTTAGCGTTAATCCCAGTCGTATCCGAAGCTTTCAGCTTGGAGTCTGGGGTCCGCTTTACCAGTCTAATTGCGGATTCGGCTAAAATTCGATATTTTCTGTTAAGCGATTGCCATCTGACCTCCATAACCCAAAGGTATATCGAAGCATTGCGGCTAGACTAGTTGCTGGACTTTTGAGGGCTCCAACTAGTCGCAACGACTGCCATAGATGTTCGTATGGCAACTGGGACCAACGGCCTAACATGCTTCCCGAGGCACGATCAGACCAATCCAAATATCCATATTCATGCATACAAATACTTGCATTGTGCGGGGATCGAATCCGCGCCTCCATGTTGTAGTGGCCGCGTTCACTACCACTACGCCATGGAGGCTGTCAATAGTAGATAATATCTAAGCTAATATCTGCTTACTCTTTCTCTTCGTTTTGGTTTGATTTATAGGGCTTTTATGAAAACGACTACCATCTGCTTTATCTACGGTATGACTCGATCAGTTTATACAATTACTTTTTAAATTATGTTTTTAATCATTGTAATACATACAATTCACACAAATCTACAGTATTTAAACATTGACAAAGTTTACTTCGCAAATTCCACATGTAGGTACATTTTCTTTTACACAGTAAATCAAATTCATAATACGAGACACGAGGTCCTACATCGCGATAACAAGATTTAATATTGCTTAATCTGCGAACAATATGACATTTCATAGAATACATTTAATTTCGGTTGTCGGGACCACAGTCTCATGCAATATAAGTCATGTCAGACGGAATTCGGCCCAAATGCCTCTACATCGGAATCGTAGTTCGGCCGTGGGAGAATCCACAGCGGACAAGATTAATTAGAGTTGCGGTTAAATTAATAACATGCCGAGCACGCACCCTCAACGTCCGGCGCCTTCAGATTTAACCCAAAACAATGGATAATCAAATTGTATTATCGTCTATGAAAGTGCTTTTACCATTAAACCAACCCTTATTTAATTATAGCTTAATCTTAACTCTAATCTATGTTTGTTTTATTTAAATTGTAAACGTGCGGATGACGCGATCAGTAAAGTTGAAAAATAGTACTGCAAAGCATGCTTTTTGGTCTTTTCTGAAACCTGAGGCGTGAATTATACAGAAAAGGCGTAAGGTATGAGGCATATTCAAAGGAAAATCATGTAATCTCGTCGGTACGTACGTGTTTGCTTATGCCTTTTCTGTATAATTCATGCCTTATTTCGTTACCAGAATCAACATGAATCGATGCGAGGTTTGTTATACCTACTATCTTTTGAACTTTCGCTTTTCGTGGCTCCGTTAACTCCTGTAATAATAATCAGGAATCATAAAAAAAAAAAATAGGTGGTGATCTGTTAAAAAATTTATTCGCCATGTTTAATAGAAGAAACTGATTTTACTGCTCAGTCAAGGACCCAACTGTACGATTGTAACTATATAAGTAGGTACTTATTTCGTAAATTAAATGATTTATTGAGTAATGATACTAATGATTGCTCAGATCAGAAACAGACCTTTAATCTTTAACCTTTTCTGCCGAAAATTTACGAATATTCTACAAAAAATAAACATTTTGGTTGATCTCTTCAACGATAAATTACACCACTGAAACGCTCTAATTGGACTGTTGGGAGTAGAACCTCTTACAAATAATATAGTTACAGTGGAAGTCTGACATTTTGATGTGTAATTACGTCACAATGCTACAACTAACATTATATTGTATTGTTACCCTTCGGAATTTTCTCTCTCGTTTATTTTGTGAACAGTCGATACTTTTTCTTTATAGTTCGAACTTGGAACGCGTGAAATAAATACCAGTCAAACACTGTGAAGGACTTTTCGCTTCGATATTAAATAAAAGGCTAATCGTGTTCATTGAATTGTTAGCTACAATTAAATGAAAAGTGATGATTGTAGAATAAAATCACAGTGACCTCATACGCTACGCTAAGCGCATTAGGATGCAAATTACATTATAACATTCAAGTATTATGAATGAGTTCATGCCGGCAGATGGCAATGACCCAAGGTCATAGGAATTGACATTAGTTAATAAATAACTATACAAAGTGAATTTAAATTCGCGTAGTTTTTTTCGAACACGCTGCTGATATGGAAGTATTTATGGCTGAGGCCCCACTTGTGCGTTGCGTTGCGTTGTCATTCTTAGAAATTTAAAGGAATTTCTCTCATGGCTATAATTTTATTTGATTACCCTGGTCGACGCAACACAACGCAGCGCTATACACAAGTGAGACCTCAGCCTATGTTGGGTCAGATTGACATTACATTGATTGTCGTTATTACATTATTACGTAGAGTTAATGAAGTACCAGTGTTAATGTACCTCTGCCTTTGGGGATCTACAGGCATGAATATAATGTATATAATATGTTATCATTCTTAGCTTATCTTGGTGGTGCTTCGTATACCCTTTTTTACGTGCGGAATATCCCCGCGGAAATCACCACGTCGAAGCCGGTGGGGGAGGTTACGCCAAACCGACTAAAACGCACGTTAAAGTGCAAAGCCGAAGGTGAGGCTAAAGGACATATCGCTCGCACCTTGGCGGACCCAGCGCCATTCCTATTGGTTTGGTCCTCCTCCAGTCCTATTTTAGTTTATCGGGGCGCTTTGTATACCCAATAAGTGTATCACTTGCGTCACCAAGATTCACCTCCTGGCAGCAGCAAGGTTTGCCTCGCCACCTCACAGTATTCGACAACGATTCGTAACCCTTAATGCCTTAACTTTTGTAAATGCCGTGAGGCTAAACCGGCCACGTTAATAGAAATTAAAATACGGTGAAAAAGACAAGCGTCTTCAATATGTGCAACTTGCAGTGATAGTCCTTTGTAGATATTTTCATTTTATGTGCGTTTATTTGGTTTCAATTTTAATTAATCTTTTATACTTTTGTAAGGTTCCAATTTATTAATATTTAAATACAAGGCAACTTATAAAACTATGTCTAAAAATATTCGAAGGTATTTTCAAGACTTAGACGATGAAAGATTATTTAGAATTAGGTAGATAGAAGAGTTCAAAGCGAGACTTTGAGAGATCTTTTTAAGAAATATGAATCCTTTTTTGCTAATAATCTTTAAACTTACCTTGTCTAGCTACGAACAGACATCTTATTTTTAAGTAGCGGTTATTATTTTTATACCAGGTATTTTACCTACTAAGAACGAACGACAGCACTTTTTTATAACAAGGATTGGGTACTCGTTAAAATGACTTCATCCCATTAGATGGTAAGAAGCAGTATTTAAATGATGTCTAAGGTATGCGATGAAGCAGCGCAATAACGTACAAGTGGAGCCTCACCCTTAATCTCAATAGATTTCTATAAAATTAATAAAATGGCCACTTTCCGTGAGCAAAATCACAACAATTCATTTACTAAGCAGATTCTAAGTTCGTGTAAATATCGTGTAGAAGACGAAATATTATCCTAATACGATTCCAATAAAGTGGCCTTTTAGACCTGCTGGATTATGTTTTACTTTCAGTCTAGATCAGTAAGTACTTTATCCACTTGAACGTCTGTGGATAACATGGTATCTAAAAAAAATATTGCGTCTTACATTCTGGACTATATTTTAGTATTTTTTTCGAAGATCGGTAGATGACTCCACCGCCGCCGTGCGTCGCGCGCCGTAAGGACGGATAAATAGAAGGGAAATTTGAATCATATCGGGCATGTCTCGGTAGCCGAGTTGGTCAAGGCGTTCCCCCTGTAAGAGAAAGATCATGGGTTCGAGTCCCACCCTAGAAGATTTATTTTTCCCTATGTATTCCATATATTTTTATTGAATTTTATTATTAAAATTCAATATTATTATCGGATGACGCAATATCTTGTATTTAATTCCCTTGCTACTCGTAGTGTTCTATTATTATACAACTCGTGTTGGCGTTACTAGTGTTCTCGTTAAGCTACCGATACCGTGTAATCCAATTAACACAATTACTTAAAAACTTGAGCTTCTACTTAAACCAATTGAACAACTACGTTGCGGTACACTTAAAGCACAAGCCACTCCTATTCAATGCGTTTCTAGTGAACGTTGAAGACTTTTATATGAAAAAAAAACTTACATTAATCTTCTAATATATAAAATTCTCGTGTCACAGTTACTCCTCCGAAACGGCTTGACCGATTCTCATGAAATTTTGTGAGCATATTGAGTAGGTCTGAGAATCGGCCAACATCTATTTTTCATCCCCCTAAATGGTGCAGCGGGAACGGGGTCTAAAAAATTGGCGGTACGAAGTTCGCCGGGACAGCTAGTAACTAAAATAATTACGATTGTAAAGGCAGCATTAGAAGACTTCGTGGTTAAGATATTTTTGACGCTGACTGTAGTAAGAGATGATAAATATTAACGCTATGAAATGAACAAAACGTCATATTTCGTTCAATTTTTTTTTTTTGTATGTTTGGAACAATAAAGCTAGCTAGGTAGCAACAAAATAGTAGAAAGAAAAAAGAAGCTAATTTGCTTCTTTTTTGATACATTTAATTCTGTCATGATTGCATTTTGATAACTATTTCTTTTAAAGAAATATAATATTAATTTAATTTGTTTTTAAATATAATGGTGCAAGCTGCTATCCATGGCTCCCACCTCGTGTACCTAATTCTGATCATCTTTGTGCTATTTCCGACTATAAACTATTAGTACTTATACTTTATGATTAAATGAACCCATCCAAACATCTTCACACACTTCCACTCTTATAATACGAGTATTAGTAGGTACGATAACTAGATATTGGTGGGGACATATATCTTGGACCTGAATCGCGATATATAAAAGGGCCTGGCATGCGCGGATTCTTTTGTAATATAATCTAAGCTTAGTAAATTTGAGCTCATCCACCGCAGTTGCACCCCATGCTATCTACTACCCCATCCAAAAACAATACCCCATGCAAATATTTGTATGCTTGAATATGGTTATTTGCATTGGTCTGGGTGTTTTTATGTAAAATATGTTTGAATTTATAAGAAAAGTATCCATAACACAAGCTAGTTAAGCTTACCATGGGTCTAGATAGCGTTGTGTAGAATGTTATGGAATATTTATTTATAGAGCAAATTTTAGGTTCAAGATATGCTCAAAGTATACATATATTGTGAATTTAGACTAAGTATATCTAAGTACTTATTATACAAACTCGTGAATTTGTGATTACCAACTGTCGTACAGCCGCAAGTCTAACGAGGTCCTCATATATGTAGAGTCCCAATGGTGGCAAAGAACATATCATTTACTAGATTGCTGATGTTCGCTTTAAATTGATACGAAACATTTTATTAAAATGTACGTGTAGTGTAAAGTAAATGAGTTTAAATTGTCCAATGAATAATGCAGCTCATTTGGCGATAGAACGTTGTGCAATGCTGCTAAGAATTTATTGGATAGGGTTTTTTTAGGGAGAATGATTTAAGCAAAAACTAGTGCAAAAGTACCTACATAACCATTTTTTATTTTTTTAACCGTGGGGGAAAATCCTTCATGGATGTTATGCCGGACTCCTACCGACTAAAAACCCCCACGGTAACGCCCAGAAGCCTATGGATGGGAGCCCCGGGTAAGCCCTCGGAAGGATGTCCCAGGACTCCCATCAGACCTACGGCTACAATTGCGGCCTCGCCTTGGGGGTGGTTGGGGTGCTATCCCGCGTCTATGGGGGGGGGGGGGGGGTTTCGGGTGCTATCCCGCTTCTTAGGGGGGGGGGGGCGTGCGTGAATATGCCGATGCTGACGCCTCCTACCTGTAGGCTGGATCCCGCAGGTGGCCCCATCCGAGGTCCGTGGAAGCACAGAGCCTCGGACTTGTGAGACCTCGAGACTCAGCCGCCGTATCCGACCCACGACTTGAGCAACCCCAGCCGTGGCCTTTAGTGCTGTGTCTCGGTGCGTTGCTCCCCGCTCCGTAACGAGGGTTTCATCGGCGTAACCATAACCGACATAAATGTATGAAAACATCGGTTACATTAATCATAAATATTATACCATTAACGTACTTCATAATAAAGTCTTTTCTAAGAACCCTTTTCACTTCTTACTTGGATGAAAATATTAAAAAGCAACGCATTTATTACTTTATTCCGACAATATCCTAGAAGTATTTTAATTAAACAACGAAAAGATAATTTATTTATATTTATTCGAAATGAAAACTTAGTTTACCCAGCTGTCCAAAGCAACTCGTGGAGGAATCGGTCCGAGTTTATTTACAGATATTTTGTTCCAGTTTATTTTCGGCCCTTCCTGTCTCGACGAACGACGTGCGAATTTAAGGGCGACTCCAAACTAGTTCAAAATAATACTTACGACTACTTTCATATCGTTCCCTGTAATTTTTAAACGTAGAGTTACTTTCAAGGAGCATGTCATAAGAAGTAATGATGTATATATGTCATAGGTATGGTTGTCCCAATCCGTGAAGAGTTTAAGAAAATACTAGTATTATATATAAGTATTTTCATAAACCCTTCACGGATTGTGACAACCATACCTACCTACGTCATTCTTTCATAAGACATTCTCTCTCAAAGGCTATACTAACAATGTATTGTGCTATATGCCATAAAAGATTAATGACTATGACGATAACACGATATTTACATTATTTTCCATGACAATAGAATAATAAAATAGTGCCATTATTACTATAGCACTAAGAGAACACCTTTATGTATTATGGACGTTATATTCGCTATTGAGGTGAATTGAATATCAAACACTCCGCACTTTACCACAGAGTGAAGTGTTTGCCAGAACATAATGAACAGCCACTTTATTACATGTTTTTCGAGTACCTTCGAACCCTTTAACCTCATCAATGAACACTGGCCGACCGAAAGGGAATTTTTATTTAAATATTTATTCATATAATTAAACTGAATCAAATCACGTATAATCTCGTTACCGTTATCTGGGTGAAATAACCATAGCACGCTGCGTTTCCATTGTTTTCCATTTTCCATCGTTTCGTATCGTGAGCGTTATCAGTGATGTTGGCTCAGTTGAACGGCGGCCGTCTGAGTCGACGCACGTCTGCGCTCTGTGTCGCCATTTCCACGTTTCACGTTTCCCTAGTTTCCCGCGGCCGTCCGCACGTACCGAGCTCGCTCCCAACGCCGTTTCGTGTCGCATTGGGACATGTCATCCTGATATCGAATTAACGGTGTGTATAAACAACAGTGTGTTTATTTCTACGGATAAGTTAATCGAGTTAATGATAAGTTAATGTGTCGGCAGGCCCCGTGTGTTGCACGTGATCGGATTACTGAATCGAGGGATAATATTGTTTTTACCGACGTAAGTAGGCGATACGTTTAGGGATTTGTTAATGAATTAGATCACAATTATATGAGAGATTAGTTGTAAAGAGTCCGCGATGACGGAGATAGTGCAGATTTGATTGTTTATCTTGTATCGTCATGTTGTGTTTGACGCTATCAGTCGCGGACTTTTTATCATACTATATTTTTTGAGTTATTTGTTTATATATAATATAGCTTCCTATTCATTTCCATAGATACGAGTAGAGAACATTATAAAAAAAGCCGTATCGTATTTTTATATTTTATCCTGCCGACATGTTGGCCACCCCATCTCCCTCTCAAACTCCCCCTGTACCCATAATGCGTATGCATATTTGGTTTATTGTATACTTGTGTGATCATATATCAGCAATATATGTTCATAATAAATGCCTGTTAAGTGTCACCCTCGTAAATTTGAACGGATGCTAGTGATATGATGATACATTTATATTTATTTCTACTAGTAGCTCGTTTCGTTTAATAAAATGAAACCTTTCAAGTAAAAGAGAGAAATGTCTACGCTAGCGTTTTTAATTTGGGGTTTCGATATTGAAAACCCAAATTAAGAACTCCAAATACCTTGATACTCTTAAGTGTATAGCAGAAATCAAAACTTTAAGTAATAATAAGAAGGATAAAGACATAGATTTTAAGAAAATTCTAGAGAATTATTTCCGTTTGGATATGAACTTAGGAGATTACTTTAGAGAGTGGTCTGAGAAAGATTAACTTTTAAAAAAGGCTTGTCAAACGTTCTATGGTATAAGTATGTTACGACAGGAGCCCGTAGAGAACTTATTTTCATTCATTTGCAACCAAAATAATCATATCTAAACGTAGAATCATGATGAAGGTTTCAGTAAATTTTCAATTTTGAAATATCGCAAAATGTGAAAATCAATAAAGATCAATGAAGTCTTTAATTATATTTACGTATTCCCATACAATGTCTCTATCACATTGGAGTGTAGGCAGACGAAATCTCTGTAGCTGCTACGATCCTGGTAGGTCTACGCCTTTCGTTTCGTCTACTTTCATAATACTTAGTTTTCGTATATATTTTTAGTGAATAATAAGATACTAGATATCTATAGAATGGTCATAAAATTACGAATTATTTAATGAATAGAATACCTTAAAATAACAAGACATGACAAGAAAATTCATACTAATTATTAGTTAAGTAGGTACCTAATTTGTAGTAGGTAATACCTACTTATTTTTCGATAAAATTGAGGTCTGAATCTGTCCTTGAGTTTTAAACTGAACGATAGCGAGTATTATGTTCAAAATACAGATCAATAAATAAAATATTTTGATTGAAATAATGCGAAACTTAACTATATTTACCACAAATCTTCATTATATAAAATTATTATGGAAATAAAAGCTAATAAATTACATAACTAATGTTAATCAGAATTTAATTCATTCACAACCTACTAACAGTATCTTATCGTTTAATGAAGCAGTATAATCTACGTTGACATTAACCTACATAACAACGTTCAGTATTAGTAGTATAGTACCATATTACTCTTCAAGGTGCAAAATTCATCTGTGTAAATATACCTAGATATATCGTAGGTATTACACATTGACATTAGTTACGCAACCATTTTAAGGCATTAATATTATAAACGGTATTTATTATTCAAAGAAATGACGTAAACATTCCGATTACCTAATTATGCGTCTATTAGTTTTAAAAGGAAAATATGGGCTGAGTTCCAGTAGTTGAAAATGTGGGCGATGATCAGTAGAACGATGACAAG
Organism: Eilema sororculum; assembly: GCA_914829495.1. Classification (NCBI taxonomy): domain Eukaryota; kingdom Metazoa; phylum Arthropoda; class Insecta; order Lepidoptera; family Erebidae; genus Eilema; species Eilema sororculum. The sequence goes on along the minus strand of OU618543.1, from coordinate 12,117,697 downwards.
TAGCAGGTCAGGGTCGGAATGTTCAAGAGAACACGCTCTTATCGCTTCAATCAAGGTAACTACGATCTCATCTAGTTATACCCACCTGGTTTTATTCGTGTGGCGTTATCGCTCTCCTAAATTGCATCTTATGGATAAGAGGGTAAAGGGGAGATTTCTCGCTCATCTTTAGAGATATTTGACACGGGAAGTACTGTCAGGCAACAGAAAACCATAGGCTAATAGGATTATTAGCATTGCTTTAAAGCCTTTCTTACAATTGATAAGCAGTGTTAGTATTAGAGCTCTTTGGTGAGGGGGATAAGGTTAGTAACACGTGGTTTCATCACTGAGGTTAGGTATTCCCTAGATTCCAAAAGAAAAAATCCTTGTATATATAAACAAACTAGGCTCCCTTTTATTCTATGTATCACTAAAGCGAGCTCAAAGAGAAGGAAGGTGTTCGAACCTGTTCGGACTCTTTCTTTTATGGCCTATTTGTTTGTTTTGTGTTCTCCAGCGCCCGAGGCGTCTGCTGCGGGCGAGAGATTACGGACCATTTCCCATTCCCTTCCATCACCTCTTTTGCGAACACCTCCTTGCAAGATCACGACTAATTCAACAAACAGAATATTAATAGATCCGTTAACGGTTTCAAATCAAAGACAGCCTAGCATGAGGTCCATTCACGTACATTTTAAATTTGATTGAGGAAATTTTGAAGAAAGTCCAGTTTAAGAATGCCCGCAACTAGCGAGCATGTGATATAATTATGAAAAAAGGAGAAGCAAAAGGTGTACCTATGTTAGGATCAATAATAAATGATAAAACAATAGTCTCTACCCACCCATTAGAAAAGAGGCGTGACTGTATGTATATATTCTCTTACTCGAATTGAGGGCTTGCTCCGCCCTTGATGCCACCAAATTGAATGGTGGTATAATGAAGCTCAGCTTAATACCATAAAATGTTTTGAATTAATTGAGTAAAGCTGATAAGCTAAGTGGTGTCGGTAATGAAAACATTCAACCTTCAAGATTCGGTAAAGTTAATATTGATCTATTTGGTGTTTGATGAATAAATATTTACTTGTTTGTTGGGTGATATTTTATGGATTGGATGTTTTGTTGGGTGATAATGATTTTTATTTAGTAAGGATTATTTAAAAGAATTTCGGTTATGAACTTTTAGTTTTATTAGTTGACTAGCTTTTGCCCGCGGCTCCGCCCGCGTGGATGTCGGTTCCCGGCAATTATTCGAATTTTTCTCACCTTTTAAACCTTCCCTAGACCTCCACGAACATTTCAAGACCAAGATAAGATTAATCCACTCAGCCGTTCTCGAGTTTTAGCAAGACTAACGAACAGCAATGGATTTTTATATATATAGTTGAGCATATTAAAAAATGATTTTACTTGCTTGAATGAAAAAGAAAGATGTTGATAGGGAATTTTAGGCATTAAATATGCAAGAATCCGCCATGATGTCCTCGAAAGGTTCAGAAACTATTTTTTTATACATTTGTTTACTATTTCATAGGAATTTTAACAGCATCCATAAATTATCCAGCAATGTAAAGCAAAAATGTTCTTAGCCAATTTTCATAATGACAAACAAGACATCGTACCTCATAAATTCTATTAAAACTTGTGTTGAAAGACACGTAAGATACAAACTGGTAATTCATGTAATAATGTTGTGTAAATGAATGAATGTTAACAACAAAACATCTTTTATAAGATTATGAGGAAAAAAATCATCTCATGTGTAGCCTACATCATATTAGAAGTTGCGGAATAAGTATTTTTTCTTTAAACCACTTATTCCGGGATTATGGGGATCTCTCCTTCTGCTGCAACCTCCTTAGGTGGTATAAGGTACAAGTTATCTGGGCTAGCAAATGAACTTTTTACTTCACTATCACCCGCCATCATAAGTGCAAATTTAACTATACCGTCGAGGAACCAAGGAAGCGTTAAATCAACATTTAATACAGATAATGAAGTTCGAACCTAAAACGTATTTTTTAAGAGATAGCTCTTTAAAGAAAACATGAAAAGTTAGTTGTTTATTAGGTATTATTGTTACTATTTTATGAATCGTCCGCTATATCATTATTCTAATAATGTTGACCCAGCCCTAAATAACCAAACCGAACTAAAACTCCATTCATAATGCAAACAACCATGTACGTACTACATACTATACTCGTACCATAGATGACTCCTCAAAAGGGTCAGATCGGAGATTACTACAATATACCTTTATATAGTAGAATAATTTAATACTAATGATCGACTTATTATGTAAGTAATGTACAACTAGTTTTTATAAAATCTGACTCATGTGTTCAGCTCTAGTCTGTAGGAAAATCCCTGACAATTACACACTAAATATAGGTATATTATGTGTATGAATCATTAGAGGTTCAGATGGCAAATTAAAGGTATATGCAATCAGCTCTTGCTTTTGAGGTCGTACTTGATTCAGATTGTAAGATATTTAACACATGATTATGTTGTGTTTGTCATTTCAATGGGTAAATTGCTTTTGGCAATAACGTCATTCACTCGCATGGGTATAATAGAGTCTGAACAAACAAATGCTACTGCAGGTTTCCATGTCGGGGTTGAAAAGTTCAAAAAGCTAGCTGTGGATCATGAATACAGATGTTTTTATTGTTCATTAATATTGGTACCTAATAGTAAAAATATGAGAAGTCAAAAGAATGAAGTTACATTAATAGGAAACAATATATGGATGAATCTGAAATCGAATATATTGAATAGTTTTAAAAGCTATTAGCTCTGTTGAATTATGCAGAGCCATGAAATTACAAATACATACAAACTAATTAGTAGGTACGCTCCTACAATCAAACAGATAACGGATTGTTCTCGTTTCATGACTACCCTCATTTGGGAAATTATTGTTCATTAGCATCCCACACATTACGTGCTTCCGTTACAGGTGTTAAAAATAAATGTACACTCCGACAATCACGCGCGTTTTCTCGTAAATCGTTTTTTAATTTTCCTTTCTATTAAATACATAAACTGTATTAAATACAGTTTAACTGATTTCAAATTCTCGTTACCTTATTAAATTAATTCGTTATCTCCAACAAAATAACCTTCTTTGGCAACGAATCTTGCTTCAAATAGTCAAATCGGTAATAAGGACATTTGAATTGTAGCTCATTAGCCTTTTTAAAAAGTAAATTATACATAATTGCTATACAAATTCACGTATTACGTAATTATTAAAATGTTCACCTTACAAAATGAGATTGAATCAAGTGTTGTACATAAGTATTATCTTAAAGAACAATTTTATTTAGTTCCTTATTCAAATCGGCAGCCTCGCGATAGTGGAAACTAAAATTAACTACAGACAAAAATGTTTTTGACAAACTACAGATAAGTCTATATTTAAGGCAGGTTTCCGGTAGCAGTCTTTATATTAGTGTATAATGTAAACAATAACACAGTATGCAGACAAGACCATTACCCAACTATTTAGGTCAGGGACTCAGCATGTGGACTACGCCCAGCTCTGCGGATACTCGCGGCCATTATACACACACTCAGATAATCCCTATCCACGCTTAATCTATAGGTACCTACGTTCTGATGATTAATTGATTACCAGAACGAATGTAATCCTACTTGTTATTGACTTTGGGCGGTCTATAAGTTCCTATCTTTGTGAGGATAACGTTTTGTTACGCTTTATGCCTATCAATGAATTATTCTGATATATCTTTAGTTTTATTTTTGAGGAGATTGCCGCAATTGTACAGTATTCATTACTTTCTGATAAATTTATAGTTTTACTTGGGTTTATCGTCGAATTATTCATAGGTCAAGCATTGTCGTTGAATCATTTTATGATCAGCTAGGTGACGCAGCATTCCTAGACAGCAGCTACCTCATAGGGCCATTTTCCTGTCACGGGTTTTTGCACCCATTTGAGAAACAGATATTAACAAAATAACCGTTTTATATTTTATCAGTTTTACAAGGAACATTAGTCTTGGTACAATGGACACGGTAGTGTAAGGTAAATTGGTTCACTCTCATAAATAAATAGAAACAAAATAACACCCATGTAAAGTAAGTTTTTGTTGCTTATCTATTAAAAACAAAGATATATTTACTTACATTTCATTAGTTGGATAATAAGTATATAGGTAGGTACGTAACATAATTTCTTCCTAACTAGTTAAATTGTCGTTCAAATATTAAATAAATTCTAGTTCCAAAATTCGAAAGCGTAGGCGTCTAATCGTTGCCACTTTAAGTGTAGGTGTTAAATATAACCCTGATTTTCACGGTAATCAATTTTAATCTCTAGTAGGTACCTTTGCCCGGTAATTTTTACATCATATATAGTACCGCCGTAATCGAGTTATATGGTCGTTTATGGCACTAATTGTGAATCCACGTATGGCGCTTTGATCAGCCTTTTAAGGTAGTTAAGCTAACTTTAATAGTGACATGGCGCTTGTTCACTGCCGACTGGTAGTCGTACGAGGACATAATGGATGGTGTGACTCTTAATGTTTTATAAGATGTGTTGTAAATTTATATGGATAACAAGTTATATTCACACTTACTTATTTCTTAAGAATGTTCCCACTAATTATTAAAAGGTGCCTGCTTATTTGTATTTTATTAAGTAGGCGTGAGCAATAGAAATAAAAAATAGGCACTCCCAAGTTTTACCAACGATATTTACGGCCTCACATACTTAATTGGAAGAATATATTGCCTTCCTGTAGCCGTAATCACCGGTATCTTAGTCCCTGTAAATGTAAATGTACGATGAGGCATAATGTTTAAGACTTCACAGGACGACACGTACAGGGCTAAGATGCCATCCATTTACGGTGCAGAGTACACCTGCTAGAACCAAGCGTTTCAGTGACTCATTCCTATGCCGCACCACTAAGACCTGGAACTCCCTGCCAGCTCACGTGTTTCCTTCTTCCTACAGTCCCGGGACCTTTAAGGGGGGCGTCAAAAGGCATCTAATGAGGCCGTCAAGCTGAGTGCCACCACTGTTAACATGGTAAATGTTTACGATGGTGACCCTCTTTCCGAGAGTTTGCCTTTAGCTTAACATCAGGCGAGGTGAAGTCAAATTGACGTGCCCTGTATAAAAAAAAACATTTACAATGTTAATGTGGTTCATAATATATAAAAGAGAAATAACAGAAAACTTAATAAGCTAAATAAAGCAGAAGCCCCAAACTTTTGAAACTAACTGAAATTGTTACTGACCAAATAGTAGCACTTGACACACAGAACAATAAAAATGAAAAACCGGTGAAAAATAAGACAGTAGATACAATAAATTGAATTCATGCTGTCAATATTGGCACGACTAGTTGGTTTTGTATTTTCCTTTTGTTGGCACAAGTGATGAAATTAAATCGCATTGCAAAAACCAACTGCAAAAATACATACATTCTGATGCGACTGCTATTTAAATATTTAAGGCAGAAATTTCATTTACCAGCATCATATCGTATTTGCTCTCTGCATCGGTTATTTCGTTTGAAAATCAATCAATCGATCAATCGTAATCGTTTTGATATTGCACTTTTGTATTTGAACAGATGCTCGAGCATGTGAAAGCATCCTAAGTATCAATTATACTTAGCTGAGGGAAATAATCGAATTGGTAGGAGAACAAAATGACGAAGCGGGCATTACCGGTGCTGTGTGGTGCTTTTTATTTTTCCCTAGAGAACTCGCTTGTAGAACAGCTACGTTCTAAGTTGAAAATGTCAACTGTAGCAAATATTATCTTTTGCAACTTTGTGTACGTTCTATACGACAGAAATTATATAGTATCTTAAAGTTTATGTGTACACCTGCATGCATCACATGATACATATATATATTTCTGTTCAATATCGATCAGCTAAATGCAAACAGCTCTAACTCTCTATTCAACAATAGAATCCATTCGAAAATAGAAATGCTAAATTCGCTAAGTTCAAATTGGCATACAGTGAACTTGACATTATCAAAAACTAGTTTTTGCCCGCGGTTCCGCCCACGTGGATGTCGGTTATCGCGACCAAGCATAACCTATGTGTTAATACAGGGTGTAAACTAACTCCATACCAAATTTTAATAACATCGCTCCAGCCGTTTATACGTGAAAGAGTAACAAACATCCATTCATTTATAATTACAAACTTTTGCGTTTATAATATTAGTAGGATTCAAGACGTGGTAATAGAAGAGAAAAAGAAAATTCAATTGTTTTGATGACACAAACCCCCAATGGCGGCACTCAGCTCAAGTTCGCAAGTTGGCATGCCGTCTCCAAAGACGTCATCTACAACTGAATCATACAGTTTAGCACCCCTTGATCAACTAGTCTCTTCTAGTCCTTACCCAAAGCCAACTTCAAATATTATCGTTAAGTATATTAATATGTTTCCAAAGTTTTCTAATATACAATGTAATTCATTACTATTCTCTTTCTGTTTATTGAGAAAGGAACTTTTACCAACGTTCACTTTCTTTGAACATAATGCTTTTCACGGTGACTAAAGATATTCTCACTCCCACGGAAAAGTTGTCTTGTTAATTGAGGGTACTGACTTCTCATAAAAGTTTTACCTTGCTTTCGGGACACAAAGGTGTGACATTTTATTTGATCTTTCCCCCGTTGACCCAAATCTACTACATTTAGTACCATATCATATATTATAATGATGAAATGCTATGTGCTAAAAATGTGCTGTCGAAGAACGTTGAACAGGCAGGCACTTCGTATTAACACACAAAGCTCCCTTGCATATCTTTAACTCTACAAATGTAATTTCTTGATAAACACTCAGAATAATTTCCATATTTTATTGATTTACATTTAATTGTACCTGATAAAGTAATCTAGATAATTATTATGGGCATAATATAGACAGAAATTCCAACATCGAGGTCAAACAACTTGTTTATTACGTACTAAGTTTTCAATGCGGCGCATGGGGTTTCCCTCTTTATGTTGTTCATACGCCTACCCTATAGTCGGGGTGGAGTGACGATGTCGCGCCCCCCACACATCTAACTGATCAAATAACGGTGATCGCTCAATTTTAGTTGTGGGTCCAGTGACAGAAACTATAATCATTACGGGTTTAGTTAAAATATTCTCCTAATTAAATAAATGCCTGAATTATTTGTGCAACTTTTTTGATATCTATAGAGACTATAAAATGATATAATGTACCCAATGTATAGAGGGATGAAATAGACTTCTCAAAAAGTTGCAGTTGCATTCTCTATAAGTTTTCTTCTCTGCATTAGTTATTATACATCAATCTATAGCCAATTACAATTTGTGTTATGAAGGAAATTGATGTTCTAAATGTAGGTTCATGATCAGTACTTACTTCGTGAAAGTTGCCTTAGCAAACAGAAATTCTTAGAAGTAATAAATCTACGATTGTTGCACTTTCTTAAGTGTGTTGTAGTGTTTATTGTTCATTATACCTAAGGTATTTTTGTTCAGAATTTAGTAAGACATTTCAAGATACAAACAGATTTCAATAATGTCATGTCTATGCGTCTACAATTAGCAAATAGGAAGACATGAATGACATAAAAGAGAATGTATGTAATTATAATATGTGTGTTAGGTATTTTATTACTTCTTTCTTAAATGCTAGTATGACGCTCGATGCGGACTTCATTGAAGTTATAAGTTTGATTATTTTCAGTTTATAATTGCTATTTGAATTATGACTTTTGCGTCATTTTCAACGTATTCAAAGTTAACAAATCCTACAAGTTTATATTTAGTTGCATGAATAATATTATCTTCATCTTGAGCTTATATTTTGGCATCTAATGAGGCCGTCAAGCTGAGTGCCACCACTGTTAACATGGTAAATGTTTACGATGGTGACCCTCTTTCCGACACTTTGCCTTTAGCTTAACATCAGGCGAGGTGAAGTCAAATTGACGTGTCCTGTATAAAAAAAAAAAATTACTTCTGGCTGTTACAATCGGATTCCAATATAACCGAGGTTTATTAAAGGTTATATTAATACGACGATTAGATAGAGATAGAACACAGAAAACAGTTACAATTTATGCTTTATAAATGCTTTTCTAATAGTATAGTAAATTGTAATACAGTGTAAGTGTAAACTCTGCCTAATATAACGCGCAAACATAATGTACTCCGAATCATTAGTATGAATCGATTACTCATTGTCTAATTCGAGTCTTGTTAATAGAGAAAATCAATACGGATACTATTTTAGGCTTTCATCAGAGAGGTTTCTATTTTTATTTCATTAACATAATTTTAGAGTTTTAGTCACTAGGCATACCTACAAACTTATTATGAAATATAAAACAAGTTCAATTGTGTTGATACCTATTTGGCAGGTTTTTATAACATTTACTATGGGATAAAATAATACAATCAATCTATTAATACTATTGCAGTCCACTGCTGCGCCATTTTTGCCGATTCTCCGCCTTCCGCATCTTGTCTGTCCCAGTTACCTTTTTACCCGACTGCGCGACGCAATGAACCCTACTGTGTGAATGTGTTTATCAGTCTATGTATGTATGTATGTATGTATGTTTGTTTCTATGTGGCGTTCTAGAGACCAAATGCGTGGGCCGATTTTGATAATTCTTACGTCAATCGATTCGTCTTAACTTTGCGAGTGTCACTAAAGACATTACAATAAACAAAATTCACCACACAGCGACAACCAGACGCCATATTGTCAAAATGAAAAAAAAATAAGTCAAGTCTATGTCAAGTGGGGTGTCGTTGAATAGGTATTTTTAAATCATCTTTAGGTTCCTTTTATCATTTTTCATTTTAAATAATAGTTTAGGATATATAACGATTTAAAGTTGTTTAACAAAACTATCATTCTCGCAAATTTTCTTACTTATTGATTTAAGTTTTTATTTCAAGTATAAACGATATGAAGGAAATTACAAAAAGATATACATGTAATATCATAACTAAAAAGTATAAAAGAAAACAAATGATTTAAAAATAAAAAATCCCGACTGCCAGTGAAAAGACCAAAATAAGTTTGATAGCAGGCGGTACCCATTTGCCAATCATAAACCGAAAGAAAATTAAAGGGTACCGCCTGCTATCAAACTTATTTTGGTCTTTTCAGTGGCAGTCGGGTTTTTTTATTTTTTAATCATTTGTTTTATTACATAATACAACTACCGCTCCGTCCTACAAAGCTGTCTCAAAACTAAGATTAGTACATAGAAATCGCTCTCTGTACCAAGGCTGTCTATTTTACTGGTTTCATAGTCGTTAAGGTTTATAGATTAAAGGTAAACTATTCTTTAGTCTGCGATAAATTACTTGAATTGGCAAGACGTATATTTGAATGCTCTTCTAGTAAGGTATCCATACTCCATACTGATGTTATAAGGAAAGCGAAAGTAACTCTGTCTGTCTGTATGTTACGCTTTCACACCTAAACCACTGAACCGCTTTTGATGACATTTGGTATAGATTGTAGATTAGACCTGGAGAAAGGACATAGGCTATGTTTGGTCGCGATAACCGACATCCACGCGGGCGAAACCGCGGGCAAAAGCTAGATTAAAATAATAGTGTTTATTATATGTCACATTTGCTTACATTTAAATACCGAACCTATAAAGATGTGTCAAAATCAGGGTCGGCTTCTTGTCTAACTAGTTTGGGCTGATATTAACATTCTTCGGAGCGTCTGTTGTTTCCTGAGCCCAACCCAGGGAGATAACTATGTACAATATGACTAGTAGTGAAATTGAGGGTCAGGTAGCAAGTCCTTTTATTGATTGCCGTAAGCATTCGTGATAGTAAAGATGTAGGCATATTTTAATAACAAAGATAGGAATACAAATAGAAAGTAGTCAGCTTGTAACTACACTCAGTACCTATACCTACTCAAAACGTCAGGCAATTGATGAAGAATAGTAGTATTATAAGAATATTCCCTCAAATAAATTTTCTGGTAAGGTGGCAAATGACTTATCCGGTAGTACTAACGCAATAGTGTCAATAAAGCTAAAAAAATATATGGATAATTAAAAATTATTAGTTAATTTATAGGTAATCTCCGTTACTGCAATCAGTAATTAACTTTTGGTCGTAACTTTCTACGATTAAAACAAATCAATTATCGATACAACATCGTCTCCCCGAAAGATTATTAAATGAAATATAAATGCAACAAACAATAACAAATGAAATTTAATGGTTAAAGAAACTGGCCACTTAAACGATCAATGTTGCTCAAAGTTTACGATGGAAAACTCCCGTGTTTTAATTCTGGTCCGTGAACCCACTCCTAACACGAGTAATATTAGCTTAGCTGGAGGCAACTGTAGAAGTTTGGGCGAGATATTTCTTACAGGTTATCCATAAATCCCGACAATTCTCGACTCCTGAGGTCACGAACACCCTCGAGCCTTTGCAGATGCGTAGAGATGTTGCGTCTTTGGCAGTATTCTACCGTCTCTACCATGATGAATGTTCTGACGAGCTCTTCCAATTAGTCCCACCCTCTCCTGTCTTTCACAGGACGACACGTGCAGTGCTAAGATGCCATCCATATACGGTGCAGAGTATACCTGCTAGAACCAAGCGTTTCAGTGACTCATTCTTATGCCGCACCACTAAGACCTGGAACTCCCTGCCAGCTCACGTGTTTCGTTCTTCCTACAGTCCGGGGTCCTTTAAGCGTGGCGTGAAAAGGCATCTAATGAGACCGTCAAGCTGAGTGCCACCACTGTTAACATGATAAATGTTTACGATGGTGACCCTCTTTCCGAGACTTTGCCTTCAGCTTAACATCAGGCGAGGTGTAGTCAAATTGACCTGTATAAAATAAAACTACCGTAAACACCTGGTTTTGTTTCTATCTATGGTTTTTATTCTCGGTATATTTTAGTGAGAAATTGTAGCTGAATCATAATAAGATTATTTATCAACTAACTAGGTATAGCATAGGGGATGTTGAAAATACTGACAATACAATGTATGAAAATACTGATTAGATTTTTGTTATTTTGCTTAATCCAAAATTCAGGAGTTAAGATAATGACATTATGAAACTTTATCGTTTTTATCAATCTTATGTAAATAACATAATATAAGTAGGTCAATTACGTACAAATCGAATTTTCGTGAAAAAATGTGTAGGCATACCTATCACAAAACAAACGCAGCACAAAGAGTGATCGACATAAAAGGATTTCCTTTTAAATTTAGGGCCACTTTATTGGGGAAATTCCTTCCATTGTATAGAAAATCGCAGCTAAACAGTCTTTTTATAATATTGTATAACCGCTGCAGAAGAGGCACTAAAGTTCTTGAAGACGGCAATAGAAGGTTTCTTCAGGATCCCCTGATGTTGCATACGTTCATAGGCCACAATAACCACTTTTCATCACGAGGGTCATGTGCTTATCTGTCACCTAAGCGGTATATAAAATAGTAGAGTAAGGTAAAAATTCGTGGAAATATCAAATTGTATTGTAGATAACTTTCCTGGAAACGCTGTAGTCTCTTAATAAATATTCTGACTCAATGTAGGGTAGGAGTACGGACTATTAGATAAAGCTATTACTGTATTTCTTACGCCCAAAGGTATTAAAACTTAATTATAGGCCAGATACCACAATTGTTATCGCTTAAACCGTTATACGGTAGAAATAATCTTATTAAGCTACTAGTACTACTCCAGAGCCTAAACCACTGAACCCACAAACTTGAAATTTTGAAAGATGGATGTCTTTTATGGTGCAAGCTTCCACTAAGGAAGATTTTCTGGAAAGTTCACTATTAAAGTGATAAAATAGGCTATAAATAGAGATATGATGAATTCGTATAGAATTTTTTTACGAATTTATTCCCAAGCAGAACAGAGACCCGGGCCACTAGTTATCTAATTGCCTGCTCTTTCAGCACAATACTTAAAAATTTGTGAACTCCATTTATCTGTAGGTATATTCAGATTAACCTGCTTCACTTCTTAACCGTTATTTGTTATAACCACACACCATCCTTCCAAAACCATTGCTAATAGTACTTAGTCCTAATGCGTCATGATTCCGGTAACATAATCCATGTTATATAAATACCATAACTATAAAGTATAAAATAAAACAAATGATTAAAAAATAAAAAACCCGACTGCCACTGAAAAGACCAAAATAAGTTTGATAGCAGGCGGTACCCATTAATTTTCTTTCAGTTTATGATTGGCAAATGGGTACCGCCTGCTATCAAACTTATTTTGGTCTTTTCAGTGGCAGTCGGGTTTTTTATTTTTTAATCATTTGTTTTATTTTATACTTTTTAGTTATGGTATGACATGTATATCTTTTTATTATTTACATATCGTTTATACTTGAAACTAAAACTTAAATCAATAAGTAAGAAAATTAGCGAGAATGATTGTTTTGTTAAACAACTTTAAATCGTTATATATCCTAAACTATTATTTAAAATGAAAAATGATAAAAGGAACCTAAAGATGAATTTAAAATACCTATTCAACGACACCCCACTTGACATAGTTCATCGACTTTTATTTTTTTCATTTTGACAATATGGCGTCTGGATGTCGCTGTGGTGGATTTTAATTACTGTCATGTCTTTAGTGACACTCGCAAGGTTAAGACGAATCGATTGACGTACGAATTATCAAAATCGGCCCATGCATTTGGTCTCTAGAACACCACATAGAAACAAACATACATACATACATACATAGACTGATAAACACATTACCCTCCTTTGCGTCGCGCAGTCGGGTAAAAATTAATCCGTATTTCCCTTGGTCACGAGATAACGCGTGAACGGCTGGACCAATTTCGCTAATTCTTTTTTGTTGTGTTTGATATTTTCAGGAAAAGGTTCTCATGAAAGAAAAAAATAAGAAAATTCCGTGGAAAATTAGTAACTAAAAATACTTAAATCGATGCCATGTCTTAATTTTTTATTTGAAATTCGAATTCGAAAAATAAATGTTCATTATTTTTATTTATAGGTGTCGGGAACTCTATGGGCGTGTGGGGCCCCTGCTATAATGCTTTCCGTTCTCAAAATAATTATCAGAATAGATACAGCTAATTGAGGTAAACACAATTTAATATCATTGATTCTAAGTTTTAGGGCGAAACAAAGTTTGCCGGGACAGCTAGTAACTAATAAAATTGTCGATCGCTCATGCTGATGTTAAATAACTGTTTCCTTAATTCAACCCACTTGTTGTAATGAGCTAGTTCATTCATTAGACTGAATGTTACGTCACTGGCTATTCTGACAGGCATCTGCTGTGTGTAATGCCTTTATTTTTGCACGTTCTGCACCTAGGAGTTAATTTAGACTAAACGAACCGATGATGGTTTCTTAATATAGATGACGTGAGAGGAAGTTCTACAAAAATATTTGTTTCCAAGAATTGCTTCTAGTTGAAATTAACAACTCCGAAGTACGTAAATCTTAACGTGAGATTTAATACTAACTGCGCGTTCTGGTTTCGCCTCGGTACAATTATAGGCACTCCAATAAAATTATTTTTTACAAATTTTGTCCTGTTTGGTGCAATTGTTTAGAAGTATGCACGTATAAATGTTTGTTTATGTGTCAAATCAATAAAAGTGTAGGTACTTGCCCTTTCAACGGACCCTAGGCTCTGAAATACAAAGTTTAGAGAGGTTGATGATGATGGTTATTTTTTTTTTATCGTGCGAAAAATCTCCATGGATACAACCCCCATCGGAGCCGGTGGAGGTGGTTATGTCGGACTCGAACCGACTAAAACGCACGCCGTCTTTGGATCTTTGGTTGCCGGAGGTGAGAATGCATGAAACATATCTCTCGCACCCCGGCAGACCCTGATGATGATGATGATGGAATTCACTCAGTTGATAAATATTAAAACGTTATTTTCATTACCGTCGAAGCCACAGGTCGATCGATCGAACGTCACTCTAGATTACATAAAATTGGTAATTTATCTTCGTAGGATTTAAATAAGATTTAGCTGTCTTGTATGGATTACGTTGAATTGCCTCCGGCGATTTGTTACCTTTGTACGTGCACGGCTGTCTCCGTACTGAGTTTTAAAATGTTTCTTTACAGCTGACTATTTTACTTCTGCGATTGTTGAGAATATTTTACGTGATATTTTCTTAAATTTGCTAAATAACATTGGATTGAGATCAATAGTTGTTTTGTGTTTCTTTTATAGAAACGATTGTTATTGTTATATACGTTCTCACATTAAAAGAGCTAAAACGGTCTTCAGAATCACTTTTCAGTAGCCATACTTAATTAGCACTAGCTGCCGTTCCACCCGCGTGGTATTATACGTAATCTATATCCACAACACATGGGAACCAGATCCTGACATAAAAAGTAGCCTATGTTTTATTCTAAATTGTGATATACCCCTGCACTAAATGTCGACTACATCCAAACAAACAACCAATAATCAAAACTGTCGTAATTATAATATTAGTAGGGTTAGTAGCAGTACACGGATTGTGCGGGGAATTTATCAATGAATACGTATTACACACGACTTTCAATAAATTCTTGCTCACTAAAAGGAAGCAGTGACGTAGGAGTCTATCTATAGGCGTAACACGCCCGCGATTCAAATTCGATCCCTGGTTACATACCAATCTCTGACGTCGAAGTCTGAGTGCATATGGAAAATAAATAATTACCCCTTGATTTGACAGTAAAGGAATTTAAAAACCTTCGTACCAGAGTATTGTGTTTGCTGATTCGCCTTAGGCCTAGCAGACCTTATTAGGTGAAGTAAGGTCTTCTAAAACTGATAGAAACAACAAAAGCCTCCCCCAAATTTGAAGACCTTTATTTTTCTGTTGGAATAGTCCACCAATCTGGGATAAAGCATCCGATATCGTCTCACCAATGTTATCTTGATCTTGATCAGGTTTTTGCATCCCATCTTCTAGCTGGCTCCCATCTTTTAAATTTTGAAATATGCGTTGAAGAAGCATAGAAAATTAACTACTCGTCATAAAAATCACATGTTTAAAATGAAATATTTAAGTACGTGGGTACGTAACAATGTTTGACTTCCACTTTCACACGTTCTAAAATCCTCTTGGTCAATAAAGTAGTGACATTCTCAACTAAATAGTCATTCATGTCTGGTACACAAGCTGCCATGGAGCAGATAGTTTGATTGTATGTAACGACGGGTGCGGCCCGTTCACACACTGTACAGGATCTGGGCTCCATTTGCTGCGTCTGCGGTGCTCACTCATGTGTGGTGACGCGCCCTGATTCATAAAAATAATTCCTATATCAAATGAATTATAGTGACAAATACGGCGGAAGTTTTTCTCTCAATGGACTGTATAAGCCTCTGCTCTATGTCCAATCTCCTTTAAGAATTGTCATCATTAGCAAACTAGACTCTCCAATAAAAAATAAACCATGTCTTTCTGGAGCAAATCTTATCTAGCTTTAAAATCTGATTCATTAAGTCTCAAGCTGAAATCTTTAAGCCCTGTCGAGACTTTATCTTCGAATTTGCAATTATGAAGTAAGCCTTTTACCTAAGACTTTACGACGTCGTCGTTCTATTTTGTTAATTTCAATCATGGTTTATTTCATGCGTGACTTTAAAGAGAAAATTATCTAATAAGAAGCTACTCAACTTCAAGTTGTTAAAGTAGGTGGTAATCATTGATGATTGTATCTACACAAATTGTTGAACGTGTTTAGCGTTTTTATATCCAATTTCGGTAAATAATCCGCACTAAGCCAACACTTTTATAATTTTGACAGAAAATATATTTCATTCAGAACACATATTTATGTTCACAGCTTGTTTTTCTTTTTTTTTGTAATTTTAATCAGGAACATTGTGTGGCGAATTATGCTAACATTGTATGTGATTCATTCTGTCACACCTGCAGCCGAAGATCGGGTTCTCGTTTCAACGAACATTATGTTATATGTACCTACTTATTTTCGGCTCTGACTGTGAGCCAATTCGATTTCACGGACCAACCGCTGCCAAAGGTATAATATAATAGGTATAATAGGTAGGTATAATATAATATATAATAGGTAACAGTGGTGAACGGATTTACCAGCCTAAATCATATCTAACGCACAAATGACCCTGATAAGCCGCTAAGTATAGTTAAAAAGCGATGTCGTATTGATTGAGCTGTAATTTTCCTAGCAAATTTAAAAATATTGTTACAGATCTTCTTAAAAATAGTTAAGGTAGTTTAATCCGTGTTGTAAGATACCCCTTTTCATGACTGCATATACCTCTGAATAAGGACGCTCACTAACTATTATTGTATTCTAGAATGACACTCGGTCTGAATCTAGATTTAGCTGAGGACAGATTGCATAGAAAATCTGTGAAGTCTGTCAATCGGTCTATACAATCTGTCCTCAGCTATATCAAGTTTCAGACTGAGTGTCATTCTAGAATACGAGCCTTAGACTACCACCATGGTAGTAATATAAAATATGTACAATTTAATATACAATTCAGGCGCTATAATAACAATATAGTCTTGAACACTTCTTTACCGTTCGTACTCATGTATTCAAATGAAAATATATTATATTTTCTCTTCACGATTTAACGTTTTATTCAATACAAGAAAACAAAATGTAATAAACGACAACGAATGAACAATGTATGTTTCCCCTGTGTTTTCAATCCAAAATAACAGAGCAGATGAAACAGGAATACGCCGTTATGATAAATACGAGGGCACAAAAGCAAACAGATAGTTGAGTGGACCAAACGAAGGTTCCACTTAGTTTACCTACGGAGCCCTAAATACATAAAGTGATGGTAATGAACTGAGTTTTAACAGTTGCTAATAACGCGGTATCTGATAAATGGCTGGAGACGCACACTAAACTTTCTCCACCATTATTCCAAACGCGTTAATTCAATATTGGTTTAGCATCGTTCTCGGGTGACGATGACCCACATCCTTCACCTTCACCCCATTACGTCTCCTTATCGCGTTTACTATTTATACTACCGAGAGACCCTATACTGTTAAATTATTCGAATATGATAACGCGAACAATGAAATCCAAATGGCCTTACTTAAAGTCAACGAGTGGAGATAGCAATACGCGAAGTGACGTAAAGTCGATAACGTGTTACGAACATAAACATAATTATAATTCAGATCAGTGCTTTCTGTAGTAGTTTATATAAACACTTTTCCTCTCACTCCTAGTAATCTTACCATTACAGACACAAATACGTACTCACATTAAAATATAACAAGAATTTCCTTTTCGTAGCGCACACATTTTTGCTGTTTTATTACTTTCATATTTTTCTTTCCACTCGAATGAACGTTTACATATACTATGCACCTATGGGTTTTGTATTCGGAACGTATTTGTGTCTAGTAAAAAGTTAATAACCTAAGGCATTTATTTAGCTGCACGTTTATGGAAGTAGGTTTAAACTGAATACAGGATTGATTAGTTGGTAAATTAAGGACTTAGAATTAAGTAGCTTTTGCCCGCGGCTTCGCCTGTGTGGATGCTGGTTATCGCGACCAAACAGCCTTGTGTAACACAGGATGTCCAGTGTCCAGGATGTCAGTTAACTCCATACCAAATTTTATTAAAATAGCTTCAGCTGTTTAGACGTGAAAGAATAACAAACATCCACCCATCCATCCATACTTATAAACTTTGGTGTTTATAATATTAGAAGGATATGTGGTTAAACTTAATATGCTTTAGGTTACATTATATCAAGTAATATTGGACAACTACTGAAATGTGTCATTGTGCAACTATTCTACTTTCAGTACATTCCTTAACGTTAGAGAATACCTTTCAATAAGTTTAGCAAAATAATCCCCACGAATTTGTTATAGGTTTGTTTTTATATTTTTTGTTATAGGTTAGGGTATGTCCTCCTAGGGCACTGACTGACCTCCGTCCTCCATGAGCGCGGGCCTGGGGGTGACGGGTGGAGCGCGCCTCCCCATTCCGGGGCCGAGTCGGGGACACCGTTTTCCCCCCCTTCTTAGGTGGGCCAGACCGTAAGGGAAGGCCCTGGGTCAGCCGGGGTGCGAGGGATATGTCGATGACAACCTCACCTCCGGCCTAGCACCACGACCCACAGTCGGCGTGCGGTTTTAGTCGGTTCGAGTCCGACATAACCTCCCCTTCCGGCTCTGGCAGGGGAGGTGTCCGAGGGGATTTCCGCACGAAAAAAAAGGGTCTGTCCTCCAATACCTTTAGTTTTTAATTACTTGTTATTGAAGAAAGGAAACCTCCATTCTGTATGACACACCATTGGCAACAACCAAGAATACCTAACCATTAACAAAGTGCGGCAAACTCCTTTAGTTAAGTTCAGTTGTTTAATATTAAGTTTGCTAACTATGCGAAACAGACATCTCCAAGTCTGGAATATGTAATCTTCCGCAAGGACGATGTGAATCTCACCCGTAAAATAAGCTTATTTCTTAATCTTACATTTTCTACTGAAAACAAGGATTCCACGCGGATGTAGCGGGCAACAGCTATGTACAAAATAATTTTCAGTGTCAACTTTATTACTAGTTACAATACCTATAGGTAAATAAACACGTCAGTTTATGACCAATATTGAATATTTTATAGTTTTCCGCCTTGCAAGGTCTCAGTAGGTTGATTAACAAACTAATTTATATTCAAAAAATAAGTTTTATACAAATATACAGTACAAGAGTTTTGCTCTCTGAGCTACTGTAGAGTAATATTATTTAGTGTAAGGGTTGGGGTTTAAGCTGCCCTGTTAAGGCCTTAGAGGCCCAAGCCATGGCGGCAGATGCTATCGTTCAGCATTTCTCTTTGTTCATTCGTTGGGTGATCTGTCAGGCGGCAATCATCCACGTAGAAACTAAGATCAATCAATTAGAAAAAAGGGTAGGAGAGTTTACCCCATGCTCCAAAGTGCAAGCATTTTATGCAACCGGCTTTGTAGTTTTGATGATGATGATGATTCGTAGTTATACAAGGTTATAGCGTTAAACAAACTCACCAAGAAGCATGAAATAATAATTAGGTACATTATAAGATAATTTTTTAAACGGGGACTTCAACTACAGATTTTTATACCACACTTGACAAACTTTTATGAGAATTTAAAATGTTTGTTTTTTCTTCATTTGTTTTTTTTCCGTAGACTTAGTTGATTGACTATAGTTAGCCTTAGTTTAGTTATTTATTATGTATGTCGGCTTTAAGATAGTCATGAATATATTTTGTAAATACTACCTTTTTTTTTTTAACAATTTACAAAATGTTTTTAACTATTATTTCTGATTATGAACATTTATAGCACTTGCTACGCTAACTTCATCTATTAATTTCAAACTGAAAAAGTCAACACCAAGTCAGAATTTGAATTTGAGACAGATTCTCTTGACATGTTAGCGTGGGAACTGCTCGTTAATCTTAAGTAATAGATGTAATAATTCATTTAATAGAATAGTTTTGATTGATTTACAGAGACGGTCATGATCGCACCGACGTTCAAGGCGCGCTCGACCTCCCCAGGTACCGCATTATTTGTCCCTGATGACACCTAACTCCTGCTCGTAAACATTTATTATACATATTATTTCGTGTGCTTTGATGTTGTCATTAATTGCGTAAGAACAGATATTTAATTTCAGCAATGTTAAGTCCGATAATAACCGGACGTAATAACTGTTTCTCGTGGGCTTAACAATAAAAAAAAAAACAAAATTTGCTAAGATTTTTGTCCAGGCATAGAGAAATTAGTTGAAATTTAAAAAAAAAACTTTGTTTAAATGAGTCTAGTAACAAAACTATAAGAGTTAGTAGAAGTAAATGTATTGATTGTACGTTGCGGTTTTGAACCTAAATAATTTGAAATTTGCAAAACCTTTTCAGGGGTATCCATATTCATTTATGCCTTCAAATATTGCCGTACTCCGAACTGATGCTATGTATTTTGCAAAAAATACCGATACCACTCGCACCGGCTTTGCGCAAAATGTATGCAACACAACTCTTTTGTTTTTGTCACAATCAGAATCCGTTCCAAACAAAGATGGCTAAAAATGTGAATTGCATTTGACTATGAATGTTTTTATTCAAAATATTCGTGAATTAATAATAAATATTAGTCCATAAAATTAACGTATTTCTCGCCAGACTTGCTGAAAAATATTATATTTATTGAATGGACATGCTACCTATATGATTCAAAAATAACAGGAAATTGAAGTAAAATATCCACGATTTTTGAATAGCTAAAGTCACGTCATTGGAAATCATATTTCCAATATATTTAAACAACTAAAAGCATATGGATATACGATGAACGAAAATCCAATCGCGCGTGTGATTATCGAAATATGTATAAAAGAAGTTAACGATTAATGTTTGGATAAATAAATTGTCCTTGGAATACCTGTTCATACCATACGACATTAGAAAACACCTGGAGTTATTTGTGTTTGATACTTAGTACCTTTAACATTGTAGAGTATATTGTGTTACTATATAATTGAATACGAATTAATATTTACTAATTGTAATTTGAATGTCTTTTGCCTGTATTACGATAACATTTGGTTTTATGTGTTTGTTTGACCTTAACCATTTGTTGTGTGTATTTCAATATTTCTAAGGTTAAATTGTTATTTTTTTGTTTGGTCTAATCCCATCGATACTTCTACTATAAAATCATGATCAAAAGCATGAAAAGAACAACTTGAATCTCCGTGAGTCTCAAGAAAAGGAAAACTGTAAGTAGAAAGTAGTAATAAACTAATTTAGAGGAATTACAAAAATAAAAATATCCTGTCCGTCTTAAATACGCCAAAGAAAAGAGAGTCGAAAGTAAAGTTAGGCTTGCTTGCTAGCTAGGCTATTACGTATTTAACGTGATTTCAATACT
The DNA here is from genome assembly GCA_914829495.1 of Eilema sororculum. Lineage (NCBI taxonomy): Eukaryota > Metazoa > Arthropoda > Insecta > Lepidoptera > Erebidae > Eilema > Eilema sororculum. Next base: position 12,096,738 of record OU618543.1, on the reverse strand, counting down.
AGTTTTATCAAAAACATTTCAACGCAAGCGAACTCATTTCAGTCGATATAAGATTGATGAGGTCGTTAGTAAATCATTCTGTACAGTATTGTATTTTAGCAAAGACTATGCTGTCATGGAATAATAATGGGTAGTTATAGTTTTTACCAGTTACCATCTATCTACCTGTATACTAACCCATATAAAAATGAATAGCTAAAAGTTGGTAAGCGCATAATTCAACAACGCCTGGACCAATTTGGCCAATTCTTTTTTTTAAATGTTGTTTGAAGTTCAAGGATGGTTTTTACGGCGACAAAAATCGAATAATTGCCGGGAACCGACATCCACGCGGGTGGAGCCGCGGGCAAAAGCTAGTTTATTATAAAAATACGTTTAAAACCTTGTATTTCCTAAGTGACCAAGAGAGTCAGCATTGTATGAAAATGTTCATTATATGACAACTTATTTTACGAGGGTCGACAATCATATCCGAAATATCCATAAAAAGGGCAAAGTCATAAAACGAGCATTAGTCCCTTCATGTTGCTGCTGACGCGGCGGAATTTCCCTGGCCAGACGAATAGAAATGTTATATTCGGACTATACATTTGCATAACATTGTCATTCTTATTACCTAAGTCATAAAGCATTTTTACCTCTATCATATTTTTATTGGCACATAGCTTTTGGTATATTAATGCGTGGAACGTAAACTTTGTACGCCTATTTAAGAAAATTGCGTGAGCAGATGAACATAAAATTTGACGCAGTTGAAGTTTCTGTAGAGAAAAGCATAAAGCTATTTTGTATAGACAATGCTCTTAAAAATACATTACATTATTATAATACACATTGTATACACTACAATGAGTTTGATTTACACTTTGACCACACACATAACATAATAAACATACAACAAATTATGTTCATAACTGAAGAATGGAACTAGCCTACATACCTATATAAATAACCAACTTTTAAACTTTCTCGTTCCATGATAAACAATAATGGTATACGTACATTCGTACCTTTGATTTGCCTGACGTTTCAACCAAATTCAGCCTCTGACCACGGCCGGTGTAACCTGGTGTAACTGTAAGAATTACGACGCCCTGCCCCGTTCATCATTATATAACGAAAGTTTACGGTTGAAGTTAGCAAAAGTAAATCTTTTTGCATATTTCAGAAAGTCACCTATAAAGTCATGTTCACATTGTCAGCACACTTTCTATGAATATTAAATTTCTGACAACATTAGTGTGTAGACGCCTGTAATCTACGTCGAACACGCCGTGTGTGGCCTCAGTTACGCTGAACATGTAAATATTACGCCACATGATAACGATAAAAACCATGCACTTCCTTCACGTTGTATAATATACAGCTACTTACATGAACTACTGATAAGTACTTACGTTTAAAGAAAGCATCTATCAAGGCCGTTAATTAGGGACTACTATTTTAAGTTTAGAATGTGTTTCGAATAATATTAACTACTTGGATGTGCATTCAAAAGTGTTTCGTGCCGTTTGAGTTGGTATAAGTTGTAAGTCGTTAAACAAACAACAAAATTATATACTCGAATACATAACGATGCAGATGATTCATGATTTTAAAATATACTTAGGTAGGTACGTGTACATATTATGGGAAATTATTTACAGTTTTTCATAAATAATACAATAATGAAATCATTTTATTGGTGGCAACAGGGCCCAATTTGTTAGTAACAATTCGTCTTATATCTATGGTTAGTATATCAAATTAAATTAAATTATTAAACAATCGATTCAAATTCAGTCAAATCGATTCAAACAAAACCAAATAAAATCTAATCAAATCAAACAAAGTCTAATAAAATCAAATCAAATAAAATCAAATAAAGAAACTAAATTGAATTATGTGAAATAAAAATCAAATTAAATCAAATTCCATTACCTGTATACCTGTGTTACAAAATCTGTATTTTTTTACTTTCAATAACCATTTTCTATTTCGTAACACGTGATTACACGGGAAAATTCTTTGATATTTCTCATTCGTTTTTCATTGAAATGGGTTGTCAAATTTGTTTTACAACATCAGCAATTTTGATGTCAACCCTTTGTCGGTAGTTTCGAATAAACCAACACCGTTTCTATATTAATTACGTTCCAACATGGTTTAAGGCACGCTGCATACCTGACGGGTTTTTGAACAAAATGTGATGGAAATATAATTATTCCTACTGATATTATAAATATAAAAATTTTGGTTGCATGTTACCTGTAGATGAAATTTGATAATATTGGTAGATGATAAGTTATTTTAGGAAAAGGTTTTTGCGTCGAGAATAGGTTCTAGTGGGTTGTGGAAACGTAATAAGTATTTCACGTGGGTAGAGCCGTGGGTAACTGTTAGTCAATCAATAAGTTCAAAATGTCACAATTCGAGCTCAGACATTAAAGTATTTCCTTCATGCAATGACAAACATAAAAACATCTATCAAGGCCGTCAATTAGGGATCACCATTTTAAGACCAATGGAATCAGAAATGGTACCTAGTCCGCATTCTGGACAGCACCTCAGCTTTACAATAAAAAAAATTTGTCCTATCGACGTCATACCATGTTGTAGGTATTTGGTTTTCCCAGTGTGCAGTCACCCTGATAGCGTTCGCAGAGGCACTCAGTAGTCTAAATGTTTTTTTAAGCATTTATTATGCTAACTTTACAATTCGATTACATCAGGAAAAATGAAGTGCTCAAGTGGGGCTTGAACCACCTTTGTGGACTGCTCTTCCTGCTCCCTGCCTGAGCTACTGAGCCACGCCTGAATTAATTCAAATTTCCCTTCCCTATATATCCGTCTTCAAGGCGACGGTGGAGTCATCTACCTTCCGCCTTCCTACCACCACCTACCTACCACCACCTTCCTACCATCTTCGTCTTGAAGACGGATATATAGAAAAAGGAAATTTGAATTGACTCAGTAGTAGTTATAGCTAGGTATTATAAGATTAAAATGATAAACAAATTAGACAGCGTGGGCGTTGTCACTCTGGTATACCTACACTTGAACCCTTACAAATTACCTACTTTCTTCATATAAAGGAACACGAGAAGATTACTAGATTTAAATCTAATTACGAAATCTATTAACGAGGTTTGATGCTCTTGATTTATTGTGTTCGTGTTCCTAACATATGTTCGTATTCCTTTCCTTTACGAAAATCCTTGTGTTGGTTGTCCCAAACGAAGTAGACTGAAGTAACCTATTTCCTTCCTCTGGTAACCACCAGAGCATTAATCAGTAGGTGTACCGGTGAAAAGATGAGATTTCTTGGCGTCCTGAAGGTGTTTATGAAGCTCTATGTATACTTGCAAAGCAATAGTTAAGAACTAACTCCGACGATGACTGTTCGTATTACGCTATCATAATACAAAACTGTCGTACTAACGTCCAAATTTAACATTGAGTATTGCATACAAATGTCAGATTATGTTTATGTCTTCACGTATATTGCTGTTGGTCCGTCATCGCCGAATGTCATGTCGTAAAAGAACCAGGGTTATGCGGTATCGTCTCAAGGCAACCATGCATTATATCGTGGTCAACGTTTTTTAATACCCTACTTATAAACTTACGATACTTTATTGAAATCATCTCACTAATTCATTAGGTACAGCATTATATCTAAATGTACAATATATACAAAAATAAGAAAAAGAAAAACAGGGGTGGAAGAGACTGTAACTTTAGGCATCGTAGAATTCCTCCCCATCGACCTCTACCGGTACCGTGCCCAAAAGGCTGGCGGTGTTACCCCGCTGAATAGCGATAGCAATTCTTTGAGCGAGGTAAAGGCCAGCCCTATGGTCACGGGAAGAGTGAATTAGACGCTTCGCCATCTCTTTGAATAGCGCGCGCGCACTTATAAACTGAAATAAATGCTAATAATATACGATGGTATCTCTGGTGTGGCGATTCGATAGCTACGGCTAGGGTAGTGGATTGGATTCCCGTATTAATACATTTCCATATAGTTTATAACTATTGAAATACCTAAATATGCTATCAAAATGGGTATACTTATACGTCTTTGCGGACAAGAAAATGAGAATACACAATACAGCAATTTTACAAATGTGTATAGGTAGGTATATAGTTATTTACTTGACAGCATGTACAAGAAACTTAATAGCAGGTAATTGAATAACAATTTCAATGAATTAAGTATGATGTTATTATTAATGAATTAGGTACCTGCTACTTATTGAGCGGTCTGATTGTTAAGCTTAAACAGGGTCATCCAATCAGCAAGTTTTACTGTGACCTTGAGGAGCACCTTGACACTTTAATTTTAGCAATAAATAACTATTTAACAAAACATGGGTGCATAGGGCCTCATTAAGGTCTTTGGGACGCCAGTCAACCTTAACTGAGAGCCAGTAAACCTGGTGGAATGATGGTGGAGGGGCAAAACTCTAGTCTAGATTTTCCTCAAGAAGTTGAAAGTCACACAGCAGTAATAGTTTAGCTCTCGTACTACTAATATATTTTTTAAATCAGAAGGAAAGTATAGAAGAACGAATACCGATCTTCCAAAAACAAGTTTCGAATGCAACCGTGATTAAAACTGAAAATGATGATGAACCATTTAACAAAGAATATCATAAATTTCAACCATTCAAACCTATTCACAGCTAAGTGTTAAACCCACAAAAAAGGGTTTTGTTCTTCCTAAAAACATTTTCTCGCCCTCTGTACAAACAATAGACTTTTCTAAAAGAAAATGTTTCCATTTGTATAAAATCCTTTTTTAGATTTCGCCACCACAAAAGGTGAAAAATTGAAGTGCTTATTTTCAAATAAAGCTGAGATCCACTGTCTGGGCGGTTATATTCACAAAGATTATGCCACAGTTCAAAGACAAATCTGCCAGAAAATATTTGTAAAAAGCTTTTGTCACAACCTGTTAGGCGGGTTTGATTCCAACTCAAAGCAAATATTTACTGACATACAGAATGTCTATTTGCAATTGTCTGGGTATTTCTATGTATAATAGGAGGGATAAATATGATAATAACGTAAATATTGAAGCGTGTGTGGTAATACGCCACAGAATATTAATATTATCAAAAAAAAATTGGGCACACGCGGTATTTTATCACACACACCTCTAATTGATCATAATTGAGGTACAATACGTCATTGTCTTTTTTGATCATAAAGCCGATTAAAATAATTGATTTTATCCATAAAACGCACAATTGTACAGTATAGATTTTAGCGTATTTCCGCCAATATTATTGAACTCTCTAGGTGAATTCAAGACCCATAATGTTTAAATCCGTTCGTAGGAATGAAGGCAGACCTTCAATCAGAATTTAAAAGATAAAAATATGTTCCTTTTATAAGAATTTTCTCTTCAACAGAAGCCACATAAAAGTTATGTTTGGGGAGGCCATAATAATATGGAAATATTAAAATTATAGGCACCCACACTGGCTTCTGGTACATTTATTGAACTTTTATAGAGTTGCCAACGTCGCCAACTCGTCAGAATATTAATGGCACGTAATATGTTCTGAATACTTGTTACAACTTTTCCCATTACGCTGTTCAGATTTACACTGGAAAAAAATGTCTTTCGACGAAGAAAGACGCTTCAGTGAAACTCAATGAAAGTTCGTCGTGTAACATGGATGCAAATCAACTCACTGCTAATTTGTTTATACATAAAAATCTGTATATAGGTAGGTTCTAGGATTAAACATAAACTTTTATTGACATAATTCTTTCAACTGGATAGGACGTCAGCCAGGTTAGAATTTTTTTTTTATTAGTGTATGAATGAATCTACCATCTGCCGACCAAATACAACTATAATACATATTGATAACAAGCTGGTGCCTACGGCTCTGTTTGCGGGGAGAGAGTTTATCGTTGCAAATATCCAAATAACCAGAAATTTTGACAAATTTTCACATTTATAATTTTAGTGGGATAGTTGGGAACAGGATAAAGAACTCTTTATATCGGTGTAGATAGTTCATATCACAGAACAGCTAATTTTCATGATGTTATGATGGTTGTACTTCATCGTTTGATGGCCTTATTCCTATGAGGGTGTCTAGTTAAATTGAGCTAACTACGTTAATAGCTTTGTCTGCAGCATCGGATGTATAAAATGGGCACGATAACACGTGAAACATTAGCCGGACATCGCATTGCATAATTTCTTATGAGTATTATCAAGAATGGTTTGTTTTGATACATTTGTTTTAAATATTTGGAATATTTAAACCTCTGTTACATTTACTCTCGTCATATGTTTCATATGGTCATATGGTAGGTACATTTTGTAATTTTATCGTCTTGGCCCTATCCCAAATGAAATGGGGCTGGCTGGTAAACTCGCCCACTGCAGATAATTATTCGTGTTCACACGAAGGGCCTAACTTTGACCTTGGATAGTCTACGAGGTGTACATATAGAACATTATTTTTATTAACTAAAGATGAAGATTTGAACCGAAAGCTTTCTTCTTACTTATTACTTGTCTTACTACTAATTAAGTTAGTTTTGTATTATTGACTTGGTTTACATTAAAAAAAGTGTGAATATGTACTGATTATCTCTGATATGATATGATAGATCTGCGGTAGCCTAGTGGTATGGGTAATGGACTGCTGAGACGAGGTCTCGGGTTCGATCCCAGGTTTACCATGGCACACACCAATGACTTTTCGATGCTTTTCGAAGTTATTTGTGTATTTATCGCAGGTTTATAAGTGCCCGGTTAATGGCAATAGGCTCGCCACCTATTTGTGGGTGCTAGCACCTCTGCCCTTCGGGGAATACAGGCGTGAGTTTATGTTATGTATGTATTATCTCTAAATGATATATTTTTACTCTAAAATGTTAGGGTGAATGTTTATGACAACTAATTTACCAAATTAACCTGTCAGCGCTGCAAAATAATAGATAGTCAGTTTGATTTATACTTTAGTATGATGATTAAACTTATGATTTTTTTTATTGTAATATATTTCTTTTTGTTTGGTAGAGCTTCACACAATTGCTCCTATATTTATTTAAGCAATTCGTTTTGTCTTCAATTCTTTGAAAAATTGTTTAATTTAAATGTGTAAAATCCAGACAATATCGAATACGATCCAGGGATTTGATTCAGTATAAAACGAAACAAATCTCATAAAAAATTATAAATTCAATATTTAAAAATGGTACTGAAAACGAACCAAATTAGGTATGCGTGATTTATAAAGATTCAATAACGAACAAACGAAACGTTTGGTTTAGGTAGGTCATAAGGAATATTATCGAAGATTTTTTATACGTTTCTTACGAATCGATATCACACGTTTTAAAAACGCTGTGTTACTGAAACGGGCACTGTCTTGAATTCATTGCGAGGGTGATTGCTAAACTTAATAATATAAACATTCCTTGGAAGAATTCATAAAATGCGAACGTGGGGCCCTCGTCGATAATGCACTTATAAGTCTGTCCCGCCTCTACAGGCAGACAAAAGCTTCAGTCTACCTTAAAAGCCCCATTGTAACTACCATCATTGTTTGCTTCGAGTTCACTAAAAGCTCTGTGGTAATCGACGGCTGGTCTGACCTTTTTTCTACTATTTATAAAATGTTGAAACTGTTAAGCATAGTTTAATTATTTTCATTATAATTATGTAAGTACCTACTACGGGGCAGTGCAGACTTGCTTGTTTTATATTGTATTACAGTCTCGCATCTAGTGACGAATGACACAGGTTTACAATGCCAGATAGTGTAAGTGAATGTTTTTATTGTTAGTTCTTTGATAATTATGCCACCAGACATCTATTAGTCGTCGGTTATCTCTCTCTATGAACAAATATGAAAATGTGTTGCTGTTGAATGAACTTTTACGAGTATATACGAATAAATGCTGAATTATTATTAGATAATGAAATTAATAATAAACAACTTTTATTGCCATTTTTCATGTAAAATTAATAATAAACGACTTATTGAACAAATGAAAATGTATCCTTTAATTCAAGATGGCGGAGAACGCAAAGAATTGAATTCCACGCAACTCGAAATTTAGACCGCCAGTGACCTCCTTTAACGAACTCCCAAAGAAAATAGCTACGAAGAATTTGCCCCATGTCAAAAAATTCAGACAAAATTTTACCAGTTTTTTGGGAATACATAACGAAAAGTATCGATCCTAGGAAAAACTGATGAGGGCCGAAATTGTAGGCAATTTAATTATAAATAACTTAGTACACCATTTTTGTGTAAGATTAAAAATAAACAAATTATCTAAAAAAAAATCTACACAAATTGATAAAAAGAAACCAATTATCTAATGAATAAAATTTTACCCTCAAATTCAAGAGAGAAGAAGAAGATATTTAATTCAACGAACAATACTTACCACGCCAATATGAATTTATGCCCGTTTTCTAGAACGACACTCAGTCTGAATCTTGATTTATCTGAGGACAATTTATATTACAGGCCAAATGTCCAACTATCAATCTGTCTATACAACCTGTCATCAGATAAATCATGATTCAGGCTGAGTGTCATTTTAGAATACGGGCCTTAGACTGCCAGTAACCTCCTCAACGAATTCCGAAAGAAAATCGCTACTAGAAATATTTATTGGCATTTATAAAATACCTACATGTTATGAATATTAGGTACTCACGTACAAATTGGTAGCGTATTTCACCTAATTAGTATTACACCTAATATTTCAAGTCCATAATAACAGCCATTGGTACTGTTTAATATAATTCTGTAGAAACACAATTTCAATTATAACCAAACGAAATTGCCGATATTAAATTTTATCAGCTTCATTCAATGGCTTCATTGGTAAAATAAATACCGAAGCCGTCGGTATTTATGATTGTTTTCTGTGTTACTTTTATGTTTTGGAGGCGTACACAATTTAGTTCGCGATATCAGTGCTCTGAATGGTGGCGATAAAAATAGCGAACACATGTGCGTTCACTGCCAGATGCCCTGCCCTGCGACCTTACCTCGGCCCGTTTTATACCGCTACACATTTTATGCAGAACGACGTTCACTATAAAATATTGGCAGCTTTTCTCTATTTTTCACACTACATTAACATTTATTGCGAAACAAAGTATCTATTGTCTCATTCTGACGTACCTACCATAACCTCGAACGGGTACGATACACAAATACTGTTTGAAATTATAAACCTCTAATGTCAAACGCTGTGATTGATCGAGCGTTACTTAACCCGTAGTCGGTTATAATAATCTGCTTCCGGAATATAGAATAAATAATAGTACAGGTGGAGAGGTCGCCTCTATAAAGACGTTTACTTTCGAAACCACGCGTCAAACATCAAAGTGCATCTACCTCTCAAAGCTATTAGACTTACCTCATCAGAAAATTGCTGGAAGATGTTTATCATCTCATTGTAACATTATATTGATTTTATGCATATTTTTTATCATTTGACATTATGATTTTCACACTGGATTTATTCCGCCATGTTTAGTGACATAGAAAGGCTATTTCTACTCCTGTCCTGAATTTTGAATATCGATGAGCTTTTGATACCTATAGTCCTGGTATCTATGAATGATAATTGAGCTGGCCCCCATTTGGGTGGTTTGTTAATTATTCATCAGCGTGGAATATTGAATGGACATTCATTCGCGTGCAACATTTTGGTTTTACTCATGCAGATGACAATAAAATATCGTTCAGTCATTTGGAATATTCATTTTAGATACGAAAATATCACATTATAGGTCGTATGTTAGTTACGCTTAGTTTACCTAAGTAACATTACCTACATATTATTTTATACGTCATTTCATAAACTGCGAAGAAAACGTAGGTATGAAAGTCTCACATATTACTGAAAGAAAATACGGTCATGATTAAAGTGTTCACAGTCGTCGGCGTGATTATTTATACGTTCATTCATCACATTTTTCTTTCTTATCCCAGTCTACGGAGATGTGTTTACACCAAAGAACGTTCCACTCGATTATAATATTTCCCTCAGGGAATATATAGTTCAGTTTGCTATGAATTTATCTCACATATGATGTTTTATCTTTTACTGATTTATAAAATTCGTGTATCAGTTTCTATTCCGGTTTGATATGTAGAATCAAATTTGTATATTACTTTCGTAATATGACAACGATGATTTATGCCGTATGCCACTGTAATTGTAATGTATGTCTTCTCTAAGTAGAGTCTATCCAACGAAAGCTGGCTTAATAAAACGGCGCCAAATTTGAAAAACCAACAGGTTGCAACATTGACTACACTCTAACCAAGTACCAAAATAGATTAGTTTTCATACATACCTAATAGAAAAAAAATCATAGTATCAACTTCGTTATTTTGGTGTACAGTCAGTATTGCAACCGGTTGGTTTTCAAAATTGGCACTGTTTTATGCGCCAGGTTTCGTTGGCCAGACTCTACTTAGAGAAGACATACATTACAATTACAGTGGCATACAGCATAAATCATCAACACCACAAACAATCACAAATCATCAAACAATCACACAACTTTATCTACAGAGTGGTATAGTTTCATAATATTTGCGAAATTTCGATTAAATGTAAAGTATTTTATTTAGATTCCACTTTTTCATTAATTGACTTCCTCTTATTATGCCCCGTCATGTGGGAGATAAAGGGACTGACGAATCGAATCTGACATCTAAAGATATCAGACGTGAGAAATGTTCAGCATCTATGTTAGTGAAAAGATATACATACTTACTTGAAAAATGTTTTTCCACTTATTTTGTGTAAATTAAAAGAAATGGCTGTCACAGACTGCAATAGGCTAATTGATTGATTGATTTTTGGATTGAACTGAAATTAATTAAATAAAAAATAACGATTTTGTACCGGTAATTAATATAATACATTGGACTATATTGATACATTTTATATGGGCCATAAAGCAAACGATGTCTCAGGCGTTAGAATTATTGCCAAGAGAGTCGGCTATCGATACCCTCTTATCGCGTAGCTATCCATCTCGATACCTGACACGAGCGATTTCGGATTGCGACAGCAGCTCTATCTGTTATTAAAGCCTATTTTATTTTATACAAAATGTGTGCTATTTTATTGTATTCGATATTTAAATAAGATAAACGAAGATTGAATGAGTTCAACTGTAATAGCCATAGGTATACTTTTATAGTTTCTGCATAAGTTCAGCTCACTTTCATAATAACTCTACTAATGTAATTTTTGCCTTTTATAAATATTAGTTCGTCTGCTTGATCGCAAGCGATTCATCAAGCAAAATCAACCAATCACCAAGTTCCATATTAGCGATTAGTAGATCTTATAGATAATCTCCCAACTAGATAAATACTTCCACTTTGCAATGCATCGCAGAGCATATCAGGGTAAAAGTGAAAACATCGACACTACAAATGTATATGGATATTAATTTGTACCTCAATATGATAAAATACTGTCTTAATAGACTAGGCTAGGGTATTAGTAGACTATTAGCTTAAGCGGTAATTAATCTTGTACAATCCGTAATCAAACAAGGGTGACAAGTTACAATATTAAACTTAAAGTACTTACCACCTTCATCGAGCCTAAACTTAGTTACAAATATGGACAACATCTTGTATAGTTAAGCTAAACTGTGTAGCTAAGTAAACTTGATTGGGCCCTGATAAGAACAAATAACTCTGTGTTTTGACAAAACTTCCAAAGTCATGGCTCCCAGCTGTCACACGACCTAGCGACAGTCATGGTCGGTCAGAAACCTTAAAGATTCTAACTAGTCTAAGGCCAAAGTACCGATATCTTCGATATTTGGATAGTAGAGGTCAGACGCCGGCTGTCGTTCCATGTAGGTACTTACTTAATAGCGGTAATCAGCCGCACCAGGTTGGCGAAATGTCATCGTAGCACCGCTGACATTTTGTAAAAAATATCGTCGTCTTGCCTACATTATTCTCTGCTTCATGAAAAAGGACTGGAGCATAAAAATAACTATGATCTACTAGAGTGCAGACATTTTGCCATGCTATCCAAAATCGTGGTTGATATCTTGTTAATTGTTTTTTGAATTGAATTGTTTTTTGTTGTATGTGTTGTGATTGTTGTTTGAAATTTTGTTATATTTAAATAACATTAAGTGCCCATTTACCTACATAATGGATGAGAATTAGGTTTACTTGTCTATGTTTTTATGAAGCCGATATACATGTAGGTATTCCCCTTCTGGCAATTACTGTTAGTATTAGGTATTTGAAGTAAAAAAATAAAGCTGGTTACTTGATACTCATTAAAATAAAACGCAGTTATCGCTAATGAGAAATATGAAATAAATTCTAATTAGAATTCTAGTTGATTAAGACTGTAATTGAAAAAAAAAACGTTGCAAATGTCACAAAATTTAAAAGATTGAATTAACCCTAAAATACAGATTACACTGAGAACTCACATAAATTATATCGAGCAATAATAATAGATTATAACAAATCGTATATCACTGTACATGTATATCTCGGCATCGTCAAAAGTCATTATGAGAGCCGGCAGACAGAAATAGCGGTCTCTATTTGAGAGCCACAGATGTGTGTCAACACCAAAGTTATTTTAACTGTCTATATTATTCATAATACAAATTAAGGGCTCGAGGTTTTTCGTGTAACTACAACCTATTTTACTACATTCTTAACATTTTATTGGGCAATATTAATTAGAGAATAATGCTATCGACTGCTGTAACAAGCATCGTTTTCATGGCAGATAATTAGCGATAACTTATTAAGTGTAATAATAATTGATCCATTGTTCATTGAATGATTAAATTTTGAAGGGTTACCGAGGTCACCGATAGGCTAACGGCTTGGTAATTGTAATTAAATTCAATTACGTTCACTTAACTGCCAATATAATTGATCATTTTCATTAAAAAAACTAGCAGTTTAAAACCTGTGTCACCCGTTTAGCAATAAACCTTCTCTTAACTTAACATACAAACAAAAAAAGTCAGATAAGTTAATTCCGTTCTCAAGTTTTGCACTAGGAACTATTTTTTTTTTATTTTTTTTTTTATAAAGAATATTAGAACCGTAGTTACTAATATTCCCTCTAACCCCTCCAGCTAAGCTAAATTGCTTGTGTTAGGAGTGGGTTCACGTCGGTAGTGTAATGGCCAGGATCGAACCCGGGACCTCTCGATCGTAAGGTCGACTCCTTAACCACTAAGCTACCGACGCTACTGACTATATTAGCGATTCATTTTATTTATACATACTCGTATAGACTAGTCATTTCCCAGCATACGTAGCATTACCTCCTTATATTTTGTAGCGAAAAGCCTTCTAGAAATCTATAAGCACGATATTAAAAGGACGCACTGCACATTAAGGAAAATCATAAAACCTACCTAGCATTCATTTTAATTACATACATAGATATGTAATAAGTTTCTTTAGTTTTCCTGTTCTGTTAACTCACTATTTTCTTTGAATAATATTTGTTATAATAATATATCTACTTATTCAATGCATTCATCGTTCAGTAACATAACAAATCAACACGGTTCTGTAACCAATCGTTTCTGCATTGGAAATCGAAACCACGCACGGGTAAATACGCCAATCAATGATTAAATGCGATACATTAGTTGACCAGAAACATCGACAGTACATTTCGATAGATATCAACACCAGCCAATACTTTACGCTCCACTAGTGTAACCACACAGTCCTACTGCATCGCATTGTTTCATCCTACCTTCAAAATACCCTCCGATGACGAGCCTCTGCTCTTTTATTACATTACATTATCTGACCAGTTATTTTTCCATTAACGTTTCCTTTATTGTTATCTATAAATTTAACCCTCTTTCACAATTGTACGAATTAAGTTTACGAGCGTCGCATAAATTATATTATCTTATAAAAGTACTAGCCTTTGCCCGTGGCTTCGCCCGCTGGATGTCGATTATCGCGACAAAACATTTCCCAAAAGACGTAGGTGCACGGAGTTTCATGCTTCTGGCTTTTAAAATGACGAACTTTCCATGCAAACGTTTATCACCTATTTTACCCTCTTAGTAGTTATATTTTGAAACATGCTGATACATGTGTTCATTTATTTCTTAAAATACACAGGTTTATGAAATTTTGTGCATCTAGCTCAGAATATGGTGGACTTTGATACAAACTTCCATCCCTTATTTTACCCCTTTAGTAGCAGAATTTCCAAAAATTCTTTCTTAGTGAATGCTTACATCATAAAATGCATCTACTGTCAAAATTTCAAGTTTGTAGCTCTAGCGGATTAGACTCTGCGTTGATGAATCAGTCAGTCAGTCAGTCGGGACAAGTAATTTTATATGTATAGATTATTTCGAAGCCAACTGCAGACGCATCCAGCAGATACAGCTCGATACGACTAAAGGGGAGAGAGAACTGAGAAGTCGCAATAAATTACGTGTATCAGTTGCGTGCGTTTGCAATTGTCGTATGCGGTCGGCTTCGGAACCATACCTTAAGGGACAATACGTACGTAAATGAAAAACGAAATACTAGATTTTATAACTGGTTCTTCCGTCTCATCCTCGCTCGGGGGTGAACTTCGTAACTCTGAAACACATATTCGTCTTTGCTTTCCCCTAGTCCGGGAACCTAGTGTTTGTTTGATGAGAATATTAATTAGGAAATGTATGTGGAGTCTATACACACTTGTTAGATAATAATTTATATGTATCTCACTGTGTGCTCGTTTCCATCAATTTCATTTAATAACTCGATACCCACATAAATATTAGCTCCATGTTTCTTGAGAAATGTAAAAAAATTGACGTATGATACAAATTAATTTATTAGATACATAAATGTTACATAGTCACATAGTTACCTTAAAAAATCATCGGGATTGCTCACGATCCTAAACCTGGTACATGAAGCTTAGTACCTGTCATAGCTTAGACATGACACAAATGGGATAAGCGATGGCATCACGTAGGTCTACGTGTACATGAGTCACGTCGGTGTGTCAACAAATGATCGTCACACCAGAGGTCACAACACCTGAACACTTGGCAATGTGACAAGTTGCATAACCAACGTTAGCCGCGAAAACAGGAAACACGACTATTTAAGTAACCATTATAAAGTTCATGAGAATAAACGAACGTATCTCCACGACACATTGATTCATTCTTGTTTTTTTTTTGTTTCAGGTAAGTTCGATACAAATTCTTTACATGAATTTTTTCTGGACTCGGAAGACGAAAGGTTAAGTATAAAAAAGAGAACTGATTACCAGACCTCAGCCATCTGACCAACCAGGTGGACAACTCAGGTGGTCGGTTGGGAACGAGCCATCGTAAGTAGACACTTGAAGGATCTAACAGTCTTTGAGTGTGTTATAGTGATCTCATACTCCGACGCTCGACGTCTATACAATGTTATTGACATACTTTACAGGAATAGAGATTGTAAATTTTACGAGAACACAAGTAGTAAAATATTACAAGTTCAGCTGGTGATAAATTCCCGAATATTGCATAATAATCTTTTGACCTACTCAAGGGTAACCCATAATATCAGAAAGCCCCAAACCGAAGAGTCCCACTGTAGCATTATTTTGGACCGGCAATAGTGACCCTAATTATCGGTGCCCTTTAGAATGTTATACATATAGTAACATCAGGCGAGGTGAAGTCATATTAAGGGGCCCTACATAAAAAGCAAAAATATGGACGACAGTCTGTAAGAAATTGCAATTAATATATAAATTTCGAATTAAAGACAGTAAAAAAAAACAGTATAAATGAAAAAAGAAATAATTGCAACTGCTTGGCTAAAAATCTTCTAACTATTCTAATTAATACAGAGAAAACCTCTTTGACTCTTTATAATGTCAATATTAACTTAACCTTTTACGTAGCCAATGGCTACTTACTGGGCTCTCTTTGAATAGCGAGAAAGTGAATCTATTAAATAGTATGTAAATGGCGTCGAATAAAGTTTAACACCTTTAGGATTTAACATATTAACATTTATACCTGCTTATTAAAAACTCCCAACCTTTTAGAAGCAACTGAATATTACTTATTTACATAAGAGAGATTTTGAGTATAGTAAAATATTTCATTTTGCATTCTACTAAGCCGAATCGGCCTTGATCCTAAGATCATTACGTATGTACAAAGCAATTTTTACTTGATAGAATAAAACCCGCAAATAAAGTAAGTAAATGTATTAGGTAGGTACTTACGTTAATACGAGGCGCTGAGTTAGGACAGGCGGGCGTGGCCGCTAAAGCGTATCGTATAGCAAGACGTATAATGATATATTGGTGTGTCCCAGGGCTTTTGTCTCTTCATTTAAGTAATGACCTTATTAGCATCCCTTAGGCTACAATATTTTAAATTTCCGTCGAGTTTGAGGCAAAAAAGTTTGCAAACTTTGATATTGTATCCGTTTTTTTAAATAAAATCTAGGGTACGCAAATAAAACTTTTTGCTATATTGTTTTTACTTTTCTTTGCTCACAACAAATACATAAATCTCAGTAAAAATCTAAAGCTGACTTAGTCAGTTGGGCTTTTAACTGCGTATCGAACCTTATATTGCTGAATGTGTTCACGCGACAGCACGATATTGCAGGATATAGGGCTCATAAAGAGGTGTATTTACTAGCCCCATATCCTGCAATCTTATACCTTAACTAGCAAACCACCACGGCATCGTTCGGAAGAACATTGTAAAAAATTGCTATAACCCGATTTTAGTAGACCCTAATTGTAAATCTTCCATCGAAGACTCATTCAAATACACACACGGATGTGTATATTTTGATAAATTGATACCATTCTTACAAAAGTGATGAAACATACAACCCCTTATTTTGTTTCTAAGGGGTAAATTTTTGGATACTACCTACTATAAACAAGGTAATAACACTGCGTGAATTTCAAGTTAGAGTAAATAAATCTATATTAGTGTTACAAAATTATAGGCATATCGTTAAAATAATGAAATCGCGGTGCAGAGTGTTCAAATTTCATATCATGAAGCCGAAGTATGATTTACTTCGGTGTAGGTATGTGGTATTCAATATTGGATTTTAATATCACTGAGAGTCCGTTCGATAACTAGATTGTTATCGTATGAATACCCGTACGATGAAAATGAGAGGTCTCGATATTGGGCGGTGAAAAACATGTTGGCATCCGACCTTTACTGATTTAATATTATGTTTGGTTGAATTCTATACGTAGCGATACTGGTAAGTCAACAACTTATAGACATAATAATAGAGATAGTCATTATATTATGTGAATCGAATACATAGGGAAAAATAAATCTTCTCGGGCGGGACTCGTAACCTCTTTCTCTTACAGGGGGAATTGCCTTGACCAATTCGGCTACCGAGACACGCCCGATGTGATCCAAGTTTCCCTTCTAATTATCCGTTCTTGCATATTGTATAGTTAGCATAAAATTCATTCAAATATTTTGTGAATGTTCTTTTTTTCCCACGTGGAAACGTCTACGTCACCGAGGCAGAGTATGACGCCATTTTATATTCAAACTGATATCGAAAAGTGGCTCGTTGGTCGTGGCTGGTAATCGCAGGACCTCCAGGCTAATCCAGCTCTTGTACTTGCTCTCTTAGCTGTCTGTCTAACAGTAATTACGAAGACTTCTAATTAACACACATTAAGTGTACACATTATAGTTTCAGTTTCCTAATTAGGTACCTAAAAGGGCGGGCGCTGCTTACGAATTGGTAGTAAGTATCATGTTTAGTGGTTTCATGAGTAGCGCTACTTCGTAAGTGATAGGTAACGAGCATCAATAAGTACCAATGTCCACATTGTTAGTGGTTAAATCTGCCGTATGAAGGTTCCTGTATTTTGAGTAACTGGTTTACAACCCTTGATGGAGCTAAACTTGACCATTTAACTCACTCACTATACTTTCAAACTTTTTGATTTAAGTCAACTGCCGGCTCTAATCTATCGTAATATTATTTTATTAACTAACTAGCTTTTGCCCGCGGCTCCGCCCGCGTGGATGTCGGTTATCGCGACCAAACATAGCCTATGTCCTTTCTCAAAGTCTAACCTATCCCTATATCAAATTTCATCAAAATCGGTTCAACGGTTTAAGCGTGAAAGCGTAACATACAGACAGACAGACAGACAGACAGACAGACAGAGTTACTTTCGCATTTATAATATTACCTAGTAAGGAAGTAAGGATAAATACAATGTTAAGCTAGCAGTTGAACCCGGTTGTCATGCGAACATTTACGACAGTCGTTACGTGTAGTTGGAGCCCTATAAAGTCCAACAACTGGTTTAACTGCAATGCTTCGATACTGCCTGTGAGTTGTGGAGGGCAGATAGCAGTCGTTTCACGGAAAATAGCGATGATCAGTCCGCAGTTAGACTGGTAAAGCGGGACCACAGACCCCAAGCTGAAAGCTTCGGATACGACTGGTATTAACGCAAAAATGTAGAAGAAGACAATATTAAGCTAGCAGCACTATTATGTTATATGTTAGTGTAGTAGCTCATCGTTTTTTTAGTGAAAATGAAAAAGCATAGCTATCAATACAGAGCTATGCAATAGTGTTCAAGTCACGTAGAGCAATTAGTTCTTGCATCAAGATATTGCGATATTGCACTGTAAATCGTTAGTCTATAGTACATGGAGTGCCAGCGTCATATTTTACGTCCTCCCGTTTCCTCCATTTGGCACTAAATGCTACGTGGAGAAGTAACTATATTTGTATAGTATTTTTAAACTATCCCAAACCTTTTTGAACTTCCAAAAAAGCTACTTATCCAAAGCCTTACAGCATGTAACTTTGATCTACAATTTTATTTGCTTTATCTAAGAATAGGTGTTTGTTACCTTTGATTTCAAAACTGTTTCATGTTTTCATACTTCTCCAGAATAAGGCAAAATAAAATATCGGAAATAATAAAGCTACGTCTGATATTTTGTATTAAGTCTGAGTCCTCTTTTCACATGATTTTCTATTTTTATGTACTTTTATTTGTCTATTGTATAATATATAACAAGATCTGTGAAGGTCTTGTGGTATACCTTTTATATTTTAGGCTACTTAATGGAGTAGACTGAGTTTTCATTACATAACTACTTCGTCAGATAGTTAACTGATATAATAATGCGCTATATAAAATGTTAGATCATGATTGATGAAACGTGAATACAAAACTACTTTGCCTAACCCTCCAAATCTGTCCAGATTAAATCGTGTTGATTGCATACTAATGTAATGTCATTCTTTGCTACTTATATAGTCATCTACACAACACACACATATCATCAAGCGAGACTGGAATAATATACCATTTCGTTTGTATTCACCAGCCGTAACATTCACAAATTTTAATGAATACCATGTAATATAAACCCAACGTGTACGGATCACGGTGATGAATCTACGAGTTACTTTGGAGCTCATAGAGTGTAGTTAAAACTTCAGCCAGGGTCGTTTGAAACGTGGCCAATTCACCTAATATTAGTTATCGTTTAGACTTGTTCCTCTGCCCTACCTGCCAAGAATATGATGATATCAATACATCTATATTACGTAAATACGGTTTTTTAGTTATTACTAGGTGAGGTAAACTTTAACTCAATACCGCTGCGCTGCGCTTTTATTTGCGGGTATTAGTGACCGAAATTACTAGATATTTTTAGATTTTTTTTTTGTATTCCCCCTGATCTTTTTAGGAAAATTAAATTGCTTGTGTTAAGAGTGGCTTCACATCTGTTGTATAGAGATACGCCAGGATTCCAACCTGGAACCTCTCTACTATAAGGCCGAATCCTTCACTACTGAATTACAGATGCGCTTAGGTAAACTATGGCCTGGAGTTAGGTACTTACTCAGAGATTTCCATATAGAAAAACAAAGGTAGTGAGGTCACCTTCAAAAGAACTCGTACCCTATAGTAGGATAGAGCATATTTTGTGAAAGGTGAAATATACCCAAACAGGGTACAGTTGTCGTTTTAAGTTGTCAGAACCCAATAATAAAAAAAAATTACAACAAGTACTAACGAAAAGGTCTTCAAAAATATAAAAGCCTCCTGCATTATGAGCTGGATACGACTTTTTATCTCTTCAGATAATAGGGTGATACGAGTACGAGTATTACTCGGTATAATAAAATATGATATAGGCTCAGTCCAACAAGGTAGGGCCACCACCACTCCACACAAATATGGAGCATTTATTGCTTCTTAATGCCATTCACATTTAGCTTGAGAAATACCACGTCCTTTGTAAATTGCCCTATACAGTTTTCATACTCGTATTTTTTACTAATAATATGTAAGCAAAATAAATATATCTTAGCAATTAGCACTAACTGTTGTCCGCAGCTCTGCCCACGTGAAATATCGATTCTGTGTAGATAGAGTACCACGCACAGAAACCAAAACGTCACAAGAAAGGTGAAAATTAACGGAATTACTGATTTAATTCAAGAAACAAAAAACACACATATTGATTTTGAGTTCAAGTCAATATTGCGGCATGTAGGGCAGTACTCCACAGTTCCATCATAGGTCTCCACGCGCACAAAATGAAAAGTGTAAAGCGGGTGTGGGGTCTCGCGTTGAGTGATAGTGAAGAGACACATCACAAACGGGCAAACACATCTGGATTGACGTCATTAATCATAGACGCGATTGATAATACCTGCAAGTAATCCGTTTAACAGGAACACCAACTGGCAGATGAGGTTAGACCTGCACACCCACACTTTTATGAAGCCATTTGTTTGCACTTGAAACTGTTAAAACATTATTATATAATTATGCAGATACTACATAGCATTAAAATATAAATTTATTCATTCACAAAGTTCAGTTCGTAAATACGGAAGTAGGTAGCTAGTTGGAAGCACGAATGATCCGGTAAACAGACTGGTCGGTAACGAGAAAAGTTAGTAGAAGAGTTAGTTGTGCCACTACTCAAGTAACTATATTAATCTTCACTTGGACTACACATTTCAATATAAATAATACTTCTTACTTGCACTGAAAATGTACGATGAATAATCCCGATAAAAATGTTTTATTTATCTTGTACAAAACAGCTACACTAGAAATGGGTAATAAGAAGCAGTTAAGACAATTTATTTATTCTAGTGAGCTAGCTATTTCATTGCAAAGACTATTCACTTAGCAGTCTATCTTCGACTACACGTCAACATTCCAAAGACCAAACATAACAACAGCAACTATCAATGCTCCACAAAATAGCAACTAAAACAGAATTCGACGAAACAGAAAAGTTTAAAACTGAATTAAGGGATGAGTTAGTGAACAGCATGTGGGGCCAACGCTGCGGCTGTGATTTGAATCAGTAATGCAAGAGCCACAGATAAATAAACCTGCTTCGTGGAATACGTCTTCACGTCCATGATGTGTGTGTCAGGCTATTCCCTCAACATGAATTTATATACACATCATTAGTGTCAATCACCTTTGATTAAATTACATACGTGTACGACACAAATTGGATAAAGTTGAATTCCTATGCCGAAAAATTCTCAATTATCACTTCGTGTGAGCGTACAACAGCAAAATAAGGGCTTTTATGTGTTACCTATTATAAAATGAAACATATATTTTCCGTGCGCCAATGAACTACGAGATTAATATAAGCCACACAGGACAATGTGCAACTTTTCCCCGCCGACGCGCCATAACATATCCCTGTGTGCTCAAAAATTGTTTGTTGTCCTCGCGTGCGCGGAAATTCAACACACGTAGACATTAAACTTGTGTGAGTGGTACACGTCACCTGTTACAATAGACAGGACCCGACACTCTCACAAGCGCAAAAACGTGGATATTTCTCAGTCGTGCCTTAATTGAATTTGCTTTTAGCTCACTTTTAATTTATTTGCGTTCTCTCTTACCCACTTTGATGTCGGCACACGCGCTTCCAGGGCTTTTAGATAAATAACCAATTATCTCGATACGATTTAATCCACTAGCGACAGTGGCATGTGATTTAGAATTCAGGGCGTATTATTGCCGAGTTTAATCCGGGTTAATTATGGACTGAAAGCTGTACATTTCAAACATGAATAGCTTAAATAATGAAGCATTAACGGAAAAATTAAAATGGCACAGCAAATAGTAGGGTACGAGTAAAATACTGATATCGACACGACACGCTTGGCCTGGGACAATTTCAATTTTGATTAGGTAAACGTACGAACGTGTGTACAAATCCATCAGTGTGTAAGTAAAGGCAAATATGTGAAGATTCACATTGGGGCGTGATCACATCACAGTCCTAACAGGCTAAGCGATTACGTCGACAGCAGGGCGCGCCGCCACTAACCCAATTTGCACAAAACGACCGAGTAAACATACGTCGATTCTACGCCCCACCGAGATTTATTGCAAGATCGTAAAATGCAGCTCCTCTGTGTGAAAAACTCCAAATTGAATAGAGTAGGTATATCATTCAACCTATGAAAGTAGATACTTAGTTCATTTTATTATTCCTGCATAGTATAGTTTTAAGCCAGAAGGCAAATCCCGAGGCCGCGAGGGCCGAAATCGGTCTCCGATGCAATCAGAAATATACGTTTCCATGATGATGATAAGTATAGATTTAATCTGACTTCAGATAGGCATGTTGGCAGGCCTTGACAACATTAGGCGAGGCTAAATAGGCCATAATATTTTTATGAACATTAACTTATTACTGCCATGAAGTGTTATTTAGTATCTGCGATCAGTAATGAATTTTATGCTATTGACACTTTCCTGATATTAAAAACGGGAAGTAAAAATATAACTTATTTTATTCATATTTTAGCGAGCCTGACGTAAACTATTAATCTATAACAGGTTTCATCATGCTCCACAAATTTAATTTATTGTTTTGGATTCAGTTAACGCGATAATGTTTAAATTATCATATCATATTTTAGTTATTCCAAACTAGCTACAGTAGAACAATTCCAAGTGAATTAACTAAACCAGCTACTTTTAGTTATTAATGGGTTTTCTCTCCGTAATAAACATGAAAGTTTCTTACTTTAATATTTATTACAACGTCCAGTCTAGTCCAGAAATAGACTATTTGTAGACAATAAAAGTTATGTACGAAGTTAGTAACCTTTTCACCCTTAAAACCCTTTACGTTCAGATCGGCACTTCAGAAAGAAAACGACGTTGACGACTAAATTCGACTGTTCTGCGAGGTGCCTAACGAAAGTCTTCTATATATAAGACATTAATTGCTGGTGGTTTGCCCTACTTGAAGAGTGACCTGTGCTTTTACCTTTAAAAAAAAGTAATAGGCTATTTGACTATTTTTTTTTTTATTTTCGAAAAATGACCACTGTCTTATAATATAATGAACTGTAAAAGTAAAATTTTCGTACGACAAATAGTTTTCAAGATTTTGAAAAATTCATTTTGTCGCGCCGCCCGCAAACGCTCCATACAAAATCGTATGAAAGTGTGACGTCACGCTTCGGTAGCGCGTAGTGCAAATGTATGGAGTGCAAGATAATATCGCATTTATCTCGGTCTACGTTGCGTTTACACTTATATTGTTCATAATAAAAGTTATTTACAATTTAATGAGGAATCTAAAAAGTTATATATTTGAATTGCATTGGGAATTTCAACTAATGAAAAGTCATAGTTTCAGTTTAGATATGCAATATTTTATTTTGCAAGGCATATTTTTTCAGAACAAGCTATCATATTAAGCAGTATTGGGAAGAATCGACGACTTAGTCAAATACCCTATTGGTGGAAAGAAAAAAATGCCATTATCCACCATTTTTATAAATATTTTATAGAAAATTTTAGTCAATACAATCGGTGCTTAGGAAGAAAGTAAAGAAAAGGTTTGTTACCAAGGGTATCTACCTGATATTAACGTTCAAAATGTGACGTCATGGCGTAAATAAAATCTGGCAGTTAACTCATTCTGAAAGTCTAGACTCATAAGCCAAGGGCACGAAATAAGTCACTTCTAAATTGAGAATGACTGCACCTGAGCTAAATTGCATCTTTCGTTAAATATAATGACGGATAGAAAGATGTAATTCTTGTTTTAAGACTATTATCACTTGAAAATCTATTATCAACTAGCTGTCCCGGCAAACTTCGTTTCGCCTTAGAAATTAGAATCAATTAGCTGTATCAAATTCTCCTAATTATTTTGAGAACGGAAAGCATTTCGATTCGGGCCCCATACGCCCACGGAGCTCCCGACACTAATAGTTCACCGGGGCCAATACTTACACCTACGGAGCCTATATACCTATGGGACCCATACAACCATATACCTTTACACTCAAGGGCGTTCATACTACCTTATACCATCAATTTTTCGACCTAAATAAAAAAATAGCCACCATAAATATTATCGCGGCCCAATCAACGGGCATTTTGTTAATTCAGAAGAATGTCTACTAATCACCCTCTGACGATATTTGCACGCATTATGTCAATTCTATATCAAACGTCAGATTGCATTTCTGTTGACATGTCACACAATTATTGTAATGTAAACTACCACCTGAAAAGACTAGTTAGTATATTCCAATAACTTTACTAAAGTGCTATGTTACCGTGTTGATTCCCTGTGGAGTAGAATAGGACCACCCCAGCTCTTTCTGTGGGTGTCGTAAAAGGCGACTAAGGGATAAGGCTGTTCTCCATCCGACAGTAAATATACAGCCCAAGACAATAGGATCAATAGGAAAATCATATTTGGCGAAACGTGGGCATCATCCGTGGCGTGGTGGTAGTGCACGCGACTGCTACGCAGGAGGCGCGGGTTCGATTCCCGCTCAGTGCAAATATTTGTATGCATGAATATGACTATTTGCATTGGTCTGGGTGTTTCTATGTATAGTATGTATATAAGTATTTACATAAAAGAAGTATCTAAGTATGTTTATCCGCATTCTAGACTCCATAACACAAGCTAGTTAAGCTATGCTTACCATGGGTCTAGATAGCGTCGTGTGGAATGTTGTGGAGTAATTATGAAAAAAAAAAATGGCCAATACAACTCTGACTACCCCTTCGGGGATTTCCAGATGTGAGTATATGTATGTATATATGTTTACTACAGTCACAGTTTTCTACAGAGTGGATGTGTACTTAATTATTCAGTTGGATTACTAGGTCCTATTAGCTTTACTGTGGGACATGTTGGTACTGTTGTAGAGAACGACTAATTTAATTTTGTGTTGTGTCACTCTGTTAAATGGGTTCTCAGTTCGTATTTTGTACATTGTCTATAAGTTAATACTTAATATGGGTTATGTCCCGCTAGAAGGATATATTATTTACATTAATTGAAAATCGGTAAAATATCAAGGGTTTTTTTTTGCAAAATTGTAATCAATACGACTAGCTTAAGGAGCATAGGTAGGCCTAAGAAAAGATGGATGCAGTATACATTGGATGAAAGAGGATAATGTTAAAGGTAGAGCCTGAAGAATTGACATCTGACAGATAATTACATGCTACGCCGAAGAGTAGGAAGATGATGAATCAATGCGACTAAAAATATAATTATTGCAACTTCTTACAGTAAAAACAGTTTTACTATCAATAATATCTACTTTCTAGATGATACTCTTCTATGTTTACTTTAGGAAAATTGTAGGAGTTTATTTTAAAGAAAATTTTGAATGTTTCAGCGATTTGGAGGCCGGGCGCGCCGCCGCCATCGTGTGGCAGCGCGCGCAGCCCGGGTGCACCGCCGCCGCCACCGCCTCCCCCAGTGTGGTCACCAGGCAGCGCTGGCACTTCACCCTTGACGCCGCGAAAGACCTTCCGACCTGTGAACTTCGAGGAAACTCCTCCCACCCGTCGTAAATTCGGGGTAAGATATCCTAGTTCTTGTTGTCTTCACAGGTGCGTCACTAATGGGTACGCTTCACGCCTATAATATTGAAATAACCGCCGAGTCGATAAAATACCTAATTATATTTGAATGAATTTTTTATAGCATTTATTATGCTAACTTTAAAGATTGAAAAACATCGGAAAAAATGAAATGCTCAAGTGAGACTTGAACTCACGACCTTTCCCTTACAGGGGGAATGCTCTTCCAAATGAGCTATTGAGCCACACCTGAATCACACCATTGACAAATTCAATTATTAATCCATACTGATATTATAAATGCGAAAGTATCTCTGTCTGTCTGTCTGTCTGTCTGTCTGTCTGTCTGTATGTTACGCTTTCACGCCTAAACCACTGAACCGATTCGGTATAGGGGTAGATTAGACCATGAAAAAGGACATAGGGTATGTTTGGTCGCGATAACCGACATCCATGCGGGTGGAGCCGCGGGCAAAAGCTAGTATTTTATATACTCATTTTACTGCGCAGATCTATACCATTTGTACTAGGTTAGGTAGGTACATAATTAATCTTCCGATTTTTGTTAAAAAAAGGAAAGATGGTCCTGATTCCGTTATGGAGTTGTGTGCAGTTTGCACGGACTTGTGGTATGCTGTAACACCTTTGGCCAATGAAACATATCATTGAGCGCACTCTTTATCAAAGTTCGCCCTCACGAAAATATTTTTCGCTTTAAAAAATAAATATTCCTCAAAACAACTATTCATCGACAGTTGGCTTTACAAAAGAATCTTTTCCGATGGAACGGTTTACTGAAAACACTCTTTGTCGATAGATTGTTTTATGAAAAACAAACCCTTTACGGGATTTAACCAAAACACTTATCCTCGAAAATTGAAGCCCTTTCCTTTGAACTTTTTGAAAGCGATGTTTTGCAAACTCGATAAATGTTTCTAATAGCTAATGAATGGTAGTTGATGTATGCATAATTATTCATAAATGAATGAATTATATTGAAAGGGAAAAGTTTCAGGTTCTATTTTCTGTACTTAAATACCCATATTTGTATTTTATTATAAAATCAACTTTAGAGAAGGTTTTATCGAAGATCTGTTTTATTGGAACAGACGTAAGCTCAATCGAGAGAAAACGTAGGAGAGTGGTTCACAGGCTCGAAGGCGTAAGCTGTACTCGCGACTAGCACTACTTAATATATTATGTAACAATGGCTATGAGTAAATTATTTCAGTCAATGGATATTATTTTGACAAATTATCAATTCAAGTCGTCACATTAACTTAGAAATCTACTTGGCAGACTCTCATTGTAATTTATTTAGACTTTTTTTATTCGGTTTTAACCACCGAGCAAAAAGTTTAATATAATTTAATTTGAGTAAACAGGCGAAACATTTACATTTAGAAAGTTTTATTTTTTGTGATTACATCTCAAAAAGAAAGTACAGTCAAAGCCTAAGTTTATTACCAGCTTCTGCAAATATTAAAATCAGAAAAATTCTGCTTTGTTTAACTAATGAAATAAAATTCTATTTCATATTACCTAGTATATGAAATAGATTTATAACTATTACAATACTCATTCTAAGGCATTCAAGAATTCTAATCCCTTTCCCACTGCACCTTCTGTTCAGCTGGACCCACCTTCAAAATAATTTAATCGATTCTAAATAAATTCATGGAAATCTGCCAGTTTTTTAACCCTTTTTTTGCTGCTCCGCTCCCTTGAGTAGTAAAATGACAATATATAGCCTACTAGCTTTTGCCCGCGGCTCCGCTCGCGTGGATGTCGGTTATCGCGACCAAACATAGCCTATGTCCCTTCTCAAGGTCTAACCTATCCCTATACCAAATTTCATCAAAATTGGATCAGTGGTTTAAGCATGAACATTTAACATACAGACAGAAAGACAGAGTTACTTTCGCAATTATGGATGTCACACACGAATAATTTAGCTTCCTATTAAGAATTGATAAATTTTCCTATAGGTTTAGTAGTTTTGGGATGAAGAAACAATCAGTCATTTTTCCTCTATAAAATTGAGATATTGGAGATTGATTATATTATATTGATGTATGTACTACACATGCACTACAAAGTGATCTATTTATTATTCTGCCACTAAAGCGTTGCCTTGGGCTTACCGCTCATCCTATGCCAATATTTTAGATACTTCTATATGAAAGTGTCTTTCGGGTAGGATATGTAAATATTGTATGAAGGCTATCAATAATAATAGTTTAGTGCTTGGTCAGACTAGTTCAATATTTCTTTGAAAGCTTGTGGTGAAACATAACCTTCCCTTTTTTCAAATTATATTTCTTTCATGTGTATTGTGTGTGTGTGTGTGAGTGATTTATCATCATCATCTTAGCGTTGCTCCCAGTTGTATCCGAGGCATTGACCTCGGAATCCAAGGTCTACATACTCTTTCTCCTGCTTTTGATTTAACTTACACGGTTGTTATGGGAACGACTGCAGTAGATCTTTCAATTCTAATCTGGAGTATTGCATGCACTTTACATTCAATTTCGTGTACCCAAATATAATTCAATTTGTCAAATTTTAAACAAGTCAAAGTAATGTCAAGTTTTCTATCGAAACAAGAGTAATGTATTTTTCGCGCTTTCACTCATGTCAGAACCATTTTCATTTTCACAGAATTCTGAGCAAAACGGTTGCACAAGTGGTTCAGAGAGCGAGGGGCGTTTACGGACATCTCAGAGCGCCCCCGTGACCGGCCTTAGCACTCTCGGAGGCGCCAACGTCACGAGCCGTCTGCCTAAGGCGCAAAACCCAACTGTCACACTCCTGCAGAAGGCACGAGGTAGGTTTATTATTAAACGGATAAACGTCATTCTATTTTTGTGCTCGATTGTACCATATTTTATTCAAATAACCAATTTTATGTACGTTATTGGATTTGTAAGAAGTATATTATAATGTAGATCTAAAAATAGAGTAGACGGGCTGCTTGGAATTTCATAACATAACATATTAACATAAACTCACGCCTATATTCCCCGAAGGGGTAGGCAGAGGTGCTAGCACCCACATTTCGCCAGTTTATGTTTAGGTCCCAACGTAATAGGTGGCGAGCCTATTGCCATTAACCGGGCACTTATAAACCTGCGATAAATACACACATAACTTCGAAAAGCATCGAAAAGTCATTGGTGTGTGCCACGGTAAACCTGGGATCGAACCCGAGACCTCGTCTCAGCAGTCCATTACCCATACCACTAGGCTACCGCAGATTGGAATTTCATTTATATATAAAATTCGGATGGTAGAGAGATATAAAGGAAGATTTATTAATTATCCGGCTTTCATTGGAAAACAAAATGTAAAGACTAGACTAAATTGAACAATAGCAGATTTAATGTGATCCTTTCGACATTATAAGTATAAAATCGATAAACCAAGATGTTTGTAACTCTGTGTTTAAGCCGTGTTATCGAATCGCCAAGGGCCCTGTTCATCTCGAAATTTAATTCTTGTTTCAGTTCTTAGAATTGCCATTCAATAAAGCTGTGTGGTGATGTATAAACGTCTTAATAATATAATTAATCGAGATCGGCGTTATAAATCTTTTAACATTACTGAAATTGAGATGTAAGTAATAGGGTGGTTGACTTATATCAAATTTTATGAAATAAATGTTTATTTCATATAGAAATTGGTTCAAGAAACCTAAAGATATTACTTTCAA
The DNA here is from genome assembly GCA_914829495.1 of Eilema sororculum. Classification (NCBI taxonomy): domain Eukaryota; kingdom Metazoa; phylum Arthropoda; class Insecta; order Lepidoptera; family Erebidae; genus Eilema; species Eilema sororculum. Next base: position 12,067,103 of record OU618543.1, on the reverse strand, counting down.
TTCATATAAGTAGACGGTGGCTGAAGAAATTTAATTTCAAAATACATTTTTTAATCTGTAATTGAAAACACGTAGAACGCTACAGCCATGAAAATGACGTCATAAGTGCTATGAAATTAAGGCTCATTTTAGACGGGGACAGTCCCTCGCCAGGAAGATACGATTTTAAAAAGGATAACAATAGTTGTTTCGTCTAAATATTTGCAAAAATATTTGGCGCTTGCTTGTCGAAGATGGCGCAAATTGCCACGCAAATGAATATTGATAGTATTCGTCTAAACAAAATGTTAAAGCGCGAATCACTTGCGAATTTCGTATCATAATAATCGTAGGCGAGAATTTAGCGTCTGCTTGTGTGTAAACACGACGATTGAATCAGAGAGGGACGCTCTTAAAATATTAGTGAAAAAGTAAACGAGACAAACAAAATATCTTATATGGCACTTGGTGGAATTTATTGTAACACATATTAACTTATTCCACAGTATTTATTATAATATTATAACCTGATCGGTTTCGCCTTACGGCATTCTCACTCATAATTTATATAAAGGAGGATCTGCGATGGTGTAGGTCTTAACATACGCTATAGCCTAGGTAGTGAACCTAGGTCTTAGGCTTACCAGAAGACGCTAACCGCCTAGTAATATTGAATAAAATATGATCAACTTATTGTATACTAGCTTTTGCCCGCGGCTCCGCCCGCGTGGATGTCGGTTATCGACCAAACATAGCCTAAATTTCATCAAAATCGGTGCAGTGGTTTAGGCGTGAAAGCGTAACATACAGACAGACAGACAGAGTTACTTTCGCATTTATAATATTAGTATGGATTTTTGCAATAGAAATATTTTAACAGCGGTCATTATTGAACATCTTTGTACAATATAATAAAGTATGATGTCACAAATCTTGCTGTGGACAAATCATACTGTTTAGTTTAATGATTAGCATTTTATAACAACCTTGAGAAATAATTTGTTATCCGACATTTGCTATGTAACATATTTTGCATGTATACGTAAAGTACAACATTTTATATTATAGAGTAAGGTAGAGGGTAACATTTATTATTTTTAAGCTGGCTAGACTTAATTAATTAACGGTAAATGGAATTACACGTTGTTACACGATCTTATAAAACGAAAAGAAACATAACATTAATCAAAGGACGGTACAAACTGTACAAAGACTGATCGTATTTCACATCACCCTAGGGAAATATTTGTCTTACCGGCTAAGATCACAGAGTAGCTTAAAATTATATTACAAAGTATAAAAGAAAATGGTTCAAGTGGAAATTAGTTGCCGAATGACCTACTGACCCAATGCCAAGGAAATTTGAAATTCAAAAGATAAGGCATGCTTAGGTAGCTTAGGTTTATTTTTGTACAACTTATAGTCAAACCCAGATCAACTGAGTCATAATAGACCTACACAGTCTTACACAAAAAAACCATCTACAAAAAGTAATATCCTGTACATGAAACTGTATTATTCTTGTTAGAAACTTTAATATACCTACTCGTAAGATTATATTAATATTCTTACCGAGTATAATATCAATTTGTAAGGTTAGGTGTGTAAATAAACTGCAGCAAAAATATCGTAAGATTTGGATTATTCCACTTTGTTCACCTAGGTGATATCACCCAGGCGAACAAAGTGGAATAATCCATTCATATAAAGAAATAAGTAGAAATTAAAAACTGAAATAGTTACGTTTGATCAATTTTTAGGCTCCAAATTGCCAAAAACCTTCCAAATGAAATACGCAGATTGAAGGGGGGCCACAACGGACCATACAGTTCATAATTTATTCTGAGAGAACGCTGCCGGAATGGGGGCTAATTGCCGACAAACTTTCAGTAAATGGCTTACGGAGAGCAACCCCTCATTTGAAATTTGAAAAAGCTATAATTAGCCTCCTTGTCTTAACCTCGGGGAAAATATGTCAATAGGTCCCTGATTGGTCGTTTTAATAACTCAACAAGTTTAATTAAGACGCTGTAATATGGAAAGATATACATTTATATGAAACGTTTGAAGATGGAGGTTATTTCTATGCTAATTTTGTTAAATAACTGCGGGCACATCTGTTTATGGTTTTACGCAACGCGATGTCAATTTTCCATCTTGAATTTTGAAGTCACATTTTATTGCATACGTACGGGCACTTGTAATATAAGATGAACACAACATAAATAGGTATTAATAAATGTACAATAAGGTTTCCACAAATCCATTCCTATTTTTTTTTATTGAACTATCCATTAATACGAAACAGTGGAAGCGCAGAGCACTAGGTACAGTCAGCGTCATAAATATCTTGACGACGAAGTCTCAGGGCCGTATTCTAGAATGACACTCAGCCTGAATCGCGATTTATCTGAGGACAGATTGTATAGGCAATATGTCAAACTATCAATGTGTCAATACAATCTGTCATCCGATGAATCGTGATTCAGGCCGAGTGTCCGCTAAAACATGCTTAACATCTCAGTGGAATGTACATTGGTCTCAGTCCAGCTCAACTAAGGGTAGACATTATGCTTCGATCCAGAATTGCATACCTAGTAAACCTTGGTTCTTTAAATTTTCCAAGGCTTCTAAGCAAGCAACCTCTGTCGTTTGCCGTCTCCGATTAGGCCATGCCTGTACAAATGTTTTTCTATCCAAGATTCGGATAAGGGATAGCTCTCTTTGTGAATGTGGATTGGACGAAGGAACTCCTGACCACATTTTCTTCTCATGTACTCGGTTGAACGGATCCCTGTATAATAATAAATAAATAAATAAATAAAAAGCCTTTTATTTCTCGCTTTCCATAATCTTACATGCAGTACAATGATAATTTCTAATCATAAACATTTGTATCGCCTATTCAGTTTAATTTAATTTAATTTAGAAGCAAATGATCTATGTACTAATACAAAATCTTAGTTTTTAGACATAATGCAAATTGATTCTAATTCATTTTAATAATAAATCATATTAAATAACATAACATAACATAACATAAACTCACGCCCGAATTCCCCGAAGGGGTAGGCAGAGGTGCTAGCACCCACGTTTCGCCAGTTTATGTTTAGGTCCCAATGTAATAGGTGGCGAGCCTATTGCCATTAACCGGGCACTTATAAACCTGCGATAAATACACACATAACTTCGAAAAGCATCGAAAAGTCATTGGTGTGTGCCATGGTAAACCTGGGATCGAACCCGAGACCTCGTCTCAGCAGTCCATTACCCATACCACTGGGCTACCGCGGTTATATATAAAAATAAAAAATCAAATTAACAATTTAATAAATAATACTTCTAAGAATATGATTAAACAAACAAACGGATCCCTGTATGATTTCCTATCTCCTAACAATATTCCTCTTCCAGCCAACTTTAACACTCTCCTGACTTATGTGAATTCCCCACTAATTTATATGTTATGTCATTTTATAGATCTTAACAATATTAACCTTTGAAATTTTGTGTTTCGTTTGCACTACCACATAACTTTGTGTTTGCTTTAATGTTGTCTCTTCTGTACAGGTACTTCAACACACTATAAATCTTTTGGCCTCCCTTCAAAATCAACCGTTTGTATGGAAGAATTTTACACTTGTACTTTCACGCGTTATTTCGATCAGTATATAAAAACTGAGTCGTTGGCGGAATCAATGGGAACGCCATAGAAGGAAAAAAAAAAAAAAAAAAAAGGCCGAGTGTCATTTTAGAATACGGGCCTCAAACTGTTTTGTTGATTTATATGGTACTAGCGTTTACCCTGCGGCTCTGCCCACGTAGATGTCGGCTCGAAATATCATTTCTTATTTTTATATTATCGTTCAACGTAATTGATAAATTATCTGAAAAATGCTGAAAATTTGTCACAGAATATTCTTTGCAGATTTTGTTATAAGTCAGATAAATCCATAGAGTAATGTGAGATCGCAACCTGCTTCACCTTTCCAATTGAATAGGTATAAATGTGAAAAAGGTGTGTCATCTAATAACAATGTGTGACGAGGGTCAGGCCAAGTCATAAACTTTACTACAAGTGGAGGTGACAGAGTACGGCTAGGGATTGCCAGTGTTCGTGTAATAAATGAAAAACGAAAAATTGTGTTATTTTTGTTTGACAGTAATGAAATTATGTTTAAAAATCAATTTTGGCCTGTCCTTTTTATAATGACTTCGTTCGAGTGGACTTAGTAATCTAAGTAATACTTTTTCTAAGGGCCGGTTCGACCAAACGCGAGTAAAGTATATGTGGCTGAAGGGATGTTTCTTAGTGGTAGATGGTTTTTGAATGTAATGCATACGTATATGCACTAGAATGTGTTGCATTTTTCACAAACCTCAGTGGTTTTTTTTATGCACGCGTTTAATACCATGTATTTGGGTGAATTTCAACATCTATGAATGTTTAGCTAACTTTGGTGATTTTTTTTATTTCTAGGTATTTAGGTAATCTATTTCAATATTTAGCTAGAAATACCTATTTAGATGCCTATTTTACTTGAATAGTCAATTAGCCCTGGGAATTACTTGTTTATTTTATACACCTGAATTGCCAATACACCGAAATTGGTGTCTAACACCAAAATTGCATATCAACTTATTTTTATTTTTTATTTATTGTTACTTACACTATTTCTTTGTTTTTTTTTAGAATTTGGCACTTAATAGGTACATATAACCCTTAATTTTCACCCTTTTATCACCAACTTCATTTTTATATGGCAAAACCATTTTAGTTCTTAGTAGTATCAGTATAAAAGCAAAACATTTGATTGTTTAGAAGCAAGGATTATATTTTACTCTACTGGCGCCAATATTATCGACGAACTTATTCAAGATGGCTGGGAAAAGATTTAGGCAGTTGTTCTCAAAGTGGGAGAGGTGGTACTCGGTATGCCTAAGGGTGGACGGAAGATAGGCCATGGACACTTTGTAGTGACAAGACAAGTTGGTAGTGTGATGTCTATTTCTGAACTTACAAGAGTCCCTCAACTAAGTTTCTCACGTGGTGTGCTGATGGGCATTGCGGTTCAAAAGGGTTCCAGAGGTTTACACCATCCGGGACCTGTACCACGATTCTGATTCCGTTGTTCGCTGTTGGCAATATCAGAATCTTCCTTATCACTGTCGGGGTACATCTAGAATCGGTCCTTAGTCCATTCCCAATCAGCGTGGTATTTTGGTCGGATAGCATCAGAAAATCACTCCATAACTGCCCATGTATGCTGTTAATATCGGTGGTGGACGCCGATAGATTGGTGCAACATGTGAGGAGCTTGAGGACGGTAGAGGTCAGAAGCCTTCTGTGGAGAAGATTGAGCACCTTTTACACGATAGCAAAGTGCTAGCTGCTGGAGCAACATAAGCAGGAGTTGAGTGTCCCCACATCTTCGACGTCGTCGCTTTGTTGCGTGGAGTCACGTGCAAAAGATTGCACGAGGCACTCTTGCATCCACGGTAGCTTTCATGTAAGTGAGAAAGCAGAGGAAGAAAAGCCAAATGATGTTGACAGTGGAGAGGAGGGAAGAAGGGTGGGCAGGTTTTAACGGTGTAGGCTTGGTAGTAAAGAGTGAGGCCGCCTTTCACACCAGTAGAAGCAGGTGACGGAAAGAGCGCACGATGCTCCACCACACCGGCCTGTCCCTACTGCGGCATCAGCTGACTTCACCCAACTACTCGCCTGTCTGCTGTATGGGTAGTTCATATGCTAATGGTTAATCTGAGAGAAAATTAGGAAAGCTTCCGAACAACCCTCAACAGCCAACAACCTCTTTCCCACCTAGGGAGAGAGGCGGTGCTATCTCCATTGCCCAGGGTATACCACGTAGAGGCTACCTGACCTAGTAGCCCGTCGGACTACGTAGGAGCTTAATCAAATAACTATGAAAACAAATTTTGGTGTAAGTATACAATTTTGATGATTAGTAAAACCCGACCAAATTCACCAAAATTGCTCCACCAAAATTAGTTTCACGTCTAAAAAAATTATTTATAAAAATACTATTTAGAATATAGTGGTTACATTACCAAAATTTAATACACATACTGAACCTGTACACTATACTTAAATATTAAAACATACAATGAGAATAAAACGGTTTTAATAATCAACACAAAAATTACAATATTTTTGTCAGAGGATTATGAAACGACCTACTTACGCGTTTGGCAGAAAAACGAAACGGAACTGGGGACAGCTGGCACTGGTGCTCATTAACACCCAACTGAATGTTTCCAATGATGATAGTGTTGTCCTTATAGGTACTTTCAATACGACTCCTTCGATGTTTTTATAAATCCCACCAAAATTTTACATTTTCCGCGGACGCATCTTATAAATTATTTTTAAGATAAAGTATAGTACTAAATACTACGAATGACATTATCGAAGATAGCTAAAATAATCCCGAATCGAATTATGATTAAGTATACTCAGTAAACTAATGAAGTTTTGATTAAACTGTGATCATTCCCAAGAAAACCGGTTGTGGACGCGCCACCAAGCTTAGAATTTAGGTCAAAACACATTTTTTACACACTCACAAAAATAGTTTCAATAATATTATTTATACGTGCATATAGAGCAAAACGATATCTTTCTTACAAAAAATAATCATTACTATATGTTAACTTTAAGGTATGATTTTCAGTCACGCCGCGAAAATTTTACGTTTGAGAAATTCACCCATTTATATGTATTTTTTTTAATAAGTAAAATAAATAAATAAAAAAAAATAGTAACTGGTTACAAAACAGTAAAAAAAAATACTGTTTCGTAGCTACGAAAAAAAATACTGTTTCATAACCAGCTGGTTATGAACCATATAGCTATCAAAGTGGCTGAAGGGGTGAAATTGCCTGTGTATTCTAGGAATAAACTTTACTCGCGTTTGGTAGATATACCATTAGTTAGTTAGTCGAAAAGTAGTCAAAGTTACACAAATTTATTGTGATAGCGTAAGTTTTGAAACGACGATGAAGTATTGCATTCTTATTATTATTATAAAATTATGAATTTGTGTAAATTAAACTATCCACTAATCTAATCAAAGATAAATCCGATGGGCAGCGGTGCTGTTAAATTGAAATTTTATTATTGAACAGGACAACGTCCCTTTAGGTTTACAAGTATTCTTTGAAAATATGAACTCGTTGGCTTCAATACAATTCTAAGGAAATAGTAACCAAAGAAACATTATTAATGATGTGGCAAGTGGCAATGACCTATAGAACTATTTGCTTTGTTTCCAGAAGGGCAACTTTCCCGAGGCGCTCATTACATCCAACAGGAGCGTGACGCAGCTCGTCTCCCACGTGACAGACCTTCACCACCCAAAGGAGACCCAGGTATGTCATTATCACACTATATAAATTCCAGTCATTTTTAAGTCGACTTCGATATTTATCTGATCGGTAGAATATGTGTACCATTTTCACTCATCTGTGCTTACAGTCGTCTGAAGACTTATTCCATCATCTCGCATACATTTTATCCCTTTTGCATTTCGTATCCCGTAAGCCATTATATTTATTTATTTGCATCCTATTTTCTAACTAGGACGATGGGATAGATAGGGCGATGGAATTTAAATAAATACAGTGGTATGTAAGTGCCTACATAGACTGCTTAAATCGTAATCCGTAATGTTTAATTTGATGACCGTATCAGAAAATAAAGTAGAAACTAATACTAGTTTTACCTATCGATGTTGTACTGTAGAATAGACCTACCTAGCCTTCATTCTTAAAGGTTAAGGCTTGGTCAATGAAGCATTTCAATAACAATCAAAGCCAACGACGTAGATTAATTAAAAGACAATAAAAACAGTGAATTAATAATGTGAATATTCTCAATTCCAGTGCATGCCCTAAGAAAAGAGTACGCGAGTGAAGGCGAGGCCGACCGAAGCGACTACGAACGCGGTGGTATCCGTAAAATGGCGGATGCCCCAAGAAAAGTTGAAGGAATAGGACCAATCACCAAAGACGGAATGCCTGTCGCACTTAGATCTGTACGTATTTACATTTATTTTAATTTGTAATTATCATCGTCATAGCAATGTTTCCGATATATTTCAACTGGGAACCGGGGGCCCGCTTACTCCTTTCCCTCTTTTTGATTAGGCTTTACGGCTTTTATTCGCCTCATCCGTCAATCTTGGTGAGCCTAAATCATTTAAAGATTCAACAATCGGAATGGGACCTGAAGCAACGGCAATTTATTTATTTATTTATTTATAAAACTTCATGCACAAGTACATAGGCGGACTTAATGCCATAGGCATTCTCTACCAGTCAACCAAAGGTGGTGCAGAGAAAGACTCAGTAGGTGCATTATTAAAGTAACTTGTATGGAGAGAGCGTACCATACATACAGTACATACCTGCCATGAGGCATGTATACCAATATACCTCACGACAGGCATGCACCTATGATGTCTGGTATACAATTTAGATACATATAAGTAAACAGGTGTACCTACATAAAATATACATACTAATGAACAATACATAATATTATATATATACACAACGATACAATATACACATCATAAATAGCGCAATTATACTTATTATATACTTTATATACCATATACATTATATATATAAGTACACATAATATAACACAATACAGTAGGTACATATTACACATATTACATAGTTATATACAGTCTAAAACACTAACTTTATGTTATACCAATGATTCCGATGATGATGCCAATTTATCCAACATAAGTTGGCGAACTTTCGCCTTGAATACTTGTCGGCTGGGAGCCCTTCTGATTTCGAGAGGTAGCGCATTCCATAAGAACACAGATTGGACAGCAAAGGAAGAGTGCACGAAATTAGTCTTGTGCGTAGGACAAGATAAAATTAAATTATTTTTTGACCGAAGATCTCTATTGTGAACGGTGTGAAGGTACTGAAAGAAAGGAGATAAATAGATAGGAGTAGTAGGAGATGTGAGTATAGTAAAGAGAGTGGTTAGTGCCCGCAGGTTTCGACGTTGACGAATTGGCAGCCAGTTTAATTGGGATCGGCAAGCAGACACATGGTCATACTTGCGAAGATTAAAAATGAACCTAATGCAGTTATTTAGAAGTCTGTCATATTTGTTGAGATGTTCCGCATTGAGGTCGAAGTAACAAACATCACCATAGTCGAATATAAGGAATAGTAAAGCCTGGACGAGCATAGTCTTGGTTTCGGTTGGCAGAAGGGTCCGTAGGGGATAAAATGCACGAAGCGTCCCAGTTACTCTCTGGCTAACATTAGACACTTGTTTTCGCCAGCTCAAGGTCGAGTCTATGAAAATACCTAGGTCTTTTACTTCATTGCTCAGTTGTATGGTCGATCCGTCAAATACGACAGGTGGAAGAGACAGCGTATCCACTCGGTTGATCAGCCAATGGCTTCCAATGATGATAGCCTGGCACTTATTTGGGTTCACGGTCAATCCAAATCTGCTTGCCCAGCTGTTTATTATCTCTAGGTCCTGGTTAACGCTATTAATGGCATCGTGTATATCTCCCACACCCGCCTGTGCGTAGACCTGTAGATCATCGGCATACAAATGATACGCACATCGAAGATTTTTAGTTAAGAGGTTAATGAATAGCGAAAATAATAATGGAGACAGTATACCGCCTTGAGGGACACCAGTGTCCGTGTCACACCAGCAGGAAGTATTTTCGTGCAGGCGAACTGCTTGCTGGCGCCCCTGAAGATAATTTGAGAACCAATCCAGAACATCCGGTGAGATCATATAGTAAGATAAAATAGTTGTAAGAAGGTCGTGGCTGACAGTGTTAAACGCGTTTGAAAAATCTACCAGTGCCAATACCGTGAGCTTAGTGTCGTCCATACCAGCCCTAATGTCGCCGGTCACCTTCAGCAGCGCGGTCACTGTGCTGTGCCCGGGCCTAAATCCTGATTGTAAGGGACTTAATAAATTGTTCTTATATATAAAAGGGGACAACTGTCTGTGCACACAGGCCTCCAGTACTTTTGACAGAAAAGGTAGAATACTAATTGGCCGGAAATGATTAGGAAGGGATGGGTTCGATATTTTAGGTAGAGGTATAACATAGGCCTTACGCCATAGAGCTGGGAACTGGCCTGAGTACATGGAGTAATTTATGATATGGGTAATTACCTCCAGGAGATAGTCTATGATGGTAGTGATCATACGACGACTAATGCCATCGTATCCCACGGCGTTGGATTTGATAGAGAGAATTATCTTTTTGATCTCACTCGGTTGAACCGGAGAAAAGTTAAAAGGACCAATATCTGGACGGGGCAGGTTTGCCACGTACTCGATTGTGCAACTGCTGGTTTGGAGACACATAGGAGTAACTGTGGTGAAATAGCGATTTATGTCATCCAAGCCAATGTTTGCCTGTATTTCTGAGTACCGCTGCTTACATATGCCCAGTGTTCCGAGGAACTTCCAAATATTGGTGGAAGAAGAAGAAGTAATATTATCATGAATATAACGGCGTTTTGTATTACGTATCACCTGGTTACACCGATTTCTAGCAGACTTGAAAAGCGACCACGTCTCATCCCGCCGATCCCTTCGAAACCTGTGAAAGGCCCGGTCCCTACGTCGCATTGCCATCCGAACCTCCTCAGTTATCCAAGGCGCTGGAGGTCGTTTCAGCTTTACACTCCTGATAGGTGCGTGGGCATCGTAGAGACTAATGACCTCATCATTAAAGACACGGATTTTTTCGTCAATTGATGTGGTCTCACCCACGCGATCCCAATTTATTGCCGAGGCATCCCTACATAGTTGCTCCACGTGCATACGTCCGAAACTACGCATGAGTAGTACGCGAGGTTTGGGTTTAGGGGGTTTAAGGACGTATGATACAAACAGAAAATCGTGTCGCGAAAAAGCCGACGCCTCGCGTTGCCCGTGCCGAGAGACAAGTGCTGGTTTGTCCGTGTCCATATACCTACGTCGTTGATTAAGATTGAAATAATACATTTATATTATTATTTCATTCCAGGAAGTTAAAGACCCCTCAAGGTGGTACAAAAAGATGTACGACACCATCCACAAAAACAAATACGACGGTAAGTCAATTCTGTTTTAGTATTACTATTTTTAATCTTCGTTTACAGAGCATAGCTATGTCGTATTACTGTTTATACTGGAGATGGATGGCACTTGGTGGAATCTGCTACACATATTGAATAACACACTTGTACTTTTCCACTGAGTTTATTTTAATTCTAAACCTGAGCGGTTTCGCGTTACCTTTGAGAATGCCATAAGGCGAAACCGGTCAGGTTCAGAATTAAAATAAACTCAGTGGAAAAGTACAAGTGTGTTATTCAATATATGTCGTATTACTATTTATGCAAGGTGTTAAGGAAACGCATAGACAGCGAAAACAGGCGATAACCTACTGACGATTTAAAACATTGAGCTAATGTTTTTTTTAAATTCCGTTTTAGCTTTTATAAGCATAATCAATATATAAAATTATTATTTATTGGGATAACTGTTTGCAAAATATTATTATGATTTAGCTTATACACTGCCCCAATTATACATTTTCTTTTTCAGACGATTATGTGACAATTCGATACAAAAGTCGACGAGGTGATTATTTGAGTTTTCTAAATTAATATTTCCATCGGTGGCTGTGCTACTGCATACATTGTTAACTGTAATCGCTTGACTTCATTTTGTATCTACTGTCCGTATTTTGTAAATATGACCATTATCGCTTTGATCAAACCTTTAAACATATTAACCACATTTCACTACCAAAATCATTGGTTGTTCTGCGGCTTCAACATCAGCATTTGTAACAGTACTACGCTTAATTTATCAATTTTGAATATGACATTATCGTTAAATATTCAGTGTTACAATCCTTACAATATACTACTCAGTACTCAGTTAACTTGTTATACCGAAAAAAATGCTTGCCATAATCGTTCACATCTTGAGTAACGCCATCTATTGCAATTCGTAGGAGTTAAGATGCATATTGCAATATTGCATATCATTTTCTATATGAGTATTCATAATTTCAGTAGCAACCACTTCATAGATGAGATAAAATATTGTCAACTGACTCTTTGTTGATCCTACTACTTATATTTATTGACTACCTTATCGCTCTCATAGAGGCAGGCCAAATTTTTAGTGTGATTTGAGTGGTATACTTACAATTAAATTGTTGTATTGTATTCTAGGGTTATGAAATTCTTATTACTTTAATTTTGGTAATAAACATTGTTTGAGCTGAATATTAATCAGATTTCACATGACTAGTAACAACATGTCTCATTGCAAAATGTAAAGAGATATGTACAAAGAATATAGTTAGAAACAATAAAGCAATTTTAACATATTAATAATACAGCATCAGCTTTGGAGCTTAATTAATTAACTAATTAATACTTATATTAAAATAAGAGAACAAGAATAATAACAGCTTTGAAACAAATTAACGCCTAGCTTTAATTGGCATTGCTGCTCGACATCGCGTTGCTGTATAAAGATTGCCAGGCAGATATTTGACGAATTTATGACTGAAATGTAATTGAAAAGATTTCTATCATTGGCACTTTTGACAATAATTTATGTCTTTGTTCCAAGAAGGTACATTGTTTACAGATTCCTTGTTCTTTCACCTTAAACTCAAAAGTGCGAGCACTTAGATTGGTATCAATGACAGAATACTCTTTTTAGAGAAGTGCAAGTTGGTCAAAATGACAAATGAAACATAACAAAGATATGGAGCCCCAAGCCACACTCATCTGAGGGTCATTTTACCTAGCAATAGCTGGGTAAAACGTTTGCGTAGATTTTTCTCCTGCGGGTGGAGGTTCAGATGACATAAACCCATCCCTGAGGCATGAAAGAGTAAGAAAGAAGATACAAGACTTCAAAGTGCAAGATTTTGATGCCGACAGGATTAGCGCTCAAAATTATGTTGAAGTTTTGTGTTTTGTTTAACAAGAAGCAAATGAGTTATTACCTAGTTCATATGCATCCAAAACAATAAATAACAGTATTGTATTTCTATAGGACAACCACCAGAGCGGGTATCAAGCAACAAATCTCAATACGCTTACTTCGACCCACGATCTGGATACCTGAGTGAGCCTGAAGGCGGCCTCAGTAGACTGGGCTCGAGTACATGGAGTGATGCCTACGATAGTGACGTCACCACTGGACCAAGAAGAAGAACGGCCTCAGTGCAGGAAGAGAGGAGATACAGTGAAATGTCGTCGCCTTATATGCCTAGTAATAACAAGTAAGTAGATGGATGTATAAATATAAATAAATAGCTTTTGTCCGCGGCACCGCCCGCGTGGATGTCGGTTATCGCGACCAAACATAGCCTATGTCCTTTCTCATGGTCTAATCTACCCCTATAACAAATTTCATCAAAATCGGTTCAGTGGTTTAGGCGTGAAAGCGTAACATACAGACAGACAGACAGACAGACAGAGTTACTTTCGCATTTATAATATTATTAGTATGGATGTTATATGGTGCACCGAAATTATTATAGGCACCCGCTAGTAACGATCGATCTCGTCTGGGGCACCTTAGGATATCCTAACGTATCCGTATAAAGCTTTAAAGATTTAAATTATGTTTTTGAAATAAAGTTATGATATCTAAGTTAATTGTTTAAATAGCGTTCCTGAAAATCAAATAGAAAAAAAAGAAATCCAAGCTAAGCTCGGTAGCTCATGTATCATTACCGTAAAAATTACATACATAACATTACATAAACTCGCGCTTGTATTCCCCGAAGGGGTAGGCAGAGGTGCTGGCACCCACATTTCGCCAGTTTATGTTAAGATCCCAATGTAATAGGTGGCGAGTCTATTGCCTTTAACCGGGCACACGCAAAGCATCGAAAAGTCATTGGTGTGTACCATGGTAAGCCTGAGATCGAACCCGAGACCTCGTCTCAGCAGTCCATTACCCATACCACTGGGCTACCGCAGATCACTTACTGTATATTATTATAATAATTACATACCGTATTGATATACTATTAGAACTTACATTGTAATAGCACAGTATAACGAAAGATCTTACAGTAGTTCATCGCGTTTGATGTTTGCGGAAATGCCGCCTTTTGCAGTTTTGTCAGGGTTGTCACTTCAGTTTTTATATATAATTTTTCTGTAATATTCTATATATAACTCCTATTCGTTCTCTTTGTTCTGTCAAGGCACATCAACTCACGCTAATTTATATTACTAGGTGACGCCCGCGGCTCTGCTCGCATGGATGTCGGCTATTGCGACTTTTGGTTATATCTCCGGTTCTACTCAACCAATTATGATCAAGCAAACGTAATATTTTAAGTCTGAGTTTTTGGATTTTGGTTTCGATTTCGATTTCGGTTTCAAATTCGATTTCGTTTTCGATTTCGAATTTCTATTTCGATTCCGACTTGAATTTGAATATTGATTCGGGTTCGAGTTCGGGGTTGGATTCGGATTCGAATTCGAATTTCGCTAATCGCCGGGATCGCTAAATTGATGATATATTCTTAAGGAGCCTATCCACGATCAGTTCGCCTGCAGTTTCAAATCGTATCGGGCGGCCTGCAGTCCTAAGTCGACAGCGCCCACACACGAAAGCGATTTTGGCCTGGTGGCCATGCCCTGCTGTCAGTTTTGCAGCTACACACGATCAGTTGGGAGTCGACAGTTTCTCATCGTATGATTGCCTGCCGGCAATTGTCTGCTATCGGGCTTGACGATATGTTACCGACGATCAAAGATGGCGGACTTGAAATTTATAAAAAAACAAATAGAGGTTTTCGGGGTGACTAATTACGTATAATAAAATCCATTTAGCGATCCAAGATGGCGGACTTGAAATTTCCCACAAAGTCAACATGAGCATCGTTTTGGAGGTTTTCATAACATAACATAACATAAACTCACGCCTGTGTTCCTCGAAGGGGTAGGCAGAGGTGCTAGCTGACCCTCATTTCGCCCAGTTTTCAGAGTTGCTAATTACGAATGTATCATCCATCCAGTCATCTGGGATTGCTACATGAATAACATATTCGTAATCAGCAACCCCGAAAACCTTGAAAACGATACCCGTATCGATTTTAGTAAAAATTTCGAGTCCGCCATCTTGGATCACGAAATGGATGTTATATTCGCAATCAGCGACCCCAAAAACCCTGAAAACGATACCCATATCGATTTTAGTGAAAATTTCGAGTCCGCCATCTTGGATCACCAAATGGATGTTATATTCGCAATCAGCGACCCCAAAAACCCTGAAAACGATACCCATATCGATTTTGGTAAAAATTTCGAGTCCGCCATCTTGGATCACCAAATGGATGTTATATTCGCAATCAGCGACCCCAAAAACCTTGAAAACGATACCCATATCGATTTTAGTGAAAATTTCGAGTCCGCCATCTTGGATCACCAAATGGATGTTATATTCGCAATCAGCGACCCCAAAAACCCTGAAAACGATACCCATATCGATTTTGGTAAAAATTTCGAGTCCGCCATCTTGGATCGCGAAATGGATGTTATATTCGCAATCAGCGACCCCAAAAACCCTATAAACGATACCCATATCGATTTTTGTGAAAATTTCGTGTCCGCCATCTTGGATAGCTAAATATAGAAAACGAAAAAATAAACAATTTTAACAAACAAAACGAGCCTTGAAAAAAAAAATCACGTGATTAGTGTGATTACAAAAATGAGACAGCCCTGAATCCTTAGTACCGAGTAAAATGTATGGGCGTACCGAGTAATACCCCGTCCCCCACCACCCCTCTCCCCCCGCACGATTGCTCTGTCTAGACGGCTTCGTTGACCGACTGTATGTAGTATGAATCGTTAGACTGTGGTAATAGTAAGTAAGATGGTGTTTTTTTATGTACAGATACAGCACGTTAGCATCAGCTCGAGCTAGTCAAGAGGTATACAAGAACCAACCGGGAAGAATAGAAAACTATATGCCAGGCAAATCATCCGTAATTGACAAAGAATCTAAACAGGTACATTACACGGTCGTTAAGAGCACACGTCATTATCATATCATTGGGTCATTTAGCCATCGCCATTTCGTTACCATCAATATAAGATGCTTATGGATTACATTTTGGACACATGCATAGTTCATTAGCCTAACGGAGAAAAATTAAAAAAATCTAATGTCAAAATGTTTAAGAACATTCGAAATTCAAAATCAAAATTTGACGTCTACAAAGAAATTGATTTTTCTTAAGATAACTTTCAATTAGATTTTTTTTAATAACCGTTACTCATTGAGCAATAATTTGTAATCGATTTTCAATTAAACTAACCGCCTGATATCACTTTCCACGATTGAGCAACAACAAGTTTTTTTTTTCTTTTCTAGTGGTGGGACGAGGTCATGGACATTTTTGATGGGGTACGAACCTTTTTACTATTAGTTGTGTGTTTTGTTATAACCTTTACTACTACAGATAATAATAAATTGGATAATTATAAATTGGACTTTGTGTAATTCTAATGCCACTGCCAAGGTTCATAAATAAATTTTAATTTATTGCCAATTAAAGTGCCCTATATAAATGTACAATTTGCTTTCTTAACAACTCTCACGTTCAAACAGCACCCTTTTATTGTAAATACGTAGGTATATATTTTGATCAAATATTGAGCACTTTACGTCTGTCCTAATAATACTGAATAGAGTGATCTAATTATTTTTGTAGGATATATGTATGTCATGACTATCAGTAAAGATAGGAAAAAAATAATTTACTTTTCAATGTCTTTGTGTCTTACAGCTCCAAATAAAGTAAGTTAATAACCTGGCCATCTAATTGGCTGATGTGCTTACTCTACTTATATTTCTCAAGGTTCAATTTCCTCGAAGAATAAGGTTGTATGGGAAAAATTAACTAAGATTAATTTTTATTTTTTTTGGTAAAATTTCTGAGCGAGACTTTCTGCATAATTTTAGCAACACTAGGATACCTATAACTACGTTCATCATAAGTATAGCACTGGGCTAAATAAGCGCTAATGGTTATTGAGGATTAAACTACATACAATATTGAGTATAATATGCTCAAGCCTATTTCGGCATACACTACAGCACAGCCCTCGGAAATATTTAGTTGTAAAGATAAATCCATTTATTTTTATTCATCACATGCATATATCCTATAGTATAAAAGAACCTGTTAATTTGTCAGTGATACACTAACACATATTTTTATCGCTGGGTTCGTGTGGTGGTGGCACTAACAGTGGCTAGACGACAACTCCCCCCTGCCCCCTTACACCACGTTGCTAGCTCGCGCGATACAGAAGAGTGTAAGGTCCCTTAACTGTCTGCCTGTGTATTGTGAGCCTAAGATATATGTTTATTTACGCTTGCACGTTTTATGTCAAGTACCTATAGGTATTGTATGTTTGTATATTTTAAAATCTTTCTTTCTAAACTCGTTTCTTAACCAGCTAAAAAACATTAAACTCTAATATTGTTATGTTATGTACGGGGTGACTTTAAGGCGTTTTTGACGTATGCGTAAGTTGCAAATATTTCAAGCACGTTTTTTTTAGGTATTCTTGATTTATGTAAATGTATCATTCACGTTCCCCGAAAAATAGAATATTTTTTTATTTTAAAACTAATGATTTAAAATTAGAATGAATTTTTTATAGCATTTATTATGCTAACTTTTAAGTTCGGTAAACATTGGAAAAAATGAAATGCTCAAGTGAGACTCGAACTCACGACCTTTCCCTTACAGGGGGACTGCTCTTCCAGCTGAGCTATTGAGCCACAACTTAAAAGTTAACATAATAAATGCTATATATATATCAGTGGCTCAATAGCTCAGCTGGAAGAGCAGTCCCACTGTAAGGGATAGATAGATAGATAGATAGATAGATAGATAAATCTTTATTGTACACCAGTAATACAGTAAATGTATGGACAATACATGACATTATGTACAAATGGCGGCCTTATCGCTAAGAGCGATCTCTTACAGGCAACCTTACAGGGAAAGGTCGTGAGTTTGAGTCTCACTTGAGCAATTCATTTTTCCCAATGTTTTTCGGATTTAAAATTAATTAAACTTACCCGGCAAATTAATTTTACATTTCATTACAATTTAATATGGCCTAAAATGTCACCCCTATTTACTCCGTTTAACTTTTATTTTGAGATAATAACATAGGTATTTTCATTATCATTGGTGTCGGAAAATGATTTGGTATCACTTGCATGCTTTTTGTCTCGGATATGTACTTAGCAGTGTTTTAAAGAACAGACATACAGACTGTAACAGATTGGAACATAGCCCAAGAGAAATATCCATCGCGTTCTAGCTTTATTCTTTGAATTTGATAGCATGGTAGTATATCTTAAAAGACAGCAGGCATGTCTCCTGATACTAAACAGTATATGGCAGTCTCTCAAAATAGTCTGTTGTTTAAATATTTCACATATTATCTTTGTGTAATTATTGTTCTTTTTGTAGCATGACTTAAACAATCTCACAAGAAAACGTGATGACATTTATGTACCCGTTGTATGTGTTTGTAAGGTATCAAAACGACCACAGTTTTATACGACTCATTGAAAAAAACACTGTAGCTGTAAATGCCGGCAACCTTCTTGAACAAGCGTTATGGACTAAGAGTCCGTAATCGCCAGACCTTCGTCATTTTATTAAAACAGGAAATTTTCCAGCGAATGCTCCCAACACAGATCAAAAGGATGGCCCATCATGAAGTCTGGGTTATAGTAGCTTTGGCAAGTAAACGGTATAAACTGTAAACGGCTTTTATAAATTGACAACGATCTGGTGGTCATGGGCTCTAAGTCTATTAGAAAGTACGCGTTAAAAACTATAAAACTGTTGTCGCTTCGCAGTATACATACTTACCCGTACAAGAGCTTCTGCGCTATCACGATATATTTATTTTGATATCCTCTAAACTTGTATGATTTTCTTGCAGCAAAATATTTCGAGTACGACGTCTCTACCACAAGCTTCGCCTAAAGATAAAAAGGATCTGACATCAACTATCTTGTCGAAGTCGAATATGGCGAGGTAAATTTTATTTTATGAATCGTTTATAAATACATTATTCCGTACTTTTTACTATGAGAGTTATTTTTTACTTAAAATCAATTTATACTTGTCTCTTTACCATGATATATGAATATGCAATGCGGGGACTAGGTTTTGAATTGGGTTCCACGATTCCCCCGATTTTCTTTTTCAATTTTAAAAGAGCGGTTCTATTACGCCATTGAAAGCGAAAGCGAAAGGGGTTTAGTTCCCCCGTTCTAAATAACCTTTTGCCACAAGCCACAACTTAATCCCGTACTGACAAGTGCTAATCTTATAACTCAGTTATTGCTTGTACGTAGAGCGCTGAAGGAATCTGGATATGAATCGGATTCCACACTAGTATTCCGTCGACGGGAAGAGACAGAGGGACCGCTCTCCCCCGCGGAAAGGCGGGCTGCGTACCGTGACCTGCAGGCTGGTGGGGAACCCCCGCTTAGAGGGTTTCGATCGCCTGCACCACCTAGACAAGGTCAGTAGCTATAGTATTCAATGAGGAAAAGTTACTCTACTTAAATTCTTCTTCAGAATAAGATTATAGTAAATTCCTACGTTTGTTATTATTTTCTATACCGTTTAAGCGAAGATGGGCACAAAGTGTAAACATTAGTTGTACTGGAGACGAAAAATCCGAAAAAAAATACTTTTATAAATTTTGTGACAAAACAAGCAATAAAATAACACCAAATGAATCACGATAGAATCCGTTAAAAGGTTAATTTAAAGAGTGATATTCGCGTATAGTTAATGCCTTTTTATTTATTTCGTGCGGAACTCTGTTTGGATACCTCCCCCGCCGGAGCCGAGGGGGGAGGTTATGGCGGACTTGAACTGACTAAAACCGCACGCCATCTGTGGGTGCTAGGCCTATGATGAGGTTGTCTTCAACATATCCCTCGCCCCTCGGCTAATCCAGGGCCCTCCCTGACATTCTGACCCTCCTCGGCGCGTGTAGTTCCGACAAAATATAATTTATGGATTTTTGTATGTTTCTGTATTGTCTCCAAGTGTTCTTTTTGTCATTTGTTTACATTTTGTACCAAACTTCGTCGGTATATTTTTCTGCATGTCTGCCTATTAAATAGCGAAATACCTAATTTATTGTTTTTCGGTAATGGTTAATATGAAAATTACAAATATATGAAGATTTTCTATTTAGAAATATTGTACAAAAAATATAGTTCTATTGAAACCGGAATATTTTAACGTTATTTAGGTTATTATCTACTAATGATTTTGAAACAATTAATATAACCTAAATATAATTCTAACATCGGTAAAACTAATAAGCATGGTTTTAAAAATTTTGCCTTTTCCCTGGATTTCCGGTGTTGGCGAAAGCTATTAAACATATATAAACGCTGTTTACTTGCCTATTTAACGCTTATTTACTGTCTTATGGCCCTATAAAGGCAGTTTAACGAAATCTATTAGAGCTAGAATAATAATCGATTGTACACTGAAATGGAAAATCGCATTTCCATTAAACTTGGCCAAGGCCAATGCACATCCCATGTGTACCTGCCACACATGTAATACGGTCGGAAGTATCTAGTCAAGGCCAGCGTGTAATGACAACAATGCTTTCAATCGACACAGTAGTCTACACAGAACGCATGAGGTAAGTCGAGGTTTTTTTATCTATGCATGTCTTCAAATCACTTCACATAACAAGGGTGCTGGGTCTTCAGGCTGATCTACAGTCAGGTAAAACAACTTGCATGTGCACAAATTGACTCCAAAATTAAACGTACACCGTAAAATAGTATTGACCACAAAGTCACCTTTTTTATTAGCGACACATTGTAGAATCACTATTAGTAAATCTAAATATGGCTTTCGACGATCACAGGCTAATTAGCAAGAGCACGAGTGACACAGTTTTTTTATCACATCTAACGTGTGCAATCAACAAAGCGAAGTTGTCTGGTTCATCAACATTGAAAGTGATTACATTCCACAGACGAATCGGAAATCGAATATATTCCGATTTCATCCACCTTGACGAAGATAAGAGTTCATAAGAAAACACCTAAAGTCCACGAAGTCATCTGCTACCCAATAACCAGCATAGAACAAGGAGAATCAGCAAAGTCTAAGAGAATTGTTCCGTCTTTTCTAAGCACTGATGTTGCGAGCAATAACTATGAGTTCCCACCTGCTCCACCTAGACGAATCTCATCAAAAAATAGTCGTACACTAAAATTAGTGACATCAACAAGACCAGCGTCTAGTTCTCCAAAACGAAATACAACACCAAATTCACAGTCTAATGTCGATTTTTTAAAAGACAAAATAAATTTAAAGCTGTCACGTCAAAACACTCAGATTATATGTAAAAGAGGAACTGCGACAGACAAAAAAACTATATTTGATCAGAAAATTGTTAGACCGCGAGTAATGTCTACATCAGCTCCACCTGCTGCCAATAAGAAATGCAATCAAATTGTTACATCAAAATCACTGCATCAAAATGCCGGTGGAGATACTAGATCTACAGGCACAAGCAGTTTTGGATCATCACGACGAACTATGCTGCCGATAGAATATGCTAACTCGATGCATAGCAAATACAGTGAACCATACTCATCAGTGGTAATTGAAGGAGGAGTTGGACGCAAAACACCCATATCAAATATTCTAGATAAAGTCACGTCTCTAGATAAACTGTGGAGTGCCGAGAAAAGAAATGAACGTATTGACCTAACAAAAGTTAGAGCTAAATCGTTAAGTAAAGATAGTGTCACAAGTAAAAGCATTGGAACGAAATCATTTACAGCTTTAAACCCCAAATCTTTATCGCCAACTGCTACTCATAAAAGTAGAGACATGCTCCGAACGGCCGAAAAAGTACAAAAACTTAAAATATCAAAACTACATACTAAATCTAATCCGTGTTTATCAACTAAAAGTGATCAAAAAGTTAACAAACCTATCCTTCAATCTTCATCGAATATTTCGAAATCGTCGTTAAATATTTCATCAGGTTTAAAAAAACAAGGCCAGGTTAAAACTGCTATAGTAACTAATTTGAAGAAGAAAAAATCCTTAGAAAGTGTAATACAGAGACCTAGAAGTGTGCCCTGTCATGAATCATGTAGTAAAAAAACAACAACTAACACTAGCAAGACCACAAAAAAGGTTACAAAAGGTAAGCCAAATAAAAAATATAGTACAAAGCCTAGTGATGAATCTGAATCTGGCAGTCAATTTGGTGATACTTCGTACAATGATGTGTCTAATTTTGGTTCCTATGAAAACTTGAATACTAAAAGGATTAATGCCACTGAGATAAGACAGTCTCATGATGCTATAGTATCTGATTCTTTTTTCCAACATTTATTCCTCGGACGAAGTTATACTCCAACCAGTTCATGCCCAATATTAGAACCAAGTACTACAGTACTTCAAAAAGCTAAATTGTTTCAGTCACTTCCTCAAGATAATATATCACCAAAATCTTTGAATACTTATTTAATTCATAGAAAACCGGTTTCTTTGTCTCGATTTAAAATGTGGGATAGGTATGCAAGCCCCACACGAGCACAGAGCCCTAGATCCATATCTTGGCCGGGTAGAATGCACAGCGAAATTCGTAAATTTGATAGTTTATCATCTAAATGTAATGAATTTGGCTCGACATCGTCTCTGGCCACAGTTAGAAGTAGAAGTGAACCACCATGCAATAAAATGTATTTTTCACAAACATCTCGTCCTAAATCACCTACCGTTTTATTTTATAAGAAGGAAAAATCTAAAGAAGCTAAACCAAGAAGCTCAATGTCGCCATCCAGATCGATTTCAACACCAATTAGAAGACCTGTTTCTCCGAAAGTAATTTCTCAACACGATTCGATACTATTTCAAAAAAAACCAAAGTCACTATCACCTTCAAGAATTGTGTTCACTGAAACAGTCCGACCAATTTCCCCAGTCATTTCACGACGGTCACCGAGTCTGGAAGTTATTGAGTTAAAAACTAGTAATGAAAAACATCCATCTACAATGTTTTTTTCTCAAACGTCAAGACCAGTATCTCCAAAAGTGACAAGAAAAAATACTTCACACAGTAGAAGTCATTCAACTTCGCCTATCTCAATAAGATCACCATCTTACCGTCGTATACATAATGCCCGTTTACAAGGCAATAGACAGTATGCAGATACCATACCAAAAAGTGTATTCCGCACACGTAGCGCCGGTGACGCTGAGAGAAAAATATTACAAAATGTTACTCCAACAAAAACTAAAAGTGATTCTAATTTGCATTCTGGTGATCCCGACTACGATGAGTACGTACGTGACATGCAAAACACCAAAGCAAGGTCCGATAGATTTAGAGAACTCAATAGATACTATACTTATTTAGAGCGAGTGGCAGAGTTAGAAAAGACAACATCCAATAGTGATTTGCGTCACAGAAGAAAAGACGAAGAAATTATTGACTTCGATCGTTGGAAGAAAATAAGGGCAATAGAACGAGCAGAAGAAGAATTAAACAATCTGTACCGTAAACTGAAATTAGCTCAATCTGAAAATGATGTTCTATTTTACCCTCGAGATTTAAAAGATTTTCGCTGGAATCATGATGCAGATAGAGGTTTACGGAGAAAAGAAAAGTCTGTTGAAGATCTTAAAGATCATTTTCAACAAATAACACATTATGATTCGCTCGAATTTGATCAAACTTCTTTGAAAGATACTTATAAACCCTTATGGCGAGGGACAAGTGTAGCAGAAACAGCTTTTTATATCAACAAGAAAAATGATAATGAAGCTCCAGAAAAGCGTATCACCATTAAACCAACAGTTACTCTACATCAAGATACATCACTTAACGATCTCCGCAAAAAAATAGGTCTTGGTAGTCGTTTATGGAGCAGTCTATCTATGGAGCAGGTAAATGCGCTTAAAAATCAACTGAATGCTATCTATAGCAAAGAGCTGGAAAAATCTAACAAGGCAACTGAAAAATATACGATTGATGTTAAAAATTATAAAACAGAGATAAATCCGAGTTTACATGTAAGATGTAATTCATTAGTATCTAGTGATTTTATCTCAGAAAAGGAAAAACCGGCCAAACTTACTAAGTCTGATTCCATAGCTGCAATTTCATGTCCAATCACATCTGTTAAGGAGTTAAAAAACAATGTGAATAAAATACAAATGAGTCTCAGTGAAAATGAAAAAAGAAAAATTTCACAGACATTAAGTAAAGAACTTTTGGATAGAATAAACAAGTTTGATAACCAAACACATGTATCATTAAAGGAAGAAATAGAAAACACCGAAAAGAAAGAGGAAATTTTTGAAGATTTTGTAGACATATCAAATGAACCAAATGACACATTGGTTAAAGCTATCACAAACAGTTCAAACGAAGACAAAACGAGGCACATCATTTACCCAAATGAAAAAGTTGAAACCCCATTACAATCCTCAGCTAGTGAAACAGAAACAGCTAGTTCTGATATTTCAAATAAAACAGTAATTTATCGAGGACCCAGTAAAGAAGTTCAAAAAAAGGTTGAATATTTTGAATCTGTGAAAAAAATATCAGGTCCGACCAAAACTGTTTACCATGCCAGAGAAAATTCTGATGAAAAAGAAAGTCAATCCAATTCAAATACCGTCATCGCGCTTGACGAAAAGCAACCAAATTGTCATAGTATATCGATTGAACCACAAAAAAATCAAATAGTTCAATCACAGTCCTGTACTAATTTCAAGGAGCTTTTCGGTGAGAGTGAAAAACATAAATTTTTGTCGCTTCCTTCAAAGCCTGATATACATTCTAGATCAGTTTCACCTCATTCGGAAGTATACATTACCGATAGACGGACGCCCGACACGCTACGCTGTTCAAGCGACGAGACAATATGGCGTAGTCGGAGTCCGTCACCCGAACCGGAGAGATATTGGCGTGCATACCTTAACCTGGCGCGAGCGGGTGAAGTGCGCCGTTTAGCCAGGCGATTTGACTCGCCCTCAGTTAATGGCGCTGTGCTTCGTAGATACCGCAGTGATCCAGAAATTGCAAGAAATGCATTCTCGGCTTTTGAAAAACACTCGTCACGACGAGATAAATGTAGAGTCTTATTACCTGTCGCAAGAGTACCTTTGCGGCCTACAAATCGATATATGCCCCATATTGATATTATATCAAAACTAGCAGCCCTTAGAAGGAGGACTACTCCGCGGTCTAGATCGGCAGAAGAAGCACTAGAATGCCGGCCTGGAGAAGTAGATCGTATTCGACGCAGGTTCGAAGCTATGTCACTGCTTGGACAGATTTATGCTTCAGCTCCTGATGTAAGTGAGCTACATGATATGGCCCCATATTTGGCGGGGTCGTGGATAGCACATCGATACCCTAAACGTAGTGATAACAATAGATCTACTGAAGACCCCAGTATTTTAGTTCGTGGGCATAAAGCTCCTATTAAAAAAGAAATTAAAAGAGCTACATCAAAAGAATCTGTTAAACTGAGCTCCATTCTAAAAAGCGATACTATAACAAAGCAAGAATTTAATCCGGAAGCGCATCGGCCAGTCAGTCGATACGAACCGCCGCGCGCTCCTCCGAGACCCCCACCTGCTTCGTGGCCCTATCGTCTTTCGCCCTACGTCACGCCATCGCGACATACGGTCACATTTCAAGGTTAATTTCTTTAATTTTTAAACTTCTACTATAGTTCAATTTACTGCCTTGCGTTTAATTTTGGAGAAAATTGGAATTTTGTAGAACGTCACCTTAAGATTTATTGATCATCGTTATGACTTCAACTGTGCTGTTTTTTTGCCATGCGTGTTTACCTTGCGTGATTATTGTTCCTATCCAGTATTTACTGTCCTGAATATTAAACGCATTTATTTTGTTTGTATAAATAAGTGAAGACACAATATTTGATCGTTTTATGCTATAATTTTTATCTATTTTTGTTAACATTTCTTTTACGATATTTTAATTCCCTTATTAAATCAAAACTGTAAGTACGAGTAACAGCAGAACGGCTTAAAAGCGTAACGATGGTGAATATATCGAATTTGTTTTATACAACTTCCCATTTGTTTTATTTTTGCTATTTAGTCCCTTATCATATTTTGTTATACACTGTTAGAGACTGACTCAGCACCGGAGCCACCTCGCAGAACGTCGCATGGGAGCTATTCAGATACAGGCAAGTAACTTAACTCTACATATTTCATAAGGCCCGTATTCTAGACCGACACTCAGTCCTGAATCTCGATTTATCTGAGGACAAATTGTATAGACATAATGACAGATTTAACAGACATTCAGAACTGAGTACCATTCTAGAATATGTGCCTAGTATTTTTTATTTTGACAGTCATGTGTTTAACCACAACATTGTGACAAGAGTATCTACATCTTTAACCTACTTTAACATATTAGGTAATACCTACTTTTACTGAAATCGCTTCCGAAATTCATTTGGTTCTAACTTCATGAGAGCTGGCATGGTTTGTAGTAGTGGCTATATTCCATATTAATATGGTGTGAATAAAAAGTAACAATGGCCTTTGTTCAAAATAATCGACGTCTTAACTTATTCGTCTGACCGTTGCCGGCAACATACGTAGCCTGAGTTGAATATTACATTAAATAAACGTTCAATTTAGAATTACAGTTGGTGTAGTTAAGTTATTACTATTAAATATATTAAAAGTTTATAATAAATCGCTGCTACAACAAATCAAACTCTCCATAGAGATCGCGCGGTTATAATTTATCAGTTCACCTTTCGCAGTTTACGTCATTCGATTTGATTGGACTTCCAAAACCTGCTTGTTGAGTTTTTTCGATTGTAAATAGTTCGCCGCTTGATCACATGCGGTGTGCTGTTGCCCATGAAGTAACAAAATTAGTCTGACGCCGCGCCGCTGTCAAGATTATGTATATTGAATAATATCGGCATATTGTTATCTAGGTTATTCAGTGATAATATTATATTATCTATAGTATCGTGTTCAGTGCTCAGTGAACCACCCAAGTGAAGTGTTAAATAATGAAGTAGTGGCTAAATTATCCAGTGCCCAAATAAACATGAAATCTGCTATGAATACTGGAATAAATCGCTATAACAAAACTTCCGTGCAAGGAGATACTATTTACGAAGACGATGGATTTTTCAGTGATGTGCCGGGTTCCGGTTCCTTATCTAGATCCCTTGTTGCTTTAAATAAATATGTAAAGAAAAATATGCTTTATGATGACTCGGAAGAAATAGACGACGATAGTGCATATTTTTCGAAAGAAAGTAGCCCTAATGAATCTCGAACTAAGTATGATTCAGACAGTGTAAAAAGTAATGAATCGATTAATGAAGCTCAGTCACCAATAAAAACATCCAGTGCTACAATTACTTATAATATAACAAGTGTTTCCCAGCTAACAGACGACTACAAGTCTATGCAACTTAATGAGAATTTTAACAATTCAGAAATAGACTCTGAAACAATTCCAGACAGCCTTAATAGTCGTATACAAGAAATACCAAAACCAGTTCCGGAACGCATCCCTAGTCAAAACGTATCCACTCCAGCACAGTACAGTTCAGCATCGTTATCAAATCTATCAAATATTAGCGAATCTGAATTAGAAAACAACATTCGAGATCAAGTGGTTTTACGTAATAAATCGAACAACAGCAAAAATGAAGAACATCGTCACACTTTGCATGAATTTACGGACTGGGGAAACAGGACAAATATATATCCGGATGTTTATGCTCCATTACCATACAGTGAGTACATGCCATACACATAATGATTCGTACTTCACAAGGTTGTGTAAAGTTTTTATGTAGCAATTTTCTACGGTAGGTACGTATTGCAATGAGCTGTCTAATCCGGAACACTTGGTATATTCCATTGTATTATACAGTCATTGTCCATATATCTCTGTTAGGTATCTAAAAATACCACTATCGTTGATTATATATTTTTATAATAAGTTCGCAAGTAAGTACTTATCAGTCAACTTCACTGATAGTTTTAAAGATAATAATTATCTTCGCTATTGAACTTTTGATAAAAAACAACTCATTGCAAACGTCACTTACTTGTTGACTTTTAAAGTAGTTTAAAAGTAACTGGCCTTAATAATAAAGAATAAAACCTTTGCAATCTCTTTCGTGTACTTATTTATATATCTTGGCATAGCCAGCATTCTCTTAATGGATATTCAAATCACAGCTTCTTTAGCAATAATATCAATATGAGGTGGTAGAACAATACAACATAAAGTCCTGTCACTTTATTATTGGAGTTTTCAGAGACAACATCTATCCACTTGTTCGATATTAGTGATATTTATCCGAGCACTGATAGACCAGAAGATAAAAGAGGAACCATTCTCCAACATAATTAAAAATCCGCCTGTTTCATTAAGAACGCTTAGTAGTAACGGTCATAATACGATTATAATTTTTTATTTGCATCCTTAGTAGTAAAAAAAGGACCATGAACTCCAAACTGGGTCATTTCACTAAGAATGAAACTGTTACCAAAAAAAAATATAACCAGTACATCTATTAATATTCTGATAAAATGTTTATAAATGTTGTTGACAAGGAGTACGCGCGTGTAGCGAAAGTAAAGGCTTTTTGGCGGGAGATGGAGTAAGGCATTTCGAGGCGAATCGAAAGTGCATCTATCGTTACCGACAGCCGGCGACAGACGGCGGTCGCGCCAACGAACGTTACCGCTGTCATATCTCTTATCGTGTTTGTTTACAAGTGATGTGTACGTGTGACTATGGGTATACTCAAGCAGATTAGAAAAATGACCACTCACGGTTCGTTTATATTTCATTTATTTTGCGTTGTTATATTTTATCTATTTTACTTTATGCCAGTAAAAATTTTGAATAATTAAATAACTTATTGATACAAGTTTTAACTGTTTTTAAGATTATTTTTCAATAGTAAGTACAATTTTTATTTCACCGTTTGCGTTTGAGTAATAATATTTTTTTTATTTGAGAAGTATTCCACTCGTTACATTTTTAAAATTAGGTATTATAAAATTGAATTCCAAAATATATTTGTTCATCCTATATTGAATATGATACAGTAATAATATGTATCAGGTTAAATCTCACTGTAGTAAGAAAAGCCAATATGAAATCGCGGGCGGAAATAGTATATATTTCCATCCGCGCATATAATAATACTTTGAATGGAAAGAGCGACATTATGTGATCCTGTCAACAAATATATAGATTGTGATGATGATATTGATATAATAGTGAAATGCAAACGCGATTCGTGCTTAGGTATATTATTAGATTACGTTACGGGATTGCAATGTTTATTGACCATACATTATGTACCTATAGGTAGGTACGCGACCGATGCTAATGATTTTCACAATCACGTAAACGTTTGAACTGCGTTGTAATGAGGACTTGTAAATCCTCCTCGTGCTGGAACGGTATTTTCCGCTGTGATAACGTTGAACTTTGATAAACAAAATTGATTAAACGTCAATAAGTAGGTATATTTAATTGGACGTCATAGGTCATCCAATGACGTCCAGGATTTCGTAATTAGATCGATTTTTGAAAATCGATCCCTAGCTAAACTGATAATGTACTACCTACTTGTAAACGTTACATATAAAATATTGGTTGTGGCAATAATCCGTACCTTGAGAGTTTCAATATAAAAATATAAATAACTGGATATTCGTGTGTAGAGTGTGGTGGAGTTTTCTATGGTTGATAGGCTCAAAGTCCAAAGACATACAATATATCACAATCGCATTAATTCCCGCAATCGTTAAAACAGTGGTGACTCCAAAATCATAAGAACTATATCCTAGCAAAATAAAAATCTGATATAGCTAGATAACTATATCAAACCGTCAAAGGGCTACTGCAGTGACCCTTTGCCTTTGATTAGAGGCACAATTTAGCTTGTAGTAATTGGTTCATATCCCGGGGTCTGACGATTTGAATATACCAGGATTAACGATGAAAAGAATAAGCAATGTCTTGATTCAAAAAATGCCTAATAAGAAAATAATATCTATTGGAAATTTTTTCACGGTCATTGTTTTCAATTAAAATATATTTCTTGTTGTTCATGTGTGGTACACATCTAATTTCCAATCAATCCGTTGGTATTCATTAAAGATTGGTAACACAAGATGAATTTGAATTTATGTAACAGCTTCACACCACGCGAACTCCTTCTAATACAAAAAGGTCCTTGACCGCTATTTTGTCACACTCACGAAATACTCTTAAACTAAAAAGATAAATGTACAAACATGTAGTTACTAAACATTGTTTTACAGTTTTATATAAAAACTAAAAATACTGCTTACATGTAGAAAATAAATAGTAGACATTTGGATACAAACAAATTAAGTTACACTTCCGGAATTCACTAGTAACCGTCAAATAATATAACTGCATAGACTTTACCCACATCCTGTGTCATCTGACATTTTCGATACTATCAATATTATCGTCTATAATGCATCGTAATCTGGACTCACATATTTACTCTCAAAATTTGTTTTCGATCGATTACATACATTATATTGATTATATATGTGAATTACAATAATATATATGTCTATTTTTTATAATATTAATATTATTTGATCATATATAATGAGATAGTATTTATTTAAACTGACTTCTGAAACTTCATTCGGTTACTCAAAACAAATAAAGAAAATTGTAAATATCCCGGTGACTGTTACACTACTAATTCTGACACTTATTTACATACAAAGTAAATTGCTTAGATGCAAAGCTAAAAATAACAACTTAAATAGAGTGTTAAAAATAGTAAAAAATTCGGCATTCGCCAAGCATTAATTTATTAGCTAAATATCGAATCCAACGTTACGCCTCAACGATTAATTATGAAATATTTAGGAGGTCGTGCTCAATGTTGTCTCAAGAGTCTTAGCTTGCTTAATTGTAACTTGAAACGGTAATTACAACTGGCATTCGTTTTGCGGAACGCCAGTAAACTAATCTGTAGTTATTAATAATATTATTATACTATGAAAAATGATATCATGTTATAATATATAAGATAAACTTTCATCGCGTCCTGTTTCCAACACGTTCGGTTTACCGGTTATAGAGAACCCAACCATTGGTAATTAAAAAGTAATGTCTATTAGAATTAGGATTTTTAAAAAAGTTATTATTAAACTGAAATTTTGTTTTAACCTTCAGCCCCCCTAGACAAGTGGCACGATCGTTAGTAGAATAGAATAGAAAAATAAATGTGAATGACACGTTTATGACAGTCGTAAATGTATGTCAATATCTTACATACTTACATTAATCAAACTATTCTATTCCATTAACGAATTGTCACTTGTCTAGAGGGGTTAAACAGTAATATGTCTTCGATATTATTTATTACCAAGACAGTTAGTACATTTACGAAACGAAGTGCCATTGAGCTTCCGCAGAGCCTGACACTATTAATGGAGAGTACCTTCTTGAGGGCACTAAACCCGCTTACCTTACCGTTGGCCTTTAATTTCTTTCTTTTCTTTTCCTATTTCCGCTTTTACTTCCGTCTTCCCTCTGCAGGTGGAGATGCGTTAGTGCCTTTGTCAATACGATAACCACTTCTAATTATAAAGCTTATGCTTTGGCACATGACACTTCTTTGTTTGAAGCAAATTACCAATCAATATTATTTATTATCAAAATTATCATCATTGTCTTTAATCAATATCATCATCTTAGTCATCAACTACAGAACAAGGCTACTTTATTACTAACTTAAGAACTATTTTATTTAGAAGTCTTACGATATTAATGTCTTGAGATGTTCTTTTTGTGAATATTGTATACTGAATGTAACTGCTTAATGATATTGCAATACCATGTTTGGTATGCCTTTTCCCGCACTTACCATAAATCCCCATGCAATAAACACGTACAATCTAACGAGTTACTAACTTTCCTTTCAGTATCGTGCAGAAAATTTCTCTTAATCACAGCTAACTACGAAAATTGCTTTCCCAGAACCAGTCGGTCGGTAATCTTAGCCAAGTTTGTAATAGCTGTGTAGCAAGTCAAATCAATATTTTTTCTCTCCTGCATTTGTGCAATGAAGGAGTTAAAATATCCGAGTGCGTTGTGCAAATGAAATTCCTCAGTATCTACAACAACGATTCATTTACTTGTACTAGGTGAGCATTACTTGAGGAATTCGTTTTCCGCTTTGACATAAGGTACGAAATCCCACAGAGACATATTTGTCAATTGTAATCTTATCTTTGCTACACGGGGTATGTCGTAACTACGTGCTTGGCATGATTATCTCTAGAAAGTTGACGACAATCATAAGTTATTCTGTAGTATGTGATACGACATATTTGTAGCGAATTCTTTATTTACATGTGTAGAACATTATATTACGTGATGATTATGACAATGACAGGAGCGACCTAACGATTTGAAAGGCATAGCTGGTACTTCATTTACATATACAATAGGTACTAATGTAGTGTACCAAAGCCAAGCTTGAAGATAAGCTTGTTGCGCTTTGAAGATAAGGTTAAATTGGCATCTAAAAACTCGATGTACTCGTAACTAAGATAAGTACATATTTTTGTACCATCAAGCGTCTTTTAATAAACACATAGGTAAAAATTTGTATTAGGTATAGAGAGTGCAATAATGAGTATCTTATTTCTTTTCACATGGAAAACCCCTCAGATTCATGCATAGATTACTTCTACACGGAAATTATATTTAGATAATAAAAAAATCAGGTTATTGTGTTAATATAGTCTCGAGGATGTTTATACGGTCAATCAATTTCCGTGTTAGAGTTACAAAACAGGCTGAAAAAATTTAAATAGAAGATCTAATCCCTGTTTTAAAAACTCGCCACACCAGCCTCATCCAAATACAACAACAGAATAAATAAAATAGAGGCATCAAAATATGACGCAAAATAAAAGCAATTCAGTCGCTTGCTTACCCAAAAATTGTGATTGCCTTTGCGCAGTTCATGTAGTTTCATTATCATTCTGTTCATTCATCATGCATCATTATGTGCGACAGCTTAGACTGACCCACATACGCATATAGCCTTCGTCAGTCAGTCACGGGGGTTGAACTAATGAGTATGTAGCAAATAGTCTGTCACTAACAAGTTCCCAAGGACCTTCTTAAATATTTAAGGCATAAGGAAATTTCTACAAAAAAAATGGAATCAATCATTCAATGTAATGAAATTTTTAAATGTTTAAATGTTAAGATTGTGACTTAAAATTATAACCGAGAAAATCTAGTCCCAATTACCACTCTCGCAATCTATACATAACTAAAACGTATTTGGAAAGAACGTTGGTTTTTCTCTACCTTTGCAAATTTCATTTGGTGTAGTCACGCGCAATATCCTTCTGCAGCCATCAATGAATTAAAATATTTCGAAATGGTCGGTAAGATTTATTATTAGATTCAATAGCCAGCAATAGAGGATATCGTCCTAACCACATTTGTCGAACCGACGACGGGATGAAGCTATGTAGTTGCTTAACTCACGAGTTAAGAAACAACAAATTGTTAAGTATCCGTCGACGGAAGTACGTGGAGCGAGGGGAATTCTGTGACAAGAATAGGACTAAAGTCTAAACTAATATCTACCAACACTAACAAGGAGTAGTTACTTCTCTTTGCTTTTTTGCCATTATCAGTTGCATCCAAAACTGGATACTTTGGGAACTCAGGGATTCTTCTACTCCTTTTTTCCACTATCCTATGAAGTAAGACACCTCTAGTGTTTCACCCATCAATAAGTAACTGGCTTGCAGGTTAGGCTGACTTAGGCCACGAAGATCTTGATGAGGCCCCAAATCAAACCAACCATACTCGTCGTCTCACATAAACTGCAGCTGTTATTCAAGGTCAATTTATAAATTAATTCGTCGATTTGCCTTTTACTTCCGCTAACATCGAAATCGAAGCAACCGGTTATATTACGTATCATCACATAATACCTACTCTTAAAGAAAATCGCCAATCATGGCATTACCACATCGATGGCGACGCCATAACGTAGACCACTTTCACTTTTGGCGGAAAAAATTACTTTATAAAAGACCAGTTCACCTCACGTACATCTTGTTAAAATGTAAGCTTATTGTTTTATTTTAAAGTAAATTAAACCATCGAGCGATGTATTATATAACATTGTCAAAATTAAGGTAGCTATTACGTAAATACAACAGATCTTTTGTAACACTTTTCACTAAATTTGTCCAACAAGAAAACAAGTACGAGTAAGTAATATTAGAATAGAAATCCCTTAGTGCAAACAGAAAAAGCCGGTCCAAGTTTCCACGGGGTTTTCAATATCAATATTTGCAATTACGAACTTGGAACGTGAAAGTTGGAAAGTGTTCAATTACATTTGAACGTTACGTGATCAATGAGACTTTAAACACTACGGAAACAAACGAAGTCACTTCATTAGTTAAGTATTTTGTGAGCGTCAACTGATTGTCGACAATATGAGGAAATGTGACATTTATTGAACAAATCAATGTTAAAAGAACGCTTGATTGACATGCACTTCCTAATAATAATAGTGCGTTGATTTTATTAATGCTAATGTATTACACCGAAAGTGTATCATGTCCCATTCGCGGGTTGTGTCATGTAACGCCGGTCAGTAGGTGCTTTTGAACATTATTTTTTTAGATTAATTTCCTTTTTCAGTACTTTTTTTTAAATACAGAACATTCCTAATATGCTATACAATAATAATAGGTAACTAAAGGATAAGGGACATAGAAAGAAACATTTATTCCTATTAAAAGAACGCTTGATTGACATGCACTTCCTAATAATATTAATGCGTTGATTTTATTAATGCTAATGTATTACACCGAAAGTGTATCATGTCCCATTCGCGGGTTGTGTCATGTAACGCCGGTCAGTAGGTGCTTTTGAACATTATTTTTTTAGATTCATTTCCTTTTCAGTACTTTTTTTTTAAATACAGATCATTCCTAACATGCTATACAATAATTATAGGTAACTACAGGATAAGGGACATAAAAAGAAACATTTATTCTTATTAAAAGTATATCTAAAAATATAAATACTTACTAACTATTTTACGAGTAAGTGTGGGAAAATTTATGAGCTAGAAATACTTGAAAAACCTAGTACTATGAAAAAACTGAAATAAAAAACCAACAAATTCTTATATTTTTCTTTATTACCTATATCTTATATCTTTTAAGTTACCAACTTAGAACTATGTATTGTTCGCCACTTCTGTTTTAATTATTATGTAACATTACTTTACTTAGGTACTGCGACTAAGTTCCAATGTTATGTCACCTTTAGAGCAGCATTCTATCGATCACCTTAGTTATAGTACTCATCATAAAAATCTAAACAAAAAAATACAAAAGCATATATATATCAATGTATAATATTAATGTTCTTTCAAATAATATGAGATTCAAGACGCTCGAGCCGTCTAGTGAAAAGCGCGCTCTAGTGAAAAGAAACGGCAGTATCGAAGCAGTATTTCTCGATTCGTTAACTAGTCTGACGATCTGTCTGACCGAACTATTATTTTTCTATAGAATCCCCCCGAAGATATGTGGAGAGCGACGTGAACATTCACTACAGATGTCCGGTGCGTCATGACCCCTTACCGCTGGTGCCCGAGCGAGAGCTCGCGCGGCAGCAAGCGGAACACATGAAGAGGCTATACAGGGAACAGAAGCGGAACAAATACTTACAGGTAAATACCAAATATCAGAAAATATCAAATTCAGAAAACATCCATACCAGAAAATACACAAACCATAAAACACCAAAAACCATAAAATAGCAAAAAAGACAATACATTTTCAAAACTGTTATTTTCTAAATTTTTCTAATTTAGTTGTACTTTGGTTATACAAAAGCTATTTTTATTAAAGGTATATGCATTGTACTCACTCGTATGCTAGGCAGACAATTTAATTAGAAAATTGCTATGTGTTTGTTCAAGATAGTTCAAAAGGTAACTCTACTCCTAATTCAAATCGAATACACTAGTACGTACTCATACATAACAACGCACATCATAGTGAAGTATCGAACAAAATTATAAGTAGGTACTCGTAGGAAGATTGCCGCAGATTCTTTCTTTACCCAAATAATCCAAAACTTAGGATATCTATTGCACACCTTTTCGTTTCAATAAACGTGTCGAGCATTCTCGTTTACTTATTGTCTGCCTGTCTAGGTGGTATGTACAGGTGTACAATTAATTTCTAAGTACCAAACCGAAGAAGTCCAGAATCCGAAAATTGTTTTCACGAGTAAATTGAGTGAGCTTGAAATCGTTTTGTAATAGGTATAAACTTCACCTGAATTATTTTTCAATCGGATTAATGAAGCTCAGCAATTTATACGTAACTAACGATCAATTAAAAATCGATGTACCCATTAATATGAGCAAAAACTTAAACGGTTTGAGTATCGTAATGTGATTATCGTGTCAGTCAACGTTCACGATACGATTAATATGGTTAAAGTTGGCGTTAGCACGCGACTGCAGTTTGATCGATACTTCGGCGATATCAGCATTTTTTTAACTTCGCTGTGCTATATGATAGAAATTATTTTTAAACGGGTAAGTAATACTTAACTCATTATTTCATCATCCAGCACCTCAGATAATTACTTTTAGTTATTAATAGGTAAAGAACTACCAATAAACTGTTTTAGTTCTTGTAAGGTGCGATGATTCAGAGCTATTTAGGGCTGATTTCTTCAGTACAAATAACTGCATTTAAGTTCAATTAAATTTAATGAAATTAATTAAGTAAAACGTGACAATACATTTAAGTTTCGTTGCGGTTCCCATCATTCATGTTGTAATACTGTCTTAGCAATCACAGCTAGTCCTCAGGTCCTTCTGTGCTTAGGTTTATAATGTAAACTGACATTATGGTTGCAATGATTGTCATTGCCTTCCACTGATTTTCTAATTCAAAATCTTTGAAATATTGCGTCGTATTCAATGGTGACTTGTTCCATCATTTCAAGCCTTGCCTAATCTATGTATATTGCAAAATTCAAGTGTGACATAGGTATTTCATGTCTAAATACACGACAGCTAATGACCATGTCATAATTTTATAGTCCTGCTTATGGATCAACACGTAAATACATCATATGAAATATTATGTGCAATATTCATATTAACATCCGTATCTACATGTTGTACATAATATTAAGTTAGTTATAGCAGGAAACAGTCAGGTCAAATTTAAATGTATGTTAAATAAAGTAAATAAAGTTTCATCATCTGGGTTATGTAGTCGCGTTGCGGCTACGTGAAGATTTTTGAATGTTAGTTACGCTCTAACGGCTGAATGGATCTGACTTTCTGACTGGCGGCGTTTTGAATACCTAACCCATAAGCTACTTTTCATTCCTTTTTTTTTTCGTACGGAAATCCCCTCTGATACCCCCCTGCCGGAGCCGGAAGGGGAGGTTATATCGGACTCGAACCGACTAAAACCGCACGCCGACTGTGAGTCTTGGTGCTAGGCCGGAGGTGAGGTTTTCATCAACATATCCCTCGCACCCCGGCTGACCCAGGGCCATCCCTTACGGTCTGGCCCTCCTCAGGGCTACTTTTCATTCCTGGAATAGGTTCCTTTGAGAATCCTTCGGATGAGAGCAAGCAATTCCATAAATCAGAAGCCCTATGTCTCGTGACCTAATATTGACTGCGCGAAGCGTATCAATGTGGCCATGGTCGGATTTATAGGGATTCTATAGAGTCACGCTTCGCCGTTTGTTGCTCAGCTGTCACGAGTCACGAGCACCTGTGTCACGCGATATGGCGAGATACAGGCTTTAGTGCCCTAAATACTGGTACAGAACATAAGTACAAATAGGACGTGCTTTTTTTGCAGAACCGTTATAGAGAAAAATTAAGTCGCATTTTTGTACGTAATACAACATTTTGGAGTATAAGTAGAGGAAATGTAGGCAATCAAAGTCAAAGTCAGAGTAATTTATTGTCAATCTTGAATATAAAATTTGTTTCTTTTTGACGTCAAATTTAATTCTACTAAGTTTACCACAGCTTCCAAGATGCTGGTGGAAAAGAAACGGTGCAACAAACTGAATAACAACAAACATATAACAATTTATAGTAACAACCATGATATCAATTTATACTTATTTTGTGATTAATTGATTATAGATAGGTAGATCCCCGTTTGAAACACACACACACACTCACACACACACACTCACACACACACACACACACACACACCCACACACCCACACACCTCTTTTCACTATGATATTATCTGCTAACCCTGACATTACCCACAAAAGAATAATTAACTATATTGTTGTACTTGAATTTGTTATAATCACTACTGTAATATTTACCACCTAACTGGTCTCTCGAAGATCACTGTACAGTACTGGTAGTCCAATGGGTGTGTACTGGTGACCTGAAATACAGGATTCTTCCTAGTTTAGGCACCAGCCTCCCACATAGGAATACTATACACATACCTAGGTACTATAGGTTAAGTGAACTATAACTAAATGTATACTCCAATTATTATGTGGTGAGGAAAATAAATCTTGTTTTATTATTTAAAAAAAAAAAAAAAAAAAAAAAAAAAAAAGTTACAATTACTACACAGTAAATTAAATAGGGCACTCATTTCCTTATAATTTATTTTAGAATGTACTCGTATTTCACCTAACATCTTAAGATTTCAGGTATAATATTCCTTAGTTCCTCAGGCTAAAATATAACTTGAGATGTAACATAATAAGTTTTGAATGGTTTGGAGTAGTCGGACGCTGAATTATGGGTAAAGAAGACACCGTTACATAAATACTGTATTTCCTATAGTAATTCTCATTATGAAATTTTATATTTATTATTATTTATTATGCACCATTAATGGCGTATGTAATATCAGCCGTGTGTGTTTTTGCGGTTGTTCTGCTTGTTGTCATAATAAATCCTAGGCATTAGTATTATTTGACTTATTTTTATTTTTATGTGTTACGACGTTAGCTATATTTTCATGGGACAAATTTTGCTTTAAGCTCCGTAGTTGGCAATATGGCCTTACCAGAAATAATTACTGTCAAAATACGAAGGGTGTGCAAATAACCCTAAAGTTTTTTTTAAACTGGCTAACAGCAAAATGTAGAGTCGGTTCAGTCATTTCTCTAATTGAGTACCTACAATGATAGTTATTGCATAAAATGTAATGTCAATATAATTTTTTCATCATTTTTATCACATCATTTAATAATGATTCATGTAACTAATGATATTTAAACCAGTTTCCATTAAAAGTTATTATCCAAAAAATCTTTATTAAGGAAAGTACTTATGTCGGGACAGTAATATTAATTAATACAAAATCAAAATCAAAATCAAAATCAAAAATAATTTATTTTGCATAGACCATTAAATCGGCACTTACAAAACGTCAACATAAAGTAAATATTAAATACTAACTAATACTAGTAAATGGACCACCGGTTCGAAACGCGGCCCAGACCTGAGAAGATTCCGGCAAGAAACTCAGCGGGCTTTTTTTTTTTTTGGTCTATTTACAAAACATTTACTTAGCCTAAAACTTATGGTCTAGATACAATGTTTTGCTTGAGTAGCACAGCAGAGCGAACAGCTCATTTCCAAGCTTGTTTATCATTTAAATATTCTTGGATTTTATAATAGGCTTTCTGGCACAGTTTGCTCTTTACTGTATTTTTAAATTTATTAACAGGTAAATCTCTGATTTCATTAGGAAGCTTGTTAAAAAAAGCGAATACAGTTGCCCTGGAAAGAATTACTTATTTTATGGAGTCTGCTATGATAAACTACAAGATTGCTATTATTTCTAGTATTTATATTGTGCCTGTCACAAAGTCTTGGAAATTTTGCAATATTTTTCCTGACATACATTAAGTTTTCGAAAATGTATTGTGACACTACGGTTAGAATATTCATCTCTTTAAACTTATCTCGGAGAGAGACTCTTGGGCCCAAATTATAAATAGCTCGCACAGCCCGCTTTTGCAAGACAAATATCGTGTTTAAATCTGCGGAATTACCCCAAAGGAGAATTCCGTAGCTCATAATACTATGAAAATAGCTGAAATAAACTATTCTAGCCGTATCCACATCTGTTAAAGTCCTAATCTTTTTTACAGCATAGGAAGCTGAGCTTAATCTACTAGCTATTTTTTCTATATGTGAACCCCACTGAAGTTTAGCGTCAATACTCAAACCTAAGAACACTGTCGATTCCGCAAGGCT
The DNA here is from genome assembly GCA_914829495.1 of Eilema sororculum. Lineage (NCBI taxonomy): Eukaryota > Metazoa > Arthropoda > Insecta > Lepidoptera > Erebidae > Eilema > Eilema sororculum. The sequence continues at coordinate 12,026,611 of OU618543.1, read as the reverse complement.
CAACAATTGTCCATTGAGTTGTACATTGGTTTCTACCTGTGCAACATTAGGCAGAGTAAATTTAATACATTTAGTTTTATTCTCATTAAGGCAAAGATTATTTATATTAAACCAATGGACCACTCTTTTGATTGCACCATTCACTTCTTCATAATTATCGTGTTGCCTTTTAATTTTGAAAATTAACGAAGTATCGTCAGCAAATAAAATAATACAATTATTGTCCCTTACATAGTAGGGAAGGTCATTTATGTAAATTAGAAATAAAAATGGTCCAAGTATCGAACCCTGCGGAACGCCCAACGAAACCACAGATCCTGCTGAACATGTACCGTTAACATCGACCCTCTGAATTCTATTGTTCAAATATGAAGTCAGAAGCTCGAGAGCCTTGTTCCTTATTCCGTAATGTTCTAATTTCCTGATTAATGTGTCATGGTGAACGCAATCGAAGGCCTTGGATAGATCACAGAAGACACCTAGAGCATCATGCTTATCCTCCCAGGCTTCATAAATACAATTTAACAGTTCTACACCAGCATCAGTAGTCGAACGTCCCTTAGTAAACCTAAACTGTTTATCATGAAACAATTTGTTTTCACCAAAATGGGTCAGCAACTGTCCTAGAATTAGTTTCTCAAATACTTTACTCAAGGTTGGCAACACAGAAACGGGTCGGAAATTCGAAGGATCTGTGGCGCTGCCGGCCTTGAACAAAGGTATGACTTTGCTATATTTCATTAAATCAGGAAATGTACCACTGTTGACACAGTCATTAAACACAGTTGCTAGATGGGGAGCAATGACATCAATTATACTTGCCACAGTTTTGACTGATAATCCCCATAGATCCGCGGTCTTTTTAACATCAATTGTTTTAAACGCTTTAACGATGTCCTTGCTATTAACAACCGTGAATACGAACGTGTTCTGACACCTGTTTGTTGATTCTACTAGCAATGCCTCAGCGGAAATGGAAGACGACTGAAGAGTTTTGGTTATAGTGGAAGCTATATTTGCGAAGAAATGTTCAAACTCTGTCGCAACCTCCAAATCCTCCGTGACATGGCGATCTTCTATTTTTAAATGGAAATCTCTTACAGTTGATGAAGATTTCCCACATTCGGAATTTATTATATTCCAAGTAGTCTTAATTTTATTAACAGAATTGGTTATTTTCTTCCTAATGAAGTTTGATTTCGCAAAGGAACAGGCTCGCTTAAATACAAATACAAAAAAAAAACAAGTTGCATATTATCTGCAAAATGATCTAGCACTCGTTGCTCAGTCGCTTTAAAAGTATGTAGTGAGAAACCATAAAATAAAACGCATCTCGAATAAAACATCGTTACACCGGATGCGCGTGTGCAATTGTACAATGTTTGCATACCGACCTACTTTAATCAGAGAAATAGAAACAATTCACTGATTTCACTGAATCTGTCTGTGCACAATCGCGGTGAAATTATTCGAAACCATCCAACGGTAAAAACACACCGAACCCTTTTAGAGAAATCTTTTACCGTCATATGATTAGCTCATTATCTTACTTTCATTAGCATTCACGTAAAAAAAAACACTCGAATAAGTAATAACAAGATTGTTTAGAATTCTATTATGATAATATCGACCAGTTTTATTAAATAATCGAAAATCTAAACGACCTTGCCATCGCATACCAACAAAAATCCGTTGACCAATTGACCACACACATTTTTGAGCTCATACTATAAATTGATTTTCGACCTTAACGACCATTAATAAGACCGGTATTTGTGAATAATGGAAATGTTAATGTTTTTGTTATAGCATGGTACTGATGTATTGTTAATACCTACAAGAATGGCCCGTTTGTGGCTACTCCAGTGTGAGCGCAACATGCGTGAGAGTCGATCATGATAGGCGTGCAAATTATTTCCCTAGTCGATTTCATTCAATAAACGCGTAATTGTATTCTGTGAAATTTGTCGTAGGATTGAATGTGGTATTATTTTAATTGACTAGTAAAATCTAGAGATCCTTTATAAAATTTGGATGTAGATATTATTAACGTGGATATCAAAGTGTACGATGATGAATTCTTTAATAGAGGTATATAAAAATACGTTAAAATTTACAGGAGAATGATATACGTCCCGAGGATATAGATGCGTTTGAAGCATCCATGAAGGTGATGTTTGAAAGAGTGTGTGACGAAGTGCTAACAAACTATTGTTTGGTTTACTATGTACTTGATATTTACAAATGACATACACGCGCTGTTTAACAATTATACGTTTGGCCTAACTCATTTCGTTCATCATTCTCCATCGCATAGATGTACATCGGACATTTATGCGAGGAATAAAATTATTTTTTATTTCTGAGAATTATTTTCAAAATTAACCGAAGTAACCCTTTCTAAGGATGATTTGCAGGTGATACAATAACGTCTACCCTTAATTGTTAACGAATAGGTTTTTTTATGGCTTTGTATAATATAGCACTTTAATCATATTCTATTTGAACATGATTTTTATAAAATATACTTAAATTTACAGGAGCTGCAAGACATGCAAAATCGTCGTCATCAAGACAACTTCACACCTTCGCAGAAGAACATAATACCTGTGAACAGATATGATGAGGCAGAAAAAGTGATTGCGAGGGCATTGTACACATTCAGTGGTCAAACATCAAGAGAACTGAGCTTTAGAAAAGGAGAACTGATCCACGTAAGAAGACAAATCGATGCCAACTGGTATGAAGGAGAGCTCCAAGGCAGAATAGGACTGTTCCCTTATAATTATGTTGAGGTAAGTGCTTAGTTTATTTGATATGAAAAGTTTTAATTATCTGAATATTTTTTATTCAATCACACTGACTCACACTCCGCGTACTTATTTTTTTTTTAAATTACAATTGTGAAAATTGCTCAACTTAAAAAAATATTCCATCCCACGTATAGAGCTTAAAATTATTCCCAATAACAATTAAATACATCCATACTAATATTATAAATGCGAAAGTAACTCTGTCTGTCTGTCTGTCTGTATGTTACGCTTTCACGCCTTAACCACTGACCCGATTTTGATGAAATTTGGTATAGGGGTAGATTAGACCATGAGAAAGGACATAGGCTATGTTTGGTCGCGATAACCGACATCCACGCGGGCGGAGCCGCGGGCAAAAGCTAGTATAATATAATGTCTTTACTGTGAGAAATATTTTAAACGTGGTAGGTAGGTATAATCATGGGCTATCATGTTCTAAGGTATATTTTTACAAAACTTTTGTACTGTCGTAGAAGAGGTAGAGTCGCGATATTCCCTTATGCAAGCTAGACGGAAGAAGGATCACCATTACGATTATATTATTTTTATTGTATTCTCCCTCTCCAATCTCGGTTCTCGCTTCTCGCACCTTACCGACTCTAGAAGACCAATTGTCATCCCGTAGCCCATTATCTCATTAGCGTGTGTTTTCATGTGATCGATAAGTTATGATCATCTTTGCGTTAGTCTCGGTCACATCTGAGGTTAGAGCTTCTCTCGGAATCCGGAGTCCGCTTTCCAGCTGTAGGTAATCTTTATGTTTCTTTATTATTCGATCTCAAAAAGTTGTATACAACTTTTTGAGATCGAATCCACTGAAACACATGTTACACACACTCCTTGGAGTATAACCATGGTATAACCAATTATAGGAAGGCATTCAGTATTCAAACTGATTTAGTCTAAACCATAAGTCTACTTCATTTCAGATTCAAAAAGGTGACATTGTACCTACACCTAAGAAACCCTCGGTCGTAGAGGGTCGCGCTAGAGCAAAGTTTGACTTCACAGCACAGACAAACCTGGAACTGCCCCTGAAGAAAGGAGAAGTGGTAGTGCTCACAAGACGTATCGACCAGAACTGGTGGGAAGGCAGAAATGCCGCCAAAACTGGTATATTCCCGGATTCTTATGTCACAGTGCTGCAAGAACCCACTCCGAGTAAACCTGGTAAGTAAACGTTACGACTTTATACTCACAAATAGTCATAGGTATGTCTTACTACAGAACTTCGTTATCGCCAGTAGTTTGTGAAGGTCAGATGGCAGATGGCCAGTATCAGCCAAATCTTGTCTAAAAATCAGTAAGTCTGCCTGCCAGCTTGCAAGTAAAATTGGCTTGAACCCCAAATCTCTTAGTGAATCTCTATTTCCAATAATATCACTAAGAGACATCCATAATACCCCAAAATCAAATATGCGTTAAAAAGTTTATAAAAGCCATATTTATTTACTTTTTGTGTAGGCCCTTTATTGAAAAAGATAATAGCCTTCCTAATTCACTAATTCATAAATAAAAACATTAGCTAAACAAAACTTGTTTATCAATTACTTGCTTACGTAATCGTGAATGGTAACAACAACAATAATAGAAATGATGATTAGTTCGTTATGATTCATAGTCGTGTCATGTCATGTCTCAGATACTTCAACTATTTTAGTAGTAACGACTGATAAGATAACGAAACGAATATTATCAGTTTACCTTATCCAAGTTCGCATTCACGAACACGTGCGCAGGCATAGTAAAAGGTGGGTGTATTTATATTTTTGCAAGAGCGGCCTGCTAGATATACTCGTACCTAGGAGTAGTGATGATGAATGTCTAACTGCGGATTTGGCTAAACTTCGATATTTTTTGTGAAGCGATTGCCATCTGACCTCCACAACCCAAAGGCGATATGGAAGCATTGCAGCTAGACCAGTTGTTAGACTTCTATGGGCTCCAACTACCCATAACAACTGCCATAGTTGTTCGTAGTGCAACCGGGACCGATGGTTTAACGTTCTCTCTGAGTCATGACCAGACCAATGCAAATATCCATATTCATTCATACAAATATTTGCGCGGGGATCGAACCCACGCCACCTGCGTAGCGGCCGCGTTCATTACCGCTACGCCACGGAGGCTGTCGATAATGCTATTTTTTTTATAATATACTTGCAGTTTTTGGAAATTATTAAAAATAAACTATTCCTATTACAAGTAATTTTATATGGAACCATAGTCACTACTTTTCAAACCGGTAATTCGTGGACGAAGATGCAAGAGGAGCAGAAATAGAATCATTGATATTGTACCCATATCTCATTCAAAACCGGAATGATCATAATCATAATCATAAATCATTTTATTTGTTCTCCCACATAAAACATTATAATGACAATAACTTAAGCTTAGGTACACTTCACTACAAGATTATTTATGTGAGAGACTGGTATCTGTACTAGGATTACCTGTATGACAGATTACCATAATTCGAAAATACGCCAATAAATTCACACATAATATCTATTTTGGTATTTTCAGAACCCCAACCTGCATTGAGTTCAGATAAACCGGTGGCGTCACCAGCAGCTCACGGGCTACTCAATGGCTCCGCCAAGAGAAGCATGGGCTCCCACAGCTACACACCACAGCAAAATAGTCAAGCTCTTTCCAATGCACCTCCTGCCACACAACCATTACCAGGTTTGTATAGCCTATAAGCTTATTTTTGTAGTATGGTAGAATAAATAAATATTCCACAACATTCTACACAACGCTATTTAGACGGAAGCTTTTATAGCTTGTGTTATAGAACCTAGAATGCGGATAAACATACTTATATCCTTTTTTTTGTAAATACATACATATTATACATAGAAATGTTTCAGTGATTCATTCCTATGCCGCACCACTATGACCTGGAATTCCCTGCCAGCTCACGTGTTTCCTTCTTCCTACAGTCCCGGGTCCTTTAAGCGGGGCGTGAAAAGGCATCTAATGAGGCCGTCAAGCTGAGTGCCACCACTGTTAACATGGTAAATGTTTACGATGGTGACCCTCTTTCCGAGACTTTGCCTTTAGCTTAACATCAGGCGAGGTGAAGTCAAATTGACGTGTCCTATATATAAAAAAAAAAAAAAAAAAATGAAACACCCAGACCAATGCAAATAGCCATATTCATGCATACAAATATTTGCACTGAGTGGGGATCGAACCCGCGCCTCTTGCATAGCAGTCGCGTTCACTACCGCCTTGCCACAGAGGCTGTCATCATGTTATCAATCAAGGCTGTGCATGCCACACCTGCATGTAAAGGTTGGTGATGGTGCCCGTTGGAGTAAAATATGGCCACTCCATTTCTTCCTGTGGGGGTCGTAGAAGGCGACTAAGGGATAGGGGTGTTCTCCAACGGACAGTATACAACATACAGTCCAGGACTAAGTGCCTGCTTAACGTAATTAGGCTTGCGCCCTATTACGTGGGACAATGATGATATCTATGAATGAAATCATACTTAGCGTCATGTGGGTGCTAGTGCAATACACCTCTGCCTACTCCTTCGAGGATTTGCAGGTGTGAGTATATGTATGTGAAGGTTACTCCTTGGTCCATTTTGTTAGTCAGATTGAGGACATTTTAAAGAAAGGCAAGCTCAAGCAGGTTCTGAAAATTACAATAATACTACAAAATAAATCAAAATAAACTAGAAACACAAATAAGTTTACGTAAACTTAGCGTGTATATTTACTTATACTGATTGATATCAGTTAAGAATCCTAGTTTTTTACACTTTTATTACTTAAGACGGATAATTGTAAGCAATGTAAATAAAACGGTGAATAATGTTGAATAAATATTAGGTACAGATATGATATAACAACTCTTTGTAACTAAATTTAAATTAATTTTTGCACTCGGAAACAAACGCAATGTATTATGTCTGCTCACTACCATTACCAAAAAATTACATCGAGTTTAGATGTGATATACATCTAGTCTATATGGTTATAATGTATATCATAACTATGTATTTTTAACTCAGGCCTTCGTAACTCGGAGGCAGGCCCAAGCAACGATACTTCATTAACTTCTGCTTTCAACGTCACAAGCTTCCTTTTAACGGGCCCTTTTTTGAATTCGGTATCAATTTGTACAGTGTAACGGTGCGTCTCTTGTGTGCACCTATTTTTTCTATTTTTTAAAAGAATTACTAATATTCCCGACAAGCTAAATTATTTGTGTTAGGAGTGGGTTCACGTCACACATAGATCTGAATTATAGAATAGAAGAATAACTGAATTTAGCTGGCCAATATTATTTTCTAATGTTTTCTAATTTAAAGCTCCATTTTAAATAATAATACACAATTCTTATCAAAAATATCGTGAATTTAGTACATACATAAAAATTCAATTTTTTTAACAATATATAGTCGCCCTTATAGACGGATATAAAGAGAAGGAAAATTTGGAATGATTCAAGTGGTGCTCAATAGCTCAGTTGGCAGAGCAGTCGCCCTGTAAGCGAAAGGTCGTGAGTTCGAGTCTCACTTGAGCATTTCATTTTTTCCAATGTTTTTCGAACTTAACAGTTAGCATAATAAATGCTATAAAAAATTCATTCAAATATTTGGGCGCAGTCATCAAAATTCAATGTTTAAAAATGGTTGAAAAATCATTCATTGTTTCCAACAGTTCGTAAGAATGTTGGTAGATGGCTGCACCGTCGCCCTTATAGACGGATATAAAGAGAAGGAAAATTTGGAATGATTCAAGTGGTGCTCAATAGCTCAGTTGGCAGAGCAGTCGCCCTGTAAGCGAAATGTCGTGAGTTCGAGTCTCACTTGAGCATTTCATTTTTTCCAATGTTTTTCGAACTTAACAGTTAGCATAATAAATGCTATAAAAAAATCATTCAAATATTTGGGCGCAGTCATCAAAATTCAATGTTTAAAAATGGTTGAAAAATCATTCATTGTTTCCAACAGTTCGTAAGAATGTTGGTAGATGGCTGCACCGTCGCCCTTATAGACGGATATAAAGAGAAGGAAAATTTGGAATGATTCAAGTGGTGCTCAATAGCTCAGTTGGCAGAGCAGTCGCCCTGTAAGCGAAAGGTCGTGAGTTCGAGTCTCACTTGAGCATTTCATTTTTTCCAATGTTTTTCGAACTTAACAGTTAGCATTATAAATGCTATAAAAAATTCATTCAAATATAAGAAACTTTGATTGAAATTTTATAGCATTTATTATGCTAACTATACAATTCGATTACATCACAAAAATTAATTAGCCAGGGGGGCTTGAATCCACGACCTTTCCCTTACAGAAGGAATGCTCCTCCAACTGAGGTACAGAGCCAGACTTGTGAGAATGTGGATATAGGTGGAAATGGAGGTACATTAATGTCCCTAGTCTTGTCCTCTGCTTCTTGGAACGCATCTCTTAAAGTATATCGAAATTTAGGAATTTAGACTTTTGGACGGCTAAATTCGTCATTCCAGTGTACGTGTGTTGGTTGTGTAATGACCAGGATTTGAACCCGGGGTCTTTCAATCGTAAGGCCGTCTCCTTAACCACTACGCTACCAACGCTTTTTTATGCAATATTTCACTACCATAACACAACAAAATCTATGATTTTAGCCCGGTCAATTTAGACATTCGAAGGTACATACATTCCCACCAAGCTGAAAATGAGTAAAATTGGTCAAAACATAATTATAAACAATACCTGAAAGTTCCCCATCATTCTTGTGTAAGGATATAAAATATTCAAGGTCAAAGGTCAAAAAAATGAGTTTTTCGCGATTTTCAGCTAAACGATAAGTTTATCGTAAAAGTACCTCAGACAAAAATTGTAGATTATAAAATTATCTATAAAAATGTATCAATAGTTTTTTTCCTACGAGCCACTGTTTCTGAGATATACCGATTCAAAAAGTTATAAAAATTGTTATCAATCAGCAGTTATAATCAGTAGAAGGAGTAGTGAGTAAGTTAATCGTTGGTTTAACCGTTGGGTAGTGCTACTCGGACATTGTGAAATGCGAATACTCAGTTACCGAGGACTTTAAGTTACGATTAGATAATAACTTTTATAACTTTTTGAATCGGTATATCTCAGAAACAATGGCTCGTAGGAAAAAACTGGTTATGCATTTTTTACAGATAATTTTATAATCTACAATTTTTGTCTGAAGTACTTTTATGATAAACGTACCGTTTTGCTGAAAATCGCGAATAACTCATTTTATTGACCTTTGATCTTGTTTATTTTTATTTCCTTACACGGGAATGATGGGGAACTTTCAGGTATTGTTTATAATTATGTTTTGACCAATTTTACTCATTTTCAGCTTGGTGGGAATTTATGTACCTTCACTCTCATTTTTTGGTTTAAATTGACCGGGCTATTTTCACTAAACATTCTATGATGTTTTGCTCTATGAATGTTGTATGAATATTGACCTCAGATTACGAGATCCGCTTACAAATTTTATCTTCTTTCGATTTCGTTTATCTTGTATTTTAAAGAAGTGCCTGCACGGTTGGACCTTCCTACATAAAATGCCTGCTTAGGCGAAAAAATATTTATTGACCTCTGTTAAACAATTTATTTGGACTACAGGAAGGTACCCAATTACTTAAAACGGCATCAGACGACGACTGCAAGTCTGCAATGGACAGGATGCAGATTAAATTGCAGATGTTTCATTATGTAACTGTAGTATTTTTGCAGTTATATAGTAACCTATAAAACTACGAGAGCGTTAAATACTCATATGATCTCCTTTTGTTTGGCCGTATCAGGTTACGTAGCGAAGCCTGCGCAGGCGACGATCAGCGCGTCGGAGCGCGGCTACGGGCCGCCAAGCGGCGCGGGCGTCGACCTCAACAATACAGAGCCCTTGTACGTCGACACCAATGCGGAGGCTATACCGTAAGTATATTATGTAGATTTCATTTAAAAAAAAAACAAGAATCTGCTTGTCTTTCATTGACTCTTTAGGAACACGAATTCCAACTTTTATACAGTCCAGTTTAACTTATAAAATACTTAGGAATCTTTTGGAAAATCCATAGAAACGAATTAAAAACATTTTTCAAATTAAATAAGTAGGAACTTTACCGGAGTATATATTTATTTATTTATATACCTACCTATATGTATACATCTCCTTGGTCGTATACTTGATATTTATTAAATAAAAAACGCTAAATTTATACTTATTTTATTTCCAGTTTCCGCGCAATGTACAAATATCGGCCACAAAATCCAGACGAGTTAGAGCTGAATGAGGGAGACACAGTGTATGTACTGGAAAAGTGTGACGACGGCTGGTACGTCGGCTCCAGTCAGCGGACCGGACGCTTCGGCACCTTCCCAGGTAACTCATGATACAATGAGTTGAGCCCAGCCTATTAGAGTACTAGGTACCAATAGTAGAAGTACTTACCCTGAAGTCCAGAAAAACACGCGAAATATGGAAAATTGGCCGTTTCGTATGTTGACTAAAAAGCCTACCTCAATTGAGTTGGGAAAAGGTTCTGAGAATGAACTTCAGTCATTCCACAGGAAAAGATCTAATATTGTGTTGTATCTAACTAAACAGCAAGTTCACGTTCTCGTAGGAAAGAAATGCCTTTAGGAACAGCCAGTAGAATATTTATAATATCCTATAACGAGTTGTATATTCGGACTATTTTCCTCGCAGGAAACTACGTGGAGCGCATCTGATAGCGCGAGTCGTCACTGCTGCGGCGCCTGCGCCGCGTCACTCTGTGCGCGCGCCGCCCTCGCTGAACGCACCGCACTCTGCGTGACTGTACCAACACCCTACCACACCCTACTGTCCTGACTTCCAAAGTCCTTAGTACAGTTGTGACGAACTATCTCTAGTCTTCCAATGTGAAGATTATTGCAGCGGCGAGTGAATTAGAATCGAACGCGTGCGCAGCGCTCCCTTTTCAATGTATTGCCTATTGATATATTATCAGTATAACGATGACAAGTACATGAAAACGAGGCGAAGGAGGTGCTGTAGTAAGCTCCACTATACATTACAGAGTATATAACCGATCGTCTACCAAGAGCCAATCGTCAAATGATACCAAAATTATGCCATGACTTTTTATAACATTTTGTACAAATATAAGCTAAGCTGAATTCCTTCGAGATACTGCGGGCAGAGCTCGTGTCGTTCGACGGAACTGAAGTATATCGATATTTATGGCATTACTCACTCGAGATTCAAAGCTAACGTACTAACTGTCAAGTAGAATAATAAATCGTTGAATTATATCGGTGTACCTATTTTCGCTTCTGTCAACATCCGTGGACTTGTACCTAATACATTTTTAACCGCATCACGTCAGTGTAATCTATCCAAAGTTGTTTTATGCGTCCCAAAGAGTATGTTTATCTGATAATTACGATGTTGTATAATTGTAAAAAAATAATAAAAATACTTATATACTTGTAAAATTGTTTAGTGTAGTATTTATTTATAACGTAGGGGTGAGTTGTTTTAGCTCGTCTTTTAAAAGTGATATTTTAAAAGCACGAAGCTGGGTTACTAATTCTAAAGTACTAACCAGTTTATATACATCAATACATTATAACATAATACCTGGAACAAAAGTCAAACTTTGAATTTGACATATTCAGACATTAGGCGGTGGCAAAGTTTAGGCATTTTGTAAGCATTGGCAGCTCTACTACCTATTTACATAATAACGTACAGTATAATAACTATGGGTATTAGTTACCATAATAAACGTATAAATACCTATATATTAATACTCATAACTATGCAATGGTTAGTATATATAGGGCGAGTAAATTATTTGGCAACGGTTGACAATACAATACTGTATGCTTAATTTTAAATTAGGTGTATCGTTAAGGAATATGAGTGCTATTATTGATCGATGTCTAAAGTTCCGACATCAATTAATTGATTTTTATAACTTACCATCAAAAAGTATTGCGGTTTTAAAATAATAATATCTAGTCATGACTCAGATTTTGTAACTATATTTTTACAATATCTAAAAATTATTCTTTCATTTCACTATATTTTATATCTGATATATATTACGTCGTTTATACATTCTTATATACATATACATATATACAATTAGCGGTAGTTGAATGTTTGTACTCTTAATGTTATACCAAAGTAAACGCCCCTCGCCCTATGTACAAGCTTCGTTTGTGTAGGAAAGCAAATGCTTTGATTATGTTTACTTATTGTATTGTTGTATTTACTTTGTTAATTTATTTTTAGAGCACAAATGTTTTATTTTGTTGTTGACACTTCGACATACAACTTAACATTAACTGCTATTGTTCGAAATCATCACACCTAATAAAATAATCTTTCTATTTAAAGTGTGTTTCATTATAATGCCTGTGTACCCGATTATACACCGAGTATATTTTTATTTCAATTTGGCATCCTAAAAATGTTGCCTTTTTCGGAATACTTAATATACAAGAAACTGTACCTACTAAGGAATCTGTTCACGCTATTGCTTTTTGTGAGAGCGGCTGCCATCTGACCCCAAACCCTGAAAGCAATACTTACGCCAGAGCCCAGACTATTGTTTAGCAAGGGCACCGACTAGCAGGAGAGGTTAATTTGGGCCTTGATGTTTGTGTGTTATTTTCAATAATAGTATCTTGAAATATAAGAAATCATCGTAAAATAGTACCTATATATATTCAAATACAGAGCACAATACCTTACTATATTGAGCCTCTATTTTATATGTATGTAATATCATTGATTGTGGCGAAGCTTTTTTTCGACCGAGTCGGCGGATAAATGAAGAATAAAACAAATCTAAACTCTTTTCTATGATTATGACATAAAATCAACCAGGAAGTATCGTTACGTATGTAGGTACCTCTTTTATTTTCATATGTTATTTTCGTATAGCAACATAAAATGCACGTTGCTAAGCAACGGCACGATATACAAACATTTCGCTTCATTGCACGCTGCGTTATGGGCATAGAGTATATTGATGGGTATGGGTGTTCTAGTTTCTTGTGTTGATGACAAACGTTGGTATTTCAAGTGAATTACAAGTTTCTCTATAAACATATCTAGTAAAGAACACATAAATAAGCATCATGGAAACAGATTGGAAAGAAATACTAAGTTTCTCACAGAAGGAACTCACATTGGGCGATAAAGAGAAGCTGTGTGAAAGTTTGTGTTGGATGGAAGCAGATGATATTGAATTAAATTTTACGGATTTAAAAACTTTATTCAGGCTGGCTCAAGATATTTTAAAACTTAAGAGTGAACAGGTAAATAAAATTTGTATTTCTAAGTGGTTTTCACTTCTATAATTCAACATAATATATTAAATAGATACCTATGGTCAATAGCTAAGATCAATAACTTGGTAACAAATTAAATTACCAGTTTCACTGACATGAAAAAGTAGTAAGTACTTTGGAGTACAAGAGACCACTTCCCTATTTGGTTTATCTTGTCTCTTACGGTAGTGGCTACCTCTGACCCCCCGAACACCAAAATATAAAAGATTGTTTGTTTGAAATGTAATTTGGACTCTACCAAGATCTTCTAGAGCCATGCTAACCTCACCTACCAAGCTAATACATCTGATTGACAAACTCATGCAAACCGAATTGACGAAATCGATCCAAGATTCACGGATCTGGAGGTAAGACGTCAGTCGCCCCTATAAAAGCCGTATAAGCCGTATCTAAAGAAAACTCAGGAATCAGGATTTTTATTGCACGCATTTGGTATATCAAGCACTTCTTTTTATATTTATTAATTACTTACTAAAAAATTGCCGCAGGTCAATAACCTAATCGGTCAATTAAAAACGACTCCTAGAAGAAGCAGTAAAACCAAAATTGATACCACATATGCCGGTAAGTACGCTATTAGATAAATCATATAATCAAAATCGTATTCATCCAATAGAAATTATGTGCTCAAACGTTGTAAATTTTTGAATAATTTATTTTACAAGGTTTCAATTTCTTATCCAGGCAATCTCTATTTACCATTTTACCCGGTAACTACTTTTAGAATTCGGTATCGTAAAACGCGTTGAGTAGGAATCAAAGGGTAAATAAAATAGAAATAAAATGGTCGAATAAATTCTGTAGTTATTTTATTTTTAACAATCAATTATCAACAGAATTTATATAAACTTTCTATACTTACTTACATACATACATACATACATACCTACATACATACATATAATCACGCCTTTATCCTCGGGGGGTTAGGCAGAGGTGAATTAACACCCACATTTCACCAATAATTGTAGTAATAGGGGGTGAGCCTATTGCCTTAATATTCCGGGCCTTATTGTTGACTCGAGCCTTTATCTGAGGCAGAGTCTGGGCTGTATATATCTGTCTGACGTTAAACAGCTCTATCCCTCGCCTTGTACGACACCGCATGGGAGGAGACGGGATGGTCCGAAAATGTTCTCTGCTGGTAACCACGCGGCTAGTTCCATCTATTTGTAATGAATTTTAATATCATCTCTTTAGCGTCGCCAACACAAAGTAACGATAGCGCTTTAGAAACAATAACACATCAAGAAGAAATTATACGAGCAAACAAAGAGATATTAGAACAACTTTATGCCGACATTGCTGATTTGGAGTCCAGAAAAAGTAGACTAGAAGAAAGTAGAAGCAATTTAGATGTAGACAGTGAATCCAGTCGCGATGTTTTATCTGAAATGAATGCCGTTGCTGAACTTGAACAAGAAGTTTCTATGAAAAATAAACATATCAGAAAGTTGTTAACTGATGTAAAAGTACGCATTTCTTTCAATTAATAAAGATATTAACACAACTAAAAATAACTATGATTGAATCACATATTTATTGTTATTTCATTAGGTTTTGGAAGACGAAAACATAAAACTAAAAGAAAAGGTGTCAATTCTGAAGGATAAATTAACAGAAGCAACTCAACTGATCAATAATTTGACCGAGCAAATGGTTTCTGTTAATAACGAGTGCAGTCAACTAAAAGGTAAATGTTATATAACATGTTTCATTATGGTCATTGGTGAAAAGCACTTGAAACTAATAAGTCTGTATAACTATATTGTTTTAATGATAGTATAGCAAACTCGAGAGATATGCAAGGTCGGAAAGAAGCAACTGTATAATAAAATTGATTGTAAATAACCAACTAATTCTTGTAATTCCTTACTAATAATATTTATTTTCTGATGCTTGCAGAAATTTTAGGTCAAGCTGAACAACAAAAGGCTAAATTTTCAGTTGAAATCAAGAGTTTGAAAAAAGAACTATTTGAAAAGGATTCTAAGAGGGAAAATATTTACGAAGAAATCAAGTCTAAGGTTCAACATTGGAAAGTTAGTGTTATGGAATATATTTCACAATTATGAGTTGTACTCGTTGCCTGTTGATACATTTCTTTCGAAAATACCTCTAGCGAGATGAGCTGCAGCCTATTTATCGAATCTAATTTTGTCTAGAATTCTAATGCAATTTGGAGTACTAGTTCGAGTAATTTGTGCGTAGCTTCCAGAAATATCCTTATTGTTTCCTGTTCTTTCTTTTCTTAGCCAATGAGTAATAGATACCTACCCCTGTTTTAAGTGCAGATGTCATCTTTAATACTCAATTTACCAGTATACACCAATAACACAAAATAATTACGTACGTCTAATTACAAACATTCACACTTAGTAGGTAACGTGTATTGTAAAAAATCGTGAAAATGTGAATTACAATATTTTTACTATTTTAAAAACATTATAATTCACATCCGTTACTAAGTACAGACTTTGTTAACATTGATTTTATTACTACCAGAATATAGCTAAAACTAAAAAAGCCGAAGTTGAAGCCTTGTCAAATGAGAATCTACGACTGCAAGAAAATCTTTTGCAAGCTTCGACGAAACCTTCTTCAACAATTTCACCTAAGGTAAGATATTTCAATAGTTTGATGAGACGCATAAGTAATATATTATTTAAATAAGTCGTTATGTATCTGTTTAATAATCTTACGATACACCACTTTCTATTTTTTATTCAATGCTAATTATTAATAATTGCAAGGGTTGCAGAAGCGGTTTTACTCATAAATCTGCATACATTTGTACGTCATATTTGTTGAGTAATCAGTGTAATCACCCACTGAAAACTATTTAGATATTCTAGCAACTATGCACTATATTTTATTTAATACATGCCATATTTTTATATCAGAAAAGTGATCCAGAGAGGCTCAAAATAAAGGAGCTACAAGATAAATTGATTGAAGCTTCAAATGAAATTGAGCAAACAGCTAATATTATTAACATGCTCAGGGCTGAAAACAGGCAACTTAAAGCACTTGTAGATGACGCTCCAGAAAGTTCAACTCCCGAACCTAAGAATGAGAGTGATGATGGCAAAGAGCGAGCTATGATAACCAAATTAAGAAAGAAAGTTAAATCACTAACTAATAGTCTACAGACTGCTGAAGAAATGACAGCAGATAGGGAAAAACAGGTAACTGGATATTTTCGGTATTTTAAATATGAGATAATGTTCTAATACAATGAAAACAATTTTTTTAATTAGTTGACAGAATTAAGAGTGGAACTTCAACTTTTACAATCAGAAGAGGGTATGAACATTTTATTAGAAGCACTAAAAAATAAAAAGCGGCAGTTAAAATTCAAAGAGGAAGGCATCAAAGCCTTAGTACAAGAAACAAATAGTTTAAGTCAGCTCACCAATGATTTACAACTAGAAAATCAAGCATTAAGGTTAGAAAAATAAATTTGTCTTCTTACATTCCTAAAAGTTTATTTATACTATTATATTATATGAATGAAATACAACGTTATTGAACTTTCAGAGAGAAATTAAATTTATCACCAGATAAAAAAATATCAACGAAAGGCGTCATGAAAGAATATAACAACTTAAAAGATTCAAATTCAGAAATGCGTAAAGAGTTAAAAAAGCTGGAAAATAAACTTATTGATTTAGAATTAAGTAACCGTAATTTGAGGTCTGCAGTTTCAAATTTGTCGAAATTTCTTATCCAAGAAGGACATGCAATGGATGTTATTAATAATATCACACAAGCGGAGGATGTTGATGAGTTTATAGGACAAGTTAGCGCAATAGAACCAACAAGGTAGTTTTTATGTTTTTAATTGGTTTTGAAAAAAATACTTGTACTTTTTCTCACCATTAGTGTGGAACACTACTATAAGGGATTTATTTCATAAGTGTAGTAATAGGAAGTTAAACTGAGTTCCATATTATTATTGTTGCTAATGCAATTCATAGCTTTCTATCTTTAAAAATAAATAATATAAAAAAATCTTGCCGATGGAAAAGTACCTAAATGATATTTAGTCAAATAATGCAATTTATAATATTTATTGAAATAAAACCACTTTTTACGGATTCTATCGCGATATATTTGTTATTATTGCTTTTTAACCCGACGTTTCGGCTGCTTTGCAGCAGCCATTTTCGCGGTGTGACTCACGATGGTAGTTGTCACATAGTTTGAAGTATAAGTTATCTCAAAATACCCGAATCATGGTGAATTATTGGTGTTCATATTTACGGAGAATGAGCTCACTGTGTTGTTAAGTCTTAAACCCAGTAAGCAGCAAAATCCAGCAAGACTTAACAACACAGTGAGCTCATTCTGCGTAAATATGAACACCAATAATTCACCATGATTCGGGTATTTTGAGATAACTTATACTTCAAACTATGTGACAACTACCATCGTGAGTCACACTGCGAAAATGGCTGCTGCAAAGCAGCCGAAACGTCGGGTTAAAAAGTAATAATAACAAATATATCGCGATAGAATCCGTAAAAAGTGGTTTTATTTCAATGAGTGACATTCGCGTAAACTTCAGAAAATATCTTATAATATTTAAACAATTTTGGGAAACACGTCATTTTTTCATATTACATGTATATACATCTACTTGCACTAGGGCTACAAATGCATTGGCTGTAAAAAATGAAACTACAGATGGACAAAACGATGATGAAAATGCTGAAAACAGGAAAGAAATGCTAGTTCTTATTGAAGAAAATAAAGGACTCCGCAGAGGTCTTCAAGAAATATTGGACTTCTTAAAAGACAACAGTATGTATTCATACAGTAATACATATTATCAAATATCAAAACACTATAAATGTTATTGAATCTTGGGAGATATTGTTTCATTAACTCAATGATTTTATTGTTGTAATTATCTAGTGATATTACTTTTAGGTAAAACTTCTTCTGGTGTATTAACTCTACAATGCCCCAGTTTAGAATCAATATTATTGTCGATGGAGGCACGAAATTCTGCCGGTTGGTTTGCACCACACATGTCAACCGTGATGGAGCTAAGGGCCGCGTTGGGTGGCAAGGATGCACTTTTAGTAGCTTTACATGAAGCTAGGTTAGATATTTTCATTTTCAAAAGGGCTTATTAAGTGTATTTGGGGATCACAATTTCTATTTATCATAATTTTTATTGCAATTTCTAGAAAAGAAACCTTTGATGTAATGGCTCAACTATCTGAAGAAACAAAGAAAACGTCAAAGCTCGAGCAAAAACTTCATGAAATAGAATCAACAAATAAGCAAAAGGAAGAAAACGAAAAGCGACTAGAGTTAAATACAGATATTTGTGAATTTGGTTCGTGGATATCGGAAAAAGATCAAATTAATCTTAATTTTAATGATAAATCTGAAATCGACAGTTTAATAGAAAAAGGAAACTCTTTATATGAATACCAACTAAAGAAAGGCTTAGAATATTTTCATAATAAATTTAAAGATTTATTTGATAAACTGACAACAATGGCAGTTCAAATGAGTGATAATTGTAGTAGGTGGTCAATTCAGGAAGAACATTATAAAGCAGAAATAGAAAACTTAAAAAGTCGAATACAGCAAGAAGATGAAGACTTTAGTGATATATCACCTGGTATGATTCCAATTGTTAACACAAGCTCTGTGCAAAGAAAATGTTCTTACTTGGAGGAATCTTATAGATGTATAAGAACTTTAAATGAAAATATGAAAAATGAATTATTAGAAACTAAAAAAGATGCAATGGTAGCAGCCTCAGAGTATGAAAATCGTATTCAGAAATTAATTCTTTCTGTCACCAATTTGACAGACAAATTACGTTATTCAATATCATATGATTTATTTTGGAAACAAAATTTAGCATTAAACGAAGCTAATTCAAAATATAGAAAGCTTTTAGAAAACAATATAAGCTACAAAAATTCATCACAAAATCTTTTAGAATACTTAGAAGATAGCAAAATAGACATAATAAACCGCATTCGAGTGGAATTTTGTGGTCAAAATGGTAAATATTCATACATAATAAATAAGTTGTTAGTTTACCTAATAATTTGTATCAAAATATACTTATAGGTATAAGTATATTTTGATACAAATTATAATTTCATGCATTTTAATATAATAGTCGTACTATAAAATCATTAGATTATTTTTTATGGTATTACCTACATCTTATTTTTATATTTTTAGGTCACACGACAAGTAACGTACAGAAAATCGAATCCAATGTCGAAGGTTTGGTTTTAAAGTCACAAATAGAACGATTAACTTCCGTGATAGAAGATAAAAATAAGGAAAGTGATGAATTACACGCAAAAATTGCAGAATTGCAAGAAACGCAAGGAAAAATTATGTAAGATTTTTTGTTATTTCATACTCTCTTACTATGAAATAATACATACATATATGTATATAAATCCACGAAGTATTATGTAAATCCACGAAGGGGTAGTAGCAGAGGTGTATTAAAACACGTGTCGCCAACTATAATTTTCGCTTCCACGTAATAGGAGACGAGCCTATTGCCGTCTAGCGGGCACTTTGTTTTGGGCTGTATGTTTACTGTCGGATGGATAACAGTCATGTCCCTTACGACACCCACTGGAAGAGCTGGTCCTAATCTATTCCACCGGGATCCAATACGGAATCTAAATATTTTTATACTTACTACATCGGTGCTACCTCAATAAGCGGGCCAGCTTCTGCTAAGGTAACAAGTAATCGTACACCCCTTCATGTGTGCTCTTGGTGCGGCATACTCGTACGTCATCATTGCGGCGAATTTTGTTTTCAATAATATAAGCGAGTACATATTTATGATCTTCTCTTGCATTCACATCTATGCAAATTCAATAAAGGTTAAAATTTGATGTGCAATCATATAATATGTTATACCTAATATAGTTTGCATTTCAGTGACGACAGTCTTGCCTCTATGACAAAAGAAGATATAAATTTAATGAAAGAGCAAATTGAAAAGTTAACAGATGATAATGAAGTCCTCAGAAGTCAATGTCAACATATTGCCAGTCAATTGGACATTGCACTGTTACAGGTAAGTAGTAAAAAAAAAAAAATTCACGTGAGAAAACATATTGATGTATAATTATGATCAACCAATCAATTAGCCTAATTGCAGTCCGCTGCTGGACATAGCCCAATGTGTGCCATTTCTGATCTGAAAAAGATCGTCAGTTCATTTTTTTTTTATAAAAAGACACCTCAATTTGACTTCACCTCGCCTGATGGTAAGCTAAATGCAAAGTCTCGGGAAGAAGGTCACTATCGTAAACATGTACCATGTTAACAATTTTTTTTTTTTTTTTTTTTTTTTATGGATTAGGGAGGCAAACGGGCAGACGGATCGCCTGATGGTAAGCGATTACCGCCGCCCATGGACACCCGCAACACCAGAGGAGTCACAAGTGCGTTGCCTTCCTTTTAAAAGAGAGTACGCTCTTTTCTTGAAGGTTTGAAGGTCGTAATGGTTCGGAAATACCGCTGGTGGCAGTTCATTCCACAGTTTAGTTGTGTGAGGCAGAAAGTTTCTCGAGAAACGCACAGTTGTGGACCGCCAGCTGTCACTCAGTTTGATGGCCTCATCAGATGCCTTTTCACGCCTGAAAGGCTGGTAGGGAGTTCCAGCTCTTAATGGTGCGGCATAGAAATGTTTCACCGAACCGTTTTGCCTTCTGGCGGTCTCCAGGACTCGTTTGCCCCAATGACCGTCGGTACTTCGGCAGATGTGGCCAGCCCACTGCCATTTCAGCTTGCTTATTTTGTGAGCTGTATCGGTAACTTTAGTTCTTGGTTGGAAGACCTCGTTTCAAATTTTATCCTTCAAGGAAACTCCATGCATAGCTCGCTCCATAATCTGCTATGCGACTTTTAAGTCACGGACTCACCCTATCATAAGTGTCCACGTTTGGGCACCGTAAGTCATAACAGGTAGGACGCACTGGTCGAAGATCTTTGTTTTCGGGCTTTGCGGTAAGGATGAGGAGAAGACCTGGCGTCGTTCGCCAAATGCTGCCCAACCCAGTTGGATCCTTCTGGCTAGTTCTTTCTCGAAGTGGTTTTCACCGAGCTGGATAATCTGCCCCAAGTAAACTTATTTTTGAACAACTCCGAGTGTCAACCCTTCGATGGCAATCGGTCTTGGTGCAACATATTCGTTGAACATCATCTTGGGTTCATCCAAGTTTACATCAAGGCTGACTGATATTATCAAGGCTGATTATATTACTTGTGACGTGGCTCAAGAGTGAGATGGGCCTGTAGTTCTTCAACAAGGTTTAATCACCATTTTTGAAGAATAGAACCACCGCACTCCCGCTCCATGCCCTAGGTATAAGACCCCGCCTGCTTTAAAGAGCCCAGTTGTAATTGCGTCATCACCAGGGCACCTGTTGTTCTTCAGTTGCCTGAGAGCTGCCTCTATCTCACACTGCTCGACATCGGGTATATCCTCGGTATAATGTCGCCTGAGTGGGGCTCTGTGGTCTTCATGACTGTGTCCCGTCGGATTAGTCATCCGTGATGCAGCTGTCCATAGAATTTCTCAATCTTTTCGAGAATCTCGAACTTTGTGGCGATTATTTTGCCATCTGGAGTTTTCAGTTTCGTCACATGGGGCCCTCCCCAACTGCTGAGCGAATACTATTGAGTGCGCGAGTGTTGGAGCGCCGGAGGTCACGTCTTATCAGCTTCTCAATCTTAAGAAAGAAGACGACTTCGTGAATGATTGTTCACGTCTTTTCCTCTTAAGTTTGAGAGTCTCAGGAGAGAGCTTAGAATCTTGCTGTTTGCATTTTCTGGGAAACTACTTTACACCTCCTGCAATATTTTGACTACTGTATATGTTCAATAAATAATTAACAAATATTTTGAAGCTACAAGATGCGCAACAAAGACAAATGAGTACAGATATGGAGATTAATATGATGCAACATCAAATTCTTGATCTACAGTCTACGAGTGATAATAAAGCAATTATGGCAAGGTACTTTATAATAATTTCATAAATTAGATTTGTAATTTAATATCTACTACTTACTAATTTTTGATTTCTAGATTAAGCGGCGAAATTCTTATAGCTCATCTACAAGTATCAGAAATCTATAAAAGAATAGAAAGACTGAATGTATATTTAAATAAAGAAAAAGACGCACGAGAAGAAGCTGAAGAAATGTTGAAAGCTCGCCAAAAAATATTTGATGTCTATGCTTTAAGATATGAGTCTAAATTTCGGTGGGTTATTTGGAAATTCTGAGCGATTTTATTTGTTTTCATGTCGAAATGAAAACACCTAACACTCGGACTGAACTGCGACTTTCGGATTCGTATTTTCTGTTTAACTTATAGTTTTTTTTTTTCAGATATATGTTCGAGGTAATGCAAACTTTGAGACAACAATACCAGGGTAGTATGCCACGCGCTTCAGCTGAAAATTTCTTAAATAAGCTTGAAGAACTTTCTCGAAATAACCATGCCGTAAATGAAAAGTTATCCGAAATAGAAGATTTACGATTGCGTTTAATATCAAAGCATAGTATTTTTGATCAAATTTTAGATATCTCTAAAGAAAAATGTTTAATTGAAGAAGATAGTTGTCCACATAAATTGAAATATATAGTGACTGTAAGTATGAATATTATTCTTACGATGTAGACAATAAGTAACTTACTCACAGCATGTATACATTTTTTTTAGCAATCGCTTAACTCTCGAGAGCTAGAACATACAAATAATAAATTAAAGGCTATAGAACAGTCACGTGAGGATTTAATTAAGCATTGTAATTATCTCGAAAAAACTTTAGTACTAGTTAATCAGGGGTTTGAAAAATCTGGTGCTAAGGGTTGTTTGCGAGGAAAAACTAAGGACAATGAAGATAATCAGAGAAGTAATGAAAATAGTAATTTGACATTAGAAGACGTTCAATCGGATGATGATTCTGATTCATCACGGAGTAAGCTATGATAATATTTAATATTTTTTTATTCTACTGTAAAAAATATATTTTTATTTGCTTTATTCTCTAACTTCAGGAAGTAAGACCATCACATTGACAAAACCACAAGTACTGAAACAACCAAAACCAGAAATTAAGCCTCAGGAAATAATTGGGCCGAACATTAAAGAACATACTTTAGTAAAAAGTAAACCTCAAAGCCCAAAACATACCGTAGTACACATGTTTGTGCAGACGATGCCTGATGAAGTTAAAAAAATTAACCAATCAATACAAACAGATGAATATAAAACCGTAAATGAAATGAAAGGTCGATTAGAAAACCTTGAAATAAATGTCGAAAAAAAAAGTAAGGAATTATCAGAAGCCCTTGCGTTAATACAGAAACGATCAGAAGAAATTATACATTTGAATAAAGATAAAATAACTTTGGAATATTCAATACAAAACCTTAAAGATTCAAATACTGAAAAGGATACTTTAATGGTAAAACTTCGTTTGACCATTGATGAATTACGAAAACAGCTAGATGATTTAAAAATTATGCAAATCTCAGAATCAAATAAAATTAAAGAAGGCATAAATGATGAAAATAAGTCTTTATTACTGGCATTAAAACAGTTAGAAAATGATAAGAATACTATAGCCACTGAATATAAGGAGTTGTTTAATAATGAAAGAGAAGAATATGCAAGATCTGTTAAGGAATTACAAGTGCAGTTAATGGAACTGCAATCAAAACTAGATAGGTATTTAGATAAGAGTAGTATTTATATTTGTAAACAGCGCTTTAAGTAAATAAATCTTTATATTTAAAACTCGTGTAATAATTTGCTAATAATTAAATTGATTGATTACAGACGTGGGAGTGAATCTAGTATCTCCAGCGGAGAAACATTAAAAGAAATTGTTACAAAATATACAATAAAAATAGCTGAGCTAGAAGACAAGTGCTTCAAATTGCAAAATGAATTAGATGAATGTAAATCTGAATTGTTAGTATTAAAATTTCTATATGAATTATTGTGTTAGTATTATATTAATATGAATAATTATTAACACCCTCGAAAACGAAATTTCATAAAAATCGTCTTTTTGTATAATTTTGTTCTGTCATAGTCGAAAACCGTATTTCATAAAATGTATTTGTGTGTAGGTTAACGTTAGATTGCGGAACCCGTTAACGTGCACATTACCTAGGTAGTGTGCAGATTAACTAATTAATGTAAGAACTCAAACAATTTTTCACACTTTAACTGATGCAGGCAGGTATTCTGCAGAGTTCGAGTAGGTACCTAGTAATGTGATTTTTGCGTATTAACGGTAACATATTGAATATACTTTTAGATCAACTTACCAAAGTGAAGCAGCACGGTGGAAAGATTTAGCGACCGAGCGATTGACGAAGATGGAACAGCTAAATCTACAACTATCTGAACGACACTGTCAAGAGGTTCGATGCACTTTTGAACTTACTTTATATGGTTCATATTAGCGTCTATATTTTATGTGTGATTGTTTGAAGTATTTTTTTTTTTCGTGCGGACATCCCCTCGGATACCCCCCTTCAGGAGCCGGAAAGGGAGGTTATGTCGGACTCGAACCGACTAAAACCGCACGCCGACTGTGGGTGGTGCTAGGCCGGAGGTGAGGTTGTCATCGACATATCCCTCGCACCCCGGCTGACCCAGGGCCATCCCTTACGGTCTAGCCCTCCTCGGGAGGGGGGACAACGGTGTCCCCGACTCGACCCCGGAATGGCCTGCTGCTGCTGGGGTGACAGGTGGCTTCACCCGTCACCCCCAGGCCCGCGCTCATGGGGGACGGAGGTCAGTCAGTGCCCTCCGACGCCCGAGTTGCCTGCGCGCGCGGGCAGCGCGGTTCGCGAATCTCGCTCGCCGTCCGCTTCCGCCGTCTCCTGTTTGAAGTACCTACATAGTTTATTAAATTTATACAGGTAAAGTCCTATAAGGCAGAAAATCAGCATTGGCTTACACAGCTGAATGACATGCAACGTGAACATATGGATTTAAGAACAAGACTCACAGATCAAAAAACTGCACACGTTAAACAATTGGCTGATAAAGATACGCAAATAGAACAACTAAGAGTAATCATAAATAACCTGAAGGTAATACTTAACTTACAAAGTATGTACATTCCTTTGCTATTGCCTTTCCAACTGTATGACCTGGCTACCGTGATTTGAATGTTACGGGTGTTTTACTACATTTTAATTAATAACACTTTGTCAAACCCGAGTATCGAACATACATTATGCTACGTAAAACTATTCAATGTTGTTCAAATTCAAATATATTTTATTGCGATATACGGGGATACAAAGATGTTACAGGAAATACAATTGGGTTCCACCATATTTCAGCCAGATTGGCATGCAATAATGTCACACTATGACAATAATGACAGAAATTCAACATATATTATTTAAAATTATGAATTAGCAATTTAGAAATTAAAAATAAGTGAAAAAATATGTCTTAATATATCTATTAAATGTATATTATGTTTTCAGACACAAGTAATGAATATGCAAACCCTAATATCAGTAAACGATCCTAGTTTTGATCTCTCCGCTATTGTAGAAGTAGATGAAACAAGTGATATGTTGTCAGTTCATGGCTCTGACAGACTAGAGTTAAAATTTGATTCCACTGTTGACTTTCATGATTCACAAGATGAAATTCTTAGAATACCGGCATCGTCTACAGCTATTTGGTGAGTTTTAATACATCAAATATTAGTACAATCACAGAAATCTTAGAAGAGCCGGGGAAGTATCTGCAGATCTGTAAATTTGAGACGGCATGCGGTTTTAATCGGTTTAAGTTTTTGATTATTATTTCAGGCAAGAGCCATTAATAGAACGTCTGCGTCGTGAGAAACAAATGGCTGGCAAGCAAAATACAATCCTAAGACGACAAATTAAAGTTCTTGCTGCCAGAGAAAGAAGAGCACGTCTCGATGCCCAAAATCTCAAGAATCAAGTATTTAGAATGTAAGTACGTGGTGTTAGCTAAAGTTGGTACTAAACACTGAAGAAACTAACTTCATTAACAATTTACTTCATTTTATAAGATTGTAAGCAGGGAGAACTATAACTATATACCTACAGATTAACAGCATCTGCGCTATATACCGCATGTCATCCATTCCACCGTATCAGCAAACTGGTGTAGTTCACAAGTTTTATCAAATACCATGTATGTCTGCAATGTACCCGATATACCGTTGTCAGATACTGCAACGTTGATAAAGTGTATTATCATTACTGCTACAACAATAAAAGAATGTGATATTTTAAAATATAAGACGTGCGTACCTACGTGTTTCTGCTCAGTTAAAAAGTACATAATCAAATTTCATTCTTTACGATGCGATGGTATGAAAACTGTTCGTGTACGAGTATAAGTTGTACTCGTATTGATCGATTTTTATCTACCTTGGTCATCACAGTTTATAATATAATGAAAAGGTAGATACTGGTGTCTTGATTACAGCAATACCACAGGGCCAAAAATGACCACAGCAGAAACAGCCGGTCTACACAATAAAATTGCATCTCTACAAGCGCAACTGACTAATGCTCGAAGAGATACGCACTCCAGCATCGCACTTTGGGATAAATGGAAGAGGTAATGACACTATTGGTAATAGTAGTAAGTATCGGTTCCGAGATGCAATGCAAGTTACGAATACGACTCAAGGCTAATATGACGATAATGAGGATGAGAAATAGACTTTAACATTAAATTAATAATGTATAGTTCGGAAAAGTTACAGTTTTGTAGCACTCGAAATCAGCGGGTTTGGTGTAATGACAATAAAGTACTCAACTCGTGAAGGTACGAGTATCTATATGTATAGAGTAATCTTTCCTTTATTTAA
This sequence comes from Eilema sororculum, assembly GCA_914829495.1. Taxonomy (NCBI): domain Eukaryota; kingdom Metazoa; phylum Arthropoda; class Insecta; order Lepidoptera; family Erebidae; genus Eilema; species Eilema sororculum. The sequence goes on along the minus strand of OU618543.1, from coordinate 11,999,544 downwards.
CAAAAACGGTTCGAGGTACGACAAAGTAGTTGAATTGAAATCAAACGAACTAAAACAGTAAAGTTTGTAATGATATTATGGATGATAATCTTTTCCAGGTCGCAACAGGCAGCTGATCGTTGGCAAGCCCGTTACGAGGAGAGGAGCCAGGAGGCTCTTAAATTGGAAGCCAGTTTACAGCTTGCGAAATCTTCTATAGCTAGGCTCGAGAAAGAAAAGAGAACGCTGTTATCTAGACTAAATGAGGCAAAAAGTAAAAGTCTTGTGTATTTGCAAGTAGTATAAGACATCCCCCGTTTCGTCTATTGTTTCTTTTGTAGAATGATTTCATTCATTTTTAATTAATAAATGATTGGCAGGTGAGAATCAATTAAACACAATAGAGAAGCAAGAGGCCGAGTCACCAGAGAAATCTCATCGTTCTAGTAGAGAACACACTTATACCACGCCTCAATTGCCTGTATCTTCACAGGCACTGCTTGATAGAGTAGAAGCGCAACAAAGGAGAATTGCTGCATTAGAAGTAGCGGAAAAGGTACCCATAGATAATATACCTACACTACCTATACAATATATTGACAAATACCTTCAGACACAAAAACATTAGCTATTCTTTGTTAGTTATGTAGTTGAGTATTACGTGATTATTTAAATTCTAGGGAAATGAGTTACTGGTTTCTGAATACGAGAAGTCTTTAGCAGAAATAACGTCACTTAAAGGACAGGTGCTGAAGCTGGAATCAACTCTGTTGGAGTCTCAGATTCGTTCGCCACTAAAATCTGTTGAAGACCCGCAACCTGAACTGGCATATTGGAAAAAGTATTATTTTTATGTTTTAGTTAATCTACAAAATTACTGATAGAATATTGATAAATTGCTTTATTTAAAGCATTGCTAATCTTAGTTCCGTTCAGACAATTTATTATTATAGCGCTTATCGACTAAGACTCCAGACTTAATCGAGAAGCTTCCAATTCTAATTCTGATTAACATAAAGAATTAAGTAATAATTGAAATGGGGCGTTTCAATTGTTGAAATATTAAGTACCATTACACCCAAAGAGACCTAAAATACTCATTTTGCGCAGCTCGAGTACAATGTAAAGAAAGGTGTTCACCAGTTACTATTTTAAAGAAAAGCTTGTGTTAGTTGACTCGCGCTTAGGATCGGTAGCGTTATTATATTCCTTTAGATTACCTAACTATTGGAGTTCATTAAAAGAAACTATTTAGATTTCAGGGAGTGTAAATTTACTTACTTATCTATTCTTTTCTAACAGTTATTGTGAGATGTTGAAAGAGGAAAATGTTCAACTGACGTATAAGATCAATTCTATCGAGACTCTACCGACCACTTCTCATCAGCATCGGGTGAATGATTTGGAACAAACTGTACTTACTCTTAGAGGTATGTATGTTCGTTATTGTTATTGTATCAACCACATAAATTTTATTAGGCTAGAACCGCATTGTGATTGGGAAATGCGTGGCAACTTTTTAGACAAATTCCTGTCCTATGAGACAGGAACTTTCGAACGCTTAGGTACTCAGTACTTTTAAGACTTGCTTGTAATAACATGGTTATAAATACCGTGAATATCCTATTTTGTCTTATTTCCAGCTGTAGAATAAAAATGGAGAAGTAGCTTTGAAAGCTCTTCTTATCTCTCGTGATAATTTATTATTTACAGTAAAAAGTCAGGCGTGACATGCAGGTGCACTCTATCCTATAATGTATTTCTTTGGTATCAAGACAGAATAATGTCAAAGTTTATTATGAAATTCACCATTGTTTTAATGATACTTATCATGACCGATCATAATTTTACTTACCCTGCTACAAATAAAAAATTAAACAAAAAATGAAATTCTGCACTTGATTGATTTTTGATTGTGAACAATAAAAAAAACAAATGCTGTTGAGCAGTATTTTATTATCGTGACCGGGTGGTAGGAGGAGCTGAATTGGTTTATTGCAGTCCGGGCTAATAATACTAAAACTGTGAATACCCATCAGTCAACCTTCAAGCCTTACTAAAAATTGATCAATACTGCTGGTCTTCTGGGGCCTTTATCAATGCAAGCTGAAAGGGGTCCAATTTCAGAGTTCGGCTATCATTCTATCGTGTATTAGAGTTTACACAGGTGCTTCCTTGATTAAAATACTATGGCTATATACGTCCATTCCAGGGGTGATAAACAAGTTGCAAGCTGAACAGAAATCAGGAGGTGGCGCTATTTATAAAAGGGTGGATTCCAGACCGAGTAGCGGGCGTAGTGTTACAGAAAAGGTATGTATTGTTAAAGGCACAACATACAAATTTATGGTAAGCCGCGTATCTATTTAATGAAACCACACCGCAAAAATATGTGGCTTCTGCATTACGGCTAGCCGCATTATGTAGTGATCCAGCGGTTGGACCTAAACTTTGCATTGCAGGCCGAGCTCCAGTACTGGGCTGGGGTCTCCTTTTGGTAGGAAATAAGATGACCACGTCAATAGGGAGAACGCTCTACAAAACGGAATCACTCGTCTTCCCAACTTGTTAAATGAAAAGGCGGACACTGTACTATAATCGTCATAATTTGCTACACTTTTTATATTTTCCAGGGTCGCATTCAACTCGAATCACATCGTGTGGAAATAGTAAATCTGAAGCGGACTATACATGACAAAGACTTGCTGCTAGAGAAGTCCAAGGAAATGCTTAAAATTGCCGCCGAAAGAGAAGATGATTTACTCCGAGAGGTAAATCATTCATCTTACTATAACATTATAAATGTAAAAGTTTGTAAAGATAATGTTATTCATGTTCAGAGGTTTGAACCTATCTGACTATTGGCACAGGGATAAATTCCGAGTTTGGAATAACATATAGTTATGTCCCTGAACTAGGATCCCATGAGTTGCAGAAAAAGAAACAGAATTCAACAGCTAAAGTAAAGGCGAAACGAGAGAAAAAAGGTAAACAAAGTTTCAGCGGTTCTAAACTATTATCACTTCAAGCGCATTCCACACAGGAATGAAATTGCTCATATGACGGCGGATTTGACAGTTTAGAACCGCTGCGCTGCTGTGCTGACAGCTTTCCTGTACTACGAAACACGCAACGAAAGTTGTCGCTCAGCCATTGTCGCGTACGTATGATATGTGCGACAAGGACAGAGAAAATAATCGCTAGTTATCGCAACGTAACTCAGTAATGTTCAAAAGCCTTTGTCCTTTTTCAAAGTCTAATCTACCCCTATACCAAATTTCATCAAAATCTGTTCAATGATTTAGGCGTGAAAGCAGAACATACAGACAGACAGACAGATAAACAGACATAGTTATTTTCACATGTATAATATTAGTATAGATTGAGGCCTATAGACATAGACATAATATTTTTTTTTATTTTTTTTAGAACGCTTACTTGAGAAGACAGTTGGAGGAGATTACAAGACCAAAAGGAGGCTTTCTCTCTGCTTAATAAATGAAAGTTTAAGTTACATATCCCAGTAATCTAAGTTAAACTTATACATAAGTGAATATATAAACATAAATATAAGGTTAAGGATGCTTTTAATAAAACCACAAATATACTCATTGGTAACTAATTTATTGTCCACATTTTGGTTTTCTTTGCAAATATTTTTACATGTTAATTTTTTGGTTTATTTTTTATTTTCTCTTAGAATAGATAAGTACCTATGTCAATTTATCTAGTATGTGTAGTAAGTACCTAGTATTTATTTCTCTTTTTTTTTATGCAATTCTTGTGACTTACTACTTCATTCTTATTCTTAAGTAAAAATACTTGTATCTGCCCCCTACTTATAAGTAGGACAACTATAATAGCTAAAATGCAACTCACTAGTAAAAGCTTTAAGTACTCCCTGAGCACAAAATTGTATTTTTACCTATTCAAATCTGGAAGACAAATTTTCACATCACACGCTTAATATATAGTTAAGATATCAGAGGGATACCATGAGACGTATATCCGAAACTTTGGGCCTAAAATACAAACGTATGATCTAAAATTGAACTGTTATGAAGTTACTTCGAATTTCTTTCGGTAAAAGTTAGGCTAAAGCCCAACTAAATGTCAGGTGGTGTCTTTGGACTTGACGGGATAAAAGACGATTGTTCGACATGTCAGAGGTCCACAATTTCGTATGTACGTTTCATGGTAGGGTTTCTAGTTATTTAGATTAGGTTAGATACCACATGTGCGTTAAATATTATGAAAAGTGAGCCGTGTTTTTTTTCGCCACTACCGAGCCATGACTTCACATGAACTATTTATTATACCCCCAAGCGTTCGCGCATCGTACCATCGCTGTGAGCAAAGTCCCAGAGCCGCCACTAGGACCCGCCTCGGCGTGTCCCAAGCCGGGCACGGCCTAAGCCTTTAACGAAACTAAGGGAGTGATTCTTCACTTGCTAATTTCTTAAGTGTCAATTTGAACTAAAGCTTATTATTCTTGAGAAGTTTTAGTGTGGCTATAATATCTATTTATGATAGTGCTCCAGACTAGATCTAGGTAGTTCATATTATATTATAAGCAATGGTAACTCTGTGTGCTGTGTTATAGCGGCTTGTAACTTTATCTTAAGAGTGTAAGGACCACAATACATGTAAGTAAGTACTTATTGTATAAAGTCCTTAAAATAAACAAAAAGATAGATCAACAAAAGTCACTAGATATTTATTATTTAAACCAGTCTTTATTTTCTCTTGATATGCAAAGCTTAGTCTATACAGTAAGCGGTCTAAGCCTACTACATAATATATTCAGCATTTTTGAGTTGAATATCGTCGAGTAAGTTTGAATGTAGACTAAAGAAGGAAGTCGGTCACCCTGTGACCACTGCCGGTGTAACCTGGTCGAAACGTCAAGCAAATCAAAGGTATGTAATGTACCTGTAATATGATCGCGTTAATTCCCGTTAATACATATGGAACGCGAGAGTTTAAGAGCGCGCATAAAGCTAGAAAAAAGTCAGATTTCACCCGCACGCTTCATACGTCCCGCTCTCGTCTGTCCACACGTCTGGCACCCCGCAGCATTTTGTGTGACAGCTAACCGCCTTGTTTAGTACGCAGGCGCACAGTATACCCAAAATAATCAGATAAAATTTGGCAAAGTACGAGCTGGATTATTATCTATATAAGGTATACTTTGAACACACAATAATTTTATTTTTGGTGATAGATAAAATGAGTGGGATTTGTAAAATAAACATAAGCATTGAAATATTATAGATTCGATCGCGTATATTTGTTATTATTTACTTTTTATACGGACGTTTCGGCTGCTGCAAATTTACGCAGAATTAGCTCACTGTGTTGTTAGTCTTGCTGGATTTTGCTGCTTACTGGGTTTGATTAAGTGAATGACTGGGCCCCAAGCTGGTGGTACGTTCCATCCATCCTTCCTATTAAAATTTGGGTGTTAATGATACTCGCCAAAGAACATCGATATATTAATAAATAAATAAATTAATATATATATTTTTTTTTTCCTTAGCCTTCTTCCCATTATCTGGGGTCGGCTCTCCTTGTCTGCCTCTTCCATTTTTCCCTATCTTTTGCTGTCTCGGCGTGTATGTCTGTCTCTTTCAGGTCTTTCTGTACTGTCGTCAACCAAGTGGCGGGGGGCCTTCCGCGGCGTCGCGTCGTCGTGGGTAAGTTTAGGGCTACTCGTACCATATGGTCCTCAGGGCGGCGAAGCACATGTCCATACCATCGTAGGCGTCGTTCTTTGACCTTGTCTATAATCGGGGCAATTTTATAGCTTCCTCTGATGTGGACATTGCATACTTTGTCCAGCAGTGTGACACCCGCTGACCAGCGTAACATGCGCAGTTAAAAACTGTATTAATTCGAGTTTAAATGAATAAATGAGAAAGATCATCTCGAATACTAATGAGTAAATGAGCTAGGTACGGTATTTACTTATTTTTATTACATGATTTTGATTATTCTACCTGAAACCTACGCCTATTTGTGAATTTTTGTGGAAAAGGTTTAGGAAATGACCTATTAATTATTGTTTTGACGGCTAAACAGTATGAAAAACTTACTACGTATTTTCCTGAAAACTATCTATTTCTTGAGTGTATTACTTTTAACTAGTTCATACAGAATATGAAACTAAAAATATTCACTGTGGACAAATTTTTCGAAAAATTCAAACCACAATGGGGCTTCAACGCCAGAGTCGTGAACTCTGGCGTTCCAGTACTCTTACTCTGAGCTAGCCTTCCACCGGCGGTCGTCCGTGTTCCATGTGGTCGATTTTTTCTATTACTTGTTTTATATTTGATTTGCTTGATTTATATAAATGAATGTTTAACCAAAGCAAAGGAAATGGCTTATTATGTAGTGAGATTTTGAAACTCACTTATCTAATATATTTTTTTATAAACAGTACTAGTCGGGATGTTCTCTATTAGATTAGATTAGAAGTTGATCTGAAAAAAAGGCAAAATAAATAGTCATGGTTCTAATAACTTCATTCACATCATTTTAACGTAACATAGTAACAGTTACTCAAAATAAATAAAACAACATGGTAAATATCCCGGTGAGTAATCACACTACATACGGTGAGTATATCACTAATGTGAATGACCATGTGAATCTCAAACCATACCATTCTACTTGTTTATATTACACTCGGCGCTGGTTAGCCAGTTCCTTTGCATGAACTTAGCTTACACGCTACTGCGTGTCTAGATTATACAACGTTCCATATTTTTTAATTCTATTTAGTGAATAGAATCCTAAATGTTTACTGAATGAGAGAAAAAAGCGATGCGACTGGATCGGATTCATCAGCTATGTTATATTACGAGCTGAAGCAACTCTGAAAAGCATTAAAATTGATAATACAATGTATAAGTACTTTCGCAAAATATAATTATATTACTGCTATAAAAAATAACATTAGTTACATACTTCAAACGCGAGGTGGTCTAAGACATCTATTTGATTTTCATATACTATACCCGGGCTGCCTGGCGACGGTTGATACAAAAATTGTACTTAGTAACAAACTAAAGAAAATAAAGAAATATTACTTTCGACAATTAATCATGAGTTGAATTCTTAGTTTTTTATATTCTCTTTTAGAGTTTATCTTTTGATTTTTTTTATTTCCCATAATTTCGACGAACTTTTTCGACGGAAAACAGAAAAACAGTCCTCTCGTCTCAACGGGGCGAGCCCGACTAATTGATGAAACAACAGATGGCCGGCACCTCGCGTCAGGTGCGATAGCAAGAGACCGTTATGCGCGGAATAAGAACGTCGTAAGCGCCGAATTCGTTTTTTTTTAATTACTCGTAAATTCCTGATAATTTTAACAAAGTGAAAAATTGAGTCACTAGATTTTATAATTTTATACTTTGTACATAAAAATTGACTCAGTTATATGAATAATCTTAAAAATAAATTAATTATAATCAAAAATTAGGCCTAACTTTGTGATCTTATTTTATCGACAAAATATTAATATTTTATGTTTTCACCAAATTGAGTACTTTTCAAATATAACGTATTTCTATTTTATAAAAAACAAGCTCATTTGTGGCACACTTTCGGGTATAAAAATCAAATCAAAGATCGTCAATTTTCCTTTATACCCCCTCTTAAAAGTTAGTAAAGAAGGAAGCTCGCGCACTCTACCAGTTTGGTAGCACACTGAGTCGAATCGCTTGTGGTATCTAGCCTAACCTAATCTATCGTTAGGATACTTTTAAAAATATCGCACCTTGTGATACAGATATGTGTAGCTAAATTATGCGTTTATTCTATTTTTAGTCGATGAAGGGCATCTTGACTATCTTGATTTTTATGCCATTAATACATTTAAATTATAAATATTTAGGCTTTATTAATTTTTCTAGACTCCATTTCAATAAAAGTCATAATTTGGCATGATAAACGTTACCATTTTACGATAACAACAAAATACCTACAGGTCTTTTTTCAACGATTAATTATTAAATTTTTGTATTTTTTATTATTTCTAGATTTAGTTGATCGACGTAAAATCTTTGTATAATATCTTGATGGAAGAACAAAATACATCATTTATTATAAGTAGAATAAGTGCTTTCAAGTATAGTGGCATTGTATTCCTTCAAAAGCAAATGAAATTCACATTACCTATAGGAAATCATAGTTAATATGTTATTTCAACTAATTATAACATCTCGTAAGATACCATGTATTTTATATTTTTATTATAAACAAACATTATATTAGTTAACCCAATTTAAGTCTCTATATAACATTATATCGAACATTTTGATTTAACACAGATTTAATAAATAATGTAAATAATACCTTCCACTCTTACGGCCACTATTATAGCCTACAACTTACAAAATAAGAAATAAGTGTACTAAACTTTCAACTCTTGCCAATTGTCCTATGTCAGTTTATTTTTTTTAGGGGAAGGTGGGGTACAGTAGACCGTATTAGGTATACAAATGGATCAACACGTAAACTTCACACGCTATACGCCTCGCAGGGAGAAATGTTGGATCTGACCACTGCTGCACGGGGCATAATATACAGCGATTCACTGTACCCTAAAACTCATATAATTTGGTGATTATTTCAGACTAGTAGTATATCAGTAAGTAAGTATATTAAAAGCAAATAGATGATTGTAATCTAAAACTGATTAAAACAAATATTTTATTTCACACGTTTCATCAGTTCATTCTTACGTAGTAAAATCATAATATATAATATTTTTATGCTTACTGTGCCCGATTATGATCCACGCTACCCCAAAATGCAAGGCTTTAGTATCCAATTGGCCGTTTTGATAATATTTTGAGTGAATCTTGGTAGCTACCATCTCATCTAGTGCAATTTTATATCTTCTTCAAAGGATTCACTATACCCCACTTCCCCTTATACTGCAGTTACAGATATTTTTTGTTAACAACGTCTGATCCAGTGAGATTACATATAAATACCTATGGATATTAACTGAATACAACTAAAAAAAATTAAAAGGAACATATCGATATAATCCGGCAGTACTCTTTTGTGTATTGGTAATGTGACACTCACTAAAATTGTAATGAAGCATGTATTTAAGTTAAGTTAAAATCCGTAAAAAAATTCTAATTTAGACATGTATAACGTCACTATACATAACGTATATAATATTATTATACACGCATAAGCTAGATAGGCTGCAACATAATCATACAGGTATCATCAATCGAAGGGGTCATCTCGAAAGAGATGATCCTGGGTCTGCCGGGGTGCGAGAGATATGCTTTCGGCAATCTCACCTCCGGCAACCAAGGACACAAGACGGCGTGCGTTTTAGTCGGTTCGAGTCCGACATAACCGCATCCACCGGCTCCATGGGGTTGGTATCCGTGGGCATTTTGCGCACGATATAAAGAAAATACAGGTATCATCATTAACGTTAACTAGGAATGTAACAACCATTAATAACAATCGCTTAAAATATTATATAGGTATCATAACAATATTCCTCATTAATATTACAAAACAATGGTTTATTGGTACATACAATACTATTAAACTATCGACTTAAATAGTGGAGAACTTTATTCTTGAACGCCATTGAATTTCAAGAGTTTGCACTGAAAAATACATGTAAAGTTTTAAAATTGCGTCATTACCGTAACAGAGAATAATAGGCACAAATATTAAGTTCGCTTGAGTTCATATTCATTCATAGTTAAACTCATCACCTACATAGCTCTGGGTTAGCTCATGTAGTGAAATAATTCAAACACACCTACATGAGCTGTTTAGTCTCCTCATGTTTGTGTGCAAAAACTTCGTTATTGACCAACATCATTTAAAAACTTCTATGGAGATTAATTACCATTAACTAATTATTACGAAATGTCAAAGACAATAAACACTGCCTATTGTACTACCTACTATTAACATTATAAATTACAAAACAAAAAAGGGAATGTAGTAACGTCATGCAAAAAAATCTATTGATAATACTGTGTAGATATTGTTTCATTAATAAGATTAAGATAAAATTACCTCAGTCCAGACAGACAATTACATACCGTAACGTAACCCACAATGGAGAATGTTATTAGATGAGCAAAATTATTTGAAATTTAGAGGCATTCAAAGTTCTAAAAAATATCGAGTACCGGACCAGCAAGACGCGTGTGACGTCATGTATTTTTTTTTATATAGGACACGTCAATTTGACTTCACCTCGCCTGATGTTAAGCTAAAGGCAAAGTCTCGGAAAGAGAGTCACCATCGGAAACATGTACCATGTTAAAAGTGGTGGCACTCAGCTTGACGGCCTCGTTAGATGCCTTTTCACGCCCCGCTTAAAGGACCCGGGACTGAAGGAAGAAGGAAACACGTGAGCTGGCAGGGAGTTCCAGGTCTAAATGGTGCGGCATAGGAACGAGTCACTGAAACGCTTGGTTCTAGCTGGTATATTCTGCACCGTATATGGATGGCATCTTAGCCCTGCACGTGTCGTCCTGTGTAGGAAAGGAGAGGGTGGGACTAATTGGAAGAGCTCGTCAGAACATTCACCATGGTAGAGACGGTAGAATACTGCCAAAGACGCAACATCTCTACGCATCTGCAAAGGCTCGAGGGTGTTCGTGACCTCAGGATTCCCAATAATGCGGACCGCACGTCGCTGCAACCTGTCGAGAGCATCTAGTAAGTACTTTGCGGAGCCGTCCAAGAGATGTGAGCAGTATTCCACGCAGGAACGAATTTGGGTCTTGTATAGAAGACACCGCTGTTCCGGTGTGAAAAAACGTCTTACTCTGTTCAGGACTCCGAGTTTACGCGAGGCTGATTTGATGATACTCTCGATATAGTTTTTGTTATTCAGTTTGCAGCGAACATCCATACCGAGGATATTGAGGTGATCCTGCAGTGGCAGTGGTGTGCTCTGAAGAGTGGGAAGGGGAAGGTAAGGAGATACTTTTGCTGTAAACGCACATGCCTGGGTCTTCTTGGCATTGAACTCGACCAGGTTCCTAGCGTCCCATTGAGAAATGTGGTCCAGGATCCGGTTCAGCTCGGTGACAAGAAGCTGCCTTTTTTCCGCGATATCAGACTGCTTGGCCGCAGGATGTGCGTAATAACTCCCGTGTAATGTGCTGTCGTCTGTATAGCAATGAATGCTACCGTTAGAGAGCATATCATTGATATGCAGAAGAAAGAGAGTGGGAGATAAGACGGAACCCTCGGCACGCCAGCATTTACCTGCAAGAACTCCGAAGCTCGTCCATCACAAAGGACGCAAATACGGCGCCCCTGCAGGAAGCTTGCAACCCAGTTGCACAGTCTGGGAGGCAGGCCAAAGGCTGGTAGCTTGGAAAGAAGCGATTTGTGCCGTACCCTATCGAAAGCTTTGGCAATGTCAAGACTTATTGCCAGTGACTCGCCGTGCTTTTCCATCAGGACCACTGGCTTTCCGGACATCGAGTGATTGCAGTACTGCACGGACATCGCGTTGCCTGATATGGATATCAGACATTGCGTGGTCACCAGTGGGCATTGTCCGTGGTTGCATACCACAATCATCGACTCGGGAGTTGGCCGCGAAGAGATTGACTAGCAAATTTGCTTTCTCTTGCGGCTCATGGGTCAGAGATCCATCGGGGTTGCTCAGCGGGGGCAGCGAGGGCTGACAGAAGTTGGCTTGTACAGCTTTGGCCAGTCGCCAGTAGCCACGGCTACCTGTGGGATGCGCCACTAACTCTTGGCCCAGCCGTGCTATGCGCTGGGCATCCGCCCTGACGTAAGCCCTCTTGCAGACCTTTGTGGCTCTGTTGTACGTCGCCTTGAAGTGACCCACATTGGGATCGCGTGTGACGCGCGCCCGCACCCAAGCGCGGTACGCAGACTGTTTAAGCTCAACAGCCTCCGCGCACTCACGCCCGAACCACGGACGCGCTCCGCGGACTCCGGTGACATCGGTGTATGGGATATAGTATTCCATACCCAAACCGATCTCACCGGCGACAGCAGTAGCGCTCTCAGATGGGTTCTTACGCAGCTTTCAACCCACGGGATGGACGCATAATAGTCGCGTAGTCCATCCCAGTCCGCTGACGAGTAGTGCCAAAGACGCCTCTTGCCCTGCACGGGTCGTGGGGGCGTTACAATGGGCACGGTGGAGCGGACCAGACAGTGGTCGGAGTTACCTAAAGCAGCACTCACCGAGACACTGTACTGGTCCGGGTGACTCGTCAACAGAAGGTCTAGCAGAGAGGGCTCTAGGCCGGACTCTCTTGGTATCCTTGTGACCTTGTGCACCAATTGAGTCAAGTCATGCGCCAGGGCAAATGCGTGAGTGGCTCTTCCCGCATGGTCTGTTTTGGCGGAGCCCAACCAGATCTTGTGGTGGACGTTAAAGTCCCCCAGAAACACCAATTCGGCGTTCGGAAACCGCTCCTGCGCATCATCTGCCGCCTGACTCAGGTATTCAAAGAGTCGAGTTATCTCTGCATCTCCCGTATGGGAGCGGTAAAGGCACACATAGATCTGACTCGTGGAGCCTTTTTTTTTTTTTTTCCGTGCGGAAATCCCCACGGATACCCCCCCTGCCGGAGCCGGAAGGGGAGGTTATGTCGGACTCGAACCGACTAATACCGCACGCCGACTGTGGGTCTTGGTGCTAGGCCGGAGGTGAGGTTGTCAAAGACATATCCCTCGCACCCCGGCTGACCCAGGGCCATTCCTTACGGTCTGGCCCTCCTCAGGAGGGGGACAACGGTGTCCCCAACTCGCCCCCGGAATGGGGAGGCGCACTTTTCAGCGCGCCGCCGCCGTGGCCTGCTTCTACTGGGGTGACAGGCGGCTCCACCCGTCACCCCCAGGCCCGCGCTCATGGGGGACGGAGGTCAGTCAGTGCCCTCCGACGCCCGAGTTGCCTGCTCGCGCGGGCGGCGCGATCCGCGAGTCTTTCTCGCTCGCGCCGCCTCTCCCGCTCCGCCGTCTCCTTCACGACCATTACCTGCTCGCTGAAGGAGACGCCGGCCGCCCACGCGTCCGCGCAGCGGACCATTGCTGTGAGCAGGGTGGCGAGGGTGAGAACTCTCACTCCCAGGGCCGCCACTAGCTCCCGCCTCGGTCCGGCCCATGCCGGACACTCGGTGAGCGTGTGCAGCCCCGTGTCCTCGCTCGCGTCGCAGTGATGGCACTCGGACGTTGGCTCCTTTTCGATCCGACACAGATATCTCCCGAAGCACCCGTGCCCGGTGATAATCTGCGTCAGTCGATACGAGAGGCTGCCATGTGGCCTCTCGAGCCATTCCCCCATGATGGGCCTTACCGCCTCTATGACGGCATGCCCTGCGCGTCGTTGCTCAAGTCGTCGCTCCCACTCCGCCACCATGATCCCGTGGAGCCGGGACCTCTCGGCCCGAATGTCTTCGGGCTCGGGATAGAATCCCCGCTCCCGCGCCTCCTTACGGAACCGATACAGTGCCGCAAGGGATCTCGCTTCCAGGATCCACGGTGGCGATCCGGCTAGGAGACTCGCCGCTTCAAAGGATATCGTGCGGTACCCCCTAATGGCCCTGCAGGCCATCGTCTGCTGCGGAGCATGCAGCAGTTGCACGAACCTGGCCTGCAGGGCGTCCGCCCACACGGGGCACCCGTACAGGGCCATGGACCGCACGACACCCGCGTAGAGTCTCCTGCAGGAGTCCTCTGGGCCCCTCAAGTTGGGCAGCAGCCGCATCAGCGTGTTAGCTGACACCAACAGTTTGGGGCGCAGACTTCGGAAGTGCTCTCCGAAGTCCCACCGACCGTCGAGTACGAGCATGGTCTACGTGTACCCACAGGATGGATGATTATGTAGCTCAGTCACTTTAGTTGGCGCTGCCTTACGTTTCACCAAAAATCTCAGGAACTACTGGTCTCATTTCAAAAATTCTTTTTGTTTTGAATAGACAATTTAACGAGGAAGGTTATAGGCCTAATACCTTCCTCGTTAAACGGTCTTTCTTCTTTCTTTAGCGCACTATTTCTAAATCACGTCATTCGTACGTACGTGCGTACTTTTGGATAAAAATGCCAATACACCAGTTTTGGTAGAGTTCAAATTGAACCACCTATGTTAGTACAATGGACAAAAAAACAATTCCATGGTAGGATAGAAACCAAAATTTCAACCCAACCAAATCAATGCACCACCATCTGTTGAAACCACCCAAAATTGATCGCTCATAGACTTACATAGACATAACACAAACTAGACACCAAGCAAAGGTTAGCTTAAAGTAATAGTGGTAGGTAATAGTTCTAGTTTATTTAATAACTTTGCTATTGCCATATGCCATGCAAATTGATACCAAGTCACCAAACAGGCTATAAAAAATATACCTACTCTTAATTCTATGAATGAACCACGCACCTTGCAGGGGCCATAGGTAAAAAAAACGGTGTCTTAATAAGGACCTATGTCGAAAGTGTGCATTGATCCTTATTATTACACGGCTTGTCATTGTCCGTCTCGTATTCCATACTTTCCATCGATGTTTCCATCTAGAAAATAAACTACTAACTAATACAAAGTGCAAAAATAAGCAACAATTAGTGAAAATATGCAAAATAATTATGAGTTAATTGCAACCCACATTAGGCTTGCAATTAACTCTTATGAAATTAATGATGAACAGATTTGCCATTAACATTTTTTATTTCTTGGTTCGCCATACAAATGGTAGATTTTATTTTCTGCAACTATAATAGAGAAGTTTGTAGTGTTGCCATCATACGCTAATAATTTTGACATTTGGAAAGTTTTTGGTATTTTTTTTAGGTATATTAAAACGTGTTATTTCGTTTTCATTTCAGGTACTATATTCTTCAAACTCTCTAAGATTGACCCTTTCGACAGATAAATGAAACGTGAAAATAAAAATGATGATTATTTTTTCACAGTTGTAATAAATAAAGCCATTTTTATATCTCTTTTTTATTTAGAAATCTGGAAATTTAAGAAATCCTCGTGATCCACTATGACCTCAAAGTTTTTATCTTTTTCGGAAGAATATGTTACAGTAATCGACTTCGGATCTCATTTATCGGGATGAAAAGTAAGTTTAAGAGTGGTTTTTAATCCGCGTTTTGCTCTTATCATGATCAAAGTCGCCTAATTTTAGGCTGGGTGCATCTAAGTATTCAAAATTGTTGCCATTGACAAGAAATAGAAGAAGAAGCTCTGATTAAGGGAGGATCAGTGGAAAACAATGAGAGCGTGGTCGGTCTGTCATTATATTTTTCAGTGAACATAATCTGCCATAAACCTCTATCCATTGACCCATAATCCTATTATAACTATTAAGTGTTAATTGACTGTTAGAAACCATTCGCTTCGAAACATAAGACCTCGACGATTTACGACTCAAAGACAGCGGAGTTGATCTCATATCGATTAACATTCGATTTATCTGCAGCTTGACGTGCAGGAATGAGGGCTCTTCAAAACTGAGAAGGAAAAGCTATGAAAGCTATGAAATATCAGAATCACTCGATTACGGAGCAGAATACACGGTGAGAACCTACACGAGATATCGTGCGCAAAAATTATTAGGTATTATTTTATTCAAGAAAAAACGAGAGTTCACGACAGTGCAATCACAATAGTGCAATGGTCATCTTTGACTTGTACTTACCTAACGTAATACCTCTGGCGGCGTTCGATGTTAAAAAAAAAGAATTATTTTTTTAACAATTAATGTCGTAATTTTTATAGATGAACCAGTGAACGGTTTTGAATTCACTTCAATGCTTAATTTAGCTAATGTAAGTATCTAAAGACTTTAATAAGATACTTTATGAAATAAAAATGCAATGCCTATGTGCGTTATATTCAAAGAATTGCGTGCTACATTTAAATTTTAAGCATATGATGGTTTGCATGCAATCCCAAAAACGTGTTTCAAAAAAGCCATTGCATCTACGTTGCTCTACATAGGGGCTACAAGCTCTACGCAAAGCCCCTCTATTTTTCCGTTACCTGTATTTCGGACTTCTCAAACTTGGCTCGTAGTCGGTTGGCTAGAGGTGGTGTAAATAATTCAGGGTCAGGATGAGACTGCCCTGCTCGTTCCCAAGGCTGCTGCTGACGCCAAAGCAATGAGATTATACTTCCCACAGCAACCACCCAGAGGAATCCCATCTGCAAATATTTGAGGCTCTTTTGAGTACTTGCAAGCAGAGAGCTGAAGAAATTAATGTGTACAGTTTTTTTTTTATTTTGAATAGATAGATGGGTGGCATTGACTGTCCAACAGTAGACTACTTTATGCCAAGTATGACTGATTAATAAATAGTTATAGATGACTTATATTTTCTGTATTTGAGATAAACCTACTAATTTTACATTGCACAACAGTGGAACAAATATAGGAAGGCGTTTGTTTGATTGTAGTATTTAAATGAGGATTCTCCCTCCTGAATAATATAGGTAAGTGACCTTACACAATAATAAAATTATGTTGAGGTAGGTTTTTACTACGTGTCTAGTTACATTGTGAAAGCTATATGAACCTACATTGTTTATAACAATGTTTACACAAGAAATGAACCTGAACGTAAACATTTACTATTATCAAGGTTATTAATAGAAAGTGATATTAAGAAGTACATAAATATTGTCTGTAGTCTTACTCTTATCGCACTTCAGACTATTATAGAGAACTAGCTTTTGCCCGGGCTCTGCCTGCGTGAATGTCAGTTATCGTGACCAAACATGGCCTATGTCCTGTCTCAAGGTCTAATGAACCCTTGTACCAAATTTCATCAAAATCGGTTCAATGATTTAGGTATGAAATGCGAAAGTAACTTACTAGTTACTTTCGCATTTATAATATTAGTGTGAATTGTGAGCGTCAACTTGCAAGCACTCTTAGATTAAACTTATATACATATACTCACGCCTTTATCCCTGGAGGGTTAGGCAGAGGTGAATTAACATCCACATATCACCAATCATTGTATTCGTTCTCACGTAATAGGAAGTGGGCCTATTGCTGTATTCCGGGCACTATTACTGACTCGAGCCTTGCATCTGAGGCTGAGTTTGGGCTGTATAGTATATCTGTCTGATGTTAAACAGCCCTATCCTTTAGTCGCCTTGTACAACACTAGATCTGAAAATGTGTGGCCCATATTCTACTCTTTTTTTTCATCTATTTTGCCATCAATTTGATTTTTTATTACCATGCCTGACTATTCGTGCAGACATCGCCTGTAAAACGGATGCTAGGCGTCGCACGATATGACCTTGGGTTCGATGCCCCAATATGACCCTAATGGTATTTACATACATATTCTATGAATTAACATATTTTAATAATACTCCCACGTAAATAAGCTGCTTTTACTTAAGGACTATACTCACAGGACTAGTCCACATATATGATATTCTGTATGGATAGAAGTAGTTGTTCGTGGCTGCTGGAACATTTGCCACTGTAACATTGTGTTCACAGCCTTCTACAGTGAGCGGCAACTTGACTGTTGGGGGGCGTGGCCCACCAAAACTGAACCACAGCATTACTGCCATCCCGCTCACTAGTGCGAGTGATGTGCCCTGAAGTAAAGTGAAAAAAAAAAAGTGAAAATATTATGGATGTGAAAGTCAAGATGTTACGCTCAAACGACTGAACGTATTTGGCTTAATTTTGCTATTAGAAATAGATTTATAGTTTGAAATAATACACAAAAATCACACTAGGTATATCTTGCGAGAATAAATATAGTTTAGTTAATATAAGTATCAGTATGATGATACGAAAAATAATCATACGAGAATTTATTGTTGTTATTGACGCAAGGTTCAAGGCATAACACGTCACTAACTGTACCTAATGAACTCTTTACGTCCTGCCTGAATAAGTACACAGATAAGTATCGACATGGATAAATCACGAGAATAAAAATAATGTCATTACGGTAGGTACCTATTCTTATATTCGAAACAATAAAGCATATTATTTTTATGTCTGACGGAAATTTACAACTAAAAGTATAACCTACGTCAGTACTCTACATTTACTGATACTCTAAAGTTCCTGACTATCTCTAAAGTTACTGACCACTAACAAAACAGAAGAACACTACATTGAAATGAACCAATTAATAGTAATTTGTACCTATAATTATTTTTGTAATCTTCATGAGGATACAAAAGTTTATTCACTTTTGTCTATAATTTTTTGGCAAATTTTGCTGCTAAGCAACTACCTTAGCACCAAAATTTGCCAAGTAGATATGTGTTAAAAAGCTAGTACCGGTGGCGACTGTAAAACTAGTGGTATAAACTACGTACTCTTTCGTTGGCATAAGTAGTGAACATGCCAAGGGTGAACACCCCTAGCAGGGGTCCTCCGACAGCTCCAAATATTGTGAGAGCAGCCTGAAGGACACCTCCCAAATGTTGCGCGATGAATGCGAGCGCCAAGAACAACAGCCCGTAGCCGCAAGCAGCCAGTTTCGTCATCCAGGATACGTATGATGGAGGTACTTTGCACCATCTTGGGAGAAAATTGAATTATGATAATATATATTCTATAACATCCCACACAACGTTATCTAGACCCATGGTAAGTTAGTTTGTGTTATGGAATCTAGAATGCGGATAAATATACTTAGTTTTTTTTTGTAAATACATAAATATTATACATAGAAACAGCCAGACCAATGCAAATAGCCATATTCATGCATACAAATATTTGCACAGAGCGGGGATCGAACCCGCACCTCCTGTGTGGCAGTAGCGTTCACTACCGCCACGCCACAGAGGCTGTCTATTTAAATTGTATGGTCATTGTCAGTATATTGCTTGTTCTGTCTATGCGTAGCGTGGTACGGGAGAGTCACGTCCTTTGAGTAATTTCCACTGATAAAATTTGAGGAATCTTTCTCACGTGATCAAATTACAACATACTCGAAAGACACAACCTAACTATTTATCTCTGTATTATCGTTATTTGGAAGATATTTATACTGGTACCGATTTTGTTGGGCATCACTCTAAGTTAAACAATATCTGAAATAAGTACTTAGGTACTTTATTTGCATGTTAAAACTTCATTAGGTATCATCGAGATGTCAAGTCCCACCTACGCGATTCACTTTTTACTGATGTAATCAATGTGCTTATACTTTGGCTTCGCCGTCGTTGTGAATGTGATACCAATTTAATACGATTTTGAGAGAATATTGTAACTGCAGAATCGACTCTAGTGATTACGTTAATACCTACCTACATATCAAGATAAAAAAAACTGTCATGAAATAATGATAAAAGTAACAATATCAAAATGAATTTCATACAAAACTTACCTGCCGATGTAGTCATGCAATGTCACGGCTGCAAGAGCATTACAAGCTGCAGATATGGTCGAAAGCGATGCACTGAATATACCCGCCACGAAGAGACCTGCCAGTCCGGGAACGTGCTTCATAGCATCCACTACGTAGTACGGCATCAGATGATCTATCTGGTGAAACACGTTATTTTGAAGTATTGTTCTTGATTTTGGAGACAGCAGACAGTATTCATTAGGAGTTAGATGGAATGATAACTTTTAAACTATCGCGTTCCATGATAATATTAACGAAAATTAACGCGATCATGGTATAGTTACATACATACCTTTGATTTGCCTGACGTTTCGACCAGGTTACACCGGCCGTGGTCACAGCAGTCAGCCTGACACCATATACCATGATCGCGCTAATTTCCGTTAACATTATTAGATGAAATGGTCCACGAGTCATGAAAAATTCTTCAGAGAGCCCACCAACGAGCAAGGTCTTGATTCTATTTCTATTGAGAAGCCACATAAACGTCATCTAAGGATTGGTGGATGAGTAGTAGGTGTATAGATACAAAAAACTTACAGATTTTTACCAGCTGAATATAATTCAGATATTCTTATTATCAGCTGTTCTTATTTCCTCAAGATATTGGGTTAACTATAATTAACAAAATTTTAACTGGGAATAAGAGACTCAATTTTATTTTCTAATAATTTCTAATACGCAGTAAGTAATCAATAAATAGTTCGCCAGTTAATCCAAAACTCGTCTCAGCCTACAATGAACTCATTCAGTATTATGTCAAATCACAATTTTATCGTAATAAGATAATTATTATGATACAAGCAGCATAACATGACCCTCTACTGATTATAGTGCCCCCGATCCCAAATAGGACAAAGATTGACTACTAAAATTTATCAAGGGATGTTGTAGATATAGATAGATACTGATGTATATTTCGCCAAATGATATAATATTCCATGGATAATCTATACAGCGTTATCTAGAACCAAAGTAAGAAGATATAGCTAACTGGCTTGTGACATTATTGTAGGCTTCTAGAGTGCAAATGAACATGATAATCATGATTAACGTTACTAATTAGTGCGCTTGTTCATAGCGCGAAATTAAAAAACGAGTCAACTACAAATCCTACAATACCTATGAGGAAGTTTTGGTCACGGATCACAAAAAATTAAGAACTTTGTGATCACGCGTTCAGAACTAATTAAAGCTAGACAACGGTAAAAAAATAGACTTAGATGTATTATTAAAACGTACCTACATCATAAAAACAAAAAAAAACAATGGACGAACAATATAGCGCATTAAAGAAATAATTTATACCATCTATTCGCACATACCTATTCCATTAACTTATAATTTTATGTCGAATATAAACCTATTTTATTATAATAGCACAGAAAACTAGTTTAATTAATGAATAAGTTCAACTTACAGCACCAATATCATGTGCAGTCAAAGGATCGCAGTCTTTGTACACCGCATAGATGCCAAGTCCGGCGGTGCACGTTGCGACACTAAGAACAGAGAGAACTGGCCAGCTCCACCACAGGCACTTTTGGGACCGATCTAGGGTACTCACTGTTTGCAAACGTTGGACCTGTAACAAGTGAATGACCATTACAATCATCACCTCAGTTAATGAGGATATTTCAGGGAATCTGTTCAATCCAGATTAAAACGGACCAAGATTTAAAAAATATTAAATATCTGCATTTACATTATCTTCTTCTTCATCCTAGCATTCATCCCAGTCGCATCCGAAGCTTACAACTTGGGGATCTCGGGTTCGCTTTAATAGTCTAACTGCGCATTTGGCTGAACATAGTGACATAGTGAGTGTGGTGTGTCGCCAGCCTTACATTCAATATGAAATATAATGGAGGGTAGGCGCACAAAAAATCAAGTCATGACCACTGGTGCTGTAACGCACCCGAAACGTCGGCAAAAGTAAGTTTTTCCATTATATATCGCGTGAAGTCCCGAACATTACAAACTATGGCTGAACTTCGTTTTTTTACGTGAAGCCATTGCCATATAACCTCTACATCCCAAAGGCTATATTGAAGCATTGCAGTTACATTAACTGAGTGTCAATGATGAAGGGTGAATTTCTTAAAGCCGGTGGAAAAACTTACCTCGATCTAATTTCTCATGCACCATGCGACCCATTGGGAAAGCGGCTGGAATCGGGCTATAGGGACCCCTAACCACTGCTGGGTTTATATATACGAGTATGACCTCACACCGTTACACCTATTGAGTAACGGACGAGGTTCTGGCGCAGCCTTTTCTCTCTCAGTTGAGGTCAGATAGCAATCGCCCCTAAACAAACCAAAAGAGAAAGGATAGGAGAGCGTATCCTGGGGTTCCAAAGTTTTGGAAATAACCGAAACTAATACTTACTTTGATGACATGACACATGACCCACTAAGGAAAATATTAAATATTTGTTTCGTCACAAATGAACCATGTTTCCTTATTATAATAAACTAATCTACATAGATTAGCATATAGTATTAATGAAATACATGTGTTCGCTTTTATGTCACGTGAAAATACGAGACAGATTTTTATTTCACGTTTATTTTGATTTTGGTACAAAGTTTTCGTAAATTATATTGCTTATTGGTTGATTGTGTTGATACCTTTAAAAATTGTAAATGCGAACTTCAGTGATTCTTCTTATCAATAACTACATATAGGTAATAAAATGGAAATGGGTGTTAGAAAAAAAAATAGATTCCATGCCAAGTAAATTATGATTTCCTACTATTAGTTGTACTTGGTGGAGGTTATCCGCCTAGAATTGGAAATCCGATTAACCGCTGCGCGAAAAGCATCTAACTTAGTCTACGAAGAGTACTTATCTATAGTTTTTCTTATTCATTGGTGCAGACATGAACAATCCTCACCTGTGTATGATTAACGGCGTACAACGACAGATACGTGACCAAGCCTCCCAGTATCAGTGACCACCACGTGTGTCTTTCTGTTGGATCTACGCTGAAACTAAATTCGCATACGATTAATAAGTACTTTATTATTACAAAGTATTGTGTCTTTTTGCTACCGTACGCCGTAACTAGTATTTGTAGGATATGTGGGACCCCACTATGATCCTCGTGACTTCAGTAGACTACACTTGCAAGCTATTACACTTGCTAATTGACAGACGAGACGACTGGCTCATTTTTTCCACTCTGGGTTGGCGTGTCTGACGATACTGGTCGCCTCTTATTTTACACTTTGAAGTAGATCTGATAAATCACTTTCTACTAAGTAGGAATAAGTATGTATTTTACGCTTCTAAAGATCCTGTGCACTTACTTTGAAAAGTTCAGCCGTCCTCCTTCTTTAGCACGAACAAAGATTTCTCCCAATCCACCAACTTGAATAGCACTGAACACCACCACACTGAACACAGCCCCAAACATCAAAGCTGATTGCAGAAGATCCGTAAATAATACTGCCTTCATTCCTCCCAGAGTTGAGTAAATAGTACAAGCTAAACCTACAACTAGTATTGAGATCAGTCTGTCCAACCCTGTGACAGTTTCAAGTACAATCGCCGGGGCATACAAAACTATACCATTGTATAAAACCATTTGTAAAGTATATGTCAAAGAGGCCAGCATTCTTATATGAGGCCCGAATCTTAACTCTAAGTATTCATAAGTACTGGTTTTCTGGAGTCCAAAAAAGACTGGTAAGTACAAGCGGCTTGCGATCGGTGTTGCTATGCCATAGGATATGTTGATGACGACGAACTGCATGCCGTAGTAATAATTTTCAGCTGTTACGCCCAGCAATGTTATGGCTGACATGAATGAGGCCATCAGAGACACAGCCACGGGGAATATAGACATGTTGCGGTCTGCCAAGAGGTACTCCTGAGGAAAAACAATATTGTCAGCCGTTGTAACCTAGCATTGTGGATTGTTCCCACGTGTTTTACTAACAATTCTACAGTACTAACTACTGAGGTCAATGGGATTTTCTTACGCACTAGTTCTATGATTACATCTATTATAGGTAATTAGAACAAGTGGGAACAATCGGTACTGTAGAATTCCATCTCACGAGTTTCTACGATCAATTAAATACATGATTTTGATCACGTGACAGAGTTTTCTGTATTTTATGCTGAGGCTTGATAAAAATAAAGTAGGTCTTGGCCAATTTGTATTTACATGCAGTTTATGACATTATTATTTAATGGTACAGTAAGCTGTATACCGTTTACGGCAATAAAGATAGCACTGTCGTGACAGACTGCTTCTGTAAACATAAATTTCTTATTTTCATTTAACTTTTTGACTTTGTCTCTCTCTCTCTCTCTCACTCTTTGAAGTCTAGAGTAGGTAAGTCTTAGAGAAATTGAATTCATATTTTATTATTCTCTACACATATGTATATTAAAAAATACCATAACATACCTCATTCGTTTTCTGTTTTCCTCCACTAAAACGGAAATAGAGGCCAATAGCCATTGACGCAACCATGGTCGCCGCCATGATGATATAGTCCCATATTCCGAACACTGAATCAACCATCTTGTCTACAACAACAAAGTGTTATGCTTACTTATCTTTATAATCAGCAACAAGAATTAATATCTATAAGTTGTAATATCAGATGTTTCCATAGTACCTAATACCTGAAGACCAACTCTCGTAATAAAAAGATTCAAAATTCAGTCTAACCTCGATCACTCAAATATCTAAAACTCTATACTACTAATACATTTAAAAAAAAATTCATAAACATCGATTCGTGCGTTCGATCAATTTTGACATTTGGGAGTTCGGGGTTGTATCGATATTGAATTTTGATTTTGAACATATTTCTATTACGAGAATTGGCCTTGTGATACTTATAGAGGTAAATGATTCAGAGATACATCAACATTGTCAAAATACAAGTCTAACCCCCTAAGCTCCTAGAAGCAACCAACCGAGACAGTTAATGCAATATTCTTAATATTAACGTAAACAGAATATTTATAGGAAGCTGTTGATAACATCAAACTATTGTTATCGAAAAGCCAGCGGCTTACACGCACGAGAGCATAGATAAGAATATATTATCAAATGCTCATTGAGATATCTCTGACTACAGTATTATGACTTAATAGCACTTTTTATTTACGACATATTTCCTGAATGATTTGTATCCGGTAATCCTACTTCCTACTATTCTATTCTCACCTACTTCCTACGATCCTAATTCCTACATCCAATATGCTAATATCCTAGGCACACATGGTGAGCTATGGCTGAAATCTTCCAGACTATACTCCGTCCATTATATTATTGTATTTTAGACAGCTCACTGACAGTGGTCGGTATAACTTTGTTCTAGCGTCAACACCTGAAAATCCTAACAAAAATTAGGCGCCAATACGTCATTTTTCATTGACATCGTCACGTCAGCCAGAAAGCAATTTTAGGGATGTAGTTAGTCAATCGACAGTGTAACTTGAAAATGTCACAATTGATGTCGACTACAGAAAATATTTTTTTTTAAATATTACATAACTGGCGATTTTTACCCGATTTCTAAACAACAATTCGGATGTTTATAATTATTTATATTTGTATGATTTTTAGGGAAAAATGTTTTTTGTAACTCCGTCATTTGTAGACGGATTGTCAAAATATTTTTTTTGTTTGTAAGAGGTTTATTCCAAAATGGTCCCATTTAAATTTTATAAAGATCTGATGATGGATTTCAGAGACAGGCCACGGAACTCTTCAATAAATACCAGGAAATCAGCATGTTGGAATATTCTTCTAGAAGTCAGTTGTTTTGTTTTGGAGATTAGCGTATGCGTTATGGCCCACAATCGTTTTCTATTACATTTGTAAACTGTACAGACACGAAATATTTAAGTACTACTTTATTATTATATTTCGAAATAGTTCAACATGAAATCAATTATAACATTTATCATAATATTTTCATATATCGATTTTTTATTATCGAGGTTTTTAACTTTGTCGATATTTTAAATTTTCATGCAATCACTACTTCCATCTGTCTAAAATACAACAATATGATGGACGGGGAGAGTTTACTCAACAATTTTCTTTTTATTATCGAGTACTTTCATTTTATAAAAATCTTAAATATGCAAAAAGTGTAACTACTAGGTATATCTAGCAATATTGTTTGATCTTACTTTATAACTTTCATAACGTGAGTCGGTTCGTCAACAACCGTCTCTGTCGGTTAGGATTTTCAGGGTACTTTTATATGGTCAAAATAAGTGAAACGGTATTTCTTGCTGTAGTAGATATAATTATTACGTTAATTTATTAGAATTTACACAATGTCTTACAAGTTACAACACCTACAACAGACACCAATGCGACGGTTCACACTATGAAAGTAAAGATTGAAATAATATTACTTCTAAGAGATAGTGGTAAGGTCTCAGATCGTTATTACATTACACATGGTATGTAAGTAAATATTATAACATTAACTGAAAACAAAACCCAGTCAGTGTCTATGTCGATAACGTTGGAAAAATTTTTGCTGGCGCAACCAATTAAAAATGATTAAGTGAGCGTTCAATGTCCAATCCAGTGATGCAATGCTGGTAGAAAGGCTATTGATGTGAATTATTTTGGGCCAATCAAATCATTCAGTGACTAATGTCACAAGTGCTGTTATTTGATAGTCATATGTGGTGTTGCGGTAAAACGTTGGACTGCTAAGTCTAGAGAGATTTCCGCTCGGTGCATTGTATGTAGATACATACTTATGCATGAAAAGGTTAAGTCTAAAGAGATTTCCGCTCGGTGCATTGTTTGTTCTTATTGGATGAAAATGTATATATGAGTATTTGTATTGCTATCTTGTATATTAGTATCTATGTATTACAAAAGTTATTACCTTTGCTTTGGAGACATAACAGATAATAGTACTTTAGGTCTGGATAGCGCTGTGTAAAATGTCCTAGAATATTTATTCATATTTCAAGTATGAGATTATGCACATGATAAGTTCTGTTTGTTTGAGCATAAGATATTTTGTTCATGAGAAGGTCGAATCTATATCTAAATTAAATGATCCGTTGGCTTTTAGCTCAGGATTGTCTATAATACCATGGCGCGGATGGTGTCCTAAAATTATGTCTTGAGGCTATTTGCTGAGTATATTTATGCAGATAATGAACTTGGATAAAACTAGACTTGAATAGAGCAATACAATATCCAATTAATACAGCTGTTGCTTTTTTGCGCCAAATACGGGTACTATCATCGCCAACTCCCAAAAGCAGTCGAATAAAAAAGCAAATATTTATCGACCATTCAGGATCGATAGCACTTCGTTCTAAAATGAGGAATATCAATTCACCTACCTAATTCCTTAACAATGACGTGATATGCTAAGGACATTCAATGCCCTAACTAATTTGAGTGCAGAATTCAATGGAATTCAGTAAAACGTGATAATAAGCCCTACTGTTACCATCGAGAGCCTGATCCAGCAGTAGGAAGACAAACCTCTACAAATAGACTGCTCCTTGAGGTTTGTATTTAGTGTAGGTAATAATAAGTTGTACCCCTAGCCAGATAGACTGACGACCTGAAAAAGGTGGTTGGAACAGACTGGATGCGGAAGGCGGAGGACTGGCAGAAATGGCACACATTGGGAGAGGACTATGTCCAGCAGTGGACTGCGATAGGCTAATTGATTGATTGATTGATATAATTAATTGCGCAGCTCGCATGCCTTGGAAGCGGAAGGATAATCTATGTTTTTCTTTGTTCCATCTCCTTTTCCTTCTGCGGGTAGATTCTGCATTGAAAGCATAGTCACGGTAACCACTTGGGTGAAAATTTTGACAGATTTTCAGCTCAATGTTTCGTTTTGACACTTGCGTCCGACACTCTTATTTATAGTCCATGAGACTCAGGTGGAGGATGTTGAAACATTTGCTTTCCTCACATATCATTATGTTATATAATACAAAATGATTCATTTCGTATTCTTGGTATTTCCTAGAAAATAGTACAGAACTCTATTTCTTCCACGTGTACGAGGATAAAAATTACTAGTAAGTAATCAAGTAATGCAATGTTTCAATTTCACACACTGCTCTATTATAATAACTGATGATAGCGCTATACATAATAGCTACAATATATAATGAAACCTGTGTCCAATAGGTATTCCAATCATTACAGGTCTGTAGGTATAAGATCGCCATCAAGTTCAATATTCAATCGTTTTTGTAAGTTGAAAAAAATACCCTCATCAAATAATGTAGGTCAATGCAAAAAGCAACAGTTGAGGGTACGCCATGTGATTTTATTAAATATAATATTTCGCAGTGTTGTAATATTCTCCAGTTTTGCGAGAAAACTATAATACTACTAGCTATTAACCACGGCTCTACCCACGTAGATGTCAGCTATCGCTACCCTCAAGTTGCAGCTGCTTTCTCAAGTTATAAAAATAAATGTTATAATCTATCTCTGTTTGTTTTCAATCACGCTCAAAGAGCTGAATCGACAGCTGGCTGAAATTTGATGCAGGAATAGATTATAGTTTGGATAGTGTTGTCATTCTCGTAATTCACAAGTGGTATTTTCATACTTCACCTATAAGTGTTTACAATAAATCTGATAGAGACACGGGTCTCTCTCAGATTTTTATCAGAACACGACTGCCAAGGGTCATCTGTAGAGTGATGTGGATGATGTAGCCTATATTTATTGTTATTTCCCAAAAACTGGGCTAGACGCAAAGAGATTTTTCCAATTTGTACATGCAGCCTAAGAATAACGCGTTCAAACAAACAATATCTTCAGCTTTATTATTTATTTAGATATAGTAATTATATTTTTATGAAGAATCCACATTGCACGCATAATTTAGCGAAACTATTCCGCAATTACAATCAACAATAATTACCGTATTTACTCATTTAATACAGACTACTATTAGAGTTAATTCTCACTGACAGAGCAGCAGCTGAAAGTTGCTAGAATTATATGGCGAAAAGACTCACGCATTCAGATGACTCCCGTAAATAATATCAAAAATGGTTTGTAATATTTCGCCACAAAAGGCCGCTACCGGTCGTTCTTTTTTCAGTAGAGATTCACCCTTAGATACTATTAACGAATAGAGCCTTACGGATATCCTATCCGGCTCGAAGGACCAATTGAACTCGCATCGCATACAATATCGTGAGTTAATAAATAATCTATGACTTGGAGATCACATCAAGCTAAAAACGGTTCTGACTGTTTAATTGACACGATTGTAGCATTGGTGTCAGTTATGTGGAACATTTTCTCTAAACTAAACTAAAATGTGTGAATTTACATTTCTAATTTATCTCGTTTTATTTGTCTCGTATATGGGTTATGTTCACGGAAGACAGAATATGATTAAGTTCTTATGGCACTTTGCTTTAAAGTCATTAAGTTTGGCTTAAGTTTTATACCAATATCTAAATTAATCCTTATTTGTATGATCACGTCTAATCTGTGCTCAGTCAGCTATTAGGTACTATTTATCTTGTAAGGTCTAACTACGAGTAGTGCCTTTTTGATCTAGTCTAACTATAGTGCCTAATCAGAAGGAACTGTTACCTGCCCATGTTTAACAAGTTCCTGATCAAGTCTAAGCAGAACCTGATCAGGTCTATCGTGATGTTTATCTAACTGTTCCTACTGGTATTACCCAAGAATACCTAAGAACTTAGTTTAAACTAAATTAATGCTTGTTTGATGCATAAAGATGATATATAGATGTTCGACTAAATTAGTTAAGTAGTCTATATGAATCAGGTCACAATATAATTAAGTTATAGTAGGTTTGATTACTTCTAAAAATATTTGTTTAACGACTTCATTTAAATTGCCCGCTTTGGTACGTTTAGATTAAAGCACGTAATAGATCAATTTCGCACATCAGTCATTTCACACTTGAACTTTGTATTTTGGTTACTACGAGTCTACGACTGATAAAATGCATAACCGGCTGTTAAAATTCATACTAAATACGTGGTTAAATAACAATTGGTATGCCTAATCAATGCGATCAGTTCAACACATCTATGCCTAATCGCCACTTTTCTATTTGATTTGATTGTATTACCACTATTACATACCCCGTTATTCAATAGTTCCTTCTTGAAAATTTCTCACCGTTTTTTTGGTAAGCGTTTAATTTATGAACAATTTTTAATTACACAATTATCGTAACATTGTTAGGAAAATATCACTTTTAACCTTTTTGACCCGTCAAATACACCGGCTAAACAGTAGTTTCGTAATAAAGATAATCTTCAAGTCACGAATTATGCAACGCTTCAGTAAATTCAAGCGAATGTCAGTCGAAACGTACGAATACTACGAATCATAAATAATAATAAAACGAACAAAATAATAGCGTTAACCCGTTCGCAGTTATTGCTCGCGTAGAGCTAACTGTTTTGAATGAGGTTATATTTTCTTTGAGATCGTACCACAATGTTTGCTATTGTTATCAAGCAAATTCATCGCTGAGGTGTCATCAATGTCAAAACAATATCAACTAGTAGTTTCTGAACATTTTATCATCACGTGGATTTAATTAAAGAAAACTATATTGTAAAATACCTATTCTTGGTTTTTTATTGACTATCTACTACATTGTGCATCCACAATACCTAGTACCTTTATTTTTGTAAAATTTGTGTTTGTACAATAAAACATAACCTAAAATGCTTGGTTTTATGACAAAAATATATTACCCACTTTATTTTCTTTTAACAGCATAATTTTGTATTAGGTTACTCTGAGTTCTGTTTCGATAAAATCATGTAGGTACTAAATAACTAACTTGTTAAAATAATCAATAACTCTTCGATAGTGTAGAAAAGCGCTTCAGCGCTACAATGATTAACTAACGCATGCGCGCGCATGTTTTGCAACAAATTTTAACCAGCTGATAGGTATTTTAAAATGTCTGTTCTTAGAAGTTAATGACCTTATACAGGTTCCAGGTTCATGTATCTTGGAATACAAAACTAATATTTTTAATAATAAGATGTTGCGCTTGGAACTTATTCTAGCGACATCTAGTTTCCTGTTAATTAACTTTTGTAAAAAGCGCTTATCTTGCGTTTCTGCTTTACGAAATATATTGTAAACCTTTAATATATTGTAATACTTAGTTTCTCTAGTTAATCCGTTTTCTAAGGATACCTATGCTAGGCTTATTATTATTTCCTACACTTGAACCATTTTTGTAGTACCTAAATACATTTCTTATCGGCTGACTTTGTTTTGGTAAAACCCGGTGTTTTTTCCAATTGATATAAACAAATCAAGGTGATAAAATAAAACCATTTTAATTCTGATCTAACTATAATACTAGATGGATTTTAATAGATACAGAACACAGTTCTTGTACATGAAATCAATATTATTTATGTCAATACTAATGAGAAATTACGATGTAGGTACCTACTTAAAGTCATGGTAGAGACAAAGCATAACAAATTTAATAATTTACAAAAGCGTTAAATTTAATTATCAGTTGGAATAAATTCACGATAAGCATTCATTATTTTCCTACACACGGCGATACTTATTAACCAATAAATAACAATGGAACTACTGGATGACCTTACTACTTTACAGTTTTAAAAAATAATCTCAATATGTAACCACAGATGTCGCTATGTCGTGTGTTCAGCGCTTGGTTATGATTGATAGACAATTAAAATCAGCCGTTTTCTTTTAAATTACTAGATAATTATTGTTTTATTTTATATAGACTTAATAACTTCTAGCTATAGACTCTCCGCTAGGAGCTAGTGAAATTTACAATTTGCAAAATGGGATAACAGTTTATTTAAAAATCTATGAACAAGATGCATAAGTCGCTCTACCGGCTCTACGAGTACCTACTTTGCGTTTTAGAATACCTAGGTAACAACATATAACTAGGACAACCACCAATCATTGAAAATAGATACGTTATAGATATCTGAAAAAAAAAAACATATATTATATGTACCGACTTACCTAAAATCAAAACCGTCATAAAAACATTAGACATAAGAAACATTAGGGGAAGGCAGGGTAATTACGAACACCTAAGGGTGTTTTGAAATAACTCAAAAGATAGTATTTGTAATTAAACTTTAATAGGTTCTTTTTAAAGGTAAATTAATATACTTTGAACTTCTGCAATCAACAATATGAATTTATTCTTATTTAATCAACTTTTGTAACAAAAGCAAAACATCTAGTGTTCGTGTTTACCCGACACTGGTCGGGCAATCACGGACACTTATTGGGGCGATTACGATCGATCGCAATTGACCCAGACTAGGCTAAAAATGAGGTCATAATACGACCGATTAATCAGGATTAAACTAAAATTTAAACCTTTGAAACAGTTTTTGCCCGGCAAAAATTTACGGCAACTTTTTGCTTTTGATATCGTCAATGGCTTTTTTCAAATCTTCAACATTATATTTCGTCTCAGTTTTCCTTTTATAATTTCGCGGCATCTAAAAAAATTCAAAGCAAAATAGAGAATTACTCTTAATTTCCATTAGACAGCTAAACATCTTTACTGTCACAAAACAACTAACATAATAACCGATTTTTGTTCTTTATGGGGCAATGCCGAACGTTCGTAATTGACCCACTCAATTCGTTCGCCAATACCCACCAAGGCAATAAAACAAAAACGAAGTTTTAATTTCTGGTTATGTTTGTCTCCGGCCGCATGTAATTCTCCTAATATAATCCTCAAATACTAATTAGTTATGCAAATAAATATCGTGTTAGAGCCATCATTGTTTTATAAGTTACACTGAGTTCAATTTATAGGCAAATTGCAACGAATATAAGTAAATGTTTGAATTAAATTTACCTTGTATCCTGTGTGCACCCGTAACTCTCCGCCGGTTGCTTGGCACTAGTGATGGCGTAATTTCTATTATGGCGACGAGTGAAATCATAATATCTCTTTCTAAGGTAGTGAAACAGCTGTGTTCGCGATTACCCAGCGTTCGCAATTACCCGGCCTTCCCCTAGAGTTAGTAAAAACAACGACAAAGATGTTGAGAGATAATATTTCACAACCAAGAGATTATTAAATCTGATAAAAAATTTCACATAAAAAATACTTAC
Source organism: Eilema sororculum (assembly GCA_914829495.1). NCBI lineage: Eukaryota > Metazoa > Arthropoda > Insecta > Lepidoptera > Erebidae > Eilema > Eilema sororculum. Next base: position 11,967,019 of record OU618543.1, on the reverse strand, counting down.
GAAACTGAATGTTTATGTTTACGGATACGGACTACCTACCGTCACAGAAAGATAATACTGTGTAACACATATTCACTTACTTTTTTATTTTATTTACAAGTTATTGAACTTAAATTTAATCAATTTATTAATTTATAAATGTCAAATACATGGTACAAAAATAAATACACGAGTGCTTCCGTGGTTATGTCGTATCAAATAACCCGCCCCGTATCGTTCCCGGCGCAAAGGTGCCCATGATGCTGGCCGCGTTACCTCGCTGAATCGCAATAGCCATCCTTTGCCCCAGGAACGAGCCAGAGCAGGAGTCACCACCCTGGTCGTGAATACGGCGGCCAATCTCTGCGATCAGCCTCTTTATTGTATATATATTAAATAAATTGAAATTGAATTGAATTTCATTCAACTCACTTTAAATTTTTATGAGCGTCGTCATTCGGAAGAAGAGTGAGTTTCCGTCTAAGATCAAGCCGTTCTTTTTACCACAAGGCTAAAAAGATATCACACTATTGTTGTTTATTCTTTCAGAGTATTTGAAACCGAAGTTAGAATTCCTGCTGAAAGGTTAGGTACTATCAGTTCTCTGTACGATAAAGATAATGTTCTACAGCAATGCAAGCCGTTTTTAACAATAAAATTACTAAACTTCTCTTATTATATAAGTTATTAGCATTTAACGGCATTTTATTCATATTTATCGATTTTTGAACCTGGCGAACGTTATTTATTTTTTCATTTACTGAAACAGGGCCATGTAAGAATTTAATTTAATCCCTTATTAAAATAAGAAAAAAGAAAAACAAGTACCCACATTTGTGAAATCAAAATACAACTCTGCAAAAACCATTCTACAGTGCACATAAAAACAATTTTATTTAACCCTGCTATTGTTGTGGGATATCGTAAAAAGAACATTCACTGTAAGAAGTGCCATTATTTTTATTTTTTTGTACTAAATGCTAACTAGGGACGTATTCAAAGTTAAGATTTAACCAGAATTCGTCACATGTGCGTCATCATCATTCTTGCAGCGATTTGCTGATTGCGTCCAAAGTTACATTATGGATGTCGCCGGAGTCCGTTTATTATAAAATTGTTTAATGAATGTCATATAGTTCATCTGGAGTTAACAATGAATGTGCTTACCTATCCCCTATTTATCACATTCTAGGTATTTTTTATAAAAAAAGCACCTGAAAATTATATTTATAATAATTAATCCGTCAATGTAATGTAAATGTACTTGAAATGTAGTGGCTTTCTTCGAAGCACTAGCTCTTAGTAATCACACAGTTTGTATTATATATTATATATGTACAGAAAAATATTGAAACAGATTTTATACAAAATTATAATACCTGCTCACGTAAGATCTAAGTAATATTGTATTTACTGACTGTTGGATTTTATGGAACATAAAATAAAGTTGATGGAGGACTCGTTCCGCGAAACGACAGCTGCTTTTTTATTCTTTTTTATTCTGATAACTATGGGTATCCAACTGAACATCAGCAGGTTCATATAACTACTCGTAGCTTTGTCAATTCGTTCTTTAATTAACTGTCAGTCTGTCACTTTGCCGTCAGTTAAAGTTAAGATTCATTTTATTAAATCTTGAAACTTCTTCAGTTTAGTCACTTGCTCTCTTGTACTAAAATTACACTTTAAGTTGCGTAAAATCCTTTGTATCAATTCTCAGTTCCTACAAGTACAGTCAGCGTCAGAAATATATTGCCAACGAAGTCTCAAAATGATCTTAAAACTCTCGTCTTAAGAGCCAATCAAACTATTTTATTGATGGAAATGGTATTATTGTACGAACTTTTGCAAGACAAGACCAAGACAAATATTGTGTTTAAATCTGCGGAATTACCCCAAAGGAGAATTCCGTAGCTCATAAATACTATGAAAATAGCTGAAATAAACTATTCTAGCCGTATCCTCATCTTTTTTACAGCATAGGAAGCTGAGCTTAATCTACTAGCTATTTTGTCTATATGTGAACCCCACTGAAGTTAACTAAAGGTGTGTACCAAATATCTGAGCAATCAATCAACTAAACGGGGATAAAAATATAATTTAAGATCATTTTGAGCACTTTATTCGTTCGATCTTTCTGATGCTGACTGTACCTTACACCTTACTGTCCTACCTTTTGAACCCCTAAGAAACATTTCCTGTATCTACCGATATACTAAAAAGATTCTGGTCAATCAAATGCAATCACACAAACGGCAGGTTTAAAGTCTGACTAAGACTTTTCTAATAAAAAAATCTGCATCAAAATCTATTCAGTAGTTTTGCGTCTATCGTGAACAAACTGATAAGATTTCGAAAAACATATTCATGTAACATTACTTATCTCAGGTTTTCCTTAATATATACTCCAATGTACAGAGTAAATAAACACTAATTCGCAATTTCACAGTACTATAAGATGTCAAAATCAAAGTCAAAGCCATTTATTCTCAATCTTGAACAATAAAATTGTTTCTTATTGACGTCAATTTTAATTCTACTTAATCTAAGTTTACCACCGCTTCCAAGGCGCTGTTGGAGAAGAAACGGCGCGAAAAACTCCACTGCGGCGTTTTTAGGGTTCCGTAGCCAAATGGCAGAAAACGGAACCCTTATAGATTCGTCATGTCTGTCTGTCCGTCTGTCTGTCCGTCCGTATGTCACAGCCACTTTTCTCCGAAACTATAAGGCCTATTGCGTTGAAATTTGGTAAGTATATGTATTCTGTGAACCGCATTAAGAATTTCGCATAAAAATAGAAAAACAGCTATAAATTTTTTTTTCATTAAACCCATACGTGTGGGTTATCTATAGATAGGTCTTCAAAAATGCTATTGAGGTTTCTAAATTCATTTTTTTCAAAACCGAATTGCGCGAGAGATACTTCCAAAGTAGAAAAATGTGTGTGTAGAGGGGGGGCCTGTAACTTCTAAAATAAGAGAATGATAGATCTAAAAAAAATATATGATGTACATTGCCATGCAAACTACCAACGAAAATAGGTTTGAACGAGGTCTAGCAAGTAGTTTTTTTTTAATACGTCATAAACCGCAATTTTCACCTTCCATTCAATTAACTCAAAATAATACAAGAACTTGCATATTATGTTACTTGCTGCTACGGAACCCTTCATCGGCGAGTCCGACTCGCACTTGGCCGGTTTTTTATTTAGACGTCAATTTACCATAGTTATTTACTAATGGCTAAATGTGGACGAATGTACGTTTCGCGTCTGGAACACTTTTTAATGAAGAATTAAACCAAAGTTACATATTGTTACAATTAAGTCACGTACCTAATACAATACCATGCTGTAATTATAGCATTTTACGAGAGGCCTGCACCATGTTCAAGCAAGCAAGCATGCTCAAGTCAATTATTGCCACTATTGCAGGATCCATAGATCCCAGGAAGTAAATAACTAAACGCCCTTATACAAAAAATATGAAATATCTTATGGGCAAGAAAGAATACGACTGATAACTTTCGGCAGCCTCTGTAGGCCTCGTTACACGAACATAATCAAAATAGTGAAGCATTTCAAGCTCTAGCAATTTATATATTGAGCGGAGAAACCCAATTACGTACATTCATTCATTCGCCTGAATAACTAAGGATTCGGGTGAAACCATGTGCAGAACTATTATTAACGACAATATCGAAATTACTACTCTGGGATTGTAATGTAGGTACGAACACATTATTCAGTAAAAGTAAAGTAAAGTAAAATATTCTTTATTGTACACCAAAATTATACAAATTTTAAAGAAAATAAAATAACATGCATAAAATACTGTACAATGGGCGGCCTTATTGTATACAACAATCTCTTCCAGGCAACCTTTGGATGGAAAGGAGTGTACAGAAATAAAACGTGGGTTTTTGGTGTAAATAAATGCAAACCAATTCATAGACTACTTAAATACATTTTTTTAAATGAGATAATGAATTAATGACTAACTTATTTAGATACTAATATACACTGCACACAATACCTACATGTAATACATACAATGGATACCTACATATAATACATACAATAAATTAGCTCAATGATTGAATCTGGAAATCTTCAAACGGAGCGTGAAAAAGCATCTGTCAAGACCGTCCAGGTAGTAGTAAAGATTGGTAGCAACACGGGCAATAAAAGAAGGCTGCACCCTAGCTTGTTACCGTCCAACCTAGCCTTGTTTACAAAAAACATTGTTTTTTTTTTCGTTTTCTTCACACGATGTTTATATACTCGTATTTTCATTTCGTGAGACTTTTATAGTAAATCAATTCTCAATTATTGATTTATTTTAAGGTATGTTCTAATGATAGGTATCTTATAATAACTTGCTGTCGTAAGTTGTGTCTTTATTTTGCTTGCTATAGACTGGGGTCACACAGATAGCTGAAGTCGTATGAGAGACTCGACCATTTCAAGTTGCAATCGCTTGCTTAAGTATAGTGATCTTATATATGCCTTCATAAGATTGTTCATTCCTTAATTGACTCTTCGGTAACATTAACCTTAGTAGACTTTAATATTAAATTTCGACATCGTCAACACCACCTCAAAAGCTTCATTTTAAATGTTCACATCAACAACACGTCTTTTTAGAACCTGATAGTTAGAATGCGATGTCTTTATAATGAGCTCTTGAATGAGCATATCCACGAGATACATATTCAGCCCGGGTTTTTCAACATACAAGAATAATGTTAAGCAGGTTATAGCCAAGCTATTTTGTTGTCACTTTTTTGCAGAGATACATTGCTATGTCTAAATTACTAACTGTAATATCTTAAATTATAATAATAATATAAATATTCCACAACATTCTACACAACGCTATCTAGACCCATGGTAAGCTTTTATAGCTTGTGTTATGGAATCTAGAATGCGGATAAACATACTTAAATACTTTTCTTTCGTAAATACATACATATTATACATAGAAACACCCAGACCAATGCAAATAGCCATATTCATGCATACAAATATTTGCACTGAGCGGGAATCGAACCCGCGCCTCCTGCGTGGCAGTCACGTGCACTACCACCACGCCACAGAGGCTGTAAATTGTCTTATTGATTTCATTTTGCTTATCATTTTTGGTTTGTTATTGTTATTTTATTGTATCACTTAATGCACGAGCACGCCTCTTAATAGTGTCATGCTGAGTATACATTTTTTGAAATTCAATCTAGAGCCGAACCTTGAAATGATATTAGGTCCTTACATATGAAATTGGCGTTTTGTATGGGAGGAACAAAAAGTCGAATATTTTTAAATATAATATATTTAATTAATCAAAGTATGAACCATTGTTTTCTATGCACTTTTGCCATCTCATTGGTAGTTCATTGATCCCTTTACTAAAAAAACCAGTCGGACGGGAATCAATAAAATCTTTGAAGGCGATTTGGACTGCCCCATCAGAGTTGAATTTTTTCCCTTCCCGTCAAAATTTCGAAAAAATGGTAATCTGTTGGAGCAAGGTCCGGAGAGTACGGAGGATGTCTTAGACATTCTAATTGAAGCTCTTCTAATTTGGTAGCCGTCTGTTGTGCGGTGTGTGGTCTATCGTTGTCGTGAAGCAGCAGTGGCGTGGAGCGATTGACCAGCCTAGGTTGTTTAGCCGCTAGCTTTTCCATCATTGTTTGCAATTGCTGATAATAGACATCAGCCGTAATAGTCTGGCCAGATTTGAGAAAACTGTAATGAACAATACCGGCACTAGTCCACCAAACGCTCACAAGTAACTTTTTTGGGGTTAATTTTCGCTTGGGGCAGGATTTGTCTGGCTGGCCAGGATCCAACCATTGCGCTGAGCGCTTCCGATTATCGTAAAGAATCCATTTTTCATGCCGGTTCAGTAATGTAACGCAGCAGTCGACGCGCGTTTGCCGGTTTGCTTCAGTCAATTCGTGAGGTACCTTTCAAGCTTTTCTTTCTTTTTTCTTTTAATCTTCCCAATTTGCTTCAAGTGAATTAAAACAGTTTTATCACTAACACCGCAGCCTGCAGCTAACTCGGACATGGTTTGCGATGGATCCGCTTCCACAATAGCCTTCAATACTTCATTATCAACTTGGGTCTCAGGCCGTCCAGGCGACTTGTTCTGCAGGTCGAAATTTCCAGAACGAAAACGTTGGAACCAAAAACGAACTGTGTTTTCTTTTGCAACATGACCGCCATAAACATCATTCACCCTTCGAGTCGTTTCCGCAACACCAGTGCCACGGCGGAACTCGTATTCGTAAGTAATGCGATATTATAAGTTTTCCATTTTGTAAAATGAGTGACGCAAACAGAAAAAAACAGAAGAAAAAACAAATGAATGACGGTCATCGAAGCACAAATACATGAGTAAATAGCTGTACAAATTTGAATTTAGAATTCCTTACCAAAGAGGAGAAAATCGTGATTAAAGTGGCCAGTACGAAAAACGCTTTTTTCATATGTAAGGACCTAATATCTTGTAAAATTTTGATCGTTTTCTGTTTTGTGTACCAAATAAATAAATAAACTAAACAGTTTTACATAGATCACTATAAGCAATACAAAAGCACCGAAAATGCGGCGAAACCGATAGAAATTAATAACGAAACGAAAATAAAAAGCCAAAATATATGGAACGTATTATACATATGTGGCGTGGGCAGTCTCATAACTTGGGCTTTGAAGTCTTTACATAATGTGCAAGGATTTCAGAGCGTGTATTCAGATTAACGGTGCCTATACATTTTATGAAGGGATATGCTGCTTTGTCATTGCTTTTCTACTTTTCTTGGTAGGTGCATGAAATATTGTCATGAATGACAACAATAGCACATCAAAAAAAACTTCTTAGAAAGCCTGCATCAGAACCTCGTCCTCAATCAGCAGGTGAAGTTGACTTGGAACCCGAAAATTATGACAGCCTACCCAAATAACATAAATACTAGTACCCGCGGCTCCATCCGCTTGAAATTTAATCCCATTCGCACTACCCATAGAAACCTACACCAGGGATAAAAAATATGTTTCCAGGGGCTCCAAATTTCATCCAGTTGTGCTCAGGCAATATCCCAATATCCAAAACTTTTAGACTTAGGATATTATAGCAGGATCATCAAATATTACCTACATATAACAATATTGTTCACAGGAGTTGTAATTTTTTATGAAGTCGTAATTCAACTGAATAAAATGTTTATTATTAATAACATAATAATACCTCCAGGTGTGAAGATCAAATATTTAATATTCATTATACACGCCTATGACAGCTTACGGTGAAGACCAACAATTATATTAGGACAATTAAGTATATAGTAAAATTAACCGATCACTACGCCTTGAATTTATAATACACAAAAGGTGAATCGGAATATACAGCCTGATGCCAATAATATATTTATACAATGAAGTAAATTTTAATTATAATTTTAAGTTTTAAGGAATCATGATATCGACCCACAGCCATTAGTTGGGTTGAAGGAAAAGGAGGAATAAGACCTTTGGTACGTTTCCTGTACCTACATGTTATAATTAATTACTCAATACTAAAATTATGAAATTGAAATGTAAAAAAACAATACAATTTCATAAACAAGTCAATCATCATTATGAAATAAACAAGTAATTTGAGTTTATGTTTTTTTGAACTTCGAGCCGATACTTAACAAAATATACAAAATAAACAAAAACTAAAATAAAAAATATCAAAAGCTGAAAATTAGTAGCTACATGAAATTTTAACGTCTAAGTGCCTTCGAGCCTCTTATGCCACCCTCGCCGGCGACGCGGCGAGACGTCTCGTGAGGAAAAGTAATGTACATTACCATATTTACGCAGATATTACCTGCCCTTCTATTTTTGTAGAAATACAGCAAACAACAATGTAAGAAGCAACCGAAACGTCGGAAACAGTTTAAATAACACCAGATAATTCACGATAGAATCCGATAAAAATAGTTTAATTTCAACTTCAACGGCAACTTTCGCGAAAACTACCGGCAATGAAGTTATAGGTAGGTACACTGAATTAAGAATACTAACCTATTTTTTGTCAGTAAAATGTTTGAAAAAACATATCATATTCACAGCTTACCAATTTAAATTCAGACAATGGCAACAGAGAACCTTGCTGATTATTTTTAACAATATCCCTACTAAATTTATAAGCGAACATTAAAGAGGCAATTACATGACCTGATTCCTATTGTGCCAACCCTGTTTTGTGTAATTTAAATTATGTATATTGCAGATAGTAGGTCCTTCTCCATGGCCTATGGAGAAGAAAATATCATATTCTGTCCTCCATAGTACATTTTACAAGAAACAAAAATCAAAGTGTAACCTGGTGACAAATAACAAACCCAGTAACATTATATTCCGCCGCACTTTTAAGCTACGCTATATAAATTTACGATAGCGTATACACTATTTGGAGAGCGCATTATTCAAGTCATATCTTGAGATAAGAAAGAATCCAGAAGTGATTCATATGGCATTAGGCATTTGCAGCTGGCATTTCTGAAAAAATAAATCGCAGGTACTATGGACCAACCATGATTGAAAAGAATGACGGTCAAATCTCTATCACTGGAGTACAGGAGATCGTTCCCGAAATTGAGTTTTATGTGAATTTCAAACTTTGAACTATTCAGCGCCTTTAAAAAACTAGAAGTTGCAGTATTCTTAAAATGGCAGACAGATTCACTGCCTGCCATTTTAACTGTGCCTACAAAAGAGCATGAAAATTCTTCATAACAAAAATAACCTGCAGTTGATAGCTAGGTATGATTGATAATAAACGTTGTTTGCTTGCGCCAGGCTACAATCAGTGTTCGATCACAAAAAAGTCAGCAAAGCATAAAAGTTTCTTGTCAACACAGCGAGGGCTTCGTATGAGTTTATACGTCCATAATATGCGTCATATATTTGTAATATTCTTGAGTATTTTCATACAGACTACTTCAAGCAAAGCTCCGACTTGGAAACGAAATAACAATCTCACAAAGTGCTACGATGATTTCTTAACTTTGCGCTTCGTTTACAAGTGATGACATTTTTGTCTAATGTTGTCTCTGCCATGTTGCAATTTAATGAACGAGTTAAGCTTTCATGTTCTCGATTTCCTTTGTATTCTTTATTACCTACTGTGTTATACGCGGAGTCCTAAATATTGCGTGTCGATTACTTTCATCGTTATCAATTATTGTTACACGAACATTGTCAGTCTATACACATACAGATCTGTTGTACGTTTGCATACTATTAGCCGCAATGTCCTTGCCTATAATAACTATTTGCTACACCCTGTATTTTAAAGTTTCGATCAGATTAATATAATAATAACCTAGATTATGAAGTATAACGTCTATAACTCAAAGAACTCATTCTTAACTACATAATGAAACTAAGCAGACGTGAAAATGTCTGAATCTCGTCCCAGACGTTACTTTGCATTACATTTTCTATTATTAAGATTTCTGGGCCTCGGCTGGTGGCATCATCCCGAAGAAGGGAATACAGAAAATTTTCCCGGATGGTACATTTACTATTCGATAGTGACCGAAATTGTATGGGTAGCAGGATTTGTCGGCTTGGAAACGATTGATCCTTTTGTTGGCGAAAAAGATTTGGATAGATTCATGTTCAGTCTTTCTTTTGTCATCACTCACAATCTAACTCTTATAAAACTGTACATATTTTTCTTTAAAAATAAAGATATTCAAGATATTGTGCGAACTTTAGAGATCGACCTCTACGACTATTACCAAAACGATAAAAAAAATAGGGCAACAGTTAGATTATCTAAAATATTGACTGGAGCATTTTTGTTTTTTGGTTGGATGACGATTGGTAATGGAAATGTTTATGGAACGATTCAAGATCTTCGCTGGAAAACTATAGTAGCTCAGTTAAATGATACATCGCTCCGTCCAGTTCGCACACTCCCACAACCAATTTATATACCATGGAATTACCAGAATGACAAATCCTACATACCAACATTTGTTCTGGAGACAATAGGCTTACTATGGACTGGACACATAGTTATGACTATTGATACATTCATTGCTTCTGTAATTTTACATATGAGTTCACAGTTCGCAATATTGAATGAGGCGATTAGAACTGCGTACGATCGTACTATGTTAAAACTTCGTCAAGGATTACACCTAGACGTTGAAAGTTTACAAGCTGAAGAATCTTGTTCGTTAAATTCAGAAGAGAATAATGCACGGATCGTAGAATCGTTTCTCACGAAGACAGAGATTGAGAAAGCATTACAAACTACTTTAACAAATTGCTTCCGCCAGCACCAGGTTCTGATCAAGTAAGTTTTTAGTACTTTGGCAATTGATTTTCACTTAATATTAAATTAAAGTTGCAGTTACTTTAAAATTATTTCTTAATTTTGACAATGTAAGATAATTACGTTTGTTAACTTTTGAGAGTAGCATGCTTGTAACATCCTCTTCAATTAATTATCCTATGGAAGTTCAAAAGTAAGGTAGGTTCGAAACGTTCGAGGTCTTCCTGAGGCAGGTCCGAGATTCTGACGTAGTAGCCTCTCTAGTAGTATCTTTTCGCAGTAAATAAACTCAAAATGCATGAATCGCGTATTATGATTTTCCGATTCTAAAAGCCTGCGCCGAGCGCCGATTACGCAATTAATTGCGTTGAGGACGAAAATCCCTGAATTTTGAATAACATGTCGTACGTAACGTTTTAAAACCGTATAACTACATACTGAATTCATTTCTATATTTCGCCGTTTGCCACTTTTATGGGCTCAACACGACCTAAAAGTTCACTGTGTGTGTTGGTGCAAATAGTCACATTATTTATATTTTTTTGGGGACGCCCCGACCGTGCTTTGGTCTAGTCCGGTTTGTAAAAGTTTTTTTTTTCAGAGACCATTTTGTTGTGAGCGTGAGTCAATAGAGTTGCATCTAGGTTTGTCTCTAGTTTGAATAGACCTTACAGACTAAGCTACAATGCAATGCAATAAAACAGCACATCAATTCCACAAGCCGATACGAGAATACATTTAATTCTTGATGGAATTCCAAGATAACTCATTGTATGGAATTTGTTCGGGTCGACCTCGAATAGGCATGTTTTATAAATAAAATAATGGCACTGATAAGACTGGTCAAACATAAATAGTTCAAACAAAAATATAACTTTGCAATATTTTTGTTGTTCCTTGGTAGAAAATATTAACAGTAAAATTTTAGAAACTTTCACACAAAATTTTGCTCTCTGTTTGAACCCTTCAAGACTTTTTTGTAATGACGTATGTCCTTTTCCAACCTCTACGCCATATCTGTACCAAATTTATCATACTCAATTCAGCATTATAGTACCTATGGATCACCAAATAAGTAGGCAGGTTATAGGATTTTATGACAGCGAATATAAAAAAATAAGGTAAACCTGGGATGTGTAGAAAAAATAACTTAAATCACATATGTTGCTTGCTTTATTTTTGTTAAAGTAGCTTATATGAAGAATGTATTTTCCTTGTTGTTAACCTGTTCAAGTAGACGTTTTCCTCCCTTATGAACACTGGTCTAAGAGCACCGCATCGTATTCTAACAGGAGGGGTGTAACTTATTTCTCTTAACTAAAGGTTAACAAGGGCCCTCTGTACTCTACAGAGCACATCAGAAAGGTGACCTAGTTTTGGTGGCGTTTTTGAAGATTTCTTACGTAAATTTCACCCGAGCTCCCGGAAATAGACCATTCCCAACGAAATAAAGTTGTTATGACTTCAGTTTATTTGAATCTGACATACTACAACTAGCTGTTCCCTACGGTTACCCCTGTGCATTGCAACCTATCTCAGTGATAAAATTCAGCTGTTTAACAATGAAAAAAAAAACCACAAAACAAACTTTCATTTTTAATATTAGTGGGGTTAGCAACGAGTAGGTGATTTTATATTTAACGTATTCCCATCTCTTCCTTTTGATTTTCTATGCTTTTCCATATTCATCCATATTCACGAATGCGAGTATAGTAGTTGTAGTAACTATAAAATTCGTATAAAACACAGACTTCAATTGTAATACTGAGCTCCATTACACAAGAAAGTTACTCAAACGTTCGAATTTCATAAATCAAATACAGCGGCCCAATAGCTATGCCGAAATAACTACTTACATACAATACAACAAGTTTTTGGCAGCCAATGGACTTGGACCGGCTGTACCCTGTAAATTGCCATAAAACGCAACGCGAATTATCTGGAAGGTTTGCCGACGCCCGTTCCCGAGCCAAACTTTGCCCAATTTTCTCTAACTAGCACGCCAACATAAACTATCATCAGCTATGAAACCAAACCTATTATCTAATATGATGGAACATTCAACGCTCCCCGCTTCTTTTCAAACTATTGCATAACTTTAGGTTATCTATGTTAAATTATTATTTTTACAAGTTTTCATTTAGTGTCAACGCGATGTTAGTCATATTATCTTACAAATGAGATCCACTTCCCGGTGACTGATTGACCTGAATTATTGCGTACATGTATAGGTAAATCGTGTGACAATGCAATAATATGATAGCATGGTGCTGATCTGATGATAAAGCTAGAAAGCGGCCAAGGGAACTTTGCAATTAAACGACACAACGTCATCAAGTTTGCACTCATTTGAATTGTCTTGTCAAGTAGTTTGACTTTCAATGATAACCAGGGTCTGATGATGGAGCTGGAAGGTCATAGGATCTCAGAAAAGAAATGACGAAAACCCATCGAGTCTAAGCTCGTTTCATTCTTCTTGACGAGTACCTAGTGCCTAATGTTAATCACAGTCTGATGATGCAGCAGGATAGTGGCCATAGAATCCAGGTCGAGTTTATGGAGACGGTATTTCTTACCTAAACAAGATGATAGGCTAGTTGTATTTGGGTTCATTATGCTGGTCTTGGTAAGCTATATAATATTACGAAAACTAAAAAGTGGAAAATATTTTTTTTAAACAAGCTTATAAAAAATCTAAAGTAATCATTTTGTACATGGGTTGTGCTTATTTCAGAAGCTTGTAGCGCAAACAGAAAACGGAGAAAACACGCGATACAAGATTTTGAAGTCGGCACAATCCGTATACAAAATTATTACTTAAAATTTTTAAAGCTAGACTTAAAAATTTACTGAACGGATTTTGATACGGTCCTTTAATTAGAAAGGTTTCCATTCCAAGCTAAATTTTGCTTACCGGAATTGCTGGTTATGAATAGAACTGTGGGTGATTATGTCATATTATCACCCCCGGCCCCGGTTCTATTCACAAAAGCCACAATAATAGCCATACATTCGCATGGATCCGCGGGTATCACCTAGTATTTAATACAACGGAACATCAACAGTACCATCTTCCTCGTAGTTATTGGAAACGTGCCTCCTTGTACAAATAGAGATATTTGCGGGGTCAATAGGGGACAGGTTTGAAAAATGATAGGTATCCCGCTGCGTAAAAAAATGTCATTTCAGTCGATACGAAAGCAATAAGGGGACTCAGTTCTCGTGGATATGACATACTGCAATATCTTAGGATTACAGCCCCAATATTGTCAGTTGGTTTGCTTTTTTCCACAGTTAAATCAACATAATCTGTGCTTTATATTCACCTTCCTCTATAATATTAGAGCACACTGTATGCGCATTGCATACAGTGTGCTCTAATATTATAGAGGAAGGTGACTACTGTTATTAACATCTTTGTCAACCTCTATTTGCACAGCGGTAGAGCGTTCGACTGCCAAGTCAGACGTCGCGAATTCGATTCCCACTCAGTTCAAGTATTTGTATACAAAGTATATGATTTGTATGGGTGTTTCTACGTATAATTATGTATGTTTACAAAAAACAATATCCTCTACGTAACCCTTAAACCCCTAGTAACTAATACAACTGAAGAGTTGCAGTAGTCCGATGTCTGTAAGAGATCGCTCTTAGCGATAAGGCCGCCATTAGTAAATAATGTCATGCACTGTCCATACATGTACTGTAATACTGATGTACAATAAAGATTTATCTAGATAGATTTATCCGATTAACCGAACTTCCACCGGACTACTGCTACACAAAAGTAGCAATAGTTCAAGGCCGTTTGACAACCGGACTACTGCTACTGCATAGTCGCAGTAGTCCGATCAACCGGACTAGCAACCGGACTACTGAGACCAAAGGGCGCTATACTTACTCTAGGTATAAATAGCACTGCGTAGAATTTTGAGAACTAAAGTAGAATGTACTACGTATTTTTAATTTTTAAAGTGTCGTTTCAGTTGTGTGAAAAAGTTTTCAATAACGTATTCTTATGGCTTCATGACTCAACTCCTCTCCAGCATGGCAGCTATTTGCGTGGTAATGGTGCAAGTTTCGGTAAGATTCACGTATTTATAATATAGACTTATATTTTATTGCCAAAAATTCTGATAAAGTATGAGAGTTAAACAGTTATACTTGTTACTTTAAAATTTACTTCCTTTAAAATGTTACCAAATTGTACTTCAGTGTATGGAAGAAAGTTATAAGAACATAAGTAATCTGAAACTTACGTGAAACGTGAGTGGGAGACACTGTAAATGACAGTTAGATGGTTTTACTTTGGAAGCGTGCCAGAAAATATCAGGCCTCTTGTTTTGAGCCTGCGAATAATACCTCCTTCATGCCATGTATGTACTTAAGTTTATTACTCATTCTGTATTACTTACAGCAAGATGCATCAAGTTTTAAATCGGTGAGACTAGTGACGTCATTAGCATTCTTCGTCGCTATGATAATTCAACTGGCCATACAATGTTTTACAGGAAACGAACTCACTCTACAAGTAAGTTTTGTGCCAATATACGTATATCTGCAACGTAGGTAGGTATAGCTTATCATTGAAGCAAAAAAGAATTTCTTGGTAAAAACTTTATACCTACCTGCCGTCGTTTTGAAGAATTGTGTTTCAGTTGAGGCAAAGTTATGTTTCTACGAACTTCAATATAAAATATGTACCTACGTTTGTTTACGCCAAATTCTTTGCGTTCTCACAGAGCCTCGGAGCGGCTTGATGGATTTTAATATTTGAGCCGAGAGGTCCTTAAACTCCTCTTCATGCTGAGATTGACAAAGGATTTACAGTGTAGCAAAAAATATGGTTTTTGGTGGTGGCAATTGTGCAGCATTTTTTACTCTGAATTTATTTTTGTTTACTTTTTCAATGATCAATGTGATTTCATACCGTCCTTTATATCAAAGCTTAGGTAGGGTAGGGTATTCCTTAAGAGCGAGATTCATATTCACTTGATATTTATATAGACTATGTATATTTAACGACGAACATGTATTACCTACTTAGTTACTTTTTATTTCACTTCAATTCAGCGTATAAGGTATCAAAAACATCTTATGTAGGTATATTTGCCCATATATTTCCAAGCAAAATATACCTACAATAGCTATTAAACATGGAAATACGAAAATTTGTAAACGAAACAAAGCAATTGGGGTCCAAACAATCAATCAATTAGCCTCTGTCATTCACTGTCCACTGGATAAACAGATCTCGCAGTAACTCAAATCCCTATGCGCTTTTTAGGCAGGACGCATATCAGATGCGGTCATGCACAGTAAATGGGAATGCATGCCTGTGCGCCAGCGCCGCCAACTACTGATGATGATGATGCGCGCACAGCGACCACTCCGGCTAACAGCTGCCGGTTTCACGTACATGGATAACGCCTGCTTCCTTTCTGTAAGTTCATGCTTCCTTTAATAAGGTAGAGCTAAAAGCTTAGAGCTCTTTGCACAGGCTTTAGGTAATTTAAGGTGTTTGGCCGCACCAAGCCTTTGGGATCAAGGCAATCTCCCCTGAAAAACCCGTACAAGTCTTGATTGACGGGCTGCAAAGCTCTAGGCACTCTGTTCTCTTGGGGTTGGGTCAAACGGTAGCCGTATTAATTGTAGGTACCTATATTTATTAACCGATTTATCTTAAATTATTAAATTTTTATTTTCAGATCATGAAAGCAGCATATTCTTATTATGCTGTTCTGAGTCAAAAGCAATAAGTCAACTCCTAGAAACACCTTGGTTGCCGTCATCGTAACAAAAATACGTTATACTTCTTATAATTTAATTGTATTATTTATTGATATCCACTGAAGTTTATCGCACATAACTACATTCTAAACTATCACAGTTTCTTCGTACGTATAAAAATTATAAAAGTAATTAGTGTACTTTACAAGTAGTCACGATTTACGAACAATTTTAAACTGTACAGTTTTAATAACTTAAAATACCTATGTATTTATAATTAAATAATAATGTAATTATTATCTATCTATTAAGATCTATTAAATGTTATTGACAAATCATATATTTCTATACTATATTTCTTCAATTCTGTCTTAAAAGCGAGGTGATTCATTACATCGTGGGCACGTTAAGTCTTCACTCATCACTCCCGGTTACCATAATATATGAACATTTTTCAGGAGCCGTCGTTACGGGTAGTTTGAACCCTAAAAACGAACAATATCAAGTAAAATTCGCATACAGTCAAAACACAATATGGCTACCAGCTGCCATACAATATTGTTCCATAGCAAAATGGGACTTTATGGGACGATAAACGACGCTATTATTCCATACAAAGTTACTGAATCCTTTGCATCTTATTTACAATTAGTAAACACCTTTATTCCTTCCTTCCTTGGCACCTGGCTACATAAGCAGAAGGCACATATTGACACCGCCACTGCAAAAAACGGCATTATATAATGGACTTTAAAGCGATGCACTTAAAGTTCAAAACTTACTTTTTGCAGAGTAATTGAAAAAGTGTAAAGAAACTGTTTTCATTTCATTTTAAACTTTAGACGTATAGAAATAAAGTCTAAAATTTAATGTAATTTTTTGCAGTGACTGCGGCATCACAGTGATTTAGCTATCTTTAGTAGAATCGAGGGCCTGGTGAAGGACTATGAAGAAGGCGGTATTTGATTTTAAAAATACATTCTTGGAACTGATCTAAATTCCAGCTTGAGTATATTAGGTATTGAGTCTTCTAAAATGATTTCAAAAATTTTTTTACGTCACATCTTTCTCATTCTAGTTTGATTTGTATTCTGAATAGCATGAAATCATGTGACATACCTAGACATGTAGCAATTACGGGGCATGGAATTTAATTGTCTTGCTCGCCTCGACGTGCTGTATCACTTGCTATGGAAGGCAATGCATTTCAAACGTCATGCTTGATTAAGGCCCTCTATTCCTGCAAAAGTAGGCATTTATAGCGATCCCGGCCGCTCGTAAAATATTACGCGCGAACGCAGTGACGGTGAACTCGGCGAATGACCCCGCCAGCGTCACAGTATAGAAATATGCAGTAGGAAAACTTGATTTGACTTAGAAAATTAAATGCAGTTTTTTTAACTTTATTTAGTTATATGATTATATATATAAATATTATATATTATATATATATATATATATATATATATATATTATATATATATATATATTATATATATATATATATATATATATATATTATATATATATATATATATATATATATATATAAATAAATACGAAATTAAAAAAACTGTATGAGTTTGAGAACTGTTTGTTCTATGTGTTACATTATAATAATAATAATGCTTGTAATTTTACAAACATTTGTTTGAATTGATGCTAACGGTTACTTTATATAATCGCACCGTTCGTCGTCGACAGGGCAGTTAAATACCTAAAGTTAACGAGATTAACAACTTTTTTCGTGCGGGAATCCCCTCGGATACCCCCCTGCCGGAGCCGGAAGGGGAGGTTATGTCGGACTCGAACCGACTTTTTAGTCGGTTCTAGTCCGACTGTGGGCACGCCGACTGTGGGTCGTGGTGCTAGTTTTTATGAAGTATTTATATAAATTTACACTGTACCTTCTTTTTTTCGTGCGGAAATCCCCTCGAATACCTCCCCTGCCGGAGCCGGAAGGGGAGTTTATGTCGGACTCGAACCGACTTTTTAGTCGGTTCGAGTCCGACTGTGGGCACGCCGACTGTGGGTCGTGGTGCTAGTTTTTATGAAGTATTTATATAAATTTACACTGTACCTTCTTTTTTCGTGCGGAAATCCCCTCGAATACCTCCCCTGCCGGAGCCGGAAGGGGAGGTTATGTCGGACTCGAACCGACTTTTTAGTCGGTTCGAGTCCGACTGTGGGCACGCCGACTGTGGGTCGTGGTGCTAGTTTTTATGAAGTATTTATATAAATTTACACTGTACCTTCTTTTTTTCGTGCGGAAATCCCCTCGAATACCTCACCTGCCGGAGCCGGAAGGGGAGGTTATGTCGGACTCGAACCGACTTTTTAGTCGGTTCGAGTCCGACTGTGGGCACGCCGACTGTGGGTCGTGGTGCTAGGCCTGAGGTGAGGTTGTCATCGAAATATCCCTCGCACCCCGGCTGACCCAAGGCCAGTAATTCTCCTGGGTCTGCTGGGGTGCGAGAGATATGCGTTCGGCAATCTCACTCCGGCAACCAAGGACCCAAGACGGCGTGCGTTTTAGTCGGTTTGAGTCCGACATAACCGCCTCCACCGGCTCCGTGGGGGTGGTATCCACGAGGATTTTGCGCACGATAAAAAAAGGCCAATAATTAAACTAACCTACCTAAATATCAAAATTATTCTATCCTAAACTTAAACTAAATTTATATTTATTTACACACACACAAATTATATACAATGTACGAATATTGTAGGTACTAGGTACCCCTGTACTGATATAGATAAAATATGAATTATAGAAAATCGTAAGTAGCATCTTCAGTAGTAATACTGATATTCTTATACTATGGCGCTATGAGCGTAATATTTAGGTATGATAATTTTTTAAATTACCAATCGGAGTTAGAAATTTATTTGAAGGAATTTTTTTATAGCATTATGTATGCTAACTATACAAATCGAATACATAGGGAAAAAGAATCTTCTCGGGCGGGACTCGAACCCGCAGTCTTTCCCTTACAGGGGGAATGCCTGACCAATTCGGCTACCGAGACACGCCCGATATGATTCAAATTTCCCACCTTATACGTCTTTGAGGCGACGTAGCGTCATCTACCGATTTTCTTACGAACTATCGGAATCAATAAATGATGTTACAATCATTTTTAAACATTTATATTTTGATAACTGCGCCCAAACAATTGAAGGAATTTTTATAGCATTATGTATGCTAACTATACAAATCGAATACATACAATTGTTTGGGCGCAGTTATCAAAATATAAATGTTTAAAAATGATTGTAACATCATTTATTGATTCCGATAGTTCGTAAGAAAATCGGTAGATGACGCTACGTCGCCTCAAAGACGTATAAGGTGGGAAATTTGAATCATATCGGGCGTGTCTCGGTAGCCGAATTGGTCAGGCATTCCCCCTGTAAGGGAAAGACTGCGGGTTCGAGTCCCGCCCGAGAAGATTCTTTTTCCCTATGTATTCGGTTAGAAATTTAGTTTATGGCTTTGCACGACTTCTTTAGCTTGCGTTGTTTATTGCCCATATTGAATGACTTGCAACAATTTATTATAAATACGTAAAACCGATTGATTGGTGCACGAAACTGTCGCGCAAAAACTGGCACAGGTCCTACTTCGGTAAGCGCCAGCGCGCGACTGGCGCAACTTTTCGGGCCTCAGCGGCGCGAGCACTCGCGAATTTAGTAGGTATTTAAATATAACTTTAAAAATTATTTCATAATATAGTCAAAATCTGCGAAAATGTCTAGACATATGTAGTGGCTTTAGTTTAGTACAAAAATTTTATAGAAAGCATAAGTAATTTAGTCATAATATTAAAAAAAAAATAACGAAAAGGGGTAACTTTGGGATTTTTTTCTATCGAGTGAAGTTCATCAGATCTGGTAACTGAATGCGAATTTGACTAGACTGGATCCTTAACTAATATATATCTTTTTTTCGAAATTTAAAACGCTTTTTCCTATGATTCAAATGCTTTTAAAAAACTCAAAATGCGGCCTACCTGGCCTTAATTTGAAATGTAAGGATAGCGTGTATTATATTATGGTTAATTTAATCCATATTTGAAGTCACTCAAATTCATTCAATGTAAAACACTGTCACCTACTACTCCCATGTGTATACCTAAATCGATTGTACGAAACAAAAATGTAGTCACTTATATTAATGACCTCAATTTTGCTGTCATCTGTTAAAGGAGCCAAAATTATTGTAGAGGCATTATGATATTGACATGTAATTTGTACAAAGTGAATGATCAAAGCGTTAGAACATTTCAAACACTTATTGAACTTCAATTGTCTTCACCTTCTGCATCGCGAACGGACATGCCTACGTGCATCGTGCACGTTGGGTGCATCGATGTCTATGTGGACAAGCAGTCGATTGCCTTGGATATTACGGATTATCTTGCAGCAGGAGCGCAGGCCGCATGTCTCGTGATGCCAATATTAACGACATTATCCGTCGGGCTCTTGTCAACGCCGGCGTGCCAGCTATACTTGAACCTGTTGGCTTTGTGCGCGACCATGGCAAGAGGCCAGACGGTATGTCGTTGGTGCCTTGGAAGACGGGCAGGCCTTTGGTGTGGGACGCGACTTGCGTCGACACACTGGCGCCTCCCTATTTTCCAATGATGCGCTACTGCTGCATCAGCGGAGACTCTCAAACGGTGCAAATATACTAATTTTAACTGATAATTATATTTTTGAGCCGCTTGGAGTCGAAACGTTGGGTCCGTGGGGTCCAAGTGCGCGCACGCTTTTCAAAGAAATAGCGAAGTGAAGTGTGTTCCTGTGACCATAGGGCTGGCCTTTACCTCGCTCAAAGAATTGCTATCGCTATAGGTCGACGGGTAGGAATTCTACGATGCCTAAAGTTACAGTCTCTTCGCCCCTTTATTATTTTTTATTCTCATTTTGTATATATAGTTAGCATAGTATAGTATATTTGTTGTGGAACATAATAAAATATTTACATCCCGCATCCAAAAATTTGACACAATTTTAATCTAACGATTACAGACTAAAGTTGTTCATATATCGTTTTACCAACTATACACGACTTTATAT
The DNA here is from genome assembly GCA_914829495.1 of Eilema sororculum. Classification (NCBI taxonomy): domain Eukaryota; kingdom Metazoa; phylum Arthropoda; class Insecta; order Lepidoptera; family Erebidae; genus Eilema; species Eilema sororculum. Next base: position 11,945,891 of record OU618543.1, on the reverse strand, counting down.
AACGTAACAAATAGTCTAACCACTTTGTGTATTAATATTTTACGAATCATAGTTCAAGGAGAGGCGGCTTCGGAGTAACAGAGCGGGCTCTTTCAGTTGTTTTAACGTCCAGGACTGTCATTTCTTCAGACCTGCAAATAAACGAAATAATAAATAAAGGGTTAAAATATCAGATATAATCTGATATAAGTTGTTTATCGGAAAATAGCAGAACTTTAAATATGATTGGAATATTAAGTTTTTGTCACTGTCGTTCCAATGCGCAGAGAGAGGGTTATTTTCCAATATTCACAACACGAGGGCAGCGGTACAGAGTAAACAGGGGTGGAACTATATACCCTAGCCTCATTCCTCTTCTTTTTATCCCGTTGTTCAAAACGGAATTTGATTTCATGCGTGTGGTGGTAGGTTGGGTGGATATGTCTAATGACCTAAGCCTAAGTGGGCAACTTGGGGCATACGACCGGTAAAAAGACTTTTGATTGCATATTAATATAAAAAGTCTATATGTAAAAGTACACACCGTTCGTCTTCAGTGTGCCCTGCGTTGTAGAACACGTCTGGTAGTGGAGAGTCGTGTTGGCTTAGCAAGGAACTGCCAGCTCTTGGAGAATGAGGGCCATGTGTTGCGTACGGTGAAAATGGTACCGCCGCTCGAAGTGCTGCCAGGACTAGGAGCATGCCACCTATAGTTAAAAGATAGATATGTATTACCGTTAGAAAGAGAGATCCGGTTCTTAGCATTCCATGGATTCACCGTGCGGTCGCCGGGTCCATGGCGTGGTACAGAGAGGAACACTGTGACGGCACCTGGGACTTGCGACCCAGGTGTAGGTTTAGGGTGGCCACCTTGTGATGCATCAGCGCTCACCTCCACCGTCAGTCGTGTTCCCCCCTCTACCTATCCAAATTTGGTAAGATCCTATCAACGCCGTTTTAGATATTCGTTTGAGTAAGGAGCTTACTGAAGCTCTTGGCAATCCGAGGTCTTTAAATAAGTTATACAGGGATTTAGCTGGAATTCCCCTTGCTCCTACTTCCACGGCGTAGAGTTTAACCACATAGCCATTTTTGGTCAACTCGTTGGTCAGGTCAAAGTATTTGTTTATTTTTATAGCGTGGTCTTTAGGTATGTTAGTTTCCCACGGTACTGTGAGTTCTACTAGTACTGCACGCTTTTGCTGTTTAGAAAATAGGAATATATCGGGTCTGGATGACGAGGCACAAACATCCTCCGGTATTTTATAGTGTTTCTCATTCGAATCTGCGAGTAATGTCCAATCAGCGGCTGCTATCAAAATTGAGTACGGCTTTTGATTTGTCTTTTTTGAGCAGCCTTCCTTTACAAACGCGACGTCATTTCTTTGGTTTGTGGTTAAACCCTTTTTCGCTCTAGCTACCGCCAAACTTACCGCCTCACGTACGATTTCTAATACCTTATCATGTCGGCGCGAGTAATGACCCCGGTCTAATAGCGTCCTACAACCCACCAGTAGGTGCCTAGGAGTACCTATTGCTTCACCACATGAGTTACATGTTTTATCTGTGGCTTTTCCCCATCTGACAAGATTGCTTTGGTCAGGGAGGGTCAACTGGAATGCATTGAGATAGAATTTAAGGAGGGCCGGTGACCAGTCGTATATTAAGGTGCGCCATTTTAAGGCTATGGGAATATAAAATTCACCTAGTGTTAACCATTCGTTTTGTATTTCTAGGTTCATTGCGTGCACTTTGTAGGTATTATTTTCATCTACTTGAAGAAAAGATTTTGTTATGTCTTTGTCTGACTGCCTCCTAGTATTACCCAAACCTACCCTATCAGTCTGCGAGCCTATCATGATTTTTTTATGGAATTGGAGGCGCGACTCGAGCTCTTTAGTACTTTGGTCTTTTGGAAGAGCTTGCACGATTTCGTCTTTTGATTTCGCTAGGACGTGCATTTTGGTTACTCTTAGATGTTTATAGAGTTCCGATGGTTTCTTGAACGTCATTCCAAAGTTATTTGAGGCTCTATATAATGTCGATGGGTCTGCCGACTGAGCTAGCCCCAGCCACGACTTCAATGTCTTCGTAACATTCGCATCTACTTTTTTGAGGAGGCTCTGGCTTATATCATAAACAAGAAACGGCCAGTTAAGACGCGAGGTTAAATAGTTGTCGTAAATCCACGCTTTTTTAACATTACTTAGTGGCTGTTGATCTACCTTTTTTATATCGATAATGAAGTTATTAATTACTTCTTCTAAAGCTGAAGTGCAACCTCTGTTATCTATTTTTCTTCCGAGAAATTTAAGCCAGACTGTTAGGCCCGTATTCTAGAACGAAACTCAGTCATGAACCTCGACTTGAAACTATGTAGATTGAAATAGGTACCTTCAGATTGTTTTCTGGAGCTATACTGGAGTGTAGAGTTATAAACGCTTACCGTGAGCTATATTCTAATGATAAACTGAGTATTGTTCTAGAATATGGGCCTTAGTGCAGTTTTCTATAACATTCATCATCATCCCAGCGTTGTTTTCGGTTTTATTTTCGCCTCTTACCCTGTGGTCCGCTTACTTTTGGTTAGGTATATAATATTTTTTATGGTAGAGCAGACCGCAAACTATTGTTTGTTGCAAAATAAAACTTGGCAGGTATAATAAAATCCAGCCGATTAAGAGAGGATCCCGGACCCCAAAACGCCAGTCCTGGATTGGCATTCGGACTAAGAAAATTTTTATTTAGGAGCGTATACTAAAATGCATACCTGATATGGAGGCCAGTAATGTAAGATTAGCAAATAAAAGCGCAGTTGCTATGCAGGCGTAGAAAGGCGCCCGCGCTCTGCCACATGACCATCGCATGTAGTCCCAACAGCGAAGGGACATGGTGTATTCCCCACGTCGACACAGCAAGTCCACGAACAGTGCAGCTACCCACATAGTCTCCAGTACTAAGACGAACGCTGCACCTGCACTGCACAAACAAAAAATCTGCTGGTCTAAAAAGGCCGCATTGTGCGATTTCGCAAAAAAACAAGCAACTTTATAAATTTCCATAAGGTTTTCATCGATTTTTATAAAATTCCTAAAATGGTCACTCGTTTAAGCGGAATCAGAAGAATTCATTTACTAAGCAGATTCTGATTTCGTGTAAATATTGACGCATGGCAAAAATAAAAATCGCGTGTTAACGATTCTGATGTTACGTCTTCGGAACTTGTATTTATTTTAGAAGTTGGGAAGCAAGAAAAATGTTCAGATTATTTTTGGTATAATTTGAACAGCCTCATGTTGGTTTGTCAAATTCCATGTATGTTTGACTGTAATTTGCCAAACGATAACCATATCGTTTGGCAAATTACAGTCAAAGACTTTGAAATTAGTTACGTAAATTTATTTTCGGAAGTTTTATAATTATCCATTATTAAGTGTCAAAATTAACAGTACTCACAGTAAACCTGGTGCTATGTCATAGCCCAATACCAGCAACTCTGTTCCAGCACCGCTCATCACTGTAACAAGAAATTTGATACTTAGATAGGAATGGTAATGCAGGGTGTACGAGTCCACCAAGATCTGCAGGGTTGGGGTCTCACCTGGAAGCCGGTACCTAAATCTGTTCATTGACGGATGAGGCTCTGGCCAAACTATCCTCTTGGTGAATCAGACAGCTGTCGCTTTAGTTAACACCCAGGCTCCTAAGTCTGAACTGATAATGATGGTAATGAATGTGAATTTTGAATACTACCTTCAAATTCGTATTCTGTACTTATTGTTGAATTATTTTTTGTTAAGATATTTACATACCTAGTATGTAGAATTCTCTACCTTGGGAGGAAGATTATGCTTCTGAATATATTGATAAAATGAACCCATTCAATTTAAGGTCTTGTTTGAAATTGAGTCTCAAAGTGCACTGATGTGCAACCTAGTCTTGTTAGTATCCTACCTAACATCTCTCGGAAGCACTATACCACAGTATTCAGTATACATTAGTATTCATCAATATTCATTAGATAAACTGTGACTACACTGTCATTAGATTCACCCGACCAAACATCCATAAAATGCATTAGTCCCAACATCACCTCAGTGTTTCCTAAGAAGGTTTTTCTAAAACAAGATGTCTAATTGACTCGGCGAACTTCATACTTACCACCGTTTTTTGTTTGCCCACGTTGGCTCAGATCCCGTTCCCGCTGCGCCCTCTACTATATTAATCACTAGCTGACCCGTCCCGGCTTCACCCGGGAAAATTTCGTATTCCATAGTTGATAGTGACCTAAATGACGAACATTCCATACAAACGTTTATCACCTATTTTACCCTCTTAGTAATTAAATTTTGAAAAACTCTGACACACGTGTTCATTTATTTTTTTACAGACACAGGTTTCCGAAATTTAGTACATCTAACTCTGAAAATGACGGACTTTCATATAAACTTCCATTAGTTATTTTACCTCTTTAGTAGCAGAATTTCCAAAAATCCTCTATTACTAGATGCTTACATCTTAAAATGCATCTACTGTCAATATTTCAAGTTTGTAGGTCCAGCGGTTTAGGCTCTGCTTTGATGAATCAGTCAATCAGTCGGGACAAGAAATTTTATAAGTATAGATATAATATAGGTGTGATGTGGTGTGAATCTCTTTAACTAAATCTTAGCTCTTAGTTAGATTTTCAGACTGCAGCCTTATTTCTAGCGATTTTCTTAAACTTCTCAAAAAGTTTGAACAGTTTTCCTGAGAAAGCAAATCAACTGGTACATACCAAGCACATTTGGTCGTTCATTCTCAATTACCATAAAAAGGAACTCCGCCAACGAACACAAATTAAATTTTCTTCCTTATATAAAAACTTTCCTCCTTTCTGAAGTCGGTTAATAACTGCGCTAGCAATTTCTATCTCGCGTAACAAACACCCTTTGTTCAACGAAACTTTGATATATAGAGTAAGCAAATCCATTGCTACTATGCAAATCGTGGGAACTCATAAATTATGAACTACTGCATATATGTCTCTAAACGGTAGTTAGAGCAAACTTGTGTGAACCTACTGCAAACTGAGCATTTATTTAGAGCATACTCGTAGCAGACTAAAATAATATATTAAGGCCCATATTATAGAATGAAACTCAGTCTGAATCTGGATTTATCTGAGAACAGACTGTATAGGCCATATGTCAAACTATCAACCTGTCTATACAATATGTCCTCAGATAAATCGTGACTCAGGCTAAGTGTCATTCTAGAATATGTTCTGTAATGAATACGGAAATCTGTATAGATGGGTGCCGAACCGCCGGCACTCGCGTCCTCTTCGATTTTCGAAAAGGGAAACGACTCAGACGGAACTTGAAACCGCGAGCATTCCCTTACAGGTGAACGATCTGAACACTGAGCTACCGAGTCACGTCTTGAGTGTTCCAAATTCTCCTCTTCAACAATCTTGGCGCGACTTTTCCAATGTTAATCACTTTGAATAGTTAGCATACTATAATTACTATATCATTATATTAAAGTATAATAATTGCATAAATGTATTATTATTGCAATTTTATAATTTCTTTAGAATTTACTTAAACTCGCGACCTCTTATTAGGCGTGGCGGTAGAGGTCGCGAGTTTGATCTCGTCCAATGCAAATAAATATATTTATCCGCCTTTTAAACCCACATTACAAGCCAGATAAGTTAGATTTATTTTTAGTCTAGATAACGCTGTATAGAATTTCAGCTGTTATCGGGCAAAGGATACCGGAAATGAGACCAGCATTCCACGTGGAAACCTCTAGGTACAACTAATATATTCTAATATAAAATTTTCGAGTGACGACTAAAACTATTGTTATTGAATTTATTACTATAGGATCATCTATTGGCGTCAAAAGGTTAAATATCACAGCGGTTCAAGTACAATTCCCTCGAACGCACCTCCAATTCATTGAATTTTTGAAGTTCATAATTATGCGTCTAACAATATTTGATTCTATTGTGAAGTTTTTTTTTAAAATATTTTTCAAGCAACCAAACATCGAAGATAATGGCCTAATATAATAACTTCTGCGATCTTTAACACAACGCTATTTAGACCTGCGCTTGTATTTTGGATTTTGAAAGTAGACAAAATGGAGAAAATACATGATACATTTTTATCCTAATACCTTTAGGCATAGAAGGACCCAAGCTAGATATACAAATTCATGTATTTACGTATATAAATATTTGAATTGAATAGGATTTTTTTTTCTTCCTCTTCCTACTTATACGCCACACAGATTCTTGTATGAGTGGGGATTCCGTATAAAGAATAAGCTGTTACATATTATTTACTGTATTTATTGTACCTGTTGTGCTAAGGGTGAAGATGGATTTATTAATTTCCCATTCTAAAAATATACTTCGCATTAAATTCGTGGCCGGTTCCAAGATGGTTTTGAAAGGTACTCGCCGATTTATTGCTTGACGTATGCGTTTAGTGTTCAAAAAACAGTAATGAAAGTGTGTATGGGATTAGGCCTACTCGAATACAAAAAGTTCAGAAAATCTAAAAGCAAAGTCTTAGCAGAATCAAATCAATAGGACGATATTTCATGGCTTGGCTCATTTCACTAAACCGTGTAGTTTCCCTTTGCCGATAAATCAATGACATATTCACCCATGAAAAACAAATACGATCACGACCTGAAATCGGAAAAAATATGTTGTAAATGATCTAAGAGCCCGTAAACGCCAGTCCTAAGTCCCATAATACATAACGAGGCAAGAAAAATGTTTGCGTAATTAATTAGGTGGGTAGGTACACTGTACGTATTATGTAAAACACTTTGTTAGTATAGAACCTTATGATACTAGACAACAGAACTGACCTTATACTCGTACTTGTCATCATCCTCACAGACCGAGTGCATCCGAGGCCTTCAACCTCGGAGCCCGGGGCCCGCATTCCGGTTTTTTCTCCTCCATTACACACCACAAGGTCTAGGGTCTACTCTCCTTCAGAGACCCATTGAACTACAGCATGGGTAGACTAACATGATATATGAATTTCTGTAGCAGCTGGCAGGAGAGGTGGTGCTCAGATCCCGTAGGTTTTGCTCATGTCAAAAATTCGGGCTATATTAATCTACTATCTTACTATGAAACGTTCATAGGCTTGTGCCTTAAAACATTATGGTATCTTTATATTAATATGTGAAGGAAAATTTTTGGATCCCTTTTTACGAAAATTGCGGGTACGTAGGAGGGTGAGATTTGGCATATTGATAGTTCATACCGAAGAGAAGTGCATAAGATTAATATTTTTTTATAATAATGCATTAAAATACCTTATTTTTATTAAAATAAACGTTACGCACACTATAGCCAATTTTCACACACACATACGCATGTCACTTACGTGTACATACAGTTATTTTTTTAGGCATAGGTAAATCATCACAACAGTTCCATAACTATTTGATTTTTTTTGTTTCTTTAGTTCCTCTCGGAACAGGCTAAGGTACTATGACCACGCTGCCTTATCATCAGTTACAAATATTTTCTTCATTGAAATAACAGTGGATGATATTAATGATGGTGAGATAGTGATGGTGATGTTGATGATGATGATGATAATGATGATGATGATGATGATGGTGAAAGATAAATAGATAATTCATGCCTTAGTAACGTTGTGGGGACTTTACTAAAAGCAATCCAAATCTCCCCAGGATTTGGATTGAACGCGTATAATCACTATTCACTGTAATATGCCACTTTCCTACACGTGCGTTGTCCAAGGCATTCAGGCTAAAAATTCATCATTTTTATACATAAAAACTTGAATTCACACCAATTTCGGAAAATAAAATAATACCGCGATGCGTCCTCTACGCTTTCCGGCCAAAAAAAACCCGTACTTATTTGAAATGTTGACAGCTGACGACATAAAAAAATAATATAAAAAATAGTAAGGAGGTTTTAACTTAATATATATTGATAAATAAATAGGTAACTTTGCATCTCTTTTTACGAAAATTGCGCGAAAGGAGAAGTAGGCAATTCCCCAAAACTTTAATTATTGTTAGTCTGTGGTCAACTTTTACTCAAGTGTTCAATGATATTACATATAAAAAAGAGGCAGATATGTTATTAAAGTGCGCCTGGTGAAGACGCGAAAACGTCCCAATTGGGACGTATCGCATTTAGTATATTATGTCTGGCAAACGCCGAGTTGTCACGTATGTAAGCGCATAATAAAATTGCAACAAAAATGCCATCGTGTTTCTTAAAAAGTGTACAAATTACGATATTAAATTAATAAAACACGAGGGATCTCCTATCACATGTAAGTACATACAATATTACCGATTTATCAGTGTATTTCATTAAAATTGTTTTAATAATATTTTTAAAATAATGGCGGCTGAGAAAAAAGACAGAAACACTTTTTGATATAAGTACGACAAGGACACAACAACACTGCTTATATAGATTATCAGTACAGATGCGACATAGGGTAATTTTCACTTTACTGCCTAGGTACTAAAGTAATAATTGACATGTTGTTCAGTTTTATTTGTTATTTTAAATTCAGTGACAAAATTTTTGTTTTATTTATTTGTTATCCTTTAAATAATTGTAATAACCTAACTTTTTTTTCAAGGTTTCCGACTAATGAAGTTCGACTTCAAGAGTGGATTGCAATTGTTAGGGAACAACGAAATGAGTTTGACTGGACACCTTCAAAAAGCAGCAGAATTTGTAGTAATCACTTTGAAGGCACTGAGAGATATACTTCGAAATAAGGTCGAACATTGCTGAGGAAGAATATAAATAATTGACAAATATACCACTGTTCGGCTTCATTCTGCTCATAAAAATAATCCCGATATAAAAAACTTTCTAAGAGGCAGAAAAGAAATAAATTAAATTCATTTGAAGGCGTTTATTTTTTTATTATAACGTCATTGCGTCACTATGGTTTTATTTTCGAGAAGTTTCTTTATTATCTTTTTTAATTTTTATCATTTTCCGAAGTAAATAATGACGTATTATTTTTTCATCGAATGTCATTTCTTGCCTACCAAAGAAATACCCCTTCTGTTCAACAAAATCATAATCTATGCTAAAAAGCCATACTAGAACGAACGAGACGATTGCAGTCCGAATCATTCCGAATTATAGCTATCTTTTTTACTCACGTGCTTATCCCATCTTTCATACTACTTTAACGCTAATTGTCAACTATTGTGCACTGACACATTGCTGGATCAGATTTGAGGAGTCAGTTACTATGAACGTAACATTTATCTTGTATAAAATATCATTGCAAGTGTTCATACTTTTTTTTAAAGCTTTGGTAATACGCACAGTCCTATACCTATTTGAAATATTCACAGCTGACGAATAAAAAAAGAGATACAAAAAAAATTGTAAGGAGTTATAAATTAATACCATTATTGATTAATAGGCGAAGCAGGGTGAAGTTAACACTTTGTGTCAGTTTTTACGAAAATTGCGTGGACGGAGAATACGATATTTTCCAAACCTTTATTAGTATGTAGTCAACTTCAGACATGATAGGTATAGTTATTATTTGTCTATAGTCTTATATACTGAAATACCGCTCTTTTTGAAAAAAAAACTCAATATAAACGTTAATAATGTTAAAACTTTTAATTTTTAATTATTTATGGTCGAATTTCGACCACCGGGCGACCACTAGTACATATTTAAACTATGAAGTGTAGTTGCGTTTGTCAAGAGTCAAGACGATGACTTTGCCTAAACAACGCAATGAACTGTGAAAGGAATTCGGAATTTTGTTCAGTATTTCGTACGAAAACGCTGGGATTAAAACATTAATTATTTACTAGGAGATACCTCCTTGCTTTATGCAGTCAGTTGTTTGTATTATAACATTCTTACTTGAAGGACTGAGCCAACTTTATAAGTAGGTATCTAAGTACACATACCTATTGGATTAATCATAATAAGTGTGGACTGTAGGTAACTCATTTCTACCTAATTCCTGTCTAACTAAATATTTTGATGAGTATTTCCTATCAGAGAACTGTTTATCGATTTTTATACATATCTAATATTTCCGATAAATGTAATAAGTACCCATTTTGAGTAGGTAAAGTCAGTATCACAAAGATGTTTACGTAAAGAGTAGTCAAAATGATCTTAATTTCGTTTTTTTTATCCCCTTTCAGTTGACTGATTGTTCTGATATTTGATATACATAATAATACCATATAAATCAATAAAACAGTTTGATTTGCACTCAATATGAGAGTTTTTAGATCATTTTGAGACTTCGTCGTCAAGATATTTATGACGCTGACTGTACAGTTAGTATCAGATCGATCATGACGAACCTACAAAGTACTCAAAATGATCTTATGCCTTAATTTCCCCCCTTCCTATTGTCGGATGGTTCTGATATTTGGTACACGCCTTTACTTCGGTCAATAATACAATTTAAATCAATATAACAGTTTGAATTTGCTCTTAATAATTTGGCATTATGATTTGGCATTTTGAAACTTTGCCGTCAAGATCATTCTGATACTGACTGTACCTACGATGAGATCCCAAAATTTTCTTGGTATCTATAAACTCCATACGTGGGCCGAACGGTCGTTTAACTCAAACTGTCGTATCATGACATAGGACTTATACGTGAGTGGACTTGGAACGTTCCATTTTCCTCTAGAAGCACTAATAGAATGTTAAAATAAATAATATTTTTTATTGAAACCTAGGATATTGTGTTACTGATTACATTGTTCTAGACAAATATGCAATTTAACTTCGAACAATGGGTCTGTGAAGTTTTTATTGTATGAATGGTTTTATAACTGTTTCGATTGAATGCGGTGTGCTGATAAAAATGCTATTTTATTATGTAAAATACTGCAGCTTTTCTTTTTAAACGGTTTTATTTATTTAGCTTGCTGCACCAACGCATCAGTGATTGAATTTCATTCATCCCCTTTCTGCTGGCTGGTTGATAGTTTTATTTATATACTTTAGTTCGACAATGCAATTACATTTTATAGTCAACATTAAGACTACAATTTAAAATCATTTAGATAAAAAAATATGTTTTAAGATTAAGTACCTACTTTTTTTAATGAATTTTATAGCATTTATATGCTAACTTTTTTTTCAATTCGAATACATCGGAAAAAATTAAATGCTCAAGTGGGACTGGAACCCACGACCTTTCCCTTACAGGGGGAATGCTCTTTCCACTGAGCTATTGAGCCACACCTGAATCACTTTAAATTTCCCTTCTCTTTAAATCCGTCTTTAAGGGCGACGGTGGAGCCATCTACCAACTTTCTTGCAACTGTTGGAACCAATGAATGATTTTTCAACAATTTTTAAACAAAATTAAGTACTTGTTTTTTCTGATTTAATGAAAAAAAGGCATGTATACACCAAAACTCGCAACTCTAGTTCCTATTTTCTGGTTGCCTATTCCATCGGGCCATTTTAGTTGGCATAATTTCCATTACATATTTTACATAGGTTACCTATGCAAAGAATCTTTTGCTCAGAAGGTACCTATCTAACATTGTAACTTGTCACACATAAAACCGAGACTGGAATGCGATCTATGAACCTGAATAAATATAATCTGTACCTAATATGGAATGTGAGGACTTCAACAGTACAGTGGTTTTTTGTTCACGTGATTTATATAGATAATGTAACTAGTAAACAAGAGAACGCCTTATGTGGGCCTGAGTCAGTAGGATATTTCGTTATCACTTTACAACTTGGCATATTTGGTTTATCTAAAATTCACACAGTAGACAGGCCCTTAGATGATTATTTCCGTATTCCTTTCAACACTTTTAAAGTACCTACTACATACGTATTTAAGCTATGATCTATTCTGCGGTACTACTTTAGATTTGTGCCAAATCATTGGCGTAGGCAGAGGGGGGGACGGCTCCTAGTAGTATTATGTCTTCACCATTTTTAATTTCAGACCTCCGTTCTTAAGCGCGTCCTTCTTCATTTTCACACGTCGCACCAATCTGCTCCTGTCCGCGTCCATCAGCGCAATATCATCAACACACAAGAGCAACCATGGAGGCTCCTCATGTGAGGAGCTCTCTGATGCTGTCCGACAAAACGATTAATAATACCACGCTGAACCAATAAAGACTAAGGACGGATACTTGGTACAAATGTCTCGGATAGTGTCATTGTAAGCCTCTGGAACTCCTTTGGATCGCAGTGCCCACCAGATCATCTTACGAGAAACACAGTCGAAGGTCTTTTCTGTGTATAATAACAGGCAATGCAGAGGTGTATTCTTCGCCCTGTATTTCTCCGCAACAATCCTTAGGGCATACGCCAAATCCATGGTCCCGTGACCGGGATGAAACACAAACTGATACTACAAGTTTCCGGAAGTCCTGTCGTATCCGGGAGTCGATTATCCTCTCGTAGAGCTTAATGTTGTGGCACATTACCTTTATGCCGCCACACTCCTGCACCGATACCTTGTCAAGACTGGCGTGATGATACAAAGGAACTCTTAAACTAAACTAGATAAATCCATCGATTTTGGACTTCATTGTTTTGTCTTGACAAACACTCTAGTACTTGTTATAATAATTTGGCATTCAAAGTCAGAAAATAAAACAGGAAGGTGGCCATAGGAACTTCTAATCTAAATCAGATAAATTCACCGAGTTAAGGCCCATATGTTTTGTCTTAGAAAACCGTCTCGTGTTAGGTAGCTATAGGAAATCTGCCTTCCGACACCATAGGCTAGAAGCTGGCTACGTTCATGTGCTATAATAATGTCTAACAATTGGTGTCTATCTCATGTCACAACATTTGTTTAATGCATGATAGTTAGTTCTCGTATACTGAATTACTTTCATACATTAAAACATGGCTGCGTGGTTCCTGGCTGAGTAGAATTTAGGCCACCCCATCTCTTCTCATGCCGTGTCTTACAAGGCGACTAAGGGATAGGGCTGATAAATACAGCCCAGACTCAGCCTGCATGCATGGTTCCAGTCAATAATAGTGCCCAGAATGGCGGAATAGGCTCACCCCCTATTACTTGGGACCCGACTCGTGAAATGTGGGTATTAGGTCACCGCTGCCTAACCCTCCAGTGATAAAGACGTGAATATATATAACATAACATAAACTCACGCCTGTATTCCCCGAAGGGGTAGGCAGAGGTGCTAGCACCCACATTTCGCCAGTTTATGTTTAGGTCCCAATGTAATAGGTGGCGAGCCTATTGCCATTAACCGGGCACTTATAAACCTGCGATAAATACACACATAACTTCGAAAAGCATCGGAAAGTCATTGGTGTGTGCCATGGTAAACCTGGGATCGAACCCGAGACCTCGTCTCAGCAGTCCATTACCCATACCACTAGGCTGTATTAAAATATCGTATAAATTATACTTATAATAAGTAATTATTGTAAATTGTACTTATTGTAATTTAGGTATACAGGTTGTACGGAGGCCTCTTCAAGATTTGAATCCAACCTCAATTGGTAGCTGCTACGCCTGCTGATTAACGAATGAGACTCAGACGCAGGCTTTATCATTCATCAGATGACAGTACGCAAAAACTAAGATAGGCTAAATCAAAAGTAAGAGTAGGATTGCAAATCCTAGACTCCAAAGCACAAGCTGAAGTTGGAACTAGAGCTTTATAATTTCATCATCGTCAAAGATAAAAAGTAGACTGCGTACAGTCAACGTCATAAATATCTTGACAAAGAAGTCTCAAAATGGTCTTAAAACTCTCGTATTAATAACAAATTAAATTGTTTTATTGATTTAAATGGTAGTATTGTCCAAATTAAAGAAAGGTGTGTACCAAATATCAGAACAATTAGTCAACTAAGAGGGGGTAAAAAAACGAAATTGAGATCATTTTGAGTACTTTGTCCACGTCCACACTTTAAACACGCCTAACTTTTTATTTTTAGAATGAATAACCCAATCATTTCCACTTTTATGTACATAATATCCATATCCATACTAATATTATAAATGCGAAAGTAACTCTGTCTGTCTGTCTGTCTGTCTGTCTGTCTGTATGTTACGCTTTCACGCCTAAACCACTGCACCGATTTTGATGAAATTTGGTATAGGGGTAAGTTAGACCTTGAGAAAGGACATAGGCTATGTTTTGTCGCGATAACCGACATCCACGCGGGCGGAGCCGCGGGCAAAAGCTAGTATGTGATATAATAATTATAAAAATCATTTCCCGCATTTATTTGGTCATAAATCTAAAAGCTAGCAAAACAAAATGATATCAATACTCATATTTTTGTGGTTCACGTCGCAATAGATGCTGTACAGACGTACACATCTAATTATGCGGCGATTGAATATGAGTGGATCTAACAGGAGTCAATCATTTTGTTTGTTTATTCAACGATGTAGAACTATGTGTCCATTGACCGAGATGTTTGTAAAATAGTTGGGGTTTTCCTCGATTTTACACATACTTAGGTACCAAAATATTTTATTTTGTTTTATAATAAGGAATTCACGTATTATTTCAAATCTAATCAATAATAATTAGTATTATAATGTACTAGTTTTGCCCGCGGCTCCGCCCGCGTGGATGTCGGTTATCGCGACCAAACATAGCCTATGTCCTTTCTCAAGGTTTAACCTATCCCTATACCAAATTTCATCAAAATCGGTTCAGTGGTTTAGGTGTGAAAGCGTAACATACAGACAGACAAAGTTACTTTCGCATTTATAATATTAAAGTATGGATATGGATTATTTTGTCTCGAGCGATGTTTATTTGATGAAACCGCGGATTATCTATTCTGTTACCGTGGGCAACACACTTAAGGTTTATAATCGATCTGTTGTTATAGAAATTACTCAATATTTTCACGAGCAATTACTGTAATTAAGAAAGCCATACTCAATAAACCGAATTAATAGTCATACATCCAAATGAGAGCCTTCATGTCGACGTCTCAGTTTCAAGAGTTGTGTCCACATGCCTCCGTGAACAGTCAAGAGTCAAGGCAAGTTGGATGATGAACTTTCTGACGGGACAGTCGAGTATGTGCTACTCATATGTATGTACATATGTAGGGTGTGCGTTGTTTTTTTATAGACAAAAGTTTCATATAATTTCGTTTTACAGAAAATTTTTCGCATAATTTCGTTTCATAGAATAATCAATATACATAATACTTACTTTAAAGATTTTTAAATCATTGACTTTTGTTTCACATAAATTTTAATGTTAGAATAATCATTTCATAGAATAACAAATCAAATATTCTTCTTTTTTATATTGGTTATTTCATATAAAACTTATTTGCGCAAAGATATTTTCTGGGTGGTTTAAAAAAAAATAACCACGAAGGCTAAGGCGAGAGCTCCGCTTCGCTTCGCCCTCGCCTTAGCCTTCTAACCTGACCTATCCGAGTCGGGGTATTATCTAATTAAATTACTACAAGCAATCGGGAAAAAAAATGTATCTAAATTTTACTGTTTGAAATAGATGGTGGTTAGTGGTTGTTCTTAAGATTCCTTAAATGATAATTCTACAGTTTGATAAGTATGTTAAACAAAAATATGTGAAAAAAAATTCATTAAATTGTGTTTCTGTGAAAAGTGATTCATTGTGGTAAATTGTCTTTGAAACAATAATATTCGAAATAAAAATATAAGAACCAAATATTATATGAAACATTTTCTGTAAAATGAAATTCTATGAAATTTCTTTCTACGAAATAAGGCGCTCCCACATATGTATTTGCTAGTTAGGGTTTAGGTAGCGATGTATAGCACTAGATTTTACCCACGGCCCCGGTCGCGTCGATGTTGGATACCGCAACTAAAATATAGCCTGTCTTTTCCCACGCTTTAATTATATATCTGTGTACCAAATTTCATCATAATCTCATGACAAACGACATCTCCTATTTGAACCTCTTTAAAACCTTTTTTCGTGTTAAAATATATATTTTTTTTCTTAAGAAAATTGTTAATTTTTCTAGCGACAATATCGAGTACATAATTACGAGTTGACATAATACATTATTATGTATGTGTGTGTGTGTGTGTGTGTGTGTGTCTAGGCCTACGTACAATAGCCAAAAAAATAGTATGCACGGACAAAAGAGTCCTCTATCTAAAGGTGTAGGCCATCTCTGTAGCAAATTTCATAAAAATCGGTTCGGTCGTTTAGCCATGAAAGCATATCAGACAGAGTTACTTGCTCATTTTTCGAATATGAATTAACCAGGTTTTTCTTTCGTCCGGTCTTTCGTTAACAGGCAGAAGTTGGGACATAGATTAATGCAATCTAGGCCTGCATTATACAGTGCGGTTTTTCAGTTGGGACAGTGCGCGTAGCACGATTTCTATGCCAACATGGTTCAATCAATAAAACTGCCAAATAGTTTCCGAGGCAGTTTTCTTTTAGGTATGTCCTGTGGTTTCAGATATCTGCTGTTTGAGGAAACAATTCATGAAGCAAGTATTAATTTGTACTGTTATATTTTTTTCTTTCATTACAATCAAACTATGCTTATCTATCTGAAACTAATTCGAAATTAATTAAAAAAATTACTCATTTCAGGTGAATTTCAATTTCATTCTACTACAGCTGTTAGTGGTAACACGGGCAAAAAAATACCCGTGTTACTAGGTACTGGTAGTAAGACTGGCAGTAACACGGGTAACGAAGGAACAGGGCTTCACTGTAAGTTATGGTTAAAATATTAATTAGGTACCTATCTATGCCCAAATGGTTCATCATTATAAAATATGTATGCTAATAAGAATTGGGTTATATAACAGACATGACAACATACGCACATCAAATTGCAGCCTACGCTGAAGTGGTGCGCTGTGAATATTAATTATAATTAATATTCTCAGCACACGTCCATCCACCACCACTTAGTAGGTAGGTAATAGTATACCACCTGCGTACGAGAATTTCTCGAATTTCGTTACTGAGTAAATAACTAATCATCTAGTCTAGTTCTAATAGCACAAGTTTGAGCACCTGCCACCCACCCTCTAGACAAGTGGAAATACGTTTGTAGAATAGAATAAGCAGACTAAAGTTTATTTCTAGAATAAACAGGCAATATTACCTAGTTTGTTGCTGCAGGTTGCTGCAGGCTGTTCTGTAATTCTTTAAAAACGGTAATCGGTTTGTAACGTTGAGAACAAAACCTACCGCTGATAAACATATAACATACGAGCACCATTAGCTACAGGACCTAAGTATATACCTATCTACTAATAGTAGGGCACGCGTAGAAGAAAATTCGGTAGTAACTCGAGTGCGTCAGATTAAGCTAGGGGAGGCTACATACTGTCATATTCCTTCAACCAGTAGTCAGGTCTTAATATGGGTGAGTGCGCAAAAAAAAATTCATCATACGAATTCACACCCACGCCTGTTAGTTGCTAGCTAACAAATTTCCATTTTGAAAAACTCGCGATGAAGCGTAACCTAAGTGCGTGGGAAGCTTGCAAAGATATATCTGTATTTACTCGAACGCGGTCTTTTTTATGTTTATTTTAAAGTTAAACATAATAACTAAAAAACCTTAAAAATAAGACCAAAGTATATGTATTTATTTATTATCATGTTATGTAGACGCTTCCACCAACACTAAAAGTGGTAACTTTATATACCATTATTATTTCTATCATCTAATCTACCAATTCTAATAGGTTTCCGCGACGACACTCGATTAGCTACAAAGGACAACCCCGACTCTCAAACAATCTTGGGCCCGCATGTACAGGGTTGAAAATTAGGCAATATTTAGAGCATCTAAGGACATTTTGTTTGCCTAATTTTCACGACGATTCACAATGGCCAAGTTTGTTAATTCGAGCATTGTTCATAGGTTTTTAGGTTATGTTGTAATACATAATGCGGTCAAACAGCGTCTTATGTTGTGTTGTGTGTGATAGCTACACAAGTTATTCGCGTATCGCTTTTATTTGTAAGTAGGTTAGCAGGTTTTATTAGTATAGAAAAGGGCAGGTCATTAATATTTTTAGTCATTAATGTGGAATGGTCAACTATATGCTAAATAATAAAACTGATATGTCAAAGCAAAGACATGCTTTAGCTACTTTTTTGTTGCACGATATTAAACCTTATAGTTTTATGATATGCAACTGACATTTACTCTAAAGGTGGTAAAGCAATCCTTCCCTACCCTCACTCCAGACGGCAACATCTGAGTGACATCCTTTTGCTACGGTTACCACTTTCCACAAGGCTTTCTTGTTTGCTGTAGTAATATAGAAATAATTATATAAGTAGGTAATAAAATAAAACAACATTATTTTAAAGAATATTATATTTAAAAAAAGTATTTTAATCTCTATCCCGGGTATCTTCCTATTTGGCTTTAGAAATGCTTACACTAGGACTTAGGTCTTTCCTCCCCTTTTTAAGCATCATCATAGTTTATTAAAATATTGTCAAGAAACTGAAGGAGGTGTTATATTGTCTTGGAACCGTGCCCAACCGAGATACCATATTACACTCATTTTGTGGGCACAGCACCTGACTGTTCTCTTACCTACAATACAATTACAGCAATGCTGTAATATAGCATTCCTCCCGCTCAAAGAACTGTCAACTAATATATTATACGTAATAAGTTCTACTACTTATATGCCTGGACTTTATTTTTCCTCTTAACAACCAAGTCGCTTGAGATATTGACAGTTCTTGTAGGAGGTCTGTATCCACACCTCTGCACACTTCAATGACATGCAGAATACACACTTGTCTGTGCCCCACTGGTGATTGTGCTGGTCTGTTCTCTTCCAAACATGCACATTGAGCTTGAATCCAGCAAGATTCGCAAATGATGTCATTTGCATTCACCTTAAACAGAGATCATGTTTTAAGCACTGAATATTCCATAGTCATATAGGCTAGTACTTCATGAACGTTACACATATCAGTCGAAATACATTGTCATATACAAAAGTTCGCATAATTATCTACGGAATTAGGTAGACTCGTAGTAATTTCTATTCTATAGCAGCTATCACACAGCTTGTTACCGTTAATTATAATAACAATTTCAAAAGAGCGAGAAATAACGAATAGGTACTTACTATTTGTGGTGCTACCCATTCACGTATACAAGCTAGTATCGCTGCATCGTTCAATAAATGTCTGCCTATAATATTACACCGATAGCAATTCCACAATTCACACAGAGACTCATTGTGATAGCTTTCAGTCGATGTGGTAAAGTCTAGTCTAGTTTTAAGGCCAAGGTCAACAAATGTAGCAAATAACGGTGTCCGGTAATCAAGCAAGGGTAAATTAGTTCGAAAATCATATACAATTCCCAGAGTAAAAGCAGCAAAACAATGATCTCAGGGAGCCGAGGGAAAGCGAAGCGAATGCGACATTTTCAATGACAGGAGTGAAAATGACATATGATGTATGTTACAGATTATTATGAATTCTATATGATCGATTATTTACATAGACTTTGAATACACTACGATTATTTACAATCGATATTTTGGCTTCCATTATGAAAGATACAGGTGTTTTTCTGATTAGTGAACTGAATAACGAAAATAAAGATGCTACATAGATATTTTGAAATCATTTAATAAAGCCACGAATTTTAAATTCATAGTTATTAGTTATCGATTTGATTTCATAATCGAATCGATAAAGCAAGCATAATCATAGCGCATTTACGAAGATCGGATTAAGTATTACATTCAATGTTTACGAAGCTTGTTGATTAATGAAAATCACATTTTAAAACTTTTGTCGCACTTGGCCATTGCTGATTGTAATGAAGTCTAAACAAAATTATAACACAAAATAGACGAAAATTTTGAGGTAGGTTTGATGTCTGTACACTCAGGCCCAAAATGGGGTATCTCCTTTAGCTGCGTGGCCTTCCTACCTTTATCAGACCATTTAACAAAAAGTCGACCCATCCAAGTTGACGGCCATAATGTTGACGTAGGTAAGTATATTTAAAGATTGTCTTTACAAAAAGCATTGAAGTCGTAATGACTTGAAAAACTTTTTTCTTGTAGATAATGATACGAAGTTATTCCTATTCAAGAAATGTAAATATTGACATCAGCCTTTAGAGAGTGATATGGTGGTAGGTAAGTCTTGAAATTTTTTAACTAAGTAATTTTTTTTTATTTTAATTATAAAAAGGTTCAACCGACTCGCATAACCAAACAGGCAGATTTTTCAAACTTTGGTAACTATTCGGAAATATGAAGTGATAGCTCTAGGTCCGACCTCCTATTATTTCACCACCTCCTCCAACTTTCTTTCTTTACGTCTTGAGAATAAGAATTTCGAGTAAGTACAGGGTTTTCAGGACGCCAATTTTACTGGGTGTGTAATCGCCCAAAGGCAATAGTCGAAATTCGATCGTTACTCCTAGAAACCCAATTCAGTAACGCGAAGTTTTCAAATCACATGATTTCAAATCGATGAAAATGTAGAGCTTCAAGTCAAGAGAGAGAAAAGATTGAAAAAGGTGGTCCCGTTCTACGCAGTAAGCCAGTGTTTGGGGAGCTGGGCACAAGTCCCCAACATCTATGTATCTATCAAACACTTCCTGTATGTGTTCGAATACCAGACTTTAAAAACTATAATATTCAGTCTCTGTATTCTGAGTATTAAATAATAAGACCAAAAGAAACAAACAACAGAAATGTTATACAATCTCATGTTGGGCGGCCTTATTGCAAACAACAATCTCTTCCAGGCAACCGTTTTCCGTATAATCTGTCAAAACAAAATCGTGAAGTTAAGTGATCATGCTTGATTACTTTTTCAATTATATTTTGAAATCTTCATTCGAAAGTTCGCCAAGTTTTGAAAAGACACGTTTTAAAGAAATAATTTTACTGAATCGTCTGATTGGTAGGAAATACAAAATGCTTAATAGCTACCAAGTTTTGCTAACCTTACTTGGGTTAAAGTAAATTGGAAGCAGTTAGTTCTTTTTTGCCCAGATTTCAAGTTATACCAACCATTAAGTACCTAACCAAGATGTATTGTGACGTAAACACCACGTAATTTATTTCATGAATTCGTTGACGAACATCAGATAAAAATGTATACATACCTACCTACCTACCAAATTTTATAAATAAATTTCAAACATCATCTAGGTAGATTTAGCCAAGTATCACTATACTTTGCTAAATATACCTAGATGATATTTTTATAGGTTCATTCACCTCCACCACAACCTGGTCATACATACAAAACATACCTGGTCAAACCGTGATTACTTTTTTCTCCATATATACTATAAATATACTATACTATTTTCTCCACTTTCTGTTGACTGATTGTTCTAATGCGGACAATGATACAATAAAATAGTTTGATTTGCTCTTAATCCTACATTGGTATTAAGATCATTTTGACACTTTGCAGTCAATGTTGTTCTGACGCTGACTGTGCCAGTGGCAAGGGGTCCGAACAACACGATTCCGGCTGGCTCTACAAATGGAAGTGGTGGTAGGGATTTTCACCGTTCGCCACTCTAGTCTGAGTTTAAGTAACTAGTGGGGACTACTGAAAAAAAAAAACAATCCCCACTGGTGGGGATTTCTGGAATAAATCGACCGTACGGTTGACTGTACCTACCCTTACCTATTGCACGTTTTGGGATGGAATAGTAGAGACTTCTAAATTTATGTAAGTAGGTAGTAATGTAATCATTTATTTTGGGGTTAATTGGTATAAAGCAAGAAATCTTACCTTATAAGTAGGTCTATCTTACATAGGTACTTATTATGAATTAACATTGTGAAACTATTGAATTAAGAAAATGAATAATTACTGTACTATTTACATTTGGATACAATTTATTCATAATTTTACGTTAATAGTTTCTTAATTGGCTTCTGTTATACACCAAGGAAACACCCAAAGAAAGAAAAAAGACTTTTTGGTCCGCACTTGGCCTCTTTTTTGGGCCATTAGGCGTGCAACAAACATCAAAGTTAAATATGTACATGTAGTGACCTTATCGCTACGTATTACCATAAATATAACTAAATTATAGCTATTAACTATTACAATACCTAGGTAATTAGCCACATGACGTTCACACTCACCGATTGCTGTGATGAGACCCCATAATCTCGCAAGAGGCTGCAATATGTCCCATAGTTTAGTAGCAAAAGACTTTTTTGGAGGAATTGTTCTTCTTGGTTGTAGACGCGAAGTGCTTTGGGTCTGGAGGGCCACCTCCGGATCCTGTTTATCAGTTGGCACACTCATAGTACTAAAGTCATAACACAACTGCGCGGTTTGTATAAAAAAACCGTATTATTTCAATTCAGCATTTTTCATCAAAGATCTTAGCATCATACCGTTATAAATAGCTTAAAAACATTTTTTTTTTAAATATAATAGGCAACTCTCTACAATATTTGCGTTACACTTGCTTATATCAGTTGTATAGGAAGTTCAGTGTTAATTTTGTCTGTTTTTTTTTTAAATATGTTAATGTTTACTAATCACACAAATTCGGCTGAACACACATTTATATCAAACTGAATCTGGCGCACTGCCCGAATACCAAAATACACCGCCTTGAATATACTCTGGTACACTACGACCCATATACTTTTATTGTTTCTATATATTTTTCATATAAACAAATTAAATACTGCACAATAACACTTCATCACAATAAGTTTCACAGGTAAAAAAATATGTTTTAGATGAGAGACATTTCTAGGAAAATTATCTGTGGTAGTTTTCACCGCGAAAAACGTACGTAGCCGGTTTCCACACGGACATAGCGACACAACCGCGCGCGACTGTACATAGCAAGTAACTGAGGCAGAAAGTAAATATCTGCCCTGGCTGTATTATGTAGATAGATACCTGCCAGCCACCGCTCTCGAGTGTACCTATTATACGAAATGCTCAAGAATCTTGTCGCTTCTCAATATCTCCCCTTTTTAGTAATGTTCTTACTTGTGAGATGAGAAAATATAACATTGCTTCAACATCTTGGATGAATGAAATTATTACAATTGGTACGTAGATACTTATATAGACTCTTAGAAATTTAGAACTGACAACATACTGACAATTTAGGTACCTACTGTACCTACCTATTTCGAAATTGGTACTTATTATTCTGTGGTACTTAGTGGGTCTATTTGTGAATCGTTATACATAATATGGGAAGTCTCTAAACGTTATCTTAATGCGGACGAGACGAGATGTAAGTAGATAACTCCTCATTGTGAAAGATTAGATAACGATGATGATTGATGCGACTCTTATTATAGTATAATTCATGACAAACAATACCAATAACAATACGGTTTCCAGAAAGGGAGGAGTACGTCTCAACTATTGTGTCAATTCACCAACGAAATTAAGGAGCACCTGAACGAAAAACGTCACGTGCTCGTTATTTTCGTTGATTTCAGCAAGGCATTTGATATGTTGCAATATAAAGTGTTGTATGAGAGGTTGGAGCAGACTGGTATACGAGGCCCACTGCTACAGCTATTTAAAAGTTATCACCATAACAGGTACACGAGAGTAAAGGTTGGAAATCAGTATCAGTAACAGCATAAACAATGAAAAGGGCACGGCACAGGGCTCAATTATTGGCCCGAATGAGTACATAATCTATGTAAACCAAATGTGCAATTTATTTTCACACGGCTCCGTATACCAGTTTGCAGTTGACACATGTCTACTGGTAGCAGAAAAAGATATTAAAACAGCTGAGTCCAAATTGCAGCAAAACTTCGACAGAATGTGTCAATGGGCTCACGATGTTGGTCTGGTGATAAACGCTCAAAAAAACAAACTCATGTGCATAGAATCCTCGCATAACACCAGCACATACACGCCCAATATAATAATGCACGATCACGAATGTATGCATAACAACCTTAAGTGTAGGCAGAACGGCTCCTGTGCAGGACTGGATATAACCAGAGAACATATGTATTTGGGACTAATAATAGACAATCGTTTTAACTGGGGAGCCCATATTGAACATTTTTGTAATAAATTAAGAGCTATACTTAGTAGATTATATATATTAAAATATAAAATGCCATATAAATGCTTGCGCTTATTGTATCTGGCTCTGGCAGACTCAGTTATTAATTATGGGTTATGTAGCTATGGCCGCACGTACAAAACATAATATATACCGATAAAATATATAAACTGCAGTTAAGGTTGTTAAAAACTATTGTTCCACTAAATATAAAGAAAAAATATAAAGATATTTAATTATAGATAATGAACTATTTAAATATTGTGAGGTGCTACCAATTCAATGTAAGGCCAAATTAGCCATCATGAACGAAGAAATTTCAAATGTAAATCAGTTTAGAACATATAGGTACACGAAACAGTAGGTAATTTAAGGCAGCTGTCATAATATGTTAATAAGTATATTATGCCAAAATATAGTAATGTATACGGAACTAGAATTTGTCAATATATACTATCCGAAATTTTAAATAGTTTACCAGAACAAATGGTGCAAAAATATGTAACAAAGCAACCCTTCATAAAAAGTTTAAAAACCCATTTTTTTAACCACATAGATAATTGTATAAATTGAATGTAAGTATTGATAATTTAACTCACTTAAAATGTTGTAGTATACTTTAGGTACTTATATTAAGTATTCACATACTTGCTAATGTCAATAGGCGAAATCCCGCTCGCATAAAAACCCTCGTGGTTTAAGCGGGCGGTTCAAAATGTTTTATTCCATGTATTGTTATATTTTGAACAATAAAAAATAAAAAAAAGGTAGGATATTTAACTAGCTGTTGCTCACGACTCCGCCTGCGTTGAATTCTGATCTGAACTGACCCTCCCTTCCTAGTTTATCTCGTGACATAGGTAGGTACTTTGAACCCCAATTGCACCCCTGCAACCCATATAGCTAGGTATTTAATACACATACATATGATCACACCTTTATCCCGAGTTAGGCAGAGGTGAATGAACACCCACATTTCACCAATAATTGTTCGGTCCCACCTAATAGAGGGTTACGATATTCCTGGCACTATTGTTGATAAGAGCCTATACCTATTTGAGGCTTAAAGTGAATGCTCAAGTGAGACTTGAACTCGCGACCTTTCCCTTATAGGGGGAATGCTCTTCCAACTGAGCTATTGAGCCACACCTGAATCATTTCAAATTTTCCTGTAATTTCAATTATATAAATAATTAATAGGTTCAATTACCGGGTGTGACAAGCGAGTTTTTGAAAATCTGGTAATGCAATTTTGTTTATTTAAAAAAATTACGCAAACAATATACGAAACATGTCCAACGAAACTAAGATTTGCATATGATTACGTAGTAATCTGTGCATATGATTTGACAACTGATAACTCAGTTTGGCAGTTATTGAGTGTTGCAGTTATTATTTGTCTATAGTCTTATATACTGAAATACCGCTCTTTTTGAAAAAAAATCTCAATATGTATATAAACGTTAATAATGTTAAAACTTTTAATTTTTAATTATTTATGGTCGAATTTCGACCACCGGGCGACCACTAGTACAAGTTAAATTATGTACCGTTTTGAATTTTTGACTAGATTTTTGATGTTTAGTGAAAAGTAACTAATTTGATTACTTCCGTTCTTTAGGTGACCAATTTATTATTTTTGAGTTTTTGGTACAATCATGCAACCATAGACACAGTACTTTGCAGCTTGCAACACTGCCGGCCGGCGCCATTTAATTTTTGATGTTTGGTGAGCTGATGTTGTGGTTATGAACAATAATTATATTTTATTTGTTTAGCAGTGGATTGAGTGTAAAAAGTGCGCGCATTTTGTTATTTCCAGATAGTAATATTAAAAACGATTATTTAGATTACGAAAAGTATATTACTTTTAGTATATCATGCAATCGGGCAGTGGTGCCAAAAATCCGCCATGGGCTCGCTCAAATGTGAGTACAAACATGACCGGCATCAATCCGCAAATTATGGATCCAAATCAAATGATGTCTCAACAAGGTATGATGCAGTTCCAACAGCCTCAAGTATTCAATCCTAGTATGATGCAAGCTCAAAGCAGCATGACGATTCCCATGGCAGGACAAATGCCGATGAATCAAATGGCTCAAGGTCAAATGTATCCTGGTAATGTTGTTGCATACCCTACACCACGTGCTATGAACCCTGGCCTGTACCAGAATGCGCAATCAAATCAATCAACAGCAAATGCTGAGCAGCGCGTCTTCACTGGTACTGTGACGAAAACACACAATGATTTTGGTTTTGTCGACCACGATGTTTTTTACCAGACCTCAGTATGCGCGAAGGGAATTACTCCCAAAGTAAACGATAGAGTACTTGTTGAAGCTACTTATAATCCAAACATGCCTTTTAAATGGAATGCGACCCGTGTGCAAGTTTTACCGAAAAGTGGAAGCAACCCAAAGCCGAATAATCAAAAATCGAACAATTATAATGCTGTGCCACCTCCTGCGAATAAAAGCAAGTCTATGACATCACGTCGTGATGAAAGACCTCGTAGAGATGACAGGGTAAGTAATGCATCCATTGATATTATTTGTTTTCTTTATCAAAATGCAAATGCTTGTTACTCAAACAAAAAATATCTATAAATCACTCTTGCAATCACTATAAACATGTTATTTTTTTCTGTCCATAGAAAAATATTCGGCTCAACTTTAGTTTATCCGCACTCGAGTTAGGAGTCCATATATCGAGGGTTGGGTGTTAAAACCCGATAAGTGAAAAAAAAGTGAAATTAGTTTTATTAGCCCACTAGAATCAGAATTTTTTGCTCTTCCTAGTGATATTTCCAGATAACCCTATTTTAGAGTGTAACATAGTAATGTACTAACCAAATAACCCAGTAAGTGCATTACTAAATAATAATTTTAGTTGAAAATACTCTAAAGCTAGTTATACTTAAACATTTCAAATTTTGTTTTACGAGAGAACCCGATAAAATGTATTTATTGGTATTGAAATCTTAAGGATAACCACATCAATCACACTAATACAAAAGATAAAAGCACATAATTTTGTGTAACGGATTTTAACACGAAAAGTAATTCAATACAAAACAAAAAAATTGAAAATTAAAATCAGTATAAATGAATTAATGGGTTTTAGCTCTAGATGATTTATCATGAATACACGTAATACGAAAATATAAAATACAATAAAATATATTTATTGGCATTTTATATCTGAACTATAGCGTAAAAATAGAATGTTTGTCAACGTAAAACAAGGTAAATATTTTTTTATTTCCTATGAAATGTATAATAGGTAAGAGATCCGGTACTTAGCATTCCATGGATTCACCGTGCGGTCGCCGGGTCCATGTCGTGGTACAGAGAGAAACACTGTGACGGCGCCTGGGACTTGCGACCCAGGTGTAGGTTATAACCTCCGCTTATACCCGGAGAGAGTCTCACTACGCAACACCGTGTCCTTGTCATGGCCCTCCGCGTAAAACCCAAAGGTAAACGTGTTGGAGCGCGGCCAACGCAGAACCAAGTGGTGGCTGCTTGATGAAGCCAAGTCCCAGAGTTTCGTCTCAGCTATCGGTGCGCTAATATATATATATATAAGTGCGTTATAATATGCTATAAGTGCGCTAATGCTGTAGACGAACCCGTGCAAGATTGCTGGGACGAGATTCAGGCAGTTAATATTGAGGCGGGGAAGGCAGTGCTCGGCACGCCCAAGGGTGGACGCAAGTGTGACAAGGACACCTGGTGGTTGAACGACACAGTCCAGAAGGAGATCAGGGTGAAGAAAGCCCTCTTTAGAAAGTGGCAAGCGTCCAAATCTCCCGAAGACTGCGACAAGTACAAAAGCGAACGAATAATAATAAACGTTAATAATGAACGCGCCACTAGGAGAGCCGTAGCCAGGGTCAGACGAGACCACTTGCAACCGCTATACATCAAGTTGGAATCGTATGAGGGACAAAAGCTCATCTATAAGTTGGCGCGCTCCAGGGCTGAAGCGGCGCAGGCTATAACCAAGTGCCGCTGCATCAAAGGCCCTGGGGACAATCTGTTGTACGAGGAAGTCGCGGTGAACGAGAGATGGCGCTCATACTTCCACGAGCTGCTGAATAAGCAGCATCAAGAGGTGCAGCCACCAGAACTCCCTCCAAATCAAGGACTAGTGCCGCCGATAACGCCTGCAGAAGTCCAGACTGTCATTCGTCGCATGGAAGAAAAAGAAAAGAAAGAAAGAGGGGCCCGTGGTGTGGGCATCCTCGCTAACCTTTATAACCGTGTCCTCCTCACCGGTAAAATCCCAAACCAGTGGAGGCTGAGTGTCATTACGCCAGTCTTCAAGGGCGGTCTTCGGTGAAGGAGTGTGGTAGTTACCGAGGTATAAAGATAATGTCCACCATGAAAGACCATGAAGCTTTACGAGCGGACAATCGATTCCCGGATCCAACAGAAGAGTACCCTCTCGGAGTGTCAGTATGGGTTCCGCTCCGTACACGGGACTATGGATCCGGCGTTCGCCCTAAGGATCGTCGCGGAGAGATACAGGGCGAGGAACACGCCCCTGCACTTTCTATTCCTAGACATGCAGAAAGCCTTCGACTGTGTGCCTCGCGTGATGATCTTGTGGGCATTGAGGTCCAAAGGAGTCCCAGAGGCTTACATCGACACCATCCGAGACTTTACCGAGATTCCGGTTCCGTGCTTTGGACCGCTGTTGGCGACACAAAAACCTTCCCCACCACCGTCGGGGTACACCAAGGATCCGTAGTTAGTCCCATACCTGTTCAGCTTGGTATTAGACGTTTTGTCGGACAGCATCGGATACTCACATGAGCAGCCTCCGTGGTTGCTTATGTATGCTGATGACACTGCGCTGATGGACGCAGACAGGAACAGATTGGTTTGACGTGTGAAAGTGTGGAAGGAGGCACTTGAGAACGGCGCCGGTCTGAAGCTTAATGTGGCGAAGACTGAATATTTGGCGTTAAACTCCACAGATCCCATACCCGTCCGCATAGGCGATCACTTGGTCGAGCGCACGGATCAGGTTAAGTACCTGGGATCTGTACTTCACGTTTCTGGTGACATCGACTACGACGTCAAGGCACGTATTGCTGCCGCGTGGGCTAAGTGGCGGGAAATGACTGGCGTCACATGCGATGCTAAAATGCCAGTTAGGCTGAAGGGGCAGGTCTATAAAACGAGAGAGAGCCACCTCCGCTGGTGCGGCACCATCGTGCGGCAACCGCCCAGCTACGTGGGTAACAAATGCCTGGCAATGGCGCCCCCACCGGGTTCAGGTAGAAGGGGTAGGCCCAAGAAGTGCTGGCTTGGCGTCGTGGAGGGTGACATGCGTGCAAACGATCTCACTACCTTGGACGCCCAAGATCGTGCGAAGTAGAGGAGGAAGAGCCGGAAGGCGGACCCTGACCTCCGAGGGCACCGTGGCCTCGAATGCAATCAGGACTAACGTCTTTATGTGGATGATGATGATGAGACATTTTTAGTACTACTCAAAACACACCTAAAACGGGGGTAAAGCAATTTTCAACCAACGTGCAACTATCAGAACAGCTGGAGCAATTATACCAAAGATAGATACCGATCAGTATTGTCAAAAAAAAAAGATCTAGGAACGATGTGCAAAAAAGAAATCATTCCCGAGGAATTTCATGGGTGGATCCACAGCCTGAAAACATATCTGAATCTAAAAGCGACAGTAATTACCTATAATAAAAGGATTATCGCGATTCACTTGATTTTTGTTCAAATAATAAAGCTAATAATTAATAGAAACATCATTTTAATTTTGGGGTAAAACCCAATAAGTCAGCCCCCTAATTTACTAATTACAATTTTATGCAAAAGTTTATTATTAAACATGACAAAAATCATAAAATATAGTATTATGGATATATAATTTTGCTAAATTACTAAGTAATTTGCATCAATTTATTATATTTACCTATTTTTTATTGCCAGCAAACTTTAACATCGATTATCTCGAAAGTTAATTTTTCGCACTTAACGGGTTTGAACACTCAACCCTCGATATATATATTCCAAAAAAAAAGAAATTACTCTTTTTACTCCATACTTATTACTACTAATGCCAGCAGGGAATTTTCAGCCCTTCTATGTGGGCCTTTTCCCTTAATTATACAGCTATAGATGTTCATATATTATGACAACCTGGACCGACATGGTCTTGGACCTATCTGAGGCACAGAAACACCCAGACCTATGCCAAAAGACATGTTCATGCATTTAAATATTTGCACTGAGCAGGAACCAAACCATATTGTAACAGTTAAATGCGCTACAACCACACTAGCCGCGGTCTTAGAGTACTAAGGCCCAGCGTACACCTGTGGAAGTGCAGCGGCGCGCACTTTAAGGTACCAATATAATATAAACCTTATGTACCTTAATATATGGTTAAATATCAAATATCATCAATTACAACTCTAAAAGAACGCAGACATAGAGGTGACATGATAGAGACTTTCAAGATCTTAAGTGGACATTACGACATTGAAGACTTTGACAAGTTGTTCATGCGCAACAATAATAACCACCTCAGAGGTCACCACCTGAGACTATCCACCAGCTTCTCGAATAACAATCCACACAGAAACTTTATAAGTAATAGGGTAGTGAGAGAGTGGAATAAGCTACCACATGACGTTGTGACAGCCCAGAACATAAATCAGTTTAAGAATAGATTAGACCAACACCTTAACCAAAATAAATAAACACTGGTGGGCATAAGCAGGATACGGGCATAATCAGTTGTTTCGACTGCCTGCCTGTTAAAAAATAATAATAATAATAATAATTTCGCACCCGGAGCGGCTACGAGAGCACTCACGCCACTATACTTTTGACCGTATAAAGTTGTTTAAAGTTTACATTAAATTGTTATCTTAAAGTAAGGGCCATCCTTATAAACATTACAATGAAATTAATAGTCACCTTGAACCTTGTAATACCTCTTGCCATTAGACACAGTGGGGACTTAATAGCAGCAGCATCATTAGGACACTTAATAACATGACCTTAATATAGCCCTGTACTTATGTACAATGCTTTACTATTATAGTGACTATTTGCATGCATTATTGAGTTTCTGATATTTCAGCACTGTTTCTGATAGATTCACACTGGTTCTGCAAGATATTAGGGTCAACCCACATTTATCGACGCGGAATCGGCTAACGCCGGTCAAAAGTGTTTATGCCGACGGAATAAGGGTGTTACTAATACCTTTCGCATCGGCTCGGCTCGGCTGACGCGATGCGACACCGGCCGACGGCGAAACGTCGATTAGCTGATCGCATCCGTACGGCGCTGAATACGATAAGTCGAGTAGTGTGGTGATACGCACTCGGCTTAAGCCGATTCCGCGTCGATAAATGTGGGCAGACCCTTACTGTACCTCTTTAACTTTGCCGGATTGCAATTCCGAGCCATAAAAAATTTCAAGACTGTCTTATTTACTTCTTCACTATACAATGCCTTACCTACCTTGCATTTAATGTTAATGTTCTTTGAATGAATTTTTTATAGCATTTATTATGCTAACTTTTAAGTTCGAAAAACATTGGAAAAAATGAAATGCTTAAGTGAAACTCTAACTCACAACCTTTCCCTTACAGGGGGACTGCTCTGCCAACTGAGCTATTGAGCACCACTTGAATCATTCCAAATTTTCCTTCTCTTTATATCCGTCTATAAGGGCGACGGTGCAGCCATCTACCTACATTCTTACGAACTGTTGGAAACAATGAATGATTTTTCAACCATTTTTAAACATTGAATTTTGATGAATGCGCCCAAATATTTGAATGAATTTTTTATAGCATTTATTATGCTAACTTTTAAGTTCGAAAAACATTGGAAAAAATGAAGTGCTCAAGTGAGACTCGAACTCACGACCTTTCCCTTACAGGGGGACTGCTCTGCCAACTGAGCTATTAAGCACCACTTGAATCATTCCAAATTTTCCTTCTCTTTATATCCGTCTATAAGGGCGACAACAAGACAATGAGACAAATCTATAGTTTACAGTTTGATCTAAACTCATATCTGCAAAAACCTTTGTTACAGAAACGATCTCGCACAAGGAGCCGTTCACGTTCGCGAGACGTACGTGAGAGCCGTAACCGTCGTGACTCACCACCGCGTAAACGCCCTGTGGTCCATCAGCCCTCACCTATAAAATATATTGTAAGAGTACCTCGGATGCCACTGGATATGTAAGTTTTTTTAAGATATTGCCCTTCAAGTTATCTTTTATACTATTTTTCGACTTCATAGAATGATGCAAATTTTGTGCAATCAATTTTGTTGCTTATTTATAATAATGGAATAATTATTAACATTTCCTTTTCATTACAGCCAAAAAATAGATGTACCTGGTGTATCCCAAAGATATACAAATCTCTATATACCATCGGATTTCTTCAGTGCCCAAGTTACTTGGGGTACAACATTCCCACCTCAAGCACCATTTTCTATTAATAATCCCTGTGCATACCATACTCTGAGTAAAGAAATTGAGAACCCCAACACAAATGATTCCATTTTGGAACCTCCAGATGCTGACTATAGGTTTTCAGCCAAAGTAAGTTATTAATTTATATATATTTCGAAGATTAATCAATTTATTTATGAAATTATGTATTACTAGCTGTTGCCCACGACTCAGCCCTCGTGGATTCGGTTATCGCAACATTCGCAACCAAACATGGCCTATAATGGGTTCTCCGATGGTCGAGAAATAAAAGACTGTGGACTGTATACTAGTTCGCTGGTGTATTAAAAGCAGTACAACGTTGGGTACTATGCGCGTGTGGTCGAACGGTGCGTAGGCGAGCACGGTCGGTGACGAATGTTCTGATTGTCGCTGAGGCGCTGTTGTCCCCCACTTCGCCTGCTCCATGCCGGTTGTAGTAGTGATGCGACATGTTGCGTTTTGCGACAGCTGACGAGGATATGTCGATTCTCGACAGCCTATGTCCTTTTTCAAGGTCTAATCTACCTTTCATTAAAATCTGTTCATTGCTTTAGGCGTGAAAGCGTAACATACAAACAGACAGAGTTACTTTCGGATTTATAATATTACTAGCTGACCCGGCGAACTTCGTCCCGTTAATTTTTCTCCGCCCGCATGGCGTTATATCCCGTTCCCGCTGCACCCTCTGTTATATTATACATTATATAAACTTTTCTCTTGATTCACTATCTATTAAAAAAAACTGCATCAAAATAAATAAATAAATATTTCCTAACATTCTACACAACGCTATCTAGACCCATGGTAAGCATAGCTTAACTAGCTTGTGTTATGGAATCTAGAATGCGGATAAACATACTTAAATCCTTTTTTTTTTGTAAATACATACATTTTATACATAGAAATACCCAGACCAATGCAAATAGCCATATTCATGCATTCAAATATTTGCACTGAGCGGGAATCGAACCCGCGCCTCCTGCGTGGCAGTCTCTTTCACTACCACCACGCCACGGAGGCTGTCAAAAAAAATCCTTACGTAGTTTTAAAGATCAATCATAGTTAGGGACGGACAGACGCGGAAAGTGACTTTGCTTTATACTATGTGGTGATACATCAGAAATGTCCCTCATTTTTTTTTTTCTCAATATAAAAGTTACATAAATTTATTTTTAGGTTATGTTGATCAGTATGCCAACCTTGGAAACTCTATATCAGAAATGTGGACTCACCAAAGTAGATGAAAAAGATAAACGCAGTAGTAACAAAACTCCACTGCATCCAACAAGACTGATCAAATTTCTTGTGGGACAGAAAGGCAAAGGTGGTGAAAATTTTGCTATAGGTGGCCCGTGGAGCCCTTCCTTAGATGGTGAAAACCCTCAGTCTGATCCAAAAGTTCTGGTAAAGACTGCTATACGTACTTGCAAAGCACTCACAGGCATAG
This sequence comes from Eilema sororculum, assembly GCA_914829495.1. Lineage (NCBI taxonomy): Eukaryota > Metazoa > Arthropoda > Insecta > Lepidoptera > Erebidae > Eilema > Eilema sororculum. Next base: position 11,911,881 of record OU618543.1, on the reverse strand, counting down.
ATTTATCCTCATGTGCACAATGGTAAGTGTCACTCTTAATATTTGTTGGTCTCTAGCTCCACAACTTTGCTGGTGTTTATCAAAGATTTGATATTTGGGAAAAGAGCTTGTCACAATCCTTCAATATTATGACTAAATTTACCAAATAAATAAGTACTTAATCAAAATAGGATGGACAGAACACTTACCCAAATATCATATCTCGTATTTGTCATGGTACACACATTCCTTATGTGAGTGTATGAAGGCGTTTGTACATCGTGAACGGGCGCTACTGATGGGAGGCAGAATCGATGTACTACGTTCCAAAAGAGCAGTATATTTACTCTCGTAGCGGATGTGTCGTGTCCATGTGTGCAGTCGGGTGGGCGGCGCGACCAAATGCGCTTGTGAGTATTCCACTATAACAGTATTACCCATGCAGGTACCGAATGGTGGAGTTTTACTACTGGCGGGAGGGCAGCGGCGGCAAGTCGCGGCTCGAGTGTGTGGTGTTGTTCCTGCCGGACGTGTGGTCGGCGCAACCGTCGCGGGTCGACTGGAACACAGTACAGGAGCAGTATAAGGCGGCCTGCGATGCGGCGCTGCGAAAGCTCGACGGCGAGGAGCCCGAGTCCGGCAAGCAACAGCAGGCAGTACCGGCCGACTCTTCTGCGGCGGACAAATCGCAAATTGTTTGTTCCCAGTTTTGTTTAGTTAAGATTCCTGCTGCGTGCGCTTCCAAAAGAAACGAAGACCAACGTGCCTGTGCTGCAATCTTCTTACATTTCTGTTGCCACCGGACGTCGCCGCACATAGAGATAACACTTTATAATAAATATCTTACCTATTACATTTGCAGAAAGATTAACTTAAAATCCATCTTTAAAGTCTGAACAGTTTTGTTTCTATTTGAATGAAAACTCAGCTTTCAATTTGGTCCCTGAGTTCAGCTGTTAGAGTACTATTGGAGAACTAATGTCATACTACTACTTACAGGATAAGAAAGACTTGGACAGTAGTACAATAACCATTGACGAAAACGATGATGATGAAGAGGAGAAGCCTGAACCGACACATTACTCCAAACTAGATATGAAGACTATAAAGGTCGGACAGTTAAGACAGGAACTACGGGCGCGTAATGGGAGTTGTAAAGGTAAGACAACACAATTAATCCTATTGCATAATCATCATTTTTACCCTTATACTAGACTAGCTTTTGCCCGCGGCTCCGCCCGCGTGGATGTCGGTTATCGCGACCAAACATAGCCTATGTCCTTTCTCATGGTCTAATCTACCCTTATACCAAATTTCATCAAAATCGGTGCAGTGGTTTAGGCGTCAAAGCGTAACATACAGACTGACAGTTACTTTCGCATTTATAATATTAGTATGGATAATGATGCTAATTCTGTGTTATGAAAACTAACTAAAATACGCAAAAAATCTCTAAAATGGTAATATAAACCCAGATTAGTATAGTCGTAGATATAAGTTATTATAGTGTGTGGCCGATTCCGGTCAGCGCCAACAGTCTGGCCGTGATGCAAATGAACACACAATTAGCAGGCAGCCGGCCGGCCGACTAGTCCAAGTATTTTTTGACCTTATTGAAATCACAAAGGACAGCGTTTTTTTTCGTATATTCGTTATCTGCGGCATCTATTTGTGCCAAATGACATGTAATTAAGAAAATGTATAATTGTAGCCGGTTTGAGCCTCACATAGCATGCCCACCTAACGATTTTGCTATCGATAATCTTTTTTTACGAAACGACTGTACAATCTGGGTGTTTCTAAAAAAAATACCCTTTTAGAAATTTTTAGCTCATTTTATTTAGTTTTGATAACACAGAATTAGCATCAATGGTAGGTAAATTATTTGAAACCACGTGTCATTAATAGGCAAAGTGCACACCAGTTGAAGCTATACCCATTTCGTGCGGCGAAAATATTTGGACTTCAAACTAAATGTGCACTTTTATAAAGAGTATTTATTATAGTCTTTAATAATACCTGAATATTTCTTCTTTATATCATACATGCGACATTTTTAAAAGATTTTTCTAAAACAATTTCTTTACATCAGGATTAAGGGCTCAACTTGTATCTCGTCTAACAAAAATGTTAAAATTGGAAGAAGCAGCAGACAAGAAAGATGATGTAATGGAACTCGAAGATGATGACCAAGAACAAGAGAAACCAACTCAAAATGACGAAAAAGTAGAAATAAAAGATGACAAAGAGGAGAAAGAGAAAGAGGAAGAAGAAGAAGAAGAGGAGAAGAAAATAGAGAGTAAAACAGAAGAGGTCGAAAAGAAACCTGAAGAAAAGGTAGAAAAAGTGAAAACTGAAAAGGAGTTAGAAGAAGAGAAAAGAAAGGTATACAGTCTTTTTGTTTCCTGTTTTGTACATTACACATTTCATTTCACTTATTTCACATAATTTTCCTTAGAAAAAGTGGGCAATACTGGGAAAAAACACATAGGGACACTTTTTTGTTTTTTTAGTAGGTTTTGGAACTGGGACTCATATAGCTTGTAAAAACAAGAATGATACACAAAGCATATCTTTGTGTATTGTTTTTATGTTTTTACAATCTTGGTAAGTGTTTATCACACCATACACTCAAATTTTAATATACTTCCAGCTGGAGAAAGAAAAGGCACTTCTCAAAAGTCGGTATGAAATTCCGAGTGTCCCACACATCTTGGTTCATCCATCAACTACAGCCAAAGGGGGTAAATTCAATTGCAGTGTTGCTACGCTCTCGCTATTACTGGATTATCGCATGACTGACAATAAAGAACATAGTTTTGAGGTATGTATTATAGAACAAGGTCACTAGCTTAAAACATCATTATCATTCTTGCATTAGGTTCTGGTCGCATCAACTCGAGAGTCCAAAGATCTTTTTTTTGCGGTTTAACTGCAACTGGGCTGAATTTTCGATAGGATCCGCAAAACGATTACTTGTAACGATCCCCATCGGTGACATTGAAGTTCTGTAGCTAGAGTAGTAATCGGACTTTAGTGGGAATGCTAGTATTTTTCTAACTAAATAACATTTACAGCTGTTTGTCTTCGCTGAGCTATTCAACGAGATGCTGATGCGTGACTTCGGTTTCTATATCTATAAAACTCTGTACACATTACCCGAAAAGATAGAAGAGGTCAAAGAGAAATCTGATGAAAAGGCAGAGAAGAAATCAGAAGACAAGAAAGATGAAAAGAAAGAAGACAGGAAGGAAGAAAGGAAAGAAGAGAGGCGAGATGACAGGCGTGATTCCAGAAGACGTGATAGGAAGGTGAGTTGTGTCACTTAAACAAGACTATATCATGGTTGGAAGTTTGCGCAGTAAATTAGATTTTTTATTAAATAAACCATCTTTTTATAAAGTTATCCTATTTGTAACTAATAATTTTTGTAAGAGTATGGGTGGATGTATGGTTGTGACTGGAGTAGTAGTACTTACTATTGTAAGTAAGTACTATTTCTGCTATATGCCTTATTATATCAGGGTGGAAGATTTCCATGCCCCCTGTACGGGAAGTACTCGAAATACTGGAGATAGAGAACTTCACTCAAAGAAACCATTCCTTTATTTACCACAAGAAACAAAATTGCATTCAAAGATTTCAGGGATTTCCTTTCATTTATTTACCAAGTTTGTTAGACAGATTTAATCCTTATGATTACCACTATCAATTGAAACCATAAAAATACAGGATGTGATTTTTTCGAGTTTTAGTCGTTTCGATTACCGGGTGTGTCAAGCGAGTTAAAATAAATGTTTCCTTTGAGTGATATTCGCTATCTCCAGTATTTAGAGTACTTCCCCTCCAGAGGGCATGAAAATCTTCCAACCTGTATATATATGCTATAAATCTCAAATAACACATAGGCCACTTTTACGGCCTGGCCACGACTTCGGTCTTAGCGGGGCGCGGCGCGGCGAGCGGTGCGGCGGCGGTGAGCGGTGCGTTTTGCACGCCACGTACCCTCAGTAGCGGTTAGTTGCAGCGGCCGCGGTGGACGTATTTAGGTCGTCAAATCGTGCTCAAAATCATGGTGTTATCAAAATTATTCTTCTCTGTTTAGAAAGCAGTACATTTTTATAACAAGATATTCTTAATATGAGAGAATAATAATAATAATCATTTATTTCAGACGAATTATGTCCATATGTGTTAGTAACAATTTGGTCTTACAACTATTTTAGTGCTACATGTCAAACACGAACTGAATAAAGATCTGTATTTAAATGGCGAATTTGACCTATACGAAAATTACTGAAATTATCCAGATAAGTTTTATGAGTAGGTATACAAGAATGAGTGTGGAAACTTTTGATTATATTCCGCAGCACATAAAAGTATATTTAAAACAGCACATCAGATCTAAAAGCGTAGTCACCAATGCAGAAAAAACCATAGGGGCTCGATTTAAAATTTTCGTAATGCCTCGGTATCCATTACCGCCACTAAATCGTCTAAACTTTTTTGTTTCTGTCTACGCCGCTGAGTACGTCACTCCTACACCGCTGTCCGCGTACAGAGCGGTGTTTCGTGGCGTCGCACTCATTCACTTGTGCTTTTGTTCCTGCCGCTCGCCGCACCGCGCGCCGCTGTAGCGATTCGCTCGGATAAAACCGCGCGCGTTTTCGCTATGAGCGGCGACTCGTGGCGTGCTTCAAACATTTTTATACTTTTGATATAACCGCTCGCCGCCCCGCGCTTAACTGCCGCTCACAGCGGCAAGGTCGTGGCCAGGCCGTTATCCCTGAAATAGGTTCTAATGTTGAATTGTAGGAACATGATTATTATTGCAACAGCTAGTCATTAATAACCGTAATATTAAGTTACTGCAATATTTGTTCTATCCTATAAGTGCTGCCAGGATCTTCAACATTCATCAACAACCCATTAATTTTTAGGAAAGTCCTAGTGACGATGAACGCAGTAGTTCACCGAAGCGTCGCAGTCGCGGCGTAGAGTTACCCCCAGACCCATACTTGTTACTGTCACTCGTGTACTTCGACACGTCCCGTGGTGGCAGCATGACCAAGAAAGACCTGCAGAATTTATTCATGAGTTTAGGCTTACAGCTTTCCCGGTCACAAATTAGAGCTGTGCTTGAAAAAGTGTGTGTCAAAGATTCTTTCAATTACAAGTAAGTTTCTCTATTTATGTTTTTTTTTCTGATGACCTTGTGAGTGATATTGCACAGAGCTTACAACTTTATAGGTTTTACATTAATAATAACGGAAATTAACGCGATCATGGTATAGGTACATACAAACCTTTGATTTGCCTGACGTTTCGACCAGGTTACACCAACCGTGGTCACAGGCTGACTTCAGTCACATTTCACTTTAATTCCCGTTATTATTATTGTATGTCATGGAACGTGAGAGTTTAAAATTAGTTTATAGGTTTTAGTTACAAAGAAAGCAAAGGCAGCAATCGCTGCTTTGACTAGGCCTCTTTTATATTATATGTGAATGAAATGTTATGTTATGTTGTTAAGTACTTATGTTAACTATTTAAATTAATATATTTTTGTATTTGTTATATTTTTGTAATAATCTCAAGCAGCAGCACAATATTGATCACTGGCGCACCAGACAAACCCACAGTGGTTTACGGTGTTTACACATTGTAAGATTAATTGTATTATATGTAGTAAATAAATAAATAAATAAAAAAATCTACCAAGTAGATTGGTTGAAGACCAATGTGATCATACTAAATTATTAAATTGGTATGAAAATATAACTTTGCTATTGAGTAAATACTCAAAGTTATATTTTTTTTAATTATGTCCTTGTATCAATAATTAATCCTTTATATTTAAAAAGGATTAATTATTGATTGACAGCAATTGTTTTGTAATATGGGTAGAAATCGTTTATTAATATGCATGGGAACTAATGTTTACCTATTTCTGTGTAAATTAATTGAAATCAATAAGTATCTAACCATCTTTTAAATTTTAGGGCCCTCATGCAAACCATCAAGGATGTTGCGTCGGGCACATCTGATGCAATTCAAGATTTGCCACTGGACACAGCAGGAGGCGCCAATGAATTATCAACACATGTAAATATCAAAACACATACATATGCACAATTAAGTACCAAATCTATTACAATTTAGGCAAATGTTTATACGTTATGTTTACAGATTGCTGAATTAGAGGAGACGATTGCGGCGGGCAACCGCAACTTACTGCCAGTATTCAATGTACCCACAGATGACACTGAGTCGCAAGATGGAGAAACTAAAGATGTCAGCGAGTCAGGTGAATATTTTCAATTGGTTCAGAACAAGTAGTTGAATGAACAAGTGATTTTGAGTCCAAAGCATAAGATTATGGATGTGGTTGTTAAATATATCCTATGTTTTTTATAATTACTTTCAATTTTTTTAGTTTGTTCTACAATTTTGACATATTGGTACCTTTAATACCATGTCAAAAGACTTCCCGTTTCAAATACCTAAAGATTGCTTCACGTAGGTATGTTTAAACCCTTTGCGCTATGTATGTCTAATACGCAGTCCACCTAGCTCGCGATATGTCTATATGTCATTATGTCTATATTTTAGCCTAAGTGGACGTATACCTATAACGCTATTTGCTAATTTCGCATAAGGACTATTTCGACAAATGCCTAAATCTCAGTTCACCTAGCTCGCGATAAGTCTAAATGTCCTAGTAAATTAGCATGTCCGAGCAAGCAAGTCCTATAAGTATACTACTCCTGGTCATTCATACAGTATGGATACGACATATAGGCATTTACGGAAACAGTGAAGCGTCCTGGTCCATAGGAATGAAACAAAATTAAATTTCAACTCAAATTCGCAGATTTAAAAAAAACTAAATTTCCTAACAAAGTAATTATTAAAATAAATGTAGAAAATGTAACCACTTTTATAAGTCATTGATTCATTCACAAAAACACACGCTTAGAATTTGCACAACTAGGTACTTACTATACGCTGGCGGCACGTTGCAAAGCGGCAACGCGCCGCCAGCTGGTACTACTAAGGTAAGATTAGGCACCTATCACGAAAGTTCACTTAACTTTATAAACACCACTTTTTCACGGCAGTGCTTTAAAATGTGAATCTAAATTTTAGAAATGCCCGCCACTAACTTGAAAACATAAAATGATATCGCCAAACTAAATGTTCAACAGATTTCGGTTAGGTACCTACCTTGCTTTCAATTTATGAAATGCCTCAATAATACGGCTGCGAGTCACTTTCAGAAACACGTTAGGTACACTATACACTTCGTTGTTTTTTCAAAAAAAGAATACGTAACAAAACTCGCACAACAAATTTACTAGGTAGGTATTTAGACTCATTTTCACCGTTAAAATTAAGGATAGAATAGCTAAACAAAAAATAAACACAATTCACAAACACAAAAAGAATAGATTAGTGTCAATTTCACTTTAAAAACAAATTAAAACGAGAAAATAAACCGAGAGGATCAAAGAATGACACGCGGTCCCCAGTGACATCGCGGTTACTGACAACATTCCAGAAATTATCAAAACATAAAATTGTACCTAGGTTAATAAGGTAAAGGCCCCAGTATCCATCTTTGAATATGTTTATTTTAGAATATTTTATTTATTATTAACCTGATTGATGAATAGTTGGAAGGTATTTATTGTCAATTTTCATGGTGTTCATTATCATGTCATCGTGCGTAGTTTTCCTGTCAGAGTTGGAGGGTAGTCCGGTAGTCGCTCCCACAAAAGCCAAGATAAACCAAATGAAAATAAAGATTAGGAAAGCAGCCCTCAGGCACCAAAGTTCAAGATATGGATGCAACCGGGATTAACACTGAAATTATGAGCTTTAAATTCTTCATTACGTAGATATGAATACTCTTAATTATTGAATTTGTTATGGAAAAATTATAAAGAAATCAAATACAAAGTGTAAGTAATCAAAGTTAATCATTGATAAGTAGGTACCTACTTATCAAATCAAAAAGTTTTATGTGTAATCAAAACAACCATTATTCTCTGTACGAGTAACAGACTGCCGTTAATCAGAAATTTACCCTACCGGCGGCACCCTTTGAGGTATTATGTCTCTCTCATTACAATCGTATTTTTACGAAATTGATGAATGGAAAAATGAATGAATACACAGAACGGCAACGTCGCATCGTGCAATTTTAATAGTAATAAGGGTTTCCATCTGCAAAATCCGTAAACCAGGACAAGAAGTTTTTTTTATACTACTAAGGTGGCAGATAAGCATACGGCACACATGATGGAAAGTGGTTAACGTGGCCTATGGACGTATGCCACCCCAGGGGTGTTACAGTTGGGCTGCCGAGCCTGTAAAAACGTCGGACGCCAGTCATCTCCGGAAAAGTCAAAACCACCAGATACGATAAGAAATCGTATCCGGGATTTCGTGCATGCATACCCCACTTTCCCAAGAGGTTCGCTCGTTCACTTGTGTACCGGAGCCGGACATGGCTAAAGAAGAACCAAGTAGGCAAGTGGAGGTAACGTGGAACATCGGCACGCCGTATGTACTTTCCAGGCGGACGGTGGCCGTGACGGCCGGCGGCTGTTACTCTAAGCTCATTGGGGACATCTACCTGGTGACGGTCTCACATGCACCACATGGGCAGGTCGGAGTGGGTATAGTGCTCTCGGGTGCTACGTGGCTACAAATCCGGGGAAACTCGGACGGATGGTAACCCTAATGGTAGTATTTTCGTGCAATTTAGAGTTCATTGATAACTGCGATTCTACGGAGTGTTTAAAGTTGTTCAAAATTTTGTAATATTAAAACCCTAGTTTCTGCCCTTAATACTGGGCCGATTTTGTTCAAATTTTTCCTATTTGAAGCTATGGGGGTACCAAGTATATGGTTTCAATTAATGCCTATATGTCGTATCCATATTGTATAAGTTTAGTTTTCAATATAACATAATTTTTAAAGGACTAGTGTTTTACTCTCTGATCGCCTTCCTTTCCTCGCTGTTGAACTGTAATGCAGTAGGTCTATGACTCTTTTCGGTTTTTCCCATTGGTTAGATTGATGGTTAGATTAGTCTGACCAAGGGGAATTTTTTTTCCCGTTGGTCAGATCAGCTTAGGATTTAGTAAAGTACTGCTAAACACAAAATTCGATTCTTCCACTTCTTATATATATAATACATAGTCAATTAAATAGGTTTTATTTGTGATATTATGGAGTTTGTTGACACTGCTTGAAACTCTTTGCAAGTTCTTTCATCGTTATTTATAACAAAATTTTCCTGTTTGTCATTAAATGTCAATCGCATCATTTACCAAAGTAAAGTACCGTGTTTAAAAAATGGATTTTAACTTTATAAACAGAAAGGGAGGGGTTGTTTTGCTGCACAATGGTTATCAATACTATAAAAACAAAACGTACACAAACGGAAATGAATATTGGCTTTGCGGTCAGTTCAAAAGAAAACGATGCCTGGGATCTGTGACGATTCAAGTGAGTAAAGGGGCTTGTAACCTTAAGGCGGGTTTGTTACTTTTCACATTATTGACCATGATTGCATCTCAATACCCGAGTGTAGCCTTGCGGACTGATGGTTCCATTGGAAAGTTCCATTGATGGGCCCAACAGGATTTTCTAGTCCTTTTGTCCTCACTATTTGGGTGAGTGAGTCCAACAGGATTTTGACGGTACTTATGTCTCCATGTGGGTCGAACAGGATTTTGACGGTACTTATGTCTCCATGCGGGTCCAACAGGATTTTGACGGTAGGTACTTATGTCTCCATGTGGGTCCACAAGGATTTTGACGGACTCATGTCTCCATTGTTCGAAATAGGTAGAGCTCAATAGTAATTCAAGTAATTCAATATTCACACTATTCTATTTGTAATTTTTTACTAAAATGGACCAAAGTTTTGATCTACAATGGTTACCAGTTTTATAAACACACGGTTTATAAAAATACCAGAACTCGTTGGATTTGCAGCCGTAAAAAGAAGGATAAATGCCCTGGTGCGATTACAGTTCATGTGAGTGTAAAACTAATTTGATTTAGCCTTTATGGATATTTCGGTGGACATATAAATGAAAACTTGTAATGCTTTTTTTTTTTTTTTTTTTTTTAACCGTGGGGGAAAGTCCTTCATGGATGTTATGCCGGACTCCTACCGACTAAAAACCCCCACGGTAACGCCCAGAAGCCTATGGATGGGAGCCCCGGGTAAGCCCTCGGAAGGATGTCCCAGGACTCCCATCAGACCTACGGCTACAATTGCGGCCTCGTCTCGGGGGTGGTTCGGGTGCTATCCCGCGTCTATGGGGGGGTTTTCGGGTGCTATCCCGCTTCTTAGGGGGGGGGGGGGGGTGAATCCCTCACGTCACGCTGCCGTCATGGGCCTGCTTCTGTAAAGACTGTGAGCAGTCAACTCACCGTCTTCAGGCCCCCGGTCATGGAGGCCGATGGTCTTCGGCGAAGACACGTCGGCGGTGCCCAAGCCGCCGACTGCGGAACTCGGTTGGGAGAGTTTTCTCCCGCTCTCGCCCCGCCGCCTCTTTCACGAGCATGACCTGCTCACAGAAAGAGGCGGCGCAGTCCCACTTACTCCCGCTGGAGACCATGGCTCGCACCATGGTCTCGAGCGAGAGGGTGCCCACGCCCAGACCCACCACGAGGACCTGGCGCTGTTGCGCCCACGCCGTGCACTCCACCAGCGTGTGGAGCGCTGTGTCATCGCTGCGGTCCTCGCAGTGCTGACACTCGGCCGTGGTTTCCCGGTGTCTTCGCCACAGATACCCACCGAAGCTACCATGCCCGGTAAGTATCTGTGACAACCGGTAGGAGAGAGCACCGTGTCTCCTCTCCAGCCACTCGTCCATGACCGGTCTGACGGCCGCAATTGTGGCGAATCCCCCCTTTGGTTGCTCAAGTCGCATCTTCAATGTCTCCACGGTTTCCTGGTAGAGCTGGGACCGCTGGGCCTCGATTTCTCGAGACGCAGGCCATTGGCCCCGCTCCAGCACCTCCTTGCGCCATATAAATAGAGACGCAAGGGCTCTCGCTTCCAGGTCCCATGGAGGGGTCCCGGCTAGGAGGCATAGGAGGATGTCCGAAGTTCCACCGGCCATCGAGCACGAGTCCCAGATACTTCATCGAGGGCTCGATGCCGATGCTGACGCCCCCTACCTGTAGGCTGGATCCCGCAGGTGGCCCCATCCGAGGTCCGTGGAAGCACAGAGCCTCGGACTTGTGAAGGGCGACCTCGAGACCCAGCCGCCGTATCCGACCCACGACTTGAGCAACCCCTGCCGTGGCCTTTAGTGCTGCATCTCGGTGCGTTGCTCCCCGCGCCGTAACGAGGGTGTCATCGGCGTAACACGTTACGGTGACCCCTCTGAGCAACGGACCACGCAGCACCCAATCGTAGCCGATGTTCCACAGGAGTGGCCCTAATACCGATCCCTGTGGAACACCGCACGACACATCCCGCCGACCCGGCCCTAGCCAACTCGGGTAAGTAATGGCCCTCTCAGAGAGATAGGCCCCGACAATTCGACGGAGGTAGGGAGGCACTCCATGGTAGATAAGCGCCTCCCTAATGCAACTCCAGGGCAGGGTGTTGAAGGCGTTGGCGATGTCAAGAGACACCGCCACCACCACCTCACCCTGTGAGACTGCTTCCTCCGTCAGGCTTCTAATGCGCATGATCGCGTCTACGGTGGAGCGCCCCTGACGGAAGCCAAACTGGCCATCCGACAGATCAGGCCCCACGCGTATGAGATGCTTGACGAGGCGTTGTGCAATAATGCGCTCAAAGAGCTTGCACACCTCGTCGAGCAACACGATCGGCCGGTACCCTGATGGGGAATTTGCCGGCCGCCCCGCCTTTCGGATTAAGACCAGTTTCCCTGTCTTCCAGACCTTGGGGAACTGGCCTTTTTCGAGGCATGCGCTAAAGAGCCCTATAAGTCGAGGCCCAAGTTCTTCGAGAGCCAGGACCCATGCTCGGCCCGGAATGCCGTCGGGTCCAGGGGCGGTGTTTCTGCGGGATTTAAGCCGCAGTAGAGCCGCCCCTAGCTCACCCTCTGTGACTACGAGCACGTCGTTCTCGCTGCCTTCCGCGTTGGGCGCCTGAGACGGAGCCATGCGCGGAGGAATGTGTTCCTCCGCTCTTGATGGGAACAAGGAGTCCAGGACCCCCTCCAGCCGCTCCGGCTGGAGACTCTGGGTCAGTGGGGGCGCCTTGGGGCGTAATTTGCCCCTTACCATAAGGTACGGACGCCCCCACGGGTTCCGCTCCAAGGTCTCCATCAGCTCCTCGCGGCCCACCTTTTTGGACCGCTTGATGGCCGTCTGGAGGGCCCTCTTGGCACCCTTGTACCCATCATAGAGCTCCGTCTCACGGGCTGCCGCATCGTCTGGGCGGCGACGCCTCCGGCGGAATCTGGTGTACCGGCGGCGCGCGGCAACGCACTCCGCGCGCAACTGCGCGATTTCCGGCGTCCATCAGTACACCTGTCTTCTCGCCGGTCTGGGCCTAGCCCTGGGCATCGCCGCATCGCAGATATGCGACATGGCTCTCCCGAACCACTCCACCTCGGCATCAATATTGGCAGGTCTGTCCGCTATCGGGATCCAGGCCTGCACTACGGCCGCCTCCAGGAGAGCCTCCGGATCCAGGCGATTGAGTGCCCAACGCGGTCCCGGGGGATTCGCAATAGCTGGCGGCAGGTTTGGTGGAGGGGAGACGTCGAACCGAATATATCGATGATCTGATGACGTCTCCTCCTCCTCCACCACACGCCATCCCTGGACACGGCGGGCGAGCTCAGGGGTCGCAAACGAAACGTCTATGACCGAGCTGAGCCCCCGCCGCGTCCAGGTTGCGACATTCCCCCGGTTCAGGATGACTAACTAGGCCACGTGTAGCGACCCAGTCCTGAAGTATCCTCCCCCTGTCTCTGGTTTCCCGGGAGCCCCAAGCCTGCGACCAGGCATTGAAATCTCCCAGGATCAGGACAGGGCGAGGCCGGCATGCAGCGAGAACGACGTCCAGCTCAGGGAGCCATAGCTCAAACTGATGCTGGTCGAGGTTTGGCGAGATGTAAACGGCCACGACAGCCACCCCCTCATATTCCGCCGCGACACAACCCGGGCCCCTAGCGATAAGCGCTAGGCGCGAGTCGTCCGCGGCGGTCCCCCCAAAGACAGTCGCCAGGCCGTGCAGATCCACTGGGCTTCCCGGGTGAACCCAGTACGGCTCGGCGACAACCACCACGTTAACGGACCACTGCCTGATGCTCTGGTACAGAAGGTCCTGAGCACCAGCGCAGTGGTTCAGGTTCACCTGCAGGATGCGGACATGGGTGCCCATTAATGGACGTCCATTTCCGCACCCTGCCGCGAGAGTGCACCGTCACCTCCCCGTGTGGACGGACGGGGCTTTGGCCTTGAGGCAGTACAGGCCTTACTGCCCACCCAGTGGTCGGCCTCCTTGTCTTCCGCCACGCATTTAAAGCAGCGTGGCGGAGCGTCACAGGCAAGGGCCACGTGACCGGGCTGACTACAGCGGAAGCACCGGTCTCCCACGGTGACTTCCGCCGTACACTGCACTCCCACATGCCCCACGACCAGGCACCTAAAGCACCTGGCTTCGCGTGGCTGCAGGAGATGCGCCTGTGCCCTCAGGAAGCCCCCGATAAGGAGGCTTCGTCCGTCCGCCACTTTTTGGGCCACCGCGACGGGGCAGCTCACGACTGCCGACCCGTGACCGTACAGGCCAAAGCGGATTTCGCTTGCACTCACCTGATCACGAGGGCAGCCGCTCGCCTCCACGACGGCGGAGATTATCTCCTCCGTCGTGGCCGCGTCATCCAGACCCGAAATGCGCAGACTCGCGCATTTGTTGGGTCTGGTGATGCGGACGTCACCCGTGTCCAGCGACTCCCTTAGCTTTGCCACTAGGGCATCTGCTTTGGAGCCACTGGTGGCGCCAGAGATCTCAAGGAGGCCTGCTCCGGTCCGCGTCATCTTGGACCGGAGACCTTCCTCTATTTCGAGGGCTTTAAGGTCCACCGCGGCCCTCGCCTGTCTCAAGACCTCGGTATACCCCACGCCCCTCGCCCTGCCCTCTGTCGTCACCGTAATGACGACGGCAGAGGAACGGGGAACGCGAAGCCTCTTTGGCGCCTTCACCACGGCGGCCTTTGCCGCTTTTGCGGCGGTTTTTGCCGCCTTCTTGGCGGCCTTCGCCGCCTTTTTGGTGGCATTAGTCGCCTTCTTCTTTGCTCCCACCACCTCCCAGACCCCCTCACTGGAGAGATTCTGGGATGCAACGGGAGCATTGGCTGTACTGCTTGGGGAGGCGGGGTTGCCACCTCTTCTAGGTGCCGTCTTCTTAGGTGCGGAGGGGGCGGAGGCCCTCGGCTTGGGACCAGGAGCCCCACTGGGTGCAGCAGCCTTCGTCGCATATGACGCGACGACGGGTGCCGCCAGCGGCGGGCGGTATGCCCGGTTCTCGAGGACGCCGAGTCGTCGCTCGATGGCCTCCAGCAGCTGGACCACCGTAGGCGTCACCTTAGATGGGGCACGGGGAGCGGGCGTTTTCGCACCCCGAGCCTCCCCGGCCCCCTGGACCAGCTGCGTCAGCTGATCGATCTCCTCCCGCATCAACTGTTGTTGCTTGCGGGTGTCGGCAAGCTCCGTCTCCAGGCTCGCAACCCGAGCCCGGAGTTTCTCCTCCTCGCTGGAGACGCTCCTTTCCAGGAGCTCCTCCAGCGCTTTGGCGGCACCCGTTACCACGTCTGCCACGACCCTCTTCTTTCCCGCAATATTTTTCTGGCCTTTTACGGCGCCAGAAATGCGGGAAAGTGCCGCCAGGATGTTCTGCGCCGCTGGCACCTCCGTGACCTTCCCGCTTGGTAGCGGGGGCACAATCGCTAGCGGCTCTGCTACCCTCCCTTTCGCTCTGTAGAGGTCGGCTTTCCGGCCTCTACCCGCGGTGGTAGCCACAATCTTCCTCTTACTAGGAAGGTCCTCCTCGCTGTTAGATGACACAGACCCAGGCCGACGGAACAGGCCCTTGCCTGGTTCGCTCGACCTGGGTCTCTTCCTACCTACGTCGGCATGGATACCGAGACCGAGGGTATCCTCGGTCCCGCCACCCACCCCGGCAGCCGACTCCATCTCCGAGCCAGCACGAGTCGACACGTCTTCCGCGTCGCCGTTTTGGGTGGTTTTGAGGCACCCCCTTGGGCCTGTGGGACTGTGGTGACCCCTCCCATATACCATCCGGGATGAACCCGGGCGGGGGTCGCCATGGCTGGTCGCCGAATGGGTGTCCATTCGACCACCAGTCACAGCAAGGGATTCCCCGGACGGAGTCCGGGTACCCTCATGGGTAGTTTTATTCTTCGTAGTTTCCATAGCCATTTTGTATTTACGGTTAATGTCCGCCGACGTTGAGGTGGAAGGAGAGAGGTTGGGAGTGTATGTGAGGATGGGAAGGTGGGTAGGTGGGAGTGAGTGACGCCCTAGGCACTGAGTTCCCCCCAGTGATGCATCCCATTGCCAGGCGTCAGAGCGTGGGATTCGGGGTGATTTTTTATAGAGGTTTTCTTCTTCGCAACTCCTAAGAGCCACCATGCCCGTTTGTTGCCAGATGGGGGTACGGCTCGGCCGATCGATGGTCCCCATGGGACCGTGTACTTCACCACTGATCGCTCAGTGGCAAAGTACTCGTCGCCCTGACAGTTCTCCGCTAGGTACGCTCTGCTTAGCAGAGCGCATGCGGAGAACTCGAAACCGGCCATAAAGGCCCCCCCTCCTTGGTGGACTATTTGCCATGGGCGACGACGTGCGCCTCGCGCAAAGCCCACATCGTCGCCCACGTTACCAGGGTGCACCACGCGGAGGTTGTCCTACCCAGCACCCCAAACTTGTAATGCTACTAGTGACCATTCGCAAAGAAACAGGAGCATTCTACAAAAAGACAGAGATGCATTTATTTTAAATGCTCAGATGAAGTTGATCCACACAAATAACAGTTGGACATTTTTTAGAACAAGTGCGATAAACATTGTTTTCATCCCACTACCTCGAAAAGAGTTTCAAATTCGTAAAAAGGTATTCAACTATAGGTACCTAAGTACGTACCTACTTGGCATTAAATATTTTCAATAGATAAGTGAGCGTTCTATATGATTTTTATCTGTATCTTCTACTGACTTCTGCAGGCAAAAATTGTACTATCGCTTTTAAAGTGGTCTCATTTTAATTTGGTCCCAATCCGACATTTATTTGGTCCCATTTAGGTACTTAGTCGATATTTGTGTATGTTGGACATTTTGATTGTCATGTCATATTGTGAATGCATGGACGTGGTGAGATTGTATTTTTTTAATTTAGTTATTTCCTCGCTTAGGGGGGATGAAAAGTTACGCGTTGCACTCGAGCGCAAAGATTTTTCACCTTGTGCTCTGTTGATTCCCTCGCTTACGCTGAGGATTCTAATATCTGAATCGAAGAATTCAACTTTAGAATCCTTCGCTTGCTCGGTCATCAAAGATGAGCACGCAGTTAAAAAGCAACTTTGCACTCTTGTATAACAAATAGCTATTTAATATGTAGTAGTTAATTACTGTTTTGTTTTGTAATATTTACTTATTTCATGATTGTTAATGTGTTACTCCATAACGCCTGTTAGAATAAAGTTTAATTTAACACCTTTTAAGTAAAAGTTGTAAGTTTTGACAATGGAACCACGAGACCGGATGTAAACCTGTAAAAATTTCGATTATTGACTCCACGATCTAAATGGGAGTATCAGAATTCGTAAATCCTGTTGGACCCACCAATGGAGCCATGAAAACTCGAAAGTCCTGTTGGACCCATCAATGGAACTTTCCAATGGAACCAACAGTCCTAAACCGAGTGTAGCTATGTATACATATACTCGTGTACACAGGGGTCTCACCTGCTAATTTCTACATTTTTCAGAACCGCGTTATACTTATTAAGTCAAAAAATCACACCTGCGTTCAAGATGTTGGCAAAAATGACGTAGAACTTTCATTCCATAAAATGCGGGAACAAGCTTGCAAAGAGTATCAACCAGTGCCAACAATTTATAAAAAGTGTGTTTCAAAACTAAAAGATTCCGGCTTACACTTAACAAACCATATACCTGCTTTTGAATCTATTAAAAGTACGGTGTACCGTCATCGAAATAAAGCCGCTAAAGTTTCCAAACTTTTTCACGAAAACCCTATTGATGTTGAAGTGCCTGATGAATTTCGAGATTTCATATTAGCCGATTTTATTGATCAGGAAATGCGTATAATTATTTTTTGTACGCCGCAATCAAAAGAATATTTAAAACAAATAAACCATTTTTTTTGTGACGGAACATTTAAAAGCGTTGCCTTTACATCATTTTCGCAGTTATATAGCATCCATGGTGATATCGGAAGTAGCATTGACTCCACTAACATTATACCACTAATATATGTATTGATGTCTCATAAATCAGAGCGAGCCTACATCAGTCTTTTTAGCATGCTACGATCACAACTGCCGTACATGGAACCAAAACAATTCACCCTGGATTATGAAGTCGCTGCTTCTAATTCATTGAAAAAAGTATACCCTGATGCGGAAATAAAAGGTTGCTATTTTCATTTTACCCATAATGTGTGGAAGCAAGCAAAAAAATTTAAATTGACAAAATCAAGAGAAAGAAAACGCATAATTGCACTTTCGGGAATTTTGCCATTGCTACCGCCACATTTAGTGGACGAAGGTTGGCAGTATATAATTAATGATGCTCCCGATTCAGCTGACATAAAACGATTTATAAAATATTTTGAAAAGCAGTGGCTAGAGAAGTCTAATTTTAAACAAATTTGGTCTGTGTTTGGGCAGAGGCACAGAACCACAAACTCTTTGGAAAGTTGGCATAAAGAGTTAAATAAAAAAATAACAAGAAAAGGACCCGGAATAATCAACTTACTGCGGATTTTACTGAAAAATGATTTTAGTAAAATCACAAATAAACGGACGAAAAAAAATATAGTGAGAGACGAATTCATAATGGATTCACAAATGAAGTTAACTAATGGAGAATTAAACGTTGGTCATTTTTTAGAACGCTTAAGATAAAATTGTAATTATTATATTATTTAACTTTGCCAAAGTCTAAACTGTATTTCATTGTACTTTTTTCTACGTCTTTTCCAGTTGTCAAATAAATCTGTCCAGCGGGAAAAAAAATCCCGTTGGTCAGACTAATCTGACCATCAATCTAACCAATGGGAAAAACCCACTCTTTTTGTCTTACTCTGTTCTAACCTATATCGCAGTAGGTCTAACTAGCGTTATGCCTACTTATCCTTTAGACTAGTCATAACGCGAGCTAGGTGAACTGCGTCTTAGACATACATAGCGCAAAGGGTTTAAACAACGAACGAAATCCATAAATGACGATTTAATCAGTTAGTAGTACTTTTTCTATGGTTTATTCAATTATGGGCCGGTTCGACCAAACGCGAGTAAAGTTTATTCCTAGAAAAAACAGCCAATATGTGGGTGATATTGCCTGTGTATTCTAGGAATAAACTTTACTCTCGTTTGGTCAAATGTACCATAATTACGTTAAGTAGTAGAGACGCTAACGAGTGATATCGACAGGCCCGTACTTCTATCTCTCGCCCCGAACGTGGCAAGTCACGTCCCCGTCCCTTCCGAGCTATGAACGACTTATTCTTACGTATGCACCCTACCACTCAACTACTTACACAGTAAGAAGTTATATTGAATAAAAATCAGTTGTTCGTAAAGTCGGTTTACTGACGATAGTTGAACGTGACAACATCATAAGAAAATACTGATGGAATAGTTTCATTTTTCAAAAGAAATTTTTAATTTTATTTGTTGTCGCTCGTTCCGCGCTCTCACTATCACTTCAAGCCTTAAATGGAACGCCTCAGAGCGAGGTAACGCCGCATGACGTCATGTTTTTTCGTGCGTGCAGCCGGCTCCCTCGCAACTCCCTTTTCTTTTCCTTTTTTATTCCTCCGACTAGTTGTCTCTCCATATTGATTATTTCGATAGCCCTACGGCATAGAGTTGTGACAGTTATCGAAATATCGTTTTCATTATCTTCCGTTTACAGGTATGGTGATGTACAAGTCCCGGCTGGTGGACGTGGGGGCGCTAGTGGCCGCCGAGGCCCGCAATGCGCAGGTTCGCTCTAGGCTCGAGGGAGCTCTAGAGAGCACCCGTGCGGCCCTGCGAGCGGCCCGGGCCGCCGCCGCCTCCACCCAGCAGGCCGAGCGTGGTGCACAACATCAGCTGTCCGACCTCAGCGCTAGTCTGGCCAGCGCGCGTGCTCGTATCACCTCCCTGACGGTCAGTATATTAATTTTTTTTTACATAACATAAACTTACGCCTATATTCCCCGAAGGGGTAGGCAGAGGTGCTAGCACCCACATTTCGCCAGTTTATGTTAAGTTCCAATGTAATAGGTGGCGAGCCTATTGCCATTAACCGGGCCTGCGATAAATACACACATAACTTCAAAAAGCATCGAAAACTCATTGGTGTGTGCCATGGTTTTTTATTTGAGAAATGGGAGAAAAAAAGGCATTTTAAGTGAAGCTTTAGGGTCGCCCACATTTATCGACGCGGAATCGGCTTAAGCCGAGTGCGTATCACCACACTACTCGACTTATCGTATTCAGCGCCGTACGGATGCGATCAGCTAATCGACGTTTCGCCGTCGGCCGGTGTCGCGTCGCGTCGGCCGAGCCGAGCCGATGCGAAAGGTATTAGTAACACCCTTATTCCGTCGGCATAAAGACTTTTTTGACCGGCGTTAGCCGATTCCGCGTCGATAAATGTGGGTAGACCCTTAGGCGCTTTCAGCGTTTTTCGTAAAATAGTTTTTTAGATGAGAAAATCTATTGATTAACCACTATCTTATGTACTTGTACTTACAGGCCAGCTCAAAAATATTCCATTCCGCTTTGAAGAGCATCCAGTCCAAGGTTGAAGCAGTTGTCAACATAAAATATGAGGATGATGATGTTGTTGAAATTGTAAATGGACCACCACAGTAAGTAGAACTGTTTTTATTTGATGATGGAGTAATGACTAATGTAAGCATTTTAGTAATATAGAACATGTTATTGCAGAAATGAAAAGTCAAAGAAAGTAGCAGAAGAAAAGGAGCCAGTCGCCGCCAAAGAAGAACCTTCATCAAATGAAGAAAAAGTTGAACCTAGTGATGCACAACAAGAGACAGATACGAAGGCAAAGGAAGGTGACATAATTGCAGATGAAAACATGGACCTTGATGACAAAGAATAGCCATTATAAATTTCATAAATACTACAGTACAGTTTGATTTGAAAAGTAAGTTTGACTAAGATCAGATAGCTAGAGTTTTTACTACTATAAAGACCTGTGCAGACGAGGAACTATTGTTCGCAGAGGACAAAAATATCTGAATCTTGAAGAATGACTGACAAGAAATTTCTATAGATTGAACAGACACGGTATGCAAACATTTGCGGTTTACCACTGGTGACCGAAATTCATTAGACTATTTGACGTGTGACCGATGAAACATTAGGCCATTCTACTACTGATTGTATGAGCAATTGACCAAAAGAGTTTTTATCGAACAAACATTTGGTATTTTTATTACTGATCGAATGAATGTTTGGTCAAAAAACAGTGTGGCACCAGGGAATGTTAGCGATAACTTTATTGAGAAAGGTGCACAACCCGACTTGGTTAGGTTAGGTTAGAAGGCTAATGCGGGAGCAGAGCGGAGTGGAGCTCCCGCAATTAGCCTTCGTGGTTATTTTTTTATAACCATGTAAAAAAAAATTCTTTAGTCAACTGTTTTTCGACCAAACCTTCATTCGATCAGTAGTAAAAATACCGAATGTTGGTTTGATAAAAACTCTTTTGGTCAATTTTCATTCGATCAGTAGTAGAATTGCCTAATGTTTTATCGGTCACACGTCAAATGATCAAATGAATTTCGGTCATCAGTGGTAAATCCGAGCTTCTTGTGTTGTTATTTACATGTAGTAAAAATAGATCTATCCTTTTATTTCGACGTCTCTCGAGCGCTCACCGACTATCCCTGTGTGCTTTTTTGAGGAACTCCCTTTACTTTTGTCTAGACCGTTATTTTAATACCTACAGTTATTCAGGGGACTTTAGTGCAGTACTGTTAATTCGTTGTTTGCATTATTCAATTCAGTTTTAAGGGATCTATTTTGAAGGGCAGAAAACTACGGCGGACATTCCTCGTTTGCGCAGTCCTAAATAGTATCATTCTGTCAGTTCTGAGTACCTGCCATAGAATGCTCTACAATACCCAAGCAAGCAGTTCTTAGTCTTATCTCACTCTTCTTACAAATGTGCCACATCGATAGCCGGGTATTATACCTAGGTGATCTGCCTAACATATCCCCCTATTTTCCTGAGATATAAGAATAAACTATACATTGGCAGTGAGAAGTGAAATTTTAATTTAATCCACAATAAAACGTCAGTACATACATCAAGTCAAATCAACTGACATAGCTGTTATTGTCACTTTAATAGTGATATAACTTGATCTTAAATATTATAGTGTATTACACTGTAACTCTTACGAAGAGGACACAGATACAATGTAATGAATTGTATTAGTGTTTAGAGTATAATCTGAAGAATTACATTGTAGTTCTTTGAAATTCTCACAAACTTATCTAGTTGATAAGGTGTTTAATTTAGACTTGTGTATCCAGTGTAAGGTGGTTGTTAGCAATGTAGTGATTTAAGATACTATGTGTAAGATTTCTGACAATATGGCTTGATTGGAATCATAAAATAGTATTGGTAATTTTTACACAATGAAAGTCAAGGGTTTTAGTAATGCAAGCCAATCTTATTGAAATAAATAAGTTAGGTTCAATGTCTGTGAGTTATTTTCTTTGGATGGTATTTGTATGGAAATAAAAATTGTGAGTAAAATATTACACTATTGTTTTATTTACCAAATAAAAATTATGCTAAAATATCAAATTTAATATTAATTTAGTGCTAATATATAACATTTTTAATATATTATCTGTTATGATATCGCGTACATGCGCTACATTCCCATAATATACTAATATTAAATTAAATCTAGTATAAAATGCATTGACTTACATACTAGTGCTTATACTAGTAATACATAATTTTGTTGAATTTTACATTAAACTATTAATAGAAAAAAGTATTGAAGTTGAATACATGGAGATAACTCCTGTATGAATAATATTCTAGGTTACACACAGGGCTCAACATAGTTGCCTGGAAACAGTCCTGTGACTCCATCCATGACTCCTTCCCACCAGCCATCGTCATTCTTCTTGAGCACATAGATTACGGCACTCTCTTGGAATGACAACTCATCCTCTTTGTCAGCATAGTAATCATATATTGCCACAACTGCAAAAGAAAACATAATATTTAAAAATGATAATTGGGCCTAAAATGACATGCTCTATAAGTGATCGTAGTTTGGGCCACGATTCAGACGGAAGGGGGAATTTATCACATATGTAGTGTTTTATTATCTACTAGCTTTTACCCGCGGCTCCGCCCGTGGATGTCGGTTATCGCGACCAAACAGCCTATGTCCTTTCTCATGGTCCAATCTACCCCTATACCAAATTTCATCAAAATCGGTGCAGTTGTTTAGGCGTGAAAGCGTAACATACAGACAGAGAGAGTTACTTTCGCATTTATAATATTAAGTATGGATGTACCTTTCTCAATATAGTTCTTAGGCACCCAACCAGGCAGATCCTCTTCATCAGGCACTATAGCGGGAACCGCACTTGTGTACTGAGTGTTCATCTTGTTCTGCAATGTAAGTAAACATTACTTCAAAGAAAAATAAAGCATTTTACATACGATTTATAAAGCCTTACAGTGAGATGATGTTGTCTTCCGAAGCCGTCGTGGACAAGTTCGTCGTCCATAGGCGGTGGCGGCAATGGCGGAGATACTGAACCGCCGCGAATGGATCCCCCGCCCGCAGACGATGACGACGCGCGCTGAAATATAAACTGAGCTAAGATTATAGCAAAATGTTTACAACTACAGGAATGATCAAAAAAATTTAAGCATAGTAGAATAGATAGCTAAATGGTAAGCACAACGTCTGTTTATGAGAGTAGTTTGACAATAAAAAACTATCAGACAGCATCAAATTTCCCAACTAGGTAGCTACTACTTATTTAAACTGGGTGATTTTATATAGTCGTTTCAGATAAAAAAAAAATAGGGCCCAATTTCGATAGCAAAATCATCTGGAAGTATTACTTTGGCGGAAGAATTTATTTTTTGTTAATAAAACATAACATAAACTCACGCCTGTATTCCCCGAAGGGGTACGCAGAGGTGCAGGTTTATAAGTGCCCGGTTAATGGCAATAGGCTCGCCACCTATTACATTGGGACCTAAACATAAACTGGCGAAATGTGGGTGGGTGCTTTTTTGTTAATGTATGGTAATAATGTTCAGGTGAAAGGAAAAATTTAATGGAGGTTCTAATTTTTTTTTTCTTTTACCAAATTAATACTTCCAGATGATTTAATATCGAACTGTGCCCAATTTTTTTTTCGAAACGACTATAACATCACCTTGTATATAAATTCTTTGATTAAAAAAGATCATTGCACTACAAGTAGCCATTCAAAGAATTTGAAATACGATGGGACCTTACATTCTGCCCCCAAAATGCAGTCTCACGTACAATCAATTGGACTGATATTATATTATACACTTCTGGGAATAGACGCGTGGGGAGCGCAAACTATACGCGTATACCTTGGTAATCACTTTTACTAGTCTTCTAAACTATAGGTTTACGTATATATTTGCACTGCTCATGTATGAAGATGTTATATAGGTAACATTTTAGCTTAAATGGATAATCGCAAGCAACACTGATGTTTGATGGTAAGAAGTACAATAGAATTTGTCGCAAAATAAAACTACAGACCTGTCCAGGTATGCTCATGGAATGCTGGCTATGTTCACCGTCGGAACCGATCAAGGGTGATGGCGGAGCTGAAAGGATTATTATTATGTCAAAAATATGTACAAAAAATATATTTTAATGATACTCGTATTGTACTGCACAATATGTTGGGCAGTCTATTATTAGAATTAATTTTTACGGTTGATCAATCTGAACAAGGGACTGTTGTTAATTATTGTATATTTCTTACTTTGATTGCTTATAATATTTGATTTAATTAACATAAGCTACTTAGTAACTACATTTAAGAAAGTAATTAAACACTTACGTGGCATGCTGGAATGTAAATCTTGCGCGTAGTTGGCAGGAGATTGATGCTGATTGGGATGCACCATTCCAACCTTGAAATAAAAAAGATTATAAAATCAATGTTCTTTAGCCATTCTTAACAAAATCTAATATATAAAATTCTCGTGTCACAGTTTTTGTTGCCATACTCCTCCGAAACGGCTTGACCGATTTTGATGAAATTTTGTGAGCATATTGAGTAGGTCTGAGAATCGGCCAACATCTATTTTTCATCCCCCTAAATGTTAGGGGGACTACCCCTACATTTTTTTTTAGACAAAATTTTTAATTTCTATTTTTTTATGATACAACATACAAAAATACATAGAATCCTCAATTTTCACCCTTCTACGATCAACCCTTATTTTTTAATAGCCATTTTAGTAATTCAATCATTTTTTCTTTCCGGTAGAAAAATGATCAATCGTCATTTAATTATTATCTATTTTTCATCCCCCTAAATGGTGCAGCGGGAACGGGATCTGACGCCACGAGGGTAGGAAAAAATTGGCGGTACGAAGTTCGCCGGGACAGCTAGTATTATATAAGTAGATGCTATCAATATATTGTATAATAAGGTTCAATTACAAAAGGGTATCATTGTTTATTCAGCCAATATCTCACGGTGCCAGGCTGCCCCTCTGCACTATGAATGTTTAGTAAGAAATTAGAAGCCACATAATTTTGAACACTACTAATGCGAGAAATTTGTACAGACCTGTGGTTGAGCTACTGGCAAAGTGGAGTATCCAGGTGGTCTGCGTGGGTAGTTGGGCGCATAGTGCGATGGTACCTGCGGTGGAGCCACCGCTGGTGGTGTTCTGTATTCTCGCGAGGATTTGCCTACACAACAAATAAATTATATTAAAAACAATAGCTTCGCTCAATATTAACAGTGCTGCTGAGTTGTAGTCCAACATTTATTTTCTTAATGCCTAACGTTATTAAAAACATGGGAGTATTGCATTGCATGGAAGGAGAGTTGGGAATGGGTGTAGATCCCACATCGCTTCATGTGTTTTTACTGTACACTGACAGTTTAAGCCAATAAATATTTGTTATCTTGAAGCCTAAAATCATGCGTGCGTTTTAGTCGGTTCGAGTCCGACATAACAACTTCCACCGGCTCCGATAAAAAAAAAAAGCCTAAAATCATTGTGGCAGACGAAATAAGTGAATGTTACAGACGAAATGTATGTTATGTGTAGTACTCACCACAGTGCACTATAATCTTGACAATAAAGCCAGTATGAACAATGTTACATCAACTCTTTGGCCAAGTGACACCAGTGGAAGCCCCACCGGGCTTCCACTGGTGTCGCAATTTAAGACAACAATAAACAACAACAAAAAATAAAAACTTAAAACCTAAATAGGTAATATGGTTGAAAACTGTATTGTCAAGAATAAATTCGCAGCGCCCGGAGCGGCTACACGAACGCGCGCGCGACTGTACTTTCGACCATATTATATCAAGGTAATTAAAATTTATATTCAATAGGCTATTTGACTAAGTACTCGATTCTTCCCAATACTGATTTTATATTAGCTGGTTCTGAAATATATGCCTTGCAAAATAAAATATTGCATATCTGAACCGAAACTATGAATTTTCATTAGTTGAAATTCCCAAAAAAAGTCAAAATTTAAACAATCAAATTCAATTCAAATATATAACTTTTTAGATTCCAAGTTTGAATTTTAAATAACTTTTATTATTAACTATATACGTGTAAACGCAACGTAGACCAAGATAAGTGCGATATTCCCTTGCACTCCATACATTTGCACTACGCGTTACCGAAGCGTGACGTCACAATTACGTACGATTTTGTAGGGAGCGTTTTCGGGCGGCGCGATAAATTGAATATTTCAAAATCAAATATCTTGAAAACTATTTGTCGTACGAACATTTTACTTTTACAGTTCATTATATTATTACAAAGTGGTAATTTTTCGAAAGTTAAAAAAAAAATAGTCAAATACCCTATTGTTGTTTTAAAATGCTCTTCGTCACACTTCTGGCGGTGTTTGCTGGGCCTTTGCCACTGCAATGTTCTATCATTAAACTATTATAGTCCATGCATGTTAGTATGCGTAATACTGCAAATACAATCATTGTTACCCAGAGTACCCCTCCCCAAAGTTCCTGTATTAGCAGCAGAGGCTGCACGCACAACAGCTGGCGGTGTTGGAGGCTTCGTTGTTGGGGCAGGAAGTGTGGCTGCGCTTGGTGGTGGTCCAGATCGTCGGCCTCTAGGTGTACCACTTGCAGCTCCATTCCAGCGAGCACCATGCCCAATCTCATCCAAAGCTGATAAAATATGTTTGTTAATGTCCGTTTCATATCAAAGCAGTTAAGTTTATGAACATAATAGAATACTTATTGCAGAGGAATATATGCTATTCTTGCACATTGACAGTTTGTGCAATAAACTGCAGTAAATAAATTTTGGCTAAATAAGTATTCTTATGTAATTCAATTAATTTTATTCTTACTTTTTTTTAAAGCTTTATCATAATCAACACAAGAGGGGACACAGCAACACAAATATTATTAATTTATAGACTACCTGTGTAATCAATGCTTTTCCTAACATATTTGATTGGTTTCTCAGGATTAGCTGGAGCAATTATTTTGTATTGTCTGTTAGTAACTTTATTGGCAGTCAGTACACCAATCTCTCTGCGTGCAACCTTCTCCTTGTGGATAGCAACAGTTTGAGCTATGTGGTTCATCTGGCCTTCCATTTCAGCCAACTGCATGGTCTGTAGTTCTAACAGCTGGAGAAAGTTGTATGCCAATGTATTTATTTGGTACGCCACACTGGCTAATGATTGGGTGGTATAGTTCTTGGTGCTTTCTAACGCAAGCCTTTTGTTTTCAGACTGGAAGTAGTTCGCTTCGCAATAATCCGCCACACGTTCCAGATTCGTGTGGCTGTCTGTTAAATGACTGCGCCCTTCAGGGATTTCAGTCTGCAGTAACGCTGCTAACTCAGCCATTTTGATGTATCTGAAAATATTTGCAAAATCAAAAGCTCTGTATCATGATCTCCTATAGGTACATTAACCCGCATTTTATAATAAACGATAAACACTGTCCTTCTAAAACTGTAAGGTACCTATTGACTACAGGAAATGTATGATTAACTCACCTTTACTTGTTCGGTTTAATTACAAATATACTTAACACATTATTAGATTTTTGTGCCGAACATTTAACAATGTTCTTATAACAATCACATCAAATCAAGATACTATAGTAAAAATAATATTGAAAACTTCGATGAGGATGAATGGACTGTCTCACGCAGCCCACGCAGGTCGCTTGCTTTGACAGTAGGCTTGGGTAAAAAATATCGATATATCGAAATATCAATAAACATTTTTTTAAATAATCGATTATTACGATGATTTAATTTTTTCGATATATCGATTTTCGATTATTTTTTTCCACTATCGAAACCGATATATTTTGAACTGACTACGTTAACACTCCTACAATATTTTTACTAGCAGAACAAAGTAAAACATAGAAAATGCAATAAAATTAGATTTATTAATATTTATTAATAATGAATACGTACAATAACGTGTGAAGTAACGACCACAACTGTCAAAATAAAAGGTGTTTTCAGAATTATTTTTTCGCTATTATTGTTTTTAAAGGGAGATCAATTAGTAGGCCACATTATGCTCAAGCTCATTCGGCTTTTATTTTGACAGTAGGCTGTGGTCGTTACTTCACACGTTATTTAGGTACGTAGATAAAATGATATTTTTCAATGTATTTATTACTTACGTACATCTTAATTTACTTGTGTAATTATTTTATTTAATATGTTCTACCTACTCCTTCGGGCATTTAATGGCGTAAGTACATTATTATAATGTATGTAATTACTTTGATAATTTTTGGGTCAAAA
The DNA here is from genome assembly GCA_914829495.1 of Eilema sororculum. NCBI lineage: Eukaryota > Metazoa > Arthropoda > Insecta > Lepidoptera > Erebidae > Eilema > Eilema sororculum. Next base: position 11,883,569 of record OU618543.1, on the reverse strand, counting down.
ACATCGATATATCGAAATATCGATATTTTTCGTAAAATAATATTGTAGTGTATTGGTTAATAAACGTAGCACGCTTACTGGTGGGGCGACGGGCGGAGTGGGGAGCGACTAGCGATAGCTAGCCGCTCACTCGATTGTCAACCGCCGAGCGAGCAAGTGCGCTACAAGCCTACAAAGTGATTTTAATTTGTACACACACTCACAGTGAACACGTACAAGTGGCGACCCTGCCAGGATTACAAAAGTGTAAGGTATGTACTAGCATAAGAAATATGCAACGAAATTCCTGGTAAATCAATAACTTATCAGTTGTTGATGGAATGCTCCATTTAGCATAAAAGAAATGTAGGTACTACTACATTGTCATAAATTGTATACTGTGATCAAATTAACTTTCGAATAACGTAATTAAGACTATTTTTACATTGTTATAGTTCAAAAACAATCAATGATTTACTTAATTTGCATTAAGAATAGCCTAGTATTTTGTCTAACTCGCGTTATTTTTACGAGTTATGCATTAGCGTTACAAAATGAGTGTTTCTAAGTAGTCTGATTGTGTTATTCGATTGGTACCTAATTAGTCGTTATTGGCTAAAAAGTTATGAACTATGAATACACAAACAAGTTGTTGACAGAAGGAAACTATTGAAATTGGGTATTAATGTACAGCAGTGTAAAATATACCTTCCTACGTAATATCTTTTCGTAAGATTGTAATTGCGAATGTAATAATATGTATTTTTGTCAAAGTTACCTACCCACCGTTATAAAATAAATATTATTCCGTTATTGTACTCTTTTTCGTATACGTTATTTTTAACACCCGAAATAAAATAGTTGAATTACAACTGTAACTTACGGTAGGTACGGTTATTGTATATACATCTACCTATTATTATTCTATCGACCTTTATGTTAGTTATTTCTGTTCTGTCAACAATAAAGTGTTTATCAGAGGTAGTTTGGGAAACCAAACGGTACCTAAATGATCTATTATTACTAACATAACTTGATTATGTTGTAAACCAATAAAATTAGATCTAGAGGTAGTTCGATGAAAATCGGAACGGTACCTGAAAAAAAGGATATCGATCCTTTGTAACAGGTAATCCCAAAAAATGTCACACCGCCACTAGAGTCGTTGGATTGTGACGGTGACTCAACTTCTATGGGATTACGCTGGGAAAAATGGAAACGAGCGCTCGAATTATACTTGATTGCTACTAATGTTACTACACCGGAAGCAAAAAGAGCAGTGCTCTTGCATATGGGCGGTTTACCCCTACAGGAAATATATTATAACATTCCTGGTGCACATATAGAAACTGCTACTAACAATGATCACGACATTTTTACCGTCGCTATTACTAAGCTAAACGAATATTTTGTACCAAAACAAAGTCGTATACGTATATGAACGTCATTTGTTCAGGCTTATTAAACAAGATAGTGGTGAAAAATTCGAGAAGTTTCTCGTTAGACTCCGACACCAAAGTTCAAAATGCAAATTTACTGCTCCTGACGATAATTTAATGCTTTGATCGATCAAATTACCGAAAAATGCGAGTCGGCTAAATTAAGAAAAACAATATTGACTCTCGGTGATGACGTCACACTTGATAAAATCATATTCGAAACAAATGCTTTAGAAACTGTGAACCGTCAACTTAGTAACTTCGGTTTTCCAGGACCTAGTAAAGAAATATCGGTAAATAGATTGGAAACGCGTCAAATTAAAAAGAATTTGAGTTCAAATTCGTGCTCCCGTTGTGGTGGTAATCATTCAAGCGATAGTAGGTCCTATCCAGCCCGCGATAAAAATGTCTCAAGTGCGGTTTTGTTGGACATTACCGGAAACAATTTAAAACTAGGGCAAATAAACGCAAATTAAATGACAATATTTCCAAAACCAATCAGACTATCCATCCGGATAAAAAAATAAAAAACAAATCGGATGAAGTAGAATACATTTTCCACATCGAGGGTGATGACAGTATTAAATGCATGCTCGGGAATGTTGGAATTGATATGTTGATAGACTCCGGGAGTAAATATAATATAATTACTGATGTAACCTGGCAAACTCTTAAAAGCAAAAAGGTTTGCGTTGAAGATCAAGTGAAGAGGCCAAATAAGACATTTATGGCTTATGGAAATCAAAAGCCTCTTATAGTTCTCGGGTCATTCGATTCTACCATAGTGGTTAATAGCGGATTCCGGAGTATCAAAGCCACTTTTTATGTCATCCAGGATGGCTCGAGGAATTTGTTGGGAAAGGATACTGCCACAAAACTTGGAGTGCTTAAACTAGGAATAGGAGTGAATGCAATTGATGGTAGGTTTCCCAAATTTAAAGACGTTCAAATCCATATTCCTATAGACATGTCTGTCAAACCAGTCTCTCAACCTTGTCGTAGAGTTTCCTCTCGATTCCTTTAGAGGCTAAAATCAATAAAAAAATTCAAGAGCTTGTTAAATTAGACATCCTTCGGATTGGATTTCTCCCCTGGTGCCAGTCCTGAAAGGGGACGGCGATATTCGCATTTGTGTAGATATGAGGCGAGCAAATCAATCTATCATTAGGGAAAAACATCCTTTACCTACTATGGAACAGTTAATACCTAAGTTCAGAAACGCCAAAATATTTTCTAAACTAGACTTGAAGAATTCATTTCATCAGTTAGAGTTGAGCAAAGATTGTAGACACATCACAACTTTCATTTGTAGCCAGGGACTGTTTAGGTATAAGCGACTTATGTTCGGCATATCCTGTGCACCCGAATTTTTTCAGAAAAACTTAGAACGAGTTCTTTTGCCTTGTAGTGGCGTAGTTAAATTTATTGACGATAGCGTAGTCTATGGCAGCAATGAGGTTGAACATGGGGTGAGACTAAAAAAAGTATTGCAAGTCTTAAAAGATAATCACGTTTGGTTGAATGACGAAAAATGTGTTTATGGGGTTGGACAAATAGAATTCCTGGGGCACAAATTGGCCTGTGATGGAGTTAAACATTAGATAAATATATAAAAACTATAGAGCCTCTGGAAGTAATATTCGGGCCAGATTCCAAGCCATGTGCAAGAATCGAACGATGGGTTCTCCGCCTACAATCGTATAATTTTAAAATTGTATATAGCCCGGGCAAGAAAAATATAGCGGACTCACTATCGCGTTTGTGTGTCGAAAATCGATCTCCAGAACAGTTCGATGACGATAATTATGTAAATCTAATTGTCGAAGAATCTCGTCCAACTGCTGTCACCCTACGTAAGCTGAGGCAAGCCTGTGATGAGGATCCAGAGCTTAAACTGATTAGGAATGGAGTATTTAATAATAATTGGGAACAAAGTGTCAACTCTTACAAGATTTTTGAACACGAATTATGTTTTCAAGACAATTTGCTTTTACGGGGGAATAAAATTGTTATACCTTCTAGTTTGAGGACGAAAGTTTTAGCTGCAGCCCATGAAGGCCATCCGGGTATAGTGGCAATGAAAACACGTCTGCGTTCTAAAGTATGGTGGCCCAAAATCGATAGAGACGCGGAGCATTGTGTTAGGTCTTGTAAGGGTTGCACCCTGGTTTCGGCCCCAAATCCCCCAAACCCTATGCGTAGACGACAACTCCCATTACAATCTTGGATTGATATAGCTATAGACTATCTTGGACCATTACCGACAGGACATTACCGTTATAGATTATTATAGTCGTTACAAGGAAGTAAAAAATTACAAAAAATATTGACTCTACACATACAATAAATATGCTTAAGGAAATATTTTCTGGACTAGGCACACCAATTAGCATTACTGCTGATAACGGACGACAGTTTGTTAGTACTGAATTTGATAATTTTTGTAAAGAATTCGGAATTCAGTTGTTTCATAACATTCCTTATTGGCCCCAACGAAATCAAAATAGGAACATAATAAAACGTTTACGAATTAGCCAAAGTCAAAAGTCTAATTGGCAGGAAGACTTACTTAAATATTTGACTATGTATAATAGTACCCCTCATTCTGTGACCGGTAAATCTCCCTCTGAACTTTTTTCAGGCGTAAATTTAGAGACAAGCTACCTTCTGTTGTAGATGTTGAATTTGCAGATTTTGATTTAGATACCAAAGATAGAGATACAGAAATGAAAATGAAGGGGAAAGAGTACGCAGACAGGAAAAGACAAGCTACAGAATAAAGTATTGAAGTCGGGGAGAAGGTATATCTAAAACAAATGACGAAGGAGAATAAGTTGTCATCTACATTCAATCAAGAACCACATACAGTAGTCAACAAGGAAGGAAATGACGTTGAAGTAGTAAATGATGACAATGGCTAAAGGCTTAGAAGAAATATTGTTCATCTGAAGAAGGTCGAGGGTCAATGGGAGGTTTGCAATAAACCCTTGGAGGATGATGGTGCTAATAATAATGATTAAGATTTCTGAATTTAGAACTTTTGTAATATGTATTAAATTAATTGGTACTTAAAGGAATATTGTGATTTTGATGAGAATATTAAAATAATTTTTGTTTTCAATTTTTGTAAAAGGTAGATGTAGTGTATTGGTTAATAAACGTAGCACGCTTACTGGTGGGGCGACGGGCGGAGTGGGGAGCGACTAGCGATAGCTAGCCGCTCACTCGATTGTCAACCGCCGAGCGAGCAAGTGCGCTACAAGCCTACAAAGTGATTTTAATTTGTACACACACTCACAGTGAACACGTACAAATACATTAGAAAAATCAATACGAGCATTATCGATATATTTTATCCCTTTGCCCATCCCTGTCTGGACTGTCTGACATAAGCAAAGCAAACAGAGTTGCCACTGCATAAAATTTTAGGTGTATTGTGTTAGAGGACACATTTTTCCACTTTGGAAGTGTCTTTCGCGCAATTTACGCTTATGGGATTGAGGAAAAAAAAATGTTGACTTTCAGTTCCAAGTATGGGGTGGGGACCCCCAAAATTTATTGGTCTTTTTCGATTTTTATGTGAAATTCTTAATGCGGTCCACAGAATACATAATAGGCCTTATAACTAGTTACGGAGAAAAGTGGCTGTGACATACGGACGGGCAGACAGACAGACATGACGAATCTATAAGGGTTCCGTTTTTTGCCCTGTGGCTACGGAACCCTAAAAACAAGCAACTGCCATCATGCCAGTCATGCCACTGTTATACATTAAATATTATAATATCTTAAGATTGCAACTGAGTAGCTCTGGTTAAATGGCAATAAAACAATAGGTATATATTCACCTAGGATCTATATTTGGCATGGCACATTCACACTGGGGCAGGGGATTTGGGAAGGCGAGAGTATTCTCAGCCGTTGTACTGCACATACGATATTACTTTAAGAGCAATTACTTATTCCCATCATCGTTAAGTTAACGCCTCCAAGTACCTAAGGTAAATTACATAGGTAAGTGGGGTCATATCCGTACCTCTACTCTACGTTTACTACGTAACTCTACTCTCTCGACTACTCAATCACCACGTTACCGTTAATGCTTCTCGAACATACCTACACTCGGTTGACTCGATGCGTTAGTTCAACAATACTGGTTAAGTTAATACAGTCACCACAATCTATGAGCCCCTCCATCCCACAATAACATGCCGCACGCAATGATAGCATTGAAGTCGCAGTCACAATGCAGATCGCAGGCCTTTTCTTAAGTAGGTAGTTATCCACATGCATTTTTGATCAGGAATGTCATACCTACATGACGCGTTGTTGGGTTAAACAGTAGGTATGTATACTGCATTGTTATCATGTTCTTTTGAAAAACTAATGATTTTTTTACCACTTAGGTGGCAGACAAGCCGCCCATCTGATGGGAAGTGGTAGCCGATAATGAACGTATGCAACACCAGGGGGCGTTACACTCGTGCTGCCCCGTGTGATGGTAGAAGTACCTACTTAAGGCAAGATATTTTTAAAATTTTGGTGATAATGAAGCTTCATTGGATACGTAGGCACCGAATGGCGTAGGTGCCTAATTTTTGCTATTGACTTTAACTGGAGCAACTGCCGCTGACCCCACCAACCCCGAGAGGCCAACTTGCAAGGCGAAGTAGACGGGGCCCACTTAGCCTCATAATAACAGAGTTAAAGAGAGTCTAAAGATTATTGCGTAGGTGTATTTAAACAACAATGCGCATTTAAGGGTTAAACAACTCAAACGATAACTGAAACTATTATTGAACATTGATTACTTTACTGAAGTTAGAAATTTAGTAACCTTAAATACTTAGATATACAATCACTGAATAATAATTAGGTAAGTATTTCACTTCATTTTAACCACTTTTGTTAATGATTACATTCTAGCTTCTGATTATTTTTCAACCAGTGGTTTGTACAGACATGAGTGAACTATAAATAAAAGTTATTATAGTAGCTCCATTAAAATTTTATTAAAATGTTGCTATTTTTTATCAGTTTGTATCTAAGCTTGCTGAATATACTTAAAACATTAAAAAAATGTTCATCTCATAATATTGGGTAGGTACATGGGAGTTGTATTTCTAATCAAAAAGTTTATGGTCAGTTCAGTTCAGTTTAAAATTACAGACATAACACTAAATACATGATTTTTAATTACAATTCATTGTCCACAAGCTTTAAGACTTTACATTTACTACAATAACATACATAAAATGTAGTATTGGCATACACACACTTTTGTCTCTAAAACACTAAAAGAATGTATTCATTTATGTTCTAAGCTGGTTTGTGTAATTTATATAAGTGACTCTGTCACGATAATTTAATGTTAGTTATTTGTAAAAATACTAGTGTAACTTAATAAGTAATTATAATTAGACCAAATTTATAAGAAAACATATAGAAAGATACAATGGTCAACTACTTAATAAAACTATTCTAAATAAAAATAAAGAGAACATATTTAAGAATCATAAACTAACTGTACAAAATCATAATCACGTCATGTGAAAATTGACTATAAACCATATTTCATGCTGTCAATAACACATCCCAATTAATTTCATTGTTATATACTTCCTGTTCTAACCACAATTCATAATTTTCTTTAAATTCCTCGTCCAATTCAACATTTGTTTCTAATATGCTATTAATATCTGTTTCGAGTGGAGTCAAGTCTATTTCTTGTTCACTGCCAGTACCATATCTCCTGTTATTAAAGCGATCTACGCTGACTCGTAGGGCGCACTCTTCATCCTGAAAGTCCCATGGTCTTGCATCAACATCATTTCCAAATGCCCAGTCATCATTTAACCTGTGACGAACTTTAGAGTATATAGCACTGATCGTTTTCATGTTTGTTTTCCTCCATTGTCGTCCCAAATACTTTGTTTGCATCTTCAGCAACTTCAATACATAGAATTGCATCAATGCATGTCTGACTTTAAGTGTGCGTTTCAAGATAGGTGCACTTTTAAATACAACAAGCATCATTATTCTTGCATTCTTCCATTTAGTCAGTTTATTTAGAATTCTTAGTAAGTTAATGCATGAAAACACATTTCTCCAAGAGTATGGGACTGTTGAGTCACCAATATCCAAACATTCTTTTGTGAGTTCAGGTTGCTCCCCAATCACGCAAGCTGGAAAATCAAATATTGGGATTGTGTTCTTGGCCCCAACATAGGACAAGATATTCTGATTGAAGAATTTCAAAACTAATGGCATACAGTTAGCATAAACCAGATGCTGTGACATAAATTCAAATTGATATACATGATTTAATTTAAAATGTTTCAACAGTAGCATCAATATTGCTGTAACAGCTTTCACTATAATATCTTTATGTCTGTTTACATCAATACCAAGTTTCAAGGATTGAAGGACTGTCATAGGCATCTCTTCGGGTAATAAGTCGGCCATGATATTAATTGAATAAGTTTTAGCTGTAGAAGTAGGTGCTGCAGCTAAAAGTATTTTCAATAAAGCTATCATGTACTGTGGCAAATTAGGTAACATAGCCCTGTATAAGATTTCAGCTTCTGTGTCTTCAACCTCTTTCTCACCTTTTGTGAGAGGACTTCTTGCAATTTCAATTTCTCTGTCAGCTTGTATTTCTGAGAGGCTTGTATACATATGTTTCTTTAATATAGCAATTCCTTCATGTATTGGCTGTGGTAGACCAGCTATGGTTTGTCTGTCCCCAGGAAGTGAATATCCAACAAATTTTATCCTGACATTATCTAGAAACATGTCAATATCTTTCTGACGCACTTTTGATTGCCATGGTAAACTTCTAGGTAATGGAGGTGGGGGAGGAGGGCTGTCAAACTGTTTGAAGTACATGTAGTATGGACAATTAGGATTATTTTCTGATTGTGCACTGTCACTAGGTATTGATTGAAACTCCATAGAATAATCCTCTGAACCATTTCCTGTTTCTTCTTTGTCAACAAAAATTTGTTCATCTGACTCATCTAAGGAGGTTTGTTTCATAAATGTTTGTCTGCGAAGTGCTCTTTCATTTTCTTTCAGTTTCCTTTGCCCAGGGTTTTGGTTTTCTAACATATCTGCAGCACTGGGAGGTGGAGAACTTGCTCTCATTCCTTTTATTATTTCTATAGTGTCTTCTGATAGTGGTGGAAGCCCAGCAGTATCCCGAAGTCTAGATTTTCTCTCTTTCAAGTCTTTTGAGCCACCCAAATAAACAAGCAATACTTTCCATAGTAACAGAAGAACTTTCTTCATGGGGAAGTGGGGTGTTGTGCCAGCACAGAGATGTGTCACCATGCTTAGAAGTTTTACAGGTAGTAATTCTTCACCAAATGGTGTTCCTAGTTCCTCCTTAAAATTTTTGACTAAATGAGAATATTCGGATTCATTATTATCTTTCTCAGTTCTCATGTATTCTGTAATAAGATACAGAACAGATAGAATAACTCGTAGATTTATGGAATCAGCAAGGGATTCTGCAAGTTTCCTGGATGCTATTGCAGAACTGCTCCTTACGATTTCGAGATTCAGCAATTCGACGAAAGCAGAAAATGTACCCATGTCATATAGCATCATAACATTGACGCGCGCCCAGTGAGCCTGCTCAGCATCTGATTGCATCTCCGCCCAACAACCCTGCGCCAGGTATAGTATACAACGAGTTGCACGCATACGTATTTCGCTAACAGCTACGTCTAAATGCTCTAATAATTTCATAATTACAGTACGCTGCTGTTTATTTGTCAATCTTTGCCAACTAGGTGGAAAGTTAAATTCCTCCATAATATCTTCAAATGCTTTGACATTAAGCTGATACTCCGGATGTTCTGTGTAGCTATATAATTCTGCGATTTCGTTGGCTTGTGTGTCACAATCATCGTAAACAAAGTCCAGTTCAGGGCTCTCCATATCGTGAACACAATCCGCTTCGTCCATAGGGCGGCGAACATCTGGTATTTTTGCTCCTGCACGGCGACCATTACCGTTCGTACCCATTTTAGATACGTTTGGAACTATGTGTACACTGTGTGATTTCACATTTCAGAACAATATTAGTAATATTACGTATTGAATAAATATATTTTTCGTAAAAAAAGATGTTTCAAAGCGACATAATCTTAAATGGCAGACGACAGCAGTGTTGCCAGATCTGATATTTATTTACATTTTATCCCCACAGACTAGTTATTAAATAATGATTTTTTATCCCCCCATCCAGTCTCCCTTGATGTTACAGATTCTTCCAAAAATAATTATTGTCATTAAATTTTAATATCATATGTCTCTTATCTTTAATTTTATCTCATAATCACGACTGCATTTTTTTACTGAAACCGTAGACCCAATTTGACAAAGACCTCTGTCAGGTTGGGTCATCACGATAGGTATATACCAAAACAGTATATACCTATTTATGATCTGTGCTTCTTCTGTCCAGCTGTCTATCAAGCGGGAGTATGGCAGCAGGATTCACACTATCCGAAATTATATCCAGAATTCCATGTCTAGATTCATATTATTAAATTCCGGCACCTCCTAAGAATTCAAATTATTGGTCTGCTGACTGGTTTAGTAATAAAATAATCTTAGTTGAACATGTTTTTCTTAATTATAAAATCATAGAAAACAATAGTTTTAACGTACTTTTGTATAAAAAAATGCAACTGGCTCTATCCTGTGCTACTGGTTTTCTCAGGAGTTTTATATTTAATGCTGCGATAGATGGCGCCCTTTGATTCAATTTTGCAAGGAAGAATAAGTCTGTCTACGCAATTTTGTTATGCCGTATTGGTGGAGTACATTATTATGGGCATGACATGTCTTCCTGCAGGCTGTTCTTCTTCCGACATTAAACATACAGTCTATGACTAAGTACCCGTTTAACGGCAATAGTTTGGCCCCCTATTATGTGGGACCAAATATCATATACCTCTGCCGATGGTAAAATTTCAAACAGGTATGGGTTTCAAGTTTCAACCGCGATATCCTGATTCTGTGGAAAAATTAGCCATACCAAATTTCATCTCAATCGGTTCCATGGTTTTGGTGTCGGCCACCAATGCACGTCTGCTGCGTGCTCCGCAGCGTGCAATGGCCAGCAGGGCCATTTGGGGGTACCGCACAATATCCTTTGAGGCAGCGTATCCCTTGTCGGATCCCTACCGTGGAACCTGGATGCGAGAGCCCTTTCGATGCTATATCGGTATCGAAAGAAGGCGCTGGAGCAGCGACGGGAACCCGAGCCTGAAGAAATTCGGGCCGTGAGGTCCCAGTTCCACCGGGACATGGTAGCTGAGTGGGAGCTACGACTTGGGCGACCGAGCGCAGGGCACGCCGTAATGGCGGCGATAAGACCCGTCATAGAGGACTGGCTAGAGAGGCCACACGGTAGCTTCTCATACCGGCTGGTAGGACGTGTAAATAGTCCGACTACTGGTGTGTTTGCACACAGAGCGTATAAGTACCTATGACCTGCAGTTAGGTTGTAATGAAAAGAAAATACACATGTGACCGCTTCTATGAATGAAAACGCAAGAGAACCGGCATTGACCTGAGTTCCACCTCGTGAGGATTCAGCTGCAGACAGGCGTGGTTCCTGGCACGTGCTGGTGGGTAGGTAGTTGTCGACCGGCCGGTGACTTTCTTGAGTTAGTCGTTTTCTTCCGATACACTTCACTTATACTGACTTGAGAATGTGGCCAAAGGAACTTATAGAATTACACAGAAAAAGAACGAGGAGTTGAAGTACTCAACTTCCGTTCGGAGCGGCGGCGAGTCAGAGACTGGTAAAAATGTGCGGGGCGATCGTCCGCCGTGACGCTTGAGAGTGTCGCTCGTAGGAACTTCAGTCTCAAAGAATAGTTCGAAAAAATCCGTGCACAGCGCCATCTATTGGCCTTCTTCAACACTAAGTGGTCAACAAATGAGCGCCAATACTCAAACATTATTCTGTCACAGAAGCGGTTTTTTTAAATTACAAAAATTGAAATACAATTAAATTATGTGGGAAATAATTAAGAAAGTACATAAGCGCTCCACCATGCACCCGGCTTTGGAACGTCGCAAGATGTTACGAAACAAACAAGCGAACACTGGCTGATTAGAGCCCATACCATAACATAACAACTTAGACTAACAATATTCTATCTAAAGTATGTTTAAAGTTTGAGTTAAAATTAAAGTTTAAGATTCTATTTAGCGTTGTAAGTTATTGAGTTGGGATAGGATACAATTTGGTTACAGCGCGTTTGTAAGTACCAATCAGTGGTTAAATCACTGGTCAATTCGATATGAAGGCCACGTGTGGCCATGCAGATAAACAATATAATGTATGCCTTTTGAGAATGCTGACCTCTACGACGAGAAAGTATGGTCTTTATTGGACCAGCGTAATCAACCCCAGTATGACAAAAGGCTTTGGCTTCTGATACACGATAATTGGGCAGATCAGCCATTATTGGTGTAGGGTGCGTTGGATTGCATTTAAAGCAAATGTTACACTTTCGTAACTTAGATCTGATAACAGTTCTAGCGTCTAATATCCAGAAGCGTTGGCGTATGATAGACATGAGGAGTCCAGGTCCAGTATGACAATTGACAACGTGAAAATGCTGAATTATTAGATCAACAACGTGATCGCGTTTAGGGATAAGGACAGGATGTTTAGCTTCAAATGGAAGCATCGATTTAGAAAGTCTGCCACCTATGCGCAAAATGCCTTCTTCATCTAAGAAGACTGCAAGACGCAGCAGCTTCTTCGAGGGTGACTTCTCAGCCTTTATCAATTTTATATCTTCAGCAAAGTGAACTGATTGAACGGCGAGAATCAATGCCGTCTCAGCAATTGACAATCCTGATACAGAATGAGGTTCGATCTTAGATTTAACAACTTGGCGTAGAGTATCACAGGTGCCACCAACCCGAGCACGTCAAATAGTCGCGCAACTATAGAGAGTATATTTCTCTTAGTGCACTTCTCATCTACCAAGGTGGATGTGAAATAAAAATTATCTCCACACGGCTCCCACGAGAGACCTAAAACCTTTGCGACATGACTGCCAACATCAAACTCAAGCGATTTGCGGTGAGTGCACAGCACAGAAGAATTGCTAGACCACTTCACTAAGTCAAAGTCGCCAGCCTTGAACAGTTTTATCAAGTTGCGAGCTAAGTGTACAGCAGTGTCCTCATCAGGTGCGGAATGAACTAAATCGTCAGTATACAGACAGGTCTCTGCCACTTTCGCGGCGTCAGGGAAGTGCGGACTCATGTCAGACGCCAGCTGACGCACAGTACGTATAGCTATATGCGGACTTGACTTCAGACCAAACGCCTGTCGATTAAACACATAGGTCTGAATTTCATCCGATTCCTTGAACCTGAATAAGATGCGCAGGTATTTACGATGGTCAACAGGTACGCCAATACGTAAATAATGTTGTTTTATGTCAGCGTTCATTGCGATAGGAAATAGCCTAAAATTTAATAATAATAAAAACAGGTCTGCCTGTAAATTGGGACCAATATGTAAAATATCATTGAGCGAAAGACCAGTGTGGGTTTTAGCGCTCGCGTCTAACACAATACGTGGCATCGGTTTGTCATGTCGAACTACTGCGTGATGTGGTATGTAATAACCATCCATAGACAAATTAGAGTCATCAACGAGACTAAGATAACCGTTATCTAAATAATCCTGAATAACCTTATTGTAATTTTCGCGTACGGTTGGTGATTGATGAAGTTTACGCTCGAGCGACAAAAACCGGTGGTGAGCGACGCCGCGCGAGTTCCCTAGTTCAGAGGGATCCTTGCAGAACGGCAGCGCAACAGTATAACGACCTACGTCATCGCGAGTCACAGTAGATGTGAAAATATTTTCGCACTCGGTTTCTTCTGGAGACAATAGGCGCTTCACAGGAACTTCCTCAAGTTCCCAAAATTTTTGCACTAAATCATTTAGTGCTAGCGCAGAAAAGGATGCGGTTGTAGGCACAACATCTCTACGTGGGTAATCACCCATAAGTACATACCCAAACGCGGTTGATAGTACACAAGGGGCACTGGGACCACACTCGACTCTATTTCCTAAGTAGATATACGGGAAGAGCTGTGCACCTAATACTATATCAATGTTTCCTGGAATGTTCCAGCTTAAGTCAGCAAGCGGTAAATCGCGAAGATTTAACTCGCGATCACACTTAATTAATTGCGAGGGCAATTGATCCGTAAGGCTATTCATAACTAACGCATGTATAGTATACTTATGATCTGCATAAATACGAGATTCAATGTCCAAATACACATAGCCTACTATCGGGTGCGAAGTGGAACCAACACCTTTGACAACAGAATTACTCATTGGTATTATTGGTAAATTTAATAAACGACAACAGGACAATGTTATTAAGTTATTCTGTGAGCCATTATCAATTAGACATCTGACTACAGATTTATTTCCAGTGCTACCTTTAGGGCGAGCATACACCTGAGCGGTTGCCAAGAGAATATCACACTTATGGCTAGAGGCATACGAATGCACAGTGCTTGAAGCGAGCGGTGACTCAGGAGTGACACTAACATGGTCGCACTGGGGCGGTGGGGAGGCGACAACAGTCGTCGCATGCGAGTGCGAATTATTAACATTATTATAAAAATGCAATAATTTATGATGTTTTTTCTGACAGAAACAAACTGACGTACTTTTACATTGCGGGAGATTATGTAATGTGCTTAGACAATTGACGCAACCACGCTTAGATTTAATAAACTCATATCTAGCCTTTGCATTTTGCATATTTTTAAACTGAGCGCAGTCATACAGGTGTCGGTGGTCGCTGCCGCCACATAAACAACAGGATGCGTTACCTGCGGCGGGCGCATTCGACTTATTATTAATCGGCTCACTGACAACAAACGACTTAGAATTACGCTGTACACGCCTATCATTAGACTGTGGCGTCCCAGCAGTGGACGACTTCGCATATGACGAAGACCGCGGGTTTGACCGTTCAATCATCTTAGCATAATCTTGTACAAAGTCGATCAGCTTTTGCGTCGTAGGTATATCGACACCTCGAACAGAAAGTTCGAAGGCTTGGATGGTTAGAGTGTCCATTTTCCTCAAGGCACATTGTAGAAACATGAAGTCCGTTAAATCATTTATACCTAACTCTTTAAGCGCGGCGATAGAGGAGGAATATATACCTATAAATGAATCAAGTGAGTTCACACTAGGTGAACAATTCTTTAAGTCTAATATATTATTAAGATAATATGAACCTAATGAACGTTTATCTTGGTATTTCTTGACCAAGGCGTCCCAAACTATACTGTAAGTCTCACTTGACGGAACAATACCGGCAGTGAACTTTAATGCGTCATTGGTTAGTTTTGAGAATAGGTATTGCACACGTTGCGAATCAGACAATTGTTTGTTTGAATGAATATTGGCCTTAAAGGACTGATAAAATGTATTCCAGTTTTCAGGGCGTCCGTCAAAACTCGGAATAACAAGCATTTCCAATTTCACTACAGACGCGTTCGAATTACTCGACCCGTGTGAGGCGACCTCCTTGACCTTGGGAGTAGATAATTTATTTCTAATGCGTTTTATTCTCGAATACAATTCATCAAATGAGTCAAGGCAAGAATAGTCGGGTTCCACAGGGGATTCTAATGATAAATTTGAGCTATTTATCTGATCCACAATCGACTCGAACTTATCGCGAACATCATCGATGGTCTCGGTCTCAGCCAAAAAATCCTCATTAGATCGCGTCGTCATGTCAAAACAAACAATGGATTTCGACGATTTATACCAACGAGTAATGCGTGCAAACAATAATTCCTTTTTTTGATTCAGCATAATAAGCTTCGTTTCGAGATCTGACGACATGTTTGCAAATTAACGATAGGTAGGACCTACCTATTGAAATATAACAAGAAGATTATCTAACACAAACAGTTTAGATTACTTTTTATTGAAAATTGTACTACGGCTTATTATATAATAGCGCAAGTAGCACGGCGGAGCGGGAATGTAACTACCTACGTACCTAGATAGGTACCTACAAAGTAACGCGTATGTGAATAGAATGATGAGTCTTTACCAATTAATACGTAAATCACCAACTATTATAAATATCTACCAATTATTACGTAGATTTAGCGTTTGAAATGCAGAATTTACCAAATAAATCTGTTAGCGAATGAAAGTAATGAAACTAAGATGGCGGAAAGAATTCACCAAAATTACGTGAATCTTTTAATTAAATGAATAGGAAAGAAATATTATTCACCAATAATTACGTGAATATGTTATTTACTGGCCTATCCGACTCGTAAGGACCATAAATTATGGTAGGACGTGTAAATAGTCCGACCACTGGTGTGTTTGCACACAGAGCGTATAAGTACCTATGACCTGCAGTTAGGTTGTAATGAAAAGAAAATACACATGTGACCGCTTCTATGAATGAAAACGCAAGAGAACCGGCACTGACCTGAGTTCCACCTCGTGAGGATTCAGCTGCAGACAGGCGTGGTTCCTGGCACGTGCTGGTGGGTAGGTAGTTGTCGACCGGCCGGTGACTTTCTTGAGTTAGTCGTTTTCTTCCGATACACTTCACTTATACTGACTTGAGAATGTGGCCAAAGGAACTTATAGAATTACACAGAAAAAGAACGAGGAGTTGAAGTACTCAACTTCCGTTCGGAGCGGCGGCGAGTCAGAGACTGGTAAAAATGTGCGGGGCGATCGTCCGCCGTGACGCTTGAGAGTGTCGCTCGTAGGAACTTCAGTCTCAAAGAATAGTTCGAAAAAATCCGTGCACAGCGCCATCTATTGGCCTTCTTCAACACTAAGTGGTCAACAAATGAGCGCCAATACTCAAACATTATTCTGTCACAGAAGCGGTTTTTTTAAATTACAAAAATTGAAATACAATTAAATTATGTGGGAAATAATTAAGAAAGTACATAAGCGCTCCACCACCGGCTTACACAGGTGATTATTTATTTATTTATTTATTTATTTATTATGATTTACCAACATTTGTTTACACTGTTACAAGTTACATATAAGTTACACTAGTTTAGATTTAAGTTGTGTGTGACAAATAATTAAAGGTTAATACTGCATGCTATATAAAACTAGGTACTAAAAATAATGTTTTTTTTTGTACATTTTTTCACAAAAATATGTAGATAACACTGAGTTTATAATAATGACAATAAGGTTCAATGAGTGAAACAGTTAACCAACTTTATTCTTATAATGTTCTAATAATGTGGATCGAAACTTGAATAGCGAGTCTGCATGGATATCCACAATATCACTACATTCGTTTGCTGACCTAGAAATCCTTGGGATCGGTGAGTTAGCCCCATAAGCTGTTCTACGTAGTGGTGGATAGAAGGGAGTGATGCGATTACGAGGGTATCTGGCAGGTACTCGAAAATTAATCCTACTTAGCAATTGTGGGCAGCTAAGGTGGTTATGTAGGATCTTATACATGTGATTACACCGGACACGGGTGTTTCGGGAAGTACCTGTGTCAGATCCAGAAGGAGCCAACGTCCGCGTGCCATCACTGCGATGCGAGCGAGGACACAGAGCTGCACACGCTGGCCGGGCGGCCGGCGTGGGACAAAGTGCGCCTCCCCGTATTGGCACACTATGGTCCCCACAACCCGAAGGGGGTCATCTCGAAAGAAATGGTTCTGGGTCTGCCGGGGTGCGAGAGATATTCTTTCGGCAATCTCACCTCCGGCAACCAAAGACCCAAGACGGCGTGCGTTTTAGTCGGTTCGAGTCCGACATAACCACCTCCACCGGCTCCATGGGGGTGGTATCCGTCGGGATTAGGTACTCGCACGATAAAAAAAAATGGTTTTGGTGTGAAAATGTAACAGACTGATAGAGTTAGATACTTTTGTATAAAATAACAGCAAAGTGTAATGAAATAAAAAATAATGTTTAGGTACACTGTGCTTGTATAGTCGGCATCAGAAATATCTTGACTACAAAGTCTCAATTAGGTATCCTAAAACTAAGGTATTATGAACAAATCAAACTGTTTTATTGATTTGTAATTGTATTATTGTCCAAACTAAAGGTGTGTACTAAATATCACAACAATCCGTCAACAGGACGGGGGGAAACTAAGGAATAAAGTCATTTGAACATTTTGTTCATCTAGCTAGATTGAACTAATGCTGACTATACAAATTCCTCAGTCATTATATCAACATAATAACAACTAGGAAATAGTATCTATCTATCTTTTGCCTCGTTTATTTCTCGGCCAGAGTACAATATTTTAGCGGTTTCTTAAAAAAATACTGTATTTTATTTGCAAGGGTCCTTTTTTGATGCACACCTGCTGATTCAAATTCACGGACTAGACTGGGACAGGCTTCCCGGGTTATGTGTTCAGCATTGATAAAGTGTGAAAATTTTCAGAAGGCGGTGGAAAACGAAAACCTTCCTCGATTTAGTTTGTCATGCACCATGCGAAGTCAGCAGGAATTGGGTTAGAGGGACTGCAGGCTAGCGACTGGTGTACAGACGTAGTAGCTCTCATAAAATCAAAATGTATTAACCTGCTCGGGGGTTCATCACTAGGGGGTGAAATGACCCATGCAAAATGGCATGGCAGATCACCCGTCGGGTCAATGTTGGCGTCCCCTGCTGGAAGTAAGTGCCACTTAACCACGAACCACACTATGTTCTGAGTACCTATGTAGGTACCTATACCTACTTTATTATTTTATTTAAACTTTTTGCACAAATACAAAATTATTGTACAAAGGCGGACTTAATGCATGGCATTTTTTACAAAATGGCATGGCAGATCACCCGTCGGGTCAATGTTGGCGTCCCCTGCTGGAAGTAAGTGCCACTTAACCACGAACCACACTATGTTCTGAGTACCTATGTAGGTACCTATACCTACTTTATTATTTTATTTTTATTTTATATAAACTTTTTGCACAAATACAAAATTATTGTACAAAGGCGGACTTAATGCATGACATTTTTTGCCAGTCAACCTTAGGGTGATGCATACCTAGATATTTTGGTCAAAGGTAGGTGCGCGAATTATTCTGGTGAGAGTTTAACCTAGTTTGGTACACATGCTTACATAATAAATATGAAATTAAACTTAATAAACATAAACATAAGAATATGTTGATATATATATACAAACATCATAGACTACATACCATAAACTTATTATATACTACATACATATATAGATCAATATATACATATACACACCTTCCTATCCATACATAGGTATACATACATACACCTACTAGCACATACATACATACATACACAGACGTATATATTATATTACAAAATATATACAATCTAAGAAAAATTGTAACGGATACAATCCGAATTTGATTTCCAACTCTTCTACCGATCGTTGTTGTAGAGCTGACGTACTCTGGCTTTGAATATGAAACGGTTTGCGGGCATCCTGACTTCCAGAGGAAGCGCATTCCATAAAAGAATAGCTTGTACTAAGAATGAAGAGTGAACAAGACTTGACGTGTGAGTGGGACAGTGTAGGAGAAGGTTGTTAGAAGAGCGTAAGTTTTTATTATGGGTAGAGCCAAGTAAGTGGAACTGAGACTTTAAATAAGCTGGGGCGTTGCGAGAGTTTAGCAGAGTATATATCTTTTTTTTTTTCGTGCAGAAATCCCCTCGGATACCCCCCCTGCCGGAGCCGGAAGGGGAGGTTATGTCGGACTCGAACCGACTAAAACCGCACACCGACTGTGGGTCTTGGTGCTAGGCCGGAGTTGAGGTTGTTATAGACATATCCCTCGCACCCCGGCTGACCCAGGGCCATCCCTTACGGTCTGGCCCTCCTCAGGAGGGGGGACAACGGTGTCCCCAACTCGCCCCCGGAATGGGGAGGCGCGCTATTTAGCGCGCCGCCGCCGCCGCCGTGGCCTGCTTCTGCTGGGGTGACAGGCGGCTCCACCCGTCACCCCCAGGCCCGCGCTCATGGGGGACGGAGGTCAGTCAGTGCCCTAACAGAGTATATATCAAGGTGATCGCTCTTAGACTGCGTCGCCGTCGTATAGATAACCAACCCAGCTCTGTACGATACTCTGAAACATGGTCGTACTTCCTAAGACTGTAGACGAATCGAATGCAATTGTTGAGAAGTCGGTCAAGTTTATTGAGCAGATCAGCATTCAGGTCGAAATAGCATACATCACCATAGTCGAGAATAGGAAAGATTAAAGTTTGCATATCTAAGCATTGCTTTGGTTTTAGGTGGAAGAAAGTTTTTAAGACGGCAAAGTACCCTCAGTGTACCGAATTCTTTCATTATTTTAATCAATGATATTACATACAAAATTTTAATGCATTCTTTCCTATCAATTTAAATAATAAAATTTTCGGTGAAAATAATTTCAACACTGGCTTTGACGGTCCGCGGCGGCGGTGGCGCAAAGCGCGCCTCCCCGAACCCGGGGCTAGATGGGGACACTAAGGTCCCCACAACCCGAAGGGGGCCATCTCGAAAGACATGGTCCTGGGTGCGTAGTGCGAGAGATATGCTTTCGGCAATCTCACCTCCTGGCAACCAAGGACTCAAGACGGCGTGCGTTTTGGTCGGTTCGAGTACGACATAACCCCCTCCACCGGCTCCGTGGGCACAGAATAGATAATAGCCGTGGGGGTGGTATGCGTGGGCTTTTGCGCACGATAACAAAAAAAAAACACTAGCTTTGACGGCAAAATTCCTACTACTTCTACTATTCGAAATCAACGGAGTGGGCACTCCGTTGTTGACTATTATGAGTAGGTACTCATAATAGTCATAATGAACCCTTTTTACGAAGTACGTACCAACCTAAATACAAGTTTTACTTTTTCCAACAGGATTTAACAGCATCCGTTCACGTTCACCCCATCGCCGATTAATTAAACCGGTAGGTACTTACCCACTTGATTCTGTTTACCCACTTTGGGTAAAAAGCTTTCTAATGGTGCGGCAATATGGTTTGTTCTCACGTCAAACGTCTCTGATATGACATCCGAACATTTGTAATACAACAATGGATCCTTTTACCCCTGGGAGGTATTATAAGGACCGCAGGGGGCGCAATGGGGCGTTTTATAATGGAAACACCGTTCCAGCTTAATTTTGGATTTACGTCACAGGTAATCTAAGTGGATGCGTTGAATGTGGAACGGAGAAAAAACTATAAAACAAATTAAAAAACAAAGTAGGTATAGGTATAACTATAAAAAAAACAAGGAAAGGCTTTTTGTATTTTAATACAGCATACGAAATGTATACATTAACGTCAAATTAAAGTGGTAGTGTAGTGGTAAAGTAGGTACCTACAACCGATGTAAAGAAGTTAATATGCCAGGATCGTAGCCAGTGGAAAGATTTTGTATCTGATTTATACCTACCCCAATAAGATAAAGGCGTGAATATATGTACCTATGTAGAAGTAGATGTTGAGGTACAGTTATCCATGTATGATAACATCTCCGTATCGAGGCTTGTCGCCGAACAATTTTCCGCTTTATAATTCGAATAATATTTTCGTTCAACTTACTTCATCGTGTGACATTCATTTCTCTCTGTTACAGTAGGTAACTTGTACAAAATGCTTTTAAAAGTAATATTGTCTTTCATGTTAGGAAGTATTGTGTCTTGTAAAATGTTTGAAAGTGAACTAAATGTTAATGATATTCTTCGTTCTGATCTGATGCCAACGTATTTCATGGTGGACAATGAAAACAAAGATTTTAACAGCACCGTCAGCGCAAGTTCGAAACTATCTTCGAATGGATCTATTGATGCTGCGCTTTCTACGCTCGCTTATCACAGGTAGATAATGATATTTCTTTTAAACATTTAACTTTTAATCTTGTACTTGTTTTCCATACTTCCTATAATGGAATGGTAACGCACGACGCTCTGGTTCGGGTTTTCCTCTAGGAGTTGGAAAGTTAGATGGCAATTGCGTAAAATCAAAATAACCAGATTATATGGGAATAGTGTAACAACAGATCCTAGGCTCCAGAAATCTGAAACCAGGATCTGTTGGGGTCCTGGGTCGGGAACTGCGGGTACCTTGGTACATGGTTTCTCTTAACTGATTTTAGGAAAATGATGAACGAGTATCATTGTCGTAATTACATCGCTGAACAAATTTTGGAAGAAATGGGTAAGAGTGTGTTGCAGAATCGTGTCGGAAAACCATTCAGCGATGTGAAGAGCAATGAGTTTATGCGCAGACAAGACGTGAGAAACAACGTTATGTTCGACGTTGGCTCAGGGAACTATCAGGAATGGCTGGCCAAGTAAGCGATATTTGAATTTAAGTAAACAATTGAATGATACAAATCAAATACATAGGGAGTTAAGTAAACAAAATGTTTTGCTCGACCGTTTCTCTCTTAAAAAGGTAATTCTAATTTGCCCAATTAAGTAGAAAAAGCCTCGGAGAGCACGTTAAGCCGTCGGTCTCGGTTGCAATACATCAGAATTCTATGGCAGTCGTTACGGGTAGTTAGAACCCTAAAAAGACTAACAACACTGGTCTAGCTGCATTGCTTCGATATCGCTTTTGCGTTGTTGAGGTCAGATAGCAGTCGCTTCACAGACAAAATCGAAGTCCAGCCAAATCCGCAGTTAGACTGTTAAGATTACCTCAGACTCCAAGCTGGAATCTTCAGATGCGACTGGGATTGATGAAGAAGGGACTTAGGTACTATAGAAAAATATTTCTGATGCCATTACTACCAAGTTTTAATGCCCAGTGGCCTTTGTATTTTCTAATATTTTTTCTTTCATATGCATAACTTGTAATGACGCAATAAAAAGAAATAATCCTTATCGGTGCAGCAATTCTCAAAGTTCTCAAAGTGATATCTATTTATTACTCCATCGAGAAGTATACAAGTTTAAAAATGTTTAGGGCTGCGGCGTTGAACGACGTGTACAATGCTGCAACTAACGTAAATACAGCAGCAACAAATACTTCAATGCCGGGGTTTCCTCCACAAGCACCGACGCTGCAGACAAGAGAAGGTTACGAGGTATACGAAGGAGGTGAAGGCGTGAATACTTACGCTCACAGCGGCGGCGTCTCATCGGGACATGACACCGAAAAGTATGGTAAGTGGAAGAATTAGATCATTTCCTGGATTTCCTGGACGAAATGATCACTGTGCCAATTTTCATCCAAATCTGTTATCAAATATCTCACTTTATCAAGAAACAGTTTCATTCGCATTTAGTTATGATTTTGCTCCACTTCTAATCGTTATGCATCATCGAAGTATCTACGTCGATAGGCATTGATCCATAATTATAGCGTCTGTCAATAACTCAGTACATACTTATTTTCTTCTATAAAAAATAATATTAGTAACCGCATTTATACTAATACTTCCTTAAACCCTTCGGTTAAGGTAAATTGCTTATGTGTTAGGATTTGAAGTAGAGATCTCTCTTCGAAAGGAGATCCTCTAACCACTTAACTAACGACGCTTAATGCACCGATAACTCGACTACCTGTACCATGTCTGGAATAATGCAAAGGTTATTTTTTTAGCTAAGTAGTTTACTAAAGTAGCGTCCAGAATATTATACTAGTAATTTAATCTCTGTGCGAATTTACACTAGTAACTTTATGAATTTGGAGTTTGAACTTCTAAAACACTAAAGAACTTCACCGACTATACTTTGAACCAAACTTTATGGCGGCTCGGAAGTTCGCACTTACGAATGTAGGTTGAAGCCTGTGGTTCAAGCCAATCAGCGTATGACTCGCTCTCTTTTCTTAAACGCCGTTGGCCTGAACGCGCATTCGTAGGAACTTCCGTGCCGCCATTAAGATTGGTTCGAGTTAGACCTCAGTTTGTAAGTAGGAACTCATTTTGCAGGTGGAGGCTACGAATACTCAATGCCTCCTCCACCTCCACCGTTATATCATCCACCAGCCCAGACTCATGTTGTTGAAGAATACGCAGAGGAACGTGAACACCATGGCTTGGGCGTGGCAGATCTATTTGATATATCACTTACTGGCATCGCTTTCTTGTCCTTCGGCATGTTTGTACTGCAGGTCCTCATGTGTATTACTATGGTAAGCTTTTTATTACTTACTAGCTTTTGCCCGCGGCTCCGCCCGCGTGGATATCGGTTATCGCGACCAAACATAGCCTATGTCCTTTCTCATGGTCTAATCTACCTCTATACCAAATTTCATCAAAATCGGTACAGACAGACAGACAGACAGAGTTACTTTCGCATTTATAATATTAGTATGGATGTAGGTAACTAGTAGATAGTTGTTTATGCCTGGTATCCCCCACGTGTTGACTTATCCGCAATTTCCCTTAGTATTGAATTGATAATTACGCAGACTATAAAGGATATTCGAAAGTAACAGTACAGTTCATGACAAAGTGCCCGCTTGACGGTAATAGGCTCGCCCCCTCTTATATGGGACCGAAAACCATAATTAGCGAGAAGTGGGTGATTTATAGGTGTGATTATATGTTTAAAAATAAATCATCCAAATCGGCCCAGCTGCTCTCTAGTTTTGAACTTAGCTACATATGCCACTATGCGACATAGAAACGCCAGCATGATTTCGCATAATTTTATATTTATTATTATTCAGAATCCTCAACAAACGCAAGTAATGCAAATGGTGGACAGTGGAGGGGACACAGTGAACGTAGACGAAGTGTTTCGTTTCAAACGAGATTCCGAAGAAGACAATCGGGTTCCTGCAGTGAATAAATTGGCTAAATATGCTCTTTTGGCGCTGAGGCCACGATCAACTCCGTGTCTCTACCGCGCTCTGTGTGTTGGGAATAAGCAGGCAAGAGATCTACATGACAGCAATTGGTACTGGTTGCCAGTTTGGCAGTAAGTGTTATAGGAAAATAATATACTTAGTCTTTGAAATAATTCACTTTTTACGGTGTTAGGTTTCTCCACAAGTGCCTCTAAACAGAGGCGTGTGTGTGTGCGAGGCCTGGAACGTCCACGCAGTTCATCCTGGGCAACGGAGATGACAGCGCCTCTCTTTCTCCTAAAGTAGACACTACCGTCTGCTGCAAATACCGGCTGCGGCGGTAGCGGCCCGCTGAGGGCTTTCCACATGTCGCTTTGCAGATGATGTTTTCAAAATATTCTTACATTTTTTCTTATACGGACCATGCAACACATGTTTACCTTATAATTTTTATTTCCATTTACCAGTGCGGGTGTGGCGTGGACGCGCGGGCGAGCGCTGGGCGCGCTGCGAGCTGCTGCCTTGGGCCTGGGCGGTGCTGACTGCGATAAACACTACCCTCTAGCTCATTGTATTACCACAAATAATTGAATTGAAGGACTACCATGACAAGTAAAAAGAAGCTATGTGGTATTGCAGGAAATTGATATCTTATACTACGACAACAGGACTGTCTGTTGATAATTATTGTAAGAAAAACATTACAATACTTAACAAGTTTGTGTTATTTATGAATGATTTTGTGCCTATATATTTTAATGCTTTCATTAAAGTTAACGCAAGTGTCACACATTGAAATACGTTTTGGTATCTTTTCAGCGGCTATTATCAGCGGATTTTACCGCTATAAGTCTTAATGAAGGTTTTGTTAGTATTCTATTAGGCATCTAGCTAGGCACATAGATCGACGAGTTGGTTAAAAAATAAAACTCAGGTTGGTAAATATCCTGTATAACACTTTATGGAATATTTTATACATGGCTTCGATGTTTAGATACTTAGCTTAATAATTTGAATAGTAGATAATTATAATTTATTTACAACTCAATTTACAGTTTAAATAGGTATTGCTTATTTGATACTTACATAATTTATATATTATTCAATATGAATAACTTTTTATAACTTAGGTACCTACTCGTATCGTATGTACTCATAGTTTCATTCAACTGATTTTCGCTAATGAAATCTAGAATAAGTAGCCTATCACTGATAGATAATATAGTGTGAAGTTTTCAAAGGCTGGTGTCTTTGCATTTTTCTACTCTAGGTTAATTGTAACCACTAGGTAATCTACAGAATTGCTATTGCTCCTGTTACGAGTAGAGTGTTAGACTATGTTTCATAAGCAATATTTTTCGTCACTAAGGTACAATATGAAACTCTTACCTAGTGACCAAATCTCAGTATGAAGATGCATGTACTGATGATGTGGTAAGACTAAGAAGACACAATAGGTTTAATAAGTACAACATCAAACCATACCTATCGAAGGTTGACGAAAGCGGCAATAACCGTTGTTAAAATGAAGATCACTTTTCAGTAATGAGATTATGATGTCGTTTAGGATCTTTTCTCCATGAATATTCGATGTCGCATGCAACCTTTGGTATCTCAAAAAAAAGATCACCAAACGGAGAAATAGGTGACACGTAACTGACATCAAAGTTGTTGGGAGTGTTTATAGGCAAGTTATTTGCCACTTTGGTCGTTTAAAAAATACCATAACGCACAGAAAAAATATTCCTGCATGTGTAACATTTGTCACCTCTGATTTATAGCTACGTGAGATGTGTGGAAAGTAGCAAGTTAAGTAATTATGTACAGTTCGCGCGGCAGTCAAAATAGTTAAACACTAACACCCTAAAGATTACGGAAATTGAACATTAATAGATGTTGTCAAAATAAATACAGCCTTTCAACGTGGCGAAAGCTATTAAGATTATTATAACTTCACAAGTCAAGAAGGTTTATGGGGCGCAACCATGACTTCCAGGGTCAAGCCAAGCTCGCCGGTAAGCTGGTGATGCACCTGCTGATTGAATTGATTGAAGTATAGGCTCTGGCGTAGAATTTCCTCTCGGGGTTTGAGGCAGGGTGGCAGCCCATCCCATGAGTCATCGTATAACCTAAACCGTAGGTATAACCTATCAAAAGAAGTAGAAGGACAAGATTATAATGCCAATTTTGAAATTCAGAAGTTTTTTTTACCAAGGATTCTTTTTTTTGTTTGTCGGAAAACGCGAATGTTACACATTAAATAAAACCACTCTTACGGAATTCTTCAGATCTTTAGTCTCCCGGCGACTATGTCTGTTCAAAAGCAACCGAAACGTTGAGATCACTATCAATAATAAAATATGTACTTAGTATCAAAAACCGATATATAATGCTGATGATGATTATGAGAATCCGTGGAGAATTATTTTATTTCAACACTTATATTGGGAATGTTTAGAATATGGAGTGTTATTGTACCTATTTACAGTGTACTACGGATTTTACTAAGTTTTTATTTGATTTATTTATATAAAGCTTAAAGTTTATTATAATTGATAAATTACAGCATTTCGTTTTTTGAAATAAATAATATTCTGAAATTAAAAGGCATTAGGTATGAATGATGATACACGAAATATCAAAAAAATTACACTTTGGACATGTACTTACTATAATAAATTATAAAGTACCTATATAAAATACTTTAAGATAACTACATCTGATATTCTTCATTCATCAATATTAATTCATTTTCCTAAGTCTATGGTGGGGATGAGGGTAGCGTCACCGGTGTGAACACACAACTGAGAGGCGTATACGCATACGGGTTCAATAAAGAGTACGTTGGTGGTGAATGACCAAATATTTGCGGCGGGAACAGTCCTTGCCGCTGAGCAATTTTCAACCGTGACGTCAGCTGCTTCTTCCATTTCGTCCGTCGATTTTGAAACCAAGTCTTGATTTGTACCTCCGTCAAGCCCAGAGCTTTAGATAACTCCATTCTCTTCGACACACTGAGATATTTGTCAATTTTGAATTCGGATTCTAACCGTTCAAGTTGTTTGGCACTGTAAGCTTGTCGAGGTTTCCGTTCAGGTCCAGCCCGCCTTGGACGTCTATTATTCTTGTCATCTGCAGCAAAAGAAAAAAATGAAAGTTTGAGTAAATTTGGCAACGCAAATATTTGTAGAAATTAAATTGCAGGATCATAGTTTTCAAATGTTCAAACCCCTTTACAATATCTACATACAAAGTAGCTGCTCTCGCTAAAACAAATATCTCGTAAAGTTTTTTCGTATACTAATCGGAATTATCACGGGCTCTTGTTAAGTGGCTTTAAACACAATCAGTATGTTTGCGGTGTGCCTGCGCAGTTTGACATCTCGCGTGTCAACACGGTATTGTGGCCGCTGTATGCGATGGTCGTGCTAACCGACTGCTAACTATTTACGTAAGCGTTTTACGATCGTACAACATTTCAGGATTATAGGTTATTGAAATCTTTATATTGTTACTTATATAAATTAATACGAATATTTTGCACATTAGAGGAAAATAGACCGTTTATTTTGTAATCAGTGTTAGGTATACCTAGTTTTCGGCCCCCAATTATTTTCTTTAGACTGAGTTGTTGAATCAGCTTCTCGAATCAGTATGTCTAAAAAGGCCACTTTATTGGAATTGTATTAGGATAATATTTCGTCTTTTACACGAAATTAGATCAGAATCTGCATAAGTAATGCATTGTTATGATTTTGTTCATTTAAGTGACCATTTTATGAATTTTAAAGGAATCTATTGAGATATGCTGGCAATTCATAATTTACTCGTTTGGCATTTTTACCCCACTGGTCGCTTAGATTATGAAATCTTTATTGCCGTTGCGTCGGCAGCTCTGTTTTAAAACATTAACTTTAAAACATTTTCTCTTTCAAAACATTATTACTATCGCTAAGAGTTCAAAATGAAGAGTACTGGTGACATTGCTGAAGCAAGCAACATTGGTCTTCTCTAACGAGGAAATATGGCATAAGTTGAGTTCCCTACGATTCCTATTCAAATTGTCGTTTCCAGCACAAATTATAACGGTTATTCCTTGTTAAAGCAATGCAATAAATACAATCTTTGCCGAGATGAACAGGAATTCCTTCTACGCTCTGCTTCTTTTATCTTAATTTCAAAGTTTTAATTTCAAAGGGCTATATTTGAATACCATTAGGAAAACAGAACACAAAGAAGACATTTAGAAAACAGTGACATAGGAGGTTCTCGAAGAGATTGACTAGAGCTTTGATAGATGAGTGATGCTGGAATTTCCAAGCGCTTCTCGATGACCAGCCTCAGCCGATCCATCTCAACCGGGCGCCTGAGCTATGTTACTGCGGGCGAGGACTGCTCTCCCTCCGCGCCTCTGCTTTTTAAATAACACTCTAGTGAAGGGCAGTCGAGTAGTGGAGTGGAGGTCGGCAGCACGGGTGTTACTTCCCTGGTGTTGTACACGTCCATAGGCGTTCCATCAGGTGGGCCATGTGTTTGTCTGCCACTTAAGTGGTATAAAAAACGCACACTTATTTCATAATTTTTATGAAAATCAACAAAAACTAACCATTTGTCAGTAAGCACCAATGTATTTCATAGAACGGTGGTGTCAACTGAGTTTCTGGATACAGTTCGATCACAAGAGAGGCAGCGTTAAGCCGATGTATAAACATGAGAGCTTTGTTGGTAATTATCGCCGCGGCAGCTGTTTGCCGACACCTCGGTGCGAAGTCGCGACCACCGACCGACGGCTGGCGACATTTCGACGAATGTGCCCTCGGCCTAATCGCGCGAACCGTACCGCGTGTGTACCCAACCTGTTGGTAGTTACAATTATACTTGAGCCAAATTCGGGTTATTTATGTATACGGATACAGAATGTCATAACGAGAACTGAAAAGGGTATGTTAAGGTGGTATAGGCACGTAAAACGAATGAGTACTGAGTGAATCACACATGTAAAGCACGTAAGAGTAT
Source organism: Eilema sororculum (assembly GCA_914829495.1). Lineage (NCBI taxonomy): Eukaryota > Metazoa > Arthropoda > Insecta > Lepidoptera > Erebidae > Eilema > Eilema sororculum. The sequence goes on along the minus strand of OU618543.1, from coordinate 11,854,296 downwards.
GTACGTACTTCTACTGCTAGGACAGGTCAACTTTACGTACAATGGCCCAAGAAGGGAGGCTGAGTGCGGATAAAAGAGTCTCCTATCCTAGGCCTAAGGCAGGTCAGTCCATGGCACTTGTGGGGAGGATGCAAGTCTTAATGACAGTAGAAGAACCTTGTAAAAACTGCACAGTCGACGAAGGAGATACGGTTGCACCTTTACATACAACTCTATATCAAAAAAAGTGCAACAATATCTCCTTCGTTCGTCTTTACATCACTGAAGATGAGAACTGGAAAATATGTTCTGTAGGCTTAAGCGCAGAGGCTTATGACGGAGCGGAGGAGTCAAAGAATCAATCAAAGTATAAAATGGTTAGAGTGTATGAGCAGATAATTATCCGGTATAACATAAAAGAATGTTGAAAAGAGAATAAAAAAATGTAGTATTAGCACAGAATGCATACTAATACTTACTAATATTATAAATTGCGAAAGTAACTCTGTCTGTCTGTCTGTCAGTATGTTACGCTTTCACGCCTAAACCACTGAACTGATTTTGATGAAATATGGTATAGGGATAGGTTAGACCTTGAGAAAGGACATAGACATCCACGCGGGCGGAGCCGCGAGCAAAAGCTAGTAATAAATAGTTGTACTAGGTAGCAATTGGCCAAAAAAACACGTAATGCAATAAACCTCTGCCCAGAACTGAATCGCAAATTGAATCGCGTACCTATGCGCGTTTTGGTAAGCTTGTAGAGATGTACTGGACTTATTTAGTTTAGTCAAATTCTTGTTTGCATACGTCAGTATTCCAACAGCTGACTCTAACATCTATCTATCTGACACTAAGTAGTTTTTGATATCATCCATGACAAGCGTTCTTTGTTAGAAAGTTGTGAATTTACCGGAAAAGTTCACATTTTTGGGATATACATTTGTCAGTTTGATGCAATGTAGATACAGGGGGGCCTTTTTTTTTTTTTGTTTCCCCTCAAGGTTAACCCACCTTGAGGGGGAGTTTATTACCTTAAGGTCTCATTCTCCTATTTGATACAGAAAAACTTTTTGTTACATTTTGTTTATGAACAATAAATTATTATTATGATGTTTTGTTGGATGAGTGTTATGTGTTGTTGAATTTCTTGAGTGTGGTAACTATGTGGGTGATGTGGGTCATAAAAGTGTGAGTGGCGGCGTTGCTGGTAATTAAAGTCGTTAAATTGTATGGGTCCAGGTTGGCGTAGTGGCAGAGTTGTTCGTGTTCTAGCCTTGTACGAGTGAATCGTGGGCATGCTGTAATGAGGTGTGTAAAAGTCTGAGTTGTTGTGTTGTCACAGGGGCAGGTGTCGTTGTCGGTGATGTGAAATCTGTGTAGGTATTGTTTGTGATAGCCGTGGTTGGTGAGTAATTGTGTGAGTGCAAAAGTGTGTCCTGTTGTGTTGATGAGTTCGTGCAGGTGTGTGAGTGACGGGCACCAAGTTTTAATGATTGTCCCTTTAATATTTTCGGTATATCTATCAGAGGTTAGGGTGTTACAATGTGTTTTGGTCTTGTTTTTAACGTAACTTAGCGGAAAGTGTGTGAAAACGGGTGGACAGGATGCAGTAGCCGCAGACTTGGCTGCTATATCTGCAGCCTCATTGCCATGTATGCCTGTGTGAGCCTTGACCCATACTAGGTTAATTTGGGTTTGTGTGGTATGTAAAAACTTTTGAATGTTAGTGGTGATTTGATGTGTGCTGTGAGTGTTGCTAATGTCTTCCAGAGCCGATCTGGAGTCCGACATGATGTAAGCGTTTGCAGCCTGTTGCTTTTGTAGCCACTGACAGGCTTGGTCGATGGCCACCAGTTCGGCTTGGAATACACTGCACGATGAATGTAATTTGAACGTTTTGGTGATACAGGTGTTTTGTGGAGTGTGTACCACAAAGGCGGCTCCTACCAATTCGTCATGTTTACTGCCGTCAGTGTAAATATGGTGTGCATGTTGTTGAGTAATTAGAATGTCGTCTAATTCTGCCTGTGTACTGATAATGTCAAAAGATTGTGCTGTTCTTTGTGCAGGGTGAAGTAACTGGGACGGTTGTGTCGGTGTGTCGAGTGTGATATCGGGTGGTAGATAATCGGTGACTCCTGTGATTTTGACTAGTTCGATTTGTGCTCTTTCTATGACTTTCAGGTCTAGTGGTGTGAGTAATGATATTGCAATGGCGTTTGTGTTGTTAATAGTGCGAAAACCTCGAATTATTTTTAGTGCAAACCCTCTTTGTAGTGATAATAGTTTACTGCGATTTTTTTTGAAGTTTAGAGCAGTATACCATACGCTGGAGGCGTAGCATATTATGGGTTCGATTACTCCCCTGTAGAGTGTGAGTATGTTTTGGGAGTGTATTCCCCAGGTGGGTCTGATGAATCTAGTGAGTGTGTTATGTTGTGTACGTGCTTTGTCAGTGATATAGTTTACGTGTTGTGTGAAGTGTAATTTGTCGTCGATGATCAACCCCAACACCCTAGCGGTCCGGCTGAATGGAATGTGTATGCTGTTCATAGTCAAGTGTAGAAGTTTAGTTTTATTTGTGAATGCTAGGGTGATAGTTTTGTCTGGTCCAAAGGTAAGTTTATTGGTGTTGCCCCATTCTTGAATAGTGCGTAAACATTGATTGATATTGTTTTGAAGAGTTATGAGTTTTTTGTGTGCCGCTATTAGAGTGATATCGTCTGCAAAGGCCTGCAGCCGGCATCCCTCCGGAAGTCCCCATTCGGACAGGTCGTCAGACTTGTCCAGCAGGTCGTCCAAAATCAGATTCCAGAAGGTCGGTCCGCATACAGATCCCTGGATGCAACCTCTACTTAGTTGTTTGGTGGCTGTAGCGTCAGAATATAATATGGTAGCCGTGCGGTCTGATAGGCAATTTTGAATGATGGTGTAGATGTTTTTAAGGCATTTGGTGTGGTGTAGTCGTGTGAGTATGGCGGGCCACCAGGCATGATCGAATGCTGCTTTAATATCGAGAGAGATCATCGCCACATGTAATCCGTTCCTTTTATGTGTTTTAATAGTATTAACCATGTTGGTGAGTGCGTGTACGGTGGAGGTTTGCTGTTTGAATCCGTATTGTTTTGTGTTATGGGAGTGTGTGGTGTTTAAGTGATGTGTGAGGCGTTGAATAATTAATTTTTCAAGAGTTTTACCAAGTATAGGTAAAAGTCCTATTGGACGGTAGGCGGCTGGAGTAGAGTAGTCAGATTTATTGGGTTTCGGAATTATTTTGATTATTGCATGTTTCCATGTTTTGGGAAAAACTGAGATTGATAAGCAGCGGTTCATGAGTCCAGTAATGATTTCAGGAAAACATAGGGCAAACTGATAACATATGTCGGAGGTGAGGTGGTCTGCGCCTGGTGATTTGGAAGGGTTCATATTTTTTAGGATGCTAGTGATTTCATGTTGTGTGAATGGGGCCTCGTCTTCAGTATCAGGTGGATTGTGCGTTTGGTTGCGTATAGAGTTCTGTACAGGTGTATCGGGGGTGTCGGCAGGGTAGAATTTGTTGAGGAAGACAGTTGCAGTTTCATGACTGGACGTGGTATGTGTGCCAGGTGACATTTCAATGGTTGACGGTGGCCTCTTGGGAGGCGCTATTTAGCCATGGCTATATAACTCCATAGTTGTGAATCTGTCTGGCGCCTTTCTTCTTAATTATTTTCACCATTCTCATCAGGCCTTTGACAATGCTTACTTACTAAGATAACGTTCCGATTGTGACCTCTCATTCTATGCGCAATTTTATGTTTTTTTAAATATACGACACGTCAATTTGCCTTAACCTCGCCTGAATAATCATGATAATCATGACTGTAATAGTGACCCTCTGATAAGAGGGTCACTATTACAGTCATGGACCGTATTACAATGGTGGCACACAGCTTGACGACCTCATCAGGTGTTTTTCACGCCCAACTTAAAGGACCCGGGACTGTAGGAAGAGGATTATAGTGTAGTAGTAGTAAAGGTAGTGATAGTGCGGCAAAGAAGGAGTCGGTTGGTTCTTCTTATTCGCATCCAAAGCTTTTCAACTTGGCGTCTGGGGTGCGCTTTACCAGTCTAACTGCGGTTTTGGCAGAACTTCGATATTTCCTGTGAGGCGACTGCCACCTGACTTCCACAACTCAAAGGCAATATCGAAGCATTTTAGTTAGAACAGTTATTAGGGCTTTTTAGGGCTCCAACTACCCGTAACAACTGCCATAAGTGATCGTATGGCAACCGGGATCGACGGCTTAACGGGCTTTCCGAGGCATGACCAGATTAATGCTAATAGCCATATTCATGTATACAAATATTTGCACTGAGCGGTGATCGAACCCGCACCATAGCGGCCGCGTTCACTACCACCCAGAGGCTGCCGAATCGCTTGGTTCTTGATAGAATATTCTGCACGTGTTGTCCTGTGTAGGAAAGGAGACACTGTGACTCATTGGAAGAGCGCATCAGAACATTCACCACGGTAGTTACAGTAAAATGCTGCCTCAAGGATGTAACATCTCTGCGCATCTAGATTCGTTCATCCCTTAAACAATTTAAACGTTAGATTATAATACCGTAGGTATTTATATTATGTAGTAATAGATTATATTAAACCTTACAACCAAAACCACTTCGAAAAAAAACCTAGGGCCGAATCTTTATAGGACGAAACACCGAACTTGTCCGTAGTGGATATAGGAGTAACCTACCTAGCGGCAGCTTTGTTCCATTTAAGTAGGTACGAGTACCTACGCTTTGCCTGTTCACTTATTCAAAAGATGGACTGTATTTTCTTTAGAGTAGAAATAACAATATTAAATTAAAAAAATTAAAAACTCAGACTCTTCCCATCCCTACTTTAACCCCCATAACTTATAAACAGCTCAACCGATTTTCTTCAAACATGTTTAAGAACACTCGCACATAAGTCACCTTTAATACAAAATAACCTAAATTTAAATCGCTTCATTTCGTTCGGGAGCTATGATGTCATAGACAGACAGAGAGACACGTCAAACTTATAACACCCATCTCTTTGCGTCGCGTCGGGGGCTAATCACAAATAACATGCTTGTAAATTATATTGTAAAATCATCTAATTTCGTGAAATATCGAATCGCATTCAAAGTAAAATGGTCATTGTGCATAGTAAACTGGTAATCGTTCAATTTGAATCTTCAGTACCTATGTGGAAGAAACGTTTAACTCACAAGTCACGATCCAATCTCAAGCCAAGATAATATTATTCTTTGTAAATAAACTACGACGTATGTTCAAACGCTAATGATAATATTTTTATTTGAATGAAATTTTAAAGCATTTAGTATGCTAACTATTTATTATTATATATAGAAGAAGATTTGCATTAGTCCGGGCTAGGGGCCGTAGCTTAGTGGTCAAAGCATTCTGCCTGTAGGAGAATGATCGCGGGTTTACATCGGTCCAGGTGGTAGGACCGATTAAAACTTATTCAATAATATTTTTAATGAGATTTAGATTATACTCAGATAGGTAGGTACCTAGATACTAGTTATTGCCCATTGATCTACCAGCGTACAATACCCTGTTTTTGTTATTCACGCCACCTTAGGCATGGCCTCAGGAATAACTTCCAGACTACAATCTATCTATATACCAAATTTCATCCAGTATCTGTTCAGTAGTTTAATGTGTTAATCCATTCTTCCATTTGTTCCAAATTTCGCAATTCTAATGTCGTCGTGTTGCTAAGCTTTACACTGTTGTAAAAATGTAGCTCTGACATTTCTGAAAATAGATCTTCTGAATAAAACTACTTATCTAATGCTTATTTTATCAAAGCGTATTAAGTATCCATACTAATATTATAAATGGGAAATTAACTGTGTCTGTCTGCTTCCCTTTCGTGTATAAACCACTGAACAGATTTTGATGAGATCTGGTAGGACATTTGAAAGGACATAGGCTATGTTTGGTTGCAATAACCGACATTGACGCGGGTGGAGCCGCGGTTAAGTATAAATCTAAGAGCGTCAATTAAAAGCTAGTTAAATATAAATCTAAGAGCGTCAATTACACAGTAGGTTTTACTGACAGTTTTATCACAGTCACGGCCGTGATTGACGAATAACTAATATGGTCTAATGCGGTGACTGATGGTTGCATGAAGTATTTTGGTTCTAACCATCATGCAAACGTAATTCATGACTGATGGCATGAATGACGCTTGCATGAGCGTGTAATGGATTCCTAACGGTCTGCATAAATCGAAAGAAACTTCTTTTTGGGGCGAGAGAAGACCAATCATTTAAAGTTAACTAAAATAAAATTAGTAAACTTTAAAATATTGGTACAAGTTATCTGCAAAATTTCGGGAATATATGTATCCCTCCCTAGTCAAGTGTGTCTCGAGTAGGTACTAAGTGTTTTTATGAGAACGTACTAATAATAGTTTATAAGTCATTGGTTATAAGAAGAGAAGTAAAAGTAAAGAAAAACACTCGATGCGTCGCGTGGGGTTTTAATAAAATCATTCTTTAGAAAAAGGCATAATAAATAGTTTTAAAATTTCCCACTGATCTAAGGGATCTGAAGCTCATTATGTATTAACTTAAAATGGATTATACCACCGACAAGAGTTTGATCAAAAAAAGTGTCTGTTTTTATGTTGTATTATTATTTGTGTTACAACAGCTTGGTCAAAGCCTCAAGGTACAATAATACACGAACAGAATGTCAACGTGGATAATGTCGTCCTGAGTTGACATAGAAAGTTTGAGCTGGCAGTGGACCCCCGGGTTATTCCCGGACATTACACGCTCACACTAATTTTATAGCCACCGAAATTCCTTTCCGCTGCCGAGTCAACCATAGTGACAAACTGCTCATAAACAAATACACAAGTTCTTCTGAATACTTACACTTTGATATACGACATTATGATTCATTGAATCATCAGAGGGTTAATTGGAATAAATAGAATGGATTCAAAATAGTAAATGAAGTAGAGGCCTATTTTTGGGGCCCCATCAAGATCTTTGTGAATGAGTGAATGAATGATTTATTTAAAAGAATATGGTACATCGAGATCTTTAAGTTATTACGGGTGGTCATACATATTCTGCCATAATAGGTGTAGAAATATTAAGTTTTACAATAATGGTATAAAGTTGTCTTTTTTTGGATTGTTCAGCGCATGGGGAATCTGCACGATTTTGTGGGCCTCTTATTACATTAAAACAACCTGCCTTATGTCATAGTGCCATACACCGGGAATTATTGAATGAGCCGTCTATAATACTATGCACGCTTCGACAGATCACTCAAGCACTGGCTCACCAAGTGCGAAGCGGGCTCCATTTCTGGTTAGGTGATGTTAAGACACATCAGGACATCACACCTTCTTGGCAGAGTCTACTGCAGGTGGAGGGCAAAGTGACGGGTAAGTGCTAAAAGATTTTCGGACCTAAGCCAAACTTATTGAAAGTGATAGGTGATAAACTAAACTAACACCCACTATGAGTAACGGAAAAGTGCTGAGTTGTGCCTCGACTCTGGCACCACAGAAACGGATAGTATCTTAGCAGGTATATGAAGCCACCACCAATTTTCTTATAACTAACACAGTAGATTAAGCCATGTAAAATAATATGTATACACTATGAATGAAAGCCCGTAGTACTGCACGTCGCTAATGCGCGAGATGAACGGGCCAGCGGTGCGGGCGGGCGACGGCAACGTAGGGAGACGTCGGAACCCGCGGCACCGGAGCACCGTGATCTGTCGCCTTTGCCAGTGTTTGTCAGCACCCCTGACATACCGCTCAGGTCACGAAATGGCGGGCACACTAGCTCAGCCCCGCTGCAGCAACCGAAAGTGATGATGCGTATGATTCACGGATACGGCATATGACTCTGGCGTAGTTATAATATTGAATGTATATCTGTGAATCTAAATGATGCAGACAAGAAAGCAGGTGTTTCGGAACGCTTTCTTGTGCCATTCGATGACTACACCTCGTACATTCGTAAGTAGTTTGCGTTTTAGTGTGAATACACACCTCGTACGTGCACACTTGCTTACGGTTAAATAAATAGATGCAAGTAAAAATAATATAATTTAGGCTTTGTTGCTAGATAGACTAGTTTAGCGCAGTTTCATTATAGAGGCTCATATTACTTAGATATCATTTTGGTGCTGAAATGAATATGTGTTGCCACAACAAATATTAAAACTAAAGTAAAATGTTTAGATATCTAAGAATATTTAATTGCTTATTCTTAAGTAAGTAAGGTGTAGTTTACTGGTGGAGTCCATTCATGCTGTGAAAACATTATCTATGTCACCTATTTATCCATTAGAGCGTGTCAGATGCATAACAATCGAATCGTTTCTTTTCTCCATTTTATAAGGGGTAAACACATAATAATTAGTCATAATCCGTTAGTGAGGGACGATTGCGTGCGAATTATGCGTGCGAAGAATTACACCGGACGATACTGGCACGCGATTAGAGCACGCATGCTTCCTATAACGTTATTACAGGCCCTTGGGGTGTCAGTGATGATAATTGAGTTTAGAGGGTATTTTACTGTCATACTTAAAATATTTTCATGTACAATAACTATGTTCGGCTGCGACCCGTTTGAGCAAATTTGAATCCTACCACAAAAATACCCATTTGACCAAATTTGTGTATCTTTTTTTATAGGATACTAAAATATGACTACTCTTGCGTGATGTTGAAGTTTCAAGAAAGAGGGTCAATTTAGTAAGTAAAATAAAAAGTTTGCAATACTTTGTGTAGCGGGATTATGACAAATATAATTTATAAATTGTTTTTTGTCATTTTGTGCCTGGATGTAGATACTGTAAGGAATGTACAATAAAAACTACATTATCTTTTCTGTACGACTTCACCTATCCGAAAATTTAAATGTTCCCTATACTTTGGTTCGAATGAACCTATTACCCAAAAGTTCATGGGTGATTCGAAACGCGGTGTGAAAGGACTCATTTAAAAAGAACTCTTCGGCAATTTATACCGCAGTTCGAATCGCTCACGAAGCGGAACGACTAAAGACTCATCAAGACAGATACCAACAATGTTACAACGATGGCCATTTTCCACGCCCCGCTTTAAGTTCCCGGGAAGGGAAGGGAAGTGTAGGGAACTGTAGGAAGTGGATACAAGTGCTGGTAAAGAATAAAATTCCAAGATTTTATGGTGAGGCAGATATATTTAGGTAGCTCTACATTATTGCAAATATGCTACGAGTACAAATAAATAATTAAAAGCTCTGCCATGTGTGTATAATGGAGGTAGAGCTTTCATTCCCACTCAATGCATTTTTAATATCACTTAGGTGGCAGACAAGCACGGGCCATGTGCTTGTCTGACACCTAAGTAATGGAAAATAGTTACCGGGGCTTATGAACGTGTGCGACACCAGGAGAGTCAAACTGGTGATGCCGTCCCTGTGAGTATAGAGCGTTTCTGTGCCGACAGTGTACGAAGCAGGACAAACCTTTGATCTTCCCACTGAAAGCACAAAAACTCTTCAGATATCTCGGTGATGAGTAGGGTAGCCACTTATGAACGTGTGCGACACCAGGAGAGACAAAATGGTGATGCCGTCCCTGTAAGCATAGAGCGTTTCTGTGCCGACAGTGTACGAAGCAGGACAAACCTTTGATCTTCCCACTGAAAGCACAAAAACTCTTCAGATATCTCGGTGATGAGTAGGGTAGCCAAAGGGCTACCCTACTCTTCACCGAGGACGCAACACGAAGATATTATAGCCACGGTATGCTGTACTCCCCCAGTCAGACTGCTCAATAGGACGGAAATAGCGTCGTGTCTTATATTAAGGTGATGGAAGGTACTCACCGTAAAGTGACGTAGAGGGTTGATGCGTAGCAAGCCAATGGGCATACGCGTGCCCGGCGAGTAACCCCGCATCGCTCAGCGCGCTCAGCTCGGGGCACGTCGACGTTGATGATACTGAGAAAGTAAAGATGTATGTAATTTTAAATGATGCGTTTTAGTAAGTGAGTATGAGTAGTTTTTAGTTAAACAATTTATTGATAATGCTTTCGCAGCTCAGGCATTGCTAAGAGTTGATTATTACTCAGTTCATAGGAAGAAATATCAATATTTTTTGAGTTATATTTATTAATGTATGCAAGCTATATTTGTCATAAAGGAAATAAATAGGTACATGGTAATTTTGATGATAATATCTGAACAATATTTGAAACCTGATAAATATTCCATCCTTACTCAATAATATTCTTTTTAAAAATAATATATTTATAACAATTCTTATAATTCAATTCTATAATAAAGCACAGCTCAAATTATTGAGTTTTTTTTTTCAACTGAGTACATATTTGAGCGTGGTACTTGTGCAATAAGACCTTAGGAATCCGTTCGAGAGGCCTCTTCAGCCCTTATTTTGAGTGGAGTCAGTTCTTATAATTATGAAAGAAAGGATGCAGAATGGTCCTGATCCAAGAGAAAAGACTAGCGTTTTTATTGTTCGCTGGTCAACCCACATGTTGCTCGACAAGGATTTATGAATTCTAAAAATGACGGGATACTAGCTATAAAGACTAGGACCTCTAGGGCTGGTGGGCATTTATTCCACGGGCAAACCACCTTTCACGGGAATAGGTGTGATCTCGCAGATACCGTGTAACTCGATTCAATTAGGTTCTAACAAAAAGTCCACAAGGAAAAACAAATGCGGCCAATGTAGAAGGAATATCATGGTTCTACTAGTACTATATCTATTCTGTGATTCAACAGTAGAACCCTGTAGAACCTCTAGCGTGGTATAGCGGTGTGTGGAGTGCCACAAACCATATATAACACTTGCCAACTAAATCTAACGGCTGCCACAGAGACACGTCTCCCACGTTGGTTGGTTCCTACATTGCGCTGTTCAGACCTAGTCTGTCTATTCGAAAATTGTTTTCCCGAGTTATGGAAAAGACGATGTTTATTTCATTACAAACGGACTAAAATTGTACTTCTCTTTCTTTTTGTTTTTAAATGCATCTATCTAATTTATCCTATAACTACACCATATACCATTTATTTTATCACGTTAGTGTCCATTCCAAGGTTGCCGTGAAGAAATCGCTTCCAGCGATAAGGCCGCCCATTGTAATTGAACTGTATACATGCTACCTACTTGTACTACTGTAAATTTATTGGTGTACAATGAAGAGTTATCTATCCATCTATCTAAAATTTTCAATAAACATGTTATGTTTATGTTTATATGTATTTCAAAATATACAGGGCCCTTAGAACACCTTCGGGGCTGGGCCCCGACCTGGGGGTCAGCATCACAAAATAAACAGTACACCTGCTAAACTATGAATGTGGCTCTGAGGTTTTCCGTTCAGAGTTGGGAGCTCAAGCGGCAGTAACTTATACAAGGTAATAACACTTTGAAACTGGTAAATCAATGGGACATTAATGAATTTTGAAAAAATTAAAATTAAAATATATTTGTATGCATGAATAATTGTAAGTACAGTATGTATATATTTACAAAAAAAATCTAAGTATTCTAAATTCCTTATCACAAGCTAGTTAAGCTTACCATGGGTCTAGAGAGCGTTTAGAATGTTGTGGAAGTTGGAAATGACAATTTTAAATAAGTACTTTTATCTACTTATTTTTATTCCGAACACACAGTAAAAATTAGTCACAAAATATTTGTATTCGGAAAATTTCTTACCATTGTGCTCATCTGTAGTTTCTTCAATAATATCACTGTCATGTGAATTCACAACTTCGGAATTGATATTTTTATTATTACCCAATATACTATCTATTAGGAATGTTTTGCTTTTATTATTATTTATAATACTGTTAACCGTATCTTTTCTATTACTATTGGATGCTTCACTTTTATTACAAAGATTTCTAATATTGTCTAACGTTTTAGCAGGAAATACCACTCTACTTGGTTCAAAGTAATGTACTTTATCCGCACTTAAAAGTGGACTTATAACATTTTTATAGTTTTTATTTTCACGAATTCTATGTATAGAATGTTCACTGTTTTCACATATATCTATAGTTTCATTTTCACTGTCATATTCTGTTTCAGATTCACAATCGTAATTAGAATATTTATCAACAACACCACAAAGTACGCGCGTCGACGATTTATTTGAGATACACTCATTCTCACAAGTACTTGAAATATCGTCCATCGTGTTCATCGTTTGTACTAGTTATTAAAATAAACGTTCATATTTAGAAAATTTATTCTTTAATAACTTCTCATATCGAAATATTTACTTCACATTATATTTCTAAGATCCATCTCAGAGAGGACAGGTGAGACTAAATTTCTTAGCTCGGCGTTCGTTGGAAACTGATAATTGCATCCGAAAAAGGTGGTGCCAAGAATTGAACCGCGGCGGCTGTAGGTATGAACGAGACGAGATCCTCTAACGCTACTGGTTGACCGCTTGCTGGAGGGGATGGCGCCATCTTAAGTAGGAGGGGCCTCGATAACGGCCTGTGAAAATTCACACCTTTCTTTTATTTGATAACACATTATGTCAGAGCTCTTTAGTTCACAAAAGATCTCTAAAAGGTTATGATGAGGCGTGGATCCAATTTCTACCGGTTATTGTTTGATTAATGTCGCAGATTTAAGTGATTTATTGTAAACGATCTGCTTGCTTAATGCGGTGTGGTTAAAAGGAAAATTTGAGAAGGATTGTAAAGGACTGAGTACAGTTTTAAGGTATTAGACATTTTACACGTTAGACAACAGACAAAATTTTACCAAGTTCACGATCTAATCTTTGCGAATTCTCCATATCCCAGACAAATCAGACAGCCTAACATGAATATGCGGGGCTAAACACGCCACATTGAGGGATTCTGCTGAAAACGAGTAACTTCTAAATTTCCTTTGGTTATATGAGCTGAATCCCAAGAATTCATTATTAAGCAGATTCTAATTTCATGAAAATATTGTGCACGATTCCAATAAAGTGGCCTTTTAGATCTGAAGGTTATTTATTCCTTTATTAAAAAAAAAAGAATTAAGAGCGCGAAAAAATATACGCATGAAACCCTGCTCAGATCAGAGCTCGTCATCATCATCATCACGCGCTAGTCCAGGGTGCATTCAGTTCTTGGGTTCACTCTCCTACTCTTTCTTTTGATTTGACATAGATATTTTACTTTTCTAGGAGCTACTGATATCTGACCTCCCAAAAAATATGTATGGCCTGTGTCAGAGCCTCGTCATCCAATGTGAATTTGGATTGGGCCCCGAATATCAGAGAAGCAAGAACACCTTTTACTGCTACCATTGCAGTAACTTTTGGTTTATTTTCTACAGAGCTAGCTAGTTAGGCGCGCAGGGAACAATAAATTCATACGGTTCGCAGGGGTTTATAATTGCGGATCTACTGGAGTTAAAGTTATGTGAGCCCATCATGGATGGCAACAATTAAAACATTCGAAATACATCGGGAAAAAGAAGAACCTAAGTGGGACTTGAACCCACGACCTTTCCCTTACAGGGGGAATGCTCTTAAAATTGAGCTATTGAGTTGTGACTCAATTTTTGAAGTGATTCAGGTGTGCAAAAGTCTTCAAAAATCCCTTCTTTTTATATCCGTTTTTAAGGGCGACAGTGGAGCCATCTACCAACTTTCTTACGAACTGTTGGAACCAGGGAAAAAAAGGAATGATGTAGTGATGAATAGGGCTTTTCGTACCACTTGCTCAAAAAAATAATTGTACTGAATTTCATTCATCCTCTAGGGGGACAATGTGATTTAAATTTGGAATACTTACCGAAAGGAGGACGGCCAGAGTCGGTTTTCTGCTGTGCAGCTGTTTCGTTGTAAAACGAAAAGGGTTATAGTCTTCTTTTATTGTGAAACTAGCTGTTACCCGCGACTTCGTATGCGTTTAGTTCGGAATAGCTCAAACTCATTATTAAACATGGTGGAAGATTTTCATCCCAACTGGAACGGAAGTACTGGAAATAATAAAATGAATTTACGCAAAGGAAACATTTGTTTATTTAAAAAAAAGAAACAAACTGTATTCAAATCATTTCGAAAACTCGCTTGACATCTTCCACCTTGTATTTTTAAATTAAATATTATGAAGACAGTCTCAAAAAGTGACTGACTTATGGGCTAAACTACTGAAAACTACGAAAATTGACAAACTTCTTCTATTGGCTTGGCAAATATTGCGGAAGGATTTTGAAAAATTCAACATTTTGCTGACGAAATCATTATCAAGTATGTGATGAACATTGTTATATATGGTCTTGTTCACCAGTTTTAATGGTTTAAATATTCTTCCTTCCTCCCAAAGTCTTAAAACATGCTGCCACCGCTTACGAACTGAACAAATAAAAATAAGTATCACACAAAATAGTTTAAAGAAAACCCGGTGCCTTGCACGCCCTGAGCAGTGAGCAGTGGTTCTCTTCTTTGCCGAGCCAATGAGTTCCAGTTTTATGATAAATTCCATCGACCACAGGCACATCGTTGTTCATTGCTTTACACACAGGTAGAGAAGAGGGGCGCAGTGGGCAAGAGAGCAAATACAGCATTGACTTGGATGGGGTCATATAGCCTCATTTTGCTATTATATTCCTTGTATTGGTAAGCTTGTTTCCAGCAGATGATGTAGATACTTCCAAATTGATACTGGAGTTGATGTCCACGTGTCGGATTTTTTTGGTCTGATGAAATTTAACGGAACTGAGTGTTTCTCTGCCCACATTCAGTCTCTTTTATATAATAGGAGCAGCGGTATCTTTTATATACCTAATACATAGGTTGGCTTCTCCTCGCTTCTCATTTCTGGGATAGATTTATCTACGTATTTACTATTAGATACCTACTTATTAGACGGAATCGATAATATCGCAGCGGCGTGCGTTAGTAGTCATCAGGTCACTAACATTGTATAATGTCTGCAGTTGCATAAAGACGTTGTCTCTCTGGCTGTATTTTACCATTTCTACCGCACCACGGCGAGTGAAAGAGCCTATTAGGAGTCTTTCAACTAATCTCTCCTTCCTTCCGTCAGTCACATACGGTAGAAATAATGCCACCTCGAACCAAGCTGTTCGGAACTTCATTTCTTTATCAGGCGGTTAAGAACTGTATTGCTCTGTCCACACATGTGTTTTCTTCTTTTTAAGATCCGATTTTTTTTTATATAGGACACGTCAATTTAACTTCACCTCGACTGATGTTAAGCTAAAGACAATTTGGAATAGCTCATCAGAACATTCACCATGGTAGAGACGGTAATACAATAGGGAGAACTATCTCCCAGAATACTTAATGTGCTTCAGAGAAGGTGCAACGATTTACTTCCTCCATGAGCGCGGCTTTGATGGTGATAGCTTAGGCTACCCATCACCCTAGCCGAAGCAATCCCTGCTCTTCACGTTGAGACCGCCTATTTATGATAGGTATACTGAGGCAGGTATACTGGGGTACCTAACCCCAGAATACCCCAATGATTCCCCATTCCTCTGTTAAATTTTAATCGGTTTGATTCCAATATTGCGCTTGCCCCGATGTGATGGAATCTCCGAAATGAAAAATTTTGTATAGGTAGATCTAAGAATATTATATAATAAGTTCTACTATTACTGTAACACAGCCTAGTTTTATGTACTACCTATAGAATACTAAGCATAGAATTTATATTTTACTTCAAATAAAACTATAAATACAATAAAATACGACAAATACACAATAAAATAAAAAAGTTAAACAAAAGTAAATAAAAAACCATAAAAAAAGCCCACCATTCCTTATTATAATAGCGTGATGATATTAATTATGAAAGCCAGGAGTCTTTTTACCGAACCAGCTGCTTACTAATTTGTTGGATTCGAGAGAAAATCGTTCGAGAATAATGTGAATTCTATCGAGACACCTGCTGTGCCGAAGATTCTGCAGTAACCTGACCTGACTTGGCTGAGATGTAGAACTCTGGCCTCTCGAAGTTCTTCAGATTCCTATGACCAAAATAATATCTTCTTGTAAGCATTGTTGCTTCTTTATTGGTTCGATCTATTCACACAATCACAATTTTTTAGCCGTGATAAGCTATTATTGACATAACTTTTTTATTTATGAACCGATTTCAATAAAACGAACACTAAATGTTAAGTGAAGCCTACCAAAATATATTAGTGAAAACCGCAACCAAATCCGTTCAGCCGATTCTGAGATTAGCGTGCACAAACTCACAGACAAACAGAGAAACAGAGAAACAGAGAAACAGATAAACAGATAAACAGATAAACAGACAAACAGACAAAAAATCCAAAAAACGTTGATTTGGCTTCTATTACGTTTATAAAGTTCCCCTATAACAATTTTTCTCATTTCCTTTCCATGTACAGACATCGATCGTTTACAGATTTATTATATGTATAGATAATATTAGGCACAATATTGTAGTATCAAGCAAACCCATATTGAAAAAGTATTTGGAAGTATATAATATGATTAAGCACAATAAATGGATACATTCATTATCAAAAAGGCAGTTAGTGTTGCACACATAAAAAATCTGTGGAAAAAATAAAATAAATAAATATTATTATCAAGATATTGTCAAAGACTGTAACACTCATAAGTTATAATTATTTTTCATTTACTATCAAAACAGTTTTTATTTGAGACCAAAATGTATGCCTAAAAATAAATTAAATTGAAAAATTATAAAGCGCATGGGTATTTTATTTTCTTACGCTAATAACATTCAACCACTGTTATGTCCATAGATAAAAATATATGTGATATCATTCGCTTGACGTGTACGGCTGCTATCATTTCTCGTTATTATTGGAATAATTCTGGTACAATATGTATTGCGATAACTCTTACGACGACCCTGGCTTGCTTTTGGACGCTGTATCTTCTTTAAACGTTAACCCTGGCAATTCTTTGGATACTGCACCCGCTCACACGAAGACTTACGCTTGAACATGGATAACCCGATTCTTCTGTTACTGTGGAATTTAAATTGAGTTGGTACTAAACTATTTATATTATTGGTATATACATAGCTTCACCTACCAAATAGCAGTATTTTCATTTAAATAAAAAAAGAGTGCACGCCTGAGCCGAGGCTCCATATAACGCGGCCGTCCTCCTTTATACTGAACTAGTTAGTTCAGTTTGTATATAAAGCATTATGCATCTTTTTGAAAAAGGAATACGCATTTAGTTATCACGCAGTTTTGATTATTAAACAAAATTACGAAAACCGACGACGCCGTATGAGGTTGATGCCTTTGCTTTTCCGACAAAAAAATATTAGTCTAGGAATTTGCCGCGTTTTTGTTTTCTTCAAATACATAAACGTTTCAAATACATACGTAAAGTTTATTTTAATTTATTTTTATAAATATGTTAATGTTCTAAATCTACGTTACGATGTTAAATCAAAGCGACAGTGACAGTGAATTGTGTTAATTTTTTCGCAAATGGTACGAAAAGTAGAGTATTTTCCTCGGTGATAAAGCTGTCTTAGTCTTGGGTGAACTTAAATCCCTCACTACACTCAGGACTCGTCTTAAATACTTCGCTTCGCTCGTGATTTAATTTTTTAACAACCTCGCTTCGCTAGGGAGTAAACATCGAGTCCTTCGTTACGCTCGCGATTTAAGAGCGCGCATAAAGCTAGTAAAAAGTCAGATTTCACCCGCACACTTCATACGTCCCGCTCTCGTCTGTCCACACGTCTGTCGTCTCGCGGTATTTTGTGTGGCAGCTAACCGCTGTGTCTGGTACGCAGGCGCACAGTATACCCACAATAATCAGATAAAATTTGGCAAAGTACGAGCTGGATCATTATCTATATAAGGTATACTTTGAACACACAATAATTTTATTTTTGGTGATAGATAAAATGAGTGGGATTTGTAAAATAAACATAAGCATTGAAATAAAACCCATTTTTACGGATTCTAACACGTATATTTTTTATTATTTACTTTTTAAACCGACGTTTCGGCTGCTGCAAATTTACGCAGAATGAGCTCACTGCGTTGTTAAGTCTTGCTGGATTTTGCTGCTTACTGGGTTTGATTAAGTGAATGACTGGGTCCCAATGGTGGTACGTTCCATCCATCCTGTCTATTGAAATTCGGGTGTATTTTAATTTCAATAGCCTCGCGGATCATTCTAGGAATATATATTAATAAATTAATATATCAATTTATTTTTGGTGTTAAATAAAATGAGTGCGATTTGTAAAATAAACATAAGCAGCTTAGCTTTAATAAACAGCTTAAAATATAGTGGTCAAAAAATGAATGCATATTTTTTGAAATCGTCAAATATTTATATTAAGATTTTCATCACGATATCAATTTTAATAAATTTTCACTGTATTATTATAATTTGTTGTGTTTTAGATAAAATCTCCCTAAGAACTCTGACGATTCGCTGAATAATTTTACAGGTAGTGCTTATATAATACGAAAAAGTAAGTTATATAAATATTAATTTCAATAATAATTGCAAAATGCTTACATGTAATATACTTTCAATTTTTTATAGATAGATAAGAATAAGGTAAACAAATGTATATTTCATACTGAAATTGGTTCAAGAAGCCTAAAGATATTACTTTCAGTTCATAAAAGTAGACGATCACTGTAGAAATTTAATTTGAAAAAATCTTTTTCTCTTTAATCTATAATTGGAAATACAAAAAGAGTTGAAGATGACGTCAATAATGTGGATATTACGAGGCCGTTTACGAAATTTTGTCATTTTGCTCGACATATGTGATTTTAGAAAAGTGATTTCATAGTTAAAAACTGTATTAATTCGAGTTTAAATGAATAAATAAGAAAGATCATCTCAAATACTAATGAGTAAATGAGCTAGGTACGGTATTTACTTATTTTTATTACATGATTTTTTTTTATAAACAGTACTAGTCGGGATATTCTCTACATTAGAAGATGATCTGAAAAAAAGGCAAAATAAATAGCCATGGTTCTAATAACTTCATTCCCATCATTTTAACGTGACATAGTAACAGTTACTCAAAATAAATAAAACAACATGGTAAATATCCCGGTGAGTAATCACTCTACATACATCACTAATGTGAATGACCATGTGAATCTCAAACCATACCATTCTACTTGTTTATATTACACCCTACTTCTCTTACACGCTACTGCATGTCTAGATTATACAACGTTGCATATTTTTTAATTCAATTTAGTGAATAGAATCTTCTATGTTTACTGAATGTGAGAAAAAACAATTGCAATAAGCTTACAAGTTACACATATTGAATAACACACTTGTACTTTTCCACCGAATTTTAAAACAATAACTTTATTCAATGCAATTTAATTATGATTTTGACATTTCGATAGAATTTTCCTTTAATCAGTTGTAATTAGACATTACCATTTGACATTATTCTTTTCATTTGACATTTAAAATTATTCCTTGACATTATAATTCAAATGCAATTTTATATATTATATTGATCATTTAAAAATTGTGAGGCCAAACTTATAATAAAATTATTTCCCACATTTTGGGGATTTTTTTTAACTGGTAGGTATACCGAATTTTAAAACTACCCACACATGAGAAAATGCAAATATTGTAGTGTTTCGGAATTATAATTTTTGAAACATCAAGGTGAACCTTTGAGAATGCCGTAAGGCGAAACCGGTCAGGTCTAGAAATAAAATCAGTGGAAAAGTACAAGTGTGTTATTCAATATGTGTAGCAGATTCCGCCAAGCGCCGTCAATCTCCAGTATAAACAGTTACAAGTTACAGTTTTTACTAAGCGATGCGACTGGATCGGATTCATCAGCTTATGTTATATTACGAGCTGAAGCAACTCTGAAAAGCATTAAAATTGATAATACAATGTATAAGTACTTTCGCAAAATATAATTATATTACTGCTATAAAAAATAACATTAGTTACATACTTCAAACGCGAGGTGGTCTAAGACATCTATTTGATTTTCATATACTATACCCGGACTGCCTGGCAACGGTTGATACAAAAATTGTACTTAGTAACAAACTAAAGAAAATAAAGAAATATTACTTTCGACAATTAGCCAAGAGTTGAATTCTTAGTTTTTTATATTTTCTTTTAGAGTTTATCTTTTGATTTTTTTTATTTCCCATAATTTCTACGAACTTTTTCGACGGAAAACAGAAAAACAGTCCTCTCGTCTCAACGGGGCGACCCCGACTAATTGATGAAACAACAGATGGCCGGCACCTCGCGTCAGGTGCGATAGCTAGAGACCGTTATGCGCGGAATAAGAACAACGTAAGCGCCGAAGTCGTTTTTTTTTAATTACTCGTAAATTACAGATAATTTTAACAAAGTGAAAAATTGAGTCACTAGATTTTAAAATTGTATACTTTGTACATAAAAATTGACTCAGTTATATGAATAATCTTGAAAATAAATTGATTATAATCTAAAATTAGGCCTAACTTTGTGATCTTATTTTATCGACAAAATATTATTATTTTATGTTTTCACCAAATTGAGTACCTTTCAGATATAACGTATTTACTATTTTAAAAAAACAAGCTCATTTGTGGCACACTTTCGGGTATAAAAATCAAATCAAAGATCGGCAATTTTCCTTTATACCCCCTCTACTGCTTTATCCCTTTGGTTAATAATCTAGTATTTCTCCATCGGATAGTAAACATGCAGCCCATGACAAAGTGCCCGCTGTGCAGTGAAGACAAGTGAAATGTGGCTGCTTATTATATCTCTGCCTACCCCTTTGGGGATTTATAAATGCTGCGAGAGTATAAATGCTGATTGGAAGTATTAAGTAACAGGAGTTATTATTAGTTTTCGTACATGAAACTTTCAAGCTGATTAAAAAAGGATGACCTTGAAAGATTTTTGGCAGATAAACAGCCAGAGTATCGCTCTCCTACTACTTAGCCGATTGGTTTCTTGGCTTTAACGAGTGATACCTAGCATGAGCTTTTTTGAGCATGAGCAACTATGAGCATGAGCAACCCTAAGAGTCTGCTCCTTTAATCATCGTATGATTGAAGGGCGTGTATTGGCAGAAAAGATAACGGCTAACAAGTAAAGTTAGCTTGAGTCCCGTAGATCTTGATGGCGTCCCATTATATATATCGCTAGAAAGCACAACTTTTCCATAGTCTATTTACAGTCTTTTTTAAAGGATTTTCTTTTCCGTTTGTCTGCCTCATCCTCCTCTTTGACAATTTGTTAGCTGATGCCTGTCACCCTGACAGAAGCAGGCCACGTCGGCGGTGCGATGCACGCCCCTGCCTATCCGGGAAAGAGGAGGACACCGAGGTCCCACAGTCGAGAGGGCCTTCGATGACCCTGGGTCAGTGAGGGCGTGAGAATTATGCTAGAGGGAACCTCACCCTCAGCAACTGATGACTCAAGGCGGAGTGCGGTTTTGGTCGGTTTGAGTCCAACCTAACGAACCCCATTTGCTGCGGTGGGGGCGTACCTATCTGTGAATCCCTTTATTGCAGTGAATTGATATTTACCGGAATTAAATAAGAGTTAAGTATTTATCAAACTACTTGTGGCATGTCGTGAATTAAACCCCTATAAAACAAAAAATATTACTGGAACTACAAGCTTTGTCAAGTTGACATTTTTAAGTTGGATTAAGTCATTTGATTGATTTGTCAATACCTACTTACAGTTTATTTATACTTTTTTAAAAATAAGTAAATTATACCTTATATTATATATATATTATATATATACCTTAGACGGATATAAAGAGAAGGAAAATTTGGAATGATTCAAGTGGTGCTCAATGGCTCAGTTGGCAGAGCAGTCGCCCTGTAAGCGAAAGGTCGTGAGTTCGAGTCTCACTTGAGCATTTCATTTTTTCCAATGTTTTTCGAACTTAACAGTTAGCATAATAAATGCTATAAAAAAAAAATCATTCAAATATTTGGGCGCAGTCATCAAAATTCAATGTTTAAAAATGGTTGAAAAATCATTCATTGTTTCCAACAGTTCGTAAGAATGTTGGTAGATGGCTGCACCGTCGCCCTTAGACGGATATAAAGAGAAGGAAAATTTGGAATGATTCAAGTGGTGCTCAATGGCTCAGTTGGCAGAGCAGTCGCCCTGTAAGCGAAAGGTCGTGAGTTCGAGTCTCACTTGAGCATTTCATTTTTTCCAATGTTTTTCGAACTTAACAGTTAGCATAATAAATGCTATAAAAAAAAAAACATTCAAATATTTGGGCGCAGTCATCAAAATTCAATGTTTAAAAATGGTTGAAAAATCATTCATTGTTTCCAACAGTTCGTAAGAATGTTGGTAGATGGCTGCACCGTCGCCCTTAGACGGATATAAAGAGAAGGAAAATTTGGAATGATTCAAGTGGTGCTCAATGGCTCAGTTGGCAGAGCAGTCGCCCTGTAAGCGAAAGGTCGTGAGTTCGAGTCTCACTTGAGCATTTCATTTTTTCCAATGTTTTTCGAACTTAACAGTTAGCATGATAAATGCTATAAAAAAAAAATCATTCAAATATTTGGGCGCAGTCATCAAAATTCAATGTTTAAAAATGGTTGAAAAATCATTCATTGTTTCCAACAGTTCGTAAGAATGTTGGTAGATGGCTGCACCGTCGCCCTTAGACGGATATAAAGAGAAGGAAAATTTGGAATGATTCAAGTGGTGCTCAATGGCTCAGTTGGCAGAGCAGTCGCCCTGTAAGCGAAAGGTCGTGAGTTCGAGTCTCACTTGAGCATTTCATTTTTTCCAATGTTTTTCGAACTTAACAGTTAGCATAATAAATGCTATAAAAAAAAAAATCATTCAAATATTTGGGCGCAGTCATCAAAATTCAATGTTTAAAAATGGTTGAAACATCATTCATTGTTTCCAACAGTTCGTAAGAATGTTGGTAGATGGCTGCACCGTCGCCCTTAGACGGATATAAAGAGAAGGAAAATTTGGAATGATTCAAGTGGTGCTCAATGGCTCAGTTGGCAGAGCAGTCGCCCTGTAAGCGAAAGGTCGTGAGTTCGAGTCTCACTTGAGCATTTCATTTTTTCCAATGTTTTTCGAACTTAACAGTTAGCATAATAAATGCTATAAAAAAAAAAAACATTCAAATAAGTAAATATAAAAATACAATGCTTAATCAGCTACCTATGCCTAGTAAAGTAACCAGAGGACGAGAAACGGGTTCATTTGAGGCACGTATGATTCAGCGCGATCTTTATATTAACGGAGGAAACTTTTGTATACCATTGAAACAAATTATAAGCTAGGCGATTGGCACACTGCAACGCTCGACGCGGCATCGTTCGTCGACGCGCGTGGACGCGAGAGAGCTAGTATAGTCCGAGAGATATTAGAATTTTTTTTGGTAGGTAGGTGTGTGAAGTAATCTAAAATTTTGAGAAAAGTAAAGTAAAGCCATCCGACCATTAGCTCGATAGCCCAGACTATATTAACAACGCTAGAGATGAAAAGAAAATGATTAGAAGTACAAGCTATTTTCGACTTATTGACATTGTAATTAATTTTTTTTTCTTATATTCGTGATCAGCGTCATCTATAAACGCGAAAAGAGACGTAACTAAGAAAATGCCATTTAGGTTGAAAGTCGCTTGCAGTCTCTGCGTGTTCACACACACAGTGGTGTCGGCTCCAATACCCGATATTGGGCATCGATATTTGACTTCCTCCGATCTCGGATGTCAGATATTGGATATCAGACGTCAGTTGATGTGAAAGCGCTCTAAATTTGACGTTAAATAGTCATGTTGCATTCTTTTCAAATACCTACACAGAAATTTCTAACAGCTCTCGGACTAAAACTCCCTCGAAAATCACGCGCGTGATTGCAGATTTCAGTGTGCCATACCTCGCGTTTTACGCGCCTTCACGCCCGATTTCTGCTTGTGCGCAAGTATTCTGCAGCAACGCGCGTGAATGCGTTGTCAATGTGTGGGACCCCGCGTTTTTCTATATAAAATGAGCTCCGTAGAGGCGACGAGCGTGACGCCGCGTCGACGCAACAACGCTCGACGCCGCGTCGCGCGTCGCAGTGTGCCAATCGCCTACGAAGGAAACAAAGCCGGCAGGAAGGCGATTGGCACACTGCGACGCGCGACGCGGCGTCGAGCGTTGTTGCGTCGACGCGGCGTCGCGCTCGTCGCCTCTCTCTCCCACACACTGACAACGCAATCACGCGCGTTGCCGCAGAATACGCGCGTACAAGCAGAAAACGCGAGGTATGGCACACTGAAATCTGCATTCACGCGCGTGTTTTTCGAGGGATTTTAGTCCGAGAGCTGTTAGAAATTTCTGTGTAGGTAATTGAGACGAATTTTAAATTAATATTATAGCAATGCAACATGACTATTTAACGGCAAATTTAGAGCGCTTTCACATCAACTGACGTCCGATATCCAATATCCGATATCCGAGATCGGAGGAAGTCAAATATCGATGCCCAATATCGGGTATTGGAGCCGACACCACTGTTTTGGCTCGTTATCGGAACACGCAGAGACTGCAAGCGATTTTCAACCTAAATAGCATTTTCTTAGTTACGTCTCTTTTCGCGTTAATAGATGACGCTGATCACGAATACAAGAAAAACAATTGTTACTATGTCATGTCAATAAGTCGAAAATAGCTTGCACTTCTAATCATTTTCTTTTCATCTCTAGCGTTCTTAATATAGCTGGGCTATCGAGCTAATGGTCGGATGGCTTTACTTTACTTTCTCAAAATTTTAGATTACTTCACACACCTACCTACCAAAAAAATTCTAATATCTCTCGGACTATACTAGCTCTCCCGCGTCCACGCGCGTCGACGAACGACGCCGCGTCGAGCGTTGCAGTGTGCCAATCGCCGAAACCCGACGAACTATTTTCTGCTGCCACACTTTCCACTTTTCCACTGTGTTATTGTAGTTAACCGTCCTGTTAATAGATGGCTCTGTGAGTGGTATTCGTTTTGAGCGTTAAATGTTTTGATTCTTCTCTTTACCGGTAGATGGCCTTATTTAACCACTACTCTGTATTTCTTAAACTTACAAAACTGAGACGTTTTCCCGTGATATTTTCAGTTTAGCAGAATTATCTTCGGTAGGTATTTCTCAAAGAGTAAAATAGTAAGATACTAAGCACTGATAAGCTTTAAAAGGGTTTCTTGTTAAAGTACATACCTACTTGTTAGAAGAGGCTGGAGGCTATTATTTGATTGACGATTTTAAATGATAAAGAGGAATATGACTAGATAATTTTCTGTATATAATGTATATAATGTTCTGTGTGCCACCCGCGCGCACCAATCTTTTAAAACTCGCGCCACTGACACGCGCGCTGCGCTGCGTGTGCTCAACGCGGTGTCGCAGCGAGTCGATATATATACGTGTAGTCTGAACGAATTCACAAGGGCCGCCTATTCTGAATTAATGTAGATATGTTAGGTTGTGTAATAATTGTATTGTAATTGTATAATCCATAACAGTGTTAATATTAAGTTACGGCACTATCGTATTAGGGCTTACCTGTGAAGATAGTTGTCAGTGTGTGTAAATAAATAAAAAAAAAAAAAAAAAAAAAATTACTGGCCTTATCCACGAGTTATATCGGTCATATTTAATTGGTAGATTATATTTTGTGATTAAACCTTCTTTCAATAGGGTACGACAGGCACATTTTAGGTACCGAAATTCCCACGGGTCGGTAGGGCCTGTCATGCCCGACTCAAACCCACTAAAACCGGACGCAGTCTTTGGTCTTACTTGTCGTAGTGTAAGGTGCTCATAAGGCATTTAACTTGCACCTTAGATACCTCAGGACCACCTCCGATTACGAAATGGCCCCTCATTATTACATCGCGACCAACCACAAGGCGTTAAATTCGTTTATCTTGGCTTTTATAGGAGTAACTATCATCTGAAAATGTGGTGGGACTCCGAACACTAAATAAGTATTACCATGTAATAAAGATTTTAGATTCTTGTGACCATGTTCTGTACCTTTCTGCTATACGATTCTCACTGAACTCTATCGATGTTATTTTTTACTAAGAAACCCTAAAAATGAGTGTGAAGGTATTGTGTTATCTTAGAACTTTATTATAGTTATTTACATTTTCAGCCTCACGCTCCAATAAACTTTTCTACCTACTAATGTTTTTCTATTACGGGTCGTCTTGCAAAAACGTCGGGACGGTTGTTAGTAACCTAACCCAACCCGTGAAAGGGTTTGTCATGACCGAAGCCACGAAGCGGTAAACTAGTAAGTAGTTGCTATAGGATACTGACGGATATTTATTAATATTTACCAAAATAAATATATATTTGATTCTCTTGAAAAATTTAAGTAGGTGCTACACCTAAAACAAACAGCAAAGAAAATCGGTGGAGAATCTCGGCAAGTATCTTGTAGATGGTTATTCGTGGAAAAAAAAAGCAATTTATACAGATAACTAGCTAACCCGGCGAACTTCGTTCCCGCAAATTTTTCACTCGCGTGGCGTCATATCCCGTTCCCGCTGCACTCTCTACTAAATTAAGCATGTATTATACATATGATAAACCTTCCTATTGAATCCCTCTATCTATTGAAATCGAGAATCGAGAAATCGCTTCCGTAGTGTAGGTAGTTTTAAAGATTTAAGCTTAAATAGGGACGGACAGACAGCGTCAGCGACTTTGTTTTATACTATGCAGTAATTTATATGGATTCCTATAGAGCCTATCTGTTATACCAGACTATAATCTATCCCTTTGCCAAATTTCAGCCAGATCAGTTCAGCTGTTAAAGTGCGATTAAATGACAAACACTGTCTCTTTACAAACTCCCACATAGGATAGGATTGCATGATCATTATCTTAACGCTGTTGTAGATTGGATCTGAGAACCCACTCCACTTATTCCTTTTCTTCCTTCAGGTTTGCCTTATACAACTATTCTGGGAGCGTCTGCCACCTGGCCTCCCAACTACTACTGAGGGAATATTACGCCAGAACTTCATCCTTTTATCAGTAGCTGTACCACTAGCATGCAGGTGCGGTTGGCTGGTCCCCGAGAATCTGGGACTCCAAAATACTTAACTTAAATCGATTAAGATAAGAAAAATTTCATATCTTTGTCGCGATGGTTATAAACAGCCTCTGTGGCGTGGTGGTAGTGAACGCGATTGCTACGCAGGAGGTGCGGGTTCGATCCCCGCTCAAAGCAAATATTTGTATGCATGAATATGGCTATTTGCATTGGTCTGGGTGTTTCTATGTATAATATGTATTTATTACAAAAAAAAGTACATAAGTATGTTAATCCGCATTCTAGATTCCCTAACACAAGCTAATAAGCTTACCATGGGTCTAGATAGCTTGGTGTAGAATGTTGTGGAATATTTATTTATTATTATATATAGGAGAAGATGGATGAATTTAGGCATGGTGCGATAGCTTAGTGATCAGAACATTCTGAATGTAAGAGAAAGATAGCGGATTCGAATCCCACCTGAACCGATTCAATTATTTCTATCTCAATCGATTTGAGTAGTTAACATACTCGTAAATGCCTTAAAATTCCATTCAACTTAACTTAAACTTGCGTGACGTGACGTGTGACTCGCAAGATGTACAATATTGAAGTTATCCAAGTATCAAACAGCTACGATTTTAGAAGTTCGCACTGTAACCCACAGATAGTAAAACACGATTGAGAGTAATCGTGTTGGAAATCAGTTTGTTGGAAAGTTATATTGGCCTATAATCTTGTGATTGACGCAATGTAAACAGAGATTATTAACGAGGTGACGCGCGAGCGAAACCTTTAGATCATAAAGTAAAGGTTCGTTGGGAACTTCATTTATTATTTTATCAACTGACTTATTTAAAACAAAGTATCTTAGATTAAATGTAAGAGTTGTATTTTCCACCTGTCGAGTATTTATTAATGTGCAGTAAAATCTATCAACAGTTGTCGGTATTTTATAAATAAAAGAACTCGACACAGTATTCTATTTTAAATTAATCATTTTTTTACAAGCTGATTGATTGATTGATTATGATAAAATTAAGTCGTTTAAGCCTAGGAGCGGAACTATTGCAATAAATAAAACAGGTTGTCAGCTCATTAACTGAATAAAAATCCAATGATATTATTTATAATAACGGAAAATAGTGCAGGTATTTCAACCGATATGTCCCTAAGCTTATCTCGCATATTTGTCGCGTAGTTCCGGCTAAAAATAGTTCTACCCTATCTACCCTTAAATGTACAAGGCCACTTAGGGGACGTGACTGATGCTCGTGCCCACCTCAATGTTTCGCAACTAATAAAGGTAATTATTGACCTGCCAAGCGAGATAATTATGATACATATACTACTAGCTTTAGCCCGCGGCTCCGCCTGCGTGGATGTCGGTTATCGCGACCAAACATAGCCGAGAAAGTGTAACATACAGACAGTCAGACAGACAGACAGAGTTACATTCGCATTTATAATATTACTATGGACACCCTGTCTCTCGCATTATGTGCTCTGCTTGGACAATTTATTTCTTACCAAATTATTAAAGCTGCCAAATAAAGTTTACTAACACGGGATTTTGTCGTTATCTCTTTCTGGCTTGATATAATGTAGGGCCCATATGCTCAAGGGCCCTATAATACACCAATAGCATACCTACATACTATACTCATGATCTGTTGGCTTTTACGGGAGTGATTGCCATATTTTTACGTGAATTATGATATTTCACCGGTTACTCTGTTTTAGTTAACCTACTGGTTATCGCTTAGAAGCTAACATTTCTTCTTGTGATATTTGTAAACCCACATGTAAAGCGTATAAATCGTTTACTAATGCACCTCATGAAATTATAGTTAACCTAAAAAAGTTGAAGACTATTACGAGCCTCTGAAATGAGACATGTAACTTATATTAACTGTTGATACTGTATTGTCTTCTAGTGATAGTGAAAATACATCAATTTTTTTTAATGTAAAAAGTTTGTGACAAATTTACTGTTAATCAACTTTTGTTATTGATGGTACAAACATTGTACGAATATAAAAATAAATATAAAAATTATATCTGTCTCTTAAATTGTAGAACAAAACAAAAGGTCAGCAATCTCTTAATTGTTCTGTTTTTCTTTTATACGTAGACTCCGAAAAAGACAATGAGATGTCTCTTCGTTTTTGATCTACATAAGAACACAGGCATATCTTTATCTTTTTTTATTCTTATAGGTATTCATGATATCTGCTGCTAGTGTTTATTTTGAGAACTTGATTCTAGTTTATTAACTTCGAAGGTACCTAGGTATCATGATACACCTAAGTATCTATTCCTCGACACAGTATAGGTACATTTTGGTGAGAAATTGGAGTTGAATCTCATCAATGCCGATTTACGTTCGTATAAGGCTTGAGGTTACTGAATAGAGAAATTGAAGTTTAGTTCAATTTCTCAATTCAGTAACCTTACTCACCTTATACAGGTGTAAGTAATCTTTTCGCAATTTTTGGTTTCTGGCCAAAATTGTTTGCAAATCTTGAACATTATGTTCAAATGTACAGTGACAAAGGAGATATGGTTGCACCTTTACATACCTATAACTTTATATGAAAAAGTGCAACCGTATTTCCTTTGTCGACTGTACAGTCAGCATCAGAAAGATGTGGACGAACAAATTACTCAATGTGTTTGAATGATTTTTTTATAGCATTTATTATGCTAACTTATAAGTTCGAAAAACATTGGAAAAAATGAAATGCTCAAGTGAGACTCGAACTCACGACCTTTCCCTTACAGGGGGACTGCTCTTCCAACTGAGCTATTGAGCAACACTTGAATCACACATGATTCAAGCGCTAGCTCAGTTGGAAGAGCAGTCCCCCTGTAAGGGAAAGGTCGTGAGTTCGAGTCTCACTTGAGCATACTCAATGTGTTCTTAATTTCGTGTTTTTACCCCTTCCTAGTTGACCGATTGTTCTGATATTTGGTAGGAACGCACCTTTAGTTAGGACAATAATCCATACTAATATCACAGTCTAACGATTCATACTACATACAGTCGGTCAACGAAGCCGTCTAGACAGAGCAATCGTGCGGGGGGAGAGGGGTGGTGGGGGACGGGGTATTACTCAGTACGCCCATACATTTTACTCGGTACTAAGGATTCAGGGCTGTCTCATTTTTGTAATCACACTAATCACGTGATTTTTTTTCAAGGCTCGTTTTGTTTGTTAAAATTGTTTTTTTTTCGTTTTCTATATTTAGCTAAGTATCCAAGATGGCGGACACGAAATTTTCACAAAAATCGATATGGGTATCGTTTTCAGGGTTTTTGGGGTCGCTGATTGCGAATATAACATCCATTTCGCGATCCAAGATGGCGGACTCGAAATTTTTACCAAAATCGATATGGGTGTCGCTTTCAGGGTTTTTGGGGTCGCTGATTGCGAATATAACATCCATTTGGTGATCCAAGGTGACGGACTCTAAATTTTCACTAAAATCGATATGGGTATCGTTTTCAGGGTTTTTGGGGTCGCTGATTGCGAATATAACATCCATTTCGCGATCCAAGATGGCGGACTCGAAATTTTTACCAAAATCGATATGGGTATCGTTTTCAGGGTTTTTGGGGTCGCTGTTGCGAATATAACATCCATTTGGTGATCCAAGATGGCGGACTCGAAATTTTCACTAAAATCGATATGGGTATCGTTTTCAGGGTTTTTGGGGTCACTGATTGCGAATATAACATCCATTTGGTGATCCAAGATGGCGGACTCGAAATTTTTACCAAAATCGATATGGGTATCGTTTTCAGGGTTGTTGGGGTCGCTGATTGCGAATATAACATCCATTTCGCGATCCAAGATGGCGGACTCGAAATCTTTACCAAAATCGATATGGGTATCGTTTTCAGGGTTTTTGGGGTCGCTGATTGCGAATATAACATCCATTTGGTGATCCAAGATGGCGGACTCGAAATTTTTACTAAAATCGATACGGGTATCGTTTTCAAGGTTTTCGGGGTTGCTGATTACGAATATGTTATTCATGTAGCAATCCCAGATGACTGGATGGATGATATATTCGTAATTAGCAACTCTGAAAACTGGGCGAAATGTGGGTGCTAGCACCTCTGCCTACCCCTTCGGGGAACACAGGTGTGAGTTTATGTTATGTTATGTTATGTTATGAAAACCTCCAAAACAATGCTCATGTTGACTTTGTGGGAAATTTCAAGTCCGCCATCTTGGATTCGAAATCGAAAACGAAATCGAATTTGAAACCGAAATTGAAATCGAAACCAAAATCCAAAAACTCAGACTCAAAATATTACGTTTGCTTGATCATAATTGGTTGAGTAGAACCGGAGATATAACCAAAAGTCGCAATAGCCGACATCCATGCGAGCGGAGCCGCGGGCGTCACCTAGTAATATAAATTAGCGTGAGTTGATGTGCCTTGACAGAACAAAGGGAACGAATAGGAGTTATATATAGAATATTACAGAAAAATTATATATAAAAACTGAAGTGACAACCCTGACAAAACTGCAAAAGGCGGCATTTCCGCAAACATCAAACGCGATGAACTACTGTAAGATCTCTCGTTATACTGTGCTAATATCATAAATGCGAAAGTAACTCTGTCTGTCTGTCTGTATGTTACGCTTTCACGCCTAAACTACTGAACCGAAATTTTGATGAAATTTCGTATAGGGGTACATTAGACCATGAGAAAAGACATAGGCTATGTTTGGTCGCGATAACCGACATCGACGTGGAGGAGCCGCGGGCAAAAGCTAGTACCATATGAATCAATAAAACAAACTGATTTGTTCTCAATACGAGAGTTTTAAGATCATTTTGAGACTTCAGCGTGAATTCGTGAAGATATTTATGACGCTGACTGTACCTTTACATCCATATCTTATATTCCACTACGAGTCTATGACACAATCTATAACTACCACTTACTATGATCAACAGGTATAAAAGGGTTAAGTAATGAAAGTGATACCATTTTGAAAAACGTATAGCACTTATTGTCACACTCGTGTACTAAATTTATGACCGGACTATACACCAAAAAAAACCGGTATTAGCTAACACCGAACTAGAAATATAACCGACACGACATCAATGACATCTGTAATATCGTTCTTCATTTTACAAGGGTTATAAAGATACGTTATAGTGTCGCGTATACTTTTATGTTACACGAGAATATCTTGTCGTTCGCAAATGACGTAAGTACATGTTATTTATGCTGAAGATCATCGTGGGCTGTAATGTGATTTGTGAAAATGTTGGCATCCATTTTCACTTTTGTTAGTGATATCTTTTTTTTGTAAGTTGGTACTCATATTTTATTCCTGTAGGTTTAGATAGAGATGTTTGAACACATATACATTTCGTAAATTTACTTTAGTATACTAGTACATATTAGACAAGTTCTTTAGAACAAAAATAAAGACAGTAATATGTCGCTGGTTAAATGCCAAAGGGCCACATTACGGAAATGGTAAATTTTACAGGAGAGCCCATCAAAGTTTTCGCCGCGATATTTTTAATTTTTTTAAGAATCTATAAGTGCTACATCTATGTATCATATATCATTCGATTAGAGCCTTATTAATGTAATACTAACATTAATAAGGCTCTAATCGAATATAATATGATTCGATTTAGAGCCTTATTAATGTAATACTAACTAATTTCAGCAGCTTGCATCTACGAAAGTATAATGTCACATGTGTCCGTTTTGCTTATAAAAATGAGTGTTGAATCTGTGCATATTTATTTAATAAAGTGCCACATAACGAATGATAAGTAATGTTTAATGAATATTTTTTCAAAAAACCAGCAAAATCAATCTTAGCTAAACATAAAAAGAATAAGGATATAATAACATGATATAATAACGACTCAATTTTAGAGGACATCACGTCTTTATTAAAATAACTAAAAAGTTAAAATTCCAAAACAAAAATAAGGAAAGTGTGTTATTGCTCATAAATTTGTGATTCACAATGTTATAGTCATCTAAGCCTTACAAGGAACAATATTTATAGACTACCCATTCAATCAATTAGCCTATCGCTGTCCACTCCTGGACATAGGCCTCTCCCAGTGTGCGCCATTTCGGCTGGTCATCCGCCTTCCACATCCAGTCTGTCCCAGCCACTTTTTTCGGTCGTCAGTCCATGTTGGGCTAGAGGGCGCCCTACCTTCCGTTTACCTTCTCACGATCTCCATTTTAGGTTTCGTTGGTCCAACGGCCATCGGTCCTTTGGCAGATGTGGCCAGCCCACTGCCATTTCAGCTTACTTATTCTGCAAGCTGTGTCGTATGCCGTACAGTTGTATTCCTTTGTCGGATGACCTCGTTTCGAATTTTATCCTTCAAGGGGAATGTAACATCCTCATGCCTCCATGCTGGAGGCTTATGGGTTCTGGTCTTGGAGCTGGACGGACATTGTGGCGGTGTCATACAAGCATCTCAGCACCTCGATGTATCACCAATCGACACGACACCGCTAGAGGACATCCAGAACTACCCAGGTTTAGTAGTCGAACGCTTTTCGCAGTCCACAATCGCAATACACAGCGGCTGATTGTACTCTAGGGTCTTTTCTACGATCTGCCGAACAGTATAGATGTGGTCTACGGTGCTAGAACCTTTTCGAAGCCTGGCTTGTTCCGGTGGCTGGAACTCGTCGAGCTTACACGCGAGGCAATTTGTGACGACTCCTGAGTTTATAGACATGATTCAGGAGTGAGATGGACCTGTAGTACTTCAGCATGGCTTTATCACCTTTTTTGAAGAATAGTACCACCGCAATCCCGCTCCATGCCCTAGGTGTAAGGCTCTGCTGGATGATGGAACTAAAGAGGCTCGGTAGCTCTTTCAGTATAGGAACCCCGCCTGCTTTCAAGTAAGTAAAGTCTGCTCAGTAGTAATTTCGTCAGGGCACTTGTTGTTCTTCAGTTGCCTGAGAGCCGCCTCTATCTCGCACTGCTCGACATTGGGTATCTCCTCGGTGTAATGGCGCGTGAGTCGGGACTCACGCGCCATTACACTCTATGGTTTTCATCGGTATATCCTTCGGTTGAGTCATCCGTGATGCATACAGCTGTTCATAGAATTTCTCAATCTCTTCAAGAAAAGTGTCATTTATTGATTATCTTGTTCGGTATTTATATTGTTCAGACTGTTTAGTATCGGTGAGCTCAATTCTTGATAAACAATATTGGGAGTTGAGTTGAATGTGTTATTTTGTGTTGAGGTAGTTTGAAGACCTTCATTTTCTGCTATTTCCACCTCTATTTTTTCTGCTCGTGTATTCATTCTACAAATAAAGAAAAAGCAATGATATACGTATACAAACACAGACCCTACTGTCCACTCCTAATGGTTTCATCTCCACGGCAGCAGTAAACAGTCTACGAGTCAGGCAGCACAGATATTATTGGTACGAGTACCTATAGCTTGTCTAAACTGGAATAACGTTCACATCATATTCAGTGTAAAAATAGTAAAAACTTTAATTGTTTCAGGAATTTTATCGTCAATAGGTATAATTTGTTTGTATGCCTGAGAGAAGTGGTTGGGCGAGTCATTTGGACTTAGACAAGCTATACTTCATTGTTTAGGTAGGTAAATTTACTAACTGGAAAAAAAAACATACAAGGGAACCACTACACACAAGAATAGAGCCACAAAAGAAACATGTCCAATTTGCGTAAAGAAATAGTAATGTATTTACTTTTTTCTTATATACAAAACTCTGGCTCTGCACTTTCATCTTAAAAAATAAATAATAATCTCATGGTATTAAAATGCAAAGCGGACACATTTTATAATATGGCCCTTTGGTTTATAAAATAATGATGTACTCACTTGATATTTATATTCCACTCGGCCACAATTCAAAACATGGCACTTTAGTCTATAAAATTTAATTAAAACTAAGACATATTCCGCAATATGGCCCTTTGTCTTATAAATAACGTGCACTTACGCCGATTACGAGGGCTTAACTCAAAATGTGGCTGTTTCGTCCTGAAGTTAGTCACCAAAGTCGCGGAATGCAAAAAAGGCGCTTGTCTGATTTGGCCATTTCTGACGCTAAAATCACGGGTGTCTTTTTCAAATTTAAAAGTTATAATGATTTGGATGCCATTTTTGAAAAAAAATCGGTTTCAGATTTTTTTGCGTTGTGGCCCTTTGGCATTTAACCAGCGATGTATTGATGTGAGCGATGAATTAAGGATTTATAATTTGAACATAGAAACTAGATAAACGAGATACGATAGTAAATTTTGACAACTTTTGTAATGTCCACCGTAAGTAGCATATTGGAGCTGATCAAGTAGGTAGTGGTCTTAAATCGATACGAAGTTTTTGTGCTGTAATACCAGTCTAGTATAGGCCAGGGAGAACATGCTGATTCCTTCACTGTAGCGCGCGTGCGGCCCAGGACATCTAAGGGCATCACAGACCTGTTATTGCTCAATCTCGTGCGGCTCGAAGCCGCCGGTCCCTCTAAGAAGAATTTTATGGAAGTCAATTTTGATCCTAATAGGAAGCGAGCTGTTAGCGTTAGACCATTTTCCTAACTCTGTGCTGCTACGAAGATTTTCCCAATAGTAAAATTCAATATCCATACTAATATTATAAATGCAAAAGTCACTCTGTCAGTCTGTCTGTCTGTATGTTACGCTTTCACGCCTAAACCACCGAACCGATTTTTTATGAAATTTGGTATAAGGGTAAATTAGACCTTAAGAAGGACATGTTTGGTCGCGATAACCGACATCCACGCGTGCGGAGCCGCGTGCAAAAGCTAGTATTTAATAAAACGTTATCCGATTTGTACTCTCAGGGTCTCGTAGATATTCTTTCAACAGTTGAGTCATCGAGGCTATAAAACCACTGGCTATTTGTGAATTTCGTGCTTTTTAATTAAATGCTTTGCAGCTTTCCAATAGATGAGAGCCATGCCGTTCATGGCAGAAACAGACATTGCTTCCATTATTTAAATATTTGGATAGCATGCTATGGTAAGTATTGTATAAATGTTATTATTATTTAAACGATACCAAAAGAATTTTAGAATCTTTTTTGATGTGTGCGTTTCTATTACCACGGTGTAATCTTCGAAATATTGTGACGTTCACCGTTCATGGGAAGAGAGAAGTATCATCATTAGAATAAGTACCTATATAAAGTTTCTATCAGTCCATCAATATTCTGGTTCTTTCGTAAAAATAAAAGAAACTAACGATGCAAAATATTAGTAGACGAAGCTGCGAGGAAAAGTAAGTATTTTATTAAAAGTACATAAGTATTTAAGAAGAGTCATAGATTTATGTCCTAATCTTAGTTAGATTACGGAAATCTCCGGACAAAATATGGCTTTAAAACTCACAGTGAATGATTGAGACATAAAATATCGAACCCAAAATATCTATTTTACTTTCACATTCATCATAGCGCATGATGATTTAAGATTTATTTGAATCCATATCCATATCCATACTAACATTATAAATGCGAAAGTAACTCTGTCTGTCTGTGTGTCTTTCTGTCTGTCTGTCTGTCTGTCTGTCTGTTACGCTTTCACGCCTAAACCACAGCACCGATTTTGATGAAATTTGGTAATGGGGTAGATTAGACCATGAGAAAGGACATAGGCTATGTTTGGTCGCGATAACCGACCTCCACGCGGGCGGAGCCGCGGGCAAAAGCTAGTTTATATTACTTTGTTCTAGTAGAATATGTATGCCCGAAAAATGTTTTACTTAAGGCGAATTGAATTTTTTTTAGTTGTCCGTTAAAGTCATGACTTTTGTGTGAATGACTGACCCTTCAACCTCGATTGTAAAGCCTAGGTAGGTACTCTAGGGCTTTGTCAACCATTTATCAGATGTAGGGTAG
The DNA here is from genome assembly GCA_914829495.1 of Eilema sororculum. Classification (NCBI taxonomy): domain Eukaryota; kingdom Metazoa; phylum Arthropoda; class Insecta; order Lepidoptera; family Erebidae; genus Eilema; species Eilema sororculum. Next base: position 11,817,278 of record OU618543.1, on the reverse strand, counting down.
GGTGGGGCTTAAAGGTCCGCGGGTTAAAAGGTCCACCATGTCTATCTCAAAAACTATAAACGCGCGAACGAAAACAATGACAGGCGTATGAAGGGGGTACGGGAGGGACACCCGCGCGGCGCCGCGCTGTGAGCTTGCGGGCGCCGACGAGAGTGTATGCGATTCCGGTGCAAAAAAATCACGTAAGTAAATTTTTTCACGTTACTTATTTTTAGTCTGACTTTTGCGTTTATAACATTATAGACTTGAACTTTTATTGAAGGTGTAGTTTAATATATAAAGTTTAACATAAATCCATTATTTATTTCATTTTCTGTGTAGCTATTTTTCTATAAACTTAAACTTCGATCAAAATACAGTTGGGGTATAAAGGTCCACTCTGGACCTTTTGACCCTATACAAAATATATCATTTTATTATATTTTTTTCAGAATGCGAAATTACAAGAGAACCACCGAGAGAGGTAAAAAGTCTGTCGAGATCATGCAACGTGTGGGAATACTGGATGTAATGTTCTAATTGCAAAAGCTGGTCCCACGAGAAGTGTATTAATCCTTCCCTAGCATCTTTGTCATATATATGCATTAATCGCGATTCAGATGACGAGTAATTGTAACAAAGTTATATTATTTTAATATTACATTATAGGTTTCAGACCAAAAAGCTCAACTAATTAAGACTGAAATACTGTGCCATAAATTAAGATAAGTAAAGTTATGTTGTTTTGATGTTACATCATAGGTTTCAAACCAAAATACTCGTAATTAAGTTGCTTAGGTTTTTATTAAAATAAAGACTGATTGATTTGAAATACCTTTCATTTATTTACTTGCTTTAATTAACCTTAAAAAGCTATTTAATTATACTGGTCCTTTTTACCCCAGCACCGGTCCTTTCTACCCCAACCGTGGGGCAAAAAGGACCATCACCATACGATACGACTTTAAAAAATGCAAATATCTGGGTTATAAATAGACATTACCTCTGTTCACTTGTTCTTTCTCGTAAATGAAGGATGGCAGTATCCATCGCTAAAAAAGTTATTTTTATGAACCTTATACATAAGTAGTTACAAGGTAATTTACGTAAAATGGACCTTTTAGCCCGGGTTATTACCATATGTTCTACTATTTGTTCTACTAATAGAACAATTAGGAAAAAAAATCACATTTGTTCTATTAGAGAGACATTATTTAGAATAGAAAAAGGAGGAAAAAAGAAATATCGTTGGGTGGTTACCGTCTGTTCTACTGTTCCATATGTTCTACTATTTGTTCTACTAATAGAACATATAGGAAAAATAGTCACATTTGTTAATATAAAAGAGATATTATTTAGAATGTACTACTTTTTATCCTAGAACAAAGAATCATTTAAGTACCTTCAATAGAACTACTAGGTACATTTTTGTTTACGATCAAAAAGGAAATAAAACATCTGCAAACAAATGAACATAACAAAAACAAGGGACTATCGGAAAGTGATCAGACATTCATAGAGCTTACATAAAGTATTTATTATTTTATTAATTCTAAGAAATGCCCTACAGTTATTTCCTTATTTACTAGTTGCAGTTGTGCCTCCAAAATTTCATTGTCATTATTAACACTGTCAATTTGTCTAGACGAAATCTTTTTTCCTTGTCTAATTTTGAATAAATTTGAGATAGTCTCTTCTGCGTCATCTTTTAATATTTGCAAAAGTTGGATTATGTTAACTTTGCGCCGTGAATTACAAGAAGCATTCAGTTTTTTGTTCCAGCTCTCCACAATGTTTGTAGTTCTGTGTCTCGCCGAATAAATTGATTCTTGGTGTATACCAAGAATCAATAAATTTTTCATCTTTTAACCAGTAGTTTTCCATATAAGTGATAAATTTTTTTGTTTTGTTATTTGACAATGCGTTATTCTCGGCTGCTGTGTTGGACATAATGGACATTCTCATTTTAACATATTGCCAACCTTCGTTAATATATTCCCGAGGAAGGAGGGGTAATGATCTGGCCAAGTTTACTTTATTTTTTGACCACTTTGCTTTTGTTACACCAATAGCTTTAGCTTTGCGCCAAATTGCATTCTTAAAATGGAAAAAACAGCCTTTCAAAGTTATTGTGGGAAAAACTTCAACTATTGCACTTCTTGCTGCTTCTTCGTAATCTGAGGTGAATTTTAAAGGGTTCCATGTCGGTATTTGGGATTTGATTATCTCGAATAAAATTATATAAGCGGTCTTCGACATGTGGGTCATTAGTGCGTAGCTAACTGGAAATACGTTAGTTTCAGACAATGAACTATTGACATCAGCACATATAACGTAAATTTGACTGAAAGGTTTTGGACAACTCCTAAATGTGCCGTCTCCAAAAAAGTGCGTAAATTCTGGAATTACATTTTGTAATTTTTGGTCACATAAAACAATAATACGTACACCATCGTTACTGTCATAATAATCACCCAGTACCATATTATGAAACTTAGGAGATATTTTCACGTCTTCAGCCCGATCAAAATTTACTTTGTCCATATCTACTCCTTTATTCCTTGCGTTGTACAAAGTATTCTTTACACTCTTGAATTCCGGGAAGTCTGCTATTAAATGAATACCTTGGTCTTTAAGTTTCTTCTCAGCTTTTTTATAATATCTTTTAACGGGTAACGAAAAATCAGCAGACGATGCTAACTCCTTCTTACATTCATGAAGTTGAAAATCAATTACGTTTTTTCCAAAATTAGGGACACAATCATCTTTATGGTTCTTGTTTTTTATTATAGTTGAACCCTAAAAATATGAAATAATAGGGATGAAATAAATATTTCTAAAGCAGTTGTTAAGTGTAAGTTTATTAATATTATTTTTTTCTTAAAAAGTAACCTTCACTTATCATTTTTGTACTTACTTTTAAAGTAAGGGATCCAGTACAAGAATATTTCCCATTAACTCTACGCGAGCATCTCCAAACTTCACCACCAACTAAGTAATCCCTATTTTTGTAATACTGATAGCCACCATGAAGGAGAACTTTACCACGCCCTTTATTAATATACAATAAATCGTCCATTTTTAGAAATAAGTATTTTGAATAAAAATTATAGTATGGAAACCAATTGACAAATCAATTGACACTATTTATTAATCATAGTTGTTATTTACAATAACGTTCAAAGAGGATTTATTAAATCTAATGTAGGTACCTCTTTATCTATTTAATTTTCCTTATGTTAATAAAACTCTTTTGAAGAACATAACAACCGGTAATTAATTTCCTAATTGTTCTATCAATAGAACAACTAGGAAATCGATTCCTGATTGTTCTATTAATAGAACAAGTAGGAAAACGATTCCTAATTGTTCTATTAATAGAAACGAGTAGAACAAACGTGATTATTTTTTCCTAAGTGTTCTATTAGTAGAACAAATAGTAGAACATATGGTAATAACCCTTTTAGCCCCACCCTACCCTACCTACTGGTTTGCAGATGATGTAGACTTGTTCGCCGGAAATGGTTTTTTTTATATAGGACACGTGAATTTGACTTCACCTCACCTGATGTTGAGCTAAAAGCAAACCAATTACATCATCGTGGCAATTTGAAGTGATTCAGGTGTGGCTCAATAGCTCAGTTGGAAGAGCATTCCCCTGTAAGGGAAAGGTCGTGGGTTCTAGTCCTACTTGAGCGCTTCTTTTTCCCGTGGATTTGGAATGTTGATAAAGTTTGCTTGATGATGATTAGGTGCCTACACATTGAAATAAAACTATGTTCATCGGATTCAATCACGATTTATTTGGTGTTTTAAAACGATTTGAGGCCAGAATGTTACTGTTAATGTGATGAGAGACAGTTTTATAAAGGTTCATAAGAATTATACAAAAAGTGAAAAAAAGAAAATTGCTAAAATCTAGATCATTTTAGTTCTTATAAAAAAAGCGTACACTTACTTCATACGTCTATGACCATTCACCGTATGCAATGCTCGTTCATGGATATGATCACATATCATGCTCGAACCAACAATCTCCCCACATACATAATATTGGATGGAAAGGGTCCCCCCTGGGTCTTAACGCCCTTACAAAGATTGATATTTGTCTTGATATACGGCCATGTGTCAGCCAAGTTCGAAAAGGAAGCGGAAATCGATTACACGATCCATTTCGAGCTTTTTTCGACATTTACATAAGAAACTAATAGAACTAGTATAGTTGGTTATTTTAAATATTTACTACGATCCTAAAATATAGTGTTTTGAGCCTGGGGTCCACCCTTCGTTCCGTGCACCAGAGCTATTCAGCAGAGCTTGTTGATTAGAAGGTGCACCGACTAGCTGGTGAGATTGGCTTGAGCCTTCAAGGAGTTTGAATGAAATTTTTATAGCATTTATTATGCTAACTTTTAAATTCCAATACATCGGGAAAAAGTTCAAGTCTCACTAGAGTTCTTCTTTTCCCCGATGTATTTCCAACTCCAAGGAGTTGTTACGGCTTTGAGCACAACTTAACTATGGTATATTTATTTGTTCTTGAGTTATTAGTCTGATGAGTGCCAAATTCAGTGCACGGATCTCCTCATTCACATCCAGAAAGGTTTTAGAATTAGTACAGATAGGTAATAATTGCTATAGATACATTTTAAACACAATCTCAAAAACTGCGAGAAAGAATAACAATTTTTCAAAAAAAATTGAGCCCAGTAGTTACGATAAGCTATGAGATTTCTGAATCTTGCGAAATGTTTTTCTTAGAAATCCATACTAATATTACAACTTAAATTAACTCTGTCTGCCTGTCTTATTATTATGATGAAATTGGATATTGGGGTATATTAAACCCTGAGAAAGGAAATAGGTTATGTTTGGTGGCGATAACGGACATTCACGCAGGCAGAGCCGAGGGCAAAAGCTAGTAAAATATACATATTGAATAAAGTATACTTAAACTACATTTTTGTACAACAACGTCACGTGACAAGGGTCGCATTGTGTAGTATTGGACACGCTTTGAATCATTGTGTAATATCTGTCTATTGAACTAACTTTGCTTTGTCGAGATACTGTTCATATCATGTTCTGCTATTAATAGAATATTACAGTGATATTTATATGGCTGTTATGATTATGATCAGATCCTTTTCAGCCTTATTAGTTAGAGATACTAACCTTTGGAACTAATAACCTTTTGAAAGTGGATGAATCTTTGAGATGGTAGTCAAAGATTCATCCACTTTCAAAAGGTTATTTACCTTTTGTAGACTAAATTGGTAATCAAAATCCATATAGATTATTCTCCAAACTGTTATTATATAGTCAGTTGACGTGGATGCTGAGTATGAAACTCTCTATAAATGTGTATTATTCAAAAGAAACTTATAAAGAGTTTCATATTCTTAAAGAATATTACTTAGTGACATTTTTTTGGTCTTTCTTCTAACTACACTAAATTAGATTCATGTAGACAGGATTCGAACGCTGAACCTTTTGATTGTAAGGCCGACTCCACCACCAACTTAACTAAAAATGCTCAAAGTTGTAAAAAGAGTTACTATAATGCTGAAGGGAAGCGGTAGCCTATACTCCGTCCATTATATTATTGTATTTTAGACAGCTCACTGACAGTTGTCGGTATAACTTTGTTCTAGCGTCAACACCTGAAAATCCTAACAAAAATTAGGCGCCAATACGTCATTTTTCATTGACATCGTCACGTCAGCCAGAAAGCAATTTTAGGGATGTAGTTAGTCAATCGACAGTGTTTTTATTATAATAACTTGAAATTGTCACAATTGATATCGACTACAGAAAATATTTTTTTTTAAATATTACATAACTGGCGATTTTTAACCGATTTCTAAACAACAATTCGGATGTTTATAATTATTTATATTTGTATGATTTTTACGGAAAAATGTTTTTTGTAACTCTGTCATTTGTAGACGGATTATCAAAATTCTTTTTTTGTTTGTAAGAGGTTTATTCCAAAATGGTCCCATTTAAATTTTATAAAGATCTGATGATGGATTTCAGAGACAGGCCACGGAACTCTTCAATAAATACCAGGAAATCAGCATGTTGGAATATTCTTCTAGAAGTCAGTTGTTTTGTTTTGGAGATTAGCGTATGCGTTATGGCCCACAATCGTTTTCTATTACATTTGTAAACTGTACAGACACGAAATTTTTAAGTACTACTTTATTATTATGTTTAGAAAGATAACAGATTATAGTTCAACATAAAATCATTTATAACATTTATCATAATATTTTCATAATATCGATTTTTTTATCGAGGTTTTTAACTTTGTCGATATTTTAAATTTTCATGCAATCACTACTTTCATCTGTCTAAAATACAATAATATGATGGACGGGGTATAGTGGTATGGGTAATGGACTGCTGAGACGAGGTCTCGGGTTCGATCCCAGGTTTACCATGGCACACACCAATGACTTCTCGATGCTTTTCGAAGTTATGTGTGTATTTATCGCAGGTTTATAAGCGCCCGGTTAATGGCAATAGGCTCGCCACCTATTACATTGGGACCTAAACATAAACTGGCGAAATGTGGGTGCTAGCACCTCTGCCTACCCCTTCTGGGAATACGGGCGTGAGTTTATGTTATGTTATGTTATGAAGGGTTCCCTCTGAAAATTTAGATTGATTAACTATTTTTAAACACATTGGCAGAGGCCTATGTCCAGCAGTGGACTGCGTGGACTAAGTGATTAAAGTATTCCTTTTGTTTTTATTTTATCGTGCGCAAAATCCCCACGGATACCAGGCGGTTATGTCGGACTCCAACTGACTAAAACGCACACCGTCTTGGGTCCTTGGTTGCCGGAGGTGAGAATGCCGAAAGCATATCTCTCGCACCCCGGCAGACCCAGGACCATCTCTTTCGAGATCTTTCGAGATGGTCCCTTTCGGGTTGTGGTGACCTCGGTGTCCCCATCTAGCCCCGGGTACGGGGAGGCGCACTTTGCGCCGCCGCCGCGGCCTGCTTCTGCTAGGGTGACAGGCGGCTCCACCGGTCACCCCCAGGCCAGCGAAAGTATTCCTTTAGTCTCAGTAGTCCGGTTGCTAGTCCGGTTGGCCTGACTACTGCGACTATGCAGTAGCAGTAGTCCGGTTGTCAAACGGCCTTGAACTATTGCTACTTTTGTGTAGCAGTAGTCCGGTGGTAGTTTTAATGATTTTACACTTGTACCATTTCACTAATTTAAATTTAGAAGAAAACAAATCACATTTAGCGCGTGACCCGATAATGTAATTGTGATTCAGGAATACTTCTAAAGCTGTCTGCCAAACACGTCCTACCAACTTGGATTGGACGTGTTCGGCAGACAGCTCTGTAAGATTAATTACTCACTTTGGTTAAAATACTTGAATAAGGGTTTTACTCATGTAGGGCGACATTTGGTCACAAATATATCTACATATATACTATAAAGTTGTTATAAATTGCTACTGTTTCAATGTCCTTGGGCTTCTGCCACTGAATTTAAAAGAATTGAATGATTGGAAATTGAAATAATAAAATATATTTTGCCTCCGTTTAGTTGGATAATTTGCAAAGGCTTGGTGTTATTATGGTAGTTAATTCCTCTGCTAGGGTTGTAAGACTTCTATCTACGTTTGTAGTAAGTATTGAGAACGTACCTCACACCCTTTCTAGCATATCTTGCTGAAAGTGATAACTGTAGTTCCTCAGCACCTCTACACCAATCCAAATAGGCTTGCACTCCTCAGCCGGGGCTAGCTCTCTTACTGTCTCTCTGTTCTCTCTCTTATACTTTTCCATTATACTCTATTATTGGTCGGTAGAATCGTTAACGAATTTCTTTGGAGGACGGCCACGTTGTATGGAGCTTCGGCTCAGGCGTAGACAATTTTTTATTTACATAAAAATACTGATATTTGGTAACTGAAGCTATGTATAAACCGATAATATAAATGGTTTAGTACCAACCTAATTTAAAAAAATGGGTTTTACGTGAATATTTTTATTTAATTTTCTTCATCACTTTCGTACACCAATAAAATACTATCGAGGAACCTAGCTATCGGAGTTACAACTTCATACCTTGCCCAACCCAAGTACCAGATTACAGACATAATAAGAGAGCAACAATCCACTGTCCTTAGGCCAACAATGCAGTTACAATAATATTCTTTTATTGTATACTAGCTGTGCCCGCAACTTCGTCCGCGTGGAATGTACTTAATAAAAAAAATCAGTTTTTTTTTTTTTGGCATTTTTTTTTAGCCTAAGTTACTCCTTATTACATAAGCTATCTGCCAGTGAAAGTCCCGTCCAAATCGGTCCAGCCGTTCCAGAGATTAGCCAAAACAAACAGACAGACAGACAGACAGACAGACAGACAGACAGACAAAAAAATTAAAAATATATATTTTGGTATGTGTACCGTATATACATTCATATGCATGTAGTAGAAAGCGGTTATTTTAATATTACAAACAGACACTCCAATTTTATTTATTTGTATAGATAATATAATTTGTGGTGCAATCCATTGTAGAATTATATGTCGCACTTCATCTAGGTTTAAAATATGTCTTCTACTATGGGTCACATCAGCACCACAATTAACGAAATGTAAAAATTCCACATCCAGTCTGTAGAAATCGGGTTATCCATGTTCAAGCGTAAATCTTCATGTAGAGCGGGTGCAGTATCCAAAGAATGGCCAGGGTCAACGTTTAAAGAAGAAGATACAGGGTCCAAAAGCAAGCCAGGGTCGTCGTAAGAGTTATCGCAATCCATTTTGTGTCAGAAATATTCAAATAATAACGAGAAATGATAGCAGCCGCACACGTCAAGCGAATGACATAACAGTAGTCGAGTGTTATAAGAGTAAGAAAATAGAATACCTACCCATGCCTTTTATAATTTTTCAATTTAATTATATTTTAGGCATACATTTCGGTCTCAAATAAAAAATATTTAGATAGTGAATGAAAAATAATCATAACTTACGGGTGTTACAGTCTTTGACAATATCTTGATAATTATATTTTTATTTATTAGTCGGAGGTTTTATTTTATTCTTTCTACAGATTTTTATGTGTGCAACATTAACTGCGTTTTTGATAACGAGTGTAAAACATATTGTGCTCAATCATATTAAAAACTTCCAAATATTTTTTCAATGTGGGTTCGCTTGATACTACAATATTGTGCCCAATATTATTTGACAATAAAAGTAGACTTTAACCATTTTCTTTTTGCTACGAAACAGCTGCACAGCAGAGAGCCGACTCTGGCCGTCCTCCTTTGGAATGCAGTAATTAGAGTAATGACATATCATAAACATAAACTCACGCCTGTATTCCCCGAAGGGGTAGGCAGAGGTGCTAGCACCCACATTTCGCCAGTTTATGTTTAGGTCCCAATGTAATAGGTGGCGAGCCTATTGCCATCAACCGGGCACTTATAAACCTGTGATAAATACACACATAACTTCGAAAAGCATCGAAAAGTCATTGGTGTGTGCCATGGTAAACCTGGGATCGAACCCGAGACCTCGTCTCAGCAGTCCATAACCCATACCACTAGGCTACCGCAGCTACTACATGTACAGTATGTACAGTAATGAGCTCATGCATTTTGACACCTTTGTGTAAAGTCAATAGGTAAGGTGGTATATTGTTGCTGGTCAAGAATATTGTATTCTGTAAAACCAGTAGGTATACATGGAACTCATTGTTTCGGTCCTAAAGTAATAGGAGGCGAGCTTTCAGCGTTAAACCGTTTTCCTGATTCTGTGCTGCTATACGAAGATTATCCCAATGGAAAAATCCAATAAAACGTTAACCGTGGAGAGGAAAGTATACACCAAAATTTCGTTCGTCAATCATTAGGTGTACAGCTTGCTGGTGAGGTTGACTTACCTAGGTCCCAAAGATCTAATGTGCGGCTATATATTAGTATGTATATACTCTCAATTGGACCTAGAATATTATTGAAATATCAATCAGTTACTAAAAAGTTTGTTGCGGAGTAAGTAAAAGATGTTTTACCAGTTGGAACAAGATTAATTTATTTACTATTTACACACTCTTATATACTAATTATTCTCCATGATTTTACTGAGGTTTAGTGTATAAGTTTAGTGCTGACATTATTGTTTATTGATACGTGTTGTTTATATAATATTATTTCCTAGTTATAGTGTACTTTGCCTATGACGCATAGCACGTCATAGTACTCCCCCCTTTATAAAAATTCTAGTTATTATTTGCTGTGGTGCGTCGACCTTGTCCGTGAACGCTGTTTGCTGAGTTGTACTTTTTCTGCAGTTGGTTACACTTGTTGCATTTCCTTGATTATTTTGTTTATCTTTTTGTCCATGACTTTGTTAGTTTTCCGTACGAGTCTGGTGATTGTTATTATTATTGCTGCTAGTATAATTATAGCGATGAGTACTCCGATCCAGATTTTTATTTTTTCAATTTCTGCAGCCATGTGTGTGTTCTTTTCTTCCTTTGCTGCCAGGTTATTGTTCTGCACCATGTTTATTTGTTCCTTTTCGTGGGTTTGACTGCTTCCCATCTTGTGTGTTGTTTCTTGAGATCTCAGTTGGTGAGACCCGTTTGTGGGAGGCCAACTGAGATGTGCTCGTGGTTCGGCGGTTGTCGGTGGACTGGTGGGTGAGTTTCCCAGTGCCTAGCTCCACGGTGATGGCTTGAGTCCGGCAGGCAAAAACTAGGTCCATTGCTCAAATAAGATCACGTCGGGTTGATCAGAGTATCAGGCCTCGTCAGCACTGCTACCCCGTCAGGATCACGTCGGCTGCCTCGATTGTTCCCTAGATTTGCTGCTGAAAACCTTTTCAGGGCTGCAGTCGGCCTGCAATTACATCAGCACTAGGGAATATTCGAAGATCACGTCGGGGTCACCATTATTGCGGAGTAAGTAAAAGATGTTTACTCGTTAAGACTGATTGATTTATTTATTATTTACATGTGCTTATATACTACGATTTATTCACAATTGGTGGAGTGGGAGCGATGCTTGTGGTCACGTAGTATCTTCTCGCTGACTTGCATATTTTGTGTTATGGCAGAGGACGTGATGTGATATCTTAGCTTAAATCATTATTATTTGTGCATTCCAATTTCCTTATAGAAATCACGTTCCTGTCTGCCATATCTTTTTTGCTAAGTTACTCTTAGTCATTAATAATTCATTTTAAAAACGTTCATGTAATTTGAAAAGATGGACGCCGACTTAAGATCAATTAGCTATCACTAATGAAAATTAATTACTTATTAACTAATTTCTGTAGCTAGTGATGAACTCTTTGCCTTCTTACGGACGTGAATTAATCAAGTAGACACTTTATTCTATTTATTATTTTATGTCATAGCCAGCGGACCTATTCCATGGAAAAAAGTAAGCAGTCTATGTTTTCCAGACTGTGATCTATCCACAAACTTTCCCATTTATTATGTTATAGTAGGATAGTTGATACAATATAAGATAAATATCAAGATAAGGTCAGGCAAATATTGTAATAATCAAGTCACTATAAGGATCTAGGACAGCGTGAAATGGAGCTCAGCCCACTGTGGTCTTTGGCGTGGGCGTCCGGTGACAGAGATGTAATTTGGATAGGCGACAAAGCGAGCAAATGTCTAATTTAAATATTGAGGCTTATTACCCATGGAAGAATTATTTTTGGTAGTATAACAACACTGTTATACTAAAAGGTACTCTCATTATATTTATTTAGTTCAAGACAAATTGCTAGACGAAAAAGACCCTATGAAAAATAAAGAATAGATGTGTGCGACCAAAAGAAATCGTGACCAACTGGTAAATTATTTTCCGAATCAGGGCATGGATAACGTAGTCAGAAAGTGGTATTGGACATTTCGCCCACGTAAAAACTGGCCTGCGGGCCAAATGTCTACAGTTAAATACGAAGGGCCAGTTGTCTCGTAGGAACTGCCGAATGAATGGAAGAAAAAAAGTAAGAAAGTGGACCCCCGGGCTCCAGTGAGAGGTAATTTCTACATATTTTAAAATTATGATTTGAAATTATGATACATACCTGCAGTATATCTATACTATACTAATATTATATATGCTAAAGTAACTCTGTCTGTCTGTATGTTACGCTTTCATACCTAAACCACGGAACCGATTTTGATGAAATTTGGTATAAGGGTAGATTAGACCTTGAGAAAGGACATAGGCTATGTTTGATCGCGATAACCGACATCCACGCGGGCGGAGCCGCGGGCAAGAGCTAATTTATTTAACGAAAATGTGAGTATAATAAACCTTTCCATCCCTTTAGGCGTGAGTAGGTTTATAAAACACTGAAACTTTATATTCGTGTGATGAGAAAAACTCTGTGAAATATTATGTAAATAATCCTCCGTACACAATGATTACTTTACACCTGGTAGGTGTGTTTCCAGTAAACTTTGTGATGCTTCCTTCCTTGTGCCTTCATTTAAATTATTTTCTCTGGAAATGGAGGCATGGCTCGGTATATTAACATGCTAATTAAATCCTTCGATCGCAGACACGTCCAACAAACATTAATTTTAATAATAACTAGCTTTTGCCCGCGACTTCGTACGCGTTAAGTTCGGATTAGAAAAGAATAGGGCACACTGCGCCTGTTTCCGCGACTCAGATAAAGTTCCTTAAAGTGTCTGTGAGCCTAGTACTTCATGCAAATGTACCAGGGTCACAGAAATACTGATCCCGTGATCGCGACCCACAGGAACCTATACCCGGGATAAAATAAAGGTCGAACGGGATTAAAAGTATCCTATGTCCGTCTCCTGATTCTAAACTATATCCTCAGTAATTTTCAGCCAAATCGGTACAGCCGTTCTTGAGTTATAAATATTGTAACCACAATATAACGAGGGATCTTGGGATATTTAGTATGAATCGTTAGACTGTGGTGTAACTAACACCACTTTCTTAGTAAGATTACGAGAATAATACTGAATGGTTATTGGACAATATGACTCAGTCCTGTATACTTACTTAATAATCATGGTCTGACTGCAACCGAGGGTTTTAATTTCAACCCTAGGCCCAGTTACTCCTTTTTCACTTTTGGTTTGGTTTTGTGGCGTGGCGGTAGTGAACGTTACTGCTACGCAGGAGGCGCGGGTTCGATCCCCGCTCAGTGTAAATATTTGTACGCATGAATATTAATATTATTATTAAATTTCATTGTTACTTATTAATACTATTCCTATCGAAGTCATTATAACTGGTCTGCCCCTCTAGACAAGTCGTTATACGTTTGTAGACTAGAATATAATACCTAGATTGACCTACGTATACGACTCTTATAATTCGTCAAAATATGTGTCAAGTATCAATCCCATACCACAGAATAGACAATAGTACTCCCATACATTCATCATTTTATTCTACAAGACACCGGCCAACGAATTGTCACTTGTCTAGGAGGGCTGTTTTGTGTCTGTAATGTAGATATTAAAAGGTCGCAATGACAAATAAAACAACCTGGCTAAATTCCCAAGATTGAAATTCGTTCTGCATTGAAGCAGACTTCATATTAGCTCCCTTGTTAAAAAACTTCAACGGCAGAAAATAGAGCATCTTTTTAAACTTTATCTAAGACGCAGTCTTTTTCATTAAGACGGCCGCAATATTGCGAGTCGGGAGAGCGAGATCGATGATGGGGCTTTATTCTAATATACCTAACTTTAATACGAGTATTGTGCATAAAAATGTAGCGACGACGTATAAAACTGTGAGAAACGGTTTCACTCCGTAAGCGAGCCACAAATATACCCGATATTGGCGACACGCGCCCAGGGGACATTTGTATTGTGTTCGTAGGAGTAGTGCCGGTTAAATTGCAACATACATATAGGTACAGTCAGCGTCAGAACGATCTCGATTTCAAAGTTTCAAAATGATCTTAATATCAAGGCATGAGCAAATCAAACTGTTTTATTTATTTAAATTGTATCATTGTCCGAGCTAAATGTGTGTTCCAAATATCCGAATAATCTCACTGACAGGAAGGTGGGAAAATCAAGGCGTTAAGATAATTTTGAGTGCTTTGTTCGTCAAGATTTTTCTGAGGCTAACTGTACCTACTTGCTCACGGTTTTCTAAATCTAGGGTAGGTGACACAATAGTGCGTCATTTATGCCCTTCCAAATGTCACAATGTTGTATAAAGGAAGAAGGTAATAATGGCTTAGTTACGGTAAAACTTTCAATGCCATCATTAACCCTTTTATATAATCACATGGGTTATAGCAAGTACTTCTAGTCTGAGCTGTTTTCTGTAGGTAGGTAGGTTCGTCAATTTGAGTCCACTGTGCCTGATGGTAAGCTGAGATGAAGTCCAAAAGTTAGTAATCATCACTCCTCTACAAACATTCAACCTGGAGAGTAATGTGTGCATACACACATTTATGAGAAGGTACTCTAAAAATGGTACCGTGGCTGGTTCACTATCATGGGATATCTTCAGAGTCTATGGTGGAACTATATATTCTAAGAATCGTTCGAAATTTGAAAACATAGTCACTTACATCACTATACAAAAAAATGTAATTACAAAACTATACAAATGTACATCACTATACAAAAAAATTTAATTACAAAACTATACAAATGCAGTAGGTATACCTATAAGTTCGAGATAACGGAACAAAGCTTTATTCAAAAGAACCAGTAACAATAAAACAAGAACTCGTACAAGAAAATAATAAACATTCATGTAGGTAGTTTTAGCTCAAAAGTACGTATGTACAACAAACCCTTTCATAAGTTTGTTAACACTGAGATTTATTCAGATACACAAATTTTCGCTCCACTGCATTGTTTTAATTTAGTGAAGTATATGTATAAAGCCGCTTAATGACTTCGCTATACACAAACAAAAGTTGTTTTAGATATTCATAAAACTTATCCCTCATGTTTGTTGCACTAATTGTCGGTTAAGATGAATAGATACACAATTTAAAAGGTAAATTGTTGGTTCATTCGTAATACATCGAGAAAAAGGAGCGCTCAAGTGGGACTTGAATCCACGACCTTTCCCTTACAGGGGGAATGCTCTTCAAACTGAGCTAATGAGCCACACCTGAATCACTTCAAATTTCCCTTCTATTTATATCCGTCTTTAAGGGCGACGGACGGTCCAACAGTTCTTAGAAAGTTGGTAGATTGCTCCACCGTCGCCCTTAAAGACGGATATAAAGAGAAGGGAAATTTGAAGTGATTCAGGTGTGGCTCATTAGCTCAGTTTGAAGAGCATTCCCCCTGTAAGGGAAGGGTCGTGGTTTTAAGTCCTTCTTTTCCCCGATGTATTTCAAATTTAAAAGTCAGCATAAGAAATGCTGAGTATAAAAATATCATTCAAATGTTGGTTCATTATTTTGTTCTTCAGTTTATTTCTAACCTGATCCGACAATATGGCTGACTGTTACAATATAGTACTTACCTTTGTTTTGTATTAAAATAGTGCCGGTTTCTAGTGATATTTTACAAACAACTGAACGGGTCTCGCTGAAAAGTGCAGAGATAGATTATAGTACAATAACATCAAAATTTCACATGGGCGGAGCCACGGGCATCAGCTAGTAATATATAAAAAATTTCATGCTATTTAAATACTCAAAAAGTTCTGCATCGATTGATCTCCTACTATACAACCCGTTTCCAAAATGGTTACTTATATTTTTCTTAGTTATTATTTTAATAAATGAATACACCAAATAGTTATAGCAAATAGGTACACTATAATACTTACTACAAAAGCTATAAGCACGTAAGTAACATTTATGACATCAACGATTTCCGAGTTTACATTATGGCAGACAATACGAGTACGATAAACTGCCGATCGAGCGAAATGGTTTCCGTAATGTGGCACTTGTTGATCGTAGTCTGGGTAAGGGTTATTTATACCTAACATTCGCTCATACCTTCATCGTTAGTAGGGTTAAAAGCATCGAGTGACACCATTACGCTTCTGAAATCCACGTGCAAATAGGGTCCAAAGATTACATTATCCCGTTGTGATAGATTGATATAACGACCTACCTAACACCTTCGTGAAACGTAGGTAATGATTCTTTTTGATTGATTTGTCTGGTTTCGAATGTCTAATGCTCAGGTCTAATAATGTGATTATTATATACGGGTATTGTATCTGTCTACCTTCTTTCTATAGATATACTTACTATGAATTAATTGTTCTTACTAACTAAATGATTTATTATTGTAGAGCCACGCTGGAGCTGCAAGTTACACCGACGATAGATGTTTGGTAATTTCACCGCTAAATAGACTAAACAATCAATATTTTATGTGAAGTAATAAAATAATATTGTTTTAATAAATGCATACCATATGATCCGACGTGTCTTCGCCAAGGACCATCGGCCTCCATGACCGGGTGAGACCGGTGAGTTGGCTGCTCACCGTCCTTACAGAAGCAGGCCCATGACGGCAGCGTGGCATGAGGGGTTCACGCACGCCCCTTTGACACCCAAAAACCCCCCATAGACTCGGGATAGCACCCGAACCACCCCCTAGGCGAGGCCGCAATTGTAGCCGCAGATCTGATGGGAGTCCCGGGACATCTTTCCGAGGGCTTACCCGGGGCTCCCATCGTTACCGTGAGGGTTTTTAGTCGGTAGGAGTCCGGCATAACATCCATGAAGGATTTTCCCTCACGGTAAAAAAAGACTAATCCCAGTAGATTTTATGGTTTTCTTGAACATCTTGAAATAATAATTGTTAATACACTGACGGACTCATAAACTGCATCAAAGTAATAGACGACTTTGAAATAAATATTTTAACCAAGTATGCATACTTTCTATACAGATTTAAATTGAAACCTCTAGATTGGTTCGTGAACTTTAAAACAGCGTAGGGTCATATCTTTAAGTTTAAGTTTATGTACTGGAAAGGAACTTAAGACTTTTTTTGAAGAAAAAACAGAAATTTAAGAAAAATTGGTTTAATTAAAAAATTGGTTTTAACAATAGACACAAACTTTATGCAAGGGTTTATTTGTGTTTTAATAAGGTGTATTACCCCCACGTGACAAAAACCCTTATAAAATCTATGCGGAACCGATTAGAATCCGTAATAAGGTTACGGATTCTAATCGGTTCCGCATAGATTTTATAAGGGTTTTTAAAAGATCTTGCGGAATATTGTCCCATTCTTCTGAAAGTGCTGTTCTTAGTGCTGCCACTGTCGTGGGCGAAGGGTTTCTCGCATATACAGCTCTTTTTAAATTGTCCCAAACATGCTCGATGGGATTAAGATCCGGGCTGCGTGCTGGCCAATTCATTGTACGTATCCCAACCTCTTCGCAATAATGTTGAACTTGTGCAGCTGCATGCGGCCGGGCATTATCCTGCATTAAAGTAAAATTTTCGCCTATGAATCCCATGTAAGGCACCACGTGATCTTCTAATATCTCTGTTATGTAGCGATGTGCTGTCAAACCCCCTCTATTACCGTTTTGACGGACCATGTCTATGAACACAAGTTCTGTTCGCCCGTTCATCGATATGCCACCCCAGACCATACATGAACCGCCTCCAAAAGGAACACGCTCCTCAATGCAACTTTGAGCATATCGCTCCCCACGTCGACGATAGACTCTTCTGCGACCATCTGCACCATATAAACATGTCCTACACTCGTCCGTGAACAATACAGAGGCCCACTGCTCTTCTGTCCAATTCAGGTGATGACGCGCAAATCTTAAGCGAGCTTGTCTGTGAGCTGTAGACAACTTTGGACCATTTGCTGGTCTAAAAGGGGTGATATCCGCTTCCTTTAACCTTCTTCTTATTGTTCGTGCACACACGTTTACTCCACGCACTTCATTAAGCTCGGTTTTGATGTTAACTGACGTGAGGAAACGATTTCGCAGGGAAGTTATAACAATAAATCGGTCATCACGACCTGTGGTTGCTCGAGTTCTGCCTGTACCACGTCTCCTCCTGTAAGAACATGTCTCTACAAACCTTCTGTATATTCTAGAAACCGTAGACTGGTTTAAATTTAAATTTCTACCAATCGTTCGTTGATCCAAGCCCTCCCGCACCAATGCTACAATTTGTGCCGCTTGTTCGGACGAAGTATCCATATTATGGTTCAAAAACTCTCGATGTGTTAAAAAACTAACCCAACAATTATGCTGGTAACAATAATTCAATTGACAAAACAAAAAAAATCAATGAGAATCAATTTAAAACTTTGCTATAAATAACACGCAAATCTGATACTACAAGTAAATTTTCTTTTCCCGGCTATATTCATTTGTTTTACTGCAGTTCTATTTTTAAATTTAATTTTTTTTTAAGATTAAGAGCCAGTCTTTCCATATTTATATAATTTAATCTAAAAAGTTTGCATACTTATTATAAAAAATCCTTTTAGAGTAAACCTGAACTTTGATGCAGTTTATGAGTCCGTCAGTGTATTAATATTATGTACATAATTAAAGTTAAATAAAAAAATAAAGTTGTTTTCTTGAACCATTTAAAATTGATTAAATATACATTGTTATTTTTTATTAGAACAACATCTGTAAGTTCAAATTCGGAACGCAAATTTTATGTACTTCAATGTATAAAATCCTATAATATCACAGAATTGATAGCAGCATATACTGTAAAGTTACTTACTTTTTATTTACTGTTCCTAATGGATAATTCTCTGAAATGCGTGTGTATAAACGAGGGATATGTCGTATTGGCCCAGATTATTTCTTCTCCGGCTTATTAATGTTTGCCGTGCATACGTGCTTACACAATATTCGATTTGGAGGCCAGGGTTTGACGAATAGATAAACAGTCAGCACCCACATACATGTATAGGTATTTCCAGTATTATAATTTTGAAACGTATGACTTATATATTATGAGACACAATAATCATATTGGCTTGTTGACTGATTCACTTTTAGTCATATCCACGGAGGCACGGCGTACGAAAAATGAGGTAAAGCCATTCGTTGGATGCGAAGGCATTGGTTTATTAATTGTTACTAGGAGTGTTCGTTATAATACGTAACTAATAAAATAACCTGTTCTTAAAAAATAATTATAACAACTGTTATATATTCAATCAGGCAAACGTTAAATTATTTAATATGTTACCTATTTAACCATCGCGTCGGACAAGTACTTGCCAACAATGTATTGGCGAGCGGCGACAAGCTTCGAGAATTTTATGGCGCGAGTGTAGTTCATGCGAAATTGTTCTTTATATATGAGCGTTTAGGATTCATATTGCAATAAATATCTAGTAGGTATGTTTTCGATGCACGAAACGATTCTGCCAAATTATGCTTTACAATAAGCAAATAAGAGCTATATTTCCAACAATAGTTTAGAATCGAAGTTAATGTTATTTTTCTAATATGTTCTTTTGTTCTGTTATAATATTGAAAAGTTAAAGTTAAAATGTTATTTTTCTAATATGTTCTTTTGTTCTGTTATAATATTGAAAAGTTAAAGTTAAATATCTAAAACGTTCTTTTGTTCTGTTCTAATATTGAAAATTTAAAGTTAAATATTGTTTTGAAATAATCTATGGAGTCCGACATAACCTCCCCTTCCGGCTCCGGCAGGGGAGGTATTCGAGGGGATTTCCGCACGAAAAACAGAAGGTACAGTGTAAATTTATGTAAATACTTCATAAAAACTATCACCACGACCCACAGTCGGCGTGCCCATAGTCGGACTTGAACCGACTTTTTAGTCAAGCAAATAAGAGCTACATTTCCAATTCCAACAATAGTTTAGAATCGAAGTTAAGTTAATTATTTTTCTGATATGTTCTTTCGTTCCGTTCTTTGTAATGTTGTTTTGTTATAATTACAAAGTAACTTAACGAGACGTTCTGTTATATTTTTTAACGGAACGTATAAAAATAACGTTATTTCTTTTTAACGTATCGTTTTAACATGTTATCAAAATGTAGCCGTTCCGAACACTACTAATTGTTACTAAAGTATGCAAAGGCGTAAAAAGATGGTTGAGGAAACTGATCAGTAAACATTTTATTAAAAAGACCTTAACGTGTATAATACAAACTAATATTATAAATGCGAAAGTAAATTTGTCTGTCTGTCTATCTGTATGTTACGCTTTCACGTCCAAACCATTGAACCGATTTTGATAGGACATAGGCTATGTTTAGTCGCGATAAACGAGATCCACGCGGGCGGAGCCGCGTGCAAAAGCTAATAAGTACATAGTTATAAAAATTACAAATTAGACACGGTTATTAAAATACCTACTCGAAAAGTCAAGAGATTTTGCAATCGTGTAAAGTGTAATTTCGAGTAAAGTTGAGTAGTCTCGACTAGAAAAGTCGTTCTCATTAGCGAAGGGCAGTTTGAAGAGTCAGCATGATCACCGTATTATATATTCTTAAGGTGTGAAGTCTGCCATAGACCTCCACTGCGGATTCCAAGACAGTTTTAACTTTCCCAGGAACTTTCTGTGTGTTAGTGGATTACTACTGTTGATAAACTAATACAGGAATAATAGTAATGGGAGTGAGGGTTGGATTAATCCAATTAGTAAAAAATATCTCAGCTGTCCGGTAACGCAATGAACTTGTGGTTCTTTAAGAACAGAGTGGAAATTCCAGTTCTATCCGCACAAAAAGCTCGAATATTGAAGTATTTATTAAGATTCTCGAATTTTATCTCTGGGTACTTATCAACATTATATTTTCCTAAAATATTTCGGAATTCCGCAGCTCAGCATCACCGAACGATATGTGCCCCGCGGGGGAATATTATGATTTTCCGCAAACGCGTGGGTACGTAGTACGTACATACATATATATCGTACATATAAGTGCGAAGTGGTTCAAATTGCACAAACAATTTTTAAGGGAACGAATTTCACGCAGTAGCTGTTTCGTCGTCAACATAAAAAAATATATTTACTGTACTTAAATAATATTATCATACTTTAATGTGTTTTTTTTATTATTTTTTGTGTAAGTACAATTTTGTACCTATCCCAGTCTTACAACTTTTCATCTATCTGTTATTAGTTTAACATGTGTAACAACAGATAAAGAAATAAAAAAAAACAGATTTTCAGGATTCGTAGTTGGTTAAATCTGTAAAAAAAACATTTTAAAATAAATAAAATAAGATTTATTTTCCTCCACATACCAATAATTGGAGTATACATTTAGTTATAGTTCACTTAAACTATAGCACCTAGTATATATATATATAGTAACTATAGTACCTGTAAGCGAGGGGTCGTGGGTTCGAGTCTCACTTGGGCATTTCATTTTTTCCAATGTTTTTCGAACTATAGTACCTAGGTTTTTACTCGATATACCGTTGATTTTACTTAACTTAGCCTAAGAAGGTAACTACAACAAGGTTATTGGAGTCACGTTGGTATTACCATGACTGAAATCATGCAATTTTATGAGCATATTATATTGTAACCCATCTTAATTTCTGTGAACCGACCATACAGGCGGCGGTTAAACACATACAGAGAGTAAACAAACTATTAAATTTGACCGTGGTCAACGACGATGTTATCTGAATACGCGCATAATATTATTATATCACTAAGTGTATATACCTATTGAATTATTTTTCATCATTCATCATAGTGACCGCGTTGATGGATGGCAAGCCACTAAATATAATCTTGCCTTTTAGTTTAGTATATATATCTTTATTGTGCACACCAAGGAGAAAAACATGCGTTATTTGGTCTTACATAATGGGAATTAACAATAGGCGGCCTTATCAACTAGTGGCAATCTCTTACAGGCCGTTTCTCTTTTTTGCGTTTTTTTTCACTACGAATGTGTCAGTTTGACCACCTCATCATCACATCCTTCATACTTTATATCAACCTTCAAGTAGAATATTACATTATTTATTCGGTTTGTAAGAGTGTTGGATCTCTCTCCTGTTCCTTTTTCTCATTTTCTTTTTTCCTTTAGTTCATAACCTCTGCATACGCGATAGACAGAACTCGCAATATTAGTTGACACACATATTAGTCTGTGCTTGAAGTAGTTCAAAGTAATTGGGTATTCTCCTGTAGTTCAGTAATTTAAATAAAGATAAAGATAAAGTTATTTCGGAGACTAATTATTCGTGATTGCATTTTTTCGTTGTAGCGTTATTCTAGGTTCAGTAATTCGGAAAGTATGAGAGTCTTATCTACCCGAGCTCATTAAATAGAGAAAGGTAAAAGAGTGGTATAAGTTGCGTCGGTTTTTATTTTACTGCATTTTATTTATTTTTAAAAATCCACCCAGCTTATAGTAGTAAATGATTTGACTATTAAATTTAATGACGTCACTAAAAATCTTTTCATACAAATTACCTTATAGCTTAACGTTTTGACGTTTAGTAAAAAGTAACTATAATAAGCTCGGTGAATGATGATCCCTATGACAGTTCGTTAGCGCTTAACATTGTACTGACGTCCTATCACATCAAATCCTTTAGAGGTCCATTAAAAAGACGAAAAAATCATAATTGTGTACAATTGTAAATTATAAAAATGAATATTAAGAAATTATTACGTAATGTTCGGAAATAATAGAAAAAAAACTCAATGCAAATGTACATGGTACGTGCTGCAAAAGTTACGTCGTCAAGCTGTTATCGACTAAGAGGGGACACATCGATAAACAAAATATCGATAATTTGTTGGAAATATAAAACAAATGCTTTGAGTTTGTATTTTATTTATATCAATCTGAATCTGATACAGGGTCAATCGGATCTTCAAAATCTGAGTCTGAACTGCAGCTATCCGTGACGTTTATTATTAACGGTTGGTCAATGATATTGTCGTATTGTACATCTCGATCCCAGTCTTGTAAGCAAATTTTCTTCGTTCTTTCGACCACTTTTCGCCAATCGTCAGCTATCACTTGAGCGCAAGCTTCTTCCAATAAAACGATCATTTTATTTGCCGTGAATGGCGGAGTTGTGTTATGCCTAGCTGCATGACCTGAAAATATTTGTACATTCAGTAATTATTTTTAGAAATATATGCATATACATAATATTATATAAATACCTTTGATCTGCGCCCATATCAACTCGATTGCATTATATTGGCAGTGATAGGGCGGTAACCGAATTACCGTGTGTCCATTTGATTTGGCCAATTTATCCAAAAAATATGATGGGTGCGTCTGTTGTTTGTGAAAGTTCAACAGTCTAACCAACTCTTTTTTTAACATCTGACTGTCAGTTTCCACACCATTGCCGTGTAACCACTCTATAATTTCAGCTTTTTTGTTATTGCTGCTGGGGGGTTTGTTAATTTGAACTGAGTGATATGAAGCATTGTCCATTAAAATATAGTGAGGCTCATTCAAATTTTCTAATAGTTTTATAAACCATGTCTTAAAGTTTTCGAAATTCATTTCCTCGTGGTACTCCGTTGTTTTCACTGACTTAAAAGCCCACAGGCAATTCGGCACAAAACCTGTAGCTGTGCCAGCGTGGCAAATGATTAAGCGCTGGCCCTTTCCTTCAGGAGTTTTTGTGCTGGATTTCGCTGTGTCATCCGTCTATGCCTTACCTACAGTATGATTGGCGTTCAGCCATGTCTCATCAAGGTATACTACCTTCTCCCAGTTATCAATTTGTTTGATTTTGCGAAGAAAATCGCATCGTAGTAAAGCTATGTCAGTACGCTCCATTAATATTTTTCTCTTGTCACATTTTTTATAGCGGAATCCACATTCTTTCAAAACAATTCTAAGGGAAGTAGCACCGCCTTTGAAGAGTTCTGCAGCTTTTAATGAAGATAATAACTTCTGGCAGGTCGGTAGTTCACCTCGTAGGTAGTAACCATAAATATGATTGCGTATAGCATCTAAATTAAATTCATCAGGTTCTGTTATATGACATAACCTTTTCTTTTTCTTTGGTGTTAATAGTTTATTGTCCTCCATGGACGACTCCCCAATTGCCAGCTAATTATGAATTCTTTAAAATTCAATTCAAAAAGAATTTTAAATTCTTTAAATTATGCAATTTGAATAAAAATTAAAGTATAGTAAAATAAAATATAATAAGGCTGTTACTTTTTTATCTAGTGTTTTATGTCCATCAATGCGCGTAGTCTTTTTATCAAAATAAATAAATATTGCTTATTATGTTGAATGACCTGGCTGAATGACATGACATTTGCCTGAAAAAACAGTATTTTATCGAAATTGTTTCGCATCACTAATACAACTGTCAGTTGAAACGTCATAGGGATCATCATATAACGCTCGTAGTATAATTTGATTAGTCAGTGGCAGTAGAATATCCAATTGTACTTATTTGTCTCATTATTACTTGTTGTATGTGTAATGAATTATCAAAACTAAGTCTGTTTTAAATTTTTACGGGAAAAGAACTATGATTTTAATCTAGGGCAATGTCAGGCAAACACGTCTTGTTTCAAAAATCCTTATGTTGTATTTAATCTAATAAATATTACAATATCTATGCGTATCGATTTTGTAGCAAAGCTTTTATAGTATCGTTCCGCACTCAGCGACCGGAAAGTAAAATCATAAAAAACTTCAACTTCAAACTTACCCTTCCATTAGCACTCCTACCACTACTACAGGTTTACACACACACACACACACACACACATACACAGCTCTAGCTGCTCATTTTCTGCGATAGCTTAGCCGTGGCCGTGCTAGTTAGTTAAGTATGCTGTGTACTCGGTAGGTAAATAGGTATAGGTAATAAAAGTTTCGCTTCAGACGGCAGACGGGCGAACTCCGACGTGACAGATTTTCAAAGCATTCCCATCATTACATTTAAGTGACAGTTAGGAAATTTGAAGTAATTTAAACTTATGATCCCATAATAATTCGTGGGATGAGAAATGTAATGCGATTGTATACAAATATTACATTACAAAGAGAAAAATACCAACCCACTGCAACGCAATGCAGTGAAAAAGAGGATTATTTATGATATGATATTAATG
Organism: Eilema sororculum; assembly: GCA_914829495.1. Classification (NCBI taxonomy): domain Eukaryota; kingdom Metazoa; phylum Arthropoda; class Insecta; order Lepidoptera; family Erebidae; genus Eilema; species Eilema sororculum. The sequence goes on along the minus strand of OU618543.1, from coordinate 11,792,253 downwards.
TGAATATAAAAGCTGAATGCTTTTATCGAATTACATTATTTGATCTAGGTTTTGGGTTCGGCTAAAGTAAGATGACCTCTGTAGCGTAGCGGTGAAGTGGTCTAGTGTTATTACCCGACTACGGCGAAGCCAAAAGGAGGGTTATGATTTTGACAGGCTACGTATGTATGTATGTATGTTTGTATGTTCATCTGTCATAGCTTCTCAACTACTTATTAGAACTGGACAAATGAGGTATCGTTACAAGCGGCTTTATTGTCCGATGGCTATAGGCTATTTGACGTGTCACTCAATCTTGTGTGGTGCCCTCTAGCGCGCATAAGGTACTGTGTTAAAAAATAAATATGCCGTGTTTGGTATCAAATTAAAGGGCTTAATAAGCACATTTCAAATATGTATAAAGTATTAGCTTTACCTTACCCCAAAATAATATAAATAAAAAATAAAGTTAAAAACTAAAACCCGACTACCGAAAAATCACGCTCTAAAAAGTAACAAACAAGAAAATATCAAGGATAGCCGTGGTCGTATGCAATAACAATATATCCTAGGGAAAACGTGGCATACTAACGTGGCTATCCTTGATATTTTCTTGTTTGTTACTTTTTAAAGCGAGATTTTTCGGTAGTCGAGTTTTAGTTTTAAACTTTTTTTTTTTACGGATTCGATTCCCGCCCAGTTCATATACTACCAGTACCATTATATTAATTTACCTATTTCTACTACACTTTTGATTTAAACAGCTATATACAATATTACACTGAGTAACTTAGTATGTAATTTGGCTGTAAACGAGCCATTAACGAAGTTATTATCTACATTTTAAAATATAAAAGCATAAGCTTTATGCGTTTAAAAACGTAATCAAAGTTAAAGTGTAATCGATTTAATGATTTAGAAATACTTATAGTCCCATCAAACATATTCTATTTTATATATTAGGTATTGATTCAAGTCTGTTCCAAGTTTAATAATGATAAAGTTACCGAAACGATTTTGAAACGTTCTCGTATTGTCAATATGAGAAATGTCTGGGACGTTTCTCGTTTAGGTGTGCCTCTTTGATATCAGATACCTCTACTTTTAATATAAGTAAGCCATTTATTTTTCTCTTTTCATTGGAATTTCTCATATACCTACCTGCTATGAGCACAAAGGTGTCTGGTGGTTGATATTTTACTTGACAATCACTATAAAAAAAATATTATGAAGTTTTACTTGAGATAATCCGAACGTGAGGTAAAACAAAATTTCAGGTGAAATTATATCTAGGGTCCGATTGAGGTTTCATCAGACTGGTTCGCAACTACAAAGTACACATGGGGTCTTCCCCATGTGAACTCCCTTTTGGATTTACTCACATTTTAGAGAACGCTTTTCTAAGGAAGAAAGAGTTTAAAAAAATAGAATGTATTTTCTTCAATTTTTCCAGTGCTACGAAGGCGTAGCACATAAAAATATTCGCAAAGATTCAGGTCTGTGTTCTTCGTGACCAATAACCATAACTTTCTAGGTTCTTTCTGGCTATATCAGAAAACAATAATGAAAAATTATCAATAACAATCCTATATAATGAGCCTTTACCACCTTTGGTATATTAACATTAAAACTGGTGAATGAACGTTAGAAGTAGGTAGCATAAGAGTGAAAAATAAAACTTATAAGTAAGAAGTTTATAAGTAAGAATCGAAGTTATCATCAATCTATGTTATATAAAAGCGAAAACTTACTCGTTCCGTCACTGACGAAACACAAAATTTCGGAAACTCCTTGATGTATGGAGCTGAAATTTGACAGGTAGTAGAACATGCTGTTATAAACTTATCTGATGTTGTGGGATCTGATTTTGATTGACACTTTTAATGTAATATTGGTGACTTAATTATTATTAACTGAATGAAGACGAACAAACGTGAAAGAGTGGATCGTTACCGCACAGCACGGTAGACGCACGGCGGACAGAATATGATTAATTTCCTTCTCCAATTCTCCATGGGTAGACGTGTAACTTCGTGGGGCGGCATCACAGTCTTTGGGGCCCAAGCCAACCTCACCAACTCAAGCCGGTTCAACTGTTTACTGATGGACGTGGTTCTGGCGTAGGGAGTAGATCCTTTCAGGGTAGGGAGGTCGAACATTAGTCACTCCCGTAAGGCCAAGATACACCAATAATGAATAGGTCTTTTTTATCGTATCGTGATACCTCCCCCGCCGGAGCTGGTGGAGGTGGTTATCTCTCGCACCCCGGCAGACCCTGGACCATTTCTTTCGAGATGGCCCCCTTCGGGTTGTGGGAACCATAGTGTCCCCATCTAGCCCCGGGTATTTGGAGACGCAATTTACGCCGCCACCGCGGCCTGCTTCTGCTAGGGTGACAGGCGGCTCCACCGATCACCTGCAGGCCCGTGCTCATGGAGGACGCAGGTCTTCGACCTCCGACGCCCGATTCGCCTTCACTCTTCGCGGGCTGCGCGGGCCGGGAGTCTAGTCCAGACCCGACCGACCGCCTCCTTCTCGAGCATTAATTACGTAATACACACTGGTTCCTTTCGTGTTTGTGCGTTAGGTCCTCCTTTGTTCGTGTAGTTGCGTACTCTTCATAATACAAAATGTGCCGCGCCATTTCACCCGCGTTAACGTTACTTCACCGCTCTTATGGATCGAAGCGTGATGTGATGTGATGTAGCGCGAGCCATTGACTACAAAATAAATATATAACATAGTGTAAATATAACTTCGATCATTTAACTAGTTTACATATATAAGTTACGTCGGTAATTATTATACTTAGATGCGGAGTGAAAAACGCAATATCTATCTATATACATATATAGTAGGTATACATTAATTTATAGTTTGTTAACGATAAGCAAGTATTTGCAGTAGAACCACTTCTTAACAGATTCTATGTATTATTTTTGGTTTAATTTAAATCAGTGATATTAGCGTAAAATTCCGACAAAAAAATGGCGGACTTCTTTATAATATAATCTGTCATGCGTTATTTTATCCCCAAAGCGAAATTTAAGAAAATCCTTTTACGATATAAACTGCTAACTAAAATTTCAAGTTTCTAGTCTAAGCCCTATTTTCATCAATATTTATGTTTTTTACGTCTCTAAATTTATATGTACTTACTACATTAATCCCTTTTTTACACTCGCTCACATCAGTCATCTTCCCAGCACATGTCCCAGTTGAATTTGAGGCTTTTACCTCGAAACCCGGCGTCCACTTGACTGCTTTTCGTTATCCACTTCCTACGGTCTTATATATACTCATCCTTATGATGTCAAGTCTCACATTCTCCATGATACTTATATGATGTAAATTAATACGCACTGGCAATGGTTTCAGTCTGGCTAGCAACAAGCAGTCAGTTAATTGATGGGTCAAGTTCATGATCCCGTTAACATTATCACTACATAGTATAAAACAAAGTCGCTATCGCTGTCTGTCCGTCCCTATGTATGCTTAGATCTTTAAAACTACGCAACGGATTTAGACGCAGTTTTTAAATAGATAGAGTGATTCAAGAGGAAGGTTTATATGTATAATACACGCTAAATATAGTAGAGGGTGTAGCGGGAACGGAATCGTACGCCACGCGGGCGGAAAAAAATAGGCGGTACGAAGTTCGCCGAGTCAGCTAGTCGTATAATAATACTCTATTAGGTATTGCTTGTACATCCATTCAGAGTTAAAATGAGCTCTGTAAAAGTTATTATCAGTAAGTAGGTACAACGCTTTTCCATTGCGGCGAATTTTTTGGATAGCTCGCATTTTTCGCTGGATTCCCGCAAGCCGAGCGTTTATGTACTCGTAGCTTCTAAGTCGCATCATTCCACAAATTGTAGTCTCTTACATTTTATACATTACTACATTGTTTTCGACTTTATAAACTGATGTTAACAATTTTATGTTCAATTCTTGAGTAACATTGCGTTGCAGGATAATTCGTGAGATTTTTGACAATGCTATGGAAATAATGGTACTATATACCTACTATGCAGGTATATTTCAAAACATCCCGAATGCCATTGATCAATGATGATCTTTGAAATAAAACCACTTTTTACGGATTCTATCGCGATATATTTGTTATTATTTACTTTTTAAACCGACGTTTCGACCCAGTCATCCACTTAATCAAACCCAGTAAGCAGCAAAATCCAGCAAGACTTAACAACACAGTGAGCTCATTCTGCGTAAATAGAAACACCAATAATTCACCATGATTCGGGTATTTTGAGATAACTTATACTTCAAACTATGTGACAACCACCATCTTGAGTCACACCGCGATCATGGCTGCTGCAAAGCAGCCGAAACGTCGGTTTTATTTCAATGAGTGACATTCGCGTATACTTTAGAAAATACAATGATTATCTGTGTAGCATAGTGGTAGGCTGTTCGACTGCTGAGTCAAAATTCGCAGGTTTGATTCTCACTCTAAACATCTCAAGCCAATAAACATGCACAAACTGGTCTGAGATTTTCTGTGTATAATATGTACGAACTTACAAAAATATATTCACATTCTAAAACCCATAACACAAGCTGGTTAAGTAATGTTTACTTTGGGTCTAAATAACCCTGTATAGAAAATCCTAGAATATGTATTAATTTAATGGAACTAGAATGACTATTAAAAAACACATTCGGGAGTTAAATACGAGCTAGATTAGCACTCTGAATGGTGCGTAATATTACAATTATCTATAAAATATATTATGTTAACCCTCTTGATGCTATTAGACACGTCTGGCACCCACTATGATATGAAGCTTAAAACATTACCGGTGAAATTATATATTATGAACTATATCACTCCCCAACATTTTGAGGGATATAAAATAGGTATAATTTCACAAAGTACTTTTGCCAGGCAACAAAACATTGTGATAATCCATGAATGAATATAACGAATAGTTAGACAGATTAATGAACAAACTTACTTTCTGGCAAGAAAGCCATTATGTTATACAATTGTATACTTAGCTATTGAACATTACTGAAAAAGTAAGTTTGCAAATAAAAATCTTCAGACAGCGTTGATTGCGAAGCTTGATCACTTAAGCTATGCTTCCACCAGAGATGTGCGACGGATCTGTTTACACTTATTGAACCAATAGAACTATTTTAGTTACCTTAACCACCATACTCAGCAAAGCTCTAGTGGGCAGCTCAGCGGAGCGAGGTTATTGATATGTTACGAGGCCCCGCATGTATTTATTTATTTAATTGTACACCATTAAAAATACATAATTAAAAATATATGACTACGGAAACAGTACATTAATGGTCATTATAAACTATGGTCATTATAACAGCTATGATTATGATGACTATCCAAAGGTTATTATGATTATGGTTGTAGGATTGTGAGGTAATTGTTTTGGCGTACTTTCACAATCTATGTAATAGGTACAAAATAAACTTTATCTATGTACTACACTCTTATTACACTTCACCCCATTCTCATCAGAAACGAGATTATATATTCACGCACCGTTTCACAACATCGTCACAATATGATGCGCGTTGTAAATGCTTGCAATGCTCAGCGGCTTAGTACAGTCAGCGTCATAAATATGTTGGCTACAAAATCTCAAAATGACTTTAGAACTCTCGTATTAATAGCAAAACAAACTATTTTATGGATTTAAATGGTATTATTGTCTGAACTAAACGTGTGTACCAAATATCAGAACAATTCGTCAACAGATGATCATTTTGAGCACTTTGTTTGTCAACATCTTTCTGATGCTGACTGTACATCTATGCTCGAGACACTTATACCGTTCCACAGCCTCGCTAAGCAGCCTAACACCGCTTAGCTAGCTCGTATATCTCTGGTAGAAATGTAGCTTTATATTTTCAAAGGACCGGTGATTTTGGTATTGAATGTAAATTTTAGGATTATTACATTAAGTCCTATCCGCTTCTGAAACAAAAAAAAAATTGATTGCGAATGGACAAACATATTTTTATAAGAGTTTTATAAAATCACCCAGTAAATTTCTATTCTATTATTGATGAGATTCAGAAGAATCGAATATTTACTTAATTTTAGCACAGAATAGTTAATAAGTTCGTGGTGTTAGCAGTGGTTTTTGGTTTTGTGGTGGTGGGGAGTACCTACCTTTTACTCAGTCACGAAAGTATTATCATCATTATCTCGATCCGATGTAGTTTTTGGCAATGTTATGATGGCATGATTTGTCTCTGGCAATGGCTAGATATGTTTTTTTTATCGTGCGAAAAATTGATTGAATTGATCCCCACGGATACCACCCCCACGGAGCCGGTGAAGGCGGTTATGTCGGACTCAAACCGACTAAAACGCACGCCGTCTTGGGTCCTTGGTTGCCGGAGGTGAGATTGCCAAAAGCATATCTCTCGCACCCCGGCAGACCCAGGACCATCTCCTTCGAGATGGCCCCCTTCGGGTTGTGGGGACCACAGTGTCCCCATCTTGCCCCGGTTACGGGGAGGCGCATTTTGCGCCGCCGCCGCGGCCTGCTTCTGCTAGGGTGACAGGCGGCTCCACCGGTCACCCCCAGGCCAGCGCTCATGGAGGACGGAGGTCGTTCTCCGCCTCCTTTCGATACCGATATAGCATCGAAAGGGCTCTCGCATCCAGGATCCACGGTAGGGATCCGGCAAGGGCAAGATATGATTATAATAAATTATAACAGAAGATCTTGTACCTCTTTAAATAACAATATTATAATAAAGTGACATTATTATTATTACCACACGGGTCCTCGTTCTTCGTATAGTTTATACTGATTTATCTTAAATCAGTACCATTTGGTCAAAGTGTATTCGTCGGAAAAAGGTTTTTCATAAACAACTGTCACATAAAAGTAAGCCCTCTGTACCGTAAGGGCTTTTGAAATATCGTAAGCACAGATGCAAAGTAGGTAGATAGGTATAAAGACTATTCACAAAATAATAATTGAGACTAAAGTACCTAACTACGCAATGTAATTACAGGACTTCACTTTTTTCAGCCAGCCACCGGGGGCGGATAGGTCGAACTCGAATTGATTAACTGCAGTTCCCAATAACGTATCTACTGTTAGTTTCGGGATACTAAAGATAGGAAACGTCATCAATCTCTGATTTTAGTGTCACAATATTTCTACCATTGATCTGTAATCTTACTGCCTATCGATTGTAGGGCCTGTCCCATGAAACAGATAGAGATTTATAATTATAATATTGGGGTAGCAGTTACAGATACTTCAACATTGATTGATTGTTTATCTGGAGGTGCGATCTACAGTTAACTGTAGGGATGTTATGAGGAACGGCAATAAAACAGTATGTCGTCTTAATTCATCAATTACCACTGGTATATCTTTCGGACACTAGCAAACCTAGGACCATCTCCGATTTCGAAACAACCCCTTGGGGTGTAAGAACCACAGTGTCCCTACCTTGCCTTTCGAAAAATGACTTCTAAGCTGCAATATTATGTATTGTATTCCTACCGGGGAGTATGGTCGGCTTCACTGAGTACGCTGATAAGTATTGCAAGTTTTGTCCAGTGGGCTAGTGCTCGCTTACCATTAAGCAGGGCCTCGATTCTACTAAAGACAAATCATAGTCGTGCTGCAGCAATTGCAAAATAATAGACTTTAAATCGATGTTTAAAAGTTGAAAATTAAATGACTTTTTGCAAAATGAATGGAAAAGTGTCATGAAACTTTTTTCATTTCATTTTGGACTTTAGAAGTATAGAAATAAAGTCTAAAATTTAATTTAATTTTTTCCGCATTGACACCACAATGGGTTAGCTTTAGTAGAATCGAGGGCCTGGCTGTACGCTTCTTCATTATACGACTATATCGGTATAGGTACTTTTCTATCAAAGATGTATATAATAATAAATAATAAATATTCCACAACATTCCACACAACGCTATCTAGACCCATGGTAAGCATAGCTTAACTAGCTTCTGTTATGGAATCTAGAATGCTGATAAACCTATTTTTGTAATTTAATAAACTCTTTATAAACTCACGCCTGTATTCCCCGAAGGGCAGAGGTGCTAGCACCCACATTTCGCCAGTTTATGTGTAGGTCCCAATTTAATAGGTGGCGAGCCTATTGCCATTAACTTATAAACCTGCGATAAATACACACATTACTTCGAAAAGTCATTGGTGTGTGCCATGGTGAACCTGGGATCGAAACCGAGACCTCGTCTCAGCAGTCCATTACCCATACCACTAGGCTACCGCAGATTTGTTTTTTGTAAATACATACATACTATACATAGAAACACCCAGACCAATGCAAATACATGCATACATATATTTGCACTGAGCGGGAATCGAACCCGCGCCTACTGCGTAGAGGCTGTCATATATAATAGACATCTTTAAAGCGAAAAAATACAATTCGTTAGCTGTCAAAACAAACTATAAACTTCATGTTGTGCTGATGCAAAAACGACGACATGTGTTTAAAATGTATATAAGACTTTTATCACACAAGCGTTCAGGGTACTGAGTGTAAGCGGTGTTGTGAACCACACTTTCACACTACATAAAAATGCTGGTGTGGAATTCGCAGCATTAACTTTTCACCACTTCATCGTACATTGTTAAACGGCTACGAAGTCAACGGCAAGATTTTTTTTCAGCGCTACATTTCTTCTCAACTGGCAAAGGGATGTTTCTTTTGACCAAAATTTTTTGTTTTTTGTTTCTACCAAGTTATTCAACCCTTCTTTGTTCGTGAATAACTTTTAGAAAAAGAATTTTGAAGTATGAAGTTCCAAGCCAGTACCTATCAAAAATATACACATATAGGTACTCAACTCACTATATGTATTTATGTATTCCTAAAGTGGTGGGCAGAATTTTTTTATGCCACTTAGGTGGTAGTCAAGCACAAGACCCACCTGATGGAAAGTGGATACCGTGGCCTATGGATGTATGCACACGTGCTGCCTACCCAGAAGAAACCTTCTAATGCTTTTTTTGAAGAACTCCATATTGTAGTTGCTTGGGAAGCACAACACATAATTATTATGGTTCCATATAATTGGAGGCGAGTCTATTGCCGTCAACCAGTAGCGTGATTCAGAGTACCTTCATGGCGTAGAGGATCTTGATAGTTATGACATGTCAAGCTCAAAACCTTGTGAGGTGATAAGCAAATTATACAAGTGGATATTATTATACCACATATATTTTTATATAGTTATATATTTACATTATACATACAGTAGGTACATAGTTATATATTATCAAAAGTATGACTAATTAAAAAACTTTAATACTTTCGCTATCTTTACTTTGAAATATATTTCATCGTTACTCCAATAAGTACCTCTATAAATAAGTACCAATCAATAAAGATAAATAGCTGTAACGAAAAACAAATACCTTTTCGTTTTCCAAAAATCAAAACTTTGACAGAGAGTCTGTCTCCCCCAGTCGGTAACAATTTCAATTGTGTCAAACTGTTATTCGTCGCTTCGTCGTGTCAGTTTGAAATTCTAAAAGACAGTTACCCTCTTTGTAAAGAAACGTAAATACCGACGTGACCTGTTAAATCTATAGGTACTTTTACAATAAGCAATGACCTTATTTTTCTTTTCAGACTGTAATATTTCAGTCAGTTTTAAAATGTGTAGTGATCGGTGTTACATGGCGTATTATTTGTTACAAATAGGTATAAGCGTGCAATTATGTTATTCATGACAATGGCAGTATACGGCGTAACGTGAAAAGTTATATTACGCCATATTACGCTCTGTAACATTCAGTACACAACCTAACATTTTCTACATCATCACCTATTCCATGTTCCTTCTATCGGTGTCACGGATAGCCCCCTTTGCAGGGGGTGTTTCAGCGCCGAGGAAACGGCCGCGCCGCCCACGTAATACTGGAATGTGAGGCAGTGGCCGCTCAACGATCCCAAATCCTCGGCACAATGATGTCGCTCCGCGAAGCCTGTGAAGCCCCCAGTAAGCTTCTGTGTTTCTGGGCGCAGCTAGGCTGGCTGCTCTAGCCAGCACTCTCTACACACAATGGCCCAAGAGAGAGGCTAAGTGCGGACAAAATCCTATCCTATCCTACATGTTCCTTCCTGTATAATATCGTAACTGTACATTGCACTGCCAGGATTATTCAAGAGAAGTCGTAAGCATATATGTTATTGATAAGCTAAGGAGAGTATGTACAATTAATAAAATTAGTAGAGAATTTAGGCACTAGGGGCCTACAAACAACCTAAAAAACCTCAGATGTATGGAAAGCAGATGTACTCCTATTAGTGAAGCAAACTAGCAACAGATGAACTCTAGACGTAATCAATATAAGATACTATTACTTAGAACTAATTACTATTGCGAATTTATGTAAGTACTTATTTCATTTTAGGTCCCAATTCAGCAAAAAGAAGATCGAAGTGGTGTAGTTTTAGGTACAATAGATGTTTAATAGATTTAAATATATTGAAATAAATGATTTGATTTGAAAATAATAATAATCTGATAATGGTAGTCGGCGCTGAAACAAAAAGTATATGCAGCTCTACTGGAGCCTAAGGGATTTGTAAAAAGCTGAATAAAATGAATTAAAATTGAATCGTTTCTAAAGTGAATATTGTCGTGAATTTATTCTTTAATTCAATACAATAAAAATACTTTCCGGCAAAAGGCATCTGAGAGGCCGTCAAGTTGTTAACATGGTACATGTTTACGATGGTGACCCTCTTTCCGAGACTTTGACTTTAGCTTACCATCTGGCGTGGTGAAGTCAAATTGACGTAAATGTATTTGGGACCAGTGCATGCTCGCGGCATTCTGATCCCCTTCCTGTGGGGACCTATACTGGGTATAAAGAATACGAGTCCATACTATAATCTATCTCTATTTCTACTCTACCTCGGGCAGATCCGTTCAGCCGTTTGTGTAACAAACACCCAAATGTCTTCCCAAACTTTATAAAATATTATTATTAAGATAAGATAGGATTTTCAGCCAGACATTTTCCCATCACAGACAAAAGTCAGTAAAGTGCCCGATTGGTGGCGGCTAGTAAAGAACCTATGTTGAACCCTACTTGTTTATTAACTAACTAGTATAAAAATAAACGAACGGTAGATAGTCTTAGAAAGGTACACATAACCTTTGAAATAACCTTATAAATAAAATAGTAATGCACCAATTTCGTGGGTCTAAATATACATATTCAATTTTCGATTCCATGTTCCGAACGTGTCTTCCTATGACTTGTCAGCATATCCACACGGAATCGGATATCATTTTGGGAAGTGCGTCCGTGCCGTCCGTAGTTGTGACGATTACAATTTGTGCTGATATTTGGTCTGATGTATGTAAATGTCACATTTCCGTCTTCTATTTGCTAGATGAGTTTCAATTATGAAAAATGAATGTACCTTAAATATACAGGTATTAATTTTTGCCCGCGGCTCCGCCCGCGTGGATGTCGGTTATCGTGAACAAACATAGCCTATGTCCTTTCTCAAGGTCTAATCTACCCCTATACCAAATTTCATCAAATTCGGTACAGTGGTTTAGCCGTGAAAACAACACGACGTAGACGAAGTAACATGCAGACAGACAGAGTTACTTTCACATTTTTAATATTAGTATGGAAGTATAAGAAGGATGATTCCGAAGCTGACCGCATACAACTGCAGACGAATGCAGCAGATACAGCGTAGCGCGATACATTACTTGTTAAACTTCGATACCAAATAAAGGGGGCCATTGAGAATCACGCGTATGTGTTACGTGCGTCTACTGTTGTTGTATGCGGTCTCCTTCGGAATTATTACTTATCTCTTATAACACTTCTTATTAAACCGAATCCGGTAAAATTCGGTTATCCTGCCAAAATTTACGCTTTAGTGCACATCATAGTATAACTTTAAGCTCAATGTTAATTTTACATGATGTTCATTAGTTGTTCAAATCACAGACATTGAAAACCTCTGCTAGATCAAGGTTAATAAAATACAGTAGGCCCTGCCAAGCTTTTGTTCTATTTATTGCGATATACACAAGTTTGCCTATCTGTAGTTTGCACCAAAATCCGAAATGAAAACTAAAATATTTGTTCCACTGTCGAGCGGCTGTTGTACGCTTACCCATTAGCTACATACGTATTCATTGTTTGTAGTGATTTTCAGCTACGTGTGGGGAAACTCTGATAAGTTAAGCCGGTAAGACTCGTTCAAATTTTGAACAAGCAGGATGTAGTCCAAAGAATATTATACAAACCGAAAGTATGTTTACATAGTAATAATTATGTTGGGTAAGAATTATCAGTTGGGTGGAGTAGTTTGTATAATCTCCCGCCTGGAAACTTTTTTGTTTAGAAAAGATCGTTCCTTATTTTTATGTTTCATTATCAGAAATTAATTTGAATGAAATTTTTATCGCATTTATTATGCTAACTTTTTAAGTTCCAAATACATCGGGAGAAAGAAGCGCTCAAGTGGGCCTTGAACCTACTTACAGGGGGAATGCTCTTCCAACTGAGCTATTGAGCTGTGGCTCACTTCATCACTTCCCTGTAATGGAAAGGTCGTGGATTCAAGTCCCACTTGAGCGCTTCATTTTCCCAATATATAATCAGAAATTAACTTAAAATAAGTAATGATCAAAATATTCTAATATTTTGGTAAAGGTACTCATACCTACACTTACTAGGTTGTTAGAGCCTTTAGTTAAAGTACCTAAATGAAATGGCAGCTTAGCTGTGTTTGAAGAAAGCATGGACACAACAGATAAATAGTAGCATGGATTAAACAATTTAACCGCTTTTAAAACATAAGCACTAATGTTTTTATTTTATGAGTTTCTAATAGTTGCGAGTCTGTAACTTTACCAATGAGGTGCGTATTATCAACCCTTTTTTTTTTTTTTACGTGGTGGAATGCTTTTAAGCACTTCGCTCACCCCCCACGGGGGCAGGGAGCAGGCTTCGTGTGGGACTCCTAGCCTCGAAGGAGGCCAGACTACCCACTAAACCACCACGGTGTCCGTCGTCACCACATATCGACGATGGCGGGAACAACATCTTCCGCCATCGTCGTGTGGGTCACCCGCCGCTGATCTTCGGCAGGCCCATCTCTGGTGCGGCAGAAGAGGAGTCCTTCTACCACCCACCTAGGCAAGGCACACGCGACACGACGTGCGCCTTCAACCTCGAGGCCTATGTAAGGGCAGCAGACTGCGTCTACTGCCCGGCCCGGTTAGGGGGGGAGGAGTTGGTGGTACCACCTCCTCCGAGCCCCGGTTCTCTTGCGGCGCTGTGGGAGGGAAAGGGGGTCACATTCCCTCTCCCTCTCCGCCGCCTCCTTCTGCGAGATAACCGTCTCGCAGAAGGTCTGAACCGCTGCCCACGCCTCATCGCCGCCGTCAACCATAGACAGAACTACGGCCGGCAGCGAGAGGTCAGTCCCCACTTCTGCGATGAGAGCACGGCGCTCCCCAGCCCACGCGGGGCACTCCTCTAGGGTGTGCTGCGCCGTGTCATCATCGCCGCCACAGTGGTGGCACCCACTGGTCGGCTCTCGTCCCACCCGGCACAGGTAGCTTCCGAAGCATCCATGCCCCGAAAGGACCTGCGCCATGCGGAACGTTACCGACCCCCGCGATCTGTCCATCCAGTCTCTGAGGACAGGACGATCGCCTTCTGCCAGCCGTGGGATTGGCCAGCCGCCGCTCCCACTCCAGGAGCATGGACCGTCTCACCAGGAGCCTCCGCTCTCCCACCTCCGAAGGTGCCGGGAACTCGCCCCGGCTCCGGGCCTCCTCGCGCCAATGATACACTAGCGCGAGGACTCCGGCCTCCAGCTCCCACGGAGGAGCGTATTATCAACCCTAAAATAACTTGACTTTACTTCTTATGTGTCGGGCAATGTTTGCTTTTGATGGATTTTACTAGCGTATTACCATGAGTCTACAATAGCCGTCTCTTTAAATGAACTAAGTATTTAACTAAGTACAAATTTTAATGAACTACTATTTTTTACCCACGACGGAACGGAGCTGGTATATACGTTTGGGGTGAGAGGATGTTTGTGTGTTTGTTTGTGCAAATCCATGTTGCCATTTTCTCCGAATACCAATCCAATTTTGATGCAGTTTTCAGTTTCAGGTTCGGCTTTAATTGGAGCATATTCTTAGATAGATGTTACAATGACAACTCTGAAAGTGAAGAGGTCGGCACTGTCGGTAGCACGAGTGTAACGCCACTGGTGTTACCTATATACGTCCATAGATCACGGTAACCACTTTCCATTAGGTGGGTCCTGTGCTTCTCTGCCACCTGAGTGGTTTAAAATATGTTTGGACGAATTTAGCTAAAATTTGGTGCAGGGGTGGATTATAGTTTGGAATAACACATAGGCTTTTTATCCCAGGAATAGATCCTCACGCGGGCGTAGCGGATATCCAGCTTATGTGGGAATGGTACGTATTGTCTTGTTTTATAACAACTTATTACTTTTTGGGAATCTAAATAATATAAAGAAATTATAATTGGTCTCGCTACCCTCTCTAGTTAAACTATTTTGCCAATACAAATAACCAAGAATAAGAACAAAAGAAAAATAAATGTATGTACAGATGAATGTACTATTATGTATAGATATTAAAGTATCGTAGGTACGCATGATATACCCTAATATATTGTAATAATTTAGTAGATATACGCACTTACGCAATTAAGAACCATATCCTTGATATATGGCTGCGGTCATACGACAGTCATGTAACTCTATTGAATATTATCAACATCAATTACTGGATTTGTACCCAATTAAGTGTACACAATATCCGAATTATAATCTCAGCCTCTCCGCAGATCTGACGTCAGAGTTATCACGTACTTTTATTTGATCTAAATCCCAGGGGAAAGACTGAGTTGGATCCAATAAAAATATACGGTGCGTCACTAAATTGATTACGTTCCGTGACTCAATTTTTATATAACCCATACCATACAATAATACATAATTGTGTAGCCAAACCTACTTTCGGTTTCCATTTGTTGCTATTCTATATACTTACAGGGTGGAAGATTTTTATACCTCCTGAAGGGGAAGTACTCGAAATATTACAGATAGAGGATTTCACTCCAAGGAAACATTCCTTTATTTTCTTAAAGAAACAAAACTGCATTCAAAGATTTTCGTAAGATCGCTTGGCTCACCCGGTAAACAGACTAAAACCCGAAAAATTTACTGTATAATGTGATATTTTTTGTATCATCCTGTATTTATGGCTTCAATCGATAGTGGCAAGGATCAGGGATTTTCTTTCATTCAATTTACGAGGTTTATTAGAGAGATTAGATCCTTTTGATTGCGGCTTTCGATTAAAGCCATTAAAATACAGGATGCAATTTTTAGGTTTTAGTCGGTTCGTTTACCGGGTGTGTTAAGCAAGTTTTCAAGAATCTTCGAATGCATTCTTGTTTCTTTTAAAAAATAAAGGAATATTACTTTTGAGTTTTCTCTCTATCTCCAGTATTTCGAACACTTCCACACCAGAACTCATGAAAATCTTCCAGCCTATATATATATGCTAATAATATAAAGAGGAAGGATTTGTATTTTTCTATATAACGAATAAATTTAAAAATTACTGGACCGATCTCAAAAATTCTCATGAGAAAGCTACATTATTAGGTACCAACATAGGATATACTACTCACGCTACTATCAGCGATGAACGGTATCAGAATTCCACGCGGGCGGAGCCGCGAGCAACAGTTAGTTACATGTAAAACTATTTTAATCGGATTCTATCACGATTTATTAGCTTTTATATTTACACTGAGCCCGATGTTTCAGTTCCTTTTTAGCAGTCAGGGTTCCGGGAAGACTAAATAATAGAGTTCTCTCATAATCACATTTTCAGATATTCAAACTGAAATAAAAATTAAGTTTAATCGAATCAGTCCCTAAATAAACAAAACATATTAATCCGAAGTGTGGTATATCGCCAAAGGCTACGTAATTAATTCAATAATTTGGGAAAATGATTAATGATATACTAAAGTGGCTTATGGTCCCCGTTTAGGCTCATTAACGGTGTACAGCGGGTGGTCGCCGGAGCGGAATTTATCTATCAGTCGACTGTGAACCGCCCTCGGTATCAGCCTCGATACGTACCTACGTAAGAGCTGATTGTTGCTTTAATGATTAGATTTCACAGCTTTGAAGCTTATCATATGCCTACCCATGGTTGAATATTGCTATTTATTTAGGGTGGCATCACATCGTAACGTTTAGCAAATGATCAACACCTTTTTTGTATTTGTCCGATACGTGTTTGACTTTACGTAATTGAAATCGATTTAGAAACGACTTTTTTTTGTGCTGATTGGTAAAGGCGGGATTTCAACCCGCGATCCTTTTCTTACCGGGAGAATGCTATATAATCATCAAGATTAGCTCTGTCACAGGTTAGCTAGCCTATGACAGAACTAATCTATATTGTTTTATTCTAGGTATATGCTATATTCTAAGCTTTCTATAGAGAGCTTAGCAACCGTATCTATACCGCCGAACTATTTATATAAGGTTCGGGTTATTTAGATAAAGTTCAGTTACCAACCAAATATGCCGGCGGCGGCTCTTGTTCCTTATTTCAATATCTGCACAGAGTTACGGTAATTGGGCTCCTTTATAACCAGCGCTTATTGTAATCGCCCATTGCCTATACAAATACACCCACACCACTTGGTTTTAAATAATACCTATTCTTATTCATGAGTTTAATTCTATTACTGAATAAGTACTTCAGACGAGTTCAAGAACTATGATAAAAGCCTCTTACAAGTTTATCGACGAATTTTCTTGTTAAAAACCGATTTATTTATTTATTTATTCTTATTGAATATACATAGAATGGGTTAGAATTCGTACAATTCCTTATCATTATTGGAATATCTGTCTATCTACTTTCTGAGCCATTCTGGAGAATGGCTCAGAAAGTAGATAGATAGATAGATAGATAGATAGATAGATAGATAATTCTTTATTGTACACCAACAGATTTACAGTAGGACATCTAAATAATACGCATCTATACAGTATAATGTACAATGAGCGGCCTTATCGCTGGAAGCGATTTCTTCCAGGCAACCTTGGGATGGACAGTAACGTGATAACAATAGAAGTTATGGTATAGTTATGGGATAAACTAAAATATACAAGGTGTATTAACAACAAAAGAAAGAGAGAAGTACAAAAAGAATAAATATACGATTGTAAGTACAGTATTATAAATATATACATACAACTATATCAACTATAACACATAAATAGATAAGTAAATAGTATATAAGTACTTACCATTATGAAGAGAGAACAGTAAATGAGCATATAATAATGGTGAGTTCTCATAGTGCACAAGACGATAGGTAATAGTCCTTAACCATTCTTTTAAAAACGTCTAAGGATTTTGCCCGTCTTATGTTCAATGGAAATGCGTTCCATAAGCGCACGGCCTTGACAGTGAATGATTTGTCAACAAAATCCGTCGAATGCATTGGCATTCTCAGTTTCAAATTTCCGGACGACCTCAGGCATCTTGTATGTGTGTCATGGAGGAACTGGAAACGTTCTTTGAGATAAGAGGGACTGGTGGGATTAAATAATACATTGTATAACAATGTTAGAATGTGGGCATTCCTGCGAAACCGAATTGGGAGCCACTTGAGTTGTTTACGGAAATCTGAAACGTGATCATACTTGCGTAGACCAAATATGAATCTTATGCAAAAATTTTGAAGTCGCTCAAGTTTATCTAGTTGCTCCTCCGTGAGATCAGGATAGCTGACATCGGCGTAATCGAGAACCGGGAGAAGAAGCGATTGTACGAGCGCAGTTTTAGTGGCAATTGGAAGAAAGTTTCGGAGTCTTCGTAAGGCACCTGCTGTCGCGAAAAGTTTGCGACTGGTTTCCTGAATCTGGATATTCCAAGAAAATGATTTGTCCATGTAGATGCCTAGGTTCTTGACACTGTCACTAACCGGCACGACTGCTCCACCTATAGTAATCTGAGGAAGCTGGGTCCAGTCTATTTTCGAAGTCAACCTTGGACTACCAATAACAATTATTTGTGTCTTGGATGAATTTAGGGTGAGTCCATGGTTCTTACTCCATTCGCAAATCCGATCCACGTCCTTGTTGAGTACAGTAAATGCATCTGCCAAGTTGTTTGGAGGTGCTTGGGTGTAAATTTGTAGGTCATCAGCATAAAGGTGATAGGAAGAAAGTAATTTATCGGAGTGTATTTATAAAAATGGTGAAAAGTAACGGAGATAGAACGCCACCCTGAGGTACACCAGCAGTCGTGTTGCACCAGGAAGAACTTATTCCTTCGACGCGAACACGCTGCCGGCGACCAAACAGGTAACTACGAAACCACTCAATAGCCGTTGGAGATATGTTAATAGAGCTGAGTATACCAAGCAGGATGTCGAAATCTACAGTATTAAAAGCGTTGCTAAAATCAAGTAAGGATAGAAGCGTGAGATTTCCACTATCCATGCCCAGTCTTATGTCTTCCGTGATATTAAGCAACGCTGTCGCAGTACTATGCCCAGGTCGGAAACCAGATTGTAGCGGGTTTAGTAGCGCATTTTTATTTAGAAAGGAACTGAGTTGCGAGTGAATGAGGCGCTTTAAAGCTTTAGAAAGAAAAGGAAGGATGGATATAGGACGATAGTCAGAGCAGGAACATGGCTTGGATTTCTTAGGTAAAGGAATAATTTGGGAATTTTTCCATGAGGATGGAAAAATAGTAGAAGAAATGGAGTAGTTAAAGATGTGACATAGGATAGGAAGAATGTCCTCCAGAATCGGTACAATCATATTTCGGCTAACGGCGTCGCTACCGACAGCATTGGATGAAATAGACAAAATGCTCTTCTTAACATCACAAGCGGTCAATTGGTTGAAGATGAAAGGTGGATGATCAGGAGTTGGAATAGATGAAAGATGTTGCAGTGTATTGGTTTTAGTGGTTCCATTAAGTAGCTCCTCTCACAATACGCAGTTTTTTTATAGTAGCTCGCCCATCCATTCTCTCATTCCAGTTCTTCTTCGGTTTAGTGATAATAGGAAGCACTATGTTCTCCTACGAGATATTTTACATACCAATGGCGGTGGTAACGCCACTGGATGGTCCACTTGTGGGTGAAGAACATCCCCTCGGCTTGCATAGCAGTGTTGCCACTGCGTTGCAAGCCGAGGGGATATTCTTACGTGGTTACCACCTGGGACACTTCTGACCTATAATTATAATTTAATTAAATAAAGTGTAAATAAATTACGGTGCCGAAACGTCGACACTGACGGTAGGGCTAGTCCATAATCTAAAAGTCACGCAGCGGGCTATGGAGACAGCTATGCTTGAAGTATATTTGAAGGATAGAGCTCGAAATGAGGTCATCTGTCGGATGACATCCGACACAGAACCAAAGTTACCGACATAGCTTGCAGAGTAAGCAAACTCAGGTCTGTCTGTTGGAGCAGATGAGTCCTACAGTGGAGACCGCGAGAAGGCAAATGCAAGGTAGGACACCCCCTAGCCAGATGGATTGACTACCTGAAGAAGGTGGCTGGTTGTTTGTTGAACTATTAAAATGAATTCTTCACGATTTCATTAAAACTACAACATATTTTAAGAGTTTTCTTTTAATAGTTTTAATTCCTAAATGAATGCTGTCTGTCCTATTCCTTACACTGGTTTTAATAAATTTAAGTTCGAATTACGCCAGGAAGGTAATCTCTAATTTCATTTACAGTATTAATACTTCCTTAATACGGCGAGATGCCTACTAAGGTCTATGTCGATTAAAAGTTTGTATACTGTATTATACGTACTCGATTATAAGTTTACAATTTTCCAAGTTTCGTAAACAATAATTGTGTAAGTTGTATCATGATATCGTTCTGAAAGCGACAAAAGGTAATTTAAACGACATAAGTTTCACTTTGATCTGCGGTAGCCTTTTTTTTTTTTCGTGCGGAAATCCCCTCGGATACCCCCCCTTCCGGAACCGGAAGGGGAGGTTATGTCGGACTCGAACCGACTAAAACCGCACGCCGACTGTGGGTCGTGGTGCTAGGCCGGTGGTGAGGTTGTCATCGACATATCCCTCGCACCCCGGCTGACCCAGGGCCAGACCGTAAGGGGTAACCCCCTCTGGAGGGGGGACAACGGTGTCCCCAACTCGCCCCCGGAATGGGGAGGCGCGCTGTTCAGCGTGGCCTGCTTCTGCTGGGGTGACAGGCGGCTCCACCCGTCACCCCCAGGCCCGCGCTCATGAGGGACGGAGGTCAGTCAGTGCCCTCCGACGCCCGAGTTGCCTGCGCGCGCGGGTGGCGCGATCCGCGAGTCCTTCTCGCTCGCGCCGCCTCTCCCGCTCCGCCGTCTCCTTCACGACCATTACCTGCTCGCTGAAGGAGACGCCGACCGCCCACGCGTCCGCGCAGCGGACCATTGCTGTGAGCAGGGTGGTGAGGGTGAGAACTCTCACTCCCAGGGCCGCCACTAGCTCCCGCCTCGGACCGGCCCATACCGGACACTCGGTGAGCGTGTGCAGCCCTGTGTCCTCGCTCGCGTCGCAATGATGGCACTCGGACATTGGCTCCTTTTCGATCCGACACAGATACCGCCCGAAGCACCCGTGCCCGGTGATAATCTGCGTCAGTCGATACGAGAGGCTGCCATGTGGCCTCTCGGGCCATTCCCCCATGATGGGCCTTACCGCCTCTATGACGGCATGCCCTGCGCGTCGTTGCTCAAGTCGTCGCTCCCACTCCGCCACCATGATCCCGTGGAGCCGGGATCTCTCGGCCCGAATGTCTTCGGGCTCGGGATCGTATCCCCGCTCCCGCGCCTCCTTATACGGAACCGATACAGTGCCGCAAGGGATCTCGCTTCCAGGATCCACGGTGGCGATCCGGCTAGGAGACTCGCCGCTTCAAAGGATATCGTGCGGTACCCCCTAATGGCCCTGGAGGCCATCCTCTGCTGCGGCACATGCAGCAGGGGTACGAACCTGGCCTGCAGGGTGTCCGCCCACACGGGGCACCCGTATAGGGCTATGGACCGCACGACACTCGCGTAGAGTCTCCTGCAGGAGTCCTCCGGGCCCCTCAGGTTGGGCAGCAGCCGCGCCAGCGCGTTAGCTGTCACCAACAGTTTGGGGCGCAGACTTCGGAAATGCTCTCCGAAGTCCCACTGACCGTCGAGTACGAGCCCCAGGTATTTCAACCGGGGCTTGATGTCGATGGGAGTACCTCCTACTGTCAAGCTGGATCCCGGGGGTGGCCCGCGCCGAGGACCATGAAAGAACAAGGCCTCGGATTTGTACAGAGCCACCTCGAGACCCAGCCGCCGGATCCGATCCACGACTTGAGCAAAAGCGGTCGTGGCCCTCTGGGTCGCCTCGCGGTGTGTAGCACCACTCACCGTCCCTAGCGTGTCGTCCGCGTAGCACGTGACGGTGGCACCGAACGCGAGCTCACCGCGAAGCACCCAGTCGTATCCCCAGGACCGATCCCTGCGGGACACCGCACGACATCTCACGCCAACCGACGCCGGTCGCACTTGGGTAGATGACGGCTCTCTCCGTCAGGTACGCCCCGACTATGCGGCGGAGGTAGAGAGGCACATCATGGCACACGAGCGCCTCCCTGATGCAACTCCAGGGCAAGGTGTTGAACGCGTTGGAGATGTCCAAGGACACCGCCAACATCACCTCGCCCCGGGCAACCGCATCCTCCGCCAGAGTCCTCACGCGCATGATGGCATCCACACAGCCACCGGCGGAAGCCGTATTGCGTATCCGCTAGGTCCGGCCCCACTCTAGAGAGGTGATCTGCGGTAGCCTAGTGGTATGGGTAATAGACTGCTGAGATGAGGTCTCGGGTTCGATCCCAGGTCTTCCATGGTACACACCAATGACTTTTCGATGCTTTTCGAAGTTATTTGTGTATTTATCGCAGGTTTATAAGTGCCCGGTTAATGGCACATTGGGACCTAAAAACATAAACTGGCGAAATGTGGGTGCTAGCACCTCTGCCTACCCCTTTGGGGAATATAGGCGTGAGTTTATGTTAATGTTAAGTTTCACTTTCACATAATAGTCTAAACTTTGTTATACAAACAAAATGATGAAACATCATAAGAAATGTATAACGAGACTGATGATAGATTGCAATACTTTAGCATTTAATATAAAAACACGATCTGTATTGTTTTTCAGCTAAATCAAGTAATTTGTCTTCGTCATAATAAACATGGAAAAAATTATGTAAGCGGCTTTCTGAAAATATGACTTCGTATTATTTATACCTACTATGAAAAGGAAGTGCATGTGAAAATATACCTACTTATTATAAATAAGATATGTGATTTCTATCTATTCCTTGTAATCTATATAGGTACATATATAAAAATCAATGCCACTTTTCGTTGTAATGTCATAACTCAAAAACGCCTTTGCCGATTTGGCTAATTTTGGTCTTCAATTATTCGTGGAAGTCCAGGGAAGGTTTGCACGTAGAGAAAAATTCGAATAATTGCCAGGAACCGACATCCACGCGGGCAGAGCCGCGGGCAAAAGCTAGTTTTCTATAATAATTACGGTACATGTGATGCCAAAAGTGCCTACTAAATTAAAAAACAGTTGTGCTGATGTTCCACAAAGTAAAATGACACAATTATGTCCCTACCGATGTTGAACTAAGGTTACTCAAGTGTCGTAAGTGTTCTCTGTTACTTTAAATTAACTACGCGAGTATACCCCGTGTTTTACCTGCATTTATGAAGTCCGTATTATGTTGTCTGGAGAAATAAAACTAATTTCATCTCAAATTTTGATAGACTGTAATAAAACGCATATTGATTTATTATTAACTAGCTTTTGCCCACGGCTCCGCCCGCGTAAATGTCGGTTATCGCGACCAATCATAGCCTATGTCCTTTCTCAAGGTCTAATCTAACCTTATACCAAATTTCATCAAAATCGGTTCACTGGTTTAGGCGTGAAAGCGTAACATACAGACAGACAGACAGACAGAGTTACTTTCGCATTTATGATATTAGTAGGGAAGTAGGGATTTTAACCAAAATTAGGTTTAACGAAAAAATTGTCGAAAACAAAATCAAAATATAACGAGTTTTGCACATATATACGTATAACTTGAGTTTTTTTTTTTCGTTGTTAATCTGTAAAGCGTAAAGGTAGGTACATTTAATGCTAAAAGTAGCTTAAAAATTATATTCAATGTAGTAGTTAAACCTTTCATCGATAAAATGAATAAACATAAATACGAATAGGTATTTACACATATGGTACATATTATACTCCGAAGTAAAAAGATTATATTTTAAGTATATTTTAGTACTAAGCTATTTTTGTAATTGACTGTACGTTTCGATATAATGAAAAGTTACTCAACGATAAAGGGATTGTGTATAGGAGGGAATATATTATATACCTACAAGGCTTTAATTAATTACAAGCTCCAGGCACGACAAAGAAACAAATTATATTCTTAATTAATTTTAATACTTTCCTAATTTCATAGAATATGGAAAATGATAAGAATTGAAGAAATATTTCGTTGAATTTGAAGTGTTAGGTAGATTGAAATTTGTTAATTGGCAGAATTATAAACATCAAACGACCGAGATCCGAGATCTGACAGGGTTCTCGAGGAATACTTAAAACCCCAACTCTTAAGGATTCGTATGGGTTTTATTAACTCGATTAGGACATAATAATCACTTTAATATTAACCAGAGTGAGTGTATAGGTACCGAAGATAATAAAATTGTGATATACTAGCTTTTGCCCATGGCTCCGCCAGCGTGGATGTCGGTTATCATGACCAATCAGCCTATGTCCTTTCTCATGGTCTAATTTACCCCAAATTTCATCAAAATCGGTTAAGTGGTTTAGGCGTGAAAGCGTAACGTATAGACAGACAGACAGAGTTACAGGTAGTTTATAATATTAGTATGGATTGCGGCATATTTCTAAGAATGTAGTTCGTATTTTCATAGCTACTCTAACTACTCCTGCATAGGAATAATATCCCTGTTTAGCGGGGACTTTACATATCAAAGCAAAGTGCGCTCAGGCTCAGAACAATTATCAGTAAATCACACGGTAATCTCACAGTAGCGAGGCGATTACTTTAACTACTCCATCATCTGTGAATCTAACAATAGAGAAAGGTTTATATTATAATAGGTAGGGTAGTTTAATAGAATTTTCCTGTAGAAGGTGGTATCACCGAACTCGGCAATGCCTTGAGTCCGCTCTTTTCTCCTCTAGGTATATGGTTTTGGCTTCTACGGGAACGGCTGCCGTTAGACCCTCCAATCTCTAGAGGAAAGTCAACATCTGAGCTTCATCCATCAATCAGTACCTAGTATGCTTAAACATTCTAAGTTTGTGACTTCTTGGAACTTCATGAACCAGTGAGGCAAGTAACCTAATCCCAGTTATACTGATAGTTACACAACCTCGTGAAATTACGTCATAAACATAAAACATTAGTGTTATATTTTCCGTGCACTAGGCAGGTATGGTAGGTAGATAACTATTACCTTCTACAATCTAATTTTAACTTAATCAACTAAGAGGTTCTTACCTTTTTATGTTAGTCCGCATTGTTCCTCGGAATACTTTTTGGTTTAATTTTTTTACAGCACCATTGGATGTGCTGTTTCCACTTTTGAATTAAAGTTATTAATTACTTTACGTTTTTAATATACATACATTAACTTTATTGACCTTTGTGGTGTAGTGGTAGAGTATATTCATTTTATGAGATGTTGTAGCAAAAAACTCATTAAACGACTTCTGTCGCTAACTGTACATAAAGCCCGTAGGTAAGCAAATGACGGTGCGATGAATTGGATACCGAAGGTGTCGAGGACTGATAAATTAAAGCCGAGACCAGCGAAAAAAATAGGGGACGCTCTTCTTCACGATAACGACGTGAAAATGTCTGTTCATTCGTTAACTACTAACAGTGACAGCGGCTCGTACTCCCTTATGACACGAGGTACCGTCAGATTTGTTGGTTATACTTTCTTAGTTTTTTGCTTATTGCTACATAATGATTATTAAAAAAATTAAAAGCACTAAATATATTGCTAAATATATGTGCCCTATTGCTTATAGTTTTCGGGAGGATTAGACTTTAGGAGCAACTGCTACCTGTCCTCTCAACCCCGAGAGGAAGCGCCAGAAACTCGTCCGTTTTGATTGGTAGGTTAGGTTGGATTGGGTGCCGACGGTCTTCACTCCTAACATTAAACCTATGTAACTACCTACCTTCTTTAGCCGTTGAAGTACGCCGTGAAGTGAAACCAGTAAGTTTTCGTAATACGATATTGTGGAAAAGTACGAGTGTGTATTCAAAATATGTAGCAAATTCCACTAAGCGCCATATATCAACAGTCTAACTAGCCATTAGGATGACTAAATGTACTCCTTTCCAATGTAAATGTTAACTCCAATTTAGTGCAACTGACCATGTCAGTTTCTATACTTACTAAAAGTTTAATTAAAAAACATTCCAGCAAGTGGGCCACGAAACTCTGAACTCACTAGACTCCTAGTGGATTAGTTTCAAAAACAATGAAATGTAACTGACATTTATTTCATGCTTAATCCACTTTGTGCTTTCTGAAATTTTAGTTTTGACATCGACTTTGTAACGTAACGTCCACTACGACCTCTGACATGTTAAGTTGAATACATTATCTACCTACTGTAGATGGCGGGTGGAGCAAATTGAGTAGCCTAAATAAAAACAGCATTTGTTCATTTTATGAATATAAAAATGGGTTTGGAATTAAAATCATGCTTCAATCTCTTATTTTGAAAAACAATATACTTATAAGTAGCACTTATCGGCTTATAACGCAGATCTACGTATTTCAATGCGGTTTTTATTTGATTTTACCCCTGATATAGGTGTAGCTGTAGATAAATGAATACAGTTTTGTATAGGTACTCTTTATTGAACACTAGACACAGGATAGAAACTTGGTTTTCTCGATCGATCGATGGATATGCCTTAGCCATCTTACTTGATCAGCCGATTTAATAAAAATCATGCTTCAATCTCTTATTTTGAAAAACAATATACTTACAGCACTTATCGGCTTATAACGTAGACTTATGTATTTCAATGCGTTTTTCATTTAATTTTACCTTTTGTATAGGTGTGGATGTAGATAAATGAATAGGTACACTTTTGTATAGATACTCTCTATTCTGTGTCTAGTCACAGAATAGAAACTTGGTTATCTCCTCGACGGATATGTCGCAGCCATCTTGCTTGATCAGCCGTTTAATTTTAACCGCTTGTTACATTTAATGAACTGGCTGGCTAATGCTCAGACTATTCATACGATGCGGTATATAAAATAGATAGTGAAAGGTGAATTGGGTTTATTCAGTAAAGCGACCTTGGGAGGTTATTTTTTAAGGTTAATGTTAATGTCTAGTTCTTTGATTAAATGGCTAGGCAAATAGTAGTAGAGTAAGTAGTGTTCTGTAGTGATGAACTTTAAAAAGAGAAATAAAACATAATTGAGAAATTTCTCCTTTTATATAAATTGGTTACAAAGACAAAAAAAGCAAATAAAATCAAAATATTCACAATTTGTATTTGCGTAATATCCTGCTTAAATATCAAATGCGGATACATAAATAAATAAATAATAAATAAATATTCCACAACATTCCACACAACGCTATCTAGACCCATGGTAAGCTTAGCTTAAGTAGCTTGTGTTATGGAATCTAGAATGCGGATAAATATACTTAGATACTTTTTTTTTGTAAATACATACATACTATACATACAAAAACCCAGACCAATGCAAATAGCCATATTCATGCATACAAATATTTGCACTGAGTGGGAATCGAACCCGCGCCTCCTGCGTAGCAGTCGCGTGCACTACCGCCACGCCACGGAGGCTGTCGATTTTTTTTTACATAATATAAATATTATTATGGTAACTT
The DNA here is from genome assembly GCA_914829495.1 of Eilema sororculum. Taxonomy (NCBI): domain Eukaryota; kingdom Metazoa; phylum Arthropoda; class Insecta; order Lepidoptera; family Erebidae; genus Eilema; species Eilema sororculum. The sequence goes on along the minus strand of OU618543.1, from coordinate 11,765,166 downwards.
TTTGTTTACTTCATACAAAGTAGGTCGAACTACGATCATTACGCGACTTCTATCGTAAGACAGACCTAAGAAAGTATGACATACATAATAGTCACGCCTTTATCCCATTGCCCGTTAGGGTAAGCAGAGATCACAGATTTTCCTCTTGCTACTATCCTGGCACACACCTTGTGCTTCTTTCTCAATGTTCTTCTTCAATGTTTTCATACACGTTAAAAAGTAATAAGTATGGCACGAATTTACGTATTTAGACAATAAAAATATGGAGTATAGAGTAGGTACGTTCTTTGGAAGTCAAGTCAAAGCTTTGAAGTAGGTATTGTTATGAGTTTTGTAACAAAGATCTTAACGAATTACTCGAGATATATTCGGGATGGGACTAAGCAGTACTTTATACTTTATACAAAAATGAAGAAAATAAATCAATTGGATGTATCATTTAATGATACATCCAATTGATAATTACGTACATCACAAGAAAAGTAAATTTAAAAATTTAAAAACTCCCGACTTTAACCTAAAATGTTTACTGTAGCGCCCCCTAGTGGGTTGTCACCGTAACACCTATCTAAGAACAGGCACCAATCAAACTCAAACCAATAATTGAAAACTGCATCAAAATCGGACTTGTAGTTTTGGAGAAAAATGGCAACATTGATTTGCATTAAAAATGCTTGCGCCCCTGTTGAGTTGTCATTGTAACACCTACTAAGAACATGCTCCAATTAAAGCCAAACCCATAACTGAAAACTGCACCAAATTTGGATTGGTTGTTTCGGAGAAAATAGCAATATGGATTTGCACAAACAAACACACAAACATCCCCTCATCCCAAACGCATATACTGTCTCCGTTCCGTCGTGGCTAAAAATTATGTAATACGTCCCTTTGGGATGAAACGAGTGAGGGACGAACCACTGAAGCACCCGTAACATGACGGAAACGGTTTGCCGAGTAATGTGATGTCTGATGGCATGGCAGAGGTAGGTGGATAAATAATAAAATAATACGCGGTTATTTTGTAGAGTCATGACTTCGCGTCTCGTATTAGGATTGATTGGGGTACTTACTTCGTTACGTGAAGAGGATGAGAGGCAAAAACGTCCTGACCTGACGTACCTAAATGAAACTTGTCTCAAGTAATAGATCTTAGTGAAGTCTATTTTAGGGTACCGTGTACATTATCCATTAAATTTTCTTGGCAATTCTTTTTAAAACTAATCCATTTATTTTTTATTTTTTGTTGTATCGTATATGAGGTCAAATTAGAATCTTCAGGCTCCAAGCCAATAGAAAGCCAGTACACCCACCACAGGCAAAATAATAAGCCCTTGCAAATATTTATTCAACATATAGTTAAGTATTTTATTTAGCAATCTATGAAGTTTAAACTTGATTGCCACAGTACTTAGCAGATACTGCAGGAATTATGGATATTCTTATATTTTCAAGTGATTTCTACTAGATTTAACGACCTAGTATTGGATTGGAGAATCTTAGCAGAAGTGACAGATATTTGTTGTACTTGATACAATATTCGACACCAATTCCTATATCTGGAACTAAAACATGGAATCCCTGCCAGCTCACGTGTTTCCTTCTTCCTACAGTCCCGGGTCCTTTAAGCGGGGCGTGAAAAGGCATCTGATGAGGCCGTCAAGCTGAGTGCCACCACTGTAAACATGGTACATGTTTACAGTGTTCCTCTTTCTGAGACTTTGCCTTTAGCTTAACATCAGGCGAGTTGAAGTAAAATTGACGTGTCCTTTATATAAAAAAAAAACTGCAGTATGCTAATATATACCATTACATAATGTATCTACAGCAAGGAAAATTGGATAAACTACTCACGGATGCACACGGATGGGTACATGCTTATATTTGTACAGTTTGCAACCTTTTTCACTCTAAATTCTGAAGCTCTTGTATACTTAATAGAACAGGGGCAGAGCAAAGGAGAAATAACGAAAGTCACTTATTATCCCACCCATAAAGGATAGGTCAGAATGAATAAGCAAAAATCGCAAGTGAAAATGAAAACTTCGCCTGTGCTATCTTAAAACCTTTTGTAATACCAAACCAATGGTCATTTCTCGGAAATTCATAATACCTAAATTTATCAACCATGCCCATGTTGACGTGCAAAGTACTCAAAATGAACTTAGTTTCGTTTTTTTAACCTCTTCCAGTTGACTGATTGTTTTGATACTCGTATTTGGTATACACCTTTGGTTTGGTCAATAATACCATTTTGAATCAATAATTTGATTAGCTCTTAATACGAGAGTTTTAAGATCATTTTGAGTCTTCGGTACATATTGGTTATTATGTGAGTAGTCAAATCCCACATTACCTACGTGCGATTTGCAGGAGTCTTTTTAGAGCGTTTTCTCAGTACTTACTTACATTAACAATAGGTACCTACAGAAAAAGAGATCTGCTGTGATTTCTTCATGATGGACCCGACGACGATGTGTGAAGACTGCCTTACTGGTACATAATCTAGCTCCTCCTTGTCATAATAAAGAAAACTCAAACGGGATAGCTTAATGAAACAGGGCTAATTTTATTTATTTAAAGTCATTGAGTGTCCAGAAAAGTACATACTATGAAAGTACATTATCGGAATCTATTCAGAATTGACATCATATTGGGCTATGTTATGCGTAAATTCATCCTTGAAATAAAAGCACTTTTTATCGGATTCTATCGCGATTTATTTGTTACTAGCCTTTACCCGCGGCTATGCCCGGGTGGATGTTGGTTATCGCGGCCAAACATAGCCTTTGTGTTATTCTAAGGTGTCAGCTAACTCCATACCAAATATTAAAATCGTTCCAGCCGTTTAGACGTGAAAGAGTAACAAACATCCATTCAACCATACTTACAAACTATCGCGTTTTTTTTATTCAACGCTATCTAGACCCATGGTAAGCTTTTATAACTTGTGTTATGGAATCTAGAATGCGGATAAACATACTTATATACTTTTTTTTTGTATTTTTTTTTTTATATATAGGACACGTCAATTTGACTTCACCTCGCCTGATGTTAAGCTAAAGGCGAAGTCTCGGAAAGAGGGTCACCATCGGAAACATGTACCATGTTAACAGTGGTGGCACTCAGCTTGACTGCCTCATTAGATGCCTTTTTACGCCCCGCTTAAAACATACATATTATATATAGAAACACCCAGACCAATGCAAATAGCCATATTCATGCATACAAATATTTGCACTGAGTGGGAATCGAACCCGCGCTTCCTGCATGGCAGTTGCGTGCACTACCGCCACGCCACGGAGGCTGTCGTTTATAATACTTTTAGCCTGACGGACTTTGCTTCCGCCACTTTTCAGCAGCCATGGTCGCAAGGTGATGGGACCGGGTACCAACTCATCCCACTCGATCTTATCCCGCGGGATGAGTTGTCCTAGTGCAATTATTGAATCGGACAACTCATCCCGTTGATACATTTTAGAATCCGCTAAAAGTGGTTTTATTTCAATGAGTGATATTCGCCTAAATTTCAGAAAGTATCATGTAAATTTTAATCTTTTGAAATTCACCCAACAACTTGCACGTTGTTTACATTATTAAAACATCAAAATTTACAGTAACGATGTCTACTCCTAGATATATTCTACAAGTAACATTTTAGTACAGTATATTCTGTGAGGAAGTTCAAAGACCACAGTTTCGTGTTCATGGTCCGCCACAAAGGAACTTTTTGTTATGTAAAGCAACACACGAGCATCACACAGGCGCACATAGTTATGTACATGTATGCGTTTCGGCGGGTTCACACGCATTATAATAATACCGACGCGCACGTTGTTAAATGAATTATTTTGAGAAGAATGTCTGTACATTATTATACAAAAATAAATGTTTCAGTTGCTACAGCGTGGAGCCTTTTGATCACTACAACGACGTTTCAATGTTGATTATATCTCGTGTTTGTTTGGGAGTATAAAACAATGGGGTGAGTTCTGTGAAGTTCTATAGTTTAATTAAAACACGAAAGATTGAAAGCCTTGCGATTCTAATATTGAAAATCGGTTGGGTGAACATTCAAATCCATTGGTTTTAGAACTCGTTAACAATTTTATTACTTCGCTTTATAAATAACTGAAAAAAGTAACTTTATCGATTTCGGCTATCATGTACAGGGTATCTCGGTGACCCTCAAGTCAGGCAAATAGGTACGATCAATAAGGTTGATTGACTTTTATGACTATTTTGTCTAAAATGTCATTGAAACCTTAGTGATTTAGTATATCATATGGAACTACGTAGACAAAGGCTTGTCGTCTTTATAATTTAACTAGCTGTCCCGGCGAACTTCGTACCGCCAATTTTTTATATCCCGTTCCCGCTGCACCATTTAGGGGGATGAAAAATAGATGTTGGCCGATTATGCTCACAAAATTTCATGAGAATCGGTCAAGCCGTTTCGGAGGAGTATGGCAACGATAACTGTGACACGAGAATTTTATATATTAGATGTATCTAACTGGAATGAAATGTTTTCATACCTACTGTATCTCAGCTGTCATTTATTAAAGATCAAAGCCATTTTTTAATCAAGTATAGAACGAAAATTTCAAAATCTTGTTTTTTAACAAGCTTTTGAAATAAAAAAAAATACAATTCACCATTTCGCTATTATAATGGATTAACGAAACACTATTTTATAAAACATTGCATGATTTAAAATCTAGATGTGATCAGGGTTTTGCATATTACATATAAACTACATGAAAACACTTGTATATGAATCACAAGTTCATAACGTCCTATTTATGTAAATGTCAAGAGCGAAATCCATTAACAAATATTCGGAGCTGTCTAAGTTGAGTGTGAACAGTTTAATTTTACGCCGAGTGTAGGAAGTTTTCATACAAATTGTTTAGGAGTAAGCACGAGGCAACAAAACGGGGTATCAGCTTGGCCGCATAGTTCAGGGCGGGCGCCTCGGGAGGAATTCTACGCTTACTCTGTCCCACCTTTTCAAACCCTGCCTTTTCTCTACTCTACTATAGATATATAATACATGCACACCTTTGTGCACACACTGAGTTTACACGGTAGACCCTCTATAAACGATAGGCGACAGTGATGGAAAAGTAGGTACATAACCTGTAAATGATACCACAAATTATTTTATAAAGATATTTTATTAAACATTTTTTCTGTAAAATAGATTAATTAAAACTGACATTTACAACAAACAACTATAAAATTCTTTGTATTATCTCTCTAACACTAATTACGTTAATAGGTCCTGTTTAATGTTTGGAATCTTCTAGTATAGCCGAATGAATGCATTGACAGTTCTCGCACGGTTGCGATATCTTAGACATAATCAAACGATAACATTTGAACACGTAGCATATCGTATCACACGAGGATGGGAAGGGATGCGAATCGCAATTAAACTAACACGTACATTTAATTGTCGATACACATAATATTCGTAACTAGTAGTTGCTCAGCGTCAGCCTTACTGCCGTCACGCGGTGAATTCGCAACCTGTCGCAATCTGCAGACTCTTTTTGTTTACGTACGTGTGCCTGGCGTGTTTAGACAATAGACATGAGTCTTTGTTGCCAAGCAGTTACAGCGAATGTTTATAAACGGCCGTTCTGGATTCGTAAAAACATATTTACGATGCACGCTGAACGATTTGCGACAGGCTGAAAATTAGTAATATGTGGGGGCACACACACGCTTAGCTTACATTTAAACATTATATCCGTAACATAGAACACCAATGTTCACTGGGTATTCTCCTACTACCGGCAGATCAGCGTCTAGTCATATATTTGATCAAAGTTAATTGGTATAATGTCCTCATAATTGACAAGGAGATTTATAACAGGGGTTAGCAGTTTAATTAACTCTAGATAATAAAACATATTTGAACCGAATGGGACAATCTAGTGTATGTACGTATCTATTACATAGGTACCCATCACTATTATTGTATAGTCTTACAAAGATGAAGTATTAAATCCGGATTATGTTTTTATGAACAAGTCCCAGCTTCGTTCCGTAGTAGGTACTATCTTTTTAATCTGTGGTTCCGTTTTAACAATATAGGTATTTTATAAATACATTTAAGTGAATGTGTTCTATAACCTTATGATTATATTTTTTGAATATGTAGATCCAGGAAGTTACATATAATTAAAAAAAAAATTGTAACGGGATTTTTGGGGTCCCTTATTTTTTAACTAATAATATCGATGTTATGAGAGTTCAAATCGTCAAGTAAATTAAATTATGATCGTCAAATCTGAGACTCCTCGCGATCTAGGAATAAATAGTCTATATATAAATAACAGAACTGTCTGACCGACAAGCTTTCGATAAATAGAAACGAAATTCAATTAAAAATTTAAATAATCATCCACCATAACACTGGACGGATCTGGGGACTTTCGTTTGCTTGAGGTGTTATTTTCGTAATTACTGTGGAATCTAAGCTGAGACGAAATTGCAATTCAGTTATCAACATCTACAACGAACTTACTTCATTTACTTATTCTGAGTGACAAACCGTATAGTACCTACTCGTAACTATGCGAGTTCGTAATAGTCTAGTTTTACGCCAGTTCTCTCTCTTTTATGTGAATTGTAATCCAGTCTTCTCACGTTACGACTGCGTTTGAAACTCGATGTGACACAGACTAGTGTCCTAAGTTGAAAATGGATTGGTTAGTTAGAACTCGCTATAGGTATATCCATTATGAATGGATTTTTCAGAAATTTAATTTGCGTAATTTTTGTATCTACACTATTTCCTGATGTTTAAACAAAAGAAAAAGTAAAATCCAAACAAGACAAAGACACTGACATATTCCGCGTAAATAGTAGGTAAAACTTATAAATGAAACTTAGTTCGGGTACCTACCTCGTTTTAATTTTATATCTGAAGATCTTTAGTAGATATCATTATCTTTATTCTATGTTTCAAAATATGAGAAAACCATGATTCGAGTCTCCCCATAATCACGTGGCTAGAACAAGCAATTGAAAAATCAGGAAATAGTGTGAGTACAGTCAGCATCAGAAATATGTTGACGAACAGAGTACTCAAAATGATCTTAATTTCGTTTTTTTACTCCTTTCCAGTTGACCGATCGTTCTGATATTTGGTAAAACCTTTAATTCTAATAGTACCATATAAATCAATAAAACAGTTTGATTTGCTCTTAATACGAGAGTTTTAAAATAATTTTGAAACTTTGTCGTCAAGATATTTATGACGCTGACAAAAATCACCACTTTATTTCAGTACACTTGAACAGAAGACGTTTTTATACTGCTGTCTTTGAAATAAATAATAATTGAAACACGCATGTTGGTAGTAGGAAAATATATAGTTAGCGACTCTGGCAGATTTCTGTATGGTTGCGACCAGCAAGGAACATAGGGAATGCAGACCCGTTTAAGAATTATGAAAAGACAGTTCTATTTCTATTCCATAAAATACTTAGAAAAACGCCTTGTAGTGACCATTTTGTAATATAGATCCTTATATCCTTAAAGCAACATGAAAAGGAATAAAACTGAGTCATTTAATTAATTTGTGACATAATTATTTAAGTTGAAAGTGTGAGATGCATGAAGATGATAAGAATTCACAAATATACTGACCTGAAAATCTAACGGATCCGAGGTTGTGATATTATTCATACATAAACTCATACATAAACTCACGCCTCTATTCCCCGAAGGGGTAGGCAGAGGTGCTAGCACCCACATTTCGCCAGTTATATGTGATATGTATGATATGTAGAATGTACTTATATGTACAACAAATTGCTGTGATTACTACTCTTATAATTGTAGGATTTACTGTCAAAACACATATTTTCGACAAATTAATCTAATCTCCATAATTATATTGTGCATTTTTGATTTGATTTATTTTTCACAATTTTCAAATGGATCAGTTAAAATTATACACATCTCTACAACTTATACAAATAGGAATAAATCCTATAGTTAAAGGTACCTCAACTAAATAATGGACTCCTTTTACCGAATTCGTATTGAATAGAAATGTTCTTACAGAAATATGGTACCACTTTTCAGAATTCAATGATAGAGATCTAAGAGTGTATAAAACCAAGATCAATATCTTGTAGCACATAAATCTCGTTGCGAGAGCTCTGCGTCCTAATCGGTGATTCTTCGCTCTTTTTGTTGCGGGTCAGTAGCTGTAGGTAGGTACTCAATAAATCCTTGAAATTCTGAATTGGAAATAAATCTATACTATATAGTAATAGAAACTTGATCTGCTAATGGTGGTGGTTAATTCAGACAAGTAGATTGTTTTTAGGGAGCCTTATTAATTTGTGATTAATAAAATGAATTGAAATCTAAACCTTTAGATTTAAAATAGGTAGAATCTATACGTAAATTCTGATTTGAGAGCATTATTATAAATGTCATTGCACAATAATTAGAAAACCAACATGTATTAAGCTTGTAGCCGATCTCATTAAAATGATTCATTATTTTGATGAGATCGACTACAAGCATAAAAATTACTTTGTCATCTTTTTTTTGTGTCCCAGGTAATGCCAAATCATAGAAGTTAGATTCAGAATTCAACCACGCTAAATAAATATATGTGTATATATTTTGTACAGACATATTTTAGTAACTGAAAATTACTTGAATAGGTGACATTACGTCACCCGCAAAGCGTTTTGAGCGGCTTGTATGCACTTGGCCCGTATATGCTAATCGCAACCACACAGGCTGTTTCCTGCTCACACTTACATATAGGAATACAAGCCTTCGTCGCAGAACGCTAGCATAATTTATATAATATTCTACCTAACCGCATCGCAAAACGCATTATGTGCATTTAAGACGACAAACCCAACAGAGTGTACGACACTGATTTTACAGTTATATTTATCAACAAGAATCTTCTTGCCATAAGAATAATAATCTACAACAACTACTATACAAAAAGCTCTTATTCTTAACAGATTTTAAGCACAGTTTTTGAAAGCTCTTTTTTATTAGAGTCGAACATTTGAGTTACAATAAAGAATAGGAACTCAAAACGATTGCTTCAGTGAAGACTGATAATATAGAAAAAAAAACTTGCAGTCACAGAAAAACAATAATATATAATTTTATATGTGTATTACTGTGTTGAGAGTAATTGAATTGATTCTTATATTGTGCTCTGTGATTAAGTTTATATGCTATATATATTACATATAAGTAAATTATAGTGGTATCCATTAAATATACAACATTATTAATAATACCTATTAAATACAACATCAGGTTTGATAGCTAAAGGTATTATCTATAACTTTAATTTTATATGGGCGTTAAATTATTTCATTGTGCTTATAATGGCACTGTTGCCGCGCCACCAAATAATACATTACATCTATTACTTTGCTAAAGAAAGAAATCTAACTTGCCCTTATTGTATTGTTGATTGTTCCCGATTGAAGTTGGTACTTTTACGAGTATCGTATATATAAAGTTATGCTTCTACAGATCTACAAACCTCCGCCCACTAAAGTTAACCTCTTCCGTTGTTCTCTGGAGGCAAAATTGTTAGCAAATACCTACATAAGTAATATCAACTTAGTCGTTCGTGACAAGATAACCCATCTCTGTAACATGTACACTGTATTTGAAACAGCAAATTGCATTTCTTCCTTTAGTTCCATACACTTGAAGTCTTAAACATATTAGACAATTTGCATAATATCTATTACTATCGTGGATTATTGACTTGCTGTCTTTTACACCCTACCCGATACGTTTCAACAAATAACATTTTCATTCTTTACTATTTGTTCACAATTTGACATTGGCTACCTACACGTCCTTTTCGTCACTCTCAAATTCTTTATGCTCAAACGAGTAACTTATCTCTATGTATATTCTCTCAGTTCAAACACCGTTGCATCACAGCCGTGCGTGCGTGAATGGGCAATTTGTGTACTTGCACGTGTCACTTGCGCTAACCGAGCAGTCGCACAGGACTGGAGCAGGCCGTAGGTAAGGGCTCACGTGGGCCCCGGCGGAGTGGTGCTCACAGATAGCTGGTGGCGGAGCGCAGCGGGTTCATCAGGCTCATCCGGGCCGATGGGTGGCGTGCCGGTCACGGGGTCCGGCTCGGCGGGTTCCTCCGGCGGCGCTGCGGCCGGACGCACGTTGTCGAGCCGCGGTCGCGGCGAATAGCGCGGCGTCAGCGCAACGCCGACGACTGGGTGCGATTTAAGACTCCCACCTGGAGGACGTCGTGCATCATGCGCTCGTTCTCCTGGCGAACTGCGAACAAACACGTGACCGGCTTAATCATGGTTACAATTCATATTAAATTAGGGGTGGAATTTGCAGGGGTCACATCCCTATATATTTGGTACCTTTGTTACCGACTACGCAGGCTACAGTGAAAAAGAGAGGGGATATTAGCTAGTAAAGATCACATATTTTAAGGTCAAAAGTGGTTTACCTATTGGTCGAAAGTCACAGGGGCATAACTCAATCTAATAAGGAAAGTAGGTACACATGAGGGGATTCTGAAATGAATTTCCTATTGTATTGGTTTGATACTCTAGAGGTGAAATGTTTATACGAAAGACATTTCACAATAATAACGAGAATGTTAGATTTGTGAGGACTTTTCACAAGCTTGCTCGGATTGTTATATTTATTATTTATATTAGTTCATTAGTTGGCGCCTATCATTTTAAGTATATACATCATGTTACCTATACTGTAACGTTTAATTCAACTGCACGAAGCTATAGCCATGTCATTGGGGATAATCCAGTCGGTTTGAGTTGCTCAACGCCTACGATTTAAATAAATTTGTAAACAAATGGAATGTTTTCTGTTTAGTGTTAGTACTTTTTATCGTGTTGAAATCCCCCTCAGGTATCATATGAAGGGGCTGACGATAAAGTGGTTATGTTAAAAAGGGACCGCGTAAGGGTCGTCTCTCATTTATCAACTCGGTAACTGATCGGAACCTCCACCGAGACGGCCCTCGCTATGATGGCGACCGGACGGTGAGTAGACAGTAGACACGCTCTCATCAAGAAAGAGACGTTGCTGAGTGATTTTTACTATCAGGTACAGTCAGCGTCAGAATTATCTTGCCTACAAAGTTTCAAAATGATCTTAAAATAATGGTATTAAGAGCAATTCAAACTGTTTTATCGATTCAAATTGTATTATTGTTGGAATTAAAGGTATTGTACGAAATATCACAAGAATTCGTTAACAGAAAGGGTGGAAACCCAAGGAATTAAGATCACTGTAAGCACTTTGTTCATCAACATCTTTTTGATGCTGACTGTACTACTACCCGAGTTACTACCCGAGTACTAGAATTCATGATCCATGATTCTATTTTCCTAGTTATAGCCCTTAATGAAGAATATGAGATAGATTGGTGTTTTTAGGGCCATACCCAGATACTCAGGTCCCAATCACCCTTCCCTGGTAGCCGATACACCTGCTATGTAACAAGCGAGGCTCTGGTACAATAGGCAACAGATTAGACGGTAGTTACTCCCGCAATAGTAACGCAATATTTTATACTAATACATATAGCTTCTCTTATTTTTCAATATACTACTTATTTTTCATCCTTGTAAAATGTCCAAACGACTTCTACACTACAACCCACTGCACATTTAAGTATAAAAAGTTCAGAAAGGACACGTCATAAAAACGACACATAAAAACGTCGTCGTTGAGAAGAATAGTATGTAGTTGGTCAGTTGAGTTAAGTCGTTCTATCACGATTGTTCCATTTCATAATAATTTCTTCAACATTTTGATTCACTGCTCACATAAAATAAAAGATTTTAATCAATAATCTCCGTTACAGCGATGTTCTTTGCCGCAGCTGGACCATTTTTCTAAATTTGATTACGTATTTTAAATTGATACGGTTTGTTTTGAATGAGGAAAAAAGGTGACTCGAAAATTCAATCGAAAAAAACACTTATTTGGCGGTATTGAGGAGTATAGCGATATTCATTTTACAAATGTCAAAATAGAACTGTTATTACATAAAATATAGCATTTTCTGATAGGGAGATGACTTTTTTACTCAGGGAAATCCTTACTGAGAGTGAAGAAAATTAGAGCCACAACGAAAAGAGTCGAATAGAAACTGGCGACATAAAAGGACTAATCCATACTAATATTATAAATGCGAAAGTAACTCAGTCTGTCTGTATGTTACGCTTTCACGCCTAAACCACTGAATCGATTTTTATGAAATTTGGTATAGGGGTAGATTAGACCTTGAGGAAGGACATGGGCTATGTTTTGCCGCGATAACCGACATCCACGCGGGCGGAGCCGCGGGCAAAAGCTATTTCTCTATAATTGGAAACGGGAGCTCTGCACTGTTGCTAGTCTCGCATCCAGAACATTAAAATCAAACTTTATTCTAAAACCGATTAAAGTAAGTTTTCTGTCAAAATAATTAAATCTTAGAACCAAAACAGTTAGAACGATATTTAACTCGCATTAGCAGTGTTACACCCAATGATTCAATTTCGTAACAGTATCCAAATGTTGCAGAACTAGTTAAACGACATTGATCGTCCTAAACAAACAAGAGGGAGAACGTCGCGTCGACGTCTAACACAATTGTGCCACTAGTTCATGAGGGTAACACTTAAATATATAATACTAACTTTTGCCCGCAGCTCCGCCCGCGTGGATGTCGGTTATCGCGACCAAACATAGCCTATGTCCTTTCTCATGGTCTAATCTACCCGTATACCAAATTTCATTAAAATCCGTTTAGTGGTTTAAACGTGAAAGCGTAACATACAGACAGATAGACAGACAGAGTTACTTTCACATTTATAATATTAGTATGGATTATGGATTCTCTTCTCTCTTGATGAACACCAAAGTCTTTTTCACTAGCACGAATTTTAGTGCTGCTGACTATGTGCGTGGGTGTTTATAGATTTTTTTTAGGGCTAGACTACTGATAACTGTGCAAAAAATTCCTTGGTATAATAGGTACGTACTCTTCCTTCGCAAGCTATAGTACCCGACCTCCTTTCAACTAGTAGGTATCCTACTAATATTAATATAAATGTGAAAGTTTGTGAGAATGGATGTGTGGATGTGTGGATGTGTGGATGTTTACTACTCTTTCACGCATAAACGGCTGGACCGATTTGGTTGAAATTTGGTATGTATATAGGTTATGCCCTGGATTAACATATAGGCTATATATCATCACGCCACTACTCAAGGGAACGGAGCAGTGATTATTAATGTCAACAAATTCGGCTGGCATCGGCATATACCTACGCAGAAGTGACAGTGTGGTTTTTCTGTTGTTGTTTAGATAACTATATCATTGTATAAGAGGGTGCAGCGGGAACGGGATCGGACGCCACGCGGGTGGCAAAAAATTGGCGGTACGAAGTTCGCCGTGTCAGTTTATTATAATTTAGAAAGTTTGTATATATTTGCCTTTTTATTAGATACTAGCTTTTGCCCGCGGCTCCGCCTGCGTGGATCACGGTTATCGCGACCAAACATAGCCTATGTCCTTTCTCAAGATCTAATCTACCTTTATACCAAATTTCATCAAAATCGGTTCAGTGTTTTAGGCGTGAAATCGTAACATACAGACAGACAAAGTTACTTTCGCATTTATAATATTAGTATGGAGTATGAATTTATTACTCAATCACACTCTTATAGATCAATGGTTCTGATTGTAATTTCGTAGAAACGTATAGATTTATTGTATGGAATAAAACATAGGCTACTGCTATTTTCAACTGAAATAGGTTCCCGTGGGTGGCAGGAACGGGATCAAAATTCCAGGCGCTCGCTTAACAATATTTTCAGCAGCAAATACTTAAAAATTAAACTATCTCTATAGTTATAAATGCCTAATTGTGGCTTCAAATATAGCTACAAACTATAAAGATTTAAGTTGGGTGCCGAGAGACTATGATAATGTGTGGTGGCAAAAGTTAAAACATAGCTGTCGGAATACACTTCACTGGTTGATGCAAGTTGACAGTCTGCGCACGCTTTCAAGAACTTTTCAAAGTATTAAGTATGCACGTTACATAACAATGTTTGCTTCCGCGTTTAAACTTTGAACTCGTAATTAAATTTCTAAATCTTTGCACAATAAAGGCATAACGGATCGTATTAGTCGTCTTTCGTCTGTATTTTTGGCGTATAAAATTCTAAGCGATGATTCGTGAATGCAAAGTTAAGTAATATTATCCAGGTCAGTCTTATTTACTATATTATTATATTGAGCATTGTTATTTATTCAATCTCTGACACAGATTAATATTAGTGCTAATGGATATACATACTTAACATCCTATAATGAATCAACAAACAAGAAGCCACTTAATAACTACCTATATACGTATTCATTTAGCAACTATCAAGATTGATTCCTACAGCTTTATCATATTTCTTTTTTTATATATAAATCTGAGAAAATGTTAAGTGGAGGAGTATAAATGCTGTTCTATAGAGAGTTAAGGATGAGGGAGCACTAACATACAATATAGTTGTTGTAATGTTGGTATTTTTTATAATAAAACTAAAAATTCTCGTACACACGTGTGGAATTATACAGCTATCCCTTATTATCACAGCTATGATCCCGGTTTCTTATACTTATTTCTTACGTCTTCTTATATATATACCTATTATAAGAAAAACGTTTACTTTGGATCCCGTGGTACTTACGCTCTTCGATTTTTGTCTAAGTATGTTTATCCGCATTCTAGATTTCATAATACAAGTAAGTTAAGCTTAAATTGGCTTTTGCCCCAAATACTCGTATCTTCGTGTGCTCATACATTTGGTAAGGTTAGTTCAAGGGATTAATTGTACGTTATTCCATATTAGTAATAGAAATTCAATAAATTTTCAAGACGAGGCGGGACATCACTACTAATAACGGAATAAAAATAACGATTTGATAAAATAACAGTTATTCTAACGGATTTATTAACTAGTTTATTAACTGACTACCACACCAGTTTAGACCACCAGGAGTAGAATTAGACCACCCCAGCTCCCCTTTTGGGTGTCGTAAAAGGCGACTAAGGGATAGGACTGTTCTCCATCCGACAGTAAACATACAGCCCAAGACAAAGGGCCCGCTAGACTGCAAGGCTCGCCCCCTATTACGTCGTTGCGACCGAAAATCATAATTAGCGAAACGTGGGTGGTAATACACCTCTGCCTATACCTTAGGGAAATTACAGTCGTGTTGTATGTATGCATGTTTTAAAACTGTACTGATTTTTTGTGATATCTAGAAAACAGTCTCTTAGTTTCATATAGAAGGTCTGAACTAGCGAACTCATCGAATACATAGGGAAAAATAATCTTCTCGGGCGGGACTCGAACCCGCAGTCTTTCCCTTACAGGGGGAATGCCTGACTAATTCGGCTACCGAGACACGCCCGATATGATTCAAATTTCCCATCTTATACGTTTTTAAGGCAACGTGGCGTCATCTACCGATTTTCTTACGAACTATCGGAATCAATAATGAATGATGTTACAATCATTTTTAAACATTGATTGTTGATAACTGCGCCCAAACAATTGAAGGAATTTTTACAGCATTAAGTATGCTAACTATACAAATAATTATTACTATACATATTGTCAAAACACGACCAATATCATGTAAGTATCGTCTGCAATACATATTTATTATAGTCGGCTTGTTTATCGTAAGCGGTGCTCAGTTTCCACCTCAATGCACTGGCGGTTCTCCAAACTCTTTCAACTGGTATTAGCCGTATGCCTACGTTGGACATTATTACGTCTCACAAAATCCCCGGGATACCGATACCTAAATACATTTTCTATGTTATAAGTATATATTGTATCAACGTAAGGTTTAGATATTCACTTATGCTTGTATATCTGTAAGTATGGGTATTTCGATATCACTTTTGGTTACACTTTCATTTTTCCGATATATTGAGCTATACGTTTATTTATTGACTTCTTTCGCTCGGTCGTTATTACTTTTCAGTACATTTAGATATTTCTATGTAGAGTCAGTGAAACAAGTTGGTGAACATAATGCTAACATCATGCTAACCTCCTTGCTAATGAGATGACAAATAAACTTCAATAATTTCGACCACCCACGATACCTATAAAATCATTAATTACATTTAAAACTTCACAGAAATGAACGCGATTGGTACTTGAGCGCGAATGCGATTGGTATTATAGAAACACTACCCATTCAACTATTATGCTTATGATCTTTTACTTACTTTTGGTGCTTTGAGGCGTTTGAATGAAACGGGATATGTTTTTTTTTCCAAAATAAAAAAAAATACCATAATACTGTCACTTACAAAAAGCACAATACATACAGCCGGCACGACTACCCCGTCCTGCTCGAAAACATATATCAAGGGCAACGCCACCTACCGGGTCTATTTGTGTTTTCGAATCATCTTAAAACCCATAGAAATATACATACGAATCTCATCCAAATAAGCCCAGTTCTTTAGGAGGATTTAGATGACAGCCGTATGGAAGAATTACGTATATGTATAAAGTTATAGAGGGAAGAAATGACGAGATTGTAAAAAAGGAAAAGAAGAGAGGTATGGTCCCTAGTGAAACGATACTCCTCTGACACGAGTGAGAACAATCCGAATGAAAATCAGCAGAAATAAGAGACATAATATCTAGGCTGAAAAACACGCTTACATTTCTAATATTGGTAGCCTACCGACGACGTTTACAAATACGACCGACCTTTCAACTTTTTATGATTTACTATGGCATAGGAGCTTATGGAAATGGTATGGAAGTTATATCAAAATCTGATAGCCTTAGGGATGAATTTCCTCGGAAACTATCGAGGAACATTGTTGCATGTAGGTATATCGCATTTTTCAAAATATAAGAGAGATGAGTTAAATTTTATTGAGTTGAAGAAATGTTTGAATTTGTGTTTCCATGTTTACTGCCATTTAATTTTTTAGATAATTGTAAAATTAACCAGTCGTTTTCTTTAAAAAATAATGGAAAGTAGGAAAAATAACATTAATACTGTAAATACACTGGTTCCAATATTTTTTGTCACTTTTAATTTTGAACAATCTTGTACAGATTATAATATAAATACCAGACATATAACCAGTTTTGAAGTTTGGTGCCTCCACATGATTAATAAAATGATTGTATAGTATATAGTATACCTACCTAGACTTCTAAAACAAGGTTCTTAATGAAATTGGGTTGCGGAATATCTCTTAAGTCGAATAAGACCTCGACAACGAAGACCTCCACATAGAAAACAAAAAAATTGCACTGACAGAATTAAAATGAAGCTCAGTGGGTTGATCCGATCACGTCAATTCAATCCCTTAATTCTAGTATCGGAAACGTCATTCATGGTGTAGAAATTTTAATGTAAACACAGCTACATTTTAGCATGACAATAAATACCATACACAACCATATATGCACGCTTGGAAATCCCCGAAGGGTTATGCAGAGGTTGTATAGAGGTCGCATGAAATAAGTGGCGAGTCTATTACTGTCAAGTATGTTTTTTAAATTTAGCGAGAATTTAAATAAAATAAGACTAGCTACTTAAATATTATATTAATAATATGGAAGAATGCCTGTCTAGCGTTAGTCATCTGATGGCAATTATATTAAAGACGTGGTTTACTAATGTAAATATCAAATAGGTTGGTACTTTATTAGATATCAAACGTCTTATCTATCCTTATGATTTTGGATTTGCCTTTTCTCTAATTTCCTTAGACTTCCTTAGACTCCGGTATTGTGCAAATCTTATGAAGCGTGATGAAAGATAACACGGAACTGATGTTCTTTAATTAAATAATTTATGATAACCTGTCATATTGATATAATTAGCGGCATCCTGAATGCTGATCGTAAGATTGTTAATGTAATTAACAGGTCGTGTGAAGCTGTGAAAGAGCTCGCGAAAGCCTGAAATCAGGGCATAATATTATAATAATTTATAGATATTAGATTTGGAGACAAGTTAGATAGAAACGATTAGAAAGTTACTCATTTATTTCTATGATTATGTTTGGTATTGATTTATTTTCTTTAGAACTTTTATTAAATACTAGCTTCTGCCCGCGGCTCCGCCCGCGTGGATGTCGGTTATCGCGACAAAACAGAGCCTATGTCCTTTCTCAAGGTCTAATGTACCTCTATACCAAATTTTATCAAAATGGTTCAGTGGATTAGGCGTGAAAGCGTAACATACAGACAGACAGACAGACAGACAGACAGATAGACAGCCTGAGTTACTTTCGCATTTATAATATTATAAGTATAGAGTATGGATTTATTTAGTCAGCTCGAGGGATATTTTTGGGATATTTTTAAGGGAGCCTATATGATGTTCAACCAATTAATTATTCTTGATTCGAATTTAAATCGGAATTGCGATTTATTGTTTGTACATGAGTATGGTAACTTCTATTCTGTAATAATTATAATTGTAGTATTTTTGTTACAAACGTTTATTATTTCAATATGTATAGATAGGCAAATTAACAAATTGAATATACTCAGTCTGGATTCACCATCAACGAGAGCTCTAATGAACGGTCCTGAACATATGCCCGAATGTGTCGTCCCTATGTGCTCGATTACCAATATCTTGATTATGCAGTGCAAGTTTGTTCTCAAACGAATTCTCAAAACCACTACAATCACTTTCACCTCCATGATTTTCATCTTCTGAATCTCGAACTCAAACAAATCAACCATAGCAAACAATTTGTTATTTACCGAAACTCAGAAGAGGTATTGGTTTTCTGAAACAGTTCATAAGCAACGCTCAACTACTCCACAACTAATTATGACAAAAACGAATTTACTTTACGAATTTTGGCCTTACCTGTAAGTTCAGGCAGATGTCTAAATGTATTTATAGAAAGTTCAAAGTTAACAAGTTCTTATGTAACACCAAAGAAACGATTCAAAACGACTGTAATCTGATAAAACAATAATATTGTAAGACAAGGATTTGATACAAACTTTGGTATTAATTTTATACCAGTATGTGAAATGCTAATAGAGAAAGCAATGAAGCTATGTTACTTCTTTTATTGCAATATTTTACGAGTTACGGAAGCACTGGAGGAAATTGCACTTCAAACAAAAAAATCTCAACGGAAGGCCTTCAGACTTTCATCTGCGTGCTCATACTCTGTAATTATGAAGTCAGATAAGTTTTATAACAGAAAAGATGTTTGAAATAACTGGAATGCCGTTAGACTTTAGTAACAATATATATATAAGTATATCTTTTTTATAACACATCAGACGTTTATGATGAAATATATCTATTGGCATTGCGAGGGTAAGATCGACTCGTATACCGTGGTGGCAAATGTCTATCGGTATTCCAGAGAAGGGTGTTGGTACATGTGGTAACTTTATAAAGGATGACACTCTTTTATTTCCATCTTCCGCTTTCGACCTTCAAGGTGCTTTGTTGATTTTCCTGTGTAAATGTATATAAGTATTTTGTGAATGTTTCAGCATATTAATTTTTTTATCATACTTTTGTCGAGTACCCCGTGAGGGCAATTTTAATTCAATAATTACCTACATTAATTAACGCGTTAACTAAATAAAACCAAAGAACGCACTTCAATTCGTTTAGAAACTCGCTTTGCGTAGAATGTAAATGTAAAACGGGGCACAAAAGGGACCCGTTAAATTTGCCCCGCAAACTTTCTCTCACTTTCAGTTAGGGTACAACTTCTGTGCGTACTTGTACCTACTTTAATAACAATTTGAGCAGCAATAACTATATGTAGTTGAGGTCTACTAGCTGTTTTCACTTGGGGAACACAAAAAATTGCAACTTTTTGAGCGCGCAACTACAATTTTACTCGATACTGAAATTCCATTTAGTAGCACTGAAGGAAAGATATTCGAAACTGATTCAGATGATATTATTTTCTATTATTTCTTTAGTATTCTTAATTCAAATATTTAGCAAATAATTACTGAGACAGTAATACATGTAATCGTGTGTACAGAATTTAACTTTGCACTAATTGACGTTGCAGTAATTAATTAATTCCCGTCACTATCACACCGTGTATTGCGATACGTCTGCAGGAACAATATTATCCGTGATACTCTTGTCGCTTGTCAGTGCTGACGTTTCCGTCGTTCATGAATCTATTATGACGATGGCAAGAGACGATGGTAGATAGTTGCTTTGACCTCACGTCTCTCAACTGTAGCAGTCTTTGCCGGCACTGTTCTAACCTAATAAGATCATATTACGTTGCGGACCTAGGGTCCAAGGGGTTCAACTGCCGTTTTGTCAACATGTTCTTGGCACAGTAGCTCCACGCAGATTGACGATATATTACACAAAGAAATAATATTTTTAATGTATTTGTTATTTAATCGTTCCAGTTTAAACACTTTCACAATCATTTTTAAATACTGAGAATATAATAAAAGATAAATAAAGACTATAATACATAAAAAAATTGATAAGAAATCGCCCTAATAACAACGTTATTACTTTACAAGAAGAAAACTTTATCCAAAGTTTTAATCACGGCTTTTTAAACCAAGTTTTAAACTGTAATACATCTAAATGAATAACGCTGTAGTGTTCACTGAAATTTTTTCGAACAAAATAAGATTTGAGTAACTTCGGACAATTTTAAATATATAAATCATTTACATTAAAATGTTTGGGCATTTTCAAATATGCACATCGCTGACTGCTTGTCGGAAAAAAGAGCGCCATAAAAATGTTGAGTAGACTTTTCGAATAAACGTATAAATAAGTATGCGTTTCTAAGTATGTACCTAACCCTTCCAATCGTAGCGGTATGATATTTGGTTAATGTTAGTCCCAGAATTTGTTTATAACCTGACCATAGACATAATTATACACATATATTGTAAAGGTTTATAAAGATTGTGAGATTAGTAGGTACATATTATATATTTCTTTCCCTCTGGAGATGGTATTTTCTTTTTAAAGAATTTTAGAACCGAAGTTACTAATATTCCATCTAACCCCTCCAACTAAGCTAAAATTGCTTGTGCTCGGAGTGGGTTCACGTCGGTAGTGTAACGGCCAGGATCAAACCCGAGACCTCTCGATCGGAAGGCCGACTCCTTAACCACTAAGCTACCATTGAGTTTAAGGAATAGCTATCCCATAACCTAACTTTTAGCCGAATAATAACGCGCAAAACTCGAAAGTAATCACAACCACTCTCCACTTTAAAAACTTATTCAATAGCACTCGTGCGTCACCCCCTTCATTGTGATATGCGAAAACATGACCACATTCATATCACAACTTTGAGATGCTTTTTTTCCCTCACACAATCTATGCTAGAAATTTACGAGTGCACTCTTCAGCAACAAGTTGAATACACGCAAAACTGTCATTTAAAATGCGAACAATAAATTTGATAGAATTTTAACTGTATTTGCTTGTTATTGATTTCTACTAGTAGTTAAGTTGTGCCATCACCAGCAAATCGTACTTATTGAATTCAATGTATTGGTATGAACACCATTTTGAGTACTTTCCATCTTTGCATCCATCTGATGCTGATTGTACCTAACAACAAACATCTATCCATTCTCAAAAACTTTCACATTTAAAATATTAATCAAACGTAGAATAATGCAAGTAAACAAAAAAAAACATTTTTTATTTGTGACTTAGGGTTTTTTTGTGTTATGACTATGATGAGCAAGAACAATCGTTTCAGGAAACGTGAGGGGAATAAACTATGCAAAGTTTTCAGTGAAGTACCGAAGTACGCCATGTTTTTATAATGTTATAAAAAAACACATTGCAAGCTTATGTTGAAACCTGCAGACATGAGTAGCATTTATAATCCCTCTATATATTATGTATGTTTATATAACAAGCTTGGTAAGATGAAGGGTAACACGTACTGAAACAATTTTGAGGGTCCTAATGAATTATAATTCGTTACTATAATTATGTAATTACAAAGGTTGTTAATGTGGGAGGGTTTCTTAAATTCAAAAGTAATTAATATAAGGCATGAGCCCCAGAACGGCCTAACCAACATTTTATCATAGATTAGGTGGCATATCATAAAAATACATTTTATTTTTTGTATTACTGTCATTACTAAGAAAGTAATAATCTTATTATAAATTAACGTTTCTTTTTGTCCTCTAAGGATTCGTGGACATGCGCCTGAAGATTCTATATTATAAAATACTATTATTTCGCTGCTTGCCTTCGTTTAGGTGCTCCTTGCGTTTCTCCACATCGATGTCGCTGTGGAGAAGAAGTTGGTAGCCTTGGACACCATGGTCTCTCATGCAGCTGGAGCGCGGGTCGGCTTTCACGGCACGCGTACATCAATGACATAATCCGTCGGGCTCTTGTCACCGCCGGCGTTCCAGCCGTATTAGAACCTTCTGGTTTGGTGCGCGACGATGGCAAGACACCGGATGGAATGTCATTGGTGCCTTGGAAGATGGGTAGGCATTTGGTTTGGGATGCAACATGTGCTGACACCCTTGCGCCTTCTCATCTTTCAGGTACTGCGAACTGTGCCTGCGCTGCTGCTGCTTCGGCTCAAACGGCGCAAATATAGTAGTTTAAGTAATAATTACATATTTGAGCCGTTTGGAGTCGAGACGCTGGGATCATGGGGTCCAAGTGCACGTCTATTATATAAAGACATAACAAAACGTTTAATAGACACTACTCGTGATCAGAGGGCTGGTTTATTCCTTGCGCAAAGGATTGGCATTGCCATTCAGCGAGGCAATGCCGCCAGCATTCTGGCCACCCTCCCGGTTGACGTCGATGGGGAGGAATTCTTTGACGCCTGAATCTGCAGTTTTGCACATATCTTGTTCTAGATTTTTAATTATAATATTATTAAGTATTATTATTATGTACATAATTGAAGTTTTATTATTTGAAATAACATTAGCTAGGCTATAAATATATTTTTGTTTGTTTGATCATATTATAATATGATTCTATGCAAATCGAGTACATACTTAACGCTATAAAATTGATTCAAATGATTCTATGCTATTAAACTGATTGCAATTAAACTTCTAAAAATGGTTTTAGATTAAACTGAGGGTTAAACATGCTTGTCAATAGCAGTGGTCAACTGAATCAGTAGGCATACGTGAAAGTAGGCTTATTCGATCACAGTGTAGAAAAAATAATTATTATTCAGTTATGGACGTATAAAAATAGGTAAAATGTGTTGAACTTGAATATGTGTGTACATAAACTTGTCTAAGTAAATACAGTTATAAAACTAACATCTAAGTAGTATTTATTAGATAATTTGAAGTTTATTCGGCGCCGTTCATTGCTCGTCCTCGGCACTTTCAAACAATATTTTCGCCGAAGTTTACAAGCAAGTGACTGTTACGAGCGTGTCCTCTTCAATTACTCGAAACAAGACTCACTCTTTGTTATAGAGTTTAGAACGCATTTTGTTAATTACCTACTTCATTGATCAATTAAAGCGCTCGTTGTCTATTTACTAATTGGGTAACAGGGGATTAAATACTTGTTAATTATATATCGGTTCGAGGATTTATTATGGAAATTCATGAATGTGTATTCTATTTCTTTATGACAAAAAAATTAATTGGGAAAGGAATGTAACAATTTAGACTGGTGTATAATAATAATATAATAATAAATATACCACAACATTCTACACGACGCTATGTAGGCCCATGGTAAGCTATTATAGCTTGTGTTATGGAATCTAGAATGCGGATAAACATACTTAGATACTTTTTTTTTTGTAAATACATACATATTATACATAGAAACACCCAGACCAATGCAAATAGCCATATTCATGCATACAAATATTTGCACTGAGCGGGAATCGAACCCGCGGCTCCTGCGTGGCAGTTGCCTACACTACCGCCACGCCACAGAGGCCGTCAATAAATAGATAGTAAGGTTAGAACTTTTAAACGTAGTCCTTTGTGAAGTATTTATCGAAAACGACCAACATCGCAATGTGGTTCCTGGTTGCATCAAAGCCTTTCTCCTCTACTTACTTTCCCTGTTGGATGGAGATTTTTTCTGTAATTTTCCAAATAGGTATATCAAAATTACACGTTTAGGAAAATTGTTGGAAAGACTGAAATAGATTCAAATTTAGCTTTTGGCATGCCTACACATTATGTACTTAAACATGAACTAGACACTAAAAAAAGTCTTGATGGAATACCAAATACTATTATAGTGTTTTTAAATTATTTTATGCGTTAGAAATAAATAACTAGCAATAAAAAGTGAATTCACTTCAGCTTCCATTTATAAGCTCTCATGAGAATACCTTAATAGTTCAGAACAGTCGCAAAATGGCTTCGTAAAAGCCTTTTAGTTAGATTTCCCTCTGTTTTTACAAAAGCCGAAATCTGGCGAGCCCTGAAACAATGAGTTTAGCGAGGAGAAGACTGAATAATGAAGCTACGATAATTTACTGTGCGTAATAAATAATCTTCATCGCGTTGTGGGAGCGCAGTATTTGTCAGCCCTTTAGCCCTTCGCTTATTTCTGACGATACGATCTGTTAATATTTAAGGTAGACTTGTAATTATACAAATTGGCTGAACATTGTTTTTCATTTCAGTGCGGTGAGCTGTGATGCTAGACTGTCAAGCCCCTGCTGCGAACCGACAATGGAAGTAAGCACTTTTTGTCAGAATATAAAGTGTCTTTCCTACGATAAAAAATGAGTTATTGATACTAAAATAATAAAAAGTAATCTATTCTCTCTCTATACTTCTTTATTTTATCGCTAATTTCGATTGCATAGAAAACTTGTGCTTATGGAGCCCATGCTTCGCTCTTTAGTTTGCATAAGTGACTGCAGCTGATTCCAATCTCCAAAAGTTTGTACCTTTTTTTTTCCGTGCGGTAATCCCCTCGGATACCTCCCCTGCCGGAGCTGGAAGGGGAGGTTATGTCAGACTAGAACCGACTAAAACCGCACGCCAACTGTGGGTCGTGGTGCTAGGCCGGAGGTGAGGTTGTGTGCCATGTGTGAGTTGAAAAAATAAAATACTTTTGACTTTTTTTTTCTTTGTCATCGACATATTCCTCGCACCCCGGCTGTCCCAGGGCCATCCCTTATGGTCTGGCCCTCCTTGGGAGGGGGGACAACGGTGTCCCCGACTCGCCCCCGGGATGGGGAGGCGCGCTTTTCAGCGCGCCGCCGCCGTGGCCCAAAAGTTTGTAACAGAGCCTCGTCGCCGATTAGAAGGTATACCAGCTTCCAGGTGAGCTTGACTCGAGCCGCGAAGGTTTGAATGAGGCCCGATATAATCATAGTGGTTTATTTAGTAACAGCAACAATAAATAACATAACGGTTTCCGGAAAGATCTTTGCGTAAAATGCACAAAGCTATAAAAAGTTGAGGAAAAATTGCCTTCCAAGTTTATGAATAGGCCATTTTTTATTTGAACTATGCAATATACACGGACTACGCTGCTTCTTAAGTGGTAGGGTAGGAAGTGATTTCGGAAAAGTCATAAATAATGAACGCCATGGGGTGATATTAAATTACGTACTTACACTAGTTAGCGTCATATGACTCTCTAAAAGCGTCAATACGCAACATATTTAATACGAGTGATATATCCATATCCATACTTTTATTATAAATGCGAAAGTAACTCTGTCTGTCTGTCTGTCTGTATGTTACGCTTGCACGTCTAAACCATTGAAACGATTTTGATGAAATTTGGTATAGGGGTAGATTAGACCATGAGAAAGAATATAGACTATATTTGGTCGCGATAACCGACATCCACGCGGGCGGAGCCGCAGGTATAAGCTAGTATAACATATTATCAAGATATTTAAACCAAAAACAATTTTTAAACTACAATATACTTCCAAAATTAAACTTTATTATACTTTCATTAACATATTATTGCTACCTTTGAAGAAATTGTTTGGCAACATCATCATAACAGAATTCATTTAGAAGATTCATAAGGCAGAATACTTGTGTTAATTATATTAAGTTGTACGTAATATAAAAGAGCGCCCGTGTCACGCTACCCCCTATCACGGTCATTCGTTCATAATGTTCATATAATGCGACTCCTGTCAGCTTCGCTTTTCAGATTTATTACCACTAACGACCGACATAATATAAGGATTATAATGTGATGATACATTCTGTTTTAAAGTGGAAAGATTTAGTATATAGATAATATGCTTTTTGAGATGTTTTCTGGGTACTGTCTAGACCTTTGGCCTTACAGCTGCTGAATGACGGTTGAGGATCTGACGCAGGTTTTTTTTATATAGGTCACGTCAATTTGACTGCAAAGTCTCGGAAAGAGGGTCACGATCGCAAACATGTACCATGTTAACAGTGATGGTACTCAGCTTGACGGCCTCATCAGATGCCTTTTCACGGCCCGCTTATAGGACCTGGGACTGTAGTAAGAAGGAAACACGTGAGCTGGCAGGGAGTTCCAGTTCCTAATGGTGCGGCATAGGAATGATTGACCGAACCGCTTGGTTCTAGAAGGTATTTTCTGCACCGTATGCAGACATCTAAGCCCTACACGTGTTATCCTGTGAAGAGTGCGACTTATTATATAATATATATTATATGAAATGCGACGACGAAGGAGAGGGTGCGACTAATTGGAAGAGTTCATCAGAGCTTTCACCATGGTAGAAACGGTAAAATACTTCCAAAGACGCTACGTCTCTACGCATCTGCAAAAGGTCGAGGGTGTTCGTGACCTCAGGATTCCCAATAATGCGGACCGCATGTCGCTGCAACCTGTCGAGAGCATCTAGTAAGAACCTGGCAATTATGCGTTGTTTTAAATTATACGGTGCTAAGCGTAGGTCATGTTAACTAGCTTTTGTCGTATTATAGCGTGTGGCAGAACTTGTCAATTGTAGAGTTCAAGAATGTCAATTTGAAACGCCATTTCATTATTCTTAGAATAGCTTTTTATTCCTAAAGAAACGGCGCGGCGGTATAATATTATCTATTCAGAGTCAATATTCTTAGTATTATGCATGGTAGAATATGAAATTGATTTACTCTCGAATATGTGGCTATTTAATCTAGGAATAAGCTTAACTGCGTTTGGTCGAACCGGGAAGGAAGGAGCCTTAAACATCCTGTTGAAAGGTCAGTCTCTAAATACAACCCTCTAATCAGCTATCAGGTTTGAACAAGGGTTTTCTTTAATACATAAGTGTTAATTACACCTTCATATGGTTGAGTGTACAAACGCGACGCATGTCAATATTTTATCAAAAATATTTCCGCTCGATAAAAATAACACAATTCGTGCTCAAAGTTTTGTTTGCGTTGATTTAATTTGAACGAATCAGCAAATTAATCATGTAGGTACAAACCTTTTCAACAAAATGTATATAGTAACACACCCCGTGTTTGGAGCCCCTACAAGATCTTTGGAGGCAAGTCATCCTCTGAACCTCACTTGCTAGAATGCATTCCTCGTGGGGTTAGCTTTTACTGCAGTCTGACTAGACTGCAGTAAAAGCAAGAGTAAGTGGACCTTGAGTTCTGGGAAAGCGGGATGCTTAAGTATTATATAAATCCGTATAATAAGTATTATATTATATTATATAAATCCAATATAAATTAATTTTAATCTTCATCACAAAACCGTGAAATAGCGCGTGAAAACGTGTCAATATTTCAATCTAAGTACCTAATATAATTTTGTAATATAATTAGAAGCGTGATTGCAAATGGAAAACCATATACGTCAGAACTAATAAGTTCGCTTTATAAACACACATTACGCGAGCGTGTATGAACTAAAGCTTATACTCGTAATTAATTCCATTGAACTTATTGCCAATTACATGTCAGTATCAGCCATTACCTACAGCCGCATTCAATTAGTCTAACTTGTATGGTAAGTAATTGTTATTGACTCGGAAATATTTCGGCCCTCTATTTTAAGCATTTAGGCTTTTGTTATTCCTTTTTCGTGTTCATTCATTTATAAAAGGCCAGTAACGTAATTATGACACACTTAGTTATAGGACATAGAAGTTCATCGTTTACTGCTACTATTTGAAATTAAGAAAAGCACTTTTTACGCTGTATTATCATCCTAACTACGGGTAGGTATATTTAATACAAAAATATTTTAAATTCTATCTGTCGGTCTGTTACGCTTTACCGAATAAACCACTCATGCAATTTGGTTGTGTTGGATGAAAGTTGGGGAATGATTTTCCTTTCATTCAATTTGCTATATTGGTTAGAGATATTTAATTTTGATCTGTGTGTGATTTGATTAATGCCTAAGTACACGATGTTATCGTTTCAGTTTTTAGCTGGTTTGATTACCCACATCCGAAAGTACTTAGCGAAAAGTTTCTGAAAATCTTCAAATGTGGTTCTTTTTAAAATAAAGATACATTTCCTTAGAATAAAATTCACTACCTACTAACGTATTTAGAGTACTTTTAATCTACTAAGGTAATAATACCCTACCTGCCTTGTAATCACAACCACCCCGAGGTTGAGTTTCTTTATTTGCGTAATATCGGCCCTATTTGGAGTAATGTTTGTCAGCGTTTTGAGTGAAAATCACACCTACGTGAATCTGAAGAGGGACAGTTTGACTGAACTTGAGAAACTTCGATAAAATAAACTTATCCCCTTCCACTGTAGGGTGTCGTTAGTATAGTATAAGTGAACTTTTTTTAAAAAGTTTACGCGAATGTCACTCATTGAAATAAAACCACTTTTTACGGAGAACTACCATCATGAGTCACACCGCGATCATGGCTGCTGAAAAGCAGCCGAAACGTCGGTTTAAAAGTAAATAATAACAAATATATCGCGATAGAATCCGTAAAAACTGGTTTTGTTTCAATCACCTACATTAATTTAGACTGTTTAGAAAATAAATACATCCAATTTCATTAATATTCTCAAATATCATGAGTTAATTCCTGTGTAGTATTTAATATTTATAGCTCATTGTGGATTTGTCTATTAATATCTAATTAGTTAATTCCACAACTAAATTGCTAACTGTAAAATATATACTTACCCTTTATTTTTTTATTTTTTTTCGTGCGGAAATCCCCTCGGATACCCCCCCTGCCGGAGCCGGAAGGGGAGGTTATGTCGGACTCGAACCGACTAAAACCGCACGCCGACTGTGGGTCTTGGTGCTAGGCCAGAGGTGAGGTTGTCATAAACATATCCCTCGCACCCCGGCTGACCCAGGGCCATCCCTTACGGTCTGGCACTCCTCAGGAGGGGGGACAACAGTGTCCCCAACTTGCCCCCGGAATGGGGAGGCGCGCTATTTAGCGCACCGCCGCCGTGGCCTGCTTCTGCTGGGGTGATAGGCGGCTCCACCCGTCACCCCCAGGCCCGCGCTCATGGGGGACGGAGGTCAGTCAGTGCCCTCCGACGCCCGAGTTGACTGCGCGCGCGGGCGGCGCGATCCGCGAGTCTCTCTCGCTCGCGCCGCCTCCTCCTCAGGAGGGGGGACAACGGTGTCCCCAACTCGCCCCGGAATGGGGAGGCGCGCTATTCAGCGCACCACCGTCGTGGGTAAAATATATACCCAGATACAAATATGATAACAAAAAACTTAAAATAAAAAGACTGTAACTTTAGGCATCGTGGAATTCGTCCCCATCAACCTCTACTGGTATCGTGCCCGAAAGGCT
Source organism: Eilema sororculum (assembly GCA_914829495.1). Lineage (NCBI taxonomy): Eukaryota > Metazoa > Arthropoda > Insecta > Lepidoptera > Erebidae > Eilema > Eilema sororculum. Next base: position 11,735,365 of record OU618543.1, on the reverse strand, counting down.
GGCGGCATTACCCCGTTGAATAACTAAATATATAATGGATCATTTCATATTGTTTTTTTAAGGAATACTGGGCACAATAATACAATTCTGTGGCCCATAAGAGCTACAAAAACGTTTCCAACTTGACGATTTCACAAAAAAAATATTAAATGAAATATTATGTAATATTATGTTACACTTTGTCTTAAGTGATATGGAAATAAGAAATTTTCAGAGCAGTTTTATCCCAGAAGATTTCTTAATATACAGCAGGCTACATCAGCCTCCAGGGAAGCGGTAAAGTTCATCGCTATATAGATATTTTTGTTCCATTAAAGTGTCTAATGAAAACATTATGTGAAAACGGTGGTAAAAGGAAAACGTTTAAGTTGATTATCGTTATTTCTAAAAAATGAAAAGAACTGTGATGATTACACTTAGTATGCTTTCAATAATCGGAAAAAATGGCTTTGTTTAAAAATCGAATATTATTTCATTGAGACTTTCGTGTTCATTTTCGATGATTCTGATTAAAAATACTTAGGATACAAAACACTTACTTTTTTTCTCAGTGTCCTTTCCCGTTACTGCCAAAATACACTAAATAATGGGCCCCACTACTAACCTTTGGATGCAATTACAAGTTTGAAGAATTCACTATTCTCATATCACTTAACGTTTTATGTACGTTTTCCGACTCTCCAACATACCAATTCCTACGTCTGTCGACATTCCAACGGCTACTAAAAGAGAGTTTGTATGACTATTTAAAGAGCGTAGAGAGCAAAGTACATATCTACTTTGTAGCATCTAATGGTTGAGATAGTATACGGCTGCACACACTCATAGACTTGAAAGCTATTCGACGTTGTTATAGCTTTTAGTAAGCTTTTATGTCATTTAACGTTCCATACGAGAGGGGAGGTAAATCCACCCAGATATTTTCAGATTAAACAATTTGCGCAAATTGTTGGGATTTTGAATTTGCAAGGTGCATACCTGAATTTTAAATGAAAACTAGCTTTTGCCCGCGGCTCCGCTCGCGTGGATGTCGGTTCCCTGCAATTATTCGAATTTTTCTCAACGTACAAACCTTCGCTGGACTTCCACAAATAATTCAAGACCAAAATTAGCCAAATCGGTTCGTGCATTCTGGAGTTATAGCGTCAGGAAGGAAAACCCGACTTATTTTTATATAGTAGAAGATATAATGTCCGCAGATAAATCGCGATTCAGGCTGAGTGTCATTCTAGAATACGCGCCTAAGTGTTTGTTCGCCACCTGAGCAACATAAAAATGCAATAAAATATCATTACCAAAATAATTGCATATGGTAGATATACCAAGCTGTCACTTTTATGATAATGCTCTCGTTTCCTGGACATTCATAAAAGTTCATCATGTATCAATTTATGGCCTGTTCGAGTGATAAATATTTACTCGGCGTCTATTTTACTGCTCTGCCATCTGTGAGAGTATGAATAATATCTCAAGTTACTGCTCAATATATTTTTTATAGTAACGATAAATAATAGACTACTTTAATATGTGGTTCGTAATGGCAAGAATTCATTGACTTCGGTGATGGGATTATAAGTGACACTACCGGCCGTTATGAACGAACGTCTCTTGGATTTTATTAAGGAATGTACCTACTCACTGAGTTTAAAGAATGTTTTATCCTAAATGAAATGTCTAATAATATAGAAACTTTTTTTTTATTTAGTTTGTTTGTTTGTAGGTATACCTATATTTTGTGCAAGTTCTGAACTCGATTTTCATTGACATCCGTAGGGTACTTTTATAGATTTAAGCATTCATAGGGACGGACAGACAGCGACAGCGACTTTGTTTTATACTATGTAGTGATGTCACATAAAAATCCAGTTATATCCACAAGGAAATTCAAAAGATAGAGTTATATTTTAATTCTACTGCGCTCCACAGTGATCTAGCAGCATTTTGACGTCATAATCGTTGGACAGAATAAAAAAAGAACCATTTAGTAGAAAGTATGCCGGGCTTAAAACTAAACAACAACTCATAGAAACCTCTATTATGGAGTGGTATAACAATGCCACAACCCAGCAACTGTAAAAGTCTACATTAAAAATATGCCTCGACGCACACAATCTCTAATTGCTACAAAGGTGACTGCAATACAACAAAATATTTGAAAATATTTTTAATACTTTATGCAAACTATCAAGTAGCAAGTTTATGTAATGATTTTTATTATTTTTTATACATAGGCAAAAAATATATACCTAACATGATTTCACTTCGCTAAATGTGCTAAATGTGAAGTTTTTCATCAAAAATATATAATCATCCTAAATATAGGTTCCTTCGTATGAACGTCAGTCGCAGCTGAGACTTCAAACTGGGTTTTCTTTATATCTTTCTATTTTAGTTGAAAATATAGTAAAAATGTGAGTAAAACCAACAATCTCATTAACTGAAGGAGGAGAATATATTGCGTATTTATTCATAATTAGCCTATAACCTTCCTCGTTAAACGGTCTATTCAAAACAAAAAGCATTTAGAAATCAGACCAGTACTTCCTGAGATTTCTGGTGAAATGTAAGCCAGCGCCAACTAAAGCGATTGTGCTACATAACATGACGTCACACACGTCTAGCGCGAGCCGGTCCGCGATTCGATATTTTTCAGAACTTTGAATGCCTGTAAAATCTTAACTACTTGGTATTTTTGAATGAAACAAAAAAGTTGTATTTATATATGTACGCGCTATACTGTAACATACTTTCAAGTAATTTTGCACACCTAGTAATATTCTCCATTCTCTAGTATTTTTCAATTATATTTTATTGTTACAGTTACAAAAGAGATCCAAACACGTCCCACCAAAGTGGCACACCACAAATGATATACTACCTCGATTCGTCCGAATTACGTCTGAATACACTGGGACGGAAATCTCTCGACTAACCATGAGGGATGCGCGCTTGTGCTCTTATCTCTATTGTACTGTAGGTATTATGACATTTTTATGTTACTTATCAAGTTTCTTATATTATACGTTACTATTATATCTTAATATATACAAAGAGGTAACCAATTACTGGAAATATTCGACATAAATTAATATAATTCATTAATTTTATTGATGTTGAATTTTAGGTCAAAATTTTATGTAGTTTTGGGTATGTCTATTAGTCTAACCACTTCTGAAGGTGTCACCTCGAACCCGGAGATTGCCCTGGGTGAGTCGGGGTGCGAGCGTTATAGGTAATCTCACACCCACGGCCTCTGAAGACCCAAGACGGGGTTTGGTTTTCGTTGGTTTGAGTCTGACATCATGATCCGCACGACATCCAAAAAAAACGTATAACCGTTTGCGAATTTACAAAATATGATAAGCTTTCAAAATCTAAAAGAAGTTAAAAGTTTACAACCGACTCCGAGCAGAAGGTAGGTATGTGATTCTCGTCCTACAGTAGGCATCTATTTTAAAACCTATACAAAGATTTTTATATAGTTTAAAGGTTCTTAAATCTTCAAAATGCTTTCAGTTTCTGAAATTACACAGCACACTATAAAACAGAAATAGTTCCACAATGTCCCTACCGGTGCTTACACTAAATCCAGAAAATAGCGACCTTGCTTCCAAGAATTGCATTGTCTTTAATGAGCAAGCTTTAATAGCAGATTTCAACAGAGTCTCGGAGACCGAGTAATTTTACCCATTTTACTAAAATATAGTACTAGGATTAATTACGATGTCGTGTAGTACTAAGGTTGAGAATACTTCCAAACTCCGTGTATGCATAACCCTGAACCGAACATTTCACTCATCTGGGCCGAAACTTGTAAAGTACCTACTTTACTATCGAAATTGCTTGATGTACTCATCAACGCCGAGACGAAACTAGGCGCTTGTGAGTTTCAAGTTTCTAGGAATAAGTTAGCATCACAATTTATAGTATAGGTACCTGTCCCTCTAGATAAGTGGCACAATCCATAGTAGGTAGAATATAATAATAAACGTATGGGAATGACACATATTTTGACGATTATAACATTTATGATAGTCGTAAACTTATGTAAATTTTATAGAAATAAAACCACTTTTTACGGATTCTATCGCGATATATTTGTTACTATTTACTTTTTAAACCGACGTTTCGGCTCCTTTGCAGCAGCCACGATCGCGGTGTGACTCATGATGGTAGTTGTCACATAGTTTGAAGTATAAGTTATCTCAAAGGTCAAAGAACACATAGCTGACATAAAACACCAACGCTCAACAAAGTCAGCTGTATGTGAACACGCGCAAAAAGGCACCAACCATTACCTAAGGTTTGATAAACCACAGATACTCGCCAAAAAGTAAAAGGAAAAGGCTTTAATTTTAAAATGAAAAAATAAAATAAAAGTATGAAAAATAGTAAAATTGAAAACATGTTGTTCTTTTAATAAATATATAAGTATCTACCTATGTCAACATGTGTACAGTCAGCATCAGAAAAATGTTGACGAGTAGAGTACTCAAAATAATCTTAAAACCAAAATTTCAATATTATATTGATAATTAGAGTACTCAAAAAGTTGTAAGCATCCAGAGTAGTCAAACTATCATAACAATCGGTCTTCCAGAAACATGTAAGTAAACAGAGTGTTCATTTTCATATACACAATCACGCTACTCAATGGTATCTAGTCAAACAAAGTGTTCAAAATATCTGGACAATGTCATTTAATCGCATTTTGCATCCCTTTTTTACTTATGTAGCCATCCTTTACACATGATGATGGGATAATGTGAGATAGATGTATAAGTTAGAAAAGGATAGAAAATCTGTCAAATTAATGACAATTTCTTTTGTATCTTTTATAGTTGCCAGTTACTTAAGCCATAAACTATCCACTTGAATTTGGTGAGAAAAGAGTATGAATACTTACGTAAAAAATAAAGGGTCCTGCAACGCAAGATACACCTATGTACTATAAAATCCACTTCTCGTATTCTCTAATACGCATTATGACTACATCGACATGACATAGACGCAAAATGTCTACTCTTTGAAAATAGGTACAGTTAGATACGAAACTATTGTACAAACATATTATAATAGAGTGTTTTTTTATTATAATTTATAATAGAAGTTTTTTTTATACGTCATAAACCGCAATTTTCACCTTCTTTCTCTTTTTCTTTCTCTCTGAAATAGTTATTAAAATTAAACCTATTTTATTTTTACTTTTTACCCGAAAAGAGACCTTAAGGCTGAAAAGATTTCGATGAAAGTGGTCACAAATAAAGGTATATAAGAGTGCATGAAATATAAATCGGTACTAAACCGTGAATTTTTGGCGCTATATCTAATGGATTTTGTTATTTTTTAAAATTAAATAATGTATAGAATACAAAAAATACATAAAAAAGACCAAAAAAGCAGGCGGAGGTATCCATTTGTAATTCATAAATCCAATGATAAGGGTTCCGCCTGCTATCAAACTTATTTCGGTCTTTTCAGGAGCAGTCGTGTTTTTTATTTTTAATAATTATTCAATCGACAGAAAAATTTAGAAATACGGAACCCTATTCCATGCTATGATTTATATTAATACTAGCTGTGCCTGCGACTTAGGCCGCGTGGACTTATATCTACTTATGTAGGTTTCAAGTAATTTACACATCATACGAGTATTTATTTCTTACGTATTCATACTCTTTTCTCACCAATGCCCCCTTGCATGTTTATGGCTTACAACTGGCAACTATAAAAAATACAAAAGAAATTGTCATTAATTTGACAAATTTTCTATCCTGTTCTAACTTATACACCTATCTCATATCATCCCATCATCATGTGTTAAGGATGGCTACATAAGTAAAAAAGGGATGCAAAATGCGATTAAATGACACTGTCCAGATATTTTGAACACTTTGTTTGACTAGATACCATTGAGTAGCGTGATCGTGTATATGAAAATGAACACTCTGTTTACTTACATGCTTCTGGAAGACCGGTTGTTAAGATAGTTTGACTACTCTGGATGCTTACAACTTTTTGAGTACTCTAATTATCAATATAATATTGAAATTTTGGTTTTAAGATTATTTTGAGTACTGTACTCGTCAACATTTTTCTGATGCTGACTGTACCTACAGCTTTTTGTTTATCGTGTATGTTGCGGCCCTCTCGGTCCAAAGTGCGTTGCGGTGTAGACAGAATACAAAATGTACAGCGATGAGCAGCCCGCACATAACCTTCATTCTAAGTTTGTTGAAACATTTGGAAAAGATTAGAACATTATAATTAATTATTGCTACAGTTTATTACTGTGTTTAATATTTCCTTCCGTTTGAAACATTAATCACCAGTTCAGTTTCTAGATGATGTTTTAATCATGCATAGAAATAAATAAATAATATTCATTTTACTCCAACCCTGATATTTTATATAAAAATCTGGCCAAGTTTTGTGTGTACACGAATGTTGTTAGTAATTTCTGTAAATTATATGATAACGTTTAATAAAAAAAACCTTTAAAAAAGCTATTTAAAATAATCAAGCGTTATCCTGATTTATGATTTTTTTTCGCCCGGCTATAATAAATAAATCATTTAAAGGTATACATACATAGACATTGATACCCAAATTACGACTAGGTGAGGTGTTTCTTTTAATATACAACACTGCTATACAAAGGTCCCTTCCATTCATCATCGTCACCGTCTTTGCGTCATTGCCAGTTTGGAATTGAGCTGGGTGTCCGCTTACCCCTTCTTCTCCGTCTGGTTTGATTTGGGCCCGTAAGGTGCCATAAGTAGGTACGGTTTTATAGGTTCTGACCTCACAATCGAACCGGGCGGCGGCGGCGGCGCCATAATCTCGACCGTCTACTATCAGAAGATGTTCTAGCTTACAGGTGAGACTGGCCCGCCCCAAAAGTCTTACTCAGCACGTTTTTTCATGACGAGATTTTGGCATATTATCTATTCTGTGATTTTGGCTTCTTTTGTTATTGGTAGTCGTAAGCGCACCCACGTATTTAATAGTTTCAAAGAATACAACGCGAGGTCGTAATCATAATGTCTTACTGTCTACATAAAGATTAATCTTATCTGTTGAAGAATAAATTAACACACTTTGAAAATCTGATAACCTGCAAGAAAATTACAGGCATTAAAAATATAATATGAATAATTATAATAACAATGTAGCTGATGTTGTATGAAGAGAAATTCATTTTGTACTCACCACCCTAAAATAGAACGCTCTTTCGAGTTTTGAAGACTCAGATTTGATCTCTGTTTTATTCAGGGTTAAATTGAATGAACGCTAGATTGGTAGGCCACTTGTTGAACGCGCAATGTTCCGTCTAATCTATATAATAGTCACAACTCTAAATAGAATTGCGAACTTGTGCAAATATAAAATGATAGGCAATCAATTTCATGTTCACACTGTTTATTACTATGTGAAGTAGAAATATACGGTTATATTAATAAGATAATTTATTATTGATTTGTGATTATTAGTGGTGCTCTCAACCTTATAAGGGTTACACTGGAGAGCATAGAGCTGCCCAAGAGCCAATCTAATCTCACTTGTAAAGCACTTCACCTGCTGATTTATCGAACGAGGCTGTGGCATACTTTTAACGGACTGTTCTGGTCGTTAGAACTGGTCTTATACTCAGTAGATCAACTTTTTGTAGCCTATACGGATATGGGGTTCAATACCGAGAGTACAAGCATCAATTCTGCCTTAACTACATTAAAAATGTTTGAAATTGTTTAACCGCTTCCTCTACTCAATGAATTAACGTGCCCACACTTTTGGTAACTGTATGAGCTGAATCCTTTTGAAGTTATGTAGCTTTGTCGCATGTAGGTAGGTAGATGTACGTGTGTGTATTTAGCTGTGTGGGCGTCACGTGTTGGCGTGATAATTAGATTGAAATTAGACCAACAGGAGGGTCAGTCAGCCCGCAGAGAATTCTCCGCTAGAATTTGCCTCCGCAAAATCTCAAGTACCCTTAATATAAATGAGTGTTGTAAAATATTTCGCTGTGATTTTGTAAGTTAAAGAGCTAATCTTTAATCTGTCTGGTCTTCACTTTTTTAAGATTTTCTACAATCTTTTAAATTTGTTATTTTTACGCGTTGCTTGCTGAATTGCTAGTGGACAGTCGTTGTAGCCTATGAACGCCTCTAATACCAGAAAATGTAATGGTGACTATTACAAAAATTAACTAATTGAAAAAAAAACTTCTTCCTATACCATGTTTCGACCCTGAACCACGGTGTTTGCCAAGATAAAACAACTGAGACCAAACTGGATAGAATTTGACCAATCAGTCTTCCCTTGTTTTTTTTTTGAACGCTTACTCATAGAACAGTGCAAGTTAAATAAAAGCTAGTCCAAAAGATCGAATACATAGGGAAAAAGAAGAATCATCTCGGGCGGAACTCGAACCCGCAGTTTTTCCCTTACAGGGGGAATGCCTCGACCAATTCGGCTACCGAGACACGCCCGATGTGATTCAAATTTCCCATCTTATACGTCTTTAAGGTGACAAAAGAAACTGCCATGTTATGTTCAAAAAGTATGTAATTATATGTAGAACGGTATGTTATATAACTATTGTTAAAGCAGTGTTCTTTGATACCATAATTTTCGTGAATAACACAAAAAACGAAGTCGAGATAAATACTCTACTTTGAAAGCTTCTTAACAATGCTAAACACTGGAAAGATATGCCGGAAAATATTGTTATGACATGATTTGTTCCACGAAATTCTAAAAATAAAGGCACGCAATTATTCCGAGCCGTACTATTCTATTTTATAACAATTGTGCTGTTATCTGTGTACAAGGTTCAGTTTTCCAAGTCTACAAAAGAGGGTTTAATAGTCAGAGCTCGGTATTTGCATGCATTAAGGGCGCAGGTACAATATTCCCTGGCCCAAAGCCGGCTTTAATGTCGCCATCAACAAGTGCCTCATAAAATTGTTGCGCGCTATTGTTAACCAAGTCTAAATTGATTATAGGAGGTTTTGGCGTGTCATTGACATGATTAACTTATGGCTGGGCGTGTTGCAATTGCTAAAAAATACCTTTATCTCTATTGCACAGTAAATTTATATCTACAACATGGTAACTTTAGACTTTTACAATTATAATTTATTTATTTTTCTCTAATTCTTTCCACTTACACACAGGTTTAAAAAAATTGTTATTATTTTATGGTTTAAAAATTCTTTATATATAATTAAATATGCATAGAAAGTTACACAAGTCCATCAACTCGGTCAAAACATCAAGTTTTGATAAGACACTGGTCTAGTCCATTAGTACTGGCTGGCAGGTACAAGCGAGTGTACATAATCTAGTCGAAACAGAGAGGTAGATCAAAGGTAAATAAAAGTGTAAAGTTTACCTTTGAACTGTCTGAAGTTTCAGTGATCACACACAACTGCTGTATTATTTGCCAAAAGTATAATTTTATAATAATAAATTTATAAGCGATCGAATTAGAATGTTGACCATGAATCTGCTTACCAGCTACCGACTCCTAGGTAGTTAAGTATCTAATGTAGGTGTACGTAGGTAAGAGACACCTTTCTAGATTGTGAACGAGTCAATGTATTATGGGATCAACGTATCCTTAATTAGTAATATGAAATGGATAGTGTACACATAAACACCGTATTAATGATTAACCATTAAAATCACGCTCCAAAATAAATAAACGCTGATAAATAATGCTTTTCATGTCATAAAATTTAAAGAAATTACAATAAAATATCAACTTTTTATTATGTTATCGTGCATAATATATGCTTATGAACCTTTTTGTGATGATAAATTTAATAATTTTGTTAACTTTAACAATTTTCGTTTCTATCCATTTTGGTGGCCCAAAATGGAATAATTCCTTTAGCAATACTTGAAAGTATGCACAATCAACATCAAATCGATCTTGATGAACAAAGAACTCAAAATGATCTTAATGCCTTGAATTTCCCCGGTTCCTGTTGATTTATTCTTCTGATATTTGGTACACACCTTTAATTTTAAATCAATAAATACGTTTGATTTGCTCTTAATACTTTCTGACACTGACTGTACCTTGCATAGTCGTGTATGGGCGTGTCTTGAATACAAAGTACTGTCGTAAATGTTCATGTCGTGTCCGGTATCTTGAGCTTCATCATAACAGTGAGGCATATGAGCGTGAAGTTTCATGTGACAGTGACTTCACTTCTACACAGTGACGTTACGATGCGACACTGATCGATGAGGCCCACCGATCACCGATCAGTGTATGGATGAAACTGAACACACCTATGATTGACTGTGCTTTCCTGGCTTGAGCCATGCCATTAACGTGACGATTCAGTAATAAGATACGCGATATGCAAGTTGTTGCACTACAATATTTATAAATGTTTGTAATATTGTAATAGTAAATTGATGCCCGAGGTGACTATAATGATGACCCTCTTTTCCTAGATTTTGGCCCTCAGCTTACATAAAAAGTAAAAAGTATTTACTTCACGAAAAAAGTGCTCAACACGCCGAAAGAAGTTTTCACTTCAAAGGTCACATGTGAATTGTCACAAGTTGTCAAATAGGTACTACTAGCCGTATAGAATTTAAAAACTATAACGTTATAACGTTGTTGTTGTACTTTAACGAACTGATTTATTAAATGCGGTGACTATGGCGCGAGTACCATGAATTTTCTTCACCAATAAAAACAAAAAAAAATATTTATTTTAAATCACTTCGAAATTATGTAAGTAGATAAATAATTAATTCGTTTTCAATACGAACCTGACATAATAACGTGGGATCAAGCTCGACTCTCGAGTCGAAAGGTTCTCGAAATAACAAAGCGAGTAAATAAAATCTTGACACATAAAGCCTGCAGATTTGATATTTGTCACGCATTTTCCACTTGGTCTGTAAGGGCTTGCCTGTCAGGGGTCTTTTGTGGGATTTCAATATTTTCAACGTGAAATTTTATTCCGCTTTATACATTTTTGAGAATTTTTCAGCTTAATTAATTACAATAGATGTGTTATAAAAGTCATTCAAAGTTTTATTGTGTATTAGGTATCCTTTATTCCTCCTGCTTAGTATGCGTTTGTAATAGAAATTATTGGTTTTGTGCTACGGACGAATGAAAAATGTTGTTTATATTATAGCTTTTTCATTGTAACCTGTAGGTACAATAGCTTCAGTGGCTGGTTTTTCTAGCTATTGTGAATAGGTTGTTATTAGGTTTTATGTTATCTCGTCACGGCTTCAAGATAATTATAAATCTCAGTGTATACTATTATCGCGATTTGTTTGGTGTTATTTTTATAACTTACACCGATCCCGACATTCTGGTTAATTTTCAACAGTTATCGTTTTTAGTCACGGTACAAAATAAATCGTGGTTTAATTTGATAAAAATATATTTATTTCCTTATGTAATATTCTTATAAACTTCCGATATTATAGGTACTTAGATAAATGTAACGTGTGTTAGTGTAACGTAAATTAAACCAAGTGAAAAATGTTTGTGCCTGCGGCCGGCGTGCGGCGGTATTGGAACTTATGGCGGCAGTGGGTTGCGGCCCTATTTGTTATAGGACAGCGCACCCAGCCGCACCCCTCGCTGTAACCTGGAAAGTAATATACTGAAAGCGTACTGTTATGTAAATTTGCACAGTGAGCACTTTACATTACAGCATTGTGATCTAATTTTTATTGAACTGTAAATAAATTGAAAAGAATTCAGTGGCCATACGTATAATGAGGCATTTAGTAAAAGTTTTAATTTTTTTCTTCTCTTAAATTTGTTTCGGCTATTTCGTGACTGCAACTCACCTTATTAAGCATCAATCGACACTCAAAAGTAGCGACCACCATTGCTAAGCACATAATCTGGAATGGTGGCACCAAACCACCCCAAATGAATGAGAGCCTTGTCAATAGTTCTTGCCAAATACCATTTCAGAAGCGCCTAGTTGATCAGCAATGGTATGTGGTACTCATAAACTTATAAGAAAAAGGCTTAAAAAAAATCAGCTGAAGAATTTGCCATAAGTTCCAAAACTTTTACATTTTCACTCTTTTTATAAATCAGAAAGGGAAAGGGTGAACACCAAAATTAAACGTTTGAAACATCTATCCACGATGGCCGTAGGCACGGCTCACAAGATTAATTATAACTTATTTCAAGTTGTTTGTGAATATATAATTGGATCATATTAAATACACATAGCTACACCTACCAAGCGAGTGTAATCTCAAAATCAATTTGGATTTATTTCGTTCAACGAAATCATTACCTACCTACGTAAATTGTTTACAAGTTTAAATTTGTAACGTTAGCGAAAGAATACTTTATGAGGAATCCAGGGCAAACACGTAGTCTTTGGGTATATACATCTTATACATAGTAGGTTTGTGTTATATATATCTATATATAAAAGAAAGTCGTGTTAGTTACACTTATTATAACTCAAGAATGGCTGTACCGATTTGGCTGAAAATTGGTGGGAATGTAGCTTAGAATCAGAAAACGGACTTTTCATCCTTCTCGACCTTCATTTTATCCCGGGTGGGTAGGATAGGTTCCTGAGGGTCGTGGTCACAGGATCAGAATATCTGTGACATTGGTACATTTGCTTGAAGTACCAGGCTCTCAGAAACTTTAAGGAACTTCATCTGGGTTGCGGGAACGGGAGAAGTGTGTCTTATATCTTTCTGTTCCGAACTTAAAGCGGACGAAGTCGCGGGCAGAAGCTAGTGGTTCTATACTATCCCGATATTAAGTTCAACATATATAATGAAATGCATCGATAAAACTAAGTAGCTGTGACAGATTTATTACAGTTTCGGCTTTTTGTTGGTTAAGTGAGGTGTTCGATAGTAATAAAAACTTTTTTCTTCAACTAAAGAATCCAGGGATATTCTCGCTAGAACATGTACGAGTATTTCAAATACGTATTGCTGTTTCTATCGGCTTGCAGGATGAAGTTATGTATGGGATAGCGTGAGATATTAACCTTTTTTGGCTAGAGATATTTAATTACTTGCTAGGTAATAGATTTTGGAAATGACGTTATTTTTGGAAATATATTTTTTATTTATTTCAGAATACATATAATTTAATTATACTTAACTTAACGCTTAAGCTACCGGAGCAAAGCTGTGTGCGACACATGTAAGTTTATTTCAAGGTTTATGTTATTATATTATTTTTTTATTTCCTTCGATTGTCTGTAAAGGGGCTTTAATCGAAGGAAATAAATAAGCCGAAACGTCGGTTTAAAAGTAAATAATAACAAATATATCGCGATAGAATCCGTAAAAAGTTTATTTCTACAAGTTATATGTTATATTACCTATCTATATTGTACTAATAGAAAATTAAATCATTTAACGACAAACTTGGAGAAGAATATTGGTTTAGTTAAGAGAATATTTTAGTTTACAAATATCTTCGAATTTAATTAGGTGTTGGATCGCGCCTTTGAGCTGTGTGTTAAGTAACTAATATCAAGAAGTAATTTAATCGAGTGAAAGTTGATGCGTATGAAATTGCTTATAAGAAACGCTTTATTATATTATTTTGTTCTTTTTTTTAAAACGTTGCGTTAAATTAAAAGACTGCCTATTCAATAAACTTTTGAAGGTATTTGTGTTCAAGCGAACGGACGGCTCACCAGAGTAATTTGAAACTTTTTTCTGAAAAACACTAACAAATAACCAGTGAGGTGGGGTGGAAAAACTAGTGGGCCACAGCACTCATAGATTCATAAGTGCCTTATACCTACATACTGAATATGGAACTTTTTTAATTTCACGCTTGATTCGAAAACTTCCATGTAAATGAGGACATCCCGCTGGCAAGAACTCAATGTTGTGTCAATCTACATAATTGTTTTTGAACTTCATTTCAAAGTATTGAATGTAAATTGTTCCATTTAATACAAAGTGAAAATGACATATGGCTCCAGTATCAGTTTTTTTTTGTGACCAGTTTCGCCACCAGGTAATAAAAAATAAAAAAAAGTTTTAATCAAACGTAATTCTTAGTAAACATGGAATAATAAAAACAATTACCAATAGAACCTACTTGATGAGATAAGTTGTTTAGCGTGCTTTCATGCATGAGACAAGAATTAAAAATAATTTACATCAGATAATGTAAAAATAACCTCCCTTGAATTTTAATTTGCTTTTGTTCTAATGGTTCCAAACAACAAAAGAAGAATTTTCTTTACCCAGAGCAAAAATGTCGAACTCTCGCAAAACATTCCAACGACTCAGTAAGAATTTGAGATTTTGTAATGTTAACAAATGTACTTTAGGTCCACTCCATGGGCCGTACCACCAAATAATATTGAATTGCTATTATGAATTATGTAAGTATAAACACGATAAGGACCCATTTATTAATTAAGATCTTGAGCTATATTTTCATGATTAAAATTATTATAAACGCTCGTTATAAACGCTAAAGAGAATACATGAAAATATAACTAAACCTTACATACTTATTTATATAAGTAAGGTTTTAATTGAATAACGGTAAAGATTAGCACAACAGTCACCTTAAGGAATTACCATTCTTGATTAAAAATTACACCATAAAAATGAGTTTTTTTAGTCTTTATGATTACATGGCCCACGATAAACATGTCGATAAAAGAATTAATGGATGAAATGTGGGTGACAATGCATATCTGTCGACTCCTTCAGAGATCTGTGTAACCTTGTGTGTATCCATATCCATACTAATACTAATCCTTACTAATATTATAAATGCGAAAGTAACTCTGTCTGTCTGTCTGTATTTCTGTCTGTCTGTCTGTATGTTACGCTTTCACGCCTAACTACTGAACCGATTTTGATGAAATTTGGCATAAGGGTAGATTAGACCATGAGAAAAGACATAGGTTATGTTTAGTCGCGATAACCGACATCCACGCGGGCGGAGCCGCGGCCAAAAGCTAGTCATAAATAAATGCTTTTTCTTTCTTTCTTTCAGATATTCCTATTAAGTATAGACAAATAATTAGCTAGTCAAAAAAAAAATCAAATACAATATAAATTACAATATAAATACAATATAACATTATAAATTATATAATCACGCCTTTATCCCGGAGGGTTAGGCAGAGGTGAATTAACACTCACATTTCACCAATCATTGTATTCGGCCCCACATAATAGCGTGTGAGCCTATTGCCGTATTTCGGACACTATTATTGACTCGAGCCATGCATCTGTGGCTGAGTCTGGGCCGTATATATATATATATTGGCTGATGTTAAACAGTCCTATTCCTTAGTCGCCTTGTACGATGCCACATAGGAAGAGATGGGGTGCCCGAATTCTACTCTGCCGGGAACCACGCGGCCATAAATTAAATAGGGATATGAAAAGAATAATATACACATGATTATCAATATTGTAGTGATTCGATGATCGCAAAGAAATACATGAAGAGATCAGAATGACACTATTGTATTTGTGGACTAGAACAATAATAATACGAGTATGAGTAATGTCGGAGTTGCCTAACAAAGTCCACAGACCGCTATACTGGAACACTTCAGTTATTATTGGAATCTCTTAATACTCGTAGACTGGACGTCATGCAATAACGTACTCATATCGGTTCAACTGATTCGGATATTTTCTGTTCGAAATTGAAATATGAAAAGTTTTGAGCTGATTCGCAATTATTTCATTCAAGTCTCCGTCTATATTTATGTGCAGTGAGTGCGAATTTCTACTAAGACTCAGGGAAGAAAAGTGACTTCAAAAATTGGGCTTTCATAAATCAAACCATTCATTCAGCAAATAAATGTCCAAGGACTCTTTTACACGTCAATAACAGATTTACGAGCTTAGCGAAGATTCTGAATTATGAGAGTTGATGGAAAACGGTGCATTTTGAACATGTATACATAAGTGTACATAAGTGGCTAAATGACGAGAAAAATAGAACTGATATTGTTTTGACTATATTGGCATTTATCTAAAACAGACAGGGCTCGATGTTCGATTATCATCCCAGGATAAATATATCATCATCTCAGCATCCAGCTCCGTCTGTTTTTTTTTAAAATAAATAATTGTTTACTTAAAATAGTATCTTCCTGATTACATTATAATGCGTAAAGACGGTGGAACGGCGGTCGGGCTCTCCGTCTTTGGAATATTCCAAAGTAGTAGCGGCTGTACCAATACGTAACTATCTGCTACGAATAAGACATTTATTACCAAGTACCAAGTGGTACCAAGCCGCGTGGTTCCCAGCAGAGTAGAATTTAGTCCGCCCTATTTCTTCTCATGCGGTGTCGTACAAGGCGACGAAGAGATGGGGCTGTTTAAAATCTAACAGATATATACAGCCCAGACTCAGCCTCACATGCATGGCTTGAGTCAACAATAGTGCCCGGAATGCGGCATTAGGCTCACCCCATATTGTGTGAGACCGAATTCTATTTATTGGTGAAATGAGGGAGTTAATTCAGCTCTGCCTAACCCTCCGAGGATAAAGGCGTGATTGTATGTATGTATGTACTATTTGTGGTGTTATTTTATGCTATCATTTTCATATGGTGTTATTTTCAGGGTAGGCAGCGCGAGTGTAACGCCCCTGGTGTTGCATACGTCCATAGGCCGCGGTAACACCTTTCCACCAGGTGGGCCGTGTGCTTGTCTGCCACCTAAGTGGTATAAAAAAAATGCTAAACAGTTTAACCATTGACAACTTCTAACATTAACAATGGATGTCGAATCGAATCGAATGAGTGCTTCCACATTAGACAATTTGAAAAAAATGGGGATCTAACGCTTTCTTGGTTACATCTTCTATACAATACATACAATACAATACATACAATACAAATAAATAAAATTGGAGTGTCTGTTTGTAATATTAAAATAACCACTTTCTACTACATGCATATGAATGTATATACGGTACACATACCAAAATATATATTTTTAAATTTTTTGTGTCTGTCTGTCTGTCTGTCTGTCTGTCTGTCTGTCTGTCTGTCTGTTTGTTTTGGCTAATCTCTGGAACGGCTGGACCGATTTGGACGGGACTTTCACTGGCAGATAGCTTATGTAATAAGGAGTAACTTAGGCTAAAAAAAAACTGATTTTTTTTATTAAGTACATTCCACGCGGACGAAGTCGCGGGCACAGCTAGTCTTGAATAAAGTTTGTTGTGTCATTTTGATTGTATGATGTGAGAATGACACTAAAATTGAATTTCAATATATTATTAACGAAGAAGAAGTAGCAAGAAACAGGTGTTTCTAAGAATTAAACGTTCATCGAACACCGTGATGTTGAAGTCAATATATTTTACTAGATAAATATTATTACGGCTCCATAAGTAATAAATCTGACCGCATCCGCTACTAGCCAGTGTTTATAGCTTTTTACTTTTTTGTAATATAAACAAAAGTTTGATGTGAGCTACATCAATGATAGCAATGATATGAAACGGAAGTTAATATTAGCGATTAAGTTTATTCTTGACATACAACTGACTTGCGTGACCTTAGAAAATATAACATACATAAACTCGCGCCAGTATTTTCCGAAGGGGTAGGCAGAGGTGCTAGCACCCACATTTCGCCAGTTTATGTTTAGGTCCCAATGTAATAGGTGGCGAGCCTATTGCCATTAACCGGGTTATAAACCTGCGAAAAATACACACATAACTTCGAAAAGCTTCGAAAGCATTGGTGTGTGCCATGGTAAACCTGGGATCGAACCCGAGACCTCGTCTCAGCAGTCCATTACCTATACCACTAGGCTACCGCAGATTATTTGTTTGAATGTGAGAAAATGTTTAAAAATATTGTACCAATTGTTATTGCAGTAATCTAGGTACATTATTTATTAATTAATTCGCTTTTAGAAAATGAAGACTTCATTCATTGTGTCAACAGAAATTCAAAAGCTTTAAACCTTCCAAGTAAACGGCATCTAAAATTATTATGTGCTTAAACTATGTACCTACTTATCATGTAGGTATATTATCCCACCAAAGTAAAATACAAGGGCCAGTGTCGTACAGTCAGCATCAGAAAGATGTTGACGAACAAAGTACTCAAAATGATCTAAATTTCTTTTTTGACCCCCTTCCAGTTGACCGAATGTTCTGATATTTGGTATACACCTTTAGTTCGGACAATAATTCATACTAATATTATAAATAAGAAAGTAAATCTGTCTATCTATTTGTATGTTACGCTTTCACGCCTGAACCACAGCACGGATTTTGATGAATTTTGGTATAGGGTTAGATTAGACCATGAGAAAGGACATGGGCTATGTTTGGTCGCGATAACCGACATCTAAAATCTAATACCATATAAATCAATAAAAACGTTCGATTTGTTCTTTTAATACGAGAATTTTAAGATCATTTTTATTTTTCATTTAAATTGTAATTTAATTCTCTTGATTACAGGTTGCCCCAATGCGGCAGTTATTAATTTATTCAACTAATAGGCTATACAAATAATAGTTAGGTACCTAAGTATTATTGTAGTTTATAACTAATTGTATGCAATGATGCCTTTGTGAACTCACTCAGAGAACCCGTAAATATATCGACTATTTTGGCTATCATATTGAGACTTCATCGTCAAGATATTTATGACAATGACTACCTAAGAGGTCCGTCGCCCGATTGGCGGCAATATAGACCGGTACTTTCCCTCTCTCTATTACGTGGGATTAAAGAAAATTGTTAGTTAAATGTTGATGGTAATACACCTTCACCCACCTTTTTAGGGATTACAGAGATGAGTAAACGAATAGGTATTCTATTATTAAATAGAACTCATAATAGACAAGTCTCTTTTGAAAATAGTTGCCTGGAGAAATGGGTTTGGCTGATTAGTTTCTCACAGATTAAAAAATAGCAAAGAAAAATTACGGTTCGGTTCTCGAGCCATTATTATTTTTCTTAATTTATTTTTCTGTGCGCTATTGTACTGTAGTTTTCATTATTGCGAACGTATTTAGTTTATGTATAACTAACTAGGGAACGTAAACAAAAACAGACAAGGATGATCCTTTTTGCGAATCTAATAGTTCTTAAGGTCATATGGGTTGATAAGGTGTTATATGTTGGTTGTAAGTGCATTCACATACCACGATTTCTTTGACCGGTGTGCTTATCACTCTTCGGATACTATAAAAAAGCTGATCTAACCTTAAACAAGATACCGGGTCAAAAGTTTTTGAAATTAACGATTGACTTCACGAGCTCCCAATGCTATCCAACCAAATAAACCCCTTAGAAATAAGGTGTCAGAAATAGTTCTAGATTCCTCTAAAACCAATTGTTGTCACTAATAATAAATAAATATTCCACAACATTCTACAAAACGCCATCTAGAGCCATGTTAAGATTAACTAGCTTGTTTTATGGAATCTAGAATGCGGATAAACATACTTAGATACTTTTTTTTAAAGAACACAGAAGCACCCAGACCAATACAAATAGCCATATTCATGCATACAAATGCATAGGTACAAATTGCACTGAGCGGAGATCGAACCCGCAAATCCTGCGTAGCAGTCATAGTAACTAAAGTTATAGGCAAAAAATGTGTACCAGTTAAAAGTCAAAACTTCTTGCTATAGCTAATTTACCGACTAAAATTGGATATGTAATAACTCTGTGATCAAAGAACCATACCTGCCATGGCCTGATATAATAGATGTAAAAGATTTATTACTCCAGAGGTGTGTAATCTTTCTCATAGCTGCTATTCTTAAGCCACTTCTTAAGAATAGCTACCCAAGGTCAGTGACCGTGTCCAACTACATACTCGTACCTACATACAGTATAACCTCCTTATTCATAAGTGCTTTTAAGCCAAAGAATTTGCAGTTCTCGTATATCTTGTTTGACATGCGTCAGTTAGCCAAAGGAAAATAGGACGGAATTTATGTAGGCTTGACAAAGTTTTAATCAGAAAACTTACAACAAATAAGTTTCCTGTTCTTGAATAAGGGGTATTCTGGTATAAAGTTTTTTTATAATTGATATAAAATTGTCTTATTAATTTTACTACATTCATATAATTTCTTTCCAGTATTTTGTACTTCGATCGTACATAACCCTAATCGTACAGTCTAATTCATACCTAGATTTGAAACCAGAATTCGATCGGTGACTACACCGATCAAAATGTGATTTCAAAACCAGTTAGTATTTGTTTTAACATATGCGTAAAGGTTTCTATAATCTATTAATTTCTTCTTCTGTTTTGCGAAACAAGTTAATTAGTTCTACTCAAGTATGTGAAGCAAATATAAGTACATGAATGATGAATTTGATACATAATATCTTTTGTTCTATAACATAAAGATTACGAACCATTTTGTCAACTAAATTTATTACTTACAAAATTAAACACGCAGTGTAATGTAAAGAGCATCGAGTAGATAAATTAATTCTTCATCATACGATATTCTATAATCGTCTTCTAATACGTGACTATGTCAGAATGATTACAAAAGTGAAAAGATATTCGCATAAGTATTTGAATTCAGGATAATAATAATGTACGAATATATGAACTCTTCTACGTGTTTTTTTGTTAGGCTTTCTTCATTTCTTTCATTTGATCCTCCCCGTGTCATCTGTAGTGTATAAGATTGGAAACGATTAACATCTCTTTGAGAAGAAAATAAAGCGATGAAAATTATTAAGGGTTCGAATTCCGGGTAAGGAAAAGTGTAATTGGGAATTCCTGTTACAATGTTATCAGTAGCAGCATGGAAATCGGCAATAGTGCCCAGATAACAACAATATGCTCGCTCTAGAGAATCGAATACAGATCTCAAATCTCACTTTGTGGGAGAACACAGGCGTGAGGTGTGAGATATAGAAATCCATACTAATATTATAAATGCGAAACTAACTCTGTCTGTCTATCTGTCTGTATGTTACGCTTTCACGCCTAAACCTCTGAACCGATATTGATGACGATGTTATCCCAATAAGGGTAGATTAAACCTTGAGAAAGGACATTTATGCTATGTTTTGTCGCGATAACCGACTACACCCGGGCGGAGCCGCGGGCAAAAGCTAGTAATCTATAAAAGTTAAGGAAGTGACATAAACTATTTACCAACTTAAGGAACTTTTCCTGACATCTTAATGGAAAAAACTTATGTAAATATCGACAGGAAAGGATCAAGAGCACGGTCTAGTGTATTGAAAAATAAGTAACTAGTAGGTACGACAAATTATATTCCTACCATAATAATTAAAATTATACTTACTCTTATGTAAGTATGTATCTGAACATAATTTTTTGATAAACTATCATTGTCTTTGTGACATTTGACATTGTTTGACATTGTGACAACTATCAATGTCACACTTAAAGTTATCGGGATATTTGCAATAATTGTTGTTTTTAGTATCAGATATTGGAGCGAAATTGGCGTGTTAATATACCCCTGCCTACACTCACACTCACAAGCATGTGTATGTTTGTATTTATGTATGTATATTGCAGCACTAATGTACCTAGGTGCCATGATCACAGAACAGACTAAGACGTAATGAAAACAGTGCTGAAATACCGGGCACTCGGATACGACACTCATCGTAAAATATCCCGAAAAATTGAATAGTAGGTAATAGCTTGTCATACAGAATTGACATACATATATATTTTTCAAATTAATGGAAATTGAAAGATTATATTCTAATGTGCTATTAGCACATTAGAATATAATCTATGCTGAGCTGATGCTGAGCTGTAGTGTAATGTTTAACTGAAACTACTTCTTAACAGATTTATTTGGTTGCTGCTGATTTCACATTAGACCGACGACGTTTCGGCTATTTTTCAGCGGTCATGGTTCCTGCTGAAAAGTAGCCGAAAGTGGTTTCATTTTTAATGTTATGTTTTAAGGTTTATTGTAAGTTCAAATCAAGTTAATATCTATTAAAAAAGAAGCACTATATTTTGTGTAATAGTAAAAGTAATTTGAGGAACCGTTTAGTTTCAAATTATAGTGTAGTTTTGCACGCAGTACAATAAATTATATTATTTTGTATTTGATTCAACGGATTTAATCGAGCAATAGTCAATTACACAAATCGAACTTATTTCATAATTATGTTTAACCTTTTTAATGTTTTGACTGGATGTTCCAGTATTCATTTTTTACGAATGTGAACAAGTTGTTTTGTACCTCAACAAAAAGAAGATGAAAAGCTTTACGAAAGTGAAAGCTTTGAAAAAAAGATGTTGAAGAAATTATGTATTTTATTTTGTGATACTTGTGACTATAGGTATTTCTCATTTCTACAGGTTCCAGGTTTGGAACCCTTTTTAAATAAGACCAACCAATACCAACACAAAATATACTGGTATAAAATATTTTTCATAAACCACCAAAGTGATTATACCATACCATAGTGATTACCTAACAAATAAAATGAACATACTGACTATTATTTTTAGTCGCTATCAACTTCACCCTATTTGATTTGTCTTACGCAGAGTCCTTATTCATAATTAATATAAGCGCTACTTAATCATAGTTTAAGCATCTGTTTTACTACGAGAGCTTGTAATTCTCGCAGATTCCTTTAATTACTTGATACTCTGTAATGAACAGTAACATATTATTATACAGTAACAATAACCATCACAAACACGTGACATCTATATTATACAGTAACTAATCATGCAGAAAGGGGGTTGCGAACGTGCGTAGCATGTGTGGCCTGTTCGTGTTGAGGCCTAATTTGACAAATGCCTGGCAAATTATGTTACAACCACCAACTAATCAACTATCTGTACGGCCTATTACACTTTATTCCAATTTTTTCTCAGGCTGGTACAGTGAGTAGACTTCGATTGGCAATGCTACAGAGGTGCAACGGGATTGCTCGACATTTGTCATCATGGACCTCTGAATGATTGTTCATGTGTGTATGGTCAATTTTAAGTACCGCTTTTGGTGGCGGTGAGGTGCAGACGAGCCGGCGCGGCGACGTTCGCAGCCCCTGGCACTCAGGGTCGGAGACAGTCGCATGCGAAGCGGGAGGGGCGACGGTGGGGCAACATGAACGGGGCTCACTGAGAGGATGGTGCGGCGGCACGGAGAACGTGTAGTACTTGGCCGTTTGGTTGTGTGCGCGGAGCACAGAGCTGTGGGTCAGCGTCACCACCACCACGAGGACTGACGCCAGCGCCAGGGCGAAGAAGGAAGCCGCAACTGCGGCTACGACGCGCCGCCTTCTAGCCTCCTTGCCTGCATCCTCGGGTGGAACTTCGGGCTCGGGTGGTGGAGGTGGTGGCTCAGGAGACCTGCTGCGGACGCTCGGACCTCGGCTGTTGGGAAGCTCGAGCGTGTGGCGGCGTGAACGGCGCGCGCGCTCGCATTCCGCTGCTGAGGAGTGGTGGCGGCGCAAGCGATGCGGTGCACCCGGAGCTACGCGACATGAAGCCGATCGTAGCGTGCGCACTGGCACTATTAAATCATCGCTAGTTGCTCGCGGCACGCGTGCCGAGTGCACCGAACGGAACGAGTGATCTCGGGTTGAACTACTTGGAAAAGCGAGATCGACGGAAGCGCGGGAAGAATGTCGAGAAAATCTATCGCGGTCGCGATGGTCTACGCGCACCGACATGGTGCGGGCGGAGCGCGCGGCGGCGGCCGCCCGAGTGCCGCGGTCCCTCCCCGCGTGGGCCGCCGCGCGGCGCACACCCGTGTTTACACTCGTCGTCGATCACACAAAGAACGCTTACAAATATTCCTTCACATCACAAGGTAACGTCGACGTAACGTCTCACTCGAATGTTGTACTTGTAGACTTCGTATTTGCACGATTAAGGGTGTTTGGACTTTCCTTTTAACGCTTACCTACGAATAAGTGTTTATTTGAGCATTCGAATTGCTAAATCTTATTCCAGAAATGATTATCTACAGTATATCCATTTATTCGGATACGAATGTGATAAGAAACTGTAATGTATTCGAGTTTGTAAATGAAACTTTTGTGTTTTAAAAGCTTTATGAAAGAAAAGACAAAAAAGGTTTCATTGCAAAAACAAGTTCAATAATGTCGCTTTGGGTAAACATTTTTTACTAGCTAGGACCGAAAGGTATGTTAATTTTTCGTTAGAAAAGCTGTTATTATCAACAACCCTCCCATTGGCAGGGGCTGAACGGTAAATAGAGCGAGCGGCCTTTGTTGTAGTCCACGTTGTCAAGTTAAATTGTCTCGGAGGCGGGAAACGAAACAGATAGTAGCGAAGTTGTCGCGAGGCCGCTACATCGACGTTATTCAATAGGTAGAGAATTCTATACGGTCGCATGCTCTGCACAGTGCACACTACCTAGAACCCACATATTTATGCAAGTGTTCACAACTATACTTAGCTACTAAAACTAGCACTGACAAGGGTGCTTAAAAACATACAAAATATCGTAATAACGTTAACATATTTTTTAGTTGTAGAATGACATAAACTTATATTTACGGTTATTAATTATTTCGAAGATAATTATTATCCTTCTTTATTACAAACCCCATTTAAAAGGCATTCAACGAACAATTAAAAAAATGGAGAGAAAATCACAAGTTTCAGTGTCCCCCTTTGCCTTAGTTTGCGATTGAACAGAACACAACTGACATACGAGTACAAAGCCTGCATCACAATGACGACAGTCTATCGGACATCCCGAAGATAAGATACGGAGCCTTCATTTCATACCACTTCATACTACGTTAATGTAGGTATACGCAATTCAAGTAGTAGCTATTGTGCGTTTTTCGCTTGCTCGGTCGGCTTAGACCCCGAGGATCTTGGTGGGTTCCATAGTATATTCTTGTATTGTAATTAATTTCCGTAGGTAAAATTCTAAATTCTTTTATTTTAAGAGCATACCAAAACCCAAAAAAATCACGGCATTTTTTTCGGGTTTTGGTATGTTGGTTCCCGGTGGAGTAGAATAGGACTACTCTAACTCTTCCTATGGGTGTCGTTCTCCATCCGACAGTAAACATACAGCCCAAGACAAAGGGCCCACTAAACAGCAATAGGCTTGCAACCTATTACGTCGTTTGGGACCGAAAATCATACTGGGCGAAACGTGGATGCTAATACACCTCTGCCTACACCTTCGGAGATTCGCAGTCGTGAGTATATGTATGTACCAAAACCACAAAACAATCCTATATCTTACTATCGTTGACCAGCTTAACTAATTTCTAAATTGGTTGATTTCATTTAAAATAATGGCGAGTGACTACCTATCTGAATGTTTCTAAAATGTTGAAACTGTCTGTTATAGGGTTCCTTAAAATTTAATGGCTACTCCGGCCGCACCTGTAAAAGTATGAAGGTAAACCCATAGTAGAGGTAAATCGCGATACTCGTAGCTAAACGAGGAACAGATTCGGTACCAATTAGTTAAATATAGCATCGCACCTATACACAGTATTATATTTATGAACATCTTATATTATTTCTAAACTGCTGTTTAAAACTTTGTATAAATAAAAACCCACATTGCTTACGTTACACTATAATAATAGAATTTAGCGGAAATCTGGACAGAATCATTTACTTGCGTAGGTATTCAATTTTAATTAAGGTTGTTAATATTAGCAT
Source organism: Eilema sororculum (assembly GCA_914829495.1). Taxonomy (NCBI): domain Eukaryota; kingdom Metazoa; phylum Arthropoda; class Insecta; order Lepidoptera; family Erebidae; genus Eilema; species Eilema sororculum. Next base: position 11,709,704 of record OU618543.1, on the reverse strand, counting down.
TGTTCCACTGACATCAAAGTTTATTAACTGCTTTCTGTTGTTAGTATCTACTAGAGAGCCATATGTGGTAATGTTCTAGTAAATTCTTTCTCATTGTGGAGACGACTATAGACATAATAAAAAGCCGGTGGAGCCGCCTGTCACCCTAGCAGAAGAAGGCCGCGGCTGCGGCGCAAAGTGCGCCTCCCTGGGTCTGCCGGGGTGCGAAAGATACCTATGCTTTTGGCAATCTCACCTCCGGCAACCAAGGACCCAAGACGGCGTTTTAGTCGGTTCAAGCCGACATAACCACCTCCACCGGCTCCGTGGGGGTGGTATCCGTGGGGATTTATCGCAACATAAAAAAAAATCAACCTATTCTCCAGGATTGTACACCACTTTTATAAGGCTTCTGGGTATTTATTATGTCTAAACAATGAATATCATCATCTCTAGCACTACACTACATAGTATAAAACAAGGCTGTCGCTGTCTGTCCGATCCTATGTATGCTTAAATCTTTAAAACTACGCAACGGATTTTGAAGCGGTTTTTTTAAGTAGATAGAGTAATTCAAGAGGAAGGTTTACATGCATAACACACGCTTAATATAGTAGAGGGTGCAGCGGGAACGGGATAAGACGCCACGCGGGCGGAAAAAATAAGCGGTACGAAGTTCACGGGTCATAATTAAGATCAGCTTAGTCAAATTTTTCAGAAGTTATACGAAAACCAACAAACAGGTCAATGATTAATTTAATTTATGTAAAGGCAAGGCACTCGTTATTGGATGTAGATATGGATATAAACGTCGTTTAGTATACAACATTTTGTAGTGAAGCAGTTACTAGTATCTAGACCGAAATAGGGCTTTAAAAGTAGTATGTGCCTCCCGGTCATGTCTAATTGGCCCTGCTTCAGCATGGTGGGCACGTACCGATGCTAATGACTTCTGAAACTACGAATACGAGAAGCGCCCATAATTCTACGTCTCGCGGTTGATTTTAACCAACCATTACAGCTGCAATATTAGCCAACGCATAAATCTATCAGTCATCGCCACCTGCTGTAATTACCCCAAAAAGTGAATACCGGCTTGTGAATTTTTAGAACACCCGATATATATTAATAAATTGTTAAACGTTGTACCAGTTTTAAGATTTTTTTTTTGCAATCGAAAGTAAAGAATAATGGGATAATTTTAGATCCTTACGATATTACGACTGTTCGCAAAATATGTCAAAAGTCACACCCAGAATTCTCATCTAGATAACATGTAGATAATCAATAAAATATTATAACTTCGTTGGAATCAGACTAACTGGAATAACGGGATCTCTACGATCGTAGACCTTAACAGCTCCCAAAGCTTGTTGTGCAAAAATATCTATAACAACGTGCAAACGATCTCAAATATTTCAAAATTCCCATTATGATATTTAGTTTTAAAGAGAAAGGCATTAAAAATTTAAAGAGTTCAGGTTGCCATTCAATAGCAGGCTGCGACCTCTTGAAAATTACGCTTAAACTCAAAAGGGTATCTGATCTTTCTTTTTAAGTTATTTACTAACTAAAATATTTATACTTACTACGCCCTCGAATAATTCTAAGAATTTATAAATAAGGTTAAGTGCATAATTTCAGAGGTGACCAGCAGTATCATGTATTTTAACAGTGATTTATCCATTTTTTATTTTAGTTACAAACAAAAAATAGTGTCATATCTTTTTGTTCCAAAATCCTTCTATCTTTTCTTTAACGAGACTAGTTCTCTTTCCAAAAGGCATAAAATTATCTCGTTGTCTACACCACACTCTGCCTTTTGTACGCACTTTGTGGCGACATTTCAGTACTACTCCGCAGCTTGATAATTAATTATATATGATATAGTAAAATGTAGCGTACATTAATTACATTGCCATAAATGTCCTTTAATTTTCTGGCACGTTGTTGTACTAACCTTACCTTCGTCGTCTCTCAAATTTCACCCGGAACATGTATAAATGTGTTATTTGCGGAAAATTTCAGAGTGGAATTTTGTTTGCTCTTAATAATATAACAATTAAATAACAGTTACGCTTGTAATTTTCCAAAGAGATTTCCCAAAGGGATTAGAAAAGGTGTGTTCTTGAAAATTTGCTGTTTATTGTAGATGTCGGGGATGTAATTACTTTATTACCTGCTGTTTCACTTTAAGTCGGGCGCTTTCGTAATTTTTGACAATAGGCATTCATCACAATTAGTTTATCTACACCACAACAGCTGTTAAGGAAAATTTGTTTTGTTTACAAATTGTGATTAGTGCACATAATATGCCCCTATCCAATTGTGGATAATAATCAGGCGTGAGGTAATAAAGCGTCTTTTTGTGTATTAAACTATTGTTTTTCATAATTATTCGCAGGTGAGCATTAACTTCAGGGTGAAATAAATAACGAGTCGGCTCGTCTGACCAAAAAGGTTACATGTATGCCTATAACATCAAAAGTGTCCCTTACGTGTTGCCAAATAATAACTCAAGTGGTAATCTCAGTTGCAATAAGTACCTGATATGTATTTAATCCTGAATACTTTACTCTTTCACAATACAAGAAGAACTCTGACTGCTATTATTTAAAGCCCCAACGCCTAAGCCTAAAGTATTTAACATTTTGAAAGGTCAAACCTTTTCTGTCACCTTGCTAATGAATAAATAAAATTAGTTACAAGTCAGTACCTTTACTAATTTACCCTAAGTACATATTTGAAGAAAAGAGGTACAACTAAAGTTATTAAGGCGTGTCGTGTCATAAAACATAAATTAATCATTGAATTTGTCGAATTCAAAAGGTTTATTCAATTCGATTAGACGATTGGTTGACAACGAAGTCAAAAGCTAAGGCTACCTTATCAAATTTAATTTGCATTGGTAGCTATAATTTAGAAAAGATAGTACAAACTATTTCAATCCGATTCCACACAGTACAAAAACTTGCTGTGCGAGCTTGATGTTATACACAAGTAATAATGTTTCTCAGAATATAAAGCCTTTCTATTCAGTTAAATTTAATATCAAGATGATAATTCTACATGTGTGTGTTGACCAAGAAAGAATACAGGTATTTCCATCCCATCACATCCAAAGGATGTCTGTCGACAAACGAAAAAATACACAGGCGACAACACTGCGAGAGAAGAAAAGCTCAAAATAAAACCCTTACCAATCTGGAAACAGTAGGCCAAAACCTTCCAACATTGGGAGAGGCCTACATCCAGCAGTGGACTACGAAGGTTGATTGATTGATTTAATCCATACTGATATTATAAATGCGAAAGTAACTCTGTCTGTCTGTCTGTCTGTATGTTACGCTTTCACGCCTAAACCACTGAACTGATTTTGACGAAATTTGGAATAGGGATAGATTAGACCTTGAGAAAGGACATAGGCTATGTTTGGTCGCGATAATCGACATCCACGCGGGCGGAGCCACGGGCAAAAGCTAGTTCTAGTTTATACCTACCTAGTAGTATATCGGTAGATTTGGCGTGGGGCTCCAAAAACACACACATGAAGACATTTCCATGAAACCTGTGTTCGTCATCTAATTTTGCGCCAAGAGCAGAGAACACTTATAGTACTGAGTGCCAAAGTACTGTTATCTATCTACGTATTGTACAATAACATTACAACGTAAATGATTAGGTAGGTATGTTCCTTTCCATAAATACATGCATGATGTCAGAGTGAGGTAAAACTATAAGATAGTGATCCTTTTTAGGGTTCCGTAGCCAAATGGCAAAAAACGGAACCCTTATAGATTCGTCATGTCTGTATGTCTGTCTGTTTGACTGTCCGTCCGTATGCCACTTTTCTCCGAAACCATAAGGCCTATTCTATTGAAACTCGGTAAGTAGATGTATTCTGTGAACTGCATTAATAATTTCACCCACAAATAGAAAAAAAGCAATAAATTTTGGCGGTCCCCATACTTAAAACTGAAAATAAAAATAAAAAATTTCATCAAACCAATAGATAGGTTCGAAAAACATCGGAAAAAATGAAATGCTCAAGTGAGACTCGAACTCACGACATTCCCCCATGCTACTGTTCCAAAGTGGAAAAATGTGTCCCCCCGGCCCCCCCCCCCCCCCCCACTAACTTATAAAATAGGAGAGTGATAAATCTAAAAAAATATGATGTACATTGCCATGCAAACTTCCAGCGAAAATTGGTTTGAACGAGATGTAGTCAGTAGTTTTATACATAACATTTCATACATTGCCGGGTACACTCGGTATTGTTTAGAATACTTAGGCAAAATATAAAATAAAAGATTATTATAAAAGATTGTATAGAGTACCGAAAGGATCATTCTCACTAGTTCCACCAACAATAAGTTCCATGGAACTAGTGAGAATTTTTTTTCTCAGTAGTTCCATGTGCTTTGATAATGGAACAAATGAAACAAAACTTAATAGAACTCGTCTCACTAGTTCCACCGTAGTTGTTCCATGGAACTAGTGAGAATTTTTTTTCTCAGTAGTTCCATGGGCTTTGATAATGGAAAAAATGAAACAAAACTTACTCAAACTCGTCTCACTAGTTCCACCGTAGTTGTTCCATGGAACTAGTGAGAATCTTTTTCTCAGTAGTTCCATAGGCATTGATAATGGAACAAATGTAATAAAACTTAATCGAAGTCGTCTCACTAGTTCCAGTGTAGTAGTTCCATGTAACTAGGGAGATTTTTTTTTCCGTAGTCCGTGTCTTCTTTTATTGTGAAATAATATTAGGCACAATTCGAATACATAGGGAAAAATAAAACTTCTCGGGCGGGTGGATCTTTAGAACGGATAAATAGAAGGGAAATTTGAATCACATTGGGCGAGTCTCGGTAGCCGAATTGGTCAAGGCATTCCCCCTGTTAGGGAAAGACTGCGGGTTCGAGTTCCGCCCAAGAAGATTTATTTTTTCCTATGTATTCGATTTATATAGTTAGCATACAACTTACATTATAAAATTAGGCACAATATTGTAGTACCAAGCGAACCCATATTAAGAAAGTATTTGGAAGTATTAAATATGATTGAGCACAATCAAATATATACATTCGTTATATAACAGACAGTTAATGTAGCACACATAAAAAATCTGTGGAAAAAAAGACAAAACCACTGCTAATAAATAAACATATACAAGATATTGTCAAAGACATCAGTCGAATCATTGTTCAGAAAATGAGTCTGATATAATAAAAAAAATTAACAACTACACTGGAACTAGTGGGACGACTTCGATAAAGCTTTATTTCATTTGTTCCATTATCAAAGCCTATGGAACTACTGAGAAAAAAAATTCTCACTAGTTCCATGGAACAACTACAGTGGAACTAGTGAGACGAGTTCTATTAAGTTTTGTTTCATTGGTTCCATTACCAAAGCCCATGGAACTACTGAGAAAAAAAATTCTCACTAGTTCCATGGAACAACTACGGTGGAACTAGTGAGACGAGTTCTATTAAGTTTTGTTTCATTTGTTCCTTTATCAAAGCCCATGGAACTACTGAGAAAAAAAATTCTCACTAGTTCCATGGAACTAATTGTTGGTGGAACTAGTGAGAATGATCCGGATTAAACACATTGCCGATAACTTAGACATAAGCTCGCTCCCCATTAAGTATGTGGGACCGTGACTCATAGTTGAAGAAATGTGGGTATTAATACACCTCTTCACGATTTGCAGGTGTATATAATTATATTTATATGTATATGTACCTTTATATGTACCTGTATAATCCTTTGTCATCAATAAATTCTCTTAGTCACATCTAAATTCGTATTAGAACTGATTTAAACCCTTTTGTAATACACTCATCAGGCACCTTTTAAAGTTATTCATGAAAAAGTCTACCAATCTTATTTTTTACGCCCAAAGCGAAAAGTAAGCGAATCTCGATGCTAAAAAGAGTGTACATATGCAAATAGAATACGATTGAGTTTTAATTACACTTTTTTAGTTTGTCGGGGTGATAAAAGTGACTGGTTAATAAATGTCTTCTATGTATACCATTATTGGTATCGATTTAAGACCGATTTCTGACCACTAACAATTTGAAGCTGTCATGCAGAAATATTACAAAAAGGTAATAACACATACAGATAGGTGTTTGTATGAAATTTTGAAGCTTGGACCGATTGAATATTTTTCTTATCTTAATCGATTAGATAGGTGTTTGTACATTCCTGGAATAGGTAAATACTCGTAGTTCGCGAGATAGCAATTACTTAATACTAGCTGCTGACCGCAGCTCCGCCCACGTGGATATCGGTTATCGCGGCCAATCATAACTATATTATTATGTCCTTTTCTAATGTCTAATTTATCTCTGTATCTGATTTCATCAAAATCTATTCAATGTTGCAGCGATCGATTAGGCGTAAGTAAAAGCGTAAAAGACTGACAGGCAGAGTTGTTTTCGCATATCTAATATTAGTAAGGATGCACTTCTTGTAGAATCGTACTAGTTGCCAACACATTCCATTACTGTTCATTGATTTCTGATGCGTTGTATCTATCACTTTTCATTTGAACTCAAATAAACAATAATCTTTCAGCTGGTTACACAATGTTAGTTTCACTAACTCTCTGAAACCGTGTCAGTAACTGAACTGTTAATACAAACAGTATTTTTCAATCATTTTCTACTGTTAGAAGCGCGAGTCTTTTTTCCAATAATAAACCATTCATTCGAATTAACTTGATGAACAATTTTAATGTGATTAGCTATTGAACCGATAGCATTTATAGAGAAATTTGAATTTGTTCTTTTTAAGCGATCGTAGTCAATAAAGAAATATATTTTGATTCGTAAAACATCGGAAAAAATGAAACGCTCAAATGAGACTTGAACTCATGACCAACAGGGGGAATGCTCTTCCAACTGAGCTATTGAGCCACACCTGATTCATTTCAAATGTTCCTTCTCTTTATATCCGTCTTTAAGGGTGACGGTGAAGCTATCTACCAACATTCTTATATTTTGTTCATATTTTATCCGCGCAAATACCTGTAACTTTTGTTACTCTAGCTATGAGTTACCTATCGTTTATCGTTCAAGGGAATGTATGTAATCTAATGTTACATATGAATTTAACCTACAATTATATGTTTTGCTGAATAAATACCTAATAAACATTATTTATTTTCGATAATTACATTCTTGGACGCGATTTTACCTACTCTATTACTATTATTTTTGTTTATACGGAAGCATTCCCTTTAAAAGTTTATTAATGTTTATTGGACTAAGATAAAGTTTTGTACGAACGGTGCTGCACTACACAATGTTTTTCATTGAAAACATGCAGATTTTGGTCTGAAAGCATTGCACAATAGAAACCATTCTGAGCGCTGTAGCTGCGGGTTCGGGATTACTTAAAAAATAAATCCAACACTGCTGCTAATGAAATATTTTTGACTTTTTAATAGAACTACAAAAATAAATAAGGAAGGAATTTGAAAGAGTGGAATTTAATAATATTAAACTCAAAATTTGACTTGAAAATTACTTAATAACTAACTGGGTGGTTTATTCCTTGCGCAAAGGTTTGACATTGCCATTCAACGTTGCAATGCCACCAGCCATCTGGCCACCCTCCCGGTTGACGTCGATGGGGAGAAATTCTTTGACGCCTGAACCTGCAGTTCGGCACATATCTTGTTTTATATTTTTATTTATAATAATTATTACGTATATTATGTACATAATTGAAATTAAATAAATGCAGAACGTTATAAACTAAAGTATATTATATTTCAGGTAATATCTGAGTTAGATAGTATAATACTTAGATACCTATTGTAGAAGTAGAGAGAGATCCAGTTCTCAGTATTCCATGGATTCACCGTGCGGTCGCCGGATCCATGGCGTGGTACAGAGAGGAACACTGTGACGGCGCCTGGGACCTGCGACCCAGGTGTAGGTTTAGGGTGGCCACCTTGTGATGCATCAGCGCTCAACTCCATCGTCAATCGTGTTCCCCCTTCTACCTATCCAAATTTGGAAAGATCCTATCAACGCCGTTTTAGATATTCGTTTGAGTAAAGAGCTTACTGAAACGACGTCATTTCTTTCGTTTGTAGTTAAACCCTTTTTCGCTCTAGCTACCGCCAAACTTACCGCCTCACGTATGATTTCTAATACCTACCTACTAATACATACCTACCCATCCTACACCATCTAAAATAGATACAGAAACGTAAACAATTTTGAACGAAAACTAACGAACTTACTAAACTAAACTTATAAGTAAAACCGCGAACTTTCACTAAGGCTCATAAAATAAATCACATCAACATCGACTCTTAACGGAAAAGGGGACCCCTAAAAGCTTTCAGAGGTTGATCACTAAAGCGTATAAAAAGGGTAAAAAATACGAGTACCTACCTATCACAACTTGGTCAAACATTGTCAGTTACATTAAAAGTAGAATAAAATCCGATCGCTTTGTTTAGTTTTCATGTCCATCAAATAAATGAAGTAGAAATTGTGATATAATTTATTATATTGGCGACCTCTATGGTTTTTTTTTAACCGTGGGGGAAAATCCTTCATGGATGTTATGCCGGACTCCTACCGACTAAAAACTCCCACGGTAACGCCCAGAAGCCTATGGATGGGAGCCCCGGGTAAGCCCTCGGAAGGATGTCCCAGGACTCCCATCAGACCTACGGCTACAATTGCCTGGCGACCTCTATGGTAAGTATGAAAATGTAAATGTAAAAAACAATGAATTATGTGGATTTGCATTTGTCTGGTTGCTTCAAAGTTTGTATTTACCTAAGAAAGTTTTTTATGGAAGAAAGTATGTATTGATAGTGTAATACTCACCGGGATATTTACCATGTTCATTATTTTTATTTGGGAACTGATATTTCCGCGCTGTTTCAAGCACCATGATCACGGTGTTCTGCGTGAGTGTTACACAATAATAATTAATGTTAATGACCATGTCAATCTCAAATCATACAGAAAGTAGGTATGTTTAGAGAAGTAGAACCTATTTACAACTTACTAGTGGTCGCCCGGTGGTCGAAACTCGACCATAATTAATTTAAAAATTATAAGTCTGAACATTATTAAAGTTTTTATACATATTCAGATTTTCTGTCAAAAAGAGCTGTATTACAGTATAAAATAAGACTATAGAAAAATAATAATTATATTAAGCCTCACGTTGACCACAGACTACCTAACAAAAGAGATGTGGGAAACGTATGCTCCGTCCGCGCAATTTTCGTAAACAGAGGTACAAAGTTTTCGCTTATCTTATTAATTTATTGAATGTATCAATAATAATATTAATTTAAAACATTATTTCTATTTATATTTTATACATCTATTATTTTTTTATCCGTTAGCTGTGAACATTTCAAATATATATGGCACTCTGCGTGATTACCTAAGCCTAAACAAAATAACACGAAAAAAATGCATCCTTGTTCGTATTCGCGCCAAAACCCTGAAACGTGAGTAAAAGTTGACAACAGACTACAACAAATAAAGGGTTGCGAAATTTTATAATTTTCATAAAAAGAAGTACAAAATTAAGTTAGATAGTATTAATTAAATTAAAACCTCCTTGCAATTTTTTTTGTTTTTTTTTATCTGTCAGCTGTGAACATTTTAAACAGGTACTGTAATGTTTACCTAAGCCTAAAAAAAATAACTGTATGAACACATAAGTGGCATGCATATGTGTGTGTGAGAAATGGCTTTAGTGTGCGTAACGTCTATTTAATCAAAAATAAGGTATTTTAATGCATTATTTCAAAAAAATATTAGGCTTATGCACTTCTCTTCGGTATAAACTATCAATATGCCAAATCTCGCCGTCCTACGTGCCCGCTATTTTCGTAAAAAGGGATCCAAAGATTTCGCTTCACGTATTAATATAGGTAGATGATTATTTTGAGTAATTTTATTATTTAATGAATTTATGGTCTTATAAGAATATTATAGAAGTAAGCAAGGAAAAGAGGGCTATTTTCATGCGTTTCTTAAGTTCAGACTCGGGTATTGTTGTTACGTCTATCTCTATTCTAAGATATCAAAGATACTTATAGAGTAATCTATTCTGTGCTTATAGTCCGAGACATCATTTTGAGACACCTGATTGCAAAAGTACCCTCACTATACACAAAAGCTCTACTAGACTTACTAGGTGTGACAGTACTCCGACACAATGGGCCTCCGATTCCGGTCCCAAGATAGATCTTGCGATGTTGTATAGAACATGATAAGTATTCTGCCTGAGGACTTTAATTTCGTGTGACTCAATAAGTTAGATACTATTAAATAGTTCGACTTAAGTACGATAGATATTGATGAGTAAGGTTACTAGAGTTTCTTATGCTTTCACCACATAGCTAACTAAATGCTAAATGGGTAATGCTATATGGGTAAAATATTCAGAATTGTAATTCGACACGGATGATCATTTCCTCAAAAGATCATTCGTAAGGTGAACAAATAGTGAATAAATCAGTATCTAAGATAATTAGTTAACCTTATCATTGGTAAAGAGCGAAGAAAAACTGCTCAGGAAAGCATAAAATGCTCGTAGCAAAAAATCTGCTCGAAGCATTTTATATTTTCCTGATTAGTCCGTTCTATATATATTGATTACCAGTAATATGATTTAGGTATTTAAATTTAAGTTCATCATATCCACATATTACAAATGATCTGAATACCACATAATATAATCACCATCACCAATATTATCACAAGAAAAACGGCAGCCATAAGATAGTCCTACGGTATTGATTTCAAGTAAGTATAATATCGAGACAACACTTGTTACTTATATACTGGAACTAATTCAATTGGTCGCTATTAAAGAGAACTTTTATTTAAAAAAGAACTGATCCTCTGTTTTACTTTTAAAAGATAGAACCCCGACTTGTCCATTTAGCCCCAAGTTTGTAAGTCCTATTAGGATAAATGTCACTTACTTTTAACATAAACCGGTCACTTTGGAGGTGCTAAAAGAGCTCATTTAGTCTGATTTGACCTTACGAACTTACGCGAGCTTCTAGCGAAGGAATTAAGATTTAATATCCACATAAAGGTACCATATACTAGGTGATAACCTTCTATAGCTATGTAGTTCATTGTTGTTGTAGGTGTTTGTTTTTTTTGTAATGTTTGGACTTTAATGCGCGCATTCAAAAAAGGCAATATGAAAACTGTTACAATGGTTTGATTGTAATAGTCGATCTACATAAGATATTTACTTTTGTTATCTTTATTTTTCAGATGGTTGGTTCCTTTCAATATCGTAGGAGCTGCTAAGTAGCCCAAAATGTTATATATCACGGCTTCACATGGGAAGCTTCATATATAAATCCTATAACTTAATGGTATAACTATATATCCACTATATCCAATAATTATTGTTCTATACTTGTAACCTTCATAGAAGAGCACAATCGCAAAATGAAAATTGAAATATGATCGATTGCAAATAAACATTATTAGTAGTTGAATATAAAAAAGTGTGGCATTAATGAATATAAACAGTAACAGTAAACAGTAGGTAAATATATCACTTAATAACGGTTAATTACACGTCTTGACTCCTCGACTAATCCCTGTCAGTACAGAATTTGACAGGAGTCTGGATTTACGCTGATTCCTGTCAAATTATATACCCTATTTATATTTCTTAGTGATAATAACATTCCTTAGTCTTTGAAGAACCTTTCCGTTTAATATTTGTGCATTCCATTAAATTTATGGTTAAAATTCTTCACAATTGATAAGTTACAGAGGTACTACCTAATAGTTTAATTAAGTTTTATGTAAAAACAAAATATTATTACCTATCACAATAAATCCCTCAGATATAATAAAACAGTTAGGTATATTTAAAAACTGAAACCTTTAAACACTATTTAGTATCTTTTGGACAAATAAAAAATGTCACAAAATATAATTCTGAGGCATACCTTGCTGCAGGTATCTAATGTCTAATTGAATATCTATACAATTTTCCTACTATCTAGACTTAAGGATATCGTAACAAACAAGCATATTATTATATTCTAAAAAGAAGAAAGTACCTACTTATACAATAATCATTTTAATAACAAAGAATATTTTAAAGCTGCCTAAAAACTACCTACGATAGAATACAAAGATCCAACGTAAAACGTTGGGCGTCGGTTATCTAAGCATTAAATTTATCAAGTAAAGTTTTACTGTAACATTTTGCACACTTTTGGCACGAAAATTAACTTATACTTATTAGTAGATTTAACAACGTTCAAACAGCTTTTTAAATAGTAAAGAATATGATGCCCAAAACTTTAAATAAACCAATTCAGGCGTAATACAAAACTACTTAATTCAGGCGCTTTGATTAACTTGAATGGACAGTTGATAAGAACAGTAACACAATATCAAAATTTTGCACTGTTACGACAGTAATTCTGTAAATCACTTAACGAAGTCGTCCGTATTCAGAATCTGTGTAAAACAAGAAGAAAATTTATGTCAAAAAAGTTCAACGGTATTGTGAAGAATAGCTCATGTTCGGAAAATCTTAGTCCGATTACGGATCGGCGTGGTATGAATAATACATTAGGCCCGTTACAAACTTTATTTGTGTCACAGTTATTAAAGTAATTCAATCAAGTTTTTCTCTTTCGTAAGTGTTATTTAGTGGCATTTATTTACAACTTGTTATTACCCTGGCTAAAATTTTAATATCTGTCCTGTCACATTTATAAGATTTAGTAATATTCATATATTATCTTTAATTGAGAGAGGTTTTTTAATGAGCTACAAATTAATCCCGTCTCTTTTTCCAATCAAAAATAATACATACAAACCTCGTTCCATGCAGTTCCACGCAGGACCAAGCGGTTCGGATTTGCCCCTCTTTTATTCGTATAAAGACTTGGAAATCCATATATGTGTCCTCCTTCCTATAAATCTGGGTCCTTTTAAGTGGAACGTGAAAAAGCATAATGTTGACGCCAGTCTTTGTAGTATCATAATGTTGACCCCAATTCCTAGGATTTCTTATTTTATCATCAGGCGAGATGGTCGTATTGACTGCTATACATAAAAAAACTTCTGAATCTAAATATCTAAATTACGTGAATTGGTTAAAGTTTTTGTTATTCATAAAATATATTTCTTTTGATAAGAAGATTGTTCTGATAGTTGCTCTAGGATTGGATCAGTGACGCTGCAACTCAGTTATTGACTGATTTTATATTCATGAATTCAGATGACTCATAGTTATTCACATTTGCTGCATAGATTTTATGGTGTTGTTTAGTGCCATAAAAAATAATAATATGGACCCGTTGGCACTTAAGCTGATTTATTAATAAAAAGTGAGTTATATACTTAGGTATATTAGTGATGTACGTACCGTACCACTAATATCTATTATAATTCACATTTTACTGTGTGTAGCTGCAGACAATAACTACTACTTACGTACTTACCTATTTGATTCGCAATATGTGAGAGTGTGGCGACACTACTTACTATGCTAATGAGGAACTTCTCGTTCATATAAGCTTGAACTATGCTAAATTGTACACTTTCGGGTGTAGGTAATTATTCTTAAAAATGTTTCCGGAGTTTTCGCTTCCCTTTTCACATAAATTCTTAGGATGATAGTTCTCATTATCACACTCTCTCACCGTGACAGCGGTCATGGATCCTAGCCCAAGTAAAATAGAAATTAGGTCATGGAATTATGTAAGTGATGTCATCCCTATCCCTAGGTATAGCCGTAGTTACGTACGCGCGTTATTTGATTGCCCGTTCCCAATAAACAAGTTGTAAACTCCTGTACGATACTGTTTTTCTTTTATTCCAACATCAACAAGCATTAATGGGGTTAATTCTTTATTTTGACAGTTTAAAAGCTATGTTTCTTTGCTTTCTTACACAGCGGTGCGAGTATTGACGTGCGTACGTCTAGATGATGTCAGTGGTGGTTATGATACGCCTATTTACAGCATAAATGTTACTACAAGCGGCCAGAAGTGTTACTTCTTAGTTTTATTGCTTCTCGTTAATAGGTCATGCATCATACTTTGAAGTGTACGCTAGTATTAACATAGGTACAATAGTTTATGGACTATTGTAATCATAATATTTTAGCAAATAGTTTTGTTTTGTGAGATACCGGCAATGCGTGCGACTATTTTGTACTAGTTAAATTTTCTTGTAAGGAAAAGTGTTTCTGTAGAGACTTTTTTATTAACAGCGTAGATCCTGAAATCAATCCCGGGATAGAAAATGTAGTTGGTATAATATGGATAATAATATACTAATAAATATAGAAATATGAAGGCGAATTCGGGAATATAATATATGGGCGCAATAAACTTTCGGTTGACCTATATACAAAACTAAAAATCAGGTTTATGCTCGTATCTATTGAATGTACATTATGCAGATTATGGTATTTCATTTACATAACTGTACAGAATATATACAATGAATAAATAAAAAAACTATTTTATTTTTAGCCTAGTTCTGTGCAAATAGGTTCGTGATGGGTTGAGTGACGATGGTAAAAATCGACTGACTTAGCATTTTAAATGAAAGTTTCTTAAATCTATAAAGTTCTCAAATTGATATCAAAGAAAATTAGTTTGCATGAATATTCTACTTGCATGAATATTCTACTTGCCAAGTTATTAATCCATCCAATTCATCAATTAAGTCAAATTGAAACTATCATTACTTTAAAAAAAATAGGCATTTTTCGTCTAAAAAACGATAATGTTGCACTAAACTCGCGACTTTTTATCAACAATCGTTACATCAAACAAAATTACCTATTTCAAATGAATTTAGGTCATCTTAATTATGATGATTAGACCTTTTGTTATTAAGAATATCACCGAGGCCCCATAAGTACAGTCGGCGTCATAAATATCTTGACAACGAAGTCTCAAAATGATCTTAAAACCCCGTATTAAGAGCAAACCAAACAGTTTTATTGATTTATTATCCAAACTGAAGGTGTGTACTAAATATCAGAACAGTCGGTCAACTGAAAGGGGGTCAAAAAATGAAATTAATATCATTTTGAGTACTTTGTTCGTCAACATCTTTCTGATGCTCACTGTACCTACCTAAATCACTCTTTTCAACTGATGCTTTCTGTCATGTGTACCTATGTATATTCTGACACTAGGTGTTCATTTCGGTCGATCTTTGAGCAGGTTATCCTCTCGGTATTCGGAGTTCAGCTCATACGGCAGTTCCTTACATAAAAGCCGTTTAAGCACAGGTAGACCTGGCCAAACCAAAAGTAGAAAGAGAACCCAACGTACCGAAGAACTACAGTTATTTATCCAGGTACCAATAGGGTATGAAAGTTGATTCGTCATCCTGACAAAAAGTGAAACACTGTTAAAATAATTAGTATACCACCCCCCGAGGGTATCTAAACACATTCTTTTTTCTTCCATACTGCTGTTAGTTTACCGAGCAATAAAAAGGGGCTCGCTGGTACTGAAGGTATGCCGGCAAAAGCGAGGTATTTTATTCGATCAATATTGACTTAAGCCTGAATAGCACAAATTGCTTTTGATGCAATTAAGTGTACGATTTCAATTATGTTTAGAGTGCGGAAAAATCTCGGCAGAAAGTTCCCAACAGTATGAATGTAACTTTTTTGTGCGGAAATCCCAATAGATAACTAGAAACTTCAACAAAAATCTCTTCATTTCACGGCTACAACACTAATTTGCACCACCACTGTTGTAGCCGTAAAATGAAGAGGTTTTAGTAACTAAATATGCAGATTATTTTGCATTTGATACGCTATTAAATACCCTATTAAATCAGTCGTCATCGTCTGAAGACGATCAGGCTCCAAAGGGACTTTTACAGATATCAAACCTACAAAGGTTGCTTTGTGTTAAAGAAAAAATACGTATCTATCTATACATCTATCTCCCCAATTAAATGGAGTGCCAGAAACACCCGCCACGCGGATGAAAAACAGCCGAGCTCAACACAGTTTGTTATAAAACCGTCTGCGATTGTCACACTCATAAAGGCTGCATATTTAAATGGACAAATGGTTCTTATGAATAAAAACCTGAATATTTAAGCACCTGGCGTAATAGCCGTGGGAATATGCGTGGGATTAGTCCTAATAAGAAACACTTAAATACGAAAGCAATAAGCGACTATAATAATCTATAATATAAATGGAAGAAGTTTTTGAAGTAAACCTAACATTTTAAAATGTATAACTATTTATCCAATTGCACTCAATTTAGCAGGTGTTTGTGCACAAAACCATTTTCTTGTTCTTCTTCTATCGTGGCGATGCCGCCTCAGCCCTCAAATTATCTTCTCCCACTGTGCTGCCAACCATATGACGTTCTCGGAGGCGCACATTAGGTCCTGCGGTGTACATGTGTATCAAACCCATGAAATCTATTTTATTTATAATCCACCATGACTTATGCAGTAAAAACAAACTATTTACAAACTATTAAGATTATACCTTCGATAGTTTCAGATTCATCACGTACTACATAGTACACCACAACATCACCAGCACCATCAAACATAAGGGATATTTGCGGTAAATAACTTTGATGATATACTATTGATAACTTTGCTCGCTTGCTAGTAATCCCACTTCTGATTAAGAACCTCCAAATCTACAATATAGCTTACGGCAGATATTGTCAATAAAGTTCCAGTTGATAAAATATTCATTGAACTGAAAATTTCATTACAGTTGCGGATATTGAAAAGTCTATAGTACTACGTTACATTTGTACGTGTGCGTTATGTATGATTTTATAAATAGTCAATGCAAAGTTATGTTTTTATCAAGGTTAAGTGGAAATATACTGTATTTTCCTATACTCTCTATTTTCCTCCTCTATTATCTGCAGAGGTCACTTGGCTTTTTTTTATCAAAGAGTATAAGTACTTACCATCTTTAAAAAAATACTTATAACCAACTACCTCTTGCTGGCAGCCTCGCTCTCTTGTAATGCTGAAATAGTAGTTTATTCATAGATTTTTTTTTTGCAATTTTCCTAATATTTATATCCATAAGAAAATTATAAAAATATTGGAAAGCTTACAAAAGAAGTTCAAGTTGAGACTTTACCACAGAACAGATAAGTACTTAACTTCTGGTAACGTCAGAACACTAACTAAAGAACACTCTCTTACTCTCGTGAAGCTGTTTCCCGAATTTCTAAACTCTATAAGTGATATTTGAATTATTTATCTCGTACTGTAGTAATAAAATGTGTTATCTAGTACTCATACTTCAAATCCATACTAATATTATAAATGCGAAAGTAACCCTGTCTGTCTGTCTGTCTGTATGTTACGCTTTCACGCCTAAACCACTGAACCGATTTTGATGAAATTTGGTATAGAGGTAGATTAGACCATGAGAAAGGATATAGGCTATGTTTGGTCGCGATAACCGACATCCACGCGGGCGGAGCCGCGGGCAAAAGCTAGTGATTTTATAATCTTTTGATACAAATAAAAATGACGTTGTAATATCTACCTTTTTTTTGCTATCTGTATCTATACAGTTATGCGTTAGACTAAGGCCCCAATTGTGCGATGCGCTGCATTGCGTTGCATTGAGCAGGGTCATTCTTAGAAATTTAAAGGAATTTCTCTCATTGCTATAATTTTACTTGATTACAAATTTCTAAGAATGACCCTGCTTAAAGCAACGCAACGCAACGCAGCGCAACGCACAAGTGTGGCCTCAGCCTTATGCAACGGTTAGAATTGTCACTGGCCAGACATGTTGGTACCTACAGGGTTTTATTTCAAGTTATCCTTCTCTTGCGGTGATATCGTCTGCGTATTTTCAGTTAGTCCCCTCTGACGACCCCCTTCGGTTGAGAGGGGAGGTTATACTTGTATTCTTTCTCCGTCACTACACGGATAACCTACCTCCTGCCTTTACTGACTCGTCTCAACAAACAACAAACAAATCACCTGGTAGCTGTGGTAGCTGTCTATAGGTATTTCGCCTAAGACTATACGTCTAGTGGATCCACTGGGTTTGTTACCAACTCGACACGAGAGACAGACCACACGTGTGTTCAGTTGGTGAAACTTTAAATGAAAACTAATTATTCTTTCGTTATTGGGACACGCCAAGGTTCCACATAGTTACTTTAACACATAATTACTTTTTTTAGTGTAAATATAAAACAGTAGAATAAACCGTATCAAAAATTCGGTACTCACAATTAGTTTCATTTCATGCGTAAATATATTTGTATGGTTTTATATGTACACTAGTGACAATTACAATAATAGTGGTTGTATTATTTACTCATATAATACAACCAATTAATGTGAAATTTTACACGAACCAACCTAAACCACAGAATAGATAATAGTACCTAAATATATAATAGAAATGAATCGTCGAAATATATGTATACGTGCACATGTATGTATGTATTTACATACCCAATTGCACAATTCTCATGGTAATGTGTATGTTCTTTACGGTCAGGCTTGTTCAAAAAAAAACACAGAAAAGTTGAACTCGGATCTTCATAAAATTTTCAGGATTCCACGCAAGCGGAGCCACATCCAACAGCTAGTTTATGACATAATTCAGTATCGTCAGACGTGGTCAACTGTTTCGGTTATAGCGGGACATGAAAGGAAATAAGGATCCCCTGACCGCAAATCCCACAAGCTATTATATCGCTTCTTGTAAACATGATCTGAATGTACAATAATATCCTTCAACGGTTATACTCAAGATTACAATTCATAGAGAGACGGTACGTAAGAAACATTTCGACATAACACTACAGACAATCGTAGAGCTATATGCTATATGATCAAGTGTATGCTGGCTTGAACTAAAACAGTTGTGACCTACTACGATCTCGTCGCTTAAACCAGAGAGGGGTTTAGTCATGCCGCGAGCTCCATTAAAATCTGCTGACATCGAACAGAACCTTCCCGGGACTAACAGGGGATGAGCACGCTTTTGAATATATTTACATATATGGAAAATGACCGAACACAATGAGAAATCTATTAAAAGTTAAATTGATGTTATATTTTGATAGCAATTTAAGGAACGAGTAGGTGTTTTTTACAGTAGCGAGAATGAATGTAGGGATCTATCTCGATTGTGTAAAATGACATAGGTAGTGACTACTCATTTTATCAATTTAGTTGCAACCATATATACCACATATATAGTACACGAACACAAACACGCGCACGCATACACACACACACCCACGCACACATACAAGTGCACACAGATACACACGCTCACATACACACACACGCATGTATGTAATTTTTTTTTTATAAGAGTAGTATTGTCGACCAAGCAAATGTAACCTGTGTAATCGTAAGAGGTACCCACAGGACAGGCTTGCCTAGTGTGGGGCCAACGGACACTTTGTTAAGAAGCCTTATTGACAATAAAATATTTTTCATTTTAATTTTTTTCATTTTCATTAAATAATCTCGTTTTCAAGTTTAAGTCCCAGTGCTTTTGTGAGTAAATTCGATCAAATTACCTGATCTTAGTTATCTTCATCAATCATCAATATTACAAAAGCAAAAGTAACTCTGTCTGTTTGTCTGTCTGTCTGTTACGATTTCGCGCTCAAACCGTTGAACCGATTTTAATGAAATTTGGTACAGAGATTTGGTAGATTAGACCTTGAGTAAGAACATAATAATATGCTATGTTTGGTCGCGAGCGTGTGTCTAACGAGATAACTCAGTGTAGGCAGTTTGACTTGATGTCAATTACATTCATTGCTGTAATTGAACATCATTAGAGTATCATGGATTTTTATAAATATAACCAGAAATGTTTGAATTCTACAATAATGAAACGCAGAAAATATGGGATAGCCACAATATCATGTTTCCTATCTATGTAAGCATAAGGTGCCAAGCTAGCTAATCGTTAAGGGCACTTGTGAGTCGCGACCAGGTACCCACTTGTGATTTTTCAATAAGATTAGTAGAAGAGATACCCGTTCGTATCTCTTATTATAAAGTATCTCATACTTCAGTATAATCTTAGTTGCCAAAGTCATCTCAGCACTGCTCGTACAAACATCGTGAAGGCAGTTGAAAAATATTGATAACGTGTTTGGATCCTATAGGTAGAATGACAGAAATATATAAAACTATCTGTAATAGCTTACACTCAAATATATTTTTGTCATCAAACCAATCAAATATATGCGGACTTAGTACTCCAAAACATTAACTTTGGACGCAACGTGGAAATCGATGAAGGATGACGACCAAATTGAAAACATAATTAATTATATCTTATTATTTGTATGCACATACAACCCAATATAATTAATACAAATTAATAATCAAGATTTTCAATCTCCAAGTTATTCTGGTAAACATATAACAATAAGATCTAATTATTGAGCAGCTATTGACTTTAGACGTAGTCCGGCTTGTATGAACCAAATCAGTTGGTTGTAGACAAAAGCGGTACTATAATAGGGTCGGGTACAACCTTTAACCTAATAAAGGTACTTGTTATGTATAAATTACGGACCTGTGAACTACGAATACATTAAAACACCATACCACGGTATAGGAGATTTTGTTAGCTATTGTGTTATTCATGAAGTTGTGCCTCGCAGTTCACGAGATCTAACGCATCTGTAGACAGCACTTTGCTCTGCGTGCTTCAATGCTTACGACAGTCAACCTCCGACATATAACCGTACATACTCGTATCTAAATACTTTCTAACAAGATCGTGCTGTATACACAAGACACATATACCATACATTAATGACTAAATTTATCTGTTACTTCTACATAACTGAAATTTAGCGGTTACATTTTATTGTACATAATGTTATGACTTGCCACTCATTACCTTCGCATTCACAAAATATTATGTTCCCCTGGAGATCATTTATAAGCTGCGAACACCTGAACCAAGAGCATATTGACGTTTATTGATCCAAGGTTATTAAAATTGTTTTATAATGTGTCGAAAGGTAATAATATTTATGTATCTAAAAGAGAGTCACTTTTACTTCTTTTTTGGATTGAAATCATTAATGTTTTCTGATTACTATTCATTAAAGGCATAAAATATTCCATGCATTGTTTTGATCTGTTTATATTGTGCTCTCTCGAAAATGTCTATAGAACTCAAAATTAACAAGAAAGCGTAACTTTTATGACGAAGCCAAATAATTCCTAAACTTTTGTTTGTATTAATTTTGTGGAGGCAGTAATTTGTAAATGTAAATTGACGTAGGCTAATCGCTGTAGCGACTTCTATTCATAAAGTCCGTATTTTGGTCCTGTATACTAAAACAAAAGACATATTTTCAGATATTCACCCTGGGACTACAAGGTAATTAAATACTACTATGAGTATACTACTATATTTAAAAATAAAAAGATATTATTTTAGTTCATAGACGGGAGTTCCGCGTTTCTGTAAATAGCGGTTGAAACTAAATACCGAACTAATATTATCATATACAAAATAACTACAGTGCTCTGCTTATAAAAATGTGTGTGATGAAAGCTTCTAAAAATTAAATTCAATTATGATTTCCATAAACGATTCATTTTCGACGTACATTTTAATGGGTTAACCCCATTATTTATGTATCTGGGGTGGCGACGTGAAGTCGAACACGATAATGGAGCACGCCACTAGACTTGGAACTAACCACTAATAGGTAAAGAATGGTCGGAGTTTCGATCTTTTCTCTGAAAAGATGCTTCTTAAGCAGGGTAAGACACTTCGCAGTACAATAGACGTGTTAAATACTTCTCAAATTATGACACGACGAGGAAAGCGAGAAGTTTTACGGAAAGAATTGGAACTTTGTACCGCGATGGAAAACCGCATAGTTTTAGTCGGCTCAATTTCTCGTCAACCCCTCGGTGGGGTGGCTTAGTAGTTTGAGCACAGGTTGCGTTACTATACTTTAAGGTATAAATTGTTTTGAGAAGTTTTCAGAATACACAATTTTACAGTATTTTCAAGGCAGTCGAATAGTTTATTGTTCAGTCTACAAATTAAAATAAAAAAAACCTTAAATATTATTACCTTAAAATTTTGGTCGGGATAAAGGTTTTTTATATTGAGGGTTACTGTACTAGTATACCTACATTTGAGAGCTCCTACCAAAAAACTAACAATGAGAGCTAAAAGAACACATTAGGTATAAGTACGCAGATTAAAAGTTTATTCAGATTACGCAGATTTTCAGAATACGCAGATTAAATCTCTATTCAACATTTAATATTCACGATAAATGCTTAATTAATAAATACATGAGACGGGGTTAATATTAAATTCTGTAGAATGTTACGTGAGTGTGATAAGAATGGTGCTGATTCTGCTGTTATAGAAGTCTTTATACTGGTACTAGACTAGAAGTAGGTAGTACATATTAATAAACCTTTATCAATGCTGATGCCTATAATATTTTGAAAAATGTCTGCCAATGTTATCTTGAAGCCATAACCCAAATCGTTTCGTATTCTAAACGAGCAACAATTTGTTTATTTCTGTAGATTGATTAAACTGACAAACGAGATGGTTTTATGATGATACGAACCACTAAGTTTACCAATCAATTACAAATTCTATTGTAGGTACAGTGGAGAGCACCCTATGGTATGATGGAAATTGCAATCTTAATTGGTTCGCTCACGATATAATACAATTGAAATATTCACTAGCTAGACAAATCGAGTGATAGGCACACAAAAAAAAAACACCGCGCAACCAACTAGTTTTGACCCGACTGCTGTACAAGAAAAATCTTTTAATTAATAGTACTACCAATGGTAATATTGTGATACCATCATTGACAGCAAATTGTAAAGAGAAAAATAATATTACAATTTGTATTCCAAGTGCTACTTTTGATGTTAACTGTTTACTTTTGTGACAAAGCTGTTCTAAAAAAAAAATAAAGTTTAAAACTAAAACCCGACTACCGAAAAAGTGACAAACAAGTTCTTTCAGGACAGTAATAACGAGTTTATTTTTCAAAGCTTTTTAAATTATAATATTATACTGCCGAAGCATTTAATAATATACTGAGTTACATTAAAGTTAAAAATATTACACGATTTGTGTTTTTTGTTCGATTTGATGGGACTTCGTAGGCTCACAAAATCATTGTAATGTATTTTTAAATTTTGAAGATTTTGCAGGTTAAACACAGTGTCTTTCACTAGAAAAGAAAGAAATTCCAAAAAATAATAACAACAGTCAAACAGTTTACAGATTTTTGTAAATGGAAACGAAGAAACTCATGGTGACTCATTCATAGAAATGACAGCATTTTTAACACTTTGATGTCTCTGATATTGGCTGTTAAATGAAATTTGGAGTTCATTATTCCCACAACGCGACTACATCGGATATTTGTCGGATGTGCTCAGAATATGGACGGTGTTGCACAGCGTAGCTTGTAGTTACGTCGTTTGCATATTTCGGATTTAGCGATCCAAGAATTTGTGTAGGTAATAGCTGTTATAATATCCGGTTCGAGCACCGTGCCTCGGTAATCTTTGATGTGTTACACGGATATGCTCATTTTAGCGCATAATTTAAGCGTACTCTACGTGAATCCCTAATTAATGCGTATAAAAAATTGATCGTAAATAGAATTTATAATTTTTGTTAAAGGTATTATTATCATTTAGGTTATTTTATTGAGGTTAGTTTTTATTCAGAAAACGGAAACGCATATTATTCGTGTTTCGTGTCCTCCTATGCATATTTTAATATAATCTATAAGTACGTGTAAGCTATTAACAGTACATAATACATGTAATTAGAAACGTAGAGCTAAACTTAACGACACTCCAAGACCATGACTTAAAACTAATTGCACAAAGCATTGCTCCACTAAACAAGATAGTTTCAACTATTAAACGTTGAGTGGTATGACAATAAAAGGTGATGATACTGTAATTTCTCGAACACTCCCCGCTGAACAAATACATATAGCGTCATTATTGCTTTGACGACACAAATCATATAACAACTAGAACAAAAAGGAACGTGTTTAAACACATCTTAAAGAACAATAGCCCCACGTCGCATGGACAAGAATGAAAAGGTCTGAGGGTTAATACGACAGTAGCACTGAAAACGATGATTCGAAATTATACTTTTAATATATTAGTCTACCTCAACGCAAGTACGATCGCACAAAGTCCCGTGTTCCAGAAATATACTCAGTCCTGAATCTCGATTTATAACTAGATCTAAGGACATATTGTATTCTAGATCACAGTTCTAATATCATTGTGAGAGCATAAAATGGATAATGGTGAGAGTCGAATCACAACTGAGCGTTGTTCTGGTAGGTAGGGAGGCCGCGTAGCTAAATTTGGAGTTACTCGAGCGTCGTGGAAACCTATTAGAACTGTTTGATTAGATGATAGAAAAATAATGGTATATAAAGTTTCCACTTTTAGTGGTGAGGGAAGCGTAGGTAGGTATATGTATACCTACCTACGCTTCCCATCATAATAATAAATACATATCAGCCTCCTCACTATCAGAGGAGTCTTCCTTCTTTTTTGAAGTATATCATTCATCTTAATTAATATTTTTTTACGCACCCACTGATATTGAAGGCTGCCTACCGGCTGGAAGAATTTGTTAATATGTAATTAGCCTCCCCTAGCTTAATCTGACGCGCTCGAGTTACTACCGAATTTCCCTCTACCGAATTACCCTACTGTGGAATACGGGCCTAATGTCTGGTTCAACTTGCACTAAGCAAGGACTGCGTACAAAATCAAAGTACTTAAGTATGACATCTGTCGTAGTACGTCGTTAACATATACCTAACCTCGGAACCTATGGAAATAACATATCTATAAGATCATTGCAAGAAGCTAACTTTCCAAACTTTATTTAAAAACCAATCAACTGATTTATTTCAATACTATTGTGGAACTGGAAAATAAATACCGCAAATATCCTCGTTGAAAGCTTCTGAGGTATAACCTCCATTGCGTTATCTACAAAAACTGAAAAACGAAAGAGCCATGCTTAGTTATAAGCTCATACTTAATCTCATTCTTCGCAAAAACCTGCTAAGCCGAGGTACGACTGGCGTCAAGAGTGAGTGACATTATCAGTGAGGTTGGTCGGAGCTGCGGTCGTGGGCGACGACATGCCCCATATAATTTATCTGCTTTATAAACGTTTGCGATTTAATTACTTCAATTTTCACACTTTGCCTTACGGTCACATTTTCAGTTATTTCTTAATGCGAATATATCTTCACTTAGAAGTCGGTCTAAATGAGATAAGATTTGAAGACCTTTTTCAATTTTTGGTAGCGTTCATACATTAATTGGGTTCTTTACTAGATTTAATGTTGATGTATTTGGTTCATTATAATTTGTCATTGCTAGTACCTAAGTCTTATATCTGTATTTAGGTTTAAAACGTGAAGAGGTCTGATAGATTTTAACGCAATGTAATAGTGTGTATTCGTACTCTACTTTATCACCTGTATCCTAAGCGCTGATATTAATATGTTAATCTAATTAGAGTAGGTATGGCATAATTGATTTTACATATCTCTTGCTCTGTAAGTACACCCTTACACCCCTGAATGCCGGGGTGTATGACTATCATTACAGCATAGGTTTTGGAATTTGAAAAAAGAACTGTCATACTCATACTGCACGAAGAATATTTTTAAAAAGTTAATATTTTTTTTCTCGGTATCGATTAATTACTCGAATCGGAATCTAGACAATTTATTTTATAAAGATTTTATTTTAAATATGGAACTATTTGTTTCCACATCGTATGTTAGATGGAATCGATTTAAAAATCAAACTGGCCAGCAAGATTTGACTTGCGTGCGTGAAAAAAAAAAAGAACCTCAAACGTCACTCAAACTCAAGTCTTATCATCACAAACTCATATTCGAACTATAAATATTCCTAAAAAGAACGTGACCATATCTCTTACAAATTGTAATAATTTTACTATTAATTTTAATTAAACACACATTTTTTTCTTCTTAATAAATGTTCATTGAAACCTGCTGTCTTGTTGTTTACTTACCTCACAATCGATATGTAAAGCAGAGTATTTATCTCGGGCGTAAGCATCAATTGCATACTCGGGTTAATTAGCCTATGTACCTCGTATGCAATTGATGTCATACAGCCCTTGGTTAATAATCTACTATTGTTGCCCGAATTTGGAGAATCGCCGGATTGAACATCCCCGCTACAAAAAATAAATATAGCCTTTTTTTCGTGTGGAAATCCCCTCGGATACCTCCCCTTCCGGCTCCGGTAGGGATAATCTTCATTGCGCTATCCAGACCTAAAGAAAACAGGGATTAACTAACTTGTGTTTCGTGATTTAGAATGCGGATAAACATAGTATTTAACTTTTTCTCATAAATCAATCCCACCTTTTTTTTTGGCCTGCGAAAACCTCGGATACCTCCCCCGGCGGAGCCGGAAGGGGTTATGTCGGACTCGAACCGACTAAAACCGCACGCCGACTGTGGGTCGTGGTGCTAGGCCGGAGGTGAGGTTGTCATCGACATATCCCTCGCACCCCGGCTGACCCAGGACCATCCCTTACGGTCTGGCCCTCCTCTGGAGGGGGGACAACGGTGTCCCCGACGCGCCCCCGGAATGGGCGTGATATAGCCTACACAGTGTAGGCAAAGTACTGTTTCTGCTGATGAGTCTTTGATATTTGAAGGAAATAGGTCGAATATCACCCTTATTGCGACTATTTATGAACGCCAATAAACACTTGGACCGCATGCATAGTAGTAATATCTCCTTGGTAGAATAAAAAAATATGGTTTCCAAAATCTTGAAATTAACGGTATCATATTCGTAAGAGTATCCGATACAATCACCTGTAGACATCTCCAAAACAGTAGGCAAAAATATATATTATCACCACCTGGGAACCACTTTCATACGTTTGGTCGACACTGTGAGACATTGACACCTCGACTACGCTAGTAGGTACTATTATCTATTATGTGCCTCGACATTGTAAACTCATAGTAAACCTCGTTGCCTGAAACTCGATTTTAAATTTCCATATGTTTAATATATACAAATTTCCCGGAGTCCACTCTCTTTTATCCTTTCAATTTGGTTTACTGTGGCGACTGCTGTCTGACCCGCCAAGCCCGAGAGGAAAACCTGCACCAGGGTATCAAATATGATGGGTATAGGTATACCCATCATATTTGTAAAGTGACTAAAGTAAAGCCTGGGGGTGACCGGTGGAGTCGCCTGTCACCCTAGCAGAAGCGCTAAGTGCGCCTCCCCGTAACCGGGGCTAGATGGGGACATTGTGGTCCCCACAACCCGAAGGGGGCCATCTCGAAAGAGATGGTCCTGGGTATGTCGGGGTGCGAGAGATATGCTTTTGGCCATCTCACCTCCGGCAACCAAGGACCCAAGACGGCGTGCGTTTTAGTCGATTCGACATAACCACCTCCACCGGCTCCGTGGGGGTGGTACCTATCCGTGGGGATTTATCGCACGATAAAAAAAAACGAAGGTAGAGAAAAAAGATAAACAAAATTTCAGCGGTTCCAATCATTTTTATTTGAAAATTGTTACGTATCACTTAAAACTCATTCCAGACAGACCTGAGCTTTCCTGTACTACGAAACACGCAACGACAGCTGTCGCTCGGTCATTATAGCGTACGTGTGACATGTGCGACAAGGACAGAGAAAATAATCACTAGTTATCGCAACATAACACGGTAATGGTCGTTTTGTTTACCTTTTTTCTCTCGTCTCGATGGCTTTACTTTATACATATTTAATTACGAAATTACACTTCTTATCACACCGCATTTGTCCTACATATTTTTCTTCATATTGTATTATACAACAATTTATCTCTCTCAGAGCGCAGATATTTTGTCTGGGGTAGTATTACGTAAATAAGGACCCTGTCTCTATTCGCAAGACGACGACGTATTGTGTTAGTCACAACCAGTGCTTAATTAACACCGAATTTGTGATAAGCAATGAATGGTAAACTGGTGGCTGTTTTAGACACGGACATGCCCTCTTGTCTGCTACCCCGAATTAATATAATACTATTTATGGAGCTATTATTAGTTGCTATTGCTAAGCAGTCTTTGCACACTAAATTATCAGCGAATAGCGAAATAACAGAGAACTATTATTGACTGAAATTCACATGGAATTGCTACTAAGTACATGGTTTGGGAAACCAAGAAAATTACAGTAATTAATTAGGGGAATTCGAGAGGATTTCCGCACGAAAATAAAACGATATGGGTTATATATTACTAATATAAGATATCTTACCTGGTTAGTAAAATACTATAATTTATATTTCAAAAGAGCTCTCCAAAAGTGCTGTTCCTTGTAAGTACTCTCAGAATTAATTTTCTTTTGTTATCGGTAATTTATCGATATGCCCTCTAATTGGGTTATAGGGATCAGACAGACAGGAATCGAATTTCCTTTATCAGATTTAATTAGAATTCGACGTTAATCTTGGCTTCGTTAACAATTTCTAAGTCAATTACATCGGTAAAATAATGGTAAAAACAAGGCAATTGCAATCTTGGAGCTTGAAATAAGTTTCGATAAAACCTATCACACATTAGAGAAGTTTATACTACGTTTTTTTGCAAACTATGATAATCAGTAAACTTAGTGACTATGAATCTTTAGCAGTGTGTATGGGACCCCATAGTTTTGAGAATCAGAAGACTGACGCTTGGTGGTTTTCAAAGATAAACCAAGATAAAGACATAACCTTCAATTACAATCACTCGTACTTACGACATCAAGCAGGTACTACTGTTTAATACTTCATGTACCTACCTACTCCCCTATAATGTTATCAACTTACTAATATCTATGCAAATCATACGTATTCGTTACGACATATTTACCAGATGAAAATCTGGCTCACTATTAATTATGAACCTCATCTTGCTTTCTCTATGACATGTGTAGTTGGGTGACGAGCACGCATTGAATAGACTGTAATTACTTTGAATACTACAGCCAAACTTGAACACAGCCTCATTCGAGTGAGTGGGGAGTGGGGCGCGGAGTCAGAGCGAATAGCGTTTCGAACATAATTTGTTTGTTAACGTAAAACAGACGGCCTTTCTTGGAAACATTTATAACTTTTTAAGTAGGTATATATAGATATAGAACGGAGTGGTGTTGAAGGTTTGATTAGTAAAATGGGTGAGTAAAGGCTTTTTGAAGTATCATATAACAGTAGTTTTGTGTAACATAGGATAGTCTCAAGTCTAGCTCCAATACCTACTACATGTTATCATCTTACTTACACCTGCCTATTATTATAAGGACTTATCATAATTAGACTATTCCTTTTATTTGTGCTATACCTAAGACTTTTCATATCTTGCCAAATTTAGCTCTACTCTCTAGGAAGACTCTAGCTTAACGCTACTGCATGTTGGACTATAGGTCTTGCATCCATTGGAAATATCTTTTGTTTTCATTTTCCACGGTTTTTACCGTGATACACATGTTGTATGTACATGCATGATACACAGTAAAAACTGAGTTTTAGATATGATAGCAATAACAGAAGTATTAAATACGTATTACAGACCCTAAACAGAGAGTTCAAGCGACCGTTCTTGCAGCCTAAAACATAACCAAAAGGTAAACTCCCCTGTAAAGTGTCACCCACAAATTTATACCCAGCAAATACTTTTACATATAATGTATGAGTACTTCGACGTATTATCCTAAACTTTTAGGTGAATCCATGACCAAATATAGAAATCTTATTTCTTGAAAGAGAAGTAATGTCATTTATTATCACATGAATACGAAAAATCGGTTGACTGACGTTCAGAGCGAGTTTATATGAAGTATTAGTCTTATAGAGACTCGAACCGAAGGGTTGGTTTGTTCACGTGTACTTTTCATAATATAACTAAACACATATAGATATTTTTTACGCTTAACTCTTAAAAAGCGGGTTTGCCTTTGTCGATCAATGTAGAGAATTGAGAGAGAGAAAGTAGTAGCGTATCGTGGTAGTAGCGTGGTTACTACATGGTTACTACATAACCACATTTAAACAATAATTATGGAGACACCAATTAAATGCTAAAAATTATAAAGAAAAGTGAAAAGCCACCGATATAGAATTAAAAACTCATTTCTTAAGCGACTTCATTATCTTAAGTTGTCAAGATTCTATCTCACATTGTTCCTTCCTCTACAAAAGGAAAAATAACAAAAGAAATTTTAATATTATCACTTATTTCAATCTACGTAGTTAGATGAATGTCCACGAAAGCCTTTGAGTTACTTAATTGAAAAGTTTTACAACGAAATTAGGTACTAATAAGAGCGTGAGAGAAATCTTTCATAAGTCTTTAAGAACTCCAAGTTGTAAAAGGCATTCTATACGAGCAGGTATTTTCTTGCTTCAAAAGAGTCTGCAACTGCCAATTTCGGTTACACGTCCAATAACATTATACTTTTTTTTTTACTTTTACGGGGTAACTACCGTCCATATCACCCAAGAAACTAACACCAAAGCCTCTCCGTTAATCAGTTTTTATAGCGACTAGCAAGTGAGGTAGGCTTGGATCCCGAAGATCTTCTAGTCTATAGTAGTAGTACAATTTGAATGAATGGTAGCCCCCAGTCTAGAGAGCGAAATATAAATTAAATAAAATGTTTTTATTTGACTCAAGTACCTGTACTTAAAATTTATAAGTCAAACAGAATGGATAATACCTGTATTATGGAAGACAGCGGTCAGACATGGAAATATGATACAGTAAAATATGGTATGTGTGGGTGTGAGTGTATAAAAACGTATGTGTGAGGTATTAGAGTATATTTAAATGTGTTAAAAGCTGTAAGTCTTTGCAACGTAATGCTTCTATTCCACGTATATCTACGAGTAAATCTAAATACTAAAGTATATCTAAGCCAGTAAGGAAACAAGATAATGGTACACCTAGCCATTGGCGGTCACCACCGCGTCGTCGCCGCGCCGTGTGTGATTTTAACGCCAGATTTATCGCTCACCGAATACCGATACCGAACCGAAAGTAAAAGATTTCTAACACCGGGCGTCTTATTCACCGGCCGAACCTAATTTTATCTTCAATATGGAATTATATGGAATAGGTGTGGACAAAATACCCAGGGGATCTTAGTTGACAGAGAGTACAAAGAAGGACAAGTTTTTTTTTATGGAATAGGGAGGCAAACGAGCAGACGGATCGCCTGATGGCAAGCCATCACCGCCGCCCATGGACACCCGCAATACCAGAGGAGTCACAAGTGCGTTGCCTTCCTTTTAAAAGAGAGTAAGGTCTTTTCTTGAAGGTTTGAAGGTAAGGTATTCGTTCGGAAATACCGCTGGCGACAGTTCATTCCACAGTTTAGTGGTGCGAGGCAGAAAGTTTCACCGGCCGAACCTAATAGCCGCTTTGATGTGTACTTTACCTAATCAATGACTTTGGGACCTAGTTGGTTTGAGTTATTTATACGATTTAATGTAGAGGTTCTTTCGCTATCGAGCTGATTCAAGGTAATCTTTTTAAAATAGGTATTTACGTACACAATAGAAAGAGTGTGTACCGTCCTTAGAGTTTATTGGAATTCGTTTGCGCTAAAATGTTCACGTTTATCTCGTTCATTGATCAAAACGTAATACCCAGTTCAGCTGAAGCAATTTCAAGCCCAAGTACGCATGAAATATTATAAAATCGTAAATTTTAATTTCCTCTTTGCATTTGATAGCTCAGTTCTTCAGGAAGCCAATTATAATATCACGCTATGGCCCTTAGGTTACGAGCAAAAAGAAAAAATAGAGCTTATATAAAAGATCTCTACGCAACTATAGTTCATTCGAGTTAAGAATATAGTGACTCATCGTTGTCCCTTGACCAAACCCCACCCCCTGACCAATCAGGGTTCAAAAAATTATATAGTAAACTTCACATTAGCTACCAACTTCCAAACAAAACTGAATTAAAGATTTCAGTTTTGTATGGAAGTTGGCAGTCAAGAATGATAAATTAGTTACAAATTACAAAATACATTGATACCAATAACTTAAAATTCTGAATGTTAAATGTAAAAAGTTATGGGCGCGATAACGTTAATAAACGTTATTTGATGAAAGAAATGGCCTTACACATCACGTGATGCAATAGGAACACTAGACCTATGTGACATTTAGACCACGCAAAACCAAAATTCTATTATAATAAACATAATAGAAGGTTCTAGTTATAACGTTTAAAATACAATCAGGGAATGTATGTTATGAAAATACTCGTAGCACACAAAAGTTCATAGAATCATAAACCTTTCTCCTCTTTTGTATATGTGCATAATCAGCGGATGTTATTGTTTTTATTTTATTGTAAGATGAACTTAAACGATCGAACTTAAAAGTTAGCATAATAAATGCTATCAAAAAACATTCAAATATTTGGGCGGAGTCATCAAAATTCAATGTTTAAAAATGGTTGAAAAAACATTCATTGTTTCCAACAGTTCGTAAGAGTAATAGCCGTAGCCCTTAGAGACGGATTTAAAGAGAAGAAAAATTTTAAATGATTCAGGTGTGGCTCAATAAGTCAGTTGGAAGAGCATTCCCCCTGTAAGGGAAAGGTTGTGAGTTCAAATCTCACTTGAGCATTTCATTTTTTCCGATGTTTTTCGAACTTAAAAGTTAGCATAATAAATGATATAAAAAATTCATTCAAATTAAATCTATAAAAATATAAATTGCTGTACATACAAAATGTAATTTTTAGTCCACCTCGAATACACCCTTACCGTCTATGCGTCACTATTTTCTTAACGTGAACGTACTATAAGGTTAGGTTACACCATCTCACATGAACATTAACAGTGCTGTTAAAGTACCGGTGGTATAAAATAGGTTGCACCATTTGACAACAGTTAATATGACGTCAATACTTGACGCTAACCGTAACCAGCCACAGGCGGCCGGTTAATGTCATTATTAATGTTAAATTGTTTAAAATCTGTCAAAATGTCAATGTCTGTAATACAAGTATAAAACGTAGGAGTTTGATTTGATATCTCAACTGATCGACATAAGAACTAAAAGCAAATGACAGCTGACGTGTGGTATTACCACAATCAAGAAGTACCAATAAGGAATTTGACGTAAATAAATGTTTCATTTGACTTGCAACCCCGATAACTTTAACCGAGCTACTAAATACACTGGTGCAACACATTTCGTAGTAACCGTTTGAGTCATTGTTACTATTAAAGTTAAATTAGACGTAAACCTCTTACTTTAGACCCTCTAAAACTGCTTTTCTTCACTCCTAAAATATATAATAAGCTTCCAATAGCCTTACGAAATGAAAATCACCCAAAATAAATTTAAAAAAGATTTACATGCTATGCTGGTAGAAAAGACATTACTATTCAGTATAAGAATACCCGGATGAATGTGAAGGCAGGCTATAGAATATTTGATTAAATATTGTAATGATTATTGACAGTTATAATTGTTTTTTTCTATTATGACTATGTTTGCTTTCCCTATGTTATTTGAAATGTTAATTGCAGTAGTACTAATCTTACTTGTAAACCATAAATAATAATTTCGCCGTATGTGGCAGGATATGTAGCAACATAACAATAATGTAACATCTTAACTTGTACCATATTCATGCAAATAAATTAATTTGAATTTGAATTTGAATTTGAAAATAAAATATGTTTCATTTGACTTGCAACCCCGATAACTTTAACCGAGCTTCTAAATACACTGGTGACACATTTCGCAGTAACCGTTAGAGTCATTGTTACAATTAAAGTTAAATTTGACGTAAACCTCTTACTTAAGCAGGTAGTATGGTGTAACTAAGCCTTAAGTCAAACTAAGTTAACTTTGCAGCTCTCAGTCGATAACCAGCTTTATTTCTACGCCGAGGTCATGTAGAGCAATAACGCTACGGCTACGTGCTACATCGCTACGGCTACAAGCTTCTTGCATTAAAATCCAAATGCTAGTGCCATGACAGCATAAATGCATTACAGTGATTTTATTGTGTTCAGAATGTTAATTGCGTTATTTTGCAATAAATGCGACTATGAGTGCAAATGTTAATAATACAACAGCGGACCTTAACAATTAATGAAAATGTATCTTCTACAAGCTCTCTGTAACTTGTGTTATGCAAATAAATTATTTGATTTGATTTGAATGGTGTAAACGGAGATTGAATTAAAGTGTGCAATGAAGTGCACATACGATTGAGTGGTCAGTATGACTCTACCTCGCCTGATGATAAATTAAAGGCCAGTGCCCTGGAATGAGGGTCACTTTTACACATACTATAATGCTGTCTATAATTATGGATTTCAGTTTAGTGGCTCATCAGACGCTTTTTCACGTTCTGTTAAAAGGACCCGGGTTTGTTGAAAAACGGAAACACGCATGGTGGTAAAGAATCTCGTGTGCATTCTAAAAGGTTCAACTATTTTGAGATATAAACTATTGTACAGTCAGCGTTATAAATAGCTTGACGACGAAGCCTCAAAATAATCTTAAAACTCTCGTATTAAAAGCAAATCAAACTATTTTAATGATTTATATGGTATTATTTTCCAAACTAAAGGCGTGTACCAAAAATCAGAACAATCGACCAACTCGAAGGGGGTCAAAAAACAAAATTAAGATCATTTTGAGTACTTTGTTAGTCAACTTCTTTCTGATGCTGACTGTATTGTAGGCCTAGGCACAAACCTTATCACAATTTTGCCTGGCGCAGGCACTGGTTTGCACACGAAACACTGTGCGTAACATCAATTTTTCCAACTACAAGCACGGTGTTCCGTATACCTGTGTGGTCAAGTCTGTGCGTGGACCCACGCAATGAAATTTACACAAAAATACAGCCAAGTCCTTTTCGGGCTCGCTATGATACATAACCGGCAATATCGTTTGATTGCATTAAAGTAGTAGTTAAAATTTTTTCACGTTTACAAAAAGTGACACCTTCACACGTTCTCGAGAAAAAAGGTCTTCGCACAGGTCGTCCAATTTTTTTTTCGATGTAGTTAACTACATATAAATTTCATAATTCAAGCTTAACGCGAAGTACCTATACCCTATACTTAGGTTTTAATTTCCTTTTTGTAACAGTAATACAGGGGATACAAAAGAACCCCTGTGACCATTCTGTGCTAAACCTATTAGGTAGGGAGACCACGCAGCTAAATTTGTAGTTACTCGAGCGTCGCGGCAACCTATTAGAAGTGGTAGATTCGTTGATAGAAATAATAATGGTATATAAAGTTTCCACTTGTAGTGGTAAAGGAAGCGTATACATAACATAATAATATATAAATACGTATAATATATCATCCATGTTAATGAAAGTTTTGTATTACTTTGGTCTTATTTAATGTTTTTCAGTTATTCTGATCTATTTAACTATAAAACAAACATAAAAAGTTCGTACCTGTAAATATAGACATATACATCTTTGCAAGCTTCCCGAGATTTCACGAGATTTTCAAAGCACGCTTGTTAGCTAGTAACTAACCTACCATATTTTAATCTGATGCGTAAGTGTTAGTATTTTTTGCGCACCCACCCTTGAAAGCTACCTACTGCAATATGCAACTAGCCTCCCCTAGCTTAATCTGACGCGCTCGAGTTACTACCAAATTTCCTTCTACGCGTGCCTTACAAACAGTTAGTCAAAATCACTTATAACTAATTTATTTAGTTTCTCCATCTCGTTCCAAATTCAAAATTCATTATTCAATTCCATCTCATCAAGAAAATGTACTTAAACACGTACAGTCGTATATAAAAATCACTGGTCGTATCCAATAAAGAAAGTGACTCACCCATGTCGTCGATGAGTGGGGCCATCCGCAGAGTGACGCCAACTAGCAGTAGACACAGGAACAGTAGCAGGCATGCCGTCACCATGATCGTGTAGCGAGCTCGCCGCGGTAACTCATCGGGGTCTAGCACCTGCGACAAAAAAACTTAAATACATAAAAGTATTATTTTCAAAACTGAGTCTATTAGCCCCCGTAGCATAGCGGTAGTTAATCCGGCCGCTACGCAGGAGATGGTTCGATCCCCGCTCAGTACAAATATTTGTGAGCCTGAATATGGGTATTTGCATTGGTTAGGTCGTGCCTCGGAGAACACGTTAAGCCTACGATCCCGGTTGCCACAAAAACATCTATGGCAGTCGTTACAGGAAGTTGGAGCCTTCAAATGTCCTTACTACCTTTGGGTTGTGGAGGTCACGTGGCAGTTACTTCACAGAAAATATTGAAGTTTTGCAAAATCCGCAGTTAGGCGATTGGCACATTGCAACGCTCGACGCGGCGTCGTTCGTCAACGCGCGTGGACGCGAGAGTGCTAGTATAGTCCGAGAGATTTAGAATTTTTTTGGTAGGTAGGTGTGTGAAGTAATCTAAAATTTTGAGAAAAGTAAAGTAAAGCCATCCGACCATTAGCTCGATAGCCCAGACTATATTAACAACGCTAGAGATGAAAAGAAAATGATTAGAAGTGCAAGCTATTTTCGACTTATTGACATAACATAGTAAGTATTTTTTTTTCTTATATTCGTGATCAGCGTCATCTATTAACGCGAAAAGAGACGTAACTAAGAAAATGCCATTTAGGTTGAAAGTCGCTTGCAGTCTCTGCGTGTTCCGATAACGAGTCAAAACAGTGGTGTCGGCTCCAATACCCGATATTGGGCATCGATATTTGACTTCCTCCGATCTCGGATGTCAGATATTGGATATCGGACGTCAGTTGATGTGAAAGCCAAAATTGCCATTCCAAGTTGAAAAGCTTCGTATGCGACTGGGATTAGCGCTAGAATGAAGAAGAAGAAGTCTCATCTATAATATAAGAACAACACAAAATAACCAAAACTAAAAATATAGGATAAGTTTCCAAGTTGCTTGAATTAAGGTATTCCTTAAAATCTTATTACAACGCCCTCTACAAATCTCGATTCTCACACTGTTCCGCGTCATGCGGCGGGACGCGGGGCAGCGTGGTATCGAGTCGCCTCAGTCAGCATGATGGTGCCATCTAGCGGATAAAAATTTAAGCTGCAAAAGCAAGTGAAGTTTGAGTGTATTGAAACCACAGTTTCAGTGTATTCACTGAAAAGCCTTGAAGGAATTCAGTCACTAGAGGGCGTTGTTTTAATCTTGATAACTATAACTTTACCCACGCAAATGTTTTAGGATTATGATTCTTCTTGCATGTAGTTTATTAATTCTGTCTTTTATTAGACTAGATAATTTACTTACTTACTATTTACGGTGTATTCCCATCTAGTAACACCCAAACGATAACACTGTTACCTACTGGTTGGGAAAAAATCCGAACGTGTTACAGCCGTTTACAGGTGTTACTGGATGCAACATGCAAACCTTTTTGTCCCAACGAATCGAAATGTCGCTGAAAAATTTCACGGTAGGTATTGTATACTAGGTTGATATTTTGCAGTAACCTATCGCTATTAATCTTCTTAACACATAAATTACTTACATACAGGTGAGTTATTTACGTTCATATTTACACAAGACTAGGTCTTATCCGCGACTTTACTCACGTCGAAGATAACACTTTTCTAGGACAAAAAGTTGCTGTGCTATTCCAGATTATAACTTATCTCTGACTCAAATTTAATTCAGATTTGTTTAGCCGTTCTGACGTGATTGAGTAACAAAAATTCATTTTTCCATCCCAAACATTCGCATTTTAAACGGTTTCATTTAGTTTGGCCTGCTTGCTACTGGATTAAATTTAGCAATTACTTTCTTAACAGTAATAAAAAGTTACTTATATAGAATAACGAAATTATAATCTGAATCCAAGAATAATCTGTAGTCAGATTAAACGTAGGTATGCTATTAAGTGCGCTTGGCCGGGAAGCGCTGGATGCGAGCTGCTTCAAATCGGTCATTCTGGAGGTCTATGGGAGAGGCCTATATCAGCAGTGGACTATGTGTGGCTGATATGATGATGATTATGATGATGAATAAGCTCTTGAAGATAATTTCTTTTTGGCAGATTTTTTAACGGAAATATTACGTGAACGTACGTGTATAACTTTGGCTTGCTCATCAATAGCTGAAACAAGCAGGGTTCGATGTTTTCTAGGCTTCTGCGAGTGATGGCGAGGACTGCGCCGACGTCGGCGACGACGCCGCTCCAGCTCCAGTTGTTCGGGCATTTCTCTGAGTACAAGAAGAAATTTTATGAAGAAAATAAACTTGATAGATGAAAGGTTCTACGGTAAAATTGTTACAACCACACTGTCCATAAGTTTTAAGCTGTTACAGATAGAAAAATAGATGTCATGCGAGTGGGCAAACTGTGCAGTTTTTATACACATAGCACTACATTTTTGGAACAATTTCCACTCCTCCAGCTTAGTTAAAATTGGCTTGTTTTAGCAATGGGTTCACGTCGATAGAGTATTGGCTAGGATTCGAAACCAGAATCTCTCGATCTTATAGCTGACTCCTGAACCACTAAACTAATAATCATATTTTAGTACTAACCTGTGATGGGTGTGCAGTTTAAGCTTCTTTTTGTGTCTAGCCATTTCATGCTCGCACCAGTGTGATGGTAGCTCCTCGCCAGGGCTGCCCATGATAGACGCTTCCTCTGTAAAATATTTAAGAGATTTTAATATAATTGATTTCCCGACGCGTTAAGAAATCGGCACCTACATAGTATACAGAGTGGAAGATTTTCATGCCCCTTGGGTGGGAAAAATGGGAAGTTAAGTATACATTTCTATTCATATGGTGGCAACATGGTGGTTATGTTTCACTCTTTATTATTTTGACTTCTATAAAATCATCATCATTTAGGGTATGCTCTATGCCCTACCAATACTTTTGGGTCTCTAGTGACGTGTCCGTTTGTGCACCTGCGAAACCACAGACGAGACTATGGCGTAGGGTTTCCTCTCGGGCAATTTCATTGTTTGCGGAAAAGTAACATACCAATCAAAAACAATAACAGAACCCTGGGGCTCCTAGGAGTGGAAAATTGCTAGGTGGGTGAAGGTTCTCCTCCTTGTTTTTTATTGATGGCTACTTCAGCAATAATAAAATGTATACACTATCATTGACGTTGTAGTTGATACTGACCGTCGGGCACATGATTCCGCAAGAACAGCAGCACTGGATGGGTGCGCGCGCGCCGACGCGCCTGCTCTGCGTGCAACGCGCGTGCCTTGCGCTCCACTAGCGCGACCAGAACTGCTTCCAGCCGTGCCGCGCCACTCTCCTCCGTCCATACTGCTTTGTCGACCGTCTGAAATAACAATCAACAAATTATCCAACCATTCACAAGGTGTAACTCTAAAACATAATAAAACGGGTACGTTCACTAGGATCCCATGAGAATTCTCTCAATTTTTGTCCACACCGATCTCCTTATCAAGTGTGATCCCCTGGTGAATTTATATGACAGAACTTTTTTTGATAATTCTTTCTTTTAGGATCCTACTAATATTATAAATGTATAGGTATCTAAGGATGAATGTATTGTATATATGTGTGGATGTTTGTAACTCTTTAACGCAAAAGGGCTAAACTGAGTTGAATGAATTTTAGTGGTGCAGAGGTAATTTTTTAAACGTAAGGTTTTACTACATTTGTCTACAAACAAATTGTTTCATTACATATATACATCTGAGTATCTTGAAGATTCAGTAACAAACTAAATAATAGTACTCAGTTCACAAGTTCCGAACCTAAACTTTCTACTGAACACCAAAGACTAACTCTCTCCTATAAAGCCAGGATCCGTCACTTCCAGTTGTTTAAACACAAAATTAAGGTGCAATTACTCTCAGCTGTGGAAAATGAATTACTTACTGTGAAGTGGCGGGTGAGTGATATAATGATTTCATCTCTGAATGTTGCTTAATTTATGAAGTTAACCCTTTACTTTATTAACAAAGATTACGCTATGCGTATATCTAGCAGTGTTGAAGTTAATCAGGCTTGATCGAAGGCAACTTATCAGTCAAAAATACAATTGCTGTATTACACTAAGGAGCGATCTCTCTCCATTCTTTAACATGATTTTCAGATTTTCGAGCATTAGGTACTTGAAAAAAACCTGGTCATAAGTTTCACTATAGATATTATCGACATTATATAGAGTCACGCTAACAACTTTATTATTACTAAATATATCTTTTTTATACAGGGCACGTCATTTGACTTCATCTCGACTTATGGTAAGCTGAAGGTAAATT
Organism: Eilema sororculum; assembly: GCA_914829495.1. NCBI lineage: Eukaryota > Metazoa > Arthropoda > Insecta > Lepidoptera > Erebidae > Eilema > Eilema sororculum. The sequence goes on along the minus strand of OU618543.1, from coordinate 11,669,333 downwards.
CTCAGGAAAGAGGGTCACCATTACAAACACGTACTATGTTAACAATGATGACGAAATTTTGCTGCACGATTTTTTTTTTTATCTTGCGATAAATCCCCACGGAGCCGGTGGAGGTGGTTATGTCGGACTCGAACCGACTAAAACGCACGCCGTCTTGGGTCCTTATTTGCCGGAGGTGAGATTGCCAAAAGCATATCTCTCGCACCCCGGCAGACCCAGGACCATTTTTTTTTGAGATGGCCCACTTCGGGTTGTGGGGACCACAGGGTCCCCATCTAGCCCCGGTTACGAGGAGGCGCACTTTGCGCCGCCGCCGCGGCCTGCTTGCTAGGGTGACTCCACCGGTCACCCCCAGGCCAGCGCTCATGGAGGACGGAGGTCGTTCTGCGACCTCCGACGTCCGGTTCGCCTTCGCTCTGCGCGGGCTTCCCGTGCCCGGAGTCTAGTCCGGACCCGACCGGCCGCCTCCTTCTCGAGCATTACTTGCTCGCAGAAGGAGGCGGCCGCACCCCAAGCGTTCGCGCATCGTACTATCGCTGTGAGCAATGTGGCGAGTGTGAGGACTCCCACCCCCAGAGCCGCCCACTAGGACCCGCCTCGGCGTGTCCCACGCCGGGCACTCGGTCAGCGTGTGCAGCTCTGTGTCCTCGCTCGCATCACAGTGATGGCACTCGGACGTTGGCTCCTTCCGGATCCGACACAGGTAACTCCTGAAACACCCGTGTCCGGTAATCACCTGCGTCAGCCGGTACGAGAGGCTGCCGTGTGGCCTCTCTAGCCACTCCTCCATGATGGGTCTTACCGCCGCTATTACGGCGTGCCCTTTGCTGTACGATAGTACTTACAATAAGCTCTATGTATGATTTGAGATTGATATGGTTATTAACATTAATAGTGTAACACACACCAGGATATTTACTATGTTTATTGGTTACCCAATAAAAATGATAAACATGGTAAATATCCCAACGAGTGTTACACTATTATTAGAATGAGCTCTACATCCAAATTATAATTTATCAAGTACACTACATTCAAAGTCAGTCACATGAAAAATATCTTCCTCTTTAAAATATATAAATCAGAAGTAATTATATAAATCAACGTGGCAATGCCGCCAGCCTTCTGGCCCCTCTTCCCGTTGACGTCGATGGGGAGGAATTCTTTGACGCCTGAACCTGCAGTTTTGCACATACCTTGTTTTATATTTTTATTTATTATAATTATTACGTATATTATGTAGGTACATAAATGTTATCCTCAATAAATACTTAAATATTTTATAAATCAAAGTATAATGATATAATTACTTGACATGAATTGGGATAGGACTGCAGAAGGAAAACAGCGGGCAATAGCCCAACAGTTAGCAATTAACAATACTTAACTGGCAATTTACCCAATTCATTTAATATCCAATTAATACCTCATAAATGATTGGCCTACGGGCAGTCCGTGCCTGTTCTGCCAAGTACTTGTAATGTAAGACATGTGGATAGTTTCATGTAAGTTTTCAAATTACTTTAGGTTAAAGGCCCCACAGGAACCGATATCGTTCAAGTTATGTACTACGGTATATGCTCGAAACAAGGATAACTAGAAAGTAAATATGAAGAAAAATATTTTATCTTCACGTAAATGATCACAAAAGTAAGTGTAACACCATGAGGAAGCTTCATGTAAGTCTCGTCATCGTGTACACTAGGTAACAGAAGTGGCAAAACCTCTCTTCCTCTCTTTAGCAGTGGGATTTCTGCCAAAGCCGAAATAGCCTATGATGAGAAGGAAATCGTGAAACAAAACCCTTGATATTTTCAAAAGTTCAATGATACCCATCAAACAATTAGCCTAACGCAGTACCATAACCTGGGCTAGGGCTCGATAGTGAAAAATTAGGTTTTACTCCAAATCAAATTAGGTATGATAATTTTGAGATAAATCGTAGTCAGATCAAATCAAATCACCCTATGGTAGTGATAAAAAATATTTTCTGAACTATAAATGTGAACTAAAAATCAGCGGTAGCCTAGTGGTATGGGTAATGGACTGCTGAGACGAGGTCTCGGGTTCGATCCCAGGTTTACCATGGCACACACCAATGACTTTTCGATGCTTTTCGAAGTTATGTGTGTATTTATCGCAGGTTTATAAGTGCCCGGTTAATGGAAATAGGCTCGCCACCTATTACATTGGGACCTAAACATAAACTGGCGAAATGTGGGTGCTAGCACCTCTACCTACCCCTTCGGGGAATACAGGCGTGAGTTTATGTTATGTTATGTTATGTTATGAAATGTGTAAATGTATGATCTCTAATCTAGAGTTGAAATAATATCATTTTTGACTACACCACGCCTGTTACGAAAGCTGAGTTCAGGTTAAAGGTCCCCGACTCAGATGCTATCAATTCTAAATTGGCAGTCCTTAGTTTGACGGCTTTGACAGATGATTCTTCACGCTCCGTTAAATGAACCAGCCCATTAATGGATGAAGGAAACACGTGTCTTTATCGTGCGACAAAGAAAGGAAGTGCTGAACCGTTTGACGAGTTAGGCGGGAATAATCAATTGGGTTGGATTTCAAACCTACTCGTATCCATACTAATATTATAAATGCGAAAGTAACTCTGTCTGTCTGTCAGTCTTTCTGTCTGTCTGTCTGTATGTTACACTTTCACGCCTAACCCACTGAACCGATTTTGATGAAATTTGGTATAGGGGTAGATTAGACCATGAGAAAGGACATAGGCTATGTTTGGTCGCGATAACCGACATCCACGCAAAGCTGGTAACGAGGTGAAGCCGCGAGCAAAAGCTAGTAACATTATAAAATTGTAAGTTAGTTGTGTCTGTATACTGAAACATAAAAAATATCACGTTTACGTGTTTAGAATAACCACGCATTGTTAGTATCTCCGATGTCAAGACACAGCTAATTCACAATTTTGTTATAATCGTTAGGTGTTCATTTATTGGCGATTGCGCCATATTACATGAAAAAAAGCTTTACTCTTAACATGCATAACATGTAAATTTTAGATTCCGAATACTATTGATCGTGACCATAACAAGTGACCGAACTTAACTTGTAATTCCCTTCAACCCCATATAGTATAGGAGCTAGCAACGTTTTGAAAGTGAGAATTTTAGGTCAGCTGATTTTGTGATATGCCATCCTTCTTGCTCTTTCGGTTAGAGTCTGGGCTATCTGGCTGGCGGTAGTGGTTGCGTTCATTACTGCGCATCCTACCTGTCCAGGTAATAATCCTGGATTTTAAAAATATTTTAAGAGGCGTAATTTTTAATTTTTTGTTTTTAAATAAGACTACCTGACATACTTTTTTTATTGCCAGACATTTCTGACATTGCTAATTATGTGCCATACGCGATTCTTTTAATTTTTTTTATAAAAATTTAAAAGTATTTTATAATGTCTGTAATTTTAACATTATGTTATTTAAGATAAGAAAAGCTTAAAATTAATTTGCCAGACATTAATTCCATTGTTAAACCTTGAATTAAAATAAAAAAGGCATGAAAAGTATTGCAGTATGATGCTAGTAGTTCGAAAGAGACAGTTGCAGAATAATCTGAGAATAAGACAGAGAACTATGGCAAATATACCATTGATATTATCTGACCTCCTCCTCGTAACCTAGCCTAGCCCTGATTTCCTCAGTAAGGTACTGAGAGGATTCAGTGCTAAGCAGAACCAAAGGGGACTCAAACTGACACCTTGGAAAATGCCTCGCTCAATATTTATTGGTTCGCCGTTACTGCACACCCCTCGACATCCTGGATAGCTAAGAACTGTTCTCCATTGCCTCATAAATGACGCCAAGAAGATGCACAGAGTTGTATCTACTTTATACAACTCTAGCACCCTCAGGAGCCATGTATGGGGCACAGAGTCGAACGCTTTCTTATAGTCTATCCAGCATGTCGATAGATTCTTACGGCTACGGCGAACTTGTTGACTAATGGCCATATCAATGAGGAGGAGCTCCTTAGTACCACGGGCCCCACTCCTACATCCATTCTGAGAGGCACTCATAACAGTGTTTGTAGAGATGTGCTTTGTTATTTTATCTCTCAGAATAGATGTAAGAAGTTTATAGACCGATGGTAAACACGTGATCGGTCTATACAGCTCGTGCGAGTTAACATGGCACCTGGCCTTTATAAAAAAATTAAAAGAATCGCGTATGGCACATAATTAGCAATGTCGGAAATGTCTGGCAATAAAAAAAGTATGTCAGGTAGTCTTATTTAAAAACAAAAAATTAAAAATTACGCCTCTTAAAATGTTTTGAAAATCCAGGATTATCACCTGGACAGGTAGGATGCGCAGTAATGAACGCAACCGCTCCCGCCAGCCAGATAGCCCAGACTGTAACCGAAAGAGCAAGAAGGACAGCATATCACAAAATCAGCTGACCTGAAATTCTTTCTCGGAAACGTTGCTAGCTCCCGTACCAATATGGTAGAATAAATAACCCGTAACGTTTACCAGCTGACTCAGAGAAACAGAGTAATTGCGATAACAACCCGTCTCTGCATTATGTATTCTTCTTTACCCAGTGAAAAACACACAAAACAAATTGTAGCAATCCATTGAAGGTTTTAAATGAAACAGCGTGCACTGAGCCACTGAAATATTAATGCCAACTCGATTCCAGAGAAAATCGACTTTTACGTTTTTCTTTTAGAGGGCAGCAACCGTGAGAACTGTGCGTCACAGACGAGACGTCTTATTATGTATGGATACGCTTCGTTTGAAATAGCGGCTTTTATCTTCTCAGAGTACCTACTTTTAACTTACATACATCGATTTTTTAAACATTCGAGGTGAAATGTAAGAATAAATAAAATACAAAGATGTACATAGTGAATGCATGGAACAGAATGCTTTCAAATGTTATTACAACCATGCATTGTCTATGCAATCAACAAAATTAACAAGACTGTATAGGTGGCTGAAGAACCTCCTATATCACGGACTCGACGACGGAGGGTGTGCACCACTGAGCCAGTCAGCATAAGACCACAGTACCTAAGTGTAACTTGGTTGAAACGTCAAGTATTTCCAAAGTTCCTAATTATGAAGGTATCTATACCATGATCGTGTTAATTTTCGTTAACATTCTTGCACATTATCATGGAATGTGAAAGCTTAAAAATTAATAATTACATAATCTTGCATACCCTCTCAAGCACGTGGATTGTATACCACTATACAGAGGGTTTAGTAAACATTTTTATAATTTCCAATAAATTAGGATGCACCAGGTACATAGTATAAAGTGTTTCCAATCAGGTTGTAGTCTAAGTACGAAACAGACAAATGGAACATTATGCCGCCACGTGTCGTTTGATACAATTCCACCGAGTAATTTATAATATTCAAACCAAACCAATTCTCAAGCTGCGGTTGACACTTCTAACCGAGTGTCCTTTTGAGCGTCTCAAAAACTCTGTTGCTTACGCACTTACTTGTGCGGCGTTTCTGCAGATTCCGAATATCAATTTGCAAGTTTTGTTAACCATTTTAGGTGCCAAAAGTGGAATACTACGTAGTACTTAACCTGAACATTTAAGTTCTTAGAAAGAAGCTTACGAATGTTGATGTAAATATAACTAAGCAATTCATGAAAAACTGTGCATATTCTTCAAATATATATATCCCTATGTCTAAATAAACAGGTGCAGATTTACAAGTAGCAAATCGGAAAGGAAGATAGGATTTTATAAATATTACTTACGTCACTGTTTCAATCATTCCGTTAGATATTCATTCATCACCGTTCAAAGAACCCTTGCAAGCGAACACTGCTCATCAACAATATCCAATAAATCATCGTCATCAATCAGCGTAACATTCGAACTGCATTCAGTAATGGAAGCATAGCGATCAATACAATGCGAAATTACCTATGAATTCTTAGTTCTTCTCGGCAATTATTTATTGTAGGTAAACGAGGGCTTTATGATACAGACTAGAACTTTTTAATACATTAATATGTATTTATTTTATTAGAACATTTACATTTACAACTACCGAATCTCCTTTCGGCCCTATACAATTTTAGTCTATCTTATACTTCTCTACTTTCCTTATCCACCTAAAAATAAGATCTCCAAACCTTTCAATTTCTTTTTTTGCTAATTTTCAGATTTGAGAACGGAAATTAATCGTTGAATGTTAAATGAATTGTTGTTAAATGTTCAAATTGAGTAGATGGGGATAGCATTTATATTTTAATTCATATTTTTATGATGGTGCCTTATCTGTCCAAAGAAACCATATTCTAAGAAAGAAACCATTTTTATACAGATTTTATCGCGATTCATGTAGTATATTTTTTTATTTACACTGACCCTGACGATTCATTTGCTTCAACAGCCATTATTACCGAAATATCTCTAATAATATCTATATCTCGTGGCACCAGAACTAAATTCATACTGATGTTGAATTCCTGTTGTATAGTTTACGTACAATGAGCTTTTGTATTTTCCTTTTTATATTACTATATCGCTATCAAACATAGCCTATGTCCTTTCTCAATGTCTAATTTATCCCTATACCAAATTTCATCAAAATAAGTTCAATGGTTCAGGCGTGAAAGCGTAACATACAGACAGACAGAGTTACTTTCGAATTTATAATATTAGTATGGTGTATGCTAATACTTACTTCGGTCGACGGCTGTCGCATGGTGAGCGCGCGGCCGACCCCTGTGGCCGATCATCGCCTCGCACCCGACGCTACCCAGCGCCTTGCCTCACCTGCAATCAATACACAGTTTTGAGTACGACAAATTAAATTGAGATTTAGCCATCCTCTATTCAGTAATGGCAAAAATATTGAAAGGTAAATATGGAACAGTATACAGTAGCACAGTAAGAGACGTAACGAAAGAATTGTTTTATACTAAACCAGCTTGAATATTCAAGAAAAAAAGTCGGAATAAGGGCACATCACAAACCTCAGGTCAGCCACTTCGAGACTAATAAATACGTTTTAATTACTATCGGCTCACAGACAATAATACCAGTTAAGACAATAAAACAGTTTAATTTGCTCTTAATACGTGAGTTTTGAGATCATTTTGAGAGTTCGTAGTCAAGATATTTCTGACGCTGACCTTACGTTTCGTTTATCAACAAACAGATATAACGTCATTCGCATTTATAATACAGCGTAAATAGAATATTGAGCTTAACTTGCATCTATAGTGATCTCTGAAATATCACAAAATATTGATAATTAGATATTTTTTGTTATTCCAACTCGAAGTAGCTAATCAAATAACAAAGTATCTACCTACCCAGATATGATATGATTACAAATAATATCGTAAAGAAAAAGATTCGTATAAAGAAAACAATCCACTAGAAATAAGATATTTTCCTAAAGAGGTAAGTACTCAAACTTCGTCGGCAATTCGGTGTCTTTCTTTTTACTTTTCGAAGTGAGTACTTGGAGTTAGGATATCTGTTAGAGCTGTCTGCTTTGATATTGTATGTTGGTTTATGTTATACTACCTTTTGTATGTGTTAATCCACAGTGTCAGCTCAGCCGTTTAGACGTGAAAGAGTGTCACACATCCATTCATCCATCAATACTTACAATCTTTCGCGTTTATAATAGTAGCACAGAATAGATAATAGTACTATAGTAGTATCCTACTTTTTTGACATTATATTTTTTGTCATGTTACTTAATTTCTTCAACTAAGAAAACGGTTTAACTTTTGGGGCCTTCTTTTCTAGTTTCGTTTACTTTTACGTTAGTACCTACTGTTTTTATTTAAACGGCCAATGATATATACCTATCATAAATGACCAGAAATAAAGATAATCATTTTAGTTAGGTACCGACTAATGCTAGAAAATTGCGAATCATGATCATTATCACCCTTGCTTTAGTCCCGGCCGCATCCGAGGTAGCAGACCTCGGCAAGGCAAATGGCAAAGGCAATTGCAAAATACCATGTTTTATCAATATCGGCAACATTATCTTACTGTTATTCTTGATTTCCCGCTGAGCTCAGGGACTTCTTCTAATATTGCTTTGATCTTGCAACCCTAACAGGGAATAATAATTTAATTAAACAGCAGGTAAGGTTAGCTTGACCCAGTAGGTAAGTCTTGACCCATGCACCATTCGGCTTTATAGATAACTAGGTATATTTAATTACGAAATCTTGTCAAATTTGAATATGGCAACAATCAATCAATTAGCCCACCGCAGTCCACTGCTGGACTCTCCCAATGTGCGCCATTTCTGCCGGTCCCCCGTCTTACACCTCCAGTCTGTCCCAGCTACCTTTTTCAGGTCGTCAGTCTATCGAATATGGCAACACATGTCCATGTAATTAAAACACAATCGGCAGTGTGCCCTAATATGGCTCTGTTAATTTCCATACAAATGAATCTCACGGCAGGAATATTCACCGGAATGGCGCACCTAGTGTTTGCATATTGTATTAAACCGCAGCTCCACCGCACTCTTGTTTTGGGCACAATGCGGTAAAATTCGTTGCGGAACGTGAAAGTCTGATTGAGTGTGTTGGGATTTATTTCTCACTGCTTTTTTATTTATTTAAGCGTGATAAAGGTAGCTTTCGTTGTAAAAACGGTACTAACTTAACATCTTAAAAACATTGTAGTATCTATACATTCTTTCAGTTATATTAAAATTGTACTTAATAATCTCACTAGAAGCCTCTAAGAATCTCTCTTAGGTTGGGGGTCAGGTAGCAGTTGCGAAAGTCAAGATAAGCTCAATTAGGAGAAAGAATAGCAGAACAAACTCATCGGAATTCGAAAAAGTATATTTCTTTGGATGATTGCCATCCAAAGAAATGTACTTTGGAATTCCGATGAGTTTGTTCTGCTATTCTTTCTCCTAATTGAGCTTATCTTTTTCTTGCTGAGATTTGAATGTAACCGGGACTCTGAGATGATGATGAGCATATCACCTAATTATACAATAATGTTAATAGCAAATAAAGATCATGGTATGGGTACATTTTGATTTGCCTGCCGGTTCGACTAAGTCACACCGGCCTTCTGCCTGTGAGCACGGCTCGTGCCATATCATAATTACCGTGATCGTAACATTATTGTAAATCATGCAACGCGATAGTTTAAAAGTTATTATAGTAGGTACCTCATTTTTCTCAATCATAATTATTGATTTCATTATACTTTCTATGACACAGCAATAACAAGCGCTACTGTTCGCAGTAGTTAAAGAAAATAATTCTTATAAAAGCTATTTTCCTACCATTGACAGAAGCTGATAGAAGAATTCAATCAAGTCGTAGAATGGTCCGTGATTCCTATCTTGGCTCGATTGTTTTCGTGATACGATCTGGCGTTGGGTTATAGCAGTAAATACCTTATGAAGTAGCGACCTAGACTTAATCTCGGCCGTAAAAAGGTTACAACGTACGTGCGTAATACGTGCAAGGGTCTACTAGTATCTGAAATCTTGGCAGTCATTCACAAACAACTAGTTTTTGTAGTTAGTGTACGTTTTTTACAGCGAAAATATGGCTAGTTACGTGAACGAAAAAAATATGAAGATGAATCTGTGAATAGGTTCAAACTTGTACTCAGGTTTGAAAAAACGGCATGAAATACGCGATATTATACATAGATATTAAAACTATCATGGTCACTGAAATTACAGATATTATACTGAAATTACTATATTAGAGATATTGGGATATTTACTAGGTATGTAGTAGGGTTGTAACGGAACTTCGCCTCCGCCTCCGTTACTGCGGAGGTTCCGCAAGAAATCGTACCTTCGCCTCCGTTTCCGCCTCCGCACAAATTTTGCGGAGTTGTAACGGTTCTACAATGTAAAAAATACTTAATTCTAATTGAACCGCGATTGTTTTAAGTATTTTAGTGCAAAATAATTGTGTTTAATTAAGTCACATAATGAAGCCGAAAACAAGTGTGATTTGGCAGTTTTTTGTAGAAATAGATAATAATTTTGCGAAATGTAAAACCTGTGGGAAAAACTATTCAAGGAAAGGTCGGCATCACTTAGAAGGCAAAAACTTTTGAACCTTAAATTACAATTTTATTTACATCCACTTTCACCTTCGCCTCCGCCTCCGTTAACCTCCGCATCCGCGGAAATGAAACTCATCGCCTTCGCATCCGCCTCCGCCTCCGTTAAGAAGGCCTCCGTTACAACCCTAGTATGTAGGTATTGTTTGGACTCTTTCGTACGTGATCATGGTGTTTGCAACAGCGCCGAAATATCGGACACTCGAAACAATACATGAGAAATATCCCAATATCTCTAATAAATACATATGTTTATTTCATGCCGATTGTCGATTAATCTAATGTCAGCTTGTACCAAAGTATATGTTTTTACGCCGAATTGTAGTGCCACTTACTGCGTCTATAGAGTAGAGCGTTCACAGGGGTGGATTATTTCCCTGCAGCCCACCCAAAAGGGGAGAGCCTAATTTTTAAAAATCTTTGTTGGCGTGGTAATACATCTCTGCCTACCCCTTCGAGAATGTACGAGCGTGAATATATATTTCTTAAACCTAACTAGTAATACGGTTATGTCCAAGTAGAAGGGTTTAAAATATAGTCTTCATTAATTTAAATTCCCTTCAGGTGGTTCACATACCTACTTGCTCGCCGCTTTTTTTTTATAAAGGTCACGCAAATTTGACTTCACCGCCCCTGATGGTAAGCTAAAGGCAAAGTCTCGGAAAGAGGGTCACCATCGTAAACATGTACCATGTTAACACGTGAGCTGGCAGGGAGTTCCAGGTCTTAATGGTGCGGCATAGGAATGAGTCACTGAAACGCGTGGTTCTAGAAGTTATATTCTGCACCGTATGTGGATGGCATGTTGTCCTGTGAAGGAAAGGAGAGGGTGGGACTAATTGGAAGAGCTCATCAGAACATTCACCATGGTAGAAACGGTAGAATACTGCCAACGGCGCAACCTCTACGCATCTGCATTTTGTTTTAAAAGTTTATAGATGTCTTAAAAAAAAGAAAGAAAGAGAAAGTATAATCTGTACTACTTATTGGTTTATTGTGTTATACGCCAAATTAATACTTCCAGATGATTTTGCTTTCGAAACTGTGCTCAAATTTTTATCCGAAACGACTATAAATTCACCCTGTATAAAAATGCTTAGTTTTGTACGCTTCAGATACTCAAAAAGTTTTACATCGGTGGGGCGCACATTTTTACATGATAATAACTATACAGCCCGCTTCAAAGATGGTTCATAATTACCCAACTACGCCAGCGAAGGGTTATGTTTATCGCACGTATGAAGGTACGTTTGTATGTGATTATGAACGTGGATTTCTTTGTTCCCCTCTATAGGCCTAACGGCTGAACGGATTTTGATGAGTGGGGTCTCAAACGAAATGCAATTCTCTATGAATCTCCCGAGTGTCCTAGGGTACATAAAATGTCAATACAAAGTACACAGTGGATTTTAGGTGCTGAAATGTGTGTGGACAAAAAATATATATACTCAAGCGTATCAATTAGGATATCAAAATCAAGGGAATCAGAAGGCGATTACAAAAATTATGTATGTCATATCATAACTCAGAAGTTTAATATAAAATAAAATATGTTATGTCAAATCATAACTCAAAAGTTTAATATAAAATAAAATATTAAAAAATTAAAAAACCCGACTGCTGTTTAAAAAGTCCGAACAAGCCTAATAGCAAGCGTAGCCTATAATTTTGTTTTGGTTTATGATTGGCAAATGGGTACCGCCTAATATTAGACTTGTTTGAATCGGGTTTTTATATCTTCATATACCTATATCACGTCGGTACAAAGCACTGCAATCGATCCGCTAATAATAAAATGTAATACAACTGATGTAATAATTTATCAAAATAAATATAATACGTGTACCTACTTATTTTTATTGTTTCAAATTCTCTGCGGGTTTTATTTTATTTCAATACAAAACAGTTCACTTCAATCTAGTTGCGAGTGTTTCTAAAATGTATTTCTCTAATTAAAAGTCATAGGATTCCTTCACGTAATGTAATTAATGGCCTGAAAATTGCTCCTTTCTTTAAAGCTTTACGGCGAAGCATTTAATTAAGTGTAATTTTCGAAAGCTTTTGAACGAAATAACAGAGCTAGATTTATCCATTTTAACGAGTGTATTAGACATACACGCTTTTAGCAAATGACAATAATTAATGACTCATTAAATACTCATACGGGCTTACCTTACATAATAATGAGGGCTATATCCCTACATATGACAGAGGAAGGTTACATTATTACCAGTATTAAAATGATCTATGACAGGCTCGAAACAAGTTCACTGTTATTTTACTTTAGTAAACAATAACTATTGCCCACCATAAAACCTATGCAAGGCGCCATTTTAATAAAATAAGAAGAAGAACTATTGCCCACGGCTCCACGATTTACACGACTAATGTCCAATTTAAAACAATGTCTAGTCAGAATAGAAGAACTATTGCCCACGGCTCCACGATTTACACGACTAATGTCCAATTTAAAACAATGTCTAGTCAGAATAAAGTCCACCCATAATAAGGTCCAGTCAGAATAAAGTCCAACCATAATAAGGTCCAGTCAGAATAAAGTCCAACCATAATAATATTAGTGCTTGCTTGCGTGCCGTTCCTTCACACCTTGTCGTTGTTCCTCGAGCCGAAGGCAATTTTCGGTCCAATTAAATGTGTTCAGCCCAAAATTCGGCGACACTGATAGCCTCCGCAGTCGCCTTATTGACGTCCTCCATTGTGCAAGTATTAGAGCACAGCAGAAACGATAGAAGGTGGGCCATTGTTTGTTGAGGTGTGCCACTGACACAGCCCCCACCTTCTGCTTCCAGGTAGCCCCATTTTACCCCTTAAGAGGTACTTAAGATATGAAATCACCAAATTTCCAAGTTGTAGACTCAGTAGTTTGGGATCTGATTTGACAGTCACAAGACAAGTTATTATATAGCTAAATACTAACCGTCACCTTCATTAAATTATAAGTCATTTATTTACCATAACATTAAATACCGGGTGTAAGGGGAACATAGGTACATAGCACATTGGCATGCATAAAAATAAAATCAATTTGGACAAAAAATTTTTTTTTTTTTTGCAATATTTACTCTTCACCGTGTTCATAAAAAAACACCATTACAAAGAAGCACGCGCTTGGCGCTAATTGTATTTTTTTGTGGTGATGTTCTTTTTGTGAAATTAGCGTTTCATTTAGCTTTACTAACGCGATGGAGAGTAAATAATGCAAAATAAAAAAAAAACCAAAAAAATTTTTTTTTGTCGAAATCGTTTTTATTTTTATGCCAATGTGCTATGTACTTGGAGTACTACTAGGAGTTTTTGGCTTCGGGAGCGTTCCCCTTACACCGAGTATACTACGACTCGAACCCGCAGTCTTTCCCTTACAGGGGGAATGCCTGACCAATTCGGCTACCGTGACACGCCCGATATGATTCAAATTTCCCATCTTATACGTCTTTAAGGGGACGTGGCGTCATCTACCGATTTTCTTACGAACTATCGGAATCAATGAATGATGTTACAATCATTTTTAAACATTGATTTTTGATTCGAGTCCCGCCCGAGAAGTTTCATTTTCCCTATGTATTTGATTTGTATAGTTAGCATACTTAATGCTGTAAAAATTCCTTCAATTGTTTGGGCGCAGTTATCAAAAATCAATGTTTAAAAATGATTGTAACATCATTCATTGATTCCGATAGTTCGTAAGAAAATCGGTAGATGACGCCGCGTCGCCTTAAAGACGTATAAGATGGGAAATTTGAATCATATCGGGCGTGTCTCGGTAGCCGAATTGGTCAGGCATTCCCCCTGTAAGGGAAAGACTGCGGGTTCGAGTCCCGCCCGAGAAGATTCTTTTTCCCTATGTATTTGATTTGTATAGTTAGCATACTTAATGCTGTAAAAATTCCTTCAAATGTTTCTCCTCTTTGTACACCAAAAATATAAAAACGATTGTCTATACTATCATCGAAAATCGATCTGAAACAACATTCAATACTCATTCCAATAAATAATTAACAGAGTACATTGCCTCACCGTGCGAATGGCCTTACAAAGCTTTCATAATTATAAGTAAACTTTGTTACGTTAAGGTCTTCGGAACGTAGCCAGAGTTGGTTAATTGGATATAACTCATTTACCGTCATGTTATGTACGAGGAGCTACTGTCGCAGAGTCTCCATCGAATTATTATATTAATAATCTAGTTAAGACTTATGATATTGAATTTCGAGATGATAATAATAATGCTCGTAGTAATTTCCGGATCACAAAGTACAGTTTAGCAGAAGTCTTTGTGACTCTGCAGTACTCATATTTACAATTTCTATAAGTATAATTTCGTTGAATACTAGCTATTATGTATAATAGTATGGTATGCATGTGTATTATGTTGTGTTGTGTTGTAATGTACTTATTATGCTAAGTATGTTCTTTCTGTCACTGTGTCTTTCTTTCTTTCTTCCTATTACGTCCGGCTTCTCCCAAATCTTGCAGGACTAGGTGTCCTGGAGACATTACTGAGGTCAAAAGTACTGTATCTGACTGTAGTCTATCTCGGTGCTAAATATTATCCAGATTCAGAATCGTTCTGCCGTGATTGAGTACGTAATTAATGTCCATCCATCCAAACTTTCGATGATATACTTAAAATAAATCCAACGAAGCGCGAGAAAAAAGATAAACAAAGTTTCAGCGGTTCCAAACATTTTCATTTGAAAATGATTAGATTACGTATCACTTCAAGCGCACTCCAGACAGGAATGAAATTGCTCATAAGATGGCGGATCTGACAGTTTAGAAACGCTGTGCTGACAACTTTCCTGTACTACGAAACACGCAACGACAGCTGCCGTTCGGCCATTGTCGCGTACCTGTGACATATGCGACAAGGACAGAGAAAATAACCGCTAGTTATCGCAAAGTAACTCAGTAATGGTCGCTTTATTTACCTTTTTCTCACGTCTCGTTGGCTTTACTTTAGATTATTGCAGACAGTATTCCTTTTCTTAAAATAAATTATTAAGTGAATCGGCACTTCGTGATAATTTTATTATGCTCGTGTTCTATTATCCTTTGAAATTGTACCTTTCAAAAGAAAACGTTTCTCTAGATTCATCTACTTCTTAATTCTCAAACGTATAGCCCGTCAAGAAAGTCGTGAAAATTGAGGGTGGCGCTGCTGCGCTTAATCTGGTATCCCTGTCACACTATAACTGAACAGTCTTGATCTGTTGTTTTTTATGGTATAAAGCAGTACATATTTCATTATGATATAATTAATAAATAAAAGTAAAAAAATGTCACAGTACTTTTTTTTTCACTTTTTAAGGTATCAAGTATACAACTTTACAACTGCCTGAAGTTTTTTAGTGTAGGTACTTCTTTCTTCACTGTGTAAAAATATACCTTTTGCCGCATTGGTAAAGGAATTGGCTGAATACATAAAGACATACATCGAAATCAACGAGTGATTTGGTTTGGAAGTCGTGGAGTGTTGTCGATACATACAAGGAAAATTATTAATTCCACTTAGGTGGCAGATAAGCACACGGTCCACCTGCTTTACATGTGTCAACATGAACTTGAAGCCTAATAAAACTTACAGCTTAACGATTTGGGAGCATAGATATTACGTTAAATTTGGTGCGCGTGATCCGAGACCCCCATTCGGTGCAACCTGTACAACGGAGACGGCAATGCTTCTCTGCTCTCTCTTTCTCAGCACAAGGTAGACGCTACCCCTTACTGCAATTAACGACCGCTGCGGGAGTAACCCTATAGAAAGCTGCTCGGAGGCTCGCCACGGGTTCCTGTGACTAGTATAGAGGTTAGATGATGACACCACAACTTCCCACACCCGAGAGGGCCATCTTAAAACCGTATGTGGCCCAAGGTTACTGGGGTGTGTAGGAAATGCCTTATTGGTTACCCTAATACTTCATCATTAGTTGAGTATAGTTGAGGTCATTAGTTAAGTATAAGACCCCAAGTACAAAGACACGGCGGCGTGTCGGACGTTTTTAGTTTATACCTTGGCACATATCTTGGACCTAAATTGCGAGACAAACGAGGACCTGGCGCGCGCAGATTGTTTTTTAATAATCTATGCTTGGTGATTTTGAGCTCGTCCACCGCCACTGACCACATTATAAGCACATTTTAGGTCCAAGATACATGTCTCGAGCGATATCTTACTCAAAGCACACCCAAAGAATAAAAACGGGACCCTTTTACTAAGGTCTGTCATGAACCGTGATGGCTAGACAGTCGAAATTTTCACAAATGATATATTATCAAAAAATGAGAACAAAAGATCTTATAAAAGAATAATTTATGGAGCCGAGTATTGAACACCTGAAATGCTGCTTGAAACTCCTATGTTATTTATCTCGATAGTTTCCGACTCACTGGAAATATCATCTCATACTGAAATGATGTCATGAAATGAGCTTTTGAAAATCTGTAACAAATACAAACGTACTGGATAAATACAGCTAAATATTACCTAGCTAAAAAATACAAATGGTATAATAATACCCTGTAATTTTTTTTATTAGTCATAAGGGCCTAAGTGGTTTATACTGTAAAATGGATCAAGAATGTTCAAAAACGTCAAAGTTGCACTATGATTTGTTATGATCGTAGGTCAATGACATAACCACAACAAATTGAAACAATGCTTTGAAACATAAAATATTCACTTAATACACATAATGTTTAATAGATTACACTTCCTATACCTTGTTTAACATTAAAGTATATGTACGTACCGGCTAATTTAGCTGTTTGGCCATCAACATCGTCAAAACCAGAAAGCAGCTTGCTGGGTTGAAATTCTGCCGTGTTTCATACTATATCCCTAAAATACTTTGAATACGACATGGCTCGCACAACTATTATTCACTTATCAATTCATTTTTACACTCAAAGCTGTTACAAGATGAACATTAATTATATAAACGCAAACAATATACGAAACATCTCCAACGAAACTAAGATTTGCAAATGATTTGACAACTGATAACTCAGTTTGGCAGTTATTGAGTGTTGCAAGTACAAGGAAAATTTTTAGTTCCTCCAACATTAATTTCACGACTTTATAGCGAGTACCTACATACTTAGTTCATCAGAAGGTATTCTACTTTGTAATCAACTATGTACTATGTTCGGGTGTAACATGATTTAATGCTAGCAACTTCGATGAATAACTGAGCAAGTACCAATTAATTTCAAAGTACAGTCTACAAAAGAGATACGGTTGCACTTTTTCATAAAGTTGTATGTTAAGGTGCAACCATATCTCCTTTGTCAACTGTACGTCATCAGCAGTTAAAATAGTTATAAGTACTCCTTTTATTTATGTTATGTTATGTGTGGATGGCCTATCTCGACCCAAGTTGATGCTGCCGACCAGGGTCCCGATTCTGCTAAGGCCAAACCACAATGGTGCCATCGTCACTGCAAAAAGGCATTACATAATAGACTTTAAAGCGATGCGGTTAAAGTTCAAAATTAAATATTTTTTTGCAGAGTAATTGAAAAAGTGTAATGAAACTGTTTTCATTTCATTTTGAACTTTAGGCGTATAGAATTAAAGTCTATTTATTGTCTTTTTGCAGTTACTGCGGCACCACAGCTTTACTAGAATCGAGAGCCTGTTCATTTACCTAAAGGACAGCTAATATCCCTTCCTTTCACGAAATGCACGCCAAGAATTAT
Source organism: Eilema sororculum (assembly GCA_914829495.1). Lineage (NCBI taxonomy): Eukaryota > Metazoa > Arthropoda > Insecta > Lepidoptera > Erebidae > Eilema > Eilema sororculum. The sequence continues at coordinate 11,651,520 of OU618543.1, read as the reverse complement.
TGTGTAGAGAGTTAGTTACTTACCTACCGACCCTAGCTTTGGTCAGCCAAGTGATAGAGTGTAAACTTTTTCTACGAATTATATTCGACCTTCACAAATCAAAGAGGTCATTAACAGAATTATATTCAAGGTACAAGACTCTGGACAACAACTTTCATGTTCATAACAGCCAGTAATACTTATCACGATTCGTTACACGTTCAAATACATAAGAGGGAACGAATCACGTAATAATTTTATGACGTCATAAATATTCCCGTAATACTTTTGCAGTACACAAAAATATTATGAACATCTTTCATGTTGTTATCGGAGGCATGAAGGGAAGACACATGTCGCAATCTGTTTGAATTTGAAGACGATTGATTGGGGAGGTGCAAGCGGCATCTACCTATATGATGCGATAGGCTAAAATTCTTGTAGGTACACGTTGTAAGAGCCTACTTTCTTTGACGTATTTCTGTACAGTCGGTTACAAAAAAAATTTCAAATTTAATATAGTTAAATGGTACCTTAAATGTTAGGATATTTTAGACTAAGTTATAGTACCCACATAGAGGAAGTTTAAAAGTGACACCACGCAATGAAAAAATTACAAGCGAGTGACTGACTTTTTTTTTTTTATCGTGCGCAATATCCCCACGGATACCGCCCCACGGAGCCGGTGGAGGCGGTTGTCGGACTCAAACCGACTAAAACGCACGCCGTCTTGGGTCCCTGGTTGCCGGAGGTGAGATTGCCGAAAGCATATCTCTCGCACACCGGCAGACCCAGGACCATCTCTTTCCAGATGATCCCCTTGGGGTTGTGGGGACCTCGGTGTCCCCAACTAGCCCCGGATACGGGGTGGCGCACTTTGCGCCGCCGCCGCGGCATGCTTCTGCTAGGGTGACAGGCGGCTTCACCGGTCACCCCCAGGCCAGCGCTCATGGACCCCCGACGTCCGGTTCGCCTTCGCTCTTCACGGTCTTCCCGGGCCCGGAGTCTAGTCCGGACCCGACCGACCGCCTCCTTCTCGAGCATTACTTGCTCACAGAAGGAGGCGGCCGCACCCCAAGCGTTCGCGCATCGTACCATCGCTGTGAGCAATGTGGCGAGTGTAAGGACTCCCACCCCCAGAGCCAGGGAAGCGAGTGACTGTCGTGGTAAGAACATACTACGAGAAGGAATGAAAGTAATGTTGTAAAAAAGGTTCAAAGTATGAATGTAGAGGACTTTACTAGCAGACGTAGGCTCAAGGTAAGATAATACGGAAAGTTGTCCTATAAATATTATTCTGTGAAGGATCTTAATGTCCCTTCTTAAATTACAGGTACTAGATAACGTTGCTGGAAATAAACTTGATATAACGTGACGTAGAGCTTTAATTTTCTACTACTTACCTATTTTCAGAACCAAGAAATTAATCTGCGCCAAAGTAAATATACTAAGATATTCGTACTGACAGATACAATAAAAATATAGTAATGCTGCGTTTTATCTCCAGTGTTTACATACTAGTTGACTTACTTATTTATAATAGTTATAAATCAGGTTGTTATAAACATCGTTCTCCCAAAGTCTGAAGGATGAAGACAGTTCGTATCACAAGAACGCCACTGAAAAATCGTTTTCCGCCTACTGCTAGCCGCCCTTTGATTTAGGAAGTGTACGCTCCAGTGGCCTATTTTTATGCTCTCTGAAAATGGGAAGGCGTATCGAATTCAAACTTAGTAAAACTTTTTAACTGTAAATAAAGTACGCTACGCTTTTATAAAGTCAAATATTATTGTTGCAAAACTAAACTAGACAAAAAATGCTAACATGTTATTTAATTAACATTATCCAAATGAAAAAAAAATTGATCTGATGCCAAATACATCCAACGAAGTTTTGAAATTAAAATAAAAAAGTTTAGAGGTGGTTCATGTTAGAGAGATGCTGCATCTCTCTTTGCACATTCAAATCGATACTATTGTCTTTATAAACTGAAGGATTATAACGTAGAACAATTTAAAAATTATGTGACAACATATCTTTTATTATTATTTGTGTTCCGTAACAGTATTGACCCTTGTATTGAGTTTGAGTCTGCTCTTTGGCGTTATTCTGTTTGGGAACGAGTCTTAGTCACAGCCGTGATGAGAATAGGCGGTGGATTTCCATGGGTATTCTATGTTATATAAAGAACTGATTTAGAACTCTACTTCTTCATCTTAGCGTTAATCCCAGTCGTATCCGAAGCTTTCAGCTTGGAGTCTAGAGTCCGCTTTACCAGTGTAATGCGGATTTGGCTAACTTTAGGTATTTTCTGTGAACCGATTCCACAACCAAAAGGTGATATTGCATTGCAGCTAGACCAGTTATCGGACTTTTGAGGGCCGCAACTACCCGTTACGACTGCCATAAATGTTCGTATGGTTACCAGGATCGACGGCATAACGTGCTCTCCGAGGCACAACTAGACAAATACAAATACCCATATTCATGCAAACAAATATTTGCACTGAGCGGGGATCGAACCTGCGTTCACTACCGCTACACCACGGAGGCTGATGTCGAACTAAACCATCCAAAATGGGACTAATGAGATAAAGGTTCACGTTACAGTTCGTTAATTGAAATAAGGGGGCTGTTGGTTAAAATTTAATTCAGTTCAATTAGTTGGCGTTAAAGTTTACAATACTATATAGTATAATGGCACCACTCGACTTTATCCAACATTGCCTCCACCTTTGTTGTAAAGTTATTTGTATACAAACTAGTGTTTATTTGGGTCAATTCTAACGGACGGCAGTGGTAGATTGCACGACTTTGGAGCAAAATTAGAAGCGGTGGATTACCGGGGTTGATTCATAAGTGTAAGGGTTGGGTATAGAACATGATGACGCGCTTGTTTCTTTTATGACGCGAAGGGAAAATCACCGGCTATTCCTCAACATGCTTTGATGACATCAGCGTTTAAGCCTTTAAAATACTTCATTGTTTTATAATCATCCATCACAATTATGATTTTGTTTTGCTGACATTGAGCATGACACATTATGTGTATTATTTTTTATTTGTGGTATTTTAATCAGTCAATTTCTGCGGTAGCCTTGTGGTATGGGTAATGGACTGCTGAGACGAGATCTCGGGTTCGATCCCAGGCTTACCATGGCGCACACCAATGACTTTTCGATGCTTTTCGAAGTTATGTGTGTATTTATCGCAGGTTTATAAGTGCCCGGTTAATGGCAATAGGCTCGCCACCTATTACATTGGGACCTAAACATAAACTGGCGAAATGTGGGTGCTAGCACCTCTGCCTACCCCTTCGGGGAATACAGGCGTGAGTTTATATTATGTTATGTAAATCAGTGCTACAGAAGGAACTGAGCGTACTAAAAAAAACCTTGGTTTACTCCCTTCCTGGTAACTGATTGTTGTGATATTCACACACACCTTTAGTTAGGACAATAATACAAATTAAATCAATAAAACAGTTTGATTTGCTCTTAATAGATAAGGTTTGGCATTAAGATCATTTTGAGACTTGTAGTCAAGATTGATGTGACACTGACTGTTCCTAAGGGTCACGATAACGGGAACAGTCGCAAGCAAAAGTTAGTATTTTATATCTGTATTCTCAAGTAGTGTTTCTCGGAATAGAAGGCGACAACTGCCCTTTCAACTCTACGCGACTTGCGAGACATAAGTTACACGAAGTTACTTTCATGGCGAAATTCTAGAAATCTTAAAATAGTTTATTAGATTGCCTCGGTGTTTGTAATTTATTGAGCCTATTATTTATCCGCGAATAAATATATGAGTCTAATCTGTCTTTCTTCTATCTGTTGCACTTACACTGTTTTCTTAAACTAAAATAATCATAAGAGAATCGTAGTGATGCTGTTGAAATTTGTTATTTAATTGACAAATTAAACCTGTTTTATCCATACTAATATTATAAATGCGAAAGTAACTCTGTCTGTCCGCCTGTCTGTCTGTATGTTACGCTTTCACGCCTCAACCACTAAACCGATTTTGATGAATTATAGGGGTAGATTAGACCTTGAGAAAGGACATAGGCTATGTTTGGTCGCGATAACAGACATCCACGTGGGCGGAGCCGCGGGAAAAAGCCAGTAATTAATAAATAAATAAATATTCCACAACATTCCACACAACGCTATCTAGACCCATGCTAAGCTTTTATAGCTTGTGTTATGGAATCTAGAATGCGGATAAACATACTTAAATACATTTAATAATAATACTTAAATACATACTTAAATACAGTACTAGCTTTTGCCCGCATGGATGCATATTCAAATCATACATAGAAAAACATGGCCTATGTGTTAGACCAGGGTGTCACCTAACTCCATGCCAAATTTTAATAAAATCGCTCCAGCCGTTTAGACGTGAAAGGGTAACCAACATCAATCCATACTTACAAACTCTCGCGTTAATAATATTAGTAGAATTCACAAGTGTGAAAATATTACAAAAGATGATCAATTCATCAACTTCCGCTTTACACATTTCCATTTTACAAAAAGCATTCACTTCTGTACGTAAGGATATATTTTTAACACTGTGTCGTAAACCAATATAGACGTATATCTCTCTCTTCAACGTATATCTTTCACACTCAATAGACGTATCAAATCACCATCGACGTATTCAAAACGTTGTGATTACAAATTTCATCTGTAATTCACTTGGAATCCATACTAATATTATAAATGCGAAAGTAACTCTGTCTGTCTGCCTGTCTGTCTGTATGTTACGCTTTCACGCCTCAACCACTAAACCGATTTTGATGAAAATTGGTATAAGGGTAGATTAGACCTTGAGAAAGGAGATAGGCTATGTTTGGTCGCGATAACCGACATCCACGCGGGCGGAGCCGCGGGCAAACGCTAGTAGAAAATAATTTGAATAGTGTAACACTCACCGGGATATTCAAATCATACATAGAAAATAATTATTATTAGAGAAGTGCCCTTAAACCTTGTTTTTTATATAAGGCACGTCAATTTGACTTCACCTCGCTTGATGGTAAACTAAAGGTAAAGTCTCAGGAAAGAGGGTCACTATTGCCAACACGGATTCAACTAAAATTTCAAGTATAACACTGGTAACTTGTTTTCACGGATTCAACCAAAAAATTCAAACATTGGTAATTTATATCATATCACGGAAAATAGTGACGTTGTCAATCATCCCCATAACTATGTCCCAGTTGCGGTAGCTAGGGTTATCAATTTTTCTGATTGGAATCTTGGCTTTTTCAGGAGCGACTAGCACCTGGACTCCCAATTCCGAGAGGAAAGCCTGCACCAGAGTTTGGCTGTTGTTTGACAAGTGCATTGAAGTAAAGTTGGCTAAGACCTCGAACTATGCTCCTGCACACAGATTAAAACCGTGACGTAATTGGTTATAATTTTAAATTAAGAACAATCCTAAAGGTAAATTTCAATAAGTATCCAATAAAGTGCGTTTTATATCTTAGTTGAATATCTTGACAGCATATTACACATAAGTGATAGCTTCATGACTCCTTTGTTTGTATCTATATTCCTTGGTATATCATATAACTAGATATTGAAACAAATAAACAAATTATACAGAACATTGAGCTAAAGGTCAGGTTCGGGTCGAACAGAACGCGCCCCTACTGCCCCGGAGAGATATTTTATTAATGGTGATGACTAGCTTTTTAGTTTGATAGTGCTTTCAAAATACCCTGACCATATATTTTGTTACATTGTGGTAAGTAATGGATAAACTATCTTCAAAACCTGAGGGCTAAGGTATTTTTACATTGAATAAGTTAACCAAGTTCAATTCTCTTTATGGCAAGATGGCAATATGAATCATCATCATTATATTATCCTTGCGTTAACCCCAGTTACATCCGTGGCCTTTACTGCTACCTGGTTCGCTTTTTTGTTATAGCCTTTTTTTTCGTGAGCCTGAAGGGATGTCGGACTCGAACCGACTAAAACTGCTCGCCGACTGTGGGTCGTGGTGCTAGGCCGGAGGTGAGGTTGTCATCGACATATCCCTCGCACCCCGGCTGACCCAGGGCCATCCCTTACGGTCTAGCCCTCCTCGTGAGGGGGACAACGGTGTCCCCGACTCGCCCCCGGAATGGGGAGGCGCGTTTCTCTTTTTGTTATAGCCTCAGTGGGATAGTAAGATAGAGAAGTATTCTGTTATGTTCAATTTTATTTACTTATAATACACGTACGTAATTAGTAAATTATGGCGTATGTAGCAAACATAGGTTTAAATATTTTGATACATTAGCTACAAATCAACTTAGTATTTTTTTTGTGGATAAGTTTGGCAGACGAGCAGACGGATCGCCTGATGGTAAGCGATCACCGCCGTCCATGGAGACCCGCAATACCAGAGGAGTCACAAGTGTGTTGCCTTCCTCTTAATGGAGAGTACGCTCTTTTCTTGACACAAGTTCATTCCACAGTTTAGTTGTGCGAGGCAGAAAGTTTCTCAAGAAACCCACGGTACTAGGTATAATGATGATTTTATAGGCAAAGATGGATAATTTCAATTTTACAGTAATAAAACAACAGAACGGATTTCAATAATAGGTAAGTGTAAAAGCAAGAAGTTTTGGATTAGATGATAAAAACTCTTCTCTCAGAACTATCAAATCAAATCAAATCAAATCATTTTATTTCTTGCAAATATGGGTTACATAAGGTGGGATCAATAAGCAAGTAAAAGTGGGATCAATTAAGAATTTTCGAATTCGGGACAACTTTCGTGGGATCAATACGGAACAACCCTGTTATAGGTAAACAAGTCTCACCATGCAAAACGCGTAGGTTACTAACAGATTTTTTCTCTTTGAATAATTTGTTCAATATTTGATACTGATATGAACATTCCGTGTTTATTAGCCGTAACTGTTATTGAAATAGTTACAACATCGTTACGGAGATAGAGTTGAATTTGCAATATTTTGTCGAATAGATGTTTTATACCCCTTCGTGACGTGATATGTGTTTGAGTAGGCCCAGAATGGTTTAAATTCACCATTTTGCAATTATAATAAAAATAATACGGCGCGCATCGTGAGGAAGTTCCTTTCTCTGGAGCCCTAACCACCGGTAGCTTGGTCCCTGTATCCGATACCGGTGGAGCACTATTTTTTATATTTTTAAATATATGTTTTATTTACTGACAGTGCGATTAAGATTAAGATGGCAGAATTTTATTCTCGAATAGTGTAGTCATTTATAAGTGAATCGTTGACACGAAAAGAAGAAGAAGAAGATATATTTAAAAATGTAATAATAAATAATAAATAAATATTCGACAACATTCTACACAACGCCATCTAGACCCATGGTAAGCTTTTTATAGCTTGTGTTATGGAATCTAGAATGCGGATAAACATACTTATATACTTTTTTTTTTGTAAATACATACATATTATACATAGAAACACCCAGACCAATGCAAATAGCCATATTCATGCATACAAATATTTGCACTGAGCGGGAATCGAACCCGCGCCTCCTGCGTGGCAGTCGCGTGCACTACCGCCACGCCACAGAGGCTGTCAAATGTAATTAATAAGTAAAGTGCCATTAAATAAAGAGAAATAATAATAATAAATAAATAAATATTCCACAACTTCCACACAACGCTATCTAGACCCATGGTAAGCATAGCTTAACTAGCTTGTGTCATGAAATCTAGAATTCGGATAAACATACTAAGAAATTTTTTGTCTATACACATTATATATAAAAACACCCAGACCAATGCAAATATACATATTTATGCATACAAATATTTGCACTGAGCAGGGATCGAAACCACGCCTCATGTGTAGCGGCCGCGTTGACTACCGCCACAGAATAGATAATAGTACTAGCGTACTACCTTTTTTTCGTGCGGAAATCCCCTCGGATACCCCCCCTGCCGGAGCCGGAAGGGGAGGTTATGTCGGACTCGAACCGACTAAAACCGCACGCCGACTGTGGGTCTTGGTGCTAGGCCGGAGGTGAGGTTGTCATAGACATATTCCTCGCACCCCGGCTGACCCAGGGCCATCCCTTACGGTAAGGGGACAACGGTGTCCCCAACTCGCCCCCGGAATGGGGAGGCGCGCTATTCAGCGCTCCACCCGTCACCCCCAGGCCCGCGCTCATGGGGGACGGAGGTCAGTCAGTGCCCTCCGACGCCCGAGTTGCCTGCGCGCGCGGGCGGCGGCGCGATCCGCGAACTAGCGTACTACCGCTACGCCCCAGAGGCTGTCAACTATTGGTTGTTTTTACGAGATTTTCCTTTGTGAGGCTTATTGTACACACTATATCATTGCTTCTGTAAGTAATTTATATTCAACTAGCTGACCCGGCGTACTTCGTACCGCCAATTTCTTACACCTGCGTGGCGTCCAGAGAGTATAGAGGGAACGCCCTCTATACTCTCTACTATATTAAGCATCTACTATACATATAAACCTTCTTCTTGAATTACTCTATCTATTAAAAGAAACCGCATCAAAATCTGTAGCGTAGTTTTGAAAATAGAAGCATACATAGGGACGGACAGACGTGGAAAACGACTTTATACTATGTAGAGAAGAAACTGACAGTGAGGAGACTGCGGAGAGACTGATGCAAATATGAAATGATCTTATTAACATACATATTGCTGAAAAGATGTCGATGAACAAAGTGTTCAAAAAATTTCTTAATTCCTTGGTTTTCCTCCCTCTTTTGACGGATTGTTGTGATATTTGGTATATACAAATAATACAACAGACAATGGTTTCTTTTATTTTTATTTGTAACTAGCTTTTTCCCGCGGCTCCACCCGCGTAGATGTCGGTTATCGCGATCAAACATAGCCTATTTCCTTTCTCATGGTTTAATCTACCCCTATACCAAATTTCATCAAAATCGGTTGAGCGGTTTAGGCGTGAAAGCGTAACATACAGACAGGCAGACAGACAGACAGAGTTACTTTCGCATTTATAATATTACTATGGATTGTGGATTAGTAGTTTAAAAATATTCATTATATTTCTCGGATTTGATTTATAACTAAATTTTAATGATGAGTACTTAAAAAAAAAAAGAAAAAAACAGACAGTAATACAATTTAAATCAATTTCTACATACGAGCAAATTAAACTGTTGCCTACCGTGTCTTAACATCACTTTGCGACTTTGTAAGTCAAGATATTTCTGACGCTAACTGTACTTACTTCATGATATATCTCTGATTTTCCAATTTCAAAAACAAGTGTAACGATAAGTATCTACGTCATTTATTATTACTGCCTAGAGATATAGGGGTAATTTATAACAGTCCACTATAGTATGCGTGTGAACTGTGTACACTGTATAAATATTAGTTTTTTTTAATACGAATATTAGAACCGAAATTACTAAAATTCCCTCTAACCCCTCCAACTAAGATAAATTGCTTGTGTTAGGAATGGGCTCAAGTCGGTAGTGTAATGACCAGGATTCGAACCCGGGAACTTTCGTTGGTAAGGCCGACTCCTTAACCACTAAGCCACCGAGGCTTTGGAAAGCACAAAGTACCCAAATCCTACTATTATTAATATTTAATTCTAGAAAATTTAATGAAAATTTCAATTCAGAAATTTGCAGAGGTGCAAGTGATTCTTATTTCTATGGTGTCTGAAAGATGTGGTATGTTATATAATAATATAATTAGGTATATAATGTAAGCTTTGATTTATTTTGTTCAAAAATCATTACAAAAAACCTTTAAAGCATAAAATATCATGTGCTACTGATGGTATCAGTACAGTATACTGTTTCAATAACCTTACCACGGCATACGTGGGTTTACCATGAAATGAATATTTGAAATTAACCACCGAAATTTCGGGTAATTGGTATGTATCATGAAACGCGTTAATCCCGCAATCGGAACACATCGGTCTGCCTAAATCCTACCCAATGAAATTGAAAGTGCCTAATTCCATAGGCCAGTTACCCTTAGAAGCTGGACACTAGGAAACGTAAAAACGATATTTTCGTAGAAATAAATCATTATTTTATTATGCAGCTGTCACATGTAACATTTTTCAATTATGTTTTATTATTCGATGTAAAATTTTAGAGCTAAGACGGTCGGTAACTTGAAATGTGTTGAGCCTATACCGATGGCGACTATGAATGAATCGTGCCTCTATCGTGTCATGTGCGCCCGAAGTTTCGGATGTACGTTTTAATCGTAGCGTGCTGTACTGCGCAATATACGGAAAGTAAACAGAAAATTTAATTTCAACCGGAAGACTAACTTTGGCCATTATACTTAAAGTTAACAACCCGTTAATATTCTGGTGTAACGAGAAGGACTTTTCTGTTTTATCTAAATATGAAGGTGTGATATGGTTTTAGAGTAAAAAATGCGCTTCATTAAACAGCAATATTTTGTCACTGAAATAGATTACAATCAGACTTTTGATTAGGTACTAAACTATTGGTTAATAAATCTTTGTCTTTTAATTATTATCTATACATATAAAATTACTTGGCCCGACTGACTGACTGATTCATCAACGCAGAGTGTGAACCGCTGGAGGTACCAACTTGAAATTTTATGATGTACCTAAGCATCCACAAGGAAAGGATTTTTTGTAAATTAAAAAAAATTAAAATAAAGGGGTAAAATAAGGGATGGAAGTTTGTATGAAAGTCCGTCATTTTCAGAGCTAAATGCACAAAATATTATATACCTGTGTCTTTTAAGATATAAATGTTTACGTGTATCAGCGTTTTTCATAATTTAACTACTAAAAGAGTAAAATAAGTGATAAAACGTTTGTATGGAAAGTTCGTCATTTTCAGAGTTAGAAGCATGAAACTTCGTACATCTACGTCTTTTGAGAAATGCTTTGTCGCGATAACCGCCATACACGTGGGCGAAGCCGCGGGTAAGAGCTAGTTCTAAATAAAAACTCAGTTCAAAACCAAAATGAGATAAAAGATCAAATACTAACTACTCTTGCCTTTAGTTCAGTATCTGACTACCTTTAGCTGGGTAATCGGTAGTATATTATATGGATACCAAACGTAGTATAGGTAAGTACTCATAACTCTAACTAATTGCCCTCATTCCTTTATTTTTCCAACTCAAAGACTCCTCACAATTTATTCCTCATTCTAGAAAGTTTGAGAACTTTTTTATCTATCCAATTGTTGTATCCGAACTGATTGTAATTTATGTTTTAATAGTACAATTCGAAGAGAAGTCTTAATGTTTGTTTTAATATCCGCCAGCGGCTGCTTAATAGGCCTTTTATAATATCCGATCTGAAATGTTTTAATAACCGCTGATTATGCAGACAACGCTGTAGGCATAACCGTGTAACAGATGGGATTTTTTCTAACTTTTACTATAAAGGATATCAGGCAGCTGCTTATTTTCATATGCGTAGGTTTTACATGGTTTTGTTTAGTTTAGCCTGCTTATTGGTAAAAGTAAGTAAAATTTAACGCTCTGCCTGTTGACTGATTGATCTTATGTAAGCAAATTTTACACACCTTTACCATTCAGATGAGTATCCAATTAAATATGTACCAATATACGACTAAGCGATGGAAGAAGAAGTTCATTGTAAATCCAAAATGGCTGCTGCTACAAGGACCACCAATATATTTTTTCACAAGTCGGTTAAACCGTTTAAATTTTTAAAAAAATAGTTTACTTGTTATACACACCCTATCATAACACGGCCATACAAAGCAGTTAATATAGTCTCAAATAATGGATAGGAACTCAGTGAAGTATGCTACAAACACATTTTATAATAACAGCTATTCTTAAGTAGCCGAAAACTCGAAGCTTTTGAAGAACGAACCAAATGAATAAATCATTTAACAAAGTAGCCCCCAGAGGAAGCAAAACTGAGTTAATTAGCCAAGTGGAACTTTATTAAAGATTTCGTGTTGGCAGTAGAACCGACAGCGCTGCGTGAGATCCGGACTTATTCCGGTAAATTAACTTTTGGAATTATGAAAACAAAGACTAGATGCTTACATCGTCGGATCGCGAGGATATGTACATGAACATTAATACCGTAATTTATTAGTATTTGTTGATACCGAGACCTTCATATTGTCACTTCAACACATACAGCCTTTCATTGGGTAGATAGAGAAGAATAAGAAAATGGTGAAATGGCGCACATTGGGAGAGGCCTAGGTCCAGCAGTTGACTCTGTTTGTCTGTCTGTATGTTATGCTCTCACGCCTAAGCCACAGAACCGATGTTGATGAAATTTGGTATAGAGGTAGATTAGAGCGTGAGAAAGGACATAGTTTGGTCGCGATAACCGACATCCACGCGGGCGGAGCCGCGGACAAAAGCTAGTTTAATATATTTTTAATACGTCATAAACTAACTTTAACTGTTCTCTAAAGGTGTCAAATTGTCAGTCCGATTAACAATAGAAAATTCCTTCTTTATGTGGTATCCAAGGTTCGAAAAGGTCGAACAGATACCCATATATTGCTTAACTAATCAATGTGCCAACCAAGTTAGTTAGCTAGCCAGCTTTCGATGTATTTACCGTAAACTTAGTAATGAGTATATTCTGAGCGTGCAAAACTATTTCAAACATAGCGAGTACTTTGGAGTTATTTACCAGCTTATTAGCAACGTAGCGAATGTAAGAAACAGAGAATATTAACTTTTTAATTATGCTGTTACTAAATAAAGTTTTATTTTATCTGTAGCTTTCAGTCTGCTAAAATAGATTCATTACTATATTTAAGTACTTAACTAGACTGCATTAATGGACATCGGCCTCTAAGTTTTTTGTTAGTCACGGGTTGACACTCGGAAGGCTTCTAGAACTGACATGTTTAGCATTTTGCAGATCCATACTAATATTATAAATGCGAAAGTAACTCGGTCTGTCTGTCTGTCTATCTGTATGTTACGCGTTCACGCCTAAACCACTGATCCGATTTTGATGTAATTTGGTATGTAGATTAGACCTTGAAAAGGACATCCATACTAATATTATAAATGCGAAAGTAACTCTGTCTGTCTGTCTGTCTGTCTGTCTGTCTGTATGTTACGCTTTCACGCTGAACCGATTTTGATGAAATTTGGTGTGGGGGTAGATTAGACCATGAGAAAGGACATAGGCTATGTTTGGTCGCGATAACCGACATCCACGCGGGCGGAGCCGCGGGCAAAAGCTAGTAGGCCATATTTGGCCCCGCTAACAGACATCCACGCGGGCCGAGGGCAAAAGCTAGTTCTTTATATTTTTAGTCTGTCAATTGATTATACCTACTGGATGGTAAGAAGCTAGGGTGAAATCCAGAATATTTAGACCACCATTCCAAATGCTCTTTCACACTTCGATTCAAAACAATACTTAGATAAATTGAACTAAAAAAAAGTTATTTTGATCATAAAGTGGTGACTGCCTCGATAGTACTATTTCACACCTCGAATAAAGAATCTGGTATCGCAATAAAGTGGATGGTATACGATTTTTCAAGCTTGTTACTTCAAAATGTATACACGTACGTTCGTTCATTATCATCATCAACATTAATAAGTCCCTTAACCGCTTGTATCATCGATCGTTTACCTTAATGGTATGTTGAAAAATGTTGAACGCCTGAATATTTAAAACATGAGATTCCACGACGGTTATATATTATTCAATATACACGTCACCATGGTCGCTCTGCTTACAGAACGACGCGGCTATGTAATAGGTATGTACGTTACAGTTTTTTACACCTGCAACCAAAACTAGGTCATATTCAGAAGAACGCGCTGTTCAATATGTTGTTTACGAGTTGAGAAGTCTATTACAAATTTAATTATATGCGTATTACATTTATAATTTACCATTTTCAAGTTATTTATGTACTGTTCAGATTATTGAGATGGTTTTGTTTTGAATTAAAGTCAAAGAATAAATAGTTAATATTATACTGAGTGTATGGGGTCAAACAAGATCTTCTGGATCCAAACTATAGTCACTTCAAAACCAGCATTTCTACTGGTTGATGGACAGAGCTCTGGTGCAGGTTTCCTTCTAGAATACGGGCCTGAAAGTTTTACATACTGCCTATCCTCTCCCCCCTGGACCGCGAAAGCGTTTAGACGTGTGAACCTTTGCAAATTTTAAATTAAATTTTAATAAATTCATTGAAATATTGCTTAAAATAATTCGCTCAAGTACCAGGCGCCCATAACGCAACAGTGTTACCCAAGCGAGCGCGCAGCGGCGTCAGAAAGGGACAACAACTGCATCCGCGACGAGTCAGCGAGCTACGCTGCGCGTGAGTCACCGGCCGACCGTACTTACATTCGCATACGTCATACTTGACGCTTGCCGTAATTCAAAGGCGGAAGCGATAGCGTTGTAAATTCAAAGGGGCTGGCCCAATTTTAATTGGCTGCACTGAAATTAAATAGTCGTATTAACAACATTTTTTGTGTTAATAAATACGTTTAAATATGCCGAACTTGGTACGCTTGTCTCCATTAAGCAAATCCCATAGCGTGTCAGATTCCGATGTGGACAAGATATCGGCCTACGCCTCCCCTACAGAAAAGTTCACTCATAATATACAAAGAGATACGAAGCGCCGACGAATCACTCTGGATGAATCAGGGTCGGAAGGTGCAAATATTCGAACAATAATTCGTGAAGAACTACATGAGATGCTGAGTACCCTCCAAGGTCAACAGAACTCACGCCTGGACGTCTTGGAGAAATATATCACTGAAATTAAGACGCAAAATGATATCATACAAAAAAAGAATCTCGACATAGAACAATCTATCGAATTTGTCACCGCCAAGCTAGACGAAGTTCAATCGACTATAGCAAGACTGAAGGAGGATCGACAACAACTTATGTCACAGATCTCAAAAATTGAAGAGAAATTTGATTCTATGGAAAGGGTCTCCCGAAAATACAGTATCCAGATCAGGAATGTGCCAAAGCAAGTAAATGAACCCAAAGAAAAAATTTTCGATATGATCAAAAAGCTCACTACCAGTTTAGGTGTCAAGATAGATACCACTGAAATACGCGATGTATATCGCGTGCCTACCAAACCTGGGCAGACCACCACGACTGTAATAGTAGAGTTCTCGTCAACCTTGCTTAAAGGACAAGTACTGATGGCAGCGAAAAAACAAAATCTCGAATCAAGAAGATACAAAAAAGAACAATTAAATTCGTCGCACTTGGGATTAGATTGCCCTAAAACTGAAATATATTTAGCGAAACACTTGACACCTCAAGCTTCTCGGTTATTCTACCTTGCACGTGAGTTCCGCAAATCCATGGGCTATGATTACTGCTGGACCTCAAACGGACTGGTCTACATGCGCAAGAAAGAAGGGGAACCACACATCCTAATAAAAAGCGAAGCCCAACTACAACAGCTAAGAAACAAATGACTAATATTCCTTATAGTAAGCATACTCTCATTTTGTACATCTAATATCTACACATTCGCCCATAGCGCCAATATACACAACTATCACACAACCAATACACAATCCAACTTCACATCGACTAACATACTTACAATATTTACAATTCCACAACTATTCAACATTTATTCCACTACAAACAAATTACAACCTAACTACCCAGTCAAAAGACCTCAAAGCAACCCAATAACTCCAACACGGCATACAAAAATATTACCTTATCATTGGGATTCATATTTTTGCTATATACTTGCCATGACTATCGTAACTAAATATAGTATTGTATGGCATTCCAGCCGAAAAATAAGCTTCTTCCACTCAATTCAAGACGCTACAAATAGCGCTCTATCATTTATTAAAACTATTAATGGACAACAGACAATTATTTGACGAATTTGACAGCTGTTGTACAATTCCATGTAAATTAATTGCAGAACCCAACCATCTAGCGCAACAATTTGAACACTCTAACAGACTGAACATAATTTCATTTAACATAAGAAGTATAAACAAAAATTTAGACAGCTTCCTAGTATATATTACAAGGTTAAATACTAATATAGATATCATTGTCCTGACAGAATGTTGGTGTGATGAAAACTCGAATCCCCCTCAAATTGATGGTTTCTCTATGTTCTTTAGTAAGCGTAGCTTTAACCAGAATGATGGAGTGATCATGTATTTGAACACAAATATTAAGGCAACTGTACAAGAAATAGACTTAGATGAGGCTAACTGCATGATGGCCAAAATAGGCAACTTGACAGTAATAGGTATATATCGCCCTTCCTGTTTCAAATATCCTAAAGTATTCCTTGATGCCTTGGACACATTGTTAACCACTACCAAATCACGGCATATCATACTAACCGGAGACATAAACATCAACACCTTAGATACCAACGACAATGACGTCAGAGATTATCTGGAAATCATTGGTTCCCATGGTTTACATCAAGGCGTTGACATCCCCACGCACGGTCAAACCTGCTTAGACCACTTTATGTGCAAGCTAGAGGGCGACCATCAATGCTTTGTACTTGAAACAGACATCACAGACCATTATCCCCTGTTCCTGACCTATAATAGTTCACTTCTATCAAAACCAACCATTCACAAGACCATAACTAGAACAAAAATAAATTATACAGCTCTGACCGAAGCTATAAAATCAAAAGACTGGACATCCTTCCTAGAAATTACAGACCCGAACTTGGCCGCGGAAATTCTTATAAATACACTCCAGACGCTTATCACCCAAAATTCACACACAGCTTCTTTTGCTAATCGACGACGGCCACTGAAACCATGGATTACAATAGGTATTATTAAGTGTTTTAAAACTAGGGATAAGCTTCATCGTACCACAAAATTGAATCCGGACAACGCTGAAATAAAAACGCGGTACCTTAATTATCGCAATACTTGTAACTTATTAGCCAAAATTTTAAAAAATAACTATTATAAGGACAAATTCAACAAAAATTTCAAAAATAATAAAGGGACTTGGGAAACTGTGAAAGAATTGTGTAGTATTAAGAAAAATCGCTCCCGAGCATCTGCCTTACTTGATCTTGTGCCAGATTCACCTTGCGAGTCACTTAAATTGGTTAATCGATACTTTACCTCGATTGGTAGAGAACTAGCTTCAGACATCTTAATGAAAAATAGCACTACTGAACTGAGTTTAGCAGAAAAGATTATTCCGTCAAGCAACGTTAGTACTATGTATCTAGATCCAACAGACTACATTGAGATTAATAAAATTATCATGGGTCTAAAGAATAGTAGTGCCCCAGGTATCGACAACATTCCGAATATCGTACTAAAAAACTCTCGGACGATTTTGTGCACTATGATTGCTCATCTGTGTAATCTTAGTCTTACAACTGGGACTTTTCCAGCAATTTTCAAAAAAGCAGCTGTAGTGCCTGTGTTTAAGAGTGGTGACGTAGATTCAGTTACTAACTACAGGCCTATATCACTTCTGAGTGCAATTAGTAAAATTATGGAAAAAGTAGTTAACACTCGTTTAATTAAATTCCTCGAAAGCAAAAACATTCTGGCCTGTACCCAATACGGTTTTCGCTCGGGTAGAAATACTGAAGATGCGGTAGCTAGGCTCTCTGATATCGTTACAAGGGCATTAGACAAGGGTGAAAAATGTATTGCCATATTTTTGGACCTCCAAAAAGCATTCGACACCGTCTCAATACCAATTTTGTTGCGCACTTTAGAGCACATGGGCATAAGAGGTATCGTTCTGGAGTGGCTCCGAGACTATTTGGAGGGGAGAAGTCAGGTGGTTAAAGTCGAAAACACTTATAGCACCAGCTTTCCGGTTACTTACGGAATTCCGCAGGGTAGTACCCTCGGTCCGACGCTATTTTTGGCTTATGTGAATAGTCTGTGTAAACTTCAAATAGATAACGCGGAAGTACTGGCATTTGCAGATGATACCGTTTTAATTTGTCGTGGGAAAACATGGCCAAAGGTCCAAGAATCTGCGGAAATGGGCCTCAAACGAATTGTGCATTGGCTTGATGAGCATTTACTAACAATTAACGTAACTAAAACCAAATACATTTGTTTTAGAAAAACAGAAGCAACATGTCCAATGTCTAACATCTTTATTAAAGCTCATACTTCCCATTGCAAACTCGAAGATAGTGGCTGCTGTGACTGCGTTCCCATTGCCCAAACCGATACCCATAAATACCTAGGAGTTATAATTGACTGTCATTTAAACTGGAAACCGCATATATCCTCACTCAGCAAAAGAGTACGCAAATTACTTCCAATTTTTAAAAACCTACGTGAAGCCACGGACTGCAATCTCTTAACCAACGTATACTATGCCCTTTGCCAATGCGTCCTGTCTTACTGCTGCCCTATTTGGGGCGGAGCTGCTCCAACTCATCTGCTAGAGTTGGAAAGAGCCCAACGTGCAGTCATCAAAGTTATGTTCCGTAAGCCCAGGAAATACCCCACCCAAAAACTTTATGAAGAATCGCGTTTCCTCACAGTTCGCCAATTATACATCTACTGTACAGTCTTACGCCACCACAAATCTATCGATCCATCTAAGATTTCACAGTGTAAAAGAAGAATTCGAACACCTGTTCCCCCTTTCAACACAATGTTCGCTAGACGTCAACTATATTATATGGGACCATTCATATATCGGTTCGTTAATGACTCGAACCAAATTTACAAAATGCCTAAGTTTCGGTTAAAATCGATACTCAAAAAATATCTAACGTCCTTTGATTACCACGGCACAGAAAAAATTCTACAAATATAAAGCAAAAATCTCTAGGAACTTGTATCCTTCCATATCCAATGCACCTACGCAGACACTCAGACATACGATACACATGCAGCCGTAAACGTCTAACACTCTCCCAAATACAAACAAGACTCATGTGAAAACATACACGAACATATAAATAATGCACACACACGCACCCACACACGCACGCACGCATACGCACACACACACACACGCGCGCACGCACACACACACACACTCACACACACACACACACACACACACACACTCACACTCACACACACACACTCACACACACACACACGATTTTTTTTAAATAATATTAGAGACTGGCCAGGGGTGGAGGGTTGGTAACCTGAGACACAGGATTCTCCTAGTTCAGGTACCAACCCGCCATAATTTTGATTGGTACTAAATTTAAAATTACCTTGTACTGTAATTTTATTTGAGATTTGTTATATAACATGTATGGTGAGAAATAAACGTTATTATTATTATATTATTATTATTATACAATTATTCCTCAGAAAAATCGCAATTCAGGCTGAGTGTCTAGAATACGGGCCATAGAGAATACTTACCAGTGGCTTTGGACAAAGCCCAAATTATTGATCAATGACCAATGATATGTTATAAACTATAGACAGGTTATTCACACTATAAAATGTCAACAAAAAATATGACCATTTTTTCCATCGATCAGAGACGCGACAGCGCGCTACGGAAAAAAAAGTGAATAATTTACGTCTTTTATAATAAATAAATAATATTGATGTATTATTAGTAAGTAGCAATTTTTTATAACTAGTCTTTGCGCCATTTCTGGCAGCCGCAATGTCCCTGAATGACGTATCATAAAATAATACGTCATTACCAGTGGTATATTCATTGTCTCTTGACTCCCTTTTTACTTTGCAACCCCAGCACCTCCTTACTCAATCTTTTCTGTCTCTCAGTCAGTAGGTGCACCAGTGAAGAGGTGAGGTCACGCCATTTTTTTACTAAAACCACAGAATAGATAATAGTACTAACCTAAAACTAAGATTTATAACTCCTTTATCCAACAGGTTCGACAATCAAACTACATACGAAACATTTACGAGGCATTGATAAGATTCTCTTACGACCATTACCGTCTAAAGGCCACTGAATAAAACCCTTTACATTACAGACATCCGTTAACAATACTAGGCTTTGATTGATGGTTTCCTTTGCGCAGTTGCCTCATTATTATTGTATGCTACACTGGCAAGTTTCGACTGGAATACAAAATGTATATTTGATTATTAGCTAGTCATTCTGATGTAGGTATATTTTTGTGTGGCCAATTATTATTGTTAATCCATGGTGGTGGAGTGCTGTGTTGGTTCCCGTTGGACTAGAATAGGGTAACCCGATGGGGTTACCCTATTGGGGTTACCCTATTCCTGTGGGTGTTATAGAAGGTGACTAAGGTATAGGGCTGTTATCCATCCAACAAGTAAACATACATCCCATGACTTACCGCACGGAAAAAAAAGAGTGCTCCCTTGTCGGCAGTAGTCTCATCCTCTATTACGTGGGACCGAAAATCATAGTTGACGAAATGTGGGTGTTAATAAACCTCTGCCTACCCCTTCGGGGATTAAAAGTGTGAATGTATGTATGTATATAATAACTATTATAAAATTATAATTTTTTTTTTTTTTTTTTTTATATGTGACATTTCAATTTGACTTCACCTCGCCTGATGTTAAGCTAAAGGCAAAGTCTCGGAAAGAGGGTCACCATCGTAAACATTTACCATGTTAACAGTGGTGGCACTCAGCTTGACGGCCTCATTAGATGCCTTTTCACGCCCATTAGTTGGTTAAGTATATTTGAGGATGTATGCATTGTAACATAGGAGCAAACTACCATCTGACCTCCTAACACCAAAGAGGAAAGCCTGCGATAGAGAGAGCCTCATCCGTCAATCAGGACATGAGCACACCGAGCCTGCTACGGTTTCCACGTAGCATTTGCTACGTTTTCGTAGCCTTCGTAACCATCACTCGTAGCACTTGTAGTTTCTTTGTGATCGTTTTCCGTATTTATTTTGATAATACACTCTGTTTACATCTTCACGCCTTTAAATCAACTAGTAGGGAGACATGATTGTTATCGAAACTAAAAAGCAGTAAAAGAACAAAATAGGTAATATACACAGTAATTAGCATTCCAATGGAATTTATATCCGAACGTACATTGCTCATATTTCTCGACATAATAGGATAATTTAAGTATCTGCAGCTTCTGTATCAGGTATACATTCGGTACCTTCCTCATTTTGTATGAATTACCGAAAGGTGCAATTTCCTGTATCAATAGGATCTCTCTGATTTTTCATTTTCGTTATTCATATTCAGGTCATCCGAAGCCTGAATTAACTTTGGTTTGTTTGTTCTTAAACATGATTGAAATTGAATATTAAACAGTTGGCTATTGTGCACAGTAAATGTGGAACTACAAGACATAAAAACAATTAATGAACGACCTAGTAAAATAAATTAAGGTATGGTAGAATGGAATAGAATGAAAATGGAAGTGATTCAACTTTCATTGTAACTTTAAATGAAGCTGATTAGCTTGAAATTGGAAGGATTAAGAAACTATTTGTACAGAGCTGAGGCATTTAGATAAGAAAACCAATCAAAGGTTCAATACTAAAGAATCTCATACTGCAGAGTTCAATTCTAAAGAGGAAAGCTTTGTCTGTTTATGGTTTTACTACTTACAATGAGCTAATTTTGTGAGTTTGTTTATATGTTTGTGTTAATCTTCCAAACCGCTGCACTTATTGATAAAAATCTTTCATTATTTGAAAGCTACATTATTCCTGATGGACATAAGCTGATGGATGTCATCATCTCTCTCTCTCTCTCTCTCTCTCTCTCTCTCTCTCTAACTTAAGAGCTACGCTCTGGTCGGTGGAGTAATCCAATCCTTTCACCTCCTGATACGATGTGACTTGTATCTTTTCTTTTATCTGTGCCATAAATGTTCCTCTTGGTCTACCTCTTCCTCTCTTTCCTTCTACCTTTCCCTATGTGATGTTTTTACGAACAAGTGATATCTTATCAGGTGGCCAATCATCTTTCCTCTTCGGTTCGCGATGATTCTCAATAAAGACCTTCTCTCTTGCACCCTATTTAGTACTCTATCGTTCGTCATCCTTTCTGTCCTGCTTATCCACTCCATCATCATGGAGCCATAATTTAAAATGTATACCATTTGAAAACGATAAAAATTCGGACATATTGGGTTACATTGCTGCAAAAAAGTATGTCACGAGCGTAGCTGGGAAGAGTCAGCTAGTCATATGTAAACAAATTAATACAAGCATGTTGAAAACTGTTCGTATTTGATACGCTTCTGTACCGTTTCATTTTATTGCCAATAAAATTTAACAGTTATATTAGGTAATACTGCGATGTTTTCGAAGTGCATGAAAATTTTAAACAATGGCGCATGATCGGATTCATTTAAGGCTTTAAGTTTTTAAGGCAGCTTCTGTGGCGTGGAAGTAGTGAACGCAACTGGTGGTGCGGGTTCGATCCCCGCTTAGTGCAAATATTTGTATGCATGAAATATGTCTATTTGCATTGGTCTGGGTGTTTCTATGTATAATATTATACGTATTTACAAAAAAGTATCTAAGTATGTTTATCCGTATTCTAGATTTCAGAACACAAGCTAGTTAAGCTTACCATGGGTCTAGATAGCGTTGTGTAGAATGTTGTGGAATTTATTTATTATTATTATTTATTTCAATAAATAAATAAATAAAAATGTATTAAAACACATGCCGGGTATAAGCCAGTTTTACTACCTGAAGAAAAAAACAGAAAGTAAACGAAGTTATAAAAGTCGTAATCGTCCGAGATTTTCTTTCATGATCTTACTTGGAAGTATCTCCCAATGTACTATTTACAATTTGCGAAGAAAAGTTTATTGGGTCTCATAAATAAGTCCCGGTTTTGGCACATTTGTTACGACATTTTATTGGATTCCGTCTCGTAAAATCTTATTCGTTTCTTTATTAAAGTACCAACTGTTTTCTGATTCTACACCTATTAAAGTTTTCATAAAAATATTTCTTGTACATTTTCCCTTGCTCAGCGAAATGATTTTGTAGTTAAATTAATTGAATATCAATATTTTTCAACATATATAAAAATATATATATACCTGTATATAATATATACAGGTAATAAAATCCTAACGGGGAAAAGTAAACATAGAATATTAAAAACATGCTATGTGCTGTGAAAACAATACCGATGCTCAATATTAGTTTTTTTAGTCTGTCTACTGGTTATCATTGTTCGAACGTTACATAAAAACCACTGGACCAATATAGCTGATATTTTGCATGAACTTTTTCCAAGAGTCTGGTCATAAGTTGCGCTATAATGCAACACATGATGGTATATATTCCAATCTACACTAACAATCAATTCTACCATGTTTTGTACGATATTATTCTGATAAAGGATAAATATATATTTCAATAGTAAACATTTCACGTAGACTATCGATACCTAGGATACAACGTTGGTAGGCACATAAACCTACATCTCATTCCGTAATCGTAAAACAGTCTACCTTATACAGTGCTTATACCGTCATTTGGGAGCCTATAAATCTGCTCCGGCAACTTACGCCTTCATCAAGTGTGAATTGATACTAAATAAAAAAGGGAACTTTCTTTTTCCCATACCAAATGATACGTTCAAGGAACATAATAGATAACAAATATGACATCAAAGTTGGTGTCCAACGGGGTTAAAGATGGTGCTTGGGGAGCCACCATATTCGTGGCTGCGTCAATCAAAATTACAAAGCGAGGCTGTGGCACTCAACGAGGTGATAGTTGATTTAAGTTGTGATAATATTCAAAATAGGTCCTTGTACAGTCAACTACAAAGAGATGTATCCAATTTAATCTTCCAAAATTATGTACCCCTGCGAGTGCCACTATGAACTAACCAAAGATTGTGACAAACATGGTATCCACTGAACTTGACAATAACATGTATGCGTGTAAAGCGCAATAATTATGTATCCCACTACATTTCCTGTGATATGTACAGTCAACAAAGGAGATAAGGTTCCACTTTTTCATATAATTTATATGAAAAAGTGGAACCTTATCTCCTTTGTTGACTGTACACTTACAATCTTAATTAAAAATCTATCCAAATACTGTGAAAGAAAATTGCGCATACATGTTATTGTCAAGTTCAGTGGATACCATGTTTGTCACAATCTTTGGTTAGTTCATAGTGGCACTCGCAGGGGTACATAATTTTGGAAGATTAAATTGGATACATCTCTTTGTAGTTGACTGTACATGCAAAAGTACCTTACTAACAACCGAAATAACTAAAGGAACTGAATAGTACGTACTTACAGGGTCGGCAGCACGAGTGTGGTGTTGCAAATGTCCATAGGCCACGGTAACCACTTTCCATCAGGTGGCCCATGTGCTTGTCTGCCAACTAAATTGTTAAGAAAAAGTACTCTAGCTGTAAGTTTTTCTGAGATAATTAAATAATATGAACGACGGAAACTGTAAATACTAGATAAGTACTACACAGCTCTTTTATTTTCGTTCACTATCTCATCTGATAAAGACACGTGTGTGGATCAACATGACTTAGTTACATTCTATTCTATATTAACCAACGCAAGTGAATCAGAATAGCTATCCTTTTCACAAGCAAAATCAACACGTCCATTTTATGAGCTTTACTGAAAAAGCTGCTTGAAAAACTCATGCACATCTCAAAATTTATGTGAAAGTTTATTTCAGCCTATATCAGTAGGTATACTGCACGCCGTATACGAACTTATAGTGGACTTATCTTCTGGACTATAGATTGTTCAAAATAATAATATGTGTAGCCAAAGTCTAAATAACTGTTCAAAACTACCATGTTCACTTGGATCAAAAATATCAAAAAATTATCCCATTGCCATTCATCCATCTCTGAACTGAGAGCCTTTGTTCTGATTCCACTTTCGGACCCTTTTGCCTTTGTATTATAATTGATTCAAAAATATATATCGCATTATCAAAGACATCGTAAGGGTCATAATAGTAACAGATTAACGATTTCCGAGGCGACAGCATCAGATATTATAGGTTGTTTTTTTATCGTGCACTAGCTTTTGCCCGCGGCTCCGCCCGCGTGGATGTCGATTATCGCGACCAAACATAGCCTATGTCCTTTCTCATAGTCTAATCTACCCCTATACCAAATTTCATCAAAATCGGTTCAGTGGTTTAGGCGTGAAAGCGTAACATACAGACAGACAGACAGACAGAGTTACTTTCGCATTTATAATATTAGTATGGATACCGGTGGAGGCGATTATGTCGGACTCGAACGACCAAAACACACGCCGTCTTGGGTCCTTGGTTGCCGGAGGTGAGATTGCCGAAAGCATATCTCTCGCACCCCGGCAGACCTAGGACCATCTCTTTCGAGATGGCCCGCTTCGGGTTGTTGGGACCGTGGTGTCCCCATCTAGCCCCGGGTACGGGGAGGCGCACTTTGCGCCGCCGCCGCGGCCTGCTTCTGCTAGGGTGACAGGCGGCTCCACCGGTCACCCCCAAGCCAGCGCTCATGGAGGTCGTTCTGCGGTATAAAAAACCAGTACATACATAAATATATCAGCTTAACTTCTGCATACTAGTGCTCTTTGGTCAGCGTCCATTTTCGATCATTTAATTTAGTTGCACCAACCATTGAACGTACGACGTACTCAGAGCAATCTCGTTTTCAGTGAAGAGCGTACCCAATGATATACCTTGTTACGGAGTCCACTCTACAGAATAATTGAATTTCTGTGAATCTAACTTAGAGAATTACCAACATTGTTTATTTAGGATTTCCATTTATTTGTGAAAGATCACTCTGCAACTTGTAACGTAGGTAGATACGTGAGTTAACAAAAATAGCTATGATTATTTACTTCAAGAATATATAGTTGAAATGAGAAAAAAGATATATGTAAAGTAAAGCCAACTAGACGAGAGAAAAAAGGTAAACAAAGCGACCATTACCGAGTTACGTTGCGATAACTAGCGATTATTGTCTCTGTCCTTGTCGCACACGCCACACGTAGGCGACAATCGCCGAGCGATAGCTGTCGTTACGTGTTTCGTAGTACAGAAAAGCTGTCAGCACAGGCTAGGCTTTGTATTATTTATTTGATAGAACTACAAATGAAGTTGAAGATAGTCTATCCTAATTACTTATAAAACCTAATTGTAATTATAGAGTGGAAACCAATCAGAAAACTTATAAAAGCCACTATCAAATGATAGTAACATTTCATTACATCCTCAACTTTTGTAACAGTTAGCAACGGAGGCAATTTATACGTCAAACTTCCAAGTTATCAAGTTGGACATAGAAGCTCCCATGAATCTTGAATCAAGTTACGAAGACTCCTTTACAAATTCTTTATTAACTTTCTAACAAAAACGTTATTGCAGTTTGGATGAGTAACTTTTTCCTTATACGATCGGAAACTCGTTACAAACGTGGCTGTTTTATTAAATCGCTTATTCACGAGATTGAATTTGAGTAACAGTACGATGAACCTGATAACTTGTGTTATTGCTCAATAAAACTGCTATAAACGCGGTCCTATCATTGATGTATGACGCAGTTATTCCAATTTATTCGTATTTACTTTCGTAATGTAAATAACTATGAGATGAGTAGGTATTTAAAGGTTTTATAGATAATTATGTATCCTAAGTAAATACATAAACTCCATAGCCCAATGTCTTATGATTTGTCGATGTAAATATTTCTACGAGCAAAATATAACTGGAATTCATAGCCCAATATATGTAACTATACTCCGTCCATTATATTATTGTATTTTAGACAGCTCACTGACAATGGTCGGTATAACTTTGTTCTAGCGTCAACACCTGAAAATCCTAACAAAAATTAGGCGCCAATTTGCCATTTTTCATTGACAACGTCACGTCAACCAGAAAGCAATTTTAGGGATGTAGTTAGTCCATCGACTGTTTTTATTATAATAACTTGAAAATGTCACAACATGATTTTTGTAACTCCGGTATTATGTAGACGGATTTTCAAAATTCTTTTTGATTTGAAAGAGGTTTATTCCAAAATGGTCCCATTTAAATTGTATAAAGATCTGATGATGGGTTTCAGAGACAGATCACGGAACTCTTCAATAAATACCAGGAAATCAGCATGTTGGAATATTCTTCTAGAAGTCGGTTGTTTTGTTTTGGAGATTAGCGTGTGCGTTATGGCCCACAATCGTTTTACAGTACATTTGTAAATTGTAGGTATAGACACGAAATATCTACTGCTTTATTTTTATGTACAGAAACATAATAGATTATAATTCCACATGAAATCATATTTATTATCATTAATCGATTAATTATTTTTTTAATCGAGTTTTTAAGTTTGTCGATATTTTAAATTTTCATGCAATCACTACTTCCATCTGTCTAAAATACAATAATATGATGGACGGGGTATAAATGAAAAATGATACTATCACACAATGTACGGGGTTATACTTAAGCATCAGGATCTTCAGAGTAAAACCTCCTTCTTAATTCGTTCGATCAGCTCACACAAGAGGACAATGCGATAGCAGTCGTCGTAGAATTAATGGGCATTTAAAAAGTTAGTTTGTATGGAGTGCTCCCTATCGGGGGCCACTTTTCAAGCGCCAGCCCATCAGTGCAAAAAGATTCATACGAGGATACGTAGTACGTAAGTATTTATTTGTAGTTCTTATGGTCAGTAATGTAGTTTTTTTTTTAATATTACTCACCGAGATTTAGTACTTCAGTTTATAGCTTTTGCCTGTATTAGGAGTAGGTTTACGTCGTCGCCATGTAATGCTTCAAAACCGGGTCCTCTCGATCGTAGGACCTCCTGTTAGCAGCGTTTGAATTTATGCGAATGTTTGCCAATGATGAAGTATATTTCTAAATAGTTATTTCGTGACCTTGGTAGACTAAAAATACATTTAGAAATATTGAATATCACACTTGTACTTTTCCACTGAGTTTATTTTAGACCTGACCGGTTTCGCCCTACGGCGTTCTCAAAGGTTTACATTGATGTTTTAAGAATTGTAATTCCGAAACACTACGGTAGTACACATCAAAAAAAGTTTGCGATCAATGGCATAAGCTCCTAGAATTCTTTAAATTTAACTTTATCAAGAAAAAATCTATGTTGTATGCTTTCTTTAAATAGGAATACCCTGTTTGAAATTAAAATATAAAACTATTTTTTATTATTTATTTAAAAAAATTGAGCCATTAATCATAATGCAATTGTGATAGAAATTTCATAGAAAGAAAAAGACTGTTTAATTAAACTTAAACTACAATTTATTATTAAAAGGTGTAAATTCAATATAAAATAACTCCTCCCCAGGCTTGAACACATGCGGAGATCCTCCTGGGCATGCTGAGGATCATGTTATCCAGCATTTCCTGGGGTAACCTATCCTATTCTTCAATAGCGGCTTCCCTGAGCTCTGGAACTGTCTGGGGATGTGGCTCACGGTTCCATACAGCTCGTTTAAGAGCATCCCACGCGTGCTCTATTGGGTTTAAGTCGGGCGAGCCGGCAGGCCAGTCTAATCCTGTGATATCGTATTCTTGATGAGCAGCATTGACTCGTGATGTTTTAAGAATTGTAATTCCGAAACACTACGGTAGTATGTATGTGTATTATGTGTAGCATATGTGTAGCAGTAGTAATAGTAGTAGTAGTAATATGTGTAGCAGATTCCACCAAGCGCCATCAATCTCCAGTATAAACAGATTTAGAAATGATATTGATATATTTTCCAGTGTTATTACAGTATGTTGGTTCATAAAGCATCCTTGAAATATATTCATCGGGTCTAATTTTGAGAACATTTTCATGGCAAAGAAGCACAAACTCGAGTGTTGACTCTGCCCCCTGAACGAGTTACACCCGTAGGTACTGGGAGCTACGTGACCCGAAATGAACCAAACAAATTAGCTGAGATTTAGCCGGAAAAGTTAGAGGTATAATAAACTTAATGAAGTTTACTTGTTATACTAACATATCAGCATTTCTACTACACCTAATTGGTGTTTATTTCCTTGGTTTATGATGTAATTTCATTTAAAGCTAAAATTATTAGCTTCAAGCGTGCAACGTTTATGATTTTAAACTCATTTCGTTATTGTTATGTTTTATAACAGGATTTAAACAAAACAATTATGACATCGATGTCGTATAACTGCGAAGAAGATAGAATGATGGGATGAGGAATGAACTTGAGATGAAGAATAAAAAGCTGCTCTTACGTAAAAGTTATACTGGTTCCATTGTAAACTGTCGTAGGTAATTTACTAAATTCCAACGCTACTGAGATCTGTCAGTTGTTTTCGACACTCGTTCCTATTTCCTATGTACATCGTTGAAGTAGAAGGCTAACCTATATTACTGCTTCTAGATACTAGAAGGAGCTACCTAATTGCCATCTAGCAGATGTATACCTACACAAACTTTGAAATATTACTCCCGAGTTTTCTTGCAGAAAACTTACTTATATACCAAAGAAATCTTACTTATACAGGATTTCAACTTATATTCAAACTTAAACTTATGTTGAATCTGAAGCAGCTAACGTTACTTGTGTGCCAGTTCTTTATATAGGTGCCGTATATTTATAATTGTATTATTTGAATAACATCATTAAATATTTGAAAATGGTCTACAAAACCATCCATAACTGCGTACTGACCGACCAACTAATTGGATTGCGTATAGTTAACTTTAGTGATAGGTAGGTATCTATTGATTTTATTGGTGGTATTAGAGAATGAAATATTCCCCTGTTCGATTCCAGTGGAAGTAAACAAGTTGACGCAGTGAATATCATCATAAATAGTTATGTCAGTTTCACAACCGTACTTTCCTATAAAAGTTAGTGGATACGGACACAAACACGGCTATTCAAACCAGTATACAACGCCGGCAAACAAATAATAATTCAATTCACATTATACATAATAATTTATTCAAATATTTTATGGAAATTTGATATTTTAATAACAGATACGCTGCTAGTTCACCAAATATGAATAACTAGTGGCTGTAAAAGTCGATGGACGAAATTCATCTGTGAATTTGTTTCTGCCAACGACTTTGAGGTTCGTTTATCAAAGGATTATACCTTTATTACTTTTATATATTTTATTTTATTCTATAGGTATGAAGTTTGAAACATGTTTTTAAGTAAAAGCATATATAGAAAATTATTACCAATTTGGAACGGAAACATTATGGACTAAGAGCCCGTGCTCTCAGTATCTTAATTTCATTTATTGAAAATGTATGTGTCAAATGGCATTATTTTTTTATAATTTCTGTTGCACAATAGAGACAAATAGTCTCATCAAGATAAAGCTTCTCACGATCAGTAAATCGTAAAAATGAATGATCTCTGATCCTGAACTAAAATGAAAACTTTCTGCACTTCTTTTCCCTATAAACATAATTAAAAAAAGTAGTACATGTTTATACTCAATAACCACCTACTTACCTAATGTAAAAAAAAGTACGGACACGCCAGCCACATCAAACATAACTGACTTTCATAATTCATTGTTTAAAAGTTAATGTTAGAAAATGGAACCATAATCACCATAATACGCTAATGACTACAGGTTGTGGATATACAATTA
This sequence comes from Eilema sororculum, assembly GCA_914829495.1. NCBI lineage: Eukaryota > Metazoa > Arthropoda > Insecta > Lepidoptera > Erebidae > Eilema > Eilema sororculum. The sequence goes on along the minus strand of OU618543.1, from coordinate 11,620,984 downwards.
AAGGCCAACAAAATGTTTAACCCATTACGCGCATATTTTACGAAGATACGTAGTTACGTACCTATATGTGTAGCGAAGCGTGAGATCGATACCTACTGGTGGGCATTACCGCACTTTCCGTCATTATACATAGCTTTAAAAGCTTTAAGCATTTACGTATTGTTTAGTACAAAGACGATTGATTATTTCAGTCCAGTAAATTATTTATTACTCATAACATAACATAAACTCACGCCTGTATTCCCCGAAGGGGTAGGCAGAGGTGCTAGCACCCACATTTCGCCAGTTTATGTTTAGGTCCCAATGTAATAGGTGGCGAGCCTATTGCCATTAACCGGGCACTTATAAACCTGCGATAAATACACACATAACTTCGAAAAGCATCGAATAGTCATTGGTGTGTGCCATGGTAAACCTGGGTTCGAACCCGAGACCTCGTCTCAGCAGTCCATTACCCATACCACTAGGCTACCGCAGATCTTCCTCATAAACTATTATTCCAATTTCAATTTTTCCAAAATGTTTTTTATATCACTCGTTGTTTGTAGTGTCCATTATTTTTAAAAGTCTATAAATGAAAAGGATTTTATTTATTTCTAATAGGTAACTCTATAGTTTTCAGCAATCCCAACCCAACTTAATTAAAATAAAGTCAACATGAAATAACTTCTAACTAAAGCCACGGAATAATTACAAGATTGTTATGATTAGACCGAAAGTTCGAGAACTCTCATTGATACTGTTAGAAACAGTGACAAGCAGTTGACAATGCGAGGATTGTCACAACAAATTAACAAATAAGAGGGGTGGTAAGCAAATTTGAGCTATAAAGTCCAATGAAAAAGTGCAAATTCGATCGAACTGAAATATATGACGAGAGGGTGAGGGCATCGGGTCAGTTCTTATTTCCGCAGAAACGAAGAACTTATTATTTTGTATCTGTTTTTAGGAGATGGAAAGTCATAGAGTATTTACTACAGTCTGTACATACTATTTCTACTGTTGATTAATGGCACTTGCTATTTATCACACATATTGAGAACACTTGCACTTTTTTCACAGTATTTATTTCATAGAACCGGCGAAAGCTGTCGGTTTCACCTTAGCTGATCGGCACTCTGCATCTCTGCATCGATAAACTATAATTTTTCAAACGAAATTGATACGTGGTACAGTAGCTACGCTAGATACGATTATATACATGTGACAATGCATACGGAATCCCCGGAGATATGTTCCGCTTAGCTCGAAAGTCGGCCACAGTCGACGGAAGCAAGCCGGCCGAACACATATACCGAGTGATATACCTAGACCGCATCGACTAAACAATAAATATTGCCAACACTTTGCTTCTTGCACATTCACTTGATGTAATATAATTCAATTTTACATTTCAAAGATGTCTAGTAAAACACGATACATTCTACCGCGGTCAAAATGAACCAAAACTTATCTTCTTTGGATCTCATAAATAATTATTTAAATTATTAATTATAATTAAAAGTAATGCTTAAATTTATTTAAATACTGCTGTTGTTCTTTTTAATGCTGTCAAAGTGAGTACCTTCTTTCTACAAAATCAAGATGTTTTGAAATCATATTCACGAACAATAAACACATATTTAGGAATGCCACAGCCTCTGTGGCGTGGTGGTAGTGCACGCGACTGCGACGCAAGAGGCGCGGGTTCGCCCCGCTCAGTGCAAATATTTGTATGCATGAATATGGCTATTTGCATTGGTCTGCGTGTTTCTATTTATAATATGTATTTACAAAAAAAAAAGTATCTAAGTATGTTTATCCGCATTCTAGATTCCATAACACAAACTAATTAAGCTTAGGTACCATGAGCCGAGATAGCGTTGAGTGGAATGTTGTGGAATATTTAATTATTATTATTTATAAGTAGCAAATTATTAAAAGAGAACATTAGTCACTCAATAGTTGAATTAAGTAATCAGTGATATGGAACCCTAATCTCCAAGTTCAAGTCAATCTTGCCTACTAGCCAGTGCACCTTTAACTATTTGGTTATAATATCATTGCAGAGGTCTCCACTCACCCCATACAGGTCACAGGACATGACTGTCCTGTGACCTGTAACCACGGCCGGTGTAACCTGGTCGAAACGTCAGGCAAATCAAAGGTAAGTATGTACCTATACCATGATCGCGTTAAGTCCCGTTATTATTATTGTATATCATGGAACGCGAGAGTTAAAAATTTACTTTCTTGGTTATGCCCGACATTATAGACCACAATATAACCGCTTATAATATAATCCATCAAAGTTCACAATAGTGCGTAATGGTTAGTCATAAATAATTATACCCACACAAGTTTGTTGATGGCTTTGTCGAAACTGCCAGACGTTTCAAACCATGACATAATTGTCACGATCATTATCCATCCAAGAGTTTTATATCTTACAAATATTTTATTTGCTTCTACTTAGATGGCTCACACAGAAAGTTTTTAGAATCTTAGCAAAATACACAATACTTTATTACTTGAATTCGTTCCAATTCTGCTTGCGATGGAAATTTATTTTTGGAAATAAATAATCAAAAATCTTTAGCTTACGGAACGAACTGGATCATTATTGCTCTACTTTTTCGAAAACAGTCGCTAAGCCATTTACATACTAGTACCTACTAGTTCGCTATCACCTACTATTTTCGAAAGCGATTGTAGTAACGAGACATAACGATCTAATTATCTTTTTAAAAACTCAGTTTAATGAAATCCTTAGCTCGATTATTTGATTCGAAAATCCAATTTACCATTTTGTTTCAAGTTCAAAACAAGAAATTCAGTCAAATACAAAAACGTAGGATTAAGTGGGACGACCAAAGGCTTGTCCTGCTTTGTATTCTGCACTGACGGGACAGAAACTTTCGATTCTTACAGGGTCGGCAGCACGAGTGTGACGCCCCTGGTTTTGCACACGTCCAGGGGCCACGGTAACCCCTTTCCACCACGTGGGCCGCGTGCTTGTCTGCGACCAAAGTTGTATAAAAAGTGTCAATAACAAAATAACATCAAATAAATTGCGAAAGAAAACGTTAAAAGTACTTTTATTTTAATTCAGTTCATCGTCGAAATGTCCAAAACTGAATTTAATAACATCAGACGGGCGCTTTTGTTTTTGATTGAACCAACTATAGTTGAATTATTTGCCCAGTATTCACTATCACCATGAAATATTTTGATTACCTGTGTTCCCACAGCATTCACTGTACGAACTACTATAGAACTCGTTTTCATATCTATCCTAATAGACATTTTATTTCGACGCCCACATTAACATCAAAAGCGTTAACCCAACATTCAACACAGAAATAAAACCATTAAATTACTCAAATTATAATTATCGCTGTACTGTACTGTTGGAATTAAAGCTATATAACACATTAGAATATAGCAATAGTAGGTAACCGTAATGAGTTTACCTCGATCTAGAATTTTCTCCATTTAACGTTATAATCTCATTAGCCGTCGCTATGATGCCGCGGCATAAAAAAATATAAGAAAATCTCACCAAGTAGCTATAACACCAACACACCGAAGCAAAGAAATAAAATAACATCTTGCAAGGCTTTTCTAAGGTCGTTTCCGTGGGAATTACCATTAACTAAGCCTTATGAAAGAACTCAATATGCTGGCAACATGTTTTGTAGTCACGTGTATGTAATTCTTTGTTGTGAATAGCAACACTAAGACTTTTGGGTATCCTCTACCAGCTGACTTTAATAAAACTGTTAGAACCAATGAATGATTTTCGTTCGTTCGTAACAAAGTTGGTAGATGGCTCCACCGTCGCCCTTAAAGACGGAAATAAAAAGAAGGCATATTTGAAGTGATTCAGGTGTGGCTCAATAGCTCAGTTGGAAGAGCATTCCCCCTAAAAAACCAAATCGATTAATTCAGTAAACTGTCATCTACCAACATTACACAATATTTAGTTTACATACAGGCAAGGAAAGTAAAAACTAATGTAAGACAAAAAAGCATCTTTTTATAGCCGTGTGAATGTAAAAGATAGGCGTATTACGAAGCTCGAGTGCTGTATTTGAAGGAAGCTGTCTCTTAACTGCAACATGCGTACGAGAGTGTATTGTCTCACAGTATATGAAGCTTTTATTATACGCTTATAAACGTGAAAGAAAGAATCTTACCGAATTGAGAAAACACGACCTTAGAACACGACATGTATTATGGAGTTTTTTTTATAGATACTTTTATCATTGAATAACACACTTGTACTTTTCCACTGACTTTATTTCTAGACCTGACCGGTTTCGCCTTACGGCATTCTCAAAGGTTCACAGTGATGTTTTAAAAAATATAATTCGGAAACACGAGTGTTTCCGAATTATATTTTATTCGGAAACACGAGTGTTTCCGAATTATATTTTATAAAAACATCACTGTGAACCTTTGAGAATGCCGTAAGGCGAAACCGGTCAGGTCTAGAAATAAAGTCAGTGGAAAAGTACAAGTGTGTTATTCAATATGTGTAGCAGATTCCACCAAGCGCCATCAATCTACAGTATAAACTTTTATCATTATTATGTAGAATGTAGTGGAATATTTTTTTAGTATAGCCTGAAGAAGATATCTAACGACTCACAAATATTGAATAGACACAAATCGTGATTATGGGTATTAGTCCTATCTATTTATTTATTCAGTCAGGTGCAGTCGTGCAGTACAAACTGTGAAAATAAAATCGTGCAAAGAGTCTTATGATTTAAGGTAAGTAAGTGATTTATCGAATGAGGAATCGACGAATGAGGATTCCTAGTAATGATTAATAAAATAGGAAAAAGTCGTCGCCTTAAAGACGTATAAGATGGGAAATTTGAATCATATCGGGCGTGTCTCGGTAGCCGAATTGGTCAGGCATTCCCCCTGTAAGGGAAAGACTGCGGGTTCGAGTCCCGCCCGAGAAGATTCTTTTTCCCTATGCATTCGAAAAAAAATGAATAGATATATTTAGTGAACTGATAAATACATACAATATTGAATGAAATTACTATCAAGATATATTAGATAGATCATCATCATCAATGACACATTGAAATCATCTTGCTTCGAACCTCACCAGCAAGCCAAAACAAATGCTGACTGACCGAGCAGGCATAGACGCAGGGTTTCCTCTCATAGTTAGGAAATCAGACGGCAGGTCTCTCCCGCCAAGATAGGCTAAATCAAAAGAAACAGTATGTTGCCGGATTCCGGGCTCCAAAATACAAGTTTTAGATGCAACTGGAACTAATTTCTCTTCTTATTCTTCATCTTAGCGTTAATCCCAGTCACATCCGAAGCTTTCAGCTTGGAGTCTGGGGTCCGCTTTACCAGTTTAACTGCGGATTTAGCTAAATATTTTCTGTGAAGCGATTGCCTTCTGACCTCCACAACCTAAAGGCGATATCGAAGCATTGCAGCTAGACCAGTTGTTGAACTTTTGAGGGCTAACTACCCGTAACGACTGCCATAGATGTTCGTATGGCAACTTGGACCGACCGACGTCTTAACGTGCTCTTCGAAGCATGAAGGCAAGTACCCATATTCATGCATACAAATAATTGCACTGAGCGGGGATCGAACCCGCGCCTCCTGCGTATCGGCCGCGATCTGGGACTAACATTGTGATGTTAATGATGAGCACATATTTATTATTAAAACTATATTTGGTAGACAGCGTATGAAATTAGTAACATTTATGCTAAGATACGTCTGCAGTAAAAAATCATATGTAAAGATAAACAGTAAATCATTTTGAATATAAAATTAGGCAAAGAAGGTTTCACCCCAGGGGGAACCGCTTTTTGCTGCGGAATTCATACAAAAATATGTTACAGGAGATGTTTTAAATAATTTATTCTGAAGCAAGTGCATGACCATACTTGCGTAAAACAACATGCGTTTAATATCGTTTGTTATTATTATCTTTCGATGTTATTATAATTGTAGGTAAATCTGACTAATTGAAATAGCTTTTAAATACACAAGTATTTCCAGTATTAAATATATTCTTAATTTCGATAATGTAGAGGGTTGGCCTAGAAAACCTCTTCGTCGTGTTCCTACATTGAGGTGCCTCAGGCAACGAATGTGATAACACCTCATATTTTGTACCACTTAGGAGGTAGACAAGGACACGGCCCACTATATGGTAAGTGGTGCCGTGGCGTTGTGATCCTGTAAGAACAGAGAGTTTCTATGCTGTCATTGCAGAAGACAAAGCAGGACAAACCTACATCACAATAACTGTCTGTTCTTACCTCTCTTATCCATACTTCCATACCAATATTATAAATGCGAAAGTAACTCTGTCTGTCTGTCTGTATGCTTTCACGCCTGAAGCACTGAACCGATTTTGATGAAATTTGGTGTACGGGTAGATTAGACCTTGAGAAAGGACATAGGCTATGTTTGGTCGCGATAACCGACATCCACGCGGGCGGAGTCGCGGGCAAAAGCAATAAGCTTTCTACCAAATGGAGAATGGTGCAATTATATACATAAACATAACATAAACTCACGCCTGTATTCCCCGAAGGGGTAGGCAGAGGTGCTAGCACCCACATTTCGCCAGTTTATGTTTAGGTCCCAATGTAATAGGTGGCAAGCCTATTGCCATTCACCGGGCACTTATAAACCGGGCAAATATAAAAAAATGGTGCAATTAGTTTACTAAATATACACATATTCCTTTACCTGCTTCCAAATTTTCACGTAGATTTCTAGTTGCTACTCTCATATGTTAGGCAAGTGTGGCCATACACTTTGAATGCAAATATATCTCGTCTTTGTTTGTTCTCAGTTACTTTATTACAGTGGTTTGTTTAGTTATATATGTACACTGGTTTAATGAATTGAAATCAACTATTCATGTGGTGAGCTTAGTTAAGAGTTTGCGAATCGTACTATGCAGGTATGTAGAAAGTTCTTCGTAACCCTAGATACTAACATTATAAACTAACTAACCCGGCGAACTTCGAGCCGCGATTTTTTTTCCGCCCGTGTGGCGTCAGATCCTGTTCCCGCTGTACCCTCTACTATATTAAGCGTGTATTATACATATAAAACTTCCTCTTGAATTACTCTATCTATTAAAAGAAAACGCATCAAAATCTGTAGCGTGGTTTTGAAGATATAAGCATACATAGGGACAGTTTATTCGCGTTTGGTCCAATACGCGTTTGATCCAATTGTCAAACAACAACTTGGATGGGTTAGGTTAGAAGGCTAATGCAGGAGCGGAGCGGAGCCCCTACAGCACAGCTAAAATTTATCACTTGTTATCGGTAGTGTACTCACAAGGATTCGAACCCGGCACCTCTCAATATTAAGACTAACTCCTTTACTACTAAGTTACTGATTCTCTCAGAGATGCGTCGATCCTTGTATATTGAACTAAAATAATATTATTTTGGAACACCACTATCAAATCAGCCTTTATCCCGCCTGTGTTGTATACGCGCCATACGGTTCGACGCCATCCCTAAGGGATATACATGACGAAGTGAAATATAAGGTCCGCACTTACGACCGGGATCCCACGGGACGATTCGTTCCGTAACACCAGTTACACAAGAAATAAATATGAAGCTTGGATAGGACGACCGAGGAAGGTTATATTTATATGATATATACAGTTGGGTATCTAGCAAGAAAAATAATTCTTCCCACGTAAATGGTTACGTATCATTTGGTTACGTAGGCGGTCTCACGTAACTAGCTTCGTAGGAAGAAAAAAATCCTCTTCGTACGTAACTGGTTTCGTAGCAAGAAAAATAATTCTTCTCACGTAACCAGTTACGTAGCATAGTTTCTTCTGCGGCCGAACCGGGCTTATCTGACATTGCATAAATCAACAATGCATGGGAACCAGTTACGTATACGTATTAAAAAGCCTTCAAGGAAACCGGTTTCCAAACTCCGGTTTCCATGACAGCCGAAGTCTTCATTCAAGACATACTTGGAATAGGATGTAGATATTAAATCTGTAGTACTGGATAACTAAAGAAAACACAGTTTGTATTATACCCTATCTTAATAAAACATGTTTCATTACAGTGTCAAGCAAATGGAAAAGAATTATTAGTAGACTGTAAACAGGAAAACTTTTTTTCTCTCTTTTTTGCCTCATGTTATGAATTTGCCTCATATTTAACACATTTAACGAAACAGAATGACCTATCATCCATACTAAGACTATTAACGCGAAAGTAACTCTGTTTATCTGTCTGTATGATACGTTTTCACGCCTAAACGACTGAACCGATTTTTATGAAATTTGATATACCTCGAGAAAGGACATAGGCTATATTTGGTCATGGTAACCGAAATCTAGGCGGGCGGAACCGCGTACAAAAGATAGTATTATATATAGAAAACTGTACAACTTTTAAGTAAAAATATCCATAGAAATGTTGAGGTATATTTTTTGTTGAACAAAGTAACTTTTTTATCCGTTCACTGGTTCCGATCACCCACTTAATCTTCTCAAAGTAAACAGACCCGTATCCTGTAAAATAATAATGGAGTGGAAAGTCAATTCATAAGCGATCCATCATGGCGAAAAATCGGACGCCACGCAACGAAGTATTGAGGATTTCGTGTAATCACTTTATGAACATACTTCGGAAGCATTTAATTAAAATGAAGGTCTGTGTAATTTTCTTTAGGTACTGTTATTATAATTTGATGTATTGCTATAATGCTATAATATAGAAGTAATGTTTAGATTGATTGACAATCTTGCTGGGAGTTTGTTTGACCAAGGAAAACACGCCCTCTAACAAGTAAATATCGACTTAGCAGTGTACTGCATTTAGTTTTTATCTCCGTTAGGTACGTACTTTCGTAAGTACCTACCTACTAGGTAGCGGGCTGGGGTTGTAAATACTCTCCGCATTCCGAGGGCGAGTCGGGGACACCGTTGTCCCCCCTCCCGAGGAGGGCCAGACCGTAAGGGATGACCTCCGTCGGCGTGCGGTTTTAGTCGGTTTGAGTCCGACATAACCTCCCCTTCCGGCTCCGGCAGGGGGGGTATCCGAGGAGAATTCCGCACGAAAAAAAAAGGTGTTGGAAATACTCGTAATGCGATAACCAGATAGATACCTACCATTAGGTAGACTGAATTCTACCATAGGTAATGGTATGAAGAAAAGGCTGAAAGCCGATAACATGTTGTTCGTGAATGTACAGAATGTGGTCTAAGAAAGTTGTTTTTGTGTTTGGGATTTTTTATTATTGATAGGATTATAGTTGACCTCTATCTCTCTCTATTTGTAAGTGATAATATGGTCTACGATAAAACACTTTTGTCCAGAAAGAACCTATTCACACGAGACTTGAAGTTTCCCTAGGGATATACTTTATATTTAAATACTTATTGAGGGTGAAATATCAATTCGCAGATATCTTATCTTTGAGGAAACTCGTTATAAGTGTCGATTCTTCATAAACGAAGGGTACCTCAAAATGTATAAAATTTTGAGATTTTCGGTAGGGACCACAGTTGACATTATCATCCTGTAGAAATTAAAAGTAGGTATAAGGAGAATAAACTCGTTTTAATTCAATTGAACTTTGACTGGGTCCTAATAAGTAGGCTCTTCCAATCTGTACCCACAAAACTAGACCAAAAACAAAACACGAGCATTTTTTTCCAAACTTTAGCGACAGGTCTTTAGCGACAGGTACCCACGAAAATAAATTTCATAATTTTTTCCATATTCTACCCAAATGACTCTATAATTTTATGGTAGCCTGATCCACCCAACCGTTAGTAACGGTCCGTTACTACCCCACCAGCGTTTTCTTCTTTCTTGTAAGTTTTTTTTTTTTTTTTTTTATCGTGCGAAAAATCCCCACGGATACCACCCCCACGGAGCCGATGGAGGCGGTTATGTCGGACTCGAACCGACTAAAACGCACGCCGTCTTGGGTCCTTGGCTGCCGGAGGTGAGATTGCCAAAAGCATATCTCTCGCACCCCGGCAGACCCAGGACCATCTCTTTCGAGATGGCCCCCTTCGGGTTGTGGGGACCAAAATGTCCCCATCTAGCCCCGGTTACGGGGAGGCGCACTTTGCGCCGCCGCCGCGGCCTGCTTCTGCTAGGGTGACAGGCGGCTCCACCGGTCACCCTCAGGCCAGCGCTCATGGAGGACGGAGATCGTTCTGCGACCTCCGACGTCCGGTTCGCCTTCGCTCTGCACGGGCTTCCCGGGCCCGGAGTCTGGTCCGGACCCGACCGGCCGCCTCCTTCTCGAGCATTACTTGCTCGCAGAAGGAGGCGGCCGCACCCCAAGCGTTTGCGCATCGTACCATCGCTGTGAGCAATGTGACGAGTGTGAGGACTCCCACCCCTAGAGCCGCCACTAGGACCCGCCTCGGCGTGTCCCACGCCGGGCACTCGGTCAGCGTGTGCAGCTCTGTGTCCTCGCTCGCATCACAGTGATGGCACTCGGACGTTGGCTCCTTCCGGATCCGACACAGGTAACTCCCGAAACACCCGTGTCCGGTAATCACCTGCGTCAGCCGGTACGAGAGGCTGTCGTGTGGCCTCTCTAGCCACTCCTCCATGATGGGTCTTACCGCCGCTATTACGGCGTGCCCTGCGCTTGGTCGCCCAAGTCGTTGCTCCCATTCCGCTACCATGTCCCTGTGGAGCTGAGACCTCACGGCCCGAATTTCTTCGGGCTCGGGTTCCCGTCCCTGCTCCCGCGCCTCCTTACGATACCGATATAGCATCGAAAGGGCTCTCGCATCCAGGTTCCACGGTAGGGATCCGGCAAGGAGACTCGCCGCCTCGAAGGATATCGTGCGGTACCACCTAATGGCCCTGCTGGCCATTGCACGCTGCGGTCCACGCAGCAGACGCGCATTGTGGACCGTCGGGGTGTCCGCCGATATAGGGCCATGGACCGCACGACTCCCGCGTAGAGTCTCCTGCAGGAGTCATCCGGGCTTTCTTGTAAGTTAGTTGTCATCCTACTAATAATGTTGGTAATAAGAGGTAACTATCATGAAATTCATACCTACTTTTTAGATTTTTACACAAAATATGATAAGAACGGAAGTCGATCCTGATTTTTTCTTCAAGCCTCGTGTCAATGCATTACATTCGATTACATACAACGACATATTTATTAGTACCTATTATTATTATTATTTTAAAAGGAATTTAAAAATAGAATGCGAATTGGTAAAAGACTGAATTTCAACGAAGAGCGTCTTGTGGTGATTTTGTAAAATTGCAAAGTTGGGATAAATATCTAAATTTACAATCTACGAAAGTAATCGATTAGGTAAATATTGATATAATCGTATTTTAATCGACTATGCTCAATTAAAAACACTGTGCTGTATTTTGCCATAGTGCTGTAAGCAATACTATCATCGCCACAAGGAAACCACAAACCAGAGAAAACTATCTGAAATCTTAAATAGATAGCCGTTACCTCTTTTTACACTTAGTACCAATGGTTTAATTTAGGATGATCTATTTAACAATACCACCAATGCCTCCGACTTATTTTTTCCTATACTGTTTAAATACTGAAGTGTAGGTATCTGTGTATCAGTATTAGCACAGTTATCTAATATATAAAATTCTCGTGTCACAGTTTTTGTTGCCATACTCCTCCGAAACGGCTTGACCGATTTTGATGAAATTTTGTGAGCATATTGAGTAGGTCTGAGAATCGGTCAACATCAATTTTTAAATCCCCCTAAATGTTAGGGAGTCCACCCCTAATTATATTTTTTTATTTTTTAGACAAAATGTTTAATTTCTATTTTTTTATGATACAACATACAAAAATACATACAATCCTCAATTTTCACCCTTCTACGATCAACCCTTATTTTTTAATAGCCATTTTAGTAATCTAATATTTTTTTCTTTCCGGTAGAAAAATGATCAATCGTCATTTAATTATTATCTATTTTTCATCCCCCTAAATGGTGCAGCGGGAACGGGATCTGACGCCACGAGGGTAGGAAAAAATTGGCGGTACGAAGTTCGCCGGGACAGCTAGTTATAATATAATTCTTATGAGTAACAGTAAAAGGTATTAGTCGGTTAATATAACCACCGGTAACTTTTTCCCAGAGCCCGGTGCCAGTGGCGCACTATTTTATATTTAAAATTATACTTTTATATACTTTACATGTTACCTATACGAAGATTTATGATGTATATCAGGGTACGTGACGGTGATCAGAGATAAGAGCAATCTTCATTACAGCGTACTTGAACACAGCGTGCAAGAGCCAGGGTTACAATATTATAGAAAATAGAACATAGGTACATAATGTTTAGAATATGTACATGACATACATACACAAACGCACGCACACGCAAACACTCTCACGCATACACCATGATACCAAGTCAGCACAGACAATGGGCTATTTGACTATTGTTTTTTACTTTCGAAAAATTACCACGTTCTTATAATATAATATTATATAATGAACTGTAAAAGTAAAATGTTCGTACGACAAATAGTTTTTGAAAACTATTTGTCGTACGAATATTTTACTTTTATTATATACATTTGCTTTCGAAACATTCATTTTTGTCGCGCCGCCGCCGCCCGAAAACGTTCCATACAAAATCGTACGAAACTGTGACGTCACGCTTCTGCGCTACCAAGCGCAAGGCACGCCGCCTAGAGAGGCCACACGGCAGCCTCTCCTACCGGCTGACGCAGGTGTTTCGGGAGTTACCTGTGTCGGATCCGGAAGGAGCCAACGTCCGAGTGCCATCACTGTGATGCGAGCGAGGACACAGAGCTGCACACGCTGACCGAGTGCCCGGCGTGCGACACGCCGAGGCGGGTCCTAGTGGCGGCTCTGGGGGTGGGAGTCCTCACAATCGCCACGTTGCTCACAGCGGTGGTACGATGCGCGAACGCTTGGGGTGCGGCCGCCTCCTTCTGCGAGCAAGTAATGCTCGAGAAAGAGGTGGCCGGTCGGGTCCGGACTAGACTCCGGGCCCGGGAAGCCCGCGCAGAGCGAAGGCGAACCGGACGTCGGAGGTCGCAGAACGACCTCCGTCCTCCATGAGCGCTGGCCTGGGGGTGACCGGTGGAGCCGCCTATCACCCTAGCAGAAGCAGGCCGCGAGAGCGGCGCAAAATGGGACACTGTGGTCCCCACAACCCGAAGGAGGCCATCTCAAAAGAGATGGTCCTGGGTCTGTCGGGATGCGAGAGATATGCTTTTGGCAATCTCACCTCCGGCAACCAAGGACCCAAGACGGCGTGCGTTTTAGTCGGTTCGAGTCCGACATAACCACCTCCACCGGCTCGGTGGGGGTGGTATCCGTGGGGATTTATCGCACAATAAAAAAAACAACACCACACACACAAAACACTAATAAAATTAGAAGAAACGTACTCGTACTACCTACTTATTATTGTAGATACATAAATCTATATAGGATCAACGTTATTGATAACTTGTAAATCTTCGAATTTGGCTAAAAGTTCGGCAGATTCCAGCCCTAACTTATAGCGTATTTTCCATCTATAGGCCCACTGATTTTACGTAAGTATAAAGCATTTTAGCCGTAAATCTTTCTCATGATGATATAAACGTCCGTAAACCTTATACAATACCTACTCAATACTTCATAATATTCGAAACGGTTCGCTCATGCCGCCCAGATATTGGTTTATTCATTTTATACACGGTTACAGCTACTAAATCAAGTTTCTTCTTCCTTTCGACACGAGAATTTAAGTGTCGTTGCTCGTATGTAGGCGTTACTTGAATATGTCTGTTGGGAAAATGTGAGATTCCTACCTGTTTTCCAACAACATTTATGAGTATTTATTAACCCCCGGTGTAAAGAGAGGGGTGTTATACACTGACGGACTCATAAACTGCATCGATTCTGCAACCGTTCTCCGACAGTCGTTTCTCCTTTGGACTGTTCACCGACAGGACGTTTCGTTTTTGAGAGATTCGTCGATAGAACGTTTCACCTATGGATGTTTCGCCGACAGAATGGTTCGCATTTATTAGTTTCGACGACAGGACTTTTCAACTATGGAATATTCGCCGTCAGATCGTTTTGTCTACGATTGTTTCGACATGGCTTTTTCACTATTAAACTACCAAGCCACCAAAAAGCTACTAGCTTGCTACAAAGACATGAAGAAAGAAAATGTTTTAATGGAAGACCGCCTTTACTTTTAATGAACGGTATTTATCTAGATTTTACCTATCCATATTCGTTTATTTTGTTATTGCAAACATTGGGGAAATAATAAAACAAAAGATTATAAAATGATTTAATTACAACTGGGTACACATATTTAAGCCAATTTTTCTACATCTATACATAGTGCTCTCTCCTACCTTGTCACAGATGCTTACCGGGCACGGTAGCTTCCGTAGGTATCTGTGGCGAAGACACCGGGAAACCACGGCTGATTGACAGCACTGCGAGGACCGCAGCGATGACACAGCGCTCCACACGCTGGGGTGCGGCCGCCTCTTGGGGTGCGGCCGCCTCCTTCTGCGAGCAAGTAATGCTCGAGAAGAAGGCGGCTGGTCGGGTCCGGACCAGACTCCGGACCCGGGAAGCCCGTGCAGAGCGAAGGCGAACCGGACGTCGGAGGTCGCAGAACGACCTCCGTCCTCCATGAGCGCTGGCCTGGGGGTGACTGGTGGAGCGGCCTGTCACCCTAGCAGAAGCAGGCCGCGGCGGCGGTGCAAAGTGCGCCTCCCCGTAACCGGGGCTAGATGGGGACATTTTGGTCCCCACAACCCGAAGGGGGCCATCTCGAAAGAGATGGTCCTGGGTCTGTCGGGGTGCGAGAGATATGCTTTTGGCAATCTCTCCCATGGTGGGAGCCATGGTCTCCAGCGGAAGTAAGTGGGACTGCGCCGCTTCTTTCTGCGAGCAGATCATGCTCGTGAAGGAGGCGGCGGGGCGGGAGCGGGAGAGAACTCTCCCACCCGAGTTCCGCAGTCGGCGGCTTGGGCGCCGCCGACGTGTCTTCGCCGAAGACCATCGGCCTCCATGACCGGGGGCCTGAGGACGGTGAGTTGGCTGCTCATCGTCCTTACAGAAGCAGGCCCATGACGGCAGCGTGATGTGACGGACTCACGCACGCCTCCCCCTCCTATGAAGCGGGAGGATACCCGAAAACCCCCCATAGACGCGGGATAGCACCCGAACCACCCCCTAGACGAGGCCGCATTAAAGCCGTGGGTCTGTTAAGAGCCCTGGGACATCCTTCGGAGGGCTTACCCGGGGCTCCCAACTATAGGCTGCTGGGCGATACCGTGGGGGTTTTAGTCGGTAGGAGTCCGGCATAACATCCATGAAGGATTTCCCCTACGGTCAAAAAAAAAAAGGCGGTCTTCCATTAAAACATTTTCTTTCTTCATGTCTTTGTAGCAAGCTAGTAGCTTTTTGGTGGCTTGGTAGTTTAATAGTGAAAAATCCATGTCGAAACAATCGTAGACAACACGATCTGACGGCGAATATTCCATAGTTGAAAAGTCCTGTCGTCGATACTAACAAATGCGAACCATTCTGTCGGCGAAACATCCATAGGTGAAACGTTCTATCGACGAATCTCTCAAAAACGAAACGTCCTGTCGGTGAACAGTCCAAAGGAGAAACGACTGTCGGAGAACGGTTGCAGAATCAACTGCATCAAAGTTCAGGTTTACTCTAAAAGGATTTTTTATAATAAGTATGCAAACTTTTTAGATTAAATTATATAAATATGGAAAGACTGGCTCTTAATCTTAAAAAAAAAATTAAATTTAAAAATAGAACTGCAGTAAAACAAATGAATATAGCCGGGAAAAGAAAATTTACTTGTAGTATCAGATTTGCGTGTTATTTATAGCAAAGTTTTAAATTGATTCTCATTGATTTTTTTTGTTTTGTCAATTGAATTATTGTTACCAGCATAATTGTTGGGTTAGTATTTTAACACATCGAGAGTTTTTGAACCATAATATGGATACTTCGTCCGAACAAGCGGCACAAATTGTAGCATTGGTGCGGGAGGGCTTGGATCAACGAACGATTGGTAGAAATTTAAATTTAAACCAGTCTACGGTTTCTAGAATATACAGAAGGTTTGTAGAGACAGGTTCTTACAGGAGGAGACGTGGTACAGGCAGAACTCGAGCAACCACAGGTCGTGATGACCGATTTATTGTTATAACTTCCCTGCGAAATCGTTTCCTCACGTCAGTTAACATCAAAACCGAGCTTAATGAAGTGCGTGGAGTAAACGTGTGTGCACGAACAATAAGAAGAAGGTTAAAGGAAGCGGATATCACCCCTTTTAGACCAGCAAATGGTCCAAAGTTGTCTACAGCTCACAGACAAGCTCGCTTAAGATTTGCGCGTCATCACCTGAATTGGACAGAAGAGCAGTGGGCCTCTGTATTGTTCACGGACGAGTGTAGGACATGTTTATATGGTGCAGATGGTCGCAGAAGAGTCTATCGTCGACGTGGGGAGCGATATGCTGAAAGTTGCATTGAGGAGCGTGTTCCTTTTGGAGGCGGTTCATGTATGGTCTGGGGTGGCATATCGATGAACGGGCGAACAGAACTTGTGTTCATAGACATGGTCCGTCAAAACGGTAATAGAGGGGGTTTGACAGCACATCGCTACATAACAGAGATATTAGCAGATCACGTGGTGCCTTACATGGGATACATAGGCGAAAATTTTACTTTAATGCAGGATAATGCCCGGCCGCATGCAGCTGCATAAGTTCAACATTATTGCGAAGATGTTGGGATACGTACAATGAATTGGCCAGCACGCAGCCCGGATCTTAATCCAATTACAGACAATTTAAAAAGAGCTGTATATGCGAGAAACCCTTCGCCCACGACAGTGGCAGCACTAAGAACAGCACTTTCAGAAGAATGGGACAATATTCCGCAAGATCTTTTAAAAACCCTTATAAAATCTATGCGGAACCGATTAGAATCCGTAATAAGGGCACGTGGGGGTAATACACCTTATTAAAACACAAATAAACCCTTGCATAAAGTTTGTGTCTATTGTTAAAACCAATTTTTTAATTAAACCAATTCTTAAATTTCTGTTTTTTCTTCAAAAAAAGTCTTAAGGTCCTTTCCAGTACATAAACTTAAACTTAAAGATATGACCCTACGCTGTTTTAAAGTTCACGAACCAATCTAGAGGTTTCAATTTAAATCTGTATAGAAAGTATGCATACTTGGTTAAAATATTTATTTCAAAGTCGTCTATTACTTTGATGCAGTTTATGAGTCCGTCAGTGTAAGTTTGACGTGTCTGTCTATCTATTGTATCATAGATCCCGAACGGATGAAGCGATTTCAATTTAGCTTTTTTTTGTATTAAAGGTGACTTATGTGCGAGTGTTCTTAGACAGGTTTGGTGAAAATCTGTTGAGCCGTTTAAAAGTTATGGGGGTTAAACTGGGAATGGGGAATGTCGGGGGTCAATAAAAAAATATTAACATGCCCTAATAGATTGGGGTTTAATTTTGTTCATATGGGTTTCTGAACGATAGAAAATAATGAGATTCTTGTAGACGTTTGTAGTCTATTGTACGACGATAAAGGTATTTTTCTAGACAAGATGCTTTAAATTATCTAATGAAACGTTGAATTTGAACTAAAGTTTAGATGTATGCACAAGCGCTCAGTGAAGAATAACATGATAAGTAACTTTAAGTTAACGTGTAGGTTAAAAGGCACAATAAACGCGAAAGTTTGTATGTATGGGTGGACCGGATGGATGGATATTTGTTAGGTACTCTTTCACGTCTAAACGGCCATTTTGATAAAATTTGGTATAGAGTTAGCTGTAACCCTGGATATGTGTTAATCCAGGGTTTCAGCTTATATACTGTTTATGTTTGGTCATGATAACCGACATTCACGCGGGTGGAGCCACGGGCAAAACTAGTAGCTAAATAAATAGATATAAAAAATTAGTCAGCATTCTTTACAAAGCAAACGAACAATGCGTTGTTGCCTGTTGTTACCCAACACAGATGACAACTCAAGTAAAGAACGAGCGAATTGGGACGAGCGACGCGGTCACATCTCAACAGAGCCACTTGAAAAAGATTTCTTTACCCCAAAGCTCGTTCAATATTCAGAAAAAAATATCACTCTCTCATTCAAATTGTAAATATAATGTTATTATGATATGGCAGCTAGATATCTAAATAAGACAAGTAGTTACACGAGCGTGTACCTACTCGTTAAAGCACTTTATCACTAAATAGTACCTATAAAACTAAGTCGCTGTCGCTTTCTATCCGTCCCTATGTATGCTTAAGTCTTTAAAACTACGCAACGGATGTTGAAGCGGTTTTTTTAATAGATAGAGTGATTCAAGAGGAAGGTTTATGTCTAATATACGCTTAATATAGTAGAGGGTGCAGCGGGAATGGGATCTGACGCCACGCAGGTGATACAGAATTGGTGGTACGAAGTTTGCTGGGTCAGCTAGTACTCGTATAATGAGGCTTCAGACCTACCAAATTCTAACCAAATACCAGAGTATCTACATTCTTTTTTTTTTTTTTTTTTTTATACAGGACACGTCAATTTGACTTCACCTCGCCTGATGTTAAGCTAAAGGCAAAGTCTCGGAAAGAGGGTCACCATCGTAAACATTTACCATGTCAACAGTGGTGGCACTCAGCTTGACGGCCTCATTAGATGCCTTTTCACGCCCCGCTTAAAGGACCCAGGACTGTAGGAAGAAGGAAACACGTGAACTGGCAGGGAATTCCAGGCCTTAGTGGTGCGGCATAGGAATGAATCACTGATTCTATTCTTAATTTATTTCGATCTGGATAGGATAAAGCTAATCAGCTCAGGGGTGCTCTGACCACTGAGCTACCGAGCCATGCCCAAAACTGTCTACATTTACCTAGATACCCGTCTTGGTACTTTATTGTTGACTAGCTTTTGCCCGCGGCTCCGCCCGCGTGGAAGTCGGTTATCGCGACCAAACATAGCCTATGTCCTTTCTCATGGTCTAATGTACACCTATACCGAATTTCATCAAAATCGGTTCAGTGGTTTCGGCGTTAAAGCGTAACATACAGACAGACAGACAGACAGAGTTACTTTCGCATTTATAATATTAGTATGGATTCATGAATCAATTTAAACTATAAAACGAATGTGTTTCACAGTTTCTTCATGTACAACTAATGTTGGATAGACGATCTAAAATTTAGAATGATATATTAGACAGGATAGTCAAAGCATCTTAACTGCATTTCTTAGTATGAGTGCGCTAGTACTATTATCTATTCTGTGGTATGAGAATCTATTTTTAAATACGAACATCATCATTAATTTTTTTTTTTTAATCTAAGAACTAAGGTTAGGTTGCTTATTAATTTCAACCGTTACGAACATCTTTTGCTTCTGTAATCCAACCTAGTTATGAATTTTAACATCTCCGCAGGGAACAATGACTCGTAAATTTTCACAAGATCTCAGCAGGGATTCTTTTACTCCTGTACTCACTATCGCAAGCAAACCATTTAAAAGTCTTGAAATATTTAAAGTGTTAAACTGAAAAGTTTCCTTCGAAAACTCTAGATTAAGTGCCTACTGCATTGCGAAATTTGTACTTACATAAAACCCGATTGAAATTTTTACGGGTAAGTATTGTTTTTTGCTTCAGTAGGTAGGTACACAATTTTCATCTTACTTATGCGTAAGATTTTCGGTGATGTAAGCTGAAACGTGTGCCAAAAAATTCAAGTAAGACATTCGTAAAGCTTAAAATTCATTATCTATTTGCAAAATTAATAATGTAACTTGCCAAAAACTATGGTAGGTGGGTACAAGGGTACAAGTATTGAAATGAGACTAGTTCGTCGAAGATAGTACAAGAGTTATAATGTTCTGTGGTACAAGTAAGTATCTACTTAATGAAGTACAGTCAGCATCAGAAAGATGTTGACGAACAAAGTAGTCAAAGTGATCTTAATTTCGTTTTTTGAACCCCTTCCAGTTGACAGATTGTTCTGATATTTGGTACACACCTTTAGTTCGGACAATAATACCATATAAATCAATAAGACAGTTTGATTTGCTCTTAATAAGAGAGTTTTAAGATCATTTTAAGACTTCGTCGTCAAGATATTTATGACGCTGACCGTACTAAAACAAAATCTCTTTGGGTCATGGGCCCCGGCACTCTAGCAGTGGTTATTCTAAAACACATAACACAACATATACATAAACTCACGCCTGTATTCCCCGAAGGGGTAGGCAAAGGTGCTAGCACCCACATTTCGCCAGTTTATGTTTAGGTCCCAAGGTAATAGGTGGCGAGCCTATTGCCATTAACCGGGTACTTATAAACCTGCGATAAATACACACATAACTTCGAAAAGCATCGAAAAGTCATTGGTGTGTGCCATGGTAAACCTGGGATCGAACCCGAGACCTCGTCTCAGCAGTCCATTACCCATATCACTAGGCTTAAATACAAAACGCATTTAAATTCCATCGATAAGCGTTATAAGATGTTATTATCATTATAAGACTTGGAACTTGTGTGTAAATATTCTAGTTTCTGTGAAAAAAAAATACTACATACATGAGCTCAATCTTAAAACATGATACGAGTACTCACAGAAATAGGATAATTATTACAGATTCGTGTAGTTAACCGAAAAGTGAGCCGTCAGCAAATAAATTAGACATTCTGTTTTATCAAGCAAGCATGTTAACTTAAACACATTTATAGACAAGTCGCATCAGTGAAGGAGGCGAATAAATTAATCTATCTTAATTAAACCAAGCTTTCCGTTGTTGACCCCTTAGGCTATTTAACGCTTTTATCAGTAATTTGGCTGCAGATAATAGACCCTTAAATCACCGTGCAGCGAGAGTTAATGTAGACACGAAAAAATTACAGACTGAAAAGGCTTGTGAACGCATAACTTCGGCTGAAATTGTGATGAGTGGAACATGGAAGAATTATGAATCCCTCATAAATTACAGACTTGAATATTTGCGGTGGTATATGGTGTAGGTACGCATAATGACGTGTTATTTTCCGTGAGTATAATTTTCTTTTTAACATCTGAGTGGAGTGGAAATCCTACGTCAGAGTCTCGTTCGTTGTTTAGTTTAACAGGTGCCGTATTTAAATTAATCTTCTTTAATCACAAATAGTAGGTACAACTCGCACAAGACATTTTTATAGCCACACAGCACACTGCTCCAAATAGCCACTATTCCTGTCAGTTATCAGTCATGATTAAGTTTACCATGGCACACACCATTCGATGCTTTTCGAAGTTATGTGTGTATTTGTCAGGCGCCACCTATTACATTGGGACCTAAACATAAACTGGGGAAATGTGGGTGCTAGCTAATACAGGCGTGAGTTTATGTTATGTATTAGGTATGCCTATAGGCCAAATCTAACCAACCGTATACGAAATGAACTAGCATGTGCGTTTACAGCAAAAGTATCTCCTTTCCTACCCCGTCCCACTCTTCAGAACACACCACTGCCACTGCAGGATCACCTCAATATCCTCGGTATGGATGTTCGCTGCAAACTGAATAACAAAAACTATATCTAGAGTATCATCAAATCAGCTTCGCGTAAACTCGGAGTCCTGAATAGAGTAAGACGTTTTTTCACGCCGGAACAGCGGTGTCTTCTATACAAGACCCAAATTCGTTCCTGCGTGGAATACTGCTCACATCTGTGGGACGGCTCCGCAAAGCACTTACTAGATGCTCTCGACAGGTTGCAGCGACGTGCGGTCCGCATTATTGGGAATCCTGAGGTCACGAACACCCTCGAGCCTTTGCAGATGCGTAGAGATGTTGCGTCTTTGGCAGTTTTCTACCGTCTCTACCATAGTAAATATTCTGACGAGCTCTTCCAATTAGTCCCACCCTCTCCTTTCCTACACAGGACGACACGTGCAGGGCTAAGATGCCATTCATTTACGGTGCAGAGTATACCTGCTAGAACCAAGCGTTTCAGTGACTCATTCCTATGTCGCACCATTAAGACCTGGAACTCCCTGTCAGCTCACGTGTTTCCCTCTTCCTACAGTCCCGGGTCCTTTAAGCGGGGCGTGAAAAGGCATCTAATGAGGCCGTCAAGCTGAGTGCCACCACTGTTAACATGGTACATGTTTTCGATGGTGACCCTCTTTCCGAGACTTCGCCTTTAGCTTAACATCAGGCGAGGTGAAATCAAATTGACGTGCCCCATATAAAAAAAATAAAAAATAATCTAGATTCCATAACACAAGCTAGTTAAGTTTACCATGGGTCTAGATAGCGTTGTATACAATTTTGTGGAATATTTTTTATATATAAAATTCTCGTGTCACAATGTTCGTTCCCGTACTCCTCCGAAACGGCTTGACCGATTTTCATGAAATTTTGTGAGCATATTGAGTAGGTCTGAGAATCGGCTAACATATAGATTTGGGTTTATCCACTTAGTTATACTATTAGTTATACGATATAACAAAATGGACTGAAAAAGTCCAAATAGTTATACTGCGTAGTATAACTACGTGGATTCGATTAATTTGGGTTGTTTTAGTCCAAATAGTTATACTGCTTAGTATAACTACATGGATTCGAGTAATTTGGGTTGTTTTAGTCCAAATAGTTATACTGCTTAGTATAACTACATGGATTCGACTAATTTGGGTTGTATTAGTCTAAATAGTTATACTGCTTAGTATAACTACATGGATCCGATTAATTTTGATCGGATTCATTCATTTAGTTATATTCGTAAGTAAACAATCGCTTTATAATATTTATGGGCATTTTATGTTCCAACACATTTGTATTTGAATTGAAAATAATTAGATACCAAAATATAAGTATGTAAAAAATTTATTATATAAAAAAAGGAATGAAGCAGCAGGAGTGCACAAATTGCATTGCGAAAGACTAGAAGAAGTAACTGTACCCCGACAATATTTATCACTACTAGTACTCTTAGGTGATTACATTTCTGATGGGAGACGAATTTTAGTATTTTGTTCGTCATATATTTTACCTATGGTGTATGCTTTGATGTCGGACATGTATATCGTATTGTTCAGAATAATTTTAATCAGAAATTTCATATTGGAAACCAAACAAGTTTATGTTCGACTTTGAGAAAGCGTCATGTAGATAAAACCGCGTAGATAGTACTCCCAAATGTTCAGATAAAAGGAGTTATATTTAGGAGTTATATATACGCATTATATTCCGATAGTATTTGGAGAAAAGCTAAACAAAGAAAAAAGGGATAAATGGTAAAAAAAATATGTAGGGCTTTATACTGTGCTACCACTTCTCCCAAATATCCATATTCGCGTAGGATGGGAATTTATTAAAGATAAGACTGCAAAAATACAAAAATATTTAAAAAAAATACCCATATGAATTACTTTGAAAATTACTGGCTCAAGAGTGATGAATTCATAAAATCATAGTGTGTGTTTAGAGAGAGGCATCGTAGTGCTAACCAAGTTGAGGCATGGTATATGAACTTAAACCAAGCATGCTAAACCAGGAAACATGTAAGCATTATGCAATTTTTGAAAGTGACCCTGGAAGGTGCCGAAAATGTTTAATCGATATTGGGAAAAGTAAAGAGAACCGAAAAGAAGGCAGTTTAGTCAATGACATGATGATAACGCACGCACAAATGCATATAGTTAAAGATAATATCACAATAGACACTTTTGAAGAAACAGTGCGATAGCATTTTACTCACTAGATATTTACTTGCTCTGTAATGCTTGTGCCTGGATGAAAGTAATTATTTTCAATTCGAATACAAATGTGTTGGAACATAAAATGCCCTTAAATATTATAAAGTGATTGTTTATTTACGAATATAATTAAATTGATGAATCCGATCAAAATTAATCGGATCCATGTAGTTATACTAAGCAGTATAACTATTTGTACTAAAACAACCCAAATTAATCGAATCCATGTAGTTATACTAAGCAGTATAACTATTTGGACTAAAACTACCCAAATTACTCGAATCCATGTAGTTATACTAAGCAGTATAACTATTTGGACTAAAACAACCCAAATTAATCGAATCCATGTAGTTATACTATGCAGTATAACTATTTGAACTAAAACAACCCAAATTAATCGAATCCACGTAGTTATACTACGCAGTATAACTATTTGGACTAAAACAACCCAAATTAATCGAATCCATGTAGTTATACTACGCAGTATAACTATTTGGACTAAAACAACCCAAATTAATCGAATCCACGTAGTTATACTACGCAGTATAACTATTTGGACTTTTTCAGTCCATTTTGTTATATCGTATAACTAATAGTATAACTAAGTGGATAAACCCCTATTTTTCATAGTGTTTATAATGTTCGGGACTTCACGCGATATATTTTTGAACAACTTACTTTTGCCGACGTTAAAGTAAGTGAAAGTGAAAGTAAGTTGTTCAAAATCCAGAACAACACGTGCTGGTCTGCGGTGCCATCCACACACGGTGGAATCCATACCATCTCGCACTAAACGGTTTGGGGGCTCTTTCCTCTGCCGCACGATAAAGAGCTGGAATGCTCTGCCCGCATACGTGTTTCCCTCCTCTTACAGTCCCGGGTTCTTCAAGCGGGGCGTGAAAAGGCATCTATCAAGGCCGTCAAGTTAGGGACCACCATTTTACGTCCAATGGCACCGGGAATGGTGGCCTGTATCTTCTGGACTGCACTTCAGCTTTGTTGCCATCTAGCGGGGTGCAGGCAATTGACGGACTAAATATAAAAAAAAAAAACAAAAAAAAATGTCGCTATATATAAAAATATAACATTATAAACACTATGAGTAAACGCCGCGATAGCTTAAAAGTTACATTAGCAAATCTATTTTTCATCCCCCTAAATGGTGCAGCGGGAACGGGATCTGACGCCACGAGGGCAGGAAAAAAATTGGCGGTACGAAGTTCGCCGGGACAGCTAGTATTATTATAATATTTTATTAATGTTTTATTTAGTTAAGTATTACTTATAAAAACCATAGGTATTCATTCTATTCATAATATTGTATGAATGAAATAATTCAACCAAATAGATGACTGGCCTTTTTTATGAGAAAAAAAATTAAATGTTGAATATTCAAACTCCACTTTGCACTAAGTAAGTAAACCTTTTGCTTCCTTTTCTTTTCAAGCAATGTTTTTCCCATTCAGGAATGATGATACATTCATGTCATTTACAGAAATAAAAATGAGCAGAATAGTACCTACTTCTTTCAGTGTCAGTATTTAAACTAATATTTCAAGTTGAAATAAAACCACTTTTTACGGATTCTATCGCGATATATTTGTTATTATTACTTTTAAACCCGACGTTGTTTTATTTAAATTTTATTTAAAAAGTGGTTTTATTTCAATGAGTGACATTCGCGTAAACTTCAGAAAATATAATATTTCAAGTATTTTTTTCAACGGCAATATTTAAATGGTCTTTAATATATCAAGTCCTTTTCGAAAATAAACACCTGGTGATAGAAATAACCACTATAACTATAGGTTATGGAGGCCACAATCGATCAGGCAGAGCCGTAGGTATACCTAACTTAGCGTAATAAAAAGAAAATAGGTACACCTGGTGATATTATAGAATTATAGTGACATCAAGTTGTCGATACGATCCCCATAGACTTTTCCATATTGCGAACTGCTACCTAAGCAGTGAAATGAGTCTCTCCAGCTGTTCGTAACATAACGTGATGGTTTCAAGTGAATAGGTTGCTGGTAGATAAAAATGTAATTTAAAGGATCTCCTATTAAATTAAAATTCAAATTGTATCTGAAAATGTTTGAGAAATAAAATTAGATTTAATTGCCTTAATGTCTTTCTCTAAAGTGTCGTTATATACCATTGACAAACAACCCTAATGGGAAGCGGCCATGTTGCTTTCCGGTGGAGTAGAATAGGACCACCCCAGCTCTTCCTGAGGGTATCGTAAAAGGTGAGTAAGGGATAGGGCTGTTCTCCATCCGACAGTAAACATACAGCCCAAGACAAAGGGCCCGCTAGACGGCAATAGGTTCGCCCCCTATTGTCATGGAGCCGAAATTCATAATTGGCGAAACGTGGGTGCTAGTACACAACTGCCTACCCCTTCGGGGATTTACAGGGTATATGAATGGATAGAGGGTTTATTTTTTAATTCAAATAAATTACTGGTAACTTGTAACACAGGTTTTTTAGACCTTCAACGAGCACCAGCTCTTACAATGTAGTTCAACATACATTAATTTCAGACCATTGTATTCTTATCAACTGTATACCCATTGTAAGAGAAATAAATAAATAAATTATTTAAAAAAAAAATACGATAAACGCTATGTTCACAAATTTGAATACATACATTGATAACACCCTAAAACTGTTCTACCATATTATTTATTAAACCCCGACGCAAAAATAGGGGTGTTATAAGTTTGACGTGGCGGTCTGTCTGTCTGCTTGTGTGTCTGTCTGTCTGTGGCATAATAGCTCCCGAGCGGATGAAGCGATTTCAATTTAGTTTATTTGTATTAAATATGATTTATGTGCGAGTGTTTGTATGTTTGATGAAAATCGTGTAAGCCGTTTAAAAGTTATGGGGGTTGGGATGGAAAGTGTCGGGGGTTATTAAATTTTTTAATTTTTTATTTATGTTATATATAACTCTTAAGTGTGCCTAAGTTTAAAACTCATAGACCCGTATTCTAGAATGAGCCTGAATCTCGATTTATCTGATGACAGATTATAGGTACAGGCAATATGTCAAACTATCATATCTGTCTATACAACCTGTCCTCAGATAAATCGCGATTCAGGCTGAGTGTCGTTCTAGAATACGAGGCATAGTCTTATAAACTTACACTTTAATTCCATTTTTTAAATAAGACAATGTTAAGTTATTTCAGAATTTAAAAGGTTAAACGTTTAAAACTATGATACCTAGATACAAAACACAAAAACGTAATTCAAAAACATTTGCTTGCAAAGACCCCAGGGTAATCAAAGATGCGTGGGTGTATCTCTGCAGCCCACCTTTCGGGATTTTCGTTACCACAGACGTCACAATTATCAGTACATTTCGTTCGTCACTATTGCAGTAAAACGAAATGCTAAAAGGAACCCTACTGCACAATTTTTTATAATAGCATCTCGAATGTTTCTATACTACCTAAGTACCTACTTAGGCATTAGGTAGGTATACCTACCTACTCAAAATTAAAAAGTAAAATTTAGGTAGTATGGTATATAAAATTTGGAGAATATCGTCCATCAGTGGGCTGTGAAAAAATTTTTTAATCCTAAGGGCAAAAATTGTTACGAATGTTTTCCAGAACAAAAACATTTCCTAGGTTCGAGTCAATAACAAAGCATTACAACTTTCCAAAATGTATGATACGTACTTAATTCATTATTAATATTAGGTATTCACAAGTAATATAATAATACGGGTACAAAAAATATTTGTAGATCAACATCAAGTTAAACCATTGTACTTTTAACTTAAATTCAGTTAAGCTCAATTAATTACAACTATGTACTCACCGTCAGTTATCTCGAAACTTACTTCTTGAAACACTTATTTAATTTACACATAGCTCGATTCCTTAATCAACAACACCAATATTTAACACGACTTTAATAAAGCCAAATTTTTTTATCTAGAATACTACAATAAGCCTTTTATGCTTTGAATTCTATTGTTGCTAATGGACGCAGACCGTGCCCTCGGCGGACCAACAGATCAATTACAACAGCGATTATACTCCCCTAATACAACCATAATTTCACAAAAAAAAACAGCTAAAAAGATTTTAATTCAGTAATGGGAAATCAGTTCGTTCTGTACTGTAGCGTAAATAAATAATGAAAACATAAGTGGAATCATCACTGAAAAGTTTGAATAGAGTCAAAGTTATTTGTGTATTAGGATATGTAGGGGTCGTGTTAAGTAGGGGAAGAAGCCGCGATGGTTATGGTAGTAGTTGATGCTTACCATGGGTCATGATACCGCGGCGTGGTCTGACCGAGTCGCGAGCGGCGGCTCACGCGAGCAGACTGTTGCTCGCGGCCGGGCCGAGGATGCGCGCGCACATTCAGTGGCTCTGACCCCTCCCGCTCCTCACGAAACCGACGGCCCGCCAAGCCACCACGCGCCATCCTTACGCTGACATGCTCTTCTTTGTCTCCAACTTAATTGTAACATTATCTGCGAATGAACTCGTCTGTGTCTGGGTCTGACTGACGACGGAGATAAGTAACAAAAACTTATTGCTACGGTGTTCGCGGCAGGGGCGCGTTACATTTTTTACTATTATTAGATAATTTTCATGTAGAAGAGAGATGTAGTCCAAATTGACAATGTTAAATGTTCTTTAACTGTGATTTTCGTGTAAAATACTAAGACAATAGTTATTTAATGATATGGCGACTGGGGAAATAATCAATTATACTATCGACTAATATTTCAACAGTAGAATCGGTTATGTTCGGGGTTAGATTGAATCAGTAATGATTTATTTTTTCTCTTTATGGCCACAACTATAAAGTATATAAAAGTATAATAAGTATATGTTTAAACCTTATGAAATGTCAGTGTTAGATAATGCATCATATGTTATTACACTTATTACCTATTTAGACATCTTTTTATATTCTTAAACATCTCTACCACGGCTTCCCTTTGCAAAGCAAGCCAGTGTGAATCTGTTTATAGGGATCCCTTATATGTCCTTAAATCAATTTTCATGCTTTCTCCGGTATTGTCATGCCGGTGTAGTACGCCGAAATCGAGCCAATAAATTATATATCTATGATAGCTGATAGGGGAACACCTAGTAATTCCGGAATATTTAATTCCAATTTCTAACATTCCAAATACATAATAATTATTATAATTCCTAAGAAACAAAACTCAGATTAGGTACCTATTCAGACACAAGATAGTTAATTATCCAAAAGTCGGATTTTGATCGACTCGGCTACAAAGCAAAATGTTCATGTGCTTTTGGTCGTCTCAAGCAAAAGATCTATTTAACCAATGTTGACCACATGAAGAGATTGTCCTGGGAGCAAATCGTCCACCTTGAAAACTGCCTGCAGACAAATCGATCATGATGCATTATGTTAGGGCTAATAAAAAAGGATATTTAATGAAATAATATGCATACATCCTTCCTGTTATAATAATTTAATATAATTAATACTTCTTTAATAGGTACTTAAATTCGCTCCGTCGCTGTATATCATATTCTCAAAAGACCACATTCGTAAAACATCACATGCGTAAAACACGATATTCGCAAAACATCATATACTCATAACTTTGATTATTGATATGTCTAGATAGAGCATCGCGCTGCAAAAGAACAAAAAGAAATGGGACGAATTTTCCATAATAGTGTGCGTGACAGCTTCGTCTTACACTCGCGTTATGTCAGTTTGCTTTTTAGTGTGCGAGTGTGAATTGATACCAGTTGCTGAAAACTGCCCCAAAAATAGGGAAATTTTTATGTATTAATTAATAATAATGAAAGTTAATTCAGTTTAGAAAAAATACTCGTAATTTAAAAAATAAATATATGGACACAACATTAACGACATGTTTCGTTGGTCGAACTATTGTAATGTTAATTATAATCTGGATCCATCGATTTCTTAGTATTGGATCGCTTGGTATTCTGAAAAATATAACTAAAAATCCATGATACTAAGTCCATTCTGAAATTTCATAACTACGACGTGGTGGCCATATTCTGTCTGCAAAAAATGACATCTGTAGCGCATAGTCGACTCCCTATCCGTAATACACGCGGCAGAGCGCCGCGACGATATTGTGATTATTTGTGAACACATCCGAACGCACCGTTAGCGCTGGCCAATGAGAAGACAGCGCCGCCGGCCGTTCAATCAAGAGAGTCGGATGAAAGACGAACACACGATAGACATATTTTACTATATAATTAGTTTTCCTTAAGTTCTGTAACTCAATATTATACTTGTATCTGGAATTAAAGCTGATTTGTTACTTGAAGAACTCTTTTGCATTTACTCCGACTACACATCAAATTCTTACTCAGCATGCCGAAAGACCCTTCATACGATACTCCTATTGTATTATAGATTATATTATTTTTTGCTAGGCCACGTTTTTTATGGGAGTTTTGACTTGAGTAACTAGCAACATACCAGTTAAGTACAAAATGGTGACAACAATTTTAAATTATTTTAGAAAATAGCTAATGGCTTATATTGCTAAAATTGGTACAATACAATGGTACTTACCGATGAAAGGCAATTTTTTTTATTGATTTAGACCGTCCTTTATAATTTCTGCACACTTTTATCACACAAATCGTCATTTTCAAAATGACAAATTATTGTCCGTGCCCACTGACAGTGCGTCTGACACTGAAAGCAGGAAAGTCGTTTAGAGTCCAACAGTTGGTCTCTATTTTTTTGGCCGCTTTCAACGCTTTGACTGTCTATCTAGACATATCAATAATCAAAGACTCATAATATCATATTCTGAAAACATCATAATCTTCTAAGACCATATTCGCAAAACACAACATTCTTGTTTTATCACATTCAAAGTACAGTTCAGCACAGTAAAATTCAGTCTCTGATGTTTTATTTTCTTTATTAAAAACGAAATGGTAACAAAATAAAAATGAAATTATTCTTAAACGAAACAAAAAATGAACTGTTCTTATACAAAACAAAAAAAATCTTATCCCGATAAATCATTTCTTTGTAAGTATTTATTTCTTGGTTATGTACTAATTGCACATAAGCGTTTTAAACACACTTGAATGCATATTGTTTTATTTACACAATCATTGACTATACTTTCAATTTTTTTATTTTTTTCTATTATTTTTGTATTTCGTTTTACATCAGTACAATGTAAATAATTTCTTTTTAATTTTATGTTTTGCAATTTAGCTTCCTTTTTTAGCAGTGATATGAACTGGTACATACTGGGTTTTGATGGAATTCTCGTGTTGATGCGGCGATGCCAACCCTCAACACCATTTGTGGTTCTATTCTTTTGGTCATGACAGCATAATATGTCACTACTTATCTTTTTCATCCATTGGCTATTGAAGTAATCTAGGAATTTGTAGACACGTGATGATGACATTTCAATGATGGTATTAAAGGCTTCTGGCATCAATTTCGGAGGCAGTAAAGGCAAGAGTGAACAGTATTTTGCTACTTTTTGATCTTCAGATTCTTCAAGTTTTAATTTTTTAGTCATTTTGAACACGGCGTTACAAAAATGATAGTAGCAACCTTTTATTTTTATATGTGGAAAAACCTCTGTTACTGCTTTTATAACTGCTAACTCGTAGTGGCATTTGAACATATTTATTTCTAATCGGAATTGTTGTTTTAGTATTAAAAACAACCTCTTGTATGTACTCTGTTTCTTATTGGGTAAGAGAGCAAAAATTATGGGTATGAAGTTCACCATATCATCATTTCGAGCTACATCCACATGAAAGCTATACAATTGATAATAAGGAGCTGGTACAATTTTAAAAGTACCGTCGCCATATATGGTTTTGATGGATTTAAAATATTCTCGTAACTCTGAACGTGTTAGCACTGAAAGTATGATTATTCTATCGGACAAATAATATTCGTCGTATAAAAAGAAATCTTGCACCAAACTATGTGGTAGTTTTACATTTTTCGAGTTACTGGCTTTTAAACTGTTCATGTTTAAAAAATTCTTACGAGCTCTATAAAGAGTATCTTTTTTAGATGAAAATAATGGCAATTCATGCTCTTGACCCTTAAAGTCATGGTTTATGAAATGTCTTTCGAAAATCTTTTGCGCAGATTCAAAGTTATTGCATACCTCTTTTTTGCAATCATCCATAACTGTGTCTATTATATTACGTATAAAATTCGGAGAATCACAGGTGTGCTGAGCGGGTCTCATGATCTCATTATTAGTATTTAGTGTTATGGAGGTGCGGCAATCCTTTTGCTTCGAACACCGCCAATTCGTTGAGCCGCATTTATTTTTTAAATAAAGATTATACCTATATCCACCGTGTAGTGATACTGGTTTATTTTTTTGACTTCTAATGAATTTAAATTCACTTTTACTACCACTGGGCTGATCCATTTTCAGAATTTATCTTCTTAAATAAAACATGAATATTACAAGAAAATGCACAAATTCAATAAAATATGACTAAACGATGACATGCTGTAATTATCACTCATAAAAGGAAATATTTTTCCGGCCAGTATAAATCAAAGAGGTTACCTACGTATGTACATAGGTTATATTCAGCGACGACGGAACGTTTAACACATTGATACATAAAGCCGCAAAGTTTTTGAAGACCAGTGTACTTTTTCACCTTTTTTGAAAATATAATGTTTAGAGAATGTTGTGTTTTGCGAATATGGTCTTAGAAGATTATGATGTTTTCAGAATATGATATAATGAGTATATCATATTTTGCGAATATCATGTTTTGCGAATATGATCTTTTACGAATGTGGTCTTTTGAGAATATGATATACAGCGACGGAGCGCTTAAATTTACTTACATTACCCTTAAAGTATTATGTAGTTGGTAGTTAGGTGTAATTGGTCCTATCCCACACTGTTTCCGATTGTCGATTGAGTTATTTATTGTGGACGGTTTGCTTCGTAGCCAATATGCTGTTTAGATATTTTCGCAAGACGTCTTTAAAACAATTTTTGTATACATTTTAAAATGTGGACGATTTGCTCTCAAGTCTTATTAAATTGTGGGTAGTCTTAGTCAATAGACATTTTGCTTTATAGCCGACCTGGTCTGCAACGCAAAAGTCTTATATACGAATATATATTCATTCAAATTTCACTAGCACGAATAATCAAAAATCCGTAGTTATTTTTGGTCCGTAAACGTCATTTCAAGTTTCCGATAATGCATGGCGAAAATGGAAAATTTGTAAAAAAACTAGATAAATGTTAAAATGATTGATTTTCCATAAAGTATTTTCTAAGTAGGTAATTTTTTTTTAAATTTAATATTGTGGTGGCAAACCAGAGGACGTTCATTGTGATCTGATAACACTTGTTACCCGGTTCACGGGCCTGGGGCTTAGGGTGAATACGAGCAAGTGCGAATTCTTCCCTTGCAGTGCGCCAGCTGGTAGACACAATTCTACCTTCAATTCTATTTTGCCCGGTATATAGAACTTTCTCGCCATACTTTTCACCTTCTAGGGTCTCCTATCTTTTTAGATGCTCTCCCCGAGGTAATAAGTAAACGCAAACATCTTCTTCAGAATGCTCAGGGGCGTCTCGAGGGCTTGTCAGCAGACGTAGCTTTGACGTTGTTGCGCATGTGCTTCGCGCTGCCAAAGCTTACTTACCTGCTGAGAACAACCCCCACTTGGATGTACGCGGCGGAAATCTCATCTTTCGACGATGCTTAGAGATCTCTTGGAGTCTGCCCTCAGCGTATCCTTCACTGGGCCTCAGTGGGACTTAGCCTCACAGCCAGAAGATATGGTGGCCATGGGATACGGCGCGCACAGGACGTTGGCATACCGGCTTACCTTACTGCAACGCATGAGGTAGCGTCTGGCCTAATATCCTCTTTGCGTCCGAGGCATAGTAGGCCTTGTCCATGGTCATTGCCCCATCTGGGCACTTTGTTGCACGGTGACTCTTTGCGTGTGGCGATGGCTCTTCACTTGGGCTGGGATGGCCAGCCTATGCACTCATTGCAAGTGAAGTTAGATTAAAATAATATTTCAAAAACGTTCGTTGTATGGCAATGCTAAATCTCTGACCTAAAAAGAGGCCAGTCTTCTGGTCACGAGAAGCGTCGACCATTCGCTTTGTAATCTCCCTCAAGAGATTGCGGGCGCTCGGACCCCATGACCCCAACGTTTCGACTCCAAACGGCACAAATTCATAATATAACTATATTTACTATATTCAATAATATAGATAGTATTTTTGTTGAAATTTTAAATGTAAACCTGCAAAAAATTTGCTAGATTTATTCATGGAGATTTTCTAACTACAAACATACTTTTTTCATTCCTTTTTCTTCTGCAGTAAACCTACTTCCTGCGTTTTGGTTTGGTATTTCGGGTTTGCGTTGTTTCGGAATGTTGGTAAACGGCATTTATATTTAGGATATTTCGGATTATGATTGATTCGAGATTTCAATGGTTCGGTTTTGGTATCTTGTTATTCGGCATTCTGACAATCATAATAATTAACATTAGGCATTTTAAAATTCAGTTTTCATGAATGGGATTTATGATAGGTACCTACACCGGGTTTCTGACTTTCGGAATCTCGCGATTGTGACTTTCGGAATATAGCTTTTCGTATTGATGTAGTGTTCCCTAGCTGATAGATTAAAACCTGAAAATCAGAATCAGAGAACTTTATAAACAGTTTAATTAAATTTTTATTTCTCACACAGTGAATAGACCAAGAAACGGTATATCGCCCTACATTGATGGGTACCAATTTTTGTTGTAGGCCTCAATTCCATACTTTCACATTCAGTCCAATCTATGTGCCTTTTTAATATCCACAGTAGGATTCGAGGACTCAGCTACAACTTAATTCGATGTCAGTGCTAATCATTACTTTATTATGTTACTACTGCTAGATCTTACGTCTCTCATCAAGATCTGCCCATTCGTCATCGCTTAAGTACTGATTAAATTCACCATTCATATCGAGTAAAAGCTTTCTCACTTTATTCTCCGTAATATTTCTGCACATTTGTTTATCTCTTATATCAGCCCAACCTCCATTGTTATCAGCATAATCAAACATCACAAACTCATCATATTCCAGTTCAATATTAAGATATACTTCTAATTGAGCTGTAAAAAACTTTTCTTTATTCCGTTTCTGTATCTCTAGGATATCATATATAGTGTTCACAATATTATATTCCATAATTTGTTTGGAAAAGCTTGCAACTTTGTTAATTTTAAATGCTCTCGGTATTGTACTGGATATCACTTTAAATCGATTTCCATCTTTTCTGTTCAGAGAAACGTGAAATAAAGAACGCGACCAAGAATAGTCATCAATAGCACAGAACAAGTAGTAGTGTGCTGCAATACTGCTCCAGGTTTGTAAGTCAAATGCAATCACACTGGAGTGTTGCTTAGGATCCCAAGTACTTATATCAGCGGCATAAGCCTGCCTTTCAGATAAATTAGGCTCACTAGAACCCATTAAAGAAATGATATCACAATTCGCTATAAATTTACTTGTCTTTTTCATTTGTAATGTAATATGAATAGAATCTTCCAATAAAAATACATCATCATCAATGAAAATAAAAATTCCTTTATGATTTCTAGTATGGGTTAATTTTTCAAACACTGTGTTCAATGTCCACCACCAGAAATGTTTCTTTTGAGACAGTACTGGATCTCTGTAATAACCATGTACATCTGGCGAATTTGCTCCAGTACAATTTAAAAACCTCGCATTATTTATTCCCGTGTAACGTGTACAATCTCCTGATTGATAACCTGGAAATTCGTGTGGATATACCTGTAGGGAATATGGGTAATAAATTTGCAAAATTCGAGCAAAGTCGATAGATTTTATCAAACCATTAACATTCTCATCAAAATACGAATGCGAAAAAATTATCAACGCATCTGCTATTCCCACAATGCGTTCTAAAGATGCCACAAGATATTTTAGGTGTATTTTGTATTTATCAACAAAAATAACGAAGACAGTGGCATCTTTTTTTACAGATCCGTATATATCCACGTTCAATATTTTTTCTTCTTGATTAAACTTGGCTATTATTCTCTTCAAGGTGTCTATATTTAGCTTGTTCTCGTAATTTTGCTCCTCATAATCAATAAACTTTATAGCATTCTTAGAAAGTCCGCTTCTTAATCGATTATACTGTACTTTCTTATTTCTATAAACAAACAACAAGGCAAGGATAACGAAGAGACACAAAATATTTCTAGTATTTCGAAGTATTATATCACAACTACGCAATTTTCGCCTCATCATATATTAATTACTCCGTGAACTGAATTAAAAGGTAGGTAAAACAATATTTGTACATAATGTAAATATATCCAAACAATCATTTTTCACGAACGTAACAGGTTTCTACTGTCAAATCCAAAAAAGGTTAGATGTACGGGATCTACCCTGATCTACCACAGACACAAAAGAAAAAGAAGACTTAAATATCCATCCTGTTTGGTCTGCTATAATACGACTTCCTGCTATGTTTTACAAACTCCTTACAAACCTCCTTACAAAAGTTCTTATTTGTGAAATCGCGGAAACTAAACATTAGGTAGATACCTACATGCATATATAAGAGATTCCCGAAATATAATCTAAACACGGAACATAAAATCAAGAGAACCCCACACATTCATTTCAACTGTAAAAACGTCAATAAGTTTATCTTCTGCTTAACTTCATTGTCAATAATAATAATTTGCTTGTATGCATTATAAGAGGTGCGTCATTTGGTCTTAGGTAAATTATAGTTCACAAAGTAACACGTCATCATCCTCCTGTCCTTATCCTTATATTTATTTGGGGTCGCCTAAGGCACAGAGGTCTTGTACTCAAGGTCTACCAAGAGTAACACTGAGCAATAGAAATTCAAGATAACTTTTTCAATATTATGTGTAAATGCATGACTGCTCATAACATTGTCTATACGCGAGTTTAGCGATCCTAATAGTTTTTATACTAAAGGTACAAGACACTTGAATCATTCTCTGAAGAAGTTTTTTTTAATCGTGCGAAATATCCCCACCCCCAACTGGAGCCGGTGAAGGTGGTTATGTCGGACTCGACCCGACTAAAACGCACGCCGTCTTTGGATCTTTGGTTGCCGGACCCAGGACCATCTCTTTCGAGATGGCCTCCTTCGGGTTGTGGGGACCATAGTGTCCATCTAGCCCCGGGTATGGGGAGGTGCGATTGGCGCCAAAAAACTTTTTTTGGCGCCAATCGATCCTATTTCATGTGGGGATCAAAATACTCTATTGGACCATTTTAGCTTTAAGTACTAGGAAAGACAGAAATCTCCAAAAACGTTTCCCATACATTTCAGCAAGAAAATCAAATTTGTACAATAATAAATAAATAAATAAATAAAATCATTTATTTCAGACCAGGGTCCATAACGTGTTAGTAACAATAGTCTTAATATTAGTGTTAGTAACAATAAAAATAAAATAGGTAAAGTTGAGAGTCTCAACTTGAGACCACCGAACTACTAGGACACGGCCTACATCACGTGCAATCGTACCCAGGGCCCCAGCATCGGACAGTCCCACCTATCGCAAAATACGCTCAGGAAGGATGCTGTGTGAGCTCCCGCGTACTCTCCGTAAGAGGGATGCACTTCGTTTGCGAATGATGGCATGAATGATTAAACAATGATTAAATATCTTGTTTTGCATAGAAAGTGGGCCGAATTGGCTAAAAAGTAAATAAGATAGGTAGTTTTTACTTGCAAATTTCGAGTTTGATTCTAATATCTGTATATGTCGTTCTTAGTGTGAGGTGAGAAAATTCGTGGCTTCCTTATTTATGAATTTCTGGTAAACTGTCTTCTAATAGTGAAAATTGGACTTAATAGAAGCATCGTTGTTAATAATAGGGACGCGAGAGCTGCTGCATTTTGACACCGCAACAAGTAGGTATCCATTGGGGCATATGCCAAAAAAGAGTTAACTATCTTATTTCTGTAAAAAAACTATTTAAATATGATATTTCTTTATTTACTTAAAGCTTATACATAACTTACATGAAATATAATTATATATTTATACATACAATACAGCAATTACATGAGCACTAACATAACATTTATTGTCTTACCTACAAAGTGGAAAAAACTAGACCGTTAGTATCTACCTAAATAGAACTTGCACCAAAACGAGGTATTCTCCGCAATTTAGAAAATTTATTTTCATTTAAATCTATGATTCGTATCTTCCCATACGGTATAAGGCGACTGAGGGATAGGGCTGTTAAGTTTAACATCCGACAGGTATAATACAGCCCAGACTCAGCCTCTGATATAGACTCGAGTCAACAATAGTGCCCGGAATACTAAGGCAATAGGCTCAAATGGGGCCGACTACAGTTATTGGTGAAATATGGGTTTAATTCACCTCTGCCTAACCCTCCGAGGATGAAAGCGTGATTATATGTATGTATATATATGCTGTGCTTCTAGATTTACCCAGACCAAGTAGGGTTTTCAAAAACCTCAGTAACTCTTTGTTCAATATTTATCTGAAACAAAAAAATAAAACATTTATCAAATTTTACTATACCACATTCACAATCGCGCCACTCCCTTTTTTTATAGGGCGGGAATCCCCTCGGATACCCCCCTGCCGGAGCCGGAAGGGGAGGTTATGTCGGACTCGAACCGATTAAAACCGCACGCTGACTGTGGGTCGTGGTGCTAGGCCGGAGGTGAGGTTGTCATCGACATATCCCTCGCAATCGCGCCACTCCCAGCAGGTGCCAGTCGCATCTGAAACTCGTACTAAACCCGGGGCCCGCCTTCCTGCTCACTTCCTCCTTTTATAGCCCTTCATCCATAGGAGTGACTGCCTTTTCGTTGCCTTCTTGCCTACTTGTTGAAAGCCGTCAAACTGAGTGCCATCATTGCAACATGAAAGAAAGAAAGAAAAAAAATGTGCGCTATAGCTCCCGATCCTCCGCCGTCCGCATCCAGTCCATCCCAGCCCTCTTCATGTCTTCAGTCCATCTGGCTGTAGGGAATCCCACCTGCCGTTCACCGTCCGTACCCTTGGCAGATGTAAAATATCGTCTTCTTTTAAAGAGTTCGACTACGTAAAGCTTCATATTATGGCTTATCGTCACTGCATAGGACCTAAGTACTAAGTAGTCGGGCTTAACCCCAAGCTTAGATACTAATCACTAGATTTTATGTATAGAAGCACTTCCAGTAGTTCCAGTTGAGGGCCAGAAGTAAAGATGTCCCACTCTAAAAAAAATCACCGAACCTTCCTACACCCTCGGGCTCTTTGAGCATGGCCTGAAAAATGTATGGAGGACGTTGACTAGACCACTATTCTAGGGTTAGACTCACAGATAAGAAAGGAAACTGTGGGATCAGACACACTGGGTGATAGGGAAAGCATCTGGAATAATTGCCACGACTTTTTTGGCTTGGCTTACCATCAGGCGGAGGGCATTCAAACTGACGAATGATTGACGCGACGAATATCACAAAGCTGTAGACTTATTCGATTCGAAAAATTCTTTGTGTTGAATAGTCCGTATATAGAGGAAAGTTATAGGTTAATATGGCATCACTGTTCACATGTTCACTGGGATAGGTCCACTGTCCTTTTCTGTCTGATGGTGGGAGTGGCAGATGCGATTGGAGAATTTTGGACAATTTTTGGGTTTGGAGATGTAGCAACGGAATTGGCAGCACTGGCCTTTACATTTGAGGTATTACTAAGCATGTACAATATTAGCAGCAAGGGTGTGAAATGAATCATAATGTTTATTGCTGTATGCAAGAGTATGTAATATTTTATTCTTAATTGTCTTGTATTCTATATGATATGAAGACATTTGAAATAAATAAACAAATAAATAAATAATAAAAATTCACGCTACTACTCAAGGGATGTGAGCAGTAATCAATAATATCAACGGATTTTTCCATACATTATTTGGAACCTTAAATATTATGGGTAAAATGGGTTCAAAGGGGGCTTAGAATGGGTACTTCCTACTTTGCCCCACCAAGCGTCGCCACTGGTGGGGCAAAGCGGAATGTGAAAAAACGTGTGTACAGTTTTCCCCACCGGTGGGGAAATTTATACCCATTCCTGGTGCAATCGTCCCCACTAGGGTTAGTAACCCCTTAGAATAAGCCACAGACGAAGTTGGCGAGGGCCCCGGCCGGCTAGTTTAGTGTAATAGATATGGTAAGTAGTAAAAATATTGGCCATCTTACACGGACAACGCATACAAGTATTGTCCTTACCAACAGTACCTATCCAAAAATCTAGCGCAGGTAGAATCGTCTAAAAATCAGTTTTTTTTTTCGCAAACATTTTTTTTTTCGATAACAATAGGCAACCCATACCCATCCCTTTACCAGCAGCACCCTGTAACAATGGTCACTTCATTACTCACAGTCAGTCGGAAATGTATCATTGCTGCCAGTGTACATATATGTCTCGGTACAGTCGGTGTCGGTACCCCGCCGCCGGCCAACGGGGGTGATTATGTCAAACTCGAAGCGACCAAAACGTATTGTCTGGTACGATGTGATGTGACTAATATGGCTTTGGCCAATGCAGATAAAAGTGAGATTTTCTGAAAAGTGTGAAGTAAAGGTAGATGATTATTTTGAGATTTTAAAAATGTGTGATTTTAATGAAGTAATTTATATACTTAGGTATTACGTATTTTTAAGATTATAAAACTGTATCTTCACGGATCGCTGATACACCGTTGTGGGCACGATGGACATGCCCACAATCTTAGACTTAGACGTCACTTTTTATACCGCGCGTGATTAACCATAACCGCCAAATTATCGTTAGTGACAATTTTGCCGAAGATTAGTGATGCTTGTATTTCATGCGCTTACTATAAAATATGGGTTATTTTCGCGAAATATGATGAAACAAACACCGTTTTCATGAAATTGTTGATAAATACAATAGTTCCATTCATAATAACGCCACCAGACCTCCCTCCAAATCAAGGACTAGTACCTACCACCGATAACACCTGTAGAAGTCCAGACTGTTATTCGGCGCATGAAGAACAGGAAAGCTGTCGGACCCGACGAAGTCCTCATCGAGGCTTGGAAGGCAATAGGTGCCCGTGGTGTGAGCATCCTCACATATTTTGATATTTATAACCACCGTAACCGTGTACTCCTCACTGATAAGATCCCAAGCCAGTAGAGACTGAGTATCATTACGCCAATTTTCAAAAGCAGGGGATCGGTACAGAAGTGTGGCAGTTATCGCGGTATAAAGATAATGTCCCACACCATGAAGCTTTACGAGAGGATAATCGACTTCCATATCCGACGGGCAGAGTGCACTCGATGTCAGTCAGTATGGGTTTCGTCTCCGAGATAAGTTTAAAGAGATGAATATTCTAACCGTAGTGTCACAATACATTTTCGAAAACTTAATGTATGTCAGGAAAAATATTGCAAAATTTCCAAGACTTTGTGACAGGCACAATATAAATACTAGAAATAAAAGCAATCTTGTAGTTTGTCATAGCAGACTCCATAAAATAAGTAATTCTTTCCAGGGCAACTGTATTCGCTTTTTTAACAAGCTTCCTAATGAAATCAGAGATTTACCTGTTAATAAATTTAAAAATACAGTAAAGAGCAAACTGTGCCAGAAAGGCTATTATAAAATCCAAGAATATTTAAATGATAAACAAGCTTGGAAATGAGCTGTTCGCTCTGCTGTGCTACTCAAGCAAAACATTGTATCTAGACCATAAGTTTTAGGCTAAGTAAATGTTTTGTAAATAGACCAAAAAAAAAGAAAGCCCGCTGAGTTTCTTGCCGGAGTCTTCTCAGGTCTGGGCCGCGTTTCGAACCGGTGGTCCATTTACTAGTATTAGTTAGTATTTAATATTTACTTTATGTTGACGTTTTGTAAGTGCCGATTTAATGGTCAATGCAAAATAAATTATTTTTGAATTTTGAATTTTGAATTTCGGACCATGGATTGGGCGTTCACCCTAAGGATTACCACGAAGAGATGCAGAGCCAAGAACACGCCCCTGCACTTCCTATTCCTAAACACACAGAAGGCTTTCGACTGTGTTCCTCGCGCGATGATCTGGTGGGCACTGTGGTCCAAGGGAGTTTCAGAGGCTTCCTAGACCATCCAAGACATATGTATACCAGAATACTGATTCCGTGGTTCGAACAGCTGATGGCGACACGAAAACCTTCCCCATCACCTACGGGGTACACCGAGGATCCTTAGTCCTTACTTTTTCTGCGTAAACGTTTTGTCAGACAGCATCAGAAACACACATGACATTGCGCTGCAGACATGGGGAATATGGTGCGACACATGAAAGTGTGGAAGGCAGCAATTGAGTACGGCGGTCTAAAGATGAACAAAGACAGAATACTTGGAGTTAAAACTCAACAGATCCCATACTCGTAGGCGTAGGTAGTATCGGCGATGACCTGGTCGAGTGCAAGGACCAGGTTAAGTACATTGGATCTGTACTTTACTGGTGACATCAACTACGACGTCAAGGCACGCATTGCAGCCGCGGGGGCCAAGTGGCAGGAAATGACTGGCGCCACATGCGATACTAAAATGCCAGTCAGTTTAAAGGGGCGGGTCTATAATATTATGTCATGACGATTATTAGGCCTGTCCTTTTACACGGCTGTGAGGCGTAGCCGCTACTGGAGCGATATAAGCAGGAGCTGCCTGTCACGAAAATCGGGTTCCTGTGCCCACAACTTGGTTCCACGTCTGGATTCGCGCCTGATCTTCAACAAGGACCGGACGGTAATTTAAAAAAAAGAAGATTTTTTATTTCATTTTTCGATTTCTTATTAGTAACTAGCTTTTGACCGCGGCTCCGCCTGCGTGAATTTCAGTTATCGCGACCAAACATAGCCTATGTCCTTTCTCATGGTCTAATCTACACCTATATCAAATTTGATCAAAATCGGTTCAGTGGTTTAGGCGTGAAAGCAAGCGTAACAAACAGACAGACAGACAGAGTTACTTTCACATTTATAATATTAGTTTATTAGTAATTATTGTTGTTAGTTGTTAAAGTAGGAATATAATTAATTAAAATTATAATTCTAACAAATAAGTAGGAATAGGTATGAATAAGTAAAAAATAAGTTAGACATTTGAATGAAATTTTTATAGCATTTATTATGCTAACTTTTTAAGTTCGACATACATCGGGAAAAAGAAGCGCTCAAGTGGGACTTGAACCTTGAAGTTGGAAGAACATTTCCCCGGTTCAAGTCCCACTTGAGCCCTTTTTTGACGTATTTATTCACATAGTGAATTACCGTTATTATTACTTAACAGGTATAGGTAAGCACTTCTCTTTTTGTATTTACCCATTGCAATCTGAGTTATTATTAAATTTCAATTCGCATAAAGATTCCACTCGACCAGATAGGTACCTATATACAAAGAAAGAGTGAAATAATTATTAGTACCTAGGATTTTTTTAAGTTTGAGCAACACTCAAACTTAAAAATTAACAATATGTTTAATAAACGATGAATAATACCTAGGTACCTAACCATTTATTAAAATTTATATTCATTTATGCAACGCTATTTACAATTTCCCAGTATTAAGTAAACTGTGCTATTGTATTCCGATCCTAGTTAAGTACATCCGTTTTAAAGGGAAAGGTCATGCGTTCAAGTCCCACTTGAGCGCTTCTTTTTCCCGATGTATTTCGTTTTTAAATAATTAATTGTCATAACCTTCTTCATAACGTATACTACTATAGAAAATCAAAACAATTAATTAAATAATTATGTACTTCAATATATATACTACACGAATATTTTTTTCCCGAATATTGAAAATTTTATTTATCAAGTCAAGTTTTACCGGCTATGCGACTAAATACCACAACACAATTTGAAAATGCCGCCTTAAGTCCGTCAAAATGGCACGTACCGTTCTGCC
This sequence comes from Eilema sororculum, assembly GCA_914829495.1. Lineage (NCBI taxonomy): Eukaryota > Metazoa > Arthropoda > Insecta > Lepidoptera > Erebidae > Eilema > Eilema sororculum. Next base: position 11,577,155 of record OU618543.1, on the reverse strand, counting down.
AACGTAACAAAGTAAGACTATAATAAAATATTCGTTTTAGGACGTTTATAAGGGCTCTAGTTAGTTCTGAGAGGACAAGAATATTTTTATACGAATTTAAATTACTAAAACGGTCATCTAATGTCATTTTAATACTTAGACGCGTTTGTAAAACTTTATTCAATCTCTCAACTGTGCCATATCCGGTTGCCTTATTTCGCCAGCAGACGGCGCCTCTAGTACGACGTCACTCGTGTATCTATAGTTTCCTTCTGTTTTGAAACCCAAGCTTGTGAATTAGTTCCCTGAGAAATATTATAAACGCGAAGTGTTTTCAAGTCTATGATCAGATTAGTAGAGATGGAAAAGAGGGTCGCCTTAGAACTGAGAGGAAGGAATCCTTCACAGGTAAATTGAATCTGTTTTCGATATACCTATTGGAATGTTTTGTCGATACGTATTTCATGGATGTAATACTTTAAAAATGTGAATATTGTGAGTAAATCAATACGATTTTCGGTTTGTGTTAATTCAATATGTGCTTTATACCAAGCCAACTTCATAATTAAAGATGTGGCATTATTATGTATAGAAATTAGCCATTACCGATTGTTACGTTTCATTCATGTGCACATAATTATTATAACTTTTATTGAAGTATTTAACTAGGCAACTGTTTTCAATGCTTCAGTAAGTGTGCATAATAAATAGTATCGTGTTTATTCGGTATAAACTACAAGTTAAAACATTCATAATGTATATATTCACGTATTGAGGTTAAGTGTCGAAACTTATGGATGTCGTACATGTTGTATACTCACTCAGCCAATTAAATAAACGGCTGAAAATCGAATTTTATATTAACGTCTGATAAGCCTCTAAAACCCTTGTTTCCTAGAAAATAATTATCTTCAAACTTAACTCAAGAGAAGGATCATTGATTATTGGATTGTCAATGTCAATGAAATTTTACGAAATTTACAAGTGTTTACTATGTTTTAGTTGCTCTATTGTGAATGCTGGGTAACTGTGTTCACTTCATACTATTATCAATGTTACTCCTCATATAGTAATCAACCTTATAATGTATCAATTAACGTTACTGTAGCTATGTACCTACATCAAAGCTACATGATATAATTTCGCGCCCTTTCACCAAGTGCGCATAACATCAGTTTTTATTACTTGAGGTTATGGCTAATCCTTTCGTATTTATTCGTAATTACACCACAGCACATCATTATGTTATTATTTGGGTATATTTACACTTCTAACTGCAAGTTTATTATTGACGCACGCCTTACCAATATAGCGGCCATTTTTATTGCGTCGCGATGATTCGTGTCATCCGCCATTGCAAAGTAAAAACTATACGACTTGTATTAGCAAATACGACACAAATTAATACATATGGTGATACAAACGATTATACGAACACATTCCATTTAAGATCCAACTAATATTTCCCTAAAATAATCACTCATTCAAAAGATTTTGCAAACTACGCCTGTGTCTTTGACAACTAACACCATTTTGACGTTTTGGTTGGCTTGACTTTACTTTCAATAAATATGTACTCAACAAGCCAGTTACATTACTAATTATGTTAATTTCTCATTGTATGTTGCTCTTTATGGTTTACAACCGTTATAAAAAAGAATGTAATTTTCTAAGAGCTATTGTATTTCCTTTCGAAGTTCATAAAGTAAACAGCGCAAGTTGAACCATATAACCTTGGTGGTGTAGGTACTGTAGGTAGGTAGGTACCTGCACGCTATACATATTATGTAGGTATAGCGTAGTTGCCATGCATACTTGAAACTTCTTGAAATAGTATATTTATTTGATTATTTCATGTACAATGTAGAGTATTACCACTAGACGTAGGATGAATGGGCTACTCAGACGTACAAATATCTCATGTTTGTACCGACTTTTTCCATTTTTGCTAGAAACTGTTGATACAATAATTTTACTACATGATTGCTTGACATACTTTCGTATACTACAACATAGATGGCGTTGTATTAAAATTATTAGTAAACTGTCACAAGTACAGTGTTAGAAAATGAACCTACCCCTAAAGATCTGTTGTTGTTGAATGAGCTTATCAGAAAACACAATATTACCAATGTGATTGTGCTGAAGTACTATCTACTATGATCGAATAAATATTAAATTTATTATAATAATTTATTTTATTAATGTACTTAATAATTTGTTTTTTTTATATGTATTTAAAAATATAGTTTTTTAAATGAATAAAAGAGAAATAATATGTAATAATTCTATATTTGAAATAAGCATCCTATTTTTAGTTGGATTCTTCCCACTTGTTAGGTGGATGATGCACTAATTTGCCACTGCTACCTTAATAGTAAAATAAATGTAAGTATGTAGTTATACGTTCTAGTACGCAGATGGCGCTGCAAGCGCCACCATATTTTCCCCATAAGCAAAATCTAATACATTACTGTGAGAAGATCTAAGTATAAAAAATTATTATGATAGTAAAATTATGACCTTTTTAGGGGTTTATGGCAGCTTATCGTTTACTGTCGAGATCTCATAAGGATTTATATTATGTAACATATCAGTCAAGTTTCTAAATATGAAGAAACTAATCAATTACATTATTTTTCATAACAGGTTAAAGAACTTAACCTTGACAACAGCAGGAGCACCAGTATAGTTGGACTCACAAATGAATACACAAATCTGGAAAACCTCAGTCTCAATGCAGTCGGACTCACTACACTGAAAGGTTTCCCAACGCTGCCGAAGCTCAGGAAACTAGAACTCTCTGACAACAGAATATCTAATGGATTAAATTTTCTAAATGGCTGTAAAAAACTGACACATCTTAATTTATCAGGAAACAAAATTAAAGATCTAGATACACTGAAGCCATTGGAAGAGTTTAAGAACTTAAAAAATCTTGATCTCTTCAACAATGAGGTCACTAGCATTGAAGATTACAGAACTAAGGTGTTTGCACTACACCCATCATTAAAATATTTAGACGGGTAAGACTTATTTATTATTAATAATTGCACATTAGAAATGTTTGTTCACGATGGACGCAAAAACTACTGAAGGGATTTTGATGCGGTTTTTTTATTAAAAAGGTCTTGATCACACTTAAATTCTTATCTATTGTTTATTTGTTCGCAATCAAACATACGTAAGATATAGTTTGCTGTGGGTCGCGGTCACGGGAGCAGTATTTCTATGACCCTGGTACATTGGCATGAAATTCCAGGCTCACAGAAATTTTAAGGAACTTTATCTGGGTCGCGGGAACAGGAGCAGTGTGTCCTAAACCTTTCTATTTCGAACTTAAGGCGGACGAAGTTGCGGGCAAAAGCTAGTTCTCTTTATAAATGTTCCATTCATACATGTTTGGCTTCGAGGCAATATGACATACCTGTTTTTTCTGGTAGATCAACTGGGTACTTCAAAACTGGTAACTTATATTGTAGTAGCACCAGTTCCTCTTATGTAGTTACTTGGGGTACAGAATAAAAAATGCTTGGAGTTAACATAACATTGATTTGAGATTTTCCACACCTCAAAAATGGAACCTTAGTAAAAAGCGAAAAATTGAAAAACTATGGACACTATTAAATATTGACATTATGTTTACACTAAGAAATACCCTAATGGGAATTTATACTTTTCAGGTTTGACAAGGATGATAGAGAAGCTGAAGATACCACGGAAGAGGAAGATGAGAATGAAATGAACGGAAATAATGATAGTGATGATGATGGTATGTATTGTTTTATGTTTTATGCCTTGACATGTCCTTTATAAGAATAAAATAAAAAATTAACAAATTGATTTATACACCTTGAAACAGAGAGCATATTTTTTACTGTCAGTGTCAGTACCTGTAGACTGCTTAAATAGTTTATTTTTATAATACCCATCTTTTTATATTGTGCTGGCATTGCAATGTATTTACGTAATATTGTTTATATCTTTAATAGACATAGATGAATAATTTATTTATATTATTGTTTCTAGGCTCAGGTGATGAAGAGGTAGATGATGAGGAAGATGATGATGATGAGGATATGTCGCTCAGTGCAGTCTACAATGACAATCTCGGTAAGTGTTATTTTCATGTTATCTGAAGTATACTCATGCTCTTACTGCCCCGTTTAGAAAATACATCCTGTATAAAATACGTCATTGGTTGCCATAACATAGCCCTGGGTCAGCCGGGGTGCGAGGGACATGTCGAAGACAACCTTACCTCCAGCCTAGCACTACGACCCTCAGTCGGCGTGCGGTTTTAGTCGGTTCAAGTCCAACGTAACCTGGGGAGGTTATATATTCCGGCTCCGGCAGGGGAGGCATCCGAGGGGATTGCAGCACGAAAAAAAAAGGGTTGCCATAACATAGATCTTATCTGTGGGAATTTTGTGCATCATAAAAAAAGTATTCAATATTTTCTTTTTTTTTTTTATTTAGAAGAGGAAAGCTCAGCCAGCTCCCTATACGACGGCAGCGATGTAGAGGAGGAGGAGGACGTAGACGACGAGGATGGCGAGGCGGACACAGACAGAGAGCACAACAACTCTAAAGTGCAAGGTAGTAAGTACTCGGAACTATGTCACTTTACTAATACTAACTACGTCAGACTACTACCCAACAATTGTAAAGTACATGGTAGTAAGTACTCAGGACTATGCCACTTTACTAATACTACTATGTAAAACTACTACCCAATAATTGTTAAGTGCAAGGTAGTAAGTACTCAAGACTGTCACTTTAACCCTTAATTCGACAAAAAAATAAAGTGAAAATTTTTGATTTTCGTTTCCAGAATATTAATGTCATTAAGTTAGAATGTCCACAAAAAAATATTAAAAAAACCTAAGTACTCATGTTTTTTTTATATCTATAGTATAATATAGTATACATTTCCGGGTGTTCGGTAATTAACGGCGAAATATATATGTATAGCCGGCTATACAATGTTGATAAAAATCCTATCCTATTTCTTACTAATACAATAATTGCAAGGATGGTTGTTACTCTTTTAAGCAAAAACTACTGTACAGATTTTAATACAATTTTTTACTAAAGTAATTTAAACATTAGGCTACAATTCAAAAGCTGGTAAACCCGCAGGTGGATATTAGTGAATAAATAAAACCAACTAGGAAGATTATTTTCTCATATTTATTAACAAAAATACAGTATCAGTTTCGTTTTTCTCATCATCTACCGTTTTCATAATAAACTATAAGAATTTATTAAAGTTTATTATGAAAACTGTAAAAACAGTTCCATTTATTGGGAATGAAGCAAAGCCTCATTTGGCATTTGGTATAGAAAACATTTGTTTGGCTTTTCTTGCAAAATTTACACCGTCCATACGACGTACCAGCTTGATTATGGCTTATATTGTCAAATCTGATATCATCACAGGGGTGATTTTGCTTAGAATTTGCAATTCTTTTTGAACTTGCTACAGGCACTTTGGCAGGCAACGATTGGTGGCCTATTTTTTGGAGATCTTCGCTAACGTCCATTCTAAACTCTTTCAACCTTTTATTTTTAGCTCTTACCCTTTTGCAATCACGCCTGTAGATTAGCCATGCGTTGTTGATACGAGAATCTAAAAATAAAAGGTTGAAAGAGTTTACAATGGATGTTAGCGAAGATCTCCAAAAATTAGGCCACCAATCGTTGCCTGCCAAAGTGCCTGTAGCAAGTTCAAAAAGAATTGCAAATTCTAAGCGAAATCAACCCTGTGATGATATCCGAACCCCGCCGATCTAAAAGAAAACTTGAGGATGTTAACGATTCTGCTAATCAACCTGTACCAAAAAGAAAGAACAAGAGCACGGCACTTCCGGTAGCCTACAAGTAGGAAAAAAGCCAAGTTTCTACATAGAGCTACAATAGCTGAAGATACATTTGATAATGATATTGTTGACAAACCAGCATTACAATATTCCTTTCATTTTTTTTCTGAGCTTATAATAGAATCTATAGAGCACTAGTATATATTCCGTTCAGGAGACTGGTTGATCTATTGTTTTAACAGTCGATGAATTACGTGATTTTCTTGCATCTGAAGACCCATCCGACAGAGGTTCTAATTCACATGCATCTTCATCTCTATCCTCTTCAGAAAAATTCTTCACTCTCATCCAATTGCCCACCATCCCGTGGGATTAGAGCGAGGATTTAGACACATCACATAGGTTTTACGCCTTTGTAAAGCAACCAGAAACGTATAGCCCAATATACATAAAAGAAATGGCGCCTTTTTGAATGTAACGGAAACGTATAGTCCGCTATACAATATTTTCAAAATAAAAACTAACTAATAATAATACATAATTCTATGTATATTTTTCTTGTATACGAATGTTAAGACGTTTATCTTCTTATTTCAATAACTTCTACGTTAGTTTTACATACAAAAAGTAAAAATAAAGTGTTACTTACGGACATAAACCGCCAGCGCTCCATTTTTCTAGACACTTTACTGTCAAAATGACTTTGTCTATTTAAATAATGACATTATTATTTTTTTACATTAAAAGGAAATGTGTAGCCATTATTATAATGAAATGAATACTGCGAAATATTTAGTAGCGCGTCAGTTATAATTTTATAAATGTAACGTATAAAATGCTTATACAATGTCGAATTAAGGGTTAAATAAAAATCTACCTATGTAAAAGTATCAAAATGGTACAAGCCAAATATTAAAAATATTTGACACCTCAATATATATCAATGTCAAACTTTGTGAACTTTGTATGCCGGTCAGACTTGTGCACATGTGCGTGTAATGTCTCCTATAAAAGAACAAGACTTACTTACACCTCTGTGGTAATCGTCGAATTGAAATGAAAATCGTAATTCTTTTTTTTATCGTACCATGATATTCTGGTAGACCTATATGCACCTGCATCACAATTGCTATTTTCCATGGAATTCGATCTAGAATGTTCTTCTTTGGTACAGATGGGGAAGCTGACCGCGAGCCAGAGGAAAGCACTCGGGGTAAAAAGCGGAAACACGAAGACGAAGAAGACGAGAATTGAGTGTTGCCTTAAGCGGAGTTATCTTACTAGTTTGTAAGTGTACAGCGCTCCGATGCATCGGACAATAAACCTGTTCACAGTCACGACACGCAGTCACCCCTCCCTGTACTAGTTGTCATTCGTGAGATTGATACCGAAATCCAACGAGGCTAGACTAACTGCTTTTAATAGTGTTTGACCGTTGCACGCATCCTTTGGGCGTCGCGTCGTATCAATTTATAATTAAATGTTTTCTATCTCTAATGTTGATGTCACAATAGACTTGTGAAATCTGTAGTTTGTTGTCCGACAGTTAATGTTTCAATTAAATTGTTTATGTAATAATCATTTTTTATTCTATTGATATGCTTAATTTTAGTCTAATCATTGAAGTGGAAGTGCATGATTATAGGATTAAAATAGCTCTCATTTGATCTACAGTTTGATGATTCGTATTAATTAGCTGTAAGTGGAAGAAACATAGTAAATTGGTAGACAAAAACTATTTCATGCCCTTTTGAATCTAACCACAAAATTGACGTGGGCACCGCCTGTTTTTTGACGACCAAGTTAGACTGATAAAAACATACTAAAATTTTAACTATTATGACATTGACGTCAATTTTCATGTAGAGAATTATTTACTATTATTAAAAATGTACTAATCTACTATGTGAATAATCGTCAGCCAAGAGTTCCAGTTAATAGGTACAAGAGGGATATCCATGTATTTTTGCACACAAAGTTAAATCTTACATTATTTCACTCTGTTTCACATATAATAATTTTATTTGACGGTATTAACTATTTCTTATACTAGTTATGTTGTTCAGAACATCTATTAGAATTAATATAGCGCGGTTTATATATGACGGGCAACATACTGTCCCACAGGCCTGTGCCAATACAATGCAAAATCAAATTATTCGTAATCTCACAAATGATAACTGATAAAATCTTCATTAGAACACAAATTAAATTCCAATGGGCGTAGTAAAAATCGTAATCCGATTAATTAGATCAAATCTTTGACGTCTGGATGAGTTGAGAGAGTATTTTTCTACAATCTTTTTAAATTTTAAAACAGCAATTTATGCACTTATCAATGAAATGTTTGGTTGATGCATCATGGTGAATGTGCCAGATATGTTGAAGAGAATTTTAGTTAATAATTTTATTATATTGTGTAAGTCATTAAGTTTAAGTAATTTACAACTTTGGCCTGTTGATATATATTATATATAATCCTATTAAGACTTTATTTCTGGGATTGTAAAATAAAAGCTAAACATGATTATTTCTTTCATTTCTACACATAATGTTAATAAATACCTTTGAAGCCACTATACAGGTGAATTTTTCAAAAGGGATTGGATGGCCAAATCCGAAACTATAAGGAATAGCAAAAAATGCTCTAAGGAGCACGAGCCCGATTTTGATGAAACTAAAACCTCATCATTAGATTTTTGAAAAATCAATAAGCCTAGCTTGGAATCGAACCCATTTATTTTGAAAAAAAAAACACCCTATATTATTACACCATACGATATTGTTGCTATTAAGGATACATAATACATTTTATTTTTCTTACGTTAACTGATTCATTATTCAAAATGTAGACCATTGTTTTCAATACATAGTTTCATAGAGGATTCGAGACCTCAAGGATCTTACTGCATTCAATATTACAATGTTATTGATTCCGTTTAGAATATTCTCCGAACATTTCAACTCATCAACTGTATCATAAGTGTCTTTGTAAATTTCGTTTTTGACATACCCCCAGAAAAAGTAATGTAAGGGGGTAAGATCCGGGGATCTCGCTGGCCAAGGCACAGGACCATGCGTTGCAATAAAATTGTCGCCAAACTGTGGAATCTATTCGGCTATTATGGGCTAGAGCTCCATCAGCATAAGCATAATTTTAAACACGGAATACTTACGATCTCTTCTGGGATTTCGAACGAAACAATATGTGAAATGAGGATTTAATTAAAATATCTAAATTTTCCTTAAATTTGCCGTATATCATTACTTCGTAGAATTTGACCCTTAACAGCGTTATGGTGTAATAATAAAGGATGTTCTTTTTTTCAAAATCAACGGGATTCTCAGCTAGGTTTTTCGAAAATCTAATGATGAAGTTTTCAGTTTCATCTAAATCGGGCTCGTGATTCCTTTGACCATTTTTTCGCTATTCCTTTTAGTTTCGGATTTGGCTATCCAAGCCCTTTTCAAAAATTCACTGTATATTTTAATGAAACAGTCAGATGTTTTATTAGATTTATTACTGAATACCATGAACACGTGATAAATAGGCGACAATGCGTAACAAATTCAACGGGATTAAACAACAGAAAACATCGTCAAGATGCATCTTGCTGTTCTAAAAACTGTTGTAACAATACTTTATCAATAGGTATAACCAGATTCTCACTGCCGTCATATGACCTCTTCATCTTCACCAGTTTGTGATCCAAAAACTCCGTAAGCTGAGCTCTGAGTGCAAGATCCGAGCTTACTAGAAATTGTTCCCGACATTTCGAATATAAATCTTTAAAAGGTAGACCTGAAAAATCAATAGACAGTACTAAACATTTTGAACTTACTATTACCTACTTTTACATAGCAATTATTGTATCTAATACTCGTATGGGACATTACTTGAACTCATGCTACAAAATTATAAGTAGGTAGTCGACAAAGGAGATACGGTCTTACTTTTACGTATCCATACTTAATATTATAAATGCGGAAGTATGTCTGTCTGTCTGTCTGTATGTTACGCTTTCACGCCTAAACCACTGAACCGATTTTGATGAAATTTGGTATAGGGGTAGTTTAGACCATGAGAAAGGACATAGGCTTAGGCACGTTTAGTCGCGATAACCGTCATTTACGCGGGCGGAGCCGTGGGCAAAAGCTAGTAAAGTTTTATAAAAACTTGATCTCTTTTGTCGACTGTACCTAACTATTTGTTCTATTTTCGATACGATTTGATCGAATCAATTCATCGAAGAATCTCGAGTATGATGATTATCGATGAATGGAGCTTTTAATATGAAAATAAGTATGTATGTGTACCTTGATAGTGCTGCTTCTGATTCTCCAATTGGTGCTCAATAATAACTTTGAAGATTCCTTTGGCATTTGTAGTAAGGGACTGATACACACTCTTGAGCGAGGACAGTTGCAGCGCCCCGCTACGGTGAGTCATCAACGAGTTCTCAAAAGATGTCTCTTCAGCGTATGGAACGAACGTTGTGACATCCCACCACGTGAATTTGAATTTACTCAGTTTGGTGTGATCCCATACTGAAAATGCGGAAATAGAATGCTTGGGATGAAATGGGACATGGGATACATTGGCTGCTGACTCTTGTTATAAGATATATGTTACTGTGAATGTCCGAAATGCAGTGTATGTTAAGATACACTGGTGACTGTTAACATCCTCCAAGACTTTTGGTGAATGTCCGTTATTTATCCTTTTCATGATTTCGGTCATCCACCAGTGACTACATCTCTGTGTATGTTAACATTCACTGGTGTATGTCGGATTCAAGTATAAATTAAGAAAAGATTCGGACTTACACCAACGATTTTGGTGGCTGTCGACATGCACCGGTGCATCTTCACATTCACTAATTTCAGATATTCACAGTAACAAAACGACTAGATACTATTCTAAAATTGAAAATAATTGGCTAAACGACTCAACGGATTTTTTTTTCTATTTTATATTTAATCGATCTATCGAGGACCAACAATAATCTAATATATAAAATTCTCGTGTCACAGTTTTCGTTGCCATACTCCTCCGAAACGGCTTGACCGATTTTGATGAAATTTTGTGAGCATATTGAGTAAGTCTGAGAATCGGCCAACATCTATTTTTCATCCCCCTAAATGGTGCAGCGGGAACGGGATCTGACGCTGATCGCGGGGCGGGAAAAATTGGCGGTACGAAGTTCGCCGGGACAGCTAGTATAATAATAAAATAAATAAATATTCTACACAACGCCATCTAGACCCATGGTAAGCTTTTATAGCTTGTGTTATGGAATCTAGAATGCGGATAAACATACTTATATACTTTTTTTTTGTAAATACATACATATTATTACATACACACGTATTATAGGTAAACTACGCTATTTTCGTGCCTCGGGGAGTACTTTACGCCATCGATTCCGATTGTTATAATGAACATCTACGGCCGGCAGTCATTACGCGTAGTTGGAACCCTAAAAAGTCCAACAACTGATCTAACTGCAATACTGCGATCTCACTAATGGGTTGTGGAGGACAGATGGCAGTCACTCCACAGAAAATATCGAAGTTCACCCAAAGGTGCAGATATTCTAGAAGAATCGGACACCGGACTTCCCAAGGCGTAAAGCTTCAGTGCGCCCGTGATTAACGCTAGGAAAGAAGAAGAAAGGTAAAATTCAGTAAAATAATACTTTACTTACATAATGGTGCGTTGATATGATCTATAGTTGCAATCGTATGGACATTCTTAATTTGAGATAAGCTTGCTAAAGTAGACTGAGCTTTCGCATTCCTCAGCATAGTTCCATCAATATTATGTATTATAAGAAATAAGTTTACGCCATTTTCCATCAACTGAGTATCTATTAAGCTAACAACATCGCTCAAGTTCGAGGGCACATTACTATTCTCCAATAGATCAATAACTATTGTTTCTAGAATACTCTTGATCGTTAAACTCGGGAAGAATCCATTGACAACAATGCAAGGAAAATCTTTGAGTTTCTGTTTTTGAAACTGTTGAAGAACCGAGCGTTTAGATCCAATACCATATAACACTATATTAAAATTTTCACTTAGAACATAGAGCCATTTGTTAAATAATTTAGTGTAAGTTTGATTGAGATCGTTGATACTGGTCTTGTGTTCAATTGAAATTGGAATATCCCCTAAATCGTTTTCGTGAAAATTGAGATTCTTAAGTCTGGCTAATGTGTGATCTGACGTTGTTATCTGAAACAAATAGAATGAACTTACATTTATACTCCATTCTTTATCCAGATGGAAATGTACATTCATCCACATTTAGCCTTAAGAAAATAACTATTGTAAATTGACGTCTAAAAAACGCCGCAGTGGAGTTTGTTTCGCCGTTTCTTCTCCACCAGCGCCTTGGAAGCGGTGGTAAACTTAGATTAAATAGAATTAAAATTGACGTCAATAAGAAACTTATTTTTCAAGATTGAGAATAAATAATAAATAAATAAATATTCCACAACATTCTACACAACGCCATCTTAGACCCATGGTAAGCTTTTATAGCTTGTGTTATGGAATCTAGAATGCGGATAAACATACTTATATACTTTTTTTTTTGTAAATACCTTTGATTATTTATATGTCTAGATGGAGTGTCAAATGCGTACAAACGTCTCAAAAAATATCAGCTTGTTCAATCTCATAATACTTACGCGCAGCTCAGTGACGTTCGCGTCGGCTCGGTGTCACAACGTAAAACCCGCGAAAAACATTAAATAAAAACTGTCGAAATATGGCGACTAGCACTATCAAAGTTTGCCGGAATTAAAAAGGACGCCTAAATACTACTACACACATTACCTTTTATGAATAAAGTAACCAAAATACAAGTTAAATTAATTATTTAATTCATCACAACAATATGTCATTTATCACGCGCCATATTTGTAAGTGTTGCCAGTTTTTTAAATTCATGGTTTGGTTCGATTGGAGGAGCCTTGTACCGATTGGGGGAGCCAATGTCCCTCCTTTTTATTGATTTGGATTAGAACATGAAATCCGAAATCCGAAATCCGAAATCCGAAATCCAAAATCCGAAATCCGAAATCGAAATCGAAAGGAATCGCGTGGAAAGTACCGATAGTCATATGTACACAAACAAATATATGCACTAAGCGAGAATTGAACCCGTGCCTCTTGCATACCATTCTCATTTACTACTGTCACGCTACAGAGGCTGTCAAAAAAAACAATTTAATTATACCTAGGTGATTTTTTTGGGAAATTTTCCTTGTAGCTGGTATCATATTTACGCACACAGAAGCACGAATGCAACGTGTAAAACACGGGCCGCACGCACACATGTTTGCACAGGTTGACTCGTTTTATTTCCGTTGACAGTAGGACGAGGCTCTATCTAGACATTATATAATCAAAGGTAAATACATACATATTATACATAGAAACACCCAGACCAATGCAAATAGCCATATTCATGCATAGAGTTAGGAGTGGGTTGTCCTCAGAGCAAAATGTCCACGTTGATAAAACGACCATAACGTAGTAAGTCATGGGAGCAAAACGTCCGCAATTTTAAATAATGCGTGCAAATATCGTCATGTAGTAGACATTCTTCTGAATTAACAAAATGCCCGTTGCTTGGGCCGCGAAAATATTTATGGTGGCTATTTTTTTATTTAGGTCGAAAAATTTATGGTTTATGGTAGTATGAACGCCCTTGAGGGTAGAGGTATATATGGTTGTATGGACCCCATAGGTATATAGGCTCCGTAGGTGTAAGTTTGGGCCCCGGTGACCTATTAGTGTCGGGAGCTCCGTGGGCGTATGGGGCCCGAATCGAAATGCTTTTCGTTCTCAAAATAATTAGGAGAATTTGATACAGCTAATTGATTCTAATTTCTAAGGCGAAACGAAGTTTGCCGGGACAGCTAGTTTGTGATAAATCACTAGACATTGGCTTATACCGGCTGAAAAAAAAAAAAAATTAATAGTCGTAGATAGTAGATAGTTATTTTATAGTCGTTCGTATTAATATGAAAAAAAAAAATGTTTTGGAGATAGCCTCAGTGGTGTGGCGGTAGTGAACGCGACCGCTATGCAGGAGGCGCGTGTTCGATCCCCAATCAGTGTAAATATTTGTATGGATGAATACGGGTATTTGCATTGGTCTGGTCGTGCCTCGGAGAGCACGTTAACCCGTCGGTCCCGGTTCCCATACAGACATCTATGGCAGTCGTTACGGGTAGTTGAAGCCCTAAAAAACATGAATATCGAAGTTTAGTAAAATCTACAGTTAGATTGGTGAAGCGGACCCCAGCCACCGAGGTGATAGCTTTGGATGCGACTGGGATTAATCCTGAGATAACAGAAGGAGAGAGTAATATAACGATATAACAGATATCATGAAGAGGGAGGAAGAGAGTCAAAGTCATTTATTTGACAGCCTCTGTGGCGTGGCGGTAGTGCACGCGACTGCCACGCAGGAGGCGCGGGTTCGATTCCCGCTCAGTGCAAATATGTGTATGCAAACGTCAGATAACATAGAAGAATATCATACAGCAGTATTAGAATAATATCTTTTTTTTTTCCAATTCGTATTCCAAATTCAAAATTTAGACATGGCGTATGTCGGATCAGCTATTTTATATGGTGGTTATGTATTTTTAAATTTTCTAATTTTCCGCGCAATTTTCTTTATTTTTTCTTTCACAACAACCTTCTCCTAACAATAACGAACACAACAAAAAAAGAATTAGCGAAATCGGTCCAGCCGTTCACGCGTGATGACGTGACCAAGGGAAATAGGGGTTCATTTTTATAATATAGAAGATTCGTGACGTTCGGACGTGATTTTTTCGGGATTTAGTTCTACCATCGCGTCATACAAATATTCCACATCTCCATATAGCGATCTCCACTGAAGCTAAGCTAAACGGAGAGTTGTTTAATAATCTCCTCTCTGGTCGTCTCGTCTTCGCTTTGGTGGAGTCCCGGTCTCAAGCGAGTTTTCGAAAATCTTTGAATGCAGTTTAGTTTCTTTTTAAAAATAAAGGAATGTTTCCTTTGAGTGATATTCTCTATCTCCAGTATTTCGAGTACTTTCCCTCCAGGGGCATGAAAATCTACCACCTGTATAGTAGTAATTGGTACCGTACACATAACAACTATACTATGATTTTTAATTCGAGTCAGTAAAATGACATTTCCAGTGTTGCAGGTTTTTTGTCTCAAATAAATAGTGATGTGGTTGAATCGAGTTTTACAATTAAAAGATAGTCGAGATTACATTTTTTTATAAAGTCACGTCAATTTGACTTCACCTCGCCTGATGGTAAGCTAAAGGCGAAGTCTCGGAAAGAGTCAAATTCATAGGGAAAAAGAATCTTCTCGGGCGGGACTCGAACCCGCAGTCTTTCCCTTACAAGGGGAATGCCTGACCAATTCGGCTACCGAGACACGCCCGATATGATTCAAATTTCCCATCTTATACGTCTTTAAGGCATTCCCCCTGTAAGGGAAAGACTACGGGTTCGAGTCCCGCCCGAGAAGATTCTTTTTCCCTATGTATTTGATTTCTAAAGTTAGCATACTTAATGCTGTAAAAATTCCTTCAATCTCGGAAAGAGGGTCAAATAAAAATAAAAAATATCTTAGTCTATTGATTGTCGAACATCACTATTGTAGCGGGTCACCCTTTTTTGTATCAGTGACAGTTGCACTTGTCATTTTACTGACTCGAATTAAAAATCAGACTATACTAACCTTTTTACTGGAATTCATCATAAAGTAATTATCTGGAGTGACAAAATATTCCGAGTCCTTCACTTTGGTTTTGCTATCTTTACTCTTCAACACTCTACCAACTGGTTTCTTGGGTTGTTCTTCTTCCTCATCAGAGGATGCCGGTGGGGTCGATATATCAGTCTGGAATAACGAAAAATTACATCAGAATTATTAATCAACACATTTAAATATATACCTACGTATTTATATATAATACTGTAGATTCTGCCCGCGTGAATGTCTGTTATCGCGTCCAAACATAGCCTAGGTCCTTTTTCAAGGTCTAATATTTATCTCCACCTAATTTTGGATCAGTGGTTTAAGGTGTTCAGTAATTTCGCATTTACTTATACTTTCAGTAGCTGACCCAGCGAACTTCGTACCACCAATGTTTTTCCGCCCGCGTGGCGTCCGATCCCGTTCCCGTTGCAGCCTCTACTGTATTAAGCATGTATTATACATATAAACCTTCTTCTTGAATTACTCTGTCTATTAAAAAAAACCTCATCAAAATCTGTAGCGTAGTTTTGAAGATATAAGCTTACATAGGGACGGACAGATGGGAAAAGCGACTTTGCTTTATACTATGTAGTGGCTTTATACTACGTAGTGAAGTAGCTGACGCGGTGAAATTCGTACCGCCAATTTTTTTCCGCCCGCGTGGCGTCCGATCCCGTTCCCGCTGCACCCTAGTTTTTGTCCGCGGCTCCACCCGCGTGGATGTCGGTTATCGCGACCAAACATAGCGTATGTCCTTTCTCAAGGTCTAATCTACCCTTATACCAAATTTTATCAAAATCGGTTCAGTGGTTTAGACGTGAAAGCGTAACATACAGACAGACAGACAGACTTACTTTCGCATTTATAATATTACTAGCTTTTGCCCGCGGCTCCGCCCGCGTGGATGTCGGTTATCGCGACCAAACATAGCCTATGTCCTTTCTCAAGGTCTAACCTATCCCTATACCAAATTTCATCAAAATCGGTTCAGTGGTTTAGGCGTGAAAGCGTAACATACAGACAGACAGACAGACTTACTTTCGCATTTATAATATTACTAGCTTTTGCCCGCGGCTCCGCCCGCGTGGATGTCGGTTATCGCGACCAAACATAGCCTATGTCCTTTCTCAAGGTCTAACCTATCCCTATACCAAATTTCATCAAAATCGGTCCAGTGGTTTAGGCGTGAAAGCGTAACATACAGACAGACAGACAGACAGACAGACAGACTTACTTTCGCATTTATAATATTAGTATGGATACAAACCTTCTTCTTGAATTACTCTATCTATTAAAAGAAACCGCATTGAAATCAGTAGCGTAGTTTTGAAGATATAAGAATACATAAGGACGGAGAGACGCGGAAAACTGTGTAGTGATGATTATAATTTCGCAAATATAAATATGGATTATTTTTATTGTTTTATATCTTGTATGTACTACGCAATTAATGGGATTACTAATACGCAAAAATAGCCAACTAAGGGCCGGTTCGACCAAAGGCGAGTAAAGTTTATTCCTAGAATAAACAGTCAATATGTGGGTAATATTGCCTGTTTATTCCAGGAATAAACTGTACTCGCGTTTGGTCGAATGTACCATAATACTATTTGTTTGGAAGCGGAAGACAAAGAATCGGGTGATATGGCGCACATTGGGAGATGCCTATATCCAGCGGTGGACTGCGGTGGGCTAATTAATGATTATGTATGAGTTTGTACCTCATTGTCACTGCCCTCAGGTACAAAGTCGCTGCTACTGCCTGAGAAGTCGCTTTCTGCACTATCGGATTCCACTTCGTGTATTATTCCTGGAAGTAATTTTAACTTTAGTTTTCTAGATAAACTTATACATGGGTATTTTGGGAACTCAAAGCAATCTTTTCTGCAAGCGGTTTTATTTTCGAGGTGGGAAGGTCCAGGCGGGATTTGATCTCGCGATCCTTCTCTTATAGGGAGAATACTTTGACCACTTACCTACCAAACCCACGCCCGAACTAATCCAAATCCTTTCTCTCTTTATACAGGGTGTAATCGTTAAGTGTGTCCAGGCGATTATTCCGTAACTATTACAGATATCAAAAAACTTTAAACTGATATCGAAAGCACGTTACCTAATGAGTAAAATGACATCAATAACTTTTTAAAAATCAAACGAGAGGTATCTAACAATTTGACATTAAACACTCCCATACATTTAGTATGAGATTAGTAGAAAGGTTTTAGGGTCTCATTTTAAAAGAATATTTTAGTTTAGCACTAGTAATAAAACTATCTTTTAATTGAATAAGAACAATATTGTATTCAAAGCAGATGTTCGAAGGGACGTCCTTGTTGTGCGAAACAATGACGAACTCCACTTACAGTTTCTAAATGAACTTTCCTTAATATTTGCGGAGTAATTAAAGCAATTTTACGACGTACACGAATCTGTGTGGAGGAACGAGGTTTGATGTTCCTCCAACACAAAGGGAGGATCCTCCGACCAGGCAAGGTGATCACGCCTGGCGGGCCGCGGCCAAACGATTGTCGTTGGGATGTTATATATATGTTGTACCAGCGCGCGAACTTCACTTTCGCGATGCAGGATTCGTAGTGACGTAGTAGTGGCGTAGTAGTTCGGCTTGCTGTCGCTAGATGGCGCTGGGTACATGTGGTATCGCCACATCACTCCCCTCCAAGACCGGAGGTTGATTGCGATGAGTCAGCTGTCTTAGCTCTCTTGAGGAGCGTGCCAATGCCAGTCTTGAGTAGTTCCGTTTCGTCGGAGCTGGACGCCGCGTATTCCATTTGGCGGAACAGTCATCCTCGCTAGTCCCAGTGAGTCGGGATAACCGCTGGTCCCGAAGAAGCGGGGCAAGTGCGGTGTTGCGGTGCTTGCGGTCCTGCGTTGAAACGCCCCGTGAGTTGGGGCTTGAAGCGTCGAGATGAATGCTCGGCTAGCCGCCAGTGAGGCGAGGCGAATCCTCGGTGAGTTGAGGTGAGTAGCCCTCGGTGAGTCGAGGTGAGTAGCCCTCGGTGAGTTGAGGTGAGTAGCCCTCGGTGAGTTGAGGTGAGTAGCCCTCGGTGAGTTGAGGTGAGTAGTCCTCGGTAGTGACGGGGTGAATCCTCTATGAAGCGAGGTAAGTCTCCCGTGTAGTGGGGCGAATGCCTTAGATGCAGGCGTGGATGCAGGCGTGGCCGAAGGGTAACCAGGCTGCAGCGGTCGCTGCATGCTATGGCATCCTTGTAAGGGCCGAAAGTGCTGGATGGCGAAGACTTGATTACCGCTCATGCGGAAGAAGTGAATGGGATGTGACGATGAGAATGCTGCTGATATGCACAGCGAAGGTTACGTGATCAGATCACGTCGGGGTCACCACTGTGGAGGAACGAGGTTTGATGTTCCTCCAACACAAAGGGAGGATCCTCCAACCAGGCAAGGTGATCACGCCTGGCGGGCCGCGGCCCAACGATTGTCGTTGGGATGTTATATATATGTTGTACCAGCGCGCGAACTTCACTTTCGCGATGCAGGATTCGTAGTGACGTAGTAGTGGCGTAGTAGTTCGGCTTGCTGTCGCTAGATGGCGCTGGGTACATGTGGTATCGCCACATCTGTAACTCTTCTAGGCTGTGCATTCTCTCAGCGTACACTTTGTCTTTGATAAATCCTTATAGGAAGGAATCACAGGGCGTGAGTTCCGGGGATCTGGCAGGCCAAGGGGTTGCACTGTTATTGGCTATTAAACCATAAAAATTGACGTCACTTTGAATACAAAATCTTGTACTTACTAAGAAATAAATATTATTCAATTAAAAGATAATTTTTTGTTACTCTGTTAGGTTAATAAACAGTTTTATTTAATATCAGTACTAAGCTAAAATATTCTTTTAAAATAAGGACACTAAAACCTTTCTACTAATCTCATACTAAATGTATGGGAGTGTTTAATGTCAAAATTTTAGATACCTTTCGTTTGATTTTTAAAAAGTTATTGATGTCATTTTACTCATTAGGTAACGTACTTTCGATATCAGTTTAAAGTTTTTTGATATCTGTAATTGTCACGAAATAATGGCCTGGACACACTTAACGATTACACCCTGTATATCCGCCTTTGAGGCGACACGGTGGAGAAATCTACCGACGCTCTTACGAGCTATGCTAACTTACTGCCTGCAGGCGACGCCGCAACCGGACGGGTGACAAGCATGGTGACAAGTGCTATACTATGATCATGATAAATATGATCGGTCCAGGCAGGATTTGAACCCGCGAGAAGGATCGGTGATCCTTTCTAAATCGATTTGAATAATTAATTAGCATACTAAATGCTATAAAAATTCATTCAATGCTAAGATATTTTTAAAGATCCCGTCGAAAACCTACCTCCTGGCCATGAAGTGCAGTTTGCCCCCACTTAGGACATTGGCATATCCTAAGCATAACGCGCATGCTTCTTTTCCGGCTTCGCACGACTTTTGTCCGATTGTAATGTATACTTGGCCCTGAAGATATGATAGGGCCCAAACACCCAAATAGCCTTTCTTTTTTGTTTTTTTTATTTGTGTGGAAATCTTCTCGGATACCTACCCTGCAGGAGCGGGAGGGGGAGGTTACGTCGGAGTCGAACCGATTAAAACCGCACGCCGTCTGTGGGTCGTCGTGCTAGGCGGAAGGTGAGGTTGTCTTCGACATAACCCTCGCATTCCGGCTGACCCAGGAACACCCAAATAGCCTATGCATTCTATTATAGTTTTTTTTTATATGTGTGCAAAACTCCATGTATACTCCCCTGCAAACGACTAAAACCGCACACTGTCAGTGGGTCGTTGTGCAAAGCCGAAGGTGTGGTATATCCTTTACACCTCGATCAACCCAGGGTCATCTCTCCGACTCAGGGCCAGAGGAAGGCCATCTCTCTAGATCTGGCCCTCCTCAAGTGGGGACCAACTATTGTAGGTCATAAGTAATGTCTATCTATCAATTTTAACCAAACCTGTCACCAACTTGGACGTGCTTCAGTTAGGAAGATGACAGGTCCAAGTACATAGAGACCTTTCTGCAATCCCCGTCACCCAGTGCAGCGCAGGAGCGGCAGTGCCACACTTCTCCCCATTCTTTTCGATGCCTCTTTTGATGCACTCCAATCTCTTGCTGCCAACTACAGTCAACTTCAAAGCTATTCAATGAGAAAAAGTATACTTACTTTTTTTAATTATATCTTTGACTTGCTTAGGTGTAGCTTCAGTCACTTTAAGTAATGGGCTGTTGGCGATTGAATGAATTTTCTTTGGTGTTTGCAAAGGAGAATCTATTAGCTTTGGTGAGTTACTGATAGCTGCCAATACTTTATTTTGTAGATCATGCTTTGTGTGACGAGATTTGAACTTGAACATGTCTTGTCCTTCCACATCATCTTCACCAAATAAAGCTGTAAGCAAAAAACAAATCTGGCTGAAATTTGGTACAAGGATAGGATCCATACTGCGAAAGTAACTCTGTTTGTCTGTCTGTATGTATGTTATGTTTTCATGCCTAAACGACTGAATCGATTTGGTACAGCCCAGACTCAGCCTCAGGTGCATGGCTCGAGTCAACAATAGTGCCTGGATATGGCAATAGGCCCACCCCATATTACATGGGACTGGCCATAATTATTGGTGAAATGTGGGTGTCAATTCACCTCTGCCTAACCCTGCGGGGATAAAGGCGTGATTATATGTACGTATGTATAAAAACAAACTTTATGATGTATCCTTCACTTCTATGTCATTTAGATGCAGACTTCTCATGAATTTACTTATAATTTTTTTTGCCATCAAAGTGAATAAAAAACATTTACTTATTAATTAATATATTGCGGTCCACTGACATACTTAAGTCACTAAATATTGACTTAAGTCACTTGTACTGATCCACAATATTAATTTATTAAACCTTAAACCCTTGAAGTTGCTGTGTGGTGAAACCAGTCAGGATTAATAAATAAATATTGTATTTTTATTGTCGGAGTTTGCCATAAATAAATAATTATTACACAACATTCTACACTAGACCCATGGTGTTATTGAATCTAGAATGTGGATAGATACATTTTTTTTTTAATACATACATGTCATACATGGAAACACCCAGACCAATACAAACACCTATAATCATGCATCTATATATTTGCACTGAGTGGTGATAGAACCAATGCCTCCTGTGTAGTGCCACATTCCCTACCGCCATGCTATAGAGGCCAATACTTTAATTATTAATTACAATAATATAAGATAAGTATAAGAACTGTATATCATGTGTTCTGTGGGACATACCTGTAGGCTTTTGTAACAGGTTTTCTTCATTACTTTCAGAGAGAACTTCATCTTCATCTGAGCTAGGAATTTCTTTATAGGACCTCTGCTTTGTTGGTGTCAGGTCCAAGAAATCACCATACTTCTTTGGTTTAGATCGTATTCTAGAAGTTCTTCTTGAAGGAGAGTCACTATCCTGGTTCTTGTCTGAAATATTTAACCACAATCAAGCACATGTTTTAATTTAATGAATATAAATCATTATACTTCCAATCAAAGAAGACTGCTGATTATATCTGATCTAGTAGCACAAGATTATAGATAGGAACTATCATAGTATCAACACAAAGATTTAAAAAACTTTTGAAAACCATACCGCTAGTTTGAGTACTGAACCGTATACGAAAGCCACCGCTGGCCATAGTACAGTTTGTTCGTGATGTATATTATAACTAAATATAATGTTAATTACGCCTCCGAGATTCTGCAATCACTTCAAGTGTTTGAAATTATAAAATTAAAAAGACGGTTTCGCGGTTTCCTTTGGTTTATTTGTGTTGTGCTTGTGTTGTGTTTATGAAGGAAGTAGGGATGCACGTTACGATGCGATTTTTTTAATCGATTCACTTCAATACGATCTTCATTCGAATCGATTCAAAAGTATAGTGAATCGAATCCTTTGGATCGTATTACCGACAATGTATTACTGTGAAGATTTATTATTTTTTAATAAACAGAGTTCGATTACAAAGTAATGCCGACACCTTAAATTTATTTATGATTCGCCATTCGTTTGTAATCTATCTTAATCATCATAGTTTGCAATGTTCATTTTATGACGGTACGAAGCGAAACAAGCAAATCTTCCTACTTCAAAGCTTCCTGCAGGGGCGCCGTATTCGCGTCCTTTGTGATGGACGAGCTTCGGAGTTCTTGCAGGTAAATGCTGGCGTGCCGCAGGGTTCCGTTTTATCTCCCACTCTCTTTCTTCTGCATATCAATGACATGCTCTGTAACGGAAACATTCACTGCTATGCAGACGACAGCACCTTACACGGGAGTTATTACGCACATCCTGCGGCCAAGCAGTCTGATATCGCGGAAAAAAGGCAGCTTCTTGTCACTGAGCTGGACCGGATCCTGGACCACATTTCTCAATGGGGCGCTAGGAACCTGGTCGAGTTCAATGCCAAGAAGACCCAGGCATGTGCGTTTACAGCAAAGGTATCTCCTTTCCTTCCCCTTCCCACTCTTCAGAGCACACCACTGCCACTGCAGGATCACCTCACTATCCTCGGTATGGATGTTCGCTGCAAACTGAATAACAAAAACTATATCGAGAGTATCATCAAATCAGCCGCGTTTCAGTGATTCATTCCTATGCCGCACCACTAAGACCTGGAATTCCCTGCCAGCTCACGTGTTTCCTTCTTCCTACAGTCCCGGGTCCTTTAAATTAAGTAATTAAGTAATTGCCACAACTATAAATAACATGACAAAAGGGAAATCTCCAGGCCATGATGACCTGAGTGTTGAATACCTAAAGTATGCAGGACATCGGTTGCCTAGTATACTCTCTGTGCTGCTTAATCTGTGTCTTAGCCATCACTACCTGCCACGGGACCTTATGTACACAGTGGTAGTCCCTATTATCAAGGACAAAACAGGGGATGCCTCCGACATTTCCAACTACAGGCCAATTTCACTGGCCACAATAGTTGCCAAGGTCTTGGACAGTTTGCTTGATAAACAGCTGGCCGAACACATTGATCTCCATGATGCTCAATTTGGTTTCAGACCGAGTTTGTCCACGGAGAGTGCCATTCTGTGCCTTAAGCAAACTGTTCATTACTATACGAGTAGAAAAACACCTGTATTTGCCTGTTTTCTGGATCTGTCGAAGGCATTCGATCTGGTGTCCTACGAGGTACTGTGGAGTAAACTTCAGGCCGATACAACAGTGCCTGATGATGTAGTGTCTCTGTTTCGGTACTGGTACAATAACCAGGAAAATAGTGTAAGGTGGGCGGAGGCCCGGTCTGATGTGTATAGGTTGGAGTGTGGAGTGAGGCAGGGGGGGGGGGGGGGGGGGCTGAGTTCGCCCCGTCTGTTCAACTTATACATAAATCGTCTGATCGGTGAGCTCAGCAGCGCACGTGTTGGATGTCACATTGATGGGGTTGCCATGAATAACGTGAGTTATGCAGACGACATGGTGCTGCTGAGTCCATCGATTGGTGGCCTCAGGAAGCTAGTAGCCTTGTGTGAAACGTATGCTGTGTCTCATGGGCTCAAGTACAATGTAAAGAAAAGTGAGCTCCTTATGTTTAGGTCAGGTCCGCTGAAGCATACCGATGTGCCAGAGGTCTTGCTTGGTGGGGTTGGATTGAACTGGGTAAAATCTTTTAAGTACTTGGGCCACTGGGTCACAGACGTGCTCAAGGATGATTTAGATGTTGAGAGGGAGCGTAGGTCGCTGGCTATCAGATGTAACATGGTTGTCCGGAGGTTTGCACGTTGTACGAATACAGTTAAAGTGACTCTCTTTAAAGCCTTCTGTCAGTCCTTCTACACGTGCAGCCTGTGGACGTGTTGCACTCTGCGAGCATACAGCGACCTGCGCATCCAGTATAACAACGCATTCAGGATGCTGTTGGGGCTGTCGCGGAGGTGCAGTGCGTCAGGAATGTTTGCAGAGGCCCGAACGGACGATTTCTATGCTATTATTAGAAAGCGTTCGGTCTCTGCCTTGGCACGACTCCGCTGCAGCTCCAACGGTCTCCTGAGTGTGTTCAAGGACCGGTGGGACTCTCCCTTGTTGCGGCACTGGATGGCGCTACACTCGAGTGGAGTGTCATCCACTCGAGTGTAGTGTCATCGGTGTGGATAGTGGAGTGTTTTGTAAATTGAATTTATTACTAACATTAGTTCTTAAGTTAAATTGTTACTAACACTATGGATCGAAAGGTCTGAGATTAAATGGATTTTAATTTAAGCGGGGCGTGAAAAGGCATCTAATGAGGCCGTCAAGCTGAGTGCCACCACTGTTAACATGGTAAATGTTTACGATGGTGACCCTCTTTCCGAGACTTTGCCTTTAACTTAACATCAGGCGAGGTGAAGTCAAATTGACGTGTCCTGTGTAAAAAAAAAAAACCATAGGCAAAATAATGAAATATGATTAATATGTATAATGTATATGGTAATTCAGAAAAGTCATCGTTGATTTTATTTTGCTTTTCGGCAGCAAACTGTTGACCATGGCAACAGACTGCTGCCGAAAAGGCTTTCTCAATTACTATTTTTAAAAAGTTTGGACGTGGAAGATTGGCATTTATAAGACCTGATGATTTTCATGTATTAGTTTATATTTCGTGTGTTTTAATTGTGTAATAAGTATTTCATTGTGACCACAACAAGCCATTAAGTGATACCTAATGGCTTGTTGTGGTCACATTTCCAACCTAACCTAACCCAGCACTGTTATCATTGTCAATAAAAATATTGGAGATTTAGTTGAAAAATTGTACAAATTGGGTGTGCCAGTTAGTATTTTTGATAAGAAATTCATATTTTTGTTTTATAAATCATGAATACGGCGTAAGAATCGCATTTTTGGTGTGAATTCGATAAAAAAAGGTCTTCTCATTTTGTGTGATTTTATAGTTTTTTTTTGGGATGGGCTTTGTTTAGTTTATTTTTTGCACAACATTTATTTTTCTGTTATGCATTCAGTTAATTAGAGGAATGGCCTAGCGCGCTGAAAAATATTCATATTATGTGCATTTAAATAGGCACATGCCTTATTATATATAGCCCTCAATATTACAGCTAATTATGTTTGATTTGTAATTTTTTGTGTTGTGATTTGTAATTTGTAATTTTAATATGGGTCTATATGGCCTGAAATAAATGATTTTTATTTATTATATATTTATTTATTTATTCTCTGTTAAAAAAAATGACTTCATTAAAGTTTACATTTGTGTAAAATAATGTTTTATTTGTTAAAATTAATGCAAATTTTTGATTCGATTTTTTGAATCGATTTTCATGAAATCGATTCAAGACAATGCGATCCGATCCACGAATCGATTCAAGGGCTTACGATCCATTACGAAACAAAAAATCGATTCAAAGAGGAAAATCGTGCATCCCTAGAAGGAAGACTTGTTGAGAGTCTTGAGACGTATATACTATAACGGGTATGAAAATCACTGATCACGTCTTTTTCGATACTAGGCCGTACTTAGTCCATCTTTCTAATCTGTCTAGTCTCATACACATACTAGGCCATCGAGTATCATAATTATCAAGTCCATCGAAGTCCGTAACGTACTCCGTATGTGTATAATCTCTCGCTGACAATATTAGCTGGACTGTTTCGCTCACTATCTTGCTTATTCATGACAAAATGCTAACAAACAATTTGTTTTAGGTATACGTATCGCACTCGACGAGATCATATCCTACAAAAATATTATAAATGCGAATTATGAAAAATGCGAAGTCGTAGGTAGAAGCTAGTAATAAAATAAAACTAATTTGAGCTGAGTGGTTTAATTAAAAAATATATAAATATTATTCCATAAGAACAATATTATTCTTTAATGTTAACGGGAATTAACGTGATCATGGTTTGCCTACATACCTTGATTTGCCTGACGTTTGTGACGGTACATGGCGAGACGAATTTTTAAAAATCGGTTTTTTAATGCCAATGTCATATGTACCTGGAGTACTACTAGGGTGTTCCAGCTTCGGGAGCGTTCCGTTTCCCTTAAACCCAGTATATGAAAAATATCGATAATGTGCTACTAGATGAAGAACCTACTATACCGAGGACTCGAAGATGGCGGCGTGCACTGCTGAGCCAGTCAACTTGTGACCCCGGCTGGTGCAACGTCGAAACGTCAGGCAAATCAAAGATATGTATGTACCTACACCATGATCGCGTTAATTCACGTTAATATTATTGTATAACATGGAACACAATAGTATAAAAGTTATATTATTCTTTTATCGGAACCAGTTTCGAGTGAAGAAATATTATTCTTATTTCGAAACTGGTTTCAAGACGCGGTTAACTGCCTAACCGTAGGTAGGGATTTAAAGTAATTTAGTGAAAAACATTATTCAATCAACTTAAAAATACATCGCTACTCCAAACCAAATACCTAATGATCTCACCCAGGCCTGATACGTTACTAGGTACATACTTTACTTGATATTGAATCATATTAACGAAGTATAATGCGTAACGTGTAGTATAGATATAAGATTAGGTGGAACAGGTATCTGTATCGAGTATTTTTAAATACTAGGACTAGGTACACCTAGTATCTTTTTTACGTAGTCCAACCCATCTCATGTAGCAACTAGCAGCTGCTGATTGACAATATTGACATTGACATAATAAATTTGACAAGTTTGACATATCATGGCACTGGCAATTTTTTTCTATAACCAATTAACGACCACGAATATAAGTCTTTTAGGCGTGTATTAAACGTTTCTTTAAAAAAGAAAGCTTGAATTTTTTTTATATTACTACCATTTACATTACAGCCTCCGTGGCGTGGTGGTAGTAAACGCGACTGCTACGCAGGAGGCGCGGGTTCGATTCCCGCTCAGTGCAAATATTTGTATGCATGAATATGGTTATTTGCATTGGTCTGGGTGTTTCTATGTATAGTATGTATGTATTTACAAAAAAAAAAATATCTAGGTATGTTTATCCGCATTCTAGATTTCATAACACAAGCTAGTTAAGCTATGCTTAACATGGGTCTAGATAGCGTTGTGTGGAATGTTGTGGAATATTTATTTATTTACATTCTGATTAGAATGTTCTATGTTCTTGAAAAATATCAAAAATATGGTCATGCATGTTACCACATGTCACATTGTATTGGAATAGGAATCTTTAAGGGATCATCGTCTCAGACATGACGATCGTCGGTATAATATGAACATCTACTTCTCTGGACAGAGTCCTACACATGAGGTGGCGCCCCGCCCCTCCTTTCGGACAAGAAAGTTTCCCATCTTCCATAATTTCAGAAACTAGCTGAAAAGCCGTCTTAGTCGCAACTTGAGAGAACAGTCTATCTAGAGCTAGGACTGACGCCCGGCCTGGAATGCTGTCAGGACCTGAGGTGGTGTTTTTAGCACTAAGCTGTTGTACGCCACGTGCCAGACCGTGTTCTACCCAAACGTGATCTCAGGCAAGTCACGTTTGAAATTTCCTTTTAATTTCCCTCGCTGTGATACCTTTTTTATAGTACGAAAATCCCCTCGAAAACGTCCCTACCGTGCGACTGGGGCTGGTTATTTCAAACTCGAACCGACTCCGCACATCGCGGGCTGTACTGGTAGGGAGAGATCTTAATCTTCTTCGGACCCGCTCCACCAGCTCCTTGAGCATTACTTGCTCCCAGAAGGAGGCAGCAGCAGCTCATGCGCTCACTAATCGCACCATCGCAGTGAGCAACGCAGAGCTAGAGAATTATCATCCCTGAAGCCACCACGTGAACCTGCTCTGACGTTTTTTTATTACGAGAATTGGTCCTCAAATGTTATTGGATTAGAAAAAAAACTAACTAAAAGGCCTTCGTGTCAAAGTGGATCAATGTGGAGGTCAGATGGTCTCTGCACAGCAAATATGCGAAAATTAGCCAAACACGCAGTATCAATAGAAAAAGCGGACACCAGACTCCGAGGTGAAAACGCTAGGATTAAGGGAAGGTTCATATCTGACGGAACTTGCGTCGCGTATTATCGGTCGCGTAACGCCAGAACAGACAAATGTATAGAAAAACACTTGACCGTTCACACTCAACCGATGTTACGTTAGTGCGTCGAGTGTGAACGGTCAAGTGTTTTTCTATACATTTGTCTGTTCTGGCGTTACGCGACCGATAATACGCGACGCAAGTTCCGTCAGATATGAACGTTCCCTAAGAAGTAAAAGAATGTATCATCATCATTTCATTTATTTGCTCAACTTACTGACAATTTCGAAAATCACAGTTATTTTTGACATTTTGTAATATTTTCAATTACATTCTATAACAGCTGTCCGCTGTGGTAAATGGGAAGTGGGTATAAAATGGTATTAAATATTATTATTTATTGGCCGCGGTATATTACAATTTCTATTGAATAATTATTATTATAATAATAGGTACTTATAGGTAGGTCCATCATTTTACAAGGGTGAAATTAAAACAGTTTTCTTAAAAAATCTGCTAAGTTGTCACTGAAAATGAAAAAAAATAATGATAATACTAATAAATAACATTCATTAACTTGTAATTTAGAATGATACTAATTTTAGAAGACAATGTTGTGAGCAAAATGGAGAGCGACTCTCGTAGTCGTCTTGGACATGTCAAGTAATGTACTATCGATGAAGCGAAACCAACAACAATATGAAATACAATTAAATTTTTAAATTATTTCACTGATCTATACATGAAACAGAATAAGCGTTTGAGTTTTTAAACCTATGGAAATATGATAGAAAAATCACAATATGTCATTGGAATAACATCCTACAGATACAATAAAAAAAAAAACAGTGTCACCTGTGATACCACTTAAGGGTTAGTACTTAGAAATATTTTAATGGTGGGATCGTAGCTCATCTATATACAATACCAACAATTTCGATAGACTTATACAATCACGCGAGTCCCCTACAGCGTCTACTTGTCACGTAGGTTTGTACACAACTGTGCCGGTGCTCGAGCCCTCCTCGGCCACAGATCGCCCATCGTATGGCCCGCTATACTAGTTCACAACAATCACTACAATTCTGTACAAATCTATGATACGTAAACTTTATTGCTTTCAATTACCACGCTACTTCAAAATATGTTCAAAAGGCCTACTTTAAAATGTCTAACATTAATCATCTGTAATTTCTATGGGAACACGAAACACCAAGATTTCAATTTAAATAGTTTGTAATACGGCAAAGTTCAAATAATTAAAATTCATTATGCATTATGTACAATCATCTCATCTATAGGAATATTCACGAATCATGCCGTTACACTTTAGCCAATTAACGTTTACAATTTCATTAATAATAATAATGACAAACTTTATATGACATGGATAGTCGTTTCAAGACACGAGCTTTCATACTTTAATACATAGTAATAATTTACAATAAACATAGCTGCAATAGTGTTCACAAAACGACATACACAAAATGTTAACCCGAAGCCTACATTCAAAACTACATCAACGCGCAAAAAGCGTCCTGCTCCGTAACGTACACATTAAAAGTAATCATTAAAAAAACGGTACACTTAACGACCGCGACAGACAACAAAACATTAGGATCGAATATCGTCCTGAGATCAATCATAGTAAAACATAGAGACACTAAACATACGAACACACGCACCGCGGGGTGTCTTTGGTATGAGGCGCGGGGCCCGGGGCGGCCTGGCGGGCCTGGGGCCTGGGGCCTGGGGCCTAGGGCCGGGGGCGGCCTGGCGCTCAGGCCTGCTTCACGCGCTTGCGCGGTGGTCCGATGGGCGGGATCTGCTGCTGCTGCGTGGCCAGCGCGCGGAACGCCTCGGCGATGAGGTGCGGGTGCGACGAGATCATGTTCTTCCAGCCCGCCGTGTCCATCACGTCCGTCGCGTGACTCCTGTAACAACCACCAGACCGTCAACTACTGACAAACACTCACAATCATCTGTGCGATATCTCAAAATGTTATATCTTGGACCTAAAATGAGTTCAAAACATTTCTTGGGTGGTCTTTGAAGACAGCACGAGGTGCTACTGCGCGGTGGACGAGTTCATAGCTCATTCATTATATTATTACAAAACAATCCGAGCGCGCCAGGGCCTCATGTCTCACGATTTAGGTCCAAGATAGGTGTCCCGATGGGTGATTTTACCTTGTCTTGGATTAAAAAAAATTGGGCACAGCTTCGAAAGCAAAATCATCTAGAAATATTAATTTGGCTAAAGATTTTTATTTTAAAACCCCCATACTTACATTTTTTCTTACACCTGAACATTATTCTCATACATTAAAAAAAAAAATTTTTTTCTTTTGCCAAATTAATGAAGAAAAATGTTTTCTTTTTATTATTATTAAGAATAATATATCCAAATAATAATGAATAATACTTCCAAATGATTTTGCTATCGAAACTGTGGCAATTTTTTAGTATCCAAAACGTCTATAAAATCACCCAGTTTATGCTGGATTTTTCTTATAATAGGACGAAGTCAGTAGTCTAAACTGTTCACTAAAAAAAACTTCAATATCGCCAATTGGTTGAGGAAGTCAGATGGCAGTCGCTTCCCGAAAATATCGAAGTTCAGCCACAGTACAGTTAGACTAGAAAAGTTCAACTAGGTCCAGCGGGCTTACTCTTGAAACCAATTTCAATCTATTGACATTGGAATTGAGCGTTTTTTACTCTTGAACACCACACTAGCGCCATATTGGCTCAATATTGTGTGAATTTTAAATGCATTAAATGATATTGTATTGGAACATCAAATGTTGTAAACGGTACTCTTGACGCATTTTGGCAGCACAATATTGTGTTTTGTATTGTTTGATTATATTGGCTTTGACTCAAAATAATAACTTCATTACACTGGGATCTAATTCTTGTACAATTCTAATTTCAATACAATGTTGACGAAATTGATGTCGAGAGTAGGACTTTGACAGTGACACATATTGAGATTGGAATCGGATTGAACTTGTATTAATATTGACATTGGTTTCAAGAGTAAGCCTACAGGTGGATTTGGTTGTAGGTACTCATCACATTTATTGTTCCTTATAGCCACACACTCTAGTGTGTACTTTAGGTATACACAAAGCCTATTAAAGTAATGATCTTTTATTGAAAAGAGCCCGACCCAACACTGGCCGAGGCGTGGAGTAACCTTCGGTGTCAGTATATCAGCTGATGTTATCGCTATAACACATTATAATCGAGTGACCCAGTTCGATCAACAGTTTCCTATCTCGCAATTGCTTTTTTCCATTAAAAGACTAATTCATATTCATCTGCGGTTTTCGTTACAGAACTTTGATATCAACGTGGATTTTGGAGGTCTGACGGACCTCGCTTCACGGAAAATATAGAAGTTCGGCCATGATAAACTAAGAGGCGACCTCAACTGAGTCGAGACAAGGCTCCGTGTATGAAGTAATAACAGTAAATAGAACTTACGTGTTAATGAAGTCGATTGTCTGCGCCTTCAGTTGATCCGCGGAGTGTAGGTCTGCCAGTATGAGCGTGTCTGCTGCCGTCTCCACAGATAAGCTTAGACACAGCGCCTCCTCGCACATTACTTTTAACCGTTCCAGCGCATACTGGAATAGAAAAACACAGCTTATTATTACATGTCTTCAGACTAAAATTGTCTTTCATATAACAATAGTGAGGGAATTTAAAGCCCATGACCTCACCCGCGAGGTACCCTGATCTTGTTCCCGCAATCTATGGTAACATACACCAGGGACAAGAATCCTATTAATCCATCCCTATACCAAATTTTAGCCATAACCGTTCAAGCATTTGAACGTGGTTGAATAACAAATATCTTCACAAACTTTTATACATACATACATATAATCACGCCTTTATCCCCGGAGGGTTAGAGAGAGATGAATTAATACCCACATTTAACCATCGTTGACTCGAGCCCTGCATATGAGGCTGAGTCTGGGCTGTATATATCTGACTGATGTTGAAACAAACTTTTATGTTTATAATATTAATAGGAAGTACGATTTATAGAGTTGTTTTGGTACAGTTTCTGTGAGTTTCCATATGGTTTATATAATATTTACCTTATCAGCGGCTGCTAGTAGGTCATCGGCCATTTTGTCTAGATTGGGTGCTCGTCCCGTGTAGATGAAGCGTAACATTTCTCTTAACACCTCATGGTCTACGTCTGTGATGTCCACTCGATTCCTTTTTCTTTCTTCCATTTCGTGTTCAAACATTGCCGCGAATACAGGACTCCGCGCTGAAAAAATGGAGAATGATTTTATGAATACCTTATAAAGAATGTTATACAAGTGTACTATGCTTTTAATGTACCACCTGTCATATTCAGTTCTATCTCTGTAAGGTGTTCGTGCATATAATAAATGCATAGCTTATGCATTACCTAGAAATTGAAATTGAAATTTGAAATTTGAAATTTAAATTGAAAATTGAAAATTGAAATTGATTGAAATTTGAAATTGAAATTGATTGAAACTTGAAATTGAAAGTTGTAATTTAAATTTATTTATTCACTAAGAGGTTCACTCCTTAATGAAGTACGGTAACAGTGACCCAGGGTAGAAATTTAAGGCGAATTTAAGACCCGGATAAAGTCGCTGTCACACCTAGTAACTAATCTAGACAACAAAATGAAGAAATAATTTCAGCTGTAAAATTCGAATGACACTATTCGTCATTTTTCGGCTGAAATAACGTACATGGAAATTCTAAGAAATAAGCTTATATAACTTCATATATTCAGAGAAATTCAGTGATTATTTTCCTAACATAGGTTTAGGTATGTATGTGCAATAATAATAAAAAAAATAATGGTACATATATAAGGAAAATAATAAGTTATAATATGTGGTTAATACAACCATTTTAATCACCAACGGAAATTCTGCCTGGCATAGTTTTACCGTATGATTATCATTATATTATAACCTA
This sequence comes from Eilema sororculum, assembly GCA_914829495.1. Classification (NCBI taxonomy): domain Eukaryota; kingdom Metazoa; phylum Arthropoda; class Insecta; order Lepidoptera; family Erebidae; genus Eilema; species Eilema sororculum. The sequence continues at coordinate 11,543,564 of OU618543.1, read as the reverse complement.
CATACAACAGTTTCTGTAATACTATACATTTTAAATTGGGTCAGCTGGATCCAGATACAATACTGACACTGTAACAAAGTACCTAACTCTTCAATAAATGAGTGCTTGTTGATGCCTCAGTGCTGTTTTTATGCTAACAATGTAATTTAATCTTGTAAGGTAATTTTAACCCACTTTATTGTCATATCGAAATTATTTTTTTGTACTACAATTTGGTACCTATCTTGAAACTGTTTTGATGACCAATTTAGAGATTTAACGAGTTGTAGCGAGTTTCACGTTTATTCCGAACCTGATCCGAAAACTTGACCCGGTCGTGGTTTAGGTTAGAAACTTGGAAATTTGTTCCGAACGTAACCATCTTCCTAACCTGACCCGACGTCTCGTTCCTATCATAACCCGAATTGCGCAGATCTGGCGCTTCGCCGGGGCTTATTCCGAACCTGACCCGGTTGCGGGTTAGGTTAGGAACTTGAAAAACAATGTGATATTTGTTCCGAACGTAACCCTCTTCTTAACCTGACCCGACATCTCATTCCTATACCCGAATTGCGCAGATTTCTGTTACTTTTTAAAGTCGAAGTGCGGTAATTCCAACTTCTGTAGGTTAGGTTAGGTTAGAACTGTGACCACAACGCACGAGCCGAGCGAGCGAAGCGAGTGTGCCACGGTAGCGTAATATAATTTAATAACATTAATAACAAATCAATAAATCCTAAAACGTATCTATTCATAAACCATACAAATTTTTTATGCTTAATACTTAGCATACGTTAGGTTAATTCATTTTAGTATGATTATTGTGTTGTGTGACAACCTTAACTCCACATTTTCAGGTAATGAACATGAAAATGAAAGTAATGATTATAATCGAAAAAGCTTCTCCGGTATGTCAAATAAGTAAATTTTCCACGTGTAAACAATTGGATCGGTCGCTATGCAACTTAGTGCGATGTAGTCTGGGTTTTGAAAAAAGACATGGCTTCTTATAGCCCGCGACGGCGTCTGCATCCGCGAAAATCGATATCCACGCGGGCGAACTCGTGGGGTAAACATAGCTAAACTAGAACTAGGTAGGTACCTACTATATTATTAGAATACACAACTAAGTTAGCAATATGTTTGTTAGGAGTATTTTCTTGTGAGACTTATACTCGTAACAGGTGGGGTCCAATACGTTTCTTCAATTAAACCTGATGCCATAGCAATGTGCTAATTTAGCGTCCAAAATGTAATAAGGCTACGAGTTTAAACACATTTAGCTTAAGTTTTTATGCGCCAGGGAGGGTAATGTTTCAGTCCACAACACAACACTACGGAAGTATTTATTGTGGTGATTTTAAACTGAATATTATATTGAGCCTTGCAGTAAGTAATTGTAGAAAACTTCGTAACCTATGTGAATAAAGATATTTTTTAACTTTAAATAAGAATTAAATTTTTATAGCATTTATTATGCTAACTTTTAAATTCGAAATACATCGGGAAATCGCCCACTTGAGCGCTTCATTTTTCCCGTTGTATTTTTTTTTTAAATAAGAAATTAGACAAACTAAATTAAAAATTCCAAGATATTTACCTGCTAAAATGGCTTTATGTGCTTGAAATTCCCTTCCGCCGACGGCTAACGTGACGTCAGAAAACCTTTCATTGTCAAAAAGGGCACCCAGGTCGTCTGATAACCTGCACTCGGGCACTTTGAACTGGACTACGTTGCTTTGACCACTGATATTAATACTGTCCGCGACCACTGACACTTCACAAAATATTGTTAGCTTATCTTCTGGTAGTAAACCATTCGCTTCATCTAACAGGAAATCTCTGAAATAAAAGAAACATATCATGGTTAAAAAAATACTAGGAAGCATCATTTATTCGACAATCATGGCTTCATCAATACAATAACTAAGTCGGTAACCTATAATTTTCATAGAAATCTACTTAACACAGTCAAGTAAAGAAATGGCGGACTGTTATCAGTATTTTGGCAATAAAAAATTAAGTAATATGTTATCATATCACAACGCCGAGGTGATGATGAATAATATGCTATGTAAATAAGTAGTATCGCGATGTCAAAATTTATTCGTATCATTATACCTGCGTTGTATCATGTCAGTATAACGGGTCATTACAAGAGTGAAATGTTACCCCATAAGGCTTTTCCTTCGCACCCCGGTTGATTATGGGATATCTAAGGTACCGTGATAGCCTCCACGGGTGAGGGGAGCTCGGTTACCCCGTATTACCCCGGAAAAGGGGACGCGTGTCACACCGCTGTGTATCAGCTTGTGCTGGGGTGGGTATAGTTCTTGGGGAAGGTATATAGGCTGTATAATATCACGTTATACCCCTTAGGAATCGAGCAACAGGAAAAAGTTGAAAAAGATCGAGGGCGGGTAGGGTTATGCCCGACTGTACGGTAGAATTAGACATGAGTAAAATGTGTGTACAGTGGGGCAAAGGCACAGCATAGCTAGTTATAATCTGTAACGCTGGAGTAGGTATACTTAAATAGACGATAATTGGGACGAAGACGGAATGGACGAAATATCTACGAATTTCGTATATTCATGACACGATAAGATACGTCCTTTGGCTTAAATATAATTTGAGAATCGGCTTGGACACTTGTGGTGTTTATTGTAATTTCTTTTTCAGTATCGAACGAACATTGATCACGATTTAAAGTGAAAATACCGGACAAAAGTTCATGATCAGTGATCAACTAACATCGGTCATGAACTTGGCATTTTTAAACTATTTCCTGGATATAAACCTTTATTAAACTTTATACTATCTTATACGACAAAATAAAACCAAGGGGTAGGTACTTAGCTAAAAACTCAAGGCGACTTTTCATGGACAAACGACCACACAATCACGCTTTTCTTATTTTTTTATGCTGTAGTTATTTGAATCCAAAGTCAAATAGTGAAATGCGGAAAAAGTCCACATACAGTTTAGGTAGATTTTATAAAGGTTTCTTAGGAAATCCACCTGAAATGTGCGAGGACATCTTATTTGCACTAGTTTCTTTTTGCTGGTTTCCGGTGGAGTAAGAATAGGGCCACCCCAACTTATTCCTTGGGTGTCGTAGAAGGTGAGTAAGGGATAGGGCTGTTCTCCATCCGACAGTAAACATACAATCCATGACTGTTCAGTGTGAAGTGTTCGTTAGACGGCAATAGACTCGCCCCATGTTACATGGGACCGAAGATCACAGTTGGCGAATGTGAGTGTAAATACACTTAATACACCTTTGTCTACCCCTTCAGGTATTTACAGGCGAAAGTATATATTTATTGTACATACTTTTGATCGGTTAATATGAAACATATTCCTATAATGGTATCACAAATCTGCTTTAATAGCAGCCGTACGAGAAAAGGAAATTCTTCCATCCCGTTTTCGTCCACAACTTTTTGTATTTCTTTTTTTCAATTTGGCAAAGTGTTTCATCATTATTTTTATCTTTTAGGGGCCTTGAACCTGCTACCTGTACGATGCCTACGAAGAAGATCATTGCCGAAAAGGATACAGTTTCTATTTAGAAAAGTTAATTATATTACCTGCAAACCGGTACACGGGTTGATTGAGAAACGACTAGATTTCCTCTGGGGGTCGAGAAGTTAGATGGCAGTCACAGCCGTGTAATAGTCAAATCAAAAGGAGGAGGAGTGTGCAGAACCAGTGCTTCGAGATGGAAGTCTCGGATGCAAATAGGAATTGAGCTATATAACTATGGGAAACCGTTAACAACCACATTCTAGAACTTTTATTGTAAGTTATACTTAGTTTAGGTTTAGATAGCGCTGTCTGATTGACTAGATAGGTCAAGCGTAATTTTGAGCTTCTGTTAGTATTTAACTATAAATAAACTAAAAAAACCAGTAGACAAAACAACCAAACTATTGAGGGCATTCAAAACTTCACCGTCATAATTATTTATTATAGGCGCATCTGTTGGTTGTCGACTAAGACTTAATCGATTAAGGTCATATTCATAATACTTATATGTTTTTATATAATAAAAACCGTGGTTTATAGTAATCTAAAAAGATCCGACAACATTAGTGAAGCTTATCTTTGCAGCGATTTGATGATTTTTTTATAGAATCTGTTATAAAATTTCTTGACGTACAACGCAGGTAGAACGTTTAGTCATAAGTAAGCAAATAAAACTAGGAATTCAAACCAGCTAACCTGGGGTAAACCGGGAATAGCTTCGTGAGTGTGTAGCAAACACTTCTAGCACGTTATTTACAAAGGGGTTGATTTACGTCCCCGTCCAATAAAGCTGGACCTATAATAACACATAACAGTTTGACGAAACAGCTGTTTCTACATACATAACGTGTGTAGCCAAAGGCCTACGTAATATGGCGTTCATAGCCCTCGTCAAGAAACCCACAGATTATCGGTACTAGGTAGGGAATAAAATTATATTAGACTACCCTGTTGAATAGGGTTCGCCCCCACTGTGTCGAATATTAAGCTTTTATCCCTCGGTATTTTGTCCTATAGTCCCATTCGACTTTCAACATTTCAAACATTGTTTAACATAAAGCATAAATCAAAAGTCACGATAAGACGTTTGAAATGAATAAAGAGTGTATTACGTCGCAAGCGCATTAATTACACTGCACAACAAAATCGCAACTTTTGTCTGATGATTTACTTTAATCACACGATGTTTTACTAATACCACAGATAATATAATATAGTTCTATTCTAATACTAATTTGACCAATATCATATAACATACCCGAATCATCCAAAATGCTGTTGTATAGTGTTATTTTTATTTATCAGAATTTTTGTGACTAATACTCACCTTCTAATAAATTTTTTAAAGCCCCAATCCTTGCCTTGAACAAATCTGTACGCTCGTTGTGACTCCATCGCCTTGGTTTCTTCCCGTTTTGCATTTAATATTGAGAACTTAAACTTTGCACGCACTTCCGATTTATTACACGACACTAATAATAAGTATAATGATAAATAGTCTTTGCTCTCTTCATCGAGTCCCTTAGGATTAACGCGGAGACACCACTTTAACTTGTCACTAGCACCTGCTGAGAAAGTCGATGATTTTAACACTTCACCCATTTCTTCCCTACAAAAACTAAAATTGTTTATAGTCCACATGTAACTGAACTTAACCACCTTGACCTGAAATGAAACAAATTAAAACATTGTTAATATTCATATGAATAACAGTACCTATATTATATTCAAATATAAAATAACAAAAGTGACATTTTACTGGGTTTTTTTACATTGGATTTCACCAATGAAATCAAGCAAGGTTGGCAAAATATACTGCGTTATCACGTTTACCTTAATCAACGTTTTGAGCACAACGTGAGAACCCGGTTAATTTAAACTGCTCTATACAGGTTAAATCAAGCCTTCTATGAGTGGACGGGTGGTGATCATCGATCCCTATACAGTGAATAACCATTTCCTTGCCATTTATAGTCTCTCATCATCATCATCACAGCGTTAAGTCTCGGTTTTGTCTAAAGCTTGCAATTGGACCCACACAGGTGGTTATGTCGGACTCGAACCGACTAAAACGCACGCCATCTTGGGTCTTTGGTTGCCGGAGGTAAGATTGCCGAAAGCATTGCAATTGGACCCTGGGCAGTTGGGTTACTGTCCCGCTGTACCTCTTGATGTCATTTATCCTTTACGACTTTCTATCGGGCTTTTTTACGTGAAACTTCCCGACATTTTAAAAGTTATTCGGCTATTCGCAGCAAAGCCGAAGTTGGACCAACAGTTCTCGAATATTAAAGACCACTTTGTTTTATAATGTAGAATATGTAGATACATGGATTGAAAACACTTGTTATGAAATTGATATGATTTTTGAATTTGTTAAGTAACTTAAATTAAAGTCTTACTAGGTGTCTAGTTGCCGTTTTACAGTGTTAATATTGTGTGCGACAGAATACGCCTATACGTCGTCGCATCGGTACTATAAACATATTATAATTCATTCACCATAATAATAATTAGCATGGTGCGAGTTGATGGAACGTGATCGTTCGCACCGGGGGCCCTAAGCCTCGCCGGGGTGGACACTTGGAACTCGTGAGTCTTGTGACTGAGGAGGAATAGTCGCAACAACATCGCGGGCACAACCTGACCGTCGCTGGTCGTTGCCCTCGACCGTTGCTTGACTTGCGGTGCTGCTGGGGTCTTCGCCCGGTCGCCGACCCGAACCAAGGCCGCCCGCATCATCCCCGCACATTCGCGGTCACACAGATACTATCCGTTCGCAGATTCCATAAAAGCCTTATATGTATGCTCAAAGATTTATTATCGCAACCAAAACTTGTTTTGTTTGATTTATATTATTTAGATATACCTCTGTATAAACTTATGTATAGTGGAATTGATTATAAGTAATATTTTCAAATTTCTAGACGTGCAAATATAAGTGCTAAAGCTTTCAATATCTATATAGTCGTGCTATCATTATTATGAAAGGCAATAAAATCAATGTCGTTTTATATGACACTTGAATTTGTTCACGAGTTATAGCTATAGCTAAACAATTTATAATGTGCAATATATTAACTGTACAGTGAATGAGTTACACCGTGTATTGGACTTCAAAGTGAACATTAATTGTGGCGATAACATGCGAGGTTTATTGTTGACGCGTTTCCAAGTAATGAAAAACGTGGTTATCTCGGAGCGTGCTGTAAAGGCCGACCATAACGCTAGCACGCGTACGGTACACGTAAGCTATCGCAAGCTATAGCCAAGCACGTGTTATCTTTTTAATCAGAGCTATTACAATGAACATAATAATGTTTAGGATATCGACACCTATTTAAATGTCAATGGCGTTCTATAGCGGTAAATACATAGAACTACCATCAAAAACTGAATTCTAAAAATACTATGAACCTGAAACAGATTTTAACAAGTGTAAGATACCTACCTGTTGCAGTCTGTCGCGTAAGCAAAAAAATACCGTTACCATAAACTAAATACATTTTTTGGTAAAAAGTACCAAAAAAGGTAACAACCCGATCGAAGTGTCTATGTCATCCAACGGTCGTTCCAATTACTTGAGCGGTGATCATTCGTAGGTATACCGTATTAGTTATTTGCTATGTAGGTACAATAAAGTAGTAAACACGTTTCATATACATAGAAATTAAGGAAAACCACATTCGTTCACGGTGACAAATTCTCTAATTACTGGTTGGCGGATTATTACTAATACATAAACTATATAGAGGTCTCTAGAGAACCAATATTTTGTGTAAAATGAGAGTGACGAGTAGATTAATGTAATGCTATGTAAATGTGTGTAACTTACACAGTAATTAACTGAGGCGTAATTTAGAAATCAGTTTCACATTATTTCTATCGGTAAAATGTCGACATTACGTAGGTCGGTGCGCACGGTCCTACAACACGTTACTTCGCAATGTGACGCGCGAGTCTACCAGTTCCAAGTGTTAGAACGACCGCTACGCTCGTACTTTGCTTCCTAGTTGGTTTAAATTATGTATGTATATGTTAGAACAATCTGCATATACGCGCAACAATTTCAAGTTCACCGATAACGGTCTTGGTAAACAATTATTATCGCTTCGTACTTATTAACAGATGACTTGTATTGTTACTCCTGGTCATCTGGTGGGCGTTAATGACTACTTATTTATATTTAACTACCCATTTGTTAACTGGTGATAAGTGCTTAGAGCTTAATGTTCAGATAAATAAATTCCTATGGACGATAGGTTAAGTTCTGAAACGGAATGTTGAATGAATGGATTCCGATAAAATCCGTATTACCTATGGACAAGTGTACCTATCAGTATTTATAATAATACAAAGTTCATTGATATGAATATTATGTAGTAAAACAAATAAACGAATTAGTACTACTCTACTATTTCATAAAATATCATATCAACGACATAACCTGGATTTCGTAGTAAACAAACAGAAATAGAATACAAGACTAAATTCCACTGGTGTTTTAATCTTATCTACCATATTCGGAGCCCTAGTTACTAGGGCCTAGTAATCATTTGTTACAAATCTGTTATGTTGACATGCCACACTAAATTCTATATCATTTCGTTTGTATGTGGGTGAGTTAAAGCAGCAAGTAGAATATAAGATGAAACTTACGAATAGCAGATCTAACAATAAAATTTCCCTTATAATCTAAACGCCAGCCATCTTGACGAATGGTCTTCTAATACAGTATTTACACTACAGATTTTCCAATATAATGTCTTCAAAATAAGTGGTGTAATGCAGTCCAGAAGATGGCTTATGCTGGCAAATAGCTTACATACTTGCCAGTCTGAAGATTCAGATTCATCATCTCTATAGACTGCTCTCAGTTGAGCTGATTCAGAGAGCTAAACATAAGAGTAAACCTAAACGTCTCTGTACCGAGGTTTTGTTAAATAGATCCATCATCCAATGCATGACTAAATTGTACCATAGTTATCATAGTACGAGAATTGTTGGATATTTTTGGGTGGATGTTTGAGGCAATCTGACTTTGTCAGATGCCTCTCCCACAATATCTTAATACAGAAATACAGATCTGGCTGGAAGGTATACTGAAAAATTTGCGACCAGCAAAGATGCGCATTTGGTTTATTTTGTTTAAAGAACATGTGCTTACGTAGAAAGAATTGTATTCACCACCCCATCTCATCCATAGGGTTTGACGATACCACTGTTAGAGAAGAAAAACTCAAAATAAAACCCTGTACCAAGCCGTCTGGCCAACGTGGAAACAGTAGGCCAAAGCCTCCCAGAAATGGGAGAGGCCTATGTCCAGCAGTGAACTGCGAAAGGCAAATTGATTGTTTAATGAAAGATCATGTTACCTGTGTAAAACACCAGTTTTCTGCGACGGGTGTGTTCCCGTCGTGCAACGGGCTGGGCACGCGGCTCACCGCCATCCCGCCGGCGCCGTTCGAGGAGACGCGCGCCGACTGTGGAGCGGCCGCGCCGCCGCCCGACCCTCCACCGCCACACTCGCTGCCCGACGCGAGCCTGCACCAAAAGAAAACACATATAAATAGGTAAATCATCATCACCGCTGAGTAAAATTGGTTGAATGCGATCGCTTTGACGGTTGGTATTTGGCATCAAAGTGGATGACCAAATCGGATTTTTTACTTTCAACATTCAGGTTTGGGTTTTGGGATACCAGTGTGTTACCATCAATGCAAAAAGAAATAAAAAGATGCCGTTATATAAAAGCGACTTAGAAATATTTTTAGTGCGTTTTTTTTAGAAATGGAACCCATACCTAGAAAAGTAAAACCTTATCTAAATACATATTTTCATAAAAATAGAGCGGTATTCTGAGATAACGACGTATTAATCTTTAAATATACGTACAAGAAATATTCGTTTAACATTTTTAAATAGATCACTGTATCAAAGGTAGACATGTTCATATTGTTCATGGCAATTATAAAATATACTAGTATTTACTCTGTAAATAACAAGATTCAGTAGATACGATAACTGAGTTTATTTAGATCTGAAACCTATAAAACTAGAAACAAGTATTTATAGGTCAAAAATACAAATTCAACGGTGATGTAACTTTCAAGAGCGGAACAGATAGAAAAAACCAGTCTAAAGTCAATCGAGACAAGTTAGCATGTATCTATGATGTCACCGATTTGTATTAGGGAAATAGCTTTTTAACCGACTTCAAAAAGGAGGAGGTTCTCAATTCGATTGGTACTTGTATTGCCAAGTAACATCATCAGAATAAATTACGTAATTAAATAAGGCTCTACCATGCTTCGTGTGGTTATTTTGTAACGTGCAGTGGTAGAGCTAACGGTTAAGAGACTAGACTAGAATTGAGAAATCGAGAGGTTGGTATCTAAAACTCTACCCACGTGATTACCGACGTGAATTCACTTTTGACCTAAGCAGGCCGTTGGTTGGCGAGTTTTACGAGAATAAAGTTGATGCTAGAAACCTATTGGCATTATATATAGAACATTTTAAATCATGGTTTGATAACGCTTTTGCTAATCGCTCCTATTACCTATAAGCTTTTTCAATCCAAGTGTAAAGTCCAAGTAGCCTTGTGAAAACTACAATAATACATAGTAGGTAACAGATATGTAATGCGTATGTGCATTTTGTAAACAATAATCGTATGGTGTGATGATTGACGTAACTCAGACAGAATACCTTGAAGTGCCCATAGTTAATATTGGAGAGACATTTTTGCTCATCTACGATACAAATTCAATTACATATAGTCAATTATCTCTAGTGAAAACTAATGCTGAATAGTAGACGAAATACGTAAGTAGGTAAATTCAGAGAAAAATATGACTAAAATATTCAACGTCTACAAAAACATTAGAAGTTTCACCCATTGTTTTACTTGATCTTTACTGATAATGAATTATACCACGTAACAAAAAGTAGTATGACATTACCTAAGAGTAGCATGCAAAACCACTACTTTAATCGGGTCACTATTTAACAATTTGGTCATAAATCATAAGTGTTAGTTTATTTTTATAAAAATACTAACACGGATAAAAAGTAGCGTTTTAGTTATGTGTGTAGTAGTTATCCAAATGTAATGAATACGATACGCTAACGAGTGACCTAGTGGCCGATAAGCAATACCTGCAACTTCTCATGGAATTGAATGCAAGGCGAAAATGTAGCAACGTTGTAATACACCAATCAACGATCGTAGTTTCGCTTCCCAAATCTGGGACGCGAACACAATACATTATATTCACTTTATACATGTAAGTACGATTGGTAGGTACAAGCGCACCGAGGACGGTTGTTTTTGAACAATGACGATTCGGCGAAAGAAGAGTTACGCGTATCTTTCGGCTTTTAGGTTTCGGTGCCGTCAAAATGTCGAGAGTATCTCGAAGTGGGACACTTACAATGCGCGAGATTTGACCGTCCTGCGAGACTTTCACGAACTGTATTTCGATTACCAAATACGCGTTAGAATCTGTGTCAGTTTCATCACCGCACTGCATCCGCTCACAGTCCGCGTGCGGTTGCTTTTTGTGAAGGCACACATAGCGCCTCAGTGCTAGTTAACTGGATACTTTTTTGGTACTCTAGAGTTTCGAGTGGGCGATGTGATATTGTTGAATATTATTTTTATACAAACATTGCTTCAGTGGAAGTCAATCAAATTGAAACTCCAAGATTAAGTGTCGTTCTCGATTTTATTCCTAACGACTGTGGACGTAAAACTTCTGCCTAGTGTTCCCGGAGCCTATAGGCTTTTAGGCTTTTTTTTAAGACTAGCCTATGAATTAAGGGGCTACAGCAGCATAAAACCTAAAAAGGCTTTTAGGCCTTTAGGCTAGGCCTTTTTCATAGACTTTTTTTGTCTACCCGAGGACTATAGGCTTATAGCCTTTTTGTAGGCCAGGTGCATATTTAAAAGGCTTGAAAGGCTAAAAGCCTATAAGAATTTTGAGTTCTTTAGGCTAGGTCTATTTTATTTATTGTTTGAGTATAATAATCGTCAGCTAAATTATACGATTTCAAATATTTTTTCAAATTGCTTGACTATTTAACTAACTTTTGGGTGTGCTGGGAGACGCCTCTGGCTGTCGTCTACTGTACTCATAGTACAGAGAATACCCGTGTTTGAGAATGTTATTAGAACACATCTTACCTAATACTTCGGTCTTTAAACCGCCCTCAAAGTCAAAATATCCAAGTATATAGGTACTATGTATTACCTATGCTTGATGTTCTTATGGATCAAACTTCTAATGTGGAAATGGAAATAGATAATGACATTATTAGAAAAACTGCTGCAGCCATGTTTGCAAAGTTGCAAGAATTTTCACCTATACTGCGGACTTATTATGTTAAATTTTCTGTCGAGTTGGATCCAAGACTAAAAATTGATTATACTTCGGAAATGAATGATGAGGACCCTAACGTGCTGACGTCTATAACCTTATTTTATAATAACAAATATCACCTTCAAAGTCAAGAAGGTAATCAACAACCTGAGCCTTTTAGATTGTCGGAATCATCACCAGCGACGCCAGCTAATAAAAATATATTTTCTTCGATATACAAACGAAGAAGAAGTAATGACAGTGAAATATTCGTTTTCATTAAATTCGAAAATAAATAAAAATAAAAACAATACAAAAATAAATCTGGTTTAATTCATACTAAGTCATAAAATCTGAATAATGGCTAATTGGCTATAGATAGCCTCTTAATAAGCCTGCTACTTGAAAACGACTTTAGTCGCTTTAGGCTATAGGTTTTTTAAACCTAAAGGTCTTTTTTAAACCTATAGGCTTTTTTAAACCTATAGGCTTTTTAAACCCATAGGCTTTTTTTAAACCTATAGGCTTTTAAAAGTCTACTATTTTATCATGGCCATCAAAAATAATTAATAGGCTTAATTTTAAGCCTAAAAGCCTATAGGCCCCGGGAACACTACTTCTGCCTCTTTGTCAGTAAATTGCTGGTGTACCTAATGGTTGTTAATATTAGAGGTGATGATTTTCTATTGCACGGATGAAGATTTAAGTACGGACAAGCGCATTCACGAGAATGACACTTCCTTGACGTCTACCTGGAAAACCTGCCTGTACCATGACCATATTTAATTTAAAGTAACTTGAGCTTAATTATGCCAATATTTACATGAAAACAATGTCATCGGTGGACGATTTCAGTGAATACGTTTACTAATTTAAACGGTCTGGACTTCTAGTGAAATCAACATACTGAGCCCATTGTAAGATGTGTAATCAGATTAGTTGTTATCTTACCACTTAACTGGAATTAGTGAACACTGAGTCACACGAGATACTTAGTTAAACAATACTTTGGTAAGTATGACAAATGTCCAAGGAATATACATGTAATCCTAAATAGATAAACGATAGAGGGCGGAACCTACATGAAATTAACCTGAAAAATAATGGACATACTGGTTTGCGTTTGAGCAATGAAATTAAGTATGTCAAACATAAAAAAATGTCACAGCGCTAAATAAAAGTAGGCTAAGTGAATTAATCGACACGACCCAGAAACTGCGACTGCGGAGAGGCGTGTCTTCAGTGATATGATGTTGAAGGAGACGAATATTTTTAACACTTCATAAATTTAACATTTATTTACGTATTTAATTGTTCTGTGGATATAATCGCGACACATGTACCATATCATTTAATTAAAATACCTACATGTATTCGACAAGAGGGTCAATGAGATTATTTTGCAGAACGAGTGGTAATGTAAATTAAATACTTTGATACACGATTATTGTAACGTTACAAACTTTTTATATAGTCGGGTGACAGATAAGATATCGCACATACCACGATCACTCCGAGGTCGATCAACAATTTGCCACTGTGGCAAATAGAGCGGCCCGACCGACCTACATTCAGCTTCAGTAAACCGCTCCTATGATGATTAACAATAGGTGAATCATCATATCAACTCATCTATTACTTTTGGCCTACATAGAATGTCTGTAATAACTGAATCTTGTCATGTATTTAGAGTAACACTAGTAGAATCTCGGCTTCATTTGTAACATATTGATGAAAAGGTTGCGGTGAGGCGGATGGCCCTTGCGGTCGACCACCCACTGTCCGGACCACCTTGCTCACTACAAAAAACAACTATTATGTATTATTGTAAGCGATAGCAGTTTGTCAAGTTACAAGTTATTTATTTGCTGAAAGTCTTTTTAGACTACATCGGCTAAATCAAACTGCCTGACGAAAGTTTCAATGCACTTTCCATAATACAATACATGACGTACTAAACGCTTGAAAAAACTATTTTATTATGGAGCTTTTATTTGAATATAAAAATGTAGTCTGGGTATTAAATTAAGAAGTCAACAACCCGTGAAGTGTTGAGCAATACACATAGTAGGTGTATCATCGGTCTCCCGTGGTCTTATTATAGATGTCACCCGACCTGCTCGCATCCTCTTCTATATTTAAGTTCTCCCGACGCCGTTTCACTACATCATTGAAATCGGTTGGTAAATCTCAAGCCGTAAGTAGGCGCTATAAAACCCGGGCAGAGACTGTCACATTTAAGCTGACTTATGCCTGCCTACGCAGGGAGATCCGTCACATTTACACCGACATCTGTTGCGTCAGAGCGTACGATTTCACTCTTGATACAAAGGAAGATTTCTGCACAGTGTATTGTATATGCAATTATCTTGATATTTTAAATTCGATACACCAAAGTGAAACTTTTATTACCATATACTATGTAGAAGTGTCTACAAGCGTTGCATAATTGGTCATTATTTCATACTTTTACAGCCTTAGAGTTATATTGTGTTAATCATGTCATTGCAATTAAGGTCGTTATTAGTATGAACTAGTTTATACGTAGGTATTAAAATAAATTTGTCATTGGTTTTATTTTATAATAACGACTAACGAACTTATTTAGCTCAAACAATTAAAATGGTGGTTTTCCGCAACACAATACATAAATAGTTACATATATTATCCTTTAAACATTAAACCCTGAAAAGGTTTACAATAACGCAGTACAACCATAAATTTGCAATCAATATCAATAATGGCGGACACAGAGACAATGGAATCGGAATAAGGACGATAGAACAATGAATGTACTGTGACTGTGATACGCATATGAGTGGTTTTATTTTTTCAAACGGTGGTTCGTTGATGCAGCGGGCGTGCCAAGGGGGGAGTTACGAAGTGAGCAATGCCCTCTTAACGATGACTGCGTGTTGTGACTCAGACGGCCTGAGGACGACCCGACATTATAGGGTCCTCGACTGGGATCTGAAGGACGATTTGTTTACCGAGAACGCAGTCCTACGACGTCGGCCTCGTTATTGCAAATATATCTTTAGCATAATGTTTTGTTTGGCCACAATGTGTCAACTACAAAGAGAACTAGGTATTTACAATATGCTTCGATAGCATAGCGCAGATATTTATGTCTACAAACCAGACGTGTTATAATGTGAATTTATTTAGTTATTGTAGATTGTTAAAGGAAATATTATGTTGAACTAATTTGCAAAAAACAATTTTTTTCAGATTCCTAAACAATAGGTTTGTGATATATTTTGTCAATTTTGTACGCGTTACTTCGTCTGGCTGTTGGTTTAAGTGGATGCGAGGTCACCACACATCTTCCATACGATACGAGTAAGCGATTCACTATTCTGTGGACATTAATAATAGAGGTATTGTATCATGTCCGGTGGTGACGCAACAAGCCCAGAAGGTTGCCTATGCGATACGGAGAGTGATGTTTTCAGGTTAGATTCGGTTTTTTAGCAACTATTTGTTTCAAATGTTGTTCGGTAAAACAGCAATACATATACTTACTTATAAAAACACAATATTATTTGCATGAATTAATTAGAATATTTGGTAGCCATACCGCATACGCGCAGCTAGCATTACCCCAGACCCCAGCACCATTAGTACTCGTATATAAAATAAATACTCATGTACATGTACTACACTACCTAACTACTTATCCATAATAATTGTATACAAACATCAAGTTACATTTACATTACTAACAACGTTTATGATACATATAAGTAACACTACTCTATATAACCTAACGCTCGCCTCATTGATCTCTAGGTTTGCGCAAAGGGCGAGCTCGAGGTCATAATTCGATTACCGGGTCGGGTAGTGTTATTGAGTTTTCCTATTAAGAAATTCTCAGTAACAGCACCGAGAATTAGAATGTGCACCCGGTAGACGACAACAGGATCGCGTATTTACTAATATGTATACGATTCGATTACTGTTGGTAAGGGAGTGGAATTATAGAAATAACATAGATAATCCTCAAGACAGAAGCGTAAATTGCAAATGTGACGTGTGGTATAATCAAACACGTGATGGTTTCAAGGTTGAGGCAGTCGTCACCGTCTCATGTTCGCTGTAAATATAACAATAACGGTTCAATGCCATGATTAATCTGCCACAAAAGAAAACCACATTTACATAATTCAAGTTTTCCAGCAACATCATCGATAGTGTCAGTCTTAGTTGCAATCAAATATATGATACTATGAGGATTGGAGCCGTTTTTCTACTCTATATCTTGATTTTGCCTTTGGTTTGGCTGTGTACGGTAGCAACGGTCATCTGACCTAGCAAATCTGAGTGGAAAGTTCGCCAGAACCTCATCCGTCAATTAGAAGAAGTAATGATTTGCAGATGAGGTGGATTTGTATCTTAGGTTTTTGTTGGGGCCTCATATACACTATGTGGTTATGTGCCCGTAAGAACTCAGTATGAATGTAGATGACGTGATGAGACATTTATTGATCTGCCTCGACAATTTATATGGACTACATACATATTAGGGTTCTAACAGAACCTAACCTCCGCATCCGCAAACGCGTAACTTCCGCAATATTTGATACCACCGCACCTAGAGATTTAGAGTAGTTACCGCGATCAAGGCGAATTAACGTGCGATACCACGTTTTACTAAATGAATAACAGAGTTAAACGTGAAAATCCTGTTTAGTTCAACAGATTTTTACCAGTAACATCCACTCTTACGTAGATCCCCTACGTTACAAAGCCTATATTTTGACCAATTATTATGGCTTGTATGCTATATTTGTATTTTGTATGTATGGTTTAAAATAGGCTAGCGGTAAGCCTCGTCTCGTGGCATTTGCTTCCTGATCTTTGTGAGTACTACTTGAAAACCTCGAGTCTTTGGATCACAGAAACAAATTGCTTACAAAGCCTTCACCACTTCTGGTCGTCCTGATCGGAATTTGAGATACTGCGTGAGTTTGTAATTAAGGAGGAGTATGTTGTTGTTATTTTCATTGTGTGTGTATGATATATTCACTTTATATTCCGAAATGTAGTGCAGTACTTAATAATTTCGAATTTAGTAGTGAAAAACATTAACAAAAAAATTATTAAAAATAAAAAACACGACTGCTATCCGAAAATATTGTAACAAGTTTGATAGCAGACGGTACCCGTTATTTTCTATTCGATTTATAATTTTCAAAATCAAATAGGTACTTAGGACTTCGTTCTTACGCACACTGCATAAGAGCAAAGACTATGATGCTAGTGCACCAGACTTCAGTGCCGCCCTCGCCCACACTATTTGTTATAAATGTTGTTGATAAAGTTTAAGAAACGGTTCAAAGAAGACAATAACATTCCCAAGTCTTTGTTGGTGATAAGTGATAATATAACAATAAATAAGCGTTGAGAATCGGAGGTCTGAGTTGGTAACGAGATTACTAGGCAATAAAGTTTAGCGGTATGTTAATAGGTATGTAAGGTATCAGCGTTGCACACGAACGCGGAACTAAATGCCACACTACCTTTATTTGTTCGAGATGTGCGAGGACGTGCAAGGTGACCGCGCTACGGGCCTACGAGTGTGGCTACGAGCCGATACGAGATTGATTTACGTGTGTGCGTGTGATTGTATATGCTATGTAACCTATAAAATTTTGCTGTACATTGAAAGGTCTAATATCTAGTAGTAAGTACAAAATTAAGGGCTTTTCCATCTACTTACATGGCGTGAAGTCATAATTTAGCTATTAATTACATCTTCGTTTACTTCTTGACTGATTTATTTTCTATAGATAGATAGCACGATATTGCATAGCTATTCAAGAAGACGTTAGACCCAGGAGCAGTGACCTTAACACCAGTGAAGATGGGCCGGGCCGAACAGTTAGTATAGGAATCTTGTAGTTCTTGTATAGCATACTTCGATTTACAATGTATATCGCATCGCAATAATCTATCATTATAATAACAAATCTATCGCATAGATAAGTGCAGATTATGTCATCGCAACGGGCGGCGTGTACAGTACACGTGTCAAGTTTTATTGATGCATGCTTACATTAGGTATAATAATTTTGCAGGGGTAATAAAGTTAAAGGAATAATATTAAATTAGAAAATCAGATACAATGGGTGGAGGTTCGCAAAAATAGCTCAACCGAGCTGGCTACTTAATGAATGACTGAATTTGTACTTTCGGTCGCGGGAAGAGATCCGTATTTCAAATAAGCTTGTGTTAAAATGGCCATTGGGTTTTATCGAATATTATGGTATAGTTGAGAAATGGACGTCGTTCCTGCTTACTTAGAGGGAATTGTGTATGTGGGATAGTGTGTATTTAGTATATTTAATGATGAGTAAACACAGCTCTTGGAACATTTTTCTCATTTCTGTGACCCACAGAAAACTACTCTCGAGATAAAAAAATAGGCTAAGGCTTGATTTAATAACAGCGCGTTTTACAAAAGCGTGAAACGTAAAAATTACTTTGATATTCAGCATGAAACCTATTTACATTTTCGTGAATTTAATAAACTAGGTATAGGTTGAAAATATAGATTTAAAAACTTAACATTACTGAATCAGACCCTTAGTCGGTTTTGGTGAAGGAGTAGAAAACTAAACTCACTTTCGCATTTCTGCATCATATTTAGTCTGATAAATAAGTATGTTCGGGTTGATCACTCTTAGACTAGACAGTCTACACTGTTATCACCTTCGGCCTAGAGCCTGTCACAAAAGATTGATTGGCAGAGCAGCTGTTTTCATGACTAAAGAAGCTTATACGATCATATCATTTCCTATACGAATATTTGCCTAGTTTTCATTTTGTAGCTGTCCCGTAATGTAAAACTAATGAAAACGTTCGAAAAATAGACAAGAAATTGAAGAAATTTTTCATCCAGTACAAAAGCAGTTGAGATAATTTTTCAGTAAATGTACGAAAACGCAAATACCTTGTGAAATCTAACGCCTTTGCAATTAATTACATTTAAAAACATATTAAGATTTGTTGATTTACTTCCTGATACTACCGGCAGTTTAAATAAGTATTATGTGCTTATGTGAAAAAGGAATATTAGTTAAAATAAAACATCCAATATACATCTAGCAATGGTGTGTGTGGCTAAAAGCTAAAAGGATTAATTAAGATAGTTATTAATAAAACAAATATACCTATATAAGTATGCCGATTCTGTTGTTACATAATGCTCTACACTAGAAATTTTGTTTACTTCTTTCGAAACGATAAAGCTATAAAGTAGATCACAATTCGCATTTATTCCTATTCCTTTAAGGCTATTTTTAGTCAGATGGCAAATGAGTTGAAGTTTCTAAATTTAAATCAAAATATTTTAGAGAGACTAGCAGGATGCGCAGCAGAATCGTCACCATTGTGTAGGTACCTATACTTGGCCAAGAAACATAAGCACACATTTCTGCCCATTAGTACCTACCTATAAAACGTTATCGATTTGACATTGAAAGATAATTTTAATCAATGAAAGTCAACATTAATATATATCACCACGGACGACATGAAACAACAATTTGTTTTAAGGCTTATCGAATGTTAAGATTATCTACATAGGCACACATAAGTGGTTACCGTTTCCGTGGTACATTACTACATACATTTACTTTTAAAATCCGCGACAATACAGGTGACTTTGAGTTTCTACAATTCAATCAACTACTTACGTAAGGAATCGATGTCGTCTTTAAAAAAATATAGCTGCACTTTTTGCTTCCAAAAAAAAATTGTAAACCTGTATGGCGATAATATTGGTAGTGTTTAATCCGCCTTTTCCCTCTGCATTTTCCTATATGCGAGTGTTGTACGTAATCAATTAGCTTATTGCAGTCTCTGTTAGATACAGCGTGCTTCTTCTGTGTTTCCAAATCCAATCCATTCCAGCTATTTGTTTCGAGTTGTTAGTCAAGCTACCACCAAAAAGGTCAAAGCAAAATACAGTATTATAAACCTATACCCAACCCTTTTATTAAATTTTATATCTTTTGCGTCTTCTCTGAACAAAGTCTCACGAAACGAACGTCGATCATTGTGTGAACATTGTACTTATATTAGTTTGAAGTACTTAAATAACAACATAAATCATTAAACAACAGTTGCAAAAGGGCGACCAGGAAGTGTACACATCTAGAGTTTACGCTATATTGTACGATTTATATCTACTAAACTCTGGACCTTCTCTAGACATCAACGTCAGATAGACTTGGCATTGCTCCAACGGCGTATCAGTGAGCAATTCTTATTAGAATATTACGAAACGTATCTACGAAATACCTACTAAACTTATATTTTACACTGGTAAATGCTTCAAAGTGCTTTTACATTTTTTTGAAATTTAAATGTCAGCTAAAATAACCATATCCGTCTAATTTTAAATGATTAAGAACGAGTAATCTCGTTGTAGCGACATTACATTTCCGGGTTGTAAATTAAGTTGCTATTGGGCTTTAAAAGCCGGGAGTCAGTACCACCGCCAACGATCTTGAAGTTAAGGAAACGAGACAGAATTATAAAAGCGCGCATAACCTCTGCTGTCGAGTAATAGAACGTTTGGCCTCGTGAGGAATCGAGCGATGGATCGACAAACTGAATAATGGTGAGACTACGTAGTTACGTCATGACCTTCATAGGCTCGTGCTGTGACGTAGACGAATTCACGCCTACCTGTTTGCACGTGGCTCAATAAAAGCAACGTTATACTTATTAGCGATACTGTTCATATGGAAATTGCAATTGAAAAGTAGGTATGTACCCAACTTCTTATTTAAGTCTTAGAACTTCTTTACTTTATTGTAATATACATATACAAATAATCAAGCAAAGTAAATTGAGGTGTGGCGAATTAATTATGCCCTGTGAATAAGATGAGCAAATGTTAAAATAAATATATTACTTAAAAATATTACGTACTTCAGTGACGAGCCGCGCGCGGTTTGCTGATTATACCTAGAAAGGAAATGACAATATTGTTATAGTGATAAATAGACGGTGACTTTGGCGGAGAGGCCTAGGATCAAGGCTCATACTACAGAAGATTATCATGGGCACCGCGGGCGAGGATAAGCTGTAAGGCGGAAGCAGTCGCGCGAGGCCGAGGACGAACGGCCAATTCTGATTCCAACTGAACGCACGGCAACTGAAGCGGTTTTGCTTGCAACAGTTACATTATTAACCGACATATTGCTTTTTATGCTTGATGCTCTTGTTAACAAGTTACACGAGTCAAATAGAAGTGTATATAATATCATATTAATATGTCAGACGTCATGTATTTCATTTGGTGCCTGGTGTAAATTCTTTATACATATAAGTATGTATACTATCATGATTTGAGTTTGAAACCCAGGCTAGGAAAAGTAGTGTTACTTGGTTTTCTTTACCGAGATGTGGATAAATGTATGCGTAAGTATATACAATATAATTAGCTAAGAAGCTTCATCCGTACGATACATGTAAAGAAATTAAAATGGGTAAGATACAATTCTCATGGATTTTGCTTTGAAATTATTACGAAGTCAGCAAACATGTTTTAAATGCAGAGTGATGCCAGCAAGAGTTTGCGCGGTGCTTATGTAACCTCAACACATACGCACGTTAAGGTGGGCGAATGAGGGGAAATGAAACTGACACGCGGTCCGCGCAACTGCCCCGCCTTGCAACGAAATACACCATCAGTATTTGGCAACACTACCATTGGAAAGCAAAGACATCGATATTATGGCCGTGTAACGCCGCATGCAGACACTAATCTAACTAGGACAGATTGATTTATAACTCAAACAAGAAACTGTGCCACCTCGGCCCTACAGCAACGAGTTCTACATTGTTTTACCATGAATATGCAATCAGAAATGTACATAAACTAGAAATTATATTTAATGTTAACGATTTATATAATAACATATCATGTATTCTCCAGGAAGTGACTAAGGTCCCTTTGTCTCAAAGTGACAAGTCTGAACTGACACGGCCTCAAATTTTATTGTCCTATGAATTACTAGATGGCCAAAATGATTGGCGGAGCCTTGACTTCAGCCTAATATAAATTGTATGACCCTACTTCCTACATCGTCGAGGGTCGTCACTGTCGATTGCCTTTAATTCTATCTAACGACTTTGATGGCCATTTAAGACCTATTTATGGGTATTTAATTCATTGCTAGTCGTTAATGTCAAAATATTGTCATAATTTTATTAGTTATGTTTATTAAACAGGAATTAAGTGACACTATATCAGTTACGTTACCACGATATAAAACTGAAACCACGGAAAGAAAAACGCTTATTTACGACCCAGTAGGATTGAACCAGCAAGGAGAAGACGAGGTCGGTACATCTGTACCCGGAACAATAAACTGAAACCTTGTGCTTTGTTTAGCAAATAGAAGCTATTACATCTGCGGGGTCATGTTAAATCATTGAATAACACAATAATTTATAGTAAAGCATCACGTAAATGCGTAGTTTCAGTCAACGTAAATCTAACACATGTAGAGTTACAGACATACAAACACTTATAGGAAAAGACTATCTTTACCTTTAACCTTAAAATATGTAAATGCAGCTGTGCCTTTTTGTAATTGTATCAAGCACTTAATCAACTGAATAAGCTATTTATGGTAGGCTCGGTTATTCTTGATGCGAGCTCTCGTAGCCCATGGTTACAAAAAATAATTTCTAGCCCTGACACAATAGATCTCGGGTGGGTGTAGGTGTGAATGCAATAACATTGTGTGCATTGGTGTGCGTGTGTCATGCTCGCCACAAGCAGCAGTTGATACCAGCCAGCTCAGCACCGGGCATCGAGAACGCGACCCGGTTCGCTGTTCGAGAAAGCATCGACAAAACTCGGTTGAGGCCGCGCACACAACCAGGCGGACGTACACTTTCAGTCTTCGTATGCGCACCGTGTGTTTATTAAGAAATACTAGACAAAAACGATATAAAACGTCCGACTATTACGAAAAGTGGGATTAAACCAATACTTACGGTTTATGTACAAAATTACACATGGTCGTATTCATATTTATAGGTAATTTTGAAATAAAACTGGCGTTTAACGCAGCCCTCTGGGTTCTAGCATTAAAAAGTAGACAAGATTTCTAAAGTGGTTATTTGGGCACAACGTTATAGTTTTACTAGATAATTTGTAAGAAATATTTGCAAACGAAAATTACTTCTTATTAATTGTGCCACTTCTTAATGCACATTTCAAATGTTAAATTTATTTTAGGGTTAACCTTTACTCTAGCAGCCTCGATGTTGTTCAATACTTAAAATAAACATAAACATACCTACGTGTATGTCATACGGGATGTATTTTTCCAAGGTGTTTTAATGTTAACGCTAAATTTGACCGTTCTAAATAAATTTGTTCAGTTACGTTTACCCTTGAATTTGATGCCCCCGTTCTACTTTCCTACATCTTAACAATTCGTTAATCACCATATGTTTGGAAGTAATAAATTGGAGCAGGTGCAAATCAGACAAAAGAACTTACTAAGATAATAACTATATATTATGCAATAATATTCTGATTATATCTTAAAACAAAGCATCGATTTCATTAAACGTTCGGAATTATTAGGTATGCTGTCAATTTATCAACCGATGCATATTATAATTAAAATACTTTCAAAACAGTGTTAGCAAAAAAACCGGGTCAATTTGACATCGTAATGCATTTGACCTAGATGGAAAAGAGAGGCATTTGAAAAAAAAATGAGCAAGGCCTACGCGTGTATTATACGACTTAACAATATTTGTAGGGCAGTAGAGTACACGGCGCTTAACCAATCTCTAGTTTTTAATTCACAATATACATGATAAGTAAAAACTATTAACAAAAACTATTCTTATTTTGAAATAAAAAAAAAGCTGATAAAGCTAGTAAGTATTTGATATAATGAACTGAGTATTCTAATTTAAAATTACGTAACAAAAGAACTCATATGTATAGATGAATGCAGTTACAGTGGTTGATTTTGGATCATTCTGTACAGTAAGGGGCACAAGGTAAAAGATGGTGCATTGAAAATGGCCTTAAGCCCAATAGCGATCTGCGACCGCGCTGCTTCCTATTGGCATCGAGGCGACAATGCCACCAGCGCGCCGTTCGGCTGCTACGAAGGTGAGGTGACAGAGCTGCAAAAGGTCGATCACCAATCCTTCGTTATCTTCGTAAGTTTGGTCACGAGTCAAGTTTTATAGTAAGAGCAACTACCGCACATTCATAAATTATTATCATGTGTATAAAATCTCATCCGTATTCAATTGGCAAACTTAAGTGCATGTTTATGTTAATATATTATGATGCTAAGTGAAGATCAGTAGACTGGAATTTGTTGTTATAATATCAAATATCGTGTCTGACTGACAAGCACTGACTATGAATAGGAAAACCCCTGAGTGAGTTGGCTTACCCGAGCTGCTTCTAGGAAAGTCTTGTGATATATAGGCTAATATTATTATATTATTGTAAGTATACTTATCTAGTATCTTCTACCTTTTTTATAATTTAACTTAGGTCTAATTATAACCAGAATGTGCTTAACTAAGCTAACAATAATGACACTAAAAGTCATTAAAAGAGTAAAACAAATACTACAGTTTTACGGGTCAATCTGGGCTGCCTACCTGTGGGAGGCAGAGGCCCGAAAGGCGTAGGGCCCGACGAGTGGGGGAGGACCATGACACAGATCCGAACTCGTCAGTAATGCTCGGCAAAGGCCTCGAGATTCGGTGGCTATATCATCGATTCCTCCACGCACCATACCGAGTTACGCACAAAATGGGTCAACGCGCTCGTCTCTCCGACCAACTTGGAGTGCGCGCGATGTCCCCATTCCAAATTGCTCCCTCGGCAAATTAACGCTTTACGCCACTGCGCTCCAAATCAGTTACGGATAAAATAATAAATATATACCCAGCACTTGATAATCGATGGGCTTTTCCTCTAAAACAATTATTGATATTATTTGGAGGTGGATGTTGCAACATTTTTGGCTGAAACTGAAAAAAGAAAACTAATTGGTAAATAGAGGTAATTTAACTCATTCTGGGTGTAAAAGTTTCTCGTACATGAATATATCCAACAATTAGCCACATAAATAGTGCGTAAAGCGGCCAGGGCTCGCAAATCTGCAGCGAGTAGGTCTTGCCATGGTTTCATGAACTACTTTTAGGTGAGTAATAATACCGCTTCGGCCCGTTACAATGTTGCGACATTCTTCTGCTTTGCTTTTAAAAAGGATATAAGAACTGACTACTCCATTTACGCAATTAAAATTATGTTTTTTGAGTAAATACAGCTGTTGATTGAATTGGTGCTCAGGCAATAAAGTGATTATAGAGTCAATTCGTAGGTTTATTGATGTATTAATTGAGCGCATTAGTTTTTTTTCGGTACCCACTGGATGGTCTGAAGCTTAGGGGAAGTTTTGAAGCTATGTGCTACCCATTCTAGATTCAGCAGAAGCATCATTCTGCTTCATCTAGAATGGAACAAAATACCTTTACCTTTACATGACATGATATTATACAAGCAAAGAGTGATACCTAGCTAGACGATTTAGGTAGATACTTTTTCATGCCCCGTTTCAAGAACCCTGTATGGTAAGAAGAAAGAAGAAGTCTGAGAGGAGAACCGTAATTAAGTCTATATTAGTAGTACCTATAGACTAGCCATAAACTGCATGCAAAATAATGCAAGACTTATTTTATTAGGGTTCAACATTCAATCCCAGCAATTGTGACAGTGACAGGTAACATATTGGGTAAGCATAAAGAGAGAGTGAGTTTCTCTTCTCAATACGTTTCTAATGTCATGGTTTGAGAACTGAAAGTGAGTGAATGAATTTATCTTCTAACATACTATTAATTTTAAAATCTATTAGAATAAGTACTAAATAAAATGTAAAATATGATTATGGAACGTCTACAACTTTAATGATCGAACATGCGATTTTAAAAGAAATCTTAGATGCTTAAGTAGTGTGTTGGTGAAACTAATCGAGATCATCGCACAAAGAGAAGGCGCCACGCACCGGCACCGTACCGAAGAAAGACGACGACGGCGACGTACTTTCCATCCAGAGAGACGCTATATTCAAATTATGAGGTTTCACCAAAGAAATGGCCACAAAACAAAGTACGGCTAGTGTTTCCATATTCTTTTATAAAAGACAAGTTCTACAATAGAAACTTACAACGGCACCATTCAGTCCGATTTCCATTTTAAGGACTCCTTTAGGTAGAATTAGTATCATGAAATTCATTAATAAAAATATGATGATGAGGGAATTTAAAAGCCGAAACTTGCATAGTACAAAATTCGAGATTCAAAAACAATATAATTATTACTTTAGATGGATTTATCTCTATTCAATATTTGAGTTAAACGTTACGGACGATTGGACTCAAAGTGTACCTATCTTCCCAGACAGTGGATCATCTTACTGGTTTGAGAATTTACGGTATACCACTGTAATGTCGACACGGTTCTATCAGAGACAGCTCGCAGCAATATCGATGCTATATTTGGAGAGGATACGACTAACTCAAGTAGTGTGCGTTTATAGTATAAGAGTTCTTGTAGAGGGAAGTGGGAACTGGTCTTGAAGAACGAGGAAGGTTATGTTCTAAGGTAATTTTAAAGGTAATGTTAGACGACAATGCTTATTCAACAACAAGGGTATAGGGTTATTCACTGTCACCATAAATCAGATTATTTTTATTAAACGCCAGGACGGTACGTTCTGTAAAAAGTTGAATGATATAACAAGTTATGACGTCATACGGTTCTATTGTCAATAATTTACTGTAGGTGGTTGGCGTTGAGTGGATATTGAAAATTAATACAAACAACAGATTAACTACTGACGTAATTTTTACAGCTGTTTCCTTGTTTGTTGTTTACAAGATACAATAGAAACTACCCTATTAACGTCTTGGTTTGACAATAATTTACTTACTATTTTAGGTTAAAGTAGAGTTCGTGTGTGTCTTCTTAAGGAAGAGAGTATAATACTTTTTCTTAAAAAAATGCCTATTTGAAATTGACAATGAAATTAGAAATATCATGCTTTAATAAAATAAGCTACCTTCTGATATACCAATACTGTTCTACTGATATACACACAGTCGAATGCACTAATACAATTCATAATTATGTTTCAGTAGGTATCTCTGTGTGGGTAAAATAAAAGTTTTAACCATATCAAACATGAAGGATGGCGCATCGTCAACTGATTTATCAATAACATTGAGTTATATATAACTACTTACTGCCTAAGCGACCTTAATATCGAAAATGATTCACAATAAGGTTTTGGGACAGTTTTACGATGGTTTAAGAACGGAAAAAGAATAAATTTGATTTCCCAAACAAGATTCAGTCGTAAGATAGCCTTGGCCTTGTGTAATGTACACAACATGATAATAAGGAAGAGTTCGAAATACATACGTAATGACTATATCAATATATATGCGCTATCTAAATCCACAAAGTTATGTAATAATAAGGAATAACAATTAGTAGTATTTTTTACTAGCGTTTCTGTTGTCCTAACAAACTCAACAAAATGTAGTGTACCCACAAGTACATGCTGTGAAAAGGTCATACTTCCCCAATCGAGCTAGAAAATGCATGACATAACCCTCTACTGTACTGCGTGGCTCTACCGTCTTATACAATTCTAGAAATTGAAGTAGTTCATTTGTTGTTTATTTTTTGTACATTGCCTTAGATTTATATCCAAGCCCAGGCACGAAATTCTGGAAGAAATTGTAGACTGCGACAAGTGTGTGTCCAGAACTTGTGTGCAACTACATATTCATTGTTTGTATCCTGTGTTTGGTGTGCAATAAAGAGTACATCTATGTAATGGGTGTAGTTGAACAAATTCTAATTATGAATATGTGACCTAGAGCTACACTATAATCAAACAGTATTCAGTGTTATTTCTGGTAATCAGTACACTAAAAATGTCAAGTCGTTAATAAGAATAGTGTTACTAGCAGCAATAAAAAAAATCTTATCGAAATCAGCATTCAAGAGTTCTGTGAACTGGTTTAATGACTGTACCATTTTTTTTCACTTCCTTTTTGTCAGTTATGTTATATTATGCATGAAACTGAACACGTGAGGCACATGACCATAATATGCAATAAATCATTTCATAACTGTCAGTGGCAGGACAAGAATAAACTAGATTCAAGCCAGTGCTAATATAGACTACACTATTTACGACACACAGTTTTATGACACATTAATATGAATTTACCTGACTGGTGATGAGCTGAGAGAATTCTAAATAATGAAAGGCCACTATTTTCTTATGATTTGGTATTGGATAGCAACGAACAGTTGTATTTACAGTGATGTTACCATAACCAACATACGAATCACTACGAGATTGGTACTGACTAAATCCACTTAGTTATCGCATTCCGCTGTCAACGAAACAGGAGCACTAAGAGCGGGCTTGGCCGCAATCTTTCGCTTTGTGCACGCTCACCGGCCCTCGACTAAATTGATACATTCTTGCGAAATAACCTCGCCCAATTTATTCAAACAAGCGTACTAGGTTGTTGTAGTTTCATGTTCATTGTATTAGATTTAGTACATGTATATGTTACACAAACTACAATTATATACATAAAACACGAATTAAGATTTAACGTGATATCACTGTATCTATTACAATTACAATATTGATGTATTAGACAAAAGTGTTGTGGAGATATTGTTAGTACGATGTTAAGTGGCATATCAGACCTAAACTAATATTCGTTTTGCACGAGTAAGATAATAAGAGACAAATTATGACATTAATAAAAGTTAATTTTACTGTACATCATTATAAATAAGTATTATTAATCAGTATATTATTGATCTGTTAGTTTCTGCTAAATAGCCGCTACCCTAAAGCTAACCTCAAATGTGGAAGCGATAGAAGAGAGCCTGGCAATAGTGGCAATAGTCGCAACATTGTTGAAATTCAATTTTAATTATCTAACTACCATTACATTACATTACCATTAGTTGTTACACAAGCTAAACTAGTTAGATATTTCTAAAATTTACCTCTTCTCTTTTTCCACTGAAGGCATAAAAGATGGGGATAGGTACATTTTACTTTAAACTCAAGTTTTTATAACAAAAGAATTGGCACTAAATATATCATTTGAAATCGTTATTATTTGTTGCCAAGCATAGTTCAATAATAGAATTACATATGCGAGGCGAAACCTATAATTTACTAGGTACCTACTCTGTTAGGCGTATACAAGGTGAATCTTGGTTATCGATTGCAAATTATAAATGGTATGCTGTGCTGTATACATGCTACAAGTGCAAGATTATTTAAGTAAGCAGGTACGTGGCAGTTTAACGGATTAAAATTTCGACAAATAGATATAACAGTACTGTAATCTCGATCATTACAGGGTTAACTTTAACAGCACCAATAATCGAGAGTTCAGGAACTTGGTAGGTAATATGCGAAGGATTATAACAACGCGTTAAAGTGAATGTAATTTAAGTTCAAGAGCATTGTTTTAAATATATCCGGGGTATGAGAGCAGTACTGTATTCGTTCCCAATAAGGGGACGAAGGCACACTTATGCTCTTTTGTGCATTCTGCGCGGCGGGTCGTCGACCGGCTCGGAGAAGCATCTCCGCAAATCTTTATTTCCTCCTCATACCTATATACAATCCTAACTTCGTATAGACGTTTTTGGGGGAGACTCGAAGGTGGCAGGGATGAATAAAATATGCTAAAATACAACTGACACGTACTTTGCCACCCAAAACGGTTCGATAAAGTTAGTACTAATGTTAAATACAGTTTTATTGTTTTTTTTTTTTATTTCATATAGTCGGAGTTATGTAGCAGTTTTATCATTTTCATTATTTACGTTGATAAAATTTTGGTTGTTTGCTAATGTACCTACTTTTTGAATACCAATGTTAACGTTAGGTAAGTTAAAAACTTTAGTAAAGTGTAAATAAATTATTTACTAATTAGTCAAATTGCTAATAAATCTATACTTATGCAAATACCTATACCTACTAGATATAAATAATTACATTAATACCTAATAATAGTGGTATACGATTCAAGGCATAATTCAATAGGTAGGTACACACAGTTGTGATGTTAAAACCAGATTTTCAAAGTTGTCTCCATAAAAAGAGAATGATGAAAAAAGTGTATTGGAACACCAAAAGGTGAGCGCTTTCCGGCCTCGGCTGACTGACTACCTGCCAAAGGAAGGGACCCATACGTTATGGTATGGGTACGGCACTCTCTTTATTGTTCATACATACCTTACATTATACAGTTTATCTGTAACATAGATCTTGTATTGTATACTATTTACAATGCAGGTAAACATTAAAACTAATTTAATTGTCTACGACAAAAACTACATAAAATGAAATATAGCTTAATTGCGTTAACAAATAAAGAAAAGTATTTAGTTAATACGTTATGTTATGAAGTAATGTTGTAAATATTGTAAGTTTTAAGTAATGAAATAATCTTGAAATAAATGTAAATGTTCTTTCGATATTAAAACGAAGCTATGCTAGAAGACATAATGTTTCAAATAAAACACGCCGTCAACCAAGCAACAGAGGGGTTCGTCTGTTTAGTAGGGTAACGTCGATGCACGAGGGTGCGAAGGAGGAATAAGACAAAAAATCGAAATGCTGAAACCAAAACTTTAAGGGTGTTGTTAGAGTGACAACAAACGCAGGCAAAATACATATAAAGAGTACCAATATATTATGAAATGATTTAGAAAATGTTCATTATAACTAATGATAATGGTTGCAGTAAAAGTGACTCGATTTCTAAGTTGCTCCCTCTACCTGTCGTTTGACGTTCAGCTTACACAACAAGGAAAGTTAAATGCGCGTGCGGGGCAAAGCAACTTTCGCCCATTGTAGAGATAGTAACTAAATTAAATCAACATAATATAGAGGTTTTGTTACCCAATATTCATAAAAATGCAAACAATACGATACGGAATATGAATCATATAAAAAATCATACATGAAACACGTCCGTTGGCTGTTTAATCTGCTCGTCGCAAACACGTGAGTGTTCTTAATCATGTAACGACCCAACCGACGAGAAGTCCTTCGATGAACATGATAAAATAAACTAGTTCCGCGTTGACTCCAACAACCAAAATAGCTCACCTGGCTAAGGCCATTATACGTTCGTATAATCCAATTTTCCAAAATAATTGCACCACTTCGATAACACAAACAAACACAAGTCTAGCTATAAAAAGTGTAATAGTCCACTGAAACCGAATAACACCGGTATGCGAAAGTGTATCACGTTTGACAGTTTCACTTCACCACATGGCTGGTAAGTTGTGCGCTGCGACGTGACAGACGTACAATACGTTCGACGACTGACGGCCGACTGACGCGACTGTACACTGGACTCTCAAATGCCGCCACTGGGGGAGTCGATTTGTAATATGAATGTGAGCGCTTCTCTCACCGTTCGCGGAGTGTGGAGCGGAGGCGCGGGGTCAGTGAGGGCGGAGCGCCCGACAGCGGGCGCCCGCGGGACAGCTGCGCAGCACAGACCCTTTCTCCGTTCAGTTTCCATTGTATTGGTACGATTTGACGGTTGTGAGACTGTCCAAGAGATTGAGATTGTCTTATTCAAATGTAGATCAGTTACCCTTCAAAATTAATTCTATTTCAAAGTTCTCTAAGCCCCTGATTTAGAAATGGATGAGTTTCATGATTAGGAAAAGTATGGCAAAAAGCAGAAATATTTCAGAAGAGAGTAAATTGTATACTTGGCCAAGTAAGTTCTGTGGTAAAAGCAGATAAGTAACTATTTTTGAAACTAAAACTTAAAAAACTTAACATGCAAAATGAAAGAAAAACAAAATAAGAACATAAAATGCATGATATTTACAAAGAGATAAAAATACTGCAGCAGGCCAACAATGAGATATCAAGCTCAAACATTCGAGTGTCGCTTAGTTCAGTGCACGTAGGGAGAAGTTGTTGCCCCCGAGAACAGAGCCTTGAGCCGCTCTGTTTGACGCACCTCACAAATAGACACCAAAATATTATTTATTACAGATTTGCTTTTAAATTAATTTTCACGCAGAGCATCAAACCATGCATGATTTGATGTTCTGTGATTAATCAAATCGTACATGTTAATCATTTACTAAATATCAAAGTTTCTGGCACAATGGATATTGAGATATTTTCTTATTAAATAAAACAAAATAATTTCGACTGGCTATCAAATGTCGACGATCGTATAAAAAAGCGAATAAAAATATACCATAACATACATACAACATGGAAATAGTTATGATTAAACAAAACAAACAACAAAAGCTAAGGTACGAAGCAACATGCTACCATCGAAATCAAACGAGTAGTCGATTTGTAAGGCCGATAGGTCATAACGAGTCCATTGGCTACCACAACTGAATATATAAATAATATGACCGCAAGGGTTAGTCAAAGTCATCGAGTCATCTCGCCCTCAAAGGCGGCTCAAACACTCGTCGACCTTGGCTTGTGCCTTCAGGGTTAACCTCCCGAGGGGAAAAAGCCTTCGGCCTCGGATTCCAGAACCCACCTTACCTGCTCAGATCTTTGCACCTTTGTTTAACTTGAATCGTTTTTTTTTAGCTTCTAAAAAAACTTGGTATAGGTACGCGGTGGATTTAATAATGAATGACTGAGAAATATATTTCACAGATACATAAAATATTTCAAGAATTGCCATACAAAATTCAAGCAATAACACTACAAAGTGTACACCCTCAACAAATTAATTCCGAGACATAATCTAAGAATGGAAGTACAAATTGGAATATATGTATAGTAAGAAGCATGATTGCAATAATTTAACATTATAATAATGGTATATCAGTCTTGAGCAATTCCAAATATCTGTTTCTGAGTTTATTAATGGCTTAATTCAAAATTAACTTTCTGAAATCTCTGGTTCAGGTAGTATACCTATTTGTTCCAATGATATCAATATCTTTGGCCTTTAAATATATATATATGTCATTGTATATTCATAGAAATGGGATTAATAGAAAACGAGAAATACATTTGACATAACTCCAAATATTCAGAAGAATTCTCGTGACTCGGTTTAGTTAGGTTAGATAATGCAGTCAAAATAGAACAAATAAATTGGTTGAACAAATAACTTGCATACATTCGCATAGAGAAAATTGAAAATTGCGGATCTTAAATACACCATATAAAAGAAATATCATAAGTCCCCATAGATCGGACTTGTGTATTTTTTTAGGCAAGGACAAAATTGAAGTACCTATAGTAAATTCTTGCATTTTTCTGGTAAACAACAAAAGTTATCGAAAAGTAGGTTAGACAAAGATGTAGATTATTACAAAATTAGTCCCAAACTTTTTTGTGCGAATCACCATTTGGGAGAAAACCCCTTTTCAAAATTTAAAGAAGTCATATCTATAACATACTAGCTTTTGCGCGCGGCTCCGCTCGCGTGGATGTCGGTTCCCGGCAATTATTCGATTTTTTCTCAACGTACAAACCTTCCCTGGAGTTCCACAAATAATTCAAGACCAAAATTAACCAAATCGGTTCGTGCGTTCTGGAGTTATAGCGTCAGGAAGGAAAACCCGACTTATTTTTATCTATAACATATGAAATTACTTGTCACCATAGTATGACTCACCAACGCAGAACTTGAGAACTTGAACTTGCTGCTGAACTTGAAATTTTGATAGAAGATGCTTTTTATGTTGCTAGCATCCATACTAATATTATAAATGCGAAAGTAACTCTGTCTGTCTGTCTGTATGTTACGCTTTCACGCTTCAACCACTGAACCGATTTTGATGAAATTTGGTATTAGGGTAGATTAGACCTTGAGAAAGGCCATAGGCTATGTTTGGGCGCGATAACCGACATCCACGCGGGCGGAGCCGCGGGCAAAAGCTAGGCCCCTATAAATGATTTCTGGAAATTTCGCTTAGGAGGTTCATTCATGTTCATCGCAGGAATTTACTTACTTAATTCAAAATCTTAACATTACAATTTTTTTTTTGCATTCTCATTAAAAATTTTAAGTTTTAATTGCATTCCGATTACAAGAAATAGCAACTAGTCATAGTTAAAACCAGATTGTTGTGAAAATCTTTTTACAACAGCATCAGCGGAAATCTGTAAACTTATTAAAGCAAAACCAGCGACTGGCTACTCGTACAAGTTATAATTTATACGTGGGGTACTTAGTACTTAGGTAGCGTGTGGCAGCAATTTGCATAATGTGTGTTTGTTTACTTCCGACGGGCATTATTATGTGGATGAACGGCCGCTGAGACTTTAATATCTAAGAGTTGGAAGTTTAATAGAAATTCATTTATCGGTCTAAACTAAACAAAAATTTCACTCTACCAATCTATAATGCCCGATTTGGAATTTCTTAATTAGCAATACGGCGTAAGGGAAAGTAATTTAATTGCGCATTTCTATATGTCGACCTAAGTATGCATGGAATAAAGATAAATGTGATTATAAAACCAAATCACTTTTCTATAATAATATAATAATAATCTAGTGCCGTACCCAAAGGGTAAAAAGAAAAACGGAAGCCTTCAACTAAGAGTCCACAGTCACCTGTCTGTCACCAGACTGAAGACTGAATTATGATAGCTTGACCCTGGACACATTTTTACAGATTAGGTATTTTTTTCTGTTATATATTAAGGGGAACTCTATTTATAGAGCGTAAAGATCCATCCCCCTTCCTCAACGCATAGAAATTTTTCATTTCTAAATGTATATCTAAGCTTAATCCGCTTCTCAACATTATCACTCTTCCCCATTCATATGGACCCATTACTCGATATTATTTATCAATAAGGCTTCCATACAAAGGGGCGAAAGGCTACCCAGGTAAACAATATTCTTTTAGAAACTGCACCAGGTGCCACAGATCCGCCGCTCACACTTTCCACGATTAACTTTCTCATTTACAATGCGAGTTGACCTTTCGTTTCTATGGCGCTCACTCCAAAAAAGGGTATTCCTAATAATGCAACAAAGGGGAAAGTTCAGTTGTGAACTGAGGGCTGCTTTATAAGGACTAAATTATCTAATTGATCTAGTTTACGAGGCGTATCCTTTGGGATACTTTTTTTATTTATCCAAGGTTAAGTACCTCAATATTTACCAGATACCAACTTTGTGATGTAATTGATATGCATCTCTAGGGTGGTTTAGTTTGGAAAAACTGAATGTTCAGACGGGACTTGAATCCAACACCAGTCCCTTACAGGGGGAATAAGCTGAACACACTGAGTCACGTTTAGAGCATTCGAAATTCTCTAATACGATTAATCATACCAATTATACCGTTATAGGGGAGACGCTACCACCTACGCCAAAATCCAACCAAGGCGGAAGTGGCCACTTAGAGGTCTGCTCGCAAGCTTTCAAGATGTCCCTCTGACTAGCAGATGCACACTGAAGGGCAGGCCTTATTTATCTTACACCCTGATAACAGAGACCCGAGACGGCGCGGCGTGCGGTTTTCATCGGTCCGAGCCGACATATCCGCCGACGGGCCTGCTATTCAGGAGTAAGACCGCACGAAAAATTAGACTAGACCTTATGTAAATGGATATTCGCGATGATAAGCCGGGCGCTATAACATAGCACCATAAATAACAAAATAAATTAATTATTGTCTTGGACAGTGAACATTCTCAAAGCGATTTCGCAGTTGCATTCAATGTATGAACTTTGGAGCTCGAGGTCCACTTTAACTGGTATGCCTCCGAACCTAGAACTAGTACCTACCTCCCAACGAAAACATCCTCCACGAGTCACAACTGTGTTTTTAGCAGGACCAGCAAATACTTATTAGTCAATAATACCAATATTACATTCTAAAAGTATGTTAGAGATTTCCTAAAACTATCACTCAATATCGCAACTTGTTCGGTTAAACGTGAGACTTGTGCATTACTGCACAATAGGTTTATTATGAAAATTCAAATTTAGGTTATAACCTACATTAAAGCGAAAGGAGGGCATTGAGAAATCAGTATTTTATAGAGAGCACTTAGTTCATGAACGATGTCAAATACCTACACGATTGTTTATATCGATGCACCACCACAGCATTTGCGTTCTTAATATTTTATTCTGCTATGTTAAAGATTATGTATATCTTGCATTTCAGGTATGTATTAAATACAAAGTACATGTAATACATAACCTAATATACAATAGTCTAATATCTCACTCAAGTGGAAAGTTTGCTATCATGCCTTAGTGGAAATCTATGATAGTCGTGGTTTCATAACTTACTTTTAGTTCTCTGCGCCTCACGAGCAAAGTGAATATGCTTGGAAGGCCTATAGAATAAAATAAAAGTGTTATGGAAAAAGA
The DNA here is from genome assembly GCA_914829495.1 of Eilema sororculum. Lineage (NCBI taxonomy): Eukaryota > Metazoa > Arthropoda > Insecta > Lepidoptera > Erebidae > Eilema > Eilema sororculum. The sequence goes on along the minus strand of OU618543.1, from coordinate 11,507,203 downwards.
TAATTGTGGGCAAAGTAAGTAATCTACTGCTGACTTAGATTTTTGTCAGTTGTATTTATTAGAGATGAGAAGCGGCGCGAACAGTGAAAGTGCATCTCGCACATTGTCTGCGCACCATATTCAGAACATTTTTCAGCAGCAGTTAAAAAGAGAGAAATGCAAGAAAGCGCCTTACAAGCAGGCGAAGGTATAGTAAAATTTGAAAGCGCTACACAATAGCACGTTGTCGAAATTGGAAAGTTGTGTGGCGTGCGTCTATTGCGTAACAGCTCTTACGAGCTGCGGAGTGACGCTGACGAAAGGTAAGAAGTGACGTCATCGGCATGAAAGTGCATCGGCCGGCGCCCCACCAGTCGCCGCGGGGCTAGCAAATGCACGTGCGATGCAGTGCTGTGCTTCCTGTATTGGAGGACTTTCTATTGGGAAACCACCACGGCAAGCACTCAACTTCTCCCCACACCTATTAGGCAATTTGACTCTCACGCATGGTAATACGAAACGAGATGCATCTGATTGAGCAATCGTTTTTACAATGCGCTAGCTCAACCGATGACACGGTGTACCGGCTATTTGTAAATCATGAACGTGTATTTGGTGATTTCGAGTGCATACCTACTTACTGTCGACCATTTAAATAGGTATAAGTGTATAACTAATCGTTGGGTAATATTGAATTGAAGTAAGAGTTTTGATTTGTTTAATTATTTTTAAATTTAAAACTCAATGTTTATAATGTTTTAATGGTGTCGATAGCATATCTGTTAATAATGCAGTACATTAGCTAATGGCTACTTAGTTTAATATGACCTTACAAATATAATATCCACATAATGACATCGTTATGGTTTTGTAGTTTTTAATTGATACTCTATACATATACCTACTACTCATGGTCACCAAGTTTTTTGCTGTACCGCGATGTATTTTTTTAAATTAAGCACACTCAGCATTAGATTGATGCTAACTTGCCAAGTTAATTTTACATTAGCTATCACAGTGTTTAAATAGTTATAAGTTTACAGAGTGGTCAGAACAGCTTAGTGCTGCGATGGACGCAAAAACTGCTGAGGCAATTTTGATGCGGTTTCTTGAGTTAGAAAGGTCTTGATCCGACTTAAAATCTGCTGATCCATTTGTTACTGCTGCAGTTTATTGAGTACAACCGGAGATAATTATGACCAAAACCAAAAGTCGCGATAACGAACATCAACGCGGGCCAAGCCGCGGGCCTCTACTAGTAGAATATTAGTAATACTTACACTTTTATTGTACTGCGAGGTCAGCGAATAAATATCTGCAAAACAATAAAAATGAAATATAGTTATTAAAATTAACTAAGCTATAAATAAAAAAAAATATAAAAAAACAAAACAAGCTTTCCTATAAAGGATCTGTTGTAATAAAACTATAATGTTAAATTTATGCAAGGCTTGTGTTGATTTGAAAAGCTTGTATGATGTATCGCGCAAGTTCGTTCTCTGTTTTGCGTTCACGCTACAAGCTTTAAAAAAATATATTTTCCATTTTCTAGTTTCAGCAATATCACGTAGCACTAGAGTGATTAGGTACCTGAACCAGCCAAACGAACCAGTCTATCTTGTTTAGTTCAGAAATTCCCAAGACCATCTCCGTTTTCAGACCCTGAATACCACGTTATATCAGAGAAATGGACAATACAAATAAGCCCAAACTCGATAGGTTTATCCAACTAAACATAGTTTAGGAGTTCCTATAGCCACTTTCTGAGTCCATGGTCAGACCCTGAATACTATGTAATATCTAAGAGTTTTTTTAAGAAAAAACAAATGAACCCAAACTCGAAAGGTTTATTTTGTATAGCTTAGAAGTTCCTATACCTTCTGACTCCGCCTTCAGACCCTGAATACCATAAGAGAATTTGTTTAGACAAAACAAATGAACCCATACGAGGGTCAAACTGAAAGTTCTTAGAACTGGCCACTTATAAACAATATAATAAAAAAATAATTCTAAAATTTGAAAATAGAACTCTTTGCCAATATTACTGAGTATATATTTCATTCATTTATCATTTGTTTTACGATTTGGCGGCAAATTGAAAATTGTCTGTGTCACGTTAACATGAATTTAACACGAGAAAATTTTCGTGCAATGATTTTTTATGACTTTCGATGTCATTTAAGTCAACAAGAAAGTTATGATAGACTACGATTGGCCTTTCACGATGAAGCTCCATCTCGTGCGACTGTTTACAACTGGTTTAATGAGTTTAAACGTGGTCGCACTAATCTCACTGATGATTTACGTGAGGGACGGCCTTCTACGGCGACGACTGAAAATAACATCTGTGTTGTGCGGCGTATGATAGAGACTGACAAAAGAGTGACCTATCAGCAGATTCGGACAAGCTTAGGCATCGGTATGAGTCAAGTGCACAAAATCCTCCACGAACATTTAGCGGTCAGGAAGCTTTGCGCCCGGTGGATACCTCATAATTTGACTGAGGCTCAAAAACTCCATCGTGTGGATTGGTGCCGTAAAATGATTGAAAGATTTAACGGAGGTGACTCTAATGCTGTGTTCGACATACTAACAGGTGACGAAAGCTGGATTTACTGTTATGATCCTGAAACCAAAAGACAATCTGCTCAGTGGGTGTTTCCTTTCGAGGAGTTGCCAACTAAAGTGAAGAGAGATCGAAGTGCGGGAAAAAAATGGTGGCCTCGTTCTTTGGAAGGATAGGTCATTTCGCAACAATTGTGTTAGAGGATCAAAAAACAGTTTCTGCAGAATGGTACACTACCAATTGTTTGCCACTTGTCTTGGAAAAAGTTCGAGAGAAACGACCTCGCAGTAGGATCCTCCTTCACCACGACAACGCCTCGTCGCACACCGCCAAGCGAACGATCGACTATTTGGCGACATCAAACGTTGAATTACTGGGTCACCCGCCGTATAGCCCGGACCTCGCGCCTTGTGATTTTTATTTATTTCCAAAAATTAAAGAAAAACTTAAAGGAAAGCGGTTTATGAATGCTGAAGAAGCGGTGGCTGCGTATCGCGATGCCATTGAAGAGACCCCTAAGGACGAGTGGGCAAAGTGCTTTTCCCAGTGGTTCCATCGCATGCAGCGGTGTATTGACGTGAATGGACAATATTTTGAAAAGATATAATAAAACTAATAATTGGCTAATGTAATCAGTTTTTGATTTTCTAAGAACTTTCAGTTTGACCCTCGTATACGATGAGTCGCATTCAATTTAAGAGTTGCTATGGCCACCTTTCTACTCCATCATCAGACTAGCTCCATGGTATCAAAATTGGTTGCTTCAAAATCAAGTTGCAAGATTTCACCCGAACAAATTACAAAAGACTGCTCTTTTTATTTCCATTAGGGCACACTACAGGTTGGGGAAACCCAAGTTCGATAAGAATCATTGATCATCGGTATTTTTCAGTTTGTACTGATTTTAATTTTGATTATTATCTATGGTTTTTAAGAGCCGCGAGAAAATCAGAGAATTGCCCGCAACCGCGGCGGACGCGGGTTTTACCGCTCCGTGAGTTCTTAGCCTTAGGCACATGTAAGTGGGCAGGCCAGTCGGGGTCGACCTCGCAAAGCATACACTAACCAAAAGGGCAGAACCACTCGAAACGGATGGATTTGCATGAAAAGACAGTAGAGGAAGCTTGTGAAGTATGTAGAGATAGAAGCAGATGGCGGACTGTTGTCTCTATCTACTCCGTAGGGAAAAATGTTTATTGAGCTAAGCACATGTATGTAAAACTTCTGATAGATTACGTGGATACATAGCTAAGTTCAGTGTATGATATACATTATATAATTAAAATAAGAAAATAATAAATGCACAAAAGCATAAAAGTATAGTTCTGTGCTCATTACCAGTTTGAAATCAATATAAACCGCCTTGACACTGTTTGCTTTAACAGATCAACGGATGCGTTGTCAGTGTAAAATATGTTATAATGATAATAATAATAATTGATGATTTCTGGTGCTTTAGAATATAACAATTTTATTACTTTAGTTATAACGCACATCTTAATTCCGAAAGGGGGTAAAAAGAATGGATTAAATTTCTCTAATCCAGCGTCCAATCAGGCAAATTTTAATGGCTGTATGGTCGCTGCTTTAATCATATTTTTGATACCACTTAAATACGGTCTCTCGTTTTCATATTTCTTGTCAATTATGCAAAACGGGGAGTAGTTTTGAATGGGGATATCGGTTTACGGAAGGATTGTAAGCAATAAATAGCTCGTAATAGTCATGGTTGTGTAACAGTAACTCGAACTAGCTCTTGCCGGGAAGTCTTTTCATTTTCACTACGTGATTTTGTAATATATGTCAAAATAAGACCGTGGCCAAATGTATACGAGACCCCACATATAACTGAAAGAAAATGATCATTCAAAGCCGATGGTAACTGGTAACTAAATTATCCCTTGAATCTCCACTTTTTTAAGCCGAATCTCCCATACATTTTGGGCTTTAATATTTATTATTTTCTTCTTAAACTATCAAGTTAATCAAAACCCTTTTGTGTATGATGCAAATACTTTTTACCGCCTACTTCAAATGAAAAGAACCAGACATTTTTACCAAATCATTGCTAACGCATAGAGCATCTTGCAATAAAATATTTTTGCCCTAGTTCAATAAATATACTGCAGAAGTTTAACTGTTATGCATGAACTCAACCCTAATAATATTCTGTACAGCCACTCACAATTTAAATACAACATAGAGGTAACTGCAATAACCAATTTGTACTAGCATAATAGTAATACCATGCCATACAAATGTCACGCTGATTGACCAATAAGTGAGAGAGTTAAAAAATTGAGGTCTCAACGCGGGACGTTCCTCTAAGGAGTTCATGGTTGAATGGAACATGTACAGTGCTCGAACGATATGCTTCACTTTATTTTATACCTTTTCATTTAATCATAGAGCTTAAAATGCGATGGCACGGCACCAACAGTTCCTAAATGTAGGATTGAGAACGCTAGTGAATAAATATTGATTTAATCTTTATACACTCAACAATAGAGTCGACTTCTGTTTACGAGTTGGCGGCATTCAAGAAGTAGGTTGAGAGAACGCACGTCTAGTACACTCGTATATCACAAAGACTCATCATTAACTCATCGGTGCAAGATGCCTTATGATGTCAATAAGAACTCTATGGTTTGAAGACATAAAAACCTTATTTATTAAGTTAAATATATAACAAGATAATAATGGGCTACTGTTATAGATTCGCATTATTTTTAATGAAAGCGGCAGATGAGAATGCTGGGATTTTTGTCGTTTTGGAACAACTGGGAGAATTGCTTTTAAACATACCGTTGTCATCATTTAATTTCGTAATAACTGAATAGTAACAGTACATTTAGTATTTTTTTAATATTGATATGACTTATATATTTTAAATTATAGAACTGTCAAGGGTGAAATGGGCACGCGCCTGAAGGATCCAATGCATCATAACGTTTTAAATTGCTTTTGATTGTTATTTTTTTTAGTTTTATGCTTTTTAATATATTACCTATAATGTTTAAACGATGTTCAGACACGATGTAATTTTAATGAATAAATAAATACTGAATACAGAATGATTTATACAACTAGCCATGAACAAGCCCTATATTATCTCGTTTTTACTAAATACATAATGAATAAATAACGAGCTATTAGTATTATTATTATTTTAATATTTCTTGTACTTACAATTTATGATTAGTGATAACTTACAAGCAGACATTTACAAATTACTTAATCACATAATTGTGGTAGTTCAAAGCTGAATGCTTTTGAGTTGTGGTAAGTACAATTTGATGATTAATGAAAATAAGAAAACATCGTGGATATAGTTTTTCGCATATATTAATAGAAAGTATTTTTATGTTCTCGTGTGTATTCAAAAACTATTTCTCAATAGAATGTTCGCCAATAATCTATTTACGAAATGCTTTATTAGGCGTAGTGTCTTCGTATAGTATCAGAAAGTCAGAGGTCTGAATTGAGCACTTTCTACTAGAATAGTGAACAAAAGTGCTTAACCAACTGAAGTTACGATATTCAGTGTGATATAACCGCGAGCGGCCGCGCGCATGCAGTACGTACGATACAGCGATTTCACGCCCCATTCGACTTTCATAACACCCTTCTAAAACTATACAGTTCACCTACTTGGTTATGTATGTACGTATATTCTACACACTCGAAAGATAATCATGAAATAATGTGAATACAAAAATGGAAACTTTAACACAAAATTAAGGATGATATGAACAAAGTAATATGCGTTAAATATGTAAATTTATACGGCTCTAGACTAGAAAGAATGGTGTATTAACGTACACTACACCGTCCTTTCGCCACAATGTTTAGGTCGCAAAGGTGAACTACGTCTTACCATGTATCGAGCACAGTTGCATACACAGCTACCTAAAGTGATAATATTTTTTTACTTTACAAAAAATATATCCATATAACACACGGTTTTCAATTTAGTTCTAGGCATAGAACAAATCCATCCCTTATAAAAGCGAAAAAAAGGTTTTCTGTTACGCTTTCACACTTCAATACACTGGAAGGATTTAGATGAAATTCAATATTGAGATTTTTTTTTTTCGTGCGGAATTCCCCTCGGATACCCCCCCCCCCCCTTCCGGAGCCGGAAGAGGAGGTTATGTCGGACTCGAACCGACTAAAACCGCACGCCGACTGTGGGTCTTGGTGCTAGGCCGGAGGTGAGGTTGTCATAGACATATCCCTCGCACCCCGGCTGACCCAGGGCCATCCCTTACGGTCTGGCCCTCCTCAGGAGGGGGGACAACGGTGTCCCCAACTCGCCCCCGGAATGGGGAGGCGCGCTGGGGTGACAGGCGGCTCCACCCGTCACCCCCAGACCTGCGCTCATGGGGGACGGAGGTCAGTCAGTGCCCTAATATTGAGATAGCCTAGACTTTCGGGACTAACTAAGGCTATGTTTGGTGATCCACATGTATGGCGGAACGGGAAACAGCTTGTGTTAACATAAACTTACTTTAACTAAGCAAAATGGGTTACGGTAGTTATTTAAAGTAACTAAATTATCGATAACAATCTCGCTATTTGCTCTTTACAGCAAATTAACAGATGCAACAGAAACTTGCATGTTTTACAAGTTTCTAATCCTGTTGATTAGTTATAATGTGTTGCAAGTTATGAATATCTAACAATCTGGCTATGCTGCATTTTCTGACAACTGCCTACCTAGTAGTTGGTAAATTGCAAGAGATCTCTGCGAGAAATACGTTCACCGTCCTAGATGCGCGGTACTTTCGTTTTGAAATCGGCGCGCACAATTACCCGTATCGAGACAGAAGCGGACCAGCTGCAATCGAAAGCTATCCCGTGCATTCCTGTGTTTCTACTAAATAAAATTCTCTCCCCCCTTAAATAACAGCTATTTTATTCAAGCCACTGCTCATCAAGAGGAATACAAGAAAAGCATTCTATAAAAAAAGCAGTCAACTCGACTCAACTTTCAATGACTTTCGAACATAATCAGTACCTACTATTAATAGCTGCATAAAATACACAGTAGAAATTTTAAAAGCAAAATTAACCGTGCAAAAACTTTCGTGTCTACCATTTTTGTTTTCAAAACATCTCTATTGAAAGTTGCGGGGGAAAAAATTTCTACTGGTTGTGATCGATGATCGTGACAACTTTCAAAACTGTACTGACTAGAGACAATTGAGAGCTACGTAACCTAGCTGTAAAAAGTACCGATGAGTTTTATTTGTCAAAATAATCTAAATTAATCCGAAGAAACATGCAGTTGTTACGCAATGAGGCACATTAATGATAAATCAGAACTCTATGCTTAGTATTTGGCCTTAGATACAATTCGAGAAGGCGATGGAGTGGGAAAGAGTTACGTTCTATATTTTATTGCAAAAGAAATACATCGCAGGTTGCTTTCAAATTTCTATATAGAAAATGCAAGTTCAGAGTTAATTCTTATTGATAACAGAAATAGTATACTTGAAACAGAATAGGCACATTAGTTTCGAGTTGCATGAGATTCTAAGTTACCTAAAATTTTCAATAATAACATAAGAAATGGCAAATCTTTGTAGGACGAGAGTCAGTTAAAATGTGAGATACACGTCATTAAAAAATATAACATATAAACAATTTATTACTATAAAAAAATAAGTTTGCTGTAAATATTAATAATCTCTTGACTGAACTAATCGTCTTTTCGTTAAGATCTAAGAGGTTAGAAAAGTAAAAGTATTTTTATTTGAACGATCATTATTGGCGATAATGAGTTCATTTGATCGACTTCTCTTAATAGATTGTTGCCAATGCTATATTCTAAATTCTACTTGATTTGTTCACATTTTATTCACTCGTATAACGGAACTAGTATGCCGTCAATGTGATGAGTGACAAATTATTGTATGCACTTTATCGAATTGAGATTATTTTCAGATAAACAGAAAGATTACAATAACAGAATTGCGTATGGAAGAAAAAGGATTTCTTTGCAGGTGCATTATGTAGGTACTTTCGTTCTCATGATGTTTCCCTCGAATTGAGTCAGTCATGTATTCAGATATCAAATATCAAAAAATGTATTGAGATAGTGTTAGGCACGTTATTTCAGTTACAATTTTTATTTTACTTTGTAATCCGATGATTCTTTATTTAACTTTCATCAATGACCCGCTTTTTTATTTCCTTCACTTTCCCATTGATGTTTTAACAACATTTAAAAGCATTCTAAAATATAATCAAAGTAATCGTACCGAAAACGACAATTCTTCCGTATCCCCTGTTCATGGTAGAGCTGTACTAATCGCGTTTTTTTTCGTTTGTTATATAAAAGTATTGATTTACTTAACTAAATTCAAACCAGAATTAGAAATGTTCGTTAATTAAATGGTAGAGACTTGCGAGAGCAATTTGTGTTGAAAGTGTTGAGAGTTAATAACCACTCTAGAATTGCTCTCTCCATTTGCAATCTTGGATACAGGGCCGTCATATTCATATCATACAGTTTTCTCGATGAAATGGTGCATTTTCAAAAGTAGCATGATTAAACACTAGCAAGAGGATTGTTTTTTAGAAAATTAGAAACTACCTGTTTGTAATTTCTTTTCTACTATTTAAACAGTTAAACAAAACGAAAATACAAATTGACCGCAGATTCAGTTTTCGGAGGTATAGGACTTAATTGCGTTGTATTCATATCTCACTTCCGTGAGAATATTTCTTTTCTCTTACAGAACGTGAAAGAATCTTTTCCATTTGGCTAATCACGGTTAAGTTATATGAGCGGCGTTTGTCTAAAACATGTATACATGTTTCTCGCTAAGCCTCACTTTTGCAATTGGTGTTACACTAACCGCTAAGAGAATGTGACATAATTTCGCCAGCTCTGTTGTGTGGGCTTACAAAAAGAGCATATAGTAAGTAATATGTGTACATATCTACTAATAGTATTCGATGTCACAAGTTCTTAGAAAAACTATTAATTCGAGCAATGATATAATGAATATCAGTGATTAGTGACATCAATTAATTGTATGATTTTTTGATGATGACAATACATATGACGTAATGCCAACAATTCATATGGAGAAATATAAAAATTATATAAAAAAATATTTCTCATCCAGGAGATTTTAACAGGAACGATATTAATGGTGCATCAAATTAACACAAACGGACATGTAGCTTTTTCATTTATGCAGTGAGCGTGCGCCAGATTTTATAAGCGATCTCTCCGCACCCTGATCTAGGTTAGGTGGTCGACATCGGCGGCAGCGGCGGCGGTGGCGTATCGAGCGCGTCCGATGTTAACCTACATACATCGGTGGCACACTTACATCAACTAAGTTGGGGTCGAGAGCACCCGTACACGTAAAATTCGTGACCCAGCGCCCTCGCTTCCGACCTCTCGTTGTATTTTAAGGTTCCGCTCCAGCAAACTTTATTTAGACGACAGATGCTAGGTTCACAATATTAAGATGATTTACCGTTTAGAGTTTTGCAGTTAGGAACGTAAAATCTAGGGATGTCTATGAGACAATATCTATGCTCCGATTGAAAGCAGATGAAGCATTATGAATTAACAGTAGTAAAGTACAGACAACGTTACGTAACTACACGCTACGTTTCATGAGTTCAAGTGCACTGAAATTTGTAAACGCTAGAGCTTTGATAGCACTAGCATTACCTAGCATAAATGGGCTGGGCCCCTTCTATCTAGAAGAGGTGATGGTATATTAATATATTAAATATTCGACAGCCTCCGTGGCGTAGCGGTAGTGAACGCGGCCGCTACGCAGGAGGCGCGGGTTCGATCCCCGCTCAATGCATGTATAAATATGGGTATTTGCATTGGTCTGGGCGTACCTCGGAGAGCACGTTCTATGGCAGTCGTTACGGGTAGTTGGACCCTCAAAAGTCCAAGTGTGGTCTAGCTGCAATGCTTCGGCAATCGCTTCACAGAAAATATCAAAGTTTAGCTAAATCCGCAGTTGCAGACTGATAAAGAATCCCCAGACTCCAAGCTGAAAGCTTTGGATGCGACTGGGATTAACGATAAGATGAAGAAGAATACAATATATGAAATATTCAACATTTTTAAAATCACAACACTTATTTAATGAGGTAACCAAACACATTAGATTGCATTATAATTTTAGTTGGTATTCGTCGGGCCATATACCTCGGACCTAAATCGCAAAATATAAAAGGCCCTGCCACGCGTCTATTGTTTTATAACAATCTTGGGTGAATTTCAGCTCATCCACTGCAATAGCACCCCTGTTATCTTCAAAATATATCCAACAAAGGTGTACTGAGCGTATAGAGAATATTTTGAGCACAATTTGGGTCCAAGATTGGCTCAAGCAATACGGTCTGATGTGTGAATAGTGTTTAATAGCTTAATTTACAAGGAAACCTATTTCATTTTTATTTACACAATCCTATACATATTTTCTTAGATAACAAATTAATAAGTTTAAATACAGAGAAGACTTACTAACAAAAGCAAACTAATTAATTATTATTCAAAGTTAATGTTCATACAAATCCGGAAGTTCAGCGTTTATTTACCAATCTCAAAGCTAACGTAAATTTTAATAAAAAACATAGATACAAAATTAATAAGTAGGTAAATAACTACCTACATTGAAACTTTATGAAAGGTGTTATCGTGCGATCCAGACAGGCAGGTGAGCCCTAGGGTCACGATGTGCTTCAACACAAGTGGTCAGGCTTATGCAGCGAGGGTCGATGCCCGACCTGCATCGGCTACCACCAATCGATAACCTGATTGCACTACTCGAGTAACACTTGTAAGTCATGAATCATGATTCATTGATATATATAACCGAATTACAAATGTTTAATTAATGTATAATCTCGACACGTTTTCACACTGTCCCGCTCGCAGACTGCGAGTATTGACTTTTAGTATAAATCGAGCTTCTTTATGAATTTAAGGGAAGGTTCATATCTGACGGAACTTGCGTCGCGTATTATCGGTCGCGTAACGCCAGAACAGACAAATGTATAGAAAAACAGTTGACCGTTCACACTCAACCGATGTTACGTTAGTGCGTCGAGTATTATACCTCCACGTGATGCACATTGAGCAACGAAGACGGCAGCGCCTCTCTCCCATGCCATCATGGGAGAGAGGCGCTGCCGTCTTCCCTGACGCTTACGGCCAACTTCGACTGTAGAGTGTAGAGGGAGCAGCCCTGGTGAGGCTTGCTTGGAGGCTTTCCGAGTATCCCTCTGATTAGCAGATGGTACAGTGTACAACATCAGTTACTTAAGAATGGTAATACGTATACGCTTAATTTATGTGTATAGAGAGAATAACCCTAGTACGATGCGAGTTGATGGGACAATGCAAGTGTCCGGGTAAGCTTGGTCGTCCGCGTGCAATCCGAGGTCGTCGCCCTGCGCGCGGACGAGTTAACCGCGGAATACTGACCCCTCTCGTATCCACCTATCAACAATACAGTTCAAACTCGAAACACATTAATTTAAAGTCTATTTTACAACACGTTACATTTACCAGTTAGAATAAAATCACCGTTTTGGAAGTTTAAATACAATTATATCAACAGTAGTAAGTACACGTACAGGAAGCCCTTACGTGAGCATCGTCGTTTTTGAAAATTGTCCGGTGTCGACATTTCTCTTATTCAAAAACAATTAATATTAGTCATAAAAAATACTGCAACGAAATCAATAATTGTTCGTACGTTCCGCATAGCGCATGGTGTTTACACATTTGCGGCGTGTTTTATAGGTAAACACCGTTTAATCACAATTTCTTAAGTAGGTACTTTCGATGACAAATTGAATAGAATATCTTGGCCAGTAACATAACAACGGTGTTTATTTAAAAAATATTATTTGATGCTGTGTAGTAAGTTTAACTGGCGATTCGGAGGAATTAGGGCAGTTGTAACTAACCAAAATTCCTTTTCTAACATGTGCAATGTTTTGTAAACTTATGAATTTATTTATTTTATAGATATATTAGATGTAGGTACTTATAAAATTTATACAGGGTATAAACACACCATGTAGGTATAATTTTTTTATTAGTAAGGGCCTTAAAGATTTTGGTGCTGTTCAGATATGGCGGTAACCACGCGGTAATGTCTGAACGGTCTAGACGGTATTGATATCTATGTTACCGGAAATGTATGAAATCTAGGAATTGTATACAAATCCTAGGAAAAGTGTGTTAATACATAGAATGCCTGCAGTTCCACCGGCAATGTGTGAAATAAATGGGTTATTGTCTATATTTGCGGATGATTTTGTGGAAAATTTATATTTTTGAATGAATAAAAAAAAATAACCACGAAGATTAATGCGGGAGCGGAGCGGAGAGAAGCTCCCGCATTAATCTTCTAACCTAATCTATCCAAGTTAAATTGCGTGGTGTGGACACTGCGCCCCGACCTGGATATATTATAGGTTCGAAGACTGAAGCAAAAGCGAAGCTCCAGCAGTGGGTGCATTTTTTATAACCACCATTAATTTTCTTTGATACCATTTCATACATTACCTGCTGCGCACTCGGCATTGTATAGAATGCATAGGCATTGTATAGAATACCGGATTATACAAATTTTCCGGTAAAATCTATATAAATAAGAGACAAACCGCGCGGTTTCCGCCGTGTCTAACCCTATGGCCATGTTACATAAAATATAGGGCGTTTTAACTCCCAGCAAGAAATTTGTAGCCCAGCCAACTTCAGTTTAAAACAAATAATGGAAAGGACAAGTAGGAAAATAGATCCCGGGTTCCAAGGAACTATTAATTGCTTTAAAATGTCATTAAATTAGCGCTCAATACTCAGAATGTTAAAAACAGTTGGCAAAGTAATCTATATTATAAATATCAATTGCTGTTCGTTAGTCTCACTAAAACTCGAGAACGGCTGAATGGATTTATCTTATCTTGGTCTTGACATGTTTGTGGAGGTCTAGGGAAGGTTTAAAAGGTGAGAACAATTCGAATAATTGACAGGAACCGACATCCGCGCGGGCGGAGCCGCGGGCAAAAGCTAATATAAAATAAAAACTACAAGCGCGTTAATGAAATGCAAATAAGTGGGCTGTCACGAATTTTAGTCATTGTGTCAGTGATGGAGATAGTACGGTTGCCCTCAGAAGTTGCTCAACACTAACAAATGTACAAACGATCTTTACATTTTTTGTTTATTATTATTTTATGTAAAGTTTTAGGGCTAAGGTGATCAATAACTTGGAATGCCCATACTTTGATTTAAACTTTAATCCAGTCTCCTAGGGATTTAAATTTGAAAAATCTTACTTAAGTACTTAAAGATACACAGGCACAATGATACATTTTTCTAACCAAAAGCAGGTGTAAGATATTTCGTACTTCATAACTTTGTTAATTCGTGACTTCAAAACAACCGTTCTTCTCTTATTTTACCGTTAGTGTTGAAATGCCCAAAGATTTCAAGAAAAATTCAAGGTGAATTCGGTAGTTTAGGCTGTCTTGATCAGTTAGCAGGGTAAATCAGTCAGTAAGTAATTCTATTATGTACTTATACTAGATATATGCCCAATAAACCCCGTTTGGCAGGCCTGGCATCCGTATAGTTTTATTAAACTATGAACTAAACGTATCTTGATATTCCTTTGAAACAGATTTACAGTTAACTGTCAAACCATTAACCGCTAACAATCAATGGCCCTAAAAACATTTATTAGATAGTGTAGTGTCGTTGTACTGAATTGGATCGAGGTGAAACGATGGCAAATACGATAACAAGTATGATAACGAATATCACAGTTATATTGCAAAACATTTCACTCCATCAGCAACGAGGCACTAAACCATTTTATAGGCTTCAGTAGAATATGCCTTTTAACTTCTTAAATTCCATGCTGCGAAAAACATTTTTTTTTTATAAAATTAAGCATCATCCATCACCATTACGAATGAACGCTTGTCATCGAGAGCGTACGCTCGTGTAACTCGGTATTGGCAATCTCGAGATATCTAAAAGCACCAGTAGCGCAAGGAACAAACAACAGCACCTTATTAGCAAAAGGCACAGCGTATCACACCGCCCGTGCACCCACCGGCATCACCCCAGTGAATCCCTGTACACACTGGTCGAAGATGGCGATGGGTGCACGGCATTTCATCTCCCTTTCTATGATTGAACAAGATTTAAATATTATTTCGATGAAATAGATCATTCCAAGTGAAGTTATTGGTAACAGCACAGATATCCGTGGTTACCAGTCTTATAAATATTTCGTGCTGAACATAGGCCTCTGTTGTATAGATACTAATGTAGAGGCCTATGTTCAGCAGTGGAGACAAAACGGAACATATACTTTATTAATTGTACAGGATTGAAGTTGTAAGAGATTTTTAAAATTTTCGAAATATAACTTTTCGATAGATATCCATACTAATATTATAAATGCAAAAGTAACTCTGTCTGTCTGTATGTTACGCTTTCACGCCTAAACCACTGAACCGATTTTGATGAAATTCGGTATAAGGTGGAGATACTGAAAAAAGGACAGTCAGGCTATGTTTGGTCGCGACAACGGACCTCCACGAGAGCGCGGTCGCGGGCAAAAGATAGCATAATATAAACGAGCTATAGTTTACTATGTTGTAATATATTGTTGTATGTCTATGTAAAAATATTTTATAGAAGTAAAATATTTTGTGCGTGAAAATCAATTAGTCCACCGCAGTCTACTGCTGGACATTGGCTTCTCTCAAAGTGCGCACTTTCACCCGATCCTCCACCCCGCATCCAATCTGTCCCAGCCACCATTTTCAGGTTGTCAGTCCAACTGGCTAGGGGGTGTCTACTACATGAATCGTTAGACTGTGCTACTACCTTCCGTTTGTCTTCTCGCGGTCTCCACTCTAGGACTCGTCTGCTCCAACGGATATCGGTCCTTCGACAGACGTGGCCAGCCCATTGCCATTTAAGCTTGCTTATTCTACGAGCTATGACCTCATATCGAGTGTTGGATGACCTCATTTCGAATTCTATCCTTCAGAGATACTCCAAGCATAGCTCGGTCCAAATCCCGCTGCGCGACTTTTAGATCTTGAACTAGCCCACGTTTCGGCACCGTAAGTCATAACAGGTAGGACACACTGGTCAAAGACCTTTTTTTCGTACATTGCGGAAGGGGAGAAGAGAAGACTCGATGTAGTTTGCGAAATACTGCTCAACCCAGTTGGATCCTTCTGGCTTCTTCTTTCTCTTAGTTGTTTTACCGAGCCGCATAACCTGACCCAGGTATACATATTTTGGACAACTTTGAGCGTTGTCCCTTCGATGGCAATCGGTCTCGGTGCAAGATGTTCGTTGAAAATTATCTTGGTTTTATCCAAGTTTACACTGAGGCCGACGCGTCGAGAAGCTCCATTTAGGATGTGCAGCATTTTGCCTAGTTCTTCTAGCGAATCTGCAACTATGACGATGTCATCAGCGAACCGAAGATCTGAATCCAATTCAGAGCCTTGAAGACGTCCTCCTATGCGTTGGTGAATAGTTTAGGGGATATAATAACCCCGTCTCACTCCATACTGGAGGCCAATGGGCTTCGTATTCTGGTCTTGGAACTGGACAGACATTGTGGCTGTATCATATAGGCATCTCAGCACGTCGCTGTATCGCCAATGGTCACGACAGGCAGGAGACTTCCAGAACCACCCAGGTTTTGAAGGAGTCGAAGGCTTTTTCGTAGTCCACAAACGCTATGCACAGTGGCTAATTGTATTCATTTTCTATAATCTGCCGAACAGCATAGATGTGGTCCACGATGGTATAGCCTTTTTGAAACCCGTCTTGCTCTGGTGGCTGGAACTCGTCGAGCTTACCCGCGAGGCGATTTGTGATGATTCTTGAGACATGGCTCAGGAGTGAGATGGGCCTTGTAGTTTTTCAGCAAGGTGTCATTACAGGTTTTCAGGTTTCAACAAAATCTATTTGTAGCAAATACTTAGTTATGATATTAATGTCCGTAATCCTAACAGGTGAAAAAGACAGGCAGAGTTATAAAGGTCAAGGTTTCCCAAACTGTTGGTCGCGACCCACTAGTGGGTCGATAAGATTTGTGCGTTCATAAAAAAGCTTTTGCTGTGGAAGAATTGTATTGAGAACGGAAAATATACAATCATATTTCTCGAATTACTATTGAATTTAATATATAATTGAAACCCTTTAAATTTTTATAATGTCCGCAATTTTCACCCGTTTGTCATTGCTAAAAGAAGATTTGACGACTATTTCGGTGAGGAGATGAAAAAGCTCGACTTGTTGAATTGGATTTGCCATTCATTTCCAGATTACCTATCAACTGGTATGTCAACAAAAGCAAGTGCAGAACTCATTGATTTATTAGAAGATTCGTAATTCGCAACAAGTTATGAAAGTACTCTTCTTTATTTGCTTTGTTAAAAAGGAAAGGAATTTTCGCACTTGAAAGAGCGACCGCGCCTTTTCTTTTTGGTAACGGTTAAATTTCCTCGAGGTGCGCCCCTAGTTTGTAAAATTGTATAATATGGGTCCTAGCCCAGGCAAGTTTGGGAACCACTGATTTAGGTACTTGTGGTAAACTCGTACAACGAGTATAAATACACAAGGAAGTATTATTTGTTCACAGTTATCTCATACGCACACATTTTACAGGGTCATCGGTACCTACCACGAATCGATATTGAAACAATACAATACTTAAAATCATATAAATTACACGTTCGTTTTTTTTTTTTCATAATTTATACAGTAAGAATATTGACATAATTTGAGGTAGTAAATAAAATATTATTGCATATTAAATATAGACCTTAGATAACATTAGCTATTTATGTACTCAAAAATATCTTAATTTCTTTTTTTTTCTCCTTTCCTGACTGTACAAACAATGTGGTAAAATAATACCATGTCCATATATCACGTATATTATAGTTATATATTTATACGTGGTATTTTTTGTAATTGGTCTGTAGTGGATTGATGTAATTTCATTTGAACTAATTTGCCCATAATACAACCGGTGCCGGTGGCGGGTTCCGAATTCCGATCCGATAAATGCTAGCAATTTTTTTTTTTTTTTTTTTTATACAGGACACGTCAATTTGACTTCACCTCGCCTGATGTTAAGCTAAAGGCAAAGTCTCGGAAAGAGGGTCACCATCGTAAACATTTACCATGTTAACAGTGGTGGCACTCAGCTTGACTCAGCTTGATATAGGAGACGATTATCCGTGGGTATCGCGGACACAATTTTTCAGTTTATTTACTTATCAGTGTCCGAAGAACTACAAACGTTACGTAACTAACGTATGCTTAGTTTAGCATGTAAACCCTATAATATTTATCTATACCTAAGTACTGCTGTATTGCTATAAAATTGTAAATTAGTAGTGTATGTACTTTGGAAATATTAAAAAAAAATATTTCCAAATTACATACACTTCTGTCAACCTCTGTCTTAATCTCAGAGCACCAGCCGCCCCCTATCTCCTTTCAACTGCTAAGCTAGTCCGATGGGCACAGATAACTCTCTAAACAGATCTCTACATTCTCTACAAGGCCGTTCCGCCTCGGTCAGAATTGGCCGTAGGCGACAGTGTCTCTCCTGCCTTGGGTGCCCAGAGGCAGGAGAGGGAATTGGTTGGGAATTGCCCTCGATGTGCAATCGAGTGCAATTCCCAACCAAGCACCTGTACTTAATATTACCTTTAATTAATAATGCTTTGAATTTTCAAGTAAACAAAAAAAAATCCAATAAATTTTGTAACACTAAGTCCAACAAAATAGCTGTTCCGTAAATATAATGCCGATAAATAGGTTAGAAAAATCGTCATAGGTACTTGTATTAAGAAAATGGATTTCTCATCTCCACCTTATTACGATATGTGGTAAATAGGATACATTTTGTACTACATAGTATCTGTGCCACACTGTGTGACACACAAATCCGTATTCAGGGTAGTAGGGCAGATGACCTAGAAACTGTAATGATTTCATTTATCATTTGGAGCCTCCACGTCCTTGATAAAAGTTATTCAAGGCCTCTGCTCCCGAAAATATCCTTCGAGCGAACAGGAGTCCTTGTACGACACAATACAAGGTCTTACCGACCTCGTTACGGATATACTCGACTGGTCGCACAATCGGTCGACGGATTGGGCTTATTTTAACAAGGTTACGGAAGATTATTCAAGTAGGCAACTGCCGGTAAGGATTTACTGGCCACATATTAGGTATATATGGCCAGTAAATCCACTTAGCGTTATGATATGAAATATGGGTAAGCTAGGTAAATTGTTATGGTCGTAGATACATATTGGACTCATGACATGTAGAAATAAAACATAAACTTACGCCTGTATTCCCCGAAGGGGTAGGCAGACGTGCTAGCACCCACATTTCGCCAGTTTATGTTCAGGTCCCAATGTAATAGGTGGCGAGCCTATTGCCATTAACCGGGCACATAAAAACCTGCGATAAATACACACATAACTTCGAAAAGCATCGAATAGTCATTGGTGTGTGCCATGGTAAACTTGGGATCGAACCCGAGACCTCGTCTCAGCAGTCCATTACCCATACCACTAGGCTACCGCAGATTATGGGTAAGCTAGGTAAATTGTTATGGTCGTAGATACATATTGGAAACATGACATGTAGAAATAAAGCTTTGCCTATATCATGCTTGGATTTAATGTAGTACCTATGTACAACTTTTAATCCATTCACGACACAACTTTCATGTGTTGATGTTATTCATTTGAAGTTGATACATAAGGCTAATAATTGACGTACCTAAGTAAAATAATTACAATTAAGTTTAAATGATTAAAGGCGATTCGAGTACTTGCAAGTTGCAAGGAATGCACTCATTTCCAACACTAAATACGTTGACATTAATAGTGGCGGGATCGAATGTATTCGTAAGTATTCGATGTAAATTTTCGAATCGCTTAAAATCGTTCACACTTACTTGCATTTAAGTCAACTTTAATAGTCTGGTTTTTATAATCGAGGATTATTTTACCTATTTTCAATGAACAACAACAAAATGAAAGTTGTGTGGTATAGGCAAAAAAATGGCATTAGGTATATTTCACATTTAGGTATAGTCTTTTGTGTGTATGTAATAATTTTTTGGCGTAGAAATAGAAACCGTTAGAAATAGTTTTATTTCAATGCGAAATATTTGCGAAAACTTTCGACAAATACAAAAATATTGAATCGTTTTACCGATTGAAACTTGTTCATAAACAAAGTCGATTGTCATATAAAATCGTACAGGTTTCTCGTACACTCATTGGGACATAACTAGGTACAAAGAAACTTCAAAAGTTTCGTTGGACAGGGTATAATTCAGTTTTGTACCGAGCCCTCAGTTTTGTCAGGTTCAGGACTAGCAGTGGTAAGGTTTTTATATTTCCATAGCTTTCTTTCTATGTACCTTCGAATGTAATAGGTAAGTATATTTAATATTTAAACAAAAGATTGTTCTGCAGATTATGTTCGCTCAGTTCAGCGGGGAAAGAAAGGACTGGGACATTATATTGCGACTACCACGCACCCAATGATAACTAATCATCGATCGCGCGTGTATACTTGTTTGCCACATCAGTGCCATCGTGTTCACGCAGTTTATTTTTACTTGATCTCTGTTCGCTGAAATCCGCCCTTAGTTTCAACACTATCGTTACACAATAATATAATCATGCCTAGCTACTGATATATTATCAGTGGTAGATATTTTTTAAGAAAACAAATATAGATTCACGTGTCGTGTACATACTCTGTTTACCTAATATGTTAGGTATACATATGTATACAGAGTATGTACATCTTAAGTAAATAGATATAACAAACAATTACATAAATTACGTGAAGAAACTCCGTGAAGAAAACCTAGTCCCGAACCTCATCCGTTGCCTTCTCGTTAGCTAGGCCCCGAGACTCTTGATCGCAATATGTGATCCATCAGCTATGTTGCAGACTACATACATATGTTACCGGCAATGTGTATACTCCGGCAGTAGCAGGCAATGTATGAAATGGTATCAAAGAACATTAATGGTGGTTATAAAAAATACAACCACGTAGGCTAATGCTGGAGCTCCGCTTCCGCCTCAGTCTTCTAACCTATACATATCCAGGTCGAGGCGCAGTGTCCACACCGCGTAATTTGACTTGGATAGATTAGGTTAGAAGACTTCCCCACATTAATTCGCATTAGTCTTTGTGTTTTTTTAAATAACCATTCAGAAATATAATTTCCGCAAAAACATCGCAAATATAGACATAACCTATTTATTTCACACATTACCATTGGAACCGCAGGCATTCTATATAATAATATACATCATTGCCTAGGCATTGTAAACATACATACGTTAGAGTAAAAACAAAAATAGATATTTAATGTCAGGTACTGACTATATAAGATACGGCTAGTGCCCTCAGAAGAGAAATGAGTGTTCAAAATTAAAAAAAAAATTATTTATAATATAATCTACTTATGTACGATCTTGTAGTAGATAGGTTTAGTGCGCAGGTTTTCCGGCCTGCTTCAGTTTACGGTCTTTTGAGGAACTACCGAGTCCCTCAAAAGGTCACGGTCTAGTCGTGCCGTACATTGGTAAATAGCCATATTCATTCATACGTATTTGCTCTGAGCGGGAAGCGAACCCGCGCCCCTTGCGTAGCAGTCGCATTCACTGCCGTCATGCCGCAGAGAGGCTGTCCACTTGTCGTTCTCTACCTGTATAATGGCCCAACAAGAGCATGCCCGCAGATTTTTGTCTTGCGAAGTCTAAAAGTGTATGGACGCTATTAGATGTTTTGAAATCTGAAGTAATTGCGTGTAATACATATTTTTCAGCCTGTATAAGCATCTACCCCATTCAAAATGAAAGAAAAAAGAAATACAAATAATTTTTAGTCAATTTTTTATATAATTGTGTATTCCTGAAAATGAGGGCCGTAAACTGACGAAAACAGGAGTAAATTAACGTTTTGGCTACTTCTGCACTTTTCCTCTTATCTACTATATAAAAATAAGTCGAGTTTTCCTTCCTTACGATATAACTCTAGAACGCCTTTACCTATTTGGCTAATTTTGGTCTTGAATTATTCGTGGAAGTCCAGGTAGGTTTTTACGGCGAGAAAAATTCGAATAATTGCCAGGAACCGACATCCACGCGGGCGGAGCCGCGGACAAAAGCTAGTGTATCATAAATTATGGACGAAAGTCCATTGGTTTATTGTTCATATATCTACAACTAGACTATACTGAGTGAGGACCAATTTAAACTATCATCAGATTCATCAGCCTTATTGGAAATAGGTAGCCTATTTTTTACACGTCTAAAGTGGTTAACTTGCGTAACGTGAGTAACGAGATTTTTACTGGGCACTAAAT
Source organism: Eilema sororculum (assembly GCA_914829495.1). Classification (NCBI taxonomy): domain Eukaryota; kingdom Metazoa; phylum Arthropoda; class Insecta; order Lepidoptera; family Erebidae; genus Eilema; species Eilema sororculum. The sequence goes on along the minus strand of OU618543.1, from coordinate 11,485,189 downwards.
TACTACTAAGAGTAATAATACAATAAAATTCCAATAAAATACAATTCAAAGTAACTTAATTGTCCGTAGGAAGAAAGTGCTACATCTTAAATAATACATTCACATTAATGTCAGTTTTGTATAAGATGCAGTGCATAAGTAATAAGGTAGATGATTCTCGTGGGAACCTTCTAACGTATGGACCATGCTTGACCAGTGAGAGAGTAATGAGCACAGATTTAGAAGTAACAAAATGACAAAAGGTAAGAAACTAAGGAAGAAAAACAGTGTGGTCTTTGTCTTTGACACAATGATGTCTTCTGTGTCCCTTACCTATTAGGTCATATTGATGAGGATGTTCATACATCACGGATGTAGTGCAAAGTTTATAGGTACCTATAGGTTTTCATTTTCGTTATTTTAGTAGGTACAGCAAAAAATACATTTCACCTGCCACCATTATTTTTGTGTAGTGCTTCTTCATGAAGAATTAGTGCCATTAGTGGAGAAATATGCAATGAAATGACGCTATACTTTTCTATCCTGTTTATTTTGATAAAACGAAAATATTTATGTTAATTGAGTATAGCGCCATCTAGTGTACCTCTTCATCACGCGGTGTGGAAAAATGTAAGAAGTGTTATCAATAAAAAGTTCTGTGATTTGAAACCAATCACATATTTATGAATTTCCATGAACATTATTATTAGGGTTTTACATTTAATTTGTAACGTAAATTTAAGGAATATGTCCTTAATTTATTAGTTTTTTTTATGATTAAATTAGCATTCAATGAATTGGTCATTTTCTTTACAAAATAGTTTTACTTGATACCAGAACACTAATTCAAAGATCAAACTACAGGCACACCATCAAAGGGGAACCAAGGTAGGGTTGTTTCAATTCTAGTCTAGTCTGGTAGATCAGACTCATATTGAGCTAGTGGGATCACATTTTTAGGGCACTTTTCACAGCATTTCGCACTTCACACAGGTAATGATCGACGCATCTTATTAGTTTGCATTCATCACCTTCGTTCTTCTAGTGGCCACTTGGTTGTTTTGTCATGGTAGCCAACATCTGGGGAACCTGGGTATAACATCGCTAAATTCAAGGATAATCTTGGACCTTCTGGCTACTCGAGAAAAATGAAAAAAAATATCTTAATTAAAAAAAAACTGTTTTATAATCCTTATCCAATACCCCTAGTGATATTTTCAACTACCAGGCCAACAATTCTTGTACCCCAGGCAATGAGGAGTCTCTTTCATGCATGCACACTATGAGGATCGAAAATAAAATATATTTCTTTCTTTCTTCCTTTCATCAATTTACAGTTTTATTTAAATACTTTACAAGTACATCAAGGCATCATCTATCTATTCCCTTTATATCAAAAAATATAAATTATTAGAATGATTTCTACAGGTTATATAATTCTTTCTTGTACTTTATGTGGTTTAGGTGGATGGAAATATTCTGTGTTAACATAAAAATGGTTGATTTAGTTATTCTTCTTCTGTCGAATCAAAGGCACCTCAACACAACACTCAAATTCTGTGTTCCCAGTGTGCCGCCACCTGGATTGCATTTTTGGAGGCGGTCATAAGTTCCTCCGCTGTACAAGTGGACGGGCATGCAGCACATGTCAGCAGGTGGGACATGGTCTGTGGAGTAACTCCACACTCACACCGCAGGTCCGCGCCATTTAGTTATTTATTTATTTACATACATACTGACAACTATCTTCACAAGTATCACCTAAAATTATAGTACCATAACCCAATGTTAACAAACTTAATGGAAAAGAGTATTCTCATTGAAAATTAAACTTCGCTGCCCTGTGCCCATTAGAGAACAGAGTGGTACAAAATGTGTGAAAAAACTAAAATATTATAGTGCAACTTATGCTGTTGGTTTTACAATATTGTATATACACAACTGCTCTATGTTTTCTAATTTTAAGGGAGTTGATGGCCATATTATGTTGTCATGGTCTCAAAGTCTCCTTCACACAAATGGCTACTACTACTAATGCCCTGACCAATGAAAGAAAGAAAGAAAGAAAGAAAGAAAGAAAGAAAGAAAGAAAGAAAGAAAGAAAGAAAGAAAATTCGTTTATTATACACTTCACTACACCCTGAACAAAAGAAAATATAACAAGAAAAAAAAATCAAAACAAAACAAACAAAATAAATAAAATAAAAGAACCCCGAAAAAAAAAGGCAATCCGATCGATAACATTATTGTTGTTTATGAATATTGCAATAGGTATTCGTAAGTAAATACCTAACAATGCGGCAGATATGAAAAAGAGTATGCAATTACTCATAATCATGCATACAGATATTGCACAGAGCGGGGAACGAACCCGTGTCTCCTGCGTAGTGGCCACGTTCACTGCCGCAACACCACAGAGACTGCCAACCACATTTAATTAGATGGTAGAAAATAGGGAATAAGTTAAGGTCTCTGCATTCATACAACCTGCGAATGATAATATATTTCCTTTCATATGACAGCATCATATTACCACTTAGTATTTATGTTAAGTAAGAGGTTGGTAGTTTCCTGAACAGCCTGCATATTTATGCTAGATTCAATCTATTCTATTCAATTGAATCAAGTTGGAGTTCCAACTTTTGGAACATACAAAACCAAATTTGACGAATTGTTTGAGCTCTAGTTATGCGCTTAGCAACATAATTTATTTATTACATACATCATGTGTATAAATCAATAAGCAAACATTTTAAAATATAAACTGAATAATACAATTTATAAGTGACTCATAAAAAAATACTGTGATCTACAGTGTTAAAAAGACCCTACTCCAGTGCAGTGATGTGGATACATCAGCATGTTTGCTGCTCATCCATAAAGACAATAATAGTAATAATAATAATTATTTTTATATGTTTACATAGATGTTTTTTATGTATTTAAAAAAGATTTTAAGTTTTACCTAAATGGATAAAGAGGAATAATAATAATAAACCAAATCCACCAAAATAGTATCATAAAACAAAGCTAATAAACATTTGTTTTAACTTATTGATATAATTTGAGTACACACATAGTCTAAGGCAGCAAATCCGGATTAAATCAAAGGAATTAAGGAAGTAAGAACCAAACTAATCATGATAAAACATAGGTAGCAAATTGTAAGAAATACCAAAAGTAAGTCCATAACACAACAGTGCAAGGTCATAACTACAAAATTAGCAGTCAATGGGCATAAAATGTGAAATATATGTCTCTACTCTGTACCAATTTTAGAAACAGTATGATATTACTAGAAAGGTGAACGTGAGAATACAAACACGAGACATATCGAACGGACGAAATGTTATAATTCTCCATATTGTATTGACGTCACGTTGAAAGAAGACACAGTAATTAAAAACATACGAAAATCCTGTACTGTACTTATTGTGGCTATCTTATAGAATATTAATTTATATCATAAAAATCTATTTTAATGAAACGTCAAGGGCGAAATATCATTAATTTGACAATTCAGGTAATCTAAATTTACCCACTTACCAATTTCTGCTGTTATCACGGGATTAAACTGTAATCACCACACATTAGAAATATATTGAAAGAGGAAATAGTGTAATTTATTAAGTTTAAACAATCTTAAAAATAGGAATTAAAAACAAAAGAAATATATAGAAACACTCCACTAGGGAAGGGGTAATGTTCAGGACAGACTGTCAAAGTGACAAGTGAGGTGTCCTAATTGTCACTTTGTCAATGCTGCTTGCAACGTAGCAACATCAAAGGTTTTTATTTATACAATATTAATTTTAAACGCTTTTATAAACTTTGATTTATGTATTTATATTTACGCGTTATTGGACGAAATGTGAAATAATAAATGTTTAGAAATTTAACTTCAAGAGTGATATGTAACGATAAGATTGAAGCTTTTTTATAGATTATAGGGGTCAGACGGGCTTCGCTCTAGTAAAAGCCTAGACAAACCAATAATTAGATGCGTAGGAGAACTAAGGCCTCTGCCTCGAATCATGCGGGCAGCGGGGCGGCGGCGGCGGGATCAAATGCGTACAATCAAAATGGACCGATCCTCGAAACCAGCGGCGCGGGAAAGGCGCGGGGGCGAGCAACAAGCGGTGCACTCCAGTCGAGTGGTGACCGTCCGCGCGTCTGCGTTTTGTGACGTGACGAAATGTCCTCGGACATGCAAGAGGAAGTTATTTCAGCAATTTTTGAGCGGACACCGATATGGAATACCGAACTCGCCTTTTCTTTTCCTTGCCCTATAGGAGGGATTCACGTCTTCCTTTGCCCACTATAAATCGAGCGTTGTTCAGACATTTCGTTTGCGAATAAAAACAAATATCTCGACGACACAAAAACTAACACAACACTACGCCGCTATAATGCCGCGCGATCTGCCCGCTGCTTTCGAGAACGGGTCTGCGTTGCCCGCAAGATTCGAGGCAGATGCCTTAGGTCTATGACCAGTTTTTAATCATAATAATCATAATCATAATTTTATTTGCATAGCGAGTCCCTCTTTTCTCTAACATATGGAGGGGTCCGTCCCTAGGTGAGCATATTAATTAGTCCACAATTGGTCACACCTGCTTTTTTTTGTTCTACGTGGAGATTGTGGAATGCTGTAACGCACGATATCTCTGGCTACGAAGGCAACTGGGGAGTCAGCTTGTGCCTGTTCTACTGTCCTCGACTGAGATCAAAAAGTATAAATAAAGGGCATCATTTAGTTAGACGGTGCAAGTTTCTCGCACGTTTGACTCGCAATAATCACGATTATATCATATGAGTTTCGCAAGTGACATATCACCTTATGCCTTAAGTATGACATTATGGTCATTGCTATAAAATTCTGTTTAAACCGACACTATCAATATTCAATTGCGAGGCGATTCTCGCCAGGCGAGGACGAGCTAGCGACTATTGCTTTTGCGAGTGTTTAGACGATGTTACATTTTTCTATCCTTATGAGAATCGTATATTCGAGGCGATAAACTCTCCTCGTCTAGACTAGCCATAATGAAACTTTAGAAAAATAAAAATAAAATTAGGGATATGAGGTACAGACTCTGGCGACGAAATATGAACAAATCGATTTTTCAAAACTTTTATATGGCAACATTTTTTTCCTGTCAGTTAGTTTTTTTTTTTACACGTTGTACAATTTTTTATTATTTTTTTTTTAACAGGCAGGCAGTCAAAACAACTGATAATGCCAATATCCTGCTTATGTCCACCAGTGTTTATTTATTTTGGTTAAGGTGTTGGCCTAATCTATTCTTAAACTGATTTATGTTCTGGGCTGTCACAATGTCATATGGTAGCTTATTCCACTCTCTCACTACCCTATTACTTATAAAGTTTCTGTGTGGATCAGGGCTTGATAACGTTAGCAATTAACATAAAATTTAACGTTAATTAACGTTAATTTCAAAATGATACCTAGCTAACGTTAGAAAATATATAACGTTAGTAATTAACGTTAGTAATTTTAACGTTAAGAACGTTACCGTTAGTTTTAAGTGAATTTTAACGTTAGTTGGTGACGTTGCCATTCCGCGTACTATGTATGGAGCGAGTCGCCGCGCGCGCGCTTTTTGCCTTTATAATTTGGCTGTTGCCGTTCCGTTCACCTGCGCTGCGTGCGACGAGAGCGACCGGCGACCGGCGACGTACTCAAGCTACACCGCCGCCAGGGCCCGCTAGTCAAAGCCAAAGCACAACGTTCCGCGTGTAGATATAGACTGACGTGTTTTAATTTCAATATAATAGGTACTCAATTCGTTTCGATTGTTTCTTATTCATATTATTATTTATTTTCAAATACCAGGGTTCGCAAAGTTAAAATGGGACGTAAAAAAAATGTGGTGTATAGATATTTTGAACTAAATGAAAATAAAACATCAACTTGTTTAGTTCCAATGTGTGGAAAAATATTGCAGGTGAGTAGGTACCTATTATACGAATTTCGACTGTGAAACTTGGATAGATTTATCGAATTTAAAAAAAAATACCTTTATTGCACGCTGGCATGGAATGGAATAAGCTCGAGCAGTTTGCCGCCTGGTTTGTGCTGACTTGCTGACTTTAAGGCTGACCTAAGGTGACAAACAACCATACGGCCTAGGTGATGGGAATTGAGAAGTGGTTACCGCAGCTTACCTATAATTCTGCTTTTTCTCTACGTTGCTATTGTACGTACCTAGGTACTAGTGTACTGAAGTGCGACTCTTGTGTTTTATACTACTAGGGCGGCAAACAACCATACGGCCTACCTGATGGGAAGCGGTTACCGCAACCTACCTACAATTCTTTTTCTCTACGTTACTGTTGTAGGTAGGTACTAGTCTACTGAAGTGCTACTCTTGTGTTTTATATTACTAGGGCAGTAAACATCCATAGTATGGCCTACCTGATGGGAAGTGGTTACCGCACACAGAATTGTAGGTAGGCACCTACAATTCTGTATTATCTCAACGCGACAGTGTGTGACTAATTACTAATCATTTCTTCATGCATATGCTTGCGAATCTAATACGAGCATGATAAAATAACACTATCTTCCTTTTTTTTTTATTTTAGACTCAACATAGTGGCAATTTAATTAAACATTTACAACATGTACATAACGAAATATATAAAGAAGTTTCAGAACTTAATAATAGTCGACATTTGGCAACATCTACCAACCGCCAAAATACAGTATCAGCGACAGTACTTGAGGAATGTACTAAGTTAGTAGCTGTCTACGGGCGTCCGTTTGCAATGATGAATGACGAGGCATTCAAAAACCTATTGTCTCTCATTCCAGGCAATACTGCCTCTATAAACACTTTAAAAATTCGAGAAAATGTAAGGTTAATGGCTACAAAAATGAGAGATGATCTAGCTATTACACTTTCTAATAAAGTTATATCTATTAAGGTGGATATTGCTTCTCTAGGTACCAGAAGTTTCATGGGCATCAATTGCCAATATTTGCAAGATGGTGTCATAATTTTAAGAAACTTGGGAACTGTAGAAATATTTAGGCGACATACATCAGAACATCTAAAGGACACATTAATTTATAATCTGCACCGATACCGCATAGACACAGAACTCAATAAAAAAATTTACTGCATAACAACCGATAACGGAGCAAATATGATTAAAATGTGCAAACTTATGAGCGAAAATAGTTCTAACGTAGAAATACCCTCAACTTCCTCTTCAGGAGAAATAAACGAAGCTGCTCATCAGAGCGAAGATTCCGATACAGAGTATGACAGTTTTGAATTTAGTGATAATGAACTTGATCATACCTACACGACTCAAGTAACAAATATTTTAAGAGAGCAATTTATAAACAGTGAGGTAGCAGACGACAGACATGAAATCGGAATTGTAAGATGCGCTGCACATACAGCTCAGTTAGCACTGCAAGACGCATGCAAAGAAATTTATACTTCAAACCTAATTTTAAGCTGTCGAGAAGTTGTTCGACGACTTCGAACACCCTATTATGTCAGACTATTAAGGGATAGTAAAAAAATGTGCCTAAACTGGACTGTGCTACAAGATGGCATTCTACCATAGACATGGTAGAGAGCGTGTTATCTTTGCGAGAAATATGTAATACAGAGGAACAATTATATTTGCCTATTTCAACTTGGGATGACTTAAGTGAATTGGTTACCAGCTTAACACCCGCCAAAGAGTTAATAAAAAAACTTCAAGCCGAACAGCTTACTGTCGGAGATTTCTATATCGCATGGATGTTATGCCATATAAGAATTAGTAAAATTAATACAAGGATTGCCAATAATTTAGCAACATCTATGAAAAATTGAGAAAAAAAACTTTTTGAAAATGACACTTTTCTAAATGGCATCCTTTTAGACCCAAGATTAAACAGTATTTTGACACCAGACCAGGTAAATAAAGCAAAAGCCAATTGTATTAGATTATATGTAGAACATTTTATATTGGAAGAAGCAAATAAAGAAAATATTAATACCGATAATTCGTTAACTACAATGATAAGTGAAGGGACATCTGAAGCTCAGAATGATCTTGATGACTTTTTAAATTCTAATTACATAGCAAAACATGACGTAAATGTAATATTAAGAAGACAATCAACCACTCCTGACTTTCTAGAACAAATAAATAATGTTTTAAATGAACCATTATTAAAGTCCACGGAAAATATACTTACATACTGGGAAAAATGTAAAGAAAAATTTCCAAGTTTGTACAAACTTTCTACAGTCATTCTAGCTGCGCCGATGACACAAGTAAGCGTCGAAAGGCTATTTTCGTCCCTAAAATTTGTACTGTCTAGTAATAGATTGTCAATGAAAGACAACATTATTGAAGATTTGCTATTTATTCGTTGTAATAAACTTTATAACCAGAAATAAATATATACTTAATGTAAATACACACATTATGTAAATACTTAATGTATATACTTAATGTACATACTTAATGTAAACACACACATTATACAATATTTTTTTGATCGTGAAACTTATCACGATCTTCGTTTTAATTATAGTTAGCTATTGCTTTGTTGTTGTTTAAACTAAGATAGTGGAAGTCGTCATAATTATGATCAATCGTAATCAAAATTATATTATTCAAATACCCACGAAAAGTTAATCGATATTGTCAAATTTGTATCTTTATTAATTATTGTTAAAAAAATTAAGTGGAGCCAAAAAACTAATTAATAAACCAAAAGATTACTTTTTACGAATGTGTTTTACTTATTTTCCTTTACATGCTTATGTTTGAGCATTTGTACATATTTTAAAATATTAATGTATGCTTCAGATCTCATACATGGGGGTAAAAACTGCAATTCTCCTATCAATAAGTTACCAAAATAATAATTTCTTTTTTTTGTCGAAAGTGCAATGTATACAATTGTTGTCACTATCATTAACATTACTCTCTGAATCATCGTTCCTTTTCCTCTTAATGTTGCAATCCTGGACATCATTATGCGCATCTTCCTATAACTCACTTTTCATGTGAGCATCTTTCCCTTTGTTCGAATTTTGTGGTTGTAAGATCGATTGGGACATATTGTAATCGCCAGTGCTGATATTTTCGTCGTCAAAGCCTGAAATAATAACTATGTAATTGTAAGTGCCACATAACCCAAATTAAGCTATTATAAGTTTGCACTATGAAGTCTAGGAAAATAATACAAAATATAACACCCCACCTCACGCCTCCCCCACCGCCGAAGCCAGCAGGATAACCGTACGGCCGTTTTGGGCCATTAGTTACCGGGTGAGGTAGCCCCTTGCATACCCCTCGCGCACCCGTACTGACCCAGGGCCATGGAGAGCCCCTAAATATAGTCTAATTATATTATTATACGAATCCAGAGTCACATTCTTATAAACTTCTGTTTTCTATAGCCACTCAAAAAATGTGTTTTAAATAAATGCTAATAAATACCAAGCATGTAAATTTATGGCCGTTTTCACCAACAGCTACCTAAATTTAGGTGTCCCCTAAGCAGCATTTAGGGACCCCCTAACAAAAAAATTGCTTTCACCAACGTTTAAGTGTCACCTAAGGTCTTAGGTGTTCCCTTATGTTTAGGGGCCCGATTGTTCGCTCCATAACCAGCCCTTAACTAAACAAAACACGCTTTTTGGCATCTATACGTAACCCTGATCACGGAAATGGGACTAAAAGCTAAGTACGAATTGAAGTCAGTACGTACCTACACCTAAAGATTAAAAAAGATTAGTGCAAGCAATTTTCGACCTTATTGGCATTGCTTAATACATAGTTTTTTTTTCTTATATTCATGATCAGCATGATCATTAATGCGAAAAAACACGTAATTAAGAAAATGTCATTAAGGTCGAAAATCGTTTTTAGGGTTCCGTAGCCAAATGGCAAAAAAACGGAACCCTTATAGATTCGTCATGTCTGTCTGTTTGTCCGTCCGTATGTCACAGCCACTTTTTTCCGAAACTATAAGAGCTACACTGTTGAAACTTGGTAAGTAGATGTATTCTGTGAACCGCATTAAGTTTTCACACAAAAATAGAAAAAAAAACAATGAATTTCTAAACTGAATAGTTAGCGCAAGAGACACTTCCAAAGTGGTAAAACGTGTCCCCCCCCCCCCCCTGTAACTTCTAAAATAAGAGAATGATAAAATTAAAAAACACATGATGTACATTACCATGCAAACTACCACAGAAAATTGGTGTGAACGTGATCTAGTAAGTAGTTTTTTTTAATACGTCATAAATCGTAAACCGCAATTTACCTATTATTAAAATAAAATATCGATCAAACTTACAACGAAATACAAGAACTTTTATATTATGTTACTTGCTGCTACGGAACCCTTCGTGGGCGAGTCCGACTCGCACTTGGCCGCTTTTTTTCTGTTCTTGAGGGACGCGCTATCTCGAGATATTACCAGAAGTAGCTATCTAGGTACATTTAACTTTGGGCAAGTTATTGGGAACGGCCGTTAGTAGGTATCACCTAGTATGGTAAAATTGGATTTAGGTAAAGTCTCTGATTTCAGGAGCCCTTAGCCTAAGAGACTCCTGCTTAGGGATGTGTTAGGGATCTGTTAGTGAAAACGGGCATTAGTGTAGTAAGTAAAAGTACAAGTAAGTTAAGTACAGTCTATCGCAAAAGTAGCTTAACATATTCGAAAGTGCAAAACAACTAAACCTAAAACGCGCAATAAATCATTGTTACGACTAGATATTAAAATAAAGTACATTTACACATGTACATGTACAACACAAATTTTTGAGCTATTAGTAAGTGTTCAGTTGTTGCACTTTTGAATGTGCTAACCATCTTTGCGTTCAACTGTACCTACCTACAAAATGTCGTCAAAATCTCACCATCAATGCTTTCAGTGTTATTTATCGGACTTGCATTTTTATTTTCCTCGGTAAATAAAGGTTGACTATATTCATCATAATTAACACTGTCGTCATCTGAAACTATCAAATACCTACATACATTTACATTCAAACGATATGTTAAAAACTATGTATAATATACACAGTCTGCATAGCACGCCTATTACGGACATCTACTTTTACATAAATCACACGATAGTAAAGTAATAGGTATCTACTTTTACAATTATAAATTCATAACGCATAAAATTCTAAGCGCTACGCTTTGAAATATAAATGAAAATCACTTACCTTGATAACAGTTTTCATTTTCACTCATTTTGCAATTATTATCAAACTGAATATTATATTCAATCCACACAAATTTGTATTAAACATCAACCATTGCAATGACAAGACCCCCACTGCACTGCACGTATTCAAAACTAACGTTATCTAAGTACCATTTAAATTAACGTTAGTTTACCATTAACGTTAGTAAAGGCTACCGTTAAGGCGTAAATAAATTAACGTTAAATTTACTAACGTTAGTTTTATATTAACGTTAACAGCAGTCCAGAGAAGGTAACGTTAATTATTTTTAACGTTATTTGAAGCCCTGGTGTGGATTGTTATTCGCGAAGCTGGTGGATAGTCTCAGGCAGGTGGTGACCTCTGAGGTGGTTATTATTGTTGCGCGTGAACAACTTGTCAAAGGCAAGTCTTCAATTTTACACGTCTTGAGACTTGAATTTTGTATTTGCATACTATATTATGTATTGTGTAGTGTTCGTTAAAAACAATGCCCAAAAAAATTGTAAAGAGTGATATACGAGAGTTTTTATTCATTGATAAATATAAAGATGTGCAAAAAGAATTTTCGTATTCTATGTTCATAATTTGTGTAGATACGCAATTATGAACATAGAATACGAAAATTTGGATTCCTGAAAGCTACTTCTAGGTGGGTATTTCATAGTTTTAGGAAAATATATAAATACTCTTGATCTAAAAAGGTTTTTTGTTATTTCTCAAAATGTAAGTAGTCTGTAAGTTTGTTATTATTTTTCAGAAAGTATTGATGATGAGGAAACAAAACTCAAAGTAATCAATATTATAATAGATTCACTGAAAACGCTCGAAAAAGACAATGTATGGTACCATGTAGTGTAGTACAATGTGTATAGTAATAAGTATGCTGATTTTATGTGCACCTTAGAAAAAAGAAAAAAGAATCATAGTATCAACTCCTTTATTTCGGTGTAAGTGAGTTTTGGCAACATCCATGAATGATTTGTTACACTCATTCATTACTTTACTCTACACGAAACTACAAGAAGCATGATAGTGTTGTACTCCAACAAATGATTTGTCGACGAAAATACTCTTTTTTCACATAAATTAACTAATGGCTGGTACAGATAACTCACTGTCTGGAAAATCAACAATCTAACTCAGTTAACAGGTTCACAGTCCACAGACCATTATGTGGTCTGTAGAGAAATAGTACTATCAGTCCACGGTCCATATGTGGTCTGTTTGTCCATACAATTTCAAAGCTTTTTAGAGCTGTGGACGTGGATGGAAAGGCTATTTTTTGACATGGACTTGATAGGACATATCCTGGGTAACACAAAAAGTGCTGGGACATGAAGAAGAAACGTGTGACGTTTTTTTAAATACGTTTTTATTTTGTACCTTCATATTTTTTAGACTGTACACTGATTTTCCTATGTTTTATTCCTTCTTTAGCTAAATAAGCACAGGATAGGTAGAAAAAAATACATACGCATATGAACAATAAAACTATTTATTGAAAAAAAAAAAAGTTTTGAAAAAAAAGTTCTTGAAAAATAAACCGACTACAGTGTTTTCAAAAGGCAAAAACAATGATATTGTCACGTAAGTCAATAGTTATTTGATGTCAAAAGTCAAAATTATGATTTATTAGCATAGAGCAGCATTTTTTTTTATTAAAATGTTATTATGATGAGAATATAGACTAAAATAATGCACAGACCGCATATGGCCCGTGAATTCAGGTGGAATTTTTAGTCAAATTCGTTCTAATGAGTCCACAGACCATATGTGGTATGTTAAAAAAAAACTATTTTCCGTTAATTATATATAATTTACCAAATATATAAATTTACCTGAACCCCTAAAATATCGGTTTTACTAAAAAAAATAATTGGACTTGGAGGTTATTTCCTCTCTGAAGCTTGGACTGTGAACCTGTTAAGTTCCTTAAGTTAGAGAGATTAACCTCTGCATACCTACAAATTTGTCGGCCTACGGTTATTATTATTTCCTTACTTCGCAGTCGCTCGGCCACAGCCCGCCAAAAATAGCTTAGTGGAGATCCCCGAAGATTTGTGTTAAAACAAATATTGATGCGTATACAGAGAGTATAATGCAATACAAAGCTGGCTTTATCACAAGGAGTTTTATTAAAAAAGAGTGAAGAGCCTCATTTACAAAAAATCAAGAGGAGGCCTTATATACGCCTCATCGAGCGTGGTAAACATACACATATCACAAAAACAGAAAAAATAATTAAAATGCACCTGACAAACAAGAGAACCCCCGAAAGTTATTACTTATATATATTTAAATTTATGTGTGAATTTTATGATATGAAAAATATTTTTGCCGATTCTGATGCAACACATAGCACTAATCACAAGTTTCTTTTAATTAAATGTGTAATACAGACTTTTCTAGACATCAGGTTTAGACACTACGATCGTACACAATGCGATAAGCTGTCACATCGACAATATTTAAATAAAAAATGCTTATAATATTTTTATTGTTATTTTCTTCGCATAAACCGTCATGATGATACCATGCGCCTAGCATTTTTCTATACTCCTAAATATAAGATATCGACAAATATTACGATACTAGAAGCTACAGCCCTAACGTAGTAACCGTCGGCCATACGTTCATTCATGAAAATGGAACATAGGTATACACGCCTAATCTGTAGGTATGGCCCAATGATATTTTATACAAGATATGTTACGTTCATAGTAACTGACTTCTCAAATCTGATCCAGCAGTCTGTCAGTGCACAATAGTTGACAATTAGCGTTAAAGTAGTACGAAAGATGGGATAAGCACGTGAGTAAAAAAGATAGCTATAATTCGGAATGATTCGGACGATTGCACTCGTAGGATCACTTCGAAGCATAGATTATGATTTTTTGAACAAAAGGGGTATTTCGTTGGTAGGCAAGAAATGAAAATCGATGAAAAAATAATACGTCATTATTTATTTCGGAAAATGATAATAATTCAAAAAGTTAATTAGGAAACTTTTCGAAAATAAAACCATAGTGCCGTACTGAAATTATAATCAAAAATTAAACTCCTTCAAATAAATTTAATTTATTTCTTTTCTGCCTCTTAGAAAGTTTTTTTATTTTGGGATTATTTTTATGAGCAGAATGAAGCCGAACAGTGGTATATTTGTCAGTTATTTATATTCTTCCTGAGCAATGTTCCTTTTTTCGAAGTATATCTCTCAGTGGCTTCAAAATTATTGCTACAAATTCTGCTGCTTTTTGAAGGTGTCCAGTCAAACCCATTTCGTTGTTCTTTAACAATTGCAATCCACTCTTGAAGTCGAACTTCATTACTCGGAAACCTTGAAAAAAAATTTAGGTTATTACAATTATTTAAGGGACAACAAATACCTAAATAAAACAAAAATTATGTAACTCAATTTTAAATAACCAATAAAACTGAACAGCAGGTCAAAATTATTACTTTAGTAGGCAGTAAACTGAAAATTACCCTATGTCGCATCTGTACTGATAATCTATGCAAGCAGTGTTGTTGTGTCCTTGTCGTGCTCATATCAAAAAGTATTTCTGTCCTTTTTCTTTGCCGCCATTATTTTAAAAATATTATTAAACTAATATTAATGAAATACACTAAAAAATCGGTAATATTGTATGTACTTACATGTGATAGAAGGTCCTTCGTGTTTTATTGATTTTAGTGTCGTTATTTGTACATTTTAAAAAATACACGGTGGCATTTTTATTGCCATTTTATTATGCGCTTACATACGTGACAACTCGGCGTTTGCCAGACATATACTAAATGCGATACGTCCCAATTGGGACGTTTTCGCGTCTTCACCAGGCGCAGTCTAATAACATATCTGCCTCTTTTTTGTATGTAATATCATTGGTATGGCCTATCTACTAAGCGCGCGAGCGTTCTTCCTGTATCTATGGTTGCAACTGCAACCCCTTGATTTTTCAAATTTGGCGCCAATTTTTTGCACCATCTTTCGCTGGCCAGACCATAGATATAGGAAGAACGCTCGCGCCTCTATGCGTATTGCGTTCGTCAATAGATTCCATAGAGTAAACTTTAAAGTATTTTATGTTTTAATTTGTTGGTAAATTTTTGAACGATGTGCTATAATAACCTCAAAAAACAAAATCGAATGACATGTTTTGTTTGACTGAAAAATGCTAGGAAATTTCTCTCGAAATAGTTGATTGGATACGTATTTATTTAGTGCCAATATTAAATACACATAATGGCAGACGAAGAAATTAATGGTGACACAGACGACATTCAGCATGATAAAGATAAAACTCAAAAGAAGACTGCTAAACACGATAGTGGTGTAGCAGATTTAGAGAAGGTCACGGATTATGCAGAAGAAAAGGAAATAACTTCTCAAGACATATCTGGAGTAAGTTATATTCAATGACATCAGCCTTAAATAGACTGACTATGAACTTCAGTTTGTTCGAAAAACATCGGAAAAAATGAAACGCTCAAGTGAGGCTTGAACTCACGACCTTTCCCTTGCAGGGGGAATACTCTTCCAACTGAGCTATTGAGCCACACTTGAATCATTCTAAATTTTCCTTCTCTTTATATCCGTCTATAAGGGCGACTAAAAGTTAGCATAATAAATGCTATAAAAAATTCATTCAAACTTCAGTTTGTTCAACATGAATTAAAATGAAAATTAATATATTTTTCATTGTAATGATTTCAGGCTTTATCGTTAATTGGCGATAGAAGAAACAAAGAGGCTGCTGAACGTCTTGAAAAAGAGAAGGAGTTACAAAAAGTATCAGTCAAAAAAGATGATATAGAGTTAATTGTAAGTGTGATCTGTGTGATATCTGTATTTTCGAAGTCAAACTTCTACTTATCTATACTAATATTATTAATACGGAAATAATTTTGTCTCTGTGTCTGTCTGCCTATTTTACTGTCTTTCTGTTGTGCTTTCACACCTAGAGGTATAAATTCAAAGCCCACCGCAGATATGGTAACGCTATGATAACACTAATATGATGATGAGAAAAATAAACTTGGAAATAAGCAATGGACACACACAATAATACATATCTCTTCAGCTGTTACCAATTCGATTCTGCGCACTTCAATGCTTTGTATGTCCATGTCCAGGTTTGTTTGCATTAGCATGTATGTATAACAAAAATAAGTATTCAGATATGCTCATCTGCATTCTTGAATCCACATTACAAATTAATCCATACTACAAGCTGTTTATTTGTATCAAGAAAGCATTTTGTGGTATTGGGTATATCCCACATATACATGCGGTAGCCTAGTGGTATGGGTAATGGACTGCTGAGACGAGGTCTCGGGTTCGATCCCAGGTTTACCATGGCACACACCAATGACTTACCGATGCTTTTCGAAGTTATGTGTGTATTTATCGCAGGTTTATCAGTGCCCGGTTAATGGCAATAGGCTCGCCACCTATTACATTGGGACCTAATGGCGTAAACTGGCGAAATGTGGGTGCTAGCACCTCTGCCTACCCCTTCGGGGAATACAGGCGTGAGTTTATGTTAATGTTAATGTTAATGTTATATCCCAGAATATTTACTAATTTACTAGCTTTTGCCCGCGGTTCTGCCCGCGTGGATGTCGGTTCCCGGCAATTATTCGATTTTTTTCTCACCTTTTAAACCTTCCCTAGACCTCCACAAACATTTCAAGACCAAGATAAGATAAATCCGTTCAGCCGTTCTCGAGTTTTAGCGAGACTAACGAACAGCAATTGATTTTTATATATATAGATTACTTGATGTTTTTCAGGTCAAAGAAATGGAGATATCAAGAACATTAGCTGAAAGAACTTTAAGAGAACACCGGGGTGATGTGGTAGCAGCACTGACAACTCTTACAAACTAATATAATTTGTAAAACTATCTTAATTCAATCGTCATAAAAGTATTTGAATAGATTTTTCTATCCAAAGAAACACTGTCTATGAACTCTTAAAATTTTAGTCACCTTCGCTAGAATGGGTTTTGTGCAAACCTATTTTATGTCATTACTTAAGCCTAGTGGTAGCTGCGGTAGCCTAGTGGTACGGGTAATGGACTGCTGAGACGAGGTCTCGGATTCAATCCCAGGTTTACCATGGCCCACACCAATGACTTTTCGATGCTTTTCGAAGTAATGTGTGTATTTATCGCAGGTTTATAAGTGCCCGGTTAATGGCAATAGGCTCGCCACCTATTACATTGGGACCTAAACATAAACTGGCAAAATGTGGGTGCTAGCACCTCTGCCTACCCCTTCGGGGAATACAGGCGTGAGTTTATGTTATGTTACTTAGCCTTTGTTACTCTTGGCATAATCATCATCATAATCACAGCAGAACTCCCAGTTCCAAAGCTTGTAATTTAGAGGACAGTTGTTGCAGAGGCTTCTGCTGGCTAAACCCTCAATGCTGAGAGGTGAGGCTTACTACTTTAGTACTATGGTATGGTATCACGGGCTGGTATCCGCAACTCCACGACAAGGCGCGGTTTTAGCGCGACGCTCTGCATTTTACTTATCCACCCCAACTCATTGAAGAACTTCAGCAAACTATTCACGCTGCTGGTGATCTCCCGGAGCGTACCTGTGTTTGGAAGTACTTGGCCCTGTATGTGGAGATTTCAGCACAGCGTAGAAGCATCAGTGGCGGGCGCTCCCTACAACACGATTCTTGTTGGCTTGCTCTTAAAATGGAAGCCATGGTATAGATGTTGATGATGATGATGATGTACATTATTTTTACTCTAATGTTTCCACCGGCTTGCCTTTTGAAAAATATCGCCCTACGCCTCTCAGGAGCATGTGTACCGCCGTTCATGGCCACCCGACGATTGCGCCATACGGTATCATGGGGCGGATCACTGTATCGTAAAGCCACAGGATAATTTTCGGTGTTAGTCGCTATTTTTTGCCAATCATTCTTCTGTACTGCCAGAAGGTAGTAGGTAGTAGTTTTGTAACTTATGCTCTAGGTGGCTACTCCATTTTAACTTGCTGTCAATAATAACGCCAAGGTATTTGACCTCTTTTCACAGTTGGAGTTAACTGTCCAAGAGTTTGGGTAGTCGGTATTCGCCTAGTACCCTTTTGTTTGTGAACATAACTAATTCCGTTTTGTTTGGATTCACCGATAGTTCGAATAGGCTATTTGACTCATATTAAATTTTAAGAGTATTCCTCGTATTTCTTACATTATTGGTCGTAGAAAACCAATATATATCGAATACAACTATCAGATGGTTGTATAAATTCCATTTAAAATTATGTTTGTGAAATCCAACCATCTGTGAAATGAACTAAAAACGCTGTCAACCATTATATGACGTCATCACGTCATACAATTTGTAAACAGAGTAAATGTTATCCGCATGACACCTGTCGAATGTAGAGAAGTAAATGTCATGCGGTGTTTACTCATTGTATGACGTCACAGCACGGAAAATCTACAGATCAACATGGCGGACAGTGTTTTCGTCAGCTCATCAAAAACATATTTAAAAAAAATTTTTTGAAGTATTCTAGGTCTCAAAAAGATAGTAATATTTTTTTGGGTCTAATACTACGTCAGTAAGGGTGCTTAGGGGTCCCACCAGGGTGCTTAGGGGTCCCACCAAGATCTTCGGGACCCAAGCCAACCTCACCTGCAAGCCGGTGCACCTGCTGAAAAACGGACGAGGCTCTGGCGCTGCCTTTCCCTTCAGGGTTGGGGGGTCAGACGGCAGTCGCCCCCGGAAGGGCCAAAACTTAGCCAAATCTCATGATAGGCAATGTAAGGGATCACGCGAGGGATAGGGCGCCGCCGCAAAAGGGCGCGCAGGAGTGTCGCCCGCCTCTTGTGACAAGTGGACGAGGGCTATCGTGCCTGAGCCGGGCACGGCTAAAGAAGATAGGCCAAAATCGCGATCCCCGTAAACTCCGCTTCGCAACGTGGAACATCGGCACGTTAACTGGTCGCGCGAGGTAGTTGGCCGCCGTACTCTCCAGGCGGAGGGTGGCCGTGGCGTTCCTGCAGGAGACTCGGTGGGAGGGCAGTAGCTCCAAGCTCATCGGAGACGGCTACCAGCTGATGTACACAGGTGCTCCTGATGGGCAGGCCGGGGTGGGCGTGGTGCTCTCCCGGGGGCTTCGGGATGACGTCTTGGAGGTGAAACGCCATAGCGCCCGACTTATGGTTGTGAGGGTGCTTGTCGATGGGATTGTAACCCACCTGATAAGTGCCTACGCTCCACAGTCTGGGTGTGGCGAAGCCGAAAAGATCTCGTTCTGGAACCAACTCGGGGGAGTGCTCCGTGACATTCCGCTGTCGCAGGAGATTGTTTGGGTGGTGACCTGAACGGTCATGTGGGTGGTGGGTGTGAGGAGTTTGGGCGTGTCCACGGTGGTTATGGATACGGTAGCCGTAACCCAGAGGGTGAGCATATCCTCAGAACGTGTGCGGCTGCTGATCTTGCCATCGTGAACACGTACTTCAAAAAGAAGCCCGAACATCTTATCACCTACAAGAGTGGGGGGCGCGCTACCCAGATCGATTTCCTGCTCACTAGGAGGCACAGCATCAGTAGGGTAGCCAACTGCAAGGTTATACCCGGGGAGAGTCTCACTACGCAACACCGTCTCCTTGTCATGGACCTCCGCGTAAAACCCAAAGGCAAACGAGTTGAGCGCGGCCAACGCAGAATCAAGTGGTGGCTGCTTGATGAAGCCAAGTCTCAGAGTTTCGTCTCAGCTATCGGTGATAAGTGCACTAATGCTGTAGACGAACCAGTGCAAGATTGCTGGGACAAGATTCAGGCAGCTATCCTTGAGGCGGGGAAGGCAGTGCTCGGCACGTCTAAGGGTGGACGCAAGTGTGACAAGGACACCTGGTGGTGAAACGACACAGTCCAGAAGGAGATCAGGGTGAAGAAAGCCCTCTTTAAAAAGTGGCAAGCGTCCAAATCTCCCGAAGACCACGACGAGTACAAAGAGGCTAAACGCGCCACTAGGAGAGCCGTAGCCAGGGCCAGACGAGACCACTTGCAACCGCTATACAACAAGTTGGAATCGTCTGAGGGGCAAAAGCTCATCTACAAGTTTGCGCGCTCCAGGGCCAAAGCGGTGCAGGCTATAACCAAGTGCCGCTGCATCAAAGACCCTGGAGGAAACCTGTTGTACGATGAAGTCGCGGTGAAGGAGAGATGGCGCTCATACTTCCACGATCTGCTGAATAAGCAGCATAAAGAGGTGCAGCCACCAGATCTCCCGCTAATCTAGGACTAGTGCCACCGATAACGCCTGCTGAAGTTCAGACTGCCATTCGTCGCATGAAGAACCGGAAAGCTGTCGGACCCGACGAAGTCCCCATCGAGGCTTGGAAGGCAATGGGTGCCCGTGGTGTCCCTCGCAAATCTTTATAACCGTATCCTCCTCACCGGTGAAATCCCAAACCAGTGGAGGCTGAGTGTTATTACGCCAGTCTTCAAGGGCAAGGGATCGGTGCAGGAGTGTGGTAGTTACCGAGGTATAAAGATAATGTCCCACACCATGAAATTTTACGAGCGGATAATCGATTCCCGGATCCGACAGGAGAGTACCCTCTCGGAGTGTCAGTATGGGTTCCGCCCCGGACACGGGACTATGGATCCGGCGTTCGCCCTAAGGATCGTCGCGGAGAGATACAGGGCGAGGAACACGCCCCTGTACTGTCTATTCCTAGACATGCAGAAGGCCATCGACTGTGTGCCTCGCGCGATGATCTGGTGGGCACTGCGGTCCAAAGGAGTCCCAGAAGCTTACATCGACTCCATCCGAGACATGTACCAGATTCCGGTTCCGTGGTTCGGACCGCTGTTGGCGACACGAAAACCTTCCCCATCACCGTCGGGGTACACCAAGGATCTGTACTCAGTCCCTACCTGTTCAGCTTAGTGTTTGACGTTTTGTCGGACAGTATCAGAGACTCATATGAGCAGCCTCCATGGTTGCTTATGTATGCTGATGACATTGCGCTGATGGACGCAGACAGGAACAGATTGGTGCGACGTGTGAAAGTGTGGAAGGAGGCGCTTGAGAACGGCGGTCTGAAGCTAAATGTGGCGAAGACAGAGTACTTGGCGTTAAATTCAACAGATCCCAGACCCGTTCGCATAGGCGATGACTTGGTCGAGCGCACGGAACAGGTTAAGTACCTGGGATCTGTACTTCACGCTTCTGGTGACATCGACTACGACGTCAAGGCACGTATTGCCGCCGCGTGGGCTAAGTGGCGGGAAATGACTGGCGTCACTTGCGACTCTAAAATGCCAGTCAGGCTGAAGGGGCAAACTCAAACTCAAGGTATTCATTCAAAATTGTGTAGCACTACTACAGCTTTTTGACGTCAAATTCTGCTTAAAACTAAGTTTACCACCGCTTCCTAGGCACCAGTGGAGAAGAAACGGCGCAACAAACTCCACTGTAGCATTTTCTGGACGTCAATTTACAAAAAAAAAAAGTAAGTTCTTAAGACTAAATATGGACGAATGTACGTATGTCTCGTGTCAAGATAATTAAAGTATATAAAAAAAAAACTTATAATAAAATAATTAACCTAAGTTAAAAAAAATAAATAAAAAAAGAAGTTCGCGTTCCTATTTAAACATTATGCCGTAGTTACAGCAAAGCAATTTAGGAGGGGCCTGCACCATACTCAAGCCAGACATTTTTGTCTTTAAGGTAATAATCATCTGTCCTATAGTATGCTTTTTTACATAAGGTGGTCTTCACAAAGGTTTTAAATTTATTGTCAGGCATACCAAGGACTGATTCAGGCAATTTATTATAAAAACGTATACAATCCCCCCTAAAAGAATCACTAACTCTGCAAAGCCGATAGCATGGAAGGAGCAGTTTATTTTTATTGCGTAGATTTCTGTCTGTAATGTCACTTACTTTTGTAAAATTAGATATATTTTTTCTGACATACAGTATATTTTCGAGTATATATTGGGAAGCTACAGTTAAAATGTTAATATCTTTAAATCGTTCCCTAAGAGAATCTCTCTTACCTAAACAGTAAATGGCACGTACTGCCCTTTTTTGTAATATAAAGATAGTTTCTAAGTCTGCGGCATTCCCCCAAAGTAGTATTCCATAGGACATCAAGCTATGAAAGTAACTAAAGTACACCAGCCTAGCAGTATCTACGTCAGTCAACTGCCTGATCCGTCTGACAGCAAAAGCAGCAGAGCTGAGTTTATTGGCCAAAGCAGTGATATGGTGATCCCATTGCAATTTTGAATCTATTGTGATTCCCAGAAAAGTAGTGCTATTTACAAATTCTAACCTTTGCGCCCCCAGCACGATATCAATCTGAGCTTGCCTCACATTAGGCAGTGTAAACTTAATGCATTTGGTTTTTTCTGTATTCAACAATAGGTTGTTTGCAGAAAACCAATTTGAAATTACGTTTAAGATATTATTTACATTATTCGCATCTGTACTATTACGATCTACTTTGAATATCAGCGATGTATCATCTGCAAACAATACTATTCCGGCGTGTGCCTCGATCATATAAGGTAGGTCATTGACATAAACCAAAAAGAGAAAAGGTCCTAAGATTGATCCTTGGGGTGCGCCTATCTTGACGTTTGACCCATTTGACTTAACGTTATTTACATCAACAGTCTGCAGCCTATCTGTTAAGTAAGATTCTAATAGTTCTATAGATTTGTTGCCAAAACCGTACCGACGTAACTTGAGCAAAAGTGTCTGATGGTCAACGCAATCAAATGCTTTAGATAGATCACAGAATACCCCAATAGCATCCTGTGATCCCTCCCAAGCGTCGTAGATTAGGTTAACTAGGCTAACTCCCGCATCAGTGGTAGATTTTCCACCAGTAAAGCCATATTGTTGGCTATGGAAAAGATTGTTGGTATTGAAGTATAGTTGCATTTGATTGAGCATCACTTTCTCAAACACCTTACTCAGAGCCGGCAAAATAGAGATGGGGCGATAGTTTCCAAGTTCTGACTTAGATCCCTTCTTAAATAATGGTATAATTTTACTGTGTTTCATTAAGGTAGGAAACGTGCCTTCATCTACACATTCATTAAATATTAGTGCTAAATCAGGTGCAATGATATTAATTACATGACTAATTAAACTAACTGACATGCCCCAGTAATCTTTAGACATTTTGATTTTGAGATTTTTAAATGCTTTTAATATGTCATTAGGATCAATGTGTTGGAAGTTAAATTTAGAAGAACTAATATTACTCTCAACTAGGGCAACAGCACTGTGAGCGCTTGAATTAATAGAGGAAGTGAGTTGAACTGGAATATTGGTGAAATAGTCTTCAAAAGCATTTACGACATCTTTTGGGGAGGTTATATCCTTGTTTCCTACTTTAATTTTAGGAACACTATCCCTCAATTTACATCTACCAGACTCTTTGTGAATAACTTTCCAAGTTTCTTTCATTTTGTTAGGAGCCTCAATTATCTTTCTTTTAATGTGAATGGCCTTTGCTTGTCTACATACCTTTTTGAATAACTTTGAGTAATTTTTAACATATTCAGTGAAACTATTGTCGAATCTGTACTGTTTTTGGGCGTATAAATCAAATAGCATTCGTCTACTTTTATATATACCTACAGTAGCCCATTCACAGAATTTAGATTTCGTACTAAGTTTTTGAATTTTTTGTTTAAATGTGTGTGAAAAGGCGTCTGTTAATTTATTAAATAAACTGTTATAATGAATCTCAGGATTATTACCCAAGTAGGCTATTGAATTGAGCTTATTCTCTAACAAGTCTTTGAATTCTTTAATCTTATTAAAAGTTATGGGCCTCACATAATTTTCTCTTTAGGTCTACTATTATTACCTATAGGAAAGGATACTATTTGACCCCGGTGATCTGAGGGCAACTTACTAATTACAGACTTATTTGAGTATACACAATCGCAAAAAAAATTATCTAGACAACTGCCAGTCTCAGCAGTGATTCTGGTTGGTTCACAGAAAATATTTTCAAGATTATAGCTCTTGAACATGTTTAAAAATTGAGTACTTCTCTTACAATGTTCCAAGATGTTTACATTGAAGTCGCCGCATACAATTATATTCTTATTATTACTTGATGCTATCCCAAGAACTTTGTCCATGACCCCAATTAAAGTTCCAAAGTCACTCCTTGGTGGACTGTATACGCATACTACTACACAATTATCAAGCTCGGCACAGGCCACCTCAGCACAGCGCTCAACAGAAAGTCTAACAATGTCAATCCGCTCTTTACTGCGGAGACCATTTTTTATTAAGACCATGGAGCCACCTCTTTCAGCAGACTTCCTGTTAAAGCAACTTACAATTGTATAATTATCTATACTGAACATCATCTCAGTCTCCTTTAGCCAGTGCTCAGTTAAACACAAAATATCTACATTTAATTCCTGTAGGAAAAACTCAACTACTAATTCTTTGCCAGGAAGGCCTTGCAAGTTTTGATGAACTATCTTTAGCTCTGGCATTCCTGTTGTCTGATTATTTAGTTTAAATCAGTACAACTATCTGGTAAACATACAGAATTACTACTACAAGTACCTGGCAAATCTGTATGTATTGGGTCGTTCACTTGTTTACAATGTAAACTCGTCCAAAAACGATCTATACGGTCTATAAAACGATCATTAGACCTGTCCTCTTACACGGCTGTGAGGCGTGGCCGCTGTTGGAGCGGCACAAGCAGATGCTGCGTGTCACGGAGATGAAAATGCTGCGGTGGATGTGTGGAGTCACGCGTAAAGATCGCGTGAGGAACTCGCGCATCCGCGGCAGCCTTCATGTCCGTGACATCGCAGATAAAATGCAAGAGAGCCGCCTCCGCTGGTGCGGCCACGTCTTGCGGAAACCGCCCAGCTACGTGGGTAATAAATGCCTGGCAATGGCGCCCCCACCCGGTCCAGGTAGAAGGGGTAGGCCCAAGAAGGGCTTGGCGTCGTGGAGGGTGACATGCGTGAAAACGGTTTCACCACCTTGGACGCCCAAGATCGTGCGAAGTGGAGGAGGTAGAGCCGGAAGGCGGACCCTGAGCTCCGAGGGCACCGTGGCCTCGGATGCAATCAGGACTAACGTCTTTATGTTGATGATGACTACGTCAGTAAGCATTTAAGACCTACTTGAAAAAGTGTCAACTATTTGAATGATTTTTTTTATAGCATTTATTATGCTAACTGTTAAGTTCGAAAAACATTGGAAAAAATGAAATGCTCAAGTGAGACTCGAACTCACGACCTTTCGCTTACAGGGCGATTCAAGTGGTGCTCAATAGCTCAGTTGGCAGAGCAGTCGCCCTGTAAGCGAAAGGAGGTGCTCAATAGCTCAGTTGGCCGAGCAGTCGCCCTGTAAGCGAAAGGTCGTGAGTTCGAGTCTCACTTGAGCATTTCATTTTTTCCAATGTTTTTCGAAGTGTCAACTAGCCTATTCCCCGCATCATTTTTCTACGATACGTTGGGCGAGGTTACAGACCGTGCCCACTACCTTTTCTGAGATCAAGACTCGGCATTTTCATTTAGGTCGTCGGCAATAGCCTATTGTGTAGTCTCCTTTTTTGTTCAGCCTTGTGATTAGGTCGTCTATCACTAAATTCCAAAAAATGAGATGCTCAAGTGAGACTCGAACTCGATTTTCTATCATACCTACCTAGTTGTATTATTTGTGC
Source organism: Eilema sororculum (assembly GCA_914829495.1). NCBI lineage: Eukaryota > Metazoa > Arthropoda > Insecta > Lepidoptera > Erebidae > Eilema > Eilema sororculum. Next base: position 11,459,269 of record OU618543.1, on the reverse strand, counting down.
TTGGTGGTGGCCTTGAGGACATAAAGTAACAAAATTTCCCAGTGTCCACCAGTGATGGCCAACTATGTGGTGGCCAACGGGAACATTTCCAATATTTTATTCCCGCTGACCACCACTGGTGGCCATTGGGATAAAAAGTGATAAAATCTCCCAATGTCCACCAGTGGTGGCCAACTATGTGGTGGCCAACGGGAATAATCCCTTTAATGGAGGGCTGATTCCGTAGACTTACCGGAGCAATGTGCGTGCTGGTTTGCGTGTAGGGGTAAGTGCTTTATTGCACCATTTCAGCTCCCTCTCGCATAGGCGCTCCATGGTCTTCGCATAATCACCCTTTCCTGGCTTCGGGATGAAGATGAGTCCTACTTCCCACCAATCTTTTGGAACGTATCTATGTGCTAGGCAAGCCTTAAAGATTTTCTCCAATCTGATCGCAACTGGTTGGTTACCCCACTGTAGCATAGCAGGGATGATTCCGTCGGAGCCAGCTGTCTTATAAGGGTGAAAACTTCTGATGGCTTCCAGGGTGACCACCTTGTTTGCATACTGCCAGTTTCGAGCAGTAGGTGTTATGGTTTCATTATGCCAGTTGATTTGTGTTGTGATGACGCATCCAGGGAAGTAGGTTTCTATAAGTAAGCGTCTAGATTCTTCTGGCGATATTGTGAGCGTATTGTCATGATTTAAAGAGCGGCAAACGTTGCATCGGTTTTTAATTCTATCGCTTTTATTTATTTTTAATAATTTACTCAACTTCTAATAGTAAATGATTTGACTATTTAATTTTATGACGTCTCAAAAAAAACCGGCCAAGTGCGAGTTGTACTCGCACACCGAGGTACCGTAATATAAGTTACATAAACCGTAATATATTTTGATTGCGTTGACTAAGAAGTTTGATTTTTGCACAGCTTCAAGACGTTATAGACCTGAGTACATAAAAATTTTGGGCATTATATGGCCCCAATGTGGGGTGTTAGGTACCTACAGTTCACGTGGCCCTTTTCTTTAAAGTGCGCAAAACATTCGGAGCCGCCTGTCACCCTAGCAGAAGTAGGTCGCAGCGGCGGCACACCTGATGAGGGTCAGATCAAGCAAGATGCCCTGGGTCTGTCTGTCGCCTCTTTCTCGAACATTACTTAGGTACTCGCAGAAGCTACTTAGCCCAAGCCATGAGCAAGGCTGCAAGCGAGAGCAAGAGAGTTTCCAGGGCCTTCTCATGAGGAATAGTGACATCAACAATCATTGCAAGGCGCTCTAATCGATCTATTACCAGTTCCCAGATCCGTCACAATAGTCCAAATCCAATAATAGATTGGCATACCTAATGATAGGTCCTTCAGTCTACTGCCCATCCTATCTAATATCTGTGAAAAATCGATCCTCCGCCACATCATGCCAATACTCAAAAATAACAACATCGTTCTTAACCATCAATTCGGGTTTAGGCAGTCCACTTTAGAATAAGTGCATAGAGTAGTTGAAAAAATAATAAAGTTTTTGGAGGAAAGATAATACTGCTCGTCTGAATTTAGACATACAACAGGCCTTCGACAAAGTTTGGTATAATGGGATTCTCTATAAGATAAGGGCATACCTTTCCCCACAGCTGCTACATCCTGCTGAAATCTTATCTCTCCGAGAGAATATTTCAAGTCAAGGAATCAGAAACAACTTCCAAATTCTATTAAATTAAAGCACGCGTACTTCAAAGATCAGGGTTGGGACCTATTTTGTATACCCTGTATACTTCTGACCTGCCAGAAACAGAGGGAGTCACGATTGCCACTTACGCCGACGACACGGCAATAATAGCGAGTAACCGGTACCCTGAAGTAGCCACAGAGCAACTCTAAAAAGGACTCGATGCCATTGCAAAATGGCTTAATAAGTGGAGGATTAAAGCAAGCATAACAAAGTCGGTACAGGTAACCTTCATCCTCGCGGAACTCGGACGCGGAAACTGCCCTCCAGTGCACCTTGAAAACTACTCAACCACACCAAGACACAGTAAGATACAGCCTGCACCTGGATAGATGTCTGACATAGAACCAGTACATCAGAAGCAAGAGAGAAGAACTCAACATTCGACATCGAAACCTCTATTGGATGTTGGATCGGAATAGTAGGTAAACTATATATATATGCAGCTCAATATGCTAACTATATAAAGCCCATCTGGATTTATGGTATACAACTGTGGGGCAGCGCAAGTGACTCCAACATAAGAATCTTGCAAGGGGCACAGAATACTATACTCAGAACAATAGCGCAGGTCCCTTGGTTCATTACAAATGCCGAAATCCACAAGCACTTGAGAATGAACACGCGAAGGAGGTAATTGAGGGTTCCTCACAAAAGTATTAAAAAACCGGCCAAGTGAGTGTCGGACTCGCCCATGAAGGGTTCCGTAGTAGCAAGTAATATAACATAAAAGTTCTTGTACTTAGTGCAATAAATGTTTTTTTTAAATTATTTTTGGGTGGTATTTAAACGCAAATCAAATAAAATACTTTTTTTATGAAATAATAATCCAATTTTCCATCAAAATTACTGATTGCACAGCAGAATACTAAACTCAAAGTATTAGAAAACACACTACAATTTATTTTCGTAACGTAGGTACGGCTGTTTATCTTAATGCAAAGCAGTTTTATTAATGCACTGCTAATACTGCTAATGCACGACAAAATAATCCAAATTCACATCAAATATACTGATTGAGCACCATCAAACTACTTACTTGCTTAATAAAAAAAAAACCACTAACCAACACTAACCTAACCTATCTATTTCCTATCCAATCTATATTTATCCTATCTTCTACATGCGCACTAGTTAATTTGCTGTTCAGTTAGTATTTTTGATAAACATTTATAATTTTTGTACTTAAATAAATTTATTTGTACCTATCGCATTATGAGGATAAAAGTAAGGTCATGCATGCTGATGTATATTTTATTTTTTTCTCCAGTACTTAGTTTTGTTAAACATTCAGCTTATTTGTAGTGAAGTAATTTATTTGCTTTAAAAAGCATATTAGTAAATGATGAAAATATATTTATATTTGATTATTTATTTTTATTTTTGAGTTAATTGAATGAAAGGCGAAAATTAACGTTTATGACGTACCTATTAAAAAAACTACTTACTAGATCTCGTTCAAACCAATTTTCGTTGGTAGTTTGCATAGCAATGTACAGTCAGCATCAGAAAAATGTTGACGAGTAGAGTATTCAAAATAATCTTAAAACCAATTTTTCAATATTATATTGATAATTAGAGTACTCAAAAAGTTGCAAGCATCCAGAGTGGTCAAACTATCTTAACAATCGGTCTTCCAGAAACATGTAAGTAAGCAGAGTGTTTATATTCATATACACAATCACGCTACTCAATGGTATCTAGTCAAACAAAGTGTTCAAAATATCTGGACAATGTCATTTAATCGCATTTTGCATCCCTTTTTTACTTATGTAGCCATCCTTTACACATGACGATGGGATGATATGAGATAGGTGTATAAGTTAGAACAGGATAGAAAATTTGTCAAATTAATGACAATTTCTTTTGTATTTTTCATAGTTGCCAGTTGCTTATGCCATAAATATCCCCTTGCATTGTTGAGAAAAGAGTATGAATACCTAAGAAATAAATACTCGTATGATGTGTAAATTACTTGAAACCTACATAAGTAGATATAAGTCCACGCGGACTAAGTCGCAGGCACAGCTAGTATTAATATAAATCATAGTATGGAATAGGGTTTCGTAATTCAAAATTTTTCTGTCGATTGAATAATTATTAAAAATGAAAAACACGACTGCTCCTGAAAAGACCGAAATAATTTTGATAGCAGGTGGAACCCATTGATTATCATTGGATTCATGAATTACGAATGGGTACCTCCGCCTGCTTTTTTTGGTCTTTTTTATGTATTTTATACTGTATTTAATTTAAAAAAATAACAAAATCCATTAGATGCACGCAAGAAACCCACCTGTCATTCGTGAAAGTCTAGTAGCTCACGATCATAGTTGTTTGCACAAAATTAGCAATACTGGTTGTAACTGTCAAAAAATTGAGCTTGTCGACGAGCATATGTATTTGGGTCTCGTAATTGACAAAAAATTTAATTGGCTGCCGCACATCAATTATATATGTGGAAAATTAAGAGCCTTTCTTGCCAATTTATATATCATTAAAGACAAAATACCGCATAAGGTGAAACTAATGCTATATAATGCACTCGTGGATTCAGTAATCGGATATGGTATAACGAGCTACGGCAGGACGTTCAAGTCCTACCTTGACAGAATCCTCGAAATTCAAACGAGGATACTAAAGAAAATTGTTCCTTTTAAGATCAAAGAAAAGTTTAGAAATAATGAATACGAACTTTACCTATACATGTCATGTCTACTTATAGTCTCCTTAAAGAATCTGCAGGCCCTGACTAAGGCGTATCCCAGGTCCCCCGGCGCTCCTCTGTCCAGCGGAATCAAGCACATGGCCCGAAACGAATAACCATTTTCACATACATTTGCTTCGGGACACGTAAACTTATTCGGAACTCAGGTATCATAATAATTATTATTATCAACTCATCGTTCTATTCGTGTTACCATGGTGTTACCTAATACTAAATTGATAACTTTCAATTCACTTTTGGTTTACTGGCGGTATAACTTTGTTTTGTTAATTTTGCTTGATGATGTCATTTATGTAAAGATAATTTATAACATTAATAGATCAAAAAAAGCGCGGGAAACGTCTCGGTAGCGGGAAGTGTTTTGAATTTAAATTTTTTATTATTATAATTTTAGTGATCAGTTGGGAATTGTAGTATATTGTATATATTATACTGTCATATATATTGGTTTGTATATATATAAATTTAGGTAAGTAGTTAGTAATAAGTTTTTTAATATGAATGAGCCACCTGACCCAGGGGGGGAATCTCTCCCTTTGGATGTGGGTGCCTATGTCACTATTTCTAACGAATCTGGTTTGGATTCGGATGCTTCATCCGCATCCAGAAGTAGAAAAAGGGTTAAAATAGCAAAAGTTTGCAAGATGTGCAACAAACGGCGAAAGAAAAATGCTCATGATACAGATTTAGCTAATGTATGTATTTGTAATAAAATTGCTGAGAGTTCTACACCCATTGCTCCTATGGACACTTCACCACCTATACATGAAGTTAAACCACAACAACCACGGCCTATTGGTATTGGTAGGCAACTCTATGAAAAACATGATTCAGCCCCTTTCATAGTTCATGTGCAAAAAACAACTACATCTCCAAATGATGGCACCACACTTCATCCAATCACCTTTGGCAACTTCCTAAAACACAATCAACAACAAAACATAGTCAATGGCAGTATTAAACGTATAGGTAGGAACCGTATCTCTGTTTCATTCACCACTTTTCAGTATGCTAATGATTTTGTAAATAATAAGAATTTAGAGTCAAATAATTTAATAGCATTCATTCCATCTTTTCATACCACCCGTATGGGTATTGTCCGTGGCATCCCTGCTGATTTAACCGAGGAAGAAATATTGTCAAATATTACTGTCCCAATTGGGTGTGGTGCAGTTATTAAGGTGAGACGATTAAACTACAAAGTTAAGGTAAATGATAGTGTTTCATGGAAGCCTACTGAGTCCATTGTCCTCACATTTGATGGACAAATATTACCTAAAAGAGTTTTTATGTTTTTTAATTCCCTTCCAGTAGATTTGTATATCTTTCCAACTATTCAGTGTTTCCATTGCTGCCGCTATGGGCACACCAAAGTACAATGCCGTTCTAAGCCAAGGTGCTTCAAATGTGGTCAAGACCATACTGCTGATTCATGTAGAATAGGTGAAGACAGCGCTAGCTGTATTAATTGTCAGGGTTATCATTTCGCAACAAACAAAATATGCCCTGAATTTGGTCGACAGAGAAGTATTAAAAAAGCAATGGCAGAGAACTGTATCTCTTATGCAGAAGCAGATAAATATTTCCCAAAGGTTTCCAAGTCATATGCTGAAGTAACTGTTTCCAATAATTCACCTGTCCATAACTCTTCATCAACTCCTCATATAGTATCACCTAAAACATCTTCATATAAGAAAACTGTCTTTTTGAAACCTAGAATTACGACAAAATCTCAACATGGTTACGATAAATCTTCTCATGAGGCTATTATTAATGAGCATAGGATGCCTGAACCAGCTAATGGATGTGCACTTAATAAACCCAACGATTTTGACTCCTCCACAAAGAACCAAAGCATTTTAGAAGTTATTACACAGTTACTACGATCATTATCTAAATCAAATATTTCACCGTCCCACGCTGCCCTTATAATAGATCACGCTGCGAAAATACTATATACTGACGATGGATCAGTCCGTTCTAATTCAATGGAATTGCCGGAGTGCAACCAGCAAAAAAAGTGAATTAATAAGTTTAATTAACACGTATAACCCCTTTTTAATCGCTATATCCGAAACATGGTTGAAACCGAATCAATTATTTAGACTCTCAAAATTTGTTTGTATACGGGAAGACAAAAGTGACGGACGCGGATTTGGTGGTGTTGCCATACTAGTGAATTATAATTTACCATATACAATAGTTTCAATTCCTCTTCATAGCGATGAATTTGAAATAGTTGCCGTTCAAATTCAACACATCTGTTTTGTCTCAATCTATATTCCTTACCCTTCGTCACCTATCTTACAGGAAATAAATAGTATTATCCAAACCCTTCCTCAACCTTTCATTCTTCTGGGCGATTTCAACTCGCATAACACGATATGGGGAAGTTGCAAAACTGATGCTAATGGAACCGAACTTTACAACATAATTAATCATAACAACCTATGCATCCTTAATACTGGAGTCGCTACTCGTAGATCTAAACCAGGGCAACGAGTTAGTGCAGTTGACTTGTCCATATGTTCGCCAACTTTATTTCCCTTATTATTTTGGCAGCCATTATCTTCTACTTTTGACAGTGATCATTTCCCTCTAATTATATCTGTTCCTTTATCGATAACCCTTCACAACAAACGCCGATCGCTATTAAAACACAAGATAACCCCGGATGCCGATTGGGACATATTTAAATTAGCTATAGAAAAAGAAATACACCGTCTTCCCAACATTCACATTGGAAATGAAATTGTTTGCACGGAAGCATTTTCAGACCTAATATTAAAAGTAGCTAACGCTACATTTCCCACTAAAGGGGATGGCCCCCACCGTATACCGTCTCCACCTTGGTGGGACAAAGAATGTACTGCTGCCATTCAGAAACGGAAAGAGGCTGAAACAAACTACAATCATTTCATGTCATGGGAAAACTATGAAATTTTATCTCAGGCCATCCGTGATACAAGGGAGTTATTTAAAAATAAGAAACAATCTTCCTGGCGGTCTTTCTGTTCCTCTCTCTGTCCTAATTCTAGTCCTTCAGTTGTTTGGTATAAAATTAGGCGATTCCGCTCAGCTTTTACACAACCATCTTTAAACACAATACCGTCTACGATAATTAATAATTTCTTAAATATTCTTGCTCCTCCTTCTGTTTCTGTAATGACCTATTTAAGTTCTCCTATGCCTAATTCTCCATCAATGGTATCTTCTCTCTTCTCTTTTCAAGAGTTAAAAACTGTGTTAAGCACACTAAAAGACTCCTCTCCAGGGAAAGATGGTATTCCTTACTCCTTTTTATGTAATCTTGGTGATGTAAGCTTACACTATTATCTGGATCTTATTAACTCTATCGTAATCTCAGGTATTATCCCTCCATCTTGGAAATCTCAAATTGTTATTCCCATTTTAAAACAGGATAAAGATCCAAATGACCCATATTCTTATAGACCTATCGCTCTTTCGCCTGTGATTACAAAAATTGCTGAACATCTTGTTAAAAATAGGCTGGAGTGGATTGTAGAAAGCAGTGGTATTCTTTCAAATAGTCAGTTTGGCTTTAGGAAAGGTAGGTCCACCATGGATTGTCTTAGCATATTTATAACGGACATTCAACTTTCGTTTTCATCTAATCAATCGGTAGTTGCTTCTTTTCTAGACATCAAATCTGCATACGATAACGTTATTATTTCAATTCTTAAACAGAAACTGATTCTCTTAAACATTCCTGAACTATTAACGAACTTTATTTGTAATCTACTAGTAAATAGAACAATTGAAGTAACCCATGAAGATAACATTTTTTTGAGAGTTGTGGAAAAAGGACTTCCACAGGGATCTGTTCTAAGCCCCTTGTTGTACAATATTTACACCTATGATTTAGATAGATCTCTAGGAAATTCTGTTCATTTACTTCAATATGCCGACGACTTATTGTTATATTGTTCAGATCAGGACACTGAATTTGCTTGTGAGATGCTATCTGCATCTTTATCATCGTTAAAACAATGGTTTGATTCTAATGGCCTGGAGTTATCAACCTCTAAAAGTACCACAGTAGTATTTACGAGAAAAAGAGACATCCCTTCTGTTTGCGTGTATTATGATAACATGGCCCTACCGGTAGAACCTCACACCAAATACTTAGGTTTAATTCTTGATTCTCGGTTGAATGGATACGCTCATACTAAGTATATTGTTAAAAAATGTGAACGTCTTCTTAATATTATTAGATGTCTTTCTGGCGTATGGTGGGGCGCTCACCCTTTTTCGTTAAAATTAGTTTATAATGCCATTATTAGAAGTGTCCTAGATTATGGCACATATCTGCTCAGTCTGTGTAATAAATCCAGTCTTAAATTAATGGATAACATACAAGCTAAAGCTCTTCGAATTATTACTGGCGCTATGAAATCCAGTCCAATTAATGCTTTGCAAGTTGAAGTGTCGGAACCCCCACTAAATTTGAGAAGACAATTCCTTGCTGATAGATTTATTTTTAAAGCACTGCTTAACTCTAACCATCCTCTCCATTCAAAACTACATAGTCTTTCAGAGTATATAAACAATAGTTCATACTGGCGTCATAAAAGAAAACCGTATATTCTAGAAAGCTATTTAAAGTTCAAATCCTTTTCATCGCCTATTTTCCAGTCTCCTCTTTTACGTTTACCTCTTTATAGTGTTAATTATGCAGCTTTAATGTTGTCTCCTAGCATCAAGGATATATTGAACTATACAGATTTTACAAACCAATCAAACTCACACCAGTTGTTTACTGATCCTTCCAAACATACATTCCCTAAACCAGTGGGAGTAGGTGTGTATCACATTAATTATAACATCGTCCAAAAAATTAAATTGCCCCCAGAGACCTCTATCTACAATGCGGAATGTTTCGCTCTTCTTAAGGCTTTGGAATATATTTTAATTGCAAAACTCAAAACCTCGATCATATTAACTGACGCTCTTGCTGTTCTGGAATCATTAAAAAAGAACCCTTTTAAAACATCAAATAATCCGATAATTTTTGGTATTAAAAACTTATTATATGAATGTCAATGTAAACAAATTGTGGTTGAATTTGCCTGGATTCCGAGTCATTCTGGCATTGTAGGAAATGAAATTGCCGACAAAATTGCTAAGGAAGCTGTTTCCTGTGGAGATATGGTTCCATATAAAATATTTGGTGAAGATGCTTATTGTGGTGCAAAACGCGATCTATACGACACATGGAATGAATCGTGGCAGTTTGGTAGTAGATCGAAGGGACTTTTTTACTATAATATTCAACCTAACATTCCCAATAAACCGTGGTTTGCTTTTTTAAACTTAAATAAAAGACTAACAACATCTATAATAAGGATGCGTTTGGGACATACATGCACTCCTGCACATCTTGCAAAAATAAAAATTAGAGATAGCCCTATCTGTGATTGCGGTGCAGAAGTGGGTGATCTAAATCACCTTTTTCTGGCTTGCCGTCAATTTAGTATTACATTTTTTGATCTTCTTCCTTCCTGTATTCCATTACCTACTCATGTTCCTTCGTTACTTACGTTTCCTTTTAATAAGCAAGTATTAGAAGCTATATATATATTTATAAAACATAATGATCTAAAATTGTAGTTTACATTTTTATATTCCTAAGTATGGTTTATTTATGGTTATTCAGTTCCTTATTTCTCTTCCTTTCTGATCCTTTCCTTGTATTTTCCTAAAAATTTCCCTAAATTAATAATTCCGTTCCGTTTTTCATTGTGTAATAAAAACGTTTCCTCGTTTTAACTTGACATTGGCATACATCTATTACTTGCCAAAAGGGGAAAAAAAAAAAAAACATTAATAGATAGCTGTCAAATGTTGTCAAGTCAAATGTCTATGTAACAATCATGGTAACAATGACATTACTGACATTTGCGAGTTGCGTTCCGTTCCGAAGCACTTCTCTGCTTTTATTTTTTATTCTGATTTATATTTCAAATTGGTTGAGTTATAAAATTGTGTAAACTTCATTGTATCCTCTTCTGTGTGTTCTATTCTTTTTATTGTTTCACTCTTGAAATGTAATTTTTTTATTAAATACTGTGTTGTTGGCTGGCGGGTGGTGCAGAGACACAATGCCGCTTCAAGTTTGAGTGACATTTAGGAATTAATAGTTTTGTTATTGATATTTATTATATTTATATTTATATTTATCTCATATACAAGTACCTACGTTATATTATTCTTATTTTATTTTATATTTATTTTTATTTTATTATGAATAATTTAACCAATGATGATAGTTTCACTTATTATTCAACCCACGAGGCGGATTCTTTGTCTGATGACGACAGTTTTTGTTCAGTCACCGATGTAACACTTGGTGACAGGCTCCGTGAGACTTTTCGGGATTCGGGGCAGTCACTCAACGTGTGTCATATAAACGCACAAAGTGTGGCTTACCATCACAGTGACTTGGTTGAAACATTTGGTGATTCACACGTACATGCCGTTCTGATTTCTGAGAGCTTTCTCAAACCCTATCTACCGTCTACTTCCTACCCACTGCCCGGATTTATCTTGATAAGGAACGACAGGACGGGCAAGGAGCGCGGAGGGGTAGCGATATACCTACGTAGCGACTTCCCTTACAAAATAGTCGCCGCATCTCCCTCTGAGTACTCTGCCACCGCTGAGTTCCTTTTTCTGGAGGTCTGGGTTAGGGGTGTCAAAGCCCTTCTGGGTGTTGTTTATTGTCCCCCCACTGTGAACTACTTCACTGATATCGAATTGGTTTTTGAATCCTTGGGGTCTGATTACGAGCATTACATCATCATGGGCGATTTCAACACCAATCTTCGTCCTAGTCTGTCATCACGAGCCATAAAGCTTCTGAAAATAGTCGAGTCAGTCAATCTTCAGGTTTTACCACTTCAGGCCACACACCACAACAAAGACGTCGAGGACACCTGGCTCGACTTAATAATTACGTCTTCGCTCACACTTGTTCTAACACACGGTCAGTTTCAATTCACTCCAGTCGCATCGGAGGAAATCAGAAAGACGATTTACGCAATTAAATCAAAAGCAGTCGGCTGCGATAACATCAGTCGCCGTATGATTATAACTATTATAGACCAACTCCTTCCCGCTATTTCACACATTGTAAATTTTTCGCTTGATTCTGGTCAATTCCCAGACCTGTGGCGTAAAGCCTATGTACGTCCTCTTCCTAAAATCTCCAATCCCTCACTTCCTAATCATTTTCGTCCTATTTCCATCCTCCCTTTCCTATCCAAGGTGCTGGAAGCCTGTGTTCATCGTCAGCTGTCCAATTATGTGCAATCCAACGGGATACTCAGTCCATTGCAATCCGGATTCAGATCGGGACACAGCACTACAACCGCACTCCTTAAAGTAACGGGGGATATCAGGGACGGAACGGAGAAGGGTCTTGTCACAGTGTTAGTGTTAGTGGATTTCTCGAATGCATTTAATTGCGTGAATCATGATATCCTTTTAGTAATACTATCCCATCTTGGGATCTCAGCCGATGAGCTGGAGTGGTTTTCTTCATATCTTCGTGGACGTCAGCAGTCGGTTTGCGCGGACGAGATTTCGTCTGGTTGGTGCAATCTCGACTCTGGCGTTCCGCAAGGCGGCATTCTTTCTCCTCTTTTATTTTCAATATTCATAAACCTTATCACTTCTGAACTTCAGTGTGCGTATCACTTGTATGCCGACGACCTGCAGGTGTACAGCCAAGCTCGTGCGGAGAATCTTTCGGAGGCTGTTGACAGGGTTAACGCCGACTTGCGATCTATAAGTAGTTGGTGTGACAGGTTTGGCCTTTCTGTCAATCCTGATAAATGCCAGGGTATCTTAATTGGCAGTAACCATATGATAAATAAGGTAGACGAAGAAACTCTACCAAAAATAGACTTCAACGGGCGAATTATTCCTGTTACGCCTGCTGTTAAAAACCTGGGATTGAGTATCGACTCCACCCTGAACTGGCAATCACAAGTTGCAAAAGTCTCTCAGAGGGTGACAGGGATGTTGCGTAGTCTGTATCGCCTTAAAAACTTTCTACCTGTTAAAACTAAGGCGATGCTTATGCAGACCCTAATCTTCCCAGTCTTGGACTATGGTGATGTATGCTACCTCGACCTGAATGCAGATCTGCTCAACAAACTCGACCGCCTTCTCAACAATTGCATTCGATTCGTCTTCAACCTTAGGAAATATGATCACGTCTCAGTCTATCGTACAGAGTTAGGATGGTTACCTATACGACAGCGACGTAGCTTGCGGGCGGTGACGATGATTCATACTATTTTAAGCTCCCCCAATGCCCCCACTTATTTATCATCTCATGTACAGCTTCTTGGTTCTCATCATAACAAAAATCTACGATCAGCTGATAACCGTCTTCTCCACTGTCCTACTCATAGTTCTAGCCTAGTTCATTCTTCTTTCCTCGTGCAAGCTATTCTACTCTGGAATGCGCTTCCTCTCGAAATCAGGATGGCTAACAACCGTGCTACTTTCAAGTATAAAGTACGTCAGCTCTACAGTAATCCCTAATGGCAATAGTGGGTAAAACTACAAGGTTATTTTTCATCATTTTGATAAAAAAATATGGTTTAAGTAGTAGTATATTATATAGGTATGTATTATATATATATTTATATAAAGTATAAGTATAGGAATAGGTATATATGTAATTGTATATGTATGTAATTCTTGTGTATTATAGTGTGTATGTTTATTGTAAGTATTATTACATTCTAATAAATAGTTAATCTTCTGTCTGCACCTACCTCAAAGTATCTCTGCATCACCCTAAGGTTGACTGTTAGATAATGCCTTTGGCATTAAGTCCGCCTTTGTACAAATTTATGTGCATAAAGTTTAAAATAAATAAATAAAAATAAATAATAAAAGCTGCCAAAATGAAATATCGCATAAAATACAAACGCGTCAGAAAACTAACAAAAAACTAATCACAGTCAGGGCAATGAATGTGTACGGTGAGAGAACCACAATGTACCTTATTCCACGCTTGCTAAATAAGCTAAGTCCATCCTTTGTACAAAGCATCACAAGAAATAATATTAAAAACAAATTAAAACATTATTTTCTGAACAGCCTGTAGATGCTCCTTGTAAACCGGTTTCATATGCGACCATCAGCTCGGGCGATAACGTGGCCGCCCGGCACTAAAGAATATTGTATAATTGTTTATAATTGTTTAGTTATATTGTATAATTGTTTATAATTGTACAATTGTTTAGTTATAAGACGGAATGCATGGCACTCCGTACAAACCTTTTGTGGTTTTTGGTGTGCTACAATAATTAATATTATTTGTGTTTTGTATGATAATAAATAAATAAAAAAAAAAAAGATATAGCGCCAGAAATTCACGGTGTAGTATCGATTTATGTTTCATGCACTCATAAATATCTTTATTTGTGACCACTTTCATCAAAATCTTTTCAGCCTTAAGGTCTCTATTCGGGTAAAAAGTATAAATAAAATAGGTTTAACTTTAATAACTATTTCAGAGAGAAAGAAGAAGAGAAAGAAGGCGAAAATTGCGATTTATGAAATATTAAAAAAAAACTTCAATTATAAATTATAATCTATTATAAAAAAACACTCTATTATCATATGTTTGTACAATAGTTTCGTATCTAACTGTACCTATTTTCAAAGAGTAGACATTTTGCGTCTATGTCATGTCGATGTAGTCATAATGCGTATTAGAGAATACGAGAAGTGGATTTTTGAGTACATAGGTGTATCTTGCGTTGCAGGACCCTTTATTTTTTACGGAAGCATTCATACTCTTTTCTCACCAATTCAAGTGGATAGTTCATGGCTTAAGCAACTGGCAACTATAAAAAATACAAAAGAAATTGTCATTAATTTGACACATTTTCTATCCTTTTCTAACTTATAAACCTATCTCACATTATCCCATCATCATGTGTAAAGGATGGCTACATAAGTAAAAAAGGGATGCAAAATTTGATTAAATGACATTGTCCAGATATTTTGAACACTTTGTTTGATTAGATACCATTGGGTAGCGTGATTGTTTATATGAAAATGAACACCCTGTTTACATGTTTCTGGAAGACCGATTGTTAAGATAGTTTGACTACTCTGGATGCGTACAACTTTTTGAGTACTCTAATTATCAATATAATATTGAAATTTTGGTTTTAAGAACATTTTGAGTACTCTACTCGTCAACATTTTTCTGATGCTGACTGTACCTACATCATATATTTTTTTTAGATTTATCGTACTCTTATTTTAGAAGTTAGAGGGGGGGGGGGGGGGGCACACATTTTTCCACTTTGGAAGTGTCTCTCGCGCAAACTATTCAGTTTCGAAAATAAAAAATGTTAGGAACCTCAATAGCATTTTTGAAGACCTATCTAGGATAGATACCCCACACGTAAACAGCACTATCTTCCTAGGAATAGATTCTAAATTACAATGGGGTGACCATATCACGATTCTAGCCAATTCTAGCCAATAAACTTAGCTCTGCTGCTTATGTTGTAAGGCGGATCAGGCAGTTGACAGATGTAGCTACTGTTATGTTAGGCTGGTATACTATAGTTTCTTCCATAGCTTGATATCCTATGGAATACTACTTTGGGGAAATGCAGCAAATTTGGATATTTCTATTGCAGAAGAGGGCAGTTCGTGGCATTGTTTTGGCAAGTGACACTTCCTCAAGGAGCGATTTAAAGATTTTCTTAATCCTGTAGTTTCTCAATAAATATTTGAAAGCATAATGTATGTCAGAAAAAATATATCATTTTACAAAAGTAAGTGACATTACAGACAGAAATCTGCGTAATAAACGTATACTGCTGTTTTCTATACTTCCATGTTATCGGCTTAGCAAAGTTAGTCATTCCTTTAGGGGCGAAGGTAGGAAAGGAAGGTAGATATACGTTTCTATATTAATTTGCCTAAATCAGTCTTTGGTATGCCTGATCATTAATTTAAAATCTATGTAAATTGAGATAAGGTGGTTATCTAAAAATGTATTGGTAGGTACTACAAGCCAGATGATAAGTTAATTACCTAAAAGATAAAAATGTCCGCCTTGAGCATGGTGCAGGATCCTCGTAAATGCTATAATTACAGCTTGGTGTTATTGTAGTAAGTAGGTACACATTGTCTTACATAACTTTTCAACTTTTCCTATCATCGGAAGTCCGAAAATGTTTCGCATACCATTTAAAGTTATAATGATCGTTATTCAGAAAAAATCGTTTTTACTTATATTTGTTTTAATATATTTGTTCATACTACATAGTGATCGAAACTCATAATCATTCGAATAAATAACTATAATATTCATAAAACGAGATGCTACCAGGCAAGTAGGTTAGGTTAGGTTAGAACTGTGACCACAACAACGCGCGATCCGAGCGAGCGCAGCGAGCGTGCCGCGGCAACGGCCGTCGAAGCGCCAGAAACTTATTTTGTTAGAAAAGTAATCAGAATTTATGCAAAAAGATTTTTTGTTGAAATATGTTCGTAGTAACAACATTATTAATTAAAGCAATATGATAATAGAATGTTATGAAGAAAAAGATCTGAAAAAAAGTTATGGATTTAATGTTTCTTGGTAGGAACAGTATTAATAAAAAAAATATGATCACTAACGGTTATGAGTTCCGATGATAGTAATAAAAATGTATGAATAAAAAAGTATGAAAAATAAAATTATGAAGAGTGATGATTATGAACACAAATCGGTAGTAAGAAAAAGAATAGGATTAAAAATTTTATGTGAGCCAATATGGACCCGTACCAATTAGGTACGTAACTCTTTTACCATTATTAAAATTTAGTATAATTTTTTTATTATATAAATTTATATACCTACGTTTATGCAGACACGAGCCAATGTACATTCGTCCACATTTTACCTACCTATTATTGTAAATTGACAACCTGAAAAATATCGCAGTGGAGTTTGTTGCGCCATTTCTTCTCCACTAGCACATTTGAAGGGGTGGTAAACTTAGCTTTAGTAGAATTACCTACGTTACGTATTGACGTCAGTAAGAAACAACCGTGTTGTTCAACATTGCATAAAAATCTTTGACTTTTGACTTTTGACTTAACTCGATATTCAGAGTTTTAGCAATGATAACATTATCAAATACTAGTCAAAACATGTACAAACTGTAGTATTTAAATCCCTGGGAGTAATGGTCGTATTCACTTCTCAATTCGTGTTCACCATGAACACTATCGCTGTGGCATTGTTAGCACTGGTGGCAGTTGTCCACTCCAAAAGCATCGACTTCGAAGATGTAATTGATCTGGAGGACCTCACCGCATACGATTACCACACTAAAATTGGTATTCCGTTAGCCAATGAGATTCGTGAATATGAAGCACAGCCACAGTCCAAAATTGCTGGTGGTTCATTCGCCTCCCTCGGACAGTTCCCTTACCAGGTAAACATACAAACCTTTCTTAATATTTTTATTATCCATTTGTTTGACAACTCTTCCTAAACAGCTGAACCGATTTGAATTAGATTTTGTGTGTTAGGATATTTCGATGGGTTCTTGGACGGATTGAAGTAAGGACCCAGATTTTGCCAATTGTCAACCACTGCAGTATACCTCATAGAAACAATAAGCTTCAGAAAGATGTTGATGAACTAAGTGCTCAAAATGATCTTAATTCCTTGTGCTTCCCCTCTTTTCTATTGACGGATTGTTCTAATATTTGGCACACACTTTAGTTACCACAATAATACAATAAAAAACAATGAAACAGTGTGATTTCCTCAAAATACCTTAGTTTTAAGATCATTTTGAGACTTTGTAGTCAAGATATTTCTGACGACTTTACTATTATGCTGTTAAAATCGTTCTGTTAATATGACGGAGTGCTTTACCAGTTAGGGCCTCCCCATGGCAACGGGTCAATCAATATATTACCTACTAGGTATATCAAAAGTTAAAAGGCAAATACAATTTATTTCCAAATTTGAAGGTGATTTATGGCAGGTTTTTAAATTTTTAATAAAAAAATATAATATAGGCTTTCAGTCTATATGAATACATCTGTATAAAAAATATAAATCTTCTGCCAAGTCCAGCAGTTATACTTAGGTACTCTATCTGTCTCTATTTTGATTCTACTGATGAAATAGACACAGATAGAGTACCTACATAATAGAACTTAAATCAGCTACTTTACAGTTAGTAAGATTTTAAAAACTAAGCTTCGGTGGCTTAGTGGTTAATGGAGTTGGCCTTACGGTCCAGAATTCCAGATGTCCCGGGTTCGAATCCTGACCATTGCACTACCAATGTGGTCCCACTCTTAATACGAGCCATTGAGCTTTGCTGGAAGGGTTGAAACGGAAATACTTAGGTGGGTAGGCATTTTGTAAAGCATGTTATTTTGTAAAGCATGAAAGGTAATGTATCTCTGAAGATTGGTAATAACCAACATACATATAATCACGCCTTTATTCCGGGAGAGTTAGGCAGAGGTGAATTTAGGTCCTTACCAGAGACGATGCCTAGCGAATGGGTGGAGTCTACGAACGTAATAAGTAATCGCAGCCCCGTACCCCCCGCACACATGTCACTAAAGTGATTATATTATAAAAATATGGGAAAAGATGTCGGTAAAAAAATTACAGAGTGGGCAGAGATGAGATCCGGTTCTTAGCATTCCATGGATTCACCGTGCGGTCGCCGGGTCCATGGTGTGGTACAGAGAGGAACATTGTGACGGCGCGTGGGACTTGCGACCCAGGTGTAGGTTTAGGGTGGCCACCTTGTGATGCATCAGCGCTCACCTCCACCGTCAGTCGTGTTCCCCCCTCTACCTATCCAAATTTGGTAAGATCCTATCAACGCCGTTTTAGATATTCGTTTGAGTAAAGAGCTTACTGAAGCTCTTGGCAATCTGAGGTCTTTAAATAAGTTATACAGGGATTTAGCTGGAATTCCCCTTGCTCCTACTTCCACGGCGTAGAGTTTAACTACATAGCCATTTTTGGTTAACTCGTTGATCAGGTCAAAGTATTTTTTTATTTTTATAGCGTGGTCTTTAGGTATGTTAGTTTCCCACGGTACTGTGAGTTCTACTAGTACTGCACGCTTTTGCTGTTTTGAAAATAGGAAATAGATATAGGAAATAGGAATATATCGGGTCTGGATGACGAGGCACAAACATCCTCCGGTATTTTATAGTGTTTCTCATACGAATCTGCGAGTAATGTCCAATCAGCGGCTGCTATCAAAATTGAGTACGGCTTTTGATTTGTCTTTTTTGAGCAGCCTTCCTTTACAAACGCGACGTCATTTCTTTGGTTTGTGGTTAGACCCTTTTTCGCTGCCTAACTTCACGTAACTGATTTGGTATTTTTTTGACATCGATGTATTATAGCCAAGGCCGGCGGCTCCGCCCGCGTGGATGTCTATTGTTGCGACTTTGGTCTTATCTCTGGTAGGTACTATTCTACCAAAACCTTTCAAATAAAAATACCGTATCAAAATCCGTGTACTTAGTAGCGTTTGTGTCCATTGCTAACAAACAGACAATTTCAATTTCAAAAGATTCAAATTCTTTGGAAATCTTTGTCCATTCTCGAATGTTTCTCAGCCACGACTTCTTTCTTCGTCCAACGTGTCTCTTGCCCGCGACTTTGCCCATCATAATAAGTTGGAGGAGGTCGTATTTCTCGTGTCGCAAAACATGGCCTAGGTATGCGACTTTCCTTCATTTGATGGTCTGCAACAATTCGTGGCTCTTTCCGACGCGTTGGAGTAATTAGAAACATTCTGTGTCCAGCTAATGCGCAGCATTCTACGGTAACACCACATCTCGATAGCTTCGAGAAACCCTTGGGTATTGGCTTTCAGAGTCCAGGCTTCGCTACCGTACATTACTATTGGCCACACATAACACTGGAGTATTCTTAGTCTGAGCTTTATGGATAGTTGACGACTGCATAAAACTTTACCCATTTTCTTTAGAGTGGATTGGGCAATTCCAATCCGGATACGAATTTCTTGTTCGCTATCCCATTCTTCATTAACTCAAGAACCGAGGTATTTGTACTTTTGCACCCGCTCTATATCTGAACCTGCGACAGTGATTCTGGGGTTCAGGTGGCCCCGTGATACTACCAGGTATTTAGTCTTGGATACATTTATACCCAACACTGCTCCTAAACTGCCCTCGTTAACTCTGTCTAGTAATATCTGTAGGTATTGCTCTGATGAGGCAATTAGTACAGTGTACAAAGGAAAAATATTGCAAAATTTCCAAGACTGTGACAGGCGCAATATAAATACCATAAATAAAAACAATCTTGTACTTTGTGATAGCAGACTCCATAAAATAAGTAATTCTTTCCAGGGCAACTGTATACGCTTTTTTAAGGCAGCCTTTTTTAACAAGCTTCCTTATGAAATTAGAGACTTAAATAAATTTAAAAATGCAGTTAAGCGTAAACTGTGCCAGAAAGGCTATTATGAAATCCAAGAATATTTAGAACATAAACAAGCATGAAAACATAAACTTAGTATGTATTATGTTTATGCTTGGAAATGAGCTGTTCGCTCAGCTATGCTACTAAAGCAAAGCATTGTATCTAGATCATAAGTTTAGGCTAAGTAAATGTTTGTAAATAGACCAAAAAAATGCCCGCTGAGTTTCTTGCCGGAGTGTACTTTCGAACCGGTGGTCCATTTGCTAAACTCATATTTAATATCGAAAAACATTGGAAAAAATGAAATGCTCAAGTGTTACTTCGTTCGAACTTAAAAGTTAGCATAATAAATGCTATAAAAAATTCATTCTAATATTTAATATTTAGGGGAAAGGACCCGATTATTGGATACTTTTAAAAAAAATTAAAAAAATGGAAATCATCACTTTTAGACGATAAAAATTTTTGTATGTGATCGTGGTGTTACGTGCTATATGAAACTCAAACGGGTTTAAAAAATACAATATTAAATAAACACAAAAAAATATATTTCAATTAAATCCGAAAAATAGGTCAATGCCTGTTCGGATATCCAATAATATCCTATTATTGGATATCTAATATTAGGCACCCTACTTTGCACGATCAATAAATTTTAGTATCTGATATTAAATTCAGATATTTTTTAGCATAAAGGAAGTTTTATAACAAATATATAGCTCGAAAAATAACAATAACCAAAACAGCCATTTAGTATGTCACATAGGTACTTATTAAATCTTAAAAAAAAAAAAAACAAAAATACAAAAAGTTCGTCTAACTATTTGATAAATAACAACAATAACATCACAATCAGTAATTATTTTACATTATTAAGTCTCCTTTATCAAATGAGATCAATCTTAGCTTAATTGTTTTTAGCCTTTTAAACAGATTTCACAAATTAAATCAATTATTTGCGGGTCATCCACGTCAGAACATTCTTTATGACACCATTTGTATGCAGCTATGCAGCGTATCCACTTTTCTGCATATGTATCATTTGAGTAGGCTCCACGACAATATGAACAGTCTACGTCATATTCGCTCTCATTATCTCCTTACACCAAATGATTTCGAGGCCTTTAGGCATCCCATTTCCTTATTTTTGACTGCTAAATATACGTTTTTCATAGCATCCGGGCACCAAGTTTTTCTTTGAACTTTGATTTTTCTTTACACTAAAACAGAAATCAAGTACACAAATTACTTAACACATTTTAACCCCTAATATCGGATATCCTATATTGAGAAACTCTTTGTATCCGATATTGCGAAGTAATAGGTATTGATAAACAACTACCGTATTTAATAATAATTTGTTTGTTTATCCACAAAACTTGGTTTTTGAAGTAATAACTTTGGCAAATAATAAAGTACGATATAAATATCCATATCCATACTAATATTATAAATGCGAAAGTAACTCTGTCTGTCTGTCTGTCTCTCTGTCTGTCTGTCTCTCTGTCTGTCTGTATGTTACGCTTTCACGCCTAAACCACTGAACCGATTTTGATGAAATTTGGTATAGGGGTAGATTAGACCTTGAGAAAAGACATAGGCTATGTTTTGTCGCGATAACCGACATCCACGCGGCAGAAGCTAGTCGTATCATAAAGCACTTACATTTTAAAAATATTTCCTAAAATCGGCACAATCAAATTTTTTGCGACACCAAAATCAATCGCATCACTCTTTTGTCGCCATCTTGACAGGAATGTCGATGAACGTGCTGCAGTACTTCCATCTAGTGGCGTTTGAGTAGTAACCGATTGGCTAGCTATGTCATGTTGGTACACTCATGAGAAATTGACATATCCGGAATTGGGCAACTATCCGATGATCGGGTCCCTTCCCCTACTTTATATTGACGTTTTGTAAGTTCTGATTTAATGGTCTATGCAGATTAATCGATTTTTTGATTTGATTTGAATCGAAACGAATCGATACGATTTGATTTGATTTGGGGTGACAAAATGCAGCCCTGTCTGACACCATGGCATATCTCCAAGAGATCCGTCTCTGAGTCTTCAACACGGACCGTAGCCCTCTGGTTCCAGTACAAGTTCTTGATGACTCTGATGCCTTTGCCATTCAAACCAACGTCGATAAAGCGTTGCAACATGATATCATGCTTGACGCGATCAAACGCTTTCTCGTAATCGATTAAGCAAATGATAATGTCAGTCTGCATATCCCGATATTTTTATACTAAAGCATTCGAAATACATCGGGAAAAATGAAGCGCTCAAGTGGGACTTGAACCCACGACTTTTTCCTTACAGGGGAATACTATTCCAACTGAGCTATTGAGCCACACCTGAATCACTTCAAATTTCCCTTCTCTATATATCCGTCTTTAAGGGCGACGGCGTCATGTTACGTCATATTCGTAGCCAGTGCTGAGCAGAACGTCCTCGAAGCTGAATGTCTTTTGAATGAGTTAGTCCACTAGTCAAAACGTCTATCGAATAATGTGACCTCAACGTGAAAACGGCCAAGGAGCAAGTCGTCTTCAATTCATGTAGTCCTTAGTTTTGGTGTGCTACAATTAATATTAATTGTGTTTTGTATGATATTAAATAAATAAAAAAAAAATAAAAAATAAAATAAAAAAAACGGTCTTCAACGGAAAATAACATAAAATCATATAGAGGTTAACGCATAATGAGCTCTTTCATGCAAATGTACTGTTTTTGCCACTTATGAAACCTCTTTAGATAAAATCTCTTCTACGTCCTTGAAAACTTTATTCTAAGGCATAGAAGTAATAAGATCAAGTATATTTTTCGAAAAGTTATTTTGTGCTGTGATATAAAATGGAAAATAATGCTGGAACTTCTGATCAAATTTCAGAAAACAAGCTGGTTTTCATTCAGAGTCAAAAGAAAAGCCTGTTTTGTTGATTGATGGTTACAGATTCTTAACTCTATTAGCTCAAGTATAAATTTTAATTAAACAATAACATAATTTAAGCATAAATAAATAATTACATTATATAAAATATTTTGACCCTGATTTTTTTAAATTATCCTAACGTTGAAACAAGTCGGTGTGAGCCCATGTTTCAATTCAACGTCCAGCGACACAAAATCGAGGACGTTTTGCTCTCAGTACGTTTTACTTTGCGAACATTAAGCAACAATAACATTTTGCTTCGAAAACTAGCAAACTATTTCAATTGTGGACGTTTTGCTCTTAGGGCATTTTATATAGCGGTTAATATGACATCAAGAACGTTTAGCTTCGAGGACCTCGATAGGATTTTCGTAAAACATACCTAAAATAAATTAGATTAGATAGATTATATAGATATTAGATATAATTAAATATACAGGGTGTAATCGTTAAGTGTTTCCAGGCGATTATTCCGTAACTATTACAGATATCAAAAAACTGTAAACTGATATCGAAAGCACGTTACCTAATGAGTAAAATGACATCAATAACTTTTTAAAAATCAAATGAGAGGTATCTAAAATTTTGACATTAAACCCTCCCATACATTTAGTATTAGATTAGTAGAAAGGTTTTATTTTCCTTATTTTAAGTGGTCTAGTACTCATTTTACCTTAATCATATTTTATGATTACGTATGATTATGACAATGATGATTTTCAAGTAGATAGATGTGAAGTTTTTTTTTAAAGAATATTAGAACCGAAGTCACTAATATTCCCTATAACCCCTCCAAGTAAGTAGTGTAATGGCCAGGATCGAACCCGAGACCTCTCGATCGTAAGGCTGACTCCTAAACCACTAAGCTACCGACGCTTTTAAATTTAAAAGTTTTTTAATTATCTTACCACTTCAAATTAGTAATAAACCGTGTTTCAATATCGAATTAATTTGAGCAGACTAAAATTACTGAAAAGCAACACACTACAAAAAAAATATGTACTTACTAATAAATAAATATTATTATTTTTAATTTTATTACTCTGCTAGGTTAATAAACAGTTTCCTTTATATCAGTACTAAGCTAAAATATTCTTTTAAAATAAGGACACTAAAACCTTTCTACTAATCTCATACTAAATGTATGGGAGGGTTTAATGACAAAATTTTAGATACCTTTCGTTTGATTTTTAAAAAGTTATTGATGTCATTTTACTCATTAGGTAACGTACTTTCGATATCAGTTTACAGTTTTTTGATATCTGTAATAGTTACGGAATAATCGCCTGGACACACTTAACGATTACACCCTGTATATAAATATACATATTTAATTATAACATTAACATAACATAACATAAACTCACGCCTGTATTCCCCGAAGAGGTAGGCAGAGGTGCTAGC